>CP083247.1:0-5893790 GCA_021950295.1 Epichloe scottii | reverse complement strand
TAACCCTAACCCTAACCCTAACCCTAACCCTAACCCTAACCCTAACCCTAACCCTAACCCTAACCCTAACCCTAACCCTAACCCTAACCCTAACCCTAACCCTAACCCTACGCTATATCAAGAATGGCGACCCTAAGAAGGTCATCCTTTGCGAGAACAAAAGAAGGGAGGGAGAGTCCCAAACATCAATATGGACCGATGCGTTGAATCAGGTTGTTAGGTACGCTACTTTGATCCGCACGGAGCCAGGTCAGAATCCAAATGAGACCCTGTACCTCACGGTGAACGTCGGAACCTATCTCCGCTTCTATGAGCTTCCTGGAAAGTCGAGCAAACCAAAAGACTGGGCACCAGCAGGAGGCCGCTACTACGAATTGGCTAATGATGAGGAGGAAGTGTGGAAGCTCTGGAATCAAATTCGTGACCTGGTCAAGTCACATTAACCTAGGAGCACACTTGACGTCACGGACGCAAAGTGGGACCGGAAGGAAGTTCAACTTGGCGGGCTTCCATCTCGTTTTATACTCTCATACTTAGGCATCGCGAATCTCGCGAGCGGAAATGCAAGGTTCCACTCCTAGAAAATGGCGTATTGCAAAGTCACCATTATGCTGTTCTTAGATCGTTTATGATAGGGTTCGTGGCACATACCGTATGAAATTGTAGAAGGGTGCCAACTAAATATAAATGTAATCTGAGGCGAAAGTTTTACCACATTATACCATCATCTTCAAAGTGACGTCATGCAAAAAAGGCACACATGGCTGTAAAAAGTAACGAATCGTCCAAGGCACGAAACTTGGGCTGACCACTGTGATGGCAACACAGTGTTATTTTCGGTTGACGCCAAGCAATATTTGAATATTTACACTGTGAGTTGTGGAATATTCACAGCCAGATAGCCGTGGGCTTATTGGCTCGCGTCCCCCCACACCAACTCTTCCCATTACATACAGATCTTCAGGCATAAATATTCCCAGTGGGGCGGGTAACCTACAAGGGGTCTTCTTGTACCCGACCCACCTAGCTAGCTAGATTCTGGAGGCTTCTATCGCTGCTATCATCGCCAGCTGCAGAAGTCATAAATTCAATGCCTCTAGCATCAATTTCATCAATTTCATTGCCTCTACTCCGTATTTAGCTTGATTACGATACATCCCCCCTGACGAGACCTGTGGATCCGGCTACGATTACCCCTACAGGACTATAAGGGGTAGCTGAAGAGTTTCCGAAAACCTCATTTTTACTCCACCACAACTCACTGACCAGTTTAACAATGACTTGCGACTACAGCTGTTTTTTGTGTGGAGTTGGTGTTTTGAGCGCACCACCGTCAGCCTCACAAAACTGGTTGCGTGAGTATCGGATAGGTGAGTAAACTTAACTCTCTGCACTACTCACGCTAATATCGCTAGTTTATGGCGACGGCACTGATGTATTTGTCACTGGCGTGGGATCCTTTGACGGCTCCTCTGAATGGAAGGCGCCTAGAGACCCACTGCTGCGATGGGATTCTATGTCCGAATCAGACGACCAGCTACACGTACCAGTTATGCGGCAGACAGTTGTTGATGGTCTTCATGGCTTCATCCTCCACAGCGCATGCTGGAATCTGTTAAATAAGGCATGCGGGCCTGCTGGGCTGTCTTTAGAGCGATTAATATCCACATGTGAGTCACTCCCATTCCCGCTATGGTTCAACGGAGTGAGTTGGGGTCATGATTACGAAGGGCTTCTCAAGCTCGATAATGACGGCGCGTACCCATGGATGGAGCGCTTCTTTACGCCTTCAATCGCAACCATTAATGAAACGGGAGCGATGAGCGACCCAAATGATGCATCAGTCTTCCGCATGATGCTCCCGACAACAATGCCGCATTTTCCAACAATAACAAGGCAGTTAGCTAAGGGCGCAGACCCCTTCTCTCGGCTTCCTTGGGAAATCTGCGAAATGATTCTTGCGAGTGTGCGGACACATGATGCCTTGAATCTACGCCTGACATCTCGATCCTTCCTGCCTTTGTTCTCAAGCCTTTACTTTTGGTTATCACGATTCGAACGCGACAGTGAGAGGGGCTTTATCTTCGAGGTTAGGGAGGGAGGGAGAAACTGGGGAGTCGAGACGCTCTTGCAAATTCACCACAATTCTAAACGCTCTCTTGCAACGTCGGCAATTTTGAACCGGCAACGTACATGGAACTTGGCTCGAAGGCTAGCCCTGCTCACCGAAACACCTCTCGTTAGCAAAAATCCTAGTCAACGAACGTTCGACTCGGGGAAGTGGATTCGCATCGCTGGTAGAGAGCAGTCCTCACTTTCTACAATCCAATGGGAAGAATTCGAGGGAGGCTGCCACTCAACTACAACAATTTGTATAGACGTTCCCCCTGATGTCATCAAGATGGGGATCACCATTGTCAACGCTGGTGTCTGGAACTATGTAACGGGCATCAGGCTCCTCGGTCGTGATGGGGACGAACACGTTGCTGGTTACGTAGCCAAGGACAAAGATATCTTGTATAGTCTGTCACAGCTACATGGTCTTCGGGTGGCGATGGGACCAGGTGGAGTGAGGGCATTGCAAGTGGTTAGTGAGGGGCAACAAGCCTCTGAATGGATTGGGACCATTGAGGGGTGCCACAATCCGACCGTCTTGTAGTAGGGGCGCCAATTATAAGTTTGAGTGTCACACTTGATGTAAGCAAACTGTCTCGCAAAACCCGGCGGTGCTAATACTTTTTGTATAGGGATATAAGGTCACTAGCCTTGCTATCCATAACAGCCAAGTCAAACAGAATGATACTATATTCCTGCCTACGATGAGCATTCGACGCACAGCACTGTGGTATCCCAGCGTACCACCAGATGGCTTGCTGTTGAATGAGGACTCGTTCACTGGCCAGGACCCTCTATCCGCTGGCTATCAACCGCTGTCTTGGATTCATTTTGGGGGCAAGGAAGGCAAAAGCTTGAGGCACGTTCAGGGCCTTCTAGTCCAATCCTTATACGGGCTGCATGGTTTGCAATTTGTGTACGATGAAGCTCATGGGAAACGGGTTTCCGATAAGCTTGGCCGCTGCAAAGAAAGTGTATTACCGGGCACACTATTTTTAATTGATGGAGCTGGAGGAGAGCGGATCGATTTGGTCCATGTTGGCACGCGCTGCTACGAAGACGCGAATTCGCCTGGTTTCCTTCGGCATGGCGCATTGGAATGTCTTACAGTGAGGCTACCACACTTTTTCGAGTTTTTTTTAGTTTTTTCACAAAATGCTAACGTTAAGTTGTGAAGATAACGACAAATCGAGGCCGAACGACATGCATTGGCAAGCAATCAGATGACTTGGAAATGCGACCTATTAGCATCATTCAAGGGATGATAATTACGGGCTTCTATGGACATTACGTCAGTTTCAACGAATTCTCTGTTCTATAGATACTAACGATAGCAGGATGCTGCATACGGCCTAATAAGTCTGGGTGTTGTATCTGAACGGATCGTTGATCCACTGCAATTCCCATACACGACTGCCCTCCCGAAGATATGACCATTGGGCTGAACTGCTCCCTGAAACCACACTGCCGCCTAACGCTGCGTCGACAGACTCGTGGGTAGTAATAGCGCTGGAGAAGCTCTACAAGAGAATTACCGACTCCAGACCAGAGAAAGTCTAGACTTAGATCCGTCCAACTGACGAATTTAATGGCCGCCCTGAAGGACAGAATCACTGCCGATTGTAACCGTGGCATACTTTTTACAGCTAAGAGAAAGAGAAGTGTTGCTAGCATCGCGATCGATACATTTATTCGTGCCATAGAAGGCTCACCTAACGACCCAATGACCAGAAACCAGACCCAGACTTGGCAGTTGAAGGCGGATATTCTAAGCAAGATTTCCGAGGCGTACTTTGAAAGCTTGAGTGGGCCAGCGGAGACGGAAGAGAGACCAATGAGGAGAATAGGGCAAATGGGATTGAAAAAGGTAGGGGAGGGGAAATAGAGGCAAAGGAAACGAGGAGGCTCCGCCTCGGAACGGGGAATATGAAGAAAACGACGCCGATAAGGACAACGAGAAGTGCTGGACTAGCTCCAGAACATGCGGATAGGCAACCGTGACTGACGATTGCCAAACTTGTTTTCCTATGTTTTTAGGCGTGGATATACTACATACGGTATCTCCGACGTCAAATGCATTGCGATTGATCTTGAAATTCGACAATGTAGAAGATATTGTAACTTCCGTGACGACAGCTCAGAACCTCACAAACCCCAGGCCACGGAGTGCTGCAAGCTTTTCGATTTTCGCTATCGAAAGGGACAAAATAAAGTCTTGGCAGTTTTTGCTCTTTACTGTCGGGTGGGGGAAATTCATACGCATTAGTAGTTGGCAGTGGTTCCTTGCTTGTAAGGATTCGTGCTGCTGTTTATGCTAGCAGTGTCGAGATTGCTAATATTATAATAAGCGACATCCTTCTGTTTGTCATCGTCAGAACTGTCAGAGAGTCAATCATGAATCGGATTGTGGTTATTGATGTCGTCATTGTCGTCATCCAAGGTTTCGATTAGGGTGCTGAAGGATATCCATCGCAGCCAAATGAGCTAGGATAACCCAAACAAAACGCCGTAAAACGAGCTAGCCATTGAACTATGTCTTTGAAAATTTCTCTGGCTGACGGTTTAGGTTTAGGTTCTATTCCTACTTGGTTTTAGCCGCTATTCCTAGTAAGCGGGGTTTGGCTAACGGCTAAAACACTCTAAATAATTAATCTATTACGCCTTACTTTACTAACGACTAAGTGCCTAGCTAGCTATCTCTAAAATTATAATTCTATACTAATGTATAAATATACTTCTAGGTTTAGGTAGGGTGAAAATGCGCCCTAAGTATGCGTCCTCCTACCTACATCCCCTCAATGCAACGTTTCGCCTGTTTGTGGTTCAATCCGGGATTGCGAGTTACGTATAGTAGTAACTTGCAGTGCACCTAATCAAAGCCTGTGCACGCGCGCTAGTGCTTCACTTTCCTTGTAGTTATCCTAATAGTCACAACAGGTATATACTAAGCATATACTAGGCATATGCTATTTTACTAGTTAAAAGGCTTTACCCTAGACACAAGATTAACTTTTTTAGAGCCGAGATTTACTGTGTGCCCGCGGAGCCATAGCGTTTGACTATGACTACAGCCTACAGGGCTATCTAGTAAGTCTGCTAGTTAACTACGAAAACTTAGTGGACGCTGCAACCAGACTTCACTGTACGTGAATATGGAAACTCTGAAGAGGAAAAAGTCAAGTCGAATCCAAAAATTGCACTGTATATACTGTATTAATGCCCTCAATTTTTGTAATGACCACGGTGGAAAAAAGTCTAATACTTCTTTCTATTTAGTCCTGAAAATGAATTCTGCATGCAAGCTCGATATACAGTTAAAGGGCCATTGCTATTCCTACTCATCCAGTGCACGGGTGCGCGCACAAGAGCAAATATTAACATCATCTGCCAATGAGGGGTAAATTAGCTTTTCCCAACACGTATAGCAATCCACTGATACAAGTCGGAGTGCATCATTCAACGAAACCCAATCAGCCGCTCGACAACATTGAACCCATTTTGCTAAAACAAAACTTCGAACCTATGCCGTTTTTATTTATCGGCCGTTTTAGTTTATGTCTTTTCCCCTGCAAGCGGCATAGTCCGTATGTCTGACCAGCTTGGTCTTGTCATAAATTCATGATGAGACCTGCTTTCCTCCAGAGACTGAATTCTGTTCAGAACCTGTCCCAAAAGTATGAGGATATCCTCAATTTGGCACGATGCCTTCTCCTTTGATACTTTGACTGCGTGCTTAGCCGGGGAACTTATGTCAGAAAGCGAGCTAGGGATATTTTGTTAGGTGAGTGGAATGTAACGTCCAAGCATGTTCAGCTGGGATAGATTTTCTAGAGGCAATAAGTGTGGCTTCCTTCGGGTCTTGTTCGGTTCAATCGTGGCCAAAGGCCGGGACGAGAGTGGGGCCACCAAATGGATGCACGCGATGCGATTGGCTGCATCATTCGCCACCCCTTTTCTGCCCTACTTCCGCGTTTCACCCACTTTCTCTCCTAGCTAGATTTCCCTCTCTTCTCCCTTTCCTAGATTATTATTAACTTCAATACTACGGAATTATCATATCGTTACCTGCGCAGGACCTTGGTGTAACCAACAACAATAATAATAATAATAATAATAATAAGGGTGCATAATACCTCACTGTGCTCTCTCCGCCTCGTTTGGACGCCACTAAGCTAAGGCCCCAATCTCGCGTCCGCCCAAACGCGGCTGATTCAACAGGATTTCAGCTATCTCATGGCCCTCCATCTTCAACTACTTCCATAGCCCTCAAAAGAGCCTCAGCCTGAGTGTGTACATCTTGAACCGTCGGATCCTGAGCAACCTCACGGACTCGAGTCTTCCAATGCTTCCACACATTACATTTCCCCGCGTCTCCAGCCTCTGTAGCGCTGTCTCCCGACTCTTCGCTTGCCTTCATCTTCTGCAGTTCCGAATATAACGTTCTTCCGTAGATTTTCACATATACCCTAAGTGCCTCTAAATCTAATTTAATAGCCCATTGACGTAGAAGTTGCTTTTCGTTGTCATCTTGTGTTTGAAAATAGGGATCGAGTCGCATTTCGAATGAGACTACCTTGAACGCACTGTCAAAGCTAAGTATTCTGGACTCGGCGAGACGAGCCTCTATCTCATGTCGTTCAATATAGTTCTGTAAGGCCGCAGTTCTCTCAGCCATCGATGATGCCCCTCCACGAGATTATGGGCTGCCCTCTGATAAGTGTCACTCCACTGAACATCAAACCAAGGTAGTTCATTCCACATAACAGCCTCATTTAAGGCTTCAGAAATTTCACCATTGTAAAGAGAGGCATCAATCTTAGATATCGAAGTCAAGAGATCAATAAGGTCGGATACTCGATCGAATGGCCATTCGGCTAGAGCGTCAATCACTATTGACCAAAGCTGCACAGGTCCAACGTAATCATCAGAATACCCCCGATTGGTGGTATCGGACAAGTTGACAGCGGATGAGTAATCGCTTTCGCAGCCTCTATTGCATCCAATCGCCTGTGATAGAATAACTTTAGAACCGAAATCTCTTCTTGAAGGTAGGTTCTTAAGACTTCTAACTTCGCCGGCCGGTGACGACGAAATTCTTCGTCGAACCAATCATCGGGAACGGTCTGTAGGCGACGGCGAATTTGATAAGGATTTGACCACATGATGAACGCGCAAATATCGCTGAGCACGCGAACCTTTTGAAAAAAATTCACAGTTCAAAAAGGACTGAAGCGGACATTGACTTGATCCGAATCTTTTTTAGCCTCTAGTGACAGACAAAGGTTCACTCCTGTTTTGCCTCAGGCAAGACACCCGCCGCGTGTTGGTTAGAAGATGCGACGACGTCATTCTTTGTTAATCTGCTGACGATGCCCGAACCCCGCACGAGCATCGACGCGCCAAATCCAAGTGACTAACTTGTTTCGGGAGAAGCCGAGGTGGTTGGATAGGCATGAGGTTAATTCTTGTGTTAGCGAAAAAGTAGCAATCACCAAAATGCTACTTGGAGTATTTCTTGCATCAGGCTTCCGTCTCTATAAGTCTTCTGTCACAAGGAAAAGCTATATCTTGTCCATGATCCGGCTACGCCCTGCCCTGATGTGTACATCTATCTTCAGCTGTGCTTTATGCAACGGTCGCCTAACATTACCAAGTGCAGAAGTGAAGTACAACCAACTCGGTCAGCTAAATCGGCCCCTTACTTCCTACTCTGTGGGTCAGCAGCATTTTCTCATCCTTGAATGCCGATTGACGTCGTCAGTGGAGATGTGTCGTTTGTAACTGGCAAATCATTGGAAATGAAAATGAAGAAGGGTTACATTTATTGGCTCGCAGCACTGCTCCTCAACCTTCGCTCCACTAACAACTCCGAACATCGACATCTCACGTCATTGTTTTTGGGGGTGTTATGGTGAGCCTTGTCTTGGCGGCGTTTGTGACTATGGCTAGCTCTTACACATCACGAAATGTATAAAAGTCGCCATAATGGACGGTTTGGGATTGAATGAAATTCCCCAGCCCAGCTTGCAATCAATCCTCAAGACGTTCTTCAATCCGTCTAAAATGATTTATTTCAAGCTACTCCTGTGTGCGCCCTTCGTGTCAGCAGCACCTCATGTCATTCAGCCCCGTTCTCTTAATTCGCCTGTAAATATCAAGAATTTAGATGATTTTGACAGAAAATGCGGTATCTACTTTACCTCCCTCTGCAGAAGATGTTTCGTTCCAATATCCTGACAATAGAATTAATCCCTACAATCTTTTAGGCAAAACCACTGTGAAAAACCACGACATTGCTACTGCGATGCGAACTGGTACTAATTCCCAGAGAATGAATCAACCGATCAACAGTAGAACCTATCTCCCCAGGCTTGGATCCGCCATACACTGTTTGAGGCTAATTTTCAGTTGCTAGATTATCCTCACGAATATCTTAACCTCGAAAACTTCAAGTTTCCTTACGGGAATTGTAACGGGAAGAACGCTTTCAGAATGGAGTTCCCTGTTGCTAAAGACGGTGCGTACGACGGGAAAAATGACCCGGCAGGGAAATTTAGGGCAATATATGTGCACAATCCAAATTCGGGTACAGACGGTGAGGGGAACCCCACGTCTGAGTACTGTGGTTTACTTTGGCATCCAAAGAAGGATAATTCCTTCGAGTCATGCGACCTTAAGCACAAAGATAGACCTGGCAATACCTGTGTCAGCTTATGCTTAGTCTAAGGAAAGGGGTGCCAGAAGGACAATATTGAAGCCCACCGCTGTCTGAAATTTGTAACTGATTCGAGCTTGTTGAGTGGCTGTTAGAACAATGATGTAAATATCTAACAGGATTTTACGGTACGTGATTGAAGGCCAAACGTGGATTTGTCGAGTACAGATCTTCAATGACATCTCACGCAAGATCACACGAGCAAGATGCTGCCGTTGAGTCTGAGTCACTTATTCTTGGACAATTTGGGTCAGGCAGTAGGGCAGGCTACGGCTATCTTATGATCGACATGATGAAGAGTGTCTTTTGGTGCGCCCATGCTTTACGACCATGCTTTAAGGGAATGTGCCAATCTCCCAAGCCAGACATCTATGTACCTATCGGACTTTTTGGCGTTGGGCGGAAATGCGCTTCTCCCATCGTTACAAATGTCATTGAAGTCGGAGCCGTCATTTGCGACTGAGCGAGGGCATCGCAGCTTGAGGGCGTGGCAACGATCGCACGCCAGTTTTTGGCGCGGCCGCTGCTCCATGCTTCGTGGAGGTTCAATTAAATACAAACCTTAACAATTTCTGTTTATACGGTTCAACAACAGCGCGATGGCTAACATCGGACTCGTAAGCCTACTTTGCCCTGTGGTGCTGTCTGGTGTTCTACTTGACGCTGTGGTTGCGCCCGACGTAGCCTGACAGCTTGAACACCTTCAACGCTGGAGGTTCAGTGCAGCCAGCCCTATTGAGCCGATATCAAGTCTCTGGGTCCGTGCCGTATCTGAGCTTGATATCAATGTTGATAGGTAAGGGAAGGCGTGGAAGCTTTTAAGGCTCTGGCTGGGGCTGAGGTCATCAATCAATTTTAGACGATCAGGGTGGCACACTCAGCGACAGGCACAGGCACTACGGAGTAGATGCGCTGTATTGGCGTCAAACCAGCTGCCCACGGGAACAAAGTCCGGCCCATGGATAGACAGGCCCAGTTTACTGCGATCTGAGCTCACAGGATTAACCCGTCTTTGCAGGAAGGTCGATCCGCTCCATCGGTTGAGGCTGGCACCCTCACTGACAGCGGCGATCAACCAGCCAATAGGTAAAGTGTTTGCACAATTCGTCAAGTTAGGTGAGGACAGCTTTTTTCTTCAAAATTTTTTGCCTTCGTCAGGTACAGACGAAGAATTGTTTTCAGATGCGAACACAGCGACTAAGTGTCAGTCGGCTTACGGTCGTGCCGTAAAAGATTGTCTCATCGTCGAAAGTGGAAGATGTGGTTGAAGAAAAAAAGGGGCAGGTTTTGGTGGCCAATGAGAGTATCGACACTAAAGCATTGTCGGATCTATTATAATAGTTCAACGCTCGACATTGCTGTCTCACGGTAAGACCCTTTTTTATAGGAAAGCAATACTATGGCCCCCTTATATCTCACTTTGTAGTGGGAAGTTATGTATAATCTTTACTACGGAGTGCTCGGTAAATGCCCTAGCTAAATGTTACTGTAACGTAGCATTAGCTACTCATATTACGGAGTATTTTGCCTAATAACTAATAGCATTTTCTGCGCGGCTATTTCACTCCCTGCAGATTGCTAGGCATAAATCTATTCTTAGCTTGCTTACGAAGTACCTATACCTACCCTCTAACGCGACCAGTGGATCTGGTTCTATATGTAATTACTCCTCCGTACGGAGCACCTGGGAGTACGGACTACCCCCAGCGGAATTGGTATCGCTGGTGGACTAATCACCCTGGCCCCTCTGCAGCGAAAATGGGTAACGTGGTGGGGCAGGGTGCACCTTCCCCTTCTCCCGCCGGAGGAGTCGGGCTGCGGCTAAATAAGGATAATAAGGGATGCGCACGTGCGGTACGGAATACTCCGTAATGAATACAACCAACCAACCAACTAGGTTTCGGCCACCTCGGTCGACTCTACCCGCGAATGCGACGTGGCATGCATGCTCAGGGCCGCTACGGCCGCCGAGAATTGGCCGGTGAAACAATTCCATGGCTAAAGCAATATTCCGGGGCCGGCCGCTTACCATGATCACGGCACCCGTGACCCTTTTGGCGAAAAGTCTGTATGGAAAATGACGATCACATGCTAGGTTCCTAGCGCGGAGTATTACATATCTGTCGCCGTTTTAATCGTAGTTGTGGGTCCTTTATGCGCGTCGTTGACATTTTTTTTAGAAACCACTTGAACGCAGTCTTACATATGTAGAATCTTAATAAAGAGCAGCCGACTGGGGTGGAGTGGGTTCCACCCCGTTTTCAGGGCAACACACCATTTTCTAGCTTATGTACCCCGTACGGAGTACACCTAAGGGCCGATGGAGTACTCCTTGCTTTCCTCACTGCATCGGCACCCATGATGCACGATTCGGAGGTTGTAATATTTTTGTTCTCAATTGCCTTTTCCTGATTCAGCTCCGCTGGATCGTCCAGACTCAAGGTCAGCATGACCAGTACAAGCAGATCAATTCCCTGCTGCATCTCTCAGAGAGAACGCAATAGCAAAAGACCCCGAGTAGATTAGCAGAAATTGGTGTCAAACCGCTTAAAGGTGTATCCAATGAAGGGCAAGCTCATCTCTAGTGAATCCTCCGTGGTATTGACGCCGCTCATCGCCTGTTGTGCGATATGGGCCTTCAGTCGGCTAGCAATGTCAATCTGGTCTATTTCATGAGTCGGGAAATACGTGGTGTCGACATTGGAAGTCAAGCGTGGCTCAAAGGGTGCCCTAGTTTGGCGTAGGTTGTCAAACTGTACTCCTCGAAAGAAAGGGTGTGACTTCACTTCTTCCGACCCGCCACGCCCGATCCGGTCCTCAGGATTACAGACCAGCCTAACCTGTCAGCATTGAGACGGCTGATGTGATATTGCAAAACCCACCTTCGGATCAAGTTTTCGGATTCCGCACCAAGCTGAATATCGTCAGGAAAACACAAAGTCTGCCTCCAATTTACAATCTTCCGGTAGGCATCGTGATGGTCCTCGGCGCAGAACGGAGGCCATCCTACTAAGCACTCAAACATGATCGTGCCGAGAGACCACCAATCGCAGCTGAAAGAGTACCCATGGCCAGTGAAAATTTCTGGCGCAACATAGTCAGGTGTTCCAACCTTTGAGTATGCCATCATTCTTCTCGACTGTCGCCACTCATTAATCTGAGACCGATTGCTGACAGTGAGGTTGATCTGGTCAATTGCGACGGAGTTTCTGTCTCTCGGCTTATTAGACTTTCCCTGAAGTAGCTGCTGGTAATAGCTGTTATCATGCACACTATGGAAGCCTGTAGAGAGACCAAAGTCGGTTAACTTGACATGGCCGCCGCGGTCAAGGAGGATGTTGTCGGGCTTGATGTCCCTACACAGTGTTAGATGCATTTAATGAGTATGATGTCAAGGCATAGCTTACCGATGGATGAAGCCCAATTTGTGAACAGCCTCGATGGCTAAGATGCACTCTGCCATATAAAATCGGGTTATGTCCTCCGAGAAGATTTCGTACTTTATCAACATTGTCATCAAGTCACCACCTGGCAGGAACTCCATGAGCATATAGAGGAAGTGTGCGTCCTGGAAGGTGGTGAACAGCTTCACAACCCATGGGCTCTCGGCCTCTGCCAAAACATCGCGCTCCGATCGAACGTGTGCAAGCTGGTCTCTCTGAACCATCTCTGTCTTGATCAGAGACTTCATTGCGTAGACTTGACTATTAGCCCTTTTCTGTACTAGTTTCACTTCGCCGAAGGCACCCTTGCCGATGACCTTGATGGTTTGATAGTTCTCGGGTTTATCTTTGGTTCGCAGGAACCGAAGATACTGCCCTTCTTTTCGGCCAGAGCTGGACCAGACCAGTTGCTGTTCTTGTCGACTGATGTTCGGCTCCTGGAGCTTTCTGTCGGCCTCACTTTGTCTATCGGTACGTCAGTATCGTGTAACATCCGAAGGATACGTTTCGGAAGTAACACTCGGTACCTCTGATTTCTTTCTCGAGCACGCTTGACATTGTCTTTGAAAAAGTCGGAAGCTTGTTTTGCGCACTTCTTCTGATTTTTGTGCGCGGTCCGGCCATATACATCTGGATTGCGCTCGGGAACCTGAGCAAACAAGCCCTGACTAGAGAGCGACCCCCGGAGCCAGACGTACAGGCCTCCCAGTCGGTGCCCAAGCTCCGACTGGAAAACTGATGAGCAAGGACAGTACTGGGATCATTTCTACCAACATTCTGGTGTTGAAGCCCAACAAGTTTCTGCGACGAATGCACACTCTGCATAGGATTGTCGTGTGGTTGGTAACCGTTCGAACCGAGGGTAGCAGGCTGAATAAAGTTGGAAGGGGAGGCAGCACGCGCTTTATCCCGCCCATTGGGAAAATTCCGAGTCTTGCTGTCCATCCTTTCGGTGTCTCAACGTGATTACGCGATAGTGAGGTAGTCTGCTCTCGCATACATGAGCGTTGCTATTCGGAGCCGTGATTACGTGTGTTTTTTTCCACAGGAGGGTGTGGCAATTGAGCCGCTTCACTACATGTAAATGCAGCCAAAACATATTCTTATGTGGGCACGGAGAACAGCTCCGAATAGCAACGCTTCAATTTATAGGGACGCGCAGATTCAATTGGCCGGGTGGTCTAGATTGGCCCTCGCTCGCAACGTTGAGTTTCTGCACGCAGACATGATGGAGCCGTCTTTCGAGCAAGCTCCCTGGACGCCGTCGTGGCCCTGCATTCCTCGTTTCATATCCCCCGGGACGAACAGAGGTTGATGCTCCGGCGCATCTACTCTTGGCTCGCTCCGGGCGGCATGCTGCTTTGCAATGTTGGCGTCGCGGATGACCCCGGCTCGGTCGAGGACTGGCTGGGGACAAAGATGGTATTGGAGCCAATTTGATGCGGGTGCCCACTTGGAAATGGCACGACAGGCAGGTTCCGACATTATTGATGATGGGGTCGTTGAGGAGGCGGAAGATGGGAGGGTGAATGCGTTCCAGTGGATTTTGGCTCGAAACCAATGAGTTTTTCGGATGTTGATCCAATCCACGTGTGTCAACTCATAGGGCACGTCTTCTTCCCCCATGAGAGAATGAGAGAGAGAGAGAGAGTCGTCAAGACTCGCTCGCTTGGCGCAGGTTAATGCTTGCAGCGCCATACACTTTGACGGCCATGGCTACTTGGGGATGATTGCCGAATGACGTCTGTTTTTATTTATTTTTGGAAATCGATCGACGGACTGGTCCATGTTACACGGATCAGGCAGCCTCCCGATCTAATGATTGGCCAAGCACCATTTCATAATACATGCCTTTCCTGCTGACCAACTCGTCGTGTGTTCCAAGCTCGACAATGTCTCCTCTCGCGAAAACAGCAATCAAGTCTGCATCCCTGATTGTACTCAGACGATGAGCCACCGCGATCGTGGTCCTTCCTGCCGCCGCTTGATCCAGCGCCTCCTTCACCACCTTCTCGGACTCGGTATCCAACGCACTTGTTGCTTCGTCCAGCAGCAACAGTCTTGGCTCCCGAACGAGTGCGCGGGCAATCGCGATTCGCTGTCTCTGGCCACCTGACAGCGATAGGCCCTGGTTGCCGCACGGCGTGTCGAGTCCCTCGGGAAGAGAAGACACAAAGTCCCACACGTTGGCGCTCTGACATGCCTCGATGATTTGTGCTTCGGAGGGATCGCCCTTCTCGAGACCGAGTGAGATATTCTCCCGAATCGATCCTCGATAGAGGGCGGGCTCCTGCTGGACCAGCGCAATGTCGCGTCGATGCTGGCGCCTCCCAAGCATCTTCACGTTCTCGTGATTGGCTCGTAATTCGCCGCTGGTCGGGTCGTAGAAGCGCTGCAGTAATCCGATCATGGTGGATTTTCCGCATCCAGACGCCCCAACAAAGGCAACCATTTTGCCCGGTTTTATGCCAATGTCGATTCCGCGGAGAACCTTGTGCTTCGGACGCAGCGGGTATGAGAAGTGCACGCTGTCAAACGTTATTTCCGTGCCTCTGGCGTCAGAAGGCTTCTCAGGGGCGGCAGGTGCAGTCTGAGGGTCGGCGTCACCGTCCTCGTCGAAGAGGATGCGGTCACGGCGGAGACGGAGGATGTAGTTGATGGCTGCCCCGGCTTTGGTAATGCTAGTGCTGTACTGGAACAGCGTCGCGGCTGCTTCTCCCGAGAACACAATGGCGATGAAGACGATGTAGAATTGGCCGGATGTATACTCACCCGTGGACACTAGCTTACCGCCGTACCAGAAGCCTAGACCCATGGCCAGCATGGGCACTGACTGGCTTAGTGAGTAGAACAACATCTTGTAGCCGAGACTGCCGATGGCATGGCGAGCAATGCCCTGAAGCATGTCACTATAACGCTCGATAACGACGCGTTCCAGCGCGAGGATGAAACGGTGCGGATTCCCATGACGGCTTCGGCAGCCACCGCGCTGCTTTTTGCGAAGCGCTCCACCGTATCGTCCTCGAACCTGAACTCGAGCCTGATTCGAATGTACCCCGACCCGACGACGAAGGGCAGGGCCCCAAGCGTCAAGACCAGACCTAGTTTCCAACCGTACGTAATGGCGAGAGCGCAACTGGAAACCAGATTGACCACGGCAATCACCAGCAGCCATATGTTCATAGACAACAGTTCTTGAAGGCTGGTGGGCTCCGAGGCGAGTCTCGACACAAGAGCCCCGGTCCCATTCTCTGGCCTGTCAAAGAAGGACATGTCCTGCCGTAAAGTGTTGTCGAAGATTTCACCGCGGTAGAACGCCATGGCTGTCTGAAGATGGAACGGGTGAGCGGCTGGGCTGGAGACGATGGCGCAGAATGATGATTGGGAGTTTTGGACAAACCTGAGCTACGACGTTCGATAGCCACCCACAGACGCAGTAAAAGACCAAATTGCCCAGGGCAACCACGAAGAACATGAGAGAAAAGAAGTTGGCTTTGGACACATCGATAGTCTGGAAAGCTTCCATCGTTCTGGAAAACAAGATGGCCAAGGCGGGATATGTAATACCTGTGGGCACAACGGTTTCCGTCAGTCACATGAGCTTTGACGCCGATAGGTCAGTGTGTCATTACCTCCAGCAACACAAGACAGAATGAGGAAGAAAGCTGGAGTCCATAAAGTCCTCTGTTCTTTCATGATTAGGTAGAGTCCGTAAAGGAAGCCGTACTTTGAGTTGGGCTCCTTGGTACCATCATGCATTAACTCCGTCGTCGATGTGCGTGCCACTTCCTTGTCCATGTCGACGACGACGGCTTCCTTTTTCGCCACGGCACGCATCATCAACGGCGCCAGACCTCTTCCCAAGATCCTGTGCGGTGACTAGCCTCGAGTAGGCACCTCCTTGTTCGATGAGCTCGGAATGGGTGCCACTTTCGATTGTCTCCCCTTTCGCCATGACCACAATGTTGTCGGCATCCCTGATGGTTGACAGTCTGTGTGCGACAACGATCATGGTACGACCCTTGGCGACATTGTTCAGCGCGGCCTGGACGATCTTTTCGGCGTTTGGGTCCAGAGCACTCGTCGCTTCGTCAAGTAACAGAACTTTTGGATCGGAAATGATGCTGCGAGCAATGACGATGCGCTGTTTCTGGCCACCAGATAACGAGGCTCCGCGCTCGCCGATCCACGTTTCGTAGCCATCGGGAAGGTCCTCGACAAAGTCATGCGCAAAGGCGGCCTTGCAAGCTTCGACAACAAGAGGCCTTTTCGCTTCATGAGTCAGATTCTCCTTCCCAGTGCCAGTGAGCCCGTCCACGACGTTCTGGTAAATGGTACCACTGAACAGAGTTGGCTCCTGTTGTACAAGGCGAATGTTGGTCCTCAGCCATCGCAGATTGACGTCCTCCAGCATATGGCCGTCCAGCGTGATGCGTCCCGCCGAGTGTGCGTACCAGCGCTCCAGAAGCCCGAATATGGTGCTCTTGCCAGAGCCACTGGCGCCAACCAGAGCCGTTGTCTTGTTCGAAGGAATGTCCATGTCAAGACTGTGCAGGACGGGGACATTGGGACGTGAGGGGTACGAGAATCGCACTCCGCGCAGTTTGATATCGCCCCGAAAGTTGTCTATTTCTATGCCATCGTCCGAGAGCGAGTCCAAGGCAGATTTCCGATCGATGATGGAAAACAGATCCTGAGCGGCGGCCATGGCCTTGGAGATGGCGATCGTTTGGGGTGCGATTTGTGTCAGGGCTTGAGCGGCAACCAACACGGCAAAAATGACGCTGGCTCATCGATTAGTGCAAGTCTCCATCAAGATTTGCACGGATTTACACGGATATGAATGTTGAAGAAGCACTCACGTTACAACGGTACCTGGATTATCAATCTCGCCGCTGGAATACATTCTCATACCTTGCCAAAAGGCCAGTGCATATCCAGCAAAGACACTAAAGAACTCGACGGGAAAGAGTATAGCATAAATCAGGGACTTTTTGTTGCCGATCCGCCTGGCCCTTTCGAGTATTCCATTGAAGCGCGTAGTAAGTTTGGGGAAGGCCCAGAAGGCGTGGGCGGTGCGTATCGTGGAGAAGGCTTCTTCGGCAAGGGATCCAGACTCGGCGTAGATGGCGAATATTCTGTGCTCATAGATTGCGTCGACATAGATACATCCAAGTGTGACGATGGTGTTGACCGGTACAATGGCCAACGTAATCAGCGTCAGCTTCCATTGCGCAACAAAAGCTACCACAAATGCAGAGACAAACATGGACAATGCCTGTATGATGAGCCCGAGCTTTTCGG
This sequence comes from Epichloe scottii, assembly GCA_021950295.1. Taxonomy (NCBI): domain Eukaryota; kingdom Fungi; phylum Ascomycota; class Sordariomycetes; order Hypocreales; family Clavicipitaceae; genus Epichloe; species Epichloe scottii. The sequence continues at coordinate 5,876,213 of CP083247.1, read as the reverse complement.
AAATTCCGTTATTGATCAGATTACCATTTGTGCCGATTTGCCCCGATATAGACGAAGAAGGGCTTTCAAAAAAGCGATTTCCTGCCGCAACGTCTGGCGAACAAAATCGACTCGTAGCTGTTTGGTCGTACGAATAGCCGTGATGTTGATGAGAATCTGGAACTAGTCAATGCTGCTCTGTCCGTCACCACTTGATTGCTGCGCAGGAACCAACCGTCCAAGCATATGTCAAGCAGAATTTGCCAATGAAAATGTACACAAAGTATAAGCTGCCGTCAAATATCGTCAGTCCCGGCACGCAACGCAACAGGTGTCTTGAAGATCGACCCACGTGTAATGGCTGACTTTGTCCATGTAGCCGTCGGGAGACGACTTTCCCTTGGCGAAGTCGTTGAAGACATTTACAAACCCTCCGAAAACCACATCCAAGAGCGGCAGAGCAACGCCGGCGCCGATCATGGCTAGACAGGCAACAATGTTCAAGATCCATCCTAGCTCATCGTTGTATCTGAAGACCCTCTAAGCCTGGTCAGTTGAGATTCAGTCAAAGGAAAAGTGAAGGACCCAGCTTACCAAAAAAGATTTGACGCCTGACGCCTGGCTGGCTTTGGTTTCGTTCTCGTCTTGTAAACTGCCGTTGGCCGTCTCGGTTCCCCTGGCTGTAATGGTGACGGAGCTGTTGGAGCCACCAGGAGATGGCAGGGCAGCTGTTTCCGCCGGGTTGTTTTCTTCCATGATACTGATGACTTGACGTTCGCTGCGGCCGAGTACATGTGTAGAAAAGACAAACACGTCTTGTTGAAGGGAGGATGCAAAGATTGAAGATGAGGGGCCGACGCCATGATCTTGCTACGCTCCGAGCGCCGGAACGATCTGGGTTTTCCTTTTTCCAGGATGTTTGACGGCAAGCAGGACGAGGCGCATGGATCCCGGGATAAATTGACGGAGTGGTGGAGCCTTGATTGATCCTGATTCCTGGGTTTGTTGAGCCGACTGGCCCGTTGTAGATTCTAGTGTCCACCTCAGTTCCGCTGACGCTAGGCCAAGCTAGGCCTGGCGGCCGCCGCGGAGTCAAGGTTCACCTCCGCTCATCTTGGAACCTGTTTTTCTTTCCAGAAATCCAGAAATCCAGAAATACGCTTGGGAAAAAGGGCTGTACGGCGTATTGATTAGTGTGAGTGTGGAGGAAGCACGAGGTGTCTGGTGACTCTGATCCCCCCTTCCACTGCCTCTGCCAGGCTCAGCCAGTCACAGCCGTCAGATGCAACCGAATTCGCCAAATCGTGCCTTGATTGAAAAGTGACAACGGCTAACGCCGTCTGCCACCCCGCCCTGCATGCACCACAGCCAGCAACCCGACAGACACCCGTCGGCGTAGGGCTGGACACTCGACACTCGACAGTCGACACACTTGACACGACAAGTCGACCATTCTGCTCATCAGCTCCCGCTGCCCCCATTTGCCTTGTGCACCACAACGTCCCGAGCCTCATCATCCTCCCATCCCATCCCGACGTAGACAAAGCAACCAGCAGAAGCGCCATGCAGAACACGGCCCAGGGCCTGGGGCTCTCTCGCGGGCATGGAAGAGCCGGCGATTCCAGTGGCCGCCTCGCTGTAAGCTGCCCTCGTCCCTGTTGTTCTGTCTGTCGGGTTCAATGCCAATGTGCCTCCTCTCGTGCTGTGTTCAGCAACGACGCGCTAACTGTCAGTCCTACTAATAACTTACATAAATTGTAATCCAGTGTGATCAGTGTCGCTTGAGAAAGGTACGCCCTGCTGCCGCGCCGCCGCTCCAGGGGGCCGACAATGGGGAAGCCACCCCCTCTTCTTCCACCACGGTCCGCAAGGCTGACACCTCAGGTGTACATATAATATAGGTTCGTTGTGATAAAGACTGGCCATGCTCAAACTGCCGCACGGCCAAAAGGTCTTGCACCTCCACGGGTGCCGGCCAGCGGCCGAAAGAAGCTCGACAACGGGTTCTCATTTCGTCGCAATAGTGAGTCCCTCCCCTGCTACTCCGTACACTCTGCTCTCTCGAGTCATGTCTTGCTGTGCCCGTTCTCGTCATCTCACTGCGACGCACCTTCCAATTCCATTGCTACCAACACCGTCGTGATTGCGACGTGAGCCTTCGTGAGCCTTGGTTGGCCTCGAGATGCAGCTCCCCTCGTACATGGATGGGAGCGTGGCCCGTCATGGCTTGGATTGGGACACTTGGTCGACTGATACTGACATGTCCCCGTCTTCTTTGCTTGTCGCTAGTGAGAGGAAAATAGATTCGATCGAGAGCCGACTGGGTAACATTGAGGTCCTGCTCAAGAGTATCGCCTCGCCAGCAGCACCAGTTCAGTCTCGGTTTGATCTCGGAGCTCTGGAAAACACGCCGCAAACGGGCAGCAGTAGCGTGCCGACTACTACGGCATCTACCGGTGACTTTGACAGCAGCGAAGATGAATCGGCCTATGGAGGCGACACGGGCCTGGTGGCTCACACTGCATTTGCCAGCGAGTTTCTCGAGAGAGCCGTCAAGCGGACGTCGCTGCGAGAGGTCAATCCAAAAATGGCGGCGGCTTTGACAAACTTGAGTCAGCTCGTTGAGATGCAAAAGCGTCGATCCATCAGCCATGGTCCGCGCTTTCCTCTTCAGAGACCCGTTCCGCCAGGCGGAATCTCGAAGCTACCCATGCCGCCGATGCAAGCTGTTGTGAGCCTTTTGAAGCATGCCAAAGGTATGCATACCCTCGGGGTGGGTGGCCGTCCCTCGCCCACCGACCAATTTGCTGACGCCATAGTCAGCCGCACCGCCAACTCTATTCACCATAATGTGTTCTCTCGTTGGATTGCCAGATTTCACGGCGCTGTGTCGCAGAGTGTATTTCGCAACTGAAGAGTTCTCTGATGCCACATTCATCATTGTCAACGCCATGCTCTACAATCTGTTCATGGAGCAGAGTTCACTAGCCACAGATCCCACAGCACGAGATGAATATCACACCTTTATGCGGCAAAGTCAAGCAAACTTGGAAACGGCCCTTGCCAATACGCACCTCTTCCTGGCGACCAGGGTCGAGAATGTTCAGGCACTACTTCTAGGGGTAAGCAGCAGTCCTCTACCTTGTTTTCCCACTCTTCGAGACCCCATGGTGAAGGCTGGTCGAAACGCCAAGAAAACTGACGCTGGCACAGGCACTCTACGCTGTGGATGTATCTCGACCCTCAGTCGCCTGGCATCTGGCCTGCATGGCAGCCCAGCTGTGCCAAACCGGAGGCTATCATCGATCCGAGTCGTTGAAATATGACACACCGGAAACTGCCAGGCTGAAGCGAATACTGTTCTGGCACGTGTACACCCTCGACAAAGGTCTTGGCCTTAGGTTAGGTCGGGCGTCGGTCATTCACGAATGCGACATCGATATCCCCCGAGTATTCGAATTTGACGGCTTGGGTCAGCTTGAGCCGTCATCACTCCCCACACTTTGGATCAAAATGAGCTACCTTCAAAGCCGCATATACGAGCAGCTATATAGCCCGAGTGCGTTGAAGAGCCCACAGGCAGAACTGGTGGAGCGAGCAAGAGTCTTGGCTAGCCAGTGTCGGAAATTCGAGGCCGAGGCCGGTGTGGCTCGCGAGCAAACGCACCAATATCTCAAGGCTGTGAACTCATCTGATCTCGTCGACGTTTTCCTGCGTGGTGATGAAGTGCAATTTCACGTCACATTAACGCTAGTGTATCGCGTCATCCCAGCACCACAGGGGTCCATCACACGGTTCTGTCATGAGTGTCTGGAAACAGCTCGCAAAGCAATGAAAGTTCACCAAGAGTGTACCAGGAGGTCAACGATAGGAGGATACTTCCGATCAATCTATATCCACTGGTAAGTCTAGGCGACCTCACACCTATCCCCTCCCTCAACCGGTCTCTGTGTTTTTCCAATGGAGAGTAGCCACGGTGTGACTTGCTTACGAAATGAGATAGGAATCTTCTTCTGACGCCATTTGCCCCCTTCTTCGTCCTTTTCTGTTACGTCATTGAGACAGCATCTTTGGACGATCTGCGGCTCCTCCAAGAATTCGTTGACTCCCTCGATGAGGCAAGAGATGCATCCGAGACGATTGACAAGCTCTATCGTTTGTGCCAGGTCATGTGCGATGTGGCCAGCCTCTACGTCGAGGCCAAGTCCCAGCAGCAACAGGATCACACCATGATACCCATTGGCGACGAGTTCGAGATGTATCTCGGCCAATTGGGATTCATGCCCTCAGAGTACCAGACCATGGCCAACGCAGGTAATGCCACGACGGGCCCTGCGGCCCTCAGCGGCCAGGTCGCTCAAATCGCTGACTGGTTTTCTGGAAACCGAAATATGATGGGTCTCCTGGAGGAGGATTTGTCGCATATCGATTCGTATCGATGGTTGCAGTAGCAACAACAGCAGCACCAGCAGTCGCAGACACAGAATTTGTCTCCACAGATGCAACACCCTACTTTCATGTCTTGACTTCATCCCCAGCGTCCTCCAGGTTCGGAAAATTCAAGGAGGAAGAAAATGGACTAAGCAGTAAAATTCTCATGATGGCACGTAAACCTATACCCGGTCGGCTCGCGTCGGCGCGTTGATGAGGCCGTCGAAACGGAGAATGACGAGTTGGTCGTTGTAGCAGCAACTAGCGCTTAGTTCTCTACTCCAAAAAAAAAAAAAAAAAAAAAAACTAATATGCGCACTCTTGCGCCTGAACTGCTTGCGTGGATTCCGTCAAGCCGTGAGACTCGTGCCTTGAATGGCCCATCATTCAACTTGATCATAAACGTCGTGATTCGTATTATCGTTTGCACTTCAATCCGTCGGAAACCGTGGGTCATACTTCTCATATCCTTCCTCATCCGTGTCACTCTCCACGACCGATTCCTTGACAATGGCAGGCTTTCCGGCGCCATTTCCAGCCGGGGCGGTGCTTGCAGTGGGCTTGTCCACCACTTCTGGCGCAGCCTCAAAAGCGCTCTTGAAACCGCTCTTCTTGAAACCGCCCTTCTTGAAGCCCGCGCCCTCTTGCCCTGGCAACTTGATGCTCACCAGCCCGTCGGCTTTGGCTTCAGCTTTCCTTGCTCGCGCGCCTGCGTTGGGGTCTCGCACCATGGCCTTCATGTCCTTGAGGCGCTGTTTGTGGCTGTGGTCGTAGGACGAGAGGTGGGCTTCGTAGTCGTTCATCCGGGAGTAGCCTTTCAAGCAGAGGCTGCAGTAGAATGACTTTTGGGCCTCGCGGGCAGACGACGTTTGCGCCGGAGGCAGCGTCTGATGGCGCTGAGATTGATCGGTTAGCAAGGAGCTGGGAGAAGGGGTTCGTGGATGAAACTCACCGGAGGCATGGTGGTGGTGGTGGTGGTGGTGGTGGTGCTTGGTACTATGGGGATCTGGCAATAAGCAGTGTCGGCAGAGAAACGTGTTTGCTGACGATGTGCCGGACTTTTGAAGCTGGGGTGGACGAGGCCAATTGAGGCCCCACGCCAGGACGCCAGCCACTAAGATCGCCTCGAAATTTGTCAGCGTGACACAAGACGCCAAGACGACGTCACTCACATTATTATTGTCACCCGCGCGACCTCGCCCTTCCTCACGTTCTTCCCCTCCGCTGCACATGGCCCCTTCGTGATGGATCCTCCAAGTGGGCAGAGCCTGCACAGCAAAGACTCACAGGCAACCCTCATCTCGCTCCTGCAACTCGATCCGTCACCCATCGATACCTCGTCCCCCTCCGCCACCGACAAAGATGTCTTATTCCCGGGCCAATCCGATGACAACGACAACAACCAAGCTCTGCACGGCAGCGATGCGGGCTCCGTTGAAAGCAGTTCGACAATGACGGCCGGCACGACGACCGCGCCTGGCTTGGGTAGCCATGGGGCCGCAGCGCAGTCTACTACCGTTTGTCACTTTCCACATGGGTAAAAAACAAGAAAGAAGAAGAAAACTGGATTGGAAAAAGCTGACCGCCCGACCTGCACAGTAACCCGTCTGCAAAAGTATTCCTCCTACGCAATGGGCATCTTCACCACCCTCCACCTGACGAACATGTCTCTCATCCCAGCCGTGACCCGCTCCGTCCCCGGCTCGGAAGCCTCCTTACTCATGGCGCGCGAGATGTACCAGACCACCCTCGCCGAGCCGGCCGTCGTCTTCCTCCCCGTGATAGCACACGTCGGGTCCGGGATAGCCCTCCGCCTGCTCCGGCGCTGGCAGAACATGAAGCGCTACGGGGGCGGCACGCCGGGCATGCACGCGCTGCGCCAGATGCGAGATTCCCTCTCTGGGACTTCGAACGGGAGTGCGGTGCGGCTCTGGCCCCCGCTGAGTTACATATCCATCTCGGGGTACGCCTTCACATTCTGCTACGGGGCGCACGTCTTCATGAACCGTGTGCTGCCGCTGCTCGTGGAGGGCGATAGCTCGAGTATCGGGCTGACGTACGTGGCGCATGGGTTTGCGCGGCACCCTTTACCTCGCACCTTGCGTATTTGGGATTGCTGGGCACGGCGAGCGCACACATGGTCTGGGGCATGGCCAAGTGGTTGGGCTTGGCGCCGAGCACGATGGGCTGGAGGGGCAAGGGGAGCGTCTTGGTGGACAAGAAGACGAAGAGGGCGAGGCGGAGGAAGTGGTTGGGTGTTCATGGCGTGGCAGTTGGGGTCGCGGCCTTGTGGGCAGTTGGTGGACTCGGTGTTGTGGCGAGGAGGGTTGGTAGAAGGGTATGTTGGCAAGGTGTACGATGAGCTGTTTGGCCGTGTCGGGTTATAGATGATCGTTTCACGCAGGTGTTGGATCGGGCCGAGGGGCCAGTCCCGCGAGCATGCGAGCCATGTATTCACTGTACGATGTTCATGGAGTTGCGCCGGATAAAGAGTGGCGATATGTCAACGTGTGTGACAACGTCCCGATAGATACGGCGTCCAGTGTGAGCAATTACCGCATGTCTAGGTGATGTTCAACGCGCGGGCAGACACGGAATACGTGAAAATACCAGCAAAGACTCTTTACAAGATGGAGATGAAAAGCATCCGGCCCAGGACATTAAATCAACCCAATCGAGTGGTGCTGCGTTGATGACGCACGGCGCACGCTAATTCAAAACGTGCCTAGCCTAACTACGGACTGACAGCCATGGACCATGGACCCAGTTCCAATGCTGTCGGCCCCGCCTCGCTTCCTCTCCCTGTCCAGCCAAGACAGATCTTGCTAAGGAGTGTTGGTGATATCCCTTTGCAGCATCTTTATCTTCCCCTCCACCCGAGGTTGTCTGTCAATATCTAAGCCCGGCGCCATCCATCCTTCTTCACCAGCTCGCATGCAAGACTCTCCGTCCTTTATTCAGCAACTGGGGCGGGCGCCCGCCTTGTCACAGCAAAGTCACTCGAAAACGCAAACAACATGCTAATGGCGATGTTCGGGAAACGAAAACTCGTTCAATACGACGATGACGACGATGACGGCTGCGGCGACGGCGACCGCCAAGACAAGCCCAGAACCAGACATGACCACCATCGAGGGGCCGAGTCCGTCCAGCAGTCAGTCCTGGGTCCTGAAGCGAAACGACCGCGGACGCTCCTCAGCCCCGACAGCACGGCCGCTTTGTCCGATGAGCTCCTCATACGCATATTCTCCTTCTTAGACGAGAAGACATTGCTCGCCATATCTCCCGTATCCCGTCGCTTCGACCGCATCACATCCGATTCTCAGCTCTGGCGGCCTCATTACTATCTTCGCTTCATTCTGCCCCGTGCCCATAGAATACCTGGCTTCCGCACCGATGGATCCACTCGCAACTCGAGCAAGCTGCGATACTCGGCCGGCAAGTCCATCTGGGCCGACGGCGGATGGGGTCGTAGGGGCGGGTTCGTCAACGCTTCTGCTGAGGCATCAACATCAGCCTCGGTCGCCTTGCATCGGGATTCTGTCGACTGGAAGAAGCAATACAAACTGCGGCACAACTGGGCTCGTGGCCGGTGTGCCGTTGAAGAAGTCCATGTACGCGATGCGGAACGGGATGCGCCCGTCGCAGAGTGGCAAACACTCGTGAAAGTGGTCGAGGGACTGGCCGTAACCGTCGATGGGGCTTCGGGACTGCGGGCGTGGGATTTGAAAACGCGACGCCTCGTCGCGCACGCAAATTTGGCAACAGAAAAGGAATCTAGTCAGCCCAGCTGTCTTGCGGCGGACGATGTTTTGCTCAACAGTATGGGCATGCTAGATGCAGCTGTGGGATTCGAGGATGGGACTTTCGGAATCTGGAGGCTAGACATTGAAAAGGCAAGAACATGCCTCTTGTATCGGCATGCCAAGGGTTATTTCGGCGAGCTGGTGGCCATCACATATGGGCATCCGTATCTCCTGACAGCCTCACGACTAGGCTTCATTTCTCTCTTCTCATTCGATGATACAGAAGTCGCTTCCAAGGTACAGGTGGAATCACAATCTCCGAGTTTGAATCGAGAGGCAGAGGAGTCATCAACCGCGTCATCCGATGAAGAGAAACAGGCAATCGCATCCGCAGTCCTTGCCCAGCCGCACCTCCTCACATCCCTCAAATCCCATAGCACTCGCCCGCCACTGGCCTTGTCCATCCGCCGAACCACGGCCTCGGTGGTTGCCTCGATTGCCTATACATTCGATGCCGTCGGTGGTTGGTCCATCGGCATTCAAGATCTCGACATCAAGCCCTCTGGGGCTAGCCAGCCAGACATCGTCACGTCCAGGGTGGCCTACACGTTGCCGACGCAGACCCGCCGATCATCCACGCCGTCTCCGCCATCATCGCCTCCCAACACACGATCGCGTTCCCCAACCCAGCCGCCGGGGGGCAAGAGGATGGTCCCATACGCCTATGCTATAGCCACCCATATCTGCTTGCCACCCTGCCGGATAATACGCTGGTTCTTCATCTTTGCACGTCAACCGCCTCATCACTGTCTATATCGTCGGGCATCCGCCTATGGGGCCATACCTCGGGCATTTCCGATGCCGAAATCACGCCTCGAGGCAAGGCCGTCAGCGTCAGCACGCGAGGTGGCGAGATACGTGTGTGGGAACTGGAAGGTCGTGTAGGCGGCAGCAGTGTTGAGCTGCGGCCCAGGCAGTCGGCGAATGACCCGGACAGGCGCGTATCAGCCCAAGAAGGCGAGACGCCACGGCTCACATCCGGTGCGGAAGATAGGAAGAACTGCGTCGGCTTCGACGATGAGATGGTGGTGGTTCTGAGGAGGCCCGCGATGGGCGCGAGAGCTTAGTGGTTTACGACTTTACATGAACAAAGGACGAGTTTGGGTGATTTGGGCACATTGCGCTTTTTTCCATTCCTTCTTCTACAGCATATTCTTGACCAACGGGCAGCCTGGCGTTGTTTATGCGGGAGATGTGTTTCTTTATACCCATTGGAGCGTCGGCTCTACGGGGTCTTTCTTTTTCTTTCAGGAAACGACCATCTTGTGCCCGTGCTCGTGGGTTCGGGTTCAGGCAGATAGATATACTTGCATGTACCAACAATCTACGTACCGTGTACTGTTGGACAGTATATCGCACTCTTTTCAACAATCTCCCCACCACCGGTCCCCCTACTGGTTACTGGTGCCTACTGGTAATGAATTGGCTGCGGAACCACGTTGACCTTGGTGTACTTGCCTGCTTACACGCGTGTTGAACCCAGGTGGTCAGTCATGTGAAGAGATGGGCATGTGCATATATATCCATGTAGAGACGCACGTGTACGATGACCGTGGTGATGTCCCTCGCACCCGGAGTAACCACGGATCGAAAGCATCGGGGAATGACGGCTCGGGTGGCAGATGGGACGGAATGGAACCTCCGTTACGAGGTGCATCGGGGCAACATGCTGCGAACATACCAGAACTTCCCTTTCCCCGTAGATACCGCCGCTATTTTGGCCACAATGGACTGGACCAGGCGCCGACGCGCTCGAATTGTCTGTCCTGCCTGCGGCAACGGCGGGCTCGCAAGCTTTTGCGCGTCTCAATTCGTGCACGGCATTTCGGCCCACCATGTGTGTAGTATGTATCGATAAGACGGCGGGCGGGCTGTCGCACAAGATTGAGCATGACCAGACTTATCAATCCAATCCCATGGCCTCGTCAACCCTGCGCCACCCCCTGCTACTGACGACTAAACCTGAAGCGGCATCATGACACTGTTTGTTTCGGCTCTTTGAGTGGCTGCAGCGCCATAACCGACATCGTATCTTGTGACTCAACCGCAGTCAACCGCCCGCCCACCTTTACCCGAGTATAAAGGCCACCACCCCTCACGCGCGATTCCAAAGCCATGGATGGTTGCGCAACATGCAAGTTGCCATTGGACATTGAACATTGGCCAATGGATTATTCCGCCAGCAGGCGCCAGTTTGCCATTGGCTCCTCGTAGTCCCGTCGGAGTATTGCGGGCTCGATTTTTCTTGCCATTTCTTTGTTGGCATTCGAGGCCAATTGGATGGATCCCCGATGTCCCAGATGTTCCCATTATTGGGAAACGGTTCGGGCACCGGGACGTGCTCCAACGGTCATTGTTGGTTGTGATGCATAAGAGTGGTCAGGTCAGTTTCGGTCGGAGTCGCGTCGTACGTAACCAGCTGCGTTTTGTCGACTCGGATGGCAACTAGAAATGATGGAGGGGAAGATGGGGAAGGCCGCTATCGATAGGCAGCCGGCGCCGCCCCAGCCGCCAAGATGGAAAGTAAGTGCACGATCGGGATCGTCGTGACGGGCCACAACGACGACATGACAGTGTTTTGACCCTGTGTAATCCGTGCTCCCGCACACAACAAGGTCTCGGCGATTGGGATCCCCCGCGCGCTCCCTTGCAGGCAACTCTACGCTGATAAGGTCCACGAACAGACGCCTTGTAGTACGGTACGCTCCCACTCCCGACTTTCCCATCTTCAGCACTTGCTCTCTGTTGAGGTCATCCCGCCGTGACTCCAGCGAATCACACCTGACAACAGGAGTGGGTGTGCCTGATGACCTTGGGCTGGCGGCGGCACCTGACTGGCTGATGGATGGCATGGATGGCTGAGGGGGTGGGCACGGGGGTGGGCCTAGCCGACTTTGCTGCAGGTGGCCGCTGCTCTCTGGGTGCACCACTGTTCACGCACGTAGGAATGATGGTGATGAACATTGGAACGGCAAATGCAGGCAGGGTCCAGGTCGTAACATCTGTTTCGGCCGGCCTTGGAAACAATGCGCCTGAACCAAGGTACCTGGGCACTTGAGCACCATGTGTTTGAAAGACAACTGGGTTGCATTATCTACCTAGGTAGGTAAACAGCCCTTCTTCCAGGGAATTTCCGTCATGAGCATCTGCTCAGTCCCGCGATTCCTGAGCCCACGGATCTATTTATTGTACGTATGGGTCTTTGAGTCCCGCCCCTCCACTGCCAGAGCCACCCCTCCTGCCCCTCCTTCTCGAAGTCACTTGTCTTGGTCGCTTCGTCTCTTTGGAAACAGGCTGACCTCGTGCACCCCGAATCCCAGCTCATCATCTGGCCCCGTCCATTTACCATCTCTCAAACGCATTGGGAAACAATTGCCTTTGGCTTATGCCCTTGGTCGATTCCTCAATTCCTCAATGCCCCGGGGGCATCGACGCGAAGACGCTGCGCCACCCACCCAGCACTTCCGGGTCTTCCCTGAGAAGTTGAGAACCCAATCAATCACGCTGACGCCGCGTGGCCGCCTTGTTCTTGCGAAGGAGGGGAGGGAGGGGTGTGTGCGCTCCATCTCGTGCCTGCGTCCCGCGTACTTTTGCCCACTTTCGGGTACCAACGACCTCGACGCCTGCCTCTTGTTGTGTCGGAGTCATCAGTCATCGGCATCAGTCATCGCCTCTTGAATCGCATAACATGAGGCGAGGAGGACTGAAAACCGCTAAAAACCCAAGCCAGCCCCCTTGCTGCCTCGGTGCCTTTCCATTTGGCATCTTTGGTCTCAATTGCGCCAGGAAAAGCCAAATAACCCCAGCAGCCCCACGAATCAATCAGTTGGTCTGGGTGAATGAATCCTCCCCTTCTCAGCTCTGCAACTGATTCCAACTCTTGCCGCACGCCCTCTTTTGTCATTGCACAAGACAAGACTGTTGCCGGACCTCTGATCTCCATCTCCGAAGCTGTCCTGGTGGCGGCTGCTGCCTACCAGACTACCCAGACTGCCTAGAGTCTGGACACTCACTCACACTCACACTCACTCACACTCACTCACACGGCCCGTTTCCAACGGCCCTCCCTCGCCAGTTGTCGCCACCCACTGGCGCATCCCACGTCAGCCACTTGATTCACACACCCTCCCCTCCCCGCCCCGTCCACCGCCATGGCTGACAAACCCGCGTCTGCTGTTCCCGCGCAGGCTTCCACTTCCATCGCTTTCGACAAGAACAAACAAGCTTCGTCGTCTACTCCTTATTTTCCTACTTCCCTTAATCCCTCCGCATCCTCTTCTTCGTCTGCACCATCGATTTTCGCGTCTATTCATCGACGATTTTCCAATTCTTCCATGCCATCGAATCCGCAATCCATGGCTCCACCACCCTCCAATCGAGTCCAAGAAGCTCAACATGGCCAGTTTGATGTCACCACCCGATGTTGTTCTCGACAGTTTCCATCAAGGCTATTCGGCAGTGAGAAGATTGAGTGGCGGCAATGGCAAACAAGCAACATCGCAGCAGCCTCTGCCCATGTCGCCACCAATTTCGCCATATAGCAAACCGATCACCACAGCCAATGCGCCGCCGACGACACCGCTTGGCCAAATTGTCAAAGACCCCATCTTGTACCCGGTCGACGAGAACTCTCCGGCCAGTCCTCCTCAGCCTCCGCTGTTTGCGCCTGCTGAGTTGGAGCACCATCGAAGAATCGTTGACGAGCATGTCCGAGCCAGGTCGCAGAGCATTTTCGACAGTGTCGCACCGCCGAGGCGTGAGGACTACGAGTTGGCCCTTACATTCCGGTCTCAAGTCATGAAGCACTACATGACCAACCGAAAGGGCTGGCTTCGCAAGGAGCGGGCTCTTCTCGAGGCGGATCGACGGGCCGGCGCTCAGAGATATCATGCCATCATGCCAGCCAAGCCCATTGCAGCAAAACTCCCCAGGCAGCGTGTTGATCGAGTCTCAAAACCGCATGCTGCCGCTCCTCGCCAGATCCGCACAAACGCCAACGCCACCACCAACGGCACATCAGGCCCGACCAGGCCCGCAGGTCGCACTAGCGCAACACCAGAACCCTCCAGACGGGTCGTTGCTCCCAACCGTGAAGACAAGGATTTCAATTCCATCGTCGACCACTGCCCCCGTTGGACTCGTTGCCGGCTCGTGCCAACAGCCTCAAGGTTGATTGGAAGGGTCAACCCATCGACCTCAGCAGCGATGCTTATGCCAATCTTCTCCATCCCGATGAGCTTCTCTTGGCAGGCAACCTGCGTCTCGACTGTGCCACCTACCTGACGAGCAAACGACGCATTTTTGACCGACGCCTCCAGTGTCTTCGCACGGGCAAGGAGTTCCGCAAGACGGATGCGCAGCAGGCTTGCAAAATTGATGTCAACAAGGCGTCAAAGTTATGGACTGCTTTCGACAAGGTGGGATGGCTAGACGCCAGCTGGGTTCGCCGCTTTCTATGAACCTTTGGGCATTCGCACGACAAATTGTTGCGAATCAAACTGGGCGATTTGCGAGCTTTTATTTTTCTCTATTTGATATTTCTTTTTTAATTCGCTGGTTCATGTCGACATGGATGGGTTTGGCTGCGCCAAACACATGACAGGTCCATACAAGCATCAATCTTCTTGTGCCCATCATTGTTTCCTCCCCGGTTACCACTTTATTCCGCATTTGCCTCTTTTGGCACACCTTGGCTTATCTGCATCGCATCTCACGGCACGGCACACATCGGCAACTCGATACACACAGAGCACTAGGGAACGTCACGATACCCCGGAGTGGAATCCAAGTTGACCACATCGCACTTACGTCACTCCACTCCACGTTTTGATTTGGTTTCTTTCCTTTTTCTTTTCTTTTCTTCGTCTTGATTTCACTGTCAGCCACCTTGATATTCCAGGGTCGCTTATCAGGGTCGCTTATCAGGGTCGCTCTGCGACTTCAGGTGGATTAGAGATATTCCATGGTTCAGTTTGAGGATTCCAGGATATTGCATGTATGGCGTTCTATTTACTCGTGGGCTGTTCCTTCTTCGAGGACGAAGACGGCAGGATGGGCAATGGGGCTCTCTTCGATGAGAAGTCATTGAACAGGGGCGAGCCTCGGTCATGTTTCGCGATTAGTTGGCAGGCATTCTGATCGGTTTCTTTGGACCCTACATGGGAAACCGCCCGTGGCACAACCCACTTGGCATTGCATTTATATCTCTAGTAGGCAGTTTCACGACTTGATTGCTCAGGTCCGCAATTTTTAACCTCGAATATTTATTCATTTAAATCACTGCCGGGGATCTCATGCAATGTGACGACAAGTCCGATGCTGCCGAACCAAGACGTGGGGGGAGCTGCGGATTGGCTGAGAATGCATGTCGTAGCGAGGATCTCGACCCGATCTCGACCCGATCTCGTCTGGGATGAAGCAGCTAATCTTAGTGTCAGGGAGAGCTCCTTAAAGCACTAGATGTGTGGATGCAGCCCGCGCATTGACTAGGATCAAACCCTCTGTGAGACAACGGTGGAGATAATGTATTAGAAGTACCTCCGTAGACTAGTTATTATTATAGTATACTATATACCTTTTAGGTATAAAAGTTAGGTGCTATTTATACCTCTAATTAATTAAATTAAATGTTTTCTATTATTTACACTAACCCCTACCTTAATAGTTATAAGCCTAGGAGGCTTTTATTACCCTTTTTAATTATTATTAAAGATATAAGCTCTATTAGATATTATTAATTAACGCTTACTAATTATTAAGAGATAATTACCCTTTATTATTCTAATTAGTTAAAACACTTAACCTATGCTTTAATTAACTAGTATATTCCTCCTTTATAATATTTAAAGAAACTCTAAATATAGTATTATTATTAGAGAAGGACTAGATTAAATAGTATATATAAATTAAGAATTATATAGAATCCTATAGTATCTAGGAGTATATTAACCCTAATAAGGCTAAATTACTTAAAGAACCTATAATACCTATATACCTATAGAGGGGTTAGAGACTAGAGGTCTTACTAAATAACCCTAATACTCTTAAGAATTAAAGAATTACTTATAAAGATATAAAGGATTAATTTAATTTTTAATATAAAGAATTATAATTTAACCTTATAAAGTATATAGCCTTATTAAAGTAAATACTAAAGATTAAGGAATATATCTATAAGACTTTATTAAAGAATATATAAGATTCTCTTAACTTTAATACTAAAGTTAAGAATAAAGAGTTAGTTTAATATTATACTTAAAGGATTCTTAAGCTTCTTTAGGATTAGTATAAGCTAAATATAAAGAAAATACTTATTCTTATAAAAATACACCTTAATAATTATTTATAAGCTAAAGGTACCTATAATTAGTATAAGTAAGCTATAATAATAAAGGTATTATAAAGGAATTATTAAGATCTTAAGACTTAATAAACTAAGGAGATAATACTATATAAGTTTATTATACCTTTTTAAAGTAAATTTAAATTATTCTAGAAGAAGTAAAATAATTTACTTAATAAAGGAGAGGATTATAGATTCCTAAAGGTAATTACTAAGTTTAAAAGAGATTATAAAGCTTTATAAAGTATATTAAAGTTAGCTAATACCCTTACTACTAAGAGATTAAATAGTTAAAGTAAATTAAAAAGAATAAAATACCCTTACTCTAGGTATTATACTAAAGAAGCTTTAAAGTAATAGGAATTATATAATTTATTTAAGGCTATATATAAGCTAGAGGCTACTCTAAAGGACTAGGAAGTTAGGAAAAACTCTAAAGATAATATTAAAAAGTATCTAAAGAAGAATCTATAAGAAAAGTCTAAGGTAATAAGTTAAAAACTAAAGAAAAAGAGTAGTAATATCTTTATACCTTTATAGAATCTAACTAATAACTTAATTATAGTTACCCTAGGTAATAAGATTATAAATATATTATTATTTATATACTTTAAGTAAAGTTAATAGTTAAAGAAAGCTATAAATTTAACTACTAATACTATAGAAAGCATAGAGTTAAGGTAAAATATAGTCCTATATAACTCTAAAGCAAATATTTATATCTTTAATAATATTTGCTAGTTTAATTAATCTAAATTTAATAAGACTATTATAATAGAGGTTAGGGCTAGAGGTATAATATATATAGCTTTAGGTTAAGGTCCTATATATATATCTATTATAAACCCTATATTATAAAGTATAAGGATAATTATTTTAGAGACTATACTATTTATTTCTAAATTCTATATTAATCTAGTATTAGTAATAATCCTAATAAAAGTAGGGATTTATTAGAATTAGAAGAAGGGATTTCTTTATAAAGGGAACTATCCTATAGTAAGAATTTATAATATTAATAAGCTTTATATATTATTAAGGCTATTAGATAATCTAAGAGAAGCTTACGCTATAATAAGCTAACTACTAAAGCTACCTATAAAGGGAGATATAAAGCTTTAGCATTAATAATATAGTTATCTAGGCATAAAGGCTTTTATAGAACTTATAAACGTAACTTTAGGTATTAAATTAATTAGACCTAAGCTTATATAATGTAAGATATATACTATAGGTAAAGCTAAGTAATAGAGATTATAGGTTATACCTAAAGGACTTCCTTAAGAACTAGGTTATAGGTTATTAGTGTGTGGCCTGAATCGCGCGCCTAGAAACACACGCGTTCGCAATAATAGCATCAGGGGTCACAGGGATAATTATCACACTAAGGGATGATAACATTAGTTATATAAGCTAGGGATTAAATAGTCTATAAAGGGATTACTTCTAACTAGGCTTCTAAAGCTTATTACGCACGTTAGATATAGAGTTTTTATGCCTAGCTTTGCTATGGCTTGTTATTGTGTTTTAAGATAAGATGAATTAACAAGATTATTATTACCCGCACTAATTCGACCATTAGGTCACTTCTAATCCATTAGACTATTTAATCTAGATTATCTCTATCTTATAGAGATAATCTAGCCTTATGATAGGTTACTGCAGTCAAGCTTCTTAACCCCCTTTGACGTGCGCAGACGTCAAAGCTACCTACGCGTGTGGGCTAGCATTGTGTCTTTTGGGGTGTTGTTTTCCGCTTAACAAATTAGTTAATCTAGATTACTATAACTCTCCTTATTAGAATAGTAATAGGTATTAGTGTGTATTTATATGCCTTATAACCTTAATATGTTTCTTTTACTTATTTAAGACTAAAGATAGCATTTGTAATAGCTTCTATATAATAATAGGCTTTCTAAGCACTTAATTTAGTATTTAACTATAATTTTTATATAGTAATATTAAAAAAGCCCTCTTTATAAAGAATATAAAAGATAAGATAGCCTTTGCTAGTATTATAGTGTATAATTTAGCTCCCTTAATACCTAGTTAGAATAGTAAGGCAAAGAGATCTAGGGGGTAGTTAAGCAAAAAGCTTATATATTAAGCCTTAAGGCTTAGTTTCTATTAGAACTTAATAATAAGGTGTTTAATACTATAGTTTATCTCCTAAATTAAATACCTTTTAAGTATTATAGGAATTAGATTATACTATATAAACTTTAGTAAAATTAGGCTAGGAAAACTATCCCTACTTACTTATAAATAGTAAAGATTTAAAAACCCTTAATTACTTATCTTTATGCTTATAGATATAAAGCGTTTCTAATAATAATAAAGGCTTTAGAGTATATTAAATTATATAATGTAATCCCTTAATTAGAGTAAAAAGCTTATATTAGTTACCTTATTAGTTATAGAGGCAAATCCTAGTATATTATCTAGGTGCTTATATTATATAATTAGAAGGTTATTATATTAGTATGTGTTTAATTTAATAAGAACTCCTTCTTTAAATAGGAAGAAAAGCTAGAATTAGCTTAAAAGGAAAAGATATTAATAATTATATTACTTAAAGAGCTTAAGGCTAAAGATATTAAAGAAGAAATTAGCTAAGACCTTATTAGAATAAAACTTAAAGAGAATAATTAAGCCTTTTTACTATTAACTATAGAATAGGAAAATAAGTAGTTTAAAGTAAAAATACTACCTTAAGTATTAGGATAAGAAGGTAACTATATTAGTGTACTTTTAATCCCTTCTAACTCTTCTTATAAGGCGCTAGTTACTATAGAGAATATAGAGATTTAGATACTAGGTAATAATATACTATTTTATAAAATTAATAAATTTATATATAAGGTAATATCTAAATATATAAATACTACTATAGATACTAGTAAAATTACTACTAAAGGTAGTAAGGTAGTAGAGAATTATTATCCCTATAATAATAGTATTAATTTAAATAATATTATAACTAGAAAACGCTAAAGAAAGGAATTAAGGAAAGCTAGGTAAGCATAGTTTTCTTCTACTTTTTAATAGTATTCTAAGGCACTTAATATAGTTTATATATTAAAGATATGCCCTTAGAACCTACCTATTATTATTAAGCTATAGCCTTAGCCTATTATAACTACTAAAAGGAAGTAATTATAAAGGAGCTTTTAAAGCTTTTATTCTTAAACTACTAGGAGGATATACTAGATAAATTATTTAATCTAGAATACTATAAGGAGATTATTAACCTTAGCTAGGTTTTTAAATATAAAACTAATAAGAAAGGCATAGTTATAGAGTTTAAAGCTAGAATAGTTATATAAGGTAATTAATAACTAAAAGATAACCTTAATAACTATATAGCTACGCTTACTTTATAATCTCTATATATATTACTTATAGTTTATTATACTAATAATCTTAATACTTATTAATATAATATTTAGAATGCCTTCCTATATATAAAACTTAAAGAACCTATCTTTTATAAACCTCTAGAAGGTATATGTTACGTGCTAGAATACGCTTTATAGGGCTTGATATTGCTACAACCTACAACTATGGTTGTAGCTGACCTTTAGTCTAGTGGGTTAAGCACTAGATTATAGGCCTAAAAATTCCGTAACAGTATAAATATAAGAGATTATCTCTAGAAGATAATATAAGCATTATATAGGCTAAGAGAAGCTCCTTAATAATGGTTTCTATATCTAATATAATTCCTATTAAAGATAGGCTTTATCTAAGGAAAAGAAGACCTATATATCTTTATAAAGGATAGTTTTATCCTATTTTTCTATATAAATAATATTATAGTAATATATCCTAATAGATTTAAAGTAGAATTTAAAGAGCTTTATAAATAATTAATAAATAGTCTAGATATTAAAGACTAAGGTAACCTAAAGTAATTCCTAGGTATTAAAATTATTAGGAATTATAATACTAAAGAGATATAGTTATTATAGGAATTATATATTTAAAAGATTACTTAGAAATTTATCCCTAATATTATTAATAGTAATTTAAAGAGCTTAATCTCTACTCCTCTCCCTATAGCTATAATCCTTACTAATACTAGTAAAGCTACTAATAAAGAGATTAATTACTATAGAGTAGTTATTAGCTTTTTAGTGTATTTATATATTATTAGAAAGCCTAATATAGCCTTTATAGTATTAAAACTTACCTTTTTTATAATAAACCCTTTAGTAAAGCATATTAAGTTTATAAAAGGAGTAATTTTATATACCTAAAATATAAAGAAGCTATATATCTAATACTTAGGAGTAAATAGCTTTAATATATTATTTTCTAACACTAATACTTCCCTTAGTAATAACCCTAATATATATAAATTAATATAAGGTTATATCTTTATTATATATAGTACTATAATTAATTAGAAGTCTAGTAAGTAATATTATATAATAACCTTAAGTATAGAAATAAAGCTCTTTACCTTAAATTATAGTATAAAAGAGCATATATCCCTTAGAAGGCTACTTTATAATATTAAGGTCTATATATTACTACTATTAATTATCTAGTATAATAATAAGTAAATAATCTATATTATAGAGTATAAGGAAGGAAGGCTTTAAACTAGCCTTAAGTATTTTAATATAAATTAAATATAAATTTAAGAGTAATATACCCTAGGTAATATTAAGGTAAATTAGTTAAAGACCTCTAAGATACCTATAAATAGCTTTATAAAGCCTCTATTAAGCTAAATATATAGGGATTTCTATTACTAGATTAGCTTATAGGAGATTCCTATATAATTATAATACTAGGAATTTATTATAATCTCTTCCTATACTTATTAACTCTAGCTTTAATAGATATCTTAGCTAGGGGGTGTGTTAGGGAGAGCTCCTTAAAGCACTAGATATATAAATATAGCCCACGCATTAACTAGGATTAAACCCTCTATAAGACAATAGTAGAGATAATATATTAAAAGTACCTCCATAGACTAGTTATTACTATAGCGCACTGTGTACCTTTTAGGTACAAAAGTCAGGTACTGTCTGCACCTCTAATTGATCAAATCGAACGTTTTCTATCATCTACACCGACCCCTACCTTGACACTTAGTAGTTCTGGTTCCCCAGTCCTAGTCCCCTCGTGGCTCGCCGCAGGACGGCCCCGCCATTCGTAGGGCTGAAACCTGTAATTTTTCGCTCCGCCCTACCGGCGACGCGTGATGAGGTCTTATCGATTATCGATATCAACGTACGAGAGGAAGCGTTGCTCGTGTGCCCGGGGGAGGGGGTGTATCGAGTACGATACAAACAAAGACGGCAAGCGCAACACGCAACACGCAGCACGCAGCACGCACCGTGCGACGAGGGGGCTTGAAGTAAAAGTGATGCTTGTCCTAGTATTGATAGTCTGGAGGAAGCATTCGCGAGCGCTGTGACGAGTGGGCGTGATGTACGGGCGTAGGCTGTGCTCGCCGCCGCGAATGGGGGCCCCGGGATGTTGGGCTGCGGACGGGGCGGATGGCTGCCTGCCTGCTGGGAGGACGCGAGCATCTCTTGGAGGGCGCGGTTGAATTTCACATGCTGTGCTGTGCTTGTGTGGCAGTCACCGTTTCGTTGGAACTGGACATCTACGGGGTAGTTGCGGTGCGTCCTTGTTGGTGTACACGGTAATTGCCTGCCGTTCCGACTTCATCCATACACGTTACATGTCCGCCGTAATGCGTCCGCCGCCGCCGCCGCTCTCACTTCACTTCTATATGCTGCACGGCCTTGAACCACTTCTGCTCATCGCTCCTGATGGACATGTTAGCCAGCGTCATTCTTCATGCGGATGGGACGGAACGTAAGTCGGTGAAATGAATGGCCGCCTCGGCTTCACAGTGGTGCCGGCATGGCATCACTTACTTGTCGAATTTGAGCAGCTTGCCCAGCACAGGCACCAGCTGCGCCCGCAGCTTCCCATCCTTCTGCTCCAGGAACTGCAACAGGATCGTCTTGAGGTACATCGTCTCTCCGGCTGCGTCTCCTCCGCCGGCGCCGGCGCCACTCCTGTTGGAGTCCATGGAGCTTCGACTCGAGTGGCCTGCTGGCGTGAGCTTCAGCTGCGCGCTCTTGAGGTCCTTGGCCGTCTTTTCATATCGGCCTCTCGAATCGTCGAGCATCTTGCGCAGGTCGGCGCGCTGCTTCTCCCCGTCGCGGAGCTGTGCCTCCGACGTGTCGAGCGCGGTACGGAGCTGTGACACGGTGGACCGCATCTCTTCCGTCTCGGCCGAAGCTTTTGACTCGATTGCTTCCAGCTCGTCGCGGCGGCGCTTCCATTCGCGCTGCCGTTCCTCGAGCTCGTCCTTTTCGTTTGCGAGGGACTTGATCTCGCGCTCGAGCTCACGAATCTTTTGTTTGAGTTCTTCGGTTTCCCGGGTTTTGCGCCTGGCAAGCGCGCTTGATTCGTCTTCGATGCGCTCGCGTTCCTCGACTGCTGCTTCCATGCGACCTCGCATTTCCCGAACCTTGGTGTCTGCTCGCTCGTCCACGTCTGCCAACAGACGTCGCATGGTTTGTCCTTCGCGCGTGCGTTCCTGCAACAGTCGTTGGACTTCGGCTAGCTCCTCTTCAAGTGAATCTGCCTGTGACTTGGATTCCTTGAGCTGCACCGACATTTCTGTGGCCTGATCCCGCATACTCGTCAGCAGGCCTTGTGCATTGGCATACTGCTGTGACTTGAACTCGGCCTCCTCTTGCGATGCCGCCTTTTCTCTTCGCATCTTGTGCATCTGCTCTTCTAGCTCCTTGACTCGTGGCCGCAGTTTGTTGAGCTCATCCTGTGCCTTTGCCAGCTCTCGCTCCGCCTTTTCTGCCTTGGCGCTGAACTCAATCTTTTCTGCTTCCGCTCGTCGTAAATCCTTTTCGGCTGTTCGCTTGCCATCCTCGGCCTTCTGCCTAGTTGCGTCCTCTGATTTGAGTTTTTCCTGCAACGTCTTGATCTCCTTCTCACGATCCGAGGCGAGCTGCTGTGTCTTGCTCACGTCACGCTTTAAATCCGCTTCCTTCTTCTCCATGCCCTTGAGTTCCTCGACTTTAGCTCTCAGCTCTTCCTTGGTCTTCTTGAGTTCTGCAGATTCTTCCCTCAGACTCTTCAGCTCTGGCTGGGCTTTTTGCAAGACCTCTCGAAGATCCGTCAAGTCCTTGAACCGAGTTTGCGCAAGCTGCTGGGCAGCACCCAGATCAGATTGCAGCGTAGCTGACTTCTCTCTAAGATCATCATATTCCTTTTGCAATCCGTCAAGATCACCCTGGAGCTTTGAGCTGGCCATTGAGTCGGATTTTGATGATTTCATCTGGGTTTGGAGCTCAGCAATCTCCTTCTCAAGCTTGGACTTTTCTTGCTCGAGCTTCTTGATCTTCTGCTTGGCTTCCACATGATCCTGCCCTATGGTGAGCAAATTCTCCTGCAAGGTTTCAATCTCCTCACGAAGACCTTCCTCGGATTTGCGCCTTTTGGAAAGCTTCTCAATCTCCTGGTCTTTCACCTCGATCTCGCCCCTCAGCTTCGCAATTTCACTCTCCAGGACTGCATTTGATGTGCTCTCCACGGCGGCACCCTTATCTGCAGCACCCTTGCTAGAGTCCTCGTCCTCAGCGGCGGCAGCGGATGCCACAGCAGCACCACCCTTGCCTTTCTTCTTCTTGTTTTTCTTCTTCGAGGCGTTTGCTGTTGTCGCGGTACTGGCGGCGGGAGACGGTTCGGCCGCAGGAGGAGCCGTCTTCGTTGCGGATGTCGAGTCAATCTTCTCGTTGAGCTCCTCAATCTTGGCCAAGCTATCGAATTTCTCCTTCTTGAGCCCCTCAATCTGGTTATTGAGTTCATCGACCAGTTTCTTGGAGACGCTCTTTGCGCTACTGGCTTTTGTCAATTCCGCATCCAACTCAGCACACCTCTTGTCCGACTTGGCCAGAGAAGCCTCCATGTCGTTGACCTTGGAGGCATGTTCCTGCTTATCCTTCTCTGCTTGTTCTTCCAGCTTCTTCAGTTGCGACTGTGCCGTGTCCAGTTTCGCGGTCAAAGTCTTGATTTCTTTGCTGCTCGCATCAATTTGCGATTCGAGCGATTCCCGAGAACCTTTCGCTTCCTGTGACCCGCTCAATGCCTCTGTAGCCTTTTCCAGATTCTCAGCTAAGCCGGCACTGTTTTCTTGGGCAACGGAGAGCTCCTGTTGTAAATCCTCCACCTTTCCCTTGAGCTGCTGAATCTCTTCGGTCTTGAGAGCCACTTCAGCTTGCAACTGTGGGATTTCCTCGTCGTACGAGAAAAGTCCTCGCCTCTGGCGTTGTCCTTGGCCAGGTCATCTCGCGGCTTTTGCTTAGATGAAAACATGCCAATGACGGAGGCAACAGGGGATTTTACCTTTTCTGGCGCAGCTTCTGCAGTCGTGCTAGCCTGTGATTCGACAGACTTGCGTTCCTTGATCGGATCGACAGCGGCCGACTCGGCAGGCTTCGCGGACCTGAGTGTTTCGATTTCCTCCAGTGCTTGCTGCAGCTTCTCCTGAGACTGATGGTGCTTCTTCGTGAGCTCATCCTTGTCGGCGGAGACCCTTTTCAGCTCCTCCATGACCATGTCGCCTCGCAGGTTCAGCTGGTTAAGATATTCGACAAGAGCGTCGGGGTCGCCAACAGATGTCAGCGGGGTGTTCTCGCGGAGAGCCTTTTCAAACGGCTCTATGGCAGTTGCGCGCTTATGAGCGACTCTGTATGATCGTAAGAGTTCTGGAAGGACGTGTCAGCACTGTATTCCGCCTGATGAAGATACTGCGGCGCATTGTACCTGGATATGTCGCCTCCAATTTCTCCAACTTTTTCAAGCGTTGCTTAATCTCGGGGCTCAGAGCGGTGGCGTTTGTGGCCTCTCCCGAATTCGTGTTGGCGGTAGCGCCATCTGCCTCTGACTTCTTCCCCACGTCGTTGCCCTTTTCTACAACCGCGCCGTCTTGTGAAGACTCGGCCTGGCCATCCTTGGTCATGCCGGCAGTGCTAGAGCCGTCAGGATTGTCTTTCTCGGGAGGGGCCGGCGGCGGCCCAGGGGTACCTGCACGGCTCGGATCATCGCTATCGTCTATGACAAAGGCAGCCTCAAATACAGCAGGGTCGGGACTCGGTGCCACGTTATCGATTATATCAGCTGAGGGCTTCTTGGCTCGAGGGCGACGGTCAGCAGCATTGGCATCACTCCTCCGGGACGACGTCGAGCCGGATCTGGGTGGAGTTGCGCTATCGCCTGGCTTTTGGCGCGCCTGTTCCTCGGCAATGGTGCGGTCAATGGCGCCTCTAATTCTCTGAAACAAGGCAGTCAATAGGCTGAATGCCATGCGGCATTGTGGAATATCATGGCCGGGTTGGAGACATACTTGGAACATGTTAGTCACTGACGCTTAACCAGACCGCGGGTCCAGACAGACTTGACAGGTGTCTAGGGAATAGAATGCCTAGGCATGGAGGACAGGCGATGCGAAGAAAATATGGGAGAGAATATGAAAGATGCGGTGGGGGTTCGGCTCAAATTCCCGGCGAGCTAGACAATCAAATCCATGGCAACGCCAAGATTACTTGAGAGGAATTGTCGTGGGAACAAATTTTGAAAGACGAGATGGCGAGACGGATCCACGGAGTCGGGTTCAGAGCTGGAGCTCGGAGTGACAGCTGGCGTCTCCAATGTGCGTCAAATTGGCTGTGGCTGTGGGCCTGTGGCCAGCTGGTCTCCTCGGAGCAGCCTGCCGCCTTACCGCCTGCCGCCTTCACACGTCACTGTACCCTTTCTTGCTGCACCACTGTAAATAAGTCACCACCATCTCTACTCCTCACTCTTCCTTTTGTCCACCCCCAAGACCATTGGCAGCTTCTCCAGCTCCCAAGATGGTGTCGTTCTGGCCATGGAAGGTACCCAGGATTACAATTTCTCCGCAGCAAACTCATTCCCGCAAGCTAATCCCAACTCTGCACTGTACAGGGCGACACGTCCTCGCCGGCGTCCTTCGAAAAGACCCTGTCCACCTTGTCGACCAGAATCACAGACGCCCAAGCTCGCCTCGATCGCTTGCGCACCAACTCCCGCCGAGTCAAAGTCCTGTGGACCCTCTACCTTGGTTTCGCGTACCTAGTGTACGCCATTGTCCTGCTGTTGGTGGTGGGATACAAGAATCTAAGTGTCTATGAATGGGCAGGCATGGCAGGCGGTCCCATGTTGTAGGTTTTTTCTTGAACTCGCCGCGTTCGCTTTCTCGTCTACCTGTTCTGAATCCTCCCTCATATCGTCACCTCGTTTGTTCTCAATTGCCCATCTCGATATGTCCACACTTCAGGTCTCGTGTGTCTCCCCACGGCATTTTCAGTGTGACCAAGCCGCATGCCTCGTGTCCCCGAGCACACTCTGATGAACCAAGATACAGAATCTAACACGATATTCCAGGATATACGCTGCCCGCGCGATCATATCTGCATACTTCACCTACCACATCGACAACGCCAGCACCCGCCTCAACGCCGACCAAGACGAGCGCGCCAAAACAATTCAGAAGCTGAAAGAAGCCACCAAGTACGACTCCACCATGAAACTCATTGAAAAATACGGAGGCGGAAATAAGCAAAAGTCGAACAAGGGCGACAAATCAGACGAAGCAGCCGCCGATGGTCCCAGGGGCAAGAGCGCCGCTCCCAAGAAGGGTGCTCCCAACACCACTGGCCGAACAAACCTACCACCACCGCCGACTGCCAACATTGTCCGCCCGGAAGCTGCTATATCCAATGCAGACGCGAGACCCGGCGAGACGCAGCAACAAGCCGGCGCAGAATTTGCCCCGAATGCGTACACAAACCCACCGCCTGCGCCACGCATCCATCACCAGCAGTACATGACGCCCGAAACGCACTGGTACGACCGCATATTCGACGTCCTCCTCGGCGAAGACGAAGCTGCCTCCAAGAACAGATTGGCTCTCATCTGCCACGCCTGCAGACTGGTCAACGGCCAAGCTCCCCCGGGACGAAGACTCTCGCAGAAATTGGCATGTGGAGGTGCAGCGGGTGTGGAGCCACCAACGGCGAGGTAGACGAGGGCAAACGGATCATGGAAGAAGAGGTGCTCGCTTCGGCAGAAGACGAACCAGGCCCCTCGGAAGTCGATTCTACCGAGGCCCACCAAGCTGGTGATGAGGATCTCGATGATATCTCTGCCACGGCCACCGACAGCCCGGCGAGCGTCAAGGCGAGGAGAATAAAGGCGAAGTAAGAGGCGTGAGCATGGAAGATTGGCTCCATGTGTATTACATACAAGGCGTCGTTGGTTTTTTTGTTTTTTTTTTTTTTTTTTGGGGGGGGGGAGCAAGTCTCATGTAAGTAAGCAAACAGCGAGCGAGTACGGTCTAGCAGCAGAGCGGACGGATGGCATACGAGGCTGATACCAAGCGACGTGGACTAGTTTCAGCATTCCAGCAGCGAAGCTGAGGGATACGAAATGGACGGTTTCCAGAGCACACTGGCGGTCCTTTAGGCGGCCATTTTCAGCACCACAATGCCCAGGGCATAATAAAGTACATTGGATTTCCACGGTCCACGGTCCACGGTCCACGGTCCACGGTCCGACAGGAACTGCAGATGAGTAGAACGGTCAATGAAAACTGCCCTCGAGTAAACGCAATGCGAGGTACAGAACTGCATGAGCGCGAATGAGTTGATCGCACGTGCCAAAAGCAGTCGGCTCAGACAAGGCACCGTCGACAGACATCATGTCAAGTCCCCGGAGCAATTCTCTTTACATGACATCGCGTACACATCATGTACGTCCACCGTGTATTAGCTCTGAAACCCACATCATTCATGCATAGTCTATCTATTCCTTGTCCTGTCCTGTCCCATCCCGTCCATCCATTTCCCCACGCATTTCACTCGCAACGTGCGTGGGTCCCCCTTCTCTTCCCTCTCTACTACTCGCTTACAGATTCGTCATGTCCCGATTCCCACCCGTAGCATTTCATTTCATTCGTGTCGCTGCAGCATCTGCAACCGCGAATCTCGCTCACAACACAAGCTCCCTGGAGTGAGGTCCCCTCTCGGGTGAGATTGGTTCGCTGTCAATTCAGCTTGTGCTTGTGCTGGACTTCTCATTTTTTTGCCTCGCGTGCCAACGCCCCAACATGCCCATGCAATGCCCACAGCTGCTCCAGGTGGCCAGTACTTCTCTCGGTGATGCACAACACACGCGACCAAACATGAAGAAGAATCAACAAGGCTGCAACAAGAGCAGTCATTGTTGTCATTGGCCGGTCTCTGGCCAAGACGCTCCAGTGCGTGAGCTTGTCGACTCCTTATCGCTTTCTCACTTCTGTAGCCCAACCTTCAATCCCATCTCCTCCCACCCACTTCCAGACCATCAATCTTGAGCCCCTTCATGCCAGGTGTGTCTTCCAGCCAGCCATGACCGGCCATACCCCCGGCGTTGGCACGCTTGTCTGGGATCAGCTCCAGCATAGGGACCAAGAACGTCGCAATCCTCTTCGCTTCGTCCTCCTTGAAGTGATACTTCTCGCGCAGCACATCTGGCAACGCCCAATGTCGTAGCCGATGGATGTTTCGCAGCTCGCCCTTTCGGTTGAAAATTTCTTGGCTCCACTTGCCGCTGAGGCACAACGATCTTGGGAATGGTCCCAGCAGCTCAATGATTTGTGCAATGTGGTCATCGTCCTTGCCATACTTGGTGCCAGATTGCGGATCGAACAGGTAATCGCCCGTGATTAACTCGAACACCTGTGGTCAGTTAGCCTTCTCTCCCATGTATTGATTGACACAACCGCCCAGGAGAAGAATCGTGCAGTGCCTACCATTGCTGCCATGCTCCAAACATCCGTGCTGGCACCCCACTTCGAGCCAAGAATGACTTCTGGTGATCGGTATTGTCTGGTCTGGATGTCGTTGGTGAAGTGGTGGTTGACCCAACATGCGTTACCTAGGTCGGCGATTTTGACACTAATGACGTCGAACGAGTGGGCATCTTCGGCTTTTCGCTTCTCCCTGTCGAGGCTGAGGATCCGCCGCTGGACTTATCAAGAGAGATTCCTGACACTTCTCGGGTGAGAATATCACTATCAATCCACATTAGCACGGCGAGGCGAGCTAGCCTGGTGAGGTGCATGTTCCTTACGCTGTCCTTTCATGTTGCTTTTGTGACTCCTCTGTTGATTTGGGCGATGAGTCACCAGTCTTGACGGCGCCTACGGGCAAGGGCATGAACATGTTAGCCCCATGTGCCAGGATTCCCCAGTGAAGCTAAACACTGTTTATTGTCGCGAAGCATGCTCACGTACCTTGCTCAAATACAGTTCCGACGCTAGGCGGGGCGCCCCCAGGAAACAAATTCGAGTGATTGAAAGTCGTGTTTAGTGGCGAGGGCAGCGGCTGACTGCCCGTGATCAACGTCCTGCGTCTCCTCCTGCCATTGCGATTGTTCTCCTTCTCCGCTGGTTCAGGCTTGACGACCTTTTTGACAATCTGCTCCACATCGCCAATCTCGATGAGAACATTCTCGGGTTTCAGGTCAGTGTGAATGATGCCACACTCTCTGTGAAGATAATCCAAGCCGAGGAGGACTTGCTTGGTGATTTGTTTGACAAGAGGCATGGGAATACCTCGATGGTTCCATCTCTTAATCAAGCCCAACAGGTTCTCTCCAAGCACCTCGAAGACCATGCAGACGTGGGTACCATGAGGACCCTTGTGTTCAAATGAGTCGAGAAGACTGACGACGTGCTTTCGGCCGGGGTGATCAGGTTTGGCTTGGACAATCCGGTTGAGGAGCTTGATTTCGTCGATGGCAGTCTCGGTGTAGTGGGCGGCGGATCGCACAACCTTCAACGCAACATGTTTCCCGTTGGAATTGTCGCGCGACAACCAAACAGTTGAGAAGTGGCCCCAACCCAGTTTGCGCACGACTGTATATTTTCCATCCTTGAACTTCTCGCCCACCTGGACCGGATGGTATCCGCCCTTGCAATAGTCCTCGGAATCCTCCTCATCAGCGGTGTTTTCGGCGGGGTCGTCGACGGATGATGCTGAGGGCGAACCAGGAGTTGCGGCGGACAACAATTGGTGGGACCTGCGCGACATGTTAGATTGGACGCCAAGGTCGATTGACAGCTGGCGCTGCCACTTGCAGAACTGCGGAGAAGTCACGGAGTAGCGGTGGGCAAAGGGGAAAAACAAGTCGAGAGGCGGATCTGGTGATGATACATGGAAGGGGGCATAGAGGGGTAAATGGCTGTGTGCCAAGAGCTCCAGACATGTGCGAAAGCTGCCGTACAGCAGGAAACAAGATGTTGAAGCTTCGGAGAATACGTAGAATCGCTTCAGATGCAGAGGCCAAAGAAACGGCAAGAAGAATAGGAAGACGGGGGATGGAAAATGTGGCGGTATGACCTCGTCTTGAGAAAGCTCATCTTGTGTACATTGCGTGCGTCACTCGACTCTCCACGGCAGTGCTTGATGCGCGTGAAATTCGAGGTGACGTTCGAAGAGGGATAGATGCAAAAGAAGTTGTATGCTAGAGAACTGGCGGCCAAGGACTCAAAGTGGAAAATAATGGAGAGGTAGACGGTGCAAGGAGAGGTGAGATTTTCGAGGGGAGTCCAGAGCCTTGTTGGAGACCAGACAACTCACTTGTCCACCAGGCACACACTAGTGCAGCCTGCGGGCAGCCCGTGGACCAAACACCAAAGGCAAGACAGCAGCAACGGCACAGAGCTCTGGAGATCCTGGCGGCCTTGGCTTGTGCGCTGGCGTTGCGTCGTGTTGTGTTGCAATGCGTCGCGTTTTGCTCATCGTCGACGGCGCGATTGCTGAATGCCCAGCCTCCCCTGCTCTACTCCGTACATGCAGGGCATAATAGCGTCATCACTGGACGGCGCTGGCTTCGCAGCTGTGAGGCAAGGACTGCGCCGGTAAAATGACGCAGGGCATCATCCATCGTAGGTCCTCACCTGTCGCAACTGTCCGCCTGCAACTGCCCCGCTGCGCAACCCGCAGCTGGTTTTGTAATGATTTTGAGGGCTGCTCTTCCCAGAGTCCATCGTGGAGAAACCTTGTTGGCGGTGCATGAGGACATTGAAACTGCTGAGGGGGCTTGACTGCAAGGTCAACTCGGACAATGGTTTCATTGCGAGCAAGCAGCATCTCAACGGGCTCACAAAAAGGCAAGGGAAACGGGAAAGTGCATGAGGAAGCGCATGAGAAAATGGAATAATATGCCTACGCACCCCGTCTTCTTGTCCTGTTTGGCTGGCTGTACATCTCCCTCGGAGCCCTCGGTCGTAACTATGGGTTTGAGGCCGTCCTTCTTGCGCTTCTTGGCCAGGCCGTCAGCTCCGTTGTTGTTGGAGCTCCCACCATCGGTCGCATCAGGAGGTGGAGGCTTCTCGGGCTCAGCCGACTGATCACCATTCATTTTCGCAGCGGTTTCAATCTTGGTCCTGTTGTTGTCGGTATCGCCGACGGGGCGAAAGAAGGGGTTTTGCGTATTATGCGGCCGTGTACAGATAGATCGACGGGTTCGGATGCAGACCTTTGGAGGCTTGGGTGGCGCGCGATGCTCGGCGTGTTGGGACTGCGCATATGTCTCAAGTTGAAGGTCGTCCAGTCGACGGGGAGAAGCCCAGCTCGGGTTCGATGTCGGGCAGGGAAAGCGGGAGCGCAGAGGTAGGAAGGGCAGGATGGGGTCAATGGCTTCTTGCAGCGCTGAAGCAGTATTATGCTGACCGCGAAAATGTTGGAAATGGTAGAATGATAAATGGAGCAAATTGAAATTGGAAGGAAAAGAGGCTCGAGATGAGCTCACGCGCGCACCCCGTTCTGAATCGGCGTCGCCGTGTCCCGGGCACAGCAGGCCCAACAAGCCCAAAGCCCAAGTAAAAGTGATGGCCCTGATGGGAGTGGCAAGCGCGCAGGTGCGGGTGCAGGTGCGGCAGCGTCGGCAGGTGCATCATCATGCAAGCGTCAACTGGCTGGCTCAGATCCAGGCGTCCTCGTACTAGTAGTAGGGAGTAGTAGGGGTGGACGGAGCGGGTTATTGGAATGCCCTCTCGAGTGCGCAGTACGGATTATGAGACCATTCTATTTTCTATCCGGACGTGGTTTCAATGCAAACAATGTCTTTTTATCTGTCAACTGAAACCGGCCGTGCTGCCTTCCACATGCAAACATGCAAACATGCAAACGTCGGCAGAGGCATGTCTTCTGGGA
This sequence comes from Epichloe scottii, assembly GCA_021950295.1. NCBI lineage: Eukaryota > Fungi > Ascomycota > Sordariomycetes > Hypocreales > Clavicipitaceae > Epichloe > Epichloe scottii. The sequence goes on along the minus strand of CP083247.1, from coordinate 5,844,384 downwards.
AGATGAGCACCAGAGAATATATCCATAACAGCCAACGAATGCCGGATGGTCAATGGAAAGATCAAAGTGTTGCGCGATACTGATACTGAAATGAGGTATCTACTGGCACAAGCATGCATGCATACGTCATACAAGCTCCAGTCGGAAGGAGCAGGGACACCGATTCCACGAGCGTACTCCGTACGTTCGAAATCTACATGTATACTGTATTCCTTGGACCTAAATCCTGCCATGTGATTCGTGTTTCATTTCAGTACATCTAGTCAGCACGCCCCCGTTAGAGTGGAACATCTCCCCAATGATCCTGACGACGATGCAGTGCGACCACGAGCTCCCGTCTGGTGCACACACCCTTGCAGCACCGCCTTGTGTTGGCGATACAAGTTCAAAGGACGGGCGTGTCGGGGCAAAGTTGAGTTAGTTGAATGAGCAAATGGAGAGTTTCTGATTCAAGCCCCTTCTCTCTTCCGGAAGCAAGATTATCTGTCACATGCCTTTGCTCAACATGGTGCAAGCGCTTCGTGATTGGCGCGCCAACCGCAGAGGCCAGTGGTCATGCTTTCTTCTCAGCGGCCAGTCATCGCGGGCTTCGTGCAAGAAACATCACGTGCTGGGCTGTCTGTCCTTCAAGATGGGCATGTTTTGTTTTATCGTGGTATTGGGCCGCACATGACGTGAAGGACGTGAAACAGAATGGGCATGGATGGACGCATCAGGCGCACGAGTTATCAAGCTCAGTGCCGGCCAGATTGGGCCTGCGTCTGGAACTGCGTTCAACCCATGCGTCCCCAGGGTCATCATCATTTGCCATGTCCATATTGCATTTACGCATCGCATCGTCTTCCAAGTCCGATTCATTCATGTATTCTTTGTAATACCAGCACTTGAGCCAGGCACCCAGGTAGCTTGCGGTTTCGCGCCTCAACATTGGTGGCTGTCGGCGGTGTATTTAGGTGAGCCCCACCGAGATCCCGAATATGTTGACGTCAGACTTGACTTATTGAGGCTGAGACATGTACGTTCTCAACCAAGCAGGTCGATGTTTGTGCTGGAGCATCATCTTGTTTGATGGATGATTCAACAGCCGACAGCGTCCTAATTATTCCCTCTGAGACCTAAACGCCCAATGATTCTAGTATCTTCATGCCCACCAATACAAAATACAACTACATTTTAACCCCTCTTCTTGCTCTTCTGGGTCATCTTCCTGAATGCCTCCATACCTCCCGCGCCAAGTGGCCTATGTTCCGATCCTCGAGCTCCATCAAACGTGCTCTTAGGAGCGATGGTGTAACTCTCTGGAAGGTTCGCCATGCGAGCACGATTATTCGAGCCAACAGGGGCAAGAATACGCTCGCGTTCGGCGTCGCGCGCAGATAGCGCAGGTCGCTGAGTGAGGTTGAATTGTGCGCCAATCTTTTGGCGCTGCGCCAGACGGGCAGCCCTGGGAGAAGTTAGTACAACATCGCGGGGAGACGAGAGGAATTTCGGAGAAGCGTGTGAGAAGCCCCCACAGAGACTGGCTGGTTCAAAACATACTGGTAATCATATTCGCGACTCTCAATCTGTCGCTTCTTGTAATCGTCTGTTCTTTTCAGAATGGGGCGACTCCATTCACCCAAAAGTCTTTCAGCCATTCGCTTGATGCTAGGTTCGGGCTTCTTGCTTCTGGTGTAGAACAGGACCACTTTGCCAATACCACTGCTGAGCAGTGCTTCCTTCTCAACGTTCAGCTTAGTAAGTGCTATGAACATGTCGCGCTGTATGTTATACGCCGGCAGGGATCCGTCGTTGAGGGGCTCAAGAAAGAATTTGACATGTTGTAAGAAGTTTGTGTCTGGGTCCAAGACAGCGTGCGAGACATTATTTCGATTGAGAATAGCATTCACGTCAGGAAGCAGCTTCAGCTTGTGAACGGCAGGTTGATTAGATCCGCGCGCTTCGTTGTCGGCTCGGCATGCCTCTTCCATTCTGACCTTCAGTTCGGCGAGTTGGTCATCGATCTCGTCTTCCAAGTCCTGCGATGTTACGTTAGACCACATGCCTGCATTAGTTTTGGGGTTATTTAGTGCTCACAATCTCGTCCTTGCGTCGGCGTTTGGTCGTTCCACCTTTTTTGATAGCTGCGTCCAATGCCCTGTCTATGGCCTTTTTCCTTCGTTCTTCAGGGCTCAACTCTTCTTCGTTTGCTGGTTCAGGGGTATCGGGTTTTGTTGCTCGTCGTCTTTCTCCATCAGCAGGCCGACGAGATCGTCGTTGTGAGGTTCCATCTGCGTCCTTTTCTCCATCTTCCATGGTAACATCGTCATCGCGGTCTCGTCTCTTCTTTTCTCGGCGACCTTCTCTGGGTTTCTTGGGAGCATCGCCAGCAATACGCTTACGTTTGCTTGCCTTGAGCGTCCGCGCGATATCCTCATCAATGTCTACAGGACGGTCTTCGATATTTGCTGTCTCTGGATCGTAGTCTTCGAATTCGTTTTCGTCAATTTCTGACAGAGCGTCGGAGTCTCGATCAGAATCAGCCAACGCTGCTGCTTCTTGGAACTCTTGTTCCTGGCCATCATCAACGGTGCCATTCGCCGGTAAGCCCGCAGGGGAATCTCGATCAGACATCTTGATGCCGGTCGTTTATAAAGACAATTAAAAAGCCGTGGTTCGTAGATGAAATGGGGTGGATAGATGAACGTAGAAAACAGCGTTAATCGAAAAGTGGCCCCGGTGCAAGTCCAAATTCTTCGTGCCTCTGAGCTGAGATTCAGAGGCAGAGAATGAATCGTCAAACATGCGCAGACTCTTTTTCTTATCTCACGGCCAAACAATGTGCGCTGGGCTGTCACGTCGACACGTCTCCGGCTTGCTGGTTGGCGTTCATCGGAGCAAAGCTTCAGTTTCGAGTTTGGGTTCTCGTTCTGCTGACATAATCGATCCACTTTTAACATCCACGTCCGACCCACATGCATTGTTTATGTACTTTCAACTTGCATAAAGTGTATGGTTGCCGTTGGCGATACAGACGGCCTCAAAAGATGCCATCAGCGCCCTTTGACGATCATACGTAGCGCTCCACGTTGAACAACATCGAAACGATTGATCCATCTATCGTCATGGATGCCAGAACATATGAGGGACCCATGGATTGGGAATACCAAGACAAGGGTCCTTTAGACCCGACCAGTCCTTTCGCTCAAGCTGCGAGCAGTGCACAAAGAAACAGTCAGTAATCATGCAACGTCTTGGAATCTTGGTTGGGGTTCCCCGCATCGTGGCGTGTGTGACTGGTATATTTGTCGCTAACCTGATGCTCAAGCGCTAGGCTCTCCTTTCAAATCAGCCTCCCGACCTCCAAACCCATTCGCCCGTCTTCAGTCCCCATCAAATTCCCAACCCCATCCTCCTCAGGCGGGACGATTCACTCCTCAGCTATCGTCCAAAACTACCGCTCCTCCATTCAGGAACCCTGCTTTCACGACACCTAGAAAGCCTGTCGATGAAGGCGTCTTCTCCGAGGCGTCAGGGGCGGAGGATAGCCCAGCTCCAACAGAAGCATCTGATTATCCAAATGATACGCCAGACGTAGATCGGAGGGCTGACACATCGATGGGTGCAACTTTTACCCCTCTCAAGATTAACAAGTCGCTCCGATACGGCAAAACAAGTGGTGCCTCCAAGAAGCATACGCCCGGCAAGGGAGAAATTCGTGGACACCGAGATATCAACAAAGCAATGCGGAAGAGGAAGCGTCACAACTCAGATAAGGATGTTGGCAGCGTCTCTCGAGACTATGATGGTGACTCTTGGGACTCGGATTCTGACGCTAGCGATGACCGACCCGGCAGTGGCCACTCTCAAGGCAAAGGAAGCCAAGGAAAGCAGAAGGGACCGTTCGAGTCGTTCTTCCATGCACTGAACAAATATCCCAATACTCCCGACCATATGCAACGATGGATGCAGCTTGGGGCCAACGTCTTTCTCGTTTCCGTTCTGACCTACGTCTGTTGGTCGGTCGTCAGTACTATTCGCGCCGACATATATAATGCCAACTTGGCGGAGCATCGGAATCTCCTTGGTCAGATTGAAGCGTGCCAGGACAAATGGGCCATCAACGGTTGCAAGAACAACGATCGACCTGCCCTGAAAGCACTTTGTGATGAATGGCATGACTGCATGAGACAGGATCCGGATGCTATCATGAGAGTCAAGGTGACGGCGAAGCAAGTAGCTGAGATCATCAACGAGTTTACAGAAACGATGCATCTCAAAGCTTGGGTAAGTGGTTCCCTCTATGCTTTTTCGAGTCAAAGGCTAATGTGCGGTCTGTAGGGCGTGATATTGGCAATCATATTGATTTGCACCACCGTCAACTTCAGTGCGTTCAGCCGGCACGGCAGCGGACATAAACCCACGCCACCAACGCCTTCACAGCCCGCAGCCAGTCTGCATGATCAAGCTAGGTCTCCTGGCATAACACCTGGCTACATGTTGGTTCCTGTACAGACACCCAGGATGCAGAGACAGGCATTGCTGGATGATGGCACAGACACTGACAACTCGCCAATCAACATGAAAACCTTCTACACGCCATCAGTACGGCGAAGTCCCGGCAAAGGCGAACGGCAACTGAGTCCTATCAAGTACGGGCGAAGTCCGAGCAAGGGATATTAAAAGGCTTTCGGGGGAGCAATCCCTGGAGCGTTGTTGGGAGGGGGATTCTGTGTAAACTAGACTTCAAGGCGAGAACAGGTGTTCATGGTTGGGCTATTTCTATGGGGCTAGGTCTGGCATCGAATTTCCGCAAAGTTTTATTTAACACGGCAAAGTCGACTGAGACTGGTAAGCAGAGGTAATGGGCAAGGGCAAGGGCATTGGATGAGCAAAATGCACTCTACAAACGACGGACACGGTCAACCCACATACAAAGTTCTTGTTAACACTGGATTCGATACTTGGGCATTTGACATAGAAACGCACTTGACTGTACACAAGAGCAGGGGTGCTAGGAACCCACGACCCTTGGATACTTGGACTGATGTTTAAACTGATTATGCCCCAAAGTATACAAGTATCGTCCTCTATGGATTTCTTATTGACCCAAAATAATAACCGTTGGTCCAGACACACACAAGGGTTTACCAGCACCAAGGAGATGCCAACAAAGCCCACCGTTTTTCGCGAGCTGGACCGCGACTGGGGTCAATATCGATTGTGACGCCCTTGCGCAATTGGTATCAAATCAGGGTTGGTGGGGGTGATCGATGTGAGATTCGCACATGATGGATACCCACTCGCAACTTCGGCACTTGTTCTTGATATTTTAGAGCCAGAGATGCACGTGTTTTACGTATCAGAGCGATTGATCGACCGGCGGGTTTGAGGGGCGGGACGGAATAGAAGGGACTGTATCTATCGATGGTGTACGACGTGACGGGTTTTTTATTTTGAATGCTTGAATACTTGAGTACTGTGTTCTCCGTTCTCCTGGGAAGAATCGGGTGACGAGAAGCGGTTCCGAGTGGATCTAGGGGTCGTTGAATGATCAAGGGACGTCGGTGTGGTGGGTGAGGTGGCAGATGCCGCACTTCTCATCAAAATCGACTTTACCCACTCATCACGCCACATGGCGTTTCTCTCTTTTCCTCGCCTTTCCCACCAGTCGAGTCGACCCAGTCCATACTATCTATACCTGTCCGGGTACGTGCTCGCAGCTCAACCTCGCATCACCGCCACCATCACTTTGCGCGCTTGCGCCTGATGTGCCCGTGCTTCACAGTCACGACTCACCTACGGGCTCTCGTGCAAAACATCCACGCGCCGACTGTTCAATCACCTATGCACGGAGCCTCGTCCCACATTCTCTTTTTCCCCGCACTATGTATAACTTTTTGCGATCCTCCACCACCAACTCACAGGCTTGGGTGCTTCAGATCGCCGACCGAGAAAAAACTTTTTGGTTTTTGGGAACGGTTGCGCTCACTACAACGGTTCTTCTTGCGTCAGTCACTTCCACTCTCGAAACGGCTCTTGCTACACGTCGGCGGAAAAGCCCACCTGCTCCCACGTCTTTTTGCGAGCCACGTGGCAGGTCTCACTGAGGCTTCACTGAAGCTTAGGAAGAGGAGAAATACTATACTCTCAATACGCACGTCGAGCAATGGACAGGGACAGCAGTAGCCAGACCCCATCCGGTCCGAGCCAGCCCAGCACGGGGAACACTCCACAAGGAAATGGCGCGCAGTCCTCCGGACAACAGAATCAGTCTACACCAGCGGCGTCATCATCTGCGTCGTCGAGACCGCAAACGGGTCATCCGCAAAACTCGAAGCGTAGGAGGGGCTTGGGAGTTGTGACGCCTAATGCATGCACAGAGTGTCGCAAGAAGCGCGCCAAGGTACGTCCGGTCGCCAGCTTCTATATTGACCCATGACCAGAGCAATGAGTGTCTCGGTTTGGGGGGCAAGAACTGTATGGCTAATAGATTGTCTGGTTTGTTAATAGTGTGACGGTCAACGGCCGTGTGGACGATGCCAGACACAACAAGATAGCGAATGCGTATACGAGGTTCCCGTTCGACAGTCAAAGGAGACACTTCGGACCGAGATCGAAAACCTCCGCTCACGCCAGCGGTCCAGCGATCAAGTCTTCGCCGCTCTCGCCCGGCCTGATCTATGGGAAGAAGTGCTAAAGCGGTTGCGAGAGGGCCTGTCCGTTGAAAGAATAGCAGAATGGCTCGGCGTAAGTCTGCCGTCAGGAATAGGCACGTACCTCTTGTCCAACTTTCCGCAATCTGATAACTCTGACCTGTGTACTAAGACCGTGTTGGGTTCGATAGGGGCTTTCGAGCTAGTGGTTCAATGGGTACGGGTCTGGGAGTCGACACTATCGCAGCTCAACAGCCTGGCTTGCGAAGCGACGCACAACAAACTAGTCCTTGGAACATGAGCCAAACCGGCTCGGCTAGGAGCAACTCGTATCCTGATGTGATGAACTGGACTGCCGACGTTTCTGTTCCACGCCAGTCGCTAGTGGGTTCCTGGGCCGAGAGCATGCCCATAGACCAAACGTCTGAAAATAGCCATAGAAAGTACCGAGGCCTCGAGCAAGTGTTGACGTACATGGACGAGCCAGAGATGAAAACGCCGCCGCAAACGTGGACCGGCATAACAGGCGATGTCAACCTCGTGCAGCATCTCCTGGCGCTCTATTTCTGCTGGGAGTATCCTACTTTTGCATCGCTCAGCAAGGAACATTTCTTGCAAGACTTTCGCGACGGTCGCCACCGATATTGCTCTCCGATTTTGGTCAATGCCCTGCTCGCTCTTGGTTGTAGATTTTCGACCCAGCCCATGACGAGGGCGAATCCCAACGATCCGTACACATCAGGCGACCACTTCTTCAAGGAGTCACAACGCCTGTTCAATCAGGAGACGGACCATCACAATCTGACTACTATTCAGGCTCTGGGGATAATGTCGATTCGAGAGGCGAGCTGTGGTCGAGACTCGGAAAGCTGGTACTATGCCGGACAGAGCATCCGGCTGGCAGTGGAGATGGGCTTGAACCGGTTGCAAGATGGGTTGGATGAGGATGAGCTAGCGGTGCAATCGGCTACATTCTGGGGGCCTTTGCGTTGGACCACGCTTGGTCTTTGGCGACGGGATCGTTGCCCCAGTGCTCCTGCTTCCCGCATTTGCCGCCGAAGCCTGGTATCATTGGTAACATTGAGGCGTCATTATGGGTTCCTTACACAGACGACGGTAAGTTGATCCGCATAGCGCTTCTCGTCACCCGGAATGCAGCTTCGTGACTAACGATTTTCCTTTGCTCCTTCCAATGCAGGAGCCGCTCTCCAACGATCATGCGAGCAACCTTCAAACGTACGGTCTGTATACAAATGTTTCTGTGAGCTAAGTGAACTCGTCCACCAATCACTGTACATGCTGCACTCTCCGGGCAAGCCCCTGACGGCGAGAGAGCTGTTGAAAATATATACACAGTACTTGAATTGGTATGATCGAATACCAGAAGTCTTACGGCTGGGGCATAACTTTACCCCTGCTGTGTTGTTTGCCCAGTAAGTTCATATACCTACATCCCATTGATACTACCCTCGTCTTCCGGCGATGTGTCTAACACCTCCCAGTATGTACTACCACTTCGCCATCCTCCTCCTCTTCCGTCCACTCATCAAGCTACAAATCGCCGGTTCCAAGATCCTGCCCAAGGACGTATGCACTCAGGCCGCCGATGCCATACAAGGACTTCTCACCTCCTACTCCCAGTTATATACCCTGCGGCGAACACCATCCTTTGTGCCGTACTTTGTACTCACCTCATCCATAATGCACCTCGCCATCGGTGCTTCGGCCGCGGAAGCCATGAGTCCCGGCCAAGTGACACCGTCTGACATCAAGAAAGCAGTCAAAATTGACCCCAGCGTCAAAGAAGCCCTGAAGCGAGGCATCGCTGATCTGACGGAGATGGCTCCCTGCCATCACTTTGCCGAACAAGCACTTAACATACTGCGGTATCTGGCCAAGAAGTGGAACATTGATGTCGAGTTTAAAGGGCAGAATCTACCGGCCGACGACTACGATCGGATCGTTCGCCCTTACACAAGCAGCCTCAACTTTTTCGCGCCAAACGTCAGCGCTGAGGATTACATCTGTAAAATGGGCACAGGAACAGGAAAAACAATCGAAGGCAAGGAGGATGAGGAACGTCAAGTAGGCCCGGCGGCAGAAAGCATGGAGAATCCTCTGTTCTGGCCCTTTCCGATGCAAGGGCGTCCGATCCTTTCGACAGGCAAGGAGCTGGAGCAAGCAGGGTTCGCGCTGCTATAAAAGAACGATGAATGAAGTAGATGATTTATGCACTCCATGCTGGTTTTGGCAAGCGGTTACTAGAGGACTCGATCTACATGTGTTACGGGACCATTATAGACGGTTCGGGGGGCAATGAGAATCAACTAAATGCGCAAGCATAGAAGACGGGTTGGTTGATTCACGCATGCTACCGAATCGTCCTGGTGAAGATTGGATCTGGTGAAAAATCGGGTAGCTTGTAGCTGTTTTGCTTCCCAGGGCGAATTATGATGATCTACGGAGTAGGCTTTGCCTGGACCTAGCAATACAGGTGTCAATTGAACAAGTAAAGGATGACTTGTTCAATGCGTATTCTTTTGTGCTTATGGCGCAATTGGATGGGGCTCTAACCCGTACGTGTGGGCGCTGACATCTGCGATGGCCCGTTAGTCGAGGTAGTAAATATTTGTTGATCGACAACGCGGCACGCCTCTTACTCGTTTTTTTTTTGCTCACGAACGCGTACTGCTTCAAACGAGCGATATGTTGAATTGCTTTCATCATCCAAGAAGCCTATTCTCACTCTTCAAAGCCAATTGTAAATTTGCGGCAAATAGGCCAGCGCTCTAGGGTAGCCCACTTATTTTCGCTCACTTGCCCCAAACTCACTTGCCCCAAACTCACTTGCCCCACATTAACGCTGGCCGCTTTCAGTGAGAAATCAGCGTTATTACCTCGGTCCATTTGTGCCCGGGACTTGGTTCCAACGTCAGCTCCATTCAGGCCGCGCCCTGAACTTCACTTCATCAACCAGACATCGCCGCAGCTTTGTGGCACTGACAGTACTCGCCAGATACAGACCTGCCCGTCGACCCCTGATACACGATATTTCCATACGTTTGCGCGACTTGGCCGCTTCACGCCCACCCTGTAGCGAAAAACAAAACCTGCATCTACCCGATCCCAAAAGGGTGGGAAATATACAAAAAAACATCCCAGCAGCGAGTCACGGGCAGATTCTAGCCATGCCGCCGCAGTGGCTGGGTATGTACGATGACTTCGTCACCAAGAACGCCGGCCAGGTTAGCCAGATTGAGAGTGCTCTGCGGAGCTTGACATACATCATTCCTGGTATGTTTATTCGACACCAGTACTCGAAGCACACGGGCTTTTTTTTGCCCGCCAAATTCATTCAAGCACTCGCTATTCTAACTCGAAACGTTCAAGGCCGCTTTCGCGATGCGGAAATCGCATCCGAGTCAATACATTCAGGTGTCCAGCTCCTCTCTCTCTACCACGATACTCTTCTCGCACGTGCCTTGTCGCGACTCTCTGTACCGCCTCTGCGCACAGCGCACTCTCGATACACGCGGTTCTGGTCGCAGAAAAGCAAGCTATATCGCCGGATAGCCATGGTCCTCCAAATGGTCATCTATACAGAGCTGCTATGCGAGATGACGGCCAAGCGCAAGGGCGGGGAAAAGACGCGATGGAAGGTCGTCGTGGCAATGGAGGCCATCAAGGCTGTTTGCCGGCTCCTCCTCCTGCGGGTGACGCGGTCGAGGCCGTTGGTGACGCCGGTGCTGCCGGAGAGGGAACCTATCCCCGAGGATGAGGACATGCTCGGCGAGATGGAGCAGGAGCAGGAGCAGGAGCAGGTTGAGCAGGCAGAGCTGGATGCAGGGCTGATGGACGTCTCTGCCATGGACAAGCTGAAGCCGCTGCATGAGCGGAAATGGAAGATGCCCCGAACGGGAATGAGTCTTCCCTCGCTGCCCGACCCCAGCGATATCAGCTCGTACTTGCTCGGGCGGGTTCTCACGGCGGATGATATCAAGCCTGCGAATAAGCTTCTCAACCGACTCCAGGGGTCGTCGCAAGCAGCCGAGATGCTGCACATCCTGGCACCGCTCGTCTACGCGGTCGCTCTTGCGAGAAGCAAGAACAAGAAGTCGTGGACGCCGTGGCTGGCGGGACTGGCGGTGGAATACGCCGCCCGTCAGCTGAGAGATGGCGGCTTGAGGACCACGGCGCTGGAGAGGGATGAGTGGAACAAGAGGAGGTGGGGGATGGGGTGGTGGGCTATGAGAGGTGCGTTTTACGAGAACATGACAAAGGGCGTCGTGGGCGGTGTTCGGGGGCGGATGCCTGGGTTTGTGGCGGGCATCCTGGAGGATTATGAGTACTTGTGGGAGAATTATTACTTTAGCACGAGCGCGTGATGAGGTAGGTGGGTGGTGCCGTCCACGAGGGCCAGTCAGTACGGGCGGAAGAAGATTGCCCTTGAGGGTTCGCAAGAGCCGTGGCTTGGGGCTCTCCTGCGCACATTGCCATGGGCGCCGTATACTATATTCTTTTTGTTGCTGCCATGTACGTGGACAGTGAGTGACGTGCGTACGGAGTAGATGGGACGTGTGGCCTACCCTGTGCTTTCGGACCACGGCGTACTCTATCACATGAATGCTATCATTGCCCCACTTGGCTCACAGAAACAGAAGAGAGAAACAACCCTGTTTGCCATCTGCGACAACGGGAATAATACCCGATGCGCCTGGACGGCACGGCTCATGGTTCCGTTCCAGTGGGATGGCTGGCGTAGGAAAAAGGAACGAAAGAGGAGGAAAAAGAAGCAAAAAAAAAGCATAATCCCCTAGGGAGTACTACGGAGTACTACGGAGTACGGGGTTGTTCATGCCGCCATCTAAACAATAAGAAATAAAAGCCGAGACATTACGGGCCTGCGCAGCTGGGCCTGTCTGCGCTCTATAAAATGACCACCACTGCACCCGCACAACAGCCCGGGCATGGGTAAGCCGTGCTCCGTAACGGGTAAGCGCCCATATTGGAGAAATCCTGGGGAGAACTTTTCTGATGATAATTCGGGCGCCAGGTCCGAACGCCATTGCCTCCGAGTGACATGTCGATGGTCTCTGGTCGCTGACATGCTTTGTCCAAGGGAGATGTTGCCGAAGGGGGCAGAAGCTCCGTAGTATTGAAAAGCTCGAACCCACGACTTTGTGCCCTTGTTCCTTCGTCCTCTCACCTCGATACTCGGTGCCACGCCGATGTAGAAGAAACCTGCTTGTCGCTTGTTTCTGCGGGGGCCACTCCGTGATCAGGGAGCGTCGGATAACTCCGTACATGCACCAGTTTCGTGGGCAGGTGCGCGATGACGCGCCCTCCTCTTTCTGTGCATGGCGTGTTGGGATTTTTCGCAGGATCCGACCTGCATGATTCGAAACACCTCGACCGGTATTGGCATGTGGCCCGGTGAGTGGCATGACTGTCTGACTCGGTCCTCCAGGAGACGAGGTCGGCGCATCGTGCATCGACTTTCCAGCATTTGAATCAAGCAAGACGGATTCCCAAATTTTTCCGGGCAACAATCCAAGGGGATCCGATCCGTCGGGAAGCCTTCGTCAGTCTGGAGGCCCGACATGTTCATGAACAACACGTGGTCGTTTTCTGCAGACGAGACGGAATCGTTTTTTTTTTTTTTTGCGCGTTTCAAGCTCTTGCCCTGACAGAGGGGACCCTTGCACCAAAGGATGGCAAACGGAAGAAGGCTATAGCGCTTTCACGACAATCCTAATATCATGGCAGCGGCAGTCACTGCCGTCTTATTGCACCAATGCATGTGGAGGCATTAACAAGACCAGAAACAACAGTATCATCTGGCCAAATAGACAAGCAGCTAGGCATGTTTGATAGCCACATGGAGTGTTCCGTACATGACTGAGATGAACCGGAAGAGTCCGATGTAAGCAATGGGCCCAGAGAGATCTCGGCAGACTGATCAGTGAGTATGTACCAAGATGAACGTCAGTTGCTTTGCAGCATGGCCGCTCATTTTGCGGTAGTAGTCGTTGTCAAGAATCGACAAGACGGCGGGGGCTGTTTCGAAACGATGGGAACTTTGCACTGCGCTGCACGACTACGACTGTTTCTGCTCTGCTCCGCCACGCCATTCTGCAGTCCTCCCCGTAGTCTATTCCTCGTACTGCTATTGTAGGAGCAAGTTGGATCGTAATACTAGTCCGTAATCCGTATCCGAATTGAGGCCCCAGGTACTTGGGAATGAAGGGCTTGGGCGAGGACCGTGGGCACTCACATGCTTGTTGTCAGTGCCAAAATGGTATCACCAAGCCTCCTTTCGGGGTCAGCTTGCTGGCGATTTCTGATCGAGATTGTTTCAGGTACGCAGCATGCGGCTGCGCCACGACTCTGGCCCGTCGCTTTCTTCGACTGAAAGCAACCCGCAGGCTGCCTCTTTCTCCCCTCCCTCCTATTCCGTAGAAGGTTCAGTCTCCGACTAGGGAAGCAGGGGAGCTGTTCCAGTACACACCTAGCGGAGCGGAGGAAGGCTTACTAGACGCGAAAGAAGAGGCGACGCAAGGATCCCCCAAAGAAAGAGAGAGAGAGAGCACAGACAAGTAACCAACAATGCCAATTGACTGGCCTGCGTAGTCAGTTCGCAAGGACAAGAATGCTAGCGCGATGAGATGCCGCGTTGGATGTGAAGCTGATTGGTGCGCTATTGGTAAAATTGTTGATTCTGGGGCGATCAAGATGATTCAGAACAGGGGAAGGATCGGCTGCGTTGCCCGCCTGCCGGGCATGCTCAGACATCACTAAAAATAACGTAACTATTAGGGAGGCGACAGTTTAACCCAGCCGCGAACGTCGTCGACTTTGACGCCACTTGGAGAGTCTACCTGGCAGATCTAAATTGTTCCTAGCATGCTGGGTAGTTTTGAACGAAATCGTCCCAGACAAAGTGGGCAAGTCCACGAGGCAAATCTCTCAGGCCCTCTCCTACCACCGGCCAAGTGGATCAGACTCTTGAGCAAGGAGACGGATGGATGGCTGGACGGATGACCAGGAACTGTACGGAAAGAGTCCACGTTTGGTTGGGAATTTGTCCAATGAGCTACGGAGCAGACAGCGGTAATGGTTATAGCAACATGCATCTCGCGTGCAACAGTTATTATCACCTGCTCCGGGGGCCGTAAATCATCATTGGCAGGACAAAAGGCGTGGCGCTCCACGGGACAATGACAAGCGCTTCTGCTTGGGGTATCCATGCAAAGCATAAATTTGCGAACCTGTTGTAGAGATGTCAGTCAACGGCCATATTATGCGTCCGTCCAAGTCTGCCCAACACAGCATGGGCTGGCATGGGACGTGAGCGAATCAACCAAAAGCCATGCCAGCTGAACAAGCATCAGAGTGCCTCTTCCGGTGCAATGCAGCCAGCCTGCACACAGCCGAGACTCAAGACTCTCGACGACGACGATGGAGAAAGCCATCAAGCGAGGCCAAAAGCCGGGCCATTCATCAGTTGTCGAACTTTCTCCAACTCCAAATGTGCCTGAGCGATGACCAGATTCTGGACATATGGCGTCCAATCGGTGGGCCCCCTCGTGGGGAGCACATGTCGTACGAGGCCTCACGAATGGGTGTATGATAGGTAGCAAGCCCTTATATCCAGTGTTGCCGTGCCTGGTTCAGAGCGAGCGTTGATAGTTTGGAAAAGATGGAACAGTTCCTGCGCGCGGAGATTGGATCTAGATTCGGTTGATGAAAGCTCTGAGGTAGCAAGTGGACGACTATAGGCTGCGTGCCTGGCAGCCGGCAAAGCGTGGGTACACAGCTGGCAGCCGGACTAGAAACCAGACAGACGTACGGAGTACGTTGGGGCGTTGGCAGGTAGGCATTCGTCATTTGGCAATTTTGCACCGATCGACCACCAAGAAATTATCGCCTACCTACCTTATTACTCGCATGCCTGGCACAGCCCGTGGTGACTGCCTCTCGAGAACTTGGCCAACTTGCTTCGCACAGGGACTTGTCCGGATGGCGACCCGGCAGCGGAAAGTCTCGACGAGTTGTGTCATCCCATGCCTCCAGGGCTAGCCCATGATCTGCTTAGCATCATTTCTAGAGGGCCGCTAATGCATCGCCGCGAAGACAACACGATACGGCGCCGGCCCGGGGAAATGGCAATCGATGATTAGATCACGTCTTGACGCAGAGACTACAGTGAGTGGGTTTTCGTATATTAATATCACAGGAGTCTGCGTCTGCCGACAAGAACGCTGATTCCTGTCAGTCCTCGAGGTTGCATCATATTCGGGTAGCTGGCGTAGCCTCCGGAAGGATGAATTCCCTGGGCTGACTTGGACCACTGGCCGGTAGGTTTAAAACTAGGTTTTCTAACAACACCAGCAGATGCCCGATGTTTCTCGATATCTCGTCGCCAATCGACTTACTCAAGGGGGTTTGTGGCCAACTGCTGCCCACGGTACGGACAACCAAACCCACTGAATACATACATAATGGACCCCGTTCCGTGGCTCTGAGCAGATGACATTGGGTGTTCCGATGCGGAACTGGCCGCACCCGATGGGCGAATCTGAGGGAGGGTTGTCTCAATTTATGCCCCAATGACGATGTAATCAAGGTTCGAGAAAGCGGCCATGCCGGCTTTTAGCATTGCAACCGCACAAGCCCTTATTCGTGGAATAGACCGTCAAATCCCCGGCATAAAACATAAAACATTGGGCAGGCAGGCAGGGGCTTTCGCGCGATGCTTCCCGGGGCACCGTGTTCTTACGGAGTACGGAGTACATATCCCTCTAAATTGACGAAAGCTGGTGGCTACTAATTATGGTACTCGCCCCACTGCTCGCCAGGCACCAGGACGAAAAGGCTGTGTTAGCATTGACGCTCTCAAGCACTCCGGAGTCCGAATATCTCCTTGGTCTCTTGATCCCGGTGCGGACCCTTGGACAGCTGGGTTTCATTGCTCGTGGCTACCTCGAATGGAGATGGTTGCGAGAACAGTCAACAAGTGAGCAGTCAACAAGCCAACAGTGACGACGATATGACGGACCAGCTTTCTCGCCCGACCTCTTTGCAAGTGACGACCTTTTTGTCGGCCCCACACCCTCTTGTCGCCATCTGCTCTTCCAAGCATGTCCAAGTGCGCAAGCCTGGCCGGCCTCTGTCCCACACAAGCCCCGTGTGTTGCGTGTGTTGCGTGTGTTGCTGCTGCTGGTGGGCGTAACTTACTTTGGGGCCAAACGCAGGGGCCCCCTCCCCAATCCTTTGGTAATTTCCTGTCAGGCGGTGCCGGGACGTTGAAAAGTGTTTCCCCATGTCATCCGTCGTACGTTCTACCTTTTGGTTCTACGTAGGATGGAGTCACGGTATGGCAGCCTAAGTAGTAGGATTCAACGATTTCCTCACTGCTTGCCTATACCGGTAATAGTACTCCGTACGAAGGAGCGCACTTGTTGTACGGCCAAGGCAAATTTATGTCAACGTTTCTTTCACAATGAAGACGTGAACAAAGAGATGTATCCATTGATTGACATAGGGACAGCATGACGCGCCTTTGGAGCGTTCAAGACTCATGATTCGTCTTGTTGGAACCAACATATCTTGTCGAGTCTTACAAGTCGGCGACCATGGCGAGTTGGGCGGTTGACTAGTGATACCCCTTTCGCACCCCTCCCCCAGGATGGGGTACTGGGGACATGGACGAAGGCGTTGACAGCGAGACAAGCCATGTACTCAGTACCCGGCACGGAGTCTGTTCGACAAGGAACCTGGTCCCTTTCTTGTGCTCCATACCCTTGCCCAGACTCGTTGGACAACGGCAGGATCGTCCCTTGTGTAATAGTAGCACATTGCACACTGCACACTGCACACTGCACACTGCACACTGCACACTGCACTGAAGTGCGGCAACGACAAGGTGAAATGGGGACTTGGCTTTTAACTCATCCCCTCCCCGTTTCCCCTTCTCGTTTCCTCCCTTCGCCGCCGACGCCGTCCCGACTTTCCGACTTTTCCCACCACGACAAGACACACACACCACCACTACGGCCAACGACACTCGCGCCGATTGACTTCCCGTCGACAAGCCCCCAACGCTCGTCGTTGTCGTAGAGGAGGTGCTTTGCTTCGTCACCACCGTCCGTCATCGTTGACTACCCTCGATGTGAGGTTGCCATCATGGACCAGAGTCAGAACCACCAGCTTCAACGGCAGTTGCCATTACCATCCGCGGCGAGTTCGCCGTCGGCTGACGCCTCGCCGCAGGATGTCCTGACGGAAGCCCGCAAACATCTGCAACACTTGATCGACTCTGGTATCTCGAGGGAAATACTCCATCAATGGGTTGACGATAGCCTGTCGCTACAGCTTACTTCACCAACTTCAACGCTCGCTTCTTCACAGACACACTCGCTCGCTCCTCAGCATACTCCGCCACCGCCGCCACCTCGATGCCCGCCGCCTCCGCCTCCGCCTGCTCTTCCTTCCAGTCACCCATTGTCTCCTGCTACGGTAGCCTCGTCTTCGAGCTCATCGACTGTCGACGCGCCTTCGACCGAAATCAAGACCGAGTCGTTCTCCGACGACATGCAAGGAAACTGGCCACCGACTGCGGACTTTGGTACGACGTCAAACGGCATCATGGCAGGCATTGAACGCCATCATGTCCCCATGGACGCCTCCATGTTTCTACCACCGTCCGCGGCTTTTGCGCATCGGCCCAGGATCTCGATTTCTTCCGTCAGCTCCGGATCATCCGGTCATGCATCAATATGGTCGACGAATTCGGCACAGTCGACTTTCTCATACCAGTCCGCGGCCTCTGCACGATCCATGGCCCCTTTACCCATGGTCCCACAAAGCGCCCAGAACATGACCATGATAAGCGGCACACCGGTCGGATCAACAGCCTCGAGTGCCAGTCGACAGAATATCTATTGGTGTACGTCTTGTGAGACTAGCTTCAAGCGCAAGTATGACTGGAAACGGCATGAAGATGAGTTCCATGAGCGCTGGAGAAAGTACCCTTGCCCGGAACCGGGCTGCAACCGAAGCTTCTGGGGTCCAATTCTTTCAACCAACATCACAAGCAATGCCACGGTTGCAAGACGTGCCCTCACGCCGAGAAAGTCGTCAAGTACCTGCGCAAACGCAAGTACTGGGCCTGTGGATTCTGTTCCGCACTGCATCCCGCCCGTGAGCGTCACGTCGAACATGTTGCGCGCCATTTTGAGTCGGGCTTGACCAAGGCTGAATGGATGCACTCCAGGGTCATTTACGGCCTTTTGCACCAACCTCATGTTCACGAGGCGTGGGAGAATCTCGTCGAGAGCAAGCAATCCGAGTTCTCGAGCAGACGGCCACAGTTCAGTTGGCACCCCAACAAGACCGGACGAGCTCAAGGCTTTCTGGAGCACGAAGCTCCCGGGCAGCTTCAAGATCACCTTGAATTCTTCCTCGGACAGGAAGAAGATGCGCACACGGTCGCCAAGATGGCGTACGACTTGGCCGACATCATCATGACCTCGGTGCCAGATCCATCAGCACCACCACAACCGCAGCCGCAGTTTGTAAATGCCCCTGGATCAATGGCACCTCCTCAACACCCTTCGTTCGTTCCTCTTTCCTCACAAGCCCACCAGCAAGCTTCCATGCTGCCACCTACCAGCCCGAACAATCAACATGCTTTCATTCACTCTTATCGCGGACCACTTTTCGTTCCTTCGCAGTCCTTTTCGGCACAGGGTGCACTGTCACCCGACTCATCATCCCATTCTCCATTAAATGCCTCGCAGTCGCCTCGCCACGGGGCTGCGAGCTCACCAATGGATAAGCTTGATATACCGCACTCTACATGCAGCTCTGGCAACTCGGGCGGAGACTCCATGATGGATTATGACATGACCACAAACGACGAGGCATTCCGCGACTGGCCTAGCCTAATGGGCGGTATGAGCACCAATTCCGAGTCGTCATCGCAAAACAATGACAGCCAGCAGCAGACTGGCTGGGGACAAATGTTTCAGTACTCTTATGACCCGAGAGTCACGTCGGCATGAGGCATTAATGTTCCATGTCGTTGTTACGGTCAGACAATTGTCATCAATGGTTTTCACCTTTGTTATTTGCGCAGCATGAAGCCATGTTGCTCGATTCATTTCCAGTCCCTTGTTTCATTTTATTTGTTGTCCTTTGGCCAAGCTCGTTCGCACAACCATTAATATAATTATCAGCAATCTGCAAGAATGGAAGTCTAGACAGTTCCTTCCTCCAGATGCTGTCTGACGCCATCCAATTTTTCTTTTTTTACGAAATGCAGTCTTTTAATCCAATACGCAGAAGCTTCAATTTTTTTTTCCCAGGAGGATCTGATAATACCCTCCATGAAAACAGCCACGGCTCCTCCGTCGGCTTCGCCGACCTTGTGTGTGTTGAAAGCTATGAAATGCACAATGAAGAACAACCACAGCAGCGCAAAAACAAAACAAAGAAAAAGAAAAAGAGGGGACGAGAAGAAGGGCAAGGAGAAGAGGACGCGTTCGGGGATCCCAAGACCCAAGCCCTCTTCTTTCCTTGACCGGGCACCTGCCATTGCGTTCCTCTATCGAACTGAGACATGATGGAATTCACACTTTGGGCGTTGCATGGGGCAGGCCTGTCTCTGTTATCTTTGGACAGTCAGGGAAGCAAATAGGCGGGAAGACTTGGTGCGATGGGAAGAAGAGGGCATATCCGAGGAAGGCCCCAGGACAGAGACTCTGCACATGGCAAGGCATGTATATACGCCGATAGTCGAGTGAAGCATACGCCATTGGGTGTACTGATGGTACCATGTACCGTGTAGAACATAGTTTGGGAAATTCCACATAGAGGATGGTTACTGCTTCGAGAAGAAGACGGAAGAAGCTGAAGCTCCCTCCCAAAGATTCTGCCTGGCGTCTGTCCGATTTGGTGAGCCAAGACGACTAATTGGGAGCTGAGACAAAAACTCGACTCGTGCGTGCCTGGCGCCCGTTGACGAAAGATCCACGGCCCACGAGGAAGGGGCTCGCTCCATGCTTGTCTCGGACGGGCTGGGGGATCTCGGGTGACTCTGACTCTGGACACCAAGGATGATTTTGTACAATTTGCATGGCTCCTCATGCCATCTCGTACGACGCACCCCTTTATCTTTTGCAAGCCTGCACAGGAGACAACGTACTTCTTGGCAGCGCTTAACACCATGTATTCTCTCCACGTGACTCTAATAGTGGCTGTTCTGAATGAATGCCTGTTAGGAGGGGGCACCTGGCACCTAGATGACACGACACGTGCGGTCCGTGGATTTGTGAAAATCCTGGTCCCCCGGGGCATTTGCAAGTGCCGCCTGCCACTGATTCCTGAACGGCCAAAACCCACGTCATCTCCGTCGACAGTCCGCGCCAAGTCGAATCCTCTATCCCTCTATCCTTTCGCCGAACCGCGTCCCCGAGAGCGATGCGCGCATTCGCGACAACCGTGATGTGGCCGGGTGACGACGTGTCGGCGGGCCAACCTACTTACTTGCCGTTCTGGCCCTTGTTGACGGTCTTGTCGTCGTCGTCGTCGTCGTCGTCGTCGACGACCTGGTATCTGCGAAGAAACTGGGCCGAAGCCTCTTGCGCCTGGCGGTCCGCTTCCCGCCTCCGCTCGTGTCCGTCGCGCATCGCGGCAGGCAGATGCGGGTAGAAGGAAAACCGCCGCGGGCTCACGCCGCGCAGGCCCTGACGATCCAGCCACTCCTGCTGCTCGCGACTCGTCCGGTTGTTGACGTAGTTGTCGAGCATGTCCAGGAAGCCTGGGGGCGCGGGCTGCCGCCGGCCCCGTCGGTGGTCCTGGCCCTGGCCCTGACCCCCTGGGCCTCCTAGGCCCGCTGGGTAGCAGCGGCTGCGTGGGCGGCTTGGGAGGCTTGGGCGGCGCCGTTGACCTGCGACGCCTGCGGGGACTGCGCGCACAGGCCCTCGTAGTGCAACCGGAGGCGGCGCAGCTGCTCGTTGAACTCGGCCGCGTGCTGGGCCTGGGCCCGCGCCTGGGCGTCGGCTTGCGCTTGCGCTTGTTGGGCCGAGTGCCGCCGCCCGGCGGATGGGCTCGCCTTGCGCGCGCTCTTCTTGTCTTTGCCCATTACGGCCCGAGGAAAAGTAGCAGTAGAGTTGGGCACCGTCTGAGCGAGGGCGTGCGGATCACAGAGGGCTATTGTCAATCAGGAGGTTTCGGGGATCATATGCTGGTCTTGACGGGTGAGGGTGGTTCAGACATCCCATCTACACATGGTTGAGATCACTACTCGAGGCTTTATGTACTTTGGGGCTCTCTTGCGTATCACAAGAACAAGAAACGTATTGCGCGGGCGTCGCAAGAACAAGGAACGCATCGCGTTTGCGTCAGGGGGCCGTCAAGTAAGTCTTCAAGGGAGTGATTCGGACGAAAAAAAACCGGCTTTGTTCAGATGGCTGCAGCGGGAACCGGCTGAGCAAACGTCTATCTGTCTGGTCCATGTCCACGAGTGAGTCGGCGGCGCGGGGCGGGTTTGTTGTAAAGGGAAAGCGAGGGAGTGGTGGTTTCTGGTCGATGGTGTTGCTTTGTTGGGGGGAACATGAAGGATCATCTGTGCACCCTTTTCGAGAGGGAGTCTGTGCCTGGCGAAAATACGTCAGCAAACGGGCGGTGTGGACATCATCTTGTTCATCATTCCATGTAGCTTGAGCAATGGTTGATGGTGAGCAGAATGTTCATCGCCTGAACACCCCTTATTTCACTGCCCTAGACAGGGAGGAGAGTCGTGACCTTCTCGAGGGTGCAATATCGGACTGGATCGAACATGAAACAGGGCATAGATGGCATGGAGATGAAGGTAGCATATCGCTTCGAAATTGACGTCGTCAAAATCCAGGTAGACCTGCCTTGAAACGGTTGTAATTTTTGACACAGGGTGATTGCAATATCCTACTCTTTCTCGTGATTGACCAAGCACGGAGTACCATCTTGCGTAATCCAACGGTTCAAACCAAAACTCTACGGCAGGTGCTGCACCCAAAACGCCACCAGATGTAGTCTTTGGACTACTCGCTCACCACGTGAATCTCATATCCAATCAGCACCTCTGTACTGCTACCCTCCCAGCCCCTTGTGCCGGCCGCGCTCAGCATGAACCTGCTGGTTGGGTCAATGTACAAACTAGATATCACGCCCGCCCTAGGGGGTCCCGGGATAATAAGAAAAGGAACAGTAGAGTGTTTGAATGCACGGGTGTCTCGGAGGTCGTACAGTCGTAGGATATCGTGAGAGGCACTGCAGACATTTAGTAAGAGCAGGAGAGACACGAACAGACCGGCCAAGTTGGTGGCCGAGCAAGAAGGGGCAAAAATAATATATATATTGAAAAAAAGAGGAAAAGAGACGAGACTGGGGGAGGCAACTTACCACACAAGATGCCTTCCATTCGGCATACTTCTCAGAGCGCTCACGGCACCACTCCCCGTGGGAAACCTCAGAGCTCTTTCTGGCTCCCATCCCCTCTTCGCCTTTCGCAAATCGTATTCCTCCACGGTACCGTTTCTCCTCCCCGTGTATATCATGTTGCCGTCTGGGCTCCAGCATGCGCTCATGCACCACGGTGGGACGCCTGCTCTGGTGCCGATTCTGGCAACAGCATTTGGAACACGTCTGTCCCAAATGCGGATCGTGCCGTCAATCGCAGATGACAAGAATGTAGTAGCCGATGTTTGAGATTGGTCGAAATGTTGGGAGACAGGTTGCGCAACGGTCAGCCCCGGTGATTGGGACCTGTTCAGGGCCTCTTTATCTTCAGCTAGCTGGGCCATTATATTTTCTTCGTCCCTGGAGGGCTCGTCTGGTTGTGTCGTGGTTCCTGCTTCTACCTTTGGTGCTGCTGCAGGGTCTGCTGTTGGCGCAGGCGCTTGGTTCATCTCGGCAGGCCTGCTGTCGACGTCCATGACATCTTGTGACGGCTGTTGAGCTTTCACTTGTGCCTGCAGAGTTGATGCGCCGCCGCCGTCGGGTTCCTTGGTTTCCATATCCGCCATGGCAAAGTCGGCAGAGTGATCCATGCCCCCTTCATGGCCGGGCATCATATCCATACTGGCGCCAAATCCGTCGTCATCGTTTCCAAACGGCTGCTCGCCAGCCGTCTCTCCGAACAGACTTCCCGCATCGCTTCCACCAAAGAGACTTTCATGGGCCGGTGATGCATCGCCCTCCCGCTCAGAAGCAGCAAAGCCATCATTCCTCACTGCATCCACCGCGCTGGGCTCATCTTTGAGAACACCGTTAGTCAAGGGGGCACCATTGTTCGTCGAAATGGTGCTTGACTGTATTGGTTCGTCTGCTTCAGCAGGAACTGGGTCACCACTGGCGGGCCGCAACTCGATGGACGAGATTTGACCGCCCGATCCGTCAAAGCTGCGTATAGTCTGACCAGTGTTCAAGTCCCAATCAAAAATATTTTTATCCCAGCCACCACTAAGCACGCTTCTCTCATCTGGCGCAAGCATGAGCGAACTGACCGCATTTGTGTGCTGCTGCAGACATGCAATTCTTTTACCCTCATCATGTCGAACGCTTTGCAAGTTAATGCCACCCGACTCGAGTCCAGAGAGCAGCCACAGCGCTTCCGAGTGAACTGCGAGGGAATATACTGGTGAAAGGTTGTGATCTTGGTCGCCGCGGCCCGGAGCTGCTGGCTCCTCGTTTTCCCAGTAAGACATTAAAATTCCGGCTTTTGTCACGCTGTCCACGAATGGGTGTTTCTGAGCAACTGTCAACGCTAGCTTGCCGTTAATGGTCCCTGGGCCATCGTATTTGCGAATATAACCATCGGACCCTCCCGTTATCCAGTACCGCAGATCCGGTGTGATGGCCATGGCATTGACGCTTGTCGATTGCGGAGCCGCCATTGTGGGCACGATATCGTAAAGTCGCGCCGTGATGGCTTCGGGACGGATCGATGGTCGAAGATATGGCTTGCTGACAACAGGCACCGGCGTGCCAGATTTGCTAGACTTCACAGCTGACCCATTCGTATTGGTGTTTTGCGCCTCGTCGCCGCCATCTTCGCCATCATTGGCGTCATTATCGTCTTCGTTGTTTTCGTCGTCCTCATCGTTATTGTCATCATCCTGCTCGGCGTCGTTCTCTCCCTCATCTGCATCCTCCATGACCTCGTCCGGTTCGTTTTGTCGCTCCGATTCTGGCGAGCTTGCCGAGAAACGATCCTCATCATCCATGACTGTGGCTTTGGTCGACGGCGATCTAGGCAAAAAAAAAATGAAGAAAGAGCAAAGCTTTTGAGCAAGCCGGAAGGAGTGTGCCGAGCTACCAATGGCGAAAGGCGAGATGCGCTAGGGCCAATCTTCCATCATTCGCAATCGCAGTCGCGTCGGCCTCACGAGAGGATGCAGCTGCTAGCCCGCGGCGCCACCTGCGCGCTTCGCGCACGGAACCCAATGGATTGCGGTGAGGTGGAGGGGTATACGCTGGGATTTGCACAGCAACTATTTTTCCAAGCGTTGGTAGATTGATTCGAGTTGGAAGAGATGATATCGATTCGGCTGAGACGTAACCCGCAGCGCCCGGGTGGGACATCGCGGGAAGGTGTTCTCTCTACTTTGTAGTCTCGTAAGAGCTTCCGGACTCCACTTCGTTTCTCCACGAATTTCAAAGTGCAAGCTGGACCCTCCTCGGGTTGCACATATTCAACGCCAATTGTAGATTTAATCTGATACGCGAGTGGGAGTCCCTAACGCTAGATCTCATGCCCCCTCCCCAATTTTTTTTCCATGGTCTCATGATGGCTATTCGACCCTGGGAACTTGTCTTCATCGATCGATGACAACACCTTTCAATCGAGCAAGTCGATCAATGGCTTGCTGGATATGGTCGCATCAACAGTGTCAAATATATCCTCGCCATCCGAGAACTGTATCAACAGGTCGTCGTCTTCATCTTCCAAGGCCATAGCAGGCGTATTAAATGATATACTGCCCATATCCAATGGTTGTTGTGATAGCGGAATTATTACCGAATCAGTCAGACTGATAAGGTCGGGGTCAAGTTCCACTGTAGCGATCTTTGCCGCTGCTGCAATCGCCGAGGGAAGACTGTCTGAACACAATGGCACTTCTCTCCCTTCTCTTGTGCTTCTTCTCTTCCTTGCGTCAACCCTTACTGTATCTTCTTCGGGTTTGTTCTCGGAAGGAAGAGCACTAGAAGAGCTTCGACTGGAAGAACCTTGGCTGCCCACTGCACCTGGTCTCGTCGACCTGTTTTTCCGCCAAACCTTTTTCCAATGATCAAGGTTGCGGACACGAACATCTTCGCCATTCATACGCAAAGGCATAGCCCGTCCGCTGTGCCCCCCAAATCATGAATCACCTTCTCCCAGGTCTGCCGACTTTTTGGGTACTTGAGCAAAACGTCTTGGTGTCCAAAGATGTACAATCCGAGTCTTGCGCGGCTCAATGCAACGATTGCGCGATTGTCCGAGGAAAGAAAACCTGGTACTCCATTTGGACCTCGCACCAAGGATAGTAATATGATGTCGTTCTCCTCTCCCTGAAAGCCGTCTACTGTTCTGACGGACCATTCCATGGTAGTGGCATGACTTGCGAGACACTCGTTCCTCGCAAGTTCGCCCTTGATGAGTTTCACCTGGCCGTTGTAGAATGTCAGCACTGTAATTCGCGCGGGGTGGATTTTTTGAACAGCCACAAGATATTGAACGAAGAACACTATCATTCTGGCCTCCATGAGGTTCTCGATCGATGTGCTATCAGAGCCTGATTGCGATCGTGTCTCTTCCCAGTCATGCTGGAACCACCACAGCGGCTCGAGGACGCCTGGCACGACTTTACAAAGCTTCGTGATGCTTGGCGAGTCAACCACATTGGGGTAGAATAACTGCACGATACGCCGTAAGCGGGGAATCATGCGTCGTTGTTCCAGTAACGTCTGATGTGATATGCCGATCTTGATCAAGCGTTCGAACATGGAGATGTTGATACGATAGGGGTCCTTGGATAGCTCATGTAAGTTGGCGTGGGGCTGTAACTGCTGATGATCACCAAGAAGAATGAGGTGCTCCAAAGTCGGAAAGCGTAGGCATGCGGCAATCGTGTCGGCTTCGCGAATCTCGGCAGCCTCCTCCATCAGCAGGACCCGCGGCCGAAGTCCGGAGATTATGTTTCGATATTTAAGTAGCCCCGTTGCTGTACACGCGATGACCTCGAACCCCCCGTCTGTAGAAATTGGACCCGATTCATTTCCCTGACCCCGTCCATGGATTTGCAGGTCGCAGTGTATGATGCTAGAAGCTCGGCAACGCCCGATTGCGGGTTTTCGATGTCATGGAGCTTGGTGAGCCAGTATTGATAGACATGTGACCTTTGCTCTGGCGCAATGTCGTACAAGTTCGTAATATTATCGAGCAAATACTTGACGTAGTCCTCACTCCGCGTTCTCGGTGGATGACGCGATAATGGCACAAAACAAATTTTTGTGTCGCGCTGCCTCGACTTTAAGCCTTGGTCTTCCTTCTGCTCTCGGTTAGATACAGAGCAAAGGGAAGCATTTCCAAGCCAGGTCAAAATGGGATTGGCTTGTTCCAGCTTTTGGGTTTCAGATGACTCCCAATCATCGTCGTCCACAAGTGAATGGTATTGCGCAGCGCTAAGAAGACCATGATCTTTGAGAGTGATAGCACTGATCTCTCTGATAGCTTGACTGCTAGCCTCTTCAAGACATGAAATGATCTTCTTGAGTTTTGCTTTGTAGTGCCCGATTGACTGCCCTCGAAAGTTTCGTGTCGTCTGCATGCGTTGACCCAAGGAGAAGTTCTTCATCTCGTCGCTGCCCCGTCCACCAAGTCGGACCACGGTTTCAGGCCCCCTATCGTTGATAAACTTCTTCATGAGCTGATCTACTGCATGGTTTGTTTGTGCAACAACGATGATTGGAGAGCTCGGGAGACATTGAGTATCAACAAGACTCTGAAGAATAATGTTGGATGTGAAGGTTTTCCCCGTGCCAGGGGGTCCTTGGATTAGCGCGAGTTCTTTGGTCGTTGCTCTGTTGAATGCATTACACTGGGACGGATCAAGGCTTTTGACTATGCTGGGGATCGAAGGCTGTTCTTTTTGGGTCTCTCGAAGATATTTGGGGGCGGATACTGGGCCAGGGTTGGGTTCGAATAAATATGTACTCAACAGACATCTAACAGACATCTTGAGGTTTTAACAGCGTGAAAGTCGATCATATGAGGACAAGTAGCTAAGAAAAACATACCGATAAGAGGACTTGATCTGTAGTCCAACCATTGTATGCCTCAAAGACTCAAAGTAACCGGCTGTTGGCTCCAGCATAACCAATTCAACGGTTGGATCGGTAACCATATCATCTTGCTTCGCCTAGAAGACATCGATGTAAGGTGGTTCCACGAGTAAGCCGTCATTCTCAGCCACGATTGCCACATGGCAAGTACGTCTAAAGTGGTCTGCTGATAGTGCTAGCAGAGTGCCGCTTGTCAAGTGCTCGACTTCGTCGACTTTATCAGCCTTGTCGTCTTCTTCATCGCTCAGCGGGAAGTGATGAGGGAATTGCCCGATGCAAAGACGTTGGGTGGCTCCGTGGCTGCCGAGGGCGTAGCCAGTCGCGTGAACCTAATCATGAGGTCAATAACGGCACGCGATGTGACCAGTCTAGGCAAGCTACCTTTGTGTAAAGATTGACGGAGTCAAATTTGATGCTTGCGTCCCCTGGCGAGGATGACATGCGATAGGTTTGGATGGCACGACGCAGAGGTTCTGTCGCTTCAAATCGATGGAGACGATACTGAGTCTCGAGATACTGGTCCCTGAGCTGGTGTCTTTTTTCAAAATCGTTGAGCGGCAGCTTGGGTGGCTCTTTGGCTGTCAACTCATCCGCGAGAGGTATCTCGCTTTGTTCAAGCCAGTTACCAAGAGAGGGTTGATTGCCGCTGCCAAAGAAGTCTACAAGAGATGACATGATGCCAATATAGAAGCAGATGCTTGGCGCTGCAAAAATCAAGAATAATAGTTTCCTAGGTAGGTCAAGATTAATTTTTTTCAGGGGGACTTACATCGATGCCACTAGTTGGCAGCTGTGAATAAGAACTGGCAGTGCCAAGCGGCTGGCAGCGCGAAAAGACGCCCCGCTTCCGAATGGCAAACGAATAAGTTCGGGAGCCTGCCTCTGTTATCAGACGCCTATGATTTAATGATTGCAAATTTTGTCTCTAGAACAGCCTCACTTTAATCGAGGTATAGTAGAAATCGCTTTCTATAATAAAGAAAATAAATATTCTCATAAACGCCTACACACACCCACTGTAAGTATATATGAATACGAAGGATATGTAAAAATAAAAAATAGGCAAGCATGCATTACGTTAACAAAAGCAAAAACGACCCGATGCAGTACTCTCATCGAAACCAAGATAAGATACTTGCTAGATTAGTTAACAGAAACGAATCTAAGGGGAACATTACAAAAAAGAAACACTGCGTAATCTGGGAATCGAACCCAGGGCTCCCCGACGTTGCTCGGATGGCAACGGAGAATTTTACCACTAAACCAATTACGCGGGTGTCTGTGCTTCATAAAAAATCTGTTATATAATCATTCTGCCTGCAAGCAGACGGAGGGACAGGCGAAGACGGCCCTGGGTCGGCTCCGTCCCCGGAACGGTGTGCGCCCTACCGGCAAAATCAGGATACACCATGTGTAGAGGGTTAAAGGATAGATTGTGAGGTACCAGAACGAGAAGTAAGCAAAGCCTTCCTTGACAACTTAAAGACGGACTGCTAACACACGTATTGCTTTTAGGCTAGACTTCTGGATAACGACTATATGTCTTGTTACATTATTAACATCACTTGCAGTGAGCCGCGGAGCATTCAAATTCGTTGGATCTGGGAAAGAGATCATGAAATGAGGAACTCTAAGCGGTTTTACTGGGCATTACATTGAGGCGGAATGGAAAGAGGAAATGTTAGACGAAGACATCTCCTCCCTCGCCTACAATCAATTCTGGAAGATATGGAACCGCACCTGCGCAGCTGCTGGGCTGAGTGCTGGTGATGCAATCAGACCCTACTCGGTGAGAGTAGGTGCTGGGATTCGTCTGGATCTGCCATCCGTCTCCAGGTCTGGTAGCCGGTGAATCTGCTATGCCGCAAGGGCCTCAAGACTTCTGCAACGTGGGTCCATGGCATGATGACGATCCGATCATCATGGACTCTGAACCAGATCGCGGTACTACGTTGTATTGCGTCAGATTCAATCGCTTGGGCTGGCATGAGATGGTTAACCAAAGAGAGTCTTGTCGCCCACTTTGGTGGGGAGGTTGCTCTTTACTTGCTTGGACTCGACGAACACGAATTGAATCCTCTTGGGCCCATCGACCGCCGGCTGTGGAGGAGCAAAGAATACTCGCGGCGCATCCAGAAAGTCCAGAGCGGCTACGCCATTTAGCCGCGTGGAAGGCTTTTTACACAACAGAGCTCACCAGACATCCTAGTTGACGTTGGCGAAGATTCGAGAACTGTACCCAAATCTACTTGAGCAAGCACAGCAAGCTGTGGAGGGCACCCTTGCTCCGGGTTTGTGGGATTGGGAACTTGGTAACTTCCAAGAGGCACAAGGTACAGGAATGTAATATACGGTGGCAGGATCAGAGGTTATTCCCCCGTGGAGTCGCTGTTGTTAGAGTGGAGGGGCCTCCTTTGTCGCCGCCAGTATGATATCGTTGGATGGATTCCTTACTCCGAAAGTTACTTTGGGACAAATAGTAATAATAGTGATCAAATTGCAGCTTGTCTTCGATGTCATTCTAACATGGGTCTCTTTAGCTTGAGATATACTAATACGGAATGAAGTAAGATAATAGGAGCAGAGACTTGTTTTTGTGTAGGTGAAGCTATAGGCGCCATATTGCCTCAATACTGGAAATGTTAGATTTCTCCTGGCTCAAAATATAGGCTAGTAGCGCGCGCACAGTAAATCTTGGCTCTAAAAAAGTTAATCTCGTGTCCGAGGTAAAGCCTCTAAATTCTGATTAGGTAGGTAGCGAAAAATGACTATATATACTAAGCATATGCCAAATACTGTAGTGTATTCGTGCGAGTTTAATCAGTCAATCAGTCAATGCCAACATTGCACCTTACAATTGATTATAAGGCCTGTGTGGCACTGTACGTCGCGCCTCACAGCGCCTCACAGGCAGAGACCCTCTTCACCCTTCTCGTTATAGCCTCTCTTTAGCCACGTGTGGACAGCTAGATGGCTGAATTCATCATCATCACTTTCCACACCGTCTCACAGAAAACAACCAGTGACCAGTGGTGAGAAGACGGAAGACGGAATCCGGAATCCGCTTCAAAGTGATCTGAACACAGACTGACTAAGTCGCCCACACCACCAAAACTGTTACGTCCCTTTCTGATCATTGTGTCAGAAACAGCAGTTTGCTTACGTATTTAAAACATGTCCCCTTTGTCGATGCAGACTACTCTTTTCTCCCTCGGCATGTAGCCCGAAGAAAGGCCAGGAGACATCCTTTATTTAAGCGCAAATACACTGTTTTACATGGATTCAGCATGATTATGATACATAATTCTGGATCGTCGAGATTGCCCGTTAAACGTGCTCCGTGCTCCGTAACTCTGTGAATCATTCGTGCTCTCACATCAATTTTGGTCAGTATGCTTAAGAAGTACCCTGCACGTCGTGATTGACCCTAGGTAAAATTCCTGTACTTTGTGAAATGGGAAAAAATTACATTTACAGAACATCATACAGCCGTCCAGCCGTATAATCCTTTCCTATTCGTCTCGCTAATGCAACCAAACTTCCGAGGTCAGCGACCCATGAGCATGTAAAGAATCCAAGCCTGGTTCGAACATTGTGCATGACCCTACTATTTCTTGTATCAAAATCCGCTGCCTCCTTCTTCAAGCTCTAACCCAGTTTGCATGATTCCGGGCCTAGCACTCATGGGGTCTCTCATGCTATAATCTACTAACAAACTCCGGACAAGATCGAAGCAGACTCCGAAACGGGCTGTCTATGCCAATCTAGTCGTCCGTCTGGGAGGACTGTGAAGTTGGCGATCTCCTCTACCAACTCCCATTGCCCTGTGTCGTGGTTCTTCTGTGCGGACCTGTAAATAATGAAGTTGCCGAAATCCTCAAAGATCAATTCTCGTCGTCTTAGTCGTAGCCACTGTTCGTGTTCGGTCCCCTCAGTCATAATCTGCTCTTCTACTTCCTGGTTCCGGATGGCGATGGCGCGAAACACTCGGCTGTCCCTCAGGGCATTGCGAATCGGGTACTGGCCCAGTATGCGGATGGCGTCTTCGCGCACGCTCCGATCCCGGCAACTAAAGGACGATACGAAGAGTGGCCACGTCCAGCCTGAGTCCATAGCGAAGCCGCAATTTGGCCGGGATTGGAGAAGAGTCTCGGCGAGGCGGTTGATCTCGCAATATTGGGGGTTAGACTCTTGGCCGTGATGAGGCCCGAGAATCGCGGCACAGTGGTATATATGTACAGTATGACGTATTCTATCCGAAGACTGATGGCGTGAAGATATGTTTGAGGATCGTGGGTCGCGTTACGGCAAATGGCTTGGTAGACAGGTTCGAGAGCCTCTGCCCAACGGGAGAGCCAATAACGCGTTTCAGCAATGAATTTGCCAATGTTTGGGTTGTGCTTCACGCTGGAGAGCCTCATATCGAGCTCAGCTTCGGTTACTACTCGGGTCAAGCCCAACTTGGATGTAACCATGGTCAACATTGGGACATGCGCGATCATGGCTTTTTGCACGAGGCTCCAATAACCTTGGGCCTCCTCCAGATCCCTGAACGTCAGGGGAAGTTTGTCTAACGTAGTAATATTGGATTGGCGTGGTCGGAAGTAAGGTGAGTGTTTTGTGAACGGGGCTATGGAGCCGAATCGACGCGCTGCTTGTGGAGATGAATGTTGTGGAGGAGTTGCTGGATTGCTGCTCTGGCTTTGCGGGCTCGGGAGACCTGTTTGAAATGATGTGCCTGCTGCTGTCAAAGTCGGACTCTTGTCCGCATCAAGCGGCGTCGATATGTCCGAACTTGCGGCTGGACTGGCTTGAGGTCCTAGGCCAGGACTAGCAGTGTACGGATGGCCAGCGGGAGTGGCTGGAATTGGTCCTGCTGCTGCCCCTCTGCCCGGAGAAGCTTGGTTTGGCGGGAGGAAGAACTTTTGAATGAGCCCATGAACGATCTTGACTGCAGTTCCAGAGGCTTGTAACAGTCGAGAATCTCCTGGACCAAGGCCGGCGGTGCTTGAGCGATACTGACCAGGTCTGATGCAAGGTTTGTACACGCCGCCAACTCATTCAGCATACTGAATCCATGGGTTACATGCTTTAGTGCAGCAGGCATGTTTCCTCTTTGAGCCTCGAAACAGATGAACAAAAGCGACGACAGCAATGCAGTTCGCAGTCCCTCCCTGGTGGTTTTCGCTTTCGACTGGAGACGCAGTGCCTCACAATAGAAAATGACAGCATTGAGATAGTGTTTGTTTCCGTTTCCGGGTTCTGCTGATGGGCTCTCGGCTTCGTATGCTTTGCGCAACGCCCCCACGGCCATGGCACCGTACCGTAGAGTGGTTTCCTCCATTGTCACCTGAGGCATCGTCGCCGTCCATAACCGCGCTTGATTCAGCCCCCACTGAGAAATGTAACAGATAGGCCAGCCCATGCATCAAAGTACGCCCTCTGTTCGCTACTGGAGAATCGGACGGTGTTGACATCTGGCTCTGTGAGTATAAGCGGCGCCCTTTTCTCATGGATTAGCTGGGCGTTCTCATCGGCGGCCACATCTCGCGAAGACGATGATGGGGAGGTCAAGGGCCGGGCAGCTGATGGTTCTGTATAAGCGTCGCAATAGCCACGCCACTTGAGACAATTCAGGCATGCTGGCCTAGTTTCGTCGCATTTCACATGACGCTTTCTGGTAAGCACGAGGTTATTGAAAAGTTCAGCGACGTCGTTGGATATGTGCCTGTGCCTGTGCACATGCATATGCATATGCATATATATGGCTGGCTTTTGCTAAAAGCTGGAGAAGTGGTTGGCTACCAGTGAAAACTTACTTGCCTAAAAGACATAGCCGCATGAGTTAGTCATGATGGTCTGCGGCTTGGACGAAGAAAACAATCCAAGGCAACTCACAAGTAGCACATCCCGTTCGAGCGCGGGCTGAGCTTCGTCTTGTATACCTGGTCCTTGACTCAAGCGCAAATCTATGCGTACTTCCACGCCCTGTCGCAGCTGATTGCTTCGTGGAAGAGGCAGATGGCGGCCTAGTTGAGCTCATCAGTCAGGAGTGGAAGCAATGCGACGTTGAGCCAACTGCACGGCCACACACACACACACGCACACATGGCGAAAGTCATGTACGTGAGGGGTTTGATATGACCGGTCGACTCACTGAGAAGAGCTACCCTTCCTGACAGGATGCAGTGGGATAGAAAATTGAATCTCCATGACGGGGTGCGGGCCGCCAAACTGAAGCAACTCGATGAAGGATGCGGGAAGCTGGCAGTGGGGACTGGACGAGTCCAGATGATGTAAATCGAGGTGTACCAGACGTTGGAAACGGCGCCTGTTGGCTCGGTCGGTCTAGAAAGACAAGAACACCGGCCATGGGAAATAATGGAATTGGGGCGACTAATGAACACCCAAGCCGCCATCCCGAACTCTGCCAACAAGCAGCTTAATTCAGGACGGTAGACAGACCTGGGGTCACGAGTTGGAGTCCAATCAAATCATGGGGAACGGGGCGGGGAGAGCCCGAGTAAAGTCGGGGCGCTCTTGTTGCAGTCGCTCTTGATGATGAAGATGCTTTGTCCCACGGAAACAGACGCGGGCAGGGGCCTGGTGCTTGGCAAGTGGACAGCTGTGGGTGTTCCTTGGGAAGCCGTCGGAGGTGGAGGCTGCTCCGTACTGCACGACAAATCATCTTCTCCGTGATGGATGCGAATCGGGCGATGGTGCCCCGGCAATTGTTTAATATCCGAGCACAGCATGACAGACAGGAGGCGGAGAAATGATGAACAAGGTTCAGCAGAGAGAGACCCTGGCTGATGTTCCGCTGTGCGCCAACTGCCTGATTGGCGCGGCGAAACTGACAGATGCAGATGCGGTGTCCAGGTAAAGATGACAACCAAGGCGTACTATGCGGCTCTGCGGCTTACTCTCACTCTCGGCCGGCCTAGGGGAAGGGATTGGCATAGTCATCCCTTGAGCCCCTGTGAGAGCCCTACACTATTGATATCTTGCCTGCGTGGCGCGTGGCAAGCGGAAACTAATAATAAGAGCTCCAGTCTGATCCAGTTCCGCTACCTTGCTGTTTGCCTGCCGGGGGCATTTCACCCCAGTCAAGGAAGTGTGGGAGCTACGGAGGCTCGACAGGAAAGAGTCATTGATCGATTCTGAGGATAAACCTGTTTCGAATAGCTAAACGAGTCACGTCGTATCGTTTCGAGACTGGGGCCGTGTCAGACCTCATAATACGGTTAATTCTGTGGATTTGCACCGTTAGTTGGTGTAAAGCGACACTCGATTGCCGACGACTGGCATTTCCGTAAGCGCGCAGAGAGTGGTAATAGTCAGGTTTGATCCGCCTGAAAAGGATGCGCCTCATCAAATTTCGGTGCCCATTGCCCAATGCCCAGTCAACATGAAGTGCAGTGATCCGACCGTGTTCGTAAGCTGGTGAACGCTGCTCGACTTATCAATGAAGGGACGGCTGAGCCAAACGCGGTTGGAATGGAAGGCGGACCGTCCATGGTATACACAACGACGATCCATTCACTGCTTGGGTTGGTCTGACAACCTGGGCGCCGCAAATGTACGCAAGGGGGCCTTCAAATTATTCTGCTGCATTCACTCATGTTCTTGTGTGGGCCATCCTAGGGCTGTGGTTCTCTGCACTTCAATCTTCTTCGGTTCGTACTCTTTGTTCTCGCGGGCGCAGCGTGTGAGATTGATCCTTGGTGGTATGCTCGACGGTGACCTGGCAAAGAATATGTTTTTCAGATGATTTGGCGTCTTGCAAACGAATCGCCGCTGATAAGCCACAGCGATGATGGCTTGCTGCTGTGAAAGAAACGAAGCAATATCGCGACACCACCAAGAATGACTCGGATATCCGCGAGGCTGTCTCCATGCATGTCGCAAGATTCCTGGAAACAAATCAGTTGACCGAATTGGGTCACTCGCCATACTGAACATTTCTTGGTCGCCCCTAATAAAGTTTCGAGACGCGGCCAAAAATAGACTGCGTGCTTCCGCCGGTGGCTGTGTTCGTGACCTGCTGCTGTATAAACGTACCACCTGTCTTACCAACCGCTGCGTTGAGTCCCTCCGGCGCATTGAATAAAGAAAACTTCTTTCTCATCGACATACGAAGAAGACGGCCATGTCGACACCACCTCGAGGCTGCTCTTGTTTGCAAAC
Source organism: Epichloe scottii (assembly GCA_021950295.1). NCBI lineage: Eukaryota > Fungi > Ascomycota > Sordariomycetes > Hypocreales > Clavicipitaceae > Epichloe > Epichloe scottii. Next base: position 5,809,195 of record CP083247.1, on the reverse strand, counting down.
ATTTACCGCAACCAAAATCCCTGCGAGGGGAAGATTGATCTATCGCCCTGAACAGAGGGGTGAGCACTCCGAGTCAAACGTTGTGACATGCAAACATGGCTCTCTGAGAAGATTCTCGATCATCCCAGCCAACCATTCTGTGTCCTCCGTACGTACAACGACATGTGCACCCAGAATGTTCCCTTCAAACATGGGAATCCACCCTCGGTTCTGTTGGATGTCGCAGCCTCAAATCTTAGGCATCACTCTCCTCGCTATGCTGGTTGGTTGGGTGGTTGGTTGTATTCATTACGCCGGCTAGAAACCCTATGGGATCACGTCTCGCTTTGCTGGATTTGATCTCGCTTCCCGTACGGAGTAGACTTCATTCCAACAGGTTCTCAGTCCTGGGGAGCGGGCTGGTAAACCAGCACTCTAGATTGATTCCCATGCCGTGGGATCATTACCATGGACGTTGCTGGCAACTGGGTAGGTAGGGGTAGTTCAGTCGAGTCAGTGAGTGTGCTGACGCAGGCCAACGTCTCATTATTATCTGGTTGTCTTTTTTTTTTGGTTTGGGATGGAGTGTTGCAGCTGGGTGGCAGGTGGCAGCACTGGCAGCACTGGCAGGTCACTCGGACACCCGTTTCGTGAATTGGCCACACTGGAGGCTGGATACGAACTGACTTGGCTGGTGCTGCTCGCCCTGGCGTCGTCTCAGCCTCGCTCCAACAAAGCAGGCGCTGCATTAGTGCGTGGCTGCATTTGTCAACAACTTTGTGTCTCACTCCAGTCTCTGCCTCTTCTCGTCCCCTTCACTCCTGCTGTCTCCCGTCTGTCTGTCCATTTCGCCCTTTTCGCCCTTTTGAAGCATTCGCCCGTCGAGATTCTCGGTCCCTGCCAACGCCAGAGAGCCCTGTGGAAACTCGTCGCTTCGCTTCTCCGCGTCTGCAGTTGTGTCTGCAGTTGTGTCTGGTCGCCGCTCGGTCGCAACAGCACCGCACTTGCCGTAATCACTAGATCCGGCGGTTTTTAGCACCGCCATCAGAGTTCAGAGTCGGGTTGGCCTGGCTCCTCCCTCCATCACCGCGGCGACCCCTTCCAGTCAATCCCGCTCCTCAGGTACCGACCGGGTGCCAGCGACCGACAAGTCTGGTGACGACAGCACCGCCGTCTATCAATAAGCTTTACGCCTTCTGCGGCCACAGAACTCTCACGATAAACGACTCGGGGAAATTTTTCAATTTGACACCTCGCGTCGAAAGCGCACTCCGCTCATTCTACATTCTCCCAGGCAACCTAGTCCTGCCTTCGCTTCTTGGCTCCGGATAGAAGGTCACCGGCGAGACCTAACTGTCACTTCTCGCGCAACATTCCAAGCCAAATTCGAGACAGCGATCGAGTTTTGTTGCGCTTTTGCGTGCTCAAGATACATCAAGTGCTTATGCACCCGCTAACGATTCACTTCGCCCTGCGCACGAGCACTTGATTACCCTTAGGCTTCCCTGACGATCCGATCCGCCACTTCATCCCTTGCAACACCCTCCTCACCTCTCGCCCATCATGCAGCGCTATCCGAGAGGTGACCCCTACGAGAGGGAGCCTCTTGATGGACCACCCGAATACAATGGTGTGCTACAGAGAGGCGCTGGGAATGGTTATGAGCACAGTTATTCTAACCCGGTACCGCCCTACTACGACAGTACCTCGTCCAATCACCCACAGGACCCGTACGCATCCGGCAGAATGCATCAGCAGCAGCAGCAACACCAATACCAACCGTATCAGCCTTATGTAGAACATGATAGCTCTTCCTCTGGCAACTATGGGTACGACCACGGAGACGCGGCACGACCACCTCCCCCTCATCGCAATGGTTTCTCCGCCTACGATCAAAGCTCAGGCCGAAGCGCTCACAGCCCACCATATGCTGAGCACGTAGCTCAAAGCAACATCACACCTGGTGCGGACAATTTCAGCGAGCATGCAGCCGGTGGTATGGCCGGCAGTGCTTATAACGCCGCTGATTCCAATGCTCGTGAGAGCGGAGTGGAGGCCATGAGAGGTGGCACAGGTCGACTGCCTCCACCACCGTCGAGAGCACAGTATCCCAGCACTTCAACTTCTGGATACCAGAGCTCACAGCCTGGTGGATATGCGCCGGAAACCGTATACAACCGTGGTCCAGGACAGCATCAGCTGCCTGAGCAGGGGTCCCATTCAAGTCTCAATCCGTTCGGCACCCCTTCAGCTACACACTCACCAGCACGGAGTATGCGAAGCTTCGGCACTGATTCATTCGCAGACGACCCTTATCAGGGACTTTCCTCCTCACAAAGATATCACGACGCCAGTCTCGGGGTGGTGAATCCCCACGAAATCGCCGATGATGGAGATGATGGCTTGCATTACGGGAGGCCCAGCCAGCGCAACTCGATGCTCAGCCTGCCGCAATCCGACAGGACTAGGCCAGGGATTGGCCCCGCTGCTTCTGGGGCGGCGGCAGCAGCAGGAGGTGTTGCAGGTCGCAGTGGTATGTTTATCAGCAGAACCTCTTTGATTCCTCGACCAACACAAGTCTAACCCTCGTCATGGCAGGACATCATCGCCGCGGCGGCTCAGAATCCGCTCGGGAAAAGTCCGGCAATCGAATGCCGAGTAAAAGTGGTGGCCGCAGCAAGAAACGGAAATGGGCCGTCATTATCCTCATATTTCTGATTGTTGCGGGTGCCATTGTAGGAGGTGTTGTGGGCAGCATAATTGCAGGCAACAAGAAATCCGGAGGCGGTGGCGACGGCCAGTCAGCAGCAGATGACGCCAAGAAGAATGGCGACCTTGATATCAACAGCTCCGAAATAAAGGCGCTCATGAACAACAAGGAACTGCACAAAGTGTTTCCCGGCATGGATTACACACCTCTCAACACGCAGTATCCCGACTGCGTGCACAACCCGCCCTCACAGAACAACATTACCCGTGATGTTGCGGTTCTCAGCCAATTGACGAACAAAATTCGACTGTACGGCACCGACTGCAACCAGACGCAGATGGTGATCCACGCTATTGAGAAGCTCAGGCTAAAGGGGGACGTCAAAGTTTGGCTGGGCGTTTGGCAGGACAAAAACGCGACCACCAATGCGCGACAGCTGTCGCAAATGTGGGAAATCCTAGATCAGTACAGGGCCGATCCATTCGAAGGCGTCATTGTTGCAAACGAAATTCTCTTCCGCAGAGAAATGACGGTCACGGAGTTGGGGACTGTGCTGGATGGGGTACGCAGCAACTTTACCAGCAAGGGTATCAAACTCCCCGTGGCATCATCAGATCTGGGCGACGATTGGACGGCTGACCTCGCCGCTAAGAGCGACTATGTCATGGCCAACATCCATCCATTCTTTGCAGGCAAGTCGGCTGACGTTGCTGCAAGCTGGACATATAGCTTCTGGACTGGAAAGGACAAACAATTCTGGAAAGCAGACAATGCGAAGAATGTCATCTCGGAAACAGGATGGCCTAGTGCTGGTGGTAAAAACTGTGGCGAGTCTCCAGTATGCACATCATCCACTTCTGGCTCTGTTGCCAGCATCGACGGCATGAATACATTCATGAAGAACTGGGTATGTGAAGCGTTGGCCAACGGCACCAACTACTTCTGGTTCGAAGCATTCGACGAGCCCTGGAAGGTTCGATTCAACGAGAAGGATAAGGAGTGGGAGGACAAGTGGGGATTGATGGATGTGAACCGCCAGCTCAAGCCCGGTGTGAAGATTCCCGACTGTGGCGGGAAAACCGTCTGAGGGCCCTCATACAGTGTCGTTCGTGGATGCGTGCAATCTCCTCCTCCTCTCCCCGCGACTCTCGGCGTTGGCCGCCCACCGGTGGTGGTGCCGTCGGTTTTCTTGGAACAATTTCCCCCTTTCCTCTTTCCTCCCCTAAGCCTATATGAAGGTCTTGTTCATGACTTCGTCTCGCCTAATCTGACACGCAGACACGCACGAAAGTCGCCCATTCCATGTCCGCCAGTCAGCTATGTCTGGTATTTTTGTCTTACCGAAACCGGCGTTGGGAGCTTCAAGGATGGTCATCCTATATGAATATTTCTTTTTCTTCCTGGAGCATATACGGGCCTTTGTTTGCCATTGTTGTTTTGCAATTAGTGAGGAGGAGAAGGACTAATTGTCTTGCCCCGTTGATTATTGGCTAGCATATGAGACGAGGGACGCGGCATTATGATGATGTATGGATAGATGGGAGACACAAAAGGGCTGTTTACATGTCCAGCTTTGGTCCGCCTCTGGTGATGATGCATTCTGTTTTGATCTGGAGGGAACGTGAGGGTGAGTCTTGCTGAATTGTAACAGGGCACGCTGTCTACTTGATTATGAATGCGACATGCATGAGTCCGTCCGGGCCGGCCCCGGCTCATAGATGATGGTCTTCCCAACTTCCTACCTTGCACACATGAATGCCCGTTCAGTCTTTTGATGGCGCTTCCTCGCCAAGCTGCTTCTGTCAGCTTTCCTTGGCGGCCCCGTCGTCCTTGCTTGAGGATCCATCATCATCGTCCACCACTTTCGTCTCATCCGTCTCCCCATTCCCAGGTTCATCCTCGCCCATGACACCAGCAGCGTCACCAACATCCTCATGCTCTGGTCGTCCCTCCCCACCACCCCGACGCCAGTACAAACACGTGCTGCTAAATGCGGTCCCTTGCTGCGGAAACTCCCACTTTTGATACGTCTCGTCCATTCGCTTGATCCCTTGCAAGTCCTCCACGGGGGCATGAGCCTATGCCGGAAACAAAGATTAGCGATTTTGGAAAAGCAAAAAAAGGGGGAAAGAAAAAACCCCTCGGGCTTGGAGAGAGCAGGACATACTGATCCCACGTGTCCCAGCTTGTCCCGACAAACATGGCCGGTGAGCCGTGCTTGAGCGCCTCGGCGTACAGCGGTCGGTACAGATGAATTCCGTAGAGCAGCGCGTCCCGGGTGACGGCCTCGCTGCCGAGCGGTGCGTCCACGACCGAGTACCCCCTTGACGCGAGGAACTCGGCATCCGCGTCCGTGAAGAGTGGTTCCTGGAAAATGCATTGGACGGTGGTGCCTGTCGCCTTTTCTGATGAACGCGTTAGTGAACTGATGGGAACTTTTTCTTTTTCGAAAGAGGGTTCAAAGTCGTGGTGTTTTGGGGGGTACCGAGTTCGTCGACAATGGCCTCAAAGGCGAGCAGTTGCGTGTATGTCCTCGTCTTGGCTTCCCATGCGCCGTCCGGGGGTCGAATGTCCCTATGCCCAGGCACACGGCTTTCTCGACGGGCGAGGATGAGCTCGCGTTGTCGCTGATGAGCCGCCTGATGGAGCGGCAGCATGGCTTGGAGGAAGTCGCGCTGGAGGCGGCGGTATTCCGACGTGATGTCCTGGAGGGAGCGCGGGGGGCCGGCGCGCGATGCCGGCGCCGGTGGTGGTGACGGCGCGGCGGGGGTTTCTCGAGCGCCGGCCGGGTTTGGGCTTGACGAGGCACCATTCTTGGTTTGACGTGGGTGGTTGGCGGCAGGGCGCGGGTGGTGATGGGTCGGTGCCAGTGTGCGAGTCTGATGATGCGCGAGAGTCCATTTTTCTCAGCTTCCGGCGTCCTGAATCCAGATTGATCTGATGTTTTTTTTTTGGGGGGGATTTTCATTGCGCCATGTTTGAGCGGGCGTTTTATCTGGTCGGGTAAAGTGTCAATCTCATTCTCATGCTCGTGGTGGAGAAAACTGAGGATGATGAAAATTTCTACAGGGTAGGTAGGGTAGGGGATTTTCCGGGACCGGGTGTAGAATTGCTGTCAAGACTGTTTAGCGAGAGGCGTTCGTTCTCTGGGATGGAACTGCTCTTGAGCTAGGGCTTTTGTTTATCCATTTGTTTATTTGTTTATTTGTTTATTTAACAACCCCTGATTCAGAAGCATGTTACCGTCTCTTTGATTGTTTCGTTGCTTTGCAGTTTGACTGTGGCCTGTTCTCCCCAGACAAGAACTCCCGGGGTGGAATCCGTAACGGAGCATCTCTCCGTTGCCTGCATCGACATCGATACATGATTGGCCACAGTCCAGGCCGGGCCCCACTCCACCCTGCCTCGCCCGGGCGCTTAACTGGTCCCCTGCCGGCCAACCAGCTTTCACAACCCGTCGTTGCCGTCCCTGGGTCCCCTGGTTTGCCCCATCCCAAGCGTCAACTTCAACGTTCGAGTGGAGTGACCAAGTGACACGCCTTGCTTGTCCTCGCAGCTGTAACCGCCGACTAGACGGGCAGCTCGACCAATGACACCCCGTCCAGTCTCTTTTCGGGTGCGAGCGAGGGGTGCACTTCTGCTTGGCTGTGACTTGGAGTCTCGAGAACAGGCCTTTTTTCAAACTTAACTACCGTGAGTCCCCCGACCTCTTCTCGGCCGCCCCTCTCTTTTTCTCTGTTCTTCATCTCTGGGCTCCATGTGGTATATATATATATATCTTTGTGTGCTTGATTGACTCTGCAGGGCGGGCATCCTTTTGATCACCGCGCGCGAATCCGCCTCTTATATTCGCGGTAGCTAGGCTGGCCCACGGCTACGAGTGGCCTTTCCCCGACCACGACCACGACCACGACCACGACCCCAACGCATCGACATTGACCCTCCCGCTTGGCTCACGCAGCCTTTGTTTCGTGAGAGATACCTGCACCAAAAAAGCCCCGAGGGAACAAAAGGCGCCTCGTGCCGAGACCTCGCGGCGTTGTCCCATACATACCCACCGCGGAACTGGTCTCATCTATCCAGACTCGCATCTCAACATGTTCCTCGCCATCATCGCGCTTGCCGCCGCGGCTCTCACCTCCGCCCACTCCGTCATCTCATATCCCGGCTGGAGAGGCAATTCCCTCATCACGAATGAAACGTACCCGTACGGCATGCAATGGATGTACCCATGTACGTCGGCCGGCCTCTTTTCCTCTGTGTCAAAACGCCCCGTGAATCTCATCCAGTGCTCCTGTTCACACAAAGTCGAGAGAATCCCCACCCGCTGACAGTTTCATCTCTCCGGCTTCTCCGATCCCAAAGGCGGCGGCATAGGGACCACCAAGAACCGCACGTACTGGCCGACCACGGGCGGCGCTCTCGCCTTCCAACCGGGCTGGTTCAGGGGCCATTCCCTGGCCGTCATCTACGTCAACCTCGGCTTCGGCACCGACGGACCGGACCACGGTCCCGAAAACATGTCCAACCCCATGGTTCACCCCTTCACCATCCAGGGCCCGACGAACAACCCGTACCCGGGCACAATCTGCTTGCCGCAGATACCGTTGCCGGCGAATGCGAGCGTCAAAGCGGGTGATCTGGCCACCATTCAGCTGGTCGAGTTGGCCCAGCACGGCGCTGCCCTGTACTCGGTATGTCCCCCGAATCCCCAAGGAAACATGAGATGAAGTACCAACAGTTTCAATCTGAACAGTGTGTCGACATCATCTTCGCCGAGCCCGGTGATCCCAGGATCGGCCTCGTCAACGAGACAAACTGCTTCAACTCGACGGATATGGGCTTCGCAGACATGTACACCATTGCCACCAAGAACTCTGGCACTGATGCCTACGTTAAGAGCGGGGCCGATTCGCCAGCGGCCGTCACTTGGATGGGATACCTGCCGCTCGTCGCCGCCGGCGTGTTGGCCGCGTTGTAGACCCTGGGTTGGAACGTGAGAATGATTGAGCGTGTGACGTGTAGATGACGAGCTGGGGAGGACCCGGCGAGGGAGCCAGCCCTCGGGAAAAGGCCGTGGATGGCTTTTGAGTCTGTCGCATTTTTTTCATCTTTACTTCTTACTGCTGGGTTGGGGATTCGGATGTCCCACGCGGCACGCGCTTTGGAGTTTGGAGTAGATCGGCAAACATGACTAGCATTTAATGCAACAAACACGATATATCACTCATCACCCCTAGAATCGCGTTTCTGGTGACTGGTTTGCAATTTCGATGCGGGAAGGGTCCTGCAAAAACACCCGAGTCCCCCTCTCTCGTGGTTAAACGACGGCTATGAAGCAAGGGTCATCAACAATCCTTGCACCATTTCAGAACAATCTGCTGTTCATTGCTACAGATATGCCTCATAGACGGTCGTTTCTTCTATGACAGGTTTCGAGACATGATGGAGCTAACCCAAGGCTAAGCACTCGTTTGCCAACGCCTTGACTCGATCCTCCGTTGCTCTATCCTTTGCCCCCGAATCCATACGCCAAGTGGCAGTCCGCTAGTCACCTCCTTCGATGAGGCCAACAATGTCCCTAAAGCGACCAGTCCCCGATACAAGACTTCCGAGTCTGATTGCTCATCAAGCGCGGCCCCCAGCACAACAGCGAGCCTCCTTCGCTGGTCCGGAGTCAATAGCTTCTCCTTATCGACTAGAACGGAGAGGTTCAGGGCCGATGTAGTCACTGCGATGAGCACATTGCGGTTGAATTTTCCAATCGCTTCCCTCCCTTGACTCCAACCACGCGTTCGAGGTACCCGATGACATTGTTCGCATGGGAGCTTATCAAACTTCGGCCATCGACGGTGGCACATAAATTGGCAATGGTTCGCGTCCCCATCATGACAGCATTCTCGTTCGGCTCGGAATCGCTGGCAACTGAGGCATTCATGGCCAGGTCAAGAGCTGACCCATGCTGTGCGTCTGAGAATTGAGCCACCGACGGGAACCTCGCTATGCAACGCAGCAAGTCCAAAGCGGCGAGACGGTCACCGTACGGCCACGCTATCACCATTCTGACGACCAAGTCTAGCGACTGAACCGGGATTGGCCGGCTGCTCTCGAGCGCCTCGCGGAGAGATTGCAGCACAGATTCTTCCCCGGATTAAGCGCAGCGTCTTTACGACCCGATGAAATCAATGTCTTGTTGACGTTCAACAACTTCGAAAACATGGCTAAGTAAGAGTGTATGGTCAGTGTCCGGGAGAGATAACCTATGAGGGCATGCGCAACTAGTGTCGGCGAAGTTGATCACCATACCTTCATACTTTGCAGCTGATATAGTCAAGTATTCACTCTGCGGCAGAACCTTTGGCTGTGAAAATTCTGACTGCCCGGGACGATAACGTGATTCTGTGCCATACGGGTCCGGGCTCGGATTGTCCGCGTGCCCAAGAGTCGCACCTTTAGTATTTTGAGTTATGAAGTTGGCCACATTATCCAAATAACCCAGTGGCAGCTCATTGTCATTGAGGAACTTGGTGGCTCTTTCGTATGGGTTTTCGGACAAGTTATACGGCAGTTTGAGCGCTGGCTTGCCATCTTCGATGTCGACATCGAACACATAGTCGTACGACTTCCCGTTGAATTCCACCTTACGGCCAGTGCTTCCTGCAGCATCGACAACAGTACCGACATTAATCCATTGTTGCTGGCTCATAGACCACGTGTGGGCTGTGACGTTGCCATTTCCCTCCTTGATCATTTGCACCTGACCCTCCTTCGTACCGGATTTAGCCGTGAGAAATTCTGGACCCGGAAGCTTCTCTTTGTTGATACCGCCTAGTTGTTGCTGGGGAATGGCCGAAGATCTCACAGATGATTCAAACTCAGCGAGAGTCTCCTTGTCAGCCACTTGGTCAGGCCGTCGAGTGAAGACTCGCGCGACACCATCACTGGCGCCTGTAACAATATCGCCGGTAACGGGATTAGCAGCCACTGCCCACACTGAAATAGCTGGATGAGTAATGGTTTGGACACACTCGGTCCCTTTCCAGACACGAACAGTACGATCTTCTCCAGCACTGACCAGCTCGCCAGATGGCAGACTGGTTAAACTGTAAACGAAGCTATCGTGGCCAGGTAGTTCACCGACTTGTTGTCCGTTTAGCTTCCAGAGTCGGATTGTTCCATCGTTGCTCGCGCTCGCAATGTCGGCACCACTGGGGTGGTTTTCAGTTACCTTGCATAGACCTCGTACAACGTCTGGAGTGTAAATCGTGGACCTGGGCTGAACTTCGCCGGCCGATGACTGGCTGAGATCGAAGATGCGTATACTTTTGTCGGCACATCCAGTGACTGCCGTCTTGTCGTCGAGAGCAACTACACTCCAGACTGCCTTTTCTTCATGACCCGCCAAGAGAGCCGTCTCCCCTTTTGCAAATTCCAAACACGAGCCTGACCATCCCATCCACCAGATATCAAGTATGAGCCGTCGGGAGCCACATCTAAAGTGCAAACATTGTGCGCGTGCCCGATTAATAATCGCTCGGCATGGTCGGTTGAAGCTGCGTTTGGAGATTTGACCTCGATAACCATGTCCTTGCCACCGGAGATGACAAGGCCGTTCGGATATTCGGCAGAAGCTGGGAAGAAGGTAACCGAGTTGACATATTCAGAGCCACGGCTGACAAGTGTCCCTTCGAAAGAGGGTGGTGTTTGGGGGCCTCGAGACCATTTTCGAACGGTGCAGTCTCTGGAAGCGGAAAGAACAACATCAGAGGACGCAAAAGCAACAGCTCTCACCTGTAAATCAGTCGTCAACATACTTGATGAGCAATTCAATTCGCATCTCGCGGGTGTACAAGACAACGTACATCGGCTTCATGGCCCAGAAGCTGTGCTGATAGCTTAAAGTCCACCGTCATCGTGGCCGTGGATGTGTATTGTGAGCGTTACAAGGATTGCGATGCGACGAGAGGGTGCTCGACGACGCTCATCGAATAGTCTGTTGCTGCGTATATGTCACAAGCAAAAGGGCAAACAGAGTCAGTCACCCAAATGTGTGGACGTGGTCATTGGCGGAGTCGAGCTTCGGTGGAGCTGGGGAGCTGGCAGAGAGTGGTGCGTGCCAGGGTACTTTAGAACGAACTTGTGATAGGCAGGACTGCAATTGCGAGCATTCAAAATTCAAAGAAACGCAAAGGGAGGGACACCTGAAGCAACGAGCAAAACAATCGATTCGTGCTGGTGCAAAGGTCGCGGTTGCGAGGCAGGCATGTATGGACGTGGACGGAATCAGGAAGAGCTCGCAACGTGGTTTTGTTTGTACCCCGCCCTCGCTGTCAATGCCTGCGATGCAGTGAAACCAGTGAAACCACTTTCAGCAATTCTAATAGCTTGCGACCCGAGAAAGCGGCATCGAGCAATTCCAATACTTTCCAGATTAATGACGTGTTGACTTTTCAAGTTCCTTGCTTGCCCTTATCTAATCGGCACAGAAGCACCACGTGTAAACAACATTCGAGGTTGCTCCTTCCCAGGGCATCGAAACAACTGAATGCGCCCGACAAGGTTGAGATTCGAGCCCCACGTTGTTTCGCCCACCGCTCACCGCCCGCCAAATGCTGTCACACGCACATCTCGACTTTCTGCCGTGACTACTGCTTTCATCATTGTCCCACCTTTGAACAATAGATCTTCGAATCTCCTTCCTCGACCGCTACGGCTGCTCGCCTCGGTCACTTTTACTGAGCAGCGTCGGCCATCGACAACCTTGGCATAGCCGAAACTTCACACTCCTTTCTCTTGTGGCTGTTGGATCAAGATAGTTCCGCGCTCTTTTCTGTCCGCCTGTTGTGGGGGAAATACCCAGGTTCTTGCATCTCTGTTCACTAGACGACTTGTCTGTTCCCATACATTCCAAGCTACGACGTAACGACCGAGCGAAAAAAAGAAAAGAAAAGACAAACCCACAAATTGTGACCCTGGTCTCTCACAAGACCTTTCCGCACTACAAGTCACAGTCGCCATTGCTACGATTTATCCACGAGCCCCAGAGATACGAACTTGAACCGCCCCTCTGAACAAAGCTAGCAATCTGACTCTGAGTTCTATATCAGTTGTCTTCTAATGATAGGCTCATCGGAGACCATGACTTCTGATGCGCCTCGGCAATATGTTCCACTGACCTGCCACGGTCATTCTCGGCCTGTGCCACACATGAGCTTCTCTCACCTAGAAAAAGAAGAGACTTACTATATGATCTCCGCCTGCAAAGGTTTGTAGTGCTAGATCTACTTGCTCAATAATGATGCGAGGTGATGTATTGGCTCACGTTTAACCAGATGGAAACCCAATGCTACGGGACGGTGTGACGGGTGATTGGTGAGTCACGATTCTTTGACAATCACACATCCCTTCGAATTGCATGATGCTAATATTTGTGGCAGGATTGGCACATTTATCGGCCACAAAGGAGCGGTTTGGCAAGCAAGACTGAGCCCCGATGCTTCGAATGCGGCCACCGCTTCAGCCGACTTTACGGCGTGTGTATTTTCCCCGTTTTCCCTTCCCCGGCGGTGCAACTAACTTGAGTCAATCAGCAAAATTTGGGATACTCACACCGGCGAGCTACTGTACAGCCTTCAGCACGACCATATTGTTCGGGCTGTCGCTTACCCCCGATAACTCGGACCTTGTTGCCACGGGCGGAATGGAGAAGAGGCTGCGCGTTTTCGATTTGGCCGAACTTGCCAATTCTCACCCCGGGGCAGCTGCCACAATACCAGCGGCTGCTGGTTTCGAGATTGGCGAAGGTGTTCATACTAGTTCCATCAAGTTTATTTGCTGGACCAGAGATCCAAACATTGTTGTCACTGCCTCGGACAAAACGATTCGCTGGCTTGATCTGCCAAGCAGGGAATGTGTAAAGCATGAGGTCCTCGACGGCGAGATCAAATCTTGCGAAGTCGTCTCTGTGGCACCAGAACTGGCTTCTCCAACCGACATTGGCGGCGGAAAGCCTGTGCTGGCAGTGGCTGCGGGCAAGACGGTCTACTTCTGGGGTGGCGACCAGGCCATGGACGAGTTGAAGCGGATCACATTGCCTTATTCCATCGCGAGCGTGGGGCTTGATGTCAAAGGCCGCAAGCTGGTGGTTGGAGAGGAGCCTGGAACGTGGGCCAAAGTCCTTCGATATGACGACGAGGTGGAAATCGACACTCACAAAGGCCATCACGGACCGATCTGGTCTATCGCATTTTCACCTGATGGCAAACTATACGCCACTGCGTCGGAGGACGGCACGATAAAAATGTGGAAGAATTGTGATGGGTTCTACGGCTTGTGGCGTGGTGGCGCTGAACGGCCTACAGAGTAGAGCGATACAGACCGGGGCACCACTTTAAGCACGTCAATCAGCCAAGATAGCTGTCGTATAAGCCATGACTTGAGCTTATCCTGCAGCAGCAGAGAGTCAGAAACCAGCTCTGACGGCGCATGCAAGTCGAACGTGCATGTCTCAGAGAGGATGACGCCTTCGAGCCAAAATATCAGTGCGGGAAGCGGCGAGGACCACTGGGCGGATGGACCTTGCGGTCTTGTTTCGCCATGATGCGGTAGACGTAGTCGTTACTTGTGTGTGTGTGTGTGTGTTTACTGTCTACGAGCAGTGTAGACCAAACAGATGAAGGCTCAAGAGCTGGACGACGCCGGCGAGCGGGAACACATGTATGTTATTCAGGTGCGACAGGACAGTCTCGGACAGCACATGTTGTGATATATAGCTAAGCCTGCTCATCATGCAGAGAGCAGATAATTAAAGGACTTGTTTTCAATTTTGTCACACAACCACCATGTGCCAATTCTTGGCTAGAGAAAGCGCATGACGGCCAGTGAGTCAAGCGGCCTTCGTCTGATCCATGTGTCATTGTCTAGTCCGTATTACAGTGGGTTGCAGCCTGTAGGCTGGTGGTGCCTGCATGAACCAGACCCCGGGACAGGCCCCACCGGTCCCACCCAGTCCCACCCAGTCCACGTACAAATTGGGTAGTGGCCGAACCAACCAGATCAGGACGTCCCATCTGCATTGCTGGAATACATTTCAATCCTCCCTAATCATGAGCCGCCGCTGTTGTTGGTGTCATGGAAAACATTCTCATCTCGTCTCGTCTTGTTGGCGACAAGCCGTTGGTTAAAATGCAACCACAGGCCTGGTCCCCCATCCAGTTTGCTTCAGGTGTTGTGGAAGCAGCGGGCAAGTCTTCATCGCAGCCTCTTGTTGAATACTACTACTTTTGCGAGCATTGCTGATAGCTTCGCCCTTTACCACCCAGCACCATGGCTTCCGCTCAGAGATTTCTGTCGCCTCTGGCCACCTGTGCCGCGGCTGGCGTTTGGCTCATCATGTTGTGCCTCGTCGGTACCGCTCACGCCGCCAAGTATACCATCACAAAAGACATTGTTGGGACCGTGTCGCTTGTCACGTATACCGACACTTTTTACGCGAAACCGCCGTCAACAGTGACCATGTCCCGGACGGGTTATTCAACTGTAACCCTGAAGCCGTCCATCACAGCCGCTCCATTTTCTACCCGCACCTCAGTCTCCAGCGGCTTCGACGACGACGGCATCTATGGCGGCTCGGGCAGCAATGGCGTCCTGTACATCTACAGATACTTCTCCCCAGGTGCCATTCCTGCAACCGACATGGTGTCACCTGCTGACCCATCAGATGTGACAACCACTGCCTTCTATCGAATGATTGAATACACTGCCCCCTCCAGGTGCCCTACACCATTCACCTTGACTGCGACCGTCCCCGAGTACGTGCCATCAGGAGCCGAGGATCAGGTTTCAATCGAATCAGCAACCACCGCCGTCTCTACTTACAGGAATGGTGGTGTGGGTGACAGTGACTACACGTCAACAACAACCTACACGTACATCACGGCTTTCCTGGCGAGCACATCGCATCCAACGGGGAGAGCATTGAGATCCAAATATATCTACAGTCACTATCTTTCGCCCTGTATCAATCCCTTTCCCGATCCCACCCAAACGACGACGACAACGACGACGACGACGGCGGCAAATCCCTATCCCTATCCCACCCAAGGGACGACGACGACGGAAAATCCCTATCCCTATCCTACCCAAACGACGACACCCGCAGGCCCACGCGTAACAAGCGGTGGAAGTGGTCGCGATGGCGACGGCAATCGCCCAGATCATCTTGTCGACTCTCCCAGCTGTCCATGGAGCGATTGCGGCGACTATCCATACTGGGGCATGATCTTGGTCACTGTCTTGCCCACTATTTTCTTGCTGGGCTTTGTAGAATCCTACCTTTGGTTCAGACGACTCATGATGGGTCGAGGGGCGCTCCGAGTCGTCACGATTTCCTGGATTTTACTATGTCTTCCGCTGGGGTTCCTTGCGCGCAAAATTCCAGCACGTAGCACGGAGGACCAACAGATCCTCTCTGCTCGGTGGAAAGAGAAGAGCTTTGGACAATGCCTGGGCCATTGGTTGCGCTGGGGCCTCCGGTCCGGATACCCCTTGGAGCTTCTGGGTGCTCATCCGACCTACAAATACGGTGACCCCGTGGCTGACGAGAGGCTGGTTGAGCAAGGAAATGGATCGAATGGCAATATGATTCAGCCGCCGGTGGCCACGGCAAACACCGCGAATCAAGAACAGGCTCCGATATTGCCACCACGATCGCGGTTTGCGCATGGCAACATTCGATGTGTCTCTTCTGACTCAGTTCTTACAGCCATGCCGGAGGAGGCAGGCTCAAAAGCAAAAACTGCAAAGGGGAAATCCGTGGCTCGATATGGAGAGGGCATGAAGACGGAAATCGATACTTGGGACCCTCAAGAAGGAGAGCACCTCGCGAGTAGGTTGACGAATGGAACAACATGAAACGAGGCAAATGACGAGTCATTGACGATACCTAACAGACGGAAGCATGACATCCCCGGAAGAACGGCAGCGCATAATATTGTGGAACTTGCGCTCTGCGTGAAGGAACTGTCTTGATAGACACATTGAGCACATAGAACCATGTATAAACCTTATGTAGACATGTTTTTTCTAGCCAGATTAGCATAATCATTTAATGATAATAGCCGCCATTCCGGCATTAGTACGATGCGATCGATCATTGTCATTCTGAATCATGTATATTTTTCTGGTGCGAGTTTCCTCGTCATGTTATTGATGGGACCGTAGATGGAAGGGGCCCCCAATTTTGGTGGCCCTAGTGGTGTGGAATCACTGTCTGACTAGGCCCACTCCCGCTCAGGGGAGCAAGTGCTCACACGGATCAAGCTTTATCCGTGCGCACCGGTATTGAGGACAGCTTGACACCCAGCGAGGCATGCGACAGACCCTCGCAACGCCGTGAGCACATCCCGTCTCTCGCCAGCTGTCAACGTAACGTCCTCTGAGCTCTCTCTCGGCATCTCCCCATCGACCTATCCGAGCCAACAAGCCTCGTCACCCTTTACAATGTCCGACCAGATCCAGGAGCTCGTCGACACCCCCAGTCAATTCTTGAAAGATGGCGTTCAGTTCATGAACAAGTGCCAGAAGCGTACGGCCCCCTTTTACTCGGTTCACAAGATGATGCTCTCCCGCCAAGATTGAACTGACAATTGTGCTCTCACAGCCGACCAAAAGGAGTTTGCAAAGATTTGCCAGGCTGTTGGTACCGGATTCGTCATCATGGGCGTCGTCGGCTACGTTGTCAAGCTGAGTATGTCGAGGCACGCGATTCCTCGCCCATGCGCCGCTAACAGTTTTCACATCTGTAGTCCACATCCCCATCAACCAGATCCTCGTGGGGGCGCGTAAGCGACGCGGACGGAAATTTCGGAAGCAGGATTGAGATTTGAAAAAATGTGAGCGCGCGCTTTGTTTCGGGCGAAAGAGAATGAATGCCGGACTACGTGCTGCGAGAAGAAGACGGACTTGTGAGGCACGGGGCCATGCTATGGTGGGGGAACAGGTGTATACCATTTGCGACGAATACATTCGCGGCCAAGGCGCTTCGCGTCTCGTGTGTACTGATGGCGGGTTTGTGGCTCCAAGAATTGAGAAGAACATTTTCTAGCCGACTTATGACTGCCAGGTCTCCTTCTGAGATCAGCGGCGTACCATGCTGAGACCGGCGCTTGGACACCACCCATTAGGCTCGGATGACGGATCGTAGGATGTGGCAGCTCGCTGGTTTTGGAGCACATGTTGGTCACTGGGTTGAAAGAGGGAGAAGGGCCCCCTGATCCGAGTGCGCCAATGTGAAGCAAATGTCAAAAACGATGGACCCCGACCCGACTTGCACATGTTGTTGCCATGTAATGATGAACCTCTGGAGGCGTGCGGGGCAGCTTGACTCTGTTCGCTACCTCGATTTTTTTCGACGAGGATTCTCGTCCATTTCTTCGTGTAAGCGACTCGGTGAAGCGCACCATTCTGTGTCACAGAATCCACAGCAGCAGCCATCGTGCTCGGATACAAACGCCGTCGTTCCCGAAAGCCGCGCTGGGCCGACTAAAGATCGATGCGGACCGGACCGACTCAATGAAACGCTTCATCACACGTGTCAACGGGGAGCCGCAAGTCGCTGGGGAGGGTCAGTTCTACTGAGACGCGGTACTACACCCGAGCTCGTAGTAAGACCGCTGAACGATGCAGGCTACCTACCGGACGCACCATGGTGTTGGGGCGATCAACTTGAAGTAGGTTGCTTCTATCTATGCTAATATTGGGTAGTGCCATCGGAGCGCAGGCTTTGCTCCAGGCTGTCTTGAACTACGACAACATGCGCGCGAGCAGGAGAGAGTACCGAGACCCGTGGAGCCGAATGCAATCGTGGTCTTGATGACCTGGGCCGCCTTGTGTGCTCCTTGACAATTTGCCAAAACTTTCTCATGGTGCTTATTCAACCTTTATTGAAAGCTTCCTCTTCGGGCCCTTCCTTCGCTTTAAAACCCCCGACTTCAGCCCTGAAGCAATGATAGCCTCGGTCTTGGCTCCGCTGCGGTGCCGTCAAACCGCGCTCATGTTTAGACTCCCCGTTGGGTGGGTAAGATCTTACAGGGTGATGACTACAAAGGCGGTTTTTGCCCCCATCATGACATACTCCATATTTGTGCTTGCCATCTCTCTCGGGCGCCCGGGCTCATGTGCCATAGACCCTGATGGCTACCCCGGAGCCATCAAGGTGTGCCGCATCAACTGAGTCTGCCCATGTCCCGAGCCCTTTTTTTAGATTCACAGGCTGCAGACCGATATGCAACGTCCATTAGGGTTCTCATGAAGCTGCGGTAGATGGGGGTAGTTTATGTGAGCACCGCGTCTTGTATATGACGAGCTTCGTACCCTCATTCGCTTTCATTGTTCCAAGGCTTCCAGTCGATTTTTGTAGACGCGGCTGTTTCTTCTTCTCTCCGTTGATCCTGACAGCATTCGAAATTCTCAGATCAACATACAGACTAGATTTCTGCCCGTACTGAAATTTTTTATTCCCTCGCATCTGCACCCTCATCACCAATGGCTGCTGATGGCGACGTTTACGACGTCGTCATTGTCGGCGCTGGCCCCTGTGGGCTCGCGACTGCCGCTCGTCTTCGCGAACACACACCGGCGGCCTTGTTCACCGACGAAGAACATCGTCGTTTCCACTGGATAAATAAATACGGCGATAATGTGAGCCTGAAGCACGTCCGTAGCGGCAAGCTTTCCGCGCCGCGTCGCAAGATCAAGCCCGAGTACAGGATGATGGTTCTGGACGGCACCGACGACAAGTGGCTTGGGCGGTGGAAGGAGCTGTTCGGCCTGTACGACATCTCGCATCTGAGAAGCCCGATGCTGTGGCACGTTGATCCGCTGGACCTCGACTCGCTGCTGGCTCACGCGTACTCGGAGCATCGGGAGGACGAGCTGGTCGAGATCAGGAACTGCGTTGGCAAGGAGATCAGCAAGCATGCCAAGAAGAAGAATGCCGGGAGTAGACGTTGCGGCGCAAAGTAAGTTGGCCCGGCCGCGAGTTTCCGAACCAGAGATCAGGTCCCAGGCAAGAGCAGAACTGATGCCATCTGATAGGCAAGACGCGCGCGTTGCCATAAATTTGCGGGAGCGAAACGATTACTTCACCCCGTCGCAGTCTCTGTTTTGTGACCATTGCGAGCACGTTGCGTCGAGGTATTCTCTCGAGAGTGACTTGATCAGGAAGGAGACTCTCACAGATCTCGATTACGGCACTGTTGGAGGGGTGTCGGTTGACGATGAGCCCGTCTTCACGGTCAAAACTCACGGCAACCAGTTCTACGCAAAGGCCGTGGTCTTGGCTGTCGGTGCGGCCAACGAAGCCGAGATTCCGAGAACGCCTTCGATGCCCGCCGACTTGCGGCATGTTCGTCAAGCATGCCACAGCCTCCAGATCAAGGTGTTCCCCGATCCCATCGTTCAGCAACGAATGGCAGCAGGCATGGCGACGAATCTCCTGATTGTGGGAGGCGGCCTCACATCTGCCCAGCTCACCGACCTCGCCATTCGCAAAGGCGTCACCAAAGTTTGGCACATTATGCGGGGTCCCTGCCGCGTGAAGCACTTTGACGTCGACTTGGAGTGGATGGGCAAGTACAAGAACACGGAACAGGCTCGTTTCTGGCTCGCGGACTCGGATGAGGAGAGACTGGAGATTATCAAGTCGGCGAGGGGAGGCGGGAGCTTCACGCCCCTGTTCTACAAGCGGCTCAAGAGGCACGTTGCGTCGGGAAGACTCGAGCTCCACGAGAAGACATGCTTGCTGGATACCAGGTTCGACGAGGCTGACGAGGGAAAAGGTGTGTGGAGGGTGAAGACGGATCCGCCGCTGGACATGCCCTCGTTCGATTACGTTTACTTTGCGACGGGCGTACAGACGAATGTTTCCAACTTGCCATATCTCAAGACGATCAGGGAGAAGTGGCCCATCGACAGCTTCGGGGGCCTCCCATGCATCAACGAGGACCTGATGTGGGCGGAGCAGCTCCCGCTCTATTGTGTGGGCAGATTGTCGGCGCTGCAACTCGGACCGGCGGCCCCCAACATCGGCGGCGCAAAGCTGGGAGCCGAGAGAGTCGCGTGGGCGATTGAGGACACGATCAAACCGTCGGGATGGAGAAGAGATGAGGACGCGCCTCGTCACGATGGCGGAATGGCGGGGTATTTATCGGGGCACGGAAACATGTACGGTGCGTTGGCGACGACTGAGGAGAGTTGATGTTGACGTGATATGTGCAAAGCGGCCGCCAAAACACTAGCGTGCCAAGACCTGCACTCGTGCCAGCGGCTCAACTACTCCAAGCCATCCATCTATCTGTTCTATATCATAAATAAGCACAAAACAAGGCAAGTTACTACGGGGTGAGGGCCCGCCTACTCCGTGCTCCGTAGACAACGCATTCAATGGCAATTCTGTGCACAACATTTCAAAAAATGTGACCTTGCTGTGCGAAAATGGCTCAGCGCTTACTCTGTGTATGGTAGTACAAAGCAGGCTGACCTACTCGGAAGATGCTAGATGAATACTTAAAAAAGCTGGCTGCCCCTTGTCCGAGCTGACCCAATCTCACGAGCGAACGAGCGAACGAGCGAACGAGCGAAAAAAAAAAAAAAAAAAAACCGCCCCTACTCACGAACAAAGTGTACCACCAACCCAAAACCAGGACATGACGATGCTGCCATCCCAGCGTCTCCCCGCAACGATGCTTGGAGCTGCGCTGTTTGCGCTCTCGTCTCTCTCGTCTCTCTCGTCTCAGGCCGCCAAGCAATGCTACTGGTTAGACGGCACCAAGGCTGGCAATGACATGCGGCCTTGCAACCCCGACGCAGAAGTGAGCGCATGTTGTGCCATCAACAAGGCCCGTCCCGACATTTGCACATCATCTGGAGGTCTTTGTCTGGCCCAGGACGGCGGGTACACAGGCATGATGTACGCGAATGGCTGCACGGATCCTACCGGGACAAACAGGAACTGCCCTCAGATTTGTCGAGGTAGGCGATGAACGCATCCATCTGCTGCTTCCAACATCTTTTGCTGACGCCACGTAAAACATGTTTGTGCCTGCCACAGGCAAGGGGGATTCGTCCATCTTCTCGCACAACGTCCTGCAATGCAATCACGGAGGCGACTACTGCTGCCGAGCGGCCACGGATGCTACAAACTGCTGCAACAACAAGTCGCTCCAGGTGAGCGGAGATCTGGGAACCTTTCAATTTGCCGAGACCAGGACTGCTTCGTCGATCCCACCAACTTCATCGACCGGCACATCGACCGGCACGTCGAACGAGAACGGCGCGTGCCCGAGAGACAACACGGCAGTGGTTGGAGGAGCAGTTGGGGGTGCTGGGAGCTGCGCTGCTGGTGGCTTTGGGGACCATCGCAGTTCTCTGCAGACGACGTCCAAAGGGATCCCAGCAGGCTCCCCAATACTCGGCGATACCAGGGAAGGGATCCTACGGTGCCGCTCAGTATTCTCCACAGGAGTTGCCTGGGGGACAGCACATGAGATGAGGGGATAGTCCGAAGAACCCGATGGATGATCCGTGAGGGTTTGGAGCAGTATATACGGTGTAGTCATTTCATGTCTGTTATTTTCTGGTCCCGCCCGACATTGTAGCAGTCCAGAAGCTGGCTTGGACTGAGGTGCTCAGTCACAAACCTTCCGGGCGGCGTTTTAGTTGCTCTGCGGTTAATCCGTACTCCGTTGGCGTTTCGGGGTTGCTCCGGCACATTGACAGTGACAGCTTCTCCTCCCTCCCTCCCCCACTCTCCGTACTCGTCCGCTTCTGGCTGAGGACGGCGCGTTCGCATTCCACGTGAAACGAGGCCCCGCCTGCCGAAACCCAACTGCAGTGGACAGCCCTGCCAGCCTGCCAGAGCCTGTGCCGGGCCTGCCGGGCCGTCAATGAGTGAGGGAGGCCAAGGCCAGCTGGCTCGCACGCTTCGTGTTTCAACAGGTCGTTATATTTCGTTGTCCCTCCCTCTCCGAATCACAGTTTTCTCGCTCTCCAATATTTGTCTGCAATTACTCGCACGGGGCAGCAGAGAGGCCATCATGTTTTCCGCTTTGAGGCCTGACCCTGCCATACTCGGCAACCGCCACGACGATGACGAAAAGACGTCCACATCGAATCCGAGCTCGAAAAATATCGGCAACAGGGTCGAGTGTCTAGACGGACTGCGCGGAATAGCCTGCATCTTCGTCTTCAATTACCATTTCTTCTGGCCATGGACGCATTCCATCATGCTCGGTCACGGCTTCCTGGCCTCCCTATCCCCAGAGCCTTACGTGAATTGGTTTTCCTTGCCCATCATATGCCTCCTGCATCGGGGCAGAGCCATGGTGGCCATTTTCTTCGCCATTTCGGGCTACGTCCTCTGCCGGCACATTATCAGATCGATTCACGACCGCAACTGGGATGCCGCTTACCGAAGCCTTTCCTCTTCCGTTTTCAGGCGGGTCTTTCGACTCTACATTCCGCCTACGGTTAGCATGCTTCTGGTGACACTCCTGGCCCAGGTGGGCGCTTTTCGTTCGGAAGAGGCTGTGTATGCGGGCGCTGATTCGGTGTATATCAACGGTAGCGTCATCATGGCGCAATTTGGAGATGGCTGTGCTGCCGGGACTCTGCCTGTGGGCGGGGCACCGGGCGGCGTTGCAAAATTCATGGGACTGCAGTCACTACACAGCCCCGAGCATCTGGGCAGCGCGGTCAATTCGTCCGAGATGCCATGCATCCGTCGCACATCGCTGCTGCTTAGCCCAGTACAACTGTACGGGTTTGTGAAGGAGCTCGACGAGGCACAATCAGCACGCGCGGCATGGTTGGCTTCCAAGACCAATGCATCATCATTGATCAATGGGAAGGGCTCCGCACCATACGTCGACGAGGCCATCGGAAAGCATGAGACGCCTCCGGCCGGCCTGCAGTGGGTTCAGTACGGAGGCTCTTGGGAAGAGCATCCTTTCATCCATGACAATCTGACGTACGCGGTTCGAGATTTCATGCGCGTCTACGCGGAATGGGCCAACCCGTTCAACTTCAACCATTATCACACTCGATACGATCCGCACACATACACAATACCAATAGAGCTTCGCGGATCCATGCTCATTTATGTATTTCTGTTGGGCACCTTGGGCCTGAAAACCACGGGGCGACTTTCCCTGGCGGCGGCGACATCTGCCTATGCTCTCATGATAGGTCGTTGGGACATGGCTACATTCTTGGGAGGAGCCATGCTGTCGGACATGGACATCTGGAACCTTCCGACAGGCCTGCCACCAGCCGTTGTTGATTCCAGAACTGACGACCATGCTCGCACTCCCCAGCGCCAGCACCAGTTGTCGAAAACGCGTAGATCCAAAACTATTCGCTGGACGGTCTGTGTTGTCGCTCTTTACCTGCTCTCCTACCCAGATGTTGGCGCCGAGCATACGCCGGGCTTCGTGACCCTGTCGTGGTTTGTCCCGAAATACTACCTCCCACTGTCTGGGTGGATGTTTTATCAGTCAATAGGGGCGCTGCTGTTGCTTCCCTGTATCATACACAGCCAATTTCTTCGCGAACTCATGGAGAGCCCCGTGGCGCAGTATCTGGGCAAGATCAGTTTCTCCATCTATCTTGTTCACGGACCGCTGCTTCACAGTCTAGGGTTCTGGGTCATGCCGAGGCTCTTTGAGCGATTTGGTCGAACTGGAGGCTACATGATTGGATGGGCGGGCTTATTCACCATGACAATATACCTGGCACACTGGTGGTACAAGAAGGTGGACGCCTGGAGTACTACGGTGGGGAAGCGTGTAGAGAGGCTCTTGACGAGATGAGGAGAAAAGAGGATGAGGATGGCACAACCTGGGGTTGAGAGTGACTCTACATTCAAGATGTGTACCGAGTACGGCGCTCATGTTTGCTAAAACGGGTTCAATGCATTTTGTTCATGCTCCCGCTCCCTTCGCCCGGCCTTATCGAACCATCTACCGAGGACTCCGTAGTGTCATGCAAGAACCCCGCTCGTGGCGCTCGTGGCACACGACTTGCAGCAAGTCGGAGGGACTCATAACCGTCCTGGATCCCCAACGTACGCGATTTTGTTGCACTTGATTACTTGGAATGATTCAAGACAAGGAACTGACTCACTCCCAAGCCTTGCCAAGACATCTCGACTCCTGCGCTGATATGGCCGCTGCTTCGGTAGACAACATCCCGCCGACTATGCAATACTTGCCTGGCACTGTCAATATACCCTTGACACAGTTTCCACCTCCTTCCAGCGTTGGAGACGTGGATGCTGCGCATGAGGTGAAGTTAGTGGTGGACCAGCTCAATGGTAGTCTGGATGACACGTCCTTCGCTTCTACGGCTGGTTTATTCGCCAAAGGTGGCTACTGGCGTGACCACTTGATGCTTTCGTGGAATCTCCGGACAGTCCAAGGCCCCTCGCAGATTGCCGAATTTCTGCAAGCGGGCTCCAAGTCAAAGGATGGATTTCGGCTGCAGAAGATTGCTGTTGATGATGGTTCACCACCTCGTCAACCAGCAACTGCGCCGCTTGACGGCCAAGGCAAGGTACTTGGCATCCAGGCCTTTCTGAGCGTCGAAACTGTCCGAGGTAAAGGAGATGGCTTGATTCGGCTAGCCCACGAAGACGGCACCTGGAAGATCTTCACCATATACACAAGCCTGCGTGAGCTGAAGGGCTACGAGGAGGGCACTTTTCACAGACGACCCCGGGGTGTGAGTCATGGAGGGCAGCCCGGCAGAAGAAACTGGGCCGATGAAAGATTGCTGGCCAGGGACTACGAAGATGGCACCGAGCCCAAGGTTCTTATCCTCGGTGAGAGACCAATCTTTAACTTGCGCGCCCAGATCATATGACGAGAAACAGCAACTTTGAACTAACATGACTTGGAAAGGTGCGGGGCAGGCTGGACTGACTGCGGCCGTACGGCTGAAGATGCTGGGAATAAATGCCCTCATCATCGACCGCAACGAACGCGTCGGAGACAATTGGCGAAACCGCTACCATCAGCTCGTGCTGCACGACCCGGTATGGTATGATCATATGCCATACCTAAACTTCCCACCACAGTGGCCCATTTTCACGCCCAAGGACAAGCTGGCAGATTGGTTCGAGGCCTATGCCGGCATCATGGAATTGAACGTATGGATGAGAACCGAGCCAGTCAACACGTGCTGGGATGAGGGCAAACGTATGTGGACCATCGAGGTCGCGCGTAAGCTCGATGATGGTTCCACCGAAACTCGAACCTTCCACCCCCGTCATGTCATACAGGCGACGGGACACTCTGGGCAGAAGAACCAGCCAACCATCCCAGGCATGGAGAGCTTCAGCGGTCATCGCATCTGCCACTCCTCGGAATTTCCCGGCGCGCGAGAAGACGGCAAGGGGCTAAAGGCCGTGGTGGTCGGCTGCTGCAACTCGGGCCACGACATCGCGCAGGATTTCGTCGAGAAGGGCTATGACGTTACCATGGTGCAAAGATCCAGCACGCACGTCGTCTCATCGTACGCGGTCACGGACATAGCGCTAAAGGGCCTTTTTCCGAAGACGGCCCGCCCGTCGATGATGCCGACATGATTGTTCATAGCATGCCGAACAGTATGCTCAAGGCGATCCAGGTCGAGGTCGCGAAGCTCCAGCGGGAGAACGACAAGGAGCTGCTGCAAGGGCTCGAAGAAGCCGGGTTCAAGACGGACGACGGGCCCGATGGATCCGGATTGTTCTTCAAGTACTTCCAGAGGGGCGGAGGGTACTACATTGATGTCGGGGCGTCGAAGCTGATTGTGGATGGAAAGATCAAGATCAAGCAGGGCCAGCAGATGAGCGAAATCCTGCCTCGCGGAATTCGTTTCTCTGACGGATCCGAACTCGAATGCGACGAAATCGTCTTCGCGACGGGCTATCAGAGCATGAAGAGTCAGACGAGGCAAATATTGGGACATGACGCCGCGGAAAAGGTTGCTGATGATGTCTGGGGCCTGAATGACGAGGGCGAATGGCGCACGATATGGCAGAGGAGCGGACACCCCGGTCTCTGGTACCATGGAGGGAACATGGCGCTCTGTCGATATTATTCGCGGCTATTGGCTCTTCAGATCAAGGGGCTGGATGAGGGCTTGTACGCATATGACGAGGACTGATGGATGTACTCGGGGGAGGTATTCGGGGCATTTGGGTGTGGTCATCGCCCCCAGCCGAGTGGGTTGTCTTGAATGCTCAGAAGTACACGTAGCGTGGTCAACGAGGTGAACGCTCTTGACTTGAATACACAGCGAGGGAATATCCCGTTGAGTCTCTGTTTCTACTTGGACGTGTGGGCCGACCATCGAGTCTGGAGCGACCTCAGTGCAAAGGGGGGGGGGGCACACTGGCTACGGAACTTGGCCGAAGATACCGCCACTCGGAGATTCAACACACATGCGCGGTACAAAAAGGTTTGGCTCGGCGTCATCATGCGCACTGAATCACGTCTCGCACCAAGGCAGAGATGTCAGTCATACTGGTTGGACACTGGACAGGAAAGCCATCACTCGTGCTCAGTAGGTCAGTACGGAGTAACTATCTCATGATTAAATGAACCCTGTGGCTCCGGCCACGGCAAAACCCGCACAACACAACAAGTACACCGGATCCGCGAGTCCGAGAGAGATGATATCCTACATTCCCCCCAATCATGCCTCTTTCCATTTTCAAGCTCCTCACAGAGTACACGGAGAGAGGACCCTTGCAAGGCGACCGACTAGGCCACATAGGCCCCGACAGCCAGGATGGCGGCCAAGCCTGCGCCCGGAATGGCAGCGTTGGGTGGCACGCCGGCTTTTGACGTCGTTGACGCCACGCCAGAGCTGGTGGTCTTTGAACCGCTGCTAGTGGTGGCCGGGGTTCTGGGCATCATGCATGGTCAGTGTTCGCCGCAGAGTCTCACGGGGGTTCTTTGCGGTACTCACGTCTTTGCGTTTGCGGCGGCCGAGGAGGAGCTGGTTGTGGAAGCGCACTGGGCGCCGAGGGCGGAAGCCAGGACGAGAATGGCAGTCAACTTCATCTTGGGGGAGTCGTGGAGGTAGCGATTCCTGGGTATTGGGCGCCGTGACGGATGATGAGAGAAGGAAAGATGTGTTTGGGGGTAGATAACCGTGGGACGCAGGGCGCGTCGGGGTTTATATAACAGTTCGCAGGCGGTCTATTCCTGTCTCGTTTCCAAGAAGATGTACAGCCCCGTTGACGAGGATTCGTGTGGTTCAAAACAGCACTTTTTTCCATCCCAGGTGGGCTGTGCAAGACAAAGTACACGATGGCTTGATACTGATCTGCAGATGGGTCATTCCGATAAACTTCTGCGGAATTGTGACGAGCCTGGAGTCGACATCCGGTTGTCTCGTCTTAGTGCTTTGTTCGGGAAATCACCGAGGTATGGTCATTTCGATAAACTTCTTTGTGGAATTGTGACGGGCCTGGAGTCGACACCCGGTTGTCTCGTCTTAGTACTTTGTTCGGAAAATCACCGAGGTATGCAGCAGACTGGCGGGGGTCAGCAAGCCCACACACGATGATGATGACACTTTTTTTGGGGGGCGACGGAGAGCTTTCAGCCGTCCCGTCCAACCCCGATCGATGTGTTTTCCTGCCCCGTGCACCCCAATGACGTCCGAAAAATGGCATCGTCTCGGGCGTTCAGGAGACACGGGGAGCAAAAGCCCGACCGCAGCCTCACCGGGGAACCATTCCCCTTCAACGCGGCAAAGATGAGGTTTCAACTCGAGAAAAATCATGTCAAGACTACTTCTGCTGATGCTTTCATTACTGTACAGGCTCTCGCTCCGTCATCACTCTACTTTCCGGACAGCCTGTGCCGCCCGTGCCTTTTCGGCAGATGCATCATCAGCCGCCACCGCCGTGGCCGTACCCAGCTGTGTCGTATCCCAGCCCTGGCTCTCCAAGTAGTCCCTGAAACGAAGGTCCTCGTCGGCGATTGTGTCCTGGCCAATGTTGGGGATGAAGAAGTGCACAATGACGGCGGAGAGGATGCAGAGACTCGAGGCGACCCAGAACGGGTATTGAGCCGACTGAACCTCGTCCCCCCTTGATGTACGGGAACACCAGGGTTCCGACAAAGGCGCCAATCTTGCCCACGGCTGCCGCGATGCCGTAGTAGCGGCCGCGCACACCGGTCGCGCACGTCTTTGCGGCCAAGAGGCCGATGTTGTTGCCCGGGCCCAGCTCGCCGAGCGAGAGGAAGATGCCGTAGACGATGGCGAAAGGGGCGATGTGCTTCGAGATGGAGCCGTACACACCCGCCATGATGAACCCGACGATGGACTGGACGGTGACTCCGAGGACGAGGGTATACTTTGGTCCGATCTTGTCGCTGACAAAGGACCCGATGATGGATCCCGGAAGATAGAACAGGTTGATGACCGTGTTCCACCCGAAAACGGTGGTCAACGGGGCGCCATCCTGGTATAGACCGCTCAAGATGGATGATGAGTAGATGCCAAAGGCGTATGAGGAGAACTGGAGACACGGCATTCAGTCTTGAGGAAACCGAAAAAAAAAAAACACTTTGGGGAGAGGCGAGCTCACGTTGTACAAGAACCAAACAAGACTAACCCACAGCAGTCGGGACCAGTAGAACTTCAGGACCAGCCAGTAGGGAGTCTGTCTTCGCATTGCCTCCTTGGTGAACTCCTCGGGCTCCTTCAGCCGGAAGCGGAGCAGCAGCAGGACGAGCGGGAAGGCAACGCCAATACCAAGACTTGTTCTCCAGATGAGGCTGTAGTTTGTGTCATGGGCAGCCGCAGCAATTACGTCTGGCCTTTTGGGTCAGTCAGTCCGAAAAAGAAAAAGAAACCCGCCCTGTCACTGGGGGGGGAACATCCGGCTTACATGGCAGGAAGGCTCCGAAGACAAAGCCAACATCGATCATGGTGTTGGTGAATAGAATGAACCATCGGTGTCGAGTGCCCTCCTCGAGGTCGCCGGTTGATTCGGCACAGCCCACGCTTCCGGCGGGATATTCACCTGGCATCGCGCGCAGAATTAGTCTGGTGTGGACGGACCAGAAAACAGAACTTGACTTTTCTCGGGAAGTCTCGACCCACCTCCGATGCCGATGCCAACGAAGAATCTCCAGGCCGCGAGCATGTTGAACATGCCGACGGCGTCGCCTCCGTAATAGGACGCGGCGGCGAGGGCCGTGAAGACGACGAGGACGACCGTCGACACAACCAGCGAGTGCGAGCGAGACCAGCTGTCCGAGAGATGGCCAAACACCAGCTGGCCGACGACGGTGCCGGCGAAGGCGATGTCGGCAACATACCGGGAGGCCTCGGACTTTTTGTACTCGTCGCCGTACTGGCGAACGAGCACCGTGTTCACAGAGCCAATCACCTAGAGGGCGCGCGTCAGTTTCGGGGGCAGCCGATGCGGGGGAAAGATTTGGGAACGGGATTCAGATTCCACAACAAAATTCACACACATTGTTGATGTAGCCATCCGAGAACAAGCCCGCTCCGCAGGCAAAGACTGGGAGGGCGGCGTGCCAGAAATTCCGACGCGGCTGTTGCTCAGTCGGCTGCTCATGGGGACTCTCGCCCTTTACGTCGACGGTTTCGACCTCGTTGGTGGGCCGAATGTCCATTTTTGCCATGGATGATGGGGGAGAGATATCCGGGGTCTCTCTGCATTCCCTCGAAGGCGTGCCACGACAAGAGGGAGGTTTGTCGAGCTCGTGGACCTGGGGGATGCGGGCGTACCTGTTTATATGCTCAGAGAACCACCTTCAACCCCACCAAGTTTATTCATTCATAATTTATTAATTCCCCAGCAATGTCAGTGGGGACTGGGGAGGAAGGAAGTGCGTGAATGCGCTCTCATCGCCTCGTTCATCTGTCAAAATGGCGGAAAAAATCGGTCCCTCGGTGGAGTCTTTTTCGAATGTGCACTGCAGCAAAGGGATGATTGCCCCGGCTTGGTTAGTACATGTAGTGTTATCATCATCGGTGAACGGCTGCTATTACACAAGCAAAGGGCATACATATACGGAGTATCAATCACCATGACCATGGCCGCGGCTGGTATTTCCTTCCCCGGTGGACATGCATTGCCAACGTCCAAGGGTCCAATGCAGTCGAGTACGGCATGAATGGCACCGGCTGTCCGTCATCTGGGAGACACGGGTGTTGTGACCTCCCCAGGCTCTCTCTTCGCGATATATAGTCGGCTAATAGCTGACTTTTTTCATCTTTCGGCATGAGCTGCAGTCGACGTCCCGTCCCACGCACGGGCAGAGAGGGTTGGTCGTCGACGAGTTTCGTGCCGCGGTGCAGGGGGATGGCGCCATTTTGCCCCATGACTCGGCGGCATGAATGAATCCACCTTTGTGACAAGACTCGGAGGTGAGGCCGACGAGGCGGCAAGGTCAACAAAGTGAACAGACACCGGAACGCGCCAACGCGCAAATTACGCGATCCATCGACTACCAAGTCTGATCCAGGACGTTTTTTTTGCATCTGCTGGCATCGTCGACGAGTCTGGCGAGAACCCAGATCGTCAGAGTGCCCAAGTACCCAAGTGGTCGTTCTCGACCTCTGTCCCTTGCCTCGCAATGAGGGGGCCCCCGTTCGAGCCGCAAACGCGGCCCAGGCTGAATATCACATGCCGCATGCCACATTTCCTCCCTCCGACACGTGCAGCCGACTCGACTCTCTATTGGTCGCTTCCGACGAACGATACAGTGGGTCTGGCTGAATGGCCAGGGGGTCATACCCTATACGAACAAGTGTTCAGAACTGGACGGGAATCCGCCTCGGCACGGGCAAAACCCGACGACACCCGACGACACCCGACGACAAACCTCCATCATCCTCCTCCTCCCCTCTCGTCCCCGCCACCAAAGACCAACTTGCAAGCGCTCCCCGAAAGATGGTGGACCGGAATGCAGAGGCCCCGGAAGCCGGGCAGAAGACGGCACTGGTGACGGGATCTGGCATCGGCGGCATCGGCGGCTCGCTGGCCACGGAGCTTCACGAGGCCGGCTACTTCGTCTTCTGTGCCGTCCGTCAAACGTCGGCCATCCGCCAGCTGCTTCGACCCGGCATGGTCGCCGTCGAGCTGGATGTGACGTCGAGCGACTCCGTGGCCGCCGCCGCCAGGACGGTGTCGGCGAGGGCAGGCGACGGGCTCGACGTCCTGGCCAACAACGCCGGCCTCGCGACTCACCGGCCAGCGCTGGACCTCGACGTCGACGGCGTCGTCGCCTCCATGTTTGACGTCAACGTCTTGGGCGTCATGAGAGTCGTCAAGGCCTTCTCGGACCTGCTCATCCGCGCGAGGGGATGCGTCGTCAACATCGGCAGCATCGCGCCGATCCTGCCTCTGCCGTACTCCTCAGCATACAACGCCACCAAGGCCGCGCTCCACGCCTACGGAGACTGTCTTCGCATGGAGCTCAAACCTCTGGGGTCAGCCTGACTCCGCGCCCCCGCACACGTTCACGCTGGTTTCGCTCCGTCGTATTGCTGACACACGGAGCAGGGTTGATGTGCTCACCATGATCACGGGCGGAGTGAAGAGCAACCTGGGTAAGCGCCACCCGCCACCGGGCAGCAAACCCCTCTGCTCAGTCATTGCTCACAGGACCCCGTCTAGTTCGCGAGACCAGCCCCTCCCTCCCAGACCACTCGAGGTACTTGCCCGTGCGGAAATACTGGCTCCAGAGAGTCACTGCGTCGCAGGAGGGGCCATGGACACGGACGAGTATGCTCGGTCCGTGGTGAGGAGATCCAGAAGAAGAAGAGGCCGATTTGGTCCTGGAGCGGTGGCTCAGCATGGTTTGCCTTCTTGTTGCATCACCTTGTGCCGCGACGAGTGCGGCTCTACGTGATGGCAAGGAGGTTCGGGCTGCACTTGCTTGGGAGATGAAAAGGGACTGGCGATGCCGAAAAGGGGTTTCAGGAGGCTGGTATTGAACGAGGGGGCATCTACGGGCCCAAATGAAACCGTGCAAGTTTGGTATCGAATCAACATGAGCCAAGAAGAATTACTCTCTGCACGTGAACCGAACCTTGGGAGTCGGATTGGTTGACAGACCAGGCATTGGTTTGGATGTTGCATGCAGGCTGATTTATGTAGTTTGCTATAGTCTTGGGACTAAACACAAATCTAGGGATATTAAAAAAAAAAAAACACCAGCACAAAATAGTCGACATCAGGCCCAGCCCGTTCAATCTAACACGAGGCTTTTCTCCCTTCCTTGAACCCACCCCCCGCACTTCACCGAGTCTTGATGGAATTGCGACGACACCCTGGTAGGAGATATGCTCCGGAACTTCAGAGAATCGTGGACCCCTAACGCGGGGCAGAGCCCAGCATGGTCTCCACGAAGAGATTGGAAAATTTTGTAATCTTGGACGGATCCAGTTGTATTTTGTCGAGTTTGAACTGCTTGAGCAGCTCGGGAACCTGCTGGGTGAATGCACGGAGGGGAGACCCTTCTCAGGAGCACCGAATGCCTTGAGGACCTTGGGGATGGTATCGGGGGGCACTCCGAAGACCTCTGCGTTCTTCTTGATGACGTCGAGGGGGACCACGTCCTGCACGCCAGAGGAGTCGAGGACCTCAAACACCTTTGTGGTGAGCTGACCGAGCGAGGTGCTCTTCTGGCTCGCCAGGGTGTTCATGACCTTGGGGATGGACCGGCAGAAAGGGGCCGTGTCGATGGACTCGCTGACCTGGGCGGCCATGAGGACAAAGGGAGTGAGAGGCGACCGCTGCTCGGGCCGCGGCTGGAGCTTCTTGAGAAGGTCGTCAATCTCCTTCTTCATAAAGATCTGCGCGAATTCCACGACGGTCTGGTCCGAGAAGGGCAGCTTGGTGTTCTTGAAGCCCGGGGAAGCTTTTCCAGGATCTCCTTCATCGCCTTGGACATGTCCGACGCGGGCGCCTGCTGGGCCTTGATCATCTCGAACATGGACTCCGTGGCGCCGACGCGATCAAACTTTGGCCTCGCGTCGACTGCGCGGTCCTTGAGGTCGAACATGGCATTGGCCAGCGACACGAGCGGCAACGGGTTTCTCGATGATACGTCCCTGTCCCTCAGGGGCTTCGAGGTCTGGAAAGCCTTGGCACACGCATCCAGGGACTTGCGGAGGGCCACGGTCCTGCACAGCATGTCGCCTCCGGAGCTGGCGTCGCCGGGCCATTTGACGAGAGCCTGGCTCAGCTCCTTTGCCGTCTTCGTGACATCCTTCATCGAGGCTCGAATGGTGGCGATGTCGGCCAGCGCGGTGCTGAGAAGCACGCCCACTGTGAACAGAGTCGTGTTGAGACGCATCTTGTCCAGGACTCTTGACTTGGGCTTTGTTGTGAGATGTGGCGAGAGAGAGAGGGGCTTGACGATGAATATACCCGTGGATGGGACAAGACGATGCAATGAGGAATCAAGATGTGCTGCTGGTGAGGCGTATCGCAGCATGAAGAAAAGCCCGGCCAGCCGATGCTCTTTTGTAATCAATCCCTCTCCCTTTTGTCCCGTTCTGTTTCTTTGCCATGGTCCTTTGCGCAAAGTTTCATCAAGACCCTCATGCGAGAATGAATGGTTTCGCATCATCATGGGATGTGGCGCATCTGTCAGTCGAGCTGTCAGTCGAGCTGCCAAACAGACCGACAACAGAGGCATGACTAAACGGCCAGGCTGACGCCTCAGCTCACATGTCGATCAGCATGACGATGCAGCATGACGATGCAAGCAAGGCCCTACGCGCATCATTTTGCACCGAAGGAAGCCTCGAGAGTCAAGACCATCAAAAAACCGCCTTTGCCTCCTCCACATTGGCGTTTCACGTGCCGGGACGACTTGCAGTGAGAGTGGCTGTGGCCCTGTCATGGAAAGTGCATGAACACCCGGGGCCGCGAACAGAGTCGGGCATTTGACGACGTTGTAATACTCCGTAGACGGATGCAGATGGACGTTTGTCGTGACGCGACATGTTGTGAGCAAAAACTCGCGTCGCGATGCCCCGAGTGGAGAAAAGTGGAGAGGTTCATGCACGTGGGGCCACGTCTCGCTTCCTTCTTTTCCGCTTCTGGTATGGACGTGTTCTTTTTCAGGGTATGTATTCCTTCCTCGGTGCAGGATCCAAAACCCATGTACGGGATTTTTTCGGATTACCTCATTCAGTCGTCGCCTAGTGGCAGCCCGTCTTACTCCGTGCTCGACGGCCTTTGTTTCTGGGCGCTCTCTCGGGATTGGCGACGAGAAATCACAGAGGAGCAGAGGAGCGAGTGAGCGAGTTGTCTCACCATTGTGATCTTGGTGTCATGGAAAGCGCCCTGCATGCCTTCGCGATGCGTGGACGGGTCGGTTGAGCACTGCTGAATCTGGCACCCCTGCAGCCGGACGTTCTAGCCGTGATAGAGTTCAACGACTAGTCCGCAGGATGAATCCTGCTCGTGCTCTATATTCCTTCCGGCATGATTTATTTTTATTCATGTTCATGCGGGGAGGACAGGTGGTCGCCTTGGGATTTTCTCGGGGCCGTTTATGCAGCATCCCCCTCTCCTGCTTTGCCATCATTTCAGAGGGCCCGTCTTGTGAAGAAGAAACCCGTGTTTCAAGCCAAAGCCATCTGGAAGAGTTTGGAAGAAGCTTTGTCGATGATGAGTCCAGCGCCTCCTCCGGTACCCCGCGTCCTGGACTACCGGGATTGGTCTGCGGACGACACCATCGCAGCCATTCGGAACAAGAGCGTCACGGCTCGCGAATACATCTCGGACGTCCTCGACCGCGCGCGGCAGGGGAAGCCGCTCAACGCCTTCATACGACTCCTCCCGGACCAGGCCCTGTCTGCCGCCGACGAGATCGACCGCGCCGTCGCCAGCGGACGTCAGCTGCCTCCCTCGCCGGCCTGGCCATCGTCGCCAAGGACAACATCAACCAGGCCGGGATCCCCACCACGGCCGGCACCGCCGCTCTCCTGGGCAATCGCCCGCCCGCCACGGCGCCCAGCCTGAGGAAGCTCATGGCGGCAGGGGCCATTGTCGTCGGCCGCGCCAACATGCACGAGCTGGCATTTGGCTTCACCAGCACCAACCTGCAGCCGTTCGCGGGCCCCGTGCACAACCCGTACGCCGAGGGCATGATACCCGGGGCTCGTCCGGCGGGACCGCCGCCGCCATCGCCTCCCGCGTGGTGACGTGCGGCCTGGGCACCGACACGGGGGCTCGTCCCGGATCCCCGCGGCCCTGACCGGCATCGCCGGCTTCCGCCCGTCCGTCGGCGACGGGGCGCCCAGCGGCGATACCACGACGACGGCGCCGTCGTGCCCATCAGCCACACCCGCGACACCGTCGGGCCCATGGGCCGCACCGTCGCCGACATTGCCCTCCTGGACTCGGTCATCTCGGGACGGCCTCGCGCCCGCCCCGCCGACCTGCGCGGCCTGAGGCTCGGCGTCCCCCGGTCCTGTGGTCCGGCCTGGACAGGAGCTCGAGGCGATTGCCCTGCGCGCCGGCCGGACGCTCCAGGGCGCGGGCGTCGTCCTGGTCCGGGACGACATGCCCGACCTGCTCCGGCTTGATGCCACCATCGGGAACCCGATCGCCGTGCACGAGCCCCTGGCCGACATGCCCGCCTACCTCGCCGCGTCGGGCGCCAGGGGCGTCGACGTCGGGACCATCGCCGACGGCATCGCCAGCCCCGACGTCAAGGCCGTCTGGGCCACCGTCCTGAACGACACCTTGGGCCCGCAGTACGAGCAGGTCATGACGGTCCGCCGCCCCGCCCTCCAGAGGCTCTACGCCGACTACTTTTCCCGGAAACGCGTCGACGCCATCCTGTTTCCCACCACCATCCTGCCGGCCACGCCCATCGACTACGTCAACGGGTCCGGAAACGTGTCCGTCAACGGCGGGCCCCCGATGGGTGCCTTCGCCGCCTACGGGAGGAACGCCGGTCCCGGAAGCAACGCGGGCATCCCTGGCTTGAGCATACCGGCGGGGCTGACGGCCGGGGTCTGCCCATCGGCATCGAGATCGACGGCCCTCCCGGCAGCGACGAGAGGCTGCTCGCTCTCGGGCTGGCCATTGAGGCCGTGTTGGGTCGCCTGCCTCCTCCGCCGATGTCCCGGAAGGCCTCGGCGGGAGTTGTCGAGCACAGATCGATTCACCATCTGTGAGAAATGAGACGACGCACGAGTCGGAACATGGATCATTCACGCAGCCTAAACGGCGAATGGAAACAGTGTGCACCTGCGCTTTTCTTTTTTTGTACTTGCCCTCAATTTAGTCCGATAAAATCAATGTTATCTAATAAAGCAGCCAGGCCAACTAGGCCAAAAACGGGATGCGCACCCCTAATAGTGGCTGCGATAAACGAGCATATAATGCTTAACATTATCACAGCGTGTCTCTCCATCGTGGTATCAATATCCCAACGCCCAAGCCTGCCTGCTCTGCTAAGATAAAAAAAAGACTGTGAATTTCCAACGGACTCCATATAGAAAGACATATCAAATCAAAGTGCACAAGCTCATGCAAGAAAAAAAACCCCGAGGCCCTATACTTTGGTCGAGATAGTGGTCGACATGTTATCCGACGACGTTGCTGCGTTGCTCGCACCGTCACGTGTCTGGACGTCTACTATAAGCTCCTCGCTATTGTTCATCGATGTCCAGCCCGGCGGGTTCTGCCTCCCACCATCCCTTCTCAGTCGGCCCAACCGATAGCTCTGCCGGCCGATGGTGACGATGGAAAGGCCCCTGTGGTTGTTATTCGCAACCGGGGTCGACCGATCCCTCGTCGCCACGCTCTGCGTGACGAAGGAGAATTTTCTGATGATCCACGGGCCCAGTATCGGGGCGTTCACAGATATGATGCCGACAAACTAGCGTGCGTGCATGTCAGCGCCGATTGAAATTCTTCAGCCCAGGATTCATTTCGGATTCGGATCCTGGCTCTCACAGTTTCGCGAATGGCCCAGATGGTAGAGACATCTACTTCGTCGGCGTTCCTGATGGACAACACACAGCGCAGCAGGCTGGCGACAATGACAAAGATGCCCGTCGTAAGCCATAGCCCGTAAACCACTTTCCTGTTTTCGCACGCGTGAGCCTCGGGGCGAAGTGAAATGGATACACATTCCGGGTGAGGGCTTACCGTGACCAAGGCATCTGCACCACCCACAAAAGAGGCAGCGGAATGTACAAGATGAGAAGATCGGTTCTGCCCCAGTTAGTCGCCCAAGAAAGAAAGCAAGAGAACAGTCTTGGACTTGGAGCCGTGAAACAGACGTACGAGACATTGCTTATGACGAGAGTAAGAAAGATTTGGTCCGGAGTGCCGCACTCATCTGGGGGACTTCTGTCAGCATCATGATGCAGGGGGCATTGTTTAAATTTTTTTTTTTTGTCGGATGAAAAGGGGCCCTCACTCACCGCCAGGATATGGATAAATCTGCCAATTCCTGCGAAACGGCAGGCACCGCAGTAAGACAACTCCAACGGTGGCCACGTATGAGGAGACGCAAGCCACCGCTGCCAAGTAGACCAGTCGTCTCTGCTTCGTCGCGAGACTTTTTTCCAAGCCGTTAAAAAAACACATTCATCATCTCGGCCGCGTTGCTTACGCGGAACCGGTTCGTCGATGACTTGGGCTCGGACTCACGTAAGTCTGCGGTAGAAGAAGAGCATGCACGCCTTCAGACACCAGATGAGGGTTATGTAGAGACACCAGCCCGCAATGTCGGCCTTGGCGCCCCGGACAATGGTACTTTTCTGGGCGTCACTCAGAGACAGAGCCTTCTCCTCCGTCATTCCCACTATGGACCCCCATTGTCCTGGACACGGGAAGAAAGAAATCAACGTCAGGATGGGCGCGCGCACGGCAACATGGTGGATCTCGCGGCGGGTTCCTTACCAATCACTTCCAACATTGCCGTCTCGCCCTAGAAGGCCCCGTTGAAACAATTAGCGACTCATCTTGGTGGGAAAAATGGAAATTCAATCAAGGCTTTTTGCTGCCGGGCGACGGGTTGCGTTGGGTACCGTCAGAAGGAGCACCGCGGCGGCGGCGAAGTAGTCGTCCCCGTGCCAGTCCCGTCCCACCACACTTGTTCGATACGCGATTCGGCCGAGGAGGATGATGACGCCGACGGCGTACTCGGCCCAGGCTTCGACCTGGAACGGTGTTGCGGCCATGGATTGGATGACACGCGCCGCGAGGGCGCAGAGGCGAGGAACGGAGGGCCGAGCAGAGATGTAGGCATCGAATCGCGCCGTCGCCAGGAGGAGGGGAGGCGGGAGAGCACTGGCGGTTGCGACGAGGAGGAATTTGGTTGTTGAGATTGGAAGCCGGCTGGCTGCCTTGATGTCTGTCTGGCATCTCTGGCATCTCTGGCATCTCCATGTCGACAAGTCGGCAAACTCCCCTTGCAGACCGACCACGTGAAAACCTTGGCGCCACCTTCAATGCAGGTCAGGGGACAAGATGTGAGATGTGACGACTTTGATCAATCCCCGGCAAGTGGGCCGGCCCCCCCTTCGGCAAGAACATGACATGACGATGTGTTCGAGACTCGAGACAATATCCGGACTGAAAGGCACCCTGCAAGCAGTCATCAACAGCGTGGTCAGCTCAACCTGCTGGCCTGCTAGTAGTCTGGCACTTCTAGTCTGGATCCAAGTGGGTGGGTTGCCACCGTGGTGCTCGGCTAATGAAGCAAGACGAACGGATTTGACATCACATCCTCCGAATTGCCCGACAATAAACCGCCTTGATGTTTCGCCGTGAACTCTAAATCTGCACAGCAAACTCCCGTACTGGGTATGTTTACATGTTTATTTTTCATCCCCCCGCTGCCTTTTCTTTCGCATCGACCCATACCAGCACTTCTGAAACATGGGATGCATGTCATTACACCCTTTGATCATGAACCTCTAGTCCGCGCTAACTGACTGCTGACGTGTCGTTTTCATATCGGCTCTTGCCACCTCTGCCCACTGCCATCCTCTCGATCGGCCTCCTGCTCATCCCGGGAGCGCGGTCATGTTGTACATGGGATTGAGGAGGATCGAGGGATGACTCGGCTATGCGGCACAAGGACGGCGAGCAAGCTTGCAGATAGCGGCCGAAGCTACAGCATTGGCACCGGAGAAGCCATATCCCCAGCGTGGGGAACCACAAGTTGTCGAGGCCGTCCTGGGAGTATGTATGAATATATGTGGCCCCGAATTCGAGTTGAGGTGTGTAAATATGATTTCGGGACGTTGTAATGGGTCGGCTGGCGTTGAAACAAATATGGGCTAAATGTTTTCTCGGCAACGTTGCATACTGGGTTGGTCGGCCGGGACATCCACAACATGGCCGCTCATGCTTTGATTTCCATATCCCTGCTTCTTGAACAATTCTCCAACATGCGCGTGCAACATCATCAACTGGGCATGGGTCAGCGTTTGAATTCATTGTATTTCCGCGCATGCCGCAGGGTTCGCAAGAAGTCTCACCATTGACAGAACATCTGCCGTCGGTACTCGTCTGGTGTCGATACTGGATAGTGCCGGCAGAATCAGATGTCGGCTGTTTGCGCCAAAACTCGGCGAGAGGCTGTTGGAGCCACCATCAACTTGATACGCCTCTCTCTGCCCCGACATTGTGCTTCTCTGCCATCCCCTTCGAGCGCAGGGCCTTGCGACGACGACGACGACGACGACCTTGCCGGCAAGACGAAATCGATCAAACACACATTGCAGAAATACCAGACACTTGGTCAAAGGGATCTGACGCACCAACACTCCGAACACACCAGTCATCTGGATATACGGATACATGATCAAGGGGTCATCGCGGTGAGTCTTCCAAGGGGCGGAAACTCGAAGTTTCGCGGCAAGAAAGCAAAGTGTCTACTCGGTGTAGCATCGGACATGAAACTCGATGCACTACCCTGTAGCTGTCGCTAGCATTTTCCGTCTTGTTCAACGCGCAGAGGCATGACCAACAGAGGGTCCTATTTTTCCTTGCTATTCTTGCGGAGGAGGGAGTCGACGCCTCCGGGCCCTCGGCGATGGCCTGCGAGTCATTCTGCACTGAATGGTAATGGGACTGCCGTCAGTGGCTGAGATGATTAGTGAGCTTGCTTCCGTCCCCGTCCGTCCCCGTCCCTTTTCCGATGAGCCTTGGCGATGAGGTCGCGTGCTCCGTCTCCGGCCCATGTTTATGGAGTCTGCGGGGCATGACGCGAATCAATTGAGTCAGCCGTCCAGTGAGCGAGCGCCCACGCCCTTATCTTGCCGTCTTTCTGGTTTCTCCTGGTCCCGCTGGCGGGGAGGGGGGGCGCATGGGAGGCCCCTAATTTGTAATAGGCGGGGGGTTCTCTTATCTCGGCCGCCTGTAGGGGCACGTAGGGGGTACGTGGGGGTACCTGCGGAGGGCCCGGGTGCCTGCTGTCGCGGCGGCGAAAGAGGGCTCAGCGCCAGGTACCGAGACAGGCTCTGCTTATCTTCGCTTCGCTTTCAGCCACTCACACGCGCACCTTGTTCAATGACATTTGAAAAGCCTCGCTGCCCCAGGGACCATATAATATTGGCCCACGGATCGCCTTGTCCCTCGCCTTTTCTCGTGCCCTTTTTTTCTCTTGCTTTCCTCCATTCCACATCTCCTCCAACACGCACGTCCACACGTCCACACGTCCACACGTCCACACGTCCACACGTCCACACACGTCCACACACAGGACGGAAGCAACTACCACAGCCATGGTGAGTTCAGCCCGCGCCAGACAAACAAAGAAGCAGCCGACCGAATGACCGACTGACCGACTGACCGACTGAATGACACAGGCTTCTCGAGAAGTTCTTTCCTCCCGAACGGAGACGGTACGATTTGTCTTGTCCCCTCGGCCCGGTTCCCGCATCACGCCGTCGACAGTTGCTGACTTCCGCTGCGCCTGTACAGCTCAGCAAATACCTCAAGCTCGAGCAAAAGGGCTCCCTGATTGCCGAATACGTCTGGGTCGATGCTGTTGGCGAGACCCGATCCAAGTCGAGGGTGAGTCCCCTCCTTGACGCACTCTTTTCCTTTCCCTTGTCCGCAACTGCAACTGTCTCTGTCTTGCGGCGAGCCCATGTGCGCCCGACTCGAGACACAGCCACGACGCGCCACGACGCCACGACGCCACGACGCCACTCACCGAAACCAACCCATTGCGTTGGGGCACTGCCCCGCCATGACCAGCCGGAAAGCCCGCTTCGTATGGCGCGGTTGGATGCCGTCGTGCCAATCAGCACGGGACAGAATCCTCGGCAGTCTTGGCAGTCTTGGGTTTGTTTTCCGCGGCTGGGCTCGTCGGCGTTCATGCACGGCATATCCGACGTCGGTGACATCATCAGCCAGCAGGACCAAGAAGCAAAGCAAGAAGGCGGCAGAGACTCGCGAGAGGCGCCCCATTCCAAAGTGGGATATGCTGACATGGATCAATCCGCAGACTCTTCCCGTCAAGGACTACAGGCCCGAAGACCTTCCCGTCTGGAATTTCGATGGTTCTTCGACAGACCAGGCTCCCGGTGACAACTCGGACGTCTACCTGCGCCCTTGTGCCGTCTACCCCGATCCCTTCCGCGGCAGCCCCAACATCATCGTTCTGAGCGAGTGCTGGGACGCCAATGGAGTTCCCAACAAGCACAACTACCGTCACGAGTGTGCCAAGGTCATGGAAGCTTACGCCGAGCACCAGCCTTGGTTCGGCCTCGAGCAGGAGTACACCCTGCTCGATCACGATGATCGTCCGTTTGGTTGGCCCGCCGGCGGCTTCCCCGCTCCGTGAGCTCTTTCCCAAAGCTTTCCCCCAACCCTCGCTCGCATCATTAACACTCGTCTCACAGTCAAGGTCCCTACTACTGCGGTGTCGGCAGCGGCAAGGTCGTGATGCGTGACATCGTCGACGCCCACTACAAGGCCTGTCTGTGTGCGTCTTCACCCACCCCGAAGGAACCACTGATTGACTGCATCTTTGTCTCGCCAGCTAACCACTGACCCCCTTACACAGATGCCGGCATCAAGATCTCCGGCACCAATGCCGAGGTCATGCCCGGCCAGTGGGAGTACCAGTGCGGACCTTGCGAGGGCATCAGCAGTAAGTGTCGGGACACATGCCCGCGCGTCACCAAGAACTCGCGCTAACCCGGACACGCAGTGGGCGATGAGCTGTGGTGCTCGCGATTCTTCCTCGCCCGCGTCGCCGAGGACTTTGGCGTCAAGGTCTCCTTCCACCCCAAGCCGATCAAGGGCGACTGGAACGGCGCGGGTCTTCACTCCAACTTCTCCACCAAGGAGATGCGCGCCGACGGCGGCCTCAGGTTCATCGAGGAGGCCATCAGGAAGCTCGAGCCCTTCCACAAGGAGTGCATCAAGGAGTATGGCGAGGACAACGACCAGCGTCTCACCGGGCGCCACGAGACGGGCTCCATCGACAGCTTCACCTACGGCGTCGCCAACCGCGGCGCCTCGATACGCATCCCGCGTGAGACGGCCGCCCAGGGCTGCGGCTACTTTGAAGACCGTCGTCCCGCCTCCAACGCCGATCCCTACCGCATCACCAAGATCCTCATGACTTCGATATTCGGCAAATTGTGAGTTTCTTCATTTGCCGGGCGGGTCGAGCAAGGAATGCGTCGTCACGTTTGACTTGTCCATTATTCATCCAACTCACATTTGGTCTCTGGTCTGTCTCGAATGTTCGCGTACAAGTCTGGGAATTATGAACCCATCCGGCAGCGTCGGACAGACGCGGACCATGACGAGGCGGACTTGTTTCATTCCATCACCACGGCGTTTCGGAGTGGCATTCGAGAATTAGTTTTGATAGCTGTAGGAAACTCAATTTCCTGATTCGACCTGATCAGACTTTGGACACTGCTCCCAGGGGCGTAGCGTCATGCCTCTC
The DNA here is from genome assembly GCA_021950295.1 of Epichloe scottii. NCBI lineage: Eukaryota > Fungi > Ascomycota > Sordariomycetes > Hypocreales > Clavicipitaceae > Epichloe > Epichloe scottii. Next base: position 5,766,511 of record CP083247.1, on the reverse strand, counting down.
CACTGCGTGCGATGAGCCCCCTGCTGTTTGAACAAAATGCGGCGTGACAGGGCTTGCGTAGCATATAACTTTAATAAGTAGTTTTCTAGTGGCCAGCATGTGCATCTAGACAATCTACTCCGTAGTGCGTAGAATCGGGTCACTCTGGAGATTCATGTAGAAGTGTTTTAGAGTTTTGAGCCAGTATATACGTCATCTAGTCCTGCTGCAACCCATCACGCATCTCCCCGAGTGTGCGCCTTCGCCACTTCCATCGCTTCCTTTTGGTTAGGCGAAACTGCCACGGGCCACCTGATTCGACCGAGTGTGGCGAACGCGCGCTGACTAAGCGGTGGGCGGGATCAGACGTTGCAGTCAGACGCTGGCGTCTTGCACAAACGTCATCCGTTTGTCTCCACATGTCATCCGTCGTGGACCGACGCAGTTGGCTCGTCTGTTGCCTTGGTCCGCTCTCGATTCGTCGCATCTACCTACGCCTGGGTCAATCGACATGACATGGTTTGCTGAGATGAACTTGCTTGAGATGAAACCTACAAGGTACCATCTGAGCACATCGAGAGACGTTTTACCGATGCGCGTCTGAATTCAGTTGCACCCCCATGATTCTTCTTCGCCTGCTCGGGGGCCAGAGCTCATAGTTGCCCGTTCGATGACCCCCTCAGTGAGCGCTGTTCGGCCTACACCGTACAGAAGAAACTCACGAGTCTGATCTTGGTTGGTTTTTGGTGTGCAGGTGAAAAGGGGCCGTGGCCGTCTCTGGGCGACGAGAGGGACGGTCTCGTCATTCCTTCTTGTGCTTGTTGATTGGGTTGCCCTGGTCGTCTACTAGCCCCTTGGCGCGCATCGCCCTGAGGGCATCATGCAGAGGGTCGAGGGCAGGGTCCGGGGCCCTGTGGGAGCCGAAGTAACTGTCGGCCCAGGTGAAGTACTGGCCATAGTTGACGGTGAAGTACATGTGGTGGAGGGTGTGGTGGGCGGGGCTGTTGATGAACTTCTCGGTCCAGTGACCCGTGATCATGTCGCCGTCGTGGATGAGGATGGTCCAGATCTGGACGGCCACAAAGAGGGCCAGGTACAGATATCGTTGGATTGGGCAGATGAAGGGAAACAGGCTTTTTGCCAAATGTCCAATGTCAGTCCGAGGATGGGGGCAGGCGACAAGTCAAGGTCAGGCGAGAGGAGAGGGGACTCACTGGTATGGAATGGACTGGATGTATCCGTCGAGAGGGTGGAAGGCCAGGGCAGCCCATGGTGTGGGAACTAAGGGCGTTGTTGATGCATCGTCAGCATGGCGGCGGGCACCACGGGCGCATGGCGCGCATAGTCCGACTCACCGATCCATTTGTGGTGTGGCTTGTGGATGTACTTGTAGACGCTGGGGTGATGCTCCAGGCGATGAATCCAGTAGATGCCGACATCGTTAAAGGCCATGTACAGCACCGCCGAGATCAACAGCCAGGTGCCGCCGTACTCGCCCACGTCGCCGTACAGCAAGCTCTTGCCGCGGACCTCGGCCAGGAACCACGGCAGAGTCAGCATGTTGATGAAGGGGACGGCAGACAGCGACGACTTGATCTCCTGCCGCACCTGGTTCTCCAGGAAGCGGGGATGGTGCTCGAGACGTCGGTCGAATATGAAGTAGTAGGACAGGGCGCCAAAGAAGAGGTAGAGCAAGGTCGCGCCCAGCTGGGTGACGACCAGAATCGACATCATCTGGCGATAGATGTTGTCCCTGGGCCAGGCGGACTCGGCGGCGGCGGCGCCAAGGAGACTGGAGCCGAGATCTGGACATGACCCATTGCCCAGTTCGCCAGGAGCGCCAGGGGCGACGGGACGAGGCAGGGCCCAGGCGTACGCCTTGTCGAGAATGAGGGGATCAAGAAGCTCGAGAGCCACATCCATCGTGAACGGGTGATGCGTTGGTTGGGAGCGGACGGCTTGAGTTGTGTGGGAGAGGAGAAATGAAAACTCTGCGAACTTCGCACGGGCGAAGTTCGCAGAGTGCACAACGGATGCACAAGGGACGCGCTAGCCATTTTTAGTAGCCAAATTTGCATAGAAGTTGTTGACAGGAGCGCGGACGCGATGACATCGCGATGGATGGCAGCACCTGGCGCGCAGTGGCCTAGCGACGACCCAGTCACGTGCGAGCAGGCAGGGGTGCCCCACATTGCATCAGGCATAGGGGATTTAGGTCGGAAATTAATAACCTCTTTACTCCGTACTCCGTAGGAATGACTTGCTTCCGGGCTCCAAGTTCAATTGCCGCGCTCAATGCCTTACTTTAAACTCAGACATGACCTCAGGGGCTAGCCTCTTGAACGAATTATCAATACGAAGATAGTTATTTCATTATTTTATTTTATAATTACAATATTTTATTTAAAACCGGCCTTGGTAGTAGAAGTAAGGTGTCTTTTGGTGCCGCGCACGGGCCATGCTTTACGGAGCTGAGAGAGCGGTGTAACAAAGTGAGCAAACAAACTTGCGTCAGTCATTTCTTGGCAAACGAGATGAGCAATTTCACCAACACGGAAGAGGCCACCATTCGAGTAGCACAAGTTGAACATGCAACACGAGCGTCACATACTCATTCAGACAGCATTTCTGTCGAGTGAGGCAGAATGCGCCGAGCCAAGTTGTTGAGAAAATCGTGAAACATGACGGGCCCCTCAGCCCGTGCATCGTGGAAATCGATCAAGAGCGACAATGTGCGGCTCAAACGATTACACGACGTCATTTGATTCACCATCCCCCGTGTCCGTCTGACTAATAGCATGACATGACGCGTTCCATGCAATTTTTGACTGGGGGAGGGTGGCGGAGTTGCGGAGCTGCAGGCTTGAATCATGCTGGGCGATGCGGACTTGCCTCATCAGACGACAGTGACGTAGCCGCGTTGGCAAAAGTCCCACGGCTGCCATGACCTGTGCACAGACATTGCACGACATTGTCAGGTCCACGATACAGCTTCAGCGTTGATGCCCAAAATGAATAAGCAACTTGTCCTAGATACATGTAGATGTGGCAGTCGCCTGGCCAGCTGTCAATCAATCGGCGCAGCTCAGACCATTGCACTCGGCCCCTTCCTTCTGCCGTCTTCTTGCCGTGAACACAACGCCGAGGCTCGGGGCCGAGAAAGTAAACCTGTCCCTGAGCCCAGATAAAAAGCCGGGCGCGGCGCCATCCCGCGAGAAATCCACGTCGAACTCGCGCAGTATCGTGCTTGTGACGAGGCGAACTTCCATCAAGCCCAGCTGCTTGCCCACGCAGGCGTATTTCCCTCGAGATGCAGTCAGGGTCCGCGGCGGGAAAGTACCAATGAAAGGGGGACTACAAAAACTCACCGATTCCAAACGGCACATAGACCGAGACATCCCTTGTCAGTTCCGGCCTCGTCGTCCACCGTTCCGGGATGAAGCTGTCCGGCAGGGCGAAGAATCTCTCATCTGGCAGCTCATTAGCTCCAAGCCATGATCCGACGTTTGCTGCCTCTGCCCCCCTAGGAGGGCCATGCCGGGCCATTCATTACCTCTGTACTGAGCATAGGAAGGAATCGTGACAATGGTATCGCCCGGGATGAACCTCTCCCCGATGACCATGCCCTCTGCCGGCGTCATGCGCTGCAGGCCCGAGGGTACCGGAGGAAAGAGTCGAAGCGTCTCGTTGATGCAGGCTTGGAGGTACGTCATCTTGGAGAGCTTGGACACATCCAGCTGAGCGGGTTTCGGGAAAGCAATGTCTATTTCCCTTGAAGCTTGACACACGCGGGCTTGTCTGTTGCCAGTAGGAAGAAAAGACATGACAGAGTTGTGGCCGTGGTGTCACTGCGATTGTCAACCTTTTGAATTTATTATAGAGATGAGGTGGGGTTTCCCCCGCCCCCGTCTTACCTGCCAGCAACTGCAACAAGTTGCATATCTGCTTGTAAGTTGAGCCGATCCTGTCGACTTGGTTTCTCGAGGCTCTTGAAATCAGACAAGAGCCAAGAAAAACATCGGGAACATTGGGATCGTTCTAAACGTCCGTGTTTTAGCTCAACATCCAGACAGGTGCAAGTTCTACTTTGTCTGACCTTTTCTCGGTATCGGACTTGCTTGACGAGCCAATCCTGAAACTCCATGTCCTCGCGATTCAGGATAGGCATCGCCCTGAACAGAGGAAACGTCCATATCAAGTGACTGAAGATGCCAACCGCCACCATGTGCTTGTGAATCAGCTTCATGAAGCCATGCTCCTGTCCGCTACCAAGCATGTTGAAACTCTCTCCAAAGGCTAGATCTCCCATGACGTCAAAGCTGTAGAAGTTGAACCATTTGGACACGTCGAACGGCATGCCCTGCGTTTCCTCGATTCGCCGGAGCAACAGGCGGGCGTAATTCGCAACGCGAGGCTCGTAGCCTCGAAGGGCTTAACCCGCTTTGTGTCAGCGCCGAGGCAGCACTGTGGGCCGGGGAAAAAAAAAAAAGTCTCACCCTTGGTGCTGAACGCCTTCTCCCACGTCCTTCGCCGTCGCGAGTGGTCGTTCTTGTTTCGCGTCATGTGGACAGAGATGGCGGGCTGCTCGATGTTGTACCACGGGCCCTTGGCGCAAGCGGAACTGCCCGAGTGTATCGCGGAGACGGCCTCGGCGTCGATTATGGAGAGCTCCGAGGGGCCTTTTGACAGGTCAGTCACGAGCTTCTCTGCGCTCGTCATCGCGAGGGAACATGTACTTGCCCACCCGCACAACATCCCCATACGTCCGATGCAAGCCCTGGATCTCCCGGTAGAGCTGCAGCTTCTTGACGGAAAGCCGAGTGACGTACAGGTTGGAGAGCCGCGCAGCGAACGGCCCCGGGAACCGGTTCAGGCGGTGAAAGCCTGCCCTGTAAACAGTCATGCTGGCAAAGAGCCCGAGGACCATGGAGCCCACCAGGCCCAGGGAGAAGACAAAGGGGCTCCAAGGGAGACGGGAGTGCGACGAGTGCGACAAGACGTTCAGGCCGATGGCCAGGCCGACGAATAGTGCGAAGAACAAACGGATTATCTTGATCGTGTGCAGATCCCATTCTCCCTTGCTGAACAACAAGACGTGAAGGAACACGCCGACGACAAAGGCCATCCCCAGGAATGGCGACGCGCATACTGCCCATGCTTTGGCCATGATGGGAGGTTGGTGAGTATTTTAATGAGCTCGGCCCTGGTTTTCTTGTTCCTGCAGGATATGTGGAAGTGTTGAGTATAGTAATGCTCAGCTCGGCTCTGGTTTCCTTGTGCTTGCGGGACATCATACCGCAGAGGCACAGCACAGCAGACGAGTTGGGGCAAGTATGGGCATGGCGGTGCATAGAACGAGAGAAGCAACTGACCGGGCCCTGTCGGACATTGAATTAAACCATGTTTCTTATTCAACTAAGCTCAGGTCCCCCATCCCTTCCCCTGTAAGCGCATCTGCTTTTTGCTTTTCGCGCAGAGAAGGAGAGAAACAAGGAAGAGAATCCTGCAGGGCGTCGTGGGAAATAACCAAAGACGCACATACGAAGCTATTCCGTGTCCTTTCAATGCCGAATCTTGCAACACACCCCGCCTGGCGTTTTGTAAAACCTCATTCCATTATCAATTCTACTATGAACAATACGAGCGTGAGGCGTAGGGGCTCACCGACTTTGTTCTGCATTTTATCCGACTTGGCGATTGGCAGAGACATTCTCCCTTGAACTGGAGGCATAGACAGGGGGAGATACACGGCAGTCGCTAGCAAAGACTAGCAAGTAACACGTGGGAATGAAATTTTTTTCTCGCCGAGTTGAATCAGTTGGCTAAATAGGTATATTGAATCACAGCAAACTCTAATAGTCTCCTCTCATTTAACATCCTTGCTTGAAAGCCCATGATGGTAACGGAGACTGTACTCAGTCACACAACAGCACAGTGGTAGACAAATGCCAAGACGATATGGTACGGGCCAGGTTCCAGCTCGTGTTGAGAGACCCAGTCCTCAAAGTCCAGTATAATAGCCAAGATGTGCTATAATAGCTGTTCATCCTAGCTCTTTAAATCCAGGTCGCCAGGGCTCATTCGTTTCTCAGCTGGAGTCCAATAACGCGTTTATTCATCTATTGATGACTATTCTGCTACGAGATGTCAACCTTTCAGCCTCAGGATCCAATGCCACAGCCTGCGTCTAGACGTCAGACAGAAGTGCTCATTGTTGGGGCAGGATTTGCTGGCATCTATCTCATCCACAAACTTCGACGCTGCGGATTCCAATGTCTTGTGCTGGAAGCAACCGACAGCCTTGGGGGACTTGGAATCGCAACAGATATCCAGGATCAAGGGTGGACACAAACGTACCCCTGCCCTGTATCAGCTCTCGATTCCAAAGATTTGGACGGTGAGTACGGAGTAACTTACGGGGGATCATGTTCGAAATCGTGCATGAACATTGGCGTTGGGTTAGGCGACGAGCTGATGACTGAGGACAGACGTGGACATGGTCTGAGAGGTTCCCCGATCGCGATGAGCTGTCCCGATATTTCGAGCACGTCGACAGCGTCCTCGACATCAAGAAGGATGTCCTGTTCAACTCCAAGGTCGTGTCGGCGCGGTATCTCGTCGGCGCGAGCGCGTGGACCGTCCGCACCGAGGATGGCGCAAGCTTCACGTCGAGGTTTCTCCTGCTGGCCACTGGCTTCGCCTCGAAACCCTACACACCCGCGTGGGCGGCGTCGGAGACGTTCCGAGGAACCATCTGCCACTCGGCCCGCTGGCCCAGTTCGGGCGTCGACCTGGTCGGCAAGCGGGTTGCAGTTATAGGCACGGGGGCGACGGGCGTGCAGATGGCGCAGGAGATTTCGCGACAAGCCTCTCACCTGTACGTGTTCCAGCGGACGCCGAATCTCTGCCTCCCCATGCGACAGCGAAAATTAGACCATGCCGAGCAAGCCGCCGCCGCCCGCGCTGATCTGCCCCGGATGTTCAAGCACCGTCTCACGACCGCGGCGGGCTACGCAGACGAGCCGGGCCAAGCGCAGCATATTTTCCGACAGCCCCTCGCAGCGAGCAGCCTTCTTCGAGAGCCTCTGGGCCGAGGGCGGGTTCGAGTTCTGGACGGCCAACTACCAGGACGTGCTGCTCGACGAAAAAGCCAATCGCCTCGCCCACGACTTCTGGGCGGGGAAGACACGTGCGCGGATCTCGGACGCCCGACCCGCCACATGGGTGGGGATGCAGGCGGCCGTTTCTGGAGAGCGACTACTGCGAGCAGCTGTCCAAGCTGTCCAAGCCCCACGTGTCCATCGTCGACGTCAGCAGCGCGCCTATTGTGGCCCTCACCAGGGACGGCCTGAGGACGTCGGACGGATCCGTCTACGAGGTCGACGTTGTGGGGCTGGCCACTGGCTTCGACGCCCCTTACCGGAAGCATGCTGGACATGGGCCTGGCATCCACTAGCGGAGCTCCGCTGCCAGAAAAGTGGTCCGATGGCGTCGCCACCTACCTGGGAGCCGCCCTCGCCGGCTACCCAAACCTCTTCCACGTATTTGCCGCACCCGGCCCCACCGCCTCCAACGGCCCCAGCTGCATCGAGCTGCAGAGCGACTGGATCGTCCATGGTCATGGTCGAGATGCGGCGCCACGCCATCGAGTCTCTTGAACCAACAGTCGACGCGGAGCGGGACTGGACCAGGCTGGTTCACGCCGTCTACCGGAAGTCGCTCGCGAGAAACACCAGGTCTTGGTACGGCGGATCCAACGTTCCAGGCAAGAGGATGGAGCCGTTGATCTTCTGTGACGGGTTTCCCTGGATCGAGAGCTGTGCTACAGCGCGCTGAACGAGAACTTCAAGGGCTTCAAGATCAGGTACAGAGCACGAGATAGGGAGGGCAGAGCCCGCCCAGCGTCCATAGTGCTGCTGCTCCGTGCACATTGAGCCAACATGATGACTGCAATTCCAGCCCTGAATCATTTCCTTTGCCTGATTCCGCCTGCCATGTAGATTTGTAGAGTAATTCAAGGGGTGCGTTATACCGTGATTGAATGCGAGGTTGATCCAGTGATTGGAGTACACGCCTGATGACGTCGCTGCTTGAGAGAGGACGGCCTACTGGCGCCATGGAAAACCACCAAGAACGCCCCCTAACCATGTGACCAAGCGGTTGGTTGCGATTGCAGAAACCAAATATGAAAAGTGCCGGATAGACGTGTCCCTCGGTCACCCCCTTCGCAGTGATAGTCTTGCGCATTAGCGCCTAAACTCTATGCATGCGACTTTTATGAGCGGTCAGAGCTGTGATTAATTTGGACAGTTTCGTTGCCCTGCCTCGAGACCGAGACTGAGTGATATCCAAGGCTGCGTAGCTCAGTTGCAAGAGGCTTTTACCTGCCATGATCCCTGTTTGAAACTGAAACAAGAACTGGGATGGGTACTCGTGCCACGCCACACCTGGGTGGTGCTGGACATTGAGACTAGACACTATGATAGACTTTGAAAATCACCAAATGAATCAAAAGTATCCTTCACTGGGATTTCGACACTACATCTAAACTATATAAAACCAAGGTTTTCGCATGGACGGCCCTGATCTGAACAGCGTGGATCTCGGTGTTCCTACACAATGCGCGGTTTTCGATTCGCTTAGGCATGCCTAAATTCGACTGTGGAGTTTGTACATACAGCCCGCCCCTGTTTGATTTTACACGACTACAAGCCCCACGTAAAGCAGCCACTATTGGCTCTTCGTGGCCAAGGCAAGTAAAGCTATTAGGGACGCTATAGGGGTATTCGCGCTAGCGAGAGGTACGATATAGTCCCGGTGAAATACATATAACATATGGCATATCCCACTTTGCGCCACACTAGGCCATAGAAAGATCTGTTATTAGCCTGCTGCCGTGAAAACAAACAGGGATTAGACTGTACATATGTAGTCGAGGGTGTGAAATGACAGGGGGAACTTCCAGGCCAAAAAAGATGCACCACCAAGACCCGCAGTGCCCTTAGTTTAAGTCAGGTCAGGTCCCTTTATTTACGTCCTCCTCGTGGGATTTCCCAACAAGATGCTAAAACATAGGGGTAGCAGGCTTGCATATTAGCGTGTTTTGCCATGTTTCCGATTAACGTATGTTCAAGGTAGGTAGGAATAGCCTCAAAAGGCCATTGGGTGCGAACCGCCAACACCAAAAGTCTCCTGCGGTAACATGATTCGCAACTTGCTCGGTGCATTCACATGCACTGGCATGTCTCTTTATGCACAAAGTGCAAAGTCATTACTCAAAGTAGTTAGACAGTGGCAGGGATCTCAGTGCCGTCAACCAAGGAAGTCGAGTGCCGTTGAATCCGTACAGTTGGTTGTCTAAATGCGCTAGAAACTTTCCTGCTACATCACACGGACAATGGTTTCAGTTCCACAATCACGACAAGTTCTCTGTACACCGTATTGTAGCTTGAATAAATAGTACAGTTATAAAGACTTTATCTAGTCATTTCAGAAAAGGTAACCCTGAGATGCCAAGCCAAGCCCACCTGCCAACTTAATTGCCAGTCTTTTGGGGCTGTGATCTTGATGCTGAAACGATGCCAACACGAAAGCTCTCCGTTGCCATTTGTGGCCCTACCGCTTCTGGCAAGACCAAGCTAGGTGTGACGATTGCCAAAGCATATCTGGGCGAGGTCGTCTCTATAGACAGCCTGCAGTGCTATAAACCGGGAGGCATTGCCACGGCGAAACCTTGTCCGGAGGAGACTCAGGGGTTCCCCATCATCTGATAGACTATCTGGACGCCGAAGAGGAGCCACAAGACTTTGTCCCGAGAGCCATCGCCACAATAGACGACATCAGCGCCCGTAACGGACTTCCAGTTCTCGTCGGCGGGTCAACATCCCTCATCATCCCTCTGTTGCAGCAGGTGTTCAGCAGAGAGTACGAGGTTCTCGTCATCGCCCTGGTGCCCCATCAGTCGGGTTACGGGCGACTCATCGAATCCCGGGGTGGGGAGATGTTGAAGAGGGGCCTGCTGAACGAGCTCGCCGAGCTGCAGCTTCTCGAGAAAGCCCTGCTCGACGGCAGAAGCGACTTCAACAAAGGTGTCTGGAAGGTCATAGGCTATCAGGAGTTCCTCCCCTATCTCCGAGCCATCGGAAAGATGAATGGCGTGTCCTCCAATAACCACGGGGATTTGTACGAGCAGGGACGGCTATCGATGAACGCCAGCACTCTGCATTACGGCCAGTACCAGCTCGAATGGATGCGACACACCCTGATCCCCTTCATAGACCGGCACAAGGCAGCCACCATCAGCCTCTGTGTCACCGACCAGGCTTCCTGGGCGTCCGACGTGGAGGGACCCGCGATGACAATGGCTGGCGAGTTCTACCACGGCTCTCAGGTGAGGAGACTTCCGTCAAGGAATTCTTCAGATAAACGCGTTGTTTGCCTCTTGTCCGAGCCCCTCTTTAACCCAGCCCCTCGCCGCCCCGAGCCCAGCTAACATGGACACTAGTGGTGGATCGTCTTCTGGCCACGACGAGATTCACATCGAGGCAGCCAAATCTCTCGCCGTCGCCCTGCATCACCACGAAATCACGCTCGTGTACGGTGGGGGAACCACGGGCATCATGGGAGCAGTCGCGAGCACCCTCGTCGCGCTGTCCGGGCCGGGGGCCGTCCACGGAATCGTTCCCGCTGCTCTTGCCAGATACGAAGACGAGCTCCGCGACGGTCGCATCAACGCAGAGTACTCGTCGCAGTTTGGAAGGAGGACGATTGTGAGAGACATGCACACGCGAAAGCGCCTCATGACGCAGACGGTACTCGAAGGAGCTCCGGGGAGTGGATTCGTCGCCTTGAGTGGTGGCTACGGCACAATGGAGGAACTTCTCGAGATTACGACGTGGTATCAACTGGGGATTCACGATCGCCGCGTGAGCGTCTTCAACGTCGATGGATTCTATGACGGACTGCTCAGCTGGATTGGCCAAGTCTCACGAGACGGGTTTGTTACACCAAGAGACGCCAACATACTTGGTGTCGCCAACACAGCCAACGAAGTGATTGCTTGTCTTGCGAACCAGCAGCTGCATGAAGAGAAGCCCAATTTGGAGTGGCTCTGAGCATCTGTCCCACGTTCCGCGCTAGACAATAGAAAAATAGAAATGAAGTTTAACCTGTTAATATATTCGTTTTCAAGGTGCGTTTCTTTCAAACATGCTGGTTCACTGAGCTGGTTAGCAAAAAAAAAAAAGAAAAAAAAAGGAGAAAAGTACAAGATGCTTGTTGCAAACCACGTGTGGAGTAACAGCCACCGTTTCCCTTTGCTCGAATCGGCTGACTTTGGCTGTCCGCAACCGTCCCTTGAGCCTCCATTCGCGTGCTGTCCTTGCTACAGTCTCAAACCACGTACGAGCGGTGCGCTCTTCCAACTGGAGCACGAAGACGAGCCCTGATGAAGGAGGTGTCGGTGTTCGAGCCGGCTGCCTCTCCTCTTAGATCCCAAGGACAGGAAGAGAGGGTCGAACGGAGATGTGCCATTCTTCAAAGCAGGGAGGGTTGTTTGTTTCTTGGAGGCCTGTCTCCGGACGCCTTGAATGCAGAGGAACTCGACCGTCGTGATGCTTGTGAGCCCATGTCTGGCCATTATGTCGACGGCCTTGCTGCGATAGTGTTTGAGCGGTTGGAATACCACTACTTCAAGTGGTTGCAGGAGGTCTGTTCGATGGGGAGAGGCAGCCCGAGAAGGACGTCCTGATGATCGTCGCAGTACTGGATAAAATCCTTGGTACGACGCCATGTGAAAAACGTCCATCCAGGATGAACAACCTCTTTGTGCTCAAGCTGATGGACTCATTCGAATACCAGATGGCGGGATGTGGATAGCGGTTTGTCGGGGTGGGAAATGGAATAGGCGATCAACAGCAGTATTGCCACGGTGGCTGCTGATGAAAAGAGGTGGGATGACGGAGTAGCGACTGATCATTCTGCATGTGAAACAGCTCGGATCTTTGCGGCACGGGCTCAGTAGGCCACACACAAGTCCTCAACACCAACCAGCCCGTCCTTCTCCCCAGGCAATCAGATGATGCTGGCGTGGAACGGCCCGCTCAGACCAGGACCGGAACGCCAAGACTGTGACCCAGCCTTTGCGTCCTTGGCGGCGAATCGAATGGACCGATGAGGAAACAGGCTTAGTCTGAAGGGAAGCATCCCGAGGCATCCCGGGGCATCTTCTGTGTTCCTTGCCGTTTTGTTTCTCGTCAGCATCAACCCCCTTGCGGACCTCGAGTTGATTCCCCTTACAAGTGATGAACGGGAGGGGCAATTAGATGGCAAAGCTGCCGACGAGACCTGGTCACGTCCCCGCAGGACAATCCGGAGGGCGGCACGAAGATGGAAAGGCCCAAGAAGAGTGCTTACGGGCCTCTCCGTGGACAGTCCAATGGCGCAGAGCCACGATCCGGCCCACAGCTCGCCTTGCATCCGGACAACTTTGGTTCTAGGGCGTTTCACCGAATGGCAGCCCGCATGGATGCGTGTTCGTAGACAAAAGGAGAAGCATTGTCCACAACTCGGCAAGAATCTCTCACTCACGAATGGCCCTTTGTGGCCGACAAGTACGACAAAGCCCATTGTTCACCACCCTCTCCAAGAATGAGAGAGAATATATAAAACCGCTTGCTTCCCCCGCAGAACACTGCTCCCATCTCCCTACAACAAACATCACCACTCCTCCCAAAGTTGCTTTAATCCACGAAGAGCATGTCTTTCACAAGCTCCTCCGCCAACTTCTGGCTCGAAGACGGCCACATCCTGCATGCCACGTGCCAGGATGTTGACGGCAATCCCCAGGATTCGCAGATCGATCTGAACGACTTTATCGGGAACAGTGACGGGTGGTTCGTTTGGGACGGCGCCAGTAAGTTCAAAGGCGGACACGTCCCCATGCTTGGCGGTTCCGACCTCACGACATGAACCAATCACATCGGATTCAATCTCCGTGGAAGCTCATCGTCACCAAACCAATAGACTTTTCGGAATCCGCTTCCGACATTGAGCTGAACGGCGCGTTCCTGTCTGCAAACCTGGGCACCATGAACGGGGAGAGTCGCGAACGACAGGGCATTGATCTGAACGACCGTATCGGCAACAACAACGGCCAGTTGGCGGTACGTCTCGTCTCTGTTTGTGCTCAGTGACCAGTGACCAGTGACCAGTGCTCCAGAGGACATGAGCTTCTCCGGACAAGAGCTAATCAACTATGCAGTACAATCGATGAACAGAAATGGCTTATACGGATGTGAGGAGCCAGACATGTGTAGCATCATGACAGAAAGTGCTAGATGATTGACGTCGATTAATTTCCAATGAAAGACATGTTATCAGTGAGAGGAGCCATCATGTATGCATTGCTCCATTGCTTTTCCGCACGGGCATATATATCCCGTCGGCCACAACGACGACGTAGCCCGGCGATACTTGCAGGACCAACAACGCGTGCATTCTGGACAAGTGACGGATGGGGAAAATTTTGTCCAAGGAATCCATGGTTCTGACAACGCCTCTTCCACCCTCTGCTTTCGCTGCGCCGGAAAGGTGAGCAGCTACATAGCCTCACGCCTGCATGGCGGTGTTTTATGACCGCCACCAGTTGTCCGGAGACCTAGGCGGACGACCCTTTTCGACCCGTTAATTGATGTCTGTGAGCGGTATATCGGATCGTACCAAACAGGTTTAACAGGCTTGCTGCGTCTTGTGGATGGACTAGACTTTTTAGTAGGGAATTTGCTAAAAGTGACTTTTTTACTAGTAACATTTTTACTAGGGAAATTACTAGGAAAAGTGACTTTTTACTAAGGAATCTATTATTAACTTTTTTACTAGGGATTTACTACAAGTATTATTAGTACTAGTAACTTTTTTACTAGGGACTTTTTTACTAGGGAAATGTCAGGAGCACAAAGGCATGAGGGACATTATAAGAGAGCCGCCTCTCTAAGCGAGGCAGATCCCTAGATAACTTATGCGCTAGGACCTAGTAGCTAGATAGTTACGTAAGCGTAAGGAGAAGGTATATAATAGGGACCTCTCCTATTTAGGGGAGAGGTTAGAGTTTAAACCCTTTATATACTTACCCCTAGCTATTACCTATATAATAGTAACCTTATTCTCCTATTATTACTTTATTTATCTCTTCCTATACCTTTAGTTATAATAAATTAAACTCTTAAACCCTTTAAGGTAAATAGACTATTAGTTATAAATTATAATATTAGAATTAAATAGGATAGCTATATAATTTACTATATATAATAACTATATAGCTAGTATACTATACTTAGGTAATAATATAGAATACTAAGATAGTGTAATCCTAGGGTCTAATAGTCTAGATAGGAATAATAAAAATAATACTCCTAAAGATTAAAATAATAATAAAGAGCTTACTATAGATTAATATAATAATTATAGAGAAATTAAGTATAGTAAAGAAAAGCTAAACTAAATCCTTAAGTAAGCTAAGACTAAGCTATAAAGAGCTTAAAAGAGATAGAAAATTCTATAGCTATAGGAATAGTAGTATATAATTAAGGTAAGTACCTTATTAGTAAGTACTAGCACTAGACTTACTAACCTTACTAAAGGACTTATAATTATATTACCTTTAGACTTACTAAAAAGCTCTAAACCTACTATAACCCTATATTACTATAGTCTTATAAAAATATAACTAAAAACTCTAGTATATAAAGAAGATTTATATAAAAGTCTTTAATATTTCTTAGTAAACCTTAATATAGCTTTTACCCTAGACTATAAGATATTTATTAATAATACTACTAAAGTAGCCTATACTAGTAGCTACCTAGTAAAGGATATAAAGTAATAATAGATATATTATATAGCTATAAATAGTTATATAAATTACTAGGACTATACCTAAGCTAGGTTTATAGATTAGCTAAAAACTAGAATAATAAATAAGAATATATAGTGCTTAGAAGCTATAAGGATACTACTAACCCTTAGATAAGAAAACTATTAGTTATTCTAGGGATTTATAAAAATATAAATAAAAGCTAAGGCTAAACTCCCTAAAGTAATCCCTATAAGACTTTATATTTATATATTTATTAATAGTCTAAATAATACTATAAAGAAGTAAATACTTAGCTAGGAGTTTCTAGTAATATAGACTTATTTAGCTAGTAAAGAAAAGAAAGCAAAAGTTATAATAAAAATAGGTTAAAATAGTAACTAAAGTAATAACTATAAATAAGACTATAGATAGAAAAGGTAATACTTAAATTTACTTATAGTAAATATACTATAATAAAGTAGTAAGGGAGCTATAAGATTCTCTATAGTATACTTTAAATATAAATAACCTAGTTATATTACACTAAGATATAAAGAACTAGATTATTTTATCTATAAGAGCGTAAGCTATATAACACTATTATATAGGAATAATAGTAACTAAGTAGTAAGGTAAGATATAAATAAGATACTAATTAGCTTTACTTAGGCCTAGGATAATACCCTTACTAATAAATTATCTAAGAATATAAGAATAAAAGTTTAGATATTATTATAGTAAGATTATAAATAGGTAGTAGTGTTTACACTACTTAATATAGGCATAATAGAATTAATTATTTACCTAAAATTATTATTAAAGGTAAATTAGGCTAATATATAGAAAGATAACACACTACTTAAAAGTATAGCTAAGACCCTTATTTTATATTAAGGAATCTTAAATTAGGTTATCTTAGTAAAAGATAGTATAGGCTATATAAAAATATACTAAGTTTATTATTATATTATAAATACCCCTAAGAACCTTATCCTAGGAATAGACTAGGCTAGAATATATAAACCTATAGTTATATCCTAGAAAGAGGGACTATAGAGATACCCTATTATAAAAGATTACCTTAACTTTATATTAGGAATATAGTAAGTAAGAAAAGAAGTAAAACGCTTATTTATAGTGTTTTTACTTTATTTAGTGTTAATTAAGCTTATAGACTTACTAAATAAGGATAAAAAAGATAAGAATATTAGCCCTATAGTAAGTAATACCCTAACTTATAATAGCCTAACTATAATTAAGATATAAGATACCTATATAATAGGTAAGAAGAGTTTTATTACCTTAATAAACCCTAATAGTAAGGTAGTAATACTTAACTTAAAAGAGAACTATAAGCCTAAGTTACTAGAGGTATATATAGAGTTTAAAGATATATTTTCTAATAAGCTTATAGGTATGCTTTCTAAGTTAAGTAGTTATATATATATAATTAAGTTAGAAGAAGGGAAAACACCCCTTAGGGGCTAATATATAGTTTAGCTAAAAAAAGCTAGAGGTGCTTAGAGAGTACCTAGCTAGTATATAATATAAAGGATAGATCTAAAGATTAATTAGCCTAGCTAGGGCCCTAATTTTATTTATTTTAAAGAAAGAAGGCAAATTAAGGCTTTATATAAATTATAGAGGCTTAAATTAAATTATAATAAAAGATAAGGCACTATTACCTTTAATTACTAAGATCTTAAATTAATTAAAGGGGGCAAAGGTTTACACTAAATTAGATCTTAAAGATACATACTACTAGCTATATATTTATAAGGGAGATAAGTAAAAGATAGCCTTTTAGTATAAATATAGTTACTTTAAGTATCTTATAATGCTATTTAGGCTTATAAATATGCCTATAACCTTCTAAGAATATATTAATAGCACCCTTAAGAGCCTTATTAATTTAATTTATATTATTTACCTAGATAATATTCTAATTTATAGTAGTGATATAAAAGCGTATAAGGGTTATATTAAATAGGTCCTTTATAAGCTTTATAAAGCTAGCCTTTTTATTAACCTTATAATGTATAAATTTTTATATACTAAGGTTAAATTCTTAGGATTTATAATTATAGAAGAAGGTATCTTAATAAAGCCTTCTTATATTAAGGCTATTATAACCTAGCTAGTACCTTATAGTGTGCTTAATATCTAGTTATTTCTTAGTTTTACTAGATTTTACTAATGCTTTATTAAAAGCTATAGTAAAATTATAATTTTACTAACTAATTAACTTAGGGAGATTAGCTAGTAACCTTTAAGCTAAAGCCTTATAAATTAGTAGTGTTTAGGGAACTTTAGTAGTAATTCTAGGAAGCGCTAATTTTAGTTTATTTTAATTTACTAGTACCTTTAAAGGTAAAGACTAATACATTAGGATATACTATTAAAGTGGTCCTTATAATATTAGTGCTAGGTTACTAGTACCTAGTAGTATATATATTAAGAAAGTTAAATAATATAAAACTTTTTTATATAACACTAAATATAGAGCTTCTAGTAATCTAAGAGGCTTTTTAGGCCTAGAGACACTATCTAGCTTATTTAATATACCTAATTACTATTATAACTAATTATCTTAACTATAAGTACTTTGTCAAGCGGAAAACAACACCCCAAAAGACACGATGCTAGCCCACACGCGTAGGTAGCTTTAACGTCTGCGCACGTTAAAGGGGGGTCAAGAAGCTTAACTACAGCGACCCGTTATAAGGCTAGATTATCTCTATAAGATAGAGATAATCTAGATCAAATGGTCTAATAGATCGGAAGTAACCTAACGGTTAAATTAGTGCGGGTGATAATAATCTTATTAATTTATCTTATCTTAAAACACAATAATAAGCCATAGCAAAGCTAGGCATAAAAACTCTATATCTAACATGCGTGATAAGCTCTAGAAGCCTAGTTAGAAGTAATCCCTTTATAGACTATTTAATCCCTAGCTTATATAACTAATATTATTATCCCTTAGTATAATAAATATCCCTATAACCCCTAATACTATTATCGCGAACGCGTGTGTTTCTAGGCGCGTAATTTAGGCTATATAACACCTCCCTAGGTGTGCACTAGTTAACCCTAACTATATGCAGACTAAAAACAAATAGGATGTAAAGTAAGATTAGTAAACTATAGCTTATATATAAGGGGAGCTACTATTTAATCTATCTTATAGGGAAAGACTTCCTATAATAGAGGGAAAAGAAAAGAAGAGAAAAATAAGGAAAGAAAGAAAGAAAAATAAAGTAATTCTCCCTAATTATAATTCTAAGTTCCTTATCTCTCTAGAGAGCTTTAGCGTCTTTAGCATACGTAGATAATTAGTAGGTAATATTAGTAAGGGTATATAAAGAGCTAGGCGTTTAGAATCTCGCTAAGTAGCCCTCTACTTATAGTTCGCCCGCTAATTAATTAATCCTAAGGCGCGTTATCTCTCCCGCTAATAAGCGTTAATAATGCTTACCTATATTCCTTAAGAAACTAGCCCTAGTAGCACTACTAACGCATAGGTAGACAATGTTAGTAATTAAGCTATGGTTTTCCTTTGCGCTATATTCTATGCTTTAAGGAAAGGAAGTAAATTAATAGTTATAGCTTATCTAGTGTCTCTAAGAGGTTAGCGCATAATCTCTTTATCTGCTTAATCTATTAAGGCTTAATATCTACTTACTTAGTTCTGCCTAATAACTCTATGGATTTATACTAACCTTAGCTAGTCCTTAATGTCTATTTAAAATAATTTATAAGTTATAGCTTACTAAGATTAGGTACTTTATTCTTAGGTACTATGTATTTAATCCTATTATGCCTTATAGAGTGCTTTAAGCTAAGTGACTAAAGACTATAGTATCTTATTATAACTAGAAGTAGAAGACAGTCCTAATAAAGACTCTTATAACGCTTAAAATCCTGCCTCTTTATTTAATCCTTAGCCACTAGTGGCTCCTTATTATTATTTAGCGTTAAGTTCTTACTATATCTACTATTCCTATTCCTATAGTAATTCTTAAATGCTAATATTAAAGACTTTAGGATTATTTATAAAAACACAAGCTATAGGCTACTAGAAATCCTAAACATAAAGTCTATTAACTTACGCTATTTTAGTGTACTATTTAATTAGGTAATTATTATTACTAGTCTTATGCTTCTAGGCTATAACTACTATACTTACTAGTAATCCTCTGCTAATTATTTAAGTAGTAAAGCAAGGCATCTAGCGTATTATTATATTATGCACTAAATATTAAAGGTTAAAGTCTTTTTAGTAAGATAATTCCCTAGGTAACTAATCCCCTATTATAAGCTTATTCGCTACTATATTACATAGGACTTATAGAGTTCTTTTAAGGGCTTTTACATAGCTATATCTTAGGTCTAGGATATTATTAGTTATTATCTAGTCCCTAAGATAAAGCTTAAATCAGCGCCTAATATATAAATCCCTACTAAATGTATATAGTTATTCAAACTTAATACTATATTAGTTTAGTGTGTTCTAGTTCTCTATAAGGAGATTAAGTGCTTAATAACTAACTTAGCAATAAATTATTTAAAGAAGAAATCCTAGGTAGGCATACCTACACTCCTAATTTCCTTCTACTCTATAGCTAGGACTATAATTACTTTAAAATTATATAGGTAATTTAAAAGTTATATAATTTATCCCTAGCTACCTATAAAGTTAATAAACCACTTAATTTAGCCTTCTCCTATAGTATTAAAGTAGTAAAGATGCCCTTATTTCTAATTAAATAGAAAGTAAGTCTAATAGTTTATAAAGAAAGCAAATCCTACTATAATATATTAATAGCTTATATATAAGTAAAGGTTAACTAGGTTATACTATAAGCTATAAGTAATATTAACTAGCTAGTAGGAGGAATAAAGCCTTCCTACCTTTAAACTAATTAATCGCTATAAAGTATCTATATTAAAATTCTCTATAGCATGTAGTTTAAATACTTAAGGTAGTATAGCTACTATTACCTCTAGTCCTTATATAATAATCCTCCCTATAGTAAATAGCTTAAACTAATTAAGCTAGTCCTTATTTAGGGTCTTATAGGCCTTTCTTAAGAACCTATAAATATCTATAGAATATTATTACTAAGTTAAGGGTATCTAACTAGGCCTAATTAGTATAACTTTATTAAAGTTATTGCTATCTTAGTATATTTTAAATCTTAGTAAGAGCTATAGCTAGTCCTGCCTTAGATAGAATAATAGTGGCTACTATCTATAGAGATTAACTAGGTTAAGTCTAATAGTGCCTTCTTTCTCTTCCCTAAAGAAAGATCCTTCTATTCTATATATTAAAATATAAATATAGTATATTATTAGGCACCTCTTATTTACAAAGTATATAATAGTCTTACTATCCACTTTAGTGTAGGTATTATTAGATACCTTAGATTCCTTGTATTCCACTATAATAAGGTATAATTAAATAGAATATATAGGTGTGTATATAAGAGTAGTAAGGGAAAGGATAGTAGTTACTTTTAGGAGATAAAGTAATTATAATATAAGGAGAGGTAGGATATAAGAAGAACTTAAGAAAGGAAGGCTTTAATAACTAAAGAAGAGCATAATAATATAAGAAGTAGGTAAGATTAAATGGTTCTTATAACCTAAGCCTTGTTCTTATAGCTCTTAATAGTTATGTAGTTAGTTAGTAGCGGCCGTCTGCGGCTGCGTTCCCTTTTATAACTAATAGTTGCTAACACCTGCTATTAGGCAATGGTTATAAGGATTAGATAAATCCTGTGAATTAAACTTCTTTGGCACCCTTATTAGTTATTAGGGCTGCCTGTCTATTAGTTATTAACACCTATTATTAAGGAATAGTTATGAATTAAGGTATTTAAACCCTCTCTTTTCCTCTCTGTCCTGTCTTTTATAAACCTTTATTCCTCTTTCCTTTAACTATTTAATTATAGCTAATTCTCTTAATATAACCTATTAAAGGCTTCCTAATATTACCGCTATTATTAGGGCTAGTGTCTTAGAGGCAGAACTTATAGTAACTAAGACTATTAACTAGTCTAATTATATAGAGATCTACCCCTTCTATATTAGTAGAGATTATATAGGCTTAGGCATTATTTAATCTTATACTAGACTACTAGCTAATAGTTTTGTTTTTATAGTTTAAGTTTCTTTTTATATTCTAGGTTTATAGTGGCATTAATATTAGTAATAGTAGCGTTCCCTTATACACTAAAATTATTCTCTAACCTATAGATAATATTCTAAAGGGGGCACCTCCCTATCTCCTTAAGGTAATAAAAAAGATAAACTTAGTAAAGGACTTTATTAGAAGCTACACTAAGAAAGAAAGTATATTAGCTCTAGTAGTTAAAAATAGTTATTAATATTAAGTCCTTATTCTAGCTAAAATAGCTTATCCTAATAGGTATTTTCTATATACTCTTTTATAATATCCTAAGCATTGCTAGGCTTTGCTTGTCTCTATATATAGTAGATTAAATAGTGTCTTCTATTCTAACTACTTAAACTTATATATATAATACATTAACTTCTTTAATAAGCATATATGCTTCCTATTCTATAGTTATATGTTAATTCTAGGTATCCTTAAGGGTACCTATAGTAATTATATCTAGAATAGCTTCTATGCTATAAGCTATAAATAGCGCTTTACTTCTAGGTATTAGCCTAGATCCTTAAGAGAGAGGGCTCTAGCACTATTCTTAGGTAAAGAATAGACTACTAAGGCGGCTAAGGCAATTCCCCTTAATCTAACTAGTATTAACTTTAAGAATTCCCCTTACCTAGAAATAGATATGCCTCCCCCTTTTCTAGATAGTTTATAATAAAGGAAAAATATACTATATCTTTTAATTTAGGGAAACAAATAAGAAAACCAGTAACTTAGCTCCTAGAACTATGCTATAATTACTTAATCTATAGTGTTTAAAAATAAAACCTAATCTTTTCTTAAAAATAAAAGTAAAGTATAAATAAAATAAAAGTTAAAATAGCTTCTAGCAGGTATATTATTAAAGAGTTAGGGAAGAGACCTTATATTCTTAATGCTATTTAATTATTAATTAAGGTAACCTAACTTTAATCTTATAGTATAGGTACTATTAGGGTAGAAGTTTAACTTTATTATCCTTAAGCACTAGCCTTTCCTTGCTTATCCCTTCCTAATAGTAGGTGCTCTTATTATTAATTATTTAATCTAATATATTATATTAAGCTATTAATAGCATAATACTTAAAACCTCCTTATTATAGTTATTGCTAATTACCTCTTCTACCTAGTTGCGTTAAGGAGCGTAAAGCTATTTATCTATAGTAAAAGTCCACTATTCTTCTAGATCTAGGAGGAATTTCTTAATATAGTCCCCTAAGATTATCTTTATAAGTTTAATACTATCTAGCGTCTACAAATAGTAGGCTCTAGAGATTAGCGCGCGCTTACGAATTTAAAAGGGTCTATTCTACCTTATTATAAGCTTCTATATTATAGATATATTAATATTCCATTAGACATTATATACTAAGATAAGATTCCTAGGTTTTAATTAATCTTTCCTAATTAAAGTAGCCTAGTTTTTATTGGTTTATTT
The DNA here is from genome assembly GCA_021950295.1 of Epichloe scottii. Classification (NCBI taxonomy): domain Eukaryota; kingdom Fungi; phylum Ascomycota; class Sordariomycetes; order Hypocreales; family Clavicipitaceae; genus Epichloe; species Epichloe scottii. Next base: position 5,744,062 of record CP083247.1, on the reverse strand, counting down.
TATAAGTTACTGTCTAAATTTAAATACCTTTATTCTTGCTTTTTTAATATCTTTTGCTTTTTATTTAAGTATCTAAACCTATGCTTTAAATAAGTCTTAACTGCCTATAATCGCGTCCTAATTAATTAGTCTCTAAGTTAGAAATTTAACTTCTAAAGGTAGTATTAGCTCCTATCTATAGATTAAATAAAACATAGACTTTCTATATAATTTATAAATAGTAGTGCGATCTATAAGAAGAGCCTTATTAAGGCGCTTAAACTATTATCTATCTAATCTACCTAACTTTGCTAGGGCAGATGTAAGAGACTAATATCTAACTTTAATAGGGGAATTCGCCTTTAGGTTATACCTAGATGTTTAGATTCTAGTAATGCTAATATCTATAAGTGCTTCCTTAAGGTTCCTGCGTATTTTAGGTTCTCTATTATAGATAATAAATTAGAAGAGCCTAAACCTACTAATTAGAGAGAAGAGAAACTTCCTAATTACTAATATAGTAGTGTTCTTAACTAGAGTAGCCTCTACCTAACTAGTAAGGTTATACCTAGCTTCTAATAGATACTTATATCTATAATTAATTAGTAGGTGCTAAGTGTTAATATAAATCTTACTTATTAGGTTTCCTAGTATAACTAGTATAGAAAGCTCTTATAGGCGCTATAGTATAAACTTTTAGTATATTTTATAGTAAGCTATTATCTCCTAGGCTATATTCTATAGTCCCTTTTACTAGTACCTTAATCTTATTACCTAGAAGACTACCTTAATACCTTTATATCTAAGTTCTTTATAAATAGCCTTAATAATTATCTATTATTACTTAGGTATATCCACTACTAGTGTGGGTCCCTTTATAATTCCTATTAGCCTTTTCTAGAGATATCCTTTTTCTAAGTAAAACTTCTTAGCCTTATTATATAGTTTTCTATAGTCCTTTACACTAAGATTAAGTAATCTTTAAAAAGTTAATAGGAAATTAATTACCTATTATATCTCCTCTAAGTAGCTCTTTTTATTTTCTTTACCTATAGTAATATTATTAAGGTAGAGATTAATAAAATCTTTAATATCCCCTTTAACTACCTAGTCTAATTAATCTAAAGCTCTAGGGCCCTTCCTTAATAGGGCGTTAGTAATTTAGTTTTTCTCTCTAGGTATATATTATACAGTAAAATTAAAGAGTAGAATATAGCTAATCTATTAGGTAATAAGTGCCCTAGGCATATTATTAATAGTACTGTGAATTTAATGTATAAGGACCTATAAATCTATCTCTAAAGTAAATAGAACTCTATATAGATATATTTATAGTTATCTTAATATATAAACCACTGCTTAGTATTCTTACTTTATAGCGTTATACCTAGATTTAGTGGTGTTCTAAGTACTACTTTTATAGTAAATAGGATATTATTTACTATTAATAATTTATAATAACATAGCTCCCTATCTAATTAAGCTTATATTAACTATTAGAATAATTTCTCTAAAGCCTAGTCCTAGATTAAGTAAAATAAGAATTAGTGCTATTATTACTACTTTCTTAAGGATATCTATAGCTTCTTACTAATCTAGCCCTTATATCTATTTACTCTCTTTCTTTAGTAAGATTACTAATAGCCTTACTTTCTATATATAATATTCTACCTATATATAATAAACTCCTATTAATCTAATAAAAGACTATATGTCTAATTAATCTTAACATACCTCCTAGTCTAAGATCTTAATTATCTTTACTTTAGTTAGTTTCCTTCTATTTATGCTATATATAAATCCTATAATTTCTACTAACTTCTAATAAAACTTTAATTTAACTGCTAAGGCTATATAACTAGAGAGCTTAATATTAACTAAGACTTTATTAATATTAATTAAATGCTTTATTATATACCTCCATACTCCTAGTATAATTTCCTTATTATTATATATTATAGTTAGACCTTAGATAGCGATATTATCTAGGAAAGGTACATAAATTTAGGGAATTAAGTTAAATAATACTCTCCTAATAATCCTAATAAACTAAGCTACTAAGTTAGTAGCTCCCTATAGTAGCTAATAGAGTTATAAAAGTCTAACTATAGTTAAAATTATTATTATGTCCTAACTTCTCTTAGCTAATTTAACCTAATTATATTCTAATAATAAATTAATAATAGATAGGATCTTATATATTATAAAGCTTTTGCTAAATGCTTTAGCTCCTTAAGGGCTAAGCGTATCCTATATTATAACTTTATTATATTTTATTGCTAATAAGATTAAATAAATTCTACTATCCTTTTTTATAATAAGGAAATATAGATTCCTATAGGAACTATAGCTCTTCTCTAAATAACTATACTTTAGCTTTTTTTTAAAAGATTAACTAGCTTCCCTTATAACCTAAGAGGTATTAGGATTAAACCTACCTACTATGCCTTATATTTAATAACCTTAATAACTTATAGTAGCATAACTAGTGGGTTAACTTTTCCACACTCTAATAAGTCCTATACTAGCGCTGCTTCTTAGTTATAGAGAATTTCCTTAAAAATATTAACTTCTTCTAGTGTTAAATATTCTTACACCCCTTTAACTATTTAATCTAATTATTCCTAGGTTATTCTAAAACCTTAAGGGTCTATGCTAAATCTCCTAGTAATATACTTATTATATTTCCTAGATATATTAAGTTATAACTTTGCTTCTTCCTATTTCTTTAACTTCTACTTTAGATCTCCTTTAGGGATTAATCTATTAGAGGGCATATTATTATAAGGGTAAATCTTCTAGGCTTTTTATTTATATATTATATTAATTATTAGATTAGGTGGTTCTAGCTTTTGCTAGGGTTAAAAATCCTTTATAACTACCTTAAGTTACTTAGCATAGTTAATTATTATATCTTTAATAACTATATAGAAGATCTTAGTCCCTTTCTTTATTAAGATAGGGATAAGTTCCTTGCTATCTTCTAATATCTTCTCTATTCCTTCTTAAAACATTTAATCTTCTTCTAAGGTTCCTAAGGCTTCTAGTTTTACTACTAGGTAGCTAAATATAATAGCGTTAATAGTAGGTTACTATACTAGTGGTTTATTAGTATATTACCACTAAATGCTTCCTATAACTCTTAATATAATAACTATATTACTAAATTAACACTAGGCATAGAGCTCCCCGCTATATAAGTAGTTAAATTGCATCTAGTATATCCTAAAGAAGGGTATTCCTAGGATTAAGGTAATATTAACTAAGTCTAGGCTAATGTAGAAAGTAGTGGGTATCTAGATATTCCCTAGGTATAGCCTTATCTAAACCTCCCTAATTATCCTAATCTAATATAATAAGTAAGATAAGGTATTTATAGCGTTTATTAGATAGATCTTTAATCTAAGTTATTTTGCTATGCTTTCTAAGATTATATTTCCTTATGCTCCTATGTTAATAAGTCCTTATAGTAGCTCTCCTTTAGGGTTATCTAGTTAAACCTATAGGTATAGTAACTCCTATAGATTATTAATAGTAGCTTATAGTTCTATTATTATATTAAGCATAAAAGTCTTCTTATTTAGATTAATTAGTTCCTAATAGGTCTTAGTGATTAAGCTTCTTATTCCTAGCCTCTCCTGAATTTATTCCTATAAGGCTATATTAATTTCTAGTGGAGGCATTATAGGTAGCAAAGCTTTCTTAATCGTGGCTTTATTCTTCTTATCCTCCTTAATTGTCTTCTATATTATCTAAGTGACACTATTAATCTGCTAGTCTAGATTAAATAGTCTTAGGTTCTTTCTTAGACTAAACGCTTTTAATAGAGAAGAGACTAGTCCTAACAAGTCCCTGTTATAGTATTAGATATCTTTAATGCCTTTTGCTCTTATAAGACATTTATTACTAACTACTTTAGCTAATATTAGTATTATATAGTAAATATCTTAGAAAGGGATACTAAGCTTCTTTTAGAAGACCTTATTATATAATTAATCTAGAATCCGTTGCCTAACTTTGTTTAACTAATCCTTATTACCTTTGCCTATAGCTAGGTTCTCCTAGATAGGTTAGCTTTAACTTTAGTGATTTTTAGTGTTATTATTCTTAACTTCCTTAACCCTTAGGTATTTTGCTAATCTTTCTCTAATAGCTAATACTTTTATAATAGCGCTTTCTTTACCTTTATCTTCTATGCTTACCTTCTTAAATTAGATAGTTAAGACTATACCTATTAATTCCCTCTTTAGGATTATTACCTTAACTTCTCTCTCTAGTTAGTATATTACTAGATTAAACTAGCCTTCTATTCTCTTAAAGACATCTTATTCTTCTATTATTATTTCCTAACTTATACCTCTGCTTAGTCTATATTCCTTAATCCTAGGTATTATATAGGTAATCTTATAGTCTTTAAAATACTTAACCTAAAATATAGCTAGCTTACGCATATAGCTACTAATTTAGAGAAATTTTAAGAGTAAGACTAGGGGTATAATCTAATACTTTAGATTATCCCTAATTACTAGGATACAGACTACTAGATTATAGACTACAAATTTTAATATCTTATTAAACTTAAGGATCTTATATCTTATAGCTAAATAAGTATTATTATTATAGTAGTGGCATTTATTTAACTAATAGCCCCTTCCTAAAATCGCATTTAGATTAAAGACGCGGTTATCCTTATTATAATTATATAGTCCTATGTAGTTTATTTAGTAAAGCTACCTTTATTACTACTAGGTAGTGCTATATTTAGCCTTAAGCTATTTTATAATATTAATTTCCTTACCTACTTATTTTATAAACATAATCTTTAGGTTAGCTAATTATTTTATTAGGTTATCTATTTAATCTTAATAATCCAACTACTTAGCTACTATCCTATTTCCTATCCCTTTTTTATAGAATCTAGGTCTACTATCCCTTCCTAATAAATTATTCTATGCTAAATAATTTCTTTAAGAAGTTTACTACTTATTAAAAACCCTTAGATTAAATAATCTCTAATTTATAAGGCTAGATTCCTAATTATCTAAAGAAAGCTTTACTATATTAAAACCTTCTAGACCCCTATTTTAGAGTTCTAGGCGTGTGTAAATATATATATTAAGCTCTATCTAGAGAGGTTTATATTCTATAATAAGGACTTCTTTATAGGTAAGCCCTTTATAATCTATAAAGCTTAAGATTAAATAATCTAGGAGTGCTTTATAGATATAGTTTAATTAGCTTATAGTGGTTTTCTATCTAGTTAGGTTAATAATAAATATTAGAGCTTAATGCTTCTATAGCTAGTAATAGGTATTCTAAATAGACTTTAGTTATATTAAATTAAGATCTTTAAGCTATCTATAAGCGTTTTCTATTTAATCCTAACTAGTAGTATTATACTAGAGAAGCATCTCCTCCTTAGACTCCTTCTAGGTTTATAATATAGTTAGCATCTTAACTACCTATTAAAGCTTTAGGTTAATATCCTATTTAAGTATCTTATACTAGTCTATCTTAGGTATGCCTATTACCTTTATCTTTACTTTAAAGTCCTTAAGGAAGTTAGATATATTTTTACTAGTAAACTACTAAATATTATATCTATTCTATATAGTAATTAATAAGGTTTACTATACTATTATTTCTCTAAGGAGCTTTACAAAAGATTCTATATTAAGGCCTCTAAGGGCCTTAGGTATCTTACTAATATTATTAGGTTTTTCCCTAAGTAATCTTTAAACCTAGTTTAGGTTAGGCTAATTACTATCTTAGGATTAGATAGTCCCTAACTAGTAGTTAGAGTACTTAGTAAAGGAGTGTCCCTAAGGTCTTATTAACTAGTTAATAGCTTACTTAATCCTACTTTACTAGTTTATTAAGAATAAGTTAGGATATAACTAGGCATAGAGTAGGATAAGTATTCTTTTAATTAATCTTAGAGAGAGATAGCTACTTATATTTAAATAAATATCTTTATAATATCTAGTGCTTCCTTTAGGAAGACTTTTAAAGGGGTAGTATTAGTAGTAATAAATAAACTATAAGTAAAGGCTACTAGGATAACCATATAGCTTTTTATAATTAACTATAAGATCCTAATAATTAGCTAAATAATAGCAAAATAGATAATAGGCCCTAAGATTAAATAGCCTAAAACACTAGACTATATATCCTACTAGCTTAGAATATTTAGCTACGTTTTCTATATTATAGACTTGTATTTAGAGGTAACCGGTAAGGGATTAATAACTTAGTAAGTGTTTGTAAAGTACCCTTCTAAGCTAGCTAGCTTTTCTGCCTATATATGCGTGTAATGCGCTTCCTTCTGCCTAATCCTCCTTATCTTATTATGTTTAGCTAGTTTAGCCGCTTTTGTTTTAATACCCTAGCTATCTTATAAGTTAGGTCTAGACTCTTAGTTTATAGCTTATTATAGGGAAAATAAGATAAAGGGATCTTCTTATAGTCTAGGTTAGTAATAGCTAAAGGGTATTAAAGGATCGCTTCTAATTAATCTTAACTAAGGCTAAGAAATAACTAGAGTAGAATAGTCCTAGGGGATTAAAAACCCGTTTCTCTACTAGTTTTATTAAGTAGAAAATAATACCCTAAAAGATATAATACTAGCCTACACGCATAGGTAGCTTTAATGTCTACGCACGTTAAAGGGGGTTAAGAAGCTTAACTACAGTAACCTATTATAAGGCTAGATTATCTCTATAAGATAGAGATAATCTAGATTAAATAGTCTAATGGATTGGAAGTGACCTAATGGTTAAATTAGTGCGGGTGATAATAATCTTGTTAATTTATCTTATCTTAAAACACAATAACAAGCCATAGCAAAGCTAGGCATAAAAACTCTATATCTAATGTGCGTGACGAGCTCTAGAAGCCTAGTCAGAAGTAATCCCTTTATAGACTATTTAATCCCTAGCTTACATGACTAATGTTATCATCCCTTAGTGTAATGAATATCCCTGTAACCCCTGATGCTATCATCGCGAACGCGTGTGTTTCTAGGCGCGCGATTCAGGCCACACAGTACCTAGCTATAAAGCTAAAGCTAAGTAGTAGGTAAGTTATAGTATTAAATAAGCTCTATCTATTTAATTTTATAATTATACATAGGGTAGGGAAATTAAACCTAGCTAACGCACTATTAAAAAGGTTAGATTATATTAATAAAGAGAAAAAGCAAAGGTAATATCCTTATAATTACTAATATTTCTATTAAAGTTTATAGAGGTAAAGTAATAAGGATATAGTGGTAAAACTACTAAAACTATAAGGTCTATTTATTTATTATTTAGTAAGTTAAATATTAAGTTATAGAGGCGCTATAATAGAACTACTAATATCTAGCGTTTTAAGAAAATATAACTTAAATATATTCTAGAAGAGCCTATAAGTCTAGGATCCCTTATAAGAGGGATTATAGTAGGGATTTTAGATAGTTTATAGTAAGAATATTATAGTAAAATTACTAATACCTAGCGTTTAGAATTATTATATAGCTAACTAAACCCTATAAGTCTAGGATTCCTTATAGGAGGAATTATAGTAGGGATAGTAAATAATAAGTAGTAAGATAGTTATAGTAAAACTACTAATACTTAATAAGGCTTATTATTTAATTATATTTTGCCTATAAGTCTAGGCATATAAAATAAGCTAATCCCTTATAGAGATATTATAGCTAGGATTTTAATAGTTAGAAGAACTTTAGTAAAGTTAAACTCTACTATATTTAAAGAAGGCTTAGATTTTCTAATTTAAGTTTTATTATTTAAAGCATAATAAAGAGATGCCTTTATTATATAGTAAAAGTTATTACTAGAAAGTAATAACTTTAGAATATTATAGATATAGTCTATTAGGCCCTTTAAGCTATTAATATTTAAAGACTAAGTTTTTATTCCTATAAGAATAAGAAAAGAGATTTTACTACTAACCTATAATAACCTTACTACTAGATATTAAGGAGTTAGTAAGATACTTTACTAAATTATAAACTAATACTATTAGCTAATAATAAAAAAAGATACTAAGTTATATATAAGCACTTATATAAATTATTAAGTTTTAAAGCCTAGGTTATATAAACCCTATAGTAAGTTAGTAGCTTTACTAGTGCTTAATTACCTTTTTTAGGAACTCTTAATAAACTTTATAATAAGATTACTATTAGTAAAGAATAGAAATTAGACTTATAATATAATCCTAGTTATTATTAATTAGTTTATAAAGTATAGTATTTATATCCCTATATCTATATAACTAACTAGTAATAGGCTAGTAATAGTGTTTTTAAAATATATATTTAGAGACTATAGTGCCTTAAAAGGTATTATTATAAACTAAGGGTTAATATTTACTAGTAGGTTTTAGAGAATATTTTACTACCTTATTATAATAAAGTAGTAACTAAGCACTATATTTTACCTATAAATAGATAGATAAATAAAATATTTAAATTAAGTTCTAAAGCATTATCTAAGGGCTTTTACTTATATAAAGCAAATAGATTAGGCTAATAATTTACTAATAGTATAATTTACTTATAATATAAGTAAGTATATAGTGTATAGCTATATACTTACTAAGGCATTATAAGGATATAACCTAAGAGAGCTATATTAAGTAGTTATATAAATTCCTCTAATAAATAATTAGGCTAAGACTAGAGTCTAAGAGCTAAGAGATAAGTATATTATAATTAAGTAGCTCCTAAGTAATATATAAGCTTAGTATAAGAAATATTATATTTAAAAAGAAAGCTAAAAAGATTTAATATAAGTAACTATATTTTACTATTAATAAAGAATATTAATTTATAATCCCTTAGTAAGAAGCTCTTAGTAAAGTACTTAGGTGTTACGGAATTTTTAGGCCTATAATCTAGTGCTTAACCCACTAGACTAAAAGGTCAGCTACAACCATAGTTGTAGGTTGTAGCAATATTAAGCCCTATAAAGCGTATTCTAGCACGTAACATATGCCGCGGCATAGCATATTTGTTAGCTAACCTTAGCTAATAGGGGGACCTTCCAAGCCCTAAGAGCGTTATAGCTGGATCCTCAAGTCTAGTACTAAACCTAGTATATATAACTAGTAGGGAATTGCACTCCTATAGTATCTTAACATTCCTAGCCTACCCTATAGCTTATGGCTATTAAGGTTATAACTAACCCTAGACCTAAAAATCCGCACGCCGCACGTCTCAAACACAGGAGCAATTGCTACCACATGTTACGGAATTTTTAGGCCTATAATCTAGTGCTTAACCCACTAGACTAAAGGTCAGCTACAACCATAGTTGTAGGTTGTAGCAATATCAAGCCCTATAAAGCGTATTCTAGCACGTAACATTAGGCCCCTATAAGATTAAAAAGAAAGTTAGAAGTTATAGTTTAGTATATTAATTATAGTTACTAGCTAAGATACGCTTATATAATATTTTTAATATTATAAGCCTTAAGCCTTTCTATAAGGACCTAAGTAATATAATTAATATATTTTTATTATAAGATAATATTAAGAATAATAAAGAAAAATTTAAAGTTAAAAGAATTATTTTATATAGGTATAATAATAAACGCTATAAATATCTAGTAAAATAAAAAGACTATAATAATTTAGAGAATTTATAGGTACTAAAAAAGGATTTTATCTTAAAAGATATTATTAATAATTATAAGTAGTAATTATATAGCTAAATTATAAAGATAAAGTTACTTCTATAGGTTAAAGAGGGTAAAGTCTAATAGTAGTATTAATTTTTAAAACTATAATCTAAATAGCTATTTACTTACTACTTCTCTATAGGGATATTAGTAACTATAATAACTTTAGCTTTATTATTAGAAAATTCCTTATCTCTATAGGTATAAGCCTAAATTTCTTCTAAGACCTCTAAGGGCCTAATATAAATAGGGAGTTAAGTAATAAATAGTATAAACTAGTAGTAAGTTAGTAAGATATAAGCTATAAAAATATTTAAGAAACTTACTATTAGGCTAGTTATAGCTATAAAGTAAAGATAGTTTATAATTTTAATTTAAGTCTTTAAGTTAGTAATATTAAGTTATTATAAGAATATAGCATACTTATTAGCCTTTACCTTATAAGTAGTATTAGTAGTAAGATAAGTATATCTAACCTAGCTATATTAATTAGTGTTTTTATAAGATAATAAAGTATTATAAAGTTTATAAAGAGTGTAAATAAGAGCCTAGTAGTAAGTTAGTAATTATTAAGTTATATATTAATAAGGGTAAACTTATAATATTAGTATAAAAGTGTATTCCTTTAGGAATAGACTAAATTAAGTTAAATAGCTTTTTATAAAGCTAGGTAATTCTATTAGGGCATTAGTAGTATATTAGTAAAGAACTTATTTTAAGGGTTAGGATAATATATACTAATATAGAGTTTATTATTTCTTATATAATATGTGTATTTTATAGAATTATCTAAGTAAGTTAGCTAAGGATAGTAATAAGGTAGTAGTATAGTTATACTTAAGAAGTAACTATAGTCTTCTAGAGTGGCTTTTCCTTTAATAATATATTAAGGCTTAGTGTTAGGAGCACAAAGGCATGAGGGACATTATAAGAGGGCCGCCTCTCTAAGCGAGGCGAATCCCTAGATAACTTATGCGCTAGGACCTAGCAGCTACATAGTCACATAGGCGTAAGGAGAAGGTATATAATAAGGACCTCTCCTATTTAGGGGGAGGTTAGAGTTTAAAACCTTTATATACTTACCCCTAGCTATTACCTTTATAGTAGTAACCTTATTCTCCTATTATTACTCTATTTATCTTTTCCTATGCCTTTAGTTATAATAAATTAAACTCTTAAACCCTTTAGGGTAAATAGACTATTAGTTATAGATTATAATATTAAAATTGAATAGAATAGCTATATAATTTACTATATATAGTAACTATATAGCTAGTATACTATACTTAGGTAATAACATAGGATACTAAGATAGTGTAATTCTAGGGTCTAATAGCCTAGATAGGAATAATAAAAATAGCACTCCTAAAGATTAAAATAATAATAAGGAGCTTACTATAAATTAATATAATAATTATAGAGAAATTAAGCATAGTAAAGAAGAGCTAAACTAAATCCTTAAGTAAGCTAAGACTAAGCTATAAAGAGCTTAGAAAAGATAGAAAATTCTATAGCTATAGGAATAGTAATATGTAATTAAGGCAAGCACCTTATTAGCAAGTACTAGCACTAGACCTACTAACCCTACTAAAGGACTTATAATTATATTACCTTTAGACTTACTAAGAAGCTTTAAACCTACTATAACCCTACACTACTATAGTCTTATAAAAATATAACTAAAGACTCTAGTATATAAAGGAGATTTATATAAAAGTCTTTAATATTTCTTAGTAAACCTTAATATAGCTTTTACCTTAAACTATAAGATATTTATTAATAATATAACTAAGGTAGCCTATACTAGTAGCTACTTAGTAAAGGATATAAAGTAATAATAGATATATTATATAGCTATAGATAGTTATATAGATTACTAGGACTATACCTAGGCTAGGTTTATAGATTAGCTAAAAACTAGAATAATAGATAAGAATGCATAGTGCTTAAAAGCTATAAGAATACTACTAACCCTTAGATAAGAAAACTATTAGTTATTCTAGGGATTTATAAAAACATAGATAAAAGCTAAGGCTAAACTCCCTAAAGTAATCCCTATAAGACTTTATATTTATATGTTTATTAATAGTCTAAATAATACTATAAAGAAGTAAATACTTAGCTAGGAGTTCCTAGTAATATAGACTTATTTAGCTAGTTAAGGAAAGAAAGTAGAAGTTATAATAAAAATAGGTTAGAATAGTAACTAAAGCAATAACTATAGATAAGACTATAGATAGAAAAGGTAATACTTAAATTTACCTATAGTAAATACACTATAATAAAGTAGTAAGGGAGCTATAAGATCCCCTATAGTGTGCTTTAAATATAAATAACCTAGTTATATTACACTAAGATACAAAGAACTAGATTATTCTGTTATGGACTCGAGCTGTAAGCTCGGGTCAAGTCCGAGCAAGACTGGGTCCGGAAAGGGGGCGGTTCGTGCACGGACCATGCAGACCTGCTATAAGGGGGGACCCGTCACTACCCCTTTGTTTAGTTCTCTTCTTCTTTTGTAAGAATAAGATTCGCACTTTGAACGCTTACGTGCAGCTGCCCTAAGGCCAGTTCATAACAATTCTATCTATAAGAGCGTAAGCTATATAATACTATTATATAGGAATAACAGTAACTAAGCAGTAGGGCAAGATATAAATAAGACACTAATTAGCTTTACTTAGGCCTAGGATAATGCCCTTACTAATAAATTATCTAAGGATATAAGAATAAAAGTTTAGACATTATTATAGTAAGATTATAAATAGGTAGTAATATCTACGCTACTTAATATAGGCGTAATAGAATTAATTATTTACCTAAAATTATTATTAAAGGCAAATTAGGCTAATATATAGAAAGATAACACACCGCTTAAAAGTGTGGCTAAGACCCTTATTCTATATTAAGAAATCTTAAATTAGGTTATCTTAGTAAAAGATAGCATAGGCTATGTAAAAATATGCTAAGTTTGCTACTATATTATAAATACCCCTAAGAACCTTATCCTAGGAATAGACTAGGCTAGAATATATAAGCCTATAGTTATATCCTAGAAAGAGGGACTATAGAGATACCCTATTATAAAAGATTACCTTAACTTTATATTAGGAATATAGTAAGTAAGAAGAGAAGTAAAACGCTTATTTATAGCGTTTTTACTTTATTTAGTATTAATTAAGCTTATAGACTTGCTAAATAAGGATAAAAAAGATAAGAATATTAGCCCTATAGTAAGCAATGCCTTAACTTATAATAGCCTAACTATAATTAAGGTATAAGATACCTATATAATAGGTAAGGAGAGTTTTATTACCTTAATAGACCCTAATAGTAAGGTAGTAATACTAAACCTAGAAGAGGACTATAAGCCTAAGTTACTAGAGGTATATATAGAGTTTAAAGATATGTTTTTTAATAAGCTTATAGGTATACTTCCTAAGTTAGGTAGTTATATATATATAATTAAGTTAGAAAAAGGGAAAACACCCCTTAGTAGCTAATATATAGTTTAGCTAAAAAAGAGCTAGAGATACTTAGAGAGTACCTAGCTAGTATATAGCATAAAGGATAGATCTAAAGATTAATTAGCCTAGCTAAGGCCCTAATTTTATTTATTTTAAAGAAAGGAGGTAAATTAAGGCTTTATATAAATTATAGAGGCTTAAATTAGATTATAATAAAAGATAAGGCACTATTACCTCTAATTACTAAGATCTTAAACTAATTAAAGGGGGCAAAGGTCTATACTAAATTAGATCTTAAAGATATATACCACTAGCTATATATTTACAAGGGAGATTGTTACGTGCTAGAATTGACAATTGGCCTGTTACCTAGGATGTGGCTAGCTTCGTGCCACAAGACCTCGGATGTGGCTAGCACGTGACCTAGAACCCCTATATTAGATGATAGCTTTGACCTCTAGCTAGTTGAATAACAACAACGAACACACTCATTTATATCTTACGTTTTATATCGTAACAAGTGGTAGCAATTGCTCTTCGATCGTTGCGCACCTCTAGCGCTTTTACTGCTAAATAAAAGCCACCAAACCGACAAAATCGTCAACCAACACCAAGCCCGTCAAAGCTATCCCTTTCAATAGGCCTGATAGCTCACCCCTAGGCATCGCGCCTATCGTCAGATCCGTTGACCTTTAATTCGAAGACCTTTAATTCGTTGACCTTCGAATTGCTTCGATCTTCGACCTTTGATCCGTCAATTTGAAGACCTTCGACCTTCGATCTTCAACCTTCGATCCGTTGATTTGAAGACCTTTAAAGACCTTCAATTCGTTGACCTTCGAATTGCTTTGATCTTCGACCTTCGATCCGTCGATTTGAAGACCTTTGAAGACCTTCAATTCGTTAACCTTCGAATTGCTTCGATCTTCGACCTTCGAATTGCTTCGATCTTCGACCTTCAATCCGTTAATTTGAAGACCTTCGATCTTCGATTCTTCAACCTTCGATCTGTTGATTTGAAGACCTTCAATTCGTTGACCTTTGACCCGACCTTCGATCCGTCGATTTGAAGACCTTTGAAGACCTTCAATTCGTTAACCTTCGAATTGCTTCGATCTTCGACCTTCGAATTGCTTCGATCTTCGACCTTCGAATTGCTTCGATCTTCGACCTTCGAATTGCTTCGATCTTCGACCTTCAATCCGTTAATTTGAAGACCTTCGATCTTCGATTCTTCAACCTTCGATCTGTTGATTTGAAGACCTTCAATTCGTTGACCTTTGACCCGACCTTCGATCCGTCGATTTGAAGACCTTTGAAGACCTTCAATTCGTTGACCTTCGTCCCGACCGTTGATCCGTTGATTTGAAGACCTTCGACCCGACCGTCAATCTGACAAATTCGTCAATTTCGATCGCTGGCCTCCCCGCTAGGCAGCTTCCTTACGAATCCAATAAAGCTCGCTATAATGCTTCCCTTACACCAGCTAGATCAGTGCGAGCAACAGCGATTACAGCGGCTTTATAAACAAGATCGTCAGCGCCGAACCTGTGGCATCTGTAGGAAGACCTTCTCGTCAAGAAATCAGGTCTTTCAACATCTCAAGGACCTATGCCCAGCTAGTCAGCAATTTCAACAGATTTAACAGCAGCTAGATTAATAACTCTAGCAGCAATTCCAGTGGCAACAAGACCAGCATCAACGGGACCTTCAGGACCTAAGGACCCGATATCAATGGCAACAGCAGCAATTGCAGCAGCAAATTCAGTGGCAGCAGCAACAGATACAGGACCTTCAACGGAAGCTAGCTATTGAAGAGGATGACTTCCAGCAGCTTGAAGACCTCGTTAAGGAAGTCTTCGAAGAACGCGATAACCTTCGAAGGCAGCTAGCTTGTCAGCGAATTGAACAGCCTAGACCTCTGCAAAGCTCATTGCCTAGCCCTCTGCAAAGCTTATTGCCTAGCCCTCTGCAAAGCTCGTTGCCTAGCCCTTTGCAAATTCGTCAGCAGCTAATTCAACAGCCTGACCGAAGCCCTCTGCAAAGCTCGTTGCCTGGCCCTCTGCAAAGATTGTTGCCTTGCCAATCTAGCTATCGTCAGATGTATCAATCCAATGATCAATTTGACCGTCAACCTGACCGTCAACCTGATTGATTTGACATTAGCTAGCTGACCTTAGATAGCTGGGACAGCTATCTCTTTTATCCGTGGTGCCCGCACTTGTTACGTGCTAGAATTGACAATTGGCCTGTTACCTAGGATGTGGCTAGCTTCGTGCCACAAGACCTCGGATGTGGCTAGCACGTGACCTAGAACCCCTATATTAGATGATAGCTTTTACCTCTAGCTAGTTGAACAACAACAACCTTTACACACTCATTATATTATACGTTTTATATCGTAACAGAGATAAGTAGAAGATAGCCTTTTAGTATAGATATAGTTACTTTAAGTATCTTATAATGCTATTTAGGCTTATAAATACGCTTATAACCTTCTAAGAATATATTAATAATGCCCTTAAGGGCCTTATTAATTTAATTTATATTATTTACCTAGATAATATTTTAATTTATAGTAGTGACATAGAAGCGCATAAGGGTTATATTAAATAGGTCCTTTATAAGCTTTATAAAGCTAGCCTTTTTATTAACCTTATAAAGTGTAAATTTTTATATACTAAGGTTAAGTTCTTAGGATTTATAATTATAGAAGAAGGTATCTTAATAGAGCCTTCTTATATTAAGGCTATTATAACCTAGCTAGTACCTTATAGTATGCTTAATATCTAGTTATTTCTTAGCTTTACTAGATTTTACTAATGCTTTATTAAAAGCTATAGTAAAATTATAATTTTACTAACTAATTAACTTAAGGGAAATTAGCTAGTAACCTTAAAGCTAGAGCCCTATAAGTTAGTAGTGTTTAGGGAACTCTAGTAATAGTTCTAAGAAGCGCTAATTTTAGTTTATTTTAATCCGCTAGTACCTTTAAGGGTAGAGACTAATATATTAGAATATGCTATTAGAGTGGTCCTTATAATGTTAGTGCTAGGTTACTAGCACCTAGTAGTGTAAATATTAAGGAAGTTAAATAATATAAAACTTTATTATATAATACTAGATATAAAGCTTCTAGTAATCTAAGAGGCTTTTTAGGCCTAGAGATATTACCTAGCTTATTTAATGTATTTAATTACTATTATAACTAATTATCTTAACTATAAGTACTTAGCTATAAAGCTAAAGCTAAGTAGTAAGTAGGTTATAGTATTAGATAAGCTCTATTTATTTAATTTTATAATTATATATAAGGTAAGGAAATTAAACCTAGCTAATACACTATTAAGAAGGTTAGATTATATTAATAAAGAGAAAAAGCAAAGGTAGTGTCCTTATAATTACTAATATTTCTATTAAAGTTTATAGAGGTAAAGTAGTAAGGATATAGTAGTAGAATTGCTAATGCTATAAGGTTTATTTGTTTGTTATTTAGTAAGTTAAATATTAAGTTATAGAGGCACTATAATAGAACTACTAATATCTAGCATTTTAAGAAAACATAACTTAAATATATTTTAAAAGAACCTATAAGTCTAGGATCCCTTATAGGAGGGATTATAGTAGGGATTTTAGATAGTTTATAGTAAGAATATTATAGTAGAACTACTAATACCTAGCGTTTAGAATCGTTATATAGCTAACTAGACCCCGTGAGTCTAGGATCCCTTATAGGAGGGATTATGGCAGGGATTTTAGATAGTTTATAGTAAGAATATTATAGTAAAACTACTAATACCTAGTGTTTAGAATTAGTGTATAGCTAACTAGACCCTATAAGTCTAGGATTCCTTATAGGAGGAATTGCAATAAGGATAGTAAATAATAAGTAGTAAGATAGTTATAGTAGAACTACTAATACTTAATAAGGCTTATTATTTAATTATATTTTACCTATAAGTCTAGGCATGGAAAATAAGCTAATCCCTTATAGAGATATTATAGCTAGGATTTTAATAGTTAGGAGAACTTTAGTAAAGTTAAACTTTACTATATTTAAAGAAGGCTTAGATTCTCTAATTTAAGTTTTATTATTTAAAGCATAATAAAGGGACGCCTTTATTATATAGTAAAAGTTACTACTAGAAAGTAGTAACTTTAGAATATTATAAATATAGTCTATTAGGCCCTCTAAGCTATTAATATTTAAAGACTAAGTTTTTATTTCTATAGGAATAAGAAAAGAGATTTTACTACTAACCTATAATAACCTTACTACTAGATATTAGGGAGTTAGTAAGATACTTTACTAAATTATAAACTAATACTATTAGCTAATAATAAAAAAAGATACTAAGTTATATATAAGCACTTATATAAATTATTAAGTTTTAAAGCCTAGGTTATATAAACCCTATAGTAAGTTAGTAGCTTTACTAGTGCCTAATTACCTCTTTTAGAAACTCTTAATAGACTTTATAATAGAATTACTACTAGTAAAGAATAAAAATTAGACTTATAATATAATCCTAGTTATTATTAATTATTTTATAAAGTATAGTATTTATATCCCTATATTTATATAACTAACTAGTAATAGGCTAGTAATAGTGTTTTTAAAATATATATTTAGAGACTATAGCGCCCTAAAAGGTATTATTATAAACTAAGGGTTAATATTTATTAGTAAGTTTTAGAGAATATTTTACTACCTTATTATAATAAAGTAATAACTAAGCACTATATTTTACCTATAAATAGATAAATAAATAGAATATTTAAATTAAGTTTTAGAGTATTATCTAAGGGCTTTTACTTATATAAAGTAAATAGATTAGGCTAATAATTTACTAATAGTATAATTTACTTATAATATAAGTAAGTATATAGTATATAGCTATATACTTACTAAGGCATTATAAGGGTATAATCTAAGGGGGCTATATTAAGTAATTATATAAATTTCTCTAATAAATAATTAGGCTAAGACTAGAGTCTAGGAGCTAAGAGATAAGTATACTATAATTAAGTAGCTCCTAAGTAATATATAAGCTTAGTATAAGAAATATTATAATTTAAAGAGAAAGCTAATAAGATTTAATATAAGTAACTATATTTTACTATTAATAAAGAATATTAATTTATAATACCTTAGTAAAAAGCCTTTAGTAAAGTATCTAAGCCCTTATAAGATTAAAAGAAGGTTAGGAGTTATAGTTTAGTATACTAATTATAGTTACTAGCTAGGATATACTTATATAATGTTTTTAATATTATAAGCCTTAAGCCTTTCTATAGGGACCTAAGTAATATAGTTAATATATCCTTATTATAAGATAATATTAAGAATAATAAAGAAGAATTTAAAGTTAAGAGAATTATTTTATATAGGTATAATAGTAAACACTATAAATATCTAGTAAAATAAAAAGACTATAATAATTTAGAGAATTTATAGGTGCTAAAGAGGGATTTTATCTTAAAAGATATTATTAATAATTATAAGTAGTAATTATATAGCTAAATTATAGAGATAAAGTTATTTCTATAGGTTAAAGAGAGTAAAGTCTAATAATAGTATTAATTTTTAAAACTATAATCTAAATAGCTATTTACTTACTACTTCTCTATAGGGATATTAGTAGCTATAATAACTTTAGCTTTATTATTAAAAGATTCCTTATCCCTATAGGCATAGGCCTAAATTTCTTCTAGGACCTCTAAGAGCCTAATATAAATAGGGAGTTAAGTAATAAATAGTATAAACTAGTAGTAAGTTAGTAAGATATAAGCTATAAAAATATTTAAGAAACTTACTATTAGGCTAGTTATAGCTATAAAGTAAAGATAGTTTATAATTTTATTTTAAGTCTTTAAGTTAGTATTAAGTTATTATAAGAATATAGTATGCTTATTAGCCTTTACCTTATAAGTAATATTAGTAGTAAGATAAGTATATCTAACCTAGCTATATTAATTAGTGTTTTTATAAGATAATAAAGTATTATAAAGTTTATAAAGAGTATAGATAAGAGCCTAGTAGTAAGTTAGTAATTATTAAGTTATATATTAATAAGAGTAAACTTATAATATTAGTATAAAAGTGTGTTTCTTTAGGAATAGACTAAATTAAATTAAATAGCTTTTTATAAAGCTAGGTAATTCTATTAGGGCACTAGTAGTATATTAGTAAAGAACTTATTTTAAGGGTTAGGATAATATATACTAATATAGAGTTTATTATTTCTTATATAATATATATATTTTATAGAATTATCTAAGTAAGTTAGCTAAGGATAGTAGTAAGGTAATAGTATAGTTATACTTAAGGAGTAACTATAGTCTTCTAGAGTAGCTTTTCCTTTAATAATATATTAAGGCTTAGTACTTTTATTATCTTAGGAGTAATCTTCTAGATAGTAGCTTACTAAGTATAATATAAATAAGGTATCTTAGTGTTACTAGCACTAAGTTAGTAGTAAGACCTCTATGCTTAAGTAGTAAACTTATATAGTTAATTTACTTATTTTTACGTATTTATAAGGGGATTTCTTAGAAACCTTAGTAATAGAAGTAAGCATAGGACTAGCAGAGATAAATATAGTAGTAGATATAGTAAGCTAGTAAATAGTTAGTAGTGCTAAAGTAGTAAAGAAATTTAAGGGAAGAAAGGATTATTTAAAGACTACTAAATAATAGTAGTATAGAAGCTAAGCATAGTTAGGTCTTAGCGTTAAAGCTATAAAGCAATAGTAATTAATAGCAAGCTAGCTATATAAGAAAATAATTAGGACCTAATATTATTAAGGTTTTATTTTTTTTACTAATGCATTAGGGTATAAGGGATTATAATAATTCTGCGTTAAATTATAAGGTTAAAGAATAGTCTTAAAAGCTTCTAAGTAGTATACTTGCCTCTAGGTAGTAGTTTATTATATAATTAAGGATAATTATATATAGGGGGTATTATATTAGGAGCATAAAGGCATAAGGGATATTATAAGAGGGCTGCCTCTCTAAGCAAGGCAAATCCCTAGATAACTTATGCGCTAGGACCTAGTAACTAGATAGTCACGTAGGCGCAAGGAGAAGGTATATAATAAGGACCTCTCCTATTTAGGGGGAGGTTAGAGTTTGAAACCTTCACGCACCTACCCCTAGCTATTACCTTCATAGCAGTGACCTTGTTCTCCTATTATTACTCTGTTTATCTCTTCCCACGCCTTTAGTTGTGACACTTAGTACTTTTATTATCTTAAGGAGTAATCTTCTAGATAGTAGCTTACTAAGCATAATATAAATAAGGTATCTTAGTGTTACTAGCACTAAGTTAGTAGTAAGACCTCTATGCTTAAGTAGCAAACTTATATAGTTAATTTACTTATTTTTATATATTTATAAGGGGATTTCTTAGAAACCTTAGTAGTAAGAGTAAGCATAGGACTAGTAAAGATAAATATAGTAGTAAATATAGTAAGCTAGTAAATAGTTAGTAGTGCTAAAGTAGTAAAGAAATTTAAGGGAAGAAAGGATTATTTAAAGACTACTAAATAATAGTAATATAGAAGCTACTATTAAGCTAGTAAGGGTAACTTATAAATTTAAGATAAGAATATTAAAGAAAGAAATAATAAGGAAAGAGGGAAAACTAGCCTTTTTTATAAGGGATAGCTAACCCTTAAGTAATTTATAAGCCCTTAAGTAATCTATAAGCTACGTGTAATAAATTAATAAATTAGAAAAATTATAGTTATAGCTACTACTATTAGAAATATAAGCTAGCTATATGCACGTAGTAAAGTTAGGATAAATTCGCTATAATTCACAAATAAAGCTATTTAAATTATTAGGACTAGGGACCCTATCTATTTAACCTAATTATAAAAATTAATATAAGTTATCTAATAGGGGGATTTAGCTATGTAAAAGCTAAGTATAGTTAGGTCTTAGCATTCAAGCTATAAAGTAATAGTAATTAATAGTAAGCTAGCTATGTAAGAAAATAATTAGGACCTAATATTATTAAGGTTTTATTTTTTCTACTAATGCGTTAGGGCATAAGGGATTATAATAATCCTATATTATACTATAAGGTTAAAGAATAGTCTTAGAAGCTTTTAAGTAGCGTGCTTATCCCTAGGTAATAGTTTATTATATAATTAAGGATAATTATATATAGGGGGTATTATATTAGAAGCATAAAGGCATAAGGGATATTATAAGAGGGCTACCTCTCTAAGCAAGGCAAATCCCTAGATAACTTATACACTAGGACTTAGTAGCTAGATAGTCACGTAGGCGCGAGGAGAAGGTATTGTGTGGCCTGAATCGCGCGCCTAGAAACACACGCGTTCGCGATGATAGCATTAGGGGTCACAGGGATAATTATCACACTAAGGGATAATAACATTAGTTATATAAGCCAGGGATCAAATGGTCTATAAAGGGATCACTTCCGACTAGGCTTCTAGAGCTTATCACGCACGTCAGATATAGAGTTTTTATGCCTAGCTTTGCTATAGCTTATTATTATGTTTTAAGATAAGATAAATTAACAAGATTATTATCACCCGCACCGATTTAACCGTTAGGTCACTTCTAAGCCATTAGACTATTTAATCTAGATTATCTCTATCTTATAGAGATAATCTAGCCTTATAATAGGTTGCTATAGTTAAGCTTCTTAACCCCCTTTAATGTGCGTAGACATTAAAGCTACCTATGTATATAGGCTAGTATTATGTCTTTTAGGGTATTATTTTCTACTTAATAAAACTAGTAGAGAAATAAGTTTTTAATCCCCTAGGACTATTCCACTCTAGTTATTTCTTAGCCTTAGTTAAGATTAATTAGAAGCAATCCTTTAATACCCTTTAGCTATTACTAACCTAGACTATAAGAAGATCCCTTTATCTTATTTTCCCTATAATAAGCTATAAACTAAGAGTCTAGACCTAACTTATAAGATAGCTAGGGTATTAAAATAAAAGCAGCTAAACTAGCTAAACATAATAAGATAAGAAGGATTAGGTAGAAGGAAGCGTATTATATATATATATAGGCAGAAAAGCTAGCTAGCTTAGAAGGGTACTCTATAAACACTTACTAAGTTATTAATCCCTTACTAGTTACCTCTAAATATAAGTCTATAATATAGAAAATATAGCTAAATATTCTAAGCTAGTAGGACATATAGTCTAGTGTTTTAGGCTATTTAATCTTAGGGCCTATTATCTATTTTGCTATTATTTAGCTAATTATTAGAATCTTATAGTTAATTATAAAAAGCTATATAGTTATCTTAGTAGCCTTTACTTATAGTTTATTTATTACTACTAATACTACCCCTTTAAAAGTCTTCCTAAAGAAAGCACTAGATATTATAAAGATATTTATTTAAATATAAGTAACTATCTCTCTCTAAGATTAATTAAAAGAATACTTATCCTACTCTATACCTAGTTATATCCTAACTTATTCTTAATAAACTAGTAAAGTAGGATTAAGCAAGCTATTAACTAGTTAATAAGACCTTAGGGACACTCCTTTACTAAGTACTCTAACTACTAGTTAGGGACTATCTAATCCTAAGATAGTAATTAGCCTAACCTAAACTAGGTTTAAAGATTACTTAGGAAAACCCTAATAATATTAGTAAGATACCTAAGGCTCTTAGAGGCCTTAATATAGAATCTTTTATAAAGCTCCTTAGAGAAATAATAGTATAGTAAACCTTATTAATTACTATATAGAATAGATATAATATTTAGTAGTTTACTAGTAAAAATATATCTAACTTCCTTAAGGACTTTAAAGTAAAGATAAAGATAATAGGTATACCTAAGATAGACTAGTATAAGATACTTAAATAGGATATTAACCTAAAGCTTTAATAGGTAGTTAAGATACTAATTATATTATAAACCTAGAAGGAGTCTAAGGAGGAGATACTTCTCTAGTATAATACTACTAGTTAGGATTAAATAAAAAACACTTATAGATAGCTTAAAGATCTTAATTTAATATAACTAAAGTCTATTTAGGATACCTATTACTAGCTATAGAAGTATTAAGCTCTAATATCTATTATTAACCTAACTAGATAGAAAACCACTATAAGCTAATTAAACTATATCTATAAAGCACTCCTAGATTATTTAATCTTAAGCTTAATAGATTATAAAGGGCTTACCTATAAAGAAGTCCTTATTATAAAATATAAACCTCTCTAGATAAAGCTTAATACATATATTTACATATACCTAGAACTCTAAAATAGGGGTTTAGAAGGTTTTAATATAGTAAAGCTTTCTTTAGATAATTAGGAATCTAGCCTTATAAATTAGAGATTATTTAATCTAAGGGTTTTTAATAAGTAGTAAACTTCTTAAAGAAATTATTTAGTATAGAATAATTTATTAGGAAGGGATAGTAAAACTAGATTCTATAAAAAAGGGATAGGAAATAGGATAGTAGCTAAGTAGTTAGATTATTAAGATTAAATAGATAACCTAATAAAATAATTAGCTAACCTAAAGATTATATTTATAAAATAAGTAGGTAAGGAAATTAATATTATAAAATAGCTTAAGGCTAAATATAGCACTACCTAGCGGTAATAAAGGTAGCTTTACTAAATAAACTATATAGGACTATATAATTATAATAAGAATAACTATATCTTTAATCTAAATGCGATTTTAGGAAGGGGCTATTAGTTAAATAAATACCACTACTATAATAATAATGCTTATTTAGCTATAAGATATAAGATCCTTAAGTTTAATAAGATATTAAAATTTATAGTTTATAATCTAGTAGTCTATATCCTAGTAATTAGGGATAATCTAAAGTATTAGATTATACCCCTAGTCTTACTCTTAAAATTTCTCTAAATTAGTAACTATATATATAAGCTAGCTATATTTTAGGTTAAGTATTTTAAAAACTATAAGATTACCTATATAATACCTAGGATTAAGGAATATAGACTAAGTAAAGGTATAAGTTAGGAAATAATAATAGAAGAATAAGATATCTTTAAGAGAATAAAAGGCTAGTTTAATCTAGTAATATACTAACTAGAGAGAGAAGTTAAGGTAATAATCCTAAAGAGGGAATTAATAGGTATAGTCTTAACTATCTAATTTAAGAAGGTAAGTATAGAAAATAAAGGTAAAGAAAGCACTATTATAAAAGTATTAGCTATTAGAGAAAGATTAGTAAAATACCTAAGGGTTAAGGAAGTTAAGAATAATAACACTAAAAATCGCTAAAGTTAAAGCTAATCTATCTAGGAGAACCTAGCTATAGGTAAAGGTAATAAGGATTAGTTAAATAAAGTTAGGTAATAGATTCTAGATTAATTATATAATAAGGTCTTCTAAAAGAAGCTTAGTATTCCTTTCTAAGATATTTACTATATAATACTAATATTAGCTAAAGTAGTTAGTAATAAATATCTTATAAGAGCAAAAGGTATTAAAGATATCTAATACTATAATAAGAACTTATTAGGACTAGTCCCTTCTCTATTAAAAGCGTTTAGTCTAAGAAAGAACCTAAGACTATTTAATCTAGACTAGTAAATTAATAGTATTACTTAGATAATATAGAAGATAATTAAGGAGAATAAGAAGAATAAAGCTATAATTAAGAAAGCTTTACTACCTATAATACCTCTACTAGAAATTAATATAGCCTTATAGGAATAAATTTAGGAGAGGCTAGGAATAAGAAGCTTAATTACTAAGACCTATTAGGAACTAATTAATCTAAATAAGAAGACTTTTATGCTTAATATAATAATAAAACTATAAGCTACTATTAATAATCTATAGGAGTTACTATACCTATAGGTTTAACTAGATAACCCTAAAGGAGAGCTACTATAAGGACTTATTAATATAGGAGCATAAGGAAATATAATCTTAGAAAGCATAGTAAAATAACTTAAATTAAAGATCTATCTAATAGACACTATAAATACCTTATCTTACTTATTACACTAGATTAGGATAATTAGGGAGGTTTAGATAAGGCTATACCTAGGGAATATCTAGATACCTACCACTTTCTATATTAGCCTAGACTTAGTTAATATTACCTTAATCCTAGGAATACCCTTCTTTAGGATATACTAGATATAATTTAACCACTTATATAGTAGGGAGCTCTATACCTAGTATTAATTTAGTAATATAGTTATTATATTAAGAGTTATAGGAAGTATTTAGTAGTAATATACTAATAAACTACTAGTATAGTAACCTACTATTAATACTATTATATTTAGCTACCTAGTAGTAAAACTAGAAGCCTTAGAAACCTTAGAAGAAGATTAAATATTTTAAGAAGGAATAGAGAAGATATTAGAAGATAGTAAGAAACTTATCCCTATCTTAATAAAGGAAGGAACTAAGATCTTTTATATAGTTATTAAAGATATAATAATTAACTATACTAAGTAACTTAAGGTAATTATAGAGGATTTTTAACCCTAGCAAAAGCTAGAACTACCTAATCTAATAATTAATATAATATATAAATAAAAAGCCTAGAAGATTTACCCTTATAATAATATGCCCTCTAATAGATTAACCCCTAAAGGAGATCTAAAGTAAAAGTTAAAGAAATAGAAAGAAGTAAAGTTATAACTTAATATATCTAGGAAATATAATAAGTATATTACTAGGAGATTTAGTATAGACCCTTAAGGTTTTAGAATAACCTAGGAATAATTAGATTAAATAGTTAAAGGGGTATAAGAATATTTAACACTAGAAGAAGTTAATATTTTTAAGGAAATTCTCTATAACTAAGAAGTAGCGCTAGTATAGGACTTATTAGAGTGTGGAAAAGTTAACCTACTAGTTATACTACTATAAGTTATTAAGGTTATTAAATATAAGGTATAGTAGGTAGGTTTAATCCTAATACCTCTTAGGTTATAAGGGAAGCTAGTTAATCTTTTAAAGAAAAAGCTAAAGTATAGTTATTTAGAGGAGAGCTATAGTTCCTATAGGAATCTATATTTCCTTATTATAAAAAAGGATAGTGGAATTTATTTAATCTTATTAGCAATAAAATATAATAAAGTTATAATATAGGATATACTTAGCCCTTAAGGAGCTAAAGCATTTAGTAAAAGCTTTATAATATATAAGATCCTATTTATTATTAATTTATTATTAGGATATAATTAGGTTAAATTAGCTAAGAGAAGTTAGGATATAATAATAATTTTAACTATAGTTAGACTTTTATAACTCTATTAGCTACTATAGGGAGCTACTAACTTAGTAGCTTAGTTTATTAGGATTATTAGGAGAGTATTATTTAACTTAATTCCCTAAATTTACATACCTTTTCTAGATAATATTACTATCTAAGGTCTAACTATAATATATAATAATAAGGAAATTATACTAGGAGTGTAAAGGTATATAATAAAGCATTTAATTAATATTAATAAAGTCTTAGTTAATATTAAGCTCTCTAGTTATATAGCCTTAGCAGTTAAATTAAAGTTTTATTAGAAGTTAGTAGAAATTATAGGATTTATATGTGGTATAAATAGAAGAAAACTAACTAAAGTAAAGATAATTAAGATCTTAGACTAGGAGGTATATTAAGATTAATTAGACATATAGTCTTTTATTAGATTAACAGGAGTTTATTATATATAGGTAGAATATTATATATAGAAAGCAAGGCTATTAGTAATCTTACTAAAGAAAGAGAGTAAATAGATATAGGGGCTAGATTAGTAAGAAGCTATAGATATCCTTAAGAAAGCGGTAATAATAATACTAATTCTTATTTTACTTAATCTAGGACTAGGCTTTAGAGAAATTATTCTAATAGTTAATATAAGCTTAATTAGATAGGGAGCTACATTATTATAAATTATTAATAGTAAATAATATCCTATTTAATATAAAAGTAGTACTTAGAATACTACTAAATCTAAGTATAATACTATAAAGCAAGAATACTAAGCAGTGGTTTATATATTAAGATAACTATAAATATATCTATATAGAGTTTTATTTACTTTAGAGATAGATTTATAAGTCCTTATATATTAAATTAATAGTACTATTAATAATATACCTAAGGCACTTATTACCTAATAGATTAGCTATATTCTACTCTTTAATTTTACTATATAATATATACCTAGAGAGAAAAACTAAATTACTAATACCTTATTAAGGAAGGGCCCTAGAGCTTTAGATTAATTAGACTAGGTAGTAAAAGGGGATATTAAAGATTTTATTAATCTCTACCTTAATAATATTACTATAGGTAAAGAAAATAAAAAGAGCTACTTAGAGGAGATATAATAGGTAATTAATTTTCTATTAACTTTTTAAAGACTACTTAATCTTAGTATAAAGAACTATAGGAAACTATATAATAAGGCTAAGAAGTTTTACTTAGAAAAAGAATATCTCTAGAAAAGGCTAATAGGAATTATAAAGGGACTTACACTAGTAGTAAATATACCTAAGTAATAATAGATAATTATTAAGGCTATTTATAAAGAACTTAGATATAAAGGCATTAAGGTAGTCTTCTAGGTAATAAGATTAAGGTACTAGTAGAAGGGACTATAGAATATAGCCTAGGAGATAATAGCTTACTATAAAATATACTAAAAGTTTATATTATAGTGCCTATAAGAGCTTTTTATACTAGTTACACTAGGAAACCTAATAAGCAAGATTTATATTAACACTTAGCACTTACTAATTAATTATAGATATAAGTATCTATTAGAAGCTAGGTATAACCTTACTAGTTAGGTAGAGGCTACTCTAGTTAAGAATACTACTATATTAGTAATTAGGAAGTTTCTCTCCTCTCTAATTAGTAGGTTTAGGCTCTTCTAATTTATTATTTATAATAGAGGACTTAAAATGTATAGAAACCTTAAGGAAGCACTTATAGATATTAGTATTACTAGAATCTAAATATCTAGGTATAACCTAAAGGCAAACTCCCCTATTAAAGTTAGATATTAGTCTCTTATATCTACCCTAGTAAAGTTAGGCAGATTAGATAGATAATAGTTTAAGCGCCTTAATAAGGCTCTTCTTATAGATTATACTACTGTTCGTAAATTACATAGAAAGTCTATATTTTATTTAATCTATAGATAGGAGCTAATACTACCTTTAGAAGTTAAATTTCTAACTTAGAGACTAATTAATTAGGATATAATTATAGGTAGTTAAGACTTATTTAAAGCGTAGGTTTAGATACTTAAATAAAAAGTAGAAGATATTAAAAAAGCGAGAATAAAGGTATTTAAATTTAGATAGTAACTTATAAAATAAACTAATAAGAACTAGGCTACTTTAATTAGGAAAGATTAATTAAAACCTAGGGATCTTATCTTAGTATATAATATCTAATAGAATATTAATATGTCTATAATATAGAAGCTTATAATAAGGTAAAATAGACCCTTTTAAATTTATAAGCGTGCGCTAATCTCTAGAGCCTACTATTTATAGACACTAGATAGCATTAAACTTATAAAGATAATCTTAGGGGACTATATTAAGAAATTCCTCCTAGATCTAGAAGGGTAGTAGACTTTTACTATAGATAAATAGCTTTACACTCCTTAATATAACTAGGTAAAAGAGGTAATTAGTAATAACTATAATAAGGAGATTTTAAGTATTATGCTATTAATAGCTTAATATAATATATTAAATTAAATAATTAATAATAAGAGTACCTACTATTAGGAAGGGATAAGTAAGGAAAGGCTAGTGCTTAAGAATAATAAAGTTAAACTTCTACCCTAATAGTACCTATACTATAAGATTAAAGTTAGGTTACCTTAATTAATAATTAAATAGTATTAAGAATATAAGGTCTATCCCCTAACTCTTTAATAATATACTTACTAGAAGCTATTTTAACTTTTATTTTATTTATACTTTACTTTTATTTTTAAGAAAAGATTAGGTTTTATTTTTAAATACTATAGATTAAGTAATTGCAGTATAGTTCTAGAAGCTAAGTTACTAGTTTTCTTATTTATTTCCCTAAATTAAAAGATATTATATATTTTTCCTTTATTATAAACTATCTAGAAAGGGAGGAGGCATATCTATTACTAAGTAAGGGGAATTCTTAAAGTTAATACTAGTTAGATTAAGGGGAATTACCTTAGCTACCTTAGTAGTCTATTCTTTACCTAAGAATAATGCTAAAGCCTCTCTCTTAAGGATCTAGGCTAATACCTAGAAGTAAAGCGCTATTTATAGCTTATAGTATAGGAGCTATTCTAGATATAATTACTATAGGCACCCTTAAGGACACCTAGAATTAACATATAACTATAGAATAGGAAGCATATATGCTTATTAAAGAAGTTAATATATTATATATATAAGTTTAAGTAGTTAGAATAGAAGATACTATTTAATTTACTATATATAGAGATAAGCAAAGCCTAGTAATGCTTAGGATATTATAAAAGAGCATATAAAAAATACCTATTAGGATAAGCTATTTTAGCTAGAATAAGGACTTAATATTAATAACTAGTTTTAACTACTAGAGCTAATGCACTTTCTTTCTTAGTATAGCTTCTAATAAAGTCCTTTACTAAGTTTACCTTCTTTATTACCTTAAGGAGATAGGGAGGTGCCCCCTTTAGAATATTATCTATAGATTAGAGGATAATTTTAGTATATAAGGGAACGCCACTATTACTAATATTAATACTACTATAAACCTAGAATATAAAGAGAAACTTAAACTATAAAAATAAAACTATTAGCTAGTGGTCTAGTATAAGATTAAATAATGCCTAAGCTTATATAATCTTTACTAATATAGAAGGGGTAGATCTCTATATAATTAGACTAGTTAATAGTCTTAGTTACTATAAGTTCTACCTCTAAGACACTAGCCCTAATAATAGCGGTAATATTAGGAAGCCTTTAATAGGTTATATTAAGAGAATTAGCTATAATTAAATAGTTAAAGGAAAGAGGAATAAAGGTTTATAAAAGATAGGATAGAGAGGAAAAGAGAGGGTTTAAATACCTTAATTTATAACTATTCCTTAATAATAGGTATTAATAACTAATAGATAGGTAGCCCTAATAACTAATAAGGGTGCTAAAGAAGTTTAATTTATAGGATTTATCTAATCCTTATAACTATTACCTAATAGCGGGTGTTAGTAACCGTTAGTTATAAAAGGGAACGTAGCTATAGATAGCCGCCGCTAACTAACTATATAACCACTAAGAGCTATAAGAATAAGGCTTAGGTTATAAGAACTATTTAATCTTACTTACTTCTTGTATTATTATGCTCTTCTTTAGTTATTAAAGCCTTCCTTTCTTAAGTTTTTCTTATATCCTACCTCTTCTCTTATTATAATTACTTTATCTCCTAAAAGCAATTACTATCCTTTCCCTTACTACTCTTATATATATACCTACACATTCTATTTAATTATACCTTATTATAGCAGAATATAAGGAATCTAAGGTATCTAATAATGCCTATACTAAAGTAAATAGTAAGACTATTATATGCTTTATAAATAAGAGGTGCCTAATAATATACTACGTTTATGTTTTAATATATAGAATAGAAGGATCTTTCTTTAGGGAAGAGGAAGAAGGCACTATTAGACTTAACCTAGTTAATCTCTATAGATAGTAGCTACTATTATTCTATCTAAGGCAGGACTAGCTATAGCTCTTACTAAGATTTAAAATACACTAAGATAGTAATAACTTTAATAAAGTTATACTAATTAGGCCTGGTTAGACACCCTTAACTTAGTAATAATATTCTATAGATATTTATAGGTTCTTAAGAAAGGCCTATAAGACCCTAAATAAGGACTAGCTTAATTAGTTTAAGCTATTTACTATAGGGAGGATTATTATATAAGGACTAGAGGTAATAGTAGCTATACTACCTTAAGCATTTAAACTATATACTATAGAGAATTTTAATATAGATACTTTATAGTAATTAATTAGTTTAAAGGTAGGAAGGCTTTATTCCTCCTACTAGCTAGTTAATATTACTTATAGCTTATAGTATAACCTAGTTAACCTTTACTTATATATAAGCTATTAATATATTATAGTAGGATTTGCTTTCTTTATAAACTATTAGACTTACTTTTTATTTAATTAGAAATAAGGGCATCTTTACTACTTTAATACTATAGGAGAAGGCTAAATTAAGTGGTTTATTAACTTTATAGGTAGCTAGGGATAAATTATATAACTTTTAAATTACCTATATAATTTTAAAGTAATTATAGTCCTAGCTATAGAGTAGAAGGAAATTAGGAGTATAGGTATACTTACCTAGGATTCCTTCTTTAAATAATTTATTACTAAGTTAGTTATTAAGCACTTAATCTCCTTATAGAGAACTAGAACACACTAAACTAATATAGTATTAAGTTTAAATAACTATATATATTTAGTAGGGATTTATATATTAGGCGCTAATTTAAGCTTTATCTTAGGGACTAGATAGTAACTAATAATATCCTAGACCTAAGATATAGCTATATAAAAGCCCTTAAAAGAACTCTATAAGTCCTATATAATATAGTAGTAAATAAGCTTATAATAGGGGATTAGTTACCTAGGGAATTATCTTACTAAAAAGACTTTAACCTTTAATATTTAGTGTATAATATAATAATATGCTAGATACCTTACTTTACTACTTAAATAATTAGTAAAGGATTACTAGTAAGTATAGCGATTATAGCCTAGAAGCATAAGACTAGTAATAATAATTACCTAATTAAATAGTACACTAAGATAGCGTAAGTTAATAGACTTTATATTTAGGATTTCTAGTAGCCTATAGCTTGCGTTTTTATAAATAATCCTAAAGTCTTTAATATTAGTATTTAAGAATTACTATAGGAATAGGAATAGTAGATATAGTAGGAACTTAATGCTAAATAATAATAAGGAGCTACTAGTAGCTAAGGATTAAATAAAGAGGTAGGATTTTAAGTATTATAAGAGTCTTTATTAGGACTATCTTTTGCTTCTAGTTATAATAAGATACTATAGTCTTTAGTTACTTAGCTTAAAGCACTCTATAAGGCATAATAGGATTAAATGCATAGTACCCTAGAATAAAGCACCTAATCTTAGCAAGCTATAACTTATAAATTATTTTAAATAGATATTAAGGACTAGCTAAGGTTAGTATAAATCTATAGAGTTATTAGGTAGAACTAAGTAAGTAGATATTAAGCCTTAATAGATTAAGCAGATAAAGAGGTTATATACTAACCTCTTAGAGACACTAGATAAGCTATAACTATTAATCTACTTTCTTTCCTTAAAGTATAAAATATAGCGTAAAGGAAAACCATAGCTTAATTACTAATGTTATTTACCTATGTATTAGTAATACTACTAGGGCTAGTTTCTTAAGGAATATAGGTAAGTATTATTAACGCTTATTAGTAGGAGAGATAATAAGCCTTAGGATTAATTAATTAGTAAGTAAACTATAAGTAAAGGGCTACTTAGTAAGATTCTAAATGCCTAGCTCTTTATATACCCTTACTAATATTGCTTACTAATTATCTATATACGCTAAAGACACTAAAGCTCTCTAGAGAGATAAGGAATTTAGAACTATAATTAGGGAGGATTACTTTATTTTTCTTTCTTTCTTTTCTTATTTTTCTCTTCTTTTCTTTCCCCTCTATTATAGGAAGTCTTTCCCTATAGATAGATTAAATAGTGGCTCCTCTTATATATAAGCTATAGTCCGCTAATCTTGCTTTATATCCTATTTGTTTTTAGTCTATATATAGTTAGGGTTAACTAGTATATACCTAGGGAGGTATTATATAGCCTAAATTACGTGCCTAGAAACACACATGTTTGTAATAATAGCATTAGGGGTTATAGGGATAATTATTACACTAAGGGATAATAATATTAGTTATATAAGCTAGGGATTAAATAGTCTATAAAGGGATTACTTCTAACTAGGCTTCTAGAGCTTATCACACACATTAGATATAGAGTTTTTATGCCTAGCTTTACTATAGCTTATTATTATGTTTTAAGATAAGATAAATTAATAAGATTATTATCACCCGCACTGATTTGACCGTTAGGTTACTTCTAAGCCATTAGACTATTTAATCTAGATTATCTCTATCTTATAGAGATAATTTAGCCTTATAACGAGTCACTGTAGTTAAGCTTCTTAACCCCCTTTGACGTGCGTAGATATTAAAGCTACTTACGCGTGTGGGCTAGTATTGTGTCTTTTGGGGTGTTGTTTTCCGCTTGACAAAGTATATAATAAGGACCTCTCCTATTTAGGGAGAGGTTAGAGTTTAAAACCTTTACGCACCTACCCCTAGCTATTACCTACATAGCAGCGACCTTGTTCTCCTATTATCACTCTATTTATCTCTTCCCACGCCTTTAGTCGTGACATTTACTAGTAAGAAAAGTTTATAGTAAGAAAAGTTACTTTTACTAGTAATTTACTAGTAATTTACTAGTAAGAAAAGTCACTTTTACTAGTAAATTACTAGTAAGAAGAGTAATTAGTAAAAACAAATAATAAAATTCTAATTAATTCGTAACCTGTAAAACCCTTATAAATAATACTAGTATAAAGAGTCACTTTTACTAACAAATTTCTAATATTAAAAGTCACCAAGATAAATAAACATAAATTGTCTAACACGGAACGCTGTGAGAACAAGGGGATAGCTAGGCAAGAGGTATAGGGCACTCTATATATTAACTAAAGCTTACTAGGTCTAAGTGTGTAGTGTGTGCAGACCGCTATCTTATAGCTAGTGGTTCGCTAGCGTTATATAAACCTAGCCCTAGGGCATAGTGTGTCGTGGGGTGTACCTATGTTAGGAGCAGGGCCTTATAATTACCCCCTTACTTTTAGCTAGGCTTCTAAATAGCTTTAGATTTATCCACTATAATATAGCTATTTACTATCTAGTAGTTATAATAATATTACTAAATTAAAATATTATAATAATAATAACTAGTAATTATCTCCTAGTAATATATATAGCGCTTAGGTATAAAGTTATCTAGGATCCCCTATTATATTACTTTTTTCCTTTATAAAACTAGTTTATTTTTAATTAATCTTTAAACTTTAATTACACTAGCCCTTCTCCTACCTTTTACTATCTCTTTACTATTACTATAGAGATAATTTGCTTTTACCTTTATTTATATATATATTACCTACGCACTAGGTATGTAGAGTTTAAAAAGAACCTACTAATTAAGATTAAACTCCTATAAATTATCTATAGTTTTCCTTATATTTTAGTTATAGTAATAGCTAAAATAAAACTTTCTAAATATTATATATAGTATAATAAGCGTAGAGATATATATAAGATAGTAAGTTACTTATTATTCCTATGCTTTATAGTCTCTTATTACTAACTTTTCTATATAGGCTATAGTAACTCTAGCTAGAGATTTTACTAACCTAATAGTTATTTTTAAATAGGTCTAGGCCCTTATAAATACTACCTTTAATATAAGAAAAGAAGAGAGTATCCTAGTGTTTTTAGAGGTAACTTACTAATAGCTTACTAATTATATCTATAGTTTAGTTATAGGGTTTAACTATACTAATATAGTATACTATATAGCCTTTAGATTAATAGGTACTATAAAGGCATATTAGGTTTATTAATCTATAAGCTATTTACCTATTCTTTACTTATATTTTTATATAGGCTATATCTATTATATACTAGTAGTATATAGTCTCTTACTAGTAACTTTAAGTTACTATAGTTTTTACTACTCTAGCCTCTCTAGCTATAGTTTATATATAACTCTTTATTATATTTTTACTAGTCTTTTACTAACTCTTTTATAGGGAGACTTAGAGGATATTATAAGTGCCTAGGAGGTAAAGATAGTCCTTTAGCTCTAGCCCTCTAATCTAGGCTATATAGCCTAGGCTATAGTAATATATTAGTTTTACTATGCTATAAAGGAGGTAATTAAGGCAGATAAGAATAGCACTAAGTTTGCCTTTATTAATAGCGCGCTTTTTACCTATAAGGGTATAACTATTAAGAGTTTTCTAGTTATTTTGCCCTTCCTTTAGGGTAGCTTTCCTTTGTTTTTTAGTAGTTTATTCTAGACCCTTAATTAGAGTTTTAATAATAGCTAGAGATACTAGCCTTTTTTGCGGTAAACTTATATCTTTTTTCCTATAATTTTATTATATCTTACTACTAACTTTCTTCCCTTTTATCTAGTAATATATATAAATTATATATTAAGTGCCTTTTATATTCTTTACTAGGATTTACTAGTTATATTTACTAGGCTAGCCTTTCTATTTTACTAGGTATTTATTGCCTTTATAGGTTTTTTTATAATTCTTAACTTCTTTAACTTTATACTTATTATCTTTATCTTTAAGGTCTAGTATTAGTATATTCTTATTCTCTATATTTCCCTAGTGTTTCTATAGCTCTAGTAAGCTAATATAGAAGATATTATATAATTAACTATATTTTTTAGGTAGTATAAGCTAGTAAGCCTATTTTCCCATAGTATTAAGTATTTAAAATAGCCTAATAAACCTAGTAATTAGCTTATATTTTATATCTTTAAGTCTAATATTCTTAGCTAATAGAAGTACTAGGTCTCCCCTTTTTAGGGTTAATAGCTAGTAGCACTAGTTATAGTACTTTACCTATGTTTTAGTGGCTTTTCCCTAGCTTTACTTAAGTTATTTTCTAACTTTATATAGCTTTATAATATATATATATGCTTCTAGCACCTCCCTTTAGTAATCTTACCCTTAAGAGCTAGGTAAAACTTAGGTAAATAGCTTATAAGCATATAATTTAGGGAGTAGCTAGTTATTTTATTAACTATATTATTATAAGTAAATTAAGCTATTAGAAGTAGTTTTAGCTATATTTATTAATTCTCTCTAATAAAGCATTAAAGGTAGTGCTTAAGTACCTAGTTTATTTACTTTATTTGCCTATTTATTTAAGGGTAAAACGCTATAAATAGCCTTTATTTAACGTAAGATAGGTAGCATAAGTCTAACTAGAACTAGCTTATAAAGACAGATTCTCTATCTAATATAATACTTTCTAGTGGTCTAAATTATAATTTAATCTCTTAATAAAATAGCTTTACTAGTTTAGCTATATTAATTATAGTTAACACTAGGAGGAAAATAGAGTACTTAGTAAATTAGTCTATAATTACTAGGATTATATTAGTTACTTAATTAGTTATCTATAATATAGGTAAGCCTATAATAAAATTTATTAAGATTTTTACCTATAGTTACCTTAGTATTAGTAGGGATTTAAGAGATCTATATAGGTAATATCTTTGCGCTACTACCTATTAGCATATACTATAACTTATAATATAGTCTAATATAGTCTAATATAGACTTGCTTATTACTAGCCACTAGAAGTAGTGCTTTAAGAGCTTAAGAGTATATTTAGTCCTAAAGTAACCTACTAGTAAATTATTATAGTATAGCTATAGGAGCTCCTATTATAAGATAGGCTCCTAGGGAATAACTACCTAGTCTTAGTATATTAGAAGGCCCTTCTTACTATATAACTATAAACTAGCTTTTCCCTTTCCTTTTACTAGGGAGTTTACCTTACTACTTTGCCTTTATAAATCTAGATCTTAGTCTTATGCCTTTTATAGTAATTACGCTAAAGGTTTATTTAGCTTAGATTAGTAGGGATCTAGTAATATAATAGCCCCTAAATCTCTTATATATTAATGCCTTAAACACACACTACTTTCTCCTTAAAATTACCCTTATTTAGCTAATCTTTTACTAGATTCTTAGTAGCTAACTAGCCTATATACTGTGTGGCTGGAATTGTACCCTCAATCATCGATATCATCGGCATCGCCGGCATCGCCGGATCAATTCAGCCACTATCATCGGCTTCGTCGGAAATTACACATCAGGTCTATCAGGTCCGTCGGGTCAATTCAATCCCCTAGGTCCGTGGCCTAGCTAGATAAAAACCCCTAGAATTCCTCTCTTTTTCATAGAAAATCAACTCTCCCTTTGTTGCCTTTGGCTTGGATTGTTCAAATTAATAAGATGACATGAATCCCGATATGGTGTTTTGCCTAGCATACTAGCTATGGCCCTTTTTACCCCTTTTGACCGATTCGATCTACGCCGAAGATCGCAAATATCGCTGCCTCCCTTGTTGATGTGCGCAGGCATTAACATCGTTACCGTCACTATCGTCAGTTTTGTTGTCTTTAGTTGGGGTTTTTCCCTGACATAATACTTTATAGCACTATTTAACTAGGCTACTCTAGCCTCTATAGGTTTCTCTCTTATAACTAGGACATTTTCCTTCCCTAAAGGTATCTTACTAGGTTACTTCTCTTATAAGACTAGGATATTTTCCTTCTCTAAAGGTATCTTACTATATTTTCCTTAATATATTAGTATCTCTTTTACTAGTTCTTTAGTAATTACTATCTTTCTCTAAAGTTCTAGTAGGAGTGCCCTATTTATAATAGGTTTACCCTTATAATTAAACCTTCTTAATAGTATATTTATAAGGTTACTTTTCCCTAGTTTATGCTTAATTATAAAGTAAAAAGGGTAAAGAAATATATACTATCTTACTTACCTTCTATTTAACTTTAGCTACTTTATAAAGGTTTATAAATTATAGTAATCTAATAAAACCTTTACTAGGCTTACTATATCTTTAATATAGTATTACTAGTGTTTAAATAACTTTACTATAGTAAGTAGCTCTTAATTAGCTATACTATAGTTATATTTAGTGTCTATAAACTTCCTTAACTAAAAGGCTACTAGATACTAATAACCCTTATTATCCTACTAGGATAGGATTCCTACTATTATAAAGATTAAAGTATCTATCTTAATACACACTAGTTAACTTAGATTATAATAATAAAGTAAAGGCACTTACTAGAATATATCCTTTAGCTAGTTAAATACTAGCTATTTCTTTACTTTAAATATAAACTTCCTAGTCTAAATACTATTTTAACTACCTTTTATTAATATATATAGGGGTACTATAATCCTAGAGTATTTATAGATAAACTATTAGTAGAAGTTATAAAACCTAAGGAATAACTATATATCCTTAAAGCTTATTAGCTTCTTCTAGTCCTAAATTATATTAACTTAACTTATATCTATTAAAATCCTATTAACTAATAGAATAAACCTAAGGAACTCTATAGATTCCTAATAGAAAAAGCACTTAGAGGGCTTAGTATATAGCTTTACTAATTATATATACTCTAGGACTTCCTTAATATATATAGTATGCTTCTTCTATATTTTTAAGAAGATAAGGATATTATCTAGATATACTATATAAATTATATTAAACTAACCCTTAAAGCGCTTTATAAATATAACTTTAAAAGGTAGCTAGGGTATTTATTAGCCTAAAAGGCATAATAAGATATTTATAGTGCCTATAGTATATATAGAAGGTAGTCTTCTATTTATTACCCCCTTTAATATAGATTTAGTAGTAAGTATCTTTAATATTAATTTTTAAGAAAAAGCAAGCCCTTTAGTATTAATCTAAGATCTCTAAAATTAGGGGGAAAGTATAGTAATTTTTCTATATAACCCTATTAAGTCCCTAATAATTTATATATAGTTAGAGTATTCTATCCTTCTTTAGTATAAATAGGATTAGTGCCCTTATAGGACTCTTTAAAGGTCTTATCTAGCCCTTTACTAGGTTATTCTTAATATACTCTTAGAGTTCCTATAGTTTACTTTAGGAGAGAGGGTAAATAAGTCTATATAATAGTATAGTATTAGATACTAAATTAATTATATAGTTTATTAACTTTCTTAATAGGAGGCTTTTTACCTTATTTAATATAAATATATCTTTAAACTTATATAATTCTTTAGGGATATTACTAACTATTCTATAGGCTTTTACCTCTTTATTATCTTTAAGGGTAATAAACTTATTCTTTATAACTCCTATAATAGTATATATAATTATCTTATTATATATTACTTTAGTAAATTTATAGGGAATTATTAATAAAAAGGCTTTCCTTTTTTCTTAAACTACTATTCTTATAAGTATAAATAAAGATATATATACTTTTTTATTAGTATATATATTCTAATTAATATAGGACTTTCCCTTACTCTTAGGTCTTTATTTATAGCTATATATAGTAGCTTAAGATTCTTTTCTTCCTTCCTTAAATCTTTAATTATAATAAATATCTTATAAATACTATATTAAGGAACTATAAGAGCCCTTATTACCTTAAGGATAAGTATAGTAATCTTAGCCCTATTTAGCTTATAGGTTTTTATAAATTTAGTACTAATAATATTAACCTTAGTATAACTATCTAGATTTACTACTATTTAAATATCTTTATACTTATAAATAATAACTAGTATATAGAAGTAATACCTTACTAGTACCTTAGCTTAGGAAATAGAAGTAAGGGTATTTATTTTTATCTTTAGTAGTTTTCTTAGTCCTTTTTATACTCTTTCTTTAGCTTATTATAAAAGTATACTATATATTTAGTACTATTATAGTTATAGTAATATCTTTTCCCTTTAACTTTCTTATTATTTAAAGCTATAGCTAGGGTTTTTCTTTCTTTTTATCTTTTTAATCTCTATTAGGTCTATAGCTATATAAGAAGTTATATTTATAGTATTAGGGGTTCTTAGAAAACCCCTTATTCTTAGAATACTTATATCTTTACTTACTTCTTAGTATTACCTCCTAAAACCACTAGGTAAGTTATATAACCTTCTCTCTAGTCTTTCTAATAATAAAGGTATATAGGTTAATATAGTTTTATAGATTAGGGAGTAGTTTTATAAAGAATATAAGTATATAAAACTTTTTAAAGGCTTTTTCTAGGTATTTCTCTAGTAAATCTAAGTAAATACTAAACTTAATAAGGCTTTAGCTCTTATATTACTTTATATTTTCTAATTACTTAGTAATCTATATATTATAGTTTATAGAGTCTTTAAGTAATATAAGTATCTAAGTCTAGAATTTATTCTAGTTATCTTTAAGTTCTTTATAGTTACTAGCTAACTATTTCTTAAGGTATTAGTCCTATCTTACCTTATAATTAGTATATATATAGTTAAGTATAAAGAGAATCTTTTAGTAATTATATATATACTTATATCTTACTTTATTAAAGGTATAGTTAAGGTTATTAATTTATATCTTATATTTTTATAGGTTAGTAAGGTAAGTAAGCTTAATAATATTCTAGACTTTAACTTTCTTATTACTTTTACTTAAGGATAAGCTTAATCTTTATAGCCTTTTTACTTATTCTTTCCTTATATTTAAATAAAGTAACTTAATAAGTTCTTATTCCTTATCTTATAGCTTCTTTAGTTTTTCTAGTTAGGTAATTTATTTTACTATTACTACTTAATAGGTAGTAAGGGTAAAAGGTCTAAAGGGGTTTCTCTTTTCTTTAGTTAGGGTATTAGTAGTGCTAAGGGTAAAGGTTATACTTATAGCTATAGTGCTATTACCCTTAGAAGGTTAGTCTTAGTTATTTACTAGTATTACCTTATTAAATTATATAGTTCTTTCCCTTATATTACTCTTAGGTAGCTAGTATTAAAGCTTTAGAATTATAAGAATAAGGGGATAGCTAGGTAAGAGGTATAGGGCACTCTATATATTAACTAAAGCTTACTAGGTCTAAGTGTGTAGTATATGTAGACCACTGTCTTAGCGTTACGTGGACCTAGCCCTAGGGCATGGTGTGTCGCGGGGTGCACCCGTGTTAGGAGCGGGGCCTCACAAACGCTTAGGATGTGTTTGGATATGAGCGGAAAAGCAAGACCACTCGGCCAAGGACATTAGGAACTTGACTGCGGCATGATGAAGGGATCGATCATCATCCGTGTCCCCCGACTGGATGTAGAGCGCAAGACTCGAAACCCATTGACGTTGATGTACTTTGCTCCGTTGACAGTCGCGACTCTTGTGTAGAGCCAGGTGATGCTTCATCACTCATCACTACTTGCTGTACCTAGCGAGGAGGACAATCGAGATTTATGTGATGAAATGGAAAGGCGTATAGATCAGTATACGTGACCAAAGACGATACCTCACCAAGCCCGAGTACTCTGCTAGGTCACAGTCACTTGTTTTTGCGAGTCAAAAGATAGGCCCGTTGATACATCTGCCAACGCTTCGCAAGTCAGATAGGTAGGACCGGGACGCCATTCCATCATGGCTCTCCTTTTCATAAATTTCTTCGTGGCACACGCAGGCTCCACCCCCCTTTCCGCCGCAAGGTACATCCTGTTCTAGAGCAGAACACATCCCGACACATGCTCTTCCCAAAGCCAGCTCCGTCGTGTTCGAATCGTCATGGCGTACAGCCTCGATACCGCCGAGTGACGCCCACAGGCCACGGGCTCTGATCGACCGGAAGAGCAACCCAACGTCAGTCGACGGGGGCGGCAGAAGATGAGAGTAAACGACACACTTGTGTGGAATATCGAACAGCCCTCCTGGCCTCTTCAAGAGCGCCATTTTGAACACGGCGAGCAAGTCTGGCGGAAGAGTTCTACGACGCCACAGCTTGTGATGAGAGCAGCAGTCCGGCTGTGATTACGGTGCCGGAACATCGAGCCGCCCGCGAATGGATGAGATGGCTGCGTACGTACCTGAATAGTCTTCCTGGTCCGCGCCTTCAACACAAGAGTTCATGGTCCACAAAGTGAGCGTCGCTCCAAGCCGTCCTCGGACTGGCCGTTGGTCGACCTCGAGCGGAATAGTCCAACGACGCATTTGGCCGCATGAGCAGATCATGTGGGCGTTCAGGAACTCGCAAAATCTGGCGCCGTCTGGTTGGATTCGGCGCTTCCTACCACATTAGCCGAACCAGCAGCTGTTGAGGTGTTGCAGATGATCCATATCTGGTGATGACCGGCTCAGTCGCCGCAATTGGCAGAGAGAAGAATGTTGGATATCTAGGCTAACCCTGCAGCTATTGCCCAGAGCGGAGATGGGATGATCTGTTGATTCGGCATTCTTGTGCGGAATCAATCGCTTAAAGGGCACCGCCGCACACCGAAAGACGAGGATACAATGGTTTCTATACCATTCACTGTTATAGGCTGCATGGAGGGAGGGGCTTTGGACCGAGTAGACTAGACCGCCAATCTATGACGGAATAAGCATGTACATGTCTCAATGGCAACACATGGGCGTTCGTCCACGCATTTCACGAAAATCAATCTTCCCGTGATGATCATGACGACTCTTGTTGGT
Source organism: Epichloe scottii (assembly GCA_021950295.1). NCBI lineage: Eukaryota > Fungi > Ascomycota > Sordariomycetes > Hypocreales > Clavicipitaceae > Epichloe > Epichloe scottii. The sequence continues at coordinate 5,701,546 of CP083247.1, read as the reverse complement.
GACAAGTCAAACGGTATGGTCAAAAGCTCGTCATTATTCCTTATCCACCCTTGGTCTCGTTGCCGTGATTCTTCGTGGTGACACAGCATCGTGCCGCCCAGTTACATGGTGATCCTGAGGAAGGGCCTGCTCAAATTACTCGCTGCCTTGAGAAGATGTTTCTGATTGTATTCTATTCTCACCTTCTATAAATCAGGCATTTATTTGTGGAACCCCAGCCTTCAAACATGACAGCCGTGGACCGCGAATTCGCCGTAGAAGAGCTCGGTGACGCAGCGTTTCTCGATCTAGGCATGCGTTCAACCATGACCTCGGCGCAACGCGCAAGCAAAGCCTGACATCGGTGTATCGCTAGGTCCGGTGCAGTGCAGAGGTCAAGCCACTGCGCTCAGATGATGAGATGGATGCACGACGCTTCGATCCTCTCTTGAGCGAACTCTCCCCGAGCGTATGGATGCTGCAGATGGTCTGGAGATGATGGCGCGCGAAAGTACAGCTGATGAAGACGAGCTAATCCACCACTGCCACCACTGCCACCACCCCGTCGACGGCAATGACTCCGTAGAACTAGCCAATGCCCGCCTCAACAAGAGGCAAGATCAGGACGAGGCCCGCACACTCGGAGACGCGGCAAATATAATTCAGTGACACTCCGAGTGTCCAACGTGCTGGCGATCCTGATGGCCCTCGGATTGCGCACATGGTGGGATTTTCAACGCGGTCAAGATCCACCACGGGGTACGAGATACTCCCCAGGACAGCTTCTTGTTTCATGGAGACTTGCTCCGCAAGCCGAGACCACAAGTGGCGGCCATCAAGGCCCAAACTCACGACTCAACCCCTGCCAGACATTGAAGTTCATGACAGGGCCGTTTTGGGAGGAACCCGTGGCGGGGTCAAAGTCTTCCCACCAAGAAGTCATGGCACCTGAACTGAAATCGTGTCGATACCGTTGAAACACGGATGTCGTTTTTTTTAAAAAGTTTCTGGGGAAGGCATTAGGCCGAGGACATGTGATGCAGATGAACTGTACCTAGGGGATTAAAAACGAGGAATGCATCTAAAACGTACACGAATAGGAGAACTTCCTCTCTCGTGACGACAGAACCTTATGGACCCTGCTCGTTTCCGTCCTCCTACACGCAACAGGGCGGCTTCGTGAAAAGCAAGACATTTTGACGCGTTGCAACCGTCATGATGTGGCAAGTGCCTCATGTTTCCGCCATTTATTTCCCCACTGAGACTAGAATGAACTACCCTGGCTCGACTTTGGCCGTACCGGGAGTACGGCCACCCTGGCAGCGGCGGGTTGGTCTGGCACCATGTACATCAGCCGGTTTGGCTAAAGGGCACGACGGGCTGACAGATGAGTCTCGATAACGATGGGCCGGGCTCTGCTGCCCTGAGATCTGGATACCGGGAGTTTTGATTGCGACCATGATTGCCGCATTTCGAATCCCTCGCGCATACTCCGTACGCATAGAGGTGTTGTCTTCTTCTTCTTGGCCGAATATGCTCAAGCCACCGAGCACAAGCTTGCTCGAGGCGCCATGTGGTCGTCACGAGTACGGCTAGTCCTGATTCTTGCTGTTCAGGCACCGGCGGCACTTGGGGGTGATCTCGGGAAGCTCCCATTGGCGTGCGGGGAAACTGTCTGGTGGACGTCGATCGACGGGGTCCTTGGAGGCACCGCACCACGCACGGGTAGCGCGACGGAGGCTCGAGGAAGGCTCGAGGAAGGCCAGCCAGGGTTGCACGTTGATATCAACCTTGATGCCCCCTCCCTCCTTTGCCTCCCCGTACCTTGCCGCCCTCTCGGGGCGTGTGCGCCTGAATGGACAGGCCGTCTGTCTGCCATGTCGTCGACAAACGCGCTGGGATATCCATCAGACAGATGATCGGTGGGGAATGGCGTTGCCGTGATGCAACCGAAGTTGGCAGAGCAGAGTTTTGACCCTCGCGGCAGTTGCAGGGACCCACTCTCTTGAACAAGGTGGTGCCTGATGCGGGAAGTTAATAATCCGCACTCCGTATTGACATATTGAAATGAGTTGACAACGCCAAGGGCAGGGGTCGACGGGACTGCCTGCCAACGCCAAGGCAAGAGACTAGGCCGGAACGGGAACTAGTCTGGCTTGTCGATGTTGGGGTAGGAAACAAGTAGAAGGTTAAGTAAGTGCGGCTTGGGCCTCGACGTCCTCGGCGTCCTTCCCCGGCCAGAGATGAAACAAAGCCGTTGTGCAGGACCAGGCAGACGAATCGAATTCGATTGCCCCTTTGGGCTTGACGTGAAGCCCTTCTCCGGGGAATGGTTACGGAGCCTGCGTTTAAAGATCGGGGGACGGACAACCAACTTTTGATTCTCCAGAGTCATTGCTGCCTGTGTTTCGGACGACCTCGACTCTGTCTGTTTCCTCTTCCTCTTCCTTTCCACAAGTTGCAACGGTCAACAACGCATCGCACCAAACGGTGTAGGCATCTCGTTCCCATCTTGCACGCACGCACGCACGCACGACAAATGGAGGTCAATTACTACCCCGATGAGCTGGCTCATTGGGCATTGGACTGTATGTGTAACCGGGTCACACCCTCGCCCCTGTCGGTGGTTTCGTTTTGCTTCGCTTTGCTCCCCTAACGCCTTCTTCTCTCCCATCTCGCAGATACGACGCTTGCTGCGTCCGACCCTGGACAGATGCAGGAATATGAACCGATCCTGCTCCCCCAGGGCATCGACCTCTGGCCTCACGGAGGACTGCCATTCTCTCATGCCGGCTCGTTCGGCGTGGCCGGCAACAAGGCGCCGTTGAATCGGTTCCAGACGGCTCACAGGAAGCTGCAGTGTCCGCAAATACCCACGGGCCGCGTGAGCAACCACCGTGACCCTTTTGCCCACGACATGACGCAGAGTCCGGAGCCACGGCACGGCAGCTGCCCTTGCTCCGGGGACGACACGCCGCTGGCCAGCCCCTCACGCCGTCGAGCGACGCGTCGACTCGGGATCAGTTCCCGCGGCAGGGCGCGCGCGCCGGGGGCGACCTGCGCTTCCAGTCCTTCGACGACTTCAGGGACGACATCCGCCGGTGCAGCGTCGAGACGGAGAGCGACGCCGCCCCGCCGGAATGGTGCTGGGGCATCGACACCACGACGGCCGCGTCCCTGATGATGCACTGGGCTCACGCGGAGCCGTCCCATCATCCTCTCGAGAACCCGCCGCAGCAGCAGCCCCTTGACCAGATGCGAGGTCCTCCTCACCACGAGCAAACGCATCATCACCAGGGCCCCTCCGTCCCCCAGGCATGCGCCCACATGGACGACAGCATGGCCTTCATGCGCCCCCGCCGCGGCAAGCAATCTATCGAGCAGAGGAGGAGGAACCACATCCGCCAGGAACAGAAGCGCCGGGCCGTTCTCAAAAACGGCTTCGCCGACCTGGCCGACATGATTCCCGACCTGGCCAAGCGCGACATGAGCAAGTCGGTCGTTCTCGAAAAGACGGCCGAGTGGCTGGAGAAGCTGATGTGCGGAAACAAGTTCCTGCGGGAGCGTCTGTCTCTCCTCGACACCATCAACCAGCAGTCGCAGCCGTGGAATCGGGCTGACGCGGATCTGCGACACTTCTAGGCGGCACGGCATACTTGATCGTCGTAATAGTGCATACATGCATGCGTCCATAGTTTCTGAATATACCCCCTAATGATGCGAACGCGAACGAGGTTGCTTTCTCGACCCAGTCCATGTACATTATTCCCCTCTTCTCTCCTCCCATCTCCCAACCAGGCCTCGTGCAGCCGTTCCGAACCTTCATCATCCCTGTGATGGCCTCGTCCGCCCAGCATCCAGCATCATCTCGCGTGGTGCGAGGAAACATGTCAACGTCAGTCTCATCAAGCCCCGGTCCCCGGACTCCCGGCCCCTCGGGTACGCTAGAGTACCACTGCCCGCCAGCATTTGAAACCCCCAAAACTCAAAAAAAAAAAAAAAAAAAAAAAGGGTGCAGGTATCCCTCGTCACCCGTCGTCCATACGGGGCCCCCGCGGGAACGGGTACTTTCTTTTTATCGGCAGATTCGATTGCCTGAGTCGTCCCGTCCAACCTGCAGCCGTTTCAGAAACCGCCAGACCCAGACCCCAGATTCGTCTTCACCAGCCTGCCCTGCATGAACGAGGAACCAAGTCGAGGTATACGTCGGCTCGCAAGCCTTCCCATTTAGGGTTCCCGTGCGCGGCGGGAGAACTCGGCCGGCGCTAGGGACTTGGCCCGTCCCATTGCCCCTTCTCGAAGAATACCGAACCAACGGGGCGGGGGCGGGGTGTTTCTCCTCCTGAGCAAAAGACAACTTTGTTGATGATGAAACTCACCTCGTCGGTGTATGCAATGCCCTTTTAGCCGTCCGGGCCTGGAGTTCGGGACCAGGCAGTGATGCAGTGGCAGTCGAGGTTGACCCGATCATCCATCCCAACGCGTAAACGTGCAGTCAGCAACCTGGGACTTTACTAGTCATGAAATATAGTGTGGAATGCCTCATCTCTTCCGTTTTAGGCCTAGTCGCCGCCTCTGCATGGTCAAAAAAATCACTACTGCATGTTCAGACGTCTGACGATCCTCGGCCGAGTGAGACACTATCCACCTGGAGATGAAGGCTTTATCACGCACAGATCCCTGGCAGGCCGGGCTGGTCTGGTAATACCTAATCGTTTATTCACCCGCAATCAGGCTGTCACACACCCATGTCCATGTTCGAATCTGGGTAGCAGCGCAGTCGGGAAAATCGTTCTACATTGGACATTGGCTTGACAAGGTTCAATTGTCTGTCTGCCCCCTTGTACCCTTGTACACTGCAACGAAGAGCTCAACGCTGATGACCATGCAATGCCGACCAGCAGCCAGAGGACAACGGTTCTCAAAAGTCTTCCAAAGCTGCGCCGCTCCCTTCTGTGTAACCGAAACGCCCATCTTTCCAGCCCCAGCGCAGGGGATGCTCGGCCAGAACCATCTACGCATGCCTGCGTTGAGTATACCGTCGTCCGTCGGGAGCCGCGCCAAATCCAGATCGGATATCAAGTTGGGAAAATCCACCGTAGCTCATTCTATTTCGTCAGGTCCTGTCTCGTCAGGTCCTGTCCATTGGCCCAGCTAATCACATCAGATCTCGCGCCGACAGAATCTGGCTCAGCTCGGCCAGTTTGACAGGTTTCGTGAGAAAGAGGTCGATCCCGCTGGTGAATGCTTCTTGTTGCGCATCCGCCGAAGCCAGCCCCGTCAGGGCGAAAATCGCACACCTGTGTAGCCTTCTTTCCATCTCCATGGCTCGAATGTGCCGCGTTGCTTCAAAGCCATCCATGACCGGCATGGAGATGTCCATGAAAACGCACTTGTAACGGCCCGAGTCCTGACCAAAAACATCTACCGCCTGCCGTCCGTTGGTGGCAGTTCTGTAGGGTAGTTTGAGCTTCTTCATGTACGTGGTGAGGATCTTCAAGTTGATGGGGTTGTCGTCGACGAGCAGGAAGTTGGTTCCTGGCTCTGTTATGCCATGACAGACATGGGACTGGTCAACAGGCGTGACTGGCGTCAGAGGTGTGGGCCGGCGGATGCGCTCAGGGAGCGAGAGTTCTTGCATAGTGCTGGTACTCATTGGAGAGTCCGGGGTCCCGTCGCCGCATCTGAGTTGGAACACATCGTTGATGGAGTTTCCGAATGGCGGTGGTCCTTCTTCATCCTCGGGAGTCTGAACTGCTGATGGTATCGGGTGCAGTGCGGCTTGGTGGCCTGTCCACCGCTTGAAGGTGAGTGCGAGGACTTTGGCAAGCTTGCGTGGTCCAACCCTGTTTGCTCATCGCGTTAGCATGGCTGAATCGGCCCCTCGGATGGCGGCACTGCGTCAAGGTCTGATCGACGTACGGTTGGGCGCTGAATTCCCACAATTGCTTGTTAGGTTGACGCTTGAATGCGTTGTTTCCCGTGAGTCGACGAGCCGATATTGCGTTCCTGCAGATGACCACCGCCGGCGGCGAGGAAGAAGCGTTGTGTTGCGACGGGTTGTGTGCACCCAACTGCAGGTAGGTTTCGTCGCATAGCAGCAGATCAGGCACAAGATCACCGCTTTCGGACGGGTCGACTACCTGCATCTGCAGCCAATCTCGGCAGATATTCGCCATGGCGTCCCTTTCGACCACGTTTGTTCCCAACACCCCGTCCTCGCGGTCGACCGATGGGGTGTCGCGGAAGCCGAGCAGTAAAACGCGGAGGCCCCGTAAATCGTTTCGCTGGGCGTCGAACTCTTCAGTTTGCAGCGGTGATCTCGGCGTCGCAGTGTCTGGCATCGCGGCAGGGAGCGGCAGCACCACCGAGATCACGGTCCCTTTGTCGACGATGCTGTCTATCGAGATGGTTCCCTTCAGGGCCGTCACGATCCTTTCTACAAAACTGAGTCCGAGACCCATTCCGGGCTTCAGAGTATCTTCTTGTATAAAGGGAGTGAAGACATCGTTCTCGAGGTACGACTTCCCGATACCACAGCCAGAGTCAGTCACCGTCAACCTCACAAACGTGTGGTTCGCGTCTTTGCAGGCAGAGTCCTGTCGAGGTTGATCTAGTGAAACTTTGACAAACCCCTTGGTAGTAAACTTGAGCGAGTTGCTGACCAGATTCATGACCACACGGCGCAGAGCACCCGGTTGGGTGTAAAATGCCCATGACGTGTTCGGTTGGATGTCGACACAAATCGTCGCAATATCCGAGTCTTTCTGGGCCGCCACAGAGCCGTCGACGAGCTCAGCACTCTGCACAGAATCGGCACCCGCACCCCAGTAATTGCCATGGTGCCCGCCACTGGATCCAAGGCTCCTGAGCTGAAAGATACGGCCTGCATACACGCTTTCGACGACCTCCTCGACAATCAAGTCAACCTTGACGCGTGAAACAATATTCATCATGCCAGATTCTATTGACGCTGCCTTTCCTCTTCTCAGCCCCCGCTCTTCTACATGACCGTTGTTCTGTGGGACGGGTGCTGGAGAAAGAAAGTTGTTGACTCCACTCCAATCCAGCAAATGGTCAACGGTGTCGAGCAGGGTATGGCTGCATGTTTCCACCGAATGCAAAAGATCGCCTTGGAACGCATCCAAAGCCGTGTCGTGAAGGAGCTCTGCGCCTAGGATGATGCCATGTAGTGGCGAACGAAGCTCGTGTGAGATGGAGCTGAGTACATCCATTTTGGATCGCTCAACCGCCTTTGCGTCTGTTCGAAAGACGTCGGCCATGATGACTGTGCCGAATGCCATTAGATAACTAAGTTCGCCTTCGACCGATAAAACTCGAGAGCATTTCTTTGTCCATGCGAATCCGCCCGCGTACCATCGCCGTTTCTGCGTGTCCCAGAGCGGGAAGAAGGCCACATTCGAGGCTTCGGGAAGTAATTCTTTGAGCACAGCCTCTATACTACATCTTCCCTCCACGACGCCCTTGGGGCAGATTGATTGGGCCTCTTGCGTCGTGAGATTGCAGCTGCTTTGAGGAACGCTTGTTTGCTCGGGCTGTGCGTGTCCAAGTTTCGACGTCTCACTCATCGTCTTGGTGGCTTTGTCTTGTCTTTGTCGGACGACCGTGCCCCTCGGAAACTGTGCAAGTAACTCGCTTAGGACCTGTTGGGGAAGTTGGTTGTAGCTTTGGTCTTGATGGTGGCCATCGATGCTCGAGTTCGAGGACGTAGAGAACCCCAGCACTTTGCAGCAAGGTCCGATGTTCAAGTCGCCGGGCGCGTAAAACATGCTTGTAGCGGATGAGCGACGTTCGACACTAGGCACCCCCGAAATGCCGCTAGTATTTGCCAGCCCTCCGAATGACGATATACCAGCATCCAAAAATAACAATCCATCGGCTTCGATTGACTCTCGAATGATTTTGGCAGCCTTTGAGAAGATGTGCTCTGCCGACTGCATTGAGCCATCATTCACATGAGCGCTCCCATCGCTGTGCGCGCTCGATGGTCGAGGTTTCGAGTCTAGACGAGTGGCTCGGCTATTAGCAAAGCCCACCCCTGCAACCGGAAGCAAATCAGTACGACGCGAAATATGCTTACCATCGTGTTTATCCTCACTGCTCTTCTGCTCACTCATCTCAGCCTTTGGCGTTCTTGACGAGGTTCTTTCCTCAGCTGCTCTGGTGTATACATCGGTGGGAGCAGGCTCCCAGCCTGAAGTGGTTGATTTGCCTTGCACGAAGCTCCCAACGCCACGAACCATACGGTCCGCCCGCCGCTGTCCATCCCTGAGACGTCGAGTCTCCAAGTAGCCCATGATGGTCCTGGAAAGATCCTGCATGATTGGCACGACGTTCCGGTTGCAGTCCAGACGAGCCTCGGTGTCGAACACACAAAAGACACCAATGTCAATACCGCGCGGGGTTCGCAGAGGCACCCCAGCATAAAATCTGTAGTCGGGCCACAAAGGACAGGCGGTTCGGCCGCAGCATTTTGTCGGGTGGTTGACCAGATCACCCACTATGGTTACTGGCAAATCGTCTGGCTTGTCCTGGCCAAAGACGGATTTGTCGGCTCCATTCCCCCGTTTGATGCCAAAAGCGCATGTTCGCAGATGCCAGAAACCCTGGGAAGGGACGTGCCCCAGAGGAGGAGTCGCTCGCCAAGTCCGTCTCGACCGGTCGGTTGATGCACCGCACAGATGCCGGGGAAAGGGGTGTTGTCGGAGTGGCTTCTGCAACGACGTACTGGTGCTTTTTATCGAAGAGCGAAATCAGGGCTCGACAGCCGTCAAGGTGCAAAACACCAAGCTGGGCAAAGGCAGTCAGGGCGGGGTCTGGTGTGAGCTCCGATGGGGAGACGGCCGAGTCGTTGGCGTCGGGAAACACGAGATTGATCAAGGGCGAATCGTATCTGCGGATGGGATGGTGAAGAAGATTAGTTTTGAACATGTGCCGGGATGTTCTACATGCACTGTTGTTGGGCTCAAGAGTAGGACGAACCGGAAGGTCTCGCGCTCACGTACTTCCTCGGCAGCAGCACTGACGGCCATGGCGGGAAATATCACACTTGACACCCACTTGGCGTGAAAAATGGGCGTGAAATATCATCACATGAAGGTGTATGACGCAAATTTGCATCGGCTTTTCTACGGCTTCCAGATCGGGCACCGTGGACTTGTGAAACGACACTGGACTATTGGGACTATTGGGGGGGGCGAACAGAGGAGAAAAGAAAAGAAAACCCATCCTGAAGAGAGAACTTCACCCTTCACTGCGCGTGCGCGTGCGCAGGTGCCAACGCAAAGTGGAGCCAGGGTCCAGAGGCCGGCCATGTGGATCCCGATTTACAGAAATTTTACCATGGGAATTTGCTTGAGGATGGTGTTTCCGCTTGCCAAAATACTACTTGCCAGATCCCTCGTGGCGTGCGAGAAACGTCTTCTTTGACTAGCTGAGTAACCAAGAACTACCTGACTGCGAGATGGGGTATAATCCGGCGGAGACGGAAAGTAGGATGCATTTGGCATCATTCGAACAAGGAACAAAGGATGGGACTCTAACCCTCTCCCGCAATTTTGCATTCGACCATTATTTTCACTTCAAATCAACACGAGGAAGGCTGCCTTGCAAGCTTCGCTCGAACCTTGCCCCTCCGCTTGGCATATATCAGACCACAGACGTTGCACAACGTGCCAGGACCTGCCGGACCATTTCGCCATTTCGGTGTATGATCCGTAGAGCATGTGCGGCAGCTAGGACTCCGTGGTCGCTTTGTCGGACCTCGCAAGCCGTGCCTGATGTCATAGCCATCTCTGCTCGTGCAATCAGGGTTGTTGTGAGTGAATAGGTGGCTTCCTGGTGGAGGGCTGAGTGCTTCTTCCGCGTTACTTCCGGTATCCGTATGGTCTCGATATTGATTTCGAAGAGAGAATATTCGGTCGACGTTGGTGCCAATGTTTTGCGATAGTTCGAGAATTGCGTACAAGTCATCCTCGCTCACGTTCTCGACCGTCGTCGTATCATTCTCTGTCGGGAAATGCCCGACGTGCCATGCTAGGAGGCCGACATCGAGTTTGATCTGGGCAGTGCAAAACGAACATGTGAGCAATCGGGCGACACACATACGTGCTTGCCGCAGAAAGACATGCGGCTAGAGATGACTTCGACGAGGATGGCAACATACCGTATCAAAGCTTTCGCCGAGTCTCAAGGCATTCAGTGACAATTTGACGCTAGCGGCTCCAGAAGGCGGGGCCTCGTGTCGTGAACGGCGACTCCCCGATGGAACGAGACCGGTCCTCCCCGCCGCCGGCTGGAGAAGAGGCCACAGACATGACTGGTCGCGAAAGTATCTGGGGTTGAAAACGGAACAAAAAGTCGAAACGTACAACAAAGATTTTCGGCTGATGATGGCGCGTGTTGTTGACAGGACCAAGATTGGACTGGATCTTGGAGTGGGCAATGTTAATCAAAGGTCAGGCCATGAGTGGGAACACGTGTGGAACTGCGGAAGCTGACTGATTAGTGTGGTAAGAATTCGTCAAGGTGAGATAGTTGCCGAAAGCGATTTTTTCCCGCTCAAATGTCTTGTGAGAGAGCAAGACACTGAACAGACAGATCTCAGAGGGCGGAGCTCTGATGGCGAATTCCAGAGAGCTCAACCTGGACATGGGAAAATGCCTGAAAATCCCATTGTCTCCGAGCGAGGGATGAGCGGGAAGGTGGCGAGGTGGAGACCGGACTGGGACTAGAGACAACTCAGGACCCTGAAAAAAGACCTCCTGCGGCGAATAGATAGATAACATGAGAGATGCTCCACTACAATTTCTGAGGGAAAAAGAAATTAATTCTAAATAAATCTAAATACTAGTTATAATTAACAGAAAATATATAGGGGTGAGTAATAGTGAGTAATAGCTCAGGGGTTAGATAGGGTTGGGGTTAATAATGGTCATGTGTACTCCGTACCTCTGTCTTGCAACCGCTCAGCGTCGCCCCAGAGCCCCTGCAGCGTGTGGCAACCATCGCTAACAGCTTGCATGTGCACGTAAGCTCGCTAACACCCCGGAGCATAAGGCGCGGCGCTAGAAGCTAGCGCCGACAGAGCGCCGTCACCGTGGCAGAAGGAGGTTCACGGCCTTCAATGTCCGCTGTCTGGTGGGCACGCTGCGCTAAAAGTGGCTGATTCATCCTGCTGTCCTCTGTGTGACGTCAGAAGAAGTCCTTATCTCGTCTTGTGCCTGAACTGAACGACCCCGAGCAAGCTGGTCCTTCGTAGAGATGTGAGCCAATTGGAGTCAAGGTCTTGTGCCGGAAAAGAGTGGGGGCCGGGGACCTGAAAAAGCAATGTTGGTTAACGAGTTCATCATCCTGTCTCGACGCAGGTCTCATGAATGCTTATTAGCCCGTAGCTTAGTCCGATGATTCGTCTACCTTATCCACAACTTGTTCCTGTTTTCCTTTTAGTTTGCTCAGATTCTTTGCTTCTTTTCGTGCTCCTTTGGGGACCTCCTTCGGGATCATCTCATTAGTTGCGGTATTTGGGCTCTCCCTTTCATGAGGGCATTGGGCGTGCGACGTTGCTTGTCCTTGAGAAGTCTGGCTCCGTGACTTTGCGCATCAATTCAAGGCAGTGCAACTCGCGTGACAACCGAATTTTGATGGCGATTGGTAATATGGCCAGCGGTGAGACACGGACGGCGTTCATTACACCACGGAGACGATCTTGCGATGGAAATTTTTAAAGTCAACAAATTATGTCCCTCTGAGCTCAAGGGTCATTATGCGGAGTACATCCAGCCATGAATGTGCGCTCCCCTATGGTTTCCCGTGTCATCTGTGTAGAATCAAATCTTGGATAATCATATCCCTAAAACCATTTCGCCCACCTTTTGATTACGTTCGAGCACACGAGAGATGGCCACACACAACGTAGTCTATGCCAGGGTTCTAACCTCGTCGCGCTTAAGCTTGCCAGCATCGACCAATCTCTTCACCTCGTCGTTCCAGACGGATTTGATCTTCTCGGCAACGGTGAGGCCGTTAAGCTTACCAGCTAGAGCCGCAATCTCATCGGGATCAATCTTGCCCTGAATGAGTTCGACATCTCCCAAGGCGGCGTCAATCTGTGCAGCAGAAGCCTCGCCAGGAGCAAAGTAGTTGGCATCCTTGACAGACCCCTTGAGCACACGCTTGTTCTTCTTGACGGCGTTTTTGGCGGCCTCCTTGGCCTTCTTTGCCGACTCACGGTCAGCTTTCGAGTTGGCCTCGGCCTCGGCCTTGGCCTTTTCCTCGGCCTCTTTTTTAGCCTGTGCTTCTTCGGCAGCCTTCTTTTCGGCAGCTTCCTTCTCCAGACGCTTCTTGTTCTTGGAGGCATTGGCCTCTTGTCGGAAACGCTTGATACGCTCATCGCCAGCGGACGCTTCGTCCAGCAGCTTGCGGAGGCGGGCGTTATCCTCGGCCTTCTTCTTCTTGCGGGCATTGGTGTTCTTTCTCTCAACATGGCGCTTCTGATCACGGTTCTCATTGTCGTCTGGGACATCCTCGTCAAGGTACTCGAAGCTACGCCAGCTATCAAAGTTGTACCAGAAGTTGTAGAAATCCTCGACCTGTTCTTTGGTAGCATCGGCACTCCCGAATGAAGGTACAGGATGATTCTTGGAGAAGCGCGCCTCTGACTTGAACACCTTGCTCCAGAGCCTGTAGTAGTCACCCTTCTGGAGCTGCTTCTTGGTTGGGGGCTCGACATCGGCGTCCTCATCGACCGAGTCGTACTGGCGACGTTTGACGGGATCAAGGAGAACATCAGTCGCCTTCTGAATACACTTGAAGAACTGGTCATCCTCAGTGCGGCCCTGAGCAGCCTTCTTGTCGGGGTGATGCTTGAGGACCTTCTTGCGGTGGGCCTTCTTGATCTGGTCCTCCGTGGCTTTCCAGCGGTACTTGGAGATTCCGAGAATCTTGTAGTGGTCTTGGGTCTATGCAGCAGCAATGAGAAATACAGGGGTCAGTTCCACGGCATTCCAGGTGAATCTAGCATGTGCAGAGGCGAATATGGCGGGCAGACGCTTACCTTCCAGTCCTTGGCCTCGCGCTGAAGCATCATGGGATCCTCAGCTTCGCTCTCGTCGCTCTCATCTGCATCTTCAACCTTCTTGGCACTCTCCTGGGCCTGGATACGATCATCCTCGGAGAAGGTGCGCTTGTGGCGAGCACGGCGGGCGTGGGCCAAGAAGTGAGGGCCAACAGGCTCAATGCTGCGCTGCACGGCGCCAGAGAGCTTTCCAACAGCCTTGAAGTCCTTCTCAGCACTCCAGCCATCGGGAAGAATGGGCAGAGGAGCTCTGCAAAGTGCGTGATGGTAGCCATTTCGATGGTGATACTCGATGAATGGCAAGCACGAAGATGGTGGACAAATACAGGTGGATGCAAATTGATTGATTCGACCTTTTTTTTTTTTTTTTTTTTTTTCCAAAATCTTGGTGGGGTCAGTTCTTTGACCGGAAGCGCTATTCGCCGTACCGAGAAGATGATTGGCGGGCCTAACATGACGACGACGGGGGAACGGTTAAACCTGCACTCCGTCGTAACGCAATGTGCCCAACAATCCGTAAAGCCTTGCGCCGAATTTGTTTCTCAGTCACCAGCGACAATGGCTCTGGCAGCATATAGAAATTTGTTGCGCGCAGCCCGCATTGCCTTTCAAGGTAGTATTTGAGGGTTCATTGTTCCACAAGATGCCGCAACAACTCATGTTCGCATTCTAACACCAGCCAGGCGATGCCCCCGTACTAGCTGCCGCTCAACAACAGATTCGACACGAGTTTGGGCAAAAGGCCAACATGAGCTCAAGCGAGCCAATGGCTCAAGACGCTATACAGCGTGCACAGGAGGTCGCTGATTTCTTGAAAGCGAATGTTGTACAGGGGAAGAAGATGGATGGGAAGGAAAACATCTATCGTATGTTTGAATATGGACATGTCTTTGCGAGTAACCTCACTTCAGCTGGAACAACTGACTAACAGAACTACCAGAGTTGCGCATTCACGAGCACACAGAAAGAGGAGATAACGATAGTATCAAAGTCGCCGGGCAAGGCACACTCGGTGGAGACGGTTGTTGTGGTGGCGGCGGCGGCAAGCAATGACTGGATGCCAAGGGAGCTAGTTATTTAGCGATTGTATAATGTATGATGATTGTAAAAAAAATACTACTTGAAAAACGATGGCCGGCCGGCCTGTCTTGGCAACCTTCCAGCCAACGATGCAGTGAAATATTTACATTATACATGTCAGTCCTAATCCTGCGACTTTATGTGGCCACTTTCATCATTGCGAATGATATCATCTCCTAAACGCCAAACACCACGCATGCCGAAGTTCATGAACAACTTGACTCAATCCCCAGCCAGACTCGCGTAGTTGGGGGTCTCGTCCACGCCTGGAGGGGCTGCGATAACCGGGGCATTTGCCGAAGGGTCAGACCCGACAGGTCCTTGACCAGCACCTTCAATAGTCTTCTGTTGATGGGGCTTTCTGGGCACGCCAACCCGCGCATCTCGGAGCATCTCCGACCTTTGTTCCTTGTTCATGGTACCGATGGCCTTGGGTTGGCCCCATCGAACGCGCAACGGGCAACCGGCGATGACGGCTCGACCCTGGCATGCCGCTGCAGCCTTTTCCGCTGCTTCACGGGTTTCATAGTTGACAAACGCGCAGTGGGACATGTGCGAGCACACCAAGCTCTTGATTTTGCCGTGAGCTTTGAAGAACTCCCTCAGCTTGTGCTCTGGTAGGTCGTCCTCCACTCCAGTAACAAACATTGACATGATGTTTCTGTCGTCGGGTGGGAGCCAGTCCTTGGGGCTGGGTGGCAATTGCGCAGCACTCGGAAATGCCTGTCGACCTTTCCCGCCTCTAGGTCTTGTGCCTGCTGCTGCCGCCGCGGCTCTACTGTCGCGCGTTCGTACCGGGCCAGGGCCACCTTGACCAGAACCGACCGACACGCTACCTCCGGCACTGCTGCCGGCAATCTCGGATTCGCTAATGGCCCGTCCTTTTCTGAAGTATGGTTTGCTGTTTGCCAGTCGTCGCAGAAGCTCTCGCGCCTTGTCGTCCGTCTTTTCGTATTCCTCTGTGCCAGCTTTCCCTTCTTCGATAAGTAACTCGTTGTTTTGAGCGAAGTATTCTCTGTTTATGTCGGACTGCGGACCCGGGGCAACCATTTTTAATGCGGCGTCGCGCACGGCGATGGGCAGACCAAAGGAAAGATCAAGCATGCAACTTTGGCAGCAGTTTTTTAATCGGGCACAGGTCAAGCAGATGTTGGTCTTCTTCTTTCGACCCTGAGCTCGATCGGCGCCATTCCAGCTGAATACTGTGAAAGGCCTTGTGCACTGGCGACCAGTCAGTCATGGAACTCCTAAACAAGTAGGTGTCTGGAATAAACGTACCAATTTGCATTCTGCACCATAATCTTCCTTCAGCATCTTCACATATGGATTCTCAGGCAGGCAGTTTTCGCACACGGATGGGAAGTCTGTGCTCTCCCATCCAGACCTGTTCAGGTCCTGTTTGATCTGAGGCGGCATGACGAAATATAGATCACGTCGTCCACGCGGGTGTTGAGGAAAGCAAAAATCATGATAACCCACTCACACATCTGAGATCTATGCTCTAGAGCCTTGGTCAGCAGCGCGTGCGCCACATGTGCGTGCTGACGAAGCATGTGGCGACCGTGGCTGAGCTCCACCGCTTGAACCTGATCTGAGAGACCGAGACGACGGCTCGAGTTCGTATTCGTACCCGCCAGGAAGTGCACCGCCTGCGACAAGGCAGCGAGGGCCCAACCCAAACGGATCTAGCGCGGTGAATTCTACGCAGGCGTGTTGCTAATGTAGCCCGAAGGCGCAACAGTCCGAGATTGCCCAATGGGAGCCCCTCATTTCTGTGTCATGTTGTTCAGGGGCTGCCCCAGAAGTGGGAAAAATAGGGCCCAGGAGATTGGAGCAATGAATTTGCATGTGAGGCCAACGAGGGACGAACCAGGCAATAAAATCATCTCTTGCCCACGCGCATCCAACCTCTGCTCCCCTCGTCTCCAACCCTGATAGATTCTCCAATCGATTCAAGATTTCAACGCTCTCCGTAAGAAACTACCCAAACCTTCGACATGGTTGCCTCCGGTTCGGGACTCGAGCGCGAGGACAAAACTCGCGACGCCGCCTTCAACAAGGCCTTGCATGGCAAGTCCTCCCAAGCTCGTGGTGGCATTGCCGCCATGTTCTCCAAAGGCCACGATGCGAAAAAGGCTGCCGTCGACGAGTACTTCAAGCACTGGGACAACAAGCCTGCCGAGAAGGAGACTGCTGAGGAGCGTGCGGTACGTGCAGGGGAGCACTTGGGAGTGCGACGTGTTGGCTCCGTCACTGACCTCAGATCCAACAGGCCCGCGCTGCCGAATACGCCACCTTGACCAGACAGTAAGTCGCGTGCACTCTCGATTGTGTTTCGTTATTGGTAGACGACGTCTCTGACCTCTCTTGCGAAGCTACTACAATCTCGCCACTGATTTGTACGAGTACGGATGGGGACAGTCTTTCCATTTCTGCCGCTTTTCCCATGGCGAGCCTTTCCATCAGGCCATCGCCCGTCACGAGCACTATCTTGCCCACAGCATTGGCATCAAGGAGGGAATGAAGGTCCTCGATGTCGGCTGTGGTGTCGGCGGTCCTGCCCGCGAGATCGCCAAGTTCACCGGCGCCCACATCACCGGCCTGAACAACAATGACTACCAGATTGATCGTGCCGCCCACTACGCTCACAAGGAGGGTCTGTCCAATCAGCTTGACTTTGTCAAGGGCGACTTCATGGTAAGCTCTTGTCTGTCCTGGTCTGGCCCAGCCGTTGCCTTGATAGAAAGCTGAGCTGATCTCTATATGCAGCAAATGTCATTTGACGAGAAGACCTTCGATGCCGTCTATGCTATCGAGGCCACCGTCCACGCTCCCACCCTGGAGGGCATCTACAGCCAGATCTTCCGCGTTCTGAAGCCTGGTGGTGTGTTCGGTGTCTACGAGTGGCTCATGACCGAAGAGTACGATAACGAGAACATCAAACACCGCGAGATTCGCCTGGGCATCGAGCAGGGGGACGGCATCTCCAACATGTGCAAGGTCTCGGAGGCTTTGGATGCCATGAAGGCCGCTGGATTCGAGTTGCTTCGTGCCGAGGATCTCGCGGACCGCCCTGACCCTCTGCCGTGGTACTGGCCTCTGTCTGGAGATCTCCGCTACATCCAATCTGTTGGTGATATCTTCACCATTGTCCGAATGACAACTTGGGGCCGCGCCATTGCCCACAACCTGGCTGGTCTCTTGGAGACTCTGCGTCTCGCTCCTGCTGGCACCAAGAAGACGGCTGACAGTTTGGCACTTGCCGCGGACTGTTTGGTTGCTGGTGGTCGTGACAAGCTCTTCACCCCCATGTACCTAATGGTTGGTCGCAAGCCCAGCGAGTAAGCGCCACATGTTTGCTATAACGGGTATTCTTGGCCCATTTTGTGACGCAGTAAGTTCTTCTTTG
The DNA here is from genome assembly GCA_021950295.1 of Epichloe scottii. Taxonomy (NCBI): domain Eukaryota; kingdom Fungi; phylum Ascomycota; class Sordariomycetes; order Hypocreales; family Clavicipitaceae; genus Epichloe; species Epichloe scottii. The sequence continues at coordinate 5,683,982 of CP083247.1, read as the reverse complement.
GGGGTAGGGGTTTCATCTGTCCAAAGATGGTACAGACAGCTTTCATCATGGGCAAGACGGGACGATGCATCTATTTTCATATTGCCTGTCAAACGGCAGGTTGGCGTCATGAATGGGGGGATCATAGTATACATATGTAATCCGTGTATTATACACCTGCAGCAATAAGCAATAAGCATCTAATTAACATTTCTTCGAGTTGATTTCTTTCAAAGCACACAATCATCTCGCCGGTAATGTTCATGAGGCTAGTCGGCGGACTCTCACGTTGTGGCATGAGTACATGAAACGACAACAGTGCTGCGACAGCCTGGTGGTGGATCATGTCGAATGAGTCGCTTTCAATATTCCCTACACGCTATGATTGGCGGCACTGACTTCTTTCCCAAACACGACCTGTTCCAAGGCCTGTCGTGTCAAGGACCCAAGCGCTCGCAGCACGCCAGTGGTGGCAGCAAGTGATTGACGCCTCGCTTTCGAAGTCACGTTGACCATGTTCTTCGGTGGCGGCAGCATTCGAGAACGCAAAAGTGGGCCTGACACGAGTAGTAATCCCGCAAACTTTGCATCACATCCATGATCCCAGCCCAGCCCTCCATGACTGACAGCGTTTCACATCATGTCGTATTTGTCCGTTTTGATTTTCATCGTGCGAGGTAGGTCAGGCCACGATGGCTTCTCGTCAACGCAGCAGCAAACTGATCGGATGCAGCAGGAACTTCTCTTCGGAGAGGCTACTCCAGAAGATTACCAGATGACGATGCTAATTTTCTCGACATGTTCTCTCGCATCCTCGTGGGTCTAGATCAATGCTCAAGTATGCCATGCGAGTCCCGTTTCTGTATAAGCTGTACTTGAGTGACTGCTAATTTGACCCGAGCCGAAATATCCACCGCGTTGGAACAGGGCATTTATATAACTTGGCAGGACGTTTATGATTTCGTTGACCCTTTTGGTGACAAGCGAGGAGGTTCATTTAATAGTGTTTGGACATTTGATCTTGACAGAGATTTGCTTTTGCTTGCAAAAAAGGATCAGCTCTGTGCAACCACTCTTCAACTTGCTCGCGAGCGGCTGCTCACTCTTGATGATTTTGAGCCGCTAAGCTTACCGAGGCAGAGGTTCCCGGAAAATCAGAATCTTCCAGGGCCCTTTTGGGAGCCTGAAATACATCCACTTCCACGACAGAGGGCATTTCTTGGCCGGATCCTCCGCGACTTTGCCCACGTATGGCGCCATGTTCTCCGAAGACAAATGAACAACAAGACATTCATAAAGTTGGCATACGCTACTATTTGGATATCAATGATGAAGTTTAATCTCAAAGAACGCAAGGGATTTGATCACGTTGCAGATCACGATGTATATGTTTGGTTGACCGATCTGCCAAGCTGGGAGACTCCTGACACAACCCTTGTCCAAGCCGGATCGTCTTGGTTTGCCTTGGCCCGCGATACCCAGGAGGGCCTCAAGATGGTACAACGCCATGCAGATACTCTTCCATCGCTCGGTCATTTGGCGACTCACGAGGCAATTTATGTCATCATGACTCTTCGGCATGTCGTTCTCTGCAAGGCCGCGGGGAATGAGCTGGTTTGGACGAGATCCGAGGCGCTATTCATGGACGACGTTCCTGTCTCCGAAACTGCCATTGACATGATACTCTGGGCAACCAACACGAGCAGAGCAGAGCCACCACCCAGTTCGATCAACTCCCTTCCTATCGAGATACAGGATAGAATCATTCATTTTACGACAGGTAGCCCCGTAGCATCGGCCAAATTAGGTTGCGAACTTGGCCTGGGATCATCCTTCCATTGGGTTGACGCGGGCGGAAAGATTGGGCTTGAAGCAATAAAGAGACACCGAACTGAGTTTTCCCCGTAGAATCCCAGGTCGCGTTCACCGGAGCGCGAAGCGGCTTGTCGTACAAGCGGCAGCGGGTATATCACAATCGTTTCCCAGGCCCGACCAAGATTACTCCCAGGGAGCGTCCTTGAAACAGAACGCTCCATGACACGACTAGAGGGCTGATTGGAGTCTGGCCGATCAGTGCCTGTGCCACGACGCTTGGCGGGCGCGAGGGAACGCGAGCGCTGCGCTCGTGGTCGGCGCTTGCTCGGGTTCTCTAGATACAGTCTGGCAAGTCGGCATCCCGTCAATCGTGGATCCCGGCTTCAAAACTAGGACCTCGGGTTGATCAGTGAGGATCGGCCGAATGCGCCAAATACTCGCCTAGACATTGAACACAGGAGAGAAAAGGAAAAGCCAAGGCCAGCAGCCCCCTCACTAGCTACGGACTTGCCTGCCTGAGGCCTTGCCACATCACCCCGCTGAAGTCATGATCGGTATCCATGATGTCATTCGCGGCTCGATCGACACAGGCACATAAAAGAAACAACAACCACCACGTCAAACTCGGCCACGTCTTGTCCTACTTGCCCACTCTCAACAATTCGACAAGCCAAGCACTTCATCTCGTCCATAACATCAAAACCATGTCCTTCTCCAATACCTCCACCGGCGACAAAGCCGCTGACCCCTACAAGTAAGCGAACAAGGACGAACCCGACGTGCGGACCAAGGTCCAGGATCTCGGCAACTTCATCACGTCGTGCAAGTACGGCATGATGACAACCAAATCAGCCGGCTCAGGTCGTCTCGTGTCTCGGTGCATGGCCCTGGCTGCCACGGAGAACAACGGCGTCGATCTCATCTTCCACACCAACACGGAATCCGGCAAGACGGACGACGTCGCCGGCGACCCAGACGTCAACATGTCTTTCCTCAACGCAAAAGGCGAGTGGGCGTCCGTCTCTGGCCACGCCTCCATCATCACCGATCGCGACGTCGTCAAGAAGTACTACAGCCCCGCCCTCAAGGCATGGCTGGGCGACCTGGGCGACGGAGTGCACGACGCCTCGGAGAATGACCCGCGGATTGGCATCGTGAGACTGGATGCCGAGACGGCCACATATGCCCTGTCGGGCAAGGGCCAAATCATGCAAGCCGTCGAGGTTGCCCAGAGCGCGCTGAGAGGCAAACCCGCCGAGGTGAACAGCCTGAGACACGTGTCGCAGGCGGAATTCAAGGCATGGCGTGCACACCAGGATTGAATCATAGAGTAGTGCTTTCAAGGCGGTCAATGGAAATGTCCTCTGGTGTTCACGCACCATTTTTGAGTGTGCCGAGTAAACGTTGAACGTATGTGAACAAACATTGTCGAGTCATCAATCTATCCTTGCATCATTCACATCCTGCGTGCAGTATATCATCTAATGGAAGACATAACGCACTCAACAAGCCAGACAAAAAAAATTGTCATCCACGCCAACGAACGACCTTGGTTGGGACAAGAAAAAAAAAAAGGGCTTCGCCGGGGATCGAACCCGGGACCTCTCGCAAGCGGTGCTTCGGGTGTTACCCTAAGCGAGAATTATACCACTAAACCACGAAGCCACGTGACTTGTCACGGCTTGCTGCTGTGAAGCGGAGGGTTATTGCAAGATACAAAGGTACACCTTGTTGACGATCCAGCCCTGTTCAAAGTCAACGGGATGGGATTGATGGGCGAGGCCATTCGTAGCTAGTTTACGCGGTCCGTATTCTTGACGCTCCGAAGCGCGACAGAAGTGTTCCGCCGCCTCGTCGCAGGCACGTGCGGTTGTGCACGTCGGACAAGAACACTTGTCGATGCCGAGTTTGGAGCTTGGCGGTGTGGGGGACGGGAGAACGGATCGGTTCGTTGCAAAATTGGGCGCATTTGGGCAGCCGTCAATTGAACTCGTGATCCAAAAAAAAAAAAAAAAAAAAAAGGGCAACGTCACAGATGGGCGGCCAAGCACTAGACGGTAGAGTCCCAGCTAAGAATATATACGAAGAGAATACCACCGGCAACCTAGTTGCGCACTCTGAAAGGATGCGCCTCGGTGTTGTACACAAAGTGGTTCTTCCCATGACCGTGGAAATGAACCTCCGAGTTCTCCGCGAAAATGAGATACGAGTACTTAAGCGTCTCGGCCAGGAAGAAGCTCTCCTGGAAGTCGTCCCTCTTCCCCCGTCCTTCTGCGTCACGTCTCCCAGCCCCGAGAACCCGGATCCAGCTCCGCAGCGGTCGCGGATGGCGGTGAAGGCCTTCCAGGCCATGTCCTGATACTTTCTGTCGCCGGTGACGCGGTACGCATAGTACAGGCTCTCGATGGTTTCCGGGCGCAGAACATAATCCTTGTAGATGGCCCAGAAGCCAGCCTTGGAGTAGAAGTCGGCGTCTTGGGCAGGAGGCGCCATGTCATTGCCGGCGGCGACCCATCGGAATACCTCGGGGCCGATCTTGCTCGCCGTCTGCGCGTATGTCTCGTAGTAGGAATTGGCGAGGGCGATGCCGAACTCGGTGTACTTTGGCTCGTTGAGGAGCACGCCGGCCAAGATGAAGTTTCCTCCGGCAAAGGATGCCACTGTGGTTTTGGGTTAGTCGTCTGCTGACCCGAGGCGGAGGGAAGGTGGTGGTCCTCTTGGTATGCTTGTCATGACTTACGGTGACCGGACGCGGGGACGATTTTGGGACCGTTGTGACCGGCCAGGAAGGTCAGGTCTTTGCGCGAGGTCGGGTGGGATGCGAGGTACTTCATGGTAGAGTCGGCGGCGAGGACCCATCGATCCTTGTAGTGCGCAAACTCTTTCGGGTCGTACAGGTACATCTTGATGAGATACTCGTAGAAGCTGTCGACGCCGCCTCCCCAACCACCTCTGTTGTTCGTGAACTGGCCATCCTTGATGTTCACCGTGATGCCAACCAGGCCTGGGTACGCTTCCGGGACGCCGGTGGGCTCGACGAGGTATTTCTGCGCTTTCTGGGCGAGCCTGGCATACGTCTTGTTGCCCGTCAGGTCACTCAGACGAGTCCATTCCAGCACTAGGGTGCCGAAGCCTGCAGGGCCATTTGTGTCTGAGCCGTTGATCCGCCGGGTTGGGTTGAGGAAGACTGCGTCGTCGGGAATGCCGGTGGGCGTGTCAAAGGCAATGCTCAGGCTGTCGGCGAGCGTTTTAGCCTGATGTAGCAGGGCGTCGACAGATTTAGAGTTGGCGCCGTTGACGAGCTTCTTCGATGGGCCCTTGAGCAGGTCGTAGCCTTTGTGCGGCAGATTAGTGCTTGTCCCACGACTTGGTCCGTCTCCTCGACGGGAAGTCGTGTATCTGCGACGGCGAGAAGACGAGCGGACGGGTTCTTACCTGCAATGAGTCCGCCGAGGTACCGAATGTTTGTTTCGAAGAGTGAGATGGAGGAATTCACCTCCTTGGTTGTGGTGAAGTCTATCGTGGGAACGTACTTGAGGATCTGATTGACGGTCTCCGATTCTCCCAAGACGATGGCCGTGCTGAGCGCATCAATTGCAGTCACACCCCAGGCATTTCTGCCACGGCGCCGTCAGTATGTCTTGTTGCGAGACGTCGCGTGATTGTCATGAGGGACAACTTAAACAGAGCTTACCTATCGTCCGAGACTCCGCCGCTAATTGGCATCAGTGTGTCATGGGGAAATGCATTCTTATAGTATCCGTTCCATGCCGTCCGAAAAACCTCCTTGACCTCGGACGCTCTCGCTGGATCAGGCTGCGGCGTGACCCTTTTCCACGACGGACCGGCGGGATTCCCCAGCACGGGACTCAGCAGCATTGCCGCCAGCGCGAGACCAGCCTTGGTCGACATTTTTTTCCTTCTGTATGGTTGCACTGGGAGGGAGAGAGGGAAGCCGAGGGAACAAAGAGACGGCCGAAACATGGGGAGGATGGTTGTTTTTATATTCATCACGATGCTGCGGCGAGTACGGGTTACCTTGGGCCTCACCTGGCCGAGGCCTCCGTCTCCCCTGCCGCCATACTGCATATAGCCAAGATATTATGATCATGGGGGTCATGGGGTCATGGCAAGCCAGCGTTGGAGCCAGAAGACCCTGCAGCTGTTCATTTCCACACGCGGCGCTGTCGGTGCGGTGTGAACAGGTTACTCCATGACACCGAGGAGAGTGGACACGTCTGGTTGTTGGATCTGGTCCTCGGCAGATGTCACCGGATCAAAGTGGTCGAGAGGGCGCCTGGTGATGGATGTTGAAGTGGAGATTGGCTGAGGTAATCCAGGTGGTATTCTCTCTTCCCCTTTTTCATTTTTTTCCTTTCTCCATCCCCGCCATTCCACCCGAACGCCATGATTTTATCGGAACGAACTTGCATGGATTATTTAACGGGGTCTTTCATGACTTCATGACTCTACGGAGTGAAGCGAATCGATACGACTTGCTGCGGGGATGACACAAACACGACGTCTCCCTCCATCGAGATGCAGGAATAGTGCATCTCTGAACAGATGAGATGTCTTACCAGGTAGGAGGAGCATCTCCACCATGTTCTGCACGTGCCTCGGATATCGCACACCATCTAGATCCCTCCTGTATTTCTACATTGCTGACAAGGGCGCCGTGGAGAACAGATAATGCCTAGCTGTGGCCTCACAGTCCCTCAAGAGATGGCGGAAGAACAAGAAAAAGAGGGGGACGTGCCTTGATCGCGTTTCCAGTGGGCTTTTTGGAGATGGGCTGCTCGAGCAACCTTGCCCACAGCCAAGTGACAAGCACGTCGACGACATTTCCGTCCCAAGTCTCAGACCCGGCACTCGCCATACCAGCGCTTTTGAGCGGCGTTCCAATCCTCGGTGCGGCGCTCCACGACGTTTTCTGGAATGCCGTGTCCCAGACCGCCAGCGCTGTCCATGAATGCACCTTCCATGACGACGTTGGTGTCGAATGGTGTTGCCAGGAACCGCAGTTGGATATCTGAAACCGTGAACCATCATGATTGTAGATTCCCCTTCCCCAGCCCAAGCCCAGCCCACAAGCAACATGCAAGACAAAGTCTCGCGACGGCGACCTCGTTGCTCGTGTGCGGGAGGGCGCCCCTCAAGTCCGTCTGTCTGGCATTCCCCCGGCGAAGCAACTTGCCAGGTTCCTGTGAGAAAACGGCCAGCAAGATCAAGACGCACGAATCTATAAGAAGCACGAGGTTGTCGCCGAAAAAGCTGGGGACTCTGCTGATCTTGATTAACAGACAGAAGCTGCAACTTGACTTGACTCAACCGGGAAGAGGAACGAGTTTGCCAATCAACCAGGCCCCAAACTTGAACACAACACAGCCCAACCACCCTTTTCGTCACCAACAGCCCCCAGATCCAAGATGCATCACCCCTTTGTCATCGCAGCTCTCCTCGGCGCGGCCCTGGCGCAGAACCAGAACCAGAACCAGGGAGACGCCCAGGCCTGCGCGCAGCGGTGCACCGACGCCTTCAACGGGTGCCGCTCCCAGCCCGGCGCCAACCAGGCCACCTGCCAGACCGAGTACGCCAGCTGCCTGGGCTACAACCCCGGCACCGGCGTCACCGCCACGGCCTGCGCCAACCACGGCGGCGGTCCAGGCGCGGCGGCCACCCAGCCCGGCGGCCAGCCCGACGAGTGCGCCAGGAAGTGCACCGACGCCTACAACGGGTGCCGCTCCCAGCCCGGCGCCAACCAGGCCGCCTGCCACGCCAGCTTCGCCGGCTGCCTGGGCCACAACCCCGCCAACGACACCCCCACCAGCTGCCAGAGCCCCCAGGGCGGCAGCGGCAGCGGCGGCGCCTGGGCCACGCCCTCGCAGTCGTCCACGCCCACCGGCGCCGTCGGCCAGGACGGCCAGGACTGCGTCGCGCGGTGCAACGCAGCCATGGACTCGTGCCGCACGCAGCCCAACGCCAACCAGTCGTACTGCTCCTCCCAGTACGCCAGCTGTCTCGGCTACAACCCCTACCAGAACGGCGGCTTCGTCACCCCCACCGCGTGCTCTGCCTCGGGCGCCGTCGCCCCGACCGGCACTGTTCCTGTCGTCGCCGCCGGTGAGCAGCTGTCTCCTGCCTATGCTGCCATGGCTGTCGGTCTCCTGGCTTTCTTGTGAGAGCTTGCAAGAGGGGGCTGGGTGTGTTTGATGCTCTTGATGGATGAATGACTTTTGCGAATGGTGAATTTTAAGAGGTGGGGGCACTACGTGCTGTGTGCCGCTTAAACGCTTTCCCTAGTCATGTAATCCGTATTGGCTTAATATATTCCTTGCTTGTTATTCCGAGTCTTGAGCGCCAGGATATTCGTCCAAGACAACGAATCAATACATGTATCGAAACGTGACGGCCTTGTCGCCCCTTGCACTCAACTCTGCCCCAGCATAACTGCTCTCCCTGCCCTCTGCCAATTCTCGCGCCCTCTTGCCATTAATCTTCTTGTATCCCAGGACGAGGATGACCGCCGCCACGATGCCCACTGTGATGAAGCCGAGCTCGAGACCGTGCCCTAACAAGTAGCGAGGTGCGTCCTTTTTTCTGTAAAAGTTGGATGCCATGGCCTAGAGGAGGAGAGGGTCAGTATACGCTTGGCAAATCATTCATTTCCTCTTCAGTCCGTCTTCCGGTTCGAAGCAGCCGTTGACCACACGTACCCCGCCAAGATTCCCGACGCCAATCTGGATGGCCATGCCCGCGCTGCGCTTGCAACTTCCCGACAGGTTATTCGACAACCAGGCAATGATGCCGGGAAACGCTGGGTAAATGGCACAGGCGGCGATGAATACCCCTGCGTACACCACTTTGGGGTTGTTTGAAGCAATGCATCTAATCTCGGTCAGCATGATTTTTGTTCTGTTTTTGTTCTGGGGTTCCGGGTTTTTCTCTCCTCTTTTTTTTTTTTTTTTTTTTTAATAGGGGAGGCACTTGAACAAGGCGGCGCGCGTACATGGTAAACCCGACCAGCATCATAAACATGAAACCAATCACAAACGGACTCCTCTTGCCAATCTTGTCCGAGCAAAGGGCCGCAACGACTGCCAAAATAGCAGCAGTGATGTAGATCGGGACCGTCATCAGCTGCGCTTCCGTCTTGGAATAGTTGAGACTCTGGATGATGGTCGGCAAGAACAGACTGATTCCGTACAGGGGGCAGACAATCTATACATCATGGTGAGCAAAAAGAAACAATCGAACCATGACCGGGTGAGGTATTCAGTTCGGACAGAGTAACTCACCCCCAATACACAAAGATGCTGGCCCAAATCTGCCAGTCTTTGAATGCCTGCCACACATATTTCCACGCAAACTCCTCAGCCTGTTCAACCTGCGCCGTGCCTTGGCCACCCGTCTTGGCTTGGCCCTGATACTTGAGTCGATGGACCACAAAGGCCCGCTCTTCCTTGGTCAAAAACTTGGCCGTGTCGGGGAAGTCGTGGATCAGGAAAAAGGACGCAAGCGCAACCAACACCGTGACAATGCCCTCGAGTATGAAGATCCATCGCCATCCCTCCAACCCTGCTGTTCCGTCCATCTTGCTGATGGCAAAGGCCAACAGACCGCTGAACGCGCCGGCGATGGAAGCTGCGCTGAAGAAGAGCGCTTGGCGGAACTGAATCTCGTGTCGGCAGTACCACATGGTGAGGTAGTACTGATACACGTCCAGTTAGTACAAGGTCTCAACGGGACCAAAAGGAAATTCTGCCAAACCCCGACACTCACAGCAACGCCGGGAAATAGACCCGCCTCCGTAACCCCCAGAAAGATGCGCGCAATCAGCAAGCCGTGGTAGTTTTGGACGAGGCCCATGAGCGTCATGACCAGGCCCCACGCAACCATGATGGTGGGCAGCCATCGACTCGGGCGGAGTTTCTTGAGGAGCAAATTGCTGGGGACTTCGAAGGCGGCATAGGTGAAGAAGAAGAGTGTGAGACACCAGTTATACTGGTCCGGGAGAATGCCCAGGGTTTTGCTGAGGCCCTCTACTTCAGCATTGCCAATGTTCCCGCCTGAGGTGGGTCAGATACCATGTGTGCCATTATGTATTTGCATGAGCAACACACTTACGATCGAGAAATGAGAGGAGGTAAAGGAGCGCCAGCATGGGAATCAGCCGAATGTCCATCTACACATGTTAGCCAGTTGGTTACACGGGCCAATCCGAACGCAAGCAGATCGCACCTTCCACAGAATTTTCCTCTCGTCAATGTGATCAAAGCTCGATGGTGTCCTCGCTGTTCCGACACCCGAATTCTCCTTGTCGCTGACCTCATTCTCCAGGACTCCGGCGCCGTCATGGGAAAATGCGTCGTGTTTGGAGGCCTTTTCGACCTTTTCGGCAGCATCGTCCGAGTGCGAGACCATGACAGGGCGCCAAGGGAAACGGGCCTCTGGGAGATTGAGAAGTAACAAGACGAGAGGGAAAAGGAAGGGCCTGGAAGGAATGGGTAGTGCTTGTGCTCCGTAAATGGGGGCCAACTTGACTTGTTGCATCCAGAACGGCGCTGGAATGGCGCGCCCAGTCCCAGCGGCATCGGAACCGAAGCACAGCAGGCGAATCTGAAAGAAGCAAAACGGAATCTGCGCGGATCCATGCGAATGGACGGGCGGGCGGGCTGCACCGAGGGCATTGTTACCCGCCTGGCCTGATGACCTGATGACCTGATGACCTCTTCACCACCTCCACCTCCACCACCACCCACCACGCATGCTTCCCGTTTGAGCCATGTGCCTAAAAAAGCAACCGCGTGCGCCACCGCGGAGACGAATTTCACATTTGGCGCTTCATTAGTAAATTAGAGGAGATGGGAGGCCACACGCACGTGATGCCGTTTCGGTGAGCCATGCGGCTTCTGGCATCTCAAGTCGGATCCGGAGTTGGATACCATTGTCGCCTCTGGGGATGGTACTCTGAAGAACAACAGGTCGACTTTCTCATCATTGCATATTTGGCTACGATCCGCTAGGCCCATGCGTGCGTGCTTGGCCGTTTAGACCACCTAGATCAAGCTGAGAAGGTAAATGTTTTACGTGTTCAACGCTTGCTTGAAGTTGGCTGGCTTATCCGTCAACCAAATGAAACCCCTAAAGTAGACGAGAGACTGATCCATTTGCTACGGGAACCTGTAACCCATTGACTACAAATCGATACATATGACGGACTAGAATCAATGTTTTGCCTAGTTCGACAGGGTTGCCACGTGTTTGTGTGCCAACTGACAAGGACATCACAATCATGCTGTCTAGATGGAAATTTTCGATTCGTTCTTGTGTCGGCCTATCCGCGCCAGGATCGATAGCGTAGCTCCGTAGGCCTGTCAAGTTTCGAAATGGCCAGCATGGAAATGTCTGCTAGATTCCTCAAGGAGCGGGCGGTATTCGCAGAAATGTCCAAGGAAAATAAAATCAAGAGGTACGGACGGGGATGTTACATGGTTGTCTGGCAAACATAATCAAGTACAAAGTTACTCGGCAAATGGAGCATGTGAGACTACGTACGGATCTTGGCGCGACAGGATCGCACCCGGCCTTGTCTTTTCAGAGCATTGGTTCCGCGCGGCTTGCACAGACTTTGAGCTCTGGGGGAGGTGGCTAAGCGCTGCTTCTAGAGTCGTTTGGAGATTGGCATGAGAATCGTCAGTGATTTTGCCCACCCGCAAGTCTCTGTCAATAGCTTTGCGTATGAGTTGTACGCTAGCGACGACATGATGGGGGTAGGGGTCAATTGATATGATGGGCACGGTGAAGGAGGCTTCCGTAGAGTCATCGACATCCCCACGGCTGGACGCTGCGGATGCCACCACGATGAAATCGTTGTGAAGCCCGAACACAAGAGCGTTCATGACAGCATCCTCTGCATCAGCATTTGTTTCGGTCAAGACAGCAAGGAGATCATTTCGCTCCGTGGCTTCAATGATATCCACCAGCATGAGAATGCTGAGGTGGTAGTGTAGCATTAGAGAGTCTATACGGCCGTCAGCGTAAGTAGTGAAATTCGATAAACACGTCCTAGTCACAGGCAACGTACACCATCGCAGCTTGGTCGCCTGTCCAAGAAAGCGCATCCGCCTCTGACATGCCTCAAGCGGGCGGCGAAAAGTATCGTTGAACTGTTGTATTGCTTCGGTCACGAAGCTGAACGCCCTGTTGACTTCCGACTCATTGTGCCCATCTCGTAGCGCTTCTTTGAAAACCGATGTCAGCTTCCAGGCCAGCAACTTCCAAGCAGTGCCGCTGGCAATGATCTGGTTGGCGCGTTCGTCTGTCATGTCAATGACCCCATCTGCGCGCCATGCTTGCGTCTTTTCATAAAACAGCTTGGCTCCGGTGCGGACGAGTCTCCATGGCAGCTCGGCCTCGAAGCCGAAGAGACCCGATGATAAGAGCGAACGACAGTTCAAGGTTAGCGATGCCGAGGTATCAAACGTCAGAGCAGCCCAATATGCGATACACTCTGCAGCAATGAAGTCCGAACTACCGACTGATTCAGGGCCGGTGACTATTGATTTCATCTTGACATTGGACGGTGTCACTTTCGAGCCACTGAACTGCAAATTTCGCTGTCGCGCCCGCAGTGTCTGTATTTGCTGCAAAGCTGCATGCACGCAAGCTTGTCCAGAGATGCCGTCAATCTCTTCTTCCTCGGAAATGCCGGTAGGGATCGGCGTCAAGGCAAATAGAAATAGCGACAACATAGACCTGTAAGATGGTCGGTTGATGACGCGAAGCATGTCGCGCCGAGCTGTTCTCCAAAGAATCAGGACTACACTTTGATGATGATGCGCTGGCAGCTGCAGGCTTTTCGCGATGATGTACAGCCATCGTGCGGAAAAGGCAGATATTGTGCTGCGAAGCGACTGATCGATGAGGCGGTCCTTGATGTTGGGTTCGCGTACGGCAGCACGTGTTGTGTTGTTTTTCTCGTCATCAGAGCCTTCCGCCATCCACAGGTCCAGCCTTGTGCAGACATCTGCAATATTTACGTGTTTGCCTGCAAGACTGTACTCGGTGAAGCTGCAAATGCTATACGTTAGTGTCAATCTCGCTGCCTCATCAATCCAAGTATGGTTGATGCGCACAGAAAAGGGCAGCCGTCTCTTCCCATCCAAGATCCAAACACTGCGTCAAATCCATCCCTGTAAAGTATTTGAAGCCAATGGCTCTCAACGTGGCTGAGCAAGTCCGGGACGGATGTGGTCGAGTCTGTAGCCGCCGGGGACGGTGCAGTAAGCTGTTTCGGCCCTGACAGATGCCAAGCATCACGCTGAGCCAGATCCGACTGTTCATCTGGCCTTTCGCTGTGCGTGTTCGGCGCAATGGTGGATATTACCTCGGACTGCCGACGGAGCTTCCGCCTACCCAGGGGTGCTCGCTTGGGCTCGGCGCCCTTCTCTTTCATCCACTGCATGCGCGAGAGTCAGCTTGGCGCTATCATGTGTGCTGAAGATGGTCTTGATGGGCAACTCGGTTCTCTCAAGTACGTACTTTAAAGGTGCATTGTTGGTTCCGGTTCAAGCAGCGTGTGCAGGATGTGGAGGAGTCTCTGGTTTCGTTGCTCCGACTCAACGCATCACAACCGACTCTCGACCGACGACACTCATCGCAGCTGGAGAATTGAGTGCGGCGGGCGATAGCGTTGATCTGCATAGCCGGAAAGATTGCAGACGAGGCATTCGAGTAGCAAGCTCCGGGAACCATGTGAGTCAATGTTGAATGTCGCGCATGGAGACGGTTTTGATGTCGAGTTGATGAAGCACGGATTGGATTGGATGGGTGACGATGAGTGAGTCTGGCTGGGTCTAAGCTTATTAGGGAAGGAAGGAGCGCCCACAAAAAAGGCACGGCACGGCAGATGGCGGGGTTCAGCAATCAATGGCAAGCAGTCCGGGTCCTTTTATTAGCCAACCACGACATGCATTATCACGTGGAACCTGGAAACAAGAATGCTAGATGACATGTCTTGAACAACATAGGACCCGCTCAAGATTCTTTTCCCGCAACCTCTGGCCCAGCTCGATACTACTCTCCGCTGCCTCCTAAAGAAGAGCATCGCCCTTGCTCTTGTCCTTGCCGGATCTGATCGCTCGACAAGCTCCAGGCTGCTCAAAGATACTACGAAAGAATGGGCTGTACCCAAGACAAATAGCCACCTGGCCCGCGCACCACGTCGGCTGTGTAGGGCCAGCCTTATTCTTGCACTCATAATATGCTGCCAAACAGTCGTCGACACAGCTGTTATCGACGGATTTGGTGATGGTTGGGCCTGGTGGTCTTGTCGCGCAAGCAGTAGGCGGGTCGAGTTTCTCGCTATTTTTGGAGGGAAAAGGTGAGAATCCCAGGCAGCTGGCGTAGTCGGACGCACAGGCTAGTTGGTTGACCGCGGCTACGTTGCGGCAGGCCTCAAATTTGTTATAGCACTTTCTGGCGCAGGCATCCATGGTAGGTTGGGCGATATGAGGAGCTTTCTTGGCAGAGTAGCAAGCGGTTGGCACCACGAGCAACTGGCCATCTGGCGCCAGAGGGTTGTAGCCTACGCAGCCGGCGTATTGGGCACCACACATTATTTTGTCCGACTCGGGATTCTGCTTGCATTGGAAGAAGATGTCGGTGCATCGATCGGCACACAGCTTCCTGCCGCCCTTGGCACTGAGCCGTGGCCACCGACCGAGTGCTGTACCCAGGAGGGCGAGTAAAACGATCAGAAGCATTCTCGGATGATGTGCAACTCGGTCTCGGGAGCTCAGTGAACAGAATGACCCGGAAAGCACACAGATAATGCCAGACAGTTGGGGGTTCTCCCAAGACGAGAGAAGGACGAGAGAAGGACGAGAGACGGACGAAAGACAGATGAGAGACTGGACGAGAGACTGGTAGCGGTCAGGGACAAGGAGACTTTGAACATTTCATATGCGCATGTGTGAGTTGATATACCGGCAAGCCATTTTGCTGTCCCTCTACTCGGAAAACTCTTTTTCGTTAGTCCAGAACTCTGGATACTTACTACTGACACCAACTACGCCATTTAACCTTACGACAGACTGCCAGAATGTGCCATCGAATCATGTCATGGCCATTTGTCGTCAAATCGTACTGGCTACTGTACCTGTGCGTTTCGGCTACTAAATTCGTAAAAGTTTTCTGCTTGGGAAAGCCTGTGCTACGCTTTTCCAACCTTGAAATGGGTGCATCTATGCAACGTGGGTTGAAAGCCAAGGGTCTAAGTACATATGGCAAGTGCTCAGTGATGTGCTCAAGTCGAGCATCACTCTTTCATCGAAAAATGTCGCCCTCGCCGCTTCTCTCTGATGTTATTCCCCCTTCATCTTTACTCACATAAAAGACGAAGGCGTGGTCTCTGCGGATTGTCATCGTGGTCAGTTCACCGCCGGGAAATTTGTCAAATCTAGCTGGGAAAGATAATACCGGTCCAAGGCCAATTTCTTTCTCTTTTCTCTCTTTCATTCTTTTATTTTTTTATTTTTACTTATTTTCTTTTGCTTGTATGTGATGGGGAATTTCTGCCTGCGCGGTGCTTTTTAGAGTTTGCACTTGCATCGCCCCCATTTCGTTCTGCATGTTGGCGGGCGCTACAAGCACAACAAAGTCGTATGTCATTGTTGAGCAGGCCACCCAAGTCTCCGAAGTGCAGTCTCAAATTATCAAAGGTTCTAGTCTGATGACAGGAAGATGATTTAGTTATATTCCAAAGTGCAAGTGCCGCACGACCACCCATGAGGCCCTACAACTGGCCGATCCTACCGCGTCGTGGCCGGCAACCCGAAGCATACTGATATGCAAGAAAAGAATTCACTTCATGCGATAACTTGACTTCTTGAGGACTTGGAAAAGCGGTGGCGCCGTGTGTTTCGCCGAACTCTCGTGTACTTCCTGGACGGCAATCCACACCTGGCATGCCATATGCGGCATATTCACCGCGCGCTCAAGGAAAGATGAATTCGCTTTATTGTAAGTAGTAAACGGATATATAATTATACAGCACGCCAGAACTGAGTAGCGATGTTCTCGAATGCCTTGCGTCCAGTCGTTTCAACTAATACTCATCCCTCTCCCACATGCAACTCTTCATATCGAGGCATGACCCAATCTCCCTTCTTTTCCGCCGCCCGATCCTGCAGCAACTTGAAGACATTGAGTTTACCTGCCAGCCCCAGAGCAAAGTGGAAAATTTTCAACCCAACCGCGGATTCCGGTATCAGCCGGGTACTTGTAGTGTTCACAACCTGTATCTTTTCTATAAAAGGTCGCAGAGTGGCGTCGTATCCTGCCAAACCAGCTTCAACATCACCTTTGCACTTCCCAATCTCTCCGGCGAGGACATACGCGCCTACGAGCGCAGCCGACGTGCCCATGCCGGAGAAGGGCGACGGACAGAATCCTGCGTCACCGAGAAGAACGACACGGCCCTTTTTTAATTTACTGCCTCGAACCTGAATGATTTCGTGCGCGTAAAAGTCTTCCGTGGTGTTCAGGGCATCGAGGATACGGTCACGCTGTTTCCATCGCAAAGTACTGAACATTTCCGTGAAGGCTTCTTTTTGTGCAGCCACGTCATGCTTCAGGGCTTCCTTTACTTTCTCGTTGTGGCTGGGCTTCATTGTCATGAGGTAGACCTGGCCGAGATCAGGCTTGTGCCATCTCGTCATGACGAAGCGCCGCTCCGTCTCCACGTAGCATGTTGCATGGTCCTCGTCTGCGGCCGTCCTCTTGATGGGGAAGTAGCATATGTGAGCCCCAATTGACCGGAGGAACTGCCCATCACCGCCTTCATCTTTGTTCATGGCCCGTCTGATTCGTGATCCCTGGCCATCTGCCCCGACGAGCAGGTCGTATTCCTCGACGCTGCCATCTGACAACGTCACATTGACGACGTCGCCGACACTTTCGAAACTGTTCACCGACAAGCCGAATCTGTATTTTACGTCTTCTTTGGTTCTGCCGTACAGAATGCGGCATAGATCCCCACGCATGATCTCGAATTCACTTGAGAATCCTTGGTGTTTGCTGCCAGGCTCATGTCGCGGGAAGAAGATGACTGATTGGCCTTCTTTGTTGACCAGATCGAGGCCTGCTTCATCGACAACATGCTCCCGTATTTCGTCCAGAATTCCCATACGCTCCACGGCCTCGATGCCTTGAAGACGAAGGTCGATCTGCTGGCCGCCGATCCGCAGAGTGTCCCATCGCTCAACGACGGTGATTGAGTGACCGAGGCGGTGGAGCCAGAAAGCTAGCGCTGGTCCTGCGATTCCTCCACCAGCAATGAGGACTCTGAGAGGCTTGTTATTCTGCATCTTTTGGAGGAAGGCACAAGAGGGTATCGTGCGTGCGAGAGAGAGAGGGGGAGAGAGAGAGACTGGGAATAAAGTGGAGGGAAGATGTAGAAGGGGCAGATCGCATGTTGGAGACGGCCAAAAGGTTGAATTTAAACTACATTAACGCGCAGCCTCTACGGTCAACCCATCAAGATTATGCCACATGATTTGGTACACCCACTGTCATACGCGTCAAGCGCGGTCGTCCAATGACTGTTCTTCTTTTGCCCATCGTTGCGTAGATCACCGCGCGCCATACACGTAAGTACGATCGGACGTTTATATGGCCGAGGCTGAATCTTTCGCGCTGATGCCGTTGACTCACTTAACCTGGCAGTAAGCAGCAGGTGATCAGCATGCCGCGCGCGGCTGACATGCCAAATTATCATCTCGTTTTCCGATCAAGACCCGACACTTACGGCTAGAGAAATGTCAGACGGGACTTCGGTTTTAGTCCGCACCCACCCGAAGACCGCAATGCCTCTCATGCCAGGCAGGCCTTTGATGGCTCGTTGAACTTGACGGGTTCCAAGGCGGGGTGTATGCTGAACCAAGTCTACTCCGTAGCATTGCAGATCGTCGAAACGGATAATAGCGTGTCCGGAAATTAAAAGTCAGGCTACTGTGCGGATCCCCTCACACGCCGGATTACCCTTATTAAGCCAATCAGAGACCAGAAATGTGAGAAAATCTGGAGAGCCTTCTAGGCCCACAACATACGCCCCGGGACTAAATCTAATTAGGGGTGATCTGGCATGTGGTGCGGACGTACTCCATAGGGTGGTTGTAACTCCGTAGATCGCCGTCAATCTTGTCTGTGTGGCTGTGTGACTTGTGGCTGTGCGGCAAATCGTGGCACAAGAGATACCCTAGGCAGCAGCAACTGTCCTTTTACAATGTGTAGATTCATGAAGCACGGGGATTCATCAACGGAGTGTTTTCACCATGGCCACTTCGACAACATCATCTGGAATTCCACACATTCATCTCCTGTGCATGCAAAACGAGCACAGCGAGGCCTTTGCCGAGGCAGCTGCGAAGCACAAGCTACCCGCGTCCATCACGTTCGAAACACACAACGCGGCTCTGCAGTTTGTCCCGTCTACGAGTAAATTCGACGTCGTGGTTTCGCCGGCAAACTCATACGGACGTCTGGATGGCGGGTTCGACGACGCAATATCTCGGGCGTTTTCGCCCCGGAATGATTACCTCGCTCTCACCCAGGTGGCCCAGGCAAAATTGTACGATGAATGGCGTGGCTTTGCACCACCAGGTACTTGCACATTGGTCCGCATACCAGATGATTTTGGACGCAAGTCCAAGAATGTCTGGGGAACAAAGTATCTTGCGCTGTGTCCAACAATGAGGACGCCGCAGCCGGTGGGGTGGGATAGGGAGATTGTGTACGAGAGTACATGGAGCCTATTGGTGACGATTGACAAGCACAATAGAAAAGCACATGCTAGTCACGAGAGCGACGCGGACTCCCGCATCTCCAGCATTCTCATGACTCCGCTGGCTACGGGCATAGGAAAAGTAAGTCCAGAGAGGTGGGCTGCTCAAGTGGTCATGGCCATGAAACATTTTGTAGATGCGAAGCAAAACCCTCGGAAATGGAGCAGGTTGACGCCAATGGATATTTTTGGCCATACAAATGAGGTTGCTGATACTTGGAGCATGTAGGCGACTTTGATCATGCATGGGCTAGCTCCATGTCATGTGTGGGTAGCACCTTTATACGCTTCAAGATCAGGAAACGCATCATGGTAGTGTGAACCTAGATCCTCGTCTGGTTGTGCGATTTGCACATCCGTGATTAGAGTTGGCGTCGTAACAAGCATGGCAATTTTGATCTGCAATCGAGAGCTGACAGAAAAATTTGCGCACGAAGACTTGAGTTTCAAAGTATAAGCTGCCCCCGAAGTTTATATCCAACAGGTATTTAAAAAGGAACAGCAGTTCTTTCTGATGCTCTCAGTTTTCCATTGCAAAGGTGTACTACAGACGCAAAGTCATCTCCAGGTATGATGTTGTCGTCCTCTGCGTTCGAACAGAGATACCGTGAATCCAGCTAACATGCGCAAGAAGAAACCCCGAGCTCATAGCAATTCAAAATGCCCTCCAGAACTTTACGTCGTAGAAACGAAAGGCTCTGGCGACTCCAAAATGGAGGTTCGACAGCCTTGACCAGACAATGGTCCGGCGTCGAAAACCGCATGATTCAAATCCTCCAGTCACACGATTCGACGAGATACACGTACTATGGCCTAATGTTGGTCATGACGCAAGGATGGAGGCCACTTGCAGCCCCTTGGATCGTGTTCATTTGTATAGTCATCGACCCTGTGGTCGAGTTTGACGAGGTCATTGAGGAACTCCAAGAATATCTTCATACTATTAGTCCCCACTTGGCCGTGGAGTTCATACCGCCCCATCTCTGGAAGCCTGTCGATGAGGATGAGGATGAGGATGATGAAGGGTCGCTTTGGTAGATGGCACCGACGCAATTATCTTTCGGTGAACCTCGCCTCGCCCTCGTCGGTTCACCATCGACTGAGCTGTCCGACGACTTTTTATTCATCCCAAACTTGAATACATCGGGTGTTGTGGGAGAAAAATACCAGGTCAGCAAACTCAAGCACAGAGCATGGAGGGATTCTGGTATAAACGACGGTGGGGTTGTCACGGTGACGATAGGTTTTGGCGAGGAATACTTTTGGCTTCTGACGGAGGCGCGCCGTGTATGTCAAGATGGAAGGAGAACGCAGAGGAATAGATGCATGATGGGCATGTTGTTGCAGTCTTATGAGGCAGTCTTCACCAGGGGGCATGGTCAGATGGTGTGTACTGTTGAATATATATACCTCATTATATGAAAATGTGTATAAAGATACCTCTTCGGTCTAGGCCTAGTTGCTGCTGCGTATTTACAATCCGTTGCTGCGTGTTTACGTACTCGTTTTGCACCAGCTGATAGACTAATGGTTTCAATGAAGAAAGAACGTACAAGCGCTGGCTTGTCAATACAGTACAACTGTTACGATACAGAATAGCACGTGACCAAAGGCATCTAGTATAATGACAGATTTGTCACGCTCTTAGATACGAATTGATCAAGTCGTTATTTGTGTAGCAGTCAATAAATACGGAGTAAATTCTCGCTCATCTCTGATGGGCTGTCT
Source organism: Epichloe scottii (assembly GCA_021950295.1). Classification (NCBI taxonomy): domain Eukaryota; kingdom Fungi; phylum Ascomycota; class Sordariomycetes; order Hypocreales; family Clavicipitaceae; genus Epichloe; species Epichloe scottii. The sequence goes on along the minus strand of CP083247.1, from coordinate 5,663,614 downwards.
GAGCTGTCAGCCGTCAGCGTCAGCGTCAGCGTCTGATTGGCTCCAACAGAACTAGTCTGAGAGCAACACCACCCAGAGCTCCTCCATTCAACGGAGCCCGTGGATGGCTCTAGTGGGACTGACCCAGCCAACCAGAAACAAGGACCGAGCCAGACCTGCCAGGGGGAGCTGGGGCGGCGCCCAAAGGAAAAAATAAAACTTGAGCTTTGCTGCTTGGCCTTGCGAGATCGCACCCACCACGCCAAACTGCGCACCAACCAGGAAGGAAGCTGGTTTCGCCGTCTTCCGGAAAGGAAATTCCCTCGACGCCAGGTCCATTGAAAGCCATCAACCATCATCATCTTCTTCGTCCTTTGCCAATCCCTTGCTTGAACCGGCTCAGCGCGGCTTCTCATATTCCCTTACCCTGACCAGTCCGCGTGCGTCCAATTTATTGTTGCGACGACCAGCATTGGTGGCTCAGAGTCGCAGCAATCCTTTTGTCTGACGCCTCTGCATCTTTATCGAACCTCAACAAATCTTCAAATCACCACACAGTCGCCATGTCTCGACTTCTCCGACCTGCCGCCCGCCTGGCAATCTCGAGCCGAGCTGCTGCCATCAAGTCTCCCGCCACTTCCGCTTTCACTCAGGCCCCTCGAGCCATTACGACCCCTGTCTTCTTCGGCGCTCAGCAGAGCAGGAAATACGCCGAGGGCGCTGGTGTCAAGGAGTACACCGTCCGTGAGGCCCTGAATGAGGCTCTTGCTGAGGAGCTAGAGGCCAACCCCAAGGTGTTCATTCTAGGCGAGGAAGTTGCTCAGTACAATGGCGCCTACAAGGTCACCAAGGGTCTTTTAGACCGTTTTGGCGATAAGCGCGTTATTGATACCCCCATTACCGAGTCCGGCTTCTGTGGTCTTGCCATTGGTGCTGCTTTGAGCGGTCTGCACCCTGTTGTAAGTATCTGAGTAATGCTATTCATGATTCGTGATATTGTGATGATCGTGGCTTCAACGCCCGAGACTGCCGATGCCTGTTGCCTCTTCCATCCACTGACGTGCAATGTGCAACAGTGCGAGTTCATGACCTTCAACTTCGCTATGCAAGCCATCGACCAGATCGTCAACTCTGCCGGCAAGACCCTCTACATGTCTGGTGGTATCCAGCCTTGCAACATCACATTCCGTGGCCCCAACGGTTTCGCTTCCGGTGTCGGTGCCCAACACTCCCAGGATTACTCGGCCTGGTACGGCAGCGTTCCTGGACTCAAGGTCGTCTCCCCTGGAGCGCCGAAGATGCCAAGGGTCTTCTCAAGGCCGCCATCCGCGACCCCAACCCTGTCGTCGTCCTCGAGAACGAACTGATGTACGGCCAGTCTTTTCCCATGTCTGAATCTGCCCAGAAGAGTGACTTCGTCCTTCCTTTCGGCAAGGCCAAGGTTGAGCGCTCTGGCAAGGATCTTACCATTGTTTCGCTGTCCCGATGCGTTGGCCAGGCTCTCGTCGCTGCCGAGAACCTGAAGAAGAATTATGGCGTTGAGGCTGAGGTCATCAACTTGCGATCTGTCAAGCCCCTCGACATTGAGACCATCGTCGCTTCCGTCAAGAAGACCCGTCGTCTCTTGTCCGTCGAATCCGGCTTCCCTCACTACGGTGTTGGCGCCGAGATCCTTGCTCTGACCATGGAGTACGCTTTCGACTACCTCGACGCCCCCGCCCAGCGTGTCACCGGTGCCGATGTCCCCACCCCTTACGCCCAGAAGCTCGAGGAGATGAGCTTCCCTACCGAGAAGGTCATTGAGGATTACGCCGCGAAGATGTTGCGCGTGTGAGGGTTTCATGTCAACGAAATGCGGCGAGAACTGTACACGCAACAGCGGGGAGGAGGACTATTGGAAAGACCAGCATGAGCGAGGAAGGGGAGAGACTGGGCTGCAAAGTATGCTGGGAAGCGCAGCGTCATCGTAATAAACGTGCCGCGAAAGAGCTGGGGATGACTATTCAGCGCACGTAAAATCTCTTTGTTTTTTCGATAGACGGATTGGGGAAAGGGGACTTGTACTTGTATTTTTTTCGTCATGCATACGCCCCTGTTCTTAGCAGTCGTCTCTAATGGCCGTTTGTGAAATCCAATCACCTACATATCTATCATGAAATAGGCTCCGAAAATCTGCTTTTTCGGATCTGCGAGGTAAATAGGCGGCAGTTGAATGACATATTGACCAACGGCATGCCGCATTCTCTGCTCCTTTTATCCTCAGTTCAACTTCAACATTGTGTGGCATTGATGCAAAAGTATTGGAAAGCGTCACTGGAGTTGCTTTTGCGCCATGGTCATTTCAGTCACAGCAATGAATGGCAATTGGAGAAAAAAGTGTCTGGTCCACTTCCGCCAATGGTGGGGCACTTCTCACCACTTGCAGTGACGACGTTATGTGTGACCGTCACCTGAAATGAACCCGACGACTGACTCCCTTGAAACTGTCACGAAAACAGTGTACATACAGGATGGCCGGGATCGATGCCATTCTGCTATCGCAGGACGAGGATGGGTTCTCCAGCCCGACACTCGGCAAGAAGTCAAGTCAGGATCCTGAAGCTCTCAAGCGTCAGCTGGAGGACAAGTTTCTCACTCCGTCACACGAGTTCTCTATCGAATGGCTTAACCGACTGCAGCAGCGATGGGACTTTGAAACCGACTACACCTCTTTGTTCAAGATTGCGCCTCCTCAGACTCGGACTGTCACAAGATTTCTTCGACATGGACTGGAAGGCAGGGTGACTGGCTACAAAAATGTGACCGTTCCTTCGAATAGCGCCACGGCAAAGAACTCGACAAGTCTGCTTCGAAAACCCGCCAATCGGGCAGACTTTGTGCGTGGAGCCGCCGGATTCTTTCCCTTTGCTCCTGGAGGCTTGGAGGGCATTGAGGCTACCGCTGCGCTGGAGGATCAGATCCACGCGGGAGATGCACCAGAAGAAGGAGCAAAGGCAAACAAGCTTGACAGGGTGATCCAACTGGGTGAAGGGAGACTGCTGCGGATGGCGCCCGGATTGGACCGTGGTATCGACTTCAGCAAAAAGCAGAGCATAGCCGATGAGGAGGCAGCTATCGCTGTGAAGAACGTATTGGAGGAAGAGCCAGAAGATGCCGAGGTGACGCGTGGTACCGAGGCGAATTTGAAAAACGGTGATTCTGATGCTGGAGAAGTATTCGGCGATGAAGATGGCGACGATGGTGACGATGATATCGACGACATACTGCCTGTTGAGTTCCCTGCTTTGGAGCCCCATGGCGTGCTAGCGGCATCGAGCGCTCGCAAGGCCGGGCGAGAATGGGCTCACATGGTGGACATCAGGCAAGGCATGCCGAACTTCCGAGAGCTGGTGCCCGACATGGCGAGAGAGTGGCCCTTTGAGCTCGACACTTTCCAAAAGGAAGCTGTATACCACCTTGAGAATGGCGACTCGGTATTTGTCGCCGCACACACTTCAGCAGGCAAGACAGTCGTGGCCGAATACGCCATTGCTTTGGCTGCCAAGCATATGACCAAGGCAATCTACACATCTCCAATCAAGGCGTTGAGTAACCAGAAGTTTCGTGACTTCCGGCAGACATTCGACGAGGTCGGCATTCTTACGGGAGATGTGCAGATCAATCCCGAGGCTAGCTGCCTGATCATGACGACGGAGATTCTGCGGAGTATGCTGTACCGAGGAGCGGATTTGATCCGCGATGTTGAATATGTCATCTTTGATGAGGTGCACTATGTGAACGATTACGAGCGTGGTGTTGTGTGGGAAGAGGTCATTATCATGTTGCCGGAACATATTTCACTTATTCTTCTTTCGGCCACGGTGCCCAACACTCACGAATTCGCATCCTGGGTTGGGCGGACGAAGCAAAAGGACATTTACGTCATTTCGACGTCGAAACGACCTGTGCCCCTCGAGCATTACCTCTGGGCCGGCAAGGATGTTCACAAGATTGTTGACTCGGACAAGAAGTTCATCGAAAAGGGCTGGAAGGACGCGCATATTGCTGCTCAGGGAAAAGACAAGTCAGCCACAGCCCAAAACACAATGGCCACGCGAGGTGGAAATCCTCGAGGCGGCCAGCGAGGCGGCCCTCAGAGAGGAGCCCCTCAACAACGTGGCGGAAGAGGTGGTGGTGGTGGTGGTGGTGGTCAGCAAAGAGGTCGTGGAGGACCTCCTCGAGCTAGCCATGCCCCTGGCCATATGGGCCGCGGTGGACGTGCTGGAGGCATGACCTCTGCTGCTCAGGACAAGAACTTGTGGGTTCATCTCGTTCAATTTTTGAAGAAGAAGACGCTGTTACCGGCTTGTATATTCGTCTTCTCCAAGAAACGATGCGAGGAAAACGCAGACGCGCTGAGCAATCAGGACTTTTGTACCGCCCAGGAAAAGAGTCACATCCATATGATCATCGAGAGGTCTATCGTGAGATTGAAGCCTGAGGATAGGTTGCTACCTCAAATCATCAGACTGAGAGAACTTCTGAGCAGAGGCATCGCCGTTCATCATGGAGGATTGCTCCCCATTGTCAAAGAGTTGGTGGAGATTCTCTTCGCCCAGACCCTCGTCAAAGTTCTCTTTGCGACCGAGACATTCGCCATGGGTCTCAACTTGCCGACAAGGACAGTTGTGTTCTCGGGTTATCGCAAGCATGATGGACACTCGTTCCGAAACCTGCTACCCGGCGAGTACACCCAGATGGCTGGCCGAGCCGGGCGTCGTGGTCTCGATACCGTCGGATCTGTCATCATTGTCCCGCCAGGAAGCTCCAACGACGTGCCACCAGTGGCCGAGCTGCGCAGCATGATCCTAGGCGAGCCGTCCAAGCTGCGGTCTCAATTTCGACTCACATACAACATGATTCTCAACCTCCTCCGAGTCGAGGCGCTCAAGATTGAGGAGATGATTAAGCGTAGCTTCTCAGAGCACGCGACGCAGCAGTTGCTTCCCGAGCACGAAAAGGATGTCAAGCTTGCACAGGCTGATCTCGCCAAGGTCAAGCGAGAGTCGTGCAAAGTTTGCGACGTCGCCATGGATGAATGTCACCAAGCTGCGCAAGACTATAAGCAGCTCACCATGGAATTATACAAGGGCCTTTTGCGCATCACCATCGGGCGGAGGATGTTCACCCAACAGCGGCTCGTCGTCTTCAACTGGGAAGGCATTCGAACAGTAGGCATTCTCCTGTCGGAGGGCATGAGCCCGCGGGGTTCCTTGGATGATCCCGTCTTGCACGTATGTGCAATCAAGCCCACACGAGAGCGCCGAGATGCGACAGACCAGCTGCCCTTTATCACCGCATTCAGGAGGTACCTGCACAAGCCGCCGCAGCCGCAGGGCAAGCGACGCATGCCTATTCAGGTTCTGCATGTGCCACTTGGCGACGTGGAGTGCTTGACGAGATGGGTTCTCAAGGGCACGAATCCGGAGATTTTCCAGGGCGGCAAGGCGGGCCAGCAAGCCAATGAGCGATTACAGGATATTTGCTCTGGCTGGGACACTCGCTGGGACGAGGCAGACATGGGCAGGATCAAGAGCCTAGCGCTTCAAGAAATCGTCGAAAAGAGAATACAGTTGGTCAAGACGGTGACAGACTCCCCGCGACCAAGTGTCCCAGTTTCCTCAAACATGTAAAGTCCACGTTTCGTCATCTACCAACGCAACTCGTACCGCACATGCAAAGCTAACCTAGTCCAAGTTCGCCATGTGCCACGACGAATGGCTCATCAAAGAACACATCTTCCAACTGAAACAGTCTCTCTCGGACCAAAACCTCCAGCTTCTCCCAGACTACGAGCAGCGCGTGCAGGTCCTCAAAGAACTCGACTTCATCGACTCGGCCACGCGCATCCAGCTCAAGGGCAAAGTGGCCTGTGAAGTACACTCTGGCGACGAGCTCGTCCTCACCGAGCTCATTCTCGACAACGTCCTCGCCGAGTTTGAGCCTGCTGAGATAGCAGCTCTCCTGTCGGCATTTGTGTTCCAGGAAAAGACGCTCGTGGAGCCCTCCCTGACGGGCAATCTCGAGAAAGGTCGCGACACCATTATTGCCATTTCCGAAAAGGTGAACAGCGTACAGACGAGACTGCAGGTGATTCAGTCGGCGGACGATTCCAACGATTTCGCGAGCAGGCCCAGGTTCGGCCTCATGGAAGTGGTGTACGAGTGGGCGAGAGGCATGAGCTTCAAGAACATTACTGGCTTGACGGACGTGCTGGAGGGCACGATTGTGAGGACGATTACCAGACTGGATGAGACGTGCAGGGAGGTCAAGAACGCGGCGAGAATCGTGGGAGATCCGGAACTGTATGGCAAGATGCAGGAGGCGCAGGAGCTGATCAAGAGGGATATCACGGCTGTAGCTAGTTTGTACATGTAGCAGTTCTGTGACGGAAAAGACTATGTGAGGGCTTCGCCGGGACACCTGTGTGAATGGAGGATTCCACAGACACGAGTATACATTCGAGTATTTTCTTGCATGAAATTTCCCATGACAGCTGAGCCATCGACAATGATGACCATGACCGTAGATCACCAGCCAACACACGCATTGGAGAGCAGGGAGCCCCCGTCATATTTCCATTCTACGTTTCAAGTGCAAAAAGAAAAGACCCAACTCCAAACGCCAAGCAATGACGGGATTCACTCCAGAAACATGACAACCCATCAGCAACCATCAACGCACTCAAGCGCGCAACGCCCTCAACCTCTGCTGCAGCTGCTCGTCCTCCTCAGTCGACACGTCATTCTTGTCCTGGGGCTCCGGATCCGCAGGCGTCGCCTGATTCAGCTGCTGCTTCAGCTCGATGCCCGCATCATCAGCCAGCTTGCCGAGCAGTTCGTGGACAGCATCCTCGGGGACCTGCGCCGAGGTCGACTGCGCAAACGCATCCTGGTAGATGGAGTTTGTCATGGCGAAGTCCTCATTCTGCTCCCTGAACTGCTCGAGGACGCCGAGGCTCTGCACAACATGTCAGCGGTGCTCCCTCCCCCCATCTTTGACATCATCACACGTTTGTTGTGCAAAAAAAAAAAAAAAAAAACGTCGTCAGACAAAAAGAGTGTACCTTTGCCGGCGTGGCATTCTTCTGCGCGACATTCATGACCTTTGAGCTCTGCGCCATCATGTGCGTCATGCGGTTCATGGAATTGTTGGCCTGGATCTGCGCGGCGCCCAGCTCCGCCATGTCGGCGACCTGGTCCATTTGCGAGGCGAGCGCCTGCTTGCTGAGCAGCATCTTGGCCTTTTGGTAGGCCTTTTGGGTCTCGCCCTTTTGAGGAGTTCCTGGATCTGCTTCTTCAGGATGGGGTCCTGCTTGGCGGCCTTTTGGGCTTCGCGGCGGGCCTGCTTGGCTTGGAAGCGGGCTTGGAACTCGACTTGCATGTCGCGGGCGAGGGCGCGGTTGGACATTGTTTTGAATCGTTGGGGGGGGGTTCGTTCGGTGGTGGTTCGGAAGGGCGATTGGATTGTTGGGGATGCGAAGAAAGGCGTTGGTTGTGTTTCCGCCTGGCCGCGCTGTCATGTGAGTGGCATTGAATGGGGACGCCACGAAGGGGGGGAAATGAGGGGTCACTTTCCCCATCAAAATGCAAACAGATGGATTTGGCCCTCATCGCGTGAGCCAGCTTGGCCGAAAAATCGGGCCTGCAGAGGTACGAATTGAAGACGTTCCGCGGTCGCGACCGCTGGCTCTGGCTGGACGATTATGCTTGGCCTGCGACGTGATGAGGCACCGTCTTTTTTTTTTTGTCTCTCTGGGGAAAAGGGGAGTCGATACGGAGTGCACAACCGAGCATCACATAATCTTGGAGCAATCTGCCTCGATACCGCCGGATCCAAGGTAGCATATGCACCTTCACCTTCACGTGTTGGTCTCCCCTGTCGAGTTCTGGGTAGCTTGTTGTTCCTATGAAGCGACCACGATACTCCGTACTGCCTTTGTCTTCCTCGTGTGGCCACCAACCCCGTATTGAGCCATTTCACTCTCTCTTCGTGGGTGAAGTATTCGGTTTCGATATTGTCAGGCCTGTTTGGGATCAAGCAAACCCCGAGAAACGGCACGTATCTGCCATCATGTAGCCCATCGGTACTCGGCGCACTTTTATTCGCTCCTATTGAACTTCTTGTCTACGGATTAGGCCTGTTGGTATCACAGGATACCTGCTAGCAGGATCAAATGGTTACAGTCCTGTGGTCTCGTCAGGGGTGTATCGTGCAATGGTGAATGAAAGGGAGCAGGTATCCTGCGCCTGCAAAAGCCAGTGCAGGGGTACCTCTTCCGTTTCGGGCCTAGCTGCTGCTGCGCAGTCTCGTAAAATTCGTCGTTTTTGGACCCGCTGGCGCGTTGGAGCTGGCGCCTTCCCTTGCCATATGACAAGTTGTCCCAACATCCTTGTTCACGGGAAGATGCGGCGCCTAAACACAGCTATAGTCCGGCCAATATCATCTCTCGCCATGGCATCAGGTGTACGGAGTATATGAAGTCGGTATTCGCAGATGAAAGCATGGCCATTCTTGGTTTCGACTCTACAACTTTCATCATCCCAGCCCACGCAAAGCCCTGTCCAAAACCCCCATCTGACATTGACATGAAATTCCTCGTTGCCCTCGGCTTCTTTGCCAGCGCCATGGCCCTCGCACCCCCTGTCAAGGAATCCGGCAGGCGGGACGACATCTCCGTCTCTGATTCGGAACGCGACCCGCGGGACAATTCTATAACCACCAGGTACGTCAGACACGTTAAATAGCCTGATTTGGGATTGCATCTTATTCACAGAATTTTCCTTCTTTTATAGGCAAGAGCCAGAAGCCATGTCCCTTGACAAACGCGAAATCTCTAGAAACACGATAGGAATTCCCAAAAATACTGCGTCACCGTCCACTGCGCAAGCAGCTTTGGGAGTCTCTCTAGTCTTTCTCATGTCCCAGTTCACATACGAAGGTCACGGCCCCTCGAGGGAAGCCAGCAACTTTTGTAGAGCAATTAAAGTTTTTAATAATTCTTTCCATGATATTTTTATTACTTTTTGGGCCATTTCTCAAAGCGAGGTTCTCAATCGTACCCTAAGAATCGGTCGAATCTTAACGGTCCCCGCGATGGGGACAGTTACTTTCACAAGTGCCTTATTACAGCTTGTATCGGGTCACGACGTCATGGTAGTTGTTAACCAATTGAACTAATTTGGGAGAGATTCTGTGGCACGAAAAAAGAGGCGCGGCTGACTGGCCACTAATTCGAGCGTTTATAATAAGTTATCATCCCTTATTATGTGCCTTGCAACAGATTCCGTGTCCACCAAGCGTGGGGGGAAACGGGCAACATCTGGTGGCGGCGCGTGTGGACAAATCTCGGCCTATGCACTCTTTTGTATATAGATATCAACGAGCCAAATGATCGCATCCGCCCACAGTCTATCCGTACGTTCAGGTCGGCGCCCTCAGTGGTGAGTAGACGTGCCATCCATGGGTGTCGTGCTTTGCAAAGCCATCTGCGTCCCTGGTCTCTGGAGTTGATGTGCACCCCTGCTTTGAGAAGCAAACGTGCCGTGTCGATATTCTCCATTGCCGGCGGCTTCTATGAGCGGTGCGCGGTTGGAAGTCATCGTCAGTAAAGTCAGCGGTGGCGCCGGCAGATCTTGTCCAGCTGCTCTGCCGAGTGCAGTTCGGACGATGTTGCCCCTCCATTTCTCGGCAGCAGCAGTCTCACCTCGTTCACCCATTGGGCGGGCGCGCGTAGAGTTGACGCGGCTGATCGGGACGGCTGGCATCCACGTGGAACACTACGTACATTATGATTCATCATGTTGCTACTCACCAAACAGACTCTCAGACCAGAAGACGTGCGACCAAATTTCAGCTCAGCAAAAAAGCAATCAAGCTGTCGAGTCATGCCGGCCCCGCCCCGCCCCGTCCCGTCCCGTCCCACGTATCTCTTTGTCGTGCCATGTCCGTACAATATGATATCATGATCCACCAGGTGTGCTATGATCCTTTTCTTTCGTCTTCTTTTCCTTCTTCTTCTTCCTTTTTTCAAGCTCCGCTTTTCAGCATAATCAACGGCTTGTTCTGACCAAAATCCCAAACCGCCCTTCCTAAACCTGGTTCGATCGTTCGATAACCGGCGTCATGGACACAGTTCAAGAAGAAAGAAACACGGCATCTCCACGCGAGGAATGGGAGAAGCGCATCTCCCATCTCTTGACCGAGTCGAAAAACCACCAGACGCCTTATCATGCGGAGATTGGGGGATTCCGATTGGATATCCATCCCTCGGTGTACTCCCCGAGATACTTCCCCGAGACCCTCTGGTACGGACAGCACCTCCCCGCCATAGTCCAGGGCAAATCATTCCTCGAAGTCGGAGTCGGGTCCGGGCTCGTCTCACTCCACCTCGCCGCCTCGGGCTCTCGCGTCGTCGCCGTCGATGTAAACCCCCATGCCGTGCACCACGCGCGGGAAAACTTTGCCAGGAACCGGCAGAGCGGTGACTTCTTCGTCAGCGACATATTCGAAAACGTCGGCGGGACGTTTGACTTTATCTTCTGGAACCACCCCTGGCAGAGCAGCGAGGCTGTCCCGGACGAGCTCAAGTCTGAGAAGACGTTTGACGCCGGCTATGCCCTTTTGAGGCGATATGTTGCCGAGGGCGGCAAATATTTGAACCCGGATGGATCTATTCTGCTGGGGACCAGCTGCTTTGCGGACATGGACGCCATAGCATCCCTCATCGCCGACAACGGCTGCTCTTACAAAATCAGGGAGAAGGGACTGGGCGATTTAGGGCAGGGAGTGACGGAGGAGTATTATATTTTACAGATTTTTTTTTCCGCGACGGTAGGTAGCGTAGAATACGCCCCAGGAGAAAATGTACAAGTACATACCGTGGTGGGCCGTTCGGTGTTCGACGAGGATTGATGGCTGCGCATCGGAAAAGGAAAAAGTATCGAGTGGTTTTCAAAAGCGTGCGTGGTGACTGTGGCGCAAACGCTCACGGGGGGGGATTTTGAATGCGGATTGATTCGTCACATCCAAAGGAGGCCCCGCCCGCACCCCGCCCTCCATTCACACCTCGGATCGCGGGCTAAACTTGAAGCGTGCGATTGGCGACCTGCGACTTGCCAACCGGGCATCGACGTTGGCCGATGGAAGGTCAGCCACAAGCTCAGTAATGACGACAACGCATCATGGCCCCGGGCGGGACTAAATGGGCAAATGTTGATGTTGTCATTCTTCATCCTCGCATGTCCTCGCTCTCTTCGCGATGAACGTGCAGAGCTTTCCCCGACCGCCGCGCCTGGAAAAGACAGCACGACACCTGCAGATTAAGTATCTGGGCCAGGTGATTGCTGACACCAAGGATGCCTTCTGGGCCCTGGAAACCCATCACCCACCAAGTATGTACAGTGCCAACTACTCCGTACATTCCTCCGTACACCATTCAGCCCGGTTGACCATCTTTCTGGCTCAGCCTACTATCTGCCACGCTCATCAATCAGCATACCCCTGACTCCAACCCGGAGACAAACAGTGTGCGAATTCAAAGGCGCGGCGACGTACTACAAGATCGACTTGGCAGACGGCACCTCGGTATCCAACCGAGCCTGGTCGTATGAGCGTCCGACACCGACGTTCGAGCCCATCCGCGGCTACGTCTCCTTCTACGCCGGTCCATGGGCGTGTTTCGTGGACGGCGAAAAGGTCGAGCCTCAGCCTGGAGATTTCTACGGCGGCTGGGTAACGTCCGACGTTGAAGGCATAGTCAAGGGCCGAACTGGGAATCTCGACCCCGTCTTGTGACGGAAGGGGTAATTGGTTTCGAGCGAGCATTGTGAAGGATGCGAAGCTGGCTCGAAACGGGTGCATCTCGGCTGCTGCATGTAAATGTACATATGTCATGTACTCATTAGCGACAAGCATTATGATCCTGTAAAGGAGTCCATGAACCTTTCTTTTATCCAGGACCAGTCGTCGGGGTCGACTCAGGAAAACAATTCTGTGGTTCTTCGGAACAAGTAAAAGCCCTCCAGTCACAGATTCATATGTGACGGAAACAAAGATGGACGCAACCAACAAGGGAGGACTGCCTTTTCTTCTCTCCTGCACGGACACAGCCTGTGGCGCTTCGGACGAACGAGGCATTAACGAGGCATTTGAAACGCTCATTGGCAACAGGCAACGTTGTCATGCCTCGCCTCGTTCCGTTACAGGAAACCCCAGGATGGAACGCTGCTCCGTACGGTGCGAAGACGGCCTCAAGCGGGTAGTAACGTATTATCATGTGTGTATGCATGCCCGTTGTTAAAAATTCGAACAGATTGCCTACATAAAACGTGGCTCATGGATGCCGCCCGTGGGACAAGCCAGTGGGAGGAATGTTTCTGAAACACTTTCAATGAACAGCATAATCGATAATGGATTTTTCAAGGATCATGACAGGCCATGACAGGCCGTCGTACAGCTTGCCCTGTCCTGCATCCTGATGCTGACGGGGATGGACCGAATGGACCACCCTGTCGCAATCGTGGCTTGCGCCAAGCCAGTTGATCCCCGACACGTGACATGGGGCCATGGACAACGAACGATGGCGTGTTCTTCCTGGCCGGTGAATTGCGAATTAGCGCCTCGGCAAGGCTCCGGAATCCACAACTCCGAAGACAACTCACGCCACCTCGTCCGTATCAGCTCGTTGCCGAGCCGTCCCAGCATGTATGATGCATATCATGTAGCCTCGCCTGGACTTGGCAATCGTCAGGGCTTTGGGGGCGGGTGCGATAACCGAGAATGCCCGCCCAGTGAACCAGTCTGGCGTCTGGCGCGTCCCCGTCCCCTTCTACGGAGTACTGCATTCGGCGGTTCCAAAGTGCTGATGGGGAACAAGGTTTCGGTCGGCCGTCATCGACGAGACAAGTCGTTGCTAGCCGCTGCAACGGCCACTCCCCGAATGGATGGCATGGTTGGCGGGGAAGGAAGAGAGAGGGTGGACGCATGGAGGAGCAGGACCAGCAGGAGCAGCAGGAGCAGCAGCAGGAGCAGCAGCAGGAGCAGCAGGAGCAAGCACGGCTGGCAGGGCCATCTGCCGGCACAGTGCAACCCGATACCGCCGATTTTTTCACGTCGACCCAGAAATTAAACTCGCTGGTCCCCCAAACGCTATGCCGGCATGATGCCGTCTTCGTCTGCTCATTAAATCATGCCGCATTCCTCCCTCCGTCGCTGGTGAACCGCTGCTGCCGTTGCCTTCGCTCTTCAACGCGACCTTGGGGCGACACCGTTGTCGACTCGTCAACAGCTCTCACCAATCTTCCACGCAGCCCAAGCCGTCCACAGTCCCTAGACTACGATCTGCATCAACCTCGCCAAATCAAACGTACGTGGCACCATTTGCCAGCGAGAGTTACGGGTGATACGGGTGATACGGGCGCGCCGCCTGCCTCAGGTCTACTCATGAAGTGGGCATTCGAAATCGCAGCATCGATATGGAGTTCACGACTAAGCTGTTGATAGAATCATGGATTCTGTACGCCTTGGGAGTGCTACTCGTTGTGTGTCGAATGGCATCTCGGAGGATGAAGCTGGGGAAATGGAGGAATCTGATGATAGACGATTACTTGATGCTCTTTGCTTTGGTTCGTCTCTCCACTACTGTCATGATGCTTTCTTATCTAGTCCGTAGCCGACTTCACACAGCTAACAGTAAGATGTGTATTTTCTGCCTAATGATAGGTCAACTTTACCGGAGTGGTCGTCTCAATCAACGAAGTCGCCAAGAATGGCAGCAATTACATGTCCCCGGAAGAATCCGCGGCGCTCACGCCTGAAGAAGTTCACGATGCGGTATACGGCAGCATCATGACGTTTGTGCTGGAAATATTCACCATCACGGGCACTTGGGCTGTCAAGGCCTGCCTTTTAATACTCTATGGTCGCCTCACGTGAGTACATCTTTGTTGGTTCTCCTGGTGACTCCCTCTCCCGGATGCTAATTGTTCGTGGTAGGAGACACACTCTCACACGACAACACTTGCTTGTCAAGATTACAGCAGGCTACTGCGGCTTCACATATGTCGTCGTCATCCTCTTGTTCATATTCTTCTGGTGCCATCCGACGTACGAATACTGGGCCGTGCCCGTCAGGATTGAACAATGCGCAACATACTACAACCACATGATCTTCGCGACAGCGTGCAACATCTCCTCCGATCTCCTCCTCCTCTTCATCCCCGTTCCCATCATCCTGAAAACGCGCCTGCCGAAGAAGCGGAAAATCATTCTGAGCTGCATCCTCGGTCTCGGAGTGTTCAACATCCTCGCGGCCATTCTCAACCGCTTCTACAACTTCAACAACCCCAACTCGTACGTCTTCTTGTACTGGTATGTCGCCGAGGTAGGAATCGCCATGCTAGTCGGCAACATGCCACTGTGCTGGCCCGTCCTGCGAGCCATGTTCGGCGTCCACGACAAGACCGGCACGCCTGCGTACCAAGGCCAGACCATCAGCGGTGGCGGCCGCAAGCACAGGAAACCCAAGAGCATGCTGAGCACCTCGGTGCTGGGCACAACACTGTGGGACAAGCTGGATGACCAGGAGGAGGGCACTGCAGGACCAAAGCCTTCTCAGGAAGACCAACTGCCTTCGGATCAAGGCAGCCAGATCGAGCTGATACTACAAGGACATGCAAATAATCATCACCTAGCGGCAGTGAGCGCCAACACAGAGTCATTAACACAAGTGCAACCGACGTCCAATCCGATCGAGTCGGGCAGTGGCGACCAGCGCAACGGGGCTGTAGGGGACAAAATTATGGTTGTAACCACTGTGGATGTTTCTTCATCAGACTCTCATAGATGAGAGGGGGGCCTTTGGATTCGCAAAGCTCGGTAGACGTGGAAGCTGTACAGAGTAGACCGTCTTGGATGAAGCCATATGCTGCAGATAGCCTTGGATATAGATTGGCGGCTTTTTACGTGAATTTACATGTTCGGTTCAGCGAACTGGGTGGGTTTCTCAGAGGAACTTGGCTGGCGTGCAATTGTGGGATCGAGGCCCCTCCCATCAGAAAGATGAAGCCAAAGATACGGAATTTTAATCTCTTTATAACCACCCTCGACTGTTATAAGTGATATTGAAAGCCTAGTTATGTGTAGAAATATACCTTTGATCGGTGGATATTGATTACACACGAGCCCATGTGCCGCGAGGCCTCGTCGTGTCCAAACCCATACACGTGCGTCCTGCACATAGTCCCATGAGTCGACAAAGTTGCTCGGAAGAAATCTCACCAAACATGATCCAGCTGACCGACCCCCGCATCGCAAAAGAAAAAAAGAAGAAGAAAAAACATTACCTCGAATGGCATCCTCCACAAGTCTAAGCACCCTGGCACCCCTTGTACGGAGCGTACGGAGCGCAGATTTACTTCGGTAGCATCGAGCCACCCACCGGGTGACCCATGCCACCCAATGATGAAAAAACAGCTGATCTTGAGACCAGAGGCATCTTGAGCCTAAAGACCAGGCACGCTCCAAAGCAAACAATGGTGCAAAATTCAGAGTGCAGAATTCCCAACGCCGTAATCCGTACGGAGTAGATGCTTGACTCTCCCGGCTGATTCACGCTTAAAAGCACGAACCTTGTGCCTAATCTTGAATAAGAGGTGGCGTGAGGGTTGCAACGAGTGGCAGTGACCTTGTCAGAGAAAAGCATGGCATGTCAAGGATCAATTCCTTCGCCAGCATGGCTGCGTCTTGGTTCTCCAATGGTCTTGGAAGAACAGAAGCTTTGGGACATGCAAGGGAAGGTGCGACGGAATGCTTGCCTGCTGGCCAAAAGCCTGATCGAACTTGCCCAGGCCACAAAAGACAAGGCGAGGCAAGTGCGGGGAACGAGCACCACGTCAAGCCACCCCCTGCTCCCCGCCCTCCGTCCTCAGTACATACGTGCATCTCTCACGAAGCCGATGCGAAGAACATGGCCATTTGTCCTTGTCGGCGCCGGGAAACGCGACTGGCCGCATGCTCATGCACACGCAATCGACCGAGGCCGACGGCTAAAGAGGAAGGTGAAGGTCCCATTTCTCCGTCGCAGGCCCTTGCACCACACGGGGAAGGCTACTCAAAGGGGTTCAAGAGTTGCGGTCGCGTCTGGGCCGCGTTCGCAGTGGATGAGCAGACAAGCTTTTCATTGTGCCGGGATGCCCTGCCCGCGCTTTGTTTTATGCGGCGCGGCCAGCGCGGACGGGAGCGTCGGCCAAATTCTGACTGATTATGGAAATCGATACGAAGGCTGCCAATATATTTTTTTTTTGGGGGGGTGGCACTGATGTGTGCGTGTGTGTGCGTGTGTGCGCTCACCAGCGCCAGTGCGAATCTGTGTGCCAGTCTAAAATTTTACCCAAACCTCGGCGACGGCGGAGGCGATGATCTGGAGAAGGAGGATTCATGCATGGAGGCAGGGAGGCAGGTAGGACGCCTGCCGGATCGACGGGCTATTGTCCCCCAACTGTCCCTTGTCTTCAGTGCGTTTAATGGTCTGATAGGAGGAGTGGCGTTTCGGCATTGCTTCGCATGTTGTATGCATCATCTGTGCCGCCTTTCAGTCGTCTTCTATTATCCTTTGTCAGCTTTCCAATCCTTATCATCTTCCTCGGCAAAGACACGGGCGAGCTCAGGTATTGGTCACTACCTCTTGCGCCCATCGCCGAGTCATTACTTTTGATAAGTCCTGGGGTTGCGCATTCTTCATCATTCATACCTTACTCAATCTTGGCCCGTAGCAGCTACTGGACTCAGCGTCATATCGTCTCACCTCCACTGCGGTAGACTTCGCGTTGTGTCTTGCTTGGCAAGGGCGCCAGTGGCGGATGTCTCGCTTTACAAATCGACCTTAGCGATCACGGCCTGACGCCGCATGACGATAAAGTGAAATACCCTTTCAAAAGAAAAAAATCCACTTGGTCCCTCAATCAACTAACATCTCTTCAATCACATCTTTTCAACGGGGAACACAGCCAGCCAAACATGGAACCGGCTTCCTCTTCCAATGGTGGGCATTACCAAATCCAGACACTCGACGAGAAAGGCATCCCGCGACTGAGCGCGACTGCTTCTCGAGATGAAGAATTCGCTGGTGCTGCTGAGCATGGCGTTGCGGACAAGCTTCCTGTGCCGTCTACATGGAGGCGAGTCAACAGTCGCATCGAAAATTTGGCTGGATTCGAGGCTCGCGGCATCACCCGTGTTCTTCCAGAAGAGCGACAGCCTCCGTCCACCGCGAGCGATGTTCAGGTTGCCGTCATGTGGTACAGCGCCAATATCTCGCTGAATAATTTGGCTGTAGCTATGTTGGGTCCCCTGACATATCAATTGGGATTCTTGGATTGTGCCATGTGTGCTGTTCTTGGCGCGTTCGTGGGCAGTCTGACGACGGCTTACATGAGTATATGGGGTCCTCAAAGTGGAAACCGAACAATGGTGAGTTTGTTCACCCAAACAGAGCTTCGGGGTCGCTGGCGCGAACTCTATCTTGCCTCCCGAATAGCCAAACCCAAAATGCGCCAGCGTTACAGTGGGGAAATAAAATAACAAGGTCCAAGGAACCCGTTCTTGCTAACACGGAAATTCAAAAACAGGTTGTTTTGCGGTTTTTCATGGGCTACTGGCCGTCCAAAATCCTGTGCTTGCTCAACATCATTCTCATGATTGGCTACGCCACGATTGATGGAATCATTGGTGGTCAGGTCCTGTCCGCTGTCAGCGATGGCAAGATGACAATCATTGTGGGAATCGTCATTGTCAGCGTCGTTTGCTGGGTAGTTGCAGTTTTCGGCATGGCCATTTTCCACAAATATGAAAAGTTTGCGCCCCCCCCTGGGTTGCCATCTCGTGAACGATTGTGAGACATGAGCACAAATAATGACATGACATAGATATTCGTGGCTCCCACAGACTATTGTCCTGTTTGTCCTCATCGGCAGCGCTGGCGCCTACTTTGATGCGTCAACGCCGTCCAAGAACACTGGAGCACTTCTCGCCGCACAGCGCCTGAGTTTCTTCAACATTTGCCTCTACGTGCCCAACTCGTGGGCGGGTGCCGCTTCTGACTTCTACGTGTACTATCCTGAGAAGACATCCAGGCGCAAAATCTTCCTTCTCACCCTCATAGGCCTCTGGACATCGTTTTCTTTTGTGTACCTCATTGCTATTGGACTGGGGACTGGGGTCGCCAACAGTCCTGCCTGGGCAGCTGCCAACAACATCGACTCTGGTGCTCTCATTGTTGCCGGGTACGAGCCACTGAAGGGCTTCGGGCGATTTTGCTCCGTCGTGGTATCCCTTGGCGTCATTGCCAACAGCATTCCCAGCACGTACTCGGCGGCTCTGGGTGTTCAGGTCCTCGGCCGATATGCCAAGGTTGTGCCACGATATGTCTGGTCGACGGTCATTGTTCTCATCGAATTCGTCCTCGCGGTAGCCGGTCGCGAGCACTTGTTCACCATATTCCAGAATTTCTGCGCCCTGATGGGATACTGGGCCATGATCATGGTCTTGATTGTGCTCATGGAGCATCTCGTGTTCCGCGGTCGCCAAGGGTTTGACTGGTCGAGATGGGAGGACAAGGACTATCAGCCCCTGGGTCTTGCTGCGCTGGCTGCGTTCCTGGTTGGATGGGTTGGTGCTGTTCTCGGCATGGCACAGGTGTGGTATACCGGTCCGTTGTCGAACCTGGCCTCGGGAGGTGACATCGGCCTATGGATTGCGTGTGGATTCACAATTGTGTCGTTTCCCCTCTGCGAGCCTTGGAGCTCAAAGTATTTGGGCGCTAAAATATCATTTTCAAATCACTCTTCTCGTCTTTGCCTTCTGGTCCACCACGCTGAGCGGCAACATTTCCGTACATATTTTTACTACGTTCATTTGGGGAAGGCGGTTCTCTTTCTTCATTTTGCTGGATGTCGCAGCCTTCACACCTTCCTTAGGCATCACTTTTGCTTTGTTGCGTTTGTATGATCTTGGTCTTTGATAGATCTAGAAGCTCATGTAGAGCTTTCTTTTCCCTTCTTTAACTCCCGATTGATTCGATAGCTATTCTCATCATCTTTTCCGTCATTCCACATATTTCAGCATAGAGCATAAGACTGGCTTTTTTGGGGACCCTGGACGCAAAACAAGATGATGGATCAAAATGGGGAGGGATGGTTATCTTTTAGATCAGTTCAATTTCTGTCAGACCCTCTATTTTCTGTGCAGTTATTACTCAAGACCGCGGTGACAGCAGCCTTGCCTCATGGTGGGAGGTGAAAACTGATCAGAAGTAAATCACAATATGATGGTCAAGTTCGTCCCAGTCTTCCACTTTCTGCTCAGACTCGTATTGGTCAGTCATACTGGCTGGTGCGGAATGTGTGCGATGACTACTGTTTCGTAAAGCGTCCATGACCAGAAGAGCAAACATGTGGGATAGATAGGATGGTCCAGACAGAACGGTTCATGAGCACGGGTTGCTGCTGCTGCTGCTGCTGCTGCTCCTCCCCATCTTCCAGGATCATATGCGCGCCCTTTTCTGCAATGGCATAAACAGTGGCTTGTAAATGGGCACTGATCTGCAGCGGCATCACACTTGCATCCACCACTCTCAATCCTCTGACGCCATATACTCTCAACCTCTCGTCTACCACGCCGCCCTCGATACCGGCTCGTCCGCCCATGCCGCACGTCCCAACGGGATGCCAGTCGGTGACCGTGTGGTTCCTCACCCATTCTCTCAACTGGGCGTCGTCTCCCACGACCTCGGCCGTGGGATTCACTGGTGCGCGAATAATATTGGCGAGGGGTTTCGTCGAGGCAATCTTTTGACCAAACAGGATACATTCCTTGATGATCTCTGCGTCGAGCTGGCCGTGGTGGCCGGCGTAGTAGGCGGGATCGATGACGGGCTTGACGTCTCCCGAGGTGTTGCCACCGGGCTGGACGTGTATCGAGCCGACGGAGAATGGATGCTGCAGCATCTGAAGCATGGTGCCGTACTTGTTGGTGGCATCGCCCTTGAACGTGGTGCTCCAATTGCCGAGGTCGAAGAGGTATTCAACCTGGCCCATTGTGGACGAGCCGTCGAGGCGGCCTCGCAGGATGGCACGCTTTTCAGCATCGTAGGCTGTCACGAGCGCTGCTTTGGCGTGGATGTCGGCCAAGGTGGTTTGGGGGACGGCCTGGGAGAAGGGAATATACGTCAAGGCGCAGGGCAGGACGGTAAAGGGTCCTCGCCGTTCGCGCAAATACTTGTCCCTGGCCGCAGCGACGATGGCCTCATCGGTGAGCAGATCGTCTGGGTTTGATAACGATGGGTCGACTTCGAATATCATGACAACCACTGACGCCCTGGTTAGACATCACACCACGGGAAGCCGGGGGCGAGCGCGGGTAACTCAACTGATGTGGTCTTGGAGGTTCTCCCCGACCATGGGACTGGCTACTTTGACCGGTATTCCGGCCGGCTCCAATACTTTGGGGTTTCCGATGCCTGACATTTCGAGGATCTGGGGAGATTTGACGGTGCCCGCGGACACGACTACCTCCTCTGGACAGACACGACGTGCTCCTCGCCTCGGTGGCTGAATCGCACACCCGTGGCTACATAGTCGCCTTGGCCTTGGTCCCTTCTCAGAACAACCTCGCGTACCGTCGCCTCCGTCAAGACATGAAGATTGGCGCGTCGTGCGGCGGTGAGATAACTGGTGGAATAGCTTCGAGCAGCCGTCCTCGGGTCAACAGTGTTGACATTGGTCCACACTCCCACGTTGGAGCCCGCAAGATGAGCCGAGTTGGTCTTGACACCGATCCCGTTGAGCGTGGCATGCCATAGCTTGTGGGAGGGTGAATAGTCGGGCGAGTACGAGATCTGAATGGGACCAGATGTGCCAAAGGCGTCGGCTTCGTGGGTAGCTGCGTACCCGTCTCTTAGAGCTTGACTCGGCTGGTGGAATGTCTCCGATCTCTTGAAAAAGGGTCTACAGGACACGCTCAGTACAATACTCGGGGGTTGCAAAAACAGGCATCGAATTGTGATGGTGGGACACGGGCGGGAAACCACGCGCAACCACGGCCAGCCCAGGCTCCCTCCACGATGATAAAGACGGGGCGGCCTCAAGCCAGGCCGAACTCACAGCAGCTTGTCCCAGGCCCATCCCTCGTTCCCCAACGCTTCCCAGTCGTCGTAGTCCTCTTTATTCCCGCGCACCCAGGTCATGTAGTTCAGCGCGCTCGTTCCGCCAAGCACTTTGCCTCTCGGCCACGACAGTGCTCGGCCTGCAAGGCCCTCCTGTGGTTCCGTCTCAAACGCCCAGTCAAGCTGGCCCCCGAGCGACCGGCCATAGAAGGCGGGAACATCAACGTTCTCGTCGCCTTGTGCGACGCCTCCGGCTTCGAGAACTCCAACCGTTAGCGACGCATCTTCAGCGAGCCGAGAAGCAACTGCCAAGCCTGCCGTCCCTCCTCCGACTATGATGTAGTCGAAGGAATTTTGGAGGAAAGTCTCTGCTGAAGGAGAGGGTGTGAAGGGGTGGCCCATCGTTTCGTGTTGGCTTTGGATTGGCTTTGGAAGTTTTTAGGAGTTTTGCCGAGATTATACGTGTTGAAAACCTATTGACGTCCCTCGACTTGAGCGTCCTCGCTAGGCAGGAGGAATTGGCTGTGAAAGAATGTCTCAAGACAGAGCCACAGAATCAAGGACATGGCACGATTGCGAATGCACACCGGTTGAAGGGAAAGGGATGGCACGCGACTACGTGCCTAGCCGCCGTCCGAAGCTGTGTCGAGCATGACGAATCACGAGAAACTCTCCACCAGTCAACGAGAACCTCCCCATTAGGAACCGGTGTCAACGTTCGATGTGTTCCTTTCGTGCGGTTGACTCTGGGTTTCCGGTCCCTTGTGGTGGTTCTACCGACCTACGAGCACAAAACATGTTCGCCGCGTTATCGGCGAGGGAGACTCATGACGAGAAATGTCAAAAAAACGGCTTTGGCGTCTATGGAGTGCGGCAACATCCGCAGCAAGTGGAACTTGCAAACTGCTATGTACTCTGTCAGACCAGAATGCAGTGCCAGCACTCTGCATTCTGGTCTGACAAAGACGCCAAGCCAAAATCATGCGCCGAGAATGACGTCATGTCGACCCGGGCTGGAAGACTACGAACTCCATGTGAGGAGTTGCGATGAGAAGCATCGCACGCACGAATAGCTTTTTCATGGCACCGACTTGGCTTCTGGGTGATAGACGGTGCATCTCGCATCTCGCATCTCGCATCTCGCATCTCGCATCGCGAAGAAATGTTGATGTTGTCTTCATCAGCAGATACATGTTGTAGTAATTATGTAGTAAGCTGGCTGGCTGGTGCAGGAGAGGGTAATGCACTTGGAGTCTCCACAGTGGGAGTGTTTCTTCCCTCGCTCAGATCCGATTCAATTTGACGGCGATGAGGCCTCAGGCATGCCGCTGGCCCATAATTATGCAGACACATCTTCCAATGATAGATAAGTACATGCCACCCGTATGAGCCGATTGCCACATTCTTGTTTCTTCTGGCATCCCCTGTGCGGTCATGGATTTGTTTTCCTGTGCGTCGAGTCGAGCATGTTTCGTTTCAGCGCCATGCATGCCTCCTGTCCCAGCAAGTATGTATCAGCCCAACTCCCGGGCCGCGTCACTCCTTTTCTCTTAACATGTTCATTATTATCCTGTGTGGTCATGCGAGTCATTTGCCACATCAACGAGCATTACATACATTACCTCCACTGTGGAGTATCGGATGTGAGGCCATATCAACCGTGGCGAATGCCATTCAGGCAGTTCAGGGCATGCTCATGTACATGCTCTCGATGAAGACACTGCCAGGCCACTTTGCATTGATAGAGTTGAAAGGGGCAGTGGGCAGGTAATTTGAAGCAAAGCAGTGTCAATCAATGGGTGTGTCGGCAGTTTTTCTGCCTGCCTGCCTAATTATTATTAGTAAGCCCAGCCTGTGCAATTCATATTGAGTTCGGCTCGACTGAGTGATTACGTAATAGGCAGCCCCTTTCCTCCCAGGCCGTCCAATATCAGCAGGCACGAATGATGGCCGATGGCTGATGGCTGGAGGCGTCAAGTTCTGGAGGCGTGGTTGGGGCCGAACTCACCGAGAGTGCTAATTTTGCCTTCACTCAAAGGAATGGATGGATACTCCGTAATACTCGGCACTCACTGCCTCGTAATAAGTAGCTCCCACTCAAGGCAGTCAGAAGCAAATACGACACTGTCACAGAGGCAGCTCAGGGAACCAACCGAACTATCCGAAAAAGGGGACACGGTCGTGCGCAGGGCCCACTCGGCTGAAGCCAAACTGTCGCCATGCTCTTCTTCTGGGCTATTCTTCCCGGTGCTCCAATGGTGTTGAGTCTTGCATCTTGTGTCGTATTACTCGTACTTGGTGGGTGCTTATAGGTGCGAGGTGCAGGATGCGCTTCCTTTGGCACGTTGCTTATGCCATCCCTGCTTTGCGCCCTTTTTTGCCTCAGGCATCCACACAGGGAACATCAACGTGTCCTCAAGATAAAGAGGTGCTGCGCCCGTCTGAAGTTACTATTTTGAATCTTACCAGCCCAGTTCGATAGAAAACGAACACTTGTCCTTCTCGTCAAGACTCATCACTGCACCCCATCACCTGACTTTCACTCACTACCCACTACCCACTATTCACATCCCTCTAGGCTGACTCATTGGTTCGGGTTGCTGCCTGCCATGCATTTGGCTTTTATCTACCATTGAAGGGACTGGGCCGCTTGCTTGCATCAGCTGCACTCTATAACACCATAGCAACTGTTGGATATGTCCAAGAAACAGAAACCCCCGGCGGAAGTCTCTTCTCCTGAGGAACGTGCCACCGACACAAACACCATGGCGTCCCAGCAAGCGTCCCCGACGGTCAAGTTCGAGGCCTCACCAGCCGAGTCTTTCATGTCCCTACCCGGTGACAATTATCCTTCACTATTCGATCCGACAACACCTCCATCTACCATGAAACCCGCGGAGGTCTTCACCCTCAGTCAACCCCTGCCAAATCAGAGGAGCCCGAGAATGGCACCCCATCGCCAGAAAAGGAAGAAACTGGTAAAAAGCCGGGCAAGAAGAGAAAGTCATGGGGCCAGGTTCTCCCTGAACCCAAGACGAACCTCCCTCCAAGGTAGGCACTTTTCGCCTCGCGATTCGATGCGTTGTTGACGGCCATTCTAACAATTCTTGATTAGAAAACGAGCCAAGACGGATGATGAGAAGGAGCAGCGACGTGTAGAACGTGTTCTTCGAAACCGTCGCGCTGCTCAGTCCTCCCGTGAACGCAAACGTCTCGAGGTCGAGGCTCTCGAGATTCGCAACAAGGAGCTCGAGGCTATGCTTGTGAATGCCCAGAAGGCAAATCTCATCTTGGTCGAAGAGCTAAATCGATTCCGAAGAGACTCTGGCGTGGTGACTCGATCTCCATCGCCATTGAACTCGCTCCGTGATACACCCCTCGCCTTGTCGCAGGAGCTGTTTTGCTCACAAGACGGCCACAACACTTCGAGCGGTTCCGCCGTAAACTTGGTAGACCAACTCATCAATTCGACTGCCAACCCCACTGTCAACCCAGCATCGCTATCACCCGAGCTGACCCCCGTTCCTGACGAGCCCAAGATCGACCCTCAAGCCAAGGAATCTCAGTCCAGTGAAGAGAACTCGGCCACCTCCCCGACCTGACACAACATCCTGCCGAGATGTTGTTAGACCTGCAGTGTCACAAGTCGGCGAAGGTGCCCAAGTCATTCCAGGACTCGCAGACTCCGATCTCACCACTTTTGGCCTGGGCTCTTCAGCTCAGGATTGTGCTGTTAGCCTCGGCGATTCTTTCAGTATGTCAGCGGCCATTAACGCAGATCGCTATATCCTCGAAAGCGGGCTTCTCGCTTCTCCCCACCCCTCAATTACTGACGACGATTATTTGGCTGGTGACTCTGGCGCCGGCCTATCGGGTCAGTCGCACTTCGACCTCTTCAACATCGACGACTTCCTCAACGACGAGGCCAACAACGTCGTCTGCGACATTATGGCAGCGAGCGACTATGCCGTTGCGGACCACGGCCTCGAGCCCAAGGTCCACGACTCTGAGATTCAAATCTCTTAGAAATATCCTTTCCTGCAGCCCCAATCTGGCGCGTCCCCTGATGGATGCGACGATGGAGGCATTGCGGTTGGTGTCTGAGGGGTGCGATGATCGAGTCGGGGACATTGGGAGCGAGTCTAGTGCGACGCGCGACCAAGTCAGCGAACTGACACGATGTTTGAGAGGCATTGTTTTACCGTCACGAGAGGTCTTGGTGACTCTGCTATGGGCCTTGAAGGTCGAGGAGCGCAAGATTCAACATCGTGACGACGCACGTCTCCAAGTCGAGGGTGGCACCCCAGAACACCAATCATTACTATTATGCAAGACTTTCGTCTTGGAAATAACGGGGATGAAGCGAGGTAGAACCGGAGTCAGCGGCAACGCCCATAAGAGGTTCCGCATGACGTGAAATGACATTTTTTCCTTGGTGTGGTTGGGTTACGTTTATTTGGGAAAACGGATCTTCATAGGCGCTAAAATGTTCCTGGTCGTGAGCGGCCTGTCTTATCTCATGAACCGGCACAAAGAGATACTTGTACTATATGAATACAGCAGCATTCTGATGCATCTTGAAGCGTTCCTTCATCGCTCAATTCAAATATGTGATGCATTTCGACTTGTCGTTGAGGTGTTCCCTTTTGTGTCGCAACCTGTATCTTGATGTACTTGAAGGTCTTGACATATTTACGCAATGTATCTGGAAGTATTCATGATGCGTCTTGACTGATCTACCACAGCTCCTCCATCTCCTGCATCGCAGCTTCTTCTTCAGTAAAGTCATTCTTGCTGGTGTCCTTTGGAGCCGGCTGCTGTTGTGACTTGATGCCGCCATCTCGTGTTTCCGCTTCTGCAATCAATGCATCTAAATCGTCCTCGTCATCTACTTCGTCGACTGAGCGTAATTGCGACGTAATGTTATTTGTGGATGGAGGGGCGCGCGATCCTGTCCTTCGGCCTCTGCAATCAGGGCATCCAGGTCATCCTCATCCTCCGGTACATCAGTCCGCTGCTGTTGCCTCGCGTTCCGAGGAGTCGCGCCGTAAAGGTCATCGTCGTCCGGCACATGGTGACTCCTAATTGGCGTCGCAGGTCCGTCGTCACCTTCGACCGGTCTTGTCGGTTGCACTTTGTCGGCGTTGCTCGCGGAAGCCGCGTCTGTTTCCGGTCCGAAATCCGCATCCTCCTCTTCTCGCGGCTTTGGCTTTCCTTTATTCAAGAATTCGTTCCTTGCCACAACAACTCGCTTCTTGTGGCCGGCCTTTTCCACCATGGCCAATGCATCTAGAAACTTTGCTTTGGGGAACAAGTCGTCCAGCCACATCTGATAGAAGGACAACAGACGGGATGCGTCGGAGAATTCGTGTCCCTTGCCTTTGAGTTTCAAGTCACGGGCTCTCTGGCGGAGTTTTGGCAGACCAGCCGGGCCTAATAGTCTGCAGCTCGTGTCAATGGAGATGCCTCGAGATGAAGGAAACGATTGGCAATGTGATGGGAAAGGTGCGCGCACCTTTCTTCGTCTAGTTTGACGTTTGGTATCCGGGCGCGCTTTTGAACGGATACCTCCTCATCGATACCTAGCCCTTGAGATGCTGGCTCCTTTCGCTTCTTGGGTGATGAGGGCGGACTGGGTGAGGCGAAGGGGTCATCAAAGTCGTCTATGCCGTAGTTGTCGAGGTCGTCGTGACGATTTGGCGGCAGATGGCCGGCCGAAAGTAGTGTTGACATGCTGAATTTGGATCTATCTTCTCCCGAGATTTTTCATGTCCGTGGATATGAATTCTGCAGACGAGCATGAACCTGGACGTCCTGCTCGTTATTACACCGACCCTTAACGCGTCTAAAAGAGTGGGTTAAAAACGCGATCTGAAAAGCCCCACTCCAGGAACGTGGTATCATCCAAGTCGACGAATTAGTGCACACGTGATTTGCAAGATGAGGTCATCACGTGATTTGCTCCTGAGGCACCACTGGGTTCTGAGCTTCGTGATAACCCCAACTTCCCAGGACTGATCGAGCCAATTGACCAATTGACAGCTTTCGGGCCCCGAAACCACCTGCAAAATGGCCGAAACCGCGACCAAGCAGCCCCCAAACCTATGTCGGGACGAGCAAGGTCGTCCAGACGGATTACCCGGTACGTCGAAATGCAAGTGCAAGTCCATTGCGCGGCGACATGCTGATTGAGATCTAGCTCATTGACAACGACCCGTACGTTCTGCCCATGTCCGCGAGTAAACGCCGGCTGCGCTGCCGGGGGCGCATTCGAAACACTCGACAACTCTTGCTTCCGCTTCGAAGCTGGCTGTTCTCAAGAGGGAAGAAAATCGGAGGAAACCATCGATGCTGACAATTGGAAACCAGTCACTTCAAGCGAGTCGTTCGATATGCCCGAACTTCCGACTACGTCGCCGGCGGTGTTGCCGCCGCATTCGCCCCTGCCGCGCTCTACACCCTTGAGAAGTTTGCCCCGTCATACGTTGGAAAGGGCGGGTTTGCCAAGGCCATGCGGCTAGCTGGCTTCGTTGGTGTCGCCGGCGGCTTCCTCTACTTTTACCAGCGATCATGCCGTGCGTCCCCCTCACTCCCATGGCCCGCGTATCCGATGGCGAGGAAAAGCATCAAGGCTGGACCGAGAATGCAGCATGTGAGCTGAAGTGTGCTGACAAAGGGTTGATCCATTCAGTCCGATTCTACGGTGCCACCGAAAACGCTCGCGAAATCGAGATGGACATGCGGGAAATGGTGGCCAGAGTCAAGGCCGGCGAGACGCCCTACGGCGAGAGCAGACTGAGCCCCCACCTTCAGGGTGTTGCGGCCCGGCAGAGCAGATATTCGGCCCTTTTCTTCAGCACGGTGCCGTGGTTCAACTTTGTCAACCACAACCAGCATGGTGTTGATACAGCCAAGTACTACCAGCAGGCAGAGAGGGAGCTGGAGGCGGGGCGAAACGGAAAGAGCTCGTGAGTTGGGGAATCGGAATGTGAAGATGACATGAGAGCAGGTTCGACGAAGGGAGGCGGAGAAAGAAGTCATTTGATGTCGAAGAAGGGATGAGCGAAGCCGAGTCGTCTGTGTATATTAAACTGGTGAGGGGGAAATCTTGCCTCAACGGCCTGGCACAACCTATTTCCTTGGATGAAACAAGTATTCGAAAAAGAGCCGTGAAATCAGCAGTCCGTGCTTCAATTCATGAGTTATACATTGGGGTCCCTCGATTTCCCTCTTCCAGCCCAGCTTCCGTCACTCTTGGAAAAAAAGGGGGGGGCCTTTCTCGCTCCGGGACCTAAGATCCTGGATTCAGTGACGGGCTCGGATCCATTTTCGAACCATTCGACTCACGCCCGAGCTCTGTGGTATAATGAAAACGGCCCGCCTCCCTGTTTACCCCAGGTGCCCAGCCAGGGACAGACTAGTAGTGCAGAAATCGACGACGTGTAGAAGGATTGAAAGAAGGGGGGGCGGCTTTTTATTCTTCAGGATTCACAGGGCTGGGTGGCGGATTTGGCCCGGAGGCGGGAAACCCCATGAAGAGCATGTCTTGATGAACGGATATCTACCTGGGGTTCTTCATGATCCATTTCGACGAGACACGGCCGCCCCTCACCGATTTGTCCCGTAGACGAGCCAACGACCTGGTTCCGAGTGATGAAGATAACCCTGGGCTATCCAAAAGGACGTGACGTTTGCCACCACAAAGAGCTGTATAAAATGACAAGGTTTGACGGCCACCCGGACACCAGATTATCCACCATTCCTCCCTCTCCCCGTCATCTCTCGAACAACTGAGTTCCCTTGCTCATTTCTGCACGACTCGAAGAACTTCGAGGGCCTCCGCCCGACCGCCCCGCAGGACGGACGGTTCCTTCTCAGCTTCCTCCCTTTGCTCGTCGAGCGGGCGGCGTCTGCCGGGACTTTTGCACGGCGTAGCGTCCTGCCGCGGCACCGATGTGCTGGGTGTCGCCCATCCCCCAGGTGCGGTGCTGCACCGTCGACCTCAGCTCCGGCGGCGGCTTGACTGACTGTGGGCGAGTTGACGTGCGTTTTACTTTCGGTTGCTGAGGTGTGCTATCGGAGGGTTTTGGTTTTGGGGAATGCACATTGGAGAAAGGGATCAGGGATTGAATTGAGCCGCGATTTACTCCGTAATCCGTAGACCTGTCCTTGCCAGTCAGTGCCCGCCATCGGCCGGCTCCGAGGCCCCGCAGAGGCCGAAGAGGGGGGTCCGCATGATTTTCCCGTGAAGCCGATTCCTTTGCCTCCCTCCTCCCCTCCCCCTCCCCCCGTCTTTCATCCATCTCCTCCCAGCCAGTCCCCGACAGAAAGAAAGGAAAAAAATCCCAAAATGGCCGGCAACGACCCCATGAACCTCCCCATCATCGACCTCGACACGTACCTGCGCGGCGGACCCTCCTCGGCCCCCGCCCGCGCCGAGTGCGCCAAGGCGGCCGACGCCCTCATCACCTACGGCGCCCTCATCCTCCACGACTCGCGCGTCCTCGAGTCGGACAACGCCTCGTTCCTCGACCTCCTGGAGGACTACTTTGCCCAGCCAGAGGCCGACCTGCGCAGGGACGAGCGGCCCGAGCTGGGCTACCAGGTCGGCGTGACGCTCGAGAGGACCGAGAGGCCCAGGTGCGCCGTCGACGAGCCCTGCCTGGGCGTCATCCGGAGGCTGCGTCCCAGCCAGCGGCCCCTGGACATCGCCGGCCACCAGCCCGACCCCAAGTGCCGCTTCTTCTGGCGCATGGCCGACGGTGGCGATGATGAGGATGATGCGCCGCCCCGCGAGACGCAGTTCCCGCGGCTGAATGCCGACAACGTGGTGCCGGCCGGGGAGGACATTGGGCCGAGGTGGGAGCCTACCATGGATAGATGGGGGACTTGCATGAAGAATGCGTAAGCTTGACTTGTTCCCAATATGATGATGGATGCTTTTTGGAAACTAATGACCGGAAACCCCCCGGCAGCGTCTCCAAGCTCTCCGAAATGACAGCCATTGGCCTCGGCCTCCCAGCCGAGTACTTCAGCGACGCCGGCAAACACGGGTTCGTCAATACCTGCCTCGTGACAGAAACAAGCAAATCTGACGCACGCACGCACACAAAAAACAGCCCGCATCTTCTCGCCCCCACGGCAAGCGACCTCGCCAAGTACGGCGCCGAGGACACCATCCTCGCCGGCTTCCACACAGACCTCAACTTCCTCACCATCCACGGCCGCTCCCGCTACCCCGGCCTCAACATCTGGGCCCGCAACACGGGCGACCGCATCGCCGTCAGGATCCCCCCGGGAACTACCTCCTCGTCCAGGCGGGCAAGCAGCTCGAGCACGCCACGGGCGGCCTCATCAAGGCCGGCTACCACGAGGTCGTCGTCAACCAGCAGACCCTGGACGCGATCCGGCGCCGCAAGGCCGAGTTCCCCGCCCGTCCGCTCGTCCGCATCTCGAGCACCCTCTTCTGGCACCTCAACTCCGACTTTGACCTCGCTCCCGTGCCGGCGCTGGCCGACAGGGCGAGGCAGCTGAGGGAGGAGCAGAGGAAGTTGGGGAGGGACGAGGGCGAGGAGGCGTTGTATCCGCCCATCAAGGTGGGACACCAGGTTGAAGGGTGAATACTTCCCACACCCCCTTTTTTTTTTTTTTTTCAACCATACAAATGTTTGTCTTGAGAGAAATTGTTTACATGCTTCCCCAATATATCGGATGCAAAGCGTGCTGACGAGGCGATAGTGAACTGAAGCACATTTCGTTGATGGCATAGCAAAACGCGCAACAATGGTAAGAAAAAAATCATCAAGGTCGAATGATGGAGTGGCCATGATGATAACTGGAACCACACCAGTGATGCTGATTTATGACGGAGTTTCGGCATGCATGGTAGACAGGCATACTGTTTACGGGCGGCTCGCATTTGTTTCCGTTGTACTCCGTACCCGTGTCCATTTACAGACATGCCTGCGAACGAATTGAACAAAGATTGCAAGTATCCGTTCGCCTATCATTGACTGTCAAGTAGACTAGACCACTTCTCCCGATATGTCCGGGGCAGATTCCCCCAGGCAAAGAACTGATAAACAACCACGCTGACCTCTATCCCCGCCCATCATGTTTCATTTCCAGGCCTTCGCGTGGGTCGCCCTCGCCGGGATGGCTGCCCTCCCGCCCACTCTGCGAAGCCTGTTCGTCAGAGCTGAGTTTGTGCTGCGCTGCCTCCTCCGCCGTCGGTGCGTCGTCCTTCCAAAAGTCCCTTCGGCCCTTGCCCAGACGAACCAACCACGGCGGTAGGAATCCTCCTGGGATTCGCCATGTCCAGTTCTCCTGTTCATCCATGTTGGAAGGCACGATTCGTCCGCCCGAGAGCCTCTTGATGCTCCACACAGCTCCGTTGATCATCATGTACGACAAGATGCCGCCAATCAAGCCGTTGGCAATCGAGTAGGTGAATGGCATCAAGCAGATGGCCAGGAACGCGGGGACCGCATCTCCCATGTACTTCCAGTTGATTTCGGGGACGGCACTGGCCATCATGGACCCCACGAGTATGAGCACGCACCCGGTGGCCCACGGCGGGATCGAGGCGAAAATCGGGGCGAAGAAAACGGCCATGAAGAAGCACAGGCCAGTCACAGCAGAGGTCAAGCCTGTTTTGCCGCCTTCCGATATGCCGGCACCGGACTCGACAAAGGCTGTGACGGGGGACACCGAACAGAGCGCCGATCGAGATGCAAACCGCGTCAACCATGTACGCAACCGCAGAGCCTTCGAAATCCTGGGTTACCGGGTCCATGAGGCCGGCAAATCGCGCCATCGAGTACAGGGTACCCGTGGCATCGAGGATGTCGACATAGAGGAAAGTGATGAGAGCGAGGCCGAACTGGCCGCCGTGCTCTGAAACATTCCAGTCCTGGACGTTGAGAGTCTTGCCAATGGGGTGGAAGGTGACCACCTTTTTGAAGAAATCGAACTGAGCATCACCAAGTTGGGTGTACGGGAAGTAGGTGACGGGTGTCGTGCGAGGCCAGGAGATGATGCTGACGAGGAGAATGCCAATGATGATGGCGCCCTTGAATCGGAACATGGTCAGTACTACCGTCAAGATGCCGCCGCAGAAGATGCCGATCCACATGGCAGGGAATCGCATCTTGTCCCAGCTGGGACACGTTCCGTCCTTCAGACGGTTCGCGGGCGAGCATCCAGCCAGTTCCACGGGCGTCCCCGTGGCACCGACGACGAGACCAATGCCTTCACTGTACGTGAGTCCGATCAGCGTCAGGTATAAGCCAATCCCCACCCCAGTCGCGACCTTGATGGAATGGGGAATCGCCCTCGCAAGCCACTGTCGCAAGCCAAGGACGGCCAGACCGAGGAAAATCCATCCTTCGACGAAGATGGCGGTGAGGGCGACTCGATAAGGGACGGGCCCAGTGCCATGACGACCAACTGTGCACGACCTGGGTTAGTTGGTTGCACAAGTACGGGGATGCGTGTTGGGTATAACACGTTTCTGCGCGTGTGCCACGTACCGACGGTATAAGCAAAATACGCGTTCAAGCCTAGTTCGACCACGAGTCAGCGACTTGCCGTTTTCCCGGTCCGCCGACAATGACAGACAGCAACTTGATTTCGCATGAAGACCATACCCATTCCTGGCGCCAAAGCAACTGGCCTGTTTGTACAACTGTCAGCTCGTGAAACCTGTTGGACAGCAGCTGGCACACGTACAGATTGGCCAACAACCCCATGCAGACGCAAGCCAGTGCAGAAATGGCAGCTGTGGCGGTAACGATATCCTGTTTAACGACTTGGACGCACAGCATGTACGACTGATCTTTGTCGCAAGTTGGGTCCTCCGCAGTGCGAGGGCAGACACAAGTGCCGCCAGAGTCGGAAACAATAGAGGCATTGACAGCAATGATGTATGCCATGGCAAAGAAAGTGGTGAGTCCAGCGCGGATCTCAGTCATGAAGTATGAACCCTTGCGTTCCTTGGGCTACAAGTGTCGTGAAGAACAAACGGTTAGCACTTGAGGAACTTGCACAGAACAAAACATCATTCTTGTTGCGTACGTGCGGCAGCGCTAGACCTCGCGTTACACAAATTCATTTTCCATACTCTTGCGATGTGCGATTTTTGACGGAAATGTAAATGTGAAACAGTATCGAATGCCCAGTACGGGGTATGACAGTTCTCCCCACAGAATAACGACGTCCCCTAGCTTGTCAAAGAGAACAGAGAACGGTGGAAAGAGGAAAGACGAATGACGAACGACGAACGACGAACGACGAATGACATACGTGACCACTGCCATCGAGGCGAAACCATTTTCCAACAAAACTCCTCGCCACTTGGGCATCTGTGTTTTCCATCCAGCCCATCTTTTGATAATTGGCGCTTGATGGTGACCGTGTGAGACGGGGTGGATGTCGATAATGGGTGATGCTATCTCGTCTTGTCACTGGCGACAGCTAGCAAAAAGCTCCAGCTCACTTCGAAAAGTAGATTTAAGATGAAAAGCCCGGCGCAGCGAGGCAAAAAGTTGAGAGCCAATATTGAGCGAAAAGCTGGACCCCAGGGCCCAGAAAGAAATGATGGTGGCGATGGAGGAGTTTTAAAGGGTGGAGATGGAGATGGCTTCTAGCAAGGCGCGGTAGCAACTTTATGAAGGGGTTTGGGAACACTGCAGAGCCCGTGTTGGACGAGTGTAGTTGGACTTGCAAGCTGAGAATGCCATGTGCCATGCGGCGGGCTATCAAGAGAAACAAGGCCAACAAGTCAGAGTGTGCGAGAGAAGTGAGGAGAGAGCATCTCAGCTTCCTGGTCCTTGTCACAACACACAACATGAATGAGATTGCAGGAAGGGGTCTGTCTGCCTGTCTGTGATGGGGTCAACTGGTGTGAGTGGTGTGAGTGGTGCCGCCGTCTTTGGCGCAGTTTGAGGTTTTCCCCGACTCATTCCCATCTTCAACTTCCATCAACTGCCAATCCGACGCGATGTCTGTTCTTGACCCGCAGTGGCTGCTTCTCTCGCTCGGCCAGGGTCTGTGTCCGTCTGGTCTGTTGATAACCTGTTGGCATGTTGCATGCTCCTCCCTTTCACGCTGTCTAGCAACAAGTTGTGCCATGACACACGTGCGCTTCCTTGATTGATGACTTGTTCTTGTCCTTCTTTTTGTTGGGGTTGCAGGGTTGAGCCACGTCCAACCACCCATCATCACTCTGAACTCGGGACCACCAACCGCCCGATGCGACTCGACGGGTCCGCGTAAATGGATCGCGTGCGCGTGCGTGCGCGTGCTTGTCATTATCGCAGGCCCTTATCAAACATCGCATTGAGTGGCCGGAAATTGGCCTCGACTCGTTCATCTGGGTGGAGCAGATTGCTGAAGCTGCGATAACGGTTGGAAAAATGGGATGTGACTGGCTGATGCTGCCTTGGCACTCCACACGAGGGGTTGTGGCCCTTGTGGGAGTGCTAATAAGGTCTGAGAAGAAAACCAGGGAAAAAATTCGCTCCTATCAGATCTGACACTGGCGTGTGAAGCTTCCCAATTGCAAGACGTGCGTAGTCGCCGGTGAGAACCAGAATTTTCGATTACGTCCAGTACCCCTTCTCCGTTTCGTCTTCCTCAACTGTGCGCTTGTCTCGTGACTTGATCCGTTCAAGAGCACTCCGTAGGCCACAGGCATTGTGGATTACGCGCCGCGGAATTGATGAAGCTCAATGCTTTAGCCACCACCTGCCTATTGCAAGCAAAGCTCTTGATGGCAACAGCAAGCGTCACTTCCCCGCGTTTTCAGAGCCTGGTTCATCATCCCTGAGCCAAGATATCGAATCTGTGAATCTTCGAACAAACGACCGGGATATCATGAGGAGTCATGCGGCGGCGGGAGCAGCAACTGCTATCTTGGGATGAACGGACGGGCGACAGTTGGTCGTCGCGTCAATCGCGGGTGTAGGAAAGCGGCGTCCTCCGATGTACAACCTCTTGCAAGTGGCTCTCCGTGCGGATAACATGCAATCGCCTCGTCGACTGAGCTGAGAACAACGTCGTTGGACGAGATTGTTGAGCTCTGGCATCGCTTGCCTTGGCCTTCGATAGCTACGCTCGCCACGACGTGAGTGGCCCAAGGACGCGGAACCGTTGAAGAGCCAAAGTTTGGGCACATCGAGTGATGGCAAAGTTGGCTGCTCGTCTCAAGTCGTTGGACCCAGCAGACGTCTGGGAGTGAGGCAGGTGCAATGCTGGCACTTGCCCAGTACGCTCGTCATCACCAGCCCACAGACGATCAATAATTTGTCTTCTATCGCAAGACTTACGTACAAACCTTGAACCACGGCGGGACCTCTGCTCTTCTTATCAGTGAATTGTTCAGCGGGTCCTTGGAAATTGGCCCTGTTGTTACTCCTTTCTATGCGTTGCCGTTGTGGGATCGACGGTGGATTGGGCATCCTTACGAAGCAAGATGTGTGATGGACGGGTCGTCTCCGACGCGGATGGCAGCGGTGAACGGTGAACGTGAGCATTCAATCGTCGGCAAGTGCCTGACGCTATGCCACGATGTAATCTGTACTGAAAAGAGCGGCTGAGCAAGGGTACACACAATCGTCGGCCGATCCCGATGCACGGTGCAAGTGATAACATGACAACCGAGATATTGACGACAAATGGACATTGCAGGAGGACGTAAAGCTCACGCTAACATTGGCCATGAACATGGAAATCCCTCAATGCTTAGCGTGAGTGCCCATACCGATACTCTAGCCTGCTAACCACACACTAATAAGCATGGGCATTAGAAGACAGCTACTAACAAATCCCCGCTTCTTCCTGACATCAACGTACACGGGCCCATCGTTGCTGATCCGTTGCCTAGGAACAAGCACCGGCTCGGCTGAGCAGTCATGTGCAGTGACGCAGCACTCAAGGGGCTCGTTCTAATATACCTTTAATTTGTCTTCTAATCATTTATTTTAAGGAGGGAAAGATTGGTGGCTTTGACGTAATCCCTACTACCATGACCAGAACATCCAATGCTGTCAAATGTTGGCTTACCCTGTACGAACGCGAACTTTCTCCCTCTTCTTTCCGGAGCGGATGCAATGTGCAGGAGTCTTTCGAAGGGAAAGAAAGAAATATCACAAGATCTGAAGTCCATACCAGCAGCATCAGGGACGAGGAGTCATTGCTCGATCGGCGCAAAACCCATCATTTGCTTCTAGAACTTGATCACTTCTGTTCCGACTTCCTGAGGTGTGACATGTGTCACGCGGCCAAGGCAGGGGCGGGAGACCCTGAACTCTGAATTTTGTGGCCGCCAGTGGCGGATCTGGGCGGGGCGGGACGGGACAAGCCGGCAAACTATCGTGCCCTGAGCGACAATGAGGAGGAGAAGACGACGACCACGGCTCAATCTCCACCCGTCCCAGAGGTGCTTGTTGTTTTGCTAGCAAGGCAGGTGGCGGCACCTTCCCACTTGCCTCTTCTTTTAACGTCAGATGACCCTGGCGCCAGGTCTCCAAGCCTCGGACCGCTGGAGCGCTACTGGTGTCAGCGCTCTCCGATTGGCTCAAATGACGTCAGCCGGCCTGTGAATCGCGAGTGACAGACACTCTTCGACAGCTGCGAGCACTGGGCTGATGTGTCTGGGCAGGCTGGCGGGCTCCTCCTTAGCCTACTCCGCACCGAGACTGGCATGGGGTGTATCGAACTGACCCTCCTTGTTTAACTTGCTTTCAACCCACACGTCGTCTCTGTTTTGCATCAGCCGAGCGCCTTTGTTACAAAACATGTTGGAATCTATTTCGTTTGCTCTTGCACGATCTTGACGACCTCATAATCTATACATATTCTGGAACTGAGAACAACGCTACCCGTTATGGCGCACGCACCGCCCCGTAGTTCGCGCTACGACGACTATGATGGCCATTACGGCCCTCCATCAGACGATCGGTACACTGGTCCACCGCCTCGACGGCACAAGTCAGAAAGAAGACACCGTCGCCGCAGCCCCGATGTGATTCCCCCAGAGGATGCTTATGCGCCAAGACGTGGACACTCCCGCAGAGAGCCTCCTGAGCCTATTGGCTTGACCAAGCCAGCCGGCGGCCGGCGAGCGAGAAGCCCCCACCATATTATACTTCAGAACGGCTGCCTCGTGAGCCGCGCCGGGAGGGCCAGCGTGAAGAGGGAAGGCGTGAACCGCGATCCTCACGATACGAGCGAGATGCGCCGAGGGATAATTACGATGGCGATTACAAGGCTGGGCCGAAAGAAAAGCCTCGTCGCTCCTATCGCGATGACTTGGACTATCGCCCGCGACGTGACAAAGCAGTCTCACCAGCCGACCACAACCGACACCGTGGACGAGATGACCCTGGGCACCGCTCCCAAAAATCTCGGCCTCCTTCACCAGAGCCAAGACGGCGTGCCCGTGGCTATCCGTCACCTGCCTATGGGAGTGAGGAAGAAAAGCCACGCCGCCGGGCCAGATCTCACGACCGCACCAGGAGGAGAGGTGTGAGTCCTCCTCGCGACCGCGGCCGCGACATGGCATCCCATTCTACAAATGCTTCATCTGCGCGGCGCAAATCCGCCCCGGCACCTCCTCCTGCTTCGGCATCAAAGGCGGCCAAGAAGCAATGGTGGCAGAATCCGCTTGTTCAGGCGGGTTGCCGCACCGCCTTCAGCGCAGGGGCACAAGCTGCGATGCAGAACCGCAACGATCCCAGCTCCTGGTTAGGTCCCAAGGGTGCCAAGGTTGCCACTGCAGCGTTGGGGGCTGCGTTGATGGACGGATTCGGCGGGAAGAAGCAGCATGAAAAATGAACCGGACGACAAACGAGCCAGCCATGGATTGATATAATGACGTACAAAACGACTTTAGGTGGACACGTTTTGATTGACGGATTGATGACTCTCCTATTTTTCTTGTTGGCTCGAGGACTCGCCATCAAGGTCATGGACGGTGCGGTGCGGTGTTGTGTTGTATCGTACTTGGTTTAAGCTACTAGAAGTTGTACTGAGGGGGGGGACAATTCTTTCCAGGGTCTCCGAACGGGACTCAACATATAGATGTATGCCTGCCTGTTCACATTACAGTAACCTACACTGTTCATAACACTGCCACCTCGTTGTTGCTTTTGACCTCGGTGTTGCCATCGACGGACCAAGAGGACACGCCGTATTTCTCGTGATTAGAGTCGTTTAAAATCTGCCAATGCACAGCACAATTCGGAGGATGCAATTCTGACTCGCCCTCAACCGTGTCTTTAGTATCCTCGCTCAGCGAGGTCTCTGTTTGCCGCGTTGAGTGTTTGGGATGTACACGGCAAAGTGACGTGTCTAGTTCTGTGCCGTCCGGTACTTGGGCTAGTGGCCATGAACAGATTTGAGTTTCCAGAGCTGGCAACTGCGCTCATCGTTGTGCCTCGCGTCCAAGCGCTGGGCGTCGCGACTGGACGGCCAATCGTCAAGCAACAGACGTCTGTCTTGGCTCGTCAATGGCCGAAATACCATGGACATGGGCCTCTTTCTCCTTTCAATCGAGTGAATGAATGAATCGGCAATGACTTGTACACGTAAGACGGCAGGAAGCCTTATGAGGAAGCCTTGGTGCCGGCATTAGTCATTGCCGTGGCTGTGTCTCGAAGAAGCCTCAACTGAAGCTGACGCACGGTGCCTGCAGCGAAATGGCAGGGAGGGGGGGGAATAAATGGAATGCTTCCAAGATCGAATGGATGACCGACTGGCAATGAAGCCGGATTGGCATTTACAAGAAAACATGTTGTGCCCGCCGTCACATTCCCGAGCGTTCAACCACGAAACGAGCCGCCTCTCGAAATTCCACAATCCGCGAGCTTGCCATGCAGGAGAACACTTCCAACTTTTCCAAAAAAACCCGCCGTCATCAATCCCAGGTCTTGATCCCCTCGCTCGACCTCAATCAACCCCCATTTCCAACAAGAACATCCATCACACGGCCAACTTTGAAAGTTGAGCTCCGTCACAACCCCTTTCCCCCTCATGCCGACGTGTACGCGATGGATAGGGCTGAGATAAGATGCGGCAAGTCTGCGCGCCAAGACAAGGCGGCCAGGAAATATGGCTGCCTGCTCAGAATGGCGGATGCCCCGTTTCGCTGATCCAGCTCAAGGCAGCGAGATGGAAATGAGACATTCGCGATGAGCAGCGTTTGGTCCCTTTTGAACGTTATTTTTCCACTTTGGTTTGGGCGATGGAAGGTGCCTCGTGGGATGCCTTGCCTGCTCGCCCTGCCGCTTTATTTTCCTTAACCTTTGTTTTTCTGGGTGGATCCTGTGGCGTCAATCGAGTACGGACTAGAGGGGATCGACTCAATTGCTGGTCGCATTTCAATCACAGGTTTGTGCAGTGCAGGAAGTATGGCAAATCCAGCTGTGAGATCCAGGTCTTTTAGATAGACCAACGGAAAGAAGGAAAAGGAACACAGTTCTGTGATACAACATTGCTATTGTCTAAGTCTAGTCTATAAAAATGCTTTCCTGAATTGCTCGACATACCCAAAATGCATCACTTGCAACCCAAGACTTGAAATCGATGACCCATAACCTTACCCATAACCTACAACCCACAACCCACAACCCATATCGTTCGTTAAACATGTTGTACATGGACCATATTTTTTGAAAATTGCAGACGGAAGCTCTCCTCGCTGCATCTTTTACTCCATTGAGGCCGTAGCGTATCTCGATATGTGGCACAGCTCAACCGGTCTCGGCGTAGGTGCAGCTCGAGCATTGAGCTCGGTGACAGTTGGGGCAGTAGCTGTCCAAAGTAACAGAAAACCAGCCAGAGTGGCAGCCGCACTAGCATAATGTTAGTCAGTGGTCAAAGTTCAATCGAAATCACTGTACGTACACACTGCCAGTAGTTGGGGTAGTATGTAGCAATGACCAACTCGGTGGCATCGACGTTGTAAGCTCCGCACATGTTTGAATTGTGGTGAATGGTGATGGAATCTGTATCAAGTTATTCAGCAACAAAAGGTTGCGTTTCCTGTGTGCAAAAAGTGTCCTTGGTTTGTGATGAAGATGTGAGTGATGAAGAGGCAGGAACTTTCTAGGACATGATGACTCCCATCGCTAAATATATACTCTTCGACATTGGCAGGGCGGCCAGAGAGAAAGGCTTCATCAAGGCTGTCAAGCCAGAAAGGGTCCCAGAACCAAGACAGCCTTGTCACTGTCAAGATGGTTCATGAGTCATGCTATTGGTCAATGACGGGTTGGCTCAATGCTTTCGAAAACCAAGTACACCAGCCTTGTGAGGCATCTTGGATGAGATCGCCCCGAAAATAGGCATCACGGGAGGGCCGTTGCTTGCTGGCGCCATCCACCAGGCAAAGGTGGATTCGAGGTGAGAGACGGCG
The DNA here is from genome assembly GCA_021950295.1 of Epichloe scottii. Classification (NCBI taxonomy): domain Eukaryota; kingdom Fungi; phylum Ascomycota; class Sordariomycetes; order Hypocreales; family Clavicipitaceae; genus Epichloe; species Epichloe scottii. The sequence goes on along the minus strand of CP083247.1, from coordinate 5,623,019 downwards.
GAGTCACTCGCCTAGCCCCCGTTAGATTGGCAAATTGGGTGACGAGCTAGGTATTCTGCCGTGTCCGGCGAAAGAACGAAAGGCATTCGGTCGCCGTGAAGTAGACTGTTCAGTCATCAGTCAGCTGCTTGTTTCGCGAGGCGGCCTGGCTGCGGTTTTCGTGGTGTCCATGTGGTGTCCATGGCGGCGGCGGGGCATTGGCGTAAGACGCCGGGCTGGTCAGGGCGAGCATCCGTGGCATCAAACTCCAGGCCTTGACGATTCGCATGGAAATAATTCACCGCCTCATCTGTCTGGTTCCGTAGCAATGTCGACTGTCGAAGCCCCAGCATTCGGTGTTGCCTTGGTTCATTGCCCCCTTCGGTAGGCAGCCCATCATTCAACCTTCTGGAACGCGGCGGGTCCTCGCGAAGGCTACGATCGTGGCGTAGCAGCTTTGGTGGCTGACATGGGCTTCCTCAGTGTTGAAATGGACAAACGACGCTGACCAGTCTGGGGCTTCGAAGGAGCCTTTCCTACCTGAGATGGAAGCGTTTGGAGTTGACACCATGTGGGTTTCGTAAGTCGACCCGACCCGCATTGAAAAGGAACTCTTAATCGAAAGGGTCTCACCTCGCCGCAGGAGTCGAAAGAAGTGGTCAATTGGGGAAGGGCAATGCAATAATAAGCTGTACATATCTCATGGACGGGGTTCAACGGATTATCCTCTGCATCGCGTTGGGTCCCGTCCTTTTCAAAGTTTATCGCTCCTGCCCAATGGAAAGAACACATTCGCGCCACCATGTGGCTCCAATTGAGCAATGAGATGGAAGAAGAGGTCGCACTTGCCCAATCCATACGTCATTGGCGCTAAAGAAGCTTGACCTTGGAAATTAAACCGGCGACATTAATAAGATGAAACGTGTCCGCGGCCCGGTCCCTGATCATCGCTTCCATCTTTTTCAACAACAACAATTATCTTTCTCCTGCCCCTCGAGTTCGCGTTTCCAGTCATTTCGCCGTTTCGCGAAGTCTACGCCCGAAGGCCTCCGAGAAGCGTGTGCGATAGATTATCGTGCTTTCTCCTTTTGCGACAGCCCCGCCGGCCCGTTCTCGTCCCACCAGAACAAAAAAGACGTGCCGCCTCGAATCGCGCATCATGGGTTTCTTCACCACTTCAGTTAGCTACTTTGCCTTCTCGGCGCTGCACTTTGTGTGCTTCGCGCTCGCGCTGGCAGTCTGTGGGCTGTATGGCCAGGACCTCAGCAGTGCTCAAAAGGAGGGCAAGTACAGTGATTCCAAATGGGTAAGCATCGCCATTCTTTGCGTTTCCGAATTTTCATCGTCAAGATGGGCTCGAGTCTAACCTAGAGGCATTGCTAAAGGTCTATGCCGTTGTTGTCGGGGCGCTTTCTGCGGTCACTTGCGTTGTGTACTTCATCCCTGCTCTACTTCGTCATTCCGGCGTGATCGGTGCTGCGTGGAATTTTGTGCTCTTCATTCTTTGGATTGCCCTGTTCGGTGTTTTCGGCTCGGTATGTGCAATCACTTCAATGGCGAGAGTCGCGTCTTGAACGTCGCGACGCGCGTGGATCCTTTCTCTGTTATTGCCATTTGCTAATGAAGGCTAGATGTACATACATGAGAATGCCGAAGGTGACAGCGGAATTCGGCGCATGAAGAGTGCCGTCTGGGTTGACCTCGTGAGCGCTCTTCTTTGGCTGTTTTCTGCCGTCGGCGCTACGATTTATTGGTGGAGGCACCGCGATCACCGCTTTCAATTCACCGGACGTGCCCATGTCTAGGTGATGATGCGATGCCACGACGATGAGGAAAAATCACGCAGTGCAACAAGGCTAGACGCAGAAGGGGGCGATGCGCAATGGACACTAAACGAGATGCCACGTCGATTTTCTGCTTTGGGCGTCACGGTGTCAAGGAATACCCGGCAGCCGCAGTGGAAGGACACGATTCTGGAACGCTACAACTGTCATGAGGATGTTAAAGAAGGCGACAAATGCAGCGTGTGATCTGTTGGCGCAGATGGCTAAGAGGCGGGCGCTGGTTCTTCCATTCTTTCCCACCAATACTTTTAACACCGCATTAATAATAAATATGAGCATATGCTCCGTACGCACCTTTCAGGAATGAACTAAACGACTCGCTAATTCGCCGGCGGGTCTCTTGACAGCAGCCAAGCGAGCTCAGTGTCAATGTCCCCTATCCTTTAACCACTTCAAAGCTCGGCTTGAAGCTCAGGAGAAGAAGTTCGAACAAGAGGATGTTGTGAGCCGCATGCTGAACAAGCCACTGGCGATCATGTGTCACGCCGATCCATCGCCGCCATCACATTACAGCACGATAATGCTGGTCCGAACAACATGTCACGTATATGCAAGCCCATGTTCTTCATTTTTCATGCCAGGCCTTTAGGAGGGGAGCATGGTCAGCTTGTGTCAACATTCCGAAAGAATCAGGATGAACCCTCCAAGTCCCTTGCATAGGGACAAAAGCTAATTATATGGAAAAGGTATGCTTTGGTTATCTGTACAGATTGGTCGAAAATGCCTATTACTTCCCAAACCTTGTCAAGGACGGAGTCAGGAGTATCAGTGAGAATGCAGTCGGAGTTCAGCACACGTCGCTAAACGCGTGATGATCGACATCGTTCACGGGCACGACGGGGCGTTTCCTTCGTTGTGATTTGCTTGTCAACTACCCACGCAGCCACGATAAGCCAGTGGCGAGACACGACACCATTGGTGTCAAAACAAACTGGCACAAGAAGAAGAATGACAGAAAGAATGTCGGGCTGTCTGAGCTGGGCTCACATGCTCATAAAGCACATCCATGTGCGTGCTGCCGGTTGATAACAGAGAAATTTGTATAGAGGAGAGCACTATCCCACTCACCATGCAACCATGAGCAACAACAAATAAGTAAAGCAAGCTGGTAAGCAAGTAGGCAGAGACGTCCCTGGATTCAGAGTCTTCGATATCCACTGGGCGCCCCCGTGACAAGATTTGATGGTCCACCTTCTGCGCGGCAGTGACGTCTTGGGAGAACGGAAAAGTTTTGAGGAATTTGAAGCGCCAGGCCGCCCTTTTAAAGCTGTGGGGTTCGTCCTAGCGCGTGACAATGACGGCGAACATGATGCAGCGGTTGGCCCTTCTCACCTTCTGCAATTGTTAAAGTGGGTGTGCTGTTGCATTTCACCTCTGTGCTAGTCGGTTCTGAACGATTCGGTTCGTCAAGAATAGTTGGTGCCAGGTCTTCTCAAGGTTGCAATCATCAAGGGTCCAGTCGCGGCGACTGAGCTTTAGCATGAGCGCGCAACATCGGACTCGCACACAGTGGGTGAAATGGAACATTGAATGAAGCCTGTGAATGTATGTAGTCCGAAGATCGAATAATCACGCCAGTCTGCATTAAACTTTGGGCTCGCTAGAGCCACCTGGTGCCACCGGTGCCACCTGGTGCCAACTGCGGGCGGCTGGTCTTCTCAAGTGCTCGGCCACAGCGATAAAGTCCCTGTACGGAGTAGCTGGTCTGTAGTCATGGGCACCACCCATGCCCATCACCTGTCATTGGCCGGGCCCCTGCCTACGTCGCTGTCCGCCTCACCACCTGATGCTTTCTTGCTCCGTACAGTTTCCTTTGTTTACGATCCTCAAATTCCTTCATCTCATCATTTCAAAAGGACGCGACTTCAAATCGGAAATATTTGACCACTCGCAACAGAGCCAATCACTTGCTTTACTTCCTCCGTTGTTCGCAGAACACACATCGGGCGTTATTCCAGAGGACGAGACATCCACGAAGAAAGGAAGACATCTTGGGCACGATCTGAACAAGGAACGTGTATCAGCTTTTTCGACCCCTTTCAAGTTTTCAGATCGGACATATCTGCCGGGTTTCGATGTGCGCAAAGGTCATCCACGGCGTCATCGAACAGTCGTGGATCTGCTCTGGTTCTTCCAGCTTCCAGAAATCACTAGTCGATTCATCATCCACATCTCTCGCCATCTAGGCACACGGGACCATCAGCGCCTTCACAACCCAGGGAGAATAACATCCGGTCCCGACTCAGACATTATTGACGTCGGGCTCTAAAAATTTGATCATCATGGCCTCCTTCGCCAGGTCATTCAAACTGCCGCCGGCTCTTCTTTCCCCCGTCGTCGCCCTGGAATGGCCAGTCGCACACTGTCCAACTCCTCCGAATTGTCGCTAACTCCGAATACCGTTACGGCACACCAGACGGATTACTTTGTCGACCGCCCCGTAACATCGGCGCCCAACACGCCTTTGTCTCCAACGGTTGGACCTGTCCTGGAAGATGGGTCCCAATCGTCTGCAGGTGAGTGAGTCCATGCCATCGCAGCTGGCTGATATTTTTACTTTCGCCCCTTCACTGGCGCTCAATGTCTCTCGCCTAGCCCAATCTTTGTTTTAGCACTGTCAATTTCGAATTATTCCCGCCTGTTTCATTCCCACCACACGTGCTGCACCACCGCAGCGATCTACCACACCTCCGATGACTGTCTCTCATCAATGCGCCATAAAGTTTGGGTCTGGGTATGGGGCTGCCAAGACTCGCAAGACAAACGGCACAGCTCGGCGGCTAGCCTGTGTGGATAATAGAGTCACGACGAACCAAATCCCCGCACATCATCACCACAGCACCACCGACACTGCAGCGTATCGCGGGGCTCGTACGCACCCTTTGACGCCACCCACGCTGTTGACAAGAAAGCGGACAGCACATGGAGCGGGCGACGACCCTTTGTCACGCTACAGCAGTCGTGAAGTGGATCCGACAATTGTTTGCCCATTTCGCCCTGTCCGGGCCCCGGCCATGATGATGCTGGTCGTCTGTTTGGATCTTGGGCTGCCGTTACGCCTCGCCGATCCCAATATGTCACCTATACTCACTTTCTAGTCAAACTCCATACATATAGACCACATGGCACCCGCTAACACATTTCTTGTGTATATAGGCAGTCCAGAAGTCGCTGCCAGCTCTGCCAGAGCCAGTAACAGCAATCCCATTGCTATCCAACTTCCAAAACTTCGAAAGCTCAGCTCAGGTCCTACTTGTACACCACCCGAACCATTATCAGGTCGAGGTGATCTGCCAGGGTAAGAGTCCTCCAATTTTGTATGCTGCCATGGGTCGCAAAAGCATCTAATTCGTTGTACAGGGGTACTTTCCTCTACACGAGGACCCCAAGGGAAGAGTTCAACGTCCACATCCATTTGCTTCTGAGTCAGCCCATCTGCGTCATAGCCGGGCGTCAGACTCCATAACCATGCAGGCCGAACGAGCCAGACACCCGCATGTCGCCGTGTCAGCCTCCGTAACTCATTCGAGCACGCCAGTTTCATCATATATCGCCTCTGGCTTCCACGACGCTCCCCAACCCCTTGGCAAATATTACCCCTCAAACTACGAACATCAACACCCGCAGCATGATGCAAACCATTTACGGCTCGCACCTGTTGCTGACCTGGCAACATCATCTGCTAAATCCGACTCCCACGTTCCGCAGGTACGACCCGAATCGTCTCGGATCGAGAACCCTCAGATGGAAATGCGTCGCAAGATGCGACAGTATCAACGGGACGTGATCGCACAAGCTACCATGGTTCTGGGCGCCTCAACTAGAACCGCATCACCTGGAGTGTCTCTGAATGGATTGCCAGTAAAGGATATCGGGCTGTCTGGATCAACATCACTTAAGCCCTTGTCACCAAGGCTACACCCCTGGGAAGTCCGGGACCGGTTACTCCCATGGAATTGGAGGCAAGCGCAAGCAGCTATGTCGATTTGGGAATGAAATCGCCGCCACCTCCATCTAAAACTGGATATGCTCCACCTGGTGTCGGTGTTGATGCAAATTTTGCGTGAAGCAAACAGACATTAGGTTGTGGGAAACGAAGTGACGGAAAAATAGACGTTCACTTGGCTCATTTATCTCGACCAGGGTCTCAGCATATTTGGCATGATTGAGATATGAAATGATCACTGCACAGCGTCGAGCAGCATTTTCTTTATTTTATTTTTTTCGTCTTTTTTCTTGGCGCAGATAACTTTTATCAATTTGCTCGCATTGCCAGAATTGCACTCTGTATGGCGTTTATGGGCAGATGAGTTCGAGGAGGCACAGAAGCCGATTGCAGGAGATATCTGCACGACACCGATACCCTTAGATTATTTATCAATACAAATGGTCATTGCATGACGTATCATGACAAGTCGAGGTGTGTTTTCATCATTAGCTGAATGGCTGGGTTTTTGTGTGGCTCTGCGGCAAACAATTTGTCGCAGAACTGACTGGCACGCAGGGTCCATTGGTTGAGATGTTGGTGGACTTTGAGGCGAGCCTCGTATTGCCAGGAAGCCAGGAATGTCTTCGAATACCGTTGGAGTGCGGTGCACATACGACGGCCAGTCGTTGGAGACCACTGCGCAGATGAGTGTGCATGACTACTGGTGTCGTGCAGGATATGCCGTGTTCGGCTCGTATAAAAAAAATGGTTCTAGTTCTTCTAATAGAATCTGCAACGGACGTCGGAAGGTGTATGCCACCAACTTTGAGCGCTCAGATCCACGTCACATCCAGATGCCTATGGTACACTTAAGCGTCTTGCCTGCCTCTCTCTCTCTCTCTCTTTCTTCCTCCCTTCCCTTTTTTGCATCCCTTTTAAAGCTCCTCCTCATACCCCCGACATTTCTCTGACTTCTCGCATTAATTCAATTGTTCCTCGCTACACCACACCCGGAGCACGTTTTCAAGATCCCCACAAAACCTGAGAGCTTTGGCAAAGGATGAGAAAGAGGTTTATTGTCACAAAATTACAAAATGCCCGACACCATGATTCGCGTATCGTCAACAGACCAATTCGACGACCTTCTTCGACAAAAGCCCCGTCTCGTGGCCGATTTCACAAGCAACTACTGTAAACCATGCGGCTTCATCACCCCAAAATACGCGCAATTGGCTCAGCAGTACGAGAACGTCATGTTTGTAGTGGTGGATGTTGATAAGAATCGAGCGCTCGCTGAGAGATACGGTGTAACGGGGATGCCTGCGTTTCTGATGTTCAGGAGGGCGAAGAAGGTGGATGAGTGTTTTGGGCTAGATGAGAGGGCTTTGGAGGGAGGGTGAGGAAGCTGGCTTCTTGATTTGTTGCAGACTAGTCGGAGCGGTGAGGGTAGACATCATGGTTGCCTTGATTTGTGGATTGCTAGGAGCAGGATGTAACCTGCGATTCGGCTACTTGTGATGACGGCATTGACCAGGTTGAGGAGAAGACGATTCAATATAGCATAAGCAGCTTGAACTTGCCTTTGAATGATCAGTTGGAGCATAATGTTCTGGTGCTCTGTTTGATCGTACGCTTATAATTGTAGTGGCATGGGCATGAGATAAGACGTCCATCCGATAAGCGAGCACGTGAGTTGGCGTCTCGCGTTAATGGGCCGGCCAGCCGGTCGCGCGTCCCACCCGACAACACGATGTAGCAAGCCACGCGACGACCATCCCCCGGCGCGGTCTCATACGATACGCCGCATGGAAAACTAACGTGATGCTCTATTGGCATGCCATAGGCACGTAGATGTCATGTCCTACGCCGTGAACAGGATCGACACGTCCGTGGCGCCGGGGTCGTCGGGCGAAGCACCACCCACGACAGCGACGGTACTGGACTACAACTGCCTCTTCACACACGATCTCAAAAGAAAGCAGAAAAGATGGCAGGATGGCAAGCTCAAGTATCATACCTTCAACAAGAAAATCATGGTCTACGACGACCGCGGGAACTTCATCGGAGATGCCCACTGGCAGGCGGGTGGCGACTTGGAAGAAGATGAAGAGCTGGAACTCGACCGGGGCGCCGCGATAGTCCAAGTAGCAGATTGCGTGGGATGTCGAGAACAAGATCTTACAGAAGTGTTGGACAAAAGAGTGAGAGAGGTGGAAAAGCGGAGAGCCATGGCTGCTGCGAAGACTCCCGCACCGAGCAGGGCGCGAGCTCCGCCAGTGCCAGCAGCACAGGACGGCACGCATTTTCAGTTGTCTCACCGGTCGTTGAGCTCTATTGTTCCCAGCCCGGGGCCTTTAGGGCGAGCTGCCATTTCTAGTCGATCGCCATACGAGACGCGCAAGGCAGATGGCTTGAGGGCTCAAGAGCAAGCACCGCCGCCGGCAAAGAAGAGGAGGACGTGTCCCTCGCCGCCGAGTAAGGCCGGCTTCGCACGGAGCTTGTTTGGCGCAGCGCTGAGTCTGTCGAATTATGCTGGTGGAGCGTCAAGTTCAAGAACGAGGGCATTGAAGGAGAGGGTGGGTGTCCAGGAGTTGGCAGGTGGTGAAACCAATGATGCTGATGATGATGATAATGGCAATGATGATGTTGTGGTGGTGAAGGCAGGGGCGAGGGCGAAACCGTCGTCACAAAAGTCGCGACGCTTTGAAAACACAGAATTCACGAGGCCCGAGAAAAATCAGCAGGGGGAGACTGCGTCTGCGGCTGTCGGTACTCCGTCGCGGAAATCTCAAGGAGCTTGTGGTCAGTTGTCATCTGGGCTTAGACGTGATGGAGATAGTTCGCCGCTCCAACCTGAAAGTCGACCTGCCCTAGTACGCGACAGATCCCGCAATGCAGGGGTCATGGTTGACGAGCTTGTGGAAGCATGCCATGTGAGCAAGTCGCGGGTCATCAGAAACTCAACGAACAAAACTTGCGTGCGAGGACGTGCAGAAGCGAAGTGGCCACCGTCTACGAAACGTACCCTACCGGCGAAACAGCAGACACCGGTCTTCGACGACGGAAGCGAAAACGTGACAATACCGAAATCGCCACGACCCCTACTGAATGCAAAACAAAAACAACGGAAAACCAAAGCTGAGAAGACTGTACTTCTTGAGCTCCCCGACTCAGCACCACCAAAGCCAAAGGAACGGCGTACTGAATTGCGCATCAGGTCTAGACAGAGGCGTGGGCTTTTGATGGTATCAGAGAGAAGGCAAGGTCAACAGGCTTCACATCCATCGACTATTCCAACGCCGAGTGAGCAAAGCACAAACGTCAAACTTGCCGCTGCAGCTCAAGAGCCTTCTCCGGATCGAAATGACGACATATGTGCAGAAGATAACATAGTCAAAGCCACACCAGAGGCTGCATTAGAGCCTACTTTTATGCCTCCAGTCAAATTTGGAAAAAACTGTTTAGGCGACGACTCAATACGGAGTCCGCCCGACCAACAAGAAGCCATCAGTATGGACTCAAACTCAGAGCTTGATGCATCAGTCCCAGGGTTCAATCGACTACAGTCTCCCAAGGAAGGAATAGATACTCTATCTGAGCCCGAAGAAGTTGCGGGAGATTCACGACGACGAAAAAGGTCTACCGAGAGCATGCCAGCAGAAGACTCTTCGACACCCCAAAAACCGTTCGATTCCTTAGTGATAGATGACTTTGAGAATCACTTTCTGGATTCTGGTGACATACCGACAGAAAGTTCTGGTAAAGAAAAAGCAAAAGAGCTCGTATCGAAAGAAGAAAAGCCAAGTACGGCCAAGGATGTGGTGGGAGATTCGGCACCATTCAAACATGTAGGTGCAGAGCGATCAGACCAGCCGGGTTCGGATGGAAACGAAACGCTTAGACTCAGGCAGGGGTCTGAGGCGTCAGTCATCAACGATTTGACTGAAGGGGAATCTGAAGATTTGGCTCCCAAAAGAAAAACTCGAACTCGAAGGAGGATAGAGTCACTGTCATCACCGGCGAAGCTTTCAAGCGAGGAAGAGTCTGCATGTCTTGCACCAAATAGGAGGCTCTCCAACAAAAAAAATTGTATCACAGGCCGAGAGAGCCGCAAATTCAATCGAAGAAGAATCAGATTGTGCCCCACGGAAAAAATCGAAGCGCAAGCAATCCAAAAAGGAATGTGAAGCTACCAACACAGACCCAATCGCTGTGCCTACAGGACCGCGCATCAAGAGATTGGCACGGAAGAGCGTCAAAAGCAAAGAAATATTCGGGTTTGCACCGTTTTTTGGAACTGACGCGATGATCCCCGCTCCGTTTGCGATGAGTGCGAGCCGTATTGGCACCGTCGGTAGACCACCTACTGCCCCCGATCGCCCACCGGGTATCTCCCTGACGATGAAGCCTCGCCTTCGAAGATGTGATGGTAGCGCAGCCGATGAAAAAAGTGTGGATGAGGTGAAACGGCCTATCTCAGGCGGGCAACGTGGCGATGAGATGTCTGCGGAACTAGCACCAGATGAAATAGATCTTGCAACGACGGCAAGACTTTCGCCACCAGAACAACATACCGACAGTCTGCCGACCCCAATCGAGGTTGTGCAGAATGATGGACCTGCTCCCAGAGCTAAAATCGTCAACCCTGCAACACGTGGTAGAAAAGCGGCTCGGAAGGCAGACGCAGCTGGACAGGTACCACGGCATATTGTGTCGTTCGAACCACCACAGCCCGTGCGGCCTCTTCCAAAACCCAAGCCGTCTGAGCCGAGGAGGCGTGATGCGAATTTGCCGGGATTCAGTACAGCAAACGGAGGCGCCTGGAGTAGACACGCTGAAGACCTGTTGGGTATGATGCGACCCAAGGGGGAAAGGGTATAGCCTAGAGGCGACATCCACCTCGTACTTCCTGGGCTGATTGTATAGATGCATTTGCAGGATCGGTCTCAACAAGGCGAAGGTGAAAATGAATAACGATAAACTCCGCGTTACATGACAATAGTTTCCACACCAGTACATCTTGAAGCACTTCATGTGAACCGTCGGCCAAAGCACATGGCGAATTAGAGAAGTCGAGCAGCCTCACGCTCAAATTCGCTACGATGAAAACATTGTTTGCACGTCACGCGCTTTGTACACAGTTCTGATGACGACGTGCACAGAGCTGGCGAACTGAGAATAGGCAGCTTCCCTGATGCAACATGTTGGCAACATCCGGAAAGTCGACGACACCCCTTGGACGTGTTTTACTGCATCGAGCCAGGAGATTTCCAGTATGCTATGGTGCCTCAGGCTACGGAGTACTTAGCACTTATTAGGTAGGTATGCATCCAAGGGTCCCTCCTCCCAAGCGTCTTCAAGCTACTTGGTACTGAGCATGGGGAGAAGTGCGGATGGCTGACCGTAAGGCAGTCCTGGACGGAAGACGCCTCGCAGATTTCAAGATCTGGTTAAACCAACTGATGAGCCACATCCAGTTGTCGCAATCGACAGCCACATGGGTACACTCGTGCACGGGGAGCTGCGGTAAGCACAGTTTTTGAAAGCGGGGTTTGTATATACATGCAGATGGCTGAAGTCTGGGGTAACATTAGAGGTCACTCTGGGTATTACTCCGTTTACTCCGTTTACTCCGTTTACTCCGTTTACTCCGTTTACTCCGTTTACTCCGTTTACTCCGTTTACTCCGTACAATCCAAAAGGACGCCACCCCTTCTCTGCTACGAGAACTGGAAATCCAGTCACTTTTATAGGAAGCCTTCGGTCCATTGACCAATTAAAGACACACTCCACACCGGAGGCCGTTGCAGGTGGTGCATGGAAGTGGGCCGCAGCTTCCAATGAAGCATCTTCAAATCGAGGCCGTGGCTGGGTTAGTCTCTGCTTATTGGCTCGGATAGATCAAGTGCCCAACCTGCGCTAGTCCTGATTGAGCACGCCGAAAGAGTCAGCTTCCTCCACCCTTTACGTGCTGCGCCATGAAACAAATGCTTCAAAGTGAAATACCGTTCATCACTCCTCCCCTCTCGATCTCTCGCTTTTCCTCTTCTGCCCCTAAACCTTGGGAAAGATCACATCGGAAGTAACCGCCTCAAAGAAGAGCTGAAAATTCGGTGGAAAAGGTATTGAAGAGAAGCAAAACTACAACCTCTGTGAGCCTTCGACCCCAAGGCTGCCTACCCTTCTCTCTCGAAACTCGACACACACCTCCTCTACGAGTTTCGGCTTTCAATTTCTTTTTCACACGCCTCTCTCTCTTCGTTCGAACTGCCAGTCAGGAGACTGGGACTTTCTAGACCCCGAAAAAGTCAACAGTGTGGTCAGATTGTGCACTGCTGGCGTAGCACGTTGCATCTGACTTGTCTCATACCATCGATTCTCGTGAGAATCAGAGACAATTCTCCAGGATTTCATCGTCTTTGTAAACTCAGTAAGTAAGTTCAAGAGAAAAGTAGACGCTTGACAGTCTCTTTGAACTTACACACCCAATGGTCGTTGCCTCGTTTGTCAGCTAGTTCATTACCCAGCGTGCCAACTCTCGCAAGTCGGAACCCATTTAAAACCGTTCTTCGTCAAGTCCTCCAAACTGGACTACTTCCCGAACAAGACCATCCTCGACTTCAATATAGAAATGGCTTCCACCAGTCAGTCCCCCTCTTCTCTTCCCCAGGGCTTCTCCGTGTACCAGCCCACGCTCGGCGCTCCGTTGCAATTCTTCCCTGCTCTCGGATCGCAAGAGCTCGACGACATGATCAACGTCTTTAGTCCTGGCCCTTCTTCTGCCGGCGAGAAGCGCGCTACAATCACTTTGGACTTCTTCGAGCACGTTCAGATGACGGGACAGACTTTCAAGTTCTACCCGGTGTCTCCACCTTCCGCTACCGCTTCTCCCTCAACGGCCAGCCCTTCCACGGACTCGGTCAATTCCTCCTTCAACGTTTTTACTCCCATCACATCTTCCTGGGACTGGAGTGCCGCTTTAGCCTCATCAATAGCTTCTTCATCCCGCGTCTCGTCGCAACGCCGACGAGAGTCCAAGACTAGTAGCCGGCCCTCGAGACATCAAACTACCGATGTTTCGCATCTTCCTGGCATGAAGATCCTCACAAAGGACGGATTGGATGTGACCGATTCTGCCTCACGGGGATCCAAGACCAAGGAGCAGCGCGATCATGCTCATCTCATGAGAGTCATCAAGGCCTGCGACAACTGCCGACGCAAGAAGATCCGGTGCGACCCTAGCCACAAGAAGCGTGGTGCTGCTCAAGTAGCACCTCAAAGCCCACCAAAGCCCACCAAGAAGGTGAGGACAGTGTCGTCAGAGTCAGTTCCGCCTTGTCACTTGCCAATCACGACCACGAATCCAGAGATCGGATTCCCTGGATCATCATTATTTGACCAGGATCTCACATTCTCATTCACTGGTCTGGAGGATTTTGATCCTACCGCTTTGTCCTACGACCCATTCGACGAGTTCGTCCAGTTCCCTCCCATGGACACGCCCGACTTCGACTCTCTGCTCGACACAACCGACTACAATTCCTCTCAATCGTCTTCCTCCTCCTCTTCTGCTGCATCACCGTTGAAGTCGGTCACGCCGTCATCTCAACAAGACCCTGGTGCGCCTCCTGGTGCCGAGCTCGTCAACCCAGAGCTACAAGCAAGGAATCCCAATTTCCCCTTCTTGGAGCATTCTGGATCTTCGAGCGACTACACAGATTTCAACTTGTTCTCGCCGTCGTCCAGCTTCTCTGAGGATGAGCGAATGTTACCGATTAGCTCATTGAGTAGCAGCAGCCTGCCCAACTTGAACGAACCTTCATTGTCAGAATGCCCACAACCGTCACTCGCTGCCGCCACCAACGGCGAGGCAACTGAGTGGAGCGATCCTGGCCTGTCAATTGATGAAATCCAGTTGCACTCTGCCACCTCTGTTGGCGGTAGTGGCCGCAGCGCTGTACACAACGGCGTTCAATTGACTACCAGGAGCACTTTAGGCGAATCCGGAAACGAGTCGCACTATAGTCTGAATACGACAACTCTGTCGGAATCAGGGGCGAGGAAGTCCTTCGCTGTCCACCAGGCATTGTCGTTGTGGACGGAGACACTTCATCGGGTGGTCAGACCGCAGCAAACGTACGTATACGAATTTACATTGCGATGATCTCATGGGAACTAACTTCTTGGAAGGCGCCTCTCAGCTTCGAATCATCTGCAGCATCCGTGTCACTTGATGTTTGCCCTCGCGTATGCCCACTCAGCCAACTAACTGTGGAAAAGGACATGCCAACACCTGCCGATCAGAGTCATGCAGTTGATAGTCCGGAATCAGTTCGCTCTGCATCTCATGTACTAAGCGTATGTCGAAAATCAGATTTACGTGCATGCGCATGTCGACTAACTCTTTCAAAGTCTCAGTCTGCCGATACCAATGCTCCTCGGCAATCGTCTACCAAACGCCCGACTAACCTGTCCGTCGATGACGCCTCAAGCGCCTCGCAAGACCGCACAGGCCTGATTGATACCGGTCATCGTACATCTGAAGCCACAAATGGCCTCGCAGATGGCACTCAAGGCACAGTCTCGTCGTCACTCGAAGACTGCAATGACCAACGATTCCGGCTACCAGGATCTGCCGAGTCGATCTATGCCCTTGCATCCAGCGCACTATCTCAAGGTGTTCTAGTCGCCAACAGCCGTCGCCCCGACATTGGCGGGGACGCTGGTCCTTCTGCATTATCCTCACCTACCGCAGGCACAGGTGCTGACCTACATGATGGTTCATGTGATCGCAGCACATGTGGTACAAGCACGCCGATCAGTCAGGCCATTGTTGCTCAATCTTTGGTGACAGACAACGTCGCGGCGAATTCACCTGACACGTCGTCGGACACTGAAACATCGCCGATCACTTCGGCATCATCAAACGCGGATCTCGCGTCTTTCCGGATGGCAACTCGACTCGCAAACTCTTTTACCGCCATGGCTAGTCTGGCACTGTATGTGTTGATTGCCACCATTGCGGCCCCAAACGCCAGCTTCGAGACCAGGGCTCGATTCGCAAACATGAAGCAGCTGCAGCCGTTGGACAAGTTCCATCGGGCAATGTCGCGACGATCAGCACTTGGGCTGCGAGCTCGGCTCACTCCCGTGTGTTCCATGTGCGCTGTATAGCCTGTCAGTTCATACTGTATGACAGATGCCTTCGAATCTGGCAGACGATGGATCAAGTCCGCTCATGGAGAAAGCGAAGCATTAATTAGATGGCGAACTTGGGTCAAGCATGATACCCAGATTGTTCTGCAGGGTTGCATTTTCGTGACGCTTATTAGACGCTTATTAGATGTGGAAGGATGCAGGTCAAAAGGAGAGAGAAGAAGAAGAGATGTAGAATTACTATCTAGGAATTCAGAATCTAACGAAGGAAAAGGAAGCTTATTATAAGCTTCAAAAGCTCTTAATAGGGACCTAAATAATAGAAGGTCTAACCGATAAGTGAATCTAGGTCTGCAAACAAAGCCTATAATAAACGCGATAATAAGCGAGATATGTGAATTAAGCGAAGAGGGGATAATAATAGTAATGCCTTAGATTTAAGGCTATGATATAAAGCTATGATTCTTAACACTACCCCTAGTAGTATATCTAGCTTAAAGATAAAGAAAAAGAAGGAAAGAAATATAAGGTCTTTATAATACCTCCGTAAAGTCCCTTGCCTTTATTATATAAAGAAGGCGCACAAAATTAGCGTGTTTAATACGTTCTAGGCCTTTTATAAATCTATTAGTAATTATTTATTTAGTTCTAATTTATTAAAGATAGAATTCCCCTTTATAGGCTTTCTATATAATCTATTTATAGCATAAATTAATATAATAAGTATGTCCCTTATGCTTCTTATTAAGTATATTAGCTTTTGCGTTCTAGCTATTAGTAAATAAAAGCAATGGTTATAATTATTTAATCCTAAAGTTATTAAGAAGATTAGTAACCTAGAGCATAGATAAACTAGTTAGTATAAGGTTAATAAATTTTACCTCTATTAAACTAAGGGCTATAAGAGTTTATTTCTTTAATTACTAAAGGATTAATCCTCTAGCTAGCATTATAATATAGCCTATAGTTAATTTCCTAGTATCTAGGTTATTAGTAAGAGAGGCATTACTAAATCCCTTTACCTATAGCACTAATTTTAGGTTTAAAAGAGCTAATCCTCTAAGAATAATTCCTAAATTATCTAATCTAGAGAGGTATTACTAAAGGTGTTTTTAAAGATCTATATAAACCTACTTTAGTGCGGAATTTGCACTATAGAGTTAATTTAATATAAACATAATATTAGGTTATATAAATACTAAAAGCTAATTAAAGCTTCCTATGTGTTTTGCCTAGTCTAAGAGGTTATATACTATATTAAGCTCCTTTTAATTAGCTAGAATCTTAGTCTTTAGGAGCTATAGGATATTTAATATATTAATATTCTTAATATTAAATTTCTTTATAATACTCTATATATAAAGCTTCTAATAAAGAAGGATAGTTTAGTTAGTATAGTTATAGATAAATTTAATGCTAAGGAATAACTTAACCTCTCCTAGGTGTTTTAGCTTATAGTGTTTCTATAGCTATTTAATAATATCTTTAATTATTATAAGGGACTTTCCTATAATAATTATATTATCTATATAAAAAAGAAGTATAATATTATTATATTAAAAGATATAGAGTTTGCTTATTAGCTAATAAAAGCCTTGCTTTTTAAGTTCCTTAGTAATGTCTTTTAGCTACTAGAGAGGAGAGATAGGTAAGCTATAGAGAGCTCTTTTAAGCTTATAAACTCTTATAGTGCTATTAGAGTAACTATAAGGTTATTTAATATAAATATCCCCTTATACTTTAGTATTAAGGAAGGCATTTATAATATTATATTACTACTATTTAAAGTCTAAGACTATAATAAGTGTATAAAATACTTATAAAGAAACTAAGTATATAACTACTATATAAAGGTCCTTATTATTAAAAATTTCTAGGTTTTAGTCCCCTCTTATAACCTACCTTGCCTTTATATAGGGTTCTTAATTAATTAGATATTTTACTATATATACCTATTGCCTATTAAAGATCTTTATATCTTTATTAGGAAACATAAGCTCCTAGTAGTTTTTTTGTAGATCTTAAGGAGTTCCCTTTTCTTAGTAAGTCTCTAGAATATATAGTAGTTATTTATAGCTTTAGCCTTAAACTAGTTAGATAGGATATTAATCTTTATATTAGCTATATTAGCTACTTTAATTATTAGAAAGGCATATAATATAGTTATCTCCTTTACTTTATTGTTATATAAGTTATTATTATAGTAATAAATTATAAGGTTTAATTATCTAGGGCCCTAAAGGGCCTTCTTTTCCTAGAGGTTATAATCTTAAGATAGTCTTAATATATATTAGATTATTAGGATTATCTTAGGGGTTTAGGCTTAGATTTAAGTTATTATTAAATAATAATAATATTATTATCTTTAGTTTCCTTATCTAGGAAGGCACTAGGTTATTATTAAGGTAGGACTATATCCTTCTTATTAATCCTTTATTATTAATATCTTATAAGATTTTCTTAATAAAGAGGGCTCTTAGAGGGAGTTAGGAGTTAACTTTAAGAAGGTTTAGTTAGAATAGGAGAATTATTTTCCTCCTTAAAAGAGTAGTAATTCTTATTTACTTCTAAGGTTATAAAGGGAGTTCCTAAAAAATAAACTTTTTCTTTTTAGTATTCTTATAAGGTTATAGGTAAGGTTTTATTATAAGTGGAATATTAATAATCTAATAACCTTTTTTAGCAAAAGAGGGATTAATAAGGTCTATAATATAGATTTCTTTGTTAAGATTAAATAGTATTAGGAGATTAGTCTTATTAACGCATATATCTCTTATATAAATAATTCTCTATTCTTCTAGAATCTAAACCTTAAAAAGGTAATATTTAGGGCTATCTATACTTATAAGCCTTCCCTTTTTAGCTTATACTACTATCTTCTATAATTAAATATAATGTTTATTAGGAATGCGTATGTATATAATATATCCTTACATTTGTAAATATTTAATAGATATAGTGTTATTAAGGCCTAAGATATTAAACAAGACTTATTAAGGTAATTAATTATTTTTATTACTATATATAGGCAAAAGATTAGTAATTTTAGCTACGTGCTTTATAGTAAATAGCTAGAGAATTTTAGGTAACTTTACTCTAATTATTAAAGCTTATACTATCTCTATAAGAGTTTAACTAGCCTATTTAATAATGCCTTAATAGGTAGGAATATAGGGAGCACTAGTTTAGAAGATAATTCCCTCTTTCTAATAGTATATTTTAAACTTATTACTAAGAAATTCTATTATATTATTAGTATAAAAGTATTTAATAGTAAATCCCTTACTTATATTTTTAATAGTAGTCTTCTAAGCCTAGATTACTTTAACTACACTTAACCTATTAATAGTTAGAATTACCTAATAAAAGCGTGTATAAACATTAATTACGTATAAGGTATGTTTCTTGCCTCTAAACCCTTCTAGTTTATATTTAATAAAGTCCTAGAATACATAAGAAAGGAAGTTTATAGTATTATTTAATTCCTTATAATATATTATCTATAGAGCCTTTAATAAGAGGTAAGCTAAGTATTAGAAGTTAGCTATAGAGATAGGATTAATTATAATTCCTACTTCCCTATAGGCTAGTATAATATATTCTTTCCCTATGTGGCTAAGTCTCTTATATAGAAGACTAAATTTAACCTTTTTAGTAATAGTATTACTTAATAGTATAGTAAAGTTATAATAAGGTTCTTCTTCCTAAAGAATTAATAAGGTAATATTTAATTTCTAGTTATAGTAACCTATAACTAAGCCTAATAATAAGATTAATTAATCCTTAAAGCTATCTATTATGATTTCTCCTTATTTAAGAAGTCCTAGTAAAATTATATTAACTTTAGCCTTTAGGGCATATTAAGCATTAAAAAGTTCTAGATAACCTTTACTAACTAGGATCTTAATATTCCTAGTGCTATTAACTTTAAGTTATTCTCTATTACTTACTATTATTAGTTTTATATTAGCGTTTTTATTTAAATATATAAACTATTTAGTTATATTAAACATATAAGTATTATAACTAGTGTTAAGAATATAGTCTTCCTTTATAAGGCAATTTATAATTATTTAAAAGGAATAGTCCTAGTTAATTACTATAAGGGAAAGATTACTTTCTATAGTAATAATATTAAGAGAAGTAGTGGTCTTTATTATAGTTATTAAATTATTTTTCTTCTTTACTAACTTAGGCATTTTCTTAGGATAAAGTTTCTAGTAGTTATCTTTTATATAGATAGTTCTTCTAGGAGAGACTAAGCATCTATAATCTAATTTAATAGTTTTACTAGTCTTATTCTTCTTTAATAGAGTTTTTCCTTTGCTTTTTGTATTAGAGCTATCCTTAGTGTTCTTTTATTAAGTATTAAAGTTAACCTTTTAGTCCTTCTAGGGTTTATTTGCTTTATATATTAAGTATATAAGCATATTATCTTTCTTTAGTTTTAATTTAGAAAATCCTTTAATTTTCTAAGCGTTATAAATCTTAGGCATTAAACCTTTAATAGCTTTAATTATCTATAAGACCTAGATAATATTAGGGATCTTCTTAATCTTATAGATTTAGTTCTAAAGGTTCTAATAATTATCTAACTAAGCTTGTGTTATAGAGAAGTCCGCTCTCTTTAATTAACTAAATAGTTAAAGGAGTTTAATAATAGCTAAGTTAGCCTTAAACCTATAATTACTTTTAATAAGTCGCATTATCTTAGGAATAGGTATTATATTTATTTATTCTATATAAGTTAAATTCTTCTAGACTCTTAATAAAAGGCTTTGCTAAATAATAGAAGAAAGAATACTATAATACTTATTAGTTTTAGGTAACTAAGTAGTTACTCTAGTAAAATATAGTGTAAGTTATATAATTTAGACTTATATTCTAATTAAGATCTCTTACTCTTTAAAGTTCTTAGCTCCCTTAAGAGGGGAGATAACTATTATTCTTATATACTATGCTTTTATAATATTATTAAATTTGTTTAATATATTAGGTTAGGTAGCTAGGATAGTCCTATAGTCTCCTATATTATTATTTCCTATTTTAGAAGGAAAGAAAGGGTTATATATTAGAATTTATATACTCTAATTACTATATATACTTAATACTAATTATTATTAATTTAGTCTAATAGGAGTTATAGTAGTAGCTCTCTAAAGATTAAATTACTATATAGTTACTAATATATAGAGATATAAAGTTAAGAGTATAAGTAGCTAAAAAGGCATTTTTAGATACTTTTTAAAGTTTTACCTTAGCCTAGTTAGAGGGTAATATTTTACTAAGAATTTACTATACTTACTTTACTTACTTTACTATATACTACTTTACCCTAGATAGTAATAGATCTAAATTATTAGTTTTAGGTGCTTAAGGTAGTTTTATAAGGAATATCTTATCCTAGCTTACTATTTACTAAGATTTACCTAGAAGGGATAACTTTTTATAAGTATTATAAAATTCATAATATATTATATAAGGCATAAGTTTATATTAAAGTATAATATTATTATAAGTATAAGTTAGAAAATAATATAATAAAGGTTATGCATTTAATTCCTAGTTTTATAGGATTTTTATCCTTTTTATGTGTATAAGCCGAATTATAATTAATATAATCTTGACTTATATGAAGTTTTAGGTAATATTTTTAGGAAAGAGAAAGGGTCTTAGTGCTATGCTATAAGCCTAGTAAAATGCTTTTAGTAAGAAGTTAGGAAAATATATATAATTATACCTAAAATTATAATAAGAAGATAAAAGGGAGAATTAAAAGAAAGGGCGCGGTTAAAAGCGCTAGGCTTATAACCTATAGAAGGATATAGGTTAAAAGGAGAGAGAAGAAAAAGAGATATAGAATTACTATCTAGGAATTCGGAATCTAATAAAGGAAAAGGAAGCTTATTATAAGCTTTAAAAGCTCTTAACAGGGACCTGAATAATAGAAGGTCTAACTAACAAGTGAATCTAGGTTTACAAACGAAGCCTACGATGAACGCGATAACAAGCGAGATGTGTGAATCAAGCGAAGAGGGGATGACGATAGTGATGCCTCAGATTTGAGGCTGCGATGTGAAGCTGTGATTCTCAACATTAGACGCGGCACCCATCACAAGTACTTGTTGAGCTAGAAATCCATGATATAACGAGACCAATATAAAAACGTGACAGGCGGTCTAATCTTCTATTCAGTCAAAATATGAGCAGATGCTGCGACGTGGTCATTCAGTTGTTCAGGTGTTGTGTGAGTGAGTGGGTGGGTCGCTGTCATGTGACGCTCAATTCATGCATTTTCTCGGTACGAACCCAGACAGACGACGGGCTGTTGACAATCTTCATATCTGCAACCTCATACGATGACACAAACGAATAAGATGATTCTCTCATGACATTCATAGTATCAAATTGCCATCGTAATTCCTCACTTGATCATCATGTTGCTTTTTATTTACAATAATTACCTATGCCTCTAATCAATTTGACTCAAATTTGCTCTCCAAAGGACAGTGTCTCTGCACTTGGATTCAGGAGAGATCTACCCTTGGGTGTGGCAAAGATTGAGAGGCTGTGCCACTGAATGACTTATCGCGTCACACTGGACGCTGTCAGTCAACCCGGACAGTTGTGCGTCACTTATCATTTCGCTGCTTTCCCGAAAGTCTTAAGAAACTTGAAAACCCACGATCTTTCGCCGTACGAGGTGAAAGCCTTTGTTGGAGGGCGCGTGCTTGGACCAGTCTGGTGGCAGACCAAAGCAATATTTCAGGCAACTGCCTTCTCAGGTGGGTGGGTAGCCAGCCAATGCGCCCTTCACCAACTCGGAGGAGACAGAGTCGACAAATTCACCGCTCGGATGACGCTGCTCCAGTCTCTTGGGCTGGCACCTGCCAAAAATGCCATCCGCAGACTGTTCCGCCGGTCGTCGCCAGCTGACAGCCAGCTGGACGGTTCAACGAGGCCGTTGACTCCACCGTCAACAAATGCCAATGCAAACGCATCGCCTTCAGAAAAACTGGCCTCAAAAGACCCGAAAACGACGCCCGCCATGACTGCGGCGGTCGATCACTACTCTGCTGTCCATGCGGACAAGGAGAACCGGCCTCCGGAAGGTCATGGATCTGAAGACAAGAACTTGACGCTGTCCCTGAAAAAGTTGAATCTCGGCAGACAGGATGCACTGCCGGAAACGGAGCCGTTCATTCCCGGGGAGACGATTGAGGAGGATCCAGCAGTTTTGGCAGAACGGGCACATCATATGCGATTTATTGGCGAGGCACTTGATATGGTATGTATGTTCCTTGTTCTTGTTTCCACGCCGCACATGGATAGCTCATCTCGGCGACGACTTGTTTACTTATTCTGACTTGTCCGCCACCGCCAGGCTCGTCTCGCCTTGCGAACAAATGAGACACCAGTGGGTTGCGTCCTCGTGCACAACGGCACCATCATCGCCAAGGGAATGAACGCTACCAATGTGACTCGAAACGGGACAAGACATGCTGAGTTCATGGCGGTGTCGGCCCTCCTGTCGTATCCGCCCAAGGACGGACCCCGAACCACCTCTCTCAAGCCGAAGCAGCCTCCACGAAGTGCCGATGACGCATCTGACACGGCGTCGGCCGACTCGAGGCCACTGGACGAGGGCAACGAAGATGGAAGGATGGGTCATCTTTATCCTTATGGTCAGAAATTCCACCCTGATGCCAGGGTCAATCGGGAAATCATCAGAGAATGCATTCTGTATGTCACGGTTGAACCCTGTGTCATGTGCGCATCTCTTTTGCGGCAGCTTGGCATCAAGAAGGTGTATTTTGGCGCGGTCAATGATAAGTTTGGCGGCACTGGGGGTGTCTTTAGCATTCATGCCAATTCACTGCCCGTGAGTGAGGATGGCCCAACAGCCAGCGCGCACCCTACGCCTCGTCCGTCGCAGCTTCCGGATGGCAGTGGGACGCTGGGGACGTCTTATCCACCTGGAGGAGGCGATGGAGGAAACGTTGAGGCAGGTTACGAGATTGAAGGGGGTGGGGGCGAGATGAAGCCGTGGGACTGTTGAGACGGTTCTATGTTCAGGAGAATGGGCGAGGTTTGTTGTCTACTGGATTGGCCGTGGCGAATCATCAACCGAGAGTACTAACACTTCTCGATAGCTCCGGTTCCCCGAAAGAAAGAGGGAAGGGCAGCACGATTAGCGGCCATGATGGAGAACGAAGATGGCACGCCAGTCACACAAGCGGGAGATGGTGCGCAGGAGGGCACGGAGATGCAGAGCGACGCTACGAGGGAGAGCACGGATCAAAAAGGAGCGGGAACGTGGGTCAGCCTTTCTTCGAAGAAACAGAGTGATGTCACGGAACTGGTCGTGTACGACGACATGGGGGCTCTCTTGATTTGATATGCCACTAATGGAACAGGCGGTATCTCAGGTTGTGGTTGCGATGCCGAGGCTGTTGATGAGGAAGCGCGATGCGTGATGTAGAGAGAACCAGGCCGGATCCTCAAGAGACTTAGGGCAACCTATTTTACAAGATATGCTAGACTTGAGGAGTTTTGATTGCGCAAATCAGGAAGCAAAAAACGTGTATGATTGACACTGGCCATCACATCTTCCCCAGTGGCGTGTCTCTGCGATACTGCCAGTTGTTTGAGTCAGAACATACCAATGTATGTGTAGCCCAAGACACTTGTCGAGTCTCAACAAGGTGCAGTGACCCGCACCATTGGTGGCTATCGCCGATTGTTGGTCTACAGTTACACACAGATAGATTCGATGTGCAGTGAAAATGGTATTCTTCGTTGCAAGCGAAACCCGATGGCCCCACTGCAACCGAATATGTTCCTCCCATTCAATCAAGACGAATGTTCAGCAATGGGGGTCAACAAGGGAACATATGCATTATGCGTCCGCCAAAGCACGTTCAATTCAATTCATTTCGACCCGTCCGTCAACCTCCGCCACCACTGGAACCAACACCAGCCACAAACTCTGCGCGCTCAAAACCACGGCCTTCTCTTCGGAAACCTTCAACTTCTCGAGGTGTCCTTCCAAGGCGGCCATGGTGTCAGCAGCACTGCCGCTTTTGCCGCCCTCGGCAGCAATATCCAAGAAGGCACCTGCCGGCACGTGAACCATCTCGGCAAGTTGTCTCGTGTCCAGCAGCACCGCGTGAAGGCCCCTCGCGTTGAGCCAGTCCTTGCTCGCAACGGCCGAGTACGTCGCCGCGCGCTGCAGCGGGGTTTTCGGCACCCGGGACACTGCCGCGAGTGCCGCCGATGGAATCGCCGAGATGGTGTGAACAGCCCCAGGGCGGCGTGCACGGGGATGGAGATGGCTCCCCGATGACGCCCAAGAGATTGAGGCGCTTCGCGTCCCGGGCAATCTGCCTGCCGACCGCTTTGGCGTGACTGGCGAGACTCTTGCCGTAGCTCACGTGGGGGTCCCCGAGGCTCCTCGCCACGTCGCCCGCGTGCGCGATGGCCCGATCTGATACCTTGGCGGTGAGGAAGGCGGAGACGGTGTCCAGGAAAGAGCGCCATGCCTGCTCGGTGATGCCGCGGGCGAGCAGGGACGGAGGATAGGCGGATAGAAAGGGTGCCGCTGCCGGGTCTGGGGCGACCTGCGGGACGGCGATGGGCTTCTCCTTCTCCTGCTCGGAAGGGCCGGAGCGGGGCTCTGCTTCCGCGCCGGCCTCGTACGACGGGGGAGGAGATGGTCTGCCGGGAAGCTGAACGGTGAATCGACGGTCGGGATCGCGCCCGACGAGCTCGTGGCCTCGGCGTAGGAGGGAGCCTGTTCGGCGGCGCCGGCCGTGCTGGGGCCCGTGATGACTCTCGGGGGTTCCACCCGAGGGCGATGCCGCGGGGCGTGTGTGGCGGCCGTCCTGGCGCTTCTGGTCCAGAATAGCGGGGTCGCCGCCTGCAGTAGTATTTGCTGCTGACGCTGTGTTTGGGCTCGAGGTTGCCGAGGGGGCAGATGACGTCTGGGCTACCGGAACCGGATGGCTGCCACCTGCCCGCTTCTCGTCCGGCGCCATGCTGTTCTTGGGCGGTTGCTTCAGAGAGCGAGGAGTTGCGAGCGCTTGCAAGGGTTGGGTGCTGGGCGCTGACGAGCCGGGTTGCGGGAGGGTTCGAATTTAAATGTATGATGATGTCCGGATGAGGTTGCATGTCATGAGCTGAGCCCCGACGCCTTCGTCATGGCCTGCGCGGAATGTGCCACAATCCGTCCATGACCCCCGCACGACTCCTCTGTCTGGCACTCTGAACCCTGGAGCCACACGGTTGAAGTCGAGTGTCACTGTCAGCCGTGGATGATGATGATGATGATGATGATGATGCCTTGAATTACCAAGAGGGTGCAAACATTCTTTCTACACATTCCCAATGATGGCTTCATAGCACACGAAAGGAGCGATCGTCTTCAACATCCAGCAACCTGGATTGCCAGCGTAATTGGTTTAGTGGTAAAATTCTCCGTTGCCATCCAGGCAGCGTCGGGGAGCCCTGGGTTCGATTCCCAGATTACGCATGCAGGCCTTGCCATCTCCTCTCCAGTTTGCGGAGCTACAGTTTTTTTGGGGCCTTTTATGGCCCTCCCTCACGTCACGTAGGGCTGACAACAAGTACTTGCATTCAAGGAGGAGCGTGAAGAACCCGGAACGTGCAACGTACGTAGGCAGGCAATTATGGACGTGGGATCATGCACGAATGTGTGGTGCCAGGGCCCATGATGTTGTCTTGGCATGCTCATCCGCCACATACTTACTTGTCCATGATATCAAACGACATGTTACTGCCGCCGCAAATGACGAAAACTACGTTGCTCTACTCAAACGCTCTCCGCATCGACCCAGCAGCGCGTCCGTGACGTGGCAGTTGGCTTGTTGCCACGAAGGCGCCAGGAAGCTTGACGCGAGTCGCAACATCTCGAAAGCTCTACTTGAACCGGGCGGGTTTAATTGCGGAGATACGAAAGACTCATGCTGAAGGCGGCCGCTTTACGAGTGCGGCGTACGTATTCGATGGTGAAGTGTGATACATCTCAGGACGACACCTCTCAGTATCTAGCAGTAGATCCGCGTAGCACCACCGAGGCCGACAAGCGCAGTCCGCCGCCCTGACCGGCGGCCGTGGACCGGCCACAGCTGTGTTTGACCCGGTTAAGTACTTCGAGGCTGTTGAGGGACCGAAAGAAAGATGCCAGCCATTTGTCCAAGACAAAATGCGGAGCATGGATGAAATGTATTAGGCAATGGTAGTGACCATCGGGATAACTGACTGGGTATATGCTTTGCATTTGACCCCCAATGAGAACATGAGCTGCTCTATGCTACTTCGCACATAGTATAGTGTTGTGCGCAAGAAGTTCGCGAATGTCGTCTAGGTTGTTGGCCATGACGTCTTCTTCAGGTAGAGTCTCTAGTCGAAGATTCCAAGACGGGACGGTTCTATATTTAATCTTGTGTATTATCAGCTCCGTAAGAGGCTTGAGGTCCGACTTCGTATGGGCAGAAATGCTCTGCGTCGGGCGGCAGGAGGCGCCTTAGCTGTAAGCCTGGGTTGTTTCCCGTCGTATACAAGTCCATAGAGGACCACCTTGTCCAACTAGTGGACCGAGATATTTTGAGCTGTGGTACGCTTTCAAGTGTTATTCCCAGGCATTGGGCCGCATTTGTACGCCAAACACGGACTAGATAGTTTAGGCGCCTGTCTTTGGATCACGGTGGTGGTGCTGATTAGGTTCGTGGTGGGATATCCCAGGCCGTGGGAAGCATGGAAAGATCTCCTGCAAGCGGCTTACAATATGGCCACAGGAATGACAAGCCTTCAAGCGATCTGGCTCCCAAATATTTGCTGCGAACGCGATCCCGTGAAAGTTGATACGGCAGATTGGCCGCGATGGACCCGTCTATGCGAACCTTTCTTACGCTGCATAGCGAAAGCCTCCGCAACTGTCAAATATGTACAATTATCGCAGTCTCGATGGTTGATTCATCGTGTTATTACTGGTGGATCGATGGAGTTTTTATGTTTGAAGAACTAGGCCATGGGAAGGGCAGTATGACGGCCGAGCATTCTTCCAAGTTGCGAGTCCTAAATCATGACCAATGAATTAGAGTGTGTATGGGGAAGTGAACATCGAGACTAAATGCCAGGGTTGGGTAGAACAATGAGTTGGAAGATATCATGTATTGCCTTTCTCTTTGATATGGAAAATCAGCCCGAGCATAGTCTTGCTCGTTCCTATTGTTTGACCAGGCAAAAGACATTATATATCAAGACCTCAACTCCGAATCACAGAAACGGAGCGAGGTGGCAAACTCACCAAATCTTCTGCCACGACTATTCTTAGGAAACCTGGTCAGCATATTTAAGCTATAGCAGTCGGATAGTTTCTCTCCAGTCCAAGATATAATATATCCGCGCGTGCGACTTCATCGTAATTACGCGCGTGATCTATCGACAACGAGCTTCAGGGCGGCTTTTTGCCGCTTGCCTCTTTACTACAACCGGTTTCGCCGCTATTCGTTGGCTTCTTCGTAGGATAGGATTCGAGCCGGATAACTTGCTCACACGAGTCCGAGGCTCTGTAAATGATGGCTTACTGTCCACTGTCGCCTGTCTCCCACAGTTCTTGGAGTCAAGATACGTATGGCTTGGCTTTTCTGACTTTTCCGTCCCGCTGCGCTTATTGAGGTTTGAAATATTCATCTCGGTGGCCTTGCGCTTGATCTGGCTGTTCGAGTCGCGACCTGCGCCATCGCCATCTGTAGCCGACCGACTGCGCTTCCTTTTCTTGGCTCGGGAACCTTGTTCCGATTCCTGTTGTTCTTGTGGCCAAGCACGCTCTGTTCGCATTGGAGTGACTGCGGTGGGATCTTGCAAATCTGCGTCGCCAGAAACTTGCCCGTAGCTTGTCGAGGTGTCCATCAGATAGTGCCGGCCTGTCTATTTTCAGAGGTTGTACCAGGATCAACATGAGTATGTCTACACTTACATTCTGACGGGAGCTGGCCACGATGATTGGGCCCGAGAAATGAGGCGAAGAAAAGGATAAGGCAGTCTAAACTCGCAAACCTTCTTGTTGTAAAAAAGGCAAAATCTTGCTCATCATCAAGGTTGTAAAATCCGCCACTATCCAGCAAATCAAGCACTTTCAAGGCCGATTTGAGCTCCTCGAGGCGTTTACCGCTCCTTTCTTGTAGCCGATCGTAGAAGTCTGCTTGATCCGAGGCGAGACAGGCCATTTCGCACACATCTTTATGGAAGGCTTTAGGGTCTTGTATAAACATGCGCGTTGTGTTAAAACGCTTGTGTAGAATGCCAAAGAGATCTTCTTCCTCTAAATCCACGTTCCAAAACGGCCACCGGTACTCTTCGCTTTTATTGAAATCGACTTCGGGAGGGTCGCGCCAGGGCATCTCGACCGTTCTATGGCTGTTCGCAAGAATAAGGCACGCATAGAATTGGGTTTCTCTCGCAGTGTAGTGTCTACGCAGGATCGAGATGGTCGACGTAGTTGATATATCGGTCACGGTCGGTCGTGATCCATCGTCATGCCCCACTTGATTACTAATGGGCATCTTCATCGATCATCGTGGCTGAATGTTCGAACTCAAGACTGCTTCTTGGATAGACTCCTCTGGCAGACAAGTCAGTGCGCGAAACAATCTTCTTTTTGGCATATTGTCCCCCATCTGCTCTCTGGTATTACAGCGGCGCTGTCAACGCGACGCAGTCTTGTGCAATCGACGGGTTGGTATTCGGCCATGACAGCAGAAGCTATGCATTCTTAGAGCAGCCTAGAATGACGGTCATCCCGAGACTATTCTTGTTCACTATCAGTTCACCTACAAAGGGCCAGTATCAAGGGCATGACGATACAGTACTGATCTATTCGTCATGTTGTCCTGCTGGGCTAGTGGGACTGTACTGGCGTACTTGTTAATGTCCGGTCTAGACACGCGTCTGTTAGCCGCCCAGCTTCAGCCGCGCACATGTACAACCAATAAAGCCGCTGCCATGGAGCAGTTTTGAAACGCCTCATCTTGCAACGAGACCAGTCATTGCCATGTCAGACCACATGTCAAAGAACCGGGCTTCCCCAGTACAACACAAACACCTAGACATGAAGCGTTTTACCGCGGAAGGCAATAGTTTCGATAGATGTGATGCACTCCCTTGATCATCCATCACAGCTAAATCCTAAGGATTGATTGACAGCACGGCGCCTTCTGAATTTGTCTTTTGTCAGGTCAAGTCGTCGCTCGTATTGACTAGCCTAGTCAGAGCTTTGACCTTTTGATTCTGAGTGTTATAATACAGGACGTGTATAGTCATATTAGGAGCACAGAGGCATGGACGGCAGAGGCATAGGTGCGCGACTATATTAGAGCATGGTAAGGCCAATGATAATAAAACACTATAGCCTAGCTACTAGCTAGTTCTACATGCATAAGAAAGGTATATAACAAAGACTGCTGGACGAATAGGGTATTATTTTTATACACCAGTTACTATTTATAGGCATAAAGACATAGAAATAGTAGCTAATCTAAATAGCTACGCTAGGATTAACATCATTCGTGCTAAACTTGTAGAGATGCCAGATAATGAACACAAGATGCTTTCTTCCTCGTGGTTTCCGGGACTTGATTGAACACAAGCCGGAAGGGAAGAGTTACCCTGGTCGTGGCCCGCGGCGGATGAGCACAGCGGAACTTGCTTCAAGCTGCATCGCCCGTGTCTACGGAGCCCTCCTCCGCATTTTGACTCTCCTTGTCCGCCAGGAAGGACCCCCGCACATGCCTGCCTGCACCCTGGCCGCCATCTAAGCAGGAGTTCATTGTCGAGAACAGGGTGCTCGATCCCCGTCCCGTCAGTCACGCACCCAAAGTTGCACAAGCGAGAACCTGACCTCCCGGCGACCCGCGGTTCGCGCCACATTGACGGCGCATGGCCCAGAGCAGGAAAGTGCTGAAGACAAATGCAATGGCACGGGTAACAGGGCCACCCTGACTACATGAATGGGATGATTAGGGGGCAGCTAGAACGGCCAAAGAGGTTTCATTCTTTCCGTTTTACCCCAGGTGATTCATTGGTTATCCGAGATCAGACAATTTCCTCGCGCCACGCACGCTCGGTCGGACTCGGACGCACACACATTTCGTCTCGTGCAGTTGTGGGGGAAGGGGGGATCTTTGTGACAGAAACAAGCGTGATTGTATTCCAGTCCTTTGGGCCACATGGCAACTTTTGTAATTTTATTCCACTACCTAGACTCGTGCACACCGTTGTGGTCACTGGTGACCCCAATCTCCGGCGGCCCGCCAGTGACTAAAGGGATCCCTCTTCAAAGTATTGCCGCGCATACATACTGGGAGGAAACTCCAATTTCAAGAAAAGTAGGCAATGGCATCGCTGAAGCTGGCATCAATGGCGTCGCGAACACCCTCCGCCTCCGAGACCCTGCCGGGGGCGTGTTGGCGATGAGAGCAGCGCTGAGGTTGTCCGTGTCGGTCTTGAGGGACTCCAGGCTGGCCTTGACCGTGGACGTCAGGCCGTCGGCGGCGAACTTGTCCTTCTTGGACTTGAGGGCGGAGAGGCAGGTCTGGATGCTGGGCTGCAGGGGTTCCTGATGTAGCCGATGATGGCGGAGGCGTCGGCCTCGCCGAGGGCGCCGCCGGCCTTGGCGTGGTCGGTGGCGGACCTGATGTCCCTGGACAGCTTCTGCTGGGCGCTGACGACGGGCAGGGCCTTTGAGAT
Source organism: Epichloe scottii (assembly GCA_021950295.1). Lineage (NCBI taxonomy): Eukaryota > Fungi > Ascomycota > Sordariomycetes > Hypocreales > Clavicipitaceae > Epichloe > Epichloe scottii. The sequence goes on along the minus strand of CP083247.1, from coordinate 5,592,344 downwards.
GCCGCCGCCGTTGTAGTTGTTGACGGTGCCCGTGACGGCCTGGGTGTCGGCGTTGATGAGCTGGAGGTCCGACTTGACCTGGGCGGCGTCGCGCTTGACGACGGAGCCGGCGACGGCGACGGCGAGGAAGACGAGGTTCCTGATGGAGAGCATTGTTGAAACGAGACTTTCCGGCGAGGGGCAAGTCGGGGAGCTGTTGTTGTTGTTGAGGTTGAGATTGAGATTTATGAGGGGAGGTTTTTTTTTTTTTGATGATTTTTTTTTCGATGATCCTGAGTCAAAAGTCGGCGGGCTGCCAACCGTCTTTTATACGTGTTATTCGTCGCAGATCGTGTCTCGGGTCTTCATCTCAATGGCAACGGGCGAGACAAACCCAGTTGACTAGCTCGCCAGCTAGCTTCGTTGGCCGAGCCACATGAAGCCTCGGCGATTGGTGACGGCAAAATAAAAATAAAAATAAAGGAGACACTACAGTTCGCCAACAAGGTACCAACGGGGGGGGGTTCCCACATCGTGGCCACGCCGCATGGAATACATGGGAACGAACCCCCAAGACGGCAGGCATGGCCTTCTCAGCCCAGCCCAGCCCAGCTCACACACACGATGGGCTGAACAAGCGCTAGCGCTCTGATGCCGGGCAACGACCAAGAAGAAAGGGTTATTGGCGCCTTACCCCTTCCTTGCAAGACTTGCGAGGACAAAAGATCCCGAGTCCCCTGCGCCTCCCCCGCAACTGAATAGGGGGAGGGGCGGGCGCGACGACGGCATGAAAAATCCCTGCTCAGCCGAGGGAGCCACGGCGGCTCTCTGCAACTTCTCACGGACCCCCCTTCCCCCGCCGTGGCGAGAAACTTCCATACCCCGGAGGCGCAAGAATCCGGGGCAAGGCCCGGAGAGGCTGCCGCTAGTTTGTATGTATGGAGTCATCGAGAGTCCCGTGCGAGCCTTGCGGCTCGAGGATCCATCACAACTGTGCTTGGGGCGGCTTGTTCTTCCTGTGCCGCCTCTGGTGGCAGTTCCCCCGCGTTTCCTGGTTCTTGGCCGAACTGACGATTCCTGCGGAGTAGGCCGAACCGAACATCCCCCCGTTTACCCCTCATGAACGACAACATGGATGCCACCACGTTCTCTCTCTCCCCCTCTTCACGCAGATGGGTTACCCACTCGGCACACCATCCGATTCGGCACAGGGCATCTTTCGAGGCATCTGAGTCTTTGATTATTCGTAGCGATCGTGACGGCGTACGATCAAGTATTAATGATAAACTAGATACAAAGAATGGCACAGGCGGCCCTAGATGGTGTGTAATGTGCTCTCTGCGGGAGGCGATGAAGCTTGGTGCAGCAAGGGGCAGCAACATGGTAGATAAAAAAATCCCTGCTCCGTGCTCCCTTTCCCCCAATTCCATCATCTTCTTGGCAAGATTTCATTCTTCATTTATTTTTACATGGCAACAGCGCCAATGACACCGACCATGGCGGCAAAGGTCACGCTAAAAAAGCAGACCTGGCCTCGAGCAGCGCCGGCAACGACAACGGGCGAGGTGGGAGAAGAGCCGGCAGGGCTGGTGCTGCCACCGTTGTCTCCAGTTGGCACCGGCACGAGAGTGGTGGGCTCGGGACCGGAACCTCCGGACCCGGGGTTTCCGCCATTGCCACCGGTAGGCTGAGAGCCGGGGTTGCCTCCATTGCCGCCGGTAGGCTGAGAGCCGGGGTTTCCGCCATTGCCACCGGTGGGCTGAGGGCCGGGGGTTGCCTCCATTACCACCGGTAGGTTGAGAGCCAGAGCCATCCGTGGTCTTGGTGCCGTGGCCGCCAGTAGGACCAGCGATCTCGGTGTCGCAGGGCTCCGTCTTGGTCTCGGTAACAGTCTCGGGGGAGGGCAGGACTGGGTCTCGGTGGCAGTGGCAACGCTGGTAACAGTTCCAGGAGCGGTGGCAGTGGCAGTGGCAGTAGTACCGGTCGAGGTGGTTTCAGTAGAAGTGCCAGAGCTGGCAGTACCAGTGGCAGTACCAGTGGCAGTAGATTCAGCAGCAGTAGTCGTCGTGGTCACGCCAACAGTCGTCGTCTCCACGGTGGTCGTGGAAGCGGAAGCGGAAGTGGCAGCCTGGGTCGTCGAGGTTGTGGCAGACGTGCACTGCACATCCTTGAAGGCGGCCATGCCCTTCTCGAGAGAGGCGATGATGGGGGCGGACAGCTCCGAGGCAAGGGGCTGGAGGTCGGCGGGAAGCTTGGGCGTCAGGGCAGCGGTAAAGGCCTTGGTGCCGGCCTCCTGAGCCTGGAGCTGGGGCAGGACCTCGCAGCCTCGGCCAGAGGCGGCGAGGACCTGCTTCTTGGCGATCAGAGACTCGACGGTGGCGTTGACGACCTTGATCAAGTCCTCGATGGGACCAGTCAGCCCCAGAGCATCGTTGAAGTCGAGGGGTGGCGAGCTCTTGGCATCGGTGGTGGCCTTGGTGATGGAGCTGACCACGGCCTGGGACGAGGCGATGAGACCGTCGGCCTGCTGAGCTCCTTGGAAGCTGCCGACGGCCGTCCGCAGAGCGGCCACGTTGGAGGCAATGGCGGCAACATCGGCCTGCAGAACAGGACCCTGACGCTCGACGAGCGCGTGAGTCGTGGGATTCGGGGATTCGTGCCGGTCGTGGCGGCGGCCAGAGCCGTCGTGGCCAAGAAGAGGAACTTCATGTCTGCTGCCTTTTTGCACGAAGGAAACAGGGATGGAAAACGAGTGGTGGTATGATGGATGAACGAGCGCACGTTTGTCCAACCTGCGAGCGTCCACTCGAACAAGGTCGCGCCGAGCATATATGTATGTATGTATTGTTCTGGACAAAAGTCGTCAACGGGGAACGTACCCGTAGCAACGATTCCGCATTCCGCATTCCGCTTTGACCTTTCACGGGAACTATCGACTTGATGAGCAGGGATTCGGCCCTCGAGAATCCTGTCGGCGCCCCCGAGAACGGTCTAGTCCGTCTCCGTGGCCAAGTCGTAGGTAATCTGCCAAGCTGCTATTTCCTTGAATGAAATCAGCGCCGAGTTGCGACTGGGCCGGGTGGGCCAACCAGAAGGAGGTTTTCACTGGTTCAGGTTCTAGGCCGGTCCTAGGCCAGTCCTAGGCCGGTCGCGCAAGGTCCAATCCATTTTTCTCCTTGTTGGTGACGCCACTCACCAGGTGCAAGCACGTATGTATAGTTTAGCAAGTATAGTGGGTCATGCACCTAGCAATACCACTGTCGTCAAAGGGGTATAGGGACATTTTCCCGTTATACGTCCGCGACAAGGTCAGGGTCTCTCGGACAGTCAAGTGGTCGTCCCCGGCTCCCAAGCCCCAGCTGGCTGCCAAGTTTGGCATTGAAATTGGGCCATTCAATCCCCCTCTTCTTCACAATTGATGCTTGCTTTTCTTTCTTTTCGTTGTAATCCGTTGTAAGCGATTTGCAATCGAGGTGAGGGCCGACCGCGCGGACCATGTACATGTAGCATGACATGATACAAGAGGCAATGTAAATCACCATACTTTGCTATACCGTCGCAGCACGTTCCTCCCACATAGTCCCAAACAACACCTTCATCGTCATCACCGACATCACCATCATCATGGCTCTCTGTGCCTTCCGGGCCACGCAAGATATGTGGCATCCTGCCTCCGTGAAACACCGCCACCACATCACCGGCCTGCATCTTTGAAGGCTCCATTCCCACAAGGCACGCAGAAGAGCATGGTCATGTCGTAGACAAAGTCCCCGATGCCCTCGCAAGCCAGTCTCGGCAGAGATGGGACCTCGGGCCCAGACACGGAGGGCGTCCATTTCCGAAGCAGGGTCCGAGTACCACGGAACGATGGCAACTGTTCGATGAATGCGGTTCCCCGACGTTGTGAGTCGTGTTGAATGAGGACTGCAGTCTCTTCACGCCGCCAGACAGATCAAACAGGCTCGTCAAAGTGCTGATGGGATAGATGGCCCAGAGTCGCAAACGCGCAGACGCTGCACAGCTCGAGCTTTCTCGTCCAATGGCGAGGCTGCACTCTCATTGTACAAGACAGCAGCGTCTCGGACCAAGTTGGACGTCTCGTCCAAGAAGGGAGTGGCATGGAATCAGGAGCGACAGAGCATGTGCATCCGTGTCGGATTTGACGCCCTTGATGTCCAGACGGCCCAGATCCGTCAAGAGGAAAGTTCCACGCACGCTGTTGCGGAAGACGTCTTTATCCGCCGCCAACCCCGAGCAATCCGAAAACTCCGTCTTCTCCCAGAGTAGCCCCGATCCTGCGGTTGAGATGAGGTCGTTGACATTGCACTCGGATATGACATCTTACAACGGCTGCTTCGTACCGGTCCGGTGAATGGCCTTGCGTTCTTGAAAAACACGGCCGAAGGCATTTGGTTGCCTTTGGCGTGCTACCATGAATCGGGCGGAAACACGACAAATTCTAGTTCCCTGGACCTAGTTGACTAGAGAAAGTCGCCCAAGACAACTTCGTAGGACAAAAAGGACCCGAGGTGGCGGCTTCTTGAAGAAAAAAGGCAGGGCTGAGGCTGAGGCTGAGGCGAGGCTGATTACCTAAACTCCATTGTGCGACTCACACGCCCGTCACAGCAACATATTCCAGCAATCAGAAGACGCCACTCAGCATCCCAGGCGTAGGTGTGTGTTGCACGAAAAAAGATGCGCAGCCAACTGGCCACTGCTTTGTGCCTTCATCATCACTTATATGCCCTGCAACACCTGCACCAAAGTAACCTGCCAATATCAAGATCGAGTTGGCTTCCCTCGCCACAAAACACAAGACACAAAAAAATCACGCATTTATCGACAACCTGGCTCAGCCCACACAGAGATGAAGTTGTCCGCAGCAGCAACCGTGGCGCTCGCCGCACAGGTATGCCGCGCCGCGGATGCCGGTTCCTGGAAGTCAAGGAGCATATACTTTGCGTTGACGGACCGCATCGCGCGCGGTAGCAACGATGCCGGCGGCAGCGCGTGCCGAGATCTGGGCAATTACTGCGGTGGGACGTTCCGGGGCTTGCAGGGCAAGCTGGACTACATTAAGAATCTGGGCTTTGACGCCATTTGGATCACGCCCGTGGTCGCGAGTATGTGTCTGCGAGATGCGCGCCGTGTCTCCCTGTTCCGCGTTTCGGCTAATCACCAGACTGGAAAAAAGACACCGATCGAGGCTATCACGGGTACTGGGCTCAGCATCTCTACGCCGTAAATGCCAAGCTCGGATCTGCCGAGGACTTGAAGAACTTGGTTGACGCCGCGCATGAAAAGGTACCGAGTATTCCGCCAACGCGACAACACCTGGCAAACTCAGTTGACTGACTGACTGACTTGGACTCTCGTTGCCTTTCAAGAAAATGTACGTCATGGTCGACGTCGGAGCCAACCACGTCGGGCCCAGCTCCATCAGCGAGGCTCGTCCCGATCCTCTCAACCAAGAGAGCTCGTATCATCCCCCGTGCAACATCGACTACAGCAACCAGAGCAGCATCGAGGTCTGCCGCGTAGCCAATCTCCCGGACGTGCGCACCGAGGACCCCAAGATCCGCTCCCTGTACCAAGGATGGATCAAGTGGCTCGTCAGCGAGTACAAGTTCGACGGCCTGCGCATCGATACCGTCAAGCATGTTGAAAAGGGCTTCTGGCCCGACTTCACCTCGTCGGCCGGCGTGTACAGCATCGGAGAGGTCTTCAGCCCAGATCCCGGCTACGTCTCCGGGTATGCAAACTCCATGTCGCTGCTCAACTACCCCATCTACTACCCGCTCAACAATTTTTTCCAGCAAAAGGGGTCGTCACAGGACCTGGTTGACATGCACAACAGGGTGGGGAGCATGTTTCCTGACCCTGCCGCCCTGGGAACCTTCCTAGACAACCATGACAACTCGCGCTTCTTGGGCCAGAAGAACGACGTGTCGTTGCTGAAGAACGCGCTGACATATGTGATGCTGGCCCGGGGTGTGCCCATCGTTTATTACGGAACAGAGCAGGGCTATGCGGGCGGTGCGGATCCGAACAACCGCGAGGACCTCTGGCGAAGCAGCTTCAATACCAAGAGCGACGTCTACCAATTCTTGTCAACCGTGTCCGCGGTGAGAAAGGCAGCGGGAGGTTTGCCCGATGATGACCACACGCATTTGATGGTTGAGGCGACCGGGTATGCGTGGAGCCGTGCGAATGGGGCCGTCATTGCACTGACGAGCAACATTGGCCGCGGAAAGTCGCGGAAATACTGTGTTGAGACGAGAAAGGGCAGTGGCTCGTGGAGAGGCAGCTTTGATGGCAAGACGTACAAGGCTGATGGCAGTGGGAAGCTCTGCGTGGACGTGAACAACGGGGAGCCTGTGGTGTTGGTGGGATGAACATGTTGAAGATGCTATGTGGGTAGATGACAATACTTTGAAGCATTTTCAGGAGCAGTTCTCTAGATTTCGTCTTCGAATGCGGTGGAATCAAGCTGCTTGCATACAGTCTTACGAGTTCTGATTTTCGTTGTCTCGGTGTCTTGTCTCGTTTGATTGATGTTGAAATGGAGGGCTGAGATCGCAGGGTTTTTGATTTACCATTGCGATGCTTGCCGCACCAAATTTGCAAAATCTCTCAGAGAATGCAATTCGGCGGTGGTATGAGCCGAGTGTCTTAAGCCACGGTAGGAAGAAACTTGTCTGGTGTCTTTCTTGGAATGCTGGGTCTTCGCAAGGGCGAGTGAGGCATATGCCCGGCGCGCCGAGTGACACGTCGACTGAAATGGCTGGGTCCTGTTTCAACTTGTCTCTTCGTTGGTACGTAGCGCAGTGAAATGAATGTTGCCACCGGAGCTTTGAGATCGAGCCAGACTCAAAAATGGACAGCCGAACGGATCGCGTTGTGGGGACAGAGACGGGACGGAAAGCATGCAGCAAACTCAAATGGAGCTCAAATGCCAGTAACGCACCAATGGCTGTCGCTGCACCACACCAAACGGGTAGGGAGTCACTGAAGGAGAGAAAACTATGAAGCCGTGTAGTGAGTGTCGTCATGCTGTGGGCGCCACTTGAGCCAACGCGTATCTGTTCGAAATACCTGCATGGCTCGTGTACTCCAGGAGCTCGTAGGTTGACGACGCCAACAAATCTTGGAGGGTTGCCGGAGCCCATGGCCGATTTCTGAATCTTTCCAACAGGCCCACGGGACATTGCGGCCGCATGTTTGCTTCGCAAAATGCAAAATCTTTGCAAAGTATACTTCGATGAAGCCGAGTTCCGGGGCCGCTGCCTATTCCGACTCGTTCTCGTCTCGGCGTACGGAGTAGGTTAAGTGACATCCAGATGATTGTGTACTCATCACCGCGGGCGTTTCCTGTTTATGCACACAACTTCTCACCCTGGCTCTTTCCTTCTTAACCCGTTGTATCCCCATCCCGGCTGTTGACTGCGCAAACAGCCGTCGTTTCTCTGTTGCATTAGTCATCCCGCGGCGTACTCCGTAATTCCTCGCATTTCCCACGCACAAACATGGGCGCGGATTGTTGCTCCGGTGGTGAGAGCCACGCCACAGTTTTTCCCGCATCGGGCTCCAGTCAGCATGGCGACATTGCGCACCACGAGGTCGAGGAAGGGAGTGCTGTGACGATAATTCCTGCTGCGATGAAACATACCGCGACTCTGCAACGCTTGCTTGCTGCTCCAGTGATGATGAACACTGCGACGGTGAGCACATCCGATTACCGGAACTAGCCGATGCAGGAAGCCGTCCGGACACCAAGTCTGACACTGCCACATAGAGAAATGCATCGTCGCTGCCGCCGCGTTGGAGTGCGAAAAGATTTGTGAGACCGGCCAAAACGGTTTGCACATTCCAGTCATCCCACCACTGAACCCCCTGGATGACTTGCCGTCACACCAGACCTTCCGTCATCGATAGGTGCATCATGCTAACACGTTAATAACTCCTCTACAGGCTCTGCTAGTCATGACCACAAGCACGATGTTAATGGTGACTATCCGTCCTCTGCCTGTAGCATTCATCTTGCCAAAGCGTTCGACCAATATAGCGCCTGTCTCGAATCAGCTCGGTGCATATGCCGCAATATTCTCGAGAGAGGTTGGAACACCGCTTGCTGCGCTGGCCAACCCAAGAAGGGCCGCATCGCCGCCGTCAGAGCCCAGGCTAACAACAGTGCTGGCACGTGTACCAGCGGGCGAAATAACCACAAGTCAGACGGCCCTCACCATCACCACGAGATTAGGCGTCGTGGCCGGACGGCGCGTCGGGGGGCGACATGTGCGGCAAATCTGACAAGGAGGACTGCTGCAGCGGTCACGAAGTCGAGCATGTCATCATTGGGAAGAAGGACAAGCATTGCAGGCCACATTCAGCCAGTTGGGATATCGAAAGCGCGGCCTTCCAAGAGCATGTTGCGGTGTCGGTCGATGGTATGACTTGCTCAGGATGTGGCAACAAGATGGAGCGAACGCTCAAAGCCACCGCCGGCGTGTTTTCTGTTCGGGTCAACTTTGTCATGGGTCACGCCGAATTCAGCGTCGACACATTGGTCAATAGCGCAGACGAAGTAATCCGTACAGCCGAGAGAGCAACAAATTTTCGCTGCCATCGTATGGCTAATGACGACCAAGTGCTTGATGTCCTAGCCTCGGGGAAATCTGCCAAGGCCCTCGCAGATGTCGCAACTCCTGGTCTCACGGGAGCGACTATTTTGAACAAGACGACAGTTCGCTTGATGTACGATCCCACCATAATTGGGGCGAGGGAGCTGCTTGAAACACTCCATGATCGTTCCACTGGGCTGGCACCTCCGCAAGATGACCCATCGATGTCAAGTGGTCGCAAAAGACTACATGATCAACTGATCAAGACAATCCTCTCGGCAGCATTTACCATACCCGTTGTTGTTCTGGCTTGGGGTGATAAGCTGGTCGACGAAAGAACTCGCTCCATAATTTCCATCATACTGGCGAGCATCGTTCAGCTCATAGCCGTCCCAGACTTCTACCGGCCGGCAATTGGCGCACTGATTCACAGCTGCACTATCGAGATGGACATGCTTGTCGTTGTCAGCATCACTGCTGCATACGTGTACTCTGTTGTGGCCTTTGGATTTCTCATGGCAGGCAAACCTTTGGAAACGACGGAATTCTTCGAAACAAGTACGTTGTTGATCACCTTGGTCATCCTTGGTCGATTGGTGGCTGCTTTTGCACGCATGCGGGCTGTAGAGGCCGTATCTCTCCGCTCCCTTCAATCAATGACAGCCACCATTGTTGAAAGCGGCATCGAAAAAGAGATCGATGCTCGGCTTTTGCAGTACGGTGATCTGCTCAAGGTTGGCCCTCACTCTGCCATCGCCACCGACGGTATCGTGATCAGTGGTTCTAGCCAAGTTGACGAGTCCATGCTTACTGGAGAAAGTTTTCCGGTGTGCAAAAAGAAGGGGATTCTGTCATTGCTGGAACCGTCAACGGGACCGGCACCTTGGTCGCCAAACTGACTAGGCTTCCAGGCAAGAATACTGTTACCGACATTGCCAAGCTTGTCGAGGAGGCTCAAAACTCTAAGCCCAGGCTCCAGGGTTATGCCGACAAGGTGGCGAGCTGGTTTGTCCCGATTGTTGCCTCCATCGCCATCGCCGTTGTGATTGTCTGGCTCATAATCGGCCTGAAAGTGCGCCGTTACAGGATCGTTCATTCCATCTCAAACGCCGTCACGTATGCTGTCGCAACTCTGGCCGTGTCGTGCCCATGTGCGCTTGGTCTGGCAGTGCCGATGGTGCTGGTAATCGCTGGAGGCATCGCCGCTCGCAACGGTGTCATCATCAAATCAGCGGAGTGCACAGAGCGCGCACGTAAGATCACGGACGTCGTTTTCGACAAGACTGGGACGATTACTGAAGAGATTCTCGACGTCATCGAGCAGGAATATCTCATCAAAAAGGATGAGGCCATTTCGATTTCGAAGGCTTTGGTTGCTGGGAACAAACACCCAGTTTCTCTTGCTGTGACCAAGCACCTGGCTCAGTACAGTGCAAGTGGCGCGATCCTTGACGAAGTCCACGTCATCCCGGGTGCCGGAGTTGAAGCCAAAATCGAGAAAGCGATCATTCGTGCAGGCAATCCCAAATGGACTAGGACGGCTTCTCACGACGTGGTGAGCCGTTTGCAGGGTGGTGGCATGACAATTCTGGTGGTCACACGCAACGGCGAACCCATTGCTGTGTATGGTCTCCGCACAAGGCTACGTGAAGAAGCTTCACGCGTCATTTCTCAACTCAGCCGGCGCAAAATCACTATTCATCTCGTCTCTGGTGATCAGAAGCAGGCTGTCGAGATGGCGGCAGCCCAAGTCGGTATCCCTCAAGTAGCATCTCAGTGCACTCCTTCACAAAAGCGTGATTATGTGGCCAATCTCATGGCCAAAGGCAAAATAGTCATGTTTGTCGGAGATGGAACCAACGACGCCGTTGCCGTAGCCCAAGCAGATATCGGGGTTCAGCTGGGCAGCGTGCTTTCTGCCAGCGATGTCACGCGCGGTGCTGCTGATGTGGTTCTTCTCAACGGTCTCGAAGGCATTCCGATCCTCATGGACATCAGCTGTGTCAGCTTCCGTCGCATGGTCTTCAACTTCGCATGGTCTGCCGTGTACAATGTACTGGCCATCCTCTTGGCTTCTGGCGCCATGGTCAACATTCGCGTGCCACCAGCGTATGCCGGCCTGGGCGAAATCGTCAGCGTAGTGCCCGTCATCGCAGCGGCCATGACGATGCTGCTGAAGAAGACCAAAGTTGCGTCGATTGCTGCTTAAACGGGCATTTGATTCAGCCAACATTGGCGACACACGTACTGCATTTCCCTTTGATTGCTGGATCAGTGAATGTTGGGTTTGGTGGCCACGGCCACATCCAGAGACAAAAAAGCTCCTGTGACGTCCATGGGCGTTTGCCATGCTGATTTCGAGGATGAGGTGGCGGCAGATGAAAAAGGTGATTATATATATGCGATGCAGACACTAGTCTTACGTACATTATTACAAGTTATTCTTTTTGCAAAAACCAACAGACATCTGATGTTGGGAGTGCGTGATGACTGGGGGGAAAGATGAGACGTTGAGCCAGGGGTCTGTCTGTCTGTGTCTTGTATTCATTCGATAGCCCCGCACCTTGTATCTGGGTGTCCATCAAGGTCCTCGCGCCACGCAACACTTCATCATCTGAACCAATTGATGCGCCAGTTGCACCGTTTTTTTCTTTGTATTATACGGGAAACATGACATTTCAAAATAGATCAAACATCAAGTCGCAAGACCGTTCATATTATCCGGCACATATCGAGGTAGCAATCATCCCGATAAAGTTACATGGTTTCCACACTCCCCTGCGTAGCCCTTGATATTGAATCGTACGTCTCGGAAGTACTGGGACTCGCGCCGGCCAACTCCCGGAAATCCACGACAGTATACATCTGCTGCAGCACCTCGAGCTTCTCTCGCAAGTAATCTCTCTGGTGTTTCTGCGACCTCTCAAAGCTGAAGATGAACTGCACCAGGAAGAAGAAATCTTCCAGTCTTGCCCTGGCCTCATCCTCCGTCTGGCTTGCGCTTCTCGGTAGAGCGAGGACGTCGGCCACGGTGCTTGTGATTTCGAAAAGTTTCTGGAGGATGCCGCTCCCGTGGAAGACGACGCTCGATATGCTCTTGAGGCGGGAGACGAGGCTGCGCAGCTGGGCGGAGAGGCGTTGGGCGGGGAAGTGGAGGAGAGTCCCTCGTGGGTGTTCTGGGTGGGCTCGGAGCGGAGGAGGCCCTTTGACAGGGCGAGCTGCCAGACGAGGGTGCGTAGCCAGAGTCGTGTGATGAACAGGTCGACGTGCTGGAGCTCGACGAGGGCGCCGCAGCCGCGGGCGATCATATCCTTCTCTTCTTCGAGGGCGTCGGTTTCGTCTTGATCGATCTGCGCTTGCTTGCTTTCGATCCATCGGGAGGTCAGTTCTGGTGCGGAGGAGGGGCGATTCGGGTCCTGTTGCGCAGCCCAGTGGGCGAGGAACGAGTCGTCAATGTTCTGGAAGAGGAGGATGAGGCGGTTCCACCCGACGGCGACGTGAGTGGGAATGGAGTCGTCGAGGAAGGGAGGCCCGTACGAAGGGGGGCCATGGTGCACGGAAAGCCCGACACGACGAATAAGAAGCGTTCGTGGATGTACATTTCCCAGTACATCCTCTGCCGACGACAGAGCTCGACGTGGCCCAGCCGAGAGTCTCCTTGGTGGTATTGGTGCATGTTCATCATCTGGACCATGCTGATTGCCTCCGCAGGATGGTGTAGCTGCGGTCGAAACGCTTGAATGCCATGAGACTGATCTCAAGCCAGATGCAGGTCATTATGCGCTTGACGGTGACTGGCATCTCGCCTTGCAGGCCGCCACTGTACCCGTCGCGTTCTCTGCTCGTTTCCGCCTTGCGATATGCCCAGAAGCAGTACTGCATCAACGTGTTCATTTGCGTAGCAATATCGCACCCATTCATTGTCCATGAAGTCTTGGTCAGGTTGATCGTGACAGCTGCATATGCGTGGACGAGGGCAGAGTCTTCGTAGTCGTGGTGCATGTTGTGAATGGCAGATCCGATCTCTGCCGGTGTCAAGACGGGGTTGACGGGATACACGAGCTCCTCGAACTCGGGAAGCAGCCCCAGAAAGTAATCTGCCGAGAAGCCGCAGCCCGGCACAGTATAGAGATGATCGGAGCGCGGACTGCTGGTGAGGACGTCGACGATCCCTGCGATGGATGTTACCGACACGGATCCCGCCGCTGTCGGCGACGATTCTGCCGAGGGACTATCGCCTCCACTGGCCGTGTCAGCTTGAAGCGTAGCCCCGTATGGCGGAGATGACATGGTGGTGTTTGCGCCATTGGAAAATGACTTGTTGCGCAGCTGGGCAACGAGGCGTCCCCGAACGCCGGGTTTCCGCTTCGGAGGCGCCGGTGCAAAGTTGCAAGCCAGGTTGAGATGAGAGCATTGCGCGCAGGGCTGCTCGCCGCTGCAGCGGACTTTCCTCACACGGCAGGCATCGCATGCGCGCGAAACCTTGGCCCCGGAGCCATTTGAGGTTTGACTGCTCATCTAGGCTTGCGATGCCGTTTGCATGAACGGCAGCGCAGGACGGTGGACGAGGTGGACGAGGTGGATGGCGTCGTGAATGCTGGTGCCGTTGCTACTGTGCGAGAAGAAGGATATACCAGTCGAGATCATCATCGACGGCGCGCTCCCGAGGCAATCGGCTGTTCAGCGCCTTGCTGCGGTCGTGGCAGTTTGTGCGCAACCGCGATTCCCCCTCCCCCCTCCCCGCCTTTTGACGTCGATGGCTCTGCTCTGGTCGGCGTCTGAATGACAGATGAGGTCAGCACCTGCAGGCCAGCACCGGGCGAGCGAGGCAAAGGTTGAAGAGAGTATCTGGCCCTCAATGTTGATGTTGGAAATGACACCACTGCACCAGTGTCCGACGTCGAGTCGAGTTGAGCGATGGATTGATGGATGGGATATGGGCCGAGGTGACGAGAACCTCGACTTCTTCAACGGACTTGACTGGACTGGACGGGGCCATCACCATCGTCAGTGGACGACGATGTTGCAATAGGGGCCTGCACTCTGCGGACCCATCCCGCATGATGAAGAACCCCACTTGTGATGTCTAGATGCATACTATTGCAACGTCGTACCGAGTACATGTGTGTACAAAGAAATGGCTTCCCCATACTTCCCCACCCAGCTTCATTCTCATCGTCTTGCATTGACGTCTTCCTTCACCTTTAACCCCCGCTATAGCACGATTGAAAATCCCCATAGCCGAGAGAGTGACGACATGGTGATGCGGACCGAAGAAAAAGACCAGCAAGGACATGCTCGGCTCTTTTGTAGCTCGCGGGCTGCCTGCCCCAGACAAAGCCAGGCCGAGGCCGAGATGGACAGCACCTGGGACATCATCTTCCATCCGTGAAAATGAGCATGCGTGGGCAGACATGTGGCGCACATCGAGATGACCAAAACTCGGGTAGAGGCATGTCCAAATGATAGTAATTCTAATATAAATAATAGTAGTTAATTAGCAATTATAGTAATCTTTCAAGCTTTCATCCTTTATTTTTTATTAACAACTTACTTAATTTATTAAGTTTAATTTAGGTATTTAGTATAGTTAGGTTAGGGTCTTGTGTATGGTTATGTCAGGTTTTAGGTCTTTGTTAGGGGGTGCGTGGTTAGATAGCGTGCGTACACGTTCATATATGGGCCAGAGCACGTGACATTATAGCATTGGCAACGTGGTGGACTGACTGCCTTGATTTTAGCAGCATGCTTTGTTCTTTCAAGAATTGATTGGCTCGTCGCCGTACTTTAGATTTCCCCATCATCCACCAGTCGGCGGGATTCATGCTGAACCGTCACATCGCCGTCATAAAACACCGCGCTAGAAGTTCCAAGATCAACATGCATCATGACATGCTTTGTGCGCATACCCCAAGGTCTTTCCAAAACTTGCAAAGTCCAATCCTCCTCCCGAGAAGAACGACAAAAATCGCATGACACGTTTCTCTTCATTCACTGAGATGGATCGCTGCCAACACGCTCGACCATGATCTGCTGCCCCACCTTCTCATCTTCGGATGCGTTGTCGGATCGCGCGTCGAATCGATTGACAATGGTGGACTTGAACTTGCGAGCGCTGATCTTGTTCTCGAAGAGGATGTCGAGTTCGGCGTAGGTGCGGTCCTTGGGCTCGGGCAAGCGGAAGAAGGTCCACAGGGCGCAGAGAAGGCAAGTGCCGGCCCAGAAGAAACCAGCCTTGGCGCCCCAGTTCCAGGCACTCGGGTTGAGCATGCGTGGGGTGATGATGTTGGAGATGAGGCCCACGACGTTGTAAGCATTTCGTGCAAGTACGACGGACTTGGTCCGAAGACGGGTTGACGTCAGTTCGGCGACGAGGAGTAGCAGACGGGGCCGACGGTGGCATCATATGTGAAGGTGTAGACCAGGAGCATAGTGCCAATAGCCCACTGTGCGCCAGTGTTGGATCGGCCGGCAAACGCCGTGCAGCCGATGGCCAAGAGCAGGACAGTCAGGAAGGCTTGGCCACGGAGATAAAGGGTTCGACGACCGAATCGGCCCATGAGGAACCACGAGCAGATGGTACCGACAGCGCCAAGGGCATACTGACCGAGAGACATGTTGAAGGAATTTTCAACAGCCATACCAGCTTGTTGGTAGAACATGGTCGAGTAGCCCATGAAGCTAGCGCCGCACAGGGTTTGAATCATCCAAGTCATGCAGACAATTTCGGTTCGGCGCGCGTTGACGCTTCCTCGGAAGAGATCGAGGTACGAGGTACCAGCAGTGAGCTCCTTCTCCATCTCATTGGTATGGATCATCATGGAGACGGTCTCGTCGGGTCGAAAGTCCAGGCCAGTGTTGCGGGTCGTCAAACGTTCGAGGGACTTCTTGGCATCTTCAATGCGACCGCGCCGGACGAGCCACCAGGGTGACTCGGGAGCAAGATAGACGCCGATGATGAGCGGAATGGGCCATGTCCACTGCAAAGCGAAGGGAATCTTGTAGCCCCATTGGTCGGTGCGGGTCAACATGCCACGCAGGACGCCAAGAGCAATGAATTGGCCCATGACCCAGCAGAGGTTGACGTAAGTTGTGAGGTAGGCTCGGAGATGTGTCGGGCACACCTCCGAAGCGTAGGTCGTTGTGAGGGTCTGGAAGACGCCCCAGGGGACACCGAGAAGAATCTGCCCAACAAGAAGTTGTGGGAGGCTCTCGGCAAAGAAGGGGATGAAGATGAATGCCACGCAGGCGGCCAACGCGGAGATGAGCGTCCTGCGATAACCGAACCGATCGGCCATGTAGCCAACCACGAAGAGGCCGATGATCTGGCCAGAGAGTGTTCCGTTATTCAGGCCTGACTGCCAGGCAGCGGTGAGCTCATGGGTGCCATCGGGCTGTTGAACACCGAATTTCTTCTGGAAAGGGGGATACGCGAAAAGGGTGCTTAGGAGGACCATGTCGAAGCCCTCCATGACAAGGCATGTCGACAGGAAGACAGACCAGAGACAAGCCTTCTTGTAGAGCTTGAAGGACTTGATGAGTCCAAGATTGTGTTCTGTCTCCGTGGCGGCCGCAGCCTCATGAACGAGACCCGCGTCCATGTTGCCACGGCCGACAAAGACTCGACGCTGGTCGCCGTGAGCCATTTCCGCGAGAAGACGTTTCGCGCCTGTCCTCGTCGAATATGTGTGTGAGAGCGTGGCGCGAGAGAGGTGGAACGGAGCCGGCAATTGAAGCCGTGGTAGCAGGAATAAATGAGACAATAACGTGGGTTCTCGAAACCCAGCCAGAAAGCAGCAGGTGGGAAATGGCAATGCCGCCCAATGGCAATGAATGGTTGATCTGTTAACCTGCTACATCCCGTTCGTGTGAAGACGGGTCAGGCTGTCTTTATAGTTCATGATGTGTGAAAGGGGGGATTTTGAGTTGCGAACAGAGTTGGGCGGTTTTGGCTCGGGAGCAATTCGTCACCTCTGAAAAACGTGGGTTGCCTGGTTGTTGGCCACTAGTGTGAGAGCCACCCGAGAAAGAAAGACCCATCGACCCCCACTCTCCCACCCTTGGCCCAAAATCGCCAGACAGAGTAGCAGAGACAGACACACGACGGGCTCGCCGATCCTCAAGCCCGCTTGGTGCGGTGCGACTCAGGGAATTAATTCCAAGGACCGTAATAATGTTCTGCCCCCCAAAAAATGGGCACTTGGGGTGCGGAGGATGCCGCCTTCACGGACCTGTTGGATTGACGACTAGAGCAAGTCGCGATGCAGCTCGAAGTGGCGTATTGACACCAGTGACCAGTCCAAACATCAGTCGTCGTCATGAATCATGGCAGGGCGTGTATGTACATAAGGGGCAGCCATGGAAGTCTGGCCGTCTGGTTGTGCATGCGCAGTACGGAGCGCAGTACAGAGAGTACTCACCACGGCTTTTGGATCTGCATCAGTCATGCCCAGCATGAGATGATTCTTGCGTGCCCTATCAATTGTATATGTTCGGGACGTATGAAGTGTACGGACTAGTACTCGACATGTAGAGGCTCCGTACCGGGACATTGAGCTGCAGCTATTGATGGCATGAACCTGGAGCCCCAGGTTTTCCATCCCCACGGGGTTTTTTGCCTCGTTTCGGTGGGCCTTTGAGGAGGCGGATTGATTTACTCCTTCGGTAAAGTATTGAGGAGATCAATGATGTCAACTGAACTGATATCGAATTGACACAGATGAGTCGTCGGCCCGACGAGACTTCGTGGCTGCCACGGGTGTGTTGAACATGTACGGAGTATTGAGGCCGAATCCCACTTTTGCGCCGGAAAGACGCGAGGTGCAAAAATGCGACATCAAGAGGTCTTCTTTGTTGCTTTCTTTCTCTTGATCAGACTGTGAATAGCGAAGTGCTTGGTCGTCGATCAGCTGATCCACCACCATTGGTCGTGGCAATACCATGAACATGCAACTCTATTTCATGGCGTCAATCAGCACAAGTCTGGCCAAGTGCGAACCAAGTGCGAAGTGCCGGCGGTTCTCTCGGCCGTAGGTATGTGGCTGATGCAACATCGACATCTAGGATAAATCCATCCCTGCCATTAAATGCCCTTCTCTCTTCCTTCCCCGCGCATCCCGTGTCGGTCCGACGATGGCTCGACACGAACGAGTCGATCTGATCATCATTCGGAGGAGATGACGGGGATTTAAACCAAGCCCATCTGTCCTGCTTTGTCCTGAGCGCTTTGTCTTTGCCACTTGTGCTTCCACCCCGCGTTCAGTGTTCACTATGACGGCCGTTACGCGGGAGACGAAGTGGTGAAACATACAGACCCTGGGGGATACTACCTTTCATTTTTTCGCCACGGAAGCAGCCTGACCTGAACTGGGAGAACAAGGTCACGCGCAATGCCCTCTACGACTCGGCCATGGAATTCTGTCTGGCTCGACCGTGGAGTGGACGGCTTCCGTATCGACACCGTCTTCTTGTACAGCAAGCCCGCTGGCCTGCCTGACGTGCCCGTCACTGACACCCCAAGGCGCCCCAGTTTGTGGGAGAAATGAACCAGATCCTTTCCCGGGACGGCGGAAATACGGCGCCATCTCGGTTGGCGAGCTTTCTTGCACAGCCGACATGGCCAAGGTTCTCAAGTACGTGAGTGCCAAAGCCAAGCAACTCGACATGGTCATCCAGTTCGACGCCGTCGGTGTTGGCCTCGGCAAAACGCACAAAGTTCGAGACTACGCCTAAAAACTGCAGTTTGCCCGACTTCGAGGCGGCAATCTCACGGATGCAGGCGCTCATCCACGGATCCGATGGCTGGACGACCGTCTTGTCGGAAACTGTGTCAACGCGCCAAAGGAAATGTACCCATTGCAGAATTGTCTTGACATGGACAGCATTCTGTTCACCAAGATGGTCAAGGAAGCGCCACGGAGCCGGCAACAAGGAAGAGCGGGAGAATGGATTCATGGCGGCTTTTCCGAGGCGGGTGAGGAGGAGGGGAAGAAAGTCAAGAATCCCTGGACGAAGCCGCACCCAACCAACGGCAGGCGAGATCAACATTGCATCGCGGCTCGACGACCCGAACAGCCCGCTGGCTTTCTGGCGCAACATGCATGGTCGGCTTCCGAAAAGAGCACGCTGATCTGCTCCCCAGCGCAGAGGATTTGCATCTTGACGAGGTCAACCTAGTTAGTACCTCACATGTCAACTCGTGTGCTCCTCGCCAAGGCATAGCTGGGAAATTAATGCCCGGTGTTTGAAAGAACTCGGCAATGGGAGTTCATGGTGGTTGTTGTTTTCCTACGGACTGACGAATGGGCTCGCTGTGGCTGCGTTGGCGCAAGAGTCATAGTTCGCGACCGCAGTCAAACTCAAATCCGTTCGAATTTTTCTCGCTGCCTAAATTGACGTGATTCTCCCCTCTGTCGCAGCAAACTACCATTCTAGCTTCTACCCTCTCTCATAAATGCCAAGCTCTTTGAAACGCATTCTCCCTCGGTATATGAGATAGAAACAGCATTGCACCGCCGACGAGTACCAAGTTTGGCGACGTGCAAAGAAGCCATCATGTTCATCTCCAAACTACTACTACTGCTCGCTTCGAGCCTCTTCCTCACAGCCACGGCGTCTACGGCGAAAGACGCAAGCGTCCCCGACGCCGCGAAAGCCAGCAGCGGCCTGCTCTCTCCAGAGGTCATCGTTGCCATGACTCTCTTTGCGAACAACGACGACATCAACAGCGGCGTATCCTGCGCCGGCTGCAGGGTTAGATCTACCCTGCCTTGACTTGACGCCTTGCAACTTGTTCTTAAAGCGCAACCGCTAACACAGCTGCAGTCTCTTTTGGCACTTCTGCAGAAGTACTCGGCTATAGACGATAACTTTGTCGCGTTGGGTAAAGAAGTGTGCGATGTCATTGCCTCATTCGGTAATGTGAGTTTGATCAACGCGATGCCATTATCCTGGAGGATGCACAATCGTGCTGATGACCTGTCAAATAGGGCCGAATGAAGGAAATGTGTCACCAGTCCATGGTCGAACAAGGGCCCATCGTCGCCAACGCCCTCCGAAGCATGGGGAACGTCAGGAAGTCTGATGCAGCCGGGCTGTTCTGCAACAACGCCCTTCAAGTCTGTCCAGTGGTCAACCCGACGGTGCACTTGTCCTTCCCTCCCGCGATGAGGCAGCCTTGGCGTAGAAAATTGCTCGGCAGGAAGCCCTTTCAGATTGTTCATTTCTCCGATCTTCACATCGATCCGGATTATCAGGCTGGTGCGACTGCCGAATGCGATAATCCTGGCTTGTGTTGCAGGTATGTCCCAAGTTGTTGTTTCTGTTTCTGCAGGCGTCAGGCGTCAGGCTTCAGGCTTCAGGCTCAGATGGCGAAGGCGCGGGCGAGGGCGAGTACGAGCCAATTGCAAAGCATCGAAAAACTAACATGGTGTCCTTTCTAGGAACTCGTCGGAGCCAAATTCCTCAGGAGAGGACATGGTCCTAGCCGGTTCGTACGGGCATCCGAAAACATGCGACACGTCGTCGCGGCTAGAGGAGAGCATGTACACAGCAATGCGGAAGTTTGCGCCGGATGCACTTTTCGGCATATACACTGGGGATATCGTCGAACGACAAGGTTGGAACACGTCGTCTTGGGGAAACGCGGAAAGAAGTAAGTTTCCATCTCATCGATGATTCCCGGCCATTGGGGAGAAAGAAAACTTGACTTAAAATGAAGATGATGACTAATGAACCCCCCCCAAACAGTCAAAAAGGCATACGAAAGAATGAAGAAGCATTTCAAATACTTTTGTCCCGCCGTCGGCGACCACGACGCCTCCCCATTCAGCTCGTTCCCAACAGATGCGTTTCCCTCCAAGTACAGCATCAGTTGGCTCTATGACGTGTTGACTTCGGTATGGAAAGGCGGTTTGGATGATACTACTCCATATTCTCGACCCTACCGCGGACGCTACGTATATGTCAACAAGAAACGCGACATACGGGTCATCGGAATCAACACCAACCTGTACAGCCACGCGAATCTCTGGCTCTACAAGGAACCGCTCAACCTGGATCCCGAGGGCCAGCTGGACTGGCTAGTGAAACAGCTGGACATGGCAGAACGAACGGCATGCATCGCCTACATCGTCGGCCACATGCCCATGGGCGACGTCGACGTCATGCGCCATAGCTCCAACGCCTTCAACCGCATCATAACCCGATACAACATAACCGTCGGCGCCATGTTCTTCGGCCACACGCACCTGGACCAAGTGCAGCTCAACTACGCCAACAACGCGACCCAACTGGGCGTCAACGCCATAGCCACGTCGTACGTGGCGCCGTCCATCACCCCGTCGCACGGGAATCCCGCGTTCAAGGTCTACAAGGTGGACCAAGGCCGCAACACCATTTTGGATTCGATAACCTACAGTGCCGACGTGAACGATCCATGGTTCAATTTCGCGCCCGCGTGGCATCAGTCCTACCACGTCAAGGAGGCGTATGGATCCCAGTTCACGCCCCTGCCACATTTTGGCACAACGAGCTCCTGCCCCTCAACTGGCATAAGCTGGTCAAGTTGTGGGAAAAGAACGGCACCCTGTTCGACGTCTACTGGAAGAACAAGTACACCGGCCAGGACGTGGAGGCGTGCGATGACGAGTGTCGAAGGAAAGAAATCTGCCTGATTCGCGGCGGCCGAGCAGAGGACAACTGCGCGGGCTTTACGCCGGGCTTGAAACTGGGCAGACGGGGCAAGCTGGGGAGCCGGAGTCCGCCTGGGAAGATCTCGCATGAGCAGGTCAATGACTGCGGCGCTTCTGTTGTCTTTGACGCGTTCGGGGTCCTGTTTGATCCGGATTTGCAAGCCCAGCTTCGACAGGTGTTGCAAAGCTCCAAGGCCCCCCTGCATTATTTTACAATTCTACATGCCCCAATTTTTCAGGCCTCTCTAACAGCTGCAATTAGCTATAAGTGTCAAGGTGGGGGTCGATTGGTATGATAGAAAACGTTCAAATTCGGTCAATCAAGAGGTGTAGACGGCACCTGACTTTTGTACCTAAAAGGTACACAGTGCGCTATGGTAATGGCTAGCTAAATAGGGTACTTCTGATATATTGTATCCACTGTTGTTATATAAAGAGTTTTATCCTAGTTAATACGCACTACCCTTATATAACTTATGCTTTAATGTCATGGCTAAAGGCGACGGGGGAGATAAACAGAGTGATAGTGGGAGAACAAGGTCGCTGCTATATATCTAATAGCTAGGGGTAGGTGCATGGTAGGTGCATAAAGGTTTTAAACTCTAACCTTTCCCCTTAATAGGAGAGGTCTTTATTATATACCTTCTTCCCATGCCTACATAACTATTTTATTAAGCGGAAAACAACACCCTAAAAGACATAATGCTAGCCCTATTATAAACTAGCCTTAGGGCAACTACACGTAAGAATTTAAAGTGTAAATCTTATTCTTATAGAAAAAGAAAAGAACTAAGCAAAGGGGTAGTAATAAATCCCCCTTATAGTAAGTCCTATATAGTCTATATATAAACCGCCCCCTTTCTAGGCTTAGTCTTACTTTAGACTTAACCTAAGCTTATAGCTTAAGTCTATAATATACCCCCTTACTTACCCTTCCCTTTCTTCCCTCTTTTTAATTAGTAAAGAATTACTAAAAATAGTCTATATATATATAAAGGTATAGTTGTCACGACTAAAGGCGTGGGAAGAGATAAACAGAGTGATAATAGGAGAACAAGGTCGCTACTATAAAGGTGATAGCTAGGGGTAGGTGCGTGAAGGTTTTAAACTCTAACCTCTTGTTATAGACTAGCCCCTAGGCAACTGCTATTAGGCATTAATATAATATTAAGAAACTTAAGGAGGGAAGAAAGAAAGAGAGCTAGTCTATCCCCCTTTATGCCCCTTATATCCCCTAGCTATCTTATATTAGCCTCCTTCCTAAACCCTTACTAGTTCCTATTAGCTACCTATTCTTCTATGCTATAACTAATGCTTAGGCAAAGCCTAAGCCCTTTATATACCTCCCTACTTACCTATTCTAGTAATATCTCCTAAGAGTATAAATTATCCCCTATTCCCTTTAAAACCTTCTTACCCCTTATCCTATCTATATTATTACCCTTCTACTAATATTAATATCCCTTATATAAGTAATCCCCTCTTTACTCCCCTTAACTTAAATATAGTATACCCCTATGTTATACATATCCTAGTATTAGGTTATAGGGTTACCTTTACCTATTATAGTTTATTATTATTACCTTAAATGTAGTATATATATGCGTTATATATATCCTAGTAGTAGGTATAGAGTTATCTCTACCTATTATATTATATTATTATTATTATATAGTATATATAATATAGCTTATACATAGCCTTACTAGCCCCTTATATTATTATAATAACCCCCTAACCCTACCCTTACTAGTTTATTACCTTACCTTTACTTTTATATTATATATAAAAATATTTTACTTACCCTCCCTTTCCCTCCCTAACTTCCCTTTTCCTAACTTTACCTTTTATATATTATAATCCTATCTTAGATCCTTCTTACTCCCTTATTAAACCTTAATTATATCCTATATAAATGCTTATTAATATACTATACCCTTATAATCCTTCTCCTTATAGCCCTACTATACCTACTATACCTCCTACCTATTCTATAGGTAAATATCTTATAGAAGGTAACTTAGATAATAAGTAGTATGCTATGCTTACCTTAGTTTTTTATCCCTATAGTCCCTATATAAAATAGGCCCTAACTATAGGTATTATAGACTATTACTTACCTAAGAGTAGTAAGTCCTACCCTCCTTATTAATATAATTATATTACCTATATCTAGCTAACTAAGTATCTATTTACTAACCCTTACCTTTATTATACCCTAAAAGATCTTAAAGCTAAAATTACTATAAGCTAGTATATTATAAAACCTAGTATTACTAAGTTAGTAACTATAAAGTAAAAATTACCTATTTTATCCTAGAAATACTAGTCCCTTATTACTTACTAGAATACTCTTCTTAATTAGGCCTAGTTTAATCTAGTACCTATTTATTTAGCCCTTAGGCTATCCCCCTTAACTAATACTCCTACCTTAAATATAACTAGACTTAATATTATTCCCTTTATTAGTAGTAGTCCCTTAGCTAGTTATAGAATAAATAACTTACTATACTAAGTTACTAGTACCCTATTTTAGTAAAACTAGTAGCTTATAAATAGTATAGTTACTATATAATAGGATTTCTATAAGTATTTTACTACTATAATTAGTATACTCTCCCCTAGTTATTACTATATTAGTCCTAAGACTAATTCTTAATATATTAAGCTATATAATAAATTACCTTCTTATTACTATTAGTATTAATCCTAGTGCTCTTCTAGTATCCCCCTACTAATCTATATTAAATATAGCTTACCCTCTTTAATAGGACTAGTTACCCCTATACTAAGTCTAAATATCTTCCTATTACCTCTAGTAGCTATATAGAAACTAAGCCCTTACTTATATACTCTTATCTTTTACTCTCTAGGTAATATACCTCTCCTATTATTTAGTATTAGGAATAGAGCTATAATAATTACTATATAGATATCTATTATCCCTAAGCTAGATATAGTTTATCCCCTTTTTAATATATTACCCCTATTAATAGGAGTAAAATAGAGTTTAATAGCGCCTTTAGTAAGATTAATAAGGATTTAGTAGCTAAAATAGCTATAGTAAGAGTATATCTTAGTTATACTAAATAATTTATTATAGATAGTAGTATAAGTATACCCCTAGTCCTATATATAGTCTCTCTTAGTAGATAACTTTTGCTTAATTAACTTAGTTTATTATTATATTATATATCCCCCTATTCCTATTTAAAGTTATCTAGCGCCCCTATATTTACTATATTCTCTAGTGGTTCCTATATTAGTTATAAGTAACCTACCTATTTAACTAGTATATTATATTTATTGCCTTTACCTAGTGTATTCTAGGCTATAAGGATTTGCTTTATATAGTATTCCTTAATAAGTTTATTATTATTCTCTAATAATATCTATTCTAAATCTAGTCTAGAGTCTTAGAGCTTCTAACTTAGAAGGGGGTTTATTACTGCTTGCTTTATAAGATTTATATAGAAAACTAGGTAAATATCTCTTAGTATATCTAATTAGACTATAAGCAGTATTAGGACTTCTATAATAGTGTATTTTATAGTAACCTAATTAAGCTTCTATAAAGGGTAATTAGTTTTAATATTTCTAAGTAAGAGCTATACTTTATCCCTAACCTAGAAATATTCTACTAGGTAATATAACACTAATATTATATCTTATTAATATTATTATATATATACTATTATAGCCTAAGCTAAATAAGTCCCCTTCTAGAGGTATTTTAGGAACTAAACTACCCTTCTCTTAGAGGTTATAGTAGATAGTGCTAGGTCTAGCTATAACTAAATAGGTTCTAAATTATAGCTATATAGTAATCTATTAGGACTTACCCCTATAACTAAGGATATCCTATTATTAATTATAAGCTAATAAGTAGCTAAGTGTTTAGGCTAATTATACTATAAGAAGGAGATAGATATATATAGTATTACTTACACCTCCTAATTTACCTATTCTATGCTACTGTCTATCTATAGGTAATATAATATAAAAAGAAGTTAGTTAATCCTAACTCTTAAGCATAATATTATCTAGAAGTTTCCTAACTAATCTAACCCTTAGTCTATAATAATTAACTAAGGAAAACCTTAAAATCTTTACTATACTATCTTAAACTATTTTATATACTCCTTAGCTATAATAAAGGTTATTACCTCTAATTAAATAAACTTAGAAAGCCTATTAGTAATAACTATAAGAAACTAGGGCTATTTTAGGGATAATACTAGTAAGTTTATTATAAAGTTAATAGAGATTTATAACTAGAACTAGTTAGGGATTAGTAATAGTTTTAATAAGCCCTAATATTATTAATAACTTTTATAACTACTAAAGTAGTAGTAATTATAGACAAACCTTATAATATCCTATAATATCCTATCCTAATAAAACTACTACTATAAGATCTAAAACATTATATTATATCCTAGGTACCCTACTACTAGTAAATTATAATATTATTAGATAAGCATTATTATAAGAGGTTCCTAGGCTAGGACCTAGGTCTAGCCCTAAAACTAGAGCGCCCTATAGGCACTTAGTAAGTAATTTATAATCTATTCCCTTATTATTACTTCTAGTAGAAACTTCCTTACCCCTTCTTAAATTACCTAAAGCTAGATATAGTATATTAAATCTAATTAAACTACCTAATCCTATAAAGTCTATAGGTGCCTTATAGTAAAGAGAGCTTCCCTAGTTAGTAGTAGTGCTATATATAATAATAATAAACTCTAGCTATAACCTACCCCTAACTCTAATAATAACTATAAGAGTCCTAAAATAATAATAGGCTATAGTATTTATCCTATTCTTATACTAGGTCCTAACCTATCCTAGTCCCTTTATAAAAGAGTATCTAGGTAGTAAGCCTATATACTAGGCCTATATTAGAGGTAAAAGTTAAATAAAGTAAGTATATTTGCCCACTAGGCCTACTATTCTAATATTAGCTAAGGTATTATAAAGTATTCTAAATTCTTATAATCTATATAGATTATAAATAGGTAGGACACTCCCTATAGTTTTACTAACTATGCCTTAAGATAAGAGATAATAGCTAGAAGCTCCTTATTATAAATAGTATAATTTCTCTATAAGGCTATAAGGCTTATAGAATAGTATATAATAGGATATAGGATATAATCCTAACCCTCCTATAAGAGGCACCCTCCTAGGGCTATCCCTAAATAATTTGCTTTAACTACTATTAGCTAGTCTAGGTCCTACTATACTAGGACTAGGTATTTAATAAAAGCCTCTTTAAGCCTTTTAAAGGTAGTGTTTTCCTTAGCTCCCTATTAAAATAAGATATCCCTCTTAGTAAGGTATATAAGTAGAGTAGCTAGCTCTAAAAAATCCTAGATAAAATCATAGTAAAAATTCGTAAACCTAAGGAAACTATAAACCCCCTATAACTTTATAGGGGCTACCTATTCCCTAATAGCTATAACCTTTATAGGATTAGGGCAAATAGAGTAACCTACTATAATAATATAGCCTAGGTACTAGACCTCCTTTATAGTAAATATAAACTTATTAAGATCTAGGTAAAGGCCTGCTGCCCTTAATTAGCCTAATATTAGCTAAACCTTAGCTATATAGTCTTTCTTTAATTCCCCTAAATAGACTAAGATATTATCTAAATATGCTATAATAAAATCCCCTAATATATCCCCTAAGGACTTATTAATATAATATTAAAAGGTAGCTAGTGCTTTTACTAGGCTAAATAGGTAGACTAGCTATTTAAATAGCCTAAACTTAGTTTAAAACGCTATTAAGTGCTCCTTATCTTTAGCTATCTATAGTTTATAGAACACTATATAGATATTAACCTTTATAAACTATTATACTTAGGAAAGTAAGTATAGTATTTCCTTAATTAATAGGAGAGGGTAATAATCCTAGGCTATTATCTTATTAAGTGCGTAATAGTCTACGTAAAAACGCTAACCACCTCTAGCCTTCTTAACTAGAAGAATAGGGGCTATTACTAATAAGAAGCTTGCTTAAATCTATCCCTTATCTATTAAGTCTATAATCTAGTGTCTAATCTCTAAGAGTTAGTCCCTTAGTATATTATATAATAAACCCTATAGAAGTGCTAGTTTAGACCTATCTAAGTTCTTATATATATGTATATAGTAATTAAGAGACCCCCTATAAGGAGGTAAGCTATTTGCTTTTGCTTTATTAAATAGGTCCTTAAAGTCTACTAGTTTATCTAGTAATATTAAAGTATTAGTATAGGTAGGTTTTAACTTTAGGGTAGTAACCTATAGCACTATAGTGATTTCCTTTAGACTTATAGTAATAAACCTTATAGTTATATCCTTCCTATATTAGGCTTATTAGGCTTTTACTATATATAAGGACCTAATAATTCCCTAAACTAGTTTACTTATACTATATTCTATAGCCTTAGAAACACATAGACCCTTAGCCACCCTAATTACTAACTATTACTTAGCTATATAAATAATAATATCTTACTATTCTAACTATAGTATCCTAAAGATTATATCTTAAGTAAGACCTAATATAATATATAGATATACTAATAATTCCTACCTATTAATATTAATCCTTATATATACTATATATATAATTAAAGATATATCTTCCTAGGTATAAACCCCTTTCTTCTTATTTCCACTACTATATAAACCTATCTTTACTTTAGTAATTATATAAGCTCTAGGCCTAGTTATTATACTACTAATTTGCTAATAGCGCTATAGTAATTACACTTACTATTAATTTAGATATTAAGGTATAAATATATATTAAAGAGTATAGAAACTAAGAATAGTAGTTAATCTATATAGTATTCTATATTTTCCTCTATATCTATACACTAGCTATACTTATCCTTATCTATAGGTAATAACTAGCCTCTATACCCTTATATAAGACTTTACTTAGGGGCTACTTATTTTCCTAGGGTTAAGTGTTAACCTCCTTATTAGCACTTTCCTTATCTACCTTATATATATTAATAGTAACCTTTAGATAAGGTTAGTAGGTAGGAAGGAGGGTATACTCTTAGATCTAGTGTTTTATTAAGCTATAATATAAGTAGTATTTCTCCTTATAGTGTCTTATTATTTTATCTATTATAATCTATTAGGCCCTTAGCCTCCTACTATTAGTCTTTTAAGGCTTCCCTTTCCTCTCTATATTAGCTTATTTACTAGAGTAGGTTAATATAGCCTAGACTCTAGTTATTAGTGTATTACTATCTTAGTTAGTTTATTAGGGTATAGGTTATACTAGTTAGGGTTTGCGTTAGGTTTAATACTTATTCTCTAAGGCTAGGGCCTTAATATTAACTATAATACTATAGTATTATAAGACTATAAAAGGGTAATCTATATAACTAATTCCTTTACTAATACTAACCTCTCTTAGCTACTTATTAAGAGCGTATTATAACTTTACTAGCTTAATATTACTTACCTACTATTCTCCCCTTACTATAGAGAGTTTCTATTTAAAGTAAATAAAGAATATAGTAAATAACTCCCTAAACCCTTACTTAATCTAGTTAAGTTCTATAAGGGCTATCTCCTATCTATAAGGGTTAGAGAATATGCTTTCTAGGTAGCTAAGAAAGCTAATAAGGGAGTAGTTATATAAGTAACCTACCTTAAAGTATATAGCTATATAGGACTAGACCTTTAGTGCTAAGTTTTAGTAAATAAATATCTATTAGTCTTTATTATCTCTAATAAAGTCCTTATTTACTTCTAACTTATATTATATAAGGAACCTCTATATAGCAAATATAGTCTTATTACTATTATATAGATTACCTATAGGGATTAGTTTTTAATAGGGTTCTTATCCCTAGGTTTTCTTTAACCTATAGTTATAGTGTATCTATTATATTATCTTCTTCTATTACGTTAATTTATTTATTTGTTTATAGTAATACTATTATTTTTAGTAGCCCTCTATTAAGGCTAAAGGAAGTTTCTTAAATATTATAGACTAGCCCCTAGGTAACTACTATTAGGCATTAATATAATATTAAGAAACTTAAGGAGGGAAGAAAGGAAGAGAGCTAGTCTATCCCCCTTTGTGCCCCTTATATCCCCTAGCTATCTTATATTAGCCTCCTTCCTAAACCCTTGCTAGTTCCTATTAGCCACCTGTCCTTCCGCGCTATAACTAATGCTTAGGCAAAGCCCAAGCCCTTTACACCTCTCCCTAAATAGGAGAGGTCCTTATTATATACCTTCTCCTTGCGCCTACGTGACTA
Organism: Epichloe scottii; assembly: GCA_021950295.1. Classification (NCBI taxonomy): domain Eukaryota; kingdom Fungi; phylum Ascomycota; class Sordariomycetes; order Hypocreales; family Clavicipitaceae; genus Epichloe; species Epichloe scottii. The sequence continues at coordinate 5,562,774 of CP083247.1, read as the reverse complement.
TCTAGCTACTAGGTCTTAGCGCACGAGTTATCTAGGGATTTGCCTCGCTTAGAGAGGCGGCCCTCTCATAATGTCCCTCATGCCTTTGTGCTCCTAACAATAGTTAAGTATAAGTAAGGTTATATATAATAGTACTCTTAAGCCCTATAAGTCTAGAAAATTTTTTATAGAGATTACCTTACCCCTAATCCTTTTAATATATAAGTAACTTACTCCCTTTTTATTCTTACCCCTTATAATACTAGCCTTTTAAGTTTCTATACTTATAGCTAGCTATCTTTTTACCTTACTTAACCTTACTATATTACTTATTTCTTATAATTATTTTTTTACTTACTAAATTCCCTTCTTACCTTAAATCTATTTTATAATTCTAATTACTTATTACTTAATTATATAATAATATCCCCTATTTATCTCTAAAATATATATATTAATATAAATAAACTATATTTAGGTTAAACCTAATTCTTATTACCTATAGAATATAAATACTCCTATACTTCCCTTAATAATTCTCCCTTTTATTTTTCTTTAGTTATTATTACTTTCTTTATTTCTCTTAATTCTAGCCCCTATTCTTACTTAACTCCTAATCTTTTTATACCTTATTTACTTCCTTTTATTACTATAGCTAATATTAATATTCTCCCTTCTCTTAGTAATAAGGCTATTACTATACCTTTACTACTCTCTCCCTCTCCTTTCTTAGAAAAGGCTAGCTACTTTAGTAACTATATTTTAGAAGAAGACTTAGATAATAATAATAACTCTATGTTAGTATTACTAAGTTGAAATATAAAGCACTAGTGCAATAAGGGGTTTGTTAAGGTATATAATAGTTAATTATTATTACTAGCTAAGTGTTATGACTAAAGGCGTGGGAAGAGATAAATAGAGTGATGATAGGAGAACAAGGTCGCTGCTATGAAGGTGATAGCTAGGGGTAGGTGCGTAAAGGGTTCGAACTCTAACCTCTCCCCTAAATAAGAGAGGTCCTTATTATATACCTTCTCCTTACGCTCACGTGACTATCTAGCTGCTAGGTCCTAGCACACAAGTTATCTAGGGATTTGCCTTGCTTAGAGAGGTAGCCCTCTTATAATATCCCTTATGCCTTTATGCTCCTAATATAATACCCCCTATATATAATTATCCTTAATTATATAATAAACTACTACCTAGGGGTAAGCATATTACTTAGAAGCTTCTAAGACTATTCTTTAACCTTATAGTATAATATAGAATTATTATAATCCCTTACGCCCTAACGCATTAGTAAAAAAATAAAACCTTAATAATATTAGTTCCTAATTATTTTCTTACATAGCTAGCTTACTATTAATTGCTATTACTTTATAGCTTTAACGCTAAGACCTAACTATGCTTAGCTTTTATATAGCTAAATCCCCTCTATTAGATAACTTATATTAATTTTTATAATTAGGTTAAATAGATAGGGTCCCTAGTCCTAATAATTTAGATAGCTTTATTTATAAATTATAGCAAATTTATCCTAACTTTACTATATACATATAGCTAGCCTATATTTCTAATAGTAGTAGCTATAACTATAATTTTTTTAATTTTTCTAATTTATTAACTTATTATATATAGCTTATAAATCACTTAAGGGCTTATAAATTACTTAAGGGTTAGCTATTCCCTATAAAAAGGGCTAGTTTTCTCTCTTTTCTTATTATTTCTTTCTTTAATATCCTTATCTTAAATTTATAAGTTATTCTTACTAGCTTAATAGTAGCTTTTATATTACTATTATTTAGTAGTCTTTAAATAATCCTTTCTTCCCTTAAATTTCTTTACTACTTTAGCGCTACTAACTATTTACTAGCTTACTATATTTATTACTATATCTATCTTTACTAGTCTTATACTTACTTTTACTACTAAGGTTTCTAAGAAATCCCCTTATAAATATATAAAAATAAGTAAATTAACTATATAAGTTTACTACTTTAGCATAGAGATCTTATTACTAACTTAGTACTAGTAATACTAAGATACCCTATTTATATTATACTTAGTAAGCTACTATCTAGAAGATTACTCCCTAAGATAATAAAAGTACTAAGCCTTAATATATTATTAAAGGAAAAGCTACTCTAAAAACTATAGTTACTTCTTAAGTATAACTATACTATTACCTTATTACTATCCTTAGCTAACTTACTTAGATAATTCTATAAAATACACATATTATATAAGAAATAATAAACTCTATATTAGTATATATTATCCTAACCCTTAAAATAAGTTCTTTACTAATATACTACTAGTGCCCTAATAGAATTACCTAGCTTTATAAAAAGCTATTTAACTTAATTTAGTTTATTCCTAAAGGAATATACTTTTATACTAATATTATAAGTTTACCCTTATTAATATATAACTTAATAATTACTAACTTACTACTAGGCTCTTATTTATGCTTTTTATAAACTTTATAATACTCTATTATCTTATAAAAACGCTAATTAATATAGCTAGGTTAGATATACTTATCTTACTACTAATACTACTTATAAGGTAAAGGCTAATAAGTATACTATATTCTTATAATAACTTAATATTACTAACTTAGAGACTTAAATTAAAATTATAAACTATCTTTACTTTATAGCTATAACTAGCCTAATAGTAGGTTTCTTAAATATTTTTATAGCTTATATCTTACTAACTTACTACTAGTTTATACTATTTATTCCTTAACTCCTTATTTATATTAAGCCCTTAGAGGTCCTAGAAGAAATTTAAGCCTATACCTATAGGGATAAGGAATTTTCTAATAATAAAGCTAAAGTTATTATAGCTACTAATATCCCTATAGAGAAGTAGTAAGTAAATAGCTATTTAGATTATAATTTTAAAAATTAATACTATTATTAGGCTTTACTCTCTTTAACTTATAGAAGTAACTTTATCTCTATAATTTAGCTATATAATTACTACTTATAATTATTAATAATATCTTTTAAGATAAAATCCCTCTTTAGCACCTATAAATTCTCTAAATTATTATAGTCTTTCTATTTTACTAGATATTTATACTATTTACTATTATACCTATATAAAATAATTCTCTTAACTTTAAATTCTTCTTTATTATCCTTAATATTATCTTATAATAAGGATATATTAACTATATTACTTAGGTCCCTATAGAAAGGCTTAAGGCTTATAATATTAAAAATATTATATAAGTATATCCTAGCTAGTAACTATAATTAATATACTAAACTATAACTCCTAACCTCCTTTTTAATCTTATAGGGGCCTAGGTACTTTACTAAGAGCTTTTTACTAGGGTATTATAAATTAATATTTTTTATTAATAGTAAAATATAGTTACTTATATTAAATCTTATTAGCTTTCTCTTTAAATTATAATATTTCTTATACTAAGCTTATATATTACTTAGGAGCTACTTAATTAGATTATACTTATCTCTTAGCTCCTAGACTCTAGTCTTAGCCTAATTATTTATTAAAGGAATTTATATAATTACTTAATATAGCCCCCTTAGGTTATACCCTTATAGTGCCTTAGTAAGTATATAGCTATATACTATATACTTACTTATATTATAAGTAAATTATACTATTAGTAAATTATTAGCCTAATCTATTTACTTTATATAAGTAAAAACCCTTAGATAATGCTTTAGAACTTAATTTAAATATTTTATCTATCTATCTATCTATAGGTAAAATATAGTACTTAGTTACTACTTTATTAAAATAAGGTAGTAAAATATTCTCTAAAACCTACTAATAAATATTAACCCTTAGTCTATAATAATACCTTCTAGGGCGCTATAGTCTTTAAATATATATTCTAAAAACACTATTACTAGCCTATTACTAGTTAGTTATATAAATATAGGGATATAAATACTATACTTTATAAAATAATTAATAATAACTAGGATTATATTATAGGTTTAATTTCTATTCTTTACTAGTAGTAATCCTATTATAAAGTCTATTAAGAGTTCCTAGAAGGGGTAATTAGGCACTAGTAAAGCTACTAACTTACTATAAGGTCTATATAACCTAGGCTTTAAAACTTAATAATTTATATAAGTGCTTATATATAACTTAGTGTCTTTTTTTATTATTAGCTAATAGTATTAGTTTATAATTTAGTAAAGTATCTTACTAACTCCCTAATATCTAGTAGTAGGGTTATTATAGGTTAGTAGTAAAATCTCTTTTCTTATTCCTATAGAAATAAAAACTTAGTCTTTAAATATTAATAGCTTAGAGAGACTAATAAACTATATCTATAATATTCTAAAGTTATTACTTTTTAGTAGTAACTTCTATTATATAATAAAGGCATCCCTTTATTATACTTTAAATAATAAAACTTAAATTAGAGAATCTAAGCCTTCTTTAAATATAGCGGAGTTTAACTTTACTAAAGTTCTCCTAACTATTAAAATCCTAGCTATAATGTCTCTATAAGGGATTAGCTTATTTTATATGCCTAGACTTATAGGCAAAATATAATTAAATAATAAGCCTTATTAAGTATTAGTAATTCCACTATAACTATCTTGCTACTTATTATTTACTATCCTTACTATAATTCCTCCTATAAGGAATCCTAGACTTATAGGGTTTAGTTAGCTATATAATAATTCTAAACGCTAGGTATTAGTAGTTTTACTATAATATTCTTGCTATAAACTATCTAAAATCCTTACTATAATCCCTCCTATAAGGAATCCTAGACTTATAGGCTTTTCTAAAATATATTTAAGTTATATTTTCTTAAAACGCTAAATATTAGTAGTTTTATTATAGCGCCTCTATAACTTAACATTTAACTTACTAGATAATAAATAAATAGACCTTATAGTATTAGCAGTTTTACTACTATATCCTTACTACTTTGCGTTTATAAACTTTAATAGAAACATTAGTACTTATAAGGATACTACCTTTACTTTTTCTCTTTATTAATATAATCTAACCTTCTTAACAGTATATTAGCTAGGTTTAATTTCCCTACCCTATGTATAATTATGAAATTAAATAGATAGAGCTTATCTAATACTATAACCTACCTATTACTTAGCTTTAGCTTTATAGCTAGGTACTTATAGTTAAGATAATTAGTTATAATAGTAATTAGATACATTAAATAAGCTAGATAGTGTCTCTAGGCCTAAAAAGCCTCTTAGATTACTAGAAGCTCTATATTTAGTATTATATAATAAAGTTCTATATTATTTAACTTCCTTAATATATATGCGACTAGGTACTAATAACCTAGTATTAATATTATAAGGACTACTCTAATAGTATATCCTAATATATTAGTCTTTACCCTTAAAGATACTAGTAAATTAAAATAAACTAAAATTAGCGCTTTTTAGAATTACTACTAGAGTTCCCTAAACACTACTAACTTATAGGGCTCTAGCTTAAAGGTTACTAGCTAATCTCCCTAAGTTAATTAGTTAGTAAAATTATAATTTAACTATAGCTTTTAATAAAGCATTAGTAAAATCTAGTAAAACTAAGAAATAACTAGATATTAAGCATACTATAAGGTACTAGCTAGGTTATAATAGCCTTAATATAAGAAGGCTTTATTAAGATACCTTTTTTTATAATTATAAATCCTAAGAATTTAACCTTAGTATATAAGAATTTATACTTTATAAGGTTAATAAAAAGGCTAGCTTTATAAAGCTTATAAAGGACTTATTTAATATAACCCTTATACGCTTTTATATTATTACTTTAAATTAGAATATTATCTAGGTAAATAATATAAATTAAATAAATAAGGCCCTTAAGGGCACTATTAATATATTCTTAGAAGGTTATAGGTATATTTATAAGCCTAAATAGTATTATAAAATACTTAAAGTTACTATATTTACACTAGAAGGCTATCTTTTACTTATCTCCCTTATAAATATATAGCTAGTAGTATATATCTTTAAGATTTAATTTAGTATAAACCTTTGCCCCCTTTAATTAATTTAAGATCTTAGTAATTAAAGGTAATAATACCTTATCTTTTATTATAATCTAATTTAAGCCCTTATAATTTATATAAAGCCTTAATTTACCTCCTTTCTTTAGAATAAATAAAATTAGGGCCTTAGCTAGGCTAATTAATCTTTAAATCTATCCTTTATACTATATACTAGCTAGGTACTCTCTAAGCACTTCTAACTTTTTTTAGCTAAACTATATATTAGCCCCTAAGGAAGTATTTTCCTTTTTCTAACTTAATTATATATATATAACTACCTAAACTTAGGAAGTATACTTATAAGCTTATTAGAAAATATATCTTTAAACTTTATATATACCTTTAGTAACTTAGGCTTATAGTTTTCTTTTAGGTTAAGTATTATTACCTTACTATTAGGGTTTATTAAGGTAATAAAACTTTTCTTCCCTATTATATAGGTATTTTATACCTTAATTATAATTAGGCTATTATAAGTTAAGGTATTACTTACTATAAGGCTAATATCCTTATCTTTTTTATCCCTATTTAGTAAGTCTATAAGCTTAATTAACGCTAAATAAAGTAAAAACACTATAAATAAGCGTTTTACTTCTCTTCTTACTTACTATATTCCTAATATAAAGTTAAGGTAATCTTTTATAATAAGGTATCTTTATAGTCTCTCTTTCTAGGATATAACTATAGGTTTATATACTCTAGCCTAGTCTATTCCTAGGATAAGGTTCTTAGGGGTATTAGTAATATAGTAGTAAACTTAGTATATTTTTATATAGCCTATACTATCTTTTACTAAGATAACCTAATTTAAGATTCCCTAATATAAAATAAGGGTCTTAGCTATACTTTTAAGTAGTATATTATCTTTTTATATATTAGCCTAATTTACCTTTAATAATAATTTTAGGTAAATAATTAATTTTATTATACCTATATTAAGTAGTATAGGCATTACTACTTATTTATAATCTTACTATAATAATATCTAAACTTTTATTCTTATATCCTTAGATAATTTATTAGTAAGGGTATTATCCTAGGCCTAAGTAAAGCTAATTAGTATTTTATTTATATCTTACCTTACTACTTAGTTACTATTATTCCTATATAATAGCATTATATAGCTTATACTCTTATAAATAAAATAATCTAGTTTTTTATATCTTAGTATAATATAACTAGGTTATTTATATTTAAAGTATACTATAAGGGATCTTATAGCTCCCTTACTACTTTATTATAGTATATTTACTATAGGTAAATTTAAGTATTACCTTTTTTATCTATAGTTTTATTTATAGTTATTACTTTAGTTACTATTTTAACCTATTTTTATTATAACTTTTACTTTCTTTCCTTAACTAGCTAAATAGGTTTATATTACTAGAAACTCCTAGCTAAGTATTTACTTCTTTAAAGTATTATTTAGACTATTAATAAATATATAAATATAAAGTCTTATAGGGATTACTTTAGGGAGTTTAGCCTTAGCTTTTATTTATATTTTTATAAATCCCTAGAATAACTTATAGTTTTCTTATCTAAGGGTTAGTAGTATTCTTATAGCTTCTAAGCACTATATATTCTTATCTATTATTCTAGTTTTTAGCTAATTTATAAACCTAGCCTAGGTATAGTCCTAGTAATTTATATAATTATCTATAGTTATATAATATATTTTTTATTACTTTATATTTTTTACTAGGTAGCTACTAGTATAGGCTACCTTAGTAGTATTATTAATAAATATCTTATAGTCTAGGATAAAAGCTATATTAAGGTTTACTAAGAAATATTAAAGACTTTTATATAAATCTCCTTTATATACTAAAGTCTTTAGTTATATTTTTATAAGACTATAGTAATATAGGGTTATAGTAAGTTTAGAGCTTCTTAGTAAGTCTAAAGGTAATATAATTATAAGTCCTTTAGTAAGGTTAGTAAGTCTAGTACTAGTACTTACTAATAAGGTGCCTATATTAATTATATACTACTATTCCTATAGTTATAGAATTTTCTATCTTTTCTAAGCTCTTTATAGCTTAGTCTTAGCTTACTTATGGATTTAGTTTAGCTTCTCTTTACTATACTTAATTTCCCTATAATTATTATATTAGTCTATAGTAAGCTTCTTATTATTATTTTAATCTTTAGGAGTGCTATTTTTATTATTTTTATTTAGGCTATTAAACCCTAGGATTATACTATTTTAGTATCCTATATTATTACCTAAGTATAGTATACTAGCTATATAGTTACTATATATAGTAAATTATATAGCTATTTTATTTAATTCTAATATTATAATCTATAACTAATAGTTTATTTACCCTAAAGGGTTTAAGAGTTTAATTTATTATAACTAAAGGTATAGAAAGAGATAAATAAAGTAATAATAGGAGAATAAGGTTACTACTATAAAGGTAATAGCTAGGGGTAAGTATATAAAGGTTTTAAACTCTAATCTCTCCCCTAAATAGGAGAGGTCCTTATTATATACCTTCTCCTTATACTTACATAACTATCTAGCTACTAGGTCCTAGTGTATAAGTTATCTAGGGATCCGCCTTGCTTAGAGAGGTAGCCCTCTCACAATGCCCGTCATGCCTTTGTGCTCCTAATAATATATTATTAAGATACTATTAGGAGGAAGTATAGGTAAAGAAGCTAAAGGAGCTACTTATATATTTAGTAATATCCCTTACTAAGTTCTAGTTTTAATAAGGAGAAGTAATTATAAATATATAGCCTATTATATTAGTAAAAGGAGATTATTAGGGAGGTAACCTAGGTATACTTAGGGACTCTCTAGCTAGAAAAGCATTATTTATAGATAAATACCTTTAATCTTTATAGGATTAATTTATACACTAGGATAAGGCTTTTAGGGTTTAGCTTAATATAGTAAAGGCAAGGGCCTAAAAGTTTCCTAATACTATAAGTATAAGAGAATAGATAGTAAATTACTAAATTAGTGTAAAAGGCATATTATAATTTTAGGGATAGATATAGATTCTAAAGTAGGAGCTATTAACTATAATATTAATCTAATAGACTTATAACTTACCTATATTAGGGCACTTAGGGAGGAATATAACTTTTAAGGCGCTTTAAAGAGACTTTTATTAGAATAGAATATTATAAGATATAGCCTGTTTTATATAGAATTATTACTACTATAGAGGGTAAAAAAGCTAATAATTATAGTAAGGCTTGCTAAAGCTAATCCCTTCTCCTAATAGGTACTAGTTATAAATTTCTATTAACTTTATAACTAACCTCCTTACTAGGGGATAGGATAACCTATAGTTTCTTATAGTTATTATAGTGTTATGGACTAGCCCCTAGGCAACTGCTATTAGTCGTCAATATAATATTAAGAAACTTAAGGAGGGAAGAAAGGAAGATAGCTAGTCTATCCCCCTTTGTGCCCCTTATATCCCCTAGCTATCTTATATTAGCCTCCTTCCTAAACCCTTACTAGTTCTTATTAGCCACCTATCCTTCCACGCTATAACTAATACTTAGGCAAAGCCTAAGCCCTTTATATACCTCCCTACTTACCTGTCCTAATAATATCTCCTAAGAGTATAAATTATCCCCTATTCCCCTTAAACTCTCTTACCCCCTAATCTTATTTATTTTATTACCCTTTTACTAACATTAATATCCCTTATATAAGGAATCCCCTCTCTACTCCCCTTAACTTAAATATAGTATACCCCTATGTTATACACGTCCTAGTGTTAGATATAGGGTTATCTTTACCTATTGCGTTTTATTATTATTAACTTAAATATAGTATACACACGCATTATATATATCTTAGTAATAGGTGTAAAGTTATCTTTACCTATTATGCCTTATTATTATTATTATATAGTATATATAATATAGCTTATGCATAGCCTTACTAGCCCCTTATATTATTATAATAACCCCTAACCCTACCCCTATTAGTTTATTACCTTACCTTTACTTTCTCCCCTAACTTCCCTTTTCCTAACTTTACCTTTTATATATTATAATTTTATCTTAAATCCTTGTTACTTTCTTATTATACTTTAATTATATTCTATATAAACACTTATTAATATACTATATCCTTATAATCCTTCTCCCTATAGCCTTACTATGCCTATAATACCTTTTACTTATTTTATAAGTAAATATCTTATAGAAGGTAACTTAGATAATAAGTAGTATACTATACTTACCTTAGTTTTTTATCCCTATAGTTTATATATAAAATAAGCCCTAACTATAGGTATATTAGACTATTATTTACTTAAGAGTAATAAGTCTTACCCTCCTTACTATTATAATTATATTACTTATATCTAGTTAACTAGGTACCTATTTACTAACCCTTACCTCTATTATACCCTAAAAGACCTTAAAGCTATAATTACTATAAGTAAGTATATTATAGTACCTAGTATTACTAAGATAGTAACTATAAAGTAAAAGTTACTTATTTTATCTTAAAACTACTACTCCCTTATTACTTACTAGAATACTCTCCTTAGCTAGGCCTAGTTTAATCTAGCTCCTATTTATTTAGCCCTTAGGCTATTCCCGTTAACTAATACTCTTACCTTAAATATAACTAGACTTAATATTATTCCCTATATTAGTAATAGTCCCTTAGCTAGTTATAAAGTAAATAACTTACTTTACTAAGTTACTAGTGGCTTATTCTAGTAGAATTAATAGCTTATAAATAGTATAGTGTTAGGAGCATAAAGGCATAAGGGATATTATAAGAGGGCTGCCTCTCTAAGCGAGGCAAATCCCTAGATAACTTGTGCGCTAGGACCTAGTAGCTAGATAGTTACATAGGCGTGAGGAGAAGGTATATAATAATAACCTCTCCTATTTAGGGGAGAGGTTAGAGTTTAAAACCTTTATATACCTACCCCTAGCTATTACCTTTATAGTAATAACCTTATTATCCTATTATTACTCTATTTATCTTTTCCTATGCCTTTAGTTATAATAAATTAAACTCTTAAACCCTTTAAGGTAAATAAACTATTAGTTATAAATTATAATATTAGAATTAAATGGAATAGCTATATAATTTACTATATATAGTAACTATATAGCTAGTATACTATACTTAGGTAATAATATAAGACACTAAGATAGTATAATCCTAAGGTTTAATAGCCTAGATAAAAATAATAAAAATAGCACTCCTAAAGATTAAAATAATAATAAAGAGCTTACTATAGACTAATATAATAATTATAGGGAAATTAAGTATAGTAAAGAGAAGCTAAACTAAATCCTTAAGTAAGCTAAGACTAAGCTATAAAAAGCTTAGAAAAGATAGAGAATTCTATAACTATAGGAATAGTAGTATATAATTAATATAGGCACCTTATTAGTAAGTACTAGTACTAAACTTACTAACCTTACTAAAGGACTTATAATTATACTACCTTTAGACTTACTAAGAAGCTTTAAACCTACTATAATATTATATTACTATAGTCTTATAAAAATATAACTAAAGACTTTAGTATATAAAGAAGATTTATATAAAAGTCTTTAATATTTCTTAGTAAACCTTAATATAGCTTTTACCCTAAACTATAAGATATTTATTAATAATACTACTAAGGTAACCTATACTAGTAACTACCTAGTAAAGAATATAAAGTAATAATAGATATATTATATAGCTATAGATAGTTATATAAATTACTAAGACTATACCTAGGCTAGGTTTATAAATTAGCTAAAAACTAGAATAATAAATAAGAATATATAGTGCTTAGAAGCTATAAGGATATTACTAACCCTTAGATAAGAAAACTATTAGTTATTTTAGAGATTTATAAAAATATAAATAAAAGCTAAGGCTAAACTCCTTAAAGTAATCCCTATAAGACTTTATATTTATATATTTATTAATAGTTAAAATAATACTATAAAGAAGTAAATACTTAGCTAGGAGTTCCTAGTAATATAAACCTATTTAGCTAGTTAAGGAAAGAAAGTAAAAGTTATAATAAAAATAGGTTAAAATAGTAACTAAAGTAATAACTATAAATAAAACTATAGATAAAAAAGGTAATACTTAAATTTACCTATAGTAAATACACTATAATAAAGTAGTAAGGGAGCTATAAGATCCCTTATAGTATGCTTTAAATATAAATAACCTAGTTATATTATACTAAGATATAAAGAACTAGATTATTCTCTTTATAAGAGTATAAGCTATATAATACTATTATATAGAAATAATAGTAATAGAGTAATAAGGTAAGATATAAATAAGATACTAATTAGCTTTACTTAAGCCTAGGATAATACCCTTACTAATAAATTATCTAAGGATATAAGAATAAAAGTTTAGATATTATTATAGTAAGATTATAAATAGGTAGTAATGCTTATACTACTTAATATAGGTATAATAGAATTAATTATCTACTTAAAATTATTATTAAAGGTAAATTAGGCTAATATATAGAAAGATAATATATTACTTAAAAGTATAGCTAAGACCCTTATTTTATATTAAGGAATCTTAAATTAGGTTATCTTAGTAAAAGATAGTATAAGCTATATAAAAATATACTAAGTTTACTACTATATTATAAATACCCCTAAGAACCTTATCCTAGGAATAGACTAAGCTAGAGTGTATAAACCTATAGTTATATCCTAGAAAAGGGACTATAAAGATACCTTATTATAAAAGATTACCTTAACTTTATATTAGGAATATAGTAAGTAAGAAAAGAAGTAAAATACTTATCTATAGTGTTTTTAATTTATTTAGTATTAATTAAGCTTATAGACTTATTAGATAAGGATAAAAAAGATAAGGATATTAGCCTTATAGTAAGTAATGCCCTAACTTATAATAGCCTAACTATAATTAAGGTGTAAGATACCTATATAATAGGGAAGAAAAGTTTTATTACCTTAATAAACCCTAATAGTAAGGTAGTAATACTTATCCTAGAAAAGGACTATAAGCCTAAGTTACTAGAGGTATATATAGATTTTAAAGATATGTTTTCTAATAAGCTTATAGGCATGCTTCCTAAGTTAGGGTTATATGTATATAATTAAGTTAGAAGAAGGGAAAACACCCCTTAGGGGCTAATATATAGTTTAGCTAAAAAAGAGCTAGAAGTGCTTAGAGAGTACCTAGCTAGTATATAGTGTTAAAGATAAATCTAAAGATTAATTAGCTTAGCTAAGGCCCTAATTTTATTTATTCTAAAGAAAGGAGGTAAATTAAGGCTTTATATAAATTATAGGGGCTTAAATTAGATTATAATAAAAGATAAGGTATTATTACCTTTAATTACTAAGATCTTAAATTAATTAAAGGGGGTAAAGGTTTACACTAAATTAAATCTTAAAGATATATACTACTAGCTATATATTTATAAGGGAGATAAGTAAAAGATAGCCTTCTAGTGTAAATATAGTTACTTTAAGTATCTTAAAATACTATGTAGGCTTATAAATATACCTATTACCTTCTAAGAATATATTAATAGCACCCTTAAGGGCCTTATTAATTTTATTTATATTATTTACCTAGATAATATTCTAATTTATAGTAATAATATAGAAGCGTATAAGGGTTATATTAAATAAGTCCTTTATAAGCTTTATAAAGCTAGCCTTTTTATTAACCTTATAAAGTATAAATTTTTATATACTAAGGTTAAATTCTTAGGATTTATAATTATAGAAAAAGGTATCTTAATAAAGTCTTCTTATATTAAGGCTATTATAATCTAGCTAGTACCTTATAGTATACTTAATATCTAGGTATTTCTAAGTTTTACTAGATTTTACTAATGCTTTATTAAAAGCTATAGTAAAATTATAATTTTACTAACTAATTAACTTAGGGAGATTAGCTAGTAACCTTTAAGCTAGAGCCCTATAAGTTAGTAGTATTTAGGGAACTCTAGTAGTAATTCTAGGAAGCGCTAATTTTAGTTTATTTTAATTTACTAGTACCTTTAAGGGTAAAGACTAATATATTAGGATATACTATTAGAGTAGTCCTTATAATATTAGTGCTAGGTTACTAGTACCTAGTAGTATATATATTAAGAAAGTTAAATAATATAGAACTTTATTATATAATACTAGATATAAAGCTTCTAGTAATCTAAGAGGCTTTTTAGGCCTAGAGACACTATCTAGCTTATTTAATATATCTAATTACTATTATAACTAATTATCTTAACTATAAGTACCTAGCTATAAAGCTAAAGCTAAGTAGTAGGTAAGTTATAGCATTAGATAAGCTTTATCTATTTAATTTTATAATTATATATAAGGTAGGGAAATTAAACCTAGCTAACACACTATTAAGAAGGTTAGATTATATTAATAAAGAGAAAAAGTAAAGTTAGTATTCTTATAGTTACTAATGTTTTTATTAAAGTTTATAGAGGTAAAGTAGTAAGGATATAGCAGTAAAACTACTAATACTATAAGGTTAATTTGTTTATTATCTAGTAAGTTAAATATTAAGTTATAGAGGCATTATAATAGAACTACTAATATCTAGTATTTTAAGAAAACATAACTTAAATATATTTTAGAAAAGCCTATAAGTCTAGGATCCCTTATAGGAGGGATTATAGTAGGGATTTTAGATAGTTTATAGTAAGAATATTATAGTAAAACTACTAATACCTAGTATTTAGAATTATTATATAGCTAACTAAACCCTATAAGTCTAGGATTTCTTATAGGAGAAATTTTAGTAGGGATAGCAAATAATAAGTAGTAAGATAGTTATAGTAAAACTACTAATACTTAATAAGGCTTATTATTTAATTATATTTTGCCTATACGTCTAGGCATGCAAAATAAGCTAATCCCTTATAGAGATATTATAGCTAGGATTTTAATAGTTAGGAGAACTTTAGTAAAGTTAAACTCCGCTATATTTAAAGAAGGCTTAGATTCTCTAATTTAAGTTTTATTATTTAAAGTATAATAAAGGGATGCCTTTATTATATAATAGAAGTTACTACTAGAAAGCGGTGACTTTAGAATATTATAGATATAGTCTATTAGGCCCTCCAGAGTATTGTTTGTAGTGTAGTTAGTGTAGTTTTTAGGAAATATTTGTAGTTGTAATGTAGTGTAAAAAAATTTGTAGTTAGTGTAGTGTAGTGTAGTTACTACAAATTATTTTGTAGTGTAGTTAGTGTAGTTACTACACTAACTACAAACACTACAAATGTAGTGTTAGTTAAAAAATAAAGTGGGCCTTTTATTAGTTAGTATTATTCTAAGAATTAGCTTAAGATTATTAATCTAAAGCTTATATTATTAGCTATTTTATTTAATTAGTTATATAATTTCTAAAATAATACTAAAATTAGGATTTTACTATAACTAGGTATTATATATATTATTAGGATTTCTAAATAATATTATTATTCTTAATACTTTTTTTTACTAATATAACTTTAAGAAACACCTTCTTATTATTTTATTTACTATTAATATAAATTATTACTATTACTTTTAATTAAAAAATACCTTAAACTATAGTAATAAAAGAAAATAAACTATTAATAAAACTAAATAAATAATTAAACATTAATAAATTTAATAATTATTTTCTAAATATTATTAGTTATATAGTAACCACTTTTTTAAAGCTTTAAATATTTATTTAGTATTAATATTAATATAATAACACTTTTACCTTAATAATTCTAAACCTTTAGGAAATTATATATACTAAATCCTAATATCTTAATACTTTAATATATAAAGAAATATAATAATATTCTAATATTTTTAAGATATATATATATAACTTATATACTTTCTAAATTAGGATATATAGCTTAATTAGGCTATAAAGAATAATTTAACTATTTTTAAAGATTTAAATTAAAGCCTTATATAGCTAAATAAAAACCCTATCTTTATAATTTATTATAGGAATAAGTATACTTTCTAGATATATAGTAGGGTCCTAGTAATTCTAAAGAATTTCCACTAGAGTTACTATTACTACTACTTTAGAATTACTAAGACTTACTATAGTTAAGTAAGTTAAATTTATTAAATATTAAAATTCTAATTATATAAATAGTATAATTAAAATTAATAAGAGTAAAGAGTTTAAAACCTCTAATAATATATAATTATAAAATAAGACATTCCTTTTTTAACTAAATTACTAATAAATCTATATAATTTAAAAGTTAAATATCTATAATATATTAGGGCCCACTTTTAAATAGAAGATTACTACTATTATTATTTAATTTAGTTATAGTAATAATCTTAAAGATTCTAACTAAATAGGTATTTATTAAGCTTATATTACTAATTTCCTATTATAAATTTCCTATTTCTAATTTAGTAATTTCCTAATACTAATTTCCTATTACTAATCTCCTAATACTATTATTTTAAAAAATATAAAAGAGAAACAAATTTTGTTTTATTAATATATCTAAAAAGCTTAAAATACTAAATAACTAAAAGATTAAGGTTTTTCTATATTAATTTACTTATACTTACTTATATTTATATTTAGCATATTTATTTTCTCTTTATTTTAATTAAACTTTAATACTAATAATATTATTAAGTAATATAAGCTATTATAAGCTATTATACGCTATTATAAGCTATTATAAGCTATTATAAAATTTTTTATCTAACACTACAAAAACGACACTACACTACATAATGTAGTGCAATACTCTAAGGCCCTCTAAGCTATTAATGTTTAAAGCCTAAGTTTTTATTCCTATAGGAATAAGAAAAGAGATTTTACTACTAACCTATGATAACCCTACTACTAGATATTAGGGAGTTAGTAAGACACTTTACTAGTACTTAATTACCCTTTTTAGGAACTCTTAATAGACTTTATAATAGGATTACTACTAGTAAAGAATAGAAATTAAACCTATAATATAATCCTAGTTATTATTAATTATTTTATAAAGTATAGTATTTATATCCCTATATCTATATAACTAACTAGGAATAGGCTAGTAATAGTGTTTTTAGAATATATATTTAGAGACTATAGTGCCCTAGAAGGTATTATTATAGACTAAGGGTTAATATTTATTAGTGGGTTTAAGAGAATATTTTACTACCTTATTATAATAAAGTAGTAACTAAGTACTATATTTTACCTATAGATAAATAAATAGATAAAATATTTAAATTAAGTTCTAAAGCATTATTTAAGGGCTTTTACTTATATAAAGTAAATAAATTAAGCTAATAATTTACTAATAGTATAATTTACTTATAATATAAGTAAGTATATAGTATATAGCTATATACTTACTAAGGCACTATAAGGGTATAACCTAAGGGGGCTATATTAAGTAATTATACTAATTTCTCTAATAAATAATTAAGCTAAGACTAGAGTTTAAGAGCTAAGAAATAAGTATACTATAATTAAGTAGCTCCTAAGTAATATATAAGCTTAGTATAAGAAATATTATAATTTAAAGAGAAAGCTAATAAGATTTAATATAGATAACTATATTTTACTATTAATAAAGAATATTAATTTATAATACCCTAGTAAGAAGCTCTTAGTAAAGTATCTAGGCTCTTATAAGATTAAAAAGGAGGTTAGGAGTTATAGTTTAGTATATTAATTATAGTTACTAGCTAGGATATACTTATATAATATTTTTAATATTATAAGCCTTAAGCCTTTCTATAGGGACCTAAGTAATATAGTTAATATATCCTTATTATAAGATAATATTAAGGATAATAAAGAAGAATTTAAAGTTAAGAGAATTATTTTATATAGGTATAATAATAAACACTATAAATATCTAGTAAAATAGAAAGACTATAATAATTTAGAGAATTTATAGGTACTAAAAAGGGATTTTATCTTAAAAGATATTATTAATAATTATAAGTAGTAATTATATAGCTAAATTATAGAGATAAAGTTACTTCTATAAGTTAAAGAGAGTAAAATCTAATAATAGTATTAATTTTTAAAACTATAATTTAAATAGCTATTTACTTACTACTTCTCTATAGGGATATTAGTAGCTATAATAACTTTAGCTTTATTATTAGAAGTGTTATAGACTAGCCCTTAGGCAACTGCTATTAGGCGTTAATATAATATTAAGAAACTTAAGGAGGGAAGAAAGGAAGAGAGCTAGTCTATCCCCCTTTATGCCCCTTATATCCCCTAGCTATCTTATATTAGCCTCCTTCCTAAACCCTTGCTAGTTCCTATTAGCTACTTATCCTTCTATGTTATAACTAATGCTTAGGCAAAGCCTAAGCCCTTTATATACCTCCTTACTTACCTATCCTAGCAATATCTCCTAAGAGTATAAATTATTCCCTATTCCCTTTAAAACCTTCTTACCCCCTTATCCTATCTATATTATTACCCTTTTACTAATATTAATATCCCTTATATAAATAATCCCCTCTTTACTCCCCTTAACTTAAATATAGTATACCCTTATATTATATATATCTTAGTATTAGGTTATAGGGTTATCTTTACCTATTATAGTTTATTATTATTACCTTAAATATAGTATATATATATATTATATATATCCTAGTAGTAGGTATAGAGTTATCTTTACTTATTATATTATATTATTATTATTATATAGTATATATAACATAGCTTACGCATAGCCTTACTAGCCCCTTATATTATTATAATAACCCCCTAACCCTACCCTTACTAGTTTATTACCTTACCTTTACTTTTATATTATATATAAAAATATTTTACTTACCTTCCCTTTCCCCCTAATTTCCCTTTTCCTAACTTTACCTTCTATATATTATAATCCTATTTTAGATCCTTCTTACTCCCTTATTAAATCTTAATTATATCCTATATAAATACTTATTAATATACTATACCCTTATAATCCTCCTCCCTATAGCCTTACTATACTTACTATACCTCCTATCTATTTTATAAGTAAATATCTTATAGAAAGTAACTTAGATAATAAGTAGTATACTATACTTACCTTAGTTTTTTATCCCTATAGTCCCTATATAAAATAAGCCCTAACTATAGGTATTATAAACTATTACTTACCTAAGAGTAATAAGTCTTATTCTCCTTATTAATATAATTATATTACCTATATCTAGCTAACTAGGTACTTATTTACTAACCCTTACCTTTATTATACCCTAAAAGATCTTAAAGCTAAAATTACTATAGGCTAGTATATTATAAAACCTAGTATTACTAAGTTAGTAACTATAAAGTAAAAATTACCTATTTTATCCTAGAAATACTAGTCCCTTATTACTTACTAAAACGCTCTTCTTAATTAGGCCTAGTTTAATCTAGTATTTATTTATTTAGCCCTTAGGCTATCCCCCTTAACTAATACTCTTACCTTAAATATAACTAGACTTAATATTATTCCCTTTATTAGTAGTAGTCCCTTAGCTAGTTATAGAATAAATAACTTACTATACTAAGTTACTAGTACCTTATTTTAGTAAAACTAGTAGCTTATAAATAGTATAGTTACTATATAATAGGATTTCTATAAGTATTCTATTACTATAATTAGTATACTCTCCCTAGTTATTACTATATTAGTCCTAAGACTAATCCTTAATATATTAAGCTATATAATAAATTACCTACTTATTACTATTAGTATTAATCCTAGTGCTTTTCTAGTATCCCCCTTACTAATCTATATTAAATATAGCTTACTCTCCTTAATAAAACTAGTTACCCCTATACTAAGTCTAAATATCTTCCTATTACCTCTAGTAGTTATATAAGAACTAAGCCCTTACCTATATACTCCTATCTTTTACCCTCTAGGTAATATACCTCTCCTATTATTTAGTATTAGAGATAAAGCTATAATAACTACTATATAGATATCTATTATCCTTAAGCTAGATATAGTTTATCCCTTTTTTAATATATTACCCTTATTAATAGAAGTAAAATAAAGTTTAATAGTGCCTTTAATAAGATTAATAAGGATTTAGTAGCTAAAATAGCTATAGTAAGAGTATATCTTAGTTATACTAAATAATTTATTATAAGTAGTAATATAAGTATATCCCTAGTCCTATATATAGTCTCTCTTAGTAAAAGACTTTTACTTAATTAACTTAGACTATTATTATATTATATATCCCCCTATTCCTATTTAAAGTTATCTAGCGCCTATATATTTCCTATATTCTCTAGTAGTTCTTATATTAGTTAAAAGTAACTTACCTAGTTAACTAGTATATTATATTTATTACCTTTACCTAGTATATTCTAGGCTATAAGGATTTGCTTTATATAGTATTCCTTAATAAGTTTATTATTATTCTCTAATAATATCTATTTTAGATTTAGTCTAGAGTCTTAAAGCTTCTAACTTAAAAGGGGTTTATTACTACTTACTCTATAAGATCTATATAGAAGACTAGGTAAATACCTCTTAGTATATCTAATTAGACTATAAGTAATATTAGGACGTCTATAATAGTATATTTTATAGTAACCTAATTAAGCTTTTATAAAGGGTAATTAGTTTTAATATTCCTAAGTAAGAGCTATACTTTATCCCTAACCTAGAAATATTTTACTAGGTAATATAATACTAATATTATATCCTATTAATATTATTATATATATACTATTATAGCCTAAGCTAAATAAGTCCTCTCCTTAAGGTATTTTAGGAACTAAACTACTCTTCTCTTAGAGGTTATAGTAAATAATACTAGGTCTAGCTATAACTAAATAGGTTCTAAATTATAGCTATATAGTAATCTATTAGGACTTACCCCTATAACTAAGGATATCCTATTATTAATTATAAGCTAATAAGTAGCTAAGTGTTTAGGCTAATTATACTATAAGAAAAAGATAGATATATATAGTATTACTTATACCTCCTAGTTTACCTATTCTATACTACTATCTATCTATAGGTAATATAATATAAAAAGAAGTTAGTTAATCCTAACTCTTAAGTATAATATTATCTAGAAGTTTCCTAACTAATCTAACCCTTAGTCTATAATAATTAACTAAGGAAAACCTTAAAATCTTTACTATACTATCTTAAACTATTTTACACACTCCTTAGCTATAATAAAGGTTATTACCTCTAATTAAATAAACTTAAAGAGCCTATTAGTAATAACTATAAGGAACTAAGGCTATTTTAGGGATAATACTAGTAAGTTTATTATAAAGTTAATAGAGATTTATAACTAAAACTTATTAGGGATTAGTAATAGTTTTAATAAGCCCTAATATTATTAATAACTTTTATAACTACTAAAGTAGTAGTAGTTATAGATAAACCTTATAATATCCTATAATATCCTATCCTAATAAAACTACTACTATAAGATCTAAAATATTATATTATATCCTAGGTGCCCTACTACTAGTAAATTATAATATTATTAGATAAGTATTATTATAAGAGGTTCCTAGGCTAGGACCTAGGTCTAGCCCTAAAACTAAAGCGCCTTATAGGCACTTAGTAAGTAATCTATAACCTATTCCCTTATTATTACTTTTAGTAAAAACTTCCTTACCCCTTCTTTAATTACCTAAAGCTAGATATAGTATATTAAGTCTAATTAAACTACCTAGTCCTATAAAGTCTATAGGTGCCTTATAGTAAAGAAAGCTTCCCTAGTTAGTAGTAGTGCTATATATAATAATAGTAAACTCTAGCTATAACTTACCCCTAACTCTAATAGTAACTATAAGAGTCCTAAAATAGTAATAGGCTATAGTATTTATCCTATTCTTATACTAAGTCCTAACCTATCCTAGTCCCTTTATAAAAGAGTATCTAGGTAGTAAGCCTATATACTAGGCCTATATTAGAGATAAAAGTTAAATAAAGTAAGTATATTTACCTACTAGGCTTACTATTCTAATATTAGCTAAGGTATTATAAAGTATTCTAAATTCTTATAATTTATATAGATTATAAATAGGTAAGACACTCCCTATAGTTTTACTAATTATACCTTAAGATAAGAGATAATAGCTAGAAGCTTCTTATTATAAATAGTATAATTTCTCTATAAGGCTATAAGGCTTATAGAATAGTATATAATAGGGTATAGGATATAATCCTAACCCTTCTATAAAAGGCACCCTTCTAAGGCTATCCCTAAATAATCTGCTTTAACTACTATTAGCTAGTCTAGGTCCTACTATACTAGGACTAGGTATTTAATAAAAGCCTCTTTAAGCCTTTTAAAGGTAGTGTTTTCCTTAGCTCCTTATTAAAATAGGATATCCTTCTTAGTAAAGCATATAAGTGGAGTAGCTAGCTCTAAAAAATCCTAGATAAAATTATAGTAAAGATTTATAAACCTAAGGAAACTATAAACCCCCTATAACTTTATAGGGGCTACTTATTCCCTAATAGCTATAACCTTTATAGAATTAGGGCAAATAGAGTAACTTACTATAATAATATAGCCTAGGTACTAAACCTCCTTTATAGCAAATATAGACTTATTAAGATCTAGGTAAAGGCCTACTACCCTTAATTAGCCTAATATTAGCTAAACCTTAGCTATATAGTCTTTCTTTAATCCCCCTAAATAGACTAAGATATTATCTAAATATACTATAATAAAATCCCCTAATATATCCCCTAAGGACTTATTAATATAATATTAAAAGGTAGCTAGTGCTCCTACTAGGCTAAATAAGTAAACTAGCTATTTAAATAGCCTAAATCTAGTTTAAAACGCTATTAAGTGCTCCTTACCTTTAGCTATCTATAGTTTATAGAACACTATATAAATATTAACCTTTATAAACTATTATACTTAGGAGAGTAAGTGTAGCATTTCCTTAATTAATAGAAAAGGGTAATAATCCTAGGCTATTATCTTATTAAGTGTGTAATAGTTTACGTAAAAACGCTAACTACCTCTAGCCTTCTTAACTAGAAAAATAGGGGCTATTACTAGTAAGAAGCTTGCTTAAATCTATCCCTTATCTATTAAGTCTATAATCTAGTGTCTAATCTCTAAGAGTTAGTCCCTTAGTATATTATATAATAGACCCTATAGAAGTGCTAGTTTAGACCTATCTAGGTTCTTATATATATATATATAGTAATTAAGAGACCCCCTATAAGGAGGTAAGCTATTTACTTTTACTTTATTAAATAGGTCCTTAAAGTTTACTAGTTTATCTAGTAATATTAAAGTATTAGGGTAGGTAGGTTTTAACTTTAGGGTAGTAACCTATAGTACTATAGTAATTTCTTTTAGACTTATAGTAATAAACCTTATAGTTATATCCTTCTTATATTAGGCTTATTAGGCTTTTACTATATATAAGGACCTAATAATTCCCTAAACTAGTTTACTTATACTATATTCTATAGCCTTAGAAACACATAGACCCTTAGCTACCTTAATTACTAACTATTACTTAGCTATATAAATAATAATATCTTACTATTTTAACTATAGTATCCTAAAGATTATATCTTAAGTAAGACCTAATATAATATATAGATATACTAATAATTCCTACCTATTAATATTAATCCTTATATATACTATATATATAATTAAAGACATATCTTCCTAGGTATAAACCCCCTTCTTCTTATTTCCACTACTATATAGACCTATCTCCGCTTTAGTAATTATATAAGCTCTAGGCCTAGTTATTATACTACTAATTTACTAATAGCGCTATAGTAATTATACTTACTATTAATTTAGATATTAAGGTATAAATATATATTAAAGAGTATAGAAACTAAGAATAGTAGTTAATCTATATAGTATTCTATATTTTCCTCTATATCTATACACTAGCTATACTTATCCTTATCTATAGGTAATAACTAGCCTCTATGCCCTTATATAAGACTTTACTTAGGGGCTACTTATTTTCCTAGGGTTAAGTATTAACCTCCTTATTAGCGCTTTTCTTATTTACCTTATATATATTAATAGTAATCTTTAGATAAGGTTAGTAGGTAGGAAGGAGGGTATACTCTTAGATCTAGTGTTTTATTAAGCTATAATATAAGTAGTATTCCTCCTTATAGCATCTTATTATTTTATCTATTATAACCTATTAGGCCCTTAGCCTCCTACTATTAGTCTTTTAGGGCTTCTCTTTCTCTCTATATTAGCTTATTTACTAAAGCAAGTTAATATAGCCTAGACTCTAGTTATTAGTATATTACTATTTTAGTTAGTTTATTAGGGTATAGGTTATACTAGCTAGGGTTTATATTAGGTTTAATACTTATTCTCTAAGGCTAGGGCCTTAATATTAACTATAATACTATAGTATTATAAGACTATAAAAGGGTAATCTATATAACTAATTCCTTTACTAATACTAACCTCTCTTAGCTACTTATTAAGAGCGTGTTATAACTTTACTAGCTTAATATTACTTACTTACTACCCTTCCCTTACTATAGAGAGTTTCTATTTAAAGTAAATAAAGAATATAGTAAATAACTCCCTAAACCCTTACTTAATCTAGTTAAGTTTTATAAGGGCTATCTCCTATCTATAAGGGTTAGAGAATATACTTTCTAGGTAGCTAAGAAAGCTAATAAAAGAGTAGTTATATAAGTAACTTACCTTAAAGTATATAGCTATATAGGACTAGACCTTTAGTGCTAAGTTTTAGTAAATAAATATCTATTAGTCCTTATTTACTTTTAACTTATATTATATAAGGAACCTTTATATAGCAAATATAGTCTTATTATTATTATATAGATTACCTATAGGGATTAGTTTTTAATATAGTTATTATATAGTAGGTAATATAGTAAGGGTAGTATATTATATAGGAGGGTATAGGTCTAATACTAGGGATTAAATAGGGGTATTTATTAGGGAGGCTAACTAGAATAGTAATAGTAAGTTTATATAAACTTAGTATTATAGAGTCTTAATCTCTCTTACCTACTACTTAATTATAAGTTAAAGTGTATTAATTTACATATTATAAGCTAACAGTAGTAATGTAGTATTTGTTAATAGGGTTCCTATCCCTAGGTTTCCTTTAATCTATAGTTATAGTATATTTATTATATTATCTTCTTCTATTATATTAATTTATTTATTTATTTATAGTAATGCTATTATTTTTAGTAGCCCTTTATTAAGGCTAAAGGAAGTTTCTTAAATATTATAGACTAGCCCCTAGGTAACTACTATTAGGTATTAATATAATATTAAGAAACTTAAGGAGAGAAGAAAGGAAGAGAGCTAGTCTATTCCCCTTTATACCCCTTATATCCCCTAGCTATCTTATATTAGCCTCCTTCCTAAACCCTTGCTAGTTCCTATTAGCTACCTGTCCTTTCGCGCTATAACTAATGCTTAGGCAAAGCCTAAGCCCTTTACAAGAAGATTCCTTATCCCTATAAGTATAGGCTAAAATTTCTTCTAAGACCTCTAAGGGCCTAATATAAATAAGGAGTTAAGTAATAAATAGTATAAACTAGTAGTAAGTTAGTAGGATATAAGCTATAAAAATATTTAAGAAACTTACTATTAGGCTAGTTATAGCTATAAAGTAAAGATAGTTTATGATTTTAATTTAAGTCTCTAAGTTAGTAATATTAAGTGTTAAAAATAAGACCTATTTTTATAGCCCTTTTCTAGTCATAAGGTCTTGTTGTTGCTTGCGTTGCTTGCAGGCCTGACAGCTGCACTGCAGCTGTTAACAGTTGTGTGGTGACTGTCAATGGTCACGTTGTAGCTGTCAACAGCTACGACTGACTGTGTGGATGACTAAGTCAATTAAATGACTAAGTCAAGTGGATGACTTACTAAGTCAATTGTGGCTGCGTTGCAGCCACAACCCTAGCCATAACAACTAGACCGGATTAGGAAGGTAACATAACCTATACCTAATCTTTAACTGCGATTTTCTTGATAACTAGAGGTTATATAAAAGTCTTGCGTATAGCAAATTGGAGCTATAAAGCAAGGCTTTTAAATTCTATAAAGATATTTTTTAGTCAAAAATTTAGTACATATAGGCGTCTAGCTAATATGGTGGTGAGTCGATTTTTTGGTTTTTCCATACAAATGAATTTTGCGGAAAATTAAAAGTGGCCCCGGAGACCTGGCTAGCGACCTAGATCCACCGATATGGTCAGAGGGTCTATGAGAGAAAGACTAGTTAGCTAGACCTCTTAACCAATTCAGCCGCATTGCCCGCATAACGTTCCTAAATCAATTCTATTAATAAATTAGCTATTGTAAAAGCTATCTAAATCGGAATTCAATAGTGATATCTGCCACAACCTTTTGTTGCGTTACGTTAATCTAATTTAACGTGGCGGCTCTATTAGTCCCTAACCGTAGAGTCTGCACCCGTACAGCTGTTGCCAGCTAGCATCAGCTCCTTACATTCTAATATTAAGTTATTATAAGAATATAGTATACTTATTAGCCTTTACCTTATCAGTAGTATTAGTAGTAAGATAAGCATATCTAACCTAGCTATATTAATTAGTATTTTTATAAGATAATAAAGTATTATAAAGTTTATAAAGAGTATAAATAAGAGCCTAGTAGTAAGTTAGAAATTATTAAGTTATATATTAATAAGGGTAAACTTATAATATTAGTATAAAAGTATATTCCTTTAGGAATAGACTAAATTAAGTTAAATAGCTTTTTATAAAGCTAGGTAATTCTATTAGGGTATTAGTAGTATATTAGTAAAGAACTTATTTTAAGGGTTAGGATAATATATACTAATATAGAGTTTATTATTTCTTATATAATATATATATTTTATAGAATTATCTAAGTAAGTTAGCTAAGGATAGTAATAAGGTAGTAGTATAGTTATACTTAAAGAGTAACTATAGTCTTTTAGAGTAGCTTTTTCTTTAATAATATATTAAGGCTTAGTACTTTTATTATCTTAGGAGTAATCTTCTAGATAGTAGCTTACTAAGTATAATATAAATAAAGTATCTTAGTATTACTAGTACTAAGTTAGTAGTAAGATCTCTATGCTTAAGTAGTAAACTTATATAGTTAATTTATTTGTTTTTATATATTTATAAGGAGATTTCTTAGAAACCTTAGTAATAGAAGTAAGCATAAGACTAGTGGAAATAGATATAGTAGTAAATATAGTAAGCTAGTAAATAGTTAGTAGCGCTAAAGTAGTAAAGAAATTTAAGGGAAGAAAGGATTATTTAAAGACTACTAAATAATAGTAGCGTAAAAGCTACTATTAAGCTAGTAAGGGTAACTTATAAATTTAAGATAAGGATATTAAAGAAAGAAATAATAAGGAAAGAGAAAAAACTAGCCTCTTTTATAGGGAATAGCTAACTCTTAAGTAATTTATAAGCTATATATAATAAATTAATAAATTAGAAAAATGATAATTATAGCTACTACTATTAGAAATATAAGCTAGCTATACACATATAGTAAAGTTAGGATAAATTCGCTATAATTTATAAATAAAGCTATTTAAATTATTAGGACTAAGAACCCTATTTATTTAACCTAATTATAAAAATTAACATAAGTTATCTAATAGGGGGAATTAGCTATATAGAAGTTAGATATAGTTAGGTCTTAGTGTTAAAGCTATAAAGTAATAGCAAGTAATAGTAAGCTAGCTATATAAGAAAATAATTAGAACCTAATATTATTAAGGTTTTATTTTTTCTACTAATGCGTTAGGGCATAAGGGATTATAATAATCCTATATTATATTATAAGGTTAAAGAATAGTCTTAGAAGCTTCTAAGTCATATGCTCTCCCTAGGTAGTAGTTTATTATATAATTAAGGATATTTATATATAGGGGGTATTATATTAGGAGCATAAAGGCATAAGGGATATTATAAGAGGGCTACCTCTCTAAGCAAGGCAAATCCCTAGATAACTTATGCACTAGGACCTAGTAGCTAGATAGTTACGTAGGCATAAGGAGAAGGTATATAATAAGGACCTCTCTTATTTAGGGGAGAGGTTAGAGTTTAAAACCTTTACGCACCCACCCCTAGCTATTACCTTTATAGCAGTAACCTTATTCTCCTATCATTACTTTGTTTATCTCTTCCCACGCCTTTATTTATAATAGGTTCCTATATTAGTTATAAGTAACTTGCCTATTTAACTAGTATATTATGTTTATTGCCTTTACCTAGTGTATTCTAGGCTATAAGAATCTATTCTATATAGTATTCCTTAATAAGTTTATTATTATCCTTAGATAATATCTATTCTAAATCTAGCCTAGAATCCTAAAGCTTCTAACTTAAAAAGGGGTTTATTACTACTTACTCTATAAGATCTATATAGAAGACTAGGTAAATACCTCTTAGTATATCTAATTAAACTATAAGTAGTATTAGGACTTCTATAATAGTGTATTTTACTATATCCTAATTAAGCTTTTATAATAGGTAATTAGTTTTAATATTCTAAAGTAAGAGCTATACTTTATCCCTAACCTAGAACTATTTTACTAGGTAATATAACACTAATATTACGTCCTATTAACATTATTATATATAAGCTATTATAGCCTATACTAATTAAGTCCTCTCCTAGATATATTTTAGGAACTAGACTACTCTTCCCTTAGAGCTTATAGTAAGTAGTGCTAAGTCTAGCTAAGACTAAATAGGTTCTAAATTATAGCTATATAGTAATCTATTAGGGCTTACCCCTATAACTAAAGATATCCTATTATTAATTATAAGCTAATAGGTAGCTAAGTATTTAGGCTAATTATACTATAAGAACGAGATAGATATATATAGTATTGCTTAAACCTCCTAGTTTACTTGTTTTATGCCACTATTTATCTATAGGTAATATAATGTAAAAAGGAGTTAATTAATCCTAACTCTAAAACATAATATTATCTAGAAGTTTCCTAACTAATCTAACCCTTAGTTTATAATAATTAACTAAGGAAAACCCTAAAATCTCTACTATACTATCTTAAACTATTCTACGCACTCCTTAGCTATAATAGAAGTTATTACCTCTAATTAGATAAACTTAGAAAGTCTATTAGTAATAACTATAAGGAACTATAGCTATTCTAGGGAAGATACTAGCAAGTTTATTATAAAGTTAATAGAGATTTATAACTAGAACTAGTTAGGGATTAGTAATAGTTTTAATAGGCCCTAATATTATTAATAGCTTTTATAACTACTAAAGCAGTAATAATTATAAATAAACCTAGTAATATCCTATAATATCCTATAATATCCTATTCTAATAGAATTATTACTATAGAATCTAAAACATTATATTATATCCTAGGTGCCTTACTACTAGTAAATTATAATATTATTAAATAAGCATTATTATAAGGGGTTCCTAGGCTAGGACCTAGGTCTAGCCCCTAAACTAAAGCGCCCTATAGGCACTTAGTAAGTAATCTATAACCTATTCCCTTATTATTACTTCTAGTAAAAACTTCCTTACCTCTTCTTAAATTACCTAAAGTTAGATATAGTATATTAAATCTAATTAAACTACTTAGTCCTATAAAGTCTAAAGGTGCCTTATAGTAAAGAGAGTATCCCTAGTTAGTAGTAGTGCTATATATAATAATAGTAAATTTAGGCTATAGCTTACCCCTAGCTCTAATAGTAACTATAAGAGTTCTAAAATAGTAATAGGCTATAGTATTTATCCTATTCTTATATTAGTTTCTATCCTATCCTATTCCCTTTATAAAAGAGTATCTAGATAGTAAGCCTATATACTAGGCTTATATTAGAGGTAAAAGTTTAATAAAGTAAGTATATTCACTTACTAAGCCTACTATTCTAATATTAGATAAGGTATTATAAAGTATTTTAAATTCTTATAATCTATATAAATTATAAATAGGTAGGACACCCCTAAAGTTTTACTAACTATACCTTAAGGTAAGAGATAATAGCTAGAAGCTCCTTATTATAAATAGTGTAATTCCTCTATAAGGCTATAAGGCTTATAGAATAGTATATAACTAGGTATATAATATAATCCTAACCCTCCTATAAGAGGCACCCTCCTAGGGCTAGCCCTAAATAATCTGCTTTAACTACTATTAGCTAGTTTAGGTCCTATTAGGCTAGGATAGGGTATTTAATAAAGGCCTTCTTAAGCCTTTTAAAGGCATTATTTTGCTTAGTGCCCTATTAAAATAGGATATTCTTCTTTATAAGATATATAAGTAGTATAGCTAGCTCTAAAAAATCCTAGATAAAATTATAGTCAAAATTTATAAACCTAAGGAAACTATAAAC
Source organism: Epichloe scottii (assembly GCA_021950295.1). Classification (NCBI taxonomy): domain Eukaryota; kingdom Fungi; phylum Ascomycota; class Sordariomycetes; order Hypocreales; family Clavicipitaceae; genus Epichloe; species Epichloe scottii. The sequence goes on along the minus strand of CP083247.1, from coordinate 5,532,447 downwards.
CCCCTATAACTTTATAGGGGCTACCTATTCCCTAATAGCTATAACCTTTATAGGATTAAGGCAAATAAAGTAGCTTACTATAATAATATAACCTAGGTACTAGACCTCCTTTATAGCAAATATAGACTTATTAAGATCTAAGTAAAGGCTTACTAACCTTAATTAGCCTAATATTAGCTAAACCTTAGCTATATAATCTTTCTTTAATCCCCCTAAATAAACTAAGATATTATCTAAATATACTATAATAAAATCCCCTAATATATCCCCTAAGGACTTATTAATATAATATTAAAAAGTAGCTAGCGCTTTTACTAGGCTAAATAGGTAAACTAGCTATTTAAATAGCCTAAACCTAGTTTAAAACACTATTAAGTGCTCCTTACCTTTAGCTATCTATAGTTTATAAAACACTATATAAATATTAACCTTTATACACTATTATACTTAGGAGAGTAAGTATAGTATTTCTTTAATTAATAGGAGAGGGTAATAGTCCTAGGCTATTATCTTATTAAGCGCGTAATAATCTATATAAAAACGCTAACTATCTCTAGCTTTCTTAATAGGAAAAATAGAGGCTACTACTAATAAGAAGCTAGCCTAAATCTATCCCTTATCTATTAAGTTTATAATTTAGTATTTAATCTCTAAAAGTTAATCCCTAGGTATATTATATAATAAACCCTATAGAAGTAATAGCTTAGACCTATCTAGGTTCTTATATACCTATATATAGTAGTTAAGAGACCCCTTATAAGGGGGTAAGCTATTTGCTTTTACCTTATTAAATAAGTCCTTAAAGTCCACTAGCTTATTTAGTAATATTAAAGTATTAGGGTAGGTAGGTTTTAACTTTAAAGTAGTAACCTATAATACTATAGTAATTTCCTTTAGACTTATAGTAATAAACCTTATAGTTATATCCTTCTTACACTAGGCTTATTAGGCTTTTACTATATATAAGAACCTAATAATTCCTTAAACTAGTTTACTTATACTATATTCTATAGCTTTAGAAATACATAGACCCTTAGCTACCCTAATTACTAGCTATTACTTAGCTATATAAACTATAATATCTTACTATTTTAACTATAGTATCCTAAAGATTATATCCTAAGTAAGGCCTAAAATAATATATAGGTATACTAATAACTCCTACCTATTAATATTAATCCTTATATATACTATATATATAATTAAAGATATATCTTCCTAAGTATAAACCCCCTTCTCCTTATTTTTATTACTATATAAACATATCTTTACTTTAGTAATTATATAAGCTCTAGGCCTAGTTATTATACTACTAGCTTACTAATAATGCTATAGTAATTATACTTACTATTAATTTAGATATTAAGGTATAAATATATATTAAAGAGTATAGAAACTAAGAATAGTAATTAATCTATATAGTATTTTATATTTTTCTCTATATCTATATACTAGCTATACTTATCCTTATCTATAGGCACTAACTAGCCTCTATACCCCTATATAAGACTTTACTTAGGGGCTACTTATTTTCCTAGGATTAATTGTTAATCTCCTTATTAGTGCTTTCCTTATTTACCTTATATATATTAATAATAACCTTTAAATAAGGTTAGTAAGTAAGAAGGAGAGTGTACTCTTAGATTTAGTGTTTTATTAAGCTATAGTATAAGTAGTATTCCTTCTTATAGTGCCTTATTATTTTATCTATTATAACTTATTAGGCCTTTTACCTCTTACTATTAGTGTTTTAGGGCTTCCCTTTTCTCTCTATATTAGCTTATTTACTAGAATAGGTTAATATAGTATAGACTCTAGTTATTAGTATATTACTATTTTAGTTAGTTTATTAAGGTATATATTATACTAGCTAGGGTTTATATTAAGTCTAATACTTATTCTCTAAGGCTAGGGCCTTAATATTAACTATAATACTATAGTACTAGGAGACTATAAGGGGGTAATTTATATAACTAATTCCTTTACTAATACTAACCTCTCTTAGCTATTTATTAAGAGTATATTATAACTTTACTAGCTTAATATTACTTACTTACTAGCCCTCTCTTACTATAGAGAGTTTTTATTTAAAGTATATAAAGAATATAGTAAATAACTCCCTAGACCCTTACTTAATCTAGTTAAGTTTTATAAGGGCTATCTCTTATCTATATAAGTTAGAGAATATACTTTCTAGGTAGCTAAGGAAGCTAATAGGGAAGTAATTATATAAGTAACTTACCTTAAAGTATATAGCTATATAGGGCTAGACCTTTAGTGCTAAGTTTTAGTAAATAAATATCTATTAGTCCTTATTTACTTCTAACTTATATTATATAAGAAACCTTTATATAGTAAATATAGTCTTATTATTATTATATAAGTCCCCTATAGGGATTAGTTTATAATATATTTACTATATAGGGGGTAGGGTAATAGGGGCTATATACTATATAGAAGGGTATAGGTCTAATACTAGGGGTTAAATAAGGGTATTTATTAGGAGTCTTAACTAGGATAGTAATAAAGGGTTTATATAAACTTAGTATTATAAAGACTTAATCTCTCTTACTTACTGCTTTATTATAAGTTAAAGTGTGTTAATTTGCGTATTATAAGCTAATAGTAGTAATATAGTGTTTATTAATAGGGTTCTTATCCCTAGGTTTCCTTTAACCTATAGTTATAGTGTATTTATTATATTATCTTTATCTATTATATTAATTTATTTATTTATTTGTAGTATTACTATTGTTTTTAGTAGCCCTTAGTTAAGGCTAAAGGAAGTTTCTTAAATATTATAGACTAGCTCCTAGGTAATTACTATTAGGCGTTAATATAATATTAAGAAACTTAAGGAGGGAAGAAAGGAAGATAGCTAGTCTATCCCCCTTTATTCCCCTTATATCCCCTAGCTATCTTATGTTAGCCTCCTTCCTAAACCCTTGCTAGTTTCTGTTAGCTACCTGTCCTTCCGCGCTATGACTAATGCTTAGGCAAAGCCCAAGCCCTTTACATATAGACTTTTAAAATATATATAGCTTAAGGCTATAATATTAATAATAGCTAAGGCATATATAAAATACTTTAAACATTATTAGTAGTAATTCTATAGGTTCCCTATGTAAATAATTATAGACTATAGATTAGATTAGCTAAGTAATTTCTAGACTTTCCTTTAAAAAAGGTTAGTATATAATAATTACTATTAATATTATATTACTTATAGATAGATAGCAAAATAGAGAGGGTAAATTAGGAGGTATAGGCTATCTTATAGGTAATATTATCCTTTTCTTAATTTAAATAGCCTAACTATTTACCTACTTACTAACTAGTGTTAAATAATTAGGACTTATTAGTAATAGGTGTAAGTGTAAATATAGTTTTATATAGTTATAATATATGAATAGTTTAGAAAGTAACTTAAATATAGTTATTAATTACTTTAGTAAAAGGATAGGCTTAGGCTTTCTTATAATATTTAAAGAATAAAATAAATCTTATATAAGCTACTATAGCCTTTGTTTAATAATAGTAATAGGAGGATACTAATAGTAGTTATAGACTAGTAAAATACTTATAAGTTAGTAACTATATATAGTTAAATCTTTAGAATATAAAGATAAATTATCCCTATAAGAAGTTAAATTAGGTAATAGCTAAGTATAAGGTGCTTAAGGTCCCTATACTACTAACTATTAAGTTAGATATACTAAGGGGCCTATATCCTATCTTTTATATTAATTTAGTCTAGTAAGTAATTAAAGATCTATTACTAAGTTAAAAGCTAGCTAATAAACGCTTACTACTAGAACTTAGGATAATAAATACTAACCTTAATCTCTTAGAGTACTAGGTTAAAGATATTCTTATAGCTAAAAAGGCATAAGGATAGGGATTATACTATAATATATTAGTAAAATAAAAAGAATATATTTAGCTAATATAAAAACCGCTAGAAAATATATAAAATATAGAGGCATTAGATAGATTTAAGGCATAATAGGGTAATATATAGATAAATAATAGTCCTAAATAAGTATAATTTTATTTAAATATAAAAAACTAAAAATATTAATTTACCTTTATGATATATATAATCTAGTACTAGTTATTTACTATAATAAAGGAAATTTAAGATAGGGAAGTACTATCTTACTTATACTTATACTTATAGTGTTTATTAGTAAGGAGGTAAACTAACTTTACTATATAATTAAAAAGGGCTTATTATCTAGTATAAGTTACTTATTAGGTAGTAATAGACTATATAAGAGTCTTATTTATATTACTTATACTATAGAGGAATTTAGTAGCTATATAGTTCCTATAACCTAAGGTATTTTAAGGGGGAGTAAGCTACTATATAAGAATAAGTGCTTATATATTAGTAATGCCCTAGGCCTAGGCTATACTAGTAAGGAAAAGAAAAGGGGTTTTATAGTAATAAAATTAATATAAGCTATAGCTAAAATAGCATTATAATACTTATAATAGTAAATAAAGGTCTTTATTTTAATAATATAATATCCCTTCTTAGTAGTAGTTTACTTAACTACTAAAGTCTTTATAGACTTACTTATACTTACTAAGATCTTTAAGTGCTTATAAGTATAATATAGTTTAGGGTTAAAACTATATAAATATAATTCCTATATATATAAGTAGTAAGCCTAATAATATAGTATATAAGATATATAAGTACCTAGCTTATAGGAGTATATACCCTTAGTATAAAGGTTATTAAAATAAGGGATATATAGGATGGTTTATTCTTTATTATTAGAGTTATTCTTATTATCTAAGTCTTTTTCTAAAATATAGCTACTAAGGTAGCTAGCCTTTCTTAAGAAAGAAAAAGAGAGAGGGGTAGTAAAGGTATAGTAATAGCCTTATTACTAAGAGAAAGAAAAATATTAATATTAGCTATAGTAATAAAGGGGAGTAAATAAGGTATAAAAAGATTAGGAGTTAAGTAAGAATAAAAGCTAAGATTAAAAGAAATAAGAAAAGTAATAATAATTAAAGAGAAATAAAAGAAAGAATTATTAAGGGAAGTATTATAGTATTTATATTTTATAGGTAGTAAGGATTAGGTTTAACCTAAATATAGTTTATTTATATTAATATATATATTTTAGGGATAAATAAGGGATATTATTATATAATTAGGCACTAGGTAATTAGAATTATAAAAAAGATTTAGGGTAAGAAAGGAATTTAATAAGTAAAAAAAGAATTATAAGAAATAAGTAATATAGTAAGGTTAGGTAAGGTAAAAAGATAGCTAGCTATAGGTATAAAAACTTAAGGGGCTAGTATTATAAGGGGGTAAGTGTTATAAACTAGCCTTAGGGTAACTGCACGTAAGCGTTTAAAGTGCAAATCTTATTCTTATAGAAGAAGAAAAGAACTAAACAAAGAGGTTATAATAAATCCCCCTTATAGCAGGTCCTATATAGTCTATACACAAACCACCCCTTTCTAAACCTAGTCTTACTCTAGACTTAACCTAAGCTTATAGCTTAAGTTTATAATATACCCCCTTACTTACCCTTCCCCTCCCTCCCTTTTTAATTAGTAAAAAACTACTAAAAATAAACTATATATATATAGTAATATAACTATATATAAGTAGTATTATATACCCCTATGCCCTTAAGCCCTATAAGTCTAGAAAAACATTTTATAAAGACTACCTTACCCCTAACTCTCTTAATATATAAGTAACCTACTCCCTTTTTACCCTTACCTCCTTATAATACTAGCCCTTTAAGTTTCTATACCTATAGCTAGCTATCTTTTTACTTTACCTAACCTTACTATATTACTTATTTCTTATACTTTACCTTTTACTTACTAAACTCCTTTCTTACTCTAAATCTTTTTTATAATTCTAATTACCTATTACTTAATTATATAATAATATCCCTTATCTATCCCTAAAATATATATATAAATATAAATAAACTATTTTTAGGTTAAACTTAATTCTTACTACCTATAGAATATAAATACTCTTATACTTCCCCTAATAATCCTCCCTTTTATTTCCTTTTAATTATTACTACTTTTCTTATTTTTTCTATCTTAGCTTTTATCTTTACTTAACCTTTAATCTTTTTATACCTTATTTACTCCTTCTTTACTACTATAGCTAATATTAATATACTCCCTTCTCTTAGTAATAAGGCTACTACTATGCCTTTACTACCCTCTCCTCCCTCTCCCTTCTTAGGTAAGGCTAGTTACCTTAGTAGCTATATTTTAAAAGAAGACTTAGATAATAATAATAACTCTAATAGTAAAGAATAAACTATTCTATATATTTCTTACCTTAATAACCTTTATACTAAGGGTATACACTCCTATAAGCTAAGTACTTATATATCTTATATACTATATTATTAGGCTTATTACTTATATATATAGGAATTATACCTATATAGTTTTAACCCTAAACTATATTATACCTACAAGCACTTAGAGGTATTAGTAAGTATAGGTAAGTCTATTAAGACTTTAGTAGTTAAGTAAACTACTACTAAGAAAGGATATTATACTATCTTAATAAAGACCTTTATTTACTATTATAAGCATTATAACACTATTTTAGCTATAGCTTATATTAACCTAGCTACTATAAAACCCCTCTTCTCCTCCCTTACTAGTATAGCCTAGGCCTAAGGTACTACTAATATATAAGCACTTATTTTTATATAATAATTTACTCCCCCTAAAATGCTATAGGTTATAAAAACTATATAATTACTAAATTTCTCTATAGTATAAGTAATATAAATAAGACCCTTATATAGTCTATTACTACCTAGGAAGTAACTTATACTAGATAATAAGCCCTTTCTAATTCTATAGTAAAGTTAGTTTGCCTTTTTACTAATAAATATTATAAGCGTATATATAAGTAAGATAGTGCTCCCCTATCTTAAATTTCCTTTATTATAGTAGATAATTAGTGCTAACTTATATATATAATAGAGGTAAATTAATGTTTTTAGTTTTTTATATTTAAATAAAATCATACCTATTTAGGACTATTATTTATCTATATATTGCCCTATTATGCCTTAAATCTATCTAGTGCCTTTATATTCTATATATTTTCTAGTGGTTCCTATATTAGCTAAATATATCCTTTTTATTTTACTAATATATTTTAGTATAATCCCTATTCTCTTATATTTTTAGCTATAAGAATATCTTTAATCTAGTACTCTAAGAGATTAGAATTAGTATTTATTATCCTAAGTTCTAGTAGTAAGCGCTTATTAGCTAGTTTTTAACTTAGTAATAAATCTTTTACTACTTACTAGACTAAATTAATATAAAAGATAGGATATAAGCCCCTTAGTATATCTAACCTAATAGTTAGTAGTATAGGGACCTTAAGCACCTTATACTTAGCTATTACCTAATCTAACTTCTTATAAGGATAATTTGTCTTTATATTCTAGAGATTTAACTATATATAGTTACTAACTTAGAAATATTCTGCTAGTCTATAGTTACTATTTATATCCTCTTATTATTATTATTAAATAAAAGCTATAGTAGCTTATATAAGGTCTATTTTATTCTTTAAATATTATAGGAAAGCCTAAGCCTATCCTTTTACTAAAGTGGTTAATAACTACGTTTAAGTTACCTCCTAAACTATTAATATATTATAACTATATAGAGCTATGTTTACACTTATACCTATTACTAATAAGTCCTAATTATTTAACGCTAGTTAGTAAGTAGGTAAGTAATTAGGCTATTTAAATTAAGAAAAGGATAGCATTACCTATAAGATAGCCTACACTTTCTAATTTACCCTCTCTATTTCGCTATCTATTTATAAATAGTATAATATTAATAGTAATTATTATATACTAACCTTTTTACAAAGGAAAGTCTAGAAATTGCTTAGCTAATCTAATCTATAGTCTGTGATTATTTATATAGAAAACCTATAGAATTACTACTAATAATATTTAAAGCGTTTTATATATGCCTTAGCTATTATTAATACTATAGCCTTAAGCTATATATATTTAGAAAGTCTATCTATAATAACTATAAGGAACCATAGGTTATCCTATCCCCTAGTAGGAAGGTTAGTTATAAAGTTAATAGAAATCTATAACTAGTACTTATTAGGAGAAGGGATTAGCTTTAGTAAGCCTTACTATAACTATTAGCTTTTCTGCCCTTTATAGTAGTAATAATTTTATATAAAACAAGCTATATTCTATAATATTCTATCCTAATAGAAGTCTCTTTAAAGCGCCTTAAAAGTTATATTCCTCCCTAGGTGCCTTAATAAGGGTAAGTTATAAGTCTATTAAATTAATATTATAGTTAATAGCTCTTACTTTAGGATTTATATTTATCCTTAAAATTATAATACGCCCTTTATACTAATTTAGTAATTCACTATCTATTCTCTTATACTTATAGTATTAGGAAACTTCTAGGCCCTTACCTTTACTATACTAAGCTAAACCCTATAAGCCTTATCCTAGAGTAAAGATTAATCCTATAGAGATTAAAGATATTTATCTATAAATAGCGCTTTTCTAGCTAGAGAGTCCTAGAGCGTGCCTAGGTTACCTTTCTAACTATCCCCTTTTACTAATATAATAAGCTAAATACTTACTACTACCCTTCCTTATTAAAACTAAAACTTAGTAAGGGATATTACTAAATATATAAGTAGCTCTTTTAGCTTCTTTACCTATACTTCCTCCTAATAGTGTCTTAATAATATATTTAGTTAGGCTACTTATATACCTAGCCTATAATATAAATAGAAGTTAAAAAGTGCTAGTATCTCTGCCTATCTTACCTACTATTCTAATATCTCCCTTAGCGCTATAAAGTACTCTAAGTTCTTATAATCTATAAGGATTATAAATAGCTTACTAATACTCTATAGTTTTACTAACTATACTTTAAGGTAAGAGATAACTACTAGAAGCTCCTTATTATATATTATATAGTTCTATTAGGTAAGCTATAACTAAGTAAAGTAATAAGCTACTAGATATAAAACTCCTTTATTATTAACCTAGGAAAGTTAACCCCTAAAGCTATCCTAGAATAGTTTGCCTTAACTAATATATCCTTCTTAGGGTCCTACTAGGTTAAAATAGGATATAATATAAAAGCTAACTTTAATATATTAAAGGCCTTATTATACTCCTTTATCTATAAAAATAAGGCTCCCTTTTTAGTTAAGTTAAGTAAGGGCACTATAATCTCTAAGAATTATAGTATAAAGTTATAATAAAAGTTAGTAAAACCTAGAAATCTATATACTCTATAGACCTATATTAGGGCCTCCTAATCCCTTATAGCTATAATCTTCTCCTTATCTAGGCAAATTTGTTTTCTAGTATAGATAATAAATCCTAGGTACTTTACCTCTTTAGTTATAAAAATACACTTCTTAATATCTAAGTTTAGTCCTACCTAGTAAAGCCTATTTAAAACCACCTAAACTTTCTATATATAGTCCTTTTATAAACTGCCTAAATAGACTAGAATATTATTAAGGTATGCTATTATATAGTCCCCTAGGATTTCGCTTAAAGCACTATTAATATATCTCTAAAAGGTAGTAAGTATACTTACTAACCTAAAGGGATATATAAGCTATTTAAATAAACTAAACCTTATTTAGAATAATATTTAGTGTTCTTTACCTTTAGTAATATATATATAATAAAACGCTACTTATATATCTAATTTTATAAATCACTTTACCTCTAATAATAATTATAATATTTCCTTAACTAGTAGTAAAGGGTAATAGTCCTATTCTATAATCTTATTAAGTATATAGTAATTTATATAAAACCTCTAACCTCCCCCTAGTTTCTTTATAAGTAGTATAGGTACTATAGCTAAAGATAAACTTACCCTAATCTAGCCCTTATTTATTAAGTCTATTACTTACTTCTAAATTTCTAGTAAGTAATAATAAGGTATATTATATAAAGGCGCCTAAGGTAACTCTAATTTATTACCTTCTATATCTTACTTTAACTAGATATAATAGTTAGACTAGCCCTAGTGTAGTAGTAAAATATTTGCCTTATTCTCTAAGAAAAGGTCCTTAAAATCCTATAGTATTTCTAGTAAGGAGGCTAGGAGCTCCTATTCTATAGCCTTTAGTATTATATTAATTTGTAAGATAGATATAATTTCCTATAGACTTATTATATAAAGCTAGATATATTCCTTCTATCTCTTTACTTAATACACTATCCCTATAAACATAAAACCTAAGATAGCTACTATAGGTTATTTTACCTTCCTATTAATTATAGCCTATACTTATAGGTTATTTACTAACCCTATAAGCACTTATTACTATGCTATGTCTAAGTTAATCTTATTTTGTTTTATCTAAGGTATCCCTAGGATAAGTTACCTTATTAATCCTAGGATTATATATATAATAATTAGTATCTCCTATCTATCTAAATCCACTTAAAAACAAATAATATATATTATATATAAATGCTTTCTATGCTTCTTTTCTCCCCCTTATTTTACACTAACCGCTATATAAACTAACCTCTTAGTTAGAAAAGGGAGGCATTCTAGTTAAAGCTTCTAAATAAGGCATTTACTTATAGTAGCGTAGTAGTTATAACTTATATTAATTTAAGTATCTATAAAGGTAATCTTATTAATTAAGGCAGGAACTAAAAAGGGCAATAAATCCATATTATCCTAGATCTATTTAAAGTCCTTATTAGTAATAACTATATGCTATAAAGCCCCCTATACTTACTTCCCTTCTCCCTTATTAAATAACTTAATAAAGGGGTTATTCTTTTCCTAATTACTTTACACTTTCTCTATCTAAGTTACTATTATTAGAGTTACCTATATTATAAGTATTTACTAATAACTTTCCCTATAGGCATAAGGTAGGATATAGTAGATATTTACTAATAAAGTGCTAGCTAGAACTATATTAGAGGTATTTGCCCTCTATATAGTAAGCGTTTATAACGTCTTAGGTAACCTATTTAGCCTATTTACCTCCTAACTTATTCCTAGATTTTTACTATATCTATAGCTTCCTAGGTCCCTTATAGCTCCCTATTATACCTATAACTTAAATATCTATTATTAGCGTGTCTTTATCCTACTATTTAGCCTTATTTGTGTTCTAAGCTAGTTATATGTACTTCTATGCCTAGTGCTTTTCCTCTAATTAATAGGACTTAATATCTAAGGTAATGCTATAGTAATAGGCTATAGCTATTATATAATTCGCTTAAGGTATATCTTTTCTAATACTATAGTCCCTTATTTACTTATTAATTACTATATATAACTTAGCTAGCTTTATAGTATTATCCTATTCTAATTCTCTAGCTAACGTAAGCTTTTGTTTAAATTAAATATAGAAGTTACTAAACTGTTTATTAGGTTACTAAGCTATCTAGTTAAGTTCTATAATAGCTAATTCCTATTAATAAGGGTTATTAAATATATTCCCTAAGTATATAAGAAAATAAGTAAGGTTATAATTAAGAATATATCCCTTTTTAAAGAATAAAGCGATTTAAGCCTATACTTTTACTAATAGGTTTTAGTAAATAAAGTACTATTAGTCCTAGTGGTCTCTAATAAATACCTAATCTATATAAAGCTTATATATTATAAGATTCTTTTATAATACAAATAGTGCCTTATTACTATTAAATAGCTATCCTATAGGCAATGGTTTTTGCTTTATTATTTCGCTCTTTATTAGCTTATTAAAGTCTAACTACTATCTATTAGTAAGCTCTGCGATTTATTATAACTATTTCTTTATAAGCTCCTATAGTATTGTAAGTTTATTTGTTTCTATTTTATCCCCTAAGGGTAGTGGCTTAGATAGTAATCTAACTATAATAAAGAATAAGATATATTATAAACTAGCCTTAAGGTAACTATATATAAGTGTTTAAAGTGCAAATCTTATTCTTATAGAAGAAGAAGAGAACTAAACAAAGGGGTTATAATAGATCCCCCTTATAGCAGGTCCTACATAGTCTATGCATAAACCGCCCCCTTTCTAGACCTAGTCTTGCTCCGGACTTAACCCAAGCTTACAGCTTAAGTCTATAACAGTAAGGGTAAAAAGGGAGTAAGTTACTTATATATTAAAAGGGTTAGGGATAGGGCTATCTTTATAAAAACATTTTCTAGACTTATAAGGCTTAAGGGTATTATTATATCTAATACTACTTATATATAGCTATGCTACTATATATATATAGACTATTTTTAGTAATTCTTTACTAATTAAAAAGGAGGGGAAAGGGAAAGGGTAAGTAAGGGGGTATATTATAGACTTAAGCTATAAGCTTAGGTTAAGTCTAGAGTAAGACTAGGTTTAGAAAGGGGGCGGTTTATATATAGACTATATAGGACTTACTATAAGGGGGATTTATTACTACCCCTTTATTTAGTTCTTTTCTTCTTCTATAAGAATAAGATTTGCACTTTAAACGCTTACGTGCAGTTGCCCTAAGGCTAGTTTATAACACCCCCTTAGGTTATACCCTTATAGCACCTCTATAGGTGTGTAGCTATGTGTAGTGTGCTTGCTTATATTATAAGCGAATTATGCTATTAGTAAATTATTAGCCTAATCTATTTGCTTTACGTAAGCAAAAGCCCTTAGATAATGCTCTAAAACTTAATTTCAATATTTTATCTATCTATCTATTTATAGGTAAAATGCGGTGCTTAGTTACTACTTTATTATAATAAGGTAGTAAAATATTCTCTAAAACTCACTAGTAAATATTAACCCTTAGTTTATAATAATACTTTCTAGGGCGCTATAGTCTTTAAATATATATTCTAAGAACACTATTACTAGCCTATTACTAGTTAGTTATATAAATATAGCGATATAAATACTATACTTTATAAAATAATTAATAATAACTAGGATTATATTATAGGTCTAATTTCTATTTTTTACTAGTAGTAATCCTATTATAAAGTCTATTAAGAGTTCTTAGCAGAGTATTGTTTGTAGTGTAGTTAGTGTAGTTACTACACTAACTACTAGAGTATTGCACTACTTTCATTTTGTAGTGTTTTTTTCTTAACAAATAATATATATCTAATCTTAGAAAATATATATAGATATAAGACTTTGATTTTTAGATAGATAACTACAAAACTACAATGTAGTTTTATACAAAAGTGGGTCTAAAAGTGGGTCGTTTGGCTATAAATTAGGAAAACTACATTTCACTACATTTTAGGACTATAAAAACACTACAAATGTAGTGTTTCCAATTTATAGCTAAATGGCCCACTTTTAGACCCACTTAAATAAATAGCATTTTCTTCGGATTTATCTCTATAAGATTACGTAATTTATAGGATAAATATCTTCAATAATAAGCTTACTATAAAATTAAATACAAAAACTACAAAACACACTACACTAACTACAAACAATACTCTGATTAGGACCCACTTTAAAATATAAGATTACTACTATTATTATTTAATCTAGTTATAGTAATAATCAGAGTATTGCACTACATTGTGTAGTGTAGTGTAGTATTTGTAGTGTAATGTAGTTACTACACTATAAACTACACTAACTATAAACACTACAAATATAGTGTAAAAATAAAAGTGGGGCTAGTTATTAGTTATTATTATTATAGGAATTAAGAGAAGCCTATTAACCTAAGGTTTATTTTATTAGCTATTTTCTCTAAATAGTTATATAATTTATAAGATTATAGTAATACTAGGATTTTTCTATAGCTAGGTATTATAACTAGGTATTATATCTAATATTAGGATTTTTTACTAAGACTATTATTCTTAATACTTTTTCTTATAAATATAACTATAAGAAAAACCTTCTTATTATATTATATACTATTATTATAAATTAAAATTTACTTAAAACTATATTAATAAAATAAAATAAACTATTAATAAAACTAAATAAATAACTAAAGATTTATAAGCTATATCTTTATTTCCTAAGTACTTTAACTAATATAGTAAGAACTTATAAATAGCTTTAACTATTTATTTAATATTAATATAAATATAAAATACTAAGATTATTATAATAAGAGTTTTAAATTAGTTATTATAGCTTAATTAAGCTAAATATTTTAATACAAGAAAGTATATAGGTTATTTATATATATATTACTAATAATAGATTCTTATTTTTTACCTTTATATATTATAGTATTAAGATATAAGAATTTACTAGGTATAAGAATTTACTAGGTATGAGAATTTACTAGGTATAATTTCCTAAAGCTTTAGAATTATTAAGCTAAAAGTATTATAATATATATTATAATAGTAAGAATATAGTTAGAGTTATTTTTAGGTTCTTATTAAATACCTAATAATATTTAGAAGAGATATAGATATCTTATAAACTTATAGTTATTTATTAAGAATTAATAAGATTTATTAATAGTTTATTACTTTAGTTTAGGGTATTTTTTTAATTAAAATTAATAGTAATAATTTATATTAATAGTAATAAAAGCCCTCGTGGAGTGCGTTAGGGAGGCCTAGGGGAGGGGCGGGATCGCTTCGCTAGCGCAGATAGACATCTCATTGGCATTTAATGGGGTTAGCTACCTATACCTTATTACGCTCCTTATTAGAATAGGTATCCCACTATAGATAATAGTAGTAATACATAGCTTCCTTATAGGGAGAATAAGCTAGCTTAGCTTTAATAGGGGACTCTTAAGGCCTTTTAAGATTAAGGCTAGCACCCTATAGGGATTACCCCTTTTACCTATTCTTTTCTTATAATATTCCACAAAGCTATATAAGTGCCTCTAGTCTATCCTAGGTATAGCTATAATTAGATTTATAGATAATATAAATATAGTAGCCTTTAGAAAGAACATAGCCTAGATATAGAGAAGGCTTAAGGCAGCGTAAAGGGTCTATAAGAAGTAAGTAAAAGATATAGGGATAAAGTTTAACCCCTTAAAGACTAAACTTATACACTTTAGTAAGGCTTACTACTTACTATAGACTAAAGTCTAGCTTAAAGCTAATAAGGTAATGCCTATAAAGTCTTATAGATTCTTAGGAGTCTAGGTAAATAAAAAGCTTAATTAGAGTATATATAAAAATATCCTAAAGGGAAAGATAGCCTAGTAGTAACTTACACTTACTACGCTAGTAGTATTAGCTTAGGGAGTTAATTTTAGAGATACTAGGCTTCTATATATTGTGTGGCTGGAATTGTACCCCTTAATCATCGATATCGTCAGCATCATTGGCATCGTCGGATCAATTTAGCCACTATCATCGGCTTCGTCGGAAATTACACATCAGGTCTATTAGGTCCGTCAGGTTAATTTAATCCCCTAGGTCCGTGGCCTAGCTAGATAAAAAGCCTTAGAATTCCTCTCTTTTTCATAGAAAATTAACTCTCCCTTTATTACCTTTGGCTTAGATTGTTCAAATTAATAAGATGACATAAATCCCAATATAGTGTTTTGCCTAGCTTACTAGCTATAGCCCTTTTTACCCCTTTTGACTAATTTGATCTACGCTAAAGATTGCAAATATCGCTGCCTCCTTATTAATGTGCGTAGGTATTAACATTATCGCTATTACTATTGTTAGTTTTGTTGTCTTTAGTTAGGGGTTTTTCCTAACATAAATGGTGGAGAAACAGGGAATGCTCCTATTAGACCTCCCGCAGCTAAATTTAATAATAAATCCCTTAGAACCTCTCTAAACATCCCCTACGGTTATTATAACCGTTAGCTACTTCTTATATCTTTTCCCTTTAATCTAGGCCAGCAGGATCCTTCCGATTAATTAATCCGATGGACCCGATATCATTAAAATCATCGGAATCTATCAGACTAATTAATCGCGACCGTTACGACCTTTTTCCCTTAATCCGGGTTAGCCTAATTAAATCGTTTATTTCCGATTAATTAATTCAGGTCATCTAATGGATCCGATATCATCAAAATCATCGAATTCATTAGATCAATTAATCCCAACCGTTATGACCTTCTTTTCTGACTTCGACCTTCCTTTCTAACTTCGACCCTTTTACTATCGACCTTCCTTTTCGATTTTCAACCTTCTGACCTGCCCTAGCTAGCTCGCTAGCTCGAATCGATTTAATACCCTAGCTTTTGCTTAGCTATCCGTTGGGGAGGCAAGCAGCTAGACCTTCGATCCGACCTTTAATAAATCAGGGCTCCTACAATCAGACCTTTGACCTAACCTTCGTTAGCTAGGTCTTTCGTTACAGATTAATTAATCTAACCGTCTGACGAGACCTCTGACCATTAAAGACCTCTTTAACTAACGATTCCTCTGATAATTGATGAGGAATCTGACTATTAGGTCTTCTGACGAGGTCTCTGACCGTTAATAAGGTCTTTCATTACGGATTAATTAATCTGACCTCTAATAAGGTCTCTGATAACCTCTCTAATTAATTAATAGCTAGGGACATGGGGAGGTAAAATTCATGATTTTTTTTCTTCTTCTTATTTTGTTACTATTTTTCCTTCCTAGGGTCTAGGAAGGGAAAAATAGTTAGGGAGGTATAGGCTAGGCTAGGCTCTAGCCGTCTGACGAGACCTCTGATTGTTGAAGACCTCTCTGACTAACGATCCCTCTGACGATTAATGAGGAATCTGACTGTTAGAAGGTCTTCTGACGAGGTCTCTGACCATCTGACGAGACCTCTGACCATTGAAGATCTCTCTGACTGACAATCCCTCTGATGATTGACGAGGAATCTGACTGTTAGATAGGTCTTCTGACGAGGTCTCTGCATCTGACAAGGTCTCTAGCCGTCTGACGAGACCTCCGACCGTTGAAGACCCTCTCTAACTAATGATTCCTCTGACGATTAATGAGGAATCTGACTGTTAGATAGGTCTTCTGACGAGGTCTCTACCATTGACGATCCTGATGACCGTTGAAAAGGTCCTCTGTCATGGATCAATTAGTTGATCAATCAGACCTTTGGTTACGCCCCTCTGACCATTGGATTAGATTGATCGCTAATGATCCTTGACTAGCTGACAAAGCCTCTAACCGTTGAAGACCTCTTTGACTAACGATTTCTCTGACGATTGACGAGGAATCTAACTATTAGAAGGTCTTCTGACGAGGTCTCTGACTGTCTGATAAGATCTTTAACTACTAGGGCTTTATTACTATTTTTCCTTCCTAGGGACTAGGAAGGGAAAATAGTTAGGAGGTGTTATATGGCTGGAATTGTACCCCTTAATTATCGATATCGTCGGCATCATTGGCATCGTCGGATTAATTTAGCCACTATCATTAGCTTCGTCGGAAATTACACATCAGGTCTGTCAGGTCCGTCAGGTTAATTCAATCCCCTAGGTCCGTGGCCTAGCTAGATAAAAAGCCTTAGAATTCCTCTCTTTTTCATAGAAAATTAACTCTCCCTTTATTACCTTTGGCTTGGATTGTTTAAATTAATAAGATAACATAAATCCCAATATGGTGTTTTGCCTAGCTTACTAGCTATAGCCCTTTTTACCCCTTTTGACTAATTTAATCTACGCCGAAGATCGCAAATATCGCTGCCTCCCTTGTTAATATGCGCAGGCATTAACATTATCGCCGTCACTATCGTCAGTTTTGTTGTCTTTGGTTAGGGGTTTTTCCTGACATAATATATAGGTAGTCTAACCTATACTTGCCTATAAAGTAAGTATCTTTTATATACTTACTAAAGTTAAGGGAAACCTAAGGGGGATAGCTAAAAGCTTTCTAATAGATTAATTAGCTTACCTATAGGTTATAGCTAGGGCGTTTAAGGCTACCCCTATTATATAGCTAGAATCTAAGACTTATGTCTTACCCCTAGACCTTTATCTTAATATAATAAAGCAAAGATTTAAGGCTAGAATTATAGAAAACAAAATAGTAGAAAAGATTTAAACTACTACTATATTAGTAGTAATAGTGCTATAATATAGGAGGACCTAATAGAGAAATAACCCTAAAGATAATAAACTAGATATATAACTGTCAGGGAGAGCTCCTTGAAGCACTAGATGTGTGGATGCAGCCCGCGCATTGACTAGGATTAAACCCTCTGTGAGACAATGGTGGAGACAATGTATTAGAAGTACCTCCGTAGACTAGTTATTACTATAGCGCACTATATACCTTTTAGGTATAAAAGTTAGGTACTATCTGCACCTCTGATTGATTAAATTAAACGTTTTCTATTATCTACACTAACCCCTACCTTAACAGTTATAAGCCTAGGAGGTCTTCTATTGCCCTTTTTGATTATTATACACGATATAAGCTCTGTTAATGTTATTAATTTAACGCTTGCTAATATTAAGAGATAATTACCCTTTATTATTCTAATTAGTTAAAACACTTAACCTACGCTCTAATTAACTAGTATATTCCTCCTTTATAATGTCTAAAGAAACTCTAAATGTAGTGTTATTATTAGAGAAGGACTGGATTAAATAGTATATATAAATTAAGAATTACGCGGAATCCTATAGTGTCTAGGAGTATATTAACCCTAATAAGGCTAAATTACTTAAAGAACCTATAATGCCTACGTACCTATAAAGGGGTTAGAGACTAGAGGTCTTACTAGATAACCCTAATACTCTTAAGAATTAGAGAATTACTTATAAAGATATAAAGGATTAATTTAATTTTTAATGTAAAGAATTATAATTTAACCTTATAAAGTATATAGCCTTATTAAAGCAAATACTAAAGATTAGGGAATATATCTATAAGACTTTATTAAAGAATATATAAGATTCTCTTAACTTTAATACTAAAGTTAAGGATAGAGAGTTAGTTTAATATTATACTTAAAGGATTCTTAAGCTTCTTTAGGATTAGTATAAGCTAAATATAAAGAAGATACTTATTCTTATAAAAACACGCCTTAATAATTATTTATAAGCTAAAAGTACCTATAATTAGTATAAGTAAGCTATAATAATAGAGGTATTATAGAGGAATTATTAAGATCTTAAGACTTAATAAACTAAGGAGATAATACTATATAAGTTTATTATACCTCTTTAAAGCAAATTTAAATTATTCTAGAAGAAGTAAAATAATTTACTTAATAAAGGAGAGAATTATAGATTCCTTAAGGTAGTTACTAAGTTTAAAAGAGATTATAAAGCTTTATAGAGCGTATTAAAGTTAGCTAATGCCCTTACCACTAAGAGATTAAATAGTTAAAGCAAATTAGAAAGAATAAGGTGCCCTTGCTCTAGGTATTATACTAAAGAAGCTTTAAAGTAGTGGGAATTATGTAATTTATTTAAGGCTATATATAAGCTAGAGGCTACTCTAAAGGACTAGGAAGTTAGGAAGAACTCTAAAGATAATATTAAAAAGTATCTAAAGGAGAATCCATAAGAAAAGTCTAAGGCAATAAGTTAGAAACTAGAGAAGAAGAGTAGTAATATCTTTATACCTTTATAGAATCTAACTAATAACTTAATTATAGTTACCCTAGGTAATAAGACTACAAATATATGATTATTTATACGCTTTAAGTAAGGTTAATAGTTAAAGGAAGCCACAAATTTAACTACTAACGCTATAGAAAGCATAGAATTAAGGCAAAATATAGTCCTATATAACTCTAGAGCGAATGCTTATATCTTTAATAACATCCACTAGTTTAATTAATCTAAATTTAACAAGACTATTATAACAGAGGTTAGGGCAGGAGGTATAATATATATAGCTTTAGGTTAAGGTCCTATACGTATATTTATTATAGACCCTATATTATAAAGCGTAAGGATAATTATATTAGAGACTACACTATTTATTCCTAAATTCCACGTTAATCTAGTATTAGCGATAATCCTAATAAAAGCAGGGATTTATTAGAATTAGAAGAAGGGATTTCTCTATAAAGGGAACTATCCTATAGCGAGAATTTATAATATTAATAAGCTTTATATATTATTAAGGCTGTTAGATAATCTAAAAGAAGCTTATGCTATAATAAGCTAACTACTAAAGCCACCTATAAAGGGAGATATAGAGCTTTAGTATTAATAATGTGGTTATCTAGGCATAAAGGCTTTTATAGAACTTATAAACATAACTTTAGGCATTAAATTAATTAGACCTAAGCTTATATAATGTGAGATATGTGCTATAGGTAAAGCTAAGTAATAGAGATTATAGGTTATACCTAAAGGACTTCCTTAAGGACTAGGTTATAGGTTATTAGTTAATCTAGATTACTATAACTCTCCTTATTAGAATAGCAATAGGTATTAGTGTGTATTTATATGCCTTATAACCTTAATGCGTTTCTTTTACTTATTTAAGACTAAAGATAGTATTTATAATAGCTTCTATATAATAATAGGCTTTCTAAGCACTTAATTTAGCATTTAACTATAATTTTTATATAGTAATATTAAAAAAGCCCTCTTTATAGAGAATATAAAAGATAAGATAGCCTTTACTAGCATTATAGTCTATAATTCAGCTCCCTTAATACCTAGTTAGAATAGTAAGACAGAGAGATCTAGGGGGTAGTTAAGTAGAAAGCTTATATATTAAGCCTTAAGGCTTAGTTTCTATTAGAACTTAATAATAAGGTATTTAATACTATAGTTTATCTCCTAAATTAAATACCTTTTAAGCATTATAGGAATTAGATTATACTATATAAACTTTAGTAAAATTAGGCTAGGAAAACTATCCCTACCTACTTACAGATAGTAGAGATTTAAAAACCCTTAATTACTTATCTTTACGCTTATAGATATAAAGCGTTTCTAATAATAATAAAGGCTCTAGAGTATATTAAATCGCATAACGTAATCCCTTAATTAGAATAGAAAGCTTATATTGGTTACCTAGTTAGTTATAGAGGCAAATCTTAGTATATTATTTAGGTACCTACATTACATAATTAGAAGGTTATTATATTAGTGTGTGTTTAATTTAATAAGAACTCCTTCTTTAAACTAGAAGAAGAGCTAGAATTAGCTTAAAAGGAGAAGATATTAATAATTATATTGCTTAAAGAGCTTAAGGCTAAAGATATTAAAGAAGAAATTAGCTAAGACCTTATTAGAATAGAACTTAAAGAGAATAATTAAGCCTTTTTACTATTAACTATAGAATAGGAAAATAAGTAGTTTAAAGTAAAAATACTACCTTAAGTATTAGGGTAAGAAAGTAACTATATTAGTGTACTTTTAACCCCTCCTAACTCTTCTTATAAGGCGCTAGTTACTATAGAGAACATAGAGATTTAGATACTAGGTAATAATGCGCTATTTTATAAAATTAATAAATTTATATGTAAGGCAATATCTAAACACATAGATACTACTATAAATACTAGTAAAATTACTACTTAAGGCAGTAAGGCAGTGGAGAATTATTATCTAGATAATATTATTACTAGAAAACGCTAAAGAAAGGAATTAAGGAAAGCTAGGTAGGCATAGTTTTCTTCTGCTTTTTTAATAGTATTCTAAGGCACTTAATATAGTTTATGTATTAAAGATATGCCCCTAGAACCTACCTATTATTATTAAGCTATAGCCTTAGCCTATTATAACTACTAGAAGGAAGCAATTATAAAGGAGCTTTTAAAGCTTCTATCCTTAAACTACTAGGAGGATATACTAGATAAATTATTTAATCTAGAATGCTATAAGAAGATTATTAACCTTAGCTAGGTTTTTAAATATAAAACTAATAAGAAAGGCATAGTTATAGAGTTTAAAGCTAGAATAGTTATATAAGGTAATTAATAACTAAAAGATAACCTTAATAACTACGTAGCTACGCTTACTTTATAATCTCTATATATGCTACTCGCAGTCTATTGCGCTAATAATCTTAATACTTATTAATATAACGTTTAGAATGCCTTCCTATACGTAAAACTTAAAGAACCTATCTTTTATAAACCTCTAGAAGGTATAAATGTAAGAGATTGTCTCTAGAAGATAACACGAGCATTATATGGGCTAAGAGAAGCTCCTTAATAATGGTTCCTATATCTAACGTAATTCCTATTAAAGATAGGCTTTATCTAAGGAAAAGAAAACCTATATATCTTTATAAAAGACGGTTTTATCCTGTTTTTCTATGTAGATAACATTATAGTAATGTATCCTAATGGATTTAAAGCAGAATTTAAAGAGCTTTATAAACAATTAATAAATAGTCTAGATATTAAAGACTAAGGCAACCTAAAGTGATTCCTAGGCATTAAAATTATTAGGAATTATAATACTAAAGAGATGTGGTTATTATAGGAATTATATATTTAAAAGATCGCTTAGAAATTCATCCCTAATGTTATTAATAGTAATTTAAAGAGCTTAATCTCTGCTCCTCTCCCTATAGCTATAATCCTTGCTAATACTAGTGAAGCTACTAATAAAGAGATTAATTACTATAGAGTAGTTATTAGCTCTTTAGTGTATCTATGCATTATTAGAAGGCCTAATGTAGCCTTTATAGCATTAAAGCTTACCTCCTTTATAATAAACCCTTTAGCAAAGTATATTAAGCTTATAAAAGGAGCGATTTTATATACCTAGAATATAAAGAAGCTATATATCTAATACTTAGAAGCGAATAGCTTTAATATATTATTTTCTAGCACTAATACTTCCCTTAGTAATAATCCTAATACTTAAAAGTTAACATAAGGATACGTCTTTATTATACATAGCGCTATAATTAATTAGAAGTCTAGTAGGTAATATTATATAATAACCTTTAGCATAGAAGCAGAGCTCTTTACCTTAAATTATAGCGTAAAAGAGCATATATCTCTTAGAAGGCTGCTTTATAATATTAAGGTCCGCGTGCTACCACTATTAATTATCTAGTATAATAATAAGTAAATAATCTATATTATAGAGTATAAGGAAGGAAGGCTTTAAACTAGCCTTAAGCATCTTAATATAAATTAAATGTGGATTTAAGAGCAATATGCCCTAGGCAATATTAAGGTAAATTAGTTAAAGACCTCTAAGATACCTGCGGATAGCTTTATAAAGCCTCTATTAAGCTAAATACATAGGGATTTCTATTACTAGATTGGCTTATAGGAGATTCCTATGTAATTATAATACTAGGAATTTATTGCAATCTCTTCCTACGCTTATTAACTCTAGCTTTAATAGATATCTTAGCTAGGGGGTGTGTTAGGGAGAGCTCCTTAAAGCACTAGATATGTGGATATAGCCTGTGCATTAACTAGGATTAAACCCTTTATAAGATAATAGTGGAGACAATATATTAGAAGTACCTCTATAGACTAGTTATTACCATAGCGCACTGTGTACCTTTTAGGTACAAAAGTCGGGTGCTGTCTGCACCTCTGATTGATTAAATCGAACGTTTTCTATCATCTACACCGACCCCTACCTTGACAATAACTCTTTAAGGAGTAAAAAAGGAAATAGGAGGTATAGCATAATAGAGAATGCCTAGGCCACTACTAATGCGTTTATAAGCTAGCTAAGGATTGCTTACTTAATAAGAACCTAAAAATAGTATAAAAACTCTATATATACCTTATAAAGTATAAGTCTTTAATACTTATATAACTATATATAGGAAAGATAGGGCTTAATAAGTTCCTATTCTAAAGGGGCATACCTAGGGTAGCCTTACTACTATGTAGCTATAGGCGCATAAAGGAGGACTAATATTATTTAATAGTAGAATACAGTAAGTATAACTATATAAGACCCTAGGAATAGCCTATAAATAGCTAGGAGGTAAGGCTAACCCTAAACATCCCCTATTAGGCAAAAGCTATAGTAAAATAGGTACTAGGGACTAGATAACTTAGCTATTACACGCTAGCGTAAGAACTAGCCCCTAGCTTATAGGAGATAGGTCTAGAACTAGGACATTTTAAACATGCCTATAGTGTTAGGCAAGATATAGAGATATTAGATATAGGGGATATAGGGGAGACTATATAATAATAAGACTAGATAACATAAATATAATAAAGGGCTAGGATTAAGGCAAAATTATAATATAGTAAAGATAGATAAGCAAAATTAAATTTTTAAACTCCTAGTATTAAAAGAATATATACTAGCCTAGCGCTAACCTACTTAGGACCTAAAATAAAACCACTAGCTTACTTCTCCTTAGGGATAGGAATAGTATTCTCTATAATCTTAGCGTGCCTCTTTACTAGTAAGGAGGTAGCTAGGAGATAGTTTATCTTTACTATCTAAGCGTCTAGTTAGTGTATCTAGAAAATAGTCTTATTATATTAGTCCCTACTAGACCTAGACCTAGAGTAGCCTAGGCCTAGACTAGAGGGGGAGCTACCTTTATATAATAATAATTCTAGACCTAATAGTTAAAGTAAGTGTCTATTAAAACTCCTATTTACTAACTATTCGTAATACCACTAAGGCTTTACTAAGCTAACACTACCCTTACTATTAATATTATAGTATTAATACCTAGGGGTCTCTATAGATTAGGAGTAGTAGGAAATATATTAAAATAATCTTAGCTTACCTAGCTAGGATAAATTAGACCTATTACTAACCTAGAATAGAAGCGGACTTACCTTTAGCTCCTTATTTAAAGCTTTCTCTAATTACTTAGGGGTTAGGAGTTTTTAGGGTATTACTTAAATAGTAATAGTTCCTAGATAGATTAGAGCTAGAAATACACTAAAAAGCAAATAACTTATATTAGTTAGCGCTATAGTAAAGAAGGCTTTTAAGACTATAAGAAAACATTAGATATTAACCTAGACCTAGGCTAGAGTAGCTCTAAGAGGCTATAGAGAGAAACTTATAAGAAGGTTAATATAAAAGGAAGGAAAAGAGACTAAAACCCCTAGGGGAGAGGCTCTCTCTTATACTTATAGGGGGGAGAGTAAATTATAACTAAAGCATAGAAAATAAAGCATAGAGAGATTAGATAAATAAATATCTTAATTATAATCTAGGCATAAGGTTACCCTAGGCCTAGACTAGGATTACCCTTCTCCTATAGTAAGGGACTAGAATAAGGTATATAGGCTTTATTTTATAACTAGACTAGGGATAGGTTAGAGTTAGCTAAAAAGTAAGGCAATAGTAAAGTTAGCATAAAAGTAAATAGGAGATAAAGAGTAATAATTAGTGTAAACTTACTTTACCTATAGAGGGTAGTAAGGAGAGATAAGGTAAGGTAGCCTTTAGCCTAGGAGTGTATTAGAGGAAGTGGTAAACTAATCTTTTATGCTTTTAAGGGGATAAGGCTAGTATAAGCTAGCAATAAACATATATAATAAGTTATAAGTTAAATAGCACAGGCTTATAGCAGGGTTAGTGCTAAGCTAAAGAATATAGTAATAGGGTTTTTCTTCCTATTTTAAGGGTTTTCCCTATTAATAAACTAGTGGGAGTACTAGAACTAGCCTTATATAGAGCTAGCTAGTGTATTTAATATGTATATATATATATTAATAGTAAATAAAATAATAAGAAGGTTTTTCTTAAATTTATATTAGTAAAAAAAGTATTAAGAATAATAACATTATTTAGAAATCCTAATAATATATATAATACCTAGTTATAGTAAAATCCTAATTTTAGTATAATCTTAGAAATTATATAACTAATTAAATACAATAGCTAATAATATAAGGTTTAGATTAATAATCTTAAGCTCATTCTTAGAATAATACTAACTAATAAAAGGCCTACCTTTTTTTACTAACACTATATTTGTAGTGTTTGTAGTTAGTGTAGTAACTACACTAACTACACTACAAACAATACTCTGTTTATAGCTGCCCTTTTTCTTCTTTTTATTTAAAGAATCCTTATTTTCTTTAGGGTTCTTTTCCTTCTTCTTTTAACCTTTAGGGGACTTTTCTTTATCTTTAGTGCCCTTTTTGTGGTCTTTAGCCCTATAATTCAGGGCTTTAGATACCATAAATAACTTATCCCTCTGTTTAGCTAGAAGGTCTACCATTAAGAACTAAAGATTTAGGGCATTTATAGGTGCCCCTATAGCCCTATTTGTACGCATGCTAAATCGTTACCTCTTAGCCTAAGTAGGGAAGGTTAATTTTAGGGATTAAAGATATTAATTAACCTAATTAATAGGATTAATTAGAACCCTAGAAATTAATAATCTAGCTAGTAGATTATTAAAGACCGCATTAAAGGACTCTAGAGATTCCTTATAACCTTAAAAATTTAGGTTATAAAAGTCCAAGTATAGGGACCCCTCTGGATTTTAACGCTATAAGAATACTGCCTAATAAGGAATTTATAGGCATCTTCTAGGTTTTTTTGCTAAGTTATAGTGGCTTAGGGGCCTTCTATACAACTATCCCTAAGTAACATAAAGGTAATAGCTTAGTTAGCGTCCCCTAGCACCCTAGAATCCTCCGGATTATCTAGAATATTAGGCATGCCTAAAGCTCTAAATTAGATAGCTAGGGCTTGTTTCTATTAATCAAAATTTTCAGCTCCTTTAAGCTTTGTAGTCTCTCGGAAGCTATAAACCCTCTTATTAAATTCTTTAATAACAGAGTTATTAAAAGCAGCTTACATAGAACTAGATTCTAGTTCTTAAATTTAAGTTAGTTACTACTAAATTAGCTATTAAATTTAGGGCTTACTAGCTTCTACACCCTCTATACCTCTATTTACAGCTATAGTTAAGCTTTCTAGCTTTTCTAATAACTAGTCTATAGCGGCTTATTGCTTAATAACCTGCTCTGTGAGCTAGTTATTTAAAACCTCTTGCGGACTTATCTCAGGGACTTGTTGCCCTTGTTCTGACTGATTAGTACCTATCTTCCTTTTTTATAGAAGGGAAGTCTTTTATTTCTAACAAATTCCTTTTTATAGAAGGGAAAAGCTTCTATAACTATAATTAATTCCTTTTTTATAGAAGGGAATAGCTTCTTTTTTCCTATTTTATAGAAGGAAATCTTCTATAAGGTGTGCATAAGCAGTCTAAAAGAATCAATAGTAATAGAAGCTAGGCTTATAACCTATTAGAATATAGGGAGCTAATGCTAGCTAGTAATAGCTATACAGGTGTAAACTCTATGGTTAGGGACTATCAGAGCTACTACGTTAAATTAGGTTAACGTAACGTAATAGAAGGTTATGGCAGATATTACTATTAAATTCCGATTTAGATAGCTTTTACAATAGCTAATATATTAATAGAATTGATTTTAGGGACGTTATGCGGGCAATGTGGCTTAATTTAGTTAAGAGGTCTAGCTAACTAGTCTTCCTCTTATAGACCCTCTAACTATATTAGTGGATCTAGGTTGCTAGCTAGGTCTCTAGGGCCACTTTTAATTTTCCGCAAAATTCATTTATATAGAAAAACTAAAAAATCAACTTACCACTATATTAGCTAGACGCCTGTATACACTAAATTTTTGACTAAAAAATATCTTCATATAATTTAAAAGCCTTGCTTTGTAGCTCTAATTTACTATATATAAGACTTTTATATAACCTCTAGTTATTAAGAAAATCGCAGTTAAAGATAAGGTATAGGTTATATTACCTTCCTAATCTGGTCTAGTTATTGTGGCTAGGGTTATGGCTATAACGCAGCCACAATTGACTTAGTAAGTTATCCACTTGACTTAGTCATTTAATTGACTTAGTTATTCACATAGTTAGTCGCAGCTGTTAACAGCTGCAACGTGACTATTAACGGTCACCACACAACTGTTAACAGCTGCAGTGCAACTGTTAGGCTTGCAAGCAACGCAAACAATAACAAGAGCCTAATGATTAGAAAAGGGCTATAAAAATAAGTCTTATTTTTAACAAAAGGGAGCTATATTTAATAATAGCTAGGAAGTTAAAAAGGGGCTTTTTCTATTTTTCCTGTTTTTCCCTTTTATTAATTTTATCTAGTTATTACTTTTACTAAAAGTTATTACTACTTCTTACTTACTACCCTATTATAACTTTATACGCTTTTAATTACTTTTAATATAATACTTTTATAGAGGGGTGTTAAAGATAAGACCTATTTTTATAGCCCTTTTCTAGTCATAAGGCTCTTGTTATTGCTTGCGTTGCTTACAAGCCTAACAGCTACACTGCAGTTATTAATAGTTATTATGTCAGGGAAAACCCTAACCAAAGACAACAAAACTGACAATAGTGACGGTGACGATGTTAACGATGTTAATGCCTGCGCATATCAACGAGGGAGGCAGCGATATTTGCGATCTTTGGCATAGATCGAATCGGTTAAAAGGGACTATAGCTAGGAAGCTAGGCAAAACACCATGGTAGCAATAGTTGCGATTCATTGAAGATCGAGTTAGTTAGAGGGAAAAAGGGGCCTAAGCTAGCAAGCTAGGTAAAACACTATATTAGGAATTAAGTTATCTTATTAATTAAACAATCTAAGCCAAAGGCAACAAAGGGAGAGTTAATTTTCTATGAAAAAAAGAGGAATTCTAGGGGTTTTTATCTAGCTAGGCCACGGACCTAGGGTATTGAATTGACCTGACGGACCTGACAGACCTAATGTGTAATTTCCGACGAAGCCAATGATAGTGGCTGAATTAATCCGACGATGTCAACGATGCCGACGATGCCAACGATATCGATGATTGAGGGGTACAATTCTAGCCACACATTATGTAATAACTGTTAATAGTCACGTCGTAGCTATTAATAGCTATAACTAACTATATAGATAACTAAGTTAATTATAGCTATAACGCAGCTACCACAGCCATAATAACTAGGCTAGATTAGGAAGGTAATATAACCTATACCTTATCTTTAACTGCGATTTTCTTAATAACTAGAGGTTGTATAAAAGTCTTGCGTATAGTAAATTAGAGCTACAAAACAGGGCTTTTAGACTATATAAAGATATTTTTTTAGTTACAAATTTAGTGCATATAGGCGTCTATTTAGTAAAGTAGTAAGTTAATTTTTTGGTTTTTCTATATAAATAAATTTTGCGGAAAATTAAAAGTGGCCGTAGAGACCTAGCTAGCAACCTAGATCTACTAATATAGTTAGAGGGTTTATAAGAGAAAGACAAAAATTTTATCTTACTAGTTAGCTAGACCTCTTAACCAAATTAAGCCGCATTACTTACATAATGTCCCTAAAATTAATTCTATTAACAATTAGCTATTATAAAAGCTATCTAAATCGGAATTTAATAGTAATATCTGCCATAACCTTCTTTTGCGTTTGCGTTAACCTACTTTCACGTGGCGGCTCTATTAATCCCTAACCGTAGAGTCTGCACCCGTATAGCTGTTGCTAGCTAGCATTAGCTCCCTACATTCCAATAGGATTAGGCCTAGTCCTCCATGGCCTCTAAGATAATTAACCAATTATAAACCCCTAAGGCTTAGTATAGCGCCTAACACAACAGCCTAACCTATACCTGCCCTGTGAGCCTAACATAAGCTGCCTAGCTAGGATTTAAACCCCTAGGATTTAAACCTGCGACCTAGCGTAACTAGAAGACCCGTAACGGCTAGTATAATTGTAAGAACCCCAAAGGTATGCTAGAATTCCCTAATAGACTGTGAGGCCCCGCTCCTAACACGGGTGCACCCCGCGACACACCATGCCCTAGGGCTAGGTCTACGTAACGCTAGCGAACTACTAGCTATAAGATAGTGGTTTGCACACACTACACACTTAGACCTAGTAAGCTTTAGTTAATATATAGAGTGCCCTATACCTCTTACCTAGCTATTCTCTTATTCTTATAATTCTAAAGCTTTAATACTAGCTACCTAAGAGTAATATAGGGGGAAGAACTATATAATCTAATAGGGTAACACTAGTAAATAACTAAGACTAACCTTCTAAGGGTAATAGCACTATAGCTATAGGTATAACCTCTATCCCTAGCACTACTAATACCCTAACTAAAGAAGGGGAAATCCCTTTAGACCTCTTATCCTTACTACCTATTAAGTAGTAATAATAAAATAAATTACCTAGCTAGAAGAACTAAAGAAGCTATAAAATAAGGAATAAGAACTTATTAAGTTACTCTATCTAAATATAGGGAAAAGATAAGTAAAAAGGCTATAAAGGTTAAGCTTATCCTTAAGTAAGAGTAATAAGGAAGTTAAAGTCTAGAATATTATTAAGCTTACCTACCCTACTAACCTATAGAAATATAAGATATAGATTAATAACCTTAACTATACCTTTAATAAAGTAAGATATAAGTATATATATAATTACTAAAAGATTCTCTTTATACTTAACTATATATATACTAATTATAGGGTAAGATAGGACTAATACATTAAGGAATAGCTAGCTAGTAGCTATAAAAAACTTAAAGATAACTAGAATAAATTCTAAACTTAGATACTTATACTACTTAGAGACTCTATAAACTATAATATATAGATTACTAAGTAATTAGAAAATATAAAGTAGTATAAGGGCTAGAGCCCTATTAAGTTTAGTATTTACTTAGATTTACTAGAGAAATACCTAGAAAGAGCCTCTAAAAGTCTTATATACTTATATTCTTTATAAAACTACTCCCTAACCTATAGAACTATATTAACCTATATGCCTTTATTATTAGAAAGACTAGAGAGGAGGTTATATAACTTACCTAGTAGTTCTAGGAGGTAATACTAAGAAGTAAGTAAAGATATAAGTATTCTAAGAATAAGGGGTTTTCTAAGAACCCCTAATACTATAGATATAACTCCTTATATAGCTATAGACCTAATAGAGATTAAAAAGATAAAGAGAAAGAAAAACCCTAGCTATAGCTCTAAATAATAAGAAAGTTAGAGGAAAAGATATTACTATAACTATAATAGCACTAAATATATAGTATACTTTTATAATAAGCTAAAGAGGGAGTATAGAAAGGACTAGGGAAACTACTAGAGGTAAAAGTAAATGCCCTTACTTCTATCTCCTAAGCTAAGGTACTAGTAAGGTATTACTTCTATATACTAGTTACTATTTATAGGTATAAAGATATTTAAATAGTAGTAGATCTAGATAGTTATACTAAGGTTAATATTATTAGTGCTAAATTTATAAAAACCTATAAGCTAGATAGGGCTAAGATTACTATGCCTATCCTTAAGGTAATAGGGGCCCTTATAATTCCCTAATATAGTATCTATAAGGTACTTATTATAATTAAAGATTTAAGGAAGGAAGAAAAGAATCTTAAGCTACTATATATAGCTATAGATAAAGACCTAAGAGTAGGGGAAGTCCTATATTAATTAGAATATATATACTAGTAAAAGAGTATATATACCTCTATTTATACTTATAAGAATAGTAGTTTAAGAAAAAAGAAAAGCCTTTTTATTAATAACTCCCTATAAATTCGCTAAAGTAATATATAATAAGATAATTATATATACTATTATAGGAGTTATAGAGAATAAGTTTATTACCCTTAAAGATAATAAGGAGGTAAAAGCCTATAGAATAGTTAGTAATATCCCTAAAGAACTATATAAGTTTAAAGATATATTTATATTAGATAAGGTAGGAAGCCTCCTATTAAGAAAGTTAATAGACTATATAATTAATTTAGTACCTAATACTACACTACTATATAGACTTATTTACCCTCTCTCCTAAAGTAAACTATAGGAACTCTAAGAGTATATTAAGGATAACCTAGTAAAGGGCTAGATAAGACCTTTAAAGAGTCCTATAGGGGCGCTAATCCTATTTATACTAAAGAAGGATAGAACACTCTAACTATATATGGATTATTAGGGACTTAATAGGGTTATATAGAAGAATTACTATGCTCTCCCCTAATTTTAGAGATCTTAGATTAATACTAAGGGGCCTACTTCTTCTTAAAAATTAATATTAAAGATACTTACTACTAAATCCATATTAAAGGGGGTAATAAATAGAAGACTACCTTCTATACACACTATAGGCACTATAAATATCTTATTATGCCTTTTAGGCTAATAAATACCCTAGCTACCTTTTAAAGTTATATCTATAAAGCGCTTTAGGGGTTAGTTAATATAATTTATATAGTATATCTAGATAATATCCTTATTTTCTTAAAAATATAAAAGGAGCACACTATATATATTAAGGAAGTCCTAGAGTATATATAACTAGTAGAGCTATATACTAAGCCCTCTAAGTGCTTCTTCTATTAGGAATCTATAGAGTTCCTTAGGTTTATCCTATTAGTTAATAGGATTTTAATAAATATAAGTTAAGTTAATATAATTTAGGACTAGAAGGAGCTAATAAGCTTTAAGGATATATAGTTATTCCTTAGGTTCTATAACTTCTACTAATAGTTTATCTATAGATACTCTAGGATTATAGCACCCCTATATATATTAATAAAAGGTAGTTAAAATAGTATTTAGACTAGGAAGTTTATATTTAAAGCAAAGAAATAGCTAGCGTTTAACTAGCTAAAGGATATATTCTAGTAAGCACCTCTACTTTATTATTATAACCTAAGTTAACTAGTGTGTATTAAGATAGATACTTTAATCTTTATAATAGTAGGAATCCTATCCTAGTAGGATAATAAGGGCTATTAGTATCTAGTGGCCTTTTAGTTAAGGAAGTTTATAAATACTAAATATAACTATAGTATAGCTAATTAAGAGCTACTTACTATAGTAGAGTTATTTAAATACTAGTAACACTATATTAAAGGCATAGTAAGCCTAGTAGAGGTTCTATTAGATTACTATAATCTATAAACCTTTATAAAGTAGCTAAAGTTAAATAAGAGGTAGGTAAGATAGTGTATATTTCTCTACCCCTTTTACTTTATAATTAAGTATAGACTAGAGAAAAGTAACCCTATAGATACACTATTAAGAAGGTCTAATTATAAGGGCAAACCTATTATAAATAGGGTACTCCTACTAGAACTTTAGAGAAAGATAGTAATTACTAAAGAACTAGTAAAAGAGATACTAATATATTAAGGAAGATATAGTAAGATACCTTTAGGGAAGGAAAATATCCTAGTCTTATAAGAGAAGTAACCTAGTAAGATGCCTTTAGGGAAGGAAAATGTCCTAGTTATAAGAGAGAAACCTATAGAGGCTAGAGTAGCCTAGTTAGATAGTGCTATAAAGCATATAGGCTAGTTAGCTACTAAGGATCTAGTAAAAGATTAGCTAAATAAGGGTAATTTTAAGGAGAAAGTAGCGTATATTTAAGGCATTAATATATAAGAGATTTAGGGGCTATTATATTACTAAATCCCTACTAATCTAAGCTAAATAAACCTTTAGTGTAATTACTATAGAAGGCATAAGACTAAGATCTAGATTTATAAAGGTAAAGTAGTAAGGTAGACTCCCTAGTAAAAGGAAAGGGAAAAGCTAGTCTATAGTTATATAGTAAGAAGGGCCTTCTAATATACTAAGACTAGGTAGTTATTCCCTAGGAGCCTATCTTATAATAGGAGCTCCTATAGCTATACTATAATAATCCACTAGTAGGTTACTTTAGGACTAAACACACTCTTAAGCTCTTAAAGCGCTACTTCTAGTGGCTAGTAATAAGTAAGTCTATATTAGACTATATTATAAGTTATAGTATATACTAATAGGTAGTAGCATAAAGATATTACCTATATAGATCTCTTAAATCCCTACTAATACTAAGGTAACTATAGGTAGAAATCTTAATAGATTTTATTATAGGCTTACCTATATTATAGATAACTAATTAAGTAACTAATATAATCCTAGTAATTATAGACTAATTTACTAAGTACTCTATTTTCCTCCTAGTATTAACTATAATTAATATAGCTAAACTAGTAAAGCTATTTTATTAAGAGATTAAATTATAATTTAGACCACTAGAAGGTATTATATTAGATAGAGGATCCGTCTTTATAAGCTAGTTCTAGTTAGACTTATACTACCTATTCTATATTAAATAAAGGCTATTTATAGCATTTTACCCTTAAATAAATAGGTAAATAGAGCGGATAAACTAGGTACTTAAGCACTACCTTTAATGCTTTATTAGAGAGAATTAATAAATATAGCTAAAACTACTTCTAATAGCTTAATTTGCTTATAATAATATAATTAATAGAATAACTAGCTACTCCTTAAATTATATGCTTATAGGCTATTTACCTAAGTTTTACCTAGCTCTTAAGGGTAAGATTACTAAAGGGGAGGTGCTAGAAGTATATATATATATTATAAAGCTATATAAAGTTAGAAAATAACTTAAGTAAAGCTAAGAAAAAGCTACTAAAATATAGGTAAAGTACTATAACTAGTACTACTAGCTATTAACCCTAAAAGGGGAGACCTAGTACTTCTATTAGCTAAGAATATTAGACTTAAAGACATAAAATATAAGCTAACTACTAGGTTTATTAGGCTATTTTAAATACTTAATACTATAGAAAAATAGGCCTACTAGCTTACACTACCTAAAAAATATAGTTAATTATATAATATCTTCTATATTAGCCTACTAGAGCTATAGAAACACTAGGGAAACGTAGAGAATAAGAATATACTAATACTAGACCTTAAAAATAAAGATAATAAGTATAAAGTTAAAGAAGTTAAGGATTATAAAAAAACCTATAAAGGTAATAAATACCTAGTAAAATAGAAGGGCTAGCCTAGTAAATATAACTAGTAAATCCTAGTAAAGGATATAAAAGGCGCTTAATATATAATTTATATATATTACTAGATAAAAGTAAAGAAAGTTAGTAGTAAGATATAATAGAATTATAGGGAAAAAGATATAAGTTTACTATAGAAAAAGGCTAGTATCTCTAGCTACTATTAAAACTCTAATTAAGAGTCTAGGATAAACTACTAAAAAATAAAGAAAAGCTACCCTAAAGGAAGGGTAAAATAACTAGAAAACTCTTAATAGTTATACCCCTATAGGTAAAAAGCATGCTATTAATAAAGGCAAACTTAGCACTATTCTTATCTACCTTAATTACCTTCTTTATAGTATAGTAAAACTAATATATTACTATAGCCTAGGCTATATAGCCTAGGTTAGAGGGCTAGAGCTAAAGGACTATCTTTGCCTCCTAGGCACTTATAATATCCTCTAGGTCTCCCTATAAAAGAGTTAGTAAAAGATTAGTAAAAATATAATAAAGAGTTATATATAAACTATAGCTAGAGGGGCTAGAGTAGTAGAAACTATAGTAACTTAAAGTTACTAGTAGGAGACTATATACTACTAGTATATAATAGATATAGCCTATATAGAAATATAAGTAAAGAATAGGTAAATAGCTTATAGATTAATAGACCTAATATGCCTTTATAGTACCTATTAATCTAAAGGCTATATAGTGCGCTATATTAGTATAGTTAAACCCTATAACTAAACTATAGATATACTTAGTAAGCTATTAGTAAGTTACCTCTAAAAACACTAGAACACTATCTTCTTTCCCTATATTAAAGGTAGTATCTATAAGGGCCTAGACCTATTTAAAAATAACTATTAGATTAGTAAAATCTCTAGCTAGAGTTACTATAGCTTATATAGAAAAGTTAGTAATAAGAGACTATAAAGCATAGGAATAATAGGTAACTTACTATCTTATATATATCTCTATGCTTATTATACTATATATAATATTTAGAAAGCTTTATTTTAGCTATTATTATAACTAAAATATAAGGGAAACTATAGATAATTTATAGGAGTTTAATCTTAATTAGTAGGTTTTTCTTAAACTCTATATACCTAGTATATAGGTAATATATATATAAATAAAGGTAAAAGCAAATTACCTTTATAGTAATAGTAAAAAGGTAGTAAAAGGTAGGAGAAGGGCTAGTATAATTAAAGTTTAAAGATTAATTAAAAATAAACTAGCTTTATAAAGGAGAAAAGGAAGTAATATAATAGGGGATCCTAGGTAACTTTATACCTAAGCGCTATATATATTACTAGGAGATAATTACTAGTTATTATTATTATAATATTTTAATTTAGTAATAATTATTATAACTACTAGATAGTAAATAGCTATATTATAGTAGATAAATCTAAAGCTATTTAGAAGCCTAGCTAAAAGTAAGGGGGTAATTATAAGGCCCTACTCCTAATATAGGTACACCCTATAATACACTATACCCTAGGGCTAGGTCTACGTAATACTAGCGAACCACTGGCTATAAGACAGCGGTCCGCACACACTATACACTTAGACCTAGCAAGCTTTAGTCAATATACAGAGTGCCCTATACCTCTTGCCTAGCTATCCTCTTGTTCTCACATAGACCAAAAGATCCGTCAATGCTAGCCGCTGCTAACATTGCACCTTACAATTAATTATAAGGCCTGCGAGTCCCGTCACAGCGCCTCAAAAAGCTATAATAAGCTTAGAAAAGATAGAGAATTCTATAACTATAGTAATAGGTATATATAAATAAGGTAAACGTTTCATTGATATTCCGACTTAAATACATCTGCTTACACATAGAATACAGAACTTCGAAAAAGATCGGCTGCTAATGATGTCCCCTTACATGAGCCACCTCTCTATTTCGGGACTTCTTCCTTATGCTGCGCCGTTGTCTTTGTGACTATTGAATGCGGCTTGCTATTATTATCCGAGTCCCGAATCACATCAACTTTTTTATTCGAGCAGTTTATCAGATGAACTTCTGTTAGTGATATATCTCCAGATCATCAGTTTATCACTCTCTATCGTTAAAGTAGCCTCCTCTCCGAGCAGCCTCCGGGAGCTCAAAAGGCTTATATTGTCCTCCACCACTCGATTCCCAGAGAAGCTGTGCCTGTTCGCACCATATAAAATACTTTAGAAAGCTATCTCGCGAATACACCTTGTCACGGGCCTCAAATGCCCATTTCTCGCCCCTAGAACCAATAATGTCTTTCTCCAGAGCTAGTTGACATCCAGCGCATAATATTCCATGTTCAACTTCGCCTGTTTGCCGATCATAGAAAGGAAGTGCGCATGAACCCATAAAGTTTAATTTCAGATCTTTTCCCTGGTTAGCTTCCTGTGACTGCGCTCGTGCTAATGGTTGCTGTGTGGTAACTGATATGGCTTGATAAATAGATATAACCGTAATACGGGATTTGCGTAAGGATTTTTCTATTGAATATTTTCCAGGCAGAGTTCTGAATGATATAACTTTATGTATTTTGGCCTTGGTTAAGTGGAATTGCTTGCGCACAGAGGCAAGAGTTCGGACTTGGGTTTCTGGAGCCTGCTGAAGGCATCTAAAACAGCATCGATTCCATTTTAACAGAGAGATGAAGCCGCCGAATTCGCCACAGAATCCGCAAGTCTTGGTACATAGTGCACGGTAGAAGTCGAATAGAGAAACGCGGATAGCGAGTCGTGTCCGTAATAAGGCGCAAAAAAGGTTTAGTCCATGTAAGGTCGCCATCTGATACTGCTTTAGAGAGTGTACTATTTGTCTTGATCTGGTATTGATTTGTCGAAAGCTGAATATAGATTGTATGTCTAAACGTAGCAAGACGTTATGCATAAGCTCTAGTGGCAACCGATCAAGGGTGCCTAGTCCTAAATTCGAAGGCCGTTGGAAAGGGTTTGTTATCGAATCGCAAATATTCTGATGTTCACGGGGCGGGAACCATATCACAGAACGACACAAGTCTTTGCAATTATAGGTAGTGGTCTGAATAATGGCGTTGATCTGATCTTCGCAGAAGCGGTATTCGGTGGCAGAGCGATATCCGCGAGGCATAATGGTAGCCAGGCTCGACCTTGACAGAAGGAACGAGCCGCAGTAAGCGTATTTGGTGGGTAATAGCCGATGTGATGTGGTGCCCAAACGCGTTCGTACGACGCCTGTCGAGCTATTATTGTTATTGTATCGTCGACCTCGCCCGTCAAATGCTTCGGTCTTTGAGCGGCGCTGCCTTTGGCTTGTACCTACTGTTCAGTTAAAATTGCACGAATTTAAAGAAATAAGGCCTGGCTTTCTTTAATACGAGGGCGAAGTCGACTCGACGGAGTCCGGAGTCTTGCTGGCATGAGGAAAATCGTTGAAGACGCGGCATTCGAGAGCTCGACGCGTGTCCACTGACGGATGCGCGCATAATTACATGACAAAGTGTCAGGGAGAGCTCCTTGAAGCATTAGATGTGTGGATGCAGCCCGCGCATTGACTAGGATTAAACCCTCTGTGAGACAACGGTGGAGACAATATATTAGAAGTACCTCCGTAGGCTAGTTATTACTATAGCGCACTATGTACCTTTTAGGTATAAAAGTTAGGTGCTATCTGTACCTCTAATTAATCAAATTAAACGTTTTCTATTATCTATACTAACCCCTACCTTAATAGTTATAAGCCTAGGAGGCTTTTATTGCCCTTTTTAATTATTATTAAAGATATAAGCTCTGTTAGATATTATTAATTAATACTTACTATTATTAAGAGATAATTATCCTTTTATTATAATAATTAGTTAATACTTAACCTACGCTCTAATTAACTAGTATATTTCTCCTTTATAATATCTAAAGAAACTCTAAATATAGTATTATTATTAAAGAAGGACTAGATTAAATAGTATATATAAATTAAGAATTATATAGAATCTTATAGTGTCTAGGAGTATATTAACCCTAATAAGGTTAAATTACTTAAAGAACCTATAATACCTATATACTTATAAAGGGATCTAAGACTAGAGGTCTCCCTAGATAACCCTAATACTTTTAAGAATTAGAGAATTACTTATAAAGATATAAAGGATTAATTTAACTTTTAATATAAAGAATAATAATTTAACCTTATAAAGTATATAGCCTTATTAAAGCAAATACTAAAGATTAGGGAATATATCTATAAAACCCTATTAAAGAATATATAAGATTCTCTTAACTTTAATACTAAAGTAAAGGATAGAGAGTTAGTTTAATATTATACTTAAAGGATTCTTAAGCTTCTTTAGGATTAGTATAAGCTAAATATAAAGAAAATACTTATTCTTATAGAAATATACCTTAATAATTATTTATAAGCTAAAGGTACCTATAATTAGTATAAGTAAGCTATAATAATAAAGGTATTATAAAGGAATTATTAAGATCTTAAGACTTAATAGACTAAGGAGATAATACTATATAAGTTTATTATACCTCTTTAAAGCAAATTTAAATTATTCTAGAAGAAGTAAAATAATATACTTAATAAAGGAGAGGATTATAGCTTTCTTAAGGTAGTTACTAAGTTTAAAGGAGATTATAAAGCTTTATAAAGCATATTAAAGTTAGCTAATACCCTTACTACTAAGAGATTAAATAGTTAAAGTAAATTAGAAAGAATAAAGTGCCTTTACTCTAGGTATTATATTAAAGAAGCTTTAAAGTAGTAAGAATCCTATAATTTATTTAAGGCTATATATAAGCTAAAGGTAGCTTTAAAGGACTAGGAAGTTAGGAAAAACTCTAAAGATAATATTAAGAGATATCTTAAGGAGAATTTATAAGAGAAATTAAAGGCTATAAATTAAAAACTAGAAAGAAAGGAAAAGAATAGTAATATTATTATTTCTTTATAGAATCTAATAAATAACTCTCTTATAGTAACTCTAGGTAAGAAATTAGCTAATATATTATTATTTATATAATTAGAAAGCTCTTAACCTTTAAAAGAAGTTATAACTTTAGCTTTAAACGCTATAAATAGCTTAGAAATAAAGTAAAATATAGTACTTTATAATTCTAAAGGAAATATTTATATTTTTAATAATATTTACTAGATTAAATAATCTAATTTTAATAAGACTATTATAATAGAAGTTAAGGCTAGAGGTATAATATATAGCATTAGGTTAAGGTATAGTTTATATATTAGTTATAGATCCTATATTATAAGGCTAGAGAATAATTATATTAGAAACCGCTTTATTTATTATAGAATTCCATATAAAGCTAGTATTAGCTATAATTCTTATAAAAGCAGGTATTTTCTAGGATTAAAAGAAAAGCATGCTAGTTAAAGGGAAATATCCTATAGTAAGAATTTATAATATTAATAAGCTTTATATATTATTAAGGCTATTAGATAATCTAAAAGAGGCTTATGCTATAATAAGCTAACTACTAAAGCTACCTATAAAGGGAGATATAAAGCTTTAGCATTAATAATATAGTTATCTAGGCATAAAGGCTTTTATAAAGCTTATAAACGTGACTTTAGGCATTAAATTAATTAGACCTAAGCTTATATAATATAAGATATATACTATAGGTAAAGCTAAGTAATAGCATCGGCATCGCCGGCATCGTCGGATCAATTCAGCCACTATCATCGGCTTCGTCGGAAATTACACATCAGGTCTGTCAGGTCCGTCGGGTCAATTCAATCCCCTAGGTCCGTGGCCTAGCTAGATAAAAACCCCTAGAATTCCTCTCTTTTTTATAGAAAATTAACTCTCCCTTTGTTGCCTTTGGCTTGGATTGTTTAAATTAATAAGATAACATGAATCCTAATATAGTGTTTTGCCTAGCATACTAGCTATGGCCCTTTTTACCCCTTTTAACCAATTTGATCTACGCTAAAGATCGCAAATATCGCTGCCTCCCTCGTTAATGTGCGCAGGCATTAACATCGTCACCGTTACTATTGTCAGTTTTGTTATCTTTGGTTAGGGTTTTTCCCTAATATAAATAGTGGAGAAACGGGGAATGCTCCTATTAGACCTCCCGTAGCTAAATTTAACAATAATTCCTCTCTAAACATCCCCTACGGTTATTATAACCGTTAGCTACTTCTTACATCTTTTCCCTTTAATCTAGGCCAGCAGGATTCTTCCGATTAATTAATCCGATGGACCCGATATCGTCAAAATCATCGGAATCTATTAGACCAATTAATCGCGACCATTACAACCTTTTTCCCCTTAATCCGGGTTAGCCTAATTAAATCGTTTATTTCCGATCAATTAATTCAGGTCATCTGATGGATCCAATATCATCAAAATCATCGAATTCATCAGATCAATTAATCCCAACCGTTATGACCTTCTTTTCTGACTTTGACCTTCCTTTCTGACTTCAACCCTTTTACTATTAACCTTCCTTTTCGATTTTCAACCTTCTGACCTACCCTAGCTAGCTCGCTAGCTTAAATCAATTTAATACCCTAGCTTTTGCTTAGCTATCCGTTGGGGAGGCAAGCAGCTAGACCTTCGACCCGACCTTCGATCCGACCTTTAATAAATCAGGGCTCCTATAATCAGACCTTTGACCTAACCTTCGTTAGCTAGGTCTTTCGTCACAGATCAATTAATCTAACCGTCTGACGAGACCTCTGACCGTCAAAGACCTCTTTAACTAACGATTCCTCTGACAATTAATAAGGAATCTAACTATTAGGTCTTCTAACGAGGTCTCTAACCGTTAATAAGGTCTTTCATTACGGATTAATTAATCTAACCTCTAATAAGGTCTCTAATGACCTCTCTGATTGATTAATGGCTAGGGACATAGGGAGGTGAAATTCATGATTTTTTTTCTTCTTCCTATTTTATTACTATTTTTCCTTCCTAGGGTCTAGGAAGGGAAAAATAGTTGGGGAGGTATAGGCTAGGCTAGGCTCTGGCCGTCTGACGAGACCTCCGACCGTTGAAGACCTCTCTAACTAACGATCCCTCTGATGATTGATGAGGAATCTGACTATTAGAAGGTCTTCTAACGAGGTCTCTGACCATCTGACGAGACCTCCGACCGTTGAAGATCTCTCTGACTGACGATCCCTCTGACGATTGATGAGGAATCTGACTGTTAGAAGGTCTTCTGACAAGGTCTCTAACCATCTGACGAGACCTCCGACCGTTGAAGATCTCTCTGACTGACGATCCCTCTGACGATTGACGAGGAATCTGACTGTTAGATAGGTCTTCTGACGAGGTCTCTGCATCTGACAAGGTCTCTAGCCGTCTGATGAGACCTCCGACCGTTGAAGACCCTCTCTGACTAATGATTCCTCTGACGATTGACGAGGAATCTGACTGTTAGATAGGTCTTCTGACGAGGTCTCTACCGTTGACGATCCTGATGACCGTTGAAAAGGTCCTCTGTCATGGATCAATTAGTTAATCAATCAGACCTTCGGTTATTATGCCTCTGACCGTTAATCAGATTAATCACTGACGATCCCTCTGACTAGCTGACGAGACCTCTAACCGTTGAAGACCCCTCTAACTGACGATTCCTCTGACGATTGACGAGGAATCTGACTGTTTAAAGGTCTTCTAATGAGGTCTCTAACTGTCTAATAAGATCTTTAACTACTAGGGCTTTGTTACTATTTTTCCTTCCTAGGGACTAGGAAGGGAAAATAGTTAGGAGGTGTTGTGTGGCTGGAATTATACCCCCTTAATCATTAATATCATCGGCATCGCCGGCATCGTCGGATTAATTCAGCCACTATCATCGGCTTCGTCGGAAATTACACATCAGGTCTGTCAGGTCCGTCGGGTCAATTTAATCCCCTAGGTCCGTGGCCTAGCTAGATAAAAACCCCTAGAATTCCTCTCTTTTTTATAGAAAATCAACTCTCCCTTTGTTGCCTTTGGCTTGGATTGTTCAAATTAATAAGATAACATGAATCCCAATATGGTGTTTTGCCTAGCATACTAGCTATGGCCCTTTTTACCCCTTTTAACCGATTTAATCTACGCCGAAGATTGCAAATATCGCTGCCTCCCTCGTTAATGTGCGCAGGCATTAACATCGTCACCGTTACTATTGTCAGTTTTGTTGTCTTTGGTTGGGGGTTTTCCCTGACATAATAACTAATAGATAGGCAGCCCTAATAACTAATAAGGGTGCTAAAGAAGTTCGATTTATAGGATTCATCTAATCCTTATAACCATTACCTAATAGCGGGTATTAGTAACTATTAGTTATAAAAGGGAACGTAGCTATAGATAGCTGCCGCTAACTAACTATATAACCACTAAGAGCTATAAGAATAAGGCTTAGGTTATAAGAACCATTTAATCTTGCCTACTTCTTGTATTATTATGCTTTTCTTTAGTTATTAAAGCCTTCCTTTCTTAAGTTTTTCTTATATCCTACCTCTCCTCTTATTATAATTACTTTATCTCCTAAAAGTAACTACTATCCTTTCTCTTACTACTCTTATATATATACCTATATATTCTATTTAATTATACCTTATTATAGCAAAATATAAGGAATCTAAGGTATCTAATAATGCCTATACTAAAGTAAATAGCAAGACTATTACGTACTTTATAAATAAGAGGTGCCTAATAATATACTATATTTATATTTTAATATATAGAATAGAAGGATCTTTCTTTAGGGAAGAGGAAGAAGGCACTATTAGACTTAACCTAGTTAATCTCTATAGATAGTAGCTACTATTATTCTATCTAAGGCAGGACTAGCTATAGCTCTTACTAAGATTTAAAATACACTAAGATAGCGATAACTTTAATAAAGTTACGCTAATTAGGCCTAGTTAGATACCCTTAACTTAGTAATAATATTCTATAGATATTTATAGGTTCTTAAGAAAGGCCTATAAGACCCTAAATAAGGACTAGCTTAATTAGTTTAAGCTATTTACTATAGGGAGGATTATTATATAAGGACTAGAGGTAATAGTAGCTATACTACCTTAAGTATTTAAACTATACACTATAGAGAATTTTAATATAGATACTTTGCAGTAATTAATTAGTTTAAAGGTAGGAAGGCTTTATTCCTCCTACTAGCTAGTTAATATTACTTATAGCTTATAGTATAACCTAGTTAACCTTTACTTATATATAAGCTATTAATATATTATAGTAGGATTTACTTTCTTTATAAACTATTAGACCTACTTTTTATTTAATTAGAAATAAGGGTATCTTTACTACTTTAACACTATAGGAGAAGGCTAAATTAAGTGGTTTATTAACTTTATAGGTAGCTAGGGATAAATTATATAACTTTTAAATTACCTATATGATTTTAAAGTAATTATAGTCCTAGCTATAGAGTAGAAGGGAAATTAGGAGTATAGGTATACTTGCCTAGGATTCCTTCTTTAAATAATTTATTACTAAGTTAGTTATTAAGCACTTAATCTCCTTATAGAGAACTAGAATACACTAAACTAATATAGTATTAAGTCTAAATAACTATATATGTTTAGTAGGGATTTATATATTAGGCGCTAATTTAAGCTTTATCTTAGGGACTAGATAATAACTAATAATATCCTAGACCTAAGATATAGCTATATAAAAGCCCTTAAAAGAACTCTATAAGTCCTATGTAATATAATAGTAAATAAGCTTATAATAGGGGATTAATTACCTAGGGAATTATCTTACTAAAAAGACTTTAACCTTTAATATTTAGTGTATAATATAATAATATACTAGATGCCTTACTTTACTACTTAAACAATTAGCGAAGGATTACTAGTAAGTGTAGTGGTTATAGCCTAGAAGCATAAGACTAGTAATAATAATTACCTAATTAAATAGTATACTAAGATAGTATAAGTTAATAGACTTTATATTTAGGATTTCTAGTAGCCTATAGCTTATGTTTTTATAAATAATCCTAAAGTCTTTAATATTAGCATTTAAGAATTACTATAGAAATAGGAATAGTAGATATAGTAGGAACTTAACACTAAATAATAATAAGGAGCCACTAGTGGCTAAGGATTAAATAAAGAGATAGGATTTTAAGTGTTATAAGAGTCTTTATTAGGACTATCTTTTACTTCTAGTTATAATAAGATACTATAGTCTTTAGTTACTTAGCTTAAAGCACTCTATAAGGCGCAATAGAATTAAATACGTAGTACCTAAGAATAAAGCACCTAATCTTAGTAAGCTATAACTTATAAATTATTTT
This sequence comes from Epichloe scottii, assembly GCA_021950295.1. Lineage (NCBI taxonomy): Eukaryota > Fungi > Ascomycota > Sordariomycetes > Hypocreales > Clavicipitaceae > Epichloe > Epichloe scottii. The sequence continues at coordinate 5,487,486 of CP083247.1, read as the reverse complement.
AAATGGATATTAAGGACTAGCTAAGGTTAGCATAAATCTATAGAGTTATTAGGTAGAACTAAGTAAGTGGATATTAAGCCTTAATAGATTAAGCAAATAAAGAGGTTATGCGCTAACCTCTTAGAGACGCTAGATAAGCTATAACTATTAATTTACTTCCTTTCCTTAAAGCATAGAATATAGCGCAAAGGAAAACTATAGCTTAATTACTAATATTATTTACCTATATATTAGTAGTGCCACTAGGGCTAGTTTCTTAAGGAATATAAGCAAGCATTATTAACGCTTATTAGCGGGAGAGATAATAAGCCTTAGGATTAATTAATTAGCAGGCGAACTATAAGTAAAGGGCTACTTAGTGAGATTCTAAATACCTAGCTCTTTATACACCCTTGCTAATATTACTTACTAATTATCTATGTATACTAAAGACGCTAAAGCTCTCTAGAGAGATAAGGAACTTAGGACTATAATTAGGGAGGATTACTTTATTTTTCTTTCTTTCTTTTCTTATTTTTCTCTTCTTTTCTTTCCCCTTTACTATAGGAAGTCTTTCCCTATAAATAGATTAAATAGTAGCTCCCCTTATATATAAGCTATAGTCCGCTAATCTTGCTTTATATTCTATTTATTTTTAGTCTATATATAGTTAGGGTTAACTAGTGCACACCTAGGGAGGTGTTATGTGGCCTGAATTGCGCGCCTAGAAACATACGCGTTTGCGATAATAGTATTAGGGGTTATAGGGATATTTATTACACTAAGGGATAATAATATTAGTTATATAAGCTAGGGATTAAATAGTCTATAAAGGGATTACTTCTAACTAGGCTTCTAGAGCTTATTACGCACGTTAGATATAGAGTTTTTATGCCTAGCTTTACTATAGCTTGTTATTATGTTTTAAGATAAGATAAATTAACAAGATTATTATTACCCGCACTAATTTAACCGTTAGGTCACTTCTAAGCTATTAGACTATTTAATCTAGATTATCTCTATCTTATAGAGATAATCTAGCCTTGTGACGGGTCACTGCAGTTAAGCTTCTTAACCCCTTTGACGTGCGCAGACGTCAAAGCTACCTACGCGTGTGGGCTAGCATCGTGTCTTTTGGGGTGTTGTTTTCCGCTTGATAAACTACTTACTAACCTTATCTAAAGGTTACTATTAATATATATAAGATAAATAAGGAGAGTGCTAATAAGGAGGTTAATACTTAACCCTAGGAAAATAAGTAGCCCCTAAGTAAAGTCTTATATAGGGGTATAGAGGCTAGTTATTACCTATAGATAAGGATAAGTATAGCTAGTGTATAGATATAGAGGAAAATATAAAACGCTATATAGATTAACCACTATTCTTAGTTCTTATACTCTTTAATATATATTTATACCTTAATATCTAAATTAATAGTAAGTGTAATTACTATAGCGCTATTAGCAAATTAGTAGTATAATAACTAGGCCTAGAGCTTATATAATTACTAAAGCAGAGGTAGGTTTATATAGTAGTAAAAATAAGAAGAAAGGGGTCTATACCTAGGAAGATATGTCTTTAATTATATATATAGTATATATAAGGATTAATATTAATAGGTAGGAATTATTAGTATATCTATATATTATATTAGGTCTTACTTAAGATATAATCTTTAGGATACTATAGTTAGAATAGTAAGATATTATTATTTATATAGCTAAGTAATAGTTAGTAATTAGGGTAGCTAAGGGTCTATGTGTTTCTAAGGCTATAGAATATAGTATAAGCAAACTAGTTTAGGGAATTATTAGGTCCTTATATATAGTAAAAGCCTAATAAGCCTAATATAAGAAGAATATAACTATAAGGTTTATTACTATAAGTCTAAAGGAAATCACTATAGTGCTATAGGTTACTGCCCTAAAGTTAAAACCTACCTACCCTAATACTTTAATATTACTAGATAAACTAGTAGACTTTAAGGACCTATTTAATAAAGCAAAAGCAAATAGCTTGCCTCCTTATAGGGGGTTTTTTAATTACTATATATATATATATAAGAACCTAGATAGGTTTAAACTAGCACTTCTATAGGGTCTATTATATAATATACTAAGGGAGTAACTCTTAGAGATTAAACGCTAGATTATAGACTTAATAGATAAGGGATAGATTTAAGTAAGCTTCTTATTAGTAATAGCCCTTATTCTTCTAGTTAAGAAGGCTAGAGGTAGTTAGCGTTTTTGCGTGGACTATTGCGTACTTAATAAGATAATAGCCTAGGATTATTACCCTCTCCTATTAATTAAGGAAACGCTATGCTTACTCTCCTAAGTATAATAGTTTATAAAGGTTAATATCTATATAGTATTCTATAAACTATAGATAGCTAAAGGCAAGGAGCACTTAATAGCGTTTTAAACTAGGTTTAGGCTATTTAAATAGCTAGTTTACCTATTTAGCCTAGTAAGAGCACTAGCTACCTTTTAATATTATATTAATAAGTCCTTAGGGGATATATTAGGGGATTTTATTATAGCATATTTAGATAATATCTTAGTCTATTTAGGGGGATTAAAGAAAGACTATATAGCTAAGGTTTAGCTAATATTAGGCTAATTAAGGGTAGTAGGCCTTTACCTAGATCTTAATAAGTCTATATTTGCTATAAAGGAGGTCTAGTACCTAGGCTATATTATTATAGTAAGTTGCTTTATTTACCCTAATCCTATAAAGGTTATAGCTATTAGGGAATAGGTAGCCCCTATAAAGTTATAGGGGGTTTATAGTTTCCTTAGGTTTATAAATTTTTACTATAATTTTATCTAGGATTTTTTAGAGCTAGCTACTTTACTTATATACCTTACTAAGAAGGATATCCTATTTTAATAGGGAGCTAAGGAAAACACTACCTTTAAAAGGCTTAAAGAGGCTTTTATTAAATACCTAGTCCTAGTATAGTAAGACCTAGACTAGCTAATAGTAGTTAAAGCAAATTATTTAGGGATAGCCCTAGGAGGGTACCTCTTATAGAAGGGTTAGAATTATATCCTATACCCTATTATATACTATTCTATAAGCTTTATAGCCTTATAAAGGAATTATACTATTTATAATAAGGAGCTTCTAGCTATTATCTCTTATCTTAAGGCATAGTTAGTAAAACTATAGGGAGTGTCCTACCTATTTATAATCTATATAGATTATAAGAATTTAGAATACTTTATAATACCTTAGCTAATATTAGAATAGTAAGCCTAGTAGGTAAATATACTTACTTTATTTAATTATTACCTCTAATATAGGCCTAGTATATAGGCTTACTACCTAGATACTCTTTTATAAAGGGACTAGAATAGGTTAGGACTTAGTATAAGAATAGGATAAATACTATAGCCTATTACTATTTTAGGACTCTTATAGTTACTATTAGAGTTAGAGGTAGGTTATAGCTAGAGTTTACTATTATTATATATAGCACTACTACTAACTAGGGAAGCTCTCTTTACTATAAGGCACTTATAGACTTTATAGGACTAGGTAGTTTAATTAGACCTAATATACTATATTTAGCTTTAGGTAATTTAAGAAGGGGTAAGGAAGTTTTTACTAGAAGTAATAATAAGGGAATAGATTATAAATTACTTACTAAGTGCCTATAAGGCGCTCTAGTTTTAGGGCTAGACCTAGGTCCTAGCCTAGGAACCTCTTATAATAATGCTTATCTAATAATATTATAATTTGCTAGTAGTAGGGCACTTAGGATATAATATAATATTTTAGATCTTATAGTGGCAGTTTTATTAGGATAGGATATTATAGGATATTATAAGGTTTATCTATAACTACTACTACTTTAGTAATTATAAAAGTTATTAATAATATTAGGGCTTATTAAAACTATTACTAATCCCTAACTAGTTCTAGTTATAAATCTCTATTAACTTTATAATAAACTTACTAGTATTATCCCTAGAATAGCCTTAGTTCCTTATAGTTATTACTAATAGGCTTTCTAAGTTTATTTAATTAGAGGTAATAACCTCTATTATAGCTAAGGAGTGTGTAGAATAGTTTAAGATAGTGTAGTAAAGATTTTAAGGTTTTCCTTAGTTAATTATTATAGACTAAGGGTTAGATTAGTTAGGAAACTTCTAGATAATATTATACTTAAGAGTTAGGATTAACTAACTCCTTTTTATATTATATTACCTATAGATAGATAGTAGTATAGAATAGGTAAACTAGGAGGTATAAGTAATACTATATATATCTATCTCCTTCTTATAGTATAATTAGCCTAAATACTTAGTTACTTATTAGCTTATAATTAATAATAGGATATCCTTAGTTATAGGGGTAAGTCCTAATAGATTACTATATAGCTATAATTTAGAACCTATTTAGTTATAGCTAAACCTAGCACTATTTACTATAACCTCTAAGGGAAGAGTAGTTTAGTTCCTAGAATACCTCTAGAAAGGGACTTATTTAGCTTAGGCTATAATAGCATATATATAATAATATTAATAGGATGTAATATTAGTATTATATTACCTAGTAGAATATTTCTAGGTTAGGGATAAAGTATAGCTTTTACTTAGGAATATTAAAACTAATTACCCTTTATAGAAGCTTAATTAGGTTACTATAAAATACACTATTATAGAAGTCCTAATACTGCTTATAGTCTAATTAAATATACTAAGAGGCATTTACCTAGTCTTCTATATAAATCTTATAAAGTAAGTAATAATAAACCCCTTCTAAGTTAAAAGCTCTAAGACTCTAGACTAGATTTAGAATAGATATTATTAGAGGATAATAATAAACTTATTAAGGAATACTATATAGAGTAAATCCTTATAGCCTAGAATACACTAGGTAGAGATAATAAATATAATATATTAGTTAAATAGGTAGGTTACTTATAACTAATATAAGAACTACTAGAGAATATAGTAAATATAGGGGCGCTAGATAACTTTAAATAGAAATAGGGGGATATATAATATAATAATAGACTAAGTTAATTAAGTAAAAGTTATTTACTAAGAGAGACTATATATAAGACTAAGGGTATACTTATATTACTACCTATAATAAATTATTTAGTATAACTAAGATATACTCTTACTATAGCTATTCTAGCTACTAAATCCTTATTAATCTTACTAAAGGCGCTATTAAACTTTATTTTGCTTCTATTAATAGGGGTAATATATTAAAAAGAGAATAAACTATATCTAGCTTAGGGGTAATAGATATCTATATAGTAATTATTATAGCTCTATTCCTAATACTAAATAATAGGAGAGGTATATTACCTAGAGAGTAAAAGATAGGAGTATATAAGTAAGGGCTTAGTTTCTATATAACTACTAGAGGTAATAGGAAGATATTTAGACTTAGTATAGAGGTAACTAGTTTTATTAGGGAGGGTAAGCTATATTTAATATAAATTAGTAAGGGGGATACTAGAAGAGTGCTAGGATTAATACTAATAGTAATAAGAAAGTAATTTATTATATAGCTTAATATATTAAGGATTAGTCTTAGAACTAATATAGTAATAACTAGGGGAAAGTATACTAATTATAGTAGTAAAATGCTTATAGAAATCCTATTATATAGTAACTATACTATTTATAAGCTACTAGTTTTACTAAAATAAGGCACTAGTAACTTAGTATAGTAAGTTATTTATTTTATAACTAGCTAAGGGACTACTACTAATAAAGGGGATAATATTAAGTCTAGTTATATTTAAGGTAGGAGTATTAGTTAAGGGGGATAGCCTAAGGGCTAAATAGATAGGTACTAGATTAAACTAGGCCTAATTAAGGAGAGTGTTCTAGTAGGTAATAAGGGACTAGTATTTCTAGGATAAAATAGGTAATTTTTACTTTATAGTTACTAACTTAGTAATACTAGGTTTTATAATATACTAGCCTATAGTGATTTTAGCTTTAAGATCTTTTAAGGTATAATAGAGGTAAGGGTTAGTAAATAGGTACCTAATTAGCTAGATATAGGTAATATAATTATATTAATAAGGAGGGTAGGACTTACTACTCTTAGGTAAGTAATAGTTTATAATACCTATAGTTAGGGCCTATTTTATATAGGGACTATAGGGATAAAAAACTAAGGTAAGTATAGTATATTACTTATTATCTAAGTTACCTTCTATAAGATATTTACCTATAGAATAGGTAGGAGGTATAGTAGGTATAGTAAGGCTATAGGGAGAAGAATTATAAGGGTATAGTATATTAATAAGTATTTATATAGGATATAATTAAGGTTTAATAAGGGAGTAGAAAGGATCTAAGATAGGATTATAATATATAGAAGGTAAAGTTAGGAAAAGGGAAGTTAGGGGGAAAGGGAAAGTAAGTAAAATGTTTTTATATATAATATAAAAGTAAAGATAAGGTAATAAACTAGTAGGGGTAGGGTTAGGGGTTATTATAATAATAGGAAAGGCTAGTAGGGCTACATGTAAGCTATATTACGCACGCTATATAATAATAATAATATAATATAATAGGTAGAGATAACTCTATACCTACTACTAGGATATATATAATATATATGTATACTATATTTAAGGTAATAATAATAAACCATAATAGGTAAAGATAACCCTATAACCTAATACTAGGATATATATAACACAAGGGCATACTATATTTAAGTTAAGGGAAGTAAAGAGAGGATTACTTATATAAGGGATATTAATATTAGTAGAAGGGTAATAATATAGATAGGATAAGGGGTAAGAAGGTTTTAAAGGGAATAAGGAATAATTTATACTCTTAGGAGATATTACTAGGATAGGTAAGTAGGGAGGTATATAAAGGGCTTAGGCTTTGCCTAAGCATTAGTTATAGCGTAGAAGGATAGGTAGCTAATAGGAACTAGTAAGGGTTTAGGAAGGAGGCTAATATAAGATAGCTAGGGGATATAAGGGGTATAAAGGGGGATAGACTAGCTCTCTTCCTTTCTTCCCTCCTTAAGTTTCTTAATATTATATTAACGCCTAATAGCAGTTGCCTAGGGGCTAGTCTATAACAGAATTTTAATATCTTATTAAACTTAAGGATCTTGTATTTTGTAGCTAAATGAGCGTTATTATTATAGTAGTAGCATTTATTTAACTAATAGCCCCTTCCTAAAATCGTATTTAGATTAAAGATATAGTTATTCTTATTATAATTATATAGTCCTATATAGTTTGTTTAGTAAAGCTACCTTTATTACCACTAGGTAGTGCTATATTTAGCCTTAAGCTATTTTATAATATTAATTTTCTTACTTACTTATTTTATAAATATAATCTTTAGGTTAGCTAATTATTTTATTAGGTTATCTATTTAATCTTAATAATCTAACTACTTAGCCACTATCCTATTTCCTATCCCTTTTTCCTAGAATCTAGGTTTACTATCCCTTCCTAATAAATTACCCTATACTAAATAATTTCTTTAAGAAGTTTACTACTTATTAAAAACCCTTAGATTAAATAATCTCTAATTTATAAGGCTAGATTCCTAATTATCTAAAGAAAGCTTTACTATATTAAAACCTACTAAACCCCTATTTTAGAGTTCTAGGCGCGTGTAAATATATATATTAAGCTCTATTTAGAGAGGTTTATATTCTATAATAAGGACTTCTTTATAGGTAAGCCCTTTATAATATATAAAGCTTAAGATTAAATAATCTAGGAGTGCTTTATAGATATAGTTTAATTAGCTTATAGTGGTTTTCTATCTAGTTAGGTTAATAATAGATATTAGAGCTTAATGCTTCTATAGCTAGTAATAGGTATCCTAAATAGACTTTAGTTATATTAAATTAAGATCTTTAAGCTATTTATAAGTGTTTTCTATTTAATCCTAACTAGTAGTATTATACTAAAGAAGTATCTCCTCCTTAGACTCCTTCTAGGTTTATAATATAGTTAGTATCTTAACTACCTATTAAAGCTTTAGGTTAATATCCTATTTAAGTATCTTATGCTAGTCTATCTTAGGTATACCTATTGCCTTTATCTTTGCTTTAAAGTCCTTAAGAAAGTTAGATATATTTTTACTAGTAAACTACTAAACATTATATCTATTTTATATAGTAATTAATAAGGTTTACTATACTATTATTTCTCTAAGGAGCTTTACAAAAGATTCTATATTAAGGCCTCTAAAGGCCTTAGGTATCTTACTAATATTATTAGGGTTTTTCCCTAAGTAGTCTTTAAACCTAGTTTAGGTTAGGCTAATTACTATCTTAGGATTAGATAGTCCCTAACTAGTAGTTAGAGTACTTAGTAAAGGAGTATCCCTAAGGTCTTATTAACTAGTTAATAGCTTACTTAATCCTACTTTACTAGTTTATTAAGAATAAGTTAGGATATAACTAGGTATAGAGTAGGATAAGTATTCTTTTAATTAATTTTAGAGAGAGATAGCTACTTATATTTAAATAAATATCTTTATAATATCTAGTGCTTCCTTTAGGAAGACTTTTAAAGGGTAGTATTAGTAGTAATAAATAAACTATAAGTAAAGGCTACTAGGATAACTATATAGCTTTTAATAATTAACTATAAGATCCTAATAATTAGCTAAATAATAGCAAAATAGATAATAGGCCCTAAGATTAAATAGTCTAAAACACTAGACTATATGTCCTACTAGCTTAGAATATTTAGCTACGTTTTCTATATTATAGACTTATATTTAGAGGTAACTAGTAAGGGATTAATAACTTAGTAAGTGTTTATAGAGTACCCTTCTAAGCTAGCTAGCTTTTCTGCCTATATATATATATAATACGCTTCCTTTTACCTAATCCTCCTTATCTTATTATGTTTAGCTAGTTTAGCTACTTTTATTTTAATACCCTAGCTATTTTATAAGTTAGGTCTAAACTCTTAGTTTATAGCTTATTATAAGGAAAATAAGATAAAGGGATCTTCTTATAGTCTAGGTTAGTAATAGCTAAAGGGTATTAAAGAATTACTTCTAATTAATCTTAACTAAGGCTAAGAAATAACTAGAGTAAAATAGTCCTAGGGGATTAAAAACTTATTTCTCTACTAGTTTTATTAAGCGGAAAATAATACCCTAAAAGATATAATACTAGCCTACACACATAGGTAGCTTTAATATCTACGTATATTAAAGGGGGTTAAGAAGCTTAACTATAGTAACCTATTATAAGGCTAGATTATCTCTATAAGATAGAGATAATCTAGATTAAATAGTCTAATAGATTAGAAGTAACCTAATAGTTAAATTAGTGTGGGTAATAATAATCTTATTAATTTATCTTATCTTAAAACACAATAACAAGCCATAGCAAAGCTAGGCATAAAAACTCTATATCTAATGTGCGTAACAAGCTCTAGAAGCCTAGTTAGAAGTAATCCCTTTATAGACTATTTAATCCCTGGCTTACATGACTAATGTCATTATCCCTTAGTGTGATAATTATCCCTATGACCCCTAATGCTATCATCGCGAACGCGTGTGTTTCTGGGCGCGCGATTCAGGCCACACAATACCTAGGAAAATATATCTTTAATTATATATTTTGTCAAGCGGAAAACAACACCCCAAAAGACACGATGCTAGCCCACACGCGTAGGTAGCTTTGACGTCTGCGCACGTCAAAAGGGGGGTCAAGAAGCTTGACTGCAGCGACCCGTCACAAGGCTAGATTATCTCTATAAGATAGAGATAATCTAGATTAAATGGTCTAACGGATTGGAAGTGACCTAACGGTCGAATCGGTGCGGGTGATAATAATCTTGTTAATTCATCTTATCTCAAAACACAATAACGAGCCATAGCAAAGCTAGGCATAAAAACTCCATGTCTGACGTGCGTGACAAGCTCTAGAAGCCTAGTTAGAAGTGATCCCTTTATAGACTATTTAATCCCTGGCTTACATGACTAATGTCATCATCCCTTAGTGTAATGAATATCCCTGTGACCCCTAATGCTATCATTGCGAACGCGTGTGTTTCTAGGCGCGCGATTCAGGCCACACAATATATAGTATATATAAGGATTAATATTAATAGGTAGGAATTATTAGTATATCTATATATTATATTAGGTCTTACTTAAGATATAATCTTTAGAATACTATAGTTAGAATAGTAAGATATTATTATTTATATAGCTAAGTAATAGTTAGTAATTAGGGTAGCTAAGGGTTTATATGTTTCTAAGGCTATAGAATATAGTATAAGTAAACTAGTTTAGGGAATTATTAGGTCCTTATATATAGTGAAAGCCTAATAAGCCTACTATAAGAAAGATATAACTATAAGGTTTATTACTATAAGTCTAAACGAAATTACTATAGTGCTATAGGTTACTACCTTAAAGCTAAAACCTACCTACCCTAATACTTTAATATTACTAGATAAACTAGTAGACTTTAAGAACTTATTTAATAAAGTAAAGGTAAATAGCTTACCTCCTTATAGAGGGTCTCTTAATTATTATATATATATATATATAAGAACCTAGATAGGTCTAAACTAGCACTTCTATAGGGTTTATTATATAATATACTAAGGGACTAACTCTTAGAGATTAGACACTAGATTATAGACTTAATAAATAAGGGATAAATTTAAGTAAGCTTCTTATTAGTAATAGCCCCTATTCTTCTAGTTAAGAAGGCTAGAGATAGTTAGTGCTTTTATATAGACTATTACGCACTTAATAAGATAATAGCCTAGGATTATTACCCTCTCCTATTAATTAAGAAAATACTATACTTACTCTCCTAAGTATAATAGTTTATAAAGGTTAATATCTATATAGTATTCTATAAACTATAGATAGCTAAAGGTAAGGAGCACTTAATAGCGTTTTAAACTAGGTTTAGGCTATTTAAATAGCTAGTTTACCTATTTAGCCTAGTAAGAGCACTAGCTACCTTTTAATATTATATTAATAAGTCCTTAGGGGATATATTAGGGGATTTTATTATAGCATATTTAGATAATATCTTAGTCTATTTAGGGGGATTAAAGAAAGACTATATAGCTAAGGTTTAGCTAATATTAGGCTAATTAAGGGTAGTAGGCCTTTACCTAGATCTTAATAAGTCTATATTTACTATAAAGAAGGTCTAGTACCTAGGCTATATTATTATAGTAAGTTACTCTATTTGCCCTAATTTTATAAAGGTTATAGCTATTAGGAAATAGGTAGCCCCTATAAAGTTATAGGGGGTTTATAGTTTCCTTAGGTTTATAAATTTTTACTATAATTTTATCTAGGATTTTTTAGAGCTAGCTACTCTATTTATATGTCTTACTAAGAAGGATATTCTATTTTAATAGGGAGCTAAGGAAAACACTACCTTTAAAAGGCTTAAAGAGGCTTTTATTAAATACCTAGTCCTAGTATAGTAAGACCTAGACTAGCTAATAGTAGTTAAAGTAAATTATTTAGGGATAGCCCTAGGAGGGTGCCTCTTATAGAAGGGTTAGAATTATATCTTATACCCTATTATATACTATTTTATAAGCTTTATAGCCTTATAGAGAAATTACACTATTTATAATAAGGAGCTTCTAGCTATTATCTCTTATCTTAAGGTATAGTTAGTAAAACTATAGGGGGTATCTTACCTATTTATAATCTATATAAATTATAAGAATTTAGAATACTTTATAATACCTTAGCTAATATTAGAATAGTAAGCCTAGTAGGTAAATATACTTACTTTATTTAACTTTTACCTCTAATATAAGCCTAGCATATAGGCTTACTACCTAGATACCCTTTTATAAAGGGACTAGGATAGGTTAGGACTTAGTATAAGAATAGGATAAATACTTTAGCCTATTACTATTTTAGGACTCTTATAGTTATTATTAGAGTTAGGGGTAAGTTATAGCTAAAATTTACTATTATTATATATAGCACTACTACTAACTAGGGAAGCTCTCTTTACTATAAGGTACTTATAGACTTTATAGGACTAGGTAGTTTAATTAGACTTAATATACTATTTCTAGCTTTAGGTAATTTAAGAAGGGGTAAGGAAGTTTTTACTAGAAGTAATAATAAGGGAATAGGTTATAAATTACTTACTAAGTGCCTATAAGGCGCTTTAGTTTTAGGGCTAGACCTAGGTCCTAGCCTAGGAACCTCTTATAATAATACTTATCTAATAATATTATAATTTACTAGTAGTAGGGCACCTAGGATATAATATAATATTTTAGATCTTATAGTAGTAGTTTTATTAGGATAGGATATTATAGGATATTACTAGGTTTATCTATAACTATTACTACTTTAGTAGTTATAAAAGTTATTAATAATATTAGGGCTTATTAAAACTATTACTAATCCCTAACTAGTTCTAGTTATAAATCTCTATTAACTTTATAATAAACTTACTAGTATTATCCCTAGAATAGCCTTAGTTCCTTATAGTTATTACTAATAGGCTCTCTAAGTTTATTTAATTAAAGGTAATAACCTTTATTATAGCTAAGGAGTATATAAAATAGTTTAAGATAGTATAGTAAAGATTTTAAGGTTTTCCTTAGTTAATTATTATAGACTAAGGGTTAGATTAGTTAGGAAACTTCTAGATAATATTATACTTAAGAGTTAGGATTAACTAACTCCTTTCTATATTATATTACCTATAGATAGATAGTAGTATAGAATAGGTAAACTAGGAGGTATAAGTAATACTATATACACTTATCTCTTTCTTATAGTATAATTAGCTTAAATACTTAGTTACTTATTAGCTTATAATTAATAATAGGATATCCTTAGTTATAGGGGTAAGTCCTAATAGATTACTATATAGCTATAATTTAAAACCTATTTAGTTATAGCTAGACCTAGTATTATTTACTATAATCTCTAAGAGAAAAGTAGTTTAGTTCCTAAAATATCTCTAAGAGGGGATATATTTAGCTTAGGCTATAATAGTATATATATAATAATATTAATAGGATATAATATTAGTATTATATTACCTAGTAAAATATCTCTAGGTTAGGGATAAAGTATAGCTTTTACTTAGAAATATTAAAACTAATTACCCTTTATAAAAGCTTAATAAAGTTACTATAAAATATACTATTATAGAAGTCCTAATACTACTTATTATTTAATTAAATATACTAAGAGGTATTTACCTAGTTTTCTATATAAATCTTATAGAGTAAGTAGTAATAAACCCCTTTTAAGTTAAAAGCTCTAAGACTTTAGACTAAATCTAGAATAGATATTATTAGAGAATAATAATAAACTTATTAAGGAATACTATATAGAATAAATCCTTATAGCTTAGAATACACTAGGTAAAGGTAATAAATATAATATAATAGTTAAATAGGTAAGTTACTTATAACTAATATAGAAACTACTAGAGAAAATAGTAAATATATAGATACTAGATAACTTTAAATAGGAATAGGGGGATATATAATATAATAATAAACTAAGTTAATTAAGTAAAAGTCTTTTACTAAGAGAGACTATATATAAGACTAGGAGTATACTTATACTACTACCTATAATAAATTATTTAGTATAACTAAGATATACTTTTATTATAGCTATTTTAGCTACTAAATTCTTATTAATTTTACTAAAGGCACTATAAAACTTTATTTTACTCTTATTAATAAGGGTAATATATTAAAAAGAGGATAAACTATATCTAGCTTAGGGGTAATAGATATTTATATAGTAGTTATTATAGCTTTATTCCTAATACTAAATAATAAGAGAGGTATATTACCTAGAGAGTAAAAGATAGAAGTATATAGGTAAGGGCTTAGTTTTTATATAACTACTAAAGGTAATAGGAAGATATTTAGACTTAGTATAGGGGTAACTAGTTTTATTAGGAAGGGTAAGCTATATTTAATATAAATTAATAAGGGGAATACTAGAAAAGCACTAGGATTAATACTAATAGTAATAAGAAAGTAATTTATTATATAGCTTAATATATTAAGAATTAGTCTTAGGACTAATATAGTAATAACTAGGGGAAAGCGCGCTAATTATAGTAGTAAAATACTTATAGAAATCCTATTATATAGTAACTATACTATTTATAAGCTACTAGTTTTACTAAAATAAGATACTAGTAACTTAGTATAGTAAGTTATTTATTTTATAACTAGCTAAGGGACTACTATTAATAAAGGGAATAATATTAAGTCTAGTTATATTTAAGGTAAGAGTATTAGTTAAGGGGGATAGCCTAAGGGCTAAATAGATAGGTACTAGATTAAACTAGGCTTAATTAAGGAGAGTATTCTAGTAAGTAATAAGAGACTAGTATTTCTAGGATAAAATAGGTAATTTTTACTTTATAGTTACTAACTTAGTAACACTAGGTTTTATAATATACTAGCCTATAGTAATTTTAGCTTTAAGATCTTTTAGGGTATAATAGAGGTAAGGGTTAGTAAATAAGTACCTAGTTAGCTAGATATAGGTAATATAATTATATTAATAAGGAGGGTAAGACTTACTACTCTTAAGTAAGTAATAGTTTATAATACCTATAGTTAGGGCCTATTTTATATAGGGACTATAGGGATAAAAAACTAAGGTAAGTATAGTATATTACTTATTATCTAAGTTACCTTCTATAAGATATTTACCTATAGAATAGATAGAAGGTATAGTAAGTATAGTAAGGCTATAGAGAGGAGAATTATAAGGGTATAGTATATTAATAAGTATTTATATAGGATATAATTAAGGTTTAATAAGGGAGTAAGAAGGATTTAAGATAGGATTATAATATATAAAAGGTAAGGTTAGGAAAAGGGAAGTTAAAGGGGGAAAGGGAAAGTAAGTAAAATATTTTTATATATAATATAAAAGTAAAGGTAAGGTAATAAACTAATAAGGGTAGGGTTAGGGGTTATTATAATAATATAAGGGGCTAGTAAGGCTATACATAAGCTATATTATATATACTATATAATAATAATAATAAGATATAATAGGTAAAGATAACCCTATACTTACTACTAGGATATATATAATATATATATATACTATATTTAAGGTAATAATAATAAAATATAATAAGTAAAGATAACCCTATAACCTAATACTAGGATATATATAATATAGGGGTATACTATATTTAAGTTAAGGGGAGTAAAGAGAGGATTACTTATATAAGGAATATTAATACTAGTTAAAGGGTAATAATATAAATAGAATTAGGGGTAGGAAGGTTTTAAGGGGAATAGGGAATAATTTATACTCTTAGGAGATATTACTAGGATAGGTAAGTAAGGAGGTATATAAAGGGCTTAGGCTTTGCCTAAGCATTAGTTATAGTGTAAAAGAATAAGTAGCTAATAGGAACTAGTAAGGGTTTAGGAAGGAGGCTAATATAAGATAGCTAGGGGATATAAGGGGTATAAAGGGGGATAGACTAGCTCTCTTCCTTTCTTCCCTCCTTAAGTTTCTTAATATTATATTAACGCCTAATAGCAGTTGCCTAGGGGCTAGTCTATAACAATTATCCTTAATTCTAAATTTAAATTAACTAGGGGCTTTTCCTTTTATCTAGTAATAGTAGTAAATCTTAGTTAACTCCTTAATTATATAATATTTAATATTATAACTAGCTTATTAAAGGATCTTTATAAGCTATTAAACTAAAGAATAACTAAATCTTTAGTATAGTTAGTAAATTTCTCCTTTAGTAAGGTAAAAGGTAGCTATTTCTTTTGCCTTTAATAGTTACTATAGGTAACCCTATTATTATATAATAGGTATAGTCTTATTACCTTAAATTAGTATATTAGTAAGGTTATTAATCTTAATATTTATCTTATCTATATTAGTAATAGAGAAAAGAAAGGGTATAGTAATATTAAGGATATAAAAGTTAAGTTAGCTAAGTTTTATAGGTATATAAAAAACACTATATATTATTACTACTCTAGCACTAAACTTAATAATATATTATTTATAAGGCATAATCTTTAATAAAGGTATTAACTTTAATAAGGCTTTAACTTATATAATCCCTATAGTTAATCTTTCTATTATACCTATATCTAGTATAATTCCTTTAAAGATCTCTTTAAAATAGCGTTCTTTAAAGATATATAAACTTAACTCTTTATTAGAGTCTTATACTTAATATAGCTCTTACTTAAGGATAGTATATTAAAAGGCTTAATTATTAAGGGTAGTAAGAATATTAGCATTAGTAAAGGTATTAGTAACCTATAGCCCTAAGTAAAAGAATTATATAATACTAAGGTATACCTTTAAGATTAACTTCTCTTTACTATTATTATTATTATTATAAGTCTATATAAAAGCCTTTAGATAAGATTCCTATTCTCTTTTATTTCCTTTATCTCCCTTATTATTAGTATACCCCTTATAAGAGATAATAAATACCTAGAACTTCTTCTCTAATAGTAATATATAATAGCTTTTACTAGCTTACTATCTCTCTTTTTCTTTCTAATATTTTATATTAGTATAGTTTAATAACTAATATTTATTCTTACTATAAATAAAGTATTACTTAGGGTTTTATTTAGGGATTTTATAATAGCTTTCTTTTCCCTAGTTTTATTATCTATATTAATAATTTATAAATATAACTTTAGATAAGTCTTTCTCTTAGTACTTCTAGTACTAAGTACTTCTCTTACTAAACTCTATAATAGTAATTAACTTATAGAGGTTTTCTATAAGGTTCTTAAAGCCTAGGGAGTAAATATACTTTACTACTTAATATTTAGGTATACTAGTAACTATATTTAGTATTTACTTATAAAGCTTTATATTTACTATATTAAAGGAATATAGCTCTTTATAAATTCTCTTAAGGGTAGTTAATATAATTTTAAGGTAGTTAAGCTTACTCTTTTTAGGATTCTTAGTAATAATCTTAGTAAGTATTATATTATTTTACTTTTACTAGTAAAATTACTAATTACTTTTTATCTTAAAGTAGTAATAGATTTTAGCTATTATCTCTTTATAAGAGAAGTTTCTTTTAGAGAGGTAATTAAGAAAGTATTATTTAGTATTTTCTATTAGTATAATAAAAAAGGCCTTATAATAGTAGCTTCTTAGGAGGTTAATTTAGTTATATTTACTTTTAAAGAGTATTATCTTTAGTATAAGAAAGTTATAAAGCTTCTTACTATAGTAGTTACTATTCTTATATATCTTTATAAGCTTAAAGATCTTTTTTATAATTTACTTATTAAAGGGGGTTATAGTGTAAAAAAGGTGTATTACTAAGACTAATAATATTACTAAGACTATTATTTATAATATAATTAAGAGTGCTATAGTGGTTTTTAAGGTAAGTAAAGTAATTATTAGAGATAAGGGAAAAGAACTTCTAGGGTTAGAAAATAGGTAAGTTATTATACTTAGGGCTTTAGTAGTTTAGAAAATCTTAATTTATCTTTTAGCTATAAAGATCTTATTACTTCTTAGAGTATTTATTTTATTACTATTATAATTAGAAGTCCTAGTCCTTAAGTAATATAAACACTATATTCTTATAGGGAGTTTTAAAGCTCTTATAAGAGTTTACTATAAGCCCTTTAGAATATCTCTTTAGACTACCCTTTAAAGTCTTCTTTAAAGGTCTCCTAGAGGTCTTTATTTTTCTAGCCTTAATACTTACTAGTATAAATAAACCTTATAATATAGTTATTTAGCTTATATTATATAGCTATCTTAGGGTTTAGCTATATAAGCTCTCTCTAGTCTCTTATAAGCACCTTAGAGTAAGGCTATAGTTATCTAAGTAATTTAATCTCTAGAGGTCTTTCTTAGATTTTCTCTAAAGGTATTTTAGGTATTATACTTTTAAGAAGAGGTAATTAGGGAGTTTTCCTTATTAATAGTCTAGCTTGTAGTGCTATCTTCTTTAATAAAGGAAATTAGGGAAAAAAATAAGAGGGTTATTAATATAATAAAGCTAGGAAGCCTAATTAAATAGAAAGAACTAAAGGGGAGATTAATAATAGCGTAATTTCCTCTCTATTATTAAAGGCAATAGGGTAAATAGGATAAATAGGAAAAACGGGATAAACGGGATAAACTAGATAAAGGAGTTTGTAATTATTATAAAGGAAGGAATGTAAAGGGGGCGACTCTACGTAATATACATAGAGTATAGAGGAGTAAAGACTATTATAGTGAAAGTAATAATTAAAGGGAAGCCTAACTCTACGTAATGTACATAGAGTATAGAGGAGTAAAGACTATTATGGTAAAGGTAATAATTAAAAAAAGGGGGAAAGAGAGGTTATAATTAAGTTAGCTAGCTTAGCTAAGGTTATATTAACATTAGGTTTAAGTGAAATGCCTTATAGCAATAGACTTAGTTATTTAGTTAGTTTTCTTATAATAGATAATAGAAGTAATCCTATAATAATAATATCCTATAGGCCCAGAGTATTGCACTACTTTCATTTTGTAGTGTTTTTTTCTTAACAAATAATATATATCTAATCTTAGAAAATATATATAGATATAAGACTTTGATTTTTGGATAGATAACTAAAAAACTACAATGTAGTTTTATACAAAGGTGGGTCTAAAAGTGGGCCGTCCGGCTATAAATTAGAAAAACTACATTTCACTACATTTTAGGACTACAAAAACACTACAAATATAGTGTTTCCAATTTATAGCCGAATAGCCCACTTTTAGACCCACTTAAATATATAGCATTTTTCTTCAGATTTATCTCTATAAGATTACGTAATTTATAGGATAATATCTTTAATAATAAGCTTACTATAAAATTAAATACAAAAACTACAAAACACACTACACTAACTACAAACAATACTCTGTATAGGCCTAAGGGTTAATAAATTAATCCCTTAGAAGCCTAATAAGTCTATAAATCTAGTCTCTTCCTTTAGTATAATCTATAGTTATATCTCTTTACCTAAATAGTTTAGGAACTTAAGAGGTAAGTAGCTATAGTATTTATAAAACTGTCTTTTCTTTTATAATCCTAGCTTATTTATAGTTATAAGTTAACTACTAATTAGTGTTAGTTTTACTAAAGGTAATACACTAGTGTAATAATATTAAAGTTAATAATATTATAATAGATTAATTAATAGATATTATAATAAGAAGAGAAAAGAGAAGGAGAGAAATCTAGCTAGAAGGGAAAGTAGGAAAAGTGGGCTTGCAGTAGTAGGGTAGTGTAAACAGTGCGGGGTTACGCGTAATGCAACTAATTGCATTACGTGCATTCATTTAGTAGCCCTACTCTTGTCCTAGCCTTTAGCCACGATTAAACCAAACAAGACCTAAAGGAAGCTACACCTACTATAGACTAATATAATAGTTATAGGGAAATTAAGTATAACAATAAGGAGCTAAACTAAATCCTTAAATAAGCTAAAACTAAGCTATAAAGAGCTTAGAAAAGATAAAAATTCTATAACTATAGAAATAGTAGTATATAATTAAGTTAGGTATATTATTAGTAAGTACTAGTACTAAACTTACTAACTTTACTAAAGGACTTATAATTATACTACTATTAGACTTACTAAGAAGCTCTAAGCTTACTATAACTACACATTACTATAGTCTTATAAAAACATAACTAAAGACTTTAGTATAAAAAGGAGATTTATATAAAAGTCTTTAGTATTTCTTAGTAAACCTTAATATAGCTTTTACCCTAGACTATAAGATATTTATTAATAATACTACTAAGGTAGCCTATACTAGTAGCTACCTAGTAAAGAGTATAAAGTAATAATAGATATATTATATAGCTATAGATAGTTATATAGATTATTAGGACTATACCTAGGCTAGGTTTATAAATAAGCTAAAAACTAGAATAATAGATAAAAATATATAGTACTTAAAAGCTTTAAGAACACTACTAACCCTTAGATAAGAAAACTATTAGTTATTCTAGGGATTTATAAAAATATAGATAAAAGCTAAGGCTAACCTCCCTAAAGTAATCCCTATAAGACTTTATATTTATATATTTATTAATAGTCTAAATAATACTATAAAGAAGTAAATACTTAGCTAGGAGTTTCTAGTAATATAAACCTATTTAGCTAGTTAAGGAAAGAAAGCGAAAGTTATGATAAAAATAAGTTAAAATAGTAACTAAAGTAATAACTATAGATAGGACTATAGATAAAAAAGATAATACTTAAATTTACCTATAGGGGACACGCTATAATAAAGCAGCAAGTGTTAGGAGTATAAAGGCATAAGGGACATTATGAGAGGGCCGCCTCTCTAAGCGAGGCAAATCCCTAGATAACTTGTATACTAAGACCTAGTAGCTAGATAGTTATGTAAGCATAAAGGGAAGGTATATAATAAGGACCTCTTCTATTTAGGGGAGAGGTTAGAGTTTAAAACCTTTATATACTTACCTCTAGCTATTACCTTTATAGTAGTAACCTTATTCTCTTACTATTACTTTATTTATCTCTTCCTATACCTTTAGTTATAATAAATTAAACTCTTAAACCCTTTAGGGTAAATAAACTATTAGTTATAAATTATAATATTAGAATTAAATAGGATAGCTATATAATTTACTATATATAATAACTATATAGCTAGTGCACTATACCTAGATAATAATATAGGATACTAAGATAGTGTAATCCTAGGGTTTAATAGCCTAGATAGAAATAATAAAAATAGCACTCCTAAAGACTAAAATAATAATAAGGACCTTACTATAAACTAATATAATAGTTATAGGGAAATAAAGTATAATAATAAGAAGCTAAACTAAATCCTTAAATAAGCTAAAACTAAGCTATAAAGAGCTTAGAAAAGATAGAAAATTCTATAACTATAGGAATAATAATATATAATTAAGTTAGGCATATTATTAGTAAGTACTAGTACTAGACTTACTAACTTTACTAAAGGACTTATAATAATACTACTATTAGACTTACTAAGAAGCTCTAAGCTTACTATAACTATATACTACTATAGTCTTATAAAAATATAAATAAAAGCTAAGGCTAAACTCCCTAAAGTAATTCCTATAAGACTTTATATTTATATATTTATTAATAGTTAAAATAATACTATAAAGAAGTAAATACTTAGCTAGGAGTTCCTAGTAATATAAACCTATTTAGCTAGTTAAGGAAAGAAAGCAAAAGTTATAATAAAAATAGGTTAGAATAATAACTAAAGTAATAACTATAGATAAGACTATAGATAAAAAAGATAATACTTAAATTTACCTATAGGGGATATACTATAATAAAGTAATAAGGGAGCTATAAGATTCTCTATAGTATGCTTTAAATATAAATAACCTAGTTATATTACACTAAGATATAAAGAACTAGATTGTTCTATCTATAAGAGTATAACTTATATAATACTATTATATAGGAATAATAGTAACTAAGTAATAGGGTAAGATATAAATAAGATACTAATTAGCTTTGCTTAGGCCTAGGATAATGCCCTTACTAATAAATTATCTAAGGATATAAGAATAAAAGTTTAGATATTATTATAGTAAGATTATAAATAGGTAGTAGTGCCTATATTACTTAATATAGGTATAATAGAATTAATTATTTACCTAAAATTACTATTAAAGGCAAATTAGGCTAATATATAAAAAGATAACACACTACTTTAAAGTATAGCTAAGACTCTTATTTTATATTAAGGAATCTTAAATTAGGTTATCTTAGTAAAAGATAATATAGGCTATATAAAAGTATACTAAGTTTACTACTATATTACTAATATACTGTGTGGCTGGAATTGTACCCCCTCAATCATCGATATCATCGGCATCGCCGGCATCGTCGGATCAATTCAGCCACTATCATCGGCTTCGTCGGAAATTACACATCAGGTCTATCAGGTCCGTCGGGTTAATTCAATCCCCTAGGTCCGTGGCCTAGCTAGATAAAAACCCCTAGAATTCCTCTCTTTTTCATAGAAAATCAACTCTCCCTTTATTGCCTTTGGCTTAGATTGTTTAAATTAATAAGATAACATGAATCCCGATATAGTGTTTTGCCTAGCTTACTAGCTATGGCCCTTTTTACCCCTTTTGACTGATTCGATCTACGCCGAAGATCGCAAATATTGCTGCCTCCCTCGTTGATGTGCGTAGGCATCAACATCGTCACCGTCACTATCGTTAGTTTTGTTGTCTTTGGTTGGGGGTTTTTCCCTGACATAATACCTAAGAACCTTATCCTAGGAATAAACTAGGCTAGAATATATAAACCTATAGGTATATCCTAGAAAGAGAGACTATAGAGATACCTTATAATAAAAGATTGCCTTAACTTTATATTAGAAATATAGTAAGTAATAAGAGAAGTAAAACACTTATTTATAGTATTATTACTTTATTTAGCGTTAATTAAGCTTATAAACCTACTAAATAAGGATAAAAAAGATAAGAATACTAGCCTTATAGTAAATAATATCCTAACTTATAATAGCCTAACTATAAGGGAGGTATTAAATACTTATATAATAGGAAAAAGAATTTTATTACCTTAATAGCCCCTAATAGTAAAGTAGTAATACTTAAGCTAGAAGAGAATAGTGAGCCTAAGTTACTAGAGGTATATATAGAGTTTAAAGATATATTTTTAATAAGCTTATAAGTATACTTCCTAAGTTAGGTAGTTATATATATATAATTAAGTTAGAAGAAGGGAAAACACCCCTTAGGGGCTAATATATAGTTTAGCTAAAAAAGAGCTAGAAGTACTTAAAGAGTACCTAGCTAGTGTATAGTATAAAAGATAAATCTAAAGATTAATTAGCCTAGCTAGGGCCCTAATTTTATTTATTCTAAAGAAAGGGGGCAAATTAAGGCTTTATATAAATTATAAGGGCTTAAATTAAATTATAATAAAAGATAAGGCACTATTACCTCTAATTACTAAGATCTTAAATTAATTAAAGAGAGTAAATGTGGCTTCCTTTAGGTCTTGTTTGGTTTAATCGTGGCTAAAGGCTAGGATAGGAGTAAGGCCACTAAATGGATACACGTAATGCGATTAGTTACATTACGCGTAACGCTACACTGTCCGCACTGCCTTGCTACTATAGGCTTACTTTTCTCACTTTCCCTTCTAGCTAGATTCCTCTCCTTCTCTCTCTTTTCTAGTTATATATATCTATTAATTAATCTATTATAATATTATTAACTTTAATATTATTATACTAGTGTATTACCTTTAGTAAAACTAATACTAATTAGTGGTTAACTTATAACTATAGATAAGCTAGGATTATAAAAGAAAAGATAGTTTTATAAACACTATAGCCACTTATCCCTTAAGTTTATAAACTATTTAGGTAAAGAGATATAACTATAGATTATGCTAAAGGAAGAGACTAAATCTATAGACTTATTAGGCTTCTAAGGGATTAATTTATTAACCCTTAGGCCTATAGGATATTATTATTATAGGATTACTTCTATTATCTATTATAAGAAAACTAACTAAATAACTAAGTCTATTGCTATAAGGCATTTTACTTAAACCTAATATTAATATAACCTTAGCTAAGCTAGCTAACTTATTTATAACCTCTTTTTCCCCCTTTAATTATTACCTTTACTATAATAGTCTTTACTCCCCTATACTCTATGTATATTATATAGAGTTAGAGCTCTTTGCTTCCCTTTAATTATTACTTTTACTATAATAGTTTTTACGCCTCTATACCCTATATATATTATATAAAGTCGCCCCCTTTATATTCCTTCCTTTATAATAATTACAAACTCCTTTATCTAGTTTATCCTATTTATCCTATTTATCCTGTTTACCCTATTGCCTTTAATAATAGAGGGGAAATTACGCTATTATTAATCTCCCTTTAGTTCTTTCTATTTAATTAGGCTTCCTAGCTTTATTATATTAATAACCCTCTTATTTTTCCTAATTTCCTTTATTAAAAAAGATAGCACTAGATGCTAGACTATTAATAAGGAAAACTCCCTAATTACCTCTTCTTAAAAGTATAATACCTAAAATACCGTAAGAGAAAATCTAAGAAAGACCTTTAAAGATTAAATAACCTAGATAACTATAGCCTTACTTTAAAGTGCTTATAAGAGACTAGAGAGAGCTTATATAGCTAAACCCTAAGATAGCTATATAATATAAGCTAAATAACTATATTATAAGGTTTATTTATACTAGTAAGTATTAAGGCTAGAAAGATAAAGACCTCTAGGAAACCTTTAAAGAAGACTTTAAAGGGTAGTTTAAAGAGATATTCTAAAGGGCTTATAGTAAACTCTTATAAGAGCTCTAAAACTTCTTATAAAAATATAGTATTTATATTACTTAAGGACTAGGACTTCTAATTATAATAGTAATAAAATAAATACTTAAAGAAATAATAAAATCTTTATAGCTAAAAGATAAATTAAGATCTTCTAAACCACTAAAGCCCTAAGTATAATAACTTACTTATTTTCTAACCCTAGAAGTTCTCTTTCCTTACCCCTAATAATCTCTTTACTCCCTTTAAGAACTACTATAGCGCTCTTAATTATATTATAAATAATAGTCTTAGTAATATTATTAGTCTTAGTAATTTACCCCTTTTATACTATAACCTCTCTCTAATAAGTAAATTATAAAAAAGATCTCTAAGCTTATAAAGATATATAAGGATAGTAATTACTATAGTAAAAAGCTTTATAACTTTCTTATACTAAAGATAATACTCTTTAAAAGTAAATATAACTAGATTAACCTTTTAAGAAGTTACTATTATAAGGCCTTTCCTATTATACTAATAAAAGATACTAAATAATACTTCCTTAATTACCTCTCTAAAAGAAGCTTCTCTTATAAAGAGATAATAGCTAAAATCTATTATTACTTTAAGATAGAAAGTAACTAGTAATTTTACTAGTATAAGTAAAATAATATAATACTTACTAAGATTATTACTAAGAATCCTAAAAAGAGTAAGCTTAATTACCTTAAGATTATATTAACTACCCTTAAGAGAATTTATAGAGGGCTATACCTCTCTAATATAGTAAATATAAAGCTTTATAAGTAAATACTAAATATAATTACTAGTATACCTAAATATTAAGTAGTAAAGTATATTTACTCCCTAGGCTTTAAGAACCTTATAGAAAACCTTTATAAGTTAATTATTATTATAAAGTCTAGTAGGAAAAGTACTTAGTATTACTAATACTAAGAGAAAGACTTATCTAAAGTAATATTTATAGATTATTAATATAGATAATAAAACTAGGGAAAAGGAGGCTATTATAGGGTCCCTAAATAAAACCCTAAGTAATACTTTATTTATAGTAAGAATAGATATTAGTTATTAAACTATACTAATATAAAATATTAGAAGGAAAAAGAGAGATAGTAAGCTAGTAAGAGCTATTATATACTACTATTAGAAAAGAAGTTCTAGGTATTTATTACCTCTTATAAGGGGTATACTAATAATAAGGGAAATAAAGGAAATAAAAGAGAATAGAAATCTTATTTAAAGGCTTTTATATAGACTTATAATAATAATAATAATAGTAAAGAGAAGTTAATCTTAAAGGTATACCTTAGTATTATATAATTCTTTTACTTAGGGCTATAGGTTACTAATACCTTTACTAATGCTAATATTCTTACTACCCTTAATAATTAAGCCTTTTAATATGCTTTCCTTAAGTAAGAGCTATATTAAGTATAAGACTCTAATAAAGAGTTAAGTTTATATATCTCTAAAGAATACTATTCTAAAGAGATCTTTAAAGGGATTATACTAAATATAGGTATAATAGGCAAATTAACTATAGGGATTATATAAGTTAAAGCCTTATTAAAGTTAATACCTTTATTAAAGATTATACTATATAAATAGTATATTATTAAATTTAGTGCTAGAGTAGTAATAATATATAGTATTTTTTATATACTTATAAAACTTAGCTAAATTAACTTTTATGTCCTTAATACTACTATACCCTTTCTCTTTTCTATTACTAATATAAATAAGATAAATATTAAGATTAATAACCTTACTAATATACTAATTTAAGGTAATAAAACTATACCTATTATGTGCTAATAGGGTTACTTATAGTAGCTATTAGAGGTAAAAGAAATAGCTACCTTTTACCTCTCTAAAGGGGAAATTTATTAACTATACTAAAGATTTAGTTATCCCTTAGTTTAATAGCTTATAAAGATTCTTTAATAAGCTAGTTATAATATTAAATATTATATAATTAAGGAGTTAACTAAGATTTACTACTACTACTAAATAAAAGGAAAAGCCCCTAGTTAATTTAAATTTATAATTAAGGATAACTATAACTTTAACTATAAGATTATTATTAATATTATATAGATTAATAACTAGCTAGTCCTTTATATTATTAATTTAGTAACTTTATTCTAAGTAGCTTAATTCCTTAATCCTAATAAGTAAAAGGCTTATAATATCTAGGATACTATTAGAGAATACTAAATAGATACCTATCTTAGCCCTCTAAATTAGATTATTTATAATATAAGTAAGAACTTTACTTTAGTGAAATTTAAGTATTATACTTACCTAATATTAATTAATATTAATAAAGTACCTATTAAGGCTTATAATAGTATTAGAAAAGTTAAAAGATATTATAAACCCTTACACTAGGCTTATAATATTATTATAGATTTAATTAGTAAAGAGATTACACTAGAATAATAGCTCTAGATAGCTATTAAAGCTATTAATAACTTAGTAAGGCTTAATAGCCTAGTGCTAATATTACTAGTCTTTAGGGCCTATCTATAGATAATAAATAAGTTATTACTAAGTGTCTCTATTATCTAATAGGCTAAAGTAATTTAGAAGGCTATTAATAAGGTTTATTATTACCTAGCTAAGAGATAGGTTTATAATACCTTTAATACCTAGAATAGCCTAGATATATTACCTATATATTAGTTATTACTATAAGCTATATATATATAGAGAGAGAGAAGGGTAGCTAGTATAGCTCTTATAAGTTAATTATAACTAATAGAGAGACTTATATAGTAAAAATACTATATAGCCTAGTAAAGTTTTACTTTATAGTAGTAAAGCTATACTATATAAACCTATAGTATAAAGATAATAAAAAGGGCACTAAGGTAAAGCCCTAGGATATTAGTAATAAGAAGACTACTAGTAAGACTACTAGTAAAGGTAAGAGAGATACTCTTACCTCTATAAGAGATATAAAGGTAAAGGTAGTAAAAGAAAAAGAGGTACTAGTAAAGAGAAAGTAAGGAAGGCTAAGGAAAGCCCTTATAGTTTAATTTTGCCTTAATAGACTTAAGATAGTAAAAGTAAAGGTAAATAAAGTAAAAGAGTATTATATTAATAAAGACTAAGAGAAGGCCTTTATTATAAAGATTATTACTAAGGGATTACTAAGCATAGTATTCCTTATAGTAAAAGAAAAGGCTAATTAAAACCTTACTCTTTAACTTTACTAGGAAGGAAAGATTATAACCCTAGGCAAACCTTTGAAATAATCTAACTAGGCTAAGATTAATGCCTTATAAGCTTATAATATATTTAGATTTATAATGTTTAATCTAGAGAAGTATAGAAAGTAAAGGATCTTTAATTCTTATATAGTTAGGGAGATTAAAGGTAAGGGAACTAAATTACTATATAAAAAATCTTACCTTATTATATAAGGCTATAATAACAAAGGAAAAGAGACTATCTTAACTTAATTACTAATAATATAATAATTAAGCTAATAGCTTATTATAGCCCTTACACTATTATTAAGAAGAAAAGGTATCTTTATATAGATTTAAGATATTATATAGGCCTATATTTAATTATATATAGAGCTAAAAAGGTTAATTATTATAAGACTTCTAAAATAGATTACTTATCTCTTTCCTAAAGGAATAGTAATAGAGGTAATTAAGCCTCTATATAGAATTATAGAGGTAGGAACTTACTAGTAAGTAACCTACTTCTATTATTATAGAGATAACCTTAATATAGTAATATTAACCTATAACCCTTGCTTATTAATTATAGCTTTAAATAATAAGAACCTCTTTAGTATTATAGGGATATAGACTAATAACACCTTAGGCCTTAGTAATAATAATTTCTCCTAAAAAGAAGAAAAAGAGCTTTAGAAGGCAAACTTTATAGCTAAAGAAAAACAATAATTAATAACTAGGAATCCCCTTATTTTTAATAGCTATATCTTAACTTAGGATATTAATAACTTACTAATTCTAACCTAGAATGGTTAAAGGTAAAAGATTAAAGAAGTTAATCTATAATTATTAATAGCAAAGTAAGATTATACAGAGCAAAGAGCCTAAGGAAGTTATATTACTACTATATGCTAACTAGAGGCCTCTTTTAACTTTTTAATTACTACTTAATACTAAGAGCCCTTAGCTAATAATATCTTATAACTTAATAAACGCCTTAAGTAATAAATTAAGAATTAATAGTAAGGACTATAGTATATTCCTCTAACCCTTAAAGAGGCAAAGCTCTTTATATTTATAAATAGATTATTAGCTAATAATAAAGATCTTAGCTTATAAATTAGATATATAATTATAATTAGAAACAAAATAATATAAGGAGATAGTACCTTTATTATAAGAGGGAATATTATTATATATTGTAAAGGGCTTGGGCTTTGCCTAAGCATTAGTCATAGCTTAGAAGGACAGGTGGCTAACAGGAACCAGCAAGGGTTCAGGAAGGAGGCTAACATAAGATAGCCAGGGGATATAAGGGGCATAAAGGGGGATAGACTAGCTCTCTTCCTTTCTTCCCTCCTTAAGTTTCTTAATATTATATTAACGCCTAATAGTAGTTGCCTAGGGGCTAGTCTATAATATTTAAGAAACTTCCTTTAGCCTTAATAGAGGGCTACTAAAAACAATAGTACCACCACAAACAAACAAATAAATTAACGTAATAGAAGAAGATAATATAATAGATATACTATAACTATAGGTTAAAGGAAACCTAGGGACAAGAACCCTATTAATAGATGCTACGTTACCACTATTAGCTTGTAACGCGTAAATTAACACACTTTAACTTATAATTAAGCAGTAGGTAAGAGAGATTAAGACTCTATAACACTAAGTTTACATAAACCCACCACTACTATTCTAGTTAGCCCCTCTAGCAAATACCCTTATTTAACCCCTAGCATTAGACCTATACCCTCCTATGTAATATACTGCCCCCACTACATTACCCACTATGCAATAACTATATTAAAAACCAATCCCTATAGGTAATCTATATAATAGTAATAAGACCATATTTGCTATATAGAGGTTCCTTATATAACATAAGTTAGAAGTAGATAAGGACTTTATTAGAGGTAATAAGGACTAATAGATATTTATCTACTAAAACTTAGCGCTAAAGGTCTAGTCCTATATAGCTATATACTTTAAGGTAGGTTACTTATATAACTACTCCCCTATTAGCTTCCTTAGCTACCTAGAGAGTATATTCTCTAACCCTTATAGATAGGAGATAGCCCTTATAGAACTTAACTAGATTAAGTAAGGGTCTAGGGAGTTATTTACTATATTCTTTATTTGCTTTAAATAGAAACTCTCTATAGTAGGGGAGGATAGTAGGTAGGTAATATTAAGCTAGCGAAGTTATAACGCGCTCTTAATAAGCGGCTAAGAGAGGTTAGCATTAGCAGAGGAATTAGTTATATAGATTACCCTCTTATGGTCTTATAGTACTGTAGCGTTGCGGTTAATATTAAGGCCCTAGCCTTAGAGGATAAGTATTAAACCTAATGCGGACCCTAACTAGTATAACCTATACCCCAACAAACTAACTAAGATAGCGACACGCTAATAACTAGAGTCTAGGCCATGTTAACCCGCTCTAGCAAATAAGCTAATATAGAGAGGAAAGGAAAGCCTTAAAAGACTAATAGTAGGAGGCTAAGGGCCTAATAGGTTATAATAGATAAAATAATAAGACACTGTAAGGAGGAATGCTACTTATATTATAGCTTAATAGAACACTAGATCTAAGAGTGCACCCTCCTTCCCGCCCGCTAACCTTATCTAAAGGTTACTATTAACACATATAAGGTAGATAAGGAGAGTGCTAATAAGGAGGTTAACACTTAACCCTAGGAAAACAAGTAGCCCCTAAGCAGAGTCTTACATAGGGGCATAGAGGCTGGTTATTGCCTATAGATAAGGATAAGTATAGCTAGTGTATAGACACAGAGGAAAATATAGAATACTATATAAATTAACCACTATTCTTAGTTCCTATACTCTTTAATATATATTTATACCTTAACGTCTAAATTAACAGTAGGTGTAACTACTATAGCGCTATTAGCGAATTAGCAGCATAATAACTAGGCCTAGAGCTTATATAATTACTAAAGCGGAGGCAGGTCCATATAGTAGTGGAAATAAGAAGAAAGGGGTCCGTACCTAGGAAGATATGTCTTTAATTACGCATATAGTACATACAAGGATTAATATTAATAGGTAGGAATTATTAGTATATCTATATATTATATTAGGTCTTACTTAAGACGTGATCTTTAGGATGCCATGGTTAGAATAGCGAGATGTCATTATTTATATAGCTAAGCAATAGTTAGTAATTAGGGCGGCTAAGGGTCTATGCGTTTCTAAGGCTATAGAATATAGTATAAGCAAACTGGTTTAGGGAATCATTAGGTCCTTGTATATAGCGGAAGCCTAATAAGCCTAACACAAGAAGGATATAACTATAAGGTTTATTGCCATAAGTCTAAAGGAAATCACAATAGTGTTATAGGTTACTGCCCTAAAGTTAAAACCTACCTACCCTAACACTTTAATATTACTAGATAAACTAGTAGACTTTAAGGACCTATTTAATAAAGCAAAAGCAGATAGCTTACCTCCTTATAGGGGTCTCTTAATTACCACATACGTGTACGCAAGAACCTAGACGGGTCTAAACCAGCACTTCTATAGGGTCTATTATACAATATGCTAAGGGACTAACTCTTAGAGATTAGACACTAGATCACAGACTTAATAGATAAGGGATAGATTTAAGCAAGCTCCTTATTAGTAGTAGCCCCTATTCTTCTAGTTAAGAAGGCCAGAGGTAGTTAGCGTTTTTGCGTGGACTACTATGCACTTAATAAGATAATAGCCTAGGATTATTACCCTCTCCTATTAATTAAGGAAACACTACACTCACTCTCCTAGGTATAATAGTTTATAAAGGTTAATATCTATATAGCGTTCTATAAACTATAGATAGCTAAAGGCAAGGAGCACTTAATAGCATTTTAAACTAGGTTTAGGTTATTTAAATAGCTAGTCTGCCTATTTAGCCTAGCAGGAGCACTAGCTACCTTTTAATATTATATTAATAAGTCCTTAGGGGATGCATTAGGGGATTTTATCATAGTATATTTAGATAATATCTTAGTCTATTTAGGGGGATTAAAGAAAGACCACATAGCTAAGGTTTAGCTAATATTAGGCTAATTAAGGGCGGCGGGCCTTTACCTAGATCTTGATAAGTCTGTGTTTGCTATAAAGGAGGTCTAGTACCTAGGCTATATTATCACAGTAGGTTACTCTATTTGCCCTAATCCTATAAAGGTTGTGGCTATTAGGGAATAGGTAGCCCCTATAAAGTTATAGGGGGTTTGTAGTTTCCTTAGGTTTGCGAATTTTTACCGCGATTTTATCTAGGATTTTTTAGAGCTAGCTACTCCACTTATATGCCTTACTAAGAGGGATATCCTATTTTAATAGGGAGCTAAGGAAAGCACTACCTTTAAAAGGCTTAAAGAGGCTTTTATTAAATACCTAGTCCTAGCATAGTAAGACCTAGACTAGCTAATAGTAGTTAAAGCGGATTGTTTAGGGATAGCCCTAGGAGGGTGCCTCTTATAGGAGGGTTAGGATTACGTCCTATATCCTATCGCATACTATTCCGCAAGCCTTATGGCCTTATAGAGGAATTATACTATTTATAATAAGGAGCTTCTAGCTATTATCTCTTATCTTAAGGCATGGTTAGTAGAACTATAGGGAGTGTCCCGCCTATTTATAATCTACATAGATTATAAGAATTTAGAATACTTTATAACACCTTAGCTAATATCAGAATAGCAGGCCTAGTGGGCGGATACACTTACTTTATTTAACTTTTACCTCTAATATAGGCCTAGCACGTAGGCTCACCGCCTAGATGCTCTTTTACAAAGGGACTAGGATAGGTTAGGACCTAGCACAAGAATAGGATAAATACTATAGCCTATTACTATTTTAGGACTCTTATAGTTACTATTAGAGTTAGGGGCAGGTTATAGCTAGAGTCTGCTATTATTACATATAGCACCGCTGCTAACTAGGGAAGCTCTCTTTGCTATAAGGCACCTATAGACTTTATAGGATTAGGTAGTTTAATCAGATCTAATATACTATATCCGGCTTTAGGCAATTTAAGAAGGGGCAAGGAAGTTTCCACTAGAAGCAATAACAAGGGAATAGGTTATAGATTACTCACTAAGTGCCCACAGGGCGCTCTAGTTTCAGGGCCAGACCTAGGTCCTAGCCTAGGAACCTCTCATAATAACGCTTATCTAATAATATCACGATTCGCTAGTAGCAGGGCACCTAGGATATAACACAACGTTTTAGATCTTATAGCGGCAGTTTTATTAGGATAGGATATCACAGGATATTACAAGGTTTATCCATAACTACTACTGCTTTAGTAGTCACAAAAGTTATTAATAATGTTAGGGCTTGTTAAAACCATTACTAATCCCTAACTAGTTCTAGTTGTAAATCTCTATTAACTTTATAACAAACTTACTAGTATTATCCCTAGAATAGCCCTAGTTCCTTATGGTTATTACTAATAGGCTTTCTAAGTTTATTTAATTAGAGATAATGACCTCTATTATAGCTAAGGAGTGCGCGGAATAGTTTAAGATAGTGTAGTGGAGATTTTAAGGTTTTCCTTAGTTAATTATTATAGACTAAGGGTTAGATTAGTTAGGAAACTTCTAGATAATATTATACTTAAGAGTCGGGATTAACTAACTTCTTTCTATATTACATTACCCATAGATAGACAGCGGCATAGAACGGGCAAATTAGGAGGTGCAAGCAATACTATGCGTATCTATCTCCTTCTTATAGTATAATTAGCCCAAATACTTGGCTGCTTGTTAGCTTGTGATTAATAATAGGACGTCCTTAGTTATAGGGGTAAGTCCTAATAGATTGCTATATAGCTACGATTTAGAACCTATTTAGTTATAGCTAGACCTAGCACTATTCACTATAACCTCTAAGGGAAGGGTAGTTTAGTTCCTAGAATACCTCTAGGAGGGGACTTATTTAGCTTAGGCCGCGATAGCATATATACAATAACGTTAACAGGATGTAACATTAGCGTCACATTACCTAGCGGAACATTTCTAGGTTAGGGATAAAGTGTGGCTCTTACTTAGGAATATTAAAACTAATTGCCCTTTATAGAAGCTTAATTAGGTTACTGTAAAATACACTGTTATAGAAGTTCTAACACTGCTTATAGTCTAATTAGATATACTA
Source organism: Epichloe scottii (assembly GCA_021950295.1). Taxonomy (NCBI): domain Eukaryota; kingdom Fungi; phylum Ascomycota; class Sordariomycetes; order Hypocreales; family Clavicipitaceae; genus Epichloe; species Epichloe scottii. The sequence continues at coordinate 5,453,801 of CP083247.1, read as the reverse complement.
AGAGGTATTTACCTAGTCTTCTATATAGATCTTATAGAGCGAGCAGCAATAGACCCCTTCTAAGTTAGAAGCTCTAAGACTCTAGACCAGATCTGGAATAGATATTGTTAGAGGATAATAATAAACTTATTAAGGAATACTATATAGAGCAGATCCTTATGGCCTAGAATGCACTAGGTAGAGGCAATAAACGTAATGTACTAGTTAAATAGGTAGGTTACTTATAACTAATATAGGAACCACTAGAGAACGTAGCGAATATAGGGGCGCTAGATAACTTTAAATAGGAATAGGGGGATGTATAATATAATAATAGACTAAGTTAATTAAGCAAAAGTCATCTACTAAGAGAGACTATATATAGGACTAGGGGTACACTTATACTACTACCTATAATAAATTATTTAGCGTGACTAAGATACGCTCCTACTATGGCTATTTTAGCCACTAAATCCTTATTAATCTCGCTAGAGGCGCTATTAAACTCTGTTTTACTCCTATTAATAGGGGCAACACATTAAAGAGGGGACAAACTATATCTAGCTTAGGGGTAATAGATATCTATATAGTAGTTATTATAGCTCCGTCCCTAACGCTAAATAATAGGAGAGGTATATTACCTAGAGGGCGGAAGATAGGAGTATATAGGTAGGGGCTTAGTTCCTGTGTGGTTGCTAGAGGTAATAGGAAGATATTTAGACTTAGTATAGGGGTGACTAGTCCTATTAGGGAGGGTAAGCTATATTTAACGCGGATTAGCGGGGGGACACTAAAAGAGCGCTAGGATTAATGCTAATAGCAATAGGAAGGCGATTTGTTGCGTAGCTTAATGTATTAAGGATTAGTCTTAGGACTAATATAGTAATAACTAGGGAGAGCGCGCTAATTATAGTGGTGGACTGCTTATAGAAATCCTATTATATAGTAACTATACTATTTATAAGCTACTAGTTTTGCTAAAATAGGGCGCTAGTGACTTAGTATAGTAAGTTATTTATTCTGTAACTAGCTAAGGGATTACTACTAATAAAGGGGATAATATTAAGTCTAGTTATGTTTAAGGTAGGAGCATTAGTTAAGGGGGATAGCCTAAGGGCTAAACAGATAGGTGCTAGATTAAACTAGGCCTAATTAAGGAGAGAGTTCTAGTGGGTAATAAGGGACTAGTATTTCTAGGATAGAATAGGTAATTTTTGCTTTATAGTCGCTAACTTAGCGACACTAGGTTCTATAATATGCTAGCCTATAGTAATTTTAGCTTTAAGATCTTTTAGGGCATAATAGAGGCAAGGGTTAGCGGATAGGTACCTAGTTAGCTAGATATAGGTAATGTAATTATGTTAATAAGGAGGGCAGGACTTGCTGCTCTTAGGTAGGTAATAATCTATAATGCCTATGGTTAGGGCCTGTTTTACATAGGGACCGCAGGGATAAAAAACTAAGGAGGGCGCGGCATACTACTTATTGTCTAAGTTGCCTTCTATAAGATATTTGCCTATAGAATAGGCAGGAGGTATAGTAGGCGTAGTAAGGCTATAGGGAGGAGGATTGTAAGGGCATAGTATATTAATAAGCATTTATATAGGATATGATTAAGGTTTAATAAGGGAATAGGAAGGATCTAAGATAGGATTATAATATATAGAAGGTAAAGTTAGAAAAAGGGAAGTTAGGGGGAAAGGGAGGGTAAGTAAAATGTTTTTATATATAATATAAAAGTAAAGGTAAGGTAATAAACTAGTGGGGGCGGGGTTAGGGGGTTATTATAATAACATAAGGGGCTAGTAGGGCTACGCGCGAGCCGCGTTACGTACGCTATATAATAATAATAACACAACATAATAGGTAGAGATAACTCCACACCCGCCACCAGGACGTGCATAACGCGTGCGTGTACTACATTTAAGGCAATAATAATAAACCGCAATAGGTGGAGACAACCCTATAACCTAACACTAGGACGTGTATAACACAGGGGCGTACCACATTTAAGTTAAGGGGAGTAAAAAGGGGGTAAGAAGGTTTTAAAGGGAATAGGGGATAATTTATACTCTTAGGAGATATTACTAGGATAGGTAAGTAGGGAGGTATGTAAAGGGCTTAGGCTTTGCCTAAGCATTAGTTATAGCTTAGAAGGATAGGTAGCTAACAGGAACTAGTAAGGGTTTAGGAAGGAGGCTAACATAAGATAGCTAGGGGATATAAGGGGCATAAAGGGGGATGGACTAGCTCTCTTCCTTTCTTCCCTCCTTAAGTTTCTTAATATCATATCGACGCCCAACAGCAGTTGCCTAGGGGCCAGTCCATAACATATATAGCTTAATAAAAAGCAAATATATAATACATAGCATGCTTATATCTAAGCTATATAGCATAGTTTAAGGCGTAGATATTATATATATAATATCTATAACCCTTATTTAGATTATAGACTAATTAAAGATACTGCAAATTCTAATAATTCTTTATACTAACTCCTTCTTATTATATAAATGCCTAGTAAAGCTAGGTATAATAAAAGAGAAGTGGCTAATAATTAATATTATAGCCCTTTAATAGTTATATAAGAGAAGGGAGATTTATAAAGTTAGATAGATTAATAGTAATAATAATCTAGCTAATTTAATAATAAAGGTATTACTAAATTTATCTCTTATAACCTTAATTAATTTAAATAAATTAATAATTTATATTAAGGGATAGGTTAAGAAACCTATAAGATTAGAGAAGGAGAAGGATTAACTAGGTTAATTAGAGAGGCTAAGGCTAGGTAAACTAATTAAAGTAGCGGATTCTTATTAAGGGATTTACTTATAAATACTTTCCTTTAATTTAAATTTTATTATATTTTTAAGCTTTTTAGCTATAAAGGAAAAAGAGAGATTACTAGTATAGCTTCCTTTAGGTTTTATTTAGTTTAATTATAGCTAAAGGCTAGGACAGGAGTGGGGCTACTAAATAGATACACGCGATGCAATTAGTTATATTACGCGTAACCCTACACCGTTTACACTGCCCTGCCACTATAGGCCTACTTTTCTTACTTTCCCTTCTAGCTAGATTTCTCTCCTTCTCTCTTCTCTTTTAGTTACACATATCTATTAATTAATCTATTATAACATCGTTAACTTTAACATCATTGCACTAGTGTATCACCTTTGGTGAAACTAACACTATATTCTAGCTAATAAATCTAAAGCTATTCAAAAGCCTAGCTAAAAGTAAGGGGGTAATTATAAGGCCTTGCTCCTAATATAAGTATACCCTATAGGTATACTATACCCTAGGGCTAGGTTTACGTAATACTAGCAAGCCACTAGCTATAAGTTAGTAACTTGCACGTATAATACACTTAAACCTAGCAAGCTATAGTTAATATACAAAGTGCCCCTATACCTCTTGCCTAGCTATCTCCTTGTTCTTATAATTAACAATATAAGCTTAAATTTTTTATAATTAAAAGGATATTAAATGCACTAAACCCTCTTCTAAAGACCTTAATATGAATAATTATAATCCTCTCACCTTTCTCATTAAAGATGCCATCGGAAGAATTGATTCCACAACCCGAACAAAGTTCGTCACATCGGCATCAGGCATGATCGACGTATGATCCATCTCCGTCATGGCGTCGGCTTTCCATGGCCGTGGCCATGTCGTCTCGCATCGCCAAACCCCGCAGGGCAGAGGGGCGGTTTCCTGAACATGGTCCACGACAACCTGCCCATGTTGTCGTTATTTGCCTGGGACCATTCCACTGGCATGCTTCGTTGCAGATCCCGTTTTTCTTCTTCTTGTTGACGTTGTTTGGCGTCGGGCCCAGCGCATTCCAAGCGACCAGGTTACAAGTGGCAAAGTTACTATCACATGCCAAATCTGCTGCGACCCTTTCATCTGCTATGGTATGCCTAATGCCTCTACCTGTCGCGACTCCCATGTCCAAACATTGCCACTGCCGCCCCTGCGAAAGAATCACCATACCGCCGCCACATCTTCTACCTTGTTCTGATCCAGACATAGGATAATGCTTCCGTCTCTTCTCGCCGGGCCCACTTTCCTTGCTTACTCTTACACAAGTCTAACACCACCACGATGGCGATGCTCGCGAGCAGTTCTCGTGATAATATCGAGGCCACTGCCGGCACGTCATGCCATTATCCGGGACCTACGCTGCTCCCCGGGCCTATTGCTCACGCCATCAGTCTGGCAACTCGATCAACCTCCCTGGCTATCCGTGTAGGTTCCGTGGTCGGCTACTACAGTCTCGATGCTGCCAGATTCACGACAATGTCCAGTCTAGGACTGGCTCGCGGCTTGGTGGAAACTGTTTTAAGTCGAGCAGCCCGGGATTCCATGACGCTATCGAGCTCAGATCTGAGTACCGCAGAGACGGAAACAATTCTCGAACGCAGCTTAGAGAGCCTCCATTTCGCTGTCACTCAAGTTGTCTTTTGGACCTCGGCAGGCTTTCGGTTAACAGGAGCCACCATCTCAACTGCGTCTGAAGCGTCACAGTTGCTTCTGGGATCGTTTGATCAACTCTTTGGCTCTACCGACTCGTCCAGGGCTGTTGCAAGTATAATCACTCTGATTCGGAGAGAGTTTAACAATCCGGCGACTGGTGCCGGAGGAGAGAAAGTGGGCGTTTCGGACCTTGTGGTGGCCTTGAGCGCGCTAGCCTACCTCCAAAGGGCCTCCAGACGGTCTGCTATTGAAGAAGCGCGGCGGAAATCGCATGAAGAAGTCATTTGGGATGTTGTCGTGCTCAGCGATGGCGAGAGAATTGACGTTGACCACGACCAAGATGAATCTGATGAGTCTCAACTTACATCTGACGGTAATTATCGCCAAAACGAGCTTGGCCTGCGATATGGAGCAAACGACGATGACGAAGCCATCATGGAGCGACTCAAGAATCACGTCACATCGAATCTCGACCCTGGAACTACTGTATCGATATCGAACTCCGTGTCCTCCGTGCAGACCATCACCGTCGATGTAAGCGGACCTCAGTTACTGTCGTTGCCTACGCCCCCAGGCGCCGAGATCGTGGAGACGCGCGGTCCTGCGAATTTGTCGGGAAACCGTCGCTCTTGGAACCTCGGCATGGATGGCGAAAATATTTCCACCGTCGTCTACCGAATTCAACGAGACAAGCGGAGAACCGCCACCCTCCGGGGCGAGGAAGAGGAAACGGGCCCCGCGGTTGTAGAGATTACGGACAATGCACCGGCCGTGACTCCTGATGTTCCGGCAGCAAATAAGCCCTTGACGACACCGGAACCTCTCGATGTAAGCGGCAGTCCCAAAGCAAAGGACGCCAGGCGCCCAGCTTCCACGCCTGCAAGCACAGTCACTTCGCCTCAAGCGGCGAGTCATTTCACCGCATATTCCGAACCCAAGTCCACCACCACATCGCAGACTCAAACCCATGCATCCGTTTCTGAACCGGCAGCAAATGAAAAGAAGCAAAGAGCGCCGCCAACTGACCCCCACGCGTGACTTGTCCTCGGACAAGAAGCAGCAGACTACGGATTCTGGCAAGCGATCCTTGTCGAGAAATAAGGGGAAGCACTCGTAGGCGCGAAGAACTCGGAGAAGAAACCTGGTCTGAAAAGGGTCCTGAGAGAGCGCGGACAGTCATTGTCCAACATGTGGAACAAGGAACCTTTGGAAACTGAGCCTCGCGCCACGACGAAGCAGCGGCCACAGTGGAAAGGGGCAGGGGCAGGGGCAGGGGCAGGGGCAACCACGACTTCAGAATCGTCGGGTAATAGATTGAAACCACCAGCAGGCCGTGCTCAAGCGCAGCAGCTCCAGACGCAGCTCAGTGCTCCCGCCCGGCGAGGTCAGACGCCGGAACCGTTTGCTCGTCCGTCGTCCAGAGCCAGTTATGTTTCTGTGCGCGAACGACGTCGAGATTCGATTGTCTCTCTGACAGACTCATACTCACGAAGCGGTACGCGACCCTCGTCGCCGACGATTTTTCGGACGGATTACTCAACCCAGGGGGCGACATCGCGGGCCTCTGGGGACGGCCACGCATTTACGTCTGTTCCACCATCGCCTCGTAACAAAGCCGGCCATCATAGCCAAAGTCATCATCACCATCGCCGGTCAACATCCTATGCTCCCAGTTTGTACAGTCTGGCCACCAACGACTCCCAATCATCTTTGCTGCTAGCGTCATACTACCAAAAGAGTGCATACAATGCATCTGGCGCACTCGGCATTCTACGCAAAGAAGGGTTTGTGGATGGCACGTTTCCGGCTGGCCACTTGCTGCCGAACATGGCACGATACATGCGATATTCGTCAGCATGTTACGGATCCCAGTTTATGAAACTCTTGGGCATTTCCAAGGAACTTCCCGCCGGCCAAGTCTGGGACGGAACCCATCAGGATGTCCGTCACTTTGCGCACCACACCGAGTCACAAGATGGCAACATACTTCTTGCGTCGTTTGTGGATCCTCAGGGCGGTTCTGATGCGACTGGTTCCACGGGGACCGGCGTGCCCTTGGTGCACTACATCTCGCTAGACCACGAAGCCAAAGCAGTCGTACTGGCCTGCAGGGGCACGCTGGGGTTTGAAGACGTCTTGGCCGACTTGACATGCGATTACGACAACCTGCTATGGCGTGGCAGGGCTTACCGGGTACACAAGGGAGTGCATGCTTCGGCCAGAAGATTGCTGTTCGGAGGCGACGGGCGCGTCCTGGTGACGCTCAAGGAAGCGCTGCTGGAGTTCCCAGACTACGGCCTGGTGCTCTGTGGGCATTCGCTGGGAGGAGGTGTGACTTCGCTCTTGGGTGTCATGCTCGCAGAGCCCAACGCCGACGGCCCCGGCTTTGTCATTTCAGCCGAACCTCACTCGAAGCTTCTCACCCAAGGGCCCGGCGCGGATCACAAGTTCAGCGACGTTCGTCTCCCCAGGGGCGACGGATCCACGTGTACGCCTATGGTCCCCCGGGCATCATGTCGCCGTCGCTGCGTAAAATCACGCGTGGCCTCATCACGACCGTGGTGCACGGAAACGACATCGTGCCGCATCTCTCACTGGGTGTGCTCCACGACTTTCGGGGCCTGGCTCTGGCGTTCAAGAAGGACGAGAACCGCACCAAGGCAGAGATCCGGCGCCGGATGTGGCAGGCGTTCCAAGGCCACCTGGCCGAGAAGTGGTATCAACCGACAACGACGCCTGCGGCGCCGAGAGAAGGCGACGAAGAATGGGTGTTGCCCATGTTGCACGCCCTGCGAGGCACCATGAAGGGGAAACGACTGGTCCCGCCGGGGAGGTTTTTGCGGTAGAAACCACGAGGGTGCTCAGGCGCGAGGCCTTTGTCCTGCAGGATGAGGGGGCCATTGGTCGGCCCGCGCGGAGAGTCGTGCTCAAGTACATCACGGATGTGGAAGGGCGGTTTACCGAGATTCGGTTCGGCGCAGGCTTGTTGACGGACCATAGTCCGGCCAAGTACGAGGATGCGTTGAACAAGCTGAGGCTGGGGGTGGTGGAATGACGAGACGAATGAAGATGCCCTTGTCATCTTTAATTCAATCTTGCAGTCGCATAGACACGGGCGTCGGTGCAGAACAGACATGCAGAGCGTGACTTGGTGTAGAACGTATGTATCCATTGCGCGCTCCTGCTCGTGGCCCGTTTGAACATGTATTGGTTGGTGGCAATCATCCAAGCACCATTCCACCTTTCCAAAACAAAAGGCAATCCCGTGTCGCCCTCCAGGGAGATTCAGAGAGAGTCAGTCGCTCTCGTCTCCATCCAGCGGCACGGTACACCAAGAAAGATTGATGCTCATTCACGCTCCTCGCCGTAGCACCGTCCCACGCCGACACAGTTTCATCTCATGGTCCATCTCGACTCTCCACAGTCCAGGCCGTTTTTCCAACCCAACTCCTCTCCAGCGGGTAGAGAGTCCCCCAGCTGGATTGCGCGGGTTTGCCGATCGGGATCCTAGGTCGGCGGCATGGCGAAGTGAGACATTCAGCATCCCTTTGGATCAGGGGAAGAAGGAAAGTTTCCTTCTTTCCTGTCTCTTCCGTCCTGCTCAGATGAAGGGTTCGTCTCCCTTGATTCCCTTCCCCTTCCCTTGTGATTGAAAAGAACCCCTTTGATGACAGAGTTCCTACTTTCCCACCACTTTTTTTTTTTTTCCCTCATCCATCCCCTCATTCCTAAAAATAAAAAATAAAAATTTTCTACACAAAACCTCCCACTCGAACAAGCAAACGAACGTCCCTTCTTCCACGCTTGAAAACAAGCCCAAAATGCAGCTCCCGATGCTCCCCTCCTCCTCACCCTCGCCAGCCGAGCCCTCTCCCGGCCCGCCGACAGAGTGTGCACCTCCCTGTCAGCCAGGAGCCTCGAATGGACCATCCGCAACTTCGACTTTAGCTCGTCCGAGGTCTTCACCACGCCCGCCCACGAGGTCTCGCGGGGCGCGGCGCGCTTCACGCTCGAGAACACGGCGCTGTCGTACCGGTTCCGGTGCGAGGCCGTCTCCGCCCGAGGGCCCGACTACCTGTACGGGGGCGCCGTCTGGGACTGCGCCGGGCCCGACGGCGGCGGCGGCGGCGGCGGCGACGCCTCGCGCTTCTCGTTTGATCGCCCGACGGGCCTGCTGCGCGTCGAGCAGGCGTGGGGGTGCGACCGGGACGGGAGCAGGTTCGCGGGCGCGGGCCAGGTGAGGCTCCATCTGGCCTGCGAGACGCGCACCTATGAGAATGAGCACTGGGAGATGGGCCAGGTGTACAGCAGGAGGGACGTGGTCTGTGGCAAGGTCGATGTGCCCGTTGTGATTGAGTATTTGAACGGGACTGCTTAGGGTGTGTTTTTTGGTTTGCTTCGGTCCTTTCGCGAACGGACGACGGTCCCTGGTGGTTTCTTTCTTCTTCTTCTTGTTTACTCAAGATATTGTGTGTGCTGTTCGTGGTTGGGGGGGCGAGGCGATTTGTAAACCCTCTGGCTTATGAAGAAGCCATCCATGCGGTCGGTGGTTGTAAACGTGGATCGGACCGTTGGAGCCGGCGTGGATGATGGAACCGAGTCTTGCCATGGAGAGATTCGGAGGTTTCTCATATGGCGAGCACACACGTGGTAGTGTGGGCTTCAAGTCATGAATCCTGCTATAGATGAATGTTCAAGAGCAAAACAGCGTCTGGGTTTGGACACATGACAGGACTGTGCGCAATCAATCAATAAATTCGTTAATTATGGATTGCGGCGTCAAAGTCCCAATCAAATGAATGCTGGCTTGGTAAGAACACGGTATTCTACATAATCTTCGTCATCTATGGTGATGATGCAGCCCCTCGACACGTACTTCTGTGTAAACAGCCCCGTATCCTTCCAGTCATACCGGATGCCCCCATACGACTTTGACCCTCGCGCTGTTGGCAGAGCTGGCGGCGCCATTGTTGGTGCCGGTTGTGGTGCTGAAGCTGGTGGTTCTGAAGCTCGTGGTGCTGAAGCTCGTGGTGCCGGTGCCGGTGGTGGTGCCGGTGGTGGTGCTGGTGATGCTGGGACTGCCGGTGCTGCAATTGGTGGTGAAACAGTCCTCATGTGCGGCTGTATCACGCTATGCCAGTCTCTTCTTCCAGAGCTTATCGCAGGCGGTGGTGCAGGGGCGTGGACATGAGCCGAGGGCTGTGGAGGTGCCGTCTCTGACTCCCGTACCGGCACAGGAGGTGTTGAGCGGGCGGGGCGAATGGCAGTGAAGGAGTTGGAACGAATCATTTGATCCTGAACGCGAGCGTCTTCCACCCGAACCTGCGAGACGTTGACCTGAATCTCGGCCTCCGTCTTGGCCTCAATCTCGGGTTTCGCCTCGGCATCTGCCCCCGCCACCGTGACCTGCTCCAGCTGGGCGGCCTCACTTATCAGTCGCTTCTTCAACTTCCTCCGGGCCCTCCGCTCATCCGCACACTTCTCGCGAGCCCAGCGCAAGTTCCTTGGCCGCTCGCGACTATAGCTGGCCTCGGCAATCTGCTTGGCCAGCTCCACCGAGTTGATGATGTTGGCGGCGATGTCCTGGCCCTCTTCTCCCTGGTCGATGTGGTGCTGGCGGACGCGGCAGTATTCCTTCATCTCCAGGCGGTTGAGGTGGCGGAGGTGAGGCTCCAGGACCACCTCGTCGTGGATGATCCAGCTGTCGCCGGGAGAAAGCAGGCTCTTGCACTGGATCGGGCGACCATCGCGGGTCTCCGAGACGACTTTGAAGCGAAGAGTGCCATCTCTGCTCAGGATGCCGTAGACGGCGTGTTGGTTTGGTTCCGGCTCGGTTGACTCTCGCCAATAGCCGACTAGGATGCGTGAAGTGTCGGCTTGTCTCCTCCGCGCGGACTCGCGCATTTTGAAGTGAAGGTGAAGGGAAGGGAAGTGAAAGGAAGTCAAGACCTCCGGAGGTGATGGCAGGTGATGGGAGGTAACGGGAAGTGATGGGATAGGATAGGATGCGATGAGACGCGGTTGCTGTGCGCTCCAACAACAAGTACAAGCTATGAGTCTTTTTTTTTTTTCTTCTGTCCCAGGTTGGGCCAGGTTGGGCCAGGTTGGGGGCTCGGTTGTTGGTCGCGAGGAGGGGTTTCCGAAAGAGAGGGAGGGAGAGGGTTGGTGTCACCATCTGGAAAGAAAAACGTTGGTGGTGCCGGAAGCTGGCTGGCTTGGCTGGCTTGGCTGGCTGGCTGGGGGGGACGAGCGGGGTGTGCTTTTTTGGGCGTGATCATTGGAGACGGGACTGGGAGTTGTGGATGACCCGGGTCATTGAATGGGTTTGTTGCGTTTGTTGTCTGTGCTGGACCATTCGCTCCCGTCCAGCCAGCAGTCCCGCCCAGGCAATCAGCGTAGCGCTTGCTGGGATCGCAGGACCGCAGGTGGAGGCCGGCCGGGGGCGTGTGCGGGCATGTGCGGGCAGCTGCCATCCGCCTTCTGCATCCATGTCATCCATGTCATCCATCTTCTTCATCTCCATATGTATGTACGTACTCAATCTTCAGGGCGCCAGGGCCCCCGGCAAAGCGATTCGCCGGCCCAGAGCACCCACTCGATAGCCAATCATGTGGGTGCGCCGCCGCATCGGGCCATGTGCCTGCCAACCTCTGGCAAGGTCGCAAGGTCCAGACGTCGTCGTCCAGTCCAGCGGCCAAGCCAAGCCAAGGCAGCCAAGCCAGGCGGCACCTGCCCGCTCGGGACAGACCCAGGCTGCCGTGTCGTGTGTGTCGTGTGTGATTTGTGTGTCGCGTGTGATGCGTGTGATGTGTGTGTGATGTGTTGTTGTCACGTCAGGCCACACACACCCACATGAAGCGAGTGCAGCGCAGCGCAGTGCAGTGCAGTGCGGATGCGAGGCCAAGGCCAACTCCAACTCCAATTCCAACTCCAACTCCAACCCCAACCCCAAGTTGCGTGCATTATTTTGATAAAACCTGCTCGACCACCAACAATGTTCCGGGGCCGGACCAAATGCGCTATTGACTGGTCTGGTCTGCTGCCTGCTGCCTGCACCTGCTGCCTGTGAAACCCCGACTACTACTACTGCACGGCACCCGTCCCACCATCCACTTTTCCTTGTGCCGAGTCGTCTGGCAATTTGCCGAGGCCAGATCCTCTACTCTGCCCAGGTCATGCGAGTTGTCTAGGGGAGATGCATAAAGTGCCTGCCTACCTAGGTAGATCATAGGTAGACAATGCTCCTCCTGTCATACAGGTTCCTATCCTGCTCGATCGCTCGTGCTTGCCGGTCATCCAAGGCAACGTGGATGAAAGGTGCGATATTGAATTCAGTAGCACTACATGCACTGCTTCCCGCCTTCACACCTTTTTCGGAAAGTTTTGTTTACATTGAAAAGTTTCCTTAGGTATTTTGCCCAAGGACCATTTACAACCACTGAACGAGAAAGTCGACCATGTTTCGCAATTCGAGGGACAGATCATTCGTTCAACCTCCGTCATTCATCATCTAGACGTCATGTCTAATGAGATGAAACCATCTACCTGTTACCACGCTCCGGGTGTTCAAATAAATTGATACGCGAAAGAATATCACCAAGCATCGGATGTTGTTCGTAATCCACCAACGTGCACTGCGGCTCTGACTTGCAAGACCGCCCCGTAACAAGGCAGGTTACTTCGTGCATATGGCATCCCTTGATCCCCTTTATGGGCTACCACAGATGATGTCTCGAATTGAAACGCATGTGGACGGGCTTGGCGCAAAAGAACGTTCCGGCCAATCGTCTGGCATTTCGACTGCATGGTTGACTCTGAGAGGTCGGTCAAGAGATACCGCCGCAATGGTGGGTTGGAAGGGAGGCGGCCGGTATACTCAACCAAATTCCAAGCATCTTCTCTCACAAATTGATCCTGGCCACATTTGCTCAAACGCACTCCTAGCGATAGCTCCGAGTCCCAGGAACAGTCGAGAGAAAGCACATAACCCCAGGAGCCACCATGGCGCGAAATGAACCGAGTATACGTTTGCAGCTGTATTTTGATACCACAATTCGACACTGAGAACTTCCGCCGAGAACCAACCGGCCGTTTTTTCAAACGATCCGGATCCACTGAATCCGAGAGGAGACTCTGCCAGAAATCAACAGTTGATGCGATCTTGCGGAGTGCTTCGCTGAACTTGTGGCGTATGGATGACGTCGGGGGTAGGTTCCACGCAAAGATGCTCAAGTCGGGTGTGTTTCGAACAATTTCTTCTTGCAGTCGCCGAAAAGCCTGTGCCTCTTCTCCATACAGAAGTGGCATGTGAACGGCAAATAGACCCAGCATGCAGTAGGCGGTGTCCTCAATACGCGTAGTCGCCCGATGTGCAGACCGTGACATCTTCTGAGCGACCGACGTCGCTGACAGAGGCGTGATACCATCGAGCACACTGTTATCAACTCCCGTAATCAATGATGGTTTCCCCACCGAGTCCTTGTTGGTTCCACGTATGCCCCAGTCCCGGTCGATAAAGATGACATTGTCGGGAGCAATGAGTACTTGAGAGCGATGGTACCAGCGATACATGGAGTTGATGGCCTCGGTCAATTCTGCACGGCTGGACTTGCCGATGCAGCAGGTATCGACCCATTCGTAGTTGATATCCGCTTGAGCTGCTAATCGGCATGTTGTATGATTTTACTCGTACCCCTTTTTCTCGGTGCATGCTGAGTTGGAGATGTCTTGGAACGAGACCTCTTCGTCATCCCAAGTATGTGAAAGGATAGCGTACGGGGCGATGTTTCCTCCCATGAACTCTTCAAAGAGGCCGGTGCGAGTGTTGATGAGTCCCATGTTGCACGGGCAACCTTTGATGAACAAGCCGGTTCCACTGAGTAAACAAATACTGAGCGATATTCAACATATCGCCATCGGTGCTGCGGAAGCAACAAAAAGCAGAGGCACGACGTTCTGGCCAAACAAACTGCAAGCCATCCGGCCGCGGCTGAGGCCTCGACGGGTCATCTAACATGGACATGGCATGAAGTAACGGCGGCGGGCTGCGGGTTTGTCCGGTGCTTTAACTGACATGCCTCGTCAATAAATCTGCGAGTTTTCCCATCAGAAGCCATTTGCTCCATGCACATTGAGCAGGGCTGCCTACACCAGACGCAACATCCATAATTTCAACGGGCAGACACCCGAGTTTGACGATGTATCGCCCTAGTTTGACCTCAAAGCATGCCAGGCACGGAGTCCTGGGCCCAAATGCCGCCCATTGATGACGCTACAACGATCGCACGAGGCTTAGACTCGCGACAACACGCTATTCGAGCTAGTCGCCTGGCTTTAAAAGCCAATACACATTCGGCTCCGCACGAGGAGAACATCATTCATATTCCAAACGCACTGAGAATCTAAACAATGTTCAACTGACTCTCTTCAAAATCTCGGCTTACTTGACCAATTCGAGCATCAAGCTATCAAAAGTACCGACTGACCTGCACAACGTCCTAGTCGGCGGTAGTTGAGATTCGGCCGTTGTTATCGTAGAATTTCTCTTCAACTTTGACGGATCAGAAATAATCCACGCCTTTACTCAGCTCGCAATCATAATAAAAGAGATATGTTCTCCCCTTCAACTCCACAACCGAATAATGCGTTTTGTCCATCCTAGTACCGGTTCGAGATTTCTCCCGCCATATGTGAACGGGCCCAAGGGGTTATTGCCCGTTGCATAACACAAGAAATGCGTGTTGCCAGTTAAACGAGACAGGTAGTACCTGTCTTTGTGCTTGTGCACCCATGCTGCTTTGAAAAATCGCCTATTATAGTCGTCCATAATAATAGGTTTATTCGTCTCTGGATCCAGAATAGCGAGCTTGACGGGTGGTGATGCAAACTGATGCATGTCATTGGACAAGACGGCTGCATAAGGACCTTGTGCCGCCGTATTAGCACCCTTGCGCTCGTTTAGTCCCTAAAGCAGAGAGTTAAATGTTCCGGTGAAGAACAACTCCGTAATCTATTACTTCTCCTGGGGACGGGTGCAATACATCCAGGGAGAACACATGGTAATCAACCATATCATACTGATTGCCATTATTATTGAAAGAAAGGTCTGTCTCTCTGTCGTGTGAGGGATAGATATATACCTTGTTGTTGAACACGTGGGCAGATGTGTCCGCTGTGTAGATGTGCGTGATCAAGAGAGGCATGATGGAGGGATATGTGAAGCCAACGAATTCGGAAGATGTTTGTGTTGGCTATGAAAATAGTATTAAGGCATCGACTCGTATGCAAGCACTGTCCGGTATGGTGTAGTGGCTAACATCGCTCGCTCTCACCGAGCAGCCCAGGGTTCGATTCCCTGTACCGGAGATCTACTCTTGACTTTTTTGGATCCAGTCTCGACACCCTCCAAGGGTTGGTCCTCCTCGTCATCTATCTAATCCAAACCTTTTTTTTATCTCACCCATCTCTTCTTCTGACTCTCGCTTATAACAACAGGTCGCCTATTTATCCGCAAGCCGGTTGAAATCGAGTCATGGAATCCTCCCGCACAGACTGATTTACCCACGATTCAAGACTCCGTGCGGAGTGCATGTTGGAGAATATGAGAAGATGTCGACACATGATATTTGCACAAATGCTACGTCCACCTGGATCTTTGCTCGGATGATTCTTATTAAAAATCTTGCACCCCAGTCTCTCCCACCCTCTCGCCACTGACCCACCCTTCTTCTTCCTCCTCAAACCATCTTTCCTCTTCCTCGCGCCTCAGGTCCCCATCCAAATCCTCATCTCCATCTACATCCTCATATAACTGAAAATCCTCATCACCGCCCTGTACAAATCTCTCTCAAAAACTCCTTCCAGAGCTCTCTGCCCCGTTCCTTGGTAGTAGCTCGCTCGTCCCAGACATGGTCTACACCTGAGCTGGCCCTCCACCGCGAAGGCGAATTGAATTCAGTCCGCTGCTCGCCCGCCGCCTCGGTTGCCAATGCTGAGAGGCGGGATTCCCACGCGCAAGGTGTGCTTCTAACATGTGTGCGTATCCTTTGTCGACACCCTCGGTTTGACGCTCTTGGGGAGTCTGATGACGCTTGATGAGGCGTTCGTAGAGAATTGGGTCTGTCAAGTTATAAGCCATTTGTAAATTGCACGGGACTCCCCGAGTGATTGCATGGCAGGTGGTATTGTGAACAGCTTACCAGCGAATTCGCGGTCTGAACTATCAAAGTATGACGGATGTCGCTCGAGATACTCCTTCTTCGGTTCAGAGTCCTAATTTGGGCTCTCTGGGCTGGGGATTTAGCCGGACGAGGAACTGGCTTGTCATCCAGATGCCAGTTTTTCGGACCAGACATGGTGGTATTTTTCAGGCAGCAAAAGCGCAATGCGGCGGGTCTTGCTTACTTACGTTGAGCGGGAAATAGGAATGGGAAAGAATGCACCCCAACGAGTATGCTCAAGGCCATCCATCACTCCATCGGGCGCGTAGTCCGGGAGATGAAGCTCATCTGGGCGGATGGTTGAAGGTGCAGGTTAGGTTCTTGAGCTGTGGGGCCTGAGAGGACATTTCGAGGTGGCGGGTTCCTCGAGGTTGATGTTAGAATTGAGAAGTAGGCGCAAGGCTGACTGCTCTGCACCCACCCATTCACGGTACTGGATGAGCGCAGCGGAGAGAGGTACGGAGTGGCGGTCAGAGAGTACTCGCTGACCTTACGGCCGAAATGGTCGTTGGGGTACAGAGTTGGCCACGAACTGACCAGTCTGTCTCTGATGCTTGGGAGAGAATGGCGAGGACTACGGAGTAGCGAGCGCTTAAATCACATACCGATATTCTATCCCCTCTTTGTACACAAGGTTGCGCGACACATACCACGGCGGAGAATCTATCCTCACGAGAGTAGCCTTGCAGTTTACGCGAGATTTGGTGAGCTTGGCGTAATAGTAATAGATCTCAGGTATTCATATCTACATCTACACACATGCTCTCTCACCACACCCAGGGCTTCTGGATCAAGTGGAACTCTTCCACTACACATTCATGGTGTGGAAGCTGATTCATCTTGGTCTCTGTGTCGAGCCAGACAAAGTACGGACAGATCGCGAACGGTCTGAGAAAGATCCGTCAACATGATGATACGGCATTTGATAACTTGCCAAAGGCTCCAAACAGAGTCAACCAATCACGCGATCTTGACAGTCTGCCTCAGAGATACAGCTCGGTGCGTGGTGGTGCGTGGTTGCGCTAGAGGCAGCTTGCATCACATACCAGGTCAATCGTATGTCAGGACTCCGTATCGTGAAAACGGCACATGTTCAACGGAGTACGAGCTGATGGAATGGCACGGCATGGCATGGCATTGTGGCCAGTGGCACCTGGCTGCGGCCGCCAAAGAGCTAACACAAACATGGCTAAAGCGTAATTTGAGCCGGGTGTCGTGCATGAACGAGATGCTCTTCCATGCTCCCATCGATGAGGGCTTGAATGAAGGAATTTCCCATGCCAACTCATCAATCACCCTCAGGTTGGGGTTGGGCTGCAACGGACGCGCAACAAGCACATGTCTCTCTCAGCGTCCGACATATCTTCTTATAACTCCTCGGATACCTGGAGCAATGACAGCAACTCGTCTACCCACCTGACATCGGCAACCGGCGGCAGCAGCAAATAATAAAGAAGAAGCATTTGATACCTCTCGGACTGCTTCATCGTCTGCAGATGCTATCCCCCAGATAAGCGCAACCCTGCTTATGGCGTCTGATCTCGCGTCGCGCATCAAGGCGCGCTTCACGAGGCGACGTCCTCCAACAATCTCGTCATCATTGCCGTCCTCCCGAAGCGGGCTGGGAGAGTCATCGATCCTGACGGCACCAAGTCAGAGCAGTCGCGAGCCATCCTTCTTGTCACACTCTCAATTGACTGCCAGCCAAACGAGCGATGACCATAGTGAGATTCCGAGCCCGGGAGCAACGGGCGACATCAATGAGAAGGAGCTCCGGAGCGACCAGAAAAAAAGGCTATCGCTCCTACACGTGAGCAAAGGCTGCAATATCGTGTCAAGCAGCTCGGTGGGCGGACGAAACGAATCCATCAACGAGCACCATGATGAGGATCATGCCACGGTCTTGGCGGCAGGAACGCCCCATGTGCATCTCTTGTCCGTCGAAGCAATGATGGACTTGGACGCTGGCGGCCCCAGTCCTCCCGCGCACAGGGAGTCTTCACGCGGGCGGTCTTCAGGGCCCGCCGCCGCCCAGACTCGCCGGAGCAGCAGCTCCAGGGCTGTCACTCGTCACCTCAAGCGCCAGCCAACCCTGCTCCTTCCAAAGCAGCCACCAATAATATTGATCCGGTCCCGCCCCGATTGTCTGCATCTCGATCCCATTCTCAACTTCCACAGTCGAGGCCTTCGTCCACCTCGTCACCTGTACCGTGTGCCGCAGAAACCCCGATATCAATAACTTCCAACTCTCCACGAGGCCCTCCCGGGAATCCCCAAGACTCGCAGCCTCGCGATACGAGTGTAGGGAGTTCAGGAGCCTCGGTGCCGGTCGCTTCTACCACTGCCCCAACACATACAGGCGACGACCTCGAAGTCGATCCTTTACTTTGTCCGCACCATGGCCGCGAGCCCGACTTGTTGAGATCTGCTTCACATCCTGCATCCGCTGCATCCGCTGCATCCGCATTGGTCCTTGCTGCTTCGTCCACACAGACCCCGACCCCGGATCTGGGTGCCACGGTCGACCAGCAATCACCTCGACGGCAAAGTCTCTTCGCTAGCCGTCAGACAAGTTTGATCAGGACTCTACTTCGATCCAATCAGCCGATAGGGGCTGTAGATACAGAACCACGGTATTTAATCGATGCCAACATGGTAACTCGGAAAATCTGGGTCAAGAGGGTGCATGCCTCGGCCACCACCATCACCATCAATGAGGATGATCTGGTGGACGATGTTCGCGACATGATTCTTCGAAAATATGCCAACTCGCTCGGCCGTACCTTTGATTCACCAGATCTTGTCATTCGTCTGCATCCTCGAGATCAGGAAAAGGAGCGCACCCTTGGTCCCGAAGAGGTCATGGCTCGCACGCTCGACACATTCTTTCCAGGCGGGCAGACTGTTGACGAGGCCCTCATAATTGATATTCCCCGCAGAACTCCGAAAGCTTCCCCGCGTGTATTGATACCCCCGGGGACCACGACATACTACATCACTGACGATGGTCGACCGTCAGAAGCTGGAGAGGGCTACTTCCCACCTATAGTTGCCATGCCTTCGCCCCATCCTCCGCATTCCGTGCCAGCAATTCCCAATGGGACGGCACCGCACTCGATAGCAGTCCTTGGAACAGGCCATATCGCCCCTATCCCTTCTCCTGGCGGAACTCGAACACGAATGCACAGAGAACGCTCGGAACGACCCCGACTAGGACGGACTCATAGTCATGGTTCTTCACCTACTATTCTGGCGAGTCATACTTCAGGCGTGCAGTCGTCCGCCCCCGGCTCCCATAGTGCACAAAATTGCGTCCCGCTGTTGCCGCGTTCGCGTACTCATTCAAGCTCCTCCGATCGTCCAACAGGAGTGGCTACTGTGAAATCAACACTACCAAAATCACCTGCTCCAGAGGCAACTCCAGCTCAAGTTGCTACGCCCCCGCCGCGATCATCATCCCCTAGGGCTTCTAGTAATCGACCGAGGAGAAGCAAAAAGAGCTCGGAATATCCTAATCCAGCCAACATGTTGAACGGAAGCGTCCCGCCCATCAATGTTCTTATCGTTGAAGATAACCCCATCAATCTGAAGCTACTGGAAGCCTTTGTGAAGAGACTGAAAGTTAGATGGCAGACTGCCATGAATGGTAGAGACGCTGTCAAGAAGTGGAGGACTGGCGGTTTCCATCTCGTTCTCATGGATATTCAACTCCCCGTCATGAATGGCCTCGATGCTACCCGAGAGATCAGAAGGTTGGAAAGAGTAAACTCAATTGGCGTGTTTTCATCGTCAACGTCGGACAACGGCGCCGGTGGAACAGACGACAATGAGTTGAAAGAACAAGATCGGCTCGAAAATTTATCTCTCTTCAAGAGCCCCGTTATCATTGTCGCCCTAACAGCCAGTTCGCTTCAGAGTGACAGGCATGAAGCATTGGCTGCTGGCTGTAACGATTTCTTGACCAAGGTAAGCTCAAATTTCACCCCCTCTTCCCCAAATGAGAGCAATTCATGCTAACCGCAGAGTTTAGCCTGTCAACTTTGTATGGCTCGAGCGAAAGGTCATGGAATGGGGCTGCATGCAGGCCCTGATCGACTTTGATGGCTGGCGTAAATGGAAAGAAGCTTACTCTCAACAAAATGAAGAGAGGGAAACGGTCAAGAAGGCTCAGGTAACCAAGGTCAAATCGAAGAAGAGTCGCTCAATACTAAGAGGAGTAGCTTGAGGAAACAAGCAGTATATGCATGGTCTATAATGGCGTTTGAAGCGACAAAGATGACGGTATCTTTGGATATGAGATAGGCTCAACAGTGACTAGTGGAGAGATTCCATGTTATATATGTATTTTTTGTTGTTGTTGGAGGTATTTCGGTGGCATAGAGAACAAGTACATGATGGTAAGAATATTCGGGCATGCGATGCGCTTTGTACAGAACACTGAGCGACGTCAATGACACGGTGGGAAACTAGACTTATACCCATATGCATCCGCACTTTTCTTTGCCCATGTTTTTCTTGATGAAATGAAAAGTTCTGCTATAAAAAAGTTTCTCGTCGACTTCATCTCACACCACGGGTTGTTTAGGGGCTCGCCTTGGAGAGGGTCTGATGGACGGAGCGGAAAAATGATGGGGCCGCCCAACGCCGGAAAATCAAGCATTTTCCAGCATTTCATGAACCCCGTCTTCTGGCCTATATCCTCCAAAAACCCACACGACAACACACATCCCTCCCACACCACCACCAGTTCACTTCGGTGTAGCCACATTAGAGCTTGACCAAAGCTGAGTGGACTGCATATCACAAACATGCCCCCTAGGATAAGAGGCTCACCCGCTGCCCTGGCAGCTGACCTGGCTCTCCCTCAGTCGACCAGGGCAGCAGCCCCGTTTATGCGATCATTTTGCTCGACACAATACCGCGAAAAAATGAGCAAAGCACGCCAGCAAATGTACCAATGGCTGAAGTCGAGGGACGGCCAAGAACTAGCTGAGGGTGGACGAGGTCCTCGATATCTAGGTCCCTTCCAAGATCAGCCTTTTCCTCAAAATCCTCTCTTCAGAAGTCAGCCTGTTCTCGACGAACAGACGAGAGAGTTGATCTGGGATAAGGTCACGCAGAGAGGCGAGTCGCTCAAAGCCGTCTCGGCAGAGATGGGAGTGGACGTCCGACGTGTTGCCGCTGTGGTCAGGCTGAAGGAGGTGGAAAAGCAATGGGTAAAAGATGTGAGTACCCAAGGGCCACCCATCAGTCTTGTCCCTTCAACCGCCCGCCGCATTTTACGCATGCAACATGATGAGACAACCATAAAATATTTTCGATTAGTCTTGAAGACATACCCATGGTTAAAAAATTTTTTTATACATTTTCTGACATTTTGCTACTTCTTACCATGACTTGAATTCCAGCAGCCGAGGCAGCAAGGAGTACTCGCTAATCATTGGACGTCAGGGCAGCAAATTGGCTACTCCGTATGCTAAAGCCGTTATGAGCATGCTTCCTAAAACGTCGTACCGTGAAGGCGAGAAGAATGAACCGCACGAACCAGTCAATGAGGTCCACGTTCACAAGTTGACAATGCAGCAACTATTCGTGCCTGTATCCGAGTCAAGACAATTCACGCGTGAAGATGCCGCCAAGGCTTTCCATGAGACGATGCTTTCAGCAGATGCACGATCTCCACAGCCCCAGCTTATCAAGATGGAACGCGATATTTTGAAAGGTTTGCCGAGAGAGGAGAGCAGGGAAAAGTTCAAAGCTCGTGTCCAGAAGGAGGAGGATTCCGTGGCCAGGAAATTGGCTAGGGAACAAGCAATGGAGGAACAGATGACGTCGCGTGTCAAGACGGATCGATACGAGTTCCGATTCAAAGAGGTTGTGGTGGACGATGTTGGGCGAAATGGGCGATCACAGAAGGGCACCGGGTGGAGATACGGTGCTCCTTTCGACGACCGCAAACGCGGCGTGGTCAAGATTCCCACATCAGTTCCTTGAGCGATGTAAGAACTACGTATTGTATTGTTTCATTTTGTGCGGTAGAGGGAGATTTCCAGAGCGATGTCCTCTAGCCCCGACAAGTCTAGACGAGCTTGGTTGTATAATATGATACTATCTACGTACTGATGCTATGCACAGCGAAACAGAAAGATGTATATATATATATATATATATATACCGTGCCGTGTCAACGTTATGCTCTGGCTCCGGCAATGGTCTGAACGCGTTTTGGCCATGATGTGGTCACCAGGTCTGCCAAAGACGGTCCGTGCCGTAATGCATTCACAACGCAGGCCGCGAGGCATCGCCGTCCGTTGTCGTGGGCGGCGCTTCCACGATGAAATTTTCTCGTATTTGCACCATTTCGTGCGGTGACAGTTTGCACTGGTTCAAGACGTACTCTTCCACGGAGCCATATTCCTCGTTGATTACCTCGAGCGTAGCAAGCATGCTCTCTGGCCTACAACGAACGCGAGTCAGCAAACGCACGCACGCACGCGCAACCACGCCAGGAACAAACACGCTCACCTCGAGCTCAGCATTCTCAACGCGGCCTCTTCATCAAGAGCCGCCCCCGGCGCCGCCATCAGCCCTCTGACCATGGCGGGCTTCAGCGGCGCCAGCCCTCATCCGTCAGGCCGTATTCCCACGCGATAGTGCGGTCGTCTACTCCGCAGAGGGAGAGCACAATGGCGCATATCAAGCCCGTCCTATCCTTGCCCGCCGTGCAATGGACCAGGCACGGCGGGGGTCCCTCTGGGCCAGATGGCGCAGGATGGGGGCAAAGGCTCGCTCGCCGCCCGCGCCGAGAATGCCCCTGTATGCCGACACGAACCCCGCCGTGGTGTCGGCTGCGGCGTAGTCTCGGAACCGGAGGGCGACGGTCTCGGGCGCGTAGTCGGTCGACTGGAAGACGGGGACGTGGTGGCGGGCGAGGGCGGGGGCCGAGGAGCAGGCGTCGGCGGCGGGAGGGCCGCCCTGGCGATCGATCTCGACGTCGGAGCGGAGGTCGAATACGTCGGTTATGGAGAGGGCTTGCAGCGAGGGCACGGCTTTGGGCGTCGGGGCCGCGGCGCGGTAGAGAAGGCCGGGCCGTGTCTGGAGGGGCGGTGACGATGTTGACGACGATGCGATGGGGATGTTGCCCATGTCACGGAGGTTGGGGAGCGCGGACTGGTGGGCTGAGAGATCTATCATGGTGAGGCGAGGGGGAGGCGGGAGCTATTTTTGCAATGGTCCGAGATGTGGTATGGTCCTGGAGTGACACGAACCGGGGTGGCGAGTGAAGTGTTTTCTCTTGTATCTTGACTTCTTGACGCTTTGCTTGGGCCGAGGCTGGCTTGCCTTGTCTTTGGGGCGCGTTTATGCAGCATCCCCTCTGCTATCTGCTTAGCGGTGGTGCACCTTGTGGAGTCATGTCAACCAGGGTCTGTATTCACTTGGATAAAAGTGCATTAGAAGTACATGGATTTATGTGTAAATTAGCCCATGATAGTTATACTAGCTATTTTTCCTTGTATAAATTGCTACATGTGGGGGTCTTACATAATGGCTTGTCTTGATTAGGAACGCGTACTTATGTACGCGGTCACTGACCTTGTGGCAGGGGGCTTGTGGGGCCCGCACAGACTCACAAGTTGAATAACCTCTAAGAATACCTGGTAATCCTAATGTTCTCACAAATCTAATGCATTAGCTATAACTAATAAGCGTTACTAAAAAAGTATTAAAATTTTCAATAATATACTATGATTTTTAGGAATTCTGAAATTTTGAAATCAATATTATTTGAATATCACAGTAAACATATAAGTCTTATGCTTACTACCACGTTTAGTGGTGGGGGGAAGGGGGAATCGAGACCTAAAAAGGTGAGACGTGGCACGAGTACGACACTATGGCCTTACGGTCTTCGAATAGATGTGGTGACTTGAGTACGATGGGCACGATCAAGTGGGAAGGGAACGCGTAAAAGAGACTTATTGAGGTTTACTTTTGCTTCCCTGATAGTAATGTGCCATCTGCAAGCCGGCTCGTTGGAATCCGCACTTGAGGTAGAAGCCTTCGTTGGCGTCGCTGCAATCGAGAATGCATTTGTAGCAGCCGACCTTCTCGGCAACATGATCGAGGGCCTGGATCAGCCGCAGACCGAGCTTCTTGCCCTGCTGGTCCTTGGCGACGGCAATGTCTTCGATGTGTCCGACGGCACCAAGGCTGTGAATACTGTAGACAAAAGGGCGTGTCAGCTCAGCACTTTCCACAGCTCCAAGCACAGCCGCATCGGCCGGCGGGTATTGACTCGGAGTCTGAACGGGACAATCAGAAAACGTACAACTTGTGCTCGACGATCAGTGCACCCGTGGCCACCACTGAGCTCTCCGGCTCTCTTCTATTTGTGTCCTCAATCACGATGATGTAGTAGTCTTGCTGCTGCTTCATCTTTTGGAACTGCTCCACAAACTGCCCCTGAGTGATGTCGCCGACCGTCGTCAGCACCCGCAAGCACTCGAGAAAACCGGTGTCGAAGTCCGTCTCCCGGAGAGCCCGCAGCTTGTAACCCTCGGGCAGCTTCTCCGTGACGGCCTCGGAGATGAGGATTGGTGAGAAGAGTCCTTCTTCGGAGGACATTGTTTCGATCGTGGGATGAGGCATATTGTCTCCAAGAGGTATTCGCTAATGCTGGGTCAAGTCGCAACGTTATTGAGCGAACGTTAGGAGGTCAATCGAGGGGAGATGCGAATAGGAAATCAATCAATGCGGTGCAATGGCAATAGCACTATCGGAGACAAGCCGGATGGATCAAATAGAGCGTGGCAGAACAGATAGTAAAGAAGGGACAAAGAGTTGAAAATTAATGGATCGAGGTAAGAGATGGATGCGCAAACCAATGAGGCTAATTAACAAGCACTTCGCGTGTCACGACCCACTTTTCTTAGTTCTCAAATACTCGCACTAGCTTTGCTAGGGGCACGTAAACATGCAGCAACGGATTTTCAATCATGCAGTGGCAACTACGCCTAAAGTGGAATCTTTTGACTAGGGATGTTGGATTCTACGGAGTACTCGTAGATAAGCAAAAGAAAGGAAGCCTCATTATGAAGTTCTGCTTGAAACGTTTAAGTCAAATGTGGATACGCAACCGTTTGGAAGCTATCCAATAAGAGCCTCTGGCTTCCCGTAGGGCTCTTCCTCAGCTGCCAAGGTGACAAGCAGCTATGTAGGCCAAACGGCCAAAAACGGAGTGCGCACCCCTAATAGTAGCTGCGATAATCGAGCATATATGCTCAACATAAGGTTTCACTAATAATCATGAATGGCCTGTTCGGGTTCGGAATGGCTGTCCTCCCCTCGCCCATCGGCAACCGAGCCGGTTCTTCCTCCAGATTCACAATTCTACTGCTATGCTTGGCGCTCTTGCCTCTTCGACAGGGAGATCGACGCGTAACGATGACTTTTTCCTGTTATGCTAGAAGGCCGCCGCGAACAGCCTGGCAGTAGCTGGGCCCCGACTACATCTAGTTTATGACCTTTATTTCTGGTGTCGACATATCTGAAGCTGCTTACCTAGCGCACTGGCCTTGTTCCAAGCCACGAGCCAGTCTTCTGGTTACACCCTCTTAGCTTGACACAAGTCTCGGCAGTATTTCAACGAGCCTCATCGAAATATTGTATTATTGGACGCAAGACTCGATTATAGCTCGCGAAAAAATCGTGCCGATGTTCGAACTGGACGAGAGATGGCCAAGGTAGCCCTGGATTTCATTGCTTTATTTAGTAGCTATGCCATATCATAGGGGCAGGTATACGCAATGACAACCGCTGGGATGCAATCACATACTGGCCTACTTGCAACCTGAACCTGCAAAGGCCACGTTGGCGAGACACGCAGAAATTCATAGGTGATGTCGCGGTGTAGGCAACCGTACACTTTGGAGGGTTGTAGAGCTTGGGGTTTTCCATGTCATCATGCCCATCGATGCTTCCTTCTCGCTAGTGGCATAGTTAAAGGCTTGATCTTCAGCAGCCTTGACGCCGGCGCCTTCTCGCTTGGCGTCGTGAAGCTCCATGATAGCTAACGTGTGATAGTTAGCGTCGTATCGTAAAACTGTTTGAGCCATTATGTTTCTTCCTTCGCCAGGAGAAAGAGTACTCACAGACAGAGATGTGATAATTTTCGATTCTAAAAGCTAATTGTCATTTACCTCGCAAGAAAGCGGACGATCCATCCGGATTTGACAAGCGCTATCTTGGATGTCATGTCCATTTTCTTCTTCATAGAGCTTTTGAATACTGCACTAACCGAGCATGACTGCGGATAGATCGCAGCTTTCAGCGAGGTCCGATTCTCATTCGTCCCTAAAGGAACGAGGCAAGGCACACGAGTTTTCCATTCTTCATGTACGCCGCATGTTCCTGTCACCTCGAAGACGGTCGAAGAAGTCATGCTCAATGGGAGGCATTTAAACCACGGTGATGGTAGCCTGCGTTACTCTGAACCGCGCTTGAGCTTTGACGCTACATGTCCATGTAACCAAATCCGAAGCCCCTCCAAACGCCGCTGCATGTATTAGCATGGTCATTCGGAACTTCTGGCCCTCCCTAGCGAGGTCCTGCTTCATATTCTCGCGCATACCGGTTTCTGGCGTAATGACTTTTATATCATATTCAACGCCGGTAGCCCGCAACCAAGTAACAGATTGTTCCCAGCATTTGCACGCCCGTGGCCGTCGAAACACCTTGGCATGAAGTGCTCTAATGCACTAATGTGCGCGGCGGGCGCAGTGCAACGGACGGTCAGGACGCTGCGGCCAGATGCTAACCTACGATCCAGGGCAGAAGCATACTACATCTACTGTACCATCCTCTAGAATATGTCGTGCCCGACTCCCAGGCTATGTGTAATCGCATATGTGGATGAAGATGAACGATCTCCAGGAGCAGCAGAGAGAGCTGGAGAGAACATTGTAAGGGGGAGAAGAAAACTTGGTTTCTCGAGGGCGCAAGAGTGTTGACTAGCTTCATGACCAATTCCATTTTTCTTCAACGCCTTCGACGCAGCGAGCAATCTGTCCAGTTCGGTCTCGTATAGCCCTTGCTCTTTCAAATACTGGGTGTAGCGCTCACATTGCTTCGCCCGACGTTGCACCTCTAACATGAGTGTCTGATGTTGGTCAAAAACTCCGATATCACATCATCGAGAGGTTTTTCGTAAAGCCTCGGGACGAATAAATCGCAGAATATGTCAGTAACGTCAGTTGGACGGCGTAGGACATGAGCAACACAAAACGCCATATCCGTTTGGCTGATGCCCGACTCGCTGGCACCTAATAGGCCGTACCATTCCTTTTTGAGCTGATTGCAGAGCCTATTGGTTTTGCTCTTCTCATCCAGAACCTGACAAAACTCGGCGTGCATCTGCCTGTCCGTCTCCATCGAATCATGGCCAGTAATCCATGATGGGGAGTAAAGACTTGGCGTGGAACAGTGCTTGCAAATTCCCAGTCAATAATACCCTGGATTCGTAGGTTGTTATCTACAATAATGTTGAAGCTCCGTAAGTCGAGGTGATTCAGCACAAATGAACCCTCATCTAGCTGAGAGTCGATCATCTGGTGAAAGATCCGCTCCATGCCATGTAGCGCGAAAACCTCCCTTTTAAGGTCGTCGACGGTATGGTCAGCGACTGGCGGCGAAAAGAATCCAGAAACAAGACGGAATTGATTCCTCATGTAATCCTTGGCGGACGAAAACGTTGGCTGGGGATGTAACCGGAGCGTAGCAGCAGACATGGACATGACAGGGCCTAAAACAGGATGCGGTCTGCCATTGGGGTCTGGCATCAAGGATCCTATTAAAGGGAACTGGAGCTTCCTTAGCTCAACAAAAATGTTGATTAGCTGAGAGTAAAAGGCTCTCTTCTGCTCTTGCCCGGCTGCAAGCAACGCTTTTTTATCTAGCGCTTCACCTGGGATAAGGTCGGTAATAAGGAAACTCTGCGTCCTTGCGCCATTGCTTGTTAAGTGGGCATTGTTTCCATAAGCACAGATATGGGGAACGGGGATGCGGGTGTTGCGCTCGAGGTATCTGTGTCAACATGAGTGGTAGTCGAGATGCGATAAACTGACCGACACTTACTGTATAGTAGCCACTTCGCTTAGCAGCTTATCCCATGGGTTGTCAAGAGCGGGCTCAATAGGGATCCTAACAACCCACTTCGGCCCGTCTTGACAGAATTCGACGAAGAAGCAAACATTGAAGCTACCGCTATCCTTTTTCACAACCCGGCACGCTTTGCCATTATAGTGTTGCGATGCCAGGGCGCAGACGGCAGTTGTGTCGAGCGAGTCTATAAAAGCTCTTCTGGCAAAGTTGCGTTGTTCGTCGGTAGTAGCAGGGAATTCAGATTCAAGAAGTTCAAAGGGGCCTGCCTCTCGGTCATCAATCTCTGGCGTGTTGCCCTTGATGATATCCGTCTCGGGCGCCTTGCTCCTGCGTTATTGGCGAAGTGGAGTAGTCGATGCCATACGCCAAACAGGTACAGACACACCCGATTCCGAAGTGAGTGTAGCAGACGGACGATAGCGTACATCATATGCAATGCGATATTGAGGCCGGCGTTGTCGATCCAGGTGGTTGCTGAGAATATGTTAACCTACGAGATGTGCACACAATCGGCCCGTAATTATTCCGCTTCTGACTGTACATAATATGCTGCTACTCTTTTCCCCCTCCCGATCGATATGATTAAAGCTTGACACTCGCGCGACGACTCGCAATGGGAATGTCGGATAATTCATGATATTTCGCCCATTTACCCCTGTCTTTGTTCCACTACCAGCTTCTCCTCCCTCAGATACGCGCTGTTCACCGCGCGACGTTGCAAGTGATGTCGCCAACCGCATCCCCTTCGCCGTCCATTGTGATCGCAGGGACACAAAAGCAACCAGTACAGCCTTGGGACATTTGACAACTGGCGCGTATAGTTCGCCGGTCCGCCCAGTGCCGACAGTCCATCTGACTTGCACAGAAGCGGTAGTGTCACGACTCACGACTTCCATAATCACCTCCCCCTCCTGCACCAGGCTACAACTCGACCTCCCTCCCTCGAATGCTCGACACTCCCTTCTGTCGCATTCACGAGACCTTCAGGGGCTGCTCGTCACCCAAACCCTGAAACCCTCGACAGCATTCCTCTCGTTTCGTCGCCATGCCAAATACATTACAACTTCAGCACAGGGCCCGGTCACACTGGACTGGGCCCTCGCTGAGGAAAGGAATGTGATCAAATGGTCCACCTACGAGCCTGCTGTTAACAGACTCATCCAAGATCTCTGGTCACAAAGGGATACGGTCGAGGCACTGGTCAGACACCACATGAACCTGGGGAAGCGGTACGAATGCACCGTACTGCCGCCGCAGCACTGGATCCAAGGCGGCTTTAATGTATGCATTTTCGCCGAAGTCCGCAGCCTTCTAACAAGCAATAAAACCTTCCGAGTCATCTTTCGCTGTCCCATGCCACATAAGCTCGCCGAGGCTCGATATTCCGGGACTATCGATGAGGAGATGGGCTGCGAGGTCGGGTCGTATGCTTGGGTCCAGGACAACTGCCCAGAGATCCCCACGCCACATCTCTTTGGCTTCGGTTTGAGCAACGGTCGACACGCAAGTCTTGTGTTCCTTTCTCTTGCGCCATGATGTATACTAATGTTCGGAAGTTCACTCACTCAAAACATATGTCACTACTTCCCCGGATGGTTCGGCGTTGCTGGCGCTTCGTCTATAGCCTCTTTCGACTTCCGCTCCTCTCCCAATATATCCAGAGCTATCCCGGCTGCAATTTCACATCAGCGTACATGTTGCTCGAATACCTTGGACCGGATACTGGCCGCATGCTCTCCGATACTTTCGACGCTCAGCGGGGAGACTTGGAGCAAAGACGGCGGCTATGCAAAGGCATTTCTCGAATCATGCTCTCGTTAGCAAAGATTCCGCAGCCGAGGATCGGGTCTTTTTGCTTCGACGACAACGGGATCGTTACACTGACAAACCGACCTCTCTGCTGCTCGACCATGATTCTTGAGAACGACACTGGTGCTAGGTCTATGCAGAGAAGTGACACTTATACGTGTACCGACGCTTATGTTTCAGACATGATTTCTCTTCATGATCAACGATTCTTGGGCGAGCCAAACGCGGTCAACGATGAGCAAGATTGCTATTATCAGATGGCGATCAAGACTCTGCTCCGGGCCTATTCTCATTCTTTTATTCAAAAGCAATTCCGGCAGGGTCCATTCCCACTTCAGCTAACCGACTTCCACGGAAGCAATTTACTAGTTGACCAGGATTGGAACGTTACAGGCTTGATCGACCTTGAATGGATCTGTGCGCTCCCTTTTGAGATGCTCCAGGTACCATACTGGCTGACCGGCCGCGCAATTGATGGGCTCATGGGCGAGAGTCTCACCGAATTTGATCAAGTCCGAGAGGAATTTATGCGCATATTCGAAGAGGAGGAGCAGTTAGCCCGCGCTCATACTTTTAGTTTAACCCGGGTCATGCGAGAGACATGGGATTCAAAAGGAGTGTGGTTTTGGTATTGTCTATCTTCCGTCAACGCCATGTATTTCCTCCTTGAGGCGCACATATTGCCAGCGAGATCCCTGTCGCCCGAGGCCGAGAGAATCCTATCAAAGTTCTGGAGTCGAGATTCGGAAGCTGTCGTGAAAGCGAAGGTCGAGGATCGGAAGACGTACGAGAAGGAGCTCCGCGGGTTGTTTCGGTAAATCATGAAAGAGTCTAGGATGCCGAATGATGCGCCTCAAGCAGTGCATGGAGAAGAGCTGCCCGGCCGGATCCTCGGGTGATGGAGCGGACCGTGGGAAGCCATTGCCCGTGCTTGAAGCAGTGGATGATTGATGGCTTCCACGGGATCCTCTGTGAATGAAAGAAAAATTGCAGGAGACCAATGCTGTGCCCCCAGCGATATGTAGCGGTCCATCAAAAAGGAGCGTGTGGTTTCCTGGTAACGCCCGTCGCTGGGAGTAGATCCTCGTGCTCCCATCCGACTACCCCTTCCTCTCAGCAGCCTCTCTCTCAGCAGCCTCCCCGACAACGCCGCTGTGTTCTCCAGAAGAGTGACCGTCCTCATCTTCGCCAGACATTGGTTATTCTGTGAGTGTCAGGAGCACAGGGGCAGAGACATAGGCGCGATCACATCACGGAGCATGGTGGGTCCCAGGATAACTGAACGCTGTGGCCTAGCTGCTAGCTAGTCACGTGTGCGTAAGGCGGGGTATATAGTGAAGACCGCTTATATGTATTATAGGAGGGGTTAGAGTTTAAAACATTCACGCCACCACCCCCAGCTATTTGCCTTCTAGAGACTAGAATTTACATGTATTATTCGCTTTTAAGTTTACTATTCCAACTATATTTCTTAAGTAGTTTTAAGCTATGTACTTGATAGCTTTTTATATGTTAAAAAGGTAAAATTAACTAGTCGTAAGGTATAACTTTAAGAGCGCATAGAGTCCTTGTGAGAACAAGAGGATAGCTAGGCAAGAGGTATGGGGCACTCTGTATATTAACTAAAGCTTGCTAGGTCTAAGTGTGTAGTGTGTGTAGACCGCTGTCTTATAGCTAGTGGTTTACTAGCGTTACATAGACCTAGCCCTAGGGCATAGTGTGTTATAGGGTGCACCTATATTAGGAGTAAGGCCTTATAATTACCCCTTTACTTTTAGCTAGGCTCCTAAATAGCTTTAGATTTATCTACTATAATATAGCTATTTACTATTTAGTAGTTATAATAATTATTACTAAATTAAAATATTATAATAATAATAACTAGTAATTATCTCCTAGTAATATATATAGTGCTTAGGTATAAAGTTATTTAGGATCCCCTATTATATTACTTCCTTTTCTCCTTTATAAAGCTAGTTTATTTTTAATTAATCTTTAAACTTTAATTATACTAGCCCTTCTCTTACCTTTTACTACCTTTTTACTATTACTATAAAGGTAATTTGCTTTTACCTTTATTTATATATATATTACTTATACACTAGGTATATAGAGTTTAAGAAGAATCTACTAATTAAGATTAAACTCCTATAGATTATCTATAGTTTCCCTTATATTTTAGTTATAATAATAGCTAAAATAAAGCTTTCTAAATATTATATATAGTATAATAAGTATAGAGATATATATAAGATAGTAAGTTACCTATTATTCCTATGCTTTATAGTCTCTTATTACTAACTTTTCTATATAGACTATAGTAACTCTAGCTAGAAATTTTACTAACCTAATAGTTATTTTTAAATAGGTCTAAGCCCTTATAGATACTACCTTTAATATAGGGGAAGAAGATAGTATTCTAGTGTTTTTAGAGGTAACTTACTAATAGCTTACTAAGTATATCTATAGTTTAGTTATAGGGTTTAACTATACTAATATAGTATACTACATAGCCTTTAGATTAATAGGTACTATAAAGGTATATTAAGTCTATTAATCTATAAGCTATTTACCTATTCTTTACTTATATTTCTATATAAGCTATATCTATTATATACTAGTAGTATATAGTCTCCTACTAGTAACTTTAAGTTATTATAGTTTCTATTACTCTAGCCCCTCTAGCTATAGTTTATATATAACTCTTTATTATATTTTTACTAATCTTTTACTAACTCTTTTATAGGGAGACTTAAAGGATATTATAAGCGCCTAGGAGGTAAAGATAGT
Source organism: Epichloe scottii (assembly GCA_021950295.1). NCBI lineage: Eukaryota > Fungi > Ascomycota > Sordariomycetes > Hypocreales > Clavicipitaceae > Epichloe > Epichloe scottii. The sequence continues at coordinate 5,421,360 of CP083247.1, read as the reverse complement.
CCTTTAGCTCTAGCCCTCTAACCTAGGCTATATAGCCTAGGCTATATAGCCTAGGCTATAGTAATATATTAGTTTTACTATACTATAGAGAAGGTAATTAAGGTAGATAAGAATAGCGCTAAGTTTACCTTTATTAATAGTATGCTTTTTACCTATAAGGGTATAATTATTAAGAGTTTTCTAGTTATTTTACCCTTCCTTTAAGGTAGCTTTTCTTTATTTTTTAGTAGTTTATCCTAGACCCTTAATTAGAGTTTTAATAGTAGCTAGAGATACTAGCCTTTTTCTATAGTAAACTTATATCTTTTTTCTTATAATTCTATTATATCTTACTACTAACTTTCTTTACTTTTATCTAGTAATATATATAAATTATATATTAAGCGCTTTCTATATCCTTTACTAGGATTTACTAGTTATATTTACTAGGCTAGCCCTTTTATTTTACTAGGTATTTATTACCTTTATAGGTTTTTTTATAATTCTTAACTTCTTTAACTTTATACTTATTATCTTTATCTTTAAGGTCTAGTATTAGTATATCCTTATCCTTTATATTTCCCTAGTGTTTCTATAGCTCTAGTAGGCTAATATAGAAGATATTATATAATTAACTATATTTTTTAGGTAGTATAAGCAAGTAAGCCTATTTTCCTATAGTATTAAGTATTTAAAATAGCCTAATAAACCTAGTAATTAGCTTATATTTTATATCTTTAAGTCTAATATTCTTAGCTAATAGAAGTACTAAGTCTTCTCTTTTAGGGTTAATAGCTAGTAATACTAGTTATAGTACTTTGCTTATATTTTAGTGGCTTTTCCCTAGCTTTACTTAAGTTATTTTCTAACTTTATATAGCTTTATAATATATATATATACTTCTAGTACCTTCCCTTTAGTAATCTTACCCTTAAGAGCTAGGTAAAACTTAGGTAAATAGCCTATAAGTATATAATTTAGGAGTAGCTAGTTATTCTATTAACTATATTATTATAAGCAAATTAAGCTATTAGAAGTAGTTTTAGCTATATTTATTAATTCTCTCTAATAAAGCATTAAAGGTAGTGCTTAAGTACCTAGTTTATTTGCTTTATTTACCTATTTATTTAAGGGTAAAACACTATAAATAGCCTTTATTTAATGTAGGATAGGTAGTATAAGTCTAACTAGAACTAGCTTATAAAGATAGATTCTCTATCTAATATAATGCCTTTTAGTAGTCTAAATTATAATTTAATCTCTTAATAAAATAGCTTTACTAGTTTAGCTATATTAATTATAGTTAATACTAGGAGGAAAATAGAGTACTTAGTAAATTAGTCTATAATTACTAGGATTACATTAGTTACTTAATTAGTTATTTATAATATAGGTAAGCCTATAATAAAATCTATTAAGATTTCTACCTATAGTTACCTTAGTATTAGTAAGGATTTAAGAGATCTATATAGGTAATATCTTTATGCTACTACCTATTAGTATACACTATAACTTATAATATAGTCTAATATAGACTTACTTATTACTAGCTACTAGAAGTAGCGCTTTAAGAGCTTAAGAGTATATTTAGTCCTAAAGTAACCTACTAGTGGATTATTATAGTATAGCTATAGGAGCTCCTATTATAAGATAGGCTCCTAGGGAATAACTACCTAGTCTTAGTATATTAAAAGGCCCTTCTTACTATATAACTATAGACTAGCTTTTCCCTTTCCTTTTACTAGGGAGTTTACCTTACTACTCTGCCTTTATAGATCTAGATCTTAGTCTTATGCCTTCTATAGTAATTGCGCTAAAGGTTTATTTAGCTTAGATTAGTAAGGATCTAGTAACGTAATAGCCCCTAAATCTCTTATATATTAATGCCTTAAATACACGCTACTTTCTCCTTAAAATCACCCTTATTTAGCTAATCTTTCACTAGATCCTTAGTAGCTAACTAGCCTACGTGCTTTACGGCACTATCTAACTAGGCTACTCTGGCCTCTATGGGTTTCTCTCTCACGACTGGGACATTTTCCTTCCCTAAAGGCATTGAAGTTCCGGCAGGAGCGCCCTATTCGTAATAGGTTTGCCCTTGTAATCAGACCTTCTCAATAGTGCATCCGCGGGGTTACTTTTCCCTAGTCTATGCTTAATTACAAAGTAAAAGGGGCAGAGAAATATACACTATTTTGCCTGCCTCCTGTTTAACTTTAGCTACTTTATAAAGGTTTATAGATTATAGTAATCTAACAGAACCTCCACTAGGCTTGCTACGCCTTTAACATAGTGTTACTAGTGTTTAAATAACTCTACTATAGTAAGTAGCTTTTAATTAGCTATGCTATAGTTATATTTAGTGTCTATAAACTTCCTTAACTAAAAGGCCACTAAATGCTAATAGCCCTTATTATCCTACTAGGATAGAATCCCTACTATTATAAAGATTAAAGTATTTATCTTAATACGCACTAGTTAACTTAGGTTATAATAATAAAGCAAAGGCGCTCGCTAGAATGCATCCTTTAGCTAGTTAAATACTAGCTATTTCTTTGCTTTAAATATAAACTTCCTAGTCTAAATGCTATTTTAACTACCTTTTATTAATATATATAGGGGTATTATAATCCTAGAGTATCTATAAATAAACTATTAGTAGAAGTTATAGAACCTAAGGAATAACTATATATCCTTAAAGCTTATTAGCTCCTTTTAGTCCTAAATTATATTAACTTAACTTATATCTATTAAAATCCTATTAACTAATAGGATAAACCTAAGAAACTCTATAGATTCCTAATAGAAGGAGCACTTAGAGGGCTTAGTATATAGCTTTACTAGTTATATATACTCTAGGACTTCCTTAATATATATAGTGTGCTCCTCCTATGTTTTTAAGAAGATAAGGATATTATCTAGATATACTATATAAATTATATTAACTAACCCCTAAAGCGCTTTATAGATATAACTTTAAAAGGTAGCTAAGGTATTTATTAGCCTAAAAGGCATAATAAGATATTTATAGTGCCTATAGTGTGTATAGAAGGTAGTCTTCTATTTATTACCCCCTTTAATATAGATTTAGTAGTAAGTATCTTTAATATTAATTTTTAAGAAAAAGTAAGCCCCTTAGTATTAATCTAAGATCTCTAAAATTAGGGGAGAGTATAGTAATTCTTTTATATAACCCTATTAAGTCCCTAATAATTTATATATAGTTAGAGTGTTTTATCCTTCTTTAGTATAAATAGAATTAGCGCCCCTATAAGACTCTTTAAAGGTCTTATCTAGCCCTTTACTAGGTTATTCTTAATATACTCTTAGAGTTCCTATAGTTTACTTTAGGAGAGAGGGTAAATAGGTCTATATAGTAGTATAGTATTAGGTACTAAATTAATTATATAGTTTATTAACTTTCTTAATAGGAGGCTTCCTACCTTATCTAATATAAATATATCTTTAAACTTATATAGTTCTTTAGGGATATTACTAACTATTCTATAGGCTTTTACCTCCTTATTATCTTTAAGGGTAATAAACTTATCCTTTATAACTCCTATAATAGTATATATAATTATCTTATTATATATTACTTTAGTAAATTTATAGGGAGTTATTAATAAAAAGGCTTTTCTTTTTTTCTTAAACTACTATTCTTATAAGTATAAATAAAGGTATATATACTCTTTTACTAGTATATATATTCTAATTAATATAGGACTTTCCCTTACTCTTAGGTCTCTATCTATAGCTATATATAGTAGCTTAAGATTCTTTTCTTCTTTTCTTAAATCTTTAATTATAATAAGTATCTTATAGATACTATATTAGGGAACTATAAGGGCCCTTATTGTAAAGGGCTTGGGCTTTGCCTAAGCATTAGTCATAGCTCGGAAGGACAGGTGGCTAACAGGAACCAGCAAGGGTTCAGGAAGGAGGCTAATATAAGATAGCTAGGGGATATAAGGGGCATAAAGGGGGATAGACTAGCTCTCTTCCTTTCTTCCCTCCTTAAGTTTCTTAATATTATATTAACGCCTAATAGCAGTTACCTAGGGGCTAGTCTATAATATTTAAGAAACTTCCTTTAGCCTTAATAGAGGGCTACTAAAAATAATAGCACTACTATAAACAAATAAACAAATTAACATAATAGAAGAAGACAACGCAATAGATACACTATAACCATAGGTTAAAGGAAACCTAGGGATAAGAACCCTATTAACAGATGCTATGTTACTACTATTAGCTTATAACGCGTAAATTAACACACTTTAACTTATAATTAAGCAGCAGGCAAGAGAGATTAAGACTCTATAACACTAAGTTCACACAAACCTACTACTACTATTCTAGTTAGCCCCTCTAGTAAATGCCCCTATTTAACCCCTAGTATTAGACCTATACCCTCCTATGTAATATACTGCCCCTACTATATTACCTACTATGTAATAACTGCGTTAAAAACTAATCCCTATAGGTAATCTATATAATAGTAATAAGACTATATTTGCTATATAGAGGTTCCTTATGTAATATAAGTTAGAAGTAGATAAGGACTTTATTAGAGGTAATAAGGACTAATAGATATTTATTTACTAAAACTTAGCGCTAAAGGTCTAGTCCTATATAGCTATATACTTTAAGGCAGGTTACTTATATAACTACTCCCCTATTAGCTTCCTTAGCTACCTAGAGAGTATATTCTCTAACCCTTATAGATAGGAGATAGCCCTTATAGAACTTAACTAGATTAAGTAAGGGTCTAGGGAGTTATTTACTATGTTCTTTATTTACTTTAAATAAAAACTCTCTATAGTAGGGGAGGATAGTAGGTAGGTAATATTAAGCTAGCGAAGTTATAATACGCTCTTAATAAGTGGCTAAGAGAGGTTAGTATTAGTAAAGGAATTAGTTATATAGATTACCCTCTTATAGTCTTATAGTACTATAGCGTTATAGTTAATATTAAGGCCCTAGCCTTAGAGGATAAGTATTAAACCTAATATAGACCCTAACTAGTATAACCCATACCCTAATAAACTAACTAAGATAGTAACACGCTAATAACTAGAGTCTAGGCTATATTAACCCGCTCTAGCAAATAAGCTAATATAGAGAGGAAAGGGAAGCCTTAAAAGACTAATAGTAGGAGGCTAAGGGCCTAATAGGTTATAATAAATAAAATAATAAGACGCTGTAAGGAGGAATACTGCTTATATTATAGCTTAATAAAACACTAGATCTAAGAGTGTACCCTCCTTCCTGCCTGCTAACCTTATCTAAAGGTTACTATTAATATATATAAGTTAGATAAGGAGAGCACTAATAAGGAGGTTAACACTTAACCCTAGGAAAATAAGTAGCCCCTAAGTAAAGTCTTACATAGGGGCGTAGAGGCTAGTTATTACCTATAGATAAGGATAAGTATAGCTAGTATATAGACACAGAGGAAATTATAGAATACTATATAGATTAACCACTATTCTTAGTTCCTATACTCTTTAATATATGTTTATACCTTAATGTCTAAATTAATAGTGGGTATAACTACTATAGCACTATTAGCGAATTAGTAGTATAATAACTAGGCCTAGAGCTTATATAATTACTAAAGCGGAGGTAGGTCTATATAGCAGTGGAAATAAGAAGAAGGGGGTCTGTACCTAGGAAGATATGTCTTTAATCACGTATATAGTATATATAAGGATTAATATTAATAGGTAGGAATTATTAGTATATCTATATATTATATTAGATCTTACTTAAGACGTGATCTTTAGGATGCTATAGTTAGAACAGCAAGATATTATTGTTTATATAGCTAAGCAATAGTTAGTGATTAGGGCAGCTAAGGGTCTATGCGTTTCTAAGGCTATAGAATATGGTATAAGCGAACCAGTTTAGGGAATCATTAGGTCCTTATATATAGCGGAAGCCTAATAAGCCTAACGCAAGAAGGATATAACTACAAGGTTTATTACTATAAGTCTAAAGGAAATTATAATAGTATTATAGGTTACTGCCCTAAAGTTAAAACCTACCTGCCCTAATACTTTAATATTACTAGATAAACTAGCAGACTTTAAGGACCTATTTAATAAAGCAAAAGCAGATAGCTTGCCTCCTTATAGGGGGTCTCTTAATTACTATATATATATACGTAAGAACCCGGATAGGTCTAAACCAGCACTTCTATAGGGTCTATTATATAATATGCTAAGGGACTAACTCTTAGAGATTAGACACTAGATCACGGACTTAATAGATAAGGGATAGATTTAAGCAAGCTTCTTGTTAGTAGTAGCCCCTATTCTTCTAGTTAAGAAGGCTAGAGGCGGTTAGTGTTTTTACATAGACTACCACGCACTTAATAAGATAATAGCCTAGGATTATTACCCTCTCCTATTAATTAAGAAAACACTACGCTTACTCTCCTAGGTATAATAGTTTATAAAGGTTAATATTCGCGTAGCGTTCTATAAACTATAGATAGCTAAAGGCAAGGAGCACTTAATAGCGTTTTAAACTAGGTTTAGGTTATTTAAATAGCTAGTCTGCCTATTTAGCCTAGCAGGAGCACTAGCTACCTTTTAATATTATATTAATAAGTCCTTAGGGGATATATTAGGGGATTTTATTATAGCATATTTAGATAATATCTTAGTCTATTTAGGGGGATTAAAGAAAGACTATATAGCTAAGGTTTAGCTAATATTAGGCTAATTAAGGGCGGCGGGCCTTTACCTAGATCTTAATAAGTCTATATTCGCTATAAAGGAGGTCTAGTACCTAGGCTATATTATTATGGTAGGTCGCTTTGTTTGCCCTAATCCTATAAAGGTTATAGCTATTAGGGAATAGGCAGCCCCTATAAAGTTATAGGGGGTTTGTAGTTTCCTTAGGTTTGCGAATTTTTACCACGATTTTATCTAGGATTTTTCAGAGCTAGCTACTCTACTTATATGCCTTACTAAGAGGGATATCCTATTTTAATAGGGAGCTAAGGAAAGCACTACCTTTAAAAGGCTTAAAGAGGCTTTTATTAAATACCTAGTCCTAGCATAGTAGGACCTAGACTAGCTAATAGTAGTTAAAGCAGATTATTTAGGGATAGCCCTAGGAGGGTGCCTCTTATAGGAGGGTTAGGATTACGTCCTATATCCTATTATATACTATTCCATAAGCCTTATAGCCTTATAGAGGAATTATACTATTTATAATAAGGAGCTTCTAGCTATTATCTCTTATCTTAAGGCATAGTTAGCAGAACTATAAGGAGTGTCCTGCCTATTTATAATCTACATAGATTATAAGAATTTAGAATACTTTATAATACCTTAGCTAATATTAGAATAGCAGGCCTAGTAGGCGGATACACTTGCTTTATTTAACTTTTATCTCTAATATAGGCCTAGCACGCAGGCTTACTACCTAGATACTCTTTTGTAAAGGGACTAGGATAGGTTAGGACCTAGTATAAGAATAGGATAAATACTATAGCCTATTACTATTTTAGGACTCTTATAGTTACTATTAGAGTTAGGGGTAGGTTATAGCTAGAGTCTGCTATTATTATATATAGCACCGCTACTAACTAGGGAAGCTCTCTTTACTATAAGGTACCTATAGACTTTATAGGATTAGGTAGTTTAATTAGATCTAATATACTATATCTAGCTTTAGGCAATTTAAGAAGGGGCAAGGAAGTTTCCACTAGAAGCAATAATAAGGGAATAGGTTATAGATTGCTTACTAAGTGCCTATAGGGCGCTCTAGTTTTAGGGCTAGACCTAGGTCCTAGCCTAGGAACCTCTTATAATAACGCTTATCTAATAATATTATAATTCGCTAGTAGTAGGGCACCTAGGATGTAACATAATATTTTAGATCTTATAGCGGCAGTTTTATTAGGATAGGATGTTATAGGATATTATAAGGTTTGTCTATAACTACTACTGCTTTAGTAGTCACAAAAGTTATTAATAATATTAGGGCTTATTAAAACTATTACTAATCCCTAACCAGTTCTAGTTATAAATCTCTATTAACTTTATAATAAACTTACTAGCATTATCCCTAGAATAGCCCTAGTTCCTTATAGTTATTACTAATAGGCTTTCTAAGTTTATTTAATTAGAAGCAATAACCTCTATTATAGCTAAGGAGTGCGTAGAATGGTTTAAGATAGTGTAGTGGAGATTTTAAGGTTTTCCTTAGTTAATTATTATAGACTAAGGGTTAGATTAGTTAGGAAACTTCTAGATAATATTATGCTTAAGAGTTAGGATTAACTAACTTCTTTCTACATTATATTACCCATAGATAGATAGCGGCATAGAATAGGCAAATTAGGAGGTGCAAGTAATACTACGCATATCTATCTCCTTCTTATAGTATAATTAGCCTAAACACTTAGCTGCTTGTTAGCTTATAATTAATAATAGGACGTCCTTAGTTATAGGGGTAAGTCCTAATAGATTGCTATATAGCTACAATTTAGAACCTATTTAGTCATAGCTAGACCTAGCACTATCCACTATAACCTCTAAGGGAAGGGCAGTTTGGTTCCTAGAATACCTCCAGGAGGGGACTTATTTAGCTTAGGCCGCGATAGCATATATATAACAATGTTAACAGGATATAATATTAGTATTACGTTACCTAGCGGAATATTTCTAGGTTAGGGATAAAGTGTGGCTCTTACTTAGGAATATTAAAACTAATCGCCCTTTATAGAAGCTTAATTAGGTTACTATAAAATACACTATTATAGAAGTTCTAACACTGCTTATAGTCTAATTAGATATACTAAGAGGCATTTACCTAGTCTTCTATATAGATCTTATAGAGTAAGTAATAATAGACCCCCTTCTAAGTTAGAAGCTCTAAGACTCTAGACTAGATCTAGAATAGATATTATTAGAGGATAATAATAAACTTATTAAGGAATACTATATAGAGCAGATCCTTATAGCCTAGAATGCACTAGGTAGAGGCAATAAATATAACATACTAGTTAAATAGGTGGGTTACTTATAACTAATATAGGAACCACTAGAGAACATAGCAAACATAGGGGCGCTAGATAACTTTAAATAGGAATAGGGGAATATGTAATATAATAATAAACTAAGTTAATTAAGTAAAAGTTATCTACTAAGAGAGACTATATATAGGACTAGGGGTATACTTATACTACTACCTATAATAAATTATTTAGTATAACTAAGATATGCTCTTACTATAGCTATTTTAGCTACTAAATCCTTATTAATCTTACTAGAGGCGCTATTAAACTCTATTTTGCTCCTATTAATAGGGGTAATATATTAAAAAGGGGATAAACTATGTCTAGCTTAGGGGCAATAGATATCTATATAGCGGTTATTATAGCTCTATCCCTAATGCTAAATAATAGGAGAGGTATATTACCTAGAGGGCAGAAGATAGGAGTACGTAGGCAGGGGCTTAGTTCCTATATAGTTACTAGAGGTAATAGGAAGATATTTAGACTTAGTATAGGGGTAACTAGTCCTATTAGGGAGGGTAAGCTATATTTAATATAGATTAGTAGGGGGGACACTAGAAGAGCGCTAGGATTAACGCTAATAGTAATAGGAAGGCAATTTATTATATAGCTTAATATATTAAGGATTAGTCTTAGGACTAATATAGTAATAACTAGGGAAGAGCGCGCTAATTATAGCGGCAGACTACTTATAGAAATCCTATTATATAGTAACTATACTATTTACAAGCTACTAGTTTTGCTAAAATAGGGCGCTAGTAACTTAGTGTAGTAAGTTATTTATTCTATAACTAGCTAAGGGACTACCGCTAATAAAGGGAATAATATTAAGTCTAGTTATATTTAAGGTAGGAGCATTAGTTAAGGGGGATAGCCTAAGGGCTAAATAGATAGGTACTAGATTAAACTAGGCCTAATTAAGGAGAGAGTTCTAGCGGGTAATAAGGGACTAGTATTTCTAGGATAGAATAGGTAATTTTCGCTTTATAGTTACTAACTTAGTAACACTAGGTTCTATAATATGCTAGCCTATAGTAATTTTAGCTTTAAGATCTTTTAGGGCATAATAGAGGCAAGGGTTAGTAGATAGGTACCTAGTTAGCTAGATATAGGTAATGTAATTATATTAATAAGGAGGGTAGGACTCGCTACTCTTAGGTAGGTAATAATCTATAATGCCTATAGTTAGGGCCTGTTTTACATAGGGACTATAGGGATAAAAAACTAAGGAGGGCGTAGTATACTACTTATTATCTAAGTTACCTTCTATAAGATATTTGCCTATAGAATAGGCAGGAGGCATAGTAGGTATAGTAGGGCTATAGGGAGGAGGATTATAAGGGCATAGCATATTAATAAGCGTTTATATAGGATATAATTAAGGTTTAATAAGGGAATAGGAAGGATCTAAGATAGGATTATAATATATAGAAGGTAAAGTTAGAAAAAGGGAAGTTAAGGGGGAAAGGGAGGGTAAGTAAAATGTTTTTATATGTAATATAAAAGTAAAGGTAAGGTAATAAACTAGTAGGGGCGGGGTTAGGGGGTTATTATAATAATATAAGGGGCTAGTAGGGCTACGCGCAAGCCGCGTCACATACGCTATATAATAATAATAACACAACGCAATAGGTAGAGATAACTCCACACCCGCCACCAGGACATACATAACGCGTACGCATACTATATTTAAGGCAATAATAACAAACCACAATAGGTAGAGATAACCCCACAACCTAACACTAGGATATATATAACATAGAGGCATACTATATTTAAGTTAAGGGGAGCAAAGAGGGGGTAAGAAGGTTTTAAAGGGAATAGGGAATAATTTATACTCTTAGGAGATATTACTAGGATAGGTAAGTAGGGAGGTATATAAAGGGCTTAGGCTTTGCCTAAGCATTAGTTATAGCTTAGAAGGACAGGTAGCTAATAGGAACTAGCAAGGGTTTAGAAAGGAGGCTAACATAAGATAGCCAGGGGATATAAGGGGCATAAAGGGGGATGGACTAGCTCTCTTCCTTTCTTCCCTCCTTAAGTTTCTTAATATTATATCGACGCCCAACAGCAGTTACCTAGGGGCCAGTCCATAACACTTATTACCTTAAGGATAGGCATAGTAATCTTAGCCTTATCTAGCTTATAGGTTTTTATAAATTTAGCACTAATAATATTAACCTTAGTATAATTATCTAGATTTACTACTATTTAAATATCTTTATACCTATAAATAGTAACTAGTATATAAAAGTAATACCTTACTAGTACCTTAGCTTAGGAGATAGAAGTAAGGGTATTTACTTCTATCTCTAGTAGTTTCCCTAGTCCCTTCTATACTCCCTCTTTAGCTTATTATAAAAGTATACTATATATTTAGTACTATTATAGTTATAGTAATATCTTTTCTCTCTAACTTCCTTATTATTTAGAGCTATAGCTAGGTTTTTTCTTTCTTTTTATCTTTTTAATCTCTATTAGGTCTATAGCTATATAAGAAGTTATATCTATAGTATTAGGGGTTCTTAGAAAACCCCTTATTCTTAGAATACTTATATCTTTACTTACTCCTTAGTATTACCTCCTAAAACCACTAGGTAAGTTATATAACTTTCTCTCTAGTCTTTCTAATAATAAAGGTATATAGGTTAATATAGTTCTATAGGTTAGGGAGTAGTTTTATAAAGAATATAAGTATATAGGACTTTTTAGAGGCTTTTTCTAGGTATTTCTCTAGTAAATCTAAGTAAATACTAAACTTAATAAGGCTCTAGCCCTTATACTACTTTATATTTTCTAATTACTTAGTAATCTATATATTATAGTTTATAAAGTCTTTAAGTAATATAAGTATCTAAGTCTAGAATTTATTCTAGTTATCTTTAAGTTTTTTATAGCTACTAGCTAGCTATTCCTTAAGGTATTAGTTTTATCTTACCTTATAATTAGTATATATATAGTTAAGTATAAAGAGAATCTTTTAGTAATTATATATATACTTATATCTTACTTTATTAAAGGTATAGTTAAGGTTATTAATCTATATCTTATATTTTTATAGGTTAGTAAGGTAGGTAAGCTTAATAATATTCTAGACTTTAACTTCCTTATTACTTTTACTTAAGAATAAGCTTAACCTTTATAGCCTTTTTACTTATCCTTTCCCTATATTTAAATAAAGTAACTTAATAAGTTTTTATTCCTTATCTTATAGCTTCTTTAGTTCTTCTAGCTAGGTAATTTATTTTACTATTACTACTTAATAGGTAGTAAGGGTAAGAGGTCTAAAGGGGTTTCCCCTCCTTTAGTTAGGGTATTAGTAATACTAAGGGTAGAGGTTATACCTATAGCTATAGTGCTATTACCCTTAGAAGGTTAGTCTTAGTTATTTACTAGTATTACCCTATTAGATTATATAGTTCTTCTCCCTATATTACTCTTAGGTAGCTAGTGTTAAAGCTTTAGAATTATAAGAATAAAAGGATAGCTAGGTAAGAGATATAGGGCACTCTATATATTAACTAAAGCTTACTAGGTCTAAGTGTATAGTATATATAGACCGCTGTCTTATAGCTAGTGGTTTGCTAGCATTACGTGGACCTAGCCCTAGGGTATAGTGTGTCGCGGGGTGCACCCGTGTTAGGAGCGAGGCCTCACAGTCCTTAAACACAAGGAGTAATAATATTACTAAAGTGCACAAATCAATTAATCTATACTTTAGTAAGCTCTTTTTTCATTCATCTAAAGCTAGGTTCCTTATGTATACGCTACTTTGTTAGTATAATCTAGGAGGAAGTGCTCTTACGCGCTCATTACGAAATCCCCCACGCCATCGCAAGTTGATCCCCGACTCGAATTTCCCCACTGAACCGCAGCCCATTTCCACGAATCAAAGCAATCCTTCTTCGGTCAGACGCTCTCGAAGAGGGGGCGCCCCGGTTCGCCCGTCCGTTCCCCACGATCCGGCGCCATACTAGTCTGGCATGTGACCGATCAGACGACCCAGTTCTCAAGTTGTCTCCCGAAAGGACGGGATGGGCGAGGCCTCGCTTGGATTCTGATTGTTTGGGCAAGACGGCCGGGCGTCGGGAGGAGAGGGGGGCTAATGAGGATTCTGGGGAAGGCTTGGGACCTTTGTCCCTCCGTCTTTTCGAGTGCGGAGCAGGACACTTTCTCCTTTGTTTCGAGGAAATCCTAGGTTTTTTTTTGTCTTGGGCGGCGAGATTCGTATTATCCTTTCCACGGCCCCCTTTTTTTTCGATTTCGAAACACGGGTTTTCTGGTCCTTTAAAGGTCGCGATGCTTGAAATGGACGAGTTTCATCCCGTTTTGGCGCGTATGCGCATCGCTGCCCTGCAGTCCGAGTATGTTTGCTCGCTCAACTCTGACTTTGGCGTGGCACAGGAGAAACTGATTGGTTGCTTTGTAACAGGGCCTTGTCCAAGAATCCCCAAAACGGCTTCGTTCGCTCGCGGCGCAGCAAAGTCAGTGTTGTCAAGGACCCTTCTGGCGGGTGGAAGCTGGGTAAGAAGAGGGTTGTGAGGGCTCGGTCGGGGTCCGCGTCGAGTGCGTGGTCTGCTTGAGATTCATGGGCACGATGGGGGGGGGCTAGGTGTTCCGAAAGGCGTTTGCTTTTGTTTTGAAAGAGCTGGGGAACAAAGTAAGATGGATATTGGGCATCCGCGTCTTGCTATCATGTGCTTCGAGTGTCGAAGAGGCTGCGAGATGCAATGCGGTGCATCTTTTTACCCGTTTTTATTATTAAAATTCCTCCATGACACAGACATTGTTTACGCCTAGTTTACCGTCCCATCCAGCCGCCATCAACAACCAACGTGTGTCCGCTGACGTATGCACTGGCCCTGCTTGCAAGATACACCGTCGTGCCCTTGAAGTCCTCGGGACTGCCCCATCGACCGGCCGGGATTCTGGCGCTGATGCTCGCCAGTCTCTCGGGGTTGTTGAGCAGCGCCGTGTTCATGTCCGTCTCGATGTAGCCCGGGGCGATGGCGTTGACCGTGATGCCCTTGGCCGTCCACTCATTGGCAAAGCTCTTGGTGATCTGGCCGACGGCGCCCTTGGACGCCGCGTAGGCGGGCACAGTGAGGCCGCCCTGGAACGTGAGCAGCGAGGCGAAGTTGATGATGCTGCCGCGGCGGCCGGTCGTCGGTGAGGGATCCAGCTTGAGCATGTGGGCGCCGACGTCGCGGCATAGAGTGAAGACAGCATTGAGATTGACTTGCATGACCTTTTTTTAAAAAAAAAAAAAAAAAAAAAAATTCAGCACTTTTCTTTGTTGGTTCTGGGGAAAAGCCTTACCTCGTTAAAGTCGCTGTCGGGGAATTCCTCGCAAGGATGCCTCCTCTGGATACCAGCACACGTCACCAAGATGCGGAGGTGGTGTCCGTCGGCGACGACCCTCGGGGTAAGAGCCTTCACGGACTCCTGGTCCGCCATGTCGGCGGTGTAGATCCAGGCTTTGCGGCCGAGCTTCTCGACTGCTTCTCTCGTGGCCGTCACGCTGGTGTCTCTCTGCGGTGCCCCGTCAGTTCATGTGTAGAGGTGGATTGTGAATGTGTCCTTTGGAAAACCCGTTCGTACCTGCACGAGAATGACGTCGGCGCCGGCTTCAGCGAGGCCGATGGCGACGGCTTGGCCGATGCCGCGGGTGCAGCCGGTGACCATGGCTGTTTGGCCTTGGAGTGAGAAGGAGGCGCTCATGATGATTTGCTGTGCTTCTGTGCTTTTTTTGATTCTTGATTCTTGGTTGGAGGTATGAGGTTGAGGCTGATTGTGTGAATTGGTATCGAGTTGAAGAGATGTTGTTGTCTACCTTTTTGTCCACTGCGATACCGGATTGGCCGTGACGGGCAAATGCCGATTGGTACTCTTTTTCCTGAAAGCCGGGGTTGTTGATGAGGGGCCGGCGCCACTTGCCCGGTCTGGCAGAGACAGAGATGGCGGGGGCAGTCCAGAGTTCGACTTGTCCGGGTATTGACGCTACCCGGTGGCTGCGTTACAGGGGCGGCTTGTGACCAGTTTGCGTCGTATTTTTAGCACGCATCTTCTTCTTCTTGTTTTGAGTACGTTCTGCTTTGAATGTTTTACGTATGTATGGCCTGCGAGTCTAGCTTCAACGTCAATGCTCGGCGGCACACTGTGCTTTGATGAGGCACTGGCTCAAGATCTGAGCGGGGACAGTTGAGATGGCGGTATTCGCCAAGTCCAAGGTCCTCGATCGTGAAATACCCGCTCGTGTCTGGCGCGCATCGCAACAGTCCGGAGCGGAGGTGGGGAAGTTGGAGGCATCGAGCAGGAGTCAGGACCAACAACCGCCGCTGGACCGTGTCAGCCGTGACTGAGAGTGCACGTCGTTGATTCTGCCCACTGCTTGGAGTATCATGTCGAACCCATTGTTCGCCCGTCTGTCTTTCTTGGCAAGCCAGAAGCTCCTCAAGATAAAATGGAAAATATTCAAGACTGAGCCGGCTGGTGGAGTTACTCGTTCGGGCAACCGTCCCCGACAAAAGGGGGGTCTGGCCGCCCAGCTGCCCGCACTGGCAGTGAAATTGAAACGCCCCTGACAACTGTGCGCGGGTGCCCCGCCCCCACCATCGTCAACGCCCCGAGGGGTCAGACAGCAGACAGCACTGCTTCCACTGGAGACTACACAACGCGAGGTCGGACGAGCTGTGGGGGGTTCGCTAGTTGTGACGGGGAAACCAAGGAATCTGCTCAAATTCCCATCTTTCGCCTTTCCTGGAACTATACCAGTAACAGTCTTTTCTTCTGTATTTGTCCTTCTGCCCTTCCGCACCGACTTGCACCACGAACAAGCCCTGAATCTCTTCCACTCGCACCATATCAACAATGGCCTCGCAGAGCGTCAAGGCATCTGTGCTTCACGGCGCAAAGGATCTTCGCATCGTACGTCTTGTTTCTCAAAAGAGCGCGACTGTACAAGTGCTGCCTTGCTAACAACGGGTTCCAGGAAACTCGTCAACTACCAGCTCCCGCGAGCGATGAGATCCAGATAGCAGTCCAGTCCACTGGCTTATGTGGTTCTGATCTGCATTACTTCAATCACTTCCGAAACGGCGACATTATTGTCCGCGAGCCTCTTACCCTGGGACACGAATCCAGCGGAACCGTAGTCTCCGTCGGCTCTGGAGTGACGAATCTCGCGCCAGGAGACCGTGTCGCCTTGGAGGTCGGTCTGCCTTGTGAGAATTGCGAATACTGCTCTGTCGGAAGATACAACATTTGCCGAGGGATGAAATTCAGAAGCTCGGCCAAGGCCAATCCTCATGCCCAGGGCACTTTGCAGGAGCGCGTAAATCACCCCGGGAGGTGGTGCCACAAGTGAGTGCTCGATTGAAGAGCTGCATTCCCATCCTTGGTGAGAACCCGGGCTGACAAAAGACGCGCAGATTACCGGCCGATCTTTCTCTGGACCTCGGCGCGGTCGTCGAGCCTCTCTCAGTAGCCATGCACGCGCGCGACCGAGCCAACCTGCCCGAGGGCTCAACGGTGTTGGTGTTCGGCGCTGGCGCCGTCGGTCTCCTCGCTGGCGCTGTGAGCAAGGCTGCCAACGCCGCGGCAGTCATCATTGCTGATATCCAGAAAGACCGTGTCGACTTTGCCGTGGCCAACGGGTACGCGGATGCGGGATTCGTTGTGCCAATGGCTCGCCCGCAGACCATTGAGGAGAAGCTCGCCTACGCGCAGGATGTGGCAAGCAAGATCAAGGAGGTGGAGGTGCGTGGCAGGCCGGTGGGCGAAGTATCGGCTGTCTACGAATGCACTGGCGTCGAGACATGCACCCAGGCATCCATATATGCCACGAAACCCGGCGGCAAGGTCATGATTATTGGCATGGGCAATCCCATTCTTACTTTGCCAATGTCGGCGGCCGCACTTCGAGAGGTCGATCTCGTCGGAGTCTTTCGATATGCCAACACGTATGCCAGAGCGATTGAGCTACTGTCTAATCGCCCTGCTAATATGCCGAATCTGTCAACACTGGTGACGCATAGATTCAAGGGCATGGACTTGATAAGCGACGCGTTTGCAATGGCTGGAAAAGTCAAGGACGACGACGGGCGTTTGGTGCTCAAGGTTGTGGTCGATATGAAGGACGGCTAGATTCCACGGGAACAAAACAGAACTTTGAAGTCGGGGTTTTTTTTTTTTTTTTTTTTGGGGGGGGCGAAAGTGTAGGGAGCATATGTAGTAGCCGGAGTCTGTTGGGGTAAATCGAATATTCAAATACACCAGATGCTGGAATACACGCTGCAAAATCCCAACAGGACCGCTGCCCCAGAGATGAAGATGATGATTCAAGCAAAATGAACCAAGGTAATAAATACTGTTCTACATTATCTCAACCCTGAATTTTCTATGCCACGATTTTGCCATTCTTGAATCATCTCTACTGCTTATCCGGGAAACCAAAGTCAATGCCAAAAGGCGGGTACACGTAGCGCTTCAGCTCGCCCTTCTTGGCAAGATCATCAGAGTAGTCCGTCAGGCTCTTCAGCTCGTCAGCCGCCAGCTTCACAATATCCAAATTGGCCCTGATGCGCGCGGGAGTGACAGACTTGGCCAGAACGGTGCTGCCTCGAGCGACTAGCAGCAACATGAGAACGTGATCTCGGATTTCGCAAGACGGGCAGACACTGGATAACTCACTGTGGTAACTCAACAGAATGGTGGAAGCACTGACGCCCTTCTTCTCCGCGAGCTTGACGACGGGCTCTGCGCTCATCACGGGCCCACCCGTGCTGCCAAGAGGGCTGTAGGCCATGACGTGGATGCCCTTTTCTCTGCACAAATCGACAATCTCCTGCTGTGGGAGACTGGGGTGGTTCTCGATCTGGTTCACGGCGGGGATGACCTTGGCATGGGGGAGCAGCTGCTCCAGGTACTTCTTGCTGTACTGTACATCGAACTGTTAGTGTTGTCCTCGTCCAAACCCCCGAGTCCCATGCTCTTGTTTGTGTGCACGGCTGTGAAACCTACGTTGCAGACACCAACGGCCTTGGCCTTGCCCGAGGCAAAGACGTCCTCCATCTGCTTCCACGCCTCGACGTGGTCCCAGCCCGTGATGATGTCGCGTGACCCGTCCGCCCTCTTGGGGAACTTGTCGTCATTTCCTACAAGACGCGGTTTGTGTTAGACCCAAAGAAAAAAAAGTCGAATGATGGCACCGATGGGGATACACCGAAGACTTTACCTTGTGGGTTCAACAAAAGGGGCCAATGCTACCGAATCGTACCATGAGCCATTCGATGGGAATGAAAGAGCGTCGGAAAACGGGAAAACACCTGGACGCCCAGAAAAAAACAGTGTGCAGTGGAAAACTTACAATGAGATACAGATCGACGTAATCAAGACCCAAGCTCTTCAAGCTCTTGTCCAGGCCCTCCGCCACACGGGTGTTGTACGTAGCCCACACCTTGCTCACGACAAAGACGTCCTCTCTCTTGACACCATTGTTGAAAGCCTCCTTGAGGCCCTCGCCGACCTCGTCCTCGTTGCCGTAGCAGTATGCGCCGTCAATGAGCTTGTATCCGTTCTGGAGGGCATATGAGACGGCGTTTTGGACCTCGCCTGGCTTGGATTGCCAGGTTCCTGTTCTCGGTGTGAGTTTTGTTGTAGTTTCGTGGGGCAAAAGGATGGCCTGGAACGGGATGAGAGGAAGTTTATGCATACCGAGGCCGACGGCGGGCATCTCAGCACCGGTGTTGAGCTTGAACTTGAGGTCTGACATTGCGTGAGAAAGTTCTTCTGTTCGTTTCTGGTTGGATGGTGCACAGAGACAATGGACGTTGTATGGGGATGAGGAGTTGGTGAGGTCTATTCTGGGTGCACAAAGCTGGAACCTCGACGATTATATTGCAAAACGAAAAACAGCGAGCTGTTGACGTGGGAGCTTGGAAGATTATGACGGGTGCCGGCAACTGGGGTCGATTGAGCTGGGGTGTTTGTTTCAAACCCCGATGGAACCGCAACTGGCTGGTGTCGGCGATGACAGCTAAAGGCGGGATGTGAAGTGGGGGGGGCGCTGGGACTGGCATGGGGAAACAGGACCGTGAGCGCCAGCCCCAGCGCCTGGGGCGGTGGGCGGGGTGGAGTTTAGTGCGTTTGGCGGGCCTCGTGCGCTGCGGCGGGGAGGACTGGTCCGCTGTACGGAGTACGTCGACTGGAATCAATTGATGCGTCGGGGGCGGTTCGCGACACTCCGGCGGGCACCATACTGCGGGCACTGCGTTCCAGAATGTGTCGGGTGATCTTTGCCAAACACTGGATGGCTCTCGCACTGGTCATTGACGCGAAAGGCGAGTGACAAAACACAGACCGCTCAATTTTGTCGAAGAAGGCAGCAGTCGCGCTGCTGCTCAAGCATCAATGCGTCTGATCTAGCCGTACTCTAGACGCGTCTAAGATATAGGTAGGTAGTCAAAGGAAACAAAACAAAAACGCCAATAATGTAAACGAACATAGAAAATCTGGCATGGTGTCAAGCCATGTAAAAAGGTGTCGCGTGCAAGCAAATTTTACAATTGTTTGTTTTTCTCGTGTCACTGCCTTGTCTTATCCCGAGACCAAAACCCACAAACTGTCACCGTTGTTAGCTACTGCTCTTTTTCAAAAGACGGCTCGACTGTTGCAACTCACAGGAAGAATATCATCAACACGCCAAACATCTTGGCAATTAGCCATCGGTTACTTGAGACGCGTGACCAGTACTTCAACAGCTCTCTTTGAGCACCGTCCACATTATCAACGACATCCTCCGTGTTGGCGTCGATTCTCTGGATCATCTCGCTTTGCTCTGAGACCATGGTTGCAAGCTGGCCAAAGATGCTGCCCAGCTCACCAATGGTCTTTTCGATGGCTTCGATGGCCTCGCCTCTTTGCTGGATATAGGTATTCGCGGGTTGGGCCTCTTCCATCATCAACAGTTGCTGGTCGCCAACAGGGTTGAGGGACAGTGTGTCTGACCCAGGGGCAGGGAAGCTCGATTTGGGGTACCGTATAACGGCGAAGCTGATTGCTGTATGGAGGGCCCGGCATGTTGTGACACTGATGAGACGAAGTTTTCGGTTCTTGATCTCGAAGCCTGAATGTTCTTTGTTCGCTCCTCCAGGACGTCCTTGAAATTGACCGAGACGTCGGTTAATTTGCCCTGGAGCAAGTAGACGACGTTCTTGTTGTGCTCGCCTTCTTGATCAGCCTTGGGGTGTTGCAGCTTCGTAAGATTTTGTAGGGATCCAATTTGCTGATTCAAGGACGACAAGTCCTGCTTGATGACGAAAGTCAGCTCGTTGATCTCCACGGGTCGGTCGTCGAACAATGTCCTTCGCTTAGCCACTGTTTCCAATTCTTAGCATGCAAGAGACACGAAGAAATGACACGATGGGTTACGCACGCTGTGCTAGCTTCTCCAATTTGCCCATGGTCGCAGAGATGCCTCGCCCGATTTCAGCAGCCTTTCTGGCAAAGTCTGACCTCTTGGGCTGTACAGGTCCATCCGCGGCGGCTTTCTGGGCATCGGTCAGAAGAGACCGCCTCTGCGCGCCGACCTTGCTGGCATTTTGACGTTTCTGGGCTTGCAAAAGAACCGATTTGAACTCGGATGTTCTATCCTGAATCGACGCGACAGCCATTGCGACGGCACGTTATCTACGACAGACGTTCGGCCTCAAGGAGTTCCGACCAGCGCGGCTTCGTAGTGGAGTGTGTATGAGCGAGAAAACGTAGAAAATATGGTGTATTTGGATCTCGAGAGTCGATGTAAAGGCTGGTTGATAGGTGCTTCAACTGCGCATTTGTCGTTGTTCGCGATCGAGATTCGTAGGTGTCAAAGCAGGCAGAGCGGGTTCGTCGCGAGCGAAGAGAATGGCCGTAGGTGGGCAGTGCAGGGACAGAGGCAACGTTGAAGCAATGTTATCGGAATCTCATCAAAGGCCAAGGGAGCGTGGAGGAGTGGAATGTTGATTGATGCGCAGAAGTTGGCTTGGTGGTTCGGCATTGGAGGAACTGGCATCTTCTCCGTCGTGTCCAAAATGGTCCCACTACGACACACGTGGTCGGCGCAGACGGAAAGGGGCCTTGGACGTGGTGCAGCGCCGCCACAGACTGGATGGCTGGCTGGCTGGCTGGTGGCTGGTTCAATGTTCGTGGTGCGCCACACCTGCTTGGTAACATTCAACATTCGACAATCTACCCAGGTCTGATCTGAGGATGAGTCCATGTACTAGGTAATTTTCGTACGTCTTAATAAGCAATCATGGTGAAAACGGCACACAAAGACAAGAAAATAAAACCCTCAGGGAATCTTGAGATGCGTTCTTCGCAGATCTAAAAATACACCAGCTGTTGAAATGCGCCACCAGTGCACAGCCGAAATTCCCAGGTCCAACGTCACGACCCACCCCTTATCGCAAACTCCAGAGCAGAGGTACTTGCACATATTAAAGACAGATGTCAATACGTTGATATGTGGCTCCACTAATAGCACCGCCCTCGTGTCGTCCCGTTCCCTGCATTCTACACCCGCAAACCCTTTTACATACCAAGGGTATTACGGGTGAGCTGGAACTCCTTCCCGCCCCAGCCAGCGCAATCTCACGCCCTTTTTGAATCCGTTTTCTCTGCATATTCTATCGCTGCTTCGCTTCTGTCCCATTGTATTCATAAGGCATTCCCTACGCATCGCATCTTTGCCTGTAGTACTCCGTAGCGCCTGTTGTTTCAACCTGGGCGCCGGCAGTGAACCCCGCAACTTTGAGAACGAGGTCGACACCGCATCGCGTCCGCAGTTATGCATGGTTAGCAAGACATCGTCCTCGAGTTCTACGCATCGTGCACAGAGTCATGGAAAGTTCCATGAACCAGGGCTCTGCCTGTGGTCAAGCCCCAATGTAAGTCTGACCCCATCCGCCTGGGCCGTACCAACGCTGATATCTGCCTTTTCTCAGGTCTCCACAAACACCCACAGACAGCAACGCATACCAGGTCAATGTTAACAGGACGAAGACGAAGAAATGGGTTGAGGCTAAAGTACAGAGCTACGATGGTGACGACTGGGGCGCTGATGAGTACGAAGAAGACGAATTCGAACCAATGCTAGCGCCTCCAATGCCGAAACCGGCAACGCACGCTACTCGGTCGAGAGAATCGAGCCTGTCATCCCTTCAAACACAGCCGTCTATTGTTAGCCCAGTTCCCTCGAGTCATCTGAGGGATAGACGTTCGCCTGATGGAATGGTCCCGGATGTGTCCAGCACAAGAGCCCCAGGAAAAGAAACTCAGACTTTGTCACATCCAACTATCAACCTTACATATGGCGCTAAAGACACCCATTTGCAGCCGGATGTGACCCCGCCGCCACCAGGACAAACCGCAGCAACTGGGCATAATAATGCTGACTCAGTCGTACGATCATCTGACATTCTTCGTCGCACGGAGGAAGAAAATGGGAAGGGGGCAAAGTCGATTTCTAATACAGCCCGTCTGCGATCCGACTCAATGGGGAAAGACGAGAACTTCAATGCCGCTAGCAAACCCGAAACCATAGAACAGGATGGTGAAGATGCCGGTGATACGCGCCGTCTATCGACTAGCCCTAAGCTGCCCGACTTTGCTCGAATGTCTGCCTTTGGGACAGATCTGTTCTCGCCAGGCGGGAACAATCTTCCCCCAAATAAATTAGTGGTTGAAAGTGCTCGTGGAGATTCCTTGCACTCCTCAAAAAACAAACCAGAAGTGGTGCCGTCGAGCTACATCAATGAGAATGTTGCGACTGCTGGACAACCACCCCTTGCTGCGAAATCCATGGACAAGGCAAAGGATGCCGAGAAAAGAAGAACCAGTGAGATCGAGCCGGGCACTGCCGGAGTTGTCTCGCCAGCTCCAGCTCCACAAACCTTCACGAAGAACACAGCAGTCAAGAGCGGCACACCTATTTTGGCACCAAAATCTTCCAGCTCCCTTTCGAAAGACAACGTCCCCGATCTATCGATTGCGCCGCTTAGAACTCCTAGTCCTCGCGCACCTGCGCGCTTGGCCCCTGGAAATAGCCTGTCGGAAACTGAAGTAATTCCTTCCCGAAAGGATTCGAGCACGGAACAGGCCAAGTCTGGCCATAAAGTCAGTGCTGCGCTAGGCTCCATTACAAGGCAGGCCACTTTTGACACAGTAGCTTCGTCTCCCGTCAAGGACAACGATATGTTGAGTGATGAGATTTTGAAATCGCTGAGTCCCCCGCGACGCCTGCCGAGTCTTTCAACAGGCAGCCTTCCAGCCAGGGCTCACAATCTTCGGGACACACTGGCCCTAGAGACAGCAACTACACACTGAAAGGCCATGATGACTGCTGGGAAGGATCAGAGACCAACACCAAGTTTTTTGACACTTTGGCAAACATCCCATCGATCCCCGACGTCCCCGACAAAAAGGATGTATCGACAAGCCTGTCCATTACCAGCCTGGCCGAACAACCGACAGAGCCACTCGTATCGCCTCAGTCTTCTACGCTACGTCGCCAGTTCTCGTGGGAAGCCGAGGAACAAGTTGTGCAGGCTCAGGCGCAGGCTCAACATCAGTCTGCCCTACTCGCGGCTTCATCTACCGCACCCGCGGTCAGGAGCATTGAAGGCAGTCGCCAGAGCTTGACGGCTATTGATGATCAATCCATGGGCGGCTCTGAAGATTCGGCCGTTCAAACGTCTAGGGCTGTAGGAGTTTCTCCTCAAGTCTCGGCTGGCAGCAGCCAGCCGCCAGTTCTCCTAAAGCCCGTTCTTGAGATACCTTCTCCCATCACTCCTGCAAGTGACACAAATCCGACGTCATCTCGTGCTTTCAATCGGCTATCGCTCGCAGACGAGAAGGCACTGGCTCATGCAGACTCATATCCCGTCTCTTCCACTTCTCCGCCTGAGAACCACCCTGCCCTCGTTGAACAGCATAGTCCCAGCTCGGTATCATGGACACCTACGTCTCAACAGCCACAGCCCCAAATCATGAGCTTTCGAGAAATCATGAATCTGGGCAGCTCCGAGGAACGCATCGCCAAGTACAACGAATCACGAGAAATATTTACAACCACAGATTCTGGCCTAGAGAATTGGTTGGTTCATCTGAGAGCCGAGCACCCCGATATGGGCTTGAATGGACCTCTTTTCGGTGCGCAAGGATCTCAGCAAGTTGCCCCGGGTCGAATGCCCCAACACAAGCGGGTGCGAACAATCCTCTCTCTCATCAGCCATACTACTATCAACAGTATCTCAACGCGAGCTCGCCGAATACCGCGGCTTCACCAACCAGTCGTAGCCGCCTGGCAGGCTTGCCGGTACCGAGTCATCCAGCTGGCAGCGCATTTGGACACTCTGGAAATCAGATTGGAAACAAGAGTAAAGAATTGATGCATTCAGCTGGCAAATTGGGAAAAGGGTTATTGAGCAAGGGAAGAAGCAAATTACGTGGGACTGGGGACAAGGTATTTCACTGATTGCAATTTTTTTCTTGTCCTTCTTCATCCTCCAAAACCGTGCCCGCGAAAAGGGACTGCTTCACTCGCTTCAAAGGAAATTTTCAGGTTGATTTTGTTTGTGGTGGTCTTGTCGCTGCAAGCTGGATGTATGCGGAGAGGTACCGCAAGCTGCTAGGTGCGCGATTCCCAAGCGCGGTCTACGCAGTCGTGATCTGATGAAGAGATGGATGGATGACTCATAATTGACGCGACACATTTTCCCCATGATTTTTGTTCTTCTCCCAGACTCAGATCTCATAGCCGCAACACCAATCTATAGTCGCATCTGCAAGAATGGGTATTAATGAAGCAATGTGTTAAATAGGGCGAAGCGTTTTCTCCAAGTGATGAGCCCAAAGTCACCAAGGCTGATCGGCGTACGTCATGGGACCTGGGCCTGGGCCTCGGATTTGAATCGATGTCTCGTGGATACGGGGAGGCCCCACAGCAGCAGGCCGAAGTCCGTGCACCTCGGATCGCTCAACGTCCCATTGCGGCGCCGCTGTCACCGCTTCACCCGGCGGTTCACTCCGAGGACATGGCGCAGTGGAGGTCCTCGGCGCCCGAAGCCAGCTCGGCTCAGTCGGTCACTGCTTTGCGACATGCCACTCCGCCCTCTCAGTCACAGTCCGGGCATCCGTCGCGAGCCACGGCGGGGTTGAGTAGGCTGGAAATACCACATTCGGCATCATTAGTATTTGCAGCATCACAGAGCGCGCCTCTTCCATCACTGTCCTATTCCCAGAACGGCCGAGCTGCTGAGCACGGTACTTGGGATGTAAGTGTCAGTGCAAATAAACAGGTAGACAGTGACTGCGCAATGGTGACCCGAGACGGCCGTGGTCAACATCAGGCACCGGAGCCAGCGCCTGCGTGTCTTGTCCCCGAAGACAGCGGCATCGGTCTGCCTGAGCGCACCCCCAGCAGGGTGAGGAGTCGAAACGGACCTCTTCCTTTATTGGCCTGCCCCCAATCCGACGTGGTTCGACCTTCGCCCTCGGCTCAAAGACGAGGGCTCGTAGAGCTGCTGCTCGCTTTCCCATCGATGATGATGATGATGATGATGATGACAAGCATGCGCGGGCTGCCCAAGCCAATGTTAGCGACGTGGTGCCTGGTACTGCAACGTCGCTGCAGAATCCGCCACATCCTTCGTACTCATCGCAGGAGCCAACGATTCTCGCCGTTGCTGACATTCGTGGCCGGGATGTGATGGCCCCCGCGGCGTTTACCGAGGAAGGCAAAGATGCTGTCCCTCTTTCCCACTCGGAGGTTGCACCATATAGCCCTCCAAGAGATGCCGGGAAACCAGGGCTTCAGCCCGGTCCGCCCGAGGTACAGTCCGGAATCCATATTGGGCAAGAAGTTCTAGCTCAGGCTCAAGCTCAAGCCCAAGCTCAAGTTCCAGTGACACAGACGCAGACCCCTCAGCAGGTGTTGCATCCCTCCCAAAGGCTCCCAATCTCCGGGCCTTGGAAGCTTGAAGAAAGCAAGTTGACGGAACCGCTCAACCCTGTGTCAAGGAATCGCTCGGGAACGGGGAGTTCGCCCCCTCAAGTCATGTACGGCTTTGACAAGGAAACGGGCCTGACTTGGTCGGATTTCTCAGCAGAGCCCCCATCACGACAAGCCGCAAATCAGCCTCAGGCTCAATCTCAGCAACAGCAGCAGCATGTGCGGCATCCCGCTCATCAACCGCTGCAGCAGTCCGTCCAGCATGATGCACCAAACACCATGGCGCCGGCCTCTCTTCGACAAAGATGGGATGTTCCGCCTTCGTCTGCGCAAAGATGGCCCGAATTGTTTGCCCATCCTGCTGACGAGCGGTCAAGATCGAGCGCACGCAACGGCCCTCGGCCTGGTGATGCACCATATCAATCATCGCTCGCCAACACCGAGACCATCTTGCCAAGATGTCGAACAAATGAGTTCCCGATCGCAGGCGTCGGCCCCCTGATGAAGAACTCGGGCGAAGGAGCAGGAACTCCGGGCTTTTCCAGGACTTGGGCCAAAGAGCTGCAAGAGCCACCTCGCGTGAGCGTCGTGCTTCCATGGACAAACGCTCAGCTGCACCAGATGTTGGCGGTGACGAGGCGTCTGAACCGAATGTCTTGGCTGGCAGTGAACAGCAGGATCAGAGAGGTCGGCGACGGAGCCTCCTCTTCGGCCGCTCTCGTCGCAGGTCTGTGGATCAAGAGCCGAAGCATCATGGGGGCGCCGGTCGAGAACCAGAGAATCCACAAGAGTCCCATCCTCCCAGCACACCTCGAGGCGCGAAGCGTCGTTCGATATTTGGTTCTGGCCCAGGCGGCAAGCTAGTCCCGTCCGGTCTGGCTAGGTATTCGGCCTCCAACTTGGACCTGGCCCTAGACCAGCCGACTACCGCGCAGACTTCCAACGAGACTCGGGACACAACGCCAAAGAGGAACAGGCTCCCGGGGCTGGCGAAAGTTTCGAGAGCTCTGGTCCGTGACAAGCATGAAGACAGGCCCGTGTCCTCCGAGCAGCTGCCTGGGCCACCGGAGCCCCTGCAGCCCTATTCCAGCGCCTCGGGCGCCCGGGCACGAGCGGCTCTTTCGAAACAGGCTCGCAGCACCATGCGACTGATGGGCGCTCGGAGCGTCGTGGTCGACGGTCATCTGTTTCTGACCTCATAAGCGGAATGTTGGGGAAGCGCTCCAGCTCCAAGACGGGACAGGGCGACCCGACAGACCCGTGGCAGCCCTCCCCTCGGCGGCAGAGAAATCTGCAACCTCGGTTCGCAGATGATGCGGTGCAGTGGAGGAGGCCAGAGCCTGGCCAGCATCAGCTACCTTTGGTGCAAAACGCGCGTGGATCCTTGCCACCGGGCACGCCTCCGACAAGGGGTGACATGCGACCAACACCCTCGAGAGATGTCGACTCCAGCATTCGGCCGGTGCATGTGCCTCGACCGCCTCCTCTCGGGCTTGCCGCTCGGAAGGAGGTACAACCCGCTTCGTTGAATCATGGTTCCAACCCAGCAACTCAACTCGGGAAGCCACAACAGAGACCAGAGCAACAAACCCAGGAACCCATCTCGGAACAAACATTGACACGGCAATTCACTCGTGGCAAAGATGAGAACCTCGATGACCAATTCGTCGTCGCCGGCCAAAGCAATACCCCCGCAGATGGCGGATCGATTCGACCGTCCACCGTGTCTCCCCACCTGTCCACTGCGTCGGGTCCGGGTCGGACGGCCACGGGGCGTCCGACAGAGCATCAGGCTCATGATGACGGGACCAAGAACCCAGTGTCTGATGTGACGGGCGGCCAAGGGGCGGCGGATCATGCAGCGAGCAAATCGCTCAGCCCCAAGCCCGGCGGCAAGGCCCTTCTCCCCGGCCCTCCACCCTCTTCGAGGCAGCCTTGTCCGCCCCCAGCAGCATGGACCAACAGTATCCGTCGCCGGCTTCGCCGCAAGCGGGGAGCACCGGGCTTACATGGAAAGGCTTGACGAAGCGCGTGTCGGAGCAAATGTCGGGCCTCGGGCAGCGCGGGCCGTCGAGGTCCCAACCGAGGGAGAAGGAGACGAAGAGCGGCAGCAAGATTCTCGGCGCCCTCAGCAAGAGAGACCCGAGACAGCCGGGTGCTCAGACTGCGGCGCCGACGCGTACGGAGCCTGAGCCTCGCTACGACCGAGTTCCCATCCCGAGGGGCTACTCTGCCGTGCACGGGGAGGGCGCGACGGCCCCGACAGCCTACGACGTCGGGCGCCGCCATGGGCCGCAGCGGCATCGTGAGCAGCCGTCGCCCCCGCCGTCGCAGCTATCCTTTCCTCGGCGGCAGGACCCTGCGTCTTCCTCTGGAATCGTGGCGTCGGACGACGGGACAAGTGTTCTCACGCCACCATCTGGCTCGTCCGATGCCAACTACCTGCCGCGGATGAGTGCTACGAGCTACCCTGGGCAGCAGTGGAATCCGTACGAGGACCCGGATTTTGTGGACCACGATTGAGCGAGCGTGTTTTGGATATGATATTGGAAAGAGGGTGCCTTTTCTTCTTCTTCTTCTTTCTTCGACGTGGCATACCAAAACCCTTTATATACAGGCATCGTCGAAGTTTCGTTTTTTTAATAGCGTGGCGAAGTGGAAATGGGAGTGGACGTGGAAATCATGGTCCTGTTTGCCGGACAGTCGGATTCCTCATGAGTCATGACGGGGCGATGGGGTTGTTTTACAAAGTCGCTTGGATTCGCAAGTTTGGTACTCTGACTTTCTACAATTCATGTTTGTTTGGAGTATATTTACCAAGAAAGTAGTTACAAGGATGTACATGTGGGCCATTTCTATATCACGCGTGTCCCTCGGCCGTATCATGAGTCTTGGGTCACTTCATTCAGGAATCAGGCGTATTAGCCCCTTCTTTTGCAACGCCCTGGTCACCGGGTACATGACGCGCGCGAACTCACTTCGCCTCTCGAGAAGATGACGCGGGGTCACGAATTCGAGCGAGGCCCCAGTCCACTTGGCCTCGTGTGGCCTGCCGACTTGCAGCAAATACGTGCGTGACCAGTCGATTCCCGCGGAGCCATGGTGGTGGTGGTGGTGGTGGTGGTGGTGGTGCCGCCGCCCCGTGGGCCGATGGGATCCAGGGGGAGGGGCATGTCGCGTGTCTCGGGCGCGGAACAGCTGAACAGACGTGCTCATGTTCTGCTTGTCCGATACAAAGGCGGAGGAGTCCATGATTTCGATGCTCGAGCTCGGAGAGGATCCAGAGTGAAGGGAATCGGTCCATGGTCCGCCCAGCACCACATCGCTCGGCGAGAGAGAGCCGGCAGCGTATGTGTGCGCCAACATGTCTGCCCATTGGCTGAGGGCCGGACTGCCCTTGCTGGACATGAAGAAGTCGTGGGCGATGGCGTCGTCTTCCCAGGCACGCGTGACGAACGTCTTGCTGCCTCGGCGGAATGTGCCAACATCTCGCAGCGCGTACACGTCGAAGCCCATGAAGACGCCGCCCATTTCTCGGACCGCCTCCACGGCGACGAACTCGGTCTTGTGCTCCAGCGAGGTGATTGGCACGCCATTGTCGGCTTCACTCGGGGCCTGCACCCGGAGCACGGTCAGGTTCGGGATCTGGAGAAGAAGCTTGGTCCATTTTCCGGAAAGACCGTCTCGGGCGCCGGCAACAGTCGCTTCCACCGCGTTGGTGTGCAAGTAGAGGGCGTGGGGGCGCCAGTGGTGCCACGCCGCGTACACGGACAGGAACTCGGTGAAGTGGAAGGAGAGCTCTTCCTGGGAGCCCGGGTTCTGCAGCAACTTGACGAAATGAACTTGGTTCGGTATTGTGGCCGAGTCGGCCGGGCGCAGTGGACCGAGGCCGGCCTGCAGCAGCCACGGATGATGATGATGTTGATGATACAGAGATGATGGGAGGAGGCAGCATGCGCGGCAGGCCATCCAAGCTGCGAAGAAAACAATCAAGACGACGTTGAAGCATCGTCTTTGTCTCGACGACGTCGGTTTCTGCGGCGATGCACCTGCAGCAGTAGTAGGTGACGATTCTTGCTCGTCGTTGGGCCGCGTCGGACCCTTGAGTGAGACATCATCTGAGATTGCGGCCAGCCCCGACATGATGGGAATTGAAGGAGATGACAATCAACATCAAGGATGGAGGGAGAAGGAGGGAAACAAATTGGAGAGACGTAGAGGCGTGAAACCGGCCGGATGTCGACTCTTTATCCGAAGCAAGTCGAGCAGAGCAGATGATTTGGGTCTCAGCGTAATAAATGACTGGCCTACGAGAGGCCCACGAGAGGAGACTCAGACTCAGTCAGACCAAGACCACGTTAGGGAGACGGCACGACGTTAGTGCCCTCCCTTTTCTGCACATGCAGGGCAGCAAGTTGATGTGCGTCAGTGTGCTCGCTCGCGATGCGGCTTTCAAGGGATCTGATGGTGGTTTAGTCGGTCTCGAGGGATCAAGGGGATTGATTGATTCAAGGGATGCACGTTGCGAGGCTGGTGGCGGCGCGCCTGTCAACGCCTCTCGACGCCTCTCGACGCCTCTCAACGCCTCCCAACAACGACTTGCGGAGAGGAGAAAGGAGTCGGGGACCAGACCATATAATATATTCCGAGATGAATTGCCACTTGGGCATCGAACAGCATCGGACCGGCAGCGCCCGTGGCTTCCTTGTTCCTCCATGGTGAGTGAAAGATGGAATGCGGAAAATAATCCGTGGAACCCGCTAGAATGACGTTGGCCAACGGAACAATTTGTTCGAGGCTGCCAACTGTTGGACCACGCAGCTAGGGTCGGATTTAATAGCATGGATTGAGTTGCCCGACCCTGTAAGAGGGTGCGGACGCTTGCTTAAATAGCTAAGTACCTATACTAAAGGGAGTGTAATCTAGCCATACGAAAATATACTATATATCTACTAAAGTGCCAGAAAGTAACTAGGTTAGTGGGTCCTAGTGTCTATAAAGTCTACTTATAGTTAAATATATATAATACACCCGCCTAGGGAACCTATAATTAAGGTTTCCTATAATCTATCTATTAGTTATAATTAAATTAATTAAATTATATTAATTTGTAAATTAATCTATAAAGAAGTTATTAATAGCGATATTATTAGTTACTTTTTACTCTTATAGTTCCTCTCTAAGTATATAAGGTAGTAGGCATATAAGCCCTAATCTATCCCTAAAGCTTATAAGAGCTATGCCTATAAGTGGTTTTATAAGGCTATCTGCGATTATCTCCTTAGTGGCTTTCTAAGTAATATTAAAGGTTCCTTTTATTACCTCTTATCTAAGCTAGTAGTAGTAGATATTAATATAATAAAGTCTTATTATAAGTTTAATAAATTTCTCCTTAAGAAGGCAAATAGTTTATATATTATTATATTTAATCTTAAGGGTATTATCTCTAAGGCAAAGGCTTACTTCTTAATATAATTATTAGAAGGTAATTAGTTTCTTACTATAGTAAGAAAGGGCTAGAAGCTTTACTTTAGTTAATAATCTTATAATAGTCTCCTATTTTCTTACTTTAAAGAGTATAAGACCTCTAAAGAGCTTTATAATATAACCTTATAAGCTTCTTTAAGTTATTATATTATTAGTAAAAGAAGCATTACTATAAGCTTTAAGTTTAGGGTTATTACTATTAAATTTAATTAAGAGGTTTACCTATATGTAGCTATACACTAGAGCTTTTTCTACTACTTTTAGGTACTATAGTCTTAGCTACTAAAGGTATTATAATAGTTACATAGTAGTAAAAGAGATATCTAGCTATATAATAATTATAGGATATAATAAAGTACTAATTATAGATTAATATCTCTTTAAATCCTTTTTATTAATATTACTATTATAAGGATTAAGTAAAATAGTGGTTATTAGAGCTATTAGCTTTTAATCTAGGACTTTTAAGTTAAATTTTATTATTACTTTATTCTAGTAAGACTTCTAATTAAGCTATAATTATTAATTTTTTTAATCTCTAATGATTTTAAGACTAAGGAACTATTATAACTCTCTAAGGTCTTTAATATTATACTTCTTAAAGAGCCTTGCTTTAAATTCTTTATAAAGAGATAACTTTCCCTTAGGAAATAGAGCTGTAAGGTTATTAATATAAAAGAAAATAATTAATCTATCCTTAATAAATATATAAGGATCCTTAAATATCTATATAAAGCCTTTACTTACTAACTATTTAATTAATTTCTTTATTTAAAGAAAGGGAGCTTTATATAGTCTATATACTATATATAAGAGCTTAAGGTAAGCTTACTTATCTTTATAGCCTAGAGGCATTTTATAATAGACCTCTTTATCTAATTCTAAGTTAAGGAATGCTATAATAAAGTTATATTAGTAAGCTTTAAGATTAAAGAAGTATAAGATAGCTATTAAGAGCCTAAAGGTATTCCTAGTAAGTATTATAGCTTAAGTTAAAAGGTGCCCTTTAGGTTAATAATTCCTAAGTATATAAAGCTATGCTTTATGCCTCTAAAGATAGCTAAGTTAATCGAATTTATAGGTAAAGACCTAAGTAAGGCCTAGAGGCTTAATATAATCTAGGATCTCTAACTTACTAACTTTAATAGTAACTTTATTATTTATTACCTTACTATACTCTTTATCCCTTGCCCTAATAAATACCTTTTCTTAGGGATATCTTACTAAATTATTATAATAGGTAGGAGGCAGAGGAAGCCTAGATATATATGGCTTTTCCTTATAGTTAGAACCTAGAGTAAAGGTAGCTATAAAGGCCTTAAGGTTATTAGTATTATTAGGGTTAGTAAGAGCTTTACCTTCTTAATCTATTTCTAATGTATTAAGCAAATAATTAATACTTATTAGTCTATAATCTAAAAAATCTACTTATTAGTTTAGTAAAGTTAGAGAAGTAGGAAAAATTAATTCCTATAATTCTTTTTCCTTTTTATGTTTAGGTAATTAATTGTAATTATATAGTATCTCTTATTACTAAATTAGAGGTAAAGAGTCTAACACTTATAGAAGCCCTATATTTATATTATTATCTTTATAATCTTTTACTAGCTTTTAAAGGAGGCTTTTAGGCTTTTTTCCTTTAATTAAAAGGTCCTTTTCTTAAGTATAGTAAATTAATTTATTAAAGGTAACGTAGCTTAATAAGAACTAATAGTTCCTTTACATTATAGGTACCTAAATTAGGTATTAGGTTAAAGAGATATAACTAGCTAGATATCTAATATAAGCTCTTTATGTAAGCTTTAGACCTATCTTTTGTAGCTTATTATAAGTTATTATAAATACCTTGTAACTAAAAGCTTGTAAATAATTTAATAATACTTCTAGCTTCTCTAGTAGGTAGCTCTATTAAAGCTTATTCTCTTAAAGCTATCTATTTAAGGCTTAATATAGTAATAGCTATTTAAGAGACTTTTAAGGTATGTAATTAAGGATATAAATAGCTACTTCTATAGCTATAGGCTAAAGATTATCTAGATAGCCTGCTTAGGTTATTAGAGTTATTATAACCCTTATTATCACCCCCTAGACTACTTAGTATGCCTATTCTAATATAAGTAAGCTAGCCTAGACTTTCTAATAATAATGCCTTTATTAGTAATCTTTGCCTCTTGTTTCTTAGTCTAGAAGGTAGTCTCTCTATTTATAATAATTACTATAATGTAAATTCTAAAGGTCTTTATATAATAAGCTTCTAATTAATTAAAGCAAAGCATAATATCTATTTTAATAGAATTATAAAGATATAATAAAGTCCTATACTTTAGTAGGTAAAGAGGGCAATATAGTAGTCTTTATTATAGCCTTATAACTAAGAGAAAAGGTTAAATATTATAACTTAAAGGGGTCTTAATAGTAGTAATCCTATTTATAAAGTTTATAATATTTGCCTCTATGCTTTTTATATATAGTAAATCTTATATTTCCCCTTACTTCTCTCTTTTATTAATAATTAAAGGTTATTAAGCACTTAATCTATTACTTCTTAACCTAGATAAGCTATTCTTATATACTAAAGATTTACTATTATAGTGGTTAAGGTTTTTAGGTTATAAGAATTACCTTTAATAGCAAAAGCCTTATATAGACTATCTCCCTTAATATATAATTATATACTAATTGTGGCTTCCTTTGGGTCTTGTTTGGTTTAATCGTAGCTAAAGGCTAGGACAAGAGTGGGTCCGAATGGATACACGCAATGCGATTAGTTGCATTATTCGCCACCCCTTTTATGCCCCACTTCCGCGTTTCACCTACTTTCTCTTCTAGCTAGATTTCCCTCTTTTCTCTCTTTCCTAATAAATTAATCTATTATTAACTTCAATATTACGGAATTATTGTATTATTACCTGCATAGGACCTTAGTGTAACTAATACTAATTAGTAGTTAACTTTATAACTATAGATAAGTTAGGTATTATAAGAAGAGACAATTTTACAGACGCTATAGCCACTTACCTCTTAAGTCCCTAAACCATTTAGGTAAAGAGGCATAACTATAGATTATGCTAAAGGAAAAGACTAGATTTACAGACTTATTAGGCTTCTAAGGGATTAATTTATTAACCCTTAGGCCTATAGGATATTATTATTATAGGATTATTCCTATTATCTATCACAAGAAAACTAACTAAATAACTAAGTCTATTACTATAAGGCATTTCACTTAAACCTAACGTTAATATAACCTTAGCTAAGCTAGCTAACTCAATTTATAACCTCCTTTCCTACTTTAATTATTACCTTTACTATAATAGTCTTTGCTTCTCTATACTCTATATATATAACGCAAAGTTAGGGCTCTTTACTTCCCTTTAATTATTACTTCTACTATAATGGTTTTTATGCCTCTATACTTTATATATATTATGTAATTATAAACTCCTTTATCTGGTTTATTCTATTCTTTCTATTTATCCTGTTTTTCCTGTTTTTCCTATTTTTCCTATTTATCCTATTTATCCTATTTATCCTATTTATCCTATTTATCCTATTTATCCTATTTATCCTATTTTTCCTATTTTTCCTATTTATCCTATTTATCCTATTTATCCTATTTTTCCTATTTTTCCTATTTTTCCTATTTATCCTATTTATCCTATTTTTCCTATTTTTCCTATTTTTCCTATTTTTCCTATTTTTCCTATTTATCCTATTTATCCTATTTATCCTATTTATCCTATTTACCCTATTACTTTAATAATAGAGAGGAAATCTCCCCTTTAGTTCTTTTTATTTAATTAGGCTTCCTAGCTCTATTATATTAATAACCCTCTTATTTTCCTAATTTCCTTTATTAAAGAAAATAGCACTAGAAGCTAGACTATTAATAAGGAAAACTCCCTAATTACCTCTCCTTAAAAGCATAATACCTAAAATACCTTTAAAGAGAATCTAAGAAAGACCTTTAAAGATAGAATTACCTAGATAATTATAACCCTACTTAAAGGTACTTATAAGAGACTAAAGGGAGCTTATATAGCTAAACCCTAAGATAGCTATATAATATAAACTAAATAATTATATTATAAGGTTTATTTATATTAGTAAGTATTAAGGCTAGAAAGACATTTAGGAGACCTTTAAAGAAGACTTTAAAGGGTAGTTTAAAGAGATATTCTAAAGGGCTTATAGTAAACTCTTATAAGAACTCTAAAACTCCCTATAAGAATATAGTATTTATATTACTTAAGGACTAGGACTTCTAATTATAATAGTAATAAAATAAACACTCTAAGAAGTAATAAGATCTTTATAGCTAAAAGATAGATTAAGATCTTCTAAACTACTAAAGCCCTAAGTATAATAACTTACCTATTTTCTAACCCTAGAAAGTTCTCTTTCCTTACCCCTAGTAATCTCTTTACCCCCTTAAAAACCTTTATAATACTCTTAATTATATTATAAGTAATAGTCTTAGTAGTATTATTAGTCCTAGTAATTTACCCCTTTTATACTATAACCCCCTTTAATAAGTAAATTATAAAAAAGATCTCTAAGCTTATAAAGATATATAAGAATAGTAATTACTATAGTAAGAAGCTTTATAACTTTTTTATACTAAAGATAATACTCTTTAAGAGTAAGTATAACTAGATTAACCTTCTAAGAAGTTACTATTATAAGGCCTTTTCTATTATACTAATAGAAAATACTAAATAACACTTCCTTAACTACCTCTCTAAAAGGAATTTCTCTTATAAAGAAATAATTACTAAAATTTACTATTACTTTAAGATAAAGAGTAATTAGTAATTTTACTAGTATAAGTAAAATAGTATAATACTTACTAAGATTATTACTAAGAATCCTAAAAAAGTAAGCTTAATTACCTTAAGATTATATTAACTACCCTTAAGAGAATCTATAAAGGGCTATACCCCTTTAATATAATAAATATAAAACTCTATAAGTAAACCCTAAATATAGTTACTAGTATACTTAAATATTAAGTAGTAAAGTATATATACTCCCTAGGCTTTAAGAACCTTATAAGAGACCTTTATAAGTTAATTACTATTATAGAGTCTAGTAAGAGAAGTACTTAGTATTACTAGTACTAAGAGAGAGACTTATTTAAAGTAATATTTATAGATTATTAATATAGATAATAGAATTAGGGAAGAGAAAGCTATTATAGAATCCCTAAATAAAGCCCTAAGTAATGCTTTATTTATAGTAAGAATAAATATTAGTTATTAAACTATACTAATATAAAATATTAGAAGGAAAAAGAGAGATAGTAGGCTAGTAAGAACTATTATACACTACTATTAGAGAAGAAGTTCTAGGTATTTATTACCTCTTATAAGGGGTATACTAATAGTAAGGGAAATAAAGGAAATAAGAGGGAATAGGAATCTTATCTAGAGGCTTTTATATAAACTAATAATAATAATAATAATAGTAAAGAGAAGTTAATCTTAAAGGTATACCTTAGTATTATATAATTTTTTACTTAGGGTAATAGGTTACTAATACCTTTACTAATACTAATATTCTTACTACCCTTAATAATTAAGCCTTTTAATATACTTTCCTTAAGTAAAAGCTATATTAAGCATAAGACTCTAATAAAGAGTTAAGTTTATATATCTCTAAAGAATATGATTCTAAAGAGATCTTTAGAGGGATTATACTAGATATAGGTATAATAGGTAAATTAACTATAGGGATTATATAAGTTAAAGCCCTATTAAAGCTAATGCCTTTATTAAAGATTATACCCTATAAATAGTATATTATTAAATTTAGTGCTAAAGTAGTAATAATATATAGTGTTATTTATATACTTACTAAACTTAGCTAACTTAACTTTTATATCCTTAATACTACTATACCCTTTCTCTTCTCTATTACTAATATAAATAAGATAAATATTAAGATTAATAACCTTGCTAATATACTAATCTAAGGTAATAAGACTATCCCTATTATATAATAATAGGGTTATCTATAGTAGCTATTAAAGGCAAAAGAAATAGCTACCTTTTACCTTACTAAAGGAGAGATTTATTAACTACACTAAAGATTTAGTTATCCCTTAGTTTAATAGCTTATAAAGATCCTTTAATAAGCTAGTTATAATATTAAATATAATATAATTAAGGAGTTAACTAAGATTTACTACTATTACTAAATAAAAGGAAAAGCCCCTAGTTAATTTAAGTTTATAATTAAGGATAACTATAACTTTAACTATAAGATTATTATTAATATTATATAGATTAATAACTAGCTAGTCCTTTATATTATTAATTTAGTAACTTTATTTTAAGTAGCTTAATTTCTTAATCCTAATAAGCAAAAGGCTTATAATATCTAGAATACTGTTATGGACTAGCCCCTAGGCAACTACTGTTAGGCGTTGATATGATATTAAGAAACTTAAGGAGGGAAGAAAGGAAGAGAGCTAGTCCATCCCCCTTTATGCCCCTTATATCCCCTAGCTATCTTATATTAGCCTCCTTCCTAAACCCTTACTAGTTCCTATTAGCTACCTGTCCTTCCACGCTATAACTAATGCTTAGGCAAAGCCTAAGCCCTTTATATACCTCCCTACTTACCTATCCTAGTAATATCTCCTAAGAGTATAAATTATCCCCTATTCCCTTTAAAACCTTCTTACCCCCTTATCCTATCTATATTATTACCCTTCCGCTAATGTTAATATCCCTTATATAAGTAATCCCTCTCTACTCCCCTTAACTTAAATATAGTACGCACACGCGTTATACACATCCTAGTGGCAGGTGTAGGATTGTCTTTACCTATTGTATCTTATTATTATTATTATGTAGCGTGCGTAACGCAGCTTACGCGTAGCCCTACTAGCCCCTTATATTATTATAATAACCCCTAACCCTGCCCCTACTAGTTTATTACCTTACCTTTACTTTTATATTATATATAAAAACATTTTACTTACCTTCCCTTTTCCCCCTAACTTCCCTTTTCCTAACTTTACCTTCTATATATTATAATCTTATCTTAAATCCTTCTTACTCCCTTATTAAACTTTAATTATATCCTATATAAATACTTATTAATATACTATACCCTTATAATTCTTCTCCCTATAGCCTTACTATGCTTACTATACCTCTTACCTATTCTATAGGTAAATATCTTATAGAAGGTAACTTAGATAATAAGTAGTATACTATACCTACCTTAGTTTTTTATCCCTATAGTCCCTATATAAAATAGGCCCTAACTATAGGTATTATAGAGTATTACCTACCTAAGAGTAGTAAGTCTTACCCTCCTTATTAATATAATTATATTACCTATATCTAGCTAACTAAGTACTTATTTACTAACCCTTACCTCTATTATACCCTAAAAGATCTTAAAGCTAAAATTACTATAGGCTAGTATATTATAAAACCTAGTATTACTAAGTTAGTAACTATAAAGCAAAAATTACCTATTCTATCCTAGAAATACTAGTCCCTTATTACTTACTAAAACGCTCTTTTTAATTAAGCCTAGTTTAATTTAGTACCTATTTATTTAGCCCTTAGGCTATCCCTCTTAACTAATACTCCTACCTTAAATATAACTAGACTTAATATTATCCCCTTTATTAGTAGTAGTCCCTTAGCTAGCTATAGAATAAATAACTTACTATACTAAGTTACTAGTGCCTTATTTTAGTAAAACTAGTAGCTTATAAATAGTATAATTACTATATAATAGGATTTCTATAAGTATTCTACTACTATAATTAGCGCGCTCTCCCTAGTTATTACTATATTAGTCCTAAGACTAATCCTTAATATATTAAGCTATATAATAAATTGCCTTCTTATTACTATTAGTATTAATCCTAGCGCTCTTCTAGTATCCCCCTTACTAATCTATATTAAATATAGCTTACCCTCCCTAATAGGACTAGTTACCCCTATACTAAGTCTAAATATCTTCCTATTACCTCTAGTAACTATATAGGAACTAAGCCCCTACCTATATACTCCTATCTTCTACCCTCTAGGTAATATACCTCTCCTATTATTTAGTATTAAGGATAGAGCTATAATAACTACTATATAGATATCTATTACCCCTAAGCTAGATATAGTTTATCCCCTTTTTAATATATTACCCCTATTAATAGGAGTAAAATAGAGTTTAATAGTGCCTTTAGTAAGATTAATAAGGATTTAGTAGCTAAAATAGCTATAGTAAGAGCATATCTTAGTTATACTAAATAATTTATTATAGGTAGTAGTATAAGTATACCCCTAGTCCTATATATAGTCTCTCTTAGTAGATAACTTTTACTTAATTAACTTAGTTTATTATTATATTATATATCTCCCTATTCCTATTTAAAGTTATCTAGCGCCCCTATGTTTACTATATTCTCTAGTAGTTCCTATATTAGTTATAAGTAACCTACCTATTTAACTAGTATATTATATTTATTACCTCTACCTAGTGTATTCTAGGCTATAAGGATTTACTCTATATAGTATTCCTTAATAAGTTTATTATTATCCTTTAATAATATCTATTCTAGATCTAGTCTAGAGTCTTAGAGCTTCTAACTTAAAAGGGGTCTATTACTGCTTACTCTATAAGATCTATATAGAAGACTAGGTAAATGCCTCTTAGTATATCTAATTAGACTATAAGTAGTGTTAGAACTTCTATAATAGTATATTTTATAATAACCTAATTAAGCTTCTATAAAGGGTAATTAGTTTTAATATTCCTAAGTAAGAGCTATACTTTATCCCTAACCTAGAAATATTCTACTAGGTAATATAATACTAATATTACGTCCTATTAACATTATTGTATATATACTATCACGGCCTAAGCTAAATAAGTCCCCTCCTAGAGGTATTCTAGGAACTAAACTACCCTTCCCTTAGAGGTTATAGTAAATAGTGCTAGGTCTAGCTATAACTAAATAGGTTCTAAATTATAGCTATATAGTAATCTATTAGGACTTACCCCTATAACTAAGGATATCCTATTATTAATTATAAGCTAATAAGTAGCTAAGTATTTAGGCTAATTATACTATAAGAAGGAGATAGATATGCGTAGTATTACTTATACCTCCTAATTTACCTATTCTATACTACTATCTATCTATAGGTAATATAATATAGAAAGAAGTTAGTTAATCCTAACTCTTAAGCATAATATTATCTAGAAGTTTCCTAACTAATCTAACCCTTAGTCTATAATAATTAACTAAGGAAAACCTTAAAATCTCTACTATACTATCTTAAACTATTCTATATACTCCTTAGCTATAATAGAGGTTATTACCTCTAATTAAATAAACTTAGAAAGCCTATTAATAATAACTATAAGGAACTAGGGCTATTCTAGGGATAATACTAGTAAGTTTATTATAAAGTTAATAGAGATTTATAACTAGAACTAGTTAGGGATTAGTAATGGTTTTAATAAGCCCTAATATTATTAATAACTTTTATAACTACTAAAGTAGTAGTAATTATAGATAAACCTTATAATATCCTATAATATCCTATCCTAATAAAACTGCCGCTATAAGATCTAAAATATTATATTATATCCTAGGTGCCTTACTACTAGCGAATCGTGATATTATTAGATAAGCGTTATTATAAGAGGTTCCTAGGCTAGGACCTAGGTCTAGCCCTAAAACTAGAGTGCCCTATAGGCACTTAGTGAGTAATCTATAACCTATTCCCTTATTATTACTTCTAGTAGAAACTTCCTTACCCCTTCTTAAATTACCTAAAGCTAGATATAGTATATTAGATCTAATTAAACTACCTAATCCTATAAAGTCTATAGGTACCTTATAGTAAAGAGAGCTTCCCTAGTTAGTAGTAGTGCTATATATAATAATAGTAGACTCTAGCTATAACTTACCCCTAACTCTAATAATAACTATAAGAGTCCTAAAATAGTAATAGGCTATAGTATTGTGTGGCTGGAATTGTACCCCTCAATCATCGATATCATCGGCATCGCCGGCATCGCCGGATCAATTCAGCCACTATCATCGGCTTCGTCGGAAATTA
Source organism: Epichloe scottii (assembly GCA_021950295.1). Classification (NCBI taxonomy): domain Eukaryota; kingdom Fungi; phylum Ascomycota; class Sordariomycetes; order Hypocreales; family Clavicipitaceae; genus Epichloe; species Epichloe scottii. Next base: position 5,379,770 of record CP083247.1, on the reverse strand, counting down.
CACATCAGGTCTATCAGGTCCGTCGGGTTAATTCAATCCCCTAGGTCCGTGGCCTAGCTAGATAAAAACCCCTAGAATTCCTCTCTTTTTCATAGAAAACCAACTCTCCCTTTATTGCCTTTGGCTTAGATTGTTCAAATTAATAAGATGACATGAATCCCGATATGGTGTTTTGCCTAGCATACTTGTCAGGGAGAGCTCCTTGAAGCACTAGATGTGTGGATGCAGCCCGCGCATTGACTAGGATCAAACCCTCTGTGAGACAACGGTGGAGACAATGTATTAGAAGTACCTCCGTAGACTAGTCATTACTATAGCGCACTATGTACCTTTTAGGTATAAAAGTCGGGTGCCGTCTGCACCTCTGATTGATTAAATCGAACGTTTTCTATTATCTATACCGACCCCTACCTTAATAGTTATAAGCCTAGGAGGCTTTTATTGCCCTTTTTAATTATTATTAAAGATATAAGCTCCATTAGATATCATTAATTAACGCTTACTAATTATTAAGAGATAATCGCCCTTTATTAATCTAATTAGTTAAAGTACTTATCCTACGCTCTAATTAACCAGTACGTTCCTCCTTTACAATGTCTAAAGAAACTCTAAATGTGGTATTATTATTAGAGAAGGACTAGATTAAATAGTATACGTAAATTAAGAATTATATAGAATCCTATAGTATCTAGGAGTATATTAATCCTAATAAGGATAAATTGCTTAAAGAACCTATAATACCTACATACCTGTAGAGGGGTTAGAGACTAGAGGTCTTAATAGATAACCCTAATGCTCTTAAGAATTAGAGAATTACTTATAAAGATATAAAGGATTAATTTAATTTTTAATGCAAAGAATTGTAATTTAACCTTATAAAGTATATAGCCCTATTAAAGTAAATGCTAAAGATTAGGGAATATATCTGTAAGACTTTATTAAAGAATATATAAGATTCTCTTAACTTTAACACTAAAGTTAAGGATAGAGAGTTAGTTTAATATTATACTTAAAGGATTCTTAAGCTTCTTTAGGATTAGTATAAGCTAAACACAAAGAAGATACTTATTCTTATAGAAACACGCCTTAATAATTATTTATAAGCTAAAGGTACCTATAATTAGTATAAGTAGGCTATAATAATAGAGGTATTATAGAGGAATTATTAAGATCTTAAGACTTAATAGACTAAGGAGATAATACTATATAAGTTTATTATACCTCTTTAAAGCAAATTTAAATTATTCTAGAAGAAGTGGAATAATCTACTTAATAAAGGAGAGGATTATAAATTCCTTAAGGTAATTACTAAGTTTAAAAGAGATTATAAAGCTCTATAGAGCATATTAAAGTTAGCTAATACCCTTACTACTAAAAGATTAAATAGTTAAAGCAAATCAGAAAGAATAAGGTACCCTTACTCTAGGTATTACACTAAAGAAGCTTTAAAGTAGTAGGAATTATATAATTTATTTAAGGCTATATATAAGCCAGAGGCTGCTCTAAAGGACTAGGAAGTTAGGAAGAACTCTAAAGATAATATTAAAAAGTATCTAAAGGAGAATCTATAAGAAAAGTCTAAGGTAATAAGTTAGAAACCAGAGAAGAAGAGTGGCGATATCTTTATACCTTTATAGAATCTAACTAATAACTTAATTACAGTTACCCTAGGCAATAAGACTGCGAATATATTATTATTTATACGCTCTAAGCAAGGTTAATAGTTAAAGGAAGTCGCGAATTTAACTACTAATGCTATAGAAAGCACGGAATTAAGGCAGAATATAGTCCTATATAACTCTAGAGCAAATGTTTATATCTTTAATAATATACGCTAGTTTAATTAATCTAAATTTAATAAGACCATCGTAATAGAGGTTAGGGCTAGAGGTATAATATATATAGCTTTAGGTTAAGGTCCTATACGCATATCTATTACAGACCCTGTATTATAAAGCGCGAGGATAATTATTTTAGAGACTACACTATTTATTCCTAAATTCCACGTTAATCTAGTATTAGTAATAATCCTAATAAAAGTAGGGATCTATTAGAATTAGAAGAAGGGATTTCTCTATAAAGGGAACTATCCTATGGCAAGAATTTATAATATTAACAAGCTTTATGTGTTATTAAGGCTATTAGATAATCCAAGAGAAGCTTACACTATAATAAGCTAATTACTAAAGCTACCTATAAAGGGAGATACAGAGCTTTAGTATTAATAATGTGGTTATCTAGGCATAAAGGCTTTTGCAAAACTTATAAACGCTACTTTAGGCATTAAATTAATCGGACCTAAGCTTATATAATGTGAGATATGTGCCATAGGCAAAGCTAAGCAATAGAGATTACAGGTTATATCTAAAGGACTTCCTTAAGGACTAGGTTATAGGTTATTAGTTAATCTAGATTACTACGACTCTCCTTATTAGAATAGCAATAGGTATTAGTATATATTTATATGCCTTATAACCTTAATGCATTTCTTTTACTTATTTAAGACTAAAGATAGCATTTATAATAGCTTCTGTATAATAATAGGCTTTCTAAGCACTTAATTTAGCATTTAACTACAATTTTTGCATAGCAATATTAAAAAAGCCCTCTTTATAGAGAATATAAAAGATAAGATAGCCTTTGCTAGCATTATAATATATAATTTAGCTCCCTTAACACCTAGTTAGAATAGTAAGGTAGAGAGATCTAGGGGGTGGTTAAGTAGAAAGCTTATATATTAAGCCTTAAGGCTTACTTTCTATTAGAACTTAATAATAAGGTGTTTAATACTATAGTTTATCTCCTAAATTAAATACCTTTTAAGCATTATAGAAATTAGATTACACTATATGAACTTTAGTAGAATTAGGCTAGGAAAACCATCCCTACCTACTTATAGATAGTAAAGATCTAAAAACCCTTAATTGCTTATTTTTATGCTTATGGATATAAAGCGTTTCTAATAATAATAAAGGCTCTAGAGCATATTAAATCATATAACGTAATCCCTTAATTAGAGTAGAAAGCTTACATTAGTTACCTTATTAGTTATAGAGGCAAATCCTAGTATATTATCTAGGTGCCTACATTACGTAATTAGAAGGTTATTATATTAGCATGTGTTTAATTTAATAAGAACTCCTTCTTTAAACCAGAAGAAAAGCTAGAATTAGCTTAAAAGGAGAAGATATTAATAATTACACTGCTTAAAGAGCTTAAGGCTAAAGATATTAAAGAAGAAATTAGCTAAGACCTTATTAGAATAGAACTTAAAGAGGATAATTAAGCCTTTTAGCTATTAACTATAGAATAGGAAAATAAGTAGTTTAAAGTAGAAATACTACCTTAAGTATTAGGGCAAGAAGGTAACTATATTAGTGCACTTTTAACCCCTCCTAACTCTTCTTATAAGGCGCTAGTTACTATAGAGAACATAGAGATTTAGATACTAGGTAATAATACGCTATTTTGTAAAATTAATAAATTTGTGCGTAAAGTAATATCTAAACACGTGGATACTACTGTAGATACTAGTAAAATTACTACTAAAGGCGGTAAGGCAGTAAAGAATTATTATCCCTATAATAATAGCATTAATCTAGATAATATTATAACTAGAAAACGCTAAAGAAAGGAATTAAGGAAAGCTAGGTAGGCATAGTTTTCTTCTACTTTTTTAACAGTATTCTAAGGCACTTAATATAGTTTATATATTAAAGATATACCCCTAAAACCTGCCTACTATTATTAAGCCATGGCCTTAGCCTATTATAACCGCTAGAAGGAAGCAATTATAAAGGAGCTTTTAAAGCTTCTATCCTTAAACTGCTAGGAGGATATATTAGATAAATTATTTAATCTAGAATGCTATAAGGAGATTATTAACCTTAGCTAGGTTTTTAAATATAAAACTAATAAGAAAGGTATAGTTATAGAGTTTAAAGCTAGAATAGTTATATAAGGCAATTAATAACTAAAAGATAATCTTAATAACTACATAGCCACGCTTGCTTTATAATCTCTACGTATACTACTTATAGTCTATTACGCTAATAATCTTAATACTTATTAATATAATGTTTAGAATGCCTTCCTACACGTAGAACTTAAAGAACCTGTCTTTTGCAAACCTCTAGAAGGTATAAATACAAGAGATTGTCTCTAGAAGATAATATAAGCATTATACAGACTAAGAGAAGCTCCTTAATAATAGTTCCTATATCTAACGTAATTCCTATTAAAGATAGGCTTTATCTAAGGAAAAGAAGACCTATATATCTTTATAAAAGACGGTTTTATTCTGTTTTTCTATATAGATAACATTATAGTAATATATTCTAATAGATTTAAAGTAGAATTTAAAGAGCTTTATAAATAATTAATAAATAGTCTAGACGTTAAAGACTAAGGCAATCTAAAGTGGTTCCTAGGCATTAAAATCATTAGGAGTTATAATACTAAAGAGATATAGTTATTATAGGAATCGTATATTTAAAAGATTGCTTAGAAATTCATCCCTAATATTATTAATAGTGATTTAAAGAGCTTAATCTCTACTCCTCTCCCTATAGCTATAATCCTTACTAATACTAGCAAAGCTACTAATAAAGAGATTAATTACTATAGAGTAGTTATTAGCTCTTTAGTGTATCTATGCATTATTAGAAGGCCTAACATAGCCTTTATAGTATTAAAACTTGCCTCTTTTATAATAAACCCTTTAGCAAAGCATATTAAGTTTATAAAAGGAGCAATTTTATATGCCTAGAATATAAAGAAGCTATGTATCTAATACTTAGGAGCGAATAGCTTTAATACATTATTTTCTAGCACTAATGCTTCCCTTAGTAATAACCCTAATATATATAAATTAACACAAGGTTATGTCTTTATTATATATAGCGCTATAATTAATTAGAAGTCTAGTAGGTAATATTGCATAATAACCTTAAGTATAGAAGCAGAGCTCTTTACCTTAAATTATAGCGCAAAAGAGCGTATATCTCTTAGAAGGCTACTTTATAATATTAAGGTCTATATGCTACCACTATTAATTATCTAGTGTAATAATAAATAGATAATCTGTATCACAGAGCATAAGGAAGGAAGGCTTTAAACTAGCCTTAAGTATCTTAATATAAATTAAATATAGATTTAAGAGTAATATGCCCTAGGTAATATTAAGGTAAATTAGTTAAAGACCTCCAAGATGCCTGCAGATAGCTTTATAAAGCCTCTATTAAGCTAAATACATAGGGATTTCTACCACTAGATTAGCTTACAGGAGATTCCCGCGTAATTATAACACTAGGAATTTATTATAATCTCTTCCTACGCTTATTAACTCTAGCTTTAATAGATATCTTAGCTAGGGGGTGTGTTAGGGAGAGCTCCTTAAAGCACTAGATATGTGGATGCAGCCCGCGCATTAACTAGGATTAAACCCTCTGTAAGACAACGGTGGAGATAATGTATTAGAAGTACCTCCGTAGACTAGTTATTACTATAGCGCACTGTGTACCTTTCAGGTACAAAAGTCGGGTGCCGTCTGCACCTCTGATTAATCAAATCGAACGTTTTCTATCATCTACACCGACCCCTACCTTGACAATACTAGCTATGGCCCTTTTTACCCCTTTTGACCGATTCGATCTACGCCAAAGATCGCAAATATCGCTGCCTCCCTCGTTAATGTGCGCAGGCATTAACATTGTTACCGTTACTATCGTTAGTTTTGTTGTCTTTGGTTGGGGTTTTTCCTGACATAAATGGTGGAGAAACGGGGAATGCTCCTGTTAGACCTTCCGTAGCTAAATTTGACGATAAATCCCTTGGAACCTCTCTAAACATCCCCTACGGTTATTATAACCGTCAGCTACTTCTTACATCTTTTCCCTTTGATCCAGGCCAGCAGGATCCTTCCGATCAATTGATCCGATAGACCTGATATCATCAAAATCATCGGAATCTATCAGACCAATTAATCGCGACCATTACGACCTTTTCCCTTGATCCGGGTCAGCCTGATCAAATCGTTCATTTCTAATCAATTGATTTAGGTTATCTGATGGATCCGATATCATCAAAATCATCGAATTCGTCAGATCAATTGATCCCAACCATTATGACCTTCTTTTCTGACTTCGACCTTCGACCCGACCTTCGATCCGACCTTCAATAAATCAGGGCTCCTATAATCAGACCTTTGACCTAACCTTCGTTAGCTAGGTCTTTCATCACAGATCAATTAGTCTGACCGTCTGACGAGACCTCTGACCGTCGAAGACCTCTTTGACTAACGATTCCTCTGATGATTGATGAGGAATCTGACTGTTAGGTCTTCTAACGAGGTCTCTAATAACCTCTCTGATTAATTAATGGCTAGGGACATGGGGAGGTGAAATTCACGATTTTTTTTTTCTTCTTCTTGTTTTGTTACTATTTTTCCTTCCTAGGGTCTAGGAAGGGAAAAATAGTTAGGGAGGTATAGGCTAGGCTAGGCTCTGGCCGTCTGACGAGACCTCCGATTGTTGAAGACCTCTCTGACTGACGATCCCTCTGACGATTGATGAGGAATCTGACTGTTAGAAGGTCTTCTGACGAGGTCTCTGACCGTCTGACGAGACCTCCGACCGTTGAAGACCCTCTCTGACTAATGATTCCTCTGACGATTGACGAGGAATCTGACTGTTAGATAGGTCTTCTGACGAGGTTTCTGACCGTCTGACGAGACCTCTGACCGTTGAAGACCCTCTCTGACTAATGATTCCTCTGACGATTGACGAGGAATCTGACTGTTAGATAGGTCTTCTGACGAGGTCTCTACCGTTGACGATCCCTCTGACTAGCTGATGAGACCTCTAACCGTTGAAGATCTCTCTGACTGACGATCCCTCTGACGATTGACGAGGAATCTGACTGTTAGATAGGTCTTCTGACGAGGTCTCTGCATCTGACGAGGTCTCTGCATCTGACAAGGTCTCTAGCCGTCTGACGAGACCTCCGACCGTTGAAGACCCTCTCTGACTAATGATTCCTCTGACGATTGACGAGGAATCTGACTGTTAGATAGGTCTTCTGACGAGGTTTCTGACCGTCTGACGAGACCTCTGACCGTTGAAGACCTCTCTGACTAACGATTCCTCTGACGATTGATGAGGAATCTGACTGTTCGAAGGTCTTCTGATAAGGTCTCTAACTGTCTGATAAGATCTTTAACTACTAGGGCTTTGTTACTATTTTTCCTTCCTAGGGACTAGGAAGGGAAAATAGTTGGGGAGGTGTTGTGTGGCTGGAATTGTACCCTCAATCATCGATATCATCGGCATCGCCGGCATCGCCGGATTAATTCAGCCACTATCATCGGCTTCGTCGGAAATTACACATCAGGTCTATCAGGTCCGTCGGGTTAATTCAATCCCCTAGGTCCGTGGCCTAGCTAGATAAAAACCCCTAGAATTCCTCTCTTTTTCATAGAAAACCAACTCTCCCTTTATTGCCTTTGGCTTAGATTATTCAAATTAATAAGATGACATGAATCCCAATATGGTGTTTTGCCTAGCATACTAGCTATGGCCCTTTTTACCCCTTTTGACCGATTCGATCTACGCCAAAGATCGCAAATATCGCTGCCTCCCTCGTTAATGTGCGCAGGCATTAACATTGTTACCGTTACTATTGTTAGTTTTGTTGTCTTTGGTTGGGGGTTTTCCCTGACATAGTATTTATCCTATTCTTATACTAGGTCCTAACCTATTCTAGTCCCTTTATAAAAGAGTATCTAGGTAGTAAGCCTATATGCTAGGCCTATATTAGAGGTAAAAGTTAAATAAAGCAAGTGTATCTGCCTACTAGGCCTACTATTCTAATATTAGCTAAGGTATTATAAAGTATTCTAAATTCTTATAATCTATATAGATTATAAATAGGCGGGACACTCCCTATAGTTCTACTAACCACGCCTTAAGATAAGAGATAATAGCTAGAAGCTCCTTATTATAAATAGTATAATTCCTCTATAAGGCTATAAGGCTTATAGAATAGTATACAATAGGATATAGGATATAATCCTAACCCTCCTATAAGAGGCACCCTCCTAGGGCTATCCCTAAATAATCTGCTTTAACTACTATTAGCTAGTCTAGGTCCTACTATACTAGGACTAGGTATTTAATAAAAGCCTCTTTAAGCCTTTTAAAGGTAGTGCTTTCCTTAGCTCCCTATTAAAATAGGATATCCCTCTTAGTAAGGCATATAAGTAGAGCAGCTAGCTCTAAAAAATCCTAGATAAAATCGCGGTAAAAATTTATAAACCTAAGGAAACTATAAACCCCCTATAACTTTATAGGGGCTACCTATTCCCTAATAGCTATAACCTTTATAGGATTAGGGCAAATAGAGTAACCTACTATAATAATATAGCCTAGGTACTAGACCTTCTTTATAGCAAACATAGACTTATTAAGATCTAGGTAAAGGCCCGCTGCCCTTAATTAGCCTAATATTAGCTAAACCTTAGCTATATAGTCTTTCTTTAATCCCCCTAAATAGACTAAGATATTATCTAAATATACTATAATAAAATCCCCTAATATATCCCCTAAGGACTTATTAACATAATATTAAAAGATAGCTAGTGCTCCTACTAGGCTAAATAGGCAGACTAGCTATTTAAATAACCTAAACCTAGTTTAAAATGCTATTAAGTACTCCTTGCCTTTAGCTATCTATAGTTTATAGAACACTATATAGATATTAACCTTTATAAACCATTATACTTAGGAGAGTAAGCGTAGTGTTTCCTTAATTAATAGGAGAGAGTAATAATCCTAGGCTATTATCTTATTAAGTGCGTGGTAGTCTATGTAAAAATACTAACCACCTCTAGCCTTCTTAACTAGAAGAATAGGGGCTACTACTAATAAGGAGCTTGCTTAAATCTATCCCTTATCTATTAAGTCTATAATCTAGCGTCTAATCTCTAAGAGTTAGTCCCTTAGTATATTATATAATAGGCCCTATAGAAGTGCTAGTTTAGACCTATCTAGGTTCTTATATATATATATATAGTAATTAAGAGACCCCCTATAAGGAGGCAAGCTATCTACTTTTGCTTTATTAAATAGGTCCTTAAAGTCTACTAGTTTATCTAGTAATATTAAAGTATTAGGGTAGGTAGGTTTTAACTTTAGGGCAGTAACCTATAATACTATTATAATTTCCTTTAGACTTATAGTAATAAACCTTATAGTTATATCCTTCTTACATTAGGCTTATTAGGCTTCCGCTATATATAAGGACCTAATAATTCCCTAAACCAGTTTACTTATACTATATTCTATAGCCTTAGAAACGCATAGACCCTTAGCTACCCTAATTACTAACTATTGCTTAGCTATATAAATAATAATATCTTACTATTCTAACTATAGTATCCTAAAGATTATATCTTAAGTAAGACCTAATATAATATATAGATATACTAATAATTCCTACCTATTAATATTAATCCTTATATATACTATATATATAATTAAAGATATGTCTTCCTAGGTGTAGACCCCCTTCTTCTTATTTCCACTACTATATAGACCTGCCTTTGCTTTAGTAATTATATAAGCTCTAGGCCTAGTTATTATACTACTAATTTACTAATAGCACTATAGTAATTATACCTACTATTAATTTAGATATTAAGGTATAAATATATATTAAAGAGTATAGGAACTAAGAATAGTAGTTAATCTATATAGTATTCTATATTTTCCTCTATATCTATACACTAGCTATACTTATCCTTATCTATAGGTAATAACTAGCCTTTACGCCCCTATATAAGACTCTGCTTAGGGGCTACTTATTTTCCTAGGGTTAAGTGTTAACCTCCTTATTAGCGCTCTCCTTATCTACCTTATATATATTAATAGTAACCTTTAGATAAGGTTAGTAGGCAGGAAGGAGGGTATACTCTTAGATCTAGTGTTTTATTAAGCTATAATATAAGTAGTATTCCTCCTTATAGTGTCTTATTATTTTATCTATTATAACCTATTAGGCCCTTAGCCTCCTACTATTAGTCTTTTAAGGCTTCCTTTTCCTCTCTATATTAGCTTATTTGCTAGAGTAGGTTAATATAGCCTAGACTCTAGTTATTAGTATATTGCTATCTTAGTTAGTTTATTAGGGTATAGGTTATACTAGTTAGGGTTTATATTAGGTTTAATACTTATCCTCTAAGGCTAGGGCCTTAATATTAACTATAATACTATAGTATTATAAGACTATAAGAGGGTAATCTATATAACTAATTCCTTTACTAATACTAACCTCTCTTAGCCACTTATTAAGAGCGTATTATAACTTTACTAGCTTAATATTACCTACTTACTATCCTCCCTCTACTATAGAGAGTTTTTATTTAAAGTAAATAAAGAATATAATAAATAACTCCCTAGACCCTTACTTAATCTAGTTAAGTTCTATAAGGGCTATCTCCTATCTATAAGGGTTAGAGAATATGCTCTTTAGGTAGCTAAGGAAGCTAATAAAAGAGTAATTATATAAGTAACCTACCTTAAAGTATATAGCTATATAGAACTAGACCTTTAGTGCTAAGTTTTAGTAGATAAATATCTATTAGTCCTTATTACCTCTAATAAAGTCCTTATTTACTTCTAACTTATATTATATAAGGAACCTCTATATAGTAAATATAGTCTTATTATTATTATATAGATTACCTATAGGGATTAGTTTTTAATATAGTTATTATATAGTAGGTAATATAGTAGGGGTAGTATATTATATAGGAGGGTATAGGTCTAATACTAGGGGTTAAATAGGGGCATTTGCTAGGGGGCTAACTAGAATAGTAGTAGTAGGTTTATATAAACTTAGTATTATAGAGTCTTAATCTCTCTTACCTACTGCTTAATTATAAGTTAAAGTGTATTAATTTACGTATTATAAGCTAATAGTAGTAATATAGCATTTATTAATAAGGTTCTTATCCCTAGGTTTCCTTTAACCTATAGTTATAGTATATTTATTATATTATTTTCTTCTATTATATTAATTTATTTATTTATTTGTGGTAGTGCTATTATTTTTAGTAGCCCTTTATTAAGGCTAAAGGAAGTTTCTTAAATATTATAGACTAGCCCCTAGGTAACTACTATTAGGTATTAATATAATATTAAGAAACTTAAGGAGGGAAGAAAGGAAGAGAGCTAGTCTATCCCCCTTTATGCCCCTTATATCCCCTAGCTATCTTATATTAGCCTCCTTCCTAAACCCTTGCTAGTTCCTATTAGCCACCTATCCTTCCGCGCTATAACTAATGCTTAGGCAAAGCCCAAGCCCTTTACATAGCCTAGTTAGATTATTTAAAAGGTTTGCCTAAGGTTATAATCTTTCTTTCTTAGTAAAGTTTAAGAGTAAGGTTTTAATTAGCCTTTTCTTTTACTATAAGGAATACTATACTTAGTAATCCCTTAGTAATAATCTTTATAATAAAGGCCTTCTCTTAGTCTTTATTAGTATAGTACTTTTTTACTTTTACTACCTTAAGCCTATTAAGGTAAAATTAAACTAGAAGGGCCTTCCTTAGCCTTCCTTACTTTCTCTTTACTAATACCTCTTTTTCTTTTATTACCCTTATCTCTATACCTTTTATAAAGGTAAGAGTATCTCTCTTTACTAGTAGTCTTATTAGTAGTCTCCTTACTACTAATATCCTAGGGCTTTACCTTAGTGCCCTTTTTATTATCTTTATACTATAGGTTTATATAGTATAGCTTTATTACTATAGAGTAAACCTTTACTAGGCTATAGGGTATTTTTACTATATAAGTCTCTTTATTAGTTATAATTAACTTATAAGGGCTATACTAGCTACCTTTCTCCCTCTATATATATATATTAGCTTATAGTAGTAACTAATATATAGGTAATATATCTAGGCTATTCTAGGTATTAAGGGTATTATAAACCTATCTCTTAGCTAGGTAATAATAAACCTTATTAGTAGCCTTCTAAATTACTTTAGCCTATTAGATAATAAAGATACTTAGTAGTAACTTATCTATTATTTATAAATAAGCCCTAAAGACTAGTAATATTAGTACTAGGCTATTAGGCCTTACTAAGTTATTAATAGCTTTAATAGCTATCTAAAGCTATTATTCTAGTGTAATCTCTTTACTAATTAAATCTATAATAATATTATAGGCCTAGTATAAGGGTCTATAATATCTTTTAACTTTTCTAATACTATTATAAGCCTTAATAAGTGCCTTATTAATATTAATTAATATTAGGTAAGTATAATGCTTAAATTTTACTAAAGTAAAGTTCTTACTTATATTATAAATAATTTAATCTAGAGAGCTAAGGTAGGTATTTATCTAGTATTCTCTAATAGTATCCTAGATATTATAAGCCTTTTACTTATTAGAATTAAGGAATTAAGCTACTTAGAATAAAGTTACTAAATTAATAATATAAAGAACTAGCTAGTTATTAATCTATATAATATTAATAATAATTTTATAGTTAAAGTTATAATTATTGTAAAGGGCTTGGGCTTTGCCTAAGCATTAGTTATAGCGCGAAAGGATAGGTGGCTAATAGGAACTAGCAAGGGTTTAGGAAGGAGGCTAATATAAGATAGCTAGGGGATATAAGGGGCATAAAGGGGGATAGACTAGCTCTCTTCCTTTCTTCCCTCCTTAAGTTTCTTAATATTATATTAATGCCTAATAGTAGTTACCTAGGGGCTAGTTTATAATATTTAAGAAACTTCCTTTAGCCTTAATAAAGGGCTACTAAAAATAATAGCATTACTATAAATAAATAAACAAATTAATATAATAGAAGAAGATAATATAATAGATACACTATAACTATAGGTTAAAGGAAACCTAGGGATAAGAACCTTATTAATAAATGCTATGTTATTACTATTAGCTTATAATATGTAAATTAATACACTTTAACTTATAATTAAGTAGTAAGTAAGAGAGATTAAGACTCTATAATACTAAGTTTATATAAACCTACTACTACTATTTTAGTTAGCCCCCTAATAAATACCCCTATTTAACCCCTAGTATTAGACCTATACCCTCCTATATAATATACTGCCCTTACTATATTACTTACTATATAATAACTATATTAAAAACTAATCCCTATAGGTAACCTATATAATAGTAATAAGACTATATTTACTATATAGAGGTTTCTTATATAATATAAGTTAGAAGTAAATAAGGACTTTATTAGAGGTAATAAGAACTAATAGATATTTATTTACTAAAACTTAGTACTAAAGGTTTAGTCTTATATAGCTATATACTTTAAAGTAAGTTACTTATATAACTACTCCTTTATTAGCTTCCTTAGTTACCTAGAAAGTATATTCTCTAACCCTTATAGATAGGAGATAGCCCTTATAGAACTTAATTAGATTAAGTAAGGGTTTAGGGAGTTATTTACTATATTCTTTATTTACTTTAAATAAAAACTCTTTATAGTAAGGGAAGGGTAGTAAGTAAGTAATATTAAGCTAGTAAAGTTATAATATACTCTTAATAAGTAGCTAAGAGAGGTTAGTATTAGTAGAGAAATTAGTTATATAAATTACTCTTTTATAGTCTTATAATACTATAGTATTATAGTTAATATTAAGGCCCTAGCCTTAGAGAATAAGTATTAAACCTAATATAAACCCTAGCTAGTATAACCTATACCCTAATAAACTAACTAAGATAGTAATATACTAATAACTAGAGTCTAGGCTATATTAACCTACTCTAGTAAATAAGCTAATATAGAGAGGAAAGGGAAGCCCTAAAAGACTAATAGTAAGAGGCTAAGGGCCTAATAGATTATAATAAATAAAATAATAAGATACTATAAGGAGGAATGCTACTTATATTATAGCTTAATAGAATACTAGATCTAAGAGTATACTTTCCTTCTTACTTACTAACCTTATCTAAAGCTTACTATTAATATATATAAGGTAAATAAGGAGAGTGCTAATAGGGAGGTTAATACTTAACCCTAGGAAAATAAGTAGCCCCTAAGTAGAGTCTTATATAGAGGTATAAAGGCTAGTTATTACCTATAGATAAGGATAAGTATAGCTAGTATATAGATATAGAGGAAAATATAGAATACTATATAGATTAACTACTATTCTTAGTTCTTATACTCTTTAATATATATTTATACCTTAATATCTAAATTAATAGTAAGTATAATTACTATAGCGCTATTAGCAAATTAGTAGTATAATAACTAGGCCTAGAGCTTATATAATTACTAAAGTAAAGATAGGTTTATATAGTAGTAGAAATAAGAAGAAAGGGGGTTTATACTTTGTTAAGCGGAAAACAACACCCTAAAAGACACGATGCTAGCCCACACGCGTAGGTAGCTTTGACGTTTACGCACGTTAAAGGGGGTTAAGAAGCTTAACTACAGCAACCTATTATAAGGCTAGATTATCTCTATAAGATAGAGATAATCTAGATTAAATAGTCTAACGGATTAGAAGTGACCTAATAGTTAAATTAGTGTAGGTAATAATAATCTTATTAATTTATCTTATCTTAAAACACAATAATAAGCTATAGCAAAGCTAGGCATAAAAACTCTATATCTAACATGCGTAATAAGCTCTAGAAGCCTAGTTAGAAGTAATCCCTTTATAGACTATTTAATCCCTAGCTTATATAACTAATATTATTATCCCTTAGTGTAATAATTATCCCTATAACCCCTAATACTATTATCGCAAACGCGTGTGTTTCTAGGCGCGTAATTTAGGCTATATAACACCTCCCTAGGTATGCACTAGTTAACCCTAACTATATATAGACTAAAAATAAACAGGACGTAAAGCAAGATTAGTAAACTATAGCTTATATATAAGGGAAGCCACTATTTAATCTATCTATAGGGAAAGACTTCCTATAGTAAAGGGGAAAGAAAAGAAGAGAAAAATAAGAAAAGAAAGAAAGAAAAATAAAGTAATCCTCCCTAATTATAGTCCTAAGTTCCTTATCTCTCTAGAGAGCTTTAGTGTCTTTAGTGTATGTAGATAATTAGTAGGTAATATTAGTAAGGGTATATAAAGAGCTAGGCGTTTAGAATCTTACTAAGTAGCCCTTTACTTATAGTTTACCTACTAATTAATTAATCCTAAGGCTTATTATCTCTCCCGCTAATAAGTATTAATAATACTTACCTATATTCCTTAAGAAACTAGCCCTAGTAGCACTACTAATATATAGGTAAATAATATTAGCAATTAAGCTATAGTTTTCCTTTACGCTATATTCTATGCTTTAAGGAAAGGAAGTAGATTAATAGTTATAGCTTATCTAGTGTCTCTAAGAGGTTAGCGTATAATCTCTTTATTTGCTTAATCTATTAAGGCTTAATATCTGCTTACTTAGTTTTGCCTAATAACTCTATAGATTTATACTAACCTTAGCTAGTCCTTAATATCTATTTAAAATAATTTATGAGTTATAGCTTACTAAGATTAGGTGCTTTATTCTAGGGTACTATATATTTAATCCTATTATACCTTATAGAGTGCTTTAAGCTAAGCGACTAAAGACTATAGTATCTTATTATAACTAGAAGTAAAAGATAGTCCTAATAAAGACTCTTATAATACTTAAAATCCTACCTCTTTATTTAATCCTTAGCTACTAGTAGCTTCTTATTATTATTTAGTATTAAGTTCCTACTATATTTACTATTCCTATTCCTATAGTAATTCTTAAATACTAATATTTAAGACTTTAGAATTATTTATAAAAACATAAGCTATAGGCTACTAGAAATCCTAAATATAAAGTCTATTAACTTATGCTATCTTAGTATACTATTTAATTAGGTAATTATTATTACTAGTCTTATGCTTCTAGGCTATAACCACTATACTTACTAGTAATTCTCTGCTAATTATTTAAGTAGTAAAGTAAGGTATCTAGCGTATTATTATATTATACACTAAATATTAAAGGTTAAAGTCTTTTTAGTAAGATAATTCCCTAGGTAACTAATCCCCTATTATAAGCTTATTTACTACTATATTATATAGGACTTATAGAGTTCTTTTAAGGGCTTTTATATAGCTATATCTTAAGTCTAGGATATTATTAGTTATTATCTAGTCCCTAAGATAAAGCTTAAATTAGCGCCTAATATATAAATCCCTACTAAACATATATAGTTATTTAAACTTAATACTATATTAGTTTAGTGTGTTTTAGTTCTCTATAAGGAGATTAAGTGCTTAATAACTAACTTAGTAATAAATTGTTTAAAGAAGGAATCCTAGGCAGGCATACCTATACTCCTAATTTCCCTTTTGCTTTATAGCTAGGACTATAATTACTTTAAAATCATATAGGTAATTTAAAAGTTATATAATTTATCCCTAGCTACCTATAAAGTTAATAAACCGCTTAATTTAGCCTTCTCCTATAGTATTAAAGTAATAAAAACACCCTTATTTCTAATTAAATAGAAAGTAAGTCTAATAGTTTATAAAGAAAGTAAATCCCACTATAATATATTAATAGCTTATATATAAGTAAAGGTTAACTAGGTTATACTATAAGCTATAAGTAATATTAACTAGCTAGTAAGAGAAATAAAGCCTTCCTACCTTTAAACTAATTAATTACTATAAAGTATCTATATTAAAATTCTCTATAGTATATAGTTTAAATGCTTAAGGTAGCATAGCTACTATTACCTCTAGTCCTTATATAATAATCCTCCCTATAGTAAATAGCTTAAACTAATTAAGCTAGTCCTTATTTAGGGTCTTATAGGCCTTTCTTAAGAACCTATAAATATCTATAGAATATTATTACTAAGTTAAGGGTATCTAACTAGGCCTAATTAGCATAACTTTATTAAAGTTATTACTATCTTAGTGTATTTTAAATCTTAGTAAAAGCTATAGCTAGTCCTGCCTTAGATAGAATAATAGTAGCTACTATTTATAGAGATTAACTAGGTTAAGTCTAATAGTGCCTTCTTCCTCTTCCCTAAAGAAAGATCCTTCTATTCTATATATTAAAACATAAATATAGTATATTATTAGGCACCTCTTATTTATAAAGTATATAATAGTCTTACTATTTACTTTAGTATAGGCATTATTAAATACCTTAGATTCCTTATATTCCGCTATAATAAGGCATAATTAAATAGAATATATAGGTATATATATAAGAGTGGTAAGGGAAAGGATAGTAGTTACTTTTAGGAGATAAAGTAATTATAATAAGAGGAGAGGTAGGATATAAGAAAAACTTTAGAAAGGAAGGCTTTAATAACTAAAGAAAAGCATAATAATATAAGAAGTAGGCAAGATTAAATAGTTCTTATAACCTAAGCCTTATTCTTATAGCTCTTAGTGGTTATATAGTTAGTTAGTAGTAGCTATTTATAGCTGCGTTCCCTTTTATAACTAATAGTTACTAACACCTGCTATTAGGTAATGGTTATAAGGATTAGATAAATTCTATGAATTAAACTTCTTTAGCATCCTTATTAGTTATTAGGGCTACCTATCTATTAGTTATTAACACCTATTATTAAGGAATAGTTATAAATTAAGGTATTTAAACCCTCTCTTTTCCTCTCTATCCTATCTTTTATAAACCTTTATTTCTCTTTCCTTTAACTATTTAATTATAGCTAATTCTCTTAATATAACCTATTAAAGGCTTCCTAATATTACTACTATTATTAGGGCTAGTGTCTTAGAGGCAAAACTTATAGTAACTAAGACTATTAACTAGTCTAATTATGTAGAGATTTACCCCTCTTATATTAGTAGAGATTATATAGGCTTAGGTATTATTTAATCTTATACTAGACTACTCGCTAATAGTTTTATTTTTATAGTTTAAGTTTCTCTTTATATTCTAGGTTTATAGTGGTATTAATATTAGTAATAGTAGCGTTCCCTTATATACTAAAATTATCCTCTAACCTATAGATAATATTCTAAAGGGGGCACCTCCCTATCTCCTTAAGGTAATAAAGAAGATAAACTTAGTAAAGGACTTTATTAGAAGCTACACTAAGAAAGAAAGTGTATTAGCTCTAGTAGTTAAAAATAGTTATTAATATTAAGTCCTTATTCTAGCTAAAATAGCTTATCCTAATAGGTATTTTCTACACGCTCTTTTATAATATCCTAAGCATTACTAGGCTTTGCTTATCTCTATATATAGTAGATTAAATAGTGTCTTCTATTCTAACTACTTAAACTTATATATATAATATATTAACTTCTTTAATAAGTATATATGCTTTTTATTCTATAGTTATATGTTAATTCTAGGTATCCTTAAGGGTACCTATAGTAATTATATCTAGAATAGCTCCTATACTATAAGCTATAAATAGCGCTTTACTTCTAGGTATTAGCCTAGATCCTTAAGAGAGAGGGCTCTAGCACTATTCTTAGGTAAAGAATAGACTACTAAGGTAACTAAGGCAATTCCCCTTAATCTAACTAGTATTAACTTTAAGAATTCCCCTTATATAGAAATAGATATACCTCCCCCTTTTCTAGATAGTTTATAATAAAGGAAAAATATATAATATCTTTTAATTAGGGAAATAAATAAGAAAACTAGTAACTTAGCTCCTAGAACTATACTATAATTACTTAATCTATAGTATTTAAAAATAAAACCTAATCTTTTCTTAAAAATAAAAGTAAAGTATAAATAAAATAAAAGTTAAAATAGCTTCTAGTAGGTATATTATTAAAGAGTTAAGGGATAGACCTTATATTCTTAACGCTATTTAATTATTAATTAAGGTAACCTAACTTTAATCTTATAGTATAGGTACTATTAGGGTAGAAGTTTAACTTTATTATCCTTAAGCACTAGCCTTTCCTTACTTATCCCTTCCTAATAGTAGGTGCTCTTATTATTAATTATTTAATCTAATATATTATATTAAGCTATTAATAGTATAATACTTAAAACCTCCTTATTATAGTTATTACTAATTACCTCTTTTACCTAGTTATATTAAGGAGCATAAAGCTATTTATCTATAGTAAAAGTCCACTATCCCTCTAGATTTAGGAGGAATTTCTTAATATAGTCCCCTAAGATTATCTTTATAAGTTTAATACTATCTAGCGTTTATAAATAGTAGGCTTTAGAGATTAGTATACGCTTATAAATTTAAAAGGGTTTATTCTACCTTATTATAAGCTTCTATATTATAAATATATTAATATTCTATTAGATATTATATACTAAGATAAGATCCCTAGGTTTTAATTAATCTTTCCTAATTAAAGTAGCCTAGTTCTTATTAGTTTATTTTATAAGTTACTATCTAAATTTAAACACCTTTATTCTTACTTTTTTAATATCTTTTACTTTTTATTTAAGCATTTAAACCTACGCTTTAAATAAGTCTTAACTACCTATAATCGCGTCCTAATTAATTAGTCTCTAAGTTAGAAATTTAACTTCTAAAGGTAGTATTAGCTCCTATCTATAGATTAAATAAAATACGGACTTTCTATGTAATTTACGAATAGTAGTGTAATTTATAAGAAAAGCCTTATTAAGGCGCTTAAACTATTATCTATCTAATCTACCTAACTTCACTAGGGCGAATATAAGAGACTAATGTCTAACTTTAATAGGGGAATTTGCCTTTAGGTTATACCTAGATATTTAGATTCTAGTAATACTAATATCTATAAGTACTTCCTTAAGGTTCCTATATATTTTAGGTCCTCTATTATAGATAATAAATTAGAAGAGCCTAAACCTACTAATTAGAGAGGAGAGAAACTTCCTAATTACTAATATAGTAGCGTTCTTAACTAGAGTAGCCTTTACCTAACTAGTAAGGTTATACCTAGCTTCTAATAGATACTTATATCTATAATTAATTAGTAAGTACTAAGTATTAATATAAATCTTACTTATTAGGTTTCCTAGTGTAACTAGTATAGAAAGCTCTTATAGGCGCTATAGTGTAAACTTTTAGTACGTTTTATAGCAAGCTATTATCTCCTAGGCTATATTCTATAGTCCCTTTTACTAGTACCTTAATCTTATTACCTAGAAGACTACCTTAATGCCTTTATATCTAAGTTCTTTATAAATAGCCTTAATAATTATCTATTATTACTTAGGTATATCTACTACTAGTATAGGTCCCTTTATAATTCCTATTAGCCTTTTCTAGAGATATCCTTTTTTAAGTAGAACTTCTTAGCCTTATTATATAGTTTCCTATAGTCCTTTACACTAAGATTAAGTAGTCTTTAAAAAGTTAATAGAAAATTAATTACTTATTATATCTCCTCTAAGTAGCTCTTTTTGTTTTCTTTACCTATAGTAATATTATTAAGGTAAAAATTAATAAAATCTTTAATATCCCCTTTAATTACCTAGTCTAATTAATCTAAAGCTCTAGGGCCCTTTCTTAATAGGGCGTTAGTAATTTGGTTTTTCTCTCTAGGTATATATTATATAGTAAAATTAAAGAGTAGAATATAGCTAATCTATTAGGTAATAAGTGCCCTAGGTATATTATTAATAGCATTATTAATTTAATATATAAGGACTTATAAATCTATCTCTAAAGTAAATAGAACTCTATATAGATATATTTATAGTTATCTTAATATATAAACCACTACTTAGTATTCTTGCTTTATAGTATTATACTTAGATTTAGTGGTATTCTAAGTATTACTTTTATATTAAATAGGATATTATTTGCTATTAATAATTTATAATAACGTAGCTCCCTATCTAATTAAGCTTATATTAACTATTAGAATAATTTCTCTAAAGCCTAGTCTTAGATTAAGTAAAATAAGAATTAGTGCTATTATTACCACTTTCTTAAGGATATCTATAGCTTCTTGCTAATCTAGCCCCTTTATTTATTTACTCTCTTTCTTTAGTAAGATTACTAATAGCCTTGCTTTTCACGCATAATGTTTTACCTATATATAATAAACTCTAGTTAATCTAATAAAAGACTATATATCTAATTAATCTTAATAAACCTCCTAGTCTAAGATCTTAATTATCTTTACTTTAGTTAGTTTCCTTCTATTTATGCTATATATAAATCCTATAATTTCTACTAACTTCTAATAAAACTTTAATTTAACTACTAAGGCTATATAACTAGAGAGCTTAATATTAACTAAGACTTTATTAATATTAATTAAATGCTCTATTATATACCTTTACACTCCTAGTATAATTTCCTTATTATTATATATTATAGTTAGACCTTAGATAGCAATATTATCTAGGAAAGGTATGTAAATTTAGGGAATTAAGTTAAATAATACTCTCCTAATAATCCTAATAAACTTAGCTACTAAGTTAGTAGCTTCTTATAGTAGCTAATAGAGTTATAAAAGTCTAACTATAGTTAAAATTATTATTATATCCTAACTTCTCTTAGCTAATTTAACCTAATTATATCCTAATAATAAATTAATAATAGATAGGATCTTATATATTATAAAGCTTTTACTAAACACTTTAGCTCCTTAAGAGCTAAGCGCATCCTATATTATAACTTTATTATATTTTATTACTAATAAGATTAAATAAATTTTACTATCCTTTTTTATAATAAGGAAATATAGATTCCTATAGGAACTATAGCTCTTCTCTAAATAACTATACTTTAGCTTTTTCTTTAAAAGATTAACTAGCTTCCCTTATAACCTAAGAGGTATTAGGATTAAACCTACTTACTATGCCTTATGTTTAATAACCTTAATAACTTATAGTAGCGTAACTAGTAGGTTAACTTTTCTATACTCTAATAAGTCCTATACTAGCGCTACTTCTTAGTTATAGAGAATTTTCTTAAAAACATTAACTTCTTCTAGTATTAAATATTCTTATACCCCTTTAACTATTTAATCTAATTATTCCTAGGTTATTCTAAAACCTTAAGGGTTTACGCTAAATCTCCTAGTAAAATACTTATTATATTTCCTAGATATATTAAGTTATAACTTTGCTTCTTTCTATTTCTTTAACTTTTACTTTAGATCTCCTTTAGGGGTTAATCTATTAGAGAGTATATTATTATAAGGGTAAATCTTCTAGGCTTTTTATTTATATATTATATTCATTATTAGATTAGGTGGTTTTAGCTTTTACTAGGGTTAAAAATCCTCTATAACTACCTTAAGTTACTTAGTGTAGTTAATTATTATATCTTTAATAACTATATAGAAAATCTTAGTTCCTTTCTTTATTAAGATAGGGATAAGTTCCTTACTATCTTCTAATATCTTCTCTATTCCTTCTTAAAATATTTAATCTTCTTCTAAGGTTCCTAAGGCTTTTAGTTTTACTACTAGGTAGCTAAATATAATAGTATTAATAGTGGGTTGCTATGCTAGTGGTTTATTAGTATATTACTACTAAATACTTCCTATAACTCTTAATATAATAACTATATTGCTAAATTAATACTAGGTATAGAGCTCCTTACTATATAAGTGGTTAAATTATATCTAGTATATCCTAAAGAAGGGCATTCCTAGGATTAAGGTAATGTTAACTAAGTCTAGGCTAATATAGAAAGTAATAGGTATCTAGATATTCCCTAGGTATAGCCTTATCTAAACCTCCCTAATTATTCTAATCTAGTGTAATAAGTAAGATAAGGTATTTATAGTATCTATTAGATAGATCTTTAATCTAAGTTATTTTACTATGCTTTCTAAGATTATATTTCCTTATACTCCTATATTAATAAGTCCTTATAGTAGCTCTTCTTTAGGGTTATCTAGTTAAACCTATAGGTATAGTAACTCCTATAGATTATTAATAGTAGCTTATAGTTCTATTATTATATTAAGCATAAAAGTCTTCTTATTTAGATTAATTAGTTCCTAATAGGTCTTAGTAATTAAGCTTCTTATTCCTAGCCTCTCCTAAATTTATTCCTATAAGGCTATATTAATTTCTAGTGGAGGCATTATAGGTAGTAAAGCTTTCTTAATCGTGGCTTTATTCTTCTTATCCTCCTTAATTATCTTCTATATTATCTAAGTAACACTATTAATCTACTAGTCTAGATTAAATAGTCTTAGGTTCTTTCTTAGACTAAACGCTTTTAACGGAGAAGGGACTAGTCCTAATAAGTTCTTATTATAGTATTAGATATCTTTAATGCCTTTTGCTCTTATAAGATATTTATTACTAACTACTTTAGCTAATATTAGTATTATATAGCAAATGTCTTAGAAAGGGATACTAAGCTTCTTTTAGAAGACCTTATTATATAATTAATCTAGAATCTATTACCTAACTTTATTTAACTAATCCTTATTGCCTTTGCCTATAGCTAGGTTCTCCTAGATAGGTTAGCTTTAACTTTAGCGATTTTTAGTATTATTATTCTTAACTTCCTTAACCCTTAGGCGTTTTACTAATCTTTCTCTAATAGCTAATACTTTTATAATAGTGCTTTCTTTGCCTTTATCTTCTATGCTTACCTTCTTAAATTAGATAGTTAAGACTATACCTATTAATTCCCTCTTTAGGATTATTACCTTAACTTCTCTCTCTAGTTAGTATATTACTAGATTAAACTAGCCTTTTATTCTCTTAAAGATATCTTATTTATCTATTATTATTTCCTAACTTATGCCTTTGCTTAGTCTATATTCCTTAATCCTAGGTATTATATAGGTAATCTTATAATCTTTAAAATACTTAACCTAAAATATAGCTAGCCTATATATATAGTTACTAATTTAGAGAAATTTTAAGAGTAAGACTAGGGGTATAATCTAATACTTTAGATTATCCCTAATTACTAGGATGTGGACTACTAGATTATAAACTATAAATTTGTAAAGGGCTTAGGCTTTGCCTAAGCATTAGTTATAGCGCGGAAGGACAGGTAGCTAATAGAAACTAGTAAGGGTTTAGGAAGGAGGCTAATATAAGATAGCTAGGGGATATAAGGGGCATAAAGGGGGATAGACTAGCTCTCTTCCTTTCTTCCCTCCTTAAGTTTCTTAATATTATATTAATACCTAATAGTAGTTACCTAGGGGCTAGTCTATAATATTTAAGAAACTTCCTTTAGCCTTAATAAAGGGCTACTAAAAATAATAGCACTATTATAAATAAATAAATAAATTAATATAATAGAAGAAGATAATATAATAGATACACTATAACTATAGGTTAAAGAAAACCTAGGGATAAGAACCCTATTAATAGATACTATATTACTACTATTAGCTTATAATATATAAATTAATATACTTTAACTTATAATTAAGCAGTAGGTAAGAGAGATTAAGACTCTATAATACTAAGTTTATATAAACCTACTACTACTATTCTAGTTAGCCCCCTAGTAAATACCCCTATTTAACCCCTAGTATTAAACCTATACTCTCCTATATAATATACTACCCCTACTATATTACTTACTATATAATAATTATATTAAAAACTAATCCCTATAGGTAACCTATATAATAATAATAAGACTATATTTACTATATAGAGGTTCCTTATATAATATAAGTTAGAAGTAAATAAGGACTTTATTAGAGGTAATAAGGACTAATAAATATTTATTTACTAAAACTTAGCACTAAAGGTCTAGTCCTATATAGCTATATACTTTAAGGTAGGTTACTTATATAACTACTTCCTTATTAGCTTTCTTAGCTATCTAGAAAGTATATTCTCTAACCCTTATAGATAGGAGATAGCCCTTATAGAACTTAACTAGATTAAGTAAGGGTTTAGGGAGTTATTTACTATATTCTTTATTTACTTTAAATAAAAACTCTCTATAGTAAGGGAAGGGTAGTAAGTAGGTAATATTAAGCTAGTAAAGTTATAATATACTCTTAATAAGTAGCTAAGAGAGGTTAGTATTAGTAAAGGAATTAGTTATATAAATTACCCTTTTATAGTCTTATAATACTATAGTATTATAGTTAATATTAAGGCCCTAGCCTTAGAGAATAAGTATTAAACCTAATATAAACCCTAACTAGTATAACCTATACCCTAATAAACTAACTAAGATAGTAATATACTAATAACTAGAGTCTAGGCTATATTAACTTACTCTAGTAAATAAGCTAATATAGAGAGGAAAGGGAAGCCTTAAAAGACTAATAGTAGGAGGCTAAGGGCCTAATAGGTTATAATAAATAAAATAATAAGATACTATAAGGAGAAATACTACTTATATTATAGCTTAATAAAACACTAGATCTAAGAGTATACCCTTTTTCCTACTTACTAACCTTATCTAAAGGTTACTATTAATATATATAAGATAAATAAGGAGAGTACTAATAAGGAGGTTAATACTTAACCCTAGGAAAATAAGTAGCCCCTAAGTAAAGTCTTATATAGGGGTATAGAGGCTAGTTATTACCTATAGATAAGGATAAGTATAGCTAGTGTATAGATATAGAGGAAAATATAAAATGCTATATAGATTAACCACTATTCTTAGTTCTTATACTCTTTAATATATATTTATACCTTAATATCTAAATTAATAGTAAGTATAATTACTATAGCGCTATTAGTAAATTAGTAGTATAATAACTAGGCCTAGAGCTTATATAATTACTAAAGCAGAGATAGGTTTATATAGTAGTAAAAATAAGAAGAAAGGGGGTCTATACCTAGGAAGACATGTCTTTAATTATATATATAGTATATATAAGGATTAATATTAATAGGTAGGAATTATTAGTATATCTATATATTATATTAGGTCTTCCTTAAGATATAATCTTTAGGATACTATAGTTAGAATAGTAAGATATTATTATTTATATAGCTAAGTAATAGTTAGTAATTAGGGTAGCTAAGGGTCTATATGTTTCTAAGGCTATAGAATATAGTATAAGTAAACTAGTTTAGGGAATTATTAGGTCCTTATATATAGTAAAAGCCTAATAAGCCTAATATAAGAAGAATATAACTATAAGGTTTATTACTATAAGTCTAAAGGAAATTATAATAGTGTTATAGGTTACTGCCCTAAAGTTAAAACCTACCTACCCTAATACTTTAATATTACTAGATAAACTAGTAGGCTTTAAGGACCTATTTAATAAAGCAAAAGTAAATAGCTTACCTCCTTATAGGGGGTCTCTTAATTACTATATACATGTATATAAGAACCTAGATAGGTCTAAACTAGTACTTCTATAGGGTCTATTATATAATATGCTAAGGGACTAACTCTTAGAGATTAGACACTAGATTATAGACTTAATAAATAAGGGATAGATTTAAGCAAGCTCCTTATTAGTAGTAGCCCCTATTCTTCTAGTTAAGAAGGCTAGAGGTAGTTAGCGTTTTTACATAGACTACCGCGCACTTAATAAGATAATAGCCTAGAATTATTACCCTCTTCTATTAATTAAGGAAACGCTATACTTACTCTCCTAAGTATAATAGTTTATAAAGGTTAATATCTATATAGTATTCTATAAACTATAGATAGCTAAAGGTAAGGAGCACTTAATAGTGTTTTAAACTAGGTTTAGGTTATTTAAATAGCTAGTCTACCTATTTAGCCTAGTAGGAGCACTAGCTACCTTTTAATATTATATTAATAAGTCCTTAGGGGATATATTAGGGGATTTTATTATAGCATATTTAGATAATATCTTAGTCTATTTAGGGGGATTAAAGAAAGACTATATAGCTAAGGTTTAGCTAATATTAGGCTAATTAAGGGCAGTGGGCCTTTACCTAGATCTTAATAAGTCTATATTTGCTACAAAGGAGGTCTAGTACCTAGGCTATATTATTATAGTAAGTTACTCTATTTGCCCTAATCCTATAAAGGTTATAGCTATTAGGGAATAGGTAGCCTCTATAAAGTTATAGGGGGTTTATAGTTTCCTTAGGTTTACGAATTTTTACCGCGATTTTATCTAGGATTTTTTAGAGCTAGCTACTCTACTTATATGCCTTACTAAGAGGGATATCCTGTTTTAATAGGGAGCTAAGGAAAGCACTGCCTTTAAAAGGCTTAAAGAGGCTTTTATTAAATACCTAGTCCTAGTATAGTAAGACCTAGACTAGCTAATAGTAGTTAAAGCGGATTATTTAGGGATAGCCCTAGGAGGGTGCCTTTTATAGGAGGGTTAGGATTATATCCTATATCCTATTATATACTATTCTATAAGCCTTATAGCCTTATAGAGGAATTATACTATTTATAATAAGGAGCTTCTAGCTATTATCTCTTATCTTAAGGCATAGTTAGTAGAACTATAGGGAGTGTCTTACCTATTTATAATCTATATAGATTATAAGAATTTAGAATACTTTATAATACCTTAGCTAATGTTAGAATAGTAGGCCTAGTAGGCGGATACACTTACTTTATTTAACTTTTACCTCTAATATAGGCCTAGTATATAGGCTTACTACCTAGATACTCTTTTGCAAAGGGACTAGGATAGGTTAGGACCTAGTATAAGAATAGGATAAATACTATAGCCTATTACTATCTTAGGACTCTTATAGTTACTATTAGAGTTAGGGGTAGGTTATAGCTAGAGTCTACTATTATTATATATAGCACTACTACCTACTAGGAAGCTCTCTTTACTATAAGGTACCTATAGACTTTATAGGATTAGGTAGTTTAATTAAATCTAATATACTATATCTAGCTTTAGGTAATTTAAGAAGGGGTAAGGAAGTTTCCACTAGAAGTAATAATAAGGGAATAGGTTATAGATTACTTACTAAGTGCCCACGGGGCGCTCTAGTTTTAGGGCTAGACCTAGGTCCTAGCCTAGGAACCTCTTATAATAACGCTTATCTAATAATATTATAATTTGCTAGTAGTAAGGCACCTAGGATATAACATAATGTTTTAGATCTTATAGTGGCAGTTTTATTAGGATAGAATATTATAGGATATTATAAGGTTTATCCATAACTACCACTGCTTTAGTAGTTATAAAAGTTATTAATAATATTAGGGCTTATTAAAACTATTACTAATCCCTAACTAGTTCTAGTTATAAATCTCTATTAACTTTATAATAAACTTACTAGTATTATCCCTAGAATAGCCCTAGTTCCTTATAGTTATTACTAATAGGCTTTCTAAGTTTATTTAATTAGAGGTAATAACCTCTATTATAGCTAAGGAGTGCGTAGAATAGTTTAAGATAGTATAGTAGAGATTTTAAGGTTTTCCTTAGTTAATTATTATAGACTAAGGGTTAGATTAGTTAGGAAACTTCTAGATAATATTATGCTTAAGAGTTAGGATTAACTAACTTCTTTCTATATTATATTACCTATAGATAGATAGTAGCATAGAATAGGTAAATTAGGAGGTGTAAGCAATACTATATATATCTATCTCCTTCTTATAGTATAATTAGCCTAAATACTTAGCTGCTTATTAGCTTATAATTAATAATAGGATATCCTTAGTTATAGGGGTAAGTCCTAATAGATTGCTATATAGCTATAATTTAGAACCTATTTAGTTATAGCTAGACCTAGCACTATCTACTATAACCTCTAAGGGAAGGGTAGTTTAGTTCCTAAAATACCTCTAGGAGGGGACTTATTTAGCTTAGGCTATAATAGCATATATATAATAATATTAATAGGACGTAATATTAGCATTATATTACCTAGTGGAATGTTTCTAGGTTAGGGATAAAGTATAGCTCTTACTTAGGAATATTAAAACTAATTACCCTTTATAGAAGCTTAATTAGGTTACTACTAAATATACTATTATAGAAGTTCTAATACTACTTATAGTCTAATTAGATATACTAAGAGGCATTTACCTAGTCTTCTATATGGATCTTATAGAGTAAGTAGTAATAGACCCCTTCTAAGTTAGAAGCTCTAAGACTCTAGACTAGATCTAGAATAGATATTATTAGAGAATAATAATAAACTTATTAAGGAATACTATATAGAGCAGATCCTTATAGCCTAGAATGCACTAGGTAGAGGTAATAAATGTAATATACTAGTTAAATAGGCGGGTTACTTATAACTAATATAGGAACCACTAGAGAATATAGTAAACATAGGGGCACTAGATAACTTTAAATAGGAATAGGGGGATATATAATATAATAATAAACTAAGTTAATTAAGTAAAAGTTATCTACTAAGAGAGACTATATATAGGACTAGGGGTATACTTATACTACTACCTATAATAAATTATTTAGTGTAATTAAGATACGCTCCTATTATAGCTATTTTAGCCACTAAATTCTTATTAATCTTGCTAGAGGCGCTATTAAACTCTATTTTACTCCTATTAATAGGGGTAATATATTAAAGAGGGGATAAACTATATCTAGCTTAGGGGTAATAGATATCTATATAGTAGTTATTATAGCTCTATCCTTAATACTAAATAATAAGAAAGGTATATTACCTAGAGGGCAGAAGATAGGAGTATATAGGTAGGGGCTTAGTTCCTATGTAGTTACTAGAGGTAATAGGAAGATATTTAGACTTAGTATAGGGGTAACTAGTCCTATTAGGAAGGGTAAGCTATATTTAATATAGATTAGTAGGGGGATACTAGAAGAGCGCTAGGATTAATACTAATAGTAATAGGAAGGTAATTTATTATATAGCTTAATATATTAAGGATTAGTCTTAGTACTAATATAGTAATAACTAGGGGAGAGCGCGCTAATTATAGTAGTAAACTACTTATAGAAATCCTATTATATAGTAACTATACTATTTATAAGCTACTAGTTTTGCTAAAATAGGGCGCTAGTAACTTAGTATAGTAAGTTATTTATTCTATAACTAGCTAAGGGACTACTACTAATAAAGGGGATAATATTAAGTCTAGTTATGTTTAAGGTAGGAGTGTTAGTTAAGGGGATAGCCTAAGGGCTAAATAGATAGGTGCTAGATTAAACTAGGCTTAATTAAGGAGAGAGTTCTAGTAGGTAATAAGGGACTAGTATTTCTAGGATAAAATAGGTAATTTTTGCTTTATAGTTACTAACTTAGTAACACTAGGTTCTATAATATGCTAGCCTATAGTAATTTTAGCTTTAAGATCTTTTAGGGCGTAATAGAGATAAGGATTAGTAAATAGATACCTAGTTAGCTAGATATAGGTAATATAATTATATTAATAAGGAGGGTAGGACTTGCTACTCTTAGGTAGGTAATAGTCTATAATACCTATAGTTAGGGCCTGTTTTATATAGGGACTATAGGGATAAAAAACTAAGGTAGGTATAGTATACTACTTATTATCTAAGTTACCTTCTATAAGATATTTACCTATAGAATAGGCAGGAGGTATAGTAGGCATAGTAGGGCTATAGGGAGGAGGATTATAAGGGCATAGTATATTAATAAGTGTTTGTGTAGGATATAATTAAGGTTTAATAAGGGAGTAGGAAGGATCTAAGATAGGATTATAATATATAGAAGGTAAAGTTAGAAAAAGGGAAGTTAGGGGGAAAAGGGAGGGTAGGTAAAATATTTTTATATATAATATAAAAGTAAAGGTAAGGTAATAAACTAGTAGGGGTAGGGTTAGGGGGTTATTATAATAATATAAGGGGCTAGTAGGGCTACGCGTAAGCCACGTTACATATGCCACATAATAATAATAACACAACGTAATAGGTAGAGATAACTCCACACCCACTACTAGGACGTGTATAATACGTGCGCGTACCACATTTAAGGTAATAATAACAAACCATAATAGGTAGAGACAACCCTATAACCTAACACTAGGATATATATAACATAGGGGTATACTATATTTAAGTTAAGGGGAGTAGAGAGGGGGTAAGAAGGTTTTAAAGGGAATAGGGGATAATTTATACTCTTAGGAGATATTACTAGGATAGGTAAGTAGGGAGGTATATAAAGGGCTTAGGCTTTGCCTAAGCATTAGTTATAGCTTAGAAGGATAGGTGGCTAATAGGAACTAGTAAGGGTTTAGGAAGGAGGCTAATATAAGATAGCTAGGGGATATAAGGGGCATAAAGGGGGATAGACTAGCTCTCTTTCTCTTCCCTCCTTAAGTTTCTTAATATTATATTAACGCCTAATAGCAGTTGCCTAGGGGCTAGTCCATAACAATCTAGTAGTTATAATAACCTTACTAAATTAAAATATTATAATAATAATAACTAGTAATTATCTCCTAGTAATATATATAGCGCTTAGGTATAAAGTTACTTAGGATCCCCTATTATATTACTTTCTTTTCTTCTTTATAAAGCTAGTTTATTTTTAATTAATCTTTAAACTTTAATTATACTAGCCCTTCTCCTACCTTTTACTACCTCTTTATTATTACTCTAAAGGTAATTTACTTTTACCTTTATTTATATATATATTACTTATATACTAGGTATATAGAATTTAAGAAGAACCTATTAATTAAGATTAAACTCCTATAGATTATTTATAGTTTCCCTTATATTTTAGTTATAGTAATAGCTAAAATAAAGCTTTCTAAATATTATATATAGTATAATAAGTATAAAGATATATATAAGATAGTAAGTTACCTATTATTCCTATGCTTTATAGTCTCTTATTACTAACTTTTCTATATAGGCTATAATAACTCTAGCTAGAGATTTTACTAACCTAATAGTTATTTTTAAATAGGTCTAGGCCCTTATAGATACTGCCTTTAATATAGGGGAAGAAGAGAGTATCCTAGTGTTTTTAGAGGTAACTTACTAATAGCTTACTAAGTATATCTATAGTTTAGTTATAGGGTTTAACTATACTAATATAGTATACTATATAGCCTTTAGATTAATAAGTGCTATAAAGGCATATTAGGTCTATTAATCTATAAGCTATTTACCTATTCTTTACTTATATTTCTATATAAGCTATATTTATTATATACTAGTAGTATATAGTCTCTTACTAGTAATTTTAAGTTACTATAGTTTTTACTACTCTAGCCCCTCTAGCTATAGTTTATATATAACTCT
The DNA here is from genome assembly GCA_021950295.1 of Epichloe scottii. NCBI lineage: Eukaryota > Fungi > Ascomycota > Sordariomycetes > Hypocreales > Clavicipitaceae > Epichloe > Epichloe scottii. The sequence continues at coordinate 5,347,687 of CP083247.1, read as the reverse complement.
TTATTATATTTTTACTAATCTTTTACTAACTCTTTTATAAGGAGACCTAGAGGATATTATAAGTACCTAGGAGGTAAAGATAGTCCTTTAGCTCTAGCTCTCTAACCTAGGCTACGTGGCCTAGGCTATAGTAATATATTAGTTTTACTATACTATAAAGAAGGTAATTAAGGCAGATAAAAATAGCGCTAAGTTTACCTTTATTAATAGCATGCTTTTTACCTATAAGGGTATAACTATTAAGAGTTTTCTAGTTATTTTGCCCTTCCTTTAGGGTAGCTTTTCTTTATTTTTTAGTAGTTTATCCTAAACCCTTAATTAGAGTTTTAATAGTAGCTAGAGATACTAGCCTTTTTCTATAGTAAACTTATATCTTTTTTCCTATAATTCTATTATATCTTATTACTAACTTTCTTCCCTTTTATCTAGTAATATATATAAATTATATATTAAGCGCCTTCTATATCCTCTACTAGGATTTACTAGTTATATTCACTAGGCTAGCCCTTCTATTTTACTAGGTATTTATTGCCTTTATAGGTTTTTTTATAATTTTTAACTTCTTTAACTTCTTTAACTTCTTTAACTTTATACTTATTATCTTTATCTTTAAGGTCTAGTATTAGTATATCCTTATCCTCTATGTTTCCCTAGCGTTTCTATAGCTTTAGTAAGCTAATATAGAAGATATTATATAATTAACTATATTTTTTAGGTAGTATAAGCTAGTAGGCCTATTTTCCTATAGTATTAAGTATTTAAAATAGCCTAATAAACCTAGTAATTAGCTTATATTTTATATCTTTAAGTCTAATATTCTTAGCTAATAGAAGTACTAGGTCTCCCCTTTTAGGGTTAATAGCTAGTAGTGCTAGTTATAGTACTTTACCTATGTTTTAGTGGCTTTTCCCTAGCTTTACTTAAGTTATTTTCTAACTTTATATAGCTTTATAATATATACATATACTTCTAGCACCTCCCCTTTAGCAATCTTACCCTTAAGAGCTAGGTAAAACTTAGGTAAATAGCCTATAAGTATATAATTTAGGAGTAGCTAGTTATTCTATTAACTATATTATTATAAGTAAATTAAGCTATTAGAAGTAGTTTTAGCTATATTTATTAATTCTCTCTAATAAAGCATTAAAGGTAGTGCTTAAGTACCTAGTTTATTCGCTTTATCTACCTGTTTATTTAAGGGTAAAATACTATAAATAGCCTTTATTTAATATAGGATAGGTAGCATAAGTCTAACTAGAACTAGCTTATAAAGATAGATCCTCTATCTAATATAATGCCTTCTAGTGGTCTAAATTATAATTTAATCTCTTAATAAAATAGCTCTGCTAGTTTAGCCGCGTTAATTATAGTTAATACTAGGAGGAAAATAGAGTACTTAGTAAATTAGTTTATAATTACTAGGATTATATTAGTTACTTAATTAGTTATCTATAAGGTAGGTAAGCCTATAATAAAATCTATTAAGATTTTTACCTATAGTTACCTTAGTATTAGTAAGGATTTAAGAGATCTATATAGGTAATATCTTTGCGCTACTACCTATTAGTATATACTATAACTTATAATATAGTCTAACATAGACTTGCTTATTACTAGCCACTAGAAGTAGCGCTTTAAGAGCTTAAGAGTGTATTTAGTCTTAAAGTAACCTACTAATAGATTATTATAGTATAGTTATAGGAGCTCCTATTATAAGATAGGCTCCTAGGGAATAACTACCTAGTCTTAGTATATTAGAAGGCCCTTCTTACTATATAACTATAGACTAGCTTTTCCCTTTCCTTTTACTAGGGAGTTTACCTTACTACTCTGCCTTTATAAATCTAGATCTTAGTCTTATGCCTTCTATAGTAATTATGCTAAAGGTTTATTTAGCTTAGATTAGTAGGGATCTAGTGACGCAATAGCCCCTAAATCTCTTATATATTAATGCCTTAAATATACGCTACTTTCTCCTTAAAATTACCCTTATTTAGCTAATCTTTTACTAGATCCTTAGTAGCTAACTAGCTTATATGCTTTATAGCACTATCTAACTAAGCTACTCTAGCCTCTATAGGTTTCTCTCTTATAACTAGGATATTTTCCTTCCCTAAAGGTATCTTACTAGGTTACTTCTCTTATAAGACTAGGATATTTTCCTTCCCTAAAGGCATCTTATTATATCTTCCTTAATATATTAGTATCTCTTTTACTAGTTCTTTAGTAGTTACTATTTTCCTCTAAAGTTCTAGTAGGAGCGCCTTATTTATAATAGGTTTACCCTTATAATTAGACCTTCTTAATAGTATATCTATAGGGTTACTTTTCCCTAGTTTATACTTAATTATAAAGTAAAAGGGGTAGAGGAATATATACTATCTTACCTACCTTCTATTTAACTTTAGCTACTTTATAAAGGTTTATAAATTATAGTAATCTAATAAAACCTTTACTAGGCTTACTATACCTTTAATATAGTATTGCTAGTGTTTAAATAACTTTACTATAGTAAGTAGCTCTTAATTAGCTATACTATAGTTATATTTAGTGTCTATAAACTTCCTTAACTAAAAGGCCACTAGATACTAATAGCCCTTATTATCCTACTAGGATAGGATCCCTACTATTATAAAGATTAAAGCATCTATCTTAACGCATACTAGTTAACTTAGGTTATAATAATAAAGCAAAGGTACTTGCTAGAATATATCCTTTAGCTAGTTAAACACTAGCTATTCCTTTACTTTAAATATAAACTTTCTAGTCTAAATGCTATTTTAACTACCTTTTATTAATATATATAGGGATGCTATAATCCTAGAGTATCTATAGATAAACTATTAGTAGAAGTTATAGAACCTAAGGAATAACTATATATCCTTAAAGCTTATTAGCTCCTTCTAGTCTTAAATTATATTAACTTAACTTATATTTATTAAAATCCTATTAACTAATAGGATAAACCTAAGAAACTCTATAGATTCCTAATAGAAGGAGCACTTAAAGGGCTTAGTATATAGCTCCACTAGTTATATACGCTCTAGGACTTCCTTAATATATATAGTATGCTCCTCCCGCGTTTTTAAGAAGATAAGGATATTATCTAGATATACTATATAAATTATATTAACTAACCCCTAAAACGCTTTATAGATATAACTTTAAAACATAGCTAGGGCATTTATTAGCCTAAAAGGCATAATAAGATATTTATAGTGCCTATAGTGTATATAGAAGGTAGTCTTCTATTTATTACCCCCTTTAATATGGATTTAGTAGTAAGTATCTTTAATATTAATTTTTAAGAAAAAGCGGGCCCCTTAGTATTAATCTAAGATCTCTAAAATTAGGGAGAGTATAGTAATTCTTCTATATAACCCTATTAAGTCCCTAATAATTTATATATAGTTAGAGTATTCTATCTTTCTTTAGTATAAATAGGATTAGTGCCCCTATAGGACTCTTTAAAGGTCTTATCTAGCCCTTTACTAGGTTATCCTTAATATACTCTTAGAGTTCCTATAGTTTACTTTAGGAGAGAGGGTAAATAAGTCTATATAGTAGTGTAGTATTAGGTACTAAATTAATTATATAGTCTATTAACTTTCTTAATAGGAGGCTTCCTACCTTATCTAATATAAATATATCTTTAAACTTATATAGTTCTTTAGGGATATTACTAACTATTCTATAGGCTTTTGCCTTCTTATTATCTTTAAGGGTAATAAACTTATCCTCTATAACTCCTATAATAGTATATATAATTATCTTATTATATATTACTTTAGCAAATTTATAGGGAGTTATTAATAAAAAGGCTTTTCTCTTTTTCTTAAACTACTATTCTTATAAGTATAAATAAAGGTATATATACTCTTTTACTAGTGTGTATATTTTAATTAATATAGGACTTCCCCTACTCTTAGGTCTCTATCTATAGCTATATATAGTAGCTTAAGATCCTTTTCTTCCTTCCTTAAATCTTTAATTATAATAGGTACCTTATAGATACTATATTAGGGAACTATAAGGGCCCCTATTACCTTAAGGATAGGCATAGTAATCTTAGCCCTATCTAGCTTATAGGTTTTTATAAATTTAGTACTAATAATATTAACCTTAGTATAACTATCTAGATCCGCTACTATTTAAATATCTTTATACCTATAAATAGTAACTAGTATATAGAAGTAATACCCTACTAGTACCTTAGCTTAGGAAATAGAAGTAAGGGTATTTATATCTACCTCTAGTAGTTTCCTTATCCCTTTTATACTCCCTCTTTAGCTTATTATAAAAGTATACTATATATTTAGTGCTATTATAGTTATAGTAATATCTTTTCCTCTAACTTCCTTATTATTTAGAGCTATAGCTAGGGTTTTTCTTTCTCTTTATCTTTTTAATCTCTATTAGGTCTATAGCTATATAGGGAGTTATATCTATAGTATTAGGGGTTCTTAGAAAACCCCTTATCCTTAGAATACTTATATCTTTACTTACTCCTTAGTATTACCTCCTAGAATCACTAGGTAAGTTATATAATCTCCTCTCTAGTCTTTCTAATAATATAGGTATATAGATTAATATAGTTCTATAGGTTAGAGAGTAGTTTTATAAAGAATATAAGTATATAAGACTTTTTAAAGGCTCTTTCTAGGTATTTCTCTAGTAAATCTAAGTAAATACTAAACTTAATAAGGCTCTAGCCCTTATATTACTTTATATTTTCTAATTACTTAGTAATCTATATATTATAGTTTATAGAGTCTCTAAGTAATATAAGTATCTAAGTCTAGAATTTATTCTAGTTATCTTTAAGTTTTTTATAGCTACTAGCTAGCTATTCCTTAAGGTATTAGTCCTATCTTACCCTATAATTAGTATATATATAGTTAAGTATAAAGAGAATCTTTTAGTAATTATATATATACTTATATCTTACTTTATTAAAGGTATAGTTAAGGTTATTAATCTATATCTTATATTTCTATAGGTTAGTAAGGTAGGTAAGCTTAATAATATTCTAGACTTTAACTTCCTTATTACTCTTACTTAAGGATAAGCTTAATCTTTATAGCCTTTTTACTTATTCTTTCCTTATATTTAGATAAAGTAACTTAATAAGTTCTTATTCCTTATCTTATAGCTTCTTTAGTTTTTCTAGCTAGGTAATTTATTTTATTATTACTACTTAATAGGTAGTAAGGATAAGAGGTCTAAAGGGTTTCCCTTCCTTTAGTTAGGGTATTAGTAGTGCTAGGGGTAGAGATTATACCTATAGCTATAGTGCTATTACCCTTAGAAGGTTAGTCTTAGTTATTTACTAGTATTACCCTATTAGATTATATAGTTCTTCCCCTATATTACTCTTAGGTAGCTAGTATTAAAGCTTTAGAATTATAAGAATAAGGGGATAGCTAGGTAAGAGGTATAGGGCACTCTATATATTAACTAAAGCTTACTAGGTCTAAGTGTGTAGTGTGTGCAAACTGCTATCTTATAGCTAGTGGTTTGCTAGCGTCACGTGGACCTAGCCCTAGGGCATAGTGTGTCACGGGGTGCACCCGTGTTAGGAGCGGGGCCTCACACTCCTATAGATTATTAATAGTAGCTTATAGTTTTATTATTATATTAAGCATAAAAGTCTTCTTATTTAGATTAATTAGTTCCTAATAGGTCTTAGTAATTAAGCTTCTTATTCCTAGCCTCTCCTAAATTTATTCCTATAAGGCTATATTAATTTCTAGTAGAGGTATTATAGGTAGTAAAGCTTTCTTAATTATAGCTTTATTCTTCTTATTCTCCTTAATTATCTTCTATATTATCTAAGTAACACTATTAATCTACTAGTCTAGATTAAATAGTCTTAGGTTCTTTCTTAGACTAAATGCTTTTAATAGAGAAGGGACTAGTCCTAATAAGTTCCTATTATAGTATTAGATATCTTTAATGCCTTTTACTCTTATAAGATATTTATTACTAACTGCTTTAACTAATATTAGTATTATATAGTAAATATCTTAGAAAGGGATACTAAGCTTCTTTTAGAAGACCTTATTATATAATTAATCTAGAATCTATTACCTAACTTTATTTAACTAATCCTTATTTATTACCTTTACCTATAGCTAGGTTCTCCTAGATAGGTTAGCTTTAACTTTAGTGATTTTTAGTGTTATTATTCTTAACTTCCTTAACCCTTAGGTATTTTGCTAATCTTTCTCTAATAGCTAATACTTTTATAATAGCGCTTTCTTTACCTTTATCTTCTACGCTTACCTTCTTAAATTAGATAGTTAAGACTATACCTATTAATTCCCTCTTTAGGATTATTACCTTAACTTCTCTCTCTAGTTAGTATATTACTAGATTAAACTAGCCTTTTATTCTCTTAAAGATATCTTATTCTTTTATTATTATTTCTTAACTTATACCTTTACTTAGTCTATATTCCTTAATCCTAGGTATTATATAGGTAATCTTATAGTCTTTAAAATACTTAACCTAAAATATAGCTAGCTTATGTATATATTTACTAATTTAGAGAAATTTTAAGAGTAAGACTAGGGGTATAATCTAATACTTTAGATTATCCCTAATTACTAGGATATAGACTATTAGATTATAGACTATAAATTTTAATATCTTATTAAACTTAAGGATCTTATATCTTATAACTAAATAAGTATTATTATTATAGTAGTAGCATTTAGTTAACTAATAGCCCCTTCCTAAAATTATATTTAGATTAAAGATATAGTTATTCTTATTATAATTATATAGTCCTATATAGTTTATTTAGTAAAGCTACCTTTATTACTACTAGGTAATACTATATTTAGCCTTAAGCTATTTTATAATATTAATTTCCTTACCTACTTGTTTTATAAATATAATCTTTAGGTTAGCTAATTATTTTATTAGGTTATTTATTTAATCTTAATAATCTAATTACTTAGCTACTATCCTATTTCCTATCCCTTTTTTATAGAATCTAGTTTTACTATCCCTTCCTAATAAATTATCCTATACTAAATAATTTCTTTAAGAAGTTTATTACTTATTAAAAACCCTTAGATTAAATAATCTCTAATTTATAAGGCTAGATTCCTAATTATCTAAAGAAAGCTTTACTATATTAAAACCTTCTAGACCCCTATTTTAGAGTTTTAGGCGCATATAAACGTGTGTATTAAGCTCTATCTAGAGAGGTTTATATTTTATAATAAGGACTTCTTTATAAGTAAGCCCTTTATAATTTATAAAGCTTAAGATTAAATAATCTAGGAGTGCTTTATAAATATAGTTTAATTAGCTTATAGTGGTTTTCTATCCAGTTAGGTTAATAATAGATATTAGAGCTTAATACTTCTATAGCTAGTAATAGGTGTCTTAAATAGACTTTAGTTATATTAAATTAAGATCTTTAAGCTATTTATAAGTATTTTCTATTTAATCCTAACTAATAGCATTATACTAGAGAAGTATCTCCTCCTTAGACTCCTTCTAGGTTTATAATATAGTTAGTATCTTAACTACCTATTAAAGCTTTAGGTTAATATCCTATTTAAGTATCTTACACTAGTCTATCTTAGGTATACCTATTACCTTTATCTTTACTTTAAAGTCCTTAAGGAAGTTAGATATATTTTCACTAGTAAACTACTAAATATTATATCTATTCTATATAGTAATTAATAAGGTTTACTATACTATTATTTCTCTAAGGAGCTTTATAAAAGATTTTATATTAAGGCCTCTAAGGGCCTTAGGTATCTTACTAATATTATTAGGGTTTTTCCCTAAGTAGTCTTTAAACCTAGTTTAGGTTAGGCTAATTACTATCTTAGGATTAGATAGTCCCTAACTAGTAGTTAGAGTACTTAGCAAAGGAGTGTCCCTAAGGTCTTATTAACTAGTTAATAGCTTACTTAATCCTACTTTGCTAGTTTATTAAGAATAAGTTAGGATATAACTAGGCATAGAGTAGGATAAGTATTCTTTTAATTAATCTTAGAGAGAGATAGCTACTTATATTTAAATAAATATCTTTATAATATCTAGTGCTTCCTTTAGGAAGACTTTTAAAGGGGTAGTATTAGTAGTAATAAATAAACTATAAGTAAAGGCTACTAGAATAACTATATAGCTTTTTATAATTAACTATAAGATCCTAATAATTAGCTAAATAATAGTAAAATAGATAATAGGCCCTAAGATTAAATAGCCTAAAACACTAGACTATGTGTCCTACTAGCTTAGAACATTTAGCTATGTTTTCTATATTATAGACTTATATTTAGAGGTAACTAGCAAGGGATTAATAACTTAGCAAGTGTTTGTAAAGTACCCTTCTAAGCTAGCTAGCTTTTCTGCCTATATATGCGTATAATACGCTTCCTTCTGCCTAATCCTTCTTATCTTATTATATTTAGCTAGTTTAGCTACTTTTATTTTAATACCCTAGCTATCTTATAAGTTAAGTCTAGACTCTTAGTTTATAGCTTATTATAGGGAAAATAAGATAAAGGGATCTTCTTATAGTTTAGGTTAGTAATAGCTAAAGGGTATTAAAGGATTGCTTCTAATTAATCTTAACTAAGGCTAAGAAATAACTAGAGCAAAATAGTCCTAGGGGATTAAAAACTTATTTCTCTACTAGTTTTATTAAGCAGAAAACAATACCCTAAAAGATATAATACTAGCCTATACGCATAGGTAGCTTTAATATCTACGTATATTAAAGGGGTTAAGAAGCTTAACTATAGCAACCTATTATAAGGCTAGATTATCTCTATAAGATAGAGATAATCTAGATTAAATAGTCTAATGGATTAGAAGTAACCTAACGGTTAAATTAGTATAGGTAATAATAATCTTGTTAATTTATCTTATCTTAAAACATAATAACAAGCTATAGCAAAGCTAGGCATAAAAACTCTATATCTAATGTGCGTAATAAGCTCTAGAAGCCTAGTTAGAAGTGATCCCTTTATAGACCATTTGATCCCTAGCTTACATAACTAATGTTATTATCCCTTAGTGTGATAATTATCCCTGTGACCCCTAATGCTATCATTGCGAACGCGTGTGTTTCTCGCGCGATTCAGGCCACACAATACTATATATAAATCCTATAATTTCTACTAACTTCTAACAAAACTTTAATTTAACTACTAAGGCTATATAACTAGAGAGCTTAATATTAACTAAGACTTTATTAATATTAATTAAATGCTTTATTATATACCTTTACACTCCTAGTATAATTTCCTTATTATTATATATTATAGTTAGACCTTAGATAGTAATATTATCTAGGAAAGGTATGTTAATTTAGGGAATTAAGTTAAATAATACTCTCCTAATAATCCTAATAAACTAAGCTACTAAGTTAGTAGCTCCCTATAGTAGCTAATAGAGTTATAAAAGTCTAACTATAGTTAAAATTATTATTATATCCTAACTTCTCTTAGCTAATTTAACCTAATTATATCCTAATAATAAATTAATAATAGATAGGATCTTATATATTATAAAGCTTTTACTAAACGCTTTAGCTTCTTAAGGGCTAAGCGCATCCTATATTATAACTTTATTATATTTTATTACTAATAAGATTAAATAAATTCCACTATCCTTTTTTATAATAAGAAAATATAGATTCCTATAGGAACCATAGCTCTCCTCTAAATAACTATACTTTAGCTTTTTCTTTAAAAGATTAACTAGCTTTCCTTATAACCTAAGAGGTATTAAGATTAAACCTACCTACTATGCCTTATATTTAATAACCTTAATAACTTATAGTAGCGTAACTAGTAAGTTAACTTTTCTATACTCTAATAAGTCCTATACTAGTGCTGCTTCTTAGTTATAGAGAATTTCCTTAAAAATATTAATTTCTTCTAGTGTTAAATATTCTTATACCCCTTTAACTATTTAATTTAATTATTCCTAGGTTATTCTAAAACCTTAAGGGTTTACGCTAAATCTCCTAGTAATATACTTATTATATTTCCTAGATATATTAAGTTATAACTTTGCTTCTTCCTATTTCTTTAACTTTTACTTTAGATCTCCTTTAGGGGTTAATTTATTAAAGAGTATATTATTATAAGGGTAAATCTTCTAGGCTTTTTATTTATATATTATATTAATTATTAGATTAGGTAATTCTAGCTTTTACTAGGGTTAAAAATCCTTTATAACTACCTTAAGTTACTTAGTATAGTTAATTATTATATCTTTAATAACCATATAGAAGATCTTAGTTCCTTTCTTTATTAAGATAGGGATAAGTTCCTTACTATCTTCTAATATCTTCTCTATTTCTTCTTAAAATATTTAATCTTCTTCTAAGGTTTCTAAGGCTTCTAGTTTTACTACTAGGTAGCTAAATATAATAGTATTAATAGTAAGTTACTATACTAGTGGTTTATTAGTATATTACTACTAAATACTTCCTATAACTCTTAATATAATAACTATATTACTAAATTAACACTAGGTATAGAGCTCCCTACTATATAAGTAGTTAAATTATATCTAGTATATCCTAAAGAAAGGCATTCCTAGGATTAAGGTAATATTAACTAAGTCTAGGCTAATATAAAAAGTAGTAGGTATTTAGATATTCCTAGGTATAGCCTTATCTAAACCTCCCTAATTATCCTAATCTAGTGTAATAAGTAAGATAAGGTATTTATAGTATCTATTAGATAGATCTTTAATCTAAGTTATTTTACTATGCTTTCTAAGATTATATTTCCTTATACTCCTATATTAATAAGTCCTTATAGTAGCTCTCCTTTAGGGTTATCTAGTTAAACCTATAGGTATAGTAACTCCTATAGATTATTAATAGTAACTTATAGTTTTATTATTATATTAAGCATAAAAGTCTTTTTATTTAGATTAATTAGTTTCTAATAGGTCTTAGTAATAAAGCTTCTTATTCCTAGCCTCTCCTAAATTTATTCCTATAAGGCTATATTAATTTCTAGTAGAGGTATTATAGGTAGTAAAGCTTTTTTAATTATAGCTTTATTCTTCTTATTCTCCTTAATTATCTTTTATATTATCTAAGTAATACTATTAATCTACTAGTCTAGATTAAATAGTCTTAGGTTCTTTCTTAGACTAAACGCTTTTAATAGAGAAGAGACTAGTCCTAATAAGTTCCTATTATAGTATTAGATATCTTTAATGCCTTTTACTCTTATAAGATATTTTTTACTAACTACTTTAGCTAATATTAGTATTATATAGTAAATATCTTAGAAAGGGATACTAAGCTTCTTTTAGAAGACCTTATTATATAATTAATCTAGAATCTATTGCCTAACTTTATTTAACTAATCCTTATTACCTTTACCTATAGCTAGGTTCTCCTAGATAGGTTAGCTTTAACTTTAGCGATTTTTAGTATTATTATTCTTAACTTCCTTAACCCTTAGGCGTTTTACTAATCTTTCTCTAATAGCTAATACTTTTATAATAGTGCTTTCTTTGCCTTTATCTTCTATGCTTACCTTCTTAAATTAGATAGTTAAGACTATACCTATTAATTCCCTCTTTAGGATTATTACCTTAACTTCTCTCTCTAGTTAGTATATTACTAGATTAAACTAGCCTTTTATTCTCTTAAAGATATCTTATTTATCTATTATTATTTCCTAACTTATGCCTTTGCTTAGTCTATATTCCTTAATCCTAGGTATTATATAGGTAATCTTATAATCTTTAAAATACTTAACCTAAAATATAGCTAGCTTATATATATAGCTACTTATTTAGAGAAATTTTAAGAGTAAGACTAGGGGTATAATCTAATACTTTAGATTATCCCTAATTACTAGGATATAGACTACTAGATTATAGACTATAAATTTTAATATCTTATTAAACTTAAGGATCTTATATCTTATAGCTAAATAAGTATTATTATTATAGTAATAGTATTTATTTAACTAATAGCCCCTTCTTAAAATTATATTTAGATTAAAGATATAGTTATTCTTATTATAATTATATAGTCCTATATAGTTTATTTAGTAAAGCTACCTTTATTACTACTAAGTAGTACTATATTTAGCCTTAAGCTATTTTATAATATTAATTTCCTTACTTACTTATTTTAAAAATATAATCTTTAGGTTAGCTAATTATTTTATTAGGTTATTTATTTAATCTTAATAATCTAATTACTTAGCTACTATTCTATTTTCTATCCCTTTTTTATAAAATCTAAGTTTACTATCCCTTCCTAATAAATTATTCTATACTAAATAATTTCTTTAAGAAGTTTACTACTTATTAAAAACCCTTAGATTAAATAATCTCTAATTTATAAAGCTAGATTCCTAATTATCTAAAGAAAGCTTTACTATATTAAAACCTTCTAAACCCCTGTTTTAGAGTTCTAGGTATATATAAATATATATATTAAGCTCTATTTAGAGAGGTTTATATTTTATAATAAGGACTTCTTTATAAGTAAGCCCTTTATAATCTATAAAGCTTAAGATTAAATAATCTAGGAGTGCTTTATAGATATAGTTTAATTAGCTTATAGTGGTTTTTTATCTAGTTAGGTTAATAATAGATATTAGAGCTTAATGCTTTTATAGCTAGTAATAGGTATCCTAAATAGATTTTAGTTATATTAAATTAAGATTTTTAAGCTATTTATAAGTATTTTCTATTTAATCCTAACTAGTAGCATTATACTAGAGAAGTATCTCCTCCTTAGACTCCTTCTAGGTTTATAATATAGTTAGTATCTTAACTACCTATTAAAGCTTTAGGTTAATATCCTATTTAAGTATTATATACTAGTTTATCTTAGGTATACCTATTATCTTTATCTTTACTTTAAAGTCCTTAAGGAAGTTAGATATATTTTTACTAGTAAACTACTAAATATTATATCTATTCTATATAGTAATTAATAAGGTTTACTATACTATTATTTCTCTAAGGAGCTTTATAAAAGATTCTATATTAAGGCCTCTAAGGGCCTTAGGTATCTTACTAATATTATTAGGTTTTTCCTAAGTAGTCTTTAAACCTAGTTTAGGTTAGGCTAATTACTATCTTAGGATTAGATAGTCCCTAACTAGTAGTTAGAGTACTTAGTAAAGGAGTATCCCTAAGGTCTTATTAACTAGTTAATAGCTTACTTAATCTTACTTTACTAGTTTATTAAGAATAAGTTAGGATATAACTAGGTATAGAGTAAGATAAGTATTCTTTTAATTAATCTTAGAGAGAGATAGCTACTTATATTTAAATAAATATCTTTATAATATCTAGTACTTCCTTTAGGAAGACTTTTAAAGGGGTAGTATTAGTAATAATAAATAAACTATAAGTAAAGGCTACTAGAATAACTATATAGCTTTTTATAATTAACTATAAGATCCTAATAATTAGCTAAATAATAGTAAAATAGATAATAGGCCTTAAGATTAAATAGTCTAAAACACTAGACTATATATCTTACTAGCTTAGAATATTTAGCTATGTTTTCTATATTATAGACTTATATTTAGAGGTAACTAGTAAGGGATTAATAACTTAGTAAGTATTTGTAAAGTACCCTTCTAAGCTAGCTAGCTTTTCTACCTATATATATGTGTAATACGCTTTCTTTTACCTAATTCTCCTTATCTTATTATGTTTAGCTAGTTTAGCTGCTTTTATTTTAATACCCTAGCTATCTTATAAGTTAGGTTTAGACTCTTAGTTTATAGCTTATTATAGGGAAAATAAGATAAAGGGATCTTCTTATAGTCTAGGTTAGTAATAGCTAAAGGGTATTAAAGGATTGCTTCTAATTAATCTTAACTAAGGCTAAGAAATAACTAGAGTAAAATAGTCCTAGGGGATTAAAAACTTATTTCTTTACTAGTTTTATTAAGCGGAAAATAATACCCTAAAAGACATAATACTAGCCCACATATATAGGTAGCTTTAACGTTTATATACATTAAAGGGGTTAAGAAGCTTAACTATAGTAACCCGTTATAAGGCTAGATTATCTCTATAAGATAGAGATAATCTAGATTAAATAGTCTAATGGATTAGAAGTAACCTAACGGTTAAATTAGTGTAGGTAATAATAATCTTGTTAATTTATCTTATCTTAAAATATAATAACAAGCCATAGTAAAGCTAGGCATAAAAACTCCATATCTAACGTGCGTAACAAGCTCTAGAAGCCTAGTTAGAAGTAATCCCTTTATAGACTATTTAATCCCTAGCTTATATAACTAATGTTATTATCCCTTAGAGTGATAATTATCCCTGTGACCCCTAATGCTATCATTGCGAACGCGTGTGTTTCTAGGCGCGCGATTCAGTCCACACAATATTATGCCTTTAATAATATAAGGGTCTAGCTATTTATTAGGATAATCTGTGCTATACTAACGCTATAAGCCTTAGTAACTCTATACCTAGCTTAGATACTTAGCTAATTACTTTAATTAAGGTTAATAAACTAGTGTTTATTATTAAAGATATATACTAAGGATTTGCTATTAAGTATAACTTATAATCCTAGTTAGATATAAAAAGCCTCTAAGGATAGTTATATAGCTATAAATACAGTGCTTTCCTCTTCCTTACTTTCTTATAGGTTATTTTCCTTAAGCTATATATTATAGGCGTTTTATATATTATTAGGTTAATAATTTATTACTTCTTTTGCCTTTTTTAATAGATCTTTATTAACCTTCTAATTCTTTAGTAAGTAAAGTGTTTTATAGATCTTCTAGGTGTCTTTTAATAGCCTAATATAATACTTATTATAGTAAATATATAGTTTCTTATTATTCTTATTATTATTATTATTATTCTCTTTAGTTTAACTATTAAGAGAAGGTTTTACACTAAAAGACTCTCCAATCTTACCTTAAGACCTTCCTTATGCCTTAATTAAATGCCTAATTCTTATAATAGTAGTATAGAAGTTAAGGACTTTTCCCTTAGTCTTAATAGTAAAGATTAATAAGTTAATTTAAGCTAAAAATAAAGGAAATTAAGCACTTATAGTATTATTAACTATCTTAATAGGTAAATTACCTTTAGTAATTAGGTAATTTGCTTAAAAGCATTATTTATAACTAATTAATATATTAGCAAGCTATTTACTAATATTAGCTTTTATAAGATTATATTTAATAGTCTTATTAAAGTTTACTTTAGTATAATGCTTAATAGTCCTTACTAAGGGTATTATATTCCTTACTAATTCTCTAAGCTTCTTATAAAGAGAGATATGCCTTAGAGTTATTTACTTATATTTATTTCTAAGTATTATAGTAAACTAATTATAGTATTTTCTTATTATTTTTAAAAGGCTTTAATCCTAACTATTAAATACTTAATATTACCTACTTAGGACTATATACTAGGCGCTATCTTTAGTATTATTAGGTTATTAAGGGTATTTAAAATATCCCCCTTCTAGTGTGCTAATAGTATAGGAAGTCTCTAAAGGTTATTATTAAGTGTTAGAAGCGCTTATAGTTACTAATATAGAACTTCTTAAATAAGTTTAATATCCTTTATGTGAGGCCCCGCTCCTAACATAGGTGCACCCTATAACACACTATGCCCTAGGGCTAGGTCTACGTAACGCTAGCAAACCACTAGCTATAAGATAGTGGTTTGCACACACTACACACTTAGACCTAGTAAGCTTTAGTTAATATATAAAGTGCCCCTATATCTCTTACTTAGCTATCCCCTTATTCTTATAATTCTAAAGCTTTAACACTAGCTACCTAAGAGTAATATAGGGGGAAAAACTATATAATCTAATAAGGTAATACTAGTAAATAACTAAGACTAACTTTCTAAGAGTAATAGCACTATAGCTATAGGTATAATCTCTACCCCTAGTATTACTAATACCCTAACTAAAGGAGGGGAAACCCCTTTAGACCTCTTATTCTTATTACTTATTAAGTAGTAATAGTAAAATAAATTACCTAGCTAGAAAAACTAAAGAAGCTATAAGATAAGAAATAAGAACTTATTAAGTTACTTTATCTAAATATAGGGAAAGAATAAGTAAAAAGGCTATAAAGGTTAAGCTTATTCTTAAGTAAGAGTAATAAGAAAGTTAAAGTCTAGAATATTACTAAGCTTACTTACCTTACTAACCTATAGAAATATAAGATATAGATTAATAACCTTAACTATGCCTTTAATAAAGTAAAATATAAGTATATATATAATTACTAAAAGATTCTCTTTATACTTAACTATATATATACTAATTATAAGGTAAGATAAAACTAATACCTTAAGGAATAGTTAGCTAGTAGCTATAAAGAACTTAAAGATAACTAGGATAAATTCTAGACTTAGATACTTATATTACTTAAAGACTTTATAAACTATAATATATAAATTACTAAGTAATTAGAAAATATAAAGTAATATAAGAGCTAAAGCCTTATTAAGTTTAGTATTTACTTAGATTTACTAGAGAAACACTTAGAAAAAGCCTTTAAAAAGTCCTATACACTTATATTCTTTATAAAACTACTCCTAACCTATAAAACTATATTAACTTATATACCTTTATTATTAGAAAGACTAGAGAGAAGGTTATATAACTTACCTAGTAGTTTTAGGAGGTAATACTAAGGAGTAAGTAAAGATGTAAGTATTCTAAGGATAAGGGGTTTTCTAAGAACCCCTATGTTAGGAGCACAAAGGCAAGAGGGACATTATAAGAGGGCTGCCTCTCTAAGCGAGGCGGATCCCTAGATAACTCGTGCGCTAGGACCTAGTAGCTAGATAGTTACGTAGGCGTAAGGAGAAGGTATATAATAAGGACCTCTCCTATTTAGGGAAGAGGTTAGAGTTTAAAACCTTTATATACCTACCCCTAGCTATTACCTTTATAGTAGTAACCTTATTCTCCTATTATTACTCTATTTATCTCTTCCTATGCCTTTAGTTAAAATAAATTAAACTCTTAAATCCTTTAGGGCAAATAGACTATTAGTTATAAATTATAATATTAGAATTAAATAAGATAGCTATATAATTTACTATATATAGTAACTATATAGCTAGTGTATTATACTTAGGTAATAATATAGGACACTAAGATAGTGTAATCCTAGGGTCTAATAGCCTAGATAGGAATAATAAAAATAGCACTCCTAAAGATTAAAATAATAATAAGGAGCCTACTATAAATTAATATAATAATTATAGAGAAATTAAGCATAGTAAAGAAAAGCTAAACTAAATCCTTAAGTAAGCTAAGACTAAGCTATAAAGAGCTTAGAAAAGATAGAAAATTCTATAGCTATAAAAATAGTAGCATATAATTAAGGTAGGCACCTTATTAGTAAGTACTAGTACTAGACTTACTAACCTTACTAAAGGACCTATAATTATACTACCTTTAGACTTACTAAGAAGCTCTAAACCTACTATAACCCTATATTACTATAGTCTTATAAAAATATAACTAAAGACTCTAGTATATAAAGGAGATTTATATAAAAGTCTTTAATATTTCTTAGCAAACCTTAATATAGCTTTTACCTTAGACTATAAGATATTTATTAATAATACTACTAAAGTAACTTATACTAGTAGCTACTTAGTAAAGGATATAAAATAATAATAGATATATTATATAGCTATAGATAGTTATATAGATTACTAGGACTACACTTAGGCTAGGTTTATAGATTAGCTAAAAACTAGAATAAAAGATAAAAATATATAGTGCTTAGAAGCTATAAGAATACTACTAACCCTTAGATAAGAAAACTATTAGTTATTCTAGGGATTTATAAAAATATAAATAAAAGCTAAGGCTAAACTCCCTAAAGCAATCCCTATAAGACTTTATATTTATATATTTATTAATAGTCTAAATAACACTATAAAGAAGCAAATACTTAGCTAGGAGTTTCTAGTAATATAAACCTATTTAGCTAGTTAAGAAAAGAAAGTAAAAGTTATAATAAAAATAAGTTAGAATAGTAACTAAAGTAATAACTATAAATAAGACTATAGATAGAAAAGGCAATGCTTAAATTTACTTATAGTAAATATACTATAATAAAGTAATAAGGAAGCTATAAGATCCCCTATAGTATACTTTAAATATAAATAACCTAGTTATATTATACTAAGATATAAAGAACTAGATTATTTTATTTATAAGAGCGTAAGCTATATAACGCTATTATATAGGAATAATAGTAACTAAGTAGTAAGGTAAGATATAAATAAGATACTAATTAGCTTTACTTAGGCCTAGGATAATGCCCTTACTAATAAATTATCTAAGGATATAAGAATAAAAGTTTAGATATTATTATAGTAAGATTATAAATAGGTAGTAGTGTTTATATTACTTAATATAGGCATAATAGAATTAATTATTTACCTAAAATTATTATTAAAGGTAAATTAAGCTAATATATAGAAAGATAATACGCTACTTAAAAGTATAGCTAAGACCCTTATTTTATATTAAGAAATCTTAAATTAGGTTATCTTAGTAAAAGATAGCATAGGCTATATAAAGATATGCTAAGTTTGCTACTATATTATAAATACTCCTAAGAACCTTATTCTAGGAATAGACTAGGCTAGAATATATAAGCCTATAGTTATATCCTAGAAAGAGGGACTATAGAGACACCCTATTATAAAAGATTGCCTTAACTTTATATTAAGAATATAGCAAGTAAGAAGAGAAGTAAAACGCTTATTTATAGTATTTTTACTTTATTTAGTATTAATTAAGCTTATAGACCTACTAAATAAGGATAAAAAAGATAAGGATATTAGCCCTATAGTAAGCAATGCCCTAACTTATAATAGCCTAACTATAATTAAGGTATAAGATACCTATATAATAAGTAAGAAGAGTTTTATTACCTTAATAAACCCTAATAGTAAGGTAGTAATACTTAATCTAGAAAAGAATTATAAGCCTAAGTTACTAGAGGTATATATAGAGTTTAAAGATATATTTTCTAATAAGCTTATAGGCATACTTCCTAAGTTAGGTAGTTATATATATATAATTAAGTTAGAAGAAGGGAAAATACCCTCTTAGGGGCTAATATATAGTTTAGCTAAAAAAGAGCTAGAGATGCTTAGAGAGTACCTAGCTAGTATATAGTAAAAAGAATAGATCTAAAGATTAATTAGCCTAGCTAGGGCCCTAATTTTATTTATTTTAAAGAAAGGAGATAAATTAAGGCTTTATATAAATTATAGAGGCTTAAATTAGATTATAATAAAAGATAAGGTACTATTACCTCTAATTACTAAGATCTTAAATTAATTAAAGAGGGTAAGGGTTTATACTAAATTAGATCTTAAAGATATATACTACTAGCTATATATCTATAAGGGAGATAAGTAAAAGATAGCCTTTTAGTGTAAATATAGTTACTTTAAGTATCTTATAATGCTATTTAGGCTTATAAATATACCTATAACCTTCTAAGAATATATTAATAGCGCCCTTAAGGGCCTTATTAATTTAATTTGCGTTATTTACCTAGATAATATTCTGATTTATAGTAGTAATATAGAAGCATATAAGAATTATATTAAATAAGTCCTTTATAAGCTTTATAAAGCTAGCCTTTTTATTAACCTTATAAAGTATAAATTTTTATATACTAAGGTTAAGTTCTTAGGATTTATAATTACAAAAGAAGGTATCTTAATAAAGCCTTCTTATATTAAGGCTATTATAACCTAGCTAGTACCTTATAGCGTGCTTAATATCTAGTTATTTCTTAGTTTTACTAGATTTTACTAATACTTTATTAAAAGCTATAGTAAAATTATAATTTTACTAATTAATTAACTTAGGGAGATTAGTTAGTAACCTTTAAGCTAGAGCCCTATAAGTTAGTAGCGTTTAGGGAACTCTAGTAGTAATTCTAAGAAGCGCTAATTTTAGTTTATTTTAATTTACTAGTACCTTTAAGGGTAAAGACTAATATATTAGAATACGCTATTAGAGTAGTCCTTATAATATTAGTGCTAGGTTACTAGCACCTAGTAGTGTATATATTAAGGAAGTTAAATAATATAGAACTTTATTATATAACACTAGATATAGAGCTTCTAGTAATCTAAGAGGCTTTTTAGGCCTAGAGACACTATCTAGCTTATTTAATATATCTAATTACTATTATAACTAATTATCTTAACTATAAGTACCTAGTTATAAAGCTAAAGCTAAGTAGTAAGTAGGTTATAGTATTAGATAAGCTCTATCTATTTAATTTTATAATTTATATAGGGTAAGGAAATTAAACCTAGCTAATACACTATTAAGAAGGTTAGATTATATTAATAAAGAGAAAAAGCAAAGGTAGTGTCCTTATAATTACTAATATTTCTATTAAAGTTTATAGAGGTAAAGTAATAAGGATATAGTAGTAAAACTACTAACACTATAAGGTTTATTTATTTATTATCTAGTAAGTTAAATATTAAGTTATAGAGGCGCTATAATAGAACTACTAATATCTAGTGTTTTAAGAAAATATAACTTAAATATATTCTAGAAGAGCCTATAAGTCTAGGATTCCTTATAGGAGAGATTATAGTAGGGATTTTAAATAGTTTATAGTAAGAATATTATAGTAAAACTACTAATACCTAGCGTTTAGAATTATTATATAGCTAACTAGACCCTATAAGTCTAGGATTCCTTATAGGAGGAATTATAGTAGGGATAGTAAATAATAAGTAGTAAGATAGTTATAGTAAAACTACTAATACTTAATAAGGCTTATTATTTAATTATATTTTACCTATAAGTCTAGGTATATAAAATAAGCTAATCCCTTATAGAGACATTATAGCTAGGATTTTAATAATTAGGAGAGCTTTAGTAAAGTTAAACTTTACTATATTTAAAGAAGGCTTAGATTCTCTAATTTAAGTTTTATTATTTAAAGTATAATAAAGGGATACCTTTATTATATAGTAAAAGTTACTACTAGAAAGTAGTAACTTTAGAATATTATAAATATAGTCTATTAGGCTCTCTAAGCTATTAATATTTAAAGACTAAGTTTTTATTCCTATAGAAATAAGAAAAGAGATTTTACTACTAACCTATAATAACCCTACTACTAGATATTAGGGAGTTAGTAAGACACTTTACTAAATTATAAACTAATACTATTAGCTAATAATAAAAAAAGACACTAAGTTATATATAAGTACTTATATAAATTATTAAGTTTTAAAGCCTAGGTTATATAAACCCTATAGTAAGTTAGTAGCTTTACTAGTACTTAATTACCCTTTCTAGGAACTCTTAATAGACTTTATAATAGAATTACTACTAGTAAAGAATAGAAATTAGACTTATAATATAATCCTAGTTATTATTAATTATTTTATAAAGTATAGTATTTATATCCCTATATTTATATAACTAACTAGTAATAGGCTAGTAATAGTGTTTTTAGAATATATATTTAGAGACTATAGTGCCCTAGAAGGTATTATTATAAACTAAGGGTTAATATTTATTAGTGGGTTTTAGAGAATATTTTACTACCTTATTATAATAAAGTAATAACTAAGTACTACATTTTACCTATAAATAAATAAATAGATAAAACGTTTAAATTAAGTTTTAGAGTATTATCTAAGGGCTTTTACTTATATAAAGTAGATAGATTAGGCTAATAATTTACTAATAGTATAATTTACTTATAATATAAGTAAGTATATAGTATATAGCTATATACTTACTAAGGTATTATAAGGGTATAACCTAAGGGGGCTATATTAAGTAGTTATATAAATTCCTCTAATAAATAATTAGGCTAAGACTAGAGTCTAGGAGCTAAGAGATAAGTATACTATAATAAAGTAGCTTCTAAGTAATATATAAGCTTAGTATAAGAAATATTATAATTTAAAGAGAAAGCTAATAAGATTTAATATAAGTAACTATATTTTACTATTAATAAAGAATATTAATTTATAATGCCTTAGTAAGAAGCTCTTAGTAAAGGACTTAGGCCTCTATAAGATTAAAAAGGAGGTTAGGAGTTATAGTTTAGTATATTAATTATTATTACTAGCTAAGATATACTTATATAATATTTTTAATATTATAAGCCTTAAGCCTTTTTATAGGGACCTAAGTAATATAGTTAATATATCCTTATTATAAGATAATATTAAGGATAATAAAGAAGAATTTAAAGTTAAGAGAATTATTTTATATAAGTATAATAGTAAATACTATAAATATCTAATAAAATAGAAAGACTATAATAATTTAGAGAATTTATAGGTACTAAAGAGGGATTTTATCTTAAAAGATATTATTAATAATTATAAGTAGTAATTATATAGCTAAATTATAGAGATAAAGTTACTTCTATAGGTTAAAAAGAGTAAAGTCTAATAATAGTATTAATTTTTAAAACTATAATCTAAATAGCTATTTACTTATTACTTCTCTATAGGGATATTAGTAGCTATA
Organism: Epichloe scottii; assembly: GCA_021950295.1. Lineage (NCBI taxonomy): Eukaryota > Fungi > Ascomycota > Sordariomycetes > Hypocreales > Clavicipitaceae > Epichloe > Epichloe scottii. The sequence continues at coordinate 5,325,147 of CP083247.1, read as the reverse complement.
ATAACTTTAGCTTTATAATTAGAAGATTCCTTATCCCTATAGGTATAAGCCTAAATTTCTTCTAGGACCTCTAAGGGCCTAATATAAATAGGGAGTTAAGTAATAAATAATATAAACTAGTAGTAAGTTAGTAAGATATAAGCTATAAAAATATTTAAGAAACTTACTATTAGGCTAGTTATAGCTATAAAGTAAAGATAGTTTATAATTTTAATTTAAGTCTTTAAGTTAGTAATATTAAGTTATTATAAGAATATAGTATACTTATTAGCCTTTACCTTATAAGTAATATTAGTAGTAAGATAAGTATATTTAACCTAGCTATATTAATTAGTATTTTTATAAGATAATAAAGTATTATAAAGTTTATAAAGAGTATAAATAAGAGCCTAGTAGTAAGTTAGTAATTATTAAGTTATATATTAATAAGGGTAAACTTATAATATTAGTATAAAAGTATATTCCTTTAGGAATAGACTAAATTAAGTTAAATAGCTTTTTATAAAGCTAAGTAATTCTATTAAGGCACTAGTAGTATATTAGTAAAGAACTTATTTTAAGGGTTAGGATAATATATACTAATATAAAGTTTATTATTTCTTATATAATATATATATTTTATAGAATTATTTAAGGAAGTTAGCTAAGGATAGTAATAAGGTAGTAGTATAGTTATACTTAAGAAGTAACTATAGTTTTCTAGAGTAGCTTTTTCTTTAATAATATATTAAGGCTTAGTACTTTTATTATCTTAAAGAGTAATCTTCTAAATAGTAGCTTACTAAGCATAATATAAATAGGGTATCTTAGTATTACTAGCACTAAGTTAGTAGTAAGACCTCTATACTTAAGTAGTAAACTTATATAGTTAATTTACTTATTTTTATATATTTATAAGGGGATTTCTTAGAAACCTTAGTAGTAAGAGTAAGTATAGGACTAGTAAAGATAGATATAGTAATAAATATAATAAGCTAGTAAATAGTTAGTAGTGCTAAAGTAATAAAGAAATTTAAGGGAAAAAAGGATTATTTAAAGACTACTAAATAATAGTAATATAAAAGCTACTATTAAGCTAGTAAGAGTAACTTATAAATTTAAGATAAGGATATTAAAGAAAAAATAATAAGAAAAGAGAGAAAACTAGCCTCTTTTATAGGGGATAGCTAACCCTTAAGTAATTTATAAGCCCTTAAGTAATCTATAAGCTATATATAATAAATTAATAAATTAGAAAAATTATAGTTATAGCTACTACTATTAGAAATATAGGCTAGCTATACACACATAGTAAAGTTAGGATAAATTTGCTATAATTTATAAATAAAGCTATCTAAATTATTAGGACTAGGGACCCTATCTATTTAACCTAATTATAAAAATTAATATAAGTTATCTAATAGGGGGATTTAGCTATGTAAAAGCTAAGTATAGTTAGGTCTTAGCATTAAAGCTATAAAGTAATAGTAATTAATAGTAAGCTAGCTATGTAAGAAAATAATTAGGACTTAATGTTATTAAGGTTTTATTTTTTTACTAATGTGTTAGGGCATAAGGGATTATAATAATCCTATGTTATACTATAAGGTTAAAGAATAGTCTTAGAAGCTTCTAAGTAGTATACTTACCCCTAAGTAGTAGTTTATTATATAATTAAGGATAATTATATATAGGGGGTATTATATTAGAAGCATAAAGGCAGGAGGGATATTATAAGAGGGCTGCCTCTCTAAGTAAGGCGAATCCCTAAATAACTTATACGCTAGGACCTAGCAGCTAGATAGTTACGTAGGCATAAGGAGAAGGTATATAATAAGGACCTCTCCTATTTAGGGGAGAGGTTAGAGTTTAAAACCTTCGTGCACCCACCCCTAGCTATTACCTTTATAGTAGCAACCTTATTCTCCTATTATCACTCTGTTTATCTCTTCCCACGCCTTTAGTTGTAACACCCTAATACTATAGATATAACTCCTTATATAGCTATAAACCTAATAGAGATTAAAAAGATAAAAAGAAAGAAAAACCCTAGCTATAGCTCTAAATAATAAGAAAGTTAGAGAGAAAAGATATTACTATAACTATAATAATACTAAATATATAGTATACTTTTATAATAAGCTAAAAAGAGAGTATAGAAAGGACTAAGGAAATTACTAAAGGTAAAAGTAAATACCCTTACTTTTATCTCCTAAGCTAAGGTACTAGTAAGGTATTACTTTTATATACTAGTTACTATTTATAGGTATAAAGATATTTAAATAGTAGTAAATCTAGATAGTTACACTAAGGTTAATATTATTAGTACTAAATTTATAAAAACCTATAAGCTAGATAGGGCTAAGATTACTATACCTATCCTTAAGGTAATAGGGGCCCTTATAGTTTCCTAATATAGTATTTATAAGCTACCTATTATAATTAAAGATTTAAGGAAGAAAGAAAAGAATCTTAAGCTACTATATATAGCTATAAATAAGAACCTAAGAGTAAGGGGAAGTCCTATATTAATTAGAATATATACACTAGTAAAAGAGTATATATACCTTTATTTATACTTATAAGAATAGTGGTTTAAGAAAAAGAGAAAAGCCTTTTTATTAATAACTCCTTATAAGTTTACTAAAGTAATATATAATAAGATAATTATATATATTATTATAGGAGTTATAGAGAATAAGTTTATTACCCTTAAAGATAATAAGAAGGCAAAAGCCTATAGAATAGTTAGTAATATCCCTAAAGAACTATATAAGTTTAAAGATATATTTATATTAAATAAGGCAAGAAGCTTACTATTAAGAAAGTTAATAAACTATATAATTAATTTAGTACCTAATACTATGCTACTATATAGACCTATTTACTCTCTCTTCTAAAGTAAACTATAGGAACTCTAAGAGTATATTAAGAATAACCTAGTAAAGGGCTAGATAAGACCTTTAAAGAGTCCTATAGGGGCGCTAATTTTATTTATACTAAAGAAGAATAAAATACTCTAACTATATATAGATTATTAGGGACTTAATAGGGTTATATAAAAGAATTACTATACCCTCCCCTAATTTTAAAAATCTTAGATTAATACTAAGAGGCTTACTTTTTCTTAAAAATTAATATTAAAGATACTTATTACTAAATTTATATTAAAGGGGTAATAAATAGAAAACTACCTTTTATATATACTATAGGCACTATAAATATCTTATTATACCTTTTAAGCTAACTAATACCCTAGCTACCTTTTAAAGTTATATTTATAAAGCGCTTTAAGGGCTAGTTAATATAATTTATATAGTATATCTAGATAATATCCTTATTTTCTTAAAAACATAGGAGAAGTATACTATATATATTAAGGAAGTCCTAGAGTATATATAACTAGTAAAGCTATATACTAAGCCCTTTAAGTGCTTCTTTTATTAGGAATTTATAAAGTTCCTTAGGTTTATTTTATTAGTTAATAGGATTTTAATAGATATAAGTTAAGTTAATATAATTTAGGACTAAATAGAGCTAATAAGCTTTAAGAATATATAGTTATTCCTTAGGTTTTATAACTTTTACTAATAGTTTATTTATAAATACTCTAGGATTATAGCACCCCTATATATATTAATAAAAGGTAGTTAAAATAGCATTTAGACTAGGAAGTTTATATTTAAAGTAAAGAAATAGCTAGTATTTAACTAGCTAAAGAATATATTCTAGTAAGTGCCTTTACTTTATTATTATAACCTAAGTTAACTAGTATATATTAAGATAAATACTTTAATCTTTATAATAGTAAGGATTTTATCCTAGTAAGATAATAAGGGCTATTAGTATTTAGTAGCCTTTTAGTTAAGGAAATTTATAGACACTAAATATAACTATAGTATAGCTAATTAAGAGCTACTTACTATAGTAAAGTTATTTAAATACTAGTAATACTATATTAAAGGTATAGTAAGCCTAGTAAAGGTTTTATTAGATTACTATAATTTATAAACCTTTATAAAGTAGCTAAAGTTAAATAGGAGGTAGGTAAGATAGTATATATTTCTTTACCCCTTTTACTTTATAATTAAGCATAGACTAGGGAAAAGTAACCCTATAAATACACTATTAAGAAGGTCTAATTATAAGGGTAAACCTATTATAAATAGGGCGCTCTTACTAGAACTTTAGAGAAAGATAATAACTACTAAAAAACTAGTAAAAGAGATACTAATATAGTAAGGAAAATATAGTAAGATACCTTTAGGGAAGGAAAATATCCTAGTCTTATAAGAGAAGTAACCTAGTAAAATGCCTTTAGGGAAGAAAAATATCCTAGTTATAAGAGAGAAACCTATAGAGGCTAAAGTAACCTAGTTAGATAGTGCTATAAAGTATATAAGCTAGTTAGCTACTAAGGATTTAGTAAAAGATTAGCTAAATAAGGGTAATTTTAAGGAGAAAGTAATGTGTGTTTAAGGTATTAATATATAAGAGATTTAAGGGGCTATTATATTACTAAATCCTTACTAATCTAAGCTAAATAAACCTTTAGTGTAATTACTATAGAAGGCATAAGACTAAGATTTAAATCTATAAAGGCAAAGTAATAAGGTAAACTCCCTAATAAAAGAAAAGGGAAAAGCTAGTCTATAGTTATATAGTAAGAAAGGCCTTCTAATATACTAAGATTAGGTAGTTATTCCCTAGGAGCCTATCTTATAATAGGAGCTCCTATAGCTATACTATAATAATTTACTAGTAAGTTACTTTAGGACTAAATATACTCTTAAGCTCTTAAAGCGCTACTTCTAGTAGCTAGTAATAAGTAAGTTTATATTAAACTATGTTATAAGTTATAGTATATACTAATAGGTAGTAGTATAAAGATATTACCTATATAGATCTCTTAAATCCTTACTAATACTAAGGTAACTATAGGTAAAAATCTTAATAGATTTTATTATAGGCTTACTTATATTATAAATAACTAATTAAGTAACTAATATAATCCTAGTAATTATAGACTAATTTACTAAGTACTCTATTTTTCTCCTAGTATTAACTATAATTAATATAGCTAAACTAGTAAAGCTATTTTATTAAGAGATTAAATTATAATTTAGACTACTAGAAGGCATTATATTAGATAAAGGATTTATCTTTATAAGCTAGTTTTAGTTAGACCTATGCTACCTATCCTATGTTAAATATAGGCTATTTATAGTGTTTTACCCTTAAATAAATAAGTAAATAAAGCAAATAAACTAAGTACTTAAGCACTATCTTTAATGCTTTATTAGAGAGAATTAATAAATATAGCTAAAACTACTTCTAATAGCTTAATTTACTTATAATAATATAGTTAATAAAATAACTAGCTACTCCTTAAATTACATACTTATAGGCTATTTACCTAAGTTTTGCCTAGCTCTTAAGGGTAAGATTACTAAAGGGAAGGTGCTAAAAGCATATATATATATTATAAAGCTATATAAAGTTAGAAAATAACTTAAGTAAAGCTAGGGAAAAGCTACTAAAACATAGGTAAAATACTATAACTAGTACTACTAGCTATTAACCCTAAAAAGGGAGACTTAGTACTTCTATTAGCTAAGAATATTAGACTTAAAGATATAAAATATAAGCTAATTACTAGGTTTATTAGGCTATTTTAAATACTTAATACTATAGGAAAATAAGCTTACTAGCTTACACTACCTAAAAAATATAGTTAATTATATAATATCTTTTATATTAGCTTACTAAAGCTATAGAAACACTAGGGGAATGTGGATAATAAGGATATACTAATACTAAACCTTAAAGATAAAGATAATAAGTATAAAGTTAAAGAAGTTAAGAATTATAAAAGGACTTATAAAGGTAATAAATACCTAGTAAAATAAAAGGGCTAGCCTAGTAAATATAACTAGTAAATCCTAGTAAAGGATATAGAAGGCGCTTAATATATAATTTATATATATTACTAGATAAAAGGGAAGAAAGTTAGTAGTAAGATATAATAGAATTATAGGCAAAAAGATATAAGTTTACTATAGAAAAAGGCTAGTATTTCTAGCCACTATTAAAACTCTAATTAAGGGTCTAGGATAAACTACTAAAAAATAAAGGAAAGCTACCCTAAAGAAAGGGTAAAATAACTAGAAAACTCTTAATAGTTATACCCCTATAGGTAAAAAGCGTGCTATTAATAAAGGCAAACTTAGCACTATTCTTATTTGCCTTAATTACCTTCTCTATAGTATAGTAAAACTAATATATTACTATAGCCTAGGCTACGTAGCCTAGGTTAGAGGGCTAAAGCTAAAGGACTATCTTTACCTCCTAGGCGCTTATAATATCCTCTAGGTCTCCCTATAAAAGAGTTAGTAAAAGACTAGCAAAAACGCGATAAAGAGTTATATATAAACTATAGCTAGAGGGGCTAGAGTAGTAGAAACCATAGTAACTTAAAGTTACTAGCGGGAGACCACATACTGCTAGTATGTGATAGATGCGGCCTGCACGGAAATGTAAGCAAAGAACAGGAATAATAGGCGACTCACTGTCTCACACGTATCTCCGCGCTTGTTATATTATATATAACGTTTAGAAAGCTTTATTTTAGCTATTACTATAACTAAAACATAAGGGAAACTATAGATAATTTACGGGAGTTTAATCTTAATTAGCGGGTTTTTCTTAAACTCTATATACCTAGTGTATAGGTAATATATATATAAATAAAGGTAAAAGTAAATTACCTTTATAGTAATAGTAAAGAGGTAGTAAAAGGTAAGAGAAAGGCTAGTATAATTAAAGTTTAAAGATTAATTAAAAATAAACTAGCTTTATAAAGAAGAGAAGGAAGTAATATAATAAGGGATCCTAGGTAACTTTATACCTAAGCGCTATATATATTACTAGGAGATAATTACTAGTTATTATTATTATAATGTTTTAATTTAGTAATATTATTATAACTACTAGATAGTAAATAGCTATATTATAGTAAATAAATCTAAAGCTATTTAAAAGCCTAGCTAAAAGTAAGGGGGTAATTATAAGGCCCTACTCCTAATATAGGTGTACCCTATAACACACTATACCCTAGGGCTAGGTTTACGTAACGCTAGCAAACCACTAGCTATAAGACAGTGGTTTGCATATATTACACACTTAGACCTAGCAAGCTTTAGTTAATATACGGAGTGCCCCTATACCTCTTGCCTAGCTATCCCCTTGTTCTCACACTTTATTATCTCCTCCTAGTAAAGGTATTACTATTACTTTTCTTAATACTAGAGTTCCTTTTTCTATAAGGATTAGTAGCTTTAATAGGTATTCTAGCTAAGTAATTAACTCTAGGTTAATAAAGATCTAGATATTATCTTTAATAGCTCTTACCTTAATTATTTTAAACTATAAGTCCTAATAGTATAGTTCCTATAGCTTAACTACTAGCTTATAGCCCTTTATAGTAATTATTTTCTTAGATATTATAAGAATATCTTATATTATTATAATTTAAACTTTAACCTATGTAAATCTTCTATGCTACTACTAGGGTTACTTAATTATAATATTAATAAATTAAGCCTCTCTTTAGCTAGTTATACTAGTTTTTTAAAGATTAAATAATTAGTTAATTTAAAGATAATACTAATTTAGAAGAAAGGGTATAATTTTTATAAACACTAAGTAATTACTACTATATTAGACTATATAGCTAGGGTTAGATTTAATAGTATAGATTAAGTTACTTAACCCTATAAGAGGGTGTAAACACTTACTTAAATAGCTAAGTACCTATACTAAAGGGAGTGTAATCTAGCTATATAAAAACGTACTATGTATTTACTAAAGTGCTAGAAAGTGACTAGGTTAGTGGGTCCTAGTGTCCACGAAGTCTGCTTGCGGTTGAATGCATGCGACACCAACCAATCCGCAGTCCCGACTTCCCGTGCCCCAACACAACACTTCGCATAGGAAATGCGGCAGGTGAGTGCGTCATCACTCATCACCCATCAGTGATCACCCTGCAAACCTGCGGGCGGCATGGAATGTAGACCCAGCGCATCCATTTACCTGTTGCTTGAGCATCACCGAACGTATGGATGCTCTGAAAGCAGACTTGGCCGTGTGTGTCTTCCTACTGGTGGTCACCGTGCGGATCGGCCTATTACCGTACGTTGATCATGTCCTTCCCACGTCATGCACATATATCGCCTGGAAGTGGTCGTAAAGAAACTATCCTTTAAATGCGTGACCAATGAATGATCCGCATCCTAAAAAAACAAGCATTCCAGTAAAACAGGAAATGACTTCAGCCATATAAGAAAGAATACCCACCCACGGAAAGTGCACGGCAAGACCTGTCACCTCTGGCAAACCGACCGGGGTGACAAGCTGCCCTTGGCGAGCCCGAATCGATGACGAGCTGCACGGCGGATGGACAGCTGGGTTTTGACAGGGTCGATGAGAGAGACGACAAGTTCGGAACCAGTTACGGGGAGAAGATGGCGAGTAGAGAAGGGGATTGAGTCGCCAGACATGCACCCCGGTATGTCATGACCAGCAACAACGACCAAGCCTTCGCCAACGTTGCCAGATGCCGACTCTGCCTGGTCCCCGGACGCCGAGCACCTGGGCAGCATTATACATACGTTGCGGTGGAACTGCGGAAGTCCGTGGGCGCTCGCGGGGTTTCCATGCTGATTTCCTTGACCAGGCGGGCCGGCGGGCCGGCGGGCCGATGGAGATGTTTCAGGAATGGAAATTCCTTCGGAATTTGCACCGATTCCGCGATATGGCTTTTCTTTGGGATTCTTCCTCCCAATGCCGTTTTGTCAAAACCTGGGCCTGCACGTGTCTTATACATGACCGCTAGCTAGAAAAGACCTACATCATCAGCACCGAGTGTCCACGATATGAATGATGCAGTTCTTCTCGTCACCGTAAGGATTCCTCTTGTCCCCCCTCTTGGCGTGCGGAGAAGACAAGATTTACGCCAAGTCGATTCTAGCTGCATCTTCCCTGCGTTGGAGCAGCCATCCCCCCCCGGCCTTTGTAATAAGCCTAGCATCGGGACGGAATACCGGCCCCCGGATGCCGTCAAAGGGAGTCGGGATGTACTGTAGATGCATTGCTGGGGTCATCGTCGGGCGATGGCTGTTCCAGCTTTGCTATCATTCGCTCGCTACCTGGTGTTGTTCCGTGCGGCCAATGTCTTGTATTTCTAGATGAACATTGAAGAGTGCGGCTTCTGCACGTTCTTCGTTTATTTATACGCTCCACCATTCTCTCTCTTTCTCTCTCTTCCCCCCTTCTTCAATTCAAGGTCTCTCGCTGTTTTTGAGACCCATATTGCGTGCGCGTGTGGAAGAGTTGGCGGACGGGAGAAGACAAATCATGTCCTACCAAGTCATTGGCATCGCCCTCGTGGCCGTCGTCTACGCCCTCGTTCGGTTCCTCGATACGACTGACATACCCAAGATCAAGGGCCTCCCGAGGTTCCGGGCGTTCCCATCTTTGGAAATCTGATTCAACTGGGGACGGATCATGCCAAGGTAGCGCAGCGATGGGTCAAGAAGTTTGGTCCCGTCTTCCAGACTCGACTTGGCAATCGGGTGAGTTTCCCGGCTGGCATCGCATGCAACGAATCTCCGCCATCAAGATTCCAAGCTGACATGCATGGGTCTTCCTCCGAAACCCCACCTTCCAGCGCGTCATCTTCGTCAACTCGTATGACACGGTCCGTCACTTCTGGATCACCCACCAATCCTCGCTCATCTCCCGTCCCACGTTCCACACCTTTCACTCGGTCGTATCCTCCTCCCAGGGCTTCACCATCGGCACCTCCCCTGGGACGAGTCGTGCAGGCGCCGCCGCAAGGCTGCCGTCACGGCCCTCAACCGACCAGCTACGCAGTCGTACATGCCCATTCTCGACCTTGAATCCACCGTCAGCATCAAGGAGCTCCTCGAGGACTGCGAGGGCGGGAGCCGGCCCGTAGACCCGAACGCCTACGTGCAGCGTTTCGTGCTCAACACCTCACTGACCCTGAACTACGGATACCGAATCGACGGCTCCGTTGACAGCGAGCTTCTCAAGGAAGTGACGCATGTGGAGAGGAGATTTCCAACTTCCGATCCACGAGTAATAACTGGCAGGATTATGTGCCATTGCTCCGTCTGTGGAGTAGACAGAACTCGTCGGCGCACGAGTGTCGGCTCAGGAGGGACAGGTATCTCACCGACATGCTCGACCATTTGAAGGGGAGATTGACAAGGGCACGGATAAGCCTTGTATCACGGGGAATATCTTGAAGGACCCAGAGGCAAAGCTGAACCTTGGTACGTCCCTTGTTGCCTCCACACCAAGGGGTCGATGCGGTGCAGAGGGAACTGACCTGATGGGAACCACACTGCTGATTTCGAGACTTTCCCTTCTCCAGCCGAAGTCAAGTCCATATGCGTGACCATGGTCTCAGCCGGCTTGGACACAGTCCCGGGCAACCTCGTCATGGGCATGGCATACATGTCCACCAACGAGGGCCAAGCTGTGCAGGCCAGGGCGCTCAAGGCCATCGAGGAAGTATACCCCGACGGGGACGCATGGGAAAAGTGTCTCGTCGAAGAGAAAGTGCCGTACATCACAGCTCTTGTGAAGGAGGTCCTGCGATACTGGACGGTGATTCCTATATGTTTGCCGCGCACAAGCGTCCGCAGCATTCCCTACAAGGACACGGTGATTCCTGCAGGCACCACGTTCTTCATGGTTCGCTGAAATCCTGTTGCCTGACTGACCCCTTCTGTGACTGCGACACGACAACGCTGGCTGACGGTACGACTTGTAGAATGCTTATGCCGCCGACTACGACGAAGAGCGGTTCAAGTGCTCCGAAAGGTTCATCCCCGAACGTTTCCTCGACGACACAGAAGTCGGCACGCCGCATTACGCCTATGGAGCGGGCTCTCGCATGTGCGCGGGCTCACATCTTGCGAACAGGGAGCTATACACAGCATTTCTTCGCTTGATCACCGCGTTCGAGATGTTTCCCTCGGGCAATTCTGACGAGGCGCCGTGCATGGATTGTCTGGGTTGCAACGCGACGCCGACGTCTCTGACGCTGAATCCGAAGCCGTTCAAGATTGGGTTGAGGGCAAGATCCGAGGATCAATTGAGGAGATGGATTGCGGCGGCGGAGGCGCGAACTGCGCACCTGAGATAGAGTGTGATTTGAAGAGTTTCCTGCAAAAAATTGTTATGTGAAAGACGGAGTAATCCGTCATGGTCATGGTCTCCTTCTCTGTTCAACCCCATGTGGAATTCACATGTGCCCCCCCAGGGGCGAGTGTTTGTGATCGGATCGTATGCCGTTGAGACGAGCCGTCGGGAACAAGATGGTTGCGCGCGTGCGAAAATAAATGACATGATTCTGAAGAGGCCGACTCGCGAGCCATTTGGGCTTGCATCTGCCGGATGGGTCGGATCACGATGTCCTACCGGGTAGCACAGAAGAAGAAGTCGTCACCTCGGCTGACTCATCCCATTCCACTAGGCCGAACATGGCGCTGTGTCAGGGTCCGAAAAATCTCCCTAACCTTCTTGTACGAAAAAAAAAAGTTTATTAAAAAAAACCACCAGGGACGTTTGAGTTTATCCAATCCAGGTACAAACGTGGTTTAGTAGGAGTTGGGCACATGCGAGGCCGCAGCCTCCAAACTCAAAACCCAGATGTTTGGTGGGGCCTGATTCAGTGCCGACCATTTGCGTGTACAATACGGATTACTCCGGAGTAGAGCTATAAAAAAAAAAAAAAAAGGCGTCGGGCGCTCCCAGTGCGCTGTCGAAACGGCCAGTCAGCAGCGAGTAGCAGTCAAGCAGCAGCGGGGTAACCAAGGCCCGGCCGGGTGGGGGCAAATTGGCTGACTCGAGCATAGTCAGGCAGTCGGTCGTTGGGTACGGAGTAATGGCGCCATGATGACCGAGTTGCGACGTGACTGACACTTCTGCAATCAATCCAATGAGAGCTGCACCTTGCAACGAGCTTAATCATACTCCGTACTTAGTTCCTATAGGTTCCTAGCGCCCACCTACTCCACACTCCATCAAGCCCGGTCCCGCTCTTCCCGTGCGCCTCCACCGAGACAGCTGAGAGACAGCTGAGAGGACAGGAAATGACGGAGCACGAACCTTGGATTAAAGGTGGATCTCTACCTTATTGTCGTTTGGGGCATGGCCATCAAGTATTGTACAGACCAGACATAGTTATTCAAGGCACAACTCAACAGCACAACACAATTGTTACTATTGTCACTGGACTAGCCTGGACTAGCCTGGACTAGCCTGGACCAGGGCCGTTGCAAGGTGGAAGGTGGAAGGCCCCGTCGCTCCCGCCGTCTCTCGTCGCCTGCCAAGCCCAGTCCGCCAGCCCAGTCGTTGACCCAGTCGTTGACGATAAGCCCCGGAAAAAGGGAAAAAGCAATTCGGGTCTCGACACTGCCTCGACGAGAGTGGAAGCTTCCCTCTCCTCTTTCCTTCCCGCCGCGGCCACCTCTACCTCACCGTCCGGACACTCGTCGACTTACCTGCCTCTGCTACGAATCGAGTCGTTCAACGGCATCCACCAACCAGAGGCTGGCTGTCACTTCGACTCTCAACACTCGCAACTCTCCTTGTCTGAAGCAAGCGCTCACGATATCCCGACCAATCGTTTCGGGTCGCTGGCTGGCAAGCAGCAAGGAAACATCATTATTAACCCGCCACATCCGAGCACCCAAGCTTCGACCAAACAAACCGAACAAACCAAACAAACCAAACAATGCAGTAATCAAATCGCACAAAACTCCCCATCTCGTACCGTCTTGGTTTTGTTCGGACCGGTGGACGACGTCTCATCCATCCGTCACCACCATCTGGCCCTCGGCGTTTGACGAAGCGACTGCCACCAACGCCGCGCCGTGCTGCATCTACCCGCATATGCACGCGCAAACGATATTTGCAGCTCAAAGTTTGCCTTGTACCGCAGCGTTTGACCCGTCTTCGCATCGCTGAACCTGTTGTCATCTCCCGCCAGCTCCTCATCATTTCATGTAAGGAGCAGCCCCGGCTCCGGCCCCGGCCCCTTTTGCCTTCCACTTCGACCCCAATACGCGAACGCCCTTTCAAAAAGCTCACGAGCTCGACTGTTGCACCCGTCTTGGCAGCACATCACGATGGAATCGTAAGTATCTTGGTCATGACACTCACCCGTTCATCCCGAGCCGTTCCGAGCCATCCCACGTCCAGCTGTGTGCATCACTCCGCAGTCTTCATCTTATTGTCTTGGGCCGCGAGGCACACAATCGAACCACAACAATGACCCTTGGCTAATCATTCGTTTAGCTTCATATACACTGCCAATTGGCCTCAGCACCATCGATCGTCCCCCCGACCCCGACCATCATCAGGCCGAGCTCTTGGCCACGTCCGCTCCCTTTCTTCAGTTGCTTCCACAACCCAGTCTACCCAATCTACCCCGTCGTCACCCGTGCCCCCAAAGGCCCGCTTGCCTCCCAAGTCGCCCTCCACGTCACACTTGCCAACAACAACAATCTTCCTTACTGCCACACAGTCTTCAACAGTTGTCAATGATGAGATGAGTACGCTGCCGGACCCCGGGGCCGCCCCAGAAGCCCTGCGAATGACGAATCTGAATCAAGCCTGAAGCACCACCCCGACCTGGACGATGAAGTCGCAACTTTGAGCACCAAGCTTATCAACGCCATTAACTACCAGACAGTCCTAGACGACACCCTGTCAGCAACGCGTCATGAGCTCTCCGCCGCGCAGGACCGCATCCGAGAGTTGGAAGTACACAATGCATCCATGCGAGAAACGATCCGAGGTGATGTGTGGGTTCGTCGATCCACGCTTGACGGCGAAAGGAGGGCCATGCAACTAGAAAAGAAGGTCATGCAAGCCAGTTTGACCGAGGAACACAACAGACGAGTCGAGACGGAGAAGGAAAAGCGAAGGATTGAACAGGAACTGGAGAATTTAACAACGGCGCTTTTCGAAGAGGCAAACAAGATGGTTATCGGTGCCAAAGAGGAGGCCCAGGCTCAGCACGATGCTTTGCAACGCAAAATCGACCAGCTCAAGGGGCAACTGGTCGATTCCGAAAGTCTCCTCAAATCGCAGCAAGAGCAGCTCTCTGAACTCAAGGGAGTAATGGAATCGATGGTGTCCGAACACGACGATCAAACTTATGGCACAGCACCTCCTTCACCCGCAGTCGGGAAATTCGAGCGTGAGCATGACGAACGACGGGCAATGCCCGCTGCTAATGGTGCCGAGGCCGCCTCAGCCCCACCCTTCATCGAGGCGTCTTCACCTTGCCCACCTACCAGCCTTCACCATCTGCTCCACCCGGTTCTGCGCACGGATTTGGCAGCCTACGACGACTTCACGAGTCTTGCCAGGCTCTCCCATGGTCGATCCTCGCCTAGCCGTGTATCGTCGGGATCGTTGGGCGGCTTGAATGCTTTGGCACTGGGTCTTGGTGGTTCCACATCGAGTGCACATCCGTCCAACGCCTCTACTACGTCGCTGAGCGCGCTGAGCGCCTTGAGCGCCTTGACGCAGGCCGACAGGAGCGCTCCGCAGTCTCCCAACACGCCGGCCTCGACCGCCAGCACGAGCTCGACGGGCATTCCCGTCCCGCCGCTGAAAGAGACGCGGTTTTACAAGCGTGCATTGGTCGAGGACATTGATCCGACTCTTCGTCTCGACCTGGCCCCCGGTCTATCGTGGCTGGCACGCCGTACTGTGCTCAACTCCATTGCAGAGGGTTCTCTGGTCGTGGAGCCCATACCATCGAGTGCCACCTACATCGCCATCGCGAAACCTCAGCTGCAACCCTGCTCTCTCTGCGGGGAGTCGAGGAAGGATGCCCGGCATTTGCGTAATCACCGGTTCCGAACGAGCGAGGCAGACTCGGCGCAACGCTACCCCTGTGCAATTACTGCCTGATTCGTGTTCGCTCGACTTGTGACTACCTCGGCTTCCTCCGCGTCGTCAAGGATGGCCACTGGCGGGCGGATGCCCAAGACCAAGAAAAGGCGGCCTGGGAAGAGAGCGTAAGGCTTAGGGATCAAATGTTCTGGGCTCGAATCGGTGGGGGCGTTGTCCCTCTAGGTGTCCCTCCAGGTGTCCCTCCAGGTGTCCCTCTGGGCAACGGGGCAGCCGCTGCCGCCGGGGAGACGGTCTCTGCCCGCGGCTCGGAAGACGCCCACGGCGGGGCGGATGCGTCAAATTATGCCCTGAAGACAAATCCTTCGTGCTCTACACCCGACAATCTCAGTCGTCAGGATATGGACAGGGCGATTGAGCCACGTACTCCTCCGGAGCAGACGGATGGTGGCAGACCCTTGCGCATCACTGTACAGTCTGCCGACTCTCAAAGTTCTGCCGATTCAGAAAGCACAAGACGACAGTCGATTGCAGCGTAAGCGAGAAGTGCTGTGTGTGGGTGGCGCGTGCGACACACTGAGAATGGCGGGTCCAGGCTTTCACCATGTTGCATTCTTTCTTCTTTCCATAATTTGTTACAGCAAGTCGTCGTCTCGCGTACGACAGACGACGCATCATGTATAATATCGACTTTGTGTGTTTTTGCAGTACGACGGCTCGTCGTCGTGCCAGGCGTTGGAGGTGGCTTTGGACGTTGACGCATGTTGATTTTCTCGTCTTCTCCAAGAGTTCTTTACTTCGTTTCTCAATCCCCGCATTTTCTTTTGGGCTGACGGCGATCAAGAGGCATGAATGGAAAGCATATAAAATGCATTGATGGAGTCTTGGAAACGGTGTCAACAGCATTACTCACTTGATGGGACTTGCGCGTAATCTGGGACGGACAGAAGGTATCAACTGATGGGAGGACATTATTAATACGACTTGCTTCGCTGATGCCAACACAAGTGCCTGTCTGTCATTGTGAGTTCCGCATGTGACTGAGAGTGAAGCAGCAGCAGCCATGGATATTTCATCGGCCCTGCATGCTGTGCGTGCTATTTATTCATCAACAACGCACGCTGGGGGCTGCGGGCGGAGCCAGCCAGCTTCACTGTAGGAAGAGACAGCAAGAGGGCCGGCCAGGTGAACAATACGGCATTCGAATGCTGGCTTTGCATGTGCTTCGCTTTGCTTACTCGACTCATTGTTTTTTTATGACATGGGCTTGGAACAACGACTTTATTAAAGAGACTGATGTGATCCCCCATTACATTTTCGACGACATTGACCGATTTTAGAACCCCCGCCAACATGACCCGACTATATCGCGTTGGGCGTTGACCCCTTTTGCTTCGTGTCTCCTCCCTTTCCTCATCAAATTAAGGCAGAATTGTTTGTGATTTTCATGACCTCTTCAATCAAAAGCATTACTGTGTTTTGTTGATGCTACATGGAGACAATGTCTGTATATGTAATTGTAATTGGCCTGGCGCGAGCAAAGACGCTTCGCATTCCCTTGTTTTGTTGTCAGCTCCCACAAATTCAATCCCTCTTCACAACTCATCGCGGACGGTAGCGTCTTTGCCTTCACTGGCGGGCTTGGCCTTGGACCATTGCGATTCCTTTTCTCCGTCACGACTGGCGGCGGCATCCTTCGGGGGATCAACAACTTTATCCTTGACAGTTTCTTGGTCGACGCCCTGGACGTCTGGATGAGGTGGCGCAACACCTGCCATGTCGGCAGGCCAACCGCCGTCAGGGGACGACAACTCGGTACCCTGCTCATCAACTACGCGCGTACGGGTCTCGTACTTGGTCTCAAACTTGACTTTGCCCTGGAGCTCCTTCACCTGTTCTTCGTTCAACAGGTTGCCGTCTTGATCACGATACTCAATCTTCTCTTCTTGGCTCACGATTTTGGGAGCTGGAGGCGCAGGCTTGGCAGAAACGCCTGCATCCTTGCCTTCAGCCAGCTCCTGGCTCTCTTGAGCAGGAGGGGCGACGTTCTCTGAGCTGGGAATGCTGGACATGGCAGCCAGCGACGAGCTTTCCTGAACGCTGCTGGACGTGTACTCCTCGTACTGCAAGTGCATGTTAGCGAATTGAATTAAGCCGAGACTGAGCGCTTGGTTGCCACGTCGTGAATGCACTTACCCGATCAAAGAAATTATTGCAGTCCCAGTCCCAGGTGTTGAACAGCTTGACGCGCCTGCAATCGGCCTTGGTCCAGCTGTTGCCGTAGGCGAGAGGCGACAACAGGGAGAATGCAGCTATTGATAAAATAAGGAATAGCATGGTGGCGGCCTTGTTCACAATAGCATTGTCCTTGGCACGAACACCAGGAATGCGGACCGTCAGGAAGTCGAACAACTGGCACAGAGTGATGATGGCAAAGTAAAGAGCGGGGAAGTAGTGATGAAGGAAAAGCTGGCGAGCCATGAGGAAGAAGGGGAAGTAGTGCAGAGCCCACCCCAGAATCGAAGTTCCCAGCTCGTAGTCAAATCGCTTGAGGATGGGATTACCATAGTCGTTGCAGCTACGCTGCCATCGCAGAATCGCAACACCCTTGAACAATACCCAAATGACAATGGCAATGGAGGAAGACCACCAGATGACAGGATTGCCGATGAGATAGATCTGAGTGTGATTCTGACCCCAGAAGTTGATTCCACGTCGCAGAATTGGCCATGCCTCAGGGCGGGAGTCCCATGCGTGCGATTCGGTCAGACCGGCATTTGTTGTCCACATGACCCGGTGAAGCTCAAGGAACTTGCCAAAGAAGCCTGGGTTGCGGTAGTTGACCTTTTCGGTGGTCTCGTTAAACTGAGGATGCTCATTGTGCTCAACGTACCACAAACTGTTGGGTAGGCTGCCGCCGCGAGCGCAAGTAACCTCCTGTTGCTCCGAGGCCCATTCGGGCAGCTTGACCTTGTGAGAGAACAAGACACAGCCCGTCATGACGTGGACGAGACGAAACTTGGTCTCGATGGTTCTCAATCGTTCCTTGGCAACAGCGTTGAGGGACTTTTGCTTGACAATCTCGACCCTGAAGAAGTCGTTGGCATCTCCTTCGAAGCCCTCGTATCCATAAGCTGAAACTTCATTCTGCCAGTCGGCTTCCGTGATTGGGGGCGAACATCGTGAGAGTGAAGGCGACGGTGGGTGGGCTGATGGAACAAGCGAAGAACGGCCCCATCCTTGATGAAATGAGGACCGGTGGGGAGGGCATCCCATGCCGCTGTACCATTGATAGGATTGCCGTCGATGCCAAGGGGCTGTGTCTGGTTCTCCAAGAGCCAGACATTGTTCTCATCCTTGTGAGGATACAGTGTAATTTGCTGCTGCTTGCTTCCAGTAGGATACATAAGAGGGTGCGAGTGCAAATAGCCTCCCTGGGTGTTGACGTGACGAATGCTAACTCGACTGCCGAAAGCGACGTCGGCAGCGACGTCCTGCATGCCCTTGCTGTTTAAAGTTGCCTGGAACTCGGAGCTCATGAAGCCATCACCTTCGCCGGGGTTAACAAGGCAGACGAAGTGAATAGCAAACATGGCCATGTAGAATGTGGCAGGGATGATGATCAGGCAAAAGGCGCGGGCCATGAGATGCTTGGTCCAGAGACGCATGGTGACATTCCTGCTATCGCCAAGGAGAACCCAAAGCTGGAGGAGGGTGAGGGCGCCAACCCAAGCAATGGTGAACAAGCCCACCCACTTGATGCTAACGGTGATGCCCAAGCCAAGACCGGTCATGGCCAGCCAAAAACACCAGGCAGGTTGGAAAGCCTTGGCAGGGCCAAGCTCATGTTGATTCGTAAAGCATGAAAAAGCAAGGGCAGTGAAAGCGGTCGCGGCTACTAAGGGGAGTCGAGAAGGATCAATCGAGCTTGAGTCAGAAGACCGTTCTCTAGCCGTCTTGTTAGCCACGTTTCCATCGAAGCTTGTGGAACCAGTAACACGGCCAGGAGACGAGAGCAACGTACCAAAGATGATGAGGGATGATCCCATGGCAGCTGTCATAGTTCGACAGCCAACAGTCTTTAGTGTGAAGAACATGCAAGGAACCAGTAGGATACCGCAAATAGCAGGAAACAGGCGCATGGATACGTAGGGAACGCCAGGCTCGAGATAATCCTTGCCGATATCTTTGAAGTCGAAGTTGCCGTCAAAACCAGCCAACCAGCCGGTCAATGCAATCAGCATCTTGGCCAATGGGGGATGTACGTCCATGAAGAATTTGCCCTTGATATATTTCGAAGCGAAGCCGCCGAAGCTACAATTTTCAACCGTCAGCGTCAGGTCGTTCACGCCATGATGGAAAGGTTTGGATCCCCCTAAACTTGGACATTGCACTCACTGCACTTCATCGAATACGACACTGCTAGGCTGATAAATTCGAAAGACGCGAACGACAGCACCCAGAAACGTCAATGCCAGACTGACGAGATAATCTGATGCTGGCAGAAGAAACACATCGTTGTCTTCAACGCCATCGGATTTGTATGAAGTATTCCTGTTTGATTTGGCCTTCGTCGCAATCGGCGGCTGAGGGCTCTTGCCCCTGGCCGAGCTCGACCTCGCCATGATGAAGGTTGGTGCAAATACTACTAGGAGCAGGCTAAATAAATGCTTGAGCTGGGAGCCAAGCAATCGCTCAATGGAGCTGCGGCGTCGATGATCGTAGAATGTAGAGGGACAAGACGTTTAAAGAGAGTGGTGAACGAAAGAGAGAACATTAAATGATCCTATCCATGGAAAATCGAAACAATGACCGGGATGAAAGAGAAATGATCCCCGTCAGAAGTGTGGGAGGTAATCGCAGAATAAGGGGCTGCAATTATTTTGGGTTTGGTGTGGTCGTTGCAGCTTCAGTGCACATGTGGCCTCATTGACGAGGAGACGCGCCGGGCGGTTGGCAGCTCGCAGTTTGTTGGACGAGACACTACGGATCCGTACACAGTCTGAGAAGAGTGCGTGCAAGGTGAGGTACTTTACTCCGTACTATCCTCGTTCGGCTTGCCAAGTATCTGGGCAAGTGCTCCATACGGAGTACTCCGTGCCTCGTATCTTATTGACTGGGCTAAACCCACGGGGGCATGGGGCCAAGTCATCCCTGGCATCATCGTGCCGCGAGTGGCCCGTGAAAAAATAATGCGAGTACTCCGTACATAATATTACATAATGCATCCGCCCCTTTAACATGTCTTTGGTTGGTGAGTTATGTGTCGGCACGGATTAATAAAATCCCGACACCCTCATCGCGCAGCTCCAAGACGCAGCTCGGAAATTTCGTGAGACTGGGGATGCAGGTCGCGACCTCAGCTAATCTACCACAATTTCATCTCCCACCACCAACCGAACAGCATGGCTACAGCTACGGCGAACGGCGACTCGATTACCGCTCTAGACGAGTTGAAGCCTCCTCCAGGTGTCGTCCTTCCGCCACGCGAGATCCGTAATATCCTGGAAAAGACGGCCGGTTATGTAGCACGAAATGGTGCTGTTTTCGAGGATCGCATCAGAGATAAGGAGGCGCAAAACCCCAAGTTCAGCTTCCTAAACCCGTCCGACGCATACTTTGCCTTTTACGAATGGCGCTTAAATGAGGTGAAATCCGGGCGAGGCACTGCTATCGCAGCCGGTCGGGTGGGAGAAGCACCTGCAGAGCCCGAAAAGCCAAAGGCCCACCCAAACCTCCCGACTTTGAGTTCTCGGCGCGCATGCCGCGTATCAATCAGAAAGATCTCGAGGTTATTCGTCTTACTGCTCTCTTTGTTGCCCAGAATGGTCGACAGTTCATGACTCAGCTAGCTCAGCGTGAGACTGGCAACCCACAGTTTCAATTTCTCATCCCAAACCACACATTTCACAACTTCTTCCAACACATAGTGGACCAATATACAGCACTCATACGAGCGGGGGCATAGACGGAGAGGGCGGCAAACTTCAGCAGGAGAGAACGGCTGAGCTAGAGCGAAATGCCGAGGATAAGTACAGGATCTTGGCTAGAGCCAAACAACGCGCAGAATATGCCAAATTCCAAGAGCTGGAGAGGCAAAAGAAAGAGCAAGACGAAGAAAAGAAGAAAGAAGAGTTTGCCCGGATTGACTGGGGCGACTTCGTCGTCGTTGAGACAATTACCTTTAGCGAGGCTGACGAGACGGCGAACCTGCCACCACCAACGAACCTGTCGGAGCTCCAGTACGCATCCCTTGAAGACAGAAACAGAGCTTCCATCAGCGCCAATTTGCGGATTGAAGAGGCCTTCCCCGACGAGGATCTCAGCAACAACGGTCTTGCAGCTGCACAGCAACTCCCGCAATCCCTTCCTGCTCATCCAGGCTATGGCGCTCAGCAACCATCGCAGGCAGCATATGCTCAGCCAGGGCAAATGCCTACGGCTCAAGTATATTCAAATGGTTACCAGGCCCAGAGGCCCGCGCTTGAAGTGGAGGATGCTAGTCGAATTCAAGAGCGAGCAGAGCCCCAGGCTCACATGCAACAAGCGCAACCAGAAGCGAGAGGCGGCGCACCGCCGATGAAAATTCGAGAAAATTACGTGCCTCGCGCGGCGCAGCGCACAGGGAATAAACCTGGTTCTCCTACAGCTCTTTGTCCCAACTGTAAACAGCAAATCCCTATCAACGAGCTAGAAGCTCATATGAGGAGTATGTTCCCATTTTCCGTGCTCGGTTTCTCGCATTCCGTTCCTTGTCTTTCATTTCTCTTGCTAACGAGGGGTTCTAGTCGAACTGTTGGATCCCCGATGGAAAGAACAGAAAGCGGCGGCCGAATCGCGATACTCAGCAACAATTACTGGATCGGAGATTGCTCAAAATCTCAAGCGCCTAGCAAGTCAACGACACGATGTGGTAGACCCTGCGACTGGCCAACCGGTTTCGGAAGAGGATCTAGGGAGGAGAAAGAGGGCTGCCCTCAACCCGGCGGAAGCGCAGCCAGAAACCAGTCCACAGACTTTGAACTCTCAGACGGTGAACGTGGAGGAACAGATTCGCGCCATTCACCAGAAATTCGCGGGTGATAG
This sequence comes from Epichloe scottii, assembly GCA_021950295.1. NCBI lineage: Eukaryota > Fungi > Ascomycota > Sordariomycetes > Hypocreales > Clavicipitaceae > Epichloe > Epichloe scottii. Next base: position 5,303,121 of record CP083247.1, on the reverse strand, counting down.
GAAGTAAGAAGCTCGTATCAGTACCAGCGACAACCAATCCAAGAGGGAAGCCTCGATTCAGACCAGCATCCACCGTCAACAGCTTCAAATTAGCTTTTGTCACTTCGTTCTCAAGGCGCAGGAGTCCAGGAGGGGTTTTATGGCTCCGTCTGCCCGGCGCAAGTCCAAGGACGGTACATGATGACTGGTGGCAGCCGTTGCAGCAGAATCATTGTACAAATATGCGCGGGGCATGGACTCGAAAGAGGAAAGTGAACGGGCAGAGGGCCGTCATGAGCGGAGAGTAATGCTGTAAATCAGGTGTACCAAGCATGATCGGGGGTGTTATATCTCGGCAAGGCGTTCTTTTGGGCATTTTGATAATAAAACAACGATGGGTCAGCCGCGCGGGCCCAAATTTCCTTCAATCATTCCAATCTGTACATGTGTGAACCTGATATTATCCAGGCCCTCCACGCTGGTGTCCTGCCCTGCCACCCTGTCACCCGGCAGGTGCTAAGCTGGCGGCAGGTGGAGCTTGAATGTGCGCACGCCTTCGTCACCCGTCAATGGCTCACCCCACCTCGAATACCAGCGTGTTTTTGAACCTCCTCCTCAGCAATCAACATCCAGGTCAAGATCACACGAGCACCTCTTGGCATCCAGGAAGTGCCATAACCTGGAAACCTCTGCGAACCCCCGAGGAAATCGCATCTCCCTTCCGGTTGCGACTGACGGCGATTGCGGCAGGTGAAATTGGCGCAAAGCCCCCCTCCTCCTCGGACCAAGAGCGGAAGCAGCCAGCGAGCAAGCGCCATTATCGTCCAAACCGCCAAACTGTCTGCACAACAGGACGCCGGTCGGGCTGCCGACAACAAGCCCGCTTCTCCGACGTCTCCTTCGTCGTCTCCTCATAGTCCCTCATCGTTGCATCGGCCCATCATGCAGGCTATGCCGGACACGCGCCAGCAGAGCTTCGATGAGATTTACGGGCCGCCAGAGAACTTTCTAGAGATAGAAGTACGTGCCCTCGAAAAAGCTTCTTGACATGCTCACAAGCATTCGGAGCATCCTGAAGTCTTTTTACTAAATTTCGAACCCACAGATTCGCAACCCTAGAACCCATGGCGTCGGACGCTCCATGTACACAGACTACGAAATCCTTTGCCGCACAAACATCCCTGCATTTAAACTGCGCCAGAGCAGCGTGCGTAGACGATACTCCGACTTTGAATACTTTCGGGACATTCTGGAGCGGGAAAGTGCGCGCGTGACGATCCCCCTTTGCCGGGAAAGGTGTTTACCAACAGATTTAGCGATGATGTGATTGAGGGGAGGCGCGCGGGGCTGGAGAAGTTCTTGAAGATTGTGGTGGGACATCCGCTGCTGCAGACGGGGAGTAAGGTCTTGGCTGCGTTTGTGCAAGGTATGCTCTCCCATCTCCATGTCGTAATCTTCTCCCACTGCGCAGGAGAACTACCAGGTGAAGAATGGCATTGGGCGATCGTGATTGCTGACTTTTTTGGTAGATCCCAACTGGGACAGGAACGCGTGGTAAAGACGAAGATTGATGAAAGGAAGCTCATTTCGCGAAACCGACGAACGTTGTATGTGGTTCAGCTCGGATTGGAAGACGGTGGTCTCGTGAAGATAAGATTGTTGGCAAGTCAATCACTGTCTGTATTTTGGGTTTTCGATGGACACGGCATTGTTGTTTCTAGTCAGTCCCGACACAGCTCATATGGTATTTGACATGTCTATGCGCAGCGTGTTTTCAATATTGTTCCTGTAGGAAAAAGCCTCCTGTTTCTCATTGTCTTGCGATGCTGGTGGAAAATTAACACTTGAGCTTGGCGCACGTTGATGCCTCATGGGTAAAATTCTTGGAACGTGCTGTGCAAGAGCAGCCCATTCTAATGATTTCTCGACATGAGAATCTTGCGTGGTGCCAAACGCAGATGCAAATTGGCGATCCGCCGTTATCGGACAATTGCTCTCTGCCCACCGACCACGTGACGTCTCCAGTCCACAGCATGTCAAAGGTGGGGCAAGTCAATAGGGGGCCACCAATATTTATATATAAAACGACCAACTCATCATGGCGTTGGTCCGCGACCGTCCACACTAGACACGGCCCTCACGTGATGGTTTGCCATTGATTCCATCCTGATCCGAAGTCCACATGACGACAAGAACAGCAAACTCGTCGGCGATTGTGTTGCACATGGCACACATGTACCAGTTCGACAAGAGTTCTCGCTCCCGCCCGTGGATGGAGGAAAGCATGCCTGGTTCTTTCCAGCAGCTTGCTTCCTCGTGGAGGCGCTGACATGGGGCGAGTTTGGTTCCGACGTTCCGACCCGTGTCTAGCACGCACGGCCCAAGATGCCCATTCATGGTGTCGACGAAATCGAGCAGGGTCTCCATACTCGTCTGGCGTGTTCCAGGATTTCTACAGCAACTCATGGGCCGTTTGCCCGGGGTCGTTCATGAAACACCATGGCTCTCTCGTCAAGACCATCTGACGCGTTCATCACATCCCGTTAGATGGCTAAAACCAAGTACACACGAGCAAACCGTTCTCGACGTGTCCAGTACTCAGCACCCAGCTCGCCTAAACAACCACAACTCCTTCTGGATCAAAGTTTCCCCACCTTCTCCCCCTCGTACCCCTTCTGGTTTGTGACTAATCTAATTGGCCCCTCGCCCTTCTCCCGGCCGAACACACAAAGTCACAGTTATAGCCAAGCCTCTTTGCGCAGATTGGTCGTGAACCCGTGAGGAAGAGGTGTGTTGAAATGCTTGGGATCCATCGACGCCGGGTGTACAGTAGGACTCGAGTGCGTGAAAATCACGACTGCCCCATCTCCCTCTGCATCCAGGGCCGAGACCGAATCATTCAACCGCTTCAAGTCGCGCGCATGTTCCTCATTGTGTAAATCAGTGTCCGTCATCTTGCCGGACCTCGTGTTCAAACGATTCGAGCTCATGTACTGTGTCTTCCCAGCTGCAGCCATATGCCAGTGGGCTGAGTCGGGGGTTTTTTCTTTCTCTCAAGGCATAGCTAGCCGCGTTAAAAGGGTCAGCTATGGGCCGCGATGTTGGGAGCGCAAGCGCGAAATAGTAGGTGCATCTGATTATGTGCTTGCATGACAGGTTTACGTACACGTGATGAATCATACATCAAAATTTAAAATGGGAAGTCACGACCGGAGCGATATACCACGAGATGCGTCAACAATCAAGTTGTCAATCTATGCTCGGTTTCGTCAGCCATGTATTTCCAATGGCGAAGCACGTTCTCTTCTGCAACGTAGTCCTTTTCGACGGGCTTTAGAGGGTTCGGGCAGGGCCTCGCGCTCAGACCGACATGGCCTGCCACCGAAGCAACCTGACGATGCGTGGTCATGGTGGACCAGATGTAGGGGACCACGACATGACTGCCCCCGGGAAAGGCGCCAAAGAAGCTCTCCCATCTGGTAAGGCGCACGACGAGATGAACGGCCTCGAGTTCCGTTCCATGGCCGACATTTTTGGGGCCCCACGAGGCTTTTCGTAGTCGCAGAGCTGGAAACCTTTGGCGGTTCGGCAACGGCAACGGCAACGGCGCTGAAGTCGCGCTGCTCAAAAGGTAGCCAGCCATGAATAAGGACGTCGAGGAACCTTTGGCAAGGCTCGCAGATGCCAACGAATGCGCTCTGATAAGCCACAAGCGACGACGGGCCGGGGCTCTGGATCAAGCGGTCGGCCACGCCGTTCCGCGATTGGCGTACCGATTGTTGAAGTGAGAGCCATCTCCATCTCTACCCAAGACGATGTTCGGTCTCAGCATGATCCTCACCACATGACTTCTTGCCCTTTTCTTTGCTTCATCTTTTGTGTAAATATTGCGTCGGGCCGGAAGTATCTTGTGTCGAAGAACGGCGGTATTGCAACGTGAAAAGAGATGGGCCTCACACGACGTGGGGGATCGGAGGCTTTCCCTGATTAGCACGATCTGGCAATTGGCCCAAAGACGTTCGATTTCGTCATTTCGTCATTTCGTCATGGAATTTGCCATCCTTCCCTGGGCCCCATCCCTTTCTACGGAACAGGACCGGCTCTTCCGTTTCGCGCAGCACAATCATGAAACTATGTGAGAAGTCAATGAGTACGAAAACGCTTCGCGAATCAACCTATGGCCCGTAGATGGTAGTAGCACGTGAAGATTATGCAAGGATAAAGTAGCGTACTTCTGGCACTAAGATGAACCAGGGGCTGTGTGTTGAATTACCAGCTAGACCGCAGCTCGTGTTGTAATCTTATGCTTTTCATCCAGGCATATGTACTAGGCAGGGGGCAAGTGCCTTCACATGTTTTCATACCTATGCCCAGGAACACGCATTAATTAGTGCAATTTCACACTCACTAGTCCGTGATACGGAGTTGCAATCCATCAATCAACTAACTCATGTAGGGGAGCATGCCGAGGCATGTGCAATCCATGATGCACAATTCAGCCTATTCTGGCCTTGTTAGTCTTTACATACTCCGGGTACTCCGTACAGCAAACCCTCTTCCGTTTTGGGTTTACTTGCCATTTCTACCTGATCAAGAAGCCGTTGCCGCATGTTTGCGCACTCCTTTATTTCTGCACTTCCCTCGCCAACAATCTTACGACCGACGACGCCAAGTCATCCGGGCTCAACTTGCGCAAACATGGCCAAGAAGATTCTACTTTTGACGAACAAAGAACGAGGCCAGGCCAACGTGTTCCTGTCAACTGCCCAGGCCCTGCTGGAGCAGGACCCGACCGTCGAGATACATTTCGCGACGTTTCCAGGGCTGGAAAAGGACATCTCATTCGTCTCAGACACCGTCCGGCATCGTCATCCGAGCGCCAGGCCAGTCGTGGCTCACACGGTGCAAGGTCCGTCTTTTCTTCAAGGTCTTGAGAAGCTGATGGAGGCAGAGGGGACTCGAACGGAATGTGGCACACCTGCATCCTTCTTCAAGCCTCTTGGGTTTTGGAACACTCTCGAAGCAATCAGGGATTCCGTCAACTTGTTCCTTCCTTACGATTTCGAGGACGTTTCCGTCGTCATCCTGTCCGTCCTAGAGATTATCCGACAGGTCGCTCCGGACTTGGTGGTGGTGGACAGTCTCATGGCGCCCGCATTAACGGCGGTTTATCATGTCCAGATTCCTTTCACATGCCTCTCCCCGAACTCGATAAAGGATGTTGCTGCGAAATACCAGCCACGCAAAGTGACGAAATTCCCTGCGTGAGTTGATCCTTTGTCGCCTTGTCTCTTGCACCCAAAATGAATCTGGATCAAGCCCCGTCACATTATCGAGCTGCACTCTCAGTTGCACGAATTAGCTAACCGAGGGCGTCTGCACAGCCTTTTTCAGGATATCCGTTTCCAGTTCCTTGGCACAGCATTCTCAAAAACATCTTCTTCACTTACTATGCAATCTACCAATTCGTTGCGGATAATCGCCGAAAAGAGATAGAACAACGTGTACTGAGAGAGCACCAGATCAAGTTGCGCACTACGATCGACCTGCTGATAGATCGACCGCATGAACTGAAAATACTAGTGAGCGCATTTCCCGAGACCGACTTCCCGCTTCTTGTGATTCCGCCCTACGTCGTCCCCTGCGGGCCGATAGTTTTGAAGTCGAATCCCATCGCCTCGGAAAGCTCGGAGCTGTATACATGGTTAAAGCAGCGTCCCACCGTTTACGTTAATCTAGGATCCCTATATCAATGGGACCAAGAAAGGGTGCGCGAGTTCGCGCAAGCGCTCAAAATCCTCTTTGAAAACACTAAACAGGAGATCCAGTGCTTGTGGAAGCTCCGAGCCTACCAGCAATGTCCACCATCGGAGAAAAGCGACCAGGAAGCATATGACATACTGGGAGTATACTTAAAGCAGGACCGGGTAAGAATGGTACATTGGCTGGACGCCAACCCGCTTTCTCTCCTTGAGACTGGTCATGTAGTTTGCACAGTACATCACGGCGGAGCCAACTCCTACAACGAAGCAGTCCTGTGAGATCCTCCCGTCGTTGCTGCGTTCGATCAAGGCTGGCCTCGGAGCTGACTGTGGGATACAAACTAGGTCTGGAGTTCCTCAAGTCGTCCTCCCTCTGTGGACTGACTGCCACGATTACGCACAACGAGTCATGTTCCTAGGACTCGGTCGGCTTGGAAGTCCCACGAGGAGCCCTCAATGGTTTGCCAAAGAGCTCGCCGCCGAAATACTTTGTGTAATCCAGGGAGACAAAGCCCAGTCCATGAAGGAGAACTGCATGCGTTTAGCAGAGACCTGCAGAAACCACGGTGATGGCGCCGCCAACGCCGCAAGAGCGATTTTGGAACAAATTCCCGTCGATGAGGGGAATTCGTCACATCATGTCAAATGTCAAGTGGTTGCCCACTCATCCGAAATACAGGACAGATGACAGCTTGAGCACTGTCACATTGTCAGTCTATGCTACGGAGTTTTTCGTTTTTCGTTTTTCTTGGCTACCATCCTGTCTCATTGGGCGGAAACAAATGAGGAAGGGCATGGAAAACTTACTACATAATATGAAAAAAAGTGTAAAAGACTCTGGAATCGAATTTTATCCCTGATATACTGTAACTCGGAGTGAGAACAAAATGGGCAGCACGGCAACAGACAGTCTCGTCCCCTTCGCGGACCTTCGCCGGCATCTGCTCCCAGATAGCTCGCAAAGAAGAAGACCGTCTTCCACGACATCATCTCCCGAGAGAAAGACGGTAAAACTACACATGGGGACCACTTTGCAGGGGCAGGCAAAAACGACAGGATCCGGAACTCCTTCAGTAAACGTGGTCTGGCTGATCCGGCTTCATTCCTCCAATACTATTCCAACCCGTATCTGGGTCTGATCTCGTCCTCGTGGCTCGGTCCCGGGGCCGCAGCCCAGATATCCCACCGAGGTTATCACCTTGGTTTCATGTCCGCCGACGCATGTTGTCGCGTCCCCGCGCCGCGCAAGTGGCCAGCCAGTGACCATCGGGTGAAGTCAATGCATTCGTGGCGGCCGTAGGGGAGGGATATGCCTAGCCGACGAATCTGGATCGCAATCCTCCTCGCAGCGATAACATGGTACCCAGACGTTCGTCGCCTCCCGGGTTCGGTAACAGTCCATCAACGAACTCTAGGTAGAGCACGACGCGAGCCACAGTGGGCACGTCTACGTTTTCAGGCCCTTGGCGTCGGAAGGGGAAAGAAGAATCAGTAACAAGATGGCGGATGAAACTCATGAGAGACGGCGAGGGGAGGACGTTATCGACAATGATTTGGCGCGTGATCCTGAGATTGGCTGGCTGCAATCTGACCTTGGTGAAGCGGACAAACATCTGTGAATGGTGGGGGCTCCGCTTGAACTGCCACTTGTTGGCAACTGGTTGCTTGAATGGGCAGGTGGTTCCGAGTCCAGGCACACAGTAAATCTCGGCTCTAAAAAAGTTGATCTCGTGTCTAGGGTAAAGCCTCTGAATTCTAATTAGGTAGGCGATGAAACATCGCTACATATGCTAAGCATGTGCTATTGTCAAGGTAGGGGTCAGTGTAGATGATAGAAAACGTTTAATCTTGATCAATTAGAGGTGCAGACGGCACCTGACTTTTATACCTAAAAGGTACATAGTGCGCTATAGTAATAACTAGTTTACAGAGGTACTTCTAATACATTATCTTTACCGTTATCTTATAGAGGGTTTAATCCTAGTTAATGCGTGGGCTATATTTATATATCTAGTGCTTTAAGGAGCTCTCCCTAACACACCCCCTAGCTAAGATATCTATTAAAGCTAGAGTTAATAAGCGTAGGAAGAGATTATAATAAATTCCTAATATTATAATTACATAGGAACCTCCTATAAGCTAATCTAGTAAATAAAATCCCTATGTATTTAGCTTAATAGAGGCTTTATAAAGCTATCTATAGGTATCTTAGAGGTCTTTAACTAATTTACCTTAATATTGCCTAGGGTATATTACTCTTAAATCTATATTTAATTTATATTAAGATATTTAAGGCTAGTTTAAAGCCTTCCTTCCTTATACTCTATAATATAGATTATTTACTTATTATTATACTAGATAATTAATAGTAGTAGTATATAAACCTTAATATTATAAAGTAGCTTTCTAAGGGATATATACTCTTTTACACTATAATTTAAGGTAAAGAGCTTTACTTCTATACTTAAGGTTATTATATAATATTACTTACTAGACTTCTAATTAATTATAGCACTATATATAATAAATATATATTCTTATATTAACTTTTAAGTATTAGGATTATTACTAAGGAAAGTATTAGTACTAGAAAATAATATATTAAAGCTATTTACTCCTAAGTATTAGATATATAGCTTCTTTATATTCTAGGCATATAAAATCGCTTCTTTTATAAGCTTAATATGCTTTACTAAAGGGTTTATTATAAAGAAAGTAAGTTTTAATACTATAAAGGCTATATTAGGCCTTCTAATAATATATAGATACACTAAAGAGCTAATAACTACTCTATAGTAATTAATCTCTTTATTAGTAGCTTTACTAGCGTTAGTAAGGATTATAGCTATAGGGAGAGAAGTAGAGATTAAGCTCTTTAAATTACTATTAATAATATTAGGGATAAATTTCTAAGTAATCTTTTAAATATATAATTCCTATAATAACTATATCTCTTTAGTATTATAATTCCTAATAATTTTAATGCCTAGGAATTACTTTAGGTTACCTTAGTCTTTAATATCTAGACTATTTATTAATTATTTATAAAGCTCTTTAAATTCTGCTTTAAATCCATTAGGATACATTACTATAATATTATCTATATAGAAGAATAGGATAAATCTATTCTTTATAAAGATATATAAGTCTTCCTTTCCTTAGATAAAGCCTATCTTTAATAGGAATTATATTAAGTATAGAAACTATTATTAAGGAGCTTCTTATAGTCTATATAATGCTTATATTATCTTCTAGAGATAACCTCTTATATTTATACCTTCTAGAGGTTTATAAAAGATAGGTTCTTTAAGTTTTATATATAAGAAGGCATTCTAAATATTATATTAATAAGTATTAAGATTATTAGTATAATAGACTATAAGTAGTATATATAGAGATTATAAAGCAAGCATAGCTATATAGTTATTAAGGTTATCTTTTAGTTATTAATTACCTTATATAACTATTCTAGCTTTAAACTCTATAACTATACCTTTCTTATTAGTTTTATATTTAAAAACCTAGTTTGTCAAGCGGAAAACAACACCCTAAAAGACACGATGCTAGCCCACACGCGTAGGTAGCTTTAACGTCTACGCACGTTAAAGGGGTTAAGAAGCTTAACTATAGCGACCTATTATAAGGCTAGATTATCTCTATAAGATAGAGATAATCTAGATTAAATAGTCTAATAGATTGGAAGTAACCTAACGGTTAAATTAGTATAGGTAATAATAATCTTGTTAATTTATCTTATCTTAAAACATAATAATAAGCCATAGTAAAGCTAGGCATAAAAACTCTATATCTAACGTGTGTAATAAGCTCTAGAAGCCTAGTTAGAAGTAATCCCTTTATAGACTATTTAATCCCTAGCTTATATAACTAATATTATTATCCCTTAGTGTAATAAATATCCCTATAACCCCTAATACTATTATTATAAACGCGTGTGTTTCTAGGCACGCGATTTAGGCCATATAATACCTCCCTAGGTATACACTAGTTAACCCTAACTATATATAAACTAAAAATAAATAGAATGTAAAGCAAGATTAGCAAACTATAGCTTATGTGTAAGGGGAGCCACTATTTAATCTATCTATAGGGAAAGACTTCCTATAGTAAAGGGGAAAGAAAAGAAGAGAAAAATAAGAAAAGAAAGAAAGAAAAATAAAGTAATCCTCCCTAATTATAGTCCTAAGTTCCTTATCTCTCTAAAGAGCTTTAGTGTCTTTAGCGTATATAGATAATTAGTAGGTAATATTAGTAAGGGTATATAAAGAGCTAGGTATTTAGAATCTTACTAAGTAGCCCTTTACTTATGGTTTACCCGCTAATTAATTAATCCTAAGGCTTATTATCTCTCCTGCTAATAAGTGTTTATAATGCTTGCCTATGTTTCTTAAGAAACTAGCCCTAGTAGCACTACTAACGCATAGGTAGATAATATTAGTAATTAAGCTATGGTTTTCCTTTACGCTATATTCTATGCTTTAAGGAAAGGAAGTAGATTAATAGTTATAGCTTATCTAGTGTCTCTAAGAGGTTAGCGCATAACCTCTTTATTTACTTAATCTATTAAGGCTTAATATCTACTTACTTAGTTTTACCTAATAACTCTATAGATTTATGCTAACCTTAGCTAGTCCTTAATATCTATTTAAAATAATTTATAAGTTATAGCTTACTAAGATTAGGTGCTTTATTCTTAGGTACTATGTATTTAATCCTATTATGCCTTATAGAGTGCTTTAAGCTAAGTAACTAAAGACTATAGTATCTTATTATAACTAGAAGTAGAAGATAGTCCTAATAAAGACTCTTATAACGCTTAAAATCCTACCTCTTTATTTAATCCTTAGCTACTAGTGGCTTCTTATTATTATTTAGCATTAAGTTCCTACTATATTTACTATTCCTATTCCTATAGTAATTCTTAAATACTAATATTAAAGACTTTAGGATTATTTATAAAAATATAAGCTATAGGCTACTAGAAATCCTAAATATAAAGTCTATTAACTTATACTATCTTAGTGTACTATTTAATTAGGTAATTATTATTACTAGTCTTATGCTTCTAGGCTATAACCACTATACTTACTAGTAATTCTCTGCTAATTATTTAAGTGGTAAAGTAAGGCATCTAGTATATTATTATATTATGCACTAAATATTAAAGGTTAAAGTCTTTTTAGTAAGATAATTCCCTAGGTAACTAATCCCCTATTATAAGCTTATTTACTACTATATTATATAGGACTTATAGAGTTTTTTAAGGGCTTTTATATAGCTATATCTTAGGTCTAGGATATTATTAGTTATTATCTAGTCCCTAAGATAAAGCTTAAATTAGCGCCTAATATATAAATCCCTACTAAATACATATAGTTATTTAAACTTAATACTATATTAGTTTAGTGTGTTCTAGTTCTCTATAAGGAGATTAAGTGCTTAATAACTAACTTAGCAATAAATTATTTAAAGAAGGAATCCTAGGTAAGTATACCTATACTCCTAATTTCCTTTTACTCTATAGCTAGGACTATAATTACTTTAAAATCATATAGGTAATTTAAAAGTTATATAATTTATCCCTAGCTACCTATAAAGTTAATAAACTACTTAATTTAGCCTTCTCCTATAGTATTAAAGTAGTAAAGATACCCTTATTTCTAATTAAATAGAAAGTAAGTCTAATAGTTTATAAAGAAAGCAAATCCTACTATAATATATTAATAGCTTATATATAAGTAAAGGTTAACTAGGTTATACTATAAGCTATAAGTAATATTAACTAGCTAGTAAGAGGAATAAAGCCTTCCTACCTTTAAACTAATTAATTACTATAAAGTATTTATATTAAAATTCTCTATAGCGTGTAGTTTAAATGCTTAAGGTAGCATAGCTACTATTACCTCTAGTCCTTATATAATAATCCTCCCTATAGTAAATAGCTTAAACTAATTAAGCTAGTCCTTATTTAGGGTCTTATAGGCCTTTCTTAAGAACCTATAAATATCTATAGAATATTATTACTAAGTTAAGGGTGTCTAACTAGGCCTAATTAGCATAACTTTATTAAAGTTATTACTATCTTAGTGTATTTTAAATCTTAGTAAGAGCTATAGCTAGTCTTACCTTAGATAGAATAATAGTGGCTACTATCTATAGAGATTAATTAGGTTAAGTCTAATAGTGCCTTCTTTCTCTTCCCTAAAGAAAGATCCTTCTATTCTATATATTAAAACATAAACGTAGTATATTATTAGGCACCTCTTATTTATAAAGTATGTAATAGTCTTACTATTTACTTTAGTGTAGGCATTATTAGATACCTTAGATTCCTTATATTTTACTATAATAAGGCATAATTAAATAGAATATATAGGTATATATATAAGAGTAGTAAGGGAAAGGATAGTAATTGCTTTTAGGAGATAAAGTAATTATAATAAGAGAAGAGGTAGGATATAAGAAGAACTTAAGAAAGGAAGGCTTTAATAACTAAAGAAGAGCATAATAATGTAAGAAGTAGGCAAGATTAAATAGTTCTTATAGCCTAAGCCTTATTCTTATAGCTCTTAGTGGTTATATAGTTAGTTAGCGGTAGCTATCTATAGCTACGTTCCCTTTTATAACTAATAGTTACTAATACCCGCTATTAGGTAATAGTCGCAAGGATTAGATAAATCCTATAAATTAAACTTCTTTAGCACCCTTATTAGTTATTAGGGCTACTTATCTATTAGTTATTAATACCTATTATTAAGGAATAGTTATAAATTAAGGTATTTAAACCCTCTCTTTTCCTCTCTATCCTATCTTTTATAAACCTTTATTCCTCTTTCCTTTAACTATTTAATTATAGCTAATTCTCTTAATATAACCTATTAAAGGCTTCCTAATGTTACTGCTATTATTAGGGCTAGTGTCTTAGAGGTAGAACTTATAGTAACTAAGACTATTAACTAGTCTAATTGTGTAGAGATCTACCCCTCCTATATTAGTAGAGATTATATAAGCTTAGGTATTATTTAATCTTATACTAGACTACTAGCTAATAGTTTTGTTTTTATAGTTTAAGTTTCTCTTTATATTCTAGGTTTATAGTGGCATTAATATTAGTAATAGTAGCATTCCCTTATACACTAAAATTATTCTCTAATCTATAGATAATATTCTAAAGGGGGCACCTCCCTATCTCCTTAAGATAATAAAGAAGATAAACTTAGTAAAGGACTTTATTAGAAGCTACACTAAGAAAGAAAGTGTGTTAGCTCTAGTAGTTAAAAATAGTTATTAATATTAAGTCCTTATTCTAGCTAAAATAGCTTATTCTAATAGGTATTTTCTACATGCTCTTTTATAATATCCTAAGCATTACTAGGCTTTGCTTATCTCTATATATAGTAAATTAAATAGTGTCTTTTATTCTAACTACTTAAACTTATATATATAATATATTAACTTCTTTAATAAGTATATATACTTCCTATTCTATAGTTATATATTAATTCTAGGTGTCCTTAAGGGTACCTATAGTAATTATATTTAGAATAGCTCCTATACTATAAGCTACAAATAGTGCTTTACTTCTAGGTATTAGCCTAGATCCTTAAGAGAGGGCTTTAGCACTATTCTTAGGTAAAGAATAGACTGCTAAGGTAGCTAAGGCAATTCCCCTTAATCTAACTAGTATTAACTTTAAGAATTCCCCTTACCTAGAAATAGATATGCCTTCCCCTTTCTAGATAGTTTATAATAAAGGAAAAATACGTAATATCTTTTAATTTAGGGAAATAAATAAGAAAACTAGTAACTTAGCTCCTAGAACTATACTATAATTACTTAATCTATAGTGTTTAAAAATAAAACCTAATCTTTTCTTAAAAATAAAAGTAAAGTATAAATAAAATAAAAGTTAAAATAGCTTCTAGTAGGTATATTATTAAAGAGTTAGGGGATAGACCTTATATTCTTAACGCTATTTAATTATTAATTAAGGTAACCTAACTTTAATCTTATAGTATAGGTACTATTAGGGTAGAAGTTTAACTTTATTATCCTTAAGCACTAGCCTTTCCTTACTTATCCCTTCCTAATAGTAGGTGCTCTTATTATTAATTATTTAATCTAATATATTGTGTTAAGCTATTAATAGTATAATACTTAAAACCTCCTTATTATAGTTATTACTAATTACCTCTTCTGCCTAGTTATATTAAGGAGCGTAAAGCTATTTATCTATAGTAAAAGTCCACTATTCTTCTAGATCTAGGAGGAATTTCTTAATATAGTCCCCTAAGATTATCTTTATAAGTTTAATACTATCTAGCGTTTATAAATAGTAGGCTCTAGAGATTAGCGCGTGCTTATGAATTTAAAAGGGTCTATTCTACCTTATTATAAGCTTCTATATTATAAATATATTAATATTCTATTTAATATTATATACTAAGATAAGATCCCTAGGTTTTAATTAATCTTTCCTAATTAAAGTAGCCTAGTTCTTATTAGTTTATTTTATAAGTTACTATGTAAATTTAAACACCTTTATTCTCGCTTTTTTAATATCTTTTGCTTTTTATTTAAGCATCTAAACCCACGCTTTAAATAAGTCTTAACTACCTATAATTATATCCTAATTAATTAGTCTCTAAGTTAGAAATTTAACTTCTAAAGGTAGTATTAGCTCCTATCTATAGATTAAATAAAACATAGACTTTCTATGTAATTTACAAATAGTAGTGTAATCTATAAGAAGAGCCTTATTAAGGCGCTTAAACTATTATCTATCTAATTTACCTAACTTCACTAGGGCAGATGTAAGAGACTAATATCTAACTTTAATAGGGGAATTTGCCTTTAGGTTATACCTAGATGTTTAGATTCTAGTAATACTAATATCTATAAGTGCTTCCTTAAGGTTCCTATGTATTTTAGGTCCTCTATTATAGATAATAAATTAGAAGAGCCTAAACCTACTAATTAGAGAGAAGAGAAACTTCCTAATTACTAATATAGTAGCGTTCTTAACTAGAGTAGCCTCTACCTAATTAGTAAGGTTATACCTAGCTTCTAATAGATACTTATATCTATAATTAATTAGTAAGTGCTAAGTGTTAATATAAATCTTGCTTATTAGGTTTCCTAGTGTAACTAGTATAGAAAGCTCTTATAGGCACTATAGTATAAACTTTTAGTATATTTTATAGTAAGCTATTATCTCCTAGGCTATATTCTATAGTCCCTTCTACTAGTATCTTAATCTTATTACCTAGAAAACTACCTTAATGCCTTTATATCTAAGTTCTTTATAAATAGCCTTAATAATTATCTATTATTACTTAGGTATATTTACTACTAGTATAGGTCCCTTTATAATTCCTATTAGCCTTTTCTAGAGATATTCTTTTTCTAAGTAAAACTTCTTAGCCTTATTATATAGTTTCCTATAGTCCTTTATACTAAGATTAAGTAGTCTTTAAAAAGTTAATAGGAAATTAATTACCTATTATATCTCCTCTAAGTAGCTCTTTTTATTTTCTTTACCTATAGTAATATTATTAAGGTAGAGATTAATAAAATCTTTAATATCCTCTTTAACTACCTAGTCTAATTAATCTAAAGCTCTAGGGCCCTTCCTTAATAGGGCGTTAGTAATTTAGTTTTTCTCTCTAGGTATATATTATATAGTAAAATTAAAGAGTAGAATATAGCTAATCTATTAGGTAATAAGTGCCCTAGGTATATTATTAATAGTACTATTAATTTAATATATAAGGACCTATAAATCTATCTCTAAAGTAAATAGAACTCTATATAGATATATTTATAGTTATCTTAATGTATAAACCACTACTTAGTATTCTTACTTTATAGTATTATACTTAGATTTAGTAGTGTTCTAAGTATTACTTTTATATTAAATAGGATATTATTTACTATTAATAATTTATAATAACATAGCTCCCTATCTAATTAAGCTTATATTAACTATTAGAATAATTTCTCTAAAGCCTAGTCCTAGATTAAGTAAAATAAGAATTAGTGCTATTATTACTGCTTTCTTAAGGATATTTATAGCTTCTTACTAATCTAGCCCCTATATCTATTTACTCTCTTTCTTTAGTAAGATTACTAATAGCCTTGCTTTTTATATATAATATTCTACCTATATATAATAAACTCCTGTTAATCTAATAAAAGACTATATATCTAATTAATCTTAACATACCTCCTAGTCTAAGATCTTAATTATCTTTACTTTAGTTAGTTTCCTTTTGTTTATGCTACATATAAATCCTATAATTTCTACTAACTTCTAATAAAACTTTGATTTAACTGCTAAGGCTATGTAACTAGAGAGCTTAATATTAACTAAGACTTTATTAATATTAATTAAATGCTTTATTACATACCTTTACACTCCTAGTATAATTTCCTTGTTATTATACGTTGTGGTTAGACCTTAGATAGCGATATTATCTAGGAAAGGTATGTAAATTTAGGGAATTAAGTTAAATAATACTCTTCTAATAATCCTAATAAACTAAGCCACTAAGTTAGTAGCTCCCTATAGTAGCTAATAGAGTTATAAAAGTCTAACCGCGGTTAAAATTATTATTATATCCTAACTTCTCTTAGCTAATTTAACCTAATTATATCCTAATAATAAATTAATAATAGATAGGATCTTATATATTACAAAGCTTTTACTAAATGCTTTAGCTCCTTAAGGGCTAAGCGCATCCTATATTATAACTTTATTATATTTTATTGCTAATAAGATTAAATAAATTCCACTATCCTTTTTTATAATAAGAAAATATAGATTCCTATAGGAACCATAGCTCTCCTCTAAATAACTATACTTTAGCTTTTTCTTTAAAAGATTAACTAGCTTCCCTTATAACCTAAGAGGTATTAGGATTAAACCTGCCTACTATGCCTTATATTTAATAACCTTAATAACTTATAGTAGCGTAACTAGTGGGTTAACTTTTCTATACTCTAATAAGTCCTATGCTAGTGCCGCTTCTTAGTTATAGAGAATTTCCTTAAAAACATTAACTTCTTCTAGTGTTAAATATTCTTACACCCCTTTAACTATTTAATCTAATTATTCCTAGGTTATTCTAAAACCTTAAGGGTCCGCGCTAAATCTCCTAGTAATATGCTTATTATATTTCCTAGATATATTAAGTTATAACTTTACTTCTTTCTATTTCTTTAACTTCTACTTTAGATCTCCTTTAGGGGTTAATCTATTAGAGGGCATGTTATTATAAGGATAAATCTTCTAGGCTTTTTATTTGTATATTATATTAATTATTAGATTAGGTGGTTCTAGCTTTTGCTAGGGTTAAAAATCCTCTATAACTACCTTAAGTTACTTAGTATAGTTAATTATTATATCTTTAATAACTATGTAGAAGATCTTAGTCCCTTCCTTTATTAAGATAGGGATAAGTTCCTTACTATCTTCTAATATCTTCTTTATCCCTTCTTAAAATATTTAATTTTCTTCTAAGGTTCCTAAGGCTTCTAGTTCTACCACTAGGTGGCTAAATATAATAGCGTTAATAGTAGGTTACTATACTAGTGGTTTATTAGTATATTACCACTAAATGCTTCCTATAACTCTTAATATAATAACCATATTACTAAATTAACACTAGGCATAGAGCTCCCTGCTGCGTAAGTGGTTAAATTATATCTAGTATATCCTAAAGAAGGGCATTCCTAGGATTAAGGTAATATTAACTAAGTCTAGGCTAACGTAGAAAGTAGTAGGTATCTAGATATTCCCTAGGTATAGCCTTATCTAAACCTCCCTAATTATCCTAATCTAGTACAACAAGTAAGATAAGGTATTTATAGCGTCTATTAGATAGATCTTTAATCTAAGTTATTTTGCTATGCTTTCTAAGATTATATTTCCTTATACTCCTATATTAATAAGTCCTTATAATAGCTCTCCTTTAGGGTTATCTAGTTAAACCTATAGGCATAGTAACTCCTATAGATTATTAATAGTAGCTTATAGTTTTATTATTATATTAAGCATAAAAGTCTTCTTATTTAGATTAATTAGTTCCTAATAGGTCTTAGTAATTAAGCTTCTTATTCCTAGCCTCTCCTAAATTCATTCCTATAAGGCTATATTAATTTCTAGTAGAGGCATTATAGGTAGTAAAGCTTTCTTAATTATAGCTTTATTCTTCTTATCCTCCTTAATTATCTTCTATATTATCTAAGTGACACTATTAATCTACTAGTCTGGATTAAATAGTCTTAGGTTCTTTCTTAGACTAAACGCTTTTAATAGAGAAAGGACTAGTCCTAATAAGTTCCTATTATAGTATTAGATATCTTTAATGCCTTTTACTCTTATAAGATATTTATTACTAACTACTTTAGCTAATATTAGTATTATATAGTAAATATCTTAGAAAGGGATACTAAGCTTCTTTTAGAAGACCTTATTATATAATTAATCTAGAATCTATTGCCTAACTTTATTTAACTAATCCTTATTACCTTTACCTATAGCTAGGTTCTTCTAGATAGGTTAGCTTTAACTTTAGCGATTTTTAGTATTATTATTCTTAACTTCCTTAACCCTTAGGCATTTTACTAATCTTTCTCTAATAGCTAATACTTTTATAATAGCGCTTTCTTTGCCTTTATCTTCTACGCTTACCTTCTTAAATTAGATAGTTAAGACTATACCTATTAATTCCCTCTTTAGGATTATTACCTTAACTTCTCTCTCTAGTTAGTATATTACTAGATTAAACCAGCCTTCTATTCTCTTAAAGATATCTTGTTTTTCTATTATTATTTCCTAACTTATACCTCTGCTTAGTCTATATTCCTTAATCCTAGGTATTATATAGGTAATCTTATAGTCTTTAAAATACTTAACCTAAAATATAGCTAGCTTATATATATAGCTACTAATTTAGAGAAATTTTAAGAGTAAGACTAGGGGTATAATCTAATACTTTAGATTATCCCTAATTACTAGGATATAGACTACTAGATTATAGACTATAAATTTTAATATCTTATTAAACTTAAGGATCTTATATCTTATAGCTAAATAAGCATTATTATTATAGTAGTGGCATTTATTTAACTAATAGCCCCTTTCTAAAATTATATTTAGATTAAAGATATAGTTATTCTTATTATAATTATATAGTCCTATATAGTTTATTTAGTAAAGCTGCCTTTATTACCGCTAGGTAGTGCTATATTTAGCCTTAAGCTATTTTATAATATTAATTTCCTTACCTACTTATTTTATAAATATAATCTTTAGGTTAGCTAATTATTTTATTAGGTTATCTATTTAATCTTAATAATCTAACTACTTAGCCACTATCCTATTTCCTATCCCTTTTTTATAGAATCTAGGTTTATTATTCTTTCCTAATAAATTATTCTATACTAAATAATTTCTTTAAGAAGTTTATTACTTATTAAAAACCCTTAGATTAAATAATCTCTAATTTATAAGGCTAGATTCCTAATTATCTAAAGAAAGCTTTACTATATTAAAACCTTCTAGACCCCTATTTTAGAGTTCTAGGCATATATAAACATATGCATTAAGCTCTATCTAGAGAGGTTTATATTCTATAATAAGGACTTCTTTATAGGTAAGCCCTTTATAATCTATAAAGCTTAAGATTAAATAATCTAGGAGTGCTTTATAGATATAGTTTAATTAGCTTATAGTGGTTTTCTATCTAGTTAGGTTAATAATAGATATTAGAGCTTAATGCTTCTATAGCTAGTTATAGGTATTCTAAATAGACTTTAGTTATATTAAATTAAGATCTTTAAGCTATCTATAAGCGTTTTCTATTTAATCCTAACTAGTAGTATTATACTAGAGAAGCATCTCCTTCTTAGACTCCTTCTAGGTTTATAATATAGTTAGTATCTTAACTACCTATTAAAGCTTTAGGTTAATATTCTATTTAAGTATCTTATACTAGTCTATCTTAGGTATACCTATTACCTTTATCTTTACTTTAAAGTCCTTAAGGAAGTTAGATATATTTTTACTAGTAAACTACTAAATATTATATCTATTCTATATAGTGATTAATAAGGTTTACTATACTATTATTTCTCTAAGGAGCTTTGTAAAAGATTCTATATTAAGGCCTCTAAGGGCCTTAGGTATCTTACTAATATTATTAGGGTTTTTCCTAAGCAGTCTTTAAACCTAGTTTAGGTTAGGCTAATTACTATCTTAGGATTAGATAGTCCCTAACTAGTAGTTAGAGTACTTAGTAAAGGAGTGTCCCTAAGGTCTTATTAACTAGTTAATAGCTTACTTAATCTTACTTTACTAGTTTATTAAGAATAAGTTAGGATATAACTAGGCATAGAGTAGGATAAGTATTCTTTTAATTAATCTTAGAGAGAGATAGCTACTTATATTTAAATAAATATCTTTATAATATCTAGTGCTTCCTTTAGGAAGACTTTTAAAGGGGTAGTATTAGTAGTAATAAATAAACTATAAGTAAAGGCTACTAGGATAACTATATAGCTTTTTATAATTAACTATAAGATCCTAATAATTAGCTAAATAATAGTAAAATAGATAATAGGCCCTAAGATTAAATAGCCTAAAACACTAGACTATATATCCTACTAGCTTAGAATATTTAGCTATATTTTCTATATTATAGACTTGTATTTAGAGGTAACTAGTAAGGGATTAATAACTTAGTAAGTGTTTGTAGAGTACCCTTCTAAGCTAGCTAGCTTTTCTGCCTATATATATATATAATACGCTTCCTTCTACCTAATCCTCCTTATCTTATTATATTTAGCTAGTTTAGCTACTTTTATTTTAATACCCTAGCTATCTTATAAGTTAGGTCTAGACTCTTAGTTTATAGCTTATTATAGGGAAAACAAGATAAAGGGATCTTCTTATAGTCTAGGTTAGTAATAGCTAAAGGGTATTAAAGGATTGCTTCTAATTAATCTTAACTAAGGCTAAGAAATAACTAGAGCGGAATAGTCCTAGGGGATTAAAACTCGTTTCTCCACTAGTTTTATTAAGCGGAAAATAATACCCTAAAAGACATAATACTAGCCTACACGCGTAGGTAGCTTTAATGTCTACGCATATTAAAGGGGGTTAAGAAGCTTAACTATAGTGACCTATTATAAGGCTAGATTATCTCTATAAGATAGAGATAATCTAGATTAAATAGTCTAACGGATTGGAAGTAACCTAATAGTTAAATTAGTGTAGGTAATAATAATCTTATTAATTTATCTTATCTTAAAACATAATAATAAGCCATAGCAAAGCTAGGCATAAAAACTCTATATCTAACGTGCGTGACAAGCTCTAGAAGCCTAGTTAGAAGTGATCCCTTTATAGACTATTTAATCCCTAGCTTACATGACTAATATTATCATCCCTTAGTGTAATAAATATCCCTGTGACCCCTGATGCTATCATCGCGAACGCGTGTGTTTCTAGGCGCGCGATTCAGGCCACACACTAGCTAAGGTTAATAATCTCCTTATAGCATTCTAGATTAAATAATTTATCTAGTATATTCTCCTAGTAGTTTAAGAATAAAAGCTTTAAAAGCTTCTTTATAATTACTTCCTTCTAGCAGTTATAATAGGCTAAGGCTATAGCTTAATAATAATAGGTAAGTTTTAGGGGTATATCTTTAATATATAAACTATATTAAGTGCCTTAGAATACTATTAAAAAGTAAAAGAAAACTATACTTACCTAGCTTTCCTTAATTCCTTTCTTTAGTATTTTTTAGTTATAATATTATTTAGATTAATACTATTATTATAGGGATAATAATTCTCTACTACCTTACTACCTTTAGTAGTAATTTTACTAGTATCTATAGTAGTATCTATATATTTAGATATTACTTTATATATAAATTTATTAATTTTATAAAATAGCATATTATTACCTAGTATCTAAATCTCTATATTCTCTATAGTAACTAGTGCCTTATAAGAAGAGTTAGGAGGGATTAAAAGTATACTAATATAGTTACCTTCTTACCCTAATACTTAAGGTAGTGTTTTTGCTTTAAACTACTTATTTTCCTATTCTATAGTTAATAGTAAAAAGGCTTAATTATTCTCTTTAAGTTTTATTTTAATAAGGTCTTAGCTAATTTCTTCTTTAATATCTTTAGCCTTAAGCTCTATAAGTAGTGTAATTATTAATATCTTCTCCTTTTAAGCTAATTCTAGCTTTTTTCTAGTTTAAAGAAGGAGTTCTTATTAAATTAAACACATACTAATATAATAACCTTCTAATTATATAATATAGGCACCTAGATAATATACTAAGATTTGCCTCTATAACTAACTAGGTAACTAATATAAGCTTTTTACTCTAATTAAGGGATTATATTATATAATTTAATATACTCTAAAGCCTTTATTATTATTAGAAACGCTTTATATCTATAAGCATAAAGATAAGTAATTAAGGGTTTTTAAATCTTTACTATCTATAAGTAAGTAAGGATAGTTTTCCTAGCCTAATTTTACTAAAGTTTATATAGTATAATCTAATTCCTATAATACTTAAAAGGTGTTTAATTTAGGAGATAAACTATAGTATTAAATACCTTATTATTAAGTTCTAATAAAAACTAAGCCTTAAGGCTTAATATATAAGCTTTTACTTAACTACCCCTTAGATCTCTTTGCCTTACTATTCTAACTAGGTATTAAGGGAGCTAAATTATAGACTATAATACTAGTAAAGGCTATCTTATCTTTTATATTCTCTATAAAGAGGGCTTTTTTAATATTACTATATAAAAATTATAGTTAAATACTAAATTAAGTATTTAGGAAGCCTATTATTATATAGAAGCTATTATAAATACTATCTTTAGTCTTAAATAAGTAAAAGAAATGCATTAAGGTTATAAGGCATATAAATACACACTAATACCTATTACTATTCTAATAAGGAGAGTCATAGTAATCTAAATTAACTAATAACCTATAACCTAGTCCCTAAGGAAGTCCTTTAGGTATAACCTATAATCTCTATTACTTAGCTTTACCTATAGCGCATATCTCACATTACGTAAGCTTAGGTCTAATTAATTTAATGCCTAAGGTTGTGTTTATAAGTTTTATAAAAGCCTTTATACCTAGATAACTATATTATTAATACTAAAGCTTTATATCTCCCTTTATAGGTAGCTTTAGTGATTAGCTTATTATAGTGTAAGCTTCTTTTAAATTATCTAATAGCCTTAATAATATATAAAGCTTATTAATATTATAAATTCTTGCTATAGGATATTTCCCTTTAATTAGTATGCCTTTCTTTTAATCCTAGAAGATACTTACTTTTATAAGAATTATAGCTAACACTAGATTCACGTGGAATTCCGGAATAAACAGAGCGGTTTCTAATATAATTATTCTCTAGCTTTATAATATAGGATTTATAACTAACATATAAACTATGCCTTAACCTAATGCTACGTAGATTATACCTCTAGCCTTAACTTCTATTATAATAGTCTTATTAAAATTAGATTATTTAAACTAGTAAATATTATTAAAAATATAAATATTTGCTCTAGAATTATAGAGTACTATGTTTTGCTTTATTTCTAAGCTATCTATAGTGTTTAAAGCTAAAGTTATAACTTCTTTTAGAGATTAAGAACCTTCTAATCATACAAATAACAATATATTAGCTAATTTCTCGCCTAGAGTTACCACAAGAGAGTCGTTTATTAGATTCTATAATAGAATAATAATATTGCTATTCTTTTCCTTCCTTTCTAGCTTCTAATTTATAGCTTTTAATTTCTCTTATGAATTTTCCTTAAGATATTTCTTAATATTATCTTTAGAGTTCTTCCTAACTTCCTAGTCCTTTAAAGCTACCTCTAGCTTATATATAGCCTTAAACAAATTATATAATTCCTACTATTTTAAAGCTTCTTTAATATAATACCTAAAGTAAGGGTACCTTATTCTTTCTAATTTACTTTAACTATTTAATCTCTTAGTAGTAAGAGTATTAGCTAACTTTAATACGCTTTATAGAGCTTTATAATCTCTTTTAAACTTAGTAATTACCTTAAGGAATTTATAATCCTCTCCTTTATTAAGTAAATTATTTTACTTCTTTTAAAATAATTTAAATTTGCTTTAAAGAGATATAATAAACTTATATAGTATTATCTCCTTAGTTTATTAAGTCTTAAGATCTTAATAATTTCTTTATAATACTTCTATTATTATAGCTTACTTATACTAATTATAAGTACCTTTAGCTTATAAATAATTATTAAGGTATATTTCTATAAGAATAAGTATTTTCTTTATATTTAGCTTATACTAATCCTAAAGAAGCTTAAGAATCCTTTAAGTATAATATTAAACTAACTCTTTATTCTTAACTTTAGTATTAAAGTTAAGAGAATCTTATATATTCTTTAATAAAGTCTTATAAATATATTCCCTAATCTTTAGTATTTACTTTAATAAGGCTATATACTTTATAAGGTTAAATTATAATTCTTTAAATTAAAAATTAAATTAATCCTTTATATCTTTATAAGTAATTCTCTAATTCTTAAAAGCATTAGGGTTATTTAGTAAGACCTCTAGTCTCTAATCCCTTTATAAGTATATAGGTATTATAGGTTCTTTAAGTAATTTAGCCTTATTAGGGTTAATATACTCCTAGACACTATAGGATTTTATATAATTCTTAATTTATATATACTATTTAATCTAGTCCTTCTCTAATAATAATATTATATTTAGAGTTTCTTTAGATATTATAAAGGAGGAATATACTAGTTAATTAGAGTATAGGTTAAGTGTTTTAACTAATTAGAATAATAAAGGGTAATTATCTCTTAATATTAGTAAGCATTAATTAATAATATTTAATAGAGCTTATATCTTTAATAATAATTAAAAAGGGTAATAGAAGCCTTCTAGGCTTATAACTATTAAGGTAGGGGTTAGTGTAAATAATAGAAAATATTTAATCTTAATTAATTAGAGGTATAGATAGTACCTAACTTTTATACCTAAAAGGTATATAGTGCACTATAGTAATAACTAGTCTATGGAGGTACTTCTAATACATTATCTCTACCGTTGTCTCACAGAGGGTTTGATCCTAGTCAATGCGCGGGCTGCATCCACACATCTAGTGCTTCAAGGAGCTCTCCCTGACAGCTATTCTACTAGTAAAAAGGCTCCACCCTGGATACGAGATTGACTTTTTTAGAGCCGAGATTTACTGTAACCCCTCCGAGTCCCACCTTGACAGCAACAAATACTGTACAACACCAAAAGGCCCGCCCCCATCGAGTCCATTCAACCCCACCTCCCAACCCACGACTCATCACCACGCAACTTCACGCATCATTCATCAAATCCCACCAACTCGATCAGCTGGCCCATCTCCCTGCCGTTCCGAGGTCAGCTAGAATGGCCCCAAGCTAGGCCAAATCGTCGAGACCATCCTGTACACCTCGAGCGTGCCCAGGCTCACGAAATGGTACGAGAACATCATGGGCATCACCCCGTTTCTGGAATCGCCCCAGGTCGCCGGCTTCCACTTGCCCAACGACGGCATCCTTCTCCTCTTTGATCGCAGCCAGACAACCGAGGACAGGACGCTCTCGGGCCCCAACTCGGGCGTCATTCCAAAGCACGGCACCGAGAGAGGCCTCGGCCAGCACATTGCGTTTGCGTGCTCGGGGCTCGCCGAGCTGTCCGCGTGGGAGGAGCATTTCAAAGCCAAGAACATCAGCGTCATCGCCAAGATGGACTGGGAGCTGGGCGGCAAATCGATCTACGTCAAGGATTTGGAAGGCCACGTTATTGAGATCATGACGAGGGGTGTTTGGCCTGTGTATTGATGGGGAGGGCTTGTTTAGGTTTTTTTGGGGGTTTTTTTTTTTGCATCCATGCCTTTTATTTATAATTCTACCAGAAGCAGTGAAGTAGTTTGAATAGCTCCGACAGGATCGGACAGGCGCCTTGAGACTTGCCAAAATGCTACTTGGTTCACATGACAAGAGACGAGGCCCGAATGCCACGCAGCACAGCACTCAATACCGATCTATGATCCATTTCTTGCGCGCCTTGGGGTCCATCTCCTTGAGAAGTTTTGTCTCGGCCTTTTTCACAGCGATGTATCGCTGCACCAGATCATGGCCCAGGAGAGCCGAGATTTCCTCGTCCTTGTCCAGACACACGAGTGCCTCCTCGATGCTGGCCGGCAGGTTGGAATTGATGCCCAGATTTAAGCGCTCTTCCCAGAACAGCGTGGCGGGGTCTGACGCGCAATCGCCCCAGACAAGTCTCTCCTTGTTGGCCATCCCGTTGACGCCGGCCACGAGCAGCGCCGCCATGGCCAGGTACGGGTTGGCGAGGCCATCGATGCACTTGACTTCCCAGTGGCTGCCCTCGATCTTCCGCAGCGGCGTTTCTCGGTTCTGCGTGCCCCATGTGACCCATGTGCCGCCTGCCCAGACGCCGTCCTGGACGCGCTCGTAGCTGACGAGGTTGCTGTACGTAAAGGCGCAGATGGCCCGTAGGTGGGAGAGGATGCCGGCGTAAAAGGACTCGTACACGGCTTGACTCGCCACAGTGTCGGCGTCGGCGTCGGCGTCGGCGTCTGACGAGGCGAGCGAGATGTGCGCGTGGGCAGCGGTGCCGCACGCATCGGCAAAGGGCTTCGGGTGCAGCGTCATCCTGTAGCCGTGGGCACTGGCGCACGCGGAGAGGACTTCGCGGGCGAAGACCAGCGTGTCGACGGCTTCCACGGGGAGGCGGGCGGCAGGACAATCTCAAACTGGCCCTTGGCGCTCTCGGCGTGGAGCATCTCCACGTACACGCCCGCTGCGTCGAGTTGCTGGATCGCAGGCTCGAGGACCTTGCCGACGAGCTCGTGCTCCAATGCTCTTGATGTGGACCAGGCGTGTCCGTCGGCGTCGAACAGCTCGTAGTTGCCGCTCCTGGCGTATCGTACGAGCACGAGTTCTATCTCGAAGCCGAACTTGACCTCGACTTTGCGCTGCCTGGCCCGTTCTGCGGCGGTTTTCAGCATGGTCCGAGGACACAGGTTGACCGCGGCGCCATCATCCTCTTTGTAGTCGCACATGAGCATGGAATGATCTGGTTTGGGTCCGCTCTTGAGCGACGACGGATCAGGGTGGAGCTGGTATTGTCCACTGGCGGTCACATCGGCTATCAAGGCATCGTTTTGCAAGAGCCCGAAAGCGGCCTTCGTGACCCCTGCGGTCAGCGGCTCGCCGCTATCGAGAACAGAGAAGGCCCTGCGGGAGGGGATGACTCTCAGTCTCGTAGTCCCGGTGTAGTCGACCCAGTAAAGCCGTATGAAGTGAGGCGCATCAGCTTTGCACAGCGACTGCAGTAGATTTCGTGCTTGGCTCGGTGCAGCAGCACCCATATTGACGTTGCCTTTGGTCTGAACCGTCAGGTCATCATCATCTCGGCGTCTCAGAGTCAATCCCAGGTTGTATAGTCTGTTCGAAGTATTGAAGAGCATGTCCTCCACCATGCTCGAGGCCTGGGACCACGACACGTCGCGCTTGCTCACGAATTCGCACAGCACCGTGTGGAAGACGTCTCTCATCTGGCCGATGGAGAGGAAATACGTCTCGGGGAACCAGTGGCCGTCTGTGCTCCAGATGATCTTCTCCCACGGGCAGAGCTCGAGAACATGCCGCACGATACTCTCCTGCCCGTCTCGGCCGACAAAGGGAAACACTTCCCCAATGTCGGCATACACGTTGGCATAGAGCGCTGCCATGTACCCCGTCTCGCGATCAAAAGGGTAGCCCGAATGCAGCAGCACTATGGGCACCGTCGGGTACTTCCGCACGAAATCCTGCAGATGAGCGGGCGACGATCGTGTGAGGATCAGGTCGTTATCCCCCAGCCCCGTGTGGAACTGGATCGGCTTCTTCTTGTCCTTGCCGGAATCGCGAATCGCTTGCGCAAGGCGATGAACGAGGAGTTGATTCAGCGGTCTTTGGTCGACTCGCGTGAATCGCGTGGCGTTTTGCGCCCTTCTCTGTGCAAATATGCCCTCGAAAGCTGAGAAGGCTTCGCGCCTGTCCTCTTCGGGTGCCATGTCCAGCCCTGTTCTGTAGCAAATCACGGACTTAAAGCCAACCACTTCCCCGTCGGCAATGGCTGCCGTGAGAGCGGATTCAAAATCCGTCATGGCCGCCTCAAAGGCCTTTTCGGCCGTGTCCTGGGTGACACAGGCATTCTCGATGAGCTTCGCAGCCACCTGCTCGATGCGCACGATGCGCTTGCTGGCGGACGGCACGAAGCGGTCAAAGTAGCGGTACGACTCGACCGCCTCTTCGTTGTCCAAGCCATCGTCAACGAGGACGCATTCAATGCCGGAAAGACAGCGTCGAGTCCAGCGCCCGTAGCCAGTCTCGGAGGCTCGTTCCTCCTCAATCGCGCTCTCGATGGCTTCCCAGGTTTCCCCGCATCCCAGCTCCTGCGACAGCTGCTTGACGGCCCGGATATGAGCCAGGCTGGTTCGCGACGAGTCCAACGCGTCCCCGTGCGCTTCCGTGGCGATGGTCAGCAGCGGATACCTGTCGATGTGGCTCTTCTTGAGAAGCGGGTGTGCGTGGTTGTCGATGATGGGCGTCGAGGCTATCAACTGGCGCAGAGCCTCGGACCCGGCTTCGAAGTCATGATCCATCGTGGTGGAATGAATGATCTGGGACATTCAGGCATCCCGTTTCTTGCCCGCTTCCTCTCGCTCGCATCGACGTGATTGCTTGATCCCAATGGCAGAGGGCGCGGCTCGAGTATGAGAGACTTGGCCAGATCTTCTGCAGACCCATATAATGAATGACGCTGCGGTTGGGCATCAAGATGCCGACCATGCTGACAATCTCCTCCCCTCATTGGCGGGCACGGCAGAGCGAAGTGCAATGAAGTGACGCCACAGTTTGATCCGACATTTTCAGCACGGAGTACTCTGTATTACTCTCTCTTCTGTTCCTGTTTGTTCAAACCACGACACGCGCGCTTAAAACAGGGTCGCCCGCCGTCCCTTTGCCGCTACTCCGTACCGCATCTCTGCATCTCTTTATTTCTTTATTTTGTGTTGCACGCGACGCTCAACACCAATTGGCTAATTTGCTGGCAGACGTGACATCATCATCCCCTTGGCTGTGCGGAGACCTCAGGCAGGACGCGGGTCCATGTCTGTGCAGGTACGAGCCCGAAACCTTTTGCTCCACGTATTATAGCCGGGCCTCCATGTAGCTCTTCGTATATGGGGAGCGGGGATTTGCTGGTGAAAACAAAGCGCCTTTTGTCCACCCTTATTCTAATTATCCTAATTATCCTAAATCTTTGTTTGTGACCCGCCCGAGGTCTTCGGAGAGCTAAACGATTACTCGTCTACTCGAGTCCTCTATTCCATCGCGAGCCAAAGGGCGGCTACGGTGCGTGGGAAGGTCACCGGGTTATCCGACGCTTACGAAGTAGGTTCAGGGCACGAATCCCTTCCAGGAACACAATTCGTACACAGTCTGTACGCAGTAAAGTATGGTGTGTTTTTCTCCGCAATTGCGGCACGGCGTCGTCCCCATCACTGACGTAGTTTTGCCTTTTGGTCTCAATATTGTGCCCCTGCGGGGTAATCAATGCTGCTATTCCCGCAGAGATTGAGAGATCTTCTGACGATACTCCGGAGTCCCTAGAGTCACTAGAGTGTGCCCTTGTCTTTTCCAGATCGACGTAGTTATAATACTGACGTTGGTCCAGAGGGCAGCGGGATTCTGTATGCGCCCAGCTTCTCGATTGAATGGTCGCACGGCGTCCCAGCTGGCACGCATCTCGAAGCAGAAACAGGAACTGGAAGAGTCGTAGACCAGTCACCAGACCCTTGTGGCTGCAGCTTGCAGCTGCAGTGGCTGATCGGGCAAGTTTCACCCCTGGCTTACATTGTCACGGTGACGTTCCGCTGGTGATTCCGATGATTCCTGCGACAATCGCTGATACCATGGCATCGCATTTCCCAGGGGTCCCACCAAATAGTCCACGCCGCATTTTTAGAGTTTGAAAAAAAAAAAAAAAGAACGGGAAGACCTGAGGGAGGACCGAGTCTCGTGGCCGCGACGTGACGTTTATTCGGCGGCGGCTTATTACCGTACCAATACAATGAAGGGACTCGCCGACGACGCATATTGCACAAGACATGACACGGGCGGACGGACACGCCTTCAGTCCCCAGTGATTTCTGGGTTATCAGATACGCAAGACGAGTAGACGAAAACAGAAAACGGATTCAGGCCAGGCGGGTGACCCGGTGTGGCCCGTCCTGCCCCGCCGCCACGGGACGTGGATGGACGGACTGAAAACCGTCGCAGACGGAGAGGCCTGCCCGGGCTCTCCATCCGCTGTGATTGATGTCTCAACCTCCGGGCCGACTTGGGGTGGAATGTGTGATTACCAGACTGAAGCCTCGGTGACGTCCGGAGATACCGCGTCTTCTCTGCCGAGTACATCGTTCTGGTTTTCGACACTGGAGTGCCCGGGCAAGAGTAAGATGATGGCCAGCATGACAACTCTGCGGAGTAATTGGTTCCACTCCACGGGCATCCCCTTACATGTAGGAATTGGGTGTAAGTTGAGCTGCCGACGACGCCTCGTGGGATTATTTCGACATCTACTCCGTAACCCCTTTCGCATAAATAGGATCTTGTGTCTCCGTCGTCTCAAGCAACAAGATCGATACACATCACTTACCAACACTTACCAACACTTCCAACACAATCACAATCACCACGCAAAGATCTTCACTCGAACTTACCTTCAGTCCCTTCTACCACCGCAATCATGAAGTTCTCCAGTGCCCTCACCTGCCTCGCCCTCGGGGCCTCGGCCGCCGTTGCTGCTCCGGCCCCGGAAGTTGATGTCGAGGCCCGCGCCACCATGCCCGGTTTGAACGCCGTCCAGAGCAAGTATGCCAGAGCCATCGTGGCCAAGGCCAAGGCCGATGGTGTTGGCCGTCACGGATGCGAGGCTGCCATTGCCACTGGTCTCGTCGAGGTTCGTCTCTCTTCTGCGGGTCCCCCCCCCAATTCAATTCACCTTCTTCCTATTCTTCTTCAACGAGACAAGAGACAAGAAAAAATCGCTGACATGAATGAATGTGATTAGTCCAACATCATCATGTACGCCAGCCGCAACGTTCCCGCCTCCTCGAGACTCCCCACGACCGCGTTGGCTCCGACAACGACAGCGTCGGCATCTTCCAGCAGCGCGTCTCCTTCTACAAGAACCTCAAGTGCGACATGGATGCCGGCTGCTCCGCCGGCCAGTTCTTCGGCGACATGAAGCGAGTCAACGGCTGGAAGACCATGGCCGTAGGCACGCTGTGCCAAAAGGTTCAGCGATCCGCCTACCCCGACCGCTACGCCAAGCGCGTCGGCGAGGCCGCCAGGATTTGCGCTGCTGGCGGCCTGTGAGATACCCCTGGTAGGACATGAAATAGATGCAAACTTTGTACATGTTGTGCAGATTCGAAATGTATATACGACGTGCTGGCTGGCCATGGTATAGAATGATATAGATTGAAGAATTAATTTTTTGATAAATTGAACGTTTTGTGTGCTCTCTCACCTTCGTGCCCACTGATCCCATCCAACCAACGGCACCGCAGCATCGTGTACTGTAAAGGGAAGTTTGATGGACGGCAGGAAGTTTGAAAAAAATAAAAAATTGAAGCAGTGGTTGTCTCTGATCAAGAGAAGGGGTCTGATTGGTGTTCCTGGCGAGATTCCCTTGCACGTTTCCACACGCTTCTAGAATATCGGCATGCAAGGCAGGTAACGTGACTTCTACGTTAAGAGCAACACCAGGTTCCACGGACTGACTGAAGAGCCGATGAAGGTGTTTGCAGCCCCCGCGGCGTCCTAATCAACAATGAATGGCTCAAGACGCCGCAACATAGAAACATGACGACATTTGCTACTTGGATTGGACGCTTCTTGGCCAGTTCAGGCCGCCATCACTAGGTCGGTTGCCGAGAGGATCTGTTAATCTCTTTGCAATACATTCTCGTGCTAGTATGAAGGATGAGTTTTTTTTTCAATTACTTCGTTTAAAATCCTAGTTCTACCACTCAAGTTTAGTCCAAGGGGGCATACAGAAATAGCTTCTGCCTGCCACCACTTGTGATGTGCTGCGAGAGAACATGTCTAGGGGAAAAATTGCGCCAGACCAAACGACGCGGCGCATGTTTTTCAACGGCAGCTGCCGAGGACAAATTTGGTCGAGCCACCATAGGAATAGAAGTACGACTGCTTGCAGGCTTTCTCCCAAGGATCGCCATCGATACCTCCATGAGGGTGGTAATCATAGCACTGGGTGGGATGTTAGAAGCTCATACACCAAGTACAGAATGGAAGCAAAAGTTCTAAAAAGGGGGCAAATCCAAGGAAAAGAGGGAAAATATAACAAGAAGGGGGAGACAACAAGAACTTACATTGTAGCCATCTACAGAGAAATGGTGAAGCAGCGGTTAGTCAGAGACAGATGCTCATGAGGAAGGAACAAACTCACCCCAGTCGGTATGAATCTGGGTGTCTCCCCAAAACGCACACGCAGCTTGACTGACATCGACGTTGTACTTGCCCTTCACCGTGCAACCGCAGTATGTGTGGATTTTAGCAAGAGCGCTAGAAGAAGAAGAACAGTACCCGTTGATTAATGTGATGACCGGACAGAACAGATGGATGTTTGCAGCAGGACAAGGAGAAAATACCTGGAGACGAGCGAAAGAAGCGCGATGGTTGTTGCCTTCATAGTGACTTTCTGTCGACGCGGTCAGTTGAAGATGGATTTTTTCCGAGTTTGTCCCGCAAAGGATGGTGACCAGGTCTGAGGTTGAATGATTGAGTGATGATGAGATGATGTCGAGCCCATGATGAATTCACCGAGGACTCTTTCGCCTTTATATGTATTTTCATGATTCTAGCCACGGCACTTTCCTGGACCATGGGCACGAAGCAAGTCCGAACTCATACTCCATCCACAATCTCGGGCCACTCGTTCTGTATTAGCCGGGAAAGCGGGACAAGGGGGCCACGTCGAGGTCTGTGAGGTCCGTCAACGTGGTCCATGGTCGCAATCTGCGCGGCTCGTTCACGACGAAAGCAGAGACGAGCGACAAGGAAGGTGGACAAGCTGGTTCCTCTTCTCCCTTGTTCAAGAAATGACGGTGAAGAAGGAGGTGCCGAGTTCGAAACAAAGGTCGAGCATGAGAAGGCGTGGATCCGCATCGAAATGACATTGACATCACGTCACACGTGGGAGGAATATCCAAGATCCAAGAGAACGTCCAAGTCAACGTGTCGCTCCCTGCGCCAGGGACTGGCCGAAGTTCGAGCGGCGGCAGGGGTCGGTCGGCATGCGCAGCCAGGGGGCATGGGCATGCCTTTTCCGACGAACACCAGTTTGTCTTCTTTGATCTACGGAGTATTGCGCCGGCAGCCCAGGCCCAGGCCAATGTAGTATACGATACGTATGTACGGAGTAGTATGCATGTACCCTGCCCGGCCGCTGGGAGAAGATTCCATGGAATGCAGCACGCCCCTATTCCCAGCCAATCAAGGAACTGAAACAAGCCATGGCGCAAGCAGAAAGACTGATGACGATAATACGGGGAACAAGAGGGGCACGCAGATTTCGCCAGGATTTCGCGCAGGGGATGATAAATCTCACCCCCTCCACCCCCTCCCCCTTCCCCCTCAACTCACGAACAGACAGTTCCTGACCTGATTGACTTGATATATTGCTCATGTTGGTGTCTTTTGGCGGGACAAAAGCGGCTCAAAGTAGAAAGAATGGCTGCTATAGGTAAGGCTGCTGCCGCTGCGCGTTATTTGAAAGCTCCTGCGCGAAATTTGCGTGCCCAAACAAGACGGACCTCGTTTGCACCGACTGGTTCAAGGGCACGCAGATTTCGCGCAGGAGCTGGTATCTCTCACTCACCCAGCTCACCAACAATTCTCGAGCAACGAAAAGTGGGAGAATTCAACGTAAAATACCTTCCTTAATAGAGGAAATGCCAATATAGGTAAGGCTGCTGCTGCTGCTGCGCGTTATTCGAAAGCCCCTGCGCGAAATTTGCGTGCCCCCGGTTCAACAATTTTCGAACAAGAGAGACAGACAGACCCCGTGTCGTATCTAAACGCTGGCCGGGCTACAAGTAGTAACGTACCCATGGAAATGATCGCCGGGCCGGGCATGTGGACTGGAGTGGCCGCTCTGTCGATTCCTATTCGCGACGAGAGTCACGACTCACAAGACAGACCGCAGACGTCGCGATCCGTCTTCATCGTGGCTAGTATACACGTGGTGGCGTGGTGGCTCACAATCCACTTAGCATCAATCAGCATTGGCACCAGTCAGCGGCAGTCACATTGGATAAAGTGGTAAGAGGAACCCGGACCAGATGTGTATGCGCCATTTTATTATTATTATTATTATTATTATTCTTCTTCTTCTTCTTCTTCTTTCCCCCTGTCGCCAATGACATGTTGCGAGCAAGCAAGCGTCTTCCCGATTTCCGAGAATACCTCACAGCATGGTCTCTTCCTAGAGCCCTAGGACATGATGAAACGGAAACGTGTTCCTGATTTGGTCACGACATCAGTCGGCTTACAGGAGTAGTTATTGAAACTTCCCGGGAGGGAAAGTGGACGATGGTTGCATGCGAAGTTGTTGGCTTCGAGGCTCGTGACAAATAGAAATGCGGGCGTGCGTCATCCATCCATCCCTTCTTTTACCCGGGCTCTGGTCGTTCTAGATATGAAGAGGGCTTCTTCGCAGGCGAGCCGATCCATGCCTCGCGAGGAAGAAGATAAGTCGCCCAATTGGAGCTGAAGCTAGCACATGTCAGGTTTCTTCAGGGATCAGCGAAGCTAGATAACTCGACGGTGCATCTTGCGATGATGCATAGGTCCAGGCCTTCGAAAGCAAAGTCGTCGCATTCTTGGCTTCCAATATTTCTATATAATCAGCAGTTGCCTTTGCAAAATGCAAACACGGATAATTCCTCTTCTCCATCAAAGACAAAAACATTTCTACCAACTTGCACACAGTGCACACCTCCTTTCCACCATATTCTTGATATCCCTCCCCAGCCATCATCATTATCACGCGAAGTCTTCTAAACACAAAACACAAGGCACAAGGCACACACACACACACACGCACACACACACACACACACAAAGCAGACATGCTCTTGATCTCATCCCTCGCATTTACCTTCTTTTCCTGGCAAGCCCTGGCAGCTGCCAAGGAGGCGGTCGCCAGCACACCCGCCGATACAGATAGTGACTGCATCAACGCCCACCATCTGCTGGCCCTCTCCCGGACGCTGAGCTGGCTGCATTTGAACTCGAGCAGTACGGAGCTCGCTGTCGAACTGCCCGTCATCCCCGACAAGTACTTCTTGTCCCCGGTCGCTTGCCTACCAAGCTCCCTTTCCCGACTCTTCGTCGAGCCCGTCGTCCAGGTGGCCAAGGACCGGCAGCTGCTCTCCAAGATGGACGAGCTGCTGGCCGTCACGCCTTCCATCCGTACTCCCCGCCGTGTCATCACGGGGCGCCTCGAGAAGCGCATCCGCAACTGCCCGGAGATCAAAGCGGCCGTCATTAGCCAAAGCCGCGCGTACAGCTGCCGCACCGCTTCTGACCCGGCCGGCTGTCGCTACTGCGCCAATTTCGCAACGTTCAACTTGGGCGCCTCTTGCC
Source organism: Epichloe scottii (assembly GCA_021950295.1). NCBI lineage: Eukaryota > Fungi > Ascomycota > Sordariomycetes > Hypocreales > Clavicipitaceae > Epichloe > Epichloe scottii. Next base: position 5,267,513 of record CP083247.1, on the reverse strand, counting down.
TGGCTTGCGCTGCAAAAGCGAATCAGGAGGCCATATTCTGCTGTGTTGCCTCTGCCAGTGCCTTTGCCACCTATTACTCGCAGGTCTGCTTGCTAAGGTGAATGAAAGTCCTGATGTGATATGGAAACAAAGGTTGCGTTGTACGGAAGGATGAGTCCAGGGGTCAAAGGGGGAATGGCGCTGGAGCTGGAGGGGTCTTGCTTTTGTTGAACCATTCGTCTCTTCTATGTTGCTTCGTAATGGAGATTGCCATATGTTGAATTTTAGCGTCATTTTCTTGAGTAATGAACTTATTCGTGTTCTCTATTCGTGTGAGACGTGACGTGGCTGAGTAATCAATCCTGTACAGCTGTTGTGGAGATGAACAACAATCACGTGGCCAAATGCAAGGTTGCTTGCTGCTTGTTAGTTCACCCTGTGAATGTCCTACCAATTCTTGAATAAAGCCATTTCTCCGTCCTTTTCTTCCATCCTCTTTACATCTCGCATCAAAATTTCCAAAGAAAAAAAAAGAAAAAAGAACGGCTACCTCACCGGCCCTCTCCTTGGTCTCTGTCAGTTATGAAGTCGGAATCTCCGTTCTGCTCTACCAAACGCTTCGCGTCTTTCTTGACCTGGTCGAGGTTTTCAGTCAAAGACCTAGCCACTTGATGGGGAGTATCACGAGCGTGATACGAAAATCGATCTGGCGCTTGGATTTCCTTCAGAGCTTGGCCAATCCATGCTTTGAACGTTTGTTTCGCATCGTCGCTTATTCTGTCACGCGCCTCTTCGCTTTCCATCCATCACTCCTTCAAGGTGGCTTAGAGCCAATCTTGAAAAGACGAAGACATATGCTACAGTAGTGTTCACATTCGTCAACAACTTCACCTTCGCCCCAACGTTGTGTATATGTCTTGCGCAGCGCGTCAGAAACAAAGACCATGCTACGCGCTCCACGAGGAAACCACGGCAGAATCGTTCCGCGGCAGGTTACTGTACTCGGTTTGATTTTTTGTTCGTGGTTTGTGTTCGCTGGGTTTTCGCCCTCAACGCGTGCCAATGAGTCATGACCGATATGGAGAGGGGCTGAATGACGGAAAACCAAATAGACAGCTACATTTGGTCGGTCTGTGTCGACAATATTCACGAAAGGAGGCATGACATCAATCAGCGGAATCTACAGCTGGAGCAAAGACGAGCATCTCAAGGACAGGGAAGTTGAACGGTTGTGACCTTGCATGCTTCTTTGTTCACGTGACCCCCTTCCTACTCATTTCTCTCTCTTTATCTCTTCCATCTTCTTACACTTTACCACTTTATGCCCCAAAGCTCCAAGACGAACTTGAAACCTCACATTCTGTGGCTGTAGACGCAGAACGTTACTATGCACAACCGATCACTCACATCTCCAACCAGTCACGACAGATTTCCGAGCACCCAAGTTACCGGGGTGCATGGTTGGATGTGCTCGTCCCATCCGGGAAGTCGAAGTATGCGCCGAGGCGTAGTTGGACAACAACTCAGGCTCGAACGGCATTGGCCGCACCCTGATGTGCCAGATATGTAAAAACTAGACGATGATCATGGGTGGTGGTCACGCAGCCAACGCATGTTTGAATTTCAATCAGCCGTCACAGAGACTACAATGACCTTGTCGAAAGAGAGATGAAGAAGACGGCCACATGACCAAGCACGGCTTTTGCCTCTTCATGTTGACAAACTCTGACCCGACGGCAGAGAGCTTGATGTACAGGACTAACCTACGTCTGTTGCTAAAGATGACAAATGCGCCAGACCCTCTGAGGCGCTACGCGAAGGAACGTCACACAGAGTCGTTGCCTGCGTGCTCCGTTATCGAGTCAAAAAGAATGGCAAACGAATCTCATTCAAGACGGACCACTTGACCCGTTGACCCATTCCGCCGTTGGCAAGACTGACACGACTGACTGACCGTGACAGGTGAGTGCCATTTCTCGTTGAGCATTGTACCTTGAACCACCTTGATCATTTAAGACACCCATATAATGTCTGAGATTGTCTTGACCTTATAGATTCTATTCTAGAGATCCTGGCAGTAATCTAGTTAAGCCCGTGTTGTGGCAAAGTCTGCTCTTTTAGATTTTGCGAATTCTTAGAGGAGGTCAAGGATGGCCAGATCGGCTTTGAATCCACAGTCGCTTCGAATGAGATTCATCATCTCGGTGACTGGCATCAAGTTATTCCATCCAGCATGTGTCAAGTTCTTTTGGATCCTCAAGGATAGATTTTGCTATAACGTGGGCTTGGCTAAATTACCACTAGAATTGGTGGAATAGGATCTATAAGGTCAAGACAATCCTAGACATTCATGTAGGTGTCTTAAACAATGCATGACATCCACAGCTTCTCAACAGAAGAGGGTCTTCAGGATGACCGAAATAAAGCAACCTAAATAGTGGGGGCCTGAAATGTAAGGCTGTCATGCGTTATTATTATGCAGTGCAGAAAAGGGAGGCGCTAACAACACAAAAGAACCAGTTGGCCATTTAACAAACCTCACGGTAGGGAAGTCGACGGCAGAGAACGACTATGATTGACTGAACCAAGGCTGACTATCGAAAACATCGTAGACAGATGCCGGCCGACAAAATACGCCGACCCGTGGCCTCCCGTGGCCTCTCGCCGTCTCGACATCTTGCGCTTCCGCCTCTTCGCGCCTTTGCGGGTTTTGCGTCGCTCCCGCTGGCCACAGTGAACACCAACAGGCGACGCCCCACAACCGGCCAATCCGGCCAACCCGTCGCGCACGACACACAATCGCACAACTTCTCTACATGATTGATCTCTGCATCGTGACCCTCTTGCCATCCACCCAAGACTGACCCGTCGTGCAAATGGAGCCCGAACCGTCGTCAGATGCCGGCGGCAAACCTTCTTCCGCAGGCCATACGCCGTTGCCCGACAGTCGACGACGAGCCCCCGCTTCCACCGGTCGCCCAAGCGGCGTGCGCAAGTTCATCATCCGCAGCACTTTTGGCCTGCCACGAACGCCGGGCAGTCGCAAGACGAGGCCGTGTGACGTGTGTCGCCGGCGTAAGATTGCTTGCGTCATTCCATCTCATCCTCCATGTATGTCTCAAGGCTCCGATCCGATATGCGGGGTGGCTGGCATTCCTGTCGCGCTGATGCTGACGGACAAATTCATTCCCTGCAAGGTGAATTCTGCCGAAGCCGGGGCCTCAAATGTCAAGGAACGATTGCACCATACACGGCGGGCAAGTTGCCGGAACCAATGTCCTTGGATGATGTGCAGCTACATCAACTGCAACCACAACCACGACCGTCACCACAACCACAGCTCAAGGCGAAGCAACGACAACAACAGGAGAGGGAACCGATACGCCGCAGAAACCTGCCCCATCAGATGGTTGAGCAGCTGGATCCGCTGGCGCCAGTTGTCATAACCCAGGCACCACCGACGAACCTCCCGGACGATATCCCGCCGGAGCAGAGCTTGGAGAGCAGCAGAGAAAGACAAGCTGCATTCTATATAGGCCAGGCCGCCGAGCAAGACTCACTCTTGCTGAATTCGTTTCGCTACGCTGGTTTGAACGACTGTCACTCGGTAGATGTCAGTGTTGTCTCGGTATTCGCCGGCAGTGATTTCACGTCAGACGCGCCGGTCAATTTTCTATCTCATGATACAGAGCCTGCCGGGTCCACGCCCAGGTCAACGGATCGTCCTCAAAAGCGCTCCGCGGAAGCTGTAGAGGCCCCCATCGGCGCAACTGGCCCGGACCTCGTGCGGCTATACTTTACCCATGTCCACCCCGTCTTTCCGATCCTGCCCAAAGCTCGCTTCCTCCTGGAATACACGAGGGACAGAGGCAGCATACCGCGATGCCTGCGGGGAGTCATGTATGCGCTTGCCTCCATGTACTGGGCGGATGACCACAGCGCAACCGGACCGTGTCCATTCAAAAAGCCCGTCATGTTGGATCTCGCATCCGCAGCGATCCGTGTGGAGATCAACACCCCCAACCTCTTCACCGTCGCGGCATGCCTTCTACTCATCCACACCACGCTCCCGAAACCCAATGTCCTGGAATCACCAAACATTTGGTCCGCTTCTGCGCAGGCTCTTGCCACTGCACAGCTTGTTGGTCTACATCGGGATCCTGGATCCTGGAGCATACCCGAAGATGAAAAGAGATGGCGCCGGAAGCTGTGGTGGGCTTGCTATGCCACAGACTGTTACTCCTCGGTCATGTACGGGAACCCACCGCACATTGGGCCAGGCACGTGGGACACCTTCACGTTGACCATGGATGACATGCGATCCAGTGAGCATCTGTCCGACGACTTTGCGAAAGAAGTGGTGGGAGATGACCGGAGCCGCTTTGAAATCAGCCTGGGAGCTCGGTATATGGAGTGGATCAAGGCTGCAAGGCGACTGCGAGACATTCTTGATACCAGTTTGTGAGTTTGCACCTGGATGTGACGTGCATTCCCATCAACCACTTCACTTCGCTAATGATGACTTGTATTTTCCTCCTCTTCGAAAAAGCGCCCTGCCATCAAGAGGCGACACGCCACCGCCTCATGACAAGGAGAAAAAGTCTCGCCTGGCAACAATCCAGTATGAGCTCAAGGACTACGAGAGTCTCGCTCCTTCCTGTCTGGTCCTCGGGCGGCCTGGGATCGCGGCCCATGGATCAACCTACAACGGCATGTCTCCTTCAGCATTCTCTCCCTTATTATCCATGTCTGCCCAAGCTAACGCAATCTCAGGTCCTGTTCATCTTGCCATTTATGCAACCAAGGTTCTCCTCTATCGCGCACTGATGCATCCAACCACCCGGGCTGCCAAGATGACCGAGGGATCCAACCTTCGCGTATGGTACCCAGAGGCGCTCTCCGAATTCGAGTCATTCGTCAACTACCTAGGGTGTCTAAGCAAGCATGATTTGAACGGATTCTGGGGCACACGTATGTTCGGTCTTTCCTTTTTCTTTTTCCCTTCTCGTCGTTGCTATCCCGTCATTCCACATTCGGATCCAGCCCGAATGAAGGAACATGACAGACGGACCAATATTCCATTCCAACGAAGTGCATGCTCGCATGCTAACCCGTCGCCAGACTCCCGCTCTCACCTCGTCGCCTGCGCCAACTTTCTCATCTTTCTCTTCCTCATGGCTGACAACGAGAAAGATGCAGACAGGGCCCACAGGGTCCTTGACCGGTTCGATCGTCTGGGGAGAAGCTCAGTGACTTGGCCAGCATGGAAGCCAGCGTCATGCTGCGCCCTGCCCTCAAGCGGGTCCAGACCTTTTTGACGCTTTCCACCAAGAATCCGCGCGAGATGGAGATGAATGAGCCCAAGAAGCCGCCGGTCCCGATTATTCAAGAAAGTGGGCGGGACAAGGGAGAGGCACGGATCGTGTGATGGAGTTGTGTCTGTTAATTTTTTTATGTACTAGTTCGTTTCCAGTGGCGGAAGCTGCATCCGATAACAATGATACCTCTTGCTTCTCTGTACGACATGAATTTACCACTTCACTAACGGGGGCACTCGCTTCCGTGCGTATCTATCCGTTAGTGAGAAGGAAACGCATGGAGTGAAGTGTACATGTATCCCGTTGGGACCCGTTGTGAAGTTGTCCTAATAACGAGCTGGTAAAGAGAGTCGAGATGCTTACAAAGGAACAACGGGTGTCCATGCATCGTGGAGAGGTCCCACTTGCACCTTTTTCCAACAATCATCAAAGCACACGTGGGACAGGTCGCATTCTCGCATGGCCATTCCGGAAACCTGGACTCGAACCGATGTGAACAGGAGCATGTGCACTTCCGAAAAAGCTTTTCGGTAGCAACTACTCATACGCCAACCCTCCTATCAAACTATCAAACAATGTACACGTGGAATGAAAACTGCCCAGCGTCCCCCCCAAAATATATACCCGAGACTGGTGACAATGGCGTGTCCTTGACACCTTGATTTAGTAATTGGCACTGGCCTGGACGACTTTGCCAGACTGAAGGGGGACATTCTTCACGACGACCTGCTCCCCAGACACGCTGGTGGCGCGAACCCACGCAGAGTCACTGGGCAGAGTACTCTTCAGGACGTACATGTTGAACATTTCCCTCGTGGTAGCCATCCACGTCTGGCCGTTGTCGGAGCTGACGTCGACCTTGGCGGTGCGGAGGAGGCATTCAAGACAGTCGCGGCGAACCAGTACTTGGAGGAGCCGCCGTGCATCTTGATGGACAGCGGTGTGCTCTTGGGAATGGGACACGGCACCCATTGCCACTCGATGCCGTCTATGCCGCCGGCGGGATGACCGACTAGCTTTGTCATCGTGGCGGGCGTCATGTCCAGATGGGTGGCGGTTAAGTTAGTCCTGTTTGTAACCTGGAGATGACGACGTCAGTCCAAGCATGTTGTTGGGAAATGAAGCAAGCGAGGAAATGTCGAAGAAGAAGAAAAAAGTATTATATGTGGTTTGTCTTCAGAGAGAGAGGGAGGGAGGGGGTTTCATACCATGGCGGTGATAGTCTTTCCCTTGTACGAGACGGAAACGCATCCGCCGCAATTAGCGCCCTTGTCCCAGATGACTTCTGCGACGCAGGTGCTTCCGTCAACGCCCGGCGGAAGATTGTAGTCGACGAAGCTGCAGGCCCCATTTTGCCAGCAATTTTCCTCGTGGCAGTCGCCGCCGTAGGACGTGCCCAATCCGATGAACTTGGAAGAGCCAGCAGCCGGCTTCGCGTTGGAAGAGCCAGCAGCCGGCTCCGCGTCGGAAGAGCCAGTGGCCGGCTCCGCGTCGGAAGAGCCAACAACCGGCTTCACGTGAGGTACAACGACAGGGTCGTCCTTGACGGGCGGATGAGGCGGATTCTTCGGTATAGGAATCCCATCGGCGGGCGGAGGCGGGACATGTGTATGGTGGGATTTCAGGCCGTGGTGTTCATGACCGACAGCGCAGGCAGCCGCCATGGACAGAGGCGCCTGCGCCAAAGCCAGCACGGAGATGATTTGAAAGAACATGACGCGGCTGTTTTTATAAAACACACAGAAAAAGGAGCGGGAGACGAGGAAGAAGAGACAAGTCCAGATGTTCAGAAGGAAACTTTGGCACCCAACTTGCTCACGCGAGGACCACCACCCATCCTTTATACCATCGGAAAATGGGAAACAAACGAGAAATCCCGGCTCCAACAGCTCCCAAGCATTTCATCCGAAATCACAGGGAGCGCGCGTCTGCAGAAAATTTGTTTCGGCCGCGATCCTTCGCGCATCAAAGGGACCACACCCCGGTCCTGATGCCATGAAACATCATCCCCCCTCCCCCTCATAAAATGTGCACTCGGTTGCTTAAAATGTGCACTCGGTTGCTTAAAATGTGCACTCGGTTGCTTCCGCGTCCGGGGTCCGCCATGGCCGGCGGGCTAAACGTGCGGACGAAATCGTCGTCATTTACCCACTGGCTAAATGTTCCGGATGACACTGTCTCATCTGGTTGATGGACGGCACGTCGTAGGTTTCTTTCCGTTTGCATGTTCCGTCTCCCTCGCGCGGATTTAGACAGGGGCGGCCGAAATTGACTGGCTTGTGGTCGTCTGGACTCTTGTACCCTATTTCTGTATGCATCATAAAATCGAATATTCGACAATCATTTCACATTGATTTTCCTCTCATCATCTATCTATCAATGGTCATGGCCAACGCACCGGACTTGTACCAAAATGTATTCCGACTCCATTGGTACGGCTATACCCAGTCAGGGGGCCACATTGGAGGTGCGATGAGCGGCAGTAAAATGGTACATGGATGGACAAGTCGAAACTTGAAAGGCGTCGGTCGTCCGTGCCCACGTTAAGCCTCATCGGTCCAGAGCTGCATGGTAGTCGACATTGCATCAGTACATTGTATCGCCAGCACCCAACAATGAATGCATCGATCAAATGAAGCCCGTGGCATCAAAATCACTGATGTTGTATCCCATTGCGAAAAGATCTGCGCCAAGAAAGTCCTCGGGACGCAAGCCCGCCAGCAAGTCATCCATGTTGCTGTCCCAACCCCCAGGGCTGCTTGTGGCAGTTGTGGCGGGCACAAGATTGCAAGACCACGGTTCGAGTACCTGCGGCGGGGGTATTGTCATGTTGTCTACGTGTCTAATCGATCTTGTCGGCCTCGTCGGATTCCCGTCTGAAACCAGGCATCAGCATTCATTTGCGCTTGCAACGCAACAGAGTTGGCAGAGGACAACAGTACACACCGTGAGTTGTGGATAAATCGAGATACTTCTCGAGGCAGCGGTGTGCCTTTCGACTCATGATGCTGGACCCTCCTACTAACTTGAGCGTATCTAGCGTTTGCCGCATGAGACTCTCAATCTCACAGCTGTTCCTGCCCAATGACGGCAATGTTTCGGGTTTATGGGTATGGGTCGATATGAGCCAGAGACCGAACAGATGAAGGTTTACTGAAACCACTGTATTCGTATGAGCATGGCGCTGCTGCTCCTTTTCTGTACCGACGACGCCAACAAGAAAATAGAAAAAAAGGGGGGGAGAACTCACTCATGTAGTTGCAGAGCCACCACACAGCGTTGCACCTCAGAAAAGATGGCTGCCGAGCCAGTATGCTGCACAGCAAGGTGTGGAAGTCATGGATGGTCTGTAGGTACGTCTTCAGTATTGACATTGCGACATCCATGTGCATTTTTGACCCATTGCATATGTTGGAGATGGACACCCGCCCGAGAACAGAGAGCAGTAGTGGCGCATTGATCAAGGTATTGGCGCGATAGTGGTACAATGATAGAACGATGGCGTGTCTCGCTTCATCAATGTCCGACGCCACCCATGTGCTTAGGTCTATATTTGATAGCAATAGTTTGAATGGAGACATGTTGGCTTGGAGCTGCTCAACCTGTGTCAGGAGTTCCATGACATGAGAAACAAGCTCACTCAAGGTAAGTTCATGGACAGCGCTCACGTTGGACGCATGAACTTTATCAACGGCTTTGCCCACAATGTCGTGTAGAGAACTGCAATCTCACAAGTTGGTCTGGAGGTTCAAATGCATGGAATTGGTTGCGGCGACGTACATGATGTGATGGAAAAAGGCCATGGCTGACTGGCGAGATTGGTCCATCTCACCATGGTTGTTGTGGTGGGAGCTAATACTGATCATTTCGGAAGGGCGAATTCGTATATGTTGATCGGGAATCAAGAACGGGCGTCCCAGTCCAGAACCAACGATTCTACGGATGAATTCACGTCAGCTCAGCGGCGCGTCTTTCTGAAAAATCCAGTCACGAACCTGTCTAATTGGATAACGGCAAACCACAAGATACATCGCAACTCCTTGTCCTCCCTGCTCAATCCGCCGTACGATGAAGGGGAATGGATGCCGAGTTGAAAAGCTGCTTTGACTGCGCCGAAATGGGTTGTGATACTCTCCTGAGCGCGTTGGCTGTTCTGCTGAAAACTTGCGAGGAGGAGCAAGGCCTGCACTGGGGTTTGTTAGTCGCAAATTGGATCAAAATTTGAAGTTGATGAAGAGATATCACAAGAATTGAGAACACCTACAGGATTCTATCGTCGGTTGATGCATTCCCCTCTCGTCCAACAGACTCAGTGCGCGGCGATAGAATGGCTCAGCAGCGCCGTCTTCAGACGTGGCCAGTGCTTGCGCAAACACAACATTCAAAAGAGCCTGTGTTCCCGATGGACAGGATTGCCAAGTTCCGGTCCGCGAGTCAATCATGTCTATTTCTCGTAATAACACAGACCTGCTAACATAAGGGAGAACGGCGGCAACAGTATCGAAGAAGCGGTTGATCCATGTTATGGCTACTGAACGGCCAGGGAAGGCATCCTCTTGCGCTGCAGCATGTTTTGCCGAGGTCGATGCTGTCAACGGTGGAAGCGGCAGTCGTCTGGCCCCCCTAGTGGTTGTGTGCCGTGATGGAAGCTTCTGGCCTTGACGTCTTTGTTTGTCCGACTCATCGAGAGAGGATGTGAGGGCCCAGAAGAACGCATGGTTTGAACTTGCGCCTAGAAACCCACACGTCTTAGAATACGCTGGCGTTCACTTGGAACAGAAACGTACCGAAATAGCCAATATCAGCATTGGCTGGCTGTTCGTCGAACAGTCCCGTAGCAATTGCATCAGCACTGGAGTCTGGCGCAGGTTGTAAGAACGAAGCCGCTGCGTGACCCGACGCAGAAGAAGTTTTTCCCACCTGGCTTCCTGGTGAGCAGCTGGCAATGTCGTCCTTGGCGCTGGACTGCGCGGCCGCTAGCCGAGATTCCAATTCCCGAACACGGTTCGCAAGTGCAAGACGCGCTCTATGTAGAGTCATCTCAGCGACATGACAAATCAGGGGGCGGGGGAGCCATCATTTTGAGCATTTTGAGCATTTTGAGCATACCGTCTTTCTTCTTGACGGTCCATCCGTCGATCCCGAGTATTTTGCGTATACTCACACACGAGATTGCCCCTGGCGCACCGCTCACAGGATGGGTGCTGGCCATCGCACTACTCGGTGTCGGGGTCAGCATTTTGCCAGGCAGGTCAAGTCAAGCGAAAGTCGAATGACGAGGGTTCGCGTCGTCCGGACTCCGGTGTGAGGGGGAATACTTTAGACTTGGTCTGCCGACACAAGGTGCAGGCCTGGACAGCTCTGGACCTCTTGGTCACGGTTGTCGTGCGATGCGATCCATTGAGGGGCTGTGACTGGCGCATGGGAAATCTTGTATCTGTAGTAGATCTGCAGTAGATCTGCAGTAGATCTGCAGTAGATCTGTAGGCCGGTGTTGATGAGGATCGAGTTGGGAAGGTCAACGAAGGTTGAAGCGTCCCCAAAAGGCGCCCCGCTTTTAAGTTCTCGTCCATGTGTGAATACTCCATACGTATATACATACATACTCCGTGTACGGGCTGTCGTCCCAGACCATGTGTCTATAAGATGTTGTTGATTCTCCTGGCGGGCCCTATCCCAGCGCCCGCCTCCCTTGATCTCCCTATATAGTATACAAGATGACCAGGTATTGAGTAAAAGCTGTACACGTTGCACTTCATTCAGTGAATGCAACCTTTCGAGCGGAGTTCTCCCGAGTATCGTGGAGAGTTGTGCGCCTTTTGACTAGAGCGACAGCCTGAAAGTTGTTACTGCGTCGCTCCCGCTTCATTGTCGGGTTACAAAAAGGGGAGAGGTCGCTGGGTTGGTTTACGCTGGGGTATTGAACAATCGGAGAATGCCCTCATACATGCCAAACATGATGGCTGCGCTCGGTACTGTTCGCATCAAGTGAGGTGTCAGGCCACCGTAGAGACCAATGAATCCCTCCTCCTTCCACACCAGCTTGAAGCAGTGCATCAGTCCAGTGTATTTGGGACGGCCGCCATCTGTCGGTACCTGCCGAAGTCGAGTACGGGCCACCTGATTCATTCGCGGGTTAGCCACATTGCCATTCAGTCAAGGCACTTGTTCACCTACTTCGTGAGGATAAGCCAAGACGGCCGCAATGAGCTTTGCCCCTCCAGCGGCTCCGGCCTTGCCAGTCCATTCCACTGTGCGATCCCACCAAGTCTTCTCTCTGGCACTGCGCTGAATGCGCTCCTCTCGTCGGGCGAGCGATGCCTTCAACTGCTCGTACAGCATCCACTGTAGCGTCGACTCGGCCACGCCGAGGTAACTGGCACTCATTCCTTTGTATAGGCCTCGAACGCCCTCGTCGCGGATGATCTGTCGTACGCAATCGTAACTGTTGCGGTATTGTCGCTGCATTGTGCCGCCGCTTCGTTTAGATACGTTCTTGTCAAGCTGCAGTCGGGTCTTGACCATCCAGATGGGATTCGTCGCTGTCGATGTGGCCACTCCTGCAGCAACACCCGCGAGCAGATGCACCCAGGGCGCTTCCTGGCCGTGATTCCAGTATTCTGAGACGACGCGCTTGCCATTGCCATAGACAAAGAAGTTGATGCTTCGAGCGGGAACGATGCCAATGAGGTTGGGGCCAAGACCTTTGAAAAGAGCTCTAGATCCCTCGACTCGGTAGACAGTGCCGAGAATCTCCAACGTATCGGTCAAGTGGTACAGTGCTGCCCTCGCGGGGTTGAGTCCGGCCAGAGCTTGTCCTTTGGCTAGTCGCGCTGCCCGCAGCTGGGCTTGGTAGATGTCGGACTGTAACCTCGTCTTGAGCACGTCGAGCGGCGCCGTCAGCGTGGCTGCCGTCATTCCACCGACTCTATCATCCAGCCTCTGTTAGCATACTACTGGGGCCTGTATTTCATTGGTGAACGAAGAGAAAAGTAAAAGACGGCGCAAGAAGTCTGGTGATTAGGGAGACGCACCCTCCGGCCATCATATGGACCCAGGACTTCGCAAAGGGCAACGCTTTGACTTTGCCTTCGGGCTGGAGTCCATCGTCCGGTAATGAATCCCCAGTCTCCCGTGGCTGAACGAGTGCTGCATGCTCGGCAGTCGCATGTGGATGATGATGGAAGGGTTTTCGGTCGTCAGGGCCTGCCAAAAAAGCGGCAGGCAGTCCTTGGGCCATCTTTGGTGACGCCTGCCGGGTGGCAACCAATATCTCGTCGTTTCGGGCGCGTAACTGTTGGTCCTTGTCGTGTTCGCGGGATTGGCCGTGTGGGCTGAGTTGTATGTGTCGGCGGAAGAGGTTTAAGCAACGGCCGTGGTGTGACGCTGCGCGCAAATCCGAGGCTCTACGAAGTACCCTTTTTTCCCCAACACCCATCCCAGTCTGCTCGTATTAATATTGTGTCACCTGGAGACGAGGCGAAAGGGCTTTGTTCCACGTTAGAAACTAGAACCAGACCTTGTTGGTGGGTCCAATCCCCCCACCGGTCTGAACCCGTGCGTTTTGGTATGCTTCTAACAAGATACATTGTGCTGCTTAACCCAAATTGATAGCCACGTAAGTTGATTCTTCTCTACTCTGTCCTTGTTGCCATGGACTCTTTCCATAGCAACTCAAGACTTATGTCTATAGTGATTCCGCTCGTCGTGGTGCTATGATTTTCCATGTCTACCCGTGAGGTTGAATCGCACATCGTAATCCGTACAGTTTCCACCAACTTGACTGACGCCCATGATTTCACATCCCACATTTCTCTATTAGCTTCTAGCTGTTCTGTAAACCAAAAAAATTGCAACAACCCATTTATCGTGAGGGGGGTCGGAAGAGTCCACTCTTCGACACATCGCATCTGCATCATTGCTTATGAGGCCTGAAATTCTCGGGGAACTTTGCTCTTGCATGATCAAGATCCCAACAACTCCCGTCGGCAAGCTAAGTGCGCGCAAAGTAGGTGGTGGAAGTAGCTCGTGTCTCGCCACAAAAAGAGATTCCAGGCCCTGAGCCACCAGATTGCTCATTGCGGTCTTTGCTCGACTTCCAGGTTTGGAAGTGCTGTCGAAACTAAGCGGGCTGCTCCTGGATTCCAAAGCAGGTCGTGCGAATCAGGGTGTTTCGATGCTGAGACACCGCCTGCATCGTCCGGCGACACCTCTGCTTCTATCCCTAAATCGGCTCTTGCTTTTACGGCTTCTTCGCCCATGATGGACCTCCAACTACATTTCGCATGCTTTTTGGTGCAACCTTGGCAAGCTGTCAGTGTTTGATGCACGGTAAGACACAAACGGCGGCAGCAATCACAAGGGGGGTAATGAATTCTTCTTTGTCCAATTTGTCTGTGCTCAGGCTTATAAGAGATCTCAGCACCTCTCCGCGGCTTTCAGTTGCGCTGGCCAAGTGTGAGTCTTGGGACATTGCTCCTAGGGAGCGCACCGAATGCGTTGAGAGACGTTGATATTGGGGTTGAGGTGAGTTTGCGGAAGGTGATAGGGGGCCAGTTAGTTTGGCCCCAAGGTTCGCCGCCAGACTCTCCTGTCGATCCAAAATCCCTATGTGTCAATGTCAGAGAGCATTGCTACATCGTGACCCTCGTACTCCCCAATCAAGCCTATTATACTCATAAAGGTATCCGCATCGCCTTGAATAAAGCTCATGCGCTCAGTGTTGGCCGTGGCACGTAATTGATTAATGAAGCTCCTACATGAAAAAATTCATTCGCCCGAGCGCATCAAATGGAAATCTGATCGTGATAACCCAAGCACTAATTGACAAAGTAAGAGGCGGAAAAGCATTCATCGAAATCTGGGTCTAGCTATACCTCCCGGGCCATTAAAAATGCTAGCATCGATTGAGGCGGATGCTGCATCGTTCCCTACAGACTACCACCATCCTCGGCATCTCGAAGTCGTTGATGGTGGCCTTGTTTTGACGCATTAACCGCGGCTAGCTTGATGCTTGATTTCTGTATCCTTTACTGTGTCAATACTTGAAAAGGTTTGGTATTGTGCGTAACGATAGGGCACTGTCAAAGGCGGGTTCATGTTCAAGCACAATTTGTCACCAATCAATGGTCCCAAGGAAGGCGAATCGGTTCTTTTAATCTTTCTGAACGTATTTCGTCTCGTTGTCTTTCTGCAGACTGTTTTTCTGGCGGGGATGTAAACTGGAGTCGCGGCCCGTATGTAAGTGCTCGTAGCGGTGCATTGTGCGCTGCATCGCCGGCACCAAATCCTGGGGAGACTGACGGTCTATCTATGATAGATTCGAGAACGAGCTTTATGGCTTCACCTAGTGCTTTTAGAATCAGTGGCATGGATGAGCGCGGACAGTGCCCAGCACCGCCCGCACTTCCCCCTTGACTCACAGGGTTGGCCAACGTCTAAGCGTGTCGTTTTTTCTCAATCACTCCTCGCTGCGGCTTGGATCTGAGGCCACGCCTCGTCAGGCCACAGGCGGGACAGGCTGACAGGCATGCAACCTGGCCATTTGCGGGAGGGTCCTTATTATATTAAGATTGCTTTGCCAACTAGGAAGAGGGCAAGGTGTCTCACTCGTTGCTCCAAACGTCCCGGGCCGGCGAGTCGGAGATAACTCTAATCAACCCAATCAGGCGTAACATTGTGATAAGAAGATCGGCACGAGGGGCCGTCAGGTTCCAGGACTTTGGGTGGCCCTCTTGGATTCGCACGTGGAATCTTGGAAAAGCAGAACCATTCTCGAGCAGGAGTCAATGACAGAGAGGCCTTCGGTACTTTTTCTTTGCTGGTGGCCAAGTTGCTCTTTCCCCAATTTGCCACAACTGCGCTAATCCCAACTGGGAAAGCACCCTCCACCGCCCTGCCACCTTTCTCCCCGCCAAACCGCAAGTTCGTCCGCCATACTGCGACCCAACGACCACGAACAAGCTCTAGATCTGCCGTCACTAGTCGCGGGCCAATCCTTCGTTCATTATTACAACGATCAACTCATGCAGCATGTCTGATCGGCCGACGCACAGAGGTGGAAGAGGAGTCGGCGGCGGTTCCCGCGGTGGTCGTGGCGGTGGACGAGGCGGCAGAGACGGTGGAGGCGGCGACAAGGGCGAGAAGCCTAAGAAGGAGAACATTCTCGATCTGGCCAAATACATGGACAAGGAGATTACCGTCAAGTTCAATGGTGGCAGAGAAGTGACGGGTACGCTCAAGGGGTACGACGCGCTGATGAATCTGGTGCTGGATGAGGTCAAGGAGACGGTTCGAGGTTGGTCAACTCCCTGTTACAAGTCGCCGCTTCGCGTTCCATCATTCATCCTTCTGAAGGAGACGACTGGAGGAATCAATACTAACCGAGTTCACGTGTAGACGAGGAGGGAAACGAATCCACGCGGCCGCTCGGGCTTGTTGTTGCACGCGGAACGCTGCTCGTCGTCATTACGCCCGTTGATGGTAGCGAAGAGATTGCCAACCCCTTTGCGGCGCCGGAATAAAATAATAAGCTCATGTGCTCCAACGCATTCTGCTGTACTGCATACTCGAAGTCTTGGCTCCTCGAATAGCCCACGCGACGAACCGGGAGGAGCCACGAGGTATAGGAGCAGGAGCTGGTGCGCTCTAGCCTGCAACATTGCGTACAAACCGTTGCTCGAGCGGGCGACCAAAAAGAACCTGAAGAAAAAGTTGCCACAGGGCATGCTGGAAGTTCAACCCTCGATCGAGGTGGACGGTCGCAGAACAGCGTTATGGAGCTCCGCAGTCTTGAGGAAGCAGGTCGAACCGTCACGAATAGAGCGACGTACTATTTTAATATACCCGGATTATATAGGAACGTACCTGATGAACAAATATAGACATGACTTTTTTTTTCTGCTTCTCGCAAAGATACTAGTCTGCGTTCTACCTCATTGTCGGTCTCACTCCACCGGTCTTACTCCACCACGGCTATGGTGTACTAGCTTAATCAGTGAATACATCGGTCCCTCTTTCTCATATACGGCCCAGATATACCTCGTAGCAATTCGTAGCCAAGAAGAAAGAAAAGGCCTTGTGTATCCCCCTCTCATCGCAAACTCGCCTACATATGAGCACTCTTCGACCTGCGCGGCGGCGTCGTACTGAGGGTCTTCTAGACACCTCTGCCCGACTTGCAGCTCTTTTGCAGCTCACTAAATGCATTCGCCAACTGCTTCTTCAGTTCCTTGTAGCTTACGACAAAGCTGGTCTGCTCGTCGCGACTGTTCAGGCAAATCTTCTCCTCGGTCCCGGCATCCAATCGGTTGAGACAGCGAAGCATGTGGCCCATGTCGAGGACGGGATTCCCGTTGCCATCGACCTGGTGGAAGACGTAGTCTCGGAAGAGCTTGAGCATGTAGCGCTCGCCGTTCTCGGACCACGCCCTGTCGCCGTCGAACTCCTGACGCTCGTTGACGGTGCCGAGTTTCATGAGCAGACGGGCTATGCGGCCGTTCTCCAGCTCTCGGTATAGTTCTGAGCTGAGTTCGTCGGCTTGATGCTGGCTTTGGTCGAGTGTGGTGACGATGTGGCCGGCGATGCCGCGGATGAATTCTTCGATGCCCTTCTGGGCGGCGGGAGTTTGGGCGGGGGCGAGGAGCCAGATGATGGTGTCGCGGAGTTCGACGGAATACGAGCGGCTCATTTGTTCGACGGAGACGTTGAGGTTGGTGAGTTGAGCGGGGAGGGCATTGGTCGCTAGGCAAAGGATGGTGCGGCCAAACTGCACGAAGTCGTCTTGCTGGAGTTCTTGGATGGGCCGCCGCACCTCGAATTGGACTACGTCTAGAATGGAGCATGCATTGAGTCTGATGCGGTTCTTATCGGTAAGGATGATCTTGGTGACGTCGATGCATCGGGCTGCTAGATTGATCGAATGGATGGACTTCAATGCGTTGGCAATCTGCGAGATGTAACCCCAGAGGACTGCTTCGGGCACGGGGGACTTGGCTTGGAAGCGGTTTCCCTGTCCCGCAGATGCAGGGCTCAAGTGGGCTTCGGCCAAGGTTTTCGATAGTGGATGGTATTCTTGTACAAATATGAGAGAACTGTCTCCGAAAGCGCGTGCTGTGAATGCATCATGTGTCGTGACCACGTTGGCATTATCAATCTTTCTCCACTCCTTGACAGATCTGATGGCGTGCTCGTTTGTTAGTCGAAACCCTTCCAATCTGCGCAGACAATACAGATTGCCTGTCTTGGATGACATGGCCTTGTACACCCAGCTGGGATAGCTAAAGATGTTTGCGTTCTTTCTGTGAGTCGTGTCCAATGGCACAAGCGAATGGTAGTTCTCCATCTGAGGGAGCTGCGAGTTGGGCATGACCTGCAATGCCGCCTCCGATTTCTTTTGTAACTCCTCCCGCAACTTGTCTGGCAGGAAAAAGTCGTGGGCCATTCGATGATAAGGCATGAGGTCGTCTCTGTGAGGACCAACGGGGGCGTATAGATGGTGCTGAAGAGGCTGAAGAGGGGCAGCAAAGGCACCAGAGCCGGGATAGTAGCCGGCGCCGGCGCCAGCCATGGCATGCTCATCGGCGTACGGGTTATAGTGAGCACCAGGGAGGTTTTGGTTGACCGCAGTCATTGAAAAGGGGTCATAGGTGACAGGTCCGTCCCGGCCGGAGCCGTTGGACGTGGCCTAATCGGAATGTCAGCCGCCCAAAGTCTACGAGACCATGTACTGGGACGGGCGAAGGTCACCTACCTGTGCGTTCAAGTCGAAGCCAGGGGTGAACTCGCGTATGGCAGCAGGGTTGAAGAGGGCAGCCTCGGTATCAGCAGAGATGGCTGGTGAGGCTGTTCGATCAATTGGTTAGTCCCATATCGCAATCAGACGGCTAGTGTCCACCCTTACCTGCCAAGCCTCTGGGTGTGAATGTAGGCGCATTTGCGGCTTGCGTGGAAAAGGTAGCTTTTTTAACCGAGTTCTGCAGGTTCGCGGGAGTAAAGGAGGGAGATTCGACATTCAGGGCCTTTCGGGACCTGGTTCACAAATAGGTCAGCGACGCAACTGGGACCTTGATGTTTGAAGTGCGTCTCGGTGAGGATTTTGGCGGCTGAGCGTACATATCTGCTTGGTTTGCGTTGTTCTTGTTTTGTTCGTGGGAGAAGGTACAGCCTTGGTCTTCGTATCGACAGTGGCCATAGATGAGGACATTTCGGCAGAGCGTCTCCCGATTCTCGACTAAAGATGAGAATTGTTAGTTTAAAGACGGGCATACAGCTTGGTAGACCAGGGACAGCCGAGCTCGTCATACCGCGCCCCTTTGGCTTCGGGGATGAGCCAACCGGGCGCCTGAGATCTGATGATGCGAATCGCGACGCCGCCATTGTCTAGTTAGGTGACAGGAAGGTAAATCCAGCTTCCGTGGTCGGCTTTACGACGTCTGTATCATATCAGCGAATGCTTGCGACATGCCAGCAAGTGATCCTCGGGGATGCCAGTGGACAGGTCGTGAGGTCGGATTCTCATTGCACGGCGGCGGAGGGGGGTTGAGGCTACTTGTGGATCGGAGGTCACGATGATGGGGGACAGGCGCGTGGCGCGTACCGTGGTGAAGCAGTCATCTGCCATGGCTCAATTGATCGCTGGGGCCTTGCGCCCATTTACAGATATCGAGGGACGAGAGACCTCTTGGCCTGTTCGAGTGTGGGCGAGTTGTGATGCAGGAGAATTGCGAGAGGATGGACGGAGACGCAGGGCAGGTAGGGATTGGACGGATTGGACTCATTAGAGTCGGTAGACGAAGGCGTGGTCCGTGTGAAGAAGCCACCCCACCTCCAGGTCCAGGCGCCTGTGGGGGTTACAGTAAATCTCGGCTGCAACAAAGTTGATCTCGTATCCAGGGTGGAGCCTTTTCACTGGCAAAAAAGCATATGCCTAGCATATGCCTAGGATATGCTAACATACTATATGAATTATTATAATCTAGCATATGCTAGATTATACCACTATATTACAGGGCATATACTACCTATAACCCCTATAACTAACCAACCAACCAACCAACTAACCGACTCGACTGACTGACTGACTGACTGACTGACTGACTGATAATTTAACTGATTGACTGATTAACTAAATTCACACTAATACACTGTGGTCTTTGGCATATGCTTAGCATATGCAGTGATTTTTCACCGCCTACCTAAGTCGGATTCAGAGGCTCCACCCTGGACACGAGATCAACTTTGTTGCAGCCGAGATTTACTGTGTGCCCGCGCCTGTGCTGGGTGAGCCATGCACTTCTAGATAGAGCACTCCGTACTCCGTACTCCGTATTCCGTATTCCGTATTCCGTATTACTTGAACCTACAATATGTGTGACGTGGGGGCAACAAGCAGTGCTCTGCCACTGCATGGCTGCGGCTGCATAAAGTGTTTCCATCCCATCCGGTCATGGCATGGCATGGCATGGCATGGCATGGCGCACAATGTAGGAAAACCTGTCTCCTCTTAATCGAATCCATGTGTTCGATAGAACTTAGTCGACAGGTACTCCAGTGCTTGACAAGTGCTACTTCCGCGTCTTGGGCCCCACTTGTCCCTGTGTCTGCTACAGTTGTAGCCACCACCAACCCACATGGACACAGCATTTTTCATTGTGCAGCCTCGAAGCTTCTTTCATACCAAGTTTCGTTGACAAAACCCGAGCTCAAGGATCTACTGAAACAATATTTTCTCTCTCTCGGCCCAGATGATCGTACGCTAGAACTGGAAAACCTCGTCCAAGCCCATAGCATCGCGGCTGCAGCCCTGACCATGGCCGACTCAGGCGATGACGTGGGACAGCTGTCCCAAACGCAGCAGGAAGCTCTTCAGCAGTACGTCCAAGTCACCGACCAGAAGGTCCAAGAGGCCATTCCTCTGTTGCGAAGATCGCAATGGAACGTCCAGGTAAGGATGAAACATGTAGACTTTTCTTGCCTGTCTCGCACCGTCTTCACTGGATGGGTGGTGTCGAGAGCGTCGTGACCAACGTCAATAATAGATTGCCATTGCCAAATTCTTCGACGGCGAAGGTCCTGATCCCGTGGCCGAAGCCATGGCCGAACAAAATATTCCCCGGACGACAGCAAGACACGAGAACCTACAAGAAAGCTTGCTTTCCGCCGAGGGCTTCACCTCGAGACCACATAGGCGAGATCGAACCGATCCGGCTCCCAGGATCGTTCCGCAAGCACCCGTCACACATCGATCTCCCTGGCAGATGGGACTGCTTCTTGCCCCCTTTGCCTGGGCTTGGCGAGCAGTGTCGACAGTGTTTCGAACATTCTGGTACATGCTGTCATTCTTGCCCGCATCTATTCGACCACGGGCAGGTACTAGCTGGCTATCTTTGGGGTTTGGGGACACGAGTGGTCGCCGAATGCTCATGCCTCGGGACACTGCAGCCCGCTTCAAGCGAGAATTCGACGAAGAGTATGGGACGAACGAACTTGCATTCTTTGAGGGCGGCATGGCGCAGGCCCATGATTTAGCTAAGAAGAAGCTCAAGTTTCTTCTCGTCATCCTCTTGTCACCGGAGCATGATGACACGGCATCTTTCGTTCGGGACACATTGCTATCACAAGATGTAGTGGACTATATCCAGGATCCTACAAACAACATTGTACTTTGGGGAGGAAATGTTCTGGACTCGGAAGCGTATCAGGTGGCCATGGAATACGCATGCACCAAATTTCCTTTCTCTGCTCTGGTCTGTCTAACACCCAAGGAAGGCAGTACCCGCATGGGAATAGTCAAGCGCCTCGTCGGTTCCATGCCTGCGTCAACATACCTCTCGGAACTCCGAAACTCGGTTGAAAAGTACGGTTCCGACCTGGACGGCGTGCGAGCGGAGCGGAGCGCTCAAGAAGTGGCTAGGAGCCTACGAAACGAGCAGGATTCTGCTTATGAGCGATCTTTGGCCATTGATAGGGAACGAGCTCGTCAAAAGAAAGAAGCAGCAGCCTTTGCCGAAGCAGCCGAGGCTATGGCTCGTCAAAGAGCCGAAGCGGCGGTATTATTAGACAAGCAGCGCCGGCAATGGAAAATCTGGCGAGCCATCAAGATTCTGCCGGAGCCACCAAGCAGTGATACGAACGTGGTGCGCGTGGCTCTGAAGATGCCCGACGAATTTGCGGCAGCAGGACGAGTCATCCGAAGGTTTCCACCGGACGCGCCGCTGGAAGAGGTGTATGCCTTTGTGGAGTGCTACGATAGGCTACAGGAGCTGGAGGATGACGACAGTGCCGAGGGGCTTCCGCAGCGGCGGTAGAAGCGCCAGCAGGATATGAGCACAAGTATGGATTCCGGATAGCGTCAACGCTGCCGCGCGTTGTTTACGAACCTAGTACTACAGCCACGATGGGAGAGCAGATCGGGAAGTCCGGCAATCTCATTGTCGAGCAGATATCGCCGGACTCGGAGGAGGAAGATGACGACGATGATGGGCCTGACTCGGAGGGGGAAGATGGACGATGATTAGAGCACGTCTGTACGGAACCCTTGTGCGTGGTGCGTACAGAAAAGACAATACAGTATATTAAAACACAACCCAACTGAAAACAATCGTTTATTGATTGGTAAAATTTGGAACAATGATGTAGCGTAAATGGGTGATGTTTAGCAGATCGTGTGAAAGTCGACAGGACAATGGCGCTCCTCATAAAAAGGATAACACGACCCCTCATGGTCGCTCCTCACGAGGACTCGCTCACAAGGACTCGCTGACAACATGGCGCAAAAGAAGCTATATTCCCCAGAGGAAGGGGCCTTAAGCCGGGAATAACAGATGGCGACGGGACAGAGAATTAGGCAGGTACGCGGTCCGCCAGCATCATCGGATGGAACGAGACGAGTGCAGTCTCCAAGACCCGAGAGTCTGCATGTACCAGACGCTTCTCCTTCTCTTATGCGCGCCTGCCTGATACCTAGGTACCTACCGTGCTACCCACAGTACGGACACTACGGAGTAATAATTGATACATTAATTAAACCGGAAATGCTGCCCAGGGGCAGACAGAGACCCACCATCCCATCTCAAGCCAATTGGCTGCCTGTTGCTGCCTTGTCTAGTTCCAGTTGAGCCTCGAGTCGACCTCAAAGTGCGGCAGAAGTCCACGAGTCCGTGACTCCCCACTGCTTCCACGCGGCCAGCAAACACTCTCTTCTTCGTCAGGATACCTTCTTCTTCCTTTCCCAGGTGCCGGCGCGCGTCGTTTTGTTCTCGCTGCCAAAGTCGCCAGGCTGTCCCGATTTCTCCATCCCCCGCCGTGTACCGACTGCCATTTCCGCGCCTGCGCCTGCAATCACTCGCGTGATCGAACGCCCCCGTACGCACGATGAAGTCCATGAAGAGCCTCAGCGTGAACAAGATGCTGGGGAGCATCAGGAAAAAGGCTGGAGGTATGTCGTGAACCACCTCTCCAGCGCAAGAGTCCGATCCACCTCGTCGCGCGAGCCACCGTCGGCACGGCCACCCAGGCAATTTCACGACTTGGCGACCTGATGAGTTTATTTCTTTCGTCTACAGCAGCGAACCACAAAAGAAAGGGCATCATCTAATGGCTGATGCTGATCTAGGAAGCTCGAGCATGCCGCCAACGTCAGCCGCGAACCCGGCCGAGAACCCAGAGATGACGGCTCATAACAGTGTGGTACGCACAAGCTGAAGAAGTATCGTATCGCAAGGGCTCCAGCCTCGAAACTAACGAACCCTCTGTGCTTAGAAAGCCTTTTGCGAGTCCGGTGGCAACTCAAAGGTACGTTGATGAGACACGAACTTTGCGCCTCTCTCGCAGCGCCAATGGAGACGCAAGCAGCTGACCGAGTCTGTGATTTCAGTCCGACGAGGTTCTCTTTCTTCCTCCGATTGTCGATGCGGCAGAGTCATGCCCAGCTGCCGCCGCCGAATGCGCTCGAGTTATCCGCAAGTTCCTCAGCAAAGACTACAGATCGAGACCGTCATGGCAGTACAACGCCATTATGCTTATCAGAATTTTGACGGACAACCCCGGCGAGACCTTTACGAGAAATCTGGATGAAAGGTTTGTCGACACAATCCGGGCATTGCTGAAGAATGTCAAGGATCGAAGTGTGTGGCAGCTACTTATGGAGACATTGGATGACTTTGAATACACAAAAATGAATGATCAGAATCTGGCGCCATTGGTGTTGATGTGGAAGAAGGAAAAAGAAGCCGCCATCAAGAAGCATGGTGTAGGTCCCATTTCGTCCATGTTCTTCTTGCCCTTGGTTCCTCCTGGGCATCAGGTATCTCGTATTGACCACCCAACAGGCCAAGGAGCTACAGCCACCGATTCCACCTAGGCCTGCTATGTTCATGAGCCCTCCGCAGCTCAACGGGCATTCCCAAAACTACTTTGCCAAGTCGCATTCCAACAACCGCCTGCCGGGTCCCGTCGAATTAACTTCAAGGCTGGAGGAAGCGCGCACGTCAGCCAAACTCCTGGAGCAGGTTGTCATGAACACCCCGCCGGGCGATATGTTGCAAAATGAGCTCATCAGGGAATTTGCCGATCGATGCTTGAGCGCGTCTCGAAGTTTGCAAGGTTACATGGTATCAGAGAATCCCGCGCCAGACAACGACACGATGGAGAGCTTGATTGACACAAACGAGCAACTCCAAACGGCCTTGAACCAACACAAACGTGCCGCATTGAATGCTCGGAAGCAGCTGGGGCTCGGTACTGGGGGGCTCCAACGGACACTCGCCGGCGATGCAGTCAGAACACTCGGACAATGATGATGAACAACGGCCAAGTGGCACCGCTCACTCCGAGACGATGGCTGGTGCAATAGGCACAGGCGTCCTCGGCGGCGGCAAAGGGAAGCAGACGGAATCGTACAAACCCACAGGGAGCAACGGAGTAGTTGCTGGATCCAGCTCGCGGCAGTCCCCGAAAGATGAGATGCCGGAAGACCCTTTTGCCGATCCAGAGTTCAACAAGACAGCCACCTATTCTGCCCCGACTTTCCAACCCGAATTTGCTCATGAGCCGTTCCGCCCAGGCTTTGGCGTTCCTCAGCTGAGTGGAGGCACTGGATCGAAAAACGGCCTCGGCAATTCAAGCTCCTACTACAACGGGCCGGGCAAGCCGCAGACGCCCCACGACAGGCTTCAGGATGGCCCCGACGACGATGACATTTATGAATCTAGGCCAAAAGGCAAGGGTCGTCTTCACAAGGAATGAGCTAGGCCGATTCTGGTCCCAAAGGTTGGTCATATACAGTTGATGCAATGACAATCTATCCGGGCTATTCCCACGTTGAAGGGGACGGGCGCTTTGCTATCCTATCCAGGAGAGAGCTGGTCAGTATTTGATGTGAAGGACATCGAGCTGCTGACTCGGCCGCCTGTTCATTCAACAGCAGCAAATCGCGTCCGATGTCTCAGTTTCCATTTCCATCCAAGTCTTGCTTCTCCCGACACAAAGTAGTGATTCCCCATTTATTCTTGTCATCTTGCCACCTTCTCCCGTCTTGCTATTTCTTGTTACAACAGTTGGAATTCGAGACGGCATCGCGGCCATGTAATAATCGACGAAGATGCATCAGCAACAAAGCGATGAAGAGCATGCCAGATAATACATGGCGTGTTTCACATGATCGTGCTTGGTTTTGGGCCATGGGCCATGGTAGCGATTAGACATGCACGCACAAGGCAAAAATTTTTTTTTTGATTCGCATACCTATTCATACATGTTCTTGACAGATGATATAGCTATGGAGCCCCATGCAGCAGGTTGTTGGTGCGTGAGGATCGTACATGTGCTTTGCGCGGTGCAAATCTATTCTTGCGCGTTCGTGATCCGTGCTTATCATCAGCGCGCTTGTGCATATTGTCCGGCATCTTGCACACAAAGTTGTTGTTGCTGGGCAGATGGATCTTGAACCGGGGGAGGGAGGGGGGTTATCAGGGAAGATGGGCCATCTTCGGAAGGTCTCGGAACGGATAAAGGTGGAGACACCCGGGTCGGCTGGCTGGCAGCAGGGACTCTAAAACTCGATGCAACCAACACCCGCGGACGGGGTTGAAGCATCCATCAGTGATCATCGGTCTTGCTGTGCCTCATGTAGGTGGTTTTGCGACCAACACTGACTGGTCCTTTTCCCATTCGCCAACGGAAGGGAGAAAAAGCCAGTCGCGGTGAAGGCGCGCTTCAATGGGAGATTTTTTTTCTGCATCGACCTCCGGGACACGCCCCCAGGGGATTCCAGGGATTTCGGCTCGGCAGAATGGAACGTGCAGATTGCCGATTGGCCAGCCGGGGTGGTGGGATTTCCGTTTTCGGATCGTCTTGCGAATCGGCGATGGATGGGCGCGCCGACTTTCTTTTCGGAAGTGATTCGTCGAGCTGTCAAGTTGCCAAGGGCTGATTTTGTTCCCGTTTCCTGCAAAACACCCGCCCCGCTCACCCGATTGCTGGTTGGTGTCTGGGGAGCCGGGAGCCGGGAGCCGGGGGCGCGACTTGTCTCACGACATTGTCATTGACCATTGTTGCTCAGTTCTATTGACGGACTGTTCCACGATCACGGTTCCGCGGGCCACCCACCTCGTCGTTGCCTGACCGGATTCCACCCTGAAAACTGGCAGAGGTGGGCAACGGGCTTCTTCCCCCACGACCGCCCCTGATCAACTCCGCAGTGGCAAAGGGAGGTGCGGCGCCTGCTTCCAATCCATCAATCGCCCGTGACCGTTACGACTTGTGAGGCGTTGGCAACGGCGCCAGGTCCTGGTGGTTGGTGGGAAACTTGGGAAATGCTCCGTCCACCTCGCCTCCCTGCTTCTTTCAAGTATCGGAGATGATGGCAGAACCACACTGCACTTGCGCGAGAAAAGAAAGAGGACGAAAAAACGAGACGGCGGACGACCAGACGACAGCATTGTACAAAGGCATGGCTATACAAGACTTCATTCACGCCGTAAACGCCACCTACTTGCCATTCCTCCCTCTCTTCGGCCGTTTTCAGCCAAGTAAACCCCCCATACATGACCAAACGCGTTTCCTTTTCCCCGCGACAAATCAATAAATGCACGATGCGAAGAGAACAAGAAGAGAGACCCCTCTCCCGGAAATGGAAAAAAAAAAAACCTCCCCTAGAGCGTCCCTCCAACATTCCAGTCATCCACCGTGTTCCCACCCCCCTTTCCCCTAGACGACCTCGGAAAAGGAATTTTTTTTAAAAAAAACGTGCTCGACTAGATCCACGGAGCCAAACTGCAAGGCTAGACACGAAACCCAGTTGATCGGGTCACCCCGGCTTCATAAGCCGCCTTGAATCGAAATTCGGTCCAGAACGGCCGAATAGCTGCGCGTCACGAGCCATGCCTCCGTCGGCTCCCCGCCCGGCCTCCTCGCCAAACTTTGGCTGAGCCGCGAGGCTAAATGCGCCGTGGCGCTCGTCACGAGCCCGTTCGATGTACGGGGAGGGAGGGGGGCAGAGTTGAAAAAGCTCCGTGTGGCGCCGCCGGTCGAGGGTCGTCACCATTTGGTTCTGGTTTATAGCATAGCATCTTGAGAGCTGTACCTGCGTCATGCCCAAATGCATGCTACTGCAGGAACAGCAAAGCCCCCGTGGTGGGCAAGAAGAGGCGTCTGAAGTTGCTCCAACGTCGACAAGTGAGACACGACGGTTGCAATCGACGAAACCATCTGTCCGTCTGCCCGTCTGCAACAACGCATTTTGTTTGCGGTCAATGCAAGGCCATGCATGGTTCGATGGGAAAAAAGCCATCTAGCAATACTGGAACAGCTTTCATGGCAAGGCCGTGATTGATTTCATTTCGCCACATCGCCGGAAACAGAATAGACCAAAGCCATCGCCCTCCTTCTTTGCCCATCTTTTCTATTCTTACACCCCCATTGTCCAGTCCCAAGGTTCCGTCACCAATGGGCCGGCCATCCATCCCAAGTCGAAACCTTGCCGCCTCCAAACCGACAAGTCTCGCAAGGACACCCCCCTTCTGCCAATGTCGTGGAAACGGTGTCGAACCAGAAGTGATCGCTTTGCGAAGCTCAATAATGGTGACGACCAAGTCCCAAGTGGGCTTGCTTCGTCAGACCAAGTCCCAGCGGGCGGGAGCAAAGGCCCGTCGCGCAGAGGGCGACTCCCCTTCCCGGCGTACAACACAATGAGCGCGCTGAAAGTGAAGGGATTGACTCGCGCGTCCGCTCTTGTCAGCCCCGACGACGGGGGCCGAATTTCCACCTACCTGTACTTGTCGGAAAAGGGTAATATTGCGGCGGTACCAACGCTTCAACCTCTCCTCCTATCAACTCCCCTCATCCTTGACCACCCCCTGATGAGGCTAGCATCATCGTCCCAGTCCGTCGGGTAGCGGGCGACCTGACTCCTGATTCTCGTCCGCCTTCACGCAGCTCCCCTAGCTTCCCCTTTGGGAGCCTTCCGTAGGGGCCAGGGCTGGACGTGCGTTATCGGCAATTCATGCCAAAGCACAGTCAAGTGACGGGTTCCACTCAAGCCTTCTTTTGCCAGATCAAAGCCCCTTGTTCACTCATCCTCCCAAAGGGCCGCATCCATCCCGTGACCCGGGTCGAAACCCTCCCCACCCTTACGGGTGCTCCAAGCCCAGTCCAATAGAAAAGTTCACTGATGATGTGTGTGTGTGTGTGGGCTCCGCACCTTCCATGAGTGCGCACGAGTGGGATGCGAACATGTCGCTCCGGTCAAGGTCGTAATGCCCCTGGGTTCGGTTCGGCTGGCTTGCCCCTAACATCGTATCGTAGCTGCAGAGATGGGAATCGAGGCCGTGGGTGCGGCCATACACATTGCGCAAGGAACAACGAATCCTTGAGAAAGCAAAGTCATCAGAATCAATCAGAAAAGAATGAGCCTCCAGCGTATTTGACATGAGCAAGATGGTTTTTCATCAAAAAATGAATTAGCATTTTGTTTTGCTAAGGCGTTGAATAGTAAGCCCTGTTGCAAGACGGATGGTATCTACTGTCCACCCACGCGCCAAACACCAACACAACAAGCAGCACCTGCGAATATCGCTCGCGCGAACAGGTGCTCCGACAGTCTGTAAACAAAGATGAAGCCACCCTTTCAAGGAGAGAAGATGAGACGACGACAAGACAATATAGTCGAGCCCGTCGCAATCATACAGGTAAAAAGACCACACTGGAAGCAAGTGGATAAATCGCATCATCAAAACCAAAACGTTTGGTGCCGCGAGGCATATCCGTCTTTGTAAACATGGGAAAAAAGAGCAAGATTGTTGACAAAGACATGAGGAAACAGAAAAGCTGCAACAAGAAAACGGCCAAGCCATTACAATGTATGCGGGAATACCAATAAGCCGCCTCCCCAGAAAGTCTGATCCGGATTTCCAGAACAATAACCCAGAGTTCAAAAAGTCCCAAGTCGCCTTCTCCTTACCCCCGTGCCAAAGTCGGCGTAGATGAGACACGAAGCAAAGCCGCAAGCGTGACTTGAGAATGGACTAAAACGGGTGGGAGACGAAATAGACAGTATAGAAGAGACAGATTTCCAACAAGGAGGGGAAAACTATAGGGAAAAAAGGGGAGGGGGGAAGGACGACAAATTGAAGATAGACAAAACCAGGTCCATCAAAATGCGCAAGTTGCGCAATCAAACGATTCGCGTTCAAGTCCAAGGTGTTTGTTGCCAAACCGAGAATTGTTCTAGTATGTGAGTCCGCCGCCTTTTTGTTTGTAAAACCATATTCCTAGGGTTTTGTTCGCAAAAATCATGTGTGTATTGTGAGCATCCACAGTTTTCTCGTCAACGAGTTGCAGGTGGATTAGTTCAAGGTTGGTCGATAACAATCCCAGAAACATGCACACGGATTAATCAACTGTCCGGCAGTGTCGAGCGGCTTCTTTCTCCCCCTTTTTTTGTCATTCTTGTTCTCGTGGTTCCTCGTAGAGTGGAGTCTGATCATCATCTCGCGGACACCGCCGTCAAATGTCATGACAAGTCGATTGGCGCACATCCAACTGCGCTGTTCCGTTCCATGACAGATGAAATGTTTCGTACGACTTTGTTTCGGGGCGGTGTTTTCAACGAGCGGTTTCTTGCCGTGAACCACTGGGAGGTGATCCCTTGACGTCTCGAGGTCTATTAAGTCGATCAATCATGCCCTTGTCGATATCGCTCTTGTCAACGAGATTACTGAGGCTCATGACAGAGGATGAGGCAGCTGGGCCGGGGCGCTGGGCTTGAGAAGGCGTTGAAGCTCCGCTGGAGCCATTTTGTCCTGCCGGTGAGCGACCTCCGGCGACCGGAGGTCCGTGGCTCGTACTCGGGGTGGTTGGGCCAGGGTTTGATTTCGGGGGCTATGCCTAGAAGCCGCACCTTGATATGTGACATGTCCCATTCCACCAGGGCTACCGTTGCTCGAGGCCTCAGCAGGTGATCTCCTTCGAGGGTCGTCGTCAGGTAAGTTGCTTCGGGGCGGAGGCAGACGGTAACCTTCTTCCTGCTCCTCGGGGGTTCTGCGGCGTCGGCGGCCTGCCACTTGGTCGTCTGCTCTCGGATCGCCCCCATACGACGAGAAAGAGTCCGTGGGAGACTGCATAGGCTGGTAATAGTTCGGCCCAGCGGCGCCCGCGGGGGGCGCCGCCAGGAGGGAAGTGATGAGAAGCTGGAACGG
The DNA here is from genome assembly GCA_021950295.1 of Epichloe scottii. Taxonomy (NCBI): domain Eukaryota; kingdom Fungi; phylum Ascomycota; class Sordariomycetes; order Hypocreales; family Clavicipitaceae; genus Epichloe; species Epichloe scottii. The sequence goes on along the minus strand of CP083247.1, from coordinate 5,237,521 downwards.
TATTCGGGGCCAAAGGTTGTCCGTATGCACCGAAAAGCTGAGTGCCGGGTGGAACGCCACCTGGTACGGCGGACACGGGGATAAAGGCCGTAGAGCTTGAAGAGGAAACTGGTTGAAAAATGCATTCCTGGTTCATGCGAGCGCAATTTTGGCATTTGCCCCCTGGCGCGCTCTGATAGCCGCTACATCGGATCTGTAAAAATTGGTCAGAGACAAGACAGAAATGCAACAAAGACACACACATCATCAACAGTCAAACTCATATCATGTTGGACATGGACGCAACCAACCTTTCGCTTCCTGCAATACCGGCAGGCAATCGAGGTTCGCTGGCGAGGAGCAGCCTGAGCCATCTGCGGTGGCGCATTGCCGGCCTGGCCATAATCAGGTCCGTAGGCTCCGGGGTGAGGTCGTGGGTAGCCATTGGGAGGAGGCGGAGCTCCAGGAGGTCCGCGATAGAAATAAGCGTCCTGGCCATAGCCGGCATCTGGAGGAGCAGGACCCCTCCTGTCGTCATAGTAAGGGCCACGGTGATCCGACGAATGAGGATACGCTGATGCTCTTGGATCCTGTTGAGGTTGCATTGGTGGCAGATAGGATCCCGGGGCTGCTGGCCGCCAGAGGGCGAAGGATAGCCGTTTACGGTGTTTGGCGAAGCGTAGCGAGCATCGTGGCCGTAGCCTCGGCCGCCGGGAGGGGTGCAGGGGCACCGTAGCCGCCAGATCTGGCGTCGTGGATGGAAGGAAGGGTCACAGACGCAGCCATGCTGGCGCTGGCTTTGGAAGAATCCGACGATGCGCGCGGCTCGTCAGAGGGAGGGGGTAATGGCGAGAAGTTTGGGATTGCTGGCCTTCGTTGAGATGTCGCTGAGGATGATCTTGGTGGTAACGGTCGTCTGCCATGCTACGCCGTTCAAGGCTGAGGCTTCAGACCTGGCCTCTTCTGTCGGTGCAGAAGAACCAAAAGTGGATTGCTGTTGTAGAGCTTCTTTTTTCTCTGCTTCAGGAATGCTGGTGAGATTGCGCTGATCCTTGGGCCGTCGGCAGGAAGAGGACAAAGTCAATCTCCAGCACGGGGCGGGTCTAATCAGCACCGGCCCGAGTATCCGCCAATCCGACCGCCAAGCGATATAACGCAACAAACAATTATTTCCCACGCTTCTGCAGTCAGCAAGAATAAGCTGGCTACGGACAAGATAAGCCTCCTCGAACGAGACGAATGAGGCAATAATATCTGCCCGGGATTGAGTCCGTGAGAGCCGACCCAACCGACTACTCAGAAGCGGCACGAATGTAAGGCCCTCCTCGCTTCGTTCAGGATGGCTTGGGTCTGAGAGAGATGACGAGCTTACCGAGCGTACCGCAACGGAGGTGACAAGGTGTGATCGGGACGAGTCCAAAGGGCTGGTTGGCAGTGTGGGAGAGAATAAAAAAGAGGCGATTCCCACGAGGCGGCGCAGCCGATTGCTATAAGAGGAGTCGAGGCCCAGGTAAGAGTGGCGGGCCCTCGGAGGCTTCAAAGTGACGTCGTAACAACAAAAACGAGAGGGCAAAAATACGTCGTTGCTCAGAGCGAGGGCCAGTCAATGAAAGAATCGAGCCAACGACGGATATCGAAAGGGGCAGCTCGCTCTCTCCAAGAATAGCCGCGACAAGACCTAGGATGAGAGAAAGCGATTGCGATGCGAGGCGGAGGGGGATGGTGTAGGAAAGAGAAGGTTGGGCGTGCCGTGGTGCGGTTGCGGCGTGGAACGTAAGGCCGGGAGCGAGGCGAGGCAGCGCAAGTTGAGTTAAGGAAGAATGAAGGAAGGAAGGCGCCTGGATGGGATGGGGTTGGAGAAACGAAAAAAAAGGCCAGAAGCAGGAGGCCGGAGGCACTACAGCTGCCAAGTCATGAATGGGAGTGCCAGCCGGTCCGTCCGCCAGTTGGTTGTGTTATGTGAAGCTGGCCGTCAGATCCAGTCGAGACAGAGAGCCAGTATTCCGGTACACACTACGACAACAGACGGGAACTGGAGGACCGGGGGCGTGTGCTACAGGCGGAAATGCCCCAGTGCTATGGCCAGTGGGCCCATGACCAGCAGCGTCAGGCATGAGGCGTGCACCTAGCAGGTGCCTGTCGGGGGTTGCATTAGCAGACAGGTAGATGGGACAGAGGGGGCGGGAAGGGAGGAAGCGAAAGCGGACGGCAGGCAGGGCAGGGAGGGTTGCCTGGCATTAGGTACGTCGCCTCTCGTGGTAGGTACCTCCCAGTAAGTACGTGCCTGCCTGCGTTTACTTGGTACACACATGGCAGATGACAGCACCAGCAAGCACTCGAGCACTAGCAAGCACCAGCGAGCGCAAGCAAGCACCAGCGAGCGCAAGCAAGCACCAGCGAGCGCAAGCAAGCACCAGCGAGCACAACACGAGCACAGCAGACGGGACGCCGCCAAAGCACGGAAGGGGGACAGAGACGGAACATGCCAGGCAGGCCACACCAGGCCGCGCGCAGTGCAGTGCAGTGCAGGCGTGATGCATGCAGAATGTAGAATGCAGCACGTACCGAGTACATAGAATGCAGAAAAAAGGCAGAGCAACGGCGCCACCAAGCCCGGGGGTGTGCCGACCGCGAACGGAGCGCTCGCACGCACCCGCCCTGGCTGCTTGCTTGCTTGCCTGCCTGCCTGCCTGCCCTCACCCCCGCCCCCGGCCGCCCGGATCCACACCCACCCCGCCACACCTGGCTCAGGGCATCGTGCCATGCCATGCGCTACAGTGCGCAGCTTTATTCTGCTTCCTGCCGCATTGTGCGTAATTGTGCCGCCAATATTCTTTCTGTCCGTCCGTCTGTCACGGGCTCGCCTGTCACTCCCGCAGGCTCCGAGGCTCGGGGCTGATCGGCCGAACTGGGGAAGCTGCATCAGGCATGACCAGTGACCACCTCGAAGGAAGTCTGAATTAAAGCTCACGACTTCACGCTTGGCCCAAGGCTCAGGCTTACCATACTCCGACTGAATTCAGTCAGGTCGAACCAAGCCGAGCCGAGCCGAGCCACAGCAAATGGCGAGAAGCACGTTCGCGCAGCATGGGGCATCCGGTGCCTGCTTTTGGCAAACTGCAGCTCAATGCGGACATCGCTAACCAGAATGAGCTCAGGAAACCATCATCAGGCACAATAACACACATGTCCATGTAGTTCCCTCCGCCTCCTGCACATTTGCACCGCACAAATGCCACTTGATGCTTGAAACACAGCATCCTCCCGTAACACGAATGGAATTTAGGTGCTACCGTGACGGCACTGTCCCTTCCGCGTGTGTATCAGCGGTGGATCAACAGCAATGCTCGTCACTTGCGATTACAAGCTCCCGCCATTTGAGCCAACTATTGGGGACGTCAAGCAGTGTGTTTGTCTGCGATGCTCGTCGAAGTTGTGACCCCCACCCCGGCTCTGCTTCTATCGAGTTTTGACTTTTTTATCCTCTTTCTGGTGTTTCTCTTTTACGGCATAGCAATCAATCAATCGGCGCATCTGAGATGTACGATGTAGGGATGACGTTCTGAACAGCGTACGGAGTACTAGAAGAATGATCCCATATTCAGAACCCCGGTTCTCGGTCGGCGGTCCACAGTTCGTGATGTATGGCGCATGGTAGCAGTCGCCGCTGGTCACGCTTCTGTCGTGCAGGTAACAGGTGCCCGGCAGGCGGGAATGTAGCCACGGACGGGTAGGCCGCCGTTCTCAGTGCTCGGGCCTAGGCTGAGGTTAAACGCGGGACGTGACTTCAGATCTCTCAAGTTTAAAGCCGCGTCGGAACGGTGGAGCTTCGCACCAGCTGTAGTTACCTAGTCCAGCTTGTTTTTACCTCCAGGGCTGTGAAATATCTTCTTAGGGGGCGTGTTCGCCGGATGTGATGCTTAATTAGGCGCTTAGGCTTTCGACTTTCCGCCCATCGAACAGAGTAGCGCCGCCCGTGGACTTACTTCCACTGTAAGCATACATTGGATAGAATTCTGGGAGAAATTCAGGTTATGCTTGCGGTTCTGTACTTGCCTTTCTTCTTGCCGGTAATGTTGAACAGCGGTAAGCGAAAAGTTTTCGGCACTCATTTGTGTGCCATGCAGTCAGTCGTACGCACACGGACGTGCTCGTCGTCAGGCTCACAAAGCGGCGCCAAGCATGACTCTTCCCGCCTAGCCTGGTTGTGAGGGCTGGAAAGGCGCGCTTCCATTTATGCCAGGACTTCAAAAACGAGACAATCTTCTCGTCAGAAGAGACCCTCGCCACTCTTTCAAGTGGTTTTAAAAAACCATACAGAGAGAGAGAGGAAAGCCGCAAGCAGTACGGACCGCGTTGCCTTGCTGTTAGTTTTCCGTCATGGATTAAGCTGCCGCGAGCGGTGCGCGCTTATTCCGGTGCAGGGCAGGTTCTCGCGCGCTCCATCCATTCTTGATACGGCTGGCGCTCCAAGGGGTTCGGTGGATGGACGGGCGCCTTCTCTGGCTCCAACACAAAGCGTAGTCGCCGCTAAGCCGATGTGGCTCCGCCACGTAACCTGAGTCGCCAACATGATCACGGAATGACGATGCAAGCACTGTGGATGACACGAGACGCCGGCGCAAGCAAGCGAGCGAGCCACAGTCGGGCGATGGAAGTTGTGGAAGTGCGTGATGCGAGACGCCACGAGCGAGGTGGATTCCCAGGGGTGCGGCAATCCATCTAACCAGCATGCCGGGATGTTTCTGTGTGGATCCGTCATGCATGTGCGTGCGTGGCGTGTGGACCATGTACCGCGGTGGGGGCATAAAGGGCCAAGGGCAAAGAGGGGAACCAAAGGGGGAAAAAGCAGAGGGAAAAAAGGAAAAATAAAAAGAAATAAAAAAAGAAATAAAAAGAAGAGAAGAAGAAAAGAAGAAGAAAAGAAAAAGAAAGAAAGAAGGAGGAGGAGGAGGAGGAGGGAAGGGAAGGGAAGGGGAAGGGAACAGCAACGAGGGGAAGACCTCATCTCTTGTACTTCTTGTTGCAAAGCTGAGTGAGTTGATGACGGTGCAGGTTTGGTAAAGATAAGAACGGCGGCCATCTCTACAGAACGAAACAAAACAAATAGCGGAGAAGAAAAAGCATCAAACATTAGTACCGACGACAATCGTCGTGGACGAGATTAAGCAAAGCCGGATTCTTTCCCTCTTTCGAGCAGCCGGCATGGCTTGTGCGTCATGTGAGTGGGTGGGAGCTGGAATTTCCCTCAATGGCTCCCAAAAAAAAAACTCCCAACGCCAACCAGCCGGTGCTGCCAACGTGTGGGAGCTGCTGGGTGTTGGGTTCGTGTCATGTCTTTTTCTAGCGTGTCCGCTGCTCAAACCCCCGCCTCCACCTGCGCCTCCACCTCCATGAGAAAGACGTGGCATTGGACACGCAGACACGCAGACACGCAGACACGCAGACACGCAGACATGCAGAAACGGAAGCCAATCGCGCAGGTGGCCAGTAGCGTGGCAATTGGCCCCGACCAAGGCGAACGAGCGGCGTTTGCACTTTGCCCCGATAGGCCAGGCAGTTGTGTAGTTGCTGGTGGCTGTGGCTGGTGGTGCACAGTGCACGGTGCACGCCCACTGACTGACTTGACCGGATGCACGTACGTGCTGGAAAAGCCAGAAAACAAATCGGCCCAGGCGGCCAGGCCGTCCAGGTTTTCCGTCTGGGGTCCCGAGACGGGCCCCTTTCCCGACAGCGGGTTGGCTGCAGAGGCGGCCGCAGGATGCGCGAGTAGTGTGCTGCCTCTTCCGTGGGTCCTCCCGCTAACAGCTAGTGCCCTTGCCTGCCCTTGCCCTGTCCTTGCCTGCCCTGAAGTGGGCGCTCCTGTTGGCCACAGTCTGGTTGGTGCGGTTGGTGCAAGGGTGGCAAGGGTGGCATCCTTGGCCCGCCACAGTCAGCAAATCCGAGGTGTCCCGTTGGTGACGAGATTCCCATCGCACGTCCACGCTTTACCGTCTTCCAACGTCAACAACAGTAAGAGCCACTGGCTAGGCATCGCCGCTACTACGACTCTCCACCCGGCCCCCGGCACTGCTAGAGAAGCTGGCTCACTCTTTCCTCGTGGTTGCGAATGCAATGCGTTGCCTTTTGCTTTGAGCCATCATCGATTGGCCATCTTGAAGATGCCGCCGCGTCTCACTGGGCCGGGCCAGTTGAGAGTCGAGACAAGCAGATGTTGTGCGGGGCAAGTCCACTGGCTGCCCGGTGCCCGGTGGCCAGTGGCCAGCGCCCCATGCATAATCCGTAGTGCCATGCGTACCATGTCTTGATCAATGTGGCACAACAAGCGGAGCAGGAGACAACGAACCGCTCTGTGGGTTCCCTTTAGTGTTTCCCGACCGTCTGGGAATGCTGCAAGACTCAGAAGCTGGTTGGTCGGTCAAATGGCCAGGGTAACAGGCACCATGCAGTGAGAATGCGAGTCGCCTGATTGCCTCCATGCTCCCTGGATATGTACATTACATAAACGGTGAGCGGTGTGGCCAACTGGCGGGTATCGATGAATCTTTGCGACAATGTTCAGCTGCAGAGATTCAGTCAACAGCCCCATCGATGACGGGGACATTTCAGATGGAAGGCAGTGACGCTTCGCTGGAGCCCGCTGCAAATGTGATGAGAAGCCAGAAGCCAGGGTAACATAACGGCCGGGTTGAGTCGAAGGGTGGTTGGCGCGCAAGCTGGTCGCCTCGGTCAACCGCAACAAGGCTCGTCCCGTCTCTGCCGCGCCATGTCCCTCCCTGTACGCTCCCTGTACGCTCCCTGTACGCTCCCTGTACATGCGTCCCGTGCAATGCTCCAAGGGGCGGAATGTGATTGCATGCTGCCATCCTTCATCCAGAGTCTGAAGCTCAAGCACCTCACAAATCGGAGCAGCCCAGGAGCATTCCAAAGCATTTTGACCAAATCAGACACCCCGGTTTTAACAGTGGAAGGGTGGCATGGTGCCCATTTCCAGATCGATATGCTTTGTGTGCGGTATATCGTGAGGGCGTCGCAGGAAGCTGTCGCTTACAGAGAGACGTGTGAAAGGAAAGATGCTCGGCAGACTTCAAGAATACGGCATGGCATGGACATCGATGAGGCAACGTGGTGGCACCTTCCACGTACTGTCCAATTAGATCAATAATCATGGGCAGCGCCTTCCTTGTTCATTAGGTAAGATTTTTACGCCGGTAGCTGGGGCAAAGAGAACATGAAGAATAAAGATGATTGTTTTCTTCCCTTTCTGTCCCTGCATCGTCTTGCATCGTGGCCTTGGCTCCATAGTTCCTTGGTCGCTCAAGTCCTCCGCTTGGCCCTCTTCTACCATCTTGTTCTCCTGTTCTTCAGTGTCAACCTCGGGACTACTCGTGACGACAACAAGCTAAATCGATCTGGAGCAGCAACTAGGGGATCATTTGTCTGGTGGAAGAAAAGACGACCATCCTCACCATCTGTGGAAACCGATGTGCAGGCTGTGTGCATCGGCGAGTCGCCATCGTGAAAGTAATTTGAATTTTCGGTTCCCTCCTGAAGTAGGACCGACAAGCTGCGTGAAAGAGGGGTGATAAACAACAATAGGGGTACATGGCACCTTGCTGAAGGGTGGGACGTCCCGTGTGACTCAACCGTTGGCTGACTGTGCGTCGAGACACTGATAGCGAGTTGCATCAATCTGTTGGGCAAGGCATCCTTGTTGGTGCTCTGGGCGGGCTCTGCAGGCCGACCCGCATGGACGCGCTGTTGACATGACGCTTGCGCCGAGGGGAACGGAGCTGACATGTCAACCTGGGCCGTGACGAAAACACCAAACGCGCAGCGAAGCGGTGGTGGTGGGAACTGGGAAGCCGTCAGTCCGTCAGTCCCGAAGCAGTGTCGCTCAGGCAGGCAGCCACCACCAAAAGTCAACCTACAACCTCTTGACCTCCTCCACGGACTGTGTTGGCCTCGCATACCAACAATGCCCCATGTCACAGCGTCACACCAGACGACAGCAAACGCGATTGATGTTTGATTCAGCCTTTGGAAACACGAGGCAGACTGATTGGCTCAAATGAAGGGCCGTCCCGCGAACCGAGCACAGTGACGGCACGTCACATGATCAAGCTCTCATGCGGGTCACGCATGCAATTCGGATAGTGTGCAGCTCCGCGGCGCGGCCCCAGTTTTCATCAAGACAAAGTTGTTGCGAGCTCCTGGCGCCACGGGCGAGAAATTATGAAATTATGTAGTAATAGCCATGCCCTGTCGAGGCAACGCGCTGGGGAATTCGCCACGGCTCGGACTGCATCTGTTCATTTACGCCAAGTTACGCCCTCCTGGCAAGCTAGCTGCCCAAGGCCCTAGCGTCAGGCCTTGGTCCGGTTCGATCTTATGACAGCCTCGCCATGCATTTTTGACCTAAGCCGCGCCTCAAGCTACGATCCTCGAAGTGCTTTCAAAAACACTGACGTGTGTTGCGATGGTGAAGCAAACGCAACTCGTGCCGCTTGGAAAGAAATGACTTTGCACGGCGACTTGAGCACAACTGAGCAGAGTTGCCATGCTTTGGGTTGTTCTCATTACGGTCGGTGTGAAAGAGATGCATGACAAAAACGGGTCCGTGTAGATGCCTCGTTTGGCCAAAGTTGAGACGCAGGTCTCGAACCAATTGATGCGGCCAGTTTTGTACAAGTCATTTCTTGCCATGATCACATCAGTTCATGGGCATTTGTAAATGTTTATTGTCCGCCTCGGCGGAGGGCACTACAATGCAGTGCATTAGCTCACGAGGCCCGGAACGAGAGGACGACACTTGGAATGGACTGGACACGTATTCCGACAGCCCTCTTTTGAAAACGTCCCAAGCATGCAAATGGCTGGTAGTCGGTACTATGTGGCATTCGACGGGGACAGCCACGGAGACGTTAATTTTCCCCCTCATTAACCCACACAATCAGTGTCTGTTGCCAGGGCGGACTTGCTCCCAACAAAGCGATCAGGACTGACTAGGTTGAGCCACACCATTTCACCCAGCAGCCCAACGCCCAGAAGCGGCGGTGAAGCCGCCAGCTGCAGTTCGACTTTTCGGGAGCTGGCTTCAGCCTTTGCGCCGCCCAGGCCAATTGAGCTTGTTCTTTGAACAACGTCGTGCTGGTCTTGGTCACTGACAGACGAGACAAGACAAGAAGGGCTTTACCGGCAGCCTTTACCCCTCACACGATGATCAGATCACTCGGCAAAAGGAACAGCCATGTCGTGGTCGCAGTTCACTCGCAGCAGTAAGCACTGTTACATTATTAGTGAGAACCAGACTGCAATTGCATGTGCATGTGACACTTGCTCCTGGACAGAAGTGGTGAGGTTGTGGAAACCCCTCCCCCTTTTCCTTCTCTCCCCCTTCTCCGGTTCTCCGGCTCCCATTTCGAAGTGTACCAGAGCACGACAGGTTACAGGACGCTAGTAAAATCACTGTCGCAACACGGCTACGTTTGAGACGGGGGCGTGGGAAATAAACCAATGGAAACTGAACAATGTGGCTGGGGGCGCGGAACGGTGCGCGCCTGCAGCTGCATGATCACCCGTGATCGGCTGATGCTGACTCCTGCCTTTAATTATTATGCGTATAAAAGGCCGCCACGTTTCGGTGAGTGCATGAATCGCAGCATGCTGGCCTTGGGTTAGCCTTGTGTGCCGCGGTCCTGTACTCAAGCATACTGCATGTATCCCCTCATCGTACGGGCCACTCACCAAATTGACCAGCCATTGAATTGGTCAAATGGAAAATGGCGGCATACGAGGCACATACTGTCCCATGCAAGCTGCCTGTAATATGTCACCACGTCCAATAGACGGGCAAACCCTGGTCATCTCCGAACGCAGGCTCCTGCCCGCGCAGAAAATCACTCCAAGTGATAGGTACAGCCTCCTTTGGTTGAGAAACGTGAGACATCTGTCATAATCAACACATCTCGGTAGAGTCATGTGAGCCAGCCACATCAGCAATACGATGCATCAACGGCACCACGTCTGCATTGCGCTGCGTTCCTCAATGTGACACCAAGCATGTCACTCGCTAATGTCCAATACCAACTACCGAGACAAGAGTTCTCGGTGGCAAAAAAATTGCTACCTTTTTCACACCATGATCAGCTGCATTACACATCAATTTGAGCAGACCGCCCCAGCGCTGTTTGAGTTGGCTGGGAAAATGGCTACTTCTCTGATGGCCACTCCTTTTCTCCCCTCGGAACTCTCGGACAGGTGCTCACCATGACGTGAATTCAAGGGACTCGGGCGGTGAGGGCTAAAGCATCTCGTAGGTTCAAAGTCGACGTAATAATTTGTGTCGATACAACATAGAAGCAAGTCAAGGGACTTGGGCTGAAGATGACGAATGAGCAAACAAGATCAACAACGCCGGGTGCCTGCCATTGTCCTGCAACGATCATGTGGGAAATGTCAGGAAACAGCCGCGGCCGACAAATACGTAGTCGACGATGCTTTAGGCTAAACTAGTCGTTTTGGAACGGTTTATCTGGACAGTGAACGGGTATCGACACTATCTCGGGTCAAACAGGAACCCGTGCGCGAGTTGCAAACTTGCTCTCCTCTGATTGAACCACCCTCCAAATGTGGCTCGACATGTTCACCTTGTCGCGTGCTAGTCGGTTTATCAATACCAGGCTGGAGCCCCTCCCCTGGGGGGGATTCGACCTGATCCGCCATCGGTTGCAAAGAAGCTCTGACCTGTCTTTTCACGGGCTGCCGACCCTGCGAGTGCCGTACGAATCACCGGGGAAGATGGAGCCAATTCCGTCAAAAGAAGAGATGCGTGGATCCCAACTCGTAGATCGGCCTCTAGGTATTATTTGTTCCTTCCGCAGGTAGCCACTGGTGGGATTCGATATGCACAATGTCTGGATTAGCCTTTTTCACGACCGACAGGGAACATCATCGAGGCTGATTCGACATCCCTAGGTTCTCGAAGGCTCCGGCTACTGTATTTTCGGGGGTCGCTTGGGCGTTAGAATCATCCTGTGCCTGACGAGTAGGGCATTCAGGGGCTGGAACAAGGTACGCTCGGGGTCTTCAACCCGGTCGAGGCTTTCTTCAGCGATGGAATTGTGCCATGCTCACCTGGCCAATGAACAATTTGACTCAAAATTTCGGAGGATACACCGCTTGGAGTCAACATGAGCGCCAAGGATACACGTCGTAATATCGCGCGCGGGAGCTCTGTGTAATTGACTTCATGTTCGCGAGGGACGAAGATTTGCTCGATGTAATCGTTGTTTGTGACTCGGACATTTGTGTCCTGGCTAGGAGTATGTACGAAACGAAAGCCAACTGCACACGATATAGCTGGTTCAAGTCATGATTATCGAAGCCTCTGGAAAGCAAGATCACGAGAACAGAACCCGGAGTCGGAGTCGGTAGCTCCAAGGCTGTCGACAGACAAGCGCGACGAAGACGGCATCCATCAAGTCATCATTCAGTTCTTCGTTTCCATCCACCCAGCACTTCCGGGTGCTGGCGGACAGCTGTCGGACAGCTGGCCGACAGCTGGCCGACTGGAGCGGGGCCGGCGCTCCGTCCAATGTTTTTTCCCCTCTACCCTCTGAACTCTGGCTCTGGACTCTGGACTTCTGCCCAGCTCGATTCTCCGCAGGGTGGGTGTTTTGCAATGGGGGCCCGAGTGTGGCCTTGTCAACCGCAAACATTGAAAACCTTCCGAAAAGTGTCCGCGAGAAAAAGTATAAATCGCGTCGTGGGACTGTCTGTCGTGATCCCTTTCGTCTTCTTTCTCGACCACCATTACATCATTTCATAACTGTTTTGAGAAGACTTGAACAGATCCTGATTCGCAGCCCACTTTATCTGTCACGTTACTTGAAGCCTTGGTTGGTCATCGATTCGTCAACAACCGAGCCAACATGTCCGACACCACAGCTGCGAATCAAGAATACTTCAAGTAAGAGCACAACAACGCATGCATTGAACGGCATCACCACATTGAACAAACTTACTTACACGGTATCATCGATCCATAGCAATCTTGCCTCCGAGTATGACCGGAAATTTCAAAGGGTAGTTGGTCGACTTGAGGAAGAGATCAAGGCCCGCGCGAAATTTCTCGGTGTTCGGGCCGGCGGCCGTCTCCTAGACTATGCCTGCGGCACGGGGCTGTTATCGAGAGTAAGCCTTGGACAACTCTCCTGCCAAGAACACTGTTTCCCCGGGCTGCTGAACCCGTCCCAAAAGGTTCGACTAACACGTTGTGGGGGGAAAAAGGCACTCGGTCCTCATCTCGGCCAATGCATTGGCATTGACATTTCCGAGTCCATGGTCGAACAGTACAATGTCAAGGCGAAAAGCGACGTGAGTCGAAACTCCCGTCTTGACTGCACCTCACATGAGCCTACTGACATGGCCACAGGGCCTAACCCCAGAACAACGCGCCGCATACGTGGGAAACCTCGTCTCCGCCGACGACGCCTCCCCTGCCGCCTTTGCCTCGCCCGAATTCTTCGACTTTGACCTAGCCGGCGTCGGGATGGGCTTCCACCACATGGACGACTGCGACCTGGCGGCCAAGAGACTCGTCCGGCGCCTCCAGCCAGGCGGAGTCCTGTTCGTAGTAGACTTTGCTTCTCACGCGCCGATGGAAGGGCACGCGGCATCATCGAGCGTCCGTCATCACGGATTCACAGAGGGAAGAATGCGAGAGATCTTTGAGGGGGCAGGCGCAGGGGGCAATTTTCAGTTTGACGTGCTGGGCGAGGACGTCACTTTTGAGAATGCCCACGGGGACGGGAAACACATGGTTCGGAGGGTATTCTTCGCGCGCGGAGAAAGGGGGTGGGTGCTTAGACGTGGTTCTGTGCTGCCGGGCTGTTCGCTCGCTGCACGAGACAATCAGACATGCTGGCATATCATGGAATTTGAAAAAAGTTGCTTGTGCGTGAGGACGCTGCTCATGCTGGATACAAGATCCGATGTGCAAGGGGATTGGTGACGCAGCCCGGAGAACTATACAATCAACCAAATGTTCTTGCTTGGTCTTGATAGTCAAGTTGACTCTTTTTCCCTCCTTTTTTCTGTTCCCCTCTTTTATAACTGCGGTGCTTCTCTTCTAGTCTTCCGGCGCGCTCAAGTAAATATAGGGAATATTTCGACCAATGCAATGAAATGCACGTAGCATACGGGAGGCTGGGCGCAGGGCAGATTCTCCTGGCTCATCTTTATTCCTGCTCGGTTGTGAAGATGCCGCAAGTTTTGGCATCTTACGTACAAGAGCTACATCATATTTCATCCATCCATGTATGTATATATATATATATGTATTCGATCGTACATCCATCTCAGTGCCCGCTTCATTTTGAGAACAAGACGCAATGACTGTTGTTCCTAGTTCCCTTGCACACCTACTGCGAACGCACTACCCAGCATGATGGCCGGCTCATCGATGCTATGGTGCTCATAGCTACGCACTCGTTCGTCAGTCACACTATGCTGAACCTCAACATGCGCGTGTCCACGCGAAGGGGGAGCAACCTACCTTAGAGTGCCCACGCCACCTGCCTCGAGGAGGAACGCCGGCCCGTCCTGCAGAGACTTGCCGGCCCAGCGCAAGGCCAGAGCGCGAAGAATGTGGCCGTGGGCGACGATGAGCACGTCTCCACGCACATGCTCGGCCTTGGACTTGCCCAACGCTGGCTTGTGCCACTTTTGGCGCATCTCCGTGATGAGCCGGTCGAGTCTCGCGGTGATTTGATCGGGGCTCCTGTGTACATGGATGATGCGTGTCAGTGTACGGCACAAGATGAAGTAAAGATTGGACCAGGCATGTTATGGTGATTCATGCTGCGGACATCAAGCAAGATGTGGGTTGATGTGTTGGTACTCACTCGCCGCCGGGGCATCCATCCCTCCAGATATCCCAGGTGCCCTCGATGCCCGCATCGGCTCTGATTTTGCGGATCTCAGGGGACGTGATTCCCTCGTACTCGCCGTAGTCCCATTCCCTCACATCCTCCGTCACTTGGACCCCGGCGCGGCACTGCAGGCGATTCGGCTCACTCGCGCCGTGTGCTCGCCACGGCAGGTCCCCCGAGATACCCAGATTGATCAGCTCGAATGTCCGCTGGGCACGTTTTCTCGGCGACACGTATCTGCAATGCGTTCATTGCCGGTCAGCTTCTGACCACAATCCATGTTCGGTACGCATCAGGAGGCGAAGCTTGATGATCGGGGGAATAGGTTGGGAAGGGAACGCAAGGCCAGAGAAGGTCGAACGGGAAAGTCAGTGGCATCATTTCCTCATCATGTTTCTGAATTGGGGGCGAGTACGACACACCCCCTCCCCGGTCAGTGCTACTATGCGCTTCGGTTCCGTCATGGGGGGGGCGTGCACATGAAAGAGTTGCATTGCATATCCGCCTGCGTGGCCGTCCCCGGCAAGGGCTTGGGAAACTGGAATATGGTTGGAGCAAACGGTTTGAAAGGGGGTGGTATCCCGCTTTCATGCCCCGGGGTTGCTTGTTTGTTGCTTTTCCCGACGGAAAGGCGGTGGAGGCTGCCATGGTCGCAGTTTCGTAGCGATGCGATGCGATGCGTTTTCCCCGTCTTTCAAACCGTCCGAGGTATCAAAGTTGCGGGGAAGTCAAGTACTGGGCATGGGAAAAGTAAGTTGTAGTTGAAGCTACTCGGTACATACATGTGGGCTAATTTGTGAGGGACAATAAGCCGGTCGTCCCCGACGAGAGCCTGTCCAGTTGCGCGCACTCTCTTTTCTCCGTCGGCCGTGAGGGGAATGTCGGTACGGCCAGTATGCTTGCCGCTTAGCGACCACTCTGTCTCGCCGTGACGGACGAGAAAGAGACGAGGGGTCGCCATCGGGGTTTTTTCGACGATTTGATCGGACCAGATTCGATGGTCAAGATGGAGACGATGAAGGAGGACAAGTCCACGAACAATGGGCGAAGCGCGCAGCGCAGAAGGACTGAGGACTGAGGACTGGGGAATGGAGAATGGAGAATGGAGAATGGAGAATGGAGGATGGAGGATGGAGGATGGAGGATGGAGGATGAAGAATGAGGATGGAGGGGTAGACAGCAAACGGAACAGCATCTCGACTTCTCGAACCTCGCCTGGACGGCAGCTGTTGTGGATCTGGACGTCATCGTCACCGAGTCGCAGCAATTACTTATGTACATATGTACTTCCGGAATCGGCCCCCGTCAAATAGAAGCAACATCCTGAAACACGACGGCAGCAGAGGCATACTGCAAAACCACATCCAATCGAGCACTTTTCCGTTTCATCTCTGCAATCGAACGTGACCATCCGGCCGCGCGCTCAGCAGGCCTGTCACAATCCACGTTTGACCCCTTCACTTGACGCAGACCATCTACCCTCTCCCAGGAAAACTCGCCCCATCCCCACCAAGGCAGAACATACATAAGAGAGAATATCTTCCCCTTGACGATGAAGCCTGCTCATGTCTTCCCATCACCCCAATCCATCTTCATCGCTTGAACTTCCTCTGCTTTCCTTCGTCCTTGATCCTAAAAAGACTCGCGGCGCGAGCAAACGTCCCACCTCTCTCCACCCTTCCCCCCCAAAAAAAAAAAAAAACCCTTGATTAGTCACGACCCTTGCAGCCAGCAACCGTCATGTCCTGTCACAACTACATCAGCACCTGCGTTGAGGCCGTCGAGCTGTCCATCTTGACACGCCGCTGCGGACACGCGCAACCGCACTCCCCGAGCAGACGACCTTTAGCACCGCTGCCCCTCCCATCACCTCATCGTCGACACAGTTCCTCCGCAACATCGAGATCACCGTCGCCCCGACGTCCCCTCGCCGAATCCTTCTCCAACCCCCAGTCGTTATCCGCGCTGTGGCCGCAGTCTGACTCTGGCTCGTCAACCGGCGCATGCAATGCTCTGCGCATGACGCCAGCTCAGCGGCAACAGACGGCGGAGCAAATTTGGCGAGAATTCTGGTAACCGCCCTCGATTTGGGACGGCTCCTCAGAGAGAGAGAGAGAGAGAGAGAGAGAGAGAGAGAGAGAGAATGGCATACCAGTGGACAAGGCAAGAGAAATTAAAGCGAGGCGTGTGGTCCGCCGCAGTAGCAGCTGTTATTTGCGTCGGCGCCATCACGGGTGCACAGTTGAAAACGGATAATCAAAAGGAAGAGGTTCGTCTTGCGAGCAGAAATCGTGTCTTTGGGCACTGTGTCGCAGAATGTTGACAGCTAGGAAACAGGCCATCAAGCGGTTTAGAACGACGTCGGCGGCGGACCAAGTCGCGATTTTGGAAGTGCAAAAGGGTCATTTGCTACAGCAAAAGGCCGGGTTGGAACGGAAGCTTGATTTGTTCAGAGAGCGTGTGCAAGAGCGCCGAGGGGAGGTGAAAAATGATGCAGGGAAGAGCGAGACGTTGTTGATGGCGGTACGGGATGAGGCGGAAAGGATTGTTGATGCCTGCCTGTTGGGAAACAACGAAATGAGGCATAACTAGCGTTTTTGGTCACGAGAGATACCCGATAGCATGTACAATATTCATGTGCTCAATGCACTTGTCAATGTTTTTTGGGGAACTTTTTGGCTTTTTCACCCCTCCCGCACTGTTCTCATACACCTGAATCAGGTCTACCTTCGACAAATGCTGTGACAGCATACCCCTGATGCAATTCTTCCGCCCATGTGCTCAGTCAAATCCATCAAATCAACAAATTCCGTTTGGTTTCATTCGGTCGAGCAGAAATCATGTACCCTTGTGCTTACTCAATAGAACCATTGGATGAAGGGAGCGGGATAGCCTTGTAGAGCAGAATCAATGCTGAATGCGATTCACCACCACCGGCCAATGCCTCAACCTTGTCCACGCTGACTTCTGTCACTTTGTCGTCGTTGAACCACCACCACTTGCCATCCTCCTCTTCCTTCTTTCCCGTCTTAGGGTCCACGGGCGCCGTCTTCTTGACGTAAGCAGTGTAGTGACCGCTGTCGGCGCTGGCGCCCTGGTGTGTCACCACGCCGCGAAGCTCATATAGGCCAGACTGGTTTGCTCCGTCATCTTTCCGGAGGACAGGGTCAATCAGGGAGTTTAATTCCTTCTTGGCGGCTAGAAGAGCTGCGTCCTTCTCGGCATCGATCTCGGCATCCGTCTTAAAGGTCTCGCCCATAACAGTGTCCCCATCTGTCGATGTCACGGGTTTCTTGCCCTTCTTTTCCGCTTGCTTCTCCTTGTCTCTTATTTCCTTCTCCGAGGGCAAGCCAGCGCCACCGGCGATATCACCAACATCGTTGTCAGGGTTCTTCTTGCGGCGTTTTCGGGCCCGTTCAATATCCTCCTCGTCCTTCCTAATCTCCCGAACCTTGTCGCGGACGGGTACCAAAGCTTTTTTCAGCTCATCTGAGCAAAATTCGACAATGTCCAGTTCCTGGGGAAGGTGACTTTCCGCATAATTTTGGCCTTCTTCTGAGATTCTCGTTTCCAAAAAAACGTACAAAGTGAACAGTGAGATACTTGGGGGCTCGAGAAATTTTCGACGTCTTGGTATAGGTAGCATCGCGATCCAACACGTCCGACTTTTTTCCAACTTTTCGCTTAGAGCGGCCAGGATACCATCTCGAAGGTGATTTGTGGTGGCATCAATGTGGCAATTCAGTTTGCTAAACTGATGCTTCGACTTGACAGCCTGTTCCCCGCCCTTGCGAGCTTCTTCTTCGTCGCACTCCAGAGTTGAAGTGAATTCTCCGGACATGTACTTGTCAACAAAGGACATCTCTGGGGCATCCTCCTGGCCCTTGATCAATACTTTCTGGCTGAGCTGCTGGACGATTTGCGACCACGCCTCCTCGGCATCCTGTTGGGCATAACCGTTGTGGGATTTGGCCTTTTCGGCGAATTGTGGGAAAACAACTCGTAGAGCATTGAGGAAGTTGATGGGTGGGAAAGCGTCCTGAGTCTCCCCCATCGTCTTATACAAATTCGAAAGTTGCGAGGCCAGGTCCATTTGCGACATACCAGCCATAAGACCAGATGGACCCGATTTATACTCCTGAAGAGAGGTTTGCAGCTCGGGAATCGACCGCAGCGTTTGGAGTGTTGAGTTCAAGTAGCAAGTGTTTCCCAGATTGACCAAGCCAGCAGGCGTAGCACCGGCTTGCTGAGCCTGTTCCGCCTCAGTCATATCCTCTACAAACTTGATTTGAGCCTTTGGGCGGACAAGATCGCCACCCCCTCCAGGAGTGCCCATCATCATCATGACTTGGCCAGCCTTGAGGCCAAGCTTGCTCATGTCAGCATCATCTTTCAACTGGCCACCTTTGATCAAGATCTTTTGTCGATCGGGTTCGACATTGGTCAAGCTAAAGAGCTGGAGCTTAAAGTCTTCGCCGGTCGAGGAAGGGTCGATGTCCACGTCGTACTTTTTGCCCTGGTGTTTGACCACGACTGGCAATTTGCCCATGTTAGCATCATTTTGCCACCGGCGGTGAAGCTGTGAACGGAGGGGTAAATCATACCTTTCAGAGACGCCATGGCTGCACCTTGTATACAGTCAGGATCTGGAAGGGCGCGCTCTAGGGTCGCCGATGGTGTTCAAAGAAAGGACGTTTCTAGGCAGATGAAGACGCCAGGCCTTTGCGATGAAAAGAATGTTGGGGGTTTTTGGCACGGAGACGAGGTGACAGAAGGTGGAAGAAGATGGGGCTGGTGCGTCACGGAGCTGGTACCTGATGCGCTGCCTGGGAAGCCACCGGGCGACGCCCCACCATCAACTACGCAGAATTTGGCAAATGCGGCCCCACATTGTCGAGGTGGAGAGATGAATCAATGATCTGAGCATCCAACAGCTTGTCCGACTCGAAATAAAGTAACATGCGTCATCTCCCACTTCTTGGTGAATACCATGCTTGATACCCCTGGTCTCCGTGCAGAGGACGTTGGGATCGCCGCTTCGATTGAGCCAAAAATATGTGCCAGCGATCACGGGTTAGTATTACCGGCTACCCTAAAGGAAGGCCGGGCAGTCAAATGTAGCCAGAGACGAAACGTGGTCTGAAAATTACAGCACAAAAACACATGACAAGATGCTTCTGAGCCAAGTCATTCATGTGACTTTTGGTCGATTTTGTCAAAGACTTGCTGCGTGGTGCCTAAATCGAGCAAAAGGCGACCTTGGTGTCTGAGTGACACGACTGCTTGTCACAACTCTTCGTATCACACATTGAATGACTCCTCTTGCGAATTTTCGAAATGTAATCACTGAAGAATGATCCCCATGTCTGATTAAGCCACGATAACATGAATTTAGAAGCCAGTTTTGTAGACCCAGGTGAATAAGGCATGGCATGGCATGGCTTGGCCTGGGCGTGGGCCGACACCTACGTTGGAGCAACCTGATGCTGCACTCGGATTGGCCTATAGAAGCAGAATCACGTCTCCCAAAGGATCCCCAAAGGGAACAGAAGGAGAAGATTAATAAAGAACCGATTCCCGCCTTTGTTTATAGGCAGAGCTTGGTTGATTAAGGGAGTCAACTCGTCGTTGTCCAAGGAATATCACGTGAGGCTGGCTTGGCATGCCTCGTCACGGCCCCACGTACGTAACAACGTCAGACAAGGTGTCGAGACTCGAGAGACCCCGCTGAGGTAACCATCACCAGCAGCGTCACTGACCGCGATCTATTTTGCATGCGCAGCTAGGTCGGGCTCGTCTCTTCCCGCCATCATGGTAGGCAAACCCGGGAACAGTACCAACGATATCGTGCAAATGTCTAATATCCCTCCGTCCATAGTCTCAATCTCTGCGGCCATATCTGCAGTGCGTGCGTAGCAGCTTGACTGCTGCCCTCACGCTCTCCAATTTCGCATCACAGACTGCCGAGCGACACAATGTTCCCGAGATCGAAGCCCAGACGTCGCCAGAGGTTCTTCTCACTCCGTTGACGATTGCGCGAAACGAGAACGAGCGAGTCCTAATCGAGCCGAGCATCAACTCCGTCCGAATTAGCATCAAGATCAAGCAAGCAGACGAGATTGAGAGCATCCTGGTCCACAAGTTTACGAGGTTCTTGACACAAAGAGCCGAGTCTTTTTTCATCTTGCGAAGAAAGCCAATGAAGGTTTGTTCCGCACTCGAAATGGAACCCAGAAATTGCATTGGAACAGATCTGACAACTCGTCTAGGGATACGATATCTCGTTCTTAATCACGAACTTCCACACGGATGAGATGTTAAAGCATAAGCTTGTCGACTTTATCATCCAATTCATGGAAGACGTTGACAAGGAAATATCTGAAATGAAGCTCTTTGTACGTTCCGCGCAGTGTCTGCTCCTATTAATACAAGACTAATAGTTCGCAGTTGAACGCGAGAGCACGATTCGTGGCTGAGTCATTCTTGACGCCGGTACGTTGATTACGTTGCAAAGAAATCTGTTCAATACTGACTCCTGGTGATAGTTCGATTAAATGTTAATGGGGAAAAATATATGCTAGCTTAAAGTTATTGCGAGTTGGAACTCAACTTGTACAACGCATCACACGTCTCGCTTGGGGAAACCGAACGCCGACGCGGGTGAAGTACCGGGAGACGTGCTCACACACGAAGGCGAACTCGATGATTAGATATGAAGCTACCATGGTAGCAGAAATGAAAACAAATTTCACTCATCGAAGGTCGATCCCATTTCAGTGGCATGCTACCAACTGTTCTCACTACCAGCCACCTCTTCTTTCTCACATCGATTCGAGGCGAGAACGAATGCGAGAACGAATTCAAAATCAGTTGTTTGCATCAAACGAGGGTCGATACTGCTATTGCGTACCCATTCTGATGACAATTACAAGACCGCACATCCATGATCTTTCCCAACTTGGTGTTGTTTTCTCTTCCTAACTGACCGGAAGCTCACCTGGCGATCGGCAGCTGTGGGCAGCTGCTAGACGTCAATAACACCTGGGCCAGCCTTTTCTCCACTTCTATTGCGAATGACCGCGTTCGAATGGCGGAGATTGAAAGCAAGCAAGGATCCCGTTCACTTTCTCCTGAGTTCCATGAGCAGCAGTGAATTCGTCTGTTTTGGTGTGCCGATTTGAGGCAGGTCTCGGTTTTTGTTTTGATCGCGCTTACGTTTCTCTACACATCGAATTCGCTCTTTTTGAAGCCGATGTCTTCTTCGAGGTCGTTGGCATAATCACACCATCTCTCTCAATTACTGGTCCAGAAGAGTCACTTGCTATTCAAACAGTGACGGAGATACCGCGGTCAAGGTGAGAAGCCTCTGTTCACACGGCGACTTGCGAGCGATTGAACGTTGTTGGTACTCATGCCACGCGTTGGGCGTTCAGTTCTGTCGTCTGTACTAAATTTCCCCACCAGGCTCCCACCTACACTGGGAATGAGAGGGCATCGTCAAATCCTCAACTCACGAATGATCACCGCCGTCAAGTTTTCGCTATTACAAAAATCGCAGAAGCTGGGATTGCCTGCTTTCCTTCAACAATCTACCAACCCGTTGTCGTCGCGAACCTGCATCCGTCATGAGCTCTTTCACTTCCTTGGACCCTCACTCTGCTGCGTGGGTTCCCAATGGTACTAATGGATCCAGCACGACGAGCGAGGTGAGCATGATTAGCTTTGGGCTTGCCTGTCTTTGACTGACGCAAAGTGGAATTTTGTAGCAATCAAGCGAGTCGAGTGGCCAAGATGCCAGCGGCTACAGCGTCTCTGATAATACACGCTCGACTACTACTAGCTTCACAGGATCAATGGACGATTCAGTTGCTTTCAATTTGTTGTCCCAGGCACTACGCCAAGGCGCGAAGGTTCAAGAATGGGTTTCCTAGGATGGAGCCAAACCTCACGTTGCCGAGGCCACGAAGCATACAATGAAGGGTACAGCACCTTGCGTGTTCGATAACAGCCCATTCTCAACTGCTGGTATAGGCTTACCAGCAAGTCAGTCCCATCAATCCGTCGCCACTCTTTCGAGCCCCGTTACGCATGGGAGAGCTGAGAGTATCAACTATGGCGGTGGCGGTCTGATGAGTCCGGACCACAGGAGACTCGGAACCTTTACCGAGCCGCGAAACTATGCTCCGCGGACATCTGGTCGGCCTCTTGCAGTTTCCAACGAGCCCCTCCAAAATTTGACCTGAGCGGGGCAGTGGCTGTTCAGAGTCGCGGCACGACCTACCCTGCCGAACAGTCCCTCCAAAACTCCGTGGTCCCCTATGTGGGACATTTCTATTCGCAATCTCAAGCCCAGCTTCAGGATTTACGTTCGAACCATCTGAATCTACTGACGGCGACAGTAAGCGGGCTACCCACACTGCAGGCTGCCCTCCAGCCAGAAAACTTTCCATTTCTGGAAGGAGCCCGACAAGCCGTGGCGGTAAACCATGGCATCGTGAAGCTACGAAACGTAAGTTCTGTGCATATTGCATGACGTAACTGATGAAGGATGCTGATAAGGGACATAAGATTCCCTTCGCTACGAAAAGGTCGGAAGTCATTGCTTTCCTGGGCCGCAACTCCAAGATTTTGAATGACTCTGATGAGCCTGTACACATCATCATGGAACGGGTCACCAGCAAGACGATGGATGCGTACGTCGAGTTTGTAAGTCTTGATGATGCCAACAAAGCCGTTGAGAAACACCATCAGCACATTCTGAATGGGCGAGTAAGTCGACTTGGCGATCGCCCCGTGGACGTGGAGCTCTCTAGCCAGGAGAGCTTGATGAGAGACCTGTTTCCCTAGCCAGAGGCATTGTGTGGAATGGGGTGACGCCCCAATTCAAGCCGTTCAGCCACAATGAGCCCTGGGAGAACTTCAAAGGGTTCGTCTCGGAGGAGGAAATGGTGATGCTGGTGAAGCACGTTGAGGTTCCTCACCGCGTGAGTCTTGTTCACTGTCCCTACTCCTCTGACGTCAAGTTAACCCAAGGTGGCAGTCACCATTCTCCAAGGATTGCCCTCAGCGACCTTACGAGTGTCTGATCAGCACTCTGAAGAAGTTTCCCTGGTATGCCACTGATCGGATTACCATCGGCCAGCGGCGTGCAGCTTTCAGGGCAACCTGTGAGCTTCTTCGGCTCCTTGCACGAAGTATCCAGAAGCAGGATGACCCCGTCAACCTCAACAACCAGCTTCAACGTCGACTGGTCAATGCTGCCATGAAGTGCCCCGGCTTTACACCACTGATGAAGGACGACATTGCTTGCATAGCAGACTTGTCCGACATGGACGAGCGCGCGTTCAACCAGCCACGCTTCGCGAGCTGCTGGCGCCACCAGTACAGTATCAGTCCCAAGCCGGGCATCTCTTTCGATGTCCTCGAGGTGAGTTGTTTTTCCGTGTGCACA
This sequence comes from Epichloe scottii, assembly GCA_021950295.1. NCBI lineage: Eukaryota > Fungi > Ascomycota > Sordariomycetes > Hypocreales > Clavicipitaceae > Epichloe > Epichloe scottii. Next base: position 5,214,157 of record CP083247.1, on the reverse strand, counting down.
CATACATGACCATCAGGATGTTCATATTTGACCGCTAATTCATCTCTGACAGTGGTACATTTCCATTATTCGCGAACAGACGCAGCGCGACATGGTGAATCGCCAACACTCTGAGCGCACCATCTTGCAAGAAAAGAGCATGGAAACAGACATGTACTGGGGCTATTACTGGGCCGAGCTGGGCTATTCGTTTGGGCCTGCATTCGATCAGATGACTTTGTCGCAGGCTGCCCACGCCGAGTTTTCTGCCGTTGAGCGCATCCTCGCACGTGCTTTACCTTCTTGCTGATAGACCTTTCTCTGCCTGTTCGGGAATCTGACCTTGGAGACTGATTTGATTGGGCTGGTTTGTTGCCTCAATTTGAGAGTTGGAAAAAACGGGGTACAGGGCTGGGACTCAGAGGGCAGCTCTAAAACACAACTGGGTGGTGCTTTTGCCGAATTGCTTCTTATTCTTTTTTTTTTCACATACCATCGTCATTCGTCCGGAGTGTACTTTTACCCTCGACTACAGAACACATGTTTACGGACAATGCTTAGGATTACAAGTCCGTAGGACAGGGAACAAACAAGGTATGGAAAGCCTGGCATGGATGAAAACCTTGGCTTTGGGCCATTGGGACGGACACACATATGATCTGACTGATGAGGAGTTATGCTATTGACAGATGGGTTGAGAAATGGACAAGGAACGAACTTGGCCTCAAAAGTGGTCGGGCATTTGGGGTTTCGGGTACGAATCATGCTCTGATCTTCTTCCCTGGTCATGAGAGCTTGTATTTTAGATATAGAGAAGAGATGACAAAAATGGGATCTTTACATCGGACGAGTTGCGTGTCTTTGAGGGTTCAATAGGAGAAGGAGTGCGGATGAAAGACGGAAGCACGATGATTGCGTGGTGGCGTTCGAGGCCATTGATCGAAGCCAAAGCAGAGCCGACGGGCGTGTTGGTGCCGTCCAATCCAGATTGGCTTGACTGGTGGGCAGGTGGGGCCGATTCCACCAGAGACAGGGGTCATCCAGTCTTCCAGGGCAACAGGGGTCCAGACGGACACGTACCTGGCGGCAATTGCCGCCCCACTGGAGCTGTTTGAGCTTCCATCAGTCGACCTTGGACTCTGGTGTTGATTTCTTTCCATCCCAACATTTCTTCTGTTCTTCTGCACGTTTGAGCGAGCATCTCTGACCATCCCGCCGTGACAGGTCTGTCATCACTATTCTTCACCTGGTATACTTCATCTTGTCACAATTTGAACCCCCAAGAACAACACAACCCCCTTTGGCCCTTCTCCCCCCAAGCCTGCACCAAACAACAGATCACCACAATGTCTACCGAACAGACGCCCGCTGCCACCACCGGGGCTGCTGCCACGGTTCCCGCAGCTCCTGTCGAGGCTCCTGCTCCTGCAGTCCCCGAAACTGCCCTCGCCAAGCTCACAGCTCGGCTTTTTGACATCACCGCGAAGGCAGAGCACACCGAGATGTGGGGCGTCGAGCTTTCGCCGTCTGCCCACGCTCCAACTCAGGTCATTCTCCTCAAGTTTCTGAGAGCCAACAACAATGATGTCGCAGCCGCCGAAAAGCAGCTTACTTCTGCTTTGGAGTGGCGCAAGAAGGTCCAACCCACGAAGCTGGTCTCGGGAACCTTTGACAAGAAGAAATTCGGTGATCTGGGCTACGTGACAACTCACAAGGATGAAGCCGGGACGGAGACCGTCATTACTTGGAATATCTATGGGGCTGTCAGGGACAACAAGGCCACCTTTGGAAATATCGAGGAGTAAGTTGATATACTTGGAACCGCCACGGAACAAGGTTGCTGACGAGTGTGCGGCAAAAAAGGTTCATTCGCTGGCGTGCTACTCTCATGGAGCTGGGCGTCCAGAAGCTTCGCCTCAATGACATCACGGAACCACCTGCCGAAGATGGCGAGGATATCTATCAGATGCTTCAGGTTCATGATTATCGCTCTGTCAGCTTCTTCCGCATGGATCCCGCAGTCAAGGCTGCCAGCAAGGAGACCATAGAGACCTTCTCCATGGCGTATCCTGAGTTGCTGGCCCACAAGTACTTTGTCAACGTGCCCGCCGTCATGGGCTGGATGTTCGGCGTCATGAAGCTGTTCCTTGCTCCTACCACGCTGCGCAAGTTCCACCCCATGACATCGGGAACGACTCTTTCCACTGAGTTGAAGAGCATCTCGTCTTCCCTGCCCAAGGAATACGGTGGTCAGGGACCCAGCGTGAAGGAGGCGGAGACGGTCAAACTTGTTGATGACGCGCCTGCTGCTATGCCCGTTGCCACTGATGCTCAGACCGAGGCCAAGCCAGTTGACAGCTCTGCTGCCACTACTACGCCTGTTGTAACTGACGCGGAGGTCAAGGCTGCCGAGGCCGAGCCCCTTGCCGAAGAGAGGGTCGCGTAAGGCATGACCTCTCGATGGATCATCGTTTCTTCTTCTTGCAATCTGGGTCGTCTATCTTGTTCTGCGAGTTTTCCTGCTACAGAGAAACCCCATTCGCATTCGGTTCATCGGCTTCCACGAATGGCCAATGATGAACGGCCACTGTGTTTTTAGATGGATATAATACCCCGGGGGCTTTTCTTCCTAGTTGGAAATAGAAAATAGATGGATGTCGCACGATCTATCAACATACAGCTCCGTCTCTGCCGTGTCTGACGGCACCAGTGAGTTGGAGACATGTATCCAGACACAAATCACAATGGTACAGGCAAAGTCTCTACTTTTCTCTAGATGGTGCAAGGTGCCTCATGCAATTCGACCAAGTGCTTACGTGATACACGGAAAAGAACAACTTGTCGTGAGTGGTGCGATGGGCCTCTTAGTTTGGAGGTGCATATGAGTCCACAACGCGTTGGCCTTGTTGTTCTTGGTCTTCTTCTTCTCCCACTCTTTTGTTCTAGTATAGTCTTTGTAATAGACCGACGTCCTTGTCTGCTCTGCTGCCACATGTTAGTCAAGTCGGGTATTGTTGGACTCGAGGTCCGTATCGCGGCGCACTTGATCTAAAAAGCAACATGCCATAGAGCCTAAAGACATGCGAATGCAACGAAAACGTGTTTCAAAGATGCGCGAGTGAGTTTTGCCACATTCGGGGTCTGGGGGTATCTTGCCCGGACGAGGTACACACTTGTAGATGGTTTTCATGCCGACGGTGCGTGGCAAGAAGGGTGAACAGCGGACTGGAATTGCACAATGAGCTTCATGGCGGATATGGGTGGGAGGGTGATGATGACTGGTACTGATGATCGTGATGAGAAAACGTGACCGTGACCGTGACCGTGACCGTGACCGTGAGTGACCGTGGCCGTGACCGTCGCTCTCTCTCTTCGTCTTCTCCTCTGTCTCCCAACTTGTCTTCCGCTGACCCGCTCCTCCAACCCTCAACATTGAAGAAAATCGTGTAGCGTGTCCGAAGGTGCCACGGCTTGTCGACCCATCAACATCAGCCTCGATTCCCACAGGATTTTCTAAATTTTTTTATACTCGGTACAGATTTTGAAACTCTCATTCCCTTCTCCTCGCACTCTCTCCCACCCTTGTCGCTGCTGCTATATCTAGACACAAGTGCCTTGGGCATCTCTGCCTCTGCACGCTTGTCCGCGGACAGTGCTTGTCGGACAGTGCTTGTCATCGTACACCTTTGACACATTGCTGTCTGTTCCGTCGTACAGAAGAAAAGGACAGAGAGAAGCGGGCGCGGTTGTGTTGTGTTGTTTCCTCCAGGCCGGCTGCGCGACTTGAGACTGGCTGAGACTGCTGAGAGCCTGGGACTTGCTCATCGTCTTGTCCGCCGCACCTGCACCACCTGCACCACCTGCACCTGGCTGCCAGCAACCTGCACTTACTTCACTTGAAACTTGCAAGTGCCTGACGGGAACAAGGTTCCGGCCGTCTCGTTCCCTGGCCAAGCGCGATTGTTCGTTTGTCACCACCACCACCACCACCACCACCACCACCACCACCGCCGCCCGCCGTCGCCATCCTTTGGTTCTGCTTCTGCTTCTGCTTCTGCTCCTCTCTTCTGGTCGTTGCTGTTCCTCCCAACCCTCTGCACCGCCGGATTCCCCCCGATCTTCGGCTGCCTTTGCTGCCGGCAAAGCTCACCGAAGCGCTGCATACGCACATGCGGGCCATTCTATTGTCAACTCCCGCGCGTCGTAACCATGTCTCTCTTCGTGGACAGCCTGTTCTCGGGTCCCGCGACCGACGCCTCGTCAACACCCGCGTCTTCAGGCTCAACGCCCCCAACCACCGTTGCCGATAGCGACAGCCAGCATTCAGATGCCTCAAAACACGACGTAATCACCGTTGCCCCCGACGATGCCGTCCGCGTAGCATCCGCCGAATCCCAAGAGCCGACCCCGTCGCAGTCGCCCCCTTCCCGCCGCCCCAGGCGGGCACGTGCCTCCGAGCCCGTCTATAACCTCTCCAGGCTGAGTGGCACGGCAGATCACGGCAAAATAAGCGCCAAGGGCGACCATGTCGCTGAAGACCGCCGACGAGCCGTCTCTGGGGACACATTGGTTGGCAGCATCGAGGTCGCCGGTGATGGAAGCTCCAAGCCTCGAGACAAAACCCTCAAAGCCGGCATTGACGCGCTGCATCTCCAGTGGTCGCCTGCCGGCTCGAACGCTCCACGAACGCGACGCCAGGCTCGATGCTCTCCTCGCCCGCACCGCACGTCCTCGCGTCTTGGCCGCGTGTCATCAATTACTGCTAGCTTGATCGACATGACCAAGACGGGTCGCCAGACCGTGAACAAGGGCGCCACTAAGCTGTCACGCGAATTGCGACGTCTTCAGGACACCAATGAGTTTTCCAAAGTGGATGATCGGCCAGTCTTGCACACCGTCTGGTCCAATGGCAAATATGTCGACCCCGATGCGCCCCCGGACCCTCCTGTGAAAAAGTCCGATTGGGCCCAAGAACCCGAAGAGGAGGAGGAGCAATCTGATGAGGAAGACAAGGAGCCCATTGCAAACACCAAGCAGCGGAGAACTAAGAAGTATATGGACAAGGGGCTTTACGCAGGGCAAGATATGCCGCTGGACGTGTTCAAGGGCCTCACTGCGGCAGAGAAGAAGCAACTTGCGAGCCTGCCCGAACTGACGGCTACCTGCCGCGTAAACAAGCTTATGCCGCCGCCCATCTACACGGGACTGCGTATGCTGATTGCGGGGCGAGATTTCAAGCTCCCCTTCAACGTCTGTAATCCCATGCCGCCGGGCCAGCCTAAGCCAGATGAGTGGAAGAAGATGACCAAGAGTAAGTAACCCTTTTTGTTTTTCCCTCTCCCATCCAATTACAAGAGCACAAAAAGGTGAGCCGCTATGGCGACGCCGGAATGGCCCAATGCAAGATGAGCTGACAAGTTGTCAACTCACAGACCGATTTATTGGCGATTCGAAAGATTACTGGCGCAAGATGCCTCACTTGCATGATTTGTCCAAGTGCGTGTGTAAGCCAGAAGACGGCTGTGGCGACAACTGCCAGAACAGAATCATGCTATACGAGTGCGATGCTGGCAATTGCAACATTGGCAAGGAGCTGTGCACAAACCGCTCCTTTGCTGATTTGGCTAGCCGTCGAACAAAGGGGGAAAGTATCGAGTGGGTGTCGAGGTCATCAAAACATCTGATCGTGGGTATGGTGTTCGCAGCAACCGGTGCTTCAAGCCAAACCAGATCATCACGGAATACACGGGCGAAATCATCACAGAAGAGGAATGTGAGCGCCGCATGAATGAAGAGTACAAGAACAACGAGGCAAGTCGGGTCACCACCATGGATGGATGAATGTGCACAAGTGCTTCTTTTTCTAACTGCTTCTTTTTCTAACTGCTTCTTTTTAGTGCTACTATCTAATGAGTTTTGACCAAAACATGATTATTGACGCCACTACCGGTAGCATTGCTCGTTTCGTCAACCACAGCTGCAGGCCCAATTGTCGCATGATCAAATGGATCGTGTCGGGCCAACCTCGAATGGCTCTCTTCGCCGGCGATCGGCCAATCATGACGGGAGATGAGCTGACGTACGACTACAAGTTTGATCCCTTCTCGGCAAAGAATGTCCAGAGATGCCTGTGTGGCGAAGCCAACTGCCGCGGTGTGTTGGGACCCAAGCCCCGGGACGTGAAGCCCCCAAGGTTGATCTAAAAAGGCAGTCAAGGCAACCGTCAAGGCTGGCAAGAGGAAGCTGAAGGAGCTCATGGGGGACGACGAACAGGATGGCAGTGGCAAGACCAAGAAGCGCAAGGTCGCGACTGCCACAGGCCTCAAGAGGTCACTCTCGGGCGCAAGCCTCAAGGCAGCCAAAGGTGCTGCATCTGCGCTCAAAAAGAGTGTCTCGTCCTTGGGCTTAAAGGCGAAGAAGACTGCGCCGGGGACGAAATCGCCGATCCAAGGTCGTGTCAGCACAGGCGCGGCGGTCAAGAAGACGACCACTAAGCTGGTCAAGACGAAGACCTCGGGCGGCCGACTAGCTCAGACTTCGTCACGCGTCTCGAGCATGACTATTGTTGCGGTGGCTGACGAAAACACCAATCCTGGTGAGAAGGCCAAGGCATTGCCGGCGACCAGCAAGCGGACCTTTTCCGCATCTACCAAGGCCTCATCACGACGAACGAGCCCGATTTCCCCGCGAAGGGTCATCAAGCCTTCTCCCAAGGCCAAGGCCAACGCTGCCATTCGAATGGTTCCACAGGAGTAGATGGGAAGTATGATCAAGCAACCTTCCAAATACATTGCCGACGACGGGCATGCTGTATGGTTTTCTTGTGGTCTTGACCTTTTTTTTTTCAATATATTTTTTTGCTCCCAAGGCTTTGCTGAAAGTATTTTTTTTATATCTACACGGCGGCAGGGCTATTTGCGCGGCGTGATTGGCGAACAATGGTTTTATATTTTTTTGACTATTATTTGCTCACACTCTGTTCAAGTCTGACAGACTCTGTATAGTAGATTCAACTTTTGCTGCAAGAGTATTGCCGCGTTTGGTCTTACTATGCTACTACTTGGCTGAGCGGCGGCCATGTCACGCCATGTCACGCCATGTCAAGGGTGAGAGGAGATATTGGGCAAATACGGATGCGGGAAATGGTCGCTGGGCATTTTTGTTCTTATTTCTTTAGGGTCAAGTACTTTTAACGTTGCTTTTAGTGTTTGCATGAGTCGTATCTGTGAGTGGTGACCAAGAACGAGGACGGCCAGATCGGTCGGATTAATGGGCCGAGGGCTGGTGCTGGTGGGTTGCTGCGCCAATGAGTCCCGCCCATCTCCCGACATGGAACAATTCCAACCTCGACATCAACATCAACCACGGCAATCCGGCGGCAGCACCCAGCCTCGTCGCCATGCCGCCATGCCGCCTACGCGCCCTACTCATCGCGCTGCTGTGCGCTGGACCATGCGCATCGTCCCCGGCCTCATAGTCTGCACCTTTGGAATCGCGACATACGCCGTCGCCGCCCGCTTCTGTGGTGGGTCCTCTTCCTCCCAACCTGCACAGGTTCGAAGCTGAGCACGCTTGGCCATGCAAGGCGGCATCGGATCGTTAACTGGGCAATGCCTTGATAGTTGAATATATCTACCAGACGCTGAACAAGAAGGGCGTCGCCATCGCGACCCTGGTCCTTTACTGCCTACTCTTCATCCTCACCATGGCCTCGTACATGCGACTCTTCTTCGCCATCCAACGTGACCCCGGCCTCGTACCCTTGGTGCGTCATTTGGACCCAGAAGAAACCCTCGATTCGGGCGAGAAGCGACGCAGATGCCGGTCAAGACGCCGTCGGGACCCCGAGGACGCGCCATGGGCCCCGCCCGACTCCGACCCCAACAGCCCGGGCCTGGAAGCCTTTTACAGTCGAGACGTGTTTGCATGCGAGGTTGACGGACGCCCCAAGTGGTGCTCCGAGTGTAGGCAGTGGAAGCCAGACCGAGCCCATCATTCGAGTGAGCTTGGCCGTTGTGTCAGGAAGATGGATCATCTGTGTCCGTGGGTAGGCGGCATGGTCTCGGAAACTTGTGAGTAGTTCTGTCGCCAAAGTCGCAGACTGGTCTTTGCTAACTCATGGTGCAGCATTCAACTTCTTCACCCACTTCACCTTTTATGCGACGTGCCTCTGCGGCGTCGCCTTGGCAGTTTCCGTCTACAGCTTGACAGAACAGCTCGACGGCCAAGAAATCAGCGTCGACGGCTGGATCATAGCCATGATCGCGCTATCGGCATTCTTCGGTCTTTTTGCCTTTGGCATGACCTTGACGGCGGGACGTTACCTCCTCACCAACACGACCAATATCGACATGCTGCGCAAACGCCAGATCTTCACCCTGGCTGTCCGAATCCCCCAAGACACTCCGCCCTCGTCAAGGTACCCAACCATCACGTATCCCCTTCCATCATGGCAGCCCACTCCTCCCACTTTGGAAGCTCAACAGGCAAATGGGTCCGCGGGCCCCAAACACAGCAGAGACATGCAGGCCACGCGCAAATTCGCCATTCTCGGAACAGAAGCCGGCGAAAATCCATGGGATCTGGGGCTCCGGGAAAACTGGAGGTCCGTCATGGGCTCGAGCGTTAAAGAATGGCTGCTGCCCCTGAGGCACTCTCCGTGCTGCAGCCATGACAGCATGGTGAGCGACTATCCCTTTGGGCCTCTGGTTGACGAGCTGCGAAGACGCTACGGTGTGCCGGATCTCAATGGCAAGATTCCCCATGGTGGGCTGAGCAGCACAGTCATCTGATGCCGCGTCCTATTTTCTCGTTTATCTGGCGGTTTCGTGCTCCGTAGACGAGTCGGAATTCAGCCTTGGGGAATCTATCGGAGCATGGAATGGAGTACAAACGGCGTGCATCATTGTCATGTCATCAGTCTTAGTTATTGTGCTGCAATAAGTTGGTGAATGGACGTTGATCAGAATCATTGTATTTCTTGGGACTAGGCTCATCCACGGAAGCTGGACTTGTGCTCATGTCCATATGCATCCATGCCTCGATAAACTCCACGTCTCCCAGTGCCAGACCTGGCTTCACCTCGCCCACGCATGGAACCTCGCTGGCGAGACGAGACGTCGGTGCGAATCTCCTCGATCATCTCCTGCTCGCCAACCGGGCTGACAATCACTCTGCTGTCAACGAGGTTTGATGATATCGGTGCCCGCCCCACTGCTCACACTCGATGCGATGAAAATAACTCGCCGGTTGAACAGGACGCCCCGAGCCCATGGATTTCAGGAGGCTTCCCGAGGCCCGAACGCAGTTGCATTGTGCACAAGACCAGTCAGTTGCTTACACGCTGCGGCGAGGCCATCAACAAGTCGCCCGGCGCAGGGGGGCTGATGGAGGGTCCTGACGATGTGTGTGTGTCACGGCGAGTTGCTGGGCGAGAGGATTCGCTTCGGGGTGGTGGTGAAACTGGCGAGGTTTCGATTGATGACCGCCCGGGGGGTGTGGATGACCTCCGGAGGTCCCCACCTTTTTCCGCCACCAACCCGAACGAACGAACCAGCGCTAGAATTACATGGAAACGTCTGGGCTGGTGGCAGCCCACTTTGCGTCAACAATGTTTGAGAGCAAGCTTTTCACATCGTCACATTACACAAGTGCATCAGCAAAACCGAATGGACCGGGCATGGCCGACTTGGATCACATTGAGTGCTGTCCCATCCACCCCACTACATTTCGCTGAGCGCCCCTTGTTGGAGATTCTTCTAACCCCCATCCTTCTCCTCTTGACATCCCATTCGCCGCCCTCACGGCCTCGCGCATCCCGCCTTCACCACGATTCAAACCCTAATATTACTGCCAATTTCACCCAATGTGCTTGGAGATGAAAGGGCCGAGGTAGTCCATCTTGCCCAGCGAAACGCCCTCCTTGCGCAGAATGTTGTACGCGGTGGCGACGTGGAAGAAGACGTTGGGGATGACGTAGCCGCTCAGGTAGTTGCGCGTGAGCAGCCCGCCCTCCTTGCCGGGGCCCAGGCCGATGGTGACGGTCTCGTCCACGCGCCCGTTGACCACCTCCCTGTCGGCCCCGGCCAGCACCCGCTGGACCTCTTCGATGCGCCGGAAGAAGTCGTCAAAGGTCCCGAGGTTGTTCTCGAGGCCGAGGGCTCCGTGCCCGAGGCGCGGGCCACGAGCTTCTGGGCAATGTCGGTCACGGAGTGCACCTGGAAGGAGAGCGGCAGCATGTCCTCGAAGATGCGGGCTTCGGGGAGCGACGCGGCGTTGGGGGCCTCGGAGCCCTTCTTGAGAATGGCGTGCAGGGCCTCGAGTGACTCCTGGGCCAGGGGGATGGAGGCGTCGTAGAAGCTGTAGGTAGACATGGCGGTGGATGATGGGAGGGTGGAAACCGCGTTGGACGGCGTGATGCTGGCGGGATTTCGAACCAAAGAGGATGGTGGCAGAGGCTCGTTATATACAGCCAGGCAGGAACTCGCGTCGACCAAGGAGAACTCACACTCGAGTCCTTGAATAGCCGAGCTGGACCAGCCTCTTCTGCGCGCTTACTAATTAACGTACTCGGGCTGACAAACCGTCAGCACAGCCCCGCACCCCGCACCAAGTCCTCGGTCGGTCGGCCGACGTGCCGATGCCGAGACCCGCCCTCACCACCATCAATCACCAGCAGGAAATGCCTCTCTTGCTGAAACCAAGTACCCGGGAATTTAGAATGAACGCCCTTTGCGAGCTCTCGTTTACACTGCCCGTAGAATCCATGTACTACTTCAGATCAATGCTTTGATACAGCGGAGCCATGTAATGTAATGCCAATACCCCCCCTTTCGAGCATCAAGACATACCAGCCAACTAGTGTTGGACTGATTCTCTACCGCTGAGAGTGTTTCAAAACATGCTTTATTATTTCGTAATGGGAGAAAAAAAAAAAAAAAGCCATCTCATTTTCCTCTTGTGAGTCATCATGTGTCCCGTTGCGGATAAAACAGACAGCACAACTACTCAGTGTCTGTGTTTGTCCTCCTCACTCTGTCTCTGAGGTCTTTGTTCTCAATCTCGAGGCCCCCGAGCCGCTGTCGTGCGGCTTGTCGGTCTTGGTTACGGCCCTCGCGTTCCATTTTCAGCTTGTATTCCATGTCGCGTAGCCTGAGGAGCCAGCGGTTGTCATTGTTGCTGGGCCCGCTGCTTTCCGTGCTGGGAATTGCCAGCTCCAGGCCGGTAAAGTTTCCCGACGATGGCCGCGGTATGCCCGACGAGGTGTTGGCTCGCGAGGACGTTCCCGACCGGCTGCTCTTACCATGGCTCGACTGGGATACTCGACTCTTATCGCGATCTCCTGGCCCACGAGGGATGCCTGGCGACGGGGATCCTCCGCCAGAGGCCCCGCGGCTCAGCGGCAGGGTGTGCTCGGAGCTCGAATGCGCTGCGCGGCTGCGCACGTCGTTGGCGGTTCGCAGCGTTGCATTTTCCACCTTGAGTTGTCGGTAGGCATCTTCTAGTCGAAGCATGCGATTGTGCATGTCCTGGGGGCCAGCGAGCCCGACGCCACCGAGTTGCGCAGCATTGTTTCCAGCCGGTCGAGCTTCTTCGTCCGCACCTCCAGATTGTTTTCGAGCGTCTGGTACTCCTTGTGCAGATCGCGCTCAACCGAGTGGATCTTGGTGTACAAGGTCTGGAGCATGGTCTCAATGGTCTTGACAGCCGCAAAGAGGTTCTTGGAAAACCCTGGTAGCCGACTTCCAATGACCTCGACCGACGGAACCACTTGTCGATCTACGAGCGCATTGTTATTGAGCCACTCTCGACCACAAAGAATGCTGAGCTTTTGCCACAGTTTGAGGAGAAGCTCGTTCCTCTCCGTCAACTGATCGCGAGCAGTCTGTTCGAGCTGGGCAAGCCTCCTGCGGTCGTTGCCTCTGGTGCTCTCCAGCTCCGCGATTCGAACGTCTTGGGTGCTGGCTGTGTGCGTGAGATGCTGATGGGTTCTCTGGAACGTGTCGAACTGCGCCTTTGTGTTGCGGTGTGCAAGACGCTCCTTCTCCAGCAACTCGGTGACCTTGCGGGTTTCGAGGCCGTGAGATTCGAGCAACGCGTCTCTTTGCTTGATGATACGCTCCTTCTCGGCCAGAGATGCCTTACATGTGTCGAGCTCACGGACCGTATTCTCAAGTTCGCGTTGCATCTTGGCAATGGACTAAAGGCAAAACGATATTTGTCAGTGGCATGGGGTGGCATGGGGTGGCATGGGGGGCGGCGGGTGATCAAGTTGAAAATAATAATGCATACCTTGAGAAGCGATGAGCGGGTGCCGTTCAGATCACCCAGAGCTTCTCGAAGATTATTCTCGAGCTCGATAAGCCTCTCCTTCCACTCCGTAGCCTCAACTTCACGAGAAGACAGGCTCTTACGCAATCTTCTCACTTCATCCTTGGCACTGGAAGCTTCCCGGTTCAGCTCATTGACGACCTGCTGCACTTCCTCCTTCTCCTTGTCCGCGACGATTTCCCTTTGCATGCGCTCCTGCTGCAAGCGATTGTCCAGCTCCCTGACTCGGTCTCTCTCGTCTCTGAGGCTTTGCTCTGCATTCGCAATGGCAGCCTCCAGGTCTCCGATACGGATCTTGTCGGCTTCTTGCTCTTCCCTCAAGAAGGCAATCTCTCCCTGCGACGATTCTTGCTGTATCGAGAACCGCTGGTTCTTTTCGTTTGCTTCCATCAGCTTCTCTTCCAGATCCTCAAGCTCCTTGTTGGACGAGTCCAGTTCCCCTTCCAGCTGCTTGATGCGGCGCAGTTTGCTGTCCTGCTCATCTTCTAGGCGCACCAGGGCTTCGCTCATCTTGCGCATCTCTTCCTGCAAGGCGTCAAAGTTTTCTGAGCGATCCCTCAGGTCTGCCTGGGCACGTTGTATTTCCTCGTTACGCTGATCGGCCTCGGCCTCGAGCGCGTCAATCTCGTCTTGCGCTTCCCGTCGCAGTGCCTCAAACTCGTTTTCCATGTCGCCCTGTTCGCGAATAGCTTCGTCACGTTCTGCTTGTAAGGCGACGAGGTCGTTCATTGCAGTCTCGAGGTCCTCTTGGACCGCCAGCGCGTTTTCTTCGGCCAATCGTTTGCCCTCGACTGCCGTCTCGAAATCTTGCATGCACGACTCTAGTTCTCTCTGCAGCTCTTGATTCCGTAATTTGACCTCGCTGATCTTGTCACGCAGCTCGGCCAGCTTATTTTCCAGTTCCTCGCGTTCGGATTCTTCCACGGCGATTGTTTGCCTGGTCCGCACACTGCCGCGAGAGTGCGGCCTTTCGTGGGCGCCGGCACGGGATGCCGAGCGATCAAATATGCTGTCCACGGTGGAGGGTGCGGGACCGCCGCGACGCTGAGCCATCTTGAGATCCTCGATTTCCTGATAGAGCCTTTCCTTCTCGCGATTTCTAGAGGTGAGCATGGAGGTCTGCGCGCCGACCTCACGTCTCAGCTCGGCATTCTCATGGCGGAGCTGCTCACCCTCCTGACGCAGTTGGTCAACCAGGGTGCTGGCGACGCTGAAATTGGCGTTGGAGTTCTCCGCATCGCCGGATAGGCCGGTCACGGGGCGATGGGGTGTGAATGCGCCGTCCCTGGCCTTTTTGGAGATGTTGTAAATGTTGGTGGTGTGCTGCAGGTTCCCTGGACCAGACAGTTCCTTCTTCAGCCTGAACATTTCGTCTCGCAGCCTTCGATTGTCTTCGTCGGCCTGTTCTCGACGAGCCGTCTCTTGCTCGAGCAGATCCTTCCAGACCTCGGATTCTTCCTGCTGTCCCAGGCTGTCTCCAGAGCGCTCACTCAGAGCTTGAACGATTTCAGCCAAGCGGCGCTTTTCCGACTCGCGACTCAAGCTCTCGCCTCGCAGCTTTTCAATCTCGCTCGCATACTCTTCTAACCTTTCGCGTAGAAAGATGAGTTCTTGTTCACGCTCGTAAGCTTCCTCGTCGGACATCCTCGCCGTCTGGTCGTTGGAGGAGGAGGCGGTACCGGGCCGTTGTTCGTCGTCTCTCACCTTCTTCTCGAGCTCTTTGACCCGCTTCCTGAGCACTTTGTTGTCTCGTTGCAAAACAGCCAAGCTCGTCTTTAGCTCCACATTTTCGGAAATCATTTCTTTGATGCCCTCCTCGGATAATTTGTCCAGGCGATCACTGAGGAACATGACTTTGAGTTTGAGGTCAAAGTTTTCTTTCGAAAGCCGCTCAATTGTGCTGCTTTGTTCTTTGAGTGTCAGGTTCTTGCCCGGCTTTGTTATCGTGCATGTTCCCGTTGCGAAGCTAGAGGGTTGGCGCGGCGTCTGCAGACCGTTTTTAAACTTGTACTCCTTGGCCAACGACTCGGGCACCTGAACGTTTCTAACGTGCTGAGCAATGACGGTGTCTGTCGGTGCGGTGGTGGCGGCCTTGAGGTTTTCTCGTGACGCTTTCGGTGTCTTTAGAGGATCGTTATGGCTGGCTCGCACAGGGCTGGACACTTCCGGCAACGGCTCCAAGTGATGACCAGGCACATCATAGGAGTCCTCACCCCAAAACCAGAGACCATGCTACCGATGCTTATCGACCGCTGGAACGGGTTACTCGTGTTCCTCGTCATTCCCAGCGCAGGCAGGGCTCCCCCGAGGATAGGGCGTAGTCGGCGCCGATGCCAACCGTTGTCTCGCTGCCATCATCTTGTGATTCGGGGTTTGTGATGAAGGATGAAGTCGAAGATCGCTGGCTCCCATATCGACTTCGAAGATACTTGGATCGCTTGCCAATCCGCAAAGAGTTGCTGGCCGTGCTACCAGCATCGGGTCGTTCGGACACATTTTGCGACTGCAGGAAATGGTCCTCTGCGCCAGGAAGGAACGAGTTGTCCGCATCATTGTTGAGATCAGAGTCATCCGCCGTAGTTGCGCCGGCACCGTACCCCGTCGCGGTACTGGCCATGCTAACAGCTCTCGAGATGGTTCGTGCCGCAGCTGCTGCAGTGGGAGAGGAATCCAGATTTTCGAGGCTGGACTTGTCGTCGTCCCCCGCACTGGCAGTATGGCTTTCGTCGGCCTGCAGCGCGGTTCGAGGACGCGTTTGGCCCGGGGATGTTTCTGTGGCATAACGGGCTTCATCGTTGGGTACTTGGCGGATCGTTCTCGTGGTAATGGGAGAGAGCGTCGGGAGAAAGCTAGATTCGACGTCCTTGAAGTGTTCGCGTACAGCTTCTTCGGAGATGGTTTCGTCCTGACCCCCCGCTGTTATCGACTGTCGCGGCCTCAATGTAGCTACTTCCCATGGCAAAGGGGCCAGGGTTGCTTCCAGACGTGGGGGTTCATCTGCCTGCGGAAGCAGCTTCAATATGGAGTCGTCGGGTTGTGCATTCGAAGTGTCGGGCGCGAGAGCTGGCGCGGCATGGGCATCACTCGAATCCGCCATGATCAGCCGCTTCTTTCTGCGTGGCAGCTCAGCATGTGCTGCGAGACAAAGGATCAAAGATGGTACACGGCGAGGACCAGACGTGAGACGGCTTGCCGTCAGGGCAGGCGCATTTTGAGCGTCGTTGGCTGCAATGATGCCCAGGAATTCGACGCGGGATCGATCTCGTCCGACTGGAAAGCTAGAAAGTGTAGAAGTGCTTCTTGCGAGTGGGGTACCCGATACTTTTGAAAAAAGGGCGCGCTTGGGCTGGAGATGAAACACGGCGTGCGTGCGCGAAGGCATAAGAAGACAAGGAGAAGAATGCAATCGACCTGGAAGCAAGGGAGACATGCACGAGGACAGTGCGCAGGTCACATGCAGCAGCACCGGACGGACAAGTCGCTTGCTGCCATCGCGGGCGCACGCAAGTTGGAGATGATTGACCAGGATGACTGCGCATCCAAATCCCAGGCCACATCATTTCATTCGATATTCTCTTATGCACGAGGCAGGCAAGCGCCGTCGCTGCCACCTCGTTTGCGTCGCATCTTGCCTCTTGTGTGTCTGTAGCCACCGAAATCTGCCAATCGACATGATGCTGCAATTCCGGGTGCTATATGAATTTCTGTTTCTGTTTCTGTTTCTGAACCGACAACCGCCTGTTCAAGAGGCCCAAAAGGGAAATGAGAAAAAAAAAAAAAAAAAAAAAAACCCCACAAGTTCCATCCAAAGCTCTGCTCATCCACGCTAGCCTCCATCATATACAAGTTATTTCCAAAACGTCGCACTCGTGACCCCGTTACTCACACAACACATGGGAAATCCACCTCAAGAGAATGACGTCGCGGTATGCACAACGATGCCGCGAAACTGCAAGCGCGCAAGATGAATCAAGGGTGTCGTCATGAATTGACGAAAACCTGGTACGCCATAATCATGACCCAGACTAGGAAAATGATGCCCGTCAAGGACATGGCAAAGACGAGCTGCCAAGATTGACCTACAACACGGTCAGAACGAGTTTTCGGACAGAAGCAAGCGGAGCTCATAATCAAAGACCACGACACGATCAGAACGAGTTTCACACAGAAGCAAGCGGAGCCCATGATCAAAGACCACGACACGGTCAGAACGAGTTTCACACAGAAGCAAGCGGGAGCTCATAATCTTATGCGGCTCAAGTAAAGAAAAACAAAGCAAGCTCACATATGTTCCTCTGCTGCAACCAAGCCAACGTCTCTTGGCTCAGTCCATGAGGATCCCTATTCAAGACCTGCAAGTTGCAAGTGCTCTGGATGGAGCCGCTCGGCCCCAAAGCTGGACCGACACGACGACCAGCCCGACCAGCCACATGACGAAGAGGACGAAGGCGCCCATCATGACAATGGCCGGCAGCAGGCGGCGGTTGGCGATGAGCCAGAAGATGCCGCCGATGGAGAGTATGGCAACAGATCCAACGGTGATGTAGTATGGGAAGTACCTGCGGAATTGTCGGGGGCATCAGCAAACAAGGCATACTACACCTTGGAAACGGGGGAAATACCTACCATGGAATCGGTAGATGCAACTGCATCTGGATCTGGACAAAGGTGGAAAAGACGCCGACAATGCTCGCCGAGGACAGCAGCATGGTGAAGATGCAGAAGTTCAGCTGGAGCGGCGGCCAGTTGTAGGTGCGAACGAGGCTGGCTGCTCTTCGCTGGTAGACGCCCGAGCTGCTCCATGTCGATGCGGCAGCCATGATGGTGATGTGAAGGTGCTGGCCTGTAGCAATCAGCAATCAGCAATCAGCAATCAACATGTACGTATATACTTTTCCCTCCTCCTCTCGTCCTTCCGACGTTCGGGCGCAGATCGCACCAGGCGGTGATGCGTGCTGCCCAGGAACGCGAGCCAAGACACCTGGCAGACGCCGACGCCGACGCACGCAAATCCACCCGGGTGCCGGGGAGCCCAAAGCCGGGACTTGGGCCGGACCAGCGTCTGGGTGCCACGTCGAGAGGGTGCTGACGGTGGACGTTCAGGCTGCTGGGCTCCACTGACCCACTGACCACCAGCTGAAGAAACAGCTGCACTGCACTCCGGAATTGCCTCACCTCGGCCCTTGGACCGCGACAATCCCACCCCCATATAATACTGCCATAACAATAACACTGACACAACCCATGACCATGCCACCCGTCCACTTGCACGGTAGTTTTGTTGGGCCGCGACAGCCCGCCCGCCCAGTTTTGCGATTCCGTGGCTTCACCGCCAGCCGTGCTGTCTGTCCCGATCATCGGCGACTAGCAGCGCTCTGCAACGGAACAAGCTGTTCATGCTAGTAGCTGTGCGAGCGAGCATTGCATGGTGCAGTGTTGATGAGACAAACATGGCCAAATTGGTCCTTGGGACTGCTTTTACGATTGGTTGAGAACTCCTGATCATCAGATTCGTTGGTACACCAGTCGCTTGTCGTAGGCAAGTAACCTAGTAGAGGTAGGTAGATCAATCGTCGATGCTATGTACAACACGGAAAACATGCTCCCATTTCAATTCCCGTGCATCCAACCTCTCGTCATCGCAAATTTACAACAATCCGTCGCTTCATCTCGTCTCATGTTCACATCCATGGTATAAAGTCTAATTGTTCCATGCGCCCTCTTCGCTCGGCGTCTGCGTCTGCCTGCGTCTGCGTCCAAATCAAATCTCCGTCCGACTTCCCACGAACCCCTTTACAAGAGGGTCTCGCCCAAGGCGCAGCGGACGAGTGAGCAGCCGGCCCGGACGGTCTCCTGGGCGCCGGCCTCGGTAGCAGCCAAGCTGGGATTGACTTCGACAAGATCAATGGCGACGAGACTGCCCGTCTGATGCACAGCCTCGCAGATGTAGTCTCCCTCGCGGAGGGTCAGGCCGCCGCGGACCGGAGTGCCCGTGCTAGGCGCCCACATGGGGTCGAGTGCATCGACATCGAAAGAAAGGTGGATGGGAGTATCGGCGCCAATGTAGGCGAGGGCCATTTCGACGACGCGGCCGATGCCGTATCTATGAGGACAGGCAACATGACACAAGCGTCAGTCACATCTTCTTCGCGTTTCCACATGGCGCAATGCGTCAACTTACCGATCCACGTCAAACATGCTAAAGGCCTTGATGCCGTTTTCGCGAAGAATCTTCTTCTCGGCATTGTCGACGTCACGAAGGCCAATGTAGACGAGCTTCTTGATATTCAGCAGCATGTCGTCCCTGATCCAGCCAAAGTACTCCTCCTTGTCGCTCGTGGCCAGACCCGAGGCAAACGCGACGGGCATGCCGTGGATGTTGCCGCTGTCGCTCCCCTCGGGCGTGTTGATGTCGGCGTGCGCGTCGACCCAGATGAGGGCAATCTCGCGGTTCAGACGCTCGCGAGCAGCCTTGGCGCTGCCCGTGACGGTGCCAATGGCAACGCTGTGGTCACCACCAAGAGTGAGAACCAGGCGGCCCTCCTTGGCGTGCTCGTACACCTGCTGCGAGATCCGGTGGTTGACGGCCGAGACGACACCGGGGTTCTTCATGCCGCGGTGGTCGGGGTCCGAGGCGGGCATGAGCTCGTCGTACTTCTGGACTTTGGCGTCGCCGTGGAGCTTGTAGCCGAGCTCATTTTGAATCTCGCTGAGGAGTCCGGATGCGATCAGGGCTTCGGGGCCGGCATCAACGCCTGCTTTGGGCTGTAAACCGCAGTGCACATGTCAGCTACCACGGAAGATGGGAATGAAATGAGGGTACATGTACTCGGTAGCCATCGACAAAGGGAAGGGATGCAGAGGGAGCTAGCTAGTAGCTGCGTACCTGGCCCTTGGAGAAACCGACAGCAACGACCCCCAGGTCTTGCGGGTTGGAGAGGAAACGGCTCTTGACGACATCCGTGTTCATTGTGTCGGGAATAGCTTCACAGCGACTTTTCCGGCCTTTTCTTTTAGGGCTTCTGTTGGTTTCCTCTTTGTTCCCTTTCTTTTTTTCCCCCTATTCCAAAACGGGTCTGGCAAAACGTCCGCGCAACAGTGGAAAGAAAGCTGATGAATGACGTGGGGCGCAAGCCAACGAGAAGTTGTCCAGGCAAGGCAGGGCGGCAGGCACAGAGAGATGAAGATCAAGAGTGCAAAGATGAGAAGAGGGGGATGAAGTAACAAATATCAAGACGGCAACTTGAAGAGAAAAAGAGGAGCGGGAGTGGGACAGGAGTAAGCAAGCTATGCTCCTAATTATTAGTAAGTGCAGGTAAGAAGATGGTTTGCTATGTAGAAGCAAGCACCGGCGGCTTAATACGTGGGCCTCTCTTTCTGTTTCTGATCCCTGACCCTGACCCTGGTCTTGGTGGCCGTGGGTCATACTCCGTACACAAGGCCAGTCTGTAAACCCGTGACCTCGTTCCCTTTTTTCCATGAGCCGAAATGCGTGTTGTTTATTCCCTCCTCACTCGTGAATGCCCACCCATACTCCGTACATGCGAACCGTGATTTGATTCCAGTATGCCCAAGCCTACGGACTACGCCAGCACCAAAGTCGGTCGACCGAAACACTCATCCCACTGCGTGCCCCCGGCACCCCAAAACTCCAAAAGCCTCCCTCGCGAATCCATGGGACCAGCATCCGCGTTCGGGTCCATCCCGACATCCAACAAGGCCTTCTTGACAAACTCCTTGTCTTCTGCTGATCCATCCGCGATGCCGACTCCAAGCACGGTCAGCGGCCAACTGAGTGATTCTTGGTTACTCAACACACTCGCTGCTTCCTCGAGGACACCCAGAAGATGCCCGCTCAGCGCCCTTCGTAGTGGCGCATGGCTCATTTTCCCAGCACGTGTCAAGCTCGGGAAATAATGTGCCGCGTCGATCCAGGACTCCTGGAATTTTCCGAGAGCCAGAACCCCGTAAAGAGCAACCGCGGCTTTGAACATGCGCGCAATGATGTTGATATCAGCCGTCTTGGATATCTCGTAAGCTTCGGCCCAGGCATCCGGCACGAACTCGTCGATGCTTCTGAAAACCTCCACAATCTCGGGCTGCACGTCACGCGATGGACCATGTCGCAGATACCGCAACTCCGTGATGCGCATCATGTCCATGAACAGACTCGTCGCGCACGGAAAGGACGGGTAGAGCGTGGTCGAGTAGAGATGGCGGGTGGCTTCTTTGCTGGGGTAAATGGATCCTTCCCCCAGATCGTGGGACGGGCTGGTCGTGTTGGCGACATTGGCGATGCTGGATGGTTGATCAGGTCAGCCTATTCGGTTCCAGAACCTGCATGTTTCTGTTGTTCAATGTGTTTCCCAGGCATGGACGCGGCTGTCTTACATGATCATGTAGTACAGAGCGAGTCTGATGGGAGGAAGTGGTCCACGATTTTCCCAACGCCGCCGCCATGCTTGACGAGGGCTAGGAACCCCTCTACATGATGACGCCAGCTGGTGGACACCATGTAAAGCTGCGACGACAACATCAGCACCAGGAACCGGCCGGGGCTGGTCGGACGGGTAACCTCTTGTCGAGCGGGATAACAACATACCTCGGCGGACACAATGTTGGCAATCTTGCGAAGACCCCATACCACCCCGGGCAGGTTGATGTCGACGAGATGATGATTCAACGAGCGAATGGCCTCCCCATGTGTCGATAAAAACATGTTTGTAAGTGCGCAGTCGCTTTATGCTGAGACAGTTGCGTCGTCCCACGCTCTTCTGCGTGGAAGATGAAGGATATGCGGTGGGCCAGCGCAACCATGATGACGGTATGCTGATGGTCTGGTGGAGGGGAGAATTTCTGCTTTGTATTTCCCGCCGGGTAGTGGAAATCGCTGGGGACAATCTGCTTGGCGATGCGACGAGTCAACATGACCTCGTTAACTGTAGAAGAGAAGGATGTTGTCGGTCAGCTACAGGCATTATGAACTGCCCATGACAAAAGAGAATCGAGCGGCTATTACAGTATTGGCATGCCTCGGAGAAATGCCAGCCTTGAGGTAGAAGATCGCGTGTCAATACCATGTTACCCCGTCCGCGAAGCATCTGCGTACTGCCCGAATGCCGCTCCACCATCTTCACCACGGACTCCCGCCTGTCGGTGCTCTGCTCGGCCATGTCGGAGCCGGAGCCGGAGCCAGAGGCGACTGACCAGGCTGGCCGATGATGCATAGATGTCGTGCCGTAGTTGATTCCGCTGCATACACGGCCGGCCGTCACGCACCTGCCACAAACGGGTCGCGCCTCATCACATTTGACGTGGCGAGCACTGCTCTCGATCAATTAGCAGAATGATCTTCTTTGGATTCCTTTCTTTTCCTGCCCGTGTAGATCTTCGGGCGGAAACTTGAGGAGTTGGATGCGCGTCAGTCACGAACCGACAAGTTGCACAGCCTGTCCTGGCCCTGGATCCCCATTTCTTTTTCCGAGGCGCGAATCGCACGACGTGAGAGTCGCCAGCTTGCGTCGGATTCGGACCATCTACCTGAGTTGACATGTTTTGCAGTTGAAGGTGTTGTCGTCTCATGTCACTGGCAGGCAGCATGGACATAAACGCAGAAATGGAAACGGGCCGTCTTACATGCAATTATAAGTACCAGGTAGCATGGCTTTCTCTTTCTCCGCACTCATGTAGTACCAAAAATCCGGTAGTAATGGTCGGTGTACGGAGTACGGAGTATCGTCCAGTTGGCTGCTCCCGCCGCCGCCTTGTCCTACATACGCCACAGATGACTCCCGCGGTGAGCCCCAACCACTTCACGTGTGTTTCGCCTTGTTGATGAGGTCTGGGGCTTATCAAGTTATCACACAATTTCCGCGGGGGAAGAGTCATCAACGGCCGTGGGGCACGCGTCTTTGGAGGAAGGCAATCCATGCAAGTCGGTCTCATCCGTATGTAGTCTATCTATAAAATATACCCAAATTCAATAACAAGATAACAGCTCTCTCATATCTGACGTAGTAGTGGGATGATTGGCCAACCCACATCTGGCATGTGCATTTCTATATACATGTGCATTTCCATCATTTGTCTCATCGTGCGTCATAAAACATCCTGTAGTTAGGAGAAATGGCCTGCCGCAGCAACACCTTCGAAAGTAAGCGTGTCCATACCCCTGTTCCAGTAGTCGTCCGACTCATCATAACGTCGTCCATCATCATCAACATCAACATCATGTTTCACTTTTTCTGGAGCTTGACTGCTCGTGGCAACACCTGCCGCGAACACAGCGAGGCGAGTACGCCTGAGCATCTAAGCTGATTCCATTTCCATGATTTCCATCGTCCAGTAGGGCAACTCTCGCGCGAATGGGTCTGCAGCGTCGTATTCCTCTTCACTGGAGTCAGGCTCTTCGAGTTCATCAATTCGTGGAGCAGGGGGTCTTGGAATAGGAGGCTTCCACGATGTAATCGTTTGCGCATTCGTCGTGCACTCGATCCAACGTCGTTCACATCTAGTGTTCCAGCCTCGGAGTCGTCTGAATCACTGAGTTCGCTATGTGTTCGCTTCCCAAAACTGCTTGACGTGCTCACTCTTCTGATTCGTCTCATTTCTTTTTGTCGCTGCCGAAATAGAATTTCCTCATCCACACCAGGTGCTTCGAGCTCGTCATCCTCGTTGTCAGAAGTTTCGTTACTACAATTGAGGTTTTTGAAATCCCGCACCATGCCTCTGTCAAACTCGTTATGGCGAGACCTAGATCGGCTGCGGTTAGATTCAATCTCCGTGGGGTGGAGGATCTCGAGCCCTCACACCCACTATCCATCGGGTCCACGTCCTCGATCACAAAATCGCACATCAAACTGCTGCTCGATGAAGCGAAATGGACTCGATACGGGTAGCGTATGCCCTCAGCGTCCGACCCTGCTACTGAGATGGACCGAGAAGAAGGATCATACGAGGCCAACCTAAGGCTAGGCCGAACAAAAGCTCCCTGGTTCGCTACAAGACCGTGGCCATGGCCATGGCCGCCATCATCGTTCTCCACTTCCTCGTGTCCATCAGTATCGCCATCGTTCAACTCAGCATCACTGTCTTCTTCATCTGCATCACTTTCATCGTCTGACGATTCAGCAATGGACGAGTCGGCAACGCTTCGGGGTTTGACCAGTACAGAAACTGAGGACTCGTCACCCGATTCTTCCTCGGCGTCCGAAGACGGCGAAGACGACCTAGGACTCAGTTGTTCATGTTCGAGCACCCTCCTCTGGTAACTAAACTGGTGACCAATGCCGACGGGCTTGATGTTGGGGTCCTGGGCCAAAGGATGAGAATAGCGAAAAAGGCCCCGGCTTGGGGTGGCTTGCGAACCATGTGTGGCGACGCAGTGGGGGTTTCCGGCGGTGACGTTGGCCCGCTGGCTCCCGTTGCGCGTTCGACATGAAGGTGCTCTCGGGATAGCTTGAGGCTTGGTGTCAACGGCAGTCGACGCCTGGGATCATGCAACTTGGCCATTATCTCGGCCGGTCGAATGCAAAATAAAACGTATAAAGGGGTACAAACAAATATGTCTGACCTCGGTGGTCTGGTCAATCTTTTTAACCGCCACCGTATAATGGTAAAAAACGTATTTGGGCTGGCACTGTCACCAGGCCGTCGTGCAACGATCCTATCAGAAGGACGGATGACTGCAGGTTTGTGGGGTCAGAGCGGGATCGTAGATAAGCACAGGAGAGGGTCAGCAAAAGGCTTGCTGCGTCCCACTGGATATGTCCGCTGCTACTGGCAACTTGCTAATGCAGCGAGCGGGGAGATGCGGGCAAGCCTCTGAGGGGTCTGGCAAGTTGGTGAGGAAACTGCTGCTCGTTAGCCAGTGCAGCAGCACGTACAGCCAGGATTTGTCGCCAGACGGGAGGTGAAGAGAAAAAGAATGGCTTTCGTGGCGAACAGCCTCTTGGACTTCGTCTTCTGTCGCTTATTGACGTTTCGTCCTTGTTCGATGGCGTCTCGATGACAGTCGATTCACTGTTTATCAAAGCCAGTCAGGGCGTCAATACCCAAAGGAGAAACCTCCAGCACGGAGGAGAAGAAATTCGGTTTGTTTTGGGTATCATGTTCATGTGCTGATGAGGTAGGCTGGAAGCTGTTCGTCCTCGAGGCGGGTGCAGGTCACTTCGCTTGAACACCTCGTAGGAAACTTTTTGGGAGCAGGTCGGGCCAGCTGCAACTCGATGGACGAGATGGTGGCAATAAGAGGCAGGCCAGGAGAAGAAGAAGTGAGAAGTGGGCAGACGCTGGGCCAGAAACAAGACAGAGAGATAGTAGGGCGAACGGAATAGAACGCTGCGATTGGCAGGTCTGGTCTTGAACAGCAGGCCTGGAAGGATAGGAGTGGCGGGACTCAGCACAGGAATATGTACTCTGTGAAGATGGCGTCAACTCGTCAACTCCTGGGGCTGAGGTCTGGTACCAGACTCTTATCCTCTTATGCAGAGATAGAGGCCAACACGATGAGTCGATGGTTTTTCTGGGCACCAAAAGGACAAGACTTGTCACGGACTGATGAATGATGGGTGACTCGAGGCGTCAATTCGTGCGTGCTGCGAGGGCGTGCGTAAGCAAGTAGTTGACGGCATAATAAACTGGGATGGAGTCGCCCTTTGCTAAAGCGAAACGTACCAGAATTCGGATTTGGGTCGAGTCTTTGAGTCTTGTGTGCCTGGCTGGGTCTCGCACTCAGCTAGACAGAACACCACAATGGATGGCAGGCCAGAGGTAGTTGTATGCGTTTGCTCAAGATGAACAAACCCTCTGAACAAAGACGTTGTGTGTAGGAAAGAAGAATTTCTGGTCTGTGACTTGGCCAAAGCAGGCAGGCAGGTTTCTCATGAGCAGAGGAGGATGGTCTGTGTTTCAGGGCACCCGAGGCAGTCGGTCTCGGTTCCCAACCGTGCAAATGCGGCCCAAGTCCCACGCGATTTTTCAGGTACCAACAGTCTTGACTTTCAAAAGGCCCGTGTTTCGATCGAAAGAGTCATCGTTATACGGAGCCTGCCATTTACATGTACTGTAGCGTAGCTGCACAAGAGCACAAAAGTTCCGTCCGACAGGGCTGCCAGCGGCCTTGTATCAGCTGCAATATGACACGACCTAAATTCATCCTGGACCTGGATGTGAGGGTTTCTGCTTTTTCATATCCAGCGTTGTTGGGAAGGAGCGACATATTCCAATCTTATACTGGAAGAAGTTTGCAATACTTGCACCACCATCAGGTCCATCACCCGAAGGCCGCTCAGGCTGATCTGACATGCACGTTTCATTTTTCGTTTTTCGTTTTTCCAGTGCAATGGAAACTGGACCAGACTCTTCATCGTCTCGCATAGTCCTGCTTGTGGCTGTCTCCGGGCACTCTGGGTACCCCGTGCATCACCACTGTGGACCACCTTTGCCAATTGTTGGGCAGCAATGCTCCGACCACGCGCGCCCGTCACCTTCCGAGATGATCCTGACCTTTCATGCCTTCTTGAGTCCTTGACCACCCCAGACACTTTCCAGCACGTTCTCTCAGTCCTCCAGTAAGATTCTTAGTCAACGCAGTCGGGTCGAAATGCCCAGACGCAGAACATGGTGACTGTGAGGAAAAATTTTCTCCTTGCATGTTGAGCTCCGGCATGCTGCGTGTCTCTAGTTCATGGGATCCATAGGATCCAAAAGGAAATTGCATTGCAGACATCAGGACACGTCTTCGTGCGGAGCAGTGCGCAAAGCATTGCCAGTCCTTTGCCTCCTCGTTTACTTTGTTTGCTCATGTCCGACCACCAACAAAGGGCAGGAGTGAGAGACTTCGGTATTGCAACCTTACCCCGCGATCGATGTATGGTGTCTCCAACAACGACGGAATTTCTTCCAGGCACGGGTGAAGAGCTCGTTATTGAGAGCAATGTGATTCACGGGCGCTTCAACACGGTGTCCGACCGTGTCAACATGAAAACTCCGGGTGCATGCAATGTGATATCTTGACGAATGCCTCGAGCGAGTGGATCTGGGCCATGATGCCCTCACCTTCCTTGAACACGACTGAGTTGTAGGGTAATGCACATTGACATGTGCCAATAAACACGGCGCAAAGACGATCAAGAGTCTTTGGTTGCATCCCCTCTAATAGAGCATGCGAACTAGCCTAGGGTAGGTGTCGCTAAGACGCCCGGGCATGGCTCAAAGAGGGCAGGCATGGTGGGCTATGGAGCTGTGGAGCTATTATGGACCGCTGGATTTTCCGATACGATTTGCCATCTATTCCGGACATGACATGATCGCGTTTTGACTTCACTCATGAAATTTCCATCTCGACTCCTGGCCATAGCCCGTCGTCGCATACAAGGACTGCATCGTCGCTCCCGTTGCAGCGCTTCCCCCGGAACCGATACCCGAAAACCCTTGCAAGCTTACCTCAATCGATCACGACGACGGAATATGAATCAAGGACAAGCTCAGCAGGCGCAAGGCCAGAGCCAAGCAGGCGCTGCCGGCCAGCAGCAGCTACAAAGGACGCCTATGTATCAGCCAAGTCAGATCAGGAGTCTGCCCATGCTGAGTGAAGAAGAAAAGAATAAATACGAGCAAGGTCTTCGAGGGTTGTGGAACAAGGCCAACAACTCGCCAGCGAATAGTCCCGATCAAATTGCAGCGCGACAAAAGATCATCGAATTTTCAAAAATGTTGATTACCAAGATTCAGCAACGTCGGATTCAAGCGCAGCAGCAGGCCCAACAAGGTCAACAAGGTGGGCAGGTGCCTGCGCGACCATCCTCGGCACAGCAGAATACTCCTGCGCCATCCGCGGGGACTCCTGCCGCCCAGGTGCAGCAGAAACCTCAACCTCCTACGACAACAGGTGCTGCTTCTCAGGCACAGACAACCCAGGCAGGTTCTGGTGCCCCCTTTCAAAATCAGAAACCACAAGGTGCTACCGCCGCGGGGGCGGCCGCTGTCGCAGCGCAGCGACCCAAAATTCCTGACAATATCATGCAACACGTGAATAAGATGGTGTTTCGCGCTCCGGCCCACATAGCAAACAAATCAGCCGCGGAAGTCACGAGATGGGTGGAAGATATCAAGGACAAGTATGCTCGAGCTGTCTTTACCATGGAGAGTAGCAAAGGCAAGGTCGCAAGCATGGAAAAGATTATCAAGGATCGAATCAGCGCGGGCAAGCCGCTGCAAGATGAAGAGAACCGGCAATACACGATGCGGAAAGAACAGCAACTCAAGCTCTATTCGGACGCTCATAAATGGGTCGAGAGCGTCCTGAAACAGCAGGAAGCCATTCAGGCCACCCAGCAGCAAACTGGGGCGGCAGCAGGAGCAGCAGGAGCAGGTGGTCAAAGTAACGCTCCCGTTGCACCGCCAGGGAGTCAACAAACTGGAAACACTCCGGCAACGGCAATTGCCACCCAGAATACGGCTCAAGCGGCCACGCAAAATGCCGCAACGTCCGTCAACGCGGCTGCGGAGGTTGCCAGAAGTCAACAACAGTTGGCGGCGGCGAATCGCCCATCTCCAGCAAACGGAACATCCACACCAACCGCAACCCAAGCTCAGGCACGGCCTGTGCCGCAACCTCCACAACAACTCCAGGGTCCGACTCAAGTGAAGACTGAACAGCCACATCCTCCCCCTCCTGTCAATACGGCCCAGGCACAAGCCGCTGCTGCGAGGATGCAAACTCCCAGACTGGAACACCCGTCACAGCAGGAGGCCCAACCCGTGCTTTGAGTCACTCCGCAGCTATGACTCTGGCAAACCAAAGAGCTGTGAGCACTCCGGGTAGTGCCCATGCTCAAGGTCAACAGCCGGCAAACTCATCTTCCGCAGCTGGAGGACCCATGAATCAAGCAGTGGTTCCCGGTGCTGTGCAACCACAGCAGCAGCCGCCGCCGCCGCCGCCGCAGCAGCAGCAAGGGCACCCACATGCTCATCCAACACAAACAACACAAACACAAACTGGGTATCAAGCAAAGATGCCAATCCCTAAGCAACTTCCGGAGAAAGCAACTACTGTTCCGCAGGGTGTCAGTCTCGGCGGAGGTGTTAGCGCTGGGCGCCCAACCATGTCGCAGGGCAGTGGTACACTAGGTGGCGTCATGAACCAGCCGCCGGTCGCCAGGATACCTGCTTACAGCCACGACGCGGAGGGTGATCATGTTTTGAGCAAGAAGAAATTAGATGAACTAGTTCGCCAGGTTTGCGGGGGAAGTGGAGATCCACAAGACGGCAATCTCTTAACTCCCGATGTTGAAGAGGTAAGTAACCAGTTTATGAGACATGGAAACCTTGTGCAAAAGCTAATGGTTTTCGTTTCCCTCAGAGCGTCTTGAACATGGCCGACTCATTTGTGGACAATGTGTTACATGCTTCCTGCCGCAATGCCAAAGAGCGAGGATCCAAGGTGCTGGAAATTCGCGACATCCAGTTGGTACTTGAGCGAACTTACAACATTCGTGTTCCTGGATACTCGTCCGACGAACTTCGAACGGTGCGCAAGGTTCAGCCGTCGGCTGGCTGGATTGCCAAGATGAGCGCCGTTCAGGCGGCCAAGGTGATGCCTGGAAAGGGTGACCCTTGAAAGAATGCTTCATGTATCAGGGAGTTTGGTGGGGTTTAATTTTGCCGTCACATGTACAGAATGGACCGTGGGAAATGGCGTTTGGCTTATCAGGGCTTGTTTCTCATTACAGAGGGGGACGATTGTTGGAAGAAACGGAGGTGTGTTGCGCAGATTTCCCAAACCAGATGCGGAGCCAATAGCATGGCAGGGAGCACAGGGGACAGATGATATAGACTCCTCTGGGCAGATTGTCACAATGGAGATACACGTGTCTTCCGTATGACTGAACCAGTGTTGTGCCATTGTTTTGTGCAAGCGTAGTTTCCTTTGCATGTAGAAAATATTCAGCTGGCTGGATAACATTACATGCACCACACCACACACCTTAGGTGCACTAAGGTACTTGGCGCGACCTGGAGTGATTTGATGATCTTGGCGGTTTTCAGGCGCACCGATCGTGTCATCTCGGGAAAATGGTAGGACGACCGTGCAATAAGTGCGTGGAGTGATCGTTGGGGCATTGCGTTCGACCCAATCACCTCCAAAGTTGACGATAATGACGTTTTGGTCCATTCGTCACAGCGCAACACAGACGTTAAGGAAGCAAGCACGACATGCACAAAACAAATACAATGAAATAAGGAGTACTCTGCGTAATCACCTATAAACATGTCTGAGTGGTTTACTAACTAGAAAACTGCAAGTGGGTTATGCACACGTTGTGCGCCTTGCATGCAGTTTCAACAGCCTTGGTTGCGCCCAACAAAGTTGCACACTACATACTACCACGTAAGGTAGGCCGATTCTAGGTACGTACCAGAGTCAAAGCGAAAACGTCACCGAGTGCCGCCTGGAGGGCTCCACCATCCATCCATCCAATAAGCAAGCTGGATTGTGATTACCTGAGCAAATCCAGCTTCAAACTGCTGGCGCAGAAGGTGGGCAGGCGGTACCTGAAGTCGCGAGCACAATGCAGCGTGCTCTCAAGTACCGGGTTTTGCCCCAATCCCTGCTCCGTGACTGACCTCGAACCTTGCTTGCACCTCGAGGCCCAAACGACAACCACACACACCTTGTTCTACGCTTTCAATCCCGTCACCGAAAGCATCGAATCTCTGTACAATTGCTTGTCGTTACGTTCAGCCCATAACGCTGACAACTTGGCCCATATTTGACGCTCTTTCATCCCCTCCCTTTTGTACAACATTTTCTGCCATCGTGCGCGCCTGCCCTTGTCAGTCAAGGGACTGCAAGACGTCGCAGTCAAGCACGTCAACGCGCGCTCGATACACTCCAGCCATCCGCGCTTCACAGTTCTCATCGACCCCATCGAGCAACACTGTCAAGCTTGATTCTTCACTGCTACATTAATCTCGGCATACCTATCCATAACATTGGCCGCAATGCCCGGCAAGACACCCAAGAACAACGGCAACGAGCCGATCGAGAACCGTCTTAGGAGTAACGGCGACGTCGACATGAAGGATTCCGGCAAGGCGAAAGGCAAGAAAGGTGCCAAAGAAGGCGATGAGGAGATGACTCTTGTTGTTCCCATCACAAAGACATCCAAACAGTCATCGAAGCAACCTCCTGATGCTGACGGTGACGTGTCTATGGGTGGTGACGACATTGCCGATGACAGCGAGAAGATTGATCTTGTCGCCCAAACAGTAGCAGGTATGTTTGCTAGTTAACTAAATGTGATCTCAAACCCCGTCCAAAATGCTTTTTGAACCTCGAACGAGACTACTTTGGGGATATTGGATGCTCAGATAGGATTTGTCGCGTCAACCGTGCTCACGTGTCGCTGACAGCATGGGGTTTTCCATCGACATAAATAGATATAAAAAGCTACTTCGCGTTACTAGACCGAGCCGTTGCTCTTTTCGATGCTAGATTCTCTCTGCGAGCTTTACGATCTATTTCTCTCATCCGCAAGCGTTTGACGCCGGACATCATTGGTCAAGTCATTGTCGACACCTTCCCTGCAACAGTAACATCTGGCAATATCGCAAAAAACCTCCTCGTCGCTATTGGACGTGAAAGTATGCCTCTGGGTCGTCAAGCTGGCTCTGAGATGCAGGTGGACTCTGCGGAGTCCAAGTCTGTCAAGAATGGGAAGAAGGAGACTAAGGAGATCATCCCGGAAATCGATATTTTCCTTGGTATCCTGATTCAGGTCCATCTCTTTGATTCCAAGAAATACCAGGAAGGTGTTGAATTTTCCAAAAACCTTTGTGGACGAATCCAGGCCTTGAATCGCCGCACCCTGGACTCGCTCTCTGCTAAGGTCTACTTTTACTACTCACTCTTCTGCGAGCACATTGCGCCGCTTCCTCCGTCTCCCGAATCCCCTATTGTTTCTATTAGACCTGCACTGCTGGGTGCTTTGCGCACGGCCGTTCTTCGAAAGGATATCGACACCCAAGCATCAGTCATCGTGCTGCTTCTGCGAAACTATCTACTGACATCGCACATCGGCCAGGCTGATTTACTTGTATCCCATACCCAGTTCCCCGAGAACGCAGTCAACAATCAAGTGGCTCGATTTCTATACTACTTGGGCCGCATCAGGGCCATTCAACTGCGCTACACCGAGGCTCATGAACACCTGACTGCCGCCACGCGCAAGGCCCCGTCTAGCAACTGTGCTGTGGGCTTCTCACAGACTGCCACCAAGCTCCTCATGGTAGTCGAGTTGTTGATGGGCGACATTCCCGAGAGAGCCGCTTTTCGACAGCCAACTCTGGAGGACGCTCTGCATCCCTACTTTTTGCTGGTGCAGGCTGTTCGCGTCGGTAACCTGGAGGATTTCGAGACGGCCATTGCGGACCATGGCGACACGTTCCGACGCGACGGTGCATACTCTCTTATTCTGCGTCTGCGACAAAACGTCATCAAGACTGGTATCCGCATGATGTCTCTTTCATATTCCCGCATTTCACTGCGAGATATTTGCATTCGCCTCCACCTTGGCAGTGAGGAGTCTGCTGAATACATTGTAGCCAAGGCCATTCGTGACGGCGTCATTGAAGCTACTTTGGATCGCGAGCGCGGGTTCATGAAGAGCAAGGATGTGGGTGATGTCTACGCCACGAGAGAACCGGGTGAGGCTTTCCACGACCGAATTCGGGCTTGCTTAGCACTGCATGATGAGAGTGTCAAGGTAAATACTCCGTTGCCCAAGCCTGCCATGGCTATGAGAGATGACATTTGACATGCTGACAAAAGGCACCAGGCCATGCGCTTCCCAATGAACCAACACCGTCTTGAACTCAAGAATGCGCAGGAGGCGCGGGAACGTGAACGGGAGATGGCCAAGGAAATCCAGGAAGGTGATTTAGACGAGGACGATCTTGGCGGCGACTTTGATGGCATGTAATATTTCATCTACTTCATCTCTTTTTGTGTCATTACTTCTGCCCTTGGTACATGATTCATTCATCTACTATATCAAACATCATTTGCACAACGGTGATACTGTTTATAGCAATGATGTCGTACAAGTCAACTGTTGTCCCGCGCGTATGATTCGAGGCGCGGAAAAATCAGAGGCGCTCCCGGGTTGTGTTTCTGTTGAACAATGGTTGGAGAAGCGGACATGGCGCGGTGGTGATGATGCAAAGGAAAGCTGCGGAGGTGCTTGCTTGCTTGTCTGAGGTGATGGCCATACGGAGACGTTGAGGTCTGACGGAAACGAGCTGTTTCCTCGGGCACTGGGGTCAAAAAAGATAGCCTTGCTTTACGGGGACTTTTTGTGCTTTGTTCTTGTGTATTAGATAATTACAGATTTATAGTCTGGAGAAGTTAAAGATGTTTGGCTTTGGAACAAGGGGTCGCTTGCTATACAATGCTGCAAGCAAGCCTGTGCGGTGCCAATGATGACTCCCCAGTCCCAGTCTCACTTCCATTTAACCGGCCTTTTTTTCTCTCCTTTTTTTTTCATTCCTGTTTCCCTCTCACGGAATCAAGGGACTGGGAATGGGGAGCATTTGCCGAAGGCGAGCAGCTGGTAAGTGCCGTGGCTGAATCCGGGATTTTTGAGGATTCCCATCATAGCACATTTCCAGGAATTTATTTTCTTTTTAATTAAAGAAATTATATACCTGGGTCTCCAACACGAAGATTGAGAAGCACTAATCGGTGGGGATTGGCCGTAATTGGCATGATACGTACTTCGTACACCACAACAACACCAGCACTGCACTTGCCCATCACAAGGCTGCGCATCTTCCACGGCAGGAAGCCCCGTCGAGCCTGCGCCCGCGCCCGCGCCCACGACACCACGCCACCACGCCACCACGCCCACGCAAGCCGCTCGAGCTTCCATCGTCGCATCCTGGCCGCCCGCCCTCGTCTCCCCCGTCTCCCCGTCTCCCCGTCCCCCACGATCACTTGGAGCGATGCCCCCGAAACGCAAACGACCGGAAAACGTCTCCTTGACGCGCCGTGCAACGCGTCAAACACCTGTCCTACCCCCGCTGCCTCCGACGTCTGTTGCCAAGGTGGCTCAGCAAGCTCCATGTCCTGCCGTGGCGGGCCCGGCTGGAGCCTCTGCCTCTGCCGTTGCATCCCGAGCCTCGCAGCCTCACCATCAACCAACAACATCACAGACCCCTGTGCCGATTCCAACGCCTCCAGGCCTGCCAGCAGCTCGCCGTCGTGGACGACCACAAACTGCTGTTCTGCCTCCACAAGTTCCTTCTGCACCTGTCCAGTCACCGGTGCCCGTCCCCGTCCCGTCGATTCATCATCAATCACAGAGTATGTCGGGCGTAGCCATCAAGGAAAATGTCCGCCCGTCTGATCTCGTCGCTCCCGAGATCACATACCATGTGCCGCAATCTTCTCTTCCTGGAAGAATCCAGTCGTCCTTGCTGAGGCCGCATGGTCCCTCTGCAATGCCACCCCGACTGGATCGCCGTCCAGTACCGCCAGTAGTAACACCAGTCCTGCCGCCAAAGCCGCCCACTCTGGCCGTCAACGACCGAGGGCCGCCCCGAGCAGACCGCAACATTGATAAGGTTGTGTTGGGAGATCTGTGCTTCCGGACGTGGTATCCCAGCTATTACGGGAAGGAAGTGCTGGGCGATGCCTCGGGAAATGCCAGGAACGGCGGCGGGGGCAGCAAGGAGGGCGGCCAGGATTCAAGCGTGAAATTTTCCAAAAAGGAAAAGGATACACATCCAATGCTGGAAAGACTGTATGTCTGTCCCAGCTGTTTCAAGTACGCCAAGGAATTGGTGGCGTGGCGGGGTCATGTCCGAATCTGCGAGAGAAGAGGTTTTGTCCCGGGAAGGAAAATCTACACGCACCCTCGTGGACGAAGAAAGGTCTTGGTTGCATACGATGGCAAGGGTCCAGGGCCCAAACGACGGCGAGGGGATGGTGGTGTACGATACACGGAGGAAATTGTGCAGGATGAAGGCGAATGGAGCATCTGGGAGGTGGATGGCGAAAAGGATGGCGTAAGTTTTACTTTGTCTTCTTTGGCCGTGTCGCTCCATGGCTAGGGTCTTTGTCCGTTTTCGCTTGCATTCTTCTTTGTGATTCGTGCGAACAGTTGAGCTAATTGTGCTTTCTTCATAGCTCTTCTGTCAGAACCTGTCACTATTTGCGAAGCTTTTTCTCGATAACAAGTCGGTGTTTTTCGACGTCACCGGCTTCAACTATTTCCTGCTCTTGTACACCCCGCCGCCGAAACCCGTGGCCCCCGGAACGGAGCCTGTGCAGAGCCATCCGCCGCAAGTCACAGGGTTCTTCTCCAAGGAGAAAATGTCGTGGGACAACAACAATCTGGCATGCATCTTGGTGTTTCCTCCATGGCAGCGAAAGGGCCTCGGAGCATTACTAATGGGTGCCTCATACGAGATTTCGAGGCGAGAGGGCATTCTTGGCGGGCCTGAGAAGCCGATATCCGATCTCGGCAAGAAAGGCTACAAGAGATTCTGGTCTGGAGAAATCTCGCGGTGGTTGTTGGGCCTCGACGCCACGGCTCATCAAGCACACCCGCTCCCGCTCCCGCAACCCCAACTTCAGCAGCAAGGGCAACTGCAGATGCCAACTCAACCAGGAGCAATTGCGCCAACGCATGAACTCGTCGTAGATGTCAATGACTGCAGCCAGGGCACATGGATCGCGATTGAAGATTGCTTATCCGTGCTCCGAGACATGGGCGTAGTCGAGGATGCAGGGATGGGATATGGCAAGCCCACAAAGATGGACGATGCGGAGGAGAACGAGGCTGGGGACGGCCAGGGGTCAGACACTTCCGACATGACGGGACAAAGGCAAGACGCAACCTCCAAATCGGCAGAAGACAAGAAGCCAGCAGAGGCAGCGCCCATGAAGCTGGTTCCCCGCGTTCGGGTGGATAAGGAAGCCGTCCGTCGATACGTAGCAACACACAGAATCAGCCTCGAGCGAGCATGCGATCCCAGCGGATTCACGGAAGGCTACGCCATCAAGGCAGCAGCCAACGATGGCGACACTGATGGTGAGCCAAGCAAGCAGTCGATTCTGCATGAGGGACAGAGGGTCTGAAGATGATCGTCTGTAGAGTGTTGAGGGAGTTATTGATTTGGCATGGAACTTGGTAGTCAGGCGCATGTACATGGTGGGAGTCCCCGTCTTTTTTATGATACCCTATTTTTCATTTTTATTTTATTTTGCCCAGGAACAATTGCACTATAACTACGGAGTAATCGCAGATGAAATTTAAAAATAATGTCACCACTCTGTCCGGCGGCAACACGCCAGTCCGGGCGACCATGTCGATAGTTCTCCGTACAGAGCAACGTCGGATTGGGAAACCTCCTAGTCACTGCATACCCTGTAGTCGAGATGGTGATGGGACGGAACGGCCAGACTACAATGACGACAAAGTTGACGGATGGCTTGCACACTGCACAAGCCTACATAAACGTTCAAGGGGGCCGTGAGTGATGCCGGGCCACTATGATGCAACCGTGTCCTCATATCCCTTTTCCAGTGACAAGGCAGCAGCCACGTCCCTGACAGATCTGGTCTGCTTGGCATGCCAGGCTCGCCCAGCGGGTCAATAGAAACAATCGAAGCCACCAGCCAGCCGCCTGCAGGGGGTGTGCAATCAATCACCCTTGTCAACATCACACTACGCAGACACAGTGACGGCTGCGTCATTTTGCAGGTGCGGCATACCACTGTGGCCGGCTGCACCTAAACGTTAGCACCCGAATGCCCGGCGCTGATCATCTTCGGCTGTAACCTGGCGTGCGCTGGCGTGCGCTGCCGAGGAAATGATTTTTGCATCCCAGCCCAAATAGGAGCAGATTTCAGGAGCCCACCAAAGCCACGTCCCTCAGCCCCGATCCCAGGTATCATTGGGCCGGACCGCGGCTCTGGCGTCGGTAAAACCGACCTAGGGGTAAGGAGTCTAAGGACCAGACGTGTACGGAGTAGTCGTGCTGCTCGACGAGATAATGCTCGAATGTCCGACCGGGTGGATGGACACTCATCTCGATTTCGGCCATGACCTCTGCTTCCCATGCCATCAGGGTGCACCGTCTTGGTCAGTTGCTCCGTGTCGGTAAATCATGCTGTCGTGATGTCTGCCCCGAGGGGAAGGCGAAATTGGCTTTGTTGGTGTAGCATTTCGACCACGGCAGATACGTCGTGTTTGGCCATGTTCTCTTCGGACGAACTCGTCTTCGGCAGCACAATGTCGTCCTAGACGAGAAAATTGATGCTTGGCTGTCGAGCACCTGGCTGCGATGCTTGCCGATGAATGGCCTTGTGTCTCGGCTTGTGACTGATCGACTTATGCCTGTCGATAAAGCAGAAGCTTGGGCAAAGCAACCTCGCTCGTTGCCGCTGCGATTCGGGACATCTGGCCGCGCCGTGGCCGGGTGTACGGAGGAGGGACTCGGGAGGCTCTTTATATCTTTTCTCTCTCTTCTCCTCAACCTTGCCCCATGAATCATGTGCGCCCGCAGCGTGTCCCATTATTTATCGTCCTGATGCTCTCCCGCCCGCTGGGCGTTTCATCCGCTTTGTTCTCATTCATCTCGGGCATAATCAAATTCCAGGCGGGCCTTATCGCCCCCTTTCGGTCAGATGCAAAAGAACCTCTCCGCCCGAGCATTCTTGTTCCATGTAGCGTAATCTACACCCCCGTGTGGACTCGAGAGGCCCACCCACGTGTTAGACGTGTTAGGCGTAGTTCGCTGGAAATTGTCGTTTTACGCTCTGTCATATCCATGATAATAATCCATCAACGGCAGCCGCCAAGTGGGTCTCACCCTGTCTCAACTCGCACGGTTGTGGATCTGCAGCCTTCCAGATCCGGTACCTGCGCTCAGAGCTTATCGAGTTTGATATCGGGCTCTTTTTTTTTTTTCAATGCCTCAGACAACTACAGTGCCATATCCACTGCAAATTTTCGCGTCCCCCTTTTCTTCCTACGGCCTGAGGCAATCGACATGGCTGAAGGGCCATTGAAACTCGTACAGTGTACGGAGTAATGCTGAATGGTTCTTGGAGTGCAATTGTTGACGTTTAGGTCGAAGAAGTTGTTGGTTCCAGGATCATGTTTCTTCCTCTTTTTCGATATCCTCGCGAGCGCAGTTTTGTCGCCAGATTGTCCGCGCCAACTGAAACAACCATCCGGTTCATGATTCATGGTCCACAACCACAATGCAATTACCAGCAAACGCCTCAGGCCGTGAATCTGCTTTCTGGCTCATCATTCGTACACCCCCAGTCATCACAGCTTGAAAGTGTGCCCACCCGGCTTCCCCGAAAGGTCTCTCCGTCCACATTCGCACAAAATCTCGCTGCCTCATATTTCTGCTCCTCCGAGCCAGCCTCGTTGCTTGTTGTGCTCGTTGCCCCGGCTGACACTCGAACCCCCTTTGGCCCCATTCTCCCACAGTGGAACCTTTTTCTGCTTTCCCTCCCAGCTCCAAACTTTTTTCTCTTCCCTCCTCTTCCTCAGCTCAGCTCTCTCCCATCCTCACTTTTGCTCCCATCTTCGTAAATTTAATTCTCCCTCAACACCACTCTCCCTCACAACCATAATCACAATGGCCGCCACCCGTGTCTTCGCTTCTCGCCTGGCTACCCAGATGGCCACCAAGGCTGCTCGCCCTGCCATCCGTGCCAACGTTGCTGCCGCTGGCAAGCGCACTATCACTGGTAAGCACGAACCGAACCGAGAAAGGAGAAGACCTTTCTTGCCTCCGTATATCAACAATAAACCTAAATGTTGAGCTACTGGCAAGCCAATTGACTCCTGCAGTCAGCTAATAGTTGTTTTGAAGGCTCTGCCAGCCCTCTCCAGACCCTGAAGCGTCAGCAGGCCACCACTCTCCTCCAGTCCACTTCCCGAAATGCTTTCCAGGTCCAGCGCCGTGCCTACTCTTCCGAGATCGCCCAGGCTATGGTCGAGGTCTCTAAGAACCTGGGTATGGGCTCCGCTGCCATCGGTTTGACTGGTGCCGGTATCGGTATCGGTCTCGTCTTCGCCGCTCTCCTGAACAGTGTTGCCCGTAACCCTGCTCTTCGTGGCCAGCTCTTCTCTTATGCCATTTTGGGTTTCGCTTTCGTCGAAGCCATCGGTCTTTTCGACCTCATGGTTGCCCTTATGGCCAAGTTCGTACGTCAACACTTTCCCTCTCTAGTATTGATCTGTCCATTGTCACAACCAAACTAACATGTCGACCAGACTTAAATTCCTCCTTCATAGGAGAAGACTCCTGCTATTCGACGGACTTCTAATATCCGGCGTGGAACTTCATGTAACCCGACATGAAGTTGAAATGTGATCAGCTGACAAGCATGACCGCGATCCGATGTGATATAAAAAGAGGGGATTGCATTATAGAGGGCTTAGACTTGGGAGCGACGTTAGAACAAATGGACGTCGTTTTTGTGTGATAGAGCCGGCATTGGTATTCGGCGAAATTCCTCCCAGGAATTGACTTGTAAAACAAAAAAAGGCCTCATTCATCTCGACTCTTCGACAAATGAAGAGATTTTTTTCCTTTGTTGAACAAATACAATTTAACATAATTTCCAAGTCGGATTGGCGTGATGAACACTGACATAATCATTTGTAGTTTTTGTGTGTTGGCAGTGCTTGAAGGGAAAATCGGCCTTAATCAGTGTCTTCCCCGTTCTCTCAATGCGCTTTGAGATGCTGCTCCATACTGGAAAGGTTTGCGCGATCCAGGGCTTTACTGATAGCCAGTCCAGGGGCAGCTGGACACTACTGCACCAGTCTCTTCAGAAATATGCTCACTTGTCTCGTGACTTCACAAGCGGCTCGCTCCACACGGTGCTAAACTTCGTACCCGCTACACCCAAGTACCAAAGACGAAGATGAATGAATCAAGTTTGGATCCAACAAAGATGGGTGGGGGCCGAAGAGTTGGGTGTCTGATTCGGCGATCGTTTCAATTGCATTATCAATCCATCTTTGGATATATCGTGCTGTACCTCCCGTACCTCGATTCTGCTCATATTATCTCTGTTCTCTTCTCAACGCAGAGCTCGGCTGCTAAGGGAAATTTCGTTGCAGAATTGATGGCATTGCCACACCTGTCTCCGATGGCTTGACTCCAAAATGGCACTGCAATTCCTGGGAAGCATCAAATGTTTCACCCAGCCTAACCAACTAGTTGACAATCGTTACCCTAGGACCAACCGAACACTTCATGATGAGATTAGATCGAATCTTGCTGAATCCGCGAATAACGCATAGCAAATAGGATGCTGCTGGTGAGCTTGGCTATTGTTCCCCGGATGGTGTGCCATGTGTGGTGACAACTGCAGGGACGCAATGGATGTACACTTTGATGTAGATTTGCACATCAGGTATTCGGGGCAGTTCATAAACGCCACATGTAACATATTGCGAGCGAGAGTACCTGCCGCTGAGTAGGCGCAAGATCGTTCCTCTGAATCAGTCGTGATCTAGTCGGGACTGGTCATTTCCCGGCTATTTGTGTTCCAAAGACGACCATTTTTGGACGATAGCCGGGGACCCTCATCTTCTTGTGATGATGCATCGACCGAATGTTGCACCGTCATTATTATATATCCGCGTTAGATGCCATGAGTCTTTTTTCAACTCGGAAGAGGCGTACATCACTAATGAAAGCCGTGTCGAACGAGCAATCAGCTCAGCGTTCTCTTTGGCCTTTGCGGTTGTTGCTGACCTGGACAACCGCGCAGGTGGAACGGCCATCATAGGCCATCGTGAAGTGACCCACGCGTATTTTCAGACAAAATCACTTGCCGCAAAGACTTTCAAGGAGGTTTTCGGAAACTTGAATGCCAATTGAGGCGTGGAAGAAGGATTGTGCTATTGGGACAAGAGAACTAGGGCTGTCGGCTGCCCGCACTCACGCGTTCTCCTCACTTTCCCCTCACATCTACGTCACATGACCTGCGACTACCCCGAATTGTCTGCATCGAACGATTGTGGCTGGGCTTAGCCGCGACCTAGTCCTAATGGCGAGACTGCGACAGCGACGACAAAGTGCTGCATCGACGGTTAGACTACCCAGCCAAGTAATGGGATGATGGGATGGGATGATGGGATGGGATGGGATAGGATGGGTTGTTAGTCTGCAGATGGCCTGAGCTGAGAGGAAGACAGAGTGATTTTGGCACGTGGGAGACGACGTTAAGAGCAAGGGATGGGAGGACCTTTCCTGACAATTCTTCTGCTGTTGCCAATCGCCCTCATTCTGATTCTAAAGGGCCAACAAATGTGGTCAGTCATATATCCACGATTTTTTACTTTGGGCTCCAAGAGTGCAACCTCATAATTGTATAAGTCATATTGTCACGGATATCCCAATCATTATCTAGGCGTTCGCAAACTACTTTATACTTACTTCTTAAACGTAGCACTTCTTTCTCCCCTAATTGGTGGCATCTTCCTCGCCCCCTTAATACCATCGTCTCCCGTCTTTGCGTAAGGATCAAAAACCTTCTTCGGCTCCCGCGGCTGAACATTGTTCCTGCCAGCGTGCATGACCGTTGCCGCCTTGCTATAATCAAACGGCACAGCCTGGTACTTCTTCTTCTGCTCCTCAAGACCCTGCGCCTGCTTGTCCTTCTTGGCTTTTCGTGCAAGTTTAGCCTCGCGCTTCCTGTATCGTTCAAGTCCTTCTTCTTCGTTCCGTTGCTTGCGTTCTAATCTGCGCTGCTTCTTGCTCTTCTGAGGCGCCTCATCTTCTACGGCGATGACTCCATTCGCGTCTGAAGCGGGAGCATTGTCGTTCCGCGATGGCTCATTTTCTTGTGGTTCATCGTCGCCCGATGACGAAGTTTCGGCGTCTTCATCTGGGTCCGACTGGGGCTTCTTTTCCCTGCCTCTCTGAAGAGTGAATTCCTCGTCACGGTCGTCTTGCGACTGTGTATTGTTTGTGAGTGCTTCGATAATTGGCTGAGTCTCGTGCGTGGATCGGCCATTTTCTTGGCGACTAGGGGTAGCGTCCAAGGCTGCGGTATCTTCGACGAAACGTTGCCACGGGAATGGTATGCTTTCCTGACCATCTGCCGCGACTTCTCTTGATTCTTCCCATCGCGAACTGAGAGGCATGCTGCCAAAGAGTTTCGACTTCGACATCTTCCTTACTGTGACCTCTTCGCCGTCAAGATGTGACGGTTGTGACTGTTCTTTGGGCAATTGCGCGAGACTGTTTCCAAGTGCAGCCTTGGGTGCCATTGACGTGAAGAATTGCAGTAAACTTGGCCCACCGTTAGCCTTTGCGTCTTGCAGTCGACTCCAAATATCGTTCCGACGTGCTCTGGCCAGTGGTGCTGTCAATGGCAGTAGACTGTGAAGAGCCTTCACATCAGGGGGTTCACGCGCGCAATCTCTGTGACGTTGGTTGTTCCAAGCACGAAGTTGGGACTTTCGTCCTCCTGCCGAGCGGTTTCGTCCCGCCACCTCCACAGG
Organism: Epichloe scottii; assembly: GCA_021950295.1. Taxonomy (NCBI): domain Eukaryota; kingdom Fungi; phylum Ascomycota; class Sordariomycetes; order Hypocreales; family Clavicipitaceae; genus Epichloe; species Epichloe scottii. Next base: position 5,172,293 of record CP083247.1, on the reverse strand, counting down.
GCCTTGAATATCGCAAATTGCTTCCCATTGAAGGCGAGATGGGAATGCTTCAGCACATGATTGTACCAGCCTCGGGAGCCATCACCTGTAGTTTCATTGTAGCCGGGATGTTCATGTCGGGAGAGTGACAAGTCCCTTGATTTTTCCAAAGCTTTGTCGATCAAATCCGTCTCTGGGTTGCTTCGATCCGAGGCTTCGATCAGCTCATTGCGGACGTGGTCATAAATATGGAGAAGGTAGTGGGTGTCGGAGCGGGCGTAGTATAGCATTTCTTCCGGAATAGGTCTAACAATGTGTAAGTCAAAATGGCATATCGTATATGCCCCAAAAGCGTCTTACCGTATTCTCCAATCCGCCAATTGATACTGCTTATCGGCATCAAAGTTGACAAACTTGGAGAGCAAAAATGCCAAGCTTTTACCAGGGTAGTGAAGAAGATCACAGGCAAAATACGTGTCGAACAGGCCATTCACGTAAAGGCCCAAATCTCTCTGAAGCCAGACCATATCCATATACGCTCCATGGAATACCTGATGACGTAATGTTAGTTTGGCTCCGAAAAGTTGCACGAGGTCGAGCGGTATGCACCTTGATAATGCTGGGGTCTGCAAAGACTTCGTTGAGGATTTCGAGCTTATGGCGCCACGGCTGTAAAGTGTCCACAATCCAGTCCTCATCTCTGGTGCTCACTTGCATCAAACACACAAGACCCGTGTACGTCCGGAAATCGTGATGCTCCAAGTCGACTGCAATTTCCTTGGCCTTCTTCAGGTCTTTCAACATTGCCTTGACTCCTTCGAATGTGTCCACCAAAGTCGCTTGAGTCGAGGTCGCGTCTCGTGAGGGTACTGGTTCTTGTTTTTCAAACGCATGACGCGGATACTTCATTTGAGAAATTTCCGCCTCGTATGGATGCTTGTAACTGTGCATTGGTTAGAGGTAGTTTCGCCGAGATGGGCAAAGGTTGTACTGACTGCGCAAAGCCATCATCTCCGTTGGATGTGACAAGGCTCTTCTCCAGCGAAATTTTGGCATGAGGCTTGTTGGTAAGAATGGGTTTCCATGGACCACTAGGAAAGTTATCTGGTTTACGTTCGAAAAAGTTCTGTGGTTTGGTGACATTGGCATTTCGGATGACTTTGGCCGTCGATTTCGTTCGCTTAGACTTGGGGCCCTATGAAGATATGTGGTCAGCAATTGAACGAACAAAATGTGGTTTGTACGAGGCAGGTTAAGTCTTACAGCATCCGCACTTGGTGGTTCTTTTCTTTTACCAAGCCAGTGTACTCGTCCAGAGCTGTGTCGGCCTTTTCCAAGACAGAATCTACCACGTCCACGATGGATTGCCAGCTCATATCAATATCTTCGGCATCTTCAAGAGCCGGCGCTTTGACACCACAAGCCTTTGCTGCGGATGCAAGGAGTCGCGCGGACAGTTGGAGGACTCGGGCGGATTTTTCGTCGAGATGCTCGGCTGCATCGGGGTTGACGGTTCGCTGGAAGCCAAGATCTTCGGCGGCAATTCGATTGACGCCCTTGACGGCAGAAACGAGGGATTTTTGAATGCCCTCCTGTAGGTCTTTGAACTCGTTTGGGGCGTCCATGGTGATTGCTCTTGTCACCGTCCGTCGAGAGAATGAGGGCAATGAGGACGCCATGTCGCAAGGGCCCTCGAAATTTCGGGTGAGCATTAGGCGCCTTATCGATAAGATGCACCCACGCGCTGACTGTGGGGATGCGTAATACCAGACTTGACAAGTACACCGATAGAGGTGGGGCGTGGCACGACACTGGGTGTGGGAGCTGGCGACAATTGATCTACGGAATACTAACAAGTAAATGATTTGTTCGACAACAGAAGCGGGTTTCGAGCACTCTCCGTCACGAAAATCAAGATAGCTTCACCTGGACTTTGAACATGTCAGAACCGGGCACACCTGAAGTTGATGCTTGACCTGGCATCCACCCAGACAGACCCTGAAGCAAAAAAGCAAGGCAGGCCCGAGTCTCCATTTGACGAAATGCCATGTGATCGAATGGTAGGTTGGCAATTCATGCTTGCGCGTCTTGGACGCAGTTCGAATCTGTAATCCTTGTCGAGCGAATTTCAAACAAGGAAGGGCGCAGTTTGAGGAGGACGTGTGTGCGACCTGGATTTTGATCCGAATAACCAACCAGATTAATTGGCTCTACTGAAGTTAAAGCAAAATGCCTCTCAGCCTCTATTTCTTTAGAAACGATAAGGCCTCGCAAAGTCAATCAACCCACAACCACCCTTGAATGTCATTGATAACATTTTGAGCCTAGGAAAACAGGTAGGAGAGTGCCTAATAAGGTACCTTATCGTTTCCAAAGAGATGCTCGCTCCATGTTACGGAGCAGAACGGCCGGCGCAGTCCCGTCCAACCGGAAATATACTCCGTACTCTGTACATCTGGTTGAATATGTATCCCTTGTCAGCTCCACACCTGAAACAAGTCGTTGTGTGACTTGCCTATATTTTGCCATCAGCCACTCAATCATCATTACATCAGGAAGACGTCGTCAAGACTCTCCAAGTTTTGGGCCATTACGGAGTACGTTAGGCATCTGAATCATCGTACATGAAAGGAAGGACCTTTCTTCTTCCTCTTTCCCTGCCTCTGCACCCTAGACACCTTCCACCTTCTTTTTTTCAAATACGATACATACTTTGTTTGACCTTGGCCATTGATTGGCCCCACGCTCCATTAGCTGGTTCTAGTCAACCCCTCCTTCCCACTTCCGTGTCGCAAACCTGGTCGACAGCTTCTGAGAGCTTCCTCAGTGCTCACCTTGCTTGATCTGCAGTAATTAATTCTTCAGCGACCACGGACGCACAACGTCTTTGTTCCAAAGGGGCTTTTCCAATCTGCTGCAACACTTTGGCACAATACACCAAAAAGAGAGAGGAAAAAAGAAAATGACGAGTGACAGCAGCGCTGCCGATGGCCATGCGCCAGAGATTCAAGGCCGCCTATTACTCCTCTCCAACAGACTGCCCATTACCATCAAGCGATCTGACGATGGCAGCTACACCTTCTCCATGTCTTCCGGTGGACTGGTCACTGGTCTCAGTGGCTTAAGCAAGACGACAAGCTTCCAGTGGTATGGATGGCCCGGCTTGGAAGTCCCCGACAATGAAGTAGATGGCATGAAGCAGCGTCTCAAGGACGAATATGGCGCACACCCAGTATTCGTTGATGACGAGCTTGCAGACAGGCATTACAATGGATTTTCAAGTACGTTTACCCCAAGATCCCTTGAAACAGGTCGTCGTTGTATTAACCGCTGTCCTGTTGCTAAGATTCAATTCTCTGGCCGCTCTTCCACTACCATCCCGGCGAAATCACATTTGACGAGTCTGCTTGGACCGCGTACCAGGAAGTCAACCGTCTTTTTGCCCAAACCGTCATCAAGGATGTCCAAGATGGCGATTTGATCTGGGTTCATGACTACCACCTGATGCTTCTGCCGCAAATGTTGCGCGAGGAGATCGCAAAGACCAAGAAAAATGTCAAGATTGGATTCTTCCTCCACACACCGTTTCCGAGCAGCGAGATCTACCGTATTCTGCCCGTTCGCGAGGCTCTTCTTCGTGGCCTCCTAGATTGTGACTTGATCGGGTTCCACACATACGACTACGCGCGTCACTTCTTGAGCAGTTGCTCTCGAATCCTGGGCACACACACCACGCCCAACGGCGTTGACTGGAACGGCAGATTTGTCACCATTGGTGCTTTCCCCATCGGAATTGACCCAGACAAGTTTGTCGAAGGCTTGAAGAAGCCGTCTGTGCAAGAGCGCATCGCCACGTTGAACCGCAAGTTTGAGGGCGTCAAGCTGATTGTCGGCGTCGACCGCCTGGACTACATCAAGGGCGTGCCGCAAAAGCTGCACGCTCTCGAGGTGTTTCTGACAGAGCACCCGGAATGGATAGGCAAGATTGTCTTGGTCCAGGTTGCGGTGCCGTCTCGACAAGACGTCGAAGAGTATCAGAATCTGCGTGCCGTGGTCAATGAGCTTGTTGGTCGCATCAACGGCAAATTCGGCACCATTGAATTCATGCCCATCCACTTCCTGCATCAGTCCGTCTCCTTTGAGGAACTCACGGCGCTCTACGCCGTTTCAGATGTGTGTCTCGTGTCCTCGACCCGCGACGGCATGAACCTCGTGTCGTACGAGTACATTGCCACGCAGCAGGAACGACACGGCGTCATGATCCTCAGTGAGTTCACGGGGCCGCGCAATCCCTCAATGGCAGCCTCATCGTCAACCCATGGAACACTGAAGAACTCGCCAACGCCATCCACGATGCCGTCACCATGAGCCCCGAGCAACGCGCCATCAACTACAAGAAACTCGAGCGCTACGTTTTCAAGTACACCAGCTCATGGTGGGGCACAAGCTTCGTCTCGGAAATGAACCGCCTCGACTCTTCTACCGCTCAGCCCAAGACCTTGCGCAATGTATCTGGCGCAGTGGTCGGTCCTGCTGGTCAACAAGATGACGAAGCTGTTTCTCCGACGCAAGACTAGCTAGGCTGGCCTTCTTGCTAGCTACCTCCCCATCTACCTACCAGACTAGTGAACAGCATTTTTCCTTTCTTTTCCTCCACTTTTATTGGCTCACGGCCCCTTGTCCCCGTTTTCTTTTCTTGACGAAACATAGAGCGAACCTCTTCGCATTTCATACTAGATCAATGGCGGCGATCTCTTTATCTTTTTTCTGCAAAACGGCTACGGTTGCTGTTTAGCGAGCAAAACACTCTCACTTTTCTCCAAGGAAAAAACAATACTTCAATAGTACAATGTATCGATTGATGATGGAATGGCAAATAGATGGAGCTGGGTCTTTCAACACAAGGATTTCTATCATCATTTACCGCTTGTCAAATTAACTGTGATGATGTCTTGTAGGTTCTGTCCTTGATTATACATACAAGTATATATAGAGATATATACATTGCCAGCTCATTGAATTATCAGTGGGCATGACACAATATCGGCTTGGCGGCGAAACATCTTGAAATCATACTGTGCCAGTGTAACAGACTTCCGTGTGACGATGATTTGTAGCTCAAGCAAATATCACTGCTGTAGGAGATGGGGTATCGAGGAGTGGACCTAGGTTATTACATTTGTTTTGTTTGCATGGGCAGTCCTTTATGTCGACTTTAATTTAATATCTACCTATCTGGTATTCAACACCATCAGCAGAGTACAGACACTAGACCCTTTTTCAGTACATCCCATGCAGATTCCAGATAGTAAAGCAAAGGGACAGCTGGACAAGCAGAGAATCCGCGAATGTGGCAAAAGTAAAATTGGTATCAAAACGCACGCGTTATCGTGACATGGAACATACAACAATTCAGAAAAGAACACCCTGTGTACCCGCACAACCGTCAAAACCCCAGTGCGATCAAGCAGCAGCCTTCTTTGAAGCTCTACTCTCTCTCTCTTTGTTTGTTTCCCTTGTCGGCTCCCTCCATTGATATTCCTCCTCTACCGTTTCCCCCATCTCAGAGCATCCGGATTTTCTGGACGAAACAGACCCATTTCCTACATCAATACGGCGAATTGACAATGTCGTCCCTTCCAAGCTTATATCGCCCACTTTGATTGTTGCCGATGCGCCCGGAGCTGCGTCGTCCGCCACTGCTCAGTCGAATATCGCCCATGATGCTCTCGCGAGTGGGTTTTCGCAGGCTTTGCTTGGCAACCATGTTGACTTCGTTGGGCAGCGCGACAATGACGTTCTTGTCAGAGCCGAACTTGAAGTCGTCGGCCTTGACTTCGTCTTGGTAACGCTTGATTTTGTACGCAGCTTTGGTGCCGCGCAATACCTTCTTAAGATCCCACTCAATGATGTATGGTCCCGTAGCCGTGATGATGCTCTTCTCTTCGGCACCTTCTCCCGCGTTAAACTTGGCCGGGGTGAAGGAGACGGGCTTGCCAGTCTCGTGGTGGACTTGTGCGACGTGTTCTGGCGTGAGAGCCAGACGACGAGGACGAGGCTTGGCGTCGGCGGCGAAGCCCTTCTTGAAGCCAAGCTCGCCGTCGTTCTTGCCGCCTTTTTGTTGGGCGTCGACCAGCAGAATGTAGTTTTTCGTGGTGCCCAGGATCCAACGACCATCGGCGGAAACGTCCATGCCGATGATGGGGTCACCCAAGGCTGGGAGCTGCGTCTTGGCGCGAATGCCCAAGCGGTCGAACAAGCGAATGTCTCCCTTGTTGCTTGCAACAGCGATGTAACCCTTCTCGGTAGTGGCCAGAGCCGAGAAGTCGTTCTTGGAAGCATACTGCTTCATATCAGTGTCGACCAGCTTGTTACCGGAAAGACGAGGATCGATGCGGTACAGCGCATTGTTGGACACACCAAGGAAGGTCTGCTCAGACGTCATCTGAGCAAACTTATTTTCAGGGGCAAAGGTAACGACAGGGATATCATCGTGCACTTTCCATTCGTCGACCACCTTGCCGTATTCAATATCCATGCGATATAGTTTGTTGGGGTCAACGCCGTTTTGCATGATGAGATCTCGATCTTCGCTATGTAACATGACCTTCTTAGGGCTCATGAGCTTACCGCTCGGCGTGGTGACCTTGGAAATATTGGTGTTGAACTTCAATCGGTTATCCGCGGTATGTGAGAATACACCAATCTTGGAGCCGCGGACGACGAAAGACCGGTCGTGCTTGTAGCCAACGGCCAGCTGGGAGTTCATCTCGCCATCAGCCTTCTCTTCAGCTGCTTCTTCGTCTTCCTCAGAGTCGTAGTCATCACTGCGAAGCCCAGTCTCCTCTTCCTCCCTCCTCTTCTTCTTCCTCCTCCTCCTCCTGGATCTCGTCCAGAGGTGGAGCATCCTCCATGTTCAGGTCACCAAAGGCATCGAGAACATACTCGCGCTCCTTTTCTTGAGCCTTGGCCCATTTGGTCTCATTGAGTCTCTCCCAGATGGCCTGCATCACTGCCTCCTGGAACTTCTCCAGCGTAGGCTGGTCTTTGAATCGAAGCAGCCACGACCTAGCAGTTCCGTCACTACTGAAGTGGTTGAAAACGAAGGACAAGTATTCAAAGTCAAAAACCGGATTGAATTCGGGTACGACAGAAGCACCGAGCCATGACTTCTCCTTGCCCTCAATTTGCAGCCAGTACTGCCACGTGCCAACTTCCGAGACAGTGGCAATCACAGAGTCATCGATGAGAACAAAGTGGCCTGGCTGCGGGTCGAAGAGATGCAGCTCAGCAGGTACAGCGGCGTAAATCTCGAGGGGCTCTGGTGCAGACTCCGACTCGGGTGGGTGTGCAGGATTGCCCTTCTTCTTCTCAGGCTCGGGTTCCGGTGCCGCTTGCTTTGCGGGAGTAAGAGGCTCTCGTTTCGCCGCCGTGTTGGCTTTGGCGTACATTTCGTCGACAGACTCAATAGAGCGTGTGAGCGCAGGGCTGTGCAAGGGACTAGCAGGCGGGATGGGGTTCTCGTCGTGAAATTCGAACTGCTGGTAGTCCTCGTCCGAGGCGGTGGTGTGAGGCTTGCGGTACTTGCGTTCGTACTGACACTGTCTAGCAACCTGGACAAATTGTTCTACCTGGGCAGCAGACGATTGGTCGTCGCAGACGAATTCGTAGAGGTCGCCGTTATCGCCACTTAGGTCTTTCCAAGCAATGATGGCTTCTCCCCTTCTCGACCCTCGATACGGAAATGCAGAGCCTCGTCTAGCAGAAATGTCTTTTCGTCACGCTCAGCGGCAAGAGCATCAATTTCGGCGTCTTCTCCTTCTTCTTCAGCAAGCAGCTCCGCCTCGCCTTCTTCAAACACGCGCTGTACAACAAGCTGGTAATGAAATTCTTGGTTGGTTCGGCGAATGCGGATGGCCGCGTCTTTGAAAATGAGTTCCGAGTAGCCCTTGGGGAGAGTGGGCGAACGAGATAGAGCTGGCCCTGTGGTAACTCGATGAGTGCTTCTTGGGCGCCAGAGCCGAAGATCAGCTTGCCAACTAGGAGGTTGGCGGTCCTGTTAGCTCAGGTGTGTCTCGACAAATAGACCACAGCCTCGTTGTCCCTGATGAGGTCGACTATGAAAGGCGGGGCAACGCAGGCATGTCCCAACAGGCAGGATGGGGTGGGTACGGTACATCGTGGAGGGGCAAAAGCACACAAACGAAGAAGAGGGGAAGAAAATCAAAGGAAGAAAAGAGCCACTCACCATTCCTTAGAACAAACATTCTGTGTTTTTCATCCACAACGTAACCGTATATACCTGCCTGGGCTGCACTGACGAAATGCGCACGACCCAGCAGGACCCCTCCGATCGACGGGTTGCGATGATTTACGATGGATGATAATTATAACAGTTGCTTCCCAGGCCTAATGGCACAAAGTCGCGGGGCAAGTCGCAGGGCAAGTCGCTGAAGCAGTCCGGAAGCAGAGGGCCGTATTGCGCGAGAGGGTGGTGGAAGGAAGGAGTGACGGCGCTGGCTCCCCAAGTCGAGTCTTGCTGGTTTAGATGTTGGTTGGTGCGGTGGGCGAGGAAGCAAGAAACCAGAAACTACTCCGTAGACGGGAACGCGATGTGATGTGAAGGACGAGCAGTCAGGGCGGGGCGGTGGATGATGGGTGGTGGTGGTGGTGGCGTCACGTCATTATCTCAGAGGCAGCGTTTTTTGGCGGCACAACACCGGGTGTCTGCTGCTGTCTGCTGCTGTCCACGCTAATTTCTAGGCATCAACAACAAATTCGCACACTTCACCAGACTGCGCGCGTCATTCACCATGACATCGCGTACGACATTGTTGTGTAGTAAAAATGGACAATCACTTGGTCCAGAGTGCTTGCTTAGCTACATTGCACAAAGTCTAGTTAATTCATCGCCTGGCATTTCGGACCATAGCAGCCCGCATTCCACCACCGTCTCGACTGCCTAATCCAAGGGTATCCAAGCTCAACTCTCCTAAAGTTCATCTGCACCCAAAAAGTCCATGCGCGCCCCAATCTCACTATCCATGCTATCCCAAAAGTCTTCTCTCGCTAGCCCGTGAGTCTGACCCAGAGAACCACTGCTTGCGGCGGCGCGGCCTTGCCTCCTAATGCCCCCAAAATCATCTGCTATTAGACGTGCGACGTTCATTCCCATGAGCGCACTAGTCTCCATGGTCGATATGAAGCTCTCTATGCCCGAGGTGTAGTATAGACCTCGCCCAATGACGGGATCTTGAAACGTCACCCGTGGGAGTTCAATCGGGTATGAATGGAACCAGTGAGGGCAGTACCATGATATGGGCTCGATCTCTGTACCGGAGTCGTGTGTTATAAAAGATGCGGGTACGTCTGCGCCGAGCAAGGCAGAAAGGAAGGTCGAGTTGACTGCCTCGGCGCTGAAGATCTTATAGAGATATTCCTTGCCTCGCGTCTTGGGGTTGGTGACAGCTCGGAGGGTGCTGATGGAGTAGAATCCTGTCCGGCCAACTCCCTTAGGGCCCTCTTGAGCTGCCTCGTCTTTCCCAAGAGTTGTGTACACGTTGCTTGGGGCCTGCATGCCAGGCTTCAATCCAAAGTAGGATGCTTGCAGCCTGAACGGGGATGTGAAGAGTGTGACGTGCAGTTTCATGTACGGGATTGTATCGATGCGATGCTTGATAACGTCGTCACCGGCCTCGATGCCGCTGTACTGCCACGGAGACGCAATGACGACATTGTCAAACGTGGTCTGCAGCCTGGCCGCCTTTGCCTTGGAGTAGGTTCCCTTGGTCGAGAGCACATACTTGGGAACTGAGCCTGGCTTATTGGTGCCTTTTTGAAACGCGATTCCCGAGACTGTCGTGTTGGGTCGGTACACTGCACCACTATGTTGTACCAGTTTCTCGAATATCTGAAAGTTGCCTCCGCTCACGGCGACCGCGCCTTCAGTAGCAAATGAAACCTTTTGGGGGAGAAACAAATCAGAAAACAGCTTTTTTCAAAAGCAGAACCAACAGGTGTTCAAGGACTCTGCTCGCTTACCATTGCCTCCAGCCCATGGATAAAAGCCATGTTGGAGGCATAGTTCACCCGCGAGGCAGGTTGCATCAACTCGCGCACAAAATCGGCATTGATCTGAACGAACAATGTCAGACGCAGCTCTTTACTGCATATTTCGACAAGGGGCACATCGAGGGGCTTACATTGTTTTCCCGGAGGAACTGCTCACCCGTGGTGCCTGTCAGCCGCAACAAGCCCAACTCAAACGCGCGCTGGGTCAAAGAACGAAAGGGAAAATAAGGCTCCTCGTAAAGCTGAAGAAACGTCCCTACAGCATTCTTTACCAACTGGACAGCCCTGTATGGTGCAAGTCCGTACTTCAGAAAGAGCTTGGCAGCATCCCACCACCAGGCACTACCCTCCTCTGAACGAAAAACAATGGTTTCGCCGTCCCAAATGGCAGTGTAGTCGGTGGGTTCAGAGTGAGTCAGCTCGGTGAGGTTGAGGCCAAATTTTTGCGTAGCGTTGTACATGATGTGATTCTCCTTGATGAAGACGGAAGCTCCCAACTCCACCCGTTCCTGGGGATCATTGAATGGGTTGACCGTCAGGGTACGTCCACCAATGTGGTTCGTCTTCTCGAAAAGCGTGATATTCAGGATCAAGCCTTCTTCTTCCGCAAATTTCTGAAGATGGTATGCGGCTGAAGAGCCTGCAGCACCAGCACCTGTATAGGACCGGTTAGTCTTGAGTTCTCCTCTAAAGCCCTCCCTATCTCCTCCCTGACACTCGCCGCTGGCTCGATACACAAACAGTTTTCCCCAGTGCATCAAATCAACATATATTTTCAGGAAAGTCTATTCGTTGAACTTACCAATGATTGCAATATTCTTCACCTCCTTCGCCCCACGAGCACTTGTGACGCCATTGACAGTGTGAGCTCCCGCCGCTAAGGCGGCCAGTCCAAGGAACAGGCGCATGATGGACCGAGCTTGGAGAAAGCAAGACAATGAACCCCGGAACTTGGTCTGAAAGTACGTGATTGAGACAGCGGTACCAGGAGGGAACAGTGGGAGGACAGAGAGTCGTTTTTAAACTGTTCCAAGACAAAAAGACTGTGTGCTGCCGCAGTTGATGCGTCCCATGTTTACAAAGGCATGGGCAGTGGATTCTTCCTGGGTCGCGAAACAAACAGTCCGTGAGCAAGTGAACAAGTGAAGTGAATCGGGTTGCCTACTTTAGGACCAGGAGGGGGACGCGGGACTCTAAACACGCATACATATATGTCAATATGTCAAAAATTGAACACGCATAGGCCGCTAGTCCCAATCGGGATAGACGGTCCAGCGGGCCCCACCTTGCGCCGATGCCTGTGCGAGGGTTGGCTGGGTTCGAAATTACGTGCTGCCTGCCTGCCTGTGCATTTCATTGGCCGTCTTTGGAGGGCAAGTGTGGATCTACTGCAGCTCATGCTGTCGTCGTGTCACTACGCGAGTACGCTTGAAAATGGCTCTTCATCTGTCATGTTTGAATTCTAGCCAACCTAGTGGGTTTACGCATGCAGAAACTGTCGTGTCAACCGGTATCGACAAATCTCGTGCACCATCTTTTTCGGGCATGTTTTCTCTTCCTCACTTCCATCGCTCCCACACTGTCAAGTATTACATAAAATTGCCTGAACACCGTACCATATGCTTCAAAATAGATGTAAAGATAAACCACTTTGGCTGTTCTCGCCCATTGCTGGCAATAGTCCTCCCAAATTTTTCCCCCAAAAAACCATGCCCGGAATCAGAGAAAACGCTTCATATGCCCAACAACGAGGGGTATACAATTCCAAATTTTTGAGACCCATAAGAGGTAAAGAGCTTACAAGTGCTTATGAGAACGACACCGCTGGAGGCCTAAAAAAACAATAAATCGAGGAAATGCGTATTTCGTGAATTTCGTACTACGGTGGTACGATCGTTTCCCTTGTGTGTATGCTCAACTTTCTTCGTCACTGCTGCTGTACCTGCTTCGAACTTCCCCTGCTGTCGCTGCTGAACTAGCCCCGGTCCGGGACATGGGATCAGCACTTGCACTCTTGCCTCGTCGCAAACTGCCGGGAACAGCTTCGGCACTGCCGATGGATTCCCGTTTGTCGTTATTCTTGAAGCCCACATTAACATCTGTGTCCATCCGGTCATACATTTTCAGACCCTCGGAGTCCTCGTCGAAGTCCTCGCCGTCTTCGTCCCCGCTGCTCAAGTCCACGCCGTCTGGATAGCCATCTGACTGGTGAAGATTTGCTTGGCGACTCATCAGCTCGACTGATGACTCGACATCGCCATCTTCCTGCTCGTCTGATCCAGAGTCATCATCATTTACGCTCGAGGAGTCGCTGCTGAAAGGCGGAAGGAAAATGACTGGCGGGGGCAGAGACACAGGCGCAAGTCGCTTAATTCTGCCGGACACGTAGTCGATCTCAACAGGGACACCTTGCTGAGTAGAAGAAATCGGTACGGGGGACGATGTTGACATGCTTGCCAATCTGCCAATAATAAGTTCACTGGCTTCTTCCGACTTCCTACGTGTGGTCGATCGCTGTTGTGACGGCGGCTCATCCTTGTGTCTCTTGGTGGTGACGACGACCATAAAATGATCGTCAGGCATGACACCTCCCAGACCACAAGGCTCCAGGGAAGTACCTCGATGTACTGCTGACCGGTCGACCATGGAAACTCAGGATCAGGGGTGCCACATTCCGAGTCTGAATCGGTTGCCAATTCAGGAACATCTTCTAAGTTATCCACGTCCATCTTCAAGTCGGACTCGTGATTGTGTTTCCATTCAATCAAAGGTCGATAACTCAGGGAAGATCCGGACGCAGAGCGATGAACCATGGGGCGGTCCAGTGTCCGATTTTGCTCCTGGCGATCCTGTTCACAAGACAACAAGTATGCTGCGGGGGATGCGTCGCCAGGATCACCCGACAAGTCAGTGCAGAATGGTGCGCCGCTATAGAAAATGATGGCGCCGTCGTGACGCCGCTTTCGGCGATTAGACATTCCAGAGCCGCTCAACCCCTCCCTTGATTCGTCAATATTACTGTCCTCAATAGGGCCAAATGAAGACAAAGTGTCATCCATAGACGTTTCACCATTGGGAGAACTGGTGTGGGCGAACAAGGGTTTGTAGTGAAAACTATCGGAGGACGTAGAGACCTGGGGTCCAAATTTCGAGCGGCTCTTAGAACTTCCCCGGATTGGATTTCATATCCAGAGGAGTTGCCTGTTTTTTGCCTTTTACACGAACCCCCCATGTTTGCTTGATCAACATCCCCGAGATCAGGGGTCGTCGTCTGGCTGCTGTCATTAGAGCTGTCGCTCGAAAATCGGGTGCCCTCGCTTCCGCCGCGCCAACGAATCTTGCGGCCGTCGGGGAAAGCTGGAACTTGGTGCTAATGTCGCTCACTGCGCTGCGCACGAAGCTTGGGGTAACGTTGACAATGTGCAACTGGGCCAGGCTGCACAGAAGATTCAAGTAAACCCAGCCATCAGCGTCTGGTTGGACATCGTTGTGAGAACTAGTCAGTAGTTCTGGAGGTACAAGACCCAGATGTCGAATGTATTCCATATTTTCCGAGGGAACTTGTACACGGTCAGGGTCCAAATCCTTGACTCTCGTTGGTCTTTGGTCCGCAGCTGGTGGCTGCGTTGGCGATATGTTGGGTCCAGAACGACTACTGTTGCCGTTTCCGCTTGACTCTGTCTGGTCGCCGTTGGAGTTTGATGTAGAGACATTGTCCCTTGAGGGGTTTTCTTCTCAAATGTTCCAGGCTGCTTATGTTGGGATAATATTTTGGCTTCGCGGGACGGTTCGAGTCCAGAGGGACCTGTACTCTGTTGTTGTTCCTTAAGAAACTTAGGCTGCAGTTCGGGATCAACACCCGGCGCCAACAGCCCAGTAACGTTCAAGCCTTGTCTCGCTTGCCGTGCATGTCGACCACCAAACTTGCCCGTGAAAAGCTGTTCCAGGCGTCGAACTACAAGCTTCTTCTTCTCGCGGTCTGTCAAAATCATATGTCGCGGGTACAGTCCCTCTGGAATATCACGCAAATAGCTTTCCACTTTCTGGTCGTTCTTTGCTCGGGAGTTAGCCGCGGGACGGCCCAGTGATACACCGGATGAGTTGGCACCGCTGGACATGGACGCATATGCAGAATCGATTGGTCTGGTATTGGAACCGGACGACGATGGGGCGTGCTTTGACGCAGCAGCAGAGCCGGAATACATGTGATCGCGGTTGGACTGTCGCAGGGACTTCTTCTGCCGAGAGGCCGATACGCCAGGTGAGCCTTCCACGCTCGCGGCGAAATCGCGAAGTGTTGTTTCCAGTTCCCTTCTTTTGCGTTTTGGGAGACCGTGGTATTTGATTTCAAACAATTGATCCTTCCTTAACATGTCAGGTCCTCGCTGTTTGTGCTTCCTCAACTCTTCTCTGAGGTTTTGTATTTCAACGGTAAGGTCGTCAATCACACTTCGATAGTCATCGGCACTGCTACTATGGCCTGTAGCAAGACGCGGTTGGGGTTGTGGATTTTGATACGTGTAAGGTCTGTCTTCATTCGATGAATCAGATCTTTTTGGAAAAAGGGAGGGTCAACTATAATTTTTTATGTTAGACGTTGGTCGTGTCAATTTTTTGGCAACTTGAACTTACCATCCATGGTGGCATGATCAAACGTTGCTGTCGGATTCTCATTGGACTGGTCAAACCATTTGATTGGATCACTTTGACCTGTTTGGTGACTCTCACCGGATGAGTTCCGACGTGTGGAGTTCGTAGTGTTGGTTTTGTTTGTTGGCGTTGAACCGGGGCTAGCTCTGAGAGAGGCATCTCGGGCAAGTCTGTGATGATTCAAAGTCACGGATTTCTCTGGTGAGCTTCGACGAGGAAGAGGCTGTCCGGTTGCACTCAGACGCGGTGGTTCTGTGCCCTGTGATTTCTGGGCGTGTAATGCCATCGTCGAGTCGAATCTGGATGGTAGTTTATAGTAGCTGTGTAAGAAGAATGGGGCCGGACATGACTCTTGAGATCCAGCTTGATCTGTCCCGGGAAATGTGGCCTGGGCAAGACCCTGAGAGGGCTCGTAGAGGGCGTATGATAAACAGACCCTTGAGAGCTGTGACGTATGTATTATAAATACGGCTAGAAGGGTGTGCTGCCTATGTGCATGGAGGATAGTGTTAGTGCGGGTATCAAGGCCGTTGTGGTGAAGCAAGCCCAGCTTATTAGGTGAGGGAGGGGTCGCAGCACTGCTAGCGTCCACCACAATTGGGCGCACTGGCAGAGAAGCACCGCTGGAGATGATCGATCGATCGAGCGCCATCATTCGATGGCACACATTGTGTCATAATAATCAACTGGGCCGTTCGATAGCTCACATACCTGTCTCTTATGGGCGCCTGAAGTAAACGAAGCTGGCCTGATGACACGCGGAAAGGCACCTGTGCTTTTTGCTTGCAAATTCAGGGTATCCGAGTTTCTCAATCAAACCCTCGGGCAAATTGACTTGAAAGTGGATGTAGCGGCTGGATCCAAGGAAACACTCTGTGTTGCAAAAAGGGTCAGCATGGCAGTCCGTAAACAGGCGTGGTTATAGAGGCTCGAGTGGTTGCAACCATGAGATGCGGATATGAGGCGCTTGTGGGCATTCATATTCACGTCCTGTTCGCGGTATACCATTCGTGAGAGCTGTGGGCTCACCTCAACAAAATCACCAGGATCCTCGTCAACTCGGAGTTTTGTGGCGGGAATCAATACAACAGCAGTATGATCGCTGGTAGAGGAGATATTCTGCTTGGTGGATAGATATATGCTATACCAACGGTGGCTTTGACGTATGTTCGGTCGTAGTTGTCAGGATAAATAATCTTTCAAATCTCGAAACAAACAGAATCCTGGTTCAGGCGGACGCAAACTTGGAAACTGAAGAGGCAGAAAAATGTCGGCACCTCGAATCAAGTTGTCCGGAGTTCCAGAGGATTGGCTTGCAACGTAGCAAGTTCGGCCTCGTCGCAATTGACTTGGCTGAGACCCAAATCAAGCAAGGAAGTTGATACGAGGAGTGTTTGCGATGGTAAGTTGTATATCAAATCGTAAGTTGCGAATAGGCCGTTTGGAGTGCATGTGGCAAGGTGCATGTGGCAAGGTGCATGCTTGTGGATAATGCGAACTTGAGGTTGAAGGACGGTTCACTGACAAAACGGGGATATCGACCGTGGCGGAAATGCTCGAGGAACAGATGCGAGAGGGCATTGCCAGGCCCATCGCTGGCGGCGACGAGGGCCGTGGCCACGCTGAGAGACATTGATTAATGGGGGTGGAAGAAGCCTGCGGGCCGCGAAGCCCCCAGATTCGACGCCCATTGCTTCGATTTCCACGACCTACATGGTGTTAGAGGGATCAGAAGAGATCGGGACCCACAACAACTCAGGGTCTGATAGATATGGACACACCTAGGGTGTGATGCTAGTGAGGTACATGTATGCGCATCAAGATGGATCATGGGTTCCTTCTTCTGTATATATGGAAAGATTGGAAATGTTGTGGGATTGCCACAAATGACAGAAAGAGCCTCATCAACTACCGAATTGGTACATAAACCCCCCAAAAATTACAGGATTCCCTCCCAATTATATCGAGATGGATCTTTCCAAGAGCCCCGGTTGAAATTTTGTTATTGTGTTCTATCCAGATCAAGCTGGCACCCTTCTTCCTGATGCGTATTGATCACATCATAAGCGAAACCCATTTGCACGGATATACGGAGTGAGTTTAGCATTGCATACTCAAGGCGCATTCACGATGGTGCCAGGCGTTGTCAAATCGCCGGTCATCAATGACAGTACGGATATATTGTGCAATTAATTCTCTGCGTCGGGCTCGTGCACACCAGCAAGCAAACATGGGGTTTGAGTCACTGCTGGAAGCCAGCCACGAGAGAACAGGCGAGGACCCCACCGGCTCAAACAGCAAGGTAGGTAACCCCGGTAGCTCCTTCCAGTCCGCCCGTACATATTACGAAGTACTCCGTACGAAGCGAAGTAGCGTCCGCGAATCTGACATTTGCGCTGTCATCGGCACTAGTCAACTGGTTCTCGTCATTTCTCAGTTTTGGTGGACAAACTAAATTGCCCTGTGCACGCCGCGTGGCCTGTTTTTCGCCCAGCAACCCTCCGAACTCACCGAAGCGACAGAAGGATGGGATTGCTCGGTTCAATGCTATTAGGTGGTGAGTAGAGGGCGTCGAGGCTCACACCTCTGCTTCTACAGTGGGTGTACTGTACTACCACTACCACGCGTGCATGCGTGCGAGCAGCGGGCACCGAGCAGCCAGCCAGCAGCCAGCACGCCGTGAATATCGATCGATCCCACCTGCCTCCGACACTCGCCCAGAGTCTAGACCCTTCGCATCTGAACCCAAGCGACCCCCCGTGCCTCCTCTCCCTCTTCTGCTTCTTCTACAACGATACCGTCGTGTTTCATCACCTGCACATCGCCAATGCTGACAAGCCGACTGTGTGGCGTGGACGCCATGGACCCCTTTCCGGGGCACCCCCATAATAAGAGTGCATCGAAAGCATGCTGCGAATCTGGAACTGAAGAAAAGGAGGGAGTAATACGGAGTTAACGAATCTCAACACCTAAACATGCAGTAGTGATTTTCCAATCATGTAGTAGTGGCTAGGCCTAAAACGGAAGAGGTACCTTTCCGCGCAAATTTGTAAGAGGAGTGACCTCACGTAATTCATGCATTCCACACCATTTTATTGAATGTGCACATAACGAGGGAAAACGCGTTTTTAGGCTTCTTTCGCAGATATCGAGCGAGGTTACTCCTCTTATAAATTTACGCGGAAAGGTACATCTTCCGTTCTGGGAATGCATGAATTGCGCGAGGTCACTCCTCCTACAAATTTGCGTGGAATGGTACCTCTTCCGTTTTAGGCCTAGCCACTACTACATGATTAGAAAATCACTACTGCATGTTTAGGTGTTAAACGAATCTAGTCCGTACTTTCCGATAACATATTAAACAATCTTGTACAGGGACGAGCGAGTTTTGGAAAGTTATAACGTGAATCTTAGAGACTATCCCCTTAGTGGTTCACCTTGTGGAGTCACGTTCACCAGGGTCTGTACCTAATCGGATAAAAGTGGATAAGAGGAACATTTGTTTATGTGTAAACTAGCTGGTACTAAATGTACTAGTTATTTTGCCTTTACAAATCGCTACACCACTTATCGATTCTCTTAGATAAGCAACGCGTACCTACGCGGTCAAGACCTTGTGGCAGGGGGCTGTGGGGGCCCCATAGACCCACAAGGTCAACCACCGCTAAGGAGATACTACATAATCTCATCTTGAAAATCTGGAGGAGGTTGAGTTGGACAGGTGCGACAATCGTTGCCCTCAGGCACGGAGCCACAGCAAGGCACAACAGCATCTATGCAATTGAATTAGAACCTCGCAGTTTTTGCCAGAGCTTCTCCTAGAACATACCGTTACGAATCTTCACTATTCCATCCTTATCGCCATCATCGCCCGTAGCTTGCGCAGCAACGGCAATGGCGAGAAGCGATAGACCAGCAAGGGCCACAGAGAAAAGATTGGCAGAATACATTTCCGATTGAGGTGGTTCAGATGCGATTGAGGTGATTCAGATAGGCTCAAGGTAAAGCGACTAGAGGCTGGTTTTTAAATCTTTTCCCTCAAAACCACGTATACTACTCCGTAAGTGCCGCCCTCTTTTCCCGAGCATTCCGGAAGTCATACGAAGTGACCTTTAGGCTGATTCCTACGGAGTAGAAAGACCGTTGAATTTGAGTTATCTACAGAGTACCCCGCTGGCTAGTTAGGTCCTTGTGCGTGGTCGTGGTCTCGGTAGGTGAGTTGAATGAGAGGCATACTCCGTATCGAGGAAATGATTCGCTTGGAAGGGGATAACAACTATCGCGAAGGTCGCGAAGGTTATGCTACAAGATCCTTATGGCTGCCCGAATTTATCGCCATCATAGGCGCAGGGAAAGCTTTGGTATCCGCCGGGCTAACTATTATCCACTTCTGTTTTTTTCTAATTCACTTCCGAGTTCTTTCGTATAATAACGTAAAAGGCCTTTTCTACTTCATCTACGGAGTGCGGAGTACATGTACAATGTCCCGAGTGGCTCGACAGTAGGAGGCGGATCCGAGCTGTGGTTATTAACCCGTGGTTGGTCGCATTGTCTGTTTGGCTCCCCGACAAGCCCGGATGAGGGACCCTTGCAGACACCACCTATGACGTAAGGCAAGGCCCGCGATTTGTCAGGAAAGGGTCCCTATGTACATGGACGTCTCGTGGCGATCCACGATGGCCTGCTCTTTATTCGATGTCCTTTGGCATTGAATGCAGCCTGTCTGAGCAGTGAGCACCATGTAGGTACGGTACGGAGCACTGCTTATTAGCCGTATGTATTGGTCAAGTAGGATGACCCCTACCTGATGATTTTCTGCCCGCCTGGCAGTTGAGGTCGGTGGCTGAAACACAGCTTGAAAATAATGCGGCTAAAAAGGGAAAAGGATTGGGGAGGAAAAGAACCGAAACACATGTCTTTACTTACTCCGTACCCTGCGGCACTTTCCCCAAGCCATTTGCAACCCGAAATCTCCAGCTCTCCCTTGCGAAATGATACAAGGAGATGCTTGAGCAAGGCCGACAAGCCGGGTTGATCGTCGCTCATGATAAGAGGTCTACTGTTTCAAAGATGCTATTGTATGGACCTAGGAAAAGCTAGATGGAGGAACTCGGTCCCCAACCTATGTTTCAGCAACTCCGCGTCTCCCGCGTCTCCCCTGGCCAATATAACCAATATCTTCTCCTGCTCTACCCACAGATCCATCTGCGATCTCTCCTAGCGCCGCGATCGCAGACAACCTGCATCTCGCAGAAAGGCGGCTACCTCCCCTCGGGCCGAGCTGGATCTAATAATACGCCGCTCAGCCTTTTCTGGTGGCAAAGAGCTTGATCTGGTGGGCAATCATGTTTTGTCTTCCCTCTGTGTGGGTAGGAGGGTTGGGGTGAGGCCCTGGGTTGTATTGGTGGTGTCGACTTTAACCTGTTAAACATTGTCGGTGGATGGGTGCACCAAGATAACTCGCCCGGTATTGTCCCTTTACTCAAACATGGAACATTTTACAATGGTCCTCTATATAGTTCATTTCTGTACTTTGCTCTTGTTCTGTCCGTCTATCAACCAGGCGCCGCGCCCATTCATGCCCATGCTCTTATCTACACGAAACTTCGCTTCTCATGTCTCCCCAATTCATCTACTCGCTCCCACTGCTACAACGCCCGCACGCAAATCAACAGCCCTTTTTGTTTCACCATCATTCCCATATGACGGTTCCAATATATTCCAATACTGTCAAGCTTTACTCGGCAGTTCTCTTAAGATCCTTGTCAAGCAGAGACTTTCCAGTCATCTCATCTGGCTGTGGTAGACCCATGGCAGCAAGAATGGTGGGCGCAACATCTCCCAAAACACCATCTGCCTTTTTGAGGCTCCATCCCTCGGGGGCATTGGCCATGATCAAGGGCACCTTGTTGGTGGTGTGGCTGGTCTTGGGCTTGCCATCTTCAAACTTCATCTCCTCGGCGTTGCCGTGGTCGGCCGTGATGAAGAGAATGTAACCCTCTTTCTTGCAGCTTTCCAGAATCTTGCCAATAGCCTTGTCGGTAGCCTCGCAGCCGATGATGGCGGCCTCATACACACCAGTGTGACCAACCATGTCCGGAGGAGCAAAGTTGTTCATGACGAAGGGGAATTTCTGCTCAGCCAAGCGCTTGCAGACCTGGTCTGCGACACCATCCGCAGACATTTCAGGCGCTTTGTCATAGGTAGCTACTGACTTGTTGGAAGGAACAAGATCCTGATCTTGGTCGCGAGTCTCCAGAGGAAACACCCTCTCGACACCGCCATTGAAGAAGAAGGTTACGTGAGCGTACTTCTCAGTCTCGGCAATGTGTACTTGTTCAACGTTTTGCTTGCCCAGCCATTCGGCCAAGACGTTGCCCATACGCTGAGGCTCAAAGGCAACCTCAAAGGGGAAGTCGGTCTTGTAGGTGGTCATGGTGACGAGTTTGTTGATCTTGGGGTACTTGAAATCGGGCAGGACGGATCGATCGACATCACCGAGCAGCTGGGTGATCTGCCTTGCCCGGTCGGAGCGATAGTTGAAGAAGAAGACGGTATCATCATCTGGAACAAAGCATTAATTAGCACATCCAGTGCAACATCGGGGCAAAGTTCCGCTAATGTATGAAATATTACCCTTGATTCTGCCTTCATCACCGCCGACAATAATGGGCATCAGAAACTCGTCGCGATCATTATCTCCGCCGCGCTCATACAGAGCCCTGACAGTGGCGACAGGGTCTTCGCTGGCCTCGCCCTCTCCATGGCACATGCCCTTGAGGGCAATCTCGACACGTTCCCATCGCTTATCACGGTCCATGGCAAAGTAGCGACCGACCACGGTAGCAATCTGTCCAACGCCTACCTCCTTGAGATAGTCAACAAGCTCCTGCATGTAGCCGGCACCGGATTTGGGGTCGGTGTCACGGCCGTCGCCAAAGAAGTGAATAAAGACCTTGGGAACCTTGTACTCCTTGGCAGCGCGGAGAAGAGCGTAGAGGTGTTCCTGCTTGGAGTGCTGCAAGAGAAATGTCCCGTCAGTTGGCCATTCGGGACATTGGTAGCATTTTGACATTGGAGACTTACAACACCACCGTGAGAGACGAGACCACACAAGTGCAAGCGGCCGTTGCCAGCAGCGGCGCTCTTGAACGTCTTATTGATAGTCTCGTTGCTGCTGAACTCGCCCTTCTTGATGGTCTGATCGATGCGGACGACATCCTGCCAGACGACGCGGCCAGCGCCAATGTTCAGATGACCGACTTCCGAGTTGCCCATCAGACCCTCGGGCAGACCAACTGCCAAAGAAGAAGCTTCTAACTCAGTGAAGCCATCGGCATTCTTAGACAGCTCGTCCATCACAGGCGTCTTGGCATTGGTAATGGCATCCCCATCCTTGGGAGAATTTTCGGAGGGAATACCCCACCCATCAATGACGACTGAAGGTGCGCAAGAGCAGAAGAATTAGCCATCCAAGCTCCAAATACACCAAAATGTAGCAAACAAAGAGCACATAGTCAAGGCGTGTATAGTTCTTTTTGGCAAGGGAACTTGACTCTGCCGATCGCTCGCTTGTTCCACCGTCGCGAGCGGGAGAACCTGGAGCAGAAGAGGTTCGATGGTGGGGCAGTCTGATGGGATCGGGAGAGGACGACGTACTGAGGCAAGCCTTTTGCTCGGTCTTCGACATGACGGACAGGTATGTTTTGTTGTGGCGAGATCCGAGCAGAAGTTGGGGATATCGTTTCGGTGCTAAAGGCTCTATTGATTTCGAAGATCAACCAAGAATAATGCGTGAATTTGACGAAGAGCTGAACAGTAAAGAGGGATTGGCGGGGTGTTGTTTTTGTACATACGGAGTACCACCACACCTACTATTATGTCATAGTTGCTCCAAGACGAGACAATAAATTTTGGGGCCTCACTGGCACTGTGCTTAGTCACGGCCTGGACACCACAAAGGTCAGTGCGCGTGTTCACCAAATAGCACGGACTCGAGATGAGCTCCACAGAGGTGTGCCCAAAAAGTCATCACCAACGACGAGTACGTAGGAGGTAGGGTTCGCCTTTTCCGCTGCACCTCCCGACCCGTCTTTTCCCAACCTTTAGTGCTTCACATTGAACCGCCGCCGGCTTTCTCTGTGTGCCTCGCCAACAATGGCGGCAGAACAACACCCGCTCGCGTTGCCATCGTCCCTCTCCCCAGACGACCTCGATGCGTTATCGGAGCTATCCATAGTCCTGGCCAAGGTTCGAGCTGGTCTCCAGTCGTCGAATGGCATCGCGGCCGGTAGCGGTGCAACACCCGGCGGCGCCAGCACGCAAGGCCAACAGCTCTCGTTCAAGGACGTGCCCGGCGCGACCGATGGCTTGAAGCACAAGCTCCAGCAGGCTCGGGCTCAGGTACGCCTTCTTCCAGACATGGAGCGCTCGATTGAGGAACAAAATCGTGAACTTCGGGACTTGGAAACGCGCATTGAGAAGCAGCGCGCCCTGCTAGCGAGTCTACGCGATGGGGGCCTCAAGTTTGGAAGGGAGGATGCTGCAGCTGTAGGCGACAGAATGGAAACCTGAGAGATTCTTCCGAGTCGCACGATGTACGCTTGGTTATTACTTGCTTCTACCAGGAATGTTTGGCGTTTATGGGACATATATATCGATTCTGCCTCGTTCTTACATCGGCACATACAAAAAGACTTTCGAAGTAGTTCAAACGAACCTTTTACAATCAATGACGAGGGATGCCGACCTGATGCAGGATTTCCTCGACGCTCTTACCAGGTTGTCCCGGCACCACGCTGGCCCAAATAGACTCACCCAGCACCTCGGCACCCGACAATGTCGTCCAATTCGGGCTCTGCCCAGCCTTGAGCCACTTGAAATCATCAACTTGGTTCCATTGATTTTCCCTCCCAGAGTCGTCATTGACAGCCTGCGTCTAGAGTCAGCCATCGCGGCAAAGCAGAGCAGAGGCCACGCTGGGTCGTTTCAAAAAACTTACATAGCACTCAGGCACAGGCGCGAAGCGCATGCCTGTGCAATCTTCAATGATTGGATGGCTCGTGCAGTGCAAATAAATATCTACATCTTTGCACTCGTGGATACGCACCTGTCGAGCTACAACCACAATGATGCTGTTCGTTATCCCGGTGATGTGAACGG
Organism: Epichloe scottii; assembly: GCA_021950295.1. NCBI lineage: Eukaryota > Fungi > Ascomycota > Sordariomycetes > Hypocreales > Clavicipitaceae > Epichloe > Epichloe scottii. The sequence goes on along the minus strand of CP083247.1, from coordinate 5,148,431 downwards.
GTCCATCAACATGGCCTGCAATGATGAGACTCTGTGAAATGTCCCTTAGAGCAAGACCTGGGAACGGCCGTCCCTGAGCCGTGGGAACAGACATGTCGACGATGCAGGATTTCAAATCAGTCAAGCTACCCGACGCCGTGGCCCTCGCTGCTGAAGATGGGAGAATAATGTGAAGGTTTGACTGGTCCGAGATGCCAATGTTCTTGGCCGCAGAAAAGCTGGGTTTCCGAACAAATTGACTGCTGGGCTGAGAGAGCTCGGCGTTGTAGTCCCTCATTTTCCCAGTAGACGGAAGGTCGCCAACCTTGTCATCACTCTCGATGGCTTCCTGGTACTCTTCACTCTTGTGGCTCTGCGCGTTTCTGGAAAAGCTCCCCGGGTGTAACCGTGGGTCGTTTTCCGGCGCTCCCATGTCAACGTGCGCTTGAATGCTGGATCGTCTGAACTGGAAGCGTGACTTTGGGGTGATTTTGACCAGTGTCTCATTGAGTTTGTCCTGAAGACTTTTGATGGACTAAGTTAAGAGCAAGCTCGTCAGCCACAACAAGTTTGCCAAGGACAGCATCGAGGGCGATGCTACCAACATCAGAGTACTGCTTGCGGTCATACGAGGGGTAAACTCTGCAGCGTCCGAGACCTCATGTTGAAGCTTGCTGATGCCAGCTAAAACATGGTCGATGGCCTCTTGACGCTCCCCGGCGATTGAAGAGACAGACCCAAGTTGGTCGATCAAATCTCGAAGTTCTGCATGGGTACCATTTTACATCAAGTCAGCCTCGCGCTCCGTGGGACTTTTTTCGAGATGGCTCACCCGCAACGCTGTCCAGAAAGTGGCGGTAAAACTTCTGTTTAGGATCCATGACCAAGAGTGCGCAGGCTTTGTCTTGATTTAAACTAGGTTAGATTCGTGTAGGCAGCTCTGGCGACGATGTTGCCATCAGCAAGAGCTTCAATATTCTTTGAATGCAAAGCCAAGTTCACATGACAACCACTACCTTTTTTTTTTTTTTTTTTTTAATCTTGCTGTGCTTCACTTCTGGCGCCTGCGTTGCTGCTCAAGCTGAAAGGGTAAAAGGTGGAAACAAACGTGAAAATGTGCGAAATCGTCACAAATGAGGCAAGTGACGAGGATTCGAAACTTGAGGTCGTATGATCTTGAGAGTTGACGAGAAGCGTTGCCCGGCAATTCAGGTTGGCTTGGACGGGGATTCTCGCGGCCTGAACGGAACCCCACATTCGGCGGGCGACACTGGTGTCAAGTCGTGTTGTCTGGATGGACGGACGGAATGAGGTCGGTGGCGCGCGGGCGGCCAAGCATCTGTCCAAGCCACGGCATGTTCACACAAGTATCGTTGGGATGAACCGACCACTACCACGTCACGTTAATGAAGCCGTCCATGCACTTCCACTTTTTTTTTCACCGTTCAATCTTCTCGGGGGGTTTACAACTGGCTCGGCACGGGGTGAATGCACTTCGATTGAAGCCATGTGCTAATGGTTCGCGTTTTTACATTAATGATGGGACCTAGTCCGCCCATTGCCAGTCATTCTCTTGCCTCCGTTTGGTAAATCAGGAATTACTGGTAATTGAAAAGGCTTCTTTTGCGGCAGCTCCGTATTGACTGCTCGCCACATCTCCCAAACATTCGCACGTCTCGCTGGAAGCATACTGTATTGTAGACTGTACAAGTTCTTTCGATTAATTGGCGGCACAAATTGACCTGTGAGAAGACACAGCAAAACTCTAGGCGCCAGATAGTGCTTTCGAATGCGATGCGCCATTTGGAAATACTGGTGGAACATGGCACTGAAGCTCAACGGAATTGACTAAAATCATGCTCGTCAGCAAAAACGACTTCTCGCCCAAGCATGGTTCATCCGGAGGAAAAGCAGAAAATCTCACCTTGAGATAGATGATGGATGTCGGGGTCTCATTAGTGGACTTAATGTCGATGGTTCTATAGTTCTGGGTATCCCGAAGCTCGAAACGAATGCCGCCTTGGATCACGTTAGTCGCGCATGTCCACCTCTTCAGAGGCCATAACAGCTGACGAGACTTACCAGGCAACCTTTTCTCGTCCTTGACTCGCAACATGACTGCAAACAACGGAAAATGATTGAGAAGAGACAACAAAGTGTCAAACCCGGCTTTCATGGAAATAATAATCATCCTTGCAATGGCAAAGTTGAGGTAGAAAACAACAACCGTGGGAAGAAGGAAGAAAAGAAGGGTGAATAGGATTGTGCCCACGAGAAGCTGATCCAAGTCATAATCGCATGAATCGATACGATTGCGAAGCACGTTGTGCTTCTTTCCTCGAAAAAGGTGGAACAGAGACTGCAAAATCGTAAGTTGCCAATGGTAGATGCGAGCCGAGGCAAGATAGAAAGAATAGATATGCAACGTCAACGCGGAAAGAAGATCGGAGCATAAAGCAACTGGCATGCTGGCACCTGCAAAGGATGTGATACCGATGAACCAGACTACTTTGGGTAAAATTGGATGCAGAGTCCCAACGCAGCCTATATCGTTGGTAAGCGCGCGGGAAATTTGGGAGCAAACGGCTCACCGTGTAAGACTTACTCGACCAATAGTCAATAACCCAGAGGAACAGATTCCCCAGAAAATCAGCCAACTCGCTATTGAGCTTCAAACCTGCTGGCCAGCCCATCAACCACTTGATGCTGGTTTCAAGCGCCTCGACTGTGTAAATTCTGAGAAGATCGCCTACTCGCGTTGCTACCCAGTCTGCGTGCTCAACTATGTACGAGCCCAGAGCCATGCCGATGATCACGTCATTTGCAACGAGCCAAAGGCTGTTGTAGAAACGGATATAGTCGGGATGACTCGTCGTGACGCTAGCCCAGTTGAGTTTTCGTTGCCGCAGTGTCGAGTATTGCATCGGCCAATAGCAAAACTGTTGAAGCCGGATTTCGATTTGTTGTGCAGTGGCCGAAACATCTTTCAGAGCGGTGTACCCTGGTTTGATACGAAACTCTAAAAGCATGAGCAACATCTCTGCGGCCATTCGATGTCCCATGAGGAAAAGGATGAAGAGCCTTCGTATTGTGGGGAACAAATATACATAGAAGAAGGTCCAAAGTTGCCTGAGAAAATAGTTTCTCATAGTTGACGCCGATTCCATGACTTGCTCAGACACGCTTAGACTGCGCTTGGGCCTAGCTCCCAAACGCCCGACATTTTTCTGTAGCGTCTGCTCCAATTCCCAAGACCAATTCACTTGATTGATAATCTTGCGCAACGCTCTGTCTCTTGCTGAAGGTACTCGATTGGAAATGCTGTGCTGCTTCAGCTTCTCAACGAGCTTTCGTCGTATTTCCCTGGCTGCGCCTTCCTGTTGCTCAATGACATCTGGCTCGTCGACTTTGCCATCGTCTATCAGTGACCCCTTGTCTCCAAGTGCTAGCGCGATTGGGGCCAAAGAAATGTACTGCATATGCTTGGGGCGGGGTCTATCGTATAGGATGAGTTGTATGCTCGACGCCTTGGCGCAAGTGATGGTTGGCATTCGTGATGATGGATTGATGGTGGCGCAGACCCAAGAGGGATCGACGACTTCTGCATTTGCCCCATTTGATACGCCCAGTACATGCATTGATGAATGCCCACAAATATCGTATATTCGTACAGGGGAGTGAGGGGCGCTCCGGAAAAATGTACCCAACTTCAGGTGGAATTCAACATCTTGAGCCTACGCCCATTAGCATAAGTAGAGATGAACTGCCTCAAAGACGGACTGATAAGAGACTTACCCTCACATCGTCCAGGATGGCGACGACGAAGACGTCCAATGTAGAGTTCCTCCACCCGACAACAACTCCGGGTCGATCGGACTTGCGAATGTCCGTCGGCCAGAACAGACGCATCAATCCATCATGCTCTACCATGACCAGTTTATAGGATTCGTGAATTTTGCTCTTAGAAAGAACCGCGTCGTCTCAACTGCTCCCGAGCAGACAAGCCGATATCTGGAGCCCGTGGATGCTATCGAGAGTGGATGTCAGTGCTCTCGCGAGGTCGTATGCAGGGTCTTTGACCTACCAAATGCGTTTCCTTTTGCGCAATCCAAACGATCGGTAGGAATATGGTGAAGAATAATGCTGTCAGGGCAATGACCCCTTTGACAACACGAATCTATTCAGAAAAAAACATGAGGTAATCTCAGGTCAGTGGTGTAATATGAGCCCGCGCGGGGATCCCCCGCACTGAATCAAATAAAGATATATGGCATACCACAACTCCGTACTCAGCGGCAAAGATGGCCAGTTCATAGAGGCGTGTCACTAGATCCCACCTCGCAGTGATGTAGCCAGCGACAAAGATGCCAAGGGTGAGTATTGAAAATGGGTGCATAGAGCGTTATCTGCTCAGGCAGCGCGCATGCCGTCAGACACGCCAGACAATTCGAATCGGGAGCTGTGATGTGGTCGCGAGGCTGGCCAAGGCAGTTCGACGGGGGAGAGCTCTTGGCGATTGATGCACGGGGCAAGCTCGGTATCGACCGTCTTGGAGGGAGATGAAACTCGAATCAGACTTGCGCACAATAGCCTATCGGTTGAGGCCGTGCTCGAGGTCGTGTTGAAGAGTCTAAGACAGACTGCGCCTTGCTTTCCTGGCCTCTCCTAAGTTTGGCTCGGGTTTCTCTGATGCTTATCCCTGTCACGACAACGGGATTTGAAGGTGGGGCGGGACCAAAGAAGTCCGTCACTTTTTGCCATGGCACGCCTTCAATACGGGCAATCACGTGGCGCCTACCGCATCGTTGCATCCTCATTCCGCTCAGATAATGAAATACAGTAAGGGATGGACTATTTTGGGAGAGTATGTAAAATTCATCTTCATTGCTAAATTCAAACATCTATGTCCTGCCGAAGCCTGTCCGTCGGCCAGCCAATCATGCTATCCTGATGTCGCATTAGCCAACACGTCCATATTCCAAAAGTGGCAACTTGAGGCAAGCCAGCAAGCCAGCGTAAGGAAGACTTACTCTTTGGTGCAGTCAGTCTTGCATCGTTCTCTTTGTTGTCTTCCCGAGCCTCGTCAAGAAGTTTGTCGATGCCTCTCTCCTTCAGAGCAACCTGGCATTGCGTTAATTCAACATGGCATTACTTGGAAAGATGACATTGCCAGCCACGTCTGGCTCTCGCGCCACTCACCCCAAGGCATTTTTGATAATCTTTGAACAATCCGGCGCATTCTTGGTTATCTTTCTGTGCACCTCTGAGGTACTCTGTCCTCGACGTCAGCCATTCAAGCGCCTGTCCGCATAGTAGTGCATTGCGACAACTCACTTTCGCTGTACCATTTCAAGAAGCATGTATCGTATCGCCTTACGAGAGGGAATGAGCTCAAAGCAAACAAGAATCAATGAAGGACTGCTGCTTACTCTTTGACTTCGTTGCACTCTGGTGCTAGTGAAGCTGACATGGCAAGAAAGCAGGCAATGAACGGAGCGGCGACATGCAAGGGACATGGAGGTATCAAGAATCATGTCTGGTTTGGGTCAATGTTTGCCTTCCACTGGGGCCCAGCATGCGTCGTGTTAACTTTTAAGGCTGCCAGGCAGGACGGGGTCATAATACGGTGGCACAGAGAGCGTCGCCGCTGTTCTTGTTATTAGCTCTAACAATCCGCCTTCTTGATCGTGCAGTAAGTTGAACAGCCGAAGATGGAAGAACAGTAGGGGTTATCGCGTTGGTTATTACTATTCCCATTTACGTCCTCTTCGTATCTTGCAACGAAGAGATTCTAAATAACGTACCGAGTTTGTACAACCCACTGTATTACAACAAGCGAAAATAGAGAGGCGGCGAGGACGCTAATAAGCCTACGGAGTGGAGCGGCTTGTTTCCAGCTGGCGCATGCAACTTGTTGGCTGGGCAAGGTGGCATGGCATGGGGGCCCGGGTCAGCCACTACGGTTGCAACCACCCTGGCTCCTGACGTCGGTTTGCGACAAAGCTTCGACCCAGCATCGCGTGTCGACGCGTGCTTGCGACGATTGCATCACACAGTATTTGGTTCTTGTCAAAAACGCTACTCCACGAAATAAAATAACCACCCCCATCGCAAGCTGTCCCGGGACCCATTGGCCAACTGCACATCCGCTTTCAGACAAACATGGTGCCATCACCCAAAGAGCTGGAGGCGGCCTTGATCGACGGCACGTACCAGATTTTTACTTCCGAGCCCGATGCGACCACCGTAAACAAAGTTCGAAAACGTGTAGAAGAAGAAAAAGGCCTGGGCGAGGGTTTCTTCACAAGCGATGAATGGAAGCAGAAGAGCAAAACTTTAATCAAAGAATATGTCGTATGTGTAAATCGTGAGCTATGCGTGCGTGACGCCAGAACAGCCTCTAATTCACATTGCAGGACAAATTACTGGACGGCTGGGTACCAGGGCCGAAAGACGATTCCGAGTCGAAGAATGGAACCAAAAGACTGGCTTCTGAAGACGAGTCGTCTTCCCCAAACGGCAGAAGCATCGCAACGGTGGTGGCGCAAAGTCTAAAGGAAGAGCAGACGATACCACCGAGACGAAGGCTCAAACCACGAAAAAGGCGTCGCGTCGTAAATCCAAAGAGGCTGGTTCGAACAGGGAACCAGACTTGAAAAGAGAGACTCGCCACCCGAAGGCTCTGAAGGCTCCGAAGACGATGCCCTGTCATCTATCAAGGTTGACACATCACAAACACCGGCTGAACAAGAAGAAGAGGAATACTCGGACGTCATTGACGAGGGTTCCAAGCTCAAACGGAAAAGGAAAGAACTGAAACACGAATCTTCCAAATCGTCGAAACTCGCAGCGAAGAAGGCAACTGCACCATCTACAGATGATCCACAAGAAGCCGAGATCAAGAAGCTGCAGTCACAATTGGTCAAGTGCGGCGTCAGAAAACTATGGCACAATGAGCTCAAGCAATATGGAGACGACAGTCGCGCCAAGATTCGGCATCTCAAGAAGATGTTGACCGACATAGGCATGGACGGACGCTTCTCTGAGGCCAAGGCGCGTGAGATCAAGGAGACGAGAGAGCTTCTGGCTGATGTAGACGCGGCAAAAGAAATGAATGCATTATGGGGCATGAATAGTGGCCGGAGGGCAAGTCGAAGCAAAAACAAGTCAACCAAGCTCGAGGACAGCGAGGACAGCGACGTCGAAGTGGGAGCGGCTGAGTTTGGTGGCCGTGAAGAAGAAGAAAAGGAAGGAGAAGGAGAGGGAGAAGATGACCAGGAAACCACCTCTTTCGCGGCAAGACGCAGGCGGGCACAAGCTGATCTTGCATTTCTTGGTGATGACAGCGAATCTGATTAGAATACAATTGCCTGGTACCACGGGATAATCGGTTGGGGGATGGTATTTGGACCCGGCGTTTCTGGCAGGCTTCTTTGCGGGTATTTTGGGCATGAGAACAGGAAACGATGGATCTGTTTGTATATCAGGGGTGGGTTTGATCGCAAACTGGGCAAAAAGTTGTGTATGTCTTGTGCGAGTCACGGTATTGTTGCCTTTTAACAGAACAACTCAAGGACACCGTTATTTCAGTTCGACGAGTGGTCCATTTCTAATCCGACCAAGCCCTGTACACAATTCTGCTTCCAAACGTCTCTCCCTTCTTCAGCATTGTCATGCTCCTCCATTCAGGGACGTTGACAGCGTTGACCCATCGCCCGGGCTCGCAGCAAAAGGCACTTCGCCCGCCCTTGGCACTCAGGCCATCCACAGCCGGTACATTGGTGAAGTCGCCAGTGTAGAACTGGTACGAGGGCTCTGTGCTCAGGACTTCCAGATGGATGCCAGTCTTTGCATGGCTTGCCGCCAAATCACACGTCAATGGCTGTGAGCGGGTGTCAATCGGCACAGAGGCAGGATCCGCAACTTTGGTGAAGCAGTCATCAATTTGGGGCTCCGTGGCCGTGAGGGTGAATGGCTTGGTTGTGTCAAGTTTGGCATGAGGAACCGGTGGTCCTGTGGGAACCGAATGCTCATCATGAGGCAGCTGATGCTTCGACGATAGCGTCACGACGGTACCGTGCACTGTGGCGCCGCCGGAGAGATTGAAGTACGAGTGGTTGGTCAAGTTGATGGGGGTTTCGTCAGCTCCGTCCACCAGCCTGGCCTCGTACTCGATTCCCAGAACAAGCACCTCCTTGCCGTCCTTGGCCTGCGTGCCCGTCGTGTAGGCGACCTTGGCTTCAACCGTGCCGGGAAACCCTCGTCGCCGTCCTCGCTGGTCAGAGTGAATTCGACGCTCTCGCCGCCCCGCAGGTCCTCGACTCCGGGGATTTGCCTGATGCCAACCGGGGACGGGCCCTTCCAGACACGTTTTCCCCAGCCAACGTTGCCACCGTGCAGGGTGTTGGGTCCGTCGTTGGCGGCGAGGGGATACGACTTGCCGTTGACGCTGTCCAGCTTGGCGCCCTTGATGCGGTTGGCGACTCGGCCGATGGTTTCGCCAAAGTAGGCAGAGTTGTATCTCACATAGTGCTCCTGCGTGGGAAATCCAAGGACAATGTTGGTGTCGTTGACTTTCATGGACTGGATGATGGCTCCGAGGGGGAGGAATGAGAAGGGTGCGTCGGCCATGATGAAGGGCGGATGCGGCAGGCAGGATTGAGAGCGCTAGGAGGAGATGATGGAGAGGATGGCTCAAATCCCGCTCATACTCCGTAGATGTTCTGTGTACGGAGTATTATAGCCTGGATGGCTATTTAGGCTATCCATGCATGCTATGTAATTCGTTGGAGCGCTTCCATGTCTGTCTGTGGAGCAAACAACTCGTCCATCCATCCTTTTATCCTTGGCCGTGTTGGTGCATGTACGGAGTACGAGTTACAACCCACTACTCCGTACAACCCACTACATCCAACTGTATGTAGTAATAATCCGTAATTGTACTATGCAATACGGACTTACTGCATGTAGACTTCCACTTGGTGTCAACTCTGTTGGGCAAGCGTGCGGAACTGGCTGGGTGCGGTTCGCGAATGCTCTGGGTCGTCTTGCCTTGTCACAAAGGCTTCCATGATGACCGGGTTGATGGCCAAAAAGCTAGTTGGCATCAAGACAAGAAGAAGGCTCTGTAATGTAAAGTCACGTTGCGTAGCTCCTTGTCCCTTTTCACTAGCTCCCGTCTCAAACTGCCCTTGACATCCAAACAACAACAAGCCTCCCTCATCACACGAAAACCTCCCAGCCATGGCATCATCCTCGCCGGCCGCGACGCCAAAAAGGAAGCGGGTGGAAAACGCTGCTATATGCAGCCCCGTCAAGTTCACTTTTGATCTCTCGCAAGCCGAATCCTCGGAAGATGGAGGCAGTCCCCGATCCAGGGTGGCACTTCGGTTTCGTGGTCTGGCACTTGGTAGTGGGGGCGGGGTTCTGGATGACGACGGAGACGATGACAACGGCACCACGGATGCGACGCGGAAGCGGCAGAAGTCAGAACCGCTCATCATCGATGCTGGGCAAATACACGGCCTTGATCCAAATTCGTCCCTTTCTCCAGCTCCATGTTCAAGACCACACGCAGGCACCAAGACGCATGCAGCGGCCGCGGACAGTCTCTTGAGTTCGCCTTCATCACCAGACGAGGCAAACGCCAAGTCACTGCGGCGCAAAAGGGCCGGTACACCGCCTCTCAGACTGAAAATTGCGCCCACAGGAGCCGGAGAAGCCAAAGCTAGTGAAGGCCAAGGCACGGAATTGCTGGAAGAAGACGATTCCGTCGTGGACCCCATTAGAGCAGCATTGACCTGGCACGAAGATGAGATTACAGTCTACGATCCCGAGGACGAGGATGATGACGGAACCGGCGTGAATGGAATTGGCTTCAGACCAACACCCGAACTAGCACATTCAAGAGCCATGAGAAGACGACAGCAAATGGCTGATTATCGCAAGCGCGAAGAAGGCGAAGCCCGAACCAAGCGCACTCAACGCCGGAGCGGAGAAGAGCCTCTCTCAGCGCGGCCAAAAAAGAAATTGCCCGCGAGAAAGGTGCAGTTCCTCGATCCGGAGAGGCAACATATGGCCGTTACGACTCGATGAGTTTGGCGTTGCAATTCTTATTATTTACGTACGGAATCAAGAAAGGCGGAGAGGTAATGGCACAATACGACATAAGTGCGTGATGAATACATGACTCAACGGGCAGGCGTTTCAAAGCAGGAGTTACTTGGCTAATAAGTTCCAACGGCAATCATTCGGCGGCATTTGGACCTACCGAGGTGTTGGAATATTGGGATATGAATTAATTAGTCAATGCTGAGAATGAGTATCATACGGAGACAAGAGATATCGGCTCAACGAAAATACAGTTTACCGAAGCTGCCGAAGCTCAAAAAGGCAAAATAGCAGCAGTATCATGTTTGAACACTTTTGATATTTTTTTAGATCATGGTTCAGTCTATCTGGACGTCCCATGACATCCTGCTTAATTCTACATAGATTGTACACGGAGGTGGCCAGACAAATGCAATCACCAGACCTTATACCATGGCTTTTGCGCCGCCAACTTCCCCTTTCCCAGCCTCAACTGCTCCTTTTTTCTTCGGCTGCTTTTATAACTAGCCCTCTCTTGTTCTCAGTAACGACTTCGATGTGTCTCTTCATTTGAATCCGCTCGGCTCGTCGGAGGTATTGGCAGTACTCGTAAGATAGTGTGCTTCCTAGGATGAACATTCCCACGGCCCAGTTTGCTGCCTTGACGGCATTGCCTGCGCGATCCAACGACTGTCAGCTCAATTCATGCGTTATGCGGTTCATCGAAATGAAAGGTAGCGGGTTTTTCGGCAATGCATACCTCTAAGGACAAACTTCAGTCCACCCACGCCAGCACCTGCTGCGATACCTGTTAAAAACCCTTGCCTCGCGCACGGCGTATTGTGAACATTGGCGAAATCGTCCGTTTTGATCATGCCAACGGCCTCGGATACGGTTGGTCTGCCGTTGGGGTTTGTCGCGGTCGATCGGACCTCGTTGCTGGACTCTTCTATAGGTTTGGACCAGACGTGCAGGGTCTTCTGGTTTTGGGTCTGCTGCGCATCTTCGATGTTGGGCGCCATTTCTGGCTACCTTGGAGGGCGGTTCAATGTCATGTAAAAACGCTGATGAGCTATCTGGGGTGCAATCGACCCGCCCCAAGTGTTGAAGGAATGTGGCTGCCACGGTGTTGGTGATCTGATCCCGATGGCGGTATGGAGTATTATTACCATCATATCGAGCCGTCAGATTGAGGGTTTAATGTGGCTGGTGTGGCTTGGTGTGGCTTGGCTGAGTTGCTGAAATGTGAAATCCCATTAAACCTGTCGACCCAGCCGTGTCGCGCAGAAACGCGTTGCGGCGCGTCTGCTCTAGCGCAACACTGCCATCTAATTGCCCTTGTTTGAGCCGTCGTCGATATTAAGCTTATCCATCCCCTGGCTTGTTCCCTACCTATATGCGAACAAGCATTCAACAATACGACGGCCTGGTGATTCAAAGCGCCGAGGGCAGTCTTCCATGACGCCCACTTCTGTCCATCAAGCTTGACGCCGTCAATACCCCATCAATCAATCGAGCCTTCAACTCAGTCGGCCAGTTACGCCAACCAACAACCATGCCAAACACAAGCTTGCGGAAGCCTCAGAAGGGCTTTCGCCGCGGCGGAAAGTCCGCATATCATGGCCCACGGTCACGTACATTCGCTGCCACATCCAGAGCGGAAGGAACCTCTGCAGACGAGAAATGGGAACGTACACGGCTTGCCCAGACGATTGACGAAAACTTTGGCTTCGCGAGATACGATAGCGGGAAGAGAAGGGAAGGCTGGGTGGTCAGCGTCCAGCCCACCTCCATCGAGGATGACAGGATACCCCACGGTCGTTCTGCTCTCGACTGTTATTTTATCGAGCAAGACGGCTCAACCTTCAAAGCAACTGTCGAATATGACCCGTACTTCTTGATCGCTGTCAAGAAGGGACACGAATCAGAGGTTGAGGAATGGGTCAAACGAGTACCTGGGGATGGCGCTGTCAAGTCCATACGCAAAGTAGAGAAGGATGACTTGAGTATGCCAAACCACCTGCTGGGATACCGGCGGACATTTCTGGAATTGAAGTTTGCCAACATCAACGATCTCATGGCTGCCAGACGAGATATCATGCCTTTGGCAGAAAAGAACAAGAAAAACATGAATGCTATGGACGCATATGCCGAAGTTGCTACGTAAGCTTTTACTCGGCGAGATTGGACTCTTGTGAAACTCCCATACTAACTGTATCTCGCAGTGCTAATGGCAACTTTGATCTGTTCGATGATGATTTACGAGATGATGAACGAAACAATGCCTCATTTTCCGAGGCAAGCGACTACATTGTTGATATTCGCGAATACGATGTACCATACCACGTGAGAGTAATGATAGATTTAGGTATGGTAATGTTAGGTATCAGTGCGATGTTGTTGATCTGCTAACAACCATGAATTAGACATCCGAGTTGGATTGTGGTACTATGTTGAAGTCAAACATGGCGTCACGAAAATATTACCCAACAAGGATCGATCTTTACCCGCAGATCCCGTTGTTTTGGCTTTTGATATTGAAACTACAAAACTTCCCTGAAATTCCCTGATGCGGCAGTGGATCAAGTAATGATGATTTCTTACATGATTGATGGGCAGGGTTTCTTAATCACGAACCGAGAAATCATTGCCGAAAATATCGGTGATTTCGAGTACACGCCGAAGCCAGAATATCCCGGTCCGTTCATGATTTTTAATGAGCCGAATGAGAAGGCTGTTATCGAGCGTTTCTTTTTGCATATCAAGGAAGCTAGGCCTACCGTCATCGCAACATACAACGGTGACTTTTTCGATTGGCCGTTTATTGAAGCGAGAGCTAGTGTGAACGGCATTGACATGTACCAAGAGATTGGTTGGAAGAAGGACAACGAAGATTTGTACAAATGCAACTACGGTGTACACATGGACTGCTTCCACTGGGTCAACCGCGACTCCTACTTGCCTCAAGGTTCACGTGGTCTCAAGGCGGTCACTGTGGCCAAGCTAGGCTACGATCCAGACGAGCTCGACCCGGAACTGATGACGCCCTACGCCATCGAACGGCCACAAACGCTTGCCGAGTACTCCGTCTCCGATGCCGTCGCCACGTACTACCTTTACATGAAATACGTTCATCCTTTCGTGTTTTCATTATGTACGATTTTACCACTAAGTGGCGACGATACTTTGCGAAAAGGTACTGGTACTCTTTGTGAGATGTTGCTAATGGTCCAGGCCTATCAGAGAGAAATCATTTTACCAAATAAGCATCAGTCTCCCAAGGAAGCGTTTTGGGATGGTCACCTGTTGGATTCAGAAACATACGTTGGCGGCCACGTTGAAAGCATCGAGGCTGGTGTCTTCCGAGCCGATATTCCCGTTGATTTTGCCGTCGACGCGGGAGCTGTCGATGAGCTTCTACGCGATCTCGATGCGGCCCTGAGGTTTGTCATCACCGTTGAAGAGAAGAAGTCAATGGATGACGTGGAAAACTACGATGAAGTCAAGGAACAAATCATAGCCCGGCTACTGAAATTGAAGGAGACGCCAAATCGACATGAACGACCACTCATATATCACTTGGATGTTGCTTCCATGTATCCCAACATCATGACAACAAACCGACTGCAGCCTGATTCCATGATTTCTGAATCAGACTGCGCTGCATGCGACTTCAACCGCCCGGGCAAGACTTGTGATCGCAGAATGCCCTGGGCTTGGAGAGGAGAGTATCTTCCCGCGAAGAGAGACGAATACAACATGATTCGACATGCCTTGGAGAATGAGAAGTTCCCTGGGAAAACTGCTTGGGCGCCACAGCGCACATTCGCCGAACTCAGCGCAGATGAGCAGGCCGCTCTGGTGCGCAAGCGCCTTCAACTGTACTCGCAGAAAGTGTACCACAAGATTCACGATTCCACCACGATTGTGCGGGAAGCTATCATCTGCCAGAGAGAAAATCCTTTCTACATCGACACTGTCCGAGATTTTCGTGATCGAAGATACGACTACAAAGGCAAGGCTAAAGTTTGGAAGGGCAAAGCTGAGACCCTCAAGTCATCTGGTGCCGCAGCGAACGAGGTCGAGGCTGCCAAGAAGATGACCATTGTGTATGACTCTCTACAGCTTGCGCACAAGGTCATTCTGAACTCGTTTTATGGGTATGTCATGAGAAAGGGTTCTCGTTGGTATTCAATGGAAATGGCCGGCGTGACTTGCTTGACGGGTGCCACCATTATCCAATTGGCGCGTCAGCTTGTAGAACGACTGGGAAGACCTTTAGAATTGGATACAGATGGTATCTGGTGCATGTTGCCTGCCACATTCCCCGAGAATTTCTCCTTCAAGCTGAAAAACGGCAAAAAGCTGTCGATTTCGTATCCTTGCGTCATGCTGAATCACTTGGTTCATGACAAATTCACCAACCACCAGTACCAGACACTGGTGGATAAGAAAACGTTCAGATACGAGACGCACAGCGACAATTCCATCTTCTTCGAAGTCGATGGGCCATACAAGGCGATGGTGCTACCGACCTCAAAGGAGGAAGACAAAAACTTGAAGAAGAGATATGCTGTGTTTAATGACGATGGCAGTCTTGCCGAGCTCAAAGGTTTCGAGGTCAAAAGACGGGGCGAGCTGAAACTTATCAAGATCTTCCAACAACAAATTTTCAAATTTTTTCTCGAGGGAGAAGATCTGGCGCAATGTTATGGCGCTGTTGCCAAGGTGGCTAACCGATGGCTCGATGTCCTACATGGCAAGGGAACCACTCTGGCTGACGAAGAGCTGATGGAGCTTATTTCAGAGAACAGGAACATGTCCAAGACATTGGAAGAGTATGGTGCCCAAAAATCAACCAGCATCACTACTGCCAAGCGTCTTGCCGACTTCCTGGGCGAGCAAATGGTCAAGGATAAAGGTTTGAACTGCAAGTTCATTATTTGCTCCAGACCCAGAAATGCTCCAGTGACCGAGCGAGCTATTCCTGTGGCCATCTTCTCTGCTGACGAGCCGATCAAGCGAGCATATCTCAAAAAGTGGCTCAAGGAGGAACCGCTCGATACCGATCCCCGAGCTCTACTAGATTGGAATTACTACATTGAGCGTTTAGGATCAGTGATCCAGAAGCTCATTACCATTCCAGCCGCGCTACAAAAAGTCCGCAATCCCGTTCCTCGAGTACCTCATCCCGACTGGCTTCAAAGGCGAATCAACACCAAAGAGGACAAGATGAAGCAGAAAAAACTTACAGACTTGTTTGGTAAAGAGCCTCTAGGAGACATTACCAATCTCAATGGCCTACGAACGGACGACATGGAAGACTTTGGCAGTAAACTACTCAAGCCGAAGCAAGTCAATGCTGCCATTGCCTCGTCGCAACCAACACCGACAGCTCCAGGGGCGCAAAAACGGAAATCTCCAGAGCCAGCCGAGAATACGGACCCCATGGCAGCATTGCCCAAGGTCATGACCAGCGCGTCAGAGGATTATCCCGCCTTCCTGAAATACCAAAAGCAGAAATGGAAGCTGCAAAAGCAGGCCCGAGTTCGTAGACGACAGCTGTTTGGTGACCGAAAAGGTCTCACAGGAAGCAACATCCAGCACACCTTCATGAAACAGGCACACCTTACTTTCATGAACACTTGGCAGTTGCTTCACCTTCAAGCTACTGATACCCCTGGCGTGGTCACAGCGCACGTCCTCATAGACGCCAAGATCCATACTCTCAAGGTCAATGTTCCTCGACAGGTTTTCCTCAACCTCAAAGGCAACGAGCTGCCTGATGTTGATGTCACTGGTTGCGAAGTAGAGCAAGTCAACTGCACACTTCCCAACGGGCACCCGTCAACCCACCTCTTCAAACTCACCGTGGCCGAGGACATCTATTTCAACGAGGCCGCCAAGTTTTCTCTGCTGTTCAACCACCCGAGCGTTGAAGGCGTCTACGAAAAGCAGGTGCCACTGAATATCAGGGCAGTCCTCCGGCTGGGCAATCAGTGCGCAATCGATGAGCAGCAAAACGCTGTGCTTGGTAAAGGATTGGAACAGGGTTTCGATCTTTTTGGGCTGAAACGGCCTGCCAAGACCCGCACTTACCTTGAGTCTTGTCGCCTAGCATATATTTACATTTCCCACATCACAGCGGGAGAACGCCAAATTTTTGGCATCTTCTCCACCACATCTAGTCAGGGCAACATGGTCATCCTGCAGAAGAACAAGGACAGTGGTCAAGACCTGCCCAATGTGACGAGAATGTACTCGGAGATGTTGGCCAAACGAGCAGAGGAGGCAGCAGGCACGAACTGGCAAGACTGTTTCACCTACCAAGAGAAGATTGGCTTCAAAATCACTCAGGTGTCGACTCGTCGCAAAGCACACCTGGAAATCAGTGATGTCGTCAAAAAGATGCGCAAGGACGAATCTCGACCACAAATGATGGTGATTCAGTCATCACAGCGCAACTCACTGGTTCATGACGTACCAGTCCTGGGAGAGTTTCCCGTCTTGCCACTCAAATACGACTCGGCCGATAGCTCCCTCCCACCGCTGGGATGGCAAGCCGTGGTAGCGCGCCGACTTCTCGGGCATTACCTCGGGCTGGGGTCGTGGATCCTGCATTTGACAGCTCTGGCGAGATACGGTGATGTTCCACTATGCAATCTGGAGCGAGAAGATCCTCGATTCCTCATCGACATTGCGTATGCTCGCCGACTGCAGGCCAACGGAGTCGTTCTGTGGTGGTCTGCGGGACCACGTCCGGACCACGCCGGGTATGAGAAGGATGATGTTCTCGGCCCTCTGGACACGGTCAAGATGCCCAATGTGAACAACCCGGGGACGTTTGCTTCCGTGTGCATTGACATGGACGTACGGAATCTGGCAATCAACACCATCTTGACCTCTTCACTCATCAACGAACTGGAAGGCGCAGACTCAATCTCGTTCAACCCCACGACGGCAGACGGGTCCGAGACTCTAGCATCGGACAATGCCTTTGCCAATGCGGGTGTTCTCGTGCTACGCGAGATGGTCAAAGCCTGGTGGGCGGAGGCTTGCAAGGGCAGCACGATGGCTGATGTGTTGGTGCAGCACCTGGTGCGCTGGGTGGAGAATCCAGATTCATTCATGTACGACCGCGCTCTGCACCACTACGTGCAAATGATGTCTCGGAAGGCTTCCCAGCAGCTCATGGCGGATTTCCGCCGGGTCGGTTCACAAGTCGTGTTCGCCAACCCGAACCGATTGATTCTGCAGACGACCAAGGCCGAAGTGGGCAACGCCTTTGCCTACAGCCAGTACATCATCAAGTCCATCAAGAGCAAGCCCCTGTTCCACTTTATTGATCTCGAGATCAAGGAGTACTGGGATTATCTGGTGTGGTACGACGAGTTCAACTATGGAGGCAAGGCATGCCAGGAGGTGATGGAAGCGGATGAGCAAAACCTCGAGACGATTATGCACTGGCAAATGGCTACATTCCTGCCTGCCCGGCTGCAGCCCAGCTTTCAGGAATGGGTCATTGCATTCATCCAGCTGATGCACGCGCTCAAGCGTCCCGTGAACCATGACGCCGACTCCACGATCCGGCTCACGCAGCTGCCAAGCCGCGAGACAGAAGACCAAGAGGGACAGCAAGTCATTCTCGGGAAATCGTACGGGAAGCCGCTCAAGAAGGCCATTTCCGGTCTCATCGGCCAGCAGAAGCGCGAGCTGATGCATCCCGAGCTCGCGGAAGACTACAGCTTCCCCAGTCTCCCGGGCTCTCACCTCGCCCCGCGCAGTCCCGTCCTCGAGCTGGTCAAGTCACTCATGCAAGTGCTTTCCTTGGACAAGAACATCACCCTCGAAGCCCGTCTCCTGCGCAAGGAACTACTCGCGCTGTTCGAGGTGCGCGAGTTCTCCAAAGAAGGGACCTTTGTAAACCCCTCGGAGAGCCTGAAGCTGGCGCAGCTCTCGTGTGATAGCTGCACAATGGCACGGGACCTGGATCTCTGCCGAGACGAAGACCTCCAGGGCAATGACGGCCGAGGATGGCAATGCAGCTTTTGTGGTACCGAGCATGACCGCGTCGGCATCGAAGAAAGGCTGCTATGCATGGTTGAGTCATGGGTCGTGGAATGGGCCACGCAGGATCTCAAGTGTGCTCGGTGCGGCGCCCTGCGTGTAAACGACCTCATGGAGCATTGCACATGCAGTGGCGAGTGGAAGGAGATTGCGTCCAGGGGGAAATCGTGCGCAAATTGACCGTCATGAGAAAGGTGGCCAAGTACTACGGGCTAAGGATGCTGGGTGATGTGGTGGAGGGCTTATTCGCAGACATGTGAGAGGGTGCTTTCATGGGCTCCTACTACTCCGTATCATATCATATCATCTCATATCATATTATGGACGAGGGCATGATGCATGATGCATGGCGTTTGGGGCCTGGAAAGGCATTGTTGGCAAGAGGCATTGGCGTTTCGGGCACTTACTTGTCTTTATATTTTTAACCACGGTGGTACATACATGATTGTGTTCTTGGTTTAAAAGTGTTTGATAACCGTGCATTCTGACTGTCGCGCCCGTTGTGTGTGCGTAAAGTGAGATGTGGTTTAATCATCCGCGCCTTGTCGTTTCATGAATAAGTACACGCTTGCGGCTGATATCCTGGAGACCGACCTGGACGACAGCCCAGGAGAAGTGCGGATTGCAGACTCGGCTGAAGCTGCCGCAGAAGCGTGACGAGACAGGCAGGCACGCAGTATACCCGTCCTGTCGATGCTGCGACGGATCCTCCTTCATGATGGCGGGATCTCCTCTATCCAATGTCATAGCTGCTTCGCCTTCGCTGGCAGACGTCGCGAGTCCGTTTCCCCAGCAGCTTGTTATCAACGGTGACGAGGCACAACCAGGGCCGGATAAACCAGAGCCTCGCGATCAACTCCTCCAAGCCGCTGCTTCTACCATGGACGAAGCCTCCGAGCGGAGATCGATATGCTTGGAAGTTGGGAGCAGGTCGGATATTTTCCCCAGGGTACGTACGTTGGCAAATCAGCCGAAGCGGAAGAGGATCGAAAGAAAGAGCGCTTCGTTTCATCCCGCGAAGCCGCCGCGAGCCATCTTTTTCGCCCGAGCATCCCGTCTGTTGTGATTTGCTCGAGAGCCCTTGTGTGCCTCTTTGTTCCTTCTCGCCGATTCGGTCTCCTTCTCGCCAGTTGGGCCGGCAACATTGCCTCCACGGCCACGCCCTCTGCCACCACCACCACCACCACCACCGACGCGTCCCCCTCTGCCTCCTCTGCCGCCCCTGTCAGATCTGCCATCGAATTCGCCACTTTCCTCGGTGCCTGAACCTGCCAGGCTAGCCCTCCACGATGCCTGCTGCCCTGAAAATGCGTACTTGGCCTCCAATCTCTTCTTCTGCTGAGGGTTCTGGCCAGCATGACTGCCCATCCCTCAATGGCTTCGTCCGTCATGCCTGTGTCATCTCTTAACTTGGCACGCGCGCTGTTTCGTCTAGTGGCGGTGTCTCGGTCAAATAGCTTCTCTTGCATCTGGTAGGCGCGGAAGAGGACTTCTTCGTTTCCGTCGTTGACGCCGTCGGCTTCTTGGTTCATCGTGTCTACCGTGCCACCAACGTCTGCTGCGTCGTAGGTGTCATCTCGCTCATCATCGTCGGAGTCGAATGCTGCGAGAGCAGATAGAATGGCTGCTTTGTTTGGTGCTGTGGATTTATCTTGAAGGAGCTCATCGGCGTTCTTTTCCGGTTTCTTTCCAAATGAAATTTTGGTTACATCGGCATTAAGAAGATCAAAGTTGTCGTCATCAAACACATTCCGTCTTGATGGTATCTGCGGAGGTGATGGCGGTGGTGGCGTTGATCGAGGTGCGAGATTTTTTTGACGAGAAATGTCTATTTGGGATGATCTGCGGCTGTGTTAGCATGAATGTCGAACTCATCATGTAATTGAGTATATTTCAAAGGATAGGAAATCGCAGCAGCAAGGTTTTTTTTAAAGAAAAAAAAAAGAAAAGAAAAAGAAAACGTACAATGGCTCGGCCTTGTCCGCAGTGGCTAAGCGTGCTGGCAAGGATTCCGCGAGCAAGTTGGCGACCACCCTCTCAACGTCATCCCCATACTCGTCCAAGCACTTGGAGACAAATCCAGCTCCCAGGTCTGGAAACAAATCTTGGACCTGCGTAATCTGACTCATGCGATGGATGTTCATTTCTGTGTGCGTGGCGTCATGTGCGACTTTGCCTTTGCCCTTATCGACCTTTCTGCGCGCAAGACGTTTTGGTCTCGCCATTGGTCCCTTTTTGAAAGACTCCAAGGCGGCGATTCTCTTCTTCAGGCTTGCCGTTGCCACGTTTTGCGCCTCAGCCCTCCGCAAGAGTAACCTCAGTAGAGGCGTAGATGTCACAAGCTCCGGGACAAGTGAGTCGTTGACATTCAACGGCCCTAGCTTGTGAGCGTCTGCCGCCGAGTTCAAAGCAAACAACTGATCGTTGAGCATTGACCATTTCGGGGTTCGGATTCGACAAGTCCAGTGATGCACAAGTACATGGTAGTGATTATGGCATTCCGCAGCGGTGGATTCATGACCTTGAAGCAAGCGATCAGGCCATCGAAAAAGTCAGACCCTGCTAACAGCAGAGTACACGCATGAGGAGAGACGTGTAAGAGGGGATTGAGAGTGACGAGTCTCGATTCGACCAGCCTCAAATCGCCCTTGATGCCCGAATCAAGCTGAGATGTTAGAAGCTTCTTAAGAGACGTCAAAGAAGCCTCTATCACCGTGCCCGAAGCATTTTTGCGGAAGAGGTCGGCAATGAGCGTGGCCGATCGCGACTTCGGATATATCCTTGCAAAATCTGCTAGGAACTCATAGTCCAGCAACCCCGGCGGGCTCAGCAATCTCAAAAGTCGTGAGGTAAGGTGGAAGGCGGGCCGTAAGAGAGACGCAGAGCCTGGTATCGGCGATCCAGATTGTGCCGTCTCGTGCACGAATGTCGACGTGAATGTGACAAGGGAAGCATGATTACCTGCTGCTTTCGAGAACTGTTCATCTGAAAGATTCAAGTATGCCTGGCACAAGAGTTGCCACGCTTCCACAAGTGCGTGCCATTCCACCGAGCTCAACTGCGTCTGCCACGAGGCTTTTGGAAAGGGTGCCAAAGGCGGGAGCGTCGACATGCCTTTCACGCTTCTATTGGAGCCCCACGCTGAGAAACACGGGTCCTATGAGGGAGGTCAAAGTTTGAGGTAAAATGCAACTGCTGAGAATTTTGATGACGGAGCTTCGTCCATGTCTGCAACCCTGTTGGACAATCAATGTACAATTATGTCATGTCGCTCCTTCATCGCCGGATGAATCATCCTTCCTTGCTCACAACCTGCTGGGCAGCTGCTAAAAAAATACGTACCTGCCCATAGTCCCCCCCTCTCAACCAATCAGATCCCCACAAAACAGTCCAATTCCCCCTTGGGCCTAGTGCCCACACAAAGCCCTAGCGACTTCGAAAATCCCAAAACCCCCACCAAAAGGTTCGCGAGCGGATATTTCCAATCTTGAATCTCGACAACCTCCATCTTCAAGCCTTCATCACTTTGCCGAAACGTCGTAGTTTCCCCGCGTTCGAGTCGTGAAGGGCATCTTTCTTTTCCATACCTCCAAGACACCAGTAAACATGTCTTACAACAAGGCTGACAAGGATCATGGCGAGGCCGCCGTACGTTCCCCCCCCGAATTGTCCCCAGTCCGTGACGATGCGCAGACGCTCGACCGACCATTGCGATTGTACCGTGTTTCCGACGGTCGCGAGATCCGTTGCTCTGGTCGTGGGCGCCAAGACTCCTCACCAAGCTGTTACAAAACGGACACCCAACTAACTGACGTTTGTTTTCCTCCCCAGCAGAAGGCCCACAAGATCCGCATCACCCTCTCCTCCCGCAAGGTGACGGTCCTCGAGAAGGTCTGCACCGAGATCATCGAGCGCTCCAAGAGCAAGGACCTGCGCGTCAAGGGCCCCGTCCGTCTGCCTACCCAGACTCTCAAGATCACCACCCGCAAGACTCCTTGCGGCGAGGGTTCCAAGACCTGGGACTGCTACGAGATGCGCATCCACAAGCGTCTCATCGAGTATGTCTTCTCCTCCTTTGGAGATACGCGCCCGTTTGCAGACGGGGCAGCTGTCGCGGCCAAGTAGTTGCTAACAATTCGGTTGTAGCCTTCACGCCCCCACCGAGGTTGTCAAGCAGATCATTGTCAACATCGATGCCGGTGTCGAGGTTGAGGTCACCATTGCTGCTTAAGCATGTGGCAGGCTACGGGAAGGCGGCGCAACGGAAGGCTTACTTTCCGTTGCGCAGGGTGTCGGGGAAATAGTCAGCTCAGACAGTTCAAATACAACTGAGTGTGCAAAGTGGAATGTCTTCGACTTATCGCCTTGGTCATGTCTTCAAGAACTTGACGAACGCCACTACAACTACCACTAGTGACGAGATTGGTACTCGGAAAGTAATGTCTCATTTTGAACTTGAAATACACATCAAGGTAGGTCTACTGAATAAATGTGCCCCCACAAAGTCTAGGTACCTTTGTTCACATCAACGTGCTGGCGTCTCAAATGACCCAGCCTTATGCCTTCTACGTCTGAATATTCCTGAAGCGACCAGCCCATTCTATAAATGTGAATCCTGCAAACGCCATGAAATGCTCCTTGTCCCTGTCCAAATGTTGAAAATCCCGCCCTACTAATCTTCGTTCTTCGTTATCCTCTGTTTCAAAAATCCCACAGTGTACACTCCCGCGGAGGTGGCAGTTTGGGCATAACCCCGTCGGCAAAAGTTCCTGCCTGGGCAAAAGCAGCCCATTGACTCTTGCATCGTTCGTCGTATTGGTCATACGGCAGTTCTGTATCCTTGCAGTAGTCAGGGGCTCCTGCTGGAAACCAGATCCGTGTCCAGGTACCGTCGAACTCACGGATGCCGGGCAGATTGCCTTTGTAGGTGACAGGTTTGCCTTTGAACGACGCAAGAGCGCCATTCATATTCCTCGTAGCGTAGGTTTCAATGGCAGGGTGTTGTTTTTTGTTTCCTGGGGGATATGGGCTGCTTCCCCCTTGAGCTGTGGCTCCTGCGCCTGCGCCTGCGCCTGCGCCAGCAGCAGACGGAGCGGGAGCTTGCTGGGTCTGGCCCCCAGAGGCAAAGGGGTTCTGCTGTTGAGGCGCTGGCGTGTTGTTTGAGCCAAATGCACCCTTGGTCTGATTTTGCGTATTTTGTGCAAATGGGTTGCCTGACTGCTGGGGCTCGGAAGTGTTTCCCGCGGCAAAGGGGTTGGGTTTAGCGGACTGGCTACTCGTCTGGCCAAAGGGACTTGCATTTTGTGTCTGCTGTTGACCAAAGAGACCTGGCTTGCTGGCCCTGCTGTTTTGGGTCAAGGGATTTGAGCCAAAGGGATTCGCCGTGGCATTAATAGGAGCTGAGCCTGCGCTGGCGAATGGATTGGCCGCTGGTGCCGCTGCATTGCTGCTATTCACAGCTCCAAAGGGACTCGAGGCGTTGCCAGCAGCAGCACCGCCTGAAGCGAAAGGGTTGGGCTTCGGGCCTCCCAATTGTTCAACTTGCCCAAAGGCACTCCCGCCTGTTGGGGCAGGGGGCTGCGCAGTGTGTCCAAAAGCCGGTGCCCCGAATGGACTTGGTCTGGCTCCAAGGGATGACGGTTGCCCAAAGGCCGATGTTGCCTGGGCACCCTGTCCGAGAGCCGATGCTGCAGACTGTGACGGTTGGCCAAATGGCGATGCTTGTGGTTGCGCCGAAGGCTGTCCGAAGGCAGATGATGGTTGTGAGGGCTGGCCAAAGCCCGAACTTGGCTGCGCCGGTTGGCCAAAAGCGGGTGTACCGAAAGGATTTGACCGTTGTCCCAGCGCAGCTGGTTGTCCAAAGGCACTCGGGGTCGGCTGCGTTGCAGCTCCTCCAAAGGGATTTGTTGTCGTCGTACCACCAGATCCTGAACTGAAAGGATTTGCTGCTTGACCCGGCTGAGCAATCGAGACGGGTCTCTTTCCGACCAAAAATTCGCCAAACGGAGCGCCTTGTGTTCCTTCACGACATACATCCACTCTGTTCGGGTGTTTATTCTCGGCTTCGACGACGAACCGGGCCGCGTCTTGCGTGCTGCCCACAGCGGTCTGCATTTGCTGTTGGGCGTTCTGATAGAGTTCCTGTGCTTGATTGAGCTGTACTCATCGTTAGTATCATGCCTCAACCAGACTCTCGCTCTTCAACATCTGGAACAAACTCACAGCCTGCTGCTCATTCCCTGAAGCCTTGGCCGTCAGATAATGCAATCGCATCTCTTCAAAGCTCTGTTCTCGGGGATATCCCCCAAACAGCTGCTCCGGGGCATTCCGCCCAGGGGCGTACGCGGAGAGAATCCATTGTGGTGCTTCAGTCGTGAGGTCCTTCTCAATCGTCTCTGTGGTTACGCTGTATCTGGCTACACCAGCATTAGCAACGCTCATCACCCGTGTTCCCGGAGGATGTCTGGGAGGCATCGCATACCGAGCGCGTCCTGCAATCCACCATTTCCGCCACCTCCACCGCCCGAGGCTAGTGCGCCAAATCGATTCTGAGGTTGGGTTCGAGCGTTCCCTGTTCCAGGATGTTCAAATCGGCAACTACCTGAACAGCTTGTCAACTACTGGTCAATGCCGCCCCTGTGATGTATTTCGCTCGCAGAGAGCCACGGGAAAAGAAAAGAGCGATGTGACCGAGTTTCTGGGCGTAACAAACTCCCGATCACGGTTCAACGTACTGCCAAACTTGCAATAACCCTGCTGGTAGAATTTGCAAAGGGTCATGCTGGAGGGGCCCGAGTAAATGTTTCCGCCTTTGTCTATAACTTCATGTCGACAGGAATTGGTCAAATTAGGTAATCAAACGCGTCCAACACTTCTTTATCTTGTGACGATTATTGACTCGATTGCGCGTGTGTGTCGGGTGATTTGTTTCTTCTTTAAAAAACATTGAACAGTGGTCGAGGGCCAGCGACGCGAAAAGAAAGGCATCCTGCCTGATATTACCAGCCTTGCAGCCTCGGGGTGGAGTGGAGCCGGCATACGAGCTACGTGCCAACGGTGCTTGATTATTGGTGAAAGAAGGCCGAAGACTATCCGCAACCAGACACAGCATGCACCAAATTTCCCTAACAAGCTTTTATGATTTTTCTCTTTTTAATGTCATGAGGTTTTCGAGATGATCATAACTAGCCCAAACACCCGGCAAGCAGTTCAACCGAAACAATCAAAAAAGATGACAAAACGCATAACAAAACGCACTACATGATGCCGCATTAAACGATGACGCCCTGCTGGTTTCCGAGCCGTGACCTCGTCAAATACGCGTGAAGGTCCTATACCCTGTTTTGATATTTTCCCCCATCACAACACGTTAATTCGCTCAAGGCACTCAAGCCTTCTCTGCTCTCCTGAACTCAACCATGGGTCCCTTCTTAGCGCTGGTAAAGGTATCGATCAGCTGGAACTCAGTCTCGCGGTGACGGCCCCATTCGAGGTCGGCGCGTCCCTCACCGGGATCGACGACGCCGATGGCTCTCCGCAGATCATAGAGGTAGATAGTGCGGGCAAGAGTAGTGGTCATTTCGGCGTAAGCAAGGCCCTTGCCGATGCAGCCACGCGGTCCAACGGAGAAGGGGCAGAAGGCGCTTTGAGCCAAGGTGACGTCGTCGTCGGCCATGGTCTTACCGTTCAAGGGGTTGACTTCACCCCGCAGCCATCGCTCGGGAGCGTAGCCATAGGGAACGGGGTAGTAGTTCTCATTGTGGTGAATGGTATAATGGGGAGTGCCGACAACGGTGCCTTGAGGAAGGGTGTGGCCATCAATGGTCATGCCGCCGGCGAGGATCTCACGGGGCAGAATGCCTCCGACAGAGGAGAGACGCATGGCTTCGTCGACGCAGGCGCGCAAGTAGGTGCACGATCCCAGGAGGGGCCCGTGGACAATCTCTTCGACGTCGTTGAACTTGCCGCGGATTTCCTCGGTGACGCGCCTCAGGGCGTGAGGGTTGCGGACGAGGTAGAACAGAGTGGAAGCCATGGCAGTGGACGTGGTATCGGCACCAGCGATGATGAGCAAGTTGGACTCGCCCCAGAGCTCAGGGGTGCTGAAGCCCTGGCCGGTCTCGGGATCGCGAGCCTTGAGCAGGTAGTAGAAGAAGTCGCGACGATCAGTCTCCTCGCCCAGCTCGGTGCGCTCGGTGAGCTGGCCTTTGCTGTAGGCCATGTATCGCGCGCGGCCGGCAGCCAGCTTGGGGAACAGGAACTTGTCAATCTTGAGCTTGTCGACGATGGGCATAGTGCCGCAGATGAGATGTCGAGTCGTAGCCGCCTCGACGAGCTCCAGGGCAAATCGATTGTCGGGCTTCTCGAGCATGTGGAACGCCTTTCCGAAGCTGAGATCCCCGAGAATATCCATGGCAAGATAGTTGCACCAGTCGCTCATGTTGCGAGGACTGGTCCATCCCTTGGCATCAACGTCGCCATCGTTGAGGCCAATCTGCTCGCAGAAGGTGCGGACGTTGCCCAGAATGTAGCGCTGCATCTCCTTCATGGCGCTCTCGGAAAAGGCGTGCGACAAGACACGGCGCTTGCGAGCGTGGACATCCTTGTCGCGAGTGTTGTGCGTGTTGGCGGCGGGATGGACAAAGGCATCGTAGAACTCGGCCTTGCGGACGTTGGAGCGGAAACCATAAATGTCCTTGAGAGACTGGTTGGAGTTGAAGGAGAGAGAGTTGGGCCCAAAGCGAACAACCTTGCCTACAGACGGTGGGAATCAGCAACTATTGGATCGCGTCTGCAACAAGCCGTGGGAATGCCCAGTCCTACCATATCTCTGATGCATGCGCCAGAATTCCAGATGGCGGTCGCCCATGTATGCGTGGTAGAGCTGGAAGCCATCCGTCATCTTGGCCAGGAAAGGGCCGGGGTATTTCGCCAGAGGATGGAAGAAGACTCTGTATACAATGAGGCCGAGGGTCTAGACGGTGGTCCGAGTCGTGTTAGTAAAATCGTTTCTTCTCTCTCTCGCTTGCATACTCACAGCCAGATCAAAGCCCACCAGACCCAAAAGTCCAGACGTGGGCAATCCAATGGCATATGATCATGTACGAGTCATCAACGGAAACAACTTACGTAGAGCGCACCAGCTCCGACCAACAGCCCCAGGTAGATCCATAAATGTCCCAAATCAAGCCCCATGTTGCCCTAGTATTAAGCAGTCAAGAGGGAAGTGGGAAATGCGGAAATGGGGAGGAAGAAGAGAAGAAGAGGAAGCGTGATGAATTGTAAAAGAGGA
Organism: Epichloe scottii; assembly: GCA_021950295.1. Taxonomy (NCBI): domain Eukaryota; kingdom Fungi; phylum Ascomycota; class Sordariomycetes; order Hypocreales; family Clavicipitaceae; genus Epichloe; species Epichloe scottii. Next base: position 5,121,004 of record CP083247.1, on the reverse strand, counting down.
CGAGGTGCCCTCCAAAGTGCTGTGGAGGGTGTCGCCGATTGGAGATGCATGCGGCTTTCCACGGCACAGATGGAGGCGGCGGTGACGTTTATCGAGTAACACGCTAAAGATTGGTGGTTACGGGGGTTGAGGCGCATCCTGGGGGAATCTTGGGCGACGTCGCTAGCGGCTAGGGTCGGGGATCCGCCCGTTTGCGCTTGTTTACATGGCAGGTTGCCTTGCAGCAGCTATTGCCAAAGTATCGGCCCTCGCCGCGTGACCTCGACTTAAACCCGCGTTGGAAGCAATTCCGCATGCCTTCCGCGCGAAGAGGGCCCGGGATTTATGGGGCTCCCGAGACAAGAAAACTCCGCCTCTCCGTCATCCCCACCTCACACCAGGAACTCGTTCGTGTTTGGTGCCCCGCAGAATCAAAGGGTAATGTTCGTTCAGCATGACGTGACTCGTCTTGGCGTCTTGGGGGAGATGCATTGTTCTGGCAGCTGTGATGAATCATTTGCCCAGAAATCACCGTGTGAAACCTCTGTTTAGCAGTACCAATTCGTGCATTCCCACATACGCTCCCATCCTGGGAAGTCTCACGGTTTGGAGTGAGACATCCTGAGGAACCATAACAACTCCCATCAAAATCCAAGGTGGTGTATGTAATTCATCATCAAAGACTGTCCATAACTGCACATTTATAAACTACCTTACATCCTAGATTATTTCCTGGGATCCATACCTATTAGTACAAGTTTCACTTTCTTTCCCTGTCCTTATCATGTCATGGGAGCCTATCGCCTCTTCTAATTAAAATATCTAGGCTCGTCGAAGACATGATATCTGTGATCTCTAACGCCATGGCCCCTGAACATAGCTGGGAATCGCCATCCCTCAGGAACCTCATGCTCTTGCACGCGGCGATTACGTTCTTCAGCAGACACCGAGTCCAGCTGGTGGGCTTCGTCAGAGGAGGTGGGAATGACAAACTTGGCCACCTGCAATTCGGTGTCGGTAATGGTGCTTCGGCTCACACGAGCGTAGCCAACCCGTTTGAGCTTCTTGAACAGGATGTATTCACACCATCGGTCCCAGTCAGTTGGATCGACGTCGTGCATGCCGGATTTTTGGCTGACATATGTGTTGTAGTTGCCTTCAAGGGGCTTCGTGACGAGGTAACTGAGGAGGACGGCAGGTCGTGGCGTAGATCCCATCAGCTCAGCAAGATATTCAGACTGCAGGCGACGATCTTCGGGATCCTCTTCTTGCCCAGAGTGGAAGACAAACACGTCTACCAGTTCGCCGTAGACATCTAGTGTAGCATGAATGGCAGGTGCTAATTCACCGACGGGACTGGGCAGGAGGTGGTGCTTGGACTCGACGATAGGAAATTTGGAAAGCAGAGCTGCACCCCAAGTATGCTTGTTGGGACCAGGGCCGAAGTCGACGTACATTCCGAGGTCCTCGGCCAAGAACTGCGTTGTATCACGGTTGCCCATGATGATACGCTGAAGGTCCGACTCCAGAAGACCAACAACATCGAGTTCCATCTCCTTGATGAGGTCTCGCATGCGGTATTCGGAAGACCACATGTCATTATCCAGCGAAAAGTGAATGGTCCAGATACCGGCGGTGAGAACGCGATCCTTGGCGTGATACGGCTTGTAATCGTTTGTAGGGAACCGCATAAAAGCAGAGCACAAGAATAGAATGTTGACGAAGATGGTGGCGAAGCCGAAGTACTTCTTATGCTGAGACGCTGAGGGTCGGCGAGCCTGTTGTTTGCGCGGTTGCGATGAGTTATAGTCGTAGACACCAGCGCCAATCAATCCCGTCATGGTGTACATGACCCAATCTGTGTGCTCACGAACAAGGGGGCCGCCAGGTACAAAGGCGTAGGCCACAACCCAGACGTGGAAAAGGACCAAGAACACGTAAATGAAGAATCCCAGGCCAAAGGTAATTGCAGGTCTCTTCTTGGAGGCATTGGTCAGGAGAGGGACCGCGACAGCCATCAAGTAGGCTGCAATGATAAGAGCACCGTAGTATCCAAACCAGCGGCTGTAAAATGTCAACATCATGGCTCCAGCCGCGCCCACACCGTATGACGCCCATCCTCCAGCAAGAGACGGCTTGTAGATGCCAAAAAATACACCGGCAGACATGGCAACCAGAGTGCACCAACCGTGCGTGGAGAAGTACGGGCCACGAATAGGAAACCCCTCCCAGACCCAGAGGATCATGGTGCTAGTATCAGAGAGCAGAGAATGCATGCCAAAGAAAACGCCCCCGATACCACAGGCTGCCAAAACAGTTGAGCCTTTATGCGCGACATTAGATGCACCACTTGTCAATGGAGACTTCCGGGTGAAGCGCAGTGCAGCGACAATGCCAAGAATCAGGCCAGTGAGGTTCCATCCGCCGTTGGCTTCGTGCATAACAGGCCAAATGGGATTGTTGGTCTGCCAGGCGAACTTGGCAGTTGAGGACAGTATCAGACCAACGAGCAAGCCAAGAAGCTTAGACTCGAACCTCGTCTCATGGATCGACTCAGCATGGAGAGTGGCGACCCAGCCCAAGGTTGACATGGCAACACCAAATCCAACTGTGAAAAGACGGCGAGCAGGGTCCAAAACCAAGTAAGCTGCAACTCCAGAGAGAGATAAGAGGTGAACGATGCGCTGGTTGTTGACGACGACGGAACGGAGAGGCCCAACGAGAAGTAGGGGCGAGATGGACACCAAAACGAATGCCTCATAACCGGAAATTCCCATATGCCAAAGAGGGAAGTCTTCTCTGAGTCAGCATTGTTCAATAGCTCAAGCGGGATTAAAGAGAGTACATACACCAGACAACAAGACCCAAGCTAGTTAACATGGACCAGAATACGAACTAGCAAGGCGTTAGATGTTGCTCCAATGCACAAGATCAGAATCACTCACTCCATGATAAACATCAGCCGCAGTGTCCAAAGCCTCAGACCAGGTAAAGCGCACGGAATGAAGACCCCCAGAAACTATGTCTTTTCTTTTGAGGTATGCCGTTAGTCTATCGATGTAACGCAGGATAAGAAGCGCAACTTACTCCTTCTCCATGACTGCGGATGAGACGGGTGAATGGTTTTCACTGCGATAAGACTTAGAGCATGATTCAAAATCAAGTTTATTGGATTGGACTGAACAAGAAGCCAGCACTATGTCGGAAGCCATTGCACGTACCCCTTGCTCAGGCCCCTGACGTCCCTAATAACAACTTCGAATGTCTTGAAATCCAAGGCTGTGACGGCATCAAAACCAACATCAAAGAGGATCAATGCCCACTCAAAGAAAGCATAGATAGTGTAGGCTGGGCATTGTGTTAGCAACGGTAGCCCGATTCTGTGATCTGGAGGGGTAGTACAAACCTCCGGCGACACGATGCACCTTGTGCTGGATGAAGAAGAAGATCAAAGGTACTAAAGTACCGAAGAAAGCACTACCGAGATACTTTCGGTACTTGATGGCTTGGGGATTCGGGGGCTCAGAGCAATGCATCCCAGCGTCCAGGGAGAGTGCAGACAATGTAGGAGATCATGAGAATGTCGTGCCAATCATGATCGTCGGTCGATGTGATATATGTCCAGCCACCGCATGTGAGAGTTCTTAGAACGCCCATTGAAGCAATGAAGCCAGGGAGCTTGGTGCCTGGCTTTCGACTGAGGAGATAGAACAAGCCAACGAGCGCAAATCGAGGTCCTTTGGCGTTTGGTCAGTACGAGCCTAGCACAACAATGAACAGAAAGTAAAGTGGTGTGTACCAGATGTGATGGCAATGAATAACATGAAGAACGATCGCTCGGGGTATCGATCGCCAATTGTTGCGGAGACGGATGGAAACCATTCCTGAGGATATCCATAGAATTCGTTCTCGACAATCTTGTGGTAGTGCAAGCCGACGCCGACAATCAATGCGCTGAGAAAAGCGGCTGCATCATCAATTAGAGTCACAAATCTTTCGATTGATCCTGCGCTCAATCGCAGAGCATGTTCTCGAGGCTCCGCGCAATTCACAAGCAAAAAGATGACCTACTGTACGCGATGATGGTGTGCGCCCAGCTGACCCATTGCCCCCGAAGCTGAGGACAACGCCGCCGTCCTTGTCCTTATACTTGGACATGGCGACAGCAATGGCAAGAAAAGTGTGAAGGAAGGAAGGAAGGAAGGAAGGAAGGAAACGGAATCCCAAAATACTTAAAACACCATCCGGGGAATCCGGACGTGGAAGAGGGCTGCCTGAAGGACAAGAAAGAGGATTGAGGGGGCAATAGAGGGCCTCGGAAGCTCTGGTGATTCGGAACTCAGGTACGGAGTCGTCTCGCCCTCTACGGAGATACCAGCGACCGGATGCTCCAATCCCTGTTAGGCGCAAGCGAGGCTGAGAGTCGGTGGTAACAGCCCCGCTAAAATTTCAGATCTTCCGTAGCCTTAAGAAAAAGTAAATCTTCCATAATAGCACCGCGCCTTGTATTCCTCAACCCAACAACGCTTCGCCGAGTGTCTTTCCCAAATACAGTGCTTTGCACTGTTCTTTTTGGGAATCGCCCCAGATATTCTTAGTAGCCCGTGATGGCCGGCGTTGCGGAAAAGGCGAGATTCTATCTCGAACGCTCTGTTCCCCAACTGCGCGAATGGGAAGAAAAGGAAGTGTTTTCCAAAGTATGTCTGTCACTTGTAACAGCCACAGTCTCTGCGTTTTGATTACCGAAACCTAACTTGTTCTCGCTCTTGCAGGATGAAATTCGAACAATTGTCCAGAAACGCAATGAGCACGAACACAGAGTTTTGTCCCCAGGCAACTTGCCGTCCGAATGGTCCACGTACGCAAAATGGGAACAATTTCTGGAGACCCTTCGCAACAAACGTTGCAAGCGTCTCAAGATTCATCATCTCAATTCAGCACACGCAGGACAGGCCCGTGTGCTGTCCATCTACGAACGAGCTGTCAACAGACACCCGGGGAGCAGCGAGCTGTGGCGGGAGTACCTCTCCTACACGGCGAGCGTCAAGGCCGCCAAGCGTTGGCGGAAGACAATGACAAGTGCTCTTCGCATGATGCCCCAAGATGCAGATCTCTGGATCATGGCCGGGCGACGATCCGCTAGGAACGGCGACATGGCGTCCGCGAGAGGCTTTTTCATGCGTGGATGCCGATTCTGCAACAAGGACTGCAGACTCTGGTTCGAATATGCCAAGTCCGAGATGGAGTGGTTGGTCAAGGTGGACAAGCGCAAGGAAACCAAGGGGTGGATGCTCTCCGACCCGATCGTGTTGACGACGAAGACGAGCTCCGCATCGTGGATAGCGATGACGACGGGGAAGACGACGATGGCAACATGTTGCCAGAGCCATCAAAAGCACAAGCCAAAGTCATCGATAAGCGTGCATCTAAGGAGCTCAAATTTAACCCTGCCATGGACGGCGCCATACCCATGGCGATTTTCAACATTTCAAGGAAACAGATATTTTACTCTCCCGAGGTAGCCGAGGCGTTCTTCTTCATGTTTGCCTCCTTCCAGACATTGTCTGTTGAGCCCAAGGTCTCGCAGCATGTGCTAGATGCTCTCAACGAGGAATTCCCCGAGCATCCTTCAACTTGCAATTGCTATATTCGACAGCCTATTCTCGGTGTGAACCACAACACTGCTGAGTTCGCACGAGGCTTGCGCGAGGTAATGGCACGTCTGGGGGATAAATTGGACTCGACTACGAACATGGCGGAACTGAGCCGAAAAACGGCGGCGTGGATAGATGCTTACTTGGCATTGGGCGATCTTGACGATGGTCTCCGAGAAGTTCTGAAGCATATCAAGGGAAAGCTGGCTGTATCATGATCATATGTTCTGCTTTAAGTAGCTGCATATATGAGCGTTGGATTGTGTCCTTTCTACTCCGTATAGCTAAGGGGTACCAAAAGTTGCGGTCACATGCAATACGGTGGATTTCTGTCATGTATCAGCCCATTTCAGATGTCACGACGTCTTCTGCATGTGGTTATGATTACCGGGTAGGCTGGTTAGGCAACAACCTTAAATATCGTCCCGAGAAAAGTGCGCGAAAAAATGAAAAGACCCCACCTAGTATGCGGGGACGGTCGACCGGTATGCTTACGCTGGCTCTTGAAGACATTCAAGTCTCGTTGCTCGTGTCTGTATGAGTGTGAAAAACCCACCCCGAACAAACCAGGTTTGCCCGCAAGTATAGGTGACTGGTCACAAGCCTTCTCATTGCCCAAGAGTCTTGCATCATGCCGTGCTGCCATCGAAACAGACCCAGCCAGCCTGCCAGCTCGATGACACGCGCAGGGGTGTCAATGGCAACGGAGTCATGATTGATGGGCATATCCACTCCTACGAAATCTGATTAGCCAATAATCTCGGCAACAGATGGTGTGAAATGCCGAACGCAAAGTATAATAGTCTTCTTCTTCTTCTTTTTTTTTACCACCGTAAAGGCAAGATGCAGGCGTACGAGGTTGAAACCCGTTGAGGAAGGATGGGAAAGGCCATGATGGATATGAGAGGCAATCACGGAACCAACATCTCATGCAGGCAGGCAGCAGACGAGCACGGAGGGAGCCGTGGGACAGGGTGGTTCGGGCGCTGAGACACATGGATCTACACCAGGACGGGCCACGGCTGGCATGACCAAAGGTTTCAAAACCGTGCAATCACAATATTGCCTTTCGTAACTTATGAGGAGCTAAAGTAATACTACAAGTTTACGAGTATAATAATACTTATGTTCCCTAGTTATTTAGCTACTATATATTACCTGAGGCATCCTCCACCCCAACACAGCCGAGATGGGTTTCATCCAAGATTCTGGCGCAATGCGGCGCAATGCGGCTTCGTTTGTTCTCGTTTAGGGCGCATGAGGAGCGAATCCAGGTGGACACAATGAGGCGTGGTGTGATCCGTAATAGCGACCGAAACCCCTCGTCTTTCCTCATCAACGATGGCCAAGCTGGGGACGAGTTCTGTAACTAAAAAGAAAAACAAACATGAAAACGTAGGCGTGACAGCCAGCCGCTTGGCTCGTTCATTGCTTGGATGGTCCGAAGGGCCAGGCTGCTGGGACTGAGGTCACTCACATAAGTAAACCTTTCCCCCTTCACCGTTCCTTCCAAGCAGCCACTTCTTTCTTTCATGCCAAAAAAAAAAACCAGTTCACTTACTCTTTCGTTTCCACGAGTACTCACGCCATCATTCCATTACCGTCGCATTTTCCAGCTCGCCTCGCTGTTCACACGGCCAGAATATTTGTTGCGGAAAGCCTGCTGACGGCACTTATACCCCACTGGATCGAATCCGCTCAGTCATGTTGGAGGGCTGAAAGCACGACCTTTTTGAAGCTCGACGCCGGCCACCAAGACAATCGAGAACATATTCTCTGGATGAAAAGGAGCGTTCGAGTCGCCTACCCACGAAAACGAGATAGGAAATGGGCAGATTTTGTTGACGTGGCCCAAAAGGCATGGCAGAGACGGACGGGCAGAGGGCTCGGCTTTGGGCCGCGCGCCTTAACTAGGTGCGACAGGGGTGGTCCCCACTGATCTGGCATATCATTGACCCCTGTAAGGAGCACTTGAGCGCTATCAACGGCGCCGGCACCAAACCCAGGTCTCCATACCACTCACCCGCTGACTGACAGACCAGGCACAACCCCCGGCAGGAAACAGCGGCGTTTGGCTTCCATGTTCGGACAATTCACAAGTCCAAGTTTCAGAAAGTCGTCTTCTTGGTCACTTCAGGGGCAAATGCAGCTCTGATCAATCGTATCCTCGCACTCGCCGAATGTCGCCGACACCGTCAAATTTGCACGCGGTCACATTGCCACATCGATCTGCTTGCAGGAAAGCTCGCCTGGTGCATCCCTAATAGTGCCTCGCGCCTTTGGTGGGTCCATAGGCCCGCGCCATCTGCAACCTTGTCACCATGTTTTAAGCCACGAGAAGCTCTCTCCGAAGGCTTGGGCCATCGATTTGCAATGCAGGAGTTTCATGGTTGGCGTCGAGGACTGGACTTTGTCGCCGGATAAGATTCGAGGGCTGCATAACACTTACCCAGTCCAATTGCGGCTGCGTTGTTTATGAGACTTTGGCCGAGCCAAAGTGTGTGGCCCTGTCAGCCCTATTTGGCTCGGGCTCTGTTATTATTCGCGGATGGAAGGACAAGGCCATGGATTTTTTCGTTATCCTTGCCAGGCTCACTACCTTTTCTTCACTCCAACGGCGACGATGATGCTAATCTCGACATTGCTCCAGCCAGATGAACAGAAATCGCAGCTGTGGTTCGTTTGCGTCGGTCTGTTTTGCTCGCAAGCTCTCGCTCTATCACGATCAGCCTGCCCACCATGGACGCAGCGACTGACATGGCTCTGAAAATACCAAAAGAGGCTGGATGGACATTTTCAGGACCGAAGACTTTGATTCTCGACGGCAAACGATGGACTAGCGATATGCCATGAAGAGATTTCGAAACGTGTCTGCCCAGGTTTCCATGCACCTTCTACAGTCCGTTGAAGTGTTATTATTCCGACATGCTTGAGTCTGGCTACCTACCCAGGTACTCGAGCTGCTCTGAGAGGGAAGGCAATCGCCACGAGCACAAATTCCGCCCCCGTCATGCTTGCCTGCCTGACTCAGCATTGTGGCTGTGGTTCAAGCCGGAGAGGACCAAGACGTTTGAACGACTCTTGGAATTTTATCTGGACCAATTCTGCGCCGTGTGATCTTGAGGACAACAGTGTGTCTGACCGTTCGAGCCATGCACAGGCATATAACATGAAGCATCATCCTGAGCGGAACAAAGCCTTTCAAGACCACGATGGAGACGAACAATGGCCCACGCTGTTAGCAAATACGTGGGGTCTGCAGCGGTCAACATAACAGGCGACCCACGGTCCACCACTATTCTCTGGATTTGTCCTCTGATTCGCTCTGTGCGGTTGCAGGCTTCGTGGTCTGTCATACGCTAAGCCTGAAACGGCATAGAGAGGGACTCTCACAACGGCATCTCCTCCCTGCGAACTGAAACCAGCAAGCCAAGCAAAATCAACACGGTAATAAAGCTGACGCGCGTGCGACTTGGTTTTCGTTTGCTGTGGCATCTGTGCGGTGCTAATTACCAGACGGACTGCTCTATTATCTACTCTACTGGAGTCTTTGCAAGCCTGGCTCTAGCCCAGATTTGCCCACTCACACCTGCCATCTCGCCGAGGCCGCTTCTGCACACACCGCTCTCGCCGTAAGCAACCCCTGGCCTTGCCTGGCGACGTGACGAACCCAGAGGCAGGTTGCCTGAGTCCTGTCTTTGGTCTCGTGACCCCCATCTTCTCCGTTCGGACGGGCTACTGGATCCGTTTCGGCTTGCTGCGCGGCAGCTGTGAAGTGGCCTGAAGGCTCTGGAGCGGCCGGCCGATACGAAAATTTCTCTCTCCGCCTTTGCCTTCCCGCGCGACTGGATCACGGTCACCGCGAACTGACGGCGCTGTTGCTCCCTCTCTACACCGGTTCTAGCCCGTTTCACTTTGCATTTGAAGTTGCCCACCTTGCTGCGCAACGTCGCTAGCCCTGCAGTTTGGCGATTGTCGTAGGCATTCGCCCTTGTCCGGGTTCGTTGGTGCGCGCGCATCCCAGGTAAGTCTGGTACGTTGGTTCAGCCCCTTGACACCCGGCCGGCCACCACAGGTTGGTTGCTCTTCGGTTTCAACCTGACTGGTGCGGTGCTGCCTTTGGCGCTTTCAGCCCCCTATCTATCCCTCTGGCTTCTCTCAGGGGTCCAGGGCCGCGCTTATACCACCTGAGCAATTTACCCGCCCTACTGTCTCTTGCCTCGCCCGCCCTTGTTGGGTTGGTCACGCAGACGGGCGTCTGGTCTGGTCATAGTCTCGCTGTTACGGAGTACTCCGCTTGGCTTCACTTTGCTTGCTTGCTCTCTTGGTTCTCGCCCCCCCCCCCAAAATCGCCCAATCAGCACTTCATCCCTACCCTCGCGCCCTCGCAGCACGACATTGTATTATTGCATAGTTTGGTCTTTTGGCGCCCGCGAGTGCTAGTTTGCTAAAAGAGCCTGCCCTTGGCTGCTGCTAGTACTGAGAACCTGCTCTGGAAGTGGCGGTGCTCTCAGTCCCGGCGCTGGTCTCCGCCTGTTCTTCTGGCCTTTTGGCTCGCTGCCTCTCGGAACCCACCCCGTCCTGCCTGCTGCCCATTTCCCACCCGACACCACACACGCACCGCACACCACACACAATCCTCCACCAACCCGTGACGCGACTCGACCTATTCATCACCACATGCCGTGGTCGTGACACGGCCCCATCGTCATCCGTCCCTGCGCCCTTCAATGGGTCTATGGCCGTATACTTCTTGATCGCTGACGTCGTTGCGCACAGCCTGTCGGGGCCATCGCCATGAGCGCCTGGATGAACGACGCCGTCCCCAACCATAATGGAAACGGATTCCCTCACATGAACGATCCCAACGCTGCCGGTGTAATGATGGATCCTTCCGCCTTTATGAACAACCCGGGTCAGTTCAACCCGGGTCTATTTCCTAACCAGCAACAGATGGCTGGAATGCAGAATGGCCCGATGCGCCACGGTTCGCCGACATATCAGAATCAGAACCCGAATCCGAACCCGAACTCGAATCCGAACCACAACCAGAACCCCGTCTATCAAACCAACTCTGTGATCCCATCAAAACGTCCCCGTCCACGAGAAGATAGTGTTACTGGATCGCCGGGGCAGAACCCAAACATGCAACCGCCGTCGCGTTCCGAGACGCCGCAACAACAAAACTTCGCGGGCTTCCAACCTGGTGGTGGCGGTACTATGCCTCAACAAAACACTGGCCAGTTTCCCCATCTTCAGGCGAACGGGTCTGCCAACGCCAGTCCATCGCCCATCATGGGCAATCAGTTGCGACCGGGAAATGTGCCTCAAAGAGTAGCTACCGCGTCGCCACATCCCTTTTCACCTGGTCCCCAACAGTTTGGCGGCTCGCAGACCTCTCCAATTCCGTCGGAGCATGGCACTCCCCAACCGAGTCAATTCATGCAAAATATGCCGCCTGGATATAACCCAAACTATGCGCAGTCGCCTTCCAATCCTCGACCATCTCCCAACCCAAATGCAATGGCTGGCGGCGGAGGTGGTCAAATGATGCCACAACAAATGGGCCAAATGCCGCAGCACATGGGTCAGATGCCCCCGAACATGTACCAGCAGATGCAACAACAGATGCAACAGCAGGGGCAGCAAACACCTGGACAACAGCCGGGCCAAAGACCACAAGGCATGGCTGACCAGCAGAAGATGGCAGCTTATCAAATGCGCCTCCAGCAACAGTTGCAGGGTAATATGCAGATGCAAGCACAAATGCAAGCGCAAAATATGGGTCGTGGCATGATGCCAAAACAGCAGATGCCCAGTATGCCAAATGGTCAGATGCCTCCAGGCGCCATGCGACAGCAGCCTCGCCCAATGGGTAATATCAATCCTGAGCAGTTCATGAAAAACTTGACAGCACTCATGAACGCCAAGGGACTACCTTTGGATCCCAATCCTATTGTTGGGGACAGGCCCATCAATCTAGTCATGCTATTCCAAGTTGTTCAATCCAAAGGCGGCTATAAGTCTGTTGCTGCCTCCAATGGTTGGGCGCATATTGCCCAGGCATTGGGATTGCCCGCTCAAGTACCTACCGTGGCACCGACGCTAAAACAAGTATATGAGCGAAACCTTGTCAAGTTTGAGGAAGTTTGGATCGCTCAACAGAAACATAGAATGATGCAACAGAATGCGGGAATGGGTGGCCCTGGAGCGCCTCAGAAGCAGGTGCAACCCGGACAACACATGGGTCAAGGTCAGATGCAGCAGCACGGGCAACAACCTCACATGCCACAGCAAACGCCGGCCAAGGGAAATCAAACCCCCATCAACGGATTCTCTACGCCTCAGCCCACCCAACCTCATCCACAACAACCGCAGCAGCAAATCTCTCACCAGCAGCCTCAGGCGCAGCAGCAGCAGCAGCAACTTCACCAACAAAATCAACAGCCACAGCAACAACCATCTACTGCCAATGCAGCTCCGGGTCACAGGAGCAGCATTTCGAGGAGTGTCGACCCCTCTGCATCCAATGACTTTTCTTTACGATCCCCAGCGCATCACCGATCTGGCAGCGTCTCTGTTGACGGACGGCAGCAAACTCCCATGGCTCATGTCGCTGCTGAGCAACACATGCCTCAAATGCCCCCGAAACCCGAGGACTACAGCCCCTGTGCTCGCGAGCTATCAACTTATGGCGGAGTCGACCTCCATGCCGCCAATCTTCTCGGCGCTGAACTCGAGAGGTGGGAACCAATTGCCCCGTCAGTAAACGAGCTAGGCAACGTCGATATTTCTGCATTGACTCGAAGTCTTCAATGTGGCATTCACGGTGAAGTGCGCGTGGCACTTGATACATTGGCCACGATTTCGTCATCGCCAAATCAAGCCCATTTTTTGCATCTCAGAGCCTGCGATGATTTGGTTGAAGCCTTGGTAGACTGCGCCGAAACGCAACTAGATCTACTTGTTGAACATACAGTAGAAGTTGCTGATGAAGTTCAACTGACGGCATATGAGGACATCGTTCGAGCTTGCAGGATAGAGCGATGGGCAGTCAAGAACATACCAGCTTTCGGCAGCAACGGTTACGAGCTCGATCGAGCTGTGGAACGTCTTACTTGCATCACAACAATATTGCGAAACGTATCATTCCCAGGGGAACAAAACGACAACCACCTTGTTCTCTGTGACGAGTCGGTAATCAAGCTGCTTTGTTCCATTATTCGATATCTTGGCACAAGAACAATGCTTCTGCGGACGCACAGCAACACTCTTGATTTTATGAAGGATATTGTGGTGCTTCTGTCCAATATTGCAGGATCTTTAGAGGTTCCCGGTAGAGAGCAAGCTTTAAGTCTCTTACAGTTCCTTCTGGCGTTTGCCCCCGCACCTGGCCCATCAGTAATCAACGATACGCTCAACTTTACACCTTATGACCCTAGTATTCATTCATACCTTCCTCATGCGGTGGACGCCTTAGCCAAGTTGCTGGCCCGCGACGAACCGAACCGAAGCTTCTACAAAACTCTTTTCACAATCGATTCATCATCGCCTCTCGGCAATGAACTTCTTGCTAGAGCATTCGCTTTGGCCATCTCACCCATACCCGACAAGGCAAAAGAACAATTCCGGCCAGCGCAGTTTCCTCCTCTGTTCGAAACCCGAAAACCTTTTTTGATGCAGGGTCTCTTGGCTGCGGAAATTATCGTGTCTCTGGTGCCCGCATCCGAATCGAGCATCGCCAGGCCCCTCTTGGCATCAGGCAATGGTCTGTCGCAAAATCTCATCAAACTTATCCAAGATCTGAGTGTCCTGTATGAGAAGCCACCACTCCAAGCCAGGGGCGGCAGTCGTGCAGCGGCGAGAAAGGACCCCGAACTCGTTTACATCGTTGTTGTTGCTGCCTCACTCTTGCGGCGCCTCGCTGAAAAGGCACGAGATGCGTCCGCCGCCGGCGCCAAAGGTATCGCAGAATTGCTCCCGCCACCTCAAGTTCTAATGGACGCCTTGATGATGCAGTCACCGGAGTGGACCAAGGATGGGTTGTTACCACAATTAACGGCTGTACTGAATTTGGACAGATGATGATGAATGCAACTGGCCTCCGGCGGCAACGCGCTCGCCAGCATTGTTGCTATGTTGTGTCGGTAAAGGTGGCTTTCTTTTTCTGGATAGGGCCGCTCAGCGATAGAAACAAATAACGAGTGAATGTGCAATGCACATGCTGTATTCTTCCTCTTCTACTCTTTACTATTATGTGGTTATCTTTGGTTTTTCTTGACTTTGCTTCTCGTTACCTCTGTTACGGTGTTATCAGACGATGGCGCATAGCTAGATTTGCATGGAGATGCGAACAGTGACCTGGAAGGGACCTGATTAGGGTATATTCTATTGGAAAAGTGTACATAGGTGTGGGCGTGAGGTACAAATCAATACCACAAAACCATTCAAAAACGATCTAGCCCATATAGGCACTATTGTATAATTTTGTTTGGCCGTCCAACTGAGGTGTTGCGACATACACTGATATTACATGGGAGGCTGATCGCGGCTTCGCTGATTCTGACGATTCCCCTTTCGCTATTCTATTTGTCCTTAAAATCCACGTGCCAGCAACCAAGACTTTGCCTTTTCGTAGTAATCACCCTGTAAGACTTTGTCAGTTCATGCATCGGAGACCCAGCAGGAGCACCGGACATAACGAACCTTCAGTTCCAAGTTCCGTGTCGTGGGATTGATTCTAATCTCGTCCTGACTGACCCCAAGTGACTCTACCATGTCCTCCAAGAGTTTCCTCCGGTCACCGTCGACTTTCTTTATCAGGACCACAACACGGTTTCCACCTGACTTTAGTTGCTTGTAGACTGGTAGCTGAACCGATGGGGTACGACGGACAATGTAAGGACCACTAGCCAGTTCATCCGTCGTCTTGGTTGGGGGCGGAGTTGGAGCCCGGCTGATAGGTGTGTAACTGCGAGTAGCTTTTGTGGTTGCAGTAGAGAGGCATCGAGATGATGATGCCAGAAAAGAAACCTGGGAAATTGGCAATTTCTTTGCGGCTTGTGAAAGGCTCGAGCTTGAGAGGCATATTTGGCCTTGGTATACGACCCGGGGAATGTGTTGACTCATTGTGGTGTCGAAAATGACTGCAAGACAGGTGACCATTAGCTGAATGCTTGGCAAAGACAGAACCGGAGTGATCGAGATGCGATACCAAATGGCTTGGAGAGATAGCGGACCGTACGAGAACGAAGATTTTCTGATGTTGAAGTACAAAGTGGCGGCCACGTGAACTAGGCTGATCACTAACACAATTGGCTTTAGTAATCAGAAAATGTACACATGAGGAATCACCCTGATCACCAGCTTCATCCCAAAGCAATGGGAGTTGGATCGCCCGGAAATCGAGATCACATGACCTGCGTGTCAAGTTGACTCGGCAAATCCCCGGCGCGCGTCGATAAAGCCCCCACACCACTTTGTGCATTGGCGAAATTCACCAAAAATCTGCCCCTCCATTTGTATTTGTATCTACGTGTGGGCGAGTTGCGTCTTATTACCACCCTCATTTTTTTGCGACGAACGAGCTGGATTCGCCTTTTGATCCTCCCACCCCCGCCCTCCACACCGCCTGGGAAGCTCCAACGAAATCAAGAACTTCGAAACAGGTCCCGCAAGCTTTTTCTTTTCGTCATAAAAATACGCCTTCCCTTCATATTCCATCATGGAGGATCTTCTCAACGCCGTTTCGGCCGACGGTTCATCGATCATGGCCCAGGTGGCGCCCCATCTGAGCCGTCACTTGCTTTTCCCGCTCATCCAGTTCGAAGGCGACAAGGCTGAGGAGAAGGGTGATGGCGACATGGCCAGAAAGGTCTTGTCTGGAAAGATAAAGCTGTTGGAGGACACCAATATGACCGACTACGTTGCGACTTTGTACTGCGAGCTGCACGGCGTGGCTGACCCCCGGCCGAGTATATCAAGAAGAGACAGGAGGTTCTAGCACAACTGGAGAAATACGAGCAGGCTACTGCCAAGATTGCCGATCTTTTGACGCAAGATGAGGTCGTCAACGGTCTTCGAAGCGACAAGGTTGCCAACTTGGAGTTTTTGAAGAATCAGCACGGAGTAAGTGGAAGTTGGAGAGTTGTAGTCAGACGGACGTGGAGAGGGGCTGTTCTTGACAAGCATGAGGGAACCCTGGTAATATGGTGGGATTCAGCATGTGCGTGCTAATAAGACTTCTTCACGTTAGGTCACGATGGAAATGGTGAATGCGCTCTACGACTTTGGACAGTTTCAGTTCCGATGCGGCCAGTATGGTCCTGCCGCCGATATGCTTTATCAATTCCGAGTTCTGTCCACCGACAATGACAAGGTATCAGCCTCTACCTGGGGTAAGTTGGCGTCGGAAATCCTCTCCGCAAACTGGGAGTCCGCTGTGGACGAGCTGAAGAACGTCAAGGAGAGCATCGACACCAAGCTCTTCAACAACCCAAGAGCCCAACTTGACCACCGAACCATGTTGATTCACTGGTCTCTTTTCCCCTCTTCAACTGGGAGGGCGCGCGTGAGCCCATCCTGGACATGTTTTTCTCCGCCGCCTACATCAACACTATCCAGACCTCGTGTCCCTGGGTTCTGCGATACCTTATTGCTGCCGTCATCACAGGCCGCACCCGCGCACGAAACAGCTCCACCCAACAGAAGCAGCTCAAGGACATTGTGCGCTACGTCCGCCAGGAAGCCTACGAGTACGCCGATCCCATCACCCAGTTCGTCAACGCCCTCTACATAGCCCACGACTTCAACGCCGCCCGTGAGGCCCTCCGCCTTGCCGAGGAGGTCTGCAGCAGCGATTTCTTCCTCGCCTCCTCTGCCGACGCCTTCGTCAACGCCGCTCGCCACCTGATCTGCGAGAGCTACTGCAAGATCTTCAGCCGCATGAACATCCGCGACCTCAGTGCCAAGCTCGGCCTCAACCCTGACGAGGGCGAGAAATGGATTGTCAACCTCATTCGCGAAACTAGACTCGACGCAAAGATTGACAGCCAAAACGGCACCGTCATCATGAACCACCCCCCAACAATGTCTACCAGCAGGTCATTGAGAAGACAAAGGGTGGGTTCTTCAGAACACAGGTTCTCAACGCTGCTGTGTCCAAGTAAATACCCGTGACGGGGATTCCTTTTCTCTTCTCACCCCCATCAGCTACGGGGACGACCAAAGCTCAACTCCTTCCCTCACAACCCTGACATATATTTTCCACCTCACAATTTTCCTGAGACGAGGAAATGTAAATGTTTCTTACGATGCTTGCTTTGGTGCCTGCCTCCCATGGTGATGCGGTTTGCATTGCATGGCGTTTTATATACTTGCCTATTTTGTTTTAACTATTTCGGAACACTCGGGAGGGATGGGTTCCGCGGCCGCTCAGGGCGAGGAAGGGCACCAAGGAAAGATGGCGGAAGCGGAAGCGCACACTCCATTGATGTGGATTCGTATTGGAGCTGAAATTGAGAATTTGATCTGTTAATCGTGGTCGTGATGATATGTGGGAATGTGACGTGACGTGGACTTCTACTCTTCTGACCCCTTCCGCGGCGTATTTTCTTATCCAGCAGGAATCATTCAATGCCTGTCTCGTCATCGATGATCATCGGAACGCTTGATGCAACCAAGTAATGCACACCCAGCCTGAGGAGGGAAGGGGATAGGAACCGACTAATTTTACGATACAACCACAGCAATTAACTTGCGTCGTGACGCTCGAATGTCATCATGAGAAACTGAAGCAGTCAAGTAAAAGTGAGTGAGCACTGGTAGCTTCTGAGTCTTGTACGCAAGCTAGAAGTATAATAAATGTGCCTTGCATCTTTTTGGTCTACACGCCCCATAAGTCATGACTTCATTCATTGTAATACACTCCTCTTCCATCGAGCAACTTCGCCAGCCCCCTGACCACCGTGTATCTCTTTAGGGCTTTCGTCTTGATAAAGCGTGGCTGCTCCCCGTTCGCACAGTCCTACTGCTCTGCTTCTCGTGCTGCCAGCCACACTTGGCTCTTGAGAGCCTCGATGGCACTACCTCTCATCCACCATGCATCGTCACTTGAGCCATGTACTTGGACGTTTTCGCTTGTTGATTCATCGAGGTGCCCATCCCCGGCCTTGATGGTGGCCTGGCTGTCGTGGACGCTGGCTGTTCCATGTTCAAGCAGCCTCTCTCGCGCGGCACCCCATTCGAAGAGGAGCTTGGCACCCTCGAGACGTTCCCGGTCGCCACCTTCCATTATTCCTCGCTCCATTTCCATTCTTACATCTACCGCAGACCCCACTTCTTGCTCATTTTCATTACTTTCCAGGAGGGCTGCCTTTTCTGCGTGGCTGACTCCTCGAAGGTTGTCTAGCTGGAAGATCCATTCTAATGGGTTACCTCCTTTACCATCGCTGCCCAAGGTCCGAAGCGTCGACGTAAAGGCACCTTCGCGAGGTGGGCGCCGACGCAGATATATGCTCTGTGTTCGGGCAAAGGCTTTCTGTAGCTCAATATTGGAGAAGTCTAGTTCCACGTCCCAGAATTGCGGACCACATGATGTTGACAGGCTGGATATTTGACCCAGAGGGGGCAGGAGACAAGGAGTACTGCGGTACAGGATGTGCTCCGAGGAAGAGTCTTGCTTCATCTTGATCTGCACTGATACAGACACAGGTTGTCCCGTCAAGACATCCTTTGCGACCAAGCAGCGCTGTTCAGTCGCCAAAACCCAGAAATGGCGGAAGGCTTGTAAATGTGATCGGTTGTCCATGACACTGGTCGGAAAGATGGGATAAAAGGCAACTAGCAAAGCTGCAATTGCCATGTCACTGGTACCAAAGGTCACAGTCCCGCAGCCTAGGAACAAAGATCCAATGGCCAGGTGAGCCGCAAGATGTGATCCATAAGGAATGTCAGGGTTGTCACGACCGTGAAGAGAACGGAGACGTCTTAAAACGGGAATGTCTCCTGTGCCAGCCATGACAATTGAGCAGGATAGCGCCAGTATATCCTGACACGTTCTGGCGTTTGACCTCGCGAGCTCTTCATCGTAGCAGGGCGCCGCGTCCGTATGACCTCCCGACGCGGCCTCGATGCTTGAAATGCGCATGAATTGATCTAAATAGTGTAAGAGAAGATCCCGGACCTTGATGGAAGCACTGCCGGAAAATCGTAAAGCTATGGAAAAGCAAATTCCAGTGAGGATGCTATAGAACGGAAGGTCTGTCGAGCGCAGCTTGGAGATGTTTTGCAGCCTGTGTCGAGGCCGGTACGGGCCCGGAAGGCTACCTTGAATCCAGGAGAAACTAGGCTCGATCTTCGACCACAGAATCAAGTTTTTGGTCACGGTACGAAGAAGTAGAATGTCTGGGCGGACATAATCAAATTGGAGAACCGAGTCAGGCACGTCAACTTTTCGGGCCACTATTTGATCCTCAGACTTCATGAATATCAGGGCAATAGCCATGACCGCACCCGCCGAAGCTCTGTCAAGGATATGGACAATCTCAACATTTTTGGTAGCCGTAGCATGCGCAATGAGTTTTTCCGTGAGCCTCATGTCATGGAGCCCCTTCAAATCACCTCCTTTACCCAAGTTTACGAAACCGAGGGCGAAACCGGCAGCAAGACGGTAGCACTCACTCCTGAGAGGCTCCTCTTCGTCTTCTTCATCAATGTGCTCGATTTCGGAGAGCATGATCTCACTCATGCGCCTGTGTTGACTGTTGCAATAGAGGAGACCAATGCCCATGATGCCAGACGTTTGGGTCAGCGGCGAAAGGTTTAATTCGGCGGCACCACGTGGAAGCATACGGGTCGCATGAACAGAAAGCAATCGCGTGATTAGAGAATCCATAGTACCCATATAAGACGCCGCCAAGCCCAAAAGAAGCCCGATGGAGGTCATTGTGTGTTTAGGGGTAAGATATTTGAACGCCACCCATTTGGCCACACCCTTGAGATGTCCGTTGAGGCCCAACGCCAGCAGGAAACCGGCGTGTCGATTGCTGAGCTCTTGCGCTGGTTTGTTGTATAAAATCCAAGAGGTGTCGATTCCCTTCGCCTGTGGCGATATGGCTAAGCCGGCAGCAACTCCTTGATGGAAGAATCCCCAGCAAACTTTTTCCTCGGTGAAGAGAGCCTTGTCAACTCCAACCGTCACATTCGTCGGCTTCACTATACAATTCAAGTTGAAACCTCCGATGTGGAACTTTTGCGTAATGAGAGGAAGCGCAAACCGTAGTACAGTAGCGCACGTCCCGCTGGAATCGCCAATGTCCCATTAGCTATTCTCGATACCAACTCCTTTTGCTTTTCTAGATACTCGCTCTCTGGGCAAGCCGAGTCAGGATTCAACCGAACGACCCGCGCCTTGTGAGTCGATAGCAAGTCCTGTGCTTCGTTCAAGCGACGATCATCTTTGAAGAGGGTTCGTATTACAGCCTGGCGCTCTGTGCCTTCGCCCTCGTCATGCCCAATGTTGTTAGCCTCTTCCACGCTCTGACAAAGGAGCTTAAAGTCTCCAGTGGCAATGTGAGTGGGCGCCAAAATATTAGCTAGAGCATGACGAGGCTTCCTGTTTGGTTTGACGATCAGACTGATATCGCTTCGCTTCACCAGATCCAATAATTCATTAGACCACCCAGATGGTGGATGCGGCTGACAAAGTGAGATAGCATCCTGAAGCGGCACTAACACCGCCTCTGGAAGAGTCTCAAGCACGGAGCTGGTAAAACCGCAGTCTCGCATTGCTTCCACCATCTCGACTGCCGTGGACTTATTGGGTTTAATTACCTTGAAGAATCGTTTGAACATGAGCGTCCGAGTCGTGATGGAGTCCCACCTCTTGTCCTGAAGCTTCTCGGTCTCAGACACACGAGAGCTCGCGTGATAAATGTCGGCGGGAGTGAGACAAGGCTTTCCACGTACACCGGAAAGACGACATTGAATCCACTCTAGGACGTCTGGGCGGACTGGGGGTTGCGGAATCGGTGGATTCAAGTTGAACTCTAATGAGGAAGTTAGTTGCCCCTTGCACGCTGCAATGTCTAACCGAAGGTGTGGCAGTTACCTGAGTCGTGGCGGGGATCAACATCTTCTTGAATGCCCAATTCGTAAATCGATGAGAAGCTGTACCACTTGAGCCACCGCGCGATCTGACATAGTAATACTCTGAGATCGGTTCTGCCAGGCGAAAAATATTCAGGTGTCGTTATGTCTAGTTTTTCCTCATCCAGGAGGAGATGTAAAGCCATGAAAATGTCAACAGCTGCCTTGCGTCGGGTTTCAGACGATCTAGCGAGAGATGTAGGCATGTAACCATGCAAGCCCATGATGGCGTCCCCCGAAGCAGAATTGATGTACTCCTTTGCTAAAGTAATGTGCCTGGTAAGAAAGCTTGGAGTAACGAGAGGGTCGCTTTGAGAAGACGAGATGTCATCGTGATCTTCATCCAGGGCCCATTGCCATCCTCTGTTCATCATCCAGGTTGGACAACCCAGTGAATTTGCTGCTTCCCTAGTTCCAGCGCTCTCCAGTCCTCCGATCCTCTAATTGCACCGAAAGATCCCGAGGCTGGTCTGCGCTTACGAATTGGTAATTGCGTCGAACCCAAGGGGGCATTCTCATTACGCCCTAGATTGAGATAGGAAGCCAAAAGCAGAACAGTAACCGCGGACCATTCACCATCAAGATTGGTATCATTTTTACCCTCAAGCCATTGCATGATATGCAGCCAACCTGCATGAAGACGACATCCGAGAGCTTCAGGAAGAATGCTTTTACAGATATCCAATACTTTACTGACTTGAGGACATGTCGGTTGAAGTCGAATCTGTAACTTGTGCAGACGATCGTGCTTGTCAATGACATCAATCATTCCGCGTCTTCGTGGATGACGAATGCCAACAATGCCGCCATGAGTGAGATCCATGACCTCTGATTTCCTGTGCTTCACATCTCGGTCGGCGACTCTGCCTCTATATTGTATGCTCCTTGTGTCTTCTACGAACAATGTGGAAAGAGATATCTTGGTGAGTTCGATCCAGGGAGCTTGGGCGCTAAGTTCATGCTGTCCATCCTTGGAATCTGATAAAACCAAGATGGCAGACAGATCTCCATCAACTAGTTTCGACGAGTCCACAACGCTTTGAACCTTCCACTGCTGCCCTGGTAACACAGAGACAAACGAGTGTCCGGTTTCTCGCTTCCCAGGCGCAGTGACGACCAAGTCAGATTTGACCTGTGCTTTCACGAACAGTGTCATCATCTGCAGACGCTTCTCTAGCGGTTCTTGTATCCCGATGAGCAATTGAACTCGGTGATGCTCATCCAACGCAAAACGAGGCGCAGTGAGAATGAAGACCTTGGTTTGACACCGAGCGGGAAGGGAAGATGTAGAGTACCGAACATTGGAACTGTCTAGGGCGATTGTCTGGATTCTGGTAAATTTGACCTCATGTTGTAATCCATCAAAATCATGATCATCAAGTCCCATTTTGTGCAGTCCCTCATCTAAACCCACATCGATAGGAGCTTTGAGCAAGCTGCCCAGACTCGGATGAATTTGTTGATGAAAACTGGAGCTGGAGCGACCATGGTAACTACCATGTGACTCGTTTCGTTTGAAAACTCCCGTAGTAGAGATATGAGGCTGATCCGCAAACAAATTTCTATCGTGGGACGCGGATAAGTCTGCTCGAGCCAGCATTGAACTCAAGCGGCGAGAACTTCGGCGTGTAACACCAGCCCCTTCTTTGTCCTGTTGCTCTAGTGAAGATACCAAATCCAAGGGCTTTTCAATTTTCTCGCTTTTGCGTTGGCGTTTACCAGGTAAAGGAACCCCAAAACTTTCCCTAGAATTTTGCGGTGCAGGCGTCGAGGTTCCGCTTGTGAAGCCTGGGGAGGCATGGAACTCCTGCGCCTATTCGCCTTGTTGTTCACTTTTTCTGACGACCGATGAATGGATCTTCGTGCTTCAGATATTTCAAGCTCCATACTGTGTACGATCCACTTTCTCTGTTGATGGTGATGGCTAAGATCAATGGTTCGTCTGGGGTTATGGTGCCCATTCCCGGTAAATCAATTTGTTCTACGTGGAGGATTTCTTCTGCAGGATCGATAAATGGCAGCTTTTCAGACTTAGCCTTGCGTATCTGACGGCGACTGTCAAGTCCTCGGTCACCGACAATGAGTCCAATATCGGACAAGGGATCTGTCAGGGCCACGAGTCGTGGCCAATGTGACTGCTGCTGTTCCAATGGCGCATCCCACATGCTTTCCAAGGTCAAGCCAGGTCCGAAATACAACGATTTTGGCTTGCCTAGGCCCTCCACGGAAAAAGCAGTCTGTTGTGAGCTATTCAGTGCAGTGAGCTGAGAAGACACGAAGGAGTTGGGCGGAACTCGTGGGAACTTTAAAGATATCGGTGCCACGCTCTCTGCTTTTTGCTTCCTTTGAATGATGACTCCCAACGGCCCCGCGCAGGCAGATTCGACCTCAAATGGCATATGAACAATATGACTGGCGCCGGAAAGGAAGAAGATGTGTGCCTGAGTCTTGAGAAACACAACTAAAGCTTTCTCCAGCTTGGGCGTGGTGAAATGCCTCGAATGGGAGCCACTGTGCTCGCTGCGCACATGCCGTGCTTCATCCTGAGAAGTTGGAAAATAGGCCAAAAGGGCCTGGGTGATTGTCTCCTTCTCGAGTGTAAACTTGAAAGTTTTCCGAAAGATGCCCCCACGACACCAGATGACGCAGTCTCGGGTGGTTAACAGCTCGTCTTCTGCCAAAGCTTCGTCTTTTTCATCCGTAGTGATGTCCCAAGTGTAGGAGCTCGGGGAGCATTGGGAGGCAGCACCTGCTCTTCGATGGCATGGCGCAGCCCTGACGGATGATGCAGCCCGAGGGACCTCACCGAAGCCATGTTGCCTTTGATGAGACAAATCAATCAGGCCACCAACCTCGCAAGAACTTTCATGCGGCGTTGAGGCTGAATTGAAGATGGAATCGCGTGTGGACGCGTATGATAAGATTACGACGATCAAGACCCAACCAGGCACGCCGCACGCACCTCCACCCACTGTGTGTACCTATCCAATGCGGCAAGAGCGATGATGAGCCCGTGACGTCGTCTGGTTGCTGGGAGCTACAACCCACTGTAGCTGCCTACAGCTGCCACCAAACTTCCAGATGTCTCTCACACATTGAATCATCAACGCCTCGACACGCATTCATTCCCTTCAACACGACTGGGAAGTCTTTGGGAAGCCTTTGGGACTGTCGCCTCATCTTGCGACACTGCCCACCGGATCTGCTCGCCGACCGGTGTTTTTCGCAAGTCGGCGAAAGACGCATGATGTCACCCAGGTCGTCGGCACAATGACAGACCAGTCCGACCACAGTGCTGATGACGATAGACAACACTCGAAGCCGAAGCAAGCTCCGAGCGGCAATGCCAAAGACAACCCGATTTGCGGCTCAAATACCTCCATAGACAATGACCCTGACACTGTCGGGTTTGACTCAGTGACGGAGCCAATTGACGAAACGCCACAAGCGACGCAGAATGTAGAGGATGGCGAGGACGAAGAGGAAGAGGGAGAGGAAGAGGAAGAGGAAGAGGAAGAGGAAGAGGGGGACGAAGACGAAGACGACGATGAAGATGAAGACGAGGAACCACGGCTCAAATATGCGCGTCTGACACAGAATATGAGTGGGCTATACAGGAATGGCGATGCGACGAGCACATTCATAGTTGGAGGGAATAAAATGGTTCGCAATGCATTCAGCTATTGCAGTATTGCTTGGTCTAGCTGTGCTAACTCTTGAACAGATCATTGGAACTCACAACGGCAATATTGTACGTGGGCAGCCCTACGTGACGCCCTTTGAGAAGATTGAATGAGTTAACACCGCTGCCAGCACGTAGTTCAACTGCCAACTCTTCTGCCGCTACGAGTTTACCATGCACACTCAGCGTCTGTGACGAACATATCGATATCGCCGCACCCTCCCCGCTGTCCAACGAACGATTAGAACCGACAAAACAACCACAGAAATTTCAGACCCAACAGACCACCCGGCCAGATGCATCCCCAGCAGGAACTTCCAGACGACCCCAGGAACCAACACAATTACCCCGAACTTCCTCCAATGACATTTTTATTGCCACTTCTTCAATGGACGGTAACGTTTGCGTACAGTCGCTTCTAGATGCCAAGGACGTCCATCTTCGAAACTTTGCCCGTCCAGTGCAAGCTGTGTCCCTATCGCCAGAGTTCAAATCTGACCGTACATACCTCTCGGGTGGTTTGGCCGGCCAATTGATTCTCACAGTGGGCGGTGGTCAGGGCAGGAGTACTTCTACGACCACTGGGACCGCTGTTGCCGCTGCGTCTGGGTGGTTGGGAAGCATGGGCCTTGGAAACAGTAGTGGTAAAGACACCATCCTTCACTCGGGTGAAGGCACCATTAGCAGTATCAAATGGTCTCTCTCTGGAAAATATGTAGCCTGGCTGAATGAATACGGCATCAAGTTCATGCGTTCCAAGCTTCACCTTGATAACGCCAATTCCGAAGGCACATGGCAGCGGATCGGACATTACGACAGACCACATACTGAGGAGTGGGAGACGATGGCGAGCGTTTGGAAGGGTCGCGTGGAGTGGATTGATGAGAAGGCCATCGAGAATGATGAGTCGCAACTAGCTGGCGATGACACAATGAATCAGGCTGGATCCGCTTCCGAGAAGACCATGGAAAGGCTCATCGTTGGTTGGGGAGGCACGATTTGGATTATCCACGTACACCACGGCGCTGCCGGCGTTGGACGACATGGTCACGAGAAGCCTTTTGGTCGAGCAGAAGTAATCAAGATGTAAGTTGTTTTCCTGCTTTCAACTGATGCAGGTAATGAATCGCTGACCGGGATCAAAGTCTGCGAATGGATTGCATCATTGCGGGACTCTCATTATATACCCAGAGCACTTTGTTAGTCCTGGCATTTTGCCCAGCAGAAGATGACGAGAACGAAGAACCAGAACAAACGCCAGTTCGTGGGCACAAATCAAGACTTTCTTCGGAAAGACTTTCTTCGGGATCAGCTGGAAGCGAGCCCGCGGGTGGAATACGCCGACGGCAGAACAATCAACCCCGGAACTGAGGCTTATTGACCTTGACTCACAAATGGAGGTTGATAAGGATCGACTTGGAGTCAGTCGCTTCGAGCGGTTGGGTGCAGCTGACTACCACCTCGGTGTACTTCCAGCACACTCAGCGGCAACTGCCGTGGCTTCCAGAGGCGCGTTAGAGACTCTCGCGGGACTAGGGAATGATATGTGGAATGTCGCAATCAACCCAAAGTCTCTTTAGCTCCGGTGCCAGCATCAGGAGCAAAGATAGCGGGGAGGATGCTGCATCGGTGTCACGGACCGCAAGCACTGCTGGGACAATACGACATGGGCAGGTCAAGCACTCCGGTCCGGTAACTATTCATCCAAGCTTGACTAAGCCCGGCATCAAAATATTCATCCACAGCCCTTATGATTGTATCCTCGGGACGAAGAGAGATTTGGCCGACCATTTGGCATGGCTTGTTGAACACGAACAGTACCAACAAGCGTGGGAGCTTTTGGATGAGAACCCTGACATAATCTCGGCTGCGCCTGAAAAGGTTTCAGATGTAACGCTCCCGGTGCCGCCGAAACGGCCAGCTATCCCCGATGACTTTTTCGACGGCGATTCCATCGCGGACTCCACCCAAGAGAACGTGTACTCATATGCTGCGAAAGAGAAGAGGCGCATCGGTGAGCTGTGGATTCAACAGCTTATTGAAGACGACAATTGGGAATCGGCTGGAGAGGTGTGCGGGAAGGTATTGTGCACTCCTGATCGATGGGAAAAGTGGGTGTGGACATTCGCGGGAGCCAAACACTTTGATGAGATTACACCCCATATTCCGTCGAAGCCCTTGCGTCCCCGTCTTCCGACGACGATATACGAGGTGGTGCTCGGGCACTATGCCCAGAACGACAAGCCTCGCTTCAGGGAGTTGCTTGATAGATGGCCTGCCGAGTTATTTGACGTGAGCACCATCACAACAGCGTTGGAGAATCAACTCAGGTTCAGGGATGTTCAAGAAGACAGTGTCGAAGATGGTAAGAAAGGTAGAGATTGGTCGATTGTGATGCAGAGTTTAGCTCAACTTTACGAGGCTGGTGGACGCTACCGAGATGCTCTGAAGTCTTACATCAAACTCCATGACGCTGATTCGGCATTTCGACTCATTCGAGAGCGGCATCTTGCTGAGGCCGTCGTAGACGACATCCCAGGATTTATCAGCCTCAGAGTGCCGTCCACTAAATCCCAGCCTGTTAATGAAGCTGACCTGGCGGAGGCAACTTCTGAGGCCATTACTCTGCTAGTAGACGAGGCACAGCACGGCCTTGTCCGCACTGACGTTGTTGTGGAGCAGCTCAAGGCCAAGAAGCTTAACTTGTACTTGTACTTCTATCTCAAGGGTTTGTGGAAAGGACAAGGTATTCGGGAACACTCCACGGAGAATATGGACCGATTGGTTCTCGACAGTCAGTCTCTGATGGACGACTACGCTGACTTGGCCGTGCATTTATTCGCAATGCACGATCAACGTACTCTGATGGAATTTCTCAAGTCTTCAACATCGTATACATTCGAGAAGGTAATGCAATCTGTGCAATCTATCAATGCCGTGTATTCGAAAATCACCTTCTCATGCTAACGAATACTAGGCTGTACAAGAGTGCGAGGCTCATTCGTATTACGACGAACTGGTGTTTCTGTACTCCAAAACCGGCCAAGTGAAGCGAGCTCTGTATCTCATCATCGACCGGTTGAAAAACGTGCAGAAGGCAATCGAGTTCGCCAAAGAGCAGGACGATCCAGACCTCTGGAACAATCTTCTCGACTACAGCATGGACAAGCCGAATTTTATTCGGGCAATGCTAGAGCAAGTGGGCACCGCAATCAACCCCATTACCCTTGTGAGAAGAATCCCCGAAGGGCTCGAAATCCTGGGCCTCAGAGAGGGACTTGCGCATATGATGAAGGAGCATGAACTGCAACACAGCATCAGCTCGGGAGTGGCCAAGGTTTTGAGAAGCGAGCTTGCTGCAGCACAGAACGATTTAAGGGCGGGCCAACAAAGGGGATCAAGTTCCAGGTGGTACAGCCAGGAAGCGATAACTTTTCGGCGGCGGTACACAAAGAACAGGCGAGCAACGAAAAGGAAGGTGTCAAGACTTCTGTCATCGATGGCCTGCAACACGGCCGTAGGACCTCTCAGCCTGGGAGCTGTGCAGCCTGCCACGAGACATTTACTGAGTACGAAATGGAAACAGTTCTCGGATTTGCCTGCGGCCATGCCTTTCATGTCCGTCATCTGATGGAGCTCATTGACAAGGGCAGAAAGGTAGATGTCGATCTTGGCGGGGAATCCAGCGGAAACACACGATACTCGGTTGGGATGAAAGTGATGCGAGCCAGATTACTACGAGACAAAGTGGGAGACGGGTGTCCAGTTTGTCCCTGAGAGCAGCACACAGCATACTTGTAATGTGCTTCCATACAACAGCAGCCTTGACGGGCGGGCGGGCAGGCAGACTAACAACTAGTCGAGTATATTATCCGCGATAATGCCAGTTTCATCTTCGTCTTCAATTTGCGTCTGCTTTAAATAACGGTGGATGGTGTACTCACCTTGTCTTTTTTGTGTGCCCATTGTCAGGGAGTTGGTAGGAGTAAAGTTCGACAATGACACCAAATGTCGACTGTTCAAGTCTTAATTCTTAGAACGCGGAAGGTCGTGTAGACAAATATCAAGGGGAAGGACTGGTGGTGTTGTGAATAAACAATTGATTGTTTTCAGATGCGTATACAAGCATCTATCTAGTCTAGCTACAAGTCCTTTTCTTTATTATTCATGTCGCGCCATGTCGACAGCTGCCCAAATTCCAAATGCCAAATGCAAACCTTGGTATATTCCCTTGCGTCATGATGAGCCACAATAAATGCCTGAACGATGATAAAAAAACCAATTACATATGCTCAGCTCAAGTCGTTGACTTAGTCCAACCAAGTCGCCAGCCTCGGGGATGGTGAAAGGAACGAGCTGGAAAGTAATGAAAAAAAGGGGGAAGTGCCGGAAAAATTCTCTCCCCTTTACAAGAGAACAGCGACGGCCAGGATGGCGGCTCCCCAGGCGGCTCCGGGGAAGGCCTTGATACCAGCCGCGGCGGCGGCGGTGAGAGCAGTAGTCGGCACTGCGGGAGCACCAGTGGGAGACAACTGCGTGGCAGTGGTCGCAGGCTCAGTGACCTCGGTGCCATAGCTGGAGGAAGCGTCCGTGGGCGAGGGCGCCTCGGTGCTGGGGGCCGCGCCTGAAGTAGGGACCGAGAATGGAGTAGGGATGGGAACAGACTCGATGGCAGGGTTGGTCGTCTCGACGGGAGCGGCAGAAGATGCGGATGCTTGCGAGGGAGGGGGAGCAGCAGATGTTATGACGGACATCTGGCACTGGGTGTTCATGACGACGGTGCAGTAGTTCATGGAAACGAGGAGAGCACCTGAGTTGGGCGCGTTAGTCACATGTGTGAGACAGAAAACTTGGTCGTGTTTCATCTCACCACGACGTTTGACTTACCATTCGAGGTGGTGGTTCCCACGGGCGAGGGCTGAAGAGTCTCAGTAGACTGGGCGTTGGCTAGTGTCCGAATCGTTTAGTATCACTTTTTTTCATCTTGCGTCTTGACGAAACCCGGGGTTTGGAAAGGGGCAAGCAACTTACACCAGGACTGGGCCAAGCCACCCGTAGCAAAGGCGCCCAAGAGGGCAACAGCACCCGTAAAAACAGTCATCTTGGAGGCAGACATTTTATCGAAGAGATTGTCTAAGAAAAAAAAAGCGGAGAATAGATTCGAAAAGGTTTGTTGTGTGTTCTTCAAAATGAACCGTGGTAAGTCGAGGGGGAAAAGAAAGGCAAAGATAGACCTGTATCCTGTGTAAGTGGAAAAGTGTGTGTGTGTGTGTTGCTGAGGCGAATCAAGGAGGGAAGTGGAGTCTTGAAGAGATGAGTGTTTCTGATGATGAAGGAGGTTAATTGAACAGGGCGGGTTCGGTCCATGACTTTAATATGAAAAATCAGGAAGGGGTTGAGCGTGAGCCCCTTCGAGGGAGGCAAAGTGCCTGGAATGGCATAAAGTAGGGAGGAAGCCAGTCGGAAATCCACCTTGGAACCACGACAAGAATTCGATACCAAGGGAGGTGTGGACATGGACTGAGGGACTGGAACTTGAAAAGGCAATAAAGACGTTCATTTCTAGCGATTCCAAAGGGAAAGTCTCAACGTACCTTGGATGTGTGGGCTCGTGG
Organism: Epichloe scottii; assembly: GCA_021950295.1. Lineage (NCBI taxonomy): Eukaryota > Fungi > Ascomycota > Sordariomycetes > Hypocreales > Clavicipitaceae > Epichloe > Epichloe scottii. Next base: position 5,090,927 of record CP083247.1, on the reverse strand, counting down.
TGATGGTTTAGTTTGTGAGGCAAGGGAGGTAGGTTCAGATGGGATGGTGGGGGTTGATGGTGAAAGGGAGAAAGACGTGTGTTGAAGAAGTTTTCTTCAGGAGAAAAAAAGAGAAAATAATCAAGGGTCTTTGTATAGAATGCGCAAAAGGTTTTGTATGGAACGTCGAGGAATAGTGAATCCGCCAAGAATGACGGACGCGGATTGGGCAAGGGATTCGCGGGCGAGCAGCTGCGTTTGTTTGCTAGCGCGGTGGTTTACAGCTGCCAGGTGGGTGGCAGGGCGGCTGGTGCCCGATACAAACGACGCTTTCTGTTTGTCACGCGAGATGAGATGATGATTGGCCATTCACCCATTGCAAAGTGAGGTGATGCTCAGCTCAGCTCGTGGCGAGTGACGAGATGGGTTGTCGATGCGCGGGTGGCCGCTTGGCACACGGCACACGGCGCTGTGCTGCGTCTGGTCCTTGGATCTGCGAGATTCTGATTGTCGGGCAATGTCTCATTTCATTGTCGAGCAAATGCTTGACGGACAATGGGCCTGGCCTGTCATGTTGTTTCAAGTGGTCTCCCACGGTACTATTCACGCCATCGCCAACTAAAACAAGCCCTAGCAGCATTATTAAACAAGATTCTGCACTTCATTCTTCGCTTCGGGACGGAGGCTCTACACACATGTGTAACGCGCAAGTTCATCTGCTAAAGCGAACTTCATCGCATTTCGTGGCGCGTTGTAGAAACAAACCTCGGCAAAAAAACATCCACCCGTCCTTCCCTTCCTTCCCTTCCTGCCGAAAACTAATTTGAAAGCTGGCATTTTGACTAATCAGACCGTAAAATGAAAGTATATAGCTTGATTAGCCAGCCAAACAGATACATACGACCATAGGTGGTAGAAAGCTCGGGATCCCGTCAAGCTCTTCTCCGGGGTTTTAATGCCTCCAGATATGGAGGTGTCAAGGTAGGGGTCAGTGTAGATTATAGAAAACGTTCGATTTAATCAATCAGAGGTGCAGACAGCACCCGACTTTTGTACCTAAAAGGTATATAGTGCGCTATAGTAATAACTAGCCTACAGAGGTACTTCTAATATATTATCTCTACTATTATCTTATAGAGGGTTTAATCCTAGTTAATATATAGGCTATATTTACATATCTAATGCTTTAAGGAGCTCTCCCTAATATACCCCCTAGCTAAGATATCTATTAATACTAGAGTTTATAAGTATAGTAAGAGATTATAATAAATTCCTAGTATTATAATTATATAGGAATCTCCTATAAGCTAATCTAGTAATAGAAATCCCTATATATTTAGCTTAATAAAGGCTTTATAAAGGCTTTATAAAGCTATCTATAAGTATCTTAGAGGTCTTTAACTAATTTACCTTAATATTACCTAGGGTATATTACTCTTAAATCTATATTTAATTTATATTAAGGTGCTTAAGGCTAGTTTAAAGCCTTCCTTCCTTATACTTTATAATATAAATTATTTACTTATTATTATACTAGATAATTAATAGTAGTAATATATAGACCTTAATATTATAAAGTAGCCTTTTAAGAGATATATACTCTTTTATACTATAATTTAAGGTAAAGAGCTTTACTTCTATACTTAAGGTTATTATATAATATTACTTACTAGACTTCTAATTAATTATAGCACTATATATAATAAAGATATAACCTTATATTAACTTTTAAGTATTAGGATTATTACTAAGGGAAGCATTAGTACTAGAAAATAATATATTAAAGCTATTTACTCCTAAGTATTAGATATATAGCTTCTTTATATTTTAGGCATATAAAATCGCTTCTTTTATAAGCTTAATATACTTTACTAAAGGGTTTATTATAAAGAAAGTAAGCTTTAAAGCTATAAAGGCTATATCTAGTTTTCTAATAATATAAAGATAAACTAAAGAGCTAATAACTACTCTATAGTAATTAATCTCTTTATTAGTAGCTTTACTTATATTTATAAGGATTATAGCTATTAGAAGAGAAGCTATAATTAAGCTCTTTAAGTTATTATTAATAATATTAGGAATAAACTTCTATATAATCTTTTAAATATATAATTCCTATAATAACTATATCTCTTTAGTATTATAATTCTTAATAATTTTAATACCTAGGAATTACTTTAAATCTCCTTAGTCTTTAATATCTAGACTATTTATTAATTACTTATATAACTCTTTAAATTTTACTTTAAGTCTATTAGGATATATTACTATAATATTATTTATATAAAAGAATAGGATAAATCTATCCTTTATAAAGATATATAGGTCTTCCTTTCCTTAGATAAAGCCTATCTTTAGTAGGAATTATATTAAATATAGGAACTATTATTAAGAAGCTTCTTATAGCCTATATAATACTTATATTATCTTCTAGAGATAACCTCTTATATTTATACCTTCTAGAGGTTTATAAAAGATAGGTTCTTTAAGTTCTATATATAAAAAAGTATTTTAAACATTATATTAATAAGTATTAATAACTATTAAGATTATTAATATAATAGACTATAAGTAGTATATATAAAGATTATAAAGTAAGCGTGGCTATGTAGTTATTAAGGTTATCTTTTAGTTATTAATTGCCTTATATAACTATTCTAGCTTTAAACTCTATAACTATGCCTTTCTTATTAGTTTTATATTTAAAAACCTAGTAAAGGTTAATAATCTCCTTATAGTATTCTAGATTAAGTAATTTATCTAGTATATCCTCCTAGTAGTTTAAGGATAAAAGCTTTAAAAGCTCCTTTATAATTACTTCCTTCTAGTAATTATAATAGGCTAAGGCTATAGCTTAATAATAATAGGTAGGTTCTAGGGGTATATCTTTAATACATAAACTATATTAAGTGCCTTAAAATACTATTAAAAAAGCAAAAAAAACTATACTTACTTAGCTTTCCTTAATTTCTTTCTTTAGTATTTTCTAGTTATAATATTATCTAGATTAATACTATTATTATAGGGATAATAATTCTTTACTACCTTACTACCTTTAGTAGTAATTTTACTAGTCTCTATAGTAGTATCTATATAATTAGATATTACCTTACATATAAATTTATTAATTTTATAAAATAGCGTATTATTACCTAGTACCTAAATCTCTATATTCTCTATAGTAACTAGTGCCTTATAAGAAGAGTTAGGAGGGGTTAAAAGAGCACTAATATAATTACCTTCTTGCCTTAATACTTAAGGTAGTGTTTTTACTTTAAATTACTTATTTTTCTATTTTATAGTTAATAGTAAAGAGGCTTAATTATTCTCTTTAAGTTTTATTCTAATAAGGTCTTAGCTAATTTCTTCTTTAATATCTTTAGCCTTAAGCTCTTTAAGCAGTGTAATTATTAATATCTTTTCCTTTTAAGCTAATTTTAGCTCTTCTTCTAGTTTAAAAAAGGAATTCTTATTAAATTAAACACACGCTAATATAATAACCTTATAATTATATAATATAGGCACCTAGATAATATACTAAGATTTGCCTCTATAACTAATAAGGTAACTAATATAAGCTTTCTACTTTAATTAAAGGATTGCATTATATAATTTAATATACTCTAAAGCCTTTATTATTATTAGAAACGCTTTATATCCATAAGTATAAAGATAAGTAATTAAGGGTTTTTAGATCTTTACTATCTATAAGAAGGTAGGGATAGTTTTCCTAGCCTAATTTTACTAAAGTTTATATAGTATAATCTAATTCCTATAATGCTTAAAAGGTATTTAATTTAGTAAATAAACTATAGTATTAAACACCTTATTATTAAGTTCTAATAGAAACTAAGCCTTAAGGCTTAATATATAAGCTTTCTACTTAACCACTCCCTAGATCTCTCTACCTTGCTATTCTAACTAGGTGTTAAGGGAGCTAAATTATAGACTATAATACTAGTAAAGGCTATCTTATCTTTTATGTTCTCTATAAAGAGGGCTTTTTTAATATTACTATATAAAAATTATATTTAGATACTAAATTAAGTGCTTAGGAAGCCTATTATTATATAAAAGCTATTATAAATACTATCTTTAGTCTTAAATAAATAAAAGAAACGCATTAAGGTTATAAGGTATATAAATACACACTAATACCTATTGCTATTCTAATAAGGAGAGTTATAGTAATCTAGATTAACTAATAACCTATAACCTAGTCTTTAAGGAAGTCCTTTAGGTATAACCTATAATCTCTATTACTTAGCTTTACCTATAGCATATATCTTACATTATGTAAGCTTAGGTCTAATTAATTTAATGCCTAAAGTTACGTTTGTAAGCTCTATAAAAGCCTTTATACCTAGATAACTATATTATTAATGCTAAAGCTCTATATCTCCTTTTATAGGTAGCTTTAGTAGTTAGCTTATTATAGTGTAAGCCTCTTTTAGATTATCTAATAGCCTTAATAACATATAAAGCTTATTAATATTATAAATTCTTACTATAGGATATTTCTCTATAACTAGCATGCTTTTCTTTTAATCCTAGAAGATGCCTGCTTTTATAAGAATTATAGCTAACACTAGATTCACGTGGAATTCTAGAATAAATAAAGCTATTTCTAATATAATTATTCTCTAGCCTTATAATATAGGATCTATAACTAATATATAAACTATGCCTTAACCTAATGCTATGTAGATTATGCCTCTAGCCTTAACTTTTATTATAATAGTCTTATTAAAATTAGATTATTTAAACTAGTAAATATTATTAAAAATGTGAATATTTACTCTAGAATTATAAAGCACTATATTTTGCTTTATTTCTAAGCTATCTATAGCATTTAAAGCTAAAGTTATAACTTCCTTTAAAGGTTAAGAACTTTCTAATTATATAAATAATAATACATTAGCTAATTTCTTACCTAGAGTTACTACTAGAGAGTTATTTATTAGATTCTATAATAGAATAATAATATTACTATTCTTTTCTTTCCTTTCTAGCTTCTAATTTATAGCCTTTAATTTTTCTTATAGGTTCTCCTTAAGATATTTCTTAATATTATCTTTAGAGTTCTTTCTAACTTTCTAGTCCTTTAGAGCTACCTCTAGCTTATATATAGCCTTAAATAAATTATATAATTCCTACTACTTTAAAGCTTCTTTAATATAATACCTAAAGTAAGGCAACTTTATTCTTTTTCATTTGCTTTAACTATTTAATCTCTTAGTAGTAAGGGTATTAGCTAACTTTAATATGCTTTATAAAGCTTTATAATCTCTTTTAAACTTAGTAACTACCTTAAGGAAGCTATAATCCTCTCCTTTATTAAGTAAATTATTTTACTTCTTCTAGAATAATTTAAATTTGCTTTAAAGAGGTATAATAAACTTATATAGTATTATCTCCTTAGTTTATTAAGTCTTAAGATCTTAATCATTCCTCTATAATACCTCTATTATTATAGACTACTTATACTAATTATAGGTACCTTTAGCTTATAAATAATTATTAAGGCGCGTTTCTATAAGAATAAGTATCTTCTTTATGTTTAGCTTATACTAATCCTAAAGAAGCTTAAGAATCCTTTAAGTATAATATTAAACTAACTCTTTATCCTTTACTTTAGTATTAAAGTTAAGAGAATCTTATATATTCTTTAATAGGGTCTTATAAATGTATTCCCTAATCTTTAGTATTTGCATTAATAGGGCTATTTTAGGTCTATTGGATAATAATATCTTACCCGTTCAAGTCAGGTTTACCTTATACTATATAGAAATAATAGAACTTTTAGTAATAGAAAGATATTTAATGAATATCATAATTAGTTATTTAAAGATGTATATATACTTTGTAAGGTTAAATTATAGTTCTTTGTATTAAAAGTTAAATTAATCCTTTATATCTTTATAAGTAATTCTCTAATTCTTAAGAGTATTAGGGTTATCTAGTAAGACCTCTAGTCTTAGACCCCTTTATAGGTACGCAGGTATTGTAGGTTCTTTAAGTAATTTAACCTTATTAGGATTAATATACTCCTAGACACTATAAGATTCCGCGTAATTCTTAATTTATATATACTATTTAATCTAGTCCTTCTCTAATAATAACACTACATTTGGAGTTTCTTTAGACATTGTGAAGGAGGAACGTACTAGTTAATTAAAGCGTAGGTTAAGTGTTTTGACTAATTATGTGAGGCCCCGCTCCTAACACAGGTGCACCCTATGACACACTATGCCCTAGGGCTAGGTCCACGTAACACTAGTAAACCACTAGCTATAAGATAGTGATTTACACACACTATACACTTAGACCTAGTAAGCTTTAGTTAATATATAGAGTACCCCTATACCTCTTACCTAGCTATCCCCTTATTCTTATAATTCTAAAGCTTTAATACTAGCTACCTAAGAGTAATATAAGGGGAAGAACTATATAATCTAATAAGGTAATACTAGTAAATAACTAAGACTAACCTCCTAAGGGTAATAGCACTATAGCTATAGGTATAATCTCTATCCCTAGTATTACTAATATCCTAACTAAAGAAGGGGAAACCCCTTTAAACCTCTTACCCTTACTACCTATTAAGTAATAATAGTAAAATAAATTACCTAGCTAAAAGAACTAAAGAAGCTATAAGATATAGAATAAGAACTTATTAAGTTACTTTATTTAAATATAAGGAAAAAATAAGTAAAAAGGCTATAAAGGTTAAGCTTATTCTTAAGTAAGAGTAATAAGGAAGTTAAAGTCTAGAATATTACTAAGCTTACTTACCTTACTAACCTATAGAAATATAAGATATAGATAAATAACCTTAACTATACCTTTAATAAAGTAAGATATAAGTATATATATAATTACTAAAAGATTCTCTTTATACTTAACTATATATATACTAATTATAGGATAAGATAAGACTAATACTTTAAGAAATAATTAGCTAGTAGCTATAAAGAACTTAAAAATAACTAGGATAAATTCTAGACTTAGATACTTATACTACTTAAAGACTCTATAAACTATAATATATAAATTACTAAGTAATTAGAAAATATAAAGTAATATAAGGGCTAGAGCCTTATTAAGTTTAGTATTTACTTAGATTTACTAGAGAAATACCTAGAAAAAGCCTTTAAAAAGTCTTATATACTTATATTCTTTATAAAACTACTCCCTAATCTATAGAACTATATTAACCTATATACCTTTATTATTAGAAAGACTAGAGAGGAGGTTATATAACTTACCTAGTGGTTTTAGGAGGTAATGCTAAGGAGTAAGTAAAGATATAAGTATTCTAAGAATAAGGGGTTTTCTAAGAACCCCTAATGCTATAGATATAACTCCTTATATAGCTATAGACCTAATAGAGATTAAAAAGATAAAGAGAAAGAAAAAACCCTAGCTATAGCTCTAAATAATAAGGAAGTTAGAGGGAAAAGACATTACTATAACTATAATAGCACTAAATATATAGTATACTTTTATAATAAGCTAAAGAGAGAGTATAGAAGGGACTAGGGAAACTACTAGAGGTAAAAGTAAATACCCTTACTTCTATCTCCTAAGCTAAGGTACTAGTAAGGTATTACTTTTATACACTAGTTATTATTTATAGGTATAAAGACATTTAAATAGTAGTGGATCTAGATAGTTATACTAAGGTTAATATTATTAGTGCTAAATTTATAAAAACCTATAAGCTAGATAGGGCTAAGATTACTATACCTATCCTTAAGGTAATAGGGGCCCTTATAGTTCCCTAATATAGTATCTATAAGGTACCTATTATAATTAAAGATTTAAGGAAGGAAGAAAAGGATCTTAAGCTACTATATATAGCTATAGATAGAGACCTAAGAGTAGGGGAAGTCCTATATTAATTAGAATATATACACTAGTAGAAGAGTATATATACCTCTATTTATACTTATAAGAATAGTAGTTTAAAAAATAGAGAAAAGCCTTTTTATTAATAACTCCCTATAAATTTGCTAAAGTAATGTGTAATAAGATAATTATATATGCTATTATAGGAGTTATAGAGGATAAGTTTATTACCCTTAAAGATAATAAGGAGGCAAAAGCCTATAGAATAGTTAGTAATATCCCTAAAGAACTATATAAGTTTAAAGATATATTTATATTAGATAAGGTAGGAAGCCTCCTATTAAGAAAGTTAATAGACTATATAATTAATTTAGTACCTAATGCTACACTACTATATAGACCTATTTACCCTCTCTTCTAAAGCAAACTATAGGAACTCTAAGAGTATATTAAGGATAACCTAGTAAAGGGCTAGATAAGACCTTTAAAGAGTCCTATAGGGGCACTAATCCTATTTATACTAAAGAAGGATAGAATACTCTAACTATATATAGATTATTAGGGACTTAATAGGGTTATATAGAAGAATTACTATGCTCTCCCCTAATTTTAGAGATCTTAGATTAATACTAAGGGGCTTACTTCTTCTTAAAAATTAATATTAAAGATACTTACTACTAAATCTATATTAAAGGGGGTAATAAATAGAAGACTACCTTCTATATATGCTATAGGTACTATGAATATCTTATTATGCCTTTTAGGCTAATAAATACCCTAGCTACCTTTTAAAGTTATATCTATAAAGCGCTTTAGGGGTTAGTTAATATAATTTATATAGTATATCTAGATAATATCCTTATCTTCTTAAAAATATAGGAGGAGCATACTATATATATTAAGGAAGTCCTAGAGCGTATATAACTAGCAGAGCTATATACTAAGCCCTCTAAGTGCTCCTTCTATTAGGAATCTATAGAGTTCCTTAGGTTTATCCTATTAGTTAATAGGATTTTAATAGATATAAGTTAAGTTAATATAATTTAGGACTAGAAGAAGCTAATAAGCTTTAAGGATATATAGTTATTCCTTAGGTTTTATAACTTCTACTAATGGTTTATTTATAGATACTCTAGGATTATAGTACCCCTATATATGTTAATAAAAGGTAGTTAAAATAGCATTTAGACTAGGAAGTTTATATTTAAAGTAAAGAAATAGCTAGTATTTAACTAGCTAAAGGATATATTCTAGTAAGCGCCTTTGCTTTATTATTATAACCTAAGTTAACTAGTGTGTATTAAGATAAATGCTTTAATCTTTATAATAGTAGGGATCCTATCCTAGTAGGATAATAAGGGCTATTAGTATCTAGTAGCCTTTTAGTTAAGGAAGTTTATAGATACTAAATATAACTATAGTATAGCTAATTAAGAGCTACTTACTATAGTAGAGTTATTTAAACACTAGTAATACTATATTAAAGGTATAGTAAGCCTAGTAGAGGTTCTATTAGATTACTATAATCTATAAACCTTTATAAAGTAGCTAAAGTTAAATAGGAGGTAGGTAAGATAGTGTATATTCCTCTGCCCCTTCTACTTTATAATTAAGCATAGACTAGGGAAAAGTAACCCTATAGATACACTATTAAGAAGGTCTAATTATAAGGGTAAACCTATTATAAATAGGGTGCTCTTACTAGAACTTTAGAGAAAGATAGTAATTACTAAAGAACTAGTAAAAGAGATACTAATATATTAAGGAAGATATAATAAGATGCCTTTAGGGAAGGAAAATGTCTTAGTCTTATAAGAGGAGTAACCTAGTAAGATACCTTTAGGGAAGGAAAATATCCTAGTTATAAGAGAGAAACCTATAGAGGCTAGAGTAGCTTAGTTAGATAGTGCTATAAAGCATATAAGCTAGTTAGCTACTAAGGATCTAGTAAAAGATTAGCTAAATAAGGGTAATTTTAAGGAGAAAGTAGTGTGTATTTAAGGTATTAATATATAAGAGATTTAGGGGCTATTATATTACTAGATCCCTACTAATCTAAGCTAAATAAACCTTTAGTATAATTACTATAGAAGGCATAAGACTAAGATCTAGACCATAAAGGCAGAGTAGTAAGGTAAACTCCCTAGTAAAAGGAAAGGGAAAAGCTAGTCTATAGTTATATAGTAAGAAGGGCCTTCTAATATACTAAGACTAGGTAGTTATTCCCTAGGAGCCTATCTTATAATAGGAGCTCCTATAGCTATACTATAATAATCCACTAGTAAGTTACTTTAGGACTAAATACACTCTTAAGCTCTTAAAGCGCTACTTCTAGTGGCTAGTAATAAGTAAGTCTATGTTAGACTATATTATAAGTTATAGTGTATGCTAATAGGTAGTAGTATAAAGATATTACCTATATAGATCTCTTAAATCCCTACTAATACTAAGGTAACTATAGGTAGAAATCTTAATAGATTTTATTATAGGCTTACCTATATTATAGATAACTAATTAAGTAACTAATATAATCCTAGTAATTATAAACTAATTTACTAAGTACTCTATTTTCCTCCTAGTATTAACTATAATTAATATAGCTAAACTAGTAGAGCTATTTTATTAAGAGATTAAATTATAATTTAGACTGCTAGAAGGCATTATATTAAATAGAGGATTTGTCTTTATAAGCTAGTTCTAGTTAGACTTATACTACCTATTCTATATTAAATAAAGGCTATTTATAGCGTTTTATCCTTAAATAGATAGGTAGATAGAGCGAATAAACTAGGTACTTAAGCACTACCTTTAATACTTTATTAGAGAGAATTAATAAATATAGCTAAAACTGCTTCTAATAGCTTAATTTGCTTATAATAATATAGTTAATAGAATAACTAGCTACTCCCTAAATTACATGCTTATAGGCTATTTACCTAAGTTTTACCTAGCTCTTAAGGGCAAGATTACTAAAGGGAAGGTACTAGAAGCATATATATATATTATAAAGCTATATAAAGTTAGAAAATAACTTAAGTAAAGCTAGGGAAAAGCTACTAAAATATAGGTAAAGTACTATAACTAGCGCTACTAGCTATTAACCCTAAAAAGGGGAGACTTAGTACTTCTATTAGCTAAGAATATTAGACTTAAAGACATAAAATATAAGCTAATTACTAGGTTTATTAGGCTATTTTAAATACTTAATACTATAGGAAAATAGGCCTACTAGCTTACACTACCTGAAAAATATAGTTAATTATATAATATCTTCTATATTAGCCTACTAGAGCTATAGAAACACTAGGAAAACATAGAGAATAAGGATATACTAATACTAGACCTTAAAGATAAAGATAATAAGTATAAAGTTAAAGAAGTTAAGAATTACAAAAAAACCTATAAAGGCAATAAATACCTAGTAAAATAGAAGGGCTAGCCTAGCAAATATAACTAGTAAATCCTAGTAAAGGATATAGAAGGCGCTTAATATATAATTTATATATATTACTAGATAAAAGTAAAGAAAGTTAGTGGTAAGATATAATAGAATTATAGGGAAAAAGATATAAGTTTACTATAGAAAAAGGCTAGTATCTCTAGCCACTATTAAAACTCTAATTAAGGGTCTAGGATAAACTACTAAAAAATAAAGAAAAGCTACCCTAAAGGAAGGGTAAAATAACTAGAAAACTCTTAATAGTTATACCCCTATAGGTAAAAAGCGCGCTATTAATAAAGGCAAACTTAGCGCTATTCTTATCTACCTTAATTACCTTCTCTATAGCATAGTAAAACTAATATATTACTATAGCCTAGGCTATATAGCCTAGGTTAGAGGGCTAGAGCTAAAGGACTATCTTTACCTCCTAGGCGCTTATAATATTCTCTAGGTCTCCCTATAAAAGAGTTAGTAAAAGATTAGTAAAAATATAATAAAGAGTTATATATAAACTATAGCTAGAGGGGCTAGAGTAGTAGAAACTATAGTAACTTAAAGTTACTAGTAGGAGACTATATACTACTAGTATATAATAGATATAGCCTATATAGAAATATAAGCAAAGAATAGGTAAATAGCTTATAGATTAATAGACCTAATATGCCTTTATAGTACCTATTAATCTAAAGGCTATATAGTGCACTATATTAGTATAGTTAAACCCTATAACTAAACTATAGACACACTTAGTAAGCTATTAGTAAGTTACCTCTAAAAACACTAGAATACTATCTTCTTCCCCTATATTAAAGGTAGTATCTATAAGGGCCTAGACCTATTTAAAAATAACTATTAGGTTAGTAAAATCTCTAGCTAGAGTTATTATAGCCTATATAAAAAAGTTAGTAATAAGAGACTATAAAGCATAGGAATAATAGGTAACTTACTATCTTATATATATCTCTATACTTATTATACTATATATAATATTTAGAAAGCTTTATTTTAGCTATTATTATAACTAAAATATAAGGGAAACTATAGATAATTTATAGGAGTTTAATCTTAATTAGTAGGTTCTTCTTAAACTCTATATACCTAGTATATAGGTAATATATATATAAATAAAGGTAAAAGTAAATTACCTCTATAGTAATAGTAAAAAGGTAGTAAAAGGTAGGAGAAGGGCTAGTATAATTAAAGTTTAAAGATTAATTAAAAATAAACTAGCTTTATAAAGGAGAAAAGAAAGTAATATAATAGGGGATCCTAGGTAACTTTATACCTAAGCGCTATATATATTACTAGGAGATAATTACTAGTTATTATTATTATAATATTTTAATTTAGTAATAATTATTATAACTACTAGATAGTAAATAGCTATATTATAGCGGATAAATCTAAAGCTATTTAGGAGCCTAGCTAAAAGTAAGGGGGCAATTATAAGGCCCTGCTCCTAATATAGGTACACCCTATAACACACTATGCCCTAGGGCTAGGTCTATGTAACGCTAGCGAACCACTAGCTATAAGACAGCGGTCCGCACACACTATACACTTAGACCTAGCAAGCTTTAGTTAATATATAGAGTGCCCTATACCTCTTGCCTAGCTATCCTCTTGTTCTCACAGATTACTAAAGGGAAGGTACTAGAAGCATATATATATATTATAAAGCTATATAAAGTTAGAAAATAACTTAAGTAAAGCTAGGGAAAAGCTACTAAAATATAGGTAAAATACTATAACTAGCGCTACTAGCTATTAACCCTAAAAAGGGAAGACTTAGTACTTCTATTAGCTAAGAATATTAGACTTAAAGATATAAAACATAAGCTAATTACTAGGTTTATTAGGCTATTTTAAATACTTAATACTATAGGAAAATAGGTATACTAGCTTATACTACCTAAAAAATATAGTTAATTATATAATATCTTCTATATTAGCTTACTAAAGCTATAGAAACGCTAGGGGAATATAAAGAATAAGGATATACTAATACTAAACCTTAAAGATAAAGATAATAAGTATAAAGTTAAAGAAGTTAAGAATTATAAAAGGACTTATAAAGGTAATAAATACTTAGTAAAATAAAAGGGCTAGCCTAGTAAATATAACTAGTAAATCCTAGTAAAGAATATAAAAGGCACTTAATATATAATTTATATATATTACTAAATAAAAGGGAAGAAAGTTAGTAGTAAGATATAATAGAATTATAGGTAAAAAGATATAAGTTTACTATAGAAAAAGGCTAGTATCTCTAGTTACTATTAAAACTCTAATTAAGGATCTAGGATAAATTACTAAAAAATAAAAGAAAGCTACCCTAAAGGAAGGGTAAAATAACTAGAAAACTCTTAATAGTTATACCCTTATAGGTAAAAAGTATACTATTAATAAAGGTAAACTTAGCACTATTTTTATTTACCTTAATTACCTTCTCTATAGTATAGTAAAACTAATATATTACTATAGCCTAGGCTATATAGCTTAGGTTAGAAGGCTAGAGCTAAAGAACTATCTTTACCTTAAGTACTTATAATATTCTCTAGGTTTTCTTATAAAAGAGTTAGTAAAAGACTAGTAAAAATATAATAAAGAGTTATATATAAACTATAGCTAAAGAGATTAAAGTAGTAAAAACTATAGTAACTTAAAGTTACTAGTAAAAGACTATATACTACTAGTATATAATAAATATAGCTTATATAGAAATATAAGTAAAAAATAGGTAAATAGCTTAGAGATTAATAAACCTAATATACCTTTATAGTACCTATTAATCTAAAGGCTATATAGTATACTATATTAGTATAGTTAAACCCTATAACTAAACTATAGATATACTTAGTAAGCTATTAGTAAGTTACCTTTAAAAATACTAGGATACTTTCTTCTTCCCTTATATTAAAGGTAGTATTTATAAGGGCTTTAACTTATTTAAAAATAACTATTAGGTTAGTAAAATCTCTAGCTAGAGTTACTATAGCTTATATAGAAAAGTTAGTAATAAGAGACTATAAAGCATAGAAATAATAAGTAACTTATTATCTTATATATATCTCTATACTTATTATATTATATATAATATTTAGAAAGCTTTATTTTAGCTATTATTATAACTAAAATATAAAGAAAACTATAAATAATTTATAGGAGTTTAATTTTAATTAGTAGGTTTTTCTTAAACTCTATATACCTAGTATATAAGTAATATATATATAAATAAAGGTAAAAGTAAATTACCTTTATAGTAATAGTAAAAAGGTAGTAAAAGGTAAGAGAAAGGCTAGTATAATTAAAGTTTAAAGATTAATTAAAAATAACCTAGCTTTATAAAGAAGAAAAGAAAGTAATATAATAAGGAATCCTAAGTAACTTTATACTTAAGCACTATATATATTACTAGGAGATAATTACTAGTTATTATTATTATAATATTTTAATTTAGTAATATTATTATAACTACTAGATAGTAAATAGCTATATCTTAGTAAATAAATCTAAAGCTATTTAGGAGCCTAGCTAAAAGTAAGGGGGTAATTATAAGGCCTTGCTCCTAATATAAGTGCACCCTATAATACACTATACCCTAGGGCTAGGTCTATGTAACGCTAGTAATCCACTAGCTATAAGACAGTGGTCTATACACACTATACACTTAGACCTAGCAAGCTTTAGTTAATATACGGAGTGCCCCTATACCTCTTGCCTAGCTATCCCCTTGTTCTCACAAATTGTTATAATAAAAGGACAATTATCTCTTAATAATTGGCAAGCGTTGATTGATAATATCTAACGGAGCTTATATCTTTAATGATAATTAACAATAAGGGCAATAGAAGCCTCCCAGGCTTATAACTATTAAGGTAGGGGTTAGTGTAGATTATAGAAAACGTTCGATTTGATCAATTAGAGGTGCAGACAGCACCTGACTTTTGTACCTGAAAGGTACATAGTGCGCTATGGTAATAACTAGCCTACGGAGGTACTTCTGATATATTGTCTCCACCGTTGTCTCACAGAGGGTTTGATCCTAGTTAATGCGCGGGCTGCATCCACACATCTAATGCTTCAAGGAGCTCTCCCTGACAGGAGGAGTGTGCCTCCGTTTTTGGTGGACAGAGACCCGAGAGCTGGTGTGGGAGGATTACGGTTTGCCGCCGTAATTTACGTCGATGCGTTGGAAAACGGTGGGGTGCCGTGACTGGCGGAACACAGCCCCATGAGGCATTGATCAGCCCATGTCGTCAAGATTGGGCAGGCAAAACCTGGATGTTGAGCAGCATGGCGAAAGGATTCATCGTTGACTAAATTCGATTTCCAAACATTTGCATGTGCACTGACTGCTTCGCTCGCTTGAGTGGGAGCGACGTCCTATGCCCAAAGTGTCTGCGAGCTGCAAGTCGCGAGCCGGCCCTATTTTCCATCATCGTGCAGGCGCTGAGCTTCATCCTAAAATCTGTTTTCACTCACGATTGCCAATGAGACAAACTTTCGAGATGTATCTTCAGGCAAGAGCTCTGTGCTAGAGGCCATCTCCGGTCTACCGTTTCCCACAAGCAGTGGCGTCTGTACTCTATTGGCTATCGAAGTTCGTTTGCAGAAGTCACCAAAGCGGAAGATCGAGATCGTGGCTGTACAAGAGGATGGCAGGACACGTAACACACAATTCGACGGAGAGACTTTGACCAACGATAAACTCGCCGAAAAATTCCGGGAGGCGCTGAGCACGATGTGTGACCCCAACAGACTCTCCAAGGAGGTATTCCGCGTCAAAGTGTGTGGCCCTGATCTTCCGAATCTGATTTTGGTTGATTTGCCCGGCTTGATTCTGCAAGGGGCGAGTCCTGGGTCGGGGGTGCCTCAACTCTCAGAAACGCTGACTAGACGCTATTTGGGGCGAAAAGACACCTTTGATACTGGGGGTGATAAGCGCAGCCCAACCTCTAGCACGGCAAAAGGCTCTTGATATAGCAAAAGAATTTGACGGCCTGCGAGAACGAACAATCGGCATCGTAACCAAGCCGGATGCTCTCGAAAAATATGGTGATGATTTGGACTACATGGGTCTAGTGGGGAATCGGAACCCGGAATATCGGTTGAGATGGAGCTGGCATGTGTTGAAGAATAGGGACCGAAAAGACAATGACGAAGACACGTGTGGTCGAACGACATGTGACGACAGAGACAAGGCAGAGAAACAGCTTCTCGACTTGGGCATTTGGAAAAATGTTCAGTCTAAAGTCAAAGGCGTTCACGAGCTGCGACGAAAAATTGCCGCAGTGCTGAGAATACACGTTGCAAAAGAGATGTGTGCTCTTGATGGCCCGACATTAAAGCGACTCCAGGATGAACAAAAAGGCTTAAAGGATCTTGGTATATGGTGTGACAGCGACAACGAGTCTAGCAAGCGCACTTTTCTTCGAGAATTGGCAAGTAAATTCCGCGACCTTGCTACCGAGGCTGTTCACGGATCTTGTCTTAATGAGGGAGGAGTCGCTGATGTCTCCGTGGATGCAACAACCCTACGCAGCACTCTCGGCAATTTGAATGCAGCTTTCGCATTTGTCATTAGCAGAACCAGCGCCAGTGAGCCCACGATGAATCAAAACGAAGTGCCAGTGCAAGATGCACAATCACCAGTCGCAAGCTGGATCAATAAGCTCTGCAACGCCGGCTCATTGGACCTTACCAATACTGAACCTCGATTCGAAACTCACAATCGAATCCTTAAGTGGCACGCAGTCGCTTCCCAGTACATTGTCCTAGCGACTGAAATCGCGATGCCCTTTATAACACAGACCTTACTGGCTATCTCCGGGAACAATCAACGGTTTGTGTCGGTGATCATAGAGGAATTTGTTTCCAAGTTCATGGAGAACAAATGCGACGAGCTTACGAATGAACTCAACAGTCTAGCCCAATCCTTTGTGGAAGGTATTCCCGATCACGATCAACGACGTCAACGACAGAGCATAATCTGGGGTAGATCTCACTATGAAGGTCAGCCACAAAGCCAGCTGTCACTGTATCAACCGCCACACAATCAATTACCGTACAATCCCCAGCAAACTCTACTGAATACGCCCCGGATCAGGCCAATCATGATGCTAGATCTGACGAGCTATTTGTCTTTAACAAGGTATGTGAAGAACGATTGGAGACTTTTACTATCCAGATGCTTCTCCAGATAGGCTAATTCGAAAAACAGATATTGGAAGTGCAATGTACAGAGACTGTGATAGGGTTGCTTGGACATCATTGTCTATTTCGGAAAATACCTGACATGTTAGAACCGTTGACCGATCCTGAACTGAATTTAGCAATCGTGACACGGCTGACACAGGTGCCACAGGACGTCAGCAAGAAGCGCAAACTGCATGTTGATTCCATCCAGCTCTTGGAGAAGGGTAGGGAAAAAATTCAGAAGTATCAACTTCAATCGCAACCAAACAGAAGTCAGATCGTCTCACAACTCTCGCAGTCTGGCCATTCCCAAATGGTAGCCTCTGCACCGCGACCGGTTGGTAACAACATGCCTACGCAGCGTTCCATGACAATCTATACGCCGTTAGAATAAAGTGCCACAAATCGTGGTGCTTCATGCATGAAACGCGGACAACTATGTGGAGCTTGGGGCTTCAGAGTTTTGGTGATTCATAAATGCGGTGTCCACAGTAAACGTTATAGCTCAATCCCAGGCAGTGGGTTTGCAGTCCAAATGGTGTATTGACTAAAATTGCTAGCAATTATGAACTGCAGTTGTTCCGGTACTTGGAGATTTGTATGCACTGTAGAAAATGATGTACGTTGTAGGATTTAGAATAAAAACACTAGCACGGTACCCTTCAAGTTCAGAACTGGAACTTGCATTCAAGAGCGCAGAGTCTGCTCAATTCGTTCTTTTACAAATGGCTCCATAGCATGCGGTCCTTCTGTTAACTCAGCCCATGCATCCTCACCGAATTTTCGGAGAACTATTTCTCTGGCTGCCTCGTACGACTCTTGTCCCCTGAGATTCTGGATAGGCATCTAAATTAGAGCTAAATAGGCTTTAACCGTTATCTAACCTTCTTTATCTTATTTAATATCTGTTAATCTTTTAACTTATAAAAGCATTTTATTAATATGGCGCAATTCTGCCGTATTACTGCATGTCTTGATAAAAGCGAGGAAGGTGGATGGGTGTTTTGGTTCTCCTGAGCTTGCATAATGCGGTTCATTGACTAACAGTTTGCGTTTTTTCTAACCACTAGTGCTCTTCTGTGCACTTTGATCAGCGCGTAAGCCTTGTTTCTTCGACGGCTGGTTCATCTCTTGTGGAGGCCGAGCAGAATTCTCCGCAGGTCGTTTGCCAATGACTATAGCCGTTAGTATTTCAAGGTTTAGGATACACGGGGTAATAGGTACCATGTAGATAGGTCTCCGCGACAAGCTCATCGTATTCTCGGAGTCTTCGATCAAGATCTTCGGGAGTTATAACCGTTGAGTTCGTAGTGTCCGAATCACGGTTATGCTCCGGGAGCGAGATATCTAAGTCGGCCTCAGGGTTAGCTTTAGAGTTGGCTAGAGTGTGTTCTGTAGTTTAAAGCGGTGCTGTTTTATAATCTAGGGACTTGTGGCAAGGAGACGCAGGGCCTTGGCTGGCACGAATCGAGTTAGAAGCCATGCTGATGAGTGTAGAGCGATGGATCAGATAAAATGTGCTAGAATATCTTAAACTTAAATACTTTGGCACGAATTGATCCGTCCGCAAATATGCTACACGTTTATGAGGGCAGTAGGTTCGTTAGACTGTTTTCTCCTCGCACTTTTTCCAGTTTCTCTGATGTTACACCCGGCCACTAGGCATTTCTCGCCTGCTTGTACCATATTCCCTGTCCTACAATCTGGCCACACCACAAACTCAAGATTCGCCTAATAAAACCGTCTCTGGGCTCGGGCTAAACAAGTATACCTGTCAAAGGCCTCGTTAGAGTTGGAGATCAAGACCCATAAAGTGGAACATAGCGATAACACGTCCCTTCAAACGTTCCTCCAAGGCATATTTGTAGCTTGCATGTGCAGGTCAAGCGTATTAGACACGTCGGAGGGCAGCTGTCGTGACGATCCTGCTAGACCTAACATCGGCGGTCTGCCATAGCCTTGCTTCTTGCGTCTAGTGAAACTAACCCCATTGGCGAAATCCATCTCATGCCAGGTTCATACCATTCTTGTTGGTCAATGGACGACACGAATGGTCACATTGCCAGGGCCAATGTCGGTCAGACGAGGGAGATACCTCCATGAATGACGCGCATTCAGGGGATGAAGGATTGTTGGCACGCGCGTCAGTCCATTTTTGGTTCTATTCGCGAAGACTAACTTGACCCGGCTCGACCCGTGTCTCCAAGCAGATCAGGTTTCGTCTTAATATCTCCACACTGAGAAATGAATATGAAGGCGGGAAGGCGTAGGCCCAAGAGATCGGGTTGGTCATCTAAGGACAGGTCGTTTGTCGTCACGCAGTGATTGAAAGCGTGGCATAGCCAGAGCGCGCTCTCTCTTTGAGCGGAGTAGTCATTCTTGCTTTTAGTCTGCGAAGAGCCGAGAGATAAAACAGCATGGAAGTATGAAGACCGAGGTTGACAAGGATGAGACGCGGCCATGTTGCCGTTACCTCGCCAGAAGATTATTTACCTGCTTCCAAATTAGCCAAGTACGCACCGGCGGCGTGAACTGGGACGTACGTAAAGCTTTCGGATTTTTTGCCTGCAGAGCCTTTGCTTCCTTCAGTTCTACATTCAGCTTCTTGTAATCCTCATACCACTCCTTCATCTGCGCATTCGTACCCCCGCACTTAGTAGTCCGGTGATATACGCCAATCTTGAGGCGATGTCTTGTGCGGAAGGCATGGTGATGAATGATAAGCAAGAATGCAAAAGCTCTATAAGTATGAAACTGGGGAAAAAATCAAGGCGCTTGTTCGAGAGAGTAGATAGGTACGTATGTTTGTCTGGAACAGGGTGCTGGCTCCTCCGCCGAGCTTTGAACCTGTAAGCACAATGAGGTAAGTTGCTGAGTTGAAATGATGATGGAGGAACACTCATTGGCTTGGTGAGCTAACAGGTCGTGAGGAGAGTATGGTCACGTGGTGGGCCTCCTTCTTGGCTGCTTATTTAGTGGGCATTCCTGGATATCCCCACTCTAGTGCAAGGTACAATTGTGAGGGAGACCCCTTGAAGCATAGGTTGTATGAGGGCGCAGCGTATTAACTAGGATAAAACCCTCCTTAAGACAACGGTAAACCTAATGTATTAGAAGTACCTATTTTAGCTAGCTTATACTATAGCGCACTGTATACCTTTTAAGTATAAAAGTTAGGTACTATTTATACCTCTAATAAATAACTTAAACGTTTTTAATTAATCTAACTAACCCTTACCTTAATAGTTATAAGCCTAGGTAGCTTTTATTACCTTTATTATTATCTTTAAAGATACTCGTAAGGGGAGGGAGAGGGTAAATCATAGCTAAAGCTTAGAAAGTAAAGCATAAAGAGATTAGACAAACGAATATCTTAAACGCAATCTAGGTATAGGATTACACTAAGCCTAGGCTAGGCTTACTCTCCTCCTATTATAAGAGGCAAAAATAAGGTATATAGGCTTTATACTATAACTAGACTAGGAGTAGACTAGAATTAGCTAAAATGTAAGGTAATAGGAGAGTTAGCCCCTCCTAGCACGAGGTAAAACTGCTTAAATTGTTATAGCCTAACATTTTTCGCTATCTTATTAAACTTCTTAGCTTCCTTGCTTAGCTTATTATTTAACTTCTTCTTACTCTTAATTACATTCTCCTTACACTTTACTAACTACCTAATTTCCTTTTAGTTTAGATCTTTCTTGCTTTTTAGGAGATTCTCTAGGTTCTTTAGCCTAGTAGTAAAGGCTATTAGCTTTAGGTTACCCTTAGCTATACTAAGTCTAATTAGTTAAGGGTTAATTAGTTAATTAGTAATATAAGACCTACCTTATAATTTGAATTAGGTTATATGGCAAGTGGGAATAAGTTATAGTTAGTTTGCCTTAGAGCTTTAAAGCATAAGTAGTAAGGTGTAAGAAGATAGAAGAGATAAAGAGAGGAAATAAACATAGTTATAGAGGGGGAATTACGTTAATTTATGCTATGAGTAAAACTTAAACGGATTTAAGTTTAACTATAGTTACAAACTATAACTCTTACGCTATTATAGCTATAAAGTTTATTGCTTACTTTAATCTAACCTTATAGCTATTAGGAGCACAAAGGCATGAGGGACATTATAAGAGGGCTGCCTCTCTAAGCGAGGCGGATCCCTAGATAACTTATGCGCTAGGACCTAGTAGCTAGATAGTTATGTAGGTGTAAGGAGAAGGTATATAATAAGGACCTCTCCTATTTAGGGGAGAGGTTAGAGTTTAAAACCTTTATATACTTACCCCTAGCTATTACCTATATAGTAGTAACCTTATTCTCCTATTATTACTCTATTTATCTTTTCCTATGCCTTTAGTTATAATAAATTAAACTCTTAAACCCTTTAGGGTAAATAGACTATTAGTTATAGATTATAATATTAGAATTAAATAGGATAGCTATATAATTTACTATATATAGTAACTATATAGCTAGTATTGTTACGTGGCAGAATGCCTAGAAGCGGAAGGGACCCTTACAGGGCTAGATTTAGCAACCTAGAGTAGGGGATAACTTAATTCTTATAACATACTTTACTCCTAATAGTAACTTTTCTAAAGTAAACTTAGCATAATTTATAACCTATTAAATCCGTTAGCCCCTCTGATAGATTTAACCCCTCACGTGCCAAATTAGTATATAATAAGTGGTAGTAATTAGAGATTCTTTTATTATATACCTCTAGTTATCTAAGAACAATAGCCTTATGTCTAAAACTAACCATTTATAATGCTAATTTAACCCCCTTTTAAACTTTCTAGTAAATAAGACTAAATTATAACTTATTTACTAATTTAAAGCTTTTAATAGTACTAATCTAGAATTTAAACATTAGAAATAAAAACTTATTAGAATTAATAAATAAGAGGATTTAAATAAGCTTACCTAGTACGAATTTATTAATAAAATAGTAATAAGATATAAATAGCTAGTATACTAGGAACCTCCTATTTATTAAAACACTATAGATTTATAAACTATATACCTTATGTAAAATTAAGTTAAGTCCTATATTATAAAAGCTAAATCTAAGGGATTTCTTTATAAATCTAGTTAATCTAAAGGTAGTAAGGAGTCTAAGAAGAGGTCTAAGAGCACTACTAGTCTAGTTAGTAATACTAACACTACTAAGACTAGGAATAGTATAGAAAAGGGCAAAATTAATAAAGAAAAGGGGATTAAAAACTACCCTAAAAATAATACTACTACTTAATATTTATAACCCCTAACCACTTATTAAAATTAGACCTAGGAGACCTATAGCTAGGACTATTAGAAAGTATACTAGGTTTAGGGGAACTTTACGCTAAGCTAGCTAAATCTAATATAGCTAGGATCCTTTAGGAAGTAATTAGTTAATAATAGCTTATATAGTAGGTAATAATAGAAGAAGTAGTAATAGAAATAGAGCGGTTAGTAATAAAACTAATAACTAAAATTAGAAGCTTATAAAGTATAGGAGCCTTAGTAAGGTTAATACTATAACTATAGAATATAACTTAGGGAATAGCATATTTACCTATAGACTAGGGGTAGTATAATAGTAATCTATATACTAACCTAAACTAAATAGTGCTAATAGCATAACTAATACCACTATAATATTAGTAAGGATACCTATAACCTTAGTAGTACCCTTACTAAGGTTATCTATAAGGATAATACCCTCTAAACTAGGAATAGTATATAGATCTAAGTATTTAAGGTAAGATAGATATAGTAATAGATTAGGACTAGAATCCTTAACATATAGATATAATAGAGTAATAGGCAAATTTAATATAAAAAATCATAGATATTAGACACTTTAAGCCTTAATATAAGCCTAAGAAAGCTAGTAATAATCTTATTATATATAATAGAAAGTAAACTATTTTTTATAATATTAAATTATAGATATAGGTAGTTAAAGATTACTTATATTACGCTAGTCCTAGCTAATAAGATATTATTTAGAAGAAAGTCTAGATGCTATTCTAAGGAGATATAATAGTATAGTATAGGTAATATCTTAATTTAGGAGAAAGAAACGCTATATTTAGTAGAATATTAACTATATTTATAGTAGTTAGAAAGGAATTTAGTATTTAAGTCTAGGATATAATAGCATAGCTTAATAAGGCTAAATATATAAGAGAGAATATTATAAAGGAGGTATCTTTTTATAAATTTATATTAAAAATTTTCTAGTATACTAGAGTAAATAGTAAGATAATAGACTATTAGCTATTATTATGCCTATATTATAAACTCTACCTAGGATTATATTAAATATGTCTAATACTAATAAAAGAGAATATAAGATTAGCGTATATTATAATAGTTAATAATAAGAGACGTAACTTATATAACTACCTATATAATAAGGGTTATATTATAAATAGAAAAGGTAAAGGCAAAACTAAGGTTTATTTCTAATAAGAGAAATCTAGTAGTAATTTAGAAAGGGAAGTAAAAGGAGCCTAAGCTAATT
The DNA here is from genome assembly GCA_021950295.1 of Epichloe scottii. Classification (NCBI taxonomy): domain Eukaryota; kingdom Fungi; phylum Ascomycota; class Sordariomycetes; order Hypocreales; family Clavicipitaceae; genus Epichloe; species Epichloe scottii. The sequence goes on along the minus strand of CP083247.1, from coordinate 5,066,949 downwards.
AGAATAGGCTATTTAATATGTAATTCCCTTTAGGAAGTTAATAGTATAGATAGGATAATTAAAATACCTAAAGATTTTTAGGTGGTTTTTAGCTAAGATTATACTAGTAAAATTAGCCCTTTAAGAAGTAAAACTAGAAACCTTAGTAAAATAAATTATAGTAAGAAGATAAAGTAAGGAATTACCCTAGACTTAGTTAAAATAGGCAGAAAAATCTACTAAACTAACTAGATAAATAATAATATTAGGAGACTTTATTATTAGGGTAGGCAAGCTAATTATAGTAACTAAGGCAGTTTTAGCATTAGGAGAAAATACTTATAAAGGAAAAGGAATATATATATATTATAGTATATAAGGATAACTCTAATATAAAATAGCATAAAACCTATCTTAAAGACTATAAATACTATATAGTAAAAGAAGGGGAGGTTTTAGAAGATAATAATAAGGAAAGCTAAGGTTAAGATTTAAATTTTATAAAGATATATTTTATTAAAAATAATAGAAAGAAAGTTAAGAAACCTACTATAGAGATAGGTTTAGCTAGACCTAGATAACTAAGCCTAGGATAGGTTATTAAGGCTATAGTAAGACTATAAGAGGTAGAGTATAATAGGAAAAAGGCAAATACTTTCCTTAAAATTCTAATTAAATTTAATAATAAAGGCAAGAGCTACTAAGTCTATCTTAATATAGGAATATTATTAATCTTAGCGGATAAGGCATAGCTATAGTAGTATAAAGCAAATATAAAATAGGGAATATAGGAACTAAAGCTAGTCTTAGGAGTCTAGTCTTCCTTTTTATTACTAAAACTGCTACTTTTAACTTTTATATCCCTAGGATAGCATATAAAACTAAGATAACTAGATATTTTATAGTAATAGTAAATGTAATACTAAATCTAGGGCCTAAATTACTACTTAGTACGAATTTCCTATATAATTTTAGGGTAAAAATTAATTTTATATAACCTAAGGTAGTATTTAGATTAGTATATAGTATAATAGTATAAGTAAAAATATTTTAACTAGTAAGTAAAGTTTCTTACTAATAAGTAATTATAGTATAAATAGTAATAATTCCCCTAAAGGCATAGTTATATATACTAGTTACCTAGAAGATAGGATAGAAGAATTAGGAAATAAGCATTTATTATATACTATTATATTTAATATTTCTCCTAGACACACTCTTATATAGATCTAGCTAGGGATAGATAGTTACTTATAACCTAACTAATAAAACTATTACTATTTCTAAGTACTAGAAGATTATATGTCTAATAGTAGCTAGGGAGGTTACTATAAACTATATAATTAATAACCTATTTGTATATTATACCTTTTTTAGTAAAGATATTATAGAAAAGAGTAAAGAGAAGGCTAAAACTAATAAGGAGACTAAAGGAGAGGAAAATAACCTTAATCTAAAGAAAGTTAATATAGGAGTACTCTCTTATAGAATCTTATATCCTAAGGAAATTCTATTTATAACTAATTAATTTAGGGTATAGGTAGCTAATATTAATAAAGAGGCTATAAATAAACTTATTAAGTTAATAGATAAATATAATATTTACTATAATAGAGGTATTATACTAATACTAGAAGACTAGAAAATAAAAATTAATCTTATAGAGGGATAGTAGTATTAAATAAGGCTAATTAGGCCTTATAAACTTAGAAAATAGGATACTAATAAACTTAATAAAGTATATAATAAACTCTATATAAAAGGGAAGATATTATATCTAGATAAACTAGTAGTAATTATATGCCTAGCGTTTATAGTCTAGTAAGAGACTAGCTAAGAGAGGAAAGGAAGAGTTATAGTTAATATAAGACTACTAAATAATATAGTAATGCTAGATATATACCCTTTACCTAACTAAAGTAATATTATAAATAATACCTATAGTAAGAAAGTAATTTCTCTTTTTAATAGAACTAGTTTTTTCTATTAATTACCTATTTAATAAGGCTATTAAGCGTGCATAGTAGTAATATTAAATAGAGGTCTAGAAGCGTTAAATATAGCACTAATAGGGTTTAAAAACTCTCTAGCTTTTACCTAAAGATTTATAGATAGACTATTCTAAAAGTATAAACACTTTATTTAGGTATATATTAATAATATTATTATGTTTTTAGATAATTTAGAAGAGTATTTAAGCTATCTTAAAATAGTTCTTAAAATCCTTAAGGAGAATAGATTAATAATTGCTATAAAAAAGTTATTTATTAGCTACCTTACTATTTAGTTACTAGGATTTATTATTAATAGTAATAGAATTATAAATACTAATAATTAGCTTAAAGCGTTTTAAAAGATAATATTTCTAAGTAATTTATTAAGTCTTAAGACTTTTATTAGAATAGCTAGATTTCTATATAATAGAATCCTATAGTTTAATATGTAAATCTAACTATTATAGGCATAAAAAACAGCGTTATTACGTGAATTTTAAGAAAAGAATAAAAAGATTACTAGTATCTTAAAGCTAATATAGAAGAGAAAAATATAACTAAAGACGTTTTTACTAACTAGAGATAAGGAAAAGGCGTTTAAAGATATTAAGATATTTTTAAGTAAGAAACAAACTTTATAGCACTATAACCTAAAGAAGCCACTATTCTTTAAAATTAATACTTATAAAGAGGGATTTAGTCTATATATTTTCTAGCTATAAGAAGAATAGGATAGTTAAAGTATTCCTAGGAGGGAGATTAAAAATAACTAGATATAGCTAATTCTATTCCTTTCTAGAGTAATATTAAGCATTAAAAAATAATATAGTTTAATAGAGGTAAAGGTAGCTATAATTACATAGAGTATTAGAAAGCTCTAGAAGATAGTGTAATTTAATAACACTATAGTTAATATATTAACTAACTATTCTCTAGTAAAGGGCATTATTAAATATACCTTATAATTAATAATAGACCTTAATAAGGCTAATTTAAAACTAGCTAAAGTTATAAATTATTTATTATAATTTAGCCTAAAGGTAATATATATACTAGGAGTATTAAATATAGTTCTAGATACGCTCTCTAGATTACTAGTAAAGGTAACCTATAGGGAAGTAGCATAGAAAAGCTAATATAATAAGTTAGATACTAGTGTATATTTTAGCAAAGAATATACTATAACTATAATTATAGATAATAAACTTAAGGCTAGAATTATTAAGGGGTACTAATCTAATTATAAGTTTAGCTAAATTATTATATTAATAAAAGCCTACTAAGAAAAACAAGTAGTAAAGAACACTAGAACTAGACTAAAGATCCCTTTATATAGCTAGGATTTACATAAGGATAGATTATTATACTACTATAGTAGGGATAGATTTTTCCGCCTATATATTCTAATAGTAAAGGTTAAATCTATACTATAATTAGTATATAATAAATAGTAACACTTTAGAATCATAAGGATAGTAGTAAAATTATAGTTAGTCTATTTTACACAAATAAGTTAACGTATTTGTAATTATATAGCCTATTATATAGTGTATTAGGAGAATATAATTAATTATATAAAGCCCCTAGGGGAAATGCAGCCCTTATAGTTAAAACTAACGCTATTTTATATAATTTCCCTTAATTTTATAATAAATATACTAGAGGTTTATTAGCAAATACTATATAGTAAATAGAAGGGTATATAATATATAACTTACTATACCTTATAAACTGCCTTTTTAGCAAGAGAACATTATTAATACCTAGATATACTACGTATCCTATAGAGATCTAGGTAGAATTACTTCTTTAGGCACTATATATTATAAATTAAGGGTTACTAAGATAGATTATAAGTAATAGAGACCTAAAGTTTATATCTAACATATAGAAAGCTATATTTAAGTAAGTAGGGGTAAAACTCCTTATAAGTACTATATATTATCCCTAGATAGATAGAATAGCTAAAAGAAAGAACTAAATAGTAATAATTATAATATAGTATTATATAGTAATAGACCTAGATATAATATAGATATTGCTATTACTAGCATTATAACACTAACTAAATAACACTATAGTAATAAGTACTAGCTAGGCACTTAATAAGCTATTATATAGATTTTAGCCTTTAAGTATTATTAACCTTCTTTTACCTAATAATATAACTAATATAAGAACTAGCGTAAATAATATTATAGTACTATAGAAACTATATTAGTATAAAGCTTAATTAGCAATTATAATAGTAGCTACACTAGCGAAAATTTAGTATAATAACTACTATAAACTAGTTAATATTAATAAAGGTAATATAGTTTACCTATAATTATATAAGGGATATAAACTGCCTAGTAAGCTAAAGAAAAAATAGTCTCTATAAAAGGTAAGTCCCTATAAGGTACTAGAGAAGGTAAATCCGTTAGCTTATTAGTTAGAATTCCTACTAAATTTATAAGTATATCTAGTAGTATTAGCAGTATAGCTATAGAAGCTAGTATAAGGAAGGGATTTATTTAAGAGGGAAGAACTAGCTCCACTACTAATTTTATTTAATAATCTAGAGGAAATAGATTATTAGGAAATTAAGTAAATCTATAATTATTAGGTTAAAATTTTAAAGCGGAAAAATAAGGTAGTAAGAGTGGAGTTTCTTATTAGATAGAAAGGATATACTACTAAAGATAACTAATAGGTAGCTAAAAATAAGATATAGATTAATATGTCTAAAATAGTAGAGAAATACCTTAGGAAAAACCTAATTAATTAGGCTAAAGAATATATAAAAAGAGACTAGTAACCTATAAAGAAATAATAGTAATAAAAAGAGAATTTAAATAATAGGTACTAAATCTAATAAGCTAGTAAGGAGGTAGGAGTTTCTAGGGGCTTACTTATATATATTATTTATTATACTAACTAGGATTATCTTACTATACTTAAACTTTATATTATTATATAATTAAATAATAATTATAATATAGTTAGATTTAGTATAAGCGTAGTTAAATTTAACTAAGTTATTGCATTTTACTTTATAGTAATAACTAGTAAGAGTGCTAGTGTAGAATTTAAAGTAGCTAAAGCCTTTATTAGTAAAAATAATAGATCTAGTATTTATAAAGGAAGTAATAAACTTAGCATTAATAATAGAGATTAATAATATCTATAAGTAATATAGAACTATAAGGACTATAGGAAATATTGTATTAAATATAACTATTTTACCCTAGGAGTTAAATACGTATACTATATACTTAGTATAAACCTAATTCCTCCTAATTTCCTATATTAAAAGCCTAATCTTATTATATTTAATAATAAGATTAATATCTAAGAATAAATACTATATAAGCAAATCCTAGTAGTGTATCTATATATTTAAGTTCTAGCATTAATATAATAAAATTAATTTTTAGGGGAACTTATATACGCTAATTTAGGGAGATAATAAGCTAATACTAAAGAAGGGTAAGCTAAATTTAACTAATAAATAGATAATAAGTTATTTAAATTAGGAATAGCTAGCTATTTTAAGGATAAGAAATTCCTTTATTACTATATATAACTAGTAAAGAGAAGTAATTAATAAAGGGAGTATATGCTTCCTATCCTTTAAGTAAAAGAACTATACTATTAGTAGTATCTAGGGGAAATATAAATATTAGTAAAGGAATTTAATAAGTTAGCCTAATAGGTAAGAGATAGTAATAGTAATAATATAAAAGCTACTAGTATTATAAAGGATATAGTTAAATCTAAGGGGCACTAAGAGAAAACGCTAACTAAGGATTTAGAAAAAGAGGTTAAGAATAGTAGGAGTAATAAAATTATACTAACTAATACTAGAAAAGAAAGATAGGAGTATAAAAAAGCACTAAAATAATTACTAAAGGATAACCTTACTAGAGCTATAAAAAGAAAATAACTTATAGAGAGTAAAATAATATAAGGAAATAATAAAATTAGTAATATATTAGATAAAGAAGATAATATAATAATAGTTAACCTTACTAATATAGCTGCTAAATCCTCTAACTAGGAATCTAGATTTAAGGATAAACCTTTAAAAACTAAAGTTAAAGATAGGATTTTAGAGAGCAAAATTAATAATAAAGTTAATAAGATACTAGCGAAATTCCTTATTAGACTATTATAGGTCTATGTATAAATTATAAAGCTTAATTTTAAATTATTATATATTAGATTTAGATAGCCTAGCTTTAGAAAAGACGCTCTAAAGCTAATGCCTAAAATTAGAGTAGTAGTGTAAAAAAGAATAATAGAAGAATTTAATATAGAGTATAAAGGAAAAGGCATTAAAGGGATTAATTTTAGCACTTTCTAATACACTATAGTAGGCTAAAAAGGTAGCATATAGGATATATAGTATGCTATATAGGTATATATATATAAATTCGCGTTAAAAGGCGCTATAATAGTGTTAAATAAATTAGAGGTATATCTAAATAATATATATTTTATATTATAGTAAAATATAATTATATAGATTTTTACTATTTTTAAAGAATAAAAGGTAATATTAAAAATAAGGAAAGTAGTGGTAAAACTAAATAAAAAGCTATTAAATTAAATTACTACTAATCTAATAGAATATAGAGTAATATAATAGGTAAAGAATTAGATAAAGATAGTAGTAATAGCCTTTTATAATAGTATAATAGTTAAATATAGATAGTAAATAGCTATATATAATAGCACTATATCTTTACTACTATAAGTAGATTTATTAGCTCTCTATTTTATAGATAAATATAGAGTAGTAAACGCTATAATTACTAGTATATTAGCTAGTGTTAGTAAGGTGAATTTACTTTACATTAGCACTAATAAGGAGCTAACCTAGAAATCTACTAAATCCTAAGAGAATAAGAAAAGGGATAGAGAATATAAGTAAAGTAAAATTAATAATATAATAGACTAAATAAATAAGATAAAAAGGGCTTTTAATAATATAAGAGTAAATATAAGCTTAGTATATAACTTAGCTAGAGAGGTATTAGATTAAGTTAAGAAATTAGTAAATTTAATAATAAAGAAGGTAGAAAAAACAAAGGAGAAGTTTATATAAATAGTAAAAATACTAAGAAATTATAAGAAAAAGATTCTAAAGCTTAACCCTAGAGTAATATTAACTAATTTTAGTAAATAACTTATAGAATTTAAGGAGAGTATAGTTAGTAAGAGTAAGCTAGAGAAAAAGCTTATAATACTAGTAGGGATAATAATAAAAATAGTATAGTAAATAGATACCTAGAAAATAATAATAGATAAGCTTATATAAGAATAGAAAGAGCTTAGAGGGGAGATAAAAAAGGCAAAAACCACAAAACTAAGTCTAGCTAAATCTAGTATAGTATAAAGTAAATTATATAGTAAAACACTAAATCCTAGTAATAAGTAACCCTAAGGTAAAACACTAGAAAGCCTAAGCAAGAAAACTAGGCTAAATAAAAAACTTAGTCTAATAAAACTAAAGGCTACCTAGGTAATTCTATAATTAACCCTATTAAAAATACTAGTAATATAAGCATAGCTAAGAATAATAGGAACATAGAATAAGATAGCACTACCTCCTAATTAGCCTATAGTTAGACCTACTATAATATAGGATAATAGGGATAATAAATTTGCTAGATTAATAGATTAAGGATATAGATTTAGATAAAAAAAAAAAAAAAAAAAAAAAAACTAGGATTTAGATTCTATCTAGTAATAAGATAATATAGTTTAGGATTAGACTAGGGATATACTAGAAAGGATAATTAATTAGTAGGATTTAATAACTTACTAAAAGGAGGGGATAAAATTAGTAATTATAGGAGAATAAAATTTAGTAATAAAGTAGGAGATTATAATAAAATTAGTATAACTATTATTTAATATAATAATTTTGTAAGTACTATTATAAGGCGTGGTTTAGTAGATAGTAATTATAGAGTTAAGTGAACCTATAACACTAAAGCCACTAGTATAGCGGGGAATGCGCTATATCTATCTCCTTATAAGATTTAACTTAAGCTATATTTCTTTTATTTATATTAATAGTTAAGGACCTAAATCTAGCCGCTAGCTAGCTATATCTAACTAGGATAGTTATTTTTAAGGCATGCCTAGCACTTATTACGTGGTAGAATGCCTAGAAGCGGAAGGGACCCTTATAGGGCTAGATTTAGCAACCTAGAGTAAGGGATAACTTAATTCTTATAACATACTTTACTCCTAATAGTAACTTTCCTAAAGTAAACTTAGCACAATTTATAACCTATTAAATCCGTTGGCCCCTCTAACGGATTTAACCCCTCACGTGCCAAATCAGCACGTAACAAGTATACTATACTTAGGTAATAATATAGGACACTAAGATAGTGTAATCCTAGGGTCTAATAGCCTAGATAGAAATAATAAAAATAGTACTCCTAAAGATTAAAATAATAATAAGGAGCCTACTATAGATTAATATAATAATTATAGAGAAATTAAGTATAGTAAAGAAAAGCTAAACTAAATCCTTAAGTAAGCTAAGACTAAGCTATAAAAAGCTTAGAAAAGATAGAAAATTCTATAGCTATAGGAATAGTAGTGTATAATTAAGGCAAGCACTTTATTAGTAAGTACTAGCACTAGACTTACTAACCTTACTAAAGGACTTATAATTATACTACCTTTAGACCTACTAAGAAGCTCTAAACCCACTATAACCCTATACTACTATAGTCTTATAAAGATATAACTAAAGACTCTAGTATATAAAGGAGATTTATATAAAAGTCTTTAATATTTCTTAGTAAACCTTAATATAGCTTTTACCCTAGACTATAAGACATTTATTAATAATGCTACTAAAGTAGCCTATACTAGTAGTTACCTAGCAAAGGACACAAAGCAATAATAAATACGTTATATAGCTATAGATAGTTATATAAATTACTAGGACTACACCTAGGCTAGGTTTATAAATTAGCTAAAAACCAAAACTGTTACGATATAAAATGTAAGATATAATGAGTGTGTTAAGGTTGTTGTTATTTAACTAGCTAGAGGTCAAAGCTATCATCTAATATAGGGGTTCTAGGTCACGTGCTAGCCACATCCGAGGTCTTGTGGCACGAAGCTAGCCACATCCTAGGTAATAGGCTAATTGTTAATTCTAGCACGTAACAAGTGCGGGCACCACGGATAAAAGAGATAGCTATCCTAGCTATCTAAGGTTAGCTAGCTAATATCAAATTAATTAGGTTAACGGTTAGGTTAACGGTTAGGTTAACGGTCAAATTAATCATTAGATTAATACATCTATTAATAGCTAGATTAGCGAGGCAATAATCTTTGCAAAGGGCCAGGCAATAAGCTTTGCAGAGGGCTTTGGTTAGGCTATTAAATTAGCTGCTAACGAATTTGCAAAGGGCTAGGCAACAAGCTTTACAGAGGGCTAGGCAATAAGCTTTGCAGAGGGCTAGGCAATAAGCTTTGCAGAGGGCTAGGCAATAAGCTTTGCAGAGGTCTAGGCTATTAAATTTGCTAACAAGCTAGCTGCCTTCGAAGGTTATCGCGTTCTTTAAAGACTTCCTTAATAAGGTCTTTAAGCTACTAGAAGTCATCCTCTTCAATAGCTAGCTTCTATTAAAGGTCCTGTATCTATTGCTGCTGCCACTAAATTTGCTGCTGCAATTGCTGCTATTGCCATTAATATCGGGTCCTTAGGTCTGAAGTCATACCAATTAATTGGGTGATAAAAGATGCTTGTCTTCTCAAGTGCTCTAGCTACTGGATTCTCCATAATAACAATACTTCCGATTACCTAATACATTCTCTACCCTAATAGGCTAGCCCATTTTTAGATAGTGTTAACCATAACACCAAACATAACAAGCTAACACCTAAATTGCTTCCACTATTTTCACTCTTTTTAATTATCCTTCTCTATATTATAATACTTTAGTGTCTCCTCCTAATTAGCCAAATCCCATATATTTAACCTTAGAGGTTGCAACCTTTCCTAGCGCGGGATATATATCTTTAGATTATTAATGTGAATTTTTTAACATAGACCTCCTCCTATAGGTTTAATCTTATACGTTACTAATAATATCTTCTTCTTTATAGTTAAAAGCTTTCCCTAGGTTTTATAAAATTTCCTTTTTAGCTTATTCTCTTTGTCTATTTTCTCCTAGATAAGATTTCTAACCTTAAAGGTACATAGGGGCCTTAACGGATTATTCTTATTATTAACCTTTCTTACTTAAACTAATTCCCTTCTCTTCTCTCTAGAGTCTAAATGCTATAGGTTAGTTTTGCGGATTAAAACTAACTCCTTAGATCCTAAACGTGCTAACTCTGATTTGTCTATATTATTAACTCCCGTATATATAGTAAAAGGGTTAAATCCTAATATTAATATCGCTAGAGTTATCCCTATGCTTAATATAAACTAATTATTTAGAATAACCATAATACTTAGGATAGCTTAGTTCCATAAATTAAGCAATACTCCCCTTGCTCCACTGCCTATTTTATTAATTATTGTTTTACTAACCAGACGTTCTATTTAGCAAGCCCTATAGAAGCTAGATAGGAGATAGGTCTATATGTAACTATTATACTATGTTTCCCTATAGTTAACTCAAAATTCTGGTTCTTAAAATAGGATCTATTATTATAGTAGATTCCTTAGGGCTAACTAAAGATAGAGCTCTAGTGTTTATCCTATATCTAGGTAACTAAATCCCTAGTAGCTTTAATATAGGATTATCCTAGGGCAAACCTTATTATATAATCCACAGTAATTAACACATATAAGTCTCTATTCTTAGCCTTAGGAGTAATAGGACTAAGGTAATCTATTGTAACCATAGCCTATAGTTCTAGTATAGTAATGGCTTTTGGTTTAGCTCTAGGTAGCTATAATCCTATTTGCTAGCAGATAAGACAAGATTAGCAGTAAGATTTAATATCTTTAGCTCTATCTGGCTAAAAATATCTCCCCTAAAGCTTTTAAGTTGTAATAACTAGGCTAAAATGCCCTACTATATCGTGTGCTTGCTATAGTTTCTTTAGAACTTCTCTTAATAGAACACATTTAGCTAGAGATTCGTCTGGTTCTAAATAGTATAGTTTCTGGTTAAATATCTGATATTTTAAGGCTTAACACTATACTAGTTTTCTTTGTTTAGTTAGAATTATATAGTAACCGTAAATAATCAAAGTTAGTACTTTGCTATACCATTTAGAGTTCAGCCACTCTTAAAGTTTAGTTATAATTATTACTAAAGTCTCCTTATCTAATTTCTCCCCTCTAGTAGAATTATCTTGCTCTTTATGGAGACTATTATTAGTTAGTATTTAGTAGCTAGGGTTACCCCTATACCCATTCTTCTCTCCACTTTATACGGGTCTGACCTAAGTTCCTCTAGTAATTATGATATCCTATTAGCAATCTTTATAATCTTTATTATATTAGGACAGTGTATATATTCCACATTTAACTCTTATAGGATATCTATCTATTAAGCCACCTTCCTATAAACCTTAGAGAGGTTTACTATTAAGTTAATAATTCCTTTATAGTCTATGTATACCTTTAATAGATAAGGTAATCTATCCACTAGCCATCTTGTCTCTTTTAACCTAATAACAATAGCTAGTATTTCCTTCTCTAGCATAGTATATCGTTTTTTAGTGTCTTCTAATCTATAAGACATCCACATAATAATCCGAACTTTTAAGAAGTTTAAGTCTATCATACTTATGCCAGGTTCTTCGTCTATCTAAAATAAAACTCCTCTAGTCCTAGTATCTAAAGCGTCTATTACTAGATAAAATTATATCCCTAGCTAAGCTCTAAAAGTAGCATTTGCCTAAATACTATAATAGATCTATAGTAAGGCATGTTAAGCTTCCAGCGTCTATTCTGGTTTCTCCTTTAGAACTTCTCCCTTCTATACTAATAGCTTACCTAATTTTATAGTCTTATATATATCTTAAAAGAAAACCTTCTTAATTATTACCACTAGATCAGATCTCCTAGGGATAAACTTCCACAGGAAGGGCATTAGGTAAATTAGAACTAAGATTTTATTCTAGGTCTTTAGAGAGTGCTATTAGAAATGCTTTACTAAGTTAGCAAATCTTTTACAGTGCTTTTATACTAGCCTAATCTTTCTATCTTTAAGGGAGTATCTAATATAGTTAACTTCTAACGTAAAAAGAGTTATCTTATGTCCACTTAAGCTAATTAGTGCCTATATAATCCTTAGGAAGTATTGTTTCTATAGGAAGTTAAAATAATCCTCCTAAGTTTCTAAACCTAAGTGGTAATTATCTATGTAAATTAAGAACAATATCTATAGGTCCTCTATATACCCTAATATTGCCTTACTTTCTATTCTATCTTTAAAGAATAGATAACTAAAGGTTATATCTCTAAACCATACGTAAGTTACTAGCGCTCTAGTTAGACCCTAAGCTATGTTATTATAATAGTATATGCTATAAGGTCCTAAAAAGGCTGTTTTATGTTTATTAGGTAGGTAGATACTAATTGCCTAGAACCCATTTAAAGCGTCTGTTTGTAAGAATATTATCAATCTTCTATAGTAAATCAAATCCAAATCAGCTTCCATATTATAGCAAGGATATCCCGATTTAATAGTCTTGCTATTTACATCCCAAAAGTTATAAACCACTTAAAAATCCTTCTTGCCTAGCTTTAGCGTGAAAATCGTTAGGGTGACCTAAATAGAGTCTCTATAGCAAATAATACTAGCCTTCTCTATTATTAGAAAGACTTATTTTAAAAACTCCTAATGCATTCCTAAGTATTAGAATTACTTCCTTTTACTAGGTTATATGCCTAGGATTAAAGGGATATAATGTTAAAGAAGGTTAGTTATGCAAATGCCCTTAAGTTTATTAATAAAACAATCTTTAAAGGTATAGCAGAGCCTTATAATCATTATTCGTTATTTAGCAGTCCCCGCACAGTCTCTGAGTTTAATATAGGACTAATTAAACTAAGAAACCATGGTTTTAGATAGTAAGTTAGATAATAGACGATTTATATATAGATTTTAGAATCTTAAGGGGTAGCCCTTAATTTCTAGTCTACCTATATAAATCTCTAAGTTGCTTAGTCCTACACTATCTTATAATACTTCTCTTCTATCTACGCCCTAAACTATTAGATAACTCTCTTAGTTTGCATAACTTAATTACACTACTAAGTCCGCAGTGTAATAGGCGCTATCTTTAGTTTTATTAGCTAATTCTCTAAACTATATCTTTATATAGGGTTTCTTAATTTTTAAGGGGAGGCCTTGATTTTCCTTTTTCCTATATAAATTAGTCTTTAGTTATATCTAAGTGTATCCACTATTAAATACTTATCTCCTATATTACCTAAGTCTAAAATATTATACATCCTATCCGTGGATTCTCCTAGTAAGCCTAAGTTCTTCCTATTTGTATAGCCCTTTTGCTTTTCTAAGGGGAGGCCTTAATTTCTAACTTTCCTATATAAATTAAGTCCCTATAGCATCTAAGTGCATCCACCTCTAGTTCTTGCTATCCTATAATACCTAAGCCTAAAGCATTATATATCCTATCTTCCGTTTTTTAACCTAAGGCCTAACTTTTACTATTTAGGTGGTAATTCTAATTTAATAAGGGGGCACCCTTATTTTCTAGGTTTCCTATACAATTTAGCCCTTAGCTATATCTAGCTATATTAATTATAAGTTCCTCCTAATGCTTTATAATAATAGGTGCGCTATTTAGAATTTTAAATAGGTTAAGATTATTTTTCCTATTCTAATCCTATCCTTTATCTAGGCCTTTAGAGTTATTACTTATTAGGTCTTCCTAGGATAATCCTAAGTTATCCTAGTGTCTAGTCTCTATCTAATCTATAGCTAACCCTTATTTAGAATAGTTGTAGTTTTTATTTATAGTTAATTCCCTTTACTATAAAGCCTCACAGCGCTTAGTCTAACTCTAGGTAATCTTCTAACACAGTGGCACAGGCTTTAGTTAGATTAATCTAGAGTAATAAGAGGTAAGGGTTTTAATTTCTATCTTAGGGTTTAACTTAATAATAGTTCTATCTAATATAATACTCTTTTATAGTTTCTAGATAACTATAGTAGTAGACTTTAATTTAGGTACTCACGCTAGCACTTATTTATTAATTACTTTTACTAGGTCTTCCTAGACAGTACTACATAAGATATTAGTTCTACTTCTAATTCTATTTAGTATAATATTATTTTCCTAACTAAGGTTTCCCTTAGTCTTCCTATCCTTCTAATATATATTCTAACCTAACTTAATTCTCTAAGTATCCTCTATATATATTTCCTTAAAGCTTATTATTCTAATCTTATCTAGTGGTAGTAGTTTAAGATTCTTATCTTACGAATAACCGCTAGCATTATTATTCACAACACTTAGTTTTTTAACTCTTATATTTTAGTTCTATTACTTAGCTAGTTATTTAATCCTCTTAAGATCTCCTTTACTTCTTCTAGGATTTCTTAATTATCTTTAATAAACTCTATAGTCTTATTAGGGGCTATCCTTTATAGTAACTAGGCGCGCATATCCTCTCTCTAAAATAGGTCTAGATATAGGTATATTAGTAATATTTGCGTTACTCCCTTAGTACCTATAATTATAATCTTCTCTTTACTATGGTTTTTAATAGCGTTTACCCTTTATAACTAAACCTTTCCTAGTAAGATATCCTAATCTTATTAAGCAGGTATAATATAGCATTTCACTAATACTAAAATTCCTCCTATTATAATTTAAAGATAGGCACATAAGGTAATTAGATAATCCATATTATTTGCTATTTAAACAAATCTTCTTTCACAGAGTTAGACTACGGGAAATCTATGCCTTTTTAAGTAGTTCTTATTCACTAGTTCCACACTAGAACCTCTATTAATCAGAGCTAAATCACATTAGATGCCTTTAACGTAAGTTATAATATAGCCTAAGGTTATTGCCACTTCACTATCCGGTTTCGTGATATTATTCTAAGCAATTATAGTATTTACTAAATTATATAACCTTTCTAGTTTTATATTAGGATATACTACTTCTTAGTATAGTTCTATAAGATAGGAAACTATTAATTTTACTCTATTACTCTTTATCTTTTAATAGCATTATATTAGATAACTTAGTTACTAATAGATAATTAAGGCTATCTAGAGAAGTTATAAAATAGTAATAGGGATAGTAGTTTTACTAAGATATTTCCCTAAGTTAAATAGTAGGACTTTATACTCCTTAGTGGCTCTAATATTCTCTAAGGCTAACCTTTAATAGGGTTAAGCAGATAGAGTAGAGTTATCTATTACTCCCTCTTTAGGTACTATTATTATAGTAGGTCCCTAGGGATCTACTATAGTCTTTTAGAGATAGGGCCTTAGTGTTAGGAGTAATCTCTAAAACTCCTTAGGAGCCATTTCTTAGAGTAATTAATTAGAAATTAGACATAACTTATTACTTATATCTAGAGTTTTATCTAATTTAAGGATTTCTTTAATTCATTACTAGGTCTATTTGTCTAAGGTTATCTTCTATTTAGGGGTTAATTTTGCAATCCTCTTGGTTAGTCCTTACGTTAATATTAGTTTGTTTGCCTTTGCTTTCCCTTTAGATAGAGTGCCTATATAAACATAATCTATCTTATTCTCTTCTTAGACATAGGTTAGGGGTTAATAGTTTAGCAAGGACACAGTGAATAATTAAAGTTCCTAGGTTAGGATAAATCCTTAGGGAGGAATCAGGTCTATTCCTAATCCACTAATATAGTTTAATCGGTTAGTGTTATCTAGTTCTTATCGCCAATCCCTCTTTATTTATAATCCTTTACAGGCCTATTAATCACGGTGTCTTTTAAAATCCTCTAATAAGCACCTATCCTTCCTAGGGCAATTATACCCTATATATCCCTATTCCCTATATAAGAAGCACTAGAAAAATTCTAGGTCTCTCTATACCTCTCTATAAGGATAGGAACCTCTAACATTCCCTAAGGATCTTCTAGGAGACTATATCCTATTATTTATATTATATTTTAATTAGTTATACTATCCCGCGGTTTAATTTATATCGCTAGCCGCTTAAGCCCGGAATACTTCTAATTACCTTACTAATTCGGCTATTTATTCTAATGCTTATTTCTCTCTCTAGGACTATTCCTCTATCCATTTCTAAAGCGGTGCTATGCCTGCTATTAAGAGATTATCTTTAGATAGTTATATTATCTTTTTAGATGCTAACAAACAATAGTTATATAAGATTAGCTTAAGGTTAGATATTATTAAGTCCCTTAAAGCTATGCCCTCTATCTATTTATTTAATACAAATAAACGGTCTAATACTCTCTCCTATAGTCTTATGTCCACTTCGCTATCCGCTAGGTAGGATATAAAATTTGTGAAAAGCACCTAATAGATGCTAGCCTTTAACTTTATAGTAAGATATTTAGCTTACTAAATATAAGTATTTAGTGTCTTGCCCTTTTCTCTAGTAAAACTAAACACTTCTCTCTACATAGAAATCTTAGTAAATAGGTCTAGTTTTTAAACTTTACTAGAAACTTCTTTAATATTTTCTCCTAGGTTTAGTCTTTATATTCTAAATCTTTATACTAAACCACTGCTTTCCCTTATAAGCCTTAGATAAAGATTAAATAAGTAAAAGTATTAATAAACTTATTTAGGACTTATGCTATTATAGCCATTATTTTACAGTGTTTTACATATTCCTTAGCTAGCCTATCTTTTAGTAAACCTAAGAATATAATTCCTCCTCCTATACTAGGGTTTATAGGGAGGAAAGGATTATTTATCTTAACTATCTATCTAATTTCTCTAATATTAATAAGATTATATAATTAGATTAATAATAATAGGAACTATAGTAGGATGTTCTCTAATAGGGATAACTTCCTTAGGGACTAATTAGGACTAGGAATAAATTCTAATAATGCTCTATCATAATCTAAGTCTAAGCTTAGGATTAGATCTTCCCGTGTTCTAGTGTTTAGCTATTCCGAAACTAGTTATTACATAGGGAAATTAGTTTAGGAAGAGTTATCTTAAATAGACAGAGAGTTAGTGTTTCTTTAGGGTAAATCAGGGTTAATAGGTTAATAGAGCTTTTAGATCTTAAAGATAAATCAGTCCTAGACTGGTTATAGAAGTGTTAACGGAATATATATCGACGGAATGTCTAGTTCCCTAACTAAGATTAGATAGCGACTTGTTAGAAATCTCTTCAAACTTTATTATAATAAAGTTTCTTTTTAAGAAGAAAGAAGTAAACGTGAGGCCAAACTTAAATTATTGCGCATAATTTATTGCTTAGTATCTGCCTGCTCCTCTCTAAAAAGAAAAGAAAACCTAAGAATCCCCCTCTCTATTAACCTAAAAGTAAATCTATTATTATCTTCTTACCCTTTCTCCTTCCCTTAGAACCTTAACCTTCCTATTCCTAAGCAATCTTCTATTATAAGCACAGTGCATCTAAGAGCATCCACACAGTATTATCTAATC
This sequence comes from Epichloe scottii, assembly GCA_021950295.1. Classification (NCBI taxonomy): domain Eukaryota; kingdom Fungi; phylum Ascomycota; class Sordariomycetes; order Hypocreales; family Clavicipitaceae; genus Epichloe; species Epichloe scottii. The sequence goes on along the minus strand of CP083247.1, from coordinate 5,049,386 downwards.
CAAGGCCTAGGTAAGCAAGAGAGTAGGGTTAAAAGCGGGCTAAAGGTAGGGTTAGTGGTCCATGCGCTATACCTTTAGCTATAGTGGAATAATTGCTCTAATAAACTAAGGTTTTTGGTCCTAAGGGGTAACTTAGTTAAGTCACTAAGTTAAGAAGTTCCGCTTCTAGTCTAACTATTATCTAAGGCTACCCTCCTGGCGTCCACTGCCTTAACACTCTAAGTATATCTATACTTTAGCGCGCGCCACTATTATAGTTAGGTATTCCTAGCAGGCTTTATAGTTAGTTCTATAAAAGGTTTTCTTAGGTTATATTATTTATCTAGAGTCTTTTAAAGTAGCAAGTTTAACTCTAGTGTTACGCTATGTCTATTATAATATATCCATCCAGTATATAGGTAGAAGAGTATTCTAATTTCGCTAAGTATAAAAATACTTATTCCTATATTAAGTTTTCTAGGTTTATATTAGATTCCTAGGTTATAATTTTCTTTAAGGTTAGGTCTAATATCTAGTTATGTCCACTCCCTAATGCATTTAGCCTCGCATATCTATTAAATTTCCTATTTCTATAAGTCCGCAAATACTGCTTCCCATAGCCTGATTCCTTAACTTAGGTAGTCTCTCTAAAGCTCTCTAAAGTCACAAGTCTAGGGCTTCTATCTATTAATGTCTAGTCTCTATTTATTATTACGCCTGTTTAAAAGAAATAAGACTATAATCCGCTATAATCAGGATAGCCAGGATGCGGCAATCCCTATGCCATGTTAATCTAATATAGCATGTTTAGTAATTCCTGTGATCCCTGTCTATAAGCCTTCTAAGTCGATTTATTAGGATATTCCATTCCCATTCTCCTTCCTATTAGGAATTACTATCTGCTATCTAGCTCTAGGTACCCTTTAGGTTTCTTATATATAAGTATTTCATAGCCCCGTAGTTCTGTGTTTATTGTGCTAAGTCCTATAGTCCTTAGTATCCTTGCCTTATCTAACAAAGGTAATCCTAACCTTAGCTAGAGGATCTTCCTAATCTAAGGTAATAACCGCAGCTATTATTTCCTATATCTATTTATTTTATATTTCTAGCTATAGTTATACTCTATTGCTCCTTAGAGGCATAACATATTCTTATTCTAATTATTATTATTATTTATTTAGTTAGTTATATATTAAGTGGACGTTATTCGCTAGCTTAATAATCTCTTAGAGGTAGTAAATAGTCGCTCCCTTAGTTATTAATAATCTCCGATTTAAGGGCGTTTAATATATGTATAAAGTCCCAGTCTCATCACCATGAAGTCATACTAATTAATTAGGTGATAAAAGATGCTTGTCTTCTTAAGTGCTCTAGCTACTGGATTCTCCATAATAACAATACTTCCGATTACCTAATACATTCTCCACCCTAACAGGTCCTAAAGGTCCCGTTAATGCTAGTTTTATTGCCACTAGAATTGCTACTAGAGTTATTAATCTAGCTACTGTTAAATCTATTAAAATTACTAACTAGCTAGGCATAGGTCCTTAAGATATTAAAAGACCTGATTTCTTAATAGGAAGGTCTTCCTACAGATGCCACAGGTTTAGCGCTAATAATCTTGCTTATAAAGCCGCTATAATCGCTATTGCTCGCACTGATCTAGCTGGTGCAAGGGAAGCATTATAGCGAGCTTTATTAGATTCGTAAGGAAGCTGCCTAGCGGGGAGGCTAGCGATCGAAATTAACGAATTTGTCAGATTGACGGTCGGGTTGAAGGTCTTCAAATTGACGGATCGAAGGTCGAAGATCGAAGCAATTCGAAGGTCTTCAAATTGACGGATCGAAGGTCGAAGGTCTTCAAATCAACGGATCAACGGTCGGGACGAAGGTCGAAGAATTGAAGGTCTTCAAAGGTCTTCAAATCAACGGATCGAAGGTTGAAGAATCGAAGGTCGAAGGTCTTCAAATCGACGGATCGAAGGTCGGGTCGAAGGTCAACGAATTGAAGGTCAACGAATCTGACGATAGGCGCGATGCCTAGGGGTGAGCTATCAGGCCTATTGAAAGGGATAGCTTTGACGGGCTTGGTGTTGGTTGACGATTTTGTCGGTTTAGTGGCTTTTATTAGCAGTAAAAGCGCTAGAGGTGCGCAACGATCGAAGAGCAATTGCTACCACTTGTTACGATATAAAATGTAAGATAATGAGTGTAAAGGTTGTTGTTATTCAACTAGCTAGAGGTCAAAGCTATCATCTAATATAGGGGTTCTAGGTCACGTGCTAGCCACATCCGAGGTCTTGTGGCACGAAGCTAGCCACATCCTAGGTAACAGGCCAATTGTCAATTCTAGCACGTAACAAAAACAATAGATAAAAACACATAGTGCTTAGAAGCCATAAGAATGCTACTAACCCTTAGATAAGAAAACTATTAGTTATTCTAGGGATTTATAAAAACATAGATAAAAGCTAAGGCTAAACTCCCTAAAGCAATCCCTATAAGACTTTGTATTTATATATTTATTAATAGTCTAAATAACACTATAAAGAAGCAAATACTTAGCTAGGAGTTCCTAGTAATATAGACCTATTTAGCTAGTTAAGGAAAGAAAGCGAAAGTTATAATAAAAATAAGTTAAAATAGTAACTAAAGTGTTACGTGCTGATTTGGCACGTAAGGGTTGAATCCGTTAGAGGGGCTAACGGATTTAATAGGTCATGAATCGTGCTAAGTTTACTTTAGGAAAGTTACTATTAGGAGTAAAGTATATTATAAGAATTGAGTTATCCCCTACTCTAGGTTGCTAAATCTAGCCCTGTAAGGGTCCCTTCCGCTTCTAGGCATTCTGCCACGTAATAAGTGCTAGGCGCGCCTTAAAAATAACTGTCCTAGTTAGATATGGCTAGCTAGCGGCTAGATTTAGGTCCTTAACTATTAACATAAATAAAAGAAATATAGCTTAAGTTAAATCTTATAAGGAGATAGATATAGCGCATTCCCCACTACACTAGTAGCTTTAGTATTATAGGTTCACTTAACTCTATAATTACTATCTACTAAACCACGCCTTATAATAGTACTTACAAAATTATTATATTAAATAACGGTTATGCCGATTTTATTGTAATCTCCCACTTCGTTACTAAATTTTATTCTCCTATAATTACTAATTTTATCCCCTCCTTTTAGCAAGTTATTAAATCCTACTAATTAATTATCCTTTCTAGTATATCCCTAGTCTAATCCTAAACTATATTATCTTATTGCTAGATAGAATCTAATTTCTATTTTTTTTTTTTTTTTTTATCTAAATCTATATCCTTAATCTATTAATCTAGCAAATTTATTATCCCTATTATCCTATGTTATAGTAGGTCTAACCACGGGCTAATTAGGAGGTAGCGCTATCTTATTCTATGTTTCTATTATTCTTAGCTACGCTTATATTACTAGCGTTTTTAATAGGGTTAATTATAGAATTACCTAGGTAGCCTTTGGTTTTATTAGACTAAGTTTTTTATTTAGCCTAGTTTTCTTACTTAGGCTTTCTAGTATTTTGCCTTAGGGTTACTTATTACTAGGATTTAGCGTTCTACTATGTAATTTGCTTTATACTATGCTAGATTTAGCTAGACTTAGTTTTATAGTTTTTGCCTTTTTTATCTCCCCTCTAAGCTCTTTCTATTCTTATATAAGCTTATTTATTATTATTTTCTAGGTATCTATCTACTATACTATTTCTACTATTATCCCTACTAGTATTATAAGCTTTTTCTCTAGCTTACTCTTACTAACTATACTCTCCTTAAATTCTATAAGTTATTTACTAAAATTAGTTAATATTACTCTAGGGTTAAGCTTTAGAATCTTCTTCTTATAATTTCTTAGTATTTCTACTATTTATATAAACTTCTCCTTTGTTTTTTCTACCTCCTTTATTATTAAATTTGCTAATTCCTTAACTTAATCTAATACCTCTCTAGCTAAGTTATATACTAAGCTTATATCTACTCTTATATTATTAAAAGCCCCTTCTATCTTATCTATTTAGTCTACTATATTATTAATTTTGCTTTACTTATATTCTCTATCCCTCTTCTTATTCTCTTAGGATTTAGTAGATTTCTAGGTTAGCTCCTTATTAGTGCTAACGCAAAGCAAATCCGCCTTGCTAATACTAGCTAATATACTAGTAATTATAGCGTTTACTACTCTATATTTATCTATAAAATAGAGAGCTAATAAATCTACTTATAGTAATAAAGATATAGTGCTATTATATATAGCTATTTACTATCTATATTTAACTATTATACTATTATAAAATGCTACCACTACTATCTTTATCTAATTCTTTACCTATTATATTGCTCTATGTTCTATTAGATTAGTGGTAATTTAATTTAATAGCTTCTTATTTAGTTCTACTACTACTTTCCTTATTTTTAATATTACCTTTTATTCTTTAAAAATAGTAAAAATCTATATAATTATATTTTACTATAATATAAAATATATATAATTTAGATATACCTCTAATCTATTTAATACTATTATAGCGCCTTTTAATATAAATTTATATGTATATACCTATATAGTATACTATATATCCTATATACTACCTTTTTAGCCCACTATAGTGTATTAGAAAGTGCTAAAATTAATCCCTTTAATACCTTTTCCTTTATACTCTATATTAAATTCTTTTATTATTCTTTTTTATACCACTACTCTAATTTTAGGCATTAGCTTTAGAGCGTCTTTTCTAGAGCTAGGCTATCTAAATCTAATATATAATAATTTAAAATTAAGCTCTATAATTTGCGTGTAAACCTATAACAGTCTAATAAGGAATTCCACTAGTATCTTATTAACTTTATTATTAATTTTACTCTCTAAAATCCTATCTTTAACTTTAGTTTCTAAAGGTTTATCCTTAAATCTAGATTCCTAGTTAGAGGATTTAGTAGCTATATTAGTAAGGTTAACTATTATTATATTATCTTCTTTATCTAATATATTACTAATTTTATTATTTCCTTATATTATTTTACTCTCTATAAGTTATTTTCTTTTTATAGCTCTAGTAAGGTTATCCTTTAGTAATTATCTTAGTGCTTCTTTACGCTCCTATCTTTCTTTTCTAGCGTTAGTTAGTATAATTTTATTACTCCTACTATTTTTAATCTCTTTTCCTAAATCCTTAGTTAGTGTTTTCTCTTAGCGCCCCTTAGATTTAATTATATCCTTTATAATACTAGTAGCTCCTATATTATTACTATTACTATCTCCTGCCTATTAGGCTAACTTATTAAATTCCTTTACTAATATTTATATTTCCCCTAGATACTACTAATAGCATAGTTCTTTTACTTAAAGGATAGGAAGTATATACTCCCTTTATTAATTGCTTCTCTTTACTAGTTATATATAGTAATAAAGGAATTTCTTATCCTTAAAATAGCTAGCTATTTCTAATTTAAATAACTTATTATCTATTTATTAGTTAAATTTTACTTGCTTTTCTTTAGTATTAGCTTATTATCTCCCTAAATTAGCGTATATAAGTTCCCCTAAAAGTTAATTTTATTATATTAATACTAGAACTTAAATACATAGATACACTACTAGGATTCGCTTATATAGTATTTATTCTTAGATATTAATCTTATTATTAAATATAATAAGATCAGGCTTTTAATATAGGAAATTAGGAGGAATTAGGTTTATATTAAGCATATAGTGCGTGTATTTAACTCTAGGGGTAAAATAGTTATATTTAATATAATATTTCCTATAGTCCTTATAGTTCTATATTACTTATAGACATTATTAATCTCTATTATTAATACTAAGTTTATCGCTTCCTTTGTGAATACTAGATCTATTATTTCTGCTAATAAAGGCTTTAGCTACTTTGAATTCTACGCTAGCACTCTTGCTAGTTATTACTATAAAGCAAAATACAATAACTTAGTTAAATTTAACTACGCTTATGCTAAATCTAACTACGCTATAATTATTATTTAATTATATAATAATATAAAGTTTAAGTATAGTAAGATAATCCTAGTTAGCATAATAAATAATATGTGTAAGTAGGCCCCTAGAAACTCCTACCTCCCTACTAGCTTATTAGATCTAGTACCTATTATTTAAATTCTCCTTTCGCTACTATTATTTCTTTATAGGTTACTAGTCTCTTTTTATATGTTTTTTAGCCTAATTAATTAGGTTCTTCCTAAGGTATTCTTCCACTATTTTAGACGCATTAATCTATATCTTATTTTTAGCTACCTATTAGTTATCTTTAGTAGTATATCCTTTCTATTTAATAAGAAACTCTACTCTTACTACCTTATTTTTCTACTTTAAAATTTTAACCTAATAATTATAGATTTACTTAATTTCCTAATAATCTATTTCCTCTAGATTATTAAACAAAATTAGTGGCAAAGCTAGTTCTTCCCTCTTAAATAGATCCCTTCCTTATACTAGCTTCTATAGCTATACTACTAATACTACTAGATATACTTACGAATTTAGTAGGAATTCTAACTAATAAGCTAATAGATTTACCTTCTCTAGTACCTTATAGGGACCTGCGTTTTACAGGGACTATTTTTTCTTTAGCTTACTAGGTAGTTTATATCCCTTATATAATTACAGGTAGACTATATTACCTTTGTTAATATTAACTAGTTTATAGCGGTTATTATACTGAATTTTCACTAGTGTAGCTACTATTATAATCACTAATTAAGCTTTATACTAATATAGTTTCTGTAGTACTATAATATTATTTACGCTAGTCCCTGCGTTAGTTATATTATTAGGTAAAAGAAGGTTAATAATACTTAAAGGCTAAAATCCATATAATAGCTTATTAGGTGCCTAGCTAGTACTTATTACTATAGTGTTATTTAGTTAGTGTTATAATGCTAGTAATAGTAATGTCTATGTTGTATTTAGGTCTATTACTATGTAATACTATATTATAATTATTACTATTTAGTTCTTTCTTTTAGCTATTCTATCTATCTAGGGATAATACATAGTACTTATAAGGAGTTTTACCCCTACTCGCTTAAATATAGCTTTCTATATGTTAGATATAAACTTTAGGTCTTTATTACTTATAATCTATCTTAGTAACCCCTAATCTATAATATATAGTGCCTAAAGAAGTAATTCTACCTAGATTTCCATAGGATACGTAGTATATCTAGGTATTAATAATATTCTCTTGCTAAAAAGGTAGTTTATAGGGCATAGTAAGTTATATGTTACATACCCTTCTATTTGCTATATAGTATTTACTAATAAGACCTCTAGCATATCTATTATAAAATTAAGGAAATTGTATAAAAAGGCATTAGTTTTAACTATAAGGGCCGCATTTCCCCTAGGGGCTTCGTATAATTAATTACATTCTCCTAACACACTATATAATAGGCTATATAATCGCGAATACGTTAACTTATTTGTGTAAAATAGACTAACTATAATTCTACTGCTATCCTTATAATTCTAAAGTGTTGCTATTTATTATATACTAATTATAGTATAGATTTAACCTTTACTATTAGAATATATAGGCAGAAAAATCCATCCCTACTATAGTAGTATAATAATCTATCCTTACGTAAATCCTAGCTATATAGAGGGATCTTTAGTCTAGTTCTAGCGTTCTTTGCTGCTTATCTTTCTTAGTAGGCTTTTATTAATATAATAATTTAGCTAAACTTATAATTAGATTAGTACCCCTTAATAATTCTAGCCTTAAGTTTATTATCTATAATTATAATTACAGTATATTCTTCGCTAAAATATGCACTAGTATCTAACTTATTATATTAGCTTTTCTATGCTGCTTCCCTATAGGTTACCTCTACTAGTAATCTAGAGAGCGCGTCTAGAACCACATTTAACACTCCTAGCATATATATTACCTTTAGGCTAAATTATAATAAATAATTCGTAACTTTAGCTAGTTTTAAATTAGCCTTATTAAGGTCTATTATTAATAATAAGGTATATTTAATAATACCCTTTGCTAGAGAATAGTTAGTTAATATATTAACTATAGCGTTATTAGATTACACTATCTTCTAGAGCTTTCTAACGCTCTACGTAATTATAGCTACCTCTGCCTCTATTAAACTATATTGTTTTTTAACGCTTAATATTGCTTTAGAAAGGAATAGAATTAGCTATATCTAGTTATTTTTAATCTCCCTCCTAGGAATGCTTTAACTATCCTATTCTTCTTATAGCTAGAAAATATATAGACTAAATCCCTCTTTATAAGTATTAATTTTAAAGAATAGCGGCTTCTTTAGGTTATAGTGCTATAAAGTTTATTTCTTACTTAAAAATATCTTAATATCTTTAAACGCCTTTTCCTTATCTCTAGTTAGTAAAAATGTCTTTAGTTACGTTTTTCTCTTTTACATTAGCTTTAAGATACTAGTAATCTTTTTATCCTTTTCTTAAAATTCGCGCAATAATGCTGTTTTTTATGCCTATAATAGTTAGATTTGTATATTAAACTATAGGATTCTATTACATAGAAATCTAGCTATTCTAATAAAAGTCTTAAGACTTAATAAATTGCTTAGAAATATTATCTTTTAAAACGCTTTAAGCTAATTATTAGTATTTATAATTCTATTACTATTAATAACAAATCCTAGTAACTAAATAGTAGGGTAGCTAATAAATAACTTTTTCGCGGCGATTATTAATCTATTCTCCTTAAGGATTTTAAGAACCGTTTTAAGATAGCTTAAATACTCTTCTAAATTGTCTAAAAACACAATAATATTATTAATATATACCTAAATAAAGTGTTTATGCTTCTAGAATAGTCTATTTATAAATCTTTAGGCAAAAGCTAGAGAGTTTTTAAACCCTATTAGTGCCATATTTAACGCTTCTAGACCTCTATTTAATATTACTACTATGCGCACTTAATAGTCTTATTAAATAGGTAATTAATAGAAAAAACCAGTTTTATTAAAAAGAGAAATCACTTTCTTACTATAGGTATTATTTATAATATTGCTTTAGTTAGGTAAAGGGTATATATCTAGCATTACTATATTATTTAGTAGTCTTATATTAACTATAACTCTTCCTTTCCTCTCTTAGCTAGTCTCTTACTAGACTATAAACGCTAGGCACACAATTGCTACTAGTTTGTCTAGATATAATATCTTCCCTTTTATATAGAGTTTATTATATACTTTATTAAGTTTATTAGTATCCTATTTTCTAAGTTTATAAGGCCTAATTAGCCTTATTTAATGCTACTATCCCTCTATAAGATTAATTCTTATTTTCTAGTCTTCTAGCATTAGTATAATACCCCTATTATAGTAGATATTATATTTATCTATTAACTTAATAAGTTTATTTATAGCCTCTTTATTAATATTAGCTACCTATACCCCAAATTAATTAGTTATAAATAGAATTTCCTTAGAATATAAGATTCTATAAGAGGGTACTCCTATATTAACTTTCTTTAGATTAAGGTTATCTTCCTCTCCTTTAGTTTCCTTATTGGTTTTAGCCTTCTCTTTACTCTTTTCTATAATATCTTTGCTAAAAAAGGTATAATATATAAATAGGTTATTAATTATATAGTTTATAGTAACCTCCCTAGCTACTATTAGATATATAACCTTCTAGTGCTTAGAAATAGTAATAGTTTTGTTAGTTAGGTTATGAGTAACTATCTATCCCTAGCTAGATCCATATAAGAGTGCGTCTAGGAGAAATATTAAACATAATAATGCGTGATAAACGCTTGTTTCCTAATTCTTCTATCCTGCCTTCTAGGTAACTAGCATATATAACTATGCCTTTAGGGGAATTATTACTATCTATGCTATAATTACTTATTAGTAAGGAACTTTGCTTACTAGTTAAAATATTTCTACCTACACTATTATACTATACACTAATCTAAATACTACCTTAGGTTATATAAAATCGATTTTTACCCTAAAATTATATAGGAAATTTGTACTAAGTAGTAATTTAGGCCCTAGATTTAGTATTATATCCGCTATTACTATAAAATATCTAGTTATCTTAGTTTCACACACTATCCTAGGGATATAAAAGTTAAAAGTAGTGGTTTTAGTAATAAAAAAGGAAGACTAGACTCCTAAGACTAGCTTTAGTTCCTATATTCCCTATTTTACATTTGCTTTATACTACTATAGCTATGCCTTATCCGCTAAGATTAATAATATTCCTATGTTAAGACAGACTTAGTAGCTCTTGCCTTTATTATTAAATTTAATTAGAATTTTAAGGAAAGTATTTGCCTTTTTCCTATTATACTCTACCTCTTATAGTCTTACTATAGCCTTAATAACCTATCCTAGGCTTAGTTATCTAGGTCTAGCTAGACCTATCTCTATGGTAGGTTTCTTAACTTTCTTTCTGTTGTTTTTAATAAAATATGTCTCTATAAAATTTAAATCTTAACCTTAGCTTTCCTTATTATTATCTTCTAAAACCTCCCCTTCTTCTACTATATAGTATCTATAGTCTTTAAGATAGGTTTTATGCTATTCTACGTTAGAGTTATCCTTATATACTATAATATATGTATATTCCTTTTCCTTTATAGGTGTTTTCTCCTAACGCTAAAACTGCCTTAGCTGCCACAATTAGCTTGCCTGCCTTAATAATAAAGTCTCCTAATATTATTATTTATTTAGTTAGTTTAGTAGATTTTCCTGCCTATTTTAACTAGGTCTAGGGCAATTCCTTGCTTTATCTTCTTACTATGATTTATTCTACTAAGGTTTCTGGTTTTACTCCTTAAAGGGCTGATTTTACTAGTATAACCTTAGCTAAAAACCACCTAAAAATCTTTATATATTTTAATTATCCTATCTATACTATTAACTTCCTAGAGGGAATTACATATTAAATAGCCTATTCTAATTAGCTTAGGCTCCTTTTGCTTCCCCTTCTGAATTACTACTAGATTTCTCTTATTAGAAATAGACCTTAGTTTTACCTTTACCTTTTCTATTTATAGTATAACCCTTATTACATAGGTGGTTATATAAGTTACGTCTCTTATTATCCACTATTATAATATACGCTAATCTTATGTCCTCTTTTGTTAGTATTAGATATATTTAATGTAATCCTAGGTAGAGTTTATAATATAGGCGTGATAATAGCTAATAGTCTATTATCTTACTATTTACTCTAGTATACTAGAAAATTTTTAATATAAATTCATAAAAAGATACCTCCTTTATAATATCCTCTCTTATATATTTAGCCTTATTAAGCTATGCTATTATATCCTAGACTTAAATACTAAATTCCTTTCTAACTACTATAAATATAGTTAATATTCCGCTAAATATAGCGTTCCTTTCTCCTAAATTAAGATATTACCTATACTATACTATTATATCTCCTTAGAATAGCGTCTAGACTTTCTTCTAAATAATATCTTATTAGCTAGGACTAGCGTAATATAAGTAATCTTTAACCGCCTATATCTATAATTTAATATTATAAAAAATAGTCTACTTCCTATTATATATAATAAGATTATTACTAGCTTCCTTAGGCTTATATTAAGGCTTGAAGTGTCTAATATCCGTGATTTTCCACATTAAATCCGCCTATCGCTCTATTACATCTATGTGTTAAGGATTCTAGTCCTAATCTATTGCTAAATCTATCTTACCTTAAATACTTAGATCTATATACTATTCCTAGTTTAGAGGGTATTGTCCTTATAAATAACCTTAGTAAGGGTACTACTAAGGTTATAGGTATCCCTACTAATATTATAGTAGTATTAGTTATGCTATTAGCATTATTTAGTTTAGGTTAGCATATAGATTGCTATTATTCCTCCCCTAGTCTATAGGTAGATATACTATTCCCTAAGTTATATTCTATAGTTATAGTGTTAACCTTACTAAGGCTCCTACACTTTATAAGCTCCTAATTTTAGTTATTAGTTTTATTACTAACTACTCTATTCCTATTGCTACTTCTTCTATTATTACCTACTATATAAGCTATTATTAACTAATTACTCCCTAAAGGATCCTAGCTATGTTAGATTTAGCTAGCTTAGCGTAAAGTTCCCCTAAACCTAGTGTGCTTCCTAATAGTCCTAACTATAGGTCTCCTAGGTCTAATTTTAATAAGTGGTTAGGGGTTATAGATATTAAGTAGTGGTGTTGTTTTTAGGGTAGTTTTTAATCCCCTTTTCTTTATTAATTTTACCCTTCTCTATGCTATTCCTAGTCTTAGTAGTATTAGCATTACTAACTAGACTAGTGGTACTCTTAGACCTCTTCTTAGACTCCTTACTACCTTTAGATTAACTAGATTTATAAAGAAATCCCTTAGATTTAGCTTTTATAATATAGGACTTAACTTAATTCTATATAAGGCATATAGTTTATAAATCTATAGCATTCTAATAAATAGGAGGTTCCTAGTATACTAGCTGTTTATGTCTTATTACTATTCTATTAATAAATTTGTACTAGGTAAGCTTATTTAAATTCTCTTATTTATTAATTCTAATAAGTTTTTATTTCTAATGTTTAAATTCTAGATTAGTACTATTAAAAGCTCTAAATTAGTAAATAAGTTATAATTTAGTCTTATTCACTAAAAAGTTTAAAAGGGGGTTAAATTAGCGTTATAAATAGTTAGTTTTAGACATAAGGCTATTGTTCTTAGATAACCAGAGGTGCGTAACAAAAGAATCTCCAATTACTACTACTTATTACGTGCTAATTTAGCATATAAGGGGTTAAATCCGTCAGAGGGGCTAACGGATTTAATAGGTTATAAATCATGCTAAGTTCACTTTAGGAAAGTTACTATTAGGAGTAAAGTATGTTATAAGAATTGAGTTATCCCCTACTCTAGGTTACTGAATCTGGCCCTGTAAGGGTCCCTTCCGCTTCTGGGCATTCTGCCACGTAACATAAAGTAATAACTATAGATAAGACTATAGATAGAAAAGGCAATGCTTAAATTTACCTATAGTAAACACACTATAATAAAGTAATAAGGGAGCTATAAAATCCCCTATAGTATGCTTTAAATATAAATAACCTAGTTATATTACACTAAGATATAAAGAACTAGATTATTCTATCTATAAGAGCGTAAGCTATATAATGCTATTATATAGGAATAATAGTAACTAAGCAGTAGGGTAAGATATAAATAAAATACTAATTAGCTTTGCTTAGGCCTAGGATAATGCCCTTACTAATAAATTATTTAAGGATATAAGAATAAAAGTTTAAATATTATTATAGTAAGATTATAAATAGGTAGTAGTGTTTACACTACTTAATATAGGCGTAATAAAATTAATTATTTACCTAAAATTATTATTAAAGGTAAATTAAGCTAATATATAGAAAGATAATATGCTATTTAAAAGTATAGCTAAGACCCTTATTTTATATTAAGGAATCTTAAATTAGGTTATCTTAGTAAAAGATAGCATAGGCTATATAAAAATATACTAAGTTTACTACTATATTATAAATACCCCTAATAACCTTATCCTAGGAATAGACTAGGCTAGAATATATAAACCTATAGTTATATCCTAGAAAGAGAGACTATAGAGATACCCTATTATAAAAGATTACCTTAACTTTATATTAGGAACATAGTAAGTAAGAAAAGAAGTAAAACGCTTATCTATAGCATTTTTACTTTATTTAGCGTTAATTAAGCTTATAGACCTACTAAATAAGGATAAGAAAGATAAGGATATTATCCTTATAGTAAGTAATGCCCTAACTTATAATAGCCTAACTATAATTAAGGTATAAGATACCTATATAATAAGGAAGAAAAGTTTTATTACCTTAATAAACCCTAATAGTAAGGTAGTAATACTTAACCTAGAAGAGGACTATAAGCCTAAGTTACTAGAGGTATATATAGAGTTTAAAGATATATTTTCTAATAAGCTTATAGGTATACTTCCTAAGTTAGGTAGTTATATATATATAATTAAGTTAGAAGAAGGGAAAATACCCTCTTAGGGGCTAATATATAGTTTAGCTAAAAAAGAGCTAGAGGTGCTTAGAGAGTACTTAGCTAGTATATAGCATAAAGAATAGATCTAAAGATTAATTAGCCTAGCTAGGGCTATGATTTTATTTATTTTAAAGAAAGAAGGCAAATTAAGGCTCTATATAGATTATAAAGGCTTAAATTAGATTATAATAAAAGATAAGGCACTATTACCTCTAATTACTAAGATCTTAAATTAATTAAAGGGGGCAAAGGTTTACACTAAATTAAATCTTAAAGATATATACTACTAGCTATATATCTATAAGAGAGATAAGTAAAAGATAGCCTTTTAGTATAAATATAGTTACTTTAAGTATCTTATAATACTATTTAGGCTTATAAATACGCCTATAACCTTCTAAGAATATATTAATAGCGCCCTTAAGGGCCTTATTAATTTAATTTATATTATTTACTTAGATAATATTCTAATTATAGTAGTAATATAGAAGCGTATAAGGGTTATATTAAATAAGTCCTTTATAAGCTTTATAAAGCTAGCCTTTTTGTTAACCTTATAAAGTATAAAATTTTATACACTAAGGTTAAATTCTTAGGATTTATAATTACAAAAGAAGGTATCTTTAATAAAGCCTTCTTATATTAAGGCTATTATAACCTAGCTAGTACCTTATAGCGTGCTTAATATCTAGTTATTTCTTAGTTTTACTAGATTTTACTAATGCTTTATTAAAAGCTATAGTAAAATTATAATTTTACTAACTAATTAACTTAGGGAGATTAGCTAGTAACCTTTAAGCTAAAGCCCTATAAGTTAGTAGTATTTAGGGAACTCTAGTAATAATTCTAAGAAACGCTAATTTTAGTTTATTTTAATTTACTAGTACCTTTAAGGGTAAAGACTAATACATTAGAATACGCTATTAAAGCAGTCCTTATAATATTAGTGCTAGGTTACTAGCACCTAGTAGCGTATATATTAAGAAAGTTAAATAATATAGAACTTTATTATATAATACTAGATATAAAGCTTTTAGTAATCTAAGAGGCTTTTTAGGCCTAGAGACACTATCTAGCTTATTTAATATATCTAATTACTATTATAACTAATTATCTTAAATATAAGTACCTAGCTATAAAGCTAAAGCTAAGTAATAAGTAGGTTATAGTATTAGATAAGCTTTATTTATTTAATTTTATAATTATATATAGGGTAGGGAAATTAAACCTAGCTAACGCACTATTAAGAAGGTTAAATTATATTAATAAAGAGAAAAAAGCAAAGGTAGTGTCCTTATAATTACTAATGTTTCTATTAAAGTTTATAGAGGTAAAGTAATAAGGATATAGTAGTAAAACTACTAATACTATAAGGTCTATTTATTTATTATTTAGTAAGTTAAATATTAAGTTATAGAGGCACTATAATAAAACTACTAATATCTAGCGTTTTAAGAAAACATAACTTAAATATATTCTAAAAGAGCCTATAAGTCTAGGATCCCTTATAGGAGGGATTATAGTAAGGATTTTAGATAGTTTATAGTAAGAATATTATAGTAAAACTACTAATACCTAGCGTTTAGAATTATTATATAGCTAACTAAACCCTATAAGTCTAGGATTCCTTATAGGAGGAATTATAATAGGGATAGTAAATAATAAGTAATAAGATAGTTATAGTAAAACTACTAATACTTAATAAGGCTTATTATTTAATTATATTTTGCCTATAAGTCTAGGCATATAAAATAAGCTAACCCCTTATAAAGATATTATAGCTAGGATTTTAATAGTTAGGAGAACTTTAGTAAAGTTAAACTCCGCTATATTTAAAGATAGCTTAGATTCTCTAATTTAAGTTTTATTATTTAAAGCATAATAAAGGGATGCCTTTATTATATAGTAGAAGTTACTACTAGAAAGCAGTAACTTTAAAATATTATAAAGTATAGTATTTATATCCCTATATTTATATAACTAATTAGTAATAGGCTAGTAATAGTGTTTTTAGAATATATATTTAAAGACTATAGTGCCCTAAAAGGTATTATTATAGACTAAGGGTTAATATTTACTAGTGGGTTTTAGAGAATATTTTACTACCTTATTATAATAAAGCAGTGACTAAGTACTATATTTTACCTATAAATAAATAAATAAATAAAACATTTAAATTAAGTTTTAAAGTATTATTTAAGGGCTTTTACTTATATAAAGCAAATAGATTAAGCTAATAATTTACTAATAGTATAATTTGCTTATAATATAAGTAAGTATATAGCATATAGCTATATACTTACTAAGGCACTATAAGGGTATAACCTAAGGGGGCTATATTAAGTAGTTATATAAATTTCTCTAATAAATAATTAGGCTAAGACTAGAATCTAGGAGCTAAGAGATAAGTATACTATAATTAAGTAGCTTCTAAGTTATATATAAGCTTAGTATAAGAAATATTATAATTTAAAGAGAAAGCTAATAAGATTTAATATAGGTAACTATATTTTACTATTAATAAAGAATATTAATTTATAATACCCTAGTAAGAAGCTCTTAGTAAAGTACCTAGGTCTCTATAAAATTAAAAGAAGGTTAGGAGTTATAGTTTAGTATATTAATCATAGTTACTAGCTAGGATATACTTATATAATATTTTTAATATTATAAGCCTTAAGCCTTTCTATAGGAACCTAAGTAATATAGTTAATATATCCTTATTATAAGATAATATTAAGAATAATAAAGAAGAATTTAAAGTTAAGAGAATTATTTTATATAGGTATAATAGTAAATACTATAAATATCTAGTAAAATAGAAAGACTATAATAATTTAAAGAATTTATAGGTACTAAAAAGGGATTTTATCTTAAAAAATATTATTAATAATTATAAGTAGTAATTATATAGCTAAATTATAGAGATAAAGTTACTTCTATAGGTTAAAGAAAGTAAAGTCTAATAATAGTATTAATTTTTAAAATTATAATCTAAATAGCTATTTACTTACTACTTCTCTATAGGGATATTAGTAGCTATAATAACTTTAGCTTTATTATTAAAAGATTCCTTATCCCTATAGGTATAGGCCTAAATTTCTTCTAGGACCTCTAAGGGCCTAATATAAATAAGGAGTTAAGTAATAAATAGTATAAACTAGTAGTAAGTTAGTAAGATATAAGCTATAAAATATTTAAGAAACTTACTATTAGGCTAGTTATAGCTATAAAGTAAAGATAGTTTATAATTTTAATTTAAGTCTTTAAGTTAGTAATATTAAGTTATTATAAAAATATAGTATACTTATTAGCCTTTACCTTATAAGTAGTATTAGTAGTAAGATAAGTATATCTAACCTAGCTATATTAATTAGTATTTTTATAAGATAATAAAGTATTATAAAGTTTATAAAGAGTATAAATAAGAGCCTAGTAGTAAGTTAGTAATTATTAAGTTATATATTAATAAGGGTAAACTTATAATATTAGTATAAAAGTATATTTCTTTAGAAATAAACTAAATTAAGTTAAATAGCTTTTTATAAAGCTAGGTAATTTTATTAGGGCACTAGTAGTATATTAGTAAAGAACTTAGTTTAAGGGTTAGGATAATATATACTAATATAGAGTTTATTATTTCTTATATAATATATATATTTTATAGAATTATCTAAGTAAGTTAGCTAAGAATAGTAATAAGATAGTAGTATAGTTATACTTAAAGAGTAACTATAGTCTTTTAGAGTAGCTTTTCCTTTAATAATATATTAAGGCTTAGTATTTTTATTATCTTAGGGAGTAATCTTCTAGATAATAGCTTACTAAGTATAATATAAATAGGGTATATTAGTATTACTAGCACCTAGTTAGTAGTAAGATCTCTATGCTTAAGTAGTAAACTTATATAGTTAATTTATTTATTTTTATATATTTATAAGGAGATTTCTTAGAAACCTTAGTAGTAAGAGTAAGTATAGGACTAGTAGAGATAAATATAGTAATAAATATAGTAAGCTAGTAAATAGTTAGTAGTACTAAAGTAGTAAAGAAATTTAAGGGAAAAAGAATTATTTAAAGACTACTAAATAATAGTAGTGTAAAAGCTACTATTAAGCTAGTAGGGGTAACTTATAAATTTAAGATAAGAATATTAAAGAAAGAAATAATAAGAAAAGAGGGAAAACTAGCCTCTTTTATAGGGGATAGCTAACCCTTAAGTAATTTATAAGCCCTTAAGTAATTTATAAGCTATATATAATAAATTAATAAATTAGAAAAATTATAGTTATAGCTATTACTATTAGAAATATAGGCTAGCTATATGCACATAGTAAAGTTAGGATAAATTCGCTATAATTTATAAATAAAGCTATTTAAATTATTAGGACTAGGGACCCTATCTATTTAACCTAATTATAAAAATTAATATAAGTTATCTAATAGGGGGATTTAGCTATATAGAAGCTAGGTATAGTTAGGTCTTAGCGTAAAAGCTATAAAGTAATAGTAATTAATAGTAAGCTAGCTATATAAGAAAATAATTAGGACTTAATATTATTAAGGTTTTATTTTTTTACTAATGCGTTAGGGCGTAAGGAATTATAATAATCCTATGTTATACTATAAGGTTAAAGAATAGTCTTAAAAGCTTTTAAGTAATATACTTACCCCTAGGTAGTAGTTTATTATATAATTAAGGATAATTATATATAGGGGGTATTATATTAGGAGCATAAAGGCATAAGGGATATTATAAGAGGGCTGCCTCTCTAAGCAAGGCAAATCCCTAGATAACTTATACGCTAGGACTTAGTAGCTAGATAGTTACGTAGGCGTAAGGAGAAGGTATATAATAAGGACCTCTCCTATTTAGGGAAGAGGTTAGAGTTTAAAACCTTTACGTATCTACCCCTAGCTATTACCTACATAGTAGTAACCTTGTTCTCCCATTATCACTCTATTTATCTCTTCCCACGCCTTTAGTCATGACAATAGCCCCTATATTTATAACCTTAAAGCTTGTTTTTATCTTAAGTTAAATCTATTTCTATGGACTTTTTTAACTTATATATTAATTATTATACTAGCTAAGTACTGCTAGTAATTATGTCTGTTAAAAATCAGATACATTAGCCACAATGCGCCTAAAAAAATATAAAAATCAATAGGAGAGTTAGTATAAAAGTAAATTAGAAGTAAAGGGTAGTAATTAGTATAAACTTATATTACTTATAAAGGGAAGTAAAGTAAATAACTTACTAAGTTAAATGTGGCTACAACGCAGCCATAACCATAGCCACAATAACTAGGCCAGATTAGGAAGGTAGTATAACCTATACCTAATCTTTAACTGCGATTTTCTTAATAACTAGAGATTGTATAAAAGTCTTACATATAGCAAATTAGAGCTATAAAGCAGGGCTTTTAGATTATATAAAGATATTTTTTAGTTAAAAATTTAGTGTATATAGGCGTCTAGTTAGTATAGTAGTGAGTCGATTTTTTGGTTTTTCTATATAAATGAATTTTGCGGAAAATCAAAAGTAGCCCTAGAGACCTAGCTAGCGACCTAGATTCACTAATATAGTTAGAGGGTCTATAAGAGAAAGACTAGTTAGCTAGACCTCTTAACTAAATTAAGCCCCATTGCCTGCATAACGTTCCTAAAATCAATTCTATTAATAAATTAGCTATTGTAAAAGCTATCTAAATTAGAATTCAATAGTAATATCTGCTATAACCTTCTATTGCGTTACGTTAACCTAATTTAACGTGGCAGCTCTATTAGTCCCTGTTACGATATAAAACGTATGATAAAATGAGTGTGTTAAGGTTGTTATTCTTTAACTAGCTAGAGGTTAAAGCTATCATCTAATATAGGGGTTCTAGGTCACGTGCTAGCCACATCCGAGGTCTTGTGGCACGAAGCTAGCCACATCCGAGGTGTTGTGGCACGAAGCTAGCCACATCCTAGGTAACAGGCCAATTGTCAATTCTAGCACGTAACAAGTGCGGGCACCACGGATAAAAGAGATAGCTATCCTAGCTATCTAAGGTTAGCTAGCTAATGTCAAATTAATTAGGTTAACGGTCAGGTTAACGGTTAGGTTAACGGTTAAATTAATCATTAGATTAATACATCTAACGATAGCTAGATTGGCAAGGCAACAATCTTTGCAGAGGGCTGGGTAACGAGCTTTGCAGAGGGCTTTGGTTAGGCTATTGAATTAGCTGCTAACGAATTTGCAAAGGGCTAGGCAACAAGCTTTACAGAGGGCTAGGCAATAAGCTTTGCAGAGGGCTAGGTAATAAGCTTTACAGAGGTCTAGGCTATTTAATTCGCTAATAAGCTAGCTGCCTTTAAAGGTTATCGCGTTCTTCAAAGACTTCCTTAACGAGGTCTTTAAGCTACTAGAAGTTATTCTCTTCAATAGCTAGCTTCCGTTAAAGGTCCTATATCTATTGCTGCTGCCACTAACTTTGCTACTATAATTGCTACTACTGCCATTAAATTTGCTACTGTAATTGCTACTGTTGCCATTAATATTGGGTCCTTAGGTCCTAAAGGTCCCATTAATGCTAGTCTTGTTGCCACTGGAATTGCTACTAGAGTTATTAATCTAGCTACTATTAAATCTGTTAAAATTGCTAACTAGCTAGGTATAGGTCCTTAAGATATTAAAAGACCTGATTTCTTGACGGGAAGGTCTTCCTATAGATGCCATAGGTTTAGCGCTGATAATCTTGCTTATAAAGCCGCTGTAATCGCTATTACTCGCACTGATCTAGCTAGTGCAAGGGAAGCATTATAGCGAGCTTTATTGGATTCGTAAGGAAGCTGCCTAGCGGGGAGGCTAGCGATCGAAATTGACGAATTTGTCAGATTGACGGTCGGGTCGAAGGTCTTCAAATCAACGGATCAAAGGTCGAAGATCGAAGCAATTCGAAGGTCAACGAATTGACGGATCGAAGGTCAAAGATCGAAGCAATTCGAAGGTTAACGAATTGAAGGTCTTTAAAGGTCTTCAAATTAACGGATTGAAGGTCGAAGATTAAAGCAATTCAAAGGTTAACGAATCTGATAATAGGCGCGATGCCTAGGGGTGAGCTATTAGGCCTATTAAAAGGGATAGCTTTGACGGGCTTGGTGGATTAGTTAACGATAGTGTTAGTTTAGTGGCTTTTATTAGCAGTAAAAGCGCTAGAGGTGCGTAACGATTAAAGAGCAATTACTACCACTTATTACAATATAAAACGTATAATAAAATAAGTGTGTTAAGGTTATTATTTTTCAACTAGCTAGAGGTCAAAGCTATTATCTAATATAGGGGTTCTAGGTTACGTGCTAGCCACATCCGAGGTCTTGTGGCACGAAGCTAGCCACATCCTAGGTAACAGGCCAATTGTCAATTCTAGCACGTAACAGTCCCTAACCGTAAAGTCTGCACCCGTACAGCTATTGCCAGCTAGCATCAGCTCCCTACATTCCAATACTAATCTTATAAAAAAATTATCCTCCCGAGCACGAGGTAAAACTGCTTAAATTGTTATAACCCTTTATTCTTGTTTCTATCTTAGGTTAAATTTATTTCTGTGGGCTTTTTAAAACTTATATGTTAATTATTGTACTGGCTAGGTATTGCCAGTAATTATGTCTGTTGAAAATCAGATGCATTGGCCACAATGCGCCTAAAAAAATATAAAAATCAATAAATATATATAATAGGCTATAAGTTAAATAGTAAAGGCCTAGTATAGGGTTAGGGCTAGACTAAGGATTAAAGTAATAGGGTTTTTCTTCCTGTTTAAAGGGTTTTCCCTATTAATAAACTAGCTAGAGTACTAGAACTAGCCTTACATAGAGCTAGCTAGCGTATTTAATATATATATATATATTATCTTTAAAGATATAAGCTTTGTTTAATATTATTAATTAATACTTATAATATTATAAGATAACCTTACCTTATTATTATAATTATTTATTACCCTTATTTTATACTTCCTTTAACTAGTATATTTCCCTTTATAATATCTAAAGAAACTCTAAATATGGTATTACTATTAAAGAAGGACTAGATTAAATAGTATATATAAATTAAGAATTAAATAGAATCCTATAGTATTTAGGAGTATATTAACCTAAATAAGGTTAAATTACTTAAAAGACTTATAATACCTATATACCTATAAAGGGATTTAAAACTAAAGGTTTTCCTAAATAACTCTAATACTTTTAAAGATTAGTGTTAGTTTCACCAAAGGATAATGCACTAGTGCAACGAGGTTAAATTTAACAAGGTTATAATAATTGATTAATAGTTAGAAGAGAGAGAAGGAGAGGAATCTAGCTAGGAGAGAAAGTGGGGAAAAGTGGGAAAAGTGGGCCTGTAGTGGTAGGGCAGTGCGGATAGTGCGGGGTTGTATGTAATATAACTAATTACATTACGTGCATCTATTTAGTAGCCTTACTTATATCCTAGCCTTTAGCTATAATTAAACTAAAGAGAACCTAAAGGTCTAGAGAAAGCAATACTAGTAATCTCTCCTTTTCCTTTATAATTAAAGTTAAAAGAGTTAAATTTAGTAATACCTTTATAATTAAGTTAGCTAGATTATTAGTACTATTAATCTATCTAACTTTATAAATCTCTTACCTCTTATATAACTATTAAAGGGCTATAATATTAATTATTAGCTACTTCTCTTTTATTATACTTAGCTTTATAAGGCATCTATATAATAAGAAGGAGTTAGTATAAAGGATTATTAGAATTTATAGTATCTTTAATTAATCTATAATCTAATTAAGGGTTATAGATATTATATATGTAATATCTACACCCTAGACTATACTATATAGCTTAGATATAAGTGTGCTATATATTATATATTTGCTTTTTATTAAGCTGTATATAATAATTGTTAGTAGACTAAGGTTAGAATAATGCACTAGTGCAATAAGGGTTCTATTTAGGTATATGATAGTTAATTGTTATTGCTAGCTAAGGGGCTACGTAGCTAAAGGTGTTAAAGAGGATTGCGAGTTATATAACTTGCTTACATATATAGCTATTTATAGCGTAGCCTTACGTGCACCTAATCACATCCTATATATATATATAAGTGCTTTACTTTACCTATAGTTAACCTAATATTAACCTAGTTATTATAATACTAGTAACTTCTCTTTTAAAAGGAAAGTAAGGTAAAGTAAATATATAACTAAAAGAAGTAAAAAGTAAGTATAGAAATAAAATAAGCCTATTAAAGGAAAAGTAAGTCTAAATATTAAATTTAGGCTTTTATTAGTTAATAATAATTCAAAGAGATATTAAAAGGAAAATTTAAAGGAAAGAGATTAGAAGCTTTAAAAGCTTTAAAAACATAATAAAAATTAAAGTAAATATAAGTAAATCTAAAGGTTTAAATATAAGCCTCTTATTAGCTTAGCTAATAGTTAAACTAGACTTTTTATCTAGCTTATCTAGTCTCTAGCCTCTTTACCTAGCCTTTAACCTAAATTATAGCTTTATTTAAGTTAATAAAGGTCTTAAGGGTCTTATTTAGTAATGCATTTATTATTATATTAGCGGGATTATTATTACTATTAATCTATTAGACTTTGTAAATCTTCTAGCGCTTATAGAACTACCTAAGGGCTATAATATTAATTATTAATTACTTTTCCTTTATTATGCTTAGCTTTATAAGGCATTTATATAATAAAAGAGAGTCTATATAGATAATTATTAGAATCTAATTAATCTTAAGGTAATCTATAATTATATTTAGGGTTATAGTAATTATATAGGCTATATTAGTGTCTTATACTATTATATATAATTTAGAAATAAGGGCGCTATAAGTTATATCCTTACTCTTTATTAAGCTATATATAATAATATTACCTTATAAATTAAAAGCGTTCTCTTGCTTTTCCTTATTACTAATAATAATAATATAGCTAATCTATAAACTTAAATCTTTATTATTAGTAAGTAATCTATTTATGAATATAAATAACTTTACCTTCTTAAGATCTAGTAGGATATAGTATATCCCTTATTCTTATTATTAGATTTACTATTTAAGGCATTTATCTAATTAAGATATATTATTAGCTATTAGTTCTTAGTATTATACTATAATTAAAAGATTAAAAAAAACCTTTTCGCGAAACTTTCCGCACTACTCTACAGGTTTGGAACCGCCTCTAAAATATAAACTAAGTAGATATTTAAAATCCTTACCCTTAATTACCCCCTTTATAATATTATATTATAATAGAGATAGAGGTAAGCTAGAGGTTAGGATACTAATAGTAATTAATTAAGGAGAAAGGGGCTAGCATAGAGTTATTACTACCTAAACGCTAGCCTTAGATAGTTTAATGTCTAGAGAGGCAAGAATAACTTATTAATAAATGGGATTTAATTGTCATAACCTAGAAGGTGTGCTAGGTAAGCCACTAGACCAAAAGATCCGTCAATGTTAGCTGTCGCTAACATTGCACCTTACAATCACTTAAGACCTGTCACTCCTGCTATATCATGCCCTATAGCTGCTACTAGCTATAACCACGTGTGCTACTATAGGCACCACGCCTTACAGAACGCATAGCGCCTTATAATTATGCCCCCCTTATATAGCTTAACCTTAAGCCATAAGGGAATAGGCCTAGATTCTAAGGCCTTCTAGAAATTAGTAATTGCAAACCCCTAAGGCCTAGGATAATATAAGCAAACTATATTACTATAGTAGGCCCTGCTAAAACCTACCCTATAAGCCTAATATAAGTTACTTACCTAGGACTAATTTACACGCACTACTAGGAATTAAACCTAGGACTTTTATAACTAGAAGACCTATAATAGCTAATATTAATGTTATAACCTAGAAGGTATGCTAGGTAAGCCACTAGACTAAAAGATCCGTTAATATTAGCTATTACTAACATTGCACCTTATAATCACTTAAGACCTATTGCTTCTGCTATATTATGCCTTATAGCTACTACTAGCTATAACCACATGTGCCACTATAGGCACCACGCCTTACAGAACGCACAGCGCCTTACAATTTATATTAGGAGTATAAAGGCATAAGGGATATTATAAGAGGGCTGCCTCTCTAAGCAAGGCAAATCCTTAGATAACTTATGCGCTAAGACCTAGTAGCTAGATAGTTATATAGGTATAGGAAGAAGGTATATAATAAAGACCTCTCCTATTAAGGGAGAGGTTAGAGTTTAAAACCTTTATATACCTACCCCTAGCTATTAGATATATAGTAGTAACCTTATTCTCTTATTATTACTCTATTTAGATCTCCTATATCTTTAGCTATAATAAATTAAACTCTTAAACCCTTTAGGGCAAATAGACTATTAGTTATAAATTAAAGTAGTAACTATAAATAAGACTATAAATAAAAAAAATAATGCTTAAATTTACCTATAAGAGATATACTATAATAAAGTAGTAAGGGAGCTATAAGATTCTCTATATTATACTAAAATATAAAGAACTAGATTACTTTATTTATAAGAGTATAACCTATATAATGCTATTATATAGGAATAATAGTAACTAAGTAGTAAGGTAAGATATAAATAAGACACTAATTAGCTTTACTTAGGCCTAGGATAATGCCCTTACTAATAAATTATTTAAAGATATAAGAATAAAAGTTTAAGTATTATTATAGTAAGATTATAAATAGGTAGTAATACCTATACTATTAGATATAGGTATAATAGAATTAATAATCTACCTAAAATTACTAATAAAGGCAAATTAGGCTAATATATAAAAAGATAATATACTACTTAAAAGTATAGCTAAGACCCTTATTCTATATTAAGGAATCTTAAATTAGGTTATCTTAATAAAAGATAGTATAGGCTATATAAAGATATATTAACTTTACTACTATATTACTAATATGCCTAAGAACCTTATCCTAGGAATAAACTAGGCTAGGATATATAAACCTATAGTTATATTCTAGAAAGAGAGACTATAAAGATACCCTATAATAAAGGATTACCTTAACTTTATATTAGGAATATAGTAAGTAAGAAAGGAAGTAAAATGCTTATTTATAGTATTATTACTTTATTTAGTAATAATTAAGCTTATAAACCTACTAAATAAGAATAAAAAAGATAAGAATATTAGCCCTATAGTAAATAATATTCTAACTTATAATAGCCTAACTATAAGGGAGGTGCTAGGTGCCTATATAATAGGGATAAAAAGTTTTATTACCTTAATAGCCTCTAATAGTAAGGTAGTAATACTTAACCTAGAAGAGGACTATAAGCCTAAGTTACTAGAGGTATATAATAGAGTTTAAAGATATATTTTTTAATAAGCTTATAAGCATACTTCTAGAGTTAGGTAGTTATATATATATAATTAAGTTAGAAGAAGGAAAATACCCCTTAAGGACTAATATATAGCTTAGCTAAAAAAGAGCTAGAAATGCTTAGAGAATACCTTACTAGTATATAGTGTAAAGGATAAATCTAAAGATTAATTAGCCTAGCTAGGGCCCTAATTTTATTTATTTTAAAGAAAGAAGGTAAATTAAGGCTTTATATAAATTATAGGGGCTTAAATTAGATTATAATAAAAGATAAGGCACTATTACCTCTAATTACTAAGATTTTAAATTTATTAAAGGGGGCAAAGGTTTATACTAAGTTAAACCTTAAAAATATATACTACTAGCTATATATCTATAAGGGAGATAAGTAGAAGATAGCCTTTTAGTGTAAATATAGCTACTTTAAGTATTTTATAATACTATTTAGGCTTATAAATATGCCTATAACCTTTTAAGAATATATTAATAGTACCCTTAAGGGCCTTATTAATTTAATTTATATTATTTACATAGATAATATTTTAATTTATAGTAGTAATATTAAAGCATATAAGGGTTATATTAAATAAGTCCTTTATAAGCTTTATAAAGCTAGCCTTTTTATTAACCTTATAAAGTGTAAATTTTTATACACTAAGGTTAAATTCTTAGGATTTATAATTATAGAAAAAGGTATTACTATAAAGCCTTCTTATATTAAGGCTATTACAACCTAGCTAGTACCTTATAGTGTGTTAAACATCTAGTTATTTCTTAGGTTTACTAGATTTTATTAACGCTTTTTTAAGGGCTATAGTAAAATTATTATCCTACTAACTAATTAACTTAGAGGAGATTAGCTAGTAACTTTTAAGCTAGAGCCCTATAAGCTAGTAGTGTTTAGAGAACTCTAGTAGTAATTCTAGGAAGCACTAATTTTAGTTTATTTTAATCCACTAGTATTACTAAGGGTCAGAGTATTGCATTACTTTCATTTTGTAATGTTTTTTTCTTAACAAATAATATATATCTAATCTTAGAAAATATATATAGATATAAGACTTTGATTTTTAGATAGATAACTAAAAAAACTACAATGTAGTTATAGAGAAAAGTGGGGTTAAAAGTGGGTCGTTCGGCTGTAAATTAGAAAACCTACATTTTACTACATTTTAGGACTAAAAAAACACTACAAATATAGTGTTTCCAATTAATAGCTAAATGGCCCACTTTTAGACCCACTTATATAAACAGCATTTTTCTTTGAATTTATTTCTATAAGATTACGTAATTTATGGGATAACATCTTTAATAATAAGCTTAATATAAAATTAAATAAAAAAACTACAAAACACACTACACTAACTACAAACAATACTCTGCTAAGGGTAGAGACTAATATATTAGAATACGCTATTAGAGTAGTCCTTATAATATTAGTGCTAGGTTACTAGTACCTAGTAGTGTATATATTAAGGAAGCTAAATAATATAGAACTTTATTATATAATACTAGATATAAAGCTACTAGCAATCTAAGAGGCTTTTTAGGCCTAGAGATACTACCTAGCTTATTTAATGTATTTAATTACTATTATAACTAATTATCTTAACTATAAATACCTAGCTATAAAGCTAAAGCTAAGTAATAAGTAAGTTATAGCATTAGATAAGCTTTATCTATTTAATTTTAGAATTATATATAGGGTAGGGAAATTAAATCTAGCTAATACACTATTAAGAAGGTTAGATTATATTAATAAAGAGAGAAAAGCAAAGATAGTGTCCTTATAATTACTAATATTCCTATTAAAGTTTATAGAGGCTAAGTAGTAAGAATATAGTAGTAAAACTACAAATACTATAAGGTTTATTTATTTATTACCTAGCAAGTTAAATATTAAGTTATAAAGGCACTATAATAGAACTACTAATATCTAGTGTTTTAAGAAAACATAACTTAAATATATTTTAGAAAAGCCTATAAGTCTAGGATTCCTTATAGGAGAAATTATAGTAAGGATAGTAAATAATAAGTAATAAGATAGTTATAGTAAAACTACTAATACTTAATAAGGCTTATTATTTAATTATATTTTACCTATAAGTCTAGGTATATAAAACAAGCTAATCCCTTATAGAGATATTATAGCTAGGATTTTAATAGTTAGGAGAACCTTTACTAAGTTAAACTTTACTATATTTAAAGATAGCTTAGATTCTCTAATCTAAGTCTTATTATTTAAAGCATAATAAAGGGATACCTTTATTATATAATAGAAGTCACTGCTAGAAAGCAGTAACTTTAGAATATTATAAATATAGTCTATTAGGCCCTCTAAGCTATTAATATTAAAAGACTAAGTTTTTATCCCTATAGGAATAAGAAAAGAAATTTTACTATTAACCTATAATAACCTTACTACTAGGTATTAGGGAATTAGTAAGACCCTTTACTAAATTATAAACTAATACTATTAGCTAATAAAAAAAGATACTAAGTTATATATAAGCACTTATATAAATTATTAAGTTTTAAAGCCTAGGCTATATAAACCCTATAGTAAGCTAGTAGCTTTACTAGTACTTAATTACCCCTTCTAAGAGCTTTTAATAGACTTTATAATAGGACTACTACTAGTAAAGAATAGAAATTAGACCTATAATATAATCCTAGTTATTATAAACTATTTTATAAAGTATAGTATTTATATCCCTATATTTATATAACTAACTAGTAATAGGCTAGTAATAGTGTTTTTAAAATATATATTTAGAGACTATAGCGCCTTAAAAGGTATTATTATAGACTAAGGGTTAATATTTACTAGTAGGTTTTAGAGAATATTTTACTACCTTATTATAATAAAGTAGTAACTAAGCACTATATTTTACCTATAAATAGATAAATAGATAAAATATTTAAATTAAGTTTTAAAGCATTATCTAAGGGCTTTTACTTATATAAAGCAAATAGATTAGGCTAATAATTTACTAATAGTATAATTTACTTATAATATAAGTAAGCATACTATATATAGCTATACACTAGTAAAGGCGCTATAAGGGTATAACCTAAGGGGGCTATATTAAGTAGTTATATAAATTCCTCTAGTAAATAATTAAGCTAAGACTAAAGTTTAAGAGCTAAAAGATAAGCATACTATAATTAAGTAGCTTTTAAGTAACGTATAAGCTTAGTATAAGAAATACTATAATCTAAAGAGAAAGCTAATAAGATTTAATATATATATATATTAAATACACTAGCTAGCTCTATATAAGGCTAGTTCTAGTACTCCCACTAGTTTATTAATAGGGAAAACCCTTAAAATAGGAAGAAAAACCCTATTACTATATTCTTTAGCTTAGCACTAACCCTACTATAGTCCTATGCTATTTAACTTATAACCTATTATATATATTTATTACTAGCTTACGCTAGCCTTATCCCCTTAAAAGTATAAAAGGTTAGTTTACTACTTTCTCTAATACACCCCTAGGCTAAAGGCTACCTTACCTTATCTCTCCTTACTACCCTCTATAGGTAAAGTAAGTTTATACTAATTATTACTCTTTATCTCCTATTTACTTTTATACTAACTCTTTTATTACCTTACTTTTTAGCTAACTCTAACCTACCCCTAGTTTAGTTATAAAATAAAGCCTATATACCTTATTCTAGTCCCTTACTATAGGAGGAGGGTAATCCTAGTCTAGGCCTAGGGTAACCCTATGCCTAGATTATAATTAAGATATTTATTTATCTAATCTCTCTATACTTTATTTTCTATGCTTTAGTTATAATTTACTCTCCCCCCCTTATAAGTATAGAGAGAGCCTCTCCCTAAGGGGTTTTAGCCTTTTTCCTTCCTTCTATATTAACCTTCTTATAAGTTTCTCTCTATAGCCTCTTAGAGCTACTCTAGCCTAGGTCTAGGTTAATATCTTATGTTTTCTTATAGTCTTAAAAGCCTTCTTTACTATAGCACTAACTAATATAAGTTATTTACTTTTTAGTATGTTTCTAGCTTTAATTTATCTAGAAACCTTTACTATCTAAGTAATACCTTAAAAACTCCTAACCCCTAAGTAATTAGAGAAAGCTTTAGATAAGGAGCTAAAGGTAAGTCTGCTTTTACTCTAGGTTAGTAATAGGTTTAATTTATCCTAGCTAGGTAAGCTAAGATTATTTTAATATATTTCTTACTACTCCTAATCTATAGAAACCCCTAGGTATTAATACTATAATATTAATAGTAAGGGTAGTATTAGCTTAGTAAAGCCTTAGTAATATTACTAATAGTTAGTAAATAGGAGTTTTAATAGATACTTACTTTAACTATTAGGTTTAAAATTATTATTATATAAAGGTAGCTCCTCTCTCTAATCTAGGCTTAGCCTATTACTAACCTATCTCTAGGTTAATACTATAGGGCATTATATAAAGTATTAGTAGTTAACTAATATTTAGGCTATAATTATAGCTACTAAGGAGGTAAGTAAGGCTATAGTAGGTTAACTCTAGGTCTATTCTAGCTCTAATAGTTTCTAGGTTCCTAAGGATTATAACTCTTAAGTAAAAAAGCTTTATACTAAGAACTAGACTAAGAAAAGAAGCATATTAGCTATAGGCCTAGGCTACTCTAGGTCTAAGTCTAGTAGGGACTAATATAATAAGACTATTTTCTAGATACACTAACTAGATGCTTAGATAGCAGAGATAAACTATCTCCTAGCTACCTTCTTACTAGTAAAGGGCGCGCTAAGATTATAGAGAATGCTATTCCTATCCCTAAAGAGAAGTAAGCTAGTGGTTTTATTTTAAGTCCTAAGTAGGTTAGCGCTAGGCTAGTATATATTCTTTTAATACTAGGAGTTTAAAAATTTTGATTTTGCTTATTTACCTCTGCTATATTGTGATTTTGCCTTAATCCTAGCTCTCTATTATGTTTATGTTATCTAGTCTTATTATTATATAGTCTCCCCTATGTCCCCTATGTCTAATATCTCCGTATCTTACCTAACACTACGGGCGCGTCTAAAACGTCCTAGTTCCGGATCTGTCTCTCGTGAGCTAGGGGCTAGTTCTTGCGCTAGCGTAATCTAAACCCTATAATAAAACCCTATAACCTAGATAATACTATAACCACTTCTAGATAGGATATATTATAAAGTACTATAAGGTAACCCTAAGGTATAGTAAGTATAGTACTAGCTATTATAAGAATAGGGAGAAGTCTTACCTAACTATTAAAGGCTAATAAAGAGAAAACTATATCCTATACTTAAGCCTATACCTAGCCTAGTCTAGGAATTACTTAGTCCTAAAAGAAAAGTAAAATATAGTAAAGGTAGGATATCTTAAGAGGCTATCTTACTTTACTACTTACTCCTAAATAGTAGCCTAGCTTTAGCATAGGAATAACCTATTATCTAACTTTAATCTACTAGCCTAATAAGAAGAAAAAGAGGCTAACTAATACTTATAAAGTAAAGTGCTAGATAGACTAGGCCCAGGGTATTGTTTATAGTTAGTGTAGTGTGTTTTGTAGTTTTTTTTATTTAATTTTATATTAAGCTTATTATTAAAGATATTATCCTATAAATTACGTGATCTTATAGAGATAAATTCGGAGAAAAATTCTATATATATAAGTGGGTCTAGAAGTGGGCCATTTAGCTATAAATTGGAAACACTACATTTGTAGTGTTTTTTAGTCCTAAAATGTAGTAAAATGTAGTTTTTCTAATTTACAGCCGAACGACCCACTTTTAACCCCACTTTTCTCTATAACTACATTGTAGTTTTTTTAGTTATCTATCTAAAAATCAAAGTCTTATATCTATATATATTTTCTAAGATTAGATATATATTATTTGTTAAGAAAAAAACACTACAAAATGAAAGTGGTGCAATACTCTGACTAGGGCTAGGAGCATTAGAAAATATATAGAGCTAAATAAGGCTAGAATAAAACTAATTTAAGATAGTAAAGACCTACCCTTACTATAATTAATATAATAATATTATAAGTCCTTTTCTAGAATATAAATAAGTAAAATAACCTTATCTATATAGCGCTTTACTACTAGACTAATATAGATATAATTATAATATAAGAATAGGAATATATAAAATAGCTATAGCTACTAGCCCTAAGCCTTACCTAATTCTAACTTATATATTATAATAGGCATAATGCTATATATATAAATAAGAAATATAGAATAGGATTATAGTTAGCCTAGGGAGGCACTAATTAGTTACTAGTAGAAATATAAGGAGTTAATATTTACTCCTTATACTCTAAGATTTATAATAATAAATAGAATACCCTTATTTATACTATAAATATAAAGAAGCCCTAGGACTAAAGCGTATTTATAGGAGACTTTAACTAGAAATATTCTCTATAGGATAAATATAATAAAACTAGTAATAAAGTAAAAGAATTACTTAAGTTTATAAGCTAGTAAAGACTTAGACTAGTAATACCCTAGGGGGAACTTATAAGATAGAAGGATAAAGATAAAGATAGTATAATAGACCTTATTGTGAGGCCCCGCTCCTAACACGGGTGCACCCCGTGACACACTATGCCCTAGGGCTAGGTTTACGTAATGCTAGTAAACCACTAGCTATAAGATAGCAGTCTATATATACTATATACTTTAACCTAGTAAGCTTTAGTTAATATATAGAGTGCCCCTATATCTCTTACCTAGCTATCCCCTTATTCTTATAATTCTAAAGCTTTAATACTAGCTACCTAAGAGTAATATAGGGGAAGAACTATATAATCTAATAGGGTAATACTAGTAAATAACTAAGACTAACCTTCTAAGGGTAATAGCACTATAGCTTTAAGTATAACCTTTACCCCTAGCATTACTAATACCCTAACTAAAGGAGATGGAAACCCCTTTAAACCTCTTACCCTTACTATTTATTAAGTAGTAATAGTAAAATAAATTACCTAGCTAGAAAAACTAAAGAAGCTATAAGATAAGGAATAAGAACTTATTAAGTTACTTTATTTAAATATAGGGAAAAGATAAGTAAAAAGGCTATAAAGGTTAAGCTTATCCTTAAGTAAGAGTAATAAGGAAGTTAAAGTCTAGAATATTACTAAGCTTACCTACTTTACTAACCTATAGAAACATAAGATATAGATTAATAACCTTAACTATGCCTTTAATAGAGTAAGATATAAGTATATATATAATTACTAAAAGATTCTCTTTATACTTAACTATATATATACTAATTATAGGGTAAGATAGGACTAATACCTTAAGGAATAGTTAGCTAGTAGCTATAAAGAACTTAAAGATAACTAGGATAAATTCTAGACTTAGACACTTATATTACTTAGAGACTCTATAAACTATAATACATAGATTACTAAGTAATTAGAAAATATAAAGTAATATAAGGGCTAGAGCCTTATTAAGTTTAGTATTTACTTAGATTTACTAGAGAAATACCTAGAAAAATACCTAGAAAAAGCCTCTAAAAAGTCCTATATACTTATATTCTTTATAAAACTACTCCCTAACCTATAAAACTATATTAACCTATACACCTTTATTATTAAAAAGACTAGAGAAAAGGTTATATAACTTACCTAGTAGTTTTAGAAGGTAATACTAAGGAGTAAGTAAAGATATAAGTATTTTAAGGATAAGGGGTCTTCTAAAACCCCTAATACTATAGATATAACTCCTTATATAGCTATAGACCTAATAGAGATTAAAAAGATAAAAAGAAAGAAAAACCCTAGCTATAGCTCTAAATAATAAGGAAGTTAAAGGAAAAGATATTACTATAACTATAATAGCACTAAATATATAGCATACTTTTATAATAAGCTAAAGAAGGAGTATAAAAAGGACTAGGAAATTACTAAAGGTAAAAGTAAATGCCCTTACTTCTATCTCTTAAGCTAAGGTACTAGTAAGGTATTACTTCTATACACTAGTTACTATTTATAGGCATAAAGATATTTAAATAGTAGTGGATTTAGATAGTTATACTAAGGTTAATATTATTAGTGCTAAATTTATAAAAACCTATAAGCTAGATAGGGCTAAGATTACTATACCTATCCTTAAGGTAATAGAGGCCCTTATAGTTTCCTAATATAGTGTCTATAAGGTGCCTATTATAATTAAAGATTTAAGGAAGGAAGAAAAGAATCTTAAGCTACTATATATAGCTATAGATAAAGACTTAAGAGTAAGGGAAAGTCCTATATTAATTAGAATATATACACTAGTAAAAAAGCGTATATACCTCTATTTATACTTATAAGAATAGTGATTTAAGAAAAAAGAAAAGCCTTTTTATTAATAACTCCCTATAAATTCGCTAAAGTAATACGTAATAAGATAATTATATATACTATTATAGGAGTTATAAAGAATAAGTTTATTACCCTTAAAGATAATAAGGAGGTAAAAGCCTATAAAATAGTTAGTAATATCCCTAAAGAACTATATAAGTTTAAAGATATATTTATATTAGATAAGGCAGGAAGCCTACTATTAAGAAAGTTAATAAACTATATAATTAATTTAGTACCTAATACTATGCTACTATATAGACCTATTTACTCTCTCTTCTAAAGCAAACTATAGGAACTCTAAGAGTATATTAAGGATAACTTAGCAAAGGGCTAGATAAGACCTTTAAAGAGTCCTATAGGGGCGCTAATCCTATTTATACTAAAGAAGAATAAAATACTCTTACTATATATAGATTATTAGGGACTTAATAAGGTTATATAAAAGAATTACTATGCCCTCCCCTTAATTTTAGAGATCTTAGATTAATACTAAGGGGCCTACTTCTTCTTAAAAATTAATATTAAAGATACTTACTACTAAATCTATATTAAAGGGGGCAATAAATAGAAGACTACCTTCTATACACACTATAGGCACTATAAATATCTTATTATACCTTTTAGGCTAATAAATACCCTAGCTACCTTTTAAAGTTATATCTATAAAGCGCTTTAGGGGTTAGTTAATATAATTTATATAGTATATCTAGATAATATCCTTATCTTCTTAAAAACATAAGAGAAGCATATTATATATATTAAGGAAGTCCTAGAGTATATATAACTAGCGGAGCTATATACTAAGCCCTTTAAGTGCTTTTTTTATTAGGAATCTATAGAGTTTCTTAGGTTTATTCTATTAGTTAATAGGATTTTAATAGATATAAGTTAAGTTAATATAATTTAGGACTAGAAGGAGCTAATAAGCTTTAAGGATATATAGTTATTCCTTAGGTTTTATAACTTTTACTAATAGTTTATCTATAAATACTCTAGGATTATAGTACCCCTATATGTGTTAATAAAAGGCAGTTAAAATAGCATTTAGACTAGGAAGTTTATATTTAAAGCAAAGAAATAGCTAGTGTTTAACTAGCTAAAGGATGTATTTTAGCAAGCGCCTTTGCTTTATTATTATAACCTAAGTTAACTAGTGTATATTAAGATAAATATTTTAATCTTTATAATAGCAGGGATTTTATCCTAGTAGGATAATAAGGGCTATTAGTATCTAGTAGCCTTTTAGTTAAGGAAGTTTATAAATACTAAACATAACTATAGTATAGCTAATTAAGAGCTACTTACTATAGTAAAGTTATTTTATTGGAATGTAGGGAGCTAATGCTAGCTAGCAATAGCTGTACGGGTGCAAACTCTACGGTTGGGGACTAATAGAGCCGCCACATTAAATTAGGTTAACGCAAACGCAACAAAAGGTTATGGCAGATATTACTATTGAATTCCGATTTAGATAGCTTTTATAATAGCTAATATATTAATATAATTGATTTTAGGGACGTTGTGCGGGCAATGCAGCTTGATTTAGTTAAGAGGTCTAGCTAACTAGTAAGATAAAATTTTCGTCTTCCTCTTATAGACCCTCTAACTATATTAGTAGATCTAGGTTGCTAGCTAGGTCTCTAGGGCCACTTTTGATTTTCCGCAAAATTCATTTGTATGGAAAACCTAAAAAATCGACTCACCACTATATTAGCTAGACGCCTATATACACCAAATTTTTGACTAAAAAATATCTTTATAGAATTTAAAAGCCTTGCTTTATAGCTCTAATTTGCTATACGCAAGACTTTTATACAACCTCTAGTTATTAAGAAAATCGCAGTTAAAGATTAGGTATAGGTTATATTACCTTCCTAATCCGGTCTAGTTGTTATAGCTAGGGTTATGGCT
This sequence comes from Epichloe scottii, assembly GCA_021950295.1. NCBI lineage: Eukaryota > Fungi > Ascomycota > Sordariomycetes > Hypocreales > Clavicipitaceae > Epichloe > Epichloe scottii. Next base: position 5,012,689 of record CP083247.1, on the reverse strand, counting down.
GCAACGTAGCCACAATTGACTTAGTAAGTCATTCACTTAACTTAGTCATTTAATTGACTTAGTTATTCACACAGTTAGTCGCAGCTATTAACAGCTACAACGTGACCATTGACGGTCACCACACAACTGTTAACAGCTGTAGTGCAGCTGTTAGGCTTGCAAGTATCGCAAGCAATAACAAGACCTCATGACTAGAAAAGGGCTATAAAAATAGGTCTTATTTTTAACATAATTCAAACACTAGTAATACTATATTAAAGGCATAGTAAGCCTAGTAAAGGTTTTATTAGATTACTATAATTTATAAACCTTTATAAAGTAGCTAAAGTTAAATAGGAGGTAGGCAAGATAGTATATATTCCTTTACCCCTTTTACTTTATAATTAAGCATAGACTAGGGAAAAGTAACCCTATAAATACACTATTAAGAAGGTCTAATTATAAGGGCAAACCTATTATAAATAAGGCACTCCTACTAGAACTTTAGAGGAAAATAGTAACTACTAAAAAACTAGTAAAAGAAATACTAATATATTAAGGAAGATATAGTAAGATACCTTTAGGGAAGGAAAATATCCTAGTCTTATAAGAGAAGTAACCTAGTAAGATGCCTTTAAGGAAGGAAAATATCCTAGTTATAAGAGAGAAACCTAGAGAGGCTAGAGTAGCCTAGTTAAATAGTGCTATAAAGTATATAGGCTAGTTAGCTACTAAGGATCTAGTAAAAGATTAGCTAAATAAGGGTAATTTTAAGGAGAAAGTAGTATATATTTAAGGCATTAATATATAAGAGATTTAGGGGGCTATTATATTACTAAATCCCTACTAATCTAAGCTAAATAAACCTTTAGTATAATTACTATAAAAGGCATAAGACTAAGATCTAGATTTATAAAGGTAAAGTAATAAGGTAAACTCCTTAGTAAAAGGAAAGGAAAAAGCTAGTCTATAGTTATATAGTAAGAAGGGCCTCCTAATATACTAAGACTAAGTAGTTATTCCCTAGGAGCCTATCTTATAATAGGAGCTCTTATAGCTATACTATAATAATTTACTAGTAGGTTACTTTAGGACTAAACGCACTCTTAAGCTCTTAAAGTACTACTTCTAGTAGCTAGTAATAAGCAAGTCTATATTAGACTATATTATAAGTTATAGTATATACTAATAGGTAGTAATATAAAGATATTACCTATATAGATCTCTTAAATCCCTACTAATACTAAGGTTACTATAGGTAAAAATCTTAATAGATTTTATTATAGGCTTACCTATATTATAGATAACTAATTAAGTAACTAATATAATCCTAGTAATTATAGACAAATTCACTAAGTACTCTATTTTTCTCCTAGTATTAACTATAATTAATATAGCTAAACTAGTAAAGCTATTTTATTAAGAGATTAAATTATAATTTAGACTACTAAAAGGCATTATATTAGATAGAGAATCTGTCTTTATAAGCTAGTTCTAGTAAAACCTATGTTACCTATTCTATATTAAATATAGGCTATTTATAGTATTTTACCCTTAAATAAATAGGTAAATAAACTAAATAAACTAAGTACTTAAGCACTACCTTTAATACTTTATTAAAGAGAATTAATAAATATAGCTAAAACTACTTCTAATAGCTTAATTTACTTATAATAATATAGTTAATAAAATAACTAGCTACTCCTAAATTACATACTTATAGGCTATTTACCTAAGTTTTACCTAGCTCTTAAGGGTAAGATTACTAAAGGGGAGGTACTAGAAGTATATATATATATTATAAAGCTATATAAAGTTAGAAAATAACTTAAGTAAAGCTAAGGAAAAGCCACTAAAACATAGGTAAAATACTATAACTAGTGCTACTAGCTATTAACCCTAAAAGGGGAGACCTAGTACTTCTATTAGCTAAGAATATTAGACTTAAAGACATAAAATATAAGCTAATTACTAGGTTTATTAGGCTATTTTAAATACTTAATACTATAGGAAAATAGGCTTACTAGCTTATACTACCTAAAAAATATAGTTAATTATATAATATCTTCTATATTAGCTTACTAGAGCTATAGAAACACTAGGGGAATATAAAGAATAAGGATATACTAATGCTAGACCTTAAAGATTAAGATAATAAGTATAAAGTTAAAGAAGTTAAGAATTATAAAAGGACTTATAAAGGTAATAAATACCTAGTAAAATAAAAGGGCTAGCCTAGCAAATATAACTAGTAAATCCTAGTAAAGGATATAAAAGGCACTTAATATATAATTTATATATATTACTAGATAAAAGGGAAGAAAGTTAGTGGTAAGACATAATAGAATTATAAGCAAAAAGATATAAGTTTACTATAAAAAAAGGCTAGTATCTCTAGCTACTATTAAAACTCTAATTAAGGGTCTAGAATAAATTACTAAAAAACAAAGAAAAGCTACCTTAAAGAAAGGGTAAAATAACTAGAAAACTCTTAATAGTTATACCCTTATAGGTAAAAAGCATACTATTAATAAAGGCAAACTTAGTACTATTCTTATTTACCTTAATTACCTTCTTTATAGTATAGTAAAACTAATATATTACTATAGCCTAGGCTATATAGCCTAGGTTAGAGGGCTAGAGCTAAAGGACTATCTTTACCTCCTAAGCGCTTATAATATCCTCTAGGTTTCCTTATAAAAGAGTTAGTAAAAGACTAGTAAAAATATAATAAAGAGTTATATATAAACTATAGCTAGAGAGGCTAGAGTAGTAAAAACTATAGTAACTTAAAGTTACTAGTAGGAGACTATATACTACTAGTATATAATAAATATAGCCTATATAGAAATATAAGTAAAGAATAGGTAAATAGCTTAGAGATTAATAAACCTAATATGCCTTTATAGTACCTATTAATCTAAAGGCTATATAGTATACTATATTAGTATAGTTAAACCCTATAACTAAACTATAGATATACTTAGTAAGCTATTAGTAAGTTACCTCTAAAAACACTAGGATACTCTTTTCTTCCCTTATATTAAAGGTAGTATTTATAAGGGCCTAGACTTATTTAAAAATAACTATTAGGTTAGTAAAATCTCTAGCTAGAGTTACTATAGCCTATATAGAAAAGTTAGTAATAAGAGACTATAAAGTATAGGAATAATAAGTAACTTACTATCTTATATATATCTTTACACTTATTATATTATATATAATATTTAGAAAGCTTTATTTTAGCTATTACTATAACTAAAATATAAGGAAACTATAGATAATCTATAGGAGTTTAATCTTAATTAGTGGGTTTTTCTTAAACTCTATATACCTAGTGTATAGGTAATATATATATAAATAAAGGTAAAAGCAAATTACCTTTATAGTAATAGTAAAGAGATAGTAAAAGATAGGAGAAAGGCTAGTATAATTAAAGTTTAAAGATTAATTAAAAATAAACTAGCTTTATAAAGGAGAAAAGGAAGTAATATAATAAGGGATCCTAGGTAACTTTATACCTAAGTGCTACATATATTACTAGGAGATAATTACTAGTTATTATTATTATAATATTTTAATTTAGTAATGTTATTATAGCTACTAGATAGTAAATAGCTATATTATATTAAATAAATCTAAAGCTATTTAGGAGCCTAGCTAAAAGTAAGGGGGTAATTATAAGGCCTTGCTCCTAATATAGGTACACCCTATAACACACTATGCCCTAGGGCTAGGTCTATATAACACTAGCAAACCACTGGCTATAAGATAGTAGTCTACACACACTACACACTTAGACCTAGCAAGCTTTAGTTAATATACGGAGTGCCCCTATACCTCTTGCCTAGCTATCCCCTTATTCTCACACTTATATAGGCAATACCTAATATCTAAGTCTACTATAAAGAGGTAGTTAAGCTAATAGGATCTAACTATATTCTATAGCTAATTAGTATCTTTACTAAACACTAAAAACGCGCTCCCCTAGAACTTAAGTATACTTAGCTAGTAATAAATAGACCCTTTATAAAAGCAAAAGTAGTAGTATAACTTAACTAAGAATACGCCCTAGACCCCTATAACTAGAATAGAATAGATAAATACGCTATATAGCTTATTATAAACCTCTAATAAATAGCTAAGAAAGTAGCCCTAAAAAAGCCCTAAGGCTTCCCTAGCCTAGAGGCATAGTGGTTAAGGACGGCTGAGGAATTAGTTACTATAGTAAGATAAGCTAAAAGGGTATAGAGATATAGAAAGATAAATCTTAACTAGTTTCTTAAGCGGAAAACAACACCCCAAAAGACACGATGCTAGCCCACACACGTAGGTAGCTTTGACGTTTGCGCACGTCAAAGGGGTTAAGAAGCTTAACTACAGCGACCCGTTACAAGGCTAGATTATCTCTATAAGATAGAGATAATCTAGATTAAATGGTCTAATGGATTAGAAGTGACCTAATAGTCGAATTAGTATAGGTGATAATAATCTTGTCAATTTATCTTATCTTAAAACATAATAATAAGCTATAGCAAAGCTAGGCATAAAAACTCTATATCTAACGTGCGTAATAAGCTCTAGAAGCCTAGTTAGAAGTAATCCCTTTATAGACTATTTAATCCCTAGCTTATATAACTAATATTATTATCCCTTAGTGTAATAATTATCCCTATAACCCCTAATACTATTATTACAAACACGTGTGTTTCTAGGCGCGTAATTTAGGCTATATAACACCTCCCTAGGTATGCACTAGTTAACCCTAACTATATATAGACTAAAAACAAATAGGATATAAAGCAAGATTAGCAGACTATAGCTTATATATAAGGGGAGCTACTATTTAATCTATTTATAGGGAAAGACTTTCTATAGTAAAGGGAAAGAAAAGAGAAGAAAAATAAGAAAAGAAAGAAAGAAAAACAAAGTAATTCTCCCTAATTATAGTCCTAAGTTCCTTATCTCTCTAGAGAGCTTTAGTGTCTTTAGTGTATATAGATAATTAGTAAGTAATGTTAGTAAGGGTGTATAAAGAGCTAGGCGTTTAGAATCTTGCTAAGTAGCCCTTTACTTATAGTTTACTTACTAATTAATTAATCCTAAGGCTTATTATCTCTCCTACTAATAAGTATTAATAATGCTTACCTACATTCCTTAAGAAACTAGCCCTAGTGGCACTGCTAATATATAGGTAAATAATATTAGTAATTAAGCTATAGTTTTCCTTTGCGCTATATTTTATACTTTAAGGAAAGGAAGTAGATTAATAGTTATAGCTTATCTAGTGTCTTTAAGAGGTTAGCGCATAACCTCTTTATTTGCTTAATCTATTAAGGCTTAATATCCGCTTACTTAGTTCTACCTAATAACTCTATAGATTTATGCTAACCTTAGCTAGTCCTTAATATCTATTTAAAATAATTTATAAGTTATAGCTTACTAATGTTAAAGACTTTAGGATTATTTATAAAAACACAAGCTATAGGCTACTAGAAATCCTAAATATAAAGTCTATTAACTCACGCTATCTTAGTGTACTATTTAATTAGGTAATTATTATTACTAGTCTTATACTTCTAGGCTATAACTACTATACTTACTAGTAATCCTCCGCTAATTATTTAAGTGGTAAAGCAAGGCATCTAGCGTATTATTATATTATACACTAAATATTAAAGGTTAAAGTCTTTTTAGTAAGATAATTCCCTAGGTAACTAATCCCCTATTATAAGCTTATTTACTACTATGTTATATAGGACTTATAGAGTTCTTTTAAGGGCTTTTATATAGCTATATCTTAGGTCTAGGATATTATTAGTTATTATCTAGTCCCTAAGATAAAGCTTAAATTAGCGCCTAATATATAAATCCCTACTAAACGCATATAGTTATTTAAACTTAATACTATATTAGTTTAGTGTGTTCTAGTTCTCTATAAGAAGATTAAGTGCTTAATAACTAACTTAGTAATAAATTGTTTAAAGAAGGAATCCTAGGCAAGTATACCTATACTCCTAATTTCCCTTTTGCTTTATAGCTAGGACTATAATTGCTTTAAAATTATATAGGTAATTTAAAAGTTATATAATTTATCCCTAGCTACCTATAAAGTTAATAAACTACTTAATTTAGCCTTCTCCTATAGTATTAAAGTAGTAAAGACACCCTTATTTCTAATTAAATAGAAAGTAAGTCTAATAGTTTATAAAGAAAGCAAATCCTACTATAATATATTAATAGCTTATATATAAGTAAAGGTTAACTAGGTTATACTATAAGCTATAAGTAATATTAACTAGCTAGTAAGAGAAATAAAGCCTTTCTGCCTTTAAACTAATTAATTACTATAAAGTATCTATCTTAAAATTCTCTATAGCGTATAGTTTAAATGCTTAAGGTAGTATAGCTACTATTACCTCTAGTCCTTATATAATAATTCTCCCTATAGTAAATAGCTTAAACTAATTAAGCTAGTCCTTATTTAGGGTCTTATAGGCCTTTCTTAAGAACCTATAAATATCTATAGAATATTATTACTAAGTTAAGGGTGTCTAACTAGGCCTAATTAGCGTAACTTTATTAAAGTTATTACTATCTTAGTGTATTTTAAATCTTAGTAAGAGCTATAGCTAGTCTTACCTTAGATAGAATAATAGTAGCTACTATCTATAGAGATTAACTAGGTTAAGTCTAATAGTGCCTTCTTCCTCTTCCCTAAAGAAAGATCCTTCTATTCTATATATTAAAATATAAATATAGTATATTATTAGGTACCTCTAATTTATAAAGTACATAATAGTCTTACTATTTACTTTAGTATAGGCATTATTAAATACCTTAGATTCCTTGTATTTTACTATAATAAGGTATAATTAAATAGAATGTGTAGGTATGTATATAAGAGTAGTAAGGGAAAGGATAGTAGTTACTTTTAGGAAATAAAGTAATTATAATAAGAGGAGAGGTAGGATATAAGAAGAACTTAAGAAAGGAAGGCTTTAATAACTAAAGAAGAGTATAATAATATAAGAAGTAAGTAAGATTAAATAGTTCTTATAACCTAAGCCTTATTCTTATAGCTCTTAGTAGTTATATAGTTAGTTAGCAGTGGCTGTCTATAGCTACGTTCCCTTTTATAACTAATAGTTACTAACACCTACTATTAGGTAATAGTTATAAGGATTAGATAAATCCTATAAATTAAACTTCTTTAGCACCCTTATTAGTTATTAAGGCTGCCTATCTATTCGTTATTAATACCTATTATTAAGGAATAGTTATAAATTAAGGTATTTAAACCCTCTCTTTTTCTCTCTATCCTATCTTTTATAACCCTTTATTTCTCTTTCCTTTAACTATTTAATTATAGCTAATTCTCTTAATATAACCTATTAGAGGCTTCCTAATATCACCACTATTATTAGGGCTAGTGTCTTAGAGGTAGAACTTATAGTAACTAAGACTATTAACTAGTCTAATTATATAGAGATCTACCTCTCCTATATTAGTAGAGATTATATAGGCTTAGGCATTATTTAATCTTATACTAGACTACTAGCTAATAGTTTTATTTTTATAGTTTAAGTTTCTCTTTATATTCTAGGTTTATAGTAGTATTAATATTAGTAATAGTAGCGTTCCCTTATACACTAAAATTATCCTCTAACCTATAGATAATATTCTAAAGGGGGCACCTCCCTATCTCCTTAAGGTAATAAAGAAGATAAACTTAGTAAAGGACTTTATTAGAAGCTACACTAAGAAAGAAAGTGCGTTAGCTCTAGTAGTTAAAAATAGTTATTAATATTAAGTCCTTATTCTAGCTAAAATAGCTTATCCTAATAGGTATTTTCTATATACTCTTTTATAATATCCTAAGTATTACTAGGCTTTGCTTATCTCTATATATAGTAAATTAAATAGTGTCTTCTATTCTAACTACTTAAACTTATATATATAATATATTAACTTCTTTAATAAGCATATATACTTCCTATTCTATAGTTATGTGTTAATTCTAGGTATCCTTAAGGGTGCCTATAGTAATTATATCTAAAATAGCTCCTATACTATAAGCTATAAATAGCGCTTTACTTCTAGGTATTAGCCTAGATCCTTAAGAGAGAGGGCTCTAGCACTATTCTTAGGTAAAGAATAGACTACTAAGGTAGCTAAGGTAATTCCCCTTAATCTAACTAGTATTAACTTTAAGAATTCCCCTTACCTAGAAATAGATATACCTCCCCCTTTCTAGATAGTTTATAATAAAGGAAAAATATATAATATCTTTTAATTTAGGGAAATAAATAAGAAAACTAGTAACTTAGCTCTTAGAACTATACTATAATCACTTAATCTATAGTATTTAAAAATAAAACCTAATCTTTTCTTAAAAATAAAAGTAAAGTATAAATAAAATAAAAGTTAAAACGGCTTCTAGTAGGTATATTATTAAAGAGTTAGGGAATAGACCTTATATTCTTAACGCTATTTAATTATTAATTAAGGCAACCTAACTTTAATCTTATAGTATAGGTACTATTAGGGTAGAAGTTTAACTTTATTATCCTTAAGCACTAGCCTTTCCTTGCTTATCCCTTCCTAATAGTAAGTACTCTTATTATTAATTATTTAATCTAATATATTATATTAAGCTATTAATAGTATAATACTTAAAACCTCCTTATTATAGTTATTACTAATTACCTCTTCTGCCTAGTTATATTAAGGAGCGTAAAGCTATTTATCTATAGTAAAAGTCCACTATCCTTCTAGATCTAAGAGGAATTTCTTAATATAGTCCCCTAAGATTATCTTTATAAGTTTAATACTATCTAGCATTTACAAATAGTAGGCTCTAGAGATTAGTATATGCTTATAAATTTAAAAGGGTCTATTTTACCTTATTATAAGCTTCTATATTATAGATATATTAATATTCTATTAGATATTATATACTAAGATAAGATCCCTAGGTTTTAATTAATCTTTCCTAATTAAAGTAGCCTAGTTCTTATTAGTTTGTTTTATAAGTTACTATCTAAATTTAAATACCTTTATTCTTACTTTTTTAATATCTTTTGCTTTTTATTTAAGTATCTAAACCTATACTTTAAATAAGTCTTAACTACCTATAATTATATCCTAATTAATTAGTCTCTAAGTTAGAAATTTACCTTCTAAAGGCAGTATTAGCTCCTATCTATAGATTAAATAAAACACGGACTTTCTATGTAATTTATAAATAGCAGTGTAATCTATAAGAAAAGCCTTATTAAGGCGCTTAAACTATTATCTATCTAATTTACCTAACTTTACTAGGGCGGATATAAGAGACTAATATCTAACTTTAATAGGGGAATTTGCCTTTAGATTATACCTAGATATTTAGATTCTAGTAATACTAATATCTATAAGTGCTTCCTTAAGGTTCCTATGTATTTTAAGTCCTCTATTATAGATAATAAATTAGAAGAGCCTAAACCTACTAATTAGAGAGGAGAGAAACTTCCTAATTACTAATATAGTAGTGTTCTTAACTAGAGTAGCCTTTACCTAACTAGTAAGGTTATACCTAGCTTCTAATAGATACTTATATCTATAATTAATTAGTAAGTGCTAAGTATTAATATAAATCTTACTTATTAGGTTTCCTAGTATAACTAGTATAGAAAGCTCTTATAAGCGCTATAGTATAAACTTTTAGTATATTTTATAGCAAGCTATTATCTCCTAGGCTATATTCTATAGTCTCTTTTACTAGTACCTTAATCTTATTACCTAGAAGACTACCTTAATGCCTTTATATCTAAGTTCTTTATAAATAGCCTTAATAATTATTTATTATTACTTAGGTATGTTTACTACTAGTGTAAGTCCCTTTATAATTCCTATTAGCCTTTTCTAGAGATATCCTTTTTCTAAGTAAAACTTCTTAGCCTTATTATATAGTTTCCTATAGTCCTTTATACTAAGATTAAGTAGTCTTTAAAAAGTTAATAGGAAATTAATTACTTATTATATTTCCTCTAAGTAGCTCTTTTTATTTTCTTTACCTATAGTAATATTATTAAGGTAGAGATTAATAAAATCTTTAATATTCCCTTTAACTACCTAGTCTAATTAATCTAAAGCTCTAGGGCCCTTTCTTAATAAGGTATTAGTAATTTAGTTTTTCTCTCTAGGTATATATTATATAATAAAATTAAAGAGTAGAATATAGCTAATCTATTAGGTAATAAGTGCCCTAGGCATACTATTAATAGCACTATTAATTTAATATATAAGGACCTATAAATCTATCTCTAAAGTAAATAAAACTCTATATAAATATATTTATAGTTATCTTAATATATAAACCACTACTTAGTATTCTTGCTTTATAGTATTATACTTGGATTTAGTAGTATTCTAAGTATTACTTTTATATTAAATAGGATATTATTTACTATTAATAATTTATAATAATATAGCTCCCTATCTAATTAAGCTTATATTAACTATTAGAATAATTTCTCTAAAGCCTAGTCCTAGATTAAGTAAAATAAGAATTAGTGCTATTATTACCGCTCTCTTAAGGATATCTATAGCTTCTTACTAATCTAGCCCCTATATCTATTTACTCTCTTTCTTTAGTAAGATTACTAATAGCCTTGCTTTCTATATATAATATTCTACCTATATATAATAAACTCCTATTAATCTAATAAAAGACTATATATCTAATTAATCTTAATAAACCTCCTAGTCTAAGATCTTAATTATCTTTACTTTAGTTAGTTTCCTTCTATTTATACTATATATAAATCCTATAATTTTTACTAACTTCTAATAAAACTTTAATTTAACTACTAAGGCTATGTAACTAGAGAGCTTAATATTAACTAAGACTTTATTAATATTAATTAAATACTCTATTATATACCTTTGCACTCCTAGTATAATTTCCTTATTATTATATATTATAGTTAGACCTTAGATAGCAATATTATCTAGGAAAGGTATATAAATTTAGGGAATTAAGTTAAATAATACTCTCCTAATAATCCTAATAAACTAAGGCACTAAGTTAGTAGCTCCCTATAGTAGCTAATAAAGTTATAAAAGTCTAACCATAGTTAAAATTATTATTATATCCTAACTTCTCTTAGCTAATTTAACCTAATTATATCCTAATAATAAATTAATAATAGATAGGATCTTATATATTATAAAGCTTTTACTAAACGCTTTAGCTCCTTAAGGGCTAAGCGTATCCTATATTATAACTTTATTATATTTTATTACTAATAAGATTAAATAAATTCTACTATCCTTTTTTATAATAAGAAAATATAGATTCCTATAGGAACTATAGCTCTCCTTTAAATAACTATACTTTAGCTTTTTCTTTAAAAGATTAACTAGCTTCCCTTATAACCTAAGAGGTATTAGGATTAAACCTGCCTACTATGCCTTATATTTAATAACCTTAATAACTTATAGTAGCGTAACTAGTAGGTTAACTTTTCTACACTCTAATAAGTCCTATACTAGCGCTACTTCTTAGTTATAGAGAATTTCCTTAAAAACATTAACTTCTTCTAGTATTAAATATTCTTACACCCCTTTAACTATTTAATTTAATTATTCCTAGGTTATTCTAAAACCTTAAGGGTCTATGCTAAATCTCCTAGTAATATACTTATTATATTTCCTAGATATATTAAGTTATAACTTTGCTTCTTCCTATTTCTTTAACTTTTACTTTAGATCTCCTTTAGGGGTTAATCTATTAGAAGGTATGTTATTATAAGGGTAAATCTGCTAGGCTTTTTATTTATATATTATATTAATTATTAGATTAGGCAGTTCTAGCTTTTACTAGGGATTAAAATCCTCTATAACCGCCTTAAGTTACTTAGTATAGTTAATTATTATATCTTTAATAACCACGTAGAAGATCTTAGTTCCTTCCTTTATTAAGATAGGGATAAGTTCCTTGCTATCTTCTAATATCTTCTCTATTCCTTTTTAAAATATTTAATCTTCTTCTAAGGTTCCTAAGGCTTCTAGTTCTACTACTAGGTAGCTAAATATAATAGCGTTAATAGTAGGTTACTATGCTAGTGATTTATTAGTATATTACCACTAAATACTTCCTATAACTCTTAATATAATAACTATATTACTTAATTAACACTAGGCATAGAGCTCCCTGCTATATAAGTGGTTAAATTATATCTAGTATATCCTAAAGAAGGGCATTCCTAGGATTAAGGTAATGTTAACTAAGTCTAGGCTAATATAGAAAGTGGTAGGTATTTAGACATTCCCTAGGTATAGCCTTATCTAAACCTCCCTAATTATCCTAATCTAGTGTAATAAGTAAGATAAGGTATTTATAGTGTCTATTAGATAAATCTTTAATCTAAGTTGTTTTACTATGCTTTCTAAGATTATATTTCCTTATGCTCCTATATTAATAAGTCCTTATAATAGCTCTCCTTTAGGGTTATCTAGTTAAACCTATAGGTATAGTAACTCCTATAGATTATTAATAGTAGCTTATGGTTTTATTATTATATTAAGTATAAAAGTCTTCTTATTTAGATTAATTAGTTCCTAATAGGTCTTAGTAATTAAGCTTCTTATTCCTAGCCTCTTCTAAATTTATTCCTATAAGGCTATATTAATTTCTAGTAGAGGTATTATAGGTAGCGAAGCTTTCTTAATTATAGCTTTGTTTTTCTTATCCTCCTTAATTATCTTCTATATTATCTAAGTAACACTATTAATCTACTAGTCTAGATTAAATAGTCTTAGGTTCTTTCTTAGACTAAACGCTTTTAATAGAGAAGGGACTAGTCCTAATAAGTTCCTATTATAGTATTAGATATCTTTAATGCCTTTTGCTCTTATAAGACATTTATTACTAACTGCTTTAGCTAATATTAGTATTATATAGTAAATATCTTAGAAAGGGATACTAAGCTTCTTTTAGAAAACCTTATTATATAATTAATCTAGAATCTATTACCTAACTTTGTTTAACTAATCCTTATTGCCTTTGCCTATAGCTAGGTTCTCCTAGATAGGTTAGCTTTAACTTTAGCGATTTTTAGTGTTATTATTCTTAACTTCCTTAACCCTTAGGCATTTTACTAATCTTTCTCTAATAGCTAATACTTTTATAATAGCGCTTTCTTTGCCTTTATCTTTTACGCTTACCTTCTTAAATTAGATAGTTAAGACTATACCTATTAATTCCCTCTTTAGGATTATTACCTTAACTTCTCTCTCTAGTTAGTATATTACTAGATTAAACTAGCCTTTTATTCTCTTAAAGATATCTTATTCTTCTATTATTATTTCCTAACTTATACCTTTACTTAGTCTATATTCCTTAATCCTAGGTATTATATAGGTAATCTTATAGTCTTTAAAATACTTAACCTAAAATATAGCTAGCCTATGTATATAGCTACTAATTTAAAGAAATTTTAAGAGTAAGACTAGGGGTATAATCTAATACTTTAGATTATCCCTAATTACTAAGATATAGACTACTAGATTATAGTCTATAAATTTTAATATCTTATTAAACTTAAGGATCTTATATTTTATAGCTAAATAAGTATTATTATTATAGTAATAGCATTTATTTAACTAATAGCCCCTTCCTAAAATTATATTTAGATTAAAGATATAGTTATCCTTATTATAATTATATAGTCCTATATAGTTTATTTAGTAAAGCTACCTTTATTACCACTAGGTAGTGCTATATTTAGCCTTAAGCTATTTTATAATATTAATTTCCTTACTTACTTATTTTATAAATATAATCTTTAGGTTAGCTAATTATTTTATTAGGTTATTTATTTAATCTTAATAATCTAACTACTTAGCTACTATCCTATTTCCTATCCCTTTTTTATAGAATCTAGTTTTACTATCCCTTCCTAATAAATTATCCTATACTAAATAATTTCTTTAAGAAGTTTACTACTTATTAAAAACCCTTAGATTAAATAATCTCTAATTTATAAGGCTAGATTCCTAATTATCTAAAGAAAGCTTTACTATATTAAAACCTTCTAGACCCCTATTTTAGAGTTCTAGGCATATATAAATATATATATTAAGCTCTATCTAGAGAGGTTTATATTTTATAATAAGGACTTCTTTATAGGTAAGCCCTTTATAATCTATAAAGCTTAAGATTAAATAATCTAGAAGTGCTTTATAAATATAGTTTAATTAGCTTATAGTGGTTTTCTATTTAGTTAGGTTAATAATAGATATTAGAGCTTAATGCTTCTATAGCTAGTAATAGGTATCCTAAATAGACTTTAGTTATATTAAATTAAAATCTTTAAGCTATCTATAAGTATTTTCTATTTAATCCTAATTAGTAGTATTATACTAGAGAAGTATCTCCTCCTTAGACTCCTTCTAGGTTTATAATATAGTTAGTATCTTAACTACCTATTAAAGCTTTAGGTTAATATCCTATTTAAGCATCTTATACTAGTTTATCTTAGGTATACCTATTACCTTTATCTTTACTTTAAAGTCCTTAAGGAAGTTAGATATATTTTTACTAGTAAACTACTAAATATTATATCTATTCTATATAGTAATTAATAAGGTTTACTATACTATTATTTCTCTAAGAAGCTTTATAAAAGATTTTATATTAAGGCCTCTAAGGGCCTTAGGTATTTTACTAATATTATTAGGGTTTTCCCTAAGTAGTCTTTAAACCTAGTTTAGGTTAGGCTAATTACTATCTTAGGATTAGATAGTCCCTAACTAGTAGTTAGAGTACTTAGTAAAGGAGTATCCCTAAGGTCTTATTAACTAGTTAATAGCTTACTTAATCCTACTTTACTAGTTTATTAAGAATAAGTTAGGATATAACTAGGCATAGAGTAGGATAAGTATTCTTTTAATTAATCTTAGAGAGAGATAGCTACTTATATTTAAATAAATATCTTTATAATATCTAGTGCTTCCTTTAGGAAGACTTTTAAAGGGTAGTATTAGTAATAATAAATAAACTATAAGTAAAGGCTACTAGGATAACTATATAGCTTTTTATAATTAACTATAAGATCCTAATAATTAGCTAAATAATAGCAAAATAGATAATAGGCCCTAAGATTAAATAGCCTAAAACACTAGACTATGTGTCTTACTAGCTTAGAATATTTAGCTATATTTTCTATATTATAAACTTATATTTAGAGGTAACTAGTAAGGGATTAATAACTTAGCAAGTGTTTGTAAAGTACCCTTCTAAGCTAGCTAGCTTTTTTGCCTATATATATATATAATACGCTTCCTTTTACCTAATCCTCCTTATCTTATTATATTTAGCTAGTTTAGCTACTTTTATTTTAATACCCTAGCTATCTTATAAGTTAGGTCTAGACTCTTAGTTTATAGCTTATTATAGGGAAAACAAGATAAAGGGATCTTCTTATAGTCTAGGTTAGTAATAGCTAAAGGGTATTAAAGGATTACTTCTAATTAATCTTAACTAAGGCTAAGAAATAACTAGAGTAGAATAGTCCTAGGGGATTAAAAACTTATTTCTTTACTAGTTTTATTAAGCAGAAAATAATACCCTAAAAGATATAATACTAGCCTATATATGTAGGTAGCTTTAACGTCTACGCATGTTAAAGGGGGTTAAGAAGCTTAACTATAGTAACCTATTATAAGGCTAGATTATCTCTATAAGATAGAGATAATCTAAATTAAAAGTCTAATAGATTAGAAGTAACCTAATGGTTAAATCGGTGTGGGTAATAATAATCTTATTAATTTATCTTATCTTAAAACACAATAACAAGCCATAGCAAAGCTAGGCATAAAAACTCTATATCTAACGTGCGTGATAAGCTCTAGAAGCCTAGTCAGAAGTGATCCCTTTATAGACTATTTAATCCCTAGCTTACATAACTAATGTTATTATCCCTTAGTGTAATAATTATCCCTATGACCCCTGATACTATTATCGCGAACGCGTGTGTTTCTAGGCGCGCGATTCAGGCCACACACTAGTAAGTGTATACTAAGCAGAGTATTGTTTGTAGTGTAGTTAGTGTAGTATAGTGTAGTTACTATAAATTATTTTGTAGTATAGTTAGTATAGTTACTACACTAACTATAAATACTACAAATATAGTGTTAGTTAAAAAAAAGTAGGCCTTTTATTAGTTAGTATTATTCTTAGAATTACCTTAAGATTATTAATCTAAAGCTTATTAGCTATTCTATTTAATTAGTTATATAATTTCTAAGATTATACTAAAATTAGGATTTTACTATAACTAGGTATTATATATATTATTAGGATTTCTAAATAATAGTATTATTCTTAATACTATTTTTTACTAATACAACTTTAAGAAAAACCTTCTTATTATTTTATTTACTATTAATATAAATTATTACTATTACTTTTAATTAAAAAATACCCTAAACTAAAGTAATAAACTATTAATAATTCTTATTAATTCTTAATAAATAACTATAAGTTTATAAGATATCTATATCTCTTCTAAATATTATTAGTAATCTAATAAGAACCTTTAAATAACTCTAACTGTATTCTTACTATTATAATATATATTATAATACTTTTAGCTTAATCATTCTAAAGCTTTAGGAACTTATATGTAGTTAATTTTTATATCTTAATACTATAATATATAAAGGTAAGAAATAAGAGTCTAATATTAATTATATATATATAAATAACCTATATACTTCCTTATATTAAAATATTAAGCTTAATTTAGCTATAATAACTAATTTAAAACTTTTATTGTAATAATCTTAGTATTTTTATATTAATATTAATATTAAATAAGAACTTAAAGCTATTTATAAGTTCTTACTATATTACTCAAAATACCTAGAAAATAGACATGTAGCTTATAAATCTTTAGTTATTTATTTACTTTTATTAATAATTTATTTTATTTTCTTAATATAGTTTTAGGTAATTTTTAATTTATATTAATAGTATATAATATAATAAGAAGGTTTTTCTTTAAGTTATATTTATAAGAAAAAGTGTTAAGAATAATAGTCTTAGTAAAAAATCCTAATATTAAATATAATACCTAGTTATAATACCTAGCTATAGAAAAATCCTAGTATTACTATAATCTTATAAATTATATAACTAATAAGAGAAAGTAGCTAATAAAACAAACCTTAGGTTAATAATCTTCTTCTAATTCCTATAATAATTATAACTAATAAATAGCCTTAATTTTATTTTTACACTATATTTATAGTGTTTTCAATTAGTATAGTTACTATAAAATAATTTGTAGTGTAATATAGTGTAGTTTTTTTAGCTTATAGTTAGTGTAGTTTATAGTGTAATGTAGTTTATAGTGTAGTTACTACACTACACTACACAATGTAGTGCAATACTCTGAAAATAATACATGTATTGTTATTAGGGAGAGCTCCTTAAAGCACTAGATGTGTGGATGCAGCCCGCGCATTAACTAGGATCAAACCCTCTGTGAGATAACGGTGGAGACAATGTATTAGAAGTACCTCCGTAGACTAGTTATTACTATAGCGCACTATGTACCTTTTAGGTATAAAAGTTAGGTACTGTCTATACCTTTAATTAATTAAATTAAACGTTTTCTATTATTTACACTAACCCCTACCTTAATAGTTATAAGCCTAGGAGGCTTTTATTACCCTTTTTAATTATTATTAAAGATATAAGCTCCGTCAGATATTATTAATTAACGCTTACTAATTATTAAGAGATAATTACCTTTTATTATAATAATTAGTTAAAACACTTAACCTATGCTTTAATTAACTAGTATGTTTTTCCTTTATAATATCTAAAGAAACTCTAAATATAGTGTTATTATTAGAAAAGGACTAGATTAAATAGTATATATAAATTAAGAATTATATAGAATCCTATAGTGTCTAGGAGTATATTAACCCTAATAAGGCTAAATTACTTAAAGAACTTATAATACCTATATACTCACAAAGGGGTTAGAGACTAGAGGTCTTACTAGATAACCTTTATGCTCTTAAGAATTAGAGAATTACTTATAAAGATATAAAGGATTAATTTAACTTTTAATATAAAGAATTATAATTTAACCTTATAAAGTATATAGCCTTATTAAAGCAAATACTAAAGATTAGGGAATATATCTATAAGACTCTATTAAAGAATATATAAGATTCTCTTAACTTTAATACTAAAGTTAAGGATAGAGAGTTAGTTTAATATTATACTTAAAGGATCCTTAAGCTTCTTTAGGATTAGTATAAGCTAAATATAAAGAAAATACTTATTCTTATAGAAATATATCTTAATAATTATTTATAAGCTAAGGGTACCTATAATTAGTATAAGTGGGTTATAATAATAAAGGTATTATAGAGGAATTATTAAGATCTTAAGACTTAATAAACTAAGGAGATAATACTATATAAGTTTATTATACCTCTTTAAAGTAAATTTAAATTATTTTAAAAGAAGTAAAATAATTTGCTTAATTAAGGAGAGGATTATAGATTCCTTAAGGTTATTACTAAGTTTAAAAGAGATTATAAAGCTTTATAAAGTGTATTAAAGTTAGCTAATACCCTTACTACTAAGAGATTAAATAGTTAAAGTAAATTAAAAAGAATAAGATACCCTTACTCTAGGTATTATATTAAAGAAGCTTTAAAGTAGTAGGAATTATATAATTTATTTAAGGCTATATATAAGCCTAAGGTAGCTTTAAAGGACTAGGAAGTTAGGAAAAACTCTAAAGATAATATTAAGAAATATCTTAAGGAGAATCTATAAGAGAAATTAAAGGCTATAAATTAGAAGCTAGAAAGAAAGGAAAAGAATAGTAATATTATAATTCTATTATAGAATCTAATAAATAACTCTCTTATAGTAACTCTAGGCAAGAAATTAGCTAATATATTATTATTAATATAATTAAAAGGTTCTTAATCTCTAAAAGAAGTTATAACTTTAGCTTTAAATGCTATAGATAGCTTAGAAATAAAGCAAAATATAGTACTTTATAATTCTAGAGTAAATATTTATATTTTTAATAATATCCGCTAGTTTAAATAATCTAATTTTAATAAGACTATTATAATAGAAGTTAAGGCTAAAGGCATAATCTACGTGGTATTAGGTTAAGGCATAGTTTATATATTAGTTATAGATCCTGTATTATAAAGCTAGAGAATAATTATATTAGAAACCGCTTTATTTATTCTAGAATTTCACGTAAATCTAGTATTAGCTATAATTCTTATAAGAGTAAGTATTTTCTAGGATTAAAAGAAAGGTATACTAATTAAAGGGAAATATCCTATAGTAAGAATTTATAATATTAATAAGCTTTATATATTATTAAGGCTATTAGATAATCTAAAAGAAGCTTATACTATAATAAGCTAACTACTAAAGCTACTTATAAAGGGAGATATAGAGCTTTAGTATTAATAATGTGGTTATCTAGGTATAAAGGCTTTTATAGAACTTATAAATATAACTTTAGGCATTAAATTAATTAGACCTAAGCTTATATAATATAAGATATATGCTATAGGCAAAGCTAAGTAATAGAGATTATAGGTTATACCTAAAGGACTTCCTTAAAGACTAGGTTATAGGTTATTAGTTAATCTAGATTACTATAACTCTCCTTATTAGAATAGTAATAGGTATTAGTATATATTTATATACCTTATAACCTTAATGCGTTTCTTTTATTTATTTAAGACTAAAGATAGTATTTATAATAGCTTCTATATAATAATAGGCTTCTTAAGCACTTAATTTAGCATTTAACTATAATTTTTATATAGTAATATTAAAAAAGCCCTCTTTATAGAGAATATAAAAGATAAGATAGCCTTTACTAGTATTATAGTCTATAATTTAGCTCCCTTAATACCTAGTTAAAATAGTAAGGCAAAGAGATTTAGGGGGTAGTTAAGTAAAAAGCTTATATATTAAGCCTTAAGGCTTAGTTTCTATTAGAACTTAATAATAAGGTATTTAATACTATAGTTTATTTTCTAAATTAAATACCTTTTAAGCATTATAGGAATTAGATTATACTATATAAACTTTAGTAAAATTAGGCTAGGAAAACTATCCCTACTTACTTATAGATAGTAGAGATTTAAAAACCCTTAATTACTTATCTTTATACTTATAGATATAAAGCGTTTTTAATAATAACAAAGGCTTTAGAGCATATTAAATTATATAATGTAATCCCTTAATTAGAGTAAAAAGCTTATATTAGTTACCTTATTAGTTATAGAGGCAAATCTTAGTATATTATCTAGGTGCTTATATTATATAATTAGAAGGTTATTATATTAGCGTGTGTTTAATTTAATAAGAACTCCTTCTTTAAACTAAAAGAAAAGCTAGAATTAGCTTAAAAGGAGAAGATATTAATAATTACACTGCTTAAAGAGCTTAAGGCTAAAGATATTAAAGAAGAAATTAGCTAAGACCTTATTAGAATAAAACTTAAAGAGAATAATTAAGCCTCTTTACTATTAACTATAGAATAGGAAAATAAGTAGTTTAAAGGAAAAATACTACCTTAAGTATTAGGGTAAGAAAGTAACTATATTAGTGTACTTTTAACCCCTCCTAACTCTTCTTATAAGGCACTAGTTATAATAGAGAATATAGAGATTTAGATACTAAGTAATAATACGCTATTTTATAAAATTAATAAATTTATATATAAAGTAATATCTAAATATATAAATACTACTATAAATACTAGTAAAATTACTACTAAAGATAGTAAGGTAGTAGAAAATTATTATCCCTATAATAATAGTATTTATCTAGATAATATTATAACTAGAAAACACTAAAGAAAGGAATTAAGGAAAGCTAAGTAAGCATAGTTTTCTTCTGCTTTTTGAATAGTATTCTAAGGCACTTAATATAATTTATATATTAAAGACATGCCCCTAAAACCTGCCTATTTCTATTAAGCTATAGCCTTAGCCTATTATAACTACTAGAAGGAAGTAATTATAAAGGAGCTTTTAAAGCTTCTATCCTTAAACTACTAGGAGGATATACTAGAAAAATTACTTAATTTAGAATGCTATAAGGAGATTATTAACCTTAGCTAGGTTTTTAAATATAAAACTAATAAGAAAGGCATAGTTATAGAGTTTAAAGCTAAAATAGTTATATAAGGTAATTAATAACTAAAAGATAACCTTAATAACTACATAGCTACGCTTACTTTATAATCTCTATGTATACTACTTATAGTCTATTATGCTAATAACCTTAATACTTATTAATATAATATTTAGAATGCCTTTTTATATATAAAACTTAAAGAACCTATCTTTTATAAACCTCTAGAAGGTATAAATATAAAAGGTTATCTCTAGAAGATAATATAAGTATTATATAGGCTATAAGAAGCTCTTAATAATAGTTCCTATACCTAATATAATTCCTATTAAAGATAGGCTTTATCTAAGGAAAGGAAGACTTATATATCTTTATAAAGGATAGATTTATCCTATTCTTTTATATAGATAATATTATAGTAATATATCCTAATGGATTTAAAGTAGAATTTAAAGAGCTATATAAAGTAGTTAATAAATAGTCTAGATATTAAAGACTAAGGAGATTTAAAGTAATTCCTAGGTATTAAAATTATTAGGAATTATAATACTAAAGAGATATAGTTATTATAGGAATTATATATTTAAAAGATTATATAGAAGTTTATTCCTAATATTATTAATAATAATTTAAAGAGCTTAATTATAGCTTCTCTTATAATAGCTATAATCCTTATAAACATAAGTAAAGCATATTAAGCTTATAAAAGGAGCGATTTTATATGCCTAGAATATAAAGAAGCTATGTATCTAATACTTAGGAGCAAATAGCTTTAATACATTATTTTCTAGCACTAATGCTTCCCTTAGTAATAATCCTAATACTTAAAAGTTAATATAAGGTTATATCTTTATTATATATAGCACTATAATTAATTAGAAGTCTAGTAAGTAATATTATATAATAACCTTAAGTATAGAAGCAAAGCTCTTTGCCTGTTATGGACTAGCCCCTAGGCAACTGCTGTTGGGCGTTAATATAATATTAAGAAACTTAAGGAGGGAAGAAAGGAAGAGAGCTAGTCTATCCCCCTTTATGCCCCTTATATCCCCTAGCTATCTTATATTAGCCTCCTTCCTAAACCCTTACTAGTTCCTATTAGCTACCTATCCTTCTATACTATAACTAATACTTAGGTAAAGCCTAAGCCCTTTATATACCTCCCTACTTACCTATCCTAGTAATATCTCCTAAGAGTATAAATTATCCCCTATTCCCTTTAAAACCTTCTTACCCCCTTATCCTATCTATATTATTACCCTTTCACTAATATTAATATCCCTTATATAAGTAATCCCCTCTTTACTCCCCTTAACTTAAATATAGTACGCCCCTATATTATATATATCCTAGTATTAGGTTATAGGGTTGTCTCTACCTATTATAGTTTATTATTATTACCTTAAATATAGTACATATACGTATTATATATGTCCTAGTAGTAGGTATAGAGTTATCTCTACCTATTATATTATATTATTATTATTATATAGCGTATATAATATAGCTTACGCGTAGCCTTACTAGCCCCTTATATTATTATAATAACCTCCCTAACCCTACCCTTACTAGTTTATTACCTTACCTTTACTTTTATATTATATATAAAAACATTTTACTTACCCTTCCTTTCCCCCTAACTTCCCTTTTCCTAACTTTACCTTCTATATATTATAATCCTATCTTAGATCCTTCCTACTCCCTTATTAAACCTTAATTATATCCTATATAAATACTTATTAATATACTATACCCTTATAATCCTCCTCCCTATAGCCTTACTATACCTACTATACCTCCTGCCTATTCTATAGGTAAATATCTTATAGAAGGTAACTTAGATAATAAGTAGTATACTATACCTGCCTTAGTTTTTTATCCCTATAGTCCTTATATAAAATAGGCCCTAACTATAGGTATTATAAACTATTACCTACCTAAGAGTAATAAGTCCTACCCTCCTTATTAATATAATTATATTACCTATATCTAGCTAACTAGGTACTTATTTACTAACCCTTACCTTTATTATACCCTAAAAGATCTTAAAGCTAAAATTACTATAGGCTAGTATATTATAAAACCTAGTGTTACTAAGTTAGTAACTATAAAGCAAAAATTACCTATTCTATCCTAGAAATACTAGTCTCTTATTACCTACTAGAATACTTTCCTTAATTAGGCCTAGTTTAATCTAGTACCTATCTATTTAGCCCTTAGGCTATCCCCCTTAACTAATACTCCTGCCTTAAATATAACTAGACTTAATATTATTCCCTTTATTAGTAGTAATCCCTTAGCTAGTTATAGAATAAATAACTTACTATACTAAGTTACTAGCGCCTTATTTTAGTAAAACTAGTAGCTTATAAATAGTATAGTTATTATATAATAGGATTTCTATAAGTATTTTACTACTATAATTAGTATACTCTTCCCTAGTTATTACTATATTAGTCCTAAGACTAATCCTTAATATATTAAGCTATATAATAAATTACCTTCTTATTACTATTAGTATTAATCCTAGCACTCTTCTAGTATCCCCCTTACTAATCTATATTAAATATAGCTTACCCTCTCTAATAGAACTAGTTACCCCTATACTAAGTCTAAATATCTTCCTATTACCTTTAGTAGCTATATAGGAACTAAGCCCTTACCTATATACTCCTATCTTCTACCCTCTAGGTAATATACCTCTCCTATTATTTAGTATTAGGAATAGAGCTATAATAATCACTATATAGATATCTATTACCCCTAAGCTAGATATAGTTTATTCTCTCTTTAATATATTACCCCTATTAATAGGAGTAAAATAAAGTTTAATAGCGCCTCTAGTAAGATTAATAAGGATTTAGTAGCTAAAATAGCTATAATAAGAGTATATCTTAGTTATACTAAATAATTTATTATAGGTAGTAGTATAAGTATACCCCTAGTCCTATATATAGTCTCTCTTAGTAAATAACTTTTACTTAATTAACTTAGTCTATTATTATATTATATATCCCCCTATTCCTATTTAAAGTTATCTAGTGCTCCTATATTTACTATATTCTCTAGTAGTTCCTATATTAATTATAAGTAACCTACTTATTTAACTAGTATATTATATTTATTACCTTTGCCTAGTGTATTCTAGGCTATAAGGATTTACTCTATATAGTATTCCTTAATAAGTTTATTATTATCCTCTAATAATATCTATTCTAAATCTAGTCTAGAGTCTTAGAGCTTTTAACTTAGAAGGGGTTTATTATTACTTACTCTATAAGATTTATATAGAAAACTAGGTAAATACCTCTTAGTATATCTAATTAGACTATAAGCGGTATTAGGACTTCTATAATAGTATATTTTATAATAACCTAATTAAGCTTCTATAAAGGGTAATTAGTTTTAATATTCCTAAGTAAGAGCTATACTTTATCCCTAACCTAGAAATATTCCGCTAGGTAATATAATACTAATATTATATCCTATTAATATTATTATATATATGCTATTATAGCCTAAGCTAAATAAGTCCTCTCTTAGAGGTATTTTAGGAACTAAACTGCCCTTCCCTTAGAGGTTATAGTGGATAGTGCTAGGTCTAGCTATAACTAAATAGGTTCTAAATTATAGCTATATAGTAATCTATTAGGACTTACCCCTATAACTAAGAATATCCTATTATTAATTATAAGCTAATAAGTAGCTAAGTGTTTAGGCTAATTATACTATAAGAAGGAGATAGATACGCGTAGTATTGCTTATACCTCCTAATTTACCTATTCTATGCTACTGTCTATCTATAGGTAATATAATATAGAAAGGAGTTAGTTAATCCTAACTCTTAAGCATAATATTATCTAGAAGTTTCCTAACTAATCTAACCCTTAGTCTATAATAATTAACTAAGGAAAACCTTAAAATCTCTACTATACTATCTTAAACTATTCTATATACTCCTTAGCTATAATAAAGGTTATTACCTTTAATTAAATAAACTTAGAAAGCCTATTAGTAATAACTATAAGGAACTAGGGCTATTCTAGGGATAATACTAGTAAGTTTATTATAAAGTTAATAGAGATTTATAACTAGAACTAGTTAGGGATTAGTAATGGTTTTAATAAGCCCTAACATTATTAATAACTTTTATAACTACTAAAGTAATAGTAGTTATAGATAAACCTTATAATATCCTATAATATCCTATCCTAATAAAACTGCCACTATAAGATCTAAAATATTATATTATATCCTAGGTGCCTTACTACTAGCAAATTATAATATTATTAGATAAGTATTATTATAAAGGTTCCTAGGCTAGAACCTAGGTCTAGCCCTAAAACTAAAGCGCCCTATAGGCACTTAGTAAGTAATCTATAACCTATTCCCTTATTATTACTTCTAGTGGAAACTTCCTTACCTCTTCTTAAATCACCTAAAGCTAGATATAGTATATTAGGTCTAATTAAACTACCTAATCCTATAAAGTCTATAAGTGCCTTATAGTAAAGAGAGCTTCCTTAGTTAGTAGTAGTGCTATATATAATAATAGTAGACTCTAGCTATAACTTACCCCTAACTCTAGTAGTAACTATAAGAGTCCTAAAATAGTAATAGGCTATAGTATTTATCCTATTCTTATACTAGGTTCTAACCTATCCTAGTCCCTTTACAAAAGAGTATCTAGGTAGTAAGCCTATATGCTAGGCCTATATTAGAGATAAAAGTTAAACAAAGCAAGTGTATCCGCCCACTAGGCCTACTATTCTAATATTAGCTAAGGTATTATAAAGTATTCTAAATTCTTATAATCTATATAGATTATAAATAGGTAAGACACTCCCTATAATTCTACTAACTATGCCTTAAGATAAGAGATAATAGCTAGAAGCTCCTTATTATAAATAGTATAATTCCTCTATAAGGCTATAAGGCTTATAGAATAGTATATAATAGGGTATAGGACATAATCCTAACCCTCTTATAAGAGGCACCCTCCTAGGGCTATCCCTAAATAATCCGCTTTAACTACTATTAGCTAGTCTAGGTCCTACTATACTAGGACTAGGTATTTAATAAAAGCCTCTTTAAGCCTTTTAAAGGTAGTGTTTTCCTTAGCTCCCTATTAAAATAAGATATCCCTCTTAGTAAGGCATATAAGTAAAGTAGCTAGCTCTAAAAAATCCTAGATAAAATCGCGGTAAAAATTTATAAACCTAAGAAAACTATAAACCCCCTATAACTTTATAGGGGCTACCTATTCCCTAATAGCTATAACCTTTATGGGATTAGGGCAAATAGAGTAACCTACTATAATAATATAGCCTAGGTACTAGACCTCCTTTATAGCAAATATAGACTTATTAAGATCTAGGTAAAGGCCCGCTGCCCTTAATTAGCCTAATATTAGCTAAACCTTAGCTATATAGTCTTTCTTTAATCCCCCTAAATAGACTAAGATATTATCTAAATATACTATAATAAAATCCCCTAATATATCCCCTAAGGACTTATTAATATAATGTTAAAAGATAGCTAGTGCTCTTACTAAGCTAAATAAGCAGACTAGCTATTTAAATAGCCTAAACCTAGTTTAAAACGCTATTAAGGGCTCCTTACCTTTAGCTATCTATAGTTTATAAAATGCTACATAGATATTAACCTTTATAAACTATTATACTTAGGAGAGTAAGCATAGCGTTTCCTTAATTAATAGAAGAGGGTAATAATCCTAGGCTATTATCTTATTAAGTGCGCAATAGTCTATGTAAAAACGCTAACTACCTCTAGCCTTCTTAACTAGAATAATAGGGGCTACTACTAATAAGAAGCTTACTTAAATCTATCCCTTATCTATTAAGTCTATAATCTAGTGTCTAATCTCTAAGAGTTAGTCCCTTAGTATATTATATAATAGACCCTATAGAAGTGCTAGTTTAGACCTATCTAGGTTCTTATATATATATATATAGTAATTAAGAGACCCCCTATAAGGAGGCAAGCTATTTGCTTTTGCTTTATTAAATAGGTCCTTAAAGTCTACTAGTTTATCTAGTAATATTAAAGTGTTAGGGTAGGTAGGTTTTAACTTTAGGGTAGTAACCTATAGTACTATAGTAATTTCCTTTAGACTTATAGTAATAAACCTTATAATTATATCCTTCTTGCGTTAGGCTTATTAGGCTTCCGCTATATATAAGGACCTAATAATTCCCTAAACTAGTTTGCTTATACTATATTCTATAGCCTTAGAAATATATAGACCCTTAGCCGCCCTAATTACTAACTATTACTTAGCTATATAAATAATAATATCTTACTATTCTAACTATAGCATCCTAAAGATTATATCTTAAGTGAGACCTAATATTATATATAGATATACTAATAATTCCTACCTATTAATATTAATCCTTATATATACTATATGCGTAATTAAAGATATGTCTTCCTAGGTATAGACCTCCCTTCTTCTTATTTCCACTACTATATAGACTTATCTCTGCTTTAGTAATTATATAAGCTCTAGGCCTAGTTATTATACTACTAATTTACTAATAGTACTATAGTAATTATACCTACTATTAATTTAGATATTAAGGTATAAATATATATTAAAGAGTATAGGAACTAAGAATAGTAGTTAATCTATATAGTATTCTATATTTTCCTCTATATCTATATACTAGCTATACTTATCCTTATCTATAGGTAATAACTAGCCTCTATGCCCCTATGTAAGACTTTGCTTAGGGGCTACTTATTTTCCTAGGGTTAAGTATTAACCTTCTTATTAGCACTCTCCTTATTTACCTTATATATATTAATAGTAATCTTTAGATAAGGTTAGTAGGTAGGAAGGAGGGTGCACTCTTAGATCTAGTATTCTATTAAGCTATAATATAAGTAGCATTCCTTCTTGTAGTGTCTTATTATTTTATCTATTATAACCTATTAAGCCCTTAGCCTCTTACTATTAGTCTTTTAAGGCTTTCCTTTCCTCTCTATATTAGCTTATTTACTAGAGTAAGTTAATATAGCCTAGACTCTAGTTATTAGTGTGTTACTATCTTAGTTAGTTTATTAGGGTATAGGTTATACTAGTTAGGGTTTATATTAGGTTTAATACTTATCCTCTAAGGCTAGGGCCTTAATATTAACTATAATACTATAGTATTATAAGACTATAAGAGGGTAATCTATATAACTAATTCCTTTACTAATACTAACCTCTCTTAGCTACTTATTAAAAGCGTATTATAACTTTACTAGCTTAATATTACTTACCTACTATTCTCCCCTACTATAGAGAGTTTCTATTTAAAGTAAATAAAAAATATAGTAAATAACTCCCTAAACCCTTACTTAATCTAGTTAAGTTCTATAAGGGCTATCTCCTATCTATAAGGGTTAGAGAATATGCTTTCTAAGTAGCTAAGAAAGCTAATAGGGGAGTAGTTATATAAGTAACCTACCTTAAAGTATATAGCTATATAGGACTAGACCTTTAGTGCTAAGTTTTAGTAAATAAATATCTATTAGTCCTTATTACCTCTAATAAAGTCCTTATTACCTCTAATAAAGTCCTTATTTACTTCTAACTTATATTACATAAGAAACCTCTATATAGTAAATATAGTCTTATTACTATTATATAGATTACCTATAGGGATTAGTTTTTAATGTAGTTATTATATAGTAGGTAATATAGTAAGGGTAGTATATTATATAGGAGAGTACAGGTCTAATACTAGGGGTTAAATAGGGGTATTTACTAGGGGGGCTAACTAGAATAGTAGTAGTAGGTTTATATAAACTTAGTGTTATAAAGTCTTAATCTCTCTTACCTACTGCTTAATTATAAGTTAAAGTGTATTAATTTGCGTATTATAAGCTAATAGTAGTAACATAGTATCTATTAATAGGGTTCTTATCCCTAGGTTTCCTTTAACCTATGGTTATAGTGTATTTATTATATTGTCTTCTTCTATTATATTAATTTATTTGTTTGTTTATAGTAGTGCTATTATTTTTAGTAGCCCTTTATTAAGGCTAAAGGAAGTTTCTTAAATATTATAGACTAGCCCCTAGGCAACTACTGTTAGGCATTAATATAATATTAAGAAACTTAAGGAGGGAAGAAAGGAAGAGAGCTAGTCTATCCCCCTTTATACCCCTTATATCCCCTAGCTATCTTATATTAGCCTCCTTCCTAAACCCTTGCTAGTTCCTATTAGCCACCTGTCCTTCCGCGCTATAACTAATGCTTGGGCAAAGCCTAAGCCCTTTACATTGCCTTAAATTATAGTGTAAAAGAGTGTATATCTCTTAGAAGGCTACTTTATAATATTAAGGTCTATATGCTACTACTATTAATTATCTAGTGTAATAATAAGCAAATAATTTGTATTATAAAGCATAAGAAAAGAAGGCTTTAAACTAGCCTTAAGTATCTTAATATAAATTAAATATGGATTTAAGAGCAATATACCCTAGGTAATATTAAGGTAAATTAGTTAAAAACCTCTAAGATACCTATAGATAGCTTTATAAAGCCCCTATTAAGTTAAATACATAGGGATTTCTATTACTAGATTAGCTTATAGGAGATTCCTATGTAATTATAATACTAGGAATTTATTATAATCTCTTTCTATACTTATTAACTCTAGCTTTAATAGATATCTTAGCTAGGGGGTGTGTTAGGGAGAGCTCCTTAAAGCACTAAATATGTAAATATAGCCCGCGTATTAACTAGGATTAAACTCTCTATAAGATAATAGTAGAGATAATATATTAGAAGTACCTCTGTAAACTAGTTATTACTATAGCGCACTATGTACCTTTTAGGTATAAAAGTCAGGCGCTGTCTGCACCTCTAATTAATCAAATCGAACGTTTTCCATCATCTACACCGACCCCTACCTTGACAATTGTATTGTATTGTAAGATTTCTAATGTATTGTATTGTAGTGCAATGCTCTGGTTAAGATAGAGGTCTAGGGGCGGGACGCAGGTTTTAACTAAGTATATAAGCTATTAATAAATATGTTAGTTACACCAAGGTCCTGCGCAGGTAATGATACGATAATTCCGTAGTATTGAAGTTAATGATAGATTAATTAATAAACTAGGAAAGAGAGAAGAGAGAAATCTAGCTAGAAGGGAAAGTGAGTAAAACGCGAAAGTGGGGCATAAAAAGGGGTGGCAAATAATGCAGCTAATCGCATTACATACATCCATCTAGACCCACTCTTGTCCTAGCCTTTAGCTATAATTAAACTAAATAAGACCTAAAGGAAGCCACACTAGCAATCTCTCTTTTTCCTTCGTAGCTAAAGAGCTTAAAAACGCAATAAAAATCAAATTAAAGGAAAGTATTTATAAGTAAATCCCTTTATAGGAATCTAGAGCCCTAATTGGCTTAGTTAGCATTAGTTAACTTAATTAATCTAATTATAATAGACTTCCCCATTAGTTCTATTAAAGATCTCTTCCTCCTACCACTAAAGGTCTCTTAACCTAGCCTTTCACACGAATTATTAATTCGTTTAAATTAATTAAGGTTAAAAGAGATAAATTTAGTAATGCCTTTGTTATTAAATTAGCTAGATTATTATTGCTATTAATCTATCTAACTTTATAAATCTCCCTTCTCTTATATAACTATTAAAGGGCTATAATATTAATTATTAGCCACTTCTCTTTTATTATGCCTAGCTTTACTAGGCATTTATATAATAAGAAGGAGTTAGTGTAAAGAATCATTAGAATTTGCGGTATCTTTAATTAGTCTATGATCTAGTTAAGGGTTGTAGATATTACGTATGTAATATCCGCGCCTTAAACTATACTATATAATTTAGAGGTAAGTGTGCTACGTGTAACCCGCTTACTCTTTATTAAGCTATATATAATAATATTACCTTTTATAATAAAGGTATTATTATCTTATATTATCTTATTACTAATTATAATAATATACCTAATCTGCGAGCTTAAATCCTTATTATTAGCAAGTAATCTATCTATAAACATAAAGAGCTTTGCCTCTTTAAGGGTTAAGGAATGTATTATAGCCCTTACTACTAGCTCTTAATCTGCTATTTAAGGCGCTTATTAAGTTATATAATATTATTAGTAAAGGGTTCTTAGTATTAAGCTATAATTAATAAATTATATAAGGCCTCTAGTTAGCATATAGTTACGATATAACTTCCTTAGGCTTATTATTTTATATAATCTTGTTTTACTATTAGAGATTAAGGATTAATTTCCTTAATATTCTAACTTTAGCCCTTCTAGGTTAAGGTTAATAAGTTATTAGCATCCTAAGTTAAGATATAGCTATTAAAGATAAGGGGATCCTTAGTTATTAGTTGCTTTTTCTCCTTAGTTATAAATTTAGCCTTCTAGAGCTCTTTCTCTTCTTTTAGAAGAAGTTATTATTACTTAGGCCTAATGTGTTATCTATTTACATTCTAATAATGCTAAAGAGGTTCTTATTATTTAGGGCTATAATTAATAAGTAGGGATTATAGGTTAAGGTTATTATATTAAGGTTATCCCTATAGTAATAGAAGTATATTGCCTACTAGTGGGTTCTAGCCTCTAGGATTCTATAAAGGGGTTTAATTACCTTAATAATAGTCCCTTTTAGAAAGAGGTATGTAATCTATTTTAGTAACCTTATAATAATTAGCCTTATTAGTGTTGTTTGTAATTAAACATAAGCTTGCGTAATATTGCAAATCTAAAGGTAAATCCTCCTTTGCCTTAATAATAGAGTAATAGCTATAATTAGCTATTAACTTGCTTACTATATTATTAGTAACTACATTAAGATGAATTCCTTTCCCTTATTATTATAGCCTTATATAATAAGGCGAGATTTCTTATATAGTAAGTCTATTCCCTTACCTTTAATCTCTCTAACTATATAAGAATTAAAGATTCTATTGCCTCTATGCTTTACTAGGTTATACTTAATAAATCTAAATATATTATAAGCTTAGAGGGCATTAAGCTTAGCTTAATTAGATTACTTAAAGGGCTTACCTAGGGTTATAATCTTTCCTTCCTAGCGGAGTTAAAGAGTAAGGTTTTAATTAGCCTTTTCTTTTGCTATAAGGAATGCTATGCTTAGTAATCCCTTAGTAATAATCTTTATAATTAAGGCTTTATCTTAGTCTTTATTAGTATAGTACTTTTTTACTTTATTTACCTTTACTTTTACTACCTTAAGCCTATTAAGGCAAAATTAAACTATAAGGGCCTTCCTTAGCCTTGCTTACTTTCTCTTTACTAGTATCTCTTTTTCTTTTACTACCCTTACCTCTATACCTTTTATAAAGGTAAGAGTATCTCTCTTACCTTTACTAGTAGCCTTACTAGTAGTCTCCTTAGTGCTCTCTTTATTATCTTTATACTATAGGTCTATATAGTATAGCTTTACTACTATAAAGCGGAATTTCGCTAGGCTACGCGGTATTTTCACTATATAGGTCTCTCTATTAGTTATAATTAACTTATAAGGGCTATGCTAGCTACCCTTCTCCTTTACACACATATATTAGCTTATAGCGGTAACTAATATATAGGTAATGTGTCTAGGCTATTATAGGTATTAAGGGTATTATAGACTTATCTCTTAGCTAGGTAATAGCAAACCTTATTAGTAGCCTTCTAAATTGCTTTAGCCTATTAGATAATAAAGATACTTAGTAGTAACTTATCTATTATCTGTAAATAGGCCTTAAAGACTAGTAATATTAGCACTAGGCTATTAGGCCCCGCTAAGTTATTAATAGCTTTAATAGCTATCTAGAGCTATTATTCTAGTATAATATCTTTACTAATTAAATCTATAATAATATTATAGGCCTAGCATAAGGGTTTATAATATCTTTTAACTTTTCTAATACTATTATAGGCTTTAATTAGTGCTTTATTAATATTCATTAATATTAGGTAAGCGTAATACTTAAATTCCACTAAAGCAAAGTTCTTGCCTATATTATAAATAATCTAATCTAAAGGGCTAAGATAGGTATCTATCTAGCACTCTCTAATAGTATCCTAGATATTATAAGCCTTTTGCTTATTAGGATTAAGAAATTAAGCTACTTAGAATAAAGTTACTAAATTAATAATATAAAGAACTAGCTAGTTATTAATCTATATAATATTAATAATAATCTTATAGTTAAAGTTATAGTTATTCTTAATTATAAACTTAAATTAACTAGGGGCTTTTCCTTTTATCTAGTAGTAGTGGTAAATCTTAGTTAACTCCTTAATTATGTTATACTTAATATTATAACTAGCTTATTAAAGAATCTTTATAAGCTATTAAACTAAGGGATAACTAAATCTTTAGTATAGTTAATAAATCTCTCCTTTAGTAAGGTAAAAGGTAACTATCTCTTTTACCTCTAATAGCTACTATAAATAACCCTATTATTGTATAATAGGGATAGTCTTATTACCTTAGATTAGCATATTAGTAAGATTATTAATCTTAATGTTTATCTTATCTATATTAGTAATAGAGAAAAGAAAGGGTATAGTAGTATTAAGGATATAAAAGTTAAGTTAGCTAAGTTTAGTAAGTATATAAATAATACTATATATTATTACTACTCTAGCACTAAATTTAATAATATGCTATTTATAGGGCATAATCTTTAATAAAGGCATTAGCTTTAATAGGGCTTTAACTTATATAATCCCTATAGTTAATTTGCTTATTATACCTATATCTAACATAATCCCTCTAAAGATCTCTTTAAAATAGTATTCTTTAGAGATATATAAACTTAACTCTTTATTAAAGTCTTACGCTTAATATAGCTCTTACTTAAGGAAAGTATATTAAAAGGCTTAATTATTAAGGGTAGTAAGAATATTAGTATTAGTAAAGGTATTAGTAACCTATTACCCTAAGTAAAAGAATTATATAATACTAAGGTATACCTTTAAGATTAACTTCTCTTTACTATTATTATTATTATTATTATTATTAGTCTATATAAAAGCCTTTAGATAAGATTCCTATCCCCTCTTATTTCCTTTATCTCCCTTACTATTAGCATACCCCTTATAAGAGATAATAAATACCTAGAACTTCTTCTCTAATAGTAGTATATAATAGTTCTTACTAGCTTACTATCTCTCTTTTTTCTTCTAATATTCTATATTAGTATAGTTTAATAACTAATATCTATTCTTACTATAGATAAAGCACTGCTTAAGGCTTTATATAGGGATTTTATAATAGCCTTCTCTTCCCTAGTTTTATTATCTATATTAATAATCTATAAATATTGCTTTAAATAAGTCTCTCTCTTAGTATTAGTAATACTAAGTACTCCTCTTACTAGACTTTATAATAGTAATTAACTTATAAAGGTTTTCTATAAGGTTCTTAAAGCCTAGGGAGTATATATACTCTATTACTTAATATTTAGGCATACTAGTAACTATATTTAGGGTTTACTTATAAAGCTTTATATTTACTATATTAAAGGGGTATAGCTCTCTATAGATTCTCTTAAGGTAGTTAAGTTTACTCTTTTTAGGATTCTTAGTAATAATCTTAGTAAGTATTATATTATTTTACTTATACTAGTAAAATTACTAATTACTCTTTATCTTAAAGTAGTAGTAAATTTTAGTAATTATTTCTTTATAAGAGAAATTCCTTTTAAAGAGGTAATTAAGGAAGTATTATTTAGTATCTCCTATTAGTATAATAAGAAAAGCCTTATAATAGTAACTTCTTAGAAAGTTAATCTAGTTATACTTACTCTTAAAGAGTATTATCTTTAGTATAAGAAAGTTATAAAGCTTCTTACTATAGTAGTTACTATTCTTATATATCTTTATAAGCTTAAAGATCTTTTTTATAATTTACTTATTAAAGGGGAGTTATAGTATAAAAGGGGTAAATTACTAGGACTAATAATACTACTAAGACTATTACTTATAATATAATTAAGAGTATTATAAAGGTTCTTAGGGGGGTAAAGAGATTACTAGGGGTAAGGAAAGAGAACTTCTAGGGTTAGAAAATAGGTAGGTTATTATACTTAGGGCTTTAGTAGTTTAGAAAATCTTAATCTATCTTTTTGTAAAGGGCTTGGGCTTTGCCTAAGCATTAGTTATAGCGCGGAAGGACAGGTGGCTAATAGGAACTAGCAAGGGTTTAGGAAGGAGGCTAACATAAGATAGCTAGGGGATATAAGGGGCATAAAGGGGGATAGACTAGCTCTCTTCCTTTCTTCCCTCCTTAAGTTTCTTAATATTATATTAATGCCTAATAGTAGTTACCTAGGGGCTAGTCTATAATATTTAAGAAACTTCCTTTAGCCTTAATAGAGGGCTACTAAAAATAATAGCACTACTATAAATAAATAAATAAATTAATATAATAGAAGAAGATAATATAATAGATACATTATAAATATAGGTTAAAGGAAACCTAGGGATAAGAACCCTATTAACAAATACTATATTACTACTATTAGCTTATAATGCATAAATTAATATACTTTAACTTATAATTAAGTAGTAAGTAAGAGAGATTAAGACTCTATAACACTAAGTTTATATAAACCTACTACTACTATTCTAGTTAGCCCCCTAATAAATGCCCTTATTTAACCCCTAGTATTAGACCTATACCCTCCTATATAATATACTACCCTTACTATATTACTTACTATATAATAACTATATTAAAAACTAATCCCTATAGGTAACCTATATAATAGTAATAAGACTATATTTACTACATAGAGATTCCTTATATAATATAAGTTAGAAGTAAATAAGGACTTTATTAAAGGTAATAAGGACTAATAGATATTTATTTACTAAAACTTAGCGCTAAAAGTCTAGTCCTATATAGCTATATACTTTAAGGTAGGTTACTTATATAACTACTTCCTTATTAGCTTTCTTAGCTACCTAAAAAGCATATTCTCTAACCCTTATAGATAGGAGATAGCCCTTATAGAACTTCACTAGATTAAGTAAGGGTCTAGGGAGTTATTTACTATATTCTTTATTTGCTTTAAATAGAAACTCTCTATAGTAAAGGGAGGGTAGTAAGTAAGTAATATTAAGCTAGTAAAGTTATAATATACTCTTAATAAGTAGCTAAGAGAGGTTAGTATTAGTAAAGGAATTAGTTATATAGATTACTCTCTTATAGTCTTATAATACTATAGTATTATAGTTAATATTAAGGCCCTAGCCTTAGAGAATAAGTATTAAACCTAACATAGACCCTAGCTAGTATAACCTATACCCTAATAAACTAACTAAGATAGTAATACGCTAATAACTAGAGTCTAGGCTATATTAACTTACTCTAGTAAATAAGCTAATATAGAGAGAAAAGGGAAGCCCTAAAAGACTAATAGTAAGAGACTAAGGGCCTAATAGGTTATAATAGATAAAATAATAAGATACTATAAGGAGGAATGCTACTTATATTATAGCTTAATAGAATACTAGATCTAAGAGTATACCCTCCTTCTTACTTACTAACCTTATCTAAAGGTTACTATTAATATATATAAGGTAAATAAGGAAAGCGCTAATAAGGAGGTTAATACTTAACCCTAGGAAAATAAGTAGCCCCTAAGCAAAGCCTTATATAGGGGTGTAAAGGCTAGTTATTCCCTATAGATAAGGATAAGTATAGCTAGTGTATAGACACAGAGGAAAATATAGAACACTATATAGATTAACTACTATTCTTAGTTCCTATACTCTTTTTTATTTTTTTTATTGATTTTTTTATTTTTTTTGGGCGCATTCTGGCCAATGCATCTGATTTTCAATAGACATGATTACTGGCAATACCCAGCTAGTACAACAATTAACATACAAGTTAAAAAGTCCACAGAAATAGATTCAACCTAAGATAGTGTGTGGCTGGAATTGTACCCCTTAATCATCGATATCGTCGGCATCATCGGCATCGTCGGCATCATCGGCATCGTCGGATCAATTCAGCCACTATCATTGGCTTCGTCGGAAATTACACATTAGGTCTGTCAGGTCCGTCAGGTCAATTTAATCCCCTAGGTCCATGGCCTAGCTAGATAAAAAGCCCTAGAATTCCTCTCTTTTTCATAGAAAATCAACTCTCCCTTTATTACCTTTGGCTTAGATTGTTTAAATTAATAAGATAACATAAATCCTAA
Source organism: Epichloe scottii (assembly GCA_021950295.1). Lineage (NCBI taxonomy): Eukaryota > Fungi > Ascomycota > Sordariomycetes > Hypocreales > Clavicipitaceae > Epichloe > Epichloe scottii. The sequence goes on along the minus strand of CP083247.1, from coordinate 4,975,297 downwards.
TATAGTGTTTTGCCTAGCTTACTAGCTATAGCCCTTTTTACCCCTTTTAACTAATTTAATCTACGCCGAAGATTGCAAATATCGCTGCCTCCCTTGTTAATGTGCGCAGGCATTAATATTATTATTACCGTTACTATCGTTAGTTTTATTGTCTTTAGTTAGGGTTTTTCCCTAACATAAATAGTAAAGAAACAGGGAATGCTCCTATTAGACCTCCCGCAGCTAAATTTAACAATAATTCCTCTCTAAACATCCCCTATAGTTATTATAACCATTAGCTACTTCTTACATCTTTTCCCTTCGATCTAGGCTAGTAGGATCCTCCTAATCAATTAATCCAATAGACCTGATATTATCAAAATCATCGGAACCTATCAGACTAATTAATCGCGACCATTACGACCTTTTCCCCTTAATCTAGGTTAGCCTGATTAAATCGTTCATTTCCGATCAATTGATTCAGGTCATCTGATGGATCCGATATCATCAAAATCATCGAATTCGTTAGATTAATTAATCCTAACCGTTATGACCTTCTTTTCTAACTTCGACCTTCGACCTAACCTTCGATCTAACCTTCAATAAATCAGGGCTCCTATAATCGGACCTTTAACCTAACCTTCGTTAGCTAGGTCTTTTATTATAGATCAATTGATCTGACCGTCTGACGAGACCTCCGACTGTCAAAGACCTCTTTAACTAACGATTCCTCTAATAATTGATAAGGAATCTAACTGTTAGGTCTTCTGACGAGGTCTCTAACCGTTAATAAGGTCTTTTATCACGGATTAATTAATCTGACCTCTGACAAGGTCTCTAATGACCTCTCTGATTAATTAATGGCTAGGGACATAGGGAGGTGAAATTTACGATTTTTTTTTTATCTTCTTCTTATTTTGTTACTATTTTTCCTTCCTAGGGTCTAGGAAGGGAAAAATAGTTAGGGAGGTATAGGCTAGGCTAGGCTTAGGCCTTCTGACAAGATCTCCGACCGTTAAAGACCCTCTCTGACTAATGATTCCTCTGACAATTAATAAGGAATCTGACTATTAGATAGGTCTTCTAACAAGGTCTCTGACCGTCTGACGAGACCTCTGACCGTTAAAGACCCTCTCTAACTAACGATCCCTCTGACGATTAACGAGGAATCTAACTATTAGATACGTCTTCTAACGAGGTCTCTACCGTTAACAATCCTAATAACCGTTAAAAAGGTCCTCTGTCATAGATCAATTAGTTAATCAATTAGACCTTTGGTTACGCCCCTCTAACCATTAGATTAGATTGATCGCTAATGATCCTTAACTAGCTAACAAAGCCTCTGACTGTTAAAGACCTCTTTAACTAACGATTTCTCTGACAATTAACGAGGAATCTAACTATTAGAAGGTCTTCTAACGAGGTCTCTGACTGTCTAATAAGATCTTTAACTACTAGGGCTTTATTACTATTTTTCCTTCTTAGGGACTAGGAAGGGAAAATAGTTAGGAGGTGTTATGTGGCTGGAATTGTACCCCTTAATCATCGATATCGTTGGCATCATCGGCATCGTTGGATTAATTCAGCCACTATCATCGGCTTCGTCGGAAATTACACATTAGGTCTGTTAGGTCCGTTGGGTCAATTTAATCCCCTAGGTCCGTGGCCTAGCTAGATAAAAAGCCCTAGAATTCTCTCTTTTTCATAGAAAATTAACTCTCCCTTTGTTGCCTTTGGCTTAGATTGTTCAAATTAATAAGATAATATAAATCCTAATATAGTGTTTTGCCTAGCTTACTAGCTATAGCCCTTTTTACCCCTTTTGACTAATTTAATCTACGCTAAAGATCGCAAATATCGCTGCCTCCCTTGTTAATGTGCGCAGGCATTAATATCATCGTTACCGTCACTATCGTCAGTTTTGTTGTCTTTGGTTGGGGGTTTTTCCTGACATAATAGAAACAAGAATAAAGGGCTATAACAATTTAAGCAGTTTTACCTCGTGCTCGGGAGGTCCTATACTCTTTAATACATATTTATACCTTAATATCTAAATTAATAGTAGGTGCAATTACTATAGCGCTATTAGCAAATTAGTAGCATAATAACTAGGCCTAGAGCTTATATAATTACTAAAGCGGAGATAGGTCTATATAGTAGTGGAAATAAGAAGAAGGGGGTCTATACCTAGGAAGATATGTCTTTAATTATATATATAGTATATGCAAGGATTAATATTAATAGGTAGGAATTATTAGTATATCTATATATTATATTAGGTCTTACTTAAGATATAATCTTTAGGATACTATAGTTAGAATAGCAAGATATTATTATTTATATAGCTAAGTAATAGTTAGTAATTAGGGTAGCTAAGGGTCTATACGTTTCTAAGGCTATAGAATATAGTATAAGCAAACTAGTTTAGGGAATTATTAGGTCCTTATATATAGCAAAAGCCTAATAAGCCTAATGTAAGAAGGATATAACTATAAGGTTTATTACTATAAGTCTAAAGGAAATTACTATAGTACTATAGGTTACTACCCTAAAGTTAAAACCTACCTACTCTAATACTTTAATATTACTAGATAAACTAGTAAACTTTAAGAACCTATTTAATAAAGTAAAAGCAAATAGCTTATCTCCTTATAGGGAGTCTCTTAATTACTATATACGCATACGTAAGAACCTAGATAGGTCTAAACTAGCACTTCTATAGGGTTTATTATATAATATGCTAAGGGACTAACTCTTAGAGATTAAATACTAGATTATAGACTTAATAGATAAGGGATAGATTTAAGTAAGCTTCTTATTAGTAATAGCCTCTATTTTTCTAGTTAAGAAGGCTAGAGGTAGTTAGCGTTTTTACGTAGACTATTACACACTTAATAAGATAATAGCCTAGGATTATTACCCTCTCCTATTAATTAAGAAAACACTATGCTTACTCTCCTAAGTATAATAGTTTATAAAGGTTAATATCTATATAGTGTTTTATAAACTATAGATAGCTAAAGGTAAGGAGCACTTAATAGCATTTTAAACTAGGTTTAGGCTATTTAAATAGCTAGTCTACCTATTTAGCCTAGTAAAAGCACTAGCTACCTTTTAATATTATATTAATAAGTCCTTAGGGGATTTTATTATAGTATATTTAGATAATATCTTAGTCTATTTAGGGGGATTAAAGAAAGACTATATAGCTAAGGTTTAGCTAATATTAAGCTAATTAAGGGCAGTAGGCCTTTACCTAAATCTTAATAAGTCTATATTTACTATAAAGGAGGTCTAGTACCTAGGCTATATTATTATAGTAGGTTACTTTATTTACCCTAATCTTATAAAGGTTATAGCTATTAGGGAATAGGTAGCCCCTATAAAGTTATAGGGGGTTTATAGTTTCCTTAGGTTTATAAATTTTTACTATAATTTTATCTAGGATTTTTTAGAGCTAGCTGCTTTACTTATATACCTTACTAAGAAGGATATCCTATTTTAATAGGGGCTAAGGAAAACACTACCTTTAAAAGGCTTAAAGAGGCTTTTATTAAATACCTAGTCCTAGTATAGTAAGACTTAGACTAGCTAATAGTAGTTAAAGCAAATTATTTAGGGATAGCCTTAGGAGAGTGCCTCTTATAGGAGGGTTAGGATTATATCCTATACCCTATTATATACTATTCTATAAGCCTTATAGCCTTATAGAGGAATTATACTATTTATAATAAGGAGCTTCTAGCTATTATCTCTTATCTTAAGGTATAGTTAGTAAAACTATAGGGAGTGTCTTACCTATTTATAATCTATATAGATTATAAGAATTTAGAATACTTTATAATACCTTAGCTAATATTAGAATAGTAAGCCTAGTAGGTAGATACACTTGCTTTATTTAACTTTTACCTCTAATATAAGCCTAGTATATAGGCTTACTACCTAGATACTCTTTTATAAAGGGACTAGAATAGGTTAGGACTTAGTATAAGAATAGGATAAATACTATAGCCTATTACTATTTTAGGACTCTTATAGTTACTATTAGAGTTAGGGGTAGGTTATAGCTAGAATCTACTATTATTCTATATAGCACTATTACTAACTAGGGAAGCTTTCTTTACTATAAGGTACCTATAGACTTTATAGGACTAGGTAGTTTAATTAGACCTAATATACTATATCTAGCTTTAGGTAATTTAAGAAGGGGTAAGGAAGTTTCTACTAGAAGTAATAATAAGGGAATAGGTTATAGATTACTTACTAAGTGCCTATAAGGTGCTTTAGTTTTAGGGCTAGACCTAGGTCCTAGCCTAGGAACCTCTTATAATAATGCTTATCTAATAATATTATAATTTACTAGTAGTAAGGTACCTAGGATATAATATAATATTTTAGATCTTATAGTAGTAGTTTTATTAGGATAGGATATTATAGGATATTACTAGGTTTATTTATAACTATTACTACTTTAGTAGTTATAAAAGTTATTAATAATATTAGGGCTTATTAAAACTATTACTAATCCCTAACTAGTTCTAGTTATAAATCTCTATTAACTTTATAATAAACTTACTAGTATTATCCCTAGAATAGCCCTAGTTCCTTATAGTTATTACTAATAGGCTCTCTAAGTTTATTTAATTAAAGGTAATAACCTTTATTATAGCTAAGGAGTGTGTAAAATAGTTTAAGATAGTATAGTAAAGATTTTAAGGTTTTTCTTAGTTAATTATTATAGACTAAGGGTTAGATTAGTTAGGAAACTTCTAGATAATATTATACTTAAGAGTTAGGATTAACTAACTCCTTTTTATATTATATTACCTATAGATAGATAGTAGTATAAAATAGGTAAACTAGGAGATATAAGTAATACTATATATATTTATCTTCTTCTTATAGTATAATTAGCCTAAATACTTAGCTACTTATTAGCTTATATTTAATAATAGGATATCCTTAGTTATAGGGGTAAGTCCTAATAGATTACTATATAGCTATAATTTAGAACCTATTTAGTTATAGCTAGACCTAGCACTATTTACTATAATCTCTAAGAAAAGAGTAGTTTAGTTTCTAAAATACCTCTAGGAGAGGACTTATTTAGCTTAGGCTATAATAGCATATATATAATAATATTAATAGGATATAATATTAGTATTATATTACCTAGTAAAATATTTCTAGGTTAGGGATAAAGTATAGCTTTTACTTAGGAATATTAAAACTAATTACCCTTTATAAAAGCTTAATTAGATTACTATAAAATACACTATTATAAAAGTCCTAATACTACTTATAGTCTAATTAGATATACTAAGAGATATTTACTTAGTTTTCTATATAAATCTTATAGAGTAAGTAGTAATAAACCCCCTTCTAAGTTAAAAGCTCTAAGACTCTAGACTAGATTTAGAATAGATATTATTAGAGAATAATAATAAACTTATTAAGAAATACTATATAAAGTAAATCCTTATAGCTTAGAATATACTAGGTAAAGGTAATAAATATAATATACTAGTTAAATAGGTAGGTTACTTATAACTAATATAGGAACCACTAGAGAATATAGTAAATATATAGGCACTAGATAACTTTAAATAGAAATAAGGGGATATATAATATAATAATAAACTAAGTTAATTAAGTAAAAGTCTTTTACTAAGAGAGACTATATATAGGACTAGGGGTATACTTATATTACTACCTATAATAAATTATTTAGTATAACTAAGATATACTTTTACTATAGCTATTTTAGCTACTAAATCCTTATTAATCTTACTAAAGGCACTATTAAACTCTATTTTACTCCTATTAATAAGGGTAATATATTAAAAAGAGAATAAACTATATCTAGCTTAGGGGTAATAAATATCTATATAGTAGTTATTATAGCTCTATTCCTAACACTAAATAATAGAAAAGGTATATTACCTAGAGGGTAAAAGATAGGAGTATATAAATAAGGGCTTAGTTCCTATATAACTACTAGAGGTAATAGAAAGATATTTAGACTTAGTATAGGGATAACTAGTCCTATTAGGAAGGGTAAGCTATATTTAATATAAATTAATAAGGGGGATACTAGAAGAGTACTAGGATTAATACTAATAGTAATAAGAAGGTAATTTATTATATAGCTTAATATATTAAGGATTAGTCTTAGGACTAATATAGTAATAACTAGGGAAGAGTATACTAATTATAGTAGTAAAATACTTATAGAAATCCTATTATATAGTAACTATACTATTATAAGCTACTAGTTTTACTAAAATAAAGCACTAGTAACTTAGTATAGTAAGTTATTTATTCTATAACTAGCTAAGGGACTACTACTAATAAAGGGGATAATATTAAGTCTAGTTATATTTAAGGTAAGAGTATTAGTTAAGGGGGATAGCCTAAGGGCTAAATAAATAAGTACTAAATTAAACTAGGCTTAATTAAGAAAGGTATTCTAGTAGGTAATAAGAGACTAGTATTTCTAGGATAAAATAAGTAATTTTTACTTTATAGTTACTAACTTAGTAATACTAGGTTTTATAATATACTAGCCTATAGTAATTTTAGCTTTAAGATCTTTTAAGGTATAATAGAGGTAAGGGTTAGTAAATAGGTACTTAGTTAGCTAGATATAGGTAATATAATTATATTAATAAGAAGGGTAAGACTTACTACTCTTAGGTAAGTAATAGTCTATAATGCCTATAGTTAGGGCCTATTTTATATAAGGACTATAGGGATAAAAAACTAAGGTAAGTATAGTATACTACTTATTATCTAAGTTACCTTTTATAAGATATTTACTTATAGAATAGGTAAGAGGTATAGTAAGTATAGTAAGGCTATAGGGAGAAGGATTATAAGGGTATAGTATATTAATAAGCGTTTATATAGGATATAATTAAGGTTTAATAAGGGAGTAAAAAGGATCTAAGATAGGATTATAATATATAGAAGGTAAAGTTAGGAAAAGGGAAGTTAGGGGGAAAGGGAAAGTAAGTAAAATGTTTTTATATATAATATAAAAGTAAAGGTAAGGTAATAAACTAGTAGGGGTAGGGTTAGGGGTTATTATAATAATATAAAGGGCTAGTAAGGCTATGTATAAGCTATATTATATATACTATATAATAATAATAATAAGATATAATAGGTAGAGATAACCCTACACCTACTACTAGGATATATATAATATATATATATACTATATTTAAGATAATAATAATAAAATATAATAGGTAGAGATAACCCTATAACCTAATACTAGGATATATATAATATAGGGGTATACTATATTTAAGTTAAGGGGAGTAAAGAGGGATTACTTATATAAGGGATATTAATATTAGTAAAAGGGTAATAATATAAATAGAATAAGGGGGTAAGAAGGTTTTAAAGGGAATAGGGAATAATTTATACTCTTAGGAGATATTACTAGGATAGGTAAGTAAGGAGGTATATAAAGGGCTTAGGCTTTACCTAAGCATTAGTTATAGCATAGAAGGATAGGTAGCTAATAGGAACTAGTAAGGGTTTAGGAAGGAGGCTAATATAAGATAGCTAGGGGATATAAGGGGCATAAAGGGGGATAGACTAGCTCTCTTCCTTTCTTCCCTCCTTAAGTTTCTTAATATTATATTAACGCCTAATAGCAGTTGCCTAGGGGCCAGTCTATAACACTTTTAGCTATAAAGATCTTATTACTTCTTAGAGTATTTATTTTATTACTACTATAATTAAAAGTCCTAGTCCTTAAGCAATATAAACACTATATTCTTATAGGGAGTTCTAGAGTTCTTATAAGAGTTTACTATAAGCCTTTCTTTAAACTACCCTTTAAAGTCTTTTTAAAGGTCTCTTAGAGGTCCTTATCTTTCTAGCCTTAATGCTTACTAATATAGATAAACCTTATAATATAATTATTTAGTTTATATTACATAGCTATCTTAGGGTTTAGCTATATAAGTTCTCTCTAGTCTCTTATAAGCACCTTTAAGTAAAGTTATAATTATTTAGGTAGTTCTATCTCTAAAGGTCTTTCTTAGATTTTCTCTAAAGGTATTTTAGGCATTATGCTTTTAAGGAGAGGTAATTAGGGAGTTTTCCTTATTAATAGTCTAGCCTCTAGCGCTATCTTCTTTAATAAAGGAAATTAGGAAAATAAGAGAGTTATTAATATAATAGAGCTAGGAAGCCTAATTAAATAAAAAGAACCAAAGGGAAGACTTCCCCTCTATTATTAAAGTAATAAGGTAAATAGGATAAATAGGAAAAACAGGATAAATAGAAAGAACGGATTAAACCGGATAAAGGAGTTTGTAATTATATAATATACATAAAGTATAGAGGCATAAAAACCATTATAGTGAAAGTAATAATTAAAGGAAAGTAAAGATCCCTAACTCTATATTATATACATAAAGTATAGAGAAGTAAAGACTATTATAGTAAAGGTAATAATTAAAGTAGGAAAGGAGGTTGTAAATTAAGTTAGCTAGCTTAGCTAAGGTTATATTAACATTAGGTTTAAGTAAAATACCTTATAACAATAGACTTAGTTATTTAGTTAGTTTTCTTGTGATAAATAATAGGAATAATCCTATAATAATAATATCCTATAGGCCTAAGGGTTAATAAATTAATCCCTTAGAAGCCTAATAAGTCCGTAAATCTAGTCTCTTCCTTTAGCATAATTTATAGTTATGCCTCTTTACCTAAATAGTTTAGGGACTTAAGAGGTAAGTGGCTATAGCGTTTATAAAGTTATCTCTTCTTATAATACCTAACTTATCTATAGTTATGAAGTTAATTACTAATTAGTGTTAGTTACACTAAGGTCCTACGTAGGTAATAATATAATAATTCCGTAGTATTAAAGTTAATAATAGATTAATTAATAGACTAGGAAAGAGAGAAGAGAGAGAAATCTAGCTAGAAGGGAAAGTAAGTGAAACGCGGAAGTAAGGCACAAAAAGGGGTGGCGAATAATGTAGCTAATCGCATCGCGTGCATCCATCTAGACCTACTCTCGTCCTAGCCTTTGGCCACAATTAAACTAAACAAGACCTAAAGGAAGCCACAAAATAAGTTATTTATTATATTAGACCCACTTTTTCTATATACTCTTAAATTAGTTTTAAGTGTAATTAGTGTTTAATAATTATCTTAAACTAGTTATACTATATATTGGAATGTAAGGAGCTAATGCTAGCTAGCAATAGCTATACAGGTGTAGACTCTACGGTTAGGGACTAAGAGAGCCGCCACGTTAAATTAGGTTAACGCAACGCAATAGAAGGTTATGGCAGATATTACTATTGAATTCTAATTTAGATAGCTTTTACAATAGCTAATATATTAATAGAATTGATTTTAAGGACGTTATGCAGGCAATGCGGCTTGATTTAGTTAAGAGGTCTAGCTAACTAGTAAGATGAAATTTTTATCTTTCTCTTATAAACCCTCTAACTATATTAGTAGATCTAGGTTACTAGCTAGGTCTCTAGGGCTACTTTTGATTTTCCATAAAATTCATTTGTATAGAAAAAACAAAAAATCAACTCACCACTATACTAACTAGACGCCTATATACACTAAATTTTTAACTAAAAAAATATCTTTATATAATCTAAAAGCCTTGCTTTATAGCTTTAATTTGCTATAAATAAGACTTTTATAAGACCTCTAGTTATTAAGAAAATCGCAGTCAAAGATTAGGTACAGGTTATGTTACCTTCCTAATCTAGCCTAGTTCTTGTGGCTGTGATTGTGGCTGCGTTGCAGCCATAATTAACTTAGTAAGTTATTCACTTGACTTAGTTATTTAATTAACTTAGTTATCCACACAGTTAGTCGCAGCTATTAACAGCTGCAACGTGACTATTAACGGTCACCACACAACTGTTAACAGCTGCAGTGTAGCTATCAGGCTTGCAAGCAACACAAGCAACAACAAGAGCCTTATGACTAGAAAAGGGCTATAAAAATAGGTCTTATTTTTAACACTATATATTTCTTAAATTACCTAGTATAGAAATAACTATAAACTTATAATAATTAAATATTATTTCAAAAATTAAAAAATAATTTTATCTATTAAGTATTTTACTTAAAAGCTTTTATAATAAGGAAAATCTTTTAATAAATTATATATAATGTTTACCCTTTTATATATAAGTTTTAAAAATAAAAGCTATTAAAAACTTTTAATATAGTTTTCTAATATACTTATTTAGATTTAAAATCTATTATATTATATTATTCCTAAAAGTATATATAGGGTAAATCTTTATAGAACGAATACTTAGGTTAAATAGTAGAATATTAATAGTTGAAAAATAGATTTATTAGTACTATAATATTGTATAATATAAAGAAAAATGATAAGATTCTATAAGTATTACTAATCTAACTATATATACCCTATACCCTAGTATATAGCTAATGATATAAGAATATAAAATTTTAATAAATTAATATTAAAAGAAATAAATTTAACATAAGAAAAAGGGTAATATTAACTTAGTATAGAAAAATCTAAGGAATATTATAAGATAATATAATACCCTACTTCTTTTGCACTAATACTGTATTTATAGTATTTGTAGTATAGTGTAGTAAATACTACACTATACTACACACTACACTACACTAAAATCCACTACATTACACACTATAAGAAAAGTCAAAATACTACATTTACTACACTACATACAAATGTAAGAACCTAGAAGGTGTGCTGGAATTCCCCAATAGACTAAAAGATCCGTCAATGCTAGCCGCTGCTAACATTGCACCTTACAATTGATTATAAGGCCTGCGAGTCCCGTCACAGCGCCTCACAACAAAGCTCTGCTTAAAAGATACTATTAAGAGAGGTGAGTAGGGAGGTATATAAAGGGCTTAGGCTTTGCCTAAGTATTAGTTATAGCGCGAAAGAATAGGTGGCTAATAAAAGCTAGCAAGGGGTTAGGAAGGAGGCTAATATAAGATAGCTAGGGGATATAAGGGGTATAGAAGGGGATGGACTAGCTGTCTTTCTTTCTTCCCTCCTTAAGTTTCTTAATATTATATTAACGCCTAACAGCAGTTGCCTAGGGGCTAGTCCATAACAGCTTGTAACATTAAGCTACTAAAGAAAAAGGAAAAGAGAATGTAAAAGAGAGGGCACTCTTATAAGGAAAAAGTAAATTATATATAGGTCATATAACTATAAGCCTTAACCTATTGATTTTTGATATTTTTTTAGGCGCATTGTGGCTAATGCATCTGATTTTTAATAGACATAATTGCTAGCAATACCTAGCTAGTATAACAATTAATATATAAGTTAAAAAGTCCACAGAAATAGATTTAACCTAAGATAGAAACAAGCTTTAAGGTTATAAATACAGGGGGCTATAAGGTTAGATTAAAGTTAGTAATAAACTTTATAGCTATAATAGCGTAAGAGTTATAGTTTGTAACCGTAGTTAAACTTAAATCCGTTTAAGTTTTACTTATAGTATAAATTAACATAATTCCCCCTTTCTCTATAACTATGTTTATTTCCTCTCTTTATCTCTTCTATTTTCTTATACCTTACTACTTATGCTTTAAAGCTCTAAGGCACACTTAAACGCTCACACTAACCACAACTCATTCTCACTTGCCACATAACCTAATTCGAATCACAAGGTAGGTCTTATGTTACCAATTGACTAATTGACCCTTAACTAATTAGACTTAGTATGTAAGTGTCAAGGTAGGGGTTGGTGTAGATGATAGAAAACGTTCGATTTAATTAATTAGAGGTGCAGACAGTACCTGACTTTTGTACCTAAAAGGTATACAGTGCGCTATAGTAATAACTAGTCTACGGAGGTACTTCTAATACATTATCTCTACTATTATCTTATAGAGGGTTTAATCCTAGTTAATACGCGGGCTATATTTATATATCTAGTGCTTTAAGGAGCTCTCCCTAACACACCCCCTAGCTAAGATATCTATTAAAGCTAGAGTTAATAAGCGTAGAAAGAGATTATAATAAATTCCTAGTATTATAATTACATAGGAATCTCCTATAAGCTAATCTAGTTATAGAAATCCCTATATATTTGGCTTAATAGAGGCTTTATAAAGCTATTTATAAGTATCTTAGAGGTCTTTAACTAATTTACCTTAATATTACCTAGGGTATATTACTCTTAAATTTATATTTAATTTATATTAAGATGCTTAAGGCTAGTTTAAAGCCTTCCTTTCTTATACTTTATAATATAAATTATTTACTTATTATTACACTAGATAATTAATAGTAGTAGTATATAAACCTTAATATTATAAAGTAGCCTTCTAAGAGATATATATTCTTTTATACTATAATTTAAGGCAAAGAGTTTTATTTCTATACTTAAGGTTATTATATAATATTACTAACTAGACTTCTAATAAATTATAGCACTATATATAATAAAGATATAACCTTATATTAACTTTTAAGTATTAGGATTATTACTAAGGGAAGCATTAGTGCTAGAAAATAATATATTAAAGCTATTTACTCCTAAGTATTAGATACATAGCTTCTTTATCTTCTAGGCATATAAAATCGCTCCTTTTATAAGCTTAATATACTTTACTAAAGGGTTTATTATAAAGAAGGTAAGCTTTAAAGCTATAAAGGCTATATCTAGTCTTCTAATAATATAAAGATAGACTAAAGAGCTAATAACTGCTCTATAGTAATTAATCTCTTTATTAGTAGCTTTACTTATATTTATAAGGATTATAGCTATTATAAGAGAAGCTATAATTAAGCTCTTTAAATTATTATTAATAATATTAGGAATAAACTTCTATATAATCTTTTAAATATATAATTCCTATAATAACTATATCTCTTTAGTATTATAATTCCTAATAATTTTAATTCCTAGGAATTACTTTAAATCTCCTTAGTCTTTAATGTCTAGACTATTTATTAACTACTTATATAGCTCTTTAAATTCTGCTTTAAATCTATTAGGATATATTACTATAATATTATCTATATAGAAAAATAGAATAAATCTATTCTTTGTAAAGATATATAGGTTTTCCTTTCCTTAGATAAAGCCTATCTTTAATAGGAATTATATTAGATATAGGAATTATTATTAAGAAGCTTCTTATAGCCTATATAATACTTATATTATCTTCTAGAGATAACCTCTTATATTTATACCTTCTAAAGGTTTATAAAAGATAGGTTCTTTAAGTTTTATATATAGGAAGGCATTCTAAATATTATATTAATAAGTATTAAGATTATTAGCATAATAAACTATAAGTAGTATGCATAGAGATTATAAAGTAAGCATAGCTATATAGTTATTAAGGTTATCTTTTAGTTATTAATTACCTTATATAACTATTCTAGCTTTAAACTCTATAACTATGCCTTTCTTATTAGTTTTATATTTAAAAACCTAGCTAAGGTTAATAATCTCCTTATAGCGTTTTAGATTAAATAATTTATCTAGTATATTCTCCTAGTAGTTTAAGGATAGAAGCTTTAAAAGCTTCTTTATAATTAATTCCTTCTAGTAGTTATAATAAGCTAAGGCTATAGCTTAATAATAATAGGTAGGTTTTAGGGGTATATCTTTAATATATAAACTATATTAAGTACCTTAGAATACTATTAAAAAAGCAGAAGAAAACTATACTTACTTAGCTTTCCTTAATTTCTTTCTTTAGTATTTTCTAGTTATAATATTATTTAGATTAATGCTATTATTATAGGGATAATAATTCTCTACTACCTTACTACCTTTAGTAGTAATTTTACTAGTATCTATAGTAGTATCTATGTGTTTAGATATTGCCTTATATATAAATTTATTAATTTTATAAAATAGCGTATTATTACTTAGTATCTTAATCTCTATATTCTCTATAGTAACTAGCGCCTTATAAGAAGAGTGAGGAGGGGTTAAAAGTACACTAATATAGTTACCTTCTTACCCTAATACTTAAGGTAGTATTTTTACTTTAAACTACTTATTTTCCTATTCTATAGTTAATAGTAAAGAGGCTTAATTATTCTCTTTAAGTTTTATTCTAATAAGGTCTTAGCTAATTTCTTCTTTAATATCTTTAGCCTTAAGCTCTTTAAGTAGTATAATTATTAATATCTTCTCCTTTTAAGCTAATTCTAGCTTTTTTCTAGTTTAAAGAAGAAGTTCTTATTAAATTAAACACATTCTAATATAATAACCTTATAATTACATAATATAGGCACCTAGATAATATACTAAGATTTGCCTCTATAACTAATAAGGTAATTAATATAAGCTTTTTACTCTAATTAAGGGATTATATTATATAATTTAATATGCTTTAGAGCCTTTATTATTATTAGAAACGCTTTATATCTATAAGTATAAAGATAAGTAATTAAGGGTTTTTAGATCTTTACTATTTATAAGTAAGTAAGGATAGTTTTCCTAGCCTAATTTTACTAAAGTTTATATAGTATAATTTAATTCCTATAATACTTAAAAGGTATTTAATTTAGAAAATAAACTATAGTATTAAATACCTTATTATTAAGTTCTAATAGAAACTAAGCCTTAAGGCTTAATATATAAGCTTTTTACTTAACCACCCCCTAGATCTCTTTACCTTACTATTTTAACTAGGTATTAAGGGAGCTAAATTATAGACTATAATACTAGTAAAGGCTATCTTATCTTTTATATTCTCTATAAATAAGGCTTTTTTAATATTACTATATAAAAATTATAGTTAAATACTAAATTAAGTGCTTAGGAAGCCTATTATTATATAGAAGCTATTATAAATACTATCTTTAGTCTTAAATAAATAAAAGAAACATATTAAGGTTATAAGGCATGTAAATATACACTAATACCTATTGCTATTCTAATAAGGAGAGTTATAGTAATCTAGATTAACTAATAACCTATAACCTAGTCCTTAAGGAAGTCCTTTAGGTATAACCTATAATCTCTATTACTTAGCTTTACCTATGGTATATATCTTATATTATATAAGCTTAGGTCTAATTAATTTAATGCCTAAAGTTATATTTATAAGTTCTATAAAAGCCTTTATACTTAGATAACTATATTATTAATACTAAAGCTCTATATCTCCCTTTATAAGTAGCTTTAGTGGTTAGCTTATTATAGTATAAGCTTCTCTTAGATTATCTAATAGCCTTAATAATATATAAAGCTTATTAATATTATAAATTCTTACTATAGGATATTTCCCTTTAATTAGTATGCCTTTCTTTTAATCCTAGAAAATGCCTGCTTTTATAAGAATTATAGCTAATACTAGATTTACGTGGAATTCTAGAATAAATAAAGCGGTTTCTAATATAAATATTCTCTAGCTTTATAATATAGGATTTATAACTAATATATAAACTATGCCTTAACCTAATGCTATGTAGATTATGCCTTTAGCCTTAACTTCTATTATAATAGTCTTATTAAAATTAGATTATTTAAACTAGTGGATATTATTAAAAATATAAATATTTACTTTAGAATTATAAAGTACTATATTTTGCTTTATTTCTAAGCTATTTATAGCGTTTAAAGATAAAGTTATAACTTCTTTTAGAGATTAAGAACCTTCTAATTATATAGATAATAATATATTAGCTAATTTCTTGCCTAGAGTTACTATAAGAGAGTTATTTATTAGGTTTTATAATAGAATAATAATATTGCTATTCTTTTCCTTTCTTTCTAGCTTCTAATTTATAGCCTTTAATTTCTCTTATAAATTCTCCTTAAGATATTTCTTAATCTTATCTTTAGAGTTTTTCCTAACTTCCTAGTCTTTTAAAGCTACCTCTAGCTTATATATAGCCTTAAATAAATTATATAATTCCTACTACTTTAAAGCTTCTTTAATATTATACCTAGAGTAAAGGTACCTTATTCTTTTTAATTTACTTTAACTATTTAATCTCTTAGTAGTAAGGGTATTAGCTAACTTTAATATACTTTATAAAGCTTTATAATCTCTTTTAAACTTAGTAATTACCTTAAGGAATTTATAATTCTCTCCTTTATTAAGTAAATTATTTTACTTCTTTTAAAATAATTTAAATTTACTTTAAAAAGGTATAATAAACTTATATAGTATTATCTCCTTAGTTTATTAAGTCTTAAGATCTTAATAATTCCTTTATAATATCTTTATTATTATAGCTTACTTATACTAATTATAGGTACCTTTAGCTTATAAATAATTATTAAGGTATATTTCTATAAAAATAAGTATTTTCTTTATATTTAGCTTATACTAATCCTAAAGAAGCTTAAGGATTCTTTAAGTATAATATTAAACTAACTCTCTATTCTTAACTTTAGTATTAAAGTTAAGAGAATCTTATATATTCTTTAATAAAGTCTTATAGATATATTCCCTAATCTTTAGTATTTACTTTAATAAGGCTATATACTTTATAAGGTTAAATTATAATTCTTTATATTAAAAGTTAAATTAATTCTTTATATCTTTATAAGTAATTCTCTAATTCTTAAGAGTATTAGGGTTATCTAGTAAGACCTCTAGTCTCTAACCCCTTTATAGGTATATAGGTATTATAGGTTTTTTAAGTAATTTAGCCTTATTAGGGTTAATATACTCCTAGATACTATAGGATTCTATATAATTCTTAATTTATATATACTATTTAATCTAGTCCTTTTCTAATAATAATACTATATTTAGAGTTTCTTTAGATATTATAAAGGAGGAATATACTAGTTAATTAAAGCATAGGTTAAGTGTTTTAACTAATTATTATAATAAAAGGATAATTATCTCTTAATAATTAGTAAGCATTAATTAATAATATTTAATAAAGCTTATATCTTTAATAATAATTAAAAAGGGCAATAAAAGCCTCCTAAGCTTATAACTATTAAGGTAAGGGTTAGTATAAATAATAGAAAACATTTAATTTAATTAATTAGAGGTATAAATAGCACCTAACTTTTATACCTAAAAGGTATATAGTGCGCTATAGTAATAACTAGTCTACGGAGGTACTTTTAATACATTATCTCTACCGTTATCTCACAGAGGGTTTAATCCTAGTCAATGCGCGGGCTGCATCCACACATCTAGTGCTTCAAGGAGCTCTCCCTAACAGTAAGCCTTACCCTATTACAGAGCCGGATTATAGACTTAAAAGTAGAGCTCACGCTCGCATACGCGAGCTACCTTTTGCTAGCCACATTTGCGGCTGCGAAGCGCGATTGATATTATGCTTGTTCTAACAATAATATTGATATCTTTAAAAATTATGAAAAACGCACTTATTATAGGTTTAGACATAGGTATAAAGAATTATTAGCATTAGCTACACTAAAAAAGTGTAGGTAGATTATTCTAACAAATTAGGACTAATGGCAAATGCACATTTACTTTTGACGGATGCGCGTTTAGTTGCCCACGTACCCCGCATTAAGTCCTACGGAATTAGCTTTATCCGGTCCGCACGACGATATAGGACTCTCCTTCACAAGAGGCATGTCATCCTCACAACTGAGCTTTGTCATATCTGAATCATGGAGACCTCTACGCCCCTCGAATTTCTCTTCCAGCAAGGACACTTGAAGCAGACGAAACGGACAGGTTGGCTCAGATTCATCAAGGATGCAGAGAGTGTTGCCGATCACACGTTCCGTGTTGCCCTGATTGCGTTTTTGGCGCCTGTAAGATTACCCTCTGGTTGTCACCACGCTATTGTTCTTAACATGAATAGGACGGCCTAGACTCTTCAAAATGTATCGAAATGGCATTGATCCATGATCTTGGCGAATCGATCGTTGGGGATATCCCTACGTACGCTAAGGTTTCCAAAGGTAGAGTGGCCAAACAGCTACAAGGACGATCTAACCTGTTACAGATGAGAAGTTCAAGCTCGAAAGGCTCGCAATGACCTACCTACAAAGCCTATTGCGTCCGTATAAGTCAGAAGCTGCTGACATAATCATGTCTAGATGGTTAGAGTACGAGGCTGGTCATACGCCCGAGGCAGCCTACGTTAAGTCGGCTGATAAGTTCGAATGCCTAATTCAGGCATTTGAGTACGAGAAGCAAACCTTCGGGGTGGAACCGGGCCTAGAAGAATTTCAGGGCCTGAAGGAGAAATGCACATCACCCATCGTTGGCATGTGGGCCCAGGCACTGACTAATCTAAGAGCAAGTCATGTTGCTCGTCTACGATCGAATTACATCTTCGTCACAGGTATGTTAAAACTAGTGCTAGATGCTTAGGATCCTCATTTACGATGAGAAGGGGACGCTACGACGATGAGAGATCAGCTTTCTCTTGTTGCGTTACAATACGGGCTTCAACTCATTGATCTCAACGAGATCATCCGAATCAAGTCTGATGATCAGCAATTCGCGCATTCCCAGGTGCTGAGAAATTACACAGCTGCAGGTGTAGGGCTCCCCTCAGGCTTGTGCATCTCCTTGCTGGAATCCAGCCAGATCTCAGAGCACGAACGTCCCCCTGCTTAGTTTTAGGGTTTCCTCCAATCTCGCTCGAGCCATTGGAGCGATGGGTGAGTTCGACTTTGCCTAATAAACTTCCGATACTAACCGTAGCAGGTGCAACATGAAGTCTATTCAATCCATGTAGTATCGTCCACAACATCCACGCAAACTGTAGGATGGGAGGCCGAGGGCCAACAAAGCGCCCTGGAGCAACTTAGGTCTCGCAGAGATCTACATCAAGAAGTACGTCCAAATGCTGCCTTACTGAGACTATTACTGACTGCCCAGATTCCATCTGATGGGACAGGTTTAGAGAGTGCGCTCGCCCTTATTCTGCAACACATAGACCAATCCAGCGCACCAGCCTCATCAGTAAATATCGGCGAGTGGACTGTAAAGAAAGCTCTGGCTCACTACGGAATTCATACGCCCAAGGGAGGATCTTTATCCGACTTCTACAGTTTTGCGTCTCGTCTCAAAAAGGTCAAGCGCGCTGGTTGGTTGCGATATGGCATTGAGTGAGTAAAACATGTCTGGAAATAACACAGAGCTAATAGATTCAAGTGCGGAGTCAGTTGCTGACCACTCGTGCCTTATGGGCATGCTAACACTTGCCCTTCCAGCAGAGGTGGACGCCGCCAAGTGTATGCAAATGTGTCTAGTACACGACTTCGCAGAAGTATTAGTAGGTGATATCACCCCAATGAGCGGTGTGTCTAAAGAGGAGAAAAAGCGACGCGAGATTGCCACATTCGATTTTATCGAGAGTCATTGGTCTCGCTTACGTCTTCGAGCCTTGTGGCTAGAATTCGAGACGAGAGAGTCACTTGAGAGCCAACATGCAAACGATCTAGATAAGATCGAGATGATGTTACAGGCATGGGAGTATGAAAAGCAAATGGGGTTAGATCTAAAGGAGTTCTTTGGAGCCTCACGGAAGATCATTACACCTTGGGGCCAGGCAGAAGTGAAAACCATACTTGAAGAAAGGAAGCAACATTGGGCCGCGCATCCGCAGGGATACCTCAAGACGGTTGCTCTCGGCACAGAAAGCGAGGTGGAAGCATTGCAAGATAGCTACTACGACTAACTGAAATCACATTTTGATTTGAAGATGCTTTGATAGAGAAATCACGCCAGGAGGTGGCTCTTGAGGGGTAGTCAGAATGAGCTGTATTTGAACCAACCTTTTGCAGCTGGTGACGAAAGTGTATGGTGAGATTGCCTTACTCGACCAATGCCGCCTAGCGCGCCCAAACACGTCCTTAGATTTAAGTTTCGTAAACTCGACTTCAATCACAGGTCTTATTTCAAGCCTAGGCGCGTCAATAATATAAGAGGCTGCTGCAGAAGTCGAAATAAAGCGTAAACAAGGTCAAAATGATTCGCAGCATGACATCATGGGCTGGTGCCCACCTCGTCGGGCGGCCAGTGATTCTCAAGTCGTCGACAATGGAGTTCTAAGGCACGAGAAGTGCTCTTTTTTAGATAACAACGTAGCCAGTGACCTGCGCAAGTGTTTCAACGTAGGCAATGTTTGCGAGTAATTAATGTGTCAAGGCCGTGATAGCGGTTAAGAAATGTGGCAATGAGTTAGCAAGCAGGAGAAGAAGTTAAAGGCAGCGCTTCCGCAATGGGGGACGTCTCTGGCTCAAATATTTACGGCATGCAACAGGCATTAGCGTAGGAGTCTATTCCAACGCCACGTCACGTCCGCTAGCCGCGGAAAGCTATGCAAGGATCTTGCGTTGCTCCATAAGATAAGCCATGCCACCGCTGCAGTCAGGGTCACATAGACCGCGCCCCTAGCCGAATGTCACGCTAAATGTCCTGCGGTGAAGAAGAACATAGGAACCAACTACAGTGGTGTAATTATACGCAAGGAGGGGAAGAACTCCGCCTCCGCCCCCATCCTAGAATGCTAGGTAACCAGTGGCGAGCAAGGGCTAGCATATAGCGCTAGATTAGACTTTTCACTTAGCATAAATGCTGATTTTACTAAGTGGGATCTAAAAGTGTTCAATTATTGTCTTCAGCGGCAGGAGCTCATCACAACAACACCCCTAGGTACTTAAGAGCAGGCAGTATCACAGTCGCGCCCCCTCTAGCGGTGACAGAAGCACATAACCAGAGTACATGCTAGAATTAAATCCTTATAGAGCACACAAAGCTTCAAGAGTAAAGTGTTACTATACGGTTAATGCTATCCTCTCTTCCAACATAATGCGACCGACCCATTCTCGGAAATTTTTAGCATCTTAGTACAAATATATCTAATAATGTTAATAATGTTAATAAGCTCCGAGCAGATCTTAACAACTCGTATTAGGAGTATCGCCGTTAAGGTTAGGTCTAAAGTACAAGTAATAGAAAGAAGTGAATGTCTACTTAATAGTATCGGTAGAGCTTCCTTACGGATAACAATGCAATCTTAGACGCTGTAGAGAGAGCTTTAATGCATTCGAATCATAATACAACTCTATGTCCACCCCTCGCAAAGGAATTGCAAGATCAGTCTACCACTTTTCCAGCAAAGGATTTCATCGAACTCACCCAACCTTCCGAATGTCCATCGGTTCATTGACCAGCTCGGTTAGCCAATGAAGAGATGCTGACTTTTGACGAAGCCATAGTGGAAGCGCAGATCAGCGCAGTCTCGGACTTGAAGCCTCCAGGTAAGGAAGAGGAGCTGCCAGACTGGGTGCAGGAGATAAGGGCATATCTGGAAACAGCTCAATCTCTATCTCCCGCTCGAACACAGGTTCGTCCGTTGTTTCGTAGTGAGGAGCAGGACGATTGACATCACGACACTGCTTGAATGATTAGTCTCTGGATCGGTACGTACAGTGTCGAAGCATACCATCTTTTGAAACGTTTTCCAGTCTCGATATGCTTTGACACCAAGAACCCCAATACAAAGAAGGCACTGAACAGGTGCATGTGCTGCCACTCGGGTGCATGCGGCAGCAATGCCGAGGCCAAGTGACGCAATAGATGCAACAATGCCAACAAAGAGCCAATGCCAGATGAGTAGAGGTGTTGAATTCGTGACTCGAACTACATAGGCCGCCATCGCCGTGACGTTGAGATGGGAGATGAATGGAATCGCCCATAGGGACTCAAGCCGGAACGAGTCCCTTTTCCCAACTCCTATGCCGATCAGGAGGCACTGGATGATTATGCCAGCCAGAAACGTGTAATGACCCGTTCGATCATGTAGTGTCCCTCCGGATGGGGTCCAGGCGTCTTTCGGTTTGTAAAGTACATCGAGAACCTATAGACGCGTCAGACTGCACGTGTAAACTTGGTACTCCCTGCCTTACCACAAACAACCAGATCGAGAGGAGAGACGTGCCTTCACTGGCAGTTAACGCAAAATCGAAACGGGTACGCAGGCCGAAGAATACCAATCCAAGTACTCCAAGGACAGAGGCACAGGCAATAAGACCGCACAACCAGAGGAGAGACGCCTGCTTCGTGTACCACTTAAGCCAACAGAACAATGCCTGTGCAGGCACAATCAATGCAATAGAAACGTGTGCCGCGAGGAGAGTACCCATGATATGCAGTTTGACCAGGAGCCAGGGCCTTAAGGGAATGACAGGTGCCAGCTGTTCAGCAGCTGCAAGAAGGTGCCATGTATACGGGCGGAAAGAAACAAGGGTTTGTCAAGGAAATTGAAATGGAAAAGTGCAGTTCTGGTCGTGCAGTAGGTGGGCTACTTGTACATTTAAAAGTCCCGATTGTACGCTGGAGTCAGTGGTGCTGGCCGCTCCCCAGCCAGTCATCGGTCCCCATGTACGAGGGCATAAAGACCCAACACGCAGTGAAGCAATTGTGGCACGCAATAATGCGCTCGTGGAGGGATCTCCCATCAACCGGATCAACAGTGGTGTGATGCTTCGGTTGTGGCTGCATGGGTAGTGCTTAGTTGAATGTTGGCTCAAGTGCCGCTTCTCTGTCGGCCACCCCATCAGGACCCGAACCAAAATATCCGCGACCGGAATTCTACAGAACCGGGGTTCTGGGAAACCGGGGTCAACCAAAACCGGGGTCCCCCCTGACAGGGTTTTCAGGACTGGGGTGTTCGGGCGATGCGCATCATCACACGGTAAAGGCAACGCCACAATATGAATCCGCCCTACAGTAGCGTCATCTCGATTATTCTTTTGCTCGTGAGCGGTAGACGAGCCGGGCTGCTATCTACTGTCGTTAACATCGAGATGCTCCTTCTCATGTCGCTTCCACGTAGCTGCCGAAAGCAGATACCATCGCGTTGATGGAAAGAGGTCCTTTAAAGTGTTGAAAGAGAGCCAAGATATTGTGTGGAAGAAACGTGAAATAATTTCGAACAACACAGGTCACGGATTTGCAGGCTGCGGCCAGCACCTACTGGTGGAAGCCGGGCTTATCAGAACGGCTTGCCATGGGCAACCTGACTCTTCGCGGATGCGATAATAGCTCTTGTTCCTTCTGACAATCATGTTTATCGCTGTGTGACCCAGACTCACATAACATGACCTCTCGCTCTAAGTCTCGTATAAGCCGTGCGGCTTACTTCGATGAGCTCGTCAAGGACACAACCACATGGCTGGAAGATGGTCGAATCGCCGCTCTACCTGCCACTACTTTGCAGGCACTGCTGGCACGACATGAGGCATACATGGCTGATGCCTTAGACTTCAAAGCTCGTATTGAACGCCTTGACAGCCAGGAACTTGGGGCAGGGAGCGCAAGCAATGTCGAGGAAAAGCGGAATCTTTTGGACCAGCTCGAGGCTCTCAAGAAAACATTAGTCGATTCGGACGCACAGATCAAGAGCCTCGAGGCTAGTCTACTGTCGTCGCAACGAACTGACTGCCGCCTTCAAACCGAAGTCGCAGACCTGACTTACAATGAAGCCCACATGAGAACTTGCTATGATCTCGACGCTTTCATCAACAAGGCTGGGATATGGCTGTGCCAACCTCGATGGGAGGTCAATAGCCCGCGATCGGTGCGAAAATCGCGGACAGAAGACGGCGAACTCGAACGAAGACTTAAATCGGCTGATGAGCATTTAAAGAAGGCTACCCACGAGTTGCTCAGTCAGGGAAGCAGCTGTCATGTCATCGATCTGAAAGAGGACATGGAGGTCATCTTGGATGAAGCAGAACGAAGGCGCAAGCTTCTTGACACGCACGGCTCAGCCGATGCTCGAGACCGGACTGTCTTTAAATCTGGGAAGACACAGCAGATCAGACCTTCCCGGCAGGAAGAAGCCCAGCGACCACCAACCCCTCTTGAGATGACACGACTACCCCACGCCAACATAGGGCCTCCGAACAGCAACTCAGGCCATGGGAACAATGGCTCGGAATGAATCGATAGGAAGCCATACAATGGCTAACTTTGTTTTTCTTTTGCCCCAACACCCACTTTCCCTCAAGGTTTGATGCTTTTCTGAGATACAGTACGATCCTTCACTGACAATACGATAGATTCTGTCCATCTCTGGAAAGTTCCGAAAGTCCTTTGTCGACGTGTTCCAGTTACTATAGAGGAAGATATTGTAATCCTATCACTCGGGCAGAACCGATTTGGGTTGCGTGTCAACTCGAAGGCCATGGATTCGAACGATACCTAGGTGGAAAGTTTGATAAGAAGGCACAAGAACTTGCGGGGAGCATTCACAAGACAAGCGGGGTACCTGAAATGACGCTCACGGCCTTGATGAAGGCTGCGGAATCACTAAGAGCACTAAGAAAGGACGAAGACGAACCTCGACCTGCTTCCTAGGTGTCTGACGAGCATGTATCTCACACTTGGATACGAATGTAAAGAATAGAGTTTGCCCTACTTGTGATTCATATGAAAAGCGTCTCATCTTCCCCGGTTCCAGCCACTTGTACTGGTGTTTATTCCAGCAAGTTCTAGTCTCAAGATAAAAAGAGTCCATCCATCGTCGGCGGGCTCATCTCTTCGCAGTAGAACCCTATCAAGCTGGCCTAGTCATGCTCAATCAAGGTTGCAAAGGATCACCGCCGATTCGAGTCATCGATAGTCACATCGATAACAAAGCGAACAGGGAAAAGGTAAGAGACTCGCCTCTGCTACTAAAGGCATCAATCACAGCTGCGGGTGGCGCTAAAGAGATGAGCAGAAATTGTTAGCAGTTGTTAAGGGTAACGTGGGGTGCTTCGGACTTCTGCCAAATAACGTGGGTCCTTCCCGGACGATAACAGATGCCAACAGCTGATGGACCACATCTAGATCGGCAGCCCCGCAGCGGCAATCAGCCTTCATGCATACTTCGCTGCGACATGAACTCCACCCACGCATGGCAACATCCCTGCCGCCCCCACTCTCCCAACCCCGGTCACCACTCGACTACGCACGCCACTTACATGTAGTACATTCAGTTCGGGCTTTGTCTCGACGAAACCCTCTTGCCGAACGCCATACTAAGAGGCCACTTAGGGCGAATCGGGTCGGGCCGGGCCTGGAGATTTCCAGCGAAGAGTGGGCCTTGCATCACAAAGGTTGTAGCGGGCCTCATTAGCATGCTGCAGTAATCGGCAACCCAAGTCTCGCAACGCACCGACGCGCTATAATCGGCGCTGGGATGCGTAGATCAAGCAATTTAGCACAGGTCACATCAGCGTCACTGATGATAGAAAGATCTCATAGCCTCCTGACAGTACCATAGGCTCACCTGAATCGAATTTCAAGAGGTTTTACTAACACATAACATTGTGATTCGGCAGGAATCCAGAGTTCTCCAGTAGCTGCTTGAGATTCATCTCATGCAAGAAGTTTGTAGAGTGCTCGTTGTGCAGCTCGATCTTGCCGCTCGGCTGGAGGAGTCGCCTCAATGAGGTCAGGTAGGCAGGCGAGCCAACCATATCTTGCAAATTGTGGACATATATGAAGTCGAAAAGACCCTCTGAACGGGCTGAAACCTCTATTCTCTGGAATGTGCAATTGGGTGGCAATAAGAATTTGGATTTGTCTTGGCCAAACACAATGACTGTCGAAGAATCGCAAATCAGGGCAGCTCTTCTAAAATCCGGGTCAGTCTACGAGTTGAGAGTGAGGGTCAAGAACTTACACAGCCCAGTAAACCACTGCTTCTGGGATACATAATATTCTTCCAGGGCTTAAGATGTCTGTTTCGCAGAATCTACCCTTCCCGGACTGAGGAATGCCGCGGTGAGCGCGTCTGAACATGTTGTTGTCGTTGTCACAGGCCAACTGAGCCATGTCACAGATTTTGCAAAGTGCAGCTATACGAGGGACGTCAAATAGACTAGAAACATGATATATATATCTCCTCCACCAAGCTGGTTAATCGCTGCTCAGGACCAGGGTCCGAAGAATTGAGACTCGAATTCGGGGTTTACACTAGTCACTGGAGCATCCGAGAACCGGGGTTTCCACAAACCCCGGCTATAAGAACGACCTGTTTCAGGCGCATGCAGGTTTTGCTCTTTTGGATTTTGTCTACTCAATCGCAACCATGGCCTGCAACATTAATCTGTTCCGCCAACCCGAAATGCTCCTCAGCGCAAAAGCGCTCCGGAACAGTATAGAACTCCAAATCATTGCAGTCGAGGCATTCAACCGCGGAAAGGCAGCTCTCGAAACTTCACCGAAGAGCCTGAGCAATCATCGCCTTGATAGATGCTCAGATTTCGTAACAGCATTCAATGAATCTGAGGCTGACAGTTTTTTTAGAAAGGAAGTTTCTAAGCTTACGAAAAATGAGCTTATGTTTTGTTGCATCGCTATGACCACAGCGAAGATTCGTCAGCTCCAGGGTTCTTTCGAGGCAGAACACGTTCGCTTATACATGGCAAGCCAGCGTATCTCTGTCATCAACCGGGATGACATTTCGCGACGTTTAACGTATTACTGCCAAAAAGACTCTGCATTTTCACGGTTGATCAACATCGCTCCTGTTGAACTTCCCAGTAAGTACTCTTATCTATCTCGTATCCAATTCCCTACTGATCTCAGGAGATCCGCCAACCACTATTGCTCTCGCATTAAACACTTTCACTTTCGAACATACAGATTATACAAGGTTGACGGAGGTATTCACGAAATCATTCGCGCAAGGGCTGTTGCAACTGCCATCAGGAGGGCCACCAGTCTGCCCTACCAGTGTTGATACGGTTCGAACCAGAATGTCACGTACCGGTTCCGGGGATGGGATCATTATGATTCAATTAGGCCACGAAGCTCCGTGGCTGCGTTCGCTATTCCAAGGCAACGGGTCAAGCCCGTCCCTCAGTGCGGTCTTATCAGTTCTTGGTCCACGGGTTGCGGAAGAGATCGCTCAGTGCGAACTGCGCCAGTGGGAATTAGAGCGTGGTTATTTTGAGCGGACAAATTGTGTGGAACTGGTGTATATGTTGAAGGTGCGGATCAGAGGTGAAACGAGTTTTGTTAATCTCTTGCATCAAGATCCCTGAAGGAAGTTATACAGCTGAAATCATCCATCACCCTGCCAACTCATTCCGTGATCGATCTTCCTTTATAGATAGTCACCTTTATGCCTGCAGGAACAGCTTGCTGGCGCGGGCCCAGATCCTTTGCTGCCCAAATCTCCTCCTCTGACCCCAGGCTAAAAATTGCTTCTTTGCAATCGAAGAGGAGAGTCCACTCCTTGTCTTGCCCTTCCCATCGTTTCAATTGAGTGTACTCAGCATGCCCAAGCATAAGCTCTTGGTCACAACCGCGGGGAAGTGGGGTGCTGCCACGAATCTGTATAAAGGTTATCAGCAGACAAAGCCCGGGGACTGCAGGTCCTTTACTAATTCTTCCTTAGTGACCATGTGATCGCTGTTGTCCGCGCAGGAGTCTATCTCTTGTTGGGCTTCGATCTCGCGCAGGACTCGGTCTTGACGATAGCACTCTTTGGCTTTCAGATTCGCGCGGGGCTTGGTCTTTGTCGGATCACTCGTAGGTACAGGCTGCTTCTAAGTATTATTAGCTATTCCAGCATTGATCCTTGACTGCGTACCTTGTTCAATCGCGGGACCCAAGAAACCTGATGGAAGAGCAGTATGGTATGGTTATAAAGATTGCGCTTGGGCTGAGAGAGCGCGGCGAAATGAGGCAGCAATGGTAGAGTATGTATCACGTGATTAACAATCTGGCCAATCGCTGACTGCTTACTCATTAGTGTCTCGCCCAGAAACCCAAAACTCCATCAACGTGCGAGCTGGCTGCAGGAAGACTGCCAATCAACAGAACCATCGCCTACTGTAGGCTCCAGTGGTCAAAGACTCTTGTAGCACTCTTCTGATCTGCAAGCTCCATCAGGCGCGTTTCCCGTGCGCTCTGTTGCTTCAACTCATCGTCGCTACTGCCAACAATTATCTCTACCACGACTCCCTCTATGCCTTCCTCTACCACAGTATAGCTTCTCCGCGGTGAATACTTCGACCACCGAAACATCCAGGACAAGCTCCTTCAGGAGTAATTCCACTCAATCCGCCGTTCTATTGACCAAGTCACACATGAGCTCAGAGGGTTCAAGGACGATGTCAAGGCTCAGTTTGCTCGGGTCGACGAACGTTTCAATGATTTCGAACTCTCCCTGTGCCGCATGGAGGCCTACTCCAGAAATAACAATCTTCGCAATCCTACCCTCCGCATTAACCCGATTGTCTCGTTCTAATCTGGTCGTGGAATCATCCAACCAGACCTATCACGATATCCTCGCAACGCGAAGGAGTTTTACTCGCTGAGAGACTATCGTAATAGTCACCAGAAGAGAATCCTCGCCTACCTTATTACCTTCTACAATCTTCCTTGTACCACCAGGCGCCGCTACCCAGCCTCAGACGAAGATGCCTCGGACGATACCTCGATCGAAGACGCGATTCACTACCATTCGGATCTAGCTGTCAACCTCTTGGAAAGCATATTGGGCCTGAATCCAGATGACTTGGTGAAATTCCAGCAGAGGGCTGCTGAGCTCCGTCAGGATACACCGCAGCCAGTAAAGAGGCCTTACAACGTTTCTGAAACTGCACGAAAGCGCAATACTCTTAAGACTCGGCCACTCCCGCTTAACATTCGGCTCGAGCAGGATACAGATCCTGAAGCTAAGGAAGAAGATAAAAGTGGCTCTACTCGGGTTGGTTGGAGGAATGATACGACGCCATCTGATGTTAAAAAGCTGCGCCACAACTTACATGACTCACGTGGAGATTCTCCCGATACCGAATCTCCAACCAATCCTTTTACTGTCTTATCTTAACGAGCAGCTGCTAGTACTTAGTGTTACACCTCGTCGCATGCGTTTAACCGCAAGCAGATACCTTAGACGCTAGGACTCACTAACCTAGTCACTTTCTAGCACTTTAGTAGTTACATAGTACGTTTTTATATAGCTAGACTATATACCCTAGAGTATAGGTATTGTAAAGGGCTTAGGCTTTGCCTAAGCATTAGTTATAGCGCAAAAGGATAGGTAGCTAATAGGAGTTAGTAAGGGGTTAGGAAGGAGGCTAATATAAGATAGCTAGGGGATATAAGGGGTATAGAAAGGGATAGACTAGCTATCTTCCTTTCTTCCCTCCTTAAGTTTCTTAATATTATATTAATACCTAATAGTAGTTACCTAGGGGCTAGTTTACAATATTTAAGAAATTTCCTTTAGCCTTAATAAAGGGCTACTAAAAATAAATAAATTAATTAATTAATATAATAGATAAAGATAATATAATAAATATACTATAACTATAGGTTAAAGGAAACCTAGGGATAAGAACCCTATTAATAAATACTATATTACTACTAGTAGCTTATAATATATAAATTAATATACTTTAACTTATACTTAAGTAATAAGTAAAAGAGATTTAAGTCTTTATAATACTAAGTTTATATAAACTTACTATTACTATTCTAGTTAAGCCTTCTAATAAATACCTTTATTTAACCCCTAGTATTAAACCTATACTCTCTTATATAATATATAGCCCTTACTATATTACTCCTTATATAATAAATATATTAGAAACTAATCCCTATAAGTAACCTATATAATAGTAAGAAGACTATATTTACTATATAGAGATTCCTTATATAATATAAGTTAGAAATAAATAAGGACTTTATTAAAGGTAATAAAAACTAATAGATATTTATTTATTAAAACTTAGTACTAAAGGTTTAGTTTTATATAGCTATATACTTTAAAGTAAGTTACTTATATAACTACTCCCTTATTAGCTTTCTTAGCTACTTAGAAAGTATATTCTCTAACCTATATAAATAAGAAATAGCCCTTATAAAACTTAACTAGATTAAGTAAGGGTTTAGGGAGTTATTTACTATATTCTTTATTTACTTTAAATAAAAACTCTTTATAGTAAGAGAAAGTTAGTAAGTTAGTAATATTAAGCTAGTAAAGTTATAATATACTCTTAATAAATAGATAAGAGAGATTAGTATTAGTAAAGGAATTAGTTCTATAAATTACTCTTTTATAGTCTTATAATACTATAGTATTATAATTAATATTAAGGACTTAGCCTTAGAGAATAAGTATTAAACTTAATATAAACCCTAGCTAGTATAACCTATACCCTAAGAAACTAACTAGAATAGTAATATACTAATAACTAAAGTCTATACTATATTAACCTATTCTAGTAAATAAGCTAATATAAAGAGAAAAGAAAAGCCCTAAAAGACTAATAATAAAAGATAAAAGGCTTAATAAATTATAATAAATAAAATAATAAGGTATTATAAAAAGGAATACTACTTATTTTTGGAATGTAAGGAGCTAATGCTAGCTGGCAACAGCTATACGGGTGCAGACTCTATAGTTAGGGACTAATAAAGCCACCACGTTAAATTAGGTTAACGTAACGCAATAGAAGGTTATAGCAGATATCACTATTAAATTCCAATTTAGATAGCTTTTACAATAGCTAATTTATTAATAGAATTGATTTTAGGAACGTTATGTAAGCAATACGGCTAAATTAGTTAAGAGGTCTAGCTAACTAGTCTTCCTCTCATAGACCCTTTAACTATATTAGTGAATCTAGGTTGCTAGCTAGGTCTCTAGGGCTACTTTTAATTTTCCGCAAAATTCATTTATATAGAAAAACCAAAAAATCAACTTACCAATATACTAACTAGACGCCTATATGCACTAAATTTTTAACTAAAAAATATCTTTGTATATCTAAAAGCCCTGCTTTGTAGCTCTAATTTACTATACATAAGACTTTTATATAACCTCTAGTTATTAAGAAAATCGCAGTTAAAGATTAGGTATAGGTTATGTTACCTTCCTAATCTAGCCTAGTTGTTATGGCTATGGTT
Organism: Epichloe scottii; assembly: GCA_021950295.1. Classification (NCBI taxonomy): domain Eukaryota; kingdom Fungi; phylum Ascomycota; class Sordariomycetes; order Hypocreales; family Clavicipitaceae; genus Epichloe; species Epichloe scottii. The sequence continues at coordinate 4,944,445 of CP083247.1, read as the reverse complement.
GTGGCTGTGTTATAGCTACAATTGACTTAGTAAGTTATTTACTGGACTTAGTTATTTAATTAACTTAGTTATTCACATAGTTAGTCGCAGCTGTTAACAGCTGCAACGTGACCCTTGACGGTCACCACACAACTGTTAACGGCTGCAGTGCAGCTATTAGGCTTGCAAGCAACGCAAGCAACAACAAGAGCCTTATGACTAGAAAAAGGGCTATAAAAATAGGTCTTATTTTTAACACTTATATTATAGCTTAATAGAATATTAAATCTAGGAGTATACTCTTTTTCTTACTTACTAACCTTATCTAAAGATTACTATTAATATATATAAGGTAAATAAGGAAAGTACTAATAAAGAGATTAATACTTAATCCTAGGAAAATAAGTAGCCTCTAAGTAAAGTCTTATATAAGGGTATAGAGGCTAGTTAATACCTATAGATAAGGATAAGTATAGCTAGTATATAGATATAGAGGAAAATATAGATTATTATATAGATTAACTACTATTCTTAGTTCCTATACTCTTTAATATATATTTATACCGTAATATCTAAATTAATAATAAGTATAATTACTATAATACTATTAGTAAACTAGTAGTATCATAACTAGGCCTAAAGCTTATATAATTACTAAAGTAAAAATAGGTTTATATAGTAGTAAAAATAAGAAAAAGGGGGTTGTACTTAGGAAGATATATCTTTAATTATATATATAGTATATATAAGGATTAATATTAATAGGTAGGAATGATTAGTATATTTATATATTATCCTAGGCCTTACTTAAGATATAATCTTTAGGATACTATAGTTAAAATAGTAAGATATTATTATTTATATAGCTAAGTAATAGTTAGTAATTAAGGTAGCTAAGAGTCTATATATTTCTAAAGCTATAGAATATAGTATAAGCAAACTAGTTTAAGGAATTATTAGGTTTTTATATATAGTAAAAGCTTAATAAGCCTAATATAAAAAGAATATAACTATAAGGTTTATTATTATAAGTTTAAAGGAAATTACTATAGTACTATAGATTACTACCCTAAAGCTAAAACCTACTTACCTTAATATATTAATATTACTAGATAAACTTATAGACTTTAAGGACTTATTGTTAGGAGCATAAAGGCATAAGGGACATTGTAAGAGGGCTGCCTCTCTAAGCAAGGCAAATCCCTAGATAACTTATACGCTAAGACTTAGTAGCTAGATAGTTATATAAGCGTAGGAAAAAGGTATATAATAAAGACCTCTTCTATTAAGGGAAGAGGTTAGAGTTTAAAACCTTTATACACTTACTCCTAGCTATTAGATATATAGTAGTAACCTTATTCTCTTACTATTACTTTATTTATCTCTTTTATATCTTTAGCTATAATAAATTAAACTCTTAAACCCCTTAGGGCAAATAGACTATTAGTTATAGATTATAATATTAGAGTTAAATAGGATAGCTATATAATTTACTATATATAGTAACTATATAGCTAGTATACTATACCTAGGTAATAATATAGAATACTAAGATAGTATAACCCTAGGGTTTACTAGCCTAGATAAAAATAATAAAAATAGCACTCCTAAAGATTAAAATAATAATAAAGAGCTTACTATAAACTAGTATAATAGTTATAGAGAAATTAAGTATAATAATAAGGAGCTAAACTAAATCCTTAAATAAGCTAAGACTAAGCTATAAAGAGCTTAGAAAAGATAGAAAATTCTATTACTATAGGAATAGTAATATATAATTAAGTTAGGTATATTATTAGTAAGCACTAGTACTAGACTTACTAATCTTACTAGAGGACTTATAATTATCCTACTATTAAAACCTCTAAGAAGCTTTAAGCTTACTATAATTATATATTACTATAGTCTTATAAAAATATAACTAAAGACTATAGTATATAAGGGAGATTTATATAAAAGCCTTTAGTATTTTTAGTAAACCTTAATATAGCTTTTACCCTAGACTATAAGATATTTATTAATAATACTACTAAGGTAGCCTATACTAGTAACTATATAGTAAAGAATATAAAGTAATAATAAATATATTATATAGCTATAAATAGTTATATAGACTACTAGGACTATACTTAGGCTAGGTTTATAAATTAGCTAAAAACTAGAATAATAGATAAAAATATATAATACTTAGAAGCTATAAGAATACTACTAACCCTTAGATAAGAAAACTATTAGTTATTCTAGGGATTTATAAAAATATAGATAAAAGCTAAGGCTAAACTCCCTAAAGTAATCCCTATAAGACTATAAATTTATATATTTATTAATAGTCTAAATAATACTATAAAGAAGTAAATACTTAGCAAGGAGTTCCTAGTAATATAGACTTATTTAGCTAGTTAAGAAAAGAAAGTAAAAGTTATAACTAAAATAAGTTAGAATAGTAACTAAAGTAGTAACTATATATAAGACTATAAATAAAAAAGATAATACTTAAATTTACCTATAGGGGATATACTATAATAAAGTAGTAAGGGAGCTATAAGATCCCCTATAATATACTTTAAATATAAATAACCTAGTTATATTATACTAAAATATAAAAAACTAGATTACTTTATTTATAAGAGTATAACCTATATAATACTATTATATAGGAATAATAGTAACTAAGTAGTAAAGTAAGATATAAATAAGACACTAATTAGCTTTACTTAGGTGTCATGACTAAAGGCGTGGGAAGAGATAAACAGAGTAATAATGGGAGAACAAGGTTACTGCTATAAAGGTAATTGTTACGTGCTAGAATTGACAATTGGCCTGTTACCTAGGATGTGGCTAGCACGTGACCTAGAACCCCTATATTAGATGATAGCTTTGACCTCTAGCTAGTTGAATAACAACAACGAACACACTCATTATATCTTACGTTTTATATCGTAACAATAGGGATATAAATACTATACTTTATAAAATAATTAATAATAACTAGGATTATATTATAGGTCTAATTTCTATTCTTTACTAGTAGTAATCCTATTATAAAGTTTATTAAGAGTTCCTAGAAAAGGTAATTAGGTACTAGTAAAGCTACTAACTTACTATAAGGTCTATATAACCTAGGCTTTAAAACTTAATAATTTATATAAGTGCTTATATATAACTTAGTGTCTTTTTTTATTATTAGCTAATAGTATTAGTTTATAATTTAGTAAAGTATCTTACTAACTCCCTAATATCTAGTAGTAAGGTTATTATAGGTTAGTAGTAAAATCTCTTTTCTTATTCCTATAGGAATAAAAACTTAGTCTTTAAATATTAATAGCTTAGAGGGCCTAATAGACTATATTTATAATATTCTAAAGTTACTGCTTTTTAGTAATAACTTTTACTATATAATAAAGGCATCCCTTTATTATGCTTTAAATAATAAAACTTAAATTAGAGAATCTAAGCTTTCTTTAAATATAGCGGAGTTTAACTTTACTAAAGTTCTCCTAACTATTAAAATCCTAGCTATAATATCTCTATAAGGGATTAGCTTGTTTTATACGCTTAGACTTATAGGTAAAATATAATTAAATAATAAGCCTTATTAAGTATTAGTAGTTTTACTATAACTATCTTACTGCTTATTATTTACTATCCTTACTATAATTCCTCCTATAAGGAATCCTAGACTTATAGGGTCTAGTTAGCTATATAATAATTCTAAACACTAGGTATTAGTAGTTTTACTATAATATTCTTACTATAAACTATTTAAAATCCCTACTATAATCCCTCCTATAAGGGATCCTAGACTTATAGGCTTTTCTAGAATATATTTAAGTTATATTTTCTTAAAACGCTAGATATTAGTAATTCTATTATAGCGCCTCTATAACTTAATATTTAACTTACTAGATAATAAATAAATAGACCTTATAGTGTTAGTAATTTTACTACTATATCCTTACTACTTTACCTCTATAAACTTTAATAAAAACATTAGTAATTATAAGGACATTACCTTTGCTTTTTTCTCTTTATTAATATAATCTAACCTTCTTAATAGTGTATTAGCTAGGTTTAATTTCCTTACCTTATATATAATTATAAAATTAAATAAATAAAGCTTATCTAATACTATAACCTACTTATTACTTAGCTTTAGCTTTATAGCTAAGTACTTATAGTTAAGATAATTAGTTACTATAGTAATTAAATGTGTTAAATAAGCTAGATAGTGTCTCTAGGCTTAAAAGCCTCTTAGATTACTAGAAGCTCTATATCTAGTGTTATATAATAAAGTTCTATATTATTTAGCTTTCTTAATATAAATATTACTAGGTACTAGTAACCTAGCACTAATATTATAAGGACTACTCTAATAGTATATCCTAATATATTAGTCTTTACCTTTAAAGGTACTAGTAAATTAAAATAAACTAAAATTAGCGCTTCTTAGAATTACTACTAGAGTTCCCTAAATACTACTAACTTATAGGGCTCTAGCTTAAAGGTTACTAGCTAATCTCCCCTAAGTTAATTAGTTAGTAAAATTATAATTTTACTATAGCTTTTAATAAAGCATTAGTAAAATCTAGTAAAACTAAGAAATAACTAGATATTAAGCACGCTATAAGGTACTAGCTAGGTTATAATAGCCTTAATATAAGAAGGCTTTATTCAGATACCTTCTTCTATAATTATAAATCCTAAGAATTTAACCTTAGTATATAAAATTTTACACTTTATAAGGTTAATAAAAAGGCTAGCTTTATAAAGCTTATAAAGGTCCTATTTAATATAACCCTTATACGCTTCTATATTACTACTATAAATTAAAATATTATCTAGGTAAATAATATAAATTAAATTAATAAGGCCCTTAAGGGCGCTATTAATATATTCTTAGAAGGTTATAGGCATATTTACAAGCCTAAATAGTATTATAAGATACTTAAAGTAACTATATTTACACTAGAAGGCTATCTTTTACTTATCTCCCTTATAAATATATAGCTAGTAATATATATCTTTAAGATCTAATTTAGTGTAAACCTTTGCCCCCTTTAATTAATTTAAGATCTTAGTAATTAGATGTAATAGTGCCTTATCTTTTATTATAATCTAATTTAAGCCTCTATAATTTATATAGAGCCTTAATTTACCTCCTTTCTTTAGAATAAATAAAATTAGGGCCCTAGCTAGGCTAATTAATCTTTAGATTTATCCTTTATACTATACACTAGCTAGGTACTCTCTAAGCACCTCTAGCTCTTTTTTAGCTAAACTATATATTAGCCCCTAAGGGGGTGTTTTCCCTTCTTCTAACTTAATTATATATATATAATTACCTAACTTAGGAAGCATGCCTATAAGCTTATTAGAAAATATATCTTTAAACTCTATATATGCCTCTAGTAACTTAGGCTTATAGTCCTCTTCTAGGTTAAGTATTACTACCTTGCTATTAAGGTCTATTAAGGTAATAAAACTCTTCTTCCCTATTATATAGGTATCTTATACCTTAATTATAGTTAGGGTATTGCTTACTATAGGGCTAATATCCTTATCTTTTTTATCCTTATTTAGTAGGTCTATAAGCTTAATTAACGCTAAATAAAGTAAAAACGCTATAGATAAGCATTTTGCTTCTCTTCTTACTTACTATATTCCTAATATAAAGTTAAGGCAATATTTTATAATAGGGTATCTCTATAGTCCCTTTTTCTAGGATATAACTATAGGCTTATATATTCTAGCCTAGTCTATTCCTAGGATAAGGTTCTTAGGGGTATCTATAATATAGTAGTAAACTTAGCATATCTTTGCATAGCCTATGCTATCTTTTACTAAGATAACCTAATTTAAGATTCCTTAATATAAAATAAGGGTCTTAGCTATACTTTTAAGTAGTATATTATCTTTTTATATATTAGCCTAATTTACCTTTAATAATAATTTTAGGTAAATAATGAATTCTATTATACCTATATTAAGTAGCGCGGACACTACTACCTATTTATAATCTTACTATAATAATATCTAAACTTTTATTCTTATATCCTTAGATAATTTATTAGTAAGGGCATTATCCTAGGCTTAAGCAAAGCTAATTAGTATCTTATTTATATCTTGCCCTACTACTTAGTTACTATTATTCCTATATAATAGTATTATATAGCTTATGCTCTTATAGATAAAATAATCTAGTTTTTTATATCTTAGTATAATATAACTAGGTTATTTACATTTAAAGTATACTATAAGGAATCTTATAGCTCCCTTACTACTTTATTATAGTATATTTACTATAGGTAAATTTAAGCGTTACCTTTTCTATCTATAATTTTATCTATAGTTATTACTTTAGTTACTATTTTAACCTATTTTTATTATAACTTTCGCTTTCTTTCCTTAACTAGCTAAATAAGTCTATATTACTAGGAACTCCTAGCTAAGTATTTGCTTCTTTATAGTATTATTTAAACTATTAATAAATATATAAATATAAAGTCTTATAGGGATTACTTTAGGGAGTTTAGCCTTAGCTTTTATCTATATTTTTATAAATCCCTAAAATAACTAATAGTTTTCTTATCTAAGGGTTAGTAGCGTCCTTATAGCTTCTAAGCACTATATATTCTTATCTATTATTCTAGTTTTTAGCTAATCTATAAACCTAGCCTAGGTATAGTCCTAGTAATTTATATAACTATTTATAGCTATATAATATATTTATTATTACTTTATATTCTTTACTAGGTAGCTGCTAGTATAAGCTACTTTAGTAGTATTATTAATAAATATCTTATAGTCTAGGGTAAAAGCTATATTAAGGTTTACTAAGAAATATTAAAGACTTTTATATAAATCTCCTTTATATACTAGAGTCTTTAGTTATATTTTTATAAGACTATAGTAGTATAAGGTTATAGTAAGTTTAGAGCTTTTTAGTAAGTCTAAAGGTAGTATAATTATAGGTCCTTTAGTAAGGTTAGTAAGTCTAGTGCTAGTACTTACTAATAAGGTACTTACTTTAATTATATACTACTATTCCTATAGCTATAGAATTTTCTATTTTTTCTAAGCTCTTTATAGCTTAGTCTTAGCTTACTTAAGAATTTAGTTTAGCTTTTCTTTACTATACTTAATTTCTTTATAATTATTATATTAATTTATAGTAGGCTCCTTATTATTATTTTAATTATTAAGAGTGCTATTTTTATTATTCCTATATAGGCTATTAAACCCTAGAATTACACTATCTTAGTGTCTTATATTATTACCTAAGTATAGTATACTAGCTATATAGTTACTATATATAGTAAATTATATAGCTATCCTATTTAATTCTAATATTATAATTTATAACTAATAGTCTATTTACCCTAAAGGGTTTAAGAGTTTAATTTATTATAACTAAAGGTATAGGAAGAGATAAATAGAGTAATAATAGGAGAATAAGGTTACTAATATAAAGGTAATAGCTAGGGGTAAGTATATAAAGGTTTTAAACTCTAACCTCTCCCCTAAATAGGAGAGGTCCTTATTATATACCTTCTCCTTACGCCTACATAACTATCTAGCTACTAGGTCCTAGCGTATAAGTTATCTAGGGATTCGCCTTGCTTAGAGAGGCAGCCCTCTTATAATGTCCCTCATGCCTTTGTGCTCCTAACAGTTCTATAATTTTCATAAAGCTAGTCTTTATAACTAGCCTTTTAGAGAGAATATACACTAGGTAGGTGTTAGAATCTAGTGTAGTAAGGAGCCTACTAGGGATAGTTCTAGTAGCTAACTTCTAGGCTTTAGGTTGTTTTTCTAAGGGGATTAGAATCTTATAGTGAGATCCTATAGCTCTAATGCTGCTAAAATTAACCTTATTATAGGGTTAATCTAGCTCCCTAGCTAGTAGCTATTTAGGGCTTTTAGGCTTAGTGGAATTAGTAGTAATATTAATTAGATTAATAACTACAGGTAAAACAAAACACTATAGATTTAACGGTAATTATGCCCACTGAATTGTAGCCCTTAATTAGTCTAGAATAGTCCGAATTAAACGCTTAGCTAATCCATTTTGTTTGTGGATATAGGGACTAGAAGTTATAAATTTAATTCCCTTAGAATTTAACTATTCTTAGTAAATAGAATTAATTTCTTATCCTCTATTAAAGTAAAGATATCTAGGGTATTAACCTAGTTAATTCTTAAGCCCTCTAAAGAAGCCTTTAATAGCCTTATAAACAGTTAGGCCTTCCTTATTAGGTAATAAGAAAACCCACCTATATCTAGTCTTTTAGTTAACTAGAATAAGGCAAATTAACTACTTATTGTATAGCGTAGGACTGATTTTTAGCGTATCCCTCTCTATTTAATCTAGAGCTCTAGGGGGTTAGGGATAGCTAATTTTCTAGGTCTTCTAATTACTTTAGATTAGTCATAAGCTAAATATCTAAAATCTTTATCCTTAATCTTAGAAAAATCAGGGATTCCTTTAGTTATTAAGCTAGTTTTCTTTAGCAAAGAAAGGCCTAGATGTCCTAGTTAAATATGCCATAGGCTAGCTAGTTCTAATAAGCGTTAATACTGAAGATCTTTAGGGACCTTAGGACCTCAATTAGGTCCTAGATTAGAGCCCTCTTCCGTAGTCCCCTGCTAGGCCCCTTAAGAACCACAGGCCTCTTAGAGAGGTATTAGGGGCTTTCCTCTATCTAAGCCCTCTAACACCCCTAAATCTATCTCTTTAGATTTATAAGGGACCTAACCTAGGGCTATAGACGTTATGGAAGAAGGGGCTAATAAATCGTCCTTTTCAATCTCTTTAATATCATTATCATCAATTTCAACCAAATTAGATGCCTAATTAGGCTTTTTAGAGGGAATTTAAACCTCTATAGGGTAGCTAAGACCCTTAAAGCTAATATAGGTAAAAGGACAGATAAGATAAGCATTAGAATGCCTGCAAGGACCTTTTTGTAACTATAGTGTAGGTTAGTTCTTTATTTAGAAGAAGAAACTATACTTTTCTATATCTAAGAGAGCAATACAAGATCTATTAGCTAGATATAACTGATTTTTAATCATGCAACCTCTAGATATATAGTGTGTTAAACCACTAACTATATTTACATTTATTTAAGGGAAATATAGCGCTCTTTTAAGCATTAAGGTCCTATATTTTTCTAGATTTCTTTGATATAAGACCTGAAAAGTAGCCTAACTATATCCCTTAGGATAGATAAGGCCCCCACTAGTTATAATAGGTTTAGATTGCCCCTTTTTAAAAGGGGTATAATCTTAAAAAGCCTCTTTTGAATTAACGATATAAACTGTAGAACTAGTATTATATAATAGAGCGTTTTTTATGTCCTTATAGCGAAAATTAAAACTATTATAGGACCTAATGTCTTTAATATTATTATCTAAATCGCTAGAGCTAGAAGAAGAGCTACTATTACTAGAGCTTTTATAGCTAACCTTGTGATTAATGTTGCTAGGTTTCTTATATAGTTTTAGAGCTCCGTTAGAAAGGTTAAATTTTCCTAGCATAAAAGAACCTTCTTAAAGGTCTTTATTATCCTTTTTATCCTTTTTATCTAATTTAGGGCCTTTATAGCCGCCCTTTTTCTTCTTTTTATTAGAAAAGCCCTTATTTTCTTTAGGGTCTTTTTCCTTCTTCTTTTAACCTTTAGGGGACTTTTCTTTCTCTTTAGTGCCCTTTTTATAGTCTTTAGCCCTATAATTTAGGGCTTTAGATACTGTAAATAACTTATCCCTCTGTTTAGCAAGAAGGTTTGCTATTAAGAACTAAAGATTTAGGGCATCTATAGGTGCCCCTATAGCCCTATTTATACGCATGCTAAATCATTGCCTTTTAGCCTAAGTAGGGAAGGTTAATTTTAGGGATTAAAGATATTAATTAACCTAATCTATAGGATTAATCAAGACCCTAGAAATTAATAATCTAGCTAGTAGATTATTAAAGACCGCATTAAAGGACTCTAAGGATCCCTTATAACCTTAAAAATTTAGGTTATAAAAATCTAAATATAGGGACCCCCTCTGGATTTTAATACTATAAGAATACTGCCTAATAAGGAATTTATAGGCATCTTCTAGGTTCTTTTGCTAAGTTATAGTGGCTTAGGGGCCTTCCATATAACTATCCCTTAGTAACATAAGGATAATAGCTTAGTTAGCATCCCCTAGCGCCCTAGAATCCTCCGGATTATCTAGAAAATTAGGCATGCCTAAAGCTCTAAATTAGATAGCTAGGGCTTGTTTCTATTAATTGAAATTTTTGGCTCCTTTAAGCTTTGTAGTCTCTAGGAAGCTATAAACCCTCTTATTAAATTCTTTAATAACAGAGTTATTAAAAGCAGCTTACATAGAACTAGATTCTGGTTTTTAAATAGGTTGCTGTTAAATTAGCTATTGAATTTAGGGCTTGCTAGCTTCCATACCCTCTATACCTCTATTTATAGCTATAGTTAAGCTTTCTAGCTTTTCTAATAACTAGTCTATAGCAGCTTATTGCCTAATAACCTGCTCTATAAGCTAGTTATTTAGCACTTCTTACGGACTTATCTCAGGGACTTGTTACCCTTATTCTAACTAGTTAGTACCTATCTTCCCTTTTTATAGAAGGGAAGTCTTTTATTCTTACAGATATTCCTTTTTATAGAAGGGAATAGCTTCTTTTTCCTATTTTATAGAAGGGAAATCTTCTATAGGGTGTGCATAAGCAATCTAAAAGAATTAATAGTAATAGAAGCTAGGATTATAACCTATTAGAATGTAGGGAGCTAATGCTAGCTAGCAATAGCTATACGGGTGCAGACTCTATGGTTAGGGACTAATAAAGCCGCCACGTTAAATTAGGTTAACGTAACGTAATAGAGGGTTATAGCAGATATTACTATTAAATTCCGATTTAGATAGCTTTTACAATAGCTAATTTATTAATAGAATTAATTTTAGAAACGTTATGCAAGTAATGCGGCTTAATTTAGTTAAGAGGTCTAGCTAACTAGTCTTTCTCTTATAGACCCTCTAACTATATTAGTGAATTTAGGTCACTAGCTAGGTCTCTAGGGCTACTTTTAATTTTCCGCAAAATTTATTTGTATAGAAAACCCAAAAAAATCAACTTACTACTATACTAACTAAACGCCTATATGCACTAAATTTTTAACTAAAAAATTCTTTGCATAATTTAAAAGCCCTGCTTTGTAGCTCTAATTTGCTATATATAAGACTTTTATATAACCTCTAGTTATTAAGAAAATCGTAGTTAAAGATTAGGTATAGGTTATACTACCTTCCTAATCTAGCCTAGTTATTATAGCTATGGTTATAGCTGCGTTGCAGCTATAATTAACTTAGTAAGTTATTCACTTGACTTAGTTATTTAATTGACTTAGTTATCCACACAGTTAGTTGCAGCTGTTAACAGCTGCAACGTGACTATTGACAGTCACCACATAACTGTTAACAGCTGCAGTGCAGCTATTAGGCTTGTAAGTAACGCAAGTAACAATAAGAGCCTTATGACTAGAAAAGGGCTATAAAAATAGGTCTTATTTTTAACAGAGATAACTCTATATCTAACACTAAGACGTGCATAACGCGTAGGCGTACTATATTTAAGTTAAGGGAAGTAGAGAGAGAATTATTTACATAAGGGATATTAATGTTAGCGAAGGGGTGATAATATAGATAAGATTAGGGGGGGGGTTTTTTTAAGGGGAATAGGGGATAACTTATACTCTTATAAGATACTATTAGGAGGGGTAAGTAAGGAGGTATATAAAGGGCTTAGGCTTTGCCTAAGCATTAGTTATAGCATAGAAGGACAGGTGGCTAATAGGAGCTAGCAAGGGGTTAGGAAGGAGGCTAATATAAGATAGCTAGGGGATATAAGGGGCATAGAAGGGGATGGACTAGCTGTTTTCCTTTCTTCCCTCCTTAAGTTTCTTAATATTATATCAACGCCTAACAGTAGTTGCCTAGGGGCTAGTCCATAACATAGGCTTAGGGTAATCCTATGCCTAGATTATAATTAAGATATTTGTTTGTCTAATCTCTTTATACTTTATTTTCTAAGCTTTAGCTATAATTCACTCCCTCCCCTCCCTATAAGTATAAGAGAGTGCCTCTCCCCTAGGGGGTTCTAGCCTCTTTTCCTTCCTTCTACATTAACCTTCTTGTGAGTTCTTTCTTATTTTAGTAGTATATAGTATAAAGAATAAATCTAAAGATTAATTAGCCTAGCTAAGGCCCTAATTTTATTTATTCTAAAGAAAGGAGGTAAATTAAGGCTTTATATAAATTATAAGGGCTTAAATTAGATTATAATAAAAGATAAGGTACTATTATCTCTAATTACTAAGATCTTAAATTAATTAAAGGGGGTAAAGGTTTATACTAAATTAGACCCTAAAGATATATACTACTAGCTATATATCTATAAGGGAGATAAGTAAAAGATAGCCTTTTAGTATAAATATAGCTACTTTAAGTATTTTATAATACTATTTAGGCTTATAAATATACCTATAACCTTTTAAGAATATATTAATAGTGCCCTTAAGGGCCTTATGAATTTAATTTATATTATTTACCTAGATAATATTCTAATTTATAGTAGTAATATAAAAGTATATAAGGGTTATATTAAATAAGTCCTTTATAAGCTTTATAAAGCTAGCCTTTTTATTAATCTTATAAAGTATAAATTTTTATATACTAAGATTAAATTCTTAGGATTTATAATTATAGAAAAAGGTATAATAATAAAGCTTTCTTATATTAAGGCTATAGTAACCTAGCTAGTACCTTATAGTGTATTAAATATTTAGTTATTCCCTAGTTTTACTAGATTTTATTAATACTTCATTAAGGGCTATAGTAAAATTATTATTTTACTAACTAATTAACTTAGAGAAAACTAGCTAGTAACTTTTAAGTAAGAGCCTTATTAGCTAGTAGTACTTAGGGAACTCTAATAGTAATTCTAGGAAGTACTAATTTTAGTCTATTTTAACCTACTAGTATTACTAAGGGTAAAGACTAATATATTAGAATATACTATTAGACTAGTCCTTATAATATTAGTGCTAGGTTACTAGCGCTAAGTAATATATATATTAAGAAAGCTAAATAATATAGAACTTAATTATATAATACTAAATATAAAGCTACTAGTAATCTAAGAGGCTTTTTAGGCCTAGAAACACTATATAGCTTATTTAATGTATTTAATTACTATTATTACTAATTACCTTAACTATAAGTACTTAGCTATAAAGCTAAAGCTAAGTAGTAAGTAAGTTATATTAAAATGTAAGGAGCTAATGCCAGCTAGCAATAGCTATAAGTACAGGTTATAGGCAGTACAAGCCCTAATGTACACTCCACCGTGCAATCTAGCCGAAGTGGCTCTGATTGGCTGTGAAATTCAACAACAGATTGCAAAGTCGCCCTTGGCAACGCCTGCCAGGATGTACTCAGCCATCTTCTCAGCCGAAGGATTCTTCTTCATCATTTCTTCATTGCTTCCAACTGTTCCTTCGATTTGCTTCGTCCGTAGAGGCTTATCTTGCTGCCAGATAAAGAGTGTCCTAGTGCTATGACTTTGCTATGAACGATGGGCTGACTGAGCTCATTGTTCCAGACTACCACGGAAGGCTCGTTTGCTTCTGAAGACGACATTTTGAATAAGGCCTTGGTTAAGTTGAGAAAGATTTACACGCGACACTATTCTGGACTTTCTCTCAACAGGCTAGTAAAAACTGTCATTTCATGGGCTGCCTCTCAATTTCATCATGCGGGCTGCAGTCTCTGTTCTGGCACTCAACTGCAGAAATTGTTTTGTATTCTTGATGTGATATATCGTGGGGAGTTTGTACTAGTCCTGTGTGGCCACCATGTAGTTCTCTGCCATCGTGGGGACGGAAGCTTACTCGGGCAAAGAAACAATAGGGCAGGCACGGGCATCTCGATTTCAAACAAAGATACACTCGAGACACGGTCGCTTGACTTGTTTTGCCGCTTTCAATGAAGTATCGCGCGGGGCCACCGTGATTGGACGCGGCATGGTTTTTTTTCGTCTCGGCAAGACACTCGCCACATCTTGATGTTGAAACCCTTGCTACGGCAAACATGCCATGAATCAAAATGCCGACATAGGAGCCCTCGAATAATTCGACAGCGCCGTATGATACAGGCAATGTCCCTTGCCGGAGGCTGCTTACTAATTACATATCTCCTTGACACGCTCTCTCATGACGGCTTCAGCTGCTTCAGGATCAATGCGCTCCGCTGGCCCTAGTCTCATCATTTTCCCAACGAGATACATCAACTTCCCCTGCGGAAACTTTTTGTAATCCACAAACTCTTGCAGCACTTTGTCTTCGCCGGCCACGGCTTCCTCGGCAAGCTGACGGTACTCATCTTCTGAAATCTCATGAAACCACAACTCATTCGCTTCGATGGTCTCAGCAACACCACCTTGTAGTTCACCTAGATAGATTGACAAGAGAAGCTCCTTGGCGACCTTGCCCGTGATCCGCTTGCGGCTTAGGTAGTACAGGAGTTGGGATAGTTCGGAGGCAGGCACCTGTGCGCATTCCCCCTCGTCAGTGAAGGACAGGTCTGCTGCGGCCAAGGGTCCTGCTTTGTATGTTGTCAGGCGACCAAGCTCATGAATGATCCAGTTGGCTGTCAGAGTGGCATAACTCTTGAAATTGGGTGGCCTTGTATCTTTCTGTCCCGAATACTCGACTTGATGACAGTCGCATACGGTGTCCAGGACTCGATAGTAGTACTGAACGCGGGCTCCGCTGTCCGAAATGATGAGCGACAGGGCATCTTTTGCAGTCAGTCCGTGCTCGTCGATTAATGTGTCGAGCTCGGTATCTGGTAAAATTGCCAACGAATTCCGAAGATGCTCGACCAGATCGTTTCCAATGACGATTGGTGCAACATCAGGATCAGGCATATATCGGTAGTCAACCTCGCCTTCTTTGCCTCGCAGCCGGCGCGTTTCTTTCGTTCCCAGAGACCATCCTCGCGTCTCGCCAGCGATCAGACCGCCGGATTCCAACTCTCGGATTTGACGGTCTCTTTCAGCAATGATAGCATCCTCGACAGCCTTGATGGTGCTGAGATTTTTGATCTCGGTCCTCGTGCCCAGAGCTTGAGAAGGATCGTCCGTTTTCCGCACAGATACATTCACGTCTGCTCTGAGACCACCAGCTTCCATTCCCGAAACGCACGTATCAGCAGTATCGAGGAGTAGCTGAATTTTGCGCACAAAGGCGGCGGCGGTGCGCGGGTGGTGCATATCAGGCTCTGTAATGATTTCAATAAGAGGCACCCCGACCCGGTTGAAGTCTAGCCAATGCACATTCCGGGTCTGGGCTATGGTTTTCGCTGTATCTTGCTCCAGCTGCACCTGTTTGATGCCCACCGTGACGCCTTCGCCATCCTCGGCAGCAATGCCATCTCGAGCCAGCAACGTCATGTGCCCGTTTTTAGCAAAAGGCTCGTAATACTGCGTAATTTGATATCCCGAAGGCTGATCCCACCAGAAGTAATGCTTTCTGTCAAAGCGGCTCACGGGTTGAATTTCGCAGTTGAGGGCCAGCGCAGCCCGAAGAGCCGGTATCAGAGCCTCCCTCTGAAAGAGCGGTTGGCTGCCTGGCATTGAAACGTCGAATAATGCCACATGACTGTTCGGTTCGTCGTTGAACGACGTGGTCGCAGGGAGAAGAGCTTGCGGCTTGTATTAAGCTGCGCGTGTATCTCAATGCCGACGGTTAACTCCCATCCGTCCACGGTCTGTGAGTCGCCTTTTGACTTCTTCTTTCCCTGTTTCTTGGCCAATTTCGCCTCTTCTTTTAGTTGTTTCCGCAAAGGGACCTTTGGGTCTTTTGGCTCAGCAGTTGGCGCTGCAGATGGAACATGATGCAGTGCACGTAGCCGACTCGGCGATCGCAGAGTCACACTATTGCGCCCAAGACCATGGCAAGCGGCCAAGCAGCCTCTTTGGGGAAGCCTCCTCCAAGACGTATCTTCCTACTTCTGCAATTCGAACTCGACTCATCGCTTCAATTGAATAGAATGAGACGTCTCCCGTTCATGTGTCGATTGAAACCAGGCCCGCTGCTGGATAACGGTCGGGAAAGCTCGTTGTTCGAAAATGCCAGTACAATGTGTCGTTGTATCTAGTGCATCGGCGGGATGTCTCCTGCATGAAGCAGCCTCCTTGAGTGGCCAGGAGGTCTGGACGGGATGCAGCAATGCAGCTACAAAGACTGCTGGCGCTTCGGCTTCGACGCAAGTCGCGTCGCGTCGTGTAGAAAATAGAAAAGTGACGAATGACGAATGACGAATGACCAAACTGGTTGATAACGTAGTTCTTTCCGACGTGCACTTTTTCTGGCAAAAGTTGCGGGGCCCATGACCACCACCTGCCGCACCCAACCGCACCCACCCCAGTCGCACTGCCTCTCCTCTCATCTCTGAACTGGAAATCCCTTCTTTCCATCTTCCATCGTCTTACGCGACAGCTATGATGATGGCTTTGCGTCAAACCTAAACCCCACCCCCGACTTTGACCCTAACATCATGCATGAGCTACGCAGCTTGGCCAACGAACTCGTCTGACACCCGTCCCACTCGAACCACGAAGGGTGGCTAAACGGTAATCTCCTCCGACAACTACCATCATTTGTGAGCATTTGAGGGAAATAGCGCGCGTCGGGCATCGTTGGGTATGTCCAGATAGGACTATAGTCTTGTGTCATATCATGCATCAGAGGGAACAGGCCCCGGCTTCGTCGGGTTGTCTGATTGTCCATTGACCAGAAAGCCCAAGGATGATGGCCATGATTTGGAGAAGAAGATCCTTGGGCTCTTGACGAACAGCAAGCACACCAAGCAGACCATGCGGACCAAGCAGATCGGTCTGCCGCACATGTGTACCAAGACAAAGAGCATGCGGCTGCGGCTGCGGCTGCAGCTGCGTACATGGGACATGTCGATGCGTCTCTGATCCGTCAACACGTGTCATTGCCTCGCTATGCGTCACTTCGTTGTCGTCACGTAGCCTCGTTCGCCCGCGTAACAGGCGCCTGCAGCCCCTACATGATGTGCAGCGAGCGAATCTCAACGGGTAGAGATTTGTTCATTTTACGATGTGATGGTCTATATCCATGCTCTTGTACTCCGTGTTTCTTAAAGGGCATGCAGTTCCAACCGGTGCGACATGGAATCAACTTGCAGGATTCCCCGTACTGTAGACACAAGGGTCCTTTGTCCAATATATGGCTCATAGGTCGTTCAACCACTGACACTGTCGCTCAATCTTTTACTATTTCAGCTAGTTGAAAGGATTGCTACAGTCGTCGTCGTCGGTTTTCAAGCCTCTGCTCCCCCATTTCCAACCACACCGGTCTCCCCACTCCTACACGACACAAACTTGGAACGAAGCAACAATTTATCCACCGGGTTTGATAGAATGAGTGCAGAAAACGATTATAGCAAGACTGCAGACGAGTCGATCCCTTTTCCCAACATCCAGCTCGTCGAGAATGACGAAGGGGCTTCTCTTACACCAGAAAATGAAGTGGAAGCCCCTCGACACAGCAAAATGAAACCGAAGCAGACGGTCCTCCAGGATCTGCCCATAATGGCAAGTGCTCTGGTGTCTTGGTTCAGACACCATCGCCTCCCTTGGAAATTGTATCACCTCGCCCATCACCTCATTTGCCCGGCAGATCCCTCATTACAGCTGCAGTAGAAAATTGGGAAGAAGACGATTCCCACGATCATCCCGACTACACCCCACCGTCGTCTTTCTGTGTTACCACACCTCCTGTGATTGAGGCTTCACTCAGCCCAGGCGTACAAGACAAGATCATCAAAGCTGCTGTCAAATCAGAGACATACCTGCAAGGCCACAGAGATGAGTCACGTCGACGGCCGGTCGACTCCTCCGATATGCCTTTTCAACAAACTGCCCAGCAGAATACCTCGAGACGTCGGCCGAGTGTTATGGACTACCTGGTATCACACGGACCTGTCAAGTATCCAATGTCAACGTCGCGAACAAGCAGTCCTACGTCCCGTAGGGTAGTTTCAGAGGGACAACTCTGGCAAGGACACGATCGCATACCGACCCATGGGGGACAGCCCCACGTTTATCCCAGCTACCAAGGGGAAGACAGGAGGCAACAGATTGGATGGGCCGCTCAACAACCTCCTTTTCGGTTTGGTGAAAAAACTCTAAATGTTGACGAGGATCATGGCTCAGAAGTATCACACAGGAGGGGGCTCAATCAACCTTGGGAACATAATGGCCCGGCTGCACCATCATCCAATATCAGCGTATCAAATAGTGATGATCGCGCAGACGTCTTCACAGGAGCAGTCTATCCCGAGTTCGTTAGCCGTCTGGACAATATGGCACCTAGCGGGTACCATCTCTTGGCGACGAAGTTGTCTGGCGATTCCTGTGGCCAGCCCATCACGCCTATCTACCGCCGGTTTGATGCTCTAAACCACCGTCTGCTATTGTACATGCAGGATGAGATTGCTGATCTAGAGTGTCAGCTCATCGCGTTGGAAGCCAAAGACACGGTCAAGAGAAGCTACGCAGGTGGGATCATACCCGCGTCCCGGCGTCAAGATCGCTGGATCAATGGTAGCTTGGCAGACCAAAAGACTGAGATACTCGGTCTCATCGGCTACAAACTGAGCCAGTACAGTAAGATTTTGATCCCTTGATTCGACGAGCAAAGCCATCGTATTGGATCTCGCAGCTAACACTGTCATAGACCAGGTTCTCGCATCATTTTGCAAAGTACAAGACATTCCAGCACCAACATGGCGAGATGTCCATACGTACAAAACCTACCTCACCACTAGCAAGCTGATTGTAGACGATGAAACGAGGTTTCTTGACGCTTCAAACGACCTGATCTCCTTGAACACACAAAGCCAACCCATAGATGGCTTCAACACAGCGGCGGACGGGCCAACACCAATACCCAAGGCAGCTGAAGATCAACAGTCTGACAGCTTCTTCAAGGACAATGGCATCTTGCCATCTACACGGCTCGACCAAGGTACAACAGCAAAGCCAGACGATGCGCTGTTCGTGCGACTTGCCCTGTCTGGTATGTGCATCGTCATTGTGCCTATCACAATATTTTCAGTCATACCTAGTCTCATAGGGCGTATGGCGATCGTTCTTCTCGTTGCACTCAGTGTCAGCATCATGGTCGGTCAATCAGGCCTGTTCTCAGGGGCCGAAGGGCACAAACGGGACTGGATCGTGTATTTGGGGTTATACTGTGGTGCTATGGCTGTGGTGGCTGGGGCAATGAAATGAAAGCTTGACGTTGGTGGGAATCTGCTTGGAGTTCTTCCTTCTCTTATTCTTCAACGTCTGATTTGAAGTTGTGCAGGGTAGGTCGTACTGGAAGTTTGTGTGTGTACTTCGTAACAAAAGAACGAATACCCCAACTGAGCCATGAAACGTCATCTCCTTGTAGATTCAAGCTGTTCGTTGCTGCGTGTGGAGACGCTCTTTTTATTTCTAAATAGCTCCAACAATATCGGACTTGCTAAACAAGACACGCGGAAGAACTTGAAACCATTATATTTCCTGATTGGGACACAATTTCGACAGTATCCTCGCTGACTTAAGCTTATCCAGCTCTCCCTACAAAAGGGAAGCACACGACCTTCCATTTGTACGCAAGAAAATATTTAGTTGTACATAGACGTGGTCACTGTTGATTGGCGCGTTGCTTTCCAGATAATTGGTCCCCTAAAGAGAGTGATAAGATATCCCTGTGATGATTTGCGCGTTTCGGTGACATCGGCGAACGAAGCGTCACTTCTGGCCTGACCTTCATCGCGGTGTACAGGATTGATCCAATCTCCTCTTGGTAGATCCTGTAAATCATCACAGGCGTGGAATGATGCAAAGAATAGAAGAATAAGATGATGATGATGATTGACTATCTAGGATCTTCAATTCGTCATCAACCTTCAATCCGACCGTTAGATCTGTTGACCTTCGCTCTTTTCAACTCTATGACGTCCACCTGAGGCTTGTCGTGTCCTCGTATAAGTTCGTTGATGATTTTTCGGTGGAGGATTTCCGAGTCTAACAGCGTTTCGATCGCTTCATTGATTTCGCTCACCTTACTGTCAAAAACACTTTTGCTAAGCCTGTGCTGCTTTAGTTCGTCGATGTCAATTTTAGCACGTAACAAGTGCGGGCACCACGAATAAAAGAGATAGCTATCCCAGCTATCTAAGATCCCCAACTAAGGTCAAGGCCGGGCAACGAGCTTTGCAGAGGAATACCGTCAGGCTGACGAATTGGCTGACAAGCTAGCTGCCTTCGAAGGTCATAGCGTTCTTCAAAGACTTCCTGAACAAGGTCTTCAAGCTGCTGGAAGTCATCTTCTTCTATAGCTAGCTTCCGTTGAAGATCCCGTATTTGCTGCTGTTGCCATTGAATTTGCTAGTCTGATTGCTACTGCTATTGAATCTGTTAAGAATGCTGACTAGCTGGGCATAGGTCCTTGAGATGTTGAAAAACCTGATTTCTTGAAGGGTAGGTCTTCCTACAGATGCCATAGGTTTGGCGTTGATGATCTTGCTGATAAAGCCGCTGTAATCACTGCTGCTCGCACTGATCTAGCTGGTGCAAGGAAAGCATTATAGCGAGCTTTATTAGGTTCGTGAGGAAGCTGCCTAGGAGAGGTCAGCGATCGAAATTGACGAATTTGTTAGATTAACGGTCGGGTCGAAGGTCAATGAACCAATCAAATTTAAGGTTAAAGAGTCGAAGGTCTTTGATCAACGGATCAACGGTCGGGACGAAGGTCAACGAATCAATCGAACCAAAGGTCAATAGATCAACGGATCGAATCGAATCAAGGGTCAAAGACTCGAAGGATCTGACGGCCGGGTCGAGGGTTAAAGGTTGAAGGTCGAAAGTCAACGGATTGGTCGGATTGAAAGGTTGAAGAATCAAATGATCAAGGTCAACAAATCAATCGAATCGAGGGTCAATAGATCGAAGTAAATCGAAGGTCTTCGGATCAACGGATCAAAGGTTGGGACGAAGGTTAACGGATTGATCGAATTGAAGGTTGAAGAATCGAAGGTCGAAGGTCAATGATCGATGATCGATGATCGATGATGGGCATGAAATTGGAAATACATAATGGCCCTCCTTAAGCAGCAAAGCGCTGTTAAGGCAATAACATAAATCATAACGAAAGAGGCGCAGCCGACTGGCCACTTGAGCCGATCCACACCTCCACACATAAATGCTGTGATCCCATTATAGTCACAAATAGCAAAAATTGGTCTTAACATATCGCTTGGGGCGAATGGTTTAGTGGTATAATACTCCCTTAGCAAGACTTAAACGTCTGGGAGTGGTCCAGGGTTCGATTCCCTGTTCGTCCATCTTGGTGGTATTTCACCCCACCATTGTGCCTTCGATTTTTGACTATTCTTCATGTTCTCCTTTTTGTTCTTGTTCGTGACAAGAGTCACGTTTTTGGAGCGATTCGCGTTGTGTCACGCTAATATAATTGGGCGAATGGTTTAGTGGTATAATACTCCCTTAGCATGGTATAAATAACTATGTTGTTTGGGAGTGGTCCAGGGTTCGATTCCCTGTTCGTCCAGAGCGTCCTAATGTTGTTTGCTTGCTTTTTTAACTGGTTTCAAATCTTTTGTGTTAAGGGCCCGTGATAGTGGGCTGTCTTTGAGGTTCAGATATCGCTTGTGTTTCTTTTTGCGATCAGCTGTTGTGGATTATAGATTGAACAGATGAATATGTGCTAATTACTTTGCATATTTGTTCTCTCTTTGGCGCATTTTGTTTTTGGCTTTACATAGCTTGTTATACTCCGTATTGTTTCGTGTTAGATACGGGTCGTGTGCGAAAGCAAGTAAAACTTTGACCTCGCCTACCCTATAGCTCAAGACGTCGGTAGGGGGATGGACATTTATCACGTTACTTGTAATTTTCTGCAGTCGGATATTTTGTTGGAACATTGATTCTTTATAGGTATCTGCAGTTCGTATTTGATGTCAATGTTAGGCGTTAGATGGCAGTCTCGGCAGCCCCACTTGGAGTTCTACGTTGGCGGCTGCTTGGGCTGTGACTGAGCTGGAGTGGCTGGCGGGGCACAGGTCCAAGGAAATTCTGAGGGGACTGGCGAGACATAATTTGTGACTCAAGTGATCCCAGCCCACCACCATATCAAGGGACCATTATCAACGATAGCTTCCCGCCGTCGGCGTCGCACAGTCTCTTGCCCACACACGGCCCTGGATTCATCCCATCATGGCGGCACAGACTAGCAGTCCTGCGGGGGATCTTGCCCACCAGATCCTCCTTGCGCTGGACAAGAAATCACCCTCCTCTCCTCCGAAGCCTTCCCCGCGACACCCTCTACCGAGGTCAAGGGTGCTCTCGACAGACTTGCCTCGCGCGACATGGTCAAGTACGAGACGATCGAACGAGAAGAAGCCCTTTTAGAACCCGAAGGCGAGCAAATTGCCGCCAATGGAAGCCACGAAGCCCGCGTTTTTGAGGCCCTGCACACCGCTGTGGAGGGCTTGACCATTCAAGAGCTCGAGACGGCCATCGGTGACAAGAATGTCGTCAAGATTGGCCAAGGTAGGGCCTTCAAAGAGAAATGGATCTCAAAAACGCCAGGTGAGTTTCCTGGGTCTTTTTTTGGTTTTGGAGTTCTAGTGAAATATGGCCTGCTGAATGTTGTGGCTAACGTGACCGGTATCGCAGACGGCAAATTTAAAGCGGCCGTGAGTAAAATTGACAACCGCAAGGACATTCTGGCGTGATCTAGAAATATGGTGGCTAATGTGAAAACCCATTGCCAGAAAGAATCCATTCAAGACACTACCAAGGACCAGATGCAGACCATTCGGTCAACGCGGACGTACCCTGATGCCAAGATGCTGGCCAAATTGAAGCAGCGCAAGCTTGTCCGAACACAGAAGATAATCAGTTTCAAGTTCGAAAAGGCCGACAAATTCGCCCTCAAAATCCCCGAGGTTGCTACCGATTTGACCGCTGACATGATTGCCAGCGGTTCATGGAAGACTGCCACTTTCAAAGGATACAACTTCAAGGCTTTGGGTGCTGATCAGCAGTCTGGAGCTTTGCACCCTCTGAGCAAGGTCCGATCTGAGTTGAGACAGATTTTTTCGAAATGGGGTTCCAGGAGATGCCTACAGACAAGTAGGTTCACCCCATGTGGTTTCGGGCGTCTCAGTCAGTTGCTAATGTGATGGGTGTTAGGTTCGTCGAATCTGGCTTCTGGAACTTCGACACCCTCTTTGTTCCGCAACAGCATCCTGCCCGTGACATGCAGGACACCGTAAGTATTTGAATATAGATATTGGAAAGCCGTGACGGTCGCGCAGGAGACTAATGCTACTTGTAGTTCTATGTCTCGGACCCCAAGGTGGCGGATATGCCCAGAGGTGAAGATGCCAATGACAAGGGTGACTACAAGGCTTACTGGGATAACGTCAAAGAGGTGCACCAGGTACGTATACAAACAAAGAGCACCAACGTTGGCATGGCACAGGTTTAATGCTGGGGCATAGAACGGAAAATACGGCTCGATAGGTTACCGATACCCTTGGTCTGGAGAGGAGACCCGAAAACTCGTGCTTCGAACGCACACCACAGCCATTAGTGCCAACATGCTGTACAAATTGGCGCAACAAAAGGGTCCCGATGGCCGCCCGCCTCCAGCCCGCTACTTCTCAATCGATCGCGTGTTCCGTAACGAGACTGTGGACGCCACTCACTTGGCTGAGTTCCACCAGGTTGAGGGTGTCATTGCTGACTACGACCTGACCCTGGGTGGGCTAATGGAGGTGAGATACCTGATATACACTGCCAGCCGAACCTACGGGAACGAAGTGACTAAATTTTTACAGTTTATGGACATTTTCTTCGGCAAGATGGGCATCACGGATCTCAAATACAAGTGCGCCTACAACCCTTGTGAGTGCCCTTGATGATGTTCCGACATGCTCTGCATTAATGATATTAACTGAGTTCGGCAACAGACACTGAGCCTAGCATGGAAATTTTCTCTTATCGTGAGTGCCTATTTCTGCGGTCGATTGATATATGAAGGGGAAAAACATTGCTAATCCACGATAGACAAGGGACTTGGAAAACTGGTCGAAATCGGTAATAGTGGCATGTTCCGAGCCGAAATGCTGGAATCCATGGGCCTTCCGTAAGTTATGGAAATACCGTTTCTTTGTTCAAAATTCGAGGCTGACTGTCCATGCAGCAAGGATATGCGAGTCTTTGGCTGGGGTCTATCACTTGAACGACCCACGATGATCAAGTACGGCATTTCCAATATTCGCGAGTTGCTGGGTCACAAAGTTGATCTGAACTTCATGCGGAACAGCCCCGCAGTGCGTTTGGACAAGGAGTGAATCATGGCAATGAATAGAAGCAAGGAACATTTAGCACAAGCAACTGCGTTTTACTTTAACACGATGTTTTAATACCAGGACTCTTGGTTCTACACTTGTTCAAGTCTACAAGGGGTGGTGACAACCCCTCGCCGTCACAAAATCGGGGTTCACTTACAGCTGTTTCGATTTACGTCACTTCCGTCACTTCCATCTGGTAGCGAATCGTAATTGCACCAGCACGGCGCAAGCCAACGCGCGTCATTCCGCACCTCTGCAATCCTGCCTCCCAGCGAATAGGAGCATTTGCCCCGCGATCTACTCCGTACAACAACCCCGTCTGATGTCGTTGTCATGACATCATGCATGCACCTAGCTCTCCCAGCCCGCTTCCAAAACAGCGTCATCCAAACAAGCAGGGTCCCACAACTCCGGATTTCTTATAAGAATAAACATCCGTATTCCAGCTTTCAGTCTTTGCATCAACCCAATTTCATCAAATTGATAACATCTCCGCGAATACGTCCAACCGCACAACTTTTACATCACAACACAATGTCTTTCCTCACAGAACGTACCGTGCGAGCTGCCCTGCCCATGTGCAGAAGCATTGCGGTCCAGGCTCCCCGAGCATTCAGCACGTCACCTGCGTTGAGAAAAACTCCCGTGGAGAGCGTCAAGGACGGACTGAAGACGGTCGATCGAGCTGTCACTGATAATGTTGTTCTTCCCGGACTCGAAGCTGCTGGTATGTCTTGACTCGTTGTCTCGAATTGGACGAGGTAGTCTTGCATGACGTGTACTAACTTGCTTTCACAGCTTCTGCCGGAAACAAAGTCAAAGAGGGTGCCGAGACCGTCACCAAAGGCAATAAGGGCAAGGTCGATGAATTGAAAGGTCAAGTGCAGGGCGAAGCCGAGGTGCTGAAGGGTCAGGCCAAGGGTGCCGCGGCAGCGGCACAAGGCAAGGCGAAAGGTGCGGCCGAGGAGTTGAAGAATAAGCTGTAGAATCTCTATGCGGAACAATCTGCTCTTGTCGAGATACAAGTGCTGTTCTCGATGGAGTTTCGTGTTTGTACGATGAAAGTGTAATGCATCCATCCTTATAGCGTGTGGGAATATAACAAATATTATACATTATCATTGTCCCTTGACAAACGACGATACAAACACTGCTTTAATGTCGAGACTAATGGACACCAAGTTATCAAATTGACGCATTCCGATAAAAGCATTTGTCTGTCATTCTCCGTCAAGCAAAGTACACACCCGCATGGACCTCCTTGGTACCGAACGATGGAATGAGGAACATGGCAAAGATCAGCCAAAATGCGCCGTGGGAGCAATGTACAGTGGTTCCGAAGGTGTTGCCTATAGCAAACTCCCATGATGCCGGCGGCGAGAGACCGAAGACGGCTTTGACTGGTGCGGTTTGTTTGTGCATTGGACCGGTGTGAGCGACAGGATCGTCGTGGCCGTTGGCGGCGCGGCCACTGCGGTGACAGCATAGACACTGTTCATGAGGTCCTTTTATATAAACCCGCGTAAAACACTTGGCTGCCCTCTTTCATCCTCCATATTTTGCTTGTCCGCGATCCGAGTGAAATGACTGGGATGAAGGAAGTGGCTGAAGTGCCGGTTGGTTGATGAGTACCCAGGGTAGGTGCTTTTCCTCGACAGTCCCCGCTTCCCCAAGATGACGGCGACTTTTCGCCAATTCCACATCATCACTTTGCGCTTCACGTCAACATCGTAAACGAACTGTTGTTCACGCCCCTCGGTCCGCGCCCTATGTCGGAGGTCTCCTCGATACGATACGATAACGAAACGAAACGTGATATCATGTCATCACATCTCTGTAAACATGCCGTACAAAACTCCATCTGCTCCACAGCAACCCCCGCTTCGTCAAACGCTTCTCGTCATCATCAAGACTCTCCCGCTCGCCTCATGGGCCGGAACCACGACACCCCGCCAGAGGCAGAGCAAGATGCTACGCGACGCAACCACCAAGGGCAGAGCCATCAGATCAGGTCCCGCCGTGGCCGCGGGCAGCCTACCCGACTCCGTACGAAATCTTGGATGTAAAGCGAGGGGCACCATACACCAAACGCCGCTTCTACCAACTCGTCAAGCTGTACCACCCGGATACCCACGATCGACCAGCCTCTCCTCCCCTCTCCCTCTCCCACGATCCAGCAGCTCTCGAACGCAACTCGTCTCGAGCGATACCGTCTCATTGTCGCCGCCAACGATCTACTGAGCGACCCCCAGAAGCGCCGTCTATACGACCACCACGGCATTGGCTGGACCAACGACGGAAGCCACCGGCCGCATGATGTCCGCGGAGCCGACAGGGCTTGGAGACATCGGCCCGGAAATGCCTCTCGCAACGCAACGTGGGAAGACTGGGAGCGCTGGCGGAATGAGAGGGATGGCCACAGGTCCGGCGAGCCAATGTACATGAGCAACGGCATGTTCGCCACGCTCGTGGTATGCATGTGTATGATTGGTGCGCTGGCGCAGATGAACCGCGCCGAAGCAGCAGGCGAGCAATACGTCGACCTTGTGCGACAAAAGGACTGGGCTATCGGACAGAAAATGCGCGAGAGTACAGTGGCTGAATCGGGGAGGAGCAAGGACGAGAGGGTGGATAGCTTCTTGCGCGAGAGGGAGAACCTGTCGTTTGAATTCCAGCCGGCCAAATTTGATGGGGCGCCTTCGTCACATCCGAATGGGTCTGGATAGATGATGGCACGAATGTAGCGCACATTATCTGCATTGGTGCATTCATTTCTATGGCGTCGCGTGTTTACAATTTGAATATGAATTGCCCTGTTTGAATTTTTGTACTCTGCAGGTCGATCTTTGCGGCTTCAAAATTTCATCATTCGTCCGCGCTGCGCCATGACTTCTATATCTAATAAAAAGAGGGCGCGGTAAAGTCATCAGAGGCGTCGTCATATCACGTTGACACAATAACATTAAAATCATGCTTCGCGCTAGTCGTCATGGTCACTCTCCAGCTCTTTTGACATCTTCGCCAACACCATCGCTGACACCGTCTTCCAAGTTCGTCTCCTCACTCCGCACGTGCCTGGATCTCTTGACGAAGATCCAGCTCGGGAGGCACAGGCATTCGTCTCTCCCTGCCTGTTCTGACAATGGCCTCTTCTGCTTCGAGCTCTTCGTCTGCCGATGTGCCGTGGCGCCGGTTAATGACGTTGTCGATTCGGAGGCGTGGAGGGCCTGAGTTCAGTCTCTGGCCATTCTTTGGAGGACCGGCTACATTTAATTGAACTATGATGAGCGAGAGAGACCAAGGAAAAAAAGGTGGGGGAGCAACTCCTTACATAGCGCCAAGTCGAACAACTTGACGATGACGGGTCCCCAGACCGTCATGGCAATGATTTGGCCATAGGACCACTTGTTCGCCTGGAAGCTGTCTGCGCTGATGACGCGCACCAACGATACCAAGTAGAGGACATTAACGACCAGGTATGTGATTTCTAGAATACGCCAAACCCACTGCTTCAGCCGAATCCACGCCAGCCTCAGTCGCCCGCTGCTTGGGGCCCTGCCTAACTTGTACCCGCGAATGCTAAGATGCTTGGTGAGGCGGTGCGTCCTCAGCGTCCAGCCCAGCTGGTCGAAGACGAGCGCCAGAATGGCTACGGTATTCAGCACCAGAAACACCAGCTTGTACAGCAGCGGATGCGGGAAGAAACTCAACCGCAGGCCCTCGACGCCTTGGGTCGACGCACAATAGCTCCGGGGCTAGGGTTCCCGCCACATGCCTCGATCTTGTTCTCCTGCTTGAACAGGCTGAAGGCGTCCTTGAAGTAGACCTTTTGCGTCGTGGCCACAATGGCAAGCAGATACTCGACAAAGAAGCCCAGAAACGTATGCCAGTTATGTATGCCCTCGTGGTGAAGACAAATTTGGATCAGGAACATGGGCAGGATGCCGTTCTGGCTCACGTGAAAGGCCACCGCGGCATTGACAATGATTTCGCCCCAAAAGGTGCCCTCCTGGGAGTTGACGACGATGGCGAGGATGGGGGCAATCTGGATGGCGAAGACGAACCAGCACTGGGCTTCCTGGAACTCGACGAGGGTGGTGGCGATGGCGATGCTCGTGCGCGACAGGGCGGACGAGTCGCGCCAGATGATGGATTCGATGCGGGTGAGGCGGCGGGTGAGGCCGAGGGAAGATGTGCGTTGCATTTGCTTGGCCTTTTCGTTCTTCTCCTCCGAGTGGCGCACCCAGAGGGTGAAGGCTTTGAGGAAGAGGTAGATGGTGCCGGAGAAGGATACCTGGAGGACGTAGGAGATGAGGACCTGGCATAGGCTTGGGGTTTTAGCTGGACATGGACTACTGGCGGTGGTTCAAGCATCAATGTGACTCTATGGGTAGAACAAGATAGGAAGGATAGGATGGGACAAGATGGAGCAGACTGAAACAGGATGCAACTGAAGGAGTATGAAGGAGTATATTGGACGGATTGACCTCGTTGTCGCAGAGCCGGACGGGGACTTACACCTGGCCCAAATATATCTGGATTAATCTCAGCCTCCAAGTCGGGACAGAAGTCGTCCATGGCCGCAAAAATGAGGGTTGCATTCACATCAGGATTCAACCTCTTGACGGAGTCGTTGCACGGTTTATGCAAGCCGTCCGCGCCACACGCACCCTGCGCACACGTCACAAACGCGCTCAAGACTGGTTTGCCATCAAAGGCGGCGAGGAGCCCGACCCCATGATGCTGCTGGCATTGCGCTCCGCCTCGTCAGAGATGTAGAACCTGCTCGTCTCGCGCGTCCAGTACGAGATGGACGACAGGGCAATGCAGTTGTAAAAGGTCTCGAGGGAGCCAAACAGGAGGGATTGGTCACGGCAGGCGCGGGAGCAGTCCGTCGTGCCGCCGACGCGGCAGCCGTCGGTGAACAGGAGCAGCGTGTCCTGGCCCTGGGTGCCGTTCCGGATGAGCTGCTTGAAGGAGACGACGTCCTGCTGGCCGGCATCGAGGGCAGCCAAGTCGTGGAAGGGGAAGAAGACGGAGAAGCCGTCGGCGCTGGGGTGCGTGAGGACCTGCACCGGCCGGGGGATGTCGGTGGCGGCTGCCGCATGCGTAGAAAGTGTCGACGATGACGACGATGGTGAGGAGGGGAGGAGGGGGTGGTGGTGGTGGTGGTGACAAGAGATGAAACCGCCGTCATGGCTCGGATGCCCGTTGCAGCTCCCGTTGAGCCATTCCCCGCCTCGGCCCGTCCTCGTCCTCGTCTTGTATTTGAGATACAGTCGAAGCGTTTGATCCGCAAGCGAATGAGTAACCTCGGATGGGAACATTGCCTCATGCGGTGTGACGGGGTGTGAAACCATGAATTGAACATAAACATACCCTAGACTCGACGCACCTCGGTCCAGCCAACCACCGACGTGCCGCCCCATTGGACAAACCACCAAACCACCAAATCACCAAATCACCAAACCACCAACCCAACTTCAACCACAATGCCTCCCCGCCTGCGTCTCGCCCCTTCCTCACCCACCGCCTCTACTCGACGCAGATCGAACCCCTCGTCCGCGTCACCAATCTCCCCGCCCAATCAACCGGCCACATCCGCGTCCTCGAGCTCAACCGGCCGAAAGCCCGCAACGCCATCTCCAAGGACCTCCTGGCCGCCCTCCGCGCCCAGGTAGACGACGTCCAGGGACAGTACGGCCCCGATGGCCGAGAGACGGGCCTGAACTCGCCCGCCGCGCGCGCCGATCTCGGTCCCACGAGGGCCCTGGTCCTCGCCAGCGCGGTGGACGCCTGTTTCTGCGCGGGAGCAGATTTGAAGGAGCGCAGGGGATTCACGCAAGCCGAGTGAGTTTTTCTTACACCCAAAACATCCATCTCTCTCTCTCTCTCTACCTCCCGCTCGCTTTTCACGAGTTTCTCGTCTGTCTGTGTGCAGACAGACGTGTGTTTTCACGGCGCGCGTTTTCACGGCGCGCGGCTGATCTGATGGAAATGAGAAATGTCCTCCAGAACCGCCGCGTTCCTGACGGACCTCCGCGGAACGTTGACGGCCCTTTCGGAGCTCCAGATCCCCACCATATCGGCCATCTCCTCCCTCGCTCTCGGCGGCGGCCTCGAACTCGCCCTCTCGACGCATTTCCGCGTCCTGTCCTCCAACGCGACCGTCGGTCTGCCCGAGACCCGCCTGGGCATCATCCCCGGCGCGGGAGGCACCGCCCGCCTGCCCGCCATCATTGGCCTCCCCGCGCGCGAGACCTGATCCTCACGGGCCGTCGTGTCGCTGCCCCGGAGGCGTACTTCCTCGGCCTGGCTGACCGTCTGGTCGAGGTGGTATCCCAGGGGGCCAGCGCGACGCCGACCTTCTCCAAGTGGCGAGGAAGTCGGCTCTGGCGGAAGCTGTTCGTCTGGCGCAGGAGATTTGTGAAGGCGGCCCCGTGGCCATCCGCGCGGCCTTGCAGGCTGTGGCGTGGGCGAGACAGGACAAGGAGAACGACATGTATGAGCG
Source organism: Epichloe scottii (assembly GCA_021950295.1). Taxonomy (NCBI): domain Eukaryota; kingdom Fungi; phylum Ascomycota; class Sordariomycetes; order Hypocreales; family Clavicipitaceae; genus Epichloe; species Epichloe scottii. The sequence goes on along the minus strand of CP083247.1, from coordinate 4,913,427 downwards.
GGTGGTGGCTACTGAGGACCGGGACGAGGCTCTCAAGGCGTTCCAGGAGAAGAGGAAGCCTGTGTTCAAGGGTCGGTGAATTTCTTAGGGACGAAACCGCATGCTAGACAATGTGCTTGCTGTTGGAGCAACGTACACTGGAGAAATAATAAAAATACAGCCCGTCATGTACATGTAGCCTTTCTGCTTCATATTGGGTATCTAGAGTAATAGTTAAATGATGGGATATCATTTTCTTTCATCTTGGACTCATGGTCGTAATGCTTTTATTCATTGAGAATAGCTAGCACATACGAGGACGGGCTGCGCGGTGCCCAAGTGTTCTCGGACCAAGAGGCGTCACGTCTCGAACGAGCTCTGTCATGTACTAAAAACGCTGCAAGAAATGCTAATACTGCCAAAATTTATACGGCCGCGAGTGCTTGGTCTACTCTGACTAACCTAGTTTCCCAATCGTGTGCAAGCAACTAACCCGTGGGGAGTTCATCCACCGACTTCTGACTTTTCGGCACCTGATTCGGCAATCGGTGTCATAGTAGTGGCAGTAGTAGGAGCAGTAGCAGTAGTTGTCGTTGTCTGGGCCGCAGCTTCCGCCACAGCGTCCACGTCCCCATCTCCGTCGGTTACCATTCCTGACGCGCGTGTGTTCTGTGCCTCTGAAGAAGGCGTCGTAGGTTGTCGTTTAGGGACATTGACAAAGTCCATCTTGTCTTCGTCTCGCACATAGCATAGGAAATAGGGCTCGCCGCTTGTGCTGAGCGTCTCCAAGACCTCTTTTGTGTCCTTGTTTTCCTTGACATCGGCATCATTGTACCATCTCCAAACGTTGTCTTCGAAGTCATGAATCCAGACCCAGTAATGACCCGACATGAGCTGGCCGCGATGACAGATCACTGCATGCAGGCGATACGGCGTTCCCGTCAGGCTCTCTTGATGCTCTTTGAGTGCCTGCTCCCTTTGCTGTAGCTCGTTTTCCATTATTTGCCGAATAGCTGCGTCGGTCTCACGGATCCTCAAAGGTTTGGGCTCAATATGCATTTGCGGTTGCGAGTCGGCGTTGGTGGCTGCATTGATGACAAGGAAGTCATCATCGACGGGACCGTCAAAGTCCCAGTTCTCTTCAGGTGCAGAAACCATCTCTGCAGCCTCGCCGTTGACAATCGCCGTGCCATTTACGTCTCCATTGGTGGCCTCGTTGTCCACCACCCCTTTTGAATAATTCTCTAGATATGAGATGTAGTTTGGATTATTGTCGATCTTGGCGAGTTGCGCTTTGACATCAGATATACGATCCGAGAGAGCCCAGGCCTCTACACGGCGTCGGAAGACTGGTGAATCATGCGGAGCATCCATGTATCTGTCTAGATACAACGTTTCGGGAATGACCACAGCGTTTCCGTTTTTGCTCCCCATCGATTGTGACCGCTGGACAAGAATGTGCAAAACGGGAGGCAATGTCTTTATTGCAGTGTATCTGGACAGTTTGCTCTCTTCCAGTATTTGCTGATCAAAGTTGCGACCCAGAGCATCGTACAGCGAGCATGGTCCATCTGGGGCAGGAAAAGCTGTGATGGCACGGTCAAAACTGATTTCCGACTGGTACTTCTTCTCATCGAACTTTTTAGTATAATTCACCGTCGTCACGAAAAATGTCTCCATAATCTTTTCAAGTTGAATACCGGTCTTTTCATCAATGGAAGTCGGTTGAATGGCGGCCTGAAGACGATTGATGATGCTACCCATGACTTCTTCCACGTCTTGTTGATCCGTGCCAGACGATCTCTTCTGATGCTCGAGAGCGTTGAGAACTTTCTGATCGACGGTTTCGGACTCGGCAGCTGCGTCGACCATGTCCACGTCTTGGGCCTCTGCACCACCGTTGGCTTGAATAGTGGTCGCGGCATTGTCTACCCTCTCACATGGGCGATCTGATTGTGCGTCCTCTTGATCCACCAGGGTCCTGGAGCTAGAAATGCTAGCCGTCTCCGCAGCCTCGTGTACAGGAGTCACCGCAACATTCGTCATTTCAATGTCTTCGATGGATTTGGAAGGTGGCGCTGGGGAAGGGCGCGCTGGGAGAGGAGGCGGATCGGACCCCCTGTGGATGGCTCTGCCGACGACGGTTTGGGGTTGTGTAGCAGAGTATGCGTCGACAAGAGCACGGCGTTCGCTAAGCGTTGCGATGGCTTCGTTGCAGCTTGTTTCGAGGCCAGTAGGTTCTCGAAAAGTTCCGACAGTTCCTTGGCGACTAACAATTTGATTAGCTCGCTGAAGCGAACCATCTCGTAATTCCCACTGCAACTTACAGGCTTGAGCTACAACTGCCTCTCCGCGATCCATCTGCATTTTGTTTCCTCCTAGCAGCCGCGACGTGATACCTTCATCAGTCAGCGCCAGTTTGACATGGTCGTAATTGAAAACAATGTCCCTTATGGGCTTGACGGTAAACAGGTATTGCAACAAACTATTCAAGTAGCATGTATTTCCGATGTTGTGTAAACCGACTGGCAATGCGAAATTCACCGGTTTGCTGTCGTCACCGGAACTCTTCTTGAATCCAAACATGCCATTTTCTTGTCGAAGTTCCAACGCAGCTTGCTTGAGAGCCGGAGAGTAGGTGTGATCCGCGATAGCTTCCAGTGCGTCGAGGTAGACCTGGGTCTCGTCCTTGCTCTTGCTCCCTTCGAGCTAGGCTTATTGTAAGCGTCAAGTCGCGTGACTGGGAGTAATGGGCAGACCATTTTGAGGGAGGAAGGACAGAATTTTGGGAGTTGTATTACCTTCTTTTGGCAGCCTCGAAGACTGCTTGCCACGGACCATCCGCGTTGCTGACTTCGAGGACCGCTCTGCTCGTGTCCAAGGACATATTCGCATCGGCCTCCATTAGCAGCTGGGCTTGATACATATCATCGTTGGAATTTTGCGCGATGACGAGAAGCATTGATCTCGCAGTGGTTGCATCTGCGGGACTCTGTGCAAGTTTCCGTCTGAAGGCCTGGATCAATAGTTCTGCGCTGTATTTTTGGGGGTTGTAGACCAAGGAAATTGAGCGCTTGCGGTACCAGACCGTCATCATCGCTGTTTCCAGGCCTATGCGTTTGATTGTCAAAGACGGAGGATTGGGTGATGGCATAATCGGAAAGGAGTTCGTCGCCTGTATCATTTGCGATGCCCATGATACTGTCCACCAGAGCCCTTCTACGACTTGGTAACAGTTCCCACTGGCGTTTGTAAGCATTGACTACCGCTTCTCTGGATTGGTTTGGAAGCACGCCAAGAGTTTTGTACCTCTCCACATCGACCAGGGCGTTCGAAGAAACATTGGGCACTTCCTGACATCCCAGATCCGCGTGAAGCACGGGCGTGATAATGGTCGGTCGTTCGGCTGCCTGAGCCGCCTTGTGAATGAGGCACTGAACCTCGGACCTGACATCCTCCAGGTAAGATCGGAATGTGCCAATCTCAGTGGCCCCCGATGGTCCTCCCGCGGGTGGCGGGAGACGGAGTGAATGATCCTTCGTCAACTCCGTCTATGATGTCGGCCTTTTCGGTAAACTCTAGCTGTCGAAACATGCCAAAACAGCGGGGCCCAAATAGAACGGCAAAGCGTTTATTCCTCTTTGATATGCTTCTGGCATCCCCGGGAGAACACTCTAACAAGTTCTTAAGGTATGTGTTGAGGTTCAATGTGGCCTGATATGCCCAGTCGTCTGTGACGCCCTCATATCGACTTGGGTCCTGCTCTTTAGCAACCCTCAGTTGTTCGCATATAGTCTCGCGATCCAACAGCAGTTTGATCCACGACTGGGGCACCCGAGGTTCTGACACTTCAAGTGTGAGCTGAAAGGTACAAGGTGGGGCCGAACAGACGAAATGTTCTCGAGCTAGAAGAGGATAGTATTTGTTGTTGTCTTGTGCAATCTCGGGATCCGACCCTGATCCAACCCAGACTAGATGATGCCACGGGAACTGGTTATCTCGTAGCGGCCATGATGATTGATTTGGGTGGCATATAGAGTCGCTGTGGGCGGCATCCCAGGTCATCTTGAAGACGAAGTGAAAGTGACAGTCTAGACAAATCGAGGATAATACCCGCGAAGAGCTTGTCGAGAAGCTTTGGTTTCCATTCATCACTAGTTTGTGTGGGTGATGCCAGGTATACGTGCTGTCGAACCGTGCATGGCGTGCTCTTTCGAACAAGTCGCAAACGGTAAAGTTGTTGTTCAATAACTCGTGAATCCACCGGCTAGGGCTGCATCCTGAATCGAGAGCGAGTTAGAGTCCCGTATACTGAGCCTAGGGATGGCAGGGCTTACCAGCAACCTCCCTGCCGGGAGCCAAGTTTGACTTCATGGCTGTCATGTTGTGTTGAACAAAACCAGTTGGCGACGTGCCCGGCAACGTCGCATACGGGCTCTCGACTTGGTCCTGAGACCTCGGGTCGTAATAGCTTGTCATTTTTGGTATGTGTTGGGTGAGGATGCGCTGTTTCTGGTATCTCTGTAGAGCTGGAGTTGGTGTGATGGTCGCGATGACGTCGGGCGAGGATGTTCCCTGGAACCAGTCGAGTTTCGCGACTCGAATGCAGGACTCAATAGCTGAAAACCGGATCAACTGGAACGACCCAGCCAACCTAAATAAAAGTGACTCAAGTTGATTGCAAGGACTTCGTTCGCGGCCGTGTGCTGTACGCCCGTGATGCCAAATGGCGGCAGTCGAGATATTGAGGCAGCACCAGCATCAAGGAATCAGAAGTCGGGGAAGCTCCCGGGCATGGTGATGGGTGTCGTGTCTAGCGATTCAGCGCTTCGCGTCAAATGTGGCCGAGAAGCGTGACTGCTTCTATTCGTATGTGTGTGGTCGATCGTGAGAGGGCCAAAAGGGCGTTATGTGGCACGGAGCTTCACACTTCGCCCGCCGCTTCCCCTTTGGAACTAGCGCCGAGCGAGCGCCGAGTCTTGGCAACTCGATCAATTCAGTCGATTTAAGCTGCCAGCCGTTTCATCCAATAGGAATTAATTGTCAACGTCGAAGCTACCCACCTGTTCAACGGGTGCCAAAATCAACGACATCTCGTATCAACCATATCGTGATGGCAAGGCAAGCTCTACATGGGCAAGACAAAAAACCAAAAGCAATACTGTAGAAGACTTCCTACCGCTACGAGTACGAAATGTCAAGGACGTGATGACATGACAAGAAAGAAGGATCAAAATCACGGAATTCTGACAGTCAAGTGGCCGAGTAAAATAAATCGTGGGATAATGGAGGTAGAAACCCGGGTAACGACGAACTAGTCATGACGACGAAGCGATACATGTGAAGAATACACACAGAACAGAGCTGCTGTGATTACCCTGAAGCACTACTCCGTACTGTGGGTAGTTCGACTCGGTGAATCGGGCCACCCGTGCACAGTGCAGTCGGCAAGTGCGTGCATGTACGGAGTAGAGGCTAGTAAAGGTAGACTGGCAGGCAACTCTCATCACTGGGAAAACTCGTTGAAGTTCAAAGTGCCTGGCGTTTAACAACCGCGCTGAAGCGGTAACCCACGAAGCAGCCGTCCGGGGGGAATCGTGTGGCTCATGGAACAGCTACCAGGCGAAGCAGGTTGTCGCCTGCCCAATTCAACTAGTTCAGGAACAGAAGGAACAGTCTGAGACAAAAGAACAAGAAGGCTTAAAAAAACTAAAAAAAAGAGGCGCTAGCAAAAAGAAGAAGGTTTTGTCAAGCGAAAAGAAAGGAAGGTAGAAAGGGAGTGTCCGTGTGCCGGTGATCACGTGTGTTGCAAAATCTTTATTAAAAACGACAAGAGCGCGGTACACATTGCCAAATCAGGCTGTTATCTTTCCGACTCCCCGGATAAGCTTCGCACTCCATCGCGGTGCAGGTGGTCCGCTCGACGAATCGACGATGACGTTTGGTGAGTGTGGAAGAGGCATGACAGACGTACATAGATTTCACAAGATTCTCTGCTCAGGGCTGACTCCTCTGGACTCTCGTAGTGTGCTAAAATCATGCATTCGGGAAAAAATGAGCGAGGGAGAAGAAAAAGAAAAAGAACGGCATCGTTAGCCTCCTCGTGTCAACGTCAACCAACTTCCCTCGCGATCCCACCTCTCTCAGCCACAAAAAGTCTAACTCTCTTTAAGCGAAGATGGCGAAGATCCTAAACTTAAAATCTCTCGAGTACTTAAGCAGATCCTCCCCCTCCCCTGTCCTCTTCTCTTTTCCCTCCTACACTCACACTTCACGCAACGCTATTCTGCAAACTTCTCACGCTCATTGCTAACAAGCAAACCAGATCTTTTCAAGGCTCACAATACAGACTCTTAACTGTAATGAGCTCTTATTTGTTCCTAATGCTTTTTGAAATACCTAACATGGGCAGAGGACACGTCTCCGACGACACGTAAACGTCGAGATTCACGCCTCTAGAGGCCCCTCACCCGACGCCGCTCACTTTGCGAACCACGACTTTCTTTTCACCACACACACTCACGCACACCGTCAAGACATCAAACACGGTCACGTCTAGCCAAAATGAAGTCCTTCTCCCAACACACGTTCCTCTCGGGCTGGAAGGAGCAACTCTACCAACCGAAATGCTACCTGGCCATCGTACCACCGGAGCTCAAATGCCAAATCGCGTCGTACCTTTCACTCCAAGCACTCGGTCGTCTGGGCCAATGCTCCAAGTCCTGGTGGGAACTCACGAACCCGGATCTTTACACACGGGACGCCAAGGAACGGAATTCTTACGCGATCAAATGGGCCGCCTGCACAAGGACCAAACGAGGAAACCAGTTCGCCCTCGCCACCATGGAGAGATCCGTTATGCATGGAGGCAATGTCAACGCAATCCACCGAGACTTCCCAAAACAGAAAAACGACAACTCGATTCATTACGAAAAAGCGACCGCCCTGCATTACGCCGTGGCATTCGGAAATCGGGTCCTCGTCAAGTGGCTGCTGGACATGGGAGCGAGTCTGGAAATTCCGTGCTCGGGCAGAGGATGGGCCTTCAACGTGATGGACCGGACCTGGCTGGCGAATCAACTTGGAAAGTTCTCGGGCTTCTATCCGGGCGGCGCTGGACACGGATTTTGGCTTCCCCTCTTCGTGGCTTACCTACAGAACAACCTTCGCATGGCTCGGCTTCTCATCCGGCGAGGAGCTCCTTGCGATGCCACACACTTCATCGGCAACAACCTCACTAGACAAAGGATTTCGATTCTGCACTTCGCAGCGGCCAACAAGAGCGATAACTTCGACATGTGGAAGCCTCTTTTCACCGTGTTCCGAAACCACATCAACGAAGGCTGTGCCCACGACCTGTACACTCCACTCCACGTCGCCATGAGGAGCGGCAACATCAAAGGCATGCAGGCCACACTGGAGGCCGGCGCGTTCACCGAGGCAACAAACCTGGACGGCCACACACCTCTGGTGGAGGGCGTCCTACGACTCCAGTGGATCGCAACGAACGGTCCAGCTCGACAACAGCACATCGCCTGCCTGAAGCAACTCGTCGAGCGTGGTGCCAACATCAATCCAATGGGAGACTCCGTGCTGGTGCCTGCCATCCGATACTACCGGGACAACGCTATCATCAGCCCAGACATGACACATTTGATCCACTTCTTCTTGGACCGAGGCGCCGACGTCAATGGATCCAACACGGTCGGGTCGACCCCCATGCGAGAACTCTGCTCCGCCATCTTCGCCATGGAGGGATTCCCCGTCGCATCCAAGACATTGAAAAAGCTTCTTAAAGAATTGGTCAAGAAAGGTGCTGACGTTTCACAGCCCCTGCCCGGGAACTTTTCATACTTGAACGTCGTTACGCAGAACAGAGACGCACGGCCGGCATGGCTATTCAATTTCTTGTGGAAGAACGGGGCGACCATCCAGGCACACGAAGCGGACCTATTCTTCCTCGCGTGGTGCCAGATCCCGCGACTTCACACCAAGAGGCAGTACAACATCTGGCAGCACACGGCGGACATCTCGATGCCAGCCATAGAACGGGCCTACAAACTGGCATTCGAGTCGGAAACGCCCCATCTCTACAACCTTCTTCGACGCAGCCCCTTACCCCCGCCGACGGACTACTTTCTGGTTCAGATCGCATTCAACGCCGCCATGAAATGGAGCTGGAGAAAGGTTCTGGGATACGACTTCGCCAGCGGATTCGTCACGACCCCCGCCGACAACATGGAGAACATGCTGCACCTCACGATCCGAATGTACAACAACGTGGAGGACTACTCGGCGCTGGAGGCAAGCAAGGACATCTCGTCATTGATAAGGAGAGGGGCAAACATTATCCAAGGCAACCTGCACAACGAGAACCCGCTGGAAATACTCACCATCATGGCACCGATAAAGGACGACTGCGCCGACTTGCACACGATGTTGGCGACCGAGTTGGAAAAGGCATGCAGGAGAGTCGAGGGAGAAGGACGCATTGAATGAGAAGAGGCTGGAGAGTGAAAGGGCTGGAGAGGACTGAATGGAAATGGGTGATTTTGACAAAGTACACGAGGATATGAGGGCATGAGGGCATAAGGGCATGAGGGCATGGGGGCATGGGGGCATAAGGGCATGAGGGCATGGGGGTACGGGAACATGATTATGGGTTTACGACAAGCGGGTGGCATTTGCATCAAAAGCGACAACATCATTATCACGCAGCGTTGGATTTTCTGGTCAAAGTTGGATTCGGGGTTGGGTTTGGTTTGAAAGCGAAAAGCGGGTATTTCAACAAAAAAAACACAAAAAAACACACACACACACACACACACACACACACACAAAACCTTTTCAATTGGTGTCTCCTCTGGCGTGAATGTTCCATACGTGAAGATGATGGCCAATGGCAAATGTGGCTGGGCTCCCGTGAGTCTGGATCAGTGATTCAAGCGAATGAATGTGCCAGCGGTCCACGCGTGTTCTTTGTTTCCTCGGACTCGGCGATGATCCGGAAGAAGAAGCATCGGAGCTCACCGATGGTGAAAGTATCGCTGGCCAGGCACATGACCTGTCTGATCCGGCAGGTCCCGACTGTGTGTCGTCTTTGAGGCCGGTCCTTTTGCTCGACTCGACTTTTACATCCATCTCCGTCTCCACTCGAACCGCTCCTCCTTTTCCGCATCCCTGACCAGCTGACCACCATCACGCGGAACGCACTTCTTCTGTTTCCTACCGTATTTCCCCAAGAGGCAGGCAGGTTCACCGTGTGGTGGCCTTCCTCTTTGAACCCGTGTCTTGCTCGGCGTAGTGAGCGTAGTGCGGGCGCGAGCGAGCAAGACGAAGTATAAAATAAACAAGCCATGGTGTCGCACCCTCTGGTCGCAGTCCATATCATGGCATCTGCTGATGGAAATCTCTTGCACCTCACCTCGCCATCCTGACATGATGAAGGCCTCTGCTGCTCTTCTGTTGACCGCGGCGGCGGGTGTCCTGGCCGTGCCTATTCCCGTGCCTATTCCCGCGGCCGTGAGTGAACCCCTCCTCCCTCGTGCAACCTCGAGTTTGTCCTTTTCCTTTTCTCATGGCAAAGTCGTGTTCCTAGCCGGGTGTCCCCAGCACATCTACTGCTCGGTCTCTGCTCAACGGCCTCGAGGTTGCCGAGTCGGGCAGCGGTGACGGCTACTCTCGCTCCAAGTTTCCCACTTGGGCGACGATTGAGGGCACTTGCAATACTCGGTAAGATGAGGACAAGGCTGTGTTCCCCCGACGCATCCATCCATCCAGTCTTACCCCTGCCCGCCTGCTAATGATAATGACTGCGCTGCTAGCGAGTTTGTCATCAAGCGAGACGGCAGCGACGTCGACACCAACAGCGCCTGTGTCGCCCAGTCTGGTCACTGGGTGTCTCCGTATGATGGCGACGGCTTCGACGAGGCCAGCGAGCTGGATATCGACCACACGGTTCCGCTCAAGAATGCCTGGATTGTGAGTCTACTCCACGCCTCACCTCGCCTCGCGTCGTGTCCCCTTACAGGTTGTAACATGTCTAATCTCCTTTCTCTACCTTCTCCCCCTTCTAGTCCGGCGCATCCAGCTGGACTGCCGACAAGCGCAAGGCCTTCGCCAACGACATCACCCGTCCTCAGCTCTGGGCCGTCTCTGCCACCTCCAACCGTTCCAAGAGCGACAGGAGCCCCGACGACTGGATGCCGCCCCTCGAGTCTTTCTGGTGCACCTACTCCAAGAGCTGGATCCAGGTGAAGAGCCACTATGACCTCACCATCACCAGTGACGAGAAGGGTGCTCTGTCTAGCATGCTGGATACGTGCTGAGTGTCAGGGGCACGTCCGCAAGGATTATTTGCATATATATTTCTTCTTCTTTCTAAAACACCCTCGTAGTACAGATTCAACAACATGTTGGGCCGGGGAAAATGGCAAACAGACTGCTCATATGAATTATACCAGACAACTTCAATCTTGGAAAAGGTGACCAAAACCCGTCAGCAGCCAAATCGTCTGATATCTCCGTCCTTTAATCTATTCCATCAGTTTCAAGCACCAGCGTCCTCGGGCACAAACCAATCTTACGTGTGAACCCCCCACGACGACATGTTTGCTGTTTCATCAAAGGGGACAAGAAGGAAAATGTTGAGACGGGCTGCCTGCGTAACCGCGATGAGATGGACTGGAAAGCGTGTCTCTGCCGCTGATTGGATCGCTCCCATCTTGTCTCGACGTCCAGACACATCATCTTCACGAGCCTGCGCTACCGGGGATCTCACCACAACCGGCCCGACGACTGACTCACCAACAGGAAGCCATTCTCTGATATCCTCCCACGATGCAGACATGTCGCCATGCGAGGTACAGCGCATCCATGGTCCTACTCTTGGGCCTCTCCATCCGTCGTCATCCATTCATTCACTGGCGGCCAGCCTCCTCTGCCAACGAAGAGGCAGCGTCGTTGAGCACACATGTCAGGACTCTTATAATACACCTTTTGCACCGTTCTGTCCCGTCCACCAAGCACATTCTCATAGTCCATCTCTGGAACTCATATCCATAATTTCAGAAACCTCTCTCCCTTTTATCCATGATCCTCTGCGGTGTCTCGGAATCTCTCCATGATGCACCGACTCCTACCATGCCTGCTATGGCTCTCCCCCACGCTGGCCAGCCTCAAAGACCTCGCGAGCTGTGATCCCCTCCGAAAAGATATGCGTAATGGTCCTCCACCACAACCCACCTCTTTCTTCCCACATCCCCCGTCCTCAACCCACCTAAATCATCATCTTTCTACCCTCCGAGAGAGTGAGGCATCCCCCACTAACCCTCTCCTTTTTCTCCCAAACAGACTGCCCTCCAGACCCGGCCTTCGCCAGCAAAACCTCCTTCGACTTCTCCTCCTCGAGCTGGGACGACCAGCACTTCCTCGACTTCTGGAGCGTGGACAACAGCACCGCCGATGACAAGAAACGCCTGGACTTTGGTGCCAACGGCAAGGGCCTCGCAATGGGCATGTTCAAGACGGGCGACGCCCCCACCCTCGTGAGCAACAAGTACCTCTTGTTCGGGAAAGTCTCCGTCACCATGCAGGCAGCCAGGGGCCCAGGGCTCATCACAGCCATGGTGCTCAAGTCGGATTCGGGCGACGAGATAGACTGGGTGAGTCAGCCCCGTTGGCCGAGGAGGACAGGCTAAAATGACGACCGAAGAAAAGCTGAGTGAGAGCCCGCCAGGAACTGCTCGGGGCATACGACAACCAAGCCCAGTCCAACTACTTCTACGACGGACAAGCCCTCTTCAACACGTACAATGACACGTACGCCCTCTCCACGTCCTCGTTTGACGCGCCGCAGACCTACGCCGTCGAGTGGACAGACCAGTTCCTCAGCTTCTCCGTCAACGACACCATCCGCAAGATATGGTACGTCGGCGAGATCCCGGCCGACAAATGGCCCCAGACACCCATGCAGGTCAAGCTGGGCGTGTGGTCCGTCAGCAACGAGAGCGACCACGGTACAATCGCGTGGGCGGGCGGCGTGCCGGACTGGGAGGCCGCTCCGTACAAGGCCTTGTTCACCAAGGTCGACGTCCAGGACTACATGGGCTTCTGCAACGACACGGAAACGTACGTGGAGTATCAGTACGACGAGAGGACGGTAGGCTGGCAGAACGTCAAGATGGCAGGGTGCAAGAGCCGCCCGGGGGCGGAGCTGCAGACCCCGAGTCCCGTGGAGAGTGGCGATGCCAGCACGACCGAGACGGGAGAGCCAAAGACGGGCGACGAGAATGGTGCACTGGCGATGCGGTCATCGAGAATCATCGGTGGTGTCTTGGGGCTGGCTTGGCTCTTGGTCATCTGAGCTCGTTCGAGGCCATGGAGGAGGAATTTGGAATGATGATGATGGGGAGGGAGAATGTTTGTTAATATTCTTGGTTCTGTTCTTCAAGTCTTGTTTCGAGTTTGTAGTTCCGCAATAATTTGATGTGAGGACGGTCTGATGGCAGTTTCGTACATGTATTCACCTGACCATTGAGCATTCTTGCATCTACAACCAGTGTTCAGCTCAAAAACCCGTCGTCATCTAGATATTATGGTGAACACTACTTGACATCCTCAATTCCAGTATAGTCCGTGAAGCATTATATTCTTGACTCATAATCCGTTTTGAAACTATCCCATCGAGCTGACAATATCCGCGCGCTGTCAAAGGAGGCTATCCGCGCAAAATAATGCACATACATACACCGCCCAATCTCGCTAATGCGTCGATCGGTCCGGGTCTTGCTAAGCTCCGATATCATGAGTAATGGGTATCGTGATAAACTAACATGACAAAAGGAAAGCAAAGGGCAAATGACAATCACAAGCTCTGGGGAGAGAAGAAAAAAAACCCCCAAGAGAAGACAGCGTGGAGAGAACTGTCAAGGCCGCAAAGTTTCGTCCGCATCCTCATCGTCCATCATTTCCATGTCCCCGTCGCTCAGTTCACCCCTGGCGGCTTTCTGCGCTAAATCCCTTTCCGCATAAATTTCTCGCTTCCTCGCCTCAGCTTGCTGCAAACAGTCCACGTAGGTTCGGAATTTGACAATCTCCCGAAGCAGGTAAGCGCTCTTACGCTCCCAGTTGGCCATTGCTTTGCCGGCGTTTTGCCCTCTAGGTGTAAAGGCCAGTAGCATGGGACTGCGGAGCTGGTTGTGAGACTGAAGCTCCTCCTCAATGCTCTTGACATATGTAATCAGCACCTGCAATTGTTCCGTCTCGGTCGCGTTGCTGGGTCGCATGCTCTGTGTTGGCGGCGCCCATTCGGAAATATGAATCCGGTCTCCGGGAAGCTTCCCACGTGCGCCATTGTTGGTGAATGCACCTGATACATGGTCAAAGCTTGAGCCACGGAAGCTGCCGCTGGCGGCACTGGATTTTCGAACATGCGCTGCGCTGCTTCCAGGCCGCGAGTTTCGCCCACCGCTTGTGAGAGAAGTCGCAGATTCGTTGATGGCGCTGACCAGTGCGTTGTTCACGATTGCGTCGCTCCAGCCGTACTCAATGTTGCTTATACCACCGACGAGCGGGTGGGTGCTGAGACGAGCACTCCAATAGTTGGCTGTGTGGACAAACTCCCGAATGATCTCAGGGGTACCGACTTGGAAGAGGTGAACCGCCCCGGTTGGCAAGCTGAGAGCCCAGACGTGCGGGCGGGACCTGGAATAACCGGGAGGTGGCAAGGCTGAGGCCAATGTTAGACGAAGATTAAAGGTTCCAAGGTTGACAGCATTGTCCTGCCAGTTGCCGCCTCCCACTGGCCCCATTGGCCGACCTCCATTTCTTGACCTGCTCTTTTGGCGCATCGACTTGCTCGCGTTGAACGAGAACATGCTGATTTGACCTTTCTGGGCAACTGCGAATACTTCCGTCCAGTGACGGTCCTTGGCTCGCTTTCCGTATCCGTCCAAGTGATGTTTGTGCATGACCATGCCTTCCTTGATCCAAGGGGGACCGGCGAGCTCCAGCGATTCATCCTCAAGAAATTGTGTTGACGATGCGTCGGCACTCAGGATTGAAGGTGCATTTTCTTGTCCGTTGGCATCCTCGTCACGGATGATGGCTTGGCTCAAGGCATTAGCAAATCCAATGGATTGTTGATAATCACCACGAGGCATCGAGGAAGCAAACGAGTCTTGCGACATGGACCCCTGGGTTCTGCCCAACGAGTGCTTGCTCCATGTGGCAGACGACATGGCCGGGCTCCACATGGAGTTGCCGTCATCAAAACTCGTGCGACTGGACGACATTCCCGTGCGGCCAAGGCCGGGGCGAGACCTGCTCTTCGAAGTCCATCGAGAAGCGCTCGTCCGGCTACCATTCTCGACAACACGACCTCGAGAAGACAGCTGAGTTTCCGAAGGTGCTTTGCTCAAGATACTCGGGCTCCTCTTCAGCATGCCGAGAACGGACAGGCTGCCCTGTGAGGGCGCCGAGTTGATGGGCCGCTCGTTTTCAGCTCCGAATAGCGGCAACCGCTCTTCTCGAATCGAGGCGTAGATGGATTTCAGTACAATTTCTACCTGCTCCTCCCAAGCCCTCATGGGGCCGTGAAACGACGATTTCACGAGGGGACCACAACCATCATAATCACTCGAGTTAGTGTCTGATCGAGGTGAAGGCCGGAACGAGTTGCGATGGGAGCGGCTGCTGTTTTCGGTTGCGTGCCGGCCCGGGTCTGCACTCAGCATTGGGTTCTTATCAGGAAGAATGCTTGGCCGCACGAAAGCACCTGGCGCCGACTCGGCCACGGCCTGCGCGATGGTTGTCATCGTGTTCTTGATGAACTGACTCCGTGTCATTTTCTGCTCAATGTCCGCAACATGAAGATCGGTATTGAGTAGCATGATGGAGTAGCAAATCGTGTGAATGACATCTAAGAGATATTGTCAGCGAGCAGTCTTGTCTCATCGCAGGTTCGACACCAAATACCTGTCGCCTTGAATCCATGTTGCGCGTTGCAATCGCACCACCTCTTCGAGAAGGCAACCAAGATACGGTCCACCTGTTGCGTTTCCGCTCTCAGAACCAACCGCCCGCATACTTGACGTAGCGAGGTTAGAATACTCTGGTCTGTGAAGTTGTACAGTTCCATGTAGGCCTGCAGCGTGCGCTGGCGAATCGGCCCTTGTTCCCCCATCCAAGCCGCAGCTTTGTCTTTCTGAATGAACTCCTCTCCGCCATCGTATATCCTCCGTGCCTTCTGGCGATCATCTTCCGTCGGCTCACCAATGACAAACTCGGGCTCATCCAGAGGCTTACAAGACTTGATCGCCTCGAGAGTGCCCAAGAACTTGGAGCTCGAATCCCCCGTGTCCTCGACGAGCAAACTGGGTGCTACACTTGGGGCTGTCTTGTAGCCGGTTCCAGTGGATCCCGACGCAAAACTTGTTGACCGACCGCCATCGACAGGAGCGCCTAGAGTCGACTGTGCACTTGGTCGACTTCCTTCTACCAAATCCAGCAGAGGATTCTTTTTGCCTCGAATGGTAGCGTCGCGGTCCTCCGCGTCATTCTTGACTCTGCTCGGTGACGAAGAGGTCAATCCTGACTGTTTTCTGCTTTTCTTGTGAGCTCCATGACCTGCATCATCGTTATCACTACCCGCGTCGAGGTCCAGAAACGAGTTACTATTTCGAAGCTTCTTTTGTGTTTGTTTCGATGCTCGAGGTGGTGTGCTTTCGAGCTGCTCAGTGTCGGCTTCGGGCTTCACCCTTCGGATGCGCGCGTTGGGGCTAGGTTGGTAATCACGAGAGAAGTCTCGCTTGAACTCTTCATTCCTCGCCTCGACATGGGTGTCTGATTTGGCACTTGGAGTGTTGGTGATGTCTGCCAACGGCGTCGAAACAGCCACGCCAGTGAGGCCGAGTCCTGCAGCACTCTCACGGAGGTATGGGTTCATAACTTGGCGTAAGCTACTCGTAGGGCTGGATGGATTCTGTGCTCCTACTGCTGCAGGAGTCTCATGCTTGGCGTGTTGGATGTTGGCCACAGAGCGTAAAAGAGGCACCGGGGGCACTTGATCGACGCTGGGTAGAGGAGGCGCCTCGTCGGCAACAGACTTCTTACGGCGGCGAAAAAAGGACGACGACTTCTTTTGCAATTTAGGGTGGTGGTACGAGTGTGACGACGACGTGTCCCGCGAGGGAGGAACAGTGGTTGCCCTGGAAGGGGTAGCGGGTGGTTGATGTTGAACATTTGTCGTGGGGTTAGGGGAAGATGGGTGCCGAGGGGTGCTCGTCGGGGGTATATCGATGTTGCTGTTGGCAGGGGCGCTTGCCTTGGACGAGCCAAAAACACGTCTGAAAAAGCCTGGCCGCTCTTTCACTTGGGAGGCAGCAATGGCTGAAGCTTCTGGATTCTTGGATTTGCCATAGCCAACGCTCGGAGCGGGTGCGGAATCCAGCTCGTCGGGCGCCATTGCCCAGGCAGACTGTGCGACAAGGCCCTTTTTGCTCTTTCCTGCTGAGCTTTTTAGAGACCGGCTTGTACTTAGCCTGCGCTCGGATGTGCGGGAATCGATTGGCTGCGGTGGCGGGGGGATGGCCGACACGCAGACCTGAGGCTTCGCGACGCGGCCCGCCAGGCACGTTGGGCGTCGGAGCAGCAGCGTAGTCATCGTCGTCGTCGTCGTCGTCGTCGTCGTCGACAACAAAGGAATCGGGAAAATCGATGCGAAAGGGAGAGACCAATGAAAGTTGCTGAGGCCCGTGATCGAAACTAGCAGATCGTCCAGTTCTTTGTGCCAAACGTTGGTTCATTGAGCCATTGGCATGAGTCATGTCAATGCTCACGCTGCTGCTACTTTTGTTGCTGTGCATGCCGCCGCGGGCATGACTGCTTCGAGGCGGCGATCTGGGGTTAGCCTGATTCCTGTAAGACATTTTTCGCATGCTGTTCAGGCGCGGAAACTGCGTGGTCTGCAGATTGCTCGAGCCGCTATTACTTCGACGTCCACGCGAAGGGGGCCAAGCGGTGGACTGCCTCTTTCTAAAGTCATCGAAAACGCCAACGTCCAAATCAGAGCTGTAGGACAACCGGTGCCAATGGCGTTGTCTGCCGGAATCGTAGCGTCCACACGAGCTCGTCGTCGAGTCGTTGGTGTTGTTGGTATACGGCCTCGATGAATAGTCGTCGTCGTCGTCGTCGTCGTCGTCGTGACCGGCGGCGGTGGCGGCGGTAGTGGCGGCTCCTCCTGGACCTCTGTTGCTCCCAGAGTAAGAATCCGTGGGCGATTGACCAAACGAAAATTGATCCAGAGACAGGAGCATGTTCACGACGAGAGAATCTCGAGTGATGTCTCGCGGGGACAGGGAGATCTCATGGGAGTCCCGTGGGGGTGCGAGCCGTGTGATTATCAGCCATGTTGGCATCCATGGAAGCAGTGGGTTTGTCTAGGAGAGAGTCATTGGCGGCAAGACAAAGGCGGCGACGGAATGATGCAGGCGCCGAGGAAGACGCAGGGTCAGGCGGATGCGGAGCAGCAGTAGTCGCAGTGGCATATGCAGCCGTGTTCAACTTGGATAAGAAGTCCTGTGTGAAGGCTCCTCCTCCTCTTCGTCGAGGCGGTGACTGGGAGGACGGGCAGGACGGGCAGGACGGGGAGTGCAGATGTGATTGGCCCCCGTGACGCTGGTGCTGGAGGGGAGGTGCTGGAGGTGCTGGAGTTGGCCGTTGATTCCATTAGTGGCTCCCGTAGTCCCTGTGGCTCCTGTGGCTCCTGTGGCTCCTGTGGCGTTGGTGCTACTAGCGGCAGTAGATGTGCGACTAGTCCCTGGCCCAGGCCGCCGTGCCTTGGTCAAGGCGCTAGACACTCGAGGTGGCACAGGCACAGGCCGAGACTGGGGAGATTGCAACGGCTGGAGAGGCGGTGGCAATAGCAGAGGCTGAGACCCAACAAGTTCGGGCGTCGTGGCCTCTGGCGTCGGCGCCTCTGGAACAGTGGACAAGGCTCGAGGCTTCCTAAACGATGAGGGTGTGAGCCGAGAGAAATCAGCGTGCGGGGCTGACGACGTGATGGCGAGCGAAGCAAGGGACGACAAGAAAGGGTTGTGGCTGAAATATATTGTCTTGGAATGATCAAGGTGAGATGATGGGGATGGCGGAGTTGACAGCATCATGGTGGTGCACGGAGTACGGAGCAGGCGAGGCAGGCAGCTGCCTGGGCACGGGAGATTTTGTTGGCCTCGTACGGAGCAGATCTGCGTATTAGGCGACTCCTGATATTGTCTGTCTTACTCCATCAATATCCAGAAACATGCCCAATGTGGGATGAGAACTGAGAACAAGGCAGCCGCTGTCTCTGGCGTTGACTGGTGGCGGCCGGATATGGGAGACGAGTCGGCACGATGGTAAAAATTCAAAATTCACGATAACAGGAAGAGCAACGTAACGATAAGTCAACAGCACAGGGGCAGCTGGGTTTAATAGTATCACGCATCACATCGCATTTGGCATCGCTTCTCTTGAAACCAAAGCGGCGGCCCACCCCGTCAGGGCTTTTCGAGGCGCGCGAATGAGTTGGACTGTCACTCAGTCATGCTCAACGATGCTTAATCATGGTCAGCCATGATGCTTCGAGGAAAGCCTGCATTTGGGTGCATTCTTGTGCGGCTAATTTGAAACAAACACGGGGAAGTAGACTGCCGCTGCTCCTGCCTGCCTGCATGCATGCATGCAAGCACGTGTCTGGAAGACCAGCCAGCAGGTAATAATTCTTTTTCTTCGTGTCCACCACACCTCGCTAGCAATTATTGGCTGCCACACAAGAAGGAGGAAAAAAAGCAATTCGACTCATCCTCGCTAGCCTGTTCGTCGCGCGCTAGCCACATAACAATGGGGGTGAGTGAATACGGAGTAGTTGGCACAGCGTCCGTCTTGGCTCCTGAGTCCTGAGTCCTGACTGGCTAGCCCCTTTTCTCCATTCCGTCTCGACCTGTTTGTCACTCTTATTATTATACAAACTCCGTACTCTTGACTCGAACGGCGCCAGACGAGTCAGGCAGGAAACAGTCTAGGAACCAAACGGGCCATGGCCACAAGTATTTAACCAACCACCTCCGGCCACTTGGCAATCAATCTATCCATCCAAACACACCACAGAGTGCCCATCTGGCTCTCTACACGTGGAATCCGATTGGTAGAAACTCAACCAGTCGCCACGGTTTAACAAGAACATTTCTGAAACACGTGTCACGACAACCAACATTTCCTCTTCAGGGTTCAAGCTGTTTGGACTGTCCCGCAC
This sequence comes from Epichloe scottii, assembly GCA_021950295.1. NCBI lineage: Eukaryota > Fungi > Ascomycota > Sordariomycetes > Hypocreales > Clavicipitaceae > Epichloe > Epichloe scottii. The sequence continues at coordinate 4,894,157 of CP083247.1, read as the reverse complement.
AAAAGAAACGGCTAGAAAACGTCGATTATTGATTGCTGGACAGTTTTAGCGCGTCACGGGCACAGCACCGAGCAAGTTCGCATCAGACGGTCAGCCTTGTGCGGTTCTCGGACCGCCTCCGTACTCTCCAATAGCCTGTCATGTGCATGAATTCTACTCGAAAAGGACCTTGCTGCGTGCTGACGTACTCAAAGTCGTAGAGGACCTTCTCATTGGTCAATCGGCTGTCGTGAACCTGATTTGGACACCATCTGGGTCAGGAGCGGGGCCGTAGCAAGGTCCGGCTCTGGTCTCAGACCTGCAGTTTGTTTTGTCTCGATAGCATTTTCGTTTTTCCTTGTTGTTGTTGACGACGACCGAGAAATGATCGATAAGTGATGACGCACCTTTGACAATCTCGTCATCGTTTCATATCACTTTGCTGCTGCCATCCCTCACCTTCGCCCCCGCCCTCACCCTCACCGCAGCAGGGTCGCAGCAGGGCAGGGAATGACCTTGCCACGGTCGCACGAATCCCAGGTCCCCCGATCTTGTGATCGATGCCACTCTCTCAAAGAGCGCTGTAAATGGAATCCCGGGGTCCCTCGATGCGAGCGGTGCGTCAGGGTCGGCCATGCATGTGAGAACCAGAGGCCTGTGAAGCGACCCGGACGTCCGCCCGCGCCATGCATGCCATTCCGCACCAGGCGGCTTCGAGTGAAGCAATATCCCGAAAGCATCGCCACGAGTGAATCCGACGCCAGCCTTCCCCGAGCCCTGTCGAATCATTACCATCCACATCCACCCCGTCGTCTTCCTCCGTCGACGGCACAGACGGCAGCCGGCTTCTTCCGTCGATACGGAAAACGACCCTATCGGCCTTTGCTCACTTGTCCAAACACGAGCTGGCGCTACTAGATCGAGCCGTTCATCAAGACGACTTCATCCATTTGTTCGTTCTGGGTCCCAGCTTCCGCGAAAGCCACCGACAAAAGCTCATCTTCCACCTGCTCTCATCACACCAAACGGTCCTAGATGGCTATCTCGCCTTCGCACTGTCCATGGGAGGAGACAAGGTTCAGGTCAACAACAGCTACCGACACGCCGCCTCGGCCCTGGTCACATTGCGCTCGCTCTCCGCCACGGCCACGGATCCCAGCCAAGCCGACAGCGCGCCGTCTTGCCTCATTCTGGGCTGGCAAATGCTTCACTTTGTCTTCAAGCTCGGCGGCGGCGAGCTCCTTGACATATGTAACCAGACGCTCAGCCTCATCAAGCCGCATTTCTCATCGCACGGCTTTTCCGGGGACACGACGTACCTCTCCTTCATGACGAGCCTTGTCTTGACCGAGACGGCCGAGTGCCTGTTCAAGACGAGATTGCCCACCGTGCGAATGGACCATCCCGCAGCCACGACGCGCATTGACGGCTGCGTGGGGCTGTGTACCAGCTTATTGCCATACCTACACGATCTCGCCGTCTTGAACCATGCAATGGGTGCGAGCCGTCGGTCATCGAAGAGTTTGGGGGCGGACAACAAAAAGAGCTCTCGAAGCAGCCACGGACAGAAATGAATTGGGCCAAGCCCCTGGCAGTCTTGGAACGCAGGGTTCGCTCGTGGCAACCAAGCGTGCCTCCCGACTTCTGCCATGGGTTCACCCCCGTCGAGGCCGCTCACATGATGTGTCAAGCTCAAGTCATGCAAACCGCTGCTCTTCTGATCATCCACCGTCTACGATGCCCCTACGGAACTCAAGACGCCACGGCGCGCGCCCTCTCGTCCAGCATCCTCGATGCCATGGACCTCGCCCTCAATGCCACAGGCAAGGTCCCCTTCTGTCTGGACCTGCCGCTCATCGTGGCCAATTTCGAAGTCGGCGATCTATCGGCGCGAGTGCAAAACATGTCCAGATTCACGTCCATAGGTAGCTACTCCTCTGTGTTTCACACGAGAATCTGGACCATGCTAAGCCTAGTCTGGGGCGCGAAGCATGGTCGGTCCGATGTGCACTGGTACGATCTGGGAGACATTCTTTCAAGATTCTCCTGACACTACGGATTACACCATCAGCAATGAGAACCCCCGACTTCCTTGCCAAACATGCTCGAATCGCATCAAGAGCAACTTGTGCAGCGTCAATGTCTTGCGGAACACCCCTCTGCGCTTGTGCCCATTTTTGCATTGTTCGTCATAGTCAAAGTCCCATACGAACCCTGGTTCTCAAGTCTCTCGCCCTCGACACACCCAACCTGCACAACCCCCCCCGCCCCAATACACGCACCCCGAGCCCAGACCAACGACCCATCTTCCCCTCTGCAGCCATGCCCAAGCACGACCGTCGTCTAGATTAGAAAATTGAAGCAACTCATTTGATAAATGTAGTACTCCGTACATGTATAACTAATGTACTCCACTCAATACTCTCTATATGTCCCCGTTAGTCCTCATAATGAGTCCCCATATTCGCTCGCTCCTACAAGTTCTTGAATATTATTACAAGATAGGTTCCGGAGGTATGAAGAAAAACAAAAATTCCTTGCGCCGCGCCAAATATGCCGAATGCTATGCATTAGATACATCCACCCAAACTTGCCTCGTTGAACAACATTGCAACACAGAATGAATGGATTGTCACTAATCTTCTCGTGCATGGTCTCCTTTCCGTGGCAGAAGATATACATCCCCTTCGCCGCCCCCCTTCGGGGCGTCTCTGGCTTTCCTGAATCTATGCCGTTGAAAATGAGAGAAACATCTGTGGTAGTGTGGATGATATTAGATCAAAGAGCAACAACGCCACAATGTAGTGTACACTGTCTAGAAAACAGTCCTTCGGCGGAGGAATGTGTCGTATCGTTGCCGTGTCTTTGCTCATGGCCGAACTCCATATCGCCATTGCTCTACGCGGTCCATCGATTTGGTAGGAGTCTGTCCCGGCATCATGCCTCCACCACTGCCATACATCTGACTGGCGGGACGTCCATCGTACATGCTCATGGAGCTCATTCCGTTATAGGGACCATAGGGACTCGGAGCTCCGTACCCGCCGCTCATGGCACCGTATGCCTGCTGGCTCATGGTCGGAGAGCCAAAACTTGGCACTCCGTAGCCAGACATGATGCTCGTTCGATTGCCGGGCGAGAGTCCGAGCGTGTTGACGGCAGGACTCGACAAGGCTGCTTTGGGCCCATAACCACCTGTGCCGTCATTGAAAGCTCCGCCCAGGAAGCCGCCGGATCGTTCAATGTTGATTTGGGGCAGTGCCGTGGGCATCTGCATCCTCAGTGCTGTCATCTTACTCTCGCGGTCTTGGGCAGCTCGCCGCTCGGAATCCTGACGCAGTCTCTCTTCGTGCATGCGCGTGTCCGTTTCTCGCTTGGGATGAGCAGACAATACGTTTGCGAGACTAAGCCGTCGACGATGATCTTGACCCTGCTGCGACTGCGACTGCGACTGGTGTCCAGCCGAATTAACAAAGCCGATTTCTCGATCTCGAGCTTCGCGCTCCGCTTGAAGCCGCCTTCGACGCTGGCCCAAGGTTTCTTCCTCGCCGGCCGCGTTGAGGACACTGTCTTTCTTTTCTCCCTTCTTGTCGTCCTTTGGCTTCGACTTTGGCTCCTCAGCGTCACCGAACTGGCTCAGCAATTCGGCCGAGAAGGCGACACTGACTGGGCGGGTCTTGGGCAGCTCTCCATCTTTAGTTGCCAGTCTGCGGCGCCTGTTGCCCAGCGTCTCTTCTGCAATCTCCTCGACCTCTGGGGTCCGAAGGCCCGGGCTGGGTGTCACGATTTCAGTGTGAGGATGTTGGGCCTCCAGACCACGCGCGGCCGAGAAGGACATGATGCTTTGGCGGTGGTTGAGCAAGGGGGCTGAGGTGGCGGCGGTTCCAGTCCCTGCAATCGGGCGCGGCGATGGCTGAGCGGCTCGTTATCCTCCATCTCTCGTCTTTCCATGAGACCCAGTGGTCGCTCGAGGTCAGCCCAGTTCTTGGCTCCGCGTTGCATTGCTGCAATGATGGCCAGGGGTACATTCTCATCGTCTGATCCGTCTTGATCAAAATGCGCGTTGCCGTCTTCCCAAGCCAAGTTGACACGCTTGTTCTGGCGATTCTTCTTCTGGGCCTCGGCGACAGTGTCCATTTCCAAGAGCGTGGCATAGTTGCCGTTGGGAAGCCCCTTGCCCAGGTTCCTCACGCGTTGCTTCTGCTCTTGTTTCCGCAGCTGAAGCTCGGCGAGGAGGGTGGTGGGTGGTCCTTGGTAGGCGTCGTCTGGGATCTCGTCTCCGCCATCGTCTCCCTCTTCGTCTCCGTCATCTACTTCTCCATCCTCGGCGCCGACCCGCACCACCTTGTCTGCGCTGTTCACGCTTTCGGCGGTGCGTCGACCGTCACCAGGGAAAAGGGCATCGTCAGCCTTGGTGGATGTGATGGCAATACTACTATGCGGCCGCTTTCGATCCTGACTTTCATAGCTACTGGTGCGTTTGCCCAGCCACATCATGGAAGACCTCTTTTTCGGTCCCAGAGGTTCCGCGACGAGAGCCTGTACGGTTGCGACGGATGGCTGGGCTCTGTGCTGCTTCTTTTGCTTGCCATAGATCTCACTCCCCAACTTGCCAGCATATACGTGATCCGTGAAGGCACTGACTGGCGCGTTTGCAGAGGCGTCAAGAATGCTGTCCAGGGTAGCCATGGCAGAACCGTCCTTGATCTCGACTTCGGGTGCCGCTGAGGGGAGACCGAAGAAGGCACTCGCTCGGAGTTGTGGCGTTAAATTACCGAGCACGGACGCCATTGATTTGCGATTGTTCAAAGGCGCTTTGGACAATCGCTCGGGACGTCGCAAGTGATCTGGCGCAGCAGCATCTCCGTGAGCATGCTCGTGATGCACGAGATCAGGACTCGACTCGGCCTCGGCCAACGCGCCAAACGAAGAGAGAGCTGCAAACGAATCCCGGTGAGTTGCCACGGGGTCGGGTAACCATGAATCGCGAACTGGGACAGCCGGTGATGTGGCCAGACCAGAATTGGCGAGCGCGGACTGGCGTTTGCGTCGGGGTGACGTGGACAAGTCTGGTGTATTGGCATCCATCATGGCGCCAAGCACTTGTGATCGCCTCTGGTCTCGGACGGCAGCCTTGGGCTTTGATGACAGTTTAGGTGGCAGATTCAGCATCGCAGGGACACGTGCCGGATAGTACAGCATCTTTGTGCCAGTTGATGGGTCAATATAGGATGTTGGTCGGGCCACAGACATTGGTACTGGCCGCGGTGTCGGCAGATCAGAGTTGAGTCCCTCTGGCACATATGACATTTCGTCCTCATCTTGAGATTCCCAGTGGACGCCATCAAAGTCGACGAATGCGTCGCGGGCTTGTTCAGAGGTGTTGTTGGAATGAACGCTTTCTGGCCGTTGCGATGGCTCGTGGCAGGATGTCTCTTCTTTCTGCGTGGATCGCACGGGGGCTGTTGAGCATTGAGTGGAGGACGCTGGGCCCAGATGGTCGTCCAGCATCTGATGGAAGGCATCGTCGGCGTTTGGAAGACCAAAGATTGATGTGCCTTGTGCCAGCTGCAGGTTTCCTGCGCTCTGCTCTTCGAGCGGGGGCGCAGCGTCGGCTTCGTCGAAGGCTTCCTGTGTCAGCGAGACAGGGTCCGACTCCGATATCTCGGCCAAAGACAGCTTGCTGGATCGAACACTCCTCACAGAAGAGTTGCCAGGACCGTGCCTAGAAAGAATGGAATCTAGAGTGGCGTCGGGTCGGCCGGCTGAGTTTGCGGAGCCGGATCGCAGACGACTCGTCAGCGATGTGTTGGGCGACATGACGAAGCCAGCGGGCGAGTATCCGCCTTGGCGAGCAGCGTTGTTCGTTGATACGATGGAGGCTCCCGTCGAAATGTGTCGGCCGAGATGACCTGGAGGTGATGTAGCGTTCTCGTCGACGGAAGCCATTGTGGCCAAGGCCAGTTTCGCCGACCGTCTGCTGTCGCTCCGCTTCAGTTCGCCGTGCAGGTCCCGAATCGCATCGTCGATGGAGCTCGTCATTGACAATCTCTCAGCCGTGGCCTCGAGTTGTGCAATATTGCCAGCAGCAGAGCCGGATCGGATCAATTTGTCGGGGGTGGTGTGGCTCGAGGCCGACGGATGGGCTATTATGGGTAAGGGCTTGGGTATGGGCTGGGCAATCCTCGTGTCTGCTCGAACGCTTGCGGTGCGAAGTGGACGTGCCTCGTCGCTCAGGAGAGAGCTGAGCCCAGTGTCGTGATCGGGGGTCGGCGTCGACTTTGTCATCTGGTCGACAGGGATCTGGGCGTCGGCCACGACCGGGGCCTCGTGTTGCTGGTGTCTGGTACGCGCGTCAGGGCTGTGGAGCGCGGAGCCCGAACTGATGAAGTCGGTGGTGATGGTGGGAGGGGTTTCCTTTGTCGTTTTGTTTCCATGTCCCGCTCCCGACAAGCACCCGGGTCTGAATCAACAACAACAGCATCAGCAATGCCGTCGGCGAGGATAGGGGCAGGCGACATGGCGGCAAGGGGGTCGTCGCATCTGTGGCCCACGACGACGTCCACGCCAGAGCCGGAGCTGGAGCCAGAGCTAGTGCCGGTGGCAGTGCCGCCTGACAGCAGCGACGGCGCTTTCACACTGTCTTGGCCTGAACCATCGAGAAACAGCCCGAGTGGTGTTGGTGCTGATTCTTCGGCAGCCATGGCGATGAGATGCGCTCTGCTGCGGAAGGGAAGGACGTGATGTAAATTTAGATGCTGTGTCTTTGTTGTGTCTTTGAGGTCTCCACTATCGTAGATAGCTCGAGAACTCGAGAGCATCAAGGGCCTATGTTATCTCAGCTTGTCCTCGTGATGGCCGAGACATTCGAGACACAAGCGCTTGCACCAACCGAGACTTGGTCGAGATGGCAATCATTTCTCGCCTACGGAGTACTCCGTAGTGCAGCGGAGAAGGAAGCAAGGATGATGCTACAGTCCAAAAAGAATTGTACCCAACACAAGCAAAAATGTCAAATACGGAGTAATGGCGCGCCAATTGCAAGCAGTATCATCAAGGGTGACCGGCGTAGGAAGGTAATATAGGGGCGGGAACGAATGGAGAAGGTAAAAAAGGGTTCGAGAAGCAACTTGTCTGACTCGGCCCGAGGACCAAGAGAGGATTCAGTCGGAGGCCAATTAACGGCAGTTCTCCCCGGTTGATCAAGCCGGCAGAAGGAGGAGCTTGTGTTGAATGTTTTTTTCATGCGTCCGCATCTCAATGGCTGCGAGTTCTCAAGTTGGCGAATCAACAAGCGTCGGTCGTCGGCACGCCCAAGCCCAAGTGGATGGATGCTCCGCTGGGCGGCTGGGATCGACTTGCCGCGGCGAACAGCCATGATGGTGGGCTTTTCACTTGCCAGATTGTCACTTGCCAGATTGCTGTACAGTTAGTTCAATGGAGGAAAGAGGCACGGACGCATTTCTGCTCCCAAACACCGAGTGCTCCGCTGTCATCGTCGTCGTCTGCATTGACTGGCGCAAGTGGTGGGTAAATTTCTATTCTTGGCTTCGTCGCCATTGCTGCAGCCGTCACTGCCATCCCTGACAGGGGAGTCCTCTCATCCTTGCTTGTCTTGTTGCTAGCGAATTCGAATTCCAGCGATCTGGCCCGCCGCGTAGTGCCCGTACATACGAGACACATTTGCGATGCAAGCGCGCCTGCCTTATCTGAGGGAATTACTGTCTCTCTCATCTCAGTGACTCACTGACACGGCCCGAGTCTCGCTTCCGTTCCGCAGGCACACACACACAAACAGACACTCTGCCTGGCCTCGCTCAGACGGATCGTTCGGCTCGTATCCCTGTCAACTGTCATGTCAGTTGCTTGCACACCGCGCCCTCAATGGTTCGTCCGGTGGTCAAGTTGGGACTTAAGGAAATTGGCCAGTGGCTGCGTGCGTCCTTTGATCCTGCATATCATATGCCTTGTTTGATCATGAAGCTGCGGCCCGTCACGTTGTCGTGACAAATCGACCCGTTTGTGAAGGCAGTGTGCAATCATGGCCATCCTTGCATGCACTAGATGACCGCCGTGGGATTATGTCATGTTCGAAAATGATTCGCACGATACATGAGACGCCCGCGGGCTAATCTTGAGCTGCCAGAAAAAGAAATCATGTCACGGTAATAGCTGGGGAAGCAAGTGACCAACATGTGATGTTCTCATATCTATTCCATCTGGGCGTGAACTATACATATGCACGACACACCGGGCATCACTACTGCAACCATCTAAACATATGAAAGCCAATGATGGGGAGAAGCTCGGCTCAGCCCAGCCGAGCAGAGCTACATCAACTGATGCTCGAACTCCCCGCAGATGTCCGCCCACTGCACCGTCTTGTTCGCATCGGTACTGATCTCAAGCCCGGCATCCCCCATCCTGCTGTGCAAGATTGCGCGTCCGTGCCCAGTCCACCACTGCAACGGCCACGCCTTGTCCAGCGCACCCTTGACAAGGCCGTTGTAGTGCAGGACGGCGGGGATGGAGCGCGCATGGAAGTTGGTGAAGAGCTCCACGTCCCGCCACGTAGTTTTGATGGCGCCATCGCCAAGTGCTCCGTTCGGCATCGGCGCTCTGAGCAGGTCGTCGGGGAAGGGGAACGGGTCGTGATACACACCCGCGGTTCCGTGCTCGCGCTCCTTGGCCTTCACGGCCGCTTCATCACCGTGCGCCACCGGGGATAGGTCGTCGACGGCCTCGTGGAGCAGCTGGAAGACGGTGCTGGCTAGATCGAGGCCGAGGTGGCGGTCGGTATGTCGTGTCTCGAGATGGGGCCAGATGAGGCTCTGTTCTTTGAAGTGCTCGCCGAACCCGAACGTCCACTCTTTACTGCCCCGTTGCTTCTGCCGCGAGAGCTCCTGTCGACCGTAGATGTTGCTGAAGTAGTCCTGGTCGCCGCCGTCGGTATCATATGCCATCCAAAGGACGTGAGCCCACTCGTATAGCTGGCGCAGATCCCCCACGGGTCCCATGATGGTGCCCGAGTTGAGCCAGCGGGGGCGGTTCGTCGCCGTCGACTTGTCTGTTTCCCTCCCATAGGCGTTTTCCGGGATGGGCGACGGGGGCACTGCCCAGCACGCCGGGTGCTTGTGGCTCAGTGGCCAGCAGAACTTCTCGGCGCCCATGATGACGGTCTGGTTGAGGCCGAGTTTGAGAACTTGTTCTTCCCCGTGTTGCCGGACCAGCCGAGCCCGAGCCTGGTTGTTTACGGCTTCGTACCGCTGCAATGTGACCTCCAAAGGTAGCTGGAAGATGACGTCGAATGCGTCCACCATGATGACCAACTCTTGGTCTGCCTGGGGCGGCAGGTTTCGCAAATACCTCAGCATGCCCCAGTTCTTCCCCGTCGTCATGTCATAGCCATTCATGGAGGGATCGCCCTGCTTCCGCTCCCAGTTGACGATTGTTGGAGAGGGTAGCCGTTCACGAGAGCACTCATCATGGTGCGGCACATTCGAACGTTGGCGCGATTCGCTGGAATGAGCAAGTGAACATGTTGTTTGCCATATCGGGACAGAAAGCCAGGTTGATTGGTCGGCGGCTGGTAGTTGGAATTGTGTCCTCCATTCTCGGATGCGCGCTCAAACTGTACGCCTCCGCGTTAGGGCAGAGTCAACAGAAGGAAAGTTTGGGTTTCGAGCCCGTACCTTGGACAGGTGTAACCGTCTCAATGCAAAGATGGCAGCAAGCACGCACACCAGAGTGATGGCGATGGATGCGCGGCTGGGGCCTCGAGTGGCCAATTGTTTCATGGCGATGACTGACTCCAGTCAACCAACTTGGATGAGGACGATGATGATATGCCCCGTGTGTAATAAGGGGAGTAAGGCTGAAGGGTTTAAGCCACCAACTCTTTGTCTTGTTCTCCTCCGTACTAATATTCTTAATACCTCTGTCTCTTCTCTTTTTACATAATAAGGGGCTGACGTCCTGGCTGAGTTTGACTACAAGCCCCACGCAGGGTGGCCACTATCAGCTCTCAGTGGCTATAGTGAGTGGAGCTATTTGGGATGCTACTGGGGTATTTAGGCTAGTGCAAGATACTACATAGTCATAGAAAAATACACGTGATATAAGATACTTCCTACCTCCCTTAGTGCCACACTAAGCTATGGAAAGACCTGTTATTGGCCTGCTGCCGTAAAAACAAACAGGGATTAGATTATTGCAGATCGACATGACCTCATCCGTGCAAATCTCGGCAGTTCCCGAATAATCAGGCAGAGCTCATTCGAGTAACCAACTTTAACTAACCTGAGATACTCCGACCGATGATTGTTCATTTCCCCTGCTTGGCTATGGTTGAATTGATCTTCGGTCTCGACCGGAAACGGTCTTAAGAAGCCCCGGGTCTGCAAACCCTGAAATGAGTGAAATCTGCCGACCGAGGGCGAATCTAGTTGACCTCGGATTCGGGCAGCAGTTCGGAAGAGACAATGTTCAATGTCGGATTGAAATTGAAATAAACAAACATGGAGAGCAAGCGAGCAAGCGTGGGAGAACCGAGGAGCGGTCAACCCCTAATCCCAGCTTGCACAGTGTGGCCGTTATCGTGGAAGCCGAAGTCGGAGACGGGGACGATAGTGAAGCGAGTCAAGCGCGGAGTGCGGAGAAGGTGTAATCCGTACTCCGTACTGTCAGCCAATGTGGGTGGTGCAGCGGGGGGAGCGAGAAAGGCGAGAAAGGCGAGAGGGTTCAGGCGCCATTGGCCAGCAAACAAGTCTGGTATTGAACTGAATGGCATTGGGTTCTTATATTTTATTGCACTGCACGGCATTGCGATTGCGATTGCGATTGCGATTGCATTGCCTAATCGCATTGGCGAAAACCTGAGACAAGTGTCGAGGCCGGGTTCTAGTTCTGGTGTGACCGTTGACCCGTCACTCTGTCTGGTCGGTGCCCCCACCCACTTTGACGAGAAGTCAAGTCTGGTCTACTCCGTAATAATATTCTACTATTCGATACACAACCATGGACCATCGTGAGGTGGCCGTGTACAGACACTCGTTCAACTCCGGCCTCTCCTGGCCGACGCGACCCCTGCTCCCTCGCTCGCCTTGGTGAGGCCATCCCATCATCCCATCCCTTCTTCCCCGACACATGCTCTCTCGCTTTTTGTGTCATCATTCTTCTCACCTCCATCCCGCAATTCCCATCCTGCCCATCACTGGCTTCCACTTCTGCACCCTCCCTCCTCCACTGCCCTCTCTCGTTTGCATGCAGTGATCACGCAGGTTCCAGGGACACCGACTTGCCGCCGCACATCGAGGCGTGTCTCGTTGCGTGCCCCCTTTGGATTTGCTCATTGCCACAAACCACAACCGAATCGGTTTTTTTCTGTGTGTGTTTTGTTGTCAGCATGTCTAGCACCAACCCGCCGAAACGGCGATTCGCACCCGTTCCCATTGAGACGACTTTTCAGTCCAACCGGAGGAGCAGCATGCATGGCGGTCACCGAGCTGGCCCGATACCGGAACCGACCCCAGAGCCATCCCCTCGGTCTGCCTCACCGCCGATGCCACAGCCGCGACACAAGCGTCGATTCAAACCCCAACTCATCGAATCGTCTCGAAGAACAAGACGAGTGGGAGACCCGGGTCCTGCGACGAGGCCGACCGATAAAACGGACATTACGCCTTACACGAACCACATCTACGTCGCCAGGTCGAAGCACAGGAGGAAGAATGGGGAGTCTTTGGACGACGAGCCGGTTCGGCACATGCCGCCGACGAGACGGGAGTCGGAAGATGAGGGTGTCAAGGAGTATCTCTTGGAGATCGCTGCCAAGGAAGCCTCGAGGCAGATGGTGGAGGAGGCCCTCGCTGCCTTTCCCAACAGCCGGGCTCGCGAGGGCGGCGTCGCCCACTTCTACTTCCGAGAGAGCTCAGGTAGCGACAATTCTGCAGAGGACACCCCGCAGCATCAAGAAGATGGTGGCGCTCAGCCCAGGGCCCGCAGGAAGTCATCGAATCTGAAGTTGAACTGGTGGCAGAAGCACATGCAAAATCATGCTGAACAGCTGGCGTATCACCGGGGGGACGATGAGATGGCACTGGACGCCGACGAGGACGCCATCATGCCGACAGATTCGGATCTGGACAAGATGGATCTGCCTGCGCCTCCCGATCCGCTGTGGACAACAACAAATAGGATCTCCCCGAGGATAGAAGGGATTCCATGGCCGAACTACAAGATCTGAGAAACTCCCTGACACCATTTGCACGGCCAGGACCAGACAGTCCTCCTGCATTTCCGGCCGGGAATAGTCTTCAACTACCAGGGGGATGCAGCTTCCGGGCGGCCATCCCCATATCATCGAGACGTCGGCTTCGGTTCCATTGCAGATGCTCGCCCTGCGGCGGATCGCGGGCCCGATATTGGATTCGGCCGGCCATTCGGTGCCTTTGGTCTGAAACCAGACGACCCCAAGCTACATCTTATGCGGCAAGCCGCGTCGCCTCCGATGCTCGGCAAAGACCTAACATTTCGGCAATGTCCGTCACCGAAACAGACCAAACTCGAGACGGACCATCCATTCTTTCACAACGAATCCCACAAGGATCACAATCGCGACACGACCGGCCAAGGTGGTCTCTGGCAGGGCTACTGCTTCCGTTCAGAGTCCAACAATGGCTATGTCGTACCAGCCGACATGCACGGAGCAGGCATGCTCGTCACGCCGCACCCGCCGGGAAGCCCCGAGACGCCGGTGGCTATGACTCTCGATCCATGAGCGAGGAGCCCGAGTCGATGCTGTCTTCCTCCAACTCGTCGGAAAGTCTAAACAACAACCTCGGCAGTCCCACGAGATCAGAATACCGCCTCCGGGCCAGCCAGTCCAAGGGCCTCCACATGCTCCACGGGCTCGATGACCGTCTCCGCCGCGAAAAAGCCCAAGTCGAGCGCGACGAAAAGATTGCCTCGGAATTCGGCGACGAGTTCGTCACCCAGGTCTACAACTACCTCTCACTGGGGTACCCCGCCATGGCACACTCGTTCGACGAGGAGCTCGCCAAGATCAGCGGAGTCTCGGTAGATGACCTCTGCAGGAACGACGAAAAGCAAATGGCAAAGGGGCACATGCTCGAAATGAACCTGCGAGAGACGCCGGAGGAGGACCGATGTCCGCGGTGGAAAGCCCTCCGGATCTACATTACCGAGTGGGCACGGCAGCATCCCAATCTTGATAATCTCGATCCCCTTGCGTGGGGTGTGCGAGAACGACGCGGCAGTTGGGCCATCTAACTGTGGTTTTCTTTTTTCTTTTTTCTTTTTTATGGAGAGAGATGTATTCTATCGTTCACAATTGACAGAGCATGTATTGTCTGTACTGGCGAGCGGTGAAACAATGCAGGGCATCAGTGGAGCGGCTCATCTGACATGTCCACGATGTGCTTTCATTCAGTCATATGCTTTTCTGCTGTGTCATTAGAAGAAGGGGAGAGATGTGTAGAGATTTTGGTTCTTGGTTCCACCTGAAAAGCATTGGGTTTGGTGGAGGGGTTCTTGGATAGCGCGTTGAGCATGCATTGTGCAGGCGTTTTTTCATATATATATGCATGTTATTGCATACTGAGTACCTGCCCTGGGAAAAGTGAGGGTGATATTCCGTTGTAATCGTGTTCGTAGCAATGGTCCTGATAGAGGTGGTCGTGGATAGACTGCCAACACGTCTCGTCACGGGGTCGAACAGCACGCGAGCACAGAAACAATATATTGCACAACCCACATCTACAAGCCAACACCATGTTAAGCCAAGAAATGACATGCCCCCCCTTCTTTCCACCTACATGTAGTCCCGTCGCAACCAGATTCTTTTTTGCCTTCTGTATGGAATCTCATTTCCTCCCTGAAAAAGCCCTGCTCACCTTCTGCATCTTGGACGGCGGAGCAGCCTCCACGTCGCTCTCTTCGTCCTCGCCCATGGACTCGTCCACGTCATCGTGATGGACCTCATTCTCGTCCAGCGACTCCTCTGCTGCGTCGCTGTCATCCTCTTCTCGGGCGTCGGAATCCTCCTCCTCGTCTTCCGAGTCGCCCATGCCGTTGACCAGGTGCAGGTCGTCTTCGTCCTCACCGTCGTCTGCCCCGGTGTTTCTGGTTCGTGTCCTCGGTCTGGCGGGCCCGTAGACATCTCCCCTGCTGACAGGGTCGGTTTCCCCTTCTACCCAGATGACGTCGTCGTCCTTGTCGTCGTCCGACTCTTCGCCATGGCGGGGAGGCCGGAGATTCGCTGCATCTTGCGTCGGAGCTCCAGTTGTCTCTCGAGGAGGTCGAGCTTGCCCTTGAGCGCGAGGAGGCTGTCAAGACCCTTTGCTCGTTCGGCAAGGACCTTTTGCAGGCCGTTGAGGCTGTGAACCACTTTGGGCTGCGAGGCGAGCGCGCCGCCGTGGATGATGAGCGTCCATTGCACCCAGACCATGAGGTTGCCGGCGCGGCCGGGCCGGCGGTGCAGGCGCGCGGCGATCTTGTTGAGCAGGTTGCCGGCGAGGGAGCTGTCTATGCGCTCGATTGTGTTTGTCATGGTGGGGAGGTCGGTGATGTGCAGGCACGATTCGAGGAGCTCGGTGTCGTCCGTCTTGAGAGCTTGCGTCAAGACGGTCTTGAGGGATTGGTGCGAGTCGAGCACGATGGCTGTTCGAGCGGGCTGCGTCGTCATGTTGCCCGCGGCGGATTGCTGGAGCGAGGCTGGCACGTCGATGGCGTCGTTGCCCCGGAGGAGTTCCCGAACGACGGCGATGTCTCCTCGTTGTCTGATTCTTCCTCGGCTTCGTCCTCGACCTTCTTGGTGTGCTTGCCATTGATGCGAGCCGCCGCGGTTTCTTGGTTTGATCGCTTACTGCTGCTGCTGCCGTTCACTTGTTCCACCGCCGCCTCCATCTCTGCGTCTGAAAATATGTCCTCGTCGTCGTCGTCGCCGTCGTCGTCATCGCTGGCGGCGTTGGAGAAACTCTCAACAGTGTCCGCCTGGGAGCCTTGGAGGGCATCCGTCCCAGCAACAGACGCTCGAGTCTCATCGATGGTGTTTTTGGTGGGCGCCTTGGCGCTTGATTTGACAACCGGGGCAGCCAGTTTGCCCGGCGCCTTTCTTTTCGTCGACATGGGCATTGAAACGTGTGGTCTGCTGAGAAAGAAGGGGAACAAGGCGGAAATTGTCTACAAGAGTACAATGTTTGTAATTTCGAGGGAAGTGCGGTCTCGAATGCGTGTGTATCCGCCCTCTGAAAGACCGAATGAACAAAGTCGAGTGTGTGCCAAGAAACCATATGGATCCAAATCGGGCAGTAATTCTTATCTCCGGGAACAAACGGGGATTAAATAAGAAACAGGCAAGCAGTGAAAGCTGATCAAGACTTGCTTTATCCCCGTAGTAAGTACTATGAGGTTGATGATTCCGGTATCAAGCAACACCAGATTGGGTTGCAAAATTTCAGAACGTCTCTTGCCTGGCGAACTTCTTTTTTTTTTTTTTTTTTTTTGGCTGCACCACCAGCTGGCTGGTCTCCGCAATGAAAAAGGCGATAAGTGATAAGCCAAGAAAGTTGATGGGATAAAGGTCAGATGACATATCACGTGATTTAGTCCACACCGATGATTCAGATTCATCTCCAAAAAACTTGCCGTTGCTCGCCGCAAACAATGCCTGGAGGCTGGGAGTCCTGGTGCCCCTCTTGTTTTGCGGACGAGCTGTGATTGGGTAGCGCATGAAATCATGCTCCGTTCGCAGCCTGTCCTAGCCCCATTCCTACATTACACGAGGTACAAAAAAGGTTCTTTGTCATTGGCTAGCTGTTTTGAATTGGGATCTACTCCAAATTTCCAGGAGCCCGACCCTCTGTTTTCTTTTCTTTCCTTGGAATATCCTACTCCGTACGGAGTACTTATTTTACGGAGCAGGTGTGCTGGGACCCGTTTGCAGAACACACTCACCTGCGACAGTCAGGTGACTTTCAAGTGACAGGAAGAGGTTCCTTTCCAGCCTGCGCCACAGGTGTGTGGACCCTCACCCCGTTTGAAGAATTCTCGCGTCAAGGCGGCAACTTGGCTTAAAGAGGCTTAGAGAGGCTTAGAGAGGCTAAGAGAGGCTCGTTAGTGAGGCCCAACATGCCCTTGTTTTTCACGAAGCGTCCCATGTAAGTCGGGGAAGATGGGCAACGCATGGAAAAGATTTTTGGCGTGGATTTGTCAATTTGGTACAAAGGTGAGGGCTGCACCTCGCTTGAGACTTTGTCAAGGACGCCTGTTGGTCGGTGACTACTGATTCTGCTCCTGTTTCTTCCCTCCATAAGAGGTTGGAAATAGAGTAGTGTTTGTACTCCGTACGTGACATTGTTGTAGATGACCATGAGCGACTTGCAAGTGCAGCGACCACCCATTTTATCCTTTGAAATAATGACAAGCACTAGCTCGATTTGCCAGGCGGATTCAATTACTCGATTCAGCCAGAAAGTGATAGAAGGATGTATCCGTAAAGAGTCAAGCGCGTCCGTGGCTTATGTGGCTGGTGGCTGGCGCTCCCTCTTCAAGGTAAATTTTTCTGGCCCCAGCCTTTTCTCGCGCCCCGTTAGTCACAAATCAAACGTCGCGGCCGAGTTTGCCTTTCTCTCTCATAAATACCTTCGCGCCTCCGACCGGCAAAATTTCATTGACGTGCACGCGCTTTTCCTCGCAGACCCCCGTTTCCCCCTCCGGCCACCGCGACCCGCCTTACCTGCAAAAGTCACTTGCGAGGTACATTGTCGCTTGCATCTCTTCCACCCAACATTCCTTATTGAGTCTCGCATTCCGCAGTACCTCCGGCGTACTGTCTTTGTACCCTCCCTAACCTGCCTCCCGTCTGCATCTACCTGGAGCAACTGGCGCTGCCCTCGCCTTGCCTTTTCTGCACGCCAACCCAAGCGCACCGCATACGGCACAGCTCGGTCGCGACCAACCACCGCCGCCGCCTGCTTTCCCTATCTGATAATAAAGGTAGAAATTCAACAGGCCTGCACTCTGGTTGTTACCATTTGTCCCCTATTTAAATTTCCCTTTTCCGCCCCCTTTGACTTCTGTTTCGCCTCCCCGAAGCTTTCGTCGCTTCTTCCGATTCAATCGCGCCGGCGCATCGACCCTATTGTCGCGACACTCTCTGCCTGATTCATCCAGCCGTTCATTGTTTGCGCCGCGTGCTGTTGAGACCAACCGCCAACAGTTGACAGTTGTCCAGCCCTTGCGCTTCGACGTCGCCGCCTTTATAATCAATTCTTACAGCGCGCCTCACCCTCTTGCTGCCTCGCGAATTCAAGCGCATCTCTCTTGTCGCCGCTAGGCCATCACCCTCCAGTTCCAGCTTCCACGCCACCACCTTGCATCAGGAAGCTTTGCGCGAGTATCCAAGGCAGCTTCGCCGCCCTGCACCATTCTCCACAAACGCGACCGCTCTTTGAAACGCCCCCCAAACGCCCTGCCTGGCGCAAACGCTACTCTACCACAACTGTTTGGATGCCGCGCCGACATTTCTGAGCTGAAAACCACACACACCGAGCTGTCATAACGAACCACGACGATGGATACGTCTGGCTCAGACGCGCCCGTGCTGGACCCGAAACCGCATATCGCGGCCGGGGAGAAGGAACAAGATGGGCAAAAGACGGCGCTTAATGGGTAAGTCGTCTTCTGGTGCTGCAACTTGCGCGTCGAATAATGTGCAACATTTAGTTGTCTGCTCATATTTGCTGACTGCGTGTACCGTACAGTCACAATGTCGACACTGCGCCAAAGCCAGAACCTCAACCCGAGCTTAAATCAGAATCCCGATCAGCTGTTGCAAGCGAGAAGCACGCTAATGCTTTGCCTGAGTTGACCAAGATCGACTCTGAAAAATCCGTCGTGAATGGCAGCAATTCATCAGATGTAAGGCCTTCGCTCAACGGATTTGACGCAGCTGTGAAAGAAGGTAGCAAACCAGCTTTAGTACCGGAAGACGATGACGCCAAACCCGCCACTGAAGTCGCATCTGCAATAGCAGCTCCAGAAGCAGCGGAGGCTTCTCCAACAAGCGGATCTAACCAACCTAACCAAGCATCCCCAGCCCAGAAAGATGATGAATCCACGAAGCCATCCGAAGATGTGGCCATGCGTGATTCGCCTAATGCAGCCAATAGTCCACTTCCGGAAACAAAAGGGTACGAGGATAAGAAGGTAGACGAGCTAGTTAAGGAATCTTCCAATAAGGCAGCTATCGACACAGAAATGGTTGATTCACCTGCTAAAAGACCAAAGCTGCTTGCAACTGAAGAGTCTGTAATTACGTCTCAGGAGGCAGCCACTTTACCGACGTTAGAAGTGGATCTCGGCCCGGCCAGCATGTCACAGCTGGCTATTGAAACTACCGAGAGAACAAGCTCGCCAACCGAGGCCCCATGTGATGTGTCTATGGCTGATGCGCCTAGTGCCAAGGTCGCGCGCGAGCGGGACGAGGACACGGCTGATGATGAGCCTGCCCCGAAAAGGGCGCGCACCGAGCCCAAGGATGACGAGCCTGTCGCTCCGGCGCCAACTGAAGCACAGGCAGAAGTCATGGTCTCTGATACCGAGACTCCCGGCCTAAGCCTTAGGTCACTAAGCAAATTATCCAACTGGGTTGATGAGGAAACAAACAAGCGCCCTATCTCTGCTTTCCAGCGGCGGGAGATGCGCAAGATCATCGGGCGTGTCAAGAAGACCAAAGCTGGTATTCATTTTAGAGACTCGGTCCAGAAGTTGTGGCCTGGGCTTTGGGACAGCTACGTTGCCAAAGTTTCCCGCCCGATGGATCTTGCTGAACTTGAACGCGGTCTGCGTGATCTGAGTGGCCCATACAATACTTTTGGCGATTTCCGAAAAGACCTCAGTCTGGTATTTGAAAACGCTCTGGACTTCAATGGCCCACTACATGATATCACTGGGTCGGCGGCCACAGCAGTCAGAGCTGTTTGGGAAGAGATGTTGCCCATTCCCTCCGAGGAGCCCGTGAAACCGAAAGCTGCACCCAAACCCAAGCCCGTCCGCGAATCCCGCGTCGTCGCCAATACCGACACTGCTGCTCGTCGCCAGTCTGCAGGACCTGCTGCGAGCCCTGCTGCGGATGCTGTAGCTCCCAGCAAAGCTGTAGTTGCTACTGCACAGGACCAGTCGGCTGCGGACCGTCGTAGTTCGACAGCCACGGAGGGCGACCGACCGAAGCGAACGGTGCGCGCCCCGAAGCCAAAGGATATTGACTACACCACAAAACCTTCTCGCAAGAAGCTCAAACCCGAGCTTCAATTTGCAGATGAAGTTCTGGCCGAGGTCATGGCTGGCAAACATCATCACATGAACCAGTGGTTCATGGATCCTGTGGATGCTGAAGGCCTCAACATCCCGACCTACTATTCCGTCATCAAGAAGCCCATGGACTTGAACAAGGTGTCTCGCATGTTGTCTGGCGGAGAGATTTCCAGTCTCAAGGAATTCGAGAAGACGGTGCGCCTCATTTTCGACAACTGCTTCAAATTCAATGGCCCTGTCGACCAAGGGAACCCAGTTTCTGCCCTCGCCAAGCAGCTCGAGGACTTGTTTCTTGCACAGTTGAAGAGCAAAGATGTATGGCTGGCGAAACATGCCAAAGCAAACGCCCCTGCGTCTGCATCCAACGCTAGTGACGAAGATGAAGACGACGAGGACGAAGAAGGCGATGGCGCGACTGAGGTGGTTGTCGATAGCAAGGAGATTGAGGAGCTGCAGGCCAAGCTAGATGAAGAGACAAAGAAGCTCAACAGCATGCTCCTCACATCCAACCAAAGTATGATCGACATCCAGAAGAATATTGTTGACATGGTTCAAAAGACACTTATTGGCAAGGCGCACGAGGCACAGGCAGCCCGTGCGAAGACGAAGAGTGACAAGCCTAAAAAGCCTGGAAAGAATGGCAAGGCCAAGGCAGGAGCTTCTGGAGGCCGAAAATCGACTGGTGGCCAAGCCAAGAAGGCCGGAGGTCCAAAGAAGGCTGCCACTAAGAAGGGCCTGACTGCGGCCCAAAAGGACCAGATCGCTAACGGCATCAATGATTTGGAGTTTCCTCATCTTGATCGAGCTATCGACATTATTAAAAAGGACACCGGTCAAAATGTAAGTGAACATGAACCCCCGACCCCCGCCCTTGAAGGTTAAGCGAGAGGAAGAGCACTAAGGAAGGGACTAACCAATCTTTGCAGGAGAACAACGACGGCGAGCTCGAATTAGACATTGACCAGCTGAGCCAAGATGCTCTCAGCAAGCTTTGGGATCTGTGTCGCAAGGCTCTGCCCGGTTTCGCCAAAGACATCGAGCCAATTCCGGCCCCAGAAGCCAGCCGACCATCGGCCAAGCAGAGTTCCAAGGCATCGACAGCTGCTAAACCAAAGAAGAATAAGCCCATGAGCGCGTCAGAACAAGAACAGCGAATTGCCGAACTGCAGGCTCTCAGTCAAATGTACAGAAACCCGCAGGATTCCGGTGATGGGCCAGGTGTGACGCAAGCGCCTACCCCAGGAGCCGAATCAAGCGACGATTCGGACTCGGAGGAGGAGTAGGAGTAGGCCGAACATGAATGATCTGGGACGGCGTATTTGGTTATGAAGAAACGAAATTATTGGATGGAGCCGGCGTTGGTATGGATTGCTTGACTCAATGGCCATGTTCCGTGGGTCAGGAACAGCAAGCCGCCTTTCTTCTCGAGGAACAAGGGTCGCCACTGCTTTCACGTCTGACGCCGATGCGTGGTTATGATTATTTTCCTCGTTATTTGATTTTCCCCGTCCTTTAGGACAGGCTCTTGCATATTCCGAGCCACGCATTGTAATCTCCATCCTCAAGCCCAAGATGTTGTTGCCTGAACAATGGCACTGATTCTTGAGGGAGCTTGGGATGATTAATTCTTTTCTTTTCTGATGGTTCGAGGGATTGGCGTCGGGCGTATTGTCGACGCAGCCAGGTCGTCGAATTTTGGTTTTGTCTCTTTTGAGGCCGCCAGTTCGCAGTTCCTCAAACCTAAAAAAAAAAAACGGAGGTGGAAAGGAAAGAGAGAAGAGGTTTGCGCTCGGCGCCTCTTTTCTCAATAGCTGTATATGTAGGATCAATGTGTATAGCGTATACGTACGTTACTTTGCCGAAACCACAATGTCCATGTGCCAATCCGCTAGACTCTTTCATGCCTGGGTGGTTGTAAATTGGCTGTTTGGCAGGAGCATGCGTCGTCTGGCAGGAATGACGTCCAAGAGGTTGTTTTATTGAGAGAAAAAACGTACGAAAATTATGCTGTCGGAACAAAGCGGAAAGCTTTTCGAGCGACGAGTTGTTACTGTATGTATGTAGCTGGGGTTTGATGAGAAGGGAAGGGATGGATTATGTAGGGCGGACATGACGTGGGGCGGGCGGGCCCGCATCAGAAAAAGCCCATCGATCAATATCGATAACGGCAAAGGTACGGACAGACAACAAATGCCAGGTCAAATGCACCAGACCTATTTTGGGCTAGGAGGGTATCACGTCGAGTATTTTTAATTCTGACTTTTGTATTCGTGACGTGCCTATGAGTATCTGTGATAATTCACGATACCAAAGGCCACAAAAGGTTCCATTTTTTGGAGAATTTCATTCAGCAATTTCATTCAGCACTGCCGTTCTGCGAACCGCAGTGAATCCTGACACAGCACGACCGAGCGTATTCTAGAATAATGACCGCTCGTCTATCATCTTTATCGAAGCTATGAAGAAGTTACTTGGGCCTTGGATATATCTATGCATATTTTCCATCAAGACTACTCGTCAGATGTCGTCGGCACGGGCAATTTCCTCCTCAAGCGATTACAGATCCCAACATACTCCCTCTCCTGCTCCGGCGTAATCACTCCATGGCGGATCAGGAAGTCGATCATGACAGGACAGACATTCGGTTTGAACTCCAGGCCGACCATCCTCCGCTGCACCTCATTACAGTCCATGAGGACAAACTCATCGACCTCGCCGTCTTGCGGGCGGGGCACCACCCCGCTGGCAATTCGAGATCGTAGACGTACAGGACTTCGGAATGATGAAGGTCCGTCCGGACATTCCTGTTGGCGAGGGTGACGACGCCCACGCTGCGGACGTGCTTGGCGACAAGGTCCTCGGGCAGGGACGCCTCCTCGGTGGCCTCGGCGAGGATGCAGTCCAGCGGGGAGTGGTCTGCCTTTACACCGCCGGCGACGGTGCTATCCAGCAAGCCGGGATAGGTGAGCATGTTGGCGCTCCGCCTGGCGACCCAGATCTTGGGCGGGCCCCGAGCTGCGTGCACGTAGCATGTGAGATGGGCGCCGCGCGTGGCGATGCCGAAGAGCGAGGCGGCGAAGCGTTCGATCTGGACAAAGGACCGGGCGCCCATGACGCGGAAGTACTCGCTGTGCATGCCGTTGAGAGTAGGGAAGATGGCGTTGTCGATGGCGGCGTCCACGGCCTGCTGGAAGGCGGCGTTGGCGTGGACAGAGAGAGACGTGTCTGGCGGGCAAGGAGAGAGGGTGATGCGACGGTCGTCATGGTTGATGATGAACGAGGAGGGCCACGGCATGCGAGAGACGGTGTTTGGGTGGACGTAGCCGTGAGTCCGGGGTCGGGTGATATGTGAAGGCGGTAGTATGGCGCGCAGTTGGTTTCAAAGTCGATCGGGACGCTGGTGGTTTCGTTTGACAAGAATCAGCGTGGATGAAGTTGGCGCTGACGGGACACTCACTTGTCGACAATGGCGATGAGATCTGGGAGTGAAGGCGGCTGAGGCGCTTCCGCCGCGGGAGTACCCATGATGGCTTTATTATAAGACGCCAAATGGCCAGCAATGCTTACCAAGGAAGAGAAGACGTGGGCGGACGTGTTTATCGACGAGACGAGACGAGACGAGACGAGACGAGATGGGACGAGATGTTCAGGAACTGCCATTCGGGACCCACCCTGACGAATGACTGACCCCACCAGTTGGAGCGCCGATCAACAAGCGAGCCGAGGCAAAGACAGCCAGCGACTTCGTTTCAGTCCGGTTTCCTCGGAGAACGCACTTTGCGTTTCTCAAGCCAGACTGCTTCCCTGAGACCATTTAACAATTATTCCCTTCACCCAAGTCTATTGCCGGATTGCATCCCCAACCCCGTATGGTCCCGCCTCATCTGCATCTGGTGTTTGTAATTCGCATCGGGGAGAACAACCACGGGCACTGCCATTCTCAGCACACTGCCATAGCCAGCATGAACAAGCTGGATGACATCTTGAGACGATACACCTTGGACGGGGAGGACTCCAGGGGCAAACTGACGGGTGCGTCGTTTGTGGTCACTGATGGAACTGGTACGGCATCCATGCTACATACATCAGGTCACAAAGGCTAACAAGTCACCTCCCAGGCACCATCTACACGGGCTCATCCGGCCGTCTAGACATGTACCCCCAGTCTGCTCCATGGACAGACAAGACCTTCACGTGGGTGGCGTCCCTTACCAAGCTGGTCACGACCATCTCCGTCATGCAGCTCGTCGAGCGGCGCAAGCTGGACCTCGACGCCGACGTGCGTCCTCTCATTCCAGAGCTCAGAGAAGCCAAGATCCTGCGCGACTTTGACGATGACGACAACCCCGTCTATGAGGAGAACACGCGCGCCATTACCCTGAGGCAGATGCTCACCCACACAGCAGGCTTCAGCTACGAATTCGCAGACCCCATCCTCCTCAAGTGGTCTCGCACCACCCCAGGCCGCAACCTCTCCCGCATCCAGTGGTCCAAGAGCGAGATCACCACCCCCTGCGCTTTGCCCCCGGAGAAGCATGGGGCTACGGCGTCGGGGTCGACTGGGCAGGCCAGGTTCTCGAAAAGGCCACGGGCAAATCCCTCGGGCAGTACATGCAAGAGAACATCTTTGGTCCCCTGGGCATGAGCGACACGGGTTTCTGGCCGGAGACGATGCCCCACACAGCGGCGAGGACGGCCCAAAACACGGAGCGCACGCGGGATGCGGCCCTCATGACGGCGTACTGGCCCACGCCCGAGAAGCACGAGATAGAGGCCGGTGGTGCGGGGCTCTTCACCACGGCAAGCGACTACGCGTGCTTGCTGAGGGCGTTTCTGCAGGGCAACGGCAGGTTGGTATCGGACAAGACGCGCAGGGAGATGCTCACGCCGCAGCTGGGCGAGGCCCAGACGCACAGGTTGCGCATGCTGGCTTTCCACCCGCTGGCGCACAATACCTTTGCGCCCGAGTTCACAAAGGACCAGGAGCTGAACTATGGGCTGGGCGGCATGATCAACGTGAAGGATGCGCCGGGGAAGAGGAAGGCGGGAAGTATGGCCTGGAGCGGGATACTGAACAGCCGATGGGTACGTCACGTCGTCCAGCGTTTTGTCATTCCGCAAATTCTCCTCCCTTTTCCAAAGTCATGACGATGAGCTAAACGGCACAGTGGCTCGATCCCAAAACCGGCGTCGCCGGCGTTCTCATTGTCAACGTGCGTCCGAATGGCGACCCGGTCGTCGCCAAATTGTACGATGAGCTGGAGCGTGCCGTGTACGGAGAGCTCTTGAGCGGGACGCCCCGGAGCCGCATGTAGATGGTCGAGACTGTACACATATATTTCTCCATATTCGATGACCTTGATGAAATAAAGATGGCGCTTGTGTGCTACGAAGCACGATTGTATGGAGAATTTCGACGGCGAGAACTCATGCCCTGTCATGAGAGGAATGCCTCGATCCGCTTAGCAATGAATTTTGTGTGTAAATTTGTTACCACAGACTTGTTGGACTCTTCCAACTATACTCGAGCAGCGGCTACCCGCACATTGCTCGCCTCTATTCTCTATTCGCTCTAATGTCATCTACTCTAAATCAAGAGGCGTTCCTCAAACTAGAAAACCGCACCCGGTCTCGAAGCATAAGAGGAAGAAGAAGAAGGGAAACAGTCAATTCATTCCTCGCCAAATATATCATCTCGACTCATGGCCTCCAACACCCCCTCGAGCACTTTCCTACACCGACCCCTATAGTCCAGCGCCAGTGCCTGATTCCTCGTCAAGCTGTCCACGTGACCGCCGACAAGCTCGACGTCCGTCTCGCTGAGCCTCTCCAGCTCCTGCAGCACCTTGTGCTGGATAATCGCCACCGTCTGCTCGAGACACAGCCTCGCCTCGCCGTCGACTTGTCCGGAGAAGAAGCGGTGGCGGTGGAACCGGTCCGTGTCTTGGCCCTCGGGCACGGGGACCATGTCCCGTCGCTGCTGGGCACTCGTAAGCGTGCAGATGATGTCCCAGACCATCTCGGGCTGGACGTGCTGGAACGAGCCGAGGACCGCGGTGGACGGGTCGAGCTGAAGGGACTGCTTGGCCCGCGCAAGGACGGAGCTTGGGTGGGACAGCGGCCGCAGCGAGATGAGATACTCCTCCGAGGCCTGCGGTTCCGCCGCGGTCCTCTTCCGGACGTGCGTGTAGTCATTGTGCAGCTCGTCCGTGGCGGGGATCATGAAGCCGTAGCCGAGCAGGAGCTCCGCGTTCGTCTTCATGCTGTAGTTGTTGAAGACCTGCTGTCCCGGCCGGTACGTCCTGCCGACCTTGAGCGCGCACTCCTGCTTGGCGTTGTCCAGATCCCACCGGATCTCCGTCGTCATGTCGTGGTTGCCAATGTCGAACAGCGGGAGCAGGACGGAGAAGTCGTCCACGGCCACCCCGGCGGGCAGCATGCGCTGCTGCCTCTCCGAAAGCACCAGGCTCGGCCTGAAGCTGCGGCTCGAGAAGATGCAGTATGCCCACTGGTACAGTTCCGCGGTGAGTTCCTTGTTCAGCACGCTCTCCTGCCCTTGCCACGCGCGCAGAAGCTCCCTCGCCTCGCGCAGATCCCGCCTGACGTCGTTGCGGATCTTTTCCAGCCCAACCTCGACATTGGTTCCCTCGAGGAGCTCCGCCTCCTCGGGATCCCAGAACGGCGCCAGCGCCCATGCGTGTCGATTGTCTTCTCCCGGCTGGGGAGGGCCTGGATGTACGGCCACCAGAAGGACGCCTCGCCCTTGAGGTATTCCTTGATGAGGAACAGCCGCCCGACGACGTGAGGGGGCGCCTTTGCCAGGAACTCCCTGTGAAAGGGGACATCGTCATCGGCATCGTCATTGGCATCGGCGTCTTGCTGCCTCTGCTTCTGCTCCTGCTTCTGGTCCCCGGACACGGCGTTAAAGTACGACAGGGTCAGCGAGGTGGGCAATCGAACGATGGGCTCGAACGGTTGCACGGCGCCCGAAGCAGTTGGTTTGACGCGGAACGAGAGGCCCGTCTGCGCATCTTGGTAGACTTCCACCAAACGGTGAAGCGTGGCTCCGCGGGAGACGGCCCACTCCACGAGGGTTGCTATGCTCTTTGGAATGTCATGGCTGGTGGCGGCGGTGGATGCCATGGCGGCTGCCCAGTAACGGATTGCAGCTTGATTTCCTCCTCCTTGCTTCTTTCTCCTTTCTCCTGGGCAGATGCTTCGACCGGTCGGGAACGACGAGGGGGTGACAGGCAGGGGGTGCGGGCCCGCAGACAGCAGATGTAAGATGTAGTCCGTAGATGCAGATTGATGAATCTTACGAACGCGCGTCAGTCCATTGAGGCGGTCTTTGGCTTGCGGCCGAGGGAAAGAAGAAGAAAAGGTCTATGCGCTATATGTTTGTAAGATAAGAAATGGTCCGTCTGCCCGTGTTGGCCGGCTTTCGGCTTTCGTACCATGGCCAATATCGACGACGTTTCAAGGGAATTCAACGGGTGGGCTGCGAGACGGAAGAATATCGTCCATTCGGGCCCGTCTTTCTCGAATGTCGAGTCTCCACGAGTCTCCACGAGTCTCCACATCCCTCCCAGACGGGCAGGGCGGGCGGGGCGGGGTATCAAGTACAGACCAGACGATGTCTTCATGTTTCATGGCAGGCCCGACTGACTTGCCAATTGGCACAATTGTAGACTTGAATTGCGGCCGCTTCATTCATGTGCTCCATCTGATGTCAACGCCCGCCGTCCGTCTCAACGTATCGACTGGAACTCAATTGTTGCCCAACTACGCTGTACTCTCTATTATCCAAATACTTGGATGCACCCAGATGCAGTAGATTCAGCCCTTCCACCCAACACAACCCGACACGACCCGACACAACCCGACACAATGACCCTCATCGCAGCATGTGTCCATCTCTACGGAGTATATGAAAATAATCCAACCTCCACCAGCCCCCAGCCCCCTCTCCCTAGTGAAACTCGGCCTCTACCCTCCCATACCGCACCCCATCCACCTTCAACTCGAATCCCAGCCCTGCACTGTCCACAATCATTTCCAGCGTGAAATCGAGATTGTCAAACTCGACGCCTCGCGTAGTCGTTAGACGCGTGAACAAGCTGCGCGGGACGGCGTTCAGATCTGTGGTCAGGGTGCATACGTGGATCAAGTCCCGCGTGTACGCCGCAGGAGGCTCGTCTGCATCACACGCTATCAAGTCGTCCGTCACAATAAGGGACTGACCTGGTCGGAAGTTTCGTGTGTAGTGGAATGCGATTGGTGATAACGGCGAGAGGCCCTCGCCCTGTGTTTATTTTTATTTTATTTTACACATGGTTAGCACGTATGCGCGCAATGGGAACAGCATGCCGGGAGGTAAAATCAAATGTCAAGGGGGCAGAGAGGAGAGAGGAGGGCAAGAACGCACCTTGGCAATGTGCCATTGCATCCGGTCGGAAACCATCCACCGCTCCCACAATGGCGACCAGTACCGCTCGCTGACAGAGTGCTTCTCCTCGTCGTACACGGTAGCATAGGATGTGCCGTAGTGCATTCTGGATTTTCGTGAAATCACCATGTTGCCCTCGAGTCCTCTCAGCACCGCTCCGCGAACGACGGCAGTCCAGGCGTATACAGGCTGCATCACCTCGATCGATCCATTCTCCTGCGTAGCACTGGAATGGGCGTGTGTCGGCCGTTCACTATACGGCGGCGGCGCTGCACTAGTAAAGTGTGCTTTCAGACGTCTGTAGAGGTAATCGCTTTGTCCGAACCCACCAACCAGTACGACGCCAGACACAATGCCCCCTTTGGCTCGCAGACCTTGCACTTGCCCCTGAACCAGATCACAGACTTCCTTCACCACAGGCTCAAAGATGTCTTTGATTTGTTCTGCCGTCATGAGCAGAAAGCCACAGTCAAGCCCGGCTTCTTCATCGTCGGCTAAGCCAGGAAAACTTGATGCCTCGCATTAGCATCCGAATCTCTCCCAAGAGAAATCTTGGCGCAAGATAATTCGGCCACACCTGGGCAGGAGTAAGTGACTCACGGGACGTTAATCTCCTGGTACTCGTCCTCATTGAAGGTGCGCTTGACAAACTCCTCAAAAATTTCAGCCCCATCTGCCATGTCTTGCCCTTTCTTGTCTTTATCTCGTCGAACCGCGCCTGCCCGAGGCGGTTCCGAACATGCTCTTCGAACCTATAGTTTAGAAAGGCGCTGCCACACAGGCCACCGGTTCCAACTGCAGACTCCTCTACCCGTAGAGGTTTCAATGAAATAATCTTGTACGCAATCAAGCTGTCAAGAACACATTAGCTTTCCCACTCTTGGAGACCCTCAAGAGACGTATGTCGCTAAAAGAAGAAGCAGAAGATGAAGAAGGAGGAGAAAAAGAAAGGACCTACTCAACGGTACCGCCGCCTGCATCACAAACTATAAAGTTGTCCCCAATATTCAGGTGATTTGGTTGAATCGCCTTCAACGTATAGACAGCCGCCGCCTCCGGTTCACTAATCATCTGAATCTCGGAACGACCGCCCATGCCAGCGCGCTCTGCAGCCAGCAGCGTAGTGTTCTTGGCAGCATCGCTCCAAACAGCCGGACACGTCAAGACAAACTCGGCCTTGGTCGTCGTCATGAAAGATTCTCCATATCGTCGAGTTAGGGTATCCATGGTATGTTGATAAATCTGGGTCAGATAATCGCTCACAGCGTCCACGACGTTTTTATTGAAGCGTTTGAGTTGCGCCGCCGTGTCCAGGGGGCTCACGTAAAGGGAGCTTCTGCGACCGATCAAGAAAGAGCTTGATACACCGCAGACGTGACTCTTCGGGGCGGAACTGAAAGCCCCATTTGGCTGTTGGGTCTGCGCCGGAGGGAGCATTGGCAGGGAGGTCGTAGGCAATTTCTGTAGGGACCTTGTCTGAGGTGATGCCATTGCCACCGGGCCAAGTCTTGATGATTTCGATGTCGTCGGGTGTCGAGGTATACACAGCTGCCACGCCGGAATAGGTTGTCCCAAAGTCCACGCCCACGATCAAACGATCAGTGACTGGCACGGCATCTTTCTGCTCCCTGACCGGGCCATTGATAGCCTCGGTCGAGCTCGGTGGCGTATAACTGGTAAAGTAATTTCGACTGTCCCTGTTGCGACCACTAGTAGTGGCACTTGCTGGAGGGTTTCGAATGGGGAGATTGAGGCTCATGATGGCAGCCTTGTTTCTTCAATCGCAGCGGACCATATTCCAGCGGGGTTCGATGTTGCAATCGCAAGGCACGCGCCGAGTTCTCGCAACGAACGAAAAGAGGGACGGTCCTCGGCACAGGATGTTCTCCTCTCGCGGGGAATATGTCAAAGGTTTGTTCTTCTTTCCGCACTCACTCCACGGAGCACTCCGTAGAGTCCAGTCGTCGTGTCAACCCGATGAATGACACTTTAGCATCCAGCGATGGATGGATGGATGGATGGACGGATGGACGGATGGTGGTGGGATGGTGGGATGGTGGGGGAAGTCAGAAGTGGGTTCGCGCCTTGAAAAGCTGCCCGCTTTCTCAGCTTGCCACGAGAAGCGAAGCGAAGCAAGGTCATCAGGTCAGGCCGGCATTGAATTCAATGTGCGTCTCGGACCAAGCAAGTCATCAACAGATGCAACAGATGCAGATGATAGACACGGTTTACCAGCCACGAACCTGGGCCATCTGCCTAACACTTGGCTACGGGCCCGTTTTCTTATCATTCCAGCGGGTTTGATTCATTCCGCTGCCGAAAAGAACACAAAGTAGCAAGGACTTGTCCACGGAGTACAAGAGTGCAAAAATAAAATCACAAACCACATTTTGTGTGGATGCTGCCAGTATTTGAGAGTAGCCGATTAAATACATTATCGTTCCTGACCTCAGCCGGGATATCACGCTGATCGGTGGCATATATGTCTATAGATTTTCCTCCACGTGCGCACACTCTTTGTTGCAAATAGATCAAGTCCAAGAGCTAATGGTAGATGGGAAAAACTTGCACTTGCATGTCGTGCCGAGCATTCGCAGAACCGAAACACGGAGGCTCAGTCAGATGGATTGAATCCTGCCATGGCAAACTTGCTCTGCTTTTTTTTTCAAAAAAAACCCCCGAACCAATACTACGTCCAGGACGCCACCGATAAATGTAGTGGTATAGCAGTATAAGAATACATAAAATAAATTGCGACAAAGAGAAGCTATTCCTCGATTCAATGAAATTGCTGCACGCTGTTAACGGGGGCTCATATCGAGCTGCCCTCTCCAGTCTATAAGGGGTATTTGGTGCTCACGCCGCTGAAAAGGGTGATTGAAGCTAAACAAAGAAATAATCTCCAATAAGAGGGCTCGACTGCTCGTCAAATCTGCAATCCTCGAGTGCGAGATAAACAAATGATCCAAGATTAAACCCAGATCATCTGGGGTCCTGGCACAATCTGACGAATGATAAAAGATTGTGGTGTTAAAACTGATTGAGTCGTTAAATGATTTCACTGTCAATGTAAAAGAGAAGAAAATTTGGTGAGTATAAATCCAAAGTTGAAAATGATTCGCCAGATACCGCCAACGCCGAGAAAATGCGACGTAAAACCACAAACATAACTTTTTGCTTCGTTGTTCAGTGCCCGATAGATCAGCTATCGCGGTGTCCCCGAATAAGAACTCCCGGTAGTGTGATGTTGCTAGGTCAAAACCTACTCCCTGCAGCCCAAATACTTGCGGATGCTGATGCTCCCCACTCGCTACCCTCATACGGCGGTGTCGGCCACTTGTACTGACTATCAGATTTTTTGTTCAAGTCCAGAGGCTTGGGAGTCAGCACTTCATGGTTGTCGCCATAGAGGATTTGACTGCCACTAGCCGAGGGGAGGGGCTTGGATAAGGGTACGGGTTTGTCGAGCCAATGTTGCTGGCAGATTGTCGTAGAGGCTTCGATGGAGACGATCCGTCCATACCTCGTATGGCCCTCCGGGCAGAGGTCAGAGCTTCATCCAGGAGCTCTTCTTCCTCGTCGGGAACCTCATATTTTTGCACTCCCTGCGCCGCCTGAGCCCGTCTGGTGCGACTCGATATAGGGCCACCACGTGCAGCTCCAATCAAATTGTCAACTGATCTGGCTTGCTGTTGGGGAAGAGAGTGGTGCCTCTTCAATTTGCTGCCGGACGTGATCTGGCGGCTCGTGGGTACCGCAGCCGACCGGGAGTCCAAATTGCCCTGAACATCACAGAGGGCCTTGTCCAAGGACTCGTATACCTCCGCCTTGGGAACTGGGCCACCCTGTTGGTCTACAACCATGGAGGATCTGTTGCTGGCCCATGGTCCGCACCCAATTTGAGCTTCCATATCTTCGTATGAAGGAGATGCGGGGGTTTGATGACGTCCTGAGAACCGTCTAGCCCGTTTACGTAGATGAGAGAAGAAGCTTTCTTTCTGTCCATTAGGAGGTGACGCCAAACCAGTCTCGCCATTGAGAGCGCGTTCAGCCTGTTGTCGATGCATCTCAGTGTAGTTGTTGGTGCTGGAAGCAACGGAGAGCTGTCGGCCGAGCTTCTTGGTCTTCTCTTGCTTCACTTCTCCTTGGCCGTTGTTGGCTCTAGCAGTGACGGCATCAGACATGGGAGAAATGGGTCGGATCGTGGGGAGGATATGCATAGGGGCGGCGTTGGAAACCCCATTCGTCCATGTGCTTCGCTTGCCGGCGGGCGCCCGTCCCTTGGCAGTCGGCACCTCGACTATAGGGGCAACAGAAGCTGGCAACGGTCTGGGTAGATTAGTATCCGTGTTGGCAGCTTGAGATGTGGTGACCTGCTCCGACGCTTCGTTGCGCCCAATAAGAGACTTGCGGAACCATGATGGTTTCGAGGTAATCTGGTTGTTACTGGCGGATTCCTTGATACGTCCCAAGTCAGACTGCTTTCTCCCCAAAATTTTGGACGCCGACGACTTGGGTCTGGTGGGATCAACAGCATCGTTGAAGTACTCATGCATCAGAGCTTGAGAAGCCGTGGGACGACCCTTGGGGTCCCACA
The DNA here is from genome assembly GCA_021950295.1 of Epichloe scottii. Classification (NCBI taxonomy): domain Eukaryota; kingdom Fungi; phylum Ascomycota; class Sordariomycetes; order Hypocreales; family Clavicipitaceae; genus Epichloe; species Epichloe scottii. The sequence continues at coordinate 4,861,800 of CP083247.1, read as the reverse complement.
TCAAACACCAGGTAACAAAGTTGCTCAAAGATGTCGGCCACTGAGGTGCTTGAAGAAAGGTGTCGATAGCATGAGGTGCCATCTTGGGGAAGGAGAAACCCAATTTGCTGGCCAATCGAGTTCCTTCTCGCCAGTCTCCTCCGCCAACACGAACACCAGCCTTGTTGTACCAGTTGCCGGGGCTGCCCATGACTTCACAGACTCGCCAGACTTGATCCACCTCATTTCCTCCAGGGAAGAGCGGCTTCAGAGTGGCAACCTCGACTGCCATAGCACCCACAGCCCAGATATCAACAGGAGCTGAGTACTCCCCAGCACGCAGCAGAACTTCGGGGGCACGATACCATCTCGTGGAAACATATGTTGTGTATGGAAGCTTAGAGTGCGTCTCACGGGCCAAGCCAAAATCGGCCAGCTTGACTGTATAGTTGGGAGGCGTTGACGGCGGTGCGACGAGCGCAGAGTATCTTCGGAATGAGTTGGATGATTCTTGATGAGATGATGTGGAAACAAGAATGTTCTCCGGCTTGATATCGCGATGGAAGAAGTTGTGCGAATGTATGTGCTCCAAACCTTGCATGATCTGGAACAATATGCTCTTCACACTCGAGTTGTCTAGGCACTTGTGATCCCTAGCCTTCATCAGTTGGTACAAATTGCCTTCCATGTATTCCATGCAAATGTGCAGCTTCTTGCTGTACGGGTCCAGGAATATGTCGAGAGTTGGTACAAGGTGAGGGTGATTGGGTATTGTTCTCAAGAACACCACCTCACGCAATTCGAGGCATGGCGTTAGTGACTCAAATGTCTTCTTCATAGATTTAATGGCAACCTGGGAAATCTGAATTTAGCGACAAAACATAGGAACAAGTGAGGTCAAGACTTGTTGACGGCATTGCAAGACATACCACTGAGCCACGGCGAGCGACGTTAGCGCCAGCGGTTCTAACGCGGGCCAGAACGACGCTTCCGAAGCTTCCATCTCCGATTTCCTTGAGCACTTCGAAGCGATCCTCGAGAGCCATCTGGGCCTGGGATGAGGCACGATTCGTTAAATCAGTGGCTACTGTCATTGTGTCCGTTGAAATGTGAGACTGAGCCTTGGGGGTGCAAGTCTTTCAGAATGCTGGATGATATGATTACCTTGCCCAGACAACCCTTGACTGCAGGATCGGCCTTTGGGCACGAGGGCATCAACCAGTCGCAGACGCACTGCTGATTCGGGCAAACACGACCGATGGTGAGCAAAGCTCTCAGGTCGAGCTCTCAATGATTTAATCCGGGCATGCAGAGCAGGACAGCGCGTGATACCGAATCCTAACGAAGAATACGTGGTGGATAAGTATTGGAATAGACCGGTGGGTGCGTTGTCAACGTCAAGCAAGCAGGCAGGTATGGTGGGTAGTAGACAATGCGTCGTATCGGATTTGCTGCAGCAGTCGAGAGAGTGCAGAATGCAGGTGAGCAAAGAAGCGCGGTTGAGTGACAAGGGAAAGGAGTGACTGAGTGAGCGTAAAGGAGAGCTCCTTCAATCAGCCATGGGTGGGCCAAGACAGCTCAAAGCCGCTGATGGCGGGAGGGGCCCCAGGGACGCGCTAGTGCCTCTGGGTGATGTTGGCCAAACAATAAGAATTTCCTTTTTTCTCTTGTTATGCTAAAGCGCAGGCTTCAATGTTGGTGTAGCGACGCTAAAGGAAACGGTATAGAATGAGCAATGTGATGGAGAAGGACCCTAAAGTTGGGGGGACAAGAACAAGAACAAGACCCCCAAGACCGAGTGCTGACTGAACTGGGTGCCGCGTGGGTGGTGAGGGTGGTGAGGGTGGTGAATGGTCTGGGGAGGGGAACGGCCAGCGGGAGGTGGGAAGAAAGAAAAGGGACGAGGAACGGGACCTGATTAAAGATGATGACATCTGGGGGGAAGGGGGCCTTCAATCCTACAAACTAGAGGGCGCGAGTCCCTGAAGGCTCATCGACCCATCAACCTGGGGAATGCCCAAGGCACAAGGCACCAGAAGAAAAGAAGGGGCGACGTTTGACGGTGGGCAGGGGTGTGGGGTGACACCCAGACGCACGGGGCACACAGGTACAGGTACATTCGCATACATGCAAGTACCGCAGCTGCGCTTCAATCGCGAAAGCGCTTCATCCGAATGTCCGACAACTAGCAAAGTACCAGGACAGGACCAGCCAGCTTATTCTCCATTGAACCAGGCCCGGACATGTTACAGACAGATTACCCCCAGTCTCCTTCGTTCGGCGATGGAGGTACCGTCGAGCCAAGCAAGGGTCGGGTCGGCTTGGTTCCATTTAGCCCGTCAAAAAAAAAAAAAAAAAAAAGGGGGCATGCTGCTTGTCGCAGATAGTGAAGCCAGGCCAAGACAGGACTTGCCGACATGAGAAGCAAAACGAGGCACCAAGGCAATAAGGGTCCGTGGTTCCAATTCGCAGGAGGTCATCGCGGCCCGTTTCCGCTGTCAAGTGTTAGTCTTCATGCTCACTTAGCAGAATTAAGAACTGGATGCAGTCCTTCATCTCCATGAGAGTCGCACCGCAAGGTACCGCAATACTTGAAATCGAATCTGGTACTCTGGCCAGATCACTCCTGACATGTTGAGCACCCTCATCAGGCAAGTTTCGTTCCCAATAAATGGACCAGCAGATTTTATGGAGTACTCAGCTAGGTACCTAGGTAGGTTGACGGTTCGACTTGGTTGGTCACGACTGTTCATTTTTTCTTCGGTCAGGGTTAGGCGGGTTGTAGCGTACTGAGTCTGGAGTGCAGGTCAGCAATCGTATGGCGCTCGTGTCAGATGCATGCAGCCAGGCAAAAACATAAAAAATAAAACGTGTGCCTTTTTGGCTTGCTGCCAGCCCGAAGTTGTTGCGTCACGCATGTACATTTGGAACGCGCCGCCAACCTGCGCCGCCCACGTTGGCTTCACCGATGGTGCGGAACCGGCGACGAATGGATCCTGCCTCAGTCAGGCACCCAGCCAGGGCGGGCATGCAGGAGACGTCGGATCTACAGTTGAGCCACGCATGACGGCGCGCGATTTGCAGGTACCCGCCCGGTCACAGCGGCCTGGTCGTGTGGCCCTGGAAGGCGACCCACCCACGGGTTCCTGCAAACTGATGACGAGGAAGCTGGTTTCATAACGCCAGTCATTGAGATAGATTATCGTGGACGAAAACGACCGGAGACTAGTAGCAGGACTCGGAGTAGTAGGGGAAAAGGGGCAGCGACAAGTGGTTGACTGGACTGGCATGGCAGACTGGCAACTCGTTGACTGGATGACTGCACAATCTCGCGAGTGGGGCTCTCGGGGCGGCCCAGAAACTGGCTCTGACAAGGGTGGCTCCGAATGCCCCAAGGACGTCCCTGCCTCCTTTTTCCGAAGTGCTTAATAAATTGGCCAATTTGTTTGCGATAACTTGTTGGCCGACCAAGGTGGGCCCGCCCTTTGAAATTTGCCTCCTTCACACGCATCCAACATGTACATTAGCTCTAGCTTGCGCCTGTGGTCGTTTTCTGTCCGAGTCTCGACATACAATCACGGAGTTCTCCATTCGCAAATCCCAGCAGAAATAAAGGGGCCGTCGCACGCTCCGTATGTGTTCAAATTCCAGACCCCTCCCCGTCCCCCTCGCCAACCCTTCTCGTTGGCTCGGGTGCTGGGAGTTATTACGCGAGCATCACCATCGTGAACACACGTGTTCCAGCAGGTGAACAAACCGGTCATGAACACGCATGATGATGGGATCGTTGACTGGCTGGTCCGACATTTGCCATCTGCAGACTAGTTGCTCTAGCAGCATGTGTAAAGATGTGAGGTGGAGCGGGAACCAGTGAACTCGATTGGCTCCCGCAGCGCCGACACGTACCAAACGCTCAAGGGGACTGGAACAGGCAAGGCTGCCTGCCATGCCGAACTGGGGGTTGAGTGCCAGGAGCCCAGGAGTGCCAGCACATCATCAAGTCACGTTATTTACGTCGCATCGTCTTGTGTTGGTGGACAAAAGACTACATGGACACATGGCAGCCGTGCGAGACGTCGATCCATTATTTTAGCCAGACAGAGGGAATGCCATCCTCCTGGAGGCTTTCAATTTGCCCTCCTCGCGAATAGCCAACCAAGGGTGCAAGGCAGATAAAACTACACTGTTTCCTACTCACAATTGCAAGCGGCACATTGTCACATTTTGCCAGCAACAGATTCGGCTCGGGCTCCCGGTTAGTCCACTTCGATCGCTACCAACTATTACATAATAAATGTGCACCACACGAGTCATCACTCACAGAGTACGTTGAGCGGCGCAGCCAGGAGCGTGTGCGTTGTTAGAATTCCCGCGCGCCAGGACTCTCCCCAGACCGAGACGAGTACGGAGTACCGGGTAGGACGTCAATCATCTTGTCAGCAGCCTCTGCGCCCCCAAATTTTGATTTCAGCTTTGCATTCCTTGAATGCGGTGAGACGTACGGAGTACCTCACTGATCTCCGTGCATCTAAGATGGAGGAATAAATAATATGACGGCTACTGCCAAACCAGGACGCGCCACGACACGCGATGCGCGACTTGCCACTTGTCAAGTAAGTAGACGGCTCGTTGTTTCATTTTTCCCTCGGGAGATACCCGCTACACAAGTCCTCGCTGGCGTTTGTTTCAATAAATTCTTTCACACGAATCCGCTCAACTGCCAAGTTTTCCGCGCCATCGGCATCGTGGTAGTTTTTTTTTTTTTTCCTAGTGTCGGGTGGTTCCAGAGGTGCCCCCGTCTTGCCCACTTAGATGCTTAACAATACTACTATGCCAGAGACACACCATCATAGGTCCTAATATTATGTAAGTTGGGCTTGACGGTTGACTGTGTTTCAGCTCGCATGACGATGCCGCGACGAACTGTGTGACCGCGGGGTAGAATCCGTGAACCAACTCATGGTAGCGGCTTTCCTCCAAGCTTAAGCATTAACACCTGCCACGTGGCGCGCGGTCAGCTTTGCGTGTCCGTTGCTCACGGGCAAGAGGGACGGCTCTTGCTTGGATTCAGTCTTTTCACATATGCACTCATATCTCACCTGGTTGGCAGCGGCCCTGCGACTTTCTGTTTGCTCACAGAATCTTCTTTCCCCGTTAGTCACGCCGAGTACCACTGCATGCCAACCTTGATCCAAGAGCAAGGATGGATGTAACCGGGAACGGTGAAAAGGGAGACAAAACGATGGCATTCGACGGTCTGATTCTCAACCGTCAATGTGTCAGCGAGAATCGATCGATTTCGTCGCTCCGTTGATGAGTCTGTCCGAAGCCGAGACTCCGCCACTGGTCTACCCCCCTTTTGGTTACAGCACTTCGCAACTTGGCGACCGTGGCATTGAGTCACGATGTACTGTGCTTGGACGACTGTCTGGTCGGCTGGCGGGCCTCAGCAGAAGGCCCGGCAAAAATGTACACTTGCGGCCTGGGTATTGCTTTTATTTATCATCCCCCCTCCAGGTTGTGGCCAACACATCGGATTTCCAGTAACATTTGATCACTCATCGTTGCTGGCTATGCCTAGCCAGGGGGATAATCGACATCCGTGTAATGAAGTGCCCTGAGTCAAACTTCATCTTGACCGTTGATCGGCGTCTTGTGGTGCTTCTGGCTTCGATGACAAGAGGAACATCCACACTACTTCACGAACATGCAGCGTGCAACGAAATGACGAGATAATTAAAAACTCTCCAGGACCAAGCCATCTGTACAATATGCCTTATTGGCAGCAAAGAATCGGGTTTGGCAAAATCTTGGTTTCATCAACACTGCAAGCTCAATAATCAAGAGTCGTCAGATGCACAATAATTCAGACGACGCTGACGATCCACATCATTATCCAAATGCTGGGCAGACACGCGCCCCGATGCTTCCTGATCTTGTTTATACTAGATGCCCTGGTTAGAACTCTACTTCGTTCAGGAGAAAGCATAGCAGTTCGAGCACTATAATTACCATCGGAGACTTGTGCCAGCCACCCTTTCTCTTTGTAACGGGCGCGTCTGTCCAGTCCGCGCATCCATTCAGGTCATTTGTACCCGAGTTGCTGGATGCTGAAGAGTAGGCCTGGTCTGATGGTGACTTGACAAGATCATGGCGCTGACCAGAATTGTCCCAAGCATTGAACGTAACTTGCTCTTCTCGCTCCCTCATCGTCGTGGCGGTAGAGATACTAGCAGCATTTCTTCTGAAAGTGGCAGGTCCCTGGAACCCACCAAAAATGTTGTCTCTTCCAGATTTCGGATTTTGTGCTCCTTGTCGTAGGTGTGGCGGGAGGTCGTGGGCCCCGAGGGCAGACGCCATCGACCGTGTATCACTGCTAGCCACACTATGCGATGAGATATCGGATACAGAGCTTGCAGAAGTTTTCAAGTCTGACGCCTTGGATATCTTCATAAAGGCGCTACTGTTTGCTCCCCCAGAGCCGGATCCTGGAGACATGAGGTTCTTCACATAGTCAGACACTGTGTCTGCCAGGTGTGGGGGAACAGAGGAGCCGCGGTCGTTCGGGGCACGCTTCTCATCAAACCCCAGGGCAGATAGCGAGGTAACAGGAGCCTAAAGAGTAATCAGTACACCGGCCTCGCAGGGAAAACCAGAAGTCACACACTTGAGGGGGCATCGATTGGGAAGAAATCGGTAGAGGTATCTTTTCCCTTCCCCACGCCTCGCTCATCCATCTCTTCTACCGAAACGTGACCAGTCTCAAGTGGCCATGGAGTTACATTGGGCTCCTGGGTTTCAGTCCACGCCGTGCATCGTTTGCACATCTTCCAGATTTAGTACCGTGGGATCAGAGTTTCGGGGTCACAGGCACTCACAGGGTCGTCATTTTTCCGCTGGCTCTTGCTGAAAGCATCGTAAGGCTTGATGAGTTGACACAAATCACAACGAAGCTCTCCGCGGAAAGCGGCGGAATGTTCCAAGCAGGTCATGCCCGAGTTTGCGGCATCCACCTTGCCACTCCCATTGACTTGGCGTTGTATGAGGCGTTGTTGGTTCCCCGAGAAAGCTTGAATAGGTTTCCATTCTCCCCAACTTTGCACCGATACCGAACGGGTATTGTTGTTTTTGTCTCCCTAGTGCAGTCAGTTACTTGAGTGTCTAACCGCGAGGTAAGACGAACTTACCTTCCATGGGACATGGTCTTCCACTGCTCGCTTGGCATATTGGAACTTTACACTACCAGTGTCAGCGTCGACAGTGAGTTTTTGTCCAAGGGTGAAGTTGTCACGGGGAAGCTGTGGAAGATGGAAATGCACAGAGGTTCGACTAGCCGAAGAAAGTGGGTGGCTGGGTGGCTGGAAGAGTACGTACGAGCGGAGCATGAATGTCGACAGATGGCAGCAGTTGACAGTATGGCAGACGGCAGATGGCAGATGGCAGATGGCAGATGGCAAACAGTTGTCCGCAGAGTTTTCTTTCGGTAATACAGACAGTACCCGGGCGTGCTCGTGAATGCAGACCTGCAGTAAAGTACCCATGTGCCCAAGTGAGCATTTTTATACGTACCAGGGACAGAAGAAAGGCCTTGGGACAACCCACGGTTTGTTATTGGCACGTCCCATGAGAAAACAGTTGCATTCGATTTCCCCTTCCACGATTCACGTCCGTCCTCGTCGTGAAGTACGTCACTTCCGGTCAAACTAGTCTCTCCCTACTTTGGCAGTTTTCCATGTTTCGACAACGCCATTTCAATCGACCTTCCTCTCCAGCAATCAATCCAAAGCAAGGTAACAGCAAACTACCGCCTCAAAATCAAACCCAAAAGGCGTCTCTCGCTCATGCTACCAATTGTCATTTATTCTGCCTAGATTGTGCCATACTTTAGCCTGATCTAGTCTGTCGACCATCTCACGACGCTCGCCATGCGCCTGAGACATGTCAATGGTCCAATCGAGGTGATGGCAAAAGAAATTGTAGCATTAGAAAAGTATCGTGTAAATGGTTGATATTTCCTTGTGTTCATGTGGCGCGATTGAAGTTGTGTTTTCTCTCACAGCTCGCGATCTTCTTGTTTGTTGGAGAAATCGCTTGGAAGAGCGTTTACCACCGCCTCGACGTCTCCCACTTGTCTCCGCTCCGTCACCTCCCGGCGATCCTTGAGGCGTTTGCGCAAGATGAGAGATGGGGCCGATGCCCCCGCGCCGCTTAGTTGCTATTGCAAAGGTTCTGAAGACGACGAAAGACGGTTCAAGTGAAGATAGACGTCGGTACCATAGCTGGAGGATACAGAGGTTAGCTTCCACTTACTCGGGGACTTGCGCCAGCATGCGACAGGAAATCACTCACCCTTCCATACTGATCAGTTTCAAGTCACCACCGAAATATCTTGCGTACAAGCGGGAGATAGGTAGACCATAGCCAAATCCAGCCATGGGTGCCTTGAAATCGCTCTTATCGAAATCGGGGTCCAAGTTGGGTGTACGGTCAACAGTGGTGTACATATACGTCCAGACCAACGGAATCGCGCTTCGCGGGATACCACCTCCTTCGTCAGAAATCTTGATGGTGATGTCCTCTTTGCCTTCGGCTACAATGACTTTTGTGATGGGAAATTCTTGCTTATCCATCCCGTGTGTCTCGACCACGGCGCGGAGAGAGTTCTTGAGGGTCTCAAAAAGCATGTGAGACAAGTGGCCAGGAACGTACATGAAATCGAGGTTCGGGTTGCAGACAAGCTGGATTCGGGGTGCTTCGAATAGGCCATAATGATCCTCACAGACAAATCTGGCATTCTCTATAGCCTCTTGAGCAAGGTCTTTGACATTTGTCTTGGTGCAAATCACGCCAACATATGTCGGATCGCGGTGGTGACTCTGGTCTGTGAGCGCAATATGCTGTCCGATGAGCATTCTGATACCGATACGAGACATGTAGAACCGATCGAGGAAGGACTGTATGGTGCCATCAATCTGCATCCGCTGACGACGACGCTTGTACTCCAGGATGCCTTGTGCCATGGTGGTCACAACTCCATCATGTCTCCGTTTGATGGTATGAAGGGTCTGTGCAAATCTTTGATTGTATAGTTGAAGTTCAGCGGGCCAATCGCCAGTGTCATCGACGGTCGCAAAGTATCTCCTGGATAGCGACTTTGTTTTGCCATTCCCATTCGAGTTTTGCAAGCCACCCCAACCCGATGGTTCCCCTTCGTCAATGGATGGATTAGGTGTTGCCTCTGATAGTCGCTGCATAATTCTGCCATTGGCCTTGGAAGGCTTCATCAGGCGATCGCGGACGTCTTTGCTCAGATTTGGTCGAGGCAGCTGTGTGATCTCCTGTTGCAAGCATAACGTGTCACTTGACGTCCTGCAGACTCTTTTTGTGAGACGGTGTTAGATCCAACACATACCTCGAATGATTGGGCATACCAATCCTTGACCTTCATAACGGAAGGCATCTCATTCAACCCATCCGGCAAGTCATCCAACTCTTGTACACGATGCGCTAGGCGGATCGGTAGCTCCTCGGCCAGAAATTGGGAGGCGCGGAAGAGTGTGCCTATGACGTGCACGGTCAGGCATGTTTGTCGGCCAGCAGACTGCTTTACTTTGGGTCAAAGATGGAGGAACATACCTGTTGATGGTTTATCACCAAACTGAACCATCTGGCGCAAGCTGACGCCAGTGGCGGGAAACTTGGCATAATGCCGAATAGTGTCCATCAGCCTCTCTGACGACTTCCACGACATGGTGGGCAGGGTAGAGAGCAGCTGGAGGACGAATAATGGCCAAGCGAGTCCTCAGTTAAGGCGACCAGCGCAACAGGGCTATACTCGCGGGCGGATTTTGGGATCGTCAAAAGGATCAGTACGGTTGTCGTCGAGTGCAAAGGGAACGCTTGGTGTTGATGCGGCCGGGTCGCGAGGTCGGAAGACGGCGGGGCGACTCTGAGTCAAAAGCTAAAGCAGCAATTGGGGGCCCCGCGGTAGCTACAAATCGAAGCCGAGGCCCAGGAAGAGGCCGGGCGAGTTGGGCAGAGAGTCGCGACTTGTTGGTGCAAGGACAGGCAGACAGGGCGATGATGAAGAAAAAAGAGCAAGTGGTGAAGGAATATAAGAAGAGAAGGGTGGAATCAAACTTATTTCTGGGGAGCAGCGTGTCGCGTGGACCCGAGAAAAGAGGGCAAGGACGAGCGGATGCCAGTCGGCAATGGAAGTGATGACATCTGGATGATGCAAATGGGCTTTTCTGCCGGAGCAGATTATCTGGGCCTTCCTTCCTGACTAGGCTACGGCGGTCGAGCTGGAGAGCTGGAGCTGGAGCTGGAACTGGAACTGGAACTGGAACTGGAACACCAGACGCACCAGACACGCCAGACACGCCAGACTGGCGACGTTGGAAAACATGTTAGAGGGCCCACCGCTGGTATTGCGGGTGTTAAGGCCTCCAATTGGACAAGAGCACGATGGTGTATGGTGTTTTTGCAATCGTCTCGCACGATAATACATATGTATGTGATAGCGGACGTCTACAGAGTATGAAACTCCCTCTGATGCCAGCATTTTCTCGTCGATTCTGGGCAGGTCCAGGGCAAGCAAACAAACAGTCGCCCACCAAATCGTTACGCTGGCAGTTGAAGATGATGCCTTCACTGCCCCATTGCCCCGGATGTGAGACAAGACAGCCAATCAGTCACATGCTGTTTGCTGCACCACCAGCTGGCTCCAAACCGGTCCAAACCGGTCCAAACCTCCCGACCGCTTCTTTGGTGCGTCTCACTTTTCTCTGTGTGGGCAGAGGTGTGGGGTATTATTAACACACACACGTACGGATTACGTACGGACATGCGTATCGGTACCGGACAGCAACCACGTCCATCTCCTTCCTCAACTTCGTGGGCTGCCCCTCGGTTCATCGGCTCAGCTCGGTTCGAATCATCTCGCCATCCTGTACGTGCCTTTGTCCAGCAAGGCGAGATCTTCGCGAAAAGCTCCAGGGCTCCAGGTTAGCTCCCGCCGACAGCCCCATCTATTATTTCGGCCCCCACGTCTGGTCTGGGAACGTCTTGCACGTCGCTTTCGCGCTCGTTCTCGTCGGCTGCATCCGCTCTGGGCGCTAGTGCCAAATCCGGTACCCCCGGGCTCTCTGAAGGTCGGTGAGCCCTTGTCTGGTTGGCTTCGTTGGGCAGAGAATACTTCCGTGGGTGGCTGGGACGGCATTGTTTTCTTCCTTACCTTGAACGACGATTTCGTTTGCGACAGCTGTCTGGAGAGTCGAGTGAAGCCTGACTTGACCAAATGACTGGGTAGGGCAAATGTTCATGCGCTGCACCGCTGGCGCGGATAACGAAAGAGACGAGTGACGAAGAGGTTAATCCTCAACATACGTACGTTGCACGACACGAACCAAGAATCGCCGAGATAGTAGAGCCCAACGACCTTGTCCATTCGCCACCATCATGGGACACGCAGAGGAGCGCAACGCGTTGCCGTATACCGCGTTGCCCAATAACCAGCCAAGTCAACTCGGCAGCCCGGCGCCGGATCGCCGAAGCACGACAAGCAGTTATAGCCGCAGTAGCGATGATGGTGTTTGCAGTCATTGCAGCAGCAGAAACAATAGCAGGAGTCAGAACTACAGAATTAGCCAACCCACCTCTCCTCAACCACTCAGCAGGGCGCATAGCGACAAAGGCGAACCTGTTGATGGGGAACTTCCACACCGCCGCCCTACACCACCAGCCCGAGCGTGGCTTCCAGCATAGCTTTCCCCAACCCAGGATTCAGTATCAGCCCTCTACGGCGTGAGATATCACACGCAACGCCTCCCGAGGGCATCGACGCCGTGACGTCCCGCGCAGCAAGGCATGATATTGCACGACGGCTCAGCCAACTGGCACGGCGTCTTAACTATGATGGACCCAACAACATGAATGAGGTGATGCTGGGTAATCAGCTTGAGCAGATGGAGAAGGTTGCATGTGCCACGTTGACTCCCGAGTCTGAGAAGCTCGAATGTCGAACGAGCTTTGACAGTCCCGCTCGTAGCGACGTCGGGTCTGCGTTGGGGTCACCACTCTCGTCCCTTTTCAGATCACGCTTTTCCGACCTTTCGGCATCACTGCTTAGAGAGCGTGCGGCCGAGAGGGAGCCAGAGGATGAGCCACCCCAGAAGAAAGGAATGAGCGCTCCGCAAGCGAAGAAGATTATCGCAGAGATGGGCAAGCTCAACGACGAACTATCAGCCGTGGTGAACAATCTCAAAGCTCGTCAAGAAGAGTCCGAGGTTGGTCATTTCCTTATCCAGAGGGTGAAAAAGGAAAAGCTCAAGTCTCTTGGCCATAGAAAAAGCTGACCATGTTGCAAGCATATCCAAGGACTTCTCATCGAACGAGCCGAGCGGGCTGCTCAGCGCATCATCTTTTTGCAAAACCGAATTACTTACTTGTGCGTTCTGGAATCCTCCTCACCCTGACTTTGCAAAATTCACTGATTAACACACTTTACTTCCAGGGAACAAGAACTTCAAGAAAATGACGATGAGTTGCAGCATCTACGCATATGTCTCAAAGCCGTAGAGATACAGATGCCACCACACCCTGACAAGGAACTGCAGAGATGTATAGCAACTTTCAAAGATGATTACCAAGCGCTCAAACGCAAGCGGGCACATCATGCCAATATCGCAAGCGTCATGGGGTTTGACTCTCCACAACTGGGGTCACCTACACGATGACAAGACCCTCCTCCATTGATTCACACTACCAGACGGCTACTTGATTCATTGAAGAACGTCTTTATTTTTTTCAATTTGCCGCCAATGTTCATTTTACGATGATTATCGATACGAGCCAGCGACTGACTGTACGAGATTGATGATTTGGCTACACTCGCATGCGTTCAATAGAAACTGACGACACCCTTGCACGATTTGACTTGTTATGTGGCATTTTCTTCTTCCTCCTTCCATATTTATTTTGAACAAAAATGTTGTACGAGACACGAAAGGCATAGCAGGGGTCCGTCCGAGGACAAACTTTTCTTTGATTGATTCTCTCTTTTGTGTTTAGATGAAAAGAAGCCAAGGCGCAAGAGTGTTTTTTGATCGCCGAGAGGACCCCTTAAGGGAGAGGGGGCTGAAAATTGCATTTTCTCATTGATACCACGTACATGGCAGGCTGCCGTAGCCTTTTTCTAAACAAGAACGGAAGAAATACGGCGTACATCTACTACGAAGGATCAATCCTCGTACAAAACACGCTTGTTCCTATTCGCCTATGAAAGAATGACCTTCGCATGTCAGTCAGTCCTTGGTGTCTGTAACTCATTGATGGACGCTCTAGACACGAAACACACGACGGTCTGAACTCGCGCCTAAAAATGTACAGCCCGACAACGCAGCTGTGCACAGTTCGACCTGCGGAATGATGCAATGATAGGAAAAGATGGGTGAGATGACTATCGAACCCATCTGAGACTAAAGAAGGGAAGACGAAGCTCTATATAGGCTTCTAGATCTATCAAAGAAGACCTCGATCAAACAGATGGATCAACAAACGAAGCGATGCAGATATAGCACGGCTCGCGATATCAAACGCGGCAAAGGAAAAGTGATGCCCAAGATGTGAGGCTGCGATATCGAACACGACCTACTAACTCTAGCTTACAGTCTCACGTCCCACCAACCCAGCTGCGTCATCTCCTCAGTCCCTCATAATCGTGTTCCAACTCTAGAATTTTTTTTTGGGGGGGATGGTGGGGGGTTTCGTTTTTTGGCGAACCCCTCACAATCGTCCCAATCTTCGTCATACTCACACACTCATCCTTCCTCTGTCCCTCCAGAACTCATCATACGTGGGGCCCAAGCCTCTGCCCTGAAAAAAACGATAGCTTTCCGCCCTCGCGGGCGAACGATCCGGCGTCGAGGAGGCCCCCTCGTCGGCGTCTCGCATCGCGTACCGAAGAGAACCTTCCCGTCTACATGCCTCTTTGCCCAGCGCATCTATTGACTCCGCGCCCCTGCCTTGGAACCCCGATCGCGACGACGGCTCGCGCGGGGTCTCCGCGCGGGGATAAATCCCTGGGACCGCGGGTCTTGACAAGGCCGCCGACCTGGCTTTCTCGGTCTGGTTTTCGGGACGCTCGCTCCTCGGAAGGGTGTTCGGGGCGGGTATATCTCTCGCGTTGTCGGAGACGAGGACGGCCTGTATTGGCGGGCTCGCTTCTTCGCGGGGCGAGTCTCTTGGGCTCGGCGAGACATGTTTCCTCGCGGGAACGGGGCGAGGTCGTGCTCGTGGAGGAAGGGCCTGCTCCGGGGCCATCGTGTGGGAATGTGCTCCGGGGGAGGACGGGGAGGGGGCTCTGATGCGATTCCCATGCGTCTATGCCAGTCGTGCAGCGCGACGACAACCTCCCGGTGCGCTCTCTCGTTCCTGCGCGCCGGGAGAAGGGATCTGGGGAGCTGGGCCGGGAGGCGCTCGGGCTTGGCACCAGGCGGGGAGAGGGACGTGTCGGCGTCGAGAGGCGCGTCGAGGAGGATCCGGGAGAGGCGGAGGGATTCCGTGTCCGGGGACGCCTGGATGAAGCTCGTGAGCCATGTCTGGAGACCCGCTGGTGTGAGGGCCGGGATGGACGGCCTCGCGCGGTGGTGGTCCTGGATGAGGTGGTACTCGCACGAGAGGTCTTGGTAGAGGAGCTCGAGGCTTCGGGGGCGTGGCGGGACCGCAAGTCGAAGATGGCGCCCAAGGGAAAGGGCTCCTTTTCGAGCCTGTGCCGTCTGTAGAAGGCGTAGAGCTTGCTGGGGGGATGACGAGCGAGCTGCGTGGTTCGTACTCGCGAATCTGGCTTGGGCCGTTAGATACAGGGTCCCGGTGTCCGGCGTCCGGTGTCAATCATTGTTCAGTCTTCTTACCATGTAGTTGGCCAGTCCACGAAGGGCCTGTCCCAACCTCTTCGTCGGCTCGCCATGCTCCGAGAACAGGACCCCCACTGCTTGTCTGCCGCTGACAAGAAGGGGTGCCTCCCCGTCGTGCTGTCCGCCTCTCGACACGAGCCCTCCCGCGAAGAAGAGCTGCTTGTTCTGTGGTGCAGGACAACGGGGTGCCTGGTGGAAAAGTGTACCGACGGTTTGTGTCCGCGCCTGGGACTGCAACCCCTCGAGGAAGGGGTGTGAGTGTCTCGCTGTTGGCCCGGGATGCTGTGCTTGTCCGTGAGGGGGAAGAGCATTTCTCCATGGTGGACACGACCGACGACGACGTGTCCGAGTCGTATTCCTCCACTGTGGCCTGGAACTTTCTCTGCACGATGATGGGAGGAAGTGTGCATGTCACCGTGTCGTTCTGCAAAGACATGTGTGCTGTGTCCGTGGAGTCTTTGGAGAGACTGTCTCGAACTTGCCCCGACATGTTGTTGTTGTTGTCTGGGATGAGAAGAAGGCAAGAAATAGGAAGTTTGAGCAGCCAACGCAGCACTACTTATACTTTTTTTCTTGGATCGACAAGTCCGAGTCCCTCTCTTGTTCACGAAAACCCACGTACGTCTGCTTTCAAGGATGAACAACGGGATACGCAACGTCAGGCCACTAATGGATGCGTCTGAATGGAGCAAGGTGCTCAGCAACAAGTATGGCGAATGTAGGATGTTCCAAGCACTGATCAAGACTGCAGATCAAACGGGGGCAAGACCACAGACAATTATATATCTTACATGTCCTCGCCAGATTGGGGCCAAGAAGAACAATATTCAGCCATCCGTCCGTCCATGCGCGGACACGGCCGCACACATCCGACATCGATCCAGCTCACCAAAACTGAATGTGAGAAAAAGAAAAAAAGAAAAAAAAAAGTCAACATCTGAAGAAAGAGAACAAGGGCCAAAAAAAAAAAAGGCTGCATCTCACAACATACGGCTGCACTCCAGTACGCCTTGGTATCACCACCGCTCCGGCCGGGACTTTTCATCGTCCCCCCCCCAATCTCGCCCGTCCTCCCGTTCCAATGATACGATACACAGGCACTTGTGCTCGTGTTCGTGCAGATTGCGCCGATACGGCATCTTTATTCTCAAAGTCCCTCGTCCGTTTCCGCTTCCGCTTTGTTTCCCTACACCATGACATGTCATGTATGCGGGCGGCGCAATTTTCGTGGCCAACATGCACGGCGCTGAACTCGCCATCTTGTTCATCAGTCATCATGTTTTCCCCTTCATACCTAGGACCTGCCATCCAGTCCCGTACACGACATCGTCACCGCAAAGCACGACACGACACTGCACAGGAGCGACATGATCCCACGCAGGTGGCAACCTTGGGCATCACCGCAATCCGTCCCAAACATGAACAAACCCCCTCCCCCCCCTCTTCAGAATTCTGCAAACCATGCCACCTTCATGCTTCTCTCTTCCATCCCCCTGCACGTCGGCGGCACAAACCGCTGCACGCAACGCCTCATTCTTGCCATTCTTCCAACACGTACCGAGCAGAATTTCCTCCCTCGCGGCAGGAAGCAAGGGTGGGGGCTGAGTGACCAGACAAGAACTGAACTGGGCAAGGACCCGAAAGTGAGGCTGGCAGCGGCGTACATGTCATTGATTCTATCGAGCTCCAACAAGGCGGCGTGCACGAGGAGCCTTCTCGTGGGAGCCGAACACCGTGGGCATGGGGAGACAAGGAAAGAAGCCTCGGCCTGTCCTGGATGAGCCTCTGCTTCATAGCACGTAGCTGTGAGAGTTTCGTCATATCGGGCTAGACGTCATGTCCAACTTGACGACCAGATCAATGCCCAATATACATCACTTTTGACAGATCATCACTCGTAAAATGCATCAGTTTGAAAACGCCATTGTATTGCCATGCCGTGCATGCCCCTCAGAGCGCCCCCATAAGATCAGATAGCCGCTAATATTCTACAAAAGTTTCCGTCATACTGTGATGCACACAGCTAACCCCTTCATCTTCGCATTCATTACCTCTGGCCGCCTCTCAGCCTTTCACGCCTTGTACAGGATATCCAAGAACCCATTTGCCAAGTCAACAACCACGCTCTTGTTTGGTAGGGAGCCGGCAACGCCGTACAGAGCAGCTGAGTCGCCCATCGCTTTCCCCTTGGCTCCCCTGCCCTCAACCTGGCGCACTCTCTCTTTTCTCTCTCCGCTTCCACCACCGTCTCGAGATCACTCACCAAGCGCTCCCACACCTTGGCAATGGGCAGTGTCACGGCCACATGAATGGCTGGAGGATTCTGAAGCGCGTTAAGATGCCATCCCTTGGCGGACATGGCATCGGCAATGTCGTAAATGTCGAGGCTGAGAGCAGTGAAGGCGACGACTGACACGAGGGGCTTACCCATGATCTCGAGTTCACTACTCAAGCTTCCCGAGGTTTGCATCGCATCGGCAATCTTTTTAGCAGCGCCGACGATCTTGACACAGGCATCGACATATCCGGATTCTCCCACGCTCAACAAGCTTGCCCAGCAGCCGGCGATCAGCGCACCGGGGCGGGAACCAGCCAGGCCGGGGAGGCGTAGACACCTCCGGCCCAATCGGGGCAGACATAGTACTGATACTGACGCAGCTCAGCAGTTCGGTACAACACGGTGGAATTGCCTTTGGGAGCGAAACCGTACTTGTGGGTGTCGCAGCTGATGCTGGTTACACCCTTCAGGCGAAAGTCGAAAAGCTGCGTGTCGAAGCCAGCCTTTTCGAGGCAAGGCATGAGGAAAGATCCCAGGCAGCAGTCTACGTGAAGCGGCAGCTTCTTCCGGAGGGCCAGTCTGGACAGAGCGTTGATGTCGTCGATGATGCCGTGGGGGAAGTTGGGTGCAGAGCCGATGAGCAATACAGTATTGGCATTAATCAGGCGAGAAACAGCTCTGATGTCGACCTGGTAGCTTGGAGCGGGGCAATCGACCTCATGAACCTTGATTTTGAAGTAGTCACCAGCCTTGCGGAATGCTGTGTGACCGGTTGAAGGCATAATCCTGTTCAGAAAAAAAGAAAGAAAAGAAAGAAAAAGTGGTTAGCCTTCGACCAAGCCGTTTTCATTCTCATGTGGGAGCTACACGTGTATCACCTTGGGTTGTATTCCTTCACTACCCACAGATAGCTGGGAAGAGGCAGACTTACATTTCGGGCTCAGTTACTCCGCGCTCGGCAAACGCCTTCTGGCGCGCGCTCAGGCAAGCCATCAAGATGCTCTCGGTACCACCGGCAGTGGTGACACCGGCAGCGCCAGGAGGGGCATGGAACAGGTTGAGCACCATGCTCACGACTTCGGCCTCCATTTTACGTACGCCGGGGAAGACATCCGGATGAATGGGGTTGGCAACGGTGAATTTACCAAAGGCCTCGGTCTGCAGCGCAATGAGCTCATCCTCGCCGTGATAGACGGCGCCGGAGACGAATCCGTCCTCCCACCGCGTGTGATCGAGATTGGCCAGCTTCTCAAGTTCTCCACGCACAGCGTCCATGTCCATGCCGTTTTTGGGGAGCATCAGGTACCGAGTGTCGGTCTGTGCGATGAGTTTGGACGACATTTGTGCGATGGACTCCTTGACCTGCTTCTGGACCTTGCTGCGCACGCCAGGGGCGCGGAGAAAGTAGCCGTAGAGAGTGCGTTGGGTCGCATGGTACAACTCGAGGATGGAGCCGATGATGCCGCGGCCCTTGAGCTTCCAGAATGCCCTTCGCGTCCACCGTAGCACAAAGTAATAGAATATGATATTTCGAAGCCTAAAAGTGGGATATACTCATCAGTTATGGATTTTTTCGCATGCGGGGTGCAACCTCTTATGCGAGGCCAATTGGAAGGAGGACTTGTGATTTGACGTCACGACCCCCAAGCGCTGCCAACACCACCACACCACCACACACTCCCACCCAATATCCGCAGCTCTTGACAGGAAAGGAAAGGAGAAATAAATAAAATAAATAAAATAAAATAAAAGGCAGCACATCGCGCGTCTCATGAAGCACATGGGCCATGATACGTACAGGTCAACTGTGAGCAGACTGAAGAGGGGATTAGCTTGGCCATGACGCTTGACCTTTTCCAAGCCGCCGAGCAGGCTGGCGGGCAATCGGGAACTGCCAGGCATGGTGGCGTTGATGGAGCGCGATCGATCTGACAGTGAGGGAGGGATGCGAGAGGGGCGGGAGCGCGCTCGGCAAGATAATGCCCGTGTACCGGTAGTGAGGCAAGAGAAGGGAATTGCAACCAGGGAGGAACGTCGGATGCGAGAAAATGACGGCAAGAGGAGAGCAGGACGAGGTGGTCAGGTAGACTTTTTGTAAGTTTGGACTTGCAAGTTGGACCAGTCAATTCCAACGACGGCAGGAGCCAACTCGTTGCCCTCGCCGCTGGCGTCGGAGCACGGCGAGATGGAAGCGACCTGACCTCCGAGAAAACTGGGGGGATTGGCCCTGTGCAGTAACGTACTTTGGACACTCTTCGCTCTCCATCGGCGGGGGCTCGCTGCACTAGAAAAAAACCTGCATTGCATTTCGGAGCCCCCCCAAATCGGCTAGCCCGACGTGTGCTTTTCGGAGCCGCAACCTGGAGACAATCACATGCACTACTCCGTACTGGGACTGGCACGCACTGGTCACTTGCCCGAGTTGTTGATTTTTTTTTTTTTAACATGGAATATCGGGGTACCGGGAGCGAGTGCATCATCTCACTAGAAGCGGGCATGTACATATGCTTCACACTCTCCAAGACGTTCCAATATTTGCCTTTTGCGTGGCGGACTTTGCACTGTCGGAAATTTCACATCCAGCACCGAAGTCATGGCCGCGCCAGCGTCCGTTCTGTGCTCGGTGCTCGGTGCTCGGTGCTTGGAAGGCGGGAAAGTGGACACGATTCATAAGTCATGTTACTCGGCATTACTCGCTACATACATGTATGTATACTACAGCAGCCGATGAGATCAAGTTTCAGATTCCGCTCCAACAAGATCAAGTCCATACGAATAAAAGGTTCGCCTATCTGTTTTGCCACTTGATTCAACATGTATGCCGAGTACAGCATTTGCAGAGTTTCCGCAGCTGCTCTCACTGATTATGCAGCGGATCCCCCCCCTCTCGGAGTCTGGATTGATGCCTTACATATAAACGGTGGGTGCGTGACACACAGAATGCAAGTGAAACCGTGGCGTCGTGGTTTATATTTGCTGTGCCATATCGCGCTAGTCTTCTGCAGACGCTTCATGGCGATGACCAGTGACGGGCATAATGATGTGTATTTCTCCGTGGTCCTCCCATCACATCTTCCTCCAACAAATTCCCACTCGGCCAGTGTGAGGCGGGGGCCAACATCAACAATAAGAAGAAAAAAAACCCAACAAACAAAGAGATAATAGAAGCTGCTCTTTCAACCCATCTTCTCATCTTGCCCGCTTACATTTATATCCCTCCCTCACTCTGTGCTCTTCTCCAATGCTCATGTTTATTCAACTCATATAACATAATGCCCGTAAAGTGTTTTTTTACATTACCGGTGATGACAGTCCGATGAACGCCCCGCAATCACAAACTACTGCGTTTTTGCTTCCTTTGCCTCTGTCGGCTTCTCGTCGTTTCCGTGTCGCTTCTTTGAGAGTATATGATCCCACTTGGCCATCTTGTTTTTCATGACATGCCAAACGCCTTCTTCATTCTTTCCCAGTAACGTGACGACTCTGTCTGACAGCTCTGCTGTCCGGTCTGCGTGCACCCTGCGAACACGACCACAAAGTCTCCTTCTTGATATTGATCTCCGAGGGAGGATTGCGAGTACGATGCCAGTGTTCGTTGAGGCACCAAGCCGAGTTTCGACAGGATCGTTGGATGCCACTGCACAATGTGCTCCTTTAATTACTTGTTAGCCAATCTCGGCTCTCAGAACTTGTAAATCAAATTTGGAGTCCCAACAAAAACAATGTGTTTCCCAAACGTACCAGCGCATGTCTCTCGGCTTTCTGGAAATTGTAGCTCCTATACATGGGATCGAACCATGTCTCAATAAAGAACTTGGCCCACTCCCCATTGCGAATCACCACGCTCTTGTGCACCAAGCCCTCCTTGTCTTGGCTCACAATCAGGTCGATGTTCTCGCCTCGAAGATGGGCAAAAGTCTTGATGATGCTGTCTGGCGGGACGACAGGGTAATCCTTTATCATCAAATTCTCCAACTTTCTGGCGTTGGTCACCTGGTCATCCAGGCTCTTGGAAGGATCCATGACGTAGGCGTCCTGGTCAAGGTACCAGATGAACTTGCTGTCGGGGTACTTCGACAGCGCATGGCGCATGGCGAAGATTTTGGCCCATGACTTTGGTGCGCCCTGCGTGTCGTAATCTTGTGCGTTGACGACCATCGCTTGATAGCCTGGTACGAATCGTCAGCTTCTCTTCTATTCTTTTTACGCGCGCCCAAATTCCCCATCGTCGCTTCCTCTTCGATCTTGCTTCTCCCGGCTACAAGGTGGTAGCTTGGCAAACACTCACCATGTCTCGCCGCATATCTCTCGCGGTTCTCTTTTATCGTGTCCAAATATGCCGAAGCAGCCTCACTTGGGTCGACGACGGTGACGACGACGACGGAGGGGTTCCCAGAAGGCACATGCTCGTGGTACGGGTCTGGTCGTCTGCCCCCAAAGAGTGAGTAAAGAAGGCCAAAAAACAGTAGTGCCCCAATAGCAACAATTTTTAACCTGCTCCTCCGTATCATGGGAGTTGTTGATGACCTCGGCCGAAACGGCGGCGGGTTCGAGCTCTTGCGAGGGGGTACGCGAAATGCATTGTGCCCGAGGCGCCGTCTTGAACACAAGGGTGGTTCTAGCCAGCTGAGATATCGATCGTTTCCGTCGTGACGCCGCGCATGCAAGTCGAGGCGCTGGCGCTTGAGACAATATCAACCGTAATCGCGAACAGTAAAGGTCGTGGTCCACGTATCCGAGAGTTTCCAGCTGCTCCTTTTCTGGCGCCAATTCTACAGCCCGCCCGAGCGACAACGTCAATGGTTCAAGACGGGAGGTGGGACGTCAGCAGCAAATGAGATGGATGGGATGGCGAACGGCTACAAGATAGTCCGGTGTTGCACGCGACTGTGCTTGCAAAACGGCGACGACTGATTCTACAAGCAATCAAGCAGGCAAGCGACTGCCTGAAAATGATGTCGTCGTGAGATGCCCAGTAAGGAAAAGAGACTGGCTTATTATGGGTTTGCTGGCACAAAATCCAAATGATGAGGGCCACTCATCAACAATTGCCATCTGTCGCCGGCCCACTTCCAACTCGATGTGACTATGCCGCATCTGGCTGCCATCCAGGGGTTCACGCGCCTAGTTGCCGCTAACGGAACAAGTAGGGAAAGACACAGTATTCTAGTCACATTGATTCATTGGCAATAACTCAATGCCAGTTTGGCAACTTCTCGCGAAATGATGGTAGTACATATTCATATAGTCAACGTGTTTCACCCAGTACACTATAAGTACAGAATGTTATTCTCCAATGAGATGCAACGTCATAGCATATATCAGTTTATCATGAAGCAACCCACTCACGAAATCTGTACATGGAGTACCTAGTAGATGCTTCAAAGAGGCAACAACACTAAAACAGTGTCTACGCCAGAAATTGGATGTCACTGACAGTATCATACCCGAACCGGCGAGCACATGAGACCAAAACGGCTCAGACTCAGAGGCTATGGAGTAGAGGCTACATCTCTGCACACAGACTAGTTGACTCGACATGGAAGAGCATACGTCAAGGCAACTTAAGAGTGTGCAAGTCAGACACGGTAAACCATCATGACACGGCTTTATAAGCCAAAAAGAAAGAAGAAGAGGAAAAAAAAAAAAAAAAAAACGAAATTCGTACAAATGTTAGAGCTCGAATACATAGGGGCTGCTACCTATCTTGCCCGTTTTTCTCATTAGCTTGACGCGGCCTGGGTAGTATCGCCCGCGGGTTCTTGGCCGTCATCATCGTCATCACCACCAACATCCATGACTTTGTTGCTGACTTGCGTTAGGACCCGCGCACTCATGGCCTTGACAAATCGCCAAAGAGCCATCATGAAAGTGAAAGCCCCAATTACCACGAACAAGAGGTTGAAATTCTCCATCCTGCTCCTCCCTGTTCCACCTCTTCTTCCAGAACCGAACAAGCCGCCTGCTCGGAAGTTGATCCAATGCCATGGGCCCATGGCAATGAACGATTTGAGGGCTCCGATCAGACCTAGCGAAAAGAAGCCCTTGGTGAAATGCTCCACCCAAGTAGTTGGTTCTTGGTATGTAGGTGTCCGCACAGCGTCAAGGTCCGAGACGACGCTCGACACGGTATCGGCTATCGAGCCCACGGGGTCGAACCATAGGTCTAGGACGGGATCCGCGATGAAGCCGAGTACGAAGAGGCTGACAATGAAGACAACGACTGTCAGAGCCATCTGGGCCCACTTGCTGCTCAGCTTGGTAGCCCAGTGCAGTCTGGCTAGTCGGTAGTTGAATTTACATGTTGGGCACTGCCAGAAGTTTCTCGTTGCCGTTGGATTTGTCAAACGCCAGGCGTCCAGACAGCCCTCATGAACATATTTCGCTGAGCCCTTGCATTTGCATGGGGACAATAGCCGGCCCTGTTCAGGGTCATCGGATTCATACACTGGGCGAGATGATGTTGTGGACATGCCCAACGTGCTCGATACGTCAGAGTGGAATTTGGGATTTTCCGTCTCCAAGCAAATGCGACATGTCCTCGGTCCGTACTGTCGCCCATTCGGCTTAGTTGGGTTTCTCGCCGGTTCTTCTTCCCTGGTCGTATTTGCACGCGGTTCAGGCGCTGGCGCTGGCCGCGTGAGGGATTCGATACGTTCGGCCGATGGTCCACAAGAAGCGTACGGCGTACGCCGACGCTCAAATTGACCAGCAGAATACGACGACATGTCGGTATCTATTGTTGTTGGGAATATTGGCAAAGCAATGCGACAAGCAAAATCTGTCTTCGTCTTTGTCCGTCGTCCGCAGGAACCACTAGAGGGAGCGGAGTAGTCGTAGTATGAGATGGGCGCAGCAAGTCAGCCAATTAGGCTCTTGATGCTCTTGACATGCAATGCCACATCCTACGCTATCGACCGACAGAAGCTTGGAGGTGCACGCCGGCGACGGTTAAAATGATCTGTTTGTAAGAAATAAGAAGGTGCACGTGGAAAGCTGTCAGGAATGTTCACCCTCCGGTCAAGAGTAAAGGCCACCTCATTTTTGCCAGGAACGAGCAAAGTGTTGGCGGAGTAGGCAACCGCAAAGCTGGCTGGATAATTATGGCAAACATGTGGTGCGTGCTGTGTGCTAATAAGCTTGGCGAGCCTCGAATTATTGGTGCGTACATAGTCTTTCGGAGTTCGGCCAAACCCTCATGCCGGGACTGGATGGGGAGAGCTTGTCTCGCTTTGGCCAGCTCGACGCGCAGCTTCGCCGTGCCTGGGCGACAGACAGCCAGGCACTTGGTGGAAACGTCAAGCTCAAACCGCCGTAATTTGACCTCATCTTCCTTGCCCTCAATTCGTCACCCTCTCAGTCCGACCCCAAAAGTTCTCTCTCAGCCATCATCGGCGACCGCTGCAGATATGGCGGATCGATACTCATTCTCCCTCACGACCTTTTCCCCCAGGTAAGCAGGCATGCTGATGTCACTCCCTTTGTTCCTTCAAGTTTCCGAAGCTTGGCTAACGAATACCTTGCAGTGGAAAGCTGGTACAAATTGGTACGAAAGCCCTTGCTATTCCAATCTAAACATTAGAACGCGCTACGAAGATTGTTGTCGAATAGATAAGGTCGTCACAATACTAACCTAGCGTGCCATAGAATACGCTCTGAATGCGGTCAACCAGGGAATCACTGCTCTTGGCATCAAAGGTATGTGCATGCAAGATGATGTACATATCATGTTTGAAACCTTCTTTTGACACGAAATAGCCACCAACGGCATTGTTCTTGCCACGGAAAAGAAGTCCTCTTCCCCCTCGCTGATCAAAGCTCCGTGTCCAAGATCAGCAACATCACACCCAACATCGGTGCTGTGTACTCTGGCATGGGACCCGACTACCGAGTTCTAGTCGACCGAGCACGCAAGGTTTCTCATACTGGCTACAAGAGAATTTACAACGAATACCCTCCCACCAGAATATTGGTTCAGGATGTCGCACGAGTGATGCAAGAGGCAACCCAGTCTGCTGGTGTTCGACCTTATGGCGTGAGCATGCTGATTGCCGGCTGGGATGATGGGATCGAGCCCGATGAGGAGGCTTCTCCTGCAGAAGGCGAAGAGAAGAAGCCCAACACCAAGACGGGCGGTATTCACAAGGGAGGACCTATGCTGTATCAAGTTGACCCCACTGGAAGTTATTTCCCGTGGAAGGCTACAGCCATCGGCAAGAGTGCCACCAAAGCAAAGACTTTCTTGGAGAAGAGATACTCTGAAGAACTTGAACTGGAGGACGCCATTCACATTGCTCTGTTGACCTTGAAGGATAACATTGAAGGAGAGATGAACGGCGACTCGATTGAAATTGGTATCTGAACCTCTACCTCAGCTTGTGTTCCACGACTATAGGATACTAACATGTACATGTAGGTATCGTCGGTCCTCCCGCTGAGAATTTACTTGGACTCGAGGATGTCGAGGGAGCCACCGGTCCTCGATTCAGAAAGCTCACACCTCAGGAGATTGAGGATTACCTGACGAGTCTATGATGTGGTGGTGTTGCTAGATAATGATGGGAAGTCTGCTGTATTAATATGACATCTGAACCCCAACTTCGCCTCCCACTCTTCAGTAGTGTTGAGTCACAGGGTCTGGCACTTCGTGCGCGTTACTTCTGAGCTGTGATAATGAACGACGATCGAGGTCCTGCAGCTACGCCTACAACATGGTGACTCGCAGGTAATTCCAGTTCGACCCGGCTCCACTCCCTGGCGTCATGGCCCCTACCTTGCCCCAAGCCGAGCTGGCCATTACGGTTCGCGCCGATCACGTACACGCCGCCGTCAGTTGTCAAAGCAATTGCATGGGATTCTCCGAGAGCAAAGTCCTGCACGTCCAAGCCCCCGCCAACTTCCCAATAGTTGGGTATCCCGCTCAATTCTTCAAAAACACTGCTTCCTTGACGCTCTGTTCCGCCAGAGTTACGTCCCCAAACATAAACACTGCCACTTTCTGTGAGAGCGGCGAGGACGTAACCACTCGCAGTGATGTGCTTGACTGGATCTCCGAGACTCATCAGATCCGGCACCAACCCCAGATTGCTCGCCGCACTGGTATCGCAGCATTAGCGGCCTTGACCTGCATTTCGGTTCAGCACTGGGATGCCTTACGACTCCTGCGTAATATCTCGAGCGAGGCACTCCTGATATCGAGCATCTCCAAGCGTTGCCACGGTACCATCTTGGAAGAGAACTGCAAAACCGGCTTGGTAGACAGCCACTTGTCGGACTTGGCTTTCACATGGGAGCGTAGTCGGCCTCTTTCCAACTTTGAAGTCCTCGTGTGATGCATACTTGACAAGACCAAATTGAGAAAACGCTTCTGGGTCATCGCTTCGAGTCCCAGCTGAGTTCTCGAGTGTCTTGGTAGCCAAAGTCAGGCCATTACCTGCCACGAAAGTCGTGCCTACGTGGTCGAGGCTCACATTTCCCGTTGCGAAGCCGGTACCGGCAACATGGTAACCTGTATGCCCGCGGACTGCAAGGTCGTATCGAAAGCATGAGTTTAAAATGGTGCCAGAAGCTAAGCAATGCAGGGGCATTGTGATTGTTGTCGTTCGTACCTAATGTGTAATGTAAGCCTGCACGTGGCCGTTCAACGACGTGGTCGGTCAGAACTTTTGAAAATGTCGAGACATCTTCGGGATCGCTGTCAATTAGCTCATCTCCGAATCGTAACTGATTCCAGGCGTTGAACCCGGCGGCGAACAGATCCATGGGAGACTGGATGCCTCGATGTTAGAACAAAGTTCCAGCCCGCACGGGACCTTTGCATCTGACGACGGCCAGTCAAGACGTGAAAGCGGTGGAGGATGCTTGGGTGCGGAATGGGCTGCGTTGTACTTTGTAAGAAAGGCGTCTTCGTTGAGTCACTCTATGGAGAGTCATCTTGTGGTTGATGATCATTGATGAGGCAGCGGAGCCCCACCACAACGTTTTGGGATTTCCTGCACCGGCAGATTCCAAGGTTTGTCTGGATCATCCATTTCCCCGAACCTTTGACTGCCTGTCATGAGTTCAAGGCCTTTTTCTACGGAGTAGGACGAAGAAGCAGAGCTTATCTTGCATCCAACCCGGCCTGGGGCCGTGTAACCGTGCGTCAGGTATCCTAGCAAAGTACATATGCAGCAAACGACGTTTTTTCTTTCCCCCACATTCACGGTCCAACTTTGCATGTCGTCGCCGATACTTCTGCTTTCCTGTTGTTTGCTTGCCTGCTGGCTAGCTGATGGCGACGCTTCAATACAACTGCCTTCCACGTATCATTGGCAAAGCATGCTTTTGCCCCGGCACTCGCATCCGAGCCGCATTACATTTCTCTTTTCATCTCCGTTCTATTGCGGATTCGTCATCATCAACTAACAGGCCCACGTCACCCCAAGTGCTTCGGGAAGTGTCCAGGTAAACCGCTGCCCCGAGGCTTATACCGACACGTGTCATCGCCCTGATTTATACATGTGCTCAAGTACACTTGTGGTAGCCGATGAGCGTGCCTCTCAGATGGATGACTCTCAATGTCACCTCGACTACGTGTTTAGAAGTTTTTGAGAAGAGAACAAAGGACTGATTCGTGGGTCGTACGCATTAGCTTCATGACGCCACACGCTGTGGCCGCAACGTCCTTGATGATTTCGGCTACTTCTTCCGTCGGTCCTCTCTCTGGTAGTGACACCGACTTATGCGATGAATCACTCGAAACCAACACGAGAATGAGTCCCCATGATGGACCCTATGCAGGCTCCCCTAGAAACACCACGGAGATTCTTTCTGATGCTGCCCTTCAAGCTTCTTCTCATGAAAGTCCTTCACATGATTCACAGCGAGACGTGCTTTGTGATAATGAGACTGGCGAAACCTCCCATACTGCAGTCATGTCCCCTCGAGCATACCAATTGGAGATGCTCGATCAAAGTCTGAACAAAAATGCAGTCGTTGTTGTAAGGTCTCAACTATACATGAAACTTTTCATCGTTATTTTTGTTTCAAGTGCTGTTCTAAAGTGCCATAGATGGATACCGGAAGTGGTAAAACGCATGTGTAAGTCATAAAATGCTCGTCTTTCGTAAAGGCTACGTGACGATCCTCCTAGAATGACCATCTTCTAAATATATCAATGCAGTGCCGTGTTACGCATCAAGGCCGAGTTGGAAAGATCCGCCCGCGATAAGGTATTGCCCGACGAAGGAAATTGATCAATCTTCTAGAAACGTCGTTGACGAAACTCGGATGCAGATAATATGGTTTCTCGCACCAACAGTTGCTTTATGCAGCCAACAACTCGACGTAATCCGACTTCAGGCAGCCGCGGCGTCCATGAAACTGCTCACAGGTGAAGAAAATGTCGACACTTGGTCAGCCAGTATATGGGAAATCATTCTGCGTGACGTACGCATAGTAGTTTCCACATACCAAGTCCTCCTCGACGCCTTATGCCACAGCTTTGTCAAAATGGATCGTATTTCCCTCATCGTCTTTGACGAAGGTCTGTGAACAACAAGGCCGTTCGAATCGGAGTCATGGGCCAATTACTTACCTGATAACAGCGCACAACTGCACTGGAAAGCACCCGGGTAGCAAGATAATGACGGATTTCTACCATCGACGCAAGGCGATGGGACTTCCCGTTCCTTCCATCCTCGGTATTACCGCAACACCCAGCATGACAGAAGACATCGAGAACATCAGCGCTCTTGAGGCCACACTTGACGCAAAATGCATTACACCAACCTTGCATCGTGAGGAACTTGTCAAATGCGTCAAAAGACCACAAATACGTAGCATCCTTTATGGTGCGCCCGGTAGAGTCGAGTTCACAGCTTCGATGCGACGATTACACTATGAGTTCCAAAACCTCGACATAACTCGAGACCCCTATATTCTGAGGCTCCGAGAGGATCCTACAGACCGAAACCGCCGCGCGCTGGAGAGAGCTATTGAGAAGTACGACACTTTCGCGCAGAATCAGATCAGGGGCCTCCGAAATCGCTCGGTCGAGATTGCAGAGCAACTTGGATCATGGGCGGCTGATCTCTATGTCTGGAAAGCAGCCAATTCATTTCTCGAGCGCTTGAGTAAGGACGAAGGCAAGATGTTCGAAAATTGGCTTGATAGCGAGAAACAGTACATAGCAGATTTCCTGGTTCGAGTTTCTCCTCAACAACCCCATCCGATACCCCGGAACGGAGACGAGATTTCGGAAAAGGCAGGAGCTCTCATTAAAGAACTCGCTTTCATAGATGATCCACTAGTTTGCATCATTTTTGCCAAAGAACGGGCTACGGTCAGTCTTCTTTGTGACTTGCTCGGATCGTGCCCTCGGATCGTGGAAAAGCACCGAATTGGATCAATTGTCGGTTCGTCGAATTATCAAAGCAGAAGAAATGCTCTATACGAGTCCCTGGGTGACTCGAGCCAGGCTGCGCTTCAAGATTTCAGGACCGGCAAAATCAACATACTGATTGCTACTTCTGTGTTGGAGGAAGGCATTGACGTGCCAGCTTGCAATATGGTCATCTGCTTTGATCACCCTACCACACCCAAATCATTTGTGCAGCGTCGGGGCCGGGCAAGGATGGAAGATTCCATGCTGATCTTGCTTAGTGAGTATTCTTCACCAACCATTGAAAGGTGGGAGGCCTTGGAGGAAGAGATGAGGGCTGTGTATCAGGATACTCAAAGAGAAATTTTGCAGCTTCAGTGGCTCGAGGAGTCCGAGGAAACATGTCCGAAATTCTTCGAGGTCAAGTCTACTGGGGCAAGACTTGACTTTGACAACGCCAAGTCTCATTTGGAACACTTCTGCAGGGCGCTTTCCTTGGGAGAGTTTGTGGACAGCCGGCCTGATTACATCATTCACAGACATTTGGAATCTACACCACCAACTTTAACCGCCACAGTTGTACTTCCATCTTTCATTCCTGCCGAGCGCAGAGTTACCGACAGTAAGCTTCACTGGTTATCGGAGAAGAATGCAACCAAGGATGCTGCATTCCAGGCTTACTGCTCCCTTTATGATGCTGGGTTGGTGAATGAGCATCTCCTGCCGTTCAAGTACGAGGATATTCCGGGAGTAGAAAACGGGGCTGCTGAAGTTGAGGTCGAACCGCTCTTCAATCCATGGCCTGCCGTAGCAAACGCTTGGAAGCAGCATGACCACCAGCCTTGGCTGTATTCGCTAACCTTTCATGATACTGCAAACTTCGGCGAGACGAAATTTGAAGTCGTCCTGCCGAGCGAGCTTGATCAGTGGCGACCTATTCAAACCTACCCCGGCAATGAGGAGTCTTGCATCATTGAGTGTGACTCACGTCGATCTATATCAGCGGCTGAAACTGGCGGGCTGGCAGATCACACCTCAACCCTGCTGGCACTTCATTACGCGCATCGATGGATAGGTGAAGAAAGAAGTCATGTCATCAAAATATCTGCCAGTGATATGAACATGTCCCTGGAAGATATTGGAAGTAAGATGTTTGACGCGAGCGACCGGACAATCACGGGGGAGACTACTTGATACGGGATGAGTCACGGACCCCTTATCAGTACTTGGGTCTTGTTCCAAGTAAACCTCCTGCAGAACTGGTTCAAAGTGCGCTCTTCGACTATGATGTCGCGCCTGAACACGTACCTTACTTGATCGTTAAGAAGTGGACGAAACGAACTGATTTTCTACACCCTCTTCTTTCCGGATTGCCATCTCCGACGAGTACAAAGCTATATCCCCGTGTACTTCCGCTTCCTTGGGCAAAAGTGGATGCTGTTTCACTGAAATATGCTAGGCTCGGTATGCTCGTACCCTCCATCTCTCATGAGATAGAGGTGATGTTGGTCGCCAAGGAGCTATCGAAGACGTTGCTGAGCGGGATCAACATAACCAAGCTAGATCTTGTCAGAGAAGCAATCAGCTCTCGGAGCGCCGTGGAACCCGTCAACTATGAGCGACTTGAGTTTCTTGGAGACTCTATACTGAAATACTGTGCTGCTATTCAAGTCTCAGCCATTCACCCCGAGTGGCCGGAAGGTTATCTGTCGTTCTTCAAAGACAGCATAGTAAGCAACTCGAGGCTCTCCAGAGCAGCCATCGACATAGGGCTTGCGAGATTCATTCTGACAAAGTCTTTCACTGGCCATAAATGGCGGCCAATGTATTTGACGAATTACGATGCAGATGTACCTGGAGCTAGGCTGCCGCGTAAGATGTCCTCCAAAACCCTGGCTGATGTGGCTGAGGCTCTCATCGGAGCGTCGTACGTTGATGGGGGATAGGAAAAGCACAGGCATGTATATCTATGTTTATCAAGGAAATCCAGTGGCAAGACATGACAGAGAATCGTGGCGTTTTTTACGAAAGGGCTCGGGACAAAGTTGTGCTGTCGCCAGAGCTGCAGCGACTCGAAGAGCTAGTCGGCTATACCTTCTCCAAGAAGTCGCTGCTCTTGGAAGCCATGACACATCCTTCGTGCCTGTTCAATCATGACACACGATCCTACGAGCACCTGGAATTCATTGGAGATGCAATTCTGGATTACATCATTGTTCGAAAGCTGTACTCAGTCACGCCGCCATTGCCACATTACCAGATGCATATCCTGAAAACCGCCATGGTCAATGGCGACTTTCTAGCCTTCATGTGTCTCCACTACAATAAAGCGCAGACTGAAACGATTGTAACAGCCGATCTCGAGGTAGTCGAAAAAGAAACAACATCATTGGCCTTGTGGAATTTCATGAGGCATTCTTCGGAGCCGATTGGGGTCGAACAAGTCGCGGCTCAAAAAAGATATGAGACGCTCAGAAGGGACATCTTGGCAGCCATGGCAGATGGAGACCATTATCCATGGGCTCTTCTTGCTCGAATGCAAGCCAAGAAATTTTACTCGGATGTATTCGAGTCACTGCTCGGGGCCATGTGGGTAGACTCGGGATCTGTTGAAGAGTGCGAGTCCCTTTTAGAAAGGCTCGGTGTTTTGCCGTACCTCGATCGCCTGGTCCGAGACCGAGTGCAAGTGCAGCATCCCAAAGAGCTTCTGGGCAAGTACGCAGTTGCGCAGACCATCACTTATAGCATTGGCGTGCAAGACGCGGCAGAAGGCGAGAGAAGGTTTACGTGTCGTGTATCAGTCGGGCCACGAGTCGTTGCCGAGGTTTCTGATGGCGTGAGTAAAGAAGAGGTCAAGATAAAAGCTGCGCAGGAAGCAGTACGGATCATGGGCAAAGAGAAACAGGGCGTGTGCAATTAGGGACTGTCTTGTCGGAGCAGGGAAATTGTCGCGGGCGCTGGCTCGAAGCACGTAGAGATTGATACGGCCTAACGCCACAGCACGACGATATCCCACAGATATGTTGCAATGAAGCAGAGGCAACTCTATTCTTCTGGCTCTCTATTCTATTCATGACGTTTAAGTTCTTCAATCACCATATCAACCATCCACCCAAGGTACTGCTCCATGTCATAATCCACTGCGGCCCCCTTCATCACCTGAATACGCTCCTCCATCAAGGCATCTTCTTGGTACGGCCCCTCCACATCACCATTCTCAAACATCCAAGCATGCTCCTCTACATAATTCGGCCACACGATCTTGTCCACATATCCAGGGGGTCAGTCCAGAACCCTTCAATAGTGACATAGCCATCGCGTGCTTCTCGTCGCGCCTTGGCACGAGCACGCGACGTCCTCACAAATAACTTGAGGTCAAAGTGAGATTGTATCGCGGCCATGGACGGGGCGTACAGCAGGAAGCCATCCAGGATACACAGGCGCAGTCCCTTGTTTTGAAGGGAGTGGGAAGGCGGCAGAGCACCGTTGACTTTGGCCTTTAACGCAGCGACAGTTGCGTCTGGGACGGGACATTTCCCAACAGAGTTCTGGTCTTCCTTTGAGTCTAGCGTCGGCTGTGACGATGAGGTCAGTCATGTCATTTTTTTTTCCCCGGGGATCTCCAAGGGATTTAAAGTCCAGCTTGGTGCATACCGGAAATGCTGCATGTTCCCTGATGTACGACAATGCCTCGGCCATGGCGGGGATATTTACTGCGCCGGCGCAGTCCCAGTCCAGGAGGCCTTCTTTCGACGGCAGCCTGTTTGCCACGCACGTGTCAGCGCGGTAAAATAAGGGAATGTGTCTTGACAATATTATTCAACACTCACTCGGGCTCGGGTTTGTAAAAGTCATCTTCGTGGAGGATAAACGTATTTGGGAATATGTCGCGGAGGAGGCGGGCGAGTGTGGTTTTGCCGCTGGAGGAGCAGCCGGATATGCCGATGATAAGGGCATTGGGACAATCGACACTCATTGTGAGGGAGGGGGAATCGAATTTGAATGTTGAACAACTCGGGTGAAGATGGGGGGATTTACGTGAGGTTGGTTGTAAGTTGACGCCAATGCATGCCGAAAGTCTCACCTCTCCAGTCAGTCCTTCCCATCGCCGGGTGCGCCCTACCCTACGGTTTTTTAAAAAAAAAAAAACCACCCCTCTTTGGTCAAATCCCGAACCCCCAACCCAAACACAACCACGCGAGACGTTCTGCGCAAGTAGCCACCATGGCTGTCGATCAAGGGGACCAGACGGGCGTCATTTTGACCACGGCCCTCGCAACCTTCATCACAGGATGGCTCTTTGGCCTCTACACCACAAGAGGATACCTCATCTCGCCTGCGCTCGCCGAGGAACGCCATCGCAACTTCAACGACCCTGTCGAAAGCGAAGAGAGCGACATTGACGAAGACGATACTATTCTCGACCATGCGCCCAACTGGGCCAACGGCGAGGATGCGGACCAGAAGCAGGGTTTGAGGGCCAGAGCCCGCGGCGTGGGCGGCCTCGTGGACAAGAAGCCTCTTCCTCTGGACAGCAGCGGTGATGCGAACGAGGAGTGCAAGCTTGTTCTGGTGGTCAGGACGGACCTGGGCATGACAAAGGGTATGTATACCATTTCGATTCGTTTGACCATCCCTCTTTCTTTCTTTTCCTTGTCCACCATCAAACTTTTCACTCAGTCACTGTTCTCGCCGCAGCGAATGCTAAACATGTCAATCAGGCAAAATCGCCGCTCAGTGCTCCCACGCCACCCTCGCATGCTACAAGGCTCTTTCGCGCGCCAGCCCCGGCAGCCCACGGGCAAGAGTGCTCAGGCGCTGGGAGAAACGTGGCCAGGCCAAGGTTGCGTTGCAGATCAAGAGCGAGAAGGAGATGACGGAGCTGCGGTGGAAGGCGCTCGATATGGGCCTCACGGCGGAGGTGATTGAGGACGCGGGCAGGACGCAGATTGATCCGGGGAGCTTGACGGTCCTGGGGGTCGGGCCGGGTCCCAAGAGCTTGGTTGACAAGGTTACGGGACATTTGAAGCTGCTTTAGTGTCGTTTCCTCGTTGGGCATGGATTGCATCGTTTCTCTCGTGGAATGAACTTTGCCAAGGTACTACGCGAATGGGATGTGGGTTGGGAAGAGAAAGAGAAGTGGGAAGTCAAGTGGTCGATGAAAGAGCGGGAAAAATTTAAAGGCGTCAAGGTCAAGGATTTTGGTATCAGGTTCGCAAACAATTGCTGGTATATACGAGTTTGTGTCATCGTTGGGAGAGAGAGACACAATAGACGTGTTTGTCGTGTCATGCAGACAATGTTGAAAAATGATGCTCTATACGCCAAGAAAGATTTACATGCATGCATGCATGCATGCATCATGACTTGGCATTTGCCCTAGCCACGACGGGTACTATATACAGCTGTCCAGATGCCATGGGTTTGCGCCAACTGGTGACCCTACCTGGCAAATCTTGACAAAGCAGGTCCCAGATCGGCTTCCACCTCCTTGCGCTTCTTGTCCTTGAGCTTCTGCTGCTCGTTCCACAGCTCGTCTACCCGCATTCTCTTCTCATCGATGATGTTCTTCTTCCTCTGCTTCCGGAGATACTTCTTTAGGGCGCCGTTCTTGCCACGGGCTCGGTTCCTGATTTCCTCGGCAATGTCGGTGGCAGGGGTATCCAGGTCCTTCTCCGCCTTCTTCTGCGCATTCGATCGCAAGTCTAGGTTTCCGATAAAGTTGGGGTCCAGGGCAATCATGTCTGGCGCGAGCTTGTTCAGCAAACCCTTGACTTCGGATTCCTGTCGCTGCTTGGCCGTCTCGAAGGGGTTGAGCTCCAGAGCGTCAAAGTTGGCTTCGCCAGCGCCGGGGATGATGAGCGATGAGAAGCCTTGATCGTGGCTCACACCGAGAACGTCTTCGAAGGGACACCATCGGACTCGCTCCATGCGTTTGCCTTCTGCGCCCCACGTCATGTAAGGGGTTTTCACTTTTTCCTGTACCGCCTTGTTCTTGTTGAACAGGCCTTTCCAGATGGTCGTTTGGGTTCCCCATCCGACGGCTGTCAGGCCGGTATCTGAGATGGCCACCGACGAGGCGGGCTGACGGGTGTAGTAGTTGTTCACTTCTCTAAACATGCGGATATCCCATACCGCCATCTTGAGATCCTGTCCCGCGGAAACCATATATCGGCCCTCACGGTCCATGGCGAGTGATCGAACGGGGCCACGGTGTGCGAGGAGTTTGACCAGGGGCTCCTGTGAATTGGGTGACCATAGTGTGACGGTGCCGTTTTGGTGGCCCACGTGAAGAACACCATTGTATGGGTTTTGTGCCATGGACATGGGCTGTCCGAGCTTAGAGGGCATCTCGGCAACGAGCTGGCCGGTCGAAGTGTCTTGGTATTTGAGAACGCCACCGGCTCCCTATTTACAAAAAGTGTCAATTCCTGCAGAAAAATCCATCTCGAGGTGTACGGGTGCTTGTGATGGCGGAAAACTCACAATCGTCGCCAACAGGAAATGATATGGTAGAAATTCCATATGCGTCACCTCGTTATGCTTCCTCAAGTTGTGCAATTCCACGCCATTCCTGTCGTAGATGTAAACGTACTTCTTTTGCGCCACGGCAAAGTACTGATTGTTATGCAACCACTTGATATCCCGAATCGTCTCTCCCAACTGGAGCTCGCATCCTAGTTTGCCCTCGCGCCAGTCCATTGTCGCAACATGGCCTTTCCGCCCAGCAAGTAGTAGCTCGCGGCCGTTTCTCGTGAAATCGCAGATGTAGGGACCGAGGGCATCGAGTTTCAGGTCGAAGCGCTTTTTGGCCGTCGCCACACTCACTTCCGATACAATGGCATCTTGTCGAACTTTGTACGTCTTTTCCAAATCGCCTTCGGCTTCGAGGAACCCGCCCGTGTTTTCAAGCAGAATCTCTGCGTCCTTGGCTTTGATTGTCGCATCTTGGTACTTGGTCTCCAACTGTTTCAGATTTCTTCGGAGTTTCTTGTCCTTTATATGTTTGGTATTGATCCCTTTGCCTCGGCCGTACGCCTTGTTGGCTTCCCGCAGGCGACGAAGCTTTTCTTTCTCATGCTTGGGCATGAGCTCCATTCGAGTCTTTTCGACGGCGAGGGCGCCATTCTCACGCACCCTGGTGATGGGTTCGTCGATCGTGTCGACCTCCATGATGACAACAATGCTCTTCCCTCGTCGTGGGAGAGAGAAGAAGGTGGCAAATGAAATGTGGTGATCGAGGTCGAGAATGGGGAGGACTGCTTGCGCTTCGGTACAAAAAAAACCCCAAAATTTCCACCGCTGGCGCACCTGGATCAGCTATCGTCCAGCGCTCATTGGATGATGGGCCACACGCCAGGCCCGCAACTCTTTATCGATATCCTGCCGCACAAAAAATTCACAACCCCTCCATCACATCACCGCCCTACCTTTACGACCTGGTTGCAAGACGGCGTCAAGGACTTTTTGGGTGGTAGCGCTTGCCAGTTCCCGCTGCTTCTGACTATCAGATTGGCACCTTTCTTGCTGCTCATAATCTGCCAAATTCAAAGCTGGAGTCTCTACCTTTTCGTTTCAAAGCCGGGG
The DNA here is from genome assembly GCA_021950295.1 of Epichloe scottii. Taxonomy (NCBI): domain Eukaryota; kingdom Fungi; phylum Ascomycota; class Sordariomycetes; order Hypocreales; family Clavicipitaceae; genus Epichloe; species Epichloe scottii. The sequence continues at coordinate 4,824,677 of CP083247.1, read as the reverse complement.
GCAACGGCAAGATGCCTGTCGCCGTTGCGAATCATTCGCATCGCCCCACCACAAAGGTGTCGCACAAGCCCTTCAAGTCTAAGGCGGCGTCGAAGCACGAGTTGAGAGATCGCGCCAAAGGTTGGCTTGCACAGTACCGGACTCGCATATGCTATCTCATCAAATACTAACAACGGGACGAATAGGAAGAGTTCCCAGCGAACGAGGCCAGAGAAAAACGCCACACCAGCAAGTCATGTCCAAATTCGACAGACGGAACCAGGCCAAGCAGACTCGTTTGACCAAGCACAAGGAGCACCTAAAAGAAACTTTGGTTTTTCAAGGGAAGGATGGTGCTCCGCGCGTTGTGGCTGTCGTGCCACTTTGCGCACATGGCGACGCCAAGGTTGCTATTAAGCAAATGAACGATAGTCTCGACATTGATGCCGCCGTCGCAGATAGTAATTTCCGAGTCTCTGTCGATCGATTCAGGCAAAGCATTCAATACATTCCCCTTCAGCGAGATCTGAACGCTTGTCTTGACGCCACCCGAGTCGCCGACTTTGTCGTCGTTATCCTGTCTGCCCACGAGGAAGTAGACCCGTTGGGGGAGTTGATCTTGCGAAGCATTGAGAGCCAGGGTATGTCTACCCTCTTCACTCTGGTCCAGGGTCTAGACAAGGTAGAGCCTGCCAAGCAGAGAATTTCTACCGCTGGATCTCTGAAATCGTTCATCACCCACTTCCACCCGGAACAAGAAAAGGTGTACAGTCTAGACAGCAGGCAAGAGTGCTCTAATCTGATGCGATCTCTTTGCAACACAACACCAAAGGGAGTACGTTGGAGGGACGACAGAAGCTGGATGCTGGCCGAGGATATCAAATTTGGGACCAACGATTCCGGGCTCACCATTATCACTGGTGTTGTTCGAGGCAGAGGCTTAAAGGCCGATCGATTGGTGCAAATCGGGGATTGGGGAGCGTATCAAGTTGAGAAAATCGTGGAAGCTCCTTTGCCTAAGAACGCAAACAAGGGAGAAGACATTGTTGTTGAAGGGGATGTTGAAAAGACTCTGGACGAACCTTCCGAGGATCAAGACGACCTGAACGAGCTCGCCCCTGAAGATGTGGTCATGGACGCCGACGACGAAGCCGAAGCCGACCTGGCCGCTGAGCCCGCTCCCAAAAGGGTGTCCTGCTTGATGAGCACCACTACTTTCCCGACGCAGACGAGGAGGAGAAGAAGATCAAGAGAAAACTTCCAAAGGGCACCTCCAACTATCAATCTGCATGGTACCTTGATGATGTCTCCGATTCAGGATCCGATATGGAAGACATCGAGATGGACGGAGCAGAAAACAAGGGCGAAGATGAAGAGATTGGTGCTGAAGACGGCATTGAAGGCTACGCGCAACCCGAGCCCACCGAGGCCGGTGGAGGACCCTCCGAGTACCCTCAAACCGAAATGATGGACATTCCTAACGAGGACGAGGACGCCCAGCAACTCGCCCATTATCGCTCCCGCAAGCGCGACGAAGCCGAAGACGACAAGGAATTCCCCGACGAAATCGAGCTGCACCCCAACGTCCTCGCCCGCGAAAGACTAGCCCGCTACAGAGGCCTCAAGAGCATCCGTACCAGTCTATGGCAAGAGGACGAGGACCGCGCCCACGAGCCCGAAGAATGGAGGCGCCTCCTTCAAATCCCCGACTACAACTCCTCCCGCTCACGGGCCGTCCGGGAAACACTTGTCGGCGGTGTTGAGCCCGGCACCCGCGTCCACGTCTACATCCGTGGTCTCGCCGACCCCTCCATCGCTGCTTCCTATAAGCCCTCCTCCCCCATCACCCTATTCTCCCTCCTTCGCCACGAGAACAAGAAGACCTCGGTCAACTACCTTTTCAACCTGAGCAACGACTATGGGAAGTCCATCAAATCCAAAGAGGAGCTCATCGTGCAATGTGGACCCCGCCGCATGGTCATCAAGCCCATCTTTTCGCATCCAGGCTCCACGCCCAACAATGTCCATAAATTCTGTCGTTTTCTGCACCCCGGACAGAGCGCCATTGCCTCCTTCATGGGCCCCGTAACATGGGGTGCTGTCCCCGTCATGTTCTTCAAACGAACAGTGCCTGCCCCCGGGCATCAAACCAACGTCCAAGGTCAAGAGGATATCGGCCTCAGCCTGGTCGGCACAGGAACGGCTCTGCCGCCATCAACGTCAAGAGTCGTGGCCAAGAGGGTCATCCTCACGGGTCATCCTTACCACATCCACAAGAAGATCGTCACAGTGCGATACATGTTCTTCAGCCGCGAGGATGTAGAGTGGTTCAAGGCTCTGCCGCTGTGGACGAGAAGAGGCAGGACTGGTTTCGTCAAGGAACCACTCGGTACACATGGCTACTTCAAGGCCACCTTTGATGAACGAATCAATCCTCAGGATGCCGTGGGCGTGAGCTTGTATAAACGCATGTGGCCTCGACACGCAACGCTGATGCAGAGACCGCTCCTGGAACATGCTGAGGGAGATGGACAGGCTCAGGGCCAGACGGAAGATGTGACGATGGAATGATGGATGAAATGAAAGCTTTTTTTTTTTTGCCAGCATAAAAGGCAGGGGTATGATTCAGTTCGACTTTCGGTTTCCGGTTTTAAAAAGGAGGACGGCTCATAAACCTATTAGATGAGACAAGAGACATTCATATATATTCACCTTTACATGGACATGAGAGGTCAAGTTTTATGTCTAAACTTCATATCGAGTCCACGCTTGCCATTCAGCCGTGCTTATCCTATCTTGATATCAGGTCGAACAACACGGAACACCGTGCATCGACCCAAAGCCGATTTACATCACTTTGCTCACTTAGTTCTTCTCCAACGCCTCCAAGCCCGGCGTCGGTTTCGGACCACCCTGCTTCACCCGCTCCTCCTCCGCACCACTGGCCTTCCACGCACTCAAGATCAAGTTGACAATGTGGTCCACGCCAACATCCTTCTTGACCTGCGCAAATACGGTCGGGCCCCCTCCCTCATCTTCCTCGCGTCCCTCTCCATGACCCCCAGATCCGCACCCACGGCCTCGGCCAAGTCCGTCTTGTTCACCACCAGCAAATCACTCTGCGTGATGCCAGGCCCTCCCTTGCGGGGCACCTTGTCGCCTCCACTGACATCAATCACGTAGATGATGAAGTCGGCCAGTTCGCGCGAGTAATTCGCCGCGAGGTTATCGCCACCGGACTCGATGAGCAGCAGGTCGGACGAGAACCTGGCATGGAGGTCCTCCAGAGCGGCGAGGTTGGCAGAAATGTCCTCTCGGACAGCGGCGTGGGGACACCCACCCGTTTCGATGGCCCTGATGCGTTCTGGCGGCAGGGCGGCGTGGCGGGTGAGGAACTCGGCGTCTTCGCGGGTGAAGATGTCGTTTGTCACGGCAGCGAGGGAGTATTTCGAACGGAGGGCGAGGCAGAGGGCGAGCATTAGTGCGGTTTTGCCCGAGCCGACGGGTCTGTGTAGTTTTCCCGATCCTCCTGTTAGCTGAGGTTTTTTTTTTTTCTTTTTTTACACTCTTACACGTTTGGTCAATCCTGTAGGAAAGACGATTCGATATGGTTTTCCGGGGGGGGGTGGTTTCTTCGATTGGGTTCGGCAGGCGAAAAAGGCCCCGTTGTCTACATCATCATGGCCACGGGAAAAAAAAAAAACTCACTCACCCTCCAATACCGATGGTGAAAGCCCGATCTGTCCAGTCCCTCCCTTCGACAATGGGCATCTCCCGCCCGATGTAACTTCCCGGGCCGTCCAAAATCTCATGCGAGTGGCCGTGTTCCTGTGCGGAGAAGCCATCGTGGGAATGCGAGGCACCGCCCTCGCGCGAGTGGGCGTGGGCGTGGGACATGGGGGTGGTGCTTGTTGCTTCTCACTTATCCAGTAGGCCGTTTTTCACCAGGAACGGTGTTTCGGTCATGAAAGTGCCAAATGAAGATGATGAATTCAGTTGATTGGGTAGAGAAATCTTTGAAACACCTCGAGGCAAACAAAGGAACTGGGGAAACCACCCAATCGAACAAGAGGGGTAGCTTCGGTTTAAAGTACCCCGCGGCACGGAGCTTTGCTTATCTGAGAGCAGAAATACACAAAACACTGGAGCTGTGCATTGCATGGTGGGGTTCATGAAGGGAGCCAACGGCTGGAGCGAAAGCGTACATCAAAGTGACGAGAGCTCATCTACTTGCGAAGAGTTGGGACGAATGAGTGGATAAATGTGAGCGACGGGGAATAGAACAGAGCTGTGCGGGCTGCACATGTACAACAGATCGCCATGCTCTCCCAGCACGACGCGGTACTGCTACTACTGGATGCAACTGTTCATCTGTGAAATATGTGATTTCTGCGTCTATTGCGCCTCGTGATTTACAGAGAGCTTCTTCCATCTATAAGTACATTTTGAGCCGCTTGGCGTCCCCCTCACCACACGGATGTATACATGTCCCGCTCGTACACTTTGCCCTTCAATATCCCACCTGCCATGTAGGGATCCAGCTGCCCACTTCACTGTGTAGATTGCCCCGTCACCTCCGACACACCGGCTCGGTTCAAGACTGCCTCCTTCTTCTTCGCCATAATTTCGCCAATTTTCTCCAACATGTCGTCCGAGAGCTCTGGCTCGCCCTGTGTATCCCGTAGCTCTCTCTGCCTCTCATGGAATTCCTCCAAGGGCGTCTGCATAGACTTGATGGCCTCTGTGCGGCCCTTCTTGACGGCCTCTTCCATCTCCTTGTGCTCGACGAACCATGGCTCATGGCGAGTTCTGAATCTTGAGTATTTATTGCGCAATTCATCGAGCACATGGTCTGGCATGGGAGGTGCCAGCAGGTTGTAGTAAAAGGTTCGTTCTTCGACTTTTTCGCGTATGGTGTCTGCCTTCATGGTTTCGAACTCGGGGACTTCCACCTCCGGCCACGGAATGACCAGGTTGAGTCCGGGGACAAGTCGGTCCCACTTCTTGCCATATTGCCAGCGATCGAGGGACATGTTGGGGGACTGCATGTTAGGCGGCACAGCCTTGAGTTGATTGACGATGACGTCCTTGGTGACCCCAGATTCAGCATCAGTAATGGGATACACCAGACGGATCGAGCCGATCGAAATTGGCATGGATTGCGATCGAGTAGGGTTGTCGAACATTCCCACTGAGAGAGCCTACATTGGTCAACGAGTTAGCATAGTCCGGTGACCGTTTTTTCATGGTGCGAGTAAAAGAGCGTTCTCAGACGTACTCTGTGGTGGGTTTCCAACGTGACAGTCCCGCTTTCTGGCTGCACATCCTTGATGCGATCAATTTTGCCCTTGTCAGGGCCGTCCATGATGACGACTCTATCCTGAGGAGCAAGATTCAGCTGCCGAACGCCGCCAGCCCACGCACATCGTTGTTCGATAAGCTGAGGTTTGGCTTGATGCAGCCCGTAATTTGTCCAGTCCTGTCGCACAGTCTCTTTGAACGCTCCGTAGTTGTTGAATCCCAAGTCTCGCTTCGGAGCAAGGGGGCCCATCTCCCAGTTTTCTTTCCTCGCCTGTCGGGCGTCTTTCAAGTTTTGTCTGACCTCGGATACGGCACTCCTTAGGGCTTGGCGATTTCGTATTCTGTTGTCGATGTTCTCCTGCTCCATCTGCTGTCGTGCCCGGCGGGTTGCCTGGCGCTGAGCCTGGGCAGCTCGCTTGACGAGCTTCTGCATATTTGTTGGCCGTCAATTGACGAGGCAGGAGCTGAGAATATGTTGCGTGTCCGTAGTTCAGCTAATTGACCAGAGATGGTACAATCTTCCTCGGTGAAGATTGTTGCTTCCTTCGTCGTCTGTCGCGTGCTAGGAAACTTTGGCGGTCTTGTCGCGGTGCAGTTGGGAAATTCTCTCCTTCTGTCACGGAACTAGCCGGTCCGAGACCAGCTGGGGTTCTTGAAGTTGGCGTTTCAGGCTCTAGGGTAGCTCACCTGTCAAGATCAGTGGTTGACTGTTCTCCATACATGTTTGTTGTAAGACGGAATTTGGCTTGTGACACGATGATTATCGTGTGGTGTACCGAGTAGGAGAATGGGACTATATGATGCGCCTTCCTTTGTCCTGATCGGAGCTTTGTCGATTGATCATACGTGCGCTGCCGTACTCCGGGCATGGCTCTTATCAAAAGTTTCTCAAATGTCAGCGTAATCACCTGCCTGCCTACCTACCCAGGCACCTAGATTAAGCAGCAAGGGCTTAATCTCCAGGGCATCAGACTACTCGTGGTTAAAAGCCTGCGTGCATATTTGATTACGCGGATGTCGTCAAGCCGCAGCGCACTGCCCAATGCGGGCGCATCAACAACATCATCGACTGTTCGGGGATGCCGTCACGGCAGCGGCACTGCTGCGGTAGGGTGAATACGCGCAATTCCGTGCTTAACTTGCCCCAGTGGGACGACCGCATGGGACTGAATGGTACCGAGTAGTACGGAGTGGAAGGCATGTGTCTTCCCAGTCGCATGCACTTGTTATAATACCGTCCCAGACCTGATGTTGTTCCCATTCGTGCATGTCCACCGTGCTGCCGGCCTGCCCCGTCCAGTCACCACCACGCAGTGGCCCAGTGAACCAACCCGCCCTCCAGGGCGACACCAGCACCCCAGCTCCAGACCCCAGCACCCAGCACCCAGCGCTGAGCGCCCCAGCCAGCAGCGGTTGCAGCAGCAGCCGCTAGGCCAACTGTCACATCTTTGCCCCCTTCTGCCTGCTGACGTGCGTTACGTCCGTCCGCTTTCCTCTCTTCTTCCTCTTCCTCACCTCGATATTCCTGCTCCATAACTCATCCACTCCATCCAAACTGCCTCCCCTTTACCTGCTTCTATCTCGACAGCTTCGCCTTCTTCGCTTCCCGCCTTCATCATCGCCAATCTGCACACACAAACCATGGCTGAGATTCGCCGAAAGCTTGTCATCGTCGGCGATGGTGCCTGTGGCAAAACCTGCTTGTTGATGTGAGTTGTAGCTCCCTTTTCCAGCCCTCTCCTTTGTGTACGCTCAACAGCATGATTTGAACTCGCACACATACACGCACATGCGCGCGCTCCCAGCATTAGCCTCGCTGCTTTGTCCAGATGGGTGACTGCAACGGCATTAGCGGTCATGTCATTGTCATTGCATGGCAGAAACTCTATCAATACAGCTCCGTTGCTGACCATTTCCCAGCGTCTTCTCCAAGGGCACTTTCCCCGAGGTAAGAATAAAAACCATCGACCTCGTCGGTGTCTCCTGTGAGAGCCTGGCATCGCCACATTTCCGCTCAGCGACCATCATCACTACGACCGAGTGCTCTCACTCTTGCATACCGTCCAAACCTGCCGTGTCAGCCCCTGCACTTTGCGGCTGGTAGCTCCCATACGCCTTTTGACCGACGTCTCCGTCCCACTTTGCAGCTAGAACCAGCCTGTCTCGATGCTGATTCTGTCAGAGCACCTTGCTGACGCTTAGTTCCCCAGGTCTATGTCCCCACTGTCTTCGAAAATTATGTCGCCGATGTCGAGGTTGATGGCAAACACGTCGAGTTGGCCTTGTGGGATACGGCTGGACAAGAAGACTATGACCGCCTCCGTCCTTTGTCCTACCCCGATTCCCATGTTATCTTGATCTGCTTTGCTGTCGACTCACCTGATTCTCTTGACAACGTCCAGGAGAAGGTATGTTTTGAATCTCATTCTTGTCGATCAGACCTCTCGGCAGACGGTGGTGAATCGCCAGTTTGGGTGATGGGAAAAAGACATGCTAATCATTTCGGTGTCTAGTGGATCTCCGAGGTTCTTCATTTCTGCCAGGGTTTGCCCATCATTCTGGTTGGCTGCAAGAAGGATTTGCGTTATGACCAGAAGACCAATGCCGAGCTGCAAAAGACCAACCAGAAGCCCGTTACCCCCGAAGCTGTAAATATAATCTGAGCCCCCGACCAATTTGGAAATGTTGCAATGTCGTCCGGCTCCAGGCGGCAACTTTGTGGCTGGAGCCGACGAACATAGTTGGGATCTTCCAAATGGTATGTTCAAACGCTAACGTTTGCTATTCCGATGACAGGGTGAGGAAATCCGCAAGAAGATTGGTGCCTACAAGTATCTCGAATGCTCAGCCAAGACCAACGAGGGTGTCCGCGAAGTTTTCGAGCACGCCACTCGCGCTGCTCTGTTGTCTCGCAGCAGCCGCAAGAGCAGCCACAAGAAGTGCCTTGTTCTGTAAAGTAGCCGGCTTCACGAGCTCGTCCACACCCGACAAAGCAAACCTGAAAATTTTCCCCGGCATGATGGCCTCGGTAATGCAATCATCTCTTCAGTTCACACTTTTCAAACTTTTGGCACGGCTGTTCGGAGGGCAAGGGTTGGAGACAGCCTACGGTGATGCAGGCTACGCTGTCTGCATAGGTTTTCGGAATTGGAGTTTGATATCTCGCCTTGCCTTCATCTTGCCCTCTTTGACCGACTCGTTCTTGTTCGCACCCCGTATGTTTTCGACTTGTATTTGTGTGTATGGCTTCTCGAGGTTTTCTACGAATGGTTTAATGGTGGACGGATAAGGAATTGGATCGCTGGCGGAAGTTTCGCAAAACAGCACTCTTTTCCTGTCTGTTGACTGGCTGCTCGAGGAGGACGGGGCTTTTGCGCAGTTTATACATACATATTAGAGGTGCTTCGAGCGCGGTCGTTTGTCGAATTCTGACGAGCAGACGAGAGGGTGCCTAGTTATTATATGTATTTGTCGCTTTATGGGGAGAAGGTAGGCCTGAACTTGGGACATGTTTGATTTTGTGTGTCATGCGGTCTGAAGACGATGGATTGAGGAGTGTATAGATGAGATGAGAGGCGAGGAGAGGGGACGGAGGGTGTAGTTTGTGCATTGGTCGCACATTGAGCGGTGCCGGACTCGTGACGCGCCGACCACTGCTACATGCTTAGTTTTCTGTTGCTTTACACGTTTTGTCGTCGTCGTTACTGTTCTTATCGTTGCGTTGCAATTCTTAGAGCAAAGTTGTAGTTTCCATATTCACTGTGTTTCAAGATGCCTTTATGATATGTTGCAAGTCGTTGTGAAAACCCGGTTGTTTGTTTCAAGGGTCACGATAACATCACTAGCGCATGTGACAGACGACCTGATGGAGCTCGTTTTCACCAAAGACTGCGAGAGATTTGGTGAAGCTCTTGACTGTGGTAGAGAGTAAGTAGGTCTTGCTAGAAGAGCGCGTTCATTTCACAAAGCTGCCTGCTCCCATTTCCAGGTGAAGCCGTCGGGAAAAAGCAATCGATGACCCACCCATCCAACGTGCCCAGTTCTGCACCACGATAAATTCAAAGTTCCTCGTTCGTCATCATGTCCCATGCTATTCTCGTCTCTCATCATTCGTCTCATCGGCGTATAGACCATCCATCGACCACTTGTGCCGTCAACCTGGCCCCATTCTAGTTGGGGCAAGTCTAGTGGGCGTCGGTTAGCTTTCTCCGAGAACTTCCGCGGACGAGTGCCCCGCGGACAATGTCTGTCTCGGCATGGGCAAGGGGATGAGAGCACGTACTGCGCCGCAGGAGTTGCATGTCTTGGAACCGCTGGCGATGTTGGCGCTGCACTTGGGGCAGGAGGAGTGGTTTGCGTCATGGGGAGACATTTTCGGATGATTGCAGTTGATCTCTTTCTATTCTTGTTCTTATTTCTGGGGTGAATGAGGTGAAGAACTGTTTGGGCTTCTGCTGGTTGGAAATGCGGGTGAGGTGGTTCGTTGGATGGGGCGGAGGGAGCTGGTATTTCAGCGAGCGGGAAAGCGGGGTTTGTTTTGGGGGGCGGGTCATGGGGCCTTCTTCGTCTGATGGGGTGGCGTGGGTGGTTTGGGCTGGGGTCGTGGGACCGCGGTTACGGCGGCTTTTCTTTCCCTGTACGCCTGCGTGAAGTAAACGGAATACTCCGTAGGTATACTGTGTATTGTTGCCGCAGATGCAGATAGTTCCATGCATTCTGCATTCTATCCTAAACACCGTGCATGTGCAATTCATGTCCTTACTCGAGCTGGACTTTGCTCCTTGGGAACCGGACCCGACAGGAAAGCAATGCATATATGCGAAAAAGGAAAAAGAGGAATAGAATAAATGAGTTCTTCAATGCCAAGGTCATCCCTCTTGTGATTCCGTATCATACACACTTTGCTGCTTCTTCGCTTCCTGTACAATTATCAGTCAATGTCAAGAGGGGCAAGGCTGTCGACTGGAGGGCTTGCATAGAAAGAATCTCACCATGAATCATTTTAACAACGGCCTGGATCACACTAATCACCATGACGGCAACGCCAAACACAACTACCGCGTAGGCCATGTACGTTCGCCAGCTCCGCGTAGTAAGCTTGATGTAGCACATGGGCGGCAGAATGTAGGCCATGGCCACGGCGCTCGTGGCGCCGACGAATTCAAAGACGATGCCCAAATCACATGTCAATAGGCTGATGGCCGTGGCGGAAGCGACGAGACCCGTGCTGAAGAGGATATGGCGACGGAGATTGAAGTCCTCGTCTGGGTACCAGTACGTGAGCATGACTTCACGGCAGACAAATGCCTCGAGGGGCAGCGTCGTCAGCATGTTGAGCCCAAAGCACAGCCGGGCAATGTTGACCATGCTGTTGTCGGAGGGGAAGTTGTTGAGCACGTTGCCTAGCGTCTTGTCGCCAAACGTCAGGAAGCCTGCGAGGGCCATGGCCAGACACGCAAGCATGGAAATGCTGGTGGAGTAGTGCGTGACGCGGGAGAAGTTGTCGATTGTGGGCGTCCTGAGTGAGCCGTAGATTAACAGCGAGTTGTGATGACACACGAATGCTATGGGAAACAAGTCGTAAGCCCAATCGATACCTCGTCTTCTTTTCTTCTGGGTGCAGGAGCGAACAACGTACCAAATGATATCACACCAATTGCTTGGGAAATGCCTCCGTTCACAGTCAGAAGCGGCGTACTAAACGATCCCTTGGCCTCGGACGGCACAAAGAATCCCTGAATCATGACCGTCGACACGATGATCAGCATGCCAATCAGTGCAAAGGTGCTCGCTTTGGCAAGTTTGGCGATGTCTCGGTACAGAGTCAACGGGAAGCTAATGCCCATGACGAAGAAGGCGATGGCTACTCGCCGATCCGTCAGGAGCCCAATCACAGGCACGCCCCCAAATTCGGCCAGATGGCAAGCAGGACGTGCGGGATGGTGTCGCCGACAATGACACCAAATGCAACCATGCCGCCAAAGGCGAACACCCACTGTGCAACGCTGATGGCGATGAGCCCTGGCCGGCCGAAGCAGTGCTCCACGGTGCCCTGGAAGCTGCTTGTGCCGCTGAGCTTGCTGTTGATGACAATGAGGCAGATTGTCCAGTCCACCACAACCGTCAGCCCAACGAGCAGCAGGACGCCTGCCAGGAGTCCTGCCTGTCGAATCGCATAGGGTTGCCCGATGATTCCTGCGCCAATGATGGAGTTGGCCATGTTCATAAAGGCTGATTTCAGCCCCGACTTTGGTCGTCGCATCTCCTGCTCCAATCGATCGCCTTCGTCGTCTCCCAGGGCATTCGCGACAGACACGCTAGGTGCTTCCATGTCCGTCAAGAGAGGCACACGGTGCGAGTGGTGGCCCCGTACTGTGACATCGTCGTCAAATTCGAAGCTCTCCTCGGAGAGCCTCCCATTGCGAGCTCCCCGTCCGGTTCGCCGAACACAGCGGGATTCAGGTCGAATTGCACTCGGTTGGGCGTCTGTGGTATCTTTCGCTGAGATGGAAGTGATTCGTCGTGCTTGTCTTCGTAGACGACCAAATCGTCGTCGCCATCAAAGGCGCCGTGGTCTGACAAGCCATGATTTTCTTCTTGGTGCCCATTCGGCGCGCCATGCCGCCTGGCTTCTGTCATTGCTCTAGATCAAGGGACAGCTCGCCAGAGACATCTTCGCTGCGCCTTGTTTGCTCTGGGCAATCGAAATGCGCGACGAGGAGGGACGGGGCAGTCGAGGGGTCGAGGGGGAGGGCAGCAGTGCTGCCAGGAACAGGCAACAGGATCGGCGTTGCGATCAGTCTTTGCAAAAATGATGGTGTGAGAGGAAGGGGAAAGAATGAGCAATGGTTTCTGTTGGTGTCGTCTTGATTTGATGAAGTCCTTGATTACGGCTACTGGCGGGCAGACACATGCATGAGACAGCGAGGGAGATCAAGTGGGCCCAGCATTCTAACTGAGAAGTTATTAATAGGGGCTCAGTCGCTTTTTTCAGGGGCCGAGCTGTGACGCTTCAGCCAGCTCAAGCATTGATGCCAGTATTATGTAACGTATTGCGGAGTACTCCGTAGAACCATGTGGGTATCAAAACATCATCCCTGCGCTGCGTCCTATCGTGTATCAAGCCCCACCCCATTTCGATAATCTCTCATACACACGCGTTGAACAGACTCATTAACTGGTGTCTTCTCACTCATGCATACAATCTGTCCGTTCTCCCCGCATCGAGACATGCTACCTCATGATTATGCAGTCAGAGCCAGCGTCGCCATCGATGATATAACAGCCACCATCTTGGCGTATTGGCTCGGCCGTACATCTGCTGCTGCTGAGTTGGACGACTCTGTGGGCTTGGCCGCCGCACTGCCAGATCCGGTAGCACTTGTAGCACCGCTCTCGTGACCGCCGAGGCCGAGAGGTAGTCCTTTTGACTGAGTCGAGCTATCCGATTGCGACGTGACTTCTGTGGTCAACGTAGTCGCAGTGCCGGTGGTTGGGTCAATGGTTGTCTTCGTCGTTGACCCATCGCCGCTGGGAGTTGAAGAGGTGGTGCTGCCCTGGGACCCGGCTGCGGCGGCAAACCCTATTCGTCCTTGGTCTCTGTCAAACACAGTGTAGACGTTCTTGAGAAAAGTATCCCCCAAAAGCCAGGCACCCTGGATCACTTCGTGGCCATAAATGTTGCTTGTGCATTTCCTCCACTGTCCTTCGGGGAGATCCAATCCTTGGGAGATAGCTTGTAGTCAACCCCAGAGAAGGTGAAGGTAAGGTCTTCTTTGCTGTCGCAAGGAACAGTATAAGTCAGCCCATCCCCGCTTGCAGATCCAGGAATGATGGCATGAAGCTTCTTGACCTTATCACTAGGCCCGAAAACAAACGAGGTACCAGTATCAATGTAGGCGAGAACGCCTCCACTTCCGGCCCTTTTCCCATCATAAGCCATATCGTCAATTTGAATGGACCAGTCGTCGCCCTTTGAACCAACAGACGTGTAACTAATGTCCCCCGTGTACTTCTCGGGGTTGGTGGCACCAAATGTGATCTCGCCATTGTTGGTTCCATCCGCAGCACGATTAAGAGCGATGCTGTAGATGTTCTTTTCAAGCTTCTTGCCATCAACTAGTGCCTTGGGGAAGTTGTCGCTGGCTCCTTGTCTCAAGGACATGCCGAGAATGCCATCGAACGCAAAGTGCGCGAAATCGTCGGAAGTTTTCGAAGCAAGTCCGAAGGTATACTTGACGCTAATTCCAGCCACATTAATGGTGTCCGATACGAGACTGCCCTGGACGACTCCTGACCCATATGAGATGGAGAAGGACTTTTGGTTGTCCACAAATGTGTCCGAATCGCCAGATCCAAAAGTGTTGTGCATTGTACAAGGTTTGTCCGTGCAAGATGAGCCCATAACCCAACTTGATCCGGCACCTGTGTCGATCAATAGGCAAAGCTCCTTGTTGTTCGAGCCTAATTGCGCATTGACAAAGTACGAATAATCGGTGCCGTCCTGATGAATCCCGGCAGCCATTGGATGGGTTGGTTTCGTTGCATACTCGATCTTGTACGAATTTCCAGATCTCCTGCCGATGCTGACGTCGACCTCTGCAGAGTCCCCCCATGTGCGTGCGAAAATTTCGATTTCAACCAGGCAGCTTGCTTGGAGGCTCTCTGAGCCGGGGAGCCATCATTCTGCGACTGACAGTTAGCAAGCGGGAATTTACCATCCATCCGACCAATTATTGGGGGAAGATGCTCCTGGAGGATCCAAAGCGAGGGTTACTCACCTGAAAAGCTCTTTGCTCAATAGCAAATGCTACGCCAGCCTTGGCTGAGTTCGTGACTGCATCTCGTTTGGCTTCGGCCAGCAAGGTGAGCTCTTCCTTTTCCTTCAACCAGACCGGCGTGTATGGGTAGAAGGCAGAGGCGCTATAGGTCCATAATGCTAGCTGCAAAACAACAGCTGAGATCATGATGGAGCAGTTGTCGTACTACTACGCGTCTCATCAGACACCATTTAAATGCCCTCGGAAAGTCGCCAAAGATGAGCCGCAGCCAGGAGAGCCAGCAGAGCACGGCCTGGTATGGCGATTGGAGAGGATTTTGCGTACGAGGCCGGCTCGGTTCAGATGGACTTGGAAGAATATTCGGGACAGAATCGATGTTGAGCGACAAGGTGGAATTGGGTAGGCAAACGCTTGCGGTAACGACGGATTTACAAATTAAAAATTAAAACGAAGCATTGATACCTGTGACAGGGTGTGTCGATCGGGTCAAAATTAAAAAAAACAAGAGAAGCAGACGAAAATAACAATGATTGCGAATGGAATTCGGGACGATTAAACGAATAGAATCCCGTTCGGCGTGGTGATGGTTCGTCAGGGTGAACGGGTGGTTCGGATCGCCTGACTGTTTCCCAGAAATGCACGCCAAATACAAAACGAAGGACAAAACGTAATGAAATGTGCAAGATGGTAGGTAGATGGAAGAGAAGGCGAAAGAAAATGATGTGCAGGTTGACGAGATGGCACGGCAAGATGCAGAGAATAGGAAAAATAAAGACGAGAAAGAGGTCCGGGGATAATGTTCTATGTTCAGGAACGGGGAAAAGCAAAGTGGATGGATGAACAAGGTTCAGGGCATCGCCCAGCCCACATCTGGCTGTTGCGTCGCCTTTCAATTGGACGAATGCCAATCTTTTCCTGGGGGTCGATCGGGGGTGCTGTGCTGGCAGGGAGACCCTGGCAGCCTGGCTGGCCAGCATGCAGGTCTTGCGGAGAGGAGAGCGACGTGAAGGGAATGCCAGCGGTTGGCCGGGCTAGGCTGTCACCCACTGACTACTCCGTAATCCCTGGGTAGTTGGCGCGGCGGCAGCTGGCTGGGCATTATCACAACGTCATGCTTCATCCGCCGAGGCCAATTGGCCCCTCCGTGGCGGACGAGCTGTGTGCTAGTCCGTAATGCTTGCGAAATCCTCCGTGGTGCGTGTCCGTGTGCTTCGTCCTCATTGCTCAAGCCCATCTGGGCTGGTGGCACCAAATGGGTCCCCACGATTGACGAGGCCCCAGGGGTTGCTCGTCGTGAACGATTATCAATATCTTGCATATAGATATTTACCATGTGCCTCCTCTCCTGTTGCCTCTTCCTTTGCGATATCTTTTTGTGCAGTACGAATACACCTCGGCCCCATGTGCAGATGCACAATAACCCGCATTACCGAACACAAGCTTTTTCAGGAACTCATGCAGGCTGAAAATTATTGCGCACCGTCTCGGATACCTACATAAAGGGCGCTCTGGCGTCACTGAGTGGGTATCACACCACAGAAAGACGCCAAGGGCATGCATGACCTGACCTGAGTGCATTGTGGGTGCTGGTGGCGTAATGTGCGTATTTCAATTCGCTGTTGAATTCGCCGCTGTTGTGGCACTGGGAGATTGATAGTGGATTGCACAGAATTACAGGGGATTTATAGGCCAATCAGAATACACTAGTCTACGCCACCCAGACCCACAGTGCACTACCTCAGTATCTACCACGGACCTAGGAAGGCGCTACGCTACATCTGACCGCGACCCGCAAGGCGCCAATTTGCCCATGTCGCGTTCCAGAAATGCCATTCTATCCCATCAGTTTTGCGTCATAGTGAACCTGGCGTTGGAATTCTTTTTCTAATTTTAATTCACATTTATGGGCCACGGTTCAGGGTCCATTCCTCCGCTGCAACATGCTCTCAAGTTGATGAGCTGACATGGCGCTGAAGAATGATGGAACAGTCTCTCGCGAGCAAAAGAATCGGCTTATAATGTGAACTTTGGTGATAGCAAATCGTTCAATCGGTCAATCTCGAACGCGGCAAGCCCCTTTTTATCCCGTGGTTTAGGACAAAGTTCCCGTCCGTCTCGTGTACGCGTGGCCAGAAGCAATTTTACTGAGTGGGCCAAGTTCAATCTGAAATCACAACCCTCAACAAGATCGTCACTCCTTGGGCCCCTTCACAAATATCGACAAAAACCACTAACTGCAGATGACTCCTCCAGGACATGGCGGTCTGAAGCTCGTCCTTTTCCCAATTGCAATTCATCGATGCCAAGGCTACTGCATATACCCATCCAAGAGTAATTAAGGTCTATTATCAATTCACCTGAACTTCCATGTCATGGAAAAGCTCTCGGTCCATTTAGGCCATGCTGTTTCAGACCCTTCCCAAAAGGGTTGTCTGTCTGCCACTTATATTCCTATTCTACGTCTCGTCCCTATATACAGGATTACCTTGTGTAACCTGCACTGATCAGTGGTTGACTTCCCAAGTAATCACGTATTACTTGTCTCGTCCTGCAGATCAGACCTTATGAACTGGCCTACTTGTGCTAAGGAAGTCATCACGAACCCGTCTTCGGTATCCGCCCTGTCAATACCCAACTACATTCCATCACGCACGAAGTCAATCGCCATTAGCTCGCGACTCTTCACAATCTACACATTCTCCCCCTCTTTCCCCCCGACCCCCTAATACTATGACACCCTCTTCAGCAACCAATCCCGAAGGACTAACGGCTGCATAACCGACTCATTCCCAATGAAATACATCCCCGCAATCTTGCACATATATACCAACAATGAGTCGATAAAACACGGAGACAAGCTTGACCTAAATGAAGCTAATACCCCTGAGGCGACTGCAGCCTATATCTTCACCCAGATTGCAGCATATGAGTCTGAAGGAACAATAGGACGCGGTCTATGGTCGGCATATATCAGTGACTTTGAAGGATGGACTAAAAAGACCTTGAAGGTAGCTGACCAAGGGGTTATCAAGTATCTACGCAACTACCTCCTCTGGCATGGCGTTTATATCTCCCTGGACCACAAGCTTATTATCGACACCCTTGAAGAAATCTCACAACGCACATCATTCCACTTTTGGACTGACGAAGAGGTGCAAGAGATTGCAGACAAGCACACGGCCTTCTTCACACTCCTTGAGAACCCAAACTTCCGTAAGGACATCTCCCGCAGATACATCCCCCAGGCTCCAAAGCAAGAGCCCTCAGACCACGGATCACCCGCTCCATCACGCAATGATAGAGACTATCGCACGCAGTCGATAGAACCCCTCTTCAAGCACAAGAAGCTTCCCTCCCCGCTCGCAAATATAAGAGTCCCCTTTCCCTTTCGCCCAAAAGATTCCTCCCCCTTGACTATAAGCGCCAGAGCTTGCCTCGCTTGATGCGAAGCCAACCTCAAGGCAACTAATTGATCTGACAAAAATCTACACGGATAACATGAGGTATAGCACTGAGAAGTGCGATGTCCTTGACGCAAAGCTCTTGATTTTCCATAATAACTGCCAGATGGTGTATATCAGGAGCAGGCAGGCTATGCCTTCCACACGATGCTCAAAGGTAAGGCCCGGGTATACTACCTAGAATGCCTCTGCAGGCCAGAAGATCAGCCATATAATCTTCAGGTCCTTGTTACCTTGATAAAGAGAAAATTTGAGACGGATGATACGCGCCAAAGCTACCCGCACAGGACGGCGTGCTACGTGTGTGGAAAAGAAGGATGCTGGCCAGCGAAGCATGCTTTGATCTCTCCGTCGTCGCACAACATCAAGACCCAACGGCGGAGGATGTTGAAAGCCCCAATCACCGAATCCAATGGTAATTGGATAACCCAACCCAAGGTCTAATATTTGTTCCGATTCATCTCGCGACTGCAAAGCTCTTTGCATTCGTGGATGGCTCGTTCGCTAATAACAACGACCTTATGTACTGTGAGACGGTGTGGAAAGTGATGATGATGATTTCAGCTATCTAGACTATCCACACGTGGCACAACGAGGCTATATACCCTCTTTGCCCTAAGTGCCGAGGTCTCGCAATCAGCCGCGAAGAGGGAAGGTATCACGAAGAGAGTGATGCCTAAGATGTGAGGCTGTTACATCCAACATGTACAAAGAACACGCTTCCTGCGCCATGGAGAGATCGCGTTAATATTTGACCTTTAACCTTTAACCTAACCATTATTAATTTAATCCATTAGTGTTAGAACAAGCATGATATTAATTGCCTTGCGCGGCTTTAATTGCGGGCCCGCCAGCGCGGTCGCGCATACGACCGCGCAGCGACCAGTGTGGCCCCGTATCACGTGGCCACCCACAACCCTTTTCCCTTATATATCGCACACTAGGCGCGACATCCCCTCCGTCCCTTCTTTTCCCTCTCTTTCTTTCATAGATTAGAATAGGAATAATATGACGAATATTCCCTGCTCTCAACCAATTAATCCTGCTAGCAGAGATCCTGTGATACGACCAATTAGGTCCTTTGACTATTAATTAACTAATTCTTTGGCTTTCGTTCCGACCGTTACCAACCGTTGAAATCGCGTTTTTGAGCGATTTGGAGTTTGCCAAAGGCAGCACTGTCAAAGAAATTCATGTGATTACACAAATACTTTTTTACTGACTTAATAATAAGGGCATTTGCTACAATACATTCATCCGTAGTAGAAGAATGTACTGTGGGGGTGGCAGCGGCCTGCTAGACTAAAAAAACCAGGGCGTGGTGGGCAGTCTATGTAGTCCCAAACTGTAACACCTGATTGGCTCGCAATTCGTGCCTCAACCCTCATGATCGGCCACCTCGACTTTCACCTCCCCGCCATCTCGCCGGCCGACTTTTGCTCTCCATCGTTCTTGCCTCCCAGCCGTCTCGCCCTTCCTGGAAAGCCTCCACCTTTGCGTGCCATCGCAAGCCTTCCCACCGAATCAAGCATCGCCACCCGCTCGCTACTCGACTAGATACCATGGCCCGCGGCAATCAGCGAGACAAGGCCCGCGAGGCCAACCAGAAAAAGCTGGCGGCCACGGTACGAATCTTCCCGTGCACAACGACCCCGAGCGGCACCGTGCTTCGGAATCCGGCCCCGGCCATCTCCTACAGCGTTGCGACACGTTGGTTGCCTGAGCCACCTGCTGACATCCTCGGCGTGGACAGAAAAAGGGCAGCAGCATGAGCGGAACCGAAATGCAGCGCGCCAAGGAAAGTGCCGCTGAGATTATGCGAGCGAAGCAGGCGGCGGGTAAGTTTTTTCTTGTCTTGAAGATTGACTCTACTTGAAATTTTTCCCCCGTTGTCTACCTCATGGCGTACCCGTCATTTGAACGGGCAATCTAGGAAAAGAAACTCTGGCGCTGACAACGTATTTTTTTTTTTGAAAAAATCCAACAGCTGAAGCGAAAAAGGCCGAGTCCGCTAGCAAGAAATAATAAACACCTGCTAAAGAATTCGTGTTCGGCTCTCCAAAGACTCGAATACTGGCCGACAAGATATATAACGACCCCCAATGAAGACTATTCAGGATAATATATGGCGAAGGCGGTGTGTGTGCGTGTGTGATTCTTGACTTGGGCGCTCTAGGTTTCCTTTGGTAGACGCGTAATAAACTGTCCTTTTGCTACTTACTACTTCCTTTAGTTTTTTCCCTCATTCCATTGGGCACAAAGCTACCTCCCTCTCCCCTCAAATGAAAAACAAAAACGCCCGGAGAAACGTGGTCTCAGACCAAAATTGCGTTTTATTCACAAGGAGGAAACCTATTAAGCAACTGAAGCATAAGGTTTCCGCATTCCCAAAGCACACTATTGCATGGAGCCCGCGATGGGAAGTGCGCCTGGTGGGAGTGTTTGTTAGCAAGACGACTCTACCGGATGTGTCGAGGAGCGGAAATATTCAAACTCACCACCCATTCCACCGAATGCACCGACGCCTTGTGCTTGAGCGGCTGGGAATCCGCCAGCATTGCATGCAACGACACAGGAGCAAGATCCATCAGCACCGACGGTTCCCTTGCCAGGGGTAGCGCCAGGATTTTGCTGACCACCCCGTTCGCCTTGGCCAGCATCAGGAGTTCGGCCAGGAGCCTCAGCAACCGGGGCACCGCCTTGCTTCCCGCCAGTGATGGGAGCACCTCCTCCACTGCCGTTTTGCTTGATGGCCATGCCCTGGAACATGGCATGCGTCTTTTCAGGGGTAGGGTTGATGGAGAAAACCATGCCCTTTCCGCAGTGGCCCTTTTGTCGGCAGTAGAACCCTGGACGTGTGTGTTAATTCTCGTCGACACTCAGAGAGGCTTTCATCATCAAGACGAGACTTACAAAGAGGCTTGGTCGTCATAACCTGCATGGCGACCTGAGGGGGGCGAGACGGTATTGTTGGGGTTCCCGAGGAAACCTGAATCCATGCCGCCCGCCATTGCCTTGCAAGGGGTGTCGAAAGGAGACTGGGTCACGGTATGGTTTTGGGCCAGGAACTCGAAGACTACAGTGTCGCCAACAGGGATGTTGGTGAGCTGCTCGGGTTGGTACGTCAAACCACCAGGGCCACCGACCTTGACGGTATGGCTGGCGCCTGTGCCGGGAATAGTGGCAGTTTGACCTTCCCTGATGGTTGTTGTAGCTCCCTCTCGTTGGCCGCCTCTGGGAATCTCGGTCACTGCGCCGCCAGCGCCAGCGGTGACAGTTTTGGTGACGGTAACGGCTTGGTTGATGGAGGTTGTGGAAGCGCCGTTACCAGGGTTGGCCCAGACGATGACGACCTCGGTGAGAGCATTGGCCGAGATACCAGCACCTTGCATACCCTTGATAACCGTAACGCCGCGTGAATCGAGTTCTGTTTCGACGTTTCGAGGAACGACCTGGGGAGAAAAGATATTGGTGACTCGTCGAGCCATGGCTAGAGGGGCCGTGGCCATGCAAACAGCTGTTGTGAACTTCATCTTTTCGATTGTTGTTCTTTGAGACGTTGGAATTAATCTCGTGATTTCGTCGCGTGTATGTTTGAATAAATCAGGGAAATGTCTCGCAGTTGAATCCTGTCAAAGGGGTTGCTGTCAAGACAAGGAAGAAGAAAACTTGGATGAGGACCTGCTCGAAGAGAAGGGAACTAAGAAACCAGGGCAAAAAGAGAGACGTGGTTCAACACCCAAAACTCTGGGAAGAAGAAAGTTAAGTAAAGGAGTGCGTGCTGAAGAAGAAGAAGAGAGACTGGGAGAGAAAGAGGGAAGAAATAGGAACCGTCACGTAGAACTTGGGGAGTCTCAGAGATGTTATATCTGGCGTGCCACCCCTCCCATCCCAAGTTGTAAGCCAGGAGTCGAAGCGACAGATGGAGGTACCTCCCTGTGGGCATGGGAGCCGTGAGTTATCATGACATGTAGGGGGTCGTGAGGCGTGTAAGCCGAGACTGGAGGATGGGCTTCGCCGCCTCCGCCCAGCATCTCAATCTCGGGGCTCAGCGCATCCGATCAAACGGCAGAGGTGGGGATTGCCCTAGAGACGATATGCCATGGCATTGTGCCCTGGCAGGTAAACTGGGGAGAGGAACGACACCTGTGACAGATCTGTCTCGGGTCCTGTTTTGGAAACCCTCTATTTTCTGGAGGTTCCCACATCCGCTCTGTCATTAGCAGGCGTCTGGTTCTGTCCCATCCTAGTCTTGCCTATTTGGGTAACCGGTTTGGATTAGGGGCGCGAAACCAAGGGGAGAAAACAGTTCCCGACGCCCCCGAAATTAATTTTTTTTTGGAATTCTTTGATGCAGAGTCTGAAGTCGGTCCATTGTCAGACACGATTTGCATTGAGATGAAGGAATTCGGGCAGCCTAGCAGGCGTCCGTCTTCACAGCTGGTTCCTTTATACGTGGTGCGCTCGAGCGTGCAGCAATCACGGCATCACATCCCCTTACGCAGGAGTTTGGCTGGCTGGTCTAGTTGACCCCTTCCGGGAAACGCAGTGCACCACGCTTTGGACATCGTGTGGAGAGGCTGGGCACGACATCCACCCAGGAATCGCACAAGTGAGTGGACTCGCTATGACAGAGCGTGTACGGAGTAAACCAAAATGGAAGAAATCAAAACCGTCTTTGTCAACCCATTTCAGCGCGCATATTCTGTGACGCAATCCATCGTGCTTGTCAAGCCCAAACCGCCGGCGATGGTGATGAAACGGGACACATGCCAGGAATGGGGATCTTTGGTGGATGACGCCACTGGCAGGCGTAGGGCCCAGTCGGGGCATTCATTCATGCGGGCACGTGATGATGAGATGAAGTTTAACTTTGGCTGGGATCGATCATCCCAGAGTCACTCAATTTGGCCGAGACTCGGGTTGCAACGGCAGCCGGGCAGAGAGGCTTGACAAGTGGCGTGCATGACTGGTTATCTGTGACTAGCATTGAACAAAAGAATCAGGAAACGGGCACCGGGAAAAAGTTCGATTCATCCCATCTTTTCGGTGCTCCAGGTTTCAGGGGTACAGTCGCCGCGTTGCACCACCAACATGTGGAACAGATGGTGTCGCAGCAATTTTTCCCGTCAATCTCCACCTTCTTGTTGGTAATGGACGTTAAAGATTCAGACATGTGGGGTTCAAGAGTCTGGTATATTCGAGATAAAGGCTTGTTTTATTTTTTAGGGGGTGGGGGTTGATTGTTGTTGTCCTTCAAATAGGCCAGTATAGTACCCTGCGTAGTACCATGACATTAATAGTCTCCTGAGTCCCTCATCGCGTACTATTACGCCTGTTAGCTTTTCTTACTTCTTCTCAAATAACGAATGAGGAGTCCTTGGTCAAAACGGCATACTTGAACCGAGAAGGGCTTGAGGGGGCGGTGCAACTGGATCTTGTTCCGCTGTCTCGGTCTACGATTGCAACCTTCCCATCAGTGATTTTGTTTCCTGTGAAACAATACTACAACAATTGGCGATGAATGATTGGAATCCACCATGACTGTCGCAGTTTGTGCTCGCGGGCCTTTGTTTGGGAACACGTACGGGTTGAGGATCTTCGGGGCCGGCAGAAAAGGCTTTGGGGCTCGCGGATCTGTTTGATACAAAGTCCTGAACTTGGCTGGATGATGTACGTCAGTTCTCATGGGGGCAGGGACGATGTATGAATGGGTATTGATAACGTACGGTAGATCGCGGACACTTCCCCCTTGGCGTAGATGCTGTGATATCTCTTTCGTGGGGTTTAGTCATGTCCTTGGCTTGGGCGTATGTCACGGACAGACTTGTTTGATTCTCACCTTGTACTCTGCTAAGGCTTCGTTCCAGGAGTCGATCAGGGCCGAGTCGTCCCAGACTTCCTCATGGCTGAGGTCAGGTTGGTCGCCGGCCATAATTTTTCTGATGCCTGCTGATGCCGCTGTATGGCCTTCTTGGTCAACGAGTGAGAATGTGCTCGTGATTTATCGGTAGCGTTTTTTCGCACGCGGCTTACAAAAGTGCGGCAGCTTTCAATCAAATGGGATGACTTGTCGCAGTTTAATCAACAACAATTTTTGTTTTGGTTGGCAAGTGAACATATCTTAAGAGTTCCGATTTCAACCATCGCTCTCATGTTCAATCACCGACGGTAAGTGGGCGGTTCAAGCCATCCCACAGCAGCTCCGTGTCGCGTTTACTGGTGGCTGCAGGACCCCACCACTGATAAGAGTTGACTGGCATGGCATGCACGCTTCACCGCTCTCTGGCGCGGCAGAATCCTGTTTTTTCTTCTCTCCCGATTGGGAGCAAACGTCGGAAGGATAGGTATAGCAAACATACCAATATCAACACAATGGCTCCCGAACTCAGAAAAAGAAAATGTGAGTGCGCTTGGAAAGATGCCGACATGTATGTTCATTTCCTCAGTGCTAAATTATCCTCGAACAGCTATTTCCGAAGCTCAGGAGAGCAATGGCGCCACCAAGGCTGCTGTTAAGCCCGCGCTCAAGGGCAAGAGGAAAGGTAGAGTTGCGCCATGAGAATGCGGCGAGTCCAAATATACCCCGAACACATGTTGAACCAAATTCTGACTTTGCCTCGCAGCCGCTGAGGATGCCTCTCCCGTCTCAATAAAGAAGCAGAAGCCCGCGAAACAGGCGGCCGCTATTACTGCACCAAAGCCCGCTGGAAAGTCGACCAAGTACGCCAAGCTCGCGAAGGCTAGTAAGAAGGAGATACAAAAGGAGGAGGAGGAGGATGAGGGGGTGAGGATATATTGCAGGTGGACGACGAGTCGGATGATTCTGACGACGAAGAGAACGAGAATGTCAAGAATTTGGCGGTCGAGGTCGACTCGGAAGATGAAGCTCCTGTCAACAAGGCCTTGTCCTTCAAACCCGGCCAAAGTGTAGGCAAGGCCCCAGCCGTGTCCAAGGACCTCGTGGAGCTCGCAAAGAAGCCTACTGGAGAGCCTGCAGTGGTTTACATTGGCCGAATCCCTCACGGCTTTTACGAGCACGAGATGAGACAATACCTTTCCCAATTTGGTCCCGTCACAAGAATCCGTCTGTCGAGGAACAAGAAGACCGGTGCGAGCAAGCACTTTGCCTTTGTTGAGTTTGGGGAGTCCAGCACCGCCGAGATCGTCGCCAAGACCATGGACAACTACTTGCTGTTTGGGCATATCCTCAAATGCAAGACTATTCCCAAGGAGCAGGTCCACGTGGACCTGTTCAAGGGCGCCAACACACGATTTAAGGCCGTTCCATTGAACAAGATGGCCGGTCTGAAGCTGCAGAAGCCACTGAGTGAGTCTACTTGGAAGACGAGGGTGACCAAGGAGAAGAGCAAAAGGGCCAAGCAAGCCGCCAAGTTTAAGGATATGGGCTACGAATTTCAGGCACCGGATCTGAAGGCCGTGCCAGCCCCTCAGGCTGCCGACGAGAATGCCGTCGAGGAGCCCGTCAAGGCGATTGAGGCTGCTCCCGCCAAGGAAGAGGAAAACGTTCCCGAGAAGGAGATCAAGGCGTCGAAGAAATTGAAAACCAAGGAGATTGAGGCCAAACCCGAGTCTATACCCGCTCTCAAGGGGAAGGTCGGCAAGGCTGTCAAGGGAAAGGGAAAGGGAAAGAAGGTGAAGGCTTGAACAGATCTACGAATGCACGGAATTTCATGTGGACAAGTTTCTTCTTAATGATTGATTGGCAACGGCGTACAAGGTAGTGCTTTGTACAAATCGTTCTTTTCAAGTCATCGCATGATTACTCAAAAAGTGGTGTTTGGTCCGCTGGGGGATACTACATCAACGTGAACAAGACATGTACGCACATAAGCGAACCCACAGCACTCATAACAGACGTTCCCTACTCGTCTCAAAAGAGATGAAAAGAGAGTCGAGCAAGCAATGGGATTATGAAAGGCGAAACGCTCTACTTCGCGCAAGGTGGTGAGCAAGATCACTGCATGCAGGATCTTCCTCGGTCAGTTCGAGAGCGAAGATTAATTGTAAGATGAAAAGGGGAAAAGAGGAAAAGAGGAAAAGAGGAATCCGAGGAGCCCACCTACCTGCTGCTGCGAGGTAAATGCTGAGCTGCCCCACGGTGAAAGCCCCAGCCTGACTAAGCCTACTTCAATGCACTAGCAGATCCAGTCCTCGCGTGCTGGTGGCCGGGCCTCTTTTTTCCTCAACGGCGAACAACTCGAGGGTGAGCGCAAGGAAATGCTTTGCATAATATGGGGAGGGAGGACTTTCTGTTCCGCCACGTCGGAGAGTTGCTGTTTGATAGGATTTACCCCGTAGGTTACCTTCCTTCCTTTCATTTTGGTTCTCGGGCTTGTGTCATGGATGGGTTCGCTTCCATGGCGGCTCAACATTCTGGATTACTGGTGGCCTCCACTGCCAAGGGTGCCCGCGACCCGCTATCACGGTCGCTATCCCACATTTCACACTCGCTATTGTTCGCCAACTTGCAACGTAATCTGTACTCGTGCCACGCCCCACCCTAAGGTCACTAAGGAGGAGTATCTGCTGGTTGACCATTGATTGCACTGCAGGGCCTCGTCATGTTTTAATTGAATTGCCAACTCGACGCTCGACATTGCTCCGTCACCACCACAAGCTGGCCAACCTCGACAGCAAGCACATACAGGCCGCTTCACTGCCGTGCCTTGGCCACTACCATGTCGTCGAACGCTGCTGTTGGCCCGACGCAGACGGCCAATTCAGGTTTGTACAATATGCGCACTTGCTCGTCTCTCAATGGCTACCGTGTTCTAATCAAGGGACCTCTTGTGGAGGGGTGGGTGTCGTTGCAGCGTCAAAGAAGAAGAACAACAAGAAGAAGAAGAATGCCAACAAGAACAAGGATCCTGCGCCTTTGAGCAATGGCGATGCGAATCACGAAAATGAGGAGCCTGAAAATGATGACGAGTCGGAAGCTGTAAGTTCTATGCATGTTGCAAGCAAAAAACCACGGCGTCGACTTGAGTCGCTGATCCCGAGTCCCTTCCCCAAAGGACCACCCCACTGGAGACACGAGGCAAACCGACTCCCCTGGAGGCAATGGCCACGCCGTAGCGCCGGTCAAGACAGATGTCGACGGTGCGCGCGATTCGGACCCGACGGCGAAGCTGGAAGCTATGAGCAAGGAGCGAGAAGCGCTAAGGGCAGAGGTGGAACAGCTCCGCAAACAGCTCGAAAATATCCAGACCTCACACGAGCAGGAAGTCTCTCACATGAAGACGGATCTCGAAGAGAGCAACTCGGCCAAGGAGCATGCGGAAGAGCAGTACCAAACCCTGCTCGAACGAGTCGAGAAGATCAAGGAATCTCTAAGCGACAGACTAAAGCGCGACAAGGCAGAGCTCGAAGAAGCAAGAGAGCGCATCGAAGAGCTGGAAACGCAAAACGAGCAGCTTCAGGGCTCGGCGCAATCCACGGACGAAGATGTCGAGAAACTCAAGGAGGAGCTGCAGGATGCGACGAGGGAGCTATCCACCCTGCGAAGTCGTAACAACCTGTCCGCGCACAACTGGCACAGGGAAAAGAAGAGCTTACCCAGACAGTTCAGCATCTCAAGGAGGAGATGGAGACAACAGCGAATGCCATGGGCGAGTGGGAAGTCTTGGCCATGGAGGAGCGCTCCACCAAGGAGAACCTCTTGGACAAGGTGAGCGATCTCGAGGAACAAATGGCTACGCTTAGGCGACATTACGAGGCTGCCGCCGCAGACCGCGACAGTCAGTCGACTCTCGTGGATAACTTGCAAAATGCCCTGCGGGAGATCCAGGACGCTCGAAAGAAGGAGCTGCGGGACATGGTCGAAACGACCGAGTCGCAGCTTCAAGCGCAAAAGACATTGGCTCAACAAGCCGAGGCACGAGCCACGGATGCTGAAGAAGCCAAGGAGGTCATGGCCAAGGAACTGGAGCGGACGGCCCCCTTTGAGAAAGAAGTCAAGGAGAAGAACTTGCTCATCGGCAAATTGAGACACGAGGCCATTATTCTGAATGATCACTTGACCAAGGCGTTGAGATATCTCAAGAAGACGAAGCCAGAAGACAATGTCGACAGGTACGTTCGGCCCTATTGCTCCCATTCCACCTTCATATTCTCTTGCCCCGCGCAAATATGCCCTCAACTTCCGATATCATCCAAGAGACACTGACCCATCCTCCCTCCTGGCAGACAAGTCGTCACCAACCACCTCCTCCACTTCCTCACCCTCGACCGCGGCGACGCCAAACGCTTCCAGGTCCTCCAAATCATGGCCGGCTACCTCAACTGGACGGATGAGCAGCGCGAGCAAGCCGGCCTCTCCCGACCAGGCGCCTCCACAGGCAGTCTTCGCCTGCCAACCAGCCCCTTTCACAGAACGCCCAGCTCGCCGTCTTTGAGCGCAGACGTCTTCTCAGAACCCACCTCGGGCAAGGACAGGGAATCCATTGCCGAGCTATGGGCTAGTTTCCTGGAGAGAAGTGCCCAGGAGGGCACTACGACTGATGGGGCAGCGAGTGCGTCTCGCAAGGGCAGCATGAGCAGCACTGCTGCGGGGCACACGGATTCAAAGGCATGATTTCCATTAATAGCTGGGGGACTCGACTCAATGGCGTTGCATACCTGGGACACTTTGCGCCATGGCTGTCGAATGACCTAACTGGCAGTTGGTACATCACGGTAGGGTTTTACACAGAAGACAGGGAGTTTATCTGTGAGGGGGGACTTTTCTGTAGACGTGGCACGATCATGATGTATCAGCCGATGATGCGATGAATGTATTTTTTTCCTCTCTCCGAACGAGCATTACTGCACATGTGCCTCTTATCATCCATCTTGAGCAACATTGAACATAATTTTCTTAAATGACAGATGATGTGATGTGTACCCGTGGGCATGTTGTACTTCCCCCGCGGCAAGCATATTTGCTGTGTTTGTATGTGCCATGTGCAACTACGCTCTTGACTTGTCATGTATCGAAAATGTATGCAGCAGTATGTATGCACCATTTACGTCCTAGTTCTGTCCTAGTTCATCGAACCAGTCCTCATCTTACATCATCTCTTTTCCTCTGTGAAAAAAGCATCCAACACACCATCCGTATACGTCTCCGCCTCCCTGTTGATGGAATCAATGTTGATGCGATTGCTCAAGGCGTCATTGACCCCTCGACCACGTCCCTCTCCTCCATAACGTCGCGCATGAGCCTGACCTCATGGGCCCAGTAGTTCTGACACCGATTGCGCAGCTCCTCGTCCCTCATGGCGGTGTTTCTCATGATGCCAATGGCATTGAGGCGACTCCTCGCCGCGGACAATCTACTCGTGACCTCGTCGATGCGCTCCGACGCCGAGGGCAGTTGGGCGAAGGCGCGGTTCGTGGAAGACAGGTACAAGACCCATCCCAAGGCGCCGTCCAAGGCACAGAGCGCCAGCAGACGATAATTCCGCGTGGACCAGTAGAAAAAGTCCACGTCGGGCAGGCGCAATGCCCTCGCATTGGCTTGGTGGTTGAACGACCCGACAATGTAGGCCTCCAGCCCGGCGATGGTGAAGGCGGCAATGGTGGCGAGCGTGCGCCATTGCGAACCGTACTTGCCCGTCACCGAGGGGCTCGTCACGGCGGCAGTGACAATCAGGTTGGCGAGATGGGGCCACAGCATCGAAGGCAAGGCATAGTAGAAGTAGCTCTTTGGATCGTCGGCGTGGCAAAAGGGGCACTCGGCGAGGACGTAGGGGCCGAACTGGAGATAGAGCAATCTGCTTTCGAGGTTGACGAACTTGGCCCTCAGCGCTTGGTCGCTCTGTGTGAGGGCGTTGCCGGGGCGAAAGGTCGAGACGCGGTTGAAGAGGACGTCGACGGGGGTCTGGAGGCGGCTTTGGGTGCGGAGGAAGAGGTTCTCGGGGGCGAAGAGGGGGAGCGTCTTGAGGAAATGGATGGAGGAGAGCAGGAAGAGGAGGGCGAGGGCGAGCCGGACGCGCGGGGGGTCGGTTGGATGGGGAGGCCGTGGGAGGAGGAGCGGAGGGAGCGATACCACGAGATGGCTTTGGGGAGGAGGATGGGGCCGAAGAAGATGAGGAGAGAGCGGATGCTGAGACTTGGTTAGCTCTTGGACGAGTTTGGTGCGTTCACGACCAGCTGCGGAGCGAGTGTTATCCGTGCAGCTTGAGAGGTGGTGAGAACGTACGAGTCCCAAGAGACTGCCATGGCGGGCAATGTGGTCCTTGAGGTTTTGAAACGCACGTCGTGGAAAGATGGCAACGGCCGTGGAAAGGTACCAAAAGGTACAAACAAAGCCGTCGTCGTCCACGGCACACACGACAAGGCTGCGCTAGCGTGTGCACAGCTCGCCGGCGCCCAGCTCGCCAACAAGGGCTGGTTTTCAGCCATAGACAGATGATTTTGTGTAACAGTAACAAGCACATGTTTTCTCACGATTATACATATCTATACATATTTCGTCATCTTAATGCTTACATTCCCGTGGAGAATCACTGATGACCATCTCGTCACCGACGCACAGCGAACACATCTCCAAAGAGAAAGAAATGTGGGGCAGCCCTCCAGTATTTTAAAACTACGCCCGCACGCCTGCCAGAAGTTTTCATCTCTGCCCTCCTTCCCCCATCATCCTGTTCTTGAATCATCATTTCAAATTTCGACACGGACAGGCACCACATGTGCGTTCAGCGTGGCCAATGTCTTGAATAGTATCATCTAGCAATATGACTTTATTACCACCGTCTTCTTCTCGACGAACCACTTCTCACTATGCGTGCGTGCATGCGATCCGTCCCACCGTTCATCATATCTTGACTTTTCAATTGGCACTTTCGAAGCTTTAGCGATCTCTCCGTGGTCGTCAGAGTCAATATGTTGCCTAGATCAATCCCAAAGTACTCTGCCAAGAGTCATTCTCTGTCGTGTTACAAAGTCTCAGCGTTAAGCTATGAAGAACTTTGCGTCAAATTTTCAACGAGATACATTTTTCTTCTTTCCTCATGTTTTCGTACTAGTAGTTTATCCATGTCACAAATGCATTGCCATCGCGCAATGCAGTACTCGTCGGCTCTCATTTTAAACTATTTGGATTGTGTGCAAAATATTATTTAAATAAATAAAAATTACTGCATCGTGTCCATCACGCAAGCCTACAGGTCCTTCTTCACGTCGAGCTTCTCCGACGATCCGGGCGCCTTTTTGGAAGCAGTTTGCGCAGGAATAGGCACCTTCGTCTTAAACTGTCCAAAAAGTTGCTTGCCGATGAAGACGAGGATCTCATTAAGGAGCGTGAGAACTCCAGAGCAAGCCAGTTGCCATGATGGCGCGCTGACGCTGCCCAGCGGCGCGCGAGGAAAGGAAATGATCCATTCGGCGTAATAGGGAAACCAGCCGTACGGAAGCCAGAACATGGGCTCCTTGCCGTACCAGAAGGGCACAAAGTATTGCGGGACTCTGGTGACGAGCATCCGGATCGCTGTCAGGTATCTGTCAAAATGGGATCGGGCTGCCTCGAGTCCTTTCTCTTTAGGTAGCAATCACCAAAATGTCAGCTCGTGTCCCCCAAATAAAGTAGTTTTTCCTGATTGCAATTTTTCTTTTCTTCCACTGCGTCTCCTGGCAATGGCAGGGAGAGCGTGGCCCGGGAAAACACGTACTGGCTGCGTCAAGCTGCTCGAGCTTTTGTCGTGTTGTCGACGCAACTTGGCCCATTTCGCAAATTCATCCTGGCTGCTCGTGGCGGTCAATTCGCGACGGATCTTGAGGTATTCTGCCTGGAGTGTGCGCTGCTCCGCAGCAGCTTTGGACGTGGAAATCGGGAGGTAGTTGATCAGCGTCCAGATCTGCATTCCGCGTTAGTGACATTTTCTAGCAAGTAAAAGAATATATTCGAGCACGAGTGCGTCGATTTTGTAGACTGTGACGTACCAGGTCGTTGATCTGTGTCGCACCAACAGCATTGATAAATTGAGCCACCAGCTCGACGGCGAATATAATGAAGAGAACTCTCGTCATCCCGAACGGGAAGAAGGCGTCGGCAACCGAATGGGTCTGCGAATTATCGAGCGAATAGGTCGTGACGACGATGATCTTGTGTACAGGCTGTGCGCTGCGGCCGGGAAAATGGTCATGGCCTGGCTGTCGGTGTTGCTCTTGCCAGCTTCAATTATGTTGATAGAGCTCCAGGTGGTTAATATGTCATGACTCCGGTGGATTGCATTTGCCCAATGAGGTGGCTCCGTCCACCAACTTTACATCGCTTGTTGTGGATACTGGGCTACCCTAGATGGAAATTTCTTTCCTTTCCTTTCAGAACACGGCATTAACATTCCTTGTTTGTTCTCCCTTTTACGTACAGATGTCGAGAGCTCTTGATCCGAGTGTGAAAATAGCACTGCAGAATGGGAATCCCAAAGAATCATTTGAGCAAATATCCACCGTCTTGGTCAGTTCACAGGAAACATACTTCGAAATAGAGATTCTCCCCAGCAGCCACGTTTTAAATCAAGACACCTGCCTTCTTCAAGATGCAGGATATATTGGCATACCGAAGCTGCGACTGGTTCAAGCGTTTCTACACGCTCGCCAAATACTGAGTGGTGTGTTGTTCCGCAACAAGAGCATTGACGATGAAGTAGTCATGAGAGCAACGGCAGTTATACTCCTTATGGACTCAGAGCACCTGACTGCCGCTAACATACGGAAAAGAGTGCTCACAAAAGGCACGTCTTCGGGCGAAAGACGGAGGGAAGATCTCATGCGAGAAACTTTCCTTACGAATAGCTTGCTGAGCAGCCGGTTGCATCGACATACCAAATCACCCGTGCTATGGAACCACAAACGATGGCTGTTGCGCCAACTCCGGGATGGCGAGACACCGGTCCGTCTCCTGCACGAGTTTGAACAGGTCATTTGCGTTGCGGCGGAGAGGCATCCTCGAAACTACTACGCCTGGACGTATGCGAGGGATGTGATTGCCATGGAGTGCGCCTCGCCGACTCAGCAAGCAAGTTCAGTGGCGGACAGCATTCTGCCCCTCGTGACCAGGTGGTGCCGTCTTCATCACCAAGATATCTCGGGGTGGTCGTTTCTTCTGCACTTGGTGATGTTGTTTCCAGACAAGGCACAGGGAGTGGCGGAGGAGACGTTGTCCCTCGTGGAAAAATTCGAATGGCGGAATGAGTCGGTTTGGCATTTTCTGAAGAACTTGGTATTGATGCCCATCATCCAGACGAAGAAGAGCTGCGTAGCAGAGGTATGGACCAAGATGAAGCTGGGTGTGGAAGACGATACGAGCTTAGAGGCAATTACTCTAGATAGAGCGGCGGCCTGGGGCAACTTCCGATAGATTCAACGAATTGTAATGAGATGTCTTTGTGTGTGCGATACTCGTGCAGAATCATACCATGGCCAATTTGAGTGCTGAGATAGGTCGGAAGCACATTTTTGCAACAAGAGCACAGCCAACACACTAATTATGAATGCTTCAGATCGTTTTTTTAGCCAAGTTGTTGGCAAAAGTAAATAGACTATCGTATTATGATGGTATGATACTGTAGGTTACACAAGGTACTCCGTTAACTGTGACTCTCTTACTCTTCGTGGAGCTAAAGTAAATCACAATTGCCCTTGATTGTAAACTCGGTATCCTTGTAATCTTTATTAACAAGGATAAGGACGTAGCTAAGCTGCGAGGTAGTAGATGACTTAGCTATGCGAAACGGTCCTATAAGCAGTAGAGTCGCCTTGTTGTTACGAGGGGGAAAAGGTGAGAGCCTGGGGGCCCAGTGGGAGGGAGGTATACGCTGGCGAATGTGTGCAGGGTAGGCTGACTGAATCGGGGATTTCCCGTGTCACTTTCGCGCATATGCGAATTGTAGCATCATAGCTTCAGCGACGTTACATCTTCTACCCACGGCAGGACTGAGGGCGATGACCCATGGCCCTCTCCAAAATCTGGCCAAAATGGAGGGCTCTCAAGCCCCGCTCATAGCGGACCACCAAATAGGGGAAGACTCTGACGATGTCGCGGATGGGGACACTCATGATGGTTGGCTTGCGAAAGGCGCTGTCACAAACCCAGGGATTTTTGTGGTAGCTCTCACAATCGCGGCCGGAATTAGTGGTCTCTTGTTTGGATGTCAGTTTGCTCAATCATGAACGTGGACGGTCTTACTAACAAGTTGCCATAGATGACACAGGTGTTATTTCCGCTACCTTGGTATCGATTGGCACGTCGCTATCTCACCGAGAACTCACGTCCATGGACAAGTCTCTCATCACATCGTCGACTTCGCTCTTTGCTCTTCTCATCTCACCATTTTCGTCCGCAATCGCCGATCGCCTGGGCCGAAAGAGAGTCATCTTGTATGCAGACATATTGTTCATAGTAGGAGCCGTCATCCAGGCGGCATGCTCTTCAGTCCCCCTGATGGTCGCTGGCCGCTGTGTCATTGGCGCAGCTGTCGGGGCAGCCAGCTTTGTAGTACCGCTATATATTGCAGAGCTTTCCCTGCCTCGCACCGTGGCAGATTGGTCACTGCCAATGTACTGTTCATCACGTTAGGCCAGGTGGTTGCGTATGTGATCGGTTGGGCTTTTTCGACGTATGGCGCCCAAGACGCAGGTTGGCGCTGGATGGTCGGGATTGGCGCCATGCCTGCCGGACTACAAGCTGCCGTCATTGCTTTTATGCCAGAAAGCCCTCGGTGGCTGGTCAAAATGGGCAGGTCTAGCCAAGCAAAGTCCATCATTCGGCGAGTCAATGGAGGCGTGACGGCAACTCAAGATGCCAGCACAATGATCCGGGAAATCGAGATCGAAGTTCGAGAGGAGGAGGAAGTTCGAGAGGAGGAGGAAGTCCGACATTTGCGGAACCAGCAGCCGTCGAAGTGGAAATGGCTAGACGGATGGAGAGACCTCGTTAGTGAAGGCAGGAATCGACGAGCGCTGGCTATAGCATGCCTGCTGCAAGGTTTGCAGCAACTATGCGGCTTTGTATGTACACAATCCGTGAACCATTCTCATGCAATCGAGATGTGGCTAACCTAATCTACAGAATTCGCTGATGTACTTTTCAGCCACTGTTTTTAAGGTGATTGGATTCAACAGTCCCACACTGACATCTCTCACAGTAGCAGTCACCAACTTCTTGTTCACACTTGTCGCTTTGGGACTTGTTGACAAAATTGGTAGGCGCCGTGTTCTGTTATATTCGATACCTTTGATGATATTGGGCCTGCTCTTCACGGCCTCTGGTTTTCAATCTCTTTCTATAAACGACACGCAGCTAGACGCCCCACTACAACATGGTGATAAGAAAGCAGCGTACATCATCTTGATCAGCATCATGATGTACGTGGCGTCATATGCTATTGGTTTAGGGAATGTGCCCTGGATGCAGAGCGAGCTGTTTCCATTGTCAGTCAGGTCTCTTGGGAGCGGGATTGCAACAGGTACGAATTGGAGCGCCAACCTCGTCGTTGGACTCACATTTCTGCCTCTGATGGACACTTTGGGCCCACCGTGGACGTTCAAATTGTATGCATTTATTTGCGGCATTGGGTACGGACTGGTCTGGAAGATTTACCCAGAAACAGCCGGACTAAGCCTGGAAGAAGCGACGGCATTATTGGAGCGTGGCTGGGGCGCTTGAGGACTCTTGATACTTTCTATACTTTCTACATTTTGTAGATTGACCGACCGACTAATTGACTAATTGACTGATTGACTAACTATGAGTGCGAATTCGTACTAACGTACTGTAAGCTATGTGGATAATTTTTACCGCCTACCTAATTAGGAGTAAAAGGTTCTATTCCCAACACGCCCTATAGGGTCAAAATATCAATTTCTGGGGTTTGGCACAGTTGTAGCTATAGAAATGATTCCAATGTCTCATTTCCACGAGCGCCCTATTTTGTTATTGTTGTTGTTGTTGTTGTTGTTGTTGTCTCAAAACACTAGACACTTAGCGCCGCTGCCGGGGAGTTTTATATCCCACTTATTAGTGCCACACTAAGCCACGGAAAGACCTGTCATTGGCCTGCTGCCCCTAGCTCTGTAAAAACAGACAGGGATTAGGCTATACAACACGCACCAGTTATTCCCGACGCCATCGTCATCGTCAGAGGCGTCCGCCGGGGACCATCTTCCTCACTTTATTACTAATTAGTCTGCCCATTTCACCCCTCTGTCTTTTGTTTTGCGATACAGCTCAATTTCATACGGTGCAGCGACACATCGCTTTTTTTCTTTGGTATGGTATAGGTGAGGAGGGATATGGTATCTTGATCGCTTTTTGTCAGCTGCTGCTATAGTGTCCAGTCCTGCTACGCTATCACAAAGAAGAAAAACAAGAAAAACAAGCACCATGCCAATGGACATTGTCGATCGCGACCTCGTCGGCGCAGAGCAAGTAGCCTCACCAGAGCGCTACCAAGGCCGAGCCAGCAATGAGATTGAGCGCGTGCCCTCCGCCTCATCTGTGTCCACGACTTCCTCATCCAACAACGATCATGTCCGCCGCAACATGAGTCGCGTGTCGACGCAACCAGATCTCGAACGACATCCTACAGAGCTGAGCCGAATCGCTACGGCGCGAAGCCAACACAACAACACTGTCGGAGGGGCCTGCGCAGCAGGACTGCAAGCAAGGCGTCCAAGAGACCTTTACCTGGGTTCGGCGCTGGCAAACCATACCCTCCCCTCTGCCCGAACGTGAAGAATATGTCGTTGAGTTTGATGGGCCGCGCGATCCGCTGCATTCGCAGAATTGGCCGATGCGGAAAAAGGTCCTCACGGCCGCCATGTTAGGCTACACCACTTTGACGTCGGCATTCACATCGTCCATCTTCTCGTCTGCCACGAATGTCATTGCGCAAGAATACCATGTCGGATCCGAAGTCGGTCTGCTGGGGACAACCTTTTACGTTCTAGGATTTGCATTTGGCCCTAGCCTCTGGGCGCCCATGTCTGAGCTACACGGCCGCCGCTTCCCCATTGTCGTCTCCATGTTTGGCTTCTCCCTCTTCTCCATCGCCTGTGCGACGGGCAAGGATATCCAGACTATTCTCATCTGCCGCTTCTTCTCAGGCTTCTTCGGCGCCTGTCCGATTGCCGTCGTCGCCGCCGTCTTCTCCGACATGTTTGACAACAAGACCCGTGGTATCGCCGTGACGCTCTTCTCCATGGCGTCCTTTACGGGTCCCCTGCTGGCCCCCTTCATCGGCGGCTTCATCGTCACGTCGCGTCTTGGTTGGCGCTGGACAGAGTACCTTGCCACGATCATGGGCTTCGTTGCCTTCATCCTCGATCTGTTCTTCCTGGAAGAGACGTATCCGCCCGTCATTCTTATTCAAAAGGCCGCCGATTTGCGACGCCGCACCAAGAACTGGGGCATTCACGCGAAGCAGGAAGAAATCGAGGTCGACTTTATCGAACTTATTCAGAAGAACTTTTCGCGTCCCATGCGATTGCTCTTCACGGAGCCCATTATTCTCTTGCTGTCCATCTACATGAGCTTCATCTACGGTATTCTGTACTTGTTTTTGACGGCGTATCCGCTGGTTTTCGTGGGCGTTCACGGCTTCTCCCTCGGCCAGTCTGGTCTCACCTTTTTCGGTATGATTTGCGGCGAATTGCTTGCTGGTGCCGCAGTGCTTTTCCAGCAGCCATGGTACAATCGCAAGTTGACTGGGAACAATGGTATTCCTGTGCCTGAGTGGCGCTTGCCTAGCATGATGGCCGGTGGTGTAGCTTTCGCTATTGGTATTTTCTGGTTCGGATGGTATGTTACTCCCTTCTCCCCGAAACTAACCCTTCCATAAGTTCATCTA
This sequence comes from Epichloe scottii, assembly GCA_021950295.1. Taxonomy (NCBI): domain Eukaryota; kingdom Fungi; phylum Ascomycota; class Sordariomycetes; order Hypocreales; family Clavicipitaceae; genus Epichloe; species Epichloe scottii. The sequence continues at coordinate 4,787,300 of CP083247.1, read as the reverse complement.
GATTGAGTCCCACCCACAATGGGTCATATCCCGAGTCATACCGGGAGTCTATCGATCCTAACTGATTTTTACCAATTGTTTTTCATCAATGATTGTGGCCAACACATCGGATTTCTAGTATCGAGATTCTGGGTATCGCTAGCAATAATGAAGAAGAATCCTTTGGTAGAAACCCGATGCATTAGTCGCAACCATTGGTGAAAAAGATGATGTTAAGAAATCATCAACTTGTGAAGAAGAAAAGAAAATCACAAGAGAAAATAGACAAACATCTGGATTGAACAATCCAAAGGAATTAAGCTAACGAATTCCCTCTTCTTTTTGTAGGACGGGATTCACCAGAGATGTTCACTGGATCGTCCCCGCTCTCAGTGGCATTTTCACCGGTTTCGGCCTCATGTCCATCTTCCTCCAGGCCCTCAACTACCTCGTCGACGCTTACCTCATGTTCGCAGCCTCCGCTATCGCCGGCAACACCTTTATGCGATCTCTGGCCGGTGCCGGGTTCCCCCTCTTTGCGCGTCAGATGTTCCAAGGCATGGGCATCCAGTGGGCCGCTACGCTGCTGGGCTGCGTGGCCCTTGCGCTGGCTACCTTACCCTTCATTTTCTACAAGTATGGCGGCAAGATCCGAACGAGGAGCGCCTTTGCGCCGACGTTTGCGGCCCCTGCCATGCAGAGAAGCGACGATGAAATGAGCGAATCGGCGGAGAAGTATGGCGAGAACGATGCTACCATTGCTAGTGCTCCTCCCAAGGACAGCGATAATGGTGTCAGGCAAAACGTATAAACATATCGATGGTAATTAAATTTAATCGTTTGGATACAATTATACATGGCAGATAATTTTAAGAAATAGAATCGTTTTGTTTTCCGTCACGACAACTGGAGAGAAGCCGTCTCGCCTGTCTTAAAGGGGTTTGTCACTGTGGCTTCATCAGCTACTTGATGAAGTTGTCGCTGTCGTATACGATAGTATATGTAAGTTTCCAAGTGGTTGATGTGAATGTTGCAGATGTCCTAACGGGTTCTCGGTGGGAGTATAGACCCTTATCAGAGTGATGTGACTTGACTTTCCACAATGGCTCCAAGGCTCGCTGCTCGATCTACGAATTCTTCACCAAGACCTAGGGACAACTGTCCTGCCTCAAGTGTGAATTGATGGCGTCAATTGACAAGACAATCCAAAGAAACTCACCGGGCGGGGCATGATTAGGAACGACATGTTGTACACCAGCACCTCCCACGCACCCACGTTTGTTGATCAGTTGGCTTGGCATCCGCGGTGTGGCATCATTATGGAGCACAAATTACAATCAATTGTTCAACCGACCGCTTGCCTCTCACTGATCATCGTTGGCATCGCAGCTAGGCAGAGAATCCTGGAAGATGGGAAAGTGGAAAAACTTGGAATTGACGGGCTTGAATCTTGGCCAAGGCGCCCCCGCCCCCGATGGAGTCAATTACCACAGCCGGAGGGCGATGTGTGCCCCACATGAGCTTGTTTGTGGAAGGTACAGAGTAGATCAGATCGCCTGCCCATAATGGCACGAACTACGTCATCGATAGGCCAGACCAAGTTCTCCATCATATGGAGGCTGTGGCTTTTTTCGTCGTCACTTTGATTGATTTCTTCCCCTTCCCATTCATCTTTCCGGACATCACTTCGACCTCGGAACCTGGGTCCTGGATGCGTGCCCTGAGGTTTATGCATCCGCCAAATACCTAAACCCGCCGTATCCTCATTCAGATCACATGGTCGTTTGGTGGAGAGTTTATTGCCAACTACATCAAGTTTGAACAAATCGGATCGACGTAAGCATAGCTATCATGAGCGGTGACGAACATGCTGTGCCTGCGGGCCAACATTACAGCGGCCGGAACCGCGTGCCTAACATTCAGCAATTCATGGACCAATTGGACCAGGAAAAGAAAGAGAGGGATGCTGCCATTGATTCTGAATTGACAAACCACAAACATGGGAAGGAAGTTCAGGATCACAGAAACGCTGAGAAACCCGCGCGGAAGGATCTACGAACTGTTCGAGATCCCGTGACGGGGAAGGACGTGCAGATTCGGGACGCCAAAACGAACTTCAAAGAAGTGGTGGAAAACCCAATGGTGAGGGAGGCGCAAAGTAATAATTGCATCTTTAGCTGTTTGGTGAAGACTAATACCAATAGTCAGATGTCCATTCCCAACGAAAATCTAGGCAAGCCGGCAACGATTGCTACTTCGTCAAAACAATCCGGCGAGGAATATCGACATGCGCAAGACGTTACTGCTCCTCCAGACCCTGTGCAAGAGGGTGCCACTTCTGACGTGCCTATTCGCAGTGAAAAAACCTCGGTTTTATTCTTTGAAACCCCTTCTGTCAGTTACGAGCCGATGTTTGAAACAGTAGAGAAGAAGGGCACTGTCTTATGCGGTGGCATCTTTATCGCCATCATTCTTGTCGGAAAATTCTTTGGTGGCAGACTGCTTGGTCTTGTTCCACTGGCTTTCTGCATCGCTTCTGGTGTATTCTTATGGATCAAAGACCTTATTCGACAAGGCCGTGACCTCGAATGGTCCAGCGAACAAAAACGCGGCGAAACCGCCACGGTGAATCTCATCCCAGAGTCTGTCGAATGGATGAATACCATGATTGGATTGATGTGGGGATTGATCAATCCTGAAATGTTTGCCTCGGTCGCGGACACGTAAGTACACGCAATTTACTGGTAAAATTATGAAGGAATCGACTTTGACTAATTCGAAACAGACTCGAAGACGTCATGGCAGCATCTGTGCCTGGTATTGTCGAAAATGTTCGTGTGGCCGATATTTCGCAAGGAAACAACCCTATTAGAATCCTCAACATGAGAGCCCTGCCAGATAGCCATGTCAGGGACATCAAGGACGAGATTCACAAAGAAAACAAAGAAAAAATGGACAAGAACGAATTGGCAGCTGTCGAACAGGCTGGCGAGTTCTACAACATGGAGGTCTCTGTTGCATACCACGCCAAGCCCTCTGGCGCAGATGTGGCATCCAAGGCAAAGAATATGGGAATGCAACTGGTCTTTTATCTTGGTATCAAGGGTCTTTTTGGCGTCCCTCTGCCCATTTGGGTTGAGTTGGTTGGCCTTGTAGCCACTGCTCGAGTTCGGTGTCAATTGACCCCTGATCCCCCTTTCTGAAAACCGTTTCATTCACATTGATGGGCGTACCCAAAGTACAAGCTGGTTGCACGCCGATGATTGAGAAGGGCGTCAACATTTTAAATTTGCCCTTGATTTCCAACTTTGTGAACTGGGCTATAAGCGCAGCAGCGTCGATGTATGTCGCGCCCAAGAGTATGACCCTTGATATGAGCAAAATGCTGCAGGGCGATGATGTGAAGAAGGAGACCCAGGCGATGGGTGTCATGTTTATCCGCATTCACAAAGCAGTTGGACTCAGCAAGCAAGACCAGAGAGGCAGCAAGGGCGGCGGGTCTGACCCTTATATCACTGTGAGCTGGAGCAAGTTTGGAAAACCTCAGTTCTGTACTCGGGTTATTCAAGACAACCTGAACCCTGTCTTTGAAGAGACTTGTGGTCTGCTGGTCACCAGTGATCTCATCAAGGCGGACGAGCAACTGTCCATGGAACTCTGGGACAGCGACCGGTCATCGGCAGACGATGTTGTTGGCAAAGTGGAACTTAGTATTCAGAAGTTGATACAACATCCTGGAAAGATGTTTCCTCAGATTTCAAAGCTTCGTGGTGTCAAGGCTGACAGCACAATGCCGGGAGAGCTGCACTGGGAAGTCGGCTTCTTTGGAAAGACGCAGTTCCGGAAGGCCCTGCGGACCCACGGCCAAGGTATCAATCTACCCAAGGAGCTTGCGAATAAGGCTGAATTCCAAGATGAAAAAGGAACAATCAATACCGAGGAAGAAGATGCCGTCACACACACGCCACCTGATCCCCTTTGGCCGTCTGGTATTCTCAGCATTGTCGTCCATCAGATTGTTGGACTTGAGCTTGCTAATGTCAAAGGCTCTGATGGCAATCGCAAGGGTAAGGAGTACCAGCCGGCTCGACCGGAGGCAGGTGAGGTCAAAGAAGAGCAGAGCCGCAAGCTGCCGAGTTCTTATTGTACCATCCTAGTCAATGATGACCTAGTTTACAAGACTCGTGTCAAGGTTGTCTCATCTCAGCCCATATTCAACGCTGGAACTGAGAAGTTCATTCGAGATTGGAGGTCTTCTATTGTGACAGTGTCAGTGCGAGATTCTCGCAACCGTCAACATGACCCAATAATCGGCGTTGTGCCACTGAAGCTCTCTGATATCTTGCAGACAAGCAGCGAATCCACCCGATGGTATCCGCTTGACGGCGGTGTTGGTTTTGGACGTATCCGAATATCGATCTTGTTCCGCTCTGTGGAGCTGAGGTTGCCACCTCCACAATTAGGTTGGGATATCGGCACGTTTGAATTTTTGTCACGCTTCATTGCCACGACCGGATACGCCCCGGGCCACAAGGTCAAATTGAGACTACGAACAGGAGGATCTTCGGCCAGTGTCAAGCGACAGTTCTGCACCCAAGAGGGGAACGGGCTCAAATTTGATATCTCTGGGGATGAAGATAATAGGAAGCTGCGTCTGCCAGTTCGCCATCGTTACAGCTCACCAATCTTCGTTGAGTTCCACACCGCGGGTCACCGAAGTGCCGACGCCTTCGCTTCACTATGGCTTCTGGAGCTTGTGGATGGAGAGGAAAGGGAATTCGACGTTCCGATTTTCAAATGCGATAACAGTGTCCGTCTGGCGCAGAACTACATCACTCAAGAAAATTACAAGGAAATTCCGGACACACAAATCGAAGAGGTTGGTCGGGTAACGTTCAGGGGTCGTTTCTCTGCAGGTACCGACACCGATCATATCCGATTTGTTAGTGATAACGACTCCCGTGAAACCATTGAGAGCTGGGAGGCGTGCTATGCGGAGGGTGTCCGACAGCAGGAAGTACATGCTGAAGTGCCTCAACTGGTGCAGAAGCTGCATGACGATTCCCTGACCCATGGCCGAGATGTGCTTGCCCAGGCTGATGAGAAGGAGAAGGAGAAGTGGCTGGCAAAAGACGGAACTGACTGGAGCGGTGCCTTTGGACAAGACCCAAAGGAACTCATGGCTCGCAAGACCAACCATCACGAAGACAGCGAAGAATATGACGACTTCGATCAAGACGACGATGGCGATGACGACAGTGACGACGACGATGAGAATCCAGATCTCGGTATTCAAGATGCGGCGACTGATCGATCCATCGACACCGATGAAAGTGAAGTTGGCCGCAAATCTGTCGACACACAAGCCACCAGCACCAGCGGTGCGTCAGAAAGTGGTGGTACCAGCAGCAAAAACCCATACAAGGCATATAAGGATTACAAGGATCGCAGTCGCGACCTACATCGTAAACATCGGGGTTTGATGCAATGGCGACCAATGCGCAATGCGCAATTTGTGAAAGATGAGGCTAAATTTGCAGTGAGAAAGGTGAAGGATCTGGGTACTCTTGACGGACGACACCCAGATGTAGAAACAGAAGTATAGTTTGAGTGATTACCAGCACCAAAAAAATTGATGACACGAATTGCCTCTGGGCTGTTCTACTTTGCAATTGTCTCGGCAAGAGGGGGTCGTAACGAGACGCACTGGGGTATCAACAAACAAGGCAGTGATGTTTTGAATATGCAGTATTGTATACATATAAGTAGTTTATACATATAAGTAGTTTATACATATAAGTAGTTTATACATATAAGTAGTTTATACATAGAAGTAGTTTATACATGACCTGGCATTATTACTCAAAAGTCTTGAACCAAAATTTCTCCACGTATGGCCACATGTCCGTTTCCTAGGCAAAGGCAGATCCATGCTAGGTGTGTAGATGCCAGTAGCTTTTGGCAGGTGTTGAAAGCCTCGCTAATTTATAGTCTTACCTAATAAAGTGGTTACTTATAAGGTTAACCACTAATTAGTATGGGTCCTATATATACTTTTTTAATCTAGTTTACTAAAAGAAGAAAGGGCGCGTAGTGTGTAATTGTTAAGGTAGGGGTTGGTGTAGATAATAGAAAACGTTCGATTTGATTAATCAGAGGTGCAGATAGCACCTGACTTTTGTACCTAAAAGGTACATAGTGCGCTATAGTAATAACTAGTCTATAGAGGTACTTCTAATATATTATCTCTACTATTATCTTATAGAGGGTTTAATCCTAGTTAATGCGTAGGCTATATCTATATATCTAGTGCTTTAAGAAGCTCTCCCTAACACACCCCCTAGCTAAGATATCTATTAAAGCTAGAGTTAATAAGCATAGGAAGAGGTTATAATAAATTCCTAGTATTATAATTATATAGGAATCTCCTATAAGCTAATCTAGTAATAGAAATCCCTATATATTTAGCTTAATAAAGGCTTTATAAAGCTATCTATAAGTATCTTAGAGGTTTTTAACTAATTTACCTTAATATTACCTAGGGTATATTACTCTTAAATTTATATTTAATTTATATTAAGATACTTAAGGCTAGTTTAAAGCCTTCCTTTCTTATACTTTATAATATAAATTATTTACTTATTATTATACTAGATAATTAATAGTAATAGTATATAAACCTTAATATTATAAAGTAGCCTTCTAAGAGATATACACTTTTTTATACTATAATTTAAGGTAAAGAGCTTTGCTTTTATACTTAAGGTTATTATATAATATTACTTACTAGACTTCTAATTAATTATAGCGCTATATATAATAAATATATATCCTTATATTAACTTTTAAGTATTAGGATTATTACTAAGAGAAGTATTAGTACTAGAAAATAATATATTAAAGCTATTTACTCCTAAGTATTAGATATATAGCTTCTTTATATTTTAGGTATATAAAATCGCTCCTTTTATAAGCTTAATATGCTTTACTAAAGGGTTTATTATAAAGAAAGTAAGCTTTAAAGCTATAAAGGCTATATCTAGTTTTCTAATAATATAAAGATAGACTAAAGAGCTAATAACTACTCTATAGTAATTAATCTCTTTATTAGTAGCTTTACTTGTGTTTATAAGGATTATAGCTATTATAAGAGAAGCTATAATTAAGCTCTTTAAATTATTATTAATAATATTAGGAATAAACTTCTATATAATCTTTTAAATATATAATTCCTATAATAACTATATCTCTTTAGTATTATAATTCCTAATAATTTTAATACCTAGGAATTACTTTAAATCTCCTTAGTCTTTAATATCTAGACTATTTATTAACTACTTATATAGCTCTTTAAATTCTGCTTTAAATCCATTAGAATACATTACTATAATATTATTTACATAGAAAAATAGGATAAATCTATCCTTTATAAAGATATTTAAGTCTTCCTTTCCTTAGATAAAGCCTATCTTTAATAGGAATTATATTAGGTATAAGGACTATTATTAAGGAGCTTCTTATAGTCTATATAATGCTTATGTTATCTTCTAGAGATAACCTCTTATATTTATACTTTCTAGAGGTTTATAAAAGATAGGTTCTTTAAGATTTATATATAGGAAAGTATTCTAAATATTATATTAATAAGTATTAAGATTATTAGTATAATAAACTATAAGTAGTATATATAGAGATTATAAAGCAAGCGTAGCTATATAGTTATTAAGGTTATCTTTTAGTTATTAATTACCTTATATAACTATTCTAGCTTTAAACTCTATAACTATATCTTTCTTATTAGTTTTATATTTAAAAACCTAGCTAAGATTAATAATCTCCTTATAGTATTCTAAATTAAGTAATTTATCTAGTATATCCTCCTAGTAGTTTAAGGATAGAAGCTTTAAAAGCTCCTTTATAATTACTTCCTTCTAGTAGTTATAATAGGCTAAGGCTATAGCTTAATAATAATAGGTAGGTTCTAGGGGCATATCTTTAATATATAAACTATATTAAGTGCCTTAGAATACTATTAAAAAAGCAGAAGAAAACTATGCTTACTTAGCTTTCCTTAATTCCTTTCTTTAGTGTTTTCTAGTTATAATATTATCTAGATTAATACTATTATTATAGGGATAATAATTCTCTACTACCTTACTACCTTTAGTAGTAATTTTACTAGTATTTATAGTAGTATCTATATATTTAGATATTACTTTATATATAAATTTATTAATTTTATAAAATAGTGTATTATTACCTAGTATTTAAATCTCTATATTCTCTATAGTAACTAATGCCTTATAAGAAGAGTTAGAAGGGGTTAGAAGTATACTAATATAGTTACCTTCTTACCCTAATACTTAAGATAGTATTTTTACTTTAAACTACTTATTTTCTTATTCTATAGTTAATAGTAAAGAGGCTTAATTATTCTCTTTAAGTTTTATTTTAATAAGGTCTTAGCTAATTTCTTCTTTAATATCTTTAGCCTTAAGCTCTTTAAGTAGTATAATTATTAATATCTTCTCCTTTTAAGCTAATTCTAGCTCTTTTTCTAGTTTAAAGAAGGAGTTCTTATTAAATTAAATACATGCTAATATAATAACCTTCTAATTATATAATATAGGCACCTAGATAATATACTAAGATTTGCCTCTATAACTAATAAGGTAACTAATATAAGCTTTTTACTCTAATTAAGGGATTATATTATATAATTTAATATGCTTTAAAGCCTTTATTATTATTAGAAATGCTTTATATCTATAAGCGTAAAGATAAGTAATTAAGGGTTTTTAGATCTTTACTATTTATAAGTAAGTAAGGATAGTTTTCCTAGCCTAATTTTACTAAAGTTTATATAGTATAATCTAATTCCTATAATACTTAAAAGGTATTTAATTTAGAAGATAAACTATAGTATTAAATACCTTATTATTAAGTTTTAATAGAAACTAAGCCTTAAGGCTTAATATATAAGCTTTTTACTTAACTACCCCCTAGATCTCTTTACCTTACTATTCTAACTAGGTATTAAGGGAGCTAAATTATAGACTATAATACTAGTAAAGGCTATCTTATCTTTTATATTCTCTATAAAGAGGGCTTTTTTAATATTACTATATAAAAATTATAGTTAAATACTAAATTAAGTGCTTAAGAAGCCTATTATTATATAGAAGCTATTATAAATACTATCTTTAGTTTTAAATAAGTAAAAGAAATATATTAAGGTTATAAGGTATATAAATATATACTAATACCTATTACTATTCTAATAAGGAGAGTCATAGTAATCTAGATTAACTAATAACCTATAACCTAGTCCTTAAGGAAGTCCTTTAGGTATAACCTATAATCTCTATTACTTAGCTTTACCTATAGTATATATCTTACATTATATAAGCTTAGGTCTAATTAATTTAATGCCTAAGGTTATATTTATAAGTTTTATAAAAGCCTTTATACCTAGATAACTATACTATTAATACTAAAGCTTTATATCTCCCTTTATAGGTAGCTTTAGTAGTTAGCTTATTATAGTATAAGCTTCTTTTAGATTATCTAATAGCCTTAATAATATATAAAGCTTATTAATATTATAAATTCTTACTATAGGATATTTCCCTTTAATTAGTATACCTTTCTTTTAATCCTAGAAGATACTTACTCTTATAAGAATTATAGCTAATACTAGATTTATATAGAATTCTAGAATAAATAGAGTGGTTTCTAATATAATTATTCTCTAGCTTTATAATATAGGATTTATAACTAATATATAAACTATGCCTTAACCTAATACTATGTAAATTATGCCTCTAGCCTTAACTTCTATTATAATAGTCTTATTAAAATTAGATTATTTAAACTAGTAAATATTATTAAAAATGTAAATATTTGCTTTAGAATTATAGAGTATTATGTTTCGCTTTATTTCTAAGCTATTTATAGTGTTTAAAGCTAAAGTTATAACTTCTTTTAGAGATTAAGAACCTTTTAATTATATAAATAATAATATATTAGCTAATTTCTTACCTAGAGTTACTATAAGAGAGTTATTTATTAGTGTTACGTGCTAGAATTGACAATTGGCCTGTTACCTAGGATGTGGCTAGCTTCGTGCCACAAGACCTCGGATGTGGCTAGCATCGTGCCACAAGACCTCGGATGTGGCTAGCACGTGACCTAGAACCCCTATATTAGATGATAGCTTTGACCTCTAGCTAGTTGAATAACAACAACGAACACACTCATTTATATCTTACATTTTATATCGTAACAATTAGATTCTATAATAGAATAATAATATTACTATTCTTTTCCCTCCTTTCTAGCTTTTAATTTATAGCCTTTAATTTCTCTTATAGATTCTCCTTAAGATATTTCTTAATATTATCTTTAGAGTTCTTTCTAACTTCCTAGTCCTTTAGAGTAGCCTCTAGCTTATATATAGCCTTAAATAAATTATATAATTCCTATTACTTTAAAGCTTCTTTAATATAATACCTAGAGTAAGGGTATCTTATTCTTTCTAATTTACTTTAACTATTTAATCTCTTAGTAGTAAGAGTATTAGCTAACTTTAATATACTTTATAAAGCTTTATAATCTCTTTTAAACTTAGTAACTACCTTAAGGAATCTATAATTCTTTTCTTTATTAAGTAAATTATTTTACTTTTTCTAGAATAATTTAAATTTACTTTAAAGAGATATAATAAACTTATATAGTATTATCTTCTTAGTTTATTAAGTCTTAAGATCTTAATAATTTCTCTATAATACCTCTATTATTATAGCTTACTTATACTAATTATAAGTACCTTTAGCTTATAAATAATTATTAAGGTATATTTCTATAAGAATAAGTATTTTCTTTATATTTAGCTTATACTTATCCTAAAGAAGCTTAAGGATTCTTAAAGTATAATATTAAACTAACTCTCTATCCTTAACTTTAGTATTAAAGTTAAGAGAATCTTATATATTCTTTAATAAAGTCTTGTAGATATATTCCCTAATCTTTAGTATTTGCTTTAATAAGGCTATATACTTTATAAGGTTAAATTATAATTCTTTATATTAAAAATTAAATTAATCCTTTATATCTTTATAAGTAATTCTCTAATTCTTAAGAGTATTAGAATTATCTAGTAAAACCTCTAGTCTCTAACCCCTTTATAAATATATAGGTATTATAGGTTCTTTAAGTAATTTAGCCTTATTAGGGTTAATATACTCCTAGATACTATAGGATTCTATATAATTCTTAATTTATATATACTATTTAATCTAGTCCTTCTCTAATAATAATACTATATTTAGAGTTTCTTTAGATATTATAAAGAAGGAATATACTAGTTAATTAAAGCATAGGTTAAGTATTTTAACTAATTAGAATAATAAAGGGTAATTATCTCTTAATAATTAGTAAGTATTAATTAATAATATCTAATAAAGCTTATATCTTTAATAATAATTAAAAAGGGTAATAAAAGCCTCCTAGGCTTATAACTATTAAGGTAAGGGTTAGTATAAATAATAGAAAATGTTTAATTTAATTAATTAGAGGTATAAATAGCACCTAACTTTTATACCTAAAAGATATATAGTGTGCTATAGTAATAACTAGTTTACAGAGGTACTTCTAATACATTATCTTCACCGTTATCTCACAGAGGGTTTGATCCTAGTCAATGCGCGGGCTGCATCCACACATCTAGTGCTTCAAGGAGCTCTCCCTAACAGTAATATATAGAAAAGAGGTTATATGTGAGAATGGTTAATAGCTAGATAAGAACGTATAGGGGCACTTGTGTATTAACCAAAGCTTGCTAGGTCTAGAGAAACAGAAGAGGGAGAAGAGCCATCATGAGCCCAAGCTGCTCGACTATAAATTGTTCTCGTACAGAGGCAGACGCGACGCCTTGTCAGACGCAGCACCACGGGGAAGCACGCATCCTATGTCGCGCCGTCATGAGATAGTTCAACATGTGCGATATTTCAGAACCTGTCATCAGTTGTGGTTGGTGGGCGCGGGCTCAAGCGACAAGAGGTCAAGCTGGGTCAGATGGCCTCAAATACAGATGACCACCAGCATCGTCCACACTGGAGTCCTCCGAGGCTATGTTTGTTGCTCTTCGCGGATCAAAAATAGAAAAAGGGAGGGACAAGGAGAGGAAAATCAACGACTCACTAATGCAAGGCTTCACCTATAAACAAAATGGCAGAACATTAGGAACTCGTGTAAAAGAAAAAAGATTGAGAAATCATAATGAATATTGATCTGTCTGCTAAGTTGAACGTTACCTCTCGTGGCCTAGTGACAGTATACACTCAACTTGGCTCTTCACCCTCTTGCCCTGCCGTTAACGCCTGACAAGGAACCAATGATAAATATAAACGCCGCTTCTTCTGTGGAAAAAAGATGATGACATAAGATACCAATGAAACCGGAATATCATAGCTAATGAGAGTTTCGTTTTCACCCGCGGATTGGTTGCTACCGCTGGGCTGATGCCGAATGACAAGTGTCCAAGTCGCCAGAATCGATCCACCTCGTTTCTTTCTGTTCTTTTTATTTGCCCTTTGACCAGTGCTGCATGTTGGCAAGGATAGTAGTCAACGATGAGCAATGCCAATACGGACTCGGCAATATTGCTGATGTGAAAGCAATAGAAATTAGAGCGAAATTGAATACCAAGGAACAAGCGCCCCAGAAGATTTCAAATAAATCGCTCCTCGTCAAGTCGTCTGCTCAGCTTGGCAAGGCATCTAGCCGAGCCAAAAATCTCCACCGCTTGGATTCTAAATCGTAAGCGTAATGCCGCACTGCCACTATGATGAAGCACTGGCTTGCTTGGCGGATGCCGGATGAACGATGTGATGATGATGGTCATCACCATCATGATGTAAGGTGACGCTGTTGAACTCGCTGAATGGATCCATAAGTTCAGCTCCGGGAGTCGCCAGGCCACTGTCTAGTGGAACGCCCTTGAGTCTTGATCCACTAATGTCCACGCTTTCGCTCTCCTTGACATTTCTGAAGTTGACCGTGTCGATGCCCTTGGTGAGGTGAGGGACGATGGGAGGCTTCATGTGACGGATAAGAGCCCACTGAGTGGTGCGGAAGAAAGGATGCACCTTGATATCGGAGGCACCGGCTCGAGCTCCTAGCCTGCGATTCTCATCCTTGATCAAGAGTTTCCGGATCAGTGATTTACAAAGGCTACAGGCTAAATGTTAGCACTTGTTTGTGAATTCGCAAATAAAGGAACATGGGAGCTAGATGGCAAAAAGTTTCCAAATGACGTACTTGGAAATTGGTGGTGCTCCGGCGTGATCGGGGAATGGGATATCCTCTCTCAGGATGTTGGCAAACGTAGCATTTCTGTTCTTGCCCTTGAAGGGCGTCGTACCGTAGAGCATCTCGTAAACGAGAATACCCAAGGTCCACCAATCGACAGCGCTGGTATGCCCACTACCCTTAATAACTTCGGGGGCTATGTACTCTTCGGTGCCGACAAAGGAGTTGGTTCGGAAGTTGGCGATGCAAGACCTCGTATCAATCGTCGGCAATGCGTCTGTCCTAGCCCCATTCTTGCCAACAATCATTGTGGGCTTGCCACCAGGACCAGACTGTTTTGACAAGTCAAAGTCTGAAAGCATGATGTGACCTGATTGATGCAACAGGATATCTACGAATGGGGATTAGTACGTCGCATCATGAGACTCCAGGTAGACCTGCGAGAGGGGTGGTCATCGAATTGCACATACTCTCGGGCTTCAAGTCGCGATAGATGAAGCCCATCAAATGGAGGTATTCCAGGGCTGCGGTAACTTCGGCGGCATAAAATCGAGCATCGTCCTCGGGGATGCACTTGCCAGGGCGAGTTTGAAGAGCACGGAAAAATTCTCCACCACTGCAATACTCCATGCACAAGTACAAATGGTCCTCGGACTGGAACGAGTGATAAAGTGTTACAATGAATGGATGGTTGCTGGTCGCCAAGATCTCCTGCTCAGCCAGGGCTCGCTTGATCTTATTTCGCTTGATCATCTCCTTCTTGCTCAGCACTATCCAAGTCGTGAGTCAGTTGTTCGATGTCGCTCTCAATGTCGCAGATCAGGACCCAGAAATAGAAAACACCGCATACGTACCCTTCATAGCGTAGAGCCTGCTGCTCTTCTTCTCCCTCACCAGGTACACCTTACCGACGTCGCCTTTTCCAATGAGCTTGATCTTGTCGAAACTTGCCGGGCTGACCTCGACGTTGCGAACCTTGATAGAATTGGAGCTGTATGTCCTCCGAAATGCCAAAGAAGTACTAGGGGCTGGCAAGGCAGAAAGAACATCCTCGCTGGTAGCAGCAGGACCGCCCTTGTTGAAAGAGACCGACCTGGGATCCAAAAGGCCAATACTTCCAGCTGCATTGTTCTGAAGCACGAGGGGATCTTTGCCAAGCTCAGCAGTGGCAGGACGCTCAGAATTGGGCAAAGCAGGAACGGATTTGGCCGAGTCATTGGAAAACAAGCCCTGCGCATTGGGGGCACTAGCAACCCTTCGCAAACGACGAGCCAATTCCTCCTTGGTTTCGCTAGTAGCCTGCTCGGCAGGCAAACCATCAGGACCGCAGACTTTTAATTCGGGAGTGTCAGGAGGGCTAGGCGGCACAGAGCCTTCGTTGTGATGTCGAAGGCCCGGCTGGCCTTGGTGGGCGAAATAAGGGTTGGCGTGAGCAGTCGGGCTCATTGCTTCTTCGAGTTGATTGCCCTCGCTGGCAACTGTATGAGCGCGAAGTCGACCGACGGTATTGCTGAAGAACTTGGTATGGCGGGAGGGCTTCGGCGCTGACAGATCGGAGCCAGCAGCATTGCCGGGGGCAGAGGTGGGCGACGCATTGAGTGAGGGAGCGCTCTTGTCCTTGTCGCTGCCACTGCTAGCGGCACTGTTCATTCGAAAGAAATTCCGCAGGCGATGGCTCACCTGCCCACCCGATGAGCCGTTGGACTTGGAGGACGGCATAGCGGCGGCGGGTAGTTGTTGATGAGTGAGTGATGTTGGTTTCGGTTTTAGACGGTCAATCAGTCGAGGCCATGGTCCGTACTCTTGTCAAACGCCGGCGGATGAAAAAGATGAGGTCTGGAAGGGGGTCGACCAAGCGCGTCTGGGAAATTGAGGCGGTGGAGGATGGCTAAGAGAAAGGATCGAGATAAGAGGGTTTGGCTACGGTTTGATGGTATTGATTGAGGGAGATGTGGTGGTGGTGGTGGTTGTGGTTGATGCAGGCAGGAGCGGGTCACTGGCTTGCCGTCTCTCTGGTTGTCCACTCAGGGACTAGCATGAGGCCCTCGTGGGTCAACCGCAAGCCAAACTCGTCGCGATGGATCCCGCCGGACGGCAGGCTGGGCTGGCCGCGCAGGCTGGGCTGGCCGCGCACTCTTCTCTTGTGTACGGAGTACGAAGTATGCTTCGAATTACCTGGCTAAAGACTGCCCCAGGAACAACTGATGCCCTCCCGTTTCCCTTCACCTGGTTCCTTCCCCTCGGCAAAGCCAAAGAATTACAATCGGGACACTGTCCGTAGCCATGCGTTCCTCCAGATCTTTACCATTCCAATTGGCAAGTCTACGCAGCACAGTGGGTGTACCGATGACGTGCCACATGCTCACCGGAAAAGACCAGTCAATGACTGCAGGCGGCAGGAAGATCCTGGCCGTGGCGCATTAAAGTGGTCCAAACGTCCTGAAAGAAGGGCGCCGACATTGCACAATCTGGCGCAGGACGCGAGTACTCGAATCGGGAACACTTGATTACAGAAAACAAGTTTCCCAAGGACCCCTACAGGCAACCGCGAGTAGTCTATTCACTTTGCAGTGTACAAGTATCCTCAATGCCTCCCGCTCCATACAATCAACAAGCACGTATAGCTCTAGTCGGATTCCTCGGAAGACCCGGACGACAGATCCGGTAGATTGCTATCTCGCAGGACCAGCAATTTTTTGAGCTTCCGCCTGTTCTCTCTCCACGTCACAAAGTCCTCTAATTGCTGGTCCTTTATGGACGGCGTGACCTGCTGCCCATCAGGTCCCCTTAGATAATCCGGCAGATCATCCTGCGACCCGTCCGGCAGCCTGGCAAGCACGTCGCTCGTGTTGCGCGGCCCGTCACCCATATGCCACCGGAATGGCGTAAAATGTGCTTGGTCCAAATGACCATGCCAATCCTGGGCGTCTGTAAACCCCATCGTCTTGCATTGTCCCCAGCGGCAGGCGGAAGGGGCATGTCGGCCATGAACAACGTGAACATGCCTTCGGAGCGTATCGACATTATGTAGCTCTGCCTTACACTCAGACCACTCACACAGAAACGTCATGAACTGCGTATTCGACTTGTGGTATAGCTCCCATGGGGTCGGAGACCGTGGCTTCGGCGGACGTCCTGCCCTGCGACCCCAGACCAGCGGTGGGGCGTTGACGCGAGCCTGGCGAGGCTGCCGGGGCACTTTATTGTATGTTTGTGGTGTTTTACCACGCATGGCAGAGTATGACATGCCAGGCCTCCATCCCTTTGGTCTCCCCTTACCGCTAGACGCTGGTGTTAACGTGGACTTTGGTGAGGATATGGACATCGGGGGAGCTGTCGGCGGACGTCCTGCCCTGCGACCCCAGACCAGTGGTGGGGCGTTCACGCGAGCCTGGCGAGGCTGCCGGGGCACTTTATTGTATGTTTGTGGTGTTTTATTGTATGTAGGTGGTGTTTTACCACGCATGGCAGAGTATGACATGCCGGGCTTCCATCCCTTTGGTCTCCCCTTACCACTAGACACTTGTGGTGTTAACGTGGTCTTTGGCGCGGATATAGACATCGGGATGGGCACGAAGCTTGGCTGGGGAGCTGTCGGCTCCGAGGGCTGCCGAGCCGCGACCAGTTCCTCCTTGGCGCGTCTCGAGAGCTCGAACATGTGAGGAATAGTTCTCTGAACAGGGGCATCAGGTTGATCGCGTGTGGTTTGGTGTCTGGGTGAGGATGTCAACACGACGGCTAGCCTTGGGGGTCGCGATGGGGACGTGTGCAGGGAAACTTGGTGTTCCTGGATTATAGATGGTACTGGACTTCTGTGATGATGTCTCGCGGGCGCAGAGCCCATGGTGGCAGTTGAAGCTGTGCACACGTCACCAGGCGCGCGAGCCGTGCTGCTGCCGGGATCGTCCATCGTAGGCGGCAGTTGGGATCTTGAGGTCGTGGCAGACTGATGTTGGATGGTGTCAGGAGCACAGAGAAAGACAGGAGGCATAGGCGCGACCATATCACAGAGCATGGTGGGTCCCAGGATGACTAAACGCCGTGGCTTTAGCTGCTAGCTAATGCTAACGGGGATGTAAGCTAATTATTCCGTAGAATGCACTGACTTACATCACTAAGACCCACCGTGCACTAAGGTCAAGTGAGGTTAGGGTCTAATCCACGAGCCAGTGCAAACTTTGCACCGACTTTGCATGGTACAAATTGTATGTGGATATGTATAGGGCGCCTACTTTATACTATCGCGGCCTACTTCTATGGCTTTTTTCACTGCCTTTATATAAGGGAGCTATTATAATAGTAGCTCTTCCACTCTATGGCTTTAAAATAATAGAATTATTATAATTTACTAGTAAATATTATATAATCTAAATACTTATTATAACTATATCCTAAAGCACCTAATTATAGGCATCCCTAGCCTCCTAAATTTATTAGACTAATAATTAAACCCTTTTCTTACTTAAATTACTTCTTAAAGCTTACTATAAGTAATAGCTTAATAGTAGTAAGATTAGTATTATTTAAGATATCCTTAAAAGCTTTATTCCTATATTAGTAAGGAAATTTTTAAGACCTTAATAGTCTTTAAATACTATTAAAAACTAATATAAGTAGCTAAAGGGTATTTAGTATGCTTTTTACACTATAGAGAAGAGAAGTAGTATAATATATAATAAAGAGACTAGGTAGCTTTATATAAGTAAGCAAACCGCTAATTATATTAATAAAATATATAGAAGGTTTAGTAAATTTATTATAATAAAGCCTTTTATTATAAATTAAGCTATTATAAGAGAGGAGTAAGTAAAGATTTTCTTAGGAGACTATAAAGCTAGTAATACTATTATTAAAGCTTAAGATATTAAAAGCTTTACTACTACTATAAGGGCATAAGAAGAGTTATTAGAAAAGAGCTCTAATAAGTCTAAAGATAATAAAATTAAGCCTTAAAGAGGGAATACTAATATATAATGCCCTAATAATAAGGCTTATAATAATATTAAGCTCCCTAATAAAGAAGATTCCCTTAAGGATAATTAATAGTATTAAAGTTAGTCTTAAAGTAATATTATAAAGTAAAGCACTAATAATTTAGCTATTTCCTTAATACTATGTCAGGGAAAACCCCTAACCAAAGACAACAAAACTGACGATAGTGACGGCGATGATGTTGATGCCTGCGCACATTAACGAGGGAGGCAGCGATATTTGCGATCTTCGGCGTAGATCAAATCGGTCAAAAGGGACTATAGCTAGATAAAACACCATAGCAGCGATAGTTGCGATCCATCGAAGATCGAGTCAGTCAGAGGGTAAAAGGGGCCTAAGCTAGCAAGCTAGGCAAAACACCATATTAGGAATCATGTCATCTTATTAATTGAACAATCCAAGCCAAAGGCAACAAAGGGAGAGTTGATTTTCTATAAAAAAGAGAGGAATTCTAGGGGTTTTTATCTAGCTAGGCCACGGATTGAATTGACCCGATGGACCTGACAGACCTGATGTGTAATTTCTGACGAAGCCGATGATAGTGGCTGAATTAATCCGACAATGCCAGCGATGCCGGCGATGCCGATGATATCGATGATTGAGGGGTACAATTCTAGCCACACAACACCTCCTAACTATTTTCCCTTCCTAGTCCCTAGGAAGGAAAAATAGTAATAAAGCCCTAGTAGTTAAAGATCTTATCAGACAGTTAGAGACCTCGTTAGAAGACCTTCGAACAGTCAGATTCCTCGTCAATCGTCAGAGGAATCGTCAGTTAGAGGGGTCTTCAACGGTCAGAGGTCTCGTCAGACAGTCAGAGACCTCGTTAGAAGACCTATCTAACAGTCAGATTCCTCATCAATCGTCAGAGGAATCGTCAGTCAGAGGGGTCTTCAACGGTCAGAGGTCTCGTCAGCTAGTCAGAGGGATCGTCAGTGATCAATCTGATCAACGGTCAGAGGCATAATAACCGAAGGTCTGATTGATTAACTAATTAATCCATGACAGAGGACCTTTTCAACGGTCATCAGGATCGTCAACAGTAGAGACCTCGTTAGAAGACCTATCTAACAGTCAGATTCCTCATAAAAAGTCAGAGGAATCGTCAGTCAAAGAGATCTTCAACGGTCGGAGGTCTTGTCAGACGGTTAGAGGGATTATTAGCGATCAATCTAATCCAATAGTCAGAGGGGCGTAACCAAAGGTCTGATTAATTAACTAATTAATCCATAACAGAGGACCTTTTCAACGGTCATCAGGATCGTTAGCAGCAGAGACCTCGTTAGAAGACCTTCTAATAGTCAGATTCCTCATTAACCGTCAGAGGAATCGTTAGTCAAAGAGATCTTCAACGGTCAGAGGTCTCGTCAGACGGTTAGAAACCTCGTCAGAAGACCTATCTAACAGTCAGATTCCTCGTTAATCGTCAGAGGAATCATTAGTCAGAGAGGGTCTTCAACGGTCGGAGGTCTCGTCAGACGGCCAGAGCCTAGCCTAGCCTATACCTCCCTAACTATTTTTCCCTTCCTAGACCCTAGGAAGGAAAAATAGTAATAAAATAAGAAGAAGAGAAGAAAAAAATCGTGAATTTTACCTCCCTATGTCCCTAGCTATTAATCAATCAGAGAGGTCATTAGAGACCTTGTCAGAGGTCAGATCAATTAATCCGTGATGAAAGACCTTATCAACGGTCAGAGACCTCGTCAGAAGACCTAACAGTCAGATTCCTCATCAATCGTCAGAGGAATCGTTAGTCAAAGAGGTCTTCGACGGTCGGAGGTCTCGTCAGACGGTCAGATCAATTGATCTGTGACGAAAGACCTAGCTAACGAAGGTTAGGTCAAAGGTCTGATTATAGGAGCCCTGATTTATTGAAGGTCGGATCGAAGGTTGGGTCGAAGGTCTAGCTGCTTGCCTCCCCAACGGATAGCTAAGCAAAAGCTAGGGTATTGAATCGATTCAAGCTAGCGAGCTAGCTAGGGCAGGTCGGAAGGTTGAAAATCGAAAAGGAAGGTCAATAGTAAAAGGGTTGAAGTCAGGAAAGAAGGTCATAACGGTTGGGATCAATTGATCTGATGAATTTGATGATTTTGATGATATCGGATCCATCAGATGACCTGAATCAATTAATCGGAAATGAACGATTTAATTAGGCTAACCCGGATCAAGGGGAAAAGGTCGTAACGGTCGCGATTAATTAGTCTAATAGATTCTAATGATTTTAATAATATCGGGTCTATTGGATTAATTGATCGGAAGGATCCTGCTAGCCTGGATCGAAGGGAAAAGATGTAAGAAGTAGCTGATAGTTATAATAACCATAGGGGATGTTTAGAGAGGAATTATCGTTAAATTTAGCTATAGGAGGTCTAATAGGAGCATTCCCCGTTTCTCCACCATTTATGTCAGGGAAAACCCCTAACCAAAGACAACAAAACTAACGATAGTGACGGCGATGATGTTAATGCCTACGCATATTAACAAGGGAGGCAGCGATATTTGCGATCTTCGGCGTAGATCAAATCGGTTAAAAGGGACTATAGCTAGATAAAACACCATAGTAGCAATAGTTGCAATCCATTAAAGATTGAGTTGGTTAGAGGGTAAAAGGGGCCTAAGCTAGCAAGCTAGGCAAAACACCATATTAGGAATCATATTATCTTATTAATTAAACAATCCAAGCCAAAGGTAACAAAGGGAGAGTTGATTTTCTATAAAAAAGAGAGGAATTCTAGGGGTTTTTATCTAGCTAGGCCACGGATTGAATTGACCCAACGGACCTGACAGACCTGATGTGTAATTTCCGACGAAGCCGATGATAGTGGCTGAATTAATCCGACAATGCCGGCGATGCCAGCGATGCCAATGATATCGATGATTAAGGGGTACAATTCCAGCCACACAATACTAAACCTATAGCACTTATAAATAAGCTTTACTAGGGCTATGCCTAATAGATTATAGCTAAATTTATTACTATAAAGTTTATAGAAGCATAGGGCTATAGTATAGGCAAAAGAGCTCTTAGATATAGTATCTTATATTCTTAGGCCTTAAATACAGGGCTTAAAGAGGTATATTATTACTTAAAGAGCTATAGGGGCTAATAATATTAAGAAGGCAGTTAGAGACTATTAATTATATAGCAAAGAATTTAGAATAAGCATAATTATTAGAGTTATATTATAGTTAAAGTAAGATTAACTAAATCCTCTAATTTAAAACTTATTATTATTAAAGAAGGCAAAGCAAGCGTAAATTAAGTTAAATTTTAGTATCAATACTATTTATTAGTAAAAGTAAGGCTTTTTAAGGTCTATAAGCATATGCATATTATTACTTTTTAACCTATAATATTATTATTATATTAGCTAGAATTTTATTAATAATACTATTAAATTTATTAAAAGCATATCTTTTTATCTAATTTACTACTTTACTAAACCCTCTAAAGCTACTATACTATCTTTTTCTAAACCTAATAGCCTATAAGGCTTATAAGAAATAAAGATACTTATATAGTAGCTATTTTAAGCGCTTTATACTTATCTTTAAGTAATAATTCTATCTCTTTTACTTTAAAGTTATATAGCTCCTTCCTACCTAATTTAATAAAGTTGAAAAGGGCTATAATAGTATAGATTATCTTAATTTATATAAGAAAGTTATACTTAGTAGTACTATAGTAAATTATCTTTTACTTTTACTTATATTACCTAAAAACATGCTTTATAACCATTTATAATTATATATACTAGAAGTTAAAGAGCTTTTTCTTATTATTAAGGTACTTATAAGCTTCCTTCTAGTCTTATAAATAATATTAAACCCTTAAAAATAGTGTAACTAGGCCAGAATATAAGCTAAATCCTATATTACTAAGATAAAATTAGCCTTAAGGGATTATAAAGTGTTAAAAATAAGACCTATTTTTATAGCCCTTTTCTAGTTATAAGGCTCTTGTTGTTGCTTGCGTTGCTTGCAGGCCTAACAGCTGCACTACAGCTGTTAACAGTTGTGTGGTAACTGTTAATAGTTACGTTATAGCTATTAACAGCTATGACTAACTGTGTGAATAACTAAGTTAATTAAATGACTAAGTTAAGTGAATGACTTACTAAGTCAATTATAGCTACGTTACAGCCATAACCCTAGCTATAACAACTAGACTAGATTAGGAAGGTAATATAACCTGTACCTAATCTTTAACTGCGATTTTCTTAATAACTAGAGGTTATGTTACGTGCTGATTTGGCACGTAAGGGGTTGAATCCGTCAGAGGGGCCAACGGATTTAACAGGTCATGAATCGTGCTAAGTTCACTTTAGGAAAGTTACTATTAGGAGTAAAGTATGTTATAAGAATTAAGTTATCCCCTACTCTAGGTTACTAAATCTAGCCCTGTAAGGGTCCCTTCCGCTTCTAGGCATTCTACCACGTAATAAGTGCTAGGCGCGCCTTAAAAACAACTATCCTAGTTAGATATAGCTAGCTAGCGGCTAGATTTAGGTCCTTAACTATTAATATAAATAAAAGAAATATAGCTTAAGTTAAATCTTATAAGGAGATAGATATAGCGCGTTCCCTACTATACTAGTGGCTTTAGTGTTATAGGTTTACTTAACTCTATAATTGCTATTTACTAAACCATGCCTTATAATAGTACTTACGAAATTATTATGTTAAATAATAGTTATGCTAATTTTATTATAATCTCCTACTTTATTACTAAATTTTATTCTCCTATAATTACTAATTTTGTCCTCTCCTTTTAGTAAGTTATTAAATCCTACTAATTAATTATCCTTTCTAGTATATCCCTAGTCTAATCCTAAACTATATTATATTATCTTATTACTAGATAGAATCTAATTTCTAGTTTTTTTTTTTTTTTTATTTTTTTTATCTAAATCTATATCCTTAATCCATTAATCTAGCAAATTTATTATCCCTATTATCCTACATTGCGGTAGGTCTAACTATAGGCTAATTAGGAGGTAGCGCTATCTTATTCTACGTTCCTATTATTCTTAGCTATGCTTATATTACTAGCGTTTTTAATAGGGTTAATTATAGAATTGCCTAGGTAGCCTTTGGTTTTATTAGACTAAGTTTTTTATTTAGCCTAGTTTTCTTACTTAGGCTTTCTAGTGTTTTGCCTTAGGGTTACTTATTGCTAGGATTTAGCGTTTTACTACGTAATTTACTTTATACTATACTAGATTTAGCTAGACTTAGTTTTATAGTTTTTGCCTTTTTTATCTCCCCTCTAAGCTCTTTCTATTCTTATATAAGCTTATCTATTATTATTTTCTAGGTATCTATCTACTATACTATTTCCACTATTATCCTTACTAGCATTATAAGCTTTTTCTCTAGCTTACTCTTACTAACTATGCTCTCCTTAAATTCTATAAGTTATTTACTAAAATTAGTTAATATTACTCTAGGGTTAAGCTTTAGAATCTTCTTCTTATAATTTCTTAGTATTTCTGCTATTTATATAAACTTCTCCTTTGTTTTTTCTACCTCCTTTATTATTAAATTTACTAATTCCTTAACTTAATCTAATGCCTCTCTAGCTAAGTTATATACTAAGCTTATATCTACTCTTATATTATTAAAAGCCCCTTTTATCTTATCTATTTAGTTTACTATATTATTAATTTTACTTTGCTTATATTCTCTATCCCTCTTCTTATTCTCTTAGGATTTAGTAGATTTCTAGGTTAGCTCCTTATTAGTGCTAACGTAAAGCAAATCCGCCTTACTAATACTAGCTAATGTACTAGTAATTATAGCGTTTACTACTCTATATTTATCTATAAAATAGAGAGCTAATAAATCTACTTATAGTAGTAAAGATATAGTACTATTATATATAGCTATTTACTATCTATATTTAACTATTATACTATTATAGAAGGCTACTACTACTATCTTTATCTAATTCTTTGCCTATTATATTACTCTATATTCTATTAGATTAGTAGTAATTTAATTTAATAGCTTCCTATTTAGTTTTACTACCGCTTTTCTTATTTTTAATATTACCTTTTATTCTTTAAAAATAGTAAAAATCTATATAATTATATTTTACTATAATATAAAATATATATTATTTAGATATACCTCTAATCTATTTAATACTATTATAGCGCCTTTTAACGCGAATTTATGTATATATACCTATATAGCATACTACATATCCTATATGCTACCTTTTTAGCCTACTATAGTGTGTTAGAAAGTGCTAAAATTAATCCCTTTAATGCCTTTTCCTTTATACTCTATATTAAATTCTTTTATTATTCTTTTTTACACTACTACTCTAATTTTAGGCATTAGCTTTAGAGCATCTTTTCTAGAGCTAGGCTATCTAAATCTAATATATAATAATTTAAAATTAAGCTCCGCGATTTACATATAGACCTACGACAGTCTAATAAGGAATTCCGCTAGTATCTTATTAACTTTATTATTAATTTTGCTCTCTAAAATCCTATCTTTAACTTTAGTTTCTAAAGGTTTATCCTTAAATCTAGATTCCTAGTTAGAGGATTTAGTAGCTATATTAGTAAGGTTAACTATTATTATATTGTCTTCTTTGTCTAATATATTACTAATTTTATTATTTCCTTATATTATTTTACTCTCTATAAGTTATTTTCTTTTTATAGCTTTAGTAAGGTTATCCTTTAGTAATTATCTTAGTGCTTCTTTACGCTCCTATCTTTCTTTTCTAGCATTAGTTAGTATAATTTTATTACTCCTACTGTTTTTAACCTCTTTTCCTAAATCCTTAGTTAGCATTTTCTCTTAGTGCCCCTTAGATTTAACTATATCCTTTATAACACTAGTAGCTCCTATATTATTACTATTACTATCTCCTACCTATTAGGCTAACTTATTAAATTCCTCTACTAATATTTATATTTCCCCTAGATACTACTAATAGTATAGTTTTTCTACTTAAAGGATAGGAAGCATATACTCCCTTTATTAATTGCTTCTCTTTACTAATTATATATAGTAATAAAGGAATTTCTTATCCTTAAAATAGCTAGCTATTCCTAATTTAAATAACTTATTATCTATTTATTAGTTAAATTTTGCTTACTTTTCTTTAGTATTAGCTTATTATCTCCCTAAATTAGCGTATATAAGTTCCCCTAAAAGTTAATTTTATTATATTAATGCTAGAACTTAAATATATAGATACACTACTAGGATTCGCTTATATAGTGTTTATTCTTAGATATTAATCTTATTATTAAATATAATAAGATTAGGCTTTTAATATAGGAAATCAGGAGAAATTGGGTTTACACTAAGCATATAGTGTATATATTTAACTCTAGGGGTAAAATAGTTATATTTAATATAATATTTCCTACAGTTCTTATAGTTCTATATTGCTTATAAATATTATTAATCTCTATTATTAATGCTAAGTTTATTACTTCCTTTGTAAATGCTAGATTTATTATTTCTGCTAATAAAGGCTTTAGCTACTTTAAATTCTACGCTAGCACTCTTACTAGTTATTACTATAAAGCAAAATATAATAACTTAGTTAAATTTAACTATGCTTATGCTAAATCTAACTACACTATAATGGTTATTTAATTATATAATAATATAAAGTTTAAGTATAGTGAGATAATCCTAGTTAGTATAATAAATAATATGTGTAAGTAGGCCCCTAGAAACTCCTACCTCCTTACTAGCTTATTAGATCTAGTACCTATTATTTAAATTCTCCTTTTACTACTATTATTTCTTTATAGGTTACTAGTCTCTTTTTATATGTTCTTTAGCCTAATTAATTGGGTTCTTCCTAAGGTATTCTTCTACTATTTTAGATATATTAATCCGTATCTTATTTTTAGCTACCTATTAGTTATCTTTAGTAGTATATCCTTTCTATCTAATAAGAAACTCCACTCTTACTACCTTATTTTTCCGCTTTAAAATTTTAACCTAATAATTATAGATTTGCTTAATTTCCTAATAATCTATTTCCTTTAGATTATTAAACAAAATTAGTAGCAGAGCTAGTTCTTCCCTCTTAAACAGATCCCTTCCTTATACTAGCTTCTATAGCTATGCCACTAATACCACTAGATACACTTACGAATTTAGTAGGAATTCTAACTAATAAGCTAATAGATTTACCTTCTCTAGCACCTTATAGGGACCTACCTTTTACGGGGACTATTTTTTCTTTAGCTTGCTAGGTAGTTTATATCCCTTATATAATCGCAGGTAGACTATATTACCTTTATTAATATTAACTAGTTTATAGCGGTTATTATACTGAATTTTCGCTAGTATAGCTACTATTATAATTGCTAATTAAGCTTTATACTAATATAGTTTCTATAGTACTATAATATTATTTGCGCTAGTCCCTGCGTTAGTTATATTATTAGGTAAAAGAAGGTTAATAATACTTAAAGGCTAAAATCTATATAATAGCTTATTAGGTGCCTAGCTAGTACTTATTACTATAGTGTTATTTAGTTAGTATTATAATACTAGTAATAGCGATATCTATGTTATATTTAGGTTTATTATTATGTAATACTATATTATGATTATTACTGTTTAGTTCTTTCTTTTAGCTATTCTATCTATCTAGGGATAATACGCAGTACTTATAAGGAGTTTTACCCCCACTTACTTAAATATAGCTTTCTATATATTAGATATAAACTTTAGGTCTCTATTACTTATAATCTATCTTAGTAACCCCTAATCTATAATATATAGTACCTAAAGAAGTAATTCTACCTAGATTTCCGTGGGATATATAGTATATCTAGGTATTAATAATATTCTCTTACTAAAAAGGCAGTTTATAGGGTATAGTAAGTTATATATTATATACCCTTCTATTTACTATATAGTATTTACTAATAAGACCTCTAGTATATCCGTTATAAAATTAAGGGAAATTGTATAAAAAGGCGTTAGTTTTAACTATAAGGGCCGCATTTCCCCTAGGGGCTTTGTATAATTAATTACATTCTCCTAACACACTATATAATAGGCTATATAATTACAAATACGTTAACTTATTTGTGTAAAATAGACTAACTATAATTCTACTGCTATCCTTATAATTCTAAAGTATTACTATTTATTATATACTAATTATAGTATAGATTTAACCTCCGCTATTAGAATATATAGGCAGAAAAATCTATCCCTACTATAGTAGTATAATAATCTATTCTTATGTAAATCCTAGCTATATAGAGGGATATTTAGTCTGGTTTTAGTGTTCTTTACTGCTTATCTTTCTTAGTAGGCTTTTATTAATATAATAATTTAGCTAAACTTATAATTAGATTAGTACCCCTTAATAATTCTAGCCTTAAGTTTATTATTTATAATTATAGTTACGGTATATTCTTCGCTAAAATATGCACTAGTATCTAACTTATTATATTAGCTTTTTTACGCTACTTCCCTATAGGTTACCTCTACTAGTAATCTAGAGAGCGTGTCTAGAACTATATTTAACACTCCTAGTATATATATTACCTTTAGGCTAAATTATAATAAATAATTTGTAACTTTAGCTAGTTTTAAATTAGCCTTATTAAGGTCTATTATTAATAATAAGGTATATTTAATAATGCCCTTTACTAGAGAATAGTTAGTTAATATATTAACTATAGCATTATTAGATTACACTATCTTCTAGAGCTTTCTAATGCTCTATATAATCGTAGCTACCTCTGCCTCTATTAAACTATATTGTTTTTTAACGCTTAATATTGCTCTAGAAAGGAATAGAATTAGCTATATCTAGTTATTTTTAATCTCCCTTGTAGGAATACTTTAACTATCCTATTCTTCTTATAGCTAGAAAATATATAAACTAAATCCCTCTTTATAAGCATTAATTTTAAAGAATAGCGGCTTCTTTAGGTTATAGTGCTATAAAGTTTGTTTCTTACTTAAAAATATCTTAATATCTTTAAATACCTTTTCCTTATCTCTGGTTAGTAAAAACGTCTTTAGTTATGTTTTCTCTTTTATATTAGCTTTAAGATACTAATAATCTTTTTATCCTTTTCTTAAAATTTATATAATAACGCTGTTTTTTATGCCTATAATGGTTAGATTTATATATTAAACTATAGGATTCTATTACATAGAAATCTAGCTATTCTAATAAAAGTCTTAAGACTTAATAAATTGCTTAGAAACATTATCTTTTAAAACGCTTTAAGCTAATTATTAGTATTTATAATTCTATTACTATTAATAACAAATCCTAGTAACTAAATAGCAGGGTAGCTAATAAATAACTTTTTTATAGCAATTATTAATCTATTCTCCTTAAGGATTTTAAGAACCATTTTAAGATAGCTTAAATGCTCTTCTAAATTGTCTAAAAATACAATATTATTATTAATATATACCTAAATAAAGTATTTATGCTTCTAGAATAGTTTATCTATAAATCTTTAGGTAAAAGCTAGAGAGTTTTTAAACCCTATTAGTGCCACATTTAACGCTTCTAGACCTCTATTTAATATTACTACTATACGCGCTTAATAGTCTTATTAAATAGGTAATTAATAGAAAAAACCAGTTTTATTAAAAAGAGAAATCACTTTCTTACTATAGGTATTATTTATAATATTACTTTAGTTAGGTAAAGGGTATATATCTAGTATTACTATATTATTTAGTGGTCTTATATTAACTATAACTCTTCCTTTCCTCTCTTAGCTAGTCTCTTACTAGACTATAAACGCTAGGCATATAATTACTACTAGTTTATCTAGATATAATATCTTCCCTTTTGTGTGGAGTTTATTATATACTTTATTAAGTTTATTAGTATCCTATTTTCTAAGTTTATAAGGCCTAATTAGCCTTATTTAATACTACTATCCCTCTATAAGATTAATTCTTATTTTCTAGTCTTTTAGTATTAGTATAATACCCCTATTATAATAGATATTGTATTTGTCTATTAACTTAATAAGTTTATTTATAGCCTCTTTATTAATATTAGCTACCTATACCCTAAATTAATTAGTTATAAATAGAATTTCCTTAGGATATAAGATTCTATAAGAGGGTACTCCTATATTAACTTTCTTTAGATTAAGGTTATCTTCCTCTCCTTTAGTCTCCTTATTAGTTTTAGCCTTCTCTTTACTCTTTTCTATAATATCTTTGCTAAAAAAGGTATAATATACAAATAGGTTATTAATTATATAGTTTATAGTAACCTCCCTAGCTACTATTAGATATATAACCTTCTAGTGCTTAGAAATAGTAATAGTTTTGTTAGTTAGGTTATAAGTAACTATCTATCCCTAGCTAGATCTATATAAGAGTGTGTCTAGGAGAAATATTAAACATAATAGTGTATAATAAACGCTTATTTCCTAATTCTTCTATCCTGCCTTCTAGGTAACTAGTATATATAACTATGCCTTTAGGGGAATTATTACTATCTATGCCATAATTACTTATTAGTAAGGAACTTTACTTACTAGTTAAAATATTTCTGCCTATACTATTATACTATATACTAATCTAAATACTACCTTAGGTTATATAAAATTGATTTTTGCCCTAAAATTATATAGGAAATTTGTACTAAGTAGTAATTTAGGCCCTAGATTTAGCATTATATCCGCTATTACTATAAAATATCTAGTTATCTTAGTTTTACACGCTATCCTAGGGATATAAAAGTTAAAAGTAGCGGTTTTAGTAATAAAAAAGGAAGACTAGACTCCTAAGACTAGCTTTAGTTCCTGCGTTCCCTATTTTATATTTGCTTTATACTACTATAGCTATGCCTTATTTACTAAGATTAATAATATTCCTATGTTTAGATAGACTTAGTGGCTCTTGCCTTTATTATTAAATTTAATTAGAATTTTAAGGAAAGTGTTTGCCTTTTTCCTATTATACTCTACCTCTTATAGTCTTACTATAGCCTTAATAACCTATCCTAGGCTTAGTTATCTAGGTCTAGCTAGACCTATCTCTATAGTGGGTTTCTTAACTTTCTTTCTGTTATTTTTAATAAAATATATCTCTATAAAATTTAAATCTTAACCTTAGCTTTCCTTATTATTATCTTCTAAAACCTCCCCTTCTTCTACTATATAGTATTTACAGTCTTTAAGATAGGTTTTATGCTATTCTACGTTAGAGTTATCCTTATATACTATAATATATGTATATTCCTTTTCCTTTATAGGTGTTTTCTCCTAACGCTAAAACTGCCTTAGCTACTATAATTAGCTTGCTTACCCTAATAATAAAGTCTCCTAATATTATTATTTATTTAGTTAGTTTAGTAGATTTTCCTGCCTATTTTAACTAGGTCTAGGGTAATTCCTTGCTTTATCTTCTTACTATAATTTATTTTACTAAGGTTTCTAGTTTTACTCCTTAAAGGGCTGATTTTACTAGTATAATCTTAGCTAAAAACCACCTAAAAATCTTTATATATTTTAATTATTCTATCTATACTATTAACTTCCTAGAGGGAATTATATATTAAATAGCCTATTCTAATTAGCTTAGGCTCCTTTTGCTTCCCCTTCTAAATCACTACTAGATTCCTCTTATTAGAAATAGACCTTAGTTTTGCCTTTACCTTTTCTATTTATAGTATAACCCTTATTACATAGGTAGTTATATAAGTTATGTCTCTTATTATTTACTATTATAATATACACTAATCTTATGTCCTCTTTTATTAGCATTAGACATATTTAACGCAATCCTAGGTAAAGTTTATAACACAGGCATAATAATAGCTAATAGTCTATTATCTTACTATTTACTCTAGTATACTAGAAAATTTTTAATATAAATTCACAAAAAGATACCTCCTTTATAATATCCTCTCTTATATATTTAGCCTTATTAAGCTATGCTATTATATCCTAGACTTAAATACTAAATTCCTTTCTAACTGCTATAAATATAGTGAATATTCCGCTAAATATAGCGTTCCTTTCTCCTAAATTAAGATATTACCTATATTATACTATTACATCTCCTTAGAATAGCGTCTAGACTTTCTTCTAAATAATATCTTATTAGCTAGGACTAGCGCAATATAAGTAATCTTTAACCGCCTATATTTATAATTTAATATTATAAAAAATAGTCTACTTCCTATTATATATAATAAGATTATTACTAGCTTCCTTAGGCTTATATTAAGGCTTAAAGTGTCTAATATTTATGATTTTTTACATTAAATTTGCCTATTACTCTATTATGTCTATGTGTTAAGGATTCTAGTCCTAATCTATTGCTAAATCTATCTTACCTTAAATACTTAGATTTATATACTATTCCTAGTTTAGAGGGTATTATCCTTATAGATAACCTTAGTAAGGGTACTACTAAGGTTATAGGTATCCCTACTAATATTATAGTGGTATTAGTTATGCTATTAGCACTATTTAGTTTAGGTTAGTATATAGATTGCTATTATACTACCCCTAGTCTATAGGTGGATATACTGTTCCCTAAGTTATATTCTATGGTTATAGTGTTAACCTTACTAAGGCTCCTATACTTTATAAGCTCCTAATTTTAGTTATTAGTTTTATTGCTAATTGCTCTATTCCTATTACTACTTCTACTATTATTGCCTGCTATATAAGCTATTATTAACTAATTACTTCCTAAAGGATCCTAGCTATATTAGATTTAGCTAGCTTAGCGTAAAGTTCCCCTAAACCTAGTGTGCTTCCTAATAGTCCTAGCTATAGGTCTCCTAGGTCTAATTTTAATAAGTAGTTAGGGGTTATAGATATTAAGTAGTAGTATTATTTTTAAGGTAGTTTTTAATCCCCTTTCCTTTATTAATTTTGCCCTTCTCTATACTATTCCTAGTCTTAGTAGTGTTAGCATTACTAACTAGACTAGTAGTGCTCTTAGACCTCTTCTTAGACTCCTTACTACCTTTAGATTAACTAGATTTATAAAGAAATCCCTTAGATTTAGCTTTTATAATATAGGACTTAACTTAATTTTACATAAGGCATATGGTTTATAAATCTATAGCATTCTAATAAATAGGAGGTTCCTAGTATACTAGCTATTTATGTCTTATTACTATTCTATTAATAAATTTATACTAGGTAAGCTTATTTAAATCCTCTTATTTATTAATTCTAATAAGTTTTTGTTTCTAATGTTTAAATTCCGGATTAGTACTATTAAAAGCTCTAAATTAGTAAATAAGTTATAATTTAGTCTTATTTACTAGAAAGTTTAAAAGGGGTTAAATTAGCGTTATAAATAGTTAGTTTTAGACATAAGGCTGTTATTCTTAGATAACCAGAGGTGCGTAACGAAAGAATCTCTAATTGCTACCACTTATTACGTGCTAATTTAGCACGTAAGGGGTTAAATCCGTTAGAGGGGCTAACGGATTTAATAGGTTATAAATTATACTAAGTTTACTTTAGGAAAGTTACTATTAGGAGTAAAGTATATTATAAGAATTAAGTTGTCCCCTACTCTAGGTTGCTGAATCTGGCCCTGTAAGGGTCCTTCCGCTTCTGGGCATTCTGCCACGTAACAGGTTATATAAAAGTCTTATGTATAGCAAATTAAAGCTATAAAGCAAGGCTTTTAAATTTTACAAAGATATTTTTTAGTTAAAAATTTAGTGTATACAGGCGTCTAGCTAATATAGTAGTAAGTTGATTTTTTGGTTTTTCTATATAAATGAATTTTGCGGAAAATCAAAAGTGGCCCTAGAGACCTAGCTAGCGACCTAGATTCACTAATATAGTTAGAGGGTCTATAAGAGAAAGACAAAAATTTTATCTTACTAGTTAGCTAGACCTCTTAACTAAATTAAGCCACATTGCCTGTATAACGTTCCTAAAATTAATTCTATTAATAAATTAGCTATTATAAAAGCTATCTAAATCGGAATTTAATAGTGATATCTGCCATAACCTTCTGTTGCGTTGCGTTAACCTAGTTAATGTGGCAGCTCTATTAGTCCCTAACCATAGAGTTTACACCTGTATAGCTGTTGCTAGCTAGCATTAGCTCCCTATATTCCAATAGGTTATGAGCCTGGATTCTATCACTATTGATTCTTTTAGATTACTTGTGCATACCCTATAGAAGATTTCCTTCTATAAAATAGGAAAAAGAAGCTATTCCCTTCTATATATCTACGAAGAATAGAAGACTTCCCTTCTATAAAAAAGGAAGATAGGTACTAACCAGTTAGAACAAGGGCAACAAGTCCCTAAGATAAGTCCGCAAGAGGTGCTAAATAACTAGCTTACAGAGCAGGTTATTAAGCAACAAGCCACTATAGACTAGTTATTAGAAAAGCTAGAAAGCTTAACTATAGCTATAAATAGAGGTATGGAGGGTGTGGAAGCTAGTAAGCCCTAAATTCAATAGCCAATTCAGTAGCTAATTCAAGCTTAAGAACCAGAATCTAGTTCTATGCAAGCTGCTTTTAATAACTCTGTTATTAAAGAATTTAATAAGAGGGTTTATAGCTTCCTAGAGACTGCAAAGCTTAAAGGAGCTGAAAATTTCGATTAATGGAAACAAGCCCTAGCTATCTAATTTAGAGCTTTAGGCATGCCTAATTTTCTAGATAATCCAGAGGATTCTAGGGTGCTAGGGGACGCTAACTAAGCTATTATCCTAATGTTACTAAGGGATAGTTGCACAGAAGGGCCCTAAGCCGCTATAACTTGGCAAAAGAACCTAGAAGATGCCTATAAATTCCTTATTAGGCAATATTCTCATAGCGTTAAAATCCAGAGGGGTCCCTATACTTAGACTTTTATAACCTAAACTTTTAAGGTTATAAGGGATCCCTAGAGTCCTTTAATGCGGTCTTTAATAATCTACTAGCTAGATTATCAATTTCTAGGGTTTAGATCGATCCTATTGATTAGGTTAATTAATATCTTTAATCCCTAAAATTAACCTTCCTTGCTTAGGCTAAAAGGCAACGATTTAGCATGCGAACGAATAGGGCTATAGGGGCTCCTATAGATGCCCTAAATCTTTAGTTCTTAATAGCAGACCTTCTAGCTAAACAGAGGGATAAGTTATCTATGGTATCTAAAGCCCTGAATTATAGGGCTAAAGACTATAAAAAGGGCACTAAAGAGAAAGAAAAGTCCCCTAAAGGTTAAAAGAAGAAGGAAAAAGACCCTAAAGAAAATAAGGGTTCTTTAAATAAAAAGAAGAAAAAGGGTGGCTATAAAGGCCCTAAATTAGATAAAAAGGACAAAAAGGATAATAAAGACCTTTAAGAAGGTTCTTTTATGCTAGGAAATTTAACCTTTCTAACAGAGCTCTAAAACCGTATAAGAAACCTAGCAACAGAAGTTATAAGGTTAGCTATGAAAGCTTTAGTAATAGCAGCTCTTCTTCTAGCTCTAGTGACTCTGATGATAATGATATTAAAGACATTAGGTCCTATAATAGCTTTAATTTTCACTGTAAGGACATGAAAAACGCTTTATTATATAATACTAGTTTCACGGTTTATATCGTTAATTCAAAAGAGGCTTTTGGGATTATACCCCTTTTAAAAAGGGTTAATCTAAGCTTATCGTAACTGGTGGGGGCCCTATCTATCCTAAGGGATACGGTTAGGCTACTTTTCAGGTCTTATATCAAAGAAATCCAGAAAAATATAGGACCTTAGTGCTAAAAAGAGCGCTATATTTCCCTCAAATAGATGTAAATATAGTTAGTGGCTTAACGCACTATATATTTTGTTAAGCGGAAAACAACACCCTAAAAGACACAATGCTAGCCCACACACGCGTAGGTAGCTTTGATGTTTACGCACGTCAAAGGGGATAAAGAAGCTTGACTACAGCGACCTATTATAAGGCTAGATTATCTCTATAAGATAGAGATAATCTAGATTAAATAGTCTAATAGATTAGAAGTAACCTAATAGTTAAATTAGTGTGGGTGGTAATAATCTTATTAATTTATCTTATCTTAAACACAATAATAAGCCATAGCAAAGCTAGGCATAAAAACTCTATATCTAATGTGCGTAATAAGCTCTAGAAGCCTAGTTAGAAGTAATCCCTTTATAGACTATTTAATCCCTAGCTTACATAACTAATATTATTATCCCTTAGTGTAATAACTATCCCTATAACCCCTAATGCTATTATTACAAATGCGTGTGTTTCTAGGCGCGCGATTTAGGCTATATAATACCTCCCTAGGTATACACTAGTTAACCCTAACTATATATAGACTAAAAACTGTTATGGACTGGCCCCTAGGCAACTGCTGTTAGGCGTTGATATGATATTAAGAAACTTAAGGAGGGAAGAAAGGAAGAGAGCTAGTCTATCCCCCTTTATGCCCCTTATATCCCCTAGCTATCTTATGTTAGCCTCCTTCCTAAACCCTTGCTAGTTCCTATTAGCTACCTATCCTTCTGCGCTATAACTAATACTTAGGCAAAGCCTAAGCCCTTTATATACCTCCTTACTTACCTATCCTAGTAATATCTCCTAAGAGTATAAATTATCCCCTATTCCCTTTAAAACCTTCTTACCCCCTCTCTACTCCCCTTAACTTAAATATAATACGCCCCTGTGTTATGCATATCCTAGTGCTAGGTTATAGGGTTATCTCTACCTATTATGGTTTATTATATTGCCTTAAATATAGTACGCGCACGTGTTATACATATCCTAGTGGCGGGTGTGGAGTTATCTCTACCTATTACGTTATATTATTATTATTATATAGCATATATAACGTGGCTTATATGTAGCCCTACTAGCCCCTTATATTATTATAATAACCCCTCTAACCCTACCCTTACTAGTTTATTACCTTACCTTTACTTTTATATTATATATAAAAATATTTTACTTACCCTCCCTTTCCCCCTAACTTCCCTTTTCCTAACTTTACCTTCTATATATTATAATCCTATCTTAGATCCTTCCTACTCCCTTATTAAACCTTAATTATATCCTATATAAACGCTTATTAATATACTATACCCTTATAATCCTCCTCCCTATAGCCCTGCTATGCCTACTATGCCTCCTACCTATTCTATAGGTAAATATCTTATAAAAGGTAACTTAGATAATAAGCAGTATACTATGCCTACCTTAGTTTTTTATCCCTATAGTCCCTATATAAAACAGGCCCTAACTATAGGTATTATAGACTATTACCTACCTAAGAGCGGTAAGTCCTACCCTCCTTATTAATATAATTATATTACCTATATCTAGCTAACTAGGTACCTATCTACTAATCCTTGCCTCTATTATACCCTAAAAGATCTTAAAGCTAAAATTACTATAGGCTAGTATATTATAAAACCTAGTATTTCTAAGTTAGTAATTATAAAGTAAAAATTACCTATTCTATCCTAGAAATACTAGTCCCTTATTGCCTACTAGAACTCTTTCCTTAATTAGGCCTAGTTTAATCTAGTACCTATCTATTTAGCCCTTAGGCTATCCCCCTTAACTAATGCTTCTATCTTAAATATAACTAGACTTAATATTATCCCCTTTATTAGTAGTAGTCCCTTAGCTAGTTATAGAATAAATAACTTACTATACTAAGTTACTAGCGCCTTATTTTAGTAAAACTAGTAGCTTATAAATAGTATAGTTACTATATAATAGGATTTCTATAAGCAATCTACTACTATAATTAGCACGCTCTCCCCTAGTTATTACTATATTAGTCCTAAGACTAATCCTTAATATATTAAGCTATATAATAAATTACCTTCTTATTACTATTAGTATTAATCCTAGCGCTCTTCTAGTATCCCCCTACTAATTTATATTAAATATAGCTTACCCTCCCTAATAGAACTAGTTACCCGTATACTAAGTCTAAATATCTTCCTATTACCTCTAGTAACTATATAGGAACTAAGCCCTTACCTATATACTCCTATCTTCTACCCTCTAGGTAATATACCTCTCCTATTATTTAGCGTTAGGGATAGAGCTATAATAACCACTATATAGATATCTATTGCCCCTAAGCTAGATATAGTTTATCCCCTCTTTAATATATTACCCCTATTAATAGGAGTAAAATAGAGTTTAATAGTGCCTCTAGTAAGATTAATAAGGATTTAGTGGCTAAAATAGCTATAATAGGAGCGTATCTTAGTTATACTAAATAATTTATTATAGGTAGTAGTATAAGTATACCCCTAGTCCTATATATAGTCTCTCTTAGTAGATAACTTTTACTTAATTAACTTAGTTTATTATTATATTATATATCCCCCTATTCCTATTTAAAGTTATTTAGTGCCCTTATATTTGCTATATTCTCTAGTAGTTCCTATATTAGTTATAAGTAACCTACCTATTTAACTAGTATATTATGTTTATTACCTTTACCTAGTGTATTCTAGGCTATAAGGATTTACTTTATATAGTATTTCTTAATAAGTTTATTATTATCCTCTAATAATATCTATTCTAAATCTAGTCTAA
Source organism: Epichloe scottii (assembly GCA_021950295.1). NCBI lineage: Eukaryota > Fungi > Ascomycota > Sordariomycetes > Hypocreales > Clavicipitaceae > Epichloe > Epichloe scottii. The sequence continues at coordinate 4,749,492 of CP083247.1, read as the reverse complement.
AGTCTTAGAGCTTCTAACTTAGAAGGGGTCTATTATTACTTACTCTATAAGATCTACATAGAAGACTAGGTAAATGCCTCTTAGTATATCTAATTAGACTATAAGTAGTATTAGAACTTCTATAATAGTGTATTTTATAGTAATCTAATTAAGCTTCTATAAAGGGTAATTAGTTTTAATATTCCTAAGTAAGAGCCACACTTTATCCCTAACCTAGAAATATTCCGCTAGGTAATGTAATGCTAATATTACGTCCTATTAACGTTATTATATATATACTATCGTAGCCTAAGCTAAATAAGTCCCCTCTTAGAGGTATTCTAGGAACTAAACTACCCTTCCCTTAGAGGTTATAGTGGATAGTGCTAGGTCTAGCTATAACTAAATAGGTTCTAAATTATAGCTATATAGTAATCTATTAGGACTTACCCCTATAACTAAGGATATCCTATTATTAATTATAAGCTAATAAGTAGCTAAGTATTTAGGCTAATTATACTACAAGAAGGAGATAAATACGCGTAGTATTGCTTATACCTCCTAATTTACCTATTCTATGCCACTGTCTATCTATAGGTAATATAATATAGAAAGAAGTTAGTTAATCCTAACTCTTAAGTATAATATTATCTAGAAGTTTCCTAACTAATCTAACCCTTAGTCTATAATAATTAACTAAGGAAAACCTTAAAATCTCTACTATACTATCTTAAACTATTCTATGTACTCCTTAGCTATAATAGAGGTTATTATCTCTAATTAAATAAACTTAGAAAGCCTATTAGTAATAACTATAAGGAACTAGGGCTATTCTAGGGATAATACTAGTAAGTTTATTATAAAGTTAATAGAGATTTATAACTAGAACTAGTTAGGGATTAGTAATAGTTTTAATAAGCCCTAATATTATTAATAACTTTTATAACTACTAAAGCAGTGGTAGTTATAGATAAACCTTATAATATCCTATAATATCCTATCCTAATAAAACTACCACTATAAGATTTAAAATATTATATTATATCCTAGGTGCCCTACTACTAGTGAATTATAATATTATTAGATAAGCGTTATTATAAGAGGTTCCTAGGCTAGGACCTAGGTCTAGCCCTAAAACTAGAGCGCCCTATAGGCACTTAGTAAGCAATCTATAACCTATTCCCTTATTATTACTTCTAGTAGAAACTTCCTTACCCCTTCTTAAATTACCTAAAGCTATATATAATATATTAGATCTAATTAAACTGCCTAATCCTATAAAGTCTATAGGTGCCTTATAGCAAAGAGAGCTTCCCTAGTTAGTAGTAGTGCTATATATAATAATAGTAGACTCTAGCTATAACCCGCCCCTAACTCTAATAGTAACTATAAGAGTCCTAAAATAGTAATAAGCTATAGTATTTATCCTATTCTTATACTAGGTCCTAACCTATCCTAGTCCCTTTATAAAAGAGTATCTAGGTAGTAAGCCTATATACTAGGCCTATATTAGAGGTAAAAGTTAAATAAAGCAAGTATATCCACCTACTAGGCCTACTATTCTAATATTAGCTAAGGTATTATAAAGTATTCTAAATTCTTATAATCTATATAGATTATAAATAGGTAGGACACTCCCTATAGTTCTACTAACCATACCTTAAGATAAGAGATAATAGCTAGAAGCTCCTTATTATAAATAGTATAATTCCTCTATAAGGCTATAAGGCTTATAGAATAGTATATAATAGAATATAGGATATAATCCTAACCCTCCTATAAGAGGCACCCTCCTAGGGCTATCCCTAAATAATCCGCTTTAATTACTATTAGCTAGTCTAGGTCTTACTATGCTAGGACTAGGTATTTAATAAAAGCCTTTTTAAGCCTTTTAAAAGCAGTGCTTTTCTTAGCTCCCTATTAAAATAGGATATCCCTCTTAGTAAGGCATATAAGTAGAGTAGCTAGCTCTAAAAAATCCTAGATAAAATTGCGGTAAAAATTCGCAAACCTAAGGAAACTATAAACCCCCTATAACTTTATAGGGGCTACCTATTCCTAATAGCTATAACCTTTATAGGATTAGGGCAAATAAAGCAACCTACTATAATAATATAGCCTAGGTACTAGACCTCCTTTATAGCAAACATAGACTTATTAAGATCTAGGTAAAGGCCCGCTACCCTTAATTAGCCTAATATTAGCTAAACCTTAGCTATATAGTCTTTCTTTAATCCCCCTAAATAGACTAAGATATTATCTAAATATACTATAATAAAATCCCCTAATACATCCCCTAAGGACTTATTAACATAATATTAAAAGGTAGCTAGTGCTCCTACTAGGCTAAATAGGCAGACTAGCTATTTAAATAACCTAAACCTAGTTTAAAATGCTATTAAGTGCTCCTTACCTTTAGCTATCTATAGTTTATAGAATACTACATAGATATTAACCTTTATAAACTATTATGCTTAGGAGAGTAAGTGTAGCGTTTCCTTAATTAATAGGAGAGGGTAATAATCCTAGGCTATTATCTTATTAAGTGCGTGGTAGTCTACGTAAAAACGCTAACCACCTCTAGCCTTCTTAACTAGAAAAACAGGGGCTACTACTAATAAGAAGCTTACTTAAATCTATCCCTTATCTATTAAGTCTATAATCTAGCGTCTAATCTCTAAGAGTTAGTCCCTTAGTATATTATATAATAGACCCTATAGAAGTGCTAGTTTAGACCTATCTAGGTTCTTACGTATATATATATAGTGATTAAGAGACCCCCTATAAGGAGGTAAGCTATTTGCTTTTGCTTTATTAAATAGGTCCTTAAAGTCTACTAGTTTATCTAGTAATATTAAAGTATTAGGGTAGGTAGGTTTTAACTTTAGGGTAGTAACCTATAATACTATTATAATTTCCTTTAGACTTATAGTAATAAACCTTATAGTTATATCCTTCTTATATTAGGCTTATTAGGCTTCTACTATATATAAGGACCTAATAATTCCCTAAACTAGTTTGCTTATACTATATTTTGCTGCCTTAGAAACGCATAGACCCTTAGCTGCCCTAATCACTAACTATTGCTTAGCTATATAAATAATAATATCTTACTATTCTAACTATAGTATCCTAAAGATTATATCTTAAGTAAGACCTAATATAATATATAGATATACTAATAATTCCTACCTATTAATATTAATCCTTATATATACTATATACATAATTAAAGATATATCTTCCTAGGTATAAACCCCCTTCTTCTTATTTCTACTACTATATAGACCTACCTCCACTTTAGTAATTATATAAGCTCTAGGCCTAGTTATTATACTACTAATTTACTAATAGCGCTATAGTAATTATACCTACTATTAATTTAGATATTAAGGTATAAATATATATTAAAGAGTATAGGAACTAAGAATAGTGGTTAATCTATATAGTATTCTATATTTTCCTCTATATCTATATACTAGCTATACTTATCCTTATCTATAGGTAATAACTAGCCTCTATACCCCTATATAAGACTCTACTTAGGGGCTACTTATTTTCCTAGGGTTAAGTATTAACCTCCTTATTAGTGCTTTCCTTATCTACCTTATATATATTAATAGTAACCTTTAGATAAGGTTAGTAGGCGGGAAGGAGGGTATACTCTTAGATCTAGTGTTCTATTAAGCTATAATATAAGTAGTATTCCTCCTTATAGTATCTTATTATTTTATCTATTATAATCTATTAGGCCCTTAGCCTCCTACTATTAGTCTTTTAAGGCTTCCCTTTTCTCTCTATATTAGCTTATTTACTAAAGTGGGTTAATATAGCCTAGACTCTAGTTATTAGTATATTACTATCTTAGTTAGTTTATTAGGGTATAGGTTATACTAGTTAGGGTCTATATTAGGTTTAATACTTATCCTCTAAGGCTAAGGCCTTAATATTAACTATAATACTATAGTATTATAAGACTATAAGAGGGTAATCTATATAACTAATTCCTCTACTAATACTAACCTCTCTTAGCTACTTATTAAGAGCATATTATAACTTTACTAGCTTAATATTACCTACCTACTATCCTCCCCTTACTATAGAGAGTTTCTATTTAAAGCAAATAAAGAATATAGTAAATAACTCCCTAGACCCTTACTTAATCTAGTTAAGTTCTATAAGGGCTATCTCCTATCTATAAGGGTTAGAGAATATACTCTCTAGGTAGCTAAGGAAGCTAATAAGGGAGTAGTTATATAAGTAACCTACCTTAAAGTATATAGCTATATAGGACTAGACCTTTAGCGCTAAGTTTTAGTAAATAAATATCTATTAGTCCTTATTACCTCTAATAAAGTCCTTATCTACTTCTAACTTATATTATATAAGGAACCTCTATATAGTAAATATAGTCTTATTACTATTATATAGATTACCTATAGGGATTAGTTTTTAACGCAGTTATTATATAGTAGGTAATATAGTAGGGGTAGTATATTATATAGGAGGGTATAGGTCTAATGCTAGGGGTTAAATAGGGGTATTTGCTAGGGGGCTAACTAGAATAGTAGTAGTAGGTTTATATAAACTTAGTGTTATAGAGTCTTAATCTCTCTTACCTACTGCTTAATTATAAGTTAAAGTGTATTAATTTACGTATTATAAGCTAATAGTAGTAATGTAGTATTTATTAATAGGGTTCTTATCCCTAGGTTTCCTTTAACCTATAGTTATAGTGTATCTATTGCGTTATCTTCTTCTATTATATTAATTTATTTATTTATTTATAGTAGTGCTATTATTTTTAGTAGCCCTTTATTAAGGCTAAAGGAAGTTTCTTAAATATTATAGACTAGCCCCTAGGTAACTACTATTAGGCATTAATATAATATTAAGAAACTTAAGGAGGGAAGAAAGGAAGAGAGCTAGTCTATCCCCCTTTGTGCCCCTTATATCCCCTAGCTATCTTATGTTAGCCTCCTTTCTAAACCCTTGCTGGTTCCTGTTAGCCACCTATCCTTCCGCGCTATGACTAATGCTTAGGCAAAGCCCAAGCCCTTTACAAAAACAAATAAATAGGATATAAAGTAAGATTAGTAAACTATAGCTTATATATAAGGGGAGCTACTATTTAATCTATCTATAAGGAAAGACTTCCTATAGTAAAGGGGAAAGAAAAGAAGAGAAAAATAAGAAAAGAAAGAAAAGAAAAATAAAGTAAACCTCCCTAATTATAGTCCTAAGTTCCTTATCTCCCTAGAGAGCTTTCGTGTCTTTAGTATATATAGGTAATTAGTAAGTAATATTAGTAAGGGTATATAAAGAGCTAGGTATTTAGAATCTTACTAAGTAGCCCTTTACTTATAGTTTGCCTACTAATTAATTAATCCTAAGGCTTATTATCTCTCTTACTAATAAGCATTAATAATGCTTACTTACATTCCTTAAGAAACTAGCCCTAGTAGTACTACTAATATATAGGTAAATAATATTAGTAATTAAGCTATAGTTTTTCTTTGTATTATATTCTATGCTTTAAGGAAAGGAAGTAAATTAATAGTTATAGCTTATCTAGTATCTCTAAGAGGTTAGCATATAACCTCTTTATTTGCTTAATCTATTAAGGCTTAATATCTACTTACTTAGTTTTACCTAATAACTCTATAGATTTATGCTAACCTTAGCTAGTCCTTAATATCTATTTAAAATAATTTATAAGTTATAGCTTACTAAGATTAGGTGCTTTATTCTAGGGTACTATACATTTAATTCTATTATACCTTATAGAGTGCTTTAAGCTAAGTAACTAAAGACTATAGTATCTTATTATAACTAGAAGTAAAAGATAGTCCTAATAAAGACTCTTATAATACTTAAAATCCTATCTCTTTATTTAATCCTTAGCTACTAGTAGCTCCTTATTATTATTTAGTATTAAGTTCTTACTATATTTACTATTCCTATTCCTATAGTAATTCTTAAATGCTAATATTAAAGACTTTAGGATTATTTATAAAAACATAAGCTATAGGCTACTAGAAATCCTAAATATAAAGTCTATTAACTTATACTATCTTAGTGTACTATTTAATTAGGTAATTATTATTACTAGTCTTATACTTCTAGGCTATAACTACTATACTTACTAGTAATTCTTTACTAATTATTTAAGTAGTAAAGCAAGGTATCTAGTGTATTATTATATTATACACTAAATATTAAAGGTTAAAGTCTTTTTAGTAAGATAATTCCCTAGGTAACTAATCCCTTATTATAAGCTTATTTACTACTATATTATATAAGACTTATAGAGTTTTTTAAGGGCTTTTATATAGCTATATCTTAGGTCTAGGATATTATTAGTTATTATCTAGTCCTTAAGATAAAGCTTAAATTAGCGCCTAATATATAAATCCCTACTAAATATATATAGTTATTTAAACTTAATGCTATATTAGTTTAGTGTGTTCTAGTTCTCTATAAGGAGATTAAGTGCTTAATAACTAACTTAGTAATAAATTATTTAAAGAAGGAATCCTAGGTAAGTATACCTATACTCCTAATTTCCCTTCTATTTTATAGCTAGGACTATAATTACTTTAAAATTATATAGGTAATTTAAAAGTTATATAATTTATCCCTAGCTACTTATAAAGTTAATAAACCACTTAATTTAGCCTTTTTCTATAGTATTAAAGTAGTAAAGATACCCTTATTTCTAATTAAATAGAAAGTAAGTCTAATAGTTTATAAAGAAAGCAAATCCTACTATAATATATTAATAGCTTATATATAAGTAAAGGTTAACTAGGTTATACTATAAGCTATAAGTAATATTAACTAGCTAGTAAGAGGAATAAAGCCTTCCTACCTTTAAACTAATTAATTACTATAAAGTATCTATATTAAAATTCTCTATAGTATATAGTTTAAATACTTAAGGTAGTATAACTACTATTACCTCTAGTCCTTATTTAGAGTCTTATAGGCCTTTCTTAAGAACCTATAAATATCTATAAAATATTATTACTAAGTTAAGGGTGTCTAACTAGGCCTAATTAGCATAACTTTATTAAAGTTATTACTATCTTAGTATATTTTAAATCTTAGTAAGAGCTATAGCTAGTCCTACCTTAGATAGAATAATAGTAGCTACTATTTATAGAGATTAACTAGGTTAAGTCTAATAGTGCCTTCTTTCTCTTCCCTAAAGAAAGATCCTTTTATTCTATATATTAAAACATAAATATAGTATATTATTAGGCACCTCTTATTTATAAAGTATATAATAGTCTTACTATTTACTTTAGTATAAGTATCCTTAGATACCTTAGATTCCTTGTATTTTACTATAATAAGGCATAATTAAATAGAATATGTAGGTATATATATAAGAGTGGTAAGGGAAAGGATAGTAGTTGCTTTTAGGAGGTAAAGTAATTATATTAAGAGAGGTAGGATATAAGAAGAACTTAAGAAAGGAAGGCTTTAATAACTAAAGAAAAGTATAATAATATAAGAAGTAAGCAAGATTAAATAGTTCTTATAACCTAAGCCTTATTCTTATAGCTCTTAGTGGTTATATAGTTAGTTAGCAGCGGCTATCTATAGCTACGTTCCCTTTTATAACTAATAGTTACTAACACCTACTATTAGGCAATGGTTATAAGGATTAGATAAATCCTATAAATTAAACTTCTTTAGCACCCTTAATAGTTATTAGGGCTACCTATCTATTAGTTATTAATACCTATTATTAAGGAATAGTTATAAATTAAGGTATTTAAACCCTCTCTTTTCTCTCTATCCTATCTTTTATAAACCTTTATTTCTCTTTCCTTTAACTATTTAATTATAGCTAATTCTCTTAATATAACTTATTAAAGGCTTCCTAATGTTACTGCTATTATTAGGGCTAGTGTCTTAGAGGCAAAACTTATAGTAACTAAGACTATTAACTAGTCTAATTATATAGAGATTTACCCCTCCTATATTAGTAAAGATTATATAGGCTTAGGTATTATTTAATCTTATACTAGACTACTAGCTAATAGTTTTGTTTTTATAGTTTAAGTTTCTCTTTATATTCTAGGTTTATAGTAGTATTAATATTAGTAATAGTAGCATTCCCTTATATACTAAAATTATCCTCTAACCTATAGATAATATTCTAAAGAGGGCACCTCCCTATCTCCTTAAGGTAATAAAGAAAATAAACTTAGTAAAAGACTTTATTAAAAGCTACACTAAGAAAGAAAGTGCATTAGCTCTAGTAGTTAAAAATAGTTATTAATATTAAGTCCTTATTCTAGCTAAAATAGCTTATCCTAATAGGTATTTTCTATATACTCTTTTATAATATCCTAAGCGTTACTAGGCTTTGCTTATCTCTATATATAGTAAATTAAATAGTATCTTCTATTCTAACTACTTAAACTTATATATATAATATATTAACTTCTTTAATAAGTATATATACTTCCTATTCTATAGTTATATATTAATTCTAAGTATCCTTAAGGGTACCTATAGTAATTATATTTAGAATAGCTCCTATACTATAAGCTATAAATAGTGCTTTACTTTTAGGTATTAGCTTAGATCCTTAAGAGAAAGGGCTTTAGCACTATTCTTAGGTAAAGAATAAACTACTAAAGTAGCTAAGGTAATTCCCCTTAATCTAACTAGTATTAACTTTAAGAATTCCCCTTACCTAGAAATAGATATACCTCCCCCTTTCTAGATAGTTTATAATAAAGGAAAAATATATAATATCTTTTAATTTAAGGAAATAAATAAGAAAACTAGTAACTTAGCTTCTAGAACTATACTATAATTACTTAATCTATAGCATTTAAAAATAAAACCTAATCTTTTCTTAAAAATAAAAGTAAAGTATAAATAAAATAAAAGTTAAAATAGCTTCTAGTAGGTATATTATTAAAGAGTTAGGGGATAGACCTTATATTTTTAATACTATTTAATTATTAATTAAGGTAACCTAACTTTAATCTTATAGTATAGGTGCTATTAGGGTAGAAGTTTAACCTTATTATCCTTAAGCACTAGCCTTTCCTTACTTATCCCTTCCTAATAGTAAGTGCTCTTATTATTAATTATTTAATCTAATATATTATATTAAGCTATTAATAGTATAATACTTAAAACCTCCTTATTATAGTTATTACTAATTACCTCTTTTACCTAGTTATATTAAGGAGCATAAAGCTATTTATCTATAGTAGAAGTTTACTATCCCTCTAGATCTAGGAGGAATTTCTTAATATAGTCTCTAGAGATTATCTTTATAAGTTTAATGCTATCTAGTGTTTATAAATAGTAGGCTCTAGAGATTAGCATGCGCTTATAAATTTAAAAGGGTTTATTTTACCTTATTATAAGCTTCTATATTATAGATATATTAATATTCTATTAGATATTATATACTAAGATAAGATCCCTAGGTTTTAATTAATCTTTTCTAATTAAAGTAGCCTAGTTTTTATTAGTTTATTTTATAAGTTACTATCTAAATTTAAATACCTTTATTCTTACTTTTTTAATGTCTTTTGCTTTTTATTTAAGCATCTAAACCTACGCTTTAAATAAGTCTTAACTACCTATAATTATGTCCTAATTAATTAGTCTCTAAGTTAGAAATTTAACTTCTAAAGGTAGTATTAGCTCCTATCTATAAATTAAATAAAACATAGACTTTCTATGTAATTTATAAATAGTAGTGTAATCTATAAGAAAAGCCTTATTAAGGCGCTTAAACTATTATCTATCTAATTTACCTAACTTTACTAGGGTAAATATAAGAGACTAATATCTAACTTTAATAGGGGAATTTACCTTTAGGTTATACCTAGATATTTAGATTCTAGTAATACTAATATCTATAAGTGCTTCCTTAAGGTTCCTATGTATTTTAGGTCCTCTATTATAGATAATAAATTAGAAAAGCCTAAACTTACTAATTAAAGAGAAGAGAAACTTCCTAATTACTAATATAGTAATGTTCTTAACTAGAGTAGCCTTTACCTAACTAGTAAGGTTATACCTAGCTTCTAATAAATACTTATATCTATAATTAATTAGTAAGTACTAAGTATTAATATAAATCTTGCTTATTAGGTTTCCTAGTGTAACTAGTATAGAAAGCTCTTATAGGCGCTATAGTATAAACTTTTAGTATATTTTATAGTAAGCTATTATCTCCTAGGCTATATTCTATAGTCCCTTTTACTAGTACCTTAATCTTATTACCTAGAAGACTACCTTAATACCTTTATACTAAGATTAAGTAGTCTTTAAAAAGTTAATAGGAAATTAATTACCTATTATATCTTCTCTAAGTAGCTCTTTTTATTTTCTTTACCTATAGTAATATTATTAAGGTAAAGATTAATAAAATCCTTAATATCCCCTTTAACTACCTAGTTTAATTAATCTAAAGCTCTAGGGGCCTTTCTTAATAAGGCATTAGTAATTTGGTTTTTCTCTCTAGGTATATATTATATAGTAAAATTAAAGAGTAAAATATAGCTAATCTATTAGGTAATAAGTGCCCTAGGTATATTATTAATAGCACTATTAATTTAATATATAAGGACTTATAAATCTATCTCTAAAGTAAATAAAACTCTATATAGATATATTTATAGTTATCTTAATATATAAACCACTACTTAGTATTCTTACTTTATAGTATTATACTTAGATTTAGTAGTATTCTAAGTATTACTTTTATATTAAATAGGATATTATTTGCTATTAATAATTTATAATAATGCGGCTCCCTATCTAATTAAGCTTATATTAACTATTAGAATAATTTCTCTAAAGCCTAGTCTTAGATTAAGTAAAATAAGAATTAGTGCTATTATTACTACTTTCTTAAGGATATCTATAGCTTCTTACTAATCTAGCCCCTATACCTATTTACTCTCTTTCTTTAGTAAGATTACTAATAGCCTTGCTTTTTATATATAATGTTTTACCTATATATAATAAACTCCTATTAATCTAATAAAAGACTATATATCTAATTAATCTTAATAAACCTCCTAGTCTAAGATCTTAATTATCTTTACTTTAGTTAGTTTTCTTCTATTTATACTATATATAAATCCTATAATTTCTACTAACTTCTAATAAAACTTTAATTTAACTACTAAGGCTATATAACTAAAGAGCTTAATATTAACTAAGACTTTATTAATATTAATTAAATGCTTTATTATATACCTTTATACTCCTAGCATAATTTCCTTATTATTATATATTATAGTTAGACCTTAGATAGTAATATTATCTAGAAAAGGTATGTAAATTTAGGGAATTAAGTTAAATAATACTCTCCTAATAATCCTAATAAACTAAGCTACTAAGTTAGTAGCTCCCTATAGTAGCTAATAGAGTTATAAAAGTCTAACTATAGTTAAAATTATTATTATATCTTAACTTCTTTTAGCTAATTTAACCTAATTATATCCTAATAATAAATTAATAATAGATAGGATTTTATATATTATAAAGCTTTTACTAAATACTTTAGCTCCTTAAGGGCTAAGCATATCCTATATTATAACTTTATTATATTTTATTACTAATAAAATTAAATAAATTCCACTATCCTTTTTTATAATAAGGAAATATAGATTCCTATAGGAACTATAGCTCTCCTCTAAATAACTATACTTTAGCTTTTTCTTTAAAAGATTAACTAGCTTCTCTTATAACCTAAGAGGTATTAGGATTAAACTTACTTACTATGCCTTATATTTAATAACCTTAATAACTTATAGTAGTATAACTAGTAGATTAACTTTTTTATACTCTAATAAGTCCTATACTAGCGCTACTTCTTAGTTATAGAGAATTTCCTTAAAAATATTAACTTCTTTTAGTGTTAAATATTCTTATACCCCTTTAACTATTTAATCTAATTATTCCTAGGTTATTTTAAAACCTTAAGGGTTTACGCTAAATCTCCTAGTAATATACTTATTATATTTCCTAGATATATTAAGTTATAACTTTACTTCTTCCTATTTCTTTAACTTTTACTTTAAATCTCCTTTAGGGGTTAATCTATTAAAGGGTATATTATTATAAGGGTAAATCTTCTAGGCTTTTTATTTATATATTATATTAATTATTAGATTAGGTGGTTCTAGCTTTTACTAGGGTTAAAAATCCTTTATAACTACCTTAAGTTACTTAGTATAGTTAATTATTATATCTTTAATAACTATATAGAAGATCTTAGTTCCTTTCTTTATTAAGATAGGGATAAGTTCCTTACTATCTTCTAATATCTTCTCTATTTCTTCTTAAAATATTTAATCTTTTTCTAAGGTTCCTAAGGCTTTTAGCTTTACTACTAGGTAGCTAAATATAATAGCGTTAATAGTAGGTTACTATACTAGTGGTTTATTAGTATATTACTACTAAATTCTTCCTATAACTCTTAATATAATAACTATATTACTAAATTAACACTAGGCATAGAGCTCCTTACTACGTAAGTGGTTAAATTATATCCTATATATCCTAAAGAAGGGTATTCCTAGGATTAAGGTAATATTAACTAAGTCTAGGCTAACGTAGAAAGTAGTAGGTATTTAGATATTCCCTAGGTATAGCCTTATCTAAACCTCTCTAATTATTCTAATCTAGTGTAATAAGTAAGATAAGGTATTTATAGCGTCTATTAGATAGATCTTTAATCTAAGTTATTTTACAGTACTTTCTAAGATTATATTTCCTTATGCTTTTATGTTAATAAGTCCTTATATGTGAGAACAAGGGGATAGCTAGGCAAGAGGTATAGGGCACTCTGTATATTAACTAAAGCTTGCTAGGTCTAAGTGTGTAGTGTGTGCGGACCACTGTCTTATAGCTAGTGGTTCGCTAGCGTTATGTAGACCTAGCCCTAGGGTATAGTGTATTATAGGGTGCACCTATATTAGGAGTAAGGCCTTATAATTACCCCCTTACTTTTAGCTAGGCTTCTAAATAGCTTTAGATTTATTTACTATAATATAGCTATTTACTATCTAGTAGTTATAATAATATTGCTAAATTAAAATATTATAATAATAATAACTAGTAATTATCTCCTAGTAATATATATAGCGCTTAGGTATAAAGTTACCTAGGATCCCCTATTATATTACTTCCTTTTCTCCTTTATAAAGCTAGTTTATTTTTAATTAATCTTAAAACTTTTAATTACACTAGCCCTTCTCTTACCTTTTACTATCTCTTTACTATTACTATAGAGGTAATTTGCTTTTACCTTTATTTATATATATATTACTTATACACTAGGTATATAGAGTTTAAGAAAAACCTACTAATTAAGATTAAACTCCTATAGATTATCTATAGTTTCCCTTATATTTTAGTTATAATAATAGCTAAAATAAAGCTTTCTAAATATTATATATAGTATAATAAGTATAGAGATATATATAAGATAGTAAGTTACCTATTATTCCTATACTTTATAGTCTCTTATTATTAACTTTTCTATATAGGCTATAGTAACTCTAGCTAGAGATTTTACTAACCTAATAGTTATTTTTAAATAGATTTAGGCCCTTATAGATACTACCTTTAATATAGGGAAAGAAGAGAGTATTCTAGTGTTTTTAGAGATAACTTACTAATAGCTTACTAAGTATATCTATAGTTTAGTTATAGGGTTTAACTATACTAATATAGTATACTATATAGCCTTTAGATTAATAGGTGCTATAAAGGTATATTAAGTCTATTAATCTATAAGCTATTTACTTATTCTTTACTTATATTTCTATATAGGCTATATTTATTATATACTAGTAGTATATAGTCTCTTACTAGTAACTTTAAGTTACTATAGTTTCTATTACTCTAGCCTCTTTAGCTATAGTTTATATATAACTCTTTATTATATTTTTACTAGTCTTTTACTAACTCTTTTATAAGGAGACCTAGAGGATATTATAAGTGCCTAGGAGGTAAAGATAGTCCTTTAGCTCTAGCTCTCTAACCTAGGCTATATAGCCTAGGCTATAGTAATATATTAGTTTTACTATACTATAGAGAAGGTAATTAAGGTAAATAAGAATAGCGCTAAGTTTACCTTTATTAATAGTATGCTTTTTACCTATAGGGGTATAACTATTAAGAGTTTTCTAGTTATTTTACCCTTTCTTTAGGGTAGCTTTCCTTTATTTTTTAGTAGTTTATCTTAGACCCTTAATTAGAGTTTTAATAGTAGCTAGAGATACTAGCCTTTTTCTATAGTAAACTTATATCTTTTTTCCTATAATTCTATTATATCTTACCACTAACTTTCTTCCCTTTTATCTAGTAATATATATAAATTACATATTAAGTGCCTTCTATATTCTCTACTAGGATTTACTAGTTATATTTACTAGGCTAGCCCTTTTATTTTACTAGGTATTTATTACCTTTATAGGTTTTTTTATAATTCTTAACTTCTTTAACTTTATACTTATTAACTTTATCTTTAAGGTTTAGTATTAGTATATTCTTATTCTCTATATTTCCCTAGTATTTCTATAGCTTTAGTAAGCTAATATAGAAGATATTATATAATTAACTATATTTTTTAGGTAGTGTAAGCTAGTAGGCCTATTTTCCTATAGTATTAAGTATTTAAAATAGCCTAATAAACCTAGTAATTAGCTTATATTTTATATCTTTAAGTCTAATATTCTTAGCTAATAGAAGTACTAGGTTTCCCTTTTAGGGTTAATAGCTAGTAGCGCTAGTTATAGTACTTTACCTATGTTTTAGTGGCTTTTCCCTAGCTTTACTTAAGTTATTTTCTAACTTTATATAGCTTTATAATATATATATATACTTCTAGCACCTCCCCTTTAGTAATCTTACCCTTAAGAGCTAGGCAAAACTTAGGTAAATAGCCTATAAGCATGTAATTTAGGGAGTAGCTAGTTATTTTATTAACTATATTATTATAAGTAAATTAAGCTATTAGAAGTAGTTTTAGCTATATTTATTAATTCTCTCTAATAAAGCATTAAAGGTAGTGCTTAAGTACCTAGTTTATTTGCTTTATTTACTTATCTATTTAAGGGTAAAATACTATAAATAGCCTTTGTTTAATATAGGATAGGTAGTATAAGTCTAACTAGAACTAGCTTATAAAGATAGATTCTCTATCTAATATAATACCTTCTAGTAGTCTAAATTATAATTTAATCTCTTAATAAAATAGCTTTACTAGTTTAGCTATATTAATTATAGTTAATACTAGGAGAAAAATAGAGTACTTAGTAAATTAGTTTATAATTACTAGGATTATATTAGTTACTTAATTAGTTATCTATAACACAGGTAAGCCTATAATAAAATCTATTAAGATTTCTACCTATAGTTACCTTAGTATTAGTAAGGATTTAAGAGATCTATATAGGTAATATCTTTACACTACTACCTATTAGTATACACTATAACTTATAATATAGTTTAATATAGACTTACTTATTACTAGCTACTAGAAGTAGTGCTTTAAGAGCTTAAGAGTATATTTAGTCCTAAAGTAACTTACTAGTAAATTATTATAGTATAGCTATAGGAGCTCCTATTATAAGATAGGCTCCTAGGGAATAACTACCTAGTCTTAGTATATTAGGAGGCCTTTCTTACTATATAACTATAGACTAGCTTTTCCCTTTCCTTTTACTAGGGAGTTTACCTTATTACTTTGCCTTTATAAATCTAGATCTTAGTCTTATGCCTTCTATAGTAATTATACTAAAGGTTTATTTAGCTTAGATTAGTAAGGATCTAGTAATATAATAGCCCCTAAATCTCTTATATATTAATACCTTAAATATACACTACTTTCTCCTTAAAATTACCCTTATTTAGCTAATCTTTTACTAGATCCTTAGTAGCTAACTAGCTTACATGCTTTATAGCACTATTTAACTAAGCTACTCTAGCCTCTATAGGTTTCTCTCTTATAATTAGGATATTTTCCTTCCCTAAAGGCATCTTACTAGGTTACTTCTCTTATAAGACTAAAATATTTTTCTTCCCTAAAGGCATCTTATTATATCTTCCTTAATATATTAGTATCTCTTTTACTAGTTCTTTAGTAATTACTATCTTCCTCTAAAGTTCTAGTAAGAGTGCCTTATTTATAATAAGTTTACCCTTATAATTAAACCTTCTTAATAGTGTATTTATAGGGTTACTTTTCCCTAGTCTATGCTTAATTATAAAGTAAAAGGGGCAGAGAAATATACACTATCTTGCCTACCTTCTATTTAACTTTAGCTACTTTATAAAGGTTTATAAATTATAGTAATCTAATAAAACCTTTACTAGGCTTGCTATGCCTTTAATATAGTATTACTAGTATTTAAATAACTTTACTATAGTAAGTAGCTCTTAATTAGCTATACTATAGTTATATTTAGTGTTTATAAACTTCCTTAACTAAAAGGCCACTAAATACTAATAGCCCTTATTATCCTACTAGGATAGGATCCTTACTATTATAAAGATTAAAGCATTTATCTTAATATATACTAGTTAACTTAGGTTATAATAATAAAGTAAAGGCGCTTACTAGAATACGTCCTTTAGCTAGTTAAACACTAGCTATTCCTTTACTTTAAATATAAACTTCCTAGTCTAAATGCTATTTTAACTACCTTTTATTAATATATATAAGGGTACTGTTACGTGGCAGAATGCCTAGAAGCGGAAGGGACCCTTACAGGGCTAGATTTAGCAACCTAGAGTAGGGGATAACTTAATTCTTATAACATACTTTACTCCTAAAAGTAACTTTCCTAAAGTGAACTTAGCACGATTTATAACCTATTAAATCCATTAGCCCCTCTAATGGATTTAACCCTTACGTACTAAATTAGTATATAATAAGTGGTAGTAATTAGAGATTCTTTTGTTACGTACCTCTAGTTATCTAAAAATAATAGCCTTATGTCTAAAACTAACCGTTTATAACGCTAATTTAACCCCTTTTAAACTTTCTAGTAAATAAGACTAAATTATAACTTATTTACTAATTTAGAGCTTTTAATAGTACTAATCTAGAATTTAAATATTAGAAATAAAAACTTATTAGAATTAATAAATAAGAGGATTTAAATAAGCTTACCTAGTATAAATTTATTAATAAAATAGTAATAAGATATAAATAGCTAGTATACTAGGAACCTCCTATTTATTAGAATACTATAGATTTATAAACTATATGCCTTATATAAAATTAAGTTAAGTCCTATATTATAAAAGCTAAATCTAAGGGATTTCTTTATAAATCTAGTTAATCTAAAGGTAGTAAGGAGTCTAAGAAGAGGTCTAAGAGCACTACTAGTCTAGTTAGTAATACTAACACTACTAAGACTAGGAATAGTATAGAGAAGGGTAAAATTAATAAAGAAAAGGGGATTAAAAACTACCCTAAAAACAATACTACTACTTAATATCTATAACCCCTTAACTACTTATTAAAATTAGACCTAGGAGACTTATAGCTAGGACTATTAGGAAGTATACTAGGTTTAGGGGAACTTTACGCTAAGCTAGCTAAATCTAATATAGCTAGAATCCTTTAGGAAGTAATTAGTTAATAATAGCTTATATAGTAGGTAATAATAGAAGAAGTAGTAATAGGAATAGAGTAATTAGTAATAAAACTAATAACTAAAATTAGAAGCTTATAAAGTGTAGGAGCCTTAGTAAGGTTAATACTATAACTATAGAATATAACTTAGGGAATAGTATATCTACCTATAGACTAGGGGTAGTATAATAGTAATCTATATACTAACCTAAACTAAATAGTGCTAATAGTATAACTAATACCACTATAATATTAGTAGGGATACCTATAACCTTAGTAGTACCCTTACTAAGGTTATTTATAAGGATAATACCCTCTAAACTAGGAATAGTATATAAATCTAAGTATTTAAGGTAAGATAGATTTAGTAATAGATTAGGACTAGAATCCTTAACGCATAGATATAATAGAGTAATAGGCAGATTTAACATAGAAAATCATAGATATTAGATACTTTAAGACTTAATATAAGCCTAAGAAAGCTAGTAATAATCTTATTATATATAATAGGAAGTAAACCATTTTTTATAATATTAAATTATAGATATAGGCGGTTAAAGATTACTTATATTATACTAGTCCTAGCTAATAAGATATTATTTAGAAGAAAGTCTAGACACTATTCTAAGGAGATATAATAGTATAGTATAGGTAATATCTTAATTTAGAAGAAAGGAATGCTATATTTAGCGGAATATTAACTATATTTGCGGTAGTTAGAAAGGAATTTAGCATTTAAGTCTAGGATATAATAGTATAGCTTAATAAGGCTAAATATATAAGAGAGGACATTATAAAGGAGGTATCTTTTTGTAAATTTATATTAAAAATTTTCTAGTATACTAGAGTAAATAGTAAGATAATAGACTATTAGCTATTATTATGCCTATATTATAAACTTTACCTAGGATTATATTAAATATGTCTAATGCTAATAAAAGAGGATATAAGATTAGTATATATTATAATAGTAAATAATAAGAGATATAACTTATATAACTACCTATGTAATAAGGGTTATACTATAAATAGAAAAGGTAAAGGTAAAACTAAGGTCTATTTCTAATAAGAGGAATCTAGTAGTAATTTAGAAGGGGAAGTAAAAGGAGCCTAAGCTAATTAGAATAGGCTATTTAATATGTAATTCCCTCTAGGAAGTTAATAGTATAGATAGGATAATTAAAATATATAAAGATTTTTAGGTGGTTTTTAGCTAAGGTTATACTAGTAAAATTAGCCCTTTAAGGAGTAAAACTAGAAACCTTAGTAAAATAAATTATAGTAAGAAGATAAAGCAAGGAATTACCCTAGACTTAGTTAAAATAGGCAGGAAAATCTACTAAACTAACTAGATAAATAATAATATTAGGAGACTTTATTATTAGGGTAGGTAAGCTAATTATAGTAGCTAAGGCAGTTTTAGCGTTAGAAGAAAGTACCTATAAAGGAAAAGGAATATATATATATTATAGTATATAAGGATAACTCTAATATAGAATAGCATAAAACCTATCTTAAAGACTATAGATACTATATAGTAAAAGAAGGGGAGGTTTTAGAAGATAATAATAAGGAAAGCTAAGGTTAAGATTTAAATTTTATAGAGATATATTTTATTAAAAATAATAGAAAGAAAGTTAAGAAACCTACTATAGAGATAGGTCTAGCTAGACCTAGATAACTAAGCCTAGGATAGGTTATTAAGGCTATAGTAAGACTATAAGAGGTAGAGTATAATAGGAAAAAGGCAAATACTTTCCTTAAAATTCTAATTAAATTTAATAATAAAGGTAAGAGCTACTAAGTCTATCTTAACATAGGAATATTATTAATCTTAGTGGATAAGGCATAGCTATAGTAGTATAAAGTAAATATAAAATAGGGAATATAGAAACTAAAGCTAGTCTTAGGAGTCTAGTCTTCCTTTTTTATTACTAAAACCACTACTTTTAACTTTTATATCCCTAGGATAGCGTATAAAACTAAGATAACTAGATATTTTATAGTAATAGTGAATATAATGCTAAATCTAGGGCCTAAATTACTACTTAGTATAAATTTCCTATATAATTTTAAGGCAAAAATCGATTTTATATAACCTAAGGTAGTATTTAGATTAGTATATAGCATAATAGTATAGGTAGAAATATTTTAACTAGTAAGTAAAGTTTCTTACTAATAAGTAATTATAGTATAGATAGTAATAATTCCCCTAAAGGTATAGTTATATATACTAGTTACCTAGAAGGTAGGATAGAAGAATTAGGAAATAAGTATTTATTATATACTATTATATTTAATATTTCTCCTAGACATACTCTTATATAAATCTAGCTAGGGATAGATAGTTACTTATAACCTAACTAATAAAACTATTACTATTTCTAAGCACTAGAAGGTTATATATCTAATAGTAGCTAGGAAGGTTACTATAAACTATATAATTAATAACCTATTTATATATTATGCCTTTTTTAATAAAGATATTATAGAAAAGAGTAAAGAGAAGGCTAAAACTAATAAGGAGACTAAAGGAGAGGAAGATAACCTTAATCTAAAGAAAGTTAATATAGGAGTACCCTCTTATAGAATCTTATATCCTAAGGAAATTCTATTTATAACTAATTAATTTAGGGTATAGGTAGCTAATATTAATAAAGAGGCTATAAATAAACTTATTAAGTTAATAGATAAATATAATATCTACTATAATAGGGGTATTATACTAATGCTAGAAGACTAGAAAATAAGAATTAATCTTATAGAGGGATAGTAGTATTAAATAAGGCTAATTAGGCCTTATAAACTTAGAAAATAGGATACTAATAAACTTAATAAAGTATATAATAAACTCCACACAAAAGGGAAGATATTATATCTAGATAAACTAGTAGTAATTATATGCCTAGTGTTTATAGTCTAGTAAGAGACTAGCTAAGAGAGGAAAGGAAGAGTTATAGTTAATATAAAACCACTAAATAATATAGTAATGCTAGATATATACCCTTTACCTAACTAAAGCAATATTATAAATAATACCTATAGTAAGAAAGTAATTTCTCTTTTTAATAGAACTAGTTTTTTCTATTAATTACCTATTTAATAAGACTATTAAGTGCGTATAGTAGTAATATTAAATAGAGGTCTAGAAGCGTTAAATATAGCACTAATAGGGTTTAAAAACTCTCTAGCTTTTGCCTAAAGATTTATAGATAGACTATTCTAGAAGTATAAACACTTTATTTAGGTATATATTAACAATATTATTGTGTTTTTAAATAATTTAGAAGAGTATTTAAGCTATCTTAAAATAGTTCTTAAAATCCTTAAGGAGAATAGATTAATAATTGCCGTGAAAAAGTTATTTATTAGCTACCTTACTATTTAGTTACTAGGATTTGTTATTAATAGTAATAGAATTATAAATACTAATAATTAGCTTAAAGCGTTTTAAAAGATAATATTTCTAAGTAATTTATTAAGTCTTAAGACTTTTATTAGAATAGCTGGATTTTTATATAATAGAATCCTATAGTTTAATATATAAATCTAACTATTATAGGCACGAAAAATAGCGTTATTACGTGAATTTTAAGAAAAGGATAAAAAGATTACTAGTATCTTAAAGCTAATATAAAAGAGAAAAACATAACTAAAGACGTTTTTACTAACTAGAGATAAGGAAAAGGCATTTAAAGATATTAAGATATTTCTAAGTAAGAAATAAACTTTATAATACTATAACCTAAAGAAGCCACTATTCTTTAAAATTAATGCTTATAAAGAGGGATTTAGTCTATATATTTTCTAGCTATAAGAAGAATAGGATAGTTAAAGTATTCCTAGGAGGGAGATTAAAAATAACTAGATATAGCTAATTCTATTCCTTTCTAGAGTAATATTAAGCGTTAAAAAATAATATAGTTTAATAGAGGTAGAGGTAGCTATAATTATATAAAGTATTAGAAAGCTCTAGAAGATAGTGTAATCTAATAATGCTATAGTTAATATATTAACTAACTATTCTCTAGTAAAGGGCATTATTAAATATACCTTATTATTAATAATAGACCTTAATAAGGCTAATTTAAAGCTAGCTAAAGTTATAAATTATTTATTATAATTTAGCCTAAAGATAACATATATGCTAGGAGTATTAAATATAGTTCTAGACGCGCTCTCTAGATTACTAGTAGAGGTAACCTATAGGGAAGTAGCGTAGAAAAGCTAATATAATAAGTTAGATACTAGTGTATATTTTAGCGAAGAATATACTATAACTATAATTATAGATAATAAACTTAAGGCTAGAATTATTAAGGGGTACTAATCTAATTATAAGTTTAGCTAAATTATTATATTAATAAAAGCCTACTAAGAAAAATAAGCAGTAAAGAACGCTAAAACTAAACTAAAGATCCCTCTATATAGCTAGGATTTGCGTAAGGATGGATTATTATACTACTATAGTAAGGATAGATTTTTCTGCCTATATATTCTAATAGTAAAGGTTAAATCTATACTATAATTAGTATATAATAAATAGTAACACTTTAGAATTATAAGGATAGTAGTAGAATTATAGTTAGTCTGTTTTATATAAATAAGTTAATGTATTTATAATTATATAGCCTATTATATAGTGTGTTAGGAGAATGCAATTAATTATGCAAAGCCCCTAGGGGAAATATAGCCCTTATAGTTAAAACTAATACTATTTTATATAATTTCCCTTAATTTTATAATAGATATACTAGAGGTCTTATTAGCAAATACTATATAGCAAATAGAAGGGTATGTAATATATAACTTACTATGCCTTATAAACTGCCTTTTTAGTAAGAGAATATTATTAATACCTAGATATATTACATATCCTATAGAAATCTAGGTAAAATTACTTCTTTAGGCACTATATATTATAGATTAGGGGTTACTAAGATAGATTATAAGTAATAGAGACCTAAAGTTTATATCTAATATATAGAGAGCTATATTTAAGCAAGTAGGGGTAAAACTCCTTATAAGTACTATATATTATCCCTAGACAGATAGAATAGCTAAAAGAAAAACTAAATAGTAATAATTATAATATAGTATTACATAGTAATAGACCTAGATATAATATAGATATTACTATTACTAGCATTATAACACTAACTAAATAACACTATAGTAATAAGTACTAGCTAGGCACCTAATAAGCTATTGTATAGATTTTAGCCTTTAAGTATTATTAACCTTCTTTTACCTAATAATATAACTAATATAGGAACTAGCATAAATAATATTATAGTACTATAGAAACTATATTAGCATAAAGCTTAATTAGTAATTATAATAGCAGCTACACTAGCAAAAATTCGGTATAATAACTACTATAAACTAGTTAATATTAATAAAGGTAATATAGTCTACCTATAATTATATAAGGGATATAAACTACCTAGTAAGCTAAAGAAAAAATAGTCCCTATAAAAGGTAGGTCCCTATAAGGTACTAGAGAAGGTAAATCTATTAGCTTATTAGTTAGAATTCCTACTAAATTCATAAGTGCATCTAGTAGTATTAGTAGCATAGCTATAGAAGCTAGTATAAGAAAGGGATCTATTTAAGAGGGAAGAACTAGCTTTACTACTAATTTTATTTAATAATCTAGAGAAAACAAATTATTAGGAAATTAAGCAAATCTATAATTATTAGGTTAAAATTTTAAAGTAGAAAAACAAGGTAGTAAGAGTAAAGTTTCTTATTAGATAGAAAGGATATACCACTAAAGATAACTAATAGGTAGCTAAAAATAAGATATAGATTAATGCGTCTAAAATAGTAAAGAAATACCTTAGGAAGAACCTAATTAATTAGGCTAAAGAATATATAAAAAGAGACTAGTAACCTATAAAGAAATAATAGTAGCAAAAGGATAATTTAAATAATAGGTACTAGATCTAATAAGCTAGTAAGGAGGTAGGAGTTTCTAGGGGCCTACTTATATATATTATTTATTATACTAACTAGGATTATCTTACTATACTTAAACTTTACATTATTACATAATTAAACAATAATTATAGTATAGTTAGATTTAGTATAAGCATAGTTAAATTTAACTAAGTTATTGCATTCTACTTTATAGTAATAACTAGTAAGAGTGCTAGCATAGAATTTAAAGTAGCTAAAGCCTTTATTAGTAGAAATAATAGATCTAGCATTTATAAAGAAAGTAATAAACTTAGTATTAATAATAGAGATTAATAATATTTATAAGCAATATAAAACTATAAGGACTATAGGAAATATTATATTAAATATAACCATTTTACTCTAGGAGTTAAATATATACACTATATGCTTAGTATAAACCTAATTCCTCCTAATTTCCTATATTAAAAGCCTAATCTTATTATATTTAATAATAAGATTAATATCTAAGAATAAACACTATATAAGCGAATCCTAGTAGTGTATCTATATATTTAAGTTCTAGTATTAATATAATAAAATTAACTTTTAGGGGAACTTATATATGCTAATTTAAGAAGATAATAAGCTAATACTAAAGAAGAGTAAGCTAAATTTAACTAATAAATAGATAATAAGTAATTTAAATTAGAAATAGCTAGCTATTTTAAGGATAAGAAATTCCTTTATTACTATATATAACTAGTAAAGAGAAGTAATTAATAAAGGGAGTATATACTTCCTATCCTTTAAGTAAAAGAACTATGCTATTAGTAGTATCTAGGGGAAGAATAAATATTAGTAAAGGAATTTAATAAGTTAGCCTAATAGGTAGGAGATAGTAATAGTAATAATATAGAAGCTACTAGTATTATAAAGGATATAGTTAAATCTAAGGGGTGCTAAGAGAAAATACTAACTAAGGATTTAGAAAAAGAGGTTAAAAATAGTAGGAGTAATAAAATTATACTAACTAATACTAGAAAAGAAAGATAGGAGCGTAAAAAAGCACTAAGACAATTACTAAAGAATAACCTTACTAAAGCTATAAAAAGAAAATAACTTATAGAGAGTAAAATAATATAAGGAAATAATAAAATTAGTAATATATTAGATAAAGAAGATAATATAATAATAGTTAACCTTACTAATATAGCTACTAAATCCTCTAACTAGGAATCTAGATTTAAGGATAAACCTTTAGAAACTAAAGTTAAAGATAGGATTTTAGAGAGTAAAATTAATAATAAAGTTAATAAGATACTAGCAGAATTCCTTATTAGACTATTATAGGTCTATGCGTAAATCGCAGAGCTTGATTTTAAATTATTATATATTAGATTTAGATAGCCTAGCTTTAGAAAAGACACTCTAAAGCTAATACCTAAAATTAGAGTAGTAGTATAAAAAAGAATAATAGAAGAATTTAATATAGAGTATAAAGAAAAAGGCATTAAAGGGATTAATTTTAGCACTTTCTAACACACTATAGTAAGC
This sequence comes from Epichloe scottii, assembly GCA_021950295.1. Lineage (NCBI taxonomy): Eukaryota > Fungi > Ascomycota > Sordariomycetes > Hypocreales > Clavicipitaceae > Epichloe > Epichloe scottii. The sequence continues at coordinate 4,724,408 of CP083247.1, read as the reverse complement.
TAAAAAGGTAGTATATAGGATATATAGTATGCTATATAGGTATATATATATAAATTTACGTTAAAAGGCGCTATAATAGTATTAAATAAATTAGAGGTATATCTAAATAATATATATTTTATATTATAGTAAAATATAATTATATAGATTTTTACTATTTTTAAAGAATAAAAGGTAATATTAAAAATAAGGAAAGTAGTAGTAAAACTAAATAGAAAGCTATTAAATTAAATTACTACTAATCTAATAAAATATAAAGTAATATAATAAGTAAAGAATTAGAGAAAGATAGTAGTAGTAGCCTTTTATAATAGTATAATAGTTAAATATAAATAGTAAATAGCTATATATAATAGTACTATATTTTTATTACTATAAGCAAATTTATTAGCTCTTTACTTTATAGATAAATATAGAGTAGTAAACGCTATAATTACTAGTGTATTAGCTAGTGTTAGTAAGGCAGATTTGCTTTATATTAGCACTAATAAGGAGCTAACCTAGAAATCTACTAAATCCTAAGAGAATAAGAAAAGGGATAGAGAATATAAGTAAAGCAAAATTAATAATATAGTAGACTAAATAGATAAGATAAAAGGGGCTTTTAATAATATAAGAGTAAATATAAGCTTAGTATATAACTTAGCTAGAGAGGCATTAGATTAAGTTAAGGAATTAGCAAATTTAATAATAAAGAAGGTAGAAAAAATAAAGAAGTTTATATAAATAGTAAAAATACTAAGAAATTATAAGAAGAAGATTCTAAAGCTTAACCCTAGAGCAATATTAACTAATTTTAGTAAATAACTTATAGGACTTAAGGAGAGTATAGTTAGTAAGAGTAAGCTAGAGAAAAAGCTTATAATGCTAGTAGGGATAATAGTAAAAATAGTATAGTAAATAAATACCTAGAAAATAATAATAAATAAGCTTATATAAGAATAAAAAGAGCTTAGAGGGGAGATAAAAAAGGCAAAAACTATAAAACTAAGTCTAGCTAAATCTAGTATAGTGTAAAGTAAATTACATAGTAAAACACTAAATCCTAGTAATAAGTAACCCTAAGGCAAAACACTAGAAAGCCTAAGCAAGAAAACTAAGCTAAATAAAAAACTTAGTCTAATAAAACCAAAGGCTACCTAGGTAATTCCGCGATTAATCCTATTAAAAACGCTAGTAATATAAGCATAGCTAAGAATAATAGGAATATAAAATAAGATAGCGCTACCTCCTAATTAGCCTGCGGTTAGACCTACTATAATATAGGATAATAGGGATAATAAATTTACTAGATTAATGGATTAAGGACATGGATTTAAAAAAAAAAAAAAAAAAACCTAGAAATTAGATTCTATTTAGCAATAAGATAACATAGTTTAGGATTAGACTAGGGATATACTAGAAAGGATAATTAATTAGTAGGATTTAATAACTTACTAAAAGGAGGGGATAAAATTAGTAATTATAGGAGAATAAAATTTAGCAATAAAGTGGGAGATTATAATAAAATTAGCATAACTATTATTTAATATAATAATTTTATAAGTACTATTATAAGGCATAGTTTAGTAAATAGTAATTATAGAGTTAAGTAAACCTATAATACTAAAGCCACTAGTATAGTAAGGAACGCGCTATATTTATCTCCTTATAAGATTTAACTTAAGCTATATTTCTTTTATTTATATTAATAGTTAAGGACCTAAATCTAGCCGCTAGCTAGCTATATCTAACTAGGATAGTTATTTTTAAGGCACGCCTAGCACTTATTATGTAGTAGAATACCTAGAAGCGGAAGGGACCCTTATAGGGCTAGATTTAGCAACCTAGAGTAGGGGATAACTTAATTCTTATAATATACTTTACTCCTAATAGTAACTTTCCTAAAGTGAACTTAGCACAATTCATAACCTGTTAAATCCGTTAGCCCCTCTGACGGATTTAACCCCTTACGTGCCAAATCAGCACGTAACAGGTACTATAATCCTAGAGTATTTATAGATAAACTATTAGTAAAAGTTATAAAACCTAAGGAATAACTATATATCCTTAAAGCTTATTAGCTCCTTCTAGTCCTAAATTATATTAACTTAACTTATATCTATTAAAATCCTATTAACTAATAGAATAAACCTAAGGAACTTTACGGATTCCTAATAGAAGGAGCACTTAGAGGGCTTAGTATATAGCTTTACTAGTTATATATACTCTAGGACTTCCTTAATATATATAGTATACTTCTCCTATATTTTTAAGAAAATAAGGATATTATCTAGATATACTATATAAATTATATTAACTAACCCCTAAAGCGCTTTATAGATATAACTTTAAAAGGTAGCTAAGGTATTTATTAGCCTAAAAGGCATAATAAGATATTTATAGTGCTTATAGTATGTATAGAAGGCAGTCTTCTATTTATTACCCCTTTAATATAGATTTAGTAGTAAGTATCTTTAATATTAATTTTTAAGCAAAAGTAAGCCCCTTAGTATTAATCTAAGATCTTTAAAATTAGGGGGAGAGTGTAGTAATTCTTCTATATAACCCTATTAAGTCCCTAATAATTTATATATAGTTAGAGTATTCTATCCTTCTTTAGTATAAATAGGATTAGCGCCCCTATAGGACTCTTTAAAGGTCTTATCTAGCTCTTTACTAGGTTATTCTTAATATACTCTTAGAGTTCCTATAGTTTGCTTTAGGAAAGAGGGTAAATAGGTTTATATAGTAGCGTAGTATTAGGTACTAAATTAATTATATAGTTTATTAACTTTCTTAATAGAAGGCTTCTTGCCTTATCTAATATAAATATATCTTTAAACTTATATAGTTCTTTAGGGATATTACTAACTATTCTATAGGCTTTTGCCTTCTTATTATCTTTAAGTGTAATAAACTTATTCTTTATAACTCCTATAATAGTATATATAATTATCTTATTATATATTACTTTAGTGAATTTATAGGGAGTTATTAATAAAAAGGCTTTTCTCTTTTTCTTAAACTACTATTCTTATAAGTATAAATAAAGGTATATATACTCTTTTACTAGTATATATATTCTAATTAATATAGGACTTCCCTACTCTTAGGTCTTTATCTATAGCTATATATAGTAGCTTAAGATTCTTTTTTCCTTCCTTAAATCTTTAATTATAATAAGTACCTTATAGATACTATATTAGGGAACTATAAGGGCCCTTATTACCTTAAGGATAGGTATAGTAATCTTAGCCCTATCTAGCTTATAGGTTTTTATAAATTTAGCACTAATAATATTAACCTTAGCATAACTATTTAGATTTACTACTATTTAAATATCTTTATACCTATAAATAGTAACTAGTATATAGAAGTAATACCTTACTAGTACCTTAGCTTAGGAGATAGAAGTAAGGGTATTTACTTTTATCTCTAGTAGTTTCTCTAGTAGTTTCTCTAGTCCCTTTTATACTCTCTCTTTAGCTTATTATAAAAGTATACTATATATTTAATACTATTATAGTTATAGTAATATCTTTTCCTTTAACTTCCTTATTATTTAAAGCTATAGCTAGGGTTTTTTCTTTCTCTTTATCTTTTTAATCTCTATTAGGTCTATAGCTATATAGGGAGTTATATTTATAGCATTAGGGGTTCTTAGAAAACCCCTTATTCTTAGAATACTTATATCTTTACTTACTCCTTAGTATTACCTCCTAGAACTACTAGGTAAGTTATATAACCTTCTTTCTAGTCTTTTTAATAATAAAGGTATATAGGTTAATATAGTTCTATAGGTTAGGAAGTAGTTTTATAAAGAATATAAGTATATAAGACTTTTTAAAGGCTTTTTCTAGGTATTTCTCTAGTAAATCTAAGTAAATACTAAACTTAATAAGGCTCTAGCCCTTATATTACTTTATATTTTCTAATTACTTAGTAATTTATATATTATAGTTTATAGAGTCTCTAAGTAATATAAGTATCTAAGTCTAGAATTTATTCTAGTTATCTTTAAGTTTTTATAGCTACTAGCTAATTATTCCTTAAAGTATTAGTCTTATCTTACCTTATAATTAGTATATATATAGTTAAGTATAAAGAGAATCTTTTAGTAATTATATATATACTTATATCTTGCTTTATTAAAGGCATAGTTAAGGTTATTAATTTATATCTTATATTTCTATAGGTTAGTAAGGTAAGTAAGCTTAATAATATTTTAGACTTTAACTTCCTTATTACTCTTACTTAAGAATAAGCTTAACCTTTATAGCCTTTTTACTTATTCTTTCCTTATATTTAGATAAAGTAACTTAATAAGTTCTTATTCCTTATCTTATAGCTTCTTTAGTTTTTCTAGCTAGGTAATTTATTTTACTATTATTACTTAATAAGTAGTAAGGGTAAGAGGTCTAAAGGGGTTTCCTCTCCTTTAGTTAGGGTATTAGTAGTACTAGGGGTAAAGGTTATACCTATAGCTATAGTACTATTACCCTTAGAAGGTTAGTCTTAGTTATTTACTAGTATTACCCTATTAGATTATATAGTTCTTCCCCTATATTACTCTTAGGTAGCTAGTATTAAAGCTTTAGAATTATAAGAATAAGGGGATAGCTAGGTAAGAGGTATAGGGCACTCTATATATTAACTAAAGCTTACTAGGTCTAAGTATATAGTATATATAGACCGCTATCTTATAGCTAGTGGTTTGCTAGTGTTACGTGGACCTAGCCCTAGGGCATGGTGTGTTGCGGGGTGCACCCGTGTTAGGAGCGGGGCCTCACATTATAGTAGCTTTCCTTTAGGGTTATCTAGGCAAACCTATAGGTATAGTAACTCCTATAGATTATTAATAGTAGCTTATAGTTCTATTATTACATTAAGTATAAAAGTCTTCTTATTTAGATTAATTAGTTCCTGTTAGGAGCACAAAGGCATGAGGGACATTATAAGAGGGCCGCCTCTCTAAGCAAGGCAAATCCCTAGATGACTTATGCGCTAGGACCTAGTAGCTAGATAGTTATGTGAGCGCGAGGAGAAGGTATATAATAAGGACCTCTCCTATTTAGGGAGAGGTTAGAGTTTAAAACCTTTATATACCTACCCCTAGCTATTACCTTTATAGCAGTAACCTTATTCTCCTATTATTACTCTATTTATCTCTTCCTATGCCTTTAGTTATAATAAATTAAACTCTTAAACCCTTTAGGGTAAATAGACTATTAGTTATAGATTATAATATTAGAATTAAATAGGATAGCTATATAATTTACTATATATAGTAACTATATAGCTAGTATACTATACTTAGGTAATAATATAGGATACTAAGATAGTGTAATCCTAGGGTTTAATAGCTTAGATAGGAATAATAAAAATAGCACTCCTAAAGATTAAAATAATAATAAGGAGCCTACTATAGATTAATATAATAATTATAGAGAAATTAAGTATAGTAAAGAAAAGCTAAACTAAATCCTTAAGTAAGCTAAGACTAAGCTATAAAGAGCTTAAAAGAGATAAAAAATTCTATAGCTATAGGAATAGTAATATATAATTAAGGCAGGCACCTTATTAGTAGGTACTAGCACTAGACTTACTAACCCTACTAAAGGACCTATAATTATACTACCTTTAGACTTACTAAGAAGCTCTAAACTTACTATAACCCTATATTACTATAGTCTTATAAAAATATAACTAAAGACTTTAGTATATAAAGGAGATTTATATAAAAGTCTTTAATATTTCTTAGTAAACTTAAATATAGCTTTTACCCTAAATTATAAGATATTTATTAATAATACTACTAAAGTAGCCTATACTAATAGCTACCTAGTAAAGGATATAAAGTAATAATAAATGCATTATATAGCTATAGATAGTTATATAGATTACTAGGACTATACTTAGGCTAGGTTTATAGATTAGCTAAAAACTAGAATAATAGATAAAAATACATAGTGCTTAAAAGCTATAAGGATACTACTAACCCTTAGATAAGAAAACTATTAGTTATTTTAGGGATTTATAAAAATATAAATAAAAGCTAAGGCTAAACTCCCTAAAGCAATCCCTATAAGACTTTATATTTATATATTTATTAATAGTCTAAATAATACTATAAAGAAGTAGATACTTAGCTAGGAGTTTCTAGTAATATAAACCTATTTAGCTAGTTAAGGAAAGAAAGCAAAAGTTATAATAAAAATAGGTTAGAATAGTAACTAAAGTAATAACTATAGATAAGACTATAGATAGAAAAGGCAATGCTTAAATTTACCTATAGTAAATATACTATAATAAAGTAATAAGGGAGCTATAAGATCCCCTATAGTGTACTTTAAATATAAATAACCTAAGTTATATTACACTAAGATACAAAGAACTAGATTATTCTATTTATAAGAGCATAAGCTATATAACACTATTATATAGAAATAATAGTAACTAAGCAATAGGGTAAGATATAAATAAGACACTAATTAGCTTTACTTAGGCCTAGGATAATGCCCTTACTAATAAATTATCTAAGGATATAAGAATAAAAGTTTAGATATTATTATAGTAAGATTATAAATAGGTAGTAGTGTTTACACTACTTAATATAGGTATAATAAAATTAATTATTTACCTAAAATTATTATTAAAAGTAAATTAAGCTAATATATAGAAAGATAATATATTACTTAAAAGTATAGCTAAGACCCTTATTCTATATTAAGGAATCTTAAATTAGGTTATCTTAGTAAAAGATAGTATAGGCTATATAAAGATATACTAAGTTTACTACTATATTATAAATACCCCTAAGAACCTTATCCTAGGAATAGACTAGGCTAGAATATATAAGCCTATAGTTATATCCTAGAAAGAGGGACTATAAAGATACCTTATTATAAAAGATTACCTTAACTTTATATTAGAAATATAGTAAGTAATAAGAGAAGTAAAATACTTATCTATAGCGTTTTTACTTTATTTAGCGTTAATTAAGCTTATAAACTTACTAAATAAGGATAAAAAAGATAAGGATATTAGCCCTATAATAAGTAACGCCCTAACGTATAATAGCCTAACTATAATTAAGGTATAAGATACTTATATAATAGGTAAGAAGAGTTTTATTACCTTAATAAACCTAATAGTAAGGTAGTAATGCTTAACCTAGAAGAGGACTATAAGCCTAAATTACTAAAGGTATATGGGGAGTTTAAAGATATATTTTCTAATAAGCTTATAGGTATGCTTCCTAAGTTAGGTAGTTATATATATATAATTAAGTTAGAAGAAGGAAAACACCCCTTAGAGGCTAATATATAGTTTAGCTAAAAAAGAGCTAGAGGTACTTAGAGAGTACCTAGCTAGTGTATAGTAAAAAGGATAGATCTAAAGATTAATTAGCCTAGCTAGGGCCCTGATTTTATTTGTTTTAAAGAAAGGAGGTAAATTAAGGCTCTATATAGATTATAGAGGCTTAAATTAGATTATAATAAAAGATAAGGCACTATTACCTCTAATTACTAAGATCTTAAATTAATTAAAGGGGGCAAAGGTTTACACTAAATTAGATCTTAAAGATATATACCACTAGCTACGTATTTATAAGGGAGATAAGTAAAAGATAGCCTTCTAGTGTAGATATAGTTACTTTAAGTATCTTATAATACTATTTAGGCTTATAAATATACCTATAACCTTCTAAGAATATATTAATAGCGCCCTTAAGGGCCTTATTAATTTAATTTATATTATTTACCTAGATAATATTCTAATTTATAGTAGTAATATAGAAGCGTATAAGGGTTACGTTAAATAAGTCCTTTATAAGCTTTATAAAGCTAGCCTTTTTATTAACCTTATAAAGTGTAAATTTTTATATATAAAGGTTAAGTTCTTAGGATTTATAATTATAAAAGAAGGTATCTTAATAAAGCCTTCTTACATTAAGGCTATTATAACCTAGCTAGTACCTTATAGCATGCTTAATATCTAGTTATTTCTTAGTTTTACTAGATTTTACTAATGCTTTATTAAAAGCTATAGTAAAATTATAATTTTACTAACTAATTAACTTAAGGGAGATTAGCTAGTAACCTTTAAGCTAAAGCCTTATAAGTTAGTAGTATTTAGGGAACTCTAGTAGTAATTCTAGAAAGCACTAATTTTAGTTTATTTTAATTTACTAGTACCTTTAAGGGTAAAGACTAATATATTAGGATATACTATTAGAGTAGTCCTTATAATATTAGTGCTAGGTTCCTAATACCTAGTAATATATATATTAAGGAAGTTAAATAATATAGAACTTTATTATATAATACTAGATATAAAGCTTCTAGTAATCTAAGAGGCTTTTTAGGCTTAGAGACACTATCTAGCTTATTTAACGCATTTAATTACTATTATAACTAATTATCTTAACTATAAGTACCTAGCTATAAAGCTAAAGCTAAGTAGTAGGTAGGTTATAGTATTAGATAAGCTTTATTTATTTAATTTTATAATTATATATAAGGTAAGGAAATTAAACCTAGCTAATATACTATTAAGAAGGTTAGATTATATTAATAAAGAGAAAAAAGCAAAGGTAGTATCCTTATAATTACTAATATTTCTATTAAAGTTTATAGAGGTAAAGTAGTAAGAATATAGTAGTAAAACTACTAATACTATAAGGTCTATTTATTTATTATCTAGTAAGTTAAATATTAAGTTATAAAGGCGCTATAATAGAATTACTAATATCTAGTGTTTTAAGAAAATATAACTTAAATATATTTTAAAAACCCTATAAGTCTAGGATCCCTTATAGGAGGGATTATAGTAGGGATTTTAGATAGTTTATAGTAAGAATATTATAGTAGAATTGCTAATACCTAGCGTTTAGAATTATTATATAGCTAACTAAACCCTATAAGTCTAGGATTCCTTATAGGAGAAATTATAGTAAGGATAGTAAATAATAAGTAGTAAGATAGTTATAGTAAAACTACTAATACTTAATAAGGCTTATTATTTAATTATATTTTACCTATAAGTCTAGGTATATAAAATAAGCTAATCCCTTATAGAGACATTATAGCTAGGATTTTAATAGTTAGGAGAGCTTTAGTAAAGTTAAACTCCGCTATATTTAAAGAAGGCTTAGATTCTCTAATTTAAGTTTTATTATTTAAAGTATAATAAAGGGATACCTTTATTATATAGTAGAAGTTACTACTAGAAAGTAGTAACTTTAGAATATTATAAATATAGTCTATTAGGCCCTCTAAGCTATTAATATTTAAAGACTAAGTTTTTATTCTTATAGAAATAAGAAAAGAGATTTTATTACTAACCTATAATAACCCTATTACTAGATATTAGGGAGTTAGTAAGATACTTTACTAAATTATAAACTAATACTATTAGCTAATAATAAAAAAAGACACTAAGTTATATATAAGCACTTATATAAATTATTAAGTTTTAAAGCCTAGGTTATATAAACCCTATAGTAAGTTAGTAGCTTTACTAATACCTAATTACCCTTTCTAGGAACTCTTAATAAACTTTATAATAGGATTACTACTAGTAAAGAATAGAAATTAGACTTATAATATAATCCTAGTTATTATTAATTATTTTATAAAGTATAGTATTTATATCCCTATATTTATATAACTAACTAGTAATAGGCTAGTAATAGTGTTTTTAGAATATATATTTAGAGACTATAGTACTCTAAAAGGTATTATTATAGACTAAGGGTTAATATTTACTAGTGGGTTTTAGAGAATATTTTACTACCTTATTATAATAAAGTAGTAACTAAGCACTATATTTTACCTATAGATAAATAGATAAATAAAATGTTTAAATTAAGTTTTAAAGCATTATTTAAGGGCTTTTACTTATATAAAGTAAATAGATTAGGCTAATAATTTACTAATAGTATAATTTACTTATAATATAAGTAAGTATATAGTATATAGCTATATACTTACTAAAGTACTATAAGGGTATAACCTAAGGGGGCTATATTAAGTAATTATATAAATTCCTTTAATAAATAATTAGGCTAAGACTAAAGTCTAGAAGCTAAGAGATAAGTATACTATAATTAAGTAGCTTCTAAGTAATATATAAGCTTAGTATAAGAAATATTATAATTTAAAGAGAAAGCTAATAAGATTTAATATAGGTAACTATATTTTACTATTAATAAAGAATATTAATTTATAATACCCTAGTAAGAAGCTCTTAGTAAAGTACCTAGGCCCCTATAAGATTAAAAAGGAGATTAGGAGTTATAGTTTAGTATATTAATTATAGTTACTAGCTAGGATATACTTATATAATATTTTTAATATTATAAGCCTTAAGCCTTTCTATAGGGACTAAAGTAATATAGTTAATGCGTCCTTATTATAAGATAATATTAAGGATAATAAAGAAGAATTTAAAGTTAAGAGAATTATTTTATATAGGTATAATAGTAAATGCTATAAATATCTAGTAAAATAGAAAGACTATAATAATTTAGAGAATTTATAGGTACTAAAGAGGGATTTTATCTTAAAAGATATTATTAATAATTATAAGTAGTAATTATATAGCTAAATTATAGAGATAAAGTTACTTTTATAAGTTAAAAAGGGTAAAGTCTAATAATAGTATTAATTTTTAAAACTATAACCTAAATAGCTATTTACTTACTACTTCTCTATAGGGATATTAGTAGCTATAATAACTTTAGCTTTATTATTAGAAAATTCCTTATCCCTATAGGTATAAGCCTAAATTTCTTCTAGGACCTCTAAGGGCCTAATATAAATAGGGAGTTAAGTAATAAATAGTATAAACTAGTAGTAAGTTAGTAAAATATAAGCTATAAAAATATTTAAGAAACCTATTATTAGGCTAGTTATAGCTATAAAGTAAAGATAGTTTATAATTTTAATTTAAGTCTTTAAGTTAGTAATATTAAGTTATTATAAGAATATAGTATACTTTTTAGCCTTTACCTTATAAGTAGTATTAGTAATAAGATAAGTATATCTAACCTAGCTATATTAATTAGTGTTTTTATAAGATAATAAAGTATTATAAAGTTTATAAAGAGTGTAAATAAGAGCCTAGTAGTAAGTTAGTAATTATTAAGTTATATATTAATAAGGGTAAACTTATAATATTAGTATAAAAATATATTCCTTTAGGAATAGACTAAATTAAGTTAAATAGCTTTTTATAAAGCTAGGTAATTCTATTAGGGCACTAGTAGTATATTAGTAAAGAACTTATTTTTAGGGTTAGAATAATATATACTAATATAGAGTTTATTATTTCTTATATAATACGCGTATTTTATAGAATTATCTAAGTAAGTTAGCTAAGGATAGTAGTAAGGTAGTAGTATAGTTATACTTAAGGAGTAACTATAGTCTTTTAGAGTGGCTTTTCCTTTAATAATATATTAAGGCTTAGTACTTTTATTATCTTAGGAAGTAATCTTCTAGATAGTAGCTTACTAAGCGTAATGCAAATAGGGTATCTTAGTGTTACTAGCACTAAGTTAGTAGTAAGACCTCTGTGCTTAAGTAGCAAACTTACGCAGTTAATTTGCTTGTTTTCGCGCGTTTGCAAGGGGATTTCTTAGAAATATAGGCTAGCTACGCGCACGCGGCAAAGTTAGGATAAATTTGCTGTGATTTACAAATAAAGCTATCTAAATTATTAGGACTAGGGACCCTGTCTATTTAACCTAATTATAAAAATTAATATAAGTTATCTAATAGGGGGATTTAGCTATATAAAAGCTAAGCATAGTTAGGTCTTAGCGTTAAAGCTATAAAGCAATAGCGTTTAATAGTAAGCTAGCTATATAAGAAAATAATTAGGACTTAATATTATTAAGGTTTTATTTTTTTTACTAATGCGTTAGGGCATAAGGGATTATAATAATCCTATGTTATACTATAAGGTTAAAGAATAGTCTTAGAAGCTTCTAAGTAGTATGCTTACCCCTAGGTAGTAGTTTATTATATAATTAAGGATAATTATATATAGGGGGTATTATATTAGGAGTATAAAGGTATAAGGGATATTATAAGAGGGCTGCCTCTCTAAGCGAGGTAAATCCCTAGATAACTTATGCGCTAGGATATAGTAGCTAGATAGTTATGTAGGCATAAGGAGAAGGTATATAATAAGGACCTCTCCTATTTAGGGGAGAGGTTAGAGTTTAAAACCTTTACGCACCTACCCCTAGCTATTACCTTTATAGCAGCGACCTTGTTCTCCCATTATCACTCTGTTTATCTCTTCCCACGCCTTTAGTTATGACAAGCTGCCACTATTAGAAATGTAGGCTAGCTACGCGTATATAGTAAAGTTAGGATAAATTCGCTATAATTCACGAATAAAGCTATCTAAATTATTAGGACTAGGGACCCTGTCTATTTAACCTAATTATAAAAATCGATATAAGTTATCTAATAGGGGGATTTGGCTATGTGAAAGCTAAGCATAGTTAGGTCTTAGTGTTAAAGCTGTAAGGCAATAGCGATTAATAGCAAGCTAGCTATGTAAGAAAATAATTAGAACCTAATATTATTAAGGTTTTATTTTTCTACTAATGCGTTAGGGCATAAGGGATTATAATAATCTTGCGTTATACTATAAGGTTAAAGAATAGTCTTAAAAGCTTCTAAGTAGCGTGCTTGCCCCTAGGTAGTAGTTTATTATACAATTAAGGATAATTATATATAGGGGGGTATTATATTAGGAGTATAAAGGCATAAGGGATATTATAAGAGGGCTGCCTCTCTAAGCGAGGCGGATCCCTAGATAACTTATGCGCTAGGACCTAGTAGCTAGATAGTTATATAAGCGTAAGGAGAAGGTATATAATAAGGACCTCTCCTATTTAGGGGAGAGGTTAGAGTTTAAAACCTTTATGCACCTACCCCTAGCTATTACCTTTATAGCAGTAACCTTATTCTCCTATCATCACTCTGTTTATCTCTTCCCACGCCTTTAGTCGTGACAGAAATTAGATATTAACTCCGGACCTTCTTTCTGATAAAAACACTAATTTCGACCCTAATATTAACCTAATGGATATTGATATTAGTCCTCCTTCTTTAGTATATTTAATTCGAGAAATCTGCTTTAAGGTACGGGAAAAGCTTAAGGAAAATAACCCTATTAGCCCCAAACCTAAGACCTAGAAGCAAGCTATATCTAGCCCTTAGAAAAAGGAATGGATTAAGGCTACGTTTAGTGAATACAAATAGCTTCTAAAGGCTAGTACTTTTAAATTTATAGGGATAGACTAGATTCCTAAGGGCCGAAAAGTACTGAAAAATAGGCTTATTTATAAGCTTAAAAAGGATAAAGAAAATAATCCTTTAAAATATAAGGCTTGACTCGTTGCTAAGGGATTTATGCAAATCAAAGGTTTAGATTATGTGAAAACCTTCGCTGCCACAAGCATTCCCCTAGCTAGAGCATTTTACTAGCCCTAGCGGCTTAGAATAACTAGGAAATCAAATAAGTCGATTTTATAGGGGCTTTTCTAAATAGTTACCTAAAGGAACAGATTTATATGGTTATCCCTAACGGATTTGTTAAATTCCTTAAGGCAAATCTAAAACTAGCTAAACTAGCTAGAAGCTTTAGCTATAAGCCCTCTAAAGGCTAAGTAATTCTATTACTAAAGTCTCTATATAGCCTAAAGCAAAGCTTAAGGGAATGGCAACAAGCACTAATGGCTATGCTAAAATCCCTAGGATTTAACCCTCTTATCTCTAACCTAGCTATTTTCTTTAATTATTCTACTAAGACCTTTATTATTACATATGTGAATGACTGCCTTCTAATTAGACTGGATTTACCCTATATCTAAAGACTTAAGAAGGAACTTTATAAAGTCTATCTAATAAAAGATAGGGGGCCTGCTGAATTCTTCTTAGGGGTTTAAATTGTTTGAGATAGGCCTAATAGAATACTGAAAATTCATTAATCTTAGTATATCTTAGAGGCTTTAAAACGATTTAATATGCTAGATAGTAAGCCTATTAGCATACCTCTTTAGCTAGGTGTTTTAGCTACCTAAATAACAAAGCCGCTAATAGCTAGCAAATTAAAGCTTTATTAGTGCATTATAGGAACTATAATGTACCTAATGTTGCTTATAAGACCTGATGTAGCTTTTACGCTACAATGGTTATTAACCGCACTAGCTAATCCCTATATAGAGCATCTAAAAGCAGCTAAAAATCTGCTAAGATATCTATCTAGGACCTAATTCCTTGCTATTATCTATAGGGGCAACCCTAAAGATAACCCTAGGGATAGTGCTGCTAAGAGCCTAGTTAGATATTGCGATAGTGATTTTACAGGAGATAAAAAGACCTCTAAATTAACCTATGCTTATCTATTTAAGCTAGCTAGTAGACCTATTAGCTAGAAATCAAAGAAAGCTAGTATAATTGCGTTATTTACATTAGAAGCTAAATCTGACGCTATCTGCGAGACCTTCTAGGAGCTATAGTGGCTCTAGGGCTTATTTAAGGAGCTAAAAACCCCTATTTCCTCCCTATCCAGATATTCTGTGATAATTAAGGCGCTATAACCACTGCTTATAACCCTGCTTTACATAGCCATACTAAGCATACTTTGCTTAAATTTCACTATGTTAGGCAATAGGTATTAGCAGGTTTAGCTAAGATTGAATATCTAGATATAAGGTTAATGCCTGCAGATAGTCTTACAAAACCCCTTATAGGACCTCTTTATTAGGCTTTTATTAAGCTTCTAGGGCTTAATATTCACAAATAACTAATAACCAATAACCAACAAAATCCCTTCAATAGGGAACTAAAAACATTATTCAAAAGGGAGCTATATTTAACAATAGCTAGGAAGTTAAAAAGGGGCTTTTTCTATCTTTTCCTGTTTTTCCCTTTTATTGATTTCATCTAGTTATTGCTTTTACTAAAAGTTATTACTATTTGCTACCCTATTATAACTTTGTACGCTTTTAATTGCTTTTAACGTAATACTTTTATAGAGGGGTGTTAAAAATAAGACCTATTTTTATAGCCCTTTTCTAGTTATAAGGCTCTTGTTATTGCTTGTGTTGCTTGCAGGCCTAACAGCTACACTGCAGCTGTTAATAGTTATGTGGTAACCGTTAATAGTCACGTTATAGCTATTAACAGCTATAACTAACTATGTGGATAACTAAGTTAATTAAATAACTAAGTTAAGTGAATGACTTACTAAGTTAATTGTGGCTACGTTGCAGCCACAACCCTAGCCATAATAACTAGACTGGATTAGGAAGGTAATATAACCTATACCTAATCTTTAACTGCGATTTTCTTAATAACTAGAGGTTATATAAAAGTCTTACGTATAGTAAATTAAAGCTATAAAGCAGGGCTTTTAAATTCTATAAAGATATTTTTTAGTCAAAAATTTAGTGCATACGGGCGTCTAGCTAATATGGTGGTAAGTTGATTTTTTGGTTTTTCTATACAAATGAATTTTACGGAAAATCAAAAGTGGCCCTAGAGACCTAGCTAGTAACCTAGATCCACTAATATAGTTAGAGGGTCTATAAGAGGAAAACAAAAATTTTATCTTACTAGTTAGCTAAACCTCTTAACTAAATCAAGCCGCATTGCCTGCATAACGTTCCTAAAATCAATTTTATTAATAAATTAGCTATTATAAAAGCTATCTAAATTAGAATTTAATAGTAATATCTGCCATAACCTTCTGTTGCGTTGCGTTAACCTAGTTAACGTGGCAGCTCTATTAGTCCCTAACCGTAGAGTCTGCACCCGTATAGCTATTGCTAGCTGGCATTAGCTCCCTATATTCTAATTGTTATGACTAAAGGCGTGGGAAGAGATAAATAGAGTAATAATAGGAGAATAAGGTTGCTACTATTAAGGTAATAGCTAGGGGTACGTGCGTAAAGGTTTTAAACTCTAACCTCTCCCCTAAATAGGAGAGGTCCTTATTATATACCTTCTCCTTATGCTTACATAACTATCTAGCTACTATATCCTAGCGCATAAGTTATCTAGGGATTTACCTTGCTTAGAGAGGCAGCCCTCTTATAATATCCCTTATACCTTTATACTCCTAATATAATACCCCCTATATATAATTATCCTTAATTATATAATAAACTACTACCTAGGGGTAAGTATACTACTTAGAAGCTTCTAAGACTATTCTTTAACCTTATAGTGTAATATAGGATTATTATAATCCCTCACGCCCTAACGCATTAGTAAAAAAATAAAACCTTAATAATATTAGGTCCTAATTATTTTCTTATATAGCTAGCTTACTATTAATTACTATTGCTTTATAGCTTTAACACTAAGACCTAACTATACTTAGCTTCTATATAGCTAAATCCCCCTATTAGATAACTTATATTAATTTTTATAATTAGGTTAAATAGATAGAGTCCCTAGTCCTAATAATTTAGATAGCTTTATTTATGAATTATAGCGAATTTATCCTAACTTTACTATATATATATAGCTAGCCTATATTTCTAATAGTAGTAGCTATAACCGTGATTTTTCTAATTTATTAATTTATTATACATAGCTTATAGATTACTTAAGGGCTTATAAATTCCTTAAGGGTTAGCTATCCCTTATAAGAAAGGCTAGTTTTCCCTCTTTCCTTATTATTTCTTTCTTTAATATCCTTATCTTAAATTTATAAGTTACCCTTACTAGCTTAATAGTAGCTTTTACACTACTATTATTTAGTAGTCTTTAAATAATCCTTTTTCCCTTAAATTTCTTTACTACTTTAGCGCTACTAACTATTTACTAGCTTACTATATTTACTACTATATTTATCTTTACTAGTCTTATACTTACTTTTACTACTAAGGTTTCTAAGAAATCCCCTTATAAATATATAAAAATAAGTAAATTAACTATATAAGTTTACTACTTAAGTATAGAGGTCTTACTACTAACTTAATACTAGTAATACTAAAATACCTTATTTATATTATACTTAGTAAGCTACTATCTAGAAGATTACTCCCTAAGATAATAAAAGTACTAAGCCTTAATATATTATTAAAGGAAAAGCTACTCTAGAAAACTATAGTTACTCCTTAAGTATAACTATACTACTACCTTACTACTATCCTTAGCTAACTTACTTAGATAATTCTATAAAATATATATATTATATAAGAAATAATAAACTCTATATTAGTGTATATTATTCTAACCCTTAAAATAAGTTCTTTACTAATATACTACTAGTACCCTAATAGAATTACCTAGCTTTATAAAAAGCTATTTAACTTAATTTAGTTTATTCCTAAAGGAATATACTTTTATACTAATATTATAAGTTTACCCTTATTAATATATAACTTAATAATTACTAACTTACTACTAGGCTTTTATTTATACTCTTTATAAACTTTATAATACTTTATTATCTTATAAAAACACTAATTAATATAGCTAGGTTAAATATACTTATCTTATTACTAATACTACTTATAAGGTAAAGGCTAATAAGTATACTATATTCTTATAATAACTTAATATTACTAACTTAAAGACTTAAATTAAAATTATAAACTATCTTTACTTTATAGCTATAACTAGCCTAATAGTAGGTTTCTTAAATATTTTTATAGCTTATATTTTACTAACTTACTACTAGTTTATACTATTTATTACTTAACTCCCTATTTATATTAGGCCCTTAGAGGTCTTAGAAGAAATTTAGGCCTATGCTTATAGGGATAAGGAATCTTCTAATAATAAAGCTAAAGTTATTATAGCTACTAATATCCCTATAAAGAAGTAGTAAGTAAATAGCTATTTAGATTATAATTTTAAAAATTAATACTATTATTAAACTTTACTCTCTTTAACCTATAAAAGTAACTTTATCTCTATAATTTAGCTATATAATTACTACTTATAATTATTAATAATATCTTTTAAGATAAAATCCCTTTTTAGTACCTATAAATTCTCTAAATTATTATAGTCTTTCTATTTTACTAGATATTTATAGTGTTTATTATTATACCTATATAAAATAATTCTCTTAACTTTAAATTCTTCTTTATTATCCTTAATATTATCTTATAATAAGAATATATTAACTATATTACTTAGGTCTTTATAAAAAGGCTTAAGGCTTATAATATTAAAAATATTATATAAGTATATCCTAGCTAGTAACTATAATTAATATACTAAACTATAACTCCTAACTTCCTTTTAATCTTATAAGGGCCTAGGTACTTTACTAAAAGCTTCTTACTAAGGTATTATAAATTAATATTCTTTATTAATAGTAAAATATAGTTACTTATATTAAGTCTTATTAGCTTTCTCTTTAAATTATAATATTTCTTATACTAAGCTTATATATTACTTAGGAGCTACTTAATTATAGTATACTTATCTCTTAGCTTCTAGACTCTAGTCTTAGCCTAATTATTTACTAAAGGAATTTATATAATTACTTAATATAGCCCCCTTAGGTTATACCCTTATAGTGCCTTAGTAAGTATATAGCTATATACTATATACTTACTTATATTATAAGTAAATTATACTATTAGTAAATTATTAGCTTAATCTATTTACTTTATATAAGTAAAAGCCCTTAGATAATGCTTTAAAACTTAATTTAAATATTCTATTTATTTATTTATTTATAGGTAAAATATAGTACTTAGTTATTACTTTATTATAATAAGGTAATAGAATATTCTTTAAAACCCACTAATAAATATTAACCCTTAGTCTATAATAATACCTTTTAGGATACTATAGTCTCTAAATATATATTCTAAAAATACTATTACTAGCCTATTACTAGTTAGTTATATAAATATAGGGATATAAATACTATACTTTATAAAATAATTAATAATAACTAGGATTATATTATAAGTCTAATTTCTATTTTTTACTAGTAGTAATTCTATTATAAAGTCTATTATAAGTTCCTAAAAGGGGTAATTAAGTACTAGTAAAGCTACTAACTTACTATAGGGTTTATATAACCTAGGCTTTAAAACTTAATAATTTATATAAGTACTTATATATAACTTAGTGTCTTTTTTTATTATTAGCTAATAGTATTAGTTTATAATTTAGTAAAGTATCTTACTAACTCCCTAATATCTAGTAGTAAGGTTATTATAGGTTAGTAGTAAAATCTCTTTTCTTATTTCTATAGGAATAAAAACTTAGTCTTTAAATATTAATAGCTTAGAGGGCCTAATAGACTATATTTATAATATTTTAAAGTTACTACTTTCTAGTAATAACTTTTACTATATAATAAAGGTATCCCTTTATTATACTTTAAATAATAAAACTTAAATTAGAGAATCTAAGCCTTCTTTAAATATAGCGGAGTTTAACTTTACTAAAGCTCTCCTAACTATTAAAATCCTAGCTATAATATCTCTATAAGGGATTAGCTTATTTTATATACCTAGACTTATAGGTAAAATATAATTAAATAATAAGCGTTATTAAGTATTAGTAGTTTTACTATAACTATCTTACTACTTATTATTTACTATCCTTACTATAATTTCTCCTATAAGGAATCCTAGACTTATAGGGTTTAGTTAGCTATATAATAATTCTAAACGCTAGGTATTAGCAATTCTACTATAATATTCTTACTATAAACTATCTAAAATCCCTACTATAATCCCTCCTATAAGGGATCCTAGACTTATAGGGTTTTTTAAAATATATTTAAGTTATATTTTCTTAAAACACTAGATATTAGTAATTCTATTATAGCGCCTCTATAACTTAATATTTAACTTACTAGATAATAAATAAATAGACCTTATAGTATTAGTAGTTTTACTACTATATCCTTATTACTTTGCCTCTATAAACTTTAATAGAAATATTAGTAATTATAAGGATATTACCTTTGCTTTTTCTCTTTATTAATATAATCTAACCTTCTTAATAGTATATTAGCTAGGTTTAATTTCCTTACCTTATATATAATTATAAAATTAAATAAATAAAGCTTATCTAATACTATAACTTACCTACTACTTAGCTTTAGCTTTATAGCTAGGTACTTATAGTTAAGATAATTAGTTATAATAGTAATTAGATATATTAAATAAGCTAGATAGTGTCTCTAGGCCTAAAAAGCCTCTTAGATTACTAGAAGCTCTATATCTAGTATTATATAATAAAGTTCTATATTATTTAACTTTCTTAATATATATGCTACTAGGTACTAGTAACCTAGCACTAATATTATAAGGATTACTCTAATAGCATATTCTAATATATTAGTCTTTACTCTTAAAGGTACTAGTAAATTAAAATAAACTAAAATTAGCGCTTCCTAGAATTATTACTAGAGTTCCCTAAATACTACTAACTTATAGGGCTCTAGCTTAAAAGTTACTAGCTAATCTCCCTTAAGTTAATTAGTTAGTGAAATTATAATTTTACTATAGCTTTTAATAAAGTATTAGTAAAATCTAGTAAAACTAAGAAATAACTAGATATTAAGCACACTATAAGGTACTAGCTAGGTTATAATAGCCTTAATATAAGAAGGCTCTATTAAGATACCTTTTTCTATAATTATAAATCCTAAGAATTTAACCTTAGTATATAAAAATTTACACTTTATAAGGTTAATAAAAAGGCTAGCTTTATAAAGCTTATAAAGGACTTATTTAACGTAACCCTTATGCGTTTCTATGTTACTACTATAAATTAGAATATTATCTAGGTAAATAACGCAAATTAAATTAATAAGGCCCTTAAGGGCACTATTAATATATTCTTAGAAGGTTATAGGCATATTTATAAGCCTAAATAGTATTATAAGATACTTAAAGTACCTATATTTACACTAGAAGGCTATCTTTTACTTATCTCCCTTATAAATATATAGCTAGTAGTATGTATCTTTAAGATTTAATTTAGTGTAAACCTTTGCCCCCTTTAATTAATTTAAGATCTTAGTGATTAGAGGCAATAGTGCCTTGTCTTTTATTATAATTTAATTTAAGCCCCTATAATCTATATAGAGCCTTAATTTGCCTCCTTTCTTTAGAATAAATAAAATCAGGGCCCTAGCTAGGCTAATTAATCTTTAGATTTATCCTTTATGCTATATATGTTATAAACTAGCCTTAGGGCAGCTGTACGTAAGCGTTTAAAGTGCAAATCTTATTCTTATAGAAGAAGAAGAGAACTAAACAAAGGGGTAGTAATAGGTCCCCCCTTATAGTAAGTCTATATAGTCTATATATAAACTGCCCCTTTTTAGACCTAGTCTTACTCTAGACTTAACCTAAGCTTATAGCTTAAGTCTATAATATACCCCCTTACTTACCCTTCCTCTCCCTCCCTTTTAATTAGTAAAGAATTACTAAAAATAGTCTATATATATATAGTAATATAACTATAAGTAAGTAAGGTTATACCCTTAAGCTTTATAGGTCTAGAAAATATTTTTATAGAGATTACCTTACCCCTAACTCTCTTATTATATAGCTAACCTACTCCTTTTTTACCCTTACCCCTATAAAGGGCTTAGGCTTTGCCTAAGCATTAGTCATAGCGCAGAAGGACAGGTAGCTAATAGGAACTACTAAGGGTTTAGGAAGGAGGCTAATATAAGATAGCTAGGGGATATAAGGGGCATAAAGGGGGATAGACTAGCTTTCTTCCTTTCTTCCCTCCTTAAGTTTCTTAAAATTATATTAATACCTAATAGTAGTTACCTAGGGGCTAGTCTATAATATTTAAGAAACTTCCTTTAGCCTTAATAAAGAGCTACTAAAAATAATAGCACTACTATAAATAAATAAATAAATTAATATAATAGAAGAAGATAATATAATAGATATACTATAACTATAGGTTAAAGGAAACCTAGGGATAAGAACCCTATTAATAAATACTATATTACTACTATTAGCTTATAATATATAAATTAACACACTTTAACTTATAATTAAGTAGTAAGTAAGAGAGATTAAGACTCTATAATACTAAGTTTATATAAACCTATTACTACTATTTTAGTTAGCCCCCTAATAAATACCCTTATTTAACCCCTAGTATTAGACCTATACTCTCCTATATAATATACTACCCTTACTATATTACTTACTATATAATAATTATATTAAAAACTAATCCCTATAGGTAATTTATATAATAGTAATAAGACTATATTTACTATATAAAGGTTCCTTATATAATATAAGTTAGAAGTAAATAAGAACTTTATTAGAGGTAATAAGGACTAATAGATATTTATTTACTAAAACTTAGCACTAAAGGTCTAGTCTTATATAGCTATATACTTTAAGGTAGGTTACTTATATAACTACTCCCTTATTAGCTTCCTTAGCTACTTAGAAAGCATATTCTCTAACCCTTATAAATAGGAGATAGCCCTTATAAAACTTAACTAGATTAAGTAAGGGTCTAAGGAGTTATTTACTATATTCTTTATTTACTTTAAATAAAAACTCTTTATAGTAAGGGAAGGGTAGTAAGTAAGTAATATTAAGCTAGTAAAGTTATAATATACTCTTAATAAGTAGCTAAGAGAGGTTAGTATTAGTAAAGGAATTAGTTATATAAATTACCCTCTTATAGTCTTATAATACTATAGTATTATAGTTAATATTAAGGCCTTAGCCTTAGAGAATAAGTATTAAACCTAATATAAACCCTAGCTAGTATAACCTATACCCTAATAAACTAACTAAAATAGTAATACACTAATAACTAAAGTCTAAGCTATATTAACCTACTCTAGTAAATAAGCTAATATAAAGAGAAAAGAGAAGCCCTAAAAGACTAATAATAAGAGGCTAAGGGCCTAATAGGTTATAATAGATAAAATAATAAGATACTATAAGAAGGAATGCTACTTATATTATAGCTTAATAAAACACTAGATTTAAGAGTATACCCTTCTTCCTACTTACTAACCTTATCTAAAGGTTACTATTAATATATATAAGGTAAATAAGGAGAGTACTAATAAGAAGGTTAATACTTAACCCTAGGAAAATAAGTAGCCCCTAAGTAAAGTCTTATATAGGGGCATAAAGGCTAGTTATTACCTATAGATAAGGATAAGTATAGCTAGTGTATAGATATAGAGGAAAATATAGAATACTATATAGATTAACTACTATTCTTAGTTTCTATACTCTTTAATATATATTTATACCTTAATATCTAAATTAATAGTAAGTGTAATTACTATAGTGCTATTAGCAAATTAGTAGTATAATAACTAGGCTTAGAGCTTATATAATTACTAAAGCGGAGATAGGTTTATATAGTAGTAAAAATAAGAAGAAAGGGGTTTATACCTAGGAAGATATATCTTTAATTATACATATAGTATATATAAGGATTAATATTAATAGGTAGGAATTATTAGTATATCTATATATTATATTAGGTCTTACTTAAGATATAATCTTTAGGATACTATAGTTAGAATAGTAAGATATTATTATTTATATAGCTAAGTAATAGTTAGTAATTAGGGTAGCTAAGGGTCTATATATTTCTAAGGCTATAGAATATAGTATAAGTAAACTAGTTTAGGGAATTATTAAGTCCTTATATATATTAGAAGCCTAATAAGCCTAATATAAGAAGGATATAACTATAAGGTTTATTACTATAAGTCTAAAGGAAATCACTATAGTACTATAGGTTACTACCCTAAAGTTAAAACCTACTTACCTTAATACTTTAATATTACTAGATAAACTAGTAGACTTTAAGGACTTATTTAATAAAGCAAAAGTTAATAGCTTGCCTCCTTATAGGGGGTCTCTTAATTATTACATATATATATATAAGAACCTAGATAAGTCTAAACTAGCACTTCTATAGGGTTTATTATATAATATACTAAGGGACTAACTCTTAGAGATTAGACACTAAATTATAAACTTAATAAATAAGGGATAGATTTAAGCAAGCTTCTTATTAGTAGTAGCCCCTATTCTTCTAGTTAAGAAGGCTAGAGGTAGTTAGCGTTTTTATGTAAACTATTACACACTTAATAAGATAATAGCCTAGGATTATTACCCTTTTCTATTAATTAAGGAAACGCTATAATTACTCTCCTAAGTATAATAGTTTATAAAGGTTAATATTTATATAGTGTTTTATAAACTATAGATAGCTAAAGGTAAGGAGCACTTAATAGTGTTTTAAACTAGGTTTAGGCTATTTAAATAGCTAGTCTACCTATTTAGCCTAGTAAGAGCACTAGCTACCTTTTAATATTATATTAATAAGTCCTTAGGGGATATATTAGGGGATTTTATTATAGTATATTTAGATAATATCTTAGTCTATTTAGGGGGATTAAAGAAAGACTATATAGCTAAGGTCTAGCTAATATTAGGCTAATTAAGGGTAGCAGGCCTTTATCTAGATCTTAATAAGTCTATATTTGCTATAAAGAAGGTCTAGTACCTAGGCTATATTATTATAGTAAGTTACTCTATTTGCCCTAATCCTATAAAGGTTATAGCTATTAGGGAATAGGTAGCCCTTATAAAGTTATAAGGGGTTTATAGTTTCCTTAGGTTTATAAATTTTTACTATAATTTTATCTAGGATTTTTTAGAGCTAGCTACTTTACTTATATGCCTTACTAAGAAGGATATCCTGTTTTAATAGGGAGCTAAGGAAAACACTACCTTTAAAAGGCTTAAAGAGGCTTTTATTAAATACCTAGTCCTAGTATAGTAAGACCTAGACTAGCTAATAGTAGTTAAAGTAAATTATTTAGGGATAGCCCTAGGAGGGTGCCTCTTATAGGAGGGTTAGGATTATATCCTATACCCTATTATATACTATTCTATAAGCCTTATAGCCTTATAAAGGAATTATACTATTTATAATAAGGAGCTTCTAGCTATTATCTCTTATCTTAAGGTATAGTTAGTAAAACTATAGGGAGTGTCTTACTTATTTATAATCTATATAGATTATAAGAATTTAGAATACTTTAGAATACCTTAGCTAATATTAGAATAGTAAGCCTAGTAAGTAAATACACTTACTTTATTTAACTTTTATCTCTAATATAGGCCTAGTATATAGGCTTACTGCCTAGATACTCTTTTATAAAGGGACTAGGATAGGTTAGAACCTAGTATAAGAATAGGATAAATACTATAGCCTATTACTATTTTAAGACTCTTATAATTACTATTAGAGTTAGGGGTAGGTTATAGCTAGAGTTTACTATTATTATATATAGCACTACTACTAACTAGGGAAGCTTTCTTTATTATAAGGCACTTATAGACTTTATAGGACTAGGTAGTTTAATTAGACCTAATATACTATATCTAGCTTTAGGTAATTTAAGAAGAGGTAAGGAAGTTTCTACTAGAAGTAATAATAAGGGAATAGGTTATAGATTACTTACTAAGTGCCTATAAGGCGCTCTAGTTTTAGGGCTAGACCTAGGTCCTAGCCTAGGAACCTCTTATAATAACGCTTATCAAATAATATTATAATTTACTAGTAGTAAGGCACCTAGGATATAATATAATATTTTAGATCTTATAGTAGTAGTTTTATTAGGATAGGATATTATAGAATATTATAAGGTTTATCTATAACTACTACTACTTTAGTAGTTATAAAAGTTATTAATAATATTAGGGCTTATTAAAACTACTACTAATCCCTAACTAGTTTTAGTTATAAATCTCTATTAACTTTATAATAAACTTACTAGTATTATCCCTAGAATAGCCCTAGTTCTTTATAGTTATTACTAATAAGCTCTCTAAGTTTATTTAATTAGAGGTAATAACCTTTATTATAGCTAAGTAGTATATAGAATAGTTTAAGATAGTATAGTAAAGATTTTAAGGTTTTCCTTAGTTAATTATTATAGACTAAGGGTTAGATTAGTTAGGAAACTTCTAGATAATATTATACTTAAGAGTTAGGATTAACTAACTCCTTTCTATATTATATTACCTATAGATAGATAGTGGTATAAAATAGGTAGACTAGAAGGTATAAGTAATACTATATATATTTATCTCCTTTTTATAGTATAATTAGCCTAAATACTTAGTTACTTATTAGCTTATAATTAATAATAGGATATCCTTAGTTATAGAGGTAAGTCCTAATAGATTACTATATAGCTATAATTTAAAACCTATTTAGTTATAGCTAGACCTAGCACTATTTACTATAATCTCTAAGAGAAGAGTAGTTTAGTTCCTAGAATACCTCTAGGAGAGGACTTATTTAGCTTAGGCTATAATAGTATATATATAATAATATTAATATAATATAATATTAGTATTATATTACCTAGTAAAATATTTCTAGGTTAGGGATAAAGTATAGCTTTTACTTAGGAATATTAAAACTAATTACCCTTTATAAAAGCTTAATTAGGTTACTATAAAATATACTATTATAGAAGTCCTAATACTACTTATAGTCTAATTAGATATACTAAGAGGTATTTACCTAGTTTTCTATATAAATCTTATAAAGTAAGTAATAATAGACTCCTTTCTAAGTTAAAAGCTCTAAGACTTTAGACTAGATTTAGAATAGATATTATTAGAGAATAATAATAAACTTATTAAGGAATACTATATAGAGTAAATCCTTATAGCCTAGAAAACACTAGGTAAAGGTAATAAATATAATATACTAGTTAAATAGGTAAGTTACTTATAACTAATATAGAAACTACTAGAGAATATAGTAAATATATAAGCACTAGATAACTTTAAATAGGAATAGGGGGATATATAATATAATAATAAACTAAGTTAATTAAGTAAAAGTCTTTTACTAAGAGAGACTATATATAGAACTAGGGATATATTTATACTACTACTTATAATAAATTATTTAGTATAACTAAGATATACTCTTACTATAGCTATTTTAGCTACTAAATCCTTATTAATCTTACTAAAGGCGCTATTAAACTCTATTTTACTCCTATTAATAGGGGTAATATATTAAAGAGGGGATAAACTATATCTAGCTTAGGGGTAATAGATATCTATATAGTAGTTATTATAGCTTTATCCCTAATACTAAATAATAGGAGAGATATATTGCCTAGAGAGTAAAAGATAGGAGTATATAGTGTGTGGCTGGAATTGTACCCCCTCAATCATCGATATCATTGGCATCGCCGGCATCGTCGGATCAATTCAGCCACTATTATCGGCTTCGTCAGAAATTACACATCAGGTCTGTCAAGTCCGTCGGGTCAATTCAATCCCCTAGGTCCGTGGCCTAGCTAGATAAAAACCCCTAGAATTCCTCTCTTTTTTATAGAAAATCAACTCTCCCTTTGTTGCCTTTGGCTTAGATTGTTTAAATTAATAAGATGACATAAATCCTAATATGGTGTTTTGCCTAGGTTACTAGCTATAGCCCTTTTTACCCCTTTTAACTAATTCGATTTACACCAAAGATCGCAAATATTGCTACCTCCCTCGTTAATGTGCGTAGGCATTAATATCATTGTCACTATCACTATTGTTAGTTTTGTTGTCTTTAGTTAGGGGTTTTCCCTGATATAAATAGTGGAGAAATGGGGAATGCTCCTGTTAGACCTCTTGTAGCTAAATTTGACGATAATTCCTCTCTAAATATCCCCTATGGTTATTATAACCATTAGCTACTTCTTATATCTTTTCCCTTTAATCTAGGCTAGTAGGATCCTCCTAATTAATTAATCCGATAGACCTGATATTATTAAAATCATCGGAATCTATTAGACTAATTAATCACGACCATTACGACCTTTTCCCTTAATCCGGGTTAGCCTAATCAAATCGTTCATTTCCGATCAATTAATTCAGGTTATCTAATGGATCCGATATCATTAAAATCATCGAATTCGTCAGATCAATTGATCCCAACCGTTATAACCTTCTTTTCTGACTTTGACCTTTGACCTGACCTTTGATCCAACCTTTAATAAATTAGGGCTCCTATAATTAGACCTTTGACCTAACCTTCGTTAGCTAGGTCTTTCATCACAGATCAATTAATCTAACTGTCTGACGAGACCTCTAACCATTAAAGACCTCTTTAACTAACGATTCCTCTGACAATTAATGAGGAATCTGACTATTAGGTCTTCTAACGAGGTCTCTGACCATTAATAAGGTCTTTTATCACGGATTAATTAATCTAACCTCTAATAAGGTCTCTAATGACCTCTCTAATTAATTAATGGCTAGGGACATGGGGAGGTAAAATTCACGATTTTTTCTTCTTCTTCTTGTTTTATTACTATTTTTCCTTCCTAGGGTTTAGGAAGGGAAAAATAGTTAGGGAGGTATAGGCTAGGCTAGGCTCTGGCTGTCTGACGAGACCTCTGATCGTTAAAGACCTCTCTGACTAACGATCCCTCTAATAATTAATGAGGAATCTGACTGTTAGAAGGTTTTCTGACGAGGTCTCTGACTATCTGACGAGACCTCCGACTGTTAAAGATCTCTCTGACTGACGATCCCTCTCACGATTAACAAGGAATCTAACTATTAGATAGGTCTTCTAACAAGGTCTCTGCATCTAATAAGGTCTCTAGCCGTCTGACGAGACCTCTGACTGTTGAAGACCCTCTCTAACTAATGATTCCTCTAATGATTAACGAGGAATCTGACTGTTAGATAGGTCTTCTAACGAGGTCTCTACTGTTAATAATCCTAATAACCATTGAAAAGGTCCTTTGTTATGGATTAATTAGTTAATCAATCAGACCTTTGGTTATTATGCCTCTAACCGTTAATTAGATTAATCACTGATAATCCCTCTAACTAGCTAACGAGACCTCTAACCGTTAAAGACCCCTCTAACTAACGATTCCTCTAATGATTAACGAGGAATCTGACTGTTTGAAGGTCTTCTAATAAGGTCTCTGACTGTCTAATAAGATCTTTAACTACTAGGGCTTTATTACTATTTTTCCTTCCTAGGGACTAGGAAGGGAAAATAGTTAGGGAGGTGTTGTGTGGCTAGAATTGTACCCCCTTAATCATCAATATCATTGGCATCGCCGGTATCGTCGGATTAATTTAGCCACTATTATCAGCTTCGTTAGAAATTACACATTAGGTCTGTCAGGTCCGTTGGGTTAATTCAATCCCCTAGGTCCATGGCCTAGCTAGATAAAAACCCCTAGAATTCCTCTCTTTTTCATAGAAAATTAACTCTCCCTTTGTTGCCTTTGGCTTGGATTGTTTAAATTAATAAGATAACATGAATCCTAATATAGTGTTTTGCCTAGCTTACTAGCTATGGCCCTTTTTACCCCTTTTAACCGATTTGATCTACGCCGAAGATCGCAAATATCGCTGCCTCCCTCGTTAATGTGCGCAGGCATTAATATCATTATCACTATCACTATCGTCAGTTTTGTTGTCTTTGGTTGGGGGTTTTTCCTGACATAATAGGTAAGGGCTTAGTTTTTATATAACTACTAAAGGTAATAGAAAGATATTTAGACTTAGTATAGGGATAACTAGTCCTATTAGGGAGGGTAAGCTATATTTAATATAAATTAGTAAGGGGAATACTAGAAAAGCGCTAGGATTAATACTAAGAGTAATAAGAAGGTAATTTATTATATAGCTTCATATATTAAGGATTAGTCTTAGGACTAATATAGTAATAACTAGGGGAGAGTGTGCTAATTATAGTAGTAAAATACTTATAGAAATCCTATTATATAGTAACTATACTATTTATAAGCTACTAGTTTTACTAAAATAAGGTACTAGTAACTTAGTATAGTAAGTTATTTATTTTATAACTAGCTAAGGGACTATTACTAATAAAGGGGATAATATTAAGTCTAGTTATATTTAAGGCAGGAGTATTAGTTAAGGGGAATAGCCTAAGGGCTAAATAAATAGGTGCTAGATTAAACTAGGCCTAATTAAGGAGAGCGTTCTAGTAGGTAATAAGGGACTAGTATTTCTAGGATAAAATAGGTAATTTTTGCTTTATAATTACTAACTTAGTAATACTAGGTTCTATAATATACTAGCCTATAGTGATTTTAGCTTTAAGATCTTTTAAGGCATAATAGAGGTAAGGGTTAGTAAATAGGTACTTAGTTAGCTAGATATAGGTAATATAATTATATTAATAAGGAGGGTAGGACTTACTACTCTTAGGTAGGTAATAGTCTATAATACCTATAGTTAAGGCTTATTTTATATAGGGACTATAGGGATAAAAAACTAAGGTAGGCATAGCATACTACTTATTATCTAAGTTACCTTTTATAAGATATTTGCCTATAGAATAGGTAGGAGGTATAGTAAGTATAGTAAGGCTATAGGGAGGAGGATTATAAGAGTATAGTATATTAATAAGCGTTTATATAGGATATAATTAAGGTTTAATAAGGGAGTAGGAAGGATTTAAGATAGGATTATAATATATAGAAAGTAAAGTTAGAAAAAGGGAAGTTAGGGGGAAAGGGAAGGTAAGTAAAATGTTTTTATACGTTATATAAAAGTAAAGGTAAGGTAATAAACTAGTAGGGGTGGGGTTAGGGGTTATTATAATAATATAAGGGGCTAGTAAGGCTACGCATAAGCCGCGTTACGCACGCCATATAATAATAATAATATAACGTAATAGGTAGAGATAACTCCACACCTGCTACTAGGATATGCATAACGCGTGTGTGTACTATATTTAAGTTAAGGGGAGTAGAGAGAGGATTACTTATATAAGGGATATTAACATTAGCGAAAGGGTAATAAGATAGATAGGATAAGGGGGTAAGAAGGTTTTAAAGGGAATAGGGGATAATTTATACTCTTAGGAGATATTGCTAGGATAGGTAAGTAGGGAGGTATATAAAGGGCTTAGGCTTTGCCTAAGCATTAGTTATAGCGTGGAAGGATAGGTAGCTAATAGGAACTAGTAAGGGTTTAGGAAGGAGGCTAATATAAGATAGCTAGGGGATATAAGGGGCACAAAGGGGGATAGACTAGCTCTCTTCCTTTCTTCCCTCCTTAAGTTTCTTAATATTATATTGACGCCTAACAGTAGTTGCCTAGGGGCCAGTCCATAACAACCCCCTTATAATACTAGCTTTTTAAGTTTTTATACCTATAGCTAGCTATCTTTTTACCTTACCTAACCTTACTATATTACCTATTTCTTATAATTTATTTTTTACTTACTAAATTCCCTTCTCCCCCTAAATCTTTTCTATAGTTTTAACTACCTATTACCTAATTATATAATTATATCCCCTATCTATCCCTAAAATATATATATTAATATAAATAAACTATATTTAGGTTAAACTTAATCCTTATTATTTATAGAATATAAATACTCTTATACTTCCCCTAATAATCCTCTCTTTTATTTCCCTTTAATTATTATTACTTTCTTTATTTCTTTTTATCTTAGCTCCTATCCTTACTTAACCTTTAATCTTTTTATACCTTATTTACTCCCTTTTTTACTACTATAGCTAATATTAATACTCTTCCCCCTTAGTAATAAGGCTATTACTATACCTTTACTACCCCCTTCTCCCCCTCCTTTCTTAGGTAAGGCTAGCTATCTTAGTAACTATATTATAAAAGGAGACTTAGATAATAATAATAACTTTAATAGTAAAGAATAAACTATTCTATATATCCCTTACCTTAATAACCTTTATACTAAGGGTATACACTCCTATAAGCCTAGTACCTATATATCTTATATACTATATTATTAGGCTTATTACTTATATATATAGGAATTATACTTATATAGTTCTAACCCTAAACTATATTATACTTATAAGCACTTAGAGATCTTATTATATATAAGTAAGTCTATTAAGGCTTTAGTAGTTAAGTAAACTACTTCTAAAAAGGGATATTATACTATTTTAATAAAGACCTTTATTTACTATTATAAGCATTATAATACTATTTTAGCTATAACTTATATTAACCTAGCTACTATAAAACCCCTTTTCTCCTCCCTTACTAGCATAGCCTAGGCCTAGGGCACTACTAATATATAAGCACTTATTTTTATATAGTAACTTACTCCCCCTAAAATACTATAGGTTATAAAAACTATATAGCTACTAAATTTCTCTATAGTATAAGTAATATAAATAAGACCCTTATATAGTCTATTATTACCTAGGAAGTAACTTATACTAGATAATAGGCCCTTTCTAATTCTATAGTAAAGTTAGTTTACCTTCTTACTAAGGAATATTATAAGCGTGTATATAAGTAGGATAGTACTTCCCTATCTTAAATTTCCTTTATTATAGTAAATAATTAGCACTAGATTATATATATAATAAAGGCGGATTAATGTTTTTAGTTTTTTATATTTAAATAAAATTATACCTAGTTAGGACTATTATTTTTCTATATATTACTCTATTATGCCTTAAATCTATCTAGTGCCTCTATATTTTATATATTTTTTAGTAATTCTTATATTAGCTAAATATATCCTTTTCATTTTACTAATATATTATAGTATAACCCCTATTCTTATATGTTTTTAGCTATAAGAATGTCTTTAACCTAGTACTCTAAGAGATTAGGGTTAGTATTTATTATCCTAAGTTCTAGTAGTAAGCGCTTATTAGCTAGTTTCTAACTTAGTAATAGATCTTCTATTACTTACTAGACTAAATTAATATAAAAGATAGGATATAGGCCCCTTAGTATATTTAACCTAATAGTTAGTAGTATAGGGACCTTAAGCACCTTATACTTAGCTATTACCTAGTCTAACTTCTTATAGGGATAATTTATCTTAATATTCCTAAGACTTAACTATATATAGTTACTAACTTAGAAATATTTTACTAGTCTATAACTACTATTTATATTCTCCTATTATTATTATTAAATAAAAGCTATAGTAGCTTATATAAGGTCTATTCTATTCTTTAAATATTATAGGAAAGCTTAAGCCTATCCTTTTGCTAAAGTAGTTAATAACTACGTTTAAGTTACCTCCTAAACTATTAATATATTATAACTATATAGGGCTATGTTTACACTTATACCTATTACTAATAAGTCCTAATTATTTAATACTAGTTAGTAAGTAGGTAAATAGTTAGGCTATTTAAATTAAGAAAAGGATAGTATTACCTATAAGATAGCCTACACTTCCTAATTTGCCCTCTCTATTCTACTATCTATCTATAGATAGTATAATATTAATAGTAATTATTATATACTAACCTTTTTATAAAGAAAAGTCTAGAAATTACTTAGCTAATCTAATCTATAGTCTATAATTATTTACATAGGGAACCTATAGAATTACTACTAATAATATTTAAAGCGTTTTATATATACCTTAGCTATTATTAATATTATAGCCTTAAGCTATATATATTTAGAAAGTCTATCTATAATAACTATAAGGAACTATAGGTTATCCTATCCCTTAGTAAGGAGATTAGTTATAAAGTTAATAGAAATCTATAACTAGTACCTATTAGGAGAGGGGATTAGCTTTAGTAAGCCTTACTATAATTATTAGCTTTTCTACCCTCTATAGTAGTAATAGTTCTATATAAAATAAGCTATATCCTATAATATTCTATCCTAATAGAAGTCTCTTTAAAGCGCTTTAAAAGTTATATTCCTCCCTAGGTACCCTAATAAGGGTAAGTTATAAGTCTATTAAATTAGTATTATAGTTAATAGCTCTTACTTTAGAATCTATATCTATCCTTAAAACTATAATATACCCTTTATACTAATTTAGTAATTTACTATTTATTCTCTTATACCTATAGTATTAGGAAACTTCTAGGCCCTTACCTTTACTATATTAAGCTAAACCCTATAAGCCTTATCCTAGAGTATAGATTAATCCTATAGGGATTAAAGGTATTTATCTATAAATAGCGCTTTTCTAGCTAGGGGTCCCTAAGCACGCTTAGGTTACCTCTCTAACTATCCCCTTTTACTAATATAATAGGCTAAATACTTATAATTACTCTTCCTTATTAAAACTAGAACTTAGTAAGAGATATTACTAAATATATAAGTAGCTCTTTTAGCTTTTTTACTTATACTTCCTTCTAATAGTATCTTAATAATATATCTAGTTAAGCTACCTATATATCTAGCTTATAATATAAATAGAAGTTAAAAAGTGCTAGTATCTTTACTTACCTTACTTACTATTTTAATATTTCCCTTAGCACTATAAAGTACTCTAAGTTCTTATAGTCTATAAGGATTATAAATAGCTTACTAATACTCTATAGTTTTACTAACTATACTTTAAGGTAAGAGATAACTACTAGTAGCTTCTTATTATATATTATATAATTTTATTAAGTAAGCTATAACTATATAGAGTAGTAAGCTACTAGATATAAAACTCCTTTATTATTAACCTAGGAAAGGTAACCCCTAATACTATCCTAGAATAATTTACCTTAACTAATATATCCTTCTTAGGGTCTTACTAGGTTAGGATAGGGTATAATATAAAAGCTAACTTTAATATATTAAAGGCCTTATTACACTCCTTTATCTATATAAATAAGGCTCCCTTTTTAGTTAAGTTAAGTAAGGGCACTATAATCTCTAAGAATTATAATATAAAGTTATAATAAAAGTTAGTAAAACTAAGAAATTTGCATACTTTATAGACTTATATTAGGGCCTCCTAATCCTATATAGCTATAATCTTTTCCTTATCTAGGCAAATTTGTTTTCTAGTATAAATAATAAACCCTAAGTACTTTACCTCTTTAGTTATAAAAATATACTTCTTAATATTTAAGTTTAGTCCTACCTAGTAAAGCCTATCTAGGACTACCTAAACTTTTTATATATAGTCCTTTTATAAACTACCTAAATAAACTAGAATATTATTAAGGTATACTATAATATAGTCCCCTAGGATTTTGCTTAATATACTATTAATATATCTCTAAAAGGTAGTAAGTATACTTACTAATCTAAAGGGGTATATAAGCTATTTAAATAAACTAAACCTTATTTAAAATGCTATTTATTATTCTTTACCTTTAGTAATATATATATAATAAAATACTACTTATATATCTAGTTTTATAAACCACTTTACCTCTAATAATAATTATAGTGTTTTCTTAACTAGTAGTAAAGGGTAATAGTCTTATTCTATAATCTTATTAAGTATATAGTAATTTATATAAAACCTCTAGCCTCCCCTAGTTTCTTTACTAATAGTATAGGCACTATAGCTAAAGATAAACTTACCCTAATCTAGCCCTTATCTATTAAGTTTATTACCTATTTCTAAATTTCTAGTAAGTAATAATAAGGCATATTATATAAAGGTACCTAAGGTAACTCTAGTTTATTACTCTCTATATCCTATTTTAACTAAATATAGTGGTTAGACTTACCCTAGTATAGTAGTAAAGTATTTACCTTATTTTCTAAGAAAAGGTCCTTAAAATCCTATAGTATCTCTAGTAAGAAGGCTAGGAGCTCCTATTCTATAGGCTTTAGTATTATATTAATCTATAAGATAGTTATAATTTCTTATAGACTTATTACGTAAAGCTAGATATATTCCTTTTATCTCTTTGCTTAATACACTATTCCTATAAACATAAAACCTAGGATAGCTACTATAGGTTAGTTTACCTTCCTATTAATTATAGCCTATATTTATAGGTTATTTACTAACCCTATAAGTACTTATTATTATGCTATATCTAAATTAATTTTATTTTATTCTATCTAAGGTATCCCTAGGATAAGTTACCTTATTAATCCTAGGATTATATATATAATAATTAGTGTCTCCTATCTATCTAAATCCACTTAAAAATAAATAATATATATTATATATAAACGTTTTTTATGCTTCTCTTCTCCCCTTATTTTATACTAATTACTATATAAACTAACCTCTTAGTTAGAAAAGGGAGGTATTTTAGTTAAAGCTTCTAAATAAGGCGTTTACTTATAGTAGCATAGTAGTTATAGCCTATGTTAATTTAAGTATTTATAAAGGTAGTCTTATTAATTAAGGTAGGAACTAAAAAAGGCAATAAATCTATATTATCCTAGATCTATTTAAAATCCTTATTAGTAATAATTATATACTATAAAGCCTCCCTATGCTTACTTCCCTTCTTCCCTATTAAATAACTTAATAAAGGGATTATTCTTTTCCTAACTACTCTACGCTTTCTCTCTCTAAGTTATTATTATTAAAGTTACTTATATTATAAGTATTTACTAATAACTTTCCTTATAGGCATAGGGTAGGATATAGTAGATATTTACTAATAAAGTGCTAGCTAAAACTATATTAGAGGCATTTGCCCTTTGCATAGTAAGTGTTTATAATATCTTAGGTAACCTATTTAGCCTATTTTCCTTCTAAACTATTTCCTAATTTCTACTATATCTATAACTTCCTAGGTCCCTTATAGTTCCCTATTATACCTATAACTTAAATATCTATTATTAGTATGTCCCTATCCTACTATTTAGCCTTATTTATGTTTTAAGCTAGTTATATATGCTTTTACGCCTAGTGCTTTTTCTCTAATTAATAGGATTTAATATCTAAGGCAATACTATAGTAGTAAGCTATAGCTATTATATAATCTATTTAGGGTATATCTCTTCTAATACTATAGTCCCTTATTTACTTATTAATTACTATATATAACTTAGCTAGCTTTATAGTATTATCCTATTCTAATCCTCTAGCTAATATAAGCTTTTATTTAAATTAAATATAAAAGTCACTAAACCGTTTATTAGGTTACTAAGCTATCTAGTTAAGTTTTATAATAGCTAATTCCTATTAATAAGGGTTATTAAATATATCCCCTAAGTATATAAGAAAATAAGTAGGTTTATAATTAAGAATATATCCTTTTTTAAAGAATAAAGCAATTTAAGCCTATACCTTTACTAATAGATTTTAGTAAATAAAGTACTATTAATTCTTCTAGTTTCTAATAAATGCCTTATCTATATAAAGCTTATGTATTATAAGATTCTTCTATAATATAAATAGTGCCTTATTGCTATTAAATAGCTATCCTATAGGCAATAGCTTTTGCTTTATTAGTTTACTCTTTATTAGCGTATTAAAGTCTAACTATTATTTATTAGTAAGCTCTTTAATTTATTATAACTATTTCTTAACTAGCTCCTATAGTATTATAAGTTTATCTATTTCTATTTTATCCCCTAAGGAAATACCTATAGGTAATAGCTTTAATAGTAATCTAACTATAGTAAAGAATAAGATATATTATAAACTAGCCTTAGGGTAGCTACATATAAGCGTTTAAAGTGCAAATCTTATTCTTATAGAAAAAGAAGAGAACTAAATAAAGGGGTAGTAATAGGTCCCCCCTTATAGCAGGTTTGCATAGTCCGTGCATAAACCGCCCCCTTTCTAGACCTAGTCTTGCTCCGGACTTAACCCAAGCTTACAGCTCGAGTCTATAATAATATACTAGCTAGGTACTCTCTAAGCACCTCTAGCTCTTTCTTAGCTAAACTATATATTAGCCCCTAAGGGGGTGTTTTCCCTTTTCTAACTTAATTGCATATATGTAACTACCTAACTTAGGAAGTATGCTTATAAGCTTATTAGAAAACATATCTTTAAACTCTATATATACCTCTAGTAACTTAGGCTTATAGTCCTCTTCTAGGTCTAGTATTACTACCTTACTATTAGGGTTTATTAAGGCAATAAAACTCTTCTTACTTATTATATAAGTATCTTATACCTTAATTATAGTAAGGCTATTATAAGTTAGGGCATTACTTACTATAGGGCTAATATCCTTATCTTTTTTATTCTTATTTAGTAAGTCTATAAGCTTAATTAACGCTAAATAAAGTAAAAACACTATAAATAAGCGTTTTACTTCTCTTCTTACTTACTATATTCCTAATATAAAGTTAAGGCAATCTTTTATAATAGGGTATCTTTATAGTCCCTTTTTCTAGGATATAACTATAGGCTTATATATTCTAGCCTAGTCTATTCCTAGGATAAGGTTCTTAGGGGTATTTATAATATAGTAATAAACTTAGTATATTTTTATATAGCCTATACTATCTTTTACTAAGATAACCTAATTTAAGATTCCTTAATATAGAATAAGGGTCTTAGCTATACTTTTAAGTAGCATATTATCTTTCTATATGTTACGTGGCAGAATGCCTAGAAGCGGAAGGGACCCTTACAGGGCCAGATTTAGCAACCTAGAGTAGGGGATAACTTAATTCTTATAACATACTTTACTCCTAATAGTAACTTTCCTAAAGTGAACTTAGCATGATTTATAACCTATTAAATCCGTTAGCCCCTCTAACGGATTTAACCCCTTATATGCTAAATTAGCATATAATAAGTGGTAGCAATTAGAGATTCTTTTATTACGCACCTCTGGTTATCTAAGAATAATAGCCTTATATCTAAAACAAACTATTTATAACGCTAATTTAACCCCTTTTAAACTTTCTAGTGAATAAGACTAAATTATAACTTATTTACTAATTTAGAGCTTTTAATAGTACTAATCTAGAATTTAAATATTAGAAATAAAAACTTATTAGAATTAATAAATAAGAGGATTTAAATAAGCTTACCTAGTATAAATTTATTAATAGAATAGTAATAAGATATAAATAGCTAGTATACTAGGAACCTCCTATTTATTAGAACACTATAGATTTATAAACTATATACCTTATATAGAATTAAGTTAAGTCCTATATTATAAAAGCTAAATCTAAGGGATTTCTTTATAAATCTAGTTAATCTAAAGGTAGTAAGGAGTCTAAGAAGAGGTCTAAGAGCACTACTAGTCTAGTTAGTAATGCTAATACCACTAAGACTAGGAATAGCATAGAGAAGGGTAAAATTAATAAAGAAAAGGGGATTAAAAACTACCCTAAAAACAATACTACTACTTAATATCTATAACCCCCTAACTACTTATTAAAATTAGACCTAGGAGACCTATAGCTAGGACTATTAGGAAGCATACTAGGTTTAGGGGAACTTTACGCTAAGCTAGCTAAATCTAATATAGCTAGGATCCTTTAGGAAGTAATTAGTTAATAATAGCTTATATAGCAGGTAATAATAGAAGAAGTAGCAATAGAAATAGAGTAGTTAGTAATAAAACTAATAACTAAAATTAGGAGCTTATAAAGTATAGGAGCCTTAGTAAGGTTAATACTATAACTATAGAATATAACTTAGGGAATAGTATATCTACCTATAGACTAGGGGTAGTATAATAGTAATCTATATACTAACCTAAACTAAATAGTACTAATAGCATAACTAATACCACTATAATATTAGTAAGGATACCTATAACCTTAGTAGTACCCTTACTAAGGTTATCTATAAGGATAATACCCTTTAAACTAGGAATAGTATGTGGATCTAAGTATTTAAGGTAAGATAGATTTAGCAATAGATTAGGACTAGAATCCTTAACGCGTAGATATAATAGAGTAATAGGCAGATTTAATATAGAAAATCACGGATATTAGATACTTTAAGCCTTAATATAAGCTTAAGAAAGCTAGTAATAATCTTATTATATATAATAGGAAGTAGACTATTTTTTATAATATTAAATTATAGATATAGGCGGTTAAAGATTACTTATATTACGCTAGTCCTAGCTAATAAGATATTATTTAGAAGAAAGTCTAGATATTATTCTAAGGAGATATAATAGTATAGTATAGGTAATATCTTAATTTAGGAGAAAGGAACGCTATATTTAGTGGAATATTAACTATATTTATAGTAGTTAGAAAGGAATTTAGTATTTAAGTCTAGGATATAATAGCGTAGCTTAATAAGGCTAAATATATAAGAGAGGATATTATAAAGGAGGTATCTTTTTATAAATTTATATTAAAAATTTTCTAGTATACTAGAGTAAATAGTAAGACAATAGATTATTAGCTATTATCACGCCTATATTATAAACTTTACCTAGGATTATATTAAATGTGTCTAATACTAATAAAAGAGAATATAAGATTAGCGTATATTATAATAGTGGATAATAAGAGACGTAACTTCTATAACTACCTATGTAATAAGGGTTATACTATAAATAGAAAAGGTAAAGGTAAAACTAAGGTCTATTTCTAATAAAAGGAATCTAGCAGTGATTTAGAAAGGGAAGCAAAAGGAGCCTAAGCTAATTAGAATAGGCTATTTAATATATAATTCCCTCTAGGAAGTTAATAGTATAGATAGGATAATTAAAATATATAAAGATTTTTAGGTAGTTTTTAGCTAAGGTTATACTAGTAAAATTAGCCCTTTAAGAAGTAAAACTAGAAACCTTAGTAAAATAAATTATAGTAAGAAGATAAAGCAAGGAATTACCCTAGACTTAGTTAAAATAGGCAGGAAAATCTACTAAACTAACTAGATAAATAACAATATTAGGAGACTTTATTATTAGGGTAGGCAAGCTAATTATAGTAACTAAGGTAGTTTTAGTGTTAGGAGAAAATACCTATAAAGAAAAAGGAATATATATATATTATAGTATATAAGGATAACTCTAATATAGAATAGCATAAAACCTATCTTAAAGACTATAGATACTATATAGTAGAAGAAAGGGAGGTTTTAGAAGATAATAATAAGGAAAGCTAAGGTTAAGATTCGAATTTTATAGAGATATATTTTATTAAAAATAATAGAAAGAAAGTTAAGAAACCCACTATAGAGATAGGTCTAGCTAGACCTAGATAACTAAGCCTAGGATAGGTTATTAAGGCTATAGTAAGACTATAAGAGGTAAAGTATAATAGGAAAAAGGCAAATACTTTCCTTAAAATTCTAATTAAATTTAATAATAAAGGTAAGAGCTACTAAGTCTATCTTAATATAGGAATATTATTAATCTTAGCAAATAAGGCATAGCTATAGTAGTATAGAGCAAATATAAAATAGGGAATATAGGAACTAAAGCTAGTCTTAGGAGTCTAGTCTTCCTTTTTTATTACTAAAACCACTACTTTTAACTTTTATATCCCTAGGATAGCGTATAAAACTAAGATAACTAGATATTTTATAGTAATAGTGGATATAATACTAAATCTAGGGCCTAAATTACTACTTAGTATAAATTTCCTATATAATTTTAGGGCAAAAATCGATTTTATATAACCTAAGGTAGTATTTAGATTAGTGTATAGTATAATAGTGTAGGCAGAAATATTTTAACTAGTAAGTAAAGTTCCTTACTAATAAGTAATTATAGTATAAATAGTAATAATTCCCCTAAAGGCATAGTTATATATACTAGTTACCTAGAAGGTAGGATAGAAGAATTAGGAAACAAGCATTTATTATATACTATTATGTTTAATATTTCTCCTAGACACACTCTTATATAGATCTAGCTAGGGATAGATAGTTACTTATAACCTAACTAACAAAACTATTACTATTTCTAAGTACTAGAAGGTTATATGTCTAATAGTAGCTAGGGAGGTTACTATAAACTATATAATTAATAACCTATTTATATATTATGCCTTTTTTAGTAAAGATATTATAGAAAAGAGTAAAGAGAAGGCTAAAACTAATAAGGAGATTAAAGGAGAGGAAGATAACCTTAATCTAAAGAAAGTTAATATAGAAGTACCCTCTTATAGAATCTTATATCCTAAGGAAATTCTATTTATAACTAATTAATTTAGGGTATAGGTAGCTAATATTAATAAAGAGGCTATAAATAAACTTATTAAGTTAATAAATAAATATAATATTTACTATAATAGGGGTATTATGCTAATGCTAGAAGACTAGAAAATAAGAATTAATCTTATAGAGAGATAGTAGTATTAAATAAGGCTAATTAGGCCTTATAAACTTAGAAAATAGGATACTAATAAACTTAATAAAGTATATAATAAACTCTATATAAAAGGGAAAATATTATATCTAGATAAACTAGTAGTAATTATATACCTAGTGTTTATAGTCTAGTAAGAGACTAGCTAAGAGAGGAAAGGAAGAGTTATAGTTAATATAAGACTACTAAATAATATAGTAATACTAGATATATACCCTTTACCTAACTAAAGTAATATTATAAATAATACCTATAGTAAGAAAGTGATTTCTCTTTTTAATAGAACTAGTTTTTTTATTAATTACCTATTTAATAAGACTATTAAGCGCGTATAGTAGTAATATTAAATAGAGGTCTAGAAGCGTTAAATATAGCACTAATAGGGTTTAAAAACTCTCTAGCTTTTGCCTAAAGATTTATAGATAGACTATTCTAGAAGTATAAACACTTTATTTAGGTATATATTAATAATATTATTGTGTTTTTAGATAATTTAGAAGAGTATTTAAGCTATCTTAAAATAGTTCTTAAAATCCTTAAGGAGAATAGATTAATAATTACTATAAAAAAGTTATTTATTAGCTACCCTGCTATTTAGTTACTAGGATTTGTTATTAATAGTAATAGAATTATAAATACTAATAATTAGCTTAAAGTGTTTTAAAAAATAATATTTCTAAGCAATTTATTAAGTCTTAAGACTTTTATTAGAATAGCTAGATTCCTATATAATAGAATCCTATAGTTTAATATGCAAATCTAACTATTATAGGCATAAAAAACGGCATTATTACGCGAATTTTAAGAAAAGGATAAAAAGATTACTAGTATCTTAAAGCTAATATAGAAGAGAAAAATATAACTAAAGACATTTTTACTAACTAGAGATAAGGAAAAGGTATTTAAAGATATTAAGATATTTTTAAGTAAGAAACAAACTTTATAGTACTATAACCTAAAAAAGCCACTATTCTTTAAAATTAATGCTTATAAAGAGGGATTTAGTTTATATATTTTCTAGCTATAAGAAGAATAGGATAGTTAAAGTATTCCTAGGAGGGAGATTAAAAATAACTAGATATAGCTAATTCTATTCCTTTCTAAAGTAATATTAAGCGTTAAAAAACAATATAGTTTAATAGAGGCGGAGGTAGCTATGATTATATAGAGCGTTAGAAAGCTCTAGAAGATAGTATAATCTAATAACGCTATAGTTAATATATTAACTAACTATTCTCTAGCAAAGGGTATTATTAAATATACCTTATTATTAATAATAGACCTTAATAAGGCTAATTTAAAACTAGCTAAAGTTATAAATTATTTATTATAATTTAGCCTAAAGGTAATATATATACTAGGAGTGTTAAATATGGTTCTAGACGCGCTCTCTAGATTACTAGTAGAGGTAACCTATAGGAAAGTAGCATAGAAAAGCTAATATAATAAGTTAGATACTAGTGTATATTTTAGCAAAGAATATACTATAACTATAATTATAGATAATAAACTTAAGGCTAGAATTATTAAGGGGTACTAATCTAATTATAAGTTTAGCTAAATTATTATATTAATAAAAGCCTACTAAGAAAGATAAGTAGTAAAGAACACTAGAACTAGACTAAAGATCCCTTTATATAGCTATAATTTACGTAAGGATAGATTATTATACTACTATAGTAGGGATGGATTTTTCTACCTATATATTCTAATAGTAGAGGTTAAATCTATACTATAATTAGTATATAATAAATAGTAATACTTTAGAATTATAAGGATAGCAGTAGAATTATAGTTAGTCTATTTTATATAAATAAGTTAATATATTCGTAATTATATAGCCTATTATATAGTGTGTTAGGAGAATGTAATTAATTATGCAAAGCCCCTAGGGGAAATGCGGCCCTTATAGTTAAAACTAATGCCATTTTATACAATTTCCCTTAATTTTATAATAGATATACTAGAGGTCTTATTAGCAAATACTATATAGTAAATAGAAGGGTACGTAATATATAACTTACTATGCCCTATAAACTGCCTTTTTAGTAAGAGAATATTATTAATACCTAGATATACTATATATCCTATAGAAATCTAGGTAGAATTACTTCTTTAGGCACTATATATTATAGATTAGGGGTTACTAAGATAGATTATAAGTAATAGAGACCTAAAGTTTATATCTAATATATAGAAAGCTATATTTAAGTAAGTAGGGGTAAAACTCCTTATAAGTACTATATATTATCCCTAGATAGATAGAATAGCTAAAAGAAAGAACCAAATAGTAATAATTATAATATAGTATTATATAGTAATAGACCTAGATATAATATAGATATTGCTATTACTAGTATTATAATACTAACTAAATAACACTATAGTAATAAGTACTAGCTAGGCACCTAATAAGCTTTTATATAGATTTTAGCCTTTAAGTATTATTAACCTTCTTTTACCGAATAATATAACTAACACAGGGACTAGCATAAATAACATTATAGTACTATAGAAACTATATTAGCACAAAGCTTAATTAGCAATTATAATAGTAGCTACACTAGTGAAAATTTAGTATAATAACCGCTATAAACCAGTTAATATTAATAAAGGTAATATAGTTTACCTGCAATTATATAAGGGATATAAACTACCTAGTAAGCTAAAGAAAAAATAGTCCCTATAAAAGGCAG
Organism: Epichloe scottii; assembly: GCA_021950295.1. NCBI lineage: Eukaryota > Fungi > Ascomycota > Sordariomycetes > Hypocreales > Clavicipitaceae > Epichloe > Epichloe scottii. The sequence continues at coordinate 4,679,736 of CP083247.1, read as the reverse complement.
GTCCCTATAAGGTACTAGAGAAGGTAAATCTATTAGCTTATTAGTTAGAATTCCTACTAAATTCGTAAGTATATCTAGTAGTATTAGTAGTATAGCTATAGAAGCTAGTATAAGAAAGGGATTTATTTAAGAGAGAAGAACTAGCTCTACTACTAATTTTATTTAATAATCTAGAGGAAATAGATTATTAGGAAATTAAGTAAATCTATAATTATTAGGTTAAAATTTTAAAGCGGAAAAATAAGGTAGTAAGAGTAGAGTTTCTTATTAGATAGAAAGGATATACTGCTAAAGATAACTAATAGGTAGCTAAAAATAAGATACGGATTAATACATCTAAAATAGTAGAAGAATACCTTAGGAAGAACCTAATTAATTAGGCTAAAGAATATATAAAAAGAGACTAGTAACCTATAAAGAAATAATAGTAGTAAAAGAAGAATTTAAATAATAGGTACTAGATCTAATAAGCTAGTAAGGAGGTAGGAGTTTCTAGGGGCCTACTTATATATATTATTTATTATACTAACTAGGATTATCTTACTATACTTAAACTTTATATTATTATATAATTAAATAATAATTATAGTATAGTTAGATTTAGTATAAGCATAGTTAAATTTAACTAAGTTATTATATTTTACTTTATAGTAATAACTAGTAAGAGTGCTAGCGTAGAATTTAAAGTAGCTAAAGCCTTTATTAGTAGAAATAATAGATCTAGTATTTATAAAGAAAGTAATAAACTTAGTATTAATAATAGAGATTAATAATATTTATAAGTAATATAGAACTATAAGGACTATAGGAAATATTATATTAAATATAACTATTTTACCCCTAGAGTTAAATACACACACTATATGCTTAGTGTAAACCTAATTCCTCCTAATTTCCTATATTAAAAGCCTAATCTTATTATATTTAATAATAAGATTAATATCTAAGAATAAACACTATATAAGCGGATCCTAGTAGTGTATCTATATATTTAAGTTCTAGTATTAATATAATAAAATTAACTTTTAGGGGAACTTATATACACTAATTTAGGGAGATAATAAGCTAATACTAAAGAAGAGTAAGTAAAATTTAACTAATAAATAGACAATAAGTTATTTAAATTAGGAATAGCTAGCTATTTTAAGGATAAGAAATTCCTTTATTACTATATATAACTAGTAAAGAGGAGTAATTAATAAAGGGAGTATATACTTCCTATTCTTTAAGTAAAAGAACTATACTATTAGTAGTATCTAGGGGAAATATAAATATTAGTAAAGGAATTTAATAAGTTAGCCTAATAGGTAGGAGATAGTAATAGCAATAATATAGGAGCTACTAGTGTTATAAAGGATATAGTTAAATCTAAGGGGCACTAAGAGAAAACACTAACTAAGGATTTAGAAAAAGAGGTTAAGAATAGTAAGAGTAATAAAATTATACTAACTAATACTAGAAAAGAAAGATAGGAGCATAAAGAAGCACTAAGATAATTACTAAAGGATAACCTTACTAGAGCTATAAAAAGAAAATAACTTATAGAGAGCAAAATAACATAAGGAAATAATAAAATTAGCAATATATTAGATAAAAAAGATAATATAATAATAGTTAACCTTACTAATATAGCTACTAAATCCTCTAACTAGGAATCTAGATTTAAGGATAAACCTTTAGAAACTAAAGTTAAAGATAGGATTTTAGAGAGTAAAATTAATAATAAAGTTAATAAGATACTAGTAGAATTCCTTATTAGACTATTATAGGTCTATGTATAAATTACGGAGCTTGATTTTAAATTATTATATATTAGATTTAGATAGCCTAGCTCTAGAAAAGATACTCTAAAGCTAATGCCTAAAATTAGAGTAGTAATGTAAAAAAGAATAATAGAAGAATTTAATATAGAGTATAAAGGAAAAGGTATTAAAGGGATTAATTTTAGCACTTTCTAATACACTATAGTAGGCTAAAAAGGTAGTATATAGGATATGTAGTATACTATATAGGCATATGCATATAAATTCGCATTAAAAGGCGCTATAATAGTATTAAATAGATTAGAGGTATATCTAAATAATATATATTTTATATTATAGTAAAATATAATTATATAGATTTTTACTATTTTTAAAGAATAAAAGGTAATATTAAAAATAAGGAAAGCAGTAGTAAAACTAAATAGGAAGCTATTAAATTAAATTACTACTAATCTAATAGAATATAAAGTAATATAATAGGTAAAGAATTAGATAAAGATAGTAGTAATAGCCTTTTATAATAGTATAATAGTTAAATATAGATAGTAAATAGCTATATATAATAGCACTATGTCTTTATTACTATAAGTAGATTTATTAGCTCTCTATTTTATAGATAAATATAGAGTAGTAAACACTATAATCGCTAGTGTATTAGCTAGTGTTAGTAGGGCGGATTTACTTTGCATTAGCACTAATAAGAAGCTAACCTAGAAATCTACTAAATCCTAAGAGAATAAGAAGAGAGATAGAGAATATAAGTAGAGTAAAATTAATAATATAGTAGACTAAATAGATAAAATAGAAGGGGCTTTTAATAATATAAGAGTAGATATAAGCTTAGTATATAACTTAGCTAGAGAGGCATTAGATTAAGTTTGTTATGGACTGGCCCCTAGGTAACTGCTATTAGGCGTCAATATGATATTAAGAAACTTAAGAAGGGAAGAAAGGAAGAGAGCTAGTCTATCCCCCTTTTTATCCCTTATATCCCCTAGCTATCTTATATTAGCCTCCTTCCTAAACCCTTACTAGTTCCTATTAGCCACCTATCCTTCTAAGCTATAACTAATACTTAGGCAAAGCCTAAGCCCTTTACATACCTCCCTACTTACCTATCCTAGTAATATCTCCTAAGAGTATAAATTATTCCCTATTCCCTTTAAAACCTTCTTACCCCCCTCTGCTCCCCTTAACTTAAATATAGTACACCCCTATGTTATATATATCCCAGTATTAGGTTATAGGGTTATTGCTACCTATTATGGTTTATTATTATTACCTTAAATATAGTACGCGCACGCGTTATATACATCCTAGTAGCGGGTATAGAGTTATCTCCACCTATTATATTATGTTATTATTATTATATAGTGTATGTAACATAGCTTATATATAGCCCTACTAGCCCCTTATATTATTATAATAACCCCCTAACCCTACCCCTACTAGTTTATTACCTTACCTTTACTTTTATATTATATATAAAAACATTTTACTTACCCTCCCTTTCCCCCTAACTTCCCTTTTCCTAACTTTACTTTCTATATATTATAATCCTATCTTAGATTCTTCCTACTCCCTTATTAAGCCTTAATTATATCCTATATAAACGCTTATTAATATACTATACCCTTATAATCCTTCTCCCTATAGCCCTACTATGCTTACTATGCCTCCTACCTATTCTATAGGTAAATATCTTATAGAAGGTAACTTAGATAATAAGTAGTATACTATGCCTACCTTAGTTTTTTATCCCTATAGTCCCTATATAAAACAGGCCCTAACTATAGGTATTATAGACTATTACCTACCTAAGAGTAGTAAGTCCTACCCTCCTTATTAATATAATTATATTACCTATATCTAGCTAACTAGGTACCTATCTACTAACCCTTACCTCTATTATACCCTAAAAGATCTTAAAGCTAAAATTACTATAGGCTAGTATATTATAGAACCTAGTATTACTAAGTTAGTAACTATAAAGCAAAAATTACCTATTTTATCCTAGAAATACTAGTCCCTTATTACCTACTAGAACTCTCTTCTTAATTAGGCCTAGTTTAATCTAGCACCTATCTATTTAGCCCTTAGGCTATCCCCCTTAACTAATACTCCTGCCTTAAATATAACTAGACTTAATATTATCCCCTTTATTACTAGTAGTCCCTTAGCTAGTTATAGAATAAATAACTTATTATACTAAGTTACTAGTGCCTTATTTTAGTAAAACTAGTAGCTTATAAATAGTATAGTTACTATATAATAGGATTTCTATAAGTAGTTTACTACTATAATTAGTATGCTCTCCCCTAGTTATTACTATATTAGTCCTAAGACTAATCCTTAATATATTAAGCTATGTAATAAATCGCCTTCTTATTACTATTAGTATTAATCCTAGCACTCTTCTAGTGTCCCCCTACTAATTTATACTAAATATAGCTTACCCTCCCTAATAGGACTAGTTACCCCTATACTAAGTCTAAATATCTTCCTATTACCTCTAGTAACTATATAGAAACTAAGCCCCTACCTATATACTCCTATCTTCTACCCTCTAGGTAATATACCTCTCCTATTATTTAGTGTTAAGGATAGAGCTATAATAACTACTATATAGATATCTATTACCCCTAAGCTAGATATAGTTTATCCCCTTTTTAATATATTACCCCTATTAATAGGAGTAAAATAGAGTTTAATAGTGCCTTTAGCAAGATTAATAAGGATTTAGTGGCTAAAATAGCTATAATAAGAGTGTATCTTAGTTACACTAAATAATTTATTATAGGTAGTAGTATAAGTATACTCCTAGTCCTATATATAGTCTCTCTTAGTAAATAACTTTTACTTAATTAACTTAGTTTATTATTATATTATATATCCCCCTATTCCTATTTAAAGTTATCTAGCGCCCTTATATTTACTATATTCTCTAGTGGTTCCTATATTAGTTATAAGTAACCCGCCTATTTAACTAGTATATTACATTTATTACCTTTACCTAGTGTATTCTAGGCTATAAGGATCTGCTCTATATAGTATTCCTTAATAAGTTTATTATTATTCTCTAATAATATCTATTCTAGATCTAGTCTAGAGTCTTAGAGCTTCTAACTTAGAAGGGGGTCTATTATTACTTACTCTATAAGATCTATATAGAAGACTAGGTAAATACCTCTTAGTATATCTAATTAGACTATAAGTAGTATTAGAACTTCTATAATAGTATATTTTATAGTAATCTAATTAAGCTTCTATAAAGGGTAATTAGTTTTAATATTCCTAAGTAAGAGCTATACTTTATCCCTAACCTAGAAATATTCTACTAGGTAATATAACACTAATATTATATCCTATTAATATTATTATATATATACTATTATAGCCTAAGCTAAATAAGTCCCCTTCTAGAGGTATTCTAGGAACTAAACTACCCTTCCCTTAGAGATTATAGTGGATAGTACTAGGTCTAGCTATAACTAAATAGGTTCTAAATTATAGCTATATAGTAATCTATTAGGACTTACCCCTATAACTAAGGATATCCTATTATTAATTACAAGCTAATAAGTAGCTAAGTGTTTAGGCTAATTATACTATAAGAAGGAGATAGATATACGTAGTATTACTTACACCTCCTAATTTACCTATTCTATACTACTGTCTATCTATAGGTAATATAATATAGAAAGAAGTTAGTTAATCCTAACTCTTAAGTATAATATTATCTAGAAGTTTTCTAACTAATCTAACCCTTAGTCTATAATAATTAACTAAGGAAAACCTTAAAATCTCTACTACACTATCTTAAACTATTTTACACACTCCTTAGCTATAATAGAGATTATTACCTCTAATTAGATAAACTTAGAAAGCCTATTAGTAATAACTATAAGAAACTAGGGCTATTCTAGGGATAATACTAGTAAGTTTATTATAAAGTTAATAGAGATTTATAACTAGAACTAGTTAGGGATTAGTAATAGTTTTAATAAGCCCTAATATTATTAATAACTTTTATAACTACTAAAGTAGTAGTAGTTATAGATAAACCTTATAATATCCTATAATATCCTATCCTAATAAAACTACTACTATAAGATCTAAAATATTATATTATATCCTAGGTGCCCTACTACTAGCAAATTATAATATTATTAGATAAGCATTATTATAAGAGGTTCCTAGGCTAGGACCTAGGTCTAGCCCTAAAACTAGAGCGCCCTATAGGCACTTAGTAAGCAATCTATAACCTATTCCCTTATTATTACTTCTAGTAGAAACTTCCTTACCCCTTCTTAAATTACCTAAAGCTAGATATAGTATATTAGATCTAATTAAACTACCTAATCCTATAAAGTCTATAGGTACCTTATAGTAAAGAGAGCTTCCCTAGTTAGTAGCGGTGCTATATATAATAATAGTAGACTCTAGCTATAACTTACCCCTAACTCTAATAGTAACTATAAGAGTCCTAAAATAGTAATAGGCTATAGTATTTATCCTATTCTTATACTAGGTCCTAACCTATCCTAGTCCCTTTATAAAAGAGCATCTAGGTAGTAAGCCTATATGCTAGGCTTATATTAGAGATAAAAGTTAAATAAAGCAAGTATATTTGCCTACTAGGCCTACTATTCTAATATTAGCTAAGGTATTATAAAGTATTCTAAATTCTTATAATCTATATAGATTATAAATAGGCAGGACACTCCCTATAGTTTTACTAACTATGCCTTAAGATAAGAGATAATAGCTAGAAGCTCCTTATTATAAATAGTATAATTCCTCTATAAGGCTATAAGGCTTATAGAATAGTATATAATAGGATATAGGATATAATCCTAACCCTCCTATAAGAGGCACCCTCCTAGGGCTATCCCTAAATAATCTGCTTTAACTACTATTAGCTAGTCTAGGTCCTACTATACTAGGACTAGGTATTTAATAAAAGCCTCTTTAAGCCTTTTAAAGGCAGTGCTTTTCTTAGCTCCCTATTAAAATAGGATATCCCTCTTAGTAAGGCATATAAGTAGAGTAGCTAGCTCTAAAAAATCCTAGATAAAATTATAGTAAAAATTTATAAACCTAAGGAAACTATAAACCCCCTATAACTTTATAGGGGCTACCTATTCCCTAATAGCTATAACCTTTATAGGATTAGGGCAAATAGAGTAACCTACTATAATAATATAGCCTAGGTACTAGACTTCCTTTATAGCAAATATAGACTTATTAAGATCTAGGTAAAGGCCCGCTGCCTTTAATTAGCCTAATATTAGCTAAACCTTAGCTATATAGTCTTTCTTTAATCCCCCTAAATAGACTAAGATATTATCTAAATATACTATAATAAAATCCCCTAATACATCCCCTAAGGACTTATTAATATAATATTAAAAGGTAGCTAGTGCTCCTACTAGGCTAAATAGGTAGACTAGCTATTTAAATAACCTAAACCTAGTTTAAAACGCTATTAAGTACTCCTTACCTTTAGCTATCTATAGTTTATAAAATGCTATATAGATATTAACCTTTATAAACTATTATACTTAGGAGAGTAAGTATAGTATTTCCTTAATTAATAGGAGAGGGTAATAATCCTAGGCTATTATCTTATTAAGTGCGCGGTAGTCCACGCAAAAACGCTAACCACCTCTAGCCTTCTTAACTAGAAGAATAGAGGCTATTACTAATAAGGAGCTTACTTAAATCCATCCCTTATCTATTAAGTCTATAATCTAGCGTTTAATCTCTAAGAGTTAGTCCCTTAGTATATTATATAATAGACCCTATAGAAGTGCTAGTTTAGACCTATCTAGGTTCTTATATATATATATATAGTAATTAAGAGACCCCCTATAAGGAGGTAAGCTATCTGCTTTTACTTTATTAAATAGGTCCTTAAAGTCTACTAGTTTATCTAGTAATATTAAAGTATTAGGGTAGGTAGGTTTTAACTTTAGGGTAGTAATCTATAATATTATTATAATTTCCTTTAGACTTATAGTAATAAACCTTATAGTTATATCCTTCTTATATTAGGCTTATTAGGCTTCTACTATATATAAGAACCTAATAATTCCCTAAACTAGTTTGCTTATACTATATTCTACTGCCTTAGAAACATATAAACCCTTAGCTACCCTAATTACTAACTATTACTTAGCTATATAAATAATAATATCTTACTATTCTAACTATAGTATCCTAAAGATTATATCTTAAGTAAGACCTAATATAATATATAGATATACTAATAATTCCTACCTATTAATATTAATCCTTATATATACTATATACATAATTAAAGACATATCTTCCTAGGTATAAACCCCCTTCTTCTTATTTCCACTACTATATAGACTTACCTCTGCTTTAGTAATTATATAAGCTCTAGGCCTAGTTATTATACTACTAATTTGCTAATAGCGCTATAGTAATTATACCTACTATTAATTTAGATATTAAGGTATAAATATATATTAAAGAGTATAGGAACTAAGAATAGTAGTTAATCTATATAGTATTCTATATTTTCCTCTATATCTATACACTAGCTATACTTATCCTTATCTATAGGTAATAACTAGCCTCTATGCCCCTATATAAGACTCTACTTAGGGGCTACTTATTTTCCTAGGGTTAAGTATTAACCTCCTTATTAGCGCTCTCCTTATCTACCTTATATATATTAATAATAACCTTTAGATAAGGTTAGTAGGTAGGAAGGAGGGTATACTCTTAGATCTAGTGTTTTATTAAGCTATAATATAAGTAGTATTCCTCCTTATAGTGTCTTATTATTTTATTTATTATAACCTATTAGGCCCTTAGCCTCCTACTATTAGTCTTTTAAGGCTTCCTTTCCTCTCTATATTAGCTTATTTACTAGAGCGGGTTAATATAGCCTAGACTCTAGTTATTAGCGTATTACTATCTTAGTTAGTTTATTAGGGTATAGGTTATACTAGTTAGGGTCTATATTAGGTTTAATACTTATCCTCTAAGGCTAAGGCCTTAATATTAACTATAATACTATAGTATTATAAGACTATAAGAGGGTAATCTATATAACTAATTCCTCTACTAATACTAACCTCTCTTAGCTACTTATTAAAAGCGTATTATAACTTTACTAGCTTAATATTACCTACCTACTATCCTCCCCTTACTATAGAGAGTTTCTATTTAAAGTAAATAAAGAATATAGTAAATAACTCCCTAGACCCTTACTTAATCTAGTTAAGTTCTATAAGGGCTATCTCCTATTTATAAGGGTTAGAGAATATACTCTCTAGGTAGCTAAGGAAGCTAATAGGGAAGTAATTATATAAGTAACCTACCTTAAAGTATATAGCTATATAGGACTAGACCTTTAGCGCTAAGTTTTAGTAAATAAATATCTATTAGTCCTTATTACCTCTAATAAAGTCCTTATCTACTTCTAACTTATATTATATAAGGAACCTCTATATAGTAAATATAGTCTTATTACTATTATATAGATTACCTATAGGGATTAGTTTTTAATATAGTTATTATATAGTAAGTAATATAGTAAGGGTAGTATATTATATAGGAGGGTATAGGTCTAATACTAGGGGTTAAATAGGGATATTTACTAGGGGGCTAACTAGAATAGTAGTAGTGGGTTTATATAAACTTAGTATTATAGAGTCTTAATCTCTCTTACCTACTACTTAATTATAAGTTAAAGTATATTAATTTATATATTATAAGCTAATAGTAGTAATATAGCATTTATTAATAGGGTTCTTATCCCTAGGTTTCCTTTAACCTATAGTTATAGTATATCTATTATATTATCTTCTTCTATTATATTAATTTATTTATTTATTTATAGTAGTGCTATTATTTTTAGTAGCCCTCTATTAAGGCTAAAGGAAGTTTCTTAAATATTATAGACTAGCCCCTAGGTAACTACTATTAGGCATTAATATAATATTAAGAAACTTAAGGAGGGAAGAAAGGAAGAGAGCTAGTCTATCCCCCTTTTTATCCCTTATATCCCCTAGCTATCTTATATTAGCCTCCTTCCTAAACCCTTGCTAGTTCCTGTTAGCCACCTGTCCTTCTAAGCTATGACTAATGCTTAGGCAAAGCCCAAGCCCTTTACAAAGTTAAGGAATTAGTAAATTTAATAATAAAGGAGGCAGAAAAAATAAAGGAGAAGTTTATATAAATAGTAGAAATACTAAGAAATTATAAGGAGAAGATTCTAAAGCTTAACCCTAGAGTAATATTAACTAATTTTAGTAAATAACTTATAGAATTTAAGGAGAGTATAGTTAGTAAGAGTAAGCTAGAGAAAAAGCTTATAATACTAGTAGGGATAATAGTAGAAATAGTATAGTAGATAGATACCTAGAAAATAATAATAGATAAGCTTATATAAGAATAGAAAGAGCTTAAAGGGAAGATAAAAAAGGCAAAAACTATAAAACTAAGTCTAGCTAAATCTAGTATAGTATAAAGCAAATTATATAGTAAAATACTAAATCCTAGTAATAAGCAACCCTAAGGCAAAATACTAGAAAGCCTAAGTAAGAAAACTAGGCTAAATAAAAAACTTAGTCTAATAAAACTAAAGGCTACCTAGGTAATTCTATAATTAACCCTATTAAAAACGCTAGTAATATAAGCATAGCTAAGAATAATAGGAACGTAGAATAAGATAGCGCTACCTTCTAATTAGCCCGCGGTTAGACCTACTATAACGTAGGATAATAGGAATAATAAATTTACTAGATTAATAGATTAAGGATATAGATTTAGATAAAAAAAATAAATAAAAAAACAGAAATTAGATTCTATCTAGTAATAAGATAATATAGTTTAGGATTAGACTAGGGATATACTAGAAAGGATAATTAATTAGTAGGATTTAATAACTTACTAAAAGGAGGGGATAAAATTAGTAATTATAGGAGAATAAAATTTAGTAATAAAGTAGGAGATTATAATAAAATTAGTATAACTATTATTTAATATAATAATTTTGTAAGTACTATTATAAGGCATGGTTTAGTAAATAGTAATTATAGAGTTAAGTGAACCTATAACACTAAAGCCACTAGTATAGCAGGGAATGCGCTATATCTATCTCCTTATAAGATTTAACTTAAGCTATATTTCTTTTATTTACGTTAATAGTTAAGGACCTAAATCTAGCCACTAGCTAGCTATATTTAACTAGGATAGTTATTTTTAAGGCACGCCTAGCACTTATTATATAGTAGAATGCCTAGAAGCGGAAGGGACCCTTATAGGGCTAGATTTAGTAACCTAGAGTAGGGGACAACTCAATTCTTATAATATACTTTACTCCTAATAGTAACTTTCCTAAAGTAAACTTAGCATGATTCATGACCTATTGAATCCGTTGGCCCCTCTGACGGATTCAACCCCTTACGTGCCAAATCAGCACGTAACACTATATATTAGCCTAATTTGCCTTTAATAATAATTTTAGGTAAATAATTAATTCTATTATACCTATGTTAAGTAGTATAAACACTACTACCTATTTATAATCTTACTATAATAATATCTAAACTTTTATTCTTATATTCTTAGATAATTTATTAGTAAGGGTATTATCCTAGGCCTAAGCAAAGCTAATTAGTGTCTTATTTATATCTTGCCTTACTACTTAGTTACTATTATTTCTATATAATAGTATTATATAGCTTACGCTCTTATAGATAAAATAATCTAGTTCTTTATATCTTAGTATAATATAACTAGGTTATTTATATTTAAAGCATACTATAAGGGATTTTATAGCTCCCTTACTACTTTATTATAGTATATTTACTATAGGTAAATTTAAGCATTACCTTTTCTATCTATAGTCTTATTTATAGTTATTACTTTAGTTACTATTCTAACCTATTTTTATTATAACTTTTGCTTTCTTTCCTTAACTAGCTAAATAAGTCTATATTACTAAAAACTCCTAGCTAAGTATTTACTTCTTTATAGTATTATTTAGACTATTAATAAATATATAAATATAAAGTCTTATAGGGATTGCTTTAGGGAGTTTAGCCTTAGCTTTTATTTATATTTTTATAAATCCCTAAAATAACTAATAGTTTTCTTATCTAAGGGTTAGTAGTATTCTTATAGCTTTTAAGCACTATATATTCTTATCTATTATTCTAGTTTTTAGCTAATCTATAAACCTAGCCTAGGTATAGTCCTAGTAATTTATATAACTATCTATAGCTATATAATATATCTATTATTACTTTATATCCTTTACTAGGTAGCTACTAGTATAGGTTACTTTAGTAGTATTATTAATAAATATCTTATAGTCTAGGGTAAAAGCTATATTAAGGTTTACTAAGAAATATTAAAGACTTTTATATAAATCTCCTTTATATACTAAAGTCTTTAGTTATATTTTTATAAGACTATAGTAATATAGGGTTATAGTAGGTTTAGAGCTTCTTAGTAAGTCTAAAGGTAGTATAATTATAGGTTCTTTAGTAAGGTTAGTAAGTCTAGTGCTAGTACTTACTAATAAGGTACTTACCTTAATTATATACTACTATTCCTATAGCTATAGAATTTTCTATCTTTTTTAAGCTCTTTATAGCTTAGTCTTAGCTTACTTAAGGATTTAGTTTAGCTTTTCTTTACTATACTTAATTTCTCTATAATTATTATATTAATTTATAGTAGGCTCCTTATTATTATTTTAATCTTTAGGAGTACTATTTTTATTATTCCTATCTAGGCTATTAGACCCTAGAATTATACTATCTTAGTATTTTATATTATTACCTAAGTATAGTATACTAGCTATATAGTTACTATATATAGTAAATTATATAGCTATTCTATTTAATTCTAATATTATAATCTATAACTAATAATCTATTTGCCCTAAAGGGTTTAAGAGTTTAATTTATTATAACTAAAGGCATAGAAAGAGATAAATAAAGTAATAATAGGAGAATAAGGTTACTACTATTAAGGTAATAGCTAGGGATAGGTATGTAAAGGTTTTAAACTCTAACCTCTCCCCTAAATAGGAGAGGTCCTTATTATATACCTTCTCCTTACGCCTATATAACTATCTAGCTATTAGGTCCTAGCACACGAGTTATCTAGGGATTCGCCTTACTTAGAGAGGCAGCCCTCTTATAATGTCTCTCATGCCTTTGTGCTCCTAACACTAATATAAAGGACTTTAAGAACGCTATTTATATTAAGGTGCTATTATTAATAGAACCTTTAGTACTTACTAGTATATAGAGAAATAATTCCTTAAAGCTTATAGCTACTAGCATATTTTATAAGATATTATTCTTCCTTAACTAGTATCTTTACTACTAATTTTGTAGAATAAATACTAGAATATATATGCTATTAATAGTGCTAATAGCACTATTAAATTCAAGGAACTTCTTATTTAGCTTTATAAATAGCAAGACTAACTATAGCTTTAGCTAATAAATAAAGATTATATATAAATGCCTTATTAGATTAATAAGCTTATAAAAAATTTAAGATACTAATGCTTATAATAGTAAAAATTAATACCCTATATTTCTCTATAGCTTATTATATATATAAATCTATAAGAAGACTATTACCTTTTACTTAATTAATTAATATTATAAAGAGCCTACTAAGGTATTAATATAAAGCTAGTTATAAAGCTTAAGAAAAGTCTCCCTTATTATCTAAAAGAGGTCTTTAAATTCGCTTTTTAATAATTATTAAAGAAGCTTTTTATAGTAATCTTATAGTACTATTAGTAATATATAGGTACCTTTAATGCTTAGGAGGGTATTATAAGTATTATTATAGTTATTAATGTGCTTATAGAGGTAATATAGCTTATATAGGGTTTTTTATAATATACCTAGCTTTTAGTAATACTATAAAATTAATATTATATGCTAAAGGTTATTATTAGTGTCTTTATCTATAATAAATTAATTAATTATAAGGCTATTTACCCTAAGAAACATTATTATAGCTTATAGCTAGGTGTAAAGTTAGTGCTAGTGTAAACTTTATAAGTAAACTATATAAAGTGTAAAGTTTATGCCTAGAAAATAGCAGAATTTGCTTTATTCTTAGTATCTAATCCTATTATAGGCATTTACGCGGCCCTAGTTAAAAAGATACATTATAAATAGGAGGGGAAGTAGTGTTTATATAATTTAGATAAAGTTCTATAAATTTCTATAGAACTTAGCTAATAAAAATGGCTAGTGCGTCCGCTTAAGTGCATTTTGCACCGGTGTAAAGTTTGCACTGGCTCGTGGATCAGACCCTTAATACGGCTAATACCTCAAGCAGGTCAGGTCACTCCATAAACCTTGGTTTATCTACATCCTCTATTACATATTATAGCGCATCTTTTAGCCTACTATGTGTGAGTTTCCACAAGTATGTCTACACATAATCTGTATGCAAAGGTACTTCTTCCGTTTTGGGTTGAGTTACCCCGTACTACTGCGCGTTTACGTACTCCGTACTCGGCTGTCTTGCGCGGATAGGGTGAGCAGGGCTTGTTAGGCCGCGAGGCACCCCGTACTCCTCTACATATGTAAGTCTTGGGATAATCAATTCCTTGCTTGCCTTCAGAGCCTTCAGAGTCTACTATTAATCAGGGTCAGGGGTAATATCCTCCTAGCCCTGGCTTACATAAAGAGCTTCCTCTCCCTTCCATGGCCTTTTTCTTAAACTGCACTCTGCATCCACAGACTACCATAAAACTACAACGCCATACCCCCCTTTTGCCTTTCAGGGTACAGCGCAAACCAGCGGCAATTGATTTACAATGCCGGAAAAAGTCACGAGAGACTACCAAGAGCACCTTGGTCAGGAGCAATGCTCAGAGGCCTTCAACTCTCTTCTTGCTACACCATATGAAACTACCAGCCGCAGCTGTTTTCTATGGCAGGGCCCCCCAAAATACTTCTTGATACATGCCTCGTGCTGTTGTACAATCTTACACTCAACGCCTACTCCGAGCCATCCTTTGCCCGGAACGTCACCTCCTCGCGTTTCTCTGCTTGCCGATCTGCCCGATCCTCTCTTTGCCATCCATCCAGGGCTGCAGGACTTTGGGAATCGCCACTGTGCCCGTCTCTTCGTCCCACCCGTTCTCCAGCAGCGCTGCAATGACGCGCGGCACAGCCAGTGCGGTTCCGTTGCACGTCCACGGGAATGTCATCTTGCCGTCGACGCGGGTGCGTGTGGCTAGCCGTCTGGTCTGGTAGCCAGTACACATACTCGACGAGGTGAGTTCTCCCCAGCCCTCGTTGTTCTGCTGCCTGCTGGGAAACCACGCTTCGATGTCGACCTTGCGCGTGGCGGAGGCGCCCAGGTCCGTGGCTGGCATCTCCAGTACCCGGCAGTACAGATCAAGGGACTGCAATATCTCCGTCTGGATATCCAGCATCTCTTCATGGACATCTTCGGCGTCGCGTTCATCGGGGGCCGTCCACGCAAACATTTCCACCTTGGTGAACTCGTGCACGCGGTAGAGGCCCTTTGTGTCGGCGCCGCGAGCACCAGCCTCGGCGCGGTAGCATCTCGATACGGCGACGCGCTTCAGCGGCAGATCGCCTGCGTCAATGATCGTGTTGGCCTTCATGCCGGCGAGGGATATCTCCGACGTCCCCGCGAGGCACATCTCCGGCACGCCCCTTTCCACGTCGGCCTGGGACTGCGCAATCGAGTACACTTGCTGCTCGCCGTGCTGATCGCGCGGCTGGAAGCCACAGGCTGCTCCGATGTGGCTGTACACCATTGTCGGCGGGGCGACCTGCGTCCAGCCATGCCTGGTAGCCACGGCGAGGGCATACTGAACAAGGGCCTGTTCGAGTTGCGCCGCTTCGCCAAGCAGGTAGTACCATCCCCAGCCGGACGCGGTCGCCGCGCCGGAGAAGTCAAGCAGGCCTAGCTCAGAACCGATGTGCACGTGGGAGCGCCAGGACGGCGAATCATGAGCCTTGTCGAACTCGGGCGCCTCGTTGATGTAGCTCAGCAGCCGGGGCTCATCGCCCAGAGGCGTATTTTCGCTCGTCAGGTTGGGGATTTCAAGCGCCAGCGCTTCCATCTCCGCCACGGCCTCTGCCTCGTCTTTTTCGATGACTGATAGCTGGCCCTTCAGCTGCCTGGCCTCCTCTTGCACCTGGTCCCTGCTCATTTCGCGAATGCTTATCATGTCGTCGCCTCCGCTGCTCGGGGCGGGATTGGCGAGAAATTTCCGCAGTAAATTGGACCTTTCTCGTAGGGAGCGGCCTTGCTTTTGAAGGTCCTGCCACTGGGAATGTAGTTGAATGATTTTGGCGGGATGTTGCGCTTGCGCCTTGTAATTGCGCTCTGTGCATGTGAACTCGTAGAGCTCTGGGTTTTGACGAATGTCCTTGATGTCGATGATGGGTTTGGGCGCCACAGACGGTCGCTTGTTAGCTGCAAAGTTGCGAACTGGGGTGGCCCGCGGCCGCGGCCGAACTGTGCGACAGCGCATGCATGTCAGCGACCGGTTCATCGTGGTTGATCTTTTGAAGTTGGATGCTTCATGATGTTCACGTCGAGCTTTCAATTTCAGCAACGTGAGGTGAGGTTGGAAGCTGATGGAGAGCTTTTGGGGGGGGCAGGGGTCTAATGCAATTAACCGATTATCGTGACTTGACGTACACAGAGTATCCGAGGAAATCGAACAAGGGGGAAAGAAGAAAAGTGAAAGAGACAATGAAAACGAGCATGATTGGGGCAATGGGCACTCTGAATTGTGTGTTAAATGCGCAGAAGTCAACATGGCATCTCCTTGAATGCCCTGAGCATGCCCGATTCTGCCTACAAAGTGCCCCAAACGCCGAGAGTCCAGTTCGCGTGATGCCCTCCACTGCCGCGCATGAGACCCGTTGCACCCATGCTCTGTCGTTGCTGAGCCTTGACATCGACTTCACTCGACCGCGATGCCCCATTGGCACCCTGCTGCAGCCATACTTCCCTCTCTATGGTGGCCATTGCAGGAATCTTCAGCTGGCATAGCAAGCTCGCGCCAGCCCAAGCACCCAACGAGTGCAAAGCACGAAGCTGACCCTGGAACTGATGCGCAACTGGTCTGTTCCGTGCGATCTTGGCTTCGACAACGTCTTCATGAGACTCTACAGTCCCAGCCTCGGACCGCATTCCATCCGACTCATCGCCGCCAGATTCAGAAGTCGCAACAGAGGAAATGCTGGATCTCTGGAGACTGTTTTCCCGCCGAAACCTGTGGTTATTCCGTAGTTGCTCCACGCCTTTGCCAAACACGGGCTCCCATCCTCTCTGTGCTACCATACTGGTAAGCTCGTCCACGATTCGTTCCTTGATGCCCAAAATATCTGAACATCCCCCAGTAAATACAATGCGAGACATACACACGGCTCGTACGTCCACCGGCAGTTGCAGCAAGTGGTGGTACAGGAGCAAATGTAGTGGCAACTCGTGGTCGTCAAAAGCAGACCGTGCAGCTGAGGGATCAAAGTACGCGTCGTCGCAGGTGTCGGCGAGCTTGTTGAAAGGAACATGAATGGTTGCAGGTGGATTTGCAGATCGGAGAGGCACTTCGGCAATGCCACTTGGTTGGCTGGACTCTGCTTCATATTCGTCTTGCTCCTCAACAGTATCCAGCTGTGCTGATTGTCTTTGAGAAGACTTGAAAGCCGAGGGCCGACACCACATAAGCCGACATAGAACATCCTCGCAATCTTCGAAAGAAACTGCCTTGTATCCAAACTCGTCGTCATCTTCAGCGGTGGGTATCAAGCCATGAAGAAGTTTGTAAAGCTCTTCGGTAAGACTCTTACCAGCCCTCACTGTTCTTGAGCTCTTGACCTCTCTATATTCATATACACTGGTCGCGACTGTTTCGCTCCATCCCATGTCAATTACCAATGCGGAACGAAGACCAGCTCCCACGGCCACCATGGTTGGCGCTGACATGAGCGAGATGATGGGCGTTTGGAAGTTGGTGAATAGGGTGTCCAATACCGTTGACAAAATTGGAACTGGCAAGGCAGAGTCCAGCACAAGCCCAACTCGTCTGGGCCGTGAGTCGATGAGCAGAAACCTAAAATGCCGTCAGCGTGAGCTTGACGAGGACATTCGCTGGAATGTTACCTTGTGAAAGCGTCGCGCAACATTCGGTCCAATTTGTCCTGGAGCAAGCCCAAATCAAAATCCCGTATATCATATCGCCATATTTCGTAGTCAATGGCCCATTTCATGGAAGTTCCTGATCTTGGTTCCTGCCAAGCTCGAAAATCTCCAGCTCGTCGTTGTTGCTCCGGTCCACAGGTCAGGCACGCTTTGGGCAACGAGTCCCCGGCAAAGCCAGCACGGATGAAGCGTGAGCCCAGCTCTAAGATTATGAAGTCATCATCGGCACGAATGGTCGATGGCGAGCCAAATGAAGGTGCGATGGTCCTTGGCGGGGTGTGAGGTGTCGATGAGCTGGCCGGGGCTTGTGACGTTGACGATCTGATGCTAGCCACGCTTCTGTGAGCAAGCGCGGGGCCTGCACTCGAAGACATGGCTGGACATGCCGCTCAGCTAAAGTTCTCTGGACTGACAGGCGTTCAATTGTCAGGATGTGATGGTCTACGTTGTGCAAGCTCATGTCGAAATGACCTGAGCAGCCAATCACAAACACACACACCACTGGCCGTCGCAATATGCATGTATTGAAGCGTGCATCGGCTGTCTCAGCGCCGACGCGCCGGCAAAGTCAACAAACGCTGAGACTGTCACTTCGGTGACGTGGGGCCCTCAGCACCGCCGTGAACTCTCAACTTCACGTCACCACCCCGCGACAGCCCAAGTTTTGGCGTGCGGTGCCTGCCCACAATGGGCATCAAAGGGTAATACCTTTCGCTTGTCCGAACCCTTTTTCTCCTAGCACCTAATCAAGCTAACCTAGTACAGCATTTATCCGGAACTCGGTCCCTGCAAACGCATCTCGTTGGCCAAGCTGGCAGGTGATTGCCTCGAGTCAAACAGGCGACCGTATCGAATCGCCGTTGATATCGCGATATGGCAATTTCAGAATCAAGCAGCGCGAGGTTCGATTACACGACTCGTGTCCGGATTGTTACTTTTTACCTAACATGAATTAGGTGGAACAAATCCTGCAATTCGCACGCTATTCTATCGCCTCGTCCGACTTCTCGCCACTCCCATACAACCCATTTTCGTCTTTGATGGCCCTTATAAGCCGGTATTCAAACGCAATAAACGATCTGGTCGGGGTGATGGCTTCGCTATCGCCATGGCAAAGCGCCTTATCCGTTTATTTGGCTTCCCAGTGCACGACGCCCCTGGAGAAGCGGAAGCAGAGTGCGCTTTACTTCAAAGGCATGGAATCGTAGACGCAGTCTTAAGCGAAGATGTCGATACTATAATGTTTGGATGCACAAAAACCTTGCGAAACTGGTCGGCGGAAAGCAAAACCGCCAAAACGCCAACCCATGTGTCTCTCTACGATGTCCACGATATGAAATTAGGAGACCTAGGCCTTGATCGGGAAGGGATGGTTCTGGTAGCGCTTATGAGTGGTGGTGATTACCTTCCTGACGGTATACCTGGCTGCGGCGTCAGGGTGGCATGCGAAGCAGCTAAAGCTGGCTTTGGTAAATCCATTTGTCGCTTAAAGGCTTCTGACACGGCGGGTGTTCAGAAATGGCGGGACACGCTAAAACACGAATTACAAACAAACGAACAGAAATTCTTTCGGATAAAGCATAAGAAATTAGGCATACCAGAGGATTTTCCAGATCTCGAAGTTCTGAGGTACTACACGCATCCCGTTGTGTCCCCTGAATCTAGCCTACCGGATATCAGACAGAAGGTAGATCATAAAAGCGACCTGCAGTTAGAGGCGCTGCGCGAGTTTACTCGAGAGACATTCGACTGGGACTACAGAATAGGCGCCATCAAGTTTGTTCGTGTACTAGGCCAGGCGTTGCTCGTGCAAAACATTACTAAGAGAACAGACACGGTTACTAAGAGAACAGACGCGAACGCTCAGCATATTAAGCGTATTGCTGGGCGACGAACACATTTCAGCACAGACAGCACCCCTGAACTGCGGATATCCTACATCCCCGAGGAGGTTGTCCCAATAGACATGTCGAACGAAGTGGACGAGGTGATACAAAAGGGCCGCAGTGGCCTAGCGCTGAACAGCGACGAGGAGTTCGAGGCACCAGGGGCCGTGGATGATGCACCCAAAGTTTTCGACATTACCAAACCCGACTTGGCCTGGGTCCTAGAAGGGCTGGTCAAGGCCTCGGCGCCTAGTGTATATCAAGAATGGAAAGACAAGGAAAGCACCAAGGCTGTTCGAAAATCGCCTACAAAGAAGGGCAGATTTGCCAAGTCTTCCAAGGGTCCCGACATGCCTCGTGGAGCTCTCGATCGATACGTCAAAACTACGAAAGCACCTACCAGCCAGCTGTATTCCAAAATACCACCTGAGCCAGGTCCGGATCCTCTCCCAGGCAGCCCTACTCGCCCTTTGGCACGCAGTCCAAGTAAGCAACCCTCGTCGCCTACGAGCAAGAGTCGGGTGGAAAAGTCGGCCGTTCAAATCCTCGACAGCTCACTAGATACGCCTAGATCATTCAAAACCCAAAAACAACCAGAAACGATCTACATCTCGTCTAGCCCACCCACGGCATTTATCCCCTCGCCCCTCAGACCATGCTCAAGTGCGGCTCCAGCACTTTCTCCATCGGACAAAGGGTCTACATCACTGCGGCCTACTTTTCAGAAAAATCGTTGTCAGGTTTTGAAGCAGTCATCTATGGAGATGTTTGTGGCGAAATCCAAGTCCTACTCCGCATCTAGTTCTACAAGACCCAAACAAAAAGGACTGGAAGATGAAGAGGGTGATTCTGACCTGGAACCACTTTCATCACTGACGCAACCTACACCATCTGCCGAGGAAGCTTCACCAGAACGCACTAGTCTTTCGCAAGATGACAATCAGAATAACAAGGAGCCTGATCTCGCAAGCTCGTCGTCACCAAAGAAGAAGCTTTTCAGAGCGCGAACTTCAGCTCCGGGATTCTACGAGGAGGTTGATCTGGATGACGAAGAGCGTGATGACCAGTTGGCGGCGGCAGGCAGCCGGACAGGCCGCGCTGTTCGTTGGAGCGATGTTTCCATAATTGATCTCACTTAGTGTGTAGACGATGGTTTTAATAATAAGACTTTTTTTTCAAAACACAGTTGCATCATTCCGCCTCGTCCATGCTCATGTCGGGATCAACCTCGGTACCCAGATCCCTCTCGTCAAGGAACTTGCGATCGGCCAGCTCCCGCGGCAGGTACGTCTGTCTCACTTTGCCGTCCCTATAGTTTGGCGGATACTTGTACTCGGCACCGCAGCCCATGTCGCGCATCAGACGAGTGGGGGCATTGCGCAGATGCAGCGGAACGGGCAGGCTCGCCACACCCGGCTCTCGCAGAGCGGCGTAGGCATTGTTCAGCGCCCGATAGGCACGCGTGCTCTTGGGGGCGAGACACAGCGCCACGGCGCAGTGGGCGAGGGGTATGCGGGCCTCGGGCATGCCGATCTGCTGCGTGGCCGTGTACGTTGCCGTCGCCAGCGGAAGCAGAGTGTTGTCCGCGAGGCCGACGTCCTCGGAGGCGATGACCACCATGCGTCGCGCGACGAACAGCGCATCTTCCCCGGACTGCAGCATCCGGGCCAGGTAGTACAGCGCCGCGTCGGCGTCACCGCCGCGCACGGATTTGTGGAAAGCCGAGATGGAGTCGTAGTGCTGATCGCCGCCCCGGTCATAGACCAGCGTCTTTGTCAGCGATGACTTGATGTCCTCCTTGGTGATGCCCTCTCGCGTCGTCAGCGAGAGAGCCAGCTCGAGCAGGTTCAGCGCCGTCCTGGCATCGCCGTCGCTGAACCTCGCCAGGTACCCCATCATGTCGTCGTCAATCAGCGGCGAGGGCGGGTAAACCGACTCCTCGGCCTCTCTGGCCCTCCTCAAGATGCCCATGACGTCCTCGGCCGTCAGCGACTTGAGCGTAAACGTCCTGCACCGCGACAGCAGCGCGCTCGCCACCTTGAACGACGGGTTCTCCGTCGTCGCGCCGATCAGCGTCACCGTGCCGGCCTCGACGGGTTGGAGAAACACATCCTGCTGGGACCTGCTGAACCGGTGCATCTCGTCGCAAAAGATGATTGTCTTGCGCCCCGTCAGACGCAGCTCGCCCGCCGCCTCGTGGAACAGCCTCTTGCACTCCCCGACCCCGGTGTGAGTCGCGTTGAGCTCGATGAACCGCCCGCCCACCATCTGCGCGATGCACCTCGCGATCGTCGTCTTGCCCGTCCCCGACGCACCCCATAATATCAGCGAGGGCACGCGGTCCGACTCAATCAGTGACCGCAGGACGCCCTTCGGGCCGACCAGGTCCTGTCCGAGCACCTGATCCAGCGTCTTGGGTCTCATCCTCTCCGCCAGCGGCGCACTCCTCTGCGTCTTGGTCCGCTTCACGGCCTTGCCCTCCCCTCCGCGCTGGCGCTCGAAAAGCTCGTATTCTCCTTGTCCGCGCCAGGGCCCTCCCCGAACCCCTCTTCTTCCCGGCAACAGGCGGGATCGCCCCGTTCACGAGCGGCGTCGCCTTGCCACCAGACTGTATCCGTTTCGGCGCGGGCGTAGAGAAGAAGCTCGACGCGCTTCGTTTCGGCTGAGAAGAAGCCTGCGAGGTCGGCGGCGACTCCTTGGTCGTGTCGGCGAAGAAGCTCGCGCACCCCGAGTCGATGTGGCTGTTGATCTCGGACGGTCTCACCGGTCTGTTGCAGATGGGACAGTCGACCGCCATGGCCCCATTTCTGTCGTGGACGCGTTCGAAGCGGCGGGCGACGGGTTGCGCGGTTGTGTTGTGGACGAACGGGAAAGTATGCTTGTTGGCTGCTCGTATTGCTGTTTTGCGCGAAATTCTCGGGAAAGCCCCTTTTTCTTCTTCTTTTTCTTCTCCGTCCAGTGCTTGTATGAAATGTAGGCGGCTTGCGTGCTGTGGCGGAAAACGCGTTCGTGGGTTTCTAATTTTTGATAAAGTCATGACGCGCCATCCTGGACGTGGCGGGGCAGGGGGGCAGGGACAGGGGTCCAGCGGCTGGCGGCCATCGTCAAGTCGTCTAGGTCTGCCGTCCATGGTCTTATGCTCCCGTACACGCACGCATCTTATTCGTCTACGCTGAAAATTCCTTCAGAAAAACGTGGCTTCGATACCGAGATGGTAGATACAGCATCCTCCAAGGGAGCTTTCAAAACCCATGGGTTGTGTTACAAGCTCCACGACTGATGCGAGTCGCACATCTATTGCAACGACCAGCTTTCCCAAAAAACATGCTTCATTATAAGTTCTGCATCTATACTGGGATAATACACTGTCACTGTACTGCTCCCTCAATCATGACCCGATAAAACCTATGCGCGTGACCGCTCACAAGCACCTCTTCCCAACCAACCGACACCTGGCCGGCCAAAACTCCAATCCCCGTTGCAATCAAACGCCGGAACATATGCTGCTCGTCAACACGCTTGACGGTTCGCTGCATCGTCAATCGCGCCAAAATAATGCTAGACGTCTTTGGAGACGGAAAGATCGGACCTGTGTTCCCCACCGCATCTACACTCTCACGTGTGTAATTCAAAATTGCGCGCATTCCATTTCTATACCAAGGTCTTGAGTGTTCGGACCTTGGGAGACGAAATGGTGTTTTCGGCTTTCCTCTTGCCCAAGACTGGCTCTGGCGTGCGTCGAGAGAAGCCGGGCGTGCCCTCGCGATCCCTGGTCGCCTCAGCATGGCAAGACGCGTGGAAGACCCTGTTGCCAACCAAGACTGCGTCAAGCCAGACCCATTCCTGGGCCGTGTCGAGCCACTTGTTCTCGAACTTCTCTTGGCAGATCGGACATACATTGTTGACGCCGCTCGCCGGGTCGGGAACTGGAATATATTTGGGTCCGCGATCGGCCTCTGAAGCCTGTTTGGCGCCCTCCTCTGGCGTGGCTACGTGATCCGAGTCGACTACCTCTCGAGATCGAAGCCAATCCTGAGAAGAGTGTCAATCGGGAAACTTGAAAGAACCAACCAAATAGAGACAGCGATGGGTTCGGAAAACATACCTGTTGGTCCACATACCAACTGCGATGTGTACCTCGTTTCTCTGCCTCAGTCGTCCTTTGGTGAACACGGAAATGCCAATCCATATGAGCCATCTTCTTCCTCTTCCCTTCCTCGTCGTTCTTGAACCGCCTTCCACATTGCGTGCAGGGTGGTCCTAGGTTGTCATAAAGTGCTGCAATGGCATCGGGGCGGTATCTGATTTTCATGTGAGTTTTATGACGGTTGTTGTTGTGATGCTGTCTTGCTGGGAGAATGCTCCAATCACTCACTGTTGCTTCAGCGCCGCCTCATTCAAGCTACCATGGTTCACAACTCCGAAACCCTGGTGACTTGCGGCTGCTTTTGCCGAGGCCAGAATACTGGATATGTTTGGTGGCAAGATTGGCCCACGCACCGGCGGGGATGGGCAGCTGTCGAAACGCCCGAATTCGTTGGTGTGCCAGATTGAAGCATGCCAGCCTGACGAAGCTGGTCTAGCAAAGACAGTGGGTTCTGCGGTGCCGGTTTGGCCGCCTCAGCATGTACTGGAGGCGATGATCGAATCGAAGGAGTAGCTGTGAAGGGGGCGGCATAGGTGCCGACGTCGCGCCTTGAGGCGCTGCCGCCTGTCTTGCCATTAACGCTGCCATTGCTCCGGGACCCAAAAGGGAGTCGAGTGTCACTTGAGGCTTCTGCTCAGGCGCTGAAACTGGAGTTGGGGTTACGGATGCAGAGTGAGGCGGCACGTATCCTGGAGCTGTGATGGAGTTCTGGGCCGAAAGGGCCGTCCTCGTCACGGCAGCAAGTTCAGTTACTTTGTTTTTAATGAGCTCAAGCTGGTCTGGAGGCAAACTTGTACGCTGCACAATCCCTTGGAGGTCGAGCAGGGCTCTTAGTCTGTTTTGAATACTAGCATCATGTGGGTTCTGAGTGAATTCTGCCTTCATGGCAACAATCAAGTTCTGTATGTCATTACTCAACGTTTCTACGCTTATTTCGACCGGCAGCACTGCCCCAGCAGGCCCATGTGGCCCAGCAAGGGGAGGTTGGAAGGAAGCCGGTGTAGACCCGGACGGTTGAGGGGTCAAGGAGTCGGGGGGAACTGGCCATTTGTCAGATAAGTCGCAACTTGGGCACGAGTCTGAGCAACACGTTGATTTACCTGTGGCTGGCCGGAATAGGGACCTGGCTCGCCTGGTCGTCCTCCATTAGTATAGGGGTACTGTAGCTGCGGATAGGCTCCCGGTGGTCCTCCTGCGCCTCGCAATCCTGGGGGTGTAGGTGTATTTCGATGTGGCATCATGGCTGGCCGAGGTCGTCCAGGGATCGGACCCTGCTGCGGCATTGTTGCTGCCCTGGCTTTCATCAGAGCATTCTCAATTGGGCGAACCAACTCGTGCGAGAAGACCGGCCTCGTGTCCATGGATCCAGGAACCGGGTCTTTCCATGTCCTGAGCATTTCCTCCATCTTCCTTCGTACATTGCTGTCCACAACGGCATATGATTCCATAAATGTCTTGAACAGATTTCGGCCGAAATATAACGTATAAGGGGTTCCGACATTCTTTACGATGGAGTCGAGGACGTAGAGGGACGGTAGCTTCTTGCTTGGGGGCGCCTAAAGGTGGCATTAGCTACTGTCTTGTTCAAATGTGGAACCAGAGCCGCAGAGTAGAGTATCATGATACCTTCAAAATATGCTGCTGGAGAACTTCGGCAATTGCCAAGGCGTGTTCTGTGTTCTCGCGCGCAATCACCGTCAAATTGCTGATTTCAAATCTCATGTTCGAAGACAAATCCTCCAAGGCATGGCGGTAGTCCTCCGCGACCTCATCGGCTTCTGAGGCCATGATTTAAACTTTTTTAAACGAAAAGATGGAACGTTGATTATCACCAAATTATGATTCACCCTCTATCCGCCGAAGCAGAATGAAGTTTGGAACGTGGCACTGTCGTTATCAAACCTGGACCAAGTTGGCTCTACCAAGGCAACGAACTTGGCTCCAGGAACGAGAAACAAGAAGACAAGGCAATAGAACCAAGCACAGGGCAAATTGTATAATGTGGTAAATATTGTCACAAGATTTCCCCCTAATGGCTTCCCGCCCCGCCGACGGCGAAGAGCCTCCTTGCTAATCCGGTGTGACGTTGCAGAGATGAGATGGTCTAGCTCACAATGGTCATGCTTCGAGGACTGCGAGATTGGGTGGAGTATCCCTATGCTGGGTGACAAGTGTAACCAGCGACAAAAGATGTATGATTTTGCCTGCCTGCAAGGTGAATGAATGGCGGAAAGATGAGGCAGTTGAGGACGCGGTCGCGTGGTCGACAAAGAGGAGCTTTGGAAGGTACTTCTGCAGGAGGATTGTTCTATCGAGTCAGTCACAAGGCCGTGAATCGCAAATTTTTGCCTATGATGAATGGCTAATGTTGTCGGTCGTTGTGGCTGCAATCAGGTTGAAGTCGTGGGTTGAATCAGCAGTGCTGGTTAAGAAGGCAGGATGAAAGGAGCGTAGTCCCTCGACAACCAGAACAATAATGCGGTTAATGGTCACGTGTAGCCTGCCCAAGGTTGAGCTTGAGGTGGGGTCTTTCCCGATCTTGCCACGGCAAGCTTTCAACACCCAACTCAGTTGACCCTGCATGTGAAATTCTTACGCACTCGGCGGCCCCTATATCCTATATTATGGAACACAAATTTCGAATTGACATTTCTTTCGACATGATTCAGACTCCGCTGCGAGCCATGTATGTACAATGCGATGAACAGGGGGAAGAAAACTCTACTTTCCGTAGAGGATTTGGGTATTATCTAATTTAGAAACACATGAAAAAAGAAAAGAAAAAAAGCCTATATCAATCAACGCATCCCCTACTCCGTAACTGCTCCCTCGATCGACTTCTCCCAGCTCTCATGTCGTTATTCAGAATCGCGACAGGTGAGCGGCTTCAGAATACCTGCTGCTCCGGGCAAAGGAATGATTCATCGGGTGCAAAGCGGTATCAGGGCGCTTGACCCCGGGCACGATCGGGCTTCGTCGATCATCATGGCCAGCGTCGCGCTCCATGTCTTGGTGAGCTGGGAACGGACCGCTGATAGTGGGGCGGTTGGATTTGTTCTCACCAGTTTCCTTCTTGGCCTTTCCCCAGAGCGCGTTGTAGAGCTTGCTCGTTGTCTTTTCATTCGAGTAGGAGTGGGATCCCGTGCTGGAAGAGTAATCCGGTAGGGGCTCCCGCCTATTCTTTGCCAGCGAGCCGTGGTCACGAATGTCGCGAGAGTTGATGCCTTCGTTGCCATCGCGCCAGATGAGAGAGCCAATGATGTACAGCAAGCCAAAGGTCAGGGAAAGAATCGCAGAGGCCAGCACAAGCTTGGAGAAGTGAGGACCCAAGTTGTCGGCATCGTTGGCAGGCTTATTCAGGTTGCCAAGAATGTTGCAGCCGATCATGACCATGGCAAGACCAATCCATGAATGGCCATGGAAGTCGGACAATACTGGCCACGTTCGCCTGTAGTATTTCTGAATGGCCTTGACAGGTAACTCGGAGACGAGGAGGAAGAGAGACATGATGGATGTGAAGACGAGAGAAGCACATTCGAAGACAAAGTACGCCCGGTCTTTGTTCACTTTGATGATGAGGACCCAGCAAGAAGCCGAGATGGCAAGGAGAGTAATAATGGAAAAGACTCGAAGTGTTTGCAGAATAACCATGCCAGCGCCCTTGATCGCGGCAGGTTTGAAAAGCTTGAGAAGAATCATCCAGATCATGGTGTGCGGTTTGGTCTTGGAAGTGAGGTTAACTGTCGAGGCTGCGGATTAGAAACTGGTCTAGGTGTTACTATAGCTCTGGGACAGATGGTGACATGCCCTCTGGAGAGTATTTGGCGTCCTACAAGCACTCAAATTCCGTACGCCCCACGATAAGAGTTTGCGCAGTATTTCTTTGTCGTCGGTGTTTGAAAAGAAAGACAGCTAGCTGGAGGATTCGGTAGGGATCGGAAGCGCAGAATTGCTAGAGGAGCCGGCTCCAGAAGAAGAGAAGTGTATAGAGGGCAACAATAATGGATGCGTGATGAGAATTAAGAGAAGGTGACAAATGAGAGGATGCAGCTATGGATAGTGCTTAATGTACCATTGTCGCTGGGGTCGATAATAGGAAGCTCGTGGGCAAACAGAACAAGTCTCGGGCTGCTGGGCTGCAACTGGTCTTTATCATCTCACACCTGTCACGGGCAGTGAACAGTCGCGACACACGAGCGGATTCATTCATACAAAGGTGAGGAAGCAAACCATGAATGGCACCCATGCCCGGTTTGAACGCCGGGAAGCGCGTTTGGGCGGGAAGCGCTGGGTCACGTTGCGAGAGCAATCGAACCTCACACGGCGTGGGCACATACAGCAAGCAGCGCATATTTTTCAGGCTCTCGGAACCCAATCGCTCAGTGTCTGAAGACGGACGAAGACAAGATACCCCGAGAGCGCGGCGGTCACGGAGAGGATGGAGGTGTTTCATGGTCGACGTGATGGGTCGTGATGGATGACAGTGTTGGGAGCGGCAAGCCCAATCTGAACAGCTCAGGCCAGCATTCTGTCTGAGCCTGTGTTCCCGGATCAGTACATTGTAGGGTCAGAAGATCTGGAGAACGGCCGTGAAAATGCAGTGCATGGCGCTTCGTAGCGCTTCGCTCGACGGCCAATGAATCTAAGACGGCGTTTATTCATGATGAAGGAAAAGGAACGGGGTCAGACGCCAGGGCCAGCGCATTCAAGATGTCATGTTGTCGGGGTGCGGCCCAGGATCGATTGGCCAGCAGCTGTTGGTGCACGGTTTCAGAGGGCTCGGTGGGGTCGCAGGGTGCAGAGGGGAGCCGCTTGTTTAGGGCGCTTACTGAGACGATTCTTTCTACGGCACGGATTACGTACTTATTACCGCAATTACGGAGTACGGAGTACGGATTACTATTACGGATCATTACGGAGTGGTCAATCATGGCATGAGCATCATCCTGCTGTTCACTGACGCAGGTGCCTTTGTTTCCCGGGTTCAAACTCTAGTCATTCACGCACGGCTGCAGTTGTTCGCTGGAACGCCCTCCCGATTTTGCAATCAAGAATGAATTGCAATGCGAGCTTGTGCACCCTCTGTCCCTGGCGTCATGCATGATGTGGCTTTGGCGAGGAAATCGAGTCGTTCCTAATCCGTACTCCGTAGAATTGCCGATCCCTGAACTTGCTACTTGCAGGGTCTGGCAGCTGACGCAGCTGACGCACGCACGCAACGAGCGGGCGGGTTATGGATGGCGGGTGGCACTAATAACAGCAGGTGTTGACTTGACCACTTTGGGACGTCCTCCTCCTGGAGTCCTGGCCCACGCATCGTCACCTCGATGCATCCTGTCCACGTCCACGCATTCGCACCTTGATGCATAATTTTGCTACCCAACCAACCTGCGGCACATCCCCGACAGTCACAACACGTCAATCGAGCACCCATCTTCCCGTTCCGCGACATCGGCTTTCCACTGGTGTTTCGGCACCTTGGAGTTGAACAGACGATCGAGTCGGACTGAAAAGACTGAAAAGAGCGCCAAATGGCCATGCAGGCCTCATCTGATCCGTCGCAGCGAGGCTACTCGCAACGCCGCTCTCCTGGTGCTGACCCAGGACCGCCGCCCAGCATGCGACCCAATTCTCCCGGCACTGGAAGCTTGCAACCGCGGTCATCAACTGCATCTAGCCGCTCCGTACAAAGCGGCGTCACAAGACGAACAACGCGTGAGGTAAGTATCGCTCAAGCCTCTTGCGCCGCAAGCAGGACCTGCATGTCCTAACCAGGTGAGCTTTGATGCCATCATGTAGGGCTCTAGCAGCTCTAGCGGCTCATCCAGCATGCCGTTATCGCAAATCGAAAAGAGTGTCACCCATCTACTCGTCGCCACAAAAGAGCTACTCGAAACCTTGACGCAATGGTCACGGGGTCAAGCCTCCGATACCCGCGTGTCAGATGTCTACGTTCGCCTCGGTTACGAATTCAACATGGCCTGTAGAGCGTTTACCGCTATCAATGTTGATACTTCAGATCTGGGCAACGTTCCGGACTTGCTGAGAAGTATCCTCGAGGCTACGCTGAGCCAAGAGGCTAGTGCGGAGAGTCTGGAAAAATACCTCCCGCGCATTCGTGACATCATCATTAATCTTTTACACGGCTTGAAGCGTAAGCAACAGCGGTTACGGCAGAAGCAAGGGAGAGACCGCGATGCCAGCCTGCCTGAGAGAACGACGAGCGTCAGTACAACGGCAAGCGGCACCAGTGGCTTGACAAATCTCATAGATGAGGGCTTGGAGAACGGATATCGACCTGGTTCCCGGCGAGGCGAAACTCCACAGCAACCCAATGTCAGCACCTCCCCAACTACACGATATAACGCGAATGCGCCAAGAGATCAAGCCCGCCTGTCGACGACCCCAGAGCAACCTTCGGTAACGCAAAATGTGCCCTCATTACCGCCATATCCATCTGACGATTCCGCAATGCCGTCATCGTCGTCCATTGGAGACCTAAACATTGACGCTTTCCCGCCTCCACCTCCAACTCCGCCGGATAAGCAATCAAGCGCTTTGGCCGCTCTTCAAAAGGGAGGTGATCTGGAACGCCGAGCATCTCGAAGATACTCCCAGTATCAAATATCGAAGCACTTGGGTGGAGCCGCAAACGGGGTGCCAATCCTCCCGTCACAGAACACACCGATCCCCAACAGAGGCAGAAAGGAGGCTAGGGAGTCGTTGAGGGCCGTACAGTCACGAGAATCGGTCAGACATAGCCGTACCTTGCCCACTCTATCCA
This sequence comes from Epichloe scottii, assembly GCA_021950295.1. NCBI lineage: Eukaryota > Fungi > Ascomycota > Sordariomycetes > Hypocreales > Clavicipitaceae > Epichloe > Epichloe scottii. Next base: position 4,648,935 of record CP083247.1, on the reverse strand, counting down.
AGTCGGCGGCGACGGAATCATCGCCTGCGCAGATGCCCGCTTTGGCGGTGGATGCCACGTCTAATTTGCCGCCTAGAGCCCCGGCTGAGTTGAGCGATAGCCCCATCGCTCAAAGCCCCGATGAGAAGTATGCACCCAGCGCGACACTCAAAGGCCCATTACAAGAACCTGCAGCATTCACCGGCGGCGCCACTCGACGAGAGCCTGAACAGAACGAACCGCCCAGCACGCCTGACGAACCGCCCACGCTTCCACATTCAAACGAATCAAAGCCAGGCGAATCCTTTTTCCAGGTCTCGCCCCCACCGACACCAAACAAGGACCTAACACTGTTCCTCCAATACAAGTCAAAGGTCAAAAAGATCGTCCTGGCCGAGGGCCGCGACGAACTGTCCATCGGGCGATTGCAGCTTGCGTTTATCGAGAAATTCTCATGGAACACTCAGCAAAATGGGACCGACTTGCCCGAAATCTATATCCAAGACCCTGTATCAGGTGTACGACACGAGCTGGAAGATTTGACGGATGTGAAGGATCGGACGGTCTTGGTCTTGAACGTAGAACCGCTTGACGAGGTCAAACGACATTTTGATGATGGCCTCTCGGCTCTGACGAAGATTGTGCAGTCAATGAGGCAAAACGTGCACGACCAGGGGACTACACTGCTGAGGGTGTCTGACAGACAGCAGGATGCGGCAGCCGAACTGGCCAGATTGGCGACTATGCAACCTTCAGCTCCTGCAGCGGAGGCCGGTGCTGCAAAACTGCTTCCCGGGGCAGGTCGAAAGTTGAACGCCGGTCAAGCGGGCGAGATACAGAGCCTACGACGAGATCTTGCTGTTCTTCGACAAACGTATTCCGACTTCCAGTCAGATGTCCAGAACTCCATGTCTGCCATCCGCCAAAAGGCTGCCAATGTCAAAGCCGTTGCTGCCAAAGCTGGTGTTCTTGATGTTGATGGCGATGCTGGTTATTCCTATGTCACTAGTGGACGGAAGCAGCTGAACTCGGATTCTGATCGACTCGTGGGCAAGGTGGACGATTTACAAGACCTGATTGAAGATTTGCGCAAGGACGTCGTGCACCGCGGAGTGCGGCCGCTACCTCGCCAACTGGAGGACGTGGCGAAAGACATCACCAACCTCACCAAAGAACTCAAGAGGATGGAAGAGTACATGTCTTCCGAGAAGCCCATCTGGACAAAGATCTGGGAGAAGGAGCTCGAGGATGTCTGCCAAGGCCGGGATGAGCTGCGTCTCATGGAGGATCTCATTGTTGACTTGCGCGATGACTTGGGCAAGGCCTCGGAGACTTTCGCCCTCGTTGAGCAGGCGACCAAGGAGCAGATGAAGGACAACGGCACAGGCGCGAGCGCGGGCACAGCAAGACAGTTCTCCAGGGGTTTGTCAAGTCTAGGCAACAGCTTCAACCAGAGCGCCGCCAAAGAGGACCTGCTCGGCGAAGTTCGCGCCCTCGAGCCGAATCACGAAAACCGACTCGAGGCCATAGAACGCGCTGAAAAGCTCAGACAAAAGGAGTTGGAAGGTAGACAAGGCAACGAGATGCTGCGAGAAATCGCCAACTATGTGCAAGACGGCAGACTGAAAAAGTCGGGCGGCTTCGAAGAGGTAGAGCGCGCCAGAAAGGCCAAGGACGAGAGAATCCGTCGCGAGGTGTGGGAACGCCAAAACGGCATGGTTCCCGAAGAGCCCATTGGCCAAGACGCGCTGCAGGAAGGAGGTGAGGCTGAGCAAGTCGCCGAGGGCGAGGTTTTCCACGAGGCAGCTCCCACGCCTGCAGAAGAGGACGTCTCAAACGTGGCAAGTGATGGCGACGTGAAGACGTGAACTGCCGTCCAACCAAGAAGAGACTTGTGTGTGTCAGTACATGGAGTGTGTTGGAACCGGGCAAGCCGACGTTTTCAAGAGCCATACCCCTTCCTTGCACCTGTTTTCGTCTTCAATTTCTTTGTTCTTCACCCTTTTCGAAATTTATTTCTACGTTACTTGTGCCTTCGGGACGTTTTTTTCTTCTTTTCTTTTCTTTTTTTCCATAGCGGAAGGCGAATTGGTTTGAAACGGTCGGTGTGATTTGACACGATGGAACAGGTCTGTTTGTAGTGTACGTGGGTAAATGGCATACTATCACAACGCAAATGACATTGCGCATGAATAAGAGTTTTACATGTGAAGTATCGTACATTCGACGTTGGCGTTTGTCAACGTTCTTCTTGGCCTTCTTCACGCGGGTCGGGGGAATTTCTCGCTATGCATCATGTTCATATATTCTCCCTCCCAACTAGTCTGGTTTCGAAATCACCTCTTACCCCAGAAGAACAAGCTTCTGGAGGCTTGCAATGACGGGCGGTTCTTGGCGCCTCGTCCTATCGACCAGGTAATCTTGTAGAACGGCATCACCACCTGTAGCTCTCCATGTGAATTGGTCGTCTCCATCATGAACTAGTTGTTCTTGTCCCTGCTGCTGCTGCTGCTGCTGCTGCGGAGTGGTAGACGCGGCAAACACCTCCGCTATCGCCCTCTGACATGCCTCCACGACATCATTCATCAGCGACTCTGCGGCGCGGGCTCGCTCAGCCATGCCCCTCCTCACGAGGGCAAACACCAGGCGCTCCACTTCGGCCTTGGCGCCGGCCACGCGCTCGACTAGTCGACGTACGCTGTTGACGAGGTACTCTTCCTCGTAGACGGTTCCCTTGCGGCCCCTGGCACGCTTCTTCTCCTCGCGGCGTCGGTTCTTGCTTGTCGCGCGGGAGACGCCTGTGCCGACGGTGCCGACACTGCCTGCTTTGCCGGTGTAGCGGGTGAAGAGACTGGCCGAGGTGGAGATGCGCGAACTCGCCGCGATGGAGACATCGTCGGGCATGTCGAGACCGCCGGGTCGCTCGCCTTCGTAGAAGGATAAAGGGTCCTCGATGGCCTTGCGACGCAGCTCGGCTATGCGGGGCGTCTGGGCGAGCAGTTGGGCCTTGCAGTCGGCTAGGAACTCGGTCGTGCTGCCGAGGGCTTCGGCGAGTCCCACGTCGACGGCGGATTCGAGCAGCTCGGGGCGCGAGTGGCGCACAACGAGACGGGTGGCATCGGCGAAAAGGTACCCTTGCAGAGGCACTTGATTGCAGTTTCAAGGGAGGAGAGGTGCTCTAGGTGGATGGTGGCCGCGGAGGAGTAGTCCTTTGCTTCCCAGAGAGCATCGGCCAGACTGGTCGCCAGGTCGGTCATGGCCGATGAGGATAGCGGCGGAGATTGCTGCTGCGCTGTGTAGAGGCACTCCTGCCAGCAGGTCGCGCCGGCGGCGCGGTAGCACGACGTGGCTTTGGCGTAGTTTTGGAAGGATTCGTATGCGAGTCCGGCCTCGCGGTGCGAGGACTTGGACTCGAGGTGTTCGGCGTAGAGGGCGGTGATGGCGCGAAGACGGGCCTGGTCGTAGCGATAAATGCGGAGGGCGTCTTGGTACAGCGCATATTTGGTCGTGTAGCCGCAGAACTCGTCGAAGGCGTCCAGGGCGTGCAGATGCTTAAGGGCTTTTGATCGACGCGCGAGGTGATCGTCGATTGCATATCGGCGGCGTAGCTCGGGGAGGAGGTGGAGGTTTTGGATAAAGGGGAGGTATTCCCGGGGATCGCGTTGGGATTGCTGGGCTACCAGGAGCGCTAGATCAAGGTTGTACAGGCCCAGGGCGTTTTCGTAGAGCCGGTTCACGTCGACGAGGAAGCAAATGTGCTCGACGGCCTTTTCTGCCACCTTCTCATCCTCTTGCATGAGTTCAGCTACGAGGGTGAGACCGTCGTCCAGTGCGGGCGGAGACTTGCAGACGTGTGCGGTGATGATGTTGTGTAGATTGGAGGCTTTCCGAGCTTCCAATCTCTGAAGCACAGCATCACAAACAGTGTTGATCTTGGATGAAGAGGAGGGTGGGGTGGGAGATTCGGTGGCGGTAGAGTGTACATGGCTTTGCCCTTGGAACTCGAGTTGAGCCCGTGGCCGCTTGGTGTCTTTGTACATGGTTTCGGTGACGTCTTCTTCCCGGAGAGATGACAGGAAGAGATCGATGTACGTCACGTCACTCAGCTGGTCTAAGAAGAGGCCGACGTTGGCCAGAAACTGGCTGGGCTGGTGATCGTACAGTATGTTCATGTCGACCCTTTGTGTGCGGCAATAGGAGAAGGCACGAGCATAGCTCTTCTCCTCGATGAGGCTTCGAATCCCGCCAACTACCATGGCACGAGGAAAGATGGTTTCAACATTGCCTCGGGGCATTTGAAGAACAATGCTCATGTTGGTGGGAATGGCAACGACTAGACGAGATCCTCGCTCCACACTGCGACATCTCTCGTCCTTTTCTGGGTCGTCCTCTGGAACTTGAAGATCTGGGGGAATCGTTAGTCTTTTGAAGTAAATATATCAAGAGAGAGGAATTTGAATTTAAACCAGAATCTAAACATACCTTCCGCAGTTGCCGTCAAGTGTACATACTTGACGAAATGGTTGCTAGTAGTGAAAATAAGATGACTAGGCGAAACAACAAAGGATGTGCAATTTTTGGCCAGTAGCCTTGAGTTGGCATACAAGTGGCCGTTTCTTGACTGTCCAAAGGCAACCGTGCTGCCGTTTATTTTGCTGATCTCAAACCAGGGCAGATGAGTGGGAAATTTCAGGCCTAAGTCTTCTACGAGCTTCTCGGAGGCACAGGGATCCGTATTCTCTGGGACTGCTGCTGAGTACTTGCAAAGATGGCCTTGTAGATCTTGCCCATAAGCCTCTAGTGAAGTCGCGTCCTCATACGTTGAGCTCGACACTATAGGTTTGTTGTCATTATCAACCGCTCGTATGGCACCGGCATCTACGTTGATGGCAAACTGTCGTAAGCCAAGACTATCATGGGAGCAGATGCAATGAAAATGACCGTCTGAGACGCTCCAAATTCTCAGAGGGACTAGTCTGTCAGGATCGAGAAGACCTGATGACAGGAACGGCACACTGAATTTTAGACTGGGCTTGATGGAGCGGCCATTTTTCATAGGCCATTGGTAAACATCAACTGCCTTGCGGTGCAGAGCTGCGAACCAAGCATTTTGGCGGCCAAAGGCCACATCTGCGACGGGCGACTGGGTCGTGATGTCGAACAGAGACATCGGTGGTGGCACGTTGGCCGTTCTGAATGGTGTGAGTCTAGCGGTCTCGCCATCAATCACTGCCACAGCGCCATTATCGTACGGCGGGAGACAGGATCCCCGAGTAGTGTAGAACACTTTCTCAACGGACATGATTTCGGATGGTGAGACGGCGACGAATCGAAGAGCCTTCTCAGGATGCCATGATAGATGGAAAAGCCCCGGTACGACAGCCATTTCCTGTTTAAGGTACCAATGATAGTTGCCTGTGGTCCAAAGTTGAACCGAGTCCTTCAAAACCACGGCCAAAACAGTCGAGTCAGAGTTCCATTCGAGACGAATCTTTTCATTGGCCAAAACGGCCCTCCCGGGAGAGCGCAAGGTGAATTGTCCATGCCGAAGGCCGTTCCTCTCAAAGAAGACAACATCGATGCGGTCAGGCAGCCGTTGAATCCCGGCCATCAAGTTACCCGAAGGCCTCCAGCTCAACGACCCTTCGAGGCCATCGACTGGCTCGCTGGCACTGTCAAGCTCTCCTTCTCGGGAATAGACACGAACTACTCGTCTGCTGCCCTGCTGTAATGAGTTGATAGCCACGTAAGCGCCATCACCCCTCCAACTGATTGTTGTCGAGCCATCCTCGTGTATGCTGGGCAAACCCTCGTCCACATGTTCGGGGATGGTTGGGTCGCGAAGTGCTTTCGCACCGCGCCCTTGGAATTGAGTCTCTTTCTTCCCCCATCCCACAGATACATGCTTGGAGGCCTTGAGATCCTCGGCTGTCAAACTCACTTCAGCCACAGGGTCAAAGGTGGCACTCATGAAGATGGCGGTGTCTGCTTTCGTTGTGATGATCAAAAGTTCTTCGTCGGGGGACCATCTCGCAGCTGATATTCCAGCATCTATGGAGCCCATGATTTCAATTTGGCCCTGGCCAGAGGACTCAGCACCCTGGACGGTGATGATATCTCCGCCCTCGAGAACAAGACATGTCGTTGCAGAGCCACTCAGATACTGAAGACTGACTACTCTGTCAAACGGTAAGTCCGGGGTAGGGCTAGGAGCATCCCAGGAGGCTATTCTTGTACATGAGCCTCTAAAGTAAATCGTTAGTTGGCCTTTTTTTGCAGATGATTGAAACATTTACCAGCCCTTTCAGCAAGGTGAGGCCTCCATATTATTGCTTGTCAACTTACGAGGCGTCACTTTCGGAAAACGAAACCAGCTCAATGCTTGAGCTTTCCGCTGTTGGGCCAATGGTACAAAGGGTCTCGTCCGTCACAGGGTTCCAGCAAGCTGAGGAGATATCAGCACGACTCCACCGCCCAAGGCGGACATTTCGAAGATTGCGCATGGTGGACAGCAAATGGCCGACTGTGAGCGGTGGCCGAGATTAACGCATCAACCCTATGAGTATAGCCATGCAGACATGAAAGCTGATCGGAACGCGAAACGTCTGGTTCCGGTGCTTAAACGGAGTGGTTTTTGGGTTTCTGGGTTCTTGTGCAGTGAGAGTGACCAAATTTTTTGTTTGACGTCTTGCACAAGATGGCGCTAGCGATTAGCGCTGGACAAGTTTGCTGGACTGGGTGTGGCACCAGTGACCACCCAATACGGCATTAACCTTTCCCTCCGTTCAGATGTCGTACAACAGCGCCCCACTAATCCTCGACTTTTTGAGGACTTGCAGGTATTTGGTTGCATTATTGGGGATTTGAAAACGTAGAGGCGTGTAGTACGCGACAGGGAGGGAATCCAGGACCTTCTTTATCACTTTGACGGATGATGAGCTGCCACGCAATCTGTGTTGAAATCCATAGGAACTCATGCACAGGGTAACAATGGTGGAGGAAGCTGTAGCAGTCAGGCGGCCGGAGCAGGGAAGGATGGATTGCCCACGCCATTGCACCTTCCGTCCTGTGCCGAAACTGGCCTGAGCATCTGATCTGGCCCGGATGGTCATGTTGTTATCAGTGAGTCAAAGCGAGTACAACGAGCTACTGCTCTGTTGCATCCCGTCTCCTTTCTCTGTCGTGGGTTGTACAACACTGCTAAGCGGCCTCGCCTGGTACCTACGGAGTAATCGCCTTGTCAGCGCGATCACAATCTGCACCAAGCCAGTAGCCAATCACACGATTGGGGCCGATCCAAGCTAACTTTCATCCCCTCCTTGCTTGGCATCTCTTCCTCATCGCTCATTACACCTGCCTCGTCCTCTTTACCCATCCAACATCTTATTTATCGCGTCCTGCGCTACTTTTTTTTTTTTTTTTTTGCCAAGTGTGCTCCTGCTTCAGTACACCTCCCAATTGAGACTGGCCCGAGTCTGTGCAAAGAGTGTCGCTCATACCCCAGGTTTCCCGTTTGCTTGGCTCACACCGCATCATCTTATCATGGACGTTGCCTACAATCAGCACTCCGATCGCGCGCGGCGTAAGAACCGCTCGACCACCAACATCAACCATCTATCGCTTGCGCCGCTGACCGTCAAGCTCCCCATCAATGACAACGATGCCATCCCAGACTCGGCCACCTCCAAGTCCCATGGCACTTATTTGCAGGGCAAGTCCGCTCCGACCACGCCGCGCTTGCTTTCACGAGGATCCGTAACGCCTCGATCGCGCTCTCATCATCGGACACCTTCAGCTCCCAGCGGACCTCTCTCCAAGAGCAAGTCGTCCGCGTACCTAGGCATCGCAGGATCCGGGCACGGTCATCGAAAAAGTCAGGATCTGGTACCTCGACACCGCGGCGACGCGAAGCTTTGGGGAATGGCAACGAGAACGAAAGCGACTGGCTGCTGAGAGCTGGCGCCCTCCTTAGCTCCGAAGCAAGAGAATCCAAGGGACAGTCATGGCTCATCTCTAGACAGAGCTCGACCAGCCTGGCTGGCCTGCGGGACGCCGAGGAAGAAGCATTCGAACAGGAGCTTGCTCGCGAGCGAGAAGTCGCCAGTCATCGTGCCAGCCGACGCGGCAGCTCCGCCATGGCCGACGACGATGCCACTCCCAATGGGAGCAGGCTCAATAGCCGCTTCAACAGCCGAAAGCACAGCATGGCTGAGAGTCGCAGCCATGTAGGCACGCCCCTGGACCGCCCCAGCACGATAGAAGACTCGTACTTCCCAAGCCACGAGGCTGGTGGCATTGCGGGCCCCGATTTTGTCAACCTCGATGAAAAGCTCGAGGAGCTAGAACGTGACACGACGCAGGATGATGAAGCTACCGTGCGGAGACTTGTGCGACACGGCACCGCCGGTAGGGGCTCATGGATCAGCAATGTTATCGGGTGGTCCCTGTTCAGGGTGGACGAGAATGAAGAGGAGTCAGACGACGACGAAGATGACTACATGGATGAGGACGAGCTGGCTCGCACAGGACGCGGCGCCGGTTCCCACCGACACTTTGAAGGTGTTTTACATGCGCCCGTAGAACGATTCCCGCCACCTACTTCAGACGAGGGTGGTTGGAAAGACGCCGCTTGGTTGTTGAGCGTCGCCTCAAAGGTCATGTTCTGAGCGCCATAGACAGGGAACGAGCCTGAATCATTGATTACTGTTCAAAGTGGAAAAGTAGAATCTTGTCCCACACATCCTTCCTCTCGGTTTGAGATCTGTATTTGTCAATGAAGATGCGATCCGATACACATTTCAACGCACAGTTGTTGGTGCCGCTTCTCATCCATATCAATATAGCTTTCTCAAGTGTTGCTTCACATAACGCAGCATTCATTCCGGTTTCTAGTGAACTGACTTGGCATGTATACCCGCCAGTAGAGCCAATGCTGAACCTCCAACCTATCGTACACAGCCGGTAGACGAAGCTCACATTAGCGTGGGAGAGGTCAGAGATCGAGACCTTCACGTCACGACCCCTAGCTTTTATCTCTTTAGCAGCGACCTAGTAACTTGACCTTTACTGTGTTTCGGGGCCCAGGCATAAGCCGTGACAGTCGCAGACTGACTGACTTGACTAAACGACTGACCGTCTTGCTTACTAAGCAGCTGATTAATTCGCCACATAGGACTAGATAGATATGCCGCCAGTAGAATAATTACCATGTTATTCAAGTCTGTTTACTGATGCGGGGGTTTTCGATTCTTCGACATGACAGCGTTTTGCCGAGCCTCTCCAGGTGCGACCCTGACGGCGATTTCCAAGGAGGCCAATGTCGCATCTTCAAGGTCAGCTTCAAGGACGTTGACTTTTCGCACCCTCTGTCCGGAACCCATGTGGCAAGCAAGGGAATGCTTGCATCCGTGGCAGGTGTGCTCCGCAGGGTGGGAGCTATCGTATGTATTGCGATTTCACGAAAGAGACAAAGGGTACTTGCCCTTTAATAGACAAGGATCAATAAGATATCAGTACAATACTCCGCACCCATGCCACTTTCTTCTTGTGGCATTATTACCCGCAAGACTATGTCGTAATTTCGCCAATTACTCGGCGTCGATTTATATCCGTCTCCTCCCTGTAAAAGATCAGGCAGGGATCGTATTGTATATAAAGTGGGAACTCGCCACTGCTTCTAGCTGTCGGATGAGTTTGGTGACAGAGCACAATTTACCCTTGTCGCACCAGAGAACGTCATGCTTCACGGTCGGCGTGACATGGGGAGGAAGCCAGGCTCAAGTGGCTCGGATAATTGCTCGCGTACTCGGCACACATACATCATCGTGTCACTTCTGTTGCTCGGGTTGAACCAGTCGTCCAAGCCCATGCCATGCGGGCCCCGAGTCGTTCCGTATGTACATGCGCATTCGTGGCCGCACAATCAATCTTCCCTTGTATGTTGAGGAAGACTTTGGCATCGTTGGGTCGTGATGGCTCTGCCCTGCTAATTCCCTTGTCATTCCCCTGACCGCTCCATCCACCAAGCACACCCACTGTAGGCCCGGCCGTTGTCGACCATCTTGGGTGCCTCTGCCCCACTCGCGGCCCGCTGAGGCCCATGTACTAGGTACATGTGCACATATTCACCGCACGACGACGTCTTGTCGTCCTCTGCAGAGACGCCGTTCTACCGCACACCACCCACCCACCCACCCACAACCAACCAACCCCATCAGCACGGGCACACGGAAGAGGATCCTCCTCCTCGCAGAAGCAGACGTCTGACACGTCCGACACGTCTGACCCAGCCAACCTCTTTGCCCTCTGTCGACACTACATAGACTTCTGACTGACACTCGTCCTGGACCTGTCAAACCTGCGATTCCCCTTGCTCTGAACCGACCTCGCTTGCCAAGCGCGACCTCGAATCCTCGAATATCGTTACTGCGATACGCCCTCGTCCTTTCGCTCCTTGTTTGCTGTTGTATGTACGGTATATCCCGGCGAGTTGGAAGTGGCTCGCTGCCCAGTGACGGGAACCTGAAAGACAATAATACCCTCCGATTGAGAGTCCGAGACCTTCGCCGCAGGCGCACGAATCTACACGTCCAACACTGCGAAAAACATAAGCCTTGGGCCTCCTAATTACCGGTCGCGCATTCTCGGATACTCCACAACTCAATTGCATCGTCTTTTTTTCCTTTTTTGTGCTTTTTTTAAAAAAAAACCCCCCTACTGCATTTTTCCATTGGTTTTTGTCGTGGGAGCTTTCCCTTGCACGGGTTGTTGATCGGTACCGGGCCCTCGAGTTATTATTATCCCACCTACCCCTCACCTGCATACCGAACCCCTAAACCGACGTCATGGCGCCAGAGGATGCCGTATGTTGACCTTCCTACTCTCCGTCCATTGAAACCTAGCTTGATTATTCTCCATCTGCTCGGTGTTTTCTTGTCACTTTGCCACGTCGACTTTGCTAACCCCGCTGCTCTGCAGGAGGATAAAAGTACCATTTTCGGTGACTCCATCGACACAAATACTTTTGATCAGATCCTGGAGATGGATGACCCTGACGATAATGAATTCAGCTACTCCATCGTGTTTGGATTCTTCACACAAGCGAAGGAGACGTTCACACAAATGGACACGGCCATGTGAGTTGTTCCTCGGGCCTGGAAACCCGCCATGGTTGAAAAAGGTGACGATGGCACAAGCACGTACACTGACCGGATCTGATTACGCGACTCAGAGAAGAAAGAGACTTGGCACAGCTGTCGGAGCTGGGTCATTTCCTCAAGGGTTCATCGGCCACCCTGGGGTTGGTCAAGGTGCGCGATGGATGTGAGAAGATCCAGCGCTACGGCAAGAATGAAAACGTGGACGGAAGCAAAGAACCAGACTCTGACAAATGTCTGACGCGCATCATCGAAGCGCTGGAAGACGTCAAGGAAGACTACAAGGACGTGGAGAAGAAACTCAAGGGATACTACGAAAAGGCTGACGAGGATGATGATTAGGAAACTCGTCCTGGATCCCAAGCAGAAGAAAGCTCAGCAGCGGCCCCGCAGAATTCCATGGCTAGAGAGATTATCACTAGCAGCAGGCTGAGATAGTGACGGCGCGTCTTGACACTACAAGGATGGATTATTGGATGATGCGAAGAGGTGAAGATGGCGGCGGAGGAGACGCCGGACCTTTTTTTTTTTTTTTTTTTTTTTTATATATATATATACATAGCTCATGGCATGGCGTCAGCTCATAATGAAAGACTGGAGTTTCAAAACTCTACAAATTATGCTTTGCTGCCTGCATTATCCGGGTCGACGGGCTCGCTCGAAGGCTTCCTCTCTCTCCCGGGGGTTAAAACGGCATCGAGAGCGTGCGTGTGTGTGTGTGTGTGTGTGTGGGTGCCACTGGGGGGTGGACTCGTGGAGCAGCCCAAACGGCCATGACTCACTCACTGACATCACCCACGCATGCCATTGAACGGGCAACTTTTTTGCGTTTATCAGCAGCGCCGCCGACACATTTCCCGTGTCTCCAACTCGCCAGTGCCCAAGCTTCCGCGAAGCCCGGCCGCCTCCCGAGCAGACCGGGACCGTGACCAGTCAGTCCCCCGAGAGCGTCGCCGTTCCAGAGGGAACCTGCTGAGACTGAGCGAGCACGGCGGTCGTGCTTGGGCGGAGGATATGCCGGTGACGAGGGTGGCGCTCTGCCGGATGGGCGCGAACAGGGTTGGGCCCGACGAGGGTAGGTGTACGAACGAGGTGGAAAAGTGAGATTGAGACTTGTTGGGCCGAGTGTGTTCTGTTCATTCACTGGAAACGAAAACTTGCTTCATATATTCCAGAAAGTGGCGTGAGGCCAGAAACCCCGCCACGCCGCGCCACGTCCCCCCCCACATTCACCAGCTTCAAGTTGATTCTGACGCAACCTTCCACCTATGTAGTCACAGTGAACTACCTCTTCCCCATCTTCATCAGCCGCGGCAGCCACCCCGACCTCGGCGACGGGTTTCCTTTGTTGGCATAATCATGGAATCTGCATAGATTTCCTTTCCCCATCGCGAATAGCCCGGCAACGATGCCGGCGCGAGCTCCGCCGACATCTTTTGATGAAACCCAGCTGATGTTCCCTCTCCCTTTGCCTCCTTTCTTGACGAATCCGACGACGGCCCCCGACGGTCTACGAGCAATAGAAGAAAAGAGGACACAGCGCATGATGAATGCTCCCGAGAAGCGCCGCGGCAACAGCAGCCATGTACTGCGGACTGGTCCAGGCCATGCCACTCGACACAACTCAGCCGGCAGCAACTCCATGCCGGCGCTGCCCCCAGAGCAGTCATGGCTAACAACAACGACGACGACGACGCTGCCGGGCCCGAAGTTGCACACGAACCAAGCATCAACGCCGGCTCTTCCTCTACCGGTGGCGCGCCGCTCGCCGACATGGACAAATCGACGGTGCCCTCCCGATCCGGCTCCGCCAGGCACAGCACCAAGGGAAGCAAAAGAGAGGAGCGCAATGCGGCGCTCCTCCGGGAAAAGGATGAGCGCATCGCCAACCTGGAGAAGGAGATGGCCACGATGGAGCGGGAGTTCACGCGGGAACTCGACAAGCTGAGCCGGAACGAGAGCGAAACGGCCACGTTCTGGCAAGCGAAGCATAGCGCGCTCAATCAACAGTTCCTCAGGACAGATACCGAGCTCCGCGTGCTCAGGTCGGAAGTGGAGGTGAGGGAGGCGGAGCGCAGCGAGCTCCGTCAGGGCTGGGACACGCTGCGAAGGGAGGTCAGGGAGCGAGACGACGAGATTCGCCTGCTGAGGAGTCAGGTGCGCGATATGAAGAAGTTTGTGAGCACGAGCACCAGGACGGACGGGCAGACGAGCGACGAAGTTTTTGGGGAGGGCATGGCGAGGTTGGGCAACGGCTTGCAGAATTGGGTCATTACCAATTTTCGTCGTGCCAAGCTCGGTGAGTTACTCTCTCTTTAAAAACGGGCAGTAACGCAAAATGGTGTGGAGAAATGCTAAGTCTGTTTGTGCGCATCAGCCGATTTCGCCAAAGTAGATGAGGCGACGCGCGCCGAGCTTGGTGGGCTAGTCCCCATGTATGAGGAGCTGGCGCAGGGAGCAAAAGTTCACTTATTACAGTCCATCGTGTCGAGGGTGCTGGTGGAGATGGTGTTTGGCGTCTACTTTTCGGGCTTGTCGGATGAACAGATGCAGCATTTCCGACAGATGGAGGAGACGCTTTCCCAGCTTGGTGCGTACAGTTCCGCCGTTCCCAAGTCCGGCTCCTCGAGACGTCGGCACTCGGACATACTCGCCACGAGTCATCCGTTGTCGTCGTTCAGATGTCCAATTTGAGTAGCAAATCATTGACTTGCGATATCCTAGTCCTGTCGGAAGAATCTATCAATCAATGGCGCGCTTCTACACTTGGCCTGCTACGCCGCGACGCCCCCAGACTTCTACGGGACGAAACGGGCACGCACATTGAAAAGGTCACTTCCCGCATAAATCGCATCCTGGACACCATTACCACGGACCGGGATAGCACACCATCCACGTCGGCCTCATCACGCTCCGACGCGCGAGACTCCTCTCTTCGCACGTTGGTCACCAGCTCTGTTGAACTAGCTCGGCTACTGGTCGCCCAAAAGGCACTCCTGAGAGTGCACATGCCCGAGGTCTTGCCCCATCAGCAAGTCCTGTTTGATCCAGGCACTATGGAAGACGTTGGTGGGGAGGACGAGGACGCTCTTGCCAGCAGGGACATATGGTGCGTGGTGTTCCCCGGCGTGATCAAGCATGGGGATGAGAATGGGGGACAGATGCAGTTTCGCAACGTGATTGCCAAGGCGAGAGTGTTGTGTGGCCCTGAAGACTAGATGGTATGGCATGGTATGGTATGGTATGGCTCAAAGATCCCGACCGTCGACGAAGGTGTCCCTATATGCCGGCCACGAATACAAGTCGTATCAGCGAGTCGCATCTCGGTAATCCATTCGACAAAACTCCGACAGTATCTCCAAAAGATGACTCAGGTTGAGGAAAGGATGCCAAATTCGACGAGACAGAAGCCGCCCGTCTTCAATAAGAAGAACTCGGCACATCGGACATGAATGAGTATGTGTTCTGGCACGTCTGTGTGGGTCACGTGGAATTTTGCCTCTCAGGGGCACCCGAACCATGATGGTCAATCACGGTATCACGGTGTACGTGCATTGTACGCTCTTGCCAGACGTCGTCGTCGTGCTTTCCTGTGAGCGCATATGTCGCAGCAGTCTGAAATTCGCCGCCCTCTTCTGCCTTTGAAACTCAGACTCACGGCAGATGAGTCCCGAGGGAACAAACCTCTTTTCTGTTCCATCACCCATTGAGAGTGCGTTCAACGTTGCCTCTGTGAATGATGCACAAGTGACTTGAGCATCTACTTCTTCAATGGCGGCCCAACTTCAAGTCTTGCACTCTTTGCCTGCCAAGTAGTTTAGCTTCTTCTTCTTCTTTTCTTTTCAATCCAGAGCACGAGTCAGTTGGTGCTTCCGTATCTGGTCCTCTGAGGGAGGAACCAACACACTGCTCACAAGCTCACAACCTACATTCGTTCGTTCCGGAATCCAGACTCGCTACCCAGGTACCCAGGTCCTCTGGCAAATAATCTGTAACCTTGCAATAAATCATCAAGTCCGTCGATCGGATCCCGTGGTGCCCCCTCCAGCAGTCGTGCTGCTCCTGAGTCCTGACAGGTGTCCTCACAAACATCATCCTGCCTAAAGGTCTCAAGGACTCAAGGACTTGTCATTTGTGGCGGAAAGCCACCCCGCGTCGGACGGAAACTGGACAATGCGGGGGTCACCCACTCAAGCATTCAAGCGGCTAGCTGCTTCGTCCATTTGCATGCTGGTGAGCACTGATGAGGAACAATAAGAAGCCACATCGTTCTCGTCGGCGAGACAACTCCGCCATGCCGAGTGCCGACGTTTACCTACCCGTTGCCTCTCTGGAGATATAACCATCACCCAAGCATGGCATGCCATTCCATCTCATTCAACTCGACTTCTGGGTCTAGCGTCAAATTTAGACACTTGCGCCGTGCTGCTCTTTCGTCCCACTCTTAATTCCCCGAGACTCCGATTCTTGCCCAAGTGGAAGCACAACCTGACTGCTGTGCATCCCGAAATGTACGCGACGCAACGTGCCGGGGGATCATATACATATCCATGCACGGGGTCCGCAAGGAAATTTGACCTATATAGTCCGTATAAATAGTGTTGATCATGCAATTGTTGACAGATGAAGCGTATTCCACCTACAGTGCAGTTTTCAACTTGGCCCAGCCTGCCGTAGATCGGACATGGTGTACAAGTTATTGTCAAATTTTTATCCTCCCACATCAGGTAAACACAGGTAATAGCTTTCGACTGTCGATCGGTGAGGGCCGGTCTTGAGCTACATTGACACGAACACTTCTTCACAGTATCGTGTCAGTAATGGCCTGCAACACACTGAGTCATCTTGACTGTCACTCTTCCGTCATCCTCACGTCTGCTGGGATTCATCAAAAGTGACGATGGTCAAAAGAGAGGTTTTGACCATGGAACATATTCTCACTCGTCCACGTATAAGTCCCGCAGAATTATCGTCTTGGCTAAGATAGTGTCATGTGATCAGTCGGAGAATCGGAAAATCGGCCAGCTTTGATATTCCAAGTTCCCGCAGTGCAATCATCGATGTACAAATCGACTATCATCGTAACATGAGCCTAGTGTTTCCCTTTGAAGCGCATTCATCCAACAGCCACTCGCCCAAAGCGCGTGCTGTCGTGACCCACCGCGAGCCGCACTACCAAGCAGGGCTTGCACCAGAATTGAGGGGCGCATTTTGAGCCTCAACTTTCGGGGGTTTGGTTTGCCCCCAAGCTCCCCCCACCTGATGGGAGATTGTAGGCCACAGGGCATTTCACAATCTTTGCCGAATACCCTGAGTACCTAGTTAGGTAGGGGTGATCCAAAGCAGCCACTACTGGAAGAAGGCCAATAAGGCCACCACGGACCTCCAACACTTTATCCTCGTAAAACTTGCATGGAGCTTCGTGAATGGATAACAACCATGATTTTCACCCAAATTCATCCAATATCAGCATTCGAGGTTGGAATTTGACGAGTCAAGGCGATCAAACTTGATTCTCGTGAACCGCCAGAAACCCTATATCAGATTCTCAGTCGTTGCTGCAATGGAAACGAACCTCTCTTTTCAACCCGTTGTGACGCCAGCGCCACATAGCAAAGAAGCGACATTTTCGGTGAAAGTCTGCGCCTGGATTCGTTGTTCTCTTGTTATTGCCGCCAGGATCCCCATCTAATGTCACACTGACATCACTTTGGCGCTACTTGGCTGGTTAGTTGGAGCAGGCACAACAGCTTAGTGCCTACTCTGGGCAATGTTCTCAACGAGCTGTCTGCCAACTTTCGGAATCAAGAATTGTGCGGTTCCATGAGTCAGGAGAACATGCGAGACGATCTGTTTCTCACATCCTGTGTTAGCGCAAGGTCAATGTAGTCCATGATCGGCAGCCTTGTGAGATAGTGAGGATGCTTACCTGATTGGTCATTTTGACCAGTACTTCTTCCATGTAATCTGTAGTCTTTTACAGACTGTTCTAACATCAGAGGAGACATGAGTCCATGTAGTCAGTCCACCACGGCGTCGATGTCAGAAGAGCTGTGAAGCCCCCACCATTATGCCACCACATCTTGCAGCTGGGGGCCTTTCCTAACTGCTCCAGGTAGTACCGAATAGAATCAGTCAAGGCAAGCGCTTGGCTAATCAAATTCCATCTGCTGGCAGTCTTGAATCATTGCGATGAGAACCTGAGCAGTCGATCCGGTCCAAAAAAAAAAAAAAAAAAGGACCACGACAAGTGATCACCCTTTTTGGCACTAGACGACAGTGACGACCAGAGGATGAGGAGGTGGTGGAGTTCCCTCTTCATACGCAAGATATTTACCACCACTGCTGATTCTCGAAGCCCAACCACTCGGCCTCCCAGTCGCTAACTGCTGCAATCCATTTGACTCAAATCTTCGCTCTCATTTCATTCCTTTGTACATCAAACTCGAGGCGAAGTCCGTTTCGAAGTAGCCACAAAGTCTCGAAATGGCTGGCTTTGTAGTCAACTGTACTGATACATCCCACAGCTCGACACTTCCAACGGCTCACAGGACCACAGCCATGGTTTCGGCAGAAGATATTCGCCAGACAATGGAGCGAGCCGAAGAAATTCGATCGTCATATGATGTATACACCTCTTTCAGAGAAACATATTATTGCCCTGATTTACATATTGACGAACCGAGCGTCCCGCAAGACGCACGAACCGAAGAAGGCGTCCCAACATGGGGGAGCAGTGCAACGCCTTATAGTGCTGCATTCGATACCGTCGGGGTCCCTCGGAATACTCCATGCCAACAACTCCACCTTCGATAGATGGGGTCGAGCCTATACAACTTCAGCGGCCAATGATACCAGATCACAGTCTAAGTTGGCTTCCATGCGAGTTCATGAGGCTGACAGGCTGTGGTGCGTCCTTCCGCTTCCAAGAAATAAACTTGTGGATTGAGCACATGGTGAATGAGCATTTGGCAGCATGCCTTCCTGCCCACAGCATTTGTTGGTTTTGTGAAGAAGCAGACTTCAAATGCCGTTCAAAGCGAGCAGAAGAGAAACGGGAGAAATATCGGCAGCGGATGTATCATATTGCAGCCCATTTCTTCGAAGGGCAAACAGCAGCCAATATTCAGCCAGACTTTTTCTTTCTCGGTCATTTGCACAGATACGGTCTGATTGACGAGCACGCTTTTCAACTGGCAAAAAGCCAAGGACAGCTTCCAGCTATCCACATGCCCCATGACGTCTATGACGTCTATGACGATGCAGAAACATTGGGAGTGGCTTCGAAGCAGTATGCTGAAGCAAGTCGCCGCAATAGCTGCCTTCATTCGTCGCAGAGGCGTCGTAGCCATCGGCATAGGCACTGATTGACACGAGAAGGCTTTTGGAGCGGGGGGGGGCAGCACTCTTTTGTTCTTCTTTATTTCTTGCGGATTTTGTTTGTGAAGTAAAAGAAAAAATTGCTTCATCACTTGCTTCTTTGCCTTATGATGAGATAGGACGAAGTCAACTTGTGCGTTTCGTTTTTCGATGCCGTCTTGGTTGTCGTTGCCAGGAATGTTTGAGTGGCTCGGCCGTGACAGTGCGGATGCATGCTAGCGCCGTTTGGCAGGGGAGGTGCGAACGAACTCCAACAGAAATGATGGTACCTGGCCTTTTTTCACACTGCCCAAGAGCTAAAATCTCTGACGCAGCCATCGAGTTGTTGATGAGACTCTTCAGTTGGACTGATTTTGTGATTGGGGGATGCTAATTATGACGTTCACTGCAAAGCCCCCACACAACGTTGGGAGGAGTTAAAGAACGGGGTAGTAGTCACTGGTCAAGGATGGTGCAAAAGGAGGCGAACACGTTTGCTCGGGTTGGGCTAACTCGGGCAAGCTTTCACGCCAGGATTTCTCAACTCACGGTTGGGTTGAAATAGTCCCATTGATCCAATTGGTTGATTAGCCAAGCGAACTCGAGGGATTCTTTTCGTCGGTTGGACGTAACATACTTTGGGAGGGTATTTCGCTCGCCAGAGAAACACGACGACATGACGCAGAATGGCAACCGTTCAGAAGGCATCTTCGTGACGAAGGTGGACAAAGCAGAGAACCGGTTCGTTGGGTAGTTTTCTGGGGTTTGTCTCAAGAGATGATGCACACGGTGAGATGGAAGAAGTCAGGCGAAGACTAGGACCCATTGAAGCGGTCAACGAGATTGCGGAATTGGGGGCAGGCGCACCTGCCGAGTAGAGAAGGAGCGGGGGTGATTCAGGAATCAGCATCTCACGATGTTCCAGATTGTTCCACGCCCTACACACCTCAGCATATTTCGTATTCACTGTCATATAGGTTGATTGCTCCGACAGTATCCCAAGCAAGGAGAGGAAAAAATACGCTACCTCTTTCCAAAAACCGGGCCAGTTCGGCAAACATGCCGTGAAATGAACATTTGTGGAACTACTTGTCCGACATCCATCATTTTGTCCTTCAAATCCTGCAAAACGGGTGCATGCCGACCAATATGACCGGCCCCTCGGGTCATAATACCTGCTGGTGGTGCATTACTATCGTAAGACCCGCTCGCCATTTTTGAAGGGCAAGGGCGGCAGATGCCCTCCCGGTCAGCACTGCCAGCACCACGGGGAATTCCCCAACACCGTATACTGCGTGTGAAGAGAATGAGATATTCTTGGGGCCATTTCGAACGTTTCATGATATAGAGGTGTGGAGAGTGCAAGTAGGATTAAACGAGGGGGTATCATTCTATGCAGACCATTACATTGTATTATACAAATGCTATACATACCAGAGATATATGAAATTTACAGAGACCGACCCCGTGATGCCTTTCTGATAGAATATCTCGCTGCCCTTTGTTTTCGAACCCTCATTGAACTCGTCCTTGATTGTTGATATCCCACCATGGGCGCTTGCGTTCCCCTCCTCCCAAGTCCTAGCAGCGCGGCGTCGATCCATCTATAGCGCGCCTCATACTTCACCCACCGCTCGAGACCAGGCACGTGGATCCCTAGGCTAGGGAGCGCAAGGAGTGTCAACGTAGGGTTCGCGTCTTCACCACGACTTGCTTCTACGCTATAGAGAGCAGGTAGGGAATAGCGAATCTTGCCAGGAGCGTAGTACTTGAGAATATCTTCCAGTCGCGCACGCTGTTTCGGAGGCAGCGCTCTCCGAAATGGCTTCGCATGCTGCGGGATGAGTGGCAGGATATGAAACCTGGCGGGCACGCACGCACTCACGCGGATCCAGTACCTACCGTCCCAAAGCTTGGCTGTCTTCCACGTTCGCCAATGACGATGGCGGCTGGTAGGCTCTTCTGAATCCTCAGCTACAGACGAGATGCGATAATTGAGGTGTCCCGGAAGCTTTCGCTCTGGCAGAGGCTTCATGGATGAATATGGAGCCCGGGACATGAACCATTTCGTACATGCGGGACCAATGATGGGATCAAAGGCGACACCGGCAATGGTGAATGCTTTTGGCTGTGTTGTGTTGGGATCCGCTGCAAGTTCTGGGAAAATTCTATCGATGACAGTGTCCAAATGTGTGACTGGAGGGGCATTGGTGTCTGGCGTAACGAATTCTATCAGTTTGCGAACCGCAATGGCAGCGATCAGGCGCTGGTGGGGTTGACGAGATCGTGACCTCGCTTCACCGAAGAGGCGTCTTCTCCATTGCGAATGAGCGGGTCGAAAGGAAGGAGCTCAACAAGCAAAGTACCCGCATTAGGGTCGAAATCGAGAATCGCAGCTTCTCGTATCAACCATCGTCGCGCCTCTGCTTCTTCAAGTCTTATGCGCTTCTTTGCTTCCCTTGACATGTCGAGAATGGCATCTTTCTGCAACTTTGCGGGTAGTGTGGTACGGTCCATGTGGCGAATGGCGTTTCTGGGTGTGAGGGTTGCATCTGCATTGGTAGGATCCTCAAACCATTTTATATTGTTGGCCTCGCAAGTGGCGATGAGCCTGTCCTTGTCAAACTGGAGCAATGGTCGATAGATTGTTATGCCTCCGTCCTCACAGTTGAGTGGCGTCACGTATGGCACACGAGGGTCAACATCTCGCAGTATGTGCCCGGGGAAGTGGGCCGACATGTCGTTGATGCCGAGGCGCGACCTTATTCCGTCCCACGGGTCGGTTTCGGAATCACTTTTCATCGTCCATCGAAGGCGCTTCATTTCTTTATTTGGCGGCTTAAAGCTGAGATACGGGTGTTTCTGCATTTGATCGTCCAAAAGCCCGCTCTTGTAGACTCCGTGCAAGTCGTAACATTCCGGTATCGCATTGGCTTCACGCATTCCTTGATAGCCTCGATATGAGTGACCACTCATGTACCGCATGAGCACTGTCTCGTATTGGTCATCTCGGTGATGGGCAAAGAACAAGCTATTGGCGTTCAAGCATCGGCAAGTCGAGCCGAGCATTCGGTAACGCAAAATTCTGGCGACGCTTTCGACATTGGGAAGACTGCCGGGATTTTGCCCATCCTGGAGGAAATCTTTCCAGTTCAAAGGTTTCATGACGGCCTTGAGGCCCAACTTCTTCAGTTCTTGGGCGACTTTTGAAGCTTCGAGAGAGCTCTCCTGGCGCAATTTGTGGTCGACGATGATGGCAAAGGCGCTGTCGGCGGGGTTGTCGGCAAGTCTGATACCGCGGTGCGTCTTGATGAGGGTCGAGAGTAGATATGCCATTGCCATGGAATCAACGCCGCCGCTTACGGCAATGGCTAAACACACAATGGTTGTTTAGTTGCGCCCCCTGTAGAGACGGTTTTGGGGAAAACGACATACCAACTCGCCGCGGCCGAGCATGGCGGATAGTTTGGAACCGTGGGGGCACACCGACTCAACGGCATCCCGAAACTCCGCCAAGGAGATGGGCTTCGGGCCATGGTGAAGGACGCGACTTGGAAAGCTCATTCCATCGCAGACGTGGTCAATTGAGGGATGGCAGGGACTCTGTTATCAGATGATGAAGCCTATCATCTTATGCATACTTGTCCTTGACGCTGGTCAGTTGTCCCGTGCTTCTGGGCGCTGTCGTCTACAAGTAAGGCTGAGCTGAGCTGATGGAGGAGTCTGATGCTCTTAGGTCTAGTTGCTGCTGCATGATCAAAAACCTGTTATCATGTTATCATGACTCGACTCGGCTCGATTTTATCAAGACGACTTGCTCTGTGCCCACGCACGAGAGTCAGGCCGTCAGGCCACACTTCTGACTACTGCTGCTACGTGCATTAGCTTACATGAGCAGACCCGCAGCCCTGTCTGCCTTGTCCCATGAGCTCCTGCCATTCCAGATTTGCCACGGCATCTATTACAATCTATCCCAATCGGGCACTCGAGCCCAGAATGCCTTGCCATTACGGAGCCATCCAATCGACGGGGGCCATCGCGGCCCATGTTCATGCTGCGACTACATACGGACTACTCCGTACTTGGAATAATGAGAGATAGACATCGTATCGTGCTTGCGCCCGGTGCATCCCCGCCTGCCAAGTTGAGTGAGTGTCCAGTCTTTGACACGCACCCGGCTCAACTGGTGCTGGTGCACATGATACATACATCCAAGGAGCGAGGCACAACCAATCGTCTCGTCGTTAATCGTCTCGTCGTTTCCTCGTTTCCTCGTTTCCTCCTCCTCCGCTGCTCCTTCCCGTACCTGGTTCACCTCACCACATGCTTTCTTTCCTTCGCCCTTCTGCTCTTCGTAATTAGTCTTCTCATCTTCTCATGCCCATCATGCCCATCATGCTCATCATGCTCATCAGCTTGCGCTTGTAGCCTCCCACCATCGCACGACTCGGCTCGACTCGACTCGACTTGCCTACAACCTGTTACTCTCTGTCGCAACCAACTTGATGACCTAGCCAAGGAACAGCCGCCCATCGATACCCGGCGCAACTCATCCCTTGATTCATCATAGCCCCGGTCTACTTGATGCTGCTTGACGCCCTCGAGCACAGCTGCCGCTCATGGTTTCCCAACCCGATCAGCCGTCGCCTGCCTCCACCACCGCCTTGAACGTCACCACCTCATCCCGCCGCTCCAACCACCAACATCAATACTCCTCCGCATCAGTCGTCTCACGGCCCTCGCTCTCCCGCACCAAACGCTACAACCGGTCGCACATTGGCGGTGCTTCCTTCGCGCCCCAGAATGAGTTTCCCGTCTTTGCGCACAGCGGCGACGTCGAAATTATCATTCGTGTGGGCGCTGGCGCGGATGGTGCCGAGAATAGTTATCTCTTGCACCGACACACCTTGACGAGATGCAGTGGTTTCTTTGAAGCGAGCACATCTTCCGAGTGGTCCAAGGCCCGGCCACTGCTGGTCGGCGGTAACGAGCTGGCTCGTATCGGCGAGGACACTTCATCTGCACTCGACGTCCCAGATTCGGATAGGTTCGCACTCGGTGGTGGTGCGAATAAATCTGGTTCGACGACTCCAAGAAGGAGATGGAAGTATGTACTGGATGCCGGGGCAGGCGATGGGGACATCCCCATGTTGGTCCAGAGGGACGATTCGCCAACAGGAGCCCGAGGAGGCAACTGTCGGCCATCTTTTCCATCACTATTCGGTCCTGGTCCTGGTTCTGGTTCTGGTTCTGGTGGCCCTGCATCCAATTCTAAATCCAGCTCACGACCCAAGAACGGTCCGCCAACAACAAATCACGTTTCCTTCTCTCGCTCTGTTGCGAACCTCGCCATAACGCAACGTCTCT
The DNA here is from genome assembly GCA_021950295.1 of Epichloe scottii. Lineage (NCBI taxonomy): Eukaryota > Fungi > Ascomycota > Sordariomycetes > Hypocreales > Clavicipitaceae > Epichloe > Epichloe scottii. The sequence goes on along the minus strand of CP083247.1, from coordinate 4,625,074 downwards.
CCCAAGCGGACGAAGACCTCTTGCGCGACTACGACAATCTCTTCCGCATCTTCTACAACTATCCTCCCGTGCTGGACGGCGTCAATGTCGCAGACGCTTATGTGCAGTGCAAGTCGCTCCTGGCCTTGGCAGATCAATACGACGCCCTGGCTGTCGTGGGGCCCCGAGTCGACCATCACCTGCTCCAGTTTCAATCAAGGCTGTGGAAGCAGATTGCCAAATATCCAATTTCATATCTTCGCCTCGGCTACCTCGCCCGCAGCAAAGTCATCTTCCAGGAAGCTCTGATCCACGTCGTGGGGCAATGGCCCCTGGGAGAGCGCAGCCTCCGCGCCGCCTTGCCCGACATTGTCCTTGACATTATTGAAGACAAGGTAGACGAGCTGGAGGAGATTGTCAGCCGCGTCGAAGGTCGGCTTTTTCGTCTCACCCTCACCACAAGCAAGGGGAGCGCGTCGCACCCGGCAACAACTACCTGGACTGGCTCGTAGTCAGTCTGTTCCGACAATGGCTCGCCGACAACACCTCGCCTCAACCACCGCCCGGGCGAAACACTGGCAGCAGCAGGGCAGCAGCAACCACAGCCACAGTAACAATAACAACAGTCATCATCCACCGCCAGCCTTGCCTCCCCCGTCCCGCCCCTCACCTCGATTGGACGCGCCTATCGCACCCTCGGCTCCGGCAACTCGAGCGCCTTTCTCAACCACGACGACTGCAAAAAATTTCTCAAACTCACACCCGAGCTCTACAGCCGCGATAACATCCGCCGCTTCGAGAAGCGCATGGACGAGCTCAAAGCCATGGCGCGGGATCTCGTTCGTCCCCTCCTAGGCAGCGGTCTCGAGCTCGACATGGCCGGCTCAAGTCGCACCTCAGACGGCATCACCTACCTCACTTGCACCGCAGTCGGAAACCGCGATCTCCCTGGCCCGTCGACAGCTAAATAATCACCAGCATCCCTGGCATATCCTCGTCTACCAAGCAAGTTCCGAAACCCACACACTACAGGGAATGGCTATGAAAATATATCGGCACATTTATATAATCAGAATTTTGTCCCTATCTTTTCCTCGTTCTTTCTTTTCTGTAAAAAAAAAAACCTCAGGATACCCCCTCAAGGGCTGGATCTTCTTTTCTCTTCTTATCCATGCAAGAAATGTCCTGTTGCCCTACCACGTCCTTGTATGAAGCGAGCTTTATGAAACGAAATGAAGTACAGTCTGGTCTGTCTGTCTGTCTGTCAGGCCAGTTAGTCACCATGTAACGATGTACGATGGGCCGTGCCTACAAATAAATATTGGAACTTGTACAAATTGGACTTGCCATCATTTAATTGACATGGTGATTGTTTTGATGATGCTGCTACATGTGGATACTTGTCACACTTGCGGAGCTGCCAGTGCATATACCATTCTGGGCCTCAGACGGAATCCAGATGCAGGTACCGGGTGAGATGGGGGTGTCTGAACTGTACATGACGAGTATAGTGATAACATTTACTCCGTACATTGATGAGTTGAGATCCAACGCCATCGACGCCAGCTTAGACACCTAGGTAAACAGAAGCGAAAGGGGAAAAAAATTTAAAAGAAAATAAGAGTGTGGAGAGAGAACGAGCGAAGGAAGACAAGGGAAGACAAGGGTAGTCCCATCGTAAGTGGTGCAGAGGTGCAGACATCAATCAGCCGGAGCGACATTGATTTAGTTTGCAATCTTTGACAACCAACATAAATTCGTATTCATCAAAGTCCAAGTCCAAGTCCATTTCAGTTCCAGTGTCCACCACCTTTCCATTGCCCTTTATGCTACAATACTCCTCATGTCCAAACATGCTCGAGCCACATACTTATCGGCCCATAATTTCTTTTTTTTTTTTTCAAATGAAATCATTACCAATCTCGTTCAGAGTCTTGTGCTTTCTATTCAGGCTCTCTGCTGTGTGTCGTGGCTTACTCTTTGCCAACATATAGCTCGACATCTCCTGATATGCTGCTCATGTGAGCGAAAGAATTGCCCTTGCCCTTCTCGCCTTCCACCTTCTTCGGTATTCCCCGGCTTGAGCGCGTTATCTTGACATCTTGACCCTTGGCAGTTATGCCTCCAGAGATGGATTCTGCCTTGAACCTTCCCGTCCAGCTGCTAGGGTAAAGCAATTTGATGTCGCCGCTGGCACTTCCGTGCCTGGTTTGCAATTCTGACAAGGGAGGTCCGTCGGCGGCTTTTCGGGCCTCAGTATCCGTCATGAATGTTGTCTCGTCGGCACCAAGGTGAATCTCCAATGGTCTGAGCACAGTAACTGTGGTGGTTCCACTCTTTGTTTCGGTATGGAGGTCACTTCTCTCGGAGCCCTTGGTAAGCAATGGCAGAAGTTTGAGAGTCAAGTCACCGGATGCAGACTGAAAATCGGCGCGTGAGGTCATTGCAACATCTGCATGGACATTCCCAGATGAAGTCTCGACCTTGACGACATAGTCTCGGGCTGACAGCTTCTTACCAGGCTTTTTGCCATCGACTGCAAAAGCTAATGACTCCTTTATTCTGACATTTCCAGAGATCGAGTCAACGGAGAGCATTGCCTGTCTGGCGGATTCCTTGTCGGCAAATTTGGGCACAACCTCTACATAAACATTCCCCGATGCAGACCCCACCTTGAGCAAGTCATAAAGAGGAAACCAGCCCTTGACATCGCCACTGACAGTCTGAACGACGATTTGTCGGGATTGCAGACTGTATGGGACAACGTTGTCGTCTTCAATGGTTTCAGCGAGTGGTGTGTTGACATTGCCAACCACAGTTTTGATAAAAGGTCCGTCAACGACACCCATAGCAAGACCTTCCGCGAGCTCAACATCAAGATGAACCACGTCAAGGCCCAGGCTATCAAGGTAACTGTTTTGGGGTACATGGACAGTTACACGCATCTGGATGCAAGGTGCTTCGCCATTATATTCCCACCAATCCAAGACATAGGGTGTGATAATCTTGATGGCCTGTTTGCCGTTGTCTTCGATATCGATGCTTGTATCGGCGGTCAGCTTGTCGTCATTAGAGAGGATTTCAACCTCAACACTGCCCCTCTTCGAATTGTCCCCAGACGGGCAAATGAGGACTTGTCCAGAAATCTTCGGTGTTCGACCTTTGCGGTGGTTATTCCTTTCAGGTCTCTGTTCGATGCTCAATGTGTAGCCGCTGCCGAATGTGATATCTGACAAAGTCTTGTCAAACTTGTGCGGAGTGTTCCGACACTGGTCGCTGGGTCGCCATTCAAGATCGCGTTCACCGCCCATCTTTGGTTGTCTGACTGGGTCCTGATCGATGATGACCTTGAGAGTCTGTTGAGCCGGTGGGTTAGCTAGGATTCGAGACCCGGTGAAGAATATGACAATGATGGCAAGATGTGATCAATTCCCTAGAAGCCGCACAGATGAGCAGTAATAACAACATCAGTGTGTGAAGAAAGGCTTCTGAGGTGTCTCAGATGGTTGTTTCTTTAGCTGGAGGAGCCAGGCTAAGTGTGTCTTTGTAACACAGAAGTACGACATGGCCATGTACCACGGACAACATATGAGGTAGCGGGTCAAAGCAGAAGTACCAGTGTTGACTCACCTTGGGGTGTCTGGAGCGTCCGCCGCTGCTAAGGGATACGCTACCAAGGATTGCAAAGAAGATGGACAAGAAGACAGCAATACCTAGGAGGGTTTTGATGTTGCCTCGCATCTGGAGAGAGTGGGTCGCGTTTTTAACTCTTTGCCATTGAGACTTGGGAGGTCCATGAGGCGATCCACCCATAGACTGAGGCTGACGAGGCAGAAGCGCTTGATGCTCTTCGGGAAGACCCATGTTATCCGAGTCGACGTTGTGGTCGTCGTCGTTTGTATTACCAGAATGGGGAAGTACGAAGGTCTGATAGCCTTGGAAGCACACACCCGAAGGAGGAGACGATGGGGACGGTGAGTAGGCAGGTGGCGCGTCCAGATGGCTCTGATGATGTGTCCGCGATTGGGAGTCGGCGTGGTTCAAGGCAGATGATCTTGCTGATGCAGTCGTTTCGGATGAATTATAACGGGAAGGGAGCCGGATGCTGTGTCCGGTGAACAGCAGAGGACTTTCTTCCTCGACGCTCCTGCGGTGGTTATGAGTGGGTGAGCTGACGAATGCAATACTGGCTGGCGTGGGTGACGTCGCATTGCCCACGTAAGCAGCTGAGGAAGCGTGTGCAGAAGCAGATGTAGATCCAGATGTAGATCCAGATGCAGCTTGTTCTGCGTGTGTCATAAAGTATGGAGCTCTTGATGAGGCGTGACGGGAGCCGCTGTTCATCGAGCGTTCCAGCTCAGCGTTTGGCTCCTTGGTCTTGTCCGCGCTTTCGTCGGCCTGCAGGGTTGGGTCCTCAACAAGCACATTAGGCACAACAGGGACGTTTGACGACGTCCACTGGTGCCGCTGCTGCGGAAGATGGTCTTGTCCAGGAATATAGGGCTGTGATGATGCTGCTACAGACGTCCCGGACGCGTGGAAGTAACCATCAGTGGGTGACAAGGCATCATCGCCGTCGTCACCCGAGACGGAAGCGTCGTCATGACCCATTTCGGAGTACATGTTGTCTGAGTGCGAAACCGGCATTGTGATGGCGAGCCAGGCACTCGTTTACGCGTTATGGAAGAAAGAAAAGCAAAAAGACGCCGATATGGAAGAAATCAAGTGCACATACCCAAAGGCCCATCAATTGGTCCCGGTGCCAGTCCGTCGTCGTCGTCGTCGTCGTCGTCGTCAGCTACCTAGGTACTTGGAATGGAGACCCTTCGGAGGCAAAGCAGCAGAAAGGAACAGAAAGGGCCGCAGTGGGGTTTGTGGGATGGAGAAAGGACGAACGAGGCTGACGACAGTTGGGCGGGGGAAAAGCATGCGTCTTTTGGTGCACCTTGTTGGTTGGATTAGGAAGGTGCGAGACAGGCCCAGTCCCTTCCTTGTCAGAGTCGTCTCGGCCCCGGTCCGTCCATCCATGCTTTGGCGGCCATGACTCTTTTCGTTCTTTTATCATCTCATTCCTTTGTCTCCCGTCATACCTGTATGAACGCACAAGCGGTGTTTTTGCTCGGGGGTATCTTTTTTTCACCTGCCATGCCAGGCTTGGCTGTTGTGATAACTTATAAGGCTGTTCACCAGCCGGGACCGTTTCATCGAGAGCCGGAGTTGGCTGCGACGCCCGCCTCCGGAAGCTGGGTAGTAAGTACCCCACTTCAGTCCGGGTCGGTGTCCCGAATGTCTGTCTCCCTTGTTGACCTCGCAAGGTGTCCACTTTGTGCATCGGCACTCAATCTTCTTATAGATGTAGAACTCGACGGTAAGCATTCAAGGCTGATTGGTAATTTTCATGGTTGCGTGCTGCCGTCGCATGAGTATTTGCCACGGCGACTATGCCTATATGCTCCACGGATATCAAGTTCTACATGATTCAAGCTCCGCCATTAGAAAAGTAACTCTGATCCTTCCGGTGTCTCTCTTGGCTGATTGTCATCCTTTATCACGCATGCTAGCTAGCTCACTGTTGACAAGATAGCTCTGCTCCCCACGTCACACGGTCACGTCGAGCAAAGGAAAATTGACATTTTTCCGACGGGTCAAATGCGTCAGGGTCTGATGACAATGCTTCCATGGGGACATGGGAACAAACCTGCTCGAAGCCGTCAGAATGACCGTGGCAGAGCACCCAGAAATAGTGTCTAATGTTGTTCCGCAAGGTAAGATTGTGAGCTTGCTTTTGTCGTCTTCGTTTTCCTTCTCTCTCTCTCTCTCTCTCTCTCTCTCTCTCTCTCTCTCTCTCTCTCTCTCTCTCTCTCTCTCTCCACTTATCTCATCACTCTGGCATAATTTAGTGCAGCCCGAGAACGGATTTCGAGTTTTCGTACACAATCCAGGTGATACTCAGGGCTGGAGCAACCTTGAGCAGATTGGGTGTCAAGCCCTTGTACAGGCCGCGATATCCTTCTCTTTGGATCGTCTTTTGCGTCACATCCCAGATGCCGGTATACGTAGCCTGATGCATCACGGTGCCTTGCGTCTGCAGCCGCGTTCGCACTACATTGAGTGGATAGACAACTGTTGCACCGATAGCGCCAGATGTCGCACCAATGATTCCCGTGGCTATGTTCCCGGGGATGATGTCGTCCTCGTGACACCCGGCGTGTCGCGCATAGTAGCTTTGATATGATTTCTTCAGCAGCTCAAACATGCCCATGTCGATGGCACTGTACGGAAACATGCCTATCAAACCCATCGTCACACCGCGATAGCATGCCCTTACGCCACCATCGGCGTACATCTTCAGGGCTGTTTGACGCACGAGGGCGCTGCCCGTCAAGCCTCCTTTCACAGTTTCGCATTGTAAGCGAAATTTCAGAGTATCGAGTGGATAAACACAAAATCTGCAACACAAGCAATCATGGTTAGCGAAAATGCGGGCAAGCGGCCTTCATTTTTTTGTTCATTTCGCGAAGAACTTACTGCGCAATCATTCCCGCAACACCACCTGCGGTGAATTTCGAATAGGAATTAATCTGCCTAGGGTCGCCATGACCTTCGAAGTTGGCCAGCGCTCGCTTAGCGGCCTCGTACGATCCGAACTTGATGGCTGTCTCGGGCATAATCTTGATCACGTTCAAGCCGTTGCCTGATATTCGTCCGAATGTTAGGACACACAACCCATTTGTCCATACACATAAGATATCGCATTGAGAGCGAGAGCAGAAAACAAGGTAGCAATGGGCAATAGACGGCAGGGGTGAGGAGGACTTACCGGCAAAGAAACTTCGAACGCCGCCATTGCGGGATAAATCTTTCACAGCATCACTGATCGGCCGCAACGCATTCTTCACCGCTGCTGCAGGACGACCTTGTTTTATGGCTGCGACTGCAGTCTCGGAGCTGCTGCTCGTGTTGACCAACAAGTAGACCTTCAATCGATCTAGCGGCGCAGTGGCTGTTCGAGACACTCCGCCGGCGATGGCACCCGCAAGAAAGTAACCTGGATCAGGGGCAAAATCTGTCAGTTTGAACTTCTTTCGGGGCTTCTCAATTCCCGCGGAAGATGGTATCTGTTCTTTATGTTCTCCTCGGGTGCCATCGCCAACTTGAGGTGTAGATTGTATAGGTTCCGTCGCGACTAAACGTCGCCTCTTTGTCGGCGCAGTCCCATTACTACTGCAACTGTCATCATCACCTGCGTTTCCAACGGCATCCATTCTGCGTTTTGATGCGGTTGACGCGGTACCTGGCCTTGTTCCGGTAATTTTTGTGCTATCGGTGTCTCCGGATGAGACTGAACGAGATTCGGGTATTGTTGCTGAGGGGGCAAAGGAGAGGCAGCAACTCTTACTAAAGAGCCAAAGAGGGAGTAAAGAAGAGAGCTAGAGGATAAGTCGTCCGTACCTAGGCCTTCCAGGGTTTCGTCGCTGACAAGAGAGTCTCCCTCTGGAGTGACACTGACGACTGAATCGTAATATGAGAGGGCGGCTTTGAGGCGGGAGTCGTGATTACCAGCTGGCATGAATAAAAGGAAATTTCTGCGCAGTAAATCACAAGTTAGCCATCATCATCATGGCTCGTCTTATCAAGCGAAAAAAAGAAAACGGTATCGAGGAAATGAGTTGTATGTGGCTTTCGAGTCACACATATACATTAAAAGGGCAGCGGCTGTCAGGCGGGTGCTGAATGTGGCCTGCGACGTGATCACCATCCAACGACAAGCACCACATGACTCTGTTCATCGCGACAGATGATGGGCAATTCGAGCTTCCCCACACCCCGGCCGACTCATGAATAACCGTGACTGCACCAAAGCACAAGCACGGCAAAATCTTCGACTTACCTCCATTCTTCAAAGCTCACGTATCCATCGTTGTTGCCATCCAGGTCGTGGAAAAAATCGGAAAGCCTGCGGCTTGAAACGCTTAGACCAGCTGTGCGAAAAGCAGTCTGCAATTCGGCGGTGTCAAGTTTGCCGTTTCCATCTTTATCAATTGCGTGAAATAAGAAAAATAATTGGCGCTCGGCCTGTTCAACGAATGCACGAAACTCTGTAAGTGGCACACGATGCATTAGACTTTGATGTTCTGTGAGTCCTTCGAAGGCAATTCCTCTCTCGGGGTGGAGACACGACCCCCAAAGGTTAAAAAATAATTACCTTCATATTGAATCTTGCCGTCGCGGTTCGTGTCGACTTCCCTCATGATTTGTTTCAATAGATTGTCGGCATTTTTCAAAGCTAGATGCTCGGGACAAGGCCATGTGGTCAGCAAGACTCAGCAATGAAGCTCCCGCCGGTGCCGACAGGCAGGACAAGTAGACATAGTATATATAACTTGAGGCAGTTGCTCACGATGATCAATCCGACGAAAACCTTTCTGCAGTCCCTTGAGGTCCAATTCGCCCTTTCCAGAGGGGTCCAACCTGGACCAGAGACGCTCGACTCTCGCATCGCGTTCATTCTGCGACTCCCCAAAACTTCGCTCCACGTCGGTGACGAGTTTGGTGACACTCATGTCGACAGCATCGGTGACGCGAGCAGCGTGGTGCGGGCAGCGGCTGGCCTGGCGAAGAGAGATACGGTCGCTCGCGCGTGATAAATTCGGTGGGCTCCGTTATAGCACTGCTGCATCGTTGGATTGAGGCGTAGATAGGAGGCGGCAATTGAAGGGCTTCGAAGAGGTAGGTGGCCTTGAAGCAAAGTGACGTCGGAGGAGCAGCTGAGCTCTTCCGGGTAGTGGGTGGTGGCGGGTGGTGGCGGGTGGTGGCGCTGGTGGGCAATGGAAGCGGGAAGCTGTGCTGGCGTTTTTGGTGATCCTTACCGCCTACACTGGAGCATGGGCATGGGCAGGAAATCACGGCGGATTCATCTGCACCTGCCAGACGCTTATCTTATCTGCCATCCCCCTCCTCCGCAAGGTCGCCAAGAAACGGCATCCTCCGAGTTCACCCAAGTCTCCCGTCTTGACTCTTGGTCACGACACATTCGCATCACATTCGCATCACATTCGCATCACCGACGGAAAGTTAAGGTGCCTATGCGGCCCTTTCCCACAATAAATGTCGGCCAACTACTGGGAGTCGACGCAGAGGCGCCATTGGCTGTTCTCCAAAGACGAACTGGACTCGATGCGCCAGAAGCTCGACGATGACAATGCCGACCTCGTCCGCATGTTCCCCTTGCCCCGGCCGCGGCATCTGGCCATATACTTTAACCAGCGTGAGTATCATTGGTCTTGTCTTATTTTTTCTGCTCCAATTGCCTAGAACAGAGTGTGTTCTCCTTTGGTTCATTTGTTTTCCAAGTCAGCATCCCTTGCTAACTAGCGATGGCCCTGTCGCAGAACTTCTGCGGCTTGCGAAACGACTCAGTATCCGGCAACAAGCCATGGCCACAGCCCAAGTCTACCTCAAGCGATTCTATATCAAGGTGCCCATACGATGTACCAATCCGTACCTCGTCATCACGACGGCCATTTATCTAGCGTGCAAAATTGAAGAGGCGCCGCAGCACATCCGCCTCATCGTTACCGAAGCAAGACAGCTGTGGCAGGACTTTATCGGGCTCGACACATCCAAGATTGGAGAATGCGAATTCTACATGATTAGCGAGATGAGCTCCCAGCTCATTGTGTACCAGCCCTATCGGACATTGACGTCTGTGCGAGCAGAACTATCCCTCTTGGACGAGGACGTACAGCTCGCGCGGTCCGTGATCAACGATTCGTTTAATAGCGATCTACCTCTCATATGCGCGCCACACATCATTGCCCTTGTGGCTATTCTCTTGGCCCTGGTGCTTCGGCCCAACTCTACAGCACCAGGTCAGACGGCCTCGGGCTCAGCAGCCGCTGCTGGTCTCGCGGCAGCACAAGCGGCGCTCAGCCAGGCGCACAGCCGGAGTGGCCTCGGCGGTGCCTTGGAACACCCCTCGTCTGGGTCCGATAGCAAGGAGAAGCAGCAGGAAGCTAGGATATCCAGGGTGCAGCACTTTGCGGCGTGGCTGGCAGAGAGCAGCGTTGGCATTGCGGCCATGGTCGACGCCACCCAGGAAATGATTTCATTATATGATTACTATGAGCAGTACAATGATAAACTAACTCGAGAGCAAATCAACCGCTTTGTCAAGGCTCGTGGCTTGGATAAGTAGGCATGCCTGCAGCCACGCACTGCAGGTTTCGAATTATGAGATATAATTACCGCCTCGTTTGGTACCAGAAGTCGGTGGATTTTTCCATTGCCAATCGCCAGCAGAGATGATGCATGACTCATGACGGAAGTGCGAATCAAGGAATGCATTGATAGAAGGGACACGAGAAGGTGTTACGGCGTCACGTCAATTGGAATTTTGTTTAGACGGTCGTCTCGGCTATATTTTGAGGATTCTCGTGTCACCTCATTAGCGGTCGTCGTTTAATTCAGGGTTTCACACAGCAGAGACCATGCAAAATAAACCCTATCCTATCCTATGTTACCTTTTTATTTTCTATCCGTGTCTACCCATCTCATTGAAAGAAGACGCCCATGGATCTCATCTAAATCCTCTGGCTATCGCCAACTCGCCATGGTAACGTCAGCAACTTCTCTGCCCTTTGAAATCGCAATTTCATGTCCGCCCTTGATGATCCTTACATCTACAGCATCCTCGCCCAGCACGGCAACCGAGTCCGCAATCCACTCCTCCTTGATGACGATTGGATCTCTCTCTGCCAATATCAAGCAGATTTTCCCGCCAGGCAGACCCGGCCTGCCCTCATCTCCCTCCTCCGCCAAGCGAGCCGTTCACCCAGCAGCTTCCACACACCGTCGCGGTGTCCGTAGATGGGGGCGTTCCGAACAGAGCTCACGTACGGGGGACGAATCCCGCATTATTCCGCAGCTGCCACTTGACCACATCGCCGACCTCGGGCCCCGAGGCATCGTCCGCACGGACGGGGACCCGGTCAAAGACGATGACCTCGTCTGCATCGCGGCCATCAACTTGGTCCAGCGATCCCTCTGGATCAGGCACGTCGGCGCTGGGCGTGCCCGGCTTCGGCTCAAGCGTCTGTCTGGCGAGTCGGCCGAGGAGCCATGATGGGAGGATCCCCTCCGAGCAGAAGATGCGGCTTTTGAGGCTGACGCGTGATGGACGGACAAGCCCGCCCGGGGAGAAAATCACGTCGCGGAATTGGGTGCGCTTGCACATGCACGATGGCACGCAAAGACGCTGTCGGGGACGAGACGAAGCTTACCGAACAGCATCACCCTGTTTCTGTGGCCGTCTGCTATCCTGGTGAAACAGAGGGCGTACGGGTACCACCAGTACGTCGAGAGGCACGCTGCTCCGGCCACGAGGGCGTGGTCGAGCGTCCGCGGGGTGCGGAACGCGTAAGTGTTGGGGCATGATGCGGATATCTGAACTGTCCTGTTGAGAAGCACAAGGTGATTGATTTTATCATGACACATTCACAGCGTACAGTGCCATGTTCTGAACGATATCTCGATAATGAAAAGGCTTGTTTAATAAAACACAAAAAGGGTTAGCTCGGCTTTGCGCCCCTCTAATTGTTGAAACCTACCCTGAACCTCGCCGGCCTCTCTTTCTCTTGGTGAAAAGGCAATTCACTTGTGTAGAACAAAGAAAGATTATTGAACATTGGAGATTCCATCCATCCTTCTTCTTTACGGCGTCCCCCTCCCTCCCACGCCGTTGCCGACCAAGGCGCCGATCCACAATTTTGCGCAAAGAGCGGTGTACCGCGTGTGAAGTCGGGCATCGTGATGGAACCATTTCTCTATCCTCACCGCACCGCACGAGGTGAAAGTCGGGTTGAAAATCCGAGTTTTTCTTCTTCTTGTTGTTCTTTTCTACTCTTCTTCACCGTTACTTGACCCATGCTAGTTGCCCATCCCAGCTGGATGTAGCAGCCTTTTCTCTAGCGCAATCGACGAGGCATGGAGCTGGGTGGCAGTGAGAGCCAGCCACGCCACTGACTGATGAGCGTCCCTCCGTACGGAGAGTCGATGCTTGCCAAATACGGAGCATGGCTTGACCTCTTCGCGCCGCCATCGTAGTCGCACTGTGGTCCATCGGACGGGCCGTGGCTGTGGAAAGTTCCATCTGTCCCCAACAACTTGCCTCTGCTCAACGGCATGCCCGAGCTGACGTGCGATAGTGATCGCCGGTGCTGATTGGTCGCCGTCGAAACCCTACAGGCGTTGGCTGTAGATCCTTGGCTTGACGAGGTTTCGGGGTTTCGTCAGTGTGCCATGCTGATCCGTAGTCGAAATACCAAAAGAAGACTTCACTCCGTATTAGTATGTTCTCCGCAGACCTCGATCCCATCACAGCTATGGCGAGGGCGGAGGGTCCGACCCCGTCTGAAACTGTCCCGTCCGGTCCGTAAAACGAGGAGACCCCTCGACCCCCTTACCGTCCGTATCGGGGGCGAATACAATCCCCAGAGAATAAAGTTCAATACTAGCAGTGGCAAAACGTCTTGGAGCACAAGATCTACAAGATAGCGTTTGAGTTCCGCCCTCGTGTGGAACCAGCCCTGGATGGGACCTGACAAATGGAGCTGCTGGGCACTACACACCTTTGCGCCGGGACGTGGTATCTCGATTAAACGTTGAGCTCGGCAGTAGTAGCGCCCTTGACGTATTCCATGTGGTTGTTAAAGACTTCTCGGCGGGATCTCCTGCACCGCAATACTTGCCCACAATCTCGGCGCTACAGCCGGTACACTACCTTGGTAGATGTGTTCGTTATAGCGCCCCGGGAGGTGTTCACATGAAAAGGGTGCATCGTCCAGCTCTGCCTCGGGCATGCCATACATAAAGCTCACCCCAGATGCGCTTGAAGAACTCGTTGCTTTTGATTCGCTCTACTAGATCATTGGACTTGCCCTCGTTTTCCACCGAGTTTCTAGCCTGGTGCTCGTTTCCAGGGTCGAGGCGATCGTCAAGCGTGCGTTCCACTTGATTTTGTACGAGTGTTCGAAGGTCGTGGTATGGTCTTTGCGAGGTTGAAGTTGAGAAAGTGGCGGGGTTGGAAATAGGTAAAGTACTGACCATGGTAAGCAGAAGTGGTTTCTGATAAAAGGGTGAATGCTCACAATTTCATTCGAGGGCGAAGAAGGACGGGTTCGAGATGACTTTGGCCAGCTTCTTCGCCAGCAGATCAAGAGCGTCACGCATAAGAATAAGCTCAGTATTGTCAGTGACGATGCAAGTCGATGCGCCTATGTAGGTTCGTTTAACAGCAATCCTTCGGGAAATACGGAGTACGAATGCTCAAGTCATCGTGAAGAATCCTTCTACATCCGGTGCAGCCCATCAGAGTAGGATTAAGCTTGCAATGAGCAAATGCATCCTTTCTTTTTCTCTGCTCGCACCACGTTGCGCGAGATCGTGCAGCCACCCTGAACGGGCATGGGTTGGGTGACCCGCTGAATTGGACCTGGTCTGGTGACCAACTAATTGAACTGCCGGGATGAGGAGAGAGGCCCACGTCTCAGAGTTCTCCCACGCAAATTCACCGGTGCGCATTGTGCCAGAGAGATGACTGGTGGAACAAAATGACCCTTTTTTACGCAACAAATATTATACATATTGAATAGGCTCCAAATCCATTGCCATCGCAGCTTCCCCACAGCTCCTGCGTGTGTGCCGATGATGCCTGTGGATAAATTCAATGCGTTTCACGAGGTGGGGGTGGCAGCAACTTGCGGCGTCCCAGTAGTCGGTTTCACACTGGGCAGTGACGAAACGTGCGAAAGGAGAGAGATACAGAAAATACCCCGATAACGCATGCTGCAATCGTCAGCTCCAATGTTATTATCGCGGGCGGTTGGTGAGATGACCAGGTATTATGTACGGATTATGTAGGTGGAGATGGGTGGGAGCTCAAGCTGACTGGCGTTGGCGCAAAAGGGAACTCGACACTTTTGGGATTGAAAGGGAGCTAGCTCCACACTTGTTGTTGACATGTTGTTATTAAATACGCAGCGCCGACAGACAGACAAGCATTTTCCATTGGTTCTCCGGTCATTGGAGCGGCCGCCCGCGCTGCTGCAGAGGGACTCTGAGGAGGGAACAAACAACAACAACAACATAATGATGCTGTGGTTGACGATGGCTGTCGTTGACTGCAATAAAATACCGCTGAATAAAATGCGCAGAGCGCCGTGAGCCATATGCCTCAAGTCACTTCATCGTCTGCTTCCTCTCCTCGAATGTAAAATGAATCATTGATGTTGGTTCACGATCGCGCATCAGGTGCTGCAGGGTAACAGCTTGGGTTGTTATTGCAGCACAAGACAACAGAACAGACGTGCAATTTGCCTCCTTTCGTGGGCCAGTTACCTGTCAAGTGAGCTACCTTCGCTGGAACATGCGAGTCGTTGATGGGAGAACATGTTACGAGATTCCATCCCCAAGGTGAAGAAGGGCCGTTCAACTGACGTAGGCACGGAGCACCGCAATCGGACTCGAGGCAAGAGTCAAACGTCAAGTGATGCTGGTGATGAGGGCTGGAATGGAAGCCAACCTTAGCGACAACTCTCCCAAGGCATGGCGCTGGGGTGTGTTGCGTCACAAGGATAGCACGCACGGGTCCCACCTCAGCGCTAAAATCAACTCTAGAAGAGGAGCTGGCAGTGGCCGCAGCCAGCGGGTTGCTTCTGGTGCGACACTGTCTGGAAAGGAGAGCATCGCTGGCAATGGGCGCTGGGCAGTGCGGGCAGACTCCAGGCAGAGAGGAGGCGTCAGCGTCAAGCGTCAAGCGTCATGCGTCAAGCGTCAAGGTGGTGCAATCAATGAATGCTCTGGGCAACCCCGGACAGGCAGGGAAGGCCGGGCTTGATCAGACCGGCCCAGACTGCCACTGGACGGCAGACGAGTTCTCCACAGACCTCATGCCTCCGAAACGCCTGCAGCGACGAGCCTACTAGTGCTGCTCGCCCCTTGAGCAGACTGGATGGATGATCTGAAGAACCCTGAAGGATGGCTCCATGCACCCAGTGTTATTAATGCTTTGTCCATCCCGTGCCAGGCCTGGTGCTAGAAATCTAGTTGCTAATAGCGTCGTTCCCTGCCTGATCCCTCTCTTCTGTTCCTCTCACCCTCACAGCGCCGGTGCCCATCGCACGCATTTGGACTGTATGAGACACTGTGTCCAACCGACGGTCTCAGGGACTGGCCCCCACAATTGCAGGATGCTCTGTGCCAAGACAGGACTAGTGTGTATGTGTGTGTGTGCCAGCCCACCCAGCCCCTGTCTAGTGGCGAATTTGGTGGACCCGATATCCACCCGCATTTCTCGGGCCCCCATTCGCCATCTCTGACAACGTCTACCCACAGGGCCCCGGTCTTTCCCATCCCCAGCCAACAAAAATGCCGTTGCACTGTACCTGTCTGGCAGGCGTTTCCAGCCCGGACGTTTTGGCACGCTTGAGTGTCCGGCTTCATCTTGTCTTGGCCTTCCCTTGTCCCTCGCCTTACCAAAATGCCCGCTTTCCCATTCCTCTCTCTTCTCCTCTCACCCACACACACGTTACTCAGCCGGAACGCACAAACTCGGACCTATTCTTCTCCTCTTCCTCCTCCTCCTCCTCATCCCATCCGCTCCTATCTTTATCTTCTGCTTCATCTTGCACATTTGCTCTTTGCCCCATCGCCAACTTAGATTAAACTCACCCTCGCCTCTCCGACAGCTTTGGCCAACTCTGCACCAGCAACCAAGCCTCGATTCTGCAGCCGCCTCACTCCGCCCTGCCAAACAAGACCAACGTGCATTGCCACTCGAGTCACTGCGCCCCCAATCAGAAGCAATAGATCTGGGGCTGCAGAAACCTTGGTAGACCAACGACACACAGCACTTCAGCTTTGAACCCACGAAACATACTATGGCCTCCTACTACCATTACAATGCGCAGGTTGCGCATGCGGCGCCCGTCTCGCACAATCACGGCGGACACCGCAATCGCAGAGGAGCTCCCCGCATGTCGGTGTCACAGAATGCCCAGAGACAGTTCCGTGGTGCGCGCAGCATGAAAGACCTCAACGAGTCAGCAGCTCTTTCTGCCTTCCGCATGAAGTTTGAAGCTGGTCGCTCCTTTGAACTGGAAGATGACCTGGAATTTTGCCCCAATCTCCTGACAGAGTCCGATGTAAGTAGTGACACCAGGAGTAGAAGCAGCTCCCGAAAAGCTTCTCCTTCGTCTGCCATGCACACCCTCTAGGAGTTGTCGCAGTGTCTGACTTGTTCGTTCTTCTCTTGTCTACAGCTGGTATCGATTTCAAGTGTTTCCGAGCGCTCCTCCCTGGCAAGCAATTCTCCCGAATCCTCCCCCACTCAACGACCTCGGACTGTTGCTCCTGGGCTCTCTCTCAACTCATCTTCCGCCGCCTTCATTCCTCCCAGCTTCCAAAGCCACCACTCGAGCTTGAAGCTACATCAACCCGCCGCCACTCGCGGGCGCAATGCTATCCCCATCATCAACCCCGCCACGGGTATCAGCATGTCCAGTCCACCCCTTCGGTGTCGCCCGCCGCTATACAGCACACTCTCGGTCGCCGATGGTAGATTGTGCCCTCGACTCGCGTCACGTGTCCTTGATGGACCTGTCGTCAGCTCGGGCTCTCTATCGTCGGCTTCCATGCGGTGTAAACCAACCCCTGTTTGTTTGCTTCTGTTTCTTTCGAGCGACTTGTCATCTTGGCGAGCACACCGACAAATTAAGAACCTGAAAAAAGCGGTATCGCATTCGCGTCGGTCGGGCTACACGGGTTTAACGCGGCTTCTTATGGGCTGGTCTTGATGGCTGCCTGTCAACGCAATTTTACTCCCTCTCAACTCTACAATCTGTACAACCATATTCGATTCGACATACAAACGCCAAGATGCCCGCAATGACCGCCACCAATCTGCGCGGCTCGAGAACGCGATGCCACATTTATTCTTCTTTTGCTGCTTTGTCCTTTGATTAAACATTCGATATACCAGCGTTGCGTGCGAATCAAGTGTCCGTCTCGCAAAAACGAGACCAATGAGCGCAGACGGGGGCGTTAATTTTTTATTGCATCAGGAAGTTTTGCATTGGCATCTTCTCACTACGAAGGAGCCGACTGTGGGGTTGGCAGTTGCTATTTTCTTTCTAATACATGACGACATATCCGGCATACTCCATGTAATATCTGGAGCGTGTGCGACGAACGAGCTTTTCCTACTCTACCCAAAATGTACTGCCGTATATTGACGGCAGTGGGGTGACGAATTGATCAAGAGGGAAAAATACCAAATGAACATATAGATATGGGGCTTTCACTCTATGAAATCGCTTGGGGAATTTACGGGCTATGCATCTGTTCAAGTCACATGCAGATATACCCGTAAGAGGAGCAGCGGATGGCCAAGACTTAGCGGGTGCTCATGTGTCTTTTTGCGCGCATTTTCCTTTCTGGATGTTGGTTTTTGGCTTTGGCTCTGGGTCTTTTTCTTCTCAATTTTTGTTTAATGAGTTTGATGTTTCGTCTCTGTTTTTGTTTAGTCGTCCTGACCCCGAAGCACTTGTTGGAAAGTTTTCTTTCATTGTACGACATTTGGGGACTTTGGCTGCGACAAGCTTGTAATGCTGGCATGGGAAACGAGTCGATCTCGACGGCCAGATGTGGCATCATCGTGTTTTCTGGATGGGGCATGAATCTTGTTTAGCATACGGTAGTGATTTGAGTGGCGCGCATAGCTACGACATGATTTGGTTTGCGGGTCGGGTTATTTGGGATTTCTTGAGCCATCGTGCTCTGGTGTTGCAAATTTGCTGGGATCTGGACACTTGTGTGGGTTGCGAGCATGCTTTCCGGGAAACGGGTGTTTTATATTACTCTTTACTGAGCGATACCGCGGCCACATGGGCCAGCTGGGATGACAATATACAATATGTTCAGACAGAAGGATTTGTTGGATCCGTGTCAATTCAACGTGACTGATGACTGATGACTGATGACTGACTGACTGACTGACTGACTGACGGACGGACCTGTCTGTCTGCACGTACCTACCTAGGTGGTAATATGCGTAGGCAGCGATTCTCCCGTGACACTCAACTCGCTCCGGCCGGAGCCCCATTGACGACGGAGCCATAAAAATTATGTAACTAGCGAGGCAATGGTGCGTTCAACCGTGCGCACAACTTTCCACAAGTACGGAGTAGCGAGGCCATCGCAATAGTGACGTCAGGGTTACACTCCGCCCGAGCAAGCTTCGATCTCGACCTCGTCGATGACGGGAGGCAAGTCCCCCCGTCAGAGTTCTGGTCCTCCTCCCCTCCAACCTTACTTCCCATCTACATCTACCGACCACTGTCTCAAACTCAACTCACCGAAAGAAAGCCCCAAACCAACCCCCCGCCACGATGAACACGGCCAGAAACGCAATCAGCCCGCACACCCTGCGCGCAGCCAGACTGCCCGTCATCAGGCGCGGGCTCCCCTTTCAACGAGCTCGAATCTCGGACTGAAGGAGTCGTCTGCCCGTACGTTTTCCCCCAAGTCCCCGTTGCCCCGCGTCACGCAGGAAAGTAGTGAAACCCATGGCTGTTGACGCTGGTCCTCCCCGCCACAGAAACAAACGTCGACTACGACGAGCACAAGAGGGACTCGCTCGAGAAGCAGAAGAAGGGCAAGGGCCACTGGAAGCCAGAGCTTGCTTCGGACAGCGAGGAGGCCGTGAGGGCGGACCGGTCCGGCCGCGAGGACATTGCGACGTTGCTGGAGAGGAGCAAGGCGTCGGCCGAGGACTCGAGCAAGTCGGGGGCACCGGCTCGAGGGATGGGCTGTGATTTTTTTATGGTGATGAAGGGGGGATTTTGACGCTCCGTGGCGGAAGTGTATAGACGGGTGGAATGATTGTTAGATGATGATGATGATGATGAATTGGGGTGTGAATGATGCTGCGTTTTTCCAACATCTCGGTGGTTCTTGCTGTGCATGATCGCTCCGTACCAGATACGCCCCGACTGATTCGACGTATTGTGTTTCTTAAGTCACTTGCCACCGCGGCGGGCACCTCATTTAGACCCCTTTTCCATTCAAGAAGCACCCATCACGTCCAACAACAGAACAAGATGACAAGAACAAGTCGGCGTGTTTGTCGTTGCCCATTCAAACCTCAAACTGCCGCGTTGAATTCGGGAACGCAACAAACACATGTGGAGAAGGAGACATGCATGTAAGCACTCCTTATCGATAAAAGCGTCCCGACCAGAAGCTCCCCGGTCCCAGTCCTCATTCTCAAAATGGTCAAACGCAAACCGAAGCATGAATTGAACGCTCATCAAACACCAACAATCCCCCCCCGGCCTTTTCTCCCACAAAACCAAAAACTCCGGCTCGAGAAATCAAGGCTTCGGCCTGTTCTCTCCCTCCGGCCCGCAGTGGCAGTGGCAGTGGCAGTGGCAGTGGCAGTCGCACAAATGTCCTCGCCATCTTTCCAAACAGCCCTCCTGGCAGGCGCTCTCGCCGGCACGACCGTCGACCTGTCCCTCTTCCCGCTCGACACCCTCAAGACGAGACTCCAATCCTCGGCCGGCTTCTTTCCGTCGGGGGCTTCTCCGGGATATACAGAGGGATCGGCTCCGCAGTCGTGGGATCCGCCCCCGGCGCAGCCTTCTTCTTCTGCACGTACGAGGCGGCGAAGCGGGCGCTGGCCCGTTCCAAGCTGCCCGAGCCGGTGACGCACATGCTCGCCGCCAGCCTGGGCGAGGTGGCGGCGTGCGCGGTACGCGTTCCCACCGAGGTGGTCAAGCAGAGGGCGCAGGCGGGTTTGCACGGGGGCAAGTCCGGGGCGGCACTGCGCGCCATTCTCTCGCACTACGGGGGCGCGACGGGCTTCTTCGCCGTGTGGAGGAGCTGTATAGGGGATGGGGCATCACCGTCTTCAGAGAGGTGCCCTTTACGGTCATACAGTTCCCGCTGTGGGAGGCCATGAAGTCTTGGGGCAGGCGGCGCGACGAGGCCGACGTGTCCGGCGCGGAGAGCGCCTTGTACGGCAGCATAGCGGGCGGTCTATCTGCCGCGGCGACGACACCGCTGGACGTGCTGAAGACGAGGGTCATGCTGTCGCAGGAGAGGGTTTCCGTGGCCGGCGTCTTCTCGAGCATGGTCAGGGAGGAAGGCTGGAGGCCCTTCTTCGCCGGGGTCGTGCCAAGAGTGACGTGGATATCAATAGGCGGTGCTATCTTCTTGGGAAGTTATCAGTGGGCGGTGAATGCTATGAGGGTAATTTCATAGATTGGGGGCTGGGTGTCTGGCTGGCCAGGTTCAATTTCATGGTGTTCTTGTACCAACAAGATCAGGTGGGCGTGAATCGTGATGATATACATATATATATTGACAGGAGCGGTTTTGTACGCTATACGTCTAGGTGAGCGCTGGGTCTAGTAAGAGAAAAACAATGAGGTGGCTGCCCTGCAGTGAACAACGTGGAAAAAGGAGAAGAAGAAAAAGAGTACGGTATAGCGCTAAAGGGTATTGCCATTGCCGTTTACACATGGGAGCTTCATCTGCCTGGGGTCTGTTTACGAGCCAGCACGTGTGCGCGTCTACGTAGCGGGTGTCGTCGCTGTTGGTTCCGAGGCCGGGCCAACAACCACAGGACCAGGAGCGCCGGGTGTATCAGCTGGAATCATGGACGCAGCTGGCTTGGGCGGCTTGATCTTCTTGCGTCCATTGGCTTTGTAGTACAACACGACGTCGTTACCGCTCTTCCACACGTGGGTGCGAATTGTTGCAAGACTCATCAACGGACCAAGCAGCTGGCAAACCAAACATACGGTCAGTCACTGCAAACACACTCAGGACAAGTCAACCAATCCAAGGTGACTGACGTACCTGATCATTGCAATAGAGTTCGAGATATTCTTCTGGGGCCAGTTCATCTGGACTAGGTTCCTCGGGCACCTCCTCGATCCTCTCCGCAACATACGACAGAATCTTCTTCACGCGTAGCATTCGGTTAGCGTTGAGCCGGCTGTTTCCATCCGCAGACGACAGCGCTGGCAAATCCCCGTCGGGTGAAGGGCAAATGAGATCTTTACGGGGTCCTTGAGTGGAAGAAGGTTCTGCAGTAGTACTTCCCCAGCCACATGGGGGCCTTTTGCTCGATGACATCAGCGTCGTGACCAACATTCTCGACTGTCCCTTGATACACGTTGGCGCTGCCACCAGACGTCTCTTCTTGGATTATGATCTTGGTTCCAGGCGGCAGCTTCAATACTGGCGTCTCATTCGGCAGACTCGGCGTGATACGAGCCTCAATCAGTTTGTCGGGAGTTTCTGCGAACTGCTTGTCGTAGCTGTTTCGGATTTTCTGAATGACTCCCAAAAAGCTATCGTCCACTTCCTTTTCATTCGTGGACGACTTTTCCGACTCTTCCGCCTTCTCATCAACCACAACGGGCTTGTCCTGGGTCGCCTGTGACATGGACCGTCCGAGCTTCTTGCTGCTGAACGACATGCGGAGTTTCTTTCCGAACGTGCTACTCGGTGACTTGGCCGTGTCGCCGGCCCTGTCCTTGTCTTTTTCCTTGCCCTTATCATTGCCATTCTCCGTGGAAGTCTTTGCCTCTGATGAGTCGAGAGGACATGTCCCGGGAATGACCGTACCCCTCGCGGCAAAGTAGTCGTCCTTGTCTCCAGTACTGTCTTTCCCAGGGGGCTCAATGTGCTAGACGCAGCTTCCTCTGGAACACGTGGAAGTGACGAGGCACCAGGTCCTGGAGTGGCGAGACCGATGCCTAACCCGGGAGTCCCCAGCTGTAGGTGAGAGCCGTTAGCCCGAGGAGTAGTCACTTGATCAGTCTTCTCCCACTCTGCTATATTTGTTTGAGGAAGGGCAATTGATGTGGGGGCATTCATTCGACCAGCTGTTTGGCGCTTGGCCACCTCTTCATTCAACTTTTGCCTGTAACTTTGGTCGCGTTTGATTTCTTCGTCGATGAGATTGGCAAACAAGTAACGCAGAATCCAACGTCCGAGACTGACTATGTGGCAGGTTAGTAAAATGATGTCTCCCAACTCTTCGTTTCAGGTTCCTTTTCCTCGAATTCTCATACTTCTCTGATCCTCCCGGAAATCTATTGGCTCGTCCAATTTCAGCTCATCTGCGTAGATCTCGGCGTCAAAGCAGTTGAAAGGCTCCAAGACAACAGTGAGGTTGCCAGAACTCAAGTCGACTGAGCACCATGGTGCCACAGCCTCGCGGGTGTTGACGATCGCCTCCACATCCTCTAAATGCTGTTTACCAAAGCTTTGAACAGGCTTACACTACATTTCATGGCCCTTGGTAAGATTTTTGGTCGTATTTGCGTCATAATGGAATGGATAAAATAGAAGAATCTTACCTCGAGAAGATCCCAGAGCAATACGTCGCCAGCTGTGTCTAGAGTCAGTACCCTCCTTCTATCATTGAGCATCTTGTGTTTCAAAAGTCCAAATTGTCCTTCAATGGTGTCTTCAGGTGCTTGATGAATCGGCCTCGCTTCAGGATCCGGATGCTCAACGACAACTTCCGACCCTCGCCGAGCCAACGTCTCATCAAGAGTCTTCGATTCGGCGTCGAAAGTGGTGCGGGAAGGGAAAATAGCGGTGTTGGAAATACGAAGAATCGATTCCGAGGGGATTTGCTTTTGGTTTGTGGTCTGCTCAAACGCCGTTGAAGCCGCTCTTTGGTGTCGAAACCCTTCGGGGAGGTTGATATCGGAGTTTGTGTCAACATCTCCCCATCGATTCACAGACGAGCGATTGGTAGCCGTCCAGATATGACCACCAGCAGCGACAACTTTGGACACGCCACAGTGCTCCTGAGCTACAGCTAAGCTCAGCCCGTTGTCTAGGTAGTCCATGCTTCCACGCACGTCCGTCTTGGCCACGAGACCGGCGCGGTCACTGCTGTAGAAAACCCCGAGACTCGGATCGTCAGAATACAATGACC
This sequence comes from Epichloe scottii, assembly GCA_021950295.1. Taxonomy (NCBI): domain Eukaryota; kingdom Fungi; phylum Ascomycota; class Sordariomycetes; order Hypocreales; family Clavicipitaceae; genus Epichloe; species Epichloe scottii. Next base: position 4,602,072 of record CP083247.1, on the reverse strand, counting down.
AGATACTCTCGTCGTGCATTGTGAAGGTATACATGCATCGACCACCCTTGACACTCCACATCTTGATAGTCTTGTCCGCACTGGCACTTAAGATGACATCACCAGAATCGTCAATCAGGATGGACCGAATGTTGTCCAAGTGGCCAACCAGTTTAGAGATTTTGTCACCTGTTCGAGGGTCATAGAGACGGATCGTTTTCTCTGGGCCGCCACTCGCCACAATGTCCCGGCTGACTGCCAGGGCATAAACAGATCCCTTCTCTAGAATTTCCTCGCCCTTGACATCAACATCGAGAGCTTTCCCGGCGCCGTTCAAATCCCACAAGCAGATCTTCCGATCTAGACCCCCTGAAGCGACCCAACTTGCGTTCATATGAGCAGGCGGAGTGGCAACACACTTGACGTAGTCTGCATGTTCTCCGATTGCGACGGTACGAGTGCTGTCCTCCTCGGAAAATGGTCGCCATACTTTGACAGTGAGGTCCGACGACGCTGAAACCAAAGCCGTGTTATTCTGTGCCAGAGTGATATCATTTATCCAGTGAGTATGAGGTTGAGCTTGCGCACGAAACTTGGTCCGTGGTTGTTTCGCATCTGCGGAGCTGACGACGACACGGGCGGTTCGTTGGAGGTCGAGGCCGAGGTCCCAAGCACAGACGATGCCATCTCGGCCACCAGTATAGCTGCAATTCCAAACCCTGTTAGTAAGTGTGAATTCATCATGATGAAGGTCGAGGTCAAAATGAACGCGGCCGCGGCCACGGCCACGGCTGTGCGTCAGTCACAAGAGAGAAGAAGCTCACAGAATGCCGTTGTTTGCATCGACGGCTAGACCGTTTACGCCCAGCCGATGGCCACCCGCAGACGACTTGGCGTTCTCAAGAACTGTGAAGAAGAAGGGGAGCGGTATTAGCACCAGACATCGATGGGGGAATTTATTAGCCGAACGAAGGCAATTGCCAGTATACTGTCTCGGGAGGACGGTAGCGATGTCACGCAACGGCGAGAAAGCAGAGAAGAAGCATGTCACATACCATAGCTGATTCTTTGGCGCGCCCTCTTGGCCATTGCGCGAAAGTACGCCCAGTCCGGCTCGCACGCAGCTGGCTCGCCTCCTAAATTGAGCTTCCAGTCGTTTGTGTGTGTGCGTGTGTAGATGGAACATTACGCAACGTTCGGCGGAGCAATCTGATCTGATCTGGGGTCCAACGCTATTAGGAGGACGACAGACAGATATTGGCTGCATTTGGCAGGGGTCGCAACGGCTGACGTCTGTCTGGCCCACCCACCGGTCGTCGGTTCCTTCCTACTAGTCCGTAGTCCTAGACAAGTCTCCAACTTGCCATTCTCCATTGCCCTTGCCGCACTGTCATCTGAATGGTTTCACTGGGCTTCGTACATGTTCTTCAGCAGGCTTGGACCAAATTTCAGATTTCAGCTTTTGAATTGTTCAAACAGAGTTTACAGCACAACGCCTGTCCGCTTCCAAGACGATTTGACCCGCGGAGTATGTACACCGCCAATCAATACTCCGTACTACACACAGTAAAAAGAACACATGTCGCTCTTTCCAACAACGCCATCCATTCCCCGTCATGTTCGTCTCGCTGGCGGACGATTGACGTCGACCTTTCGATGCTCCTTCGACTGTCTGCCCTTATCATCATCATATCCGCTCAAATCTGTCTGTTCGTATTTATTAAAGTCATCCAAGTAGATGGGAATTTCGATGGTTCCATCTTACATTACATGCAGGTGCAACATCCCTCCGAGCACCATCTTGAGGATTTGAATCCCTTGTGGGCCTCGCATTGCGGGCAATCATCTGCATCGAAGGATATCTCGTCCTTTCTACCGGGACAGTTTTCCCGGAAACACTTAGTACTTCCTCGGAGCACCTGGTGCTTGCACCGGTGCTCTACGACGACCCGAGAGCACATGCGTAAGTCGTGGGCTGTCAAAAACTAGCCAGGGTACGGAGTATAGTGTTGGAATATATCAATCGCTTTGGTTGAATGGGAAATCGCCAAATTGTTATCAGATGCGCAAATCGATATGAACAACGAGAGTTGTAGATTGTAATAAGAGAACCGTTGATATTGTCGCAATAGGGATGGCTCGAAATTAAAAGAGGAAGAAGGCAGAGGTAGAAGTGGCAGGAGGAATGAAAGGAAGAGATTGCTAAGTCGAGGTTGATGAAAAGCAGAGCGGATGGTCATGAGTCGGATCACTCGGCGCTGGGAGCTCTTCACCTTTGGGACACATCTTTTCTTGCTTCTGGCGAGAGGGAGGACCTGGTGATCCACGTATCCACGTACCTACCTCACCCAAGCAGCCGAGTGCCTACCTACTTGCCTACCTACTTACCTACCTTATGTAGGATACCTATCTAGCGAAGGAGGCATCTACGTATCAGGCATCTATCGGCTGGGCCGCGTCATGTCCGTCATGTCCGTCAATCAGGATCCGGCTCGCTGCCCTCTGCTCCGTATGTACATTTGCTCAACCACTCTTGGCGCCAAGTTGATCCCTGTGCACACCCTTGGTTCCTTTGACTAGCTCATGCCCAGTTCCTACCAGGTTCCTGTCTTTATCCAATTCCATGTCTGCGTCTGAAAGGGCTTCCGTCATAAAATCGCATGTGTCGGCGTCATCAGCGTGAGCGATGCCATTGATAAATTGATAAATCTACTAATGTCGTGCACTCATTTTGTGTTCATCCCGCCCTCGTCCGCCTCGATGAAACAAGACTTCATAGTGCTCCACTGTCTGCAGGACAGACATGCATGCCTGTGCCCTAGAGCCCTACACTTGGGCATGAAGTCGTTCACTTGGCTGGCAAACCCTGTGTCAAGAAGTGCAGTGTCAGTCCGTGACGTTCCGCAGACATCCTTCTCAATACGCGGCTCATGAAAACTGCTGTTGATCGTCTGGACTCCAGAGAATACAGAACCACATACAAGACAACAAGCTGGAGCCCTGACCCGTGTGGGTCGCTTCTGTCCCAACAAGCGTCTGGTGGGTGGGTCATTCTAAAACCCACTCGAGTGCATTGATCAACTGGCACCAGACCGCCTGTGCGTGTGTGTTCCAGCGGCTACAAGTTCTTCCGCCGCGCATTTGAGCAGTTGCCAACACCGAAAAAATCACTGCAATTTCCAGCCGGCTCCTCTGGTCATGAGATGCGAATCTCCCTCATAACCCTCATAACCAACTTCCGCATCGTGAGCCGCCATCCCCTTTGCGGACTCTTCAACCCAACGACTGCAAAGCACTAGTTGGACGCAGGCTCTGAACATTGTGTGTCAAACCACTTGATTCAACGCGCCGCCATTCGGTCGCTTCTGGTCGCGACTTCCGACACCGCCATTCCTAAAGCAAAACCGAGTTGCTCGGCGATCCTATAATATCGGCCCTAGCTGTCCTAATTTCAATCAAGTCACTTGCCATGGCGGAGTCGCATCCCGATATCCAGAGCATTCTGGCTGCACTCGGTACGTTCCCTCCTCGTTCCCTCCTCGTTCCGTCTTATAGTCAGCCATGCTGACATCAAACTCACCGCGAGCGCAGCTGCTCAACGTCCACCAGCCGGTACTCCTTCCCAGACACCTCCCGGCCCCCTGGACAAGCTTATCCTCCTCCTTCATCTGCCCCGCCACATTCTTACCCAGGCCCCCAAGGAGGTGTCCCTGGTTATGCTACATCTGGCCATCTTCCAGCCCCCGCGGCCAGTGGAAATCTTGACTTGAGCGCCATCCGCCCCGTAAACTCTGGCACGATGAACTTCGACGACATTGTATCCAAGGCTCGAGCGTATGCTGCTGAGAAAGGTGCCACCTCGTACGATCGTCCCCTTGTCTACGGCTCCGAAGCACGAAACAGTGATCGCAATTATCGTCGATCGCGATCTCGCTCACCACCTCGTGGTGACCACAGAGGCGACCGCCGCGGCGGTGGCCATGGAAGGGAATATGGACGCGATCGATCCTTCTCGCCGCCTTCTAGAGGTCGCTTCTCACCCCATGGAGGAGGAGGTGCGGGCGGCGGCGGTAGCGGTCGAGAACGGTCACCTCTTCGTGGCGGATCAGACGACAACTCAGAGACCATTCAAATCGAGTCGAGCCTGGTAGGGCTTATCATCGGACGCCTGGGTGAGAACCTGCGTCGTATCGAATCCGAGACAAACTGCCGTGTTCAGTTCTTAGCTGCTACCGATGGTGGCCCATTCCGTCAATGCAGGATCACGGGACCTCGGCCACGCCGTGCCGATGTGAAGACTGCCATCAACCGAATCATCGAAGACAGTGGGATGGGAGCTTTAAATCGACCCCAGGAAAAGAGTCAAGAGCCCGAAAAGAGCGGAGCTGCTCCCCTGCAAGAAGGTGAGGATCATATGCAAATCATGGTGCCGGACCGCACGGTTGGTTTGATCATTGGCCGTGGAGGTGAGACCATTCGCGACCTTCAAGAACGATCTGGATGCCATATCAACATTGTGGGAGAATCGAAGAGCGTCAATGGCCTGCGCCCTGTCAATCTCATTGGTACCGTGGAATCCGCAGCTCTCGCAAAAGATCTCATCTTGGAAATCGTCGATAGTGACACGAGGGGCGACGGGGCTTCTGCCGTCAAGAAGAGCGCGCCTGCCCCAGCTCGCGCGGAACCTCCGTCCAGAGATACGGGAGGAAGTTTGGGCGGGCCGGACAAAATTAATGATGCAGTCTATGTTCCGTCAGATGCGGTGGGTATGATTATTGGCAAAGGTGGCGAGACCATCCGCGAGATGCAGAACACCACAGGCTGCAAGATCAATGTGGCCCAGTCCTCTGGGCCTGGTGAAACTCAACGAGAAATTGCACTCATCGGTTCGCGAGATAGCATTGCACGAGCCAAAGTAGCAATTGAGGAGAAGGTTGATGCTGTGGTATGTTGCAGATCCCTCAGTGGCCCCCCCATTCTCAACAGGCCTCCTCAAGCATATGCTGACAAAGCAGCAACAGCGACAAAAGAGCGGCGATCGTAGCGGGCCCCCGGGGTCGTGGACATCAGGATCTTGATAGACCGTTGTATTCGCAAGGCCCAGATACATCTGCTAACCCACCCGGAGCTTCATCCGGATCCGGAGACGGAGCTGACCCATACGCCCAATGTAAGTAATCTGGCTCTCTTTGAATAACTAGGATCCCAAGGGCAAAGCTGACCTGGTAATGCAGATGGCGGATACCAGAATTATGTCGCTCTTTGGTACCAGTCCCTGATGTACCAACAACAACAGCAACAAACCGGTGACGGGCCACCAGCAGGCGCACCTGCTCCTGGCTCATAGTGACGATGCCCCTCTGTTATGACGGCGTTTATTTGCACATCTTGACTGGGTGACCTTGATCGACCTTGCGTTGTGCGACGACACAGCATGAGAAACATCTGAGATGCCTTGACTTGACTGATACTGCCTCTCTGACTTGGAAACGCACATGACGCGTGAACTGTGATGGTGTCTACGCATGTACAACTCGTTGCATTTGATTCTCTGACCTGCTTTCGTTGTGCCACTCAGGCGTTCAACAGGGTGAGGCTGCTGGGGATGATGATGCTGTTTTGCCCTTGATGAACGTATGCACACATTCCCTGATGACTTGGTTATGCTTTCCTTGTTGTTGACAGAGCATCCTGGGGCGGACTCAAGATCTGACCGGTGTCTCATCTGCGCCTCATTCGTCATTGCTTGCTCTTGCTCTTGTTCACCACTTTACTTCTGTCATTGCGGACGACGCTGCTCAACGTACTTTTGATGCTCTTTAGACGTACAACCCTAATCGTGTTTGAATTGTTGCGATTGAAGATGGGCCTAGTATCCATGTGGCGCTGCATGGACATGATGTATGCCTCTAGACTCGGCCTCTCAGCAAAGTTGGTTGATCTAAATGGTTTTTGGTATACGACGGCACGTGGCCTTGGACATGGCACTTTACAATCCATTACAGGTGCCGGAGCGTCTCTAGACCTGACCTGATCAGCATGGCGATTGCTGCCGACGACAACTACATCAATCAAGTCTCTGGTGGTCCTGCGAAATCCATCGGTCGGCTTGACTTTATCACTAATTTGTCCTTGCATGCAAGGGTGATACTTTCAGGTGCCAAATTTGCTCAAGCTGGGACGTACAAGATGATGCATTCTCCTTGCCGTGGCATTCGTGCACCGTTTCGTTCATTCTGTCATTGACACATGCTGCCAACGGATCATTTTGCGATACACTAAGCTCCCACGACTTGATGTGAGCCCTCTTTTGGCGTTTCTACCTCTGCTCATCCATATGGATTTTTCTTGTCATTTTCCTTGTTATAGAACAGTGAATACCAGCAACGACGGCTTGCTGTGGACCATGAAAGTCGAGTCGACGCCAGAAGAGACTAAATAATGGGGACTTGAATCGTATCGAGGACGTTTGTAAAGCCGAGGAGTTTCTAGGGAGAGGCGAGGATTGGCATGCATAATAGTTACGTAGGAGCCGCGACCGATACTAGTTGGGTACAGATGTTGGTTTCCTCGATACGTTCGCCGGGTGACGAGTGATGATGGCCTTACTGCTCATCTTCCTAACCCCAAAGGTTTCATTCCTGGAAGAAGGTCCCTTCGTTTCTCCGTTTCCCAAGTCGTTGAGAGAAAAGGATGTATTTTCTTCAAAACACCAAGGGGCATATGCACACAGCGAACGAGTCCTCAGTGGGGGTATTCCTTGCCATGGAGGAACACAGTACCGTACGTCGAGGGCAACGATGTGTTGTGTCCCTGCTTCTGTGTTCTGTGGAAAAGATTCTGCCAAGGAACGATCCTTGATTGCATTGGAAATTGGCGTCTCACGCAAGCCCTGCCAATGGCATGCCAATGGCGGATATCCAAGGGTCGTGGTTGCGCTGACGGATGGTTGGATACGGTGGTGCCTTGGTTCTTGCTAGCGCCGAGATGCGAGTAAGACGAGATGCGCCGAGATGCGCCACGCAGCCCGTGTGTGGTGCGGAGACTTCGGAGGTGGACTAGAAAAAAAAAGACCCTGGGCTATCATCTATCATATACGGAGTACGGAGTATGTGAGTTTTAATGGCGAGATCCGGGGCTATATCTCCGTACGAACAGGATTATCTACTCCGTTTTGTGAACAACAGCTCCAAGACCTGGTGGATCCTCATATGCAGCATCTACGTGATACATGCGTAAATCAGCTGTGCAATTGGGTATACTTGGAAGGCGAGGAATGCTGATACTAGTTTTCAACGTGTTTCCCCCGTCTTCACGATGCTTGAAATGGGTGCTTTTGCTCCGTCAGAGACGCCCAAATGCGACTCTTTGGTCGATGAGTGCCGCTGCAAGTCCCTACATGCAGACACAGAGTAGGTTCACAATCGTCTTTCACCAGGATGGGTTGTCCTCGGCGAATCGTACCGCGCAGCAGGAGGCGTGGGCAGGCCGTTTGGTGTATGGTGCGCTCCGTAACGGCAGCTTACGAACGAGACGAGATAGAATGCTGCCAGCATTAACGCTAGCCATCTCAGATGCCTTGTCTCGCTGATCAAGCTGTCTTGTCTTGTCTTGCAAGGTAGCATCGCATCGGAGGTGGGCCGGCAGTCCCGGCACGAACATCACGTCGACGCTTACATGGCCATGTGACGACGACCCTTTTATGGAATAGGAGTCAGTAATTATCGGAAGGAGCAACTCGCGACTTCTGAGAAGGGGCATAGCGACGGCCGGATGTCACCAGCTGGAAAGTGCGTGCAACTTGCAGAATGCTGAGCTGAGCACGCACGGGATTTGGTCTGCGTAGAAAAGCCGTCACTCTTCTTCCGGGCGGTGGGTTGCCATGTGGCATGCATGTCTTGTGTGTACGGAGCACTCGGTAATGTATTCTCATCATGAACGTGCACCAGTCTGAGCCCATCCCAGTTACGGCATGGCATCTCATCGTCTCAGACCTAGTCGGGCTGTGGACTCCAGCATGAGACAGTCCTTGGAGATGAGGGAAGGTGCAGTTGCCCCACCACTCCCCCCACCCTCCTTAAATTTTGCTGAGGAGAGGGGCGAAGTCAAATTTTCCTTTCTTAGCTTTGAAGACTAGATCAGAGAACAGAGAATTAATCAATCTTCCCTCATCCTTTTGTTCGGGGCATAGCCCTCATCGTTGTATCATCCTTTTTGGCTTGGAGGTCTCGATCAACGGCTGGTGGCTGTGGTGGCCCACTTGGCAGACAGACCAGACCGGCTGGGCCCCTGAATAATCATTCAATAATGGACTTGGGACGACCCGCTGCACTCATTCTGGTCGCCGACCTGAACGGCCGAGCCGATGCAGGCGCCAATATCAGCCAATATCCCATCCCACCTGCCCCAGGCCCCAGGACAAGCCCTTCAACAGAAGCAGCCCCACCCAGCCCCACCCAGCCCCATCCGACTGATCCAGCCAAGCCAACAACTTGTAAGCCAGCTCTGGTCTTGTGAGCGCCCACCCGCCATTGCCGCTACGGGGCATCCTTGGACAACACATCATCATAATGCATAAACCTGTCTGTCACGTTGTAGCTCACGTAGCTCACGTAGCTCACCTACCGAACACAGCACGGCCCTCACTGTAATATTCGAGAGACCCGTCGTTGATTCCTTTTCCTCGCTAGTACCTCTAAACAATCACAACAGCTAGCTCTCAGCTCTCGTCTTGATAGCTGAGGTTTGTGGACCCCATGTCTCACGCACTACGTCTTTTTGATGGTCGAGTACATACTCCGTACTCCTCATGGCAATCAGGGTCATCCTATCCTGCGGATGCGTCTTGATTACTACTAGTGCTACGCGGGACGGCTGCATCCGCGCTGGTCTTTTTTCGGCCTTCCTTCCCTCTGGTGGCCCGACTGACACGATTAATTAGATAGCTCAACGCCAACTTTGCGCCTCTCCTTCTCTCGCCTCTTCCCGCCTGCCATTCATTCATCTCTCTCTCTTACCACTCTCGCCGGCCTCTTGTGTGTTTTCCCAAAGTCCTCCTTCCGTCGGACCTTTGCCCCCATCATTCATTGTGCACTACAGGCACAATACAACCCTGGCCGCTATCCGGGGGCAGCGTACATCAACGACGGCGTGACACGAATCAAATGCGCAAGAGACAACATGTGCCGCCTTGTCGTCTTCTTAGGAAGCTGCACCCGATGTGGCGACTCGTATACGTGGGAAGACTTATCACAGCAACTGGCTTGCCTGGAATCCAAAAACGCAGCAAGTTTTGGCCAGTGCGAACGCGGCATCTTTGTCGAGCAGCACAGCTTTGATCAAGAGTGCGACAGATGTACCGAGGAGGACGAGGGCGTCGGTGATGTCGGCGAAGAAATTTATGCAGCACCGCCGGAGAAGCGCGGCGCAGACGACGCAGCCCAAGAGCATCGCAAGAAACAACGAGTCTGAGCCGATTGACGCCCTACGCCGACCGAAACTTCGAACCGTCGAGCATCGACGGACGGCTGACGAAGCCAACCCCGGAAACCAGGTCCCTGCGAATCAGGCATTGTCCCCAACGACTGGCTGGAGTGACGTCAGCAGATGACTTATTTGGTTAAGCAACGACGAGATTCCCCGTTGTTTTCTTATTGCTACCAAGTCTGGAGTCTTTCAATCGGCTTCTATCCCCCCAGACATCTTATTGGTATGAAGAAAAGAAACTCAAGACTTGGAAATGAAATGATTCACACCTTTAGCTCAACATGACTCGGTTTATTCTGCATGGCTAAGGAGTTTTGATTCTTTTCAATTTTTTTGGCTGGCAACATGTCAGCAATGGCAGTTGGGCATGAGTTGGTTTGCTGGCGTTGGGAGTTTTCAGGGCTTATGAAGTCGATATTCTATACCGGCTGCCAAGGGGCATGTAGCCACCGTGCTAAGAGGGAAGTCCGGGGTGACAGCAGGCAGCTCCTTTCCGGATGCATCCAAGAACCATGGCAGAGACGATGTACATGTGACATTATCATTACTGGATGGTGTCAAACTTGGCCCTTGCTGGGTGTTGGCCACGACGTAAGAATATGCTCATTCTTGTTCTACGCATACAGACACTTGCGTCTCATGTACATATTTGGGACTCTCGTCTCATGTCTCATGCAATGCGAAAATGGAATTATATATATATATATATATGCCTAAGTAGATCCGGATCCATGCCGATGCTTATCACATACTACATACTCGAGAATCGATTCAGGGTCAGAAGAAGCCGAGTTGTGTTTTCGAACAAGAGCAGTGATTGGTTGTAGGGGAATTCGTAGCCGATTGGTAGACTCGAAGTGCCGTGAAGGAGCTCATGACGGCTTCAGCTCGCCGGCTCCCGATGGCGTGTCTTGTATCCACGAGGTTCGAACAGCTTTCCAATAACGCTCCGGCTCGGCTCTCATGATATCAACATGCTTGGCGCCCACGAACTTCTCGAGCCTGACATTGAAGCCCGCTTCTCTGGCTTTGCGAGCGTGATCCTCGACGTCCCGCCACAGGACCAGGTCATCCTCGGTCCCGTAGAGATACGTCCGCCTCTCCTCTCTGGCCAGCAAGCCCGGGGACCGGAGTGCTCTGGCGTTGCGATCCTGGATGGCGGGCACGCGCCGCAGGAAATGATGGAAGCAGACCACGGCGATGATGGAATGAAGCGCAGGGCCAGTCCATCACGGCAGCATCTGCATGAGGGCGCTGTAGGAGCTCATCCACCGGAAGTAGCCGGGACAAGAGTCGAAGACGACGACGTGGCGAGGCAGGACGGACGGGCCGTGCCGCGGGCTGCCCGCCGCGCAGCATGCCGCGCAGATGGCTCGCCGTGTGGACGCCGCCGTTGGAGAAGATCTGGATCAGCATGCGAGGTGTCCCGTCGCTGCCGCATCGCCGCACAGGCTTTTTACCTTTTACTCCGTGGTTACAGTGTTTAAGGGGGCTGTCGCTGGGGGTTGCGGGTTTCGTGGTGTTGAGCATGTATGCTCATTTATCGCATATCCAGGCTGTGAAATGTACGCATTTGAGCATAGTATCTTCTTGGGACATGGTTCTATGTATGCCTACATAAGAATACACAATGACACCTTGTCTTCTCGCGACCTCTGTTGAACTCGCTCGTCTTTATTGTCAAGGTAATCACGTGGGTAAAAGGAATTGGACTTGCATGGTAATGTCGTCTATCAGATTCTCCGCGGATATGGACGCAAAACATCAGTATGTCAAGGTCACAAATGGCGAATGCGTAGTATAGGGCAAAGGTCGTGTAAGTAGTAGTAAGACTAGGTTCTCGGATTCAAAGTTTGATCGTCCCGGGCCGAGACATTCGTTTTGCATGCCGAACCACTGTGACAAGTCGGCGTTCGCAAGCGGAACGGGCGTGCAAGCCAAGCATGCCGTGTGACCGGGCAGCCAGGGTGAGATCCGCACTTGCATCGCACGCAATTCAGCCATTATGAATGGTATATGGGAAACGTAGCTTCTGGTGGCCGCGCCTGAAGCTGAGATGGACGGTTCTAAATTTCCAGGCTGCGTGGCTGCAGATATCAACCATCCCCGTAGCATCCCAGTAGAGACAAAAGCGTTGCTGATGTCTCACTGGGGAAAAACTCCCAGTGTCGAAACAAAAAGACGGGGGCGTACAGCACAGTAGGAGGCCGGCAAACTGCCCCTTCAAACACTTGGCCCGTCGCACACGATGGGTGAATTAGACTCGGCTGAGCTCTGTTAAAGACGAAGAGTGACTTGGGGAGTCGGGTGGTTTCAACATTTCGCCTCCAACTCCCATGGTGGTCCACTTGCGGGCTTGGATGGAAAGAAAAAAAGGCATTCCCGTGACGTGCTTCTTCCAGAGGTGAACCATCATACACGGCGCACAGCAAACTTTTCTCGCTTGGCAATGGACGGGAAACGGAAGTCACGCATCACCTCCTTCCCTCAGCTGCCACCTGCCGGCCATGACATGTTTGGTGTGTCGGTCGAACTGAGAGACAGACCGATACGGGAACAAACAGCTGTACGCACTTCAATGTTCTGTGCCAAGGTCAGCTTTCCGTCCAGCCTCCAGAGTCTCCATTACTGGACTGGATCCGGAAAATGATGACTTGACTATTTAAAAACCTTTGTCTGTCATCTCTCGCGGGGTCCTTGAACCAATCCATCTCTCTTCCTATTCACCCGAAATCTCGTCCCGAGTGATTGTTCAATTTCAGTACAAGCTCGAAAAACTGCAGCTCGAGGAAGAGACAATGGGCTCCATTCTCGTGCTTCTTTCCATACTGGGACTTTGCTTCGCCCAAGCGTCACCCAGCGCTCCAAATGATCATGCAGCTCCAGCCAGCTGGGATCTATCCAAGCCAATGAATGGATTCACATTCGAGCGCGTCAAGGCTTTCTCCCAAACTACGACTGACAAGCAAGCTGCTCAGTTCTCCAGGATATCCAGCATCAAAGGGCGAACGGGCAGCCACAATGCCGTATCCAGCCTGGTGGGCATGCTTCGAACGCCGCCATCTCGTGGGCAACACACGTACCAGAACATCAGCACCGCCGGCACCTTCTCAACCCAATATGCAATTCAATGTGGATGGGATGGTGTCCCAGTATGGCTCCTTCTCGACACCGGCAGCTCCGATACCTGGGCCGTGCAGAAAGGATTCGAGTGTCACGATGCTCACGGGGCTGACCACAGCGAGTCTGATTGCGGATTTGGAAACACACATGTCAAAGATTTTCGTCAAGGTCCCATCGATGACCTTCATTTCTATCTCAGATACGGCTCAGGGGAGAAAGTCTTCGGACCCATGGGCTACACCGATATTGCTTGTGGGGGAGTCAAGGTCTCGGATCAGCAAGCTGGTTTGGCGAACTACACGTATTGGCACGGCAATAACTTCACAGTCGGCATTCTGGGCCTCGCCTACCCGTCTATTACCAGTGCTTACTATGGCGAGATTGGGCAAGAAGCATCATGGAATGCTATCCAATATGTCCCCTTCCTCACCAATGCCATCATGCAAGGGAGCATAGATCCCGTTTTCAGCGTGACTTTGATGAAGAACTCTTCTGACGGCATCATCGGTTGGGGTGGGTTGCCACCAACCCACGGACAATCAGATAACTACGCTGCGACTGATCTCATTGTGGTAAGTCGGGGGTGTTCATGGATCGGAGTCAGAAGGACTTCTGCTGCCTGTAAGAGACTATTTCGGTTGACAGAAAGTTCCCTCTAGGCAAATCTCATCGGTTCAGCCGAAACGTCCTGGAGATATTCATTCTACACAATCATCCCTGACGGTGTCAAATGGGGACAGACGAGCGATGACACCAAATACCCGTACATCGTCGATACCGGGACGACGATGAATTACCTTCCTCCTCGTAAGTACTGCCATCTTGACATTCCGAAACCAACCTCACAGGGAATGTAAAGCTTGCTGACACACCAATCAGCTCTGGCTGAGGCGATCGCCGCTGCCTTCCAGCCTCGTGCGGTATATCTGTATCAATGGGGCTCATACTTTGCACCTTGCGACTCCATCCCGCCCAGCTTCGCCGTGGTTATTTCAGGAGTTGAATTTTGGATCAATCCTGCAGACATGATCTACCGCGACCTAATCGACCCAAAAACAGGCTATTGTGCCGTTTCAATTGCAAGTGGAGGTTCGGGTCCCTACATCCTAGGCGACGTCTTTCTTCAGAACGTGGTGGCTGTGTTCGACGTTGGAGGCGCCGAGATGCGCTTCTATGCCAAGACCTAGAGTGAATATGATGCCCCCTTGCGATATGGGATCCCCGCAGTTCAGATACATCATCTCCATAGAAATTAATCCAAGAGCATATACGGAGTACTCCGTAATAAGTCACCGGACTTTCAAGTTTGAAATGTGACGGTGTGACGTGCAAGGATATCCTACTGCTGTTTCACAGGTGCAAGATCCAGATCCAGCGATAATTGCTACTCCACCCAGCCAGTGGCTGCGTGGAGCTTACTTCATTAGTTCCAGTTCCAGTTGAGAGAATGGGATCAGCTGGCTGGTTGGCCGGCCCGCCGGCCCCTTGACTCCGTGGATTGGGCCATGTCAACAAGAATTGACGCGTTATTATTGCAACAACAACCAAGCGACATCTCATCTTGACAATCAACTGCCATCCATTCTTTCAAAAAAAAAACCATCCTCCATACGTACGAGTCTTGCCGATTTCAGGGTTGAGCAACCACCCGACAATACGCAGCAAAGAGTTGCCGCCGGTACACTCTGTTCGTTCCTTCATTCGTGACTTGGTTTCACCGACCTTCCATCGCCCACTTCGCAGCCCGCATCATCATGAGGGGCGTCGCCGCAGGACCACCGACACCAAAGGCCTCGCCGTCGGGACGAGCGCGAGCAAACACGTGGAACTTCAGCAAGGTAAGCAGCGGGCCATTCTATTGATTCTACGAAATTATGTTCCTTCGTCTAGACCGCCTCGTCGTGCAGCTCTCTCCTCTCTTCTCTTGAGTTCTGTGGATCGCGACGAAGGCATTCTCAAGTGAGTGATTGGGCGGTGTAGCCAAGGCTGGCTTGATCGAGCCTGATCGTGGGGACCGATCCACTATATTGAGGATTGCTAAGCTCCTTCCGCCATGAATTGAGCCGGTCCAAGTTGATATTTCGAAAATTCGCTCTGTGCGATCTGCCAGCTGTCCGATCACCGGCAGGCGTGCCAGAAGAGCAAAAAATTTCTTTTAAAAATTTCACGACGCAAATGCTGTTCTACTTTCGAAAAGGTTCTTTCGAATACTCGCAACATGTTGTTCTCTGTCGATAATACTTGCTGTCGGACAGTCCCGGAGGCAGACCCTTGCAGCTAAAAGCCGCAGTTCTTGCGGCAAGGATATATCTGCTCGCAGCCAACCCGGAACCAAGCGACCGGTAGCAGGGTTCAATTCCATTCCATACCCATTCGAACATGGACCTCCCTCTTGACCGACAATCTCCTGATCACCTCATTAAGATTATATGAGTGAGGCCAACACGGGCCATGTCAAGAAAGACCCCGTGTTTGGATTGAGCATGTAGCAGCCAGGCTGGACTTTTTGCAGGAAGTGTAACGGGATGGATGACTCGGAGGACTACTCTCACAACGAGTGGAGCGTCCCGGATTGATGGTGGCGCCGTGCGATGCGCTTCACGTCTTTCGACCACCATCATCCGGATCTCACCCACCAAGCGGCCGGAAGGAATACATGGCCTTGGCCCTGTGTTTTCTTTGGAAAAAGTAGACACATGAGCCAAGGTGCTTTTGACGGGCAAGTTGAAATTCGTTGATATCCGTGTGCCGACAGGATGCAATGGGATGCCGACACTATATGTGTCCTTTGGATACATGTTGCATTCGTCAACATTTTCCCGGGCTGTGTCTCAATGATCTGCTGGGGTTTCCATCACTGCTCCTAACCGATTCTGTCTCGTGTAATGCGTTTCCGAACCGTGGCTTGTTCATTCAGAGTTCAAGAATCCGTCATGAGGTATGATGCATTATTGTCAGGCCCGGGGCGAGAAGGCCACGACTAGCTTCTCTTTCAGGTCCCTGGGGGAGACACTGTTCTTGGTTTTCTGGACAAGCTTCCCTGTCGTTTGGGAGTACGGCCCGGTACAAGCTGGGACTTGCGATCAACATCATTTCGACTGGCATGAGTTGAATGCTTCGCCATCACAACGCATAACACTCCAAATAAAGCCTCGTCTCGTCTCGTCCTGCTCGCCTCGCAAGATGTCCTCGAGACGGGGTATCCAGAGATTGCGAGGACAAGTCGGGAAAATGGCAGATTATGGCAATTCTTCCGTCCGCGGACAAGCCAGTGTGGACAAGCTCTTTTGAAGTCCCCAGAGTCCGCTGTTTGGCCCCTTGTTGGCCCTCCTCGGCTTCTAGTGCCGGGCAGACAGGCAGGCAGGCAGGCAGGTGTTGGGCAGGCACCGAGTTGGTTCCTTCCCCGCCAAGCACCAGCGCCGTCCGCCGCTGGTGCTGCCTTGCGCCTTCCTTCTTCTGGCCTCTGAATCGCCCGTTATGCCCCTCCCCCGCAGGGTCAAAAAAACGAGTGCCTCACGCCATCAGATGGCAAAGGTTGTCGTCACTTGCCGTTCATTCATTAATAAGTCGCTGGCTTTTGGTACTTGTCACCGTCACCATTACTGCCACTGCCACGGCTCTGTCACACACACCGGGGCCCTTCCTCCCTCTCCCTGTTCTGCTTCTTCACTTGGCCCGACTCAACTTTGGTTCTCGTTTCTTTCTTGCAGCTCACCTTTCGCCATTCCTCCCTTGTCACTTGTCCTTGATTAGGAGAGTTATTTCTCAACTTGCTCTATATTCAAACTGAGCTGCCAAACCCGCAATTATCTCCGCGTTGCGCGCTGGCTTGACCATCTGCCGCCGGCCGTCCTTGAATTTTTTTTTGGCTGCGCCTGCACAATTGTCCCACCCAATACGGACCCGAATGCCTGTGTTCCCTTCTCCAGCATTTGTCGTGCGCCTGCGCAAACTTACTATTTGGTCATCGAGATAATGCCGTTCAAGACTAACAATGGTGTCGGAGTCCAGGTGGAAGACACAAAGATATGTGTTGTCATGGTTGGACTCCCAGCTCGTGGTAAGAGCTACATTGCGCAAATAGGTAAGAATTTAGATCCCTAGCTCAGACCATTTCCTTGCTTGGCGAGAAAGATTGAGAGAGAAAAGCGTCGCAAAGCTATTCAAACGCATCCGACCTCGATTGGTTTCATCAACCAAACCGCTCGTTTTGGCTCTTTGTCCAGTTCACTTGGTTGATTTACCGAACCTATCTCATGCCTTCTTCTTATGCCCCCCCAAGCTAACTCAGTCGCCATAGCTCAGCGCTACCTGCAGTGGTTGTCTATACCCGCGCAGACTTTCAACGTGGGCAACTATCGGCGCAACGATGCGCCACAACCCACCGCCGACTTCTTCGATACTAACAATGCCGAGGGCGAGCGGAAACGCCGCGCCGCCGCAGAAGCTGCTGTCGCCGATATGTTAGCCTGGTTTCGCACCGGAGGAGTCGTTGCGATCCTCGATGCGACCAATTCTACCAAAGAGCGCCGGAAATGGGTCAACGAAATCTGCGTCAAACATGGCGTCGAAGTTCTGTTTGTCGAAAGCAAGTGCGATGATCAAGACATCATCATGGCGAATATTCGTGACGTCAAGGCCACCAGCCCAGACTATCGCGGCCAGGACCCCGAGGCCGCTGCTCAGGACTTTCTCAATCGCATAAGCAAATATGACAAGACGTATAAGACCCTCGATGAGGACGGAGATGAAGACGAGTACACATATCTCAAAATCATGAATATTGGCAAACAAGTCATCATAAACCGCATTCAGGATTACTTGCAGAGTCGCATTGTATACTACCTCATGAATCTGCATATTCGACCTCGATCAGTCTGGCTGTCGCGGGTAAGTGGCTTGGAATACTGCCTTGTATTACTAGAAAACCTCTGATGCATCTGGCTTACTCTTTGCTTTCCTCAGCACGGAGAGTCCATGTATAATTTGGACGGAAGAATTGGCGGAGACACAATGCTATCGCCAAGAGGAGAGCAGTATGCCAGAAAACTGCCGGAATTAGTGCGAGAGTCTGTGGGGGTAGGTTCCGTTACCGGATGTCGATCAAGACATCCCTTCCGGTATAGCTTGCCGCGTCAACTCTGACAGTTAACGTACAGGACGACCGTCCCTTGACCGTCTGGACATCGACGCTGAAGAGAACCATTTCTACAGCCCGTTTCTTACCACTGCATTACAATCAATTGCAGTGGAAAGCTTTGGACGAACTTGACTCTGGTGTCTGCGACGGACTGACCTATCAAGAAATCAAGGATCGATTTCCGGACGACTTTGCTGCACGTGACGAAGACAAGTACAATTACCGCTACCGAGGAGGTGAATCGTACCGCGATGTGGTTATTCGCCTCGAGCCCATCATTATGGAGTTGGAAAGAAGTGAAGACATTCTCATTGTAACTCATCAAGCCGTCCTGAGATGCATCTACGCCTACTTCATGAAGAAGGATCAAGCCAAGAGCCCTTGGATGAACGTCCCGTTGCACACGCTCATCAAACTAACACCGAGAGCCTATGGAACCGAAGAAATTCGATATGAAGCAAATATTCCGGCCGTCAGCACCTGGCGTGGCAAGGGCAGCACGGCAAAACACGAAAACCCAACGCCAGAAAGCTTGTAGACGAGCAATGGAAGCAAGATGGAATACGAGACTCCGCAGCCGGCAAATACATGAGTCGATGGCATCGGGAAGAAACCAGTCACATGTCAGGCCAGCGGCTGCTTCGCAGTGGACATCATTGGATACATCGACGACGATGAATACAGACATCAAGGTTGGCTCTGGACGACTCGAACAGATGATGATGACTCTACTCGAATTAACGATATGTAACGAAGACATGATGAAAAGCTGGAGAATTAGCATCTGGACCAGGGGCGGCCCGCGCAGTAGCAAGCGAGGGGAAAGGACTGCGTGCGCATCTTGCTGTTGGCGTTTTGTGGCATTGATTTCTGAAACTCAAGTGTCGACTGTGAGCGACGTGTACATGGTCTCAAAGTACGCCGTACTATATATGCCATGGCAGACGTAGTGCAAAGATTCATGTACGACAACTGAATACATGACGCAGCTCTTTGACATTCAGTGGAAGGCGACAAGTGGTCCTGCTGTCATGGCACAACATGCATGATAATTCACCCGCATCTCCACGGGAAACTGATTCATGAGAGCAAAGTCTCTTCAAATAGATTTGAAATCCCACCAGACACGGCCGCAATCTCGACTTCGTTTCCTAACTCTCAACACACCCGTCTCGCAGCTCTCTCCCTACTCCAGCACTACATGTTATATCATATATACAGTCCCCAATGTCATTCTACTTCCAGCCTCCCATCTTCGCCGTCTGCCCGACGATGGCTCCTCGGCCCCCCTAATGCAGATGAACACCGTTGTTCCCACGTACACGGTCCTCCAGCCGGCTCTCCAGCCGGTCCTCCAGCCGGTCGTCTACACGCCGTCGCCAACCCCCACGGCACTGGTATATACCATTCCTGCACAAGTGAGTCTCCACGATGCACAAGCCGCATGCTCTGCTCGCTCCCACTCACCGTCCCTACGACTCGTCATTCAAATCATTTACTATGGCCACGACCGCGTTTCTGTTGACGGAGAGGGCGATGCCGCCGGCGGGAGGATCTGGTGCCGCGCAGTAGATGCATCGTATGGCGAGGCCCCGACAAAGGCGAGATTGGCAGAGGATATATCGAGGTTCGCCGCACGAGCCGGCGTGAGGACGTCGGCATGGCGGCAATCGAGCATGTTCATCATGTATCCCGGCTCAGGGGGCGTCAAGATATCTCCGGGGGTGGGACCGGTGGTGAACGAGGATGTGCTGCGGGTGCTGAAGCTCTGGAACCCCAGGGCGAGGGGGTCCGGGGACGAAGCGGATGTCGCGCAAGGAGAGTGGGATGGCGTGCTGGGCCGTTTGGCCAAGGGCCAGGTCGTGCTGTGCGCGATGGTATGCATGGATGAGGAGGAGAGGCACGGCTCGGGCAGCGGATGTAGAGAGTCATCTGGCGCGGGGGCGAGAGCGTGAATGGGCATGGGACGGTCGGCGAGCGCGTGGACGCGGTGGACGCGGGAGGACAAGAGGAGAACGCCGTGGAGGCTTCGGAAGCGGCGGCTTCGACTTGTTGACGGGAGTGGAATATTGGTGCAAGAGCTTGCTCTATCTATTTAGTATTACGTCTGCCGATCTGGTGCAAGGAAATCAAGGGTTCCCCGAACTCAACATGGGAGAATAAAGCAAGTTTAATGGAGATTTGGTTGATTAGTAAATGGTTTCATGATGCCAAGAAGATGCTACAACTTGATATTGGATTTGCAATACAACCAGGACGCAAAAGGAATCTGCCACAAACCATATCAAAACAGAACTACCGACAAAGTCCATGCCCATCATGGACTTTCCCATCTTGAAGAAAAATTGAAGAAGAAAAAAAGGGGGAACTTTATATCATACAGTTTTGTTTCTTTTCGGGCGGGAAGGTGTAAGGATGAGGGGGATAAAGGGTGGAAATGAAAAGAAAAACAACAAGTTGTCCATAACCCAAAATTATGAGCCTCCACACCCCTGCACCGTCATTAACACGCAAACTTCGGCGCTCTGCTTGTAGAAACAAACAAACACGATCGTGGCTTGATCGACCCCCTTGCACCGTTTTCCCCTTCTCTCATGTGGTTGCAAAAACCCGTGTTGCATGCGAGTGAACAAACACCATACACCGAATGCAAACGTCTTTTCAAGCCCCCCCTCCCCCTTGCTCCCAATGAGTTTGAGCCTCGCGCTCTGCCTTCGCAGCAACAATACAAACGACTCAACCACAGTCTCGTGGCGTCGCGTGATGGCTTGCAACCCAGACTCCACCTGGCCTCCTTCATCTCGGATTCGACAAAAGCGGCTGCTCGCTAGAACATAGCTTCGCGCGCTGGGTATCAGTCGAGCAAGTTGCCTCGATGGGTGGCCACGCCCCTGTTCCAAATGGCCGAAAACGAGAAACAGGATATACACCTGCCCCCCGCCCCTCCCCGTTTGATTGACTGGAACTCCCGAAGAAAATACCGAAGAAAAACATCAAAATAATTGAAACACGAAATCATTCAGAACCAGCCTCGCCCCAATGGCTTTCCAAGAAGATAATGTGAGAATAAATAAAAAATGTCAACCAAGAAACCCAAATCAATCGACCAGGCTAGAATGTGAGACAAGTGCCGAGATAGACGCCGCCATGCTACATGAAGACATTATGAAGGATCCTGGAGGTTTTTGCGTGAACCCTGGAAAACTTTGCACAAAAGACGACAAATTGCTTCTCATGATGGGTTTCCCTTGACCCGCTTGGGCATCCGGGGAGTCGCGGGTTTGCCTCGACCTTGAACCCCGTTGACCTGAACGCTCGCTGGTGTGCCAGCTCCAGATCCATCGTCTTCGGTTTTAACGCCAGACGGCCGTCTTCGCTTGTTGGAGGCGGGCGACGTGTTGGCACTTGGACCACTAGAACTGGTTCCCTGCTGGCTAGGCTGCAGCTGCATGCCGGGTGCTTGCATTTGGCCAGTGGCCGGACTGCCAACATGTGGTGATCCAGGGAGATTCATGTGCGCAGCTGCTGGGCTGGCCCCCATGGGAAACTGACTGTAGCTGGGCGTTCTGGGTGCGCCCTGAGGTCCTTGTTGACCATTCATTGCTTGAGGTGCTCCATTTATGTACGTTGAGACATACTGCTCGAGAGCCGCATACGGGCCAACACCCGGGTTGCCGTGACAGAAGCCAAACAGGGGGTTCATTTGACCCATGACTTCAACGATCTACACCGTCATGGTTAGCTTCATCACCAAGGCACGGTAGATAGAGATCAGCATGAATTCCACAAACCTCGAGAAACTGATGGACGGCAGCTGTGACTCCCTTGCTGTTCACGGCAGAGTCGGGAAGATCCACGAGGACCTCGGGAGGTTGCGTCTGTGGTGATTTGAGTTGCTTTGACTTGCTCTTCTTTGACATCTCAGGGGACGTCTTGCCGTCTTGAGAATTGACCTTGTGCCACTCCTTCAACCACATATGAGCTGGTTTGGCAGCGTCGATGACTTGCTTTCTGGAAATGTATTCCTCATGTCCCGTGGTGAGAAATTCGAATAATTCAATCTTTTGTTCGCTGTCGAACTGTACACGAAGCGTACCAGTTGAAACCAGCTAATCGCAGTTAGTTCATTTGTGTTCGGAAGCACAAGTCAACAGATCAGGACGTACGTGTGATCCGGATTCGAACCAGTAAACAAGACTGGCCCTTTGATTCTCAATGCAGTGAAAGTCTCCGGGTAAAGGTCTGTCAGTCAACCCCTTATCCATGATCAGCTGCATGCTCTTGACACCACTACCGAAGTGTGTGTGGAAATATCGCGCAATAGCAGGGTAGGCGATTTCGTATTGCTTGTCCATGCTTTCTTCATTGTCGGTGATATGTAAAGCGTGGCGGAAGACGCCGTTGGTGGAGAAGAATCTCATGACGAAACCGTTCCAATATGAAAGATCGTCCCTTGCCTTGTTACCCTTGACAATGATTAGTTATTCTCTTTTCTTTTCGCAGGATGATGATTCAGAGACGAATGGTTGGGGCAGAATACTGGCATACCGGAAATCCGCTCAAGTGCTCAGAAAATTGCATCAACTTCAGAAGACATTGTCCCTTCATGCCCTCCCTTCGCTGCTGTTGGAATAGATTGTTCGACATTGCGATTTGTTGCGCAGCCGCGGCAGCCGCAGCAGCATTCATCTGCTGCGGACCAGGTCCACCAGCCTGCTGAGGTTGTTGCTGCTGCTGTTGCTGCTGCTGCTGTTGTTGAGGGCCTTGTGACTGGGGTTGCTGCTGCTGCTGCTGAACATTCGGGCCAACTTGCTGGGTCGTTTGTGACGGTGTCGGTGGCGCTGGCGTTTGAGCTGGTGTCTGCTGGCCGCTCGGTGCCGGAGTACCTGCTTGCGAGCCGTGCTGCGGAGGTTGCTGAGCCTGCTGACCGGGCTGCTGTTGCTGAGCCTGCTGCTGCTGTTGCTGCTGTCCTGCTTGAGGCTGACCCTGCCCAGGTTGAACTTGTTGTGGCTGAACCATCGGGTTCTGCCCCAAGGCTCCCATCTGGGCCTGTTGCTGCTGTTGTACGTTTGCCATGCCTTGAGCATTCATTCCCATAGGCTGTCCTTGGCCCTGTGAGTTTCCAGACATCTGCTGATTCTGCGCGGCTTGCTGCTGCTGCAGTTGTTGCTGGTGCTGGTGTTGTTGTTGCTGGTGCTGGTGCTGGTGCTGTTGTTGCTGCTGGTGCTGGTGCTGTTGCTGGTGCTGGTGCTGGTGCTGCTGCTGCTGCTGCTGCTGCTGCTGTTGTTGCTGCTGCTGCTGGAGTGCCAGTTGGTGTGCCATAAGAGCTTGTGCCCCTGGATGTTGACCCTTTGTGAAATGTTAGTCAGACGCATCCTCAATCATCCCAAAGAAGAAGATCACAGCGGGGGATTGCATACAGGTCCGATCCTCCCCGCCTGTCGAAGTTGTTGGATCTGCTGAGGGTTCAGTTGATTCAGAGGCATGCCCAGGGGCATACCATTCACCCCAGCCTGCATATTCGCTTGGATAGCCTGCTGAGCCATGAAAGCCTGTCTCGCTTGTTGTTGTTGATGCTGAAGCATATGCTGCTGGCGCATGGCGGCTACTGCGCTGGGGTTGTTGTCTAATGCAAGTGAAAGTGGCCCCAGTTAGCCATGATCAGGAGTTTCACATGGGGAAGACGAGGAGTAGGAGGGGCAAAGATAAAGGTCACGAGTGTGTACAATACTCACATTGATTTTGCAGCTGCTGCTGCTGCTGTTGCTGTTGCTGGAACATTTGCTGCTGAGCGGGACTCAAGTGCTGCAAGGCGTGAGCATGAGGGTTGGCACCAGGGGCATTGCGCCCATCAAAGCAGGATTTACTTGTCCTCCTGGGCCTACGGCCATGTGAGCTCCAGCAAACTGCTGAGGCATCCCACCACCAGGTGCGCCTTGTGCAGAGTTGGGAGGCATGCCTGGGCCCATGGGGTGGCCGGCGACGCCAGGATGTCCCATCCCAGCAGGATGCCCCGTGAAATTGGGACCCATGCTTGTTGCCATCATATCCTTTTGCTATTCGAGGTCGGCTATCCACAACGTGGATATCGACGAGCGACTTGATTGCACTATCGTATGCACATGCGTCAGGAAATGGGGAGATCGAGAAGCGTAGGTGTCGGGGAAATCGCGTGTCGACTAGTAAATCGGTAATGGGCGAGTGGGCGAATGAGGCAGGAAGTCAATTCCCTGCTCCGCGTGGATGGAGAGATCCAAGCAGAGAAGAAGACGGTGGGATATGACTGCGAGACGGAACAAAGAATCCCAGTGAATCGTATTGGCGGGAAACGACGCGAAAGTCGAGACAGCTGGTGAGTGTGCCTGATGCCACCACGCCGGCAGGGAACTCAGCGCAAGTCAACAGTCAGGCCCTCGGGGGTAGCCAAAACTCCAAGGTGCGATGAATTTGGCTCCAGAAAGAAGCAACGGCCGGCTGTGCGGCGAGGTCTACCCGATTCGGTATGTGTATGCCGGTGTGCAGAGACGTCGAGGTGCGATGATGGCGATCTGCGCACGAGCAAGTTGAGCGAGGTCGGGACGCAACAGAAGAACGGGGATCGTCGTTCGGCCGTCCCAGCAAAAGAGCCTTCGCCAGAGACCAGCTTGAGACTGCGGGAAGCAAGTTTCGCGGGCCGCCCGTGCCCAGCAGTTGATGCAGAGCGCGCGCGAGGCAAGGTTTCGATGTAGCAGAGGCCTCTCTCCTTTTTTTCGTTCCTTTTTTTTCTTTTTTTCGTTTCCTCAATCTGCCTTGGCTCGAGTGGTGAAGGATGGCGCAGGTTGATGTTGGAATGGATGCAAGTCCTGGGGGCCAGCAAAGTTGGGATATTCGGGGAGTTCGCAGCGCCGCCAGAGAGGGCCCTTTGGGGACGCGGGCAATATGGCAGTCCGATTTGGACCAGCGGCGGGAGCAGCGAGATCCTCTCACTCGTTGTGGGTGCCGCCAGAAAGGTGGGTATAGATGCAAGAAACAGGGAGCACGGGTCCACTCCGGGTGGGTATATGCAATACACAGCACGCTGATGCTCCGGATCAAGGGCGGTCAAAATAGACCAGACAGCTTCTTGGTGTGCTCCCACACAAAGCAGAGTAGCTACATTTGTCACGGGGCAAAAGTGGTGGCGGCTGGGCCGCGACGCCAATTGGGTCTCTATTGGGGTGGAATATCGCATTCGGTGACAAATCGCTATAGCGATTTCCGATGGCCAATCTCTCGCACCCATAAGTCAAGTTCTCGACGACGATCATGTAAGTCATTGGTTCTTTGAATTGGCGGTTTTCTTCTCTAGATAAATACTCCGTAATAAAATTCCAATTCCCAAACACACGAAGCTCTATTTAGCAAGCCCTGTCCTCAACCACAATAAACGTCATCCGCCATTCAGCACCGCCATCTTGAAACACACCCATCGCCTTATCGAGTTATTCCCTCTCCTTACGCGCGACGCCACTATTTTTGGCTGCCGCCGCTACTCCGTATGTATGTAAGGCTTATGTACTAAAGTGGACTCATGTCACGTGTATGTTCACAGTGCGCAGACGCTTGAAATCTCTGCACGCACTGTCAAGCAATATCTTGCCGAAAAGCAAGCTCGCAAAAGAATTTTTTCTTTTCTCTAATAAGCTCCACGACGACAACTCTCTTGCCATGCTTTTTTTGCGTTTTGAGCCGCCATCTTTGTCTTGTCTCAACTGAAGATGGAGGCTTGAACCAAGCTCTCTCGCTCGGGTTTCCGACATAATGGCAATTGCGAAGCTCGAGATGGTGGTCCTTTTTCGTGCCAATCAATCGCTCATCGCTCCATCCTAAAACCACGCTTCTCCCAGCTCGTTGTTCCAAGGTAAGCTCTTTCTGTCTCTCACTCAATTGCAACGCAGCACCCCTGTGTCTATTTGCCAAACCCTTCTCGAATGATGACATCGTTTGAAACGTCTTCTTTTCCCAACCGAATCGACCATGAAGAAATGCAGTCTTTTCCGGGCCCAAGGCCTGTTACTTGCCAGTATTACTTGTCTGACTTTTACTTTACACTTGAGACATTACTTTGCTTAACAAGATTACCTTGACTTGGTGCTAATTCGTGACGTCTCTTTTCAGACTTAACCGCCGTGATCTATAGATGGTCGTCCCATGCGATGCTTCAAACCCCAACTCGGCAATCGCACGCACTACCTACTCATGGCATTTGACTCGATCCATGAACAGACCTAATTAAAAGACCCTATAATTAGTCCCACTTCTGCTTAAACTACCAGTGACTTGAAATCTAATGCCACATGGTTTCTACAAAATGAACCATTTCGGCCCATTTGTTTACCTCACCTCACCTCATAGCCCATGGTCATTCCCCACAGTGTGATGAAATACCACAGATTTCACTGAACTCTCATGTTTCCAAGTAAACAGCCTCGCGTCGTGGCTTCGTGAAATTGCATAATCCAGACACCAATCGGTCGTAATGTGTGCTCCCAACAAATCAAGCAACTCGTAACTCCTCTCTCGCCTCATCTCGTCGCACTCTCCCGCCTACAATACCTCTTCGGTTTCTTCCTGTCCGTCCCCTGCCAAGCCAATTCAGTTTCAGCATTTTACACAATTCTTCGATTCTCTTACAACCATCCTCGTCGACGTCACCCGTGCCCCCAACGCTAGATAATACACTCATGCATTGCAACATACGGCCAACCATATCGGTCACTTGTTTTGAATCTTCGACGTTTTGTTCCCGGACCCTGCTCAGACCCGGCAAACCGGAGGATGGTGTATAGGGACGAATGACTCCGGGGCCATCGCTTCCGTGGCTGCCAAAGCTAACATTGCTGACAGCACGGCTGCGACCTCTTTCAGAGTCTTCTCCCAAAAGGGTGGTGCTGGTTGAGTTGTAGCTGCCGACAGAGGGATCGATGGACATGGCTGTTCCTGGACGAGCCATGGAATAATGTGACTCGGAAGGCGATGTGGACAGTGTGTGTTCCAGTGCCGGAGAGGCCAGGGCCATGTTTGCGAACGATGATGGTAGGAACTCGAGAGACAGACGGGAGAATATGGTCTTTAGGGTCTCATAACGAGGCAATACGACAATGTCGCGGTACGCAGTGAGAACCAGCCTCCTAACGTCCAATATGCTTGCGGCTGGCGCTCCTCTCGCCGGTTTAGTCGATGACGATGGCGAGACAGTGATCCCTCCCCAGAACTCTCGAGCCTGCTCGGGAGTCATAATGACTCCACAGCCAGACACTTCCAAGTCTAGTGGTAGAAATACAGATTGCATATATGGGAGAATGGTCGTAAATGTGAAGAGCCAAAGCTCGACCAGTGTGGGGATGAAGCGATCTTCCGGCGTCAAGCGTAGAGTTCGGTCCAAGATGGAAAATCCGCTCGCCAGCAAATCTCTCAGATCGTCCAACATGGCGTTTGGGGATCGTTTTTGAATGCACCATTGGATATGAGTCTGCACGATGCGGTTGAAATCTTCCACGGGGAGTCGAAGGTCTTCGCCTTCAAATGCGACAAGAAGCTTCGATTTCAAGTAGGGCCATGCTTCGTCCAATGCTAGATTGTGTTGAGCCACGATTTTCCCAGGGTCTGCAGGGTCGAACAATGTCGATTGCTGTGAAAGGCTGGGTAGACCGCTCGCCCCCGACCACTCACCCGGTAAGTTGAGGCTCGACTCGTTGTCGAGACGGCTGTCTGACCTCTCGGCCAATTTCTTATCCTTCTTGACTTTTGAGAAGGTCGACGACCCAGGACCAGGGCTCGGGGAAGGTTAAAATTGTACAGACTGCTCGGGGCATTAGGATCCGTGGGCTTAGAGTTGCTCGACGCCGACGACAAAGGCAAGTGGTATTCGTCCTTGAGCTTTTGTTTCTGTCTGGAGAGGAAATGGTGTTTCTTCTCCTTTTCCTTAACTCTCTCTTCAGTCAATGCATCGACGGGCCGAATAGTGGCAGACGAGGAGTTGTTCAAGCTGTAAATTGATGGCGCCGCCGGCGGGTCCACCAGACTGCTTGTACTGAAGTTTCCCCGTTGAAGCACTGACAAAGCACTGCCAATCTTGCCAGGGCTTTGCAGATTCTTGTCCTTGGGTTCAGCCTTGCTACTACTGCTGCTGTTGCTGCTTTTGCCTGGTCGGGAGAATAGCTTGTGTTTTGATTTTTCTCCTTTGCTCTTCTCTGGGATAGCGGCGGGTGCAGGGGGAATTGGCGGGAAAGGCTGTGGCGATGTCGACTTTTCTCTGGGAGAATTATGACCCGATCGGGGAAAGACGACATTGGCAGCGGCCGTCGCGGCTGAAGAATGCAATCCGGCAGCCCTGTCATAGTAATGGCCTCCTACACCTCCAAAAGCGCTCTCTCGTGGCGCGCTGGCCTCGGTGAGACTCAACGTCGGCGGGCTCATCGGCATCTTCGGTCCGCTCCCGCGACGAACGCCATCCGCACCTTCACCGGGAAATGGCACAGTTTGCGACCGCTGTCGAGCATGTGAGCCGTTTTGATGAGACATGACAGCGGCCTGGGCCGCGATGTGGCTTGCTGATAACGATGTGTTGGACGAAGCGGCTGCGGCGGCTGCTGCCATCGCGGCAGCACCAGCGGTAGTATTCATGCTCACTTGCGAGAGGCTCGACGCATTGGTTGAGGGGAGGGACGAGTCAAAAAAGCCTTGAGTGGCAGAATGCTTCCTCGAATGGTTCTTCAGGAGCGGCGACGGCGGTCCAGGTGCCGCCAAACGACTTGGACCACCCGGGCGCGAGAAGTTCTGATGCACGTTGGAGCCACTCGAGTTGGCATGCGCAGTAGAGAACTGGTTGTAGATAGGTGTCGCGGGGGATTCAGGTCGCCGTCTCGACTTGGAGATACTAACGGGAGGCGCTTCAGCGCCGTCTTCGCTACCGGACGATACGATTCGCAAGGGAGGCGGCCGATTTGGGGCTGATGGCCTTGGCACAGAGTCGACAGGCGGAATCGAAGCACCTGGCAGTGGTGAGAAGCTGCCACGAGCGCGGGCTTGAGGTCGCCCGGATGATGGCGGAGGTTGTCCTTGGTGCATTGTCGCAGATGTGTGCAAGTGGGTCTGTTACATTTTGACTCAAACCCAGAACTATCAACGAACGGCAGGAACAAACAATGCGTCAAAAAAATGGGTTGATCGGCGCTGCGGGACTGCGGACTTGTTGGGGCAAAGAAGATGGATGTCTGTTCTATTGGTGGAGACCAAGGCCGAGAGGCACGAGGCAGATGCTCTGCAATGAGCAAGAGCAACTACTCGATGATGATGATGATGGGGTGGAGGGCTATCTTTGAATGACGGGCGACAGACAGCACCAGGTTGAATTATCCAAGT
The DNA here is from genome assembly GCA_021950295.1 of Epichloe scottii. Classification (NCBI taxonomy): domain Eukaryota; kingdom Fungi; phylum Ascomycota; class Sordariomycetes; order Hypocreales; family Clavicipitaceae; genus Epichloe; species Epichloe scottii. Next base: position 4,572,962 of record CP083247.1, on the reverse strand, counting down.
GTCTTGACGGAGGAAGGAAAGAAGTGGTCGGGAAAACCGGCGGACGGATGATGGGATGACGAAGGTTGGGACGAGCTGAGCATTGGGCTGACCTGGACTTGGACCCCAAAATTGCATCTCAGGCGGGTGGGGCTGATGTCAGGTCCTGACCCCGCGCACCAACACGATTGACTGCAAAACCCCCGCTCCCTTCTCCCCCGCCATAATCTTCGCCAACCCTATACAGATCATCGTGTAAAAATTGATCCGTCAAACGGTCTCTTCCCCGCAGCGCGAAACAGCACGACGAATACGGCAAACTCCCTCCAGCACAAACAATAACACGAAAAATGACTGCGAAGAAAAAACAGACTTGTCTCACGGCGGCATACACATCACCCGATAATAAAGATTTCACCGTGACGAAATCTCTCGACACCCCGCCATCGGCTTCGGGTCAAGACAAGGCCGCGTACCTGGAAGCCGTTCGCAAGGCAGTGGCGGAGACCCAAGAGCAGATTAACCAAGAGTTGACGTCACGAATGGAAGAAGACAAGACCCGGGGCTCAAGCACTGGACGGACCGCCACACTGGGGGTGGACGAGGATAAAGAGGAAGAAAATTATGGCGAAGAGGTACAGGAAGAGGACTAAGCTATTCTTCGTACAGCGATGCCTCGTCGTCAGACATCAGAGCTTTGCAACTACGAGAGTGGCATGTATAGCAGTAACGAATCAACATGTGTCGTCAGCAAATGTAATCGAGTCATAGGGCCGCCCCTTCAGAAACCGACGCTCGTTCACGGAGGAATCCTCACAACCATCGCCTTTACTATGTCGAATCTTTGATCCAGCCCGCAGCTTTCCTGCTTTCCGCCTTCTGGCTCAAAGCTCTATTCAGGCAGCCATAATGCACCGCGGTATTATCAGGCAGGACGGCAACAACGCTACCGCCGATGCGCATCCCTCCGCCCAGTTTCCTGTGGCACACGAAGCAATGGCGCTCATCGGTGATGGTGACGTGCCGGTTTCGACCTGTTTGACCATTCGCAACACTGTCGCCAATGTTCAAGCGAGCGGCGATAGCAATTTGCTCTGCCTTGCGTAACCCCGCGACGACCCGAGATTCGTTGACCAGGCTGTTTGCTGAACGAATGCGACCACGAAAGTATGCTTCCAAGGATTCCACGGCAAGATCGTCTGGAATCAAACTCAAGGTTGATGTTGCTGGCAACCGAGAGCCGTGTTTCGATAAAAGGTTCAGGGCTGGCTCTAATTGCACCCCGTGAGGAATAGGAGGTTTCAAATAGAGTGACAGGAGAGTATGATAGATCGACTGCGCAGGATCGTCAGTGTCAATCGTTGCGCTGTCTTTAGAGTTCAGAGGTGACGAAAGCGTTGTGTCTTGCGTCTTGTGCACTCGGTTACAGTACCTGGGAAAGTCAGTCAAGGAAAACCGCTGTGTATCACATCTCCAGCTTGACAAACATACTCCTCGGCTTTGCCATAATCTTGCATTTTGAACACATAAATCTCCATTGCTTTTCTATGTTGGCCCATGTTACTAAGTATGATGGCCTGCGCCTCAAAAAACATTGCATCTTTGCGAAAAGCCCATGTCAGTCATCAATCTGTCTCTGCACTTTGGGGGCCGTCCATCTTCTTACCGTCCTTTGATATCATTTCCAAGCTCTTCGTTAAACTGTAAACTTGACGAGAATCGCGAAGAAATGTAATAAACTTGGACATGGTTTCGTTCCATTCGTCACCATTGTCCATCCGCTTGAGCTCTTGGACATATAACTCCACTAGACGGTTGTGGAACTCGCGGGTCATGTCATCCAGCTCGTTAATGATGTGTTCCAGGTAAAGTCTTTCAAACTTGGCATCTATACTGTGCAGGAATGCAACTACTCTGTCACGCGGCAGAGTTTCTGCATTCTCCGTATCCCCAGTGAAGATCTCTATTGCATAGGTGGGGTTGCTCTTCAACGTCCAGCCCGCATATTCAAAAATAAGATCAATCTCTGAAGGCGGCAAGTTTTGCAGATATTGTATGGCGCGATCGGGTCCGTGCAAGCTCGGTGCTGCCTCATCAGGTATTGCGGGTGACCCGAACCTATAGAGCAAACCCAGAGCCTGCTTGTGAAGTTTTTTGCCGTAGAAGAAATCGATCAGCTCCGTATATCTATTATGCTCCAGTAAGGCGTCATTCACAACATCTGGGTCGCAAAAGTTGGGAATACGGAAGAGGGAGCCGGCCAGAGATGGTCGAGAGAACATGTAAGCACGGAAGAGCGTTGTATCGACCAAGCGGAAGGTATTTCGCAGTTCTTCTTCGAGCTTCTGCTCTGACTCAGTCTGACTTGTTCGCAAGAAGCGCTCCGCAGCCTCTTCAATGGATGCCCGTTTGTCTTCCTGGCCCTTCAACTTTCCAGTGGCTGGGTCAATGTATCGTTGAAGTCGAGCTCTCGTACCAGCAAGGTAACTATTTAGTTCCAAAACGGCATTTTTGAGGTCCTTACCCTCCAGAGGCCTGCCTTCGCCATCATGGGCCTCTTTATTGTTCTGCGTTTCGTCTGCTTCGGCACCATTTTTTTGGTGCCGTGGTTGTAGCATCTAATGCAGCCTTCTTATGACCGCCCAGGAATAACTTGGCAAGTCCACCTCCCATGTTGGACATACCCGAAGAGTCCCCTTCGGGGCCTCCGGTGTCTCGGTTGCCTGGCCTCTCATCTTTTTGAGCTTTGGAAGTTTCCACATCGCTGTGCTCGCTGTGCTCGCTTTGCGACGGTTCTGCGAATTGCGACAAGCTACCGGAGATCCTAGGAGGGAACAATCGCAAAACCCGTTCCGGGGAGCTTGGACAGCATCCTCGTTCATCAGATCCATTGCCTGACGAAATTTCTTCTTCTTGAACAGCATTTCGGCCTTGAGCATCTTCACCTCCCGCAGTGTCTCTGTCTTGCTTTTCAGCAAAGCATCCTCCAGCATATTCAAAATACTGATTGCCTCATCGAAGTTCTCAGTCTGAATCAGTTCCTCAACTTGAGAATCGTAATCTGTGGCACCCATCTTCCAGATACACCGATCACTAGAAATGTGAAAGCCTTTTCCAGCATGAGCTAGACTGTAGGTTGGTGGCGGAATGTGAAGTTGAGCTGCACCTGGAAGCGAAATGCTTTGCATCAGAGACAAAGTGTCCGGGTTTCGAACTTCGAGGAGGCCCTTGGCCGGTGGCTGAAGTGCCAGAATGTATGGATACGAATAGTCAATAGACTCTGGAGCCGAGGGCCATGGAATCTGTCGCTTCTCCAGCGGTTTGCCCTCGTCGTCAACGAACAAGGTATTGATATCTCTTGCCAGTAGCATCTGGCCATCGGAGAGCTTTGCTGCCAACGGCTTCGGCGTGTATCCTCCCAGACCCATGTAGCCCATGCCAGCTGTGCTGACAGCACCGAACCGGCTCCCCGACCCGTTAGCACCGACAGTACCTGGCCCGACAACGTCGACAACTTCTTGAGTAAGCACATCGACAACCACGTAACCACTGTTCATCCCACAGACTACTCTAGTGGCATTGGCCCATGTGGTGGATCGAATCGAGTCGGACAGCACAATCTCGGTAACTTCGTGATTGAGTTCGCTTTCATGCCATTTCCATAACAAAAGTCGTCTTTTCACCGCGACCGCTAGCCGACTAATGATCTCGGGAATGCCAGTGTCCGGGTCTTTGACGATGTTGGAAGTCACCGCAAAGCAAGAGGCATTCTTTGTTCTATTGAGCGTCTCTATATGCTCGTAGTTTTGGAGATCATATAGAGAAATGTGACAGTTCGAGAGGGATATGATAACATTGGCCTCTTTGATTATCGCAAGCTGATCGATGGCTCGCGTCGAGAACTTTTCAACTTCTCGGAGGAGGTCTGTCGGCTTTGCTGAGGAGGATTGGGAAACTGGACGGTCGCTGTTCGGTACCGAGGATTTGCTTTGAGGTTCTGTATCGGCGAGTGGGAGCGTTTCATCCTGTTGATGAGCAGGTAGCTCATTTAATCTGTAAACGCGCAAGGCACCACTGTTGAGTCCGACGAGAATGCGATCGCCTGCAGTTTCCGCAAGTTAATAAATGAATCAAGATGCTTGGCATGATTCTGCGGGCGCTATTTACGCACCATACGCTAAGATGCTTTCGATCCTGGACTTGTCTCTTTGTCGGAACTCGATAATCGGGCGAGCAGTGAACGCGGAGAGCATGGCGCCAGCCCGGAGCTTGCCAAGCTATGATGAATTGAGAAGCATCAGAGCATACAAGAGTTGATGTATGAGCTGCAAGTCCCAAAGTAGGATTTTGCGCGCGAATAGCACAGTTTTGGGGCGGATGGTCGGAGCTCTGCCAGCCAGGTGAAGGCGATGATGGATGGGTGCATCATCATCGGTTGACCAAGCTAAAACACAGTCCAGATACTGTACGGAGTAGATTTGCTGTTTGTCAGCACAGGTGCGAATGGCGCATAGACACAGTGTATATTGGAGAGCGCGCACTGTTCAAGTAATCACCCCGAGGGGGTGGGGGTAGATATTCTAGCTACGTAGGCAGGTAGGTAAGGTCATGATCCCGAGACACTCGAAATATGCAAACGCTGTATCAATGATGCCGCAGCAACTTCATATGCTGATACGCAAAACCTCCTCACACGTCGTCTACGACATTTGAAAAATAAATGCTGCTCTAATCTAACCCAGCGACCCGCATGATACCGTAACCGAGAGTGATGACGACGATGAGAGTAAGCATACTGCTCGGAATGCCGCGAGTGATGAAATGTTTGACTCGGAGATATCGCTGACCGGTGGCATCTTCCTTCATGATGGCAGCTGCATCTTTGTTAGCACGTGTTTGACGGCTCGGCTCTCGTGGCTTCGAATAAACTTACTCATGTTGGGGAAGCCACTGGTAGGGAGACCCATGGCAGCACTGCACATCAAGACGCCACCCATGACCAAAAGGTTCGGGTGCGGCTGGTCCATTGACATGCCTACATCAAAAACGAGGGGTAGGAAGATGAGTGCAGCAACGGTATGACTGATGAAAGTCGCAATGACCAAAATCAGGGTCGAGAAAACGACCAACACGACGTAAAGACTCATGCCCTCGACATTCTTGGAGACAATCTTGGCGACTTCATGCAGAAGACCCGAGGATCGGACGGCCTTGCCGAGGAAAGTCCTCCAGCAGCCAGGATGATGATGGTCCATGGGAAGTTGTTGAAGTCTTCCTTGGTCAATATGCCGATGCCAAAGAAGAGGACAATGGGAATGATTGCAATCACGCCCATATCTCCAAATATGTGCTCCATCTGATGACTGGCACACCACAGTCCGATTGTGACGATCGTTACAACGGCCACAAACCACTGCACCCCGTAAAGCGTTCTTTGAGTGGGCGAATCGGTGCAATGACTGTCCCTTTACCAGGCTGGAAAGTGGCCAGCAGCAACATCCAGATTGCAAATATAGAAACAGCCCCTACAGGGATGACAATAAAGAACCATTGCAACCAGGTCGGCTCTGGCTTCATGACTCCCATAGCCACCACGTTCTGGGGGAGGCGATTGGTGAAAGCATACCACCTATATTGGAGGCCAGAGCGATGCCGATAATTACCGCTTTCGACATGTTCGACTCCGAAGGTAGAGTTCGAAGCATTGGCTGCAGAACACAGTTAGTCAGTCATTTCATTACTCAGGATATTGTACCGTATGGGTATGTGGACATACTTCGATGATGGAATAACACAGAACGGGGGCAGCAACGTTGCTTATCAACATGGATGCGAATGCGGCGACAAACATGTTGGCCACCAGAACAGTCCTTGGCTGTGTGCCGGCTTTGCTCAGGATGAGGGTTGCGAGGCGTTTATCGATCTTGCACTTTGAGAGAGCGGCTGCCAGTGTGAAGCCACCGAGTAGTAGCATGATGACGGGACTCCACATGGCTGCGAATATGGCATTTGTAGCTCCCTTGGCATCAAGACGCCCGTGTTTGGGACTGTCCTCGTCACAGACTACTCGCAGCACCACAGACAGGAAGGGTATTAGAAGGGATGTCACAAACAAGGGAATGGTCTGCGTTGAAAAGAAAGAAAGAAGGATAAAACTGTCAGCAATTGATTGATGGACGAGGCGGGCAAGTGGGAGCAGGGGCATTATACCTCAGTTGCCCAGAGAAGACTGACAAAGACCAGCAGCGCCAGGCAGTTTTGTTCTTCGGGCTTGTCCATTATAGGAGCGGCGAGGAGTGCACAGAAGACAGCGACAGAACCCAGAAGAGTCAGCATAGATGCACCGGCCATCCAACTGGGCAGTGACAGTCGCCCCAACGGTGTTTTGAATTTCTTGGATGTTGCGGCTTCATCATCGTCACCTTGCAGTCGTTTTGGCACGACAGTCTGACTCTGTCCAAGAAATGACTGACCGAACCGAGCGGCTTCAGCACGCCGCTCAATGCCAATAAGATCTCTCCATACAGTGTTGCGCTCCCAAACGACATGCTCTCTGAGGTGAGATCGCAGGTCCTTCTTGGCCAGTTCCCGATCGCCTCCGGTAACCACATCTGTGTAAGCATTTTCCATCTTCACAATGTTCTCCTCAATGACCTCCTTCGTCTCATCTTTGAAGGGGTAAGCAGTGTCGACGTGGGCTTTCATATAAGGGCTCTTGAGCTCTTTATCCAATATCTTGTCGAACTTTTTCAGGACCTTGCTGAAACCCGTCTTGTTGAGCTGGGCATAGGACTTGAGCTCGCAAAGCTGGACATAGAGGCTGATGATGCGTTTCTTCAGCATGATGCCAGATGAGAAGAGGCCCGATGAGAACATGACAGACTGATCACCATAGTCATCAAATGCGCTGTGCCGGCGTGCAGAGCGACCTAATTCGGATTCGGCGGCCAAGTCAGCCATGTGCTGGCCCATGCCGGCAACCGTCCTCCTTCGACCACCGTTGCTCCTGGACCTATTCAAACCGGTCGTCTCGTCGTCATCGCTAGCACTGTCTTCGATATCATCGTCCGAACCTGGACCGACAGAACTAGTTGGTCGCATAGGTACACGATGTGCGTCACCCGATGACATGCGCCGTAAATCGGTTCCGTCTAGCGAAGGCCGCTCCCCGACATCCCGGACGAGCTGATTGACCTCCTCGAGAAGTTCACCTTCCTTGGCAACATAGAATGAGCATATTTTCTCCAGTTCCACGCCGAGCGTTCTGCTGAAAGCCTCTGTTGGGTCTTCACTGGAGATGATGAGTGGTCGGGATTCTGAATCGCCGGCTCGAGCCTGGTGTGCAGTCTTTTCAAGCTGGTAGATACTACGACGGGCGGGAATACATTAGCGCAAGGTGAGTCTTGAAAGCGTTACGTCACCCAATGCCAGAGGGCAAATTTGACGATTGGCGGAAGTTACGTACAGCTTTTTCAGATTACTGTAGGCAATATAATGGCTGCTCCAGTCCGGAACAGCATTGAACTGAATGCTATGGGAGAACTTCATCTCGTCTCGTGATTCAAGCCACTCGAGCTTGCGGTTTCGCTTCTCCTGTCGTCGATTTTCTAGGTCGGCGGCGTCTTTTCGGGCTTGTACTTGACCGTAATCAGCGAGCTCGAAGGTATCACTCCCGCTGCAAGGTGGCACAATGACGAGGCTGCCCGAGTCGGTGTAAGCGCTCCCTCCTCCTTCGCGGTGACCGGTCGAGATGGAAGACTTGTCGGTGCTCTGCGTAGCGATGCCAGCACCAGCAACAGAGGAGGGATTCTCGGGATGAGAGGGCGATGAAATTGTGGAAGCCGGGCCGGAGCAGCGGTCACGACATGGAGGTTGTGATGGAGCGTCTCTGTTTCGCGTGGTCGAGGAGGGGTCCGTATTACTCGTAGTCAGCAAGTTGACAGAGCTATGTTTTGCGGGACCAGACACCATTAGTAAGTAACCTACTCCGTACCGCCCGGCGACAATGCAAAGCTATCAATGATGCTAATGAATTGATGGCCTTTTCAGGGCTTTTCGCTTGATGGCGTCGTGGGGCACCCACTTCAATGGAATGGGCAAATCCACCATCGCTGATTCGTCTGCGTGACAACTTGAAGGTGACGGTGATTGGCCGGCAGCCCTGGGCCCTGGGCCCTGGGCCAATGCGGTTGATACACGTTCTGTCTCCGAGGTCAACCCTGCATGAGAAGACTCATCAAGCAAAGCCGAAGCTCACAGCCAGACAGCCAGAAGAATGACCAATCGTACATACTGCGTGTGCCCTCGGACGGATCATGGGTAACGCTCAAGTCTTCCGATGCGCCTCAGTGAGCACTGAGTAGCAGTTGTCTCGAGGCTCGCATCATCTGCAAGTTCAACTGCATGAAACCCGATTGATTCAGGCATTACTTCATCGACGCAGCCGTAACACGACCGACCGGCTGATGACCAGAAAATGCGCGTGATTACTCCGTACGGAGTAGTAGTGCATGAGATAAATGACCCCACGCCGTACTACAAATGTTGCATCGCATTCTTTCTCTCATACACGGATCACCGCAAGCGCCGTTGAGGCTTGAAAAAGGCCACCCGCTGGTCAAGTGACGGAGAAACAAAAAGACTCAGACGAGTGGGGCACCGGGGTCAGATAATTTTGCAAAAGTCATGCACATGTATTTTTTGGCGACGGGCTGGTGAATGGCCGCCCCTCCCACATCTTTATGCTTTCTCCCATCAGCCAACCACGCTGGTTAGCGAGATCTGATAAGCCATCACGCAGTTTCGCGCAGAAGTCATCGTAAAACCCCAGGTGGTCTTCTGTTCACGACATCATGACTATTGTCTGGTACACTTTGTGTGCTCAACCCTTCTTAATGGAACAAACTGCGTAATGGCCGCCCCCAAAAGCGTGGGCCGATGACCAATTGCGCCCGACGTCGGAGGAGGGGTCAGAATGGCTCGGCGACGCAATCCCTTATCTCCTCTGCGCGTTATCAATCAGATCTCGGCGACCGCCGCATCAGATAAAATGGCACTTCTACCTTTGCCTTTCCCAGCCGCCCGTTCTCATGCAGGTTGATCTGGCCGCGCTCAGCAGCGGCTCCAGCTCTTCCTTGGCCCGGTTATTTCCTCTCACACGGAGGTCCCCACCAACACAATAACCTCAACAACCTCGTCGATCTGCAACTCGAGGACGTCTGGTTTTCCGTCGCCTCCATTCTCATCAAAGATTCCAAGACAACCCTCGAGCCCAGCCATCTCTGCTCTCTCTTGCACGCATATTACAAAAATGGGCTCAGTACCGTCCCCAAGCACACAGGGTGGTGCCGCCCCCACCGTCCGGGTCTTTATTGCCGGCGGCTCGTATGCTGGCTTGTCCACGGCTGTAAATCTGCTCGATCTGGGACTGGGCCTGTCACCGCGCATGTCCCAGAAGAAATATGTGCACCATCCCGAATTGGCACAGGTCGACTGGGACATCACCATTGTTGACGAGAGGGATGGATTTTGTAAGAAAGCCCCGGCCCCTGCACTCTCTCGCTCACTCGGGGGCCAGAGAACAAAAAGTACAACACAACAGTTTCTGACAATGCCCCCTCCTCCCCCGGTCCAGATCACTTGATCGGCTCACCTCTCGCCCTGGCAGACACAGAGTACGCCAAGAAGACGTGGATCAAGTTCCAGGACCTACCAGGCCTGGACAACCCCGGATCAAGTTCGTCCACGGCTCCGTCAGCCGCGTCGACTGTGAAGCCAAGACGGCCACGACCGTGGACAAGACGACCAAAGTCGCAACCACGCACCACTACGACTACTTTGTCGCCGCCACCGGCCTCCGGAGGGTCTGGCCCGTCGTGCCCCAGTCCCTGACCAGGAAGCAGTACGTGCTCGAGGCAGAGGAGCACATCCACGCCGTTGCCAACGCCCGGCACGGCGTCGTCGTCGTCGGCGGAGGCGCCGTCGGCATCGAGATGGCCGCCGAGCTCAAGATGGCCAAGCCCGGCGTCAAGGTCACGCTCGTGCACTCGCGAGACAAGCTCTTGTCCTCGGAGGACCTGTCCGACGAGTGCAAGGACAAGTCACTCGAGCTGTTGAGAGAAGCGGGCGTCGACGTGCTGATGAACCATCGACTGGCCACCACCAAGACGGCCGAGACGACTGACGGATCGTCCAAGTACGAGATTGAGTTTGCCAACGGAGATGGAATGACGGCGAGCGTGGTCATCATGGCCGTGTCAAAGAGCACATCAACCGCAACCTACCTGCCCCCATCCGCGTTGGACGAGGAGGGCTTCGTCCACATCCGCCCCAAGTCCGTAAATCTCTCCCTTTCCCCATCATCGTTCGTCATCAAATAATAAAAAGTTTTTTTTTTTAAAAAAAAAATTCAGCCACTAACAAAAGGCACCACAGCGCCATGTTCTCCCCGGCAGCCCCAACGCCGAGTCCCATTTCTGCGCGGGCGACCTCACAAAATGGTCTGGCATCAAGCGCTGCGGCTGGGCCATGCACAGCGGCCACTTCGTCGCCCAGAACATCCACAAGGCCGTGGTGCAAAGGTATACAAGCCAGGAGCCCAAGTTCATGGAGTTCGACCATGTCGCCCCCATGATTGGCCTGGCTGTAGGCAACAAGGCTGTTGCCTCTGGGCCCAAGGGCACAGTCTTTGGCGAGGACGTATTGAAGGCATACTTTAAGCATGATCTTGGCTTCACCAGTAAGTTCTTTTTTTCATGGCGTACATGGCGAACGGAATACTCGAGACATGCTCTGTTTACCTTGCTGACTGGGACAACTTCAAGTTTGCTGGGACTGGATGGGCCTTGCGGGACGAAAGAAGGAGGAGCCCGCTGCTTGAGACATGGACAATGCATGAGCTGAATGCGACCATGGTCAGGATTATCTGGGTTTCAGAGGGATGGCGTTGGTGGCAATTTGTTTGCTGAGTACGTGCAAGTGCGTCATCTGTCGAGTCGACGAGTTAGGGAGGATGAAAGAGGGAGAGAACTGCGCCGGCGGGTCCTTCGCGTAAACAAGTTTGAGATGTATTCGTAATCTGTCATGATAGATACAAACGCCGTTCATGCTTGCGTGGGAGCGTGCTTTTCCGTAGCGCTCCTCTCTATGCAATTATGCTTCGTGCAAAACCCCAACAAGCAGGGAAAGTAGCCTAAATTACATTTCCTTTAACCTGCTTGACATTCTTAATGTTGACGTCGCGCCAGAGTGCGACCGCGACAAAAGAGAGCACCAACACAGCCGTACCACTTGCCAACATGGCTCTTTGGCCGTCACCATATGCCCTTTGGATTGCCATCCGGGTCGGGGTGCCAGTGGGGTACGAGAGCTGTACATCCAATTGCCCGTATATCTCCGTGAAGTTCTTCATGGCAGACTCGGGAAGATACTCCCTCAGTTTCTGCGGGAAAACAGATTGCCAAATGGTCGCCGACACGGTCAGGCCAATGGCGGCACCGATGGCCGAGAAGAGCGAGTCAACGGCCAGAACCACGGCAAGAAACTGGTGTGAGGCTGCGGCCATGGCGGCCGTTTGCTGCGCGATAACAAGTGTGCCGCCGGCGCAAGCAATCAATATTTGACACAAGATGATATAGCCGATGTGGGCATCCGGTTGGAGGAAGTTCAACATCAGCCCGACGCCAAGAACAATCATCGGGGCGCCAAAGTACAGCGACATTCGCTTATATCGCCCTGTTTGTCGAATCAAGATGCCGACGAATACGGCCGAGAAGCAGGATCCGATGCTGTAAATGCTGCCGACGTAGCTGGCTTGCGCGACGGAGAGTCCGTTCACAACTTGGAGGAAAGATCGAAAGTAGGAATTCCAGATGTAAAAGCCGATGAATGATACGGCGGCGAGTGCGCAGGCTCCAACCACGGTACGGTCCGTGAGAAGCTCGTAGGGGAGGAACCTGACGGGAGCGAAATTCTTCTCCCAGACGGCGAACGCAATGAGAAGCAGCAGACCAATGACCAGCAAAGAAATGATTAGCGGAGAGCGCCAACCATCTGCTTGGCGGGTGTAAATGTTGAACGGCAACAGAAACAGAGCAAGACCTGCTGAGATGAGCAGGAGACCAACCATGTCGAACTCTCGAGCGTAATGAACTGCGGACTGCCACAAGGTGAGATTGCTCTTTCGTGGGGCAATCAGACCCTGCTTCTTGGCCTTGTAGTAATTTTGCATGAATAGTACATAGAGCGGCAAGGTGATGCAAGGAGTGATGATGGCAAAGATGGCGAAACCCCAGCGAAACCCGAGGCCTTCCAGAAGCCGCTGCGCGAGGGGACCCGATATCCAGGTTGTGATGACATACGGGGATGTGGTGAAGGCGAACATGAGGCCTCGGTTTTGCAGAGACGAAGTATCCGCCACGAAAATGCTCAGACAATAGCCCAAGCTATTGAAGCCAACCCAGTAAAAGACTTGTGCGGCAGCGAAAGTCTCAACGTCTCGACACAAAGCCATCATGACGAGCCCGAGGGTTGTCAGAATGATGGAAAGAAGATATCCGTGTGGTCGGCCAAATACATCGAGAACCTTGGCGAGCGTGAGCTTGAACACTCCGCCAATGATGTTGCTCATGATGCTGACCGTCGGAGTCAGCGAATGCTGCTTGAAGGCAGAAGTGACATATGGCGTCAAGTTGCCCGTTGTGGCCTGCTGAAGCGAGTCGACAAAGTAAATGACCCAAATCATCACGTAAGCTACGACGAGTGCTGTTTTGGTCCACACAGAAGTGATGACTTCAATCTTCTGAACCCCTTCCTGCAAATCGCCGCCCAACAGTCGATCTTGTTCGCCGCTTCCCTCATCTTGGCTGCTCAATGTGCCCGCAGTGGCATATCCAGTTCCGGTACCCGTCTTCGTGACAAAATCTTGGCGTTGCTGCCGCGACATTTTCTCCAAGATGCTGGTCTCACTCGTGTCTGGCTCTCCAAAAGTCGCTGGCGGAGGAAATATGCTTGGCGATCAGATCAAAGATGAGGAGGTGAAGAACGTGAGATAGGGGGACCGACCAGGCAAGGCCTGGCAGTTCCTCGGGGAAAGAAAGCCGCTCCAGCCGAATTGTATAGCGATAATTCCGAGCTGATGCAGGTCATGGTCGCTTTGATCCGCCAGTTGCTTCCCAACTTTGAATGATGCCCGCCCACGCAACGCATGCGCAGTGGCGGGCGGGTTCGTCGGGCAACAACTGCCTCTTACGGAGTGCAGCTGCAGGAGAGGAGAACCAGGAACAGGTACATACAGCAAAAAGCGGGCCAGTGTTACGAGGAGATGCGAGGGGATGCGAGGAGATGCAGGATGTCGGGTCGAAGAAGGCGTCCGTCTGGTGATGCCATGGCGCGCCGGGTTGGTCCAATAAAGTTATCAGATCCGCCCCCACTCCACCCCTCCAGTTCTGGACTCTGGTTGGTCTGTGGGGCAGGGCGGGACACGGGAAATTTCGCACAATCAATCTCAATCGCGCCAGCGCGGTCGTGGCCCCAAGTCACGTGGCCACCCCATAACGCCCTTCCTTTCTTGGGGCCATGTACCGGTACTTTCTGGTTTTCCCGGTGGCGCCTCGAGCGTTTCTTGCCAGACGTCTGACGCCAAGTCCAAGCGGGGGATGCATACATAATGATCACGATGTTGCTGATCCCACAAGCCAATCCTGAGTCAGCGCCTCGCACGCCGCAAAGCGAGACTGGCCTGGCCTGGCTTGGCTTCATGCTCCGAGTAGGAAGGAAGTTGTGGTCTCCAAGGATCAGGGAAAGGATAGAAGAAGACCCTTCTACGTCGTTGTGCCTCGACGGGCTGTGGGACGCTTTTTTGTTTCTTTTTGTTTCCTTTTTTAAAGCTGGCCAGCCCATTGAAGTTACTTGGGACTCGGTCATCCTCATATCTCATCCATGTACTTGCGCTCGTGAATGCTTTCCTCTTCGCTTATTCTTTTCACGTTGAACGCTTCGTATTGTCGATTGACAAATCATCATATTTGAAAAAAAAAACGCAGTACGGACACATAGCGCACGCAGTCTTCTGAAGCGAGCGGTCGCAAAAAAAATATGTCCTCCTCGTCGGTGGTCCAGCTCTCGTCTCTGTCCGCGGACGAGACCGTTCTGAAGCTCCCCATCCATACCTCACCGAATACGCCGTCCAGAAAACCGATGCGCCGTCGGGGAACCGGAAAATCGCGGCCAATGTCCCTTTCTATCAGCTGCGCGAGCGCCATAGCTCGTCCGAGCAGCAACTCCCGAGCGCCTTGCACAATGACAGGCTCGTCTTCTCCGAGCCGGCTTATTTGAAGTCCAGCGAGCTTCCTCCAGACTCTGACAACAGCGCCTGGGCGAGAGCCAGGAGATCACCTTGCTCTACCGTGGCATGGGAGAGCGGCGAATCTCCTTCGCTGGCGCAAGCCTGGCTGCTGCTGTACACCCTGTTCACTGTCCGTCCTGGGATGGAGTCGTTGCGCTTGGAGCTCGCTGGCGCAAACGCCGCGACGGTTGGAGCCCAGCTGAGAGACGTGGTGCTCGCCATTGATCATCCTTTGCCTCCTCGACAGAAGCACAGTGAGGCCGCGAGTCCAGATGAACGTGTCGTCGTGATGGCATTGCGAAGCACGTTCTGGCAAGGCGCCGGCTCGCCTTTTGGTCCTCGGCCGGCGTGGTGTCCGGCCGAATCGCCCGCTTCCCTGTCCGGAGCGGCCAGCCCGTTGGCTTCCTATCCTCTCACGCCCATCGAGCACAAGATCACCATCTTCTCAGCTGGCGATCCTCGCGACCCCGAGCGAACGCAGCAGGCTTTCCATCCAATCCGTCCCGCCAAGCCTGCGCCCGGCGCTATAGTCTACAGCCGATGGATCCCGCATCTCAAAGAGACTTTCTCCATGGTGTCTCTCGACTACAAAGACGACGAGCATCTGGGGCTGTTCCACGAGTGGCAGAATGATCCCCGCGTCTCCCAGGGCTGGAATGAGACCGGCACACTTGACCAGCATCGGGAGTATCTGCGCAACATCCATGACGATCCTCACCAAGTTGCGATCCTGGCAAAATGGGACGACACCTTCTTTGCGTATTTTGAGGTGTACTGGGCCAAGGTACGTACGAACGATGAACCCCCGAATACAATTAGTCTGGCAGAAAAAACAAGGGGGAGGAAAAACCTAACAATGTGCTCCTTTTGGGTACTCTACAGGAAGATCGCCTGGGCGGCTACTACAACGCCGGCGACTTTGACCGCGGCCGCCACTCTCTCGTCGGCGATGTTCGATTCCGCGGACCTCACCGCGTCACAGCCTGGTGGAGCAGCCTGGTGCATTATCTCTTCCTCGACGACCCGCGCACCATGGATGTCGTAGGCGAGCCGAAGAGCACCAACTCGACCGTCATCATGTACGACTTGATCCACGGATTTGGCGTCGAGCACTTTGTCGACTTGCCTCACAAGAGGAGCGCGTGTGTCCGCTGTCCGCGAGGGCGCTTCTTCCAGCTGTGTCCGCTGGCCGAAAGCGACAAGGTGGTGGGTGGTCTGGCGATCGGGCTGGTGCCGAAGCTGTGAGAAGTTTGTGTGCAAAAAGACTATATATAGTATCTCACGGGTTAAAAGGTCGTTGACCCCAGTAATCTGGGCAACAGAACAGAACATTCCCGTGTTTAGCTTTTCCTACAAGACTAAATATTTTTTTCTTTACATCACAAGACACGAACAGCTCTTGCTCTTTCTAAAATATGATAACCCCCCCCCGTATATATATATATATGTACCAGTCTACATCTATTCCCACCTCACAGCTTAGCCGCATGCAGGTTCCTCGCCAGAATGCCATTGCCCAAATTCGCCATCTCAAACTTCCTCACCTTGCCGCTGCCCGTCAACGGCACGTCGGCAGGAACCCCATTCTGGCCCAGCCAGAATACATGGGCCGGCGACTTGTGCTTGCCCAGCGTGTTGCGAACCCAGTCGCGCAGCTCTGCATCCGCCGGCTTGGGACGGTTGTCGGATTTCTCGACAAACGCGCCCACCACTTCGCCGTAGTGCTTGTCCTTGAGGCCGACGACGATGGCGCGCGACACGGATGGATGGGCCATGAGGCGCTCTTCTACCTCGAGGGGTAGATGTTCTCTCCGCCTGGGGAGGCATTGGTGCGGTTGATTGATTAGCGCCTTGTTTATATATAAAAGGAAGGCATAGACAGAGACACACGCAACCTACCTCGGATGATGATATCTTTGAAACGTCCGGTAATGGAGCAGTAGCCGTCATGATCAAAGACAGCTTCATCGCCCGTGTGCAGCCACAACACCCCCGCCGCATCTCGCACCATGGTCTCATTCGTCTTCTCCGAGTTGTTCCAGTACCCAGCCTGCAACTGGTATCCCGCGATGCACAGCTCCCCCTGGCACCGACAGGCACAATGTTGCCGTCGCGATCCACGATCTTGGCATGAGCATGGGGCATCAGGGTGCCCACGGTCGTCAGCCTCCTGTTCATCGCGTCGTCGGTGAAGGCGTTGAAGCACGTCGGCGACGCCTCGGTCAGACCGTAGCTGCTGGTGAACTCGGTCATGCCGAACCTCTTCACCAGGAGCTCCATCAGATACCGTGGCACGGGTGCTCCGGCGATGATGCCGGTGCGGAGGTTGTCGCAGTTGAAGTTGGGCGGGAACTCGGCCTGGAAGAGAGAATCAAACATGGCGGGGACGCCGTGGACGGCCGTGCAGGCCTCCTCCGAGATGGCCTGCAGAGTGGAAGGGATGTCGAAGACCTCTGCTGGATAGACGATCTTCCCGCCGTGGGTGACGATGGCGAGGAGGCCGAGGACGAGGCCGAAGCAGTGGAACAGAGGGGAGGGCAGCACAGAACGTCGTCGGGTGTGAGTCTCATCCTGTCGCCGATGAATCGAGAATTGTTGACCAGGTTGCTGTGTTTTGTGGCAAGAAACAACCGTTAGTCTCAGTCTTGTCTTCAGCTCTTCTCGATTTCCTCCTTTCCTATGCAAGCGACGTCTGTTATGCTTACTGGTGAGTGAGCATGGCAGCCTTGGGCAAGCCCGTGGTGCCGCTCGTAAACTGCAAGTTGACGACCTGGTGCGGAAGGACCCGTCGCATAGCCCTGTGTAGTCCATCCTGGCTCTTCCGACTGCTCGACTTGATCAGATCATCGTAGGTTTGGTAGTCGCCGCCTGCATCGCCTCGCAGGATGAAGACCCGCGGGCCGTCAGTCTCTGCCTTCAGATCACCGAGCAACTTGCGATTGTCCAGCCTGCCGATAGTTTGCGTCGTGAACAAGACCTTGCAATCCGAGAACTTGATTCCGTACATGGCCTCGGTGGGCGTGTACGTATTGTTGAGGATGACCAGAATGGCCCCGATCTTGGCGACTGCGAAGAAGACGGCCGCGTACTGCTCGCAGTTGCCGGCCATGATGCCGACGCGGTCTCCGACGCCAATGCCCGTGTCGAGCAGTGCCTTTGCGAGCGACGAGCTCTGCTGATTCAGCTCGTTGTACGTCCATCGTGCGCCTGTCCACGGGATGACTATACATTCTCTGGTCCCGTGCTGGTAGGTTTGCAGCTCGAGCAGCTCGCCGAGCGTGAGGTCGACGAGCGGAGGCTCAACGGGGCCTTGGAGAACAGACAGATTTTGGGTGGCTGGTTGCGTATGCGGACGCGACTCCGAGAATGTTGTGCGTGTCGACATACTTGGCGATGCTGCGAATGTCTTGCACCGTATGTGTGGGAGATTTTCGATTTTGTTGTGTGTCTCAATAAGATACAATCTAATACGCGAGGGGCAAGGTCAAATCACCACTACTTACGTCTAGTCTACTCTTGTGTGTTTTTTCATCACTCATCTATTCCAGAAAAGTGGTCACGAGGGCCCGAGGGTCCGTCCGCCATAGCCTTCTTGGCCTTCAATATCGTCTGACTAGCTTCCATGCGCCGAACAGCGGTAAAGCGACTCCCATGTCATGGTGGCTTGCGGGAGGGTACCTTCCACAGGGGACGATCGATGCGAACACGTATAACTCGACCCAGATCCGAGAACAGGTCGCAATCTTGGCTTCTCGGCTTGCAGCAGGGCCAAGGTCCCACATCCATGGCCAAGCTGAAGAAAACTTGAAGAGGAAGAACGGAACCTAGGTAAGACAGGCCCAAGGCCAGAGTGGAGTCCGTTTCGAATCGCCGAGACCCTTGAAGTATGGTCCGATTAATGCCGAGGTGGGATGGGATGCATACTCCGTGCATAGGCCGCGCATCTAATCTGATCATCTGATAAGATGGCGCACATCCAACGAAGCGCATTCGACTCGAAAGTTGGCGTATCAGACAAACAGACAAAAGGTCCAAAAGAGTCCGCGCCACGGCATCTCCTTTCCTGCCTACTTGTCAACTTGTCAAGAACCGGTTGAAGTTCCACTTGTTGGTGGGCATCGCCGTGATCGAGCCGGCAAGAAAATTCTATCCCATGCCGCCCTTGCCCCCCTGTTATCTGATCCGCCTGCAAGCCCAGAGGTGGGACCAGCACCACACGCAGTGGATCAGAAACATTCTGGACTGGAAGCTGAACAATTAGCGCTTCGAGACATGTACCTGTACTTGGGACAAAGATTCTCACCCCGCCCCGTTTGTTCATTATCAATCAGTCTCTTCAACATGCTCTCGGGGCTAAAATGTGGCGACTGAGACCTCGTCTGTGCGTCAACGACTCCAGCCTGCTATTGAGAGCTAGGACATGCATGTGTGTACCTTGGGAGGGCGACCAAATCGAGCCCCATCCCCAACAAATTCATTTCCGAGCCAGACAACGGCTCCGAGCGACGAGGGGTGTCATGTTGGCATGGCACTTGTATTGTTTTGGGAGATTGCCCAGACCTTTGGGAATGAAAGTTGCTTTCAACGCAGAGGACTACCGTACCGCGTGCATCCCGTTCATTGCCCTGTGTGGCATGTGCTTGAAGTACAATAAATAAACGACAGAAACCATGCATGTCATTGATCGCAACGGAATGGCCGCGTAAGTCTGCGTAAAGAGTCGACCCTCTACAGACTGATCTTTCCAAAGTGCCAGACAATGTTGACGACAGGCCAGATCTCGGGATCATCTCGAACAACTCAGACCTAGATCAGATTTGGTTGTCCTACCTATCGTTTGACTACCAACGCTGCCCGCAGGCTGCCCGTGGGTGTCAAGTGGTTAAGCAGTATAGCAGTGAAGTCATAGTAAAGTCCTCGAGGCAACTAGCAGCCTGCGTCTCTTCACGAGCATCGGCGACTGTGTCTAGCGAATCACCGATCCACACTGAGCCAGCTACTATGACGGAGCGACATCAAAGCTGTGCAGCCGCTGCGACGACATCACATAGAGTATACCTCGTATACTCTCGAGACCGGGGCAGCAACGGTTCAAGAGTCTCATCAACACATACGCATCAAACATACAGACTCTCATCCATTCTCCCTCGCCAGCATGAGTTAGTCGAACCAGTGTTGGTATCACAGGATACCTGATATCAGGATCAAATGGGTGGCTTAGGGAATAGGTATGATTCCACCTCGTTAAGCTCACCAGTGGTCGTTTATGTTGAGCGATACTTATCCGCATGTAGAGCCGGTTCTAGCATGCGAAATATGGGCCTCTATAGACGGCAACAATATGATTCGGGGTTCGTGACTGTAGGTCGATACGGAGTTGGATGGAATTTGCACAGCATCGCCTCCAGGACCTTGGTCCCCGGGTAGGTAGATGATCTTAGGACTTGTACTTCTCCACGGTTTTCTTCACTGCTCTGCCTATTGATGATTGGCTTAGTTCTTTTTTTCCCTTTCTTTTTCACATTGGAAATATGGTTTATACGTACCTTTTTTTTTTTAAGAAAATCCCTTGTTAACACTGGGCGATATGATGAGATGCACTAGCCAAATCACACAAATTGGCTAGCCGGTCTCGTCCAAATATGTCCATCGCTCATCGCTCGGTTCATAATTCCATGTCACAGTCCGAGTCTCAATGCGAGAGAAGCGAATATTATTCAACTATTCGAAACGCGTTAAATGATTGACCACGCCATCCATCGTCGCTCAAAAACAGCAAGTCCATGCCCGGGGTATATGCGAATAAACACGTATGCACTCCTGCGCCGATTTGTCTTGGAAGTATGCTGCAATCATGGAACAAATACACGTCCAGTTCACACAAGGAAACAACTTGACAACTTGGTTGCCGAAAGGCTCGTGCCCTGATATGGGTCTCTCATTATCATCACCATGCGTTGCGTGGGTGCATCACGCCAGTGTCTGCGAGTCCATGGGCGCTCTCAGCCGTCCATGACACCTACAGCGCCAATGCCAAGCGCTCGCTGCAAGCTGCGTCGAATGGCTTTGCCGGTACCAGACTCGTCGTGATTGTCGCGGCCGAGTAAGCCAAAACTCATACGTCTGGCAACGTTGCCGGCTTGTTCATTCGTAGAACTTGTGGCCCTCTTCTTCCTGCGGGCTACAGCCATTGGCTCTGGGGCAGACGGGCGAGGAGGCCACTCGCCGTCCCGCTTCCATCCAGCAACACAGGAGCGGAGCATGTCCGAGAGGTTCACAGGGCAGGCTGGCTGAAGGTTGTGTAGAATGACCTTGTCAAATAGGCTCAGGTAGACTGCTGGGGAGATGGATGCTCTTAGCGGGTTGCTCGGAGGCAAAATAGGCTGTCCAATGGGCAACAATGTCTCCACGGGATAAAGCTGTCCGCGAGAGGACTCGGAAGCCGATGAGTCGACACTTGGATGCTTTTTCAAATTCTTAGTTGAGCCTTTGCTCACCGATGAGGTATCGGAGATTGCTGCTGTACTATCGCCGTGATGAGAAAGAATCGCAAAAGTTGGTCCTGTTGGACCTGGTGGTGAGCCCGACATTGAACGACGGAAGAAAAACCGCCTTGGTGACCGTGGTGATGCTGGTGGTGTCACGACGGGCTTGCTGCGAAGACGAACAGTTTTTGCGCCAGTCCAAGCGTTGCGGCGTGCCTCGAAACATGCGAGGCCGTCATTCCAAGACATCTCTTCCCGAAGAGCACGTCGTCTTCCAGCCTTCCTAGCCTCAGTGATTTCTTGCACGGTTGACTGCACAGCGTCGGGGTTATCAAAGCGGAAGGGTGAGCATTTAGTAGACACCTCGTCATCGTCAATGTCTGACAAATCTGAGGTCCATTCAGTTCGTGGTCTAAAATGCGCCGCATCCTCGGAAACAACACTATACACCGATTCCGCATCGTCATCATCTATGTCACCCTCATCCGTATCAGATTCAGTTTTGTCCAGCTCAGTACCTTCTTCCCTCTGGTGCCCGTCTTCTCTCGATGGAGGAGTTTGATTTGACCCGTCCAACTTGGCGGTAGCACCACTGTTTGCAATTTCGACGGTTGTCAATTGTTGGCTCGTGGCTGAGGCTGGTTTCTCTCCAGGCATCATCGGCGGCCAGGTGAAAGTCCAGTCGTTGTGGACCTTGTCCGACAAATATCGTCTGACGGCATCTTTTTGCTTCGCTTTGTCCCGGCTCAAAAGGTCTGTATATTCATCTGAGACCCATTCTGGCGTTGAAGTGAGAAGATGAGCTGGCAATTGAGGGTGATTCGTGCGGAGTTTCGATAGAGGCGACCGAGGACTCTTGTAGAAGTCTGAGAAGATCATGGTTGAAGGGTTGGTCGACTGTTGTGTTATGGAACCAAGTTTTGGTTCTAATAGGCCTGGTTGTGTTGCTATGGCTTGAGGCGACGCAGACAGGGATCCAGTCGACTCGTGTTCTTCTTGTAGTGTGTTAGATCAGCGTAACCCACGACGACGACGCTTGGCTGAAGCGTATACGTTCATGTACGATTCCAGAGCCAAGAAAAGAAAGGAACACCCGAACACCAGAGCAGGAGAAAATGAACATGAACAGAAACCCCAGGATTGCAAGAAAGCCGAAAGTTTTGAAAGTAATGTGAATAGGAAGGGCAAGGGGAGGGGAGGGGGTTATCTCAGGACGAATGTGCCGATGAAGATTCACACGCCCAGCCAAATGCGGAAAGATGGGAAGATCAGACAGCAAGAATGCTCTTGTTTGCCTCAGGAGCCTAGGTTAGACACTTTAGTCATATCCTTCGCCTGTGATCCGGCAAAGACTATTTCTGTTCGTCTAATCCGTATAGGTGTTGTACTCGTCGCGGACCTTGAGACAACAAAGGAACGGACAGGCTTGTCGACAAGATCCAATTGTGCAATGCGAAAGGTCCACCACGAGCAAGTCAATTGGCCAACGATAAGCAGATAAATAACAGGGCGAGGCAGGCGAAGATAGTCGTTGATGCGAGATTAATTCGCAGTTATTTTGTAGAGAGAAGAACGAACAATCGGACGAGGTAGGAGAAGTGCAACCGAAAGATGAAAAAGACAGGCGAAGCGAAAGAAAAAGCTCGATGAAGTTGGTGTTGGGTGTGTGCACAAGACACCGACGGACCGGGCTCAACTCGGCGATGAGTCGATGTGAGTGCAGGTGTCACCACCTGGCGGCAGAGAGAGGAATGCGGGCAGTCTGCGAGCGGGCAGGGATCAATTGATGGATGAACGAGGCTTGTGTAATAAATGACAGCACTGTCTTCCGTTTCCGACTTGATGTTTCCGACTTGATGGTACGGAGTACAACGTAAGAAAAGGGGATGGAGGGATGAGGAATTGAATGTTCCTGTACCGAGTAGATGAAGAACGCAAGGAAAGTGATTTCCACCGATAACAGATCAGGGCATAACGAGAAACGAAATGCGTCGCAATCATGATCAGACTAAACTTACTTGGTGACGCGGTTGGCGGGTTCTGGATCAAGGCGGCGCCGGCCTTCGGTTCTGGCTCTGACTTGAGCTGGAGGTGGTTGTTGTTGGTGCGTGTGTGGCGGCCGATGGTTCCGCCGCAATCACCTGTCGCGATCATGGTGGGTGGGCGGCTCCTTCCTTTTGAAATTCAATGTTAGAAGTCGGACGGAGGAAGGAGGTGCCAGCCAGGAGAAGAGACGGCCAACAAGGGAGAGCAGAGGAAGTGGGAAACTGCAGGGCAGGGCAGGGTGAGCCATCCACAAAGCAGAAAGGGCGATAAACGAGACGGGCCGTTGGTCAATCTAGTGGTAGGAGACACAGATAGTACGTTTGTACTCCGTAGTTGGCTGCCAAGTTGTACAAAAGCAGGGGGCGCAAGTTGACAAGCACAAGTGTCGGGTTGGAGTGCTGGGCGGGTCCGTGATTCGTGGACGGTCTGCGTCTGCGTCTGCGGGGAAGAACGAGGAAGCCACGATGCCAGGTGAAAAAGCCTCGCTTTCCGGAGGATGGAAGATATGGAACGATGAAAGATGGGCAGCTGACATCCAAGCAATCAGATACAAAGCAATGAACGATCAACGATCAACGATCAAACTGGACATAATACCACACCACGTTACGGCAATGACAATGGCACGCCTCGGACGCGCACTTTCGCTTTTCTGCTGGCTTGCTTGCTTGCTTGCTTGCACTACCACTTGACTGACAGGGCTTGCAGCCATCAGAATCAGATTTGCTGGTTTCGAGGTCCTGTTTGCTTAGTTTTGCTTATCTAAAATGCCACGATTTGTCGAAGAGGCTGGGTCTTGTGACTCGGCGGCATTGGCGCGTCTGTCTTGGCTACCCCTCTGCCACTGCCCTCCTGATCTTCACATGGACCACGTCTCAGGCTCGATTCCAACCACAGCTCAGGGCTTGAAGTGTCGGATACACGACAGGGAGGTGGCTGCAGCAAACTCGATTTGGAAAAAGACGAGATGGGTGGGATGGAGGATTAATGGCGGATGCCGACTGGCCGCCTGCCATGGATCCAACCAGCCAGGCTGTCGCAAAGTGAGCACGAAAGCCACCCAGCCATACATATAACGGTTGCATCACATCAGATTTATCTTTATTTTTACCAACGAAGGTACGTGACATAGCGACAAGGAAAAACCAGGCCAGACCAGACGTAATATCAAACGGCGGCAGCAGCTGCATACGTGTCCAGAATACGGAGTACTACCCCAATTTCCTAAACGAGTGCATGCTTAATCCGTGCTTTGTACGGAGTACATCCTACAGGCAGATAGATAGGCAAATGGCCGGGGCACAGGCATCAAGCCGTCAATTTACAATGTATTGCGGCGCAGCCTCCTGACATGAGACCAACATGGAACACGGAGGAAATGTTCCACCAAGAAAGGGGCTAGAGAAGAGAACGAGACCGAGACGGACGACAAGAAAATAATATCGCGCGACATCAACGGCCCTGGCACCTTTTTCCTGCATCGCATCCTTGTTGCAATTCGGCTCTGGTGCCACGATGCCATGCGCGACCTCGTTCTGCCTCTTTCTTTGCCTTTGCGCCAATTCCGCCATCCACTCGATGTACTCCTCCGCACACACAAAAAAGAGCTCGACAAGGTATATTAAACACTGGACAGACAGGGGTTTCTCGTACCCCCACTTGACGGAGTACACATAACGTGCTTCGTTGTCGCACTGTCTGTGCTGGCATGGCACTGCAGGATGCACCGCAGCGTTACAGAACAGGAACAAAGCATCAAATCCAACATCGCGTCGAATGGTGGTGGCGCCGCAGTGCCAGTGGCAGTGATGCTGGAGTGTTAATGCGTTTGTTACATCCATCTCTGCATCTGTTGCATTCGTAGTTGGTCGATGTGACCCGACGTTTTAAACGCCCACAGATTCGGTCATCATTCGTGAGGGCCAAAGATGACCGTTGATCGGACCCTGGCCAACCCATGCTTCCTGCGTCCAAATTACGTCGGTGAACTTATCCGGCGATGCATTTACTCAGAGTCATGCGGCGCTTTTCTTCTTCTCTTCTTCTATAGTACCAAAAAGTACTTGCTGCAATTTTTCTACTAGAAATTTGACTTTGTGTCTTTAAAAGCAGTTGTTTTATGCCGGTGGGAAGCGCTTCTCACCGTCTGTCCGTCCCTAGAAGAAACGACGATCCTGTCGTCATTCCCCGCACTCAAAGTCCCCGGCATTGACCACTCATCGTATGCCGGCTTGGCTAACATGCAAGTTTGAACAAAACAAGTCCGTTCTTGAAACAACGAGCTGCACAGCAATACGGATTACATAATGGTTCAATCGAATTCAAATCACACCCGTGATGCATCATCTGAGACAAAGACAGATGAGTCCAGCCACCACCCAGCCTCACTCCCCCTATTTTTGCGTCCCCCAAGATATGATGGGGCGAAACGGCCGCGATGGCGGGCGTCAAGACAATGAGCGACATGCTTTGGGAAACCGCACACCGACTACTTGTTGTTTCCGGGGCCGGGTTTCACTGATGAACTAACTCCCTTTTCTGCATCAAATATCAGATGTACCGGACGGAGTGATGACTGCATGACGAGACTTCTGGCAAGACAGCAAACCAGCCAGTTGTCATCGGAGCTGCTGAGATTGATCTACATGCAGGCACAGCATGTTTCTTCACTCCGTGCTGCACAGCGAAAAAAACAATCTCTCCAAATGAATTGATTTAGCGAAGCTCCTGCAGGGGCTCGTTCTTGTACTCTTTCAAGCAAAAGCTATACTACTAGTCCGATCGGCGTTTGCTGGGCTGGGCTGGGCTCAGTTCTCCCTTCCTGCCTCCTTCAAACTACGACTCACCGCTACCCAACGATACAGACGATGCAATACGATTTCATTCGCAATCATGTCGGGGTCCGTGTGTCGATATTCACAACGGACGATCCCCTCCATCCCACCCCCGTTGAAGGCTCTGAAAGAATTCATCCTCTCGCGTCTGCCGATCACAGTCGTCGACGTCGACGACGTCGATTCTATCACTCCCGGTTAACGTGCCAATCCAGCCGTCCTGTTCGGGAACATGCTCATCACCACCCACGGACATGTCTCCTTCAAGAGACACCCATCTCCTATCCGACTTGCTCGTCGTGGTTTCAGTAGCCTGTCCATCCGTAGCTTCACCAAAAGTAGTCGTGTCAGTCTCTCGTATCGCCGTCCCCGTTTGACCTCCGACCTGACCTCGCTCCTCCTCTGCTTTTCGCTCCTCAAGCCGCCTCAGCTTCTTCCGCGCCCGCTTCTCCGCGTTCCGCACCATTGGATTCCACTCCGGGTGGTCCTCTGGAGTGATCTGGAATTGCTGTCGTGAATGGCAGTCGTACTCTTTCATGGCGACCCTGCGGCAGTCCCGGTCGAAGAGCAGGTGGGACTGGTCGGCGAGATCCATCCTGTCTACTGCTTCGCGCACGGCACTATATATGCTCTCTGCTCTTGGCTTCATAAAGTCACGTATCAGGCTGTGCGGCATGCTGTTGTCGAGGCGAATCAGTTCCTTGACTCGCAGCCTGGACGGATCGTCAGGCTGCTCCGACTCTCTTGTAGCTCCTCCGTCTGCCGGAATTTGCTGAACATGTCCTGATGATTCCTCTTCCCCTACCTCTTCCTCCTCTGTTGCCCCGCCTGCCCTCTCTGGATCCGTTTCGACACCGTCCTGACTCGGGGGCGCGTGCAATGACCCTTGAGTGCTGTTCGCGATCGGAGGCTCCGTGCCGGCTGGCTCAGCGGGGAACCCGGTTGACGGGACCCTACCCAACGTGCTGCTGATATCAGGATGATTGTATTCTCCGATGTCGTGGTTGATTTGTGAGGCCGCAGCGTTGAACGTGCCATGATAGCGGTCGACGTCTGGTACGTGATGCGTGGAGGAAGTGCTCCGTTCAATTTCCCCAATCTGACTCGTCATCGAGCCAACGGGCGTCCCCAATGCCCCGAACGCCTCGACTTCCTCCCCATCATCATCCCAGCCGTCTCTGTCGAATGTGGCTGAGAGGTCCTCCTGTCCTTGGCTTTCTTGGGCATCGAATCATGCAAAAGCACTCGTGAAGCCTTCCTCTTCCGAATCGAAGACGGCGTATCCTGAGCGCCGGCCACCGTATCAGATATCTCATCATTACTATTACTCCCAGCAGCCTCTGAAGTCGCCGGTCCTCCACGCGTCGTCTCGCTCTCCTTTCTCACCTTCTCTATGCGCCAGACACCGTCGTCACACAGCTGAGAGGTGAACTCGATTCCTCCATGGCTATATGTCCTCGTTCTCGATCTGATACCATTGGCGGCGTCGTTGTTGTTGTTGTTGTATGCGACCCCTCTGGCCACGTTGCCTCCGCGCGGACGAGGCTTCCCGCGCCGCTTGGCAGCCTGCACTTCAGGTACCACCTCCCTTGTTGCGCCGGTCTCGTAATTCTGCGATGCCGTGTGCTCGGCTGATTCGGGGTCTTGCCGTCGCTGCTAACGATGCAAGTCGCTCCAACTCACCTTGCTCATGTCGTCTCGAACCTCTTTTCGAATCTCGTCGAGTTTTTCGTCCTCGAGCATGTTCTCGTTTACCCTCTTATAGTACTGCGTCATTCGCTTCTCAATGCTCTTGGCCATACCCGTGGTGGTGCAGCCATTCTGCAGGATGACGTCGATCCCGGCAATTGTCTTGTTTTCATGGAGCTCTTGCTGAAGAAACGTGTTGATCTTCGCATGGGCCTTTCTACATCCCGCCGCGAATGCATTTCTCAACCCTCGTTCTATGACCTCACTTATCAAGGCGGCCTGCTCTTGACTTAGTGTGTGGAGTGGTCCGGGAATCTCCCTTGACCTTGGTTGCGCTGCGCGACCATCACCTTGCCACTCCTCGTTTGAGAACGTCCGCTTCGGCGCTTGCGTTTGGGACTGGTTCATATCCCGCATGGCTTTTGGATTATTGCCAAGACGAGTTCCAGCCGGAGTAGGCTGTCGTTGATATCCTGCTCTCGGTGTTAGCGGTGTACGACGTGGTTGAGAGCGCGCTCAGGATAGCATACCCGGGTTGTTGCACATGGTTGCATCGCCGGCAATCTGTTTACCATGTCTAGGAGCTCGTCCAGGTTTATCAAGCTGCACCGGCTGTTGCGGAGCATGGCTCTTCTTCGGGTCGTAAATCATAGGCTGGCCCACCGGGTGTCTGTAGTTGTGACTCGATATCTGTCCATACTGGTCGTATGATGAAAGCATGGACGTCATCGGAGAAGGAAGCTTCCTGAGAAGACCCGGGGTGATGACGGAGCTGAGAATCGGTTGTTTGTGATAAGCTCGAAGCAGCAAGCGACGACATACCAATGCCTAGACTCGTCGACATTGCACGAGCATCATCGGAATTCGCCCCCGTCATGAACGCATACGGCGCACCACCCCCGCTTGCCCGGACAGCGCCTCAAATGAGCCAGGGACGTGAAGATCTGAGATTTCGGTAGTTTGAAGAGACGTTGCCGGGTCCGAGAGATATTTGTAGTCGCCACTGAAATCTGGCCCCATGTCGTCACCGTAGTTGAGAAGGGTTTGTTGAGGAAACACGGTCGATCCGGAAAAATGAGAGGCAAACGAACCCGAGTCAATCTGTCCCTGGTTAAAAATAGGCTGTTGAACCTGGGTTCCAGTATTCAAACCCGGATACTGTTTTTTTTTTGGATTTTTGGATTTTTTGAGAACAAAGTCAGCCTGGATCTCTAACCCCAGGTGTGTGTGAATACTATTTCTCACCATATGCGGCGGAGCCAAGGGCCGCGAACCTGCCATCATGGCATCGACACGGTGTTGCGGTGCACCCCAGTTCATCATATACTGCGGCTCGGGTACGAGCGATGTGTCCCCCTGGGAAACGGACGGCAATTGCGTATTCCCATAGTCCGAAAACTGCGTGCTCTGCACCACTTCGTCATCTCTGCCCCGTGGCGTCATCTCGAGCCGTCTTCGGGCTGCCTCCCAAATCCCTCTTCTCTTCTCTTACCCTAGCACAGATATGATGTGAGTCGCAGTGTCAAGGCCGCGATCGCATGTGTCTCGCCAAGGAGAACACACCCGTGCTTTCCTTCTTCAACAGCGGTCGAAAAAAACAGTCTGGGACCGAGCCGGCGACGAATTATAAGAAAATAAACGGGCTAGGAAGCTTAGCTTTAGGAAAGAGTAATTCGGCGTTGGAAGCTCAGTGTAGTATATCTGACTGGTGCGCAAACAAATGTCATGACAAAGCTGGGGGGGAGATGTGTTGAGAGGGGAAAAGAGCAACCCCGAGAAGGGGAGAGGAAGGGCGGAATGAAAAGTCGGTAATTGGGAGGCTGGTAACGGGTTTAAAGGACACAGCGGCTCGCTCATCAGGCCTTTGATCACTTTTCTTTGGGCAGAGGTGAAAAAGTGTGGATTGTTGTTGTGACGCGGACACGAAAGAGTTGATAACAAAGTGAGAACAAAGTCAGCCAGGTGCTGGACTGTGTGGCCAAAGGGGAGGGGGACAAGCAAGCAACAACATTCGGTCGAGCAATGAGCTCAATGAGCTCTGACCAAGATGTGGAATCTTGATCAGGGCCAAAGGTCACTTCTTTCAAAACCCATACTCCTCATCAGTGGATGGCTGCTTGTCTCGTCGCGCATCTGCCTGCTTTTCAGTCAGTTGTCTGGGTGGTGAAGTGAGTGAGTGAATCAAGGCATAAACTGATAACAGCGTCTGGGTGCGGGAGCCACCAAACCAACGCAGGGTCCATCTACATGTTGCTTTTCCTTTGCCTCGGTAGAAAGTACAGTCATGTAAGTAAAGCGAGTCAGTGCCGTTGGGTTCCGACAGCCATGTCTCATCATCCACTGGAACGATTCGAGTCCATCACAAAATCATCCTCAATGATGCTATTTGCCAACGCCATGTGATCAAAGTTGCCACATATCGTGAAGCATAGTGATAAACCCGTCATTCCCATGGCATGCATTCTTGTCCAGGCACTACTACGTCACTGAACCCGGCCCTTGACACCGAGCTCCTGATGACTTGTTCACAGATCCAAATGATTTGCCATTCTCCCTCTTAACGCCAAAATTTCAATTCGCACAATCTTGTACCTCAAAATCCGCCCTGGTTGCCCGTTATCGTGTGCTTTCTGTACAATACTAAGCAACCTCTTCCACCATCTTGCCAGAGGATAGCCCGCTTCCCCTTGAGAACACTTGGCCAGCTGGGCCGGACAGAATGTCCTCGGGCACCGATACGTTGCTTCCGTTCTTGTTGCTGATCCATCGTATCAAAGTCGAGTTGGATTTATGTTCCCCTTCGTCGGGGCTCTCACCTCGGGCAGCTGCGGCGGCAGCCTTTCGATTTATTTTTGGCGCCTGCTTCTTCAATAATTTATTGATCGTTTCCATCTGTAACCCTGTGTTAGTCACAACTCGCCTCGCGCGACAAAGTGCGCGACAGAAATGCCCATCATCTTACCTTGACTTCTTCAGTGCGCTTCTCACTGAGATTACGACGACGTCGGGCCATTTCCTGTCGTCGCATGGACAGCTCTTCAGCTGTAAAGTGCTTCTTCACTTGCACCTCTATGGAGCCCTTCGTCAGCTCTGCACGCGGCTACGGCGCGTTGGGAGTATGCTCTTGTGCTTACCATCAGACAGCTTCATGTACTCCTGAGGCTCATCCTCGAATCTAGCCCTTTGACGCTTCGTCATCTTGGTGAGGTCTGGAGACTCTTCTTGGCTGCCTTCATCGCTATCAACTTCAGCGGCACCACCGCCAATTCCCACCTCGCCCTCGCCCTCTGGATCGGCATCGGCATCGGCATCATCGTCCTCCTCTTCGTCTTCTTCTTCATCTTCCTCATCTTCCTCTCCTGCCACTTCAATTTCTTCGCCTTCAGCGTCCTCGTCAGCCATCGTCTCATCGCCGAACCCTATGGTTTGTTCCCCATCGTCACTATCCGCAGGATCGCTTAAATCGTCCTCGTCGTCCTCGTCGTCCTCATCTTCCTCGTCAACGGCCATCTTGGCCGCAGCAGCCTTGGCAGCAGACCTGGGGGCGGGTTGTGACACCCTGATTGTATGGCCTGCGCCAGAGGTGATGGAAGAATCCATGTCAACATCTCCTTCGGCGTCTTCTTCCCCTTCGGCATCGAGTTCCTCTCCTTCGGCGTCGACTTCCATTTCATCGCCCTCTGCATCTTCATCTGCTTCTCCTACCCCATCAGCTTCGGCGTCTTCGTCATCATCGTCATCCGGGCTAGAATCGATGACATAGTTCTTCCTGCCGCCTCGGTTTCTGGTACCATGAACAATTTCAGCAGCGTCGAAGCGTTCATTCCGTCGATTAGCGCCTCGTGTTGACCTGGAGGTCTGGACCGTGACACTTTCGTCAGGAGATGATGAGGGCATGTCTCGAGCGGCACCCGCAGCAGATGTGCGACCGGATCTACGAGACGACATTGGGCTTCTTTCAGCTCTATCACTTGCGTCAGCCCATCTTGCATGTACAGAGATCGATTCATTTGCTCTTGTGGCAGCAGACCGCCGCGGTCGCGTGGCCATAGCGGTCTTTGTCGTGCTATGTGTCGAGGGCAGTGCGGCAAAGGAAGCCTAGCCCTCTACAGGGGGTGTGCGTTGTAGAAACAGAGATACAAATGCAGGAATGCAGGAATGCAGACACAACAGTTGAGCTTGGAGCAGTCAAGGCCGTTCTTGCGAGGGATGAATGAAAGAAAAATGAGGGCAAAGGGGAGAGTGGTGCGGGTGCGGGTGCGGGTGATGGCCGAGGGGTTCAACTATAGTCGCAAGCTCCGTCTAGATGGCAATATTGCGGTATGGCAACAGGGTTTCAAACGTCAAGGAGAAAATTTTGAGACGAAGTGCAAAGAAGACGGGGAAAATTGACAATTGAACTTTGTTGAAGTCGACCAGGCATCAACCAATGCAAAGCAGCAAAGAACAGTGCAGACTGGAGAAGAAGCGTTCGACAGGATGAAGTGAATGCAAAACCAAATCCCAAATCCAAAAACCATTGGCCGCTGTGCCACCAAAAAGGCCAAAAAGGCGGCCACAGACAGACAGAGACAGGCACGTGTGCCTCGAGTAGCACGGAGTTACAGGTTTGGACTGACGAACGACACGGCGACTGAGCTTTCTCACCCAGACGTGACAGTGACAGTCCACCGTGACGGCCTCGACGTTGCGCGGACCAAGACAGGGCACCAAGAGGGGGCCGGTGCAATGAATGCCGCAGACAGCGATGCCAGGTGTCCAAAGAGCCACCAATGAAGGATCCTGCGTTGGGCGTTGGGCGTTGGGAGCGCGCAAGATGGGGTGGGATGCATCCAGGTGAGGTGTTTTGCGCAACAGCGAACGTTCCGTGACAAATGGCAGGAACAAGAGACAAAGAAGAGACTCAATGGCTTACCTGATTAGGCACGATAGTCTATCGCGAATTCGTCAATGAAGCGGCAATGCCAAACTCCTCCTGCCTGGTACTCCTTCCCCGTATCCAGTAGATCAAGGGACAGACAACACAGTTCGCGGCGGACAAGCCTCAACCTCAGCCTCGTCCTTTGGACAACCAGTCGGCGGACTGATTGAGAGAGTCGTTCGTTGACAGGTTGATTGATTGAATCAAGGATGCCGCGATTTCCTGCTCCTGGTCACCTGTCGACTGAGCCAATCCTGCCCTGCCCTGCCCTGCCCTGTCCTGTCCTGTCCTGTCCTGCGTGGGATATCCGGTATGCCGGGAGATGTCCCAGAACCAGAAGCTGCCTGGGAATGGGGAGGAATTCAGGCAATTCTCAATCTCGAGAATCCTTGTTGGTACCTTGATCGGGAGATCAAGGCTGTATATATCGACACCTTGGACGCAGTGAGACGACGTTGTAGGTCCAGGGACTCTCGTGGGACGCAAGAGCAGTGAGTACGTGATGCCGTACTCCGTAGTCGGTCGTGGACAAAAGGCACAATCGAATGCGTCGCGTAGAGCTCTACAATGGAAATAAGATGCAGATGCCGCTCCCTTCGGATAATGCCTTCAAGAAAAGGACCTGCACGACGCGGCTCAGTGCCATGGCTTTGTTGGTCGTGGCTGGTGGGTCAGGCCAGGACCCGTTTTTCATCTTCTGCTGGCAGGCCATTGGCCCTTTCTTTCCATTACTGTGACTCTCTGATTGCTCGACAAAGTTCCCCAGATTTTATTTTATATTGGGCAGCCGCTGTGCCGAGGCACCTCACCATGTCCGAACGAATTTTTTGATTCTCGAGCAACCATATTCACATTGCCTTACCTAACTCACATAGTCTCTGCAACGTCTTCCAACGTCTTCCAACGTCTTCTCCCCAGTCCTGCGACCTATCGACGGTCGTAATCACAGTCAACCACGCACTGTCCCAACCATGAGCGACACAGACGACAAGTCAGGCGCCGCCGCTGCCGGCGAGCAGGAAAAGCCCGACCAGCAAGACACCCAACCCGACCAACTAGAAGTCGCTCGCAGATTCCTTGGCGAGGAGCACGTAAAAGCCTCATCCCGCGACAGGAAGATTGAGTTTCTCAAAGCAAAGGGCCTCAATGAAAGCGACATTGAGGGGCTCTTGGGTCAGGCGGAGGAGTCCAACCCAGCAGCATCACAAGTTCGTCGCACAATAGCTAACCCCCACCGTTCAATTCTGTCCATGACCAGGCCTGACCTCGAGCAGCAGGAGCAGAGCCTCGAATCAGAGACTACCACCACACAAACTCCTCCATCCACAAGCCGATTCCCACCTTCGAACGCAACCAACGACCGACCGCCCATCGTCACATACCCCGAGTTCCTCGTTGAGCCACAACGACCACCTCCATTGGTGACCAGACATGGTCTCATAAATACCTTGTACGCCTTTGCCGGCCTATCAACCATACTGTACGCCACGAGCAAGTGCCTCATCGCCCCAATGGTCGAGAACTTGACGGAGGCGCGATCCGAGGTGCATGATGTTGCAGCCAAGAAACTGGACCACTTGGTGGCGCAACTGGAGAGAACGGTATCAGTCATCCCGTCCGCCTATGCCCAGTCTACAGGATATGATGAGAAAGACGGTATTGATGCCGAGGATCCTACGGAGATGTTCCATCGGGATGTCGGCACGCAAACTTTCTTAATTGACAACGCTCCTGCGCCAGCAGCCAAGTCGGTAGAGCCCGCGTTCAAACGTCACGCTGATAACTTGGCGTCTTTGACCAAAACATTGTCTGTTCTCAAGGATCAGTTCAGAGCACAGAGTGAAGGCTTCGAGGACGTCAAGACGTTACTCGATGTCTTCCGGGACGACCTTGACGGCATGACTTATGGTGGGGCCACTGACCTCGTTGGTGGTTACGACGTGTATGGAACGTCCAAAAACCACGAGCCCGAGGATGAGATTCGCAAAGTCAGGGATAACATCCGGCGCGTCAAGGGTGTTCTGTTGAGCACCAGAAACTTTCCTGCCTCTACTAGATGATGACTTGCGGTCGGTGGCGATGGGGAAAATGGGTTCACTCCTTGAGACGAGTCATATTTTACCTCAATGTATATTTGAATGTCCCTCATGACTAACGTCTGCGCCCATCCACCCAATTTCCCACATGCAGACTAACACGTAGCAAAGTATACGCTCATTCCTGCTTCAAATCGCCATGGCACTCATGATATCACTCCGATAAGAGTGGCCGGATGATATCATGTTCAAGTCTTCCATCTCTTCATGACAGTTCGTGAAGGGACAGGCTCTTGAGGGCATATTTCATTCTTTTTCAGGGTCGTGTATCCCGTAACGAGTAAACAGCGATTGCCATGGTGACACTACAATGTGTTGGAATCCCATTCCCGCTTCGAGTTGTGGTGTGTACCACTTCGAGGTCGGCTGGAACGTGAACGGTATGCGACCTGGTCCTCGGTGGCCCAAGATTGCATCCCGGAAATAATTTCGGCATGGTGCGGTCTGCGAATTGGCGGTTGCACCCGGGGCGGCTCTAAAATTGCTCTTACCGGGAGTGACTGTGAGCGACGTGGATCCAGGCTCACCGACGACGAGGGTGAATTCGCTACCGCTTTGCTAGCAGGCCGAGAGCCTGGGTTAAGACATTTCCATCCACGGGTTGGAAGACAATTGCTGGCGACTGGAAGCTTTTGTTTGATCGAGTCGGGAAGCTCCTCGATCCAGGATAATGCACGATCAATGTCATCCCCATCTCCTTTGTTTTCGTCTTGAAAATCGCCAAACGGTCCGAGCCAGACTCGATCGAGGGGAGAGCGTTCTCTTGGTCTCGAGTTTTCTTTTCAATCAGATCAATGAGCTGTCGCTGAGGTCTCATCAAATCCTCATCATATAAGTCCTCTGGTTCTACGACCCTTGCCGCCAGATCAGGATCCCATATAAGCAGTTCCATTCTTTTCCACGGCTTAGTGTGAATGTCGCTAGGTCGATAAATAGCAATCCATGGTGACCACTTAATCTGATGCGGACCCAAATCAGGGTTTGGAGGTTGATCGTGAACTGAAGTATAAAACAACCCAACAAAGGTGTTCTTATTCATAGGGAGAAACCCCTTTGTTCTGAACTGATGGATTCTCCCAAAAAGGGGCTGAGCAAAGAAGTTGAACCATCTTGTAAATTCTATCAAGCCTGTGTCTGGCTCTGTGTGCTGAGGAGTGTCTGGAAACTTGCCCATGACAGCAAATCTGTAAAGAACTATGGGGCAAAATTCCCTAGACTTATAACCTTGTTCAATGTCTATCAGTGAGTCCCGAATTCTCATGGCATCCACGTCTGGATTGTTCTGTAGTTGTGAAGAGTCCATGCGGCCTTGGTTCGAGATATTTGCAGTTGGTACAAATTGAACTGGTTGCAAATTTCGTGAAAGCCGCGTTTGGGACTGATTACTAGATCCGAGAACGAAGAATTTTCTAAATGGATGGTCATGGGATACTGTCCATGAACCGAACCAGTTCACCAAGCTTTGCTCATCATTTCCATCTAGGATATCGGGGGCGTATATGAAAGGGGAGTCCTCGCAATCTCCCGTTTCGTCAATCAACTGTCGCACTAGATTGAAACACTTGAAGAGAGCCTCCTCACTGGCCTTGGCTCGTTTCTTTTGACTGGTGTTAGAAGCCGCGAATCGTGACGACGAATCAGCTTTTTCCATGGCCAGGTCTAATAACCAATGAGATATGTCATACGCGAAGGCCAATTTTCCCAGGCGATATTTCGAGCTGTGATGAGTGTAATTCTGCCAAAAGAACTTGACAAAATTATAGGCCTGCTCTGGCTGCGATACCAGAAAGCTCGGCGTGACTAAGATAACTATCCCCGAACTTAGTATTTGACGCAAGTGATAGTTACTCGGACCAGGAGTAAGATCGTTTCCTTTTGAAGACAAGTGATACCGAGAAAAGCACCAAAAACTGATCTTCTTCCCCTGGTAGCCATGTAAGATTGACCCAAGGTGCGGCATCGATCGGATTGCCCAGATAGCGTCTTCGTGAATTATCACGTTTCCTCTATCGAGAAGTGTGAATTCTGACCATTGCCCAGATAAGAGGCTGGTTTTAGTTGTGCAACTGCTGTCTGAATCTTGGAGCCATTGAGAAACCATGACTGCTTCGTGGTAGGCTGCTTGAGGAAACACTAGGAAGAAGTTCTGCGTCATGCCTTCGGATGCGCTATTCTTGAACAATCTTTTGTACGTGCCGCCGAGGAAGAATTGGTATGCATTTAGGTCTCTTTCTTGATGGGCAACTGGAGCTAGGGGTGCTAGCATCAATCGCGAGACTGGGGGCTGTGGGAGGAAGATCAAGTAGCGGAGTTCCACGAGCCCTTCTCGAGAATGACCGTTGTTGCTGAGAAGATTTGCTGCGGATAAAGCCTCAGGAACATGAATGGCAATCGAGATCCCATCCAGGAGGCATGTGGCAGCAAGTTGTCCTACCTGTAATCTCTTGACTATAGATCCAAGCAAGATTTTGCCTTCATCGTTTGCTTCAATATTACCTTGACAGACAGTAACCTCTTCGAGTGGCCCGTGTTCCGTTTGTGATCTGAGATCATGCATGGAACACAGATGAGAGAAAAGTAACTGGGGCCGAGTTCTTAGGTGACAGGACCAGGGGATTTGTCGTCTGTGGTCCATCCTGAGAATTCAAGCCTGGCAGCGACTTCGGGGTTAGGCCCAAATTGACAGACTTTGAACATGTTTTTGGAATCCGTCAAAGGGGTTTTGATAGAATTATCAGGAGGTGAATGGATAGCGAGCGGTACCTCTTCGTCCCGGTTTAATGCACTGGGGTTAACCCCTTTCGATTTCTCAAACTCCTCTTCGCCTTCTGACACAAACAAACTCTCAAAATGGTCAAGAGATTGTTCTTGCTCTCCTTCTAAATCATCCGCCCAGCGGACCTTTTCTTCTTTTGCCCATGTTGTTCTGGCAGATGAGAATGGTCGCTTTGCTGGAGTACCTCGTCATTTTTGCCAGCCCCTTGTGAAGCCTTGTCTGCATTCAAAGTTGTCCCAGCGCGAATTGAAATTAAAGGAAGTGATGCAGTTGTTGGAGGTGTAATACCTTCTTTATCCCTCCGTGCCTTCTCCACCATCCATATCTTGCGATAACTGAAGAGTTTGGATTCGCGACTATGGCTAGATACAGCGTCCAAAAGGTTGCGACGAGGTTTCCGTTTCTTACCACCGACAAACACGTTGAATGTTGAGCTAGATCCCGTGCTCTCTGAGTTGTTGCTGGTTAATACTTTCAACGGGGCTTTCCCCGCTTCATTTTTCGATGGCAGAGCGGCTGAATCTTTCCGGGATCCGAATTTACCGGCAAGGGTTGACAAAGAGGCTGTACGACTGCTGCTTGCCTCTGTTGGTGACGTGGGACTCTCCGCAGGAGGACGCCTCTTCTTGGCTAAAGAAGCATTTTCTCCTTGGGGACTCTTGGATCTCTTGGGTCTTCTTGAAAACTGTGGCTCTTCCTGATGAATCTCTGGGGGATGTTGAGAGGTTGGTGTTCCAGCTGAACTTGTGTCAACAGCCTTCTCCCTTCGAGCTGTCTTCAATTGAGCAAGGGCTTGATCATCTCGCTCATGTTTGTCGAAAACTTCATCTTCGGATGGACCTTGTACACTGTCTAGCCACTCCTGCAGGCTATATGGAAGACGCTTTTCCCTCAGCCCGGCAAGTGCTCGCTTCCGGTTCCGGGCCTCATACTTGGCGTATTGTGAGCGGATGTCGGCATTTACGGCCTCCCTCCAGTCCTTGATTTTGAATCCAGGGACTGTGGTTCTACCAGTCCGTTCCACCGCTGCCTTCCAGTCGGTCAGCAGCTCTTGGCTCAAATGCTCAGCTGGTTCCCAGGTGGCATCGCTGAGTTGATACCCCGACCATTCGATAAGATATTTCTCTTGGCCATCAATTTTGGCCTCAGCTAGTATTCTTGTCACGGCCCACTCATCTTCCAAGTTCACATCTTCCGACGTAGATGATAGGACCAAGCTGTCGCTGTCATCGGCCGAATCATCTGTGACGGCAGATGAGATTTGAGAGACCTGATTCATGGAGCTAAGAGTGATTTCGGACAAGATTGTGGCAGCGTGCACTCGGTGACAGTTCATGCTGGGTAATCGTAAACAGACTGGTTGCTGAGATGCATGGTTGGTCGCAGGGTGCTTTGCTGCATACATGTATATCTGGTATGGCAGAGCTGGTGAGTACAATCTAAATAACCTGACCGCCAATGAGATTTTCGAGTGCTCTCATGATACCGGACTGTACGGAGTTGAGTGTAAGACAAAGCTGTCTCTGTGAGACACGGCGAAGGCTGTACATCACAGTCGCGTGATTTTAAGGACAGTGTACAGTGCGAGGGGCGCATGCACGGTCAACCAGACATGACTGGTCCAGTTTGCTTGGGCCAACCTCCCGCTCACTGACTCATCATTTCCCACAGACCGGTACGGAATGGGCAGGCACGATATTCAATATTCATTCATTTCTCTGCACTCAGAGCACTCACCTGGATTTTGCATCGAACAGACGCTTCATATCTCCTCCAGGTCACCCAGGTCACCCAGGTCACCCACATCATCCGCACCAGTCTTGATCCTACCTTGTACAATGATAAATGCTCAGTACTGCCTTCTTCTCCTTAAGCATCTATCTTTTATGGAAAAAGAAGAAGTTAAGAAGGCGCAGTTATTGTTCTGATCTGCGAGCTGCCACTTCGTACTCCGTCAATATTTTGTCTGCTGCATCGGCTCTCGCGCTACGGGTTGGGAACGGCAGAGGTTTCCCTTGTTTCACGATTTTGTCAAATCCTCTGCCAGTGAAGTGATGGATGTTGTCTTTACCTTTAACGCATGAGTCACTTGTAGACAAAGAGGCCGTCGCTGTTCAGGTGGGCCGGGAACTTGAGAATTAATTCTACAAGTGGAATCTAACAACATCACTGGCCTCTCTTTCAACGCCCAGCGTCGTTAGAGTGTGGTTGATTGTTCTTTGACGATGGATACAGCACCCCGCTCGGTCTAAACGTTTGAGCGCACTGACAAGCACCTTTGAAGTGTCTGGTCTTAGTCAATTCAAGCACGAGGACTCCGTACTCAGGGTTGCCATGCTCCATGTTTCGGCTGTGCTCGCGCCCCCTTGCGCCAAAGAGCTTGCCAATCAGCCGACGCCATTTTCCTCTTTTCCTCAGGTTCTGTGCTTGAGGTGGGCGGACGACAGTTCGACCAAAACCACACGCACGCACACCACTGGCAGTGACCACAGACCACAAACCACAGACCACACAGTATCTCTTCCCCTCTACAACTGCACCCACATCCACCACATCCACCTCACGGCCGACGCATACCGTCTCTTTTAACCACCTTGTGATTTCCCTTCGGTCGAACTTTTAATATTCCCAGCCTGTCGAGTCATCATCATAAAACTCCAACATCGCCGCCATGGCCAACGACGAATACGATGTATGTTTTGCCCCTCTCTCAACCCCTCGGACTAGTCTCGCGACCGCTAACGATAGGGGTTTCCGTCACTCCCCGACAGTTTCTCTTCAAAGGTATTGCTCCTCACACAGACAGCATTCGAGCACAGTAACTGGTTCACATGGGCGAAATCAAACTAACACTTCGCTCAACAAGTCGTTTTGATTGGAGATTCTGGTGTCGGAAAATCCAATCTTCTCAGTCGATTTACGCGAAACGAGTTCAACCTAGACTCCAAGTCTACCATCGGCGTCGAATTTGCCACGAGATCCATTCAAGTCGACTCTAAGACCATCAAGGCGCAGATTTGGGATACTGCTGGACAGGAACGCTATCGCGCCATCACTTCTGCCTACTATCGCGGTGCCGTCGGAGCCCTGCTTGTCTACGATATCAGCAAACACCAGACATACGAGAACGTGACCCGGTGGCTGAAGGAGCTACGGGATCATGCCGACGCCAACATCGTCATCATGCTCGTCGGAAACAAGAGCGATTTAAGGCACCTCCGAGCTGTTCCCACGGAAGAAGCAAAGGCTTTTGCGAGTATGTG
Organism: Epichloe scottii; assembly: GCA_021950295.1. NCBI lineage: Eukaryota > Fungi > Ascomycota > Sordariomycetes > Hypocreales > Clavicipitaceae > Epichloe > Epichloe scottii. The sequence continues at coordinate 4,532,529 of CP083247.1, read as the reverse complement.
CTGGCGCAATGGGTGGTGGAGTATAAACAAGATGTCACGAGAAGCTTGCTAACACCTAAGGCCTCAGGTGAGAATCACTTGTCTTTCATCGAGACGTCAGCTTTGGATGCCAGTAACGTCGAGCTCGCCTTCCAAAACATTCTGACCGGTATGTGGCTGTCTCTCCGACCGAATATGATTTGTGGTCGCGAAGTGATGCGGTATCTGACGACATTTGACCACTATAGAGATCTACCGAATCGTATCTAGCAAGGCTCTCGACAGCGGCGACGGTGCTCAGGCCACTATCGGCGCCGGCACCAACATCTCTCTGAGCAAGCCGGCCGATGACGACTCCTCCAAGGGTGGCAAGTGCTGTTAAACGATGCCGCAACAGAGCGCCGCAGTCTACTGTTGTGGAAATGACACTTTGTGTTTCAATCGACCCTAGGAGCGGATGTTACGTATGGAAATAATCTTTTGGCGCAGAATGGAGGACATGAGGAATGGCGATACGTCTTTGTCAAAACTTAGAAGGCGGTGACGCTTTGACTTTCTTTTTGTTCCTTGTTTTTCACGACGGTGATCGGGCCTAATGATTTGGGCCGTCGCTACAGGAGGCAATGTTCCTCTATCTAAACGTATCGCAGTTGAATGAATCTTCAATAATCCTACTTTCTTCCTTGTGTTTTCAGTTTGACCCTAGTCTCAGATCTCAGGCCTGTGCCCGGTCTGATCCTCAGGGGAACGAAGGATTGGTTGTCACTTTTTTTGTCGTTTCTTGTATGGTCAGAAATTTAGGGTCAAGTGCTTGTAATCTATAGCTCGTGAGAAAGCTTCGATATTACTGAAAGCTTCGCGTGCAATGGTTCAGCCGCCAGAACATACGCTTCCAGGTTTCCTCCGCTCAAGTGTCAACAGAACTCCATTGTTAATTCTAAAGATAATGGCTTGTTACACTGCAAAATAAGCAATGCAGGAAGGCATGTGCGATGTGCTGGTATCATTCAGAACTAATAGACAGCTGTTTAGATAAGTCGTCGTTCGCAGTGGGGCGCACTCGGGCGCACTCTGTCTGGCACCGGAGGGGAAACTGTGTCTTATCGATAAGAGCCGCTACCCTTCGTGTGCCATTTTTTTCTGGGAACTGCAGCTGCTGCTCCATCCAGAATTCGTCTTTGGCTTACCACTGCCACACTTTTGTCGTTTTTAACAGCCTTCACTTTGTCAGCTGCTTCTTGAGAGATAGAGTGAAAATGGCGTCCGTCTACAAGTCGTTGTCGAAAAGTGATGCGCAACAAAAGCCCACAGCGGCTAGCAATGGCGTCAAGAAAAACAAGCAACGAGTTTTGATCCTCTCATCTCGCGGCGTGACCTATAGGTTTGTAATGGCCTCGGATATTTCAAATATTGATTCTTATATACTAACTACTCTGTCCGTATGCAGACACCGACATTTGCTAAATGACCTTGCTTCTATGTTGCCTCATGGTCGCAAAGACGTCAAGTTTGATTCCAAATCTAAACTGAACGAACTCAACGAACTTGCCGAGTTATACAACTGTAACAACGTGCTCTTTTTTGAGGCCAGGAAAGGAAAAGATCTCTACATATGGCTAAGCAAGGTTCCCAACGGCCCGACCATCAAGATGCACCTCCAAAACTGTAAGGAATACAAGAACGCATTTGCCAATTCACAGCACAACTAATGCTTTCCTGCGCAGTGCATACTATGGAAGAGCTGCATTTCACTGGAAACTGCTTAAAGGGCTCTCGTCCGATTTTATCATTTGATGCTGCATTCGATGAACAACCGCATTTGCGACTCATCAAAGAAGTCTTCCTACACACATTCGGAGTACCTCAGGGTGCCCGCAAGTCTAAGCCCTTTATCGATCATGTTATGGGTTTCAGCGTAGCTGATGGGAAAATTTGGGTGCGAAATTACCAGATCAACGAAGAAGAAGCCTCGCTCCTTCAGTCAGGTGATGGCGAAGAAGGCAGCAAGAAGTCGAAGGGTGCATCCGCCAAAGCCGGCGCAAATACGGAAATCAAATTGATTGAGATCGGGCCCCGGTTTGTTTTGACGCCTATAGTGATACAGGAAGGCTCCTTCGGCGGTCCAATTATCTATGAAAATCGCGAATTCGTTTCACCCAACCAAATCCGTTCCGACCTTCGAAAGGCAAAGGCCTCCAGACACAACGCCAGAGTGGAACAGAGTTTTGAAAGATTGTCGAGGAAAGGAGAACTGGGATTGCGCTCCAGTGGCGGCGTCTGGCCTGTCAAGAATGAGTTGGATAAGAAATCGGTCTTTGCATAGAGAGCGGCGAGGGATAGAGATTCGCAACTTGTAGAGGGACCAAACGCGACGCTGGAGTTTTTGATCATTGTTTACCATTGCAGACTTACTCGTGGAAAGTGCGACGTTTACTAGAAAAATCAAACTAAATAAGCAACCACTTTTCCAACTTGGATACCATATGTTTAATGGGTTGGTCACTCTGCAAGCGTGCGATCCAAAGCATGATGCACACCTCAGCGCATAATAGTAGAACGTAAAAATTGGGTTGGTCAGACTCTAATCAATGTTGATCCTTTTTTTTTGAGTGAGGAAAAAATTGTGAGCAAGTTAACAAGAACACGCTTTTAAAATCAAATATTATAAAACAATGCAGACAGAGTACACCGTAGTGGTCCAAGTAATCGCTGAACATGCTATGGCCAAATCTGGGGTCGATGGTGTCATTGGTCGCTGATCTCATGGGTCGCAGGACTTGAGGTAATAGGTGTACGGAGTACGTCGGATAATCGGACGCGCCAGCTGGCAGGCAGCGCTACGGAGGCTCTCCAGCGATGGGTGACTGATTCTGATTCTCCCCTTCTTCCGCCCCCTTTTCTTTTCCCACAACACTCATCAGCATCAAGTTACGACTTCCACAACCATGGCTTTACTGGTTGTGAGAGACTCATTCATTACGATGGAGTCTCTTCGCCGCGCAACCCGCGCAACTCTAACATCAACTCCTTTGGGCTTTGTCTGCCCTCGTTCCAGCCCCAACGCCGGGGTTGCAGAACAATAGACCTCTCATTACTCGCTTCTGTTACTCATCGAGTATCACGAAGCCATTGTGGAGTGTAGAAGCTCCGGAATTTTCCCATCTGGCGTGCTAAGGCTTGCCGTCATATCAAAGCTCAAGCTCTATCTTTTCACTGGGGTAGCTTTGAGAAGGCATCTGAAAGCTATTTTCCGGAACACCACATAAGGGTAGCGACTTAGCCCTCATCATACAGTAACAGCAACAGCAACATCAACATCAACATCAACACCACATCGTGGGGCCCTGGGGTGAATACGTACCATGCTTATCAAATCAAGTGGGTTCATGTGTTCTGGAGTAGTCGACGAAAAATTTTAACAGTTTCCAGGTTATCTCAATATTTCGGCGTCTCGAAATTGACCTTCATTACAGCTTCGATTGGCGTTTCTTTTTGCCCAACAGGCACAGAAGAGTCTGACATTCGACCATTCATTCCCAAGGGAATATTACAATCTACTGCCAGGAAACAATTTAAAGCAAAACAAAAACAAAAATTGAGGGGAGGACACGAACGCATATCAGAGAGAGAGAAAGTGAATAAATTACTACTACAGCAAAGAAGCCCATTTCGCTTCTATACAACTCCAAACTAATCGAGGACTACGCCAGCCCGGCTAGTGCCACGAGCCAATCGCTCTCCAAATGGCAGCATCGCACAGACTTTACGCATGCCTTGCAGGCTTGCCGGTCGAAATTCTCCTCGAAATTTACCAGCAGTTGGACTTGCAAGCTATTTTGAAGCTCTCCATCGCGAACACGGAATTCTTCCAGTTCTTTCAGCGGCGCAAGATTGACATTTTGCTCCCTGTTCTGCAGCGGGACTTTAGCCCATTCGACGAGTTTCTACAAGCATATACAGCGTCCGCTGGTGATATTGTCAATGACGGGCAGTATAAGCCACGAAAGATTGCATTCAGACGATTTGTTGGCGATGCAGGGCTGGTTCTGAGTGGGCAAGGTCAAAATGTTGCGGCATCTAACAACGGATCTGAGAGCAGATTTTTGCAGGCCAGCAAAGTTCACAAGACGCCAAAGGTCTCTCGAACTCTAGCCACTGCCGTCTTCCTGACCGAAAGGGATGTCCCCGGCTTGTTTAAACATTGCCGGCTTGTTCGTGAATGGGAGGAGCTGTTTCCTCAAATGCGATGGTTTCACCAGCCTGAAGACTGTCGACTTCTTCGGCCCCATGAGCAACTACGTTTTCGAAGAGCGCTCTACCGCTGGTGGATGTATGGTGTTCAGTTCCACGGCGATTTCCCCAGACCACAAGTCGGTCATCCGGAACCTTACGTAGACGACATACGCACAAGCCAAATGCGATACCACTCAACAGCCGAGCTACTGGAATTGATGGATTTACTTGAAACCATCAAGGACGTGATATTGCATTACATCTGTCCTCGCTTAGACCCAACTCCGCAACAGGTGAGTTCATCGCTAGTCAAGCCCAAACTCCTCCCCATCAATCCAATCATGAGTGCTAATATTCTACGCAGTTCACGTTGGTTGAAAATGTCAGCAGAGGTCATTCCCTGGCTACAAGCTGGAACGACCAAAGCCACTGGGGTCGCATCATCAAAACATATGCAAAATTGGGCCCAGAGGAGCTGCTGTATTATTTCAACAATATTTACAGCTACCCGCGAGAACGTCTCATTACTGAAGTCCAACTAGGACATCCCAGCTTCACCTTTGATCAAGAGTCGATACAAATTGCTTTGCGGTGTGCACTAGACGAACGAAACTGGATGGACAAAAAGGTCAATTTGGCAGAGCACGGAGTTGGAGGCATTATCGATTTTGACGATGAACGCGATGAAGACCGTCTCAGGCTACAAAGTGATGCTAGTCCTGACGGCCGACTGCCGAATGGGTCAAGATTTCTTGCCTCACACTCACGGTATTCTCCAAGGGGCGATGATGGGTCATATTTGGACGATTACCTGCGCTTGTCAGAATTTGACTCCCGAGTCTCTACATCTGTTGCTTTGGAAACCTTGACTTGACGACGGAAGGTGGTGTTTATATTTCTGAGTGTGTATGCATGCGCGAGACAGACATTGGTCTTGGTGATTCAAGCTACCCTGAGTGAGCAGGGGAGGGTCAGCGATTCGTCTGATTTTATAGATGAGTTTAGAGCAGGAGCAATTAAACCTAGTGGTGATGCCGAATGCGACTGATTGACTGATTGATTGAAACAACAACAATCTGGTGTCTGCCGGTCAGGACCGTGATAGTGGCGGCCCAGCTCGCACAGCACAGCAGCGCAGAGCAGCGCGCCCAATGAATGGTGGGGTCCACGGCCAAACTGCCAAACCGCCAATCGCACCAACAAACGCACCACATCACATCGCCTCCAATTTAGACTTGCGCAGGTTGCTGGTTGCTCGCTCGCTCACCTGCTCGTGGATGATCAACCCGCGCCAGCCCGTCCAACAAGCCAAGTCTTTTCAGCTGATACTCACCGGCTTCTTGTATGCATACCCATGTGCTGCGCGGCTTCCAGTTGCAAAACAATCAACATTCAGCCCGGCTGGTGCAGCGGGCCAAGTAAACACCAGACTGCTCTGCTCAATTGCTCGACGTTTTCCGGGTAAGTTAAAATTTGGTGCATGGTCCTGCTACTTTCATGCGTTGCTTGATCTCTTGTCCTTCTCGGAACACAACGAGCCCTTCTTGTTTTGCAGTCTTTCGTTTCGTTCTGTGTTTCCTGGAGTCGCGGCCTTGTTACGAAGATGGACATTAGCAGCAGACGTCTCAACTTCAACACAAAACCCCAGTTCGAATTTTTTGGGACTACTTGATAGTGGACGCGAGCAAAGTCTCATACTGATCGAGTTCTCGCTGCTGATGGCTCGTAGTCTAGGTTTTACTCTGCCTGTAGTCCACGGGTCAACTGGCAATCAAGGGACTCTCTCTGAACGACCACCGAGTTGCTCAAGATCCTCTTGCGCTCATCATCTGGCGCCTTTTCTTGGTCTCTCTTCTTATCTCACGTATTGATGGTCCGATGTTCTTATAGCCAAGCAATCGGATCTCAGAAATGGATATAGAAGATCATCGGATGCAAGATGCCGAGGTGACAAACGGCGTCGTTCAAGGCACCAGCCCTCGAGCTGAGCACGATGACGACACAGCTTCTGAGGATGCCATGTACGATGACGGCAGCGACCCTGATCCCCAGAATCTGGCTCTGGAACAATTACGGAGGCGAGGACTTCTCCCCACCGGCTGTTGCTACGATGATCGCATGAAGCTTCATATGAATGCCGACTTCAGCCCAAACACGCATCACCCGGAGGATCCACGACGTATCCATGAAATATTCAAGGCTTTCAAAAGAGTCGGTCTCGTGTACACGGGTCCAGAAGCGGAGCTACCAAAGATTCTCAAGGAGTGCCCGACACGATACATGTGGAGGATACCTGCACGTCCAGCAACTCGCGAGGAAATTTGCCTGGCGCACTCCTCAGAGCACATGACCTGGGTTGAGCATCTGGAAACACTGAGCACGGCAGAGCTTCGTGAACTGACAAAGCGGTTCGATCAGGGCCGCGAGTCCTTATACGTTGGAAGTATGTCGTACCCTGCAGCGCTTTTATCTGCAGGTGGTGCCATAGATACCTGCAAGAACGTCGTCGTGGGCCAGGTTAAGAACGCATTCGCTGTTATTAGACCTCCGGGGCACCACGCTGAGTTCGATGCACCCATGGGTTTCTGTTTCTTCAACAATGTACCAGTCGCCGTTCGTGTCTGCCAGCAAGACTACCCCGATATTTGTCGCAAGGTCCTTATCCTCGACTGGGATGTCCATCATGGCAACGGCATTCAAAACATATTCTATGATGATCCAAATGTTCTCTACATATCCATCCATGTCTACCAAAATGGACAATTCTACCCCGGGAAGCCTCCAAACCCAGAGACCCCGGATGGAGGCATCGAAAACTGCGGTGCAGGCGTCGGATTAGGCAAGAATATCAACATTGGTTGGCATGATCAGGGCATGGGTGATGGTGAATACATGGCAGCTTTCCAAAAGATTGTCATGCCCATTGCCAAGGAGTTCAACCCCGACTTGGTCGTCATATCTGCGGGGTTTGATGCTGCAGATGGTGACGAATTGGGCGGTTGTTTCGTAACACCGCCCTGCTATGCGCACATGACGCATATGCTCATGTCCCTCGCAGATGGCAAGGTAGCTGTGTGTCTCGAAGGTGGTTACAACCTTTCCGCAATTTCAAACTCGGCTGTTGCCGTGGCAAGAACCCTTATGGGCGAACCGCCTCCAAAGATGGCAATTCCCAAGCTCAACAAGGAAGCTGCCCGGGCCATCGCAAAGGTTCAAGCATTTCAAGCTCCCCATTGGGAATGTATGAGACCTGGCATTGTCGACATTCCTTCGATGCAATCCCTCCAAGCTAGTCGTTTGCATGACGTTATTCGTAACGCTCAGCGACAAGTGCTCCAGGAAAAACACAGCATGATTCCATTGTATGTCCAACGGGAGCAACTATACAAGTCCTTTGAGAACCAAATTCTCGTGACACCCTTGTTACACAATTCAAGGAGACTGCTCGTCATCCTTCACGACCCGTGAGTACTAGTTCATTATAACACCGGGGGGGGCTCTAGTCTTGGTTTTGGGGATTTTTCTCGACAACACGTAATATGGAAAAAGAGGAGTGGAGGTGTTAGCTAAAATTGCCTTTAGTCCTCAGTTGCTGGCACAGTCGGATGCCATTGATTCCTCGCTAGAGCCTCACAATGCATGGGTTGTAAGTCCATCGAAGCCGTTCAACGATCTGCCATCCCAAGCTAAAAGTGTGAAAACAGGTCGATGGCGTGACTCAATACATTGATTGGGCAATTAGCCAAATGTTTGGAGTCATGGATATCAATGTTCCGGCTTATATCACCAATGAAGAGGTATGGTACATCTTTCATTCTTCTTTTTGCAATGGTTCAATTCGTACGCATTTTGACCATTGTTTCAGGACGCCGACGCTTATATACCAGGGTACAAAGAAAGGGCTCTTCAAGAGCAGATCCAGCAGCTGGTGTGTTATCTGTGGGACAACTTTCTACAGTTATACGATACCGACGAGATATTTCTCATGGGAGTAGGTAATGCCTACTTGGGAGTAAAGGTCTTGTTGATCAACCGAGGTACGAGAACGAGAGCTCATCTCTTGGAGGCTCAAACAACTAATATTTTTGCGCAACAGACTGCAAATCGAAGATTGCGGGCGTCATCAATTACGTTACAGGGAATTTGCGACCCGTCAAGTCAGATATTGACCCGGACCTCTCCTCATGGTACAAGGAAAATTCAAGAGTCTACGTCGCCGGTGATCATGCGTGCTGGTCTGACCATGATCTTACTAAGAAAGTGCAGAAACGGAGATTTGGTACTGTTGTGCGCAGTACTAAACTCGGCCTCAACGAGATGATGCAAGAACATGCGGTGGAGGCGCAACAATGGATTCTCTCGCGAATTCCGGCTTCAAGCCAAGGTAACACCACAGAAGATGATGAAGAGTATATTGAGCATCTAGGCAGCTCGAAGAGCAATTGAGTCGTATGGACTGGCCACCTTTCTCTCGATGTTTCTTTTTCTGACCCTCAATATTCGTAGTCGGGTCTGCATTTGGACAATGGTGTTCAGGATCGTGTATCTCGAGCAAGGCCAAAAGGGATTTTTGGCTTTGCTAATGGTTTCAGAGAACCCCTTTTTTTTTCTGCTTTCTGCTTTCATATTTCTACTATACCTATACCATGAGTGAAGAAGTAGAGTATTTTCTTGTTTCCAGATTTGAACAGCTTGTCACTTACGGGCTTGCCCTTTGCTCTTCATACACAGAGTAATATGAGAGTGTTGAAGTGAAGGGGGCGAAACGTACAGTGTCAATAAGGAAACACGTGCGTATTATGCACTGTCCCGAGGCCTGGCATTCGGCCCAAAGTTTTGCCGCCTGGATTTCCTGGGCATGCACCATTCACTTCGATACCCCCATTCTAACGCCGCAACTACCTAGTCCTAGTCGCAAAGCACGTCCACGCCGCGTTGCGAAAGCTTCTCTATCAAGATGGAGCGCGATCGAGATGCGCGAGGAAGAAGGTTCGTGGTATCCTGGTTCTCCCTCGCTGTTGATTCTAATTCGCAACCCAGGTATGATGATGGCGAGGTCGTTAGATACGGCGCAGGGGAATCGTGGAGACCTACTCCACGAGGCGGTCCTCCCGGGGATCGATCCCCTCGAAGGCCGAGGAGTCCCGTGAGAGATAGGCCGAGGAGCCCTATTCGAGAGAGGCCAAGGAGCCCCATTAGAGACAGACCGAGAAGTCTTATTCGAGACAGGCCAAGGAGCCCCATTAGAGACAGACCGAGAAGTCCTATTCGAGACAGGCCGAGAAGTCCTCTTCGGGATAGGCCGAGAAGTCCTCTTCGGGATAGGCCCAGAAGTCCTATTCGAGATAGGCCACGAACCCCTAGAGCACGAAGTCCTCGTCCGCGAAGCCCCGTCATCTCAGGCTCCGATAGCTACGTCCCAGGTCGATATCCACCCCGACGACGGTCAAGAAGCGGTGGTGATAGATTCGCGCGAAGAGAACGATCTCGTGAAAGAGCAAGTCCGCCACGAAGACGAGAGCGTACACGATCGCCGCCCATGAGGCGGTCGCCTGGGCCTCCGCGACGCAGCTTGTCAAGACGAGGGTCGCCCATTCGAGATATGAGATTTGAGCGGCCTCGCTCACCTCGTAGGGACTGGGAACGCGATCGGGAGCAAGAACGCGATAGGGAGCGCGACTGGGATCGAGACCGCATGAGGGACAGAGATCGTGGTTTCGACAGACGTGACGATAGGTTGGTACACCTTGTATAGTGCTTGCTTTTCGAGGGTATATTTTTGAGGCTAACGACATTGACTATAGGCGGAGGTCCCGTTCACCATATGGCCGAGAAAGACGCGATAGAAGCCCTCTTATCAAATCACCGCTCATGGCGCCTCGCGGGGAACATACCGGCCAAGTTCTAGATCACCGAGCCGAAATCGAATGGGGGAGAGATACCAGTCATTCAGACGAGCGTCGCCGATTCGAGAGTCGGGAATTTCATCAGCCATCACATCCCGGCCCGCTTCTGAGAAAGCATCCCCGCGACCTAGTTCCATAAAAGCACGTTCACCGCTGCCCTCGCGAGAACAGTCTCCTCTTCGCACGACAGCCTCTGGCACCGGATCGGTCAGAGATACGCCTCACTCTGGCCCTCTTGATGCTCCTTCTGCGTCCATATCGCCACCTCGCGGCCCAGCCGCCCTCAGAGTGCCTCCAGCACCTCTTGCAAGTCGAGGCTTGTCCTCGTCTATTTCATCTCCATTACCTACTAGCGCCAGGCATCCGCCCACCCCAAGTCGCACCGATGCGCCCAGTCCGACTAACCCTCCATCCGGTCCACGAGGCTACGTCCCGCCATCATCGAGGGGCGGCTATCCCCATCGAATGGGTGGTCGGCCAGGATGGAGTCAACCGCCGTCTCGACAAATTTCAGGACTGTCTCCATCGCCCACTACCCCAGGCGGATCTGCTGCCATCCCGACCGGGCCTCGCGGTGCGCAGTCCAACGCCGGCGGATCATCTACACCCACACAGCCTCGGCCGTTTAATCCGCCCACGGGTCCCGCGTCACAACATGGCAGCGGCCCAAGGCAGACCCTCGCCCAAAGCCTGCTAGCAACGATGCCTCCCATCGTCCCCGGCGGAAAGCTCGATCCCTCCATGACCCCCGTCACACTCGGGGTAACCCGCGAGCTGGAGCCTCACTACCGCAAACTGCGCGACGAGGAAGAAAAAGTGCGCGACGAACTCCGCTCCAGGCAAGAACGTCTCCGGAAGTCCTTGTACATGTGGGATCGGCTAGAGCGAGAGTCTCGTGCGTGGGAACTTCGAAGTGACTTGAGCGACAGGAGCATGAAGAATCTTGCCGGGGAGGGCATAGGAGGTGCTGCGTTCTAGCAGGGGCACAGCAAATCTTGTCAATCGTGTAGCATACTAGCATTTAGTGGTGTTTTGGTGTTTTGGGGCGATTCCAAAGGGACCCATCTCTGGAAAAAAAAAATTGTGGATTCTTCTTCATTTTTGCTCTTTACGTCTTTCCGTTTTATTGATTTGTATGCCCTTTTTTTTTAGCAACATTATTACCAATACGCTGGGCGGTTCGTTGTTATACCCAGCCTCGAGAGACAATGACAACCAAGTGTGCTTCGTATCGTGACATAACACTAGTGAGATGATATCAACACAGTTCTTGCTTCTCGGGGTGCTTGGTAAACCAGGACATGAGTTCCACTTCCTTTTCGGCCTTTGTTTTCTTCACATTTCATGTCCTGGTCGCATCTTCGAAACCCGAATGCTCGTCCAGGGTAGGGAGCAAAATGCAGCCGACAAGTCCGTCAAAGCCAAACACGCAGCCGAGCGATTTAATTACAGTTACGGCAAAGGCAGGGAGGGGTATTTACAGCCAATCTCATGTCATGAAATTCCACACATTTCAAAAGCCTCCAGTGAAAGGCGGCTGCTGGCATTCTAGAAGACGACAAAGCTTCCTACATCCTCGTAGTCACCGACCCATTCCTCCTCCGAGTCGGATTCGTCTGAGCCAAAGTCCTCCATACTATATTGCAACTCTCGTACTTTTTGATTGTCGAACAAAATGTTGACGGTTGTGCATTTGCCATGTATGAATGTAGGAGTCGCCTCATTGGTATTGGGCGACTGATCACGGGTGGTCATGTTATGACCATCTTTCCTCTCATTCATCTTCTCGCCTGGCTCTTCTCCTTCTTCATCTTCATCCAAGTTAAACTCATCTTCATCAGTATCTGGCTCCTTGTATGACGGCTTGTTGTGATGTTGGTGACGTGTGGATCTGATGGGGGACCCTGCGTGGGACTCGGACAGTTCGCTATTGGACGCAAGCCTGCTGCTACGCCGAGATGGCGAAATTGCCAATTCGAGCGATTGCTTCTTCTTCAACGCCGGCGCCTCTCGACTAGATGGGGGCCGTAGTGTTGTGAAACAAGTAGGTGGCACATAAGGCCGAAGGAAGACGTTTTCCATCTTGTCACGCCACTTGCGGCGCAAAGTGGCTCGCGCTTGCCAGGGTATGTCGAGCATGGTTTTTATTGCCAAGTATCTTAAATCTGGCAGATCCGCCGCACTGTCAATGATGGATTGAAAAAACATCTCTGCGGTCTCCACCGACCAATCTCGAATGTGCTCGATGTTGAGGACCCTGAGGCTTGATGGCCATCTGGGGACTTGGCTAGGGAGTAATGCTTGATCATACATGGGGTCCGCGTCGTTCACGCAATCATGATGGCGATAATACGACAAGTTCATGTTGAGCTCTCTCAACTTCGGACATGTTTCATTCAAATCGGTCAAGAATGCCAGGTCGAGAGACTGATTATGCAACAGACTCAGCGTTCGCATTTCGCTACCATGAGTACGAAGGAAGGCGGCAAGATCCTCCGATTTGACCTCCCAGCAGTTAATGAGCTCAAAGTGTACCAGATTCTTGGGTAAAAGTGGGAGAAGGCGATCGTTCATCACGGTCGAGGCTTCAAAAACAAGGTGCCTCAATGCACCCAGCTGTGAGATAGCATTTGCTACAGATTGGATGACAGCGCCGTCCTCATGGTAGGTCTGCAGCTCCTTTTCTTCAGAGGTGATTCGCAAATTTTTCAGCGAAGGTACCTGGAAATTGGTCAAACTCAACCTGGTGAGTTGCGAAAATGACGCGGTTTGATGGACGGAGGTCATTGCATCGAGATTCGCAACATACCCACCAATGAACCTGCCACTCCACTCCCAGCTTTTAAGCTCGTCGCAAAGGGCTTGAAGCCACTGGTCGTTGACGTGACTTGACTGGCTTCCAAAGCATCAAATACATCTTCAGGGTAGTGCCAGCGCATTGTTTTATCAAGTTCACGGTACGGAGGCTGATCTAACTGGGTATAGATGATGAGTTCCTGGAGGCGAGTGAGTGGGTGTATTAATTGAAACAATATTCCAAGCTGAACGATATGGACGTTGATGTGTAGGGTATCAATCTTGGCGCGGTAATTGAAGAACATCTCTGAAACAGGTCGATCGAGCAGGGCGGCCAGACGCTTTGCCTTGGCTGCACTTTTTATGGCAGGGCAGCGATAGATGGCGGTCAATGCAGGCTCTGTGAAGGCTTTGCATGTAGTAGCTGCATGTATGAGCCAACCTGTGGAAAGAGCCTCGGTTGATCCTTCTCGAGCAGCATACAGAAAAATATCTACCCAACAACCGAACGGTATCCTAGGGTCTGTCCAGTCAGGGATGATGGCATTTGGGTTGTGGTCCGATTCGGGAGCACTTGAGGCTCCAAGTTTGCGGCGTTTGCCAAGTTGCGGCCGTGAAGTACGCTTTCGTTTCTGTCCATTTTGGAGTTTCGATTTAACGGTGTTTCTGCGCCCTTGTCTGATATTCTTTGACTCTCTGATTGCAAGCGTCGAAGAATTTCTGATAAACGGCGTGTCCGCTGCGGATTCTTTCGCTATGCGGGTTGATCGGGTTGAACGTGTTGAAGAAGGTACGATCTCGCCCATATGGCTGTTTTCAAGGGAGGATATCGAGTGTACATCACATAACTCGTCTGCATCTGACGAATCTTCAGCATAGTTGAGCCTTTCGCGTCTTTTCGGACGAGAAACGCTTCCTCGTGAGGCGCGATTCGAATTGCGACGATTGCTGGGCTCGCCGCGTTGCTGCGTTCTTGACTTGCGTGTGACAGCCATAGCTCCGTGTCGGTAAATATTCCGACAAGACTTGTATGAGTTCAAGCGAGAAAAAAGGCCTCTGTTTGGAAGAATGGGACGATGGCCGATTGAGGGTGTGACAAGACTCGTCGTGCCTTTGCTGATGAGAGATGCACTCACTGCACGCCGAAAGTAAATACTGGCACAATTTAACGCAACCGGGTCCGTTTCAAAAGGCTGGGATGATCAGCAAGATTGCGAGGGAATAGAGACGCCAACCAGGCTACATATTGGCCTGGCGACCTTTCATGTTGCCCCTTGAGAGAGCGCGGGAGATGATAGTTCGACGAAGCTGTTGTGTTGCGACTGGCGAGAGGTGGTGAAGCAGCAGAAGACGTCGACACAATTAATTTGTTGCATGCGCAAAGGTTGGTGGGGCATGAAAACAGAAGTGCATTGATGACTGGTGACTGGCAATTGGCAAGTTGGCAAGCTGGCAGTTGGCGGCTGGCCTTGACATTCCACAACTGGTAGCGTCAAATTTAGAGAGGAGGTGGGGGGTCTGATCTGGGGGCGTGAATGCAATTGGTCTGCGGGTTTCGATTTCGATTTCGATTCCGATTTCAATGTCTGGGCAGTCAACATTGAAGGCAAAAGGAAGAAAGGAAGAAAGGAAGAAAGCACGGAAGCAGGCGGGTTCCTTCTTGCAGCCATCAGTACAGTAGCCCTTGTTCGCACTTGCCTTCCGTCCGTCCACCTGCATGTGTCCACTGTGAGGTGCGTCTGGTGCGTCTGGTGCGTCTGGTGCGTCTGGTGCGTCTGTGCCGCCACTCACGTCTGGCCTGGCCTGGCCGCACTAAGCCTTCTTGGGCGCCGCGGCAGAAGACGACGACACCCCTGCAACTCTCACGCGTCTCGGTCTACAATTCTCCGTGAGCCTCAGTCCTCCCATTGACAGAACCCTCGATACTGCTTCCCATCTTTGTGTGTTTTGTGCGGGCAGCATTGAACCTCGCAGAGGCCCCAAGCCTCCGGCCCGCCACCCAGCCGTCTGTTTTTGTCGCACCAGATAGGACAACCCGTTTCGACTGTCCCTCGCACCGCACCGCACCGACTGGCTGATCGATCCTGCGTGGTCAACGTCTGGTCTGGTAAACGTAAACATCACAGCCTCGGGTGCCACGGCCTCCCGCCATCAAGCTCTCGACAGTCCCCAGCGCGCGCAGGGACAATGCCTCAGCTCGTCTCATGCTCCCGACACGTTCTTGCATACTAGCTACCCCGGTTCGCTTCCCGACTGTCCTTTGCCGGCCTTGCCGTTTCATGAATGGGCTTCAATCATGACGGCGCAAAGCCCTTGCAAGCGGACAGCCCCCTTTCTCCAGCGCAACTGGCTCAAGAATGTCAAAGCCCTGCAGAACGCGTCAGTCATGGGCAACATCATTTCTACTCCCATGATGCAGAAGCTGTCCTCTGATGCCGATGGCGACGACACCAGACCCGCCAAGCGTTGTCGCATCTCATCGCACGACTCATTCGACATTGATCATCTCATCGCTTCGCCGCGCATGTCTGAGTCGGGCTCGACACTGCGCATTGAAGTTCTCAAAATACTTCACAAGGACTCCAAAAAGGTCAAGTCATACCAAGCAACAGCTCCCCGTGATGTACTTACTACCAAGGCACGCTGCAAAGTCACAATCTTCGACACCAGTTCAGGGCCGCCACAAGTATTGCACTGTCAAAGCCAAATGTGCGATCTCATCACGTTCGAAAACCCCGCTGGGCCTCATCAGATCGCACGCGTCAATCTGCCTCGACCCTTTTTCGTCCCCCACGATAGCATTCTTATAAATCGACCAGATGATGGAGGCTTCGATCTATCAGATTCATACCAGCTACTCATAGAACTAGAAGCAGCAAATGCTCTTCACTGGCCGCCTTTGAACCCGCAGGACTTGGGGATACCGCCCGAAAGCTTATACCCGCCATGGGGGTCGACTCAACACTGGATTTTATCTAGCAAGTTTGACAAGGTATTTGGACGTCTTAAGAACCCTTTGAACCTGTCAGCTAGGTATCCCTCCAACCAATCCAGCCATCAGACCAACTATGTCATGGATGTCGATCTTCGATGGACCGCGGGCTTCAAGGCTTTGAGGAGGCTCGAAAAGGGTTCGAAGAACTGCATTACTGCCGTCGACCCTGATGCTGTCTACAGTGATGAAGCATTGAGCCCCGGCGTCCCGCCAGTAAATGGGATACATAGTCACACCGTCACGACCGAATCACCCACACCCAACGACCAAGAAGACGACTTCGGAGGTGACCAGACTCCGTCTCGGTCCCTCAGAGCGCGAGAGAAAAACAAGATATACAATTTGAAGGTGCTAAGCGACCAACAGCTGGGAAGGGAACGAAAACAACCTGCTCGAAACCTCAACGTTTCTTCAAACGAAGGTCGAATACAATACGTGCTGCCGTTGTATCAGCCGGTGTCGTTGGACTATTATCGTTGCATCAACTGTGGCGCATATCACGAGTCTATGGACCAACTGCAACTACATCTCCAATTATCACACCCAACCTATGAGTATATGCTAGAAGATTCAAACGACGGACCGCTTTTTCGGGTGTCCGCCCTCCGAGAATCGACAATGTCACCGCAAAAGACTTATCATCTTGGGCGCAACATCAAGCCGTTCCACATCCGCACAATGATCTCAGGAGACCAGACTTGGCTCGTGTCACGCTTTGGGCCCGACATGGACGAATCTCTAAAATCGCCCACCAAGAATGCTTCGGGCCGGATGAGAACTGCCTCGCCAATTTCAAAGGCACAGAAGATCGTACCACGGCGACCGGAAAAGCCGAAGCCCGTCAAGGCTGTGGTTCCGGATATCCCACAGCCTCTCTTCCATCCCATTAGCAAGGCAAGGCTAAAGCCTGGCCAGGACGTGCCCCAGAACGCCCCAGACAATACTTGGCTTATCCAAAAGCACCGAGAGAGCATAGGCGACTTCTCTGATGTGACACCAGCAGAAAAGGAATATATATGGGAATGGGATGGTTTCATTCTGCGTCAGAACGTCATCTCCGCCGCGTACTTCCCTCGCGCTTGGTTGAGTTTTGTCCAAGGCAAAGCCTCCTGGCTTGCAAGCGCAGGGCAACGCATGCTCGAGTTTGCAAAGCACTCCAGCGTGCTCCTAGCCAGGAACGCGCTCGATGATGATGACATGCAACAGGCATTTAAATTTATAAACGAAGCACGAGCAAAACATTTACAAGCCGCGAATCAACAAATACCTGAAGACACAAGCCCGTCAACAAAAGATGAATTGACAAAACAGTCTCCGCGAGCCTCACAAATCCGCAAGTGTGCCAATGGGTGCCAAGTATGCCAGCTCCCAGTTCTAAGCTCGCGAATTCTATTATGTTCCAATACGGCGAGTCTTCCATCCTCGTTTACCTTGAACTTTGGAGGAAACCCTTCCCTCAGTCCATCACACCCAATTCACATGTAAATACTAACACAACTTCATCTCTAGGCTTGTTCAAAGCGACTGTATCATGCCGATTGCATCGCAATATATGCTGCAATGCCTGTGACGAGCCCAGAGTGGCTGTGCAATGATTGCGTTAGCAGCAAAGCATCTGACTAGAAGCCCAGATGCTCTCAAAGATCCACTAGCTCATTACACATGAGGGTCTCTCATCACGCAGTAATCCAAGGCTAGCTGAAGAAGCACGAATACCATTCTTCAAGCTGAATACGAAGCAATGACTTGTGTATCATGTATAAACACGTACATAGCTTGCTACAATATGAAAACTTGCCTCAGCGCAGTTGAGGCAAATTTGAAGGCCGCGAGGGGTTGGCCTGTACCGAGAATCATCGACGATGCTGGTTTTTTATTCTATTCTAATACATCAAGGCCAGCCTGTCTTGGGGCGCAACAGCAACGACAGTCCGACAGCGTGTGGTCCCAATGAGCACGCCCCTCCCATCGTGGTGCGATAAGAAAGAAAATGAATATATTACATGTCCAAGCTACACCCAAAGACCAATTTTTTCTCCGACGCCACGGACTGTTCGGAGTAACGGAAAAAAGACAATCCATTCTTATAATGAGAGTCCGTCCCGTGCAATCTTTCCGGCCAGGGGCATTTCCCCTATTCGTGCGTGCTTTACACTGCCCCTGACGTGTGTGATGTGTTCTCCAGCTGTGCTGCTCCCTGTTGTGACGGTGTATGCCAAAAGACTGCCCTCAGAACCGATGCCGACTCTCCTTCTTCTTCTCTCGCTGCTCCTTCTCAGTCTTTTGCCGCTTGCGACTCTCCTCGGCAATGAGATCAGTCAGGTCATCGTCGTGAGCCCACTTTGCACCGATCCCCTCTTGCCTGTTCGTTTCTTCGAACTTCTGTTTGAGGGAGTCCTTGTTGATGCCGTCGTGCTGGTTCAGCGAGTCCACGTCGAGGGCGACGTCGACATCACCGGGCTTCTTCCGCTTGCGAGAGTCATCCTCTGAGCCGAGGACCGGCACGCCCGCTCGCTGTGCGGCCTTGAGATCATAGACGCGATCGCTGCCAAAGAAGCCTTCTGCGCGGACTTGTCTCTCGGGTAGGACTGTGTATGCTGAGCGGGGGCCGACGACTCTTCGGTATCGTAGCCTCGGCGTTCTTTTCGTAGATCCATTTCCCCGCCGATGGAGGTCTCGACGCCGCTGCCGTATTCGTGCAAGGTGCTCGAGTAGCCACCGGGTGTTTCCAGGCCGCTGGGGGTTTCGAGTCCTGCGGTATTGGCGTCCTCGTCCTCGTCCTCGTCCTCTTCCTCGGATTCTTCTTCCTCGTCCTCTTCTTCGCGGGGTTGCAACTCGCCCCATAGGGTCCGGTCAATGGATTCGCCCAGTTGCTGCAATTGGGCTTGGGCTTGCGATTGCGCTCCATTCTGGGCGAGGCCAAAGACGTCACCGCCATATAAAGGCCGGTTGCTCTCGTCCACAGGCGGTTTGCCCCAGCCACCGGGGTGGAATCCCCATGAGCCTCCTGGGGGAGGAGGTGCGTTGAGACCAGGTATCTTCAACGTTGGATACGACGGAGGTGGCCCATAGCGCTGTTGGTTGATCAGCCACGGAGGCGGTGCCCCAGCGGGCATTCCAAGAGCTTCCTTGGTGGCTTCACTGAGCTCACCTGGCCGAAAGTGTTGGAAATCAACTTCTGCCTCCTTGCCCTCGTAGTACACCTCGCCGAATCGAGTGAGCACGGGCTTGGTTTGAAAGCGGAAGAACGCATCGTATAATTTCTGATAGTCGATATCCAGCCTGCCCATCTTTGGCGCGACTCGCTCCCTTTGTTTCTGCTTGAGGGTTTGCTCCGCTTGTTTTTCCAGCACAGCATCGCGCATCTCCGTGATTCCCGTATCGGCAATGAACTGAGGCAAGCGAAAAGCGGCCTTCTCGACACCCCTTTTGGACGACAAGTACTCCCTTTTCAATGACCAATGCGACGGAACTGGGACGACATTTCTTTGGGTCTTGATCTGAACAAGCACTCTGGGATCCGATGAGGATACATCGTGCCAGTCGACGACTTCTGGAATAGATACCAACGCCTTGAGCTCTGCGACGGACAGCTTGTTCAACTCCTTTCGTTTCTTCTTGGATAGCTTCGGCTTATCCTCGTCCTCCTCGTCCGGGATAGCGTCGTCGTCACCGGTCATGACAACCCCTTGATTTCCGGCATTCGCTTCCTTTGCTACTTCGTCTTCGTTTAATGAGGCGCCAAACTTGCTGAGAATGTCTTTGTAGACCGCGAAAACCGGATCATCCTCTAGCGAATCGTCATCAAGACCCGTTGTGTCAGTAACAACAGCAGGTTCAGCGACATCAGTACTGCTGTTCGTAGTGTTGGTGGTGTCTTTTGGATCGGCGACGGATTCGACTCTGTCTTGATCTTGGACTTGATCTTGCTCTTGACCATTGGTAGTCTATTCGCAAGTCAGCTTTTGATCTAGCCCACGTCTTACACTTTGCATCGTTCCAGCCACAAAGCAGGGAGAATTCCGACTGGCTAATACAACTCTGTTCAAACATACCTGATCTTGATGTACCTTCTTCTGTTCCTTCTTTTTGCCCTTCGCATTTGGTTCTTGGTCATTTTTGGGGCGGCCATGACGACAATGGTGTTTGCGACGACGCGCCGCCTCGGTACTCGGAAAAGTATGACGGGTTGGACGCTTTGGTCAGGAGCGCGAAAATTGCGAGAGACCCGTGACAGCAAGTATATACTGCTTCGGGTCTCGTCTCATAGCCTGTCAGGTCGATGATAAGATGAATGGGGGCAATTTCGACGAGGCAGCGCCAATTCCAGCTTGATCGTGAATGTGCCGGCTGGTCTGCGACGGCCACTGGTGTGCGGGACGCTGTCGCTTTCAGTTGGAGAAAGATGGCTGTTGCATACACGCACAGAGATAGTTCCAGCGACGTTGGACGGCTCGATACGAGTTAGTCGAAGTTGCGAAGCGGAGCGCGAAGAGGATTCGGACACGAGAGAAGGCCACACCCTGGAACTTGGTTGGCGTCGCGATAAATCTTGAACTGTGCTCGCTGGCGTCGAGTCGGGAGATTGCCGGGTAATGAATGATTCTAATGAATGGCAAGCACGCTGGGTGGGTGGTTCCGCCGGACGGGACGCTTCAGGGCGCTTCAGGGCGCTTCAGGGCGCTACGTGTGGCCTTTGAACCCCCATCACCCCATCACCCCATCACGCATGTCTGCACCCGTCATTCGGTGGCCCCAACAAGCAGACATGGTCAAGCCGATCGTGTTTACCAGTCGTGAAAGAACGTCTCAGAAGCAACTCTGTCTTCTCTTCCTGTCCTTCGTTTCCCAGCTCCTTTCTTCTTTCTGCCTTCTTTCTCTCTTTATACGCCAGCCTGCGTCTCCGACAGCCCGTGCCAAGAGTCATCGTTATCGCGATCGCAATAGCCGTACTGACTGACGTATCTCGAACATTACTCGAACATCACACCCGTGGTTCTGTCTATACTCTCTCCGTCGACTCCGCCAGCTGCTAGCTGCATGCTGCCATGGAAAAATTTCCAGATCACATAGACGCGCCACGTATGGCCAATGGCATGTCCCGGTCACCAAGTCCCCTGAAGCCTGCTTCGGGTTATGGCCTTCCCAATGGAAGCAACATGATCCGTTCAGATCGACGACCGGCGCCTTCAACCAAGACCCAGAATGGCAACGCTGCAAATGGCCAGCATCCATGGTCATCATCCAACGAGTCAGCGCGTGGCCATGGTCGTCAGAAGAGCTTGGGTGATGCCATTCGAACTATTCGCACAAGAAAAGGAAGTGTCAGCCAGAATGCCCATGAACTTGCTGATGCACTGCGGGCTCCAGTCTCCCCAAAGCTCGTCGTAAGTAACAATAACCTGTTGTCGCCTCTCTCTCTCATGTGTCCTCATTGGCGCAATGCCTAGAAGGTCGCCCAGTTGCTGATGGAGTCCTCGGGTCTAGATACTGTGCGTAATGTGGTACGCATCTTCCGCCTTAACCAGTACGTCCTCGAAATCCATCCTCAATGCCTTCGACAAGCCGGCGACATTGACACTGGTCCAATTCGCCTTCGTGTCGTCTCTTTGTGTCGTCATGGCGTGGCTGGCCTCTATATTTCCCGTTCTTGGCCAAAAAGTCTCAGCCCTGAAACATGCTATTCGCCAACCATCTCGAGACATAATCATGACAACTCTCCCACTCGCCGCCTTTCAAATAGGCGGCCATTTACTCAGTTCGACTGCGACTGCCAGGATCCCGGTCTCTCTAGTTCACACCGTCAAAGGCCTGTCGCCTTTATTCACCGTTCTGGCTTACAGGATATTTTACGACATTCGATACCCCCAAGCAACCTATTGGTCACTCATTCCCTTAACAATTGGGGTCATGTTAGCCTGCTCTGGAAAAACCAGCTATGGCGGACAGATGATTGGGGTCATCGAAGCCTTGTTGGCAACACTCATCTTCGTCATGCAGAATATCGTATCCAAGAAGATATTCAACGAGGCTGCTAAAGCGGAAGTGGAGGGCCCCGGTATCCCATCTAAGAAACTCGACAAACTCAACCTGCTCTGCTACTCATCCGGCATGGCGTTCATCGTCACGCTGCCCATCTGGTTCTGGAGTGAAGGCATCACACTCCTCAAAGACTTTGTGCACGACGGCTCTCTCGACTTGAGCAACAAGAAGGACGCCATGGATCACGGCCGTCTAACCATTGAGTTCATCTTCAATGGCGTCTTTCACTTTGCTCAGAGCATGTTGGCATTTGTAATTTTATCCATGGTTTCCCCAGTCACCTACTCTGTGGCCAGTTTGATCAAGAGAGTCTTTGTCATCATTTTGGCCATTCTCTGGTTCCGCAGTCCCACAACACCCATACAGGCCGTGGGCATTGCATTGACGTTTCTCGGCTTGTATCTGTACGACCGTACGAGCGAGAGCAACAAGGCCGATAGGAAGGCACGCCTCATGACGGAATCCCGCACGGGAACCCCGTTACTGCCCTTGGAAGAAACTCCGGATAGGTCACCCACCGGAGGATACCTCAGCTCTTTCGCAGGGGGCAACGGTTCCAAGAAATCGGTTGAGTAGTTTCTTCTTCTTCGGCATGAACAACAGGCAGGCAGGGCCAGCCTTTTTGTTATGAGCAAATACAGATTGAATCTCGAACAGATGATTCATCATTCTCGATCTTTTCTGAGGGCAAGAAGTTGGTAGAACCTATATCATCTCTCAGCTTCGACTTTTTGTGCCACGACCATCACGGCTAGGTACTGCATTTGCGAAAAAAACATTACAACGGGGCCATTAGGCGTCGATGTCATTATATATTTTTTGGTCCAGAATTTCGCAAATTCTGCGCTTTTACGTTTTGAAAATTTCCCCCAATTTTCTCGGCATAGGGGATCCTCATGGGGGAAAAAAATGGAAAAAGACGAGACCACATTGATTGTACGGTCGCTCTCACGCATGATGTATGGCATGTCTTGGATTTTTTTGCGATATTCTGGCGGGGGTATTCGGAAGTCTAGACGAAGAATGATATCAACATGGTTGTTTTGCCGAGAAAGGGCGTGCAATTCTAATATTCATACATGTACATATATATTTCTACTTCGGGTCATTTTGTCCGCGTGCGAGAGCAAGTAGCCGGGACATATCTATCACCATTTACGGATTATAGACTTGGTATTCTCTTTTGATGTTCATCACACAAAGTCTGTCGCTGGCCCTGGCCAAAAAAACCTGGGGTCGTGTTATTACATGTCGTCTAGGCTGCGCATCACATCACTCGATGAGCCATTCTTCGACTTCGACACCAATACTTCTGCCTATGCCCCTGATGGCCTCCCAACCGACGTTGATGCGCCATTTGCCCGCCCGGTCCATCAAGTCTCCTGTGCCAACGCGGATCAATAAGCGTAGACTGGCAAGCGTGGCGATGGCCATGCCGACGTCGCCGTCAAGACCGCTTGCACCGACAGCGCTCCCGTCGGGGGCCCATTCGCCTCGGACGGCCTCGAATATGGCCATCATGCGCTCTAGAACAAAGGCGTGTGCGCCGAGTAGTTTCCTTGCTATTTTGCGGTGCTTGCTTCGAGGCGTGCCCCTGTTGGCGACGAAGCCGCCGCCTCGCCGGCGCTTCCGGCCATGATGATACGTTGAGAACAAGGTGAGATCGTGTTTCGTACCATTGTGGGACGCAAGATAGGCTGCCAAGAGGAGGAGGCGCGCTGCGATGGGCAGCAAGGCCGTGAGATCTGCGGCGGCAAGAGACTTCGGTGTCGTGGGGTTGGGGCGAGTGTTGCGGCCGCCTTTGCCCGTTGCATCGCTCGGTGTTGATGCAGAGGCGGCATCAGGGCGAACGGCAACGATGCTCGGGTTCAGCAATGACTCGTCCTGGAAGTGAACTCGCACGGCTACCAGGAGCTTGGAGAACTCCTTGTGTGAGTTTGTCCCAGCCAGCACCGGCGCTATGAACCGCGGCCACAGGGCCTGACAACTGTGTCGAAACGATGGCAAGGTACGAGATGCAGAGCGCACAAAGGCGTCGTGGACAGCTGCGCAGAAACGGGTCCACAGGTCGTTTGATTCTTGCTGCGTCAAGCTGGATATCGGTGCTGGCGGTGAGAGGGAGAGTATGCGGACGAATTCGGGCTTCGTGTATGGAGGGAAGTGAAGATGCGCGGAAGCGGGCGTTCGAAGGAACCCGGCTGGCGGGGCTGTCACGATGAAGATACATGTGAGGCATGGCATCTACAAACACGGAGGGTTAGAGTAATATACGGGAAGAAAAAGGGGGGGCGTACAATTTCTGATAACCGAGCGAGTCCCGGCAGCAACGTTGGCGGCGCGTCTCTTTGCCTATCAATCGCATCCAAGACCAGGACCAGCCTCCATCTCGGATCCCTGGTAGGGTCTTTGAGCATCGTGCTCATGGCGACACACAACTGCGCCAAGGTCTCGCATCGTCTGTGCCTGCGCAGCGTCGAAGACGATTCACCCAAATCTCCGTCTGATTGCAGGGCATCGGCTACTGAGCCCACGATGCGCTCAAATAAATGTCGACCTGTGATGCATTGCGCGGCGTTCACAGTAACATGTTTGTATCCTCCGCTTTGCGACGCCGTCTTGACAGAGTCAGCCAGCCGCACGAGTAGTTGCTCTGTTATGCTCGACTTTCCCGTGGCTTCGGTGCCGTGAAGGACAATGTTTCGGCATCGCGCGCCGTCGGGCTGTGAAGAGTGGACAAGTAAGTTAGCATCAGGCCAGCGCTTGTTCCGCTTCCAGTGGCAATGCCACAGGAATCACGGCCATTTTCCTGCTTGCTCTTACATGTACAAGTGTTGCGAGCGATCGGATTTGGTGCTCCCGGCCTGGGAAGCTCGTCAACAACGGGGCGAGAAGCTCATCATTCGGCAGACGGAAAAGTGAGCCCATACTCGCGGAGCTGAGCTCCCAACAGACAGACAGGTTTTCCAGTTTCGCCCGCTAGGCGTGGAAGCGGTGAGAATCAAATGGACGGGATCGGGAGCATGTTTTCGAAGAAGGCGAGCAACAAGACGGCGGGGCTGTGTAGGCACGCCTACTGTAGGGTGTGTGAGACGCGTCTGCCAGATCGGACCCGCGTTGCGTGCCGTCAACTGCTCCGCACGGAGTACTTTAGCCTGTCAGCCTGTACTCCGTATGTAATAATATTGTGTGGAATAATTATACAATTTGTTTTCCATCCCCTCAACACAAACGCCTACTTCTAATGCTCCAGGGAATCATACCAGAAAAACGCCTGCCAATGCTTTCAAAAACATCGCCTACACCATGGTTTGGACACGTCGTTCCATTCAATCTGCGCCACCACCAACACCACTCTCTCGTTCGGTCATATATATCATTCATGAGCTCCTTGAACTCCCATTGCGCAAGGGCCAGTCCGTCAGACCCTCCCTTCCTCGGCCCCTGTAAATTGATCCAAATGGCTTCAGTCGTCACCCTCCAACTCTTTCTTACATCTTGGATCATGTTCTCCGTAAACGTCTGTATGTCTGGATCGAATCCATCTCTTTTCACTTCCAAACTCTCCGGCTCTGCAAAGAGCCTGCTAGCGGGTACCTCTTCATTGTTGTCCCATTCATCTGCGCCCATCTCCTTCAAGCAGCCCTCAGTGATGCGGAACACGCCCCATAGACTTTCCAGCATTTCCCTTAAGCCCGTCCAGCTGTCTGGCGTGGGCTTCGACGCTGAAAGTACGTGGATCGACGGCCAAAACAAATTTTGAAGTGCAAGCATTTGTCTGATCAAGTAGAGCTGTCGTAGTGTCAGGGTCTCAGTCGTTGTCCGAATGTCTCCCATCACGTTCCACACCGTACGCAACAGGATACAAATTGCCGCTGTGTCTTCGGGAAGAAGCTCGCGTGAGATCACTTTAGCCGCGAAGCATCGCCGCAGGGCCTCCAGGTACATGTCGAGTAGTGGCGATGCATCGGGCTCCGCAAAGGCCACGTTTATGATGGAGGGCAGCATTTTGCACAAAACGAAGTCCTTGATATTCCCGTTGAGCATGCCCTTCAGCAACATCTCAATCTGCTCGTCGACCTTGTTGTTGACGATTGAGAGTTTTGCGTTGTTGAAGAGGAGATAGAACAGAGATTGGCTGATGCGACCATCGCCATCCTGCAACCTTAGACCATACGACACAAGGCTGGCCACCTGTAGTTGCGGATCTTCTGCAGGCGGTGAGTATTCCTTACTGATCTGATAAAAGTAATTGTCCACTGCACAAATTTCAGAAGCATGCGTCTTGATTAATGAAATAATGTTCTGAGCAAACATCACATAGCTGGTGTGTTCCGTAGGCATCTGGCTCGTTGTCCTGAGGTCGCTTTTCATCTGTTCCATGACCATTTTCAGGGCCGATGAATACTCTGCTGATAATGTTTTGTGCAGCGTTGGTCCTGCATCTCGCAACGATTTGCGCATGTATGAAATTGAGTACTCGAACAAGTCCCGAGTCACGTTGTAATCAGGCAATGTGCACAAACCAGCAATTGTATCCGGCACTAACGCCTCGCCATGGCGACAAAGTTCTTGGCCAAGCTGTAATTCGTAGCGCAAAGACATGCGAGGCTTTACAAGGCATGAGACCCAGAGTTCGGTAAGATTGAACCCTGCATTATCGAAATCGTCAATATCATATTGCAACAGGGTGGAAATGAAAAGTGTGAGATGTCTTCGGTGATCCAGGTCCAGCTGATGGGGTAATGCGTTGAATATCTGATATTTGCTTTTGTTGAAGAGTTCGTACAGCCGTATCAAGCCTCCATTGACAAATCTCATGCTGATTCTAGCTGCGACTATCACGACATGCTCCATGCAATCATCATGGCCGGTTTTGGCAGTCAAAGATGAGTTGGCTTTGCCACGTGTCGAAAGCACACATCTTGCCATGCTGAAAAAGCTCTGGGACAACTCCTGGTCTAGCGCCAAAAGTGCGTCGTCTGCCACGGCTGAATTCAGCAGTTGACTTTCACTTTGCTGGCTTCCTTCGTTTGCTTTGAAGTCGTCAATTTTTGTCAACATGATTTCTAGAGTCGCCAAAGATGTTCGCAGTATTCCCCATTCCAGGTCAGGCGGTGAGGCTGAAAACTGAGTGAAGATGGTCCGCATCTGAACTCTGTTCACAGCGAATGTCGCAGAAGCTAAATCGGTAGCATGTCTCACCACATCGAGAGAAGCACTTGCAGATGCGTAGAGAATATCCATCAAAGCAGCCTTGTTGGCAGAAATCGTCGCTCGCACCATTTCCTTGCTGATAGAGTTGCTGGCTTCTTTTCCCAGGGTTGCAAGTTGCAGAGCAACATCGGAGGCCACTGAATTGTATTGCTGCAGGACTTGGTCGAAAAACGCGTTCCTCCAAGTATGAAACGGTTTCCACAACGTCCCAGCTTCTCCGGACGCAATGATGTATCGAGAAAGTTGGCTCCAAGCGCGCAAGTTGATTAGGCAAGCTTCTTTGTGGGACGTTGCAGGAACCACAAGATGCTGGATGAGAGTCGGAGACGGGCGATACTCAAGCGGCGCCGCCCAAAACAAGGTGCATAGCAGATCATGGTGATTCCTCAGTGCTGCCAGGTCGCGTTCGTGAACTTTTTCATCTTTGTTGTGTTGTCTGTTGTGATTGGGTACTGTTCTTGCTACTAGGTTGCCGACATCCTTTAGACACCCAGCATCCCGCGACTTTCGTATTGCAACTGCAATGAGTTTCAGGAAAACATGAAAGCACCGATCTTCTGGTTCAATATGTAATGTAGGTCGGCCAGCCAGGTTCTCGAGGAATGATGGAGATTTGTATACCTCTTCATTGCGAAGATGGGCAAGCTGATGAGCACCAAAGAAGTCGAAGATCAACCCGATCACACTTACGCACTTTCGCCATCCCCACTCCTGGACAAGAAAATGACACCGTCCTACAAGAGCCCTGCAGTAGCTGTTGAAACTAGCACCTTGATGCGAGTTGGCATTGTACAGTTCGAAAACTTTCTTTATCAACCCTTGCGGAATTGCCCAACCATCACATGTCGCCTCATGTCGCTTGCCCGCCAACAGAACGCCTGAGTGGCTGAACTCGACGAGAGGAAGTAACATGAACATATTCTGCCAGATACGCTCGTGATCTTGCGCATTGGTGCTTAGTGCGTCCCTCTTAGGGCCGATATGTTGTTGCAGCAAATCCCAAAACGAGCACCTAGGTATCTGAGCCAACTCCAACACTCTCATATTCATAACCCAAGAGTGAACCGCTGGAGTCTCATCGCGAATGCCAACATCCCTCATGTCTGGGTTGCCCAGTTCGATATATAATGATTGAAGATTTTCGAATCCAAGCTTCGTAAGTATTGACATAGAAACATTTGCGATGCTTTTAAGTAGATCTTCGAGAGCAAAGGACTCTGCAACCAGATTTGGGTCCATGCGGCAAATTTTGAGGACGACCAAGGATGTCAAAAGAAGCCTGTCGTACAACTGCGAGATAACTCCAATGTTTTGATCATCCTTCCAGAAAGCGGTTTGAACGGCAGAGCCGATGCGGTCATTGAAACAATGTATGCATTCGCGAGTTCGGGATACAAATGACAATTTGTGACTTTCTTCCACAAAGCTTAGGGAACCTTTGACATAGTTCAATAACAAGTCCATAGCTTGAATTGGAGTCGAATCATTATGATGTGCTTTGTGCGGGTCCGCCAGTTGGGTTTCTAGCTGATCTGCGACGAAATCTAGTACCACACCCAATTCCGACGATACCTGGGCGTTCCATGGGCCCCATCTGAGGACATGAGTATTCAAGATCATGGAAATACGAGGCCGTGATTCTGTCCAGTCTATTGGAAAGCTAAGGGCGGCGCAGGCTTGCAAGTGCCCACCTCCAATAAGTGTAGACTCATGAAAGAACACGCCCGGTTGAAGTGGGAAAATTTCGAAGTGGTGGGTGTATTGAGTACCGTAAGGGCCTAAGCCATGCAATTTGCCAGCAGCAAGATTTGTGACGGGTGGAATCTCGGCAGAGTATCCATGAGGCACTGGGTCGTTGGCATGACTGTATTGAGGTGTGCTGATATCAATTTTTCGGGGTAAAGTCCGTTTACGGCACCTTGGTCCAATTTTGTCCCTTCTAAGTTGTTCGGGTCGGGGGCCTGAAAAGATACTTGACTGTATCGGAAATGAAAATGAGACGGCTTCGGCATCAGAGGGATATCTGGTTTCGGGCTCCTTCAGCGACGGCGTGGAGATGCCATGTTGATATAGATTGTCGAGAAATTTTTTCCTCGAGTGAAACCCAGATTTTGTCATACGATGAGGCTCGTCTGTTTCTAATTGTGCCGGGCGTGTCGTGGCTTTAAGTGCCGTCGAGTCTTGCACATCGTTCCTTCGCCGAACATGCTTGACGGATGATCTTCCTGACTGGCTATGGCCTGTTAAGAATCTGATTGAGCCCCCAGCGCTAACATGTTTGACAAATTTTCGAGACGCGACGATTTCCGCCGCCGGCGGAGTTGCAACTTGAGGAGCCCGGTTTCCTGACGATTCTTCAAGTGCAGCGCGGCTCTTCTTAGTCTTACGAAGGGACTTACGAAGGGACTTTGCCACCTCAGTGACTGAACTACGTTGCTTGAGCGATCCTGATCGCCACTGATTCAGAACAGATACCGCATCGATTTGATCTTGTCGAGTTGCAAGCTGTATTGTCTTTGTCCGAGGGCAAGAACGGCCTTGACTGATTCGACTTCTTGCCGTTCGAGCGGCAATCTTGAGGAAATGGGGTGCGTCCGACTGGATTGTATCCAAAATGCCAAGTTTTGGCGGCCGTCGCTTGACCTGCTGTGACTTAATTTTCCGAGGAGCTCGTCCTTGGTCAGCCCTAGAAATGGTCGTTTTCTGCTGTGTGGACGACCATGCTCCAGCATCGTAATCTCCAGGCTCCGTCAGATGGGCAGTGATCTTTGTTTGCCACGACTTAGCAAGGCGACGACTAGGGTTAGGGACCCCTCTGGATGATGTATTACTTTTCTTATCATTCGTGGTGGCAGATAACTTTGTTCGACGCTTTTTATATACTTTTGACGGTGCCATGAAGTCGACACGATTGTCCTCGATCACGGAGTCACCGTCATCATCTTCGTCAATAGTCAGTATAGTCGTGGTATTCGAAGAAGTAAGACTCTCCACAGCATGGAGAGCTGATTTCATTGGGACATCAACATGGTCCTCATGAGTTGCGAGGGGCAGACTACTGCTCTCTTTATCTGAATACTCAAAGAGGTCTGGTACGGCGGTGCTACCAGGTACTGTGTGTCGTAACTGAGCAACTCCACGGCGGCCCTCTTTCATAGAAGCTCCACGTGGGCGGTGATTATTTCTGACAGTCTTTTCCGCCTTCTCGCGTCCAGTCTGTTGATCCAGGCGCAACCATGATGCAGGAAGAACGCCTCGTATTCGACGACTCATAGCAGTAACAGCTTCCCCTTCGCTTTCAGAAGTGGTCGCTGAGTCAGACAGCTCAGGATGGTCATCATCTAAGACTATCGCCAGAGTAATGTCGTCCTCGTCGGAGATTTCATGAACATTATGCTGCTCCACAAATTCTCTGGCTCTGGAAAGCTCGGGTTCTTTATGAAGACTAGGCAAGACCAAATTCTCACCAGTACCAGGATGTAAAGTGCGTGATGGTAAAGGGCTGTCCGGAGGTGGCGGAGGTGGCAAATTTGGGGAGAGGCGAGTCGACATAGCAAGAAATGAATCTGAGTCAATGGGATCGCTGTCGATGATGGTTCGTCTCCTTCGCTTCCTGGTGGAGGATTTTGGGGAAGTTGCATATCGTTTCTGAGTTTTTGATTTGAATAGTCTCGGTGGTTTTAACAGCAAGTCATCCAAGGCAGGCAAATACTGATCAAAAAGGCTAGTGATGTCTGTTTCCGCTTGGGAGCTCGGCGGGCTACTGGTGTTGATATGGCCCGATGTTGGTGAATTGCGTAATGGTGCTGAAGATGACACACCCAAACCGTCAGGCACAGGTCGTATGATGTCTTTGCTAGGAGAGAAAGATGTTGAAGGAGGCAGTTGGGGGACTCCTGACTATCCTCTTCGAAGCCTCTATCCTGGGAAATTCTTGACAGTTCATCGCCCTTTGTTCTCTCGAATTCTGAGGCCATTCTCATGGGCTTCAAACCATGCATTTTCCAAGTGTTACTAAACTGTGCACTTTCCAGCAAATAGGGATGTTCTTGTATCGGTTTTCGTGGACGAAGAGACCGCTCATAGCGAACTGCAACCCGAACTGCTTCACTATTTGCATCCCGACCCGTTTTCGGATACTCATGAATAGACATATCATCGTGGGCGACATTGGGCTTCGTTTGAGCTGTAGATTCGATAGGCGAGGCTGGAAGGAGTAGACTTCGGTTTGGAGACGAGGGAGCGGTAGCAGGCTGGTTCGGTCGTTGAGTAGGTGCTGAGAATCCATCACTCAGGTCGCCGAATTCCTCTGCGACGTTTTGAGAACTTCCTCATTAGGCACCGATGACAGTGGTGACGAAGATGCTGAGTCGAAAGTCAAGTCTTTGACAGGGAAAATGCGAGAAGTGGGAGTGTTCTCATCATGCTCAGAATTGGGAAAATCCCAAATGTCTTGATCCAGGTCGGTTTCTGAAGATATCGAATGGCTTGTCTCGACCAACTGAGATCCAGACTGCTGGCTCTCGAATCCTGCCTCGTCTTCCGAATCTGGGATTTCACCCAAGTCTTTCCAATTAACCATGACGAGAACTCGACATGATCTCTATTGCAGCAACTGCTTGCAATGCATGACAGCAAAGTAGACACGGTACTTCTTCCAGGCTTCGAGTTTGGCGGTTAGAGTCGTGCTCTGACAGAAAGAGTCGTGATACTTGCTGGCTGGGCAATTTTTCCAGTTTGTTGTATCTTTCGTCCGAGAATGTCAAATCCGGAGATTCTTAAGCTGGGATGTCAACGCGATTAGCTTGCAGCAGACGCGTTCCGGCAGCTTCACGCGCTAAGTGGAGAGAGTTTTGCGGGAGCACGTTATTAGTTTAGGTACGGAGTACTCCGTACAGTGGGTGTAGACTACGGAGTAGTAGCGACCTGCCAACTCACTGCCGCCAGGCCACATGCGGGCCACATGCGCACCACATACAACTACTACCGAAACAATATTCTTTACGATAAACAGACACCCTAACCTACTGACTTCAATAGCAGATATGAGCGGGTTTCAGAGAGCGCTTCCGGTTGCACTAGCAGTATTCACCGGTGTGCTAGGAGGTAGTCAAAAAAATTCCAAATTCATCCATCCATTTTTATTTCTTACAAGGTCTACGTCTTCAGATTGCTCACAGCTTTAACAGGGTACTACACCTTCCAGCCAGCTCTGGTACAAAACAAAAACTTGCACAACAATGCCACAGAGTCTCTGTAGGTGGTTCAGGAGAGTAAATAGGAAACTTAATGCCTGATTGACAAATGAAAGCAGATCACCCGTCACCACACCCGACCCTGATGGCTTGAGGAATCTAAAACCGGACGATGGGGGTACAAGAGATGCAAAGAGATAATGCACGGCTTCAGCACAGCATTCTCACTGCTTTCTTATATGGTTCACTATGGTGCTATGGTACTTCGAATGGATGAGTAGGTTTGATGGTTTGTCCACCGCAGGCACCAAAATTCATTGTCCCGAATCGTATAGAATATCATTTCGGCACATAAAAACAAAAGTTCTTGTAAATATCAAATTCGTCACAGGATAAAACTGACCCGAGTTTCACATTATAAAACTTGAGTAAGTACGATCTATCGAAATGCAACTTTGTTCCGTGTTAAATTTCATCAAAGACTGTGCGCAACGAACTATGATGTCATTGTTTGCGCTACATAATTGAGCAACATGTACCTTTGCATCACCGGTTGTTTTTGCGTTTCAACACAAGTTATCGCCCGGTAAGTTGCCGGATCCATTGACACTTAACTGAGACCGCAATACGTTCTCTCACACTCCGGAAGGACAAAAGTAAAAAGCAGCCACGACAAATCCATCAATGCCCCGAGCCTGGCTCCTCGAGTGCTAGGACCTGTTCGATATTGTCAGTAAATGTTTTTTAATTTGAATCACTTGGTCACAAATCTGCTCACCAATGCTGTTCGGCACGGTATGTACACCTGCGCCCAATTCTTTCGCCCGTTCCACTCCATGGGAGTTGTGAAGAAACGGGTGCTCTCATCTATTCTGTTGAATCCGCCGACGTCCTTGGCGTCCGTATTCAAGACGATACGGTATGTACCTGCAACCTCAACGCCGACCCGGTAATCAGTGAAGCTCGAGGAGTGGTGAAAATTGAAAATGAAAACCAAGCCTGCTCTCTCAAAGACTATGACTTTGTCTCCCTCATGTTTGAGAGAAATGTAGGCCTGAGGAGCGCTCAGCCAGTGGTACTTGGCTTCAGATTGATTCATCGCTCTGTCGAAATTGTTGAGATACTGATACCGAAGCAGAGGGTCGTCTGTAAGATTCAGCTGGCGACGGGCATACCAAAAGGAATTGTTATTGCCTTCTCGAGGAAAATCGAGCCACTCTGGGTGACCAAATTCATTACCCTCAAAGTTGAGGTAGCCTTCGCCTCCGAGTGCGTGTGTTATAAGTCGAATCATTTTGTGAAGTGACATGCCTCTTTCGATAACGGGGTCAGTGGAGACAATTTCGACATGTTCGTGTACATTTCTGCATCGCAGAGGTGCATCATGAGTGTTTTATCGCCCACGAGACTTTTCCTTGTTAGTATTGCGTTTCCGTTGTTCAGGGATTAATCAACTTACGCTTGGTCATGGCTTTCGCAGTATGCAATAGTCTTCTCTCCATGTCGTCGATTTGTCAATGTAAAACAGATGTTTCCTATATCCCATTCTTCATCCTGTAGCTCTTTCAGAATCTTGATCCACATATCAGGTACCGCCATGGCTAGGCGATAGTCGAAGCCAACACCACCGAGAGCAACGGGCAGGCATAGAGCCGGCATTCCTGAGACATCTTCTGCTATAGTTATAACCTCGGGATAAAGAGAGTGCAACATTTTGTTGGCGACCATGAGATAAACAACGGCCTCATCATCAACATCGGAGCCGAAATATTCATGGTAGCCGCCGGAGAAGCCTCTACACAAGTGTCAGTCGATGACAAAATAGCTTTCCACAGGGATAACTTACGCTCCGACGCCGTGATGCACATAAAGCATGCTGGTTACACCATCGAATCTGAATCCATCGAAATGATACTCGTCCATCCAGAATCTTAGATTGCTTAGAAGAAAACGCATGACTTCGTGATGACCATAGTTGAACAGTCTGCTATCCCATTGATCATGGCGACCTTTGCTGCCGCCATGGAAGTACTGATGGTCCGTACCATCGAATTCATTCAGTCCGTCCAGCACATTTTTTGAAGCATGGCTGTGAACCACATCCAAAAGCACCGTTATCCCCATACTGTGAGCTGTATCAACTAGCTCCTTTAGATCTTCCGGTGGGCCGTATCTGCTGCTGGCAGCGAAGAAGCTATTGATTTGATAACCAAACGACGCGTAGTACGCATGCTCCATGATGGCCATGAGTTGTATAACGTTATAGCCAAGATCCTTGATTCGTGGCAGCATGTTCGTTGTGAACTCCTTGTAAGTCGCTACCCTTTGCTCTGGAGTGGATATACCGACGTGAGCCTCGTAAACCCGAGTGCTCGCGGGCTTAGCAGGTCTCGGGTGCTTGAAGACATATTTTTCTGTTGCGCTTGGGTTCCAGAATCGCGCCTCATAGGCTGGGGATATACTCAAATCCTGAGTGACATACTTGATCCAGACCGGGAGACGATCGACACATTCTCCCGTAGGTAGTTCAAGAGTAACCTGGTGTGAAAACACTCCATTAGTCAATGCCTGGAAGGAGACCGTCACGTAGGCTGACCTTGATCTTTGACTTGTGTGCTATGGCGGGCTGGCCATCTTTCGCAGGAATAACGATCTCGAAAATACCGAAGTCATTTTTTTCATTAGGTGAGACTTTCGGTCCCAATCATCTGAAGTTCACATCAGTGAGTCTTTGATCAGTCGTGTGATTGACGGTAAGAACGCACTGAAGTCGCCGATAATAGAAGCTGTTATGGCGTTGGGAGCCCATTCTCGGTAAGTGATACTGTTGTCAGAATTCACATTCAAACCAAATTTCTCGAAGCCCTACATAATGGTCAGATGAAATTGACCCTCTCAGATGGAAAACAGCTTCGGTTATCTTACGCGAGTGAACTTTTCCAATCCACCTTCGTTGGCTTCAATTGTGCTAATCCACTCGTTTGCTTTGGCGTATCGTCGTCTGAGGGGCTCGCTGAAAGGCTCTAGCCATGGGTCGAGTTTGACCACACCTGCAACCTCAGTCAGCTTGGTCAACATTGTGAGTGTTTGCTATCAAGACAAGCTACCGACCTGTGCCATCTTGAGGTAGATCTTCAGCTTTCAGGCCGGACAACCCGTGGGCTTCAATTGCTTTCTCAATATCCGTCATGGTGTCGAGAAAACCTTTACCCCTGTTGCGTGGGTTTTTCACCAAGTTTTTAGGTGTAGTGTGTTTGGTCCAAAGATTGAGAGCTGGGGAGCTGGGGAGCTTGGAGGTGGGGTAATCAACGTAATAGCAGCGTCACTGAAACGAATTTCGAGGAGAAATATAAAGTTGAGGACAATTGAGGTGGTGAAGGGTCTAGAATTGGGTACGCTTCCAAGCCCCCAGCGAGAATTTAATCAATATTACAGGTGTGGCAATTGTAAGTAGGGAGGTATGCTGAGTGACATTTTGATGGCTGCCGTGCCAATGGTCCAATGCCTGTTCTGGGAAGCAATCGATACTGATAATGAGCTTTATCACAACTATCAGTGTGGGTCGTACTCCGTAATGGCGAGCGCCATGCGGAGGCGCTGAATATGACGTCGAAGTAGCGCCAAGCGGGCAGAGATGTCTCAATGCGCAAAAGTGCCAGCCAACACTCTCAAGGTACCTAATTGCATTACCTACTCCGTACAGTGGGTGTACGGACCTGTACCGTGCCGGCCTAGCCCACCCATCGTACTTTCCCTGTTTCCCAAAATGGCGTGCAAGCACTGGGCAATTACTTACTTGTACTTATTGTTGTGGTAAAGAGTCAAGCACTGGAACGAAACAAGCCCATGCTTTCGGTGAAAGCGTACGCAACCATTCAAGATCCCTTTGGGCTCTCTCTGGCTTAGTGACTCTCTCAGAGCTATTCCGTCTTCTGGATCTTCTTCTGTCATGTTTGATTAGAACCGGCGCACAGATCACAGGCAGACGAAGCACCCACCCCCACCGCTCCTACGACCCGTTCTCCTACGAATGAAGCTACGAATGAAAGAATGAGCTATGCGTAGTCGTTTCGCAGGTCAGGATGCGTGTGCAATCTAGGGCATTACTTCGCCGTGTGCAGGTGTCCAGGATCCAAACGCCGCGATTTTGTAGCTCGAGTAGTAGACATCATGTGCGGCGAGTTTCGACAACATCCTCTCGAGGAGTGTCAAGCCGATCTCCGGACCTGAACTCGGGGTTTACAAGAAGTTATGATCCTACGGTTGAATCTGGACGGGGCCCGATGTTCAATAAAGCCAAGTTTGGCGTCCCCCAATTCTATCCGAGAGACTTGAAGAAGCGAGTCGATGAATATGTTGTCGGTCAAGAAAGAGCGAAGAGGACTATCTGTTCAACATTGTTCAACCATTATCAGAAGCTCAGACGATGGCATCAACATGAGCATGAGCGCCGAAACCTGCAGGATAAAGTGATGCGTCAGCGCTTTGCTCGCGATAGGGAGCAGCATCAGAAGCGAAACGAACCACACCGAGTTGAAGGTCTGCGGCTATTTTAAATATCTTCTGTATTCCTGTTCGCAGCACATTGAAACTGACTGTATATCTGCTTGGATCTAGATGAGTTCCCGGGGCATAATGAGTCTGTTCGACCTCTCCACGAAGCGAACAAATATGAAGATGATCCTCTTGATCATCTGTATGTCCCTGAGGATCCTTCCGTGCCAAATCATGTGAAAATCGACAAAAGCAATCTTCTTCTGATTGGTCCAACCGGAGTGGGTAAGACCTATATACTAGAGTATGGTCACCCTCTCGTCTCCTGCGCCGATGTTTATCGCTGACTTGCAACAGAACCCTCAGCAAACAAATCCATGTTCCCTTCTCAATATGCGATTGCAATTCTTTGACTCAAGCTGGCTACATCGGGCAAGATGTAGAAACTTGTATCGAGCGCCTTCTTGTAGAATCCAACTATGACATCAAAGCTACGGAGTATGGTATTGTCGTCTTGGATGAGTTTGACAAACTTGCCAGAAGGGAGTCACCTACCGGTCGTGATGTTGGGGGAGAAGGTGTGCAACAGGCTCTACTCAAGCTAGTCGAGGGCACCAAAGTCACCATAAACGTGAAAGACAATCGGTCATCGCGCTCGAGTCCTCCAATTACCACCAACTACGACTCTGCTGGTCCGGGTTCTTCCGCGACACAAACAGCGCCTCCAGGGGGCAAGGTTGACCAGTACACCATTGATACAAGCAACATACTGTTTGTATTTTGTGGTGCTTTTGTCGGTCTCGATAAGGCAATACTGCAAAGAGTAGCCAAGCCATCTATGGGTTTTGGTGGTGAGTTGAGAAGCCGATCATCACTTTCAGGCAACAAGAAGCAGATTCTCCCACCAAGCCTATTCACCCACGTCGCATATCGTGATTCCATGCCAATCTCTTTAACTGCTCTAGACCTTGCAACACCTGCCGACCTTCAAAACTTTGGTTTCATTCCTGAGCTCATAGGTCGTTTACATAACATTTGTGCTCTCAGCCCCTTATCCTCTGAAGACTTGTTACGGGTTCTTACAGAGCCGAGAAACTGTCTTGTTGCTCAATATACGGCTCTTTTTGAAACATACCCGTCCCGGCTGTTCTTTACTGAAAAGGCGTTGTATGCCATAGCGGAGAGAGCAGCCACTTTTGGAACTGGAGCAAGAGCTTTGAAGATGGAAATGGAACGCGTCCTAGCCGAGCCTATTTTTGACGCACCAATGCCTTACGTCCTCATACACGAAGCTTGTGTCAATGGGTCGGAACAGGTTCTCTATTGGGGTAAGGAAGGTCGATTCGAGGTTGATCGGCGATTGCAAGAGGAGGCGATGGATCGTCTATCTCCACTGCCTCAAGTCAGTTTTGAGCGTTCGAGAGAGGTTGGGCAGAGCGGGGGTAGATCACTCCAGTCATCCATGGCGGAGAAACAATCGTCAAACAAGGCGCACAATGTAGTCAGGACTCAATTATGGGAATAGGTGCTCAGCATCAAAGCTCCATTTGAATGACATAAGACATGCGTAGCAAAGTAGCGTAGGCTTAATGAGCAGTGGCACAAATAATTTCTTTTTTGTTGCATCCCTCCGGCGTCGTACAGTTTTTACACCCTCTAATGAATCCACCTCCTCCATCTTGCAGCCTTGCATCTCGATTCCACGGCGCGCTAGGACAATACTACACATGGTGGAAGACCTCCATGGGTTCACCTATACTTCTAACACAAAAGAAATTACATGGAATTTGTAGAGAGTGTTTAGTGGCCCTTGGAAGGAGACTGAACCAAGCCCTTCCCACTGTAATTCTCAGAGGTAATACCGGTGAGGGGATCGGCTTTTTGTTGCTATAGAAGAGGTAATTAGAGACGTTTTCCATCCACGATGGAATGACTTCAAATCCATGGCGCAAAACTTACAATTAGAAGCTCGTTGGAAGCCTCCTGGTATTCCTTAGACATGGTAGATGGTTCGGGTTTGGCAAATGATCGGATGGCGGCGAAGATGGCGAAACTGGCAGCAATGCCGACGGCGACGCCCCAGGCAATGCGGGCGTTGGTGCCAGGAGGGTCGACAGCACGAGGACCATGGGGACCGAAGGCAATCCAGTATGCTGCAGAACAGTCGAATTAGTTGATGTGTGTCTATCGTGAGGCCATATGATTATGGGATATGAGGGTGTATGTGCAAGCCACCCAACCCAATCGAGGCCGGAGCGAGAAGACTGCACGGGGTAACGTTGCAGAAGAGCCACTTCTGAGTCTCCCTAAGGACGACGACTCCTAGGTGCAAGCTGGTGGTATTGTGGCTGTCTACGCCGCGTTACAAGAGAGTCGTGGTGCATGGACGGGTCGGCTATCCGGGAAGTATTTTCGAGGGGAAAAACCCTTTGGAACAGGGAAAAGGTCAACCTACCGGCCTTCTTCTCCTGCAGAGTCAACTCGCTCCAGCTACCCTTCATACGGTCACGAAGGGCCATCCATAGGTCAGCCTGCTCCTGAAGGGGCATGCCCTCCCATCGCTTCTCAATGTTCTTGAGGGTAGGGTTTGAAAGTGCCTGGGTGGAAGATGCTCGGGAGGCGGCAGCAGGGACACTGCGCACCAGGCCCTTGCGCAACAGACTAGACGCCGGGGTGCGCAGCATTTTTACAGATCTCGACTTCGAAGTGTGAAAATGTCAATTGGCGCAGTTTTCGGCGGGTGGAGGGTATATAGAGGCGTCTCGGGTTCGGAATCAGTCGTGCTGATGGATTTCCTCCGTTGGCCCCCTGCGAAAGAAAGCTCAGGTTTTGGTGACTAAGCACCCGAGGATAGTGAGAATCACGTGGGTCAAACCAATCACTGTTGGTGGATTTGTCGTTGATGCGTTTCCTCTTTCATTGATGCTTACTCCGTATCCGAGACTTGACACACACAAGTCGCACCGACAAATGAACGCATTGCGATAATGCATTTTCTTGGTACATATTACTGTGAAGTCGAGTAGTGCACAATTGCTTCATGTCGATCCCGACTAGCTCAAGTTCCTACAACCACCACGGAGTACGCACAAGTTATAAATTCTCGGGCTCGGCGGTGCGAATTCGCGCCAACAGAGCTTCCGATGATTCTCCCTTGCCTTGAGTCAAACGAAATAGAAACGAGAAACCAGTATGTTTCACGCGTGTTCGATCATCTCGTGTGTTAGTTGGTATTCGTCTCTTTTCGCACCAACATGGTCCAGTATCACGCAAAGGCTTGCCTGCGTATATTTTACCTCCGCAAAGACTTCGTTGAGAATCCACAAATATTCACTTAACCCCCTGGGGTGTTGCGGCGCAACTGTGCCATGTCGGAAATAAATCTTGGTGAATAAGAATATATCTACTCCGTACTCCGTATACGAACAAGATACAGTCTGTAGAGTGAAACTCCACAACAAGATGGGGGAAAACGATATCTAATTGGTCCTGCTCCGTACTTTGGGCAATACCAATTCCCGCGGACTCATAGACTTACATGTCCTCCTCGTCATGCACGTTATTCTTCTGCGTGGCCCCAGCAACTCGAATTTTTTTAAAGAGTAATGAGAAAAAAGTCTCAC
The DNA here is from genome assembly GCA_021950295.1 of Epichloe scottii. Taxonomy (NCBI): domain Eukaryota; kingdom Fungi; phylum Ascomycota; class Sordariomycetes; order Hypocreales; family Clavicipitaceae; genus Epichloe; species Epichloe scottii. The sequence goes on along the minus strand of CP083247.1, from coordinate 4,492,052 downwards.
TTGTTAAATGGGTCGCCAGCCGCGACAGCGATCGATTTCATGTACACTGTGCCGGGTACGCAAGCTCCGTTGCAGTCGCGTATTCCCGTGTTCCAATTGCACAACCCGTGGAGTGGTATGCCAACATGACAGTGTACGGAAGACTATAGCTACATCTGTGCCTAAACCTAAAAATCGATATGTTGACCCTACGAGGCGTGTACGCGTTAGACCCGATATGGTTATAGATGTAATTAAGCGATATAATAATAGACCACATAGTTATCCGCTAAAGAGCTAGTGCATGCATATATCTAAAATAGTTAATTACTAAATAGCCTAATTAATAAAAACAAATCCTACTATAGTTAATTCTTCTCTTTTTCTTTTCTTTAGTAACCCTTAAGCATATATATATGCCTATATAGACCTATATAATTTCCTACTCTTCTTTTTTGCTATATTTTACTATTTTTTTAGCATAAGAATATTAAATATTTATATTTAAACATTTTTATACTTAAAAAACATATAGAGTAGAGCCACATAGCTTTACATAGGTTTATATCTATTTACTAATGTTTTTTAAGTTAGTGCCTATATAACCCTTTACTCCCCTATTACACCCCTATATAAATATTTATATAATATCTATAAATAAAATTACGTTTAAAATCACGCTTCTAATAAAATTTAATAATATTAATCTTCCTATAGATATAATAACTCTTAAATATAATACTATAGATAAGGGTAGGACTATATAGTTTTTTTTAATTATAAGAGAGTATATAATAGGAAAAGCTACTATACTATTCCTTAAAATACCTCCTACTATATATTATAGCTATCTATAGACTATTATAGATACTTATAGGTTATAGTTAAAATATTTACTTAAGTTCTAAAAAGTTTTTAAGTAAGGTAAGATAGTTACTTTAAAGCTTAAATATAAATATATATAATTAGCTAATGCTCTTATTAAATACTTATATAGGACTATATATACTAGTTAAGATAAGTATATAAGCTATAGTAAGGGTAATAGTGTTTTTATAGATTATATATCCTATAATAGTATTTCCCCTAGCTATATAAACTATTATAGTGCTAGGTATATATTAAAGTGCTCTCTTATTACTCCTAGCCCTAGTAAGTACCTATATAGAGCTTTATAGATTTATACTAATTATTATAGCTCTAACCCTAATAAAAAAACGCGAGTTATTAGATAATAATCTATTTACTAATAAAAGCAGTAGTTAATTAAAACATATAAAATGTAAAGCTAGAGATAATATAGATATAAGCTTAGGTAAGATTATACTAGACTATATAACTACTTTTAAGCCTACTTAGCTCTAATAAATAGTAAACCTACTTAGATAGCTTACTAACTATATTAATATAGTTTAGAACTAATCTATACATAGCTATATATAGGTTCTTAGAAGGGTAACTTTAGCTTAAGCTTTAGGAAATGTTTTTTTTGCATTAAAGCCTATATAAAGGCGTAAATATGCTTATAAATCTTTATATAAAAATAATATTCTAGTTATATATACTTATTTAAATATACCTATAAATACTTATAAATGTCTATAAAGGTGTTTTATTATATATAATTATAATATAACTAACTATATAAATAATAAGGGGTATATATATATATTTATTTGCTTCTATAGAATATTATAAGTAATTTCTCTTCTTTCTATACACTATAATAAAAATGCTATAACTAAAAGCAAACCTTAAGCCTCTATATAATAAGATATATGCTTTATATATGTCTAGAAGTAAAGTTATAATAATTATATAAGAATTAAAATTATAATATAATATAAATATTAGCACCTAAATACTATATAAATCCTTATAAGTATAGGGATTAATACGCTAGAAAAGAAGCATTATTACTAAAGAATTACACACCTATATTTATTATTTATTTTTTTATAAGTGCTTAAAAGATAAGTATATTCTTTTATAGCTTTAGAATAAGGGATTTATAATTAATTTATAATAGCTTATTAAGCTATAGAAGGAAGCAGGGATTTATTACTAGTAAAGCCTAGAAATAATTAACCTAGTAATTTCTTATACCTATACTTTTTTTAATAGCTATCTTTAAGTATTATTAATCTTAAAAGGCTATAGTTAAAATTATCTATATATATATATAAAATAGTAGTATTATATTATCTTATAAGATACGCTATACTCCTTATATTATAAGATTATACCTAATAATATTCTTAAGCACTAGGGTAAATCTTGGATTCCTTAATAAGATTTTACTATTTTAGGGCCTAACTAGCTATAGTTAATTAACACATATAATAAGCTTAAACACTAGGGTTTTAAGATCTATATAGGTATTAATACTTACTTATAATATATTATATAGTTCTACTATAGAATATCCGCTAATATAAGCTAGAGCACTGCTATTTAGTATATTAATATGCTTTAATAACACAGTTATATACCCTATATCCTTTAATCTAATTATAGTAGAGAGACATTATTACTCTATAGCTTACACTACTTTTTATCTAGGACCTATATAAAGATATATAATAATAAATAAGTGCCTATTAGCTTCTTAGACTATTAGTTCTTTAGTAAAAGTATTTATAATACCTAAATTAAGAGCTAGTAGCTTTAATTAAGTAAAGGATAAGCTATTTTTTAGTGGGTTAGTATTATAATAGCCTATTTACTTCTATTTTATTCTCTTACTAATATATTCTAGAAATACTTTTAGTAGCTATTAGATAATAGCTATTTTAATTGCGGTTTAAAGGCTAATTATATTACAATCCTTTTTATCTATATAGATATTATCTAATAAGAGCTTATTAAGTTTATATATATATAGAACTTATATTATATCTATTATTAAGTAAATTAACCCTATATAAAGAGTAGTTAGCCTATAGTACTATATTATAACCTTAATAATATAGCCACTACTAACTATATAGAAGAGATACCTATAGATTACTTTTAGACTTGCTTTAACTTACTTAAACGCAATATTAAGGATATTAATAAGTTTCTACTAGACACTATAATATAAGTATATTAATATCTAATTTAGGAATTAATTAGTAGCCTACTAGAATATCTAAAAACCCTAATTATCCTTAGCTAGATAAGTACTAGTTATTATAGTTAAAGTTATTTAAATATAAGCTTAAAAAAACATAACTAGAGCTTAGTCTACTTAATCCCACTCTTAATAGGTAAGATAAGCTTATTTAAATACTATAAGACTAAGGAATTAAAATTAATAAACTATAAAAGGAGCTAGATAAGGAGCTAGAGAAGTAAAAGTATTATATAACTATAATCTATTCTATATTACTCTATAATTATATCTTCCTATATATAACTATATATAATAATAGGATATATAGCTAATATTTTAGTAGCCTATACCTTCCTATATGCCTATTTAGCTATAGTGGTTTTAATTATATCTTCTTATATAGACTATTCTTTAAGTATATCTTTAATAAGTATACTAGGACTTACTATATTATCCTTAATATTAGAGAAATTAGGGAAATTATCTTTAATATTTCCTATATAAGCTACTATATATATTAATAAATCTATACTAGCCTCCTTCTTTAATAGATACTCCCTTTTAATAGGCTAAGGGGATAAAGGGTTAGTTATCTACCTTTTTCTTTTTATTATAGCTAGTTTTACTTTTACTTTCTTCTCCTCCTTAATTATATATACTTTAATATTTACGTGTTTCTTTAGCTTCTCTTCTTTAATACTAAATAGATTATTATTTTCCTTCTTCTCTTCTACCTAGAAGAATATAAGCATATACTTATATAGAGGGTTAATCTTTATACTATATACCTTAAGTAAATCTAATATAGACTTTATTTAGAGTATACTAGAAGGGTAGAAAGAAATTAAATTTAGTGCTCTATATATATAACTAGTAATAACTTACTATTTAATACTATAGAATAATTCCTAGTCTCTAGCCTATTTAGCTAGGTATTATAGTATAGTAAGATAATCTTTATACTATAGCGCTAGATAATACTTAAAAAGTATTATAACTTTAAATACTATCTTTAGAAATAAAGGATTATATTATATAATAGAGAAACTAAGTTTATTACCTATCTATATAGTAGTATAGTAAAAGAAAATTATAAGTTTATATAGCTATATAGTAGGCCTTCTTTAGTTTTTAATTACACTAGCTAATTAATAGCTATTTCCTTCTATAATAGCTTATTAAAGTAATTACCTATATATACTAGCATTTAAAGATAAAGAAATAAGCGCTTATATTAGTTTTCTTTTAACCTTTATTATTTAAGAACTATTACTAGTTAAATTAATTATCTCTAAGTTATTATTTATAGTTATAGGTATTAATAATTATATTTTAACTAGATTAGCTATATTTAGATTTATAAGATAAGTTCTATAAAATAAACAGAGGGTCTAGTCTAGATTAAGATAGTATAAGACTCTATAGGAAAATCCCCTTAGTTTATATATATTAGAATCTATTATATAGGCTATATAATAATACTATATAATAAGGAATAAAGTAATCTAAGTTTTTTCTATAAAACGCTAAGAAAAGTTAATTTTTATGCGTATAAACTCTACTCTACTACTTTACTAATACCCCCTATTATAGGCCTACTACTATAATATATTACTAATTATATTCTATTATAAAGGCATAATAGTCTATAAAATCTTATTACTTAGTAGTTAATTCTTAGATAGGGTAGTATATTACTATTTAGCTTTATCTATAGGATATTAGTATAGATTAAGATTAGAGGTAGTGTATATACTATTATAAGTATAGTTAAAACCCTATAAGGCATATATATAATTTATATATAATCCTAATATAATTAAATCTAGCTTAATGCATTCTTTAAAGACTCCTTTTCCTTATAAACATTTATTATAAGGCTAATTGCATTTATAGCTAAAGATATAAATTAGTATTATATTAGAATTTTAGGATTATAATATATTTAATTAGGGAGTTTATAATCTCCCTTATTATAACTAGTTATTTAGTTATAGGAGCCGCTAGGGTTTATATAAGTGCTCTATATCTTAAAGTTATGCTATTTAAAGGAGAGATATCTTTATAAGCGCCTAAGTAGTTAATTCTAGATTACTTTAGGGTTATTTAGATGCTATAGGGACTATTAGAAGCTCTACACTATTAATTAATATTATAGTAATATATAGGAGGAAAAAAGTTACTTTAATAAAAAAATTAGATATTATACAAATATATATATTTAATAAACGAAATGTATAGACACGCTAGGGTAGCTCTAGTTACGAAAAATTTTGGATTTTGGGTTTAGGCATAGATGTAGCTATAGTCTTCCGTACAGTGTACCACAGGATCCTACAGCTTCATCTCAGCCTAAAGGCGTGTCCCTGCTGAAAGACCTTTCTGCATCCGAATGACTGGCTCGACTTGAGAGGCTTGAGGCTTTGGTAGCATCGTAGGCCAAATCCCAGACCCAGTCTCAATTTCAACCACACACAATATTACATTTCAACGATACACATCGAGCTGCTTCTTCATCGGCAATTATACAAGCTCCATCTCCCTTATCTTGCCCGAGGGACAGTCGAAACACCATTTGCATATTCGAGAGAAATGTGCCTGAAGTCTGCTCGCATCATTTTATCTGTAGAAAATCAGCTGAGGAAAGAAAATCTAGCCCTTGTCTCGTTCCGGCAGAGAATGAACATGGTGCTTCGAACCGCGTTCATTGCAACTATCGCCCTGGTACTTGATGCTTTTCTTGGAGGTGACGGCGAAAATGCTGCCGCCAGGGTCGAGGAGGTCGCGGACGCTTGGAGGATACTGGAAGAGGCGAGACACCAATCTCCTGTGGCAGCCAAGTTACTTGAATTGCCAGTTCAAGTGCTGAAGAAGCACAGAGGAAACCACCCAGTCCTGGATGCGACCAATAAGCGTATATCTGGTAGGTTTGGCCAAAAGGCTGGGGTCGTCGCCAATGACCCCAGACTCTGGGCATCGAGAAGTCGGCCTCAACGGATTGCTGCCACAGCAGGCAAATCCCGAATCAGAGACAGCTTACCTCGAGCAACAGTGGCAGGCACTGCAAGAGACGATGGATTTAGGTGCTATCGATTGGAACAGGCTTTTCTGGGGCCTGGATGCACCCTTTACATAATCATATCCGACACATGTTCCAATTCATTTGGTGATATTCGACGACATTGCAAGACGTAAACCTGGAGCAGGCAAAATAGATGTAATCCGCTCGGAAGCATGATTCAACTAATGATGACGCTTGTCCCTGATCGCAGATCGAATTCGGCCCCGCGTTTAGAAGACGCAATCGCCTACCACGAAGAGCCGCCAGTCAAGCAATAACCCATTCCTTTTTCCACACGAGAGTTGTCGCTTGCCCAGCACCATTGGCAGTCATGTGTGCATGTGGACTCCGGCTGTGTGTTGTTTCTGAAGAAGAGAAAGAAGATGGAGAGCCTCAGGTACAAACAGACATGGAACGCCAGGCACCTCCTCACTACAGTTGGCCGGGGCGACAAGGGGGCGGCTTGATCACACTGTGTACGACTTGGCGATGCTGTGACTGTGACTGGTAGGCGACACTTCCCCCATGAGCCTCAGCACTAATGATCGATCGTCGAGGTTATTCTCTGTGTGAAACTCGTCATTAATGATGACTTCCTACGCCGAATATGTTTTATTGCAAGATGTTCTTTGCTGAAACCTTGAAATTGTGTCCGACGTGCTAGCTTGAGTTCTATGCAATCGTAGGTACCTGGTAAAGTGTGGATCACGGAGTAACACTGTTAGCGTTCCTGCAAAACCCGACGTCCGTAGACGTATTTCCTGGCTGGCACATCACGTGATTAGTGAGAAAGCTCTAACCGACGAAGTCGTCCGCTCCCGAGCAAAACTGCTCTCTCTGCAAATTCTCCCCAGTTCCAACTAACCTCACTCCACTCCCACATCTGATCGCTCTCTGTCATCTGGCAAGATGTTCAAGAGGTAAGTTTCGACTGCTGGATATACATTGTGATGTTTTTGGCGCACCGAATGCGCCAATTGAGGACGATTTCGTCAATTGAGCTGACCCGTGTCCGCAGCGGCATTTCCTCCTTCGCCCGGGCGGCTCGCCCAACCTTCTCGGCCGCCGCCTCACGACGCGCCATCAAGCCTGCCGCTCTTCGATTCCCCCTGAACAGCAGATTTGCCAGCTCTACCAGTGTTGGCGACGGCAAAATCCACCAGGTAAGGAGACTTCCGCCAGTATCGAAACAGGAGGCCATTTCAAGACTAATATTATCCTCAGGTCATTGGTGCCGTCGTCGATGGTACGCCGATTTTGTTTTTTAATCAGGCTCTTTAAGCCTGTCACGACGCGATCAATCTGTTACTGACTGTTGTCTAGTCAAATTCGACACAATCAAGCTGCCTGCCATTCTGAACTCCCTCGAGACCGACAACAATGGCAACAAGCTCGTCCTCGAGGTCTCCGTATGTTACGTCTCCAAATGTCAATGATTGATATCTCGAGTGCTTAAACTAACTATAATACAGCAACATCTTGGTGAGAACGTAGTTCGATGCATTGCCATGGACGGTAAGTCATCACAACCCCAGTTGCCCCAAGATGCTGAATTGTCCTAATTGGTCCTGCTCTTAGGTACTGAGGGTCTTGTCCGAGGCCGCAAGGTTACCGACACTGGTGCCCCTATCACCATTCCTGTCGGTCCCGCCACTTTGGGCCGTATCATGAACGTCACTGGTGACCCCATCGACGAGCGTGGTCCCATCAAGACTGACAAGTTCCTCCCCATTCACGCCGAGCCTCCGGAGTTCGTTGACCAGTCCACCTCTGCCGAAATTCTGGTCACTGGTATCAAGGTCGTCGATTTGCTCGCTCCTTACGCTCGTGGTGGAAAGATCGGTCTCTTCGGTGGCGCCGGTGTCGGCAAGACTGTGTTCATTCAGGAGCTCATCAACAACATCGCCAAGGCCCACGGTGGTTACTCCGTCTTCACTGGTGTCGGCGAGCGTACCCGTGAGGGTAACGATCTGTACCACGAAATGCAGGAGACCTCCGTCATTCAGCTTGATGGCGAATCCAAGGTCGCCTTGGTGTTTGGTCAGATGAACGAGCCCCCTGGTGCCCGTGCCCGTGTCGCTCTGACTGGTTTGACCGTTGCTGAATATTTCCGTGACCAGGAAGGCCAGGATGGTGAGTTGATCTGCGCCCCTTGATGGCACCTCGACAAGACTAACCATGTTGCAGTTTTGCTCTTCATTGACAACATTTTCCGATTCACCCAGGCTGGTTCTGAGGTGTCTGCTCTGCTCGGTCGTATTCCCTCTGCCGTCGGTTACCAGCCCACCCTTGCCGTCGATATGGGTGGTATGCAGGAGCGTATTACCACCACCAAGAAGGGATCTATCACCTCCGTCCAGGCCGTCTACGTCCCTGCTGACGATTTAACTGATCCTGCCCCTGCCACCACCTTCGCTCATTTGGACGCCACTACTGTCTTGTCCCGTGGTATCTCCGAGTTGGGCATCTACCCCGCTGTCGATCCTCTTGACTCAACCTCTCGTATTCTTGACCCCCGTATCATCGGTGACGAGCACTACAACACCGCCACTCGTGTTCAACAGATCCTCCAGGAGTACAAGTCTCTCCAGGATATCATTGCCATTCTGGGTATGGATGAGTTGTCTGAGGCCGATAAGCTTACTGTCGAGCGTGCCCGTAAGATCCAGCGTTTCCTGAGCCAGCCTTTCACTGTCGCCCAGGTTTTCACTGGTATCGAGGGTAAACTGGTTGATCTCAAGGATACCATTGCCTCATTCAAGGCCATCTTGAATGGTGAGGGCGATAACCTCCCTGAGGGTGCTTTCTACATGGTTGGCGACCTGGCCTCCGCCAAGGAGAAGGGTGCCAAGATTCTCTCGGATCTGGAGAAGAATTAGGCTGTCTTAGCTACATAATACCTGGGGACGTGGGGAAGGAGCCTGTGTATAGAACAGAGAAACCGGGGGCTGTGGGAGGTTTCCTCTTTAGCTCCATCGATTTAGTCTCTTTTGTGGGCTGTGTACTAATGATAAAACTTCCTCTTTATATGCGATGATGTGCACAATCCGTGATGGGTCGAGGGTTCAACTCCCGGCGTTGGCGGCGGCTGTTGTAACACCTGTCGTGACACCATGGAATATATTACAAAGTGTTTGGCCTGGCTCAAACGGGTCAATAGTTGGTCGACCTGCGTTGCCTCATGCGACTTTGACAGCCAAGGCGTCTCGTCGCATCATCGAACCCTTACGTAGACTGATCTACTTCCCTTGATGCAAGTCTTGTCCCCACGGGCATGGGCTGTCTCGTATTCGGGCATTCATCGCGAACGGAGAATAGAAATATTGCCTTCCACTTTTATATCTTGAATCTGAAGACCCTTTAGGAGGCAATCTTCAGTCGAGAACAGGAGCATCCGGCTCGAAGGCAAACATGGCACACGCTGCAATGTGCATGTTCGGAGTAGAATAGTTTGTATTGTCTTACGAACCCGCCTATTTGAATATGCAGCGAGCTATGCAAAATCGCTGTGAATCTCCGCTGTTGTTGGCCGCTCTTCTGCAGACACTTTCATCCAACGCAACCACTCGGAGACGGACAAAATGTCTGTTCACCCCGCTGGGAATTTCCAATAGCCTCATGTGTGCAGTCCACTTGTGGCATGTGCCGATCAATCACCTACACAAAGGCCATGAGCGTTGCGGAAGAACGCAGAGCTATTTATCTATGTGCCAAACTGGCTCTTCACCCGGCTCGGTTGGCTCCGCGAGCACAATGGTTCCCGCGTCTTCCGAAAAACGAATGGGTTTGCCTTCGTCATCAACTAGGCCGAGTTGCTTGGTCTCTCGCTCTTGGTCCTCATCCTCCGTATCAACGGGCGATCTGCGAGAATCCCAGGAGGAGTCGCCAAGAACCAGCCTCGCCAGCTCAGTTGTGTCTTCTATGCTCATCGCCCGCAATGGAACCTCGAGGGCAAAATGCCAAGCCGGGCCAAGGTGCTTGCATATGTCCCGAAGAGACCTATTACCAACTCCAACAAGCCACCAAACGCCAGCGGCCAATTTGAGGAACACGGCATAATGTGCCAGAATGACCAAAGCACGCTCTCGCCTCTTACGGAATAACTCGACCAAACGAGAGGGCAAGAACGTGAACCATGTGATGATGCGCAGTCTCATCACGGGCCCTAGACCGCCCTCCCGCAAATTTTGATACAACGAACCAAGATACTTCAATCCGTGTATGTAAGCGTCTTGGTGTGAAATTTCAGGATCCCGCGGATGAATAGACATGATTAAGCTGATGAGATTTTTTGGTATGTGTTTGGCTGCTTCTTTGAGATTCATAGAGGGCCGGTGGAAAAGCTGTGCTAGCCCTGTGCTTGACAAAGCAGTTCTTTGGATTTGCTGGAAGATGGCCCGAATGCCGCGCCATACTAGAAGCCATTGAAGGATATAAAGATCTGGTGCATGTGGATCCCGAAAAGTTTGAGCGGATGTGGCCGTGATGAGCAAAGAGTTGGCTAATAGTGCGCCAAAAGTTCTCGGTTCTGCAGCTTCAATGGCTTGCCGGTACTCATGCAACGACTCGTTTTGGTACGTAAGGTGTCTTGAGGGATCGCCCACGTCTTCGCCGGTACAATTCGTGGCATGGAGACATGATAAAGCCAAGACAGATCGGAAGAGAAATCTGACGTCGAAAGCGTGCTTCATGACATGTACTCGCATTACATTTTGCGAATTAGCACCGTCAATAGAAAATGAAGAGCATGTGTTCGCCATGAAGTGCCAAATTATCTTCATGTCAATTGGATCACACCCAGGTAGTGAAGCAACGGGCTCGTGTACGACAGTGACTGGAACGAGGCCGTGGGACTTGTTAGACGCTGAAGATGAGGAATATGACGACGCTGCCCGTGAGCGCTTTGACGCCCATATCGATTTTGGTGACGGTTTGTGTCTGAACGGCATGACATAGACGCATTGTTCCTTTCGCAGTGTACACGTTTGACAGGATGGACGATTCTCATCACATTTGACTCTGCGAGCTTTGCAATTCTGACACCCCATGCGAGATTTTTTGTGCGGGCGTTTGGGGTGAAATGGCTTATCTTGACGAGGGCCAGAGTCGTCCTCGGATCTTGGCAGCTGGTCCATTTCGCCTTCAAGTGTCTCCTCAGGAATAGAAGAAATGATGTGAGCAAAAGTCACCGAATGTGATTGGTCGCCAGTTATCCCGAGATGTGAAATGTCTCGGGGCTCTTTGATCGTGTCGAATATGCAAATACAGTTCGGTTTGGCAGGACGGACAAAGACATGGGCATAAGAATATCTCGTTTATAGATGGATCAGGTCATACCGCCAAAATGATGTCGATCGTTTGATATGAACGAATGAGTAAATGTAGCAGAAGAGAGTCGATGGCGTTAATGAGGGGACGTCAATCGTGGGAACGCGCAACTTTTTGGATGGGTGTGAAATTATCAGCACCTGCCAACTTTGCGGGTTCAATGGCTTGCCTTCCTCGGAACTTTCGCAGGAAGCTTGCAAGTTTTTAAGGCAGGATCATAGCCAAGAGCATGAACAGGCAGCCAACACCGGTCAATCATCAGACATGTTGCTGCGTCGCCATGTGAGGCGTCAGATGAGCTTGACCGAGACGTCCACGATACAGACGACAAGTTGCCACGTCTCAAGGAACTCGGGAATAGGTATCAAATAAACCCTGTAGCTCACTTTGAAGAGTCGCGAGGCAATCAATGTCAACAATCTTGATTGGAGATGGCCTGTAATTCATTCAGATTGCGTTTCCGCGAGGCGTCTCATGACAGGAAAGTCGTGCGCATAAATGATACGTTGCGTACTCCGTACAGCAGCAGCGGTTTCGCGGGCTGCCATGCATGGCTCAAGAAATTCAAAGGAATCGAATGGGATGGGATTCCTCCTGGCCGACGGTGCTCATCGAACGGCTTCATTCCTCGAGAGTCAACGACGAGGCTTACGCTAGCCTCAGTCGGGTGTCTGGGGCCTGGGCCTTATCATAGTCTTGGTAACTACTAAGTTACAATGGGCCATGGCAGCCCGGCGCCTTCATGGTTGTCAATTCGCATCATCCATTTCATATTATTTCGTATTATTTCAGATCATTTCATAGGCCACCCCGGGACTCTCACCGACTGACGGTGGAATCTGGACGATGCAGGCGTGTACAATCTGGCCACTGAACATCGAAAGCACCAAGAGCTATACCCAGCCGAGTGGTGGTGGTATGTGATTTTGTGTGGTATTTTGTTGGCGGGCATTCACGTAACTGGCACCCCCTTTACCCTTCCCCCAAAACCAAAATTGTGGACCGACTGACTGACACACTGTGTCGTCCCTTTTATGCTTCAAAAACTGCACATGATATCAAAACCATGCAGCCTAGACATTTTGACAGCGGCATCTTGGCTGGGCCCTGACCATTCAAAGTCAAACTGTTTATTTCCTCCGCGCAGTCGTTGCAACATTTGCGCGTCTGTTGCCTACCCGCCCGGATGCCGACATTATTTCCACGATCGTTACACCCCAGTTCTTTGACGGTATCGGCGTCCCTGACGACTTCTCGGCGAGCCTTTCATTCGATATCCTACCGACATAACTCAAATGGCGCCGGCTCAGGTGGGAAGCCAATTGACACTTCAATAACGGAACATGAGAACGAATCCGAATCTTCAGCCGTTGCTGAAATAACAGGTGGTCGCACCAGAGGTCTTTCCTCGGGTGCCTTAAGAAGTCGCCAGGCTCGACGACGGACTGCATCGGCTCTCCCTCCTGTCAAGCTCCCCCGAGTTTTATCTGCGAGAATGTCTCAATATATACCCCAGGACAGAAACCGCGTCTGCCCGATGCTCTCGTGGAAGATACGATGCACACGAAGACGTCGCGGCTTCTGGTGAACCAGCCACCCCTTTCACTGCCGTCTAATCGAGCAATCGGGTCATATTTCGATGCTTCTTTGGCATTGCTGCTGGAGAGGAGTTGCGAGCTCACAAGTGATTTTGATCGGTCGTATCATGCCGACGAGAACCTCGAATGGAATGGAGTTGATCAGATAGAGAGGTTCAGTCGACTTTGCGACATGATTTTAGACTCAGCATGGCATCTTGTCGATTCCATTTATCCTGCCAGACAGGCCGAGTACTCATACAAGATACGACCATTTTGGTGGTGGAACGTGTACAAGGATCTCAACTTCGGAGCGCTAAAGCCAAGAGACCAATTGCCCCCCTCCCTACGACTCTGAAGGAGCAACTACGTCGCGCCGAATCGCTCGTCTATCCCCTGGCTCAAGCTGTCGCAGACTTACCCATGGACACTTTAATGGGGATCCAGAAGACTTTGGACCGCGAACTCCAAGCCAGGCCGTCCCCGAACTTCGACCCTCAAACCTGCAAGCGACCAATTACGATTCTCTCAACGTCTGGCTACGGAGGGAAGGCTATTTCTGAGGCTGTAGGACAGCATGTGGCATTCTGGAACAAGGCAGACCTGATTCACTTGGATGCGCAAGATCTGTCTACGCTGATTGGCGATTATTTGGGTCTGAATTGGGCATATGCCCGTGGTGCTGTATCCATGATGGGATTTCGCGCAGCCGAGTTAAACGGGAAACTCGCACGAGACGCTGGGTTTCCATCTTCACCCAACGAAGAGGACGATCATGACGCCGAGACCGGTATACTGGGACTTCGGGCATCCGCTGGCTCCTTCGAGGACGAGTTGCAGAAAATCCGACAAGGCGAGTACGATTGCTTCAGCAAATGGGAAAATCTGAAAATCGACAAGATATTGGATCACATTATACGTGCTTCGGAGCTCAAGTCATCGATTGTTTCAAGACAGACCCCAATTCTCATTCACCTTCACGACATTATCGAGCTAAGCATGACCCTGGAGGGATCTTTATTGATCGGTCGTCTGAGAGCGTTGGTCGATGCTGCGTGGAAGCAAGGAACGCAGATTGCCATCATTGGAAGTTCATCTTGTGAGAACCCCTCAGACGAGTATCAAGATGCAGTTAAGCAATTTGCAGCTACGGATTGGGTCATCACTCGCCACCTTGAACCGGATCAGGTGGATAGGAGGGCAATGGGGAAGACACAATCTACCAGCAACCGGCTCACCCTTCAAAATGCGGACTACTTCTCAGAAAATATCCGTAACATCAACCGAATGATCAGAGCATTAAGTCCTGACGACTCTCCGCGAGTTTTAGATCTCTCCAGTGAGGGTGTAAAATCTTGCTTGCGGTCCACAAACCACAAGTTTTCGATCTTGCGGGACTCCATTCTACCAACGCCTGAAGTGTACCACTTGGCTTGCGCTTTCACGGCTCTTGAAGACGATCATCAAGTAGGGACGGTCGCCACAGTCTTATCAGAGCGCTGCTCAATGGGACCCCTGCAACAAAAGCCCGGACAGCGCATTAATGATGAAGCAATGGAGGAAATTCATGGTGAGGCTGGCGAGCGCCATCCGATTCATGAAGATGTAAAAGCCGAGTTTCGAGGTTCAACCAAGCTGAACGAGTACGAAAAGAGAATCTCGTCGGGCCAGATCAACCGTGAGAATCTGCGAACGACCTTTGCAGATGTCCACGCCCCGCAAGAGACCATATCTGCCCTCAAATTGCTCACCTCCCTGGCTCTGGTGCGTCCTGATGCGTTTGCATACGGAGTTCTGTCGCAAGACAGAATTCCCGGCTGCCTGCTCTATGGACCCCCTGGCACTGGCAAGACGATGCTTGCCAAGGCCGTCGCCAAGGAAAGCGGCGCCAACATGCTTGAAATCAGTGGCGCCACCATCAACGACAAATGGGTCGGCGAGAGTGAAAAACTCATCCGTGCAGTCTTCACCCTAGCCAAACGCCTGGAGCCGTGTGTTGTTTTCATCGACGAAGCCGACTCGCTACTTGCGAACCGTAGCATGTTTAGCAATCGCGCTTCGCACCGTGAGCACATCAATCAGTTCCTCAAGGAGTGGGATGGATTGGAAGAAACAAACGCCTTCATCATGGTCGCCACGAACCGCCCGTTTGACCTGGATGATGCAGTGCTGCGAAGACTGCCTCGTAAAATCTTGGTGGATCTGCCACTCCAAGATGATCGTGCAGAAATCCTGCGGTTACTCCTCAAAGACGAGTCTATGGACGGCACAGTGTCACTCGAGGACCTCTCAAAACGGACTCCCTTTTACTCTGGTTCGGATCTGAAAAACGTTTGTGTCGCAGCTGCCATGGCCGCCGTAGAGGAGGAGAACGAAATCGCTTCGAAGCACCAAGGCCCCGAGCCTTACCGATACCCAGACCGCCGTGTGCTGCGGGACGACCACTTTGAAAGCGCCCTGAGGCAGATTCCAGCAAGCATCAGTGAAGACATGACGTCGCTGAAGCAAATACGCAAGTTCGATGAAGAGTACGGCAATGGACGACGGGGCTCGAGAAAGAAGAGCTCCATGGGGTTCGGCATCGTGGGGGACAAAGCCAAGGCCAATATGAGCGAAGCGAGAATTCGCCCATAGACTTGGCAACGAGGGTGGTCGATGTTTTACATTTAGGATGGAAAAAAAACAATCTACAGGGACGTGAACGGCGGGCCATGATGGCGGGCTGGCTGGCAGGCACGCGATGGATTGTTGCTGCGACACGTCATTTGGCAGTGCATTGTAAAAAAAACTACATCTGTACATGATAGAAGAGACCCGCCCCGCGACATATTGCCAATCCGCAGGGCCTGTTGATACCCAGGTACGACGGCAAGAATTAATCGAGGTTGTTGCAGCAATCCATTGAAACATGTCCCGTGTCGGGTCTGATCTCAGCATCGTGCTCGCTCAACCTTCCGTCGAGACTTGAATCCCCTCTGCAGCCAGGGCCCTGGAGTAATTGTCTTGTCCTTTCCGCAGGGCGTCTAGCACCGGCTGCATCAGTTTCAGCACCGCATCTCTGCCCCCACCAACCATGTCAGACTTCCACCTGATCTTCTTGCCCGTCCTTTCAAAGTGGTCGCGAATCTCCTGTTTGCGTTTACGGATGACGTTCTCCCTCTCAACGTCTGCCTCGTCCGCCACGGCTGAGATACGGACCGCCGATCTTTTCAGCGACTCGGCTAGGTACTGGAGCTCGGCTGCGCGATCTGCGTCGCCCGACAGGAAGGCCGTCCAGAACTGGTGAAGGAACTCGACAGTAGTTGCGTGGGTGAGAGCGCATTTTTCAGCAATAGATTGGGGCAGTCCCATGGGGGTGGTGGCATCGCTGGAGTGGCCGTATTTCTGTGCCCTTTGCTGAAGGACCCCATCCATGACTTCCTGCTCGGCGGCTTTGATGGCGCCCCGAGACCCAACTTGCGTGGACTTCTGGCCCTCCTCATCACTATCGGTGTCGTCTGCGAAGGCGATTGCGGCTTGGAGGCTGGCTCCCTCTGCGGAGTCTTTCGCAAAACTTGCTAGGGTGCTGCCCACCTTGGAGAGTACCTCATTTGGCTTTTGGGTCGCAAATGTCCGGGCATTCTTGGACGGGGCTTCATCTTGCTTGGAGAAGAACTTGTCTTGCTCCTTCACATTGAGCATGATGCGGTGGTCTGCCGCATCGCCGCGCAAGTCGCGGAGTGCTAGCTCGCTGAAATCGTCTCGATTGGCGTCGTTTTCATAGTTATCGGATGGAGACACGTTGGCCATGATCTTTTCGCTGAGGCTATTCAGAGTCTTGACGATGGGTATGTTGGCTCGCGGCCGCATCTCTACGTCCTTTGCGTTGCCGCTTTTGAAGCCTCCCTGGTTCTCCTCATTTGCCTCCAAATCGATCATGTGCGGAACGCTTTGGGCCATGATCTTGCTTTGCACACCCTGGGTGTTCTCGCTGGCATCGTACTTGTCGAACAGAAGATCCTGAGCGTCATTTTCCGTCACTCGCTCTCCTCTGAGTTTCTTTGACAGCCGGCTGAGAAAGAATCTGGACCAGAATTCTGCTTCAGAAACCTTTGGTACGTTTTCGTTGTAAACCCGCTTGATGAGCGGGTGTTGGACGAAGATCATCTGGACTTGCTCAACGCTGATGTTTAGTTTTAATTCACCGTCGACGGTTCGAGGCTTGACAGTCGACAGGACATTGTAGGGCCCCTTTTTCTGGTTGATCTCGATGGCGTGAGCTCTCAGTATATTGGTACGCGTCGACCAAAACTGCGTGTTGAAAGCTGGCCCGGATATTGACTCGGGTTTGGTAGACATGGCTTCCACGTATGTTTGGTGCAAACTCTTGTCCTTCTTCATGAGTGATTGCTGCAGTTCGATATCATTCTTCAGCTGGCTGTCGTCGAACCACCTTTGCGACGAACCAGACTGAGAATTCACTGCATTTGCGAAAGCCATGGATGACGATACACTCCCACCACCGGCAGCCCCTGCGACGGATGTTCCTACATTGGGTCGAGGTACGCTGGAGTCATTTTTTCTTAGATCAGCCAGTATTTCGGACAACACGTCTTTGACGGCTTTTGCCTCTAGTTTGGCCTCGGAAGTGTTAAAATGGAAGAGGTAGGTAGCAGGTTCATTGCCGTTGTCGGATTTCTCAAAGACCTTGAGCATGACCTTTGCAGCAGTCTCTGGGGTCTGTTGAAGATCTGACAGGGGACGATGCTTAAATTAGTCAGAGGCCAGGAGACGGAGGAGTCTTGAGAGCATGCTTCCTTACTAGTGATGTTTGACACCGGTAATGACACCGTTGGCGGTCCACCAGAATTCGGCGTCCAAGTGACGGTTTGGCGGCCACTTGTTAGCGTCAGGATACCATCTTTCTTTTTGAACAGTGTGCGACCGACTGGGATAGCCATGGTTTTCTAAAGCTATATTGCCGAAATTCTTCTATTCTTTTCTTGTCCTCAACTCAGCAGCTCCAGCCGCCCTCATGCTCCCGCTCTCGGTCTTGCTTCGAACAGTCCCTGATTCACGATCATGTACTGGCATTCAAAGCAGCGCGGGTCCAGGCTTTGCATGGAGTTTCCCATGCCAGGATGGCTTCGACTGATGTCAAGCCTAAGCCTCGACCGGCTGTTCACCGTAGCTGCGTAGACCAGGGTCTGTGGTGTATTGCAGTCCCAGAAATCGATGACTGGTGCAAGAAGCTGTCATGACGAGGCTAGGCTGATACGCGCCAAGTTTGGTAAGCTGGACGCTGGTAGCTAAGCTGTGTCCGTGTCAAGTAAGGCTGGTGACAGGTTGCTGTGGCTTGTTGAGCTGTCTCAAGGTGGCGTCGGTAAGAAGCTGTGAAATTGGCACCTTGGGCCGGCGTCCCAATAACTCCTGGAAGGAGTCGTGATGCGACACAGTGTAATTGTCTCGCAGCAAAGTCCTGTTGTGGGCAGGCACTCTTGGCTCACCTGCAGCCAACACGGCGCACTGTAACTGGCCCTGGCTGTGGCACCAATAGGCAGATATCGATGCTGTGAGTGGCTGGGAATGGCCCTGTGGATTCACCCTTTTCCCCCTTCGGATGGGATGCCCAGGCGGCCCCCCTGGTGCTGTTTGTAAGGCCCTCTGACCCGGCACGCCCGAAACCAAGTTGGTCTCTGGCTCGCCGGGAGTGTAGATTTTCCCGTAATTGACTCCTGGTATGGCAGCTTGCGACTTCGCCTTCCTTGCCTCCTAATCCCTCAATCAATTCATTCACCAGCCCTCATTTCCGGCCTGCGCCTCGTCCCGCTGCTCTTTTTCTTTTGGGTCATTTCACGATTTGAAAGAGAACAGGGAATGTGTCTTTTGATTGAGCTTTGATTTTGACCCTCATTGTTTCGTTACATCCAGTCACCTGAAGCCCCTTACACGTCATCAGCCTCGCCATGTTGAGGAATCCGCTCTGTAGAGCTAGCTCACGGCTGCTGCGCGGTGCTCGATGCTCCGCTGCTCTGTCGAGAAGCTCCGTATCGACATTCTCAGCTCGAACTTCGTCATGGAAAATCGCTGCCACCCGGTCCTCCCTGCCCGCGACGGCTGCGCGGTCATGCGCAACCGAAGCGACTCAGTCGCCACCGGATCCTAGCGACAACTTCCTGTCCGGCGGTGCTGCGAACTACATCGATGAGATGTACATGCAGTGGAAACAAGACCCCAAGAGCGTTCACGTCTCTTGGCAGGTCTACTTCAAAAACATGGAGAGTGGTGACATGCCCATTTCTCAAGCTTTCCAACCGCCACCCAACCTGGTTCCCAACATGACTGGAGGAGTGCCTCGTCTTGCTGGCAGCCTGTCTCTCGAAGACGGGTCTGATGTAACAAATCACCTGAAAGTTCAGCTGCTCGTCCGAGCTTATCAGGCCCGTGGTCACCACAAGGCCAATATTGACCCCTTGGCATCAGGAACACGGCTGAAGGCTTCGGCAACATCAAGCCCAAGGAGCTTAACCTCGAACACTACGGATTTGGCGAAAACGACCTCGATACCGAATACACCTTGGGACCCGGCATCTTGCCTAGATTCAAGCGCGAGGGCCGTGACAAGATGACCCTTCGAGAAATCATCGCTGCTTGCGAAAGAATTTACGCCGGATCCTGGGGTGTCGAGTTCATTCACATTCCCGATCGTGAAAAGTGCGACTGGTTGCGTGAGCGTCTTGAGGTCCCTCAGCCTTTCAAGTACTCGATTGATGAAAAGAGACGTGTCCTTGACCGACTCATTTGGAGTTCTAGCTTTGAATCGTTCCTTGCTACCAAATACCCCAACGATAAGCGTTTCGGTCTTGAAGGCTGTGAAACCCTCGTCCCTGGTATGAAGGCCCTGATCGACCGCAGTGTGGACTATGGCGTCAAAGATATTGTTATCGGTATGCCCCATCGTGGCCGTCTCAACGTGCTCAGCAACGTTGTAAGAAAGCCCAATGAGTCCATCTTTTCTGAGTTTGCTGGTACTCTTGGCGCCGAGGATGAAGGCTCTGGTGACGTCAAGTACCATTTGGGGATGAATTTTGAGCGTCCTACTCCCTCTGGAAAGCGCGTTCAGCTTTCACTTGTCGCCAACCCATCTCACTTGGAAGCCGAAGACCCAGTTGTCTTGGGCAAGACTCGCGCCATTCAGCACTACAACAACGACGAGAAGACGCACAGAACTGCCATGGGTGTCCTGCTGCACGGTGATGCTGCGTTGGCTGCACAGGGAATTGTCTACGAGTGTCTTGGTTTCCACTCTCTACCCGCTTTTTCCACGGGTGGCACGATCCATCTCGTTGTTAACAACCAGATCGGTTTCACTACTGATCCACGATTCGCCCGATCCACTGCTTACTGTACCGACATTGCCAAGGCTATCGATGCTCCCGTCTTCCACGTCAATGCCGATGATGTTGAGGCCGTCAACTTCGTCTGTCAGCTGGCTGCCGATTGGCGAGCCGAGTTCCAACATGATGTCGTCATTGACTTGATCTGCTACCGAAAGTACGGCCACAACGAAACCGATCAGCCTTCATTCACGCAACCGCTCATGTACAAGAAAATTCAGCAAAAGGAGCCTCAAATCGACGTCTACGTCAACAAGTTGCTGGAAGAAGGTACCTTTACCAAGGAGGACATTGAGGAGCACAAGCAATGGGTCTGGGGTATGCTCGAAGAGAGCTTCAACAAGTCCAAGGACTATACCCCAACATCCAAGGAGTGGACGACTTCGGCATGGAACGGATTCAAGTCTCCCAAGGAGTTGGCTACCGAGGTTCTGCCTCACAACGATACTGCGGTTGACAAGACCACTCTGGACCATGTTGGCGAAGTCATTGGTTCAGCCCCGGAAGATTTCCACATTCACCGCAACCTGAAGCGTATTCTCACCAACCGAACCAAGTCAGTGGTTGAAGGCAAGAACATCGACTTCCCAACGGCCGAGGCCCTTGCTTTCGGCACCCTCGTTACTGAAGGCTACCACGTTCGTGTGTCTGGCCAAGATGTCGAGCGAGGTACCTTCTCTCAGCGTCATGCCGTCTTCCACGACCAGGAGAACGAGAAGACGTACACCCCTCTGCAACATATCAGCAAAGATCAGGGAAAGTTCGTCATTTCCAACTCATCCTTGAGTGAGTTTGGTGCCCTTGGTTTCGAATATGGTTACTCGCTGCAGTCGCCAAATGCCTTGGTCATGTGGGAAGCTCAGTTTGGTGACTTCGCCAACAACGCTCAGTGCATTATCGATCAATTCATCGCCTCTGGCGAGGTCAAGTGGATGCAGCGAACTGGACTGGTCATGTCCCTGCCGCACGGGTATGATGGCCAAGGTCCCGAACATTCGTCTGGTCGCCTGGAGAGATACTTGCAGTTATCCAACGAGGATCCTCGTATCTTCCCGAACGGAGAGAAGCTTGCCAGACAGCACCAGGACTGCAACATGCAGATTGCATACATGACCACCCCGGCCAACTTGTTCCATGTCTTGCGACGACAAATGCACCGACAGTTCCGAAAGCGTAAGTGCCCAAAGTGAAGCCCCTTTTCACGTAGCGGCGTGCATTTTTTCACGCACTAACACGTTTCTCAGCTCTCATCATCTTCTTCTCCAAGTCTTTGCTGCGTCACCCTCTTGCTCGCTCAAACATGGATGAATTCAATGGCGAGAATGCGGGCTTCCAGTGGATCATTCCCGATCCAGAGCACCAGACTGGCAACATCAAGTCTCCCGAGGAGATTGACCGCGTCATACTCTGCACGGGTCAGGTCTGGGCCACTTTGCACAAGTACCGCGCTGACAACAAGATCGACAATGTTGCTTTCACCCGTATCGAGCAGCTGAACCCCTTCCCATGGCAACAGCTCAAGGAGAATCTCGACATGTACCCCAACGCCAAGACCATTGTGTGGGCACAGGAAGAGCCTCTCAACGCCGGTGCTTGGAGCTTTACCCAGCCTCGTATTGAGACTCTCCTCAACCAGACCAAGCACCATGACAGAAAACACGTCATGTACGCTGGTCGCAACCCCAGTGCCTCCGTCGCCACTGGTCTGAAACACGTGCACAAGAAGGAGGAGCAGGATCTGTTGGAAGTCGCCTTCACAGTGAAGCAGGACAAGCTCAAGGGCGAGTAAGAAAGACGCGATCTTAATTTAATTATCAAGAGTCGCGAGATGGAAGACGAGGCGGCACTCAACAAGACGTCGTCGTTCACCTTGAATATCTGAGATGTGGACTACATTTGGCATGCTGGACGGCGTGAAGAACGAAAAGAGGGTGGCTCCTTTGTGTAGTAACTGTACCATAAAAATCCTCTTTTGGGGGGAATCAGTAGTGTCTGTACCATAGCGTGGCTTCGGTACGGCAGAGAATAGCATACT
Organism: Epichloe scottii; assembly: GCA_021950295.1. Lineage (NCBI taxonomy): Eukaryota > Fungi > Ascomycota > Sordariomycetes > Hypocreales > Clavicipitaceae > Epichloe > Epichloe scottii. The sequence goes on along the minus strand of CP083247.1, from coordinate 4,469,599 downwards.
TTGGTGTTTTTTTCTTCTTTTTTGGGTGTGTGCACCTGCGACGACAATAACAAATCCAAAACAACACTCACTTTAGCGATATACTGAAATTCACGCGAGTCAATGAACGTCCTATTTCTTTTCCATCTACCCTCAACACGGGGGATCTATGTTTATGTGATTTGCCCCGCGTCTCCCCCTTTTCATTGTCAATCTTGACCTGCCACGATCTCACTACACCGTCGTCACCCGTCGTCACCAGCATTTCCTCTTCCCCTCGCCTCTCAGCAGCGGCGTCATAACGCCGGCACCAAGTGATGTGATTCACTTCAAATGGTCCGTGGGCATTAGGCATTGTTGTCAATAGATTCCATGCCTTCGACGACGGCATCGACGCGGCCGGCTGGGCATTCGTGCCGTTGGACATGACTTGATCTCGTGGTTCTGCGGTCTCAACCTCGTCCTCGGTAGTTGACGCATCTGACGCGCCGACGTTTTCTCTGTATAACGCAATCTTGCCATCGCGTCCAGTGCTGGCGACCAATCCCGTCTCCTTGCTCCACGACACGGAATAAACGTCGCGGTCATGTGCCGCCGGCAAGACGGAAGTGCATGCCCATTCGTCGCGTAAAGATCTCCTCATCGTGTTGGGGATGCCTCCCAGGGGCTTTGACGGGCGCCGCCAGAGCCTGCCTCGTCCCCGTCCCCTCCTCCTCCTGCAGTTCCCATGTGCGTATGGTACCGTCGGCAGAACAGCTTAGCAGCCGAGGGAATCGGTCGTTGCTCGGTCGAGGCTCCCACTCCACGCCCCATACCGTCCCCCGATGGCCCTCCAGGACGGCGACGCAAACCCATTCGCCGTCGCCATCCTCTCTCCAGATCCGGACCGTGTTGTCGTAGCTGGCGCTGGCGAGAACATCGGAGCTGTACTGGCGGCGGGCGTTCCTCCCAGGGACGTCGGGGCACCAAGCGACGGCCTTGACGTCGCCTTCGTGCTCGTTGAGCACGGCAATCGTCTCCCACTCGTCGTCCGCCTCCGACGCGCCTATGTCCTCCCAGATCCAGACAGATTTGTCTCGCGAGCAGGTGGCGAGATGGGCGCCCGAGGGGCAAACGCGCAGCATTTGATTTCCGAGTCGTGGCCCTCCAGCACCAGCGTGAACTCCCAGTCTCTGTCGCCCGCTTGGCTGGCGTCGCCATCGTCGCCGGCTCCTTGCCTCTTCGGATTCGCCGTGATTTCGGTTTCGAGCGCGTCCGTCGACATCTCGACGGCAGGATCGGGGCCGGGGATCCCCGTCCCAGCGCCACAGCCCGGCCGTGGCATCGAAGCTGCCGGATACGAGACATAACTTGTGAGGCGGTAGGTTGGGCTTCCAAGCTGCGGTTCGGACTGATCGGGTGTGACCGCCGGTCAAGGTGCTGTGGGTGGAGAGCGTCGATAGCGAGAAGACGGTGACGGCCTTGGCGTGGGCGGTTGCGATCAGAGGAAGAGTCGGGTGAGGTATCGAGGCCCAGGCTCGCTCGTGCAGATCTGGTCGAAAAGGCTGGATGGGCGCTATCGCTACCGCGGTAGTCGTGGGAGGCACGATCGATGGCATCGTGGTGCACGCAAGAAATTCGTGACGTGGGGGCGGGGGTTGCGATGACGAGGGGCAATCCGTGGAAAGAGAAGAGAGGAGTTCATCAATTGGCGCTAAGTGACGGGTTCTTCATTGTCCAGACCCAAGATTGACAGAGAAGATTGACTCGACTTGTGCTTTTTCTTCCCCAGCGGCGCAAATGTTGGGCGTGGTCGAAAAGCCAAAGTCGCAAAGGTGTGGCGGCGAGAAACTGCGAAACTGCCGTTGAGTGTTTGGCGCCCCGCCGATGTCGAAGTGATTCTCAGAAGTACAACAGCAGACACATGTTGGACGACAATGGTGTTTAACAGTGATAAAAATGAAAGTTTTGTTTATATATTTTCTCTACTAAGAAGAGTCTTGCATGAAGATTCACAAAAGGTCAAAATAAATGTTTCATTTGCTAACCTAAATTTACCTAGCTAGTTATGCTGTGTAAAAGGTAAAATTAGAAGTTTTTTATCCAAATTCCCTGTGTGTTTTCTTTCATGGGGAGAAAGAGTATATCAGTAAAGATTGCGACTTTGCGGGTTATCTACAATTTGATCTGATATTGGTTGCCCAAGTGTCCGTTGCTGCTTCCCACGAGATTGTGAATAGCCCCGAATTCCCAGTCTGACACGGCCACAAGGGGACGAGCTTACCCCTTTTGTATCTATTACTACGCCATGCTGTCCATGAACATCACAATACGACCAGCGAAGGCGATGGCCTCTGGTGGGAGAGAGCCGTTGTCTCAATCAATTAGGCATTGTTGTTCAAAAGTCAGTTGTGCCGACATCTTCGCTTGTCTCCGGATCCGGCTCGAGCGGGATCGGGATCGGGAGGCTTGGCTGAAGAGTCTCGGGTCTGTGGTTTTGTTTATCGTATGTTTAAGCGGAAGTCGAGGAACCGCCCTATTGACTGAACCGTCAGGAACCAAGTAAGTACGGACGGAGTAATAGGGCCGACAGCGAAATGGTGTCGAGCTTGCTTATTGCACAGGTCCAGCGGGGCGAATCTCTCATGCCACCAAACAATGGCATTGGACGAGTCAGGGACTGAACATTGACATCAGGCCACGATGGTCAAACGAAGGATTTCGTTCCATGTGCTGGCTTTCTGCGGTGCATATTCCAAGGGCTACCACGCATGCAGACGTCGCCCGACAATTCTGGTGTCAATCCTTTGATCCTTGGGCTGTACTTGGCTGGACGATCAACATGGACGCGCCACCAGTCAACATTTGGCTTTGATTCGTGGCGCTGCAATGGCGGCATTATAAAGTGGCATTTTTTCTGTCTTCTAGACCCGTGTTGCTGCGTCTTCTGGTGGCGTGTTCACGAGGAGTTTCAATTTGCGAAGTAATGCGTTGAGCATTATGATTGAGGAAATGCGCCCATGATTAATGTGCGAGTCTGACAGACCTTGACTTGAAAGAGAATCTTGGCAGCAGCCCACCACAAATTGATTGTGACGTGTATATTTGACGTTGAAAATTGCAGTTGCACCCATTTACCCGTTCTGGTGGCGGGGCACCTGCCATTGCTCCGGTTTACCTGGTCAATACGCGTCAAGCCATCGTCACCACCTGGCGGGCAGCTGTACGCGCAAATCGGGGTTTATGTCATGATTCTCGTCCTTCCAGGTTGTCGTCCGTCCCTCATCCCCCGCCAAACTGCTATCACCACTGCAACTCCCCGAATCCAACACAACTCTCGAACCACCGTCACGAATCCAAAAGGAACGAAGCAATGTGGCATTGTACCTCCCTCGACATCCGGCCAATCCGCATCCTCTCGACGAATTGACTCTCGTCTCCGACGTGGGGACCTTCAACCCCTCAACCACAAACGTTCGTTTGTTGCCACCCAGCTATTATGGATCTGTCAACGTGCCACCATGGCACAACCTTCGCATCATCCAAACCCAAATATACGTAGTCCCTGGCTCTTGCCAGTTACCTGTTTGCAGATCGGCAATTGTGGGCGGGAGCCCGGCAACTGCCTGTATCCATAACTATTCGGAGCATTGTCTGCTCGTCATGACCTGTCATAAGGGCACGCCCGTCATGGTTATTGCATATGGAGCTACTTTTCCGTTCCATGTACTCTGTACCTGATGTCTTTTCTCCAATTCCGCGATTACGTAGTGGGCTCCTCATACAACATCAGTCGCCAATGCTTTGGTAGCCTACTTGCGTTGCGACTCTTTCATCGTTCTTTGAGCTTCAAACTCAAATCATACAAGCTTCAACTTATCATTCCGAGCTTTCTCCCGTTCGCTTCATCTGCAATGGGAGACGAATTGTCCATCCGTGCGTTTGGGCCTGCTCGCTCTACCGTCAAGGGAAGCCCTTTAAGTGTATCTGAGATTGATCTCTATAACGACTACTTCAAGGCCAGTTGCTACTTAGCACTTGGTATGATCTATTTGCGAGAAAATCCTCTTCTTCGCGAACCACTTCAGAAAGAGCACCTGAAGCTTCGTCTTCTCGGTCACTTTGGATCTGCTCCCGGTCAGATCTTCACTTATATGCATTTCAACCGTCTTATCAAGAAATATGACTTGGATGCTTATTTTGTCTCCGGCCCGGGCCATGGTGCCCCCGCTGTGCTCTCTCAGTCCTATCTGGAAGGTGTTTACTCTGAAGTATACCCGGAAAAGTCTCTGGACATCCAAGGACTTCAAAAGTTCTTCAAATACTTCTCCTTTCCAGGGGGCATTGGATCTCACGCCACGCCCGAAACTCCCGGTTCCATTCATGAAGGAGGTGAACTGGGCTACTCAATTTCACACGCGTTTGGATCAGTCTTCGACCACCCAGACTTGATTGCACTCACCATGGTGGGCGATGGCGAAGCTGAGACCGGTCCTCTCGCTACATCCTGGCACTCGACCAAGTTTCTCAACCCAATCACGGACGGTGCCGTCTTGCCCGTGCTTCATCTCAATGGATACAAGATCAACAATCCAACTATTCTTGCTCGCATTTCCCACGATGAACTGAAAAACTTGTTCATTGGCTATGGTTGGGAGCCGTTCTTTGTTGAAGGCGATGAGCTCGAAAGCATGCACCAAGCCATGGCTGCCACACTGGAGCATTGTGTCAGTCAAATTAAGAAGTATCAGAAGCAAGCCCGCGATAGTGGCAAAGCATTCCGCCCTCGGTGGCCCATGATTGTTCTGAGAACACCCAAGGGATGGACTGCTCCCCGAAAAGTCGACGACAACTATCTTGGAGGGTTCTGGAGAGCCCACCAGGTACCCATTACCGATGTGAATACCAACGCTGATCATCTCAAGGTTCTTGAGACCTGGATGCGAGGCTACGAGCCCGAAAGATTATTTGACAAGGATGGTGGCCCCATCGCGGCCCTGCGAGCTCTCTGCCCTGAGGGAAACCGCCGCATGAGTGCCAACCTCGTCGCCAACGGAGGCCTACTCAAGAAACCACTGAAGATGCCCAACTTCAGGGACTATGCCGTCAAGGTTGACAAGCCGGGTGCTACCATGTTTGGCAGCATGACCAACATGTCTGGGTTCTTGAGAGATATCATGGCGCGGAACATGCACAACTTCCGACTCTTTGGACCGGATGAGACCGAGTCCAACAAATTGGCCCGCGTATATGAAGCCGGTAAGAAGGTCTGGATGGGTGACTATTTCGAGGAGGACGAAAATGGTGGCAACCTCGCCATGGCCGGCCGAGTCATGGAGATGCTCTCTGAGCATACGTGTGAAGGTTGGCTCGAAGGCTATATTCTCAGCGGTCGGCATGGCTTGATCAATAGCTATGAGCCGTTTATTCATATCATCGACTCCATGGTTAATCAAGTAAGAGAACAAAAACAACACCCCCTTTCAGCAAGGCGTGCAGTTTGACTAACTCATCGGTGAAGCATTGCAAATGGATTGAAAAGTGCCTCGAGGTAGAATGGCGTGTCAAGGTGGCTTCGCTGAACATCCTTCTTACTGCACTCGTCTGGAGGCAAGATCACAATGGATTCACCCATCAAGACCCTGGTTTTCTTGATGTAGTTGCCAATAAGAGTCCTGAAGTTGTACGGATCTACTTGCCACCGGATGGTAATTGCTTGTTGTCCGGTAAGCCATTGTAAACCCCAAAGATGAAATATCGAAGAGATCAACCACTGACCAAGAGAAAACACAATAGTCATGGACCACTGCTTGCAATCCAGCAATTACGTCAACGTCGTGGTGGCAGACAAGCAGGACCATCTCCAGTATTTGGATATGGAAAGTGCCATCCAGCACTGCACCAAGGGCATCGGTATCTGGCCGCGATTCAGCACCGATGCGGGATGCGAGCCCGATGTCATCATGGCCTCTTGTGGCGACATCAGCACACAGGAGTCTCTCGCCGCCACCGATCTGTTGCTAACCCAATTCGCTGACCTCAAGATCCGAGTCGTCAACTGCGTCGACCTCTTCAAGTTGATTCACCCATCGGACCATCCCCACGGTCTAACTGACCACGAGTGGGTGAGCCTTTTTACTGACAACACACCCATTATTTTCAATTTCCACAGCTATCCATGGATGATCCACAGACTCACTTACAAGAGACCGGGAAGCAAGAATATACACGTCCGCGGCTACCGGGAGAAGGGCAACATTGACACGCCGCTTGAGCTGGCTATTCGCAACCAGACTGACCGATTCAGCCTCGCCATGGATGCCATAGACCGCATACCCGCGCTGCGTAACCGAGGTGCCTCGGCCCGGCAGACACTACAGAATGAGCAAATTGCCGCGCGAAACATGGCCTTCGAGTCTGGTATGGATCCCCCAGCTTTGACCAAGTGGACGTGGCAGCGTAATGGCTTGTGGAAAAAGGCGGCCGAGACGATTAACTTGCACACGAAATAAACGTCGTGGGCGTGGTTTCTTGTACAAGAGATGGTAACATGTGGATGTTTCAAGTGTTTCTGAGTACGTTGAAGTCGTGAGAGAAGTCGATCTGTACTTGATGGAGTAGATGAGCATATGTGACTGTCAATTTAAGAGCCCTAAGCACTTGATGCTCATCCATCATTGAGTACGGTCTGTAACGTGAGTAATTCTGCAAGGATATCAAGCTCCGATGCTTTGGAATGCGGGTTGAGTGAAGATACAGAAATGTCTGCCTGAATGCATTTCGTCATGACAATACTTGGAATTGGGCCCCGACGCCAAGTCACAGGCCGATCGCCAACAACGCACCGTGCATGAAGGTTTCATCAAAATCCTCTGGCGACCACCTTGTACATGAGGAACATCTGTGTGTTGGCACCCTCATTGTATGATTCGTCACAGACCAATATCAAGTTGATGCTTTTCGACAGCTCGGGACCCGAATGGTTCGCATAGCAATGTCAAATCCGGCGTGACATGATCAAGTCCCGCTCATTTCTCTGGAATTGCCCTTTCAATACCACTATGTTGACAGACTGGTTGGGGCTGGCAAGCCGTGTGGCTGGAGGCTCTGGCTGATGAAGATGCAACTGGTTCCGTCAGGGGAGTCTGCAGCTTTGATGTTATTTTTTATGGTCGCAGCGGATCCCGAATACGAATACGGGTCCTAGAGTTGCTCATAGACATGAATGCTAACATCGATACACGTTCGCATTCACATCTGGTCCGTTAGAAATACAAAAAAAGAACAAGAGTTTTGATTGCCAGCTACGATGGCTTTACCGCAGAGCATCCTTCAGCTGCTTTCCCTCCTCAAAAACTACCTTGCCATCCGTCTGTACCGATGCGACATGCAGGTTGCTGGCGGCAACCTCGGCTTCCGACTCAGCCTCCTTCTCTAGCAAACCCCCGGCTTGCCTGCCTGCTCCACGGCGGTAGGAAGAGCGCCGGCAGGAGCGTCAGCAATCTCGTTGATTTGATCGCCGGACAAGACATCGGCAACTCTGACACCCCGACTTGACATGAGGATCGTGGTGGGTCCTTTGAATTGAAGGAACAGACGATCTCCCCAAACTGTGCGACGTGCCATGGTTCTGACGTTGTACAAGGATGTCGCGAGGAACTTGTAGACTCCTGAACTGCGCACAGTCTTCATGAATTCGATTTCCGGTAGCCACCAAGTCAACGAAGGGATTTGAAGACGCAAGCTCGTGCTTTTCAACCGAAATGGCTGCGGCGCAGTTCTCGAAACTGCGTAGGCCACGACACTTCCAGGGTGGGCGACAAACTCCTCTCCCTCGCTCAGCCTCAGTTGGTAAACCTGCCCTGGGGCAGACAGAGCAGCCAATCCTCTGCCGGTCAGGTGAGTGCTGCCCCAGTGCGCCAGGGCGAGCTTGCGCTGGATTCGCGACGACGGCGTCAGGGTGTGCCCGGTCCATGCGAGCAGAGCATTCCGCTGCGATATTATCCAATCAGTCGTTCCATCGAGATGCAGTACCGAGAATGTCGTCGTCGGTGATTTGGAAGAGATGAGTGCCGTGATAGGTGTGGTCGAAGATATGCGTTGGTAGAGGAACGGAACTCCAAATGCTGCTCGGGGAGGGGTTCAACAGCGACAAGGTAGATTGAGCCTAGTGCACGATGTGTCAGTGACAAGAAGTCCCGTTTCGTCCAAAAAGTGAAAGAACCAGCTCTCGCCAAACGCGATTGATTCAGTTGCCATACGTACATTATCTGGCTTGCCCGCCACGGCAACAAGAGTGCCCCGCCTTGTGTAGAGCTTCTGGGAAGCTGAAAGTGTCACGGAGAGCATCGAGTATGGTGATCCAAGAACTTCAAATCGAGCATCTTGGAGATAAGAATACTACACGTCAGCAAGGGGCTCAGATAGTCTCGCACTCCGTAGGGAGAGAAAACTCACCTGCCATGTCTCTCGAGCTGTCAAAGGAGGCTCCGAAAGCATCGTTCGCCACTCGCGGCGAGTCGGTGCTTGGTGCGGCGCTGATCTGAATGCTGCGGCATTGCCAGCACACAAAAGCCGCCGACCTCTGGACTCGGAGGCCATGGGTAGAGGATCTCAGCAGCGACGATGAGCCTCGCATCATCATGCCTGTGCTCGTTCAGAGAGACACCGTCTCCGTTTGGCACGAGAGGCTTGATTTCAATCGACGTCGACAGCCTTCCGTCAGGCTCGGCTCGCAGAACGGCTTTTTCCGATCCCCGAACCAATTCAAATTCGACGCCCACGGCTCCCCAGCACCCAGCAAGCAGGGCCGGGATTGGCCAGACCCGGCGTTGCCCAGGCAACCCGACGACCAATCTCGCTTTGTATTGGCGCCAACAACCAATAGACCAACTACTGCCAGCGAGCCTTGATCAATGATCACGTAATCCTTTGGTGCGGAGAAGCGGTCTGTCGTTCCCTTGGTTGGTATTCTTTCTTGATCGCGTTTCTGTTATGTTTTGTGCTTGCTTTGCATGCATTCGTTTCTCGTGGTCCGCCATGTCTATCCGCGTCGTTGCCAGGATACGTCCGCTCTTGGAGAAGGAGCTGGACAAGGACATCATTGTCCGTCCTGATTCTGCAGAGCCCGGCAAGCCAAACACAGTCATCAAGATCCCTAGTCCCAAGAACGGGGCCGAAGAGTTCTCGTTCGCGTTCAACGCTGTGTACGATCAATCAACATCGCAGGAGGCGCTGTTCACTTCCGAAGGTACGGTGTGAGCCAGAGTGGCGCCGAATGGCCACGCATCCCTCCTCAAAACAGTGCATTGGGCACGCGTGTTTCTTCACAATTGGCATGGCTAAAACCTTGGGCAGTACAACCGCATCTCAAATCATTGTTTCAAGGGTACGATGTCACGATTTTCGCGTACGGTGTGACGGGCACAGGCAAAACGCACACGATGCGTGGTGGCCTCAAACTTGCCGACAGGGGAGTCATTCCTAGGCTTCTTTCTGGTGTGTTCCGGAGAGGAAAGAAGATCACCAAGGATACCGAGGGGGCACGACGGTAAAAGTCAGCTTGTCGTACTACGAGATCTACAACGACAAGGTGTTCGATCTTCTCGAGTCACCCGACAAGAGAAGTCCCTCGGGGCTACCCCTTCGAGCAGAGGCCAATGGTAGAACTGTTGTTGCTGGCTTGTCAGAACGAGCATGTGAGGATCTGCGGGACTTTGAGAAGATGTACATCGAGGCGAACAACAACCGCGTCACCGCGTCCACCAAGCTGAATGCTCACAGCAGTAGAAGCCATGCCATCTTACGCGTCAAGGTCACGCAAATGTCTGAGGAAATGATCAAGGAGAGCACTGTGTCTGCCATTGACCTGGCAGGCTCGGAAGACAATCGCCGCACCGACAATGGCAAGGAGCGGCTGGTCGAATCGGCGGCCATCAACAAGAGTCTGTTCGTCCTCAGCCAATGCATCGATGCTATTTCCAGAGGCGACAAGCGAATTCCGTACAGAGAATCCAAGATGACCCGCATTCTGTCCCTTGGTCAGAACAACGGCGTCACTGTCATGATTTTGAATCTTGCTCCCCTTCGAAGTTACCACCTCGATACTCTTAGCAGCCTCAACGTCAGCTCCCGAGCCAAGCGAATAGAAGTTCGTGAGATTGAAAACGAAGTCGTCTTCAAGCAATTCCCTAGATCGTTTAGCTCCAATACCGTCCAGCGACAACCCCTCCGGCCGCTGGCTAACGCTCTCAGCGCACACAATGTGCATAACGGCATCGTGGCTGCCAAGGCGACCGTCGACGTGGCGCGGCCGATCAAATCGTTTAGCGTTTACACAGACAAAGCAAGGCAATCTCCAACAAAGACCATCATCATGTCGACCGCGCTCCCTCGGCCCGTGGTCAGTGGGAGCTTAGTTCCTCGGCCAAGTGCATCTCACAAACGACCTTCGGATCAGGACTCGGGCATTGCGCGGCCCAGCAAGATGGCTCGCCCCATGACAGAAGAACCTTCCATCACAGTGACCGCCTCCCAAATCGAAGCTATGGTGGAGAAGAAGGTCGGTGAGATTCTGGCGCTGCGCTCGGCCGCCGAGAACACCATCCAACAGGAACAGTCGCCTGCGCAACCTGGGATTAGCGAGGCGATGCAGAGGCGGCTTGAGGCCCTGGAGAGGCGCATAGAAAGCGAAGAGAGGCGCGAAGATTCCAAATCCGATGGTCTGCGGTACCTTTTGGCTGCAAGGCAACACAAAGAAAAGGGCGACGATGCGTCGGCGCTCCGAGCATATGAATTGGCGCTCCCATATTTTCCCGGACAAGTAAAGTTGATTGGGAAGATTCAGCGCCTGCGCAACCGGTTGGGGGTTTCCAATGAACACTCCTCCGTCATGCGCTGTCCTATGAAAAGTCCTCTGCGGCATGAGAGGAAGATAAGGCGCCCTCGTTCTACCAGCCATTTCGAACGCGCTGGTTCGGATCAGGACGACGCAGATGTTGAAGAAGAACTGCTTGACGATCAAACCATACGAATCCAGCCTCGAAAGTCAAGGTCCAAGTCAATGACTAGAGTGCTGCAAGTGTACGACGACGCTAATGAGACGACGACAGCCCTCGGTGCTCGTGATTTTGCTGCATCACGAGGGGTTGTAGGCTATTGACAGGATGCCATGGCTCTTTCTTTCTTCTTTCTTTTTCCTTTGTCCAATAATGTGAAGGCGTTTTTATCGTGTCATATTTTTGTAGAACAGAGTGGTAGTGTTTTTGCATAGGCTTGCCTGTGAAGCAAGATCAGGCGTTGTGGCGTGGAACGTGACGTGTTGGGGTTGGGAAAGGCGAGAAGGCCCACGATTTCAAGGCGTATTTGCATATCTGTGATGAAGATACACATAATATTCTGAAGAGTCATTTGATTGCGTTGAAATCCCGCGAGTCAGTGCCTCGCTACCCTGCATGGTGTCAGTGAAGTTTGGTAAATGTCACTCAGCCAGCACCCGAGGCAAATCTGTAAGATACACTCCGTCCGTACAACTGTACAAAAAGCCTACTCGGTAGTTGATCCCTAGAAGTAAAGACTGATATCGTCACCGCGGTAGCATCACTCCCGCCGCATCAAATGCTCCATTCACCGAGCCGTGAATTCAAACGAGCAACCACAGCACAAACCCCCCCCCAAACCCTCTCAATCCAACCAATTCCCGCGTGATGACAAATCCACAGACAGCATAACCTGATTAAGCCAAATCACATGCCAACCGTTATTTTGTCAAAACTAAGCATTGGTCCGCCATTCTCAATACGTAACCCCACACCCGAACGATCATGCATTGATAGGAAAAGAAAGTCGAGATCGTGTTCCCCACTGTTTCATAGTGATAGCCTGTTTCACCCGCCGCGGGGGAGGAAGAGGGGAGGGGGGGGATGGGCTGTGCGTTTGGTTGTTGCAAAATGGATGAGACTTGGCAATTTAAGGAATGGTGGTGCTGCATGGCGAGACAGGGTGACAGGTTGTGTGGTCTGGCAGATGAAATGGTTGGGCGGTATCTGCATTGAGGGCGAACTGGAACCGGAACAGCGGTATATCCCTTCATTCAATATGCTTCAACACTCGACTGCCCAGATTCATGCTTCCTCACGTGTTCAATGCTGGAGCATCGATTGCTGCTGGGTGTCTTGGAAGGGTTCGAGATTGTGGCATTCGAGGCATCTATGTACAAAAAATCAAGCGATTACGTAGGTGCTGAAGCGCGATAAATACTCCCAGAGAAAAGAAAAAGAAAGTAAAACCACAGAAGGAAAGTCAAAAACAAAAAAAGTACATAGAATGCCAGAACACCATTTGCCCCCCACTGCTTTTTGCAGGCGTACCGCATCTTGCGTGTCGTAACAAAGGTATCCAATGCCCTGACAGCCGTAACGTAACGCATAACCCAAGATGATAAATGTTTTCTAACACCCAGAATCCATATACAACCGGGTGGTTTCGTGAAAGCGTCGCGCGGTCTGCTCAGCGCGACCTGAAGATATGTCATGAAAAACTCCCTCTTCCCTCACGGGGCCAGAGCCTGAGCACTGCTGCCCCGTGTCTTGGACGTATATAGATGCAAGCTATACCGCTCCTGTATGTAGTGAGAAACACCGTCGTGGGGCCTCCCCAAAGTGCCACATCTTGTGACTGTAATGGTTTATTTCTTGATGCATTTGTTTCGAAGAGATCAAATCATCAGCTGATCATGCTGGTGGTGCGTCGCTCTACCAATGCGGTCTTTCTTTGGATGCAAATGTGCCACCCAGACTGGTAATGGAGCTGAAGCGGTTCAGTCGCTTGCGTTGAGGCGTTGCAACATCGCGACGAAGGTCGGGCGAGAACGTGGTGACGGGTGTGGTTTTGGCTGGTGAGACCATGTTGCCGTGAAGAGCGTCGATGCGCACATTGCTGGACTCTGCGGAAGAACCGGTACTGTTGGGGGTCTGGAAGACGTACTCTCCATCGACATAGATGGCATTGGACTGGAAGGTTGATCGGCGATTGCGGCGGCGAGTATATCGTTTTTCCAGGCGGAAGAGCTCCAGTTTCGCCTGGATTCGGTCAAAGATGCTCTGGCCCATGGTTGGCAAAGAGGATGATCGTGAGGATCTAATCGGAGGACAGGGGAAGATAGGGAAGGAGAAAGAGAGACGATGAGAGCCAGATAGCAGCTTTGAAGCAAGCAATGACAAATGAACGATCGAAACGAGGCTAGTCCACAAGCTTGAGCTTGAGGCCAAGGATACGTCGTCGGTGGATTGACAGGATGTTCGGCAAAGACGGTCAGATAGACCAATAGTCTTGCTTTCCGATGTGCCGTTTTATTAGTGAAATGAGTGTAATTACTCCGTAGGCAAATGTGAGACTGGGGAATCGCCAAGAGTTACTTGTATCCCACAGACGGCCGAATGAAGTTTCAATTTCTCCTGTAGTCTAGGATGAAAAGAACGGCAGCACAACCGCAACGAGGTGCCAGGGGATAGTAAGAGTGATAAAGGAGGGACAAACCGATCATGCAGACGGAAGAGGAGAAAAAGCCACTACGGAGTAGACAACGAAGCAGATGGTGTGGATGGCGACTGACTCTGACTGGGGAACAACGGATGGTGGACATTTCTGGTCTGGTTATCAAGTTATTATTGGGGGTTCCCAATGCTGCATTTGGGAGCGGCGGGGGTCAGGGGTCATTTTTTCAGGCAGGGGTCGAGACCCCCATGGTCGAGGATGGATTGATTGATTGATCGATGGGCGGACGGGTTGATGGAAAAGCGGTGCCCCGGCGGCTGGCCTCATTCGCATCAATCCCGCCATCCAGGCAAATCCTGTAGTCAATGAAGAAAGCCGACCTGTCACAGAGCTCAAGTCAGTCAGGTCAGGTTGAGCGTTTGGTGGTTTGTTGGTGGCCACATGGTTCGCGCGGCAGGCACGGCAGGCGTGGCAGGCGTGGCAGGCATGGCAGGCGCGACGGGTTCCTGGGGAGAGGAGAGACTGGAAGAAGACACGAGGCGCCCTGGCAGTTCTTGGCTCGGTGCTGATAATGTCTGCTTCCTTGAGATGCATCTTAATAATTGCGAATGGCGTGCGCGCTGTAGATTCCTCGACCATCGACCCGATCATTCGCCATTGTCTCTCTACTCTACTCCGTCTATCAGCGCGAACGCACTCCGTGACGTGCGAGAAATTAATGATATTACGTGGAAAGAAGGGGGATGCCCAACAACGCCCCCTGCAATTTTTTCTTTTTTACTTTGCCGTCCATGTCCCTGAACTGCTGGCGGGCAGTGCTCGTGAGCGCCCCGGCGGGGACTGTGGAGTTGGTGCGGACAAACGATGCCCACTATCAATAATAGTAAGCGGTCCTCGATAATATTGGCGCCAATGCTGGAGTGGGCCCCAGGTAATTCCGAAAATTATCCACCGAAATCGCGTACTTTTTCGTATTAACGCCACCCCGTGTGTACGGAGTTCGGAGTAGCTATTTCAACTCCAAATACTTTGTGCGAGAAGGAACCGGGACACCTTATTATTCTTCGCGCAGTCTATGCAGCTGACCACATGTCAGCCAAGCACTTTGTGAATTCGACTGGGCATTCCTCATTTTTTTCAACGGCTATTGTTAACTCGGTCGATAGAGTCTCTCGAGTGACCGAAGACGTTACCAGGAAACCTCCGTGTAAAACTGGAGAACCCTTAATAACGAATTATGAGAAGGTGACTTTGATTTAAGAATGACTAGAGCTAATGGTCTATAATAACGGATCCTTGCTTTCGCGATAGGACAACGCGATCCCTGACGCACTTAGTCGTACCATGAAAACGACGCAACATTAAATCTGAGCATTCCTTTCTAGTATCGGACAGCCCCTCGTCCCGGTCGAATGGGTGCCACAAGGGTAGTCCAATGTTGTCGCACAATGAGTGAGCGTTTTGCCGAATGATGTCTGGTCGCACGCGTTTCGCCATCATTCTCTATTGGACTGAGTGTGGTGATGTATGGAAGTGCCGTCGCTGTTGGCCGAGCACACCAAAAGCTGGCCTCGTTCTACGATCCTGAATAGTGAACAACAGAACCCCGGAGCCTGCAAATGTTGTCACGCTGATTCGGGTCAAGACATTGCGCAACCTTCTTAGCAGTATAATCAACATCGTAGGAGCTTTGATAACTGCTATTGATGCCTGCGTAACATGGCTCCTGATGAACACAGATGAGCCCTTCGTTCCTGCTCAGCCTGCTCGAGGCGGTAACATACGGGAGCTCCTTCCTTGGAAGTTGCAATCACCCACCCTCGTGCTCAAACAGATTCTCGTCCCAGGTAAAAGTAAATGCAGCAAACGCTGTCTGCTGTTCAAAGATTGGAGATATTCTGGCCAATCTCAGTCCTAGAACTCTGCAAAAAGTGGCGAAATTTGCAGCAATCGACCAGGTCGTCCCTCCAAAGGTCCAGCACTTGTTTGTGACGTCTCACCAATCTGATCAACACGACCCGCGTACCTATGGGGATCTATTTTGACCCATGTCGTTAATATTTGCGATTCTGCCATAATATTTCGAGCTCCTCCAATAATCTTTTATGATCAACTCTCCTAACAACCAGTCCTAGCCCAGCCTACACACTCTCACCCATCAAGATGTCGAACTGCGCCGTCGTTCTTCTTTTCACTTTAGCCGCTCAAGCTGTCATTAAAAACTACTCGTCGGCCGATTCTTCTCCGAAGATAGATTCCTCAGCAGGTATTGGAATTACGCAAAAGTACATCATCGAAATATCTGAAGTCGGTCATTTTCGGTCATGCTAGCAGTGGTAGACATCTGGTTAACGATTTTCCCTAGGGATCATCCATTGACTTTGTTACTCAGTCATTTGACCGTCTTCATACCGGAACCCAGGAAAAATTCGACTGCCACGACATCTTCACTGGTACTGTAATTGAGACGTCCTTGGAGAACGTCGATTCTCTGCAACAGGTTTCAGGCATAGCGAGAGTATGGCCTGTTCAAACGATGTCAATTCCGCGGTCAATTCCCCTCCGAAAAGGCTCCATCAATGCTGAAGGCAGGAACATCTCGGTTCATCAGTGGACAGGGGTGCACGAGCTTCATGGATTAGGGCTCAAGGGCAAAGGCACAAAAGTTGCAATTGTTGACACAGGAGTTGATTACTCCCATCAAGCTGTAAGCTATCCAAGATTCTCTGCACAACCGAAAGCTGAACTTGCACCTGCAGCTTGGTGGTTGCTTCGGCACAGGCTGCAAAATTGCCGGGGGCTATGATCTTGTTGGACCGAAATGTACGTTTGTGATACATGCACTGCAGGGCTTTCTACTTACTGCTCGCTTTGAAGGGGATTCTCGTTCTGAAAGGGTTCATCCAAAGCAGCCCGATAATGATCCTATGGATTACAAGGGGCACGGTACACACGTTGCAGGCATCATCGCAGGCGAGAATGAATGGCAAGATTGTCCTCTCCCTCTCTGGGCAGTGGTTAGTTACAGTCCACTAACAAAAATTATCAAAAGGTTCTCTGGAGTTGCACCTGAGGCGGAGCTGTTCGTATACAAAGTGTTCTCCGATGTATGTTGACTAGCTGACATACAACGTCCAATGCTTATACGTTGCGCTAGGAGCCTGGACAGTCGGACACCACTGAAGACGTCCTGATACAAGCGTTTTGTGACGCTTATAGTGCTGGAGTAAGTTTCAATCTGACACAAACACGAGTATCATGCTAAAAGCGGTACAGGCAGACGTTATCACTGCCAGCATAAATCGACCAGGAGGCTTTGTTGATAGTCCATGGGCCCTTGTCGCGAGCCGTATAGCTCAGAAAGGAGTCTTTGTTTCCATAGCTGCGGGTAACGATGGCGAAATCGGTCCTTTTAACTCTGGAGTCGGCTCGAATGGACGGCATGTTGTATCGGTGGCAGCCATTAATACTACAGGCGACCCCGGATTGCACAAAGTTGGGTCAGCATCGAAACCTGTCGCGGCCTACTTTACCTCGTGGGGACCAACCAACGAGTTGATATTGAAACCGGATATCGGCGCTCCTGGCTACGATATCCTTAGTACTACCTCGATCATGGATTTGAAACGGATAGTGGCTCGTCTATGGCTGCACCTTACATAGCTGGAATTGCAGCTTTGCATGTTTCAGAACATGGTGGTCGGGAACTACACGGTTCCAATTTCGCAATAGACCTCACAAGTAGAATAATTGCTAGCGGACGAAACGTCGCTTGGAGTACCGGCGAGATCAACTTCAACGAGTCAGCACCACCTTTTCAGGTGGGAGCTGGCCTTGTTGACGCTCGCAAAGTTCTATTATACAAAACCCAGCTGTCATTCGACTCCATTTCACTTTTAGATACTGAACTTTTCAGGCCGGACTGGGACATTAAGGTAACAAATCTTGCAAACCGGACAGTTCTTTACACTTTCCAGCACGAGCCTTTGCCTGGGGTGGAAATATATGATGGAACTGGTGCAATTAAGCTCTTGGCTAAACTGCGACCACGCAACATATCAGCCGTCGTTTCTCTTCCACCAGCTTTGAGGATCAAGGCTGGTCAAACAAAGACGTTCAAGTAAGATTTGACTATGATGACTTGGCATGGCATACGCTGAATATCGTTGGGGGCAGTGTCACGTTCAAACTCCCTCAAGATGTTGACGACAATATGCTCCCTTTGTATAGCGGCAAAATCCACATCAGAAGTGATAACGGCGAAAAGCTCTGCATTCCGTATGGAGGGAAGTTATTGAGCCTTGTCAGATTGGGAGGTTTTCAGCGAACTAACATTTCGAGTTCAGGTGCGGCATATGACACAGAGAAAGCCTTCGACACCATGTTTGATGGCAAACCGATTATTAATGGATGGCACGAAGGAGCCAAGTGAGGCACCCGGGTTTTTTTGGGGGCGCGATTCACCAACGCTAATGTCTCACGGTAGCTGGTCTTTCGATCCCGAGCGACGGCCGACGGACTTCGCGGATCTAAGTCTTCGGCTCAGCTATCCTTGTTTTCATCTGCGATGGGATGTTGGTGTTCTATATGACAGTCACTGTACCAAGCACATATACTGACATTGTTCCAGATATTTGAGCGAGATTGGACCGAATTAGAGTGGCAATACCCTCTTGTAATTGGAAAAGGGGGATATATCGGCTCAGCTACTTCAGTTCGTGATGCTGATAAGTTTCTGTGGTTTGATAGCTCGCTGGTGGACATCAACGATACCATATCCTTTCCTTTAACAAGAGTCTCACGAGGACATGAGCGATTCTGGTGGTTTGGGAAGCTATCAAATGGAACGAAGATAGCACCTGGGAACTACAGGTTACTACAACTCTTGTGTTATCAAACCATTCCCTAATTTCCTTTGACTGACTTGAACGCATAGCATGCGGATCGCAGCCTTGAGGCCGTACGGAGAACCCCGAATATCTGATCACTGGGATATCATGGATCTGGATGGACATAGCATACAAATTCTGCCAGGTAATGGAACCAACGCTACATATGTCTTGGCCAAGGATTAGGTGGATAGCGAGGAGAAAACCGGAACAGATGTTGGAACGTTGATCATGGCGCAGAGAGAGACATGAGAAATTTTCTAGTCAAGTCCATCTGTACTGTAACCACGAGCTCGCTGATTCAAGCTGATTTCATCGTTCAATGGGCGTATGCCCACAAGGTTTTGTGTTGATTGAAATTCTGATATACTCACTTGATGCAGACGCACTCTGTCGCAAGATGCAAAACTGCGGATAGTCCTGATATCATGTCATTGCATGTTGCCCGTCATGCCTTGGCATTCTCAAATCTGTACCATCATTGCGTCTAAGCCCATTTACCGAGGAGACTCATAACCGCCATACCAGTCATCAAGGCTGCGCCGCCCAGCACAACGGTGAGCGTATCCGCGTCCGCAAGCTCTGCCTTGTGGCCATGAGAACCCGCCATCCAATCGGCCGCCCACATCTCTACTACGCCGGTCCAGACCAGGATACCTGCCGACAGAGCGTCTAGCGTTCCAATAGCGATGATGGTGGACTTGTCGTTGCCGTTGAACTTGTTCAGAACACTGATACCGATGGCCATGCCAATGGGCGTAACAAAAGCAAACAAAGCCGCCAGGCCCAGCTTCTTCTTCATGGACAAGGTGAGGGGTTGCTTAAGCTGGAATGTTCCGTCGGTAGCCTCCTCAGTTGGTGAAATGACGGACTTGTCGGCGTCACTTCCACCCTCTCTGCTGGATTGGTGAGTGACGGGTGGCAAGAGATGTACGTCGGCGCTGGTGCCAATGGTGGCAATTCGAGTACCCAGAGCCAGACCTTCGAAGATCTGGTGGAACAGGATGACGACGAATAAAGTAATGAAGAATGAGTCGCCCGCAACGACCAACGTGAGACCAATAACTTGAGGCACACACTAGTTAGCAAAAAAGTCGAGTAGACAAGAATTCTTCTCTCCTTCTTTTAATGAAATGGCTCGACTCTACACCATTGAGGACAATGACTTACGAAGAGAGTGGAACAAGATTCCGGCTTCCATGACCAGGATGCTCACGACCTCGTTGGAAAGCAGGGCCTGGGCTTGTTGCTCACGACTCAGATGAGATGTGGCTTTGGTCCTGGCAAGCACGATGCGCTGACCGATGTATTCGATGAGGAAGGACAGGAAAATACCGGCCATCAAAATGGCGGCGGTCGTGCCCTCGTAGCCAAGGTCGCCTAGACACTTGTTTCCGAACATGAGGGTCGCGTGTACGAAGAGCTATGCGCAGATGATTTAGTCAGCTTTTTAGACCTTCTCCCATCCCATCTCTCAGAGTAGATTCAGCGACGGCCAACTTACGTGGACAAAGGCCGTGGAGATGATGATTCCCGTGCCGAACTGTTTGAGAATAGTAAAGATGAGAGAAAGCTTCTTGGGGAGCATGTTGTGGAGGAAAATGGGGCCAAAAACGCCTAAGTCCAGATATCTAGGTCAGTAAGAAGGTTTCCTATCGGCTGCTCGATGTATCCCTCCAAGATAGTTCGGTCGTCACGTACCTAGCGCGCTGGTAGCCATGATGACGAAGAGGAGACCGACTCGAAGACCGATGTTGTAATCCCTCGTGGGAACGCCGCAGTTGGGTTGGCTGCTTCCTCCGCCCTCGCTCTCTCCTTCGCCAACGCAGTGTCTATGAGATGTTAGTTTGCGCATGGTTGGGGGAGGGGAGTTTTTTTTTTTTTGAAAATGAAGAGCGAGGGAAAAAGAGGACTTTGTTCGGATTCGCGTGGACTTACTCGACTCCGGCGTGGAAATGGCAGTGCTTGTGTCCGCTTCCACTTTCCTTGCTGCCAGTGTTGCCGCCGGTGTTTCCTCCCGTGTGGCCCCCTTGTTGCCTCCGGAGTTGGGCAGGTTGATTTCCACATCGTCACCGTTCGGGGCGATGCAGAACCTGGACGGATGAGGTGTCAGTGCGATGACTTGGAATGCGAGTGGGATGAGTGGGATGATTCTGTGGACTCACAGTTCGGAGCCATGGTTGTGGCAGCCTGTGTACGAGGCTGGCAGATCTGTGGTTTGGGTTGGCGTCGTCTGGACTAGATATTCAGTCTCTCCGGGCCCCATGCAGTACCTGATGGATCTTGAGTCAGTTCGACGATGACACGGCGTGATGGCAGGTGCTGTTTGCCGGGGGCGTATTTGAAACATACACTTGAGAACCATGAAGATGGCATCCCGTGACTGCCGTGACTGCCGTGACTGCTGGTGCTGATGCGGTCGTCGTAGGAGCAGGCGTCTGTCTGGCGAACAACTGCGCGGCTGCGACACCAACGAGGGCGAGCGACGCCAATGATGGCAAATTCATGGTTGCGATGAAAGCACCGCCGTCAACTGGAACTCGTGAAATCTATGCCGCTTGTTGTCGTGCAAGAACAAAATGGTGTCGTATGGCCGATTGGGTTGGCGCGGGCGTATTATATATACCGCGATCTGATTTAAGGTTATCGTTTAAGCTTGTCGTTCTAGCTTTAAAGGCACGTCGGGATGGATGTGTATTCGGCTTTGCGATCACAGATGTACGTCCAGATCACTCGAACCTGCAAGCCAGGCCCAGAGAGAAAAGCGAGAAAAAGTGAGGCGTCAACCAAGCGCAACCTTCTGGCTCAATTATACACCTACAGATTGCAAATCTGCCGAGACCTTGATCAAGCAAATTTTCGCATTTCCCACTCACTCAGTAGTGATACATATTTGCTGACCCCCTCCCCCTCCTCTCTCTGGCCAAGCCGTCTCAATCGTTCGTAGCGTGGTCCATGCACACTGCAGCCCGCAATGCGCGAAAAACCAATCGGCGAAAAAAAAAGAGGTCAGAAAGAAGCCTGGTGTTGGGACCGGGTCAGCGGTTGGTGATGGTGAACCTTGATGGGCAAGGCGGCCGAGAGTGGGCCGGCACCCTGATGGGCCATGGCACAGGTATCCTTGTTGCCAAGCCAGGTGCACGGAGTAAAGTGACGGTCAGACTTCAGCACTCCGTATTGTCACCATTGTCACTTCTCGAGGCTTACTCGAGGCTTACTCGAGGCTTACTCGAGGCTTACCCGTGGATGTCAGCCCGGTCTCTTACCGACGCCCCCAAGAAGGGAATGGAGATCCGGGGTCGGACGGAGTGAACGCCACAGGGTGTCGTTGGTGTCGTTGGTTCGTTGGCCAAGACCAGATTGAACTGAACCATCAAAGTTGTCCCTTTAATCTTGGACGAAGCTTGAGTAGATCTTGCGCTTTCACGGGGCATACGGGTCTTATACCAGGTACAAATAGTTAACTAGCCCACCAGAGGGGTAAGTCCATCCGCTATCGGTTTGCCCGACCTGCGTCGAAAAGAATGCAAGAGGAGTCCCTTTCTCAACATCGCGTATCATGAATATCCGCTTGGTTGCGTTTATCAGAAAGGCTCGTACGGGGTATGGACGAGATTTTCGTGTTCATCTAGTGTCATCAAACATGACAGTTGGTCCTGACCCGATAAAAGACGATCTGTCGGTCCAGTCGGACACTTTTGGCCGTCGGAAAAGCCGTTGGAACACAAAAGGCCCCGGCAAAGCGTGATGTTATTCGCCCTGTCAAGTATTCCTTGCACATCATGGTACCAATGCAGCGGTTTCAGCCATGGTGTTTTGACGATGCAGAGGCTACAGGACAGTAGAGGTGATGCTAGGCCAGATATAAATATGTACACTTGACCGCGACATCCGACGGGAGTGTTGAAAACAAGCCAATATTGGAAACATTACCAATCAGCTCGCACATCTTTGAACAGAAAGCACAAATATTACTCTACTTATAGCCAAGAACGAACTAATATTTAAATACCCCAGCTCATGAGTTAGCAGACCCAGCGGGTGGAGTCGGCCGTCAATGGTCATATCCTCGATTGCTGTTACGTCAGGAGGACGGTAAGGATATATTGGAGGGGCTTGCATTTAGATTATACAATCTCTTCATCAATGCCATGCTCTAAGAGCAGCTTCTCCAGACCCGGTGGTGTATTATGTGCAATCATGTGATGAGTTCTCATTTTCTCATGGTCTTGGCCTGCTACCCAGCTTCGCACCTGCTAATTCCCCCAACAGGAAGTTATGAACTAATAGACCCAAAGCTTCTTAACAAACTTGCTTGGACTGCATCGCCTTGGATCATTTGGCCATCCATACAGCATCTGCATCATCTGATACGGCGTGTTGAAAGGGATGTGTGTCTAGCCACTTCTCCACGGTCTCCCGGTGTGCATGCTTATTGTAGAACTCGTCTAATGATCGATTTAAATCTAGGGAGGGTTAATAAAGTGCTTCAGATAAAAATATATTAGAATATTACAACCTTGCAACGATATGCCGCGTGATGGCTGAAGGGAGAATCTGGAAATGTACTCGTTGATGAGAATAAGGTCGCTGGGAATGGGCGTTCCTATATGATTTGCATTAGTCGCCAAGACATCAATTGGATAGCAAACTTGATTATACCCTTAGAAATAGTGCAGATAAATGGACTCTCAACTTGTTTGCCTTCGTCCTCGCGATCGAGAACGTCGTCAAAGTATCGGCGCACGAGCTCCTGCATCATGAAGGTATTTGGAAACATGACTGCGCCGTTCGAAACTATCAACCAGAATTAGCGCCACCCGTTAATAGAGTGCTCCACTCCACGAACCCGATGTTGCGTTGACAGCTGGATATATAAGGCCATTCTTCTGTATTGTCACTCCTTCGTCGTATATATCGTCCGGCCGGCTGTCGTTCTCTTCGTGACTGAATAAGGCGGAGGTGCGATGCGGGCAATAGTAGTGCAACGTGGCAGGGAACGAGGAATATATCGCTTTCACTGAGAATTGTCGTCGAAAGAAAGAATACGGCAGCCGCAGTGAGTGGCCAAAGCTAGAAACACGTCCAATCATGGCGAAAGATCGATTGCTACTTCATTTAGTTTGTAAGTCGCAATCTTGGAAGGAAGTTGTCGTGTACACAAAGGGATGTAGCGGCATTGAATTTCGCCGGGGTTTGTGAAGTAGTTGTGATTGGCCAAATCAGCTCCGCAAAAGTACACTCCAACCCCTAAATTATTTTACAAATCTAGATAACAAGGGGGACTATTCCTTACTAATAGCTATGATTAGCTAGTAAGTGTATTAACCCCTAAATAATTTTAAAGCACTATAAGGAAACCCTATCTCCCTCACTTCCTTGCTAACACCTAATTCGCTTAATTCCCCCTATTATATAGATTTGTAAAATAATTCAGGGGTTAGAGTGTACTAGACTTGCGGATTTAGTGTGATGATCTAGGCTTTGCCTAGACCTAGCAATATAGGTGTTAATTGCACAAGTGAAAGGGACTTGTTTAATGCGTATTCTTTTGCTATGGCGCAATTGAATCAGGCACATCACCCGTGCGGCGCGCGCTGACATCCGCGATGGCCCCTTGGGCTGCACCGTAACATTTAGCTATAACACTCTTACGGCTTAGAAGGTTTATTAATGCTATAAATATAAACAAAAGCTAAGGGTTAGCTTATTAGCGAGATTTTAGAGGTCTCTTACTATTACCTAGATAATGTTTCTTAACATTAGCATATAGGTCTCTAGAGTAGCTATTACTAAACTTAGTATCTACATGCCTTGTTTAGAAGATTTTTACTAACACTATACTTGTCAAGGTAGGGGTCGGTGTAGATAATAGGAAACGTTCGATTTGATTAATCAGAGGTGCAGACAGCACCTGACTTTTGTACCTGAAAGGTACACAGTGCGCTATGGTAATGACTAGTCTACGGAGGTACTTCTGATACATTGTCTCCACTGTTGTCTCACAGAGGGTTTTATCCTAGTCAATGCACGCTGCCCTCATATATCCTAGGCTTTAAGGGAGCTCTCCTGACAATACTATTAGGCCTTAGATTTAGGAATGCGTAAAGCAGGTAAGATAGTTTTGTAACTAGTATATTCGTGGGTTAATAACCTTAACTATAAATGCCCCTGAAATCGCCATTAGTAAGTAAAAATAATTTATAGCTTCTGCTAAATCTAATACTAATTTATAAAACATGCAGAGTTAATGAAGGCCTTAGCCCGTGTGTGTTAACTAAGTGTTTCTTAAAGCAAACTACGTTTCTTACTAGCTATAGGGCAGTGAAAATTGCGAGAGGCGTTAACATAATTAAAAGCGTGAATGCTTGTATGATAATTAGTACTAGTGCCAAAAAAATAACACACTATTTACATAGAGGGTATCATTAATAAATGTTTTCTAAAGTTTTAGATTAATTATCATTTGTTACGGCACATATTATCATACAGGGACCTATGGTAGGAATTGGTGTAAGAACCCAGAAGGTGTGCTGGAATTCCCCAATAGACCAAAAGATCCGTCAATGCTAGCCGCTGCTAACATTGTGTTAAGAATCACAGCTTCACATCGCAGCCTCAAATCTGAGGCATTACTATCGTTATCCCCTCTTTGCTTGATTCACACATCTCGCTTATTATTGCGTTTATTGTAAGCTTCGTTTATAGACCTAGATTTACTTATTAGTTAGACCTTCTATTATTTAGGTCTCTGTTAAGAGCTTTTAAAGCTTATAATAAGCTTCCTTTTCCTTATTAGATTCCGAATTCCTAGATAAAAATTCTACATTATCTTTTTCTCTCTCTCTTTTAACTTACATCCTTCCACAGGTTATAAGCCTAGCGCTTTTAACCGCGCCCTTTCTTTTAATTCTCCCTTTTATCTTCTTATCGTAATTTTATGTATAATTACACATATCTTCCTAATATCTAGCTAAAAGCATTTTGCTAGGCTTACGGGGTGGCACTAAGACCCTTTTTTATCACCAAAAACGTCATATAAGTCAAGATTATATTAATTGTAATTTGGCTTACACACATAAAAAGGATAAAAATCCTATATAACTAGGAATTAAATGCATAACCTTTATTATGTTATTTTCTAACTTATACTTGCAATAACTTTATACTTTAACGTAAACTTACGCCTTATATAACATATTATAAATTTTATAATACTTATAAAAAGTTATTCCTTCTAGGTAAATCTTAGTAGATAGCAGGCTAGGATAAGACATTCCTTATAAAACTGCCTTAGGCACCTAAAACTAATAATCTAGATTTATTACTATCTAGGGTAAAGTAGTATATAGTAAAGTAAGTAAAGTAAGTATAGTAAATTCTTAGTAAAACATTACCCTTTAACTAGGCTAAGGTAAAACTTTAAGGAGTATCTAAAAACGCCTTTTTAGCTACTTATACTCTTAACTTTATGTCTTTATATATTAGTAGCTATATAGTAATTTAATCTTTAGAGAGCTATTACTATAACTCCTATTTAACTAAATTAATAATAATTAGTATTAAGTATATATAGTAATTAGAGTATATAAATTCTAATATATAACCTTACCTTTCCTTTCCTTCTAAAATAGGAGATAATAACGTAAAAAACTATAGGACTATCCTAGCTACTTAACCTAATATATTAAATAAATTTAATAATATTATAAAAGTATAGTATATAAGAATAGTAGTTATCTCCCCTCTTAAGGGAGCTAAGAACTTTAAAGAGTAAGAGATCTTAATTAAAATATAAGTCTAAATTATATAACTTACACTATATTTTACTAGAGTAACTGCTTAGTTACCTAAGACTAATAGGTATTATAGTATCCTTTCTTTTATTATTTAGTAAAGCCTTTTATTAAGAGTCTAGAAGAATTTAACTTATATAGGATAGATAAATATAATACCTATTCCTAAAATAATATAACTTATTAAAAGTAATTATAGGTTTAAGGCTAACTTAGCTATTATTAAACTCCTTTAATTATTTAGTTAATTAAAGAGAGTGGACTTCTCTATAATATAAGCTTAGTTAGATAATTATTAGAACCTTTAGAACTAAATCTATAAAATTAAGAAGATCCCTAATATTATCTAGGTCTTATAGATAATTAAAGCTATTAAAGGTTTAATGCCTAAGATTTATAATGCTTAGAAAATCAAAGGATTTTCTAAATTAGAACTAAAGAAAGATAATATGCTTATATACTTAATATATAAAGCAAATAAACCCTAAAAGGACTAAAAGGTTAACTTTAATACTTAATAAAAGAATGCTAAGGATAGCTCTAATATAAAAAGTAAAGGAAAAACTCTATTAAAGAAAAACAAGACTAGTAAAACTATTAAATTAGATTATAAATACTTAATCTCTCCTAGAAAAACTATATATATAAAAGATAACTACTAGAAGCTTTATCCTAAGAAAATACCTAAGTTAGTAAAGAAGAAAAATAATTTAATAACTATAATAAAGACTACTACTTCTCCTAATATTATTGCTATAGAAAGCAATCTTTCCCTTATAGTAATTAATTAGGACTATTTCTTTTAAATAATTATAAATTACCTTATAAAGGAAGACTATATTCTTAACACTAGTTATAATACTTATATGTTTAATATAACTAAATAGTTTACATATTTAAATAAAAACACTAATATAAAACTAATAATAGTAAGTAATAAAGAATAACTTAAGGTTAATAGCACTAGGAACATTAAGATCCTAGTTAGTAAAGGTTATCTAAAACTTTCTAATGCTTAATACGCCTTAAAGGCTAAAGTTAATATAATTTTACTAGGACTTCTTAAATAAGGAGAAATTATAATAGATAGCTTTAAAGATTAATTAATCTTATTATTAGGATTAGTTATAAGTTACTATAACTAGAAATTAAACATTACCTTATTAATTCTTTAGGAAGAAAAACCTTATTATAACTTTACTATACTATTAAGTAATACTATTATTAAAAAGGTTAAATTTAGTCTTTTATATAAGAGACTTAGCTACGTAGGGAAAGAATATATTATACTAGCCTATAAGGAAGCAGGAATTATAATTAATCCTATCTCTATAGCTAACTTCTAATGCTTAGCTTGCCTCTTATTAAAGGCTTTATAGATAATACATTATAAGGAATTAAATAATACTATAAACTTCCTTTCTTATATATTCTAGGACTTTATTAAATATAAGCCTAAAGGGTTTAGAGGCAAGAAACACACCTTATATATAATTAATATTTATACACGCTTTTATTAGGTAATTCTAACTATTAATAGATTAAGTATAGTTAAAGTAATCTAGGCTTAGAAGACTACTATTAAAAACATAAGTAAAGGATTTACTATTAAATACTTCTATACTAATAATATAATAGAATTTCTTAGTAATAAGTTTAAAATATTCTATTAAAAAGAAGGAATTATCTTCTAAAGTAATGCTCCCTATATCACTGCTTATTAAGGCATTATTAAATACACTAGTTAAACCCTTATAGAGATAGTATAAGCCTTAGTAATTAGGGTAGAATTACCTAAACTCCTCTAGCTATTTGCTATAAAGTATATAGCTAAAATTACTAATCTTTTGCCTACATATAGTAATAAGAATAATTAATTACCTTAACAAGTCTTATTTAATATCTTAGGCCTTAATAACACTATATCTATTAGGTATTTATAAACATAGGGATATATTATGTATATACGTATTCCTAATGAACATTATGTTTAATTATAGAAAATAGTAGTATAAGCTAAGAAGGGAAGGCTTATAGGTATAGATAGCCCTAAATACTACCTTTTTAAGGTCTAGATTCTAGAAGAATAGAGAATTATATATATAAGAGATATACGTATTAACAAGACTAATCTCCTAACTCTATTTAAACTTAATAAAGATATCTATATTACGGACTTTATTAATCCCTCTTTTGCTAAAGAAGGTTATTAGATTATTAATATTTTACTTATAATAAAACCTTGCCTATAGACTTATAAGAACACTAAGAAAAAGAGAGTTTATTTTTTAGGAACTCCTTTATAACCTTAGAAGTAAATAAAAATTACTACTCTTTTAAGGAGGAAGATAATTCTCCTATTCTAACTAAACCCTCTTAAAGTTAACTACTAACTCCCTCTAAGAGTCCTTCCTATTAAGAAGACCTTATAAGATATTAATAATAAAGAATTAATAAAGAGAATATAGTCCTACCTTAATAATAACCTAGTGCCTTCCCTAATAAAGAAGCTAAAGATAATAATAATATTATTATTTAATAATAACTTAAACACAAGCCTAAACCCCTAAGATAATCCTAATAATCTAATATACATTAAGACTATCTTAAGATTATAACCTCTAGTAAAAAGAAAGCTCTTTAGAGCCCTAGATAATTAAACCTTATAATTTATTACTATAATAATAACCTATATAATAATAAAGTAAAGGAGATAGCTATATTATATACCTTTCTAATAATTAAAGTAGCTAATATAGCTAATACAAAGATTAATATCCTATCTAACTAGTTTAAGGCTAAAGCTATAAATAACTACTATATATTCTAGAAACCTACTAAGAAAAGGGAACTCCTTAAGATTTATAAAAAGAACTACTAGGAGCTTATTTTTCCTAATAAAGATATAAAGATCTTTAATAAGTAATAGGTATATATAGTAAAATATCTAATTAATTAAGAACCCTATATAAAGGTAAGGTAGGTTATAAGAGGGGACTAGAACCTAGAAATTTTTAATAATAAGGACCTCTATATAGTAGTTATATACCTAGTTTCTTTATAAGTGTTATGGACTCGAGCTGTAAGCTCGGGTCAAGTCCGGAGCAAGACCGGGTCCGGAAAGGGGGCGGTTCGTGCACGGACCATGCAGACCTGCTATAAGGGGGGCCGTCACTACCCCTTTGTTTAGTTCTCTTCTTCTTCTGTAAGAATAAGATTCGCACTTTAAACGCTTACGTGCAGCTGCCCTAAGGCTAGTTCATAACAATAAGTGTTTTATACACTTATTATAGTCTTTAACTTTAAATAGTAGCAATATAATATTATAAATACCTTCCTTAATACTAAAGTATAAGGGGATATTTATATTAAATAACCTTATAGTTACTCTAATAGCACTATAAGAGTTTATAAGCTTAAAAGAGCTCTCTATAGCCTACTTATCTCTCCCCTCTAGTAGCTAGAAGATATTACTAAGGAACTTAAAAAGCAGGGCTTTTATTAGCTAATAAGTAAACTCTATATCTTTTAATATAATAATATTATACTTTTTCTTTATATAGATAATATAATTATTATAGGAAAGACCCTTATAATTATTAAAGATATTATTAAATAGCTATAGAAACACTATAAGCTAAAATACCTAGGAGAGGTTAAGTTATTCCTTAGTATTAAATTTATCTATAACTATACTAACTAAACTATCTTTCTTTATTAGAAGCTCTATATATAGAGTATTATAAAGAAATTTAATATTAAGAATATTAATATATTAAATATCCTATAGCTCCTAAAGACTAAGATCCTAGCTAATTAGAAGAAGCTTAATATAGCTTATAACCTCTTAGAATAGGTAAAACACATAGGAAGCTTTAATTAGCTTTTAGTATCTATATAACCTAATATTACATTCACATTAAATTAACTCTACGGTGCAAATTCTACACTAAAGCAGGTTTATATAGATCTTTAGAAACACCTTTAGTAATACCTCTCTAGATTAGATGATTTAGGAATTATTCTTAGAGAATTAGCTCTTTTAGACCTAAAATTAGTGCTATAGGTAAAGGGATTTAGTAATGCCTCTCTTGCTAATAACCTAGATACTAGGAAATTAACTATAGGCCATATTATAATGCTAGCTAGAGGATTAATTCTTTAGTAATTAAAGAAACAAACTCTTATAGCCCTTAGTTTAACGGAGGTAGAATTCATTAACCTCACGTTAACTAGTTTGTCTATGCTCTAGGTTACTAATGTTAAAAATAAGACCTATTTTTATAGCCCTTTTTCTAGTCATTAGGCTCTTGTTATTGCTTGCGTTACTTGCAAGCCTAACAGCTGCACTGTAGCTGTTAACAGTTGTGTGGTAACCGTCAATGGTCACGTTATAGCTGTCAATAGCTATGACTGACTGTGTGGATGACTAAGTTAATTAATTAAATAACTAAGTTAAGTGAATGACTTACTAAGTTAATTGTGGCTGTAACGCAGCCATAACCCTAGCCATAATAACTAGACTGGATTAGGAAGGTAACATAACCTGTACCTAATCTTTAACTGCGATTTTCTTAATAACTAGAGGTTATATAAAAGTCTTGCGTATAGCAAATTAGAGCTATAAAGCAAGGCTTTTAAATTATGCAAAGATATTTTTTAGTCAAAAATTTGGTGCATATAGGCGTCTAGCTAATATAGTGGTAAGTTGATTTTTTGGTTTTTCTATACAAATGAATTTTGCGGAAAATCAAAAGTAGCCCTAGAGACCTAGCTAGTAACCTAGATCCACTAATATAGTTAGAGGGTCTATAAGAGAAAGACTAGTTAGCTAGACCTCTTAACTAATTTAGCCGCATTACCTGCATAATGTTCCAAAAATCAATTCTATTAATAAATTAGCTATTATAAAAGCTATCTAAATTGGAATTTAATAGTAATATCTGCTATAACTTTCTGTTGCGTTACGTTAACCTAATTTAACGTGGCAGCTCTATTAGTCCCTAACTATAAAGTCTACACCCGTATAGCTATTGCTAGTATGTCAGGAAAAACCCCTAACCAAAGACAACAAAACTGACGATAGTGACGGCGACGATGTTAATGCCTACGCACATTAACGAGGGAGGCAGCGATATTTGCGATCTTCGGCATAGATCGAATCGGTCAAAAGGGACTATAGCTAGATAAAACACCATAGCAGCGATAGTTGCGATCCATTAAAGATCGAATTGGTTAGAGGGTAAAAGGGGCCTAAGCTAGCAAGCTAGGCAAAACACCATATTAGGAATCATGTCATCTTGTCAATTGAACAATCCAAGCCAAAGGCAACAAAGGGAGAGTTGATTTTCTATGAAAAAGAGAGGAATTCTAGGGGTTTTTATCTAGCTAGGCCACGGACCTAGGGGATTGAATTGACCCGACGGACCTGACAGACCTAATGTGTAATTTCCGACGAGGCTGATGATAGTGGCTGAATTGATCCGACAATGCCAGCGATGCCAATGATGCTAACGATATCGATGATTAAGGGGTACAATTCCAGCCACACACTAGCTAGCATTAGCTCCCTACATTCCAATAGGTTATAAGCCTAGCTTCTATTACTATTAATTCCTTTAGACTGCTTATGTACACCCTATAGAAGATTTCCCTTCTATAAAATAGGAAAAAGAAGCTATTCCCTTCTATAAAAAGGAATTAATTGTGGTTATAGAAGCTTTTCCCTTCTATAAAAAGGAAATTCGTTAGAAATAGAAGACTTCCCTTCTATAAAAAGGAATATCTGCGAAGAATAGAAGACTTCCCTTCTATAAAAAAGGAAGATAGGTACTAACTAGTCAGAACAAGGGCAACAAGTCCCTAAGATAAGTCCGCAAGAGGTTCTAAATAACTAGCTCACAGAGCAGGTTATTAAGCAATAAGCCGCTATAGACTAGTTATTAGAAAAGCTAGAAAGCTTGACTATAGCTGTAAATAGAGGTATAGAGGGTGTGGAAGCTAGTAAGCCCTAAATTCAATAGCTAATTTAATAGCAACCTATTTAAGAACTAGAATCTAGTTCTATGTAAGCTGCTTTTAATAACTCTGTTATTAAAGAATTTAATAAGAGGGTTTATAGCTTCCTAAAGACTGCAAAGCTTAAAGGAGCTAAAAATTTCAATTAATGGAAACAAGCCCTAGCTATCTAATTTAGAGCTTTAGGCATGCCTAATTTTCTAGATAATCCGGAGGATTCTAGGGTGCTAGGGGACGCTAACTAAGCTATTATCCTTATATTCCTAAGGGATAGTTACATGGAAGGGCCCTCAGCCGCTATAACGTGGCAAAAAACCTAGAAGATGCCTATAAATTCCTTGTTAGGCAGTATTCTCATAGCGTTGAAATCCAGAGGGGGTCCCTATATTTAGACTTTCATAACCTAAATTTTCAAGGTTATAAGGGATCCCTAGAGTCCTTTAATATGGTCTTTAATAATCTACTAGCTAGATTATTAATTTCTAGGTACTAATTAATCCTATTAATCAGGTTAATCAATATCTTTAATCCCTAAAATTAACCTTCCCTGCTTAGGCTAAAAGACAACGTTTTAGCATGCGAACGAATAGGGCTATAGGGGCACCTATAGATGCCCTAAATCTTTAGTTCTTAATGGCAGACCTTCTAGCTAAATAGAGGGATAAGTCATCTATAGTATCTAAAGCCCTAAATTATAGGGCTAAAGACTATGAAAATAGGGGCTCTAAAGAGAAAGAAAAGTCCCTAAAGAAAATAAGGGCTCTTTAAATAAAAAGAAGAAAAAGGGTAGCTATAAAGGCCTTAAATTAGATAAAAAGGACAAGAAGGATAATAAAGACCTTTAAGAAGGTTCTTTTATGCTAGGAAAATTTAACCTTTCTAACGGAGCTCTAAAACCATATAAGAAACCTAGCAATAGTAATCACAAGGTTAGCTATAAAAGCTCTAGTAATAGTAACTCTTCTTCTAGCTCTAGTGATTTAGATAATGATATTAAAGACATTAGGTCCTATAATGGCTTTAATTTTCACTGTAAGGACATAAAAAACGCTCTATTATATAATACTAGCTCCACGGTTTATATCGTTAATTCAAAAGAGGCTTTTCAAGATTATACCCCTTTTAAAAAGAGGCAATCTAAACCTATTATAACTGGTGAGGGCCCTATCTATCCTAAGGGATACAGTTAGGCTACTTTTTAGGTCTTATATCAAAGAAATCCAAAAAATATAGGACCTTAGTGCTAAAAAGAGCGCTATATTTCCCTTAAATGAATGTAAATATAGTTAGTGGCTTAACGCACTATATATCTAGGGGTTACATAATTAAAAATCAGTTATATCTAGCTAATAGATTTTGTATTACCCTTTTAGATATAGAAAAGTATAGTTTCTTCTTCTAAATAAAGAACTAACCTACACCATAGTTACGAAAAGGTCCTTATGGGCATTCTAATGCTTATCTTATCTGTCCTTTTACCTATGTTAGCTTTAAGGGTCTTAGCTACCCTATAGAGGTTTAAATTCCCTCTAAAAAGCCTGATTAGGCATCTGATTTGGATAAAATCGTTGAAATCAATGATAATAATGATATTGAAGAGATTGAAAGGGATGATTTATTAGCCCCTTCTTCCACAATGTCTATAGCCCTAGGTTAGGTCCCTTATAAATCTAAAGAGATAGATTTAGGGGTGTTAGAGGGCTTAGGAGGATTAGAAAAGCCCCTAATACCTCTCTAAGAGGCCTGTGTTTCTTAAGGGGCCTAGCAGGGGACTATGGAAGAGGGCTCTAATCTAGGACCTAATTTAAGTCCTAAGGTCCCTAAAGATCTTTAATATTAACGCTTGTTAGAACTAGCTAGCCTGTGGCACATTTAACTAGGATATCTAGGCCTTCCTTTGCTAAAGAAAACTAGCTTAATAACTAAAGAAATCCCTGATTTTTCTAAAATTAAGGATAAAGACTTTAGATGTTTAGCTTGTGACTAATCTAAAGTAGTTAGAAGACCTAGAAAATTAGCTATCCCTAACCCCCTAGAGCTCTAGATTAAATAGAGGGGGATACGCTAAAAATCAGTCCTACGCTATACAATAAGCAGTTAATTTGCCTTATTCTAGTTAACCAAAAGACTAGATATAGGTGGGTCTTCTTATTACCTAATAAGGAAGGCCTAACTATTTATAAGGCTATTAAAGGCTTCTTTAGAGGGCTTAAGAATTAACTAGGTTAATACCCTAGACATCTTTACTTTAATGGAGGTTAAGAAATCGATTCTAATTGCCAAGAATGGTTGAATTCTAAGGGAATTAAATTTATAACTTCTAGTCCCTATATCTATAAGCAAAATGGATTAGCTAAGCGTTCAATTCGGACTATTCTAGACTGATTAAGGGCTACTATTTAGTAGGCATAATTACCGTTAAATCTATGGTGTTTTGTCTTACCTATAGTTATTAATCTAATTAATATTACTACTAATTCCACTAAGCCTAAAAGCCCTAAATAGCTGCTAGCTAGGGAGCTAGATTAACCCTATAATAAGGTTAATTTTAGTAGCATTAGAGCTATAGGATCTCACTGTGAGATTCTTATCCCCCTGGAAAAACGACCTAAAGCCTAGAAGTTAGCTACTAGAACTATCCCTAGCAGGCTCCTTGCTACACTAGGTTCTAACACCTATCTAGTGTATATCCCCTCTAAAAGGCTAGTTACAAAGACTAGCTTTATTAAAATTATAGAACCTATAGGCCTTATATCTAAAGGCTTACCTAGGATTTCTATAGGGGATAACCCTTTAGAGGGGGAAAATGACCTATAATAATAAGATCTAGGTTAAGGTTTAAAGGATTACCCTATAGATAACATAGGGGTCCCTATAGGTTAAGAAAAACACCTATAGGCCTAAAGGAACCCCTAAAGAGGAAGCCACTAAGGAAGCCACGCTAATATCTTAGCTAGGAAATCAGATATTAACTCTAGACCTTCTTTCCGATAAAAACACTAACTTTGACCCTAATATTGACCCAATGGATGTTAATATTAGTCCTCCTTCTGTAGTAGATTTAATTTAAGAAATCTGCTTTAAGGTATAGGAAAAGCTTAAGGAAAACAACCCTATAAGCCCTAAACCTAAGACTTAGAAGCAAGCTATATCTAGCCCTTAGAAAAAGGAATGGATTAAGGCTACGTTTAGTGAATATAAATAGCTTCTAAAGGCTAGTACTTTTAAATTTATAGGGATAGACTTAATTCCTAAGGGCCAAAAAGTACTGAAAAATAGGCTTGTCTATAAGCTTAAAAAGGATAAAGAAAATAATCCTTTAAAATACAAGGCTTAACTTGTTACTAAGGGATTTATGTAAATTAAAGGTCTAGATTATGTTAAAACCTTCGCTGCTATAAGCATTCCCCTAGCTAGAGGATTTTACTAGCCCTAGCGGCTTAGAATAACTAGGAAATTAAATAAGTCGATTTTATAGGGGCTTTTCTAAATAGCCACCTAAAGGAATAGATTTATATAGTTATCCCTAACGGATTTGTTAAATTCCTTAAGGCTAATCTAAAACTAGCTAAATTAGCTAGAAGCTTTAGCTATAAACCCTCTAAAGGCTAAGTAATTTTATTATAAAAGTCTTTATATAGCCTAAAGCAGAGCTTAAGGGAATAGCAATAAGCACTAATAGCTATGCTAAAATCCCTAGGATTTAACTCTCTTATTTCTAACCTAGCTATTTTCTTTAATCCTTTCACTAAGACCTTTATTATTACATACATTAATGATTGCCTTCTAATTGGACTGGATTTACCCTATATCTAAAGACTTAAAAAGGAACTTTATAAAGTCTATCTAATAGAAGATAGGGGGCTTACTAAATTTTTCTTAGGGGTTTAAATCGTTTAAGATAGACCTAATAGAGTACTAAAAATTCACTAATCTTAGTATATCTTAGAGGCTTTAAAACAATTTAATATGCTAGATAGTAAGCCTATTAGCATATCTCTTTAGCTAGGCGTTTTAGCTACCTAAATAACAAAGCCACTAATAGCTAGTGAATTAAAGCTTTATTAGTGTATTATAGGGACTATAATGTACCTAATGTTGCTTACGAGACCTAATGTAGCTTTTACGTTACAATGGTTATTAACTGCACTAGCTAATCCCTATATAGAATATCTAAAAGTAGCTAAAAACCTGCTTAGATATCTATCTAGGACCTAATTCCTTGCTATTATCTATAGGGGCAATCCTAAAGATAACCCTAGGGATAGTGCTGCTAAGAGCCTAGTTAGATATTGCGATAGTGATTTTGTAGGAGATAAAAAGACCTCTAAATTAACCTATACTTATCTATTTAAGCTAGCTAGTAGCCCTATTAGCTAGAAATTAAAGAAAGCTAGTACAATTATATTATTTACATTAGAAGCTAAATCTGACGCTATCTGCGAGACCTTCTAGGAGCTATAGTGGCTCTAGGGTCTATTTAAGGAGCTAAAAACCCCTATTTCCTCCCTATCCAGATATTCTGTGATAATCAAGGCGCTATAACCACTGCCTATAACCCTACTTTACATAGCCATACTAAGCATACCTTGCTTAAATTTCACTATGTTAGGCAATAGGTATTAGTAGGTTTAGCTAAGATTGAATATCTAGATACAAGGTTAATGCCTGTAGACGGTCTTATAAAACCCCTTATAGGACCTCTTCATTAGGCCTTTATTAAGCTCTTAGGCCTTGATAAAAACAAATAACTAATAACCAACAACTAACAACTAACAAAATTCCCTTTAATAGGGAACCAAAAACATTATTCAAAAGGGAGCTATATTTAACAATAGCTAGGAAGTTAAAAAGGGGTTTTTTCTATCTTTTCCTGTTTTTCCCTTTTATTGATTTTATCTAGTTATTACTTTTACTAAAAGTTATTACTGCTTCTTGCTTACTACCCTATTGTAACTTTGTACGCTTTTAATTGCTTTTAACGTAATACTTTTATAGAGGGTGTTAAAAATAAGACCTATTTTTATAGCCCTTTTTCTAGTTATTAGGCTCTTGTTATTGCTTGCATTGCTTGCAAGCCTAACAGCTACACTGCAGCTGTTAACAGTTGTGTGGTAACCGTTAATAGTTACGTTGCAGCTGTTAATAGCTGCGACTAACTGTGTGGATAACTAAGTTAATTAATTAAATGATGTGTGGCCTGAATCGCGCGCCCAGAAACACACGCGTTCGCGATGATAGCATCAGGGGTCACAGGGATATTCATCACACTAAGGGATAATGACATTAGTTATGTAAGCCAGGGATCAAATGGTCTATAAAGGGATTACTTCTGACTAGGCTTCTAGAGCTCGTTACGCACGTTAGATATGGAGTTTTTATGCCTAGCTTTGCTATGGCTTGTTATTGTGTTTTAAGATAAGATGAATTGACAAGATTATTATCACCCACACCGATTCAACCGTTAGGTCACTTCCGATCCGTTAGACCATTTAATCTAGATTATCTCTATCTTATAGAGATAATCTAGCCTTGTAACGGGTCGCTACAGTTAAGCTTCTTAACCCCCCTTTAACGTGCGCAGACATTAAAGCTACCTACGCGTGTGGGCTAGCATCGTGTCTTTTAGGGTGTTGTTTTCCGCTTAATAAAACTAGTGGAGAAACGGGTTTTTAATCCCCTAGGACCATTCCGCTCTGGTTATTTCTTAGCCTTAGTTAAGATTAATTAGAAGCAATCCTTTAATACCCTTTAGCTATTACTAACCTAGACTATAAGAAGATCCCTTTATCTTATTTTCCCTATAATAAGCCATAAACCAAGAGTCTGGACCTAACTTGTAAGATAGCTAGGGTATTAAAACAAAAGCGGCTAAACCAGCTAAACATAATAAGACAAGGAGGATTAGGCAGAAGGAAGCGTGTTACACGCATATATAGGCGGAAAAGCTGGCTGGCTTAGAAGAGTACTCTATAAACACTTGCTAAGTTGTTAATCCCTTGCTAGTCACCTCCGAATACGAGTCTGCAATATAGAAAACGTAGCCGAATGTTCTGAGCCAGCAGGACACACGGTCTAGTGTTTTAGGCCATTTAATCTTAGGGCCTATTATCTATTTCGCTATTATTTAGCTAATTATTAGGATCTTATAGTTAATTATAAAAAGCCATATAGTTATCCTAGCAGCCTTTACTTATAGTTTATTTATTACTACTAATACTGCCCCTTTAAAAGTCTTCCTAAAGGAAGCACTAGATATTATAAAGATATTTATTTAAATATAAGTAGCTATCTCTCTCTAAGATTAATTAAAAGAATACTTATCCTACTCTATGCCTAGTTATGTCCTAACTTATTCTTAATAAACTAGCAAAGTAGGATTAAGCAAGCTATTAACTAGTTAATAAGACCTTAGGGACACTCCTTTGCTAAGTACTCTAACTGCTAGTTAGGGACTATCTAATCCTAAGATAGTGATTAGCCTAACCTAAACTAGGTTTAAAGACCGCTTAGGGAAAAACCCTAATAATATTAGCAAGATACCTAAGGCCCTTAGAGGCCTTAATGTGAAATCTTTTGCAAAGCTCCTTAGAGAAATAATAGCACAGTAAACCTTATTAATCACTATATAGAATAGATACAATGTTCAGCAGTTTACTAGTGAAAATGTGTCTAACTTCCTTAAGGACTTTAAAGCAAAGATAAAGGCAATAGGTATACCTAAGATAGACTGGCGTAAGATGCTTAAATAGGACATTAACCTAAAGCTTTAATAGGTAGTTAAGATGCTAACTACATTACAAACCTAGAAGGAGTCTAAGGAGGAGATGCTTCTCTAGTATAACGCCACTAGTTAGGATTGAATAGAAAACGCTTGTAGATAGCTTAAAGATCTTAATTTAATGCGACTAAAGTCTGTTTAGGACACCTATTACTAGCTATAGAAGCATTAAGCTCTAATATCTATTATTAACCTAACTAGATGGAAAACCACTATAAGCTAATCAAACTATATCTATAAAGCACTCCTAGATTATTTAATCTTAAGCTTTATGGATTATAAAGGGCTTACCTATAAAGAAGTCCTTATTATAGAATATAAACCTCTCTAGATAGAGCTTAATGTATACATTTACACGCGCCTAGAACTCTAAAACAGGGGTCTAGAAGGTTTTAATATAGCAAAGCTTTCTTTAGATAATTAGGAATCCAGCCTTATAAATCAGAGATTATTTAATCTAAGGGTTTTTAATAAGCAGTAAACTTCTTAAAGAAATTATTTAGTATAGGATGATTTATTAGGAAGGGATAGTAGACCTAGATTCTATAAAAAAGGGACAGGAAATAGGATAGTAGCTAAGCAGTTGGATTATTAAGATTAAATAGATAACCTAATAAAACAATTAGCTAACCTAAAGATTATATTTATAAAATAAGTAGGTAAGGAAATTAATATTACAAAATAGCTTAAGGCTAAATATAGCACTACCTAGTGGTAATAAAGGCAGCTCTACTAAATAAACTACATAGGACTATATAATTATGATAAGGATAACCGTGTCTTTGATCTAAATGCGATTTTAGGAAGGGGCTATTAGTTAAATAAATGCCACTACTGTAATAATAACGCTTATTTAGCTATAAGATACGAGATCCTTAAGTTTAATAAGATATTAAAATTCGCAGTCTACGATCTAGTAGTCCGCATCCTAGTAA
Source organism: Epichloe scottii (assembly GCA_021950295.1). Lineage (NCBI taxonomy): Eukaryota > Fungi > Ascomycota > Sordariomycetes > Hypocreales > Clavicipitaceae > Epichloe > Epichloe scottii. The sequence goes on along the minus strand of CP083247.1, from coordinate 4,429,728 downwards.
TCAGGGACGATCTAAAGTATTAGATTATACCCCTAGTCTTGCTCTTAAAATTTCTCCAAATTAGTAGCTATACGCGTAGGCTAGCTATGTTTTAGGTTAAGTATTTTAAAGACTATAAGATTGCCTATATAATACCTAGGATTAAGGAATATAGACTAAGCGGAGGTATAAGTTAGGAAATAATAATAGAAGAATAAGATATCTTTAAGAGAATAGAAGGCTAGTTTAATCCGGTAATATACTAACCAGAGAGAGAAGTTAAGGTAATAATCCTAAAGAGGGAATTAATAGGTGTAGTCTTAACTATCTAATTTAAGAAGGTAAGTATGGAAGATAAAGGCAAAGAAAGCGCTATTATAAAAGTGTTAGCTATTAGAGAAAGATTAGCGAAACGCCTAAGGGTTAAGGAAGTTAAGAATAATAACACTAAAAATTGCTAAAGTTAAAGCTAACCTGTCTAGGAGAACCTAGCCATAGAAAAAGGCAATAAGGATTAGTTAAATAAAGTTAGGCAACGGATTCTGGATTAATTGTATAATAAGGTCTTCTAAAAGAAGCTTAGTATCCCTTTCTAAGACATTTACTATATAATGCTAACGTTAGCCAAAGCAGTCGGTAATGAATATCTTATGAGAGCAAAAGGCATTAAAGACATCCAATACTATGACAGGAACTCGTTAGGACTAGTCCCTCCTCCGTTAAAAGCGTTTAGTCTAAGAAAGAACCCGAGACTATTTAATCTAGACTAGCAGATTAATAGTGTCACTTAGATAATACAGAAGACAATTAAGGAGGATAAGAAGAACAAAGCTGTAATTAAGAAAGCTTTGCTACCTATAATGCCTCCACTAGAAATTAATGCGGCCTTATAGGAACGAATTTAGGAGAGGCTAGGAATAAGAAGCTTAATTACTAAGACCCATTAGGAACTAATTAATCTAAATAAGAAGACTTTTATGCTTAATGTAATAATAGAACCACAAGCTACTATTAATAATCTATAGGAGTTACTATGCCTGTAGGTTTAACTAGATAACCCTAAAGAAGAGCTACTATAAGGACTTATTAACACAGGAGCATAAGGAAACGTGATCTTAGAAAGCATAGCAAAATAACTTAGATTAAAGATCTATCTAATAGACGCTATAAATACCTTGTCTTACTTATTGCACTAGATTAGGATAATTAGGGAGGTTTAGATAAGGCTATACCTAGGGAATGTCTAGATACCTACCACTTTCTATGTTAGCCTAGACTTAGTTAATATTACCTTAATCCTAGGAATGCCCTTCTTTAGAATGTGCCGGATACAATTTAACCACTCACGCAGCAGGGAGCTCTATGCCTAGTATTAATTTAGCGATGTAGTCATTGTGTTAAGAGTTACAGGAAGTATTTAGTGGCAATACACTAATAAACCACTAGCATAGCAACCCGCTATTAACGCTATTATATTCAGCCACCCAGTGGTAGAACTAGAAGCCTTAGGAACCTTAGAAGAAGATTAAATGTTTTAAGAAGGAATAGAGAAGATATTAGAAGATAGCAAGGAACTTATCCCTATCTTAACAAAGGAAGGGACTAAGATCTTCCGCATGGTTATTAAAGACATAATAATTAACTACGCTAAGTGACTTAAGGCGATTATAGAGGATTTTTAACCCTGGCAAAAGCTAGAACCACCTAATCTAATAATTAACACAATATACAAACAAAAAGCCTAGAAGATTTACCCTTATAATAACGTGCCCTCTAATAGATTAACCCCTAAAGGAGATCTAAAGTGGAAGTTAAAGAAATAGGAAGAAGCAAAGTTATAACTTAATATATCTAGGAAATACAACAAGTATATTACTAGGAGATTTAGCGCAGACCCTTAAGGTTTTAGAATGACCTAGGAATAATTAGATTAAATGGTTAAAGGGGTGCGAGAACATTTAACACTAGAAGAAGTTAATGTTTTTAAGGAAATTCTCTACAACCAAGAAGCGGCGCTAGCATAGGACTTATTAGAGTGTAGAAAAGTTAACCCACTAGTCGCGCCACCGCAAGTTATTAAGGTTATTAAACACAAGGCATAGTAGGCAGGTTTAATCCTAATACCTCTTAGGTTACAAGGGAAGCTAGTTAATCTTTTAAAGAAAAAGCTAAAGTATAGTTATTTAGAGGAGAGCTATGGTTCCTATAGGAATCTATATTTCCTTATTATAAAAAAGGATAGTGGAATTTGTTTAATCTTATTAGTAACAAAATATAATAAAGTTATAATACAGGATGCGCTTAGCCCTTAAGGAGCTAAAGCGTTCAGCGAAAGCTTCGCAATATACAAGATCCTATCTATTATTAATTTATTATTAGGATATAATTAGGTCAAATTAGCTAAGAGAAGTCAGGACATAATAATGATTTTAACCGTGGTTAGACTTTTATAACTCTATTAGCTACCGCAGGGAGCTACTAACTCAGTGGCTTAGTTTATTAGGATTATTAGGAGAGTATTGTTTAACTTAATTCCCCAAATTTACGCACCTTTCCTAGATAACATCGCTATCTAAGGTCTAACTATAACATATAATAACAAGGAAATCATGCCAGGAGTGCGGAGGTACGTGATAGAGTATTTAATTAATATTAACAAAGTCTTAGTTAATATTAAGCTCTCTGGTTACATGGCCTTGGCAGTTAAATCAAAGTTTTGTTAGAAGTTAGTAGAAATCATGGGATTTATATGTAGTATAAACGGAAGGAAACTAACTAAAGCAAAGATAATTAAGATCTTAGACTAGGAGGTGTGTTAAGATCAATTAGACATACGGTCTTTCGTTGGATTAATAGGAGTTTATTGCATATAGGTGGAACATTATACATAGAAAGCAAGGCTATTAGTAATCTTGCTAAAGAAAGAGAGTGAATGGATATAGGGGCCAGATTAGCAAGAAGCCATAGATATCCTTAAGAAAGCGGTAATAATGGCACTAATTCTTGTTTTACTTAATCTAGGACTAGGCTTTAGAGAAATTATTCTAATAGTTAATGCAAGCTTAATTAGATAGGGAGCCGCGTTATTGCAAATTATTAATAGCAAACAATATCCTATTTGCTATAAAAGTGGTACTTAGAACACCGCTAAATCTAAGTATAACGCTATAAAGCAAGAATGCTAAGCAGTGGTTTATACATTAAGACAACTACAAATACATCTGTATAGAGTTCCATTCACTTTAGAAACGGATTCACAGGTCCTTATGCATTAAATTAACAGTGCTATCAACGACGTGCCTAGGGCACTTATCACCTAATAGATTAGCTACATTCTACTCTTTAATTTTACTATATAATATATACCTAGAGAGAAAAACCAAATTACTAACGCCCTATTAAGGAAGGGCCCTAGAGCTTCAGATTAATTAGACTAGGTAGTTAAAGGGGATATTAAAGATTTTATTAATCTCTACCTTAATAATATCACTATAGGTAAAGAAAATAAAAAGAGCTACTTAGAGGAGATACAATAGGTAATTAATTTCCTATTAACTTTTTAAAGACTACTTAATCTTAGTGCAAAGGACTATAGGAAACTACACAATAAGGCTAAGAAGTTCTACTTAGAAAAAGGATGTCTCTAGAAAAGGCCAATAGGAATCATAAAGGGACCCGCACTAGTAGTAGACATACCTAAGCAACAATAGATAATTATTAAGGCTATTTATAAAGAACTTAGATATAAAGGTATTAAGGTAGTCTTCTAGGCAATAAGATTAAGGTACTAGTGGAAGGGACTATAGAATATAGCCTAGGAGATAATAGCTTGCTGCGAAACGTGCTAAAAGTTTACACTATAGCGCCTATAAGAGCTTTCTATACTAGTTACACTAGGAAACCTAATAAGTAAGATTTACATTAACACTTAGCACCTACTAATTAATCACGGATATAAGTATCTATTAGAAGCTAGGTGTAACCTTACTAGTTAGGTAGAGGCTACTCTAGTTAAGAACGCTACTATGTTAGCAATTAGGAAGTTTCTTTCCTCTCTAATTAGCAGGTTTAGGCTCTTCTAATTTATTATCTATAATAGAGGACCTAAAATGCGCGGGAACCTTAAGGAAGCACTCGCGGATGTTAGCATTACTAGAATCTAAACATCTAGGTATAACCCAAAGGCAAATTCCCCTATTAAAGTCAGACATTAGTCTCTTGCATCCGCCCTAGCGAAGTTAGGCGGATTAGATAGATAATGGTTTAAGTGCCTTAATAAGGCTCTTCTCACAGATTGCACTACTATTTGTAAATCACATAGAAAGTCCGCGTTTTATTTAATCTATAGATAGGAGCTAATACTGCCTTTAGAAGTTGAATTTCTAACTTAGAGACTAATTAATTAGGACGTGATTATAGGCAGTTAAGACTTATTTAAAGCGCGGGTTTAGATGCTTAAACAAAAAGCGGAAGACATTAAAAAAGCAAGAATAAAGGTGTTTAAATTTAGACAGCAACTTACAAAATAAACTAATAAGAACTAGGCTACTTTAATTAGGAAAGATTAATTAAAACCTAGGGATCTTGTCTTAGTATACAATATCTAACGGAATATTAATATGTCTATAACACAGAAGCTTGTAATAAGGTGGAATGGACCCTTTTGAATTCGCAAGCGCGCGCTAATCTCTAGAGCCTACTATTTATAGACGCTGGATAGCATTAAACTCACAAAGACAATCTCAGGGGACCACATTAAGAAATTCCTCCTAGATCTAGAAGGATAGTGGACTTCTACTGCGGATAAATAGCTTCACGCTCCTTAACGCGACTAGGCAGAAGAGGTGATTGACAATAACCATGATGAGGAGGTTTCGAGCATTATACTATTAATGGCTTAACACGATATGTCAGATTAAATGATTGACGACGAGAGCACCCACTATCAGGAAGGGACAAGCGAGGAAGGGCTGGTTTCTCGAGGAACGTGGGCAAGCATTATTGACGCTTGTCAGCGGGAGAGACAACGAGCCTCGGGATTAATTAATCGGCGGGCGAACCGTGAGCAGAGGGCTACTCAGCGAGATTCCAAACGCCCAGCTCTTCGTACACCCTCGCCAACGTCGCCTACTAATTGTCCGCGTACGCTAAAGACGCCAAAGCTCTCTAGAGAGATAAGGAACTTAGGACTATAATTAGGGAGGATTGCTTTGTTTTTCTTTCTTTCTTTCCTTGTTTTCTCTTCTTTTCTTTCCCCTCTACTACGGGAAGTCTTTCCCTATAGATAGATTAAATAGTAGCTCCCCTTACACATAAGCTATAGTCCGCTAATCTTGCTTCACGTCCTGTTTGTTTTTGGTCTGCATATGGTTAGGGTCAACTAGTGCACACCTAGGGAGGTGTTATGTGGCCTGAATCGCGCGCCTAGAAACACACGCGTTCGCGATAATAGTATCAGGGGTCACAGGGATATTTATTACACTAAGGGATAATAACATTAGTTATGTAAGCCAGGGATCAAATGGTCTATAAAGGGATTACTTCTAACTAGGCTTCTAGAGCTCATTACGCACGTCAGATATAGAGTTTTTATGCCTAGCTTTGCTATGGCTTGTTATTGTGTTTTGAGATAAGATGAATTAACAAGATTATTATCACCCACACTGATTCGACCGTTAGGTCACTTCCGATCCGTTAGACCATTTGATCTAGATTATCTCTATCTTATAGAGATAATCTAGCCTTGTGACGGGTCGCTGCAGTCAAGCTTCTTGACCCCCCTTTGACGTGCGCAGACGTCAAAGCTACCTACGCGTGTGGGCTAGCATCGTGTCTTTTGGGGTGTTGTTTTCCGCTTGACAAAATAACTAAGTTAAGTGGATAACTTACTAAGTTAATTGTGGCTGTAACGCAGCCACAACCCTAGCTATAATAACTAGACTAGATTAGGAAGGTAACATAACCTGTACCTAATCTTTAACTGCGATTTTCTTAATAACTAGAGGTTATATAAAAGTCTTATGTATAGCAAATTAAAGCTACAAAGTAGGGCTTTTAAATTATACAAAGATATTTTTAGTTAAAAATTTAGTATATATAGGCGTCTAGCTAATATAGTAGTGAGTTAATTTTTTGGTTTTTCTATATAAATGAATTTTGCGGAAAATTAAAAGTGGCCCTAGAGACCTAGCTAGTGACCTAGATCCACTAATATAGTTAGAGGGTCTATAAGAGAAAGACTAGTTAGCTAGACCTCTTAACTAATTTAGCCGCATTGCCTGCATAACGTTCTAAAAATCAATTCTATTAATAAATTAGCTATTGTAAAAGCTATCTAAATTGGAATTTAATAGTAATATCTGCCATAACCTTCTATTGCGTTGCGTTAACCTAATTTAACGTGGCGGCTCTATTAGTCCCTAACCGTAGAGTCTGCACCCGTACAGCTGTTGCTAGCTGGCATTAGCTCCCTACATTCCAATAACTAATCTTCTTAATAACTTTAGGATTAAACAATTATAACCATTGCTTCTATTTACTAATAGCTAGAACGCAAAAGCTAATATGCTTAATAAGAAGCATAAGGGACATACTTATTACGTTGATTTACGCTATAAATGGATTGTATAGAAAGCCCGTAAAGGGGAATTCTATCTTTAATAAATTAGAACCAAATAAATGATTGTTAATGGATTTACAAAAGGCCTAGAACGCGTTAAACACGCTAATTTTATGCGCCTTCTTTATATAATAAAGGCAAGGGACTTCGCAAAGGAAGATATTTTAGAGGAGGCATTGTGAAGACCTTATATTCCTTTCTTACCTTCTTTTCTTTATCTTTAAGCTAGATATGCTATTAGGGGCAGTGTTAAGAATCATAGCTTTATATCGTAGCCTTAAATCTAAGGCATTACTATCGTTATCCCCTCTTTGCTTAATTTCACTATTGTTATCCCCTCTTTACTTAATTCACATATCTCGCTTGTTATCGCGTTTATTATAGGCTTTGTTTGCAGACCTAGATTCACTTGTTAGTTAGACCTTCTATTATTTAGGTCCCTATTGAGAGCTTTTAAAGCTTATAATAAGCTTCCTTTTCCTTATTAGATTCCGAATTCCTAGATAAAAATTCTACATCATCTTCTTCTCTCTCTCTCTTTTGACCTGCATCCTTCCACACATTGCACCTTACAATTGATTATAAGGCCTGCGAGTCCCGTCACAGCGCCTCACAATTGGCTCTTGTCTAGAACTCGTGTTAATTGGAGCAACAAGAATAGGCTATCATGTGCCTTTGTATGCTTTACTGAAGCCTCCTGCTTATAGGTGTGATTAATACGGTGCGAGAAAGTGCTCTTCAGTTACTCCAATCGCAGCTCATAGTCAGTGCTGAGGTGATGATTATATTACCCGCTTTGATTGGATCGTGGAAATCACTGTTCAGACTCTTGTCTCTTTCAGATGATAGCGATAGCTGGCAAAGCAGATCGATGATGATAGATCTTTTGCGCAGTAGAGCAAAGATGCTCCTTGTCCCCGCCCTCGTCTGGAATTCCATTCATCACTATTGGGTCACAGCAGTCTCCCTGTCCTTCCGCAGTCGATTCGAGATTCTGATGATGTTGCCTGAGATGTGAATGCCTCTCGACGCAGTTGACTGATAATCATGCTCGGCGTCGGTATCGTACTGTACTCGGGAGGTTGACGAGCGGAAGCGAAACCTTTGTTCTCCATCCACCTGCTCCAATTCTGTCAGTGACTGCTCTTCGGTCCGATGAAACCCTTAGTCAGCATCCCTGCAACCATTTTCATCACGTGGTCGCACTCTGAGCCACCAGTCATTTCCCAGCGCACGTGCCGCCGCATCAGTGCGCTCGACATTAACGCTATGCTCACATGTCCTCTATTCACGCTCTCCTGCAGTAAACAACCCCTCCCCCGGGGGATCTGTGTCGTGCGCAAATATTGTAAGGATCTATCTCCGCGTTTGAGTAATTCTGCGCTGTCTCCCTTTCGTTCAGAGCCGTTCTGGACGATATCTTGATGGCGTCTCCAACGCCCGCGCCGCCAACGCCAGGACACACCGTCCGAACACTCATTCTTCTCCTTGTCAAAGCAAGTCGTCACAAGATCTTTCGAAGATTTTTGACAAGACAGATTGGTCTTCTTCACATTTCCAACATCTGCATCAAGACCAGACGAGGCGGAAACTTGTCCGAAGCCTTCGCTATGCAATTCGTCGCCAGCCACACATCTATTCCCGTGCCGAAGGTATACTACGCTTTTATCTACAGAGGAACATCATACATAGTCATGCGTCATATCAAGGGGCAAATAGCGGCGCATGGCTGGCCCGCCCGTTCGGATGAATCAAAAACGCAGATTCTGGAGCAGCTACGTGGTATGGTAGCTGAGCTTCGCTCTGTCCCCCCGGAAGGGATAAAGGTTAGCAGTGTCAATGGCGGGCCTTTCTACGACTGCCGGCTGCCATCACGGCTCTACTGGGGCCCCTACGCCAGCGTTCGCGAGTTCCACGAAGCGCTGGTCGATAGTATTCCCTGGGACGCCGACTACACTAACTTCCCTGACCTTGCCGAACTCTTTGCGTTCTACCAGCAAGCAGAGAATAAGCTGGTCCTCACCCATGGCGACCTGAGCAGCCTCAATATCCTGGTCCGTGGGAATAACGTTGTGGGAATAGTGGACTGGGAGACGGCAGGATGGTTCCCGGCATACTGGGAATACACGACTGCGAAGTATGTTAACCCGCAAAACCCATTCTGGGCTGATCCGGTTGATCAGTTTATGACGCCTATGCCAAAAGAGTGGAAGATGGATTCCATTAGACGCAAATATTTTGGTGACTTCTGACAAACTTATTGAGTCTCCTGCATCATTCCCTGCAGAAATCATCGATCTTGTTCAACGCACTCGTTCAAACCCATCAATCATATCCCAGGTTGCAGCCTTGGTCTGATCGAAATCCCCTGTCCATCAAAACGGTGTTCAGCCTTCTTCTGCTCCACATACCACATAGCAGTATCCCGAATGCCGTCCCAGTCAAGATTTTTAGGGCTCCCTAAGACCCTCTTATCACGCAGAGCTGTTTCAAGAGCCTCTTTCACCCAGGCGACACAATTCCACCTATCCATCCTAGGCCGGACTGGAGTGTTCCTTAAGAGAGACTCTAATCTATTCCTATCCTTAACCTTGCTAATCAAGACTCGAATAAGCAACATTGACGTGGGCATCATGGTGCTCTCTCGCTCCTCATACTCCCAGATGGCCTCGGGCACTGGCGGGTTGCCAACAATAAGTCGTATTCTCTCTTTGGCGTGGAAACGAAGCCCTTTGCTGTCTTCATCCTCGGTCTTCGGCCCCACTATGAGAGCCCAGTGGTATCTGCAGCTGTTAGAACAAGAAGGGTACGCTGGCATAGGAGGGACTGACGTGTCTTCGAGTCTCGGCATAGTTGGTGCCCCTCCACGAGCATACAAGGCCACATACAAACGATCTTTGTGGGAAGGCATTATATGGATTGGCTGGAGGGAGAATGCAGTTGGTGTGCAGTCATATCTGCGAGGAAAAGGGCAAGTTTTTATACACGAAATCGCCTAGTCTTCCAGGCACGTTCCATCTTGACACAGGCGCCTGACGAGCAGCAAGAGGACGACCGCAACTTAGAGACTATTCTTGTGGACAAAGATTACTATTCATAGCCATAGATGTAAGCGCGCGCAAACGGCAGCGAACCTCTGAGACCAACTTCTTGTCCCAGGCCGCCCAACAGCGGCCCACACGTTATTGGTGACGGCATGACGTTGGCAGGGCTGGGGGTTATGGATCAGGCTAGGAACCTCCGGACCGGGCGCTTGATGTTGCCAACAGGCGTACACAGTGACTGAATCTCATATCGCTTGGTATTACCACATCTGCGCCCCGGCACATTGTCTTCGCGGCCCCGACGATGCCAAAGTCGATGGACCAACCCGAGGAAAGGGCTTGGCTGCTGACAGTCCTATTCTGAGAGCCAACATCACATCGAAGGTACGAGGACAATGCCCAAGGCGAATCGTTCAGTTCGCTGGTTGCTGCGAATCATGAAGCGATATGTCTTGCATGAACCTGATAGCATGACGGCCCGCTTCATAGCGCCAACTTTTAGCTCTCCATACGTATACGCGCCAAAGGTATGCCAGGGGCTCAGCCGTCTTTGTAGGTAGGTGCATCGCGTGCTCCACGCGCCCTTGCTTCACTTTGACCCTGCTATACTTGGAAGCCTTTTGTACATGTAGCTGCCGGCTCTTGAAGGGTGTCTAGAGCTATGGATCTCCAGACCGTCGTTGCATTGCCTTCCTCGAAGGGTTCTCCGAGACTCGGCCAAGGCCTGGGAAGGCTAAGGCAGGGCAAGTGGAGAAACTTCTAGTTCAACAGCCAGTGGATTGTTCCCGGATGTTCGGGGCTTGCCTTTGAGTGATTTGATGCTACAGTGTTGGTCTAGTCAGTTCAAATCGATGAAGGAGGTCATTTCAGCGCTTAATTCAGCGTCGGCCTAGCGATTTGACATCGCCAAGCTCTCTACCATCATTTAGAACTAGATCTTTGATCGTCTCAAGTAGGTAATCAATCGCACAATTCGCCTGTGGCCTGAGATTAAGTAGTGCGCGCTGTGGCGAACCGGGACATGATGGAATGATGGACGGCCACTTTCCGCTGGCATGGGTTTGTTAAGGAATAGGTCTGGAGATGTACGTTTCTTCATCACTGTTATACTTGTACAGTACTAGTTACTTGCCCGACATAAGTCTTGCCGTAAGATCGTTAGCATGGCGCAAACGACGAGAAAGGATAGTGTCTCACCAGCAGAGCTGGAGCCGTCGCAGCAAGATCGTTGACACCAATGTAAAACCCAAGGCAAACGGAATCATAGACACTTTTCCCAATTGACTGAAATGTTTGGAGAGTGGCGAGAGACAACAGGGTAGTTGAAATGCCCAGAAGTGGCTCTGGCAGGGGATTTGGGGAACCCAAGGCCGCTGTTGAGCAGTTCCGCTTGGTGCGCATCGTAGATGTCCATTCCCCATCCTCAGACTCGGTATTCGCCGAGGATTTTTCCTGGTGGATGCAACGTCGCGTGAGCCACTTGATAATTGGGTAATCAGCCCCATCTTCTCAAACCTCTCCCAAAAAGGCGGCGGAACGCTTCGTTCGAGAGCCATACACCAGTATCTGAGGATATAGGCGCCTGGTTGGGGATGGAATCAACTGGCAAGAATTTGACCCTAACAGTCAGTCTTTGTCTGCTGACGATTGACTAGCACTTGATGTCTTTTGAGTATGCCTGTCCGTTCCTCGACGCTGCCGAACTTTAGACGGAGGGCTTCTGGTGGCAAATTTCGAATTAGGACTGAGTGGCTGCCTCTGCCGCTTTGCGTTGTTGGCGGTCAGTTCTGACGTAAAGTTGGATGTGAAACTTGTCACAGTATCACCGGGATCAGTCAGCAAGGAAGCCCGATTGTGATCGTCAAGGTCTGTTGCTTCAAAGGAGACTTCGCTGGGAGGACGTGGGGCAGGTTCCTCGCAATCAACGAACTCGTCTGTGCTTTCGTCCTCATCCTCGTCCTCGTCCTCGTCTAGTGCTGTGGAGTCGCCGCGAGGAGTCGTGGCGGACGTTTTTGCTGTTTGCGGCCTGGATGAAGATGTCGCGATGCTGCTTCGCTAAGTCTCTCGCGTTCCGGGAAGCCGTAGCCCCTCGGACGAATCCGTCGCGGTTCCCAGTCATTGCCCAGGTATCGACCTGGGTCATGTGGTACCCGGGCGACATTCCATCGGTCTTTGGCGCCGTAGGATGGTGGGCATACATCTTGAGGGTGCCGTCATGGTATGTCGAGCTGAAGACGTAGGCCTGTCCGTCGTACTGTGGTTGTTCTCTGCCGTAGTTCTGCAGGCTATGCATGCCGCGCGAGCCAACTGCGCCGTCGTAGCGGGCTTGTCGCGTGGCGACAGCAGCACTGCCGTCCGGGCCTTTAACTTCCACAAAAAATTCGGTGCTAGAGGCTTGTCGTGCATGGATGACGGTATGATATGCTGTCCGATCCCGTCGCGAACAGACTGAGATAAGTGCTCAGGGAGAGATCCATAGTAGATGTCCGGCTTAGCAGGGGCAATTGTACCATCGGTAAGTGGCTCGAGATTGCCGAACGCCGTGTTTCTTCCGGACGGGTGTGTGGCCGTACTAGGGCCAAGGATGGTCGGCATCACGTTTGCCAACACATCGTCTTCATCTTTAGCGATGACATTGTTCTGGCGAAACGCCTTAAAAGCGCCATCTGAGAACTTGGATGGTGAAAGTGACGGCCGTGGCTGAGCAAGCGTCGATAAGATCTCGTCCAAATCTGGCTCCTCCGAGGAGTATAGCGGTTTAATGTTGTGGTCCGTCAAGTGTTGTTCAAAGTTCCGGCTATATGCTGTGGACTTCTTCGACTTGGTTGAGGTCGATGTGGGTTGTGTTGAAGGTGGATTTGCTGATCTGCTGCCACCACTCTCCGAGGTCGTGTTTGAACTCATGGTTCTAGGCACGGTAAGAGCTTCCGCTGGATAGGGGTACTACCTCGATGTCAGTGCTTCCCAAGCTATAGAAACCGTAATACACACTGCTCTGAGGTCAGACAAATCTGGTCCGCCTTGTCTTGAGAATCGCGCCAAACCCTTGTCTTCGGCGTCGTGCTGTGCAGGTATCTGGACGAGTCCGTTGAAGAGTGCGAGGGAAAGAGTGCTTGGGCGCTTCGTGCGGCGATCGAGTTCTCTCAAAGCTCGATGGGTCAGCTCAATCTTGGAAAGTCTGTCCCAAAATTCGGGAGGATATTCCCAAGAATCGCAGGTGTTTATGCGAGAGTCGTCCCGCAATTTGAGCTTCTTTGATGGAGATCCTTGAGGGAGGTCCTTGAGACAGAGGTCGGCTTCTTGTCGCCTTGTGCGCTTCTTTAGCGCCATGAGCAGACGAAGGCGTCCCTGAGAAACATGATGTTGACGGAATCGAGGGATTCGTATGTTGCTAGTGATAGGTGTTTGATGTTTGGTGTGGAGGGAGGAATGGGAAAGCTCCAACCAACCATTAGCCGCTTGGGACGTGTGGAGGTGGGGGCGGTGAGTCGAACTGACCAATTATGGCAGCTAATGCTGAGAGACCCGCTTATGCACCTGAGCCGACTGAAAACCCAGAGTCGTGATTCTTTCATTGGCAATGTTGGCTGTTTTCGCGGCAGCCAGTCGTGATTCCTTTGATCTCGGCGTCTCAGGTTGGGCTCGCGGGGCGCGTGCTATCGCGGGAAAGCTAATATTAAGCAATCATTCCCGCGCGAGCATTGGCAGAGCATGATGACGCAGTCACGGAAGTCGCCTACTCGCCGGATAGCTTACGGATCGTCTCGGCTTGATAGATCTCAGTCAAGATCTGGGATACCTATAACGGCGCCTGTGATGTAACGAATGGTGCCATCCGGATCGATGGCCAGGATATTCGTGATGTGGACATGTTCAGCCTTCGGGATCGGATTGGTGTCGTTCCTCAGGACCCTATCCTCGTTGACGACACAATAATAAATAACGTACGGCGGTATGGGAAGATCGCGGCGTCGGACGAAGACCCTGCTTGCCAAGTGGTATGACGTGATATCCGTCGTGGCGTGCACGCCGTTGAGACGGTTCCTCGGCGCCATGTGACGGACGCGTTAACATTGCTCCCGCATCGAGGTATCATTCATCGACAAGGGATAAAGAAAAGGCCTCATAGAAGCGGACAAATATCACAGACACTTATAGTGGGGATGGGGGCAGCTAACTGAAGCAGCGAAACCGCTGGTAGATTGCCAAGACGTCGCTGCAGAAAGCTGGAATTTTAACACTCGTCTTAAGCAATGCCGTTCTAATATTCGAGTCAAGGGTCATGAATATGATGCCAACAACATGCATAAAATTAACGACACCTCAACACTCAAATAGCTCTCGCTCATTCGCAGTTGCGCAGATCTCTCATCGAACTAATGCTGCGAAGTCTCCGCAGCATGTTTGGTGGTGATCAATAAATGATGGCACGAAGCCATGGCGTGATTCCAGGCTGCGAGGTCGTATAGGAGAATCTGTGACATCGATCGCAAGACCGAGCGATCTGAGTCTCGTAGTCCATGGTCAGTCCATATGTAGCACGTCGTGTCGTGAAGGGGTAGAATGGGTCAGCGTGGGAAGGCGGGAAGAGCTGGCCGATTGGTTATTCGACAGATCAGTGGGCCACGACGCGGCACTTTAATTGATCTGCCGCCAAAAAACGCGTCTCCCCGGGGGTCAGGTGGGTTGGGGACGCGACTCGAATCTGCAGGAACTTTCGAGCCGTGCTGTGTGACTCTCTTCTGTCGACGGTCGTAGCCTTCACATAACGCTCATTGACTGACTGACCTCTGGACTGGTCCATGACAAGCAGAGCAACTCATCATGGCTTCCCGACCAGAATTGAAAGTCAGTGGGGGACCCCGCCAACAAAACTTGCCCCCTTCTGGCACGGTGTTCGCTTCTGTACTAACGGAATTGCACAGCTCGACGATGAAGGCGGTTTCATCCGTTTCTTCAAGTCACTTCCAGATGTGGGAGAGGAAACAATCAGGATATTCGATCGAGGCGATTGGTACACAGCACACGGCGGTGATGCTTTCTTCATCGCAAAAACGGTACTTTTCCAATCGGGCCCGCCGCGCACCCTATCAGTTCTAACACTTTGAGCCAGGTGTACAAAACCACGTCAGTCGTCCGACAACTCGGCCGAAACGATCACAGTGGACTTCCATCAGTGACAATGACCATGACCGTGTTTCGTCAGTTTCTCCGCGAGGCTTTGTTTAAATTGGGCAAGCGGGTCGAAATCTGGGAAAGTGCCAGCGGACGGATGAATTGGAAGTGCGTAAAGCAGGCTTCGCCGGGCAATCTCCAAGATGTCGAAGAAGATCTTGGCGGTCAAATAGAATCGGCACCGATGATTATGGCAGTCAAAATCTCCGCCAGAGCTTCAGAAGCACGAAATGTAGGCGTCTGCTTTGCGGATGCCAGTGTTCGGGAGCTAGGCGTAAGTGAATTTTTGGACAACGATTTATACTCCAACTTTGAATCGCTCCTCATCCAACTCGGTATTCGGGAGTGTGTCATTCAATTTGACAAGGGCGAAAAGGACAAAGATCCCGAGTTGGCCAAGCTAAGACAGATCATGGACAATTGTGGAGTTGCTGTCGCTGAGCGGCCTGCTGGTGACTTTGGCACTCGAGATATTGAACAGGATTTGGCGCGCCTGTTGAAGGACGATAAGTCCATTAATCTCCTTCCGCAGTCTGATCTCAAGCTGGCTATGGGCTCTGCTGCCTCATTGATCAAGTATCTCGGTGTGCTGCAAGATCCTTCAAACTTCGGCCAGTATCAACTCTACCAGCACGACTTGGCACAATTCATGAAATTGGATGCGGCAGCATTGAAAGCTCTCAATCTGATGCCTGGCCCCCGAGACGGTTCCAAGACGATGAGCATTTTCGGTATGCTAAATCATTGCAAGACGCCTGTGGGAAGTCGGCTGCTGGCACAGTGGCTCAAACAACCCCTGATGGACAAGGAAGAGATTGAGAAACGTCAGCAGCTGGTGGAGGCATTCTTCTCTGATACCGAACTACGACAAACGATGCAGGAAGAGCATCTTCGTTCTGTGCCCGATCTATATCGATTATCGAAACGATTCCAGCGCGGCAAGGCTAACCTGGAAGATGTTGTCCGTGCATACCAAGTTGTCATCCGATTGCCCGGATTCATCGGCACATTCGAAGGCGTAATGGATGAGGCATATCGCGACCCACTGGACGTGGCTTACACCACCAAACTGAGAGATTTCTCCGATAATCTCGGCAAGTTGCAGGACATGGTAGAGCAGACTGTAGATCTGGATGCACTTGATAGACATGAGTACGTCATCAAGTCCGAGTACGACCAGGGCCTGCGCATTATTCGCAAGAAGCTCGACCAGCTCGATCGTGACATCAGAGCAGAGTTCCATGAAGCTGCCCAGGATCTTGGCCAGGAAGCGGACAAGAAGATCTTCCTGGAAACCAGCCACAAAGTCCACGGGGTCTGTATGCGATTGACCAGACAAGAAGCAGGTTGCATTCGAAACAACTCAAGATATCAGGAATGCTCTACGCAGAAGAATGGCGTGTACTTCACCACCAAAAGATGCAGTCTTACCGACGAGAGTATGACCAACTATCGCAGAACTACAGTAGGACGCAAAGCAGTCTGGTGAACGAGGTTGTACACGTTGCATCATCATACTGCCCCGTATTAGAACGACTCGCTGGCGTACTTGCCCACCTGGATGTCATTGTCTCAATGGCTCACTGCTCAATCCATGCACCCGAAGCCTACGTTCGACCCAAAATTCACGCGCGAGGAGAAGGCCAGACGAGATTGATTGGGGCCCGGCATCCATGCATGGAGCTTCAGGATGATGTGCAATTCATCACCAACGATGTCGAATTCACAAGAGACAAGTCATCATTTCTCATCATTACTGGGCCGAATATGGGCGGCAAGTCTACCTACATTCGCCAAGCGGGTGTCATAGCTCTCATGGCACAAGTTGGTTGCTTCGTTCCTTGCTCTGAAGCCGAGCTTACCATTTTCGACTCCATCCTTGCCCGTGTCGGTGCCAGTGACTCGCAGCTGAAAGGAGTCTCTACGTTTATGGCTGAGATGTTGGAAACGGCCAATATTCTCAAGTCTGCCACCAAAGAGTCACTGATCATCATTGATGAACTTGGCCGCGGCACGTCTACTTATGATGGGTTCGGGCTGGCCTGGGCCATTTCCGAGCACATCATCAAAGAAATCGGCTGCTTTGCTGTGTTTGCGACCCATTTCCATGAGCTGACTGCCCTAGCAGAGCAATATCCACAAGTCCACAACCTCCACGTCACAGCGCATATCAGCGGTTCCGGGTCGGACAACAGCAAACGCGAGGTGACATTATTGTACAAGGTCAAACCAGGCATCTGCGATCAAAGTTTTGGCATTCACGTCGCCGAGTTGGTCCGATTCCCAGACAAGGTTGTGCGCATGGCCAAGCGCAAAGCCGATGAGCTGGAGGACTTCACCACCAAACACGAGGACAACGCACTGTCCTACAGCAAGGAAGACGTGGAGGAGGGCAGCGCAATGCTGAAGCAATTGCTGAAACAGTGGAAAGAGCAAGTCAGCACCGGAGAGGAGATGAGCCAGGAAGAAAAAGTCGCCAAGCTCAAGGAGCTGGTGGCCGCTGACGCAAAGTTGCTGGCCAACCCTTTTTCCAATCTGTCAAAACCTTGTAATGGATTCTCGGGCATCGTCTTTGGGCTTTGATCAAAGCATGTGCAATACTTGGACGTTGCGGATCTTGGCGTTGGTCATACTGGATTGTGGATTGTGTATATTTTCTTGGGACATGGGAGGACGATATATACTATGAATATAGTGGTGCTCTGCACTAGATGCCTACCAGCACGTTTGGAAGTTATAGTCTTTTCTCTCCCACACATTCTTTTTTGATACTTGAGTGGTAGGCACGCTGGTGAAGCGGCGTTATTGTGGGAGAAAAGCGCCCGGACTACGCATCTTGGCATATAGAAGAGGGGCGCATCAGAAGAAGAAAACAAAGGAAACTCCAATTTCTAGTAGTGACATCTCCTCCTCCCGCCCCGGAAGAGGTATATACGTGTCTCTGGCGGGTAGCTCTTGATTCGTAGCATATTCCCTATTATACCTCTTTATTGGCTGCCCTCGACCGTCGCATTGACAGGGTTAATCTCAAACCCGTACTTTTCCTGGATGCGCTCACGTCGTCGCTCCTCGTATCCAGGAGGCGTGATGCCTATTTGCAAAGCCAACAAGTCAGCCCAAAAAAAAAAAAAAAAATTAGACGTCATCACTGCATGGCAGCGCCTCGGGGTCTTCCACTCAAAACCAGGCATTGGGGTGGGGGGAAGAAGAGATAAAAAAACGTACCTCGTCCCTCACCAATCTCAGCCACAGTTTTCTCAACAGGCAAACGAGTCGTCCGTCTCAGTCTCTCTTTGCGCTCGAATTCGTCGGATTCCTTTTTGAAGGAGTCGATGCGGCCGCCGAGGAAGTAGAGGGTGCCCTGGACAAGACCGACTCCAGCGCCGAGACCCACGACGACGGGCATTCGTCGAGCTGCCGTCGCACACAAAGGGGGTCAGCCATGATCGACTTTTGACAACCGAAGCAAGTCTATCCCACGGAAGAGGAAAAACTCACACGGGAGACCGAGAACGCCTCCGCACATGAAACCGCCAAAGGCGGCGGCCCAAGCATCCTCTTTTTCGCGCAAGTTCATCGTAGTTCGGGAGAAGAAGGCGTAGGCAGCAGGTCCGGCGGCTATGAATGGAAAAAGAAGGCCCCCAATTAGTATAAAGCCTCGCTCCTGACAAATCATCTCGCCGCCTCGAAATCGAACGATGACGGGCTGGAAGGGAAAGACGGGCAGAAGTCGTACCGCATATTCCAATGATGGGGGCACCGCGGGTGAAGACACCGAAGGCGCCCACGTTGCGCTTCGACATGGCGTTTCGGATGGACGCGAGGAACAAACCACCTCCCAGACCTACAGCCGCCGTCTTGAGCGTCTCGTCGAGGACATCGTGAGGTGAGTAGGGCTCCCCGTGTTCCGGGGAGCCTGGCGGCTCGGTGCCGGCTCGTGATCCATGGCGACAAGGGATTGGCGACAACTTGGAGTGACGACGACGGAGGGGGGGAGAGCTCTTTTTACTTTTGACTGCTGGAGAGCATGTTGTCGATCATGAATGGGACGCCGGCAGGGAGGGTCGACGTCTCACGTGATTCGTGAGCAAATGAGCGCCGTGGATTGGCTGACGAGGGAGCTTTCCGGAGAGAAGGTGGGGGAGTCACTTACTTGTTGACTTACTCGACATGTTTGAAAAGAAAAGAACAAGGGTGCTGGAGGCGACAATCGAGTCGCGATATACAAGTCCATGCGAACGGAATGAAACTCGATGAACAAAACAAAAGCAGGTGATGTCCCATTCTTCCAAATCGAAAGCTTGAGAAGCTCCAATTTTCTCAATCTCGTTTAGGGTGACGACGGCATCTCACTCACACAGCAACCTGGATTGAGTTTTTCTCTCTGCCAGGCCAACTCGCCCCATCGACAGCACATCAACAAGTTTGCGTGACCAGCACAATGAGCTCAACAGCGGCAGGGCACGCGCTCGCCATCTCGGCAAGCGAGGCGGAGGCATCACCGCCCCGAACAGATGCAGCGCCGCCGGCGGCCCTCGCAGCAGGAACCGCGGAACCGCCCAGCGCAGGAGAGGCACCGAGCATGTCCAAGAACGCACGCAAGCGTCTCAGGCGCATGCAAGAATGGGAGGACGGGAGAGAGGACCGCAAGAGACGGCGCCGGGAGAAGCGCACGGCCACCAAGGCCCGCCGGAGGGACGAGCGCGCCGCCCTGCTGGCCGACGGCGCCGACCCGGCCGTGCTGTTTGCCAAGAAGGCGGCCGCGCGGCTCGTGCCCGTCTCGCTCATCCTGGACTGCGGCTTTGACGAGTACATGACGGACAAGGAGAGGGTGTCCATGGCAAGCCAGGTGACGAGGTGCTATTCCGAGAACCGCGGCGCCAAGTACAAGGCGCACCTCTGGATCAGCGGATGGGGCGGCAGGATGAGGGAGAGGTTCGAGACCGCCATGGAGAGTCAGCACACGCATTGGAGGGGCGTCGGCTTCGAGGAGGGCGACTTCTTGGCTGCGGCCGTCAGGGCCCGCGCGGCGATGAGGTCGGACAAGGGGGCGAAATGGTGGACTCGCTCAAGAGAAGCGGCCGAGGCGGAGGCGGGATGGAGTGGCGGCCGAGGGGCGACAAGGAGCCGTTCCCCTTTCCCGGCCGCTGCCGGAGCTGGACGACCAGTACAGGGACGTGGTGTATCTCACGTCCGAGTCGCCGTACACGCTCGAGCGGCTGGAGCCGAACACGAGCTACGTCATCGGCGGGCTGGTCGACAAGAACCGCGAGAAGGGGCTCTGCTACCGACGAGCTGTGGAAAGGGGGTTCGCACGGCCAGACTACCGATTGGCCAGTACATGGTGATGCAGAGTCGGCAGATTCTAGCTACCAACCACGTGGTGGAGATCATGGTCAAGTGGCTGGAGTGTGAGGATTGGGCAACTGCCTTTACGCAGGTGATCCCGAAGCGCAAGGGGGCAAACTGATCGGGCAAGAGGACGGGGAGACGGCTACGGTCGAGACAGGGGCGGTAGGGAGCCAGGATGATGATGATGATGATGATGATGACGATAGTCAGAGAGAAGATGAGGGTGGTGAGGCCGACAGGGCGAGGGAAGCAGACACCGCGGAATAAGTGAATGATATGAGGGCAAGCATCAAGTCGAAATATCAAATGGCATGATGCTGCACCCAAGAAAAAATGCTGACTGGATAATGTCCCCCTGAACACGCCGCTAAACACTTGGTGCAACAGAAATAGCAACACCTGAAAGAGACAACAAACACATCTGCCGCCCGGTCCGGAAACCACCAGACTCGTTCCAAAATAGGCCATGATTATAACGCATCATATACCGTAGACTTGTTCCAATACCCAACAACCAACACCCTCACAGCTAATCCATCTGTCTAAAACTCCATCGAGTCTTCGTGCCTCTCCCTCTTGACTCGCACATCCTTTTCATGCTTCATGATCCCATTTACGAACGATCTGAAGTAATCGACATATGGTTTGAGACTCGTCTTTTCCCAATCAGAGACGCCCTTGCTCTTATCGACGTCTTCTCCATCATCATCATCATCATCATCATCATCATCATCCTTCCAGGCATCAATCTCACCCAGCAACTCCTGTACAGTGGGCACGGCTAATGGGTCAAAGTTCTCGAGCTCCTTGATATCGATTGGCACGCACACGCGGCCAGTCCCCGGGTGCACCACAAACGGACTCTTGAGCAAATGGTTCAGTTTCTTGCTGACTTCAATGTCCAGCCGAGGGTACGTGTATTCGAGGACGATGTCTTGCTTGGCCTCGAGGAGTGCGCGGGCATCGAGACTTTTGCTGGCGCCAGTCTTGGCAACGGCGTCTATATCCGCCCATTTTGATGTTGAAGCTCTTCCGGGAGCAGCGTCCCACTTGCGGCGGAGGGACTCGTTCAGAGTTCGGTCGGGGAGTAATCGGAGGAGCTTCTCGAATCTCTCTTCTGTGCCCCAGGGGTCTTGGAGCTCCAGCACATCCTCTTGGAAATGGGTCTTGAGAATGTCGAGACTTCGTCTGTTACGGTGGTCAGAATTCGTCGTCTGGGCATGCATGCAAAAAGTGTACCTTTTTGAGGAAGTTGTGCAAGGGAAACGCTTACGCAAGATGAGGTGCAGCGGCCGGCGCACATTGACCTTTTTACCGCTCTGCGCACCACCCTTGATCACTTCGAGATACCCAGCGACCGCTTTCCTCTTCTGGTCGTCCAGACTGCGCACTTTCCTGTCGCAGACCCAGGCGTGGACACCGCGTCTTCCCGAGTACACCCACATGATGTGCTTGAAGCCAAAGTCTTGGCGCAAGGCCACATCCACCACCTTGATGGCCATGGTCATAAATCTCCAGCACTTGCTGCATATGTTGGCCTTGTCGCAGCATGTTCGGATGTCGTCGTAGTCTGTCAAATCGATATCAAAGCACAGCTCCTTGGCAAGCGGCTTGAAGGCGGATGAGTTGCGCAGCGTCTTGCGGTCTCGCGGGTTGGTGCTGTAGACGGGACCTATTTCAAAACGCGAGGGCATCAAACGGAGGACGTCTTTTCGCAGACTGGCGAGCGGGGTTCTCACGTCAGTGATGAGTCCCCAAAGGTGATCAAAGTCCAAGTGAGGAATTGGGCCTTGTTTCGCACACAAAGTCAAATGTACATACAGGTCAGCCGTGGCAAAGGATTGATATCGTAGGTAGGCGTCGTTCTGGAGAGTGAACGCAAACTCTCGATTTCCAAAGTCGTTTGTCGGCGTCGGGCTATGATTGAGCCACTGGAAGAGCTGGCGCCATGGGAATAATCGTTGGTAGAAACTCCGCATCACCTCGGGGTCGGACGCCTTCATGGCAGCCGTTTCTCTGCGGTTTCCCCATGTAAGCGTCAGTTGAGAGATCCTGGTAGCTTGGAAAACAGATGCGATGGCGCGAGGCAGACCATCGGGGCCTTTCGGCCAACTCACATTGGCGATGCTATTCTCGCAGGCGGGCTGGAGGGCTGCTGCTTCGTCGGCGCAGAGGTGGGAAACTCTTGGTCGTCGGAATCATCGCCATCGAAGAGCTCTGTCAACCTGACGTTCTGGGCCGCGATGCCGTTTTTCTCTCGACATGGCCCTTGACATGGACGTTGTTGTCGTCTGCGGCGTGGTCATCGCCGCTGGGGACGGGGATTGCAGCATCGTCCATTGGGTCGTCCTTGACGGCGCCTTGGGACGACATGGCCTCGGCGGGGATTGAATGTGGCATTGGCAGCTCAAGGTGCTGAGCGTGACCGAAATCAGGAAGTCGTTTCTGTGGTTTCTGTGGTTTCTACGCAGTCGAGTGTTCTGGTTTGAGAGATTGCGTGGAAGAACGCGTCCAAACGCGTCAACGGACCTAGGCCGAGTCACGCGTCGTCACGTCACGCGTAAATTGATTCGCTGGACTCGGACTGGACATGTGCATCGCTCGCAAGCCAACTTTCCCCTCGATTGATTGAATTGATGCCACCTCGACAAGCCACCTCGGAACCCAAACTCGCCCAAACTCGCCCAAACTCTCAAGTCCAGACCCTTCCATGGAACCATGGTCGCTCAAGCCCATGACCATGTCAAAGTCGAGGCCCAGCTATGCAGGCACATGTTTCGTCCCGTTCAAACTGCCGTTCCCTGCACCATCCGGGTCCTAGAAAAAAACGCAGACCTTTGCCACCCCTGCACAGCCGCCCGCCCGTGCCGTGCAATGCACAGCGCTATGAAAGAATACATCCATCTCCATGTAGGTTGCTCGTCATACAAGGTACCTCTTCATCCTAGTTCCCGTCTCCCTCATCGAAAAGCATCTGGGCCTTTTGAAACTGCCGCCTCGGACGTCACAAAAAAGGGGGGCGTTCGGCAAACCCGTCTTTCCGTCTTCCACACCTTGCAAGATCGCTCGGTGAATTCTACTAGCTCGCGGGACAGGCTGATGAAACATCCGGGGGGGGGGCGCCTAGATCGTCCGTGGACCAGAACTCGTTTGCCGTAGAAATGTGGCCGCCGCCGCTTTTGGTTTTCCATTCCACCCAACTTGTCTCGTCATGTTTTCCTCGGTCGTGCTGTATTTCCCGGGACACAGTCAGTGCGCGACTTGGTCACGCCCTACGGTCTTGTCGGATCCCGCGTTTGTTCAACCGACCTGCTCTCTGCTCTGTTCCAAGTGATTCAATCCTTTCCCCAAAAAGGTGGCATCATGTTGCCGGTCCCCCCGTGCAGAGCGAGCAACGCAAGGTTTGTCCGAAACCACCCTCTCGGCCGGTAATGAAAAAAGGCCCCCCTCCACCCCCTCCACCTGCGCGCCGGTCCAGACCGTGATGGACTCCAACCCGGAGCCGGGGTCCCGGGCAGGCGCATACGTAGGCGCCACAACCTACTCCGTACTTCCGTACTCAGTCCTTTGTCCCTTGTCCCTATCCACCTCGCTTGCTACAGCATTTGCCTGGCTTTGTACTCCGTACTCCGTAATCCTTCACTTCCTGCCGTTCCCATGGCCCCTGGTCCCTTTGCTTCCTCGGTGCCCGCCTACATCTCCAATAATTCTCTCTCCTCCTTTAACTCGCTTTCCTAGCACTTTCTTTCATCTCCTGGCAACTCCCATCTCATCCGTCTCACACGTCTCACACGTCTCACACATCTCCATCATGTGCGGCGCACTTTTATTCACACTCAAAGCTGGCTCTTCGCCCTGAATAACGCAGCCTCCTGTCGCAGGTTTCACTTCGTGCACAATCATCATGGCAAGACACGCACAAAGTCTTTCAGATGGTCTCACAACTAGCCCAGGTTTTTCTGGGGTTTTATTGATGTGAAGCGCATAAGCAGGTCTTGCAGAGATCGCTTTTCCATCCAGTATCCCGGTTCTCCATGATGGCGTCATCTGATAATAATTCGTGTGTCCCAGACATCGCAAGGGTACTGCTGATCGAATCATTCCACGTATCCGAGCATAGTCAAGCGGCCCTCCAAATCAATCACACAAGACTCCTCACCCCACAACGTGCGCACACCGACCGGCGACGTATTACACTCAGAAGAGCACACTTTCCAGCCCCAATCCTCACGTACTGACCACAACCCACATAAATGGGAGTAGGAGGGAAAAGGGAAAAAAACTCGACTTTTGCATCCGTCAACAAGAAGATGGTTACACCCCAATCGCGCGACCCTGCTCAGCTTTCGACAAGTCGGCCCCAGCCAAACATGATGAGAAACGAAGACGAACGAGTCCGATCCTTTGTGATGGCAACCTAAATATCACCATGTCGTCGTCATCAACTATAGTTGGACTGGGTAGCGTCAAGTCTTTGCCGCTTTTCTGGTGGGCTGTCGTGGTCTGGAGGAAAATTCGACCGTCCCATGCTATAGTGGTTGGGGCCTCCGTTCATCATACCATTCCATTGGTCGACGTTGCCCTGGCCCAAAGGACCCGGGGACCATCCAGAGTTGTTGCCTCCAGGCGATGCTGACTCAAACTTGAGAGACGCCGGCGCACCCATGTACGGAACGTGGCTCACCACGAATCCCGACTCGTCTGAATGCTCCGGCGGGTTCTTCAGAAGGTGGGCGAGATTCGTCTTGATCGATTTGAGCATCCCCTCCTTGGTGAAAGGCTTTGCGAGCACTCCGTTCATGCCTGCACAATGGGGCAATTAGCAAAAGACCTCATCACGGAGAACAACTCGGCATCGTATGCTTTCGACATCAACGCGGTCGACTTCCGGCTTACCGTGTTCAAAATATCCATTCACCTCGTCCGGCCTGATATTGGATGTCATTGCGATGATTGGGGTGGAAGGACAATGCTGGCGAATGTACATGGTCGCGGAGACGCCGTCGAGGCGCGGCATGATGATATCCATGAACATCAGGTCGAAGTGATCCCGGCCCACATTGCTGACGCGGGTGTAGGCGTCGGCACCGTTTTGCTACGTATAGAAGAAGAAGAGGCATCAGCGATCCGGCGGTTACACGAGGAGAGTGTGTCACAGTTTCAACGCTTGCCCACAGGGCGTCTCGCGATCGCCAACTTACAGCATGTTCAACTTCACAGCCCATGGAATTCAGGAACTTGATACCAATCTTGGCGCAAGTTGGATCGTCCTCCACCAAAAAGACTCGAGGCTTCTTCGCACCCCATAGCGGTGCGGACCGATCTGTGCCGGGAGTGGCCGTAGCCGATGTCGCGGCAATCGGGGCAGGAGCTGAAATGGCCGTTTCCGAAGATATTGTGGTGCTCGGGGTGCCCTCATTGGGGATCGCGAATGGAATCTTGTGGATGTGATCAGAATGGAAAGGATCGATACCGACAGTCTGGCCCACAGGGTACACAGGGTACCGACTCAGATCCGTCATGGGATCGTGTAACAATGGCATGGAGACTGGCGTGATCATTGCGGCAGACTCTGAAGGAGCTGCGTACATGTCATGAAGCCGCTCCAACTCCCTGTCGGACGCGGTATCTGGGGCGACGCTAGACAGGAGCTCTCGAGCTCTGCGCAGTTCCGGTACACCGTCATCTACGTCTCCGGCGCCGTTTGCATTCATAGACTGCCCGATCATGCCTCTGTTGCGTCCGTCATACGGAGACAGGTGGTTGAGCATTTCATGTTGAGCCTGTTTCTGAGCATTAACCATTTTCTGCAACGTCATCACTTCGTTGACCAGCAAGCGGTTGGTCTGGGAGACCTCGGCATACAGTTCCTGAAGCTGTTGGACCTGCTGCTGCGTAGCGGTCAGTTGCTCTGAAATGACACTGACGTGCTGGCTGGTGGTGAAATCCTCGGTGACCTGTGGTTTCCTCGGAGCCGGTGCTTTTCGTCGGATGTTATCCAAACCATCCTTGCTGTCGGCGCGGAAGTATGGATGTTTGAACTCGAGTACCTTGAAAGGTGCATAGAGGTTAGCCCTGACAATGGATCCATGCATGGTATCATGATACTCTCGCGCGCGCGTGCGCTCTACGTACATTGCCGCCTGGATTTGACGACTCACTGTCGCTCGAGGGCTTCACTTTGTGGAAGTCGTATTTATTTAGCTGTCGAATAAAGCTTGACATATTGCTGTGCTTGAAGTGTTTAGGGAGAATGGATCGCGTGAACTTCTCGCCCTGTGTGAACGGGTGTTATTACTGTCAGCTCATCATACATGTCACCGACCCTGGGGCACCCCTACACTGGCAGGCAAGATCATACCTCGACTACGACAAAACTGTCGCCGTCTTTTCCCCATCGAGCGACGTCTTGGTGGGTGGGATCCTCCAACATGCTTACACTCTGCAGTCAGTACGGGCTCTCAAGAATCGGGCTGGAAATCAAGATAAATACCGGAAGAGTTTGCGAACCTAGATCAGGACATATTGTGAGCGAGGCTCCAAGGACAGGACAGAGAATTGCGAGACTCTTCACGCTGCGGAGGACTCACAAATTCGCTGGCATTGTTGCCGCCGCCGGTAGCGGCCGCTACCTCGGCTCCTGACATGATCGGATTGAGATAACTTTTCCCTTTCACAATCACCGAAGCGGAGCAAAAAGTACTCCTGGTCGACCACCGGATGCAGAGCTTCAGTACCACCAGTCTAGATTGAAAAGGCGACCGGGAGCTGTCCTGCCTCCTGCTTTCGCAATATCTCTATTCTTGCGCCTGGCAGAGTCAATCGGCGGCAACAAGAAAAGCAGATTTTGTCGACGACAAAGTCACACGTCGCCGGGGACGACCGGTCGTAGCTCCACCGCAATGTCCGCGTCGCAGCTCGGGGGTGCGCGAAGCACGTCGCGGGTGGGTGAACGAATGGAGGTCGGGTGCGAAACTGCCGGGCGATGAATTGGCGATGTCGAGATCTCGGTCCGGCGACTCGAAGGCGGACTGACTCTGGCGGCGGAAGGGGGTTTGATGGCCTACGGACGGAGCAGGTCGTTCAGGTTGCGATGGAAGGGGACGTGAACGGATTGGCTCGTGGTGTCAGTGTGGGGGCCGTGGCAGAGGAGAGGAGACGGACAAGCGGGCGGATCAGGTGAAGGCGGCAGCCGGTCTTGGACCAGGGGATCAGCGCCCCGGCGGCAGGAGCATTCGGGCAGTGCAGGATGGGGCTGATGAGCGAGGACAGGCCAATGTCAATTGACGCGATTACACAGCGGTACATGGGTGATGAGGCAGAAGAAAAAACGCTGGCTCTGGGACAACAGCAAATTGCCAGAGCAGGCCCATATGGGCAGTGTGGTGGTCTGGGCCCGGGCCCTCCCTCATGTCCTGTTCAGCCGAGTCCATTTCAACACCATCCCTTCTTGTCACGATGCAAAGTCTCATTGGATGAGCAGCCAGATTGTCACTACTCGGGATTCAATATTTGTTCATCTCGACATCAAGTCATTTGGCTCCATCATAGTCACTCACACTATTGTTGTTGAGTGGGGATTTTTGCCCGGTTATTGACGCCTCCCAGCCACGGCACATGCGGTGGCCTAACCAGAAACGGCATCAGCAAAAAAGTTGTTCAGGTTAATTCATACACGTATGAACCAACTGCTTCGTAGGTCTGCATGCTGTAGGTATGTCATCTCCTTGATTCAGTCTGCTTCCGCATCGGTGCAACCTGACTTGGAATACGCATCGCTCATTGGATGAGACCTGGAGGGTCTCAATACAAGTTCATGGATCTGGATTCGCCCAATGCAGGAGGAGCACTTTCCTATAGGGTAAGTTGGATGCTTTTCGGGGTACGTACCTAAGGTGTGCAGACCGACCTCGCCGAGGTGAGAGATGGAAATTTCTCGGCCGCAGCCCTGCATTAGAAGTGGACTGGGCAACTTGAATTCTCACGTCGGACGCTCCAATTCCCATTTCTTTGGCCCCCGAGCCTTTTGCCCTCACAATGTCGCAAAAGGGCAGGAACAGTGCGGGCAAGGGCAAAAAGCCTGCAAAGGCAGCTACCGAGAGCAAAGGCGAGGATGCCTTGCAGGCAGTTGTACGTAGCATGGATGGCGGGGTCCGTCTTCTCGAGGGCAAAACATTGAAGCTGACGATGCCTTGCGCCTAGATTCTTGCCGACTCGTTCCAGGACCGGTTCAGGCCATTCACGATAGATACACCGAGGGTAAGTGCTGGTTGTTCCTTGAAGGACTTGCAATTATTATTCCAGCCTCGCTTGGCTCACCAAAAATTGACTGCTTAGTGCCTGCTACCACTTGCCAACACCCCGCTCATCGAGTACACCTTGGAATTCCTGGCCATGAACGGTGTCAGCGAGGTCTACATTTACTGTGGTGCTTTTACAGAGCAAGTCGAGGATTACATTAGCCAGTCAAGATGGGCCACTACATCTCGGTCCTGTCCTTTCTCTGTGGTCCAGTTTGTTCGTGTGTCTGATGCTCGGTCCGTCGGTGACGTACTGCGGGACTTGGATGCGAGGTCACTGGTTGACGGAGATTTTCTCGTTGTCCATGGCGATCTTGTATCAAATTTCATGCTTGACGGGATATTGGCGGCCCACCGCAAGCGGGTGGAAGCTAGCGCTGCCAACATCATGACAGTAGTCTTGCGAAGTGGTGGTGTCACAGACCATCGAACGAAGACAAACGGCATCACGCCAATATTTGCTGTCGATGCGAAGAGCCAACGCCTTCTGCACTACGACGAGATGAACCCACTCCAGGCTGACCATTACCTCGCCCTGGATCCCGCCATCCCCGACGAATTGTCAACCGAATTTGAAATACGAGCCGATCTGATAGACGCGCACATAGACATCTGCACACCCGAGGTTTTGGCCTTGTGGTCAGAGAGTTTTGACTACGAACTTCCTCGACGAAACTTTCTTCACGGAGTACTGAAAGATTGGGAACTGAATGGCAAAATGATTTATGCGGAGATATTAGAAGATGGATATGCGGCCCGGGCGAGCAATCTTCAGATGTACGATTCCATCAGCCGCGACATTCTAGGGAGATGGACGTTTCCTTTCATCCCCGAGAACAACCTCGTACCAAAGCAAACATACGAACGACACGCCAATGGATTGGTCATGGAACACAACGTTTCCCACGCACATGATGCTCGCCTTCAGAACGCTGTCATCGGTCGAGATACGACCATCGGATCGAGCTCCAAGATTTCCAACTGCTTCATTGGCAAGGGTTGCAAGATTGGTGCAAATGTCACAATAGAGAACTCCTTTATTTGGGATAGTAGTACTATTGGAGATTGGACCAAAATAGTGTATTCCGTCATTGGAGAGTCGGTCGTCATAGGCAAGGACTGTACCCTACCCATTGGTTCTCTGATTGCGTCCAGAGTCGAAGTCGGCGAGAAAACAAAACTGAGCGAAAACACTACTTTATCAACTCTGACACGGGATGGCCAGCCGATTTCCAAGGACACGAAGCTGTTGGGCCCGAGCACAAATGCCGCTCACTTAATCGACTCAGACGAAGAGGACTTGGACGAGAGAGATCCATCTCGACTACAAAAATCCCTCATTTACTCTCTCGCCGATCTGAACATCTCTTCGTCATCGATGTCGACCCTAGCCTCGGAAGTAGACTCTGACGACGACAGGGATCACCAACTATTATCGGAACATGGAGACTCCAAGCGTTCGCGACACTCATCATTCGCCTCCGACGACTCCGCTGGAAAGCTGTCCTTCCACGCCGACGCTGTCCATGGCATCCTAGATGCCTTGCGAGCGGGATCCGGAGACTTTGATTCAGCCAAGCTCGAGTTCATGGGCTTGCGCCTCGCCAACGACGCTTCCGACACCATGATGCGAAAAGCCGTGGCCACAGCGTTCGCTCGACGTGCCGCCGAGCTGTTGACACCTGAGCACGGATCGTTGGATGCCTCCAAAGCAGCAGAAAAGGCCTTGACAGCTAGCAGAGGCGCCACGATCTTCATCGACGAGGTGGGAATCGGCGGCGAAGAGGAGGAGCAGATTGAGTTCATTCTTGCTCTGCAAAAAGCCCTCCAGCACGTCAAGAATCCCGAGCAGGCTAAGCTCGGCACGCTGATGGCTGCTATGCTGCAACAACTCTATGCTTTCAACATTCTTGAGGAAGACGGTATTCTGGGATGGTGGGAAGACGACAGAGCTGTGGAGGGTGATGTCATGAGCGCACTCAGGGAGAAGTGCAAAGTTCTGGTCGAGTGGTTGGAAAATGCCGAGGAAGAAGAAGATGACGATGACGATGACGATAGTGACGAAGAGTAATTGTAAAAGGATTGCATGCGGATGGCCTAGAGACGAGTCTCTCTCAAAAGACCGTGAAAGCTAAAAAAACACTGAACATGATGAAGTAAAGAAAGAAAGAAATCACGGGTTCCTTTTTCACACCCCCACCTGAGTTCTGTTTGGCAAAAAATACTGAGATTCCATGGAATGTAATCCTCGTATAGCAGTTTCTTAAGAGCCTAAACAAATATCATATTCGAGGATATCAAATAGCAAAGCCAGGGCAGACCAGGACAATACAGTTACAGACATGTTGTTTTATATACAGAAGCACAACCACATTCGCCTTGAAAGCCTGCCTGCTCAGCGGAGGCAAGGTGATTGGAATTAAAAGGAAAGAGACATGTGCTACCTGACGCCAGACGAAATAGTTCCTTCTTTCGGGTTTCCCTTGTACTAATTTTGACTTGGAACAAAATAAAAATAAAAATAGGAGAGATTACGACGAATGGTATGCTGCTGCATGTTTGAGGTTTAGTAATAATTTTGCAAGTCCGTGGTATCAGATGCTTGCCCTCCAGCGACGGACCTGCCGTTTCCTCGACCGCCTCCGCGGCCATGGAAGCAGGGTCCACGACCGAAGGACACTTTCGGCCCGACGGGGGAGCTTGTGGCCGTCGCTGTTCCTGTTGCTGCTGATTCAAAGGCGGGTATGCATCGTCGTAGCCGACTTGCGGACCGCCTTTCTGGTTCTTGGGCTCGACGTCGTCTAGAGACCGGTAGTAGAAGCCGGCTCCTTTGCCTCTGCCGCCACCGCGGCCACCACCTCTAGTGCTGCCGCGAAATCCTCGACCGGCGTTGGCGTTGGCTCTGCCGCGTGAGCCTCCCCGCCACGAGAGCCGGACTGGTAGCCCCGGGACTCGTTTCGACCGCCGTACTGGCCGTGCGTGCTCTTACCGACCCGGCCTTCGTCCCCGGCGTGTTTTCGCTTGGAGGACTTGTTCGCGAATGAGCCTTCGTGTTTGTCTTCTCGAAGATCCTCCTCTTCTACTACTCGCAAGATAACCTTTTCGCCCACAGTGGTCTCGAAGACGAACGACTGTCCGCTTGGCAGCGGCTGCCACTGAGTGATCTTACCGGCATCGACGGGGCGAGCTCCCTTCTTGAGTGCCAACACCACCAATGGGACCGGTCTGTCTGTGTGATAGACTGCCGTTGACGGTACCGGCCGTGCGCATGCCGCCCAGATGCTATTATCGTAGCAAGCTGTGCCCGTCACCTCCCAGAGCATTTTCCGTCCCATGCCGCCAATTTTTTCAAGTATGCTGGCTGGGCACGGCCGTGGACAGATGAGGATGTTGTTTGCATGTACTTTGAGCTCACGGCTGGCCACATTGGATGGAATCTGAGCTAGTTTGAAAAGTTTCCTGCTATCCTCTGTACTAACCATGTAGCTGGTGAAGAAGACGGTTTTCTTGATCTGTAGCCTGTTCTTCCGTGGGTGCGTTGGTTGGCGCGTGATGGCTTCATTGTGTGAGTTGATCATGTGCTGGATTTCGGCGACCTCTGTGACGGGATCCAGCGTCGTTGATGTTTCGGCAACCTGAATCACCTCTGCAGCCAAAGTGCGGCGAGTCGGCGAGATGCCCTGTCGACGATTGTATTCTTCAAAAAATTTGCGAAAACCAGCCGTGTGCTTTGGTCGATCTTCGTAGACCCGGATCTCGGTTGCCTGGCTGTATGTTTCCATGAGAGCGCTGAGAAATAGCTGCTTGAAATGCATGGTGCTCTGGAACGGCTGATTCGTCGGACTGACTTGCGGCTTGAGGCTGACAATGTCGAAGTCAAGGCCCTTGGCGGCAACCATTTTCTTCACCAACTCGGTGAAACCCTTCTCCGACCGACCCGTCAACAGGACGCAAAGAGCATCCGGCTGCTTGATGGTAAGACGAGCCAGCTCCACAACCTTTTCGTTCCACCATCCTTTCCATGCACGAGGCTCTTCTTTTTCTAGACCCTGGCCAGTTGCGGCAAGAATCCGATTATCATGCCACCAGCCTCCGTTGCTGAAAGCTGCTTGGGAAGCCAGCAATCCTATCGTAGCTCCGT
This sequence comes from Epichloe scottii, assembly GCA_021950295.1. Classification (NCBI taxonomy): domain Eukaryota; kingdom Fungi; phylum Ascomycota; class Sordariomycetes; order Hypocreales; family Clavicipitaceae; genus Epichloe; species Epichloe scottii. The sequence continues at coordinate 4,397,118 of CP083247.1, read as the reverse complement.
TCCAAAGCGTAGGGTTCGGCAGGGGGTTCTAAATACTATGCGTCTGTACATTAGCTGTGCTCGGAAGTAGCCCAACGACATGGCATGGCCGCGAGGAGGCATGACGTACACGTATTGTCAAAATCGTACACGTGAAGTGCCTTGATTTTATCTGCAGCTGGATGTCGTGTGTCAGTAAAAGAAATGCCACACCCCATATCCACGGCAGCAAGAGGTAATCACATATGAGGGCGAAGCTTGTCCACACATCTGGCAGCGAAAAACACGGCACACACCTGGAAGTGTCTTGCTCAGACTGGACCATCTGCTCAACGCGGTGATGGTATACTGGGAGCCATTGGAAGCGCCATGGTGCACGCTGTACGCCGAGGCCATGGCGCTTGACAGAGGACTAATGCGACGCAGATGGGCTGCGATCATACATGCGGAAGGCGAGACGAGCAGATGGAAGGAAACCACACGGACTAATGACAAAATCTCGCGAGTGCGAGTATCCACAGACGCGACCCGGACAGGGATGTTCCGGCAGGCTGGCCCAAGCTCAAGGGCCCAAGCTCAAGGGCCCAAGCTCAAGGGCTCAAGGCACTGAAGCGCAGCGCATTCGCATGACACCCACCCGGGGCCACCCGGGGCCACCCGGGGCCACCCATGAACTCTTTGCTTCCTCAATCTCCATCCACCTTCGGCACTCGGTGTCACGGTGCGGCACGGCACAGCCATCAAGTCAAATCAATGGCGTCGTCTGCCGCCATCAGCTTCCGCGCCAACAAGCCGGGCTCACCATTGCTGGGACTTATCCAGCTGCGATTGCGTGTCAAGCCTGGTGCTGGCAAGTCGCACGAGGGCATTTTGGCTGTGACCAGCAGTGCCGTGCAACTTTGTGTGGCGGCCCAACCGAGACGAGGAGAAGCCAACCAGGCTGTGTTGCAGGTGCTGAGCAACACCATTGGCATATCCAAATCGCGGTTGCGAATCGTCAGTGGACTGAAGTCAAAGGACAAGATTGCGACCATTGACCATGACCATACCCAAGGAGATGGAGAAGCCTACGCGGAAACAATTCTCAGCGTGCTCCACAGAGCAAGCCATGCAATTCCATAACAAGCAATCATCACCGACTCTCGATACCGAGTGAGTCATCCGGCCACCAGCAAGCCACCAGCAAGCGACAAACTATACTTTCAACTCGGTGACAATCCAGGCCCCAAACCCAAAGCATTCGTCTGCTTCATCGCCATCACCATCTTCACCATGGCCAACCCAGCATTCACTATCTCTGCCGTTCAATTGGAGGATGTATCTGAGATCGGGCAGATCAGCGCTGATGCATTTGTCGGCGACCGACAAACTCAGATGAAGAACCTGGGGAGCAAACCGTACGATATGAAACAAGTAACCATGGAAAGCCTGCCCGGCTTGCTGCGCAACCCACGTGCCTTGGCCATCAAGATCACCGACGATGCCACGGGGGAAATAATGGGTTACTGCAACTGGGGGTTTCGGGGATTCAAGCCCGAAGAGCTCCCCAAGCTGGCTGGCAAGCCAGAGCCGCTGGAAGCGGATTCAGCAGAGCAGGCGAAGGAGGAACAGAAAGCTCATGACGGACCCAACGGGCCCGAATCCATGACGGATGATGATCCTATCGGGAGACTTCAGACTCTCACGGGTAATGATATGGAGAGATGGATGGAAGAGGTCATGCCAGAAGGAACGAGATGTCTCTACATTGTCGGCCTGTCGGTCTCGCCAAAATACCAAGGACGCGGCGTTGGATCGGCACTCTTGCGATGGGGCACCGGTGTTTGCGAAGAAAAGAATGTGTTCGCATGGGTACACTCATCAGAGCCTGCCTGGCAGATGTATGAAAAGAACGGCTTCCAGATTATCCAAATTCTCGACGTCGATTTGGATGAGTACGCCCCTGTGCCTCGGCCAAATGAGGGACCTGGAGCAAAATGGGGGCACTACGTTTTTCGGTATATGAAATATTTACCTGGCCAGATAAATCGAGCCATGATGGAATCCGGAGTAAGCAAGCAAGCAGAGAAATGAAAGCAACGAGCTGTCAATAGACAGTAAACTGATGCATGTCGATTGATCCCTTTTCCCATCGTATCAAACTGACTGGTCCTGGTCCAGATGGCAGGCAGCAAGCAGGTGGGCCAAAGAAACGCTTCCCACAGATGATTCTTTCTGTCGTGCGTCGGCGATCCTTGATAGCCCACATTTGCTCGCCCACTTTCCATCAAATCATCGGAAGCCCCGTTGGCTCAGTGGTAAAGCGTGTCACTAGTAATGACAAGATCACTGGTTCGATTCCAGTACGGGGCAGGTGATTTCCTTTTAGCTCATCGCTCATCTTGCTCCCGGGTACTCCGTAATCTTGTGAGAATTACACTTTTTTTGCCATCATTAATTAGTATGGATGTTGAGAGGGAGCCCCTGATGAGCCCTAGCCCCACCATTAGTCTATGTGGCATTCTATATTTACAAACGTGTCGAATCACGGGCTCATCTACTGATTGCGCATGACCCTTTTCCCTCGAGCATTCATTCATTCATTCCTCCTACCTGTAGTATGTTCCGTACTTTGAGCGGCCTTGCACAACCTCTATAAAGTGCTTGGCGAAGATGGTCTCCATGCGCTCCGAAGGATGCAATTCGTCGTACCTAGACATTTTGACAAGTCAGTCAGTCGCCAGTGAGACCCTGCAAGGGAAGAAGAAGAAGACAGGCGGTTGTTCCACGGATTTGCGTCCCAGTGCATGGAACAAACAAGGCGTGAAGAAAGAAACGTGCAACGCACCACATGAAGCTTGACTTGGGCTCTTTGGAGTCGACGCAAGTATCGAGACAAACACGGTACGGCGCCTTCACATTAGCGGGCGCGTCGAGGTACTCGCCAGGTTTTGCCATGACGTCCATCATGAGCGAGTGGATGTCGAAGATGGAGACGGTTGCGCCGGGCCACCGCTGCTTCACCAGCAGGTAGAACGGGGCGCCGTAGTCGTACATGGTGTTGGCGCCGGCCGTGTACTCCCGTATCTTGTTGGCGAACTGCGTGATGTTGTAGGCGGCCCCCTGCTCCTCCAGTACTCGCTGTTTCCCCTGCCGGCCTCGCCCGGCGCGGCGTACATGGGCGCGTGCTCCAGAGGGGCCATGTTCATCAGCACAAAGTGCCTGCCGCCGGTCTTGTGGACGCGGTCGAGGACCTCCCAGGTGCAGTCGAGGAACGTCGTCATGGTCGTGCCCTCCTTGTTCTTGTCGCCGAGGACGCCGTCGATGCCCAGGTCGTTTGTCCCGATCCAGAGCGCGTAGACGGTGTTGTCGGACGTCCTGTCCGGGTAGAGGTCCTGGTGCCGGACGTCCTGCTCGAAGACGGGGACCTCGTACTCCAGGACGGAGGGGAACGGCGCGTCGATGGCGTCCAGGTTCCGGGAGTCCATGTTGTTGGTGCACTGGGCGCCGCTGACGGCGTAGTTGTAGTAGTTGGCTCCCGTCGCGTTGGCGACGACCCGGCCCCATGCGGCTCCGCCGCTTGCCGTGCTGTTGCTGGGGGCAGCATCTGGCCCACGGGGGCGCCTCGCGATGGTCGATGAAGTAGGATAACCTGCCTTCGTCCGTGTAGCTGTCGCCGAAGGTGACGAGGTTCTCCAACCGTCCGTATGAGCGGATCGACACGGGCCCGGCGGCGGCGGCGGCCCGGAGAGCCGCCGCGAGTATCAGGTCGGCGAGCATGGCATGGATGGATGGTGGTGCCTTTCGTTGGTTTGCTTCTTCGTCGTCGTCGGGATGGTTTTCGAACAAGCTAGACAGGATATTGCTGCTTGCTTGCTGCTTTGGAGAGCGAAGGGAAAGGCGCCCCCTCTCTCTTCCTATCAAGGCGAGCGAGCTAGGCTGTAGAATGAGAAAGCACGGATTCCCTGTTGCTCGGGCGGCTTGGCCTCTTTTATTCCGTAATTGTGCGTTTGCTATCCCTTGCATGTCTCGCATGTCTTGCAGCATGGCCAGCCAGCCTCGTCGGCGGGTGTCCGGGACCGACCTCTGCGCTCCGCTTCCCGCATGGCGAGCATTCAACGTCACGAGGTGCGATGCATCTAATGCGGAGTAGATCATGCAACGCTGAGTCTGATGCAGTCTGACTACAAAGCAGTGAACGCGACCATGTGCTTCAGTATCACGCGGGATATTCGTGAGTGGCACGAAAACGTTGGTGCAAGTGAAACTTGATCCTGATTGGGGACAGCCCGCTTTTATTAATGGGCCCCTTCATATGAGTTCAGAAGGGGTTTACTCCGTACTCCGTACTACGGAGCAATACCCTTGATTTGATATTTATGTATTTATAGCAATATGCAGTCCCCCCTTTCATCCCCTATACGTACGTAAGCAGTCCCTTCCTCTCTTAGCTCCACCAAGGGTTTTGGCGGAATTCGAGTGCTGGCAATGAGCACCCCGCGAAATGTTGCGTTGTCGGGTGTAATTTGATGGTCAGATGTACACATGTACAAACGTGGTCGCGTGGCCATGCTGTGCCACCCGTGCCACCCGCGCCAAGTGGGGGGTGTTGATTGGAACGGCAGATGATCCGCCAACCGTTTTTTTCACCCCACTTGACGAAATGTATTGCATACCCGTGTTCCAGAACATTTGAACATTTCGTCGAGACTTTCAAGAGTGATTGATCGAGGTGGAATAAAAAGTCAACTCCAATCAAGCACAAACAGGATATTTAACAAAAATCTTTGTCCCAGAGTCCTTCATGCCACCACCACCACCGCCGCCGCCGCCACCGCCACCGATCATCCTGACGCAATGATAGGTATGGTGAATGTTGGCCGCGTATGAGTCAATCTTCCTCGTGCCATCGTTCATGGACCTGTGAACCCGCTTCCACACATACATGCAATGCGTTACGTGCCAGTCAAACGTCGTGGCAAAGTGGTCGTGGCGGCCCGAGCGAAGCTGGTGCAGCGTCAGGTTGGTCCCGTCGTCGAGCCAATACGGCCACTCCCGCCCCCTCGTACATGAGCTTCTCGTCCTCGACGTCCTCGTCGGCGAGGCAGTCCCTTGGCAGCCACGCGTGGAGGACGATGCTGTATCGACAGCCCAGTCCCGCGGCGTCCTCGGGCGAATTGCCGCAGTCGCCGTGGGACCAGCTCAGGGGCAGTCCGGTCTCTGCGTCGCTGCCCTCCCGAATCGCCGGCAAGTTCCTGTTGGGCCGTGTCTCCGGCGCGGGCGCGGGTCGCGAGATGATGGCGTAGAGCGAGGCCATGGTCAGGATGCCGAGGATGAAGGAAGCTGCCGCCGTTGTGAAGATCCGCCATCTCAGCCGGTGGTGATTTGAACTCGGAGGCTGACCATGATTGCCGTCTTCTGACTCATCTTGGCCAATCTCGGAGTACGCCTGCTTCTCGGTATTGTTTCTCGTCAGGAAAGGGCGCATTTTCTCCTCGATTGGATCCAGCATCATGGTTCATGACCGGTGATGCGACATCCGAGAGAAGAGAGGGGAAGAGAGAGAGAGAGAGGGATGGAGTTGCAGCCAGCCAGCCCTCCTCCCACGACACGATTGAAGGAGGCACCCATCGCCGAAAGACCGTCAAGATGAGCAAAAACCAAAGTGGTGTCGTGTCATGCTGGCAGATTTGGGTTACACCACAGCGGATGCCGCACTCACGTCAGACGGGGGCGCCATCTTTTAGCCGCCACAAGTTGGCTTATGTATTCATCTTGTCACACGACAAGTGCCTACTCCGTACTCAATGTGACTCAATGTGAGAACGAATGTCTGATTGGAGCGCCCTCGACTTTCTTGAACCAATCGAAATCCTCCTGAAGCCTGTGCTGCATCGCCCAGTCCCTGATCTTGTCAAAGTTCCTGCACGTGTGTGTAGTCCGCAAGTTCCCAAACATCTTGCCCTTCTCTGCGCTCCACTCCCAGTATATTGTGCTCACGTCCGAGGCACACTGGATCGACTGCCTCAGCTGGTCGTAGCAGTGCTCCATGTGGTAAATGTTGTCGTCGGCCTCCGCCGAGCCCGACGTCAGATCAGTGTGGAAAACATCCGGATACACGAGCTTTCTCATCAGATTCAGGCAATGCAGTTGGTGGAAAACATCAAGTTCCACCATGTACTGGGACGAGTCGCCCGCGAGGGAGTCGTTGCGTTTGGGAGCTTGGCCGCCGATTCGGCGGAAATCTGTGACATGCCAATCTCTTCAAACGGGGAGTTAGGGAAAAAAAAAAAAAAAAAATTGAAGGCCAAGTTGCAGTATCCGAGACGACGGACGCATGGGAACTCACCATTGTACAGAGCCTCCCACTTCTTGTTTACAGCATCGTCTGAACCTTGATATGCCGACTTGTCACCGTGAAGACCTCCGGTGAAGACGATGGTCTTGTACTCGACGGCTGATTGAGCAGGCGCTATTTATTGTTGTGTTAGCCACGGAAGTATGTGGAGTCTCAAGACGGACGGCCGGGATGCTGTGACAGCCTACAGTAGATTTCGCTTCGTGCATCGACTCTCTCCGGGATTCTGATCGAATATATCCACGAAGAAGCCAAGAGAAACAGTAAAATGACATTCAACGAGGCAGAGTAGGGGAAAAGCCTGGTCCAAGAACTGCGCCTGAAACGCTGCTTGATCGGCCCAGAACGATCCTTCTCATCGTCGGCCAGGAGATGCTCTTTGTCTAAGAACTGAGCCGGGTCCTTTCCCGACATTGCCATTGCGAGTGCTGACGAAGTCATGGAGGACGAAGTCTAAGTACGGATGAAGAAGCACTGAGCAGGAAAAGGGGCTGGTGAGCAAAAAAAAAAAAGAAAGTCGTTGTTAGCTGGCAGCTCTCCTCCATCTGATCTGTGATGCTATTTCACATCGCCTCGCCAGCTCGGCACCTGCATCATAGTCGACTTCTCACTTCATGAGCCATTTATTGGCTGGGCGAAGTGAGCCCGGGGCTGACGAGAATCTATGTACCTTCCTTTCTAGATCTAGACTAACATGGCTGCTTACGCTTTTGTGAAGGAATCGGACCTGGACAGCGAGCCCCAAATCCAGCGAATCAAAGCCCGCAAAGTCATTGATAGGCCCACCCGTCACGCCTGGCGCTATACCTAATTAGGCCGGCCCGTTGCCTGATCATGTGGCCCATACCCTGATCACCTATGTACGGAGTACGGAGTAGCTTAGTCTCCTTGTTCAATGCATTCAATGGATGACTGGGAGAATGCAATTGTACCGGTACTTGGATGGTCAGGTCATCAGGCGGAGGAGTCCTCCTGGAGGGAGAATTATGTGGCCCGTCCTTATATAATAGTCGTACATATCCCTTCAAGCCGTGGGCTGTAGAGAAAATGCAATCATAGCCTCTACTCTACTCCCAAACTCTTGAAACAAACAAAGGAATTCCCACACAAACAAACCTACACGATGAAGTTCACGCACATTCTGCCAATTGCCTTTGTCGTCTTCGGCTCTGTCCAAGCCGCTCCTGCCCACGCAGTCGATTCTACCAACAACCAGGCAGGATGGGGAAGACGTGCCACCGCCGTCGATGGCACCAACAATCAAGCAGGTTGGGGCAGACGCGAGACTGCGGTTGACGGCACGAACAATCAAGCCGGATGGGGAAAGCGAGAGACTGCCGTTGACATAGTCAACAACCAAGCTGGCTGGGGCAAGTAAGGAGACATTTGAAGTTGAAAACCGTCCATGTACTGCGTCATGTCGACAGAATGCCCAACAAGTCATGATGCGTACCAAATTCACAAATCAAGCCCCCGCGGGTTTCGAATTAGGCTTGCCTCATCCACTCTTTTAGTGCACTTCAGGCTCATAGAGTCATAGTATCAATCCGAATGAATGAATGTATCTTGGGGCGATGATAAGCCCCAGCAGCAGATCAACTTGGAGTGCTGTGCTGTCCATGTGTGTCATGTTGCGACACGGAAACAACCACATGACTTGCCGAGCTGGATTGTCTGTTGGTCTTGCAAGTCCAGGAGCTGCTCCACGGCGAGATTATTTGCTACTTCCATTCCATTGCCATGTCTGTCACTTTTTCACATCAACCAAATTCCACCAAATTCCACGTGCGGTAGTCCCGCATTCTTGCTGTTGGATCCCCGGAAGTCGGCAACGATGCCACGTGCGTGTATGTCTCTGCACAAACACAGCCTCAGCGGTCAATTTACCTTGTTTTCTAGCGGTGGTTGACTTTCTTTGTTTGACCCGGCCCCTGTTGTCAAGGGATTCCAAGTGCTTGTTAATTTTGTTTCTTGGAATGCACTCTCCGTCGAAGGTGTCGTCTAGACCACCGCGGGTATTCTTGACAACAACAACAACAACAACAACACCAACATGAGCCAGCCGCAGATCAGGCAAACCTGTCGGCAGCCGCGAATGTTCTACCCCTCGCACAGCCGACATGACGTGGCCGCACGCGCAAAGACGGCATGGCCACGGGTAGATCGAGCTCAGGATACGGAGTACGGTACGACTCGGGCAAAGGCTCCGTCCGTCTCAGCGACCGAGTTTGACCGGCAGCCGGTGGGTTGCAACTTGCGACGGCGACGGGGAACAGCGGAGAAGAACTGGGCGCTTGGTCGTTGCTGGCCACCAGACGGATCAGGAGATGGATCAGGAGATGAAAAAGCCAAGTTTTGGTCATGGTTCGTCCCGCACAAGAATGGGGAATGGGGGGACAGTGGGAAGCGGAAGGAGCGCCTTGGCGCCTTGGCCATTTGTCGACTAGCCTCACTCTCTCCTTCTCTCTCTCTCCTGTGCGTGCCTTTGTTGAATTCCTCCCTTTCCACGCTGCACCGTTGGCGTACGTCGGATGCCCATCTTGCATTATTCTGACCATCTGCCTACTCAGCAGCATGTACACCAGCCATGTCCGGCGGAGAGGATTCGAATATGCGGCCTGATTCCATCCAACACAGATGACGACCCCTCACCCCACTGCGCAGTCAGTCCACAATGCGGCGAGGGAGAAAAGGAGAAAGGGAGAAAGGGGAAAAGGAAAAGGACCCCAAGATGAAAAACCAAACCTAATACGTCCCGACTCCATACTGCACCCTGCATTGTGCCCAGAGAACAACATCCACCTGCCTATCACGGCTACCCAGCGGCTTGGCGCGGGCCTCTTCCCGTCCATTATCCCATTCGGAACAGGATGACCTCGATTTTCTCTACCCATCAACGATTGCCAGTGCGCCAGTTCGGGTGACGATGGACCGCATCGCCCCGGTTTCACATCTCCCGCCTCCGCAAAAATGGGGAGAAACCCACCGGCGGCGGGAGGCACCAAGCGCGCCTGTCAACTCAGGTACACACAGAATGAGCCGTGTCCTTGCCGACTTGCAAATCTAAATCAAAGTCGTACGTCACGTCTCGTCTCGTCCAGGTTATCGGGTGCGCGCATGCAGAGAGACCCGGGCTCACGGCGCCAACCGAGCCTGTTAGCTGCCAAAGCGCTCTGTCTCGTTCATTTTGCTTTTGGAAGCGATGCCCGTGGCGTGTGTGCCATCGAGGCAGCGGCCCCAGGTCTAGAGTCCCGCTGCGAATGATGTTTCTTGGCTACCGGGCCAAGAGAGCAAGCAGCAATGCCTGAACTCAACCGTCATGATCCTCACAAGCCCTGTTGAACACGCCCAGATGGTCGACTATATAGATGGGAGCGTGTCCCTTCAAGTCAAGGCAGTAGGTTGAGCCCCGTGGTGTTCACTTGAGACTTCATCTGAGACATCCAACACAACTCCTTCCATCTTGACTTGAGGTCATTGTCGTGTTGTATTTCTCTTCTTCTTTTCCCTTCCTTTGGCCAGTTTCTTCACGATGAAGTACAACACCATCCTCCTCGCTCTGGCCTCCTTGGTCCTCGCCGCACCCTCAGCAGACGTGGCCTCCCTCGAGCGTCAGGACATCACTACCGTGACAGACGAGCTTCTCTTCAACGCGACTTTGCCTCAGTTCCAGGCTCGTCGCAACTCCAGGAACCCTGGTACGCTGGACTGGTCCTCTGACGGCTGCACCTCATCGCCCGATAACCCTTTTGGCTTCCCCTTCCTTGTTGCCTGCCAACGCCACGACTTTGGGTACCAGAATTATCGTATCCAGACGCGTTTCACAACGGCGGCCAAGACCGAGATTGACAGCCTTTTCCAGACGGAGTACGTGTACTTACACTGAACCCTTACACTGAACCTTTGCTTCAAATCATCCCCCTCGCCCCCTTTTTTTGCCCATATCTCGTATCTCGTGCAAAAAGTGCGATGGCGCTGACATTATCGAAACTAGCTTATATTATCAGTGCCAATCCGTCTTCACCCAGACAGTCTGCGAGAGACTCGCAGACGTCTACTACGCTGCCGTCTCGCAATTCGGTGGCGGCGATGCCACCAAGCGCGAGGAGACGGAGCCTTCGTACGAGAAGGCCGTGGAGGCGTACAACAAGGCTGTCAAGGAGGCACAGGCCGAGGGTCTGTTGCCTACCTTGGAGTACTAGGGTGCATGCAAGGTACAAGTGGAGATTCGCGCATCTGCCGTCTTCCTACGGATTAGGACGTTTGGTATAAAGGGACAGGGAGGTGACGATGATATATAAAGAGAGTTGCACATGGTTGGCATTCTTGTTGATAAGTTTAGAAAGCGAGTATATATGACGTTGAATGACATTCTACCCAGTCTAGTTGGCCAATTACTTGCTGACCCAGTTGTTCATCTTGTGAAACGGACAGGGATGATGTGCATGAAGATGGATGCAGGGCAAGCGTATGAGTAACGCGTCTGTCTATTCACTCAAAATGTATGTATGTATGTATATATGTATGTATAGAATTAGAAAATAGAAAGAGAATGTGTAGCCTCATGTCATCCAAATGACAAAATACGCAACTGCACTCACTTGCTCTCTTCTCCGCAAGCCGCTAGTGCTTGTTGTCCAGCCACGGAATAGGATACGTCCCCTTGCCCAGCGGCTTCTCGTCCTGCTGGAACTTGCCCAGCTGCGACAGCGTAAACGGCTCGGTATCAGACAAGCTGCGCACCCTGCCCAGCAGCTTCTCCAACTGCCTAAGGGCGGCCGTGGAGGCGTACTGGGGCCCCTCGTGGCCGGCCAGCGCGGTGACGACGACGGTGAAGCCGCGCTCGCTGTGGGTTGTCCCGAGGACGCCCGATCTGTCGGGGAGATCGGAGCCGTAGAAGCTGCCGTCCCGCTCGCCGAATCCCCAACGGGGCACGTAGAAGGGATCCGTGGGCCGGGACTGGAAGCCCAGCTTGCCGCCCCAGGTCATGTTCTGGACGCCGAGCAGGACGCCGCTGGGGGCAGGATGAAGTCGGTCCCGCCCTGGACGTAGATGACGTTGCCAGTCTTGTCGATGACGTTGGGGAGCTCGTACTTGGAGGGGGCAGCGACTCGTCGTCGCGCACAAAGGCCGTGTCGACGCATACGCCCCATTTCACGTGGAGAGGCGCGTGGATGGCCCTCTTGACGTCCTCCCTGTCGAAGTAGGGCTTGCCGTCGAGCGGGTCGAACGGCACGGGGCAGTGGTCCTGGATGTTGTACATGTTGAAGCACGGGTTGTTGAGGAGGGCCCGCTGGAAGATGGCGTTCCACAGGCCGCCGCAGCCGGACTTGTACGCCAGAGTCCCGTTGGAGAGCTTCTCCGTCCAGGGAAGCATGGCCGGCTGCGGGCCCGAGGGGGATACGTGTAGTACTTCTTCAGGTACTCGTCGTAGCCGCACTTCTTGGAGATTTCGTGCATGACGTCCCTGCTGGGGTCGTCAAAGGAAAACAGGTTGTAGTTCTGCTCGACGTAGGCCGCGGCGACGACCTCGGACTGCACGTCGTTGTTGAAGCTGACGCCGTCGACGACCATGAGGCCCCCGAGGTCGTAGTACCTGGGGTCTTTGGCGTTGACAAAGTGGCTCGAGATGTACGGGCTGTAGTAGCCGGCGTAGGACTCGCCGACAATGTACACCTTGTAGCCTTGCATGCTGAACGTCTCCATGAAGTTCTTCCAGAAGCCCATGAACTGCTTGGCGAGCTCGTCCTCGTTGTGGATGGTACTCTTGCCGGTGGAGAAGCCGACCGAGACGGGCTGCTCGATCCAGACGATGTTGGTGAGATGGTGCCAGCTCCAGGGGTTGGCGACGGGCTTCATAGTGCCGGGTCGCCAAACAAAGGGGCCGTTTTCCTGAAGGAGGCCGAGGAGAGATGAGCAGCCGGGCTGGTGTTGTCTGCCGAGTCAGTTCCCAGATTGCCGGTAGAAGGAAAGATAGATGGGCATCGGGGTTGGGAACTTACTCCGCCGTTGAGCCAGATGGTGATTTCCTTCTTCTTCCTGTGCTCCTCATTGTCCGAGGGGAAGAACCAGAAGAACAAGTTGTTCTGCTCATCCTTCTTGTCGCTGATGGGCAGCTGTCCGGCGTACGACTCGCCAACGTCATAGTTGACTTCGGGAATCCCTTTGCCATTGACGGCGAATCCTGCATCATTTCTTTCATCAGCAATGTGGCCAAGGGGAGGGAGAGGTGCCCAACCACAAAATCACACACACACACACACACACACACACACACACACACACACACAAACTCACTCTTTGTCCTATCATTCAAGAACTGGTGCGGGCTCGGGCTCGAACTCGACTTGGAATTGGCTCGGGCGGCAACGAAGGGCGCATGCTTGGCCTTGGCGTGCTTTGCAAATTCGGACGTGGCATGTCCGTGAAGATGCTTCAACAGTCGAAGGTGGTTCTCGCTGCTGCTCGCAATGGCCGACGTGGCGAAAAGGCCCAGCAGGGCCAGGAGTTTACTCCTCATTGTGTTTTTTGGGGGGAGGGGGCGCAAGTGAGGCGGAAAAGATGAGGATGGAGGAGGGACGAAAGACGCCTGGACTAGTTCAAAGTTGAACGCGCCGTGTGCACGACGACGACTGACTATATACATTCTTTGACGATTCCCCTCACTCCTGGGCATGTTTCATGGCCCGGCAGTCATCCTGCAGGAACACCCACGGACCCGAAAATCAGCTTCAAGTGGGAAAGTACGTCGGCTGGGTGGTTGGGTACTCGGGTACTCGGGGAAGGCGACAGCGTCGAGGTGGTGGAAGCACTTGCCTAATCCTAATCTCTGGCAAGACAGCCCCAACCAAGTCGTGTGTAACGTGATACCCGGTGCATCTGCAGGGTCGTGAGAATTCCCGGACTCGGAAAGACAAAGGGATGGATGGTTCTAGGACGCCGAAGATTCCGTCTGATTCGACCAGGCATTTTACCAGTCGCTCGGGGGCATAAACCCCGCAGAAAATTAAAATTAAAATTAAAATTGTCACGTTCCCATCTGCTGAAGACGGACCGAAATTCCCCCCCTTTTGCCGTCCTCACGTATTGCACGACCCGACGAAGCTTTTTGGAAGCATGGCATAGCCATGTTCTCTGATGCAGATTCCAAGCCACGTTTCTTGTCCAGTCGCTCGCTGCACACGCCAACGCTGCGGTTGCAAGATTAAAATCGTGCCAAGCTTTTTCTGCGCCCAAGCGCCCCGGCTATTTTTGGCTATAACGTTGTACATAAACTCTAGCCCTTGCATTATTTTTTCACAAATCTACCTGACAGGGGGCCAACGAGCTGATTAGCCGTCCGGTCGGAAACTGGTACGACAGGGAGTAGAAATGATCACGAGCACCTTGAGTTGCTGGTAACTTGAATATTGAAGTATTTTTAGGCAGTGTCTGCCAAATTAGCTGATTATGCATGGCCATTAGAAGGGGACTTGCTACATATGTGGTTGTATAAAGTGGGCCCTGTATCTGTTGCCCGGGCAGCACATGTAACTAGATTAGTAAGATTAGGTCACGCGGAGGAACGCACATGACGGTTAGGGGCCTTCTCTTCACTGCATCACGTGCAAGACTTTTTTCCATTGCATCACGCGCAAGAGTTATGAGCCTACTATGTGTTGCAAGGCATATAAAAAGGGATAATAAACCCGCAAAACAGTGGCCAGTCGGCTGCGCCTTTGACGGTAATCACAGAGTTGGTTGCGGAACATGGACGAGCTCACAACGGATGTCCCTTGGACGACGTTTCGCCCCCTTGCGTGCCCTCCGATGGTGATATCAATCTACATGTCCACTCCGTTGTGTTCCTCGGGTCGGGATATGGGTACCTGACACACACACGCACAGGTCGTCGAGAGATTCTCGTCGAGTGGTTCTCCACAGACCACAGACAACAGTGTTGCGACACTCATGCTAAACCTGTGCGCGCTCGCTCGCATACACAGGATGCCGTCTTAACCACCCTGTGGCTCGGCTGAGCTGCTGTGTGTGGCTCGCGTGCGGCTTTCGAGGAGAAGACTTCTTCCGAGCAAGCATCAACCTATACCTTCTTTTCCTCCTCGTCGCGTGCGCTGCCTCCCAGATTCGTCCACGGGATCCATTCTCATTGGCCCGCTGGAACTGTGCGACCAACAAAGACCAGCTCCTGAAGCGCCGCTCGACGGAGAAGACATGTCCGAGGATTCCTCTCGCGAGTCATGACGCCCGTCGTCGATGAAATGTATGTACGCGCAAGCAGCATCCCGATGCCGTTTCGTTTCCGCCAAAAGTAATAACCCGCACCGAGTACTCCGTACTCCGAACACGTCGCATCACTCCAGGGTGGCTTTCCTGGAAGACGCCGATCCCTCCCGAATCGTCCCCCTCATCATTGAACCCCAGCGTCCCGCGGCTCTCTCATCCGTGCTGTGCCGCGCGGCTCCCATAACCGGTCGGTCAGCCACACTGCAACCGCGCCGTAGAGAGTTTCAAACCCACAATCAACTTCCAGCAGCGTCTTATCGCCACACACACACACACACCCTCCCTGGTGGCCACATGGGGAGGGGGGGCGTTTCTCGTTTCCCTCTCTGCTGCAGCCACACCGCCGTGTTAAGCAATAGGGAGCATCCAGCTGTGGCTAGTGCATGTGGCCTCCCCCCGGTGCCCCGCCGCACCCGCCACACGTATCTTGCAGCAATACGGAGCGGGAACCTTTGTTAAGCCACATGAGTGGCGGAGCTCCGTAACTCTGCAAGTGGTTTAACCTCCTGCTCATCTCATCTGCACGGCAGCGCATTCTCACCTTCTCGTCGCGACCCGGTGCTCTGTCCTGTGATTCGCCGTCCTCGGCCGCCCATGCCACCGTCAAACGGAGGAGATGCTCCTTTGGCAAGGGGGGCATGATGCTGGTGGGACTGTGCCACAGTACTCGGTAATTTTTTTTTTCAAAACGAAAAAAAAAAAAAAAATTACCGTGAAGCGCGCATGGCGTACGGAGAGCATGCATACCGCAGTCCTTTATTGCTTTTGCCCCCTCGTTGCTTCCTTTTGAACACGCGATTCTTCTGACGTGCATTTCGTCGAGAACTTTCTTCTTGCGGATAACGGATAGCACAGCCCACCTGGCTAGCCCCTCTCGCATTCTCCTCGTCCCCACCCCATCCCTGTTCCTCGCTCAGCCACACATACCGTTCATGTATTCCACTTGCACTCCGTACATGACAAGACAAAAACAACAATTCAATCCGTGCGGCGTAAGCCGCAAGCCGTACCATACATACATGGAGCACCCCTCCCATGCACCTAGCCCGATTCCGCCCACCAGACCCCCCCGGTCCTCCCATTCCGTCCAGTTCCAGCCCGGGGTGTTTTCTCGTGGCCGACGAGCTCAGTCACTCTTTGTTTCTTTCCCTGGCCCCCGAGGTCAGGCCCGGACGGGGACAGGGAAAGGCCCAGCGCCATCGGGCAATTCAAAGCATACATGTATATATATATATATGTGTGTGTGTGTAATCAGACGGACCGTGTTCCAACTCCCGCGCTTACAACCACCAAGAAAATGCTTCCTTTCCCACGCGTCAGCCACAAGCCCCTGCTGAACGACATGGTTCGTACCGAGTACGGGATGAAAATCTCTACGTGCGTTTTCGTCCCGTCCCACCTCTGTCCGTCCGGCCCTTTGCCCCCTGTCCCTTGGTCCATGACTGATACCCGCCGCTGGGGTGTTTTCGACCACCACCTACTCCGTACGCATCACAAGCCGAGTGCGGCACAACCAAAGCATCCTCAATTCGTCTTGACCTCACCAGACTTCTTCCCTACGCAAGGATTACCCAGTGGAACATGACTTTGGCAGGAGTGGAGAGGCTTATTCATCACGTTTCAAACCCCTCGTTGGAAAAAGGTTGTCGGTCGCTACAGTGAATTGCTAGTAGTGTCTTGAGAGTTCTTCCATGTCATGTAAGGATGCTGAAGGGCAACGGGCAAAGGGCAAGGTTTCGCACGTCTCTGGGGGTTTATCACATGAATCCCTATATGCCGGTGCATCATCATCCATCCGTCCCTGTCAATATCCCCGAGTTGGTCGTGGCCGTTCGTCATGCCATACGTGTGTTTCAATCCGCCCATGATACTCCAGCACCATGGATCCAATCATTTCCCTGGCCTCCATACTCCCTGTATGGCGTATGCAGATCGTGTGGTAAGATGAGAGACAACAAATTACATGGTTTCTCCCTTTGTACAAAGCGTTGTTGTTTTCAAAAAGATCCGGCTGTTACACCAAAGTCCAGGTATACACAACATGCCCCAAACAGCCAATCTGAGACGCACGTGTTGACATGAACGGAGAAGATTTTGTGTCAATCCAAATCCATGTGCTTTCTCAGTGGCAACAAAGGTATGCGTGCGAACGAAAAGAAAATGAACAACAAAAACAGGAAGAAAAGAACACCGATGTCGAGTGGACCGTCTCCTTGCGTGGTATCTCGCAATTGCCACAAAGTTCACCACAAAGGTTGCTCGGCCGAACCGCCTTCGTGTTTGGTATCTCCTAGCCAGTAGTAAAAGAAAAGACGCAAGATAAATCGTGAGAACGCCCCAGAGAAACAGTTCTCTCCTCGGTTAAAGGGAGAAGAAAGAATGAAAGAAAAAAGAAAGGCATCGTGTACGTATTGGTAGTCGTCATGAACGAAAAAGAAAAGGGGGAGGGGGTCGGCCTCCGTGCGACCACCAGAAGCATGTGCCAAACAACCAGTGATCAACAAGAGGACGGAGAGGGGCCGAGACCCGTGGTGGCAAAGAAGCAATCATTCACTCCTGCTCTAAAAGGTCAAACGCAGGACAAAGCCGCGGGCTGGAGGGGCGCTACCGTCGCGGTCTCTGCCCGTGTCATCTACAGACATATCCCATTCGCGTTTCATCGGTGGAGGTTGCTCGGTCACTTCTTCAACCTCCATTCGCATATCTTGCCCTTCTTTGAGCCCCTGGATAACGTCGTCGTCCATTTCAATTTCCGGCCCACCTTGAATGACATGTATGGAACGCAATATCTTGGATGATTTGATTCCCCATTTGCTGGCAACTCTCCCGTTGAATTCCTCCACAGTACGCTTCGATAGATATATGGCGCGGTGATACGAGGGCTTGTCGTGATCTGATTTGTCGACATACTGTACATAAAAGCAGGCGATGGGTTTCTCGACCTGCTCCGACGGAGGTCGATACGACGGATCCACCCCCAATGCCTCGATCCATCCACTCAGTGTCCCTGCATCGTCGGTGCGATTGACTCGTGACGGCTGTTCGAGGTTTTTCCCGATGTAGCGGCATTGTCCATGTTTCGCCACGCGCCAGATGCTTGAGAAGCAAGCGAAAGAGAGCTGGGTGAAGGCGAAATCATTGAGTCAGTGACGGAAGATTTCGTGCTGCGGGCCTGCCAGATGGGACCTTCGCGAACCTCCGACTTGTTGGGAGGGGACATGTCTCCGGGAAGAGAGACTGGGCTTAGGTCAGGGTTGTCCAGGTCTTCGCCGCGGAGGTACAGGATGCTGACGGGTCGTGTGCTGGTAAACATGTCTTGAAGCGTCTGTAGTTTCATCTGCAAATCCTCTTCCAGCGTCATCTTGCTTCCGCCGCCTCCAGCAGAGCTTGCTGACGACATGGACCAGGTACGCTTGTGTTTCTGGACTTTCCCCGGCCGCTGCGAATCAGTCATCTTGGCAGCGCTGCTCAACCGCTTTCTCTTGCCGACATCTTTCATGCCACTTTCTATCTGGTCGAGCTGCTGTTTTAGCTTGTCGATGGACTTCTTGACGTGAGCAATGTCGTTGGATAGTTTCCTTTCAGCGCCATGGTCTCGAAACAGCTTGACCTTGCAGAAACACACTTCGGGGCTCGTTTCGTCTTTCGCTGATTCGTCAGCGGGGATGAGGCTTGTCTTTGCGCAGAGACGCACAGGTATTCCCTTGACGCCTTTCGAGTGACTAAAGTCTGTTGACAAAAAGTTGAACCGGACGGCAAGATTGAGCTCGGGGGCCGGTGGGCTGCTGGTGTCCATGTCACGCAAAAACCGTCAAACGAGGAGCTCTCAACTTCTACACGTGGTCGCTTATCGTCTGCATCGGCAGGTTGGCCAGCTTCGACATACTCAACCGCTTGCAATCTGCCGCCTCTTTGATGAGCTTCGTTAGTACCTCTACCTTCCTTCCACAGTCCCCAACACACGCTCGGTTTCTGCCTCTGTTCCTCTTCTTCGAAAGAGATCCGCACAAAGGTTCTGTACTTGCTGCCAGGTGCTAGTCGGGTGTTCTTATTTGTATCAACAACGGAGAGGGCGTATGCCTGTCCCTTGTTGAGGTAGGTCAGGAATCTCGGCTGCTTGTCTTACCATGGCGGTGGGAGCGTTCAGGGTGGAGTGGAAGCGAAACTTTTCGGCATTTGGTGGCAGTGCATGACTTATCAGCATCCGGCTCGCCGCCTTCTGCTGCTGCAAAGTTCCTGGCGCCATCGAGGGAAGTCGATGCTGCGGTGGAGGTGCTTCCAACGCTGGGCCGTCCTGTTCCATGGCCTCGTATCCTGTATCCTGGTGAACGAAAGAGGTTGGCGCATAGGCCTGCGGCGGCGGCGGCGGCGGCGGCGCACCCTGAATGAAAGGGTTGAAGTGGTGAAATTGATGCGACTGTAGCGCCTGAAAGCCTGACATGTCCATGACAGCGGCTCCGGCTTGCAGAGAGTCTCCCGAGTTCGGCATAGATAATGGTGTCCCAATACCGCCGACTCCCAGCGTTGGCGTATGCAAGTCCCCTGCTTGCGAGTGGAACAGTGTGTTATTCCCACCAGGGGTTGGAGTGTAGTAGCCAGGTTGTGCGTTGGCAAAAGCGTTGAAGGCGTACGAGTTCGTATCTAGAAGTGATGGTGTGAATCTCCAAGGTTCGTGAGATGCCCTGGGTGTGGGATCCTGGTCATGAAATGTATCGTTGTTGTCGATATTTGACATTCTACGGCGCCAAAAAAACAAATTGGTCAGAGATGCGACCAGAACATGATCCTTGCCAGCAAGTCTTCATTGCCGTCAACTTTCTTTTGAGAGAGTGAACATACCTTTGGTCGTGGGAAGACAAGTTGAGCGCAGGATTGTCGGCGGCAGTGGCAGTCTGGGCTATCGAAGGGGCGGATCCTTCAGAAGTCACCACTGCTACCTCGGGGAACTGTTGCCTGAAGTTGGCAAGCAAGTCATCGCCCGGCTTTTGCGAGCTCGTTCTATGTTGCGTGACGGTGGGTTAACATTTTGTCTGAGAGGAGACTGTCTCGCGCTCGGACAGAGGAGAGATTCGTCGTCCTTGAAACATGTAGAGTTGACGGGAGGGAAAGCCATGTCAGATTTTGAGGAAAAGTAGGAGGGAAAGCATGTTGTACGAAACGAATGTCAAGAGCACGGGTCGTCATACCTTTGCCGAAACATGGTGGCTTCGCTGAGCGGTTTTGCGGTTTTGCCCGTCGCGGGTATCACCGGCTGCCACAAACGAAGCGACACTTGTTAGGAAATCCGTCACTTTCAAAAAATAAAAAAGAATAAAGAATAAAAAAATCCTTTGTCAAACTCTCACTTGGAGGGTTGGCAGTCGAAACGAGGTAAAGTTTCCATGTGTGTCAAGTCAAGTATTCGAAGGGTTATACCGAGGAGATGGCTTACGCGGTCTGAGGCGAGCGCATGCAACGTGGACAGCGAGTATCAGGGAGATGAGCAAGACAGAGACGGCGACGGCGAAGAATGACGGCTGAAGTGGAGGTGAACGAGAGGGTCGAAGGGGTAAGAAAACAGTCGGAAAGAAAAATAACAGGAGGGAGAATAAGGAAGAAGAGGAGAGAGGTTGAAATTCAAGGAGGGCCTTGGCGTATGAAAGAAGACGGCCCCGGACGGAAGCTTACTCGCTTATTCGCTTGTGGTGAGCCAGTTGGTGGGGCACATAGCTGGTCCTGCGCGCTCCGTTCTCCAGAATAATTTGGCTTTTGCTTTTGGTCCTTTGCAACGCCCGGGAAGGGAATCAACGGGCCTGGTGTGTTTTGCACCGCCTGGTGTTATGTAGCTCAAGTTTGGTATAAGAAGGAGAGGCGTGTCAAACGGGTCTACTGGGTCTACTGGCCCGTCTGGTGCTCCCAAGCATCCATTAAGCATCCACCCCGGTCGGGTCCAGTGTGGCTCTCCGTGCTGGGCTTGCTGGGCTTGCTGGGTTTGCTGGGCTGCTGGGTTGCTGGGGCTTGCCGGGGCTCTCTGGACATGTGGCTCGGATGCTTTGACCGATACGACGGCCAAAGGTCTACATTAGGATGAAGGGAGGGGTGCGTTGGGTGTGGCGTGTGCGTGCTCGCTCCGTGTCGGGCGGGACTGTGGCGTTGGAAAGGGGTGCTTTTGTCGTAGGGTCTGGGCCAAAGACGTGAAGAGGCGGGGGCTGCTCTGGTAGGTTATCGATACTTGAAACGCCCGTCTCAATGCTCAGCCGCGGGAGGGTACGAGATGCAGCAACGACATGTCAAGACGGCAGGGAGTGCGACCAAGTGTGGCGTGACAAGAGCTCTCAACCTTTTTGGAGTTTCTTCCCGAGGCGGGGTTTTGACGAATTTGGCTTTTTTAGTTTGATTTACTCCGTACCGTAGCCCAGTGGGCAGGGCGGGCAGGCTCAAGCGCCAATCATGTAAATGTTTCCAAAAAAAAGTGAGGGAATCGGGTGGGGGACCCCAGCACCAGAAACACCAGAGAGAGTGTGGCTGTGAAAGACAAAGACACCACCCGTCCCGTGTCAGGTTTGTTAGCGCACCACGGGGTCCCATGGGTTTGTGGCTAAGCGAATCACTGCCTGCACCAACCTTGTCGTATTGCCGGAGTTTTGCCGCGCCGGCTGAGTGGTCAGCTTGAGGGGGGGCGAATAAGCCACGTCACCAGCCACATCTCGGTCCTCCGCAGACCGGAGCGACTTGACGCCTAACAGCACCCCGCCGCTTGCCGAAAGACAATGAATGATGCAGCACAGCCACAACGCTCTTCTTGTCTCGGAAGCGCACAGGGCGGCCAATGGGCAAGACCCAATTTGGCGTAACGAGATCAACACGCCGGACTCCGGTGTACCAGACACATGCGTCTCGGGACCGTGAGCCTGTCTTCAGGGTTTTTCATCTATTCCGACGTGGAGGAACATTCATGTTGCCATGGCCGCTGGAGCAATAGCAGTGAGGCCTCTTCAACGAGTCTTCCACGCCGTCCGTTTGTAGGTGCCGAAGAGGCCGTTGTGGTTCCACCATGTCCAATGGGGTGTTGATAATGACAATAATAAACAAGGTGAGTGCCAGAGGGAGGAGGCACGGAGGTCACATTGGATGCGATGTGAGCCCATTGATGTGGGCGATGGGCAACCCGAGTCTGCGGCCCTGCCGATCGAGCTCCCCGGCTGGACGGAGCCCGCTGGCAGAACATGTGTAGATCGACTTGTATTTTCTGTTGTTGGTGTGATTCTTGTTGGGAAATCGTACACATTGCATCGAACAACGTCTCGCTCCAGCTTCTGGGAGGGATCAGGTAACCGTCGGGTCCAAGACGACAATCTCGAAGCCACGGAGTCGTGTATTTGTGTGGCGTGGCACCAGCCACAGTGGCGCTCAAGGTGGTCGGGTGGCTCCAGACGGTGAAATTGCGTGTTGCTCATGACGCGTGAAAGTCGTACGAAAGAAACTGACAATTCACTGGAGGCAGCACGAGGCAGCGCGAAGCAGCACGAGGCAGCGCGAAGCAGCACGAAGCAGCACGAAGCAGCACGAGGCAGCACGAAGCAGCACGAGGCAGCACGAGGCAGCCCGTTCAGATGCTGGGTTGGGGCAGCAAAATGACCAACAAGCTTATTCATGCCCATACGACGGAGCTCAGTCCATGGCATCCTTCTGGATTGTTTTGCCAGCGATTCGACAAGCATGCCGCCACCTTTGGGCGACAAATGCAGTGCTGCGAGACGAACTCGATTTCATCTTGTAAAAGGGGCCCGACGGCGTGCTCTGCCGACACTACCTCGCTCCATACGCGATGACACGATGAGGCATCCATCCGGCCTCCCCATGCCGCAGAACGAGCGATTATACTCCGTATAGGCCTGCTTATTAAAGTGCGCAAGCCAGGTATGAGGCATTGATCACATGGGCAGGGCTAAAGAGACGCACAAATCAGCAATTCGGCCGAGTCGCCTAGGTGCAGGTTCCCCACCCGGAACGGACGGGGTCTGATGTTGCCTAGGCAGCATGCCGTGTTATGATTTAGGCTGACGCAGGGAGGAATGTAAGGGAGAAAGCTCGCGTAATGCAAATAACGCGTATAGTATTAGATAGTTAAGCTATCCCTCTATAAAAGGGAAGCTTTCTATCTCTTCTTTATATACTAGAGAAGGATAATTAATATCTTTATTTTATACTATATCTTAGGGGGAATCTCTTTCTATTATATTATTATAAGCTATCTTTATCTAGTTATATAATATATATAATAGTTATAAGCCTAGGAGAATTTACTACCTATAATTTTTACTATACCCCCTAAGCCTAGTATATATATATATACCTTACCTAACTAACTAACTAAGCTTATAATAGATACCTTAACCTCTCTTAACTAAAATCTTAGGACTAATATTAAATTAGTATTATTTAAGAAGTAGGAGAAATAGTATAAAGTATTAAAGTAAGTAGTATAAAGTTAGGAGATTTAGGAAAGAGTTAATCTAAAGCTCCTAGAGCTTCCCTCTAATTACCTTAAAGAGCTTACTATAATTAAACTAAAGGACTATAAAGACCTTATAGTATTAGATTTAATCTCCTTCTAAGAAGCTTTTATATTTCTCTCTTATAGATATAATATTAAGTATTAATTATATAAGTTACTTAAATTAAGAGAAAGGACTATTAGTACTTAGATTACTAATACTATAAATCCTAATACTTATATAATAATAATTAATAAGATTAAGTAAGATTATATAAATAAACTACTAAAGAAGAAGAATTTTACCCTTTACTAAATTATAATTAGTCTTAAGAAAAAGTTCTTACCTAGACTTATAATTATTAAAGTAAAGATCTTAATAAAGTATATAGCTTACTTATAAAAAGCTAAATATATAAATATATAATTTAAGTATTAGATTAAGTAGTAAGATAAGCTATATTAAAAAGCCTCTTTATATAAGATTAATAAGGTTTAAGGACTTAATATAATTTATAATTTTATTTAAGTAATTAGAGTATGCTTTAATTCTTAATAAGTAAAGAATAAAATTATATAGCTTATTTAAGTTACTAACTCTTTTCCTATAAATATAACTCTTTAAGGACTTACTTTTAAATATACTAAATACTAT
Organism: Epichloe scottii; assembly: GCA_021950295.1. Lineage (NCBI taxonomy): Eukaryota > Fungi > Ascomycota > Sordariomycetes > Hypocreales > Clavicipitaceae > Epichloe > Epichloe scottii. The sequence continues at coordinate 4,373,388 of CP083247.1, read as the reverse complement.
AAGGTAATATAAATTATAGATATAAATTCTAGTAAAGGGAGCTATATAATAACTCTTAGTAAGCGCTTTAATAATAGTTAGAAAAGCACTAAAGAACTAAAGAAATACCCTTATTATTTAGAAAAGATAGCTTTTTATAGCTAAAATCCTTAAAGTTACTAAGTTCTTTACTATATAATAACTAGTAAGATAAGTAAAGGATTTAAGCCCTTAAATAAGTATAATTATAAGAAAATTAAGAGATACTATAAGAGTAAGGATTAGAAAAACCTATATACTAAAATAGTAAAAGATAGTTAGGAGGTAAAAGAAAAGAAGAAAGATTATAAGAATAAATATCCTAGAGTAATTACTATAGCTATTATTAACCTAAGAACTATTAATAAAAAGGTATTACTAAAGGGAAGTTATATTATACTAGGTAATATAAAATATATACTCTCTAAGAGTATACTCTTTAATAATTATAATACTCTATATATTATAAATAATATAGACTACTTTAAGCCTAGTATATTTAATAAAATATATAATAACTTTCTTAAAGTAAGCATAATCTCTTTCTAGATTTTAGGGAGAGGTATATATATTATTAAGAATATCTTAAATAAACTATAAGGATCTTAGATAGAGAACCTAATATTATAAAATATTACTTTAGTTAAAGGGTTTTATATAAATATTATATTAGAGAGTTTTCTTCTTAAGAAAGGTATATAGTATTATAGAGTAAATAGCTCCCTATATATTAAACCTATAGATAATAGTATAGTATTAGTAAAGCTTTAAAGGAAGTATAATATTATATTTCTTTAATATAAGTCTCTTTTTAGTTACTTAATACCTTTACTAAAGATAGTAATAATTACTTTATATCTAGTGATTTTCTTTATATTTAGATTAAATAATATATATATATAATACTTATAGTATAGGTACCTAAGTAAAGAACCTTACTTACCTTAAGCAAACCCTAAGGAACTCTAGCACCTATATTCTAGGCACCTTAGAAAGGATACTCTTAGTAAGATTTATACCTATATAAGGGGAGTATAATTATAAGGAATAGTATAAAAAAACTATAAAATATATTTACTTATATATATATATTAAATTATATCTAGGAGACTACTATAATATTAGTTACTAAGGCCTTTTTAGAGAATTTACTAGGATCTTTAGGACTATAAGCCTAGTTATAATAGTATAAATTAGTTACTAGTTATTAAGGATAAATACTTAGGGATAGTATAGGTATATATACTTCCTAATAAGTTATAAGGAATAGTATTTAATATATTAATTTACTTTAAATAATAGGTTATATATTAATTTAGGTTATTAATTACTAAGATTAGATAAGATAATAAGGGAGCTATTATTAGTTAAATAAAGGATATAATCTTTTAATAGTAAGCGCGCTTATAAGGCATAGAACTAGAGCTTATGCCTTTGTATACTTATAAGCTAAATAGGCATACTAAAAGGGTAAATTAAGTAATTATATTATAATTAAATATAATGCTTATAGGCGTAAATCTCCTATTAAATCTATAGCTAGAGAGTATATAAGCAGTAGTATATCTTTAAAATATTAGTCCTATATAGTAATTAACATAGAAAATACTAGTTAAAACCCTAGAAAGCTAGTTTTATAATAATGCTTACTTACTAATTAAGGAGCCTTCTATTAACTTAAGGCCTAATTAGAGTAGGTTATATATATATAGCTACTATACGTATCCTATAAAAAGGGATTATAAGGTAAGCTATAACTATAGGTATTATAAGACATATCCTAGGGGATATATTAGATATCTTATTAGGTACTTTACCTCTAATATCTATTAAATATAGATCCTAAAGCTAGGAAAGGTTATAATAATAAGGAATATTATATTTAATAAGTCTATTTTCTATAATTATATTAAGAAAAGCGTGGTAAAGTAGTTAATTAATAAGCTTAAGAAATAATTCTATCTCCTTAAAATTAATATAGATCTAGATAAGGAAATTAACCTATTTCTTATACTAAATAATATTATTATAATAGATTTAACTAAGCATTTAAACTTAGGGGTAAAAGCTTTATAAAGCACTAAGACTACTAAAGAAGTAGTATAGCTAGAGCTATCTAGACTTTAAATGCCTTATTAGATACTAGAGAGAATAAAGCACTTATTTTATAATATAGGCACTTAATTAAGTAAAGAGAAGCATAAGACTCTAATAGTAAGCGCTTAAGAGAGTAAAATAGATCTAATAGTAAGGGCTTAATATAGCTAAAATCCTTAAATTCTAGAAGAGGATTTAATAGAGCTAGATATTAAAAGAGAGATTACCTAGCTACTAGTAAGAGCTTCTAGAGTAGATAATAGACTAGCTACCTATGTAAAGAGCTTAATAGAAATATAAGATAAAGGGTTAAAAGCCCTATAAGAGAGTCTTAGTATAAAAATATTATAAGATAGTGTTTATACTAGCTTAAGGTTATAAAAGAAGAGAGAGTAGGGCCTTATTCTAGATTATAGCTTACTAGGTAAAAGGAGAAGGAAGAGGCCTAATAATATTCTTACTAGTAGTCTTTAGAACCTAAAGAAGCTTTATATAGAGCTAGGACTGCTATATATAGTAGGTATAGAGGAAAAAGAAGACTAGGAGTATAAAAGTATTATTGTTACGATATAAAACGTATGATAAAATGAGTGTGTTAAGGTTGTTGTTATTCAACTAGCTAGAGGTCAAAGCTATCATCTAATATAGGGGTTCTAGGTCACGTGCTAGCCACATCCGAGGTCTTGTGGCACGAAGCTAGCCACATCCTAGGTAACAGGCCAATTGTCAATTCTAGCACGTAACAATTATAATAGTGTGTTTAGTGCTTAACGCTTATTATAGTAAGGAAAGTAAGTTACTCCTTAAGTAAAAGATAAAGACTAGTATAATATATTAGTTTAATCTTATAAATCCTCTAAAGAATTAGAAGGAAGTAAAGAATTATCTATTTAGAGAAGAGTAGATTAAAGTAATAGATAAAGAGATTAATAAGCTAAAGGAATAGGGAATATAAAAGTAAATTAAATACTCTATAGTATAATTACGCCTATTACTACTAAAATAGGTTTATTTGTATAAATTTAATAAGGAGGGTATTCTCTAGCGCTTTAAAGCGTGTATATATATTTATAAAGATATATAGGAAAGCTCTATAATGAAGTAAACTTACGTAGTAACGCTAGCTATATATATATTCTATATATTTATAGCTTTAGTGGCATGCTTTAACCTAGAAATAAGGCAATATAATATAAAAAACGTATTTCTCTATATAAAGCAAGGAAAGGATATGATTCCTATTACTTATAAGCTTCCTAATAGTTATAAGATACTAAGAGAATGCGTGGAATTACTTAAAGCTCTATATAGGCTTAGAGATTCCCCTAGCTTTAGTTTAAAGAATTAAGTAAGTAACTTAAGGAGCTTAGGCTTAAAGTAAGTAATAAGAAGCCTTGCTTATTTTATATAAAAGAGTGGGATATTTTCCTTATATTCTTTATAGATAATATTTTAATAGCTTTCTATAAGGATAATATTAAGGTTACTAACTATATCTCTAAAGGTTTAAAGGAAGTATATAATTTAGATAATAAGGGAGAGGCACGCTTTTTCTTAGGGATTTAGATTATTAGGGATAGGGCATATTAAAGAGTATACCTTAGTTATAAGGCTTATATTAATAAGATTAGGGAAAAATTTAGGTAAGTAGGAAAAGGGACTTTCCTTACTATCCTAATCCTAGTAATTAAGTATTATAAATTTATAGGCAAAGCTAAGAAGTAGGTAATAAAGGTATACTAAGAGAAGATTAGATTAATCCTATATACTATAATTATAGTTAGACTAGATATAGCCTTTATAATAGCAAAGCTATTATAGTATCTTATAAACCTAGGTCTAGAGTATATAAAAGTAGTAGACTAAGCTATTTACTACTTAGTTATAATAAGTAAGCTTGCTTTATGCTTTAGAGGGATAACTAAGCTATAGGCTCTTTAGATATCTAGTAATATATCTTTTGCTAATAACTAAGAAACGCGTAGATTATTATAGGGTTACCTAATTACTCTCTTTAGAGGGCTAATTATCTAGAAAGTTATGTGCTAATTTATAGTAATAATATCTATAATAGAAGCTAAATTACTTGCTTTATAGTAGATAGTAAAGGAGACTATAAGTCTATAGTGTTTATTTAAAGACATTAGATTTAATACCTATAAAGATTAGGTTATTTACTATAATAATTAATAAATAATTTAACTTATACTTAATAAGAGTAAGCAATTAAATACTTAACTATGCTATATTAATATATATAATATATAGTTAAAGTAGGAATTTAAGAGAGAAAGCTTTAAGGTAATATATCTTCTAATAGCTAAAATGCTAGTAGATAGGTTTATAAAGGCATTAAACTAGGAGCACTTTAAATGCTTTAGGTTAATACTTAGTTTAATAGATTTACACACTTAATAAGGCATTTAAAGCGCATATTTTACTATAGAATTATAGGGATATTAATAAGGGGTATAAAATTAATTACCCTAGAAAAATATATAAAGACCCCCTTCTTAGTAAATAAAGCGCTACTAAGGCAAATATAATTAGTAAAATACAAATGCTAAAACACTACTATGTAAAAATACGCGTATAAACGCTAGTCTAAAATAAAAGAAAAAAGAACTTATATAAGAAGGCAAATAACCTCCTTAAGATAGGCTATTACTATAGTTACCTTCTCCTTAAATACTACTAAAGAGCCCCTAATAGAAACTTTAGCCCTAGCACTAGAAATAATCTTATTATATATAGAATCTAGCTTTATAATAAGTTCTAATTAGAGTTATAGTGCCTTATAGCACCGCTTAACTATCTATATAATAGTAAGAAGATAAGTAGGGGAAAAGGTAGTTAAAAGCGCCTTACCTTAGCGTTATTATCTAGCGCTAATAATATTTGCTTAGTAAGGGGAATATAAGCGTTATGTAAAGGCTAATAATAGTAATTGCTAACCTTATATAAGTGGTATCTCTAAGATTATCTAGACCTGATTTTATAGCAGTAACCTAGATTGCCCTTGCTTGTAATGCCTACCTAAACACACCTATTATAGGGTATATCTTATAGAGTACTATAAGGTTTAGATACACTAGGCTATAAAGTTAGTGTATAGCTAGAGAGAAAATAAAGCATTATATAAACTATTTGCTTTTATATAAATTATAGAGGATTATGCCTTATACTTTTACCTTAGACCTATGTGTTAGGAGCACAAAGGCATGAGAGACATTATAAGAGGGCCGCCTCTCTAAGCAAGGCGAATCCCTAGATGACTTATGCGCTAGGACCTAGTAGCTAGATAGTCACGTGGGCATGAGGAGAAGGTATATAATAAGGACCTCTCCTATTTAGGGGAGAGGTTAGAGTTTAAAACCTTTACGCACTTACCCCTAGCTATTACCTTTATAGTAGTAACCTTATTCTCCTATTATTACTCTATTTATCTCTTCCTATGCCTTTAGTTATAATAAATTAAACTCTTAAACCCTTTAGGGTAAACAGACTATTAGTTATAGATTATAATATTAGAATTAAATAGGATAGCTATATAATTTACTATATATAGTAATTATATAGCTAGTGTACTATACTTAGGTAATAATATAAGATACTAAAATAGTGTAATTCTAGGGTCTAATAGCTTAGATAGGAATAATAAAAATAGCACTCCTAAAGATTAAAATAATAATAAGAAGCTTGCTATAAATTAGTATAATAATTATAGAGAAATTAAGTATAGTAAAGAAAAGCTAAACTAAATCCTTAAGTAAGCTAAGACTAAGCTATAAAGAGCTTAAAAGAGATAGAAAATTCTATAGCTATAGGAATAGTAGTATATAATTAAGGTAAGCACCTTATTAGTAAGTACTAGCACTAGACCCACTAACCCTACTAAAGGACCTATAATTATACTACCTTTAGACTTACTAAGAAGCTCTAAACCTGCTATAACCCTATACTACTATAGTCTTATAAAAATATAACTAAAGACTCTAGTATATAAAGGAGATTTATATAAAAATCTTTAATATTTCTTAGTAAACCTTAATATAGCTTTTACCCTAGACTATAAGATATTTATTAATAATACTACTAAAGTGGCCTATACTAGTAGCTACCTAGTAAAGAATATAAAGTAATAATAAATATATTATATAGCTACAAATAGTTATATAGATTACTAGGACTATACCTAGGCTAGGTTTATAGATTAGCTAAAAACTAAAATAATAGATAAGAATATATAGTGCTTAGAAGCTATAAGGACACTACTAACCCTTAGATAAGAAAACTATTAGTTATTCTAGGGATTTATAAAAATATAGATAAAAGCTAAGGCTAAACTCCCTAAAGTAATCCCTATAAGACTTTATATTTATATATTTATTAATAGTTTAAATAACACTATAAAGAAGCAAATACTTAGCTAGGAGTTCCTAGTAATGTAGACCTATTTAGCTAGTTAAGAAAAGAAAGCGGAAGTTATAATAAAAATAGGTTAGAATAGTAACTAAAGTAATAACTATAGATAAGACTATAGATAGAAAAGGTAATGCTTAAATTTACCTATAGTAGACACACTATAATAAAGTAGTAAGGGAGCTATAAGATTCCCTATAGTATATTTTAAATATAAATAACCTAGTTATATTACACTAAGATATAAAGAACTAGATTATTCTATCTATAAGAGTGTAAGCTATATAATACTATTATATAGGAATAATAGTAACTAAGCAGTAGGGTAAGATATAAACAAGACACTAATTAGCTTTACTTAGGCCTAGGATAATGCCCTTACTAATAAATTATCTAGGGATATAAGAATAAAAGTTTAGATATTATTATAGTAAGATTATAAATAGGTAGTAGTGTCTATACTACTTAATATAGGCATAATAAAATTAATTATCTACTTAAAATTATTATTAAAGGTAGATTAGGCTAATATATAAAAAGATAATACGCTACTTAAAAGTATAGCTAAGACCCTTATTCTATATTAAGGGATCTTAAATTAGGTTATCTTAGTAAAAGATAGCATAGGCTATATAAGAATATGCTAAGTTTACTACTATATTATAAATACCCCTAAGAACCTTATCCTAGGAATAGACTAGGCTAGAATATATAAGCCTATAGTTATATCCTAGAAAAAGGGACTATAAAGACACCCTATTATAAAAGATTACCTTAACTTTATATTAGGAATATAGCAAGCAAGAAGAGAAGTAAAACGCTTATCTATAGTGTTTTTACTTTATTTAGTATTAATTAAGCTTATAAACCCGCTAAATAAGGATAAAAAAGATAAGAATATTAGCCCTATAGTAAGCAACGCCCTAACTTATAATAGCCTAACTGCAATTAAGGTATAAGATACTTATGTAATAGGTAAGAAGAGTTTTATTACCTTAATAAACCCTAATAGTAAGGTAGTAATACTAGACCTAGAAGAGGACTATAAGCCTAAGTTACTAGAGGTATATATAGAGTTTAAAGATATATTTTCTAATAAGCTTATAAGCATACTTCCTAAGTTAGGTAGTTATATATATATAATTAAGTTAAAAGAAGGGAAAACACCCCTTAGGGGCTAATATATAGTTTAGCTAAGAAAGAGCTAGAGATACTTAGAGAGTACCTAGCTAGTGTATAGCGTAAAGGATAGATCTAAAGATTAATTAGCCTAGCTAAGGCCCTAATTTTATTTATTCTAAAGAAAGGAGGCAAATTAAGGCTCTATATGGATTCTAGGGGCTTAAATTAGATTATAATAAAAGATAAGGCACTATTACCTCTAATTACTAAGATCTTAAATTAATTAAAGGGGGTAAAGGTCTATACTAAATTAGATCTTAAAGATATATACTACTAGCTATGTATTTATAAGGGAGATAAGTAAAAGATAGCCTTCTAGTATAGATATAGTTACTTTAAGTATCTTATAATGCTATTTAGGCTTATAAATACGCCTATAACCTTCTAAGAATATATTAATAGCGCCCTTAAGGGCCTTATTAATTTAATTTATGTTATTTACCTAGATAATATTCTAATTTATAGTAGTAATATAAAAGCGTATAAGGGTTACATTAAATAAGTCCTTTATAAGCTTTATAAAGCTAGCCTTTTTATTAACCTTATAAAGTGTAAATTTTTATGCACTAAGGTTAAATTCTTAGGATTTATAATCACAAAAGAAGGTATCTTAATAGAGCCTTCTTACATTAAGGCTATTGTAACCTAGCTAGTACCTTATAGTGTGCTTAATATCTAGTTATTTCTTAGTTTTACTAGATTTTACTAATGCTTTATTAAAAGCTATAGTAAAATTATAATTTTACTAACTAATTAACTTAGAGGAGATTAGCTAGTAACCTTTAAGCTAGAGCCCTATAAGTTAGTAGCGTTTAGGGAACTCTAATAGTAATTCTAAGAAGCGCTAATTTTAGTTTATTTTAATTTACTAGTACCTTTAAGGGTAAAGACTAATACATTAGGATATGCTATTAGAGTAGTCCTTATAATATTAGTGCTAGGTTACTAGCACCTAGTAGTGTATATATTAAGAAAGTTAAATAATATAGAACTTTATTATATAATACTAGATATAGAGCTTCTAGTAATCTAAGAGGCTTTTTAGGCCTAGAGACACTATCTAGCTTATTTAACGCATCTAATTACTATTATAACTAATTATCTTAACTATAAGTACTTAGCTATAAAGCTAAAGCTAAGTAGTAAGTAGGTTATAGCGTTAAATAAGCTCTATCTATTTAATTTTATAATTATATATAGGGTAGGGAAATTAAACCTAGCTAATGCACTATTAAGAAGGTTAGATTATATTAATAAAGAGAAAAAAGCAGAGGTAGTATCCTTATAATTACTAATATTTCTATTAAAGTTTATAGAGGTAAAGTAGTAAGGATATAGTGGTAAAACTACTAACACTATAAGGTTTATTTATTTATTATCTAGTAAGTTATATATTAAGTTATAGAGGCACTATAATAGAACTACTAATATCTAGTATTTTAAGAAAACATAACTTAAATATATTCTAGAAGGGCCTATAAGTCTAGGATCCCTTATAGAAGGGATTATAGTAGGGATTTTAGATAGTTTATAGTAAGAATATTATAGTAAAACTACTAATACCTAGTGTTTAGAATTATTATATAGCTAACTAGACCCTATAAGTCTAGGATTCCTTATAGGAGGAATTATAGTAGGGATAGTAAATAATAAGTGGTAAGATAGTTATAGTAAAATTACTAATACTTAATAAGGCTTATTATTTAATTATATTTTACCTATAAGTCTAGGTATATAAAATAAGCTAATCCCTTATAGAGACATTATAGCTAGGATTTTAATAGTTAGGAGAACTTTAGTAAAGTTAAACTTTACTATATTTAAAGAAGGCTTAGATTCTCTAATTTAAGTTTTATTATTTAAAGCATAATAAAGGGATGCCTTTATTATATAGTAAAAGTTACTACTAGAAAGCAGTGACTTTAGAATATTATAGATATAGTCTATTAGGCCCTCTAAGCTATTAATATTTAAAGACTAAGTTTTTATTCCTATAGGAATAAGAAAAGAAATTTTACTACTAACCTATAATAACCCTATTACTAGATATTAGGGAGTTAGTAAGATACTTTACTAAATTATAAACTAATACTATTAGCTAATAATAAAAAAAGACACTAAGTTATATATAAGCACTTATATAAATTATTAAGTTTTAAAGCCTAGGTTATATAAACCCTATAGTAAGTTAGTAGCTTTACTAATACTTAATTACCTCTTCTAGGAACTCTTAATAGACTTTATAATAGGATTACTACTAGTAAAGAATAGAAATTAGACTTATAATATAATCCTAGTTATTATTAATTATTTTATAAAGTATAGTATTTATATCCCTATATTTATATAACTAACTAGTAATAGGCTAGTAATAGTGTTTTTAAAATATATATTTAGAGACTATAGTGCCCTAAAAGGTATTATTATAGACTAAGGGTTAATATTTACTAGTAGGTTTTAGAGAATATTTTACTACCTTATTATAATAAAGTAATAACTAAGCACTGCGTTTTACCTATAAATAGATAGATAGATAGAATATTTAAATTAAGTTCTAAAGCATTATCTAAGGGCTTTTACTTATATAAAGTAAATAAATTAGGCTAATAATTTACTAATAGTATAATTTACTTATAATATAAGTAAGTATATAGTATATAGCTATACACTTACTAAGGCACTATAAGGGTATAACCTAAGGGGGCTATATTAAGTAGTTATATAAATTCCTTTAATAAATAATTAGGCTAAGACTAGAGTCTAGAAGCTAAGAGATAAGCATACTATAATTAAGTAGCTTCTAAGTAATATATAAGCTTAGTATAAGAAATATTATAATTTAAAGAGAAAGCTAATAAGATTTAATATAGGTAACTATATTTTACTATTAATAAAGAATATTAATTTATAATACCCTAGTAGGAAGCTCTTAGTAAAGTACCTAGGCCCTTATAAGATTTAAAAGGAGGTTAGGAGTTATAGTTTAGTATACTAATTATAGTTACTAGCTAGGACACGCTTATATAATATTTTTAATATTATAAGCCTTAAGCCTTTTTATAGGGACCTAAGTAATATAGTTAATATATTCTTATTATAAGATAATATTAAGAATAATAAAGAAGAATTTAAAGTTAAGAGAATTATTTTATATAGGTATAATAGTAAATGCTATAAATATCTAGTAAAATAAAAAGACTATAATAATTTAGAGAATTTATAGGTACTAAAGAGGGATTTTATCTTAAAAGATATTATTAATAATTATAAGTAGTAATTATATAGCTAAATTATAGAGATAAAGTTATTTCTATAAGTTAAAGAGAGTAAAGTCTAATAATAGTATTAATTTTTAAAACTATAATCTAAATAGCTATTTACCTACTACTTCTCTATAGGGATATTAGTAGCTATAATAACTTTAGCTTTATTATTAGAAGATTCCTTATCCCTATAGGTATAGGCCTAAATTTCTTCTAGGATTTCTAAGGGCCTAATATAAATAGGGAGTTAAGTAATAAATAGTATAAACTAGTAGTAAGTTAGTAGGATATAAGCTATAAAAATATTTAAGAAACCTACTATTAGGCTAGTTATAGCTATAAAGTAAAGGTAGTTTATAATTTTAATTTAAGTCTCTAAGTTAGTAATATTAAGTTATTATAAGAATATAGTATACTTATTAGCCTTTACCTTATAAGTAGTATTAGTAGTAAGATAAGTATATCTAACCTAGCTATATTAATTAGTGTTTTTATAAGATAATAAAGTATTATAAAGTTTATAAAAAGCATAAATAAAAGCCTAGTAGTAAGTTAGTAATTATTAAGTTATATATTAATAAGGGTAAACTTATAATATTAGTATAAAAGTATATTCCTTTAGGAATAAACTAAATTAAGTTAAATAGCTTTTTATAAAGCTAGGTAATTCTATTAAGGCACTAGTAGTATATTAGTAAAGAACTTATTTTAAGGGTTAGGATAATATACGCTAATATAGAGTTTATTATTTCTTATATAATACATATATTTTATAGAATTATCTAAGTAAGTTAGCTAAGAATAGTAGTAAGGTAGTAGTATAGTTATACTTAAGAAGTAACTATAGTCTTCTAAAGTAGCTTTTCCTCTAATAATATATTAAGGCTTAGTACTTTTATTATCTTAGGGAGTAATCTTCTAAATAGTGGCTTACTAAGCGTAATATAAATAAGGTATCTTAGTGTTACTAGTACTAAGTTAGTAGTAAGACCTCTATACTTAAGTAGTAAACTTATATAGTTAATTTACTTATTTTTATGTGTTTATAGGGGGATTTCTTAAAAACCTTAGTAGTAAAAGTAAGCATAGGACTAGTAAAGATAGATATAGTAGTAAATATAGTAAGCTAGTAAATAGTTAGTAGCGCTAAAGTAGTAGAGAAATTTAAGGGAAGAAAGGATTATTTAAAGACTACTAAATAATAGTAGCATAAAAGCTACTATTAAGCTAGTAAGGGTAACTTATAAATTTAAGATAAGGATATTAAAGAAAGAAATAATAAGGAAAGAGGGAAAACTAGCCTCTTTTATAGGGGATAGCTAACCCTTAAGTAATCTATAAGCTACGCGTAATAAATTAATAAATTAGAAAAATTATAGTTATAGCTACTACTATTAGAAATATAGGCTAGCTACACGCATGTAGTAAAGTTAGGATAAATTCGCTATAATTTATAAATAAAGCTATCTAAATTATTAGGACTAGGGACCCTATCTATTTAACCTAATCATAAAAATCAATATAAGTTATCTAATAAGGGGATTTAGCTATATAAAAGCTAAGTATAGTTAGGTCTTAGTATTAAAGCTATAAGGCAATAGTGGTTAATAGTAAGCTAGCTATGTAAGAAAATAATTAGAACCTAATATTATTAAGGTTTTATTTTTTTACTAATGCGTTAGGGCGTAAGGGATTATAATAATCCCGCGTTACACTATAAGGTTAAAGAATAGTCTTAGAAGCTTCTAAGTAACGTGCTTGCCCCTAGGTAGTAGTTTATTATATAATTAAGGATAATTATATATAGGGGGTATTATATTAGGAGTATAAAGGCATAAGGGATATTATAAGAGGGCTGCCTCTTTAAGCAAGGCAAATCCCTAGATAACTTATACACTAGGACCTAGTAGCTAGATAGTTATATAAGCGTAAGGAGAAGGTATATAACAAGGACCTCTCTTATTTAGGGGAGAGGTTAGAGTTTAAAACCTTCACGCACCTACCCCTAGCTATTACCTTTATAGTAGTGACCTTGTTCTCCTATTATTACTCTGTTTATCTCTTCCCACGCCTTTAGTTGTGACACTATGCCTTAATAGGATATAATAATTATAAAGGTATATGTGTAGAATACTCTCCTCCTATTTAAGTAGGAGAAGATAACTTACTAGTAGACTACTTAGAACTAACTAGGGAAGGAGAAGGATCTTTATAGGTTATACTAAGACCTAGAAGGGAGTTTAAAGCTAAATTAGCTAAGATATAAGCCTTATACTAGGTAGGAGTTAGACTATCCCCCTAGGAATTTGCTTTCTCCCTAGCCTAAGCTATTATATAAAGAGGTTTAGGTTTTATATTAATTAAAATATAGGAATAGTTAATAAAAGTATAATAAAGAGGTAAGAAAAGGAAGCCTATAAATATTATATTAAAGGAGCTTTTTTATAAGTAAGGAGTAAGGTAGTAAAGATAAGGCTACTTACTTTTACTTTACTATATTATTAAGCATAAAAACACTATATAGCTAACTAGCCTAGGTAATAATTATAGCTCTTAATAACCTTAACTCTAATTAGGGGTGTGTTACCTAGGTAGTATACTATATTATAATTTAGGCTAATATAGGGAGGAATATAAGGGAGAAAGCTTGCGTAATGCGAATAATATATTTGGTATTAGATAGTTAAGCTATCCCTCTATAAAAGGGAAGCTTTTTACCTCTTCTTTATATGCTAAAGAAGGATAATTAATATCTTCATTTTATACCACATCTTAGGGGAATCTCTTTCTATTGCATCGTTGCAAGCCATCTTTATCTAGTCACGTGATACGTGCGACATCTGACGTGCCTCGGGCCGGTGACATGTCTATGTGTCCTGTCTTATAAAGGATCATGGCCGTGAGATGACGAGCTGACGAAGGGGGGCCGACAGAAGAAACCCAAAAGCGAGATGAACAAGATGGCACCGGATCCCGAAAAGGCATCGCCCTTGCCCTTGCCCTTGCCCTTGCCCTCGCCCTCGCCCTCGCCCTCGCCCTCTTGCTCTTCCTCTTCCCCTGACAACGGGTCGCCGCAGCTCGAACCCATCGGGGCTGCCCACGCGAGCCGCAGTCGTGATTCCGCGGCAGCTCCGGATGTAGACACCGAGGCTGAGCCCGTCACCTACACCCGGAGTGGCGGTACCAGCGTTGGCAGCGGCCGCACCACCGCCTCCCGGCCGCCCGAGTTCGAGGTGTACTTTCGGGAAAACGACGCGGAAAACCCCATGGACTGGCCGTTGTGGTACAGGTGCTGGTGCATCTTCTGCGTCTCCTTCGCTACATGGGTCGCCACGCTGTACAGCACCAGCTACACGTCGTCCACGCCCGGCCTGATGGACGACTTTGGCTCGTCCACAACCATTGTCACCCTGGGCATGACGACCTATCTTCTGGGCCTGGCCGCCGGCAGCTTGGTCTTGGCTCCTCTGAGCGAGCTGTACGGTCGTCAGCCGGTGTACATTGTGTGTCTGGCGCTGTGGGCAGTCCTCATCGTGCCCTGCGGCCTCGCCCAGTCCCTGACCACCATCATCGTCGTTCGATTTCTCGGGTAGGCTTCCGCTCCTTTTCATAAATCATGCAGCCAGCACCATGCAACACCACCACCACCACCACCAAGATGACACCGCGGCTGACTGACAAAAAAAAAAAAAAAAAAAAAACCCGCGTAGCGCATTCTTTGGCGCCGTCATGATCTCCAACGCCCCAGGCAGCGTAGTCGACGTATCCAACCCCGACTATCTCGCAAGGAGCATGTCCCTGTTCAGCGTGGCGCCTCTCAACGGGCCGGTGACGGGTCCCATCATCGGAGGCTTCGTCTTCCAGCACCTCGGCTGGCGATGGGCCGACTGGATCGTGCTCCTCATGGCTGGCCTCGCCATCGCCCTCATGCTCACCGTCAAGGAGACGTACGCGCCCAAGATTCTCAAGCGCAGAGCCGCGAGGATGAGGAAGCAGATGGACGATCCGCGCTACTGGTGCCAGTACGATCAGAGGGTGTCGACCCTGCGCCTGCTCAGGGTGAACCTGAGCCGGCCGTTCATGCTCTTTGCCACGGAGCCCATCCTGTGGTTCATGAACTTTTGGTAAGCCAAGCTGTCTTGTTGTTGTTGTTGTTGTTGTTGTCGTCGTTCACGTGCATGCATCCCTTGTCCAACGAGCGGGATCATGACTAACCGGCGTCCTCTTCTCCTTCTTCTTATTTGTTCGCTGCATCGTCGACAGGATTTCCATCGTTTACGGCATTCTCTACCTCTGCTTCGTGGCATATCCAATCGTCTTTTCGCAGCATCGAGGCTGGGGGCCGGGCATCTCGGGCCTGGCCTTTGCGGGCATCGGCGTCGGGACTCTCGCGGGCATCCTCGCGGAGCCGCTCTTCCGACGCATCATCAACGCGCAGGCCAAGGATCCCGAGACGGGCAAGCCCTGCCCCGAGGCGCAGGCGTCCATCATGGCCATCGGCGCCATCTCGACGGCGTTTGGCCAGCTGGGCTTCTCTTGGACCTGCCTCCCGCGGTCGATCCACTGGGCGGTGCCCGTCGCCTTTGGCATCCCCTTTGGCTGCGGCAACACCATCAGCTTCATCTACGGCTGCAACTATCTCGCTGGCGCGTACGGCATCTACGCCGCCAGCGCCCTGGCCGGCAACGCCGTCGTCCGCAGCATCTTCGGCGGCACGCTCCCCCTGGCCGGCCCCAGGATGTACGCCGCGCTCACGCCGCGCTGGGCCGGCACGTTGCTCGGGCTGCTCGAGGTGGCCATTGTAGCCATCCCCTTTGTGTTCTGGAGATACGGTGGTCGGATCCGCGCCAGGAGCAGGGTCATTCGGCAGCTCCGCCAAGACCAGGAGAGCCTGGATGCTAAACGAGCCAGAGGCCTCGCGGGGATGGAGACGAGAGCGGCCGGGTTGGCTCGTGCCGCGAACGGGATCGCTGACGCAGGCAACAACGCTGGCGGGGGAAGAAGGTTTAACACGGGGGCCAACATTCCTCCAAGACGGTGAGGATGGAGGCCTTCATCCATTTACTCCGTACTTGCGCATTTTCAATCGTCACAGCGTCACACCGCATGTGCATGTGCATAGTTTGTCCAAATACACACGCAGACAACAACTATGTTCTTCTTCTTTCATGACAAAAGTTCACATCTCAGACCCCTCTAAAAGTCAAATGTGTCCCCATGGCGAAAACGAGATGCGCAGTTCCTCCCTCCCTTAACAAAGGCAAACAAGACTCATTAAATTTTCCACAGCAATATTGTGAGCAATTTCAATGAAATCATTAGCCATGAAAAAAAAAAAGGGGAGGGGGTGGAAGAGAGCTTAAAGCCCCAAAAAAAAATTGCCAATCGTTCTTATATAGGAACAGCCCGATGCGGGGGTCGAACCCGCAACCTTGAGATTTCGTGTACTCGTAAGAGTCTCACGCTCTACCGATTGAGCTAACCGGGCACCGAATCCTCGATGCGATGTTGAAGGAGCAGCGCGCTGTTCCGTCTTATAAATCCTGTGCCGCTCCTGGAGTCCCCCTTCGAAGTGCAAGTTCACGTACGTACGTAACCCCCTCGAACACGTGCCGATGCGCACCAGGGCTTGTAATGTAAATCAACAACAATTGCGTTACATTCACACATGGGCCGCACAATGCATCCATCCCCTTTAACAGATTGGACACCAGAGATGGGTGGATTAGAAGACGCAAGGATCTCTCTTGGTCGCGAGCACGTTTCGCCAGGATCAGATACGCCTGATTCCGATGAAACCCTCTGTTTTATTTTACAAAGATACAAGGCCCACTTTATATAGCTGATAAGGGGCAGAAAAAAAACACGAAAGAGAAGAGGGGTCGTGGTCTTGCAACGGATAATTATGACAGGTAAACGCTGATTGGCATGGTCACGGTGGCAAGGCGCGTGGGTGATGTTATTAGTTCATATCCCGCTTTTGGTAGAAGGCCAAGGTTGTTCTGAGATAGGTTTGCTGTTTCAGAATCTGCCGCAAATCTTCATTTATTATTCATTGAGACTCGCTGCTTTTTCTTCTTCCCTCCTTTTTTTGTCATATTTTTTTAAACCTCTGTCCCATCTCGACTTGATAAGAATGCTTTTCATTCGCGTGCAACAGCCCGAAGATGGGCTTGAGACATCCACCCTCGTGGCGCGGCGATGAAAGCGATACCACCTTAGTTTTCCAAAAGAATACCAAAGACGACAAGCACACATGCGTGCATATCCAGAGTGGTCGGTATCCGTCATGGCTTCCGATCAACATTTTTGGGTATTTGTTGCCACTGGAGGACCTCATAAAAACCCAAGTCTGCTCCCTATCGGATTTTCGCGGATTCATTCTAGTGTCATGCCCACCTTGGCAATCTTGCCACTACGTGTACAAATCGCGTAGCAGAAGGACTGCTCTAGGATTCCCTTTCCAATGCCTCCAGCTCCTTCATCACAGCAGACTTGGTGTTGATCTTCTTGACCTGTGTATCCTCGAGCTTTTCGCCACCAGCAAGTCGCATCTCCAAATCTTCGATTGCGCGAATCTTTTTCTGAAGGCTGCGGACCTTCTTAGCGCTGGGGTTCTGGCTAGCATCAGCTGCTTCAGGGGCGATAGCTGTACCACCCTGCTGAGCAGCAACATTATTCTGGTTGGCAGGATTGAAGCGCTGGCCATGATGTGTGTTGCTGCGGCTTCGGCTGTCGCCATTGGTTCGTGATCGGCTCCGGTGATCACGACCGTTGCCATTAGCAGGGCCCCGTCTTTCAGGGCTTCGTCCAGTGGCACCGGCGCGGTTGTCGTACGGAGTAAGGCTCGCACCACCATTTGGCTCAACCTCGGGGCGACCATCCTGATTGTTCTTCTTGCCTCGCTTCTTCTTATTCTTCTTCCCGCCATCATCTCCGACGGCTTCGGCACCCGGTATGTTTCTGGATCCCGCAGAAGCCTCTACCGGCTCCGCACCAGGCACCCCACGGCGAGGACGGCCGAAGCCACCGGGGCCGACATTCTGCGTGCCGTTACTCACGAAATGAGCAGCACCGCCTTCGTCCTCGCGCTTGAAGTGAAGGGGTGTGGCAAGGCCGCGGGCCCCAGGTGGGCGATAAGCTCCAGCAGGCTTGCTGGGTGTCTTAACCGTGCCCAGATAGGTGGTAGCCGAAGCATGAGGTGCCGGTATGGGATTGAGCGGATCCCCGCCGGCCACATTCTCAGGGGCCGCAGGACGCCACACGACATTGTACAATTCCACCATGTCTTCATTGTACATGATGGTGCCGCCAACGTGCCAAAGCTTCACACCGTTGTCGACTCGGAGACGAGGGGATGTTGTGGCTGTCATAATGTATCGACTGTCAGGACTCCACTCGCACACGCTTGGATTGCCACTCTCAATGGTGCAGACCTTGCGATAGTCTTTTTCGAGGTCAAAAACGTCAATCTGACCAGCCAAGTTGCCGAAACCGGCGACGAGGACGAAACGAGCGTTTGGGGAAAATGTAATTGTGTTGCGCGGTCCGAGAGGAAACGTGTGCTTGGCAACGGCGCGATCGTTGAAGATGGTGGCCTTGGCTGGCATGTAGCCGTAGACAACTCCGAACTCGCGCGAGTTGGAAGACCACGAAACGTCGTGGATGGGACCCTCCTTGTCGAGGGTTACGCGGGCATCAAACGCTCCGTTGGTGCTGAGCAGATACAGAGTAGTCTCACCATAGTAGCTCTTGCCAGATCTATCGACGTCTGTCTGCGCAAGCACAAGCAAGGAAGACCCGCGCTTGTTCCACTTGAACTGAACCTTGTCGCCTTTGAAAAAGGTCTTTTGAGAGATGGGGTTGTGGAACAAGGGGACGTTGAAGACCTTGACAACAGCTGGTTGGCCCTGAACGGTGGAAAATAATTAGTCAGTAAAAATGAATCAAGTTGATCACAGTGAGCTCACCTTTCTCTCTGGAACAAAGACGGCCACGGCATGATTCTGGCTTCCCGGTGCAAGTGCGAAGTTGGCCGCGCCCTCCACCCTCAGCTTGTTCCAAACGGTGACAAGATCATGGCTCTCATAGAATTGCACCTCGTTGGTGACCAGACGTGCGCAGTACTTCTCGTCGGCGGTGTACTGAAGGTTCCACCCGCCCTGTTGCTTTTGCACAAACCGGCCGATCGGCTGCTTGTCACCGCCGGCAACGCCGTCTTCGACAGTGCGCCAAACTTTGAGGTTTTTGTGGCGTCACCGGTCTCATCCTTTGCTGGCCGTTCCCAGGTGATGACAAAAGTGCCTAGAGGTGAGAAACCGAGCTCGTAGACATTGACTAGTGGTAAGACCAGCACAACATTGCCAGCAGAAGTATCGACAACGGTGACCGATTCGGGATTGGCCCAACCAAAGTAGCGGCCGCAGGGCGAGTACGCGCTGCACCGCAAAATTCCTTCAGGTTTGTTGAAACCAGCAAGGGGTTGATAGACCGGAGCGGCATCAAAGACGCCAATGGTCTTCTGGGTTCGATACGCAAACTGCAAAGGAGACGCCATGGCTAGTCAAAGTCACAGGGTCTCGGATTGATTGTTTTTTTGCAGTCAGCCTGGGACGCTTGGATAAGTATTTTCGATCGGTGTATTCTCGTGGCGATGCAAGGCTCCTGCTGTGCCCTGTCTGATTTCCTGTTCTGCGTTTTCTGGATTGTTCCGGCGGATGCTTTATCACTCTCTTGTTTGTGTGTGGACGGTCGGAGCGGAGGGAGCGGCGCCAAATTCGACCAGAACCAGAATTGCGTGTCAAGGTTGGAGGCCAAGACAATGCGTCTGAGCACTAAGAAGGACAGAGTTATTCTGAGTGGCTTCGCACAAGTTCTGACGAGGGCTGCACGGCGATGGGTGACGCGAGAGGCGGTCTACGAACGAATAAGGACCGGCGTGGAATTGGATGGCAGTGTCGATCAACAGCCAAGCAATTTCGACACGTCGAGAAGAAGAGAAAGGAGAACAACAGAGTACAGCGAGAAGAAAGTACAAGGAGGAAATGGCAAGCACCCAGGGGGCGGGAATTGGCGACGTCGGCGGCGATGCCGTTGTGCTGTCGGGCTGGGATGGGGAGGAAGCGAAGCAAGAAATGGACAAAAGAAAGTGCGGGCAAATGCTTTTCATGCCGCATGTTTTTTCTAGCCCGTCGCCGTCCTTGGCGGCCGTTCCCCATGTGTGTGCCCGCCCACTTGAGGCTTTGACTTGAGCCCACAGCACATCCGGGTGGACACTTATTGCGGGGACTAGGAGCGGCCACTCAGGATCTACTTTCAAGGTGAAGCTCGTCCACTTCTCATACTGTTCCATCCATGCCTCTGATGACAAGTTGCTTTACAGCCGGAATTAGATGTCCGTCTTCCGTTAGCTATTTAGGCGTTTCGAGCCGATGAGGGGACGGCTGTGGCACATGATACGTGCAGGGGCGATCAGGTAGATCAGCATCAGTACGAGTGCGGAGTAGACGTCCATAATCAGAGCTGCTGCCACACAGAAGCCTCCTCCCAGCTATTGGCTATTGACTGCAGTGCAGCCCTTTAGCTCATCCGGATGTCGAGGTCAACACCAAGATATGAGCAGCGAGAGAAGCAACACATGGCCGACTTTAACGGTTTCAATCGCAGGTAGTTCCCAAGCATCAACCCAAGAAATGTCGCCAAGTATGGGATTGCCATCTGTCATCAACAACCATTCACTGGCGGGATGATCGAGGAAATCCGACAGGCGAGAGGCCATAGCTGGCGTCATCTCTCTCAAGACTTTGACTGCCGTGACTTGAGGTTCTACACAATTCTATGGCTTCAGCGGCCCTTGAACTTTTCCCTCCAACCGCCTCTCTCGAATAGCCACAGGGCCTCGGTCGCGTATGCTCTACTACCACGATGGCCGCCTTCCCCGCCGCCGCCTCCATCAAGCTCTCGAGAACTCTACCTTTCTTGATGGCAGTCCAAATGCCCATGGCAATGGGATGGTCTTCAGTTTTTCCCCATTCGCCCTGGCCTAGGCGATACAAAATCCTTCCAAGGGTCTGATACGCCATGCACCTTTGAGCAGGCACGGCGCTTCTTGCCAGACGAGACAGCTCTGCGATTGTGTAACCCGCTGCTTCTGGTGCCTCTCCATGATGATGTAGTCCCTTTGTAGAAGGTATAGAGCGGCTGACTCTAGGCGAGAGAAATCGACCGCGGAAATCGAACCGGAGAGCCGATATAGCGATCTCAGGGTGAGGGTAGTATGATGAATCCTTGTCTGCGACACTGTCCCGAGTTGGTACTGGTGCCATCCAAGCGAGCTTACTAGGGTCAGCGGGCAAGTTTGGGAAGTATTTTTGATGCAAAGTTGCCAAGAAGTCTGGGTCCGATGGGTCGAGATCCGGAAGACTCGGTGGCGCTGGAAAATGTGTTGCCTTGGGCTGATCAGTAATGGGAAATAAGTCTTGCGGGATTCGGGCTGGTGCCTGATCCTCATCGTCGTTGTCTACAACTTTCTTTTGAGGGTTTTCAAAGCTATCTTTGACGTTTGAACTCGGAACGGGTCTCGCTGACGGCGCCCCCGACTCTGCACTGGGAGCTTGCTCAGAATTCGTTGTCCTAATCTGAGGTGATGGAATCTGTGGCTGTTCTGCAACCTGTGCTTCTGTGCCATTCTTCGGGTTGGGTTCGTCGAATGGGGAAGGAGATGATGAGGCTTCATCGATGTTGGCGCGCTGGAGAAGTCGTTGAATGAGGCCGGGATTCAGGCCATTCAAAATATCGTCCTGGGCTTGGGCGATTTCCTGGGGACTCATGCTAGCCAACTTGTGTCTGTTCTCTTGGTCTATGCGAGTTTTTCCACCTCGTCGAAGCTCTTTGCTTGCCGACCATCTTGAACCGAGGCTTTGTTCTCGTCCGTATGCGCGCTCGTACTTGGGGCACCGCCATAGCGTTGTTGCTTGAACGCCGAGCCCTTCCAGCGCCTCTTGTGTTGTGGGAAGCCAGTGGACGAAGACGGCGCCACAGGGAATTCAACTTGCTTGCTCTCGCGTGAGTCCCTCTCTACGATATCGCCTATGAGAAGTGTCGGGTCCATGTTTTATGGCGCTGGAGGTGTCGTTGCTGTTGGGGTCGAATTTATTAGCGGCACCTAGAAAAAGAGGGCAGCGTGGGGCGACTTCTTCTTGCCGTCAGCGCAAGCACGTGAGCAATTTAGGCGACCAAATCATGTGCAAGTACTCCGTACATGGACAAAATTGAAGAAACGCGCAGCCAAAGAGAACAGAGCTCTATCATTGCTCAAAACATTATGAGGAGGATTCGACTACATGCAATAGTCATTACAAAGTATGCATAGCATAAAGCTATCAAAGGGAGCCTCCTACCGTTTGTATCTTACATAGCCTAGGGTAGTCACATCCGCGATTGTTGGGGTGGCGGGCGGTGCAAGTGGGTTGAAAATGTCTCATTTCTGGTAAAGCTTGAAGAAATGGCGATGTGGCTTCACGTTGATCGATGGTGCAAGACGACCCTTCGTACGACGTGACACAGCGTTGCGCCAGGGATATATACTGTGCTCCTTGTAATTTTTCCGTACTCGTCACATCCTGGCGAACAGGACAAGCTGTGCGCGAGGTGAAGATTTTGCTGCGGCATGTGCTCCCTGGCAAGGACATATTGTCAACACTTTGCAAGCAAACTATTAGAGCGGAGCGGATCAGTATTAACCACAAAAGTGCAAAAGTTCAGTGATGTATTTATTGTATTGCGTTGCATATAAGCAGATGTTGGGTCGGCTCGACTCTGAAAAAACTGCGTCATCTGCCCTTTCCCAATCGACCGGGTGGGTGGGCGGGCGGGCCGCGCTAATCTGACACGAGACATGGGCTACAATAGATACGGAGTACCTTAGCTTGGGTAGTTAGGTAGTTCGGTAGTTGGGGAGGTACTCCGTACTCTTGTGTTCCGCCGTTGTACGGAGTACGGAGTCATCAACAACAACAAGTGAGGCTGGTTTCTGCTGTTGCTGTTCGAAAGCCCCTGCTGCCACCCCGCAAGTCTGCAACACAGCGTTTTTTGTGTGCGTCAGCATAATCCGGAGTACGGAGTACCAGAGTGCCTAACGTAATCCGTACTCTGTACATAGATGTACATACGGGCCAAATACTGTGGGCGCTGGGGGACGCGCTGGCAATTGACTGCTCAAGTGGGTGGGCGGACTAAGAAAGGCCCGCTACGCGACCGGGCACCCCTCCCTGGGCAACGCCAGAGGAAAACGCCCTCTGGCCTGGTTGGCCAGCCGGAGAAACCGGGGCTTAAACAGGTGTGTGCCATCTTGCATGAGGGATCCAATGGCTGGAAGCTTCTTTTTTAGCATTTCTTCTTATTTCCCCGCCCCTGTGCGTCTGATTGCTTGTTGACGTCTGCAGCCCCAGTGCCCCCACCCATCTCACAGCCGTCTGGTCGATTCGATGGCCGTTTGGTCCGATATTGTCTGCTGGGCTGGGCCACCAAAGCCTACGTAAGCTGCATGTACTGGCAGTCAGTCAGCGCCCCTCACTCACTCTGAGACTAATAAGAATGCGAACATGAAGCTAGAATACATCTGGATTTGGCGTCATGCTGCTTGCTGTCTGCGATTAATAACTCGTTGCTGGTATCTTCCTCTGCCTCGACTCGGTTGGCTGATGACTGCACCGCGGCTTTCCCATTTGCCTTTGTACCCCATCCTGAGGCTCCTGATCTCCCTTGCGCATCTGTAAACCCTGTTTAGGTTGGTGTTTTGTCATTTCTTCAATCCTTTTTGGCCTGATGCCATTGCCAATGCAGGTGGTGACCCCTTTCTCGCTTGGCCAAGTACGTCCTCCCGTCCTTCGAGGGCAATCCCGCGTCGTGCCCATCTTCCATCTCCCATCTCCCATCTGCTCTTCTCTTGACTCTGGCGTAGCTGCATTTTGTTCCCATTCCCATCCCCATCCCCATCCGCGTCCCCTTCGCCGTTCCCGTCGCCGTGTTCTCCCTTCCCCCTCCTTCATGGTATACGGCGGGTGCTTGGTGGTGCCTGTAGTTGCATTCATATCCTCGGATGCTTTGGACATCCTTGAATCGTGGCGGCCATGACTTGATGCCCGTGAGGTTGTGCTCATGGTCATTTATTCTGCCTGATTGAGCCGTCACGCCCCGTTTTTCCATCCTGACGAGTATAGTGCATGTGGAATAAGAAATGTTGTTCGTTGTTCCGAAAATTGTAGCCATCCCCAAATTCCAGCCCCATCTTCTCGCCGTCCCCCTCGGTGTTCCCATCCCCTTCACTCTTCCCACTTTGACTCCTTCACCAACCAAACCGCCCACGACGTTCAAAACCAACCTCGCGCATCACACGATTGCATCGATTTGTTGTCGTCGCTGCGCTTGCGCCATCGCCAAATTGGCATCATTTTGTGCAGCTGTCACTCCCGCATTCGAACCTGTTCCCAGACTTGCCGCAACACTGCTGCACCAGCGTATTTTCGCGACCTTGGCCGGTAGAGTCGACCATCAAAGAGTCCCCGACCGCTCATCGGTGCCTCGTGAGGCTATTCGCACCTGGCTTGCACCTGGCTTGCACCTGGCAGCTCGAGCCGTGTCTCCACACAGCAGCTGCGCGCGCACCCGCATTCATTTTTCTGTCCAGTCACGTTGCTTGACCCTGCGCACTGCACCGGCAGCCAGTCACCTTTGTCCCTTTGATCGATAACCTGCGACTCCATCCGGGAGCCACACACCATCACCGCATCTCGACGATACACCCACCCCTAGCTTTCGATTTTGCATTCCGCCATCTGTTCTACGACACGTCTTGGCGCCTCTGCATAAATTCATAACGAACTGTACTGGCCGAATCGAAGTCCTCTAATAACCTATAGCATTCCCACACTTTCTTGTCTTGTTCCTCTTTCTGTCGCCCTTGTGTGTCGACTGGCGTCCTGTGCCACACAGCCGACATACCACCCGAACTACGGGACTGCCGATTGTCTTTTCGCCGCAATTTTGGAAAGTTGATGGGAGACCTGTCTCTCTGTCCAGCACTTGCGCCCTGGACTCTCATCGATTACCGAAACCACCCTCACTTGATGTTTCATTCAGCGCGCGCGAAGCCAAACCTTCACTCATAGAGGTTGCCCGGCCACTTTTACGGCCCCTCGACATTGTTTTCGCTCTCACACGTGTAATATCAAATCAAAAATTTTGCTCTTTGAAATAGAGGCCCTTCGTCGATCGATAACGAGCTCCTTCTACCAGAAGCTAGCCATTCGCGCATCAGTATTGTCGTCATGGACAAAGATCGGGGCGAGATCGTCGTGAACGATCAGCCTCAAGGGGCACGTCCGCTAACTTTTCAACAATATCAACAACCATCTCCGAGCAGTAGCACAACTGGTGGCCGCGCTCCCGCACAAAAACGTTATGAACTAATTGACGGGAAATGGGTGCAACTCACCGCCGCCGGCTTGCCGCGTAAGAAGCCTGGCAGAAAGCCTGGTTCAACTGTCAAGCCGAAGACTGCCGATGGCTCCGACCCAGCAAAAATGCGCAAACCAAGGAAATCTCGCGATCCAGATGCGCCCCCGATTCAACGTAAACGAAAAATGACTTCTGCCTCGGATGGAGACGGAGGAGATTCAGATGCTTCCAGAACCGCCTCTGGTCACCGTCACATCAGCACCTCTTCGCCGTCACAGCAACATCAACATTATGAATCCTCACCCAAGATGCCCAAGAGGGAGGGTTACCCAGGATCGATGCAGAGCATTCTTAATGCTGATTCACCGTCCACCACGTCTCCATCTGCCAGCACATCGATTCCGGTGCGCAGCAGTGGGTTGAGCTACGATCCGATTCGCGGCAACTATGACCCCGTGCGGGGACTCTAACATCTCGCATATCAAACTCATATCCTTCGACGTCCGGGTCGCCACGAGGGCCAACACAGACAACAGCGAATCAATCTCCTTCGATAGCGAGCATGATTGAATCACAGGGTTGCACTGCAACGTCTCCACGACATGCTCACCCGCCAGAATCAGCCCATGGGCGATTGCAGAATCGAGACCCGTCGTCCCTGCCACCGTCGCCCTCATATAGGGCAACTCCAGGCCTCGGGGCCCGTCAAAACAATGCATCAGAACTGGGCAAAGAGAACGCGATCAATTTTCCAGTTCAAAGACCAGTTGTCAATCAAGCCAACTTCACTACGATATCTAATGGCCCGATTCGAAGAACATCACCCAAGCTCAAACTTGCTACAGGCGTGTCCACGCCTAGAACGGACACTTTGGACGATTTCCAGGACAGTGAAGGCCGATCCATCCTGGATTTCGGCAAGGCACGCCCCGGCGAGGAGTTCCAAGCCCCTACCATCGTCCTTAACATTCCCATCAAGGTTGGTGAGACGAATAAGTATGTCAATTTTATGCGTCTGGCCGAGGATCGATACGGCTGGGATGCCCTCCATCCGCGACTGGCTGCCAACCGAGATCGAAAAGCCCGGATCGCCGCTGCTACGGCATCATTAGAAAAGGCTGAACTTGGCCGTGATTCTGGCGACGAAATGTCCCTAGATCTTTCTGATGGTGAGGCTAGCAACCCCGAAAACGGAGGGACGAGCGGACCCGACGCACAATTGAAGCCCAAGAAGAAGAGGAACTTTAAAGAAGATCAATACGATGTCGCGGATGACTTTGTGGACGATTCAGAGCTGCTATGGGAAGCTCAGGCAGCTGCCAGTAGAGACGGCTTCTTTGTCTACTCGGGTCCCCTTGTGCCCGAGGTGGAGAAACCTGCCATGTATGTTACACATACCGTTACCCCCCCAGCATGGACACTTTCACATACTAACACGCGAATTTTAGTCCACATGAAAGACCGAAACGCGGCCGTGGCAGTCGAGGTGGCCGTGGCAGCCGAGGAGGCTCGACAAGGGGCGGCACGTCCGGTCGTGGTGGCGGTCCTGGGTCTCGAGGAGGATCCATAACCCGAAAGCCACGCATCACCAAAGCAGAGAGGCTGCAACGCGAACGTGAAAAGGCGGAGCGAGAGAACATGGCGCAAATAACCAAGACTCCCACGAATGGCTACGTCCTCCAGCCCCCGGCAACTCCAGCCTTTTCTGTAAGCGAACTCGGCGCTTGAGTACAACAGAAACACGCGTTCCGTGGATTTGATCTTTATCAGAAGAACGCCTCGCGACGATCCATGTACGAATTCTTCTCCTTCTGTCTCATTGGGATTTTGTTAGAGTGCTTGTTGGAGCCTTCTCAATCCCGTCCGAAGACCCACCGAAGCAGCGATTCCTTCTTGGCTCGTCTCCCCCCTATCTTTCCATGCTACTTATTTTTTTGCTCGGTTCTTTTTTTTTGGGGGGGGTGAGGGCTGAGCCACTACCACGGGAACCAGCATGTCGCCCCGTAATGCAGTGCTTTGTTGGGTTTTCTGTATCGCAAGAAAGGCTTGATAAACTATGTTGCTTTGTCGTCTGGCGTTGAGGTGTCTTGGCGTGGGGAGGATCATTATCTCTTCTCCTCTTGATAGTCGTAGGTGGGTCCGTTTGGTGGCGCCAACCAAGTAGAAGAATTGCCCGTGTAGAAACAACGCTGTTACTTTGAAGGACATGGAGGTCAGAGAATAGACTTGATACATTCTGACAGTAGACTCTTGCGTGGAACTGAGGACGAATTGATGCAAGTGCGGCATTGGTTTTTTTTTAATTTACTTGTCCTCTTGGATTGCTTTTTTTCTGGGGGCAAGGGAGGAAGAAGACGAATCTCTGAGAGGGACATGCGTAATGCCCCTTTTGACGGAAATGCATCTCACTACTCTTTTGTGCACTAGTGCCTGTACAATCATGTTCCTTGGTCCATCAGCCACGGGGTGTGTGCTCGACAAGGACTCGAGTGCAGTCCTCCCATGGCATCTTACTGCAACCCCCTCCTGTGACCAGCCGTGAAAGAGAAAGAGGTACAGTTATGCGATGCTGAACTCGGGAATCTCACCCATCTCATTCCTCTGCTCGGCACCAACCTTGTACGTGGCTCGCCATCTCAGCTTGACAGACTCTACTTTTTGCGCCTGGTTGCCCGAGTGCCAAACGTTGACTTCTTGGGTAATGCCGCGGATCTGCTTGGGAGCGAGGTCGCGACCTGTTTGCGGTTTGAGCTGCAGCTCGTAGCCCTGCGGAGGTTTGGACCAGTCAGTACCGTGTCATGCTTCGCAATGCGCCTTTTTCTTTTCTTTTCTTTTCTTTTCCCTGGGAGGACATGATTTCCCGCACGGACGAGGAGGGGTTGTTTGGGCGAACTCACTTTGGTGACCGCCAGCTGGAAATGGAGCTCCGTTACAGGCTGAGCAGAGTTGTTGGAAAAGGCAAAGGTGATGTGGATGGAGTTGCTTGCGCCGGTGGTACGTCCGGCGAGGAAATCGGTGCGCAGGAGAGACTGGTTGATTGTGCCCTTGTGTTCCCTAGGCTTGTTGGACGCGGCGGGAGGCAGGGACGAGGAAAAGCTCCATTCATCATCGTCGTTGTTGGACGCGGCCGCCCGTTGAGATGGTGGAGGTGTCGGTGTTGAAGTGGCTGCCAGAGCGGCAAATGGGTCGGCGGCCACTTGGTAAGCTGGGGGCTCTGTTTGTTGCTGAAGCGAAGGCTGAGGAGTGCCTGACTGGGAGGGCATTGGTGATGTGAAGGATGCAAATTGCGAAAAGGAAGGGGTTTGGTTGGACACGTTGCCGCTCGCGCTGTTGTGCTGCGTCACAGATGACAGCAGAGCCGGGCCTGGTATGTCTGTCGCCGTCATCGTCAGTAAAGGGAGAAAAAAAGAAGAACAAAAGAAAGAAAAGTGGGAGTTGAATATCAACGAGGCTCTGGTGGAGGAGAGAATGAGGTTCGCATTGCTGCGAAACTTACTCGAATTGGCTCCAAACCCGAGGCTGATGTTGCCCCCTTGGCCAAAAGTGCTTGAACTGCTGCTACCAATATCGAGACCCAACAGGTCGTTTTCCAGACCACCTGCCTGTGATCCACCAGCTACAGAAGCGCCATTGCTTCCATTGGTGGCGCCACTTGCATCGCCATCGAAGTCGATCAGAGACAACTCGGTGGCCGCGTTGGCCGAAGCCGATGAGGCTTTGGACGCTGATGGAGGATGAGAAGCGCCAGATGCAACTTTAGCTGCCCCTTCCACGTCACCCTTTTTCATCAGCTTATATCTCTCCACAGTTCGATGGATGCTGTCGTTGATTTCGAGCAACCGAGCGACGGCCTCGTGGTCTTCCGATTCCTCTTCGCACATCTTTTGAATCTTGGGCTGCGCGCTCTGCAGCGCCGAGGCAAGCTCACTGAACACATCTCCGTCGGACATGTTATCGCCCGGCTTGAACGCTTCCAGACGTTCTTCCAGCAATCTTGCCTTTGCTTGTATCTTGGACACTTCCTCCGCCGCCTTGGCCCGGTAGTCCGTCTTGGATCGGGTATCGTAACCGGCCATGACTTTCATCAAGCGGTTTGCCTCTCGAAGATCCTCGGGCGATCCGCGGCGGATGAGTTCTTGAAGTTTGGCCGACTGTGCTTCCCTTTCCTCCTCCTCCATCTCTTCAGCAGACTTCAGGTTCTGCGGGTCAAGTTAGTACCAATGGCAAACGGACAAATGTCTCTGGGGCCGAGTTTTTGTTGTACTCACGTCGCTTGGGTTCAAGACGGCAGCATCCTCCCTTCGAACTTCGGGAAACATGTAGCCCTTGTAGCTCAGCAAGCGATGCATATCTCTGATGAAACCCAAATCCTCCTTGTACCGACTGGTGTCGCATATTGTCAGGCGCCATTCCTCGATGGCCTCGAGGATCTTGGCTTGCACCCTCGTCGCTCGCATCGGCGGTCGCTCAGGAAATCTGCGGACGAGTTCATTGAGGAATTCCTTGGTGCTGATCTGCAAGTGAAAGGGGTACCCGCAGTTCTTGACGCATATATCGAGTAGGCCGAGGGCCAGAAGCGCAACGTTGGGGTTCCGATGGTTGATGTAGCTGACGATGGTGGTGGCTGCCTCGCGAGGAGCAGACCCTTTTCTACTGTTGATCAAGTCGGCAATCTCGAGACACAGCCCCAGATTAGGCTCGTAGTTTTCGGGGCTGCAAGCGCCTTGGATGAAGCGCTGGAGCTGCGAAGGGCATGGCCAAACTCGCTCCAGCGATCTCGAGCGGCTGCCCTTGCCGAAGCAGCCTCCATGGTCGCCGATGATGCCGCGGGATAGATAACAGAGTGCTCAGAAGCTTCTTGGTTGGTTGGACCTATTTGTAGTTGTGTGATGGGAGCCCAGCCCACAAGTGCAGCCGAAGTCGGGTTGCTGCGTAATGATGAACAAGACGAGAACAAGAAGCAAGGAGGGGAAGCAAGGATATAATTCTTGACTCAATTACCAGTTCCTTCATGGCTGCTGGGCTGCTGGGCTGCTGACTGACTGACTTGACTGACTGATCCAGAGGGGCCCCGCCCCGCCCCCACCATGGTTTTTATTTTATTTTTATTTTTTATTTTTTTTGCCGTGCACGACGAGACGAGACCAGAACGAAGCATCCATCACCAAGCCATTGCCGAGCACTCGGGATTTCGTCCTCTTTCTCGCAAGGCACCGATTGTCCACGCCGATGGTCCGACACAAGAAGGATTTTCCCGCCAGGGGCAAGAGAGGCGGCGTCGGCGGCGGTCATGGCGGCGGCGCAAGACGGCCCCGCCAGCATGATGACGATGACGAAAATAGCCAGCCTGGAAAGCCCGCTTTCAAAGCAGCCTGTTGGGACCTGGGCCACTGCGATCCGAAGCGCTGCTCGGGGAAGAAGCTGATGAGGCTGGGACTCATGCGTCATCTTCACATGGGCCAACGGCACAATGGGGTCATCATCACCCCCAACGGCCGCCAAGTCGTCTCCCCGCCGATCGAGAATTAATGGACCAGTACGGCGCCGCGGTCGTCGAGTGCTCATGGGCCCGGACGCAAGAGGTCCAGTGGAGCAAGGTCGGGGGAAATGCGAAAGATTGCTGCCGTATCTTGTCGCTGCCAACACGGTCAACTATGGCAAGCCATGGCGGTTAAACTGTGTCGAGGCTCTGGCGGCGGCCTTTTACATCTGCGGACACCCGGACTGGGCGGAGCAGATACTGGCGCCGTTCTCGTACGGGGAGTCGTTCCTGAGCATCAACTCCAGCATACTCGAGCGATACGCTGCCTGCGAAGATGCGGCGGATGTGAAGAAGACGGAAGCAGAATGGATGGAGAGGCTGGAGCGTGAGTACGCAGAGAGCAGAGAACAAGGCAGCGGTGACATGTGGACAACCGGGAACACCAACCGAAGAGCGAATTCCTCTTCTGACGACGACGACGACGACGACGACGACGACGACGACGACGACGACGACGAAGAGGAAGACGGTGGCGCAAGGTCGGACCGTCAGGGGAGCCTCGATGGCATATACCTGGGCAAACGACCACTAGACCCCAAGCCCGGCGAGGTCCCGCCACACATGGCAGATGGAGAGGCGAAGCGTGACAAGGATCCCTTCGACATCACAGATGACAGCGACGATGAAGCTGCCATGGAGGAGATACGGCGCAAAGTTCTGGCTTCCAAACCATTCTCAAACCCGAACCCGGAGACGGAGCAGAGGAAGAAACCTGCCACGATACCCAAGCCTCAGCAACGCCAGCAGTATCAGGTCGATCTCGACGTGCAGCCCGATTCGGACAATGAGAGAGGTGTCGGCGACGAGGACGAGGACGACGATGACGATGGTGGTGCTGGTCATGATGATGACTTCGATAACATCATGGAAGCGACGCCGGTTACCGACAAGATTGGATTGGCAAAACTCGAAAAGGAACGGAGACAAGCCACCACCACCACCACCACCAGGAGCTTCTCATTGAACTCTGTTTCTGCGCCCAACCGATGGTAGGAAAGATAGCATTAAAGGTAAACTAAACATGGCCGTGTGGAACCAAGATGAATCTTCCTGTTTTTGCTGTTGTTATATGGTACATACATGGTTGATAATAGTACACGTCTGCGAGAAGTTGACCTGTGGTACATTTGACTCGCGCTTGCCCGAGCCTCATTGATCCCCTGTTGTACATATTTCCACCCCTTTTGATGTCGTTGCAAGTGTACGTACGAGTAATGCCGTCCGTCTATGCGTCCCCTCTATTCTCATAAGAGTCTTCGCTCCTCCCTCACCTCCTCGTATGTCTGAATTTGGTCGTCCACTTGGAAATCTTGAAAATCTTCTAATCCAATACCGCACTCGGTGCCCTTGCCCATCTCCACGACATCTTTCTTGACGTGCTTGAGCGTATCGATTTTGCCTATATAGCAGAGATTAATTTTCAAAAATCCTTCTATTGCGTGCGCGGTTCGCCGCAAAAAAAAAAAAAAAAAAAAAAGAACGCCTCTTCTTTTACTAGTTGCTCACCTTCGAAAACGACTTTGCCCTTCCGTATCACCTTGACCAGGGAAGACTTCTTGATCGATCCGTTTCGAACTCTACATCCTGCGATATTTTTCGAGACCCTCTTTTTCACGTTGATGGGGAAAATCTGCAAAATGTCCGCTTCGCCGCTCACGCGGCTTGTGACGTTCATGGGAAGAAGTGCTGACAGGGTAGCTTTGGCGTCGTCCACGACATGGTAGATGACGTTGTGGTCGAGGATTTTCACCTTGGCATCCTCGGCCCGCTGCTTGATATGGGGCAGAATGGACAGATTGAAACTTATAATGACGCTGTTCGAGGCTGCGGCGTGGTCGATGTCGTATTCTGATATTTGGCCGGCTGCTGATCTGAGAATCCTGGGTCGCACCTCATGATTGCCTAGTTCAAGAATACTCCCACACACAGCTTCCACCGAGCCAACAGCGTCAGCCTTCACGGTGAAGTTCTGGCATAGCATGCCGGGCTCAGCTGGGCCCTGCTCCACTTGGTCGGCTGAGGTGATTGCTTCGGCGGCAGCGTCCGCAGCTGCCTTCTCACGCTGTCGCTGTTCTTGCTCTGCCAACTGCGCCGAGCTTTCTTCACGCTCCGCCATCTCCATTCGATACTCAACCGCCGTCTTGGCCCTCCCTTCGTCGGGCGCCTGAAGCACTCGTTGTCCGGCATCCGGCAACTCTCGCCAGCCCAAAATTTCAACAGGGCTACCAGGTGGTGCCTCGGCGAGTTCTTTGCCTGCCTCATTTCGTAGAACCCGGATCCTTGCCCACGTCTTGCCAGCAACAATCAGATCACCCGGACGAAGAGTTCCTCTCTTGACGAGAACAGTCGCAGCCTTGCCGTTCTGCTTGACACTTGATTCGAGAATCCAGCCCTCAGCCATGCCATCAGGCTCGGCTCGAAAATCGAGAATGTCTGAAAGCGTAACGATGTTCTCCTCCAAATCAGCCATACCCTGACCAGTCTTGCCGCTGACACACACAACTTGCACGTCGCCACCATAGTCTTCGATTTCGACGCCATGCCGCGCAAGATCAGCCTTGACCTGGTCCACTCGGGCGTCCTCCTTGTCGATCTTGTTGATGGCCACAATGATGGGCACCTTGGCCGATGTGGCATGCTTGAGGGCTTCAATGGTTTGTGGCATGACGCTGTCATCTGCTGCCACGACGAGGACGACGATATCTGTGACATTGGCTCCACGCTGGCGCATTGACAGGAATGCCGCGTGGCCCGGTGTGTCCAAGAATGTGATTTGCCTCCCGGTGGACATTTTAACAACAAATGCGCCAATGTGCTGCGTGATACCGCCGTGCTCTTGTGCGGCAACGGAAGACTTGCGAAGCCAATCCAGAAGCGTTGTCTTCCCGTGATCGACGTGACCCATGATGGTGACCACAGGAGGTCGACTGGGGAGAGAAGAAACATCGTCGGGCATCGGCCGCGCTCTCAAATCACGTTGCGACCCAGAGTCTACTGAAGGTTCGAGCCCGTACTCCATGGATATGAGCGCAGCTGTTTCACCAGTCATGATAGTGTCAGGAGTTACGTTTTCAAAACCCATTTCTTCCATGTCGACCAGGAACTGTTCGGGCCGTTGCTTGAGGGCTTGCGCCAGATTCGATGCGCTGATGTACTCTGGAAGAAATATTGGGACAGCCGGCTGCTCTTCTCCAAGATGTTTTTGTCTCCGAGCTTCCTTTTCGACTTTTCGGCGTTGTTTTTGTTCCCATCGATGAATCGACTCGTCATCCCAATTCTCGTCTTCCATCCGGCGTGCCCTCGACGACTTTTTAGATTTCTTGGAACGTTTCTCATCTGCTCTCGTCTCTTCTTCTTCAATCTCAAACCGAGACTTCCATCGTTCGCTTCGCCGATCACCAACCCTGGAGGCGTGATGTGCAGATGTGTCGCGGCCATGCAATGCTGCATCACCTTCTCCTGAGTTTTTCCCTGAAGACTTCTTGGTCGAGCCATCAGCTGCTAACACCTCCCGTTGACCTTTCCCTTTGCCCTCTCTCAAGTCTGCCACCCTTGTGTCTAACTCGCCCCAGAAATCCTGGGTAGCTGAAAGAGCCTCCGTCGCCGAAGATGTTGCTGCGACCGTGCGGCCACTGGATAGTATCTTCGTTTTGTGCTGAGACTGGGTATCCGACCTATTTGATCGCGTGATTTGTGACCGAATCGTTGAATCGTGCCCAAAAATTTGAGCGTCAGTTGGTAGCTGAGCTTTGCGATTACTGAATGTGCCCCATCCGACCTGCCTGGGGGCACCACCAGGGGTTGTTTCGTCGATTCGTAGTAATGCGTCTTGCGCTGGCCGGAATGTGCTTTTCCATCAGAGAATTGCGATGATGAGGACGTATTTGTAGCGCCTGGCGCAAACCTGCTTGGGCTAACTCGGGTCGGTGGACTTTGACTGCTCGCGGGCGTCGACTTCGCAGCCGAAGAGGACTGAGACTCTCGAATAGACTTGAACACATCAGAAAGAACCGATTTGGACTTGTTCACTTGCGCTTGATGATTGTCGCGAAATCGCGTTTCAGTCTTGAGCTGATCAGGGCGAGCCTGATCAGCGCTGCTGCGGGGGCAGGCCTATGATCTCGGGTTGGACTGGTCTTTGCCTCAGAGCCGGCGGTCCTGTTTCTTGCCTCTCTCGTGCGGCAGGAGACTATCGTTCACGGAGATTGATGTGTCGTGCGACTTTTTGACGGAAGCGAAGGAGCCCCAGGAGCTTCCGGGGGATTAGAGCCACGGGCGAATTTCCCAGCGAAACTTGATCTCGGGCCTTTGTTCTCGTCATCATTTGAATTGCGCAGGTCAGATGTCGTGCAAAGTAAACGAGCGGGCCATGCGCGTTGCTGACTCAATAGGGACGTCGACGACAGATGGACTCTGCAAAAGGTACAAATGAACGGATGGCCGCGGCCCTATCAACGAAGAAACCATGAGCATTGTATCGTAGAATCGACTCATAGTGCAGTTTGGAAACTTACCTTCCAGGCACGGGCTCTTAACATTACCGCAGTATATCCTAGACCAGCAGGCAACGAATGGTGTCGAACATTTGCCTGGTGCGAAAGCAGAGACAGTCGCTCATTTCGACGTGGAGCTACTTTTTTAGCCTGCGAACTGTGAAGGAGAGAGCTTCGGGGGGGGGCAACGTTGCTTCCAACTGCTGACTTTGACGTGGGGCCATGCACGATAATCACGATAATACAAGAGAAGCTGCAGTCAGCACGCAGATTTATCAACCATCACCCTCGACGAAGCAATCCCAATTGTGCAGCACGGCATACACCGCGCCGGCCAATTCCAGAAAATGGCGCCAACAAAACGACCTGGAAAGTCAAGAGTCGCCAAGTCCAGCGGTGCAGACGGGTCGTTCCCGTCACCTTTCAAGCAGCCCCTGAGGTGTTGAAGCCCTTCATCGACGGACTATCTGAAAAACATGTCTACATCACACACATCGACTCCAAGGAGGCCTTCTTCAAGCGCAAAGTGTTTCTTGTCCCGGTTGCCATGAACGTAGCGGTATCTCTGCTGTTTGTATGGCGAATGTATTCCATATTGCCATGGTACTGGAAGATTGTGCAGTCTGGACTCGGCGCGCAAAACGAAGCCACCTTTCCTATACACGATTCGACGTGGAAGGAGTTCGCTTGGGAAGTGCTGAAACGCGGCATCACCATGTTTATCGACTTTCTCCTATTCGTCTTTGTCTGGCCATGGCCGGTGGAATTTGCTGCAGGACAAGCTCATGGCAATCCAATGTTCTGGAGGCGCAGAGTTGGATTCCGCGACAAAGAGATTTACGTACGACGAAGCCGCGGCTGGGACCGTGTTTTGGGGGATTTGTTCAAAGACGCAGACGCGAGGAAAATTCTGTTCGCACACATCAACGCAGCAACGTCGCCCTTGCTACAGGAGCAAAAGACGGGTTATCTGCTGATGAATGGACAATGGGACCTCGACTGGGCCAGTATGGTTCATGCCCACGAACTGGTGGATCAGAAGGTAGCTGGTCTCGAGGCCTTCACGAGCGTAGTCTTGATTTTTCACAAAGACTTCGGCTGGATGTGTTACGACTTGAAGACTAGTATTGCTGCTGAAGGAGATGGCAAAAGAAGACAGGTTTTCGCCTTCAGAACCGCTCTCGCAGCAATGGGCAAGGAAGACTTATTCTACCGATGGGTGGAGATGGTGCAGTTCGATGCAACCCAACCTGGAGGATTTGGTCCCGAGCAACAAGAGGTCACGGCCAAAAAATCCGAGACATGTTTGAGGAGGCCGGCATCAACTTTGACGAACTGTGGAAAGAGGCCGTAAGGGACGTGGGTCTATAGAGGAAACCGCGCTGCAAACGATGAGAGGCGCGCGAGTTTGTGCAAAATGATTTCCCCAAGAATATGTCTCACGCGCCTGGCCCCTGTCCGTGCAGCTCTACTACAGATACTAGTGCTGGATGTCGCTGCTCGAAGGGGTTGACAGCACCACCAGGCCGCTGGCACGTGCTCCGAGCTCGCCGAGCTCACCACTAATAATCTGATAATACAGTTGGTCCAGTTGGGTCCAGTTGGTCCATTTCTTGTTTGGCTCGCCTCGCCCACCCGCCAGTGACCGACCACCCTGCCCTGCCTTGTTGGCCCATTAAACAAACGCCGATCAATCAATCAATACCTGGCCACGACTGAATCAGACCAGACAGAAGCAGACTTTGATACTTTTTGCAGACGCAGCCATTATCATCCTTTGAGCGGCCCCCATCACCCCAACACCCGTCTGTCTCGCCGTGTGCCTCCCAAAACACGCTCTGTTTCTCGTCCCAGCGCACATTCTGCACCCGCGAGTCCACGACGTTGTTCGTATTTGTCGCGTCCCACCCCTTTCCGCACCACGCTCGAACTCGTTGCTGTCTGGACAGTTCCGTGACCTTGCGACTGAGCGGCGCATTGACTTGTCGCCGCTGTACTCATCCCCTCGGCGACCCTGGTTCTCTTCTTCTCAAATTGAAATGTCCTCGTCTGGCCTGACACGGCGCCGTGGCGCTGGCGGAGGCGGTTTGAGCAGCACCGAAGGCGAGGCCAGCAATGCTGCTTCCAGAACCAATTCTTCCGCCAACGTCAAGGATGCCGGCCCCGAGACGAGCTATGAAAACAGCGAGAACGGTCACAAGATTGCTTTTGACCCCAGGGATCTCAGCGAGAGTGCTGAGCGAAGCAAACAGCCCAAGTTGACCATGATGGAAGAGGTCCTACTACTCGGGCTCAAGGACAAACAGGTACAGGGAACCAACAGCCCGCCCCTACCGAGATATTAAATATCGCACCAAGTATCAATGGACCTTTGATGCATACTTCATATCAGGATGCACTAACATGTGTTGCGAAACAAAGGGTTACCTTTCTTTCTGGAACGACAACATATCGTATGCTCTTCGAGGATGCATTGTGCTCGAGCTGGCCTTCCGTGGCCGTATCAGCATGGAAAAGGACCCTTCCAGACGACGATTCCCTCCGGCCGACCGAAATATCGAAGTCATAGATGATACCCTTACTGGCGAGGTTTTGCTCGACGAGGCTCTGAAGATGATGAAACAGAGCGAGAAAATGAGCGTCAGCTCTTGGATCGACCTGATGAGTGGTGAGTGTCTGGTCTCTCTGTCGACTCTCTCTCTTTTCTCTCCCCTCGGACTGACATTGAGCATGCAAAAGGCGAAACGTGGAACTTGATGAAGATTGGATACCAATTAAAGCAAGTTCGAGAGCGCTTGGCCAAGGGCCTCGTTGACAAGGGCATTCTTCGCACCGAGAAACGCAACTTTCTCTTATTCGACATGGCCACTCACCCTGTCGCCGATGGCGGAGCCAAGGAAGAGCTCCGTCGCCGCGTCCGCAATGTCTTGACCCAAAGAACGGTGGTCCTCGCCGGCAACCAATTCCTGCCCGAGAACCTCGAATTCCGATACCTGCGAACCATATGCATGGTCTGTGCTGCCTACGCCGCCAATGTCTTGGAGAATGCCCTATCGACACTCGGTCATGAGGCGAGAGAAAGGGCATTTGCCCAGACTGACGAGCTGCTGGCCGACTACAGCCAATGGCCATTTGGCAAGAAGGCAACAAGTAATGGCATCGGAGCAAACTTGCCCCAAGTTGTCTCTGAAGTAAGCAATATGCCCCGCTCGCTCGGCAGCGAACAAATCTTCCACTTTTCCTCCTCGCTATTTCTTTCGTTGCTGCAACACAACCGTATTGACCGTACATGCTACAGGAAATGGGCAAGGCCAAGGATAAGGAGCTGCAGCTGGAAGTTGTCGCGGCCTGCCTGAGTGTCTTCACACGCCTCGACTCCCTTCTATAATCAACCCTCTTCTCATACAATAAACTTGCGACGCCGACACCCGCGAAACTGGACAGCGATTTTTGTGTGTTGCGGCACCACCACACGACATTCGCGGTTGATACTCTTGCAGCCCTTCGGCAAGCCGACATGGTATATCCCTTTTCAAGCCAACCCTGTTCTCCCCGATTCCCTAGCACGTCCGCCGAATTCAGCAACACGTGCTTCTATTATGATTTTAGCATAAGATGGGTTGGGCCACCGCCTCGAACATTGCTGCCCTGAATGAAGAATAGAAAAGGAGGCAAAACGTACTTGTTCAGCAGCAGGAAAGAGGTGACAAAGAGGTCGGGAGCGGAAAAAGACTCATGGGCGGCTCCAAATATTGACGAGTATTATATTTCTATCTGCGGAGCGGCGGAGAAGAGAAAAGAAAAGAAAAGGAGACATGGACTCACGAGGGTCGGCAAAGGAAATGGAAAGCTTCTTCTCAGTAAATTGTTGTTATTATATGCCAAATGTCAATCTTGTCTCTTTCATTCCTCTCCCTCGAATTCAACCTGACGTTTTTGCGGTCAAGCCATACGAGACTTGCCTTCCCTGCCTGGACGCCGACTTGATCGGGGACATCGGGACGTCGCGAATCGTATATCACATTGGATGGTAATTTCCTTGCTCAATTCCAAGCGAATAGTGGTAGTTGTATGCACACTCGCTGAGCACGTGCTCGGTACATGTAGTATTCCTGACCAAACACCGCGCATGACGACGACAGATTCTCCGACTCATTGCGCAATCTGGATTGCGCAGCGTCGGATCGCCCGCCCACTCGAGTATTCTGTGGTCATGCTGCCGCTACTTGAACCGTTGCGAGCATCCACGCCCGTTTTTGGCAATTTCAACAGGTTCGAATTGATGTTCAGTTTCGACAAAAGGTGCAATGCGTACACCACTTCCGATTGTTTCATCCTAGAATAGACACCCGAATGGATCACACCAACTTTTGCGCTTCAACAACCCGACCAACCTCGTGTCAACCATCGGAATGACATCAACGTCTCACTTCAGTTTGAAGCAAAAAAAAGGAGAGAGAAAGAGTCCTAGACACAAATGAGATGTTGTCCACGCCCAACGCCGATAACGGTCGCAAGAAGGACTCATTTCGAACATGAACAACAGTTGAAAGACGCCTGAATCAAGGGCAATGATGCAATGATTGCAAAGGAAAAAATCATTCATGTACGGGTGCAAATGAGACAAGAAGGACGTATCCCATCATCGGGAGAAACAAGGGGCTCAGTTATTCCAACTAAGCTCACTTCCGGCCGCCGCCGGCGCCCCAAAGCTGCCTTCGAAGCCGGGTCGACCACCCTTCTTCTTCTTAGCACCACCCTTCTTTTTCCAGCTTTGCCGAGGATCTTGTCTTCCTTGCGCTTCTTGATGTTCTCTTCTCGCTTCTTCTGTTTTTCTTTTTGAGCGAGCCCTACGCCTCTCGCCCGTTCCTTCCATTCCTTCTTGCTCTTCCTCTCGGCGGCTTCTTTGCGGTTCTTGGCCTTCTTCAGGCGAGCCTCGCTGTCGTGGATCTTGTCGCCCTCGACTCTTCGTCTGGCGGTCAACCAGACGTCCTTTTCCATGATCTCGGCTCGCTTCTCAGGTTCCATATCCTCTAGCCTCTTCTTCTGATTTTGGACCTTCAGCAGTGCCGTCTTCACATCCGATGGACCCTTCTTCTTGCCTTGTGACAACACATAACTCAAATCGTGAGACATTTGCGTGCCATCCCCGAATGCTACTCGACTAAAGGAGAACTTGCCGGCCGGGTCGTCCAGCTCCACGGCAGGACTCATGACACCGGGAGAATTGGAGGCCAGTGCCTCTTCCCGCAATCTTGCCGCCTCTTGCCTGGCTTGTTTCTTCTCCTCCTTCTTGCGCTCTGCTTTCTGTGCCTGCTTCGCTCGTCTCTCTTCGAGAAGTTCTTGTCGGTTTCGAGGGCGAGTTGCTTTTCGGGCAGCGCGCAGAGCCTCAATCCTAGCAGCAACGCGGGCCCGCACAGTAGAACTGTCGGCGGGGATTTTGATATGCTTGGGCTTCTCTGATGGCGGGATTGTGGATGATATCGAGGTTGTGGTGCTGCCTTGCTCAGCTGTTGTCTCGGTGAGGGGCTCGGAGGCCTTTTCAAATAAAGGTGATTGTGGTTCGGACTCGGATGCCGATATGCCATTGGCGTCTTCCTTCGTCTGGGCAGGGAGACTGTGCGATGACGCTTCCTTGCTGCTCTCGATTTTGGTCTCATTGCCAGACTTCGTTCCATTTCCCTCTGTATCCTCGTCTTGTGCAGCGCCATGCTCTTGACGCTTGACTTTCTTATCTGCCTTCCTCTCGGCCCTCTTTCCTCGCTTGACCTCTCTCTTAGCCTCTTTCTTGGACAATTTGGGGTGCCCTCAGCTGCCTTGGGAGTTGTTGGTTGTTCCACTTCTTCTGTCATGAGTTTTCGCTTCTTGTTGCTATCTTCCGTCTTCTTTTTCAGGCCATCGCCAGGTCGCTCGGGCTCTATTCCCTCAACGGCCTCGTATGAGTCGTCACTGACGTCGTCATCGTCTTCTTCTTCGGCATTCTCCTGTTCTTCCAACTCCATAAGTTTTCGTTTCTGTTGAGCTCTCTCGTCCATGACCTCTTTGGCATTCCGGTTCAGCTCGCTGTAAGGGTCAAGTTTCCTCTTCGAGCGGCAGCCGCTTCCTTTTTAGTCTGTTTCTTCCTGTTCCATTGGTTCTAACCGAAGACACCTGGTCAGTTGATACTTTTGCAATGCAATATATCAGGTGGCAATAGCATCGGGAGACGGAGGCTGGAGAATGGGCGCGACACAAGTAGAGAGGCGAAGACTATGTTGCACGTACGCTGGTATCTTCACCGTAATAGTGTTTGGCGGGAGTCAAGCTCAAGAGGCCATTAAAGGCCTTCGAATAATCGCGCAAGCGATCCTATCGTTGTATATTAGCTCCATGCTCCAGGCAAATTGGCCTCAGTAGGTAGCGGGGCAAGCCGTTACCTGACGAACCTTTAATGACGATTCAGCCATTGCGTGGTGCTGTCGAGATCTGAATCGAGGCCTTTCCAAATAACTTTGTAAAGCACGAATATTTCTCGCACGGTCTCGATCAGCACAGGGACAATACAGGCGTTGATCTGTTCGTGAAGCTGGCTGTGGCGAAGCAGCTCGGGAGGCGAACGAAAATATGCGGCAGGTAAAGGCGGTCGGGCACTTTTTTTGGTGGCTCTGGATTTTTTCTTGCTTCTCCACTTGAGCCTTCGCAAAAATGTGGGGTCTGCCTGCTGTACTCCATGGTCGCCGAGAGCGAGCACAGCACCAACGTCTGATGCTATAATAATAACAGTGAACATTGGCCTGAATTGAATCGTGCCTTTGAGTCGAACGAGCTTCAGTTGCAAACCAGTACGGCGCCGCTTGTGTTTACCTTCTGCCTCGTCATGATTGCTACTCGGCGATTTACTACTTAGGTATTTGCTTCGTTGATCTACCTGCTTACAACTTTACCTCATCCTATATGCTACCAGGTTGAGCAAGTCCTAGTCTTGGGCCAGATGCATGCAAGCCACAATGAAGTTGACGAACAGGGCGCGGAAAAATTCGCACCCATCGGACGACTTTCCAAGTTGGGAATGTAATATGTGGTATTGACTCGCCGCCATCCCACCATTCCTTACACGATAACATCCAACTACAGATAAGAATAGCCTTGCTCAAAGTTACTTCATTTCTTCTTGCTGGCTTTCTTAGGTCCGGCGGCTGCCTCGCGCTTCTTGGCTTCCCTCGCCTCAGTCTCTGCTTTACGAGTCTTCTCTTGCTCTTCTTTTTCTTCTTTCTCAGCCTATAACGTACAGAAGAGTCAGCAAAAGCTCAAAAATGGAAGAGGACTTACCCGAGAAAGCAGGCTTTACTCGCTAACATGTGTGGTACTTACCTGTCTTCTGGCGGCATCAGCTGCTCGCTGCTCCCGAATGAGCATGAGACGAGTCAAGTCGGCCTTGGCCTGGTCAGTCTTGCCCTCTGCCTGTAGCTTCATGTATTTCTCCTTGGCAGCAGCGGCCTCCATAGCCTCTCTCTTTACGATTTCCAGGTGCATTCATGTTCTTGACGCCGTCGGCGATGTCGTTGACGCCGTCATCCTCGGGCTTGGCTTGTTTTCGAGCCGCCTTCGAGTGATTGGGATTAGCGGGCATGCCGCTGTCGCTTTCATCATCGCTGGAAGGCAAGTCTCCGACTTCGACAGTACGGGACCTTTGCTTAGCAATGGCAGCCTCTTTACGAGCCTTTTTCAAGGCCTTGCGGTCTTCCCGGTTCTCAGCCCCAGCTGGGGTTTTGGAGGTACCATCGTCGTCACTGTCTTCTTCGGAATCCTCTTCAGAGTCTTCACCCTCATCGGATCGATCTACTGCGGCATCGGCTGCCCACATGCTAATCTGGTTGCCGTCGGCATCAACAGGCTGTAGTGAGCGAGAGAATTTCTTGCCACCTGGAGTTAGAGCAGTACGTCAGTAGAGCTTTTCAAGAGATTTTTCCTAATCTCGACTGAAGGGTAGAAGATGGAGAAGACATTGCGACGTAAACTTTGATTGGATTTAACCACGTACCGCCTCTTGAAGGTTTGTTAAACTTTCCCGCACGACCCCGAACGCTTGCTGCTGCTGCCGGACCGCCTGCCATGTTGTGCAAATTTGCTTTCGTAGTGATAGGTTGAAAGATTGTGAAGAACGAGTCTTGTGGTGAATAAGATTCGCAACGCTTGGCAAGGTGTCAGGCTCTAAAGTTGGACGATAAAACAGGTCTCAATGTTGTAGATAGGGAGGTATGACCAGAAGGTGATTACACAACGGGCAGAGGCTGTCAGGGCAGAAATGTCTGGTCTGGTGGTGGCGGTTGAAGCGGGGTAGCGGGGTAGTTGGTTCGCTGGCAGATTTGCCCAGTGCCTAGATGGCTGATGGACCCAAACGGGCGGTTGGGTTGTCTGGTTTTTTATTATCTCCCTACTCCGTACGATAGTTGCAGACCAAGGCGAACTGGTCTGAGATACACACTGAAGAATCGAGGGATTTCTACCATCTTGAGGACTTGCTCGGACGTCGACTCAGTCTCGATTCCTCCTTTCATGCTGGGTGGATCTGCATGCCATGTTCTGCATTTCCGACTCGAATTAGTCATGGCTCGCTCGTGTGCTTATTGAGCCGAGTGACGCAGCAATTGGGCACCCGCGCATATCGGCATATGGCTCATCGTCCTTCCAATGCTTTGCAATCTTGAGAACAGAACCCGATTGTTCAACTGGGAGCTCGAGAACGGACACGTACTGTTTAGTCCTTAAGTCACAATCATGAGCGCCAGCAGAGCCAAGTTTACAGGCCCAACGGAAGCATCCGCCCACTAACAAATGAAAGGGGCCCTTATACTAAGCAGGTTCACGCGGGCCTGGCTCATCTTTCTTCCAGACCCACTCTTCTCTCGCTTGCAGGCTGCCCAGACCCACTCCATCTATAATTTGACGCCTGCTGCTGCTCTGGCTTTCCTTCTTTTTCTTCTTCTTCAACCTACTAGAAAAAAATCCTTCATATTCACTCTGGCTTCCATTTCAATGGATGCGACCGGAGGAAACTGGAGGAAAGATTGGACTCCAATCGTCGATCTTACCATTTGCTCTGCATGCGTTTCGGCGCTCGTGGCTCAGATAAAATTTTCAACCGACGGCACATATTTATTCCCTTGTTCGATCCCGCTTAATAGTCATCCGAGGGCTCGACCTGTCGTGCTCACGAAATGGAACCCGCATCTTGGTCCATCGAAAAGACGCAATTTGCACCAAGCGCGGCATGTCCATGCATACAATCGAGCATGCCACT
Organism: Epichloe scottii; assembly: GCA_021950295.1. NCBI lineage: Eukaryota > Fungi > Ascomycota > Sordariomycetes > Hypocreales > Clavicipitaceae > Epichloe > Epichloe scottii. The sequence continues at coordinate 4,328,634 of CP083247.1, read as the reverse complement.
TCGTAGTCCTCCAAAAGAGTCTTCCACACAAGAAGAAGACTCGCATCATGCCCGTGCGAATGGTTGGTGCCGATGCGCCTCTTCTGCGGTAGGGGCGATCATCTCTACTTGCACTGGCTCACTCGACTGCACCAACTGCACCGACCTTCCAAATGAGGTTGATGTGTACAAATCGCAGAGTCACGCTCGTGCGTCGTTCTAAAATAGCTTGTGGCGTTTAGATCACAAGTAGAATTTGCAGACGAGATTAATGCTTGATTTAATCCGTACACCACGTGCCTTGTTCTACCTGAACCTGAAGTATCAATTTGTGTTTGATACTGCCACCTTCTATATCCAAATCCAAGACGCCGACTCCCTTCGTCAATGCGTGGGTGCATAAGTGTGTCTGATTGTAATTGAAGGGCCTCAAGCCTCCCCCGGTGTTGCTCTAATATAATATCAGTACGGAGGCGGGCCAGCTAAGGATCGTAGAGACGGAGATCCTGGCGGACAAAGTTATTGATTGTTAAATTTGGTTGACTTTAAATATAAGAAAAAAGCCGCTCTTGACTCCCGGGAGGTGTCATGTTTTCATGCCCAACTTCGGAAGGTTTAACTTCAATAGATTCATAGACTCCGAGGTTTCCATCTTTTGATGGAAACCGAAAGGGCCCGAAAGTCAAATCGACGGCAGCATGCTTTGCTATTCCTAGATTTGCTAGACCGTGCGTGGAGAAAGTTGAGGAGAACAGCTGATGGGGTTTGACGGCGCAGAGCATATGACAAGGTCCTGGCATAGGCCGACACTTTCTATCAAACAGCCCTCATAATCCAACCAAAGCACAAGGATTTCTTTCATTGTATAAACGACTGAAGGATGTCCTCGAGTCTCTGTCTCTTCTTGCTGCGCAGGGATGAATCCTGTTGGTCATTAGAAGCATGGCTTGCTTTTTTTGTAGCTGTTGGAGGGGATGCAGGTCCGTAATTACTTTTCTCGTCTGCGATGCCGGGCCGGGTAAATGTCATTCGCTTCACGGAAAGTAGTCCTCGGCCGACGTATGACGGAGTATTGGTGATTCCACCTCGACCATTATGACCCAAGAATAAGCTCGCCATTGGCTTGGAGGGTAGGACAAAGGGCCCTACCACTGCTTGCACATCTGTCTCAACTCCGCGCGAGTGCAAATCTCCATCGCCACTAATTTGACCAATGAAGGAATACAACCAGAACGCCCAGGCTTCGAATGGTATTCCATGGCAAGACCCTTCTTGTCTCATAGCAGCGTCAATATCCCAACTCGGCATAAATGCTCTGGCAGTGTCGGTTAAATAGTCCAATAGTGGCGGAGCTTGACGGTTGGCCACGAATTTAACGGAGCAGCGAGAATCGCTGCAAAGGGACATTAGATCCGCATCCACTCTTTTCGCCTGGTCTCTGAGGCGATTGCTGTGGATTTGCTCAACAGGGGCAAGCAGCATCAAATATCTCAGGAGTGAATCCTCCATACCGGTACTTGACCTGGCTGTTTCCCAACCGTGCTCAAGAGCAAACGCATGGGGTCCTCCCAATCGCGTCTAGCCGCCGCGACATCGTACAATGAGAGCGAAGGAAATCTTGCCGCCCATCGAAGTGAATTTTGCGTAATATCTTTGTCGACCCATATGCGCAGGATTCTCAGGAGGGGGAATGGGTCATCTGTCTCAGTCCAACCCCGAAGGAGTCTATCGTTCACTTCCAAGAACGGAGTGCGCGGCTCATCGGCTGGTTGTATGATTTCCAGCGCACCGAGGTTCCTCAGGTCGGTGAGGCACAGCAGTTCACTGGTGCTGAATTGACAGCCTCCACTTATGACCAGGTGGGATAGGAAATCTGTGGTCAGGGATACCAAAGGCTCGACATATACTTTGAGCTCATCCGTCGGACGACATATATGATGCCTGAATCGATACAGACCAAGCGGTTTGTCTTCATCAACTGTGGTGAGGGACTTGGAGAATAGTTTCCAAGCGTACAAGCAGACACCCCTGTGACTTGAAGGTTAGGCTCAGACTCGTTTTTTCAGCAATGAAATGAGACAGAAGGGTTCCCAGATACATCCATGACGCCGAGAGTGCAATTCAACCTAAGAAAGCAAAAGATACACGTTGATTGCATTCATAATTACCTCGCTTCAAAAAATCTCCAAACGCGCCACAAGAGTCTGTCTGGAATAGCATCAATATGCTCTTCGGAAATGTCCCCGATGTTGTCAGCAACAACGTGTATTGCCATGTCAATCAAGGAACGCGGCCCCTGGCTTCCCTTGGGGTTGAATAGAGAATATTGTCTTCGGCGAGACCAATCTCGGTCACCACCTCGATCTTTGAGGTTTTGGCTTGGCACCGTCCATTCTCGGAAGACTTGACCAGAAGATTCGTCAAACATGACCAGGTGCCGTAGTGGGTGACATGGCCCATGCAGTGATGATGAAGATATGTGATGATAGATAAGTGGATGGCCAACAGGTGGGAGGTTATTGTGGTGGACGGGGGTGTGGTGCGTACTGAGCTTACCTTATTACCCGCACATTTGCCCGCCTTAAAAAGGGAGTGTTTATTAAGCACCCCTCTGGAGTAAATAGCACCCCTAAAGGTGGCTAAGGTGGCTGCGATAACTAATACTAGCTGCCTATAGTAAATTACATACTAAGTCTATACTAAGTATCTACCTACTCCCTAACCACCCCCTGCCCTAGCTAAATTATCTCTACCTATAGCCTAGCCTTTACTATAGTCCTCTCTTCTAATTATAATAATAGCTATGCCTAAAGGTATTATATAAGCTAATTATTAATATATAATGTATCTTATAATAGTATAGTGCATTATTATATAACTATTCCTAAGTTATTAGCCTCTATATTATCTAAAATCTCTAGTGTTAAGGTATTAGAGGTATTATTATTATTAGAGTTAAAGTTAGTAAGCCTATTAAGTGCATAACTATATAACTAAGGATATTCTATGCTAGGCTTATATAGGTTATTATTAATATTATTAATATTATTAGGGTTATTAGGGACTTTAATAACCTTATATAAAGCTATTTAGACTATACTAATTATAGTAAGTGCTATTAAGGGCAGTGGTTATAGGGTATTATAAGCCTTATAACCCTTATTAGCCTCTATTACCTAGGTATGTTTAAAAGCAAATAGCTTATATAAGGTCCTAATAATAGGATTTCTCTTCTCTAACCTAAGAGCCCCCTTAGGCTTGCCTTTTCCTTATATTAGCATAGGATTAAATAGTCTTACCTAGGAATTATTATTATTATTATTAGTATTACTATTAAGGCTTAAACTATTATAATATTAGTGCTAATGCTTATTAACCTTAGTATATTACTAAAGAAAATACTAGTAAAGTATACTATAAGATATAATAAGCTTATAAGGATAATAAGGTAATGTAAGGGCTTTTTTAAGGTCTTTATCTATAGCTATTTCCTTATTTATTATAAGTTATAACATAATAAATAAGACTTTATTATAGATAATGCTATAGATAGGTTTTTATAATAGATTTAATATCTTATAATATTTATTATTTATAGACTATTATATCTTTATATATTAATTAACCTAGTATATTTATAGGCAATAGAAAATAAAGGTTAGATTGCCTATCCTACTTATTAAAATCCTCTTTATAGTAGTATTTAATAACTTAATAATAAATAGAACTATATAGCTAAAGTAGTAATATTAATTAATAAAGCACTTTATAATCTTTTCCTTCTATAGATTAATCTAGGTTTTTATAATATAATTAATAGTAGCTACTAGGACCTTACTAGGCTACTAGAAGCGCTCTAATTTACGCTTAAAGTTAGCCTTTGATTTATATAATATAAGGGCATTCTAAGCCTTTAGAAAAGCTATAAATTTAGGTACCTATATAGTTTACTAAATCTCTTTATTATACATAGCCTTTAGAAAAAAACGCTTACACTTAGCTAGTATATTTATATTAACGTGCTACTAGTATAAAATATATGGTATACTATTAAAATATAGGTTCCTTTTAAGTGCGTTTATTAGAGATATTTTATAGTCTATAATAATAATATAGGGCTTCTAGATAGATTAGTCTTTTTAAAGCTTTATAATAATATTAATAACCTAGTAATAATTATCTTTAGTCTTATTACTTAAGAAATAAGTTATAAATTAGAAAGTCTTCTTTAATAGTATAATACTATAAGTATTAAATAATAGAAGGTTAAAGTAATTTATTTTATATATATAGTTAAGGAAAAGGATATTTAGGTATTTCTTTAAGAGTTTAAGCCTAGAGAGAGGTATAATAAAAAGCCTTATAATATAACTATTATAACTTCTTTTATCTTTATAGAAAAAAGCCTTACTATTATAGAGTTAGTTATATAGCTACTTAACTTCTAACTAGCCTAATAGCTTAGATATCTAATGCCTTTAGATAATGTTATAGATATTATAATAATTAATACCCTATATATTATTAATATTATCTTATTAAAGCTTCTTAAGAATTATAGTAGGTTTCTAGCTATTATTATAGGTATTAATAATCTCTTTCTTATATTTATAAATAACTTTACGCTAGGAGCGTAAAAATATAGTAGTGTTTATTAGCTTATAGTTATAAGCCTTTATTATTAGCTACTTAATAGTGTGAATACCCTTATATACTAATACTATTAATCTAAATAGATAGGCTATTATTTATAAGCTTATATTCTTATAAGACTTAGTTTTATAAGCCTTAGTATTATGCTATAAGGTATACTTCTAGCCCTTATAGTATTAAAGGATAATTCACGTAAAATTACTAGCATTTAGCCTTTTTCTATAAATCATAAGGTTATACCCCTTAGTGTAGTAGACTTTATTAATAGCCTCTTAGGTAGCTTAGAAGCTATTAAATTAATAATTATAAAGTAACTCTATAATTATAAGAGATATATGCCTTTAGCTAGTGTAAATAGCTTTAAATTAGAATTATAATTGTGATTGCAATTGCGATTATAATGCTTAGTGTGTGTAATGTATACAGAGGAGGGAATTGCTATGGAAAATATTAGGTCTAACTACTAGGTCCCCCGTAAAAATTTGCTAGGTAGCCAGTATTAGTTACTAGTAGCCACTAGCCACCTTTGGGGGTGCTATTTACTCCAGAGGGTGCTTAATAAACACTCCCCTTAAAAAGCAGCGATCTCGGGATAAAGTACTCCGTAAAGCCAATCAAATGAGTGTTACTACTTGTTATGGACTAGCCCCTAGGCAACTGCTGTTAGGCGTTGATATAATATTAAGAAACTTAAGGAGGGAAGAAAGGAAAAGAGCTAGTCTATCCCCCTTTATGCCCCTTATATCCCCTAGCTATCTTATATTAGCCTCCTTCCTAAACCCTTACTAGTTCCTATTAGCCACCTATCCTTTTGCGCTATAACTAATGCTTAGGTAAAGCCTAAGCCCTTTATATACCTCCCTACTTACCTATCCTAGTAATATCTCCTAAGAGTATAAATTATCCCCTATTCCCTTTAAAACCTTCTTACCCCTTATCCTATCTATATTATTACCCTTTTACTAATATTAATATCTCTTATATAAGTAATCCGCTCTCTACTCCCTTTAACTTAAATATAGTATACCTCTGTGTTATATATATCCTAGTATTAGGTTATAGGGTTATCTCTACCTATTATAGTTTATTATTATTGCCTTAAATATAGTATATATACGCGTTATATATATCCTAGTAGTAGGTATAGAGTTATCTCTACCTATTGCGTTATATTATTATTATTATATAGCATATATAACGCGGCTTATGCGTAGCCTTACTAGCCCCTTATATTATTATAATAACCCCTAACCCTACCTCTACTAGTTTATTACCTTACCTTTACTTTTATATTATATATAAAAACATTTTACTTACCTTCCCTTTTCCCCCTTAACTTTCCTTTTCCTAACTTTACCTTCTATATATTATAATTCTATCTTAGATTCTTTCTACTCCTTTATTAAACCTTAATTATATTTTATATAAATACTTATTAATATACTATACCCTTATAATCCTTCTCCCTATAGCCTTACTATACTTACTATACCTCTTACCTATTCTATAGGTAAATATCTTATAAAAGGTAACTTAAATAATAAGTAGTATACTATACTTACCTTAGTTTTTTATCCCTATAGTCCTTATATAAAATAAGCCCTAACTATAGGTATTATAGACTATTACTTACCTAAGAGTAGTAAGTCTTACTCTCCTTATTAATATAATTATATTACCTATATTTAGCTAACTAGGTACCTATCTACTAACCCTTACCTCTATTATACCCTAAAAGATCTTAAAGCTAAAATTACTATAGGCTAGTATATTATAAAACCTAGTATTACTAAGTTAGTAACTATAAAGTAAAAATTACCTATTTTATCCTAGAAATACTAGTCCCTTATTACCTACTAAAATACTCTTCTTAATTAGGCCTAGTTTAATCTAGTACTTATTTATTTAGCCCTTAGGCTATCCCCCTTAACTAATACTCCTACCTTAAATATAACTAGACTTAATATTATCCCCTTTATTAGTAATAGTCCCTTAGCTAGTTATAGAATAAATAACTTACTATACTAAGTTACTAATGCCTTATTTTAGTAAAACTAGTAGCTTATAAATAGTATAGTTACTATATAATAGGATTTCTATAAGTATTTTACTACTATAATTAGTATACTTTTCTCTAGTTATTACTATATTAGTCCTAAGACTAATTCTTAATATATTAAGCTATATAATAAATTACCTTCTTATTACTATTAGTATTAATCCTAGTGCTTTTCTAGTATTCCCCTTACTAATTTATATTAAATATAGCTTACCTTTCCTAATAGGACTAGTTATCCTTATACTAAGTCTAAATATCTTCCTATTACCTCTAGTAATTATATAGGAACTAAGCCCCTACCTATATACTCCTATCTTTTACTCTCTAGGTAATATACCTCTCCTATTATTTAGTATTAGGGATAGAGCTATAATAACTATTATATAAATATCTATTACCCCTAAGCTAAATATAGTTTATCCCTTATTTAATATATTACCCCTATTAATAGGAGTAAAATAAAGTTTAATAGTGCCTTTAGTAAGATTAATAAGGATTTAGTAGCTAAAATAGCTATAGTAAGAGTATATCTTAGTTATACTAAATAATTTATTATAAGTAGTAGTATAAGTATACCCCTAGTCCTATATATAGTCTCTCTTAGTAAATAACTTTTACTTAATTAACTTAGTTTATTATTATATTATATATCCCCCTATTTCTATTTAAAGTTATTTAGTGCCTATATATTTACTATATTCTCTAGTAGTTCCTATATTAGTTATAAGTAACCTACTTATTTAACTAGTATATTATATTTATTACCTTTACCTAGTGTATTTTAAGCTATAAGGATTTACTTTATATAGTATTCCTTAATAAGTTTATTATTATTCTCTAATAATATCTATTCTAAATCTAGTCTAGAGTCTTAAAGCTTTTAACTTAGAAAGGGGTTTATTACTACTTACTCTATAAGATTTATATAGAAAACTAGGTAAATACCTCTTAGTATATCTAATTAGACTATAAGTAATATTAGGACTTCTATAATAGTGTATTTTATAGTAATCTAATTAAGCTTCTATAAAGGGTAATTAGTTTTAATATTCCTAAGTAAAAGCTATACTTTATCCCTAACCTAGAAATATTTTACTAGGTAATATAATACTAATATTATATTCTATTAATATTATTATATATATACTATTATAGCCTAAGCTAAATAAGTTCCCTTTTAAAGGTATTTTAGGAACTAAATTACTCTTCCCTTAGAGATTATAGTAAATAGTGCTAGGTCTAGCTATAACTAAATAGGTTTTAAATTATAGCTATATAGTAATCTATTAGGACTTACCCCTATAACTAAGAATATCCTATTATTAATTATAAGCTAATAAGTAGCTAAGTATTTAAGCTAATTATACTATAAGAAGGAGATAAATATATATAGTATTACTTACACCTCCTAGTTTACCTATTCTATACTACTATCTATTTATAAGTAATATAATATAAAAAGGAGTTAGTTAATCCTAACTCTTAAGTATAATATTATCTAGAAGTTTCCTAACTAATCTAACCCTTAGTCTATAATAATTAACTAAGGAAAACCTTAAAATCTTTACTATACTATCTTAAACTATTTTATATACTCCTTAGCTATAATAAAGGTTATTACCTTTAATTAAATAAACTTAGAGAGCCTATTAGTAATAACTATAAGGAACTAGGGCTATTTTAGGGATAATACTAGTAAGTTTATTATAAAGTTAATAGAGATTTATAACTAGAACTAGTTAGGGATTAGTAATAGTTTTAATAAGCCCTAATATTATTAATAACTTTTATAATTACTAAAGTAGTAGTAATTATAAATAAACCTTATAATATCCTATAATATCCTATCCTAATAAAACTACTACTATAAGATCTAAAATATTATATTATATCCTAGGTGCCTTACTACTAGTAAATTATAATATTATTAGATAAGCATTATTATAAGAGATTCCTAGGCTAGGACCTAGGTCTAGCCCTAAAACTAAAGCACTCTATAAGCACTTAGTAAGTAATTTATAACCTATTCCCTTATTATTACTTCTAGTAAAAACTTCCTTACCCCTTCTTAAATTACCTAAAGCTAGATATAGTATATTAAGTTTAATTAAATTACCTAGTCCTATAAAGTCTATAAGTACCTTATAGTAAAGAGAGCTTCCCTAGTTAGTAATAGTGCTATATATAATAATAGTAAACTCTAGCTATAACCTATCCCTAACTCTAATAGTAACTATAAGAGTCTTAAAATAGTAATAGGCTATAGTATTTATCCTATTCTTATACTAGGTCCTAACCTATTCTAGTCCCTTTATAAAAGAGCATTTAAGTAGTAAGCCTATATACTAGGCTTATATTAGAGGTAAAAGTTAAATAAAGTAAGTATATCTACCTACTAGGCTTAATATTTTAATATTAGCTAAGGTATTATAAAGTATTCTAAATTCTTATAATCTATATAAATTATAAATAGGTAGGACACTCCCTATAGTTTTACTAACTATACCTTAAGATAAGAGATAATAGCTAGAAGCTTCTTATTATAAATAGTATAATTCCTTTATAAGGCTATAAGGCTTATAAAATAGTATATAATAGGGTATAGGATATAATCCTAACCCTCCTATAAGAGGCACTCTTCTAGGGCTATCCCTAAATAATTTACTTTAACTACTATTAGCTAGTCTAGGTCTTACTATGCTAGGACTAGGTATTTAATAAAAGCCTCTTTAAGCCTTTTAAAGGCAGTGTTTTCCTTAGCTCCCTATTAAAATAGAATATCCTTCTTAGTAAGGCATATAAGTAAAGTAGCTAGCTCTAAAAAATCCTAGATAAAATCGCAGTAAAAATTCGTAAACCTAAGGAAACTATAAACCCTCTATAACTTTATAAGGGCTACCTATTCCCTAATAGCTATAACCTTTATAGGATTAGGGTAAATAGAGTAACCTACTATAATAATATAGCCTAGGTACTAGACCTCCTTTATAGCAAACATAGACTTATTAAGATCTAGGTAAAGGCTTACTACCCTTAATTAGCCTAATATTAGCTAAACCTTAGCTATATAGTCCTTCTTTAATCCCCCTAAATAGACTAAGATATTATCTAAATATGCTATAATAAAATCCCCTAATATATTCCCTAAGGACTTATTAATATAATATTAAAAGGTAGCTAGTACTCCTACTAGGCTAAATAGGTAAACTAGCTATTTAAATAGCCTAAACCTAGTTTAAAATGCTATTAAGTGCTCCTTACCTTTAGCTATCTATAGTTTATAGAATACTATATAAATATTAACCTTTATAAACTATTATACTTAGGAGAGTAAGTATAGTATTTCCTTAATTAATAGGAAAGGGTAATAATCCTAGGCTATTATCTTATTAAGTATATAATAGTTTACATAAAAATACTAACTATCTCTAGCCTTCTTAACTAGAAGAATAGGGGCTACTACTAATAAGAAGCTTACTTAAATCTATCCCTTATCTATTAAGTCTATAATCTAGTGTCTAATCTCTAAGAGTTAGTCCCTTAGTATATTATATAATAAACCCTATAGAAGTGCTAGTTTAGACCTATCTAGGTTTTTATATATATATATATAGTAATTAAGAGACCCCCTATAAGGAGGCAAGCTATTTACTTTTACTTTATTAAATAAGTCCTTAAAGTTTACTAGTTTATCTAGTAATATTAAAGTATTAGGGTAGGTAGGTTTTAACTTTAGGGTAGTAATCTATAGCACTATAGTAATTTCCTTTAGACTTATAGTAATAAACCTTATAGTTATATTCTTCTTATATTAGGCTTATTAGGCTTTTACTATATATAAGAACCTAATAATTCCCTAAACTAGTTTACTTATACCATATTCTATAGCCTTAGAAATATATAGACCCTTAGCTACCCTAATTACTAACTATTACTTAGCTATATAAATAATAATATCTTACTATTTTAACTATAGCATCCTAAAGATTATATCTTAAGTAAGACCTAATATAATATATAGATATACAAATAATTCCTACCTATTAATATTAATCCTTATATATACTATATATATAATTAAAGACATATCTTCCTAGGTATAGACCCCCTTCTTCTTATTTCTACTACTATATAAACCTATCTTTACTTTAGTAATTATATAAGCTCTAGGCCTAGTTATTATGCTACTAATTTATTAATAGCGCTATAGTAATTATACCTACTATTAATTTAGATATTAAGGTATAAATATATATTAAAGAGTATAGGAACTAAGAATAGTGGTTAATCTATATAGTATTCTATATTTTCCTCTATATCTATATACTAGCTATACTTATCCTTATCTATAGGTAATAACTAGCCTTTACGCCCCTATATAAGACTTTACTTAGGGGCTACTTATTTTCCTAGGGTTAAGTATTAACCTCCTTATTAATACTCTCCTTATTTACCTTATATATATTAATAGTAACCTTTAAATAAGGTTAGTAAGTAGGAAGGAAAGTATACTCTTAGATTTAGTATTCTATTAAGCTATAATATAAGTAGTATTTCTTCTTATAGTATCTTATTATTTTATCTATTATAACCTATTAAGCCCTTAGCCTCTTACTATTAGTCTTTTAGGGCTTCCTTTTCTCTTTATATTAGCTTATTTACTAGAGTAAGTTAATATAGCCTAGACTCTAGTTATTAGTGTATTACTATCTTAGTTTATTAGGGTATAGGTTATACTAGCTAGGGTTTGTGTTAGGTTTAATACTTATCCTCTAAGGCTAGGGCCTTAATATTAACTATAATACTATAGTATTATAAGACTATAAGAGGGTAATCTATATAACTAATTCCTTTACTAATACTAATCTCTCTTAGCTACTTATTAAGAGTATATTATAACTTTACTAGCTTAATATTACTTACTTACTACCCTTCCCTTACTATAGAGAGTTTCTATTTAAAGTAAATAAAGAATATAGTAAATAACTCCCTAAACCCTTACTTAATCTAGTTAAGTTCTATAAGGGCTATCTCCTATTTATAAGGGTTAGAGAATATGCTTTCTAGGTAGCTAAGGAAGCTAATAAGAGAGTAGTTATATAAGTAACCTACCTTAAAGTATATAGCTATATAAAACTAGACCTTTAGTACTAAGTTTTAGTAAATAAATATCTATTAGTCCTTATTATCTCTAATAAAGTCCTTATTTACTTCTAACTTATATTATATAAGAAACCTTTATATAGTAAATATAGTTTTATTACTATTATATAGATTACCTATAGGGATTAGTTTTTAATATAATTATTATATAGTAGGTAATATAGTAAGGGTAGTATATTATATAGGAGGGTATAGGTCTAATACTAGGGGTTAAATAGGGGTATTTATTAGGGGGCTAACTAGAATAGTAGTAGTAGGTTTATATAAACTTAGTATTATAAAGTCTTAATCTCTCTTACTTACTACTTAATTATAAGTTAAAGTATATTAATTTATATATTATAAGCTAATAGTAGTAATATAGCATTTATTAATAAGGTTCTTATCCCTAGGTTTCCTTTAACCTATAGTTATAGTGTATCTATTATATTATTTTCTTCTATTATGTTAATTTATTTGTTTATTTATAGTAATGCTATTATTTTTAGTAGCCCTTTATTAAGGCTAAAGGAAGTTTCTTAAATATTATAAACTAGCCCCTAGGTAACTACTATTAGGTATTAATATAATATTAAGAAACTTAAGGAGGGAAGAAAGGAAGAGAGCTAGTCTATCCCCCTTTATGCCCCTTATATCCCCTAGCTATCTTATGTTAGCCTCCTTCCTAAACCCTTGCTAGTTCCTATTAGCTACCTATCCTTCCACGCTATAACTAATGCTTAGGCAAAGCCTAAGCCCTTTACAAGAGTATAGGAACTAAGAATAGTAGTTAATCTATATAGTATTCTATATTTTCCTCTATATCTATATACTAGCTATACTTATCCTTATCTATAGGTAATAACTAGCCTCTATACCTCTATATAAGACTTTACTTAGGGGCTACTTATTTTCCTAGGGTTAAGTATTAATCTCCTTATTAGTACTCTCCTTATTTACCTTATATATATTAATAGTAACCTTTAAATAAGGTTAGTAAGTAGGAAGGAGGGTATACTCTTAGATCTAGTGTTTTATTAAGCTATAATATAAGTAGTATTTCTCCTTATAGTATCTTATTATTTTATCTATTATAACCTATTAAGCCCTTAGCCTCTTACTATTAGTCTTTTAAGGCTTCCCTTTTCTCTCTATATTAGCTTATTTACTAGAGTAAGTTAATATAGCCTAGACTCTAGTTATTAGTGTGTTACTATCTTAGTTTATTAGGGTATAGGTTATACTAGCTAGGGTTTATATTAGGTTTAATACTTATCCTTTAAGGCTAGGGCCTTAATATTAACTATAATACTATAGTATTATAAGACTATAAAAGGGTAATTTATATAACTAATTCCTTTACTAATACTAACCTCTCTTAGCTACTTATTAAGAGTATATTATAACTTTACTAGCTTAATATTACCTACTTACTACCCTCCCTTTACTATAAAGAGTTTTTATTTAAAGTAAATAAAGAATATAGTAAATAACTCCCTAAACCCTTACTTAATCTAGTTAAGTTCTATAAGGGCTATCTCCTATCTATAAGGGTTAGAGAATATACTTTCTAGGTAACTAAGAAAGCTAATAAGGGAGTAGTTATATAAGTAACTTACCTTAAAGTATATAGCTATATAGGACTAAACCTTTAGTGCTAAGTTTTAGTAAATAAATATCTATTAGTCCTTATTACCTCTAATAAAGTCCTTATTTACTTCTAACTTATATTATATAAGAAACCTTTATATAGTAAATATAGTCTTATTACTATTATATAGGTTACCTATAGGGATTAGTTTTTAATATAGTTATTATATAGTAAGTAATATAATAGGGGTAGTATATTATATAGGAGGGTATAGGTCTAATACTAGGGGTTAAATAGGGGTATTTATTAGGGGGCTAACTAGAATAGTAGTAATAGGTTTATATAAACTTAGTATTATAAAGTCTTAATCTCTTTTACTTACTACTTAATTATAAGTTAAAGTGTATTAATTTACGTATTATAAGTTAATAGTAATAATATAGTATTTATTAATAGGGTTCTTATCCCTAGGTTTTCTTTAACTTATAGTTATAGTGTATTTATTATATTATCTTCTTCTATTACGTTAATTTATTTATAATAATACTATTCTTTTTAGTAGCCCTTTATTAAGGCTAAAGGAAGTTTCTTAAATATTATAGACTAGCCCCTAGGTAACTACTATTAGGCATTAATATAATATTAAGAAACTTAAGGAGGGAAGAAAGGAAGAGAGCTAGTCTATCCCCCTTTATGCCCCTTATATCCCCTAGCTATCTTATATTAGCCTCCTTCCTAAACCCTTGCTAGTTCCTATTAGCCACCTATCCTTCCGCGCTATAACTAATGCTTAGGCAAAGCCTAAGCCCTTTACAGTCTTAAAGAATATTTTACTACCTTATTATAATAAAGTAGTAACTAAGTATTATATTTTACCTATAAATAAATAGAATATTTAAATTAAGTTCTAAATTATTATCTAAGGGCTTTTACTTATATAAAGTAAATAAATTAGGCTAATAATTTACTAATAGTATAATTTACTTATAATATAAGTAAGTATACTATATATAGCTATATACCTATAGAGGTACTATAAGTGTTACGTGGCAGAATGCCCAGAAGCGGAAGGGACCCTTACAGGGCCAGATTCAGTAACCTAGAGTAGGGGATAACTCAATTCTTATAATATACTTTACTCCTAATAGTAACTTTCCTAAAGTAAACTTAGCACGATTTATAACCTATTAAATCCGTTAGCCCCTCTAACGGATTTAACCCCTTACGTGCTAAATCAGCATATAATAAGTGGTAGTAATTAGAGATTCTTTCGTTGCGCACCTCTGGTTATCTAAGAACAATAGCCTTATGTCTAAAACTAACTATTTATAACGCTAATTTAACCCCCTTTTAAACTTTCTAGTAAATAAGACTAAATTATAACTTATTTACTAATTTAGAGCTTTTAATAGTACTAATCTAGAATTTAAACATTAGAAATAAAAACTTATTAGAATTAACAAATAAGAGGATTTAAATAAGCTTACCTAGTATAAATTTATTAATAGAATAGTAATAAGACATAAATAGCTAGTATACTAAGAACCTCCTATTTATTAGAATACTATAGATTTATAAACTATATGCCTTATATAGAATTAAGTTAAGTCCTATATTATAAAAGCTAAATCTAAGGGATTTCTTTATAAATCTAGTTAATCTAAAGGTAGTAAGGAGTCTAAGAAGAGGTCTAAGAGCACTACTAGTCTAGTTAGTAATGCTAATACTACTAAGACTAGGAATAGTATAGAGAAGGGCAAAATTAATAAAGAAAAGGGGATTAAAAACTACCCTAAAAACAATACCACTACTTAATATCTATAACCCCCTAATTACTTATTAAAATTAGACCTAGGAAACCTATAGCTAGGACTATTAGGAAGCACACTAGGTTTAGGGGAACTTTATACTAAGCTAGCTAAATCTAATATAGCTAGGATCCTTTAGGAAGTAATTAGTTAATAATAGCTTATATAGCGGGTAATAATAGAAGAAGTAGTAATAGAAATAGAGCGGTTAGTAATAAAACTAATAACTAAAATTAGGAGCTTATAAAGTATAGGAGCCTTAGTAAGGTTAATACTATAACTATAGAATATAACTTAGGGAATAGTATATCTACCTATAGACTAGGGGTAGTATAATAGTAATCCATATACTAACCTAAACTAAATAGTGCTAATGGTATAACTAATACCACTATAATATTAGTAGGGATACCTATAACCTTAGTAGTACCCTTACTAAGGTTATCTATAAGGATAATACCCTCTAAACTAGGAATAGTATATAAATCTAAGTTTTTAAGGTAAGATAGATTTAGCAATAGATTAGGACTAGAATCCTTAACGCGTAGACGTAATAGAGTAATAGGTAGATTTAACGTAGAAAATTATAGATATTAGACACTTTAAGCCTTAATATAAGCCTAAGGAAGCTAGTAATAATCTTATTATATATAATAGGAAGTAGACTATTTTTTATAATATTAAATTATAGATATAGGTGGTTAAAGATTACTTATATTATGCTAGTCCTAGCTAATAAGATATTATTTAGAAGAAAGTCTAGATGCTATTCTAAGGAGATATAATAGTATAGTATAGGTAATATCTTAATTTAGGAGAAAGGAATGCTATATTTAGTGGAATATTAACTATGTTTATAGTAGTTAGAAAGGAATTCGGCATTTAAGTCTAGGATGTAATAGTATAGCTTAATAAGGCTAAATATATAAGAGAGGATATTATAAAGGAGGTATCTTTTTGTAAATTTATATTAAAAATTTTCTAGTATACTAGAGCGAATAGTAAGATAATAGACTATTAGCTATTATTATGCCTGTGTTATAAACTCTACCTAGGATTGCGTTAAATATGTCTAATGCTAATAAAAGAGGACATAAGATTAGCATATATTATAATAGTGGATAATAAGAGACATAACTTATATAACCACCTATGTAATAAGGGTTATACCGCAAATAGAAAAGGCAAAGGCAAAACTAAGGTCTATTTCTAACAAGAGGAATCTAGTAGTGATTTAGAAGAGGAAGCAAAAGGAGCCTAAGCTAATTAGAATAGGCTATTTAATACATAATTCTCTCTAGAAAGTTAATAGTATAGATAGGATAATTAAAATATATAAAGATTTTTAGGTGGTTTTTAGCTAAGGTTATACTAGTAAAATCAGCCCTTTAAGGAGTAAAACTAGAAACCTTAGTGGAATAAATCATAGTAAGAAGATAAAGCAAGGAATCGCCCTAGACCTAGTTAAAATAGGTAGGAAAATCTACTAAACTAACTAAATAAATAATAATATTAGGAGACTTTATTATTAGGGTAGGCAAGCTAATTATAGTAGCTAAGGCAGTTTTAGCATTAGGAGAAAACACCTATAAAGGAGAAGGAATATATATATATTATAGTATATAAGGATAACTCTAATGTAGAATAGTATAAAACCTATCTTAAAGACTATAGATACTATATAGTAGGAGAAGGGGAGGTTTTAGAAGATAATAATAAGGAAAGCTAAGGTTAAGATTCGAATTTTATAGAGATATATTTTGTTAAAAATAACAGAAAGAAAGTTAAGAAACCCACTATAGAGACAGGTCTAGCTAGACCTAGATAACTAAGCCTAGGATAGGTTATTAAGGCTATAGTAAGACTATAAGAGGTAGAGTATAATAGGAAAAAGGCAAATACTTTCCTTAAAATTCTAATTAAATTTAATAATAAAGGCAAGAGCTACTAAGTCTATCTTAATATAGGAATGTTATTAATCTTAGCGGATAAGGCATAGCTATAGTAGTATAGAGCAAATATAAAGTAGGGAACGTAGAAACTAAAGCTAGTCTTAGGAGTCTAGTCTTCCTTTTTTATTACTAAAACCACTACTTTTAACTTTTATATCCCTAGGATAGCGTGTGGAACTAAGATAACTAGATATTTTATAGTAATAGCAAATATAATACTAAATCTAGGGCCTAAATTACTACTTAGTATAAATTTCCTATATAATTTTAGGGCAAAAATTAATTTTATATAACCTAAGGTAGTATTTAGATTAGTATATAGCATAATAGTGTAGGTAGAAATATTTTAACTAGTAAGCAAAGTTCCTTACTAATAAGTAATTATAGCATAGATAGTAATAATTCCCCTAAAGGCATGGTTATATATGCTAGTTACCTAGAAGGCAGGATAGAAGAATTAGAAAACAAGCGTTTATTATATACTATTGTGTTTAACATTTCTCCTAGACACACTCTTATGCAAATCTAGCTAGGGATAGATAGTTGCTTATAACCTAACTAACAAAACCATTACTATTTCTAAGCACTAGAAGGTTATATATCTAATAGTAGCTAGGGAGGTTACTATAAACTATATAATTAATAACCTATTTACATATTATGCCTTTTTTAGTAAAGATATTATAGAAAAGAGTAAAGAGAAGGCTAAAACTAATAAGGAGACTAAAGAAGAGGAAGATAACCTTAATCTAAAGAAAGTTAATATAGGAGTACTCTCTTATAGAATCTTATATCCTAAGGAAATTCTATTTATAACTAATTAATTTAGGGTATAGGTAGCTAATATTAATAAAGAGGCTATAAATAAACTTATTAAGTTAATAGATAAATATAATATCTACCGTAATAGGGGTATTATACTAATGCTAGAAGACTAGAAAATAAGAATTAATCTTATAGAGGGATAGTAGCATTAAATAAGGCTAATTAGGCCTTATAAACTTAGAAAATAGGATGCTAATAAACTTAATAAAGTATATAATAAACTCTATATAAAAGGGAAGATATTATATCTAGATAAACTAGTAGTAATTACGTGCCTAGCGTTTATAGTCTAGTAAGAAACTAGCTAAGAGAGGAAAGGAAGAGTTATAGTTAATATAAGACTACTAAATAATATAGTAATGCCGGATATATACCCTTTACCTAACTAAAGCAATATTATAAATAATACCTATAGTAAGAAAGTGATTTCTCTTTTAATAAAACCGGTTTTTTCTATTAACTACCTATTTAATAAGACTATTAAGCGCGCATAGTAGTAATATTAAATAGAGGTCTAGAAGTGTTAAATATGGCACTAATAGGGTTTAAAAACTCTCTAGCTTTTGCCTAAAGATTTATAGATAGACTATTCTAGAAGCATAAACACTTTATTTAGGTATATATTAACAATATTATTATGTTTTTAGATAATTTAGAAGAGTATTTAAGCTATCTTAAAACGGTTCTTAAAATCCTTAAGGAGAATAGATTAATAATTGCCACGAAAAAGTTATTTATTAGCTACCTTACTATTTAGTTACTAGGATTTGTTATTAATAGTAATAGAATTATAAATACTAATAATTAGCTTAAAGCGTTTTAAAAGATAATATTTCTAAGTAATTTATTAAGTCTTAAGACTTTTATTAGAATAGCTGGATTTCTATGTAATAGAATCCTATAGTTTAATATATAAATCTAACTATTATAGGCATAAAAAACAGCGTTATTACGCGAATTTTAAGAAAAGAATAAAAAGATTACTAGCATCTTAAAGCTAATATAGAAGAGAAAAACATAACTAAAGATGTTTTTGCTAACTAGAGATAAGGAAAAGGCGTTTAAAGATATTAAGACATTTTTAAGTAAGAAACAAACTTTGTAATACTATAACCTAAAAAAGCCGCTATTCTTTAAAATTAATGCTTATAAAGAGGGATTTAGTCTATATATTTTCTAGCTATAAGAAGAATAGGATAGTTAAAGTATTCCTAGGAAAGAGATCTAAAATAACTAGATATAGCTAATTCTATTCCTTTCTAGAGTAATATTAAGCGTTAAAAAATAATATAGTTTAATAGAGGCAGAGGTAGCTATAATTACGTAAAGCATTAGAAAGCTCTAGAAGATAGTATAATCTAATAATGCTATAGTTAATATATTAACTAACTATTCTCTAGCAAAGGGCATTATTAAATATACCTTATTATTAATAATAGACCTTAATAAGGCTAATTTAAAACTAGCTAAAGTTACAAATTATTTGTTATAATTTAGCCTAAAGGTAATATATATGCTAGGAGTGTTAAATATGGTTCTAGATATACTCTCTAGATTACTAGTAGAGGTAACCTACAGGGAAGTAGCGTAGAAAAGCTAATATAATAAGTTAGATACTAGTGTATATTTTAGCGAAGAATATACCGTAACTATAATTATAAATAATAAACTTAAGGCTAGAATTATTAAGGGGTACTAATCTAATTATAAGTTTAGCTAAATTATTATATTAATAAAAGCCTACTAAGAAAGATAAGCAGCAAAGAACGCTAGAACTAGACTAAAGATCCCTCTATATAGCTAGGATTTATGCGAGGATAGATTATTATACTACTATAGTAGGGATAGATTTTTCTACCTATATATTCTAATAGCGGAGGTTAAATCTATACTATAATTAGTATATAATAAACAGCAACACTTTAGAATTATAAGGATAGTAGTAGAATTATAGTTAGTCTATTTTACATAAATAAGTTAACGTATTCGTGATTATATAGCCTATTATACAGTGTGTTAGGAGAATGCAATTAATTGTGCAAAGCCCCTAGGGGAAATGCGGCCCTTATAGTTAAAACTAACGCTATTTTATATAATTTCCCTTAATTTTATAACGGATATACTAGAGGTCTTATTAGTAAATACTATATAGTAAATAGAAGGGTATATAATATATAACTTACTATGCCCTATAAACTACCTTTTTAGTAAGAGAATATTATTAATACCTAGATATACTATATATCCCATGGAAATCTAGGCAGAATTACTTCTTTAGGCACTATATATTATAGATTAGGGGTTACTAAGATAGATTATAAGTAATAGAGACCTAAAGTTTATATCTAACATATAGAAAGCTATATTTAAGCAAGTAAGGGTAAAACTCCTTATAAGTACTATATATTATCCCTAGATAGATAGAATAGCTAAAAGAAAGAACTAAATAGTAATAATTATAATATAGTATTACATAGTAATAGACCTAGATATAACATAGACATTGCTATTACTAGTATTATAATACTAACTAAATAACACTATAGCGACAAGTACTAGCTAGGCACCTAATAAGCTATTATATAGATTTTAGCCTTTAAGTATTATTAACCTTCTTTTACCTAATGATATAACTAACGCAGGGACTAGCATAAATGACATTATAGTACTATAGAAACTATATTAGTATAAAGCTTAATTAGCAATTATAATAGTAGCTATACTAGCGAAAATTCGGTATAATAACCGCTATAAACTAGTTAATATTAATAAAGGTAATATAGTTTACCTGCGATTATATAAGGGATATAAACTACCTAGCAAGCTAAAGAAAAAATAGTCCCTATAAAAGGTAAGTCCCTATAAGGTACTAGAGAAGGTAAATCTATTAGCTTATTAGTTAGAATTCCCACTAAATTCGCAAGTGTATCTAGTGGTATTAGTAGCATAGCTATAGAAGCTAGTATAAGGAAGGGATCTATTTAAGAGGGAAGAACTAGCTTTGCCACTAATTTTATTTAATAATCTAGAGGAAATAGATTATTAGGAAATTAAGCAAATCTATAATTATTAGGTTAAAATTTTAAAGCGGAAAAATAAGGTAGTAAGAGTAGAGTTTCTTATTAGATAGAAAGGATATACCACTAAAGATAACTAATAGATAGCTAAAAATAAGATATAGATTAATATGTCTAAAATAGTAGAGGAATACCTTAGGAAGAACCTAATTAATTAGGCTAAAGAATATGTAAAAAGAGACTAGTAACCTATAAAGAAATAATAGTAGCAAAAGGAGAATTTAAATAATAGGTACTAGATCTAATAAGCTAGTAAGGAGGTAGGAGTTTCTAGGGGCCCACTCTTATATATTATTTATTATACTAACTAGGATTATCTTACTATACTTAAACTTTATATTATTATATAATTAAATAATAATCATAGCGTAGTTAGATTTAGTATAAGCATAGTTAAATTTAACTAAGTTATTATATTTTGCTTTATAGTAATAACTAGTAAGAGTGCTAGCGTAGAATTTAAAGTAGCTAAAGCCTTTATTAGCAAAAATAATAGATCTAGTATTTATAAAGAAAGCAATAAACTTAGCATTAATAATAGAGATTAATAATATCTATAAGCAATATAGAACTATAAGGACTGCAGGAAATATTATATTAAATATAACTATTTTACCCTAGGAGTTAAATACACGCACTATATGCTTAGTGTAAACCTAATTCCTCCTAATTTCCTATATTAAAAGCCTAATCTTATTATATTTAATAATAAGATTAATATCTAAGAATAAATACTATATAAGCGGATCCTAGTAGTGTATCTATATATTTAAGTTCTAGTATTAATATAATAAAATTAACTTTTAGGGGAACTTATATATGCTAATTTAGGGAGATAATAAGCTAATACTAAAGAAGAGCAAGCTAAATTTAACTAATAAATAGATAATAAGTTATTTAAATTAGGAATAGCTAGCTATTTTAAGGATAAGAAATTCCTTTATTACTATATATAACTAGTAAAGAGGAGTAATTAATAAAGGGAGTATATGCTTCCTATTTTTAAGTAGAAGAACTATACTATTAGTAGTATCTAGGGGAAATATAAATATTAGTAAAGGAATTTAATAAGTTAGCCTAATAGGTAGGAGATAGTAATAGTAATAATATAGAAGCTACTAGTGTTATAAAGGATATAGTTAAATCTAAGGGGCGCTAAGAGGAAACGCTAACTAAGGATTTAGAAAAAGAAGTTAAGAATAGTAGGAGTAATAAAATTATACTAACTAATGCTAGAAAAGAAAGACAGAAGCGTAAAGAAGCACTAAGATAATTACTAAAGAATAACCTTACTAGAGCTATAAAAAGAAAATAACTTATAGAGAGCAAAATAACATAAGGAAATAATAAAATTAGCAATATATTAGACAAAGAAGATAACATAATAATAGTTAACCTTACTAATATAGCTACTAAATCCTCTAACTAGGAATCCGGATTTAAGAATAAACCTTTAGAAACTAAAGTTAAAGATAGGATTTTAGAGAGTAAAATCAATAATAAAGTTAATAAGATACTAGCGGAATTCCTTATTAGACTGTCATAGGTCTACGCGCAAATCACGAAGCTTAATTTTAAATCATTATATATTAGATTTAGATAGCCTAGCTCTAGAAAAGACGCTCTAAAGCTAATACCTAAAATTAGAGTAGTAGCGTAAAAAAGAATAATAGAAGAATTTAATATAGAGTATAAAGGAAAAGGCATTAAAGGGATTAATTTTAACACTTTCTAACACACTATAGTAGGCTAAAAAGGTAGTATATAGGATATATAGTATACTATATAGGCATATATATATAAATTTACATTAAAAGGCGCTATAATAGTGTTAAATAGATTAGAGGTATATCTAAATAATATATATTTTATATTATAGTAAAATATAATTATATAGATTTTTACTATTTTTAAAGAATAAAAGGTAATATTAAGAATAAGGAAAGCGGTAGTAAAACTAAATAGGAAGCTATTAAATTAAATTACCACTAATCTAATAGAATATAGAGTAATATAATAGGTAAAGAATTAGATAAAGATAGTAGTAGTAGCCTTCTATAATAGCATAATAGTTAAATATAGATAGTAAATAGCTATATATAATAGGACTATATCTTTACTGCTATAAGTAGATTTATTAGCTTTCTATTTTATAGATAAATATAGAGCAGTAAACGCTATAATTGCTAGTGTATTAGCTAGTATTAGTAAGGCGGATTTGCTTTGCGTTAGTACTAATAAGGAGCTAACCTAGAAATCTACTAGATCCTAAGAGGATAAGAAGAGAGATAGAGAATATAAGTAAAGCAAAATTAATAATATAGTAGACTAAATAGATAAGATAGAAGGGGCTTTTAATAATATAAGAGTAGATATAAGCTTAGCATATAACTTAGCTATAGAGGCATTAGATTAAGTTAAGGAATTAGTAAATTTAATAATAAAGGAGGCGGAAAAAATAAAGGAGAAGTTTATATAAATAGTAGAAATACTAAGAAATTATAAGAAGAAGATTCTAAAGCTTAACCCTAGAGTAATATTAACTAACTTTAGTAAATAACTTATAGAATTTAAGGAGAGTATAGTTAGTAAGAGTAAGCTAGAGAAAAAGCTTATAATACTAGTAGGGATAATAGTGGAAATAGTATAGTAGATAGACGCCTAGAAAATAATAATAAATAAGCTTATATAAGAATAAAAAGAGCTTAAAGGGGAGATAAAAAAGGCAAAAACTATAAAACTAAGTCTAGCTAAATCTAGTATAGTGTAAAGTAAATTACATAGTAAAACGCTAAATCCTAGTAATAAGCAACCCTAAGGCAAAACACTAGGAAGCCTAAGTAAGAAAACCAGGCTAAATAAAAAACTTAGTCTAATAAAACCAAAGGCTACCTAGGTAATTTCGCGATTAACCCTATTAAAAATGCTAGTAATATAAGCATAGCTAAGAATAATAGGAATGTAGAATAAGATAGCGCTACCTCCTAATTAGCCCGCGGTTAGACCTACTATAACGTAGGATAATAGGGATAATAAATTTGCTGGATTAATAGATTAAGGATATAGATTTAGATAAAATAAAAAAAAAAAAATAAAAATAAAAATAAAAATAAAAAACAGGAATTAGATTCTATCTAGCAATAAGATAATATAGTTTAGGATTAGACTAGGGACATACTAGAAAGGATAATCAATTAGTAGGATTTAATAACTTACTAAAAGGAGGGGATAAAATTAGTGATTATAGGAGAATAAAATTTGGCAATAAAGTGGGAGATTGCAATAAAATCAGCATAACTATTATTTAACATAATGATTTTATAAGTACTATTATAAGGCACGGTTTAGTAGATAGTAATTGTAGAGTTAAGTGAACCTATAATACTAAAGCCACTAGTGTAGCGGGGAACGCGCTATATCTGTCTCCTTATGAGATTTAACTTAAGCTATATTTCTTTTGTTTGCGTTAATAGTTAAGGACCTGAATCTAGCCGCTAGCTAGCTATATCTAACTAGGATAGTTATTTTTAAGGCGCGCCTAGCACTTATTACGTAGTAGAATGCCTAGAAGCGGAAGGGACCCTTATAGGGCTAGATTTAGTAACCTAGAGTAGGGGATAACTTAATTCTTATAATATACTTTACTCCTAATAGTAACTTTCCTAAAGTGAACTTAGCACGATTCATGACCTGTTGAATCCGTTGGCCCCTCTGACGGATTCAACCCCTTACGTGCCAAATCAGCACGTAACAATAAGGGTATAACCTAAGAGAGCTATATTAAGTAATTATATAAATTCCTCTAGTAAATAATTAAGCTAAGACTAGAGTTTAAAAGCTAAGAAATAAGTATACTATAATTAAGTAACTCCTTAGTAATATATAAGCTTAGTATGAGAAATACTATATATATATATATTAAATACGCTAGCTATCTCTATATAAGGCTAGTTCTAGTACTCTAACTAGTTTGTTAATAGGGAAAACCCTTAAAATAGGAAGAAAAACCCTATTGCTATATTCTTTAGCTTAGCACTAACCCTGCTGCGGGCCTATGCTATTTAACTTGTAACCTATTGTGTGTGTTTGTTGCTAGCTTACGCTAGCCTTATCCCCTTAAAAGTATAAAAAGGGTTAGTTTACTGCTTCCCTAGTGCGCCTGCTATGCGTATATAGTAAAGTTAGGATAAATTAACTATAATTTATAAATAAAGCTATTTAAATTATTAGAACTAGGGACTCTATCTATTTAACCTAATTATAAAAATTAATATAAGTTATCTAATAGGGGGAATTAGCTATATAGAAGTTAGATATAGCTAGGTCCTAGTGTTAAAGCTATAAAGCAATAGTAATTAATAGTAAGCTAGCTATATAAGAAAATAATTAGGACCTAATATTATTAAGGTTTTATTTTTTTACTAATATATTTATTGGAATGTAGGGAGCTGATGCTAGCTAGCAACAGCTGTACGGGTGCAGACTCTACGGTTAGGGACCAATAGAGCTGCCACGTTAACTAGGTTAACGCAACGCAATAGAAGGTTGTGGCAGATATCACTATTGAATTCTGATTTAGATAGCTTTTACAATAGCTAATTTATTAATAGAATTGATTTTAGGAACGTTATGTGAGCAATGCGGCTAAATTAGTTAAGAGGTCTAGCTAACTAGTCTTCCTCTTATAGACCCTCTAACCATATTGGTGGATTTAGGTTGCTAGCTAGGTCTCCGGGGCCACTTTTGATTTTCCGCAAAATCCATTTGTATGGAAAAACCAAAAAATCAACTCACTACCATATTAGCTAGACGCCTATATGCACCAAATTTTTGACTAAAAATATCTTTGCATAATTTAAAAGCCCTGCTTCGTAGCTCTAATTTGCTATACGCAAGACTTTTATACGACCTCTAGTTATTAAGAAAATCGCAGTCAAAGATTAGGTATAGGTTATGTTACCTTCCTAATCCGGTCTAGTTGTTATGGCTAGGGTTGTGGCTGCATTGCAGCCACAATTGACTTAGTAAGTCATCCATTTGACTTAGTCATTTAATTGACTTAGTCATCCACACAGTTAGTCGCAGCTGTTAACAGCTGCAATATAACCATTGACGGTCACCACACAACTGTTAACAGCTGCAGTGCAGCTGTTAGGCTTGCAAGCAATGCAAGCAACAACAAGAGCCTTATGACTAGAAAAAGGGCTATAAAAATAGGTCTTATTTTTAACAATATTAGGGTATAAGGGATTATAATAATCCTATATTACACTATAAGGTTAAGGAATAGTCTTAGGAGCTTCTAAGTAGTCTACTTCCCCTTAGGTAATAGTTTATTATATAATTAAGGATAATTATATATAGGGGGTATTATATTAGAAGCATAAAGGTATAAGGGATATTATAAGAGGGCTACCTCTCTAAGTAAGGCAAATCCCTAAATAACTTATACGCTAAGACCTAGTAGCTAGATAGTTATATAAGCATAGAGAGAAGGTATATAATAAGGACCTCTCCTATTTTAGGGAGAGGTTAGAGTTTAAAACCTTTATATACTTACCCCTAGCTATTACCTTTATAGCTGTAAGGCGCTGTGCGTTCTGTAAGGCGTGGTGCCCTATAGTAGCACACGTGGTTATGGCGTTGTGGCTAGTAGTAGCTATAAGGGCATGGTATGTAGGGGTAACAGGTCTTAAGTGATTATAAGGTGCAATATTAGCGATAGCTAACATTAACGGATCTTTTGGTTTAGTGGCTTACCTCGTATACCTTCGGGGTTATGACATTAATGTTAGCTATTATAGGTCTTCTAGTTACGAAAGTCCTAGGTTTAATTCCTAGCGGTGCGCGTAGAATCCTTACCTAGGTGAGTAACTTGCGTTAGGCTTATAGGGTAGGTTTAGCAAGGCCCACTATGCAAATAATTCGCTTATGTCACCCTAGACCTTAGGGGTTCGCAATTACTGTTTTCCGGAAGGCCTTAGAATCCGGGCCTGTTCCCTTACGGCTTAGCTTGGGGTTAAGCCGTATAAGGGGGGATAATTGTAAGGCGCTGTGCGTTCTATAAGGCGTGGTGCCCTATAGTGGCACACGTGGTTGTGGCGTTGTAGCTAGTAGTAGTGTCAAGGTAGGGGTCGGTGTAGATGATAGAAAACGTTCAATTCGATTAATCAGAGGTGCAGACGGCACCCGACTTTTGTACCTGAAAGGTACACAGTGCGCTATGGTAATGACTAGTCTACGGAGGTACTTCTAATACATTGTCTCCACCGTTGTCTTACAGAGGGTTTAATCCTAGTTAATGCGCGGGCTGTATCCACACATCTAGTGCTTTAAGGAGCTCTCCCTAACACACCCCCTAGCTAAGATATCTATTAAAGCTAGAGTTAATAAGTGTAGGAAGAGATTATAATAAATTCCTAGTATTATAATTACATAGGGATCTCCTATAAGCTAATCTAGTAATAGAAATCCCTATGTATTTAGCTTAATAGAGGCTTTGTAAAGCTATCCGCAGGCATCTTAGAGGTCTTTAACTAATTTACCTTAATATTACCTAGGGCATATTACTCTCAAATCCATATTTAATTTATATTAAGATGCTTAAGGCTGGTTTAAAGCCTTCCTTCCTTATACTCTATAATGCGGATTATCTACTTATTATTACACTAGATAATTAATAGTAGTGGCACATAGACCTTAATATTATAAAGTAGCCTTCTAAGAGATATATGCTCTTTTACACTATAATTTAAGGCAAAGAGCTCTGCTTCTATGCTTAAGGTTATTACGCAATATTGCCTACTAGACTTCTAATTAATCGCAGCACTATACATAATAAAGATATAACCTTATGTTAATTTATATATATTAGGGTTATTACTAAGGGAAGCATTAGTGCTAGAAAATAACATATTAAAGCTATTTACTCCTAAGTATTAGATACATAGCTTCTTTATATTCTAGGTGTATAAAATTGCTCCTTTCGCAAACTTAATATACTTTACTAAAGGATTTATTATAAAAGAGGTAAGTTTTAATGCTATAAAGGCTACATTAGGCCTTCTAATAATGCATAGATACACTAAAGAGCTAATAACTACTCTGTAGTAATTAATCTCTTTATTAGTAGCTTTACTAGTGTTAGCGAGGATTATAGCTATAGGGAGAGGAGTAGAGATTAAGCTCTTTAAATCGCTATTAATAACATTAGGGATGAATTTCTAAGTAATCTTTTAAATATATAATTCCTATAATAACTATATCTCTTTAGTATCGTAACTCCTAATGATTTTAATGCCTAGGAACCACTTTAGGTTGCCTTAGTCTTTAATATCTAGACCGTTTATTAATTATTTATAAAGCTCTTTAAATTCTACTTTAAATCCATTAGGATATATTACTATAATGTTATCTATATAGAAAAATAGGATAAAACTGTCTTTTATAAAGATACATAGGTCTTCTTTTCCTTAGATAAAGCCTATCTTTAATAGGAATTATATTAGATATAGGAACCATTATTAAGGAGCTTCTCTTAGTCTATATAATACTTATGTTATCTTCTAGAGATAATCTCTTATATTTATACCTTCTAGAGGTTTATAAAAGATAGGTTCTTTAAGTTCTATATATAGGAAGGCATTCTAAATATTATATTAATAAGTATTAAGATTATTAGCGTAATAGACCGCGAGTAGCATATGTAGAGATTGTAAAGCAAGCGTGGCTGCGTAGTTATTAAGGTTATCTTTTAGTTATTAATTGCCTTATATAACTATTCTAGCTTTAAACTCTATAACTATGCCTTTCTTATTAGTTTTGTATTTAAAAACCTAGCTAAGGTTAATAATCTCCTTATAGTATTCTAGATTAAATAATTTATCTAGTATATCCTCCTAGTAGTTTAAGGATAGAAGCTTTAAAAGCTCCTTTATAATTACTTCCTTCTAGCGGTTATAATAGGCTAAGGCCATGGCTTAATAATAGTAGATAGGTTCTAGGGGCATATCTTTAATATATAAACTGTGTTAAGTGCCTTAGAATGCTATTAAAAAAGCAGAAAAAAACTATACTTACCTAGCTTTCCTTAATTCCTTTCTTTAGCGTTTTCTAGTTATAATATTATCTAGATTAATGCTATTATTATAGGGATAATAATTCTCTACTGCCTTACTACCTTTAGTAGTAATTTTACTAGTATCCACAGTAGTATCTATATATTTAGATATTACTTTACACATAAATTTATTAATTTTACAAAATAGCATATTATTACCTAGTATCTAAATCTCTATATTCTCTATAGTAACTAGTGCCTTATAAGAAGAGTTAGGAGGGGTTAAAAGTGCACTAATATAGTTACCTTCTTACCCTAATACTTAAGGTAGTGTTTCTGCTTTAAACTACTTGTTTTCCTATTCTATAGTTAATAGCTAAAAGGCTTAATTATCCTCTTTAAGTTCTATTCTAATAAGGTCTTAGCTAATTTCTTCTTTAATATCTTTAGCCTTAAGCTCTTTAAGTAGCGCGATTATTAATATCTTCTCCTTTTAAGCTAATTATAGCTCTTCTTCTAGTTTAAAGAAGGAGTTCTTATTAAATTAAACACATACTAATATAATAACCTTCTAATTACGTAACGTAGGCACCTAGATAATATACTAGGATTTGCCTCTATAACTAATAAGGTAACTAATGTAAGCTTTCTACTCTAATTAAGGGATTACATTATGCGATTTAACATGCTCTAGAGCCTTTGTTATTATTAGAAACGCTTTATATCTATAAGCGCGAAAATAAGCAATTAAGGGTTTTTAGATCTCTACTATCTATAAGTAGGTAGGGATGGTTTTCCTAGCCTAATTCCACTAAAGTTTATATAGTGTAATCTAATTTCTATAATACTTAAAAGGTATTTAATTTAGGAGATAAACTATAGTATTAAATACCTTATTATTAAGTTCTAATAGAAAGTAAGCCTTAAGGCTTAATATATAAGCTTTCTACTTAACTACCCCTTAGATCTCTCTGCCTTGCTATTCTAACTAGGTATTAAGGGAGCTAAATTATATACTATAATGCTAGCAAAGGCTATCTTATCTTTTATATTCTCTATAAAGAGGGCTTTTTTAATATTACTATACAAAAATTGTAGTTAAATGCTAAATTAAGTACTTAGAAAGCCTATTATTATATAGAAGCTATTATAAATACTATCTTTAGTCTTAAATAAGTAAAAGAAACGTATTAAGGTTATAAGGCATATAAATACACACTAATACCTATTACTATTCTAATAAGGAGAGTTATAGTAATCTAGATTAACTAATAACCTATAACCTAGTCCTTAAGGAAGTCCTTTAGGTATAACCTACAATCTCTATCGCTTAGCTTTGCCTATGGCACATATCTTACATTACGTAAGCTTAGGTCTAATTAATTTAATGCCTAAAGTAGCGTTTATAAGTTCTATAAAAGCCTTTATGCCTAGATAACCACATTATTAATACTAAAGCTTTGCATCTCCCTTTATAGGTAGCTTTAGTAGTTAGCTTATTATAGTGTAAGCTTCTCTTAGATTATCTAATAGCCTTAATAATATATAAAGCTTATTAATATTATAAATTCTTACTATAGGATGGTTCCCTTTATAGAGAAATCCCTTCTTCTAATTCTAATAGATCCCTACTTTTATTAGGATTATTGCTAATACTAGATTAATATAGAATTTAGGAATAAATAGTGTAGTCTCTAAAATAATTATCCTTACGCTTTATAATATAGGGTCTGTGATAGATATGCATATAGGACCTTAACCTAAAGCTATATATATTATACCTCTAGCCCTAACCTCTATTATAATAGTCTTATTAAATTTAGATTAATTAAACTAGCGTATATTATTAAAGATATAAACATTTGCTCTAGAGTTATATAGGACTATATTCCGCCTTAATTCTATGCTTTCTATAGCATTAGTAGTTAAATTCGCGACTTCCTTTAACTATTAACCTTACTTAGAGCGTATAAATAATAATATATTTGTAGTCTTATTGCCTAGGGTAATCATAATTAATTTATTAGTTAGATTCTATAAAGGTATAAAGATATTGCTACTCTTCTTCTCTAGTTTCTAACTTATTGCCTTAGACTTTTCTTATGGATTCTCCTTTAGATACTTTTTAATATTATCTTTAGAGTTCTTCCTAACTTCCTAGTCCTTTAGAGCAGCCTCTAGCTTATATATAGCCTTAAATAAATTATATAATTCCTACTACTTTAAAGCTTCTTTAGTGTAATGCCTAGAGTAAGGGCACCTTATTCTTTCTAATTTGCTTTAACTATTTAATCTTTTAGTAGTAAGGGTATTAGCTAACTTTAATACGCTTTATAGAGCTTTATAATCTCTTTTAAACTTAGTAACTACCTTAAGGAATTTATAATCCTCTCCTTTATTAAGTAAATTATTCTACTTCTTCTAGAATAATTTAAATTTGCTTTAAAGAGGTATAATAAACTTATATAGTATTATCTCCTTAGTCTATTAAGTCTTAAGATCTTAATAATTCCTCTATAATACCTCTATTATTATAGCCCACTTATACTAATTATAGGTACCTTTAGCTTATAAATAATTATTAAGGCATATTTCTATAAGAATAAGCATCTTCTTTGTGTTTAGCTTATACTAATCCTAAAGAAGCTTAAGAATCCTTTAAGTATAATATTAAACTAACTCTCTATCCTTAACTTTAGTATTAAAGTTAAGAGAATCTTATATATTCTTTAATAGAGTCTTATAGATATATTCCCTAATCTTTAGCATCTGCTTTAATAGGGCTATATACTTTGTAAGGTTAAATTATAATTCTTTATATTAAAAATTAAATTAATCCTTTATATCTTTATAAGCAATTCTCTAATTCTTAAGAGCATTAGGGTTATCTAGTAAGACCTCTAGTCTCTAACCCCTCTATAGGTATATAGGTATTATAGGTTCTTTAAGCAATTTATCCTTATTAGGATTAATATACTCCTAGACACTATAGGATTCTATATAATTCTTAATTTATATATACTATTTAATCTAGTCCTTCTCTAATAATAATACTATATTTAGAGTTTCTTTAGACATTATAAAGGAGGAATATACTAGTTAATTAGAGCATAGGATAAGTGTTTTAACTAATTAGAATAACAAAGGGCGATTATCTCTTAGTAATTAGTAAGCATTAATTAATAATATCTAACGGAGCTTATATCTTTAATAATAATTAAAAAAAGGCAATAGAAGCCTCCTAGGCTTATAACTATTAAGGTAGGGGTTAGTGTAGATAATAGAAAACGTTTAATTTAATTAATTAGAGGTGTAGATAGCACCTGACTTTTGTACCTAAAAGGTACATAGTGCGCTATAGTAATAACTAGTCTACGGAGGTACTTCTAATACATTGTCTCCACCGTTGTCTCACAGAGGGTTTGATCCTAGTCAATGCGCGGGCTGCATCCACACATCTAGTGCTTCAAGGAGCTCTCCCTGACAAGTAGCTATAAGGGCATGGTATACAGGGGCGACAGGTCTTAAGTGACTGTAAGGTGCAATGTTAGCAACAGCTAACATTGACGGATCTTTTAGTCTAGTGGCTTACCTCGCACACCTTCGGGGTTATGACAATAGCAGCGACCTTGTTCTCCTACTATCACTCTGTTTATCTCTTCCCACGCCTTTAGCCATAACACTTATATCTTACCTTCACTCTGTTTATCACTCCCACGACCTTAGCCATGACAGGAAAGAGCTTATAGTAATAAGTATATAGTATATATAAGGTAAGTATGCATAATTTACCTTACTTATTTTTTTTATTAGCTTAGGATTTATACTTTATAGTAGCATATACTATATTACTAATAAAAGGCTTTACCGCCACTTCTAATGCGCCATCTCACGAGCGCCTAATGGAACTCTACGATGAGATTGTTCTTCCGTCGCTACGCGAGACTATTCGCGGCCCTTCCTGGCAACAGATGCCGCAGTCCTTCGACATGATTTATGCGAGAGCCGGTTGCCTACTCCCGGAACCCACCACGCCTTCTTATCCAGGCCCAGGACCTGAAGAACACATTTGCTGGCGGCCCCGAGCCCCAATCATCTGGATATGCGGTCCTGCCGGCTCGATATCGGGGCCAGGGGAAGGCACCGAGACCACAACTTGTTCATGGAAGACTCGGTGCAACCATCGGGCCCACGAGAACCTGGCCCCGGCTTGGACAGCTTCTGAGACTCGAGGCAACCCACTTCCTGTCCTTCTTGTTCCGTGATGCCGGCAATCTGATGTCCAAAACACCATCCGGAAAAAACGCACAAGGCCGGCCATTCTGGCCGCCGACAGCTCGGCGTGATCTGGGCCAAAGCCCATAACAGCAACAAAGCACTCTCCGACCCGCGTGCCGCGATCGACTACGGAGCTCGGAAAGAAGCCACATTCTGCTTGGCCACCATCTTACGAGAGTGGAGTGAAGGCAACTTCGGTCCGGAGCGGAGCGGAGCCCCCACACCGGACGGCTGTCGGATCATTCCGGCCGGCGGGAAGTCTGAGACTGCTAGTGGGTGAGCGTTGTCCCCTCTGGCTTGTATCCACTAAGGACCGCTCGACTAATCAATCCTCCCGTTGGAAGCAACTCGTACATGGAGGCGGCTCAAATTTCAGACTTCAGCTGCGAGCAGAGGAAGAGTGACTCTGGTCAATTCTGCACTGGGAAGGGATTTGGAAAAAAAAGGTACGCCCGAGTACAACGACTGTATGAAAGAGGCTCTCGTGAGTATACAGCCGAAGGAGTCATTATCACATCGTGGCCGAAGTCCAACCACTCTTGCTTGCCATATATAGCCTAAAGTAATGGCCCTTCGCTTGTACAAGTTCACCGTGCGTACCTGCTTCGACAATGCGGCCCTTGGCTATGACGTAGATCTTGTCTGCTTTAGCAACCGTGCTCAGCCTATGAGCGACCGTGATGGTCGTGCGACCCTTCTTAGCTATCTCCAATGCCTGCTGGATGGCAGCCTCGGATCGCGAGTCAAGCGCAGACGTGGCCTCATCAAGTAGGAGGATCCTGGCGTTTCGGAGAAGCGCTCTAGCCAAGACTATACGTTGCTTTTGCCCGACGCTAAACTGGCAGCCTCTGTTTCCTACTTCTGTGCTGAAGCCGTCCCTAGTGAAGAATCAGAATCAGAATCTGTGAAAGAAATAGTATACTGATGCGCCAGGGGGAGATGGGGGGGGGCTCACGGAAGACTCATGATGAAGTCGTGAATATTGGCGGCTTGACAGGCCCTCTTGACCTCGTCATCAGTCAATTCTGATGAATCCTGATCATCGAGCCCAAGGGTTAGGTTCATTCGCACAGTTCCGCGATAGAGATGCGGGTCCTGGCCGACAAGCGCTATGTGTCTTCGATAGGCCGAAAGCCGCAATGTTTTTATCGGCTTGGAATCGACCAGGATCAATCCACCGGTCGGGTCATAGAAGCGTTCAATCAGTGAGAGGATGGTGCTTTTGCCAGAGCCGGTCGCGCCGACAAGAGCAACATTGGCACCTGCCGGAACACGCAGGCTGAGGTTGTCCAAAGCGAGATGATCTGGGCTGGATGGGTACGCGAAGCTGACCGAGTCGAACTCGACTTCACCTTCCATGGGACCAGGGTCAGTGCCTTCCGGAGACGATGGATCAATAGCAGACTTGCGGGCCAGGAGGCGCTGCAGAGACGTCGCGGCCTGCTTCGCCTTGCCAAGGCTGGGCGTCCAAGAAAACACCACGCCGGCGGAGTTGGCGCTCAGAATCATGGAGGTCTGGACGGCAACGGCCTGGAAGAGGGTGTATTCGCCGCGAAGGACAAGCCGGCCGCCGTACCAGAAGCCCAAAGCCATGCAGGCGTTGTAGGCCGACTGTGACAAGGCGTACATGACAGCCGTCTTTATGTTGGCCTTGAGAGCCTCTGCCCTGCTGTCGTCAAGTATGGCCTCGAATTCATCAAGGGCTGTCTTCTCCTGGTCAGGGCTACAATCGTCTGGATGCCGGACAGCGCCTCGCCTGCAAACTCGGCTGCGTTGTTTGCGAGTTTCTCGTTCTTCTCCTCCGAGGCGCCCACGAGACAGATGCTGAAATATCCACCTCCGACCACAAAGGGCACGACGGGAAAACACACAAGTGCTAGTTTCCATCCGAGAGCAAGCGCGACAACGACGCCAGAGCAAAGGGTGGAAACACAAATCAGGATGATGCCCAGCGCACTACCGCTCAAGCCGGCGAGATCACTGGTCGAGTTGGAGAGAAATCCAGAAAGAGCTGCCGCGGAGTTTTCTTTCTTGTCAAAAAATGGTATATCCATTTTCAGGTATTGTTGCAGGGCGAGGCTGCGGACTCGATTGGCAAGGTTTTTGGAGCTAAAGGAGAAAGCTATGCCCTGGATCGTGCAGCTGACGAGCATCACGGAGGCAAGCAAGAAGAACATCCAAGAGTAAAAGGCTGCGTCGGAAAGCATCTTGCGCGTCTCGTCTTGCGGGCGCGCAAGTGCTGTGATTGCTTTACCAAATAGCACGGCCGACGCGGGCTCCTCACCTCCAGCAATAGCACAACAGATGAACCCAAGAAACGGCCAATGCATTTCTCCTCTGTTGAGTTTGAGTATGAAGGCACCCATGGAAGAAATGGCAGACCGTGATGTGACGTCTGAGACTTCCGAGACATCAGCAGAGACATTTGCAGGGGCCGAGTTGTCCTCCTGGGCCGGGTTCGCATTGCAAAGTTTGTCGTCTAGTGACTTCGCGTCTGCGCTTACTCCGATATCCTCATCCGTGGTAAATTTCTCATCGTAGTCCATGTTCTGGGCCCTGACGAGTTCGTAGTAGTGGGATCTGGCAGTCAACAAGTCAGCGTGGACGCCGCTTTCAACAACACGCCCCTTGGCCAAAACAACAATTTGGTCTGCATGACGAATAGTAGAAAGACGATGCGCAATGACAATGGTGGTTCGCTGTCTGCCCTGTTTGGCCATGGAAGACAATAAATTGGCTTCCGTCTCAGCATCCAATGCAGACGTTGCTTCGTCAAGTATGAGAATGCGAGGATTGCCGACAAGAGCTCTTGCGATGGCGACTCGTTGTAGCTGTCCGCCAGAGAGCCTGGAGCCACGTGTTCCCACGATAGTGTCATAGCCCTGAGGAAGTTGCTTGATAAACTCATCCGCTTGAGCTATCTCGGCGGCTCTGTAAACAAGATGCCGGCGCTCATCTCTAGGCACATTCTCCCATTCAACGTTGGTGAAGCCGAACTCAATATTCTCGTATACAGACCGATTAAACATGAACGGCTCTTGTTTGACGATGGCCATTTGTTGTCGAAGCCAGTGAAGCTGATAGCTGCCAATTTCCTTGCCGTCCAAGAGAATGCGGCCAGCTATAGGATCATAGAATCGCAACAGCAGGCTGGACAAGGAGCTCTTTCCTGAACCGGAATGACCTACTATAGCAATGGTTTGGCCCATGGGAAATTTGATACTGACGTGGTCCAAGGCGATGGAGTTCGGCCGGCATGGATAAATATGCTTAACGCTCTGCAGCTCCATTGTGCTATCGAACTGGCGCGGAGTGTGGCCTTTGCTGGATGTCGAGTCGATGGGCGAGTTTCGTCGTATCACGCGGGACAGCCGCCGAATGCCCGCA
This sequence comes from Epichloe scottii, assembly GCA_021950295.1. NCBI lineage: Eukaryota > Fungi > Ascomycota > Sordariomycetes > Hypocreales > Clavicipitaceae > Epichloe > Epichloe scottii. Next base: position 4,291,824 of record CP083247.1, on the reverse strand, counting down.
GCGGCTACCGCAAAGGCTTCCATATTTGCTCCCACGCCCAAGACACAGAAAGCAGCAGCTTTGGTCACGATTGCAATAGCCACGACAGACGTGAATGACGTTTCGTGACGGCCGAGGCGCCTGGACCCTTGCCAAAAGGCCAAGGCAACGTTGAAATAGCCGCTTGCAACACAAATGGCAATCAGCGTCGAATGAAACGATGTGAGGATGGACAGATTCTTGGATGCGTGGTGTACAAAGTTCATGTACTTATTGTGAACGTAAGGCTGCATTCCTAGCGACGTCGTCGTCTTGATGGAGCCCAGTGCCTCCTCAACGACGGCCGAGCCAGCCGAGGACGCCGCCATACTGCGTCTGCCATACCGCACGGTCAACTTCTCACCAAAGTACAAGACAACGTAACCGAATGCAAGAGACCAAGTCAGCTCCAACATGAGAATCCGATCAAGAGCAAAGCACACCGCAACAACACCCATAAGTGTGCCGAGAGCACTAATCGTCTGCGACAGCTTGAACGAAATGGCAGTCTGGACAGCTCTGGTGTCGTCTGTAAGATGGGAGAGAAATTCACTGCTCCCGTTGTCATCGAATAAAGCCATGTTTTGTTTCAAAATGGCAGCAAAGTAGCGCAACTTGATTGTGCGCGTTATCCGGGCTCCAGTATGACTGAAGCCTGCCGTCGAAACGAACCACGTCACCAAGGCGGCCACGAGGATGTAGACGTAGTAAAAAACATGGCGGTCTAAAAGTGGCTCTACGTTATTCTCTCGCGACTCGGCCTTGGAAAAGGCGAGGATGATCCTTGAGCCAATGATCTATCCGGAAATGAAAGAAGAAGAAAAAACCCAGAGGTTAGAAGAAGAGGTTTGGCCTATAAAACACAAAGGGAAAGGGGCAACTACATACGGCAGTGATGGGGGCAAGGCACCGGCGATGATGGCGCACACGCCGCAAATGGCCACGACAACTAGGTCGAGCCACGTTGCGTAGCTGTAGATGCCCAAGAAGGACAAATTGACATCGTCAATGCGGAGCTGGTCTCGCAAGAAGGCCTGCTCAGGCGGCTCCACGCTTGTCGAGAATTGATCAGCAGCAGACGGTTCTGGCTTCACCAAGACTCGCCTCGGCGTGTTGTCGCTGTTGCAAGAAACGCGCCGTGGTTTCTCATGGTCGGCAATGGCGTTGGGCGCAGAATCGTCCATAACACAAGGTTTAATGTGCCGAATAACTGCAACGACCTCGTAGAGAGGTTGGAGGATGGAAGCTCTTCGGTTACGAGGTCCGACAAGTTGCGCAGGACGATAGGTTCGAGGATTTTCTGGACAATGGGATAGGGAGGGCAGCTGGAACGAACTTGTTTTGTTATAGTTTCCAATTTGTGAGACTGACCAAGTATTCCTGGCAAGCCAAGTTGGAGAAGATGTTTTATGGGAAGCAAAGGACCCCGGACTCACTGGCTATTACGGTCAACCAGCTATATAAATTCTGAGGATCGGGATTTCCTAGGCTAAGCCTTTTTCTCCGCTTGCGATTTCCAGCCCGCTTGCTTCATGAATTCATCGGCCTTGTAAGCAGGATTCGCTGGCGATTTCCGAAACTGTTGGCTCCAAATTATACATGCCAGTCTGCAGCATTGCAGCTCTATAGGGCTAGTCCGAAAAGTCGGCAACGAGATCCGTCTTCCGGCGCGATTTGTCGCTGGCACTAGGACTGAAACATCGGCGTGCATCGTATAGGTCATGGGATTTCATAGGGGGATTAAGCGAATCGGATATGAGCAGGGAAATGAGGGAGACAGGGGCTGGGATCAGCAGCCTTGAATTACCGATGATTTACAGATGCCTGTTAGGGGGCATGGTATATAGGGCTGGCCAGAAAAGCCGCCAACGAGCGTTCCGTCTTCCGCCGCGAATGTGGGCTAGCGATTGTCTTGGCGTACAATGGATGCATACATTAATCACACACCGGGGGCAGTATTTCACCTGCTCGGAAGGCTCCCCGATTGGCGGCAGTTTTCGCTTGCCCGGAAGCCGGAACGCTCCCCGCGTCAGGGTGGGGCCGTGCGACAGTGTGGGATCATGCAACAAGGGTGGGACCGTGCAAGCAAACAAATCATTTATTTCATCGCCTCCACACTAGGGAACAAGAAAAGTCGATTGGGTGGCTGGCTGATGGGTGGGAGCACCAGGGATTTTCGGCATGCCTCAAGCAAATAAAATTTTTTTTTTTTTCAAAGAAAAACCCTCTCATTATATAGAAAGCATCCTCTTCCCTTGACGTCTATGAAAAATTACTTCTCAAGCACCGGATTGAAAAAATTGCGACCATGGAACAACTGCTGGAGATGGATGAGCGTCTGCTAGAGCACCTGTGCTCATTGCTGCATCTTGAACCAAAGAACATCAAGTTCAACGAGACCTTCATTCGCAATGGCGGCGACTCCTTGCTTGCCATCAAGTTCAGCAATCTGATCCAAGCTCTGGAGCACGTACGCGTTGGCGTTGGCACTATTCTACGCGTCAAGAATCTTGGCAGCCTCCTTGATAAAACTCAGCTGAGAAAGTTGGCCACGGGGCATTCTTCCGAGCCATCACAGAGCGACAACCTTCCATTGACCGTCTCGAATCAGGATGGTCGTGATGACAAAACGCTTGATCCTATTCAGCGAATACCAACGGTGATCCCAACCGCCGGCCTCCTCTCACCTTTATTCAAGCCGGAGTCGCCGTCTACACGCATCATGTCCCGGGCGCGGCTGTTCAGCATGTAACTCAATACTGCTATACTGATGTCCTGCCCCGGCTCCGCAGCGCCTTTGAAGAAGCAATGTCACGGTACAGGGTTTTCAGACTGAAGTATGAGGTGGAGACCAGCCCGTTGTTGGTCAAGGCAACGCTAAAGGAGCTGTTCAAGTTGAACTGGATAGAGCAACAGGCCGAGTCTCTGGGAGAAGCAGATCTCGAGGAACTGTTCCGCGTTTGGAGTTTAGAGGCATCTGCCGAGCCTGTATTTCGAGTTGTGACACCTTGCGAGACCGTGGGCGAACGAAAGCTGAGTGTTGTGCATTGGTTTTATCACCACTCCTTGTTGGACGGCAGATCATTAGATATATTACTACGGCAGGTTGACGCGCTCTTGGACAACCCATCCTTACCTATGGAGGTCAACGACTCCATCTTCGATGTGGTGCGCGGCTTGGAAGACTATCACGGGCCACGCGAAGCTGCCGCCAAGGCTTTTGGGCAACACGAGAGGTAAATGGAGGAGCTAGAGCTCATCCGCTGCTGCAGACTCTAGGATCCAGATCATCGTCTCGGGTGCGGATGAAGACCATCGACGTGTTTTATCCTGAAGACGTCAAGGCGTTTTCATCACGTACGGGATTCACCTTTGAGATTCTCGTCCGAGCGGCGCTGGGACTGGTCCTCTCAAAACTTCAAGGCACATCGACAGTTTCTCTCATGTCGGTCAGCTCTCGACGATCACTACCGATCGACGGCATCGAGCACGCAGTTGGCTGCATTGCAACATCCATGATCCTTACCATGGACGTCAACGAAAACGATGCTGCCCATGACTTCTTGGCGCAGGTATTCGAGAAGGTGCTCGAGTTGGAAGACATGTCCTACTCTGATCCCTCGGACGGATTCTCCCTGGGTGGGCTTGTCGTGGTATCCAGTGATCTCCAACCGCACCGCCCCTGGCACGCCGGTGGCCACCAGACTGAAGTCATGGCCCCCAAGGAGACTCTGCCAACCCTCTATGTATCACCAACCGGCAGGGTACGATTCAGCTACAACAGCGGATGGCGCTCCCCTCCGAAATGCACGTCTTGACAGATCTCTTCAAGGGTGCGTTGGTCAGCCTTGCGTCGGGAACATTGCGCGTCGGGGAATGTCTGAGAAGCATGCTTCCCAATTCCCAGAAAACGCGCATTCTCCGCTGGGGAAACTGCTTCTCAACTCAAACAGGCCTGGAAAGCATAGACGACGACATTACATCATTGTTCCAGAAACAAGTCCTGGACAGAGGCGTCGAAGCAGCTTTGCAACTTGGCGGCCAGAAAATCAGTTATGATGGACTCGCAAGCATGGTTCGAGCCGTGGGGCAACGGCTTGGGGAACTCTTGGAGCCCAGGAGCGTTGTCCTGATCCATGCAGATGGATCTGTCTACTGGGTCGTTGCCATGTTTGCAGTCCTCTGGGCAGATTGCATCTTCTCGCCCCAAGGCGTTGGCCTACCTCATCAGCTTCGATCGCATCATTACGCCGTAGCCGAGGCTCAGGCGTTCTTGATTCCGCAACAAGATACGGATGTATTGGCCCCCAGCGGCTGCAGGCTGAAGTTGTGTGTCGAAACAATTCTCCGCGAGGCCGAGGAGCGGCAACAGAGCGGGCATCCCGAGCCAGCCACGAGACAGCCGAAGCCTCTGTCGGCAGCCTACATATGTTTCTCATCTGGATCGACTGGTCAGCCAAAGGCCATACAATGCACTCATTCGGGTGTTGTCGGTGTCCTCGGGGACCCGATTGCTCGTCTACATGCCGGGCCTGGCCACCGCGTAGCCCAGACGCTCGCTCCCGCCTTCGACGGCGCCTTGCTAGAGGTGTTTTCCGCTCTCTGCTACGGCGGCACGTTGATTCTGAAAAGTCCCGCGGAGCCCTTTGAGCATTTGCGCGCGGCAGACTCGCTGCTCACCACTCCCTCGCTCGCCGCGGAACTGAACCCAGACGACTATCCCAACCTCGAGTATGTATACATGTGCTCCGAGGTCCTTCCGCAAAACACTGCGGATAGATGGTCAGCCGGGAAAGCCAGCACGTACAACATCTACGGCCCAACCGAGTGCCACATGGTGTGTTCTGCTCAAAAAGTCAGGCCAGGACAAGCCGTCACCATTGGGACACCGTTCTCGTCAGCGCGCATCTACATACTTGATAGGCAGGGGGCACTGTCACCTCCCTCGTCGCCGGCGAAATCCACATTGCGGGAGTGCAGGTGGCCCGAGGTTACATCGGTCTTGACGAGGAAACAAGGCACCGGTTCATCCCGGATGCCATCTGGCCCACCGACGACGGACGCATGTACAGAACTGGTGATTGGGGCTACTGGACACTTGATGGCCAAGTGGCCTTCATAGGCAGGACGGACAGACAGGTGAAGCTTTTTGGGTTTCGTATCGATCTCAACGATGTACAGGCAAGACTGGAGAAGGCCATTTCGCCAGAGGTTCGCGTTGCTGCTGTCGTGGTGGAGGATGCTTTGGCTTGCGCGATATCCAACGGGCACAATCTGAGCGAAGAGCAAATCAGGGCAGCAGCGGAAACTGTGCTGCAGCCACAGAGTGTCCCGAAACGAATCCGCCTTCTCGAAGAGATGCCGGTATCCCCGTTTGGTAAGATTGATTATCGTGCTGTTACGAAGCTCCTAGAATAATCCCGAGTTTTCTAGTCAGTCAGTCAATGACTATCTAGAGATGGTACGGCCTGTTCAAATTCCCATTCATCTCAACAACCTATTTAGCTCGCCAGCCATTGACTTCGAGATGAGACTCAATTTGTGAAATATTTGAGACTATATTTTGAAGAAGGATTGCTCCGTGAGCTATGTTGACATGATAAAACCATACTTTTCATAGGGAAAGCCCTCGAGCGTGAGGAGACACTCAACCCAATCATCACCCGACTGACCCCATTGATGCACATCCATGTCACTCGCGTTCCATTTCCGACCGGTAACAACTTCTTCTTCATGTCCTTCCAACGCCTTCTTCAGCTGGGGATGAGGACACCATATAACCCGCATTCCTGCTCGACGAGCCGCCTCCACACCAGCAATAGAGTCTTCGAAAACAAGGCACTCTTCGGGCCGGATTGACTTGAGACTCTCGCTCGGCACCAGAGCGCTGTTGATTGACTGTAGCGCTAGTAAGAATATGTCTGGTAAAGGCTTTCCCTGTTCGGGCCAAGACGGTCATCGTCTCCCAGAATGCGATTCTCTACAGGGAAGAAGGAGACCAGCTGGGACAAGTGATCGGTCTTGAGCCTGAAAGTCTTTTTCTGGCTGCTCGTTGCCAACGCAAGATGCAAGCCACAGTCCCGCAGATGTTGGAGGAGCTTCAAGACGCCCGGAAGTGGCTCTGCAGTAGGCAGAAGGTTGTGCTGCAAAGCTGAAAGCTCGGCGAAATCATCGTCGGGGATAGGAAGCTGAGCCCATTCGTACAGGATGCTGTTGGCTGCATGGCCGGGGCGACCTTGCATCCTCGCCTTGATCGAGGATGGCAACTTTGGCTTGCCATATCTCTTCAAGAGTATTTTGATACTTTCCGTGTAGATGTCTTCAGTGTTGAGGAGCAGGCCGTCGAGATCAAACAAGCACGCACGAATGGGCGGTAAACTGTGGAAATGAAATGTTAGCAAATTCCGAGTAGCACGGATACTACTTCTTTGAAGCGAACAGGCGCACGTACTCAGTGCAAGGTACCATACTTGAGAAAGTGACTTTTATATGTCGCTGGGAAGGCTCGGAATAAATCACCATGTTTGGACCCCGTATTAGAGATGTGAGGCTTATATAGTTGGGAGATCCAATGGCTTTTATAACATATCTTGTGCCCCTCTCAAACAACTCCGCCCGACTAAGTACGTTCCTTTTTGTTTCGCCGCGGTGCATCTTGGCACCAAAGTCGCCCATCATGGCAGATGCAGTACCTTTCACGCTTCGATGGGGCATCATGGCAACTTGTCACGTTGCCGGACGTATGTATCCCCTTCCCCTTCCCCTCCCGTCTGCCGAGGGCTTGAGCATAATCTCTCACAGGCAAAGCGGTCCTGTGCGAGAAAGCCCTGACAGTCACAGCCTCGCAAGCCCGAGCGCTCGTAAATGCTGCCAGGGCGAGGCGAGTTTTCCTTCTGGAGGCTGTATGGACTCGGTTCTTCCCACTCTGTGCCAAGATTCGGACTTTGGTCTCGTCTGATGCCATTGGCACCGTGTATCGAGTGATGGGCAAGCACAATTGCACCTTGTTGCATACACGCAATTTTTACATTTGCTAATTCATCTTCGCAGCGGACAAGTCTCTAAATCTAGAATTGCCAGAGAGACGTGGCGAGCATCTTGTCCGGGGAGAGGTCCGATACCCAGAATCAATCACGAGTCAAGTGTCTCAATCGGAGAGCGGGCTTGCTTAGCACTGCCCATGCGTAGGATCCGATTCCGCAAGCAGGCTGGTTGCTGTAATCTGGCAACTTTTCATTTCCTCTCCCTTGATGGAACACTAGCCTCGTCGGCAAATTTCTCGTCAGACCAACGTCATTGACAAAAACGTGCCGGCTTCCCGGCCTCGCACAGCCTATTCCTGAGCATGCGAGAGAAGATGACGAATATCATGCAAGAGATTATTAGAATGTAATATTGTTTCAAGGCCTTGTCTACAGAAACATGCCGGCTTCCTGAACAGCCTATTCCGAAGGATGTGAGAGAAGATGACGAATCTCATGCAAGGGGTGATTGGCTCATGCAAGAGGTGATTATCTTATGCAAGAGGTGATTGGCTTATGCAAGAAGTTATTGGCTTATGCAAGAAGTTATTGGCTTATGCAAGAAGTTATTGGCTTATGCTTGAGTTTATTAGGCTAGACTAAGTAGATTAAGGCTACGCGTAGAATTTATTATAATTTATTATTTTAAGGCCTTTGCCTATAGAAACATTCTAGCTTCCTAGTCTCACATAGCCCATTCCTAAGCATGTGAAAGAAAATAACGAATCTCGTGTAAGAGGTTATTAGGCCAAATTAAGGAGATTAAGGCTACGTGCAGAATTTAATATCATTTATCATTTCAAGGCCTTTGCCTATTGAAAACATGCTAGCTTCCCGGCCTCACACAGCCTATTCCTTAGCATGCGAGAGACGACGACGAATCTCACGCAAGAGGTCGATGGGCCAGATTGAGGAGACTGAGGCTACGGGCAGAATTTGACATGATTTATCATTTCAAGGACTTCACTCACAGACCCTCGCCACTACGTTGGTTCCCCTTCCCTCCCTTTGCAGAACACTGGCCTCATCGGCCGCTCCCTAGTAAGGCCAAGATCATCAACAGAAATCTTAATGCAAAGTGACTGTTCAAGGGGTTTTCGATTTTAGTGAGTTGAGTAGTGACAAAGCAGCGCCACGGGTGTCCTTACAACAAACATCAGCTTTGTTAGTGTGATTCCCAGCGGAAGCCTGATATTGTAAGTCGTAGGGCTACCCAGCGCATTTGAAAACATGGCTATGTGAGCGCCATGTATCAACGGATCTGGGATCCTCGCGGGTTGACGATGGGTTGAACATGAAGAACTAAACACTACTGCTGCAACAAGGAAAGTGAAAAAAAAACACTCTTGCCATAAAGGCACCCTGAATTTATCAAATTCATCCAACATGTCTGCACGCGCCAACTCATCTCCTGACAGCGTCGCTGTTATTAGAGGCGGTTAGTACGGCTGCCATATCTCACTCACCCTCCGGTCTCTAGGTTTCAAGGTGAAACTTCTCGAGAAGAATGATCGACTTCTCAGAGCTGCGTCTGGAAGCAACCAGTGCCGTTTACATATGGGATACCACTACCCTCGTCACAGTGGTACTCGCGCGCAGTGCCGCAACGGTTTCAAACGTTGAGTCGGCCAGTTCCTCACAACATCTATACAGTTCCTTCAACAGAATCATGGCTAGACTATAACACTTAGTGTTTCATCATGTTTTCGAGCGACATGAGCGTTTCCGAAGGCGCACCCTACGACGTCGTAATGCTAACCAACGTCGACAGACCCATTTGTACAATGGAGCGCGTTATTCTGCAAGATAAAGCCCGGGACTATTTTGAATCAGTGCTAGTTGATGTACTTGAGCTAGGCAAGCGGATCATAGAAGTCCGAGATACGGGTGAGGGGGTAATTTTTCGACGGGGAGAGGTTTGACTACGCCGTAGATGCAACGTGGGGACATTACAGCCGCCCAAGTATCGAAGTCATCCACGAAACGACCTTGCTTCTTTACTACCAACGGCCAGTCGACTGTTCCGCTACAATGGGCCGCAGCTCGCGGTCAAGACGAAACTTGTTGGAGCGCATGATGATCGAAGCTACTATGTGTCTCGCGGCGGCCGGCTCTTCTCAATCATGTCCGGTAAGACTGATGCCGTCTTTTCTGCCACTGAGCGAATGTTGAGTTTCTTGGATCTCAATCATGTGCAGAGAGCGGACGGCCACTTATCGCTCGCGCACTTATAGTAGGCACGAGCTTGACAGGAAATCTTCTTATACAGGGATTCATAAGCAACGGGACATGGCACAATGAGTAGTTTTTTATAGAAAAAAACATGACAAATTGTCCTCTAATTTGGTCAAGATTTGATTTTTACCAGAAAACGCCCTGTAGGCAACTGCGTCTCTATTCTCTGAAAGATGCCCAGTAGTGTCGAAAAGATACACCTTTCGATAAGTTCAGGCCCCACGAATGCGAAACCCAAGCACATGATTACGCCCGGAGAAAGAAGGAACTTGTCGGGAATAGTGCCGGCCTGGACCGTCCCGTCCCGTCCCGCGAATCCCGAAAGAGCAAATAAGATTTTGGCCATTGGCTTATCCCCTTTGACTGTCACAAATACCGAGACCCACAACTTGGCCTTGTGTTGTAGGTGCCGACTTAGCCAATAATTTGTGCGTTTATTATCCCTTGCATGCCTTGCAACACACCCCCAGCTCCTAGGTAGTAATTATTGAGTTTTTGTACTTTGTTGCTCCTTTCAACATACGAACGACAGGGCTTACCTAAAGCTGTTTCCCTAGGGCTTCCTGCGTGATGGTCTTTTTAAGAGCTTGCGTAAGATACAGGTTTTTTTACAGTAGGAGCTAGGGGGTATATTACATGGCATATAATGGACAATAAACGCACAAATCAGTGACTGGTCAGCTATGCCTCTTTATCGTGTAATTAATATAAGCCCAGGAGGTTTACTATAGACCTAAAACTTCCACGTTGAAATCCTGTATATCCCACAAAAGCCTTTGAGAAAACTACTACATAGTAGCTAGGGTGTGTATCACAAGGCATATAAGGGACAATAAATGCACAAATTAGTAGCCAGTCGGATACGCCTCTTTTTTCGTGCATTAGTAGGTTGCTCCTTCTACAGCGCATAAGCATGTTTCATGATGAAACGGTGACCGTCGATGTATAATGCAAGTCGTTTGCAGCCTCTTGGCGGTCCAACAGGACAAACCTAGCAAAGTTCTCACGAGGGTGTTAGCACTGGGACGATCTTGACGCGGACCACGTTGCGTACCATACCAATGATCAGACTACTTAATCCCACATTTGATCCTACAGAGGAATAATCGAATGTAAAGCCTCAACTTGTAGTAAAAAGACCTTCTTAAACAAGCCCGCGTTTTCCGGACAGTCAACGCTTGTATCTCTACTGTTTTCTTTACTCGACATGATTTGGTACTTTTCAGGATGCGGGATCTTATTCCTTGTCCTCTTTGCTATTCGTTATCTACGCACAGTTGTTCATGCCTGGGTCTTTTTCTTTAGAATCAAATCTGCCCGTCTCGTCGCCGAGCCGTTATTCACGCCTGCAGATGTTACCGTTTTGCTTCCCACTATTCTTGATATTGACATAACTGAAACACTGCAATTCATTATTGAAAATAAGCCCCATCAAATCATTCTACTTGTTCAGGAGAATTATCTCGCAAAGGCACAGAAAATAAAAGAAGCCGTGGGATTCAAACGCATCATGATTGTGACCGTGCCCAAGCTGGGTAAAAGGCTGCAGCTGATTGCGGGGATCAAGAAGACTCAGACATCGATAAGTGTCTTTTGCGACGATGATGTACGGTGGCACCCCAAGTTTCTCTCATATCTCCTCGCGCCGTTTGAAGATGCGCGGGTGGGAGCTGCTGGGACTAATCAGCGCTCCATTCGAAACCGCCATACTACAGTCTGGAACTTTCTGGGCGCGTGCTACCTAGAGCGGAGAAATTTCAATACCATGACGACGAACTACATCGACGGCGGTGTTTCTACCCTCTCTGGTAGAACCTTTGCTTGCCGAACTCATATTGTGCAAGGTCAAGACTTTGCCAACTTCCTGATCAATGATTACTTTCTGGGCACACGCATGAAACTCGGAGACGACAAGAGATTTACAATGCGATTTTATGCAAAGGGCTGGAGGATTCAGCTCGTATACACGGAGGAAGCTGTGCTTTACACCGAAATGGCAGATGACTCGCGCTTCCTGGGGCAGTGTCTTCGATGGGCTCGATCGCATTGGCAGGGAAACCTGGCTGTTGTCATGCAGCAGTCATATTGGTGGCGTCGTCATTGCTGGTCAGCATATGCTACATATCTCGGCACTGTGATGACGCCAGCTGTACTGGTTGACGGCGGCCTGTATTATGCTCTGAGCTGTGCTCTCAAAGCCGAATCAAACGATGTACGACGCAAAGCTTTAGGGGCATTTATTGCATGGACACTGGTCCAGAAAACAGTCAAAATCTGGCCGCATTTCGCAAGGTACCCCTCGGATATCAGGTTCATTCCCGCCATGATTCTTTTCAGTTACGCGCACGGCATCATCAATCTTTGGGCAGCTTTCACAATGACAGCAGATACTTGGGGTGGGCGTGATGTAGAGCAATAGTTGCAAACATGATGTAACTTATCTTTTACTGTACCAGGGACACTGAAAAACCAGCCGCCGGTTGGAAAACCCACAGGTATCGACGACAAAGCTATGGAAGGTAAGGATATCAACTCCAAGGCCACAGCGCTTACAGAACTATTTGTTACCCTGTGGCACAAGACTGATCGATGCATGTATCAACACCCCAAGGCATTTAGAATATTTCGCACAATATATTCTAAGCTGAGACTCGCAATATCTAAGAATCAAGAAAATTCCTTACAACATTGATTTTTGTTCTCGAACCAACGAAGAGAATTTGGACGTTGTTCGACACCAGCTGACCAGCCACCACACGCAGCCACGCTCAACCAGGAAGGAACCCTCCCAACAATGCAAGAACCGCCAGAGATTCCTGACTACCAGCCAATACGACGTCTACATCGCTCCTGACTTCTAGGTGGACTAGATCCCCTCGACGTTGGCCAACCTTGGCCCTGCAAGCCTGGAATAGCTCACCTGCAATCAGTGTATGCAGAACTTCGTTGTTCACATGGGATGTCTTCTTTTGCGCTACTTCGGGCAAGTCATCCTGTCACGGTCCGCCCCTAGCACGCGTCGCGTTGTTCTTGTTAGAGGCTAGAAGCTGCCGACGGCAGGGCTGCTTCTCTGGTAGGCGTCTTGTTTTTGTAGCAGCTCTGGTTGGGTTTATGCTGATGATAGCGACATGGGTCGAGCGGGGTATTATCGGCCTTTGGCTTTGATCTTTTGCCGAGAAGAGCTACTGCGAGGTCGAGAAGGAAGTCCTTTGGGAGATCATCTGGATCTGCCCAATCCTGCAACCAGTCGCCGCTACCAAAGAGCGTATAAAGATCTACGAGAAGCTGCCTTGCTTTCGAGATATCCAGCGTGTTGTCGTAGATGTGGCGAATGACAGGCCCAAATGGATACCACTTGTGCCCGTCGCTTGCTGCCGTGGTGCTCTTCTCCAACATAGCATCCATCACAGCGTCCTTGAAATGGTCGTCTGATAAAAAATCTCCCAATACATAAGCTTTCGCTAAATGAACGTACTCCTCGTTGCCGACGAACCCGGGTGCATCGTTTCGTACTGCGAGTTCATGAAAGTAAAGCCAATGCATGTACGTTCGAAATACTTCGGCATCGTGTTCTTTGAGTTCAATGGTTTGGCTCTTGGACTCATCCCATTCGCCACCGAACGCCTTGCTAAAGAAAGGCGATGCAGCACAGATGAGCTTCTCGATAACGTGAAATGAAGTCTCACCAACGATGACCTCCAAGGATCGGCCGCCAAAGCTAGACCATATAAAATCAGATGATAAACTAAGAACATGCTTTTTGGCTGATTAAACTGATCACCTACTCGAGACACTCGTTTTGGAACACTCTGACCTTTGATTTCTCCATTTTCCCCAAGATACCAGACCGCTCGTGTCAAAGCTCACCCGAAACGTCGAGTGCGGAGGTGTTTCTGTGGAATTTCGCAGAGCAATGGAAGAAGAGAAGATGATGATTGACTATCTAGGAAATCGATCAGAGGGAGAAAGAAAGCCATATAAGCTTCAAATCCAACAAGAACAAAGACCTGTTCAATAGAAGGTCGGTCAAACAAGTGACTCAAGGTCTACAAACGAGATGCGGGAAGCTGCATCGTCAAGCGGAAAAGTGATGCCTAAGAAGTGAGGCTGCGATATCTTTCACAGTTTCAGCGGGCAGGTCACATGATGCATTCACACCTTCTCCTTTCATTAACAATCCCTCAGAGTCACATAAACACTTTGCGCTGCTAATCAACCAAAAAAATGGATAGCTACCAGCGAAATAACAGCATGTACAGCCACTTTACTGAAATGCCAACGGTCGATCCAGCCGACCATCAAACGACGCCACACAGTCCCGATTAACTCCCGACGGATCAAAGCTCTTCTACTGTCATCCCTTTGACTTGTCATAAGGCACCAGCTGTGTGACGGATAGGCTAGTTGACCAATCACAACGAAGGTCGATCAAGGGTACTTAATTTCACATGGGAATGTCACTATAATAGAAGTCCTAGCAATTTCCGGAGGTACAAAGAGGTACATTACACACATCGCAGCCATATCGCGACCCTCGCGGTCGGGGCTAGCTGGTGCCTTGTGACAGTCAAAGGGATAGCGGTAGTGCACCTTGCACTTCGACGGTCTGCAGCCAACAGCCAACACAGAACTGTTTTCAACGGAGCCGTGTGGAGATTGGTGGGGCACCACCTGTATGTGTATGGATGTGCGATTCCCGCGGATTTTAACTAGACACCATCAACCACAATGAGTTCGAATGTAGCGTATGACACACCTGAAAACACTCTCCCGCACTTCGCTCGCGTCCCGCTAATTCTAGCCTAGTGTTGCTGCTTCCAAGCCCTTTCGATTCATCGTCGGCCCTGATCAGCGTGAATTTGCGATTCGCACGGCCATCGTTGCTAAACAGTCGCGATACCTCGAGACGCTGGTGAATGGACCAATGAAAGAAGCCACTGAGGGCAAGGCAAACTGGGAATCTGTCGACGAGGATACATTCGTGCGTTTCTGGCAGTTTGCCTACACTGGTGATTACGAAGTCTGCGACGAACCTTGCGGTCAGATCGCTGCTGAATCTGTTGCGCAAGTAGAGGAGCCACTGCCTGAGCCTGATGAGCCTGATGAGCCCGCAGGTATGGTTGACGATCCTTACAAGTCTCTCTTCGGGAAACGTTGCAACTACCCCGGAAAAGAACCCTTATGGACAAAGTTTGTTGGACTCCGCCAGACCAGCCACACGCCAAACTTGAGCCATCGAAGGGGCTAGATGCACGCGGGATCCGACGCAAAACACCTGCTGAATCACGCCAAGATCCATGTCTTTGCCGATTGCTATGGAATCACCCTGCTAATGACATCATCGTATAACAAGCTCCACCAATCGTTGAACGACTTGTGCTTGCATCCTGAAGCTTCGAAGGGCGTCGTGGCCTTGGTGCAATATTGTCTTGAAACAGACGTTCCAGACGGCTTGAAGGAGCTCGTTGTTCGATTCGTCGCGTGCGAATTCGAGATTCTATTGGCAAATGCGCGGTTCAGGGAGTTGCCAGATGCCCATGGGAGCTTCGGGCGGAATATTCTTGAATTGTCGCGGAGCCGGCTTGAATAAGACAGGCCCTCTTTGTGTGACGCGAAGGGCCGAGATTGAACCTGATGCACGCATGTGATGCCGACAATTATTTCGAAAGCACTTGAAGGATCCTGGCAACAGCAGCCGCATTGCCATTCTCTGCAAGATGTAATGAAGGACGTTTTCATTTCACAATCACCGCTTAGGGTAGTTGGCTGAAGAACTGCTCGAGGTGGGTAAGATATTTGAAGAGTTTCCTTGCTAACCAGTAGTTGTTGCCAGCCGGCAGATTACCGCTGCCGTGAAGTTTTGCCAGAGCCGGGCAGCCTCGCTAGTTGTTAGTTGTATGCTCCAGCATGATATGTTAGTTAAGTCACTAGTTATACCTAGAAAGGCGTTTAGTTTTGGAACACCAACATTAGTAGTTTAAGCACAATATAATTAGCGGGATTGAATGCACCATGTCTTGATGCAACTAAAGGAAGTGGACATGCCTAGACTAGCCTCTACGTATGGAATGGTTGTTAAGTCCTTAGGCTCTGTACCTTATACTTTAATGGTTTTATCGTGGGAGCTAGACGCTAGCCGCTGGCTATCCGACGAGAACACGACAGACAGTCACCTAGTGTCCATGGCCCTCAAGCGTCTGCAGACAAGGACTCTAAGTTGATTCTGCAACAGGATTTACCTTATCTAGTCTAGCGCTTGTTTCTTGAAGAGTATTCTGATAATACGACGGGAAGGACTAAATACAAGGACTAATGCATAAGTCTGTAATGGCGCAATTTCTGTAGCTTGTGTGTGGGAAATAATGAAGCCAATGGGTCGGGACCAGGCGCTGAAACCTGTTCGATAGGTAACCCCAGTTTACCTAGATTTAAATATCATATTGAAGGGTGCAGGACATTGCCTATAGGGACCTTGAGAAGAGATCTGATGCTGTCGCGCAATGCCGTGCGGCAGAAATCAATGCGATGCCTGTTCGAGTAGGTAGTCTTTCGCCGATTGGTGTATAAAATAAATGACTCACTCCCTTGCCAAGTATTACGAAGGAGCCGTAAGACCTAGTGATTTCTTCCCGTTCGCCATGTTAAAGGTTGCCAGGTGACTTGACCAGGACCTTTGACTCATGCAAAGTAATAGGCCGAAACACAAGGATGTGATAGCTAGGAGTTCGCGGCAACGACCTGCGTCCTCTGGGACGGAGATTTGTCCCAGAGTCCCTCCTCTAGATACTGCAACGGCTGCAGAGAAATGAGCCAACAGCAGTTGGCATGATACGGACAGCACAGATAGTCCCGCTAGTAGAACAATGTCTCGACGAGAATGAGGTCGCTGACACCGGCGAGATCGTGAACAGTCTGTGTGAGGAAAGGGAGCGGCTGGATGGCAGTCGCTCAGGAGGCTTTTGGGCGGAGCAAGCAACAGGACGGAGTCGGCGACGATGTTGAACACGGCAAAGACCCAGGTGACTCTGTTCAGGAAGTCAACGAGTCAGAAATGTTCCCTCTGGATGGCCGACCGGAGGTTGCGGATGCAGAAAGGCTGTCGTTCCTGTACCATGCTATGAGCAATAGCACTGCACCCAGGGCCAGCAGTGGAACTGCTCATGCATCGGCCTCAACCGCGCTGCAGTTCTCTGACAGCCGAGAACCTAGCAGATGAAGCGGCTCCAGAAAATAAAGCAAACCTCGGTGCCATTTATGAAGTCGCTGGGTTAATTGCATCGAGAAGCATGAGTTCACGTAGATGGGCTGAGATCGTGCTGAGGCATCACGGTGGACGGTTCGCAAACCACCGCATCTTTTCCTTCCTCGTCGTCAACATGCAGATACGCTCCAGAAATCACAGGGTGACCCTGAGCGTTAGTAAGGAAGGAGCTCGAAGAAAATGAACGGACTGACGATGATGGCATTCGCGAGCTTTTGAAGAGCATATCACTGTATGGCTTTCGCTAACCAATATCTGGAGAAATCTTCATGTCGAAACTTGGTTCTGTCTTTTATTACGTCTCGTTACAAAAAGCCAGTTGATGGGAAACAGCTCCTCATCTTGTTCATCAAGGACGAAATGTCGAACTCGAACTGCGTGCTGTCAAATATCTTGGTGTAAAATGCACGCCGCATCGAGAAATCGCGCGACTTCGTCCATGGAGCCAAATGTGCCATGCCAACATCCAAGCATCAGTTCACGTAGTGGCAGCTGTTCAATAACAGGGAAGCGTTTTTTAGCATACAGGTGCCGCGCTATCTTATCTCGTTCAGGGCAGTCTTCGAACTCATAGCACGGAGGTTTGCCGGTTAAAATTTCCAACACTGCGCAGCCAAACGCAAAGATGTCGGTCTCCACGTTTGGGCAAGTCGATCTCTTTCGATTATACCAGTTATAGCCCGCGAGTGCTTCGCTACCATCGATGCTGCATCCTCCAAAATCAATGATTTTCACGCGATCCTCAATTAATACCATGTTCGAACAGCTAAAGTCAGCGTGAATTATCCCATTCTGATGTATATATCGTAGCCTCTCCGTAGCGTCTCTTATCCATCGTGACTTTTGGTCGAGTTCAAGTTTCGTTGTCTTTGTATAGCTCTTAACATTTGACAGGGGGTGTCCGCGCTCAAGAAGAATAGATCTGTTGTTAGGCTCGCCAAGTCGCTGTATAATATTGCAATGTGAGCCTAGTCGGTCGAATGCGTGACGTTCGATGGCAATGCCATCGTCAGTTTCATCAAAGTAGAACAGTTGCCTCGTCAATGCCATATACAATTGCTGACCCACCAAAGCCAAACACCGTCAGGCTGTCATAATCGATAGACCTAGGAGCACTCTGGAAGTGCTGCATTTAAGACACCGAGTCCAACGGTTGTTGGGACAGGTCTTTCTTTGATGTGGTGTGGTTGAAAGGATGTTCAAGTTTTGAGATCGGGGTACGGAGTACTCCGTAGCACAACTCGTTTCGTGTCACCCCACTTTTGCCCCCTTAAATGAATACAGGGGGCCTGTTACGTGCGACATGTCTGCATAGTTGCAATCATGCAAAGACTAACGCCACGAGCCCCACTGTCGGACCAATGCTTATAAAAGTCTTGCTGTCCATAGTTAGACCAAGGGCATCCCCACCCAAGCACTGGCTGTGTAAATCGTGCTATGCAAGGTCATTTTCCGCTGCTATTCAAGGTCGAAGATTAAACTTACATGTTCGTAGATCGTGGTCCCTACTGATGCTCCTGAGTCTCGACATATTTTGCAAGGCCCGTTGCGGTGGGAAGGCAAAACACTTGGTAATGAAGGGCCAAAGACTGGATTGTCGCAACGAGGACCAGGCTTTGGCTCATCTTTGCACCTCTTGTACAGATACTTCTCTACTCTGTGCTGGGGGTTCCTGATATAGTCAACATGAATTGCCACCGCCTTCGTGTATGTGCACATGACAAGGCTATTTTCAGGCGTTGTGATGAGCAGAATTACGGGAAATGGAGGGAGGAAATCACGGGATGAAGGATGCAAGAAAGCAATTTAGACACATCAACGAGGCGGACACTCTTATAGCATATATGATTATATAGCCTATATATTGCGCAGGAAAATTAGATACTGACAATGAGTGGATTGGGTCCTGAACATCAGAAAAATGCCCATTTGTGTACTCCGTACGGAGTACGACGGGTCAGAATTCAGGATGAACGTCGCCAGGAATAGATCACCTGGTTCAATATTTTCCCCATATGTGAAGGAGGCGTTGTCGTATGATCAACAATCATCAGGTTGAAAAAACTGGGTATGTCGCAATGTATTTCCCCCAACCCTTGTATCATATTGGCGGAATAAGTCTAGCATCTTGAACTTCAACTTGTGAGATATATTTCGCCGGCACTCTTGGCTCCGTTTGATCACCACTGCAAAGTATAGCGACCTGCCACTTGTTCCGTCGCTTTACTGTCCAATACATCAAGTATTCTCTATTTTGGCCGTGCGATATATTTGCAGGTGGTCTCATCGATCACAATCGCTAGCTCATATCACTCTTGTTGTTATTAGTGATAGGGGTCTATCCAGTATCAGTATATTAATCACTGCTTTTCAATGGCTGCTGTGTTCAAATCCTGTCCCTCAATAAAATTGGCTCCATGTATATAATCGTTATCCCTGCCTCGTCGGGCGTATTCATGCATGCGTGGCCAGCAACGGATTTTTGAACAAGCAGCAGAAACTAAACCTAAAACACAAGAGGTACCTCCACGCCTGTTTATGAGGGAAAATACTTCCAGGGCTGGATCAGGACTTCAGGATGTTCTCTACATATTTGCTTGGCAATTTGCCTTGCCGTTAGTTGAGTTCCATTGCTAGGAAAAGGCTACTGAAGTAAAGGTAAAGTACCATAACTAATACTATTAACCACTACTCTCAAAGGCTGCCTCAGCTTTCTGATCATTACTTTATTAATGGGGTATTTTGTCGCGTTGCTTCATTTTCTTCCTCTTCTTCTTTTTACAGCATCGGCTTAAGATCCTCGGCAACGGTAAAAGGCGCTTCTGTTTTGCACTTGACCTCTTCTACAGTGACACCGTCCGCAATTTCGATGAGGGTAAGGCCATGTGCGAAATCGACGTCGAAAACGGCCTGTCACGTCGTGATACGTTAGTCCTTGGCTCGACGTACATGATGACGCGAATAGAAGGCAGACATCCGCTTCTGTCACGTCAGAGGTCGGCTGTGAAGAAATAGGCTTACCAATTCAGTGATGATTCTCGACACACAGGCTCGCCCAGTGAGAGGGAATGCGCACTGCTTGACAATTTTGGGATTGCCCTTCTTGTCGGTGTGTTCCATGGTCACAACCACCTTCGTCTTGGACGGGTTGCTGACCAGATCCATGGCACCACCAAAGCCCTTCACTTTGCCAGGCAACATCCAGTTGGCGAGATCGCCGGTTGCGCTGACCTGCATAGCTCCCAGGATGGTCAAGTTGATTCTGCCACTGCGGATCATTCCAAAACTCTCCTCACTCCCAAAGACTGCGGCGCCACGGTTGAGAGTGACAGTCTCCTTGCCGGCATTGATCAAATCAGCATCCTCACTGCCCTTCTTGGGATACGGCCCGAGACCAAGGATGCCATTCTCAGACTGGAGCTGTACCTCGACTTCGGGACCCACGAATCCCGGAGCAAGCATCGGCATACCAATACCCAGGTTGGCGTACATGCCGTTCTTGAATTCCTTGGCCGCTCGCTTGACAATGCGCTCACGCTTGGCAGCTGTATCGCCCGTACCCAGCGCTGCCTTTGCATCGACGTCGGTCTCTTCCCTTGCAAACGTGAACTTTTCAATCTTCTTCTCACTGGTGCTCTGGATGACACGCGTCACGTAAATACCAGGCAGATGCACTGCCTCGGCAGGAATTTCGCCCGGCTCGACGATGTGTTCAGCTTCAACAATGGTCATTTTGGCGTTACGACCCATGGCACCGTTGAAGTTGTGGGCAGCAAGTCGGAATTGACAGTTACCGAGCTTGTCTGCTTTATGTGCCTTGACAAAGGCATAGTCGCCATCAATGGCGTGCTCCAGCAGGTAGGACTTGCCATTGAAAACCTTGACATCCTTAGGATACGAATATTGATCCGGTGACCCGTCGGCCTTGTTCTTGAGTGGCAGGTCTCCGGTCTGAACCACAGTGCCAAAGGCAGCAGGCGTGTAAAACGCAGGAATGCCCTTACCACCTGCGGCACATCGCTCTGCCAATGTGCCTTGCGGGGTGAGCTCCAATTCAACCTCACCAGTTAAATACATGCTCTCAAACGTTTTGTTCTCGCCAATGTAGCTCGCCACCATCTTTTTAACTTGCTTTGTCTTGAGAAGCTTGCCAAGACCTGAGCTGTCTGTTCCCGCGTTGTTGGATACCGCCGTAAGTCCAGTGATGTCAGGCTTTGCGAGCACCTCATCGATTAATGTGTCAGGAACACCGCAAAGTCCAAACCCGCCACACAAGAGTGTCGAGTTGGACTTCATGTCCTTGAGAGCCTCTGAAGCTGAGGAAAAGACCTTGTTGATCTCCGTTCGTCGCAGAGAGACGGAGAAAGATCTCGACAGCACTGGGAAGGGCTGCGCAACACGCTACGTTAGCTGATACTTGGGGATTTGGCGCAATTGTGCATGAATTTGTGGTACCCACGTTGGTTCCATGACGAGCGACAGCCCGAAGGGCTCGCATACGGAAAGCCGCGCAAGGCATCGTGAGAGTTGATTTCAACGTTAGGCTGGAGTCAATGTTTAGACAGCTTCTAGAGATCTCAAGCGGCATATGGTGCTCTCCCGCCAAGATGAGCTTTAATGCTGATTCGATGCCACCAGATGTTGAGTGTGAGAAAGCGAAGAGTGACTGCTTCAGCAATTCGAGACGAGAAAGATGGAAGCAAGAGACAACTCATTCGGGTCGGGCGTTTAGACAAATAATGAGTCGCTTCTGGGCCGCTAATGGCCGAGCCGATGAGCTCCATCGGGTGCAGCGTCGGCAAAGGGCTCTTCCCATCGGAAAGCGGTTCCGTTCCGCGGCAACGCAGAGGGCCACTGATGCTGGGGCGGGAGCTGCGGGAGCGGGCGGAGCTTTGAGTGGCTTTGAGTGGCTTTGAGTGCGCTCGTGGCTCTGTTGCACGCCGCACCGCGTGACAAGGCAGGAGGTTCCTGAAAATTTCGGACGTGAAGTATTTCTAGCAATCCGAGCTTCCCGACATGATATTGTACACCTTGGCGTAGGGATCGTTCCAACTATTGCTGATTAGCATTTTCAGCCATGGTACAGGGGGTCCACGGGAGATCAGGTCCACAACGGACGGTACTGCAGCGGGTATAAAGTGTCAATGAAAAGTTATCCTAGACAGTTCTGCGTATATGATGATGGCGGCTCAGCGAAGAGCACGCGTGGAACTTGAAATAGCGAAGTATTGGCTGGGAGGAAAGAACGATGCGGTTCCTGAAAATTTTCCGAAACTGGTGGTCCACGATTGATCGCGACGGGTTGGACCTTGTTGGAAGTCCCCACATGAGCCATGAACATGAACAATTGGTGTCTCCTGGCTTATCAGCTTATCGCCCCGCAGCTCCCGACAAGAAAGAAGCTGGAAGGACAAAAAAATCGATGCACCAATCCAGTCGTCGACTTACCGTCTCGAAGCGCGGCGATTCCATCTTTCCGCCATCAAATCGAATTCGACACCTTCCCACACGGTTTTTGTTGGCTGCCAAGTCATGGAATCGGGGTTCAAGCGCCGCAAAATTGAACATGGCGGTGCTGGTTTGCGACACGACAATCTCATTGATTTCGAGTCGCGCAGCACCACTCAAGTTTCGACAGCCAGCACTTTTGTTCTCCAAACCGATGAGCTGCTCAAAGAAGCGAAGCTTGACTACACCAAGTCACTGAAAGATGTACATAATCAATTATTCCGTCTTAAGACAATCGTGGATTCGATAGCCTCGCATGAACCTCTTCCGGTACGTTTTGGACATTTCCGCTGAATCTTGTTTTAAACTGACAGTCGGATTAGATTGCCCAGGCGACGAGCAGTTTTGAAAAGCAGCACCGCATCATCGTCCCATACCCAGATCCTAAACCAACCAAAGGATCGCCGTACAAGATTGCCTACTCTAAACCGTCACAATGTAACGTTGTCGGTAGCCACGTCCTCAAAACAATGACCAAGTCTCAATCAGCCGTGGGTGTTGACATGGTAGCGCAAATGCCATCTACTCTTTTTCAAGACAAAGACTATCTCGACCTACGATATTTCTACAGAAGAGCATATTTTATTGCCTACATTGCAGCTCACGTTCGAAAAGAGATGGGCGACGTTATGGCCTCCAGCTTCGAATTCCTAAACGAAAACCCTCTTCTGCCCGTTCTAGTGCTTCGACCTTTGGCAAGTGCAGACACCAATTGTGGTAGCACCGAGGATGCAAAACGCAAGCCTGCAAAGACGGATACGAAGAAGCAGAGCTACTACATTCGGCTAATTCCTTGCGCTCCCGACGATCTGTTCCCCTGGTCGAAGCTCACGGCGTCCGCAAACTGTACACGTCTGGGCAACCCCGATGAGAAGAAAGGCAGCTCCTCGGCCTCACCATTCTACAATTCCACAATCAATGGTGAAATGACGTTCATCAAATATTTAAGAGTCCTAGCACACGCTAGAAATGAGTGCTCGGCTTTCTCAGATGCCTGCATCCTGGGGCGAGTGTGGCTTCAACAACGTGGATTTGGTGGCAGCATCTCCCAAGGTGGGTTTGGTCACTTTGAATGGTCCATCATGATTGCTCTTCTATTGCAGATGGGTGGTAGGAATGGCCAGGCTGCGTTGTCCAATTCCTTGAGCAGCACAGAATTATTCAAGGCTGGCATCCAATTTCTCTCAACAACAGGTTTCACCAAAAGGCCGTTTGCATTCAGTGCACCCAACATCGATCATAAAGCGATTCGGGAATCTGGTCCAGTCATGTTCGATCCTATCAGACAGCTCAACATTCTCTACAAGATGAGCACATCGTCGGCCCATCTTCTACAGATCTACGCAAAATCGACTTCTGACTTGCTAGCTGATGAAAACGCGGACAAATTCCAGCCGACCTTTATCATGAAAACAGATCTGACTTTCCACATTTTCGATGCTGTCCTGGAAATCAAAATGACTGACTTATCCAAGTATGAACAATCTACAGATCGAAGCAGTGCTGTTTGGAAGTTTAGCCTCGAAGCTCATAGGGTGCTGAAAAAGGCATTTGGCAATCGTGCACAGCTGGTGCACATGCAACAGCGGTCGACAGAGCCTTGGTCTCTGTCAACGCCTAGCTCAAGTTCCTCTACAAGGCTCTTGGTGGCTGTCATCTTTGATCCGGCGCATATGCCGCGACAAATGGAGTATGGACCCCCGGCCGAAGAGGAGAAGGACGCTGCTGCATTCAGACACTTTTGGGGCCAGAAAGCAGAGCTTCGTCGATTTAAAGATGGAAGCATACTAGAATGTGTTGAGTGGAGCGGCAAGATGCCGTTCCAGATTTGCCAAGAAATCGCTACGTATTCTCTGAAAAGGCACTTGAATGTTGCCAAAGAGGAAATTACAGCGCACGGAAGTGGCTTCTCGTCTCTAATGGGCCTCTCTCATCTCGACAAAGAGGCTTTCGACACTGCTCGACGAGCATTCACCACGTTTGAAAACGATATTCGCAGTTTAGAGAATCTCCCACTTCAAATTCGTCAATTGTCACCGGTTTCGCCCTTGGCACGCTATTCATCTTTAGACCCGCCGTTGCTCGGCTATCACAAGGACGCGATCGATCCAATGGACGTCAATCTGTACTTCGAGGCTTCAAGCAAATGGCCTGAGAATCTGACGGCCATACAAGAAGCTAAAGTCGAGTTTCTCCTTGATTTTGACAGGCGACTAAGAAGCGCGAATGACACGTTGACGACGCAACTGGGACGCGAAAATAGAGCCATTGGAACGGAAAATCTGGCCTACCTGGACATCATCTATGAAAGCGGCGCAGCGTTCCGATTGAGAATATACTGTGACCTCGAAGAGACCCTTCTTCAGCGCCAGGCACAGAACCAAGCAATGGATGCTCATGTCCGAGAAGAGGCGGTCGAGACCCTGGCTGCTTTCAAATGGCAATACACGACTCTTCCTCTGCACACTCAGACCATCGCTACGTTTTGCACTCGTCTGCCGCCATTATCACACACAATCCGCCTAGTTAAACAGTGGTTCTGCAGCCACAAGCTCCGCGGACACATCAGCGACGAACTGATTGAGCTTTTTGTACTACATGTCTTTCTACAGCCTTATCCGTGGAAAATGCCGTCATCACCATCATCAGGGTTCCTACGCACCCTTCTATTCCTATCCAGATGGGACTGGCGTGAGGAGCCCTTGATAGTCGATTCCGCGGAAACCATTACCAGCGAGGAGCGGATCACGATGCGCCGAGAGCTTGAGTCATGGCGCAGAAGAGACCCCCATATGAACAACTTCGTCGTGTTTGTCGCTACGTCCAGTGATCTATCTGGCCAGGGATACGCACGCAATGGCCCCTCAAAGCTCATTGCTTCACGCATGACCCGACTGGCCAAGGCGGCTTCCAACGTAGTGCGGAATCAGGACCTGCACCTCGACCCAGCCGTCCTCTTCGAATCATCCCTTCAAGACTACGACGTCTTGATCCACCTGTCTACAAAAGCCGTCAAGGCCATCCTCCGCGAAGCAGCAGCGTCATGCGAGTCCTCCGCCAAGAAGCACTCCCAGTACAAGAATCTCGACGATCGCACGGGCAAAATCCCCTTGCCTACCAGGACGCACCCAACGACAGTGCTGCTCCAAGAACTACAGCGAGTCTATAACGATTCTCTCATCTTCTTCTGCGGCAGGCCGGACGACTCTGTCGTTGCAGCCATCTGGGATCCAAAGCTGCAGCCGAAGCAGAAGTTCCGCGTTGGGCTACCGTACAACTTTTGCAAGATTGCGGCAGGGAAGGATGGCGCAGACGAGGACGAAGACGGGGACGACGCCACGACCTCGGATGTGGTGGAGGTGAATCGAGAAGCTATCTTGTTGGAAATCGCCAGGGCTGGTGGTGACATGATCAGAAGGATTGAGGTTAGCGATGATTGAGTAAATGCAGTACCAAGATATACTGCCCATGTACAACGAACTAATGCGGTTCCTTGCCGGGGTCTCGTGCTATCCTGCCGTGGATGTATGCCCGAGTCATTGGTATTCCAGAGCATGTACATGGTCATGGAGTGCTTGATGAAAAAAAACATTAGACACTGAACTTATTGGGATCAGAAAAGTGGGGGGAAAGACGTGATGTGATGTATCAATTACTTCGAGGACGTTCTACCTATTCATTTTATCCAAACGCCGGTTCCATGGTATATGCTTATGTACAAGGAAGACTCTTTCTTTGTCCCTGACTATTCCAACCTTCTCTCCCCTTCGTTGCCTCCCGAGTGCCTTTTGGAAACGTGTTTCTCCCCGTCCCACTGTTGCATGAAATACTATCTCAACTACTCCGTAGCCGTCATCAAATCATCTTTCCTTCTTGTCAGCAACCTGCTGGGTTGAGAAGGAGCAAAACTTATCCTTGATCGCTACCACTTCGTAGGTGCCTTCTTGGCTAGCTTTGATGATCTTGCTGTGTTCATAGGATATGTCATGTCTGGTTTCAAGAACGACGCTCCGGTGACCCTTCTTGGCATTGGTGCTTCTGGTGTATGTGAATTCAAAGGGAGGCGTGCCCCAAAACTCGAATAATATATCAACCTCGTTGCCCTCGTGAATATCTACACGCGACTGCTTTCCACGACTGATTTGAACGCTTGGAAGCGGGTGGATCTTCTTGAGCAGGTTGACCGCCGCCCGGCAATCGCTAGCCTTGTCGCCAATGCTCGTAATGATAAAGTCGCCGGGCTTCTCGGCAACACGGCGGAAGTTGGTCGTCTGTGACTTGGCGTTCCACCGACCATTGAAGTCATACGTGATGTCGAACGGTGGTGTTCCGGAAAGCGTGTATGCGATTCTTTCACCCACGCAAAAGTCCTCCCGGGACTCGAGGGGTAGATGGACGGGGCATCGAAAAGCTGAATCTGGATAGAGGGAGCATGGACTTCGTATTTTTGCTGGCAACCCTTCGCATCGCGGACACGTCTTATGCGTAGCTGTTGGGTACCGAGGCGAAGGTACTCTCTCGGAATTGGCATTGTGTAGGAGTTGGAGTTGATGGAAGGAATTCGATAGGTTTCAGGTGCTGACCCGGACTGATGCTTGATTTCAACTTCGACATAGAAGGGTGCAACTCCGGTCAAGGCTATGGGTATGCTGTCCTCGTGATCTTGCTGCTCCATGCAATACTTGAATGACTGGCCAGGTTTCGAGAAGATTGCCGCTGGCCTGGCATTAACACGCTGCTGCACCAACAGTGGGGGCATTTTTTTGTCGCTGCTGTAGAGGTTATCTTCCAGCCCAACAAATTTGTACGTGTAGTCGCCGGCCTTGGCAGTATCCATGGATATCGATGCCTTGGACAAAGCTGCATCAAATTCCTTGAGGGGAGACTTGGCGTTTGAACCTTGTTCAGATTTGTGCTTGATCTCATATGACACATGATACGGAGGAGACCCTGCAATGCATTAGTTCTTAGCCCGTACACTTGACACTTGATGCGGAGCATGATGTGTTTACTCACCCTGCAAGCTGACTTCAAATCCATCAATATCACCCTCGCATACATCTTGCTTGATGAACCCGCCTTTGCCCTTGGTGATGCTTTCAGTCTGGACCACGGAGATCTCAGGCCGAGGAAACCAGTCCACACGAAACGTGGAGGCCTGCGTGTCCACAGTTCCTTGACACTGATTATCCTTGACATCGACAATCTCATAGACACCTCGAGACTTGACGACGATATGGTCGTTGGCAGTGTTTGCCGTCTTCGTGTGGACACTTCCAGACTCGTTCAAGTTTTGATATTGTATGGTCCAAGGTGGTTCGCCTTGAAGGCGAAGAGGTAATCGTAAAGATGTGTCTTCGACGGCCGAGATATAGTTCCTCTGCTCTATTAACCCGAAAGCACCTCGAGGATGTTGACGACGAACAGCGATCTTGACTTGGTCTTGCAAAAAGTTCGACATCCGCGCTTGTCCTGCACGCTGCTTAGAGCAAGAATATACTCACCGCCCTTGGTCAGGGGTGGCGTCTTGATTTTGAATGTATTTTCGTGCAAGTTGCTTGCACGCTCGGCTTTACGTTTGCCATCATGTACAGTCTCCCACTCCAAGTTGAAAGGAGGGTCGCCATTCAGTGCAACGTTGACCTCAACCGCAGAGTCGAGACAAGCGTTGATCACATCCCGCGCTTGGACGAGTCTGGCTGACGCTGCAGGCTTGACCTCTTGTTCGAGAACCTTGTCCTGGCCTGGCAAAGCGAGGCCTTTGTAGACAGCATCACTGATCGTCTTGAACAAATACTTGTGATGACCAGCCTTCTTAGGGATGAGTTCAAGTTGTGATCGCAACCCAGGAACGTTCAGGCTCTTGTGCTCAACGTGACCATCTGAGATAATATCATAGTGCACAGTAAAAGGTGGAGTTCCCACTAGATCCAAGTCTACACGAAGACCGATGGAGTTACCCGCGCATTTATCAGGAATGTCCTCGGATCGGATGGAAAGATGAGGCTCAAGTGGGTTCAATAGCAGGCAAGATGATGGTTCGTCAACCTCGCCATGACATGACCCGCTCGACACTGATTTGAGGGTGTAAAGTCCAGGTTGGGAGATGAAAGCTTTGTCCTTGGAGTTCTTGGCCAAATGGCTGTGTATTGATGATTTGTCACCATGATCTCCACTGTTAGTGAGAGTGTCAATGGGTGAGAATTGCCAGGTGATTTCGTGTGATGCATCATCGATAGACCCTGAAAGAATGAATTTGACGGGAAGTTCCTTCGCTTGGCCTTTTGCCACCTTCAAAGGATTTCTGAGGTCGCAAGTCTCCATGCGAATCTTAGGTCGTTGTCGTACAATGAACTTTTGAGTTTGGCCTTTTGCATGAGCAGCATCCACATCTTCCCCAGGCTTTGCATAACTGACAACATTGTCGAATGCATCATGGACTTCGTCGACTGAATACTCCCATTCTCCCGAAGAGGTAAGGGATTCATTGAGGCCGACCGTGACTTTTGCCGGTTGTACCCATGAAAAGTCTTCAACGCCATCCGCAGCAGCACCATTCTTTCCAGCAATGAGAGGCGAGGCAAACCCCTCCGGCTGCAAGCTCTGGAAGCGGAAGTCGTGGTTTTTGCCATT
This sequence comes from Epichloe scottii, assembly GCA_021950295.1. NCBI lineage: Eukaryota > Fungi > Ascomycota > Sordariomycetes > Hypocreales > Clavicipitaceae > Epichloe > Epichloe scottii. The sequence goes on along the minus strand of CP083247.1, from coordinate 4,263,147 downwards.
CACTGCCCGGCTGTATACAATCTTCAGAGGTGGTGTGCCGATAACTTCGAGGGATAAGTCTGACAAATCGCGGATGCATCGCTGAGAGGATTCAGGAGCTCTAATTCTAGCCTGGGGACATGGAACCACAAAAGTTTCCTTGGTAGCGCGCTGAACTTCGAGCTTGTATTCGTCCAGAACCTTGCCCAGGCGATAGACTCCAGGCTTCTTGACAATATATTGCCAATTGAAGCCGACAGTGTTGGGATCGGAGCTCTGGTCGCGGATGGCCCTGGCGACTCTGTTGACTTCCCGGGAAGGGATTTTGATAGTCTCCTGCTTGCTGGTATCGGGATCGATTCTGACAAGCTCTATCTCAGCGGGTATAGTGGCATTGAAGTAAATTGGTAACGACACACCCGTCTTATCCTTGTGACCAAGGCAATAGGGGATCGCGCTCGGGTTGAGAACGGCAGAGCCTTCCGGAAGAATGTTGATAATTTGTCTGCCCATGATCAACGAGTGGTTGTTCAGGATGCTTGAGACCTTGACGTTATGCTCGGATATGGAGATTTCGCGATCGTACAGAACCTTGGCGAAGCCCAGGAGCCACGTTTGCCAAGGTAGCTGTGTTTGGGAGGGCCAACGTCAGTCTCATCTCTCATGTCAAGTACTTCGTTCTACTAGAGAGGGTCTGACACGGGCCGACTTACAGGAATATTGAACATCAACATATAATTGAGGACAACGTGACCAGCGAACAGAGTTGTCACCATGAATTGGGAAAGCTCCAGCCACGGTATTCTAAGCTCAGGCAAGCCGAATAGGAAGGCGAAATCTATGAAGATCCATTTCAAGAAAAGCCACCAAGATGAGTCGCCATCCTCGATGACCTGAAGCCAGTCGTAGAGCTTCCATGCCCACAATAGCACGTATACACCGAAGGCGTATAAACGCTGTTGCGGAGCGTCGAGAAAGGTCAGAGGAATGACGGGCTCGCTGGTGGCCCGGCGCATCGTGGCATTTTCGGGAGCGAGAGGAAGAGTGGGTGATTTAGCTGACGTGCCGTTCGATGAGGCGGTGCCGACCGTGGATGGTGTTTCTTGGGGATTCTGTCGTCGTGCAACGGTACCTGGAGTTGCTGGGAACCCAGACCGCAGGCGAGGAGTTGCGCTCATCGCATTCCGTGTTCACAGCGTCGTGAGCAAGAAAGCATCGGAGGCGAGGATAGTAAGTGTGCTGACAGGTGTGAAGGATTCCAGAGTCCGAGGGAAATGAAGCAATGGCGTCGCGTAATCCGTACAGTTGTAGGGAAGTGCCGGCGGTTGTGTTCACGATGGCTCCAATGGCAAGCCTGGACTGGACAACTTTTTGCGTAGGAGGTGCCTGGCCAGTGGCTGGTGTGGATACCCCCACCCCTGTGCTGCCTGCCTGTCGTCACGTCAGGCCCTGACGGGACGCGCCTGAGATTGGGCGATGGAAAACAGTCGGCCAGCAATGCGCCAATCGATTATTTTAGTCACACGTCCAGTTGCTGACGCATGCAGGCAGGTTACGGCGCAACACGAAGCAGAGAATTAGAATTATATGTCGGTGTTTCAATGTTCAATGTTCAAATGCATGCGGGCAAGAGCCCGGCCGGCTTTCTTTCGGCACTGGCTCACATATCCCGAGCTCGTTTCTCCTTTCCATGTGGCAGAGATGAACATGGTTGCATTCACGTGGTCCGATCATCTCATTAATTTGTGCATATCTTTACCTGGCCGCACCCATCTATGAACGAGCTTGGCGACAATGGAGCACTAGTAGGCCGTGGAAAACCACTCACGGTTAGTCATCTTCTGCCGGTAAGAATTGCCATCTGCTTCTCCAATCACTCCGGAATCGTGCGCACTAATCTTTCCATGGTCGCCAAAGCTCTTGGTGTATCTGGTCTTGATAGTCCGAGTCCCCGTGGCCCTTCACAGGGTGGGTTCCTGGAACACGCTTCACCTTGGGCTGGCAGATCAAGTCACACAAACTCACATTGCTTGCGCATTTCGCAAACGTTGATGCTTTCAGGGCTGATGAATTCGGTGCGCAGGTCTCTACAAATGAGTAGAAATGGAGAACCCAAGGAAAAATCCCAAACGCAAGGTCTCAGAAACCCAAGAGCATGGACCTGACGATGAGGCGGCCGACCTACTTTTGAGAGCCTGCAGTCCGCTCACTGTCCAAGACATCGAAGACTGGCAGGGGTGGGTTGAGCTGGAATCGGAGCCGGTACGAGCCAAACTTTTATACACAAGCGCGTATGGGGTCTCTAAACGTTCCGTAGGCCTTCTTCAACACTATACTCAGAGATCTGGGCGTGAAAAACGTCAAGGTACAAGAACTATTCACGATGGATCAAGATTCTCTAGATGCGGTGTCGTGAGTATATCAACAAAGTCGTTTCGACAAATCCTTGTTCCCGGTCTAAACACTGAGAAATGGGCAGGAAGCCAGTCTTCGGGCTAGTATTTCTCTTTCAGTACGACCCGGCTCACCAAAACGAAGAACAAGTACACGATTCAGAGGCTCAAATATGGTTCGCAAATCAGGCACGTCTTCTTTGCCCCGAAGCCTCTGTCTCTCAACTAGTCGAAACTCGACATCAGGTGCTTCCGGCTAACCCCAAGACTGCAGACCACAAATAACGCTTGCGCCACGGTAGCGCTATTGAACATCATTATGAATGCCCCAGACATCGAGTTGGGTCAACAGCTGACCCATTTCAAAGACGCTACGAAAAACCTTGATACCTCTCTCCGAGGCCACAGAATCAGCTCCAACAGATTTATTCGCAGCATACACAACTCCTTCACGCGGCGTATTGATCATCTGAATGCAGACTTGTGTCTAGAAAATGATTACGACGAAGCCAACTCGAGAGCAAAGAGAAAAGCTTCTTCGGCCAAGGCTCGACAGAGAAGCGGTAGGGGAAAAAGAGCTGCTTTGGAGTACGGATATCATTTCATCGCCTATGTGCCCTGTGACGGGCTCGTTTGGGAGCTAGATGGCTTGCGTAACAAGCCGCAAGAAATAGGTAAGGAATACTGGGTAACAAGCACCAGTCAATTACGTCACCTTTCTGATATTTGCTCGTATAGGTCCTGCAAACGGGAATGACTGGACCGCTGTTGCTAGACCGCAAATTGAGGCAAGAATGTTGCAATATGAAGGAAGCCAGTTGTCATTCAATTTGCTTGCCGTGTGCCGCAGCTCGTCAAGTCAGCTCAGCCAGGTTATAGCCACAATGATTGCGGCCTTGCGCACTATCCAGTCTCGCACGAAAAGTGATACGGGGTTCACGAACATCACTTCAGCAGATGAGCCACTTTTGAACATGTACGATGAAGCGCACCTTGCCGAGTTCAACCTTTGCAAAGAAGACATCGAAAACGCCAAATTACCAGCTCGGCTAGAGTCCGCCCTGTTTTGCCCTGAATGGCAGAATGACGATGCGTACGACATGTACCAGAGTTTTCGCGTCCAACTCAGGTCGGCCATAGATGAGTTTCGTGTCGAGTCATTTTCCGCAGAGGAGGAAGATCGGCGAGTGAAGAATCGGAAAAGAGATTATGGTGGAGCGTTGCATTGCTGGACTAAGAAGTTGGCAGAAAAGGGAGTATTAGAAGATATTATCCGGATGTCCTCGTGACATGCATGTCACGCAATCTCGATAAGGCCAAAATCGAGGAGTAACTGCAATCATGTAGCCGACATTGTGAGAGGTCGCTGTAGGGACAGCATCTTGTAACATGAAGTGTGCAATCGCGTAGTCAATCCATGAAGTTGCCGCGCCGAGCCTTTGGTTTTATCATGTCAAATGTCCAAGATTGCGAACACACTTATATTAGTCAAGCTAACAGACCCCCAGCTGACCAGTTCTAAACAATGCTTAACAATGTTGATGTTGCTGCCTGTCCATGGAAGCCGCAACGCTGCAATGCCGCGTGAAAATGCATGCGCTTGAAAAGAAGATGTTCGAACAGTACACCGAGGATTGCGTTCCTTCTTGGGTTAATGTCATTAATCATTAGGATACTGTTCCTTGATATTTGATATAAAGCTACAAGTCTCTGGATCGAAGCGCTTGAAGAATTTCCCCGCTTTGGGAAACATGTCGTCTGAAATATGTGTAGGATCATTGATGAGCTCAATGTTGTCGGCTGCAACGACACGCGGCTCCGAGCCGGTACTAGGACTACGAGTTCTCATAGTGTCAGATTCGGCCGAATATATACAGATCACCAAAGATGATTATCAGGTTGGTGGTTATGAAGATAAGAGAGGATGGGGAGGCACGTCTTACAAGCACATGAAATAGAACTGATTCGGCGGTCGAACTGCCGTGTTGGTTTGCCCCGTGGATTGTATTGTCTCAGCATCGTCGTCCGTGTCTCTGGAAGTAGGTCCCGGTAGCCGCTGCGAGCTTTGACCAGACCATCCTGTGATAACACCTAACCATCCATATCTTCGATGCCGAAAGACTTGTCCAATCTTGTAAGGAATGACTTGACTTCCACCGTTTTTTCTTAGAAACACCGGCGGTATCACATCATCTTCATCTCGAACCAGGCGCCAGGGTTCCCACGGATCATCTAGTCCACGGTTTATGTGGCGAGCAAAGCCGTCACGCAGCGGCGTGAAACTGTTGTACATGGGCACAAGATATTTCTCCACCAGCCAGGTGTCCTCCGGCCACGCCTTTACGAAATGAAAGAGAAACCTCGGTAGCCGGTCTTCCCATTCGAATGTGTTAGAGGGTGTCAACATGAGAGATGACCAAAGGGCAGAATATAGAGATGCCTCCACATTCATGGCACCATTGCCCCGTAGCAGCTGACTCAATTCCGGATGAGCGTCATCCTGCAACTCTAGAATCCTAGCAAATGTCGCTTTGATGTTCTGAGCAGTTCTTAGCACCATGGATACCGGAGGAACAGGGGCCAAAAAAGCATCGTTGCTTGTTTGCCATCCAAAATGAGCGAGCAAATTTTGTAGACTGGACGCTGGCACTTCGTCATCAACTCCATAAGGGTCGAGATACATCCGCTCTGGCTCACTTGGCCCGCCAAGAGGAATATTGTCCAGTGTTCGTCCGGGTTGAGCAAAAACAATCGCATGAACATGGCTAGGGAAGGCACAGCATTGGGCATTCAGGCCCAGTCTGGACGCAAGACAGCAGAATATGGCGCTGGATATAAGGGGGATGGATTCGTGGTCCTCATGTCGTAGTGCCTGACCGATCAAACAGTTTCTCAAATTCCGATAGCTTCGTTCTGGATTGCGCATGCCAGTCAGGCCATTGGCGCGAATCCACCTGTTCAACACCAGAGCTTTCTCTCGGGTCGTAAAACTCGCAAGCCCTTCGCAACTGGCTCGAAACCGAGCAGCCGTCTCATCGAGCATTTGTGATATCTAATCACAGCCGATCAGTATTCAAAGGAACGAAACAAAACGAATAGCTCTGCCATGCAGGCAAGGTGAACAAATCATACGTCATCTAGGTCGCCTGGCTGGTCGTGTAACACGAACATGTCAAAGGCGCCGAGTGCCCTCTCAAGCCGTTGTGCGGCAACCTGCGCATCGAGCGAATCGCGAACAAGGCCAAGTCTGTACCATTCCTCAATGGCAATGCTTCGATGTATGCTGTCGAGTATGGCATTGCCAAAATATCTGGGAGACGAAAATCTTAATCACCATTGTCATCGTCACTGGGGGCCAGTGTGAAGAGGGAGGGTTGGAGCTGGCTGGTTACCTCCTCGCGAGAACATCTGACGCTGATTCGTGTGTCTGGCACTGGTCTAACAGAAAGTCCTTTGCATCGTATCCCAGACGACATATGTGCTCCATCCTCTTTAAGCGGCCAACTTTGGATGCCAAGACCTCATCGAGGAGCTTGGAGACGAGGCGATTCCGGTGCGCCCGGAGCAGGAATAAGCGCTTCCATTTCACACTTGCCACGGCCTGGTGCAGCTTCTCGTGGAATCCATGCTCGGGACTCCAGTATCTAAATCTGGCACAGCAATGATGACGCCAGAGAAGATCCTGGCTTGCTAGTCTATGGAAGCGATGACCTAGCAGCTGGAAACATCGCAAATTGTCCTCGGGCGAGACATGATAGAGCAGTTGCTGGATGATTTCGTCTGGGGCCTGGTCTAACGACATGGCAGCCCATGTGAATGACGCAGCTTAGGGGTAAGCAGCACCCGTTTCGACGAAATAGCTCAGCCCACGGAATTCGATGAGATGAGGCTATTGGCGAGCCCATCAGCGACATTGATTTTAATAAGCCAGACAACCGACTTCATGCATCTATCCGTGCACGGCGCTGGGTGGCTGGATGCAGTGATTTGTCACTTCTGGCCTTGCTATTGGCTCCGACGCTAGTCCCCAACAGGATAAGCAAGTAAACAAGACTCAACGCGTCCCACCGCGCAGGATGGGATACAACAATCATGCAGCAACGATGAAATCCGGGTTGTCAGAAGCATCAGAAGCATGCTTGATGAACCCTTCTTCAGAGGAAAATCACAGGGCTTTTTTTGTTTTGTTTTTCGCTTGATCGCTCACCGGAACTTGAGCCCCGGTTCACGGCCATTCGGTCTCATCTGACAAGGAGAAATACTAGCCATTTTGAATGTATGCATACCCTGTTTGCTTTACCACCAAAATTTACATTCCTATCGACCCGGCTGGCTATTTCACTCCTCAGAGAAATCGACAACTGCTTTCTCTTCTAGTCGCTATTGTGATCGCCGCGCCCGGCTCAGATGACATGCACCGTAATCAACTCGACAACCCTCGTCGGTAAATCAGTTCACCATAGAATTAACCACAAAGCGCGTCTTCCGTGACTTCAGCGCCGGCAGTCATGGTACAACCAGGGCTGGGCAGCGCACTCGACACGCCTCGAACCAACATTGGCGATGCTACGTACCTCAACGGTCAACCTGACCTCGCCGACATATCCCAGGAAGCATCTTTCCAGTCGCCTGGCAAAGATGGCGACTTTCTGCAGCAGCTTCGAAACGGCCGCTCAGATGGGATGAGTTTACGAACCCCCGGCAACGAGGGCCGCTGGCCGATCGCAGAAACCTGCCCCCAGCATTGGCGGTGCCGAATTCACTCCATTGCTCAAGTCCGTGACGAGGAATAGTGCCTGGAAACAAGGCAAAGAGAATAGCGCCACAGCGGTGAACACTCTTGGTCTGGACAGGATAGACGAAGACGATGTGACTGCATTACCAAGGATGGATAGTTCACTATATCTCGGTTCTCGGAACCAGTCATACCTCGAGAACACGTTGCCCCAAGTCGACAGTAGTAGTGTTGCGTCAACCCCATTGGCAATGCAGCCGCGAAGAGGTGGGAATAAGGGTCCTTTGCAGGACGGAAACCAGCTCTCTCTTCGAGAACAAGAGAATGTTATCGATCGTATCGAAAAGGAAAACTTTGGTCTGAAACTGAAGATACATTTCCTCGAAGAGGCACTGCGAAAGGCCGGTCCTGGTTTTAGCGAAGCGGCTCTAAAAGAAAATACAGAGCTAAAAGTGGACAAAGTGACAATGCATCGGGAACTTCAGAGATACAAAAAGCATGTCTCAACCGCGGAACGAGATCTAGAGACTTACCGGCAACAAATGCAGGAGCTACAAGAGAAGGCGAGAAAAAGCAAAATGACAAAGGCCAACGCCAAGAACTGGAGCAATTGCAGAGTGAGCTCAATGCAAAGGAAGTGAGCATTGATAATCTACAGCGCCAGCTGGACCAAAGTCGCAACGAGGAAGATCAACTAGAGAGGCTTCGTGATAACATTGAGGACCTGGAGGCAGACTTGCGCGAGAAAGACAGGATAATCACGGAGCGCGACGACGAATTGGAAGGCCTGAAAGAGAGATTGGATGCCGTTGAAGACCGAGCCAGGAGTCTCGACAGAGGATTGCTGAATTGGAAGAGACGGGCAATCAAAATGAGGAATTGGAGGAAGCCAAAGAAACCATACAAGACCTCGAGACTAGTATACACCGACTTGAAGAACAAATGGAGGAGTTGAAAGAGGCGGCGAACGATGCAGTCTCGCAGAAGGATCGTGCTGAGCAAGACCTGGAAGAACTCCAAGAGGAGATGGCCAATAAGTCGGTTGTGACGAAGGGTCTGTCGCGTCAGATCGAAGAGAAATTGGCTCGCTTACAAGAGGAGCTGGACAGGTCTGGCCAAGAATATGCGGATCTCGAGAAGGAACTGGCCAAGGCGAACGAAGAGAACGAGCAGCTTAGGTCTGACGTGGAGGAAATGAGAATCGAAACCGAAGTAATACAACAGGAGCAACACTCCCACTCTACCAAAATCCATGAGCTAGAAACCGAGCTTCTCGCCGTTGCGGACGAGAAGGATCTTCTGCAGGAGCGATACGAGTCTCTCGCAGCTGAATCGATGACCTTCCAACAGGAGATTCAGCGACTGGAGAGGGAAGTCGAAGAGCTTCAACAGAACGCATCAGATGAGAAAGAATATGCCCTCGAGATGGAAAAGGACTTGCGACAGCAATACCAAGACGAGATAGAGCGATTGAATGACGAGATATCGAACTTACAGGCCGAGGTTCGGGAACGAGACAATCTTTACGACAACGATAGTGAAAAGTGGGAGAATGAAAAGCAAGCATTAATGTCAGAACGTGGCAGAGCGGAGGAGAAGGCAGCAGGCCTTCAACGGACCATCGATCGGCTTCGTGAAACTGAGGAAACTTGTCCAACAAGGAAATCGCCTTGCAAAAAGCTATGGAAAGCGAAACGGAACGCCACAAGAACGAGGAAGCCATAATGAGTCGTCAGGTAGATGATTTGCAAGATGCTCTTGAAGCTCGACAGGCACTTTTGACCAACTTGCGGAATGAGCTCTCCTCAGTTCGAGATGAGCTCCGCCAGACTCAAATCGACTATCAAGCAAATGTGAATAAGGTTGTGGCGTTACAGGACGAAGTTGACATGTTGCGATCAAAATCTGCCACGAATGGGACGCCTAGCCGTGTCAACGCTGCTGACAAGGACTCCCAGATTCTGCGCGACCAAATCACGAGGCTGAGTTCAGACCTCACTACCACGCAGGGTGCCCTCGCGGAAGCTCGGGCGAAACGTGACGAGCTTCAAGGGCAGCTACGTCAGCAGTCATCCCAAGACAACGATACCCTTCAAGTTGATCAGGAACGTCTGGACTTGAGAACAGCCAAGCTGAAGTTGGATAATGAAGTTCGTCGGCTCAAGGATGAATGCAAATCACTAAGCGAAGGGCGAATAGCCGCCGAAAAAGCTCTCGATGATGAAACTGAGAAGGCTATAGCACAAGAGGCAAAGCTAAGACAGGAAATTGTACAGCTGCGGAGCAAGATGCGCTCCTCAACACCAGCCACACCAAACAAACAAGACTTGCAATCTGCCCAGCGCAGAATAGAGGAGCTTCAGCAGAAAGTCGCATTTTACCAGAGCAGGAGCTCCAAGTCACAGCCTTCCGGTGATGGTGATGGCGTCGATGGTCTGTCTCAGCTGAGAAGAGACTTGTCTAATTATAGGCAGAAGGAACTTGACTTCCTGCAGAAGGAGGCAGCCCATAAAGATCTAGTCAAGGAGCTTAACATGCAAATTGCAGAATTGGAGGGGCAGTTGCACGAAGCCAAAATCTCTCAGCTAGGAAGATCACCACATGCTCATGGTAGAGAATCAGCGGGAGAAGTTGCAGCATTAGAAACCAAGCTCTCCGAGACTCAGCGCGCCCTAGAGGATTTGGGGTCACAGAGTGCCAATGCAGAGCTAGAAGCTTCTAAACGCTTCGAAGATTTACTCGGTCAGTTGAACGACCTGGAGGATCAGAAACTTGTATTGGAAGAGGTCCTTGAAGAGGCCAGAGAGCAAGCAGACGAGACAGCTGCACATCATGACAAGGCAATACGTCGCCTGGCACACAAACTAGACAAGACTGAACGCGAGCGAGATGCTGCCATTGCTTCGCAGACAGAAACCAGCAAGCAAGGCAAATATCTCCGGAAGAGCCAGGCAGAGATTGAGAATCTTGAGAGTGATGTGCGGCAACAGCAAGAGCTCATTGACGGACTTGCTGCCACGGAAGCAGCACTGAGGCGGAAACTGGAGCGAGCGCGTAGTGAGAGGGCAGCTTTCCGAATGAGCGCCGAGAAATTACAGCGCGACATTCAATCACTCCAGACCTCGAACAGTCCAGCAGTCAGCTACCGCGATTACCAAGCCTCCTCGACACGCCGAGACAAGTCCCACACGTCCAATAACCAAGCTCTTGACACGCTCGTCCGTGCCGCAGAGGGGGCCGAAGAACGTCACAAGAAAGAGGTCAAGGGCATGGTGACGCAAATGGAGTGGATGCAGGCTCGTTGGGAGCGGGAGGCTCTGCTTCGGTCCGACGTTGCCTTTGCCAAAAAGTTTGTCCAATTGCAGCTTGATGTTGCCAATGCTTGGTTCGTACTCGATCCCGACCACTTGACTCTGCGCAGCACACTAACCAACATGTTTGACAACAGCAACAAGGCACAGCTGCGGGAGCTCGAGCACATTCGCAAGAATCTACTCCATAGCAACAAGGCACTGTCACTGCCGGTCGCACGCAACGGCCTCGTCCCTGACAAGACGAAACCTAGCTCGATCCGCGCTTTCCTCGCCATGGCCCGCTTTATCGCACGTATGCGTCTTTCATCCCGGACATGGGCAAGTCAAGAACGGGTTCGTCTCAAGCTGGTGGCTGCCAGGGACGAACAGAGACGAGTCAAGATGACAAGACAACTTAAAGTGGTGAGGGCAGAGCCATAGCGACGACAATGGACTATCTCTCTTCCCAGACCCCCTTTTTCCTTTCATCTTTTCTTTCTCTGTATGCTGTACTCGAGTCAAGGGCATGCATGACAAGGTCGAGCTACGCATCCCGCACCAACATTCTTACTAGCATTTATTACATGTCAGAAGCAAGATTACGAAACTACTTATCGGCGCAGGCACGACGGAGTGGCGTTGACTGGAATCTACGGGGTGATTGGTTCAGGACATACCAGGTCTATAGTTTTAGTCGGTTCTACCTTTTCTTTTTTTTCTCCCCAAGTATACCATTCGCATAAGAGCAAGGCATTTTATTTGCGTTCAACTGGCGATTCTTCATTTTGTCATCGTTGCAATGACCTTTCGTGCGGCAAATAAATTGGTTCCACGAAAAAAGAATAAATATGTGATCCTCTTATGGAGTCAAAGAAAAAGTATGATGGATTCAAATCCTACAATAGCACAGCTACTGTATGTCCAGATGTAACAGGATGAGTAAGCGATTTAGCAAAGATTTTCACCTGTGGCAGCCGCAGCAAAGATAACAAGGTGTTCTGGGATGAATACACCACGTAGCCATTCGAGCCCAACCAGCAAGGTGAAGATTAAGAAAAGGAGTTGGCCCATTGGAACTAGCAAGGTGAACCAGCAAAGTGAAGATGAAGAAAAGGAGTTGGCCCATTAAACTCAGGATATCGACCGAGAATGCAACAATCCCGCCCCCTCAAATATGAACAATGATATAGAATAAAGCCCGCCCCCCCGTACAACGAAGTGAGTCATGCATGTAGTTGGAAGGGAAAGCAAGGGCATCCCATCCCTTTCCACGGTGACCCTGCTCAAAGTAATTCTCCATATACGTGATGTATTTCATTGCACGACCTGGCCAGAGATCCCTGCGTCCGACATCATTTATATTTACATGACGAAAAGGAGATTTGTGTCTAGAATCATCAGGTTAGGTCTAGCTTCCCCCTTTGGCCAGATGGGCTTGGTGATATGTACTCAGCGGGTGACTGCACGACAGCTGCGGCCTTTGCGTGTATTTAATAGCCAGTTCATCTCTGATGCTGTTGAGAAGCTGCACGTAGCTCTGCTGGGGTTTTTCTTCAGGGCCGTCATGAATGCCCATGACATGGCACCGGTTGCTTGGGATGCAATGGTAGCATCAGCTCTATAGACTGTATTAGTTACGCGTTCTTCATTGCGGGATGGGGTTTTTTTCGGTTATCCTTCGTGTGAAGCAAAGAGATGGCAGTTGATAGACGTTGCATGGACAAGGAACAGAGATGGGGCACCCACGAAGTCTGGTCATCTTTGCTGCCGGAAAGCATGATGACATCCGCAGGGGATGTTTTGGTGGCTAGAGTGCGAGCGTACGCGTCCTCTCCACTTGTAGCCTTTTTGAAGAAACTCATGATGTTGTTGGCAACACCGCCCAGGTCACCCTGACTGTACGAGGAAATGACACCAAGAAGACCTTGACCAGCCTCTTTGGCCAGATTCGGCTCTTTGAGGATACCTTGAGTAGAATAGATATAAGGCAAGTCCAACGCAGTTCCAGAATGACACGAGTCAAATATTGCGGTCAATCTAACCCCGGCTTGTAAGGGTGTGACCATGATGCGATGCATTTCGTCATCAGTTATGTGACCAGTTTGTCTGAAGTCCACAGGATAAATCACTTCGTCGTATCCATCTGCTTCGTCCCCATCCAGGTCCCTTGTCTGTCCACCATGTCCTGAGAAACGAGGCTTAGCTACAATTAAAAAGAAGAAGGAATGGTCGGTCATACCAGAATAATGAAAGAAGAGAGAGTCGTTCGGCCGGGCGTCCTTGACCAGCCAATGCATCGCTCGTAGGATGTTTTGTTTAGTCGGCTGACTCATAGGATTCTGCTGGTCGTCTGTCAAAATCACCATATCTTCCCGCCTATACCCGAAATGCTCAGCTAGGTACGCGGTCATGTTTCGAACATCGTTGATGCAGCCTCGAAGTTGCCCACGTTGGCCAAAGTAGTTGATGCCGATGAGCAGAGCTTTTCTGCGGCCTGTGCAGTTTGAATATCGAAACGAGTAACCCTGAGGGGCTCCAGAACCGAAATGCTGCAGACCAGCTGGAGGGACAGGTGGGTTACCCGGCCGCGGGCTGTAGGCACCATGTTGCTGCTGTTGAGGCGGCATTGCTGTTCTGCTGCTTTAATCTCTGTGCTAGATGGTATTCGAGGGGGGCTGGGCGGAACGTACCAGGGCGTTGTCCAGGCCGTGATGTGTAACCTGACTGCGGTGGCGCATGACTATACTGGCCAGCATATTGCTGAGGCGGAGGACCGTGGTGCTGCACCAAAAGCTATAAGCACTTATTTGCCGTCTCTCAACCAAGACTATCCATCACTCCAGTCTTTCGGTACCTGAAGTCGATATTCTCATACCTGATATGCGAATTGTTGGGCAGGAGGTTGCTGATAGGCGTAATTGGGTTGAGGTGAAGGTTGTTGGCCTTGCGGGGGATAGCCGTGATATCCTTGCTGCTGCGATGGTCTGTGGGCAATTGCATTGAGTTAGCAGGCTAGAGTGAAAGCAGGAATAACATTGGCTGAAACATCCGACCTGGGGTGAAGGGAAGAAGCTCATGACCTGAAGTAGTTGCCCTGATACTGAGGTTGTTGAGCGCCATAACCTCCTCCTCCTCCACCATCGTAGCCCGGGTAAGCGGACATTTGGAGCTGAGGAGTCGACGTCGACGTCCAAGTCGGCGCTCAACAAGGAAGTATGTAGCTAGCTTTTGCTCGGGCCTGCCCTGCCCCGTGCAGTAGCAGTAGCGCTGAGGTTGGGCGACTGAAGCTTTATACGGAAGGGTTTCGGACAATGGAGATTAAAAAGGAGCCGAGGGGGACGCTGCTCGCGTTTCAATTGCAGACGATGGACGATGCAAATGTAGAGAATGGCAATATAACGGCACGGCGCCAACGACAAGAGGCTTTCATAAAAAGCTAATAAGCTCTCTCTGGCAGAGTCGGCGGGAAAGGTCGGCTGCCCAGGGTACGTGCCTCCCTAACAAGTTAGTAAGGAACTGCTGCCGACGCGTGAAGGGCGGTCAGTGTCTGCCGCCTCTGCCCTCTACTCTCACTACGACTCACCCCTCTTCTTCGTGCAACGAGCAGCAGAGCAACGGTGCGCGGAATGCAGCTTCGGGCAAGACGATGCGCATCCTGCTAAAGCGGAGCATTATTGCTGCCAGCTGGGGCTGGGAAACCTCACGGCGTAAAGAGCATCGAGGGCTTGGATGGGGTCCGCGGCGCGTACAGTTGGCGCAAGAGGTTGGGCCGGGATGCAATTCTCGAACGGACTACGGATTATCATGCATCAAATCTTGCGGAAGATGCCATCTTTGCTACCCTTATTTTTATTAGGGCTCCAGGGGCCGCAAGCCGGAGTGATATAATAATAGCATCGTTGCAGCCCGCGTTTTCAGGTTGGTAGGGGTGTTTGTTGCGTTATTCACGGCCACTCCGACCATGTGGACAGCCAAGAGAAGGTGGCCGACAGCTGAACTGTGCGTCACTAAATGCGCATACGGAGTACCGCGTTTTTAAATGCGCATACCGCGTTAGTCCCAAGACGGAATAAGTGACTTTCCACCTAATCCCCCGCCAAATGTACTAGCTCTCTATAGTGGCGAATGCAGGTAGCTTACTATAACGTGCAACGCTTGCAACTCCTTCCTTTTCATTATCACGAGGCCTCGCAACGCAACGCAACGCAATATGATAGCTTTAATAAAATTAATACCTTTAAATATCGCATACATAGGCATCTTATTCAGTAGCGAAAATTAACAGACGCGAGCCACACCAAAATTAGGTGGGTGGACCGTCAACCCGGATTAGGACTAACGCGGTATGCGCATTTATTAGTGACCCCTAAACTGTCCTGGTGGCTCGCCCAATCGGTCGGCTAGACTTCCATACAAGGATTTTGAAAAAACACGTCATGTCGTGCCACACATCACGATCGGTACAGGCGTGTTGAACGAGCGTCGCAGATATTGGCTATATGCCTTTATCCAAAAATCAACATCATGAAAGCATCGTTACGCAACAAACACAGCTGCTTCGCGAAGAAAACTTTGTTCTTGTTTGCCTCAACCATGTCAGCATGCAAGAGAAAGGGCGACGAGTCGAACGCACAACGCTTCGAGCCAAAGGATAGCCGAGAAGCAGGCAGGTTTTCCCATCCTTTATACGAGAGCCTTTTCAAACACTTTGTAGTCGGCTGGGCCAGCTAACTGAGTCGCCAAAGATGGATAGTCCTCATTGAAGCTCCCGAGCTTGACCATTCGATAGCCCATGCGTTGGTACCAAGCTTGCATCCTCGGCTTGACTGCATGTTCAAAGCTTGTGGGCACAAGTAGTTCCATCTGCATGACCGTGCAACCGTTCTCTCGGCAGTGGTTCTCGGCGAAATCAATCATGGCACGACCTAGACCTCCACCACGATGCGTGAGTTCGAGTGCAAGCATGCCAAAGCTTCCAAGTCGTGCCGAGAGCTGCTTTACAAAAACACACCCTACTGATTTGAAACTTGGAGTTTTCGGGAGAGGGGCCGAATCCGTGGTGTCTGAAGTCAGGCTCTCGTCGGCGGGTAGATAAGCAATTGCCAGACATCCTTCTTGGATAAGGTTGACTATTTCCGCCTCGTCTGTTCGGCGGTATCCAGGCAGGAAAATATCGGCTTCCACCTCTCCGTAGGCGTCGTTGACAATCCGAGTAAGGGAACCTACAAGATGGGCATCTTTTGCGACAGATATATCGGCAATGCGGATCTGAAGACCTGGGGTTGAGGCGATTTCACCAGAATTGACGGGCTTGTCAGCCTGGTGATGATCTCGGTCATGAGGAGCTAGTGAGCCCGCTAAGGTATTCTGTATCGCCTTCTGTGCCATGATGGGCGAGTTCAATGGTCGCTGGACAATGGCAATCCCAAGGCAAACATGAGAATGCTGTAAGCTGTTCTAGTTTTCCAAGGTCATCAGATTGCTTACTGTCAGGTTTTCGGACTGACCAACGTCTGCGAGGGCTTCCCAATGTGGTTAGTCTCACGCCCTTTCGTCGTACAATATTGGGGCGTCCATCTACCGTTCAGTGCTCTCGTGCATATTGTGAAGTGGTGCACAGTGATCGAGGATGCATGATACTGACCATTCTTGTATATTTTCACGGTATGCGTTCTTTTCTCGTTCTCGTTGACTGTGGCCTTTGCCTGGAAGCAGTAAGCGAAGTATTGCAATGTGCTGTACGTGCATGCCGCAAGCATGTGTCACTCGCCACGGACGCCGACATGCGAGACGCCAGGGGGCGCACTGCATAGACGAGGGACGCTCATGGACGAATTGGAGGCAAAAAGGCTGCAGGAGAAGGAGAGGCAAGAGAATTGGTGATTCAACAATGCAGAAGCGAGGCAGCCAGAGACCCTCCGTATTTCCCGCGAAGCAGGCCGGAGTCATGAATGTTGTTGCAATGTCGTGCCCCACTGCGGATCGCCTTTTCTCTTTCTCTATTGGTCTGCACTGTGCAGGCAGTGCTGTCACCTGTCAACCTCCTCGCCAGCTGATCAATACTGTGAGTTCTGATGAACTATATATGACACGCCTCTGCGATGTACACGTCCATGCCTCGTCAAGTGCTGCCCAGAGGCACCTAGGGAGCATCGTCAACTACGGGAGATGATGGAATCCAAAATTTCTTATGGGCCGGTGCAACCCACGGCGGAAGCTTTACTTCAGCTACAGTCTTCAGCTCATTCCTTGCACGAACTGCAGAAAGCAGGATATATTTTGAGTCAACTACCCGCCGCCGAAATTGAGCGGAAAAA
Organism: Epichloe scottii; assembly: GCA_021950295.1. NCBI lineage: Eukaryota > Fungi > Ascomycota > Sordariomycetes > Hypocreales > Clavicipitaceae > Epichloe > Epichloe scottii. Next base: position 4,246,430 of record CP083247.1, on the reverse strand, counting down.
ACGATGCAAACAGTGTTGCAAAGGTAAGCGAAGAAGCCTGGGCGAACGGGAAGCTGAGAGAAGAGAAATGATTGAAAAAAAAACCGGCATAAAAGAAGAATCCCAGGAGTATTCTGTCTAACCCAGCTTTGCTTTTTAGTGTTAAGAAAAGAACGGCGACATAAACCTCAAGCGAAACCTCGACTGCCACTGGCTCCAGCGGTGGGCGTCGCTGCGTCTGACACCTCTCAAGCGTTGAGCTTGCAAAATGACCCTGTAGCAGCAACTGGGAGTAACGCCCTCAGCAACACCAGCCAACAACAAGCCGTGGACGGTGCAGAGTCTGGGGAACGTGGTGCAGGGCCAGAAACTGGGCAATCTGATGAGACACCTTTAGTCTGCAAATTCCATTCAGGTCGTGTTATGAATAGGGTAACTACAAACGCTCGCTTCTTCCTCTTTCCCTTCTCCACGTTCAAAGATAACTTCGCTGCAGGTATCGTTCTAAATCGGCTAACAGGAAAATGAATAGACGTGGACATGCTGCAATGAACCTCCGCTATCAAAGCCGTGTTCCGGCCGTGAGCAACACACGGCTCGCCAATACAAGGCAGACGAACTGGAAAAGAATTGGAGGTTTTATGAAACACCAACCGGATCACTCCTAGCACATGTTGCTGCAGTAGTGCTTGATTGTGAGATGGGAACTGCGAGCTCGGGGAGTCGGAGCTGATTCGCATATCGGTGGTGGACTACTTCACTGGTGCAGTCTTACTAGACAAGCTGGTCTATCCAAATGTGCGAATGGCGCACTACAACACAAGATTCTCTGGAGTTACAAGACAGGCAATGGAAGAGGCTCGCCGCAAACACAACTGTATACTCGGACGGGATGCTGCTAGACAGGCTCTCTACAAGTTTGTTGGTCCCAATACAGTGGTAGTTGGCCATGCAACCCATGGTGACCTCTCTTGTTTGCGATGGATACATCGACTGGTTGTCGATACAATTTTAATCGAGACTGAGAGACGCCAGGTTGAGCTTGCGTTCTCCAAGGCTTTGGACGACAAGCGTCCCGCTGACATCCAGGAAGAGGCGGCGCATGCAGACGTCGGCGCCGAGGTCGAAGGGAACAAGAGCGATATGTTGCAGAAGGAGGGCGGCCTATCTTTGAAAGCTCTCGCGCTCAAGAGGCTGGATAGAGTTGTCCAAATTAAGGGTCGTGGACATGACAGCTTAGAGGATGCACTGGCAACCCGCGATCTACTACACTGGTACATGGCTAACCCATTGAACTTGAACACATGATGAGAATCCCACCGTGCATCGAGATGAAAGAGGGCATGGAAGCGGAACAAATAATCATGCCGAAGCATGGCAAACACTGATCTGGAAAATTGGCACGCACGCTGCCGAGTATGAAATAAAGAGAACTTGCAGGATGGCGATGGATCGTTGTCAGCACTAGTAGCTAATAAGTATTCAATTTCACCTAGTAAATGAATTGTAGGGGTCATTGTGAGTCCCCGTGAAGCCATACAGAAAGTAGCCTGTGGAGCGCTGGATTCTTATCCATCTGATAAGCTGAGAGATAGTTCTGCCCTCCGAGGCCATGTGAGCTTCCGCGGTTCATCGACGGGAAACCAATGGCCCATGTCTTCATGCTCAGGAAGGGCCTCTATATGATAATCAGAGGACTAGACAGCATTGATTAGCTCCAATCCTCGGCGTTTGCAGGGCCGAGCTCAAGATGGGATTCTTCAGGTCAACGGTGCAGATGCAGAACAGCAAGGTAGTTCAAGAAACACGGCTATTTTTTATTTATGTGAAATATTATCCACTTCACCATGGTTATGTCTCGACTACCTCCTTGCTTATACGTCATTTGTCGTAAAGAGTGTACAGATAGAAACATTCATCGCTAGAAAAAAAAAGCCATTCCTTATTTGCTTCTCAGGTCCCATCCCCCCCCCTTCTTCACTTGTCTTTTCTTTTACTTGAAATGAAGATGGAAGCAAAAAACTTCAAAGAGCTTGTCCAAACACGACTTGAGGCTGCTCTGCAGCTGAACTGGGACTATCCCAACTGGCAAATTGTTTGGATGGTGGGCCCGTGGCCACCGAGTAAGGGGCAGATGGTCGACTGTCCTGCAATAAGCTCCAGTCACTCATCACACTCGCTCCACTCGTATATCTTGATGACGAATTGCTCATAGGGTCAACACTGTACATTGAGCTGGCTGCCGTTCGATGTGGCATCTCGGGAACCGTCACTTCGCCCGATATCAGGCGACTCTCGATTTCCAAGTCGAACGGGTCCGAACGGAACTTTTTCCGTTTGTCGGCGAACGAGTCGGCGCCTGGGAGGGATTCCCGATGCACGGAACGTGGTCTGGCCGCTGTGGCATTGGGAGCCAAGTGCTGCGACGTCCGCTCATCAGCACTGAGCGACCGGCCACGCGATGGAGAGGTTCTCAGAGGCATGGAGCTGGCATTGTGCTCGTCTTGGCCTGATGATGGTGAGTTGAACAATAATGCAGTAGGTGGTAAGGACGGTATTTGCGGTGGAAAGATGGCAGCGTTTGCGTCAGAGAAGGGATTGGACAAAGTGGCTTGGCTTTGGCCAAGGGCCAAACCTCGTTGGCTTTCTTCATCGACACTTGAGTCACCAAACATCTGCCTTGCAGATGTCGTCTGCAGGGGCAGTTGCTGACGGCTTGGCCCATTGCGCAAATGCGTGGGCTGAGATCCTGATTGCACTCGCCGCTCGGCCATGCCAGTCGCAGGAAGAAGCCTTGAGAGGATGCTGCGATCGCTGGTCGTCGAATTTGAGATTGCCTCGGCTTTCCCAGCACCGGGCAGCCATTTTCCTACTTGGTTTTTGAATATAGCAACTGGTGTCCCACCTCTCCTTGATGAGCCTTTGTCGTCATCGCCAACCGGAGAGCCTGTGGAATTTGCCCCTTCTTCGACCTCCTTTTCGCAAACCAGATTAAAAATCCTATGACTGCCAAGCCGACAATACTTCCAATGGATATTCCTACGATAGCACCTGTTGATATGTGCGATCCTCTGGCGTGTCTCGAAGTGGCCGCCCCGACACTGGGCTTTGTATGGCCCGGGGTCTACGGAGGTCTCCGACCGGTGTGATGTCCGGAGGAGACCCCTCTAGAAATGGGTCGCTGGAAGTTTCAGTAGGTAGTTCGGTTGCTGTGGTCTGCTGCTCCTCGCTTCCACGAGAAGTAAAACGGAGGTTCTGCGAAGAAGTTTCAAGGGTTGTGGGCAGTGCAGGTGCAACCACTCCAATACCGGATGAGCTTGGCCCGGATATCTCAGGACTAACCGACGACGGTGTCGAATCACTACCTGAACTACTGGGTGTAGTCGAACCACGGGAGTTGGAAGCAACCGCCTCATCTGGCGTTGAAATTCGATTGCTCGGACTTCGCTGAGTCGCCGAAGAAGATGTTCTGGCTTGTTGCGTAGGGCTTCCGACTTGTTCAGCTGGTGGCCTAATGGTCGGCGAGCCATTAACAGAAGAATCCCGGCCTGGGGAGGGTTTCTTTGGGGGCTATTATTCGATCCAGGGCTGCTAGTATTGGGAACATTAATGGGCGGGGCATTGCTTTTCGTTGTCGTCGTTGTTGGTTGGGGGATTGTAGAGAATTGATTCTCGGAGTATTATCTTGGATAATGGTAGTCTGGCGGGTTGACGTGGAGGTTGACGTGGAGGTTGAAGTTGAAGTAGAAGTAACCACATTAGAGGAAGTCGACACTGGCGTAGCCGTGGTTGTGGACTGAATAGTGGCTGTAGTTGAAGGCATAGAAGTGCTAGCCGAGGTTGATGTAGTAGATGACGTGGATGATATCGCCTGCAATGAGATTGATGATGTTGGAGTTGAACTGGCGATACTTGATATTGTATTTTCCGCAGACGATGTTGCTTCTTTTGCAACTACAACGCTGGAACGTGAAGCGAAGTCTGATGAGGCCACCTGCGTTTTAAGGGCTATTGAGACGAGTGGTGTCGACGTGTCGCCCAAGAGATTGAAGGGTTGTGGAGAGCGACATGGAGATGAAATGTTGTAATTGACCGCCACTACTATTCTCCGTGGCACGATATTGCATTGCCTGCCATTGACGAACGCATCAGAGGCCCCTTTTGGGAGCCTAGACATGGTGACTGCCTCTTATCAGCCACTACGATATTGAATTTTTGCTGAACTGTCCTCCCCGAGTTGGACGATGATTATTTTCGCGAGCTCGCGAGATGTTGAAATCGCATAGGAACATCCGTCCGATAGCTCAAGATGGCCACTCTTCCCCGTGAAAGAAGCCTATACACGTGGTCGCTGGCTCAAGAACGCATCTGTCCAGATGGTCGGAAAACAGGTAAACTTCGGTGAGGGAGAGAAACGAGGTTGAGCAAGAACAAAGTGGAATGTTTGCCATGTCCGTCATTCAGAAAATAGTTTTGAAAACTAGGCACACATCGGAGGTCTGCAACGGAGTGGCCGTGTGGCATTGTGTCAGGATGTTTTGGCACAAGGGGGACGAGCTAGACGAGGAGAAGGTGCCGGACTCCGGAGACGATGACCCCTCCCAAAAGATGGACTCGGGGGTTTTCCCATTCTCAGTTGAGTTGAGCAAGAGTCGTTTAGGCAGGGGATGCAACGCAACAGGGGGTTGCGGCAATCGTCCATGTGCGACACATCTGAGGCACAAGCATCGTCATCGTCAGGGCCACGGCCGAGAGGACCCTGCACCTGCACCGCGCCGCCGGCAGATTTGGTTAGTTTGGCTAGTTTGGTTAGTTTGGTTAGAACGACTCGACTCAGCCACCTCCAAAGCACATGCTGCTGAGTGTTTTGAGGGATTCCACGATTGCGAATCACCTCATGCCGCCCGGACACGTCCACGCGCAAGAACCATTAGGTCCAGGCATCGTTTTGTTTCAAAATCTCCCAGTCGCCTCTTGCGTTCAATACGCACATGGCTTTCGGAGTACGCAGTGCCATTTTCAAGTTGCATTTGGTCCCGGAACTTGAAATTCCATGGCTAGCCAGGCTAGAGCGAGTCGGAAGATCAGACCGACCTCCTTTGTGTTTTGAAACACCCAAGGTGTGGCGCACTTGAAACAACATCGTGTAGAGGGCAGTCAGAGTCTTGTCTTTTTCTTTGCTTTCCTCAAAGATGCCAGCAAGGCCTGGTTGAATGCACGACTTACTTTCTGCCCCATGGCCGAAGAATGTGGCATACTCGAGAGAAACAGCTTCGACACTCTCAGTCAGAGAGCAGAACGAACATCTTTGCATTGAAACTGGTAACAATAATAAACTGCCAGATGCGAGACCCACCAGGCCCCCCTCCCCCTCCTCAAGTGCTCAAAGTGACATGTCCGTTGTCGGTCGCCCCACAGTCAACGTCCTCCTCCACCTCTCACTGACTCTCACTGACTCTCAGCCGCGCGAGTGTGCGGGAACGTTTGCTGGATCCCATGCCACATGTCTTTCCATATCAAACGAGCGACCTTGGTTTACTCATGCCCCTTTGCCTTCAACGATAACTCTACCTGCACGTGGCTCACAATATACTACCACATCTCACGCAGCCATAGGCATCACATGGTTTCTCTTACCACCGGGTTTGTGCGTCTTCGGTGTGGAATCTTGCGAAAATCTCAGCGAGGGAAGCCATCCGTGCGAATTCAGATCCAATCGTGACCGGCGGGCATCTTGTCGTCTGCTGGTGCCTCCCGCTCCTGTCCTGCATACGAAACCCGCCTGCCCTTGTTCTCGCTGCAGGAGTCTTTGTCACTGAACCCTCCAGCCGACGAACTCGGCCTGATCAATTTTGAATGGAACCGTCACTATAGGACAGACTTTGTGATCTGAGACGACCAGCTTCCGCATCCGCGGGCCCTCATTACGTTTCTTCTTGGGCAAGAATTGGATTCTTCTTCCTACCTAGCAACTACCTAGCGTCATCTGTATTAGTTGATCAGTTTTTGCTACGCCGGGGACCTGTCTCTCTGTGCCAAGTAGCTTGTTACCGTGCTCACGGTGCTAGCCTGCCAGGAGGGTTGTCTGGACTCGGCTGTTCAAACTCTACCTGCTACGTTATGTTCGGAGCCTTCCCCATTACCCGTAAGTCTAGACTCAGTTGGCGAGTTATCTCCCTAGGTTCAGCCTCTTGATCATTCATCATGAAGACCACCATTCTCCTCTTTGTTTATTCTTTGTGCGTCCATGGCATACATGCGTGTCGTGCGCGCTCTCCGGACGTGGTTTTGCAAGACTTGTACAAACAAGTCTAGTCCCGAGCCAGATTCAACACCAATCTGTTTGAGTTGAGCGTTTGCACTCTCTTCTCAGCCGCCTTTCTTTGTTATGATGTTGCTATTTAAATTATTTAGATCCTAACAGAACGAGTCAGCAAACTTGTCTTCGATGGTCGATCCAGATGACGTGCCAGACCCAACCCCGATCACTCTGCCCAGATATCAACCCTTTGCGAAGGACAGCAACATTGCGAACTCGTCTTTGTCATTGCCAACTTTGCTGAAGGAGACTGGCCGAGAGTCCATCGTTCTGGGGCGATCTGGCCTGCTCGCTATCGGCCTTGACCTAACGTTGGATGCCCGACTCCAAGATCTCTTGCCGACCACTTCCTGCTTGCCAGATTTCGCCTGCTGGGACACCTACTCGTCAGAGCAAGCACGAAAGCACGATGCAGAGAATCGAAACATGTTGAGAAACGGAGCACCGTCGCCCGGCTGCCATGTGTACTCGGAACGGAGGAGAGAACTTGCAAACACAAACGAAGACGCATTCCGCACGGTGAGAAGAATCGCACCGCCCAGAGGCAAACAACAAGCCAGGCTTGGCAACGCGTACGAGTTCTTTCGATGCTTGGAGCTCTTCACGGCGTTTTGGGACGACCCTTCTGAGCCTCAACGTCTGCCGCCTTCGCCGGAACTGACCGCCTCTGAAGCTGAAGCACCAGCGGAGCCTGAGCCCCGTCAACCTCCAACTAGTGTAAGGAGCTCCTCGGGCGCGTCTATGCCGGCAGAGTATAGGCAGAATCTGCTGAATGCCTTCATAAAGCTTGTTGCGTACGATTTCGGTTGCAACGCTTCCATGGCAAGGGTGGAACCCAGGCTTCACCTTCAGTCACCACCTGGTGAACATCAGCGCAAGTCTTATACGCCATCGAATTGCCACTTTGTGTTCCAAAGCCCCGCCACAAGAGAGACTGCTCGCGCTGGCGTCATTCATGGTCCAGTAGCAGCGGTAAGCGCCAGACCATCTGTCGATTTCACTACACCCGATGTCGAGACGGCGCAATCCCAAGACCTGGCGCGCGAGGTGACTGCCGCACTGATCACCGCTCAACATCGGAACCGCGAGGGAAAGAGGAGGTGCGGTTCGGCCAGGAGAAGTGGTGGACAGCAAATCACAGATGGGGTGGTGGTGCAGGCGGGCCAATCGGGCGAGAAATCGAAAAGGGCTCGGCGCCGGCCGGAGACGGGGACAGCACGTCCGCGGGACAACACAAAGACGGTGTCCATGACGGACCGGCGAACAAGAAGGCCCGCAGAAACATGCCCATCTATGATAACTATCGCATGGTCCGACCGCCAGCTTCTTCGTGGGATAGGAAAGCCAAGTATGAAGCCATAGGCAAGGTGGCAGACGCCAACTACGACGACGTCTTCATCATGAGCTCTCTCTTCCATCACATGTCGATCCTCCGAGTTCGGGTGCCGACACGACTTCTCGACGTCCTAGATGGGTCGCCGGAACCAGATCTCGCCAAGCGAAGCTGGGGCAGAGTCGAGGCTTGGAGAAGTCCCTGGTTTGATTTCTTCCAGGCTGATCAAAGAATCGCTGCCATGCAGCTAGTATGGGCAGTCATGGCGTATCAGATGAGAAGCGACCAACTCGGAAACCAGGATGCCGACCACAAGTCGTGAAAAGGGAAGTAAGTGGTGGCAAGGGCGAAGAGCAGAACAGCGTTGAATAGAACCAAACTTTTTGTGCGTCAATCTCTTCCATGCAAGCCAACACGGGGCGGGGGGAGCAACTCGAAATTATTTGTCATGCCATTTAAAATCCTGGGCACAACCTCGTGAAACTCAAAAACTCCAGGCCGAATTGGCCCGCATGTATATGTATCATCGTTTGTCACTCAGCAGTGCGCCGATTTGGAAAAAAACATGCTTTTCCAACTCGGCCCGCACACACACAAGTTGCAAATCAGTGGCAACGGTGCGCATACATGACAAACAAAGGGAACATGGTCTCGCACAACGTCCACGCCACGCCCAATCGACGACACACGAGATGTGCTACGGGATTCACAGCAACTTCACGCGAACAGCACATTTCTCAAAAGTCTACGCAGGAACAAGTCTCGGTGCAGATGCCGGGCCCACGGCGCAGACCGTGTACGACCATTAATTGGAATGCTGTCTCACCATGGAGTCTCTCACCGCAAGGGAGGATGCGAGCACGAAGCCAGATAGATCCTTTGGGGAAATATCGGGCTTGTGGTAGCCTATCAACTCGATGGGCACACATCGATGCAGGAAAACCCCCGGGGGGGGGACAGGGGAAAATAAATTATCGTGGTCAGCAGGAACGGACAGTTTGAAAACTTCAATGCTGCTTTTGATGACAATTGCAATGGCTTCTTCGGCATTCACCAACTTGTCTTGGACCCCGGTTCACGCGTGCGGTGGAGTTTTAGCTGACATCATGGCTCGATCGCGAAACGCTCAGTTGTAGCAAGATGATTGGCTGGGAGTGGTCCTGACGCGTAAATGATGCGATAAAATGGGCAAGAACGCGTGCTGAGCGCGCGTGGTTTCCCTCATCCTGACGCGTTAAGAGACTGATCTTGGCGCGTCCCGAAACTCTAGAGACAGAGTCCGTCACGATTATTGTAAATCATTGATCAGGTGGTCGCCCAATTTTCTCCAAGTGTGCTAGTAACAGTGTATTGCATTGAACTATTCAATTTCCGATAGCGCTAATGACTGTCCCCTTTGCTGTGCGCCTGCCCAGACATGATAGCAATCATGCCATGCGTGTAACCCCACCCAGCCTGCTTCCCAATTGCTATGATAATCGGACACAGCAAACGTGTTTTGGTAAGTGAGAACAAAGACAACATCAACAACACATAACAAAACACCTAGACCTGCCAGCCAGCAGAACCATACATTGGCAGTAGAAAAATTCTAAATGTCCTTGCTCTGCCATCAGTTTTCCGTACGCCGCGTGAGAACTGGTCTCGTAAAATTTGTAAGAACAGGCGATTGCTTCAATCGATGAACATGACACCAAGAATGCCAAAATATCAAAATGAAATAGTTCCAAAAGCAATAATGAAGTAAATACAAGCCAGTTTATAACACTGACGAACTTCAAGAAGTCCAACTTTCAGGGGGGAACTTGTGATAGCATGCAGCAAGAGGCGCTACCAAGTCAGATATAGCACGTGAAATCCGACAGAGGTATTGAGCGAATAGGTCGAAACCTTAAAATAATGAAAATTGCGTGTAGATGAGTGACATTTGCCTGAAATCAAGCGTGGTTGCAAACGACCTTGTCAGGTGTAGACAATGTCGCTACGCAAGCGGTTCCTCAAAGGTCAGCCTTCTTCTAGCAACGCTGAAAGGGGTGCGCGCGGAGATTGGCCCCGGTGTCCTCCACGGTTTTTGTGCGGGACTGGGTGTTATGTTGACAAAATCTGCAAAATCAAAGCCTTGGCTCGGAGTATGAGGGAACAAGTTGCCTCCTCCTGGCGTGGTCATCATTGATGAAGGGAGATCAAGTTTACCGTTTTTCGGTGGCGGCGTAGTAAGGCGCTCCATGCGACCGCGGTTCGATTTAACTGCAGGCGACGGCGATGCTGCAAGATACAGCAACAGGTCTGCACCTTCTTCACCGGACTTGCCTCCATTGGCAGCATTCATGTTCTCCTTACTTCGTTTGCCCGCGAGGCTTCTAGTCTGCATTGGTGGGGTGCGAGGAGGTGAGGATTGAATATTGTTTACGCTGAATGAGTGTGCGGGGAGAAGATCGTCGTCATCGTCAGAGGGTGCGGCAAAATTGGGCGAGGTTAGAGCGGCCGTCATTCTTCGTTGTTGAAAAAAGAGACATCTGGACCACCAGAAGTAGTGAAGTGCTGTTGCCTCCGGGGCTTGATGGGTGATGACTGCGCTAAGCGGTGGTTCTCCTTCCACGCCGAGTGCCCTGAGAAGGATTTGTGTGCTGTCGGTGATGCTCGGTTTCTTTTACTTGGACTCGAGGCAGCGTGATCAAATGATGCCATGTATGTACGTTTTCGGTGGCCTGAGCTTCCATTGCTGGACCCAATTGCATCGGAGAACAAAGGCGCCTTGAGCGGCGAGCTCATCAATGTCTTTGTAGGATATGGCAAGTCCGAGGCACTGGAAGACGAGTCCGATAGGACATCGCCATCACATAATCGCCTCCTTCGCATCTCTTCTTCTAGTTTCGGTTCGATGGAGTCGAGTGTCAGGTCTTCCCAGCCATGTTTTGTCTTGAACTGCGCCAGGGCCAAACGATTTTGTAGTCGGCGTGCAATCTGGTTTGAACAGAATGAAAATTAGTCGTCAATCACGAAGGACAACATATCCGCAGGAGAGGCGAAGGGGCATGGTGATTTGGATGCCAGCAACTCTTCTGGCTGCTAGAGTACTTACTTTGCTGACCTCTGCACGCTTGAGAATACTGTCCACTACATCCTCGGGCTGCTTTTTCCATGGGGATGACATGGTTTTGACCTAGGAGAAGAAAGAGATTGATAAATTTTGGTTCCTTCTCCTTCCTCGGACGTAGTTCTATGCCGCGTGGAGAAATCGTTCTGCTTGATTAATGGCGTAACTGGAGGATGGTTGGTTTGTGGTGCAGGCAAAGCTAAAGGGAGGGAAGTGGAAGAGGGAAAAGATTGGCAGGCCGTGTTGGGTGGTGTTGGGTGAACCGTGAGACGGAGCCAACTTCGGCGGCTGTGGCCCAGTGGCTGTAAAGGGCGGCCAACTAACAAGGGAGGGAGGGGCAGTAGCTGATTCTCTTTGTTCTTGCAACGGCACGCTTTCATCAATGGAAGTTACTAATACTCCGTGTGCTGATTGCAATGCTTCGTTCGTACTCTCCCCTACTCTGTTCTCTGCTCCTCGCTTTTGCTCTGCCAAGGATAACCTGAGGGAATTGGTTTTCCGGGAGAAGGCAAAGCTACGTGGCACTTCAAGTGGTTGGAGTGGAGGGAATCGCACTGCGCTGCGGAGTGCATGAAGCAAGCCTTCTGTTCCTGCCATAAAACTCAATACCTGTCTAATTTTTACGGGTAATAATTAGTAAGCCGCAATACCTCCCTTGCGAAACCCATCCCGTACGACATCGAAATCTGTTGAGGGTTTGGCCGAGCGAATGGTTAGCATTCCTGTGTTGTTGGAGACACCAGCTTCCAACCCTCGCTCGTCGTTGCAGACCACCACCCGATTTTTCACAACTTGGCACTCTATGCTTGCAGTGTCGCGATGTTTAATTATTGATTCCCTTGATGAGCGAATCCGCTGATCCTGGTGATGAATCAATCGCACATTGGTCTGCTCTCGTAGCTACAGCGTGAAGTATCACGTCGAGTATGATGGCGACACATGACATCTGTTCTCTCATTAGGCCATATTTGAGTAAGTCCGTCGCCATGGTCTCTCCCTTCACCTTGAGCACGCATTTACCACGGTGGGCCTAAAAAAGACGTTGGCAGAATTGTGGTCTACTTCGACGACGTACAATCGTACTATTTATTCATCACTCAGTTACCTGTATCCTCCAATTCAGAAGTGATCATTGGTTGGCTACAAGATTCACCCGCCCGTCGGCCAGTATGGATGTTGACTCTGGTCTCCAGTTGTACAAGATCGCGCCGGGCATGTTACTGCGCTTGCCTCTGAATTAGTGCTGGTCGCAGTTGGTACACCATCTCTGAAAGGACTTGTAAGGCTATCTATCATACGTACTAACAGGCATTATTCAATCATGTTAAAAGGGCCATGAATGTTGCAATCTTGTCACTCTTGCTATGGACTCGCGTTCGGCCAGATGTGGATAAACTTGTTGAATGGAAACAAAGGTACTAAACCAAACTGAGCCTTCAGAAAATATCCAGTTCAAGCGGCGGATTGACTTGACAGGGGCCAATGCGTTGCTTGGGATATGGCTATCCTGGGATAACTCGGACAAAAGAGATGATATGTCGACATGAATGCGACTTCCCTTCTGATCTTGATCCATAGAGTCTCTCTTTTCAATGAAGCTCGAAAGCGATTACAAAAAAACGCCCTGGAACCCGACTTCAACAGCCCATGGTTTGTAAAGGGGTCAAATCCACGTGAGAAGCTATTGGGACGAAACAGCATAAGAGTAATCGTAGACATGCGCAGGGGATTATGCCGAGTAGGAGCCCAACATCTTCCAGATCAGACAGCCGGTGAGACCTATTGAGGAAGTGAGGACATGTTTGACGCTGAGGCGTTATTAGCCCTCTCAGGCACATAATACCTACTCAACTTCGTGGGCCGCGAACGGTGTGCAGCAATTGTACTGACTTTCCGATGCGAATGTGGACAAACGTTTGCGAAAACCGGTCGGCCCAAACTGGTAAAGGGCATATTATGATCCGCACCAACTTGGCGCCATGTCACGAATCAGAGGTCGCACCGAATTTATAATGAGATTGTTTCCATGTCCGATGGGGTTCCTCTGCAGAAAGCCAAGGGAAATCAAGCGGGATCAAACGGCGGGCTAGCGGACAGGGCAGGTGCACTGGGGCTAGCACTGTTGACAGACACCATGGCGTCATCGTGAGAAGTTGAGAACGCATACATAACTAGACCTAGATTTTTGGTGGCTTGGATTGATCACCACGGGACATTCCGAATGCCTCGCGGCCAGCCTGTACAATACCGTCTGCGAGAGGCTGCGACCAAAGCAGGTCCGTTGATTGTTTCCCTTGGCCGCCATGTGTTTTATCTCCTAGTCCCGATGAATGATGGTGTGAATGAGGACTGGATTATTATCAGGGCGGTTCAATTTGCATGCAGCATGGCTGGCGGACAATTAGAAAGAGTCTCAGATGCTCTGGTTAGCGGATGGCCTCTCCCGCTCATGTACATGCAAACGCGGATCAGCTACTCCGCCCTCCGCATTGGAAAATCGGGCTACCACAAATGAATGGATGGGCCGAAAGCAAGTTGTGGACGGGGAACACCAGAAGACACACCGATTGACGCTCGAGCACACGTAATCGACGCTGTGCAAGGACTTGTATGCGCCTCAATTGCGTCCGAATGACCAACATCAGACGGGATGAGAAACGAAAGTGCTCACGTTGAAGGCATTCATGTCGCTGGGCATGTCTGGTGTAAAATTAATAATTATGATTCACAACTTGAAATTTACGTCAAAGATGAACGCTCTCAGCTTGCGACACGCCCCCACCCCCACCCCCACCCCCTTCCTCCTCCTCCGTTCCCCCAGTGCTGCCCGTATTCATCCACCGGACTCCACCCTCCCTCCACCCCTAGTGCTGTTCGAACTAAAAGCTTGGCAGCAGCTTTACGAGGCACAACCTGCCAGCTTGTCCAAGATTGAACCTACCCGCACAAGGCTGGCAGCTTGCTCTTGACCCGTCTTCCTTGTTCCGATGCCCCTTGGGTAAATGGGCCATCCACGTTGCTAAGCCCTGCTTTCTTCACTCTTTCTTTCTGTCAACGCCAATTCCTTCGTTTTTTCTCTCTCATGTGCACTGATTGCATTCACTTAAGAGCCTACGCAGATTCAGCTACGTAGATCATTTAGGTCGAGAGAGTGCGGAGCTACGCTGCCGTCTGCTACTAATCGACAATAATTCACATCTCGATCGCTGTCAATACACGTTCACTCCCCCCTCTCAAAGAAAAAACCCTCGGTACTCGGCTTTCGTGGCCAATTCATCTCTTTAATCACGATTCTTTACTTTGCGACCTCGGCGGACCAACAATTGCTTCCTCCTGCACAAACCTACGTGACACGACAGGCCGCCCGAAGCTGGTCGAGAGGACGGGGCACGGCAGGTCTGCCACAACATATCATCCAACATGGCCCCGACATTCCTAAAAGAGCTGCGTCGTCGTTCAAGGGCAAGCTTTCGAACCGACAACTCTACCGATGCGTCTAGTGATGGAACCACCAGCCAGGGCACCTCGCCGTCGAGTGGCTCCGTAACTCCTCCGTCCGTCGGTCATCAGTCCGATCCTGCGCTCAATATTCAAATAAAGTCGTCCGACACGTTGCAGAGAATCCAGACACCGGTCGTTTCCCAGTCCCAACCCGCGTTGTCTTCTGCACATAGTAGCAGCAGGCATAGCGTTTCTGGCATGTCTGGCCTCGGTGCTCCTCCTGTCAATGGACGAGGCAGCATACCGTTGTCGCGATATGCCCCGCGCGTTCACAACGTCTCGGAAAATTCATGGGTCAGTACATTTCCTGATACTCTCCAGCGTCGCACGGATGGTCTATGGTTGCGCATTCTTTGCTGTGCAAATTGGTGTTCCAATCATGGTTGATCTGCTTTGACGTGCGTTATTTCCACTCTCATGCTGAAACTCCCCGTTAGGTTTATCAAAAGGTTCTTCTTCTACATGGTTCCATTGGCGAGCCCGGAAAGTCTTTGGTTGATGGCACTGTTGTCGTGAGTCGATACGACGATAGTTTCCCTGCCATCAGTTGGCCGGTTTGTGAATCTCGCTTCAAAGCGTTGGTCTACTTACAGCCGGGGCCAAATAAATTCAGACTCGACTTTTCTAGCCCTAAGCTCGCAAACAGCTCCTCTACTAACCCCATCCACGCCTCTTATTTGACCATACATATGATACCAGCGATGAATGCCCCTCCTTTGCAACTGGCCATCATCGTTGCAAAGGACTCGCCAGAGACATTCGACGCACCGCCAGCTCGGGTGGAAAAAGAGGGCAATGGACTGGACACGGCAGTCAGGAAGTTTCGAATGGCGGCGTATCTTTGGCAGGCCTTCACAGCAGAGCAAATGTGGAGGCACAAGTTGGGGCGAAGAAGCTTTCGTTATGAGGAAGAGTGGGTTTTGGGAACCGCCAATCATCGAGACGCGGAAGATGGTACAATGCGCTCCGAGGCCAGAGTCCACATTATACGGTCGGATAAGACTGTTGCTGAGATTCGCGATCTCCACAAAGCTCAGGCTCTCGACGAGGCGACTGAGAAGAACTCGCTATTCAAATTGGCTGTGGACGCAGTCAAAGGGCATTTCAATGGTTTTCCAGGCCAGAAGAATTATGTTTCGGCGCTGTTCATGGATACACATTGGAACTCTCAAAACAGAGTTGTTGCTGGTCATGCAGCATTGGGTGGAAGCGCAGGCGATTTGCAACTATCGGTATTTGGATCCCATTGTTTGCACAGCTACCCCTCTAGCTTTGAGGAGGTGGTGCCGGCATTTACAGATTGCACCCCCATCGATACAAGCTACGTTGCGAACGAAAACAATGAGGCCGGAAGCTCCTGGGAAGCAGCAAATCTTGGCATTGGAGCTCATCTGCACGAGACTGGGCACCTGTTTGGTTGTCCGCATCAAGAATCTGGTGTCATGCAGAAAGATTATGTCGTTTTCAATCGATCCTTTGTTCCACGAGAAGCATATTCGACAAGGACGAGATCAAAAGGTGGTTTAGTACAGCAAGGAGATGAGTGCGGGTGGCACCGCCTCGACTGCTTACGCTTTCGAAGCCATCCCGCCTTCAGGCTACCCAATGATCCCCCATTGAATGCTGACGACGGCGTTCAGGCCTTTGCTACCGAAGGCGGTACGGTCCTTGCCATGGCCGCAACTGGAATATCATACGTGGAAATCCTCAGTGACGGAGATGACGTCTGCCATGTGTGGCTAGAGTACACCACAGAAAATGGCCCAGTACAGCGCCAGCTAGCACTCACCGAGCAGGACTTGCGGGCACGTTTGCCCGAGGCCAAACGCAAAGGACGCATGTCGATATCGATCAAGTCGCATGGTGGCGGCTCTCTAACTATTGATGACTTTGGAGAATTCACATCCAAGGGATTCATGGTGAAATTAGGAGGCAGCAAGATGGCCTCCAGAAGCCAAGTGCTTGGCGCCGCGAAGACTGATGGGTGCGAGCAGCAAGACTTGATATTCACAAGTGCCGTGAAACGCGACAAGGTCATGTCACAAGTCATTGCCTATCGCAATGCCGCTCTCCACGGTCTCGAGTTTGTCTATGACGACAACACCACTCAATTGATAGGCGAGAAAAGAGAGGGTGATGCAAAACAGGTTTTTGAATTTGGTGAGGTCTCTTCGCTTCTGCAAGACTACAAATTTGATTCCTAACAAATGCATAGATGTTCGCCGTGGTGAATATTTGAGCGGACTGCTGGTCAGAGCGGGATCCCGTATAGAAGGTATCCAAATATTAACCAGCCTGGGAAGGAAGTCGCCTGTATTTGGCAATGCTTATGGCGGGTCTGCGTATGTCCAGCCCTGCTTCATGACGAATTTACTTCTGGGACTGACAATGGCTTATGTAGTCACAACGTAATACCGCCTCGCGGATACAGCATTTGTGGTGTTTCAGGCTCATGCGGGTCATGGGTTCATAACCTTGCTGTTCTAATCAAACGATGATTCGAGGTCATATTCCTTCTCACCATTGTCGTTTTCACCCTCCTAACGAGCCAGGCCGGCCTCTAGCATACATGAACCCGGGGGTAATTTCGCATCATGAATAAATGAGTACGAGGGCAAATATCATTTGTTTTATAACTTGGCATGGCAACAAGGCGTTGGAAGGATGTTCCTATTTGGTTGCGATTCTTATTCTCTCTCGTTTGAAGCCGGCGATGAACAAGACAAAGACTACATACAACATGATGGCATTGTGAACGGGTTTCTTTGTCAACTAGACGTCGTAGCTAGCGCTTTGACAGAGCTGCACTCATTAGTGAGAAATAATGTTAAGGCGGTAATACAGACATATCACCTATCATTAGGTATTTAATGGTTTGCTTCAAGCTCACGGATGCCGAATATATCGATCATGGTGGAGCGAGCAATCCGAGGGTCATTCTGGCAGTGGGCGATGCAAACAACCTTGCAACCCGGGGCTAATGCCGTGAAGTTATCAAGTCCGGTCAAACCCGGATTTCAGCTGAATGTACGAGCAGCCCTTTTTTGTTATTTGGGGCAGAAGAGGTACGTGCCTATGCAGGTTGTATCAACGCGCTTCTACTTTTGTGAATGATGACGGCATAATATGCATAATTGTCAGGGAGAGCTCCTTGAAGCACTAGATGTGTGGATGCAGCCCGCGCATTGACTAGGATTAAACCCTCTGTGAGACAACGGTGGAGACAATATATCAGAAGTACCTCCGTAGACTAGTTATTACTATAGCGCACTATATACCTTTTAGGTATAAAAGTTAGGTGCTATCTGCACCTCTAATTAATCAAATTAAACGTTTTCTATTATCTATACTAACCCCTACCTTAATAGTTATAAGCCTAGGAGGCTTCTATTGCCCTTTTTAATTATTATTAAAGATATAAGCTCTATTAGATATTATTAATTAATGCTTACTAATTATTAAGAGATAATCGCCCTTTATTATTCTAATTAGTTAAAATACTTAACCTACGCTCTAATTAACTAGTATATTCCTCCTTTATAATATCTAAAGAAACTCTAAATATAGTATTATTATTAGAGAAGGACTAGATTAAATAGTATATATAAATTAAGAATTATATAGAATCCTATAATATCTAGGAGTATATTAATCCTAATAAGGATAAATTACTTAAAGAACCTATAATACCTATATACCTATAGAGGGGTTAGAGACTAGAGGTCTTACTAGATAACCCTAATGCTCTTAAGAATTAGAGAATTACTTATAAAGATATAAAGGATTAATTTAATTTTTAATATAAAGAATTATAATTTAATCTTATAAAGTATATAGCCTTATTAAAGTAGATACTAAAGATTAGGGAATATATCTATAAGACTTTATTAAAGAATATATAAGATTCTCTTAACTTTAATACTAAAGTTAAGGATAAAGAGTTAGTTTAATATTATACTTAAAGGATTCTTAAGCTTCTTTAGGATTAGTATAAGCTAAATATAAAGAAGATACTTATTCTTATAGAAATACGCCTTAATAATTATTTATAAGCTAAAGGTACCTATAATTAGTATAAGTAAGCTATAATAATAGAGGTATTATAAAGGAATTATTAAGACTTAAGACTTAATAAACTAAGGAGATAATACTATATAAGTTTATTATACCTCTTTAAAGTAAATTTAAATTATTCTAGAAGAAGTAAAATAATCTGCTTAATAAAGGAGAGGATTATAGATTCCTTAAGGCAGTTACTAAGTTTAAAAGAGATTATAAAGCTCTATAAAGTGTATTAAAGTTAGCTAATACCCTTACTACTAAGAGATTAAATAGTTAAAGCAAATTAGAAAGAATAAGGTACCCTTGCTCTAGGTATTATACTAAAGAAGCTTTAAAGTAGTAGGAATTATATAATTTATTTAAGGCTATATATAAGCTAGAGGCTACTCTAAAGGACTAGGAAGTTAGGAAAAACTCTAAAGATAATATTAAAAAGTATCTAAAGGAGAATCTATAAGAAAAGTCTAAGGTAATAAGTTAGAAACTAGAGAAGAAGAGTAGTAATATCTTTATACCTTTATAGAATCTAACTAATAACTTAATTGCGGTTACCCTAGGCAATAAGACTATAAATATATTATTATTTATATACTTTAAGTAAGGTTAATAGTTAAAGAAAGCTATAAATTTAACTACTAATACTATAGAAAGCATAGAATTAAGGCAGAATATAGTCTTATATAACTCTAGAGCAAATATTTATATCTTTAATAATATATACTAGTTTAATTAATCTAAATTTAATAAGACTATTATAATAGAGATTAGGGCTAGAGGTATAATATATATAGCTTTAGGTTAAGGTCCTATATATATATCTATTATAGACCCTATATTATAAAGCATAAGGATAATTATATTAGAGACTATACTATTTATTCCTAAATTCCATGTTAATCTAGTATTAGTAATAATCCTAATAAAAGTAGGGATTTATTAGAATTAAAAGAAGGGATTTCTCTATAAAGAGAACTATCCTATAGTAAGAATTTATAATATTAATAAGCTTTATATATTATTAAGGCTATTAGATAATCTAAGAGAAGCTTACGCTATAATAAGCTAACTACTAAAGCTACCTATAAAGGGAGATGCAGAGCTTTAGCATTAATAATATAGTTATCTAGGTATAAAGGCTTTTATAGAACTTATAAACGTAACTTTAGGCATTAAATTAATTAGACCTAAGCTTATATAATATAAGATATATGCTATAGGTAAAGCTAAGTAATAGAGATTATAGGTTATACCTAAAGGACTTCCTTAAGGACTAGGTTATAGGTTATTAGTTAATCTAGATTACTATAACTCTCCTTATTAGAATAGTAATAGGTATTAGTGTGTATTTATATGCCTTATAACCTTAATATATTTCTTTTACTTATTTAAGACTAAAGATAGTATTTATAATAGCTTCTATATAATAATAGGCTTTCTAAGCACTTAATTTAGCATTTAACTATAATTTTTATATAGTAATATTAAAAAAGCCCTCTTTATAGAGAATATAAAAGATAAGATAGCCTTTGCTAGTATTATAGTCTATAATTTAGCTCCCTTAATACCTAGTTAGAATAGTAAGGTAAAGAGATCTAGGGGGTGGTTAAGTAAAAAGCTTATATATTAAGCCTTAAGGCTTAGTTTCTATTAGAACTTAATAATAAGGTATTTAATACTATAGTTTATCTCCTAAATTAAATACCTTTTAAGCATTATAGAAATTAGATTATACTATACAAACTTTAGTGGAATTAGGCTAGGAAAACTATCCCTACCTACTTATAGATAGTAGAGATCTAAAAACCCTTAATTACTTATCTTTATACTTATAGATATAAAGCGTTTCTAATAATAATAAAGGCTCTAGAGCATATTAAATTATATAATATAATCCCTTAATTAGAGTAGAAAGCTTATATTAGTTACCTTATTAGTTATAGAGGCAAATCCTAGTATATTATCTAGGTGCCTATGTTATATAATTAGAAGGTTATTATATTAGTATGTATTTAATTTAATAAGAACTCCTTCTTTAAACTAGAAGAAAAGCTAGAATTAGCTTAAAAGGAGAAGATATTAATAATTACGCTACTTAAAGAGCTTAAGGCTAAAGATATTAAAGAAGAAATTAGCTAAGACCTTATTAGAATAGAACTTAAAGAGGATAATTAAGCTATTCTACTATTAACTATAGAATAGGAAAATAAGCAGTTTAAAGTAAAAATACTACCTTAAGTATTAGGGTAAGAAGGTAACTATATTAGTATACTTTTAACCCCTCCTAACTCTTCTTATAAGGCACTAGTTACTATAGAGAACATAGAGATTTAAATACTAGGTAATAATGCGCTATTTTATAAAATTAATAAATTTATATGTAAAGTAATATCTAAACACACGAATACTACTATAGATACTAGTAAAATTACTACTAAAGGTAGTAAGGCAGTAGAGAATTATTATCCCTATAATAATAGCATTAATCTAGATAATATTATAACTAGAAAATGCTAAAGAAAGGAATTAAGGAAAGCTAGGTAGGCATAGTTTTCTTCTGCTTTTTTAATAGTATTCTAAGGCACTTAATATAGTTTATATATTAAAGATATGCCCCTAGAACCTACTTACTATTATTAAGCTATAGCCTTAGCCTATTATAACCACTAGAAGGAAGTAATTATAAAGAAGCTTTTAAAGCTTCTATCCTTAAACTACTAGGAGGATATACTAGATAAATTATTTAATCTAGAATGCTATAAGGAGATTATTAACCTTAGCTAGGTTTTTAAATATAAAACTAATAAAAAAGGTATAGTTATAGAGTTTAAAGCTAGAATAGTTATATAAGGTAATTAATAACTAAAAGATAACCTTAATAACTATATAGCTACGCTTACTTTATAATCTCTATATATACTACTTATAGTTTATTATACTAATAATCTTAATACTTATTAATATAATATTTAGAATGCTTTCCTATATATAGAACTTAAAGAACCTATCTTTTATAAACCTCTAGAAGGTATAAATATAAGAGATTATCTCTAGAAGATAATATAAGTATTATATAGACTAAGAGAAGCTTCTTAATAATAGTTCCTATATCTAATATAATTCCTATTAAAGATAGGCTTTATCTAAGGAAAAGAAGACTTATATATCTTTATAAAAGATAGTTTTATCCTGTTTTTCTATATAGATAATATTATAGTAATATATCCTAATAGATTTAAAGTAGAATTTAAAGAGCTTTATAAATAATTAATAAACAGTCTAGATATTAAAGACTAAGGCAACCTAAAGTAATTCCTAGGCATTAAAATCATTAGGAGTTACAATACTAAAGAGATATAGTTATTATAGGAATTATATATTTAAAAGATTACTTAGAAATTCATCCCTAATATTATTAATAGTAATTTAAAGAGCTTAATCTCTACTCCTCTCCCTATAGCTATAATCCTTACTAATACTAGTAAAGCTACTAATAAAGAGATTAATTACTATAGAGTAGTTATTAGCTCTTTAGTGTA
Organism: Epichloe scottii; assembly: GCA_021950295.1. Classification (NCBI taxonomy): domain Eukaryota; kingdom Fungi; phylum Ascomycota; class Sordariomycetes; order Hypocreales; family Clavicipitaceae; genus Epichloe; species Epichloe scottii. Next base: position 4,224,603 of record CP083247.1, on the reverse strand, counting down.
TCTATATATTATTAGAAGGCCTAACGTAGCCTTTATAGCATTAAAACTTGCCTCTTTTATAATAAACCCTTTAGTAAAGCATATTAAGTTTACAAAAGGAGCGATTTTATACGCCTAGAACATAAAGAAGCTATATATCTAATACTTAGGAGCAAATAGCTTTAATACATTATTTTCTAGCACTAATGCTTCCCTTAGTAATAACCCTAATACACATAAATTAATATAAGGTTATATCTTTATTATATATAGTATTATAATTAATTAGAAGTCTAGTAGGCAATATTATATAATAACCTTAAGCATAGAAGCAGAGCTCTTTGCCTTAAATTATAGCATAAAAAAGCATATATCTCTTAGAAGGCTACTTTATAATATTAAGGTCTGTGTGCTACTACTATTAATTATCTAGTGTAATAATAAGCAGATAATCTATATTATAAAGCATAAGGAAGGAAGGCTTTAAACTAGCCTTAAGTATCTTAATATAAATTAAATGTGGATTTAAGAGCAATATGCCCTAGGTAATATTAAGATAAATTAGTTAAAGACCTCTAAGATACCTATAGATAGCTTTATAAAGCCTCTATTAAGCTAAATATATAGGGATTTCTATTACTAGATTAGCTTACGGGAGATTCCTACGTAATTATAATACTAGGAATTTATTGCAATCTCTTCCTATGCTTATTAACTCTAGCTTTAATAGATATCTTATCTAGGGGGTGTGTTAGGGAGAGCTCCTTAAAGCACTAGATATGTAAATGCAGCCCGCGTATTAACTAGGATCAAACCCTCTATAAGATAATAGTGGAGATAATATATTAGAAGTACCTCTGTAGACTAGTCATTACTATAGCGCACTATGTACCTTTCAGGTACAAAAGTCAGGTGCCATCTGCACCTCTGATTGATCAAATCGAACGTTTTCCATCATCTACACCGACCCCTACCTTGACAATAATATTAGTGTCAGGGAGAGCTCCTTGAAGCACTAGATGTGTGGATGCAGCCCGCGCATTGACTAGGATTAAACCCTCTGTGAGACAACGGTGGAGACAATATATTAGAAGTACCTCCGTAGACTAGTTATTACTATAGCGCACTATATACCTTTTAGGTATAAAAGTTAGGTGCTATCTACACCTCTAATTAATTAAATTAAACGTTTTCTATTATTTACACTAACCCCTACCTTAATAGTTATAAGCCTAGGAGGCTTCTATTACCCTTTTTAATTATTATATAAGATATAAGCTCTATTAGATATTATTAATTAATACTTACTAATTATTAAGAAATAATCGCTCTTTATTATTCTAATTAGTTAAAACACTTAACCTATACTTTAATTAACTAGTATATTCCTCCTTTATAATATCTAAAGAAACTCTAAATATAGTATTATTATTAGAGAAGGACTAGATTAAATAGTATATATAAATTAAGAATTACATAGAATCCTATAGTATCTAGGAGTATATTAACCCTAATAAGGCTAAATTACTTAAAGAACCTATAATGCCTATATACCTATAGAGGGGTTATGTTACGTGGCAGAATGCCTAGAAGCGGAAGGGACCCTTACAGGGCTAGATTTAGTAACCTAGAGTAGGGGAGAACTTAATTCTTATAATATACTTTACTCCTAATAGTAACTTTCCTAAAGTAAACTTAGCACGATTTATAACCTATTAAATCCGTTAGCCCCTCTAATGGATTTAACCCCTTACGTGCTAAATTAGCACGTAATAAGTGGTAGTAATTAGAGATTCTTTTGTTATGCACCTCTAGTTATCTAAAAATAATAGCCTTATATCTAAAACTAACTATTTATAACACTAATTTAACCCCTTTTAAACTTTCTAGTGAATAAGACTAAATTATAACTTATTTACTAATTTAGAGCTTTTAATAGTACTAATCTAGAATTTAAATATTAGAAACAAAAACTTATTAGAATTAATAAATAAGAGGATTTAAATAAGCTTACCTAGTATAAATTTATTAATAGAATAGTAATAAGACATAAACAGCTAGTATACTAGGAATCTCTTATTTATTAAAATACTATAGATTTATAAACTATATGCCTTATATAAAATTAAGTTAAGTCCTATATTATAAAAGCTAAATCTAAGGGATTTCTTTATAAATCTAGTTAATCTAAAGGTAGTAAGGAGTCTAAGAAAAGGTCTAAGAGCACTACTAGTCTAGTTAGTAATACTAATACCACTAAGACTAGGAATAGCATAGAGAAGGGCAAAATTAATAAAGGAAAGGGAATTAAAAACTACCCTAAAAATAATACTACTACTTAATATCTATAACCCCTAATTACTTATTAAAATTAGACCTAGGAGACCTATAGCTAGGACTATTAGGAAGTATACTAGGTTTAGGGGAACTTTATGCTAAGCTAGCTAAATCTAATATAGCTAGAATCCTTTAGGAAGTAATTAGTTAATAATAGCTTATATAGTAGGTAATAATAGAAAAAGTAGTAATAAGAATAAAGCGATTAGTAATAAAACTAATAACTAAAATTAGAAGCTTATAAAGTATAAGAGCCTTAGTAAAGTTAACACTATAACTATAAAATATAACTTAGGGAATAGCATATCTACCTATAGACTAGGGGTAGTATAATAGTAATCTATATACTAACCTAAACTAAATAGTGCTAATAGCATAACTAATACTACTATAATATTAGTAGGGATACCTATAACCTTAGTAGTACCCTTACTAAGGTTATTTATAAGGATAATACCCTCTAAACTAGGAATAGTATATAGATCTAAGTATTTAAGATAAGATAGATTTAGTAATAGATTAGGACTAGAATCCTTAATATATAGATATAATAAAGTAATAGGTAGATTTAACGTAGAAAATCATAGATATTAGACACTTTAAGCCTTAATATAAGCCTAAGAAAGCTAGTAATAATCTTATTATATATAATAGAAAGTAGACTATTTTTTATAATATTAAATTATAGATATAGGTAGTTAAAGATTACTTATATTACACTAGTCCTAGCTAATAAGATATTATTTAGAAGAAAGTCTAGACGCTATTCTAAGGAGATATAATAGTATAGTATAGGTAATATCTTAATTTAGAAGAAAGGAACGCTATATTTAGCGGAATATTAACTATATTTATAGTAGTTAGAAAGGAATTTAGTATTTAAGTCTAGGATATAATAGTATAGCTTAATAAGGCTAAATATATAAGAGAGAATATTATAAAGGAGGTATCTTTTTATAAATTTATATTAAAAATTTTCTAGTATACTAAAGCAAATAGTAAGATAATAGACTATTAGCTATTATTACGCTTATGTTATAAACTCTACCTAGGATTACGTTAAATATATCTAATACTAATAAAAGAGGACATAAGATTAGCGTATATTATAATAGTGGATAATAAGAGATATAACTTATATAACTACCTATGTAATAAGGGTTATACTATAAATAGAAAAGGTAAAGGCAAAACTAAGGTCTATTTCTAATAAGAGAAATCTAGTAGTAATTTAAAAGGGGAAGTAAAAGAAGCCTAAGCTAATTAAAATAGGCTATTTAATATATAATTCTCTCTAGGAAGTTAATAGTATAGATAGGATAATTAAAATATATAAAGATTTTTAGGTAGTTTTTAGCTAAGGTTATACTAGTAAAATTAGCCCTTTAAGGAGTAAAACTAGAAACCTTAGTAAAATAAATTATAGTAAGAAGATAAAGTAAGGAATTACCCTAGACTTAGTTAAAATAGGTAGGAAAATTTACTAAACTAACTAAATAAATAATAATATTAGGAGACTTTATTATTAGGGTAGGTAAGCTAATTATAGTAGCTAAGGCAGTTTTAGTATTAGGAGAAAATACTTATAAAGGAAAAGGAATATATATATATTATAGTATATAAGAATAACTCTAATATAAAATAGCATAAAACCTATCTTAAAGACTATAGATACTATATAGTAGAAAAAGGGGAGGTTTTAGAAGATAATAATAAGGAAAGCTAAGGTTAAGATCTAAATTTTATAGAGATATATTTTATTAAAAATAATAGAAAGAAAGTTAAGAAACCTACTATAGAGATAAGTCTAGCTAGACCTAGATAACTAAGCCTAGGATAGGTTATTAAGGCTATAGTAAGACTATAAGAGGTAAAGTATAATAGGAAAAAGGTAAATACTTTCCTTAAAATTCTAATTAAATTTAATAATAAAGGTAAGAGCTACTAAGTCTATCTTAATATAGGAATATTATTAATCTTAGTAGATAAGGCATAGCTATAGTAATATAAAGCAAATATAAAATAGGGAATATAAGAACTAAAGCTAGTCTTAGGAGTTTAGTCTTCCTTTTTTATTACTAAAACCACTACTTTTAACTTTTATATCCCTAGGATAGCGTGTAAAACTAAGATAACTAGATATTTTATAGTAATAGTGGATATAATACTAAATCTAAGGCCTAAATTACTACTTAGTATAAATTTCCTATATAATTTTAGGGTAAAAATCAATTTTATATAACCTAAGGTAGTATTGTTATGGACTGGCCCCTAGGCAACTGCTGTTAGGCGTTGATATGATATTAAGAAACTTAAGGAGGGAAGAAAGGAAGAGAGCTAGTCCATCCCCCTTTATGCCCCTTATATCCCCTAGCTATCTTATATTAGCCTCCTTCCTAAACCCTTGCTAGTTCCTATTAGCTACCTATCCTTCTAAGCTATAACTAATGCTTAGGCAAAGCCTAAGCCCTTTACATACCTCCCTACTTACCTATCCTAGTAATATCTCCTAAGAGTATAAATTATCCCCTATTCCCTTTAAAACCTTCTTACCCTCTCTCTACTCCCCTTAACTTAAATATAGTACGCCCCTGTGTTATATATATCCTAGTGTTAGGTTATAGGGTTGTCTCTACCTATTGCGGTTTATTATTATTACCTTAAATATAGTATACACACGCGTTATACACGTCCTAGTAGCGGGTGTAGAGTTATCTCTACCTATTACGTTATGTTATTATTATTATATAGCGTATGTAATGTAGCTTATGTATAGCCTTACTAGCCCCTTATGTTATTATAATAACCCCCTAACCCCGCCCCTACTAGTTTATTACCTTACCTTTACTTTTATATTATATATAAAAACATTTTACCTACCCTCCCTTTCCCTCCCCTAACTTCCCTTTTTCTAACTTTACCTTCTATATATTATAATCCTATCTTAGATCCTTTCTACTCCCTTATTAAACCTTAATTATATTCTATATAAACACTTATTAATATGCCACGCCCTTATAATCCTCCTCCCTATAGCCCTACTATGCCTACTATACCTCCTACCTATTCTATAGGCAAATATCTTATAAAAGGTAACTTAGATAATAAGCAGTATGCTATGCCTACCTTAGTTTTTTATCCCTATAGTCCCTATATAAAACAGGCCCTAACCATAGGTATTATAAACTATTGCCTACCTAAGAGCGGTAAGTCCTGCCCTCCTTATTAACATAATTACGTTACCTATATCTAGCTAACTAGGTACCTATCTACTAACCCTTACCTCTATTATACCCTAGAAGATCTTAAAGCTAAAATCACTATAGGCTAGCATATTATAGAACCTAGTATTACTAAGTTAGTAATTATAAAGCAAAAATTGCCTATTCTATCCTAGAAATACTAGTCCCTTATTACCCACTAGAACTCTCTCCTTAATTAGGCCTAGTTTAATCTAGCACCTATCTATTTAGCCCTTAGGCTATCCCCCTTAACTAATACTCCTACCTTAAATATAACTAGACTTAATATTATTCCCTTTATTAGTAGTAGTCCCTTAGCTAGTTATAGAATAAATAACTTACTACACTAAGTTACTAGCGCCCTATTTTAGTAAAACTAGTAGCTTATAAATAGTATAGTTACTATATAATAGGATTTCTATAAGTAGTCTACTACTATAATTAGCGCGCTCTCCCCTAGTTATTACTATATTAGTCCTAAGACTAATCCTTAATATATTAAGCTATGTAATAAATTACCTTCCTATTACTATTAGCATTAATCCTAGCGCTCTTCTAGTATCCCCCTTACTAATCTATATTAAATATAGCTTACCCTCCCTAATAGGACTAGTTATCCCTATACTAAGTCTAAATATCTTCCTATTACCTCTAGTAACTATATAGGAACTAAGCCCCTACCTATATACTCCTATCTTTTGCCCTCTAGGTAATATACCTCTCTTATTATTTAGCGTTAGGGATAGAGCTATAATAACTACTATATAGATATCTATTGCCCCTAAGCTAGATATAGTTTGTCCCCTCTTTAATATATTACCCCTATTAATAGGAGTAAAACAGAGTTTAATAGCGCTTCTAGTAAGATTAATAAGGATTTAGTGGCTAAAATAGCTATAGTAAGAGCGTATCTTAGTTATACTAAATAATTTATTATAGGTAATAGTATAAGTATACCCCTAGTCCTATATATAGTCTCTCTTAGTAAATAACTTTTACTTAATTAACTTAGTCTATTATTATATTATATATCCCCCTATTCCTATTTAAAGTTATCTAGCGCCCCTATATTTACTATATTCTCTAGTGGTTCCTATATTAGTTATAAGTAACCCGCCTATTTAACTAGTATATTATGTTTATTACCTTTACCTAGTGTATTCTAGGCTATAAGGATCTGCTCTATATAGTATTCCTTAATAAGTTTATTATTATCCTCTAATAATATCTATTCTAAATCTAGTCTAGAGTCTTAGAGCTTCTAACTTAGAAGGGGTTTATTACTACTTACTTTATAAGATCTATATAGAAGACTAGGTAAATGCCTCTTAGTATATCTAATTAGACTATAAGCAGTGTTAGAACTTCTATAATAGTGTATTTTATAGTAACCTAATTAAGCTTCTATAAAGGGTAATTAGTTTTAATATTCCTAAGTAAGAGCTATACTTTATCCCTAACCTAGAAACGTTTTACTAGGTAATATAATGCTAATATTATATCCTGTTAATATTATTATATATATACTATTATAGCCTAAGCTAAATAAGTCCCCTCCTAGAGGTATTCTAGGAACTAAACTGCCCTTCCCTTAGAGGTTATAGTAAATAATGCTAGGTCTAGCTATAACTAAATAGGTTCTAAATTATAGCTATATAGTAATCTATTAGGACTTACCCCTATAACTAAGGATATCCTATTATTAATTATAAGCTAATAAGTAGCTAAGTGTTTAGGCTAATTATACTATAAGAAGGAGATAGATACGTGTAGTATTGCTTATACCTCCTAATTTGCCTATTCTATGCTACTATCTATCTATAGGTAATATAATATAAAAAGAAGTTAGTTAATCCTAACTCTTAAGTATAATATTATCTAGAAGTTTCCTAACTAATCTAACCCTTAGTCTATAATAATTAACTAAGGAAAACCTTAAAATCTCCACTACACTATCTTAAACTATTCTACGCACTTCTTAGCTATAATAGAGGTTATTACCTCTAATTAAATAAACTTAGAAAGCCTATTAGTAATAACTATAAGGAACTAGGGCTATTCTAGGGATAATACTAGTAAGTTTATTATAAAGTTAATAGAGATTTATAACTAGAACCGGTTAGGGATTAGTAATAGTTTTAATAAGCCCTAATATTATTAATAACTTTTATAACTACTAAAGTAGTGGTAGTTATAGATAAACCTTATAATATCCTATAATATCCTATCCTAATAAAACTACCGCTATAAGATCTAAAACATTATATTATATCCTAGGTGCCCTACTACTAGCAAATCGTGATATTATTAGATAAGCGTTATTATAAGAGGTTCCTAGGCTAGGACCTAGGTCTAGCCCTAAAACTAGAGCGCCCTATGGGCACTTAGTAAGTAATCTATAACCTATTCCCTTATTATTACTTCTAGTAGAAACTTCCTTACCCCTTCTTAAATTACCTAAAGCTAGATATAGTATATTAGATCTAATTAAACTACCTAATCCTATAAAGTCTATAGGTGCCTTATAGTAAAGAGAGCTTCCCTAGTTAGTAGTAGTGCTATATGTAATAATAGTAGACTCTAGCTATAACCTGCCCCTAACTCTAATAGTAACTATAAGAGTCCTAAAATAGTAATAGGCTATAGTATTTATCCTATTCTTATACTAGGTCCTAACCTATCCTAGTCCCTTTATAAAAGAGTATCTAGGTAGTAAGCCTATATACTAGGCTTATATTAGAGGTAAAAGTTAAATAAAGCAAGTATATCCGCCTACTAGGCCTACTATTCTAATATTAGCTAAGGTATTATAAAGTATTCTAAATTCTTATAATTTATATAGATTATAAATAGGTAGGACACTCCCTATAGTTCTGCTAACTATGCCTTAAGATAAGAGATAATAGCTAGAAGCTCCTTATTATAAATAGTATAATTTCTTTATAAGGCTATAAGGCTTACGGAATAGTATGCAATAGGATATAGGATATAATCCTAACCCTCCTATAAGAGGCACCCTCCTAGGGCTATCCCTAAATAATCCGCTTTAACTACTATTAGCTAGTCTAGGTCCTACTATACTAGGACTAGGTATTTAATAAAAGCCTCTTTAAGCCTTTTAAAGGTAGTACTTTCCTTAGCTCCCTATTAAAATAGGATATCCCTCTTAGTAAGGCATATAAGTAAAGTAGCTAGCTCTAAAAAATCCTAGATAAAATTATAGTAAAAATTTATAAACCTAAGGAAACTATAAACCCCCTATAACTTTATAGGGGCTGCCTATTCCCTAATAGCTATAACCTTTATAGGATTAGGGCAAATAGAGCAACCTACTATAATAATATAGCCTAGGTACTAGACCTCCTTTATAGTGAACATAGACTTATTAAGATCTAGGTAAAGGCCTGCTACCCTTAATTAGCCTAATATTAGCTAAACCTTAGCTATATAGTCTTTCTTTAATCCCCCTAAATAGACTAAGATATTATCTAAATATACTATAATAAAATCCCCTAATATATCCCCTAAGGACTTATTAATATAATATTAAAAGGTAGCTAGTGCTCCTACTAGGCTAAATAGGTAGACTAGCTATTTAAATAACCTAAACCTAGTTTAAAACGCTATTAAGTGCTCCTTGCCTTTAGCTATCTATAGTTTATAGAATACTATATAGATATTAACCTTTATAAACCATTATACTTAGGAGAGTAAGTGTAGCGTTTCCTTAATTAATAGGAGAGGGTAATAATCCTAGGCTATTATCTTATTAAGTGCATAGTAGTCCACGTAAAAATGCTAACTACCTCTAGCCTTCTTAACTAGAAGAATAGGGGCTATTACTAATAAGGAGCTTGCTTAAATCCATCCCTTATCTATTAAGTTTATAATCTAGTGTCTAATCTCTAAGAGTTAGTCCCTTAGTATATTATATAATAGACCCTATAGAAGTACTAGTTTAGACCTATCCGGGTTCTTGTGTACATATATGTGGTAATTAAGAGACCCCTATAAGGAGGCAAGCTATCTGCTTTTGCTTTATTAAATAGGTCCTTAAAGTCTACTAGTTTATCTAGTAATATTAAAGTGTTAGGGTAGGTAGGTTTTAACTTTAGGGTAGTAACCTATAATACTATTATAATTTCCTTTAGACTTATAGTAATAAACCTTATAGTTATATCCTTCTTATATTAGGCTTATTAGGCTTCCGCTATATATAAGGACCTAATAATTCCCTAAACTAGTTTACTTATACTATATTCTACTGCCTTAGAAACACATAGACCCTTAGCTGCCCTAATTACTAACTATTACTTAGCTATATAAATAATAATATCTTACTATTCTAACTATAGTATCCTAAAGATTATGTCTTAAGTAAGACCTAATATAATATATAGATATACTAATAATTCCTACCTATTAATATTAATCCTTATATGTACTATATATATAATTAAAGATATGTCTTCCTAGGTATAGACCCCCTTCTTCTTATTTCTACTACTATACAGACCTACCTTTGCTTTAGTAATTATATAAGCTCTAGGCCTAGTTATTATGCTGCTAATTTGCTAATAGCGCTATAGTAATTATACCTACTATTAATTTAAATATTAAGGTATAAATATATATTAAAGAGTATAGGAACTAAGAATAGTAGTTAATCTATATAGCATTCTATATTTTCCTCTATATCTATACACTAGCTATACTTCTCCTTATCTATAGGTAATAACTAGCCTTTACGCCCCTATATAAGACTCTACTTAGGGGCTACTTATTTTCCTAGGGTTAAGTGTTAACCTCCTTATTAGCGCTTTCCTTATCTACCTTATATGTGTTAATAGTAATCTTTAGATAAGGTTAGTAGGTAGGAAGGAGGGTATACTCTTAGATCTAGTATTTTATTAAGCTATAATATAAGTAGCATTCCTCCTTATAGCGTCTTATTATTTTATCTATTATAATCTATTATACCCTTAGCCTCCTACTATTAGTCTTTTAAGGCTTTTCTTTCCTCTTTATATTAGCTTATTTACTAGAGTGGGTTAATATAGCCTAGACTCTAGTTATTAGCGTGTTATTATCTTAGTTAGTTTATTAGGGTATGGGTTATACTAGTTAGGGTCTATATTAGGTTTAATACTTATTCTCTAAGGCTAAGGCCTTAATATTAACTATAATACTATAGTATTATAAGACTATAAGAGAGTAATCTATATAACTAATTCCTCTACTAATGCTAACCTCTCTTAGCCACTTATTAAGAGTGTGTTATAACTTTACTAGCTTAATATTACCTACCTACTATCCTCCCCTTACTATAGAGAGTTTCTATTTAAAGCAAATAAAGAATATAGTAAATAACTCCCTAGACCCTTACTTAATCTAGTTAAGTTCTATAAGGGCTATCTCCTATCTATAAGGGTTAGAGAATATACTCTCTAGGTAGCTAAGGAAGCTAATAAGGGAGTAGTTATATAAGTAACCTACCTTAAAGTATATAGCTATATAGGACTAGACCTTTAGTGCTAAGTTTTAATAGATAAATATCTATTAGTCCTTATTACCTCTAATAAAGTCCCTATTTACTTCTAACTTATATTATATAAGGAACCTCTATATAGCAAATATAGTCTTATTACTATTATATAGATTACCTATAGGGATTAGTTTTTAATATAGTTATTGTATAGTAGGTAATATAGTAGGGGCAGTATATTATATAGGAGGGTATAGGTCTAATGCTAGGGGTTAAATAGGGGCATTTACTAGGGGGCTAACTAGAATAGTAGTAATAGGTTTATATAAACTTAGTGTTATAGAGTCTTAATCTCTCTTACCTACTGCTTAATTATAAGTTAAAGTGTATTAATTTACGCATTATAAGCTAATAGTAGTAACGTAGTATCTATTAATAGGGTTCTTATCCCTAGGTTTCCTTTAACCTATAGTTATAGTGTATCTATTATATTATCTTCTTCTATTGCGTTAATTTGTTTATTTATTTATAGTAGTGCTATTGTTTTTAGTAGCCCTCTATTAAGGCTAAAGGAAGTTTCTTAAATATTATAGACTAGCCCCTAGGTAACTACTATTAGGCATTAATATAATATTAAGAAACTTAAGGAGGGAAGAAAGGAAGAGAGCTAGTCTATCCCCCTTTGTGCCCCTTATATCCCCTGGCTATCTTATATTAGCCTCCTTCCTAAACCCTTGCTAGTTCCTATTAGCCACCTGTCCTTCCGAGCTATAACTAATGCTTAGGCAAAGCCCAAGCCCTTTACAAGTATTTAGATTAGTATATAGCATAATAGTGTAGGTAGAAATATTTTAACTAGTAAGCAAAGTTCCTTACTAATAAGTAATTATAGCATAGATAGTAATAATTCCCCTAAAGGCATAGTTATATATACTAGTTACCTAGAAGGTAGGATAGAAGAATTAGGAAATAAGCATTTATTACGCACTATTATATTTAATATTTCTCCTAAATACACTCTTATATAGATCTAGCTAGGGATAGATAGTTACTTATAACCTAACTAATAAAACTATTACTATTTCTAAGTACTAGAAGGTTATATATCTAATAGTAGCTAGGGAGGTTACTATAAACTATATAATTAATAACCTATTTATATATTATGCCTTTTTTAGTAAAGATATTATAGAAAAGAGTAAAGAGAAGGCTAAAACTAATAAGGAGACTAAAGAAGAGAAAGATAACCTTAATCTAAAGAAAGTTAATATAGGAGTACTCTCTTATAGAATCTTATATCCTAAGGAAATTCTATTTATAACTAATTAATTTAGGGTATAGGTAGCTAATATTAATAAAGAGGCTATAAATAAACTTATTAAGTTAATAGATAAATATAATATCTACTATAATAGGGGTTTTATACTAATACTAGAAGACTAGAAAATAAGAATTAATCTTATAAAGGGATAGTAGTATTAAATAAGGCTAATTAGGCCTTATAAACTTAGAAAATAGGATACTAATAAACTTAATAAAGTATATAATAAACTTTATATAAAAGGGAAGATATTATATCTAGATAAACTAGTAGTAATTATATGCCTAGCGTTTATAGTCTAGCAAGAGACTAGCTAAGAGAGAAAAGGAAGAGTTATAGTTAATATAAGACTACTAAATAATATAGTAATACTAGATATATACCCTTTACCTAACTAAAGCAATATTATAAATAATACCTATAGTAAGAAAGTAATTTCTCTTTTAATAAAACTAGTTTTTTCTATTAATTACCTATTTAATAAGACTATTAAGCGCGTATAGTAGTAATATTAAATAGAGGTCTAGAAGCGTTAAATATAGCACTAATAGGGTTTAAAAACTCTCTAGCTTTTGCCTAAAGATTTATAGATAGACTATTCTAGAAGTATAAATACTTTATTTAGGTATATATTAATAATATTATTGTGTTTTTAAATAATTTAGAAGAGTATTTAAGCTATCTTAAAATAGTTCTTAAAATCCTTAAGGAGAATAGATTAATAATTACCACAAAAAAGTTATTTATTAGCTACCTTACTATTTAGTTACTAGGATTTATTATTAATAGTAATAGAATTATAAATACTAATAATTAGCTTAAAGCGTTTTAAAAGATAATATTTCTAAGTAATTTATTAAGTCTTAAGACTTTTATTAGAATAGCTAGATTTTTACGTAATAGAATCCTATAGTTTAATATATAAATCTAACTATTATAGGCATAAAAAATAGTATTATTACGTAAATTTTAAGAAAAGGATAAAAAGATTACTAGTATCTTAAAGCTAATATAGAAGAGAAAAATATAACTAAAGACGTTTTTACTAACTAGAGATAAGGAAAAGGTATTTAAAGATATTAAGATATTTTTAAGTAAGAAATAAACTTTATAGCACTATAACCTAAAGAAGCTACTATTCTTTAAAATTAATGCTTATAAAGAGGGATTTAGTTTATATATTTTCTAGCTATAAGAAGAATAGGATAGTTAAAGTATTCCTAGGAAAGAGATTAAAAATAACTAAATATAGCTAATTCTATTCCTTTCTAAAGCAATATTAAGCATTAAAAAACAATATAGTTTAATAGAGGCAAAGGTAGCTATAATTATATAAAGTATTAGAAAGCTCTAGAAGATAGTATAATCTAATAATACTATAGTTAATATATTAACTAACTATTCTCTAGTAAAGGGCATTATTAAATATACCTTATTATTAATAATAGACCTTAATAAGGCTAATTTAAAACTAGCTAAAGTTATAAATTATTTATTATAATTTAGCCTAAAGGTAATATATATACTAGGAGTGTTAAATATAGTTCTAGACACGCTCTCTAGATTACTAGTAAAGGTAACCTATAGGGAAGTAGTATAAAAAAGCTAATATAATAAGTTAGATACTAGTGTATATTTTAGTAAAGAATATACTATAATTATAATTATAGATAATAAACTTAAGGCTAGAATTATTAAGGGGTACTAATCTAATTATAAGTTTAGCTAAATTATTATATTAATAAAAGCTTACTAAGAAAAACAAGCAGTAAAGAACGCTAGAACTAGACTAAAGATCCCTCTATATAGCTAGGATTTACGTAAGAATAGTTTATTATATTACTATAGTAAGGATAGATTTTTCTATCTATCTATTCTAATAGTAGAGGTTAAATCTATACTATAATTAGTATATAATAAATAGTAATACTTTAGAATTATAAGGATAGTAGTAGAATTATAGTTAGTCTGCTTTATATAAATAAGTTAATATATTTGTAATTATATAGCCTATTATATAGTGTGTTAGGAGAATGTAATTAATTATGTAAAGCCCCTAGGGGAAATACGGCCCTTATAGTTAAAACTAACACTATTTTATACAATTTCCTTGATTTTATAATAGATATACTAGAGGTCTTATTAGTAAATACTATATAGTAAATAGAAGGGTACGTAATATATAACTTACTATGCCCTATAAACTGCCTTTTTAGTAAGAGAATATTATTAATACTTAGATATACTACGTATCCTATAGAAACCTAGGTAAAATTACTTTAGGCACTATATATTATAAATTAGGGGTTACTAAGATAGATTATAAGTAATAGAGACCTAAAGTTTATATCTAATATATAGAAAGCTATATTTTAATAAGTAAGGGTAAAACTCCTTATAAGTACTATATATTATCCCTAGATAGATAAAATAGCTAAAAGAAAGAACTAAATAGTAATAATTATAATATAGTATTACATAGTAATAGACCTAGATATAAGATAGACATTACTATTACTAGCATTATAACACTAACTAAATAATACTATAGTAATAAGTATAGGCTAGGCACCTAATAAGCTATTATATAGATTTTAGCCTTTAAGTATTATTAACCTTCTTTTACCTAATAATATAACTAACATAAGAACTAGCATAAATAATATTATAGTATTACAGAAACTATATTAGTATAAAGCTTAATTAGCAATTATAATAGCAGCTATACTAGCGAAAATTCAGTATAATAACCGCTATAAACTAGTTAATATTAATAAAGGTAATATAGTCTACCTATAATTATATAAGGGATATAAACTACCTAGCAAGCTAAAGAAAAAATAGTCCCTATAAAAGGCAGGTCCCTATAAGGTACTAGAGAAGGTAAATCTATTAGCTTATTAATTAGAATTCCTACTAAATTCATAAGTATATCTAGTAGTATTAGTAGCATAGCTATAGAAGCTAGTATAAGGAAAGGATTTATTTAAGAGGGAAAAACTAGCTTTACTACTAATTTTATTTAATAATCTAAAGGAAATAGATTATTAGGAAATTAAGCAAATCTATAATTATTAGGTTAAAATTTTAAAGCGGAAAAATAAGGTAGTAAGAGTGGAGTTTCTTATTAGATAGAAGGGATATACTACTAAAGATAACTAATAGGTAGCTAAAAACAAGATACGAATTAATGTGTCTAAAATAGTAGAGGAATACCTTAGGAAAAACCTAATTAATTAGGCTAAAGAATATACAAAAAGAGACTAGTAACTTATAAAGAAATAATAGTAGTAAAAGGAGAATTTAAATAATAGGTGCTAGATTTAATAAGCTAGTAAGGAGGTAGGAGTTTCTAAGGGCTTACTTACATATATTATTTATTATACTAACTAGGATTATCTTACTATACTTAAACTTTATATTATTATATAATTAAATAATAATTATAGCATAGTTAGATTTAGTATAAGTATAGTTAAATTTAACTAAGTTATTATATTTTGCTTTATAGTAATAACTAGTAAAAGTGCTAATATAGAATTTAAAGTAGCTAAAGCCTTTATTAGTAAAAATAATAGATCTAGTATTTACAAAGGAAGTAATAAACTTAGTATTAATAATAGAGATTAATAATATCTATAAGCAATATAAAACTATAAGGACTATAGGAAATATTATATTAAATATAACTATTTTACCCTAGGAGTTAAATACACGCATTATATGCTTAGTGTAAACCTAATTCCTCCTAATTTCCTATATTAAAAGCCTAATCTTATTATATTTAATAATAAGATTAATATCTAAGAATAAACACTATATAAGCAAATCCTAGTAGTATATCTATGTATTTAAGTTCTAGTATTAATATAATAAAATTAACTTTTAAGGGAACTTATATATGCTAATTTAGGGAGATAATAAGCTAATACTAAAAAAGAGTAAGCTAAATTTAACTAATAAATAGATAATAAGTTATTTAAATTAGGAATAGCTAGCTATTTTAAGGATAAGAAATTCCTTTATTACTATATATAACTAGTAAAGAGAAGTAATTAATAAAGGGAGTATATACTTCCTATCCTTTAAGTAAAAGAACTATACTATTAGTAGTATCTAAGGGAAATATAAATATTAGTAAAGGAATTTAATAAGTTAGCCTAATAGGTAGGAGATAGTAATAGTAATAATATAAAAGCTACTAGTGTTATAAAGGATATAGTTAAATCTAAGCAGTGCTAAGAGAAAACGCTAATAAAGGATTTAGGAAAAGAGGTTAAGAATAGTAAGAGTAATAAAATTATACTAACTAATACTAGAAAAGAAAGATAGGAGCGCGAAGAAGCACTAAGATAATTACTAAAGGATAACCTTACTAGAGCTATAAAAAGAAAATAACTTATAGAGAGTAAAATAACACTAGGAAATAATAAAATTAGTAATATATTAGATAAAGAGGATAATGTAATAATAGTTAACCTCACTAATGTAGCTACTAAATCCTCTAACTAGGAATCCGGATTTAAGGATAAACCTTTAGAAACTAAAGTTAAAGATAGGATTTTAGAGAGTAAAATTAATAATAAAGTTAATAAGATACTAGTGGAATTCCTTATTAGACTATTATAGGTTTACGTATAAATCATAAAGCTTGATTTTAAATTATTATATATTAGATTTAGATAGCCTAGCTCTAGAAAAGACGCTCTAAAGCTAATGCCTAAAATTAGAGTAGTAGTATAAAAAAGAATAATAGAAGAGTTTAATATGGAGTATAAAGGAAAAGGCATTAAAGGGATTAATTTTAGCACTTTCTAACACACTATAGTAGGCTAAAAAGGTAGCATATAGGCTAAAAAGGTAGCATATAGGATATATAGTATGCTATATAGGTATTGTGTGGCCTGAATCGCGCGCCTAGAAACACACGCGTTCGCGATAATAGCATTAGGGGTCATAGGGATAATCATTACACTAAGGGATGATAATATTAGTTATGTAAGCTAGGGATTAAATAGTCTATAAATGGATCACTTCTAACTAGGCTTCTAGAGCTTGTCACGCACGTTAGATATAGAGTTTTTATGCCTAGCTTTGCTATGGCTTGTTATTGTGTTTTAAGATAAGATAAATTAACAAGATTATTATCACCCATACTAATTTAACTATTAGGTTACTTCTAATCCATTAGATTATTTAATCTAAATTATCTCTATCTTATAGAGATAATCCAGCCTTATAATAGGTCACTATAGTTAAGCTTCTTAACCCCTTTAATATGCGTAGACATTAAAGCTACCTATGCGTGTAGGCTAGTATTATGTCTTTTAGGGTATTGTTTTTTGCTTAATAAAACTAGTAAAGAAACAAGTTTTTAATCCCCTAGGACTATTTCGCTCTAGTTATTTCTTAGCCTTAGTTAAGATTAATTAGAAGCAATTCTTTAATACCCTTTAGCTATTACTAACCTAGACTATAAGAAAATCCCTTTATCTTATTTTCCCTATAATAAGCTATAAACTAAGAGTCTAGACCTAACTTATAAGATAGCTAGGGTATTAAAATAAAAGCAGCTAAACTAGCTAAATATAATAAGATAAGGAGGATTAGGCAAAAGGAAGCGTATTATACGTATATATAGGCAGAAAAGCTAGCTAGCTTAGAAGGGTAGTTTATAAACACTTACTAAGTTATTAATCCCTTACTAGTCACCTCTAAATATAAGTCTATAATATAGAAAACATAGCTAAATGTTCTAAGCTAGTAGGACATATAGTCTAGTGTTTTAGACTATTTAATCTTAGGGCCTATTATCTATTTCGCTATTATTTAGCTAATTATTAGGATCTTATAGTTAATTATAAAAAGCTATATAGTTATCCTAGTAGCCTTTACTTATAGTTTATTTATTACTACTAATACTACCCCTTTAAAAGTCTTCCTAAAGAAAGCACTAGATATTATAAAGACATTTATTTAAACGCAAGTAGCTATCTCTCTCTAAGATTAATTAAAAGAACACTTATCCTACTCTATGCCTAGTTATATCCTAACTTATTCTTAATAAACTAGTAAAGTAAGATTAAGCAAGCTATTAACTAGTTAATAAGACCTTAGGGACACTCCTTTACTAAGTACTCTAACTACTAGTTAGGGACTATCTAATCCTAAGATAGTAATTAGCCTAACCTAAACTAGGTTTAAAGACTACTTAGGGAAATAATAGTATAGTAAACCTTATTAATCACTATATAAAATAAATATAATATTTAGTAGTTTACTAGTAAAAATATATCTAACTTCCTTAAGGACTTTAAAGCAAAGATAAAGGTAATAGGTATACCTAAGACAAACTAGCATAAGATACTTAAATAGGATATTAACCTAAAGCTTTAATAAGTAGTTAAGATACTAACTATATTATAAACCTAAAAGGAGTCTAAGGAGGAGATACTTCTCTAGTATAACGCCACTAGTTAGGATTAAATAGAAAACGCTTATAAATAGCTTAAAGATCTTAATTTAATATAACTAAAGTCTATTTAAGATACCTATTACTAGATATAGAAGCATTAAGCTCTAATATCTATTATTAACCTAACTAGATAGAAAACCACTATAAGCTAATTAAACTATATCTATAAAGCACTCCTAGATTATTTAATCTTAAGCTTTATAGATTATAAAGGGCTTACTTATAAAGAAGTCCTTATTATAAAATACAAACCTCTCTAGACAGAGCTTAATATATATATTTACACGCGCCTAGAACTCTAAAACAGGAGTCTAGAAGGTTTTAATATAGTAAAGCTTTCTTTAGATAATTAGGAATCTAGCCTTATAAATTAGAGATTATTTAATCTAAGGGTTTTTAATAAGCAGTAAACTTCTTAAAGAAATTATAGGGCATAGGATAATTCATTAGGAAGGGATAGTAAACCCAGATTCTATAAAAAAGGGATAGGAAATAGGACAGCGGCTAAGCAGTCAGATTATTAAGATTAAATAGATGACCTAATGAAATAATTAGCTAACCTAAAGATTATATTTAGTTTAAAAAACAAGTAGGTAAGGAAATTAACATTATAAAACAGCTTAAGGCTAAATATAGCACTGCCTAGCGGTAATAAAGGTAGCTTTACTAAATAAACTACATAGGACTATATAATTATAATAAGGATAACTATGTCTTTAATCTAAATGCGATTTTAGGAAGGGGCTATTAGTTAAATAAATGCCACTACTATAATAATAATGCTTATTTAGCTATAAGATATAAGATCCTTAAGTTTAATAAGATATTAAAATTCGTAGTCTATAATCTAGTAGTCTATATCCTAGTAATTAGGGATAATCTAAAGTATTAGATTATACCCCTAGTCTTACTCTTAAAATTTCTCTAAATTAGTAGCTATATATATAAGCTAGCTATATTTTAAGTTAAGTATTTTAAAGATTATAAGATTACCTATATAATACCTAGGATTAAGGAATATAGACTAAGTAAAGGTATAAGTTAGGAAATAATAATAGAAGAATAAGATATCTTTAAGAGAATAGAAGGCTAGTTTAATCTAGTAATATACTAACTAGAGAGAGAAGTTAAGGTAATAATCCTAAAGAGGGAATTAATAGGTATAGTCTTAACTATCTAATTTAAGAAGGTAAGTATAAAAGATAAAGGTAAAGAAAGCGCTATTATAAAAGTATTAGCTATTAGAGAAAGATTAGTAAAACGCCTAAGGGTTAAGGAAGTTAAGAATAATAACACTAAAAATTACTAAAGTTAAAGCTAACCTATCTAGGAGAACCTAGCTATAGGCAAAGGTAATAAGGATTAGTTAAATAAAGTTAGGCAATAGATTCTAGATTAATTATATAATAAGGTCTTCTAAAAGAAGCTTAGTATCCCTTTCTAAGATATTTGCTATATAATACTAACATTAGCTAAAGTAGTTAGTAATAAATATCTTATAAGAGCAAAAGGCATTAAAGATATCTAATACTATAATAGGAACTTATTAGGACTAGTCTTTTCTCTATTAAAAGCGTTTAGTCTAAGAAAAAACCTAAGACTATTTAATCTAGACTAGTAGATTAATAGTATTACTTAGATAATATAGAAGATAATTAAGGAGAATAAGAAAAATAAAGCTATAATTAAGAAAGCTTTGCTACCTATAATACCTTTACTAGAAATTAATATAGCCTTATAGAAAAGAATTTAGGAGAGGCTAGGAATAAGAAGCTTAATTACTAAGACCTATTAGGAACTAATTAATCTAAATAAGAAGACTTTTATACTTAATATAATAATAGAACCATAAGCTACTATTAATAATCTATAGGAGTTACTATACCTATAGGTTTAACTAGATAACCCTAAAGGAGAGCTACTATAAGGACTTATTAATATAGGAGCATAAGAAAATATAATCTTAGAAAGCATAGCAAAATAACTTAGATTAAAGATCTATCTAATAGACACTATAAATACCTTATCTTACTTATTACACTAGATTAGGATAATTAGGGAGGTTTAGATAAGGCTATACCTAGGGAATATCTAAATACCTACTACTTTCTATATTAGCCTAGACTTAGTTAATATTACCTTAATCCTAGGAATGCCCTTCTTTAGGATATACTAGATATAATTTAACTACTTATATAGTAGGGAGCTCTATACCTAGTATTAATTTAGTAATATAGTTATTATATTAAGAGTTATAGGAAGCATTTAGTAGTAATATACTAATAAACCACTAGTATAGTAACTTACTATTAACGCTATTATATTTAGCTACCTAGTAGTAAAACTAGAAGCCTTAGGAACCTTAGAAAAGATTAAATATTTTAAGAAGGAATAGAGAAGATATTAGAAAATAGTAAGGAACTTATTCCTATCTTAATAAAGGAAGAAACTAAGATCTTCTATATAGTTATTAAAGATATAATAATTAACTATACTAAGTAACTTAAGGCAGTTATAGAGGATTTTAAACCCTAGCAAAAGCTAGAACCACCTAATCTAATAATTAATATAATATATAAATAAAAAGCCTAGAAGATTTACCCTTATAATAATATACCCTCTAATAAATTAATACCTAAAGGAGATCTAAAGTAAAAGTTAAAGAAATAAAAAGAAGTAAAGTTATAACTTAATATATCTAGGAAATATAATAAGTATATTACTAGGAGATTTAGCGTAAACCCTTAAGGTTTTAGAATAACCTAGGAATAATTAGATTAAATAGTTAAAGGGGTATAAGAATATTTAATACTAGAAGAAGTTAATGTTTTTAAGGAAATTCTCTATAACTAAGAAGTAGCGCTAGTATAAGACTTATTAGAGTGTAAAAAAGTTAACTTACTAGTTATACTACTATAAGTTATTAAGGTTATTAAATATAAGGCATAGTAGGTAAGTTTAATCCTAATACCTCTTAGATTATAAGGGAAGCTAGTTAATCTTTTAAAGAAAAAGCTAAAGTATAGTTATTTAGAGGAGAGCTATAGTTCCTATAGGAATCTATATTTCCTTATTATAAAAAAGGATAGTAAAATTTATTTAATCTTATTAGCAATAAAATATAATAAAGTTATAATATAGGATATGCTTCGCCCTTAAGGAGCTAAAGTATTTAGTAAAAGCTTTATAATATATAAGATCCTATCTATTATTAATTTATTATTAGGATATAATTAGGTTAAATTAGCTAAGAGAAGTTAGGATATAATAATAATTTTAACTATAGTTAGACTTTTATAACTCTATTAGCTACTATAGGGAGTTACTAACTTAGTAGCTTAGTTTATTAGGATTATTAGGAGAGTATTATTTAACTTAATTCCCTAAATTTATATACCTTTCCTAAATAATATTACTATCTAAGGTCTAACTATAATATATAATAATAAGGAAATTATACTAGGAGTATAAAGGTATATAATAGAGTATTTAATTAATATTAATAAAGTCTTAGTTAATATTAAGCTCTCTAGTTATATAGCCTTAGTAGTTAAATCAAAGTTTTATTAGAAGTTAGTAAAAATTATAGGATTTATATGTGGTATAAATAGAAGGAAACTAACTAAAGTAAAGATAATTAAGATCTTAGACTAGGAGGTTTATTAAGATTAATTAGATATATAGTCTTTTATTAGATTAATAGGAGTTTATTATATATAGGTAAAACATTATACATAGAAAGCAAGGCTATTAGTAATCTTACTAAAGAAAGAGAGTAAATAAATATAGGGGCTAGATTAGTAAGAAGCTATAGATATCCTTAAGAAAGTAGTAATAATAGCACTAATTCTTATTTTACTTAATCTAGGACTAGGCTTTAGAGAAATTATTCTAATAGTTAATATAAGCTTAATTAGATAGGGAGCTATATTATTATAAATTATTAATAGTAAATAATATCCTATTTAATATAAAAGTAGTACTTAAAACACTACTAAATCCAAGTATAATGCTATAAAGTAAGAATACTAAGTAGTGGTTTATATATTAAGATAACTATAAATATATTTATATAGAGTTTTATTTACTTTAGAGATAGATTTATAAGTCCTTATATATTAAATTAATAGTGCTATTAATAATATACCTAGGGCACTTATTACCTAATAGATTAGCTATATTCTACTCTTTAATTTTACTATATAATATATACCTAGAGAGAAAAACCAAATTATAAATACTTTATTAAGAAAGGGCCCTAAAGCTTTAGATTAATTAAACTAGGTAGTTAAAGGGGATATTAAAGATTTTATTAATCTTTACCTTAATAATATTACTATAGGTAAAGAAAATAAAAAGAGTTACTTAGAGAAGATATAATAGGTAATTAATTTCCTATTAACTTTTTAAAGACTACTTAATCTTAGTGTAAAGGACTATAGGAAACTATATAATAAGGCTAAGAAGTTTTACTTAGAAAAAGGATATCTCTAGAAAAGGCTAATAGGAATTATAAAGGGACCTACACTAGTAGTAAATATACCTAAGTAATAATAAATAATTATTAAGGCTATTTATAAAGAACTTAGATATAAAGGCATTAAGGTAGTCTTCTAGGTAATAAGATTAAGGTACTAGTAAAAGGGACTATAGAATATAGCCTAGGAGATAATAGCTTACTATAAAATATACTAAAAGTTTACACTATAGCGCCTATAAGAGCTTTCTATACTAGTTATACTAGAAAACCTAATAAGTAAGATTTATATTAACACTTAGCACTTACTAATTAATTATAGATATAAGTATCTATTAGAAGCTAGGTATAATCTTACTAGTTAGGTAAAGGCTACTCTAGTTAAGAATACTACTATATTAGTAATTAGGAAGTTTCTCTCCTCTTTAATTAGTAAGTTTAGGCTCTTCTAATTTATTATCTATAATAGAGAACCTAAAATATATAGGAACCTTAAGGAAGCACTTATAGATATTAGTATTACTAGAATCTAAATATCTAGGTATAACCTAAAGGCAAATTCCCTATTAAAGTTAAATATTAGTCTCTTATATTTACCCTAGTAAAGTTAGGCAGATTAGATAGATAATACTTTAAGCGCCTTAATAAGGCTCTTCTTATAAATCACACTACTATTTATAAATCGCATAGAAAGTCTATGTTTTATTTAATTTATAGATAGGAGCTAATACTACCTTTAGAAGTTAAATTTCTAACTTAAAGACTAATTAATTAGGACATAATTATAGGTAGTTAAGACTTATTTAAAGCGTAGGTTTAAATACTTAAATAAAAAGTAAAAGATATTAAAAAAGCAAGAATAAAGGTATTTAAATTTAGATAGTAACTTATAAAATAAACTAATAAGAACTAGGCTACTTTAATTAGAAAAGATTAATTAAAACCTAGGGATTTTATCTTAGTATATAATATCTAATAGAATATTAATATATCTATAATATAGAAGCTTATAATAAGGTAAAATAAACCCTTTTAAATTCATAAGTATATACTAATCTCTAGAGCCTACTATTTATAGATACTAAATAGCATTAAATTTATAAAGATAATCTTAGGGGACTATATTAAGAAATTCCTCCTAGATCTAGAGGGATAGTAGACTTTTACTATAAATAAATAGCTTTACGCTCCTTAATATAACTAGGTAAAAGAGATAATTAGTAATAACTATAATAAGGAGGTTTTAAGTATTATACTATTAATAGCTTAATATAATATATTAGATTAAATAATTAATAATAAGAGTACCTACTATTAGGAAGGGATAAGTAAGGAAAGGCTAGTGCTTAAGAATAATAAAGTTAAACTTCTACCCTAATAGTACCTATACTATAAGATTAAAGTTAGGTTACCTTAATTAATAATTAAATAGCGTTAAGAATATAAGGTCTATCCCCTAACTCTTTAATAATATACCTACTAGAAGCTATTTTAACTTTTATTTTATTTATACTTTACTTTTATTTTTAAGAAAAGATTAGGTTTTATTTTTAAATACTATAGATTAAGTAATTATAGTATAGTTCTAGGAGCTAAGTTACTAGTTTTCTTATTTATTTTCCTAACTTAAAAGATATTATATATTTTTCCTTTATTATAAACTATCTAGAAAGGGAAGAGGTATATCTATTTCTAAGTAAGGGGAATTCTTAAAGTTAATACTAGTTAGATTAAGGGGAATTACCTTAGCTACCTTAGTAGTTTATTCTTTACCTAAGAATAGTGCTAGAGCCCTCTCTCTTAAGAATCTAGGCTAATACCTAGAAGTAAAGTACTATTTATAGCTTATAGTATAGGAGCTATTCTAGATATAATTACTATAGGTACCCTTAAGGACACCTAGAATTAATATATAACTATAGAATAGAAAGTATATATACTTATTAAAGAAGTTAATATATTATATATATAAGTTTAAGTAGTTAGAATAGAAGACACTATTTAATTTACTATATATAGAGATAAGTAAAGCCTAGTAATACTTAGGATATTATAAAAGAGTATATAGAAAATACCTATTAGGATAAGCTATTTTAGCTAGAATAAGGACTTAATATTAATAACTATTTTTAACTACTAAAGCTAATATACTTTCTTTCTTAGTATAGCTTCTAATAAAGTCCTTTACTAAGTTTATTTTCTTTATTACCTTAAGGAGATAGGGAGGTACCCCTTTAGAATATTATCTATAGGTTAGAGAATAATTTTAGTGTATAAGGGAATACTACTATTGCTAATATTAATACTACTATAAACCTAGAATATAAAGAGAAACTTAAACTATAAAAACAAAACTATTAGCTAGTAGTTTAGTATAAGATTAAATAATACCTAAGCTTATATAATCTCTACTAATATAAGAGGGGTAAATCTCTATATAATTAGACTAGTTAATAGTCTTAGTTACTATAAGTTTTACCTCTAAGACACTAGCCCTAATAATAGCAGTAATATTAGGAAGCCTTTAATAGGTTATATTAAGAGAATTAGCTATAATTAAATAGTTAAAGAAAAGAGAAATAAAGGTTTATAAAAGATAGGATAGAGAGGAAAAGAGAGGGTTTAAATACCTTAATTTATAACTATTCCTTAATAATAGGTATTAATAACTAATAGATAGGTAGCCCTAATAACTAATAAGGGTGCTAAAGAAGTTTAATTTATAGGATTTATCTAATCCTTATAACTATTGCCTAATAGTAGGTATTAGTAACTATTAGTTATAAAGGGAACGCAGCTATAGATAGCTACTACTAACTAACTATATAACTACTAAGAGCTATAAGAATAAGGCTTAGGTTATAAGAACTATTTAATCTTGCCTACTTCTTGTATTATTATGCTTTTCTTTAGTTATTAAAGCCTTCCTTTCTTAAGTTTTTCTTATATCCTACCTCTTCTCTTATTATAATTACTTTATCTCCTAAAAGCAACTACTATCCTTTCCCTTACCACTCTTATATATATACCTATATATTCTATTTAATTATGCCTTATTATAGCAAAATATAAGGAATCTAAGGTATCTAATAATGCCTATACTAAAGTAAATAGCATAACTATTATATACTTTATAAACAAGAGGTGCCTAATAATATACTATATTAATATTTTAATATATAAAACAAAAGGATCTTTCTTTAGGGAAGAGAAAGAAGGCACTATTAGACTTAACCTAGTTAATCTCTATAAATAGTAACCACTATTATTCTATCTAAGGCAAGACTAGCTATAGCTCTTACTAAGATTTAAAATACACTAAGATAGTAATAACTTTAATAAAGTTATACTAATTAGGCCTAGTTAGACACCCTTAACTTAGTAATAATATTCTATAGATATTTATAGGTTCTTAAGAAAGGCCTATAAGACTCTAAATAAGGACTAGCTTAATTAGTTTAAGCTATTTATAATAAGGAGAATTATTATATAAGGACTAGAGGTAATAGTAGCTATACTACCTTAAGCATTTAAACTATACACTATAGAGAATTTTAATATAAATACTTTATAGTAATTAATTAGTTTAAAGGTAGGAAGGCTTTATTTCTCCTACTAGCTAGTTAATATTACTTATAGCTTATAGTATAACCTAGTTAACCTTTACTTATATATAAGCTATTAATATATTATAGTAGGATTTACTTTCTTTATAAACTATTAGACTTACTTTTTATTTAATTAGAAATAAGGGTATCTTTACTACTTTAATACTATAGGAGAAAGCTAAATTAAGTAGTTTATTAACTTTATAGGTAGCTAGGGATAAATTATATAACTTTTAAATTACCTATATGATTTTAAAGTAATTATAGTCCTAGCTATAAAGTAAAAGGGAAATTAGAAGTATAAGTATACTTACCTAGAATTCCTTCTTTAAATAATTTATTACTAAGTTAGTTATTAAGCACTTAATCTCCTTATAAAGAACTAAAACACACTAAACTAATATAGTATTAAGTTTAAATAACTATATATATTTAGTAAGGATTTATATATTAGGCACTAATTTAAGCTTTATCTTAGGGACTAGATAATAACTAATAATATCCTAGACCTAAGATATAGCTATATAAAAGCCCTTAAAAGAACTTTATAAGTCCTATATAATATAGTAGTAAATAAGCTTATAATAAGGGATTAGTTACCTAGGGAATTATCTTACTAAAAAGACTTTAACCTTTAATATTTAGTGTATAATATAATAATACGCTAGATACCTTGCTTTACTACTTAAATAATTAGTAAAGAATTACTAGTAAGTATAGTAATTATAGCCTAGAAGTATAAGACTAGTAATAATAATTACCTAATTAAATAGTATACTAAGATAGCGTAAGTTAATAGACTTTATGTTTAGGATTTCTAGTAGCCTATAGCTTATATTTTTATAAATAATCCTAAAGTCTTTAATATTAGTATTTAAGAATTACTATAGAAATAGGAATAGTAAATATAGTAGGAACTTAATACTAAATAATAATAAGGAGCTACTAGTAGCTAAGGATTAAATAAAAAGGTAGGATTTTAAGTATTATAAGAGTCTTTATTAGGACTATCTTCTACTTCTAGTTATAATAAGATACTATAGTCTTTAGTTACTTAGCTTAAAGTACTCTATAAGGCATAATAGGATTAAATATATAGTACCCTAGAATAAAGCACCTAATCTTAGTAAGCTATAACTTATAAATTATTTTAAATAGACATTAAAAACTAGCTAAGGTTAGCATAAATCTATAGAGTTATTAGGTAAAACTAAGTAAGCAAATATTAAGCCTTAATAAATTAAGTAAATAAAGAGGTTATACACTAACCTCTTAGAGACGCTAGATAAGCTATAACTATTAATTTACTTTCTTTCCTTAAAGTATAAAATATAGCATAAAGAAAAACCATAGCTTAATTACTAATATTATTTACCTATATATTAGTAATGCTACTAGGGCTAGTTTCTTAAGGAATATAGGTAAGTATTATTAATACTTATTAGTAGGAGAGATAATAAGCCTTAGGATTAATTAATTAGCAAGCAAACTATAAGTAAAGGGCTACTTAGTAAGATTCTAAATGCCTAGCTCTTTATATACCCTTACTAATATTACTTACTAATTATTTATATACACTAAAGATACTAAAGCTCTCTAGAGAGATAAGGAACTTAGGACTATAATTAGGGAGAATTACTTTGTTTTTCTTTCTTTTTTTCTTTTTTTCTTTTCTTTTCTTTCCCCTTTACTATAGGAAGTCTTTCCCTATAAATATATTAAATAGTAGCTCCCCTTATATATAAGCTATAGTCCACTAATCTTACTTTATATCCTATTTATTTTTAGTTTATATATAGTTAGGGTTAACTAGTGTATACCTAGGGAGGTGTTATATAGCCTAAATCACGCGCCTAGAAACACACGCGTTTACAATAATAGTATTAGGGATTATAGGGATAATTATTACACTAAGGGATAATAATATTAGTTATATAAGCTAGGGATTAAATAGTCTATAAAGGGATTACTTCTAACTAGGCTTCTAGAGCTTATTACGCACGTTAAATATAGAGTTTTTATACCTAGCTTTGCTATAGCTTATTATTGTGTTTTAAGATAAGATAAATTAATAAGATTATTATTACCTGCACTAATTTAACCGTTAGGTCACTTCTAATCCGTTAGACTATTTAATCTAGATTATCTCTATCTTATAGAGATAATCTAGCCTTATAATAGGTTACTATAGTTAAGCTTCTTAACCCCTTTAACGTGCGTAAACGTCAAAGCTACCTACGCGTGTGGGCTAGCATTGTGTCTTTTGGGGTGTTGTTTTCCGCTTGACAAAGTATATACACACAAATTTGCGTTAAAAGGCGCTATAATAGTGTTAAACAAATTAGAGGTATATTTAAATAACATATATTTTATATTATAGTAAAATGTAATTATATAGATTTTTGCTATTTTTAAAGAATAAAAGGTAATATTAAAAACAAGGAAAGTAGTAGCGGAACTAAATAGGAAGCTATTAAATTAAATTACTACTAATCTAATGGAATGTGAAGCAATGTAATAGGTAAAGAATTAGATAAAGATAGTAATAGTAGCCTTTTATAATAGCGTAATAGTTAAATATAAATAGTAAATAGCTATATATAATAGCACTATATCTTTACTACTATAAGTAAATTTATTAGCTCTCTATTTTATAGATAAATATAGAGTAGTAAACGCTATAATTACTAGTGTATTAGCTAGTGTTAGTAGGGCAAATTTACTTTGCATTAGTACTAATAAGGAGCTAACCTAGAAATCTACTAAATCCTAAGAGAATAAGAAGAGGGATAGAGAATATAAGTAAAGTAAAATTAATAATATAGTAGACTAAATAAATAAGATAGAAAGGGCTTTTAATAATATAAGAGTAAATATAAGCTTAGTATATAACTTAGCTAGAGAGGCGTTAGATTAAGTTAAGGAATTAGCAAATTTAATAATAAAGGAGGTAAAAAACAAAGGAGAAGTTTATATAAATAGTAAAAATACTAAGAAATTATAAGGAGAAGATTTTAAAGCTTAACCTTAGAGTAATATTAACTAATTTTAGTAAATAACTTATAGAATTTAAGGAGAGTATAGTTAGTAAGAGTAAGCTAGAGAAAAAGCTTATAATACTAGTAGGGATAATAATAAAAATAGCATAGCAAATAGATGCCTAGAAAATAATAATAGATAAGCTTATATAAGAATAGAAAGAGCTTTGTGAGGCCCCGCTCCTAACACGGGTGCACCCCGCGACACACTATGCCCTAGGGCTAGGTCCACGTAATGCTAGCAAACCACTAGCTATAAGATAGTGGTTTACACACACTACACACTTAGACCTAGTAAGCTTTAGTTAATATATAGAGTGCCCTATACCTCTTACCTAGCTATCCCCTTATTCTTATAATTCTAAAGCTTTAATACTAGCTACCTAAGAGTAATATAGGGGAAAACCATATAATCTAATAGGGTAATACTAGTAAATAACTAAGACTAACCTTCTAAGGGTAATAGCACTATAGCTATAGGTATAACCTTTATCCCTAGCACTACTAATACCCTAACTAAAGAAAAGGAAACCCCTTTAGACCTTTTACCCTTACTACCTATTAAGTAGTAATAGTAAAATAAATTACCTAGCTAGAAGAACTAAAGAAGCTATAAGATAAGGAATAAGAACTTATTAAGTTACTCTATCTAAATATAAGGAAAGAATAAGCAAAAAGGCTATAAAGGTTAAGCTTATTCTTAAGTAAGAGTAATAAGGAAGTTAAAGTCTAGAATATTATTAAGCTTACCTACCTTACTAACCTATAGAAATATAAGATATAGATTAATAACCTTAACTATACCTTTAATAGAGTAAGATATAAGTATATATATAATTACTAAAAGATTCTCTTTATACTTAACTATATATATACTAATTATAAGGTAAGATAGGACTAATACCTTAAGGAATAGTTAGCTAGTAGCTATAAAGAACTTAAAGATAACTAGGATAAATTCTAGACTTAGATACTTATACTGCTTAGAGACTTTATAAACTATAATATATAGATTACTAAGTAATTAGAAAATACAAAGTAGTATAAGGGCTAGAGCCCTATTAAGTTTAGTATTTACTTAGATTTACTAGAGAAATACCTAGAAAAAGCCTCTAAAAAGTCCTATATGCTTATATTCTTTATAAAACTACTCCCTAACCTATAGAACTATATTAACTTATATACCTCTATTATTAGAAAGACTAGAGAGGAGGTTATATAACTAGCCTAGTGGTTCTAGGAGGCAATACTAAGGAGTAAGTAAAGATATAAGTATTCTAAGAATAAGGGGTTTTCTAAGAATACCTAATACTATAGATATAACTCCTTATATAGCTATAAACCTAATAGAGATTAAAAAGAGAAAGAGAAAGAAAAACCCTAGCTATAGCTCTAAATAATAAGGAAGTTAGAGGGAAAAGATATTACTATAACTATAATAGCACTAAATATATAGTATGCTTTTATAATAAGCTAAAGAGAGAGTATAGAAGGGACTAGGGAAACTACTAGAGGTAAAAGTAAATACCCTTACTTCTATCTCCTAAGCTAAGGTACTAGTAAGGTATTGCTTTTATATACTAGTTACTATTTATAGGTATAAAGATATTTAAATAGTAGTAAATCTAGATAGTTATGCTAAGGTTAATATTATTAGTGCTAAATTTATAAAAACCTATAAGCTAGATAGGGCTAAGATTACTATACCTATCCTTAAGGCAATAGGGGCCCTTATAGTTCCCTAATATAGTATCTATAAGGTACCTATTATAATTAAAGATTTAAGGAAGGAAAAAAGAATCTTAAGCTACTATATATAGCTATAGATAGAGACCTAAGAGTAAGGGGAAGTCCTATATTAATTAGAATGTATTTTGTTAAGCGGAAAACAACACCCCAAAAGACACGATGCTAGCCCACACGCGTAGGTAGCTTTAACGTCTACGCATGTCAAAGGGGGTTAAGAAGCTTAACTATAGCAACCCATTATAAGGCTAGATTATCTCTATAAGATAGAGATAATCTAGATTAAATAGTCTAACGGATCAGAAGTAACCTAACGGTTAAATCGGTGCGAATGATAATAATCTTATTAATTCATCTTATCTTAAAACACAATAATAAGCCATAGCAAAGCTAGGCATAAAAACTCCATATCTAATATACGTAACAAGCTCTAGAAGCCTAGTTAGAAGTGATCCCTTTATAGACTATTTAATCCTTAGCTTACATAACTAATGTTATCATCCCTTAGTGTGATGATTATCCCTGTGACCCCTGATGCTATCATCGCGAACGCGTGTGTTTCTAGGCGCGCGATTTAGGCCACACAGTATATACTAGTAAAAGAGTATATATACCTCTATTTATACTTATAAGAATAGTGGTTTAAGAAAAAGAGAAAAGCCTTTTTATTAATAACTCCTTATAAATTTGCTAAAGTAATACGTAATAAGATAATTATATATACTATTATAGGAGTTATAGAGAATAAGTTTATTACCCTTAAAGATAATAAGGAGGCAAAAGCCTATAGAATAGTTAGTAATATTCCTAAAGAACTATATAAGTTTAAAGACATATTTATATTAGATAAGGTAAGAAGCCTCCTATTAAGAAAGTTAATAGACTATATAATTAATTTAGTACCTAATACTACACTACTATATAGACCTATTTACCCTCTCTCCTAAAGTAAACTATAGGAACTCTAAGAGTATATTAAGAATAACCTAGTAAAGGGCTAGATAAGACCTTTAAAGAGTCCTATAGGGGCACTAATCCTATTTATACTAAAGAAGGATAAAATACTCTAACTATATATAGATTATTAGGGACTTAATAGGGTTATATAGAAGAATTACTATGCTCTCCCCTAATTTTAGAGATCTTAGATTAATACTAAGGGGCTTGCTTTTTCTTAAAAATTAATATTAAAGATGCTTACTACTAAATTCGCATTAAAGGGGGCAATAAATAGAAGACTGCCTTCTATATATACTATAGGCACTATAAATATCTTATTATGCCTTTTAGGCTAATAAATGCCCTAGCTACCTTTTAAAGTTATATCTATAAAGCACTTTAGGGGTTAGTTAATATAATTTACATAGTATATCTAGATAATATCCTTATTTTCTTAAAAATATAGGAGAAGTATACTATATATATTAAGGAAGTCCTAGAGTGTATATAACTAGTAAAGCTATATACTAAGCCCTCTAAGTGCTTTTTTTATTAGGAATCTATAGAGTTCCTTAGGTTTATTCTATTAGTTAATAGGATTTTAATAGATATAAGTTAAGTTAATATAATTTAGGACTAGAAGGAGCTAATAAGCTTTAAGGATATATAGTTATTCCTTAGGTTCTATAACTTTTACTAATAGTTTATTTATAGATACTCTAGGATTATAGTACCCTTATATATATTAATAAAAGGTAGTTAAAATAGTATTTAGACTAGGAAGTTTATATTTTAAGTAAAGAAATAGCTAGTGTTTAACTAGCTAAAGGATATATTCTAGTAAGTGCCTTTGCTTTATTATTATAACCTAAGTTAACTAGTGTGTATTAAGATAGATACTTTAATCTTTATAATAGTAGGGATCCTATCCTAGTAGGATAATAAGGGCTATTAGTATCTAGTAGCCTTTTAGTTAAGGAAGTTTATAGACACTAAATATAACTATAGTATAGCTAATTAAGAGCTACTTACTATAGTAAAGTTATTTAAACACTAGTAATACTATACTAAAGGCATAGTAAGCCTAGTAAAGGTTCTATTAGATTACTATAATCTATAAACCTTTATAAAGTAGCTAAAGTTAAATAGAAGGTAGGTAAGATAGTATATATTTCTCTACCCCTTTTACTTTATAATTAAGCATAGACTAGGGAAAAGTAACCCTATAGATACACTATTAAGAAGGTTTAATTATAAGGGTAAACCTATTATAAATAAGGCACTCCTACTAGAACTTTAGAGAAAGATAGTAACTACTAAAGAACTAGTAAAAGAGATACTAATATATTAAGGAAGATATAATAAGATACCTTTAGGGAAGGAAAATATTCTAGTCTTATAAGAGAAGTAACCTAGTAAGATGCCTTTAGGGAAGGAAAATATCCTAGTTATAAGAGAGAAACCTATAGAGGCTAGAGTAGCCTAGTTAGATAGTGCTATAAAGTATATAGGCTAGTTAGCTACTAAGGATCTAGTAAAAGATTAGCTAAATAAGGGTAATTTTAAGGAGAAAGTAGTATATATTTAAGGCATTAATATATAAGAGATTTAGGGGCTATTATATTACTAGATCCTTACTAATCTAAGCTAAATAAACCTTTAGTGTAATTACTATAGAAGGCATAAGACTAAGATCTAGATCTATAAAGGCAGAGTAGTAAGGTAAACTCCCTAGTAAAAGGAAAGGGAAAAGCTAGTCTATAGTTATATAGTAAGAAGGGCCTTCTAATATACTAAGACTAGGTAGTTATTCCCTAGGAGCCTATCTTATAATAGGAGCTCCTATAGCTATACTATAATAATTTACTAGTAGGTTACTTTAGGACTAAATATACTCTTAAGCTTTTAAAGCGCTACTTCTAGTGGCTAGTAATAAGTAAGTCTATATTAAACTATATTATAAGTTATAGTATATACTAATAGGTAGTAGCGTAAAGATATTACCTATATAGATCTCTTAAATCCCTACTAATACTAAGGTAACTATAGGTAAAAATCTTAATAGATTTTATTATAGGCTTACCTATATTATAGATAACTAATTAAGTAACTAATATAATCCTAGTAATTATAAACTAATTTACTAAGTACTTTATTTTCCTTCTAGTATTAACTATAATTAATATAGCTAAACTAGTAAAGCTATTTTATTAAGAGATTAAATTATAATTTAGACTACTAGAAGGCATTATATTAGATAAAGGATTTATCTTTATAAGCTAGTTTTAGTTAGACTTATACTACCTATCCTATGTTAAATAAAGGCTATTTATAGTGTTTTACCCTTAAATAGATAGGTAAATAGAGCGAATAAACTAGGTACTTAAGTACTACCTTTAATACTTTATTAGAGAGAATTAATAAATATAGCTAAAACTGCTTCTAATAGCTTAATTTACTTATAATAATATAGTTAATAAAATAACTAGCTACTCCCTAAATTATATGCTTATAGGCTATTTACCTAAGTTTTGCCTAGCTCTTAAGGGTAAGATTGCTAAAGGGGAGGTGCTAGAAGTATATATATATATTATAAAGCTATATAAAGTTAGAAAATAACTTAAGTAAAGCTAGGGAAAAGCTACTAAAACATAGGTAAAGTACTATAACTAGCACTACTAGCTATTAACCCTAAAAAGGGGAGACTTAGTACTCCTATTAGCTAAGAATATTAGACTTAAAGATATAAAATATAAGCTAACTACTAGGTTTATTAGGCTATTTTAAATACTTAATACTATAGGAAAATAGGCCTACTAGCTTATACTACCTAAAAAATATAGTTAATTATATAATATCTTCTATATTAGCTTACTAGAGCTATAGAAATGCTAGGGAAACATAGAGAATAAGGATATACTAATGCTAGACCTTAAAGATAAAGATAATAAGTATAAAGTTAAAGAAGTTAAGAATTATAAAAACCTATAAAGGTAATAAATACCTAGTAAAATAGAAGGGCTAGCCTAGTAAATATAACTAGTAAATCCTAGTAAAGGATATAGAAGGCGCTTAATATGTAATTTATATGTATTACTAGATAAAAGGGAAGAAAGTTAGTAGTAAGATATAATAGAATTATAGGAAAAAAGATATAAGTTTACTATAGAAAAAGGCTAGTATCTCTAGCTACTATTAAAACTCTAATTAAGGGTCTAGGATAAACTACTAAAAAATAAAGAAAAGCTACCCTAAAGGAAAGGTAAAATAACTAGAAAACTCTTAATAGTTATACCCCTATAGGTAGAAAGTATACTATTAATAAAGGTAAACTTAGCGCTATTCTTATTTCCCTTAATTACCTCCTTTATAGCATAGTAAAACTAATATATTACTATAGCCTAGGCTATATAGCCTAGGTTAGAGGGCTAGAGCTAAAGGACTATCTTTACCTCCTAGGTGCTTATAATATCCTCTAGGTCTCCCTATAAAAGAGTTAGTAAAAGACTAGTAAAAATATAATAAAGAGTTATATATAAACTATAGCTAGAGGGGCTAGAGTAGTAGAAACTATAGTAACTTAAAGTTACTAGTAAGAGACTATATACTACTAGTATATAATAGATATAGCCTATATAGAAATATAAGTAAAGAATAGGCAAATAGCTTATAGATTAATAGACCTAATATACCTTTATAGTACCTATTAATCTAAAGGCTATATAGTATATTATATTAATATAGTTAAACCCTATAACTAAACTATAGATATACTTAGTAAGCTATTAGTAAGTTATCTCTAAAAACACTAAGATACTCTCTTCTTTCCCTATATTAAAGGTAGTATTTATAAGGGCTTAGACCTATTTAAAAATAACTATTAGGTTAGTAAAATCTCTAGCTAGAGTTACTATAGCCTATATAGAAAAGTTAGTAATAAGAGACTATAAAGCATAGGAATAATAGGTAACTTACTATCTTATATATATCTTTATGCTTATTATACTATATATAATATTTAGAAAGCTTTATTTTAGCTATTACTATAACTAAAATATAAGGGAAACTATAGATAATTTATAGGAGTTTAATCTTAATTAGTAGGTTTTTCTTAAACTTTATATACCTAGTGTGTAGGTAATATATATATAAATAAAGGTAAAAGTAAATTACCTCTATAGTAATAGTAAAGAGGTAGTAAAAGGTAGGAGAAGGGCTAGTATAATTAAAGTTTAAAGATTAATTAAAAATAAACTAGCTTTATAAAGGAGAAAAGGAAGTAATATAATAGGGGATCCTAGGTAACTTTATATCTAAGCGCTATATATATTACTAGGAGATAATTACTAGTTATTATTATTATAATGTTTTAATTTAGTAATATTATTATAACTACTAGATAGCAAATAGCTATATTATAGTAAATAAATCTAAAGCTATTTAGAAGCCTAGCTAAAAGTAAGGGGGTAATTATAAGGCCCTACTCCTAACATAGGTGCACCCCATAACACACTATACCCTAGGGCTAGGTCCACGTGACGCTAGCAAACCACTAGCTATAAGACAGCGGTTTGCACACACTATACACTTAGACCTAGTAAGCTTTAGTTAATATATAGAGTGCCCTATACCTCTTGCCTAGCTATCCCCTTGTTCTTACAAGCTTAGAGGAGATAAAAAAGGCAAAAACCACAAAACTAAGTCTAGCTAAATCTAGTATAGTGTAAAGCAAATTATATAGTAAAACGCTAAATCCTAGTAATAAGTAACCTTAAGGCAAAACACTAGAAAGCCTAAGTAAGAAAACTAGGCTAAATAAAAAACTTAGTCTAATAAAACTAAAGGCTACCTAGGTAATTCCATAATTAATCCCGTTAAAAACGCTAGCAATATAAGCATAGCTAAGAATAATAGGAACGCAGAATAAGATAGCGCTACCTCCTAATTAGCCTATGGTTAGACCTACCGTAATGTAGGATAATAGGGATAATAAATTTACTAGATTAATAGATTAAGGATATGGATTCGGATAAAACAAAAAAACGGGAATTAGATTTTATTTAGCAATAAGATAATATAGTTTAGGATTAGACTAGGGATATACTAGAAAGGATAATTAATTAGTAGGATTTAATAACTTACTAAAAGGAGGGGATAAAATTAGTAATTATAGGAGAATAAAATTTAGCAATAAAGTGGGAGATTACAATAAAATTAGAATAACTATTATTTAATATAATGATTTTGTAAGTACTATTATAAGGCGTGGTTTAGTAGATAGTAATTATAGAGTTAAGTAAACCTATAACACTAAAGCCACTAGTGTGGCGGGGAATACGCTATATCTGTCTCCTTATAAGATTTAACTTAAGCTATATTTCTTTTGTTTATATTAATAGTTAAGGACCTAAATCTAGCCGCTAGCTAGCTATATCTAACTAGGATAGTCGTTTTTAAGGCGCGCCTAGCACTTATTACGTGGCAAAATGCCTAGGAGCGGAAGGGACCCTTATAGGGCTAGATTTAGTAACCTAGAGTAGGGGATAACTTAATTCTTATAATATACTTTACTCCTAATAGTAACTTTCCTAAAGTGAACTTAGCACGATTTATGACCTGTTAAATCCGTTGGCCCCTCTGACGGATTTAACCCCTACGTGCTAAATCAGCTCGTAATAACTAAAGTTAAGGATAGAGAGTTAGTTTAATATTATACTTAAAGGATCCTTAAGCTTCTTTAAGATTAGTATAAGCTAAACGCAAAGAAAATGCTTATTCTTATGAAAACATGCCTTAATAATTATTTATAAGCTAAAGGTACCTATAATTAGTATAAGTAAGCTATAATAATAGAGGTATTATAGAGGAATTATTAAGATCTTAAGACTTAATAAACTAAGGAGATAATACTATATAAGTTTATTATACCTCTTTAAAGTAAATTTAAATTATTCTAGAAGAAATAGAATAATCTACTTAATAAAGAAGAGGATTATAGATTCCTTAAGGTAGTTACTAAGTTTAAAAGAGATTATAAAGCTTTATAAAGCATATTAAAGTTAGCTAATGCTCTTACCACTAAGAGATTAAATAGTTAAAGCAAATTAGAAAAAATAAGGTACCCTTACTCTAGGCATTATATTAAAGAAGCTTTAAAGTGGTAGGAATTATATAATTTATTTAAGGCTATATATAAGCTAGAGGCTACTCTAAAGGACTAGGAAGTTAGGAAGAACTCTAAAGATAATATTAAAAAGTATTTAAAGGAGAATCCATAAGAAAAGTCTAAGGTAATAAGTTAGAAACCAGAGAAGAAAAGTAGTAATATCTTTATACCTTTATAGAATCTAACTAATAACTTAATTACGGTTACCCTAGGCAATAAGACTGCAAATATATTATTATTTGTACGCTCTAAGTAAGGTTAATAGTTAAAGGAAGCCGCAAATTTAACTACTAATACTATAGAAAGCATAGAATTAAGGCAAAATATAGTCCTATATAACTCTAGAGCAAATATTTATATCTTTAATAATATCTACTAGTTTAATTAATCTAAATTTAATAAGACTATTATAATAGAGGTTAGGGCTAGAGGTATAATATATATAGCTTTAGGTTAAGGTCCTATACGCATATCTATTATAGACCCTGTATTATAAAGCGCGAGGATAATTATATTAGAGACTACACTATTTATTCCTAAATTCCACGTTAATCTAGTATTAGCAATAATTCTAATAAAAGCAAGGATCTATTAGAATTAGAAAAAGGGATTTCTCTATAAAGGGAACTATCCTATAGCTAGGATTTATAATATTAACAAGCTTTATATATTATTAAAGCTATTAGAGAATCTAAGAGAAGCCTATATAGTATCTAGCTAAGCACTAAAACCACCTCCAAAGGGAGATGCAGACCTTTAGTATTAACAATATAGTTATCTAGGTATAAAGGCATTTATAGAGCTTATAAACATAGCTTTAGGCATTAGATTAATAGGTCCTAAGCTTATATAGTGCGAAATATGTGCTATAGGTAAGGCTAAGCAATAGAGATTATAGGTTATACCTAAAGGACTTCCTTAAGGACTAGGTTATAGTCTTTTAGTTAATCTAGATTACTATAACTCTCCTTATTAGAATAGTGATAGGTATTAGTGTATTTTTACCTGCCTTATAACCTTAATGTGGTTTTTCTATTCCTTTAAGATAAAGGATAGAATTTATAATAGCTTCTATATAATAATAGCGTTCCTAAGCACTTAATTTAGGGTTTAACTATGCTTTTTGCATAGTAATATTAAGAAAGCCCTCTTTATAGAGAATATAAAGGATAAGATAGCCCTTACTAGCATTATAGTTTATAATTTAGCTCCCTCTATGCCTAGTTAGAATAGAAAGGCTAAGAGATCTAGGTGTTATAGACTAGCCCCTAGGCAACTGCTATTAGGCATTAATATAATATTAAGAAACTTAAGGAGAGAAGAAAGGAAGAGAGCTAGTCTATTCCCTTTGTGCCCCTTATATCCCCTAGCTATCTTATATTAGCCTCCTTCCTAAACCCTTAATAGTTCCTATTAGCTACCTATCCTTCTACACTATAACTAATACTTAGGCAAAGCCTAAGCCCTTTATATACCTCCCTACTTACCTATCCTAGTAATATCTCCTAAGAGTATAAATAATCCCCTATTCCCTTTAAAACCTTCTTACCCCCTTATCCTATCTATATTATTACCCTTTTACTAATATTAATATCCCTTATATAAGTAATCCCCTCTTTACTCCCCTTAACTTAAATATAGTATACCCCTATATTATATATATCCTAGTATTAGATTATAGGGTTATCTCTACCTATTATAGTTTATTATTATTACCTTAAATATAGTATATATATATATTATATATATCTTAGTAGTAGGTATAGAGTTATCTTTACCTATTATATTATATTATTATTATAATATAGCGTATGTAATATAGCTTATATATAGCCTTACTAGCCCCTTATATTATTATTATAACCCCTAACCCTACCCTTACTAGTTTATTACCTTACCTTTACTTTTATATTATATATAAAAATATTTTACTTACCTTCCCTTTCCCCCTTCTAACTTCCCTTTTCCTAACTTTACCTTCTATATATTATAATTCTATCTTAAATCCTTTCTACTCCCTTATTAAACCTTAATTATATCCTATATAAACGCTTATTAATATACTATGCCCTTATAATCCTCCTCCCTATAGCTCTACTATGCTTACTATGCCTCCTACCTATTCTATAAGTAAATATCTTATAGAAGGCAACTTAGATAATAAGTAGTATACTATACTTACCTTAGTTTTTTATCCCTATAGTCCCTATATAAAACAGGCCCTAACTATAGGTATTATAAACTATTACCTACCTAAGAGTAGTAAGTCCTACCCTTCTTATTAATATAATTATATTACCTATATCTAGCTAACTAGGTACCTATCTACTAACCCTTACCTTTATTATGCCCTAAAAGATCTTAAAGCTAAAATTACTATAGGCTAGTATATTATAAAACCTAGTATTACTAAGTTAGTAACTATAAAGTAAAAATTACCTATTTTATCCTAGAAATACTAGTCCCTTATTACCTACTAGAATACTCTCCTTAATTAGGCCTAGTTTAATCTAGTACTTATTTATTTAGCCCTTAGGCTATCCCCTTAACTAATACTCCTGCCTTAAATATAACTAGACTTAATATTATCCCCTTTATTAGTAGTAGTCCCTTAGCTAGTTATAGAATAAATAACTTATTATACTAAGTTACTAGTGCCTTATTTTAGTAAAACTAGTAGCTTATAAATAGTATAGTTACTATATAATAGGATTTCTATAAGTATTTTACTACTATAATTAGTGCACTCTCCCTAGTTATTACTATATTAGTCCTAAGACTAATCCTTAATATATTAAGCTATATAATAAGTTACCTTTTTATTACTATTAGTATTAATCCTAGTGCTCTTCTAGTATCCCCCTTACTAATTTATATTAAATATAGCTTACCCTTCCTAATAGAACTAGTTATCTCTATACTAAGTCTAAATATCTTTCTATTACCTCTAGTAGTTATATAGGAACTAAGCCCTTACCTATATACTCCTATCTTCTACCCTCTAGGTAATATACCTTTTCTATAATTTAGTATTAGGGATAGAGCTATAATAACTACTATATAAATATCTATTACCCCTAAGCTAGATATAGTTTATCCCCTTTTTAATATATTACCCCTATAAATAGGACTAAAATAGAGTTTAATAGTGCCTTTAGTAAGATTAATAAGGATTTAGTAGCTAAAATAGCTATAGTAAGAGTATATCTTAGTTATACTAAATAATTTATTATAGATAGTAATATAAGTATATCCCTAGTCCTATATATAGTCTCTCTTAGTAAATAACTTTTGCTTAATTAACTTAGTTTATTATTATATTATATATCCCCTTATTCCTATTTAAAGTTATTTAGTGCCCCTATATTTACTATATTCTCTAGTGGTTCCTATATTAGTTATAAGTAATCTACCTATTTAACTAGTATATTATATTTATTACCTTTACCTAGTGTATTTTAGGCTATAAGGATTTGCTTTATATAGTATTTTTAATAAGTTTATTATTATTCTCTAATAATATCTATTCTAGATCTAGTCTAGAGTCTTAGAGCTTTTAACTTAGAAGGGGGTTTATTACTACTTACTCTATAAGATCTATATAGAAAACTAGGTAAATATCTCTTAGTATATCTAATTAGACTATAAGTAGTATTAGGACTTTTATAATAGTGTATTTTATAGTAACCTAATTAAGCTTCTATAAAGGGTAATTAGTTTTAATATTCCTAAGTAAGAGCTATACTTTATCCCTAACCTAGAAATATTTTACTAGGTAATATAATACTAATATTATATCCTATTAATATTATTATATATATACTATTATAGCCTAAGCTAAATAAGTCCCCTCCTAGAGGTATTCTAGGAACTAAACTACTCTTCCCTTAGAGGTTATAGTAGATAGTGCTAGGTCTAGCTATAACTAAATAAGTTTTAAATTATAGCTATATAGTAATTTATTAGGACTTACCCTTATAACTAAGGATATCCTATTATTAATTATAAGCTAATAAGTAGCTAAGTATTTAGGCTAATTATACTATAAGAAGGAGATAGATATATATAGTATTACTTATACCTCCTAGTTTACCTATTCTATACTACTATCTATCTATAGGTAATATAATATAAAAAGGAGTTAGTTAATCCTAACTCTTAAGTATAATATTATCTAGAAGTTTCCTAACTAATCTAACCCTTAGTTTATAATAATTAACTAAGGAAAACCTTAAAATCTTTACTATACTATCTTAAACTATTCTATATACTCCTTAGCTATAATAGAGGTTATTACCTCTAATTAAATAAACTTAGAAAGCCTATTAGTAATAACTATAAGGAACTAGGGCTATTTTAGGGATAATACTAGTAAGTTTATTATAAAGTTAATAGAGATTTATAACTAAAACTAGTTAGGGATTAGTAATAGTTTTAATAAGCCCTAATATTATTAATAACTTTTATAACTACTAAAGCAGTGGTAGTTATAGATAAACCTTATAATATCCTATAATATCCTATCCTAATAAAACTGCTACTATAAGATCTAAAATATTATATTATATCCTAGGTGCCTTACTACTAGTAAATTATAATATTATTAGATAAGCATTATTATAAGAGGTTCCTAGGCTAGGACCTAGGTCTAGCCCTAAAACTAGAGCGCCCTATAGGCACTTAGTAAGTAATCTATAACCTATTCCCTTATTATTACTTCTAGTAAAAACTTCCTTACCCCTTCTTAAATTACCTAAAGCTAGATATAGTATATTAGGTCTAATTAAACTACCTAGTCCTATAAAGTCTATAGGTACCTTATAGTAAAGAGAGCTTCCCTAGTTAGTAGTAGTGCTATATATAATAATAGTAGACTCTAGCTATAACTTACCCCTAACCCTAATAGTAACTATAAGAGCTCTAAAATAGTAATAGGCTATAGTATTTATCCTATTCTTATACTAAGTCCTAACCTATCCTAGTCCCTTTATAAAAGAGCATCTAGGTAGTAAGCTTATATACTAGGCTTATATTAGAGGTAAAAGTTAAATAAAGTAAGTATATCTGCCTACTAGGCTTACTATTTTAATATTAGCTAAGGTATTATAAAGTATTCTAAATTCTTATAATCTATATAGATTATAAATAGGTAGGATACTCCCTATAGTTTTACTAACTATGCCTTAAGATAAGAGATAATAGCTAAAAGCTCCTTATTATAAATAGTATAATTCCTCTATAAGGCTATAAGGCTTATAAAATAGTATATAATAGGGTATAGGATATAATCCT
The DNA here is from genome assembly GCA_021950295.1 of Epichloe scottii. Lineage (NCBI taxonomy): Eukaryota > Fungi > Ascomycota > Sordariomycetes > Hypocreales > Clavicipitaceae > Epichloe > Epichloe scottii. The sequence continues at coordinate 4,180,498 of CP083247.1, read as the reverse complement.
AACCCTCCTATAAGAGGCACCCTCCTAAGGCTATCCCTAAATAATTTGCTTTAACTACTATTAGCTAGTCTAGGTCTTACTATACTAGGACTAGGTATTTAATAAAAGCCTCTTTAAGCCTTTTAAAGGTAGTATTTTCCTTAGCTCCCTATTAAAATAGGATATCCTTCTTAGTAAGGCATATAAGTAAAGTAGCTAGCTCTAAAAAATCCTAGATAAAATTATAGTAAAAATTCATAAACCTAAGGAAACTATAAACCCCCTATAACTTTATAGGGGCTACCTATTCCCTAATAGCTATAACCTTTATAGGATTAGGGCAAATAAAGTAACCTACTATAATAATATAGCCTAGGTACTAGACCTCCTTTATAGTAAATATAGACTTATTAAGATCTAGGTAAAGGCCTACTACCCTTAATTAGCCTAATATTAGCTAAACCTTAGCTATATAGTCTTTCTTTAATCCCCCTAAATAGACTAAGATATTATCTAAATATACTATAATAAAATCCCCTAAGGACTTATTAATGTAATATTAAAAGGTAGCTAGTGCTCCTACTAGGCTAAATAGGTAAACTAGCTATTTAAATAGCCTAAACCTAGTTTAAAACGCTATTAAGTGCTTCTTGCCTTTAGCTATCTATAGTTTATAGAATACTATATAGATATTAACCTTTATAAACTATTATACTTAGGAGAGTAAGTATAGCGTTTCCTTAATTAATAGGAGAGAGTAATAATCCTAGGCTATTATCTTATTAAGTGCGTAATAGTTTACGTAAAAACGCTAACTACCTCTAGCCTTCTTAACTAAAAGAATAGGGGCTATTACTAATAAGGAGCTTGCTTAAATCTATCCCTTATCTATTAAGTCTATAATCTAGCGTCTAATCTCTAAGAGTTAGTCCCTTAGCATATTATATAATAGACCCTATAGAAGTGCTAGTTTAGAACTATCTAGGTTCTTATATATATATATATAGTAATTAAGAGACCCCCTATAAGGAGGTAAGCTATTTACTTTTGCTTTATTAAATAGGTCCTTAAAGTCTACTAGTTTATCTAGTAATATTAAAGTATTAGGGTAAGTAGGTTTTAACTTTAAGGTAGTAACCTATAGTATTATAGTGATTTCCTTTAGACTTATAGTAATAAACCTTATAGTTATATCCTTTTTATATTAGGCTTATTAGGCTTCTACTATATATAAGGACCTAATAATTCCCTAAACTAGCTTACTTATACTATATTCTATAGCCTTAGAAACGCATAAACCCTTAGCCACCCTAATTACTAACTATTACTTAGCTATATAAATAATAATATCTTACTATTCTAACTATAGTATTCTAAAGATTATATCTTAAGTAAGACCTAATATAATATATAGATATACTAATAATTCCTACCTATTAATATTAATTCTTATATATACTATATACATAATTAAAGATATATCTTCCTAGGTATAAACCCCTTTTTCTTATTTTTACTACTATATAAACCTATCTTTGCTTTAGTAATTATATAAGCTCTAGGCCTAGTTATTATACTACTAATTTGCTAATAGCGCTATAGTAATTATACTTACTATTAATTTAGATATTAAGGTATAAATATATATTAAAGAGTATAGGAACTAAGAATAGTAGTTAATCTATATAGTATTTTATATTTTCTCTATATCTATACACTAGCTATACTTATTCTTATCTATAGGTAATAACTAGCCTTTATGCCCCTATATAAAACTTTACTTAGGGGCTACTTATTTTCCTAGGGTTAAGTATTAACCTCCTTATTAGCGCTTTTCTTATTTACCTTATATATATTAATAGTAACCTTTAGATAAGGTTAGTAAGTAGGAAGAAGGGTATACTCTTAGATCTAGTATTCTATTAAGCTATAATATAAGTAGTATTTCTCCTTATAGTATTTTATTATTTTATTTATTATAACCTATTAGGCCCTTAGCCTCTTACTATTAGTCTTTTAGGGCTTCCCTTTCCTCTCTATATTAGCTTATTTACTAGAGTAAGTTAATATAGCCTAGACTCTAGTTATTAGTATATTACTATCTTAGTTAGTTTATTAGAGTATAGGTTATACTAGTTAGGGTTTATATTAGGTTTAATACTTATTCTCTAAGGCTAGGGCCTTAATATTAACTATAATACTATAGTATTATAAGACTATAAGAGGGTAATTTATATAACTAATTTCTTTACTAATACTAATCTCTCTTAGCTACTTATTAAGAGTATATTATAACTTTACTAGCTTAATATTACCTACCTACTACCCTTCCCTTACTATAAAGAGTTTCTATTTAAAGTAAATAAAGAATATAGTAAATAACTCCCTAAACCCTTACTTAATCTAGTTAAGTTCTATAAGGGCTATCTCCTATTTATAAGGGTTAGAGAATATACTTTCTAAGTAGCTAAGGAAGCTAATAAGGGAGTAGTTATATAAGTAACCTACCTTAAAGTATATAGCTATATAGGACTAGACCTTTAGTACTAAGTTTTAGTAAATAAATATCTATTAGTTCTTATTATCTCTAATAAAGTCCTTATTTACTTCTAACTTATATTATATAAGGAACCTTTATATAGCAAATATAGTCTTATTATTATTATATAGATTACCTATAGGGATTAGTTTTTAATATAGTTATTATATAGTAAGTAATATAGTTAGGATAGTATATTATATAAAAGGGTATAGGTCTAATACTAGGGGTTAAATAAGGGCGTTTACTAGGGGGCTAACTAGAATAGTAGTAGTAGGTTTATATAAACTTAGTATTATAGAGTCTTAATCTCTCTTACTTACTGCTTAATTATAAGTTAAAGTGTATTAATTTGTGTATTATAAGCTAATAGTAGTAATATAGTATCTATTAATAAGGTTCTTATCCCTAGGTTTCCTTTAACCTATAGTTATAGTATATCTATTATATTATCTTCTTCTATTATGTTAATTTATTTATTTATTTATAGTAATGCTATTATTTTTAGTAGCCCTTTATTAAGGCTAAAGGAAGTTTCTTAAATATTATAGACTAGCCCCTAGGTAACTACTATTAGGTATTAATATAATATTAAGAAACTTAAGGAGGGAAGAAAGGAAGAGAGCTAGTCTATCCCCCTTTATGCCCCTTATATCCCCTAGCTATCTTATATTAGCCTCCTTCCTAAACCCTTGCTAGTTCCTATTAGCCACCTATCCTTCCGCACTATAACTAATGCTTAGGCAAAGCCTAAGCCCTTTACACTAGGGGGTGGTTAAGTAAAAAGCTTATATATTAAGTCTTAAAGCTTAGCTTCTATAGGATCTTAATAATAAGGTCTTTAACACCGCGGTTTATCTATTAAATTAAACGCTATTTAAACATCGTAGGAATTAGATTATGCTATACAAACTATAGTAAGATTAGGCTAGGAAAAGCATCCCTATGTATTTATAGATAGTAAAGGTCTAGAAGCCTTTAATTATATATTTACAAGCCTATAGATATAAAGCGTTTCCTATAATAACAAAGGCTCTAGAGCACGTTAAATTACATAATGCAATCCCTTAATTAGAGTAAAAGCTTATATTAGATACCTTATTAGTTATAGAGGTAAGTCTTAGTATATTATCTAGGTGCCTTTGCTTTATAATTATAAGGTTATTATATTAGTGTGTGTTTGCTTTAATAAGAACTCCTTCTTTAAACTAGAAAAAGAGCTAGAATTAGCTTAAAAGGAGAAGATATTAATAATTATGCTACTTAAAGAGCTTAAGACTAATAATATTAAAGAGGAAATTAGTTAAGACCTTATTAGAATAGAATTAGAAGAGAATAATTATACCTCTCTGCCTTTAATTATAGAAAGAGAAAATAAGTAGTTTAAAGTAAAAACACCTCCTTATATAATAGGGGAAAAAGATAACCTTTCTAGTGTACTTTTAACCCCTCCTAACTCTTCTTATAAGGCACTAGTTACTATAGAGAATATAGAGATTTAGGTATAAGGTAATAATACGCTATTTTATAAGATTAATAAATTTATATATAATGCAATAATTAAACACATAGAGACTACTATAGAGACTAGTGAAATTACTAGCGAAGGCAGTAAGGCAGTGGAGAATTGTTATCCCTAGGATAATAGTATTAATCTAGATAATATTATTACTAGAAAACGCTAAAGAAAGGAAATATATAAAGCTAGGTAGGTATAGTTTACTTCTGCTTTTTCTATAGTATTATAAGGCATTTAATATAGTTTATAGATTAAAGATATGCTACTAGAACCTACCTATTATTATTAAGCTATAGCTTTAACCTATTATAACTACTAGAAGGAAGTAATTATAAAGGAGCTTTCTAAGCTTCTATCCTTAAACTACTAGGAAGATATACTAAATAAATTATTTAATCTAAAACACTATAAGGAAATTATAGACCTTAGCTAGGTCTTTAAATATAAAACTAATAAGAAAGGAGTAGTTATAGAGTTTAAAGCTAGAATAGTTATTTAAGGTAACTAATAACTAAAGGATAACCTTAATAACTACATAGCTACGCTTACTTTATAATCTCTATGTATACTACTTATAGTCTATTATGCTAATAATCTTAATACTTATTAATATAATATTTAGAATGCCTTCCTATATATAGAACTTAAAGAACCTATCTTTTATAAACCTCTAGAAGGTATAAATATAAGAGGTTGTCTCTAGAAGATAATATAAGTATTATATAGGCTAAGAGAAGCTCCTTAATAATAGTTCCTATATCTAACGTAATTCCTATTAAAGATAGGCTTTATCTAAGGAAAAGAAGACCTATATATCTTTATAAAAGATAGTTTTATCCTGTTTTTCTATGTAAATAATATTATAGTAATGTATCCTAATGGATTTAAAGCAGAATTTAAAGAGCTTTATAAATAATTAATAAATAGTCTAGATATTAAAGACTAAGGAGATTTAAAGTGATTCCTAGGTATTAAAATTATTAGGAATTATAATACTAAAGAGATATAGTTATTATAGGAATTATATATTTAAAAGATTATATAGAAGTTTATTCCTAATATTATTAATTATAATTTAAAGAGCTTAATTATAGCTCCTTTTATAATAGCTATAATCCTTATAAATATAAGTAAAGCTACTAATAAAGAGATTAATTACTATAGAGTAGTTATTAGCTCTTTAGTCTATCTTTATATTATTAGAAAACTAGATATAGCCTTTATAGCTTTAAAGCTTGCCTCCTTTATAATAAACCCTTTAGTAAAGTATATTAAGCTTATAAAAGAAGCGATTTTATATGCCTAAAATATAAAGAAGCTATATATCTAATACTTAGGAGTAAATAGCTTTAATATATTATTTTCTAGCACTAATGCTTCCCTTAGTAATAACCCTAATATATATAAATTAATATAAGGTTATATCTTTATTATATATAGTGCTATAATTAATTAGAAGTCTAGTAAGTAATATTATATAATAACCTTAAGTATAGAAATAAAGCTCTTTACCTTAAATTATAGTATAAAAGAGCGTATATCTCTTAGAAAGCTACTTTATAATATTAAGGTTTATATACTACTACTATTAATTATCTAGTGTAATAATAAGTAAATAATCTATATTATAAAGTATAAGGAAGGAAGGCTTTAAACTAGCCTTAAATATCTTAATATAAATTAAATATAAATTTAAGAGTAATATACCCTAGGTAATATTAAGGTAAATTAGTTAAAGACCTCTAAGATACTTATAAATAGCTTTATAAAGCCTCTATTAAGCTAAATATATAGGGATTTCTATTACTAGATTAGCTTATAGGAGATTCCTATGTAATTATAATACTAGGAATTTATTATAACCTCTTCCTATACTTATTAACTCTAGCTTTAATAGATATCTTAGCTAGGGGGTGTATTAGGGAGAGCTCCTTAAAGCACTAGATATATAAATATAGCCCGCGTATTAACTAGGATTAAACCCTCTATAAGATAATAGTAAAGATAATATATTAGAAGTACCTCTATAGACTAGTTATTATTATAGCGCACTATGTACCTTTTAGGTACAAAAGTTAGGTGCTGTCTGCACCTCTGATTAATCAAATCGAACGTTTTCTATCATCTACACCAACCCCTACCTTGACAATTAGTCACCACCCACCGTCACCCACCACCCCCTGCTGGGGTTGCCTGCCCGCCCAAACAAAAAACAGGGTCACGAGCTTTGCAGCCATCCATATCCATCCCATCAGCCCTCGTCATCGTTCAACCCTGACTACCTCCTGCCATCCCACCCGACTGGCTTCTCTTCACCGTCCTCTTCCTACCCACTACTACCCGTCCTGCAAACTTGTACTCTCGCCTGCGTGTTGAACTCCAGATACCAGGTACCTTTGCGAAATCGAGTAAATTTACCGCTTGTCGATTGTCTCTTTGTTGCAACAATCATGTCGAAACGAAGCAGCGTTAACTCTTCGAGTGCAAACGGCGAGATGAGCAAAGCTGTCAGAAGCTCCGATCAGCCTGGTAAGAGCAATGTTGTATTCTCCCTGGATGCATTGCCATTCATTGTATCTGGTCATGTTGCCGCCCAAGCTGACACTCGCCCGCTTGCATAGCTATTGACAAGCAGAAGACGTTACTCTCCGCCGATGTGGGACACTTCTCTCTCGTACGGGCGATGCACCTCGCTGATCTCATCACATTGATGAATGGTAAGACTCGATATATCATTGGGGGGGGTTGGCTACATCGAAAGCTATGCTACGTTCAATTCAAACAAGCTATGCATATTCTAGTCGCTAACTGTCCGTGTTTCCGCGACTAGGCTTTTGTGGCGTCATGTCCATTTTCTCGTCTCTGCGATACTGTCTCGGCGATGCACGCTCATATGGCAATGTCTGGCTTGCACTGGTTTTCCTTCCGTTTGGGCTGTTTTTTGATTTTTTCGACGGCAGGGTTGCCCGCTGGAGAAATAAGAGCAGTCTCATGGGCCAAGAGCTAGACTCCTTGGCAGATTTGGTATATATTAACCCAGACAAATCGACTGCAGTGCTTCCCGCGACGGAACCAAGAGGCGTCATACTGATAACACTTTATTGTCTAGATATCTTTCGGAGTTGCGCCCGCCATGGTGGCGTTTACTATAGGATGTCGCTCTAGTCTTGACACCATCGGGCTCACATTTTTCGTCTTGTGCGGCTTGACTCGCCTGGCTCGTTTCAACGTCACCGTCGCGGTGCTTCCTAAAGACGCAACAGGCAAAAGCAAGTTCTTTGAGGGAACCCCGATCCCTACATCTCTCTTCTTGGATGGCGTCATGGCATACTGGGTCTACAACCGCTGGATACTTGAAGACCTACCTTTCGGCACCTTGTTTGAGGGCTCAGCGCTGGAATTTCACCCCGTGGTCCTGCTGTTCATGATACACGGCTGCTTGATGACGAGCAAGACGATTCGCATCCCCAAGCCTTAGATTTCCACAGCGCATTGAGCTCCGTGATTTGCGCTCTCGTTTCATCGCACCCTGCGATCGTTAAGCCGCCTAAAAACGCACTGCCAAGCACCTTTGCGTTATTTCCTTTCACCAGACGGCGAGAGTCAGAAAGGAGGTCTAAGCGCCGGTGCTGCATCGAGATACTTAAGTGCATGACATTGACATTCAACTGCCCATCGAATAGGATTCTGGACGGATATGTCGTGGTGCAAATCAACCCTTTTTGCACAAAATACGGGAAGGGGCGGCGAGCGGCGAGCGGCGAGCAGAATCATTACACAACATTGTTAGGCTCCAAAGAGAGGCCTGGACATTCTTGGACAGAAGCTATGTGAGATTTGCGGCAGTGTTGTCAGCATAGGTAGCTCCCAGTTTAGCTAAGGGGAGTACAAATTATGATACCCCGACAAAATGTCTTGTCAAAAATTCCCAGTGAATGTGCATCGGTGGTGCTCTAATGGCAACGTCGAAAATTCCACTACAGCAAAGACCGATGGTGTGTGCACTGTAGTGTACAGTTACAAATGCAAGGTGCTGAAGAGGAAACCATCCCATCCGATATTGTTATTTGGCAGGGTAGATACAATAAATACATGGTGTCCATCCTACCGCTTTACGGACAGCACATTCTTGTCAAGTGCAATGTGTAAGTCACTAATCATGCGCTGGGTGGTAATTATAAGAGATAGATGGCCGCACATCTTTCACAGCTTAATATGAAAATAAATTGATGATCAGGTAAGGAAAATACAGACGTAAACAGTTTTCGTGCATGAACAAAAAAGGAAAAATACTCAATGAAAAGGCCTCTCGAATCCATCTTACAACAACCCAAACAAGCTAATTCCTTAACACTGTATCCAAACGAATTCGAACGCAAGCCTGTGCAGATTGTATCTCTCTTCTCAGGATTGCACTGGCGTGAAGTTGACTTTCGCAGACAGAAATGGGGTATCAGTCGTGAGGTTGTGAACTTGCCATAGAAATGTGAACGTCAATCCAAGGACATCGAGACTGCATGGGTGATGTGTACGAGACCAACAGGGCGAAGGGCATCAAGGAAAAGAGAAAGAAAATAAAGCAAGTGCGCAAACGCTTGCCAACAATATTCTCGCCCAAAGCAGGAATGATGGCATCACTTCAGGCGCGAAAATCAAGGGAGACAACGCTGCTGCCCTTAGGGTAACGCCCAGGAATTGGCAAGTTGGAGATGGTTGCGACGCTGTCAGTCCGGTGGTCTGTAATTCTGTCCACTGTGACAGTTTCGCCAACGGGAGTTGCAGATGGAGAGACATGATCCGCGACATCCGCCTCAGGAACTGCTTGGAGGGCCAGCTCTCGCTGAGTCTCGGCCCTGGGAATATTGTTGGATGTCAAGGATGTCAATGGAATTGGCTGAATGTTCTCAACCTGCTCAGCACCGCTCGTTTTATTATTCTCGCCATCCGTTGCACTTGGGTTCACAGCTGTTGTATCAGCTTCAGCAACGGGAATATGCCGGGATGCATTGTTCAAAGCTTGTGGAGATGCAGCGTCTACACCATTTGGGTTCTTCGGCTCGTCATCTCGATGGAATGGAACTCCAACTACAGCACCGGTGAAGTAACCACCATCCCGATGCGCCGGGTGGGATACAGGCTCGCTCGTATACGGGTTGATGCCGTCGTGGTGTGCCTGTTCATTGGCGATGGCAGCCTGAGATGGCATGTTCTCCATCGGGGTCTGATCAGTGCCTCCGTATCCCATATGGTTCTCCTGATTTTGCTGAAAATGCCGCTCTTCACGTCCGGCCGCATATGCCGCTACAGGTAGGGAGCCGGCAGCTGCGTGATCTTGTGTATCCGCAGCATAATCCTGTTGGCCAGAGCTTACACTAGATGGCGATTGTGGCGCCTGTAAGCCACGCTGAGCGTTGATTTGAAGGTCTGATGGAAACCGCCCACCTGGTTGAGGTCGTCGGGGAGCCATTTCCTCTCGCGGCTCCGGATTCATGGCCATCTGATTAGCAGCAAATGGTTCCTCGTCATCTTCATCGATTCCATCGCTGCTCACTGACCGGCGAGATGACCGACTAAGGCTTCGAGAGTGTGTTCGCACAAACCGAGAACGCTCCTCGGGAGTTTTTTCCGTCAAAGCCTTGATATCTTCGTACCAGGCCATCATCGTATCGTGACTTTCGGCGCGGAATACCCAGGTATGTCCGCGATGCATCGTCCCGGTTTGCCTGCCCTTAAGAACAAACTTGTTTGACGAACCTCCCTCAGTGGAGTGGGAGCCGAGTTTCTGTTCAGGCAGGTATAGAGACATGACGGGTGCTTGGGCCTTGTCCGCAGATTTAAACTCGTGAAGATGAGTGGTTGAAAGCACGTACCTAAAAAAAAAAAAGTCAGTATAACCGCGGTGCTTAATTTTCAGGCGTTGAGGCAGTACAGTTTGCAGAATAAAAGGCAATCAAGGGAGAATTCCAACATGATTCCAACACATTCGTATACAACTTACCATCCGGCGGTGTAACTCTTCAAGTATTTGCTCTTACGTTCAAGCAATCCAGCCCGAATTTCCTGGGCCGAAATATGATCCTGACCTGGGTAATGAATTTGATCGGCGCTACGCATTGGAATCGTGGGGTCAACAATTTGGTCGTCATGGGTCACGAAATGAATCCACTCCTGGTCCTTGGGCATGGCAATGGGACCTTCACGAAGCTCGTCTGCTACGGCATATGCATTGTCTGCTTCGCGCTTGAGAATGCCCGCATAAGCATTATACGCCTTTTGGATTTCTCCAACGACGATGGATTCGAGCTCGCGACCAGAACCTTCGAGATTCAGGTAAGCCTATTCGAGTTGATATGGTTAGTTTTCCAGATCTGTATTGTTTTAGAGCAGCATGCTTCTTTCTTCTCTCGAGTGCTTAGCCGCGCAACGTGTAATTTTGTTACATTACTCACTTGATGTAGGTAGTTCTCTTCGTCGATCTGACGTTCGACTTGCCGATCAACAGCCAGACGCATTAAATACGGATCTTGCTTGCCAGTCGTGGATGATGAATCGACCTCGGTTTTGTTCAGCACGTCAGCGAGAGCACGGACTGCCTTGGACGTGCCATCCATTTCACGCTCCACAGAGTTCTTGAAGTCCCCGGACAAGTGTTTGATTTCTTTGATCTTTTGTTGCAAGTCGCTCCTGAGCCCAGTGAGAGCTAATATGACATCCTCTTCAATCTCCTTTGCCTTGTTGGCCTCTTGAATTGCGGCCTTGTTGTAATTGCGCAAGAACTGCAGAGCGTCATCAATGCCAGCGGATTTGAGAAACTGCGGCGGTGTCGATATGTTGTTTGCAACATTGGCAAGTTTAACCAGAGCCTTTGACCTGTGCTCATAGTGTGATTGAATTTCCCTAAAGTAAGTGATGACATCTTTTAGAACCTTTCGCCAAGCTTTAAAAAATCCAAGGGTCAGTATGTTTGATCTTTGAGGCATCCTGAAAAATGACACGGTGCAAGTTGAAAACAACCGTGAGGGAAACCCTCTCCCATCTTGTAAAGCACCTTGCGTAGGTGTGGCTTCTACTCACTTTGGAACCTGGTGGCAAGAACGTCGGTTGGCGTGCCAGACGTAGGAACTGGACAATGAAATGCGCTGTGGGCATCTCCAGGGTCTGAGGCTGAGTGCAAGGCTAGGCTTCGGACGCTGCCGGCTCTGTTGCTTCGACGACTGCTGCTGCGTCTGAGGCTGCTGGATCTTCCCATGGATGCCTTCTTTTTCAACGTATTATTGCGTACGGGAAGTTGATCGTCATCGCCAGCAGCGTAGCTGGGGACTGAAGAAGAGCGCTGCATGGTGGCCACGTTCGGTCTATAGCTCTCGTCAATGATTGAGCTCCCACGCTGGCTTGCGTCCCACTCCTCGGTGAATCTGCCTACACCCACCACCACGGAAGAGGGAGAGGAGCTTTTGCGGCTTGTGTAACGTTGGCGCTGATGATGATGCGACAGGGGAGACTGGGAGCCGCCTTGCTGATGCTGGTGAGCCGCGCCTGCTTGTTGATGCGAGTTCTGTAATTGACGAAGCAGCAATGAGGAGCTGCGATGGGAATTGAGGTTGGTGCTAGGAGTACGTTGTGACGGGGAGGACACCACGGGGAGGAACGATGATCCATGGCGGACTTGGCACTAATAGAGGCGCAGACAAGAAGAGGCGTTGGATCCAAAGTTTCATGAAAAAGCAAGGCTAGTACTAGTGAAGAAGCGCACAAGTACTCGGTAGGCGGGCGCCCTTGGCAAATGGAACGCCAAACGCAGGAAGACGGCAGCAGGAAGCAGCTCGACGGTGACGGGAACGGCAGATGGCGCAGTTGGATGGTGGAGTTGGGTGAAGGAGGGGGTAAGGGGGTGTGGGTGTGGGGATTGGGTGTCGAAAGGGACTGGAGCACTTGGGAAGGAACGAGCGCGTCACAGAGAACACAGAGAAGCCCAAACCAGCCGACGCTGTTCTTTCTGGGTTTTTCGGTTGAAAAGGCAACCTGTTCATGATCTACACCGGTTTTAGTTTTTCCCCAAGCCGACTAAGGGTTTGGCAGAAATGAGCTCATCGATAGAATGCAGGTGGAAGCTACTTACGACGGTGTCAAAATTGCACACTGCAGAGCTTAATTCGTCGGACTTGTCGGTGAGGCCGAAAAGCCATCGTGTTCGAACGTGTCGCCGTTAATGAAAGAGGCGGTGAATCTACTCGCCTTCTTGAGCCGTTGGTCACTGGCGGAAAGCCTCGCAGCACGTTGACGAACAACAGCCTCGTCGCTGGGCGTCTTGGCCGGGATCCACGGCAGCTGTGTGGGAGGCCAACCGGGAATTTTGACAGAAAACGCATTCCCCAACGAGCTTGAATGGGCGCAAGTAGCAAGCCTCGGATGTGACGTCATTGACGTAATGGCTGGCCATCTGGTGATGATGACTGAACACTTGGCTCGATACTTCATGTATGACGCATTGTTTCAGGTGCCAATCTATTGTAACATGTGCATGTTCACGGAAAGGTGATGCTATTCATTTATAACACATGATCATGTGTCGCCAGCCCATTTTTCTCCCTCCCCTCCGTCTGGGAAAGCCTTCCAAGCGTCTTCCCTACCGCTCTCCGAAGAACACTGTCTCAAATGTGAGGCTGTGTAAGGTCCAACCTCTCAGTTCTTACAATTTTACACGGTGACACTCCGTGATTGATTCCATGAAAATTTCACTCTGGTACTATAGTAAACCATCTCTTGCATGGCGCAAATGTACTGAAATGGTCAAGTAAAAGCATCTATACATACATGCGGCCGAAATGATGACGTTAATGATGATGGAGGCACGCCCAAGCCCGCCTGATCCTTGCCAGGCCCATAAAAAGTGACGTAGTTTCATAGCTTGCAAGCTGGAAACCTCCCGAAAGCAGCAAGCAAACAATGAACCCATTCATTTTTGTCGCCAAACTCATTTTGGCTCAGCCGAATCCGCTGGTAAAGTTTTTTTATCATCACCATCAAATTGTGAAGACATGGCGCGAGATAGTATACCTGAAGAACACAACCGGCGCATCCAATCCTCACTGCCTCTACTCGCCGGTCTCCAAGTCAAGTCAAGCTTATGCAGATACCCCTGCCTGGATTAACATATCCGTGGCCCGCAAGTAGAAGTAGGGATTGAAGAAGCTTCCGCATCATGTACACGCCTGGTGTAGTGCCATGCGCTATGGTGGACTCATTGGCTTGTTCGTCTCGTCAGGAAAGGTCACGGCACCACGGTCAAGATCAGGTTGCAGTATACTTGGAGCTACAACGGGTGACCATGATAGTTCACTGAATCGTGAATTCCTCGATCATGGGACCCTGAATGATATCATTCTCAAGAGCATCGCTTGTCTTGACCTTGTTTACAGCCTTATGAAAGAGACACACATTTATGTAACACGCTCGAACTCCTGTTCTCCATGCTGTCCACCAGTTTGCTGTTTGACTGACCCTTGGGACTAGTCGTAATGCAACATGCTCGTCTCAGGCTTGACGTCAAGTGTCGGTAGCTGATACCTTCTTCCAGAGGTATTCGTGATGATCCAACGTCTCCCATAAAGTATCCAAGTATGAAAGACACAGCTCATCAGTCTATGCCAAGAATCCTGCATAAAAAGAAGAGAGAACAAATGGGGGTTGGTTTGATATATTCAACACTTGCATTGTCCTGACCTGCTGCTCAAGACACCCTTCGATCAAAAAGCGGTACGGTTCAGTGACACACGCGCTTGTGGTCATTTGACAGCCGAATGCTGCATTTCAGGAACGCATGGCTCTATGACCCTATGAGCGCCAAGCTTGCGGGTTAGATGCGTTCCCAAGCATGAAATATGTTACAACCTATGCTTGTCGCCTTATTATAATTCATTGAATTCACGCTTGTACCCTTTGGCTCGCGGTTTGTGGATATCGCCATTGCACACCCCAAGGATGCATGCAGCAGAGCCGGAACCCATCAGATGCCACAGTCATCCGGGGATAGCTTCGTCTATCGCCTCTGTAGGTGGTTGCTCTGAGGCTCTGGTCCGACCCCATCGCCGGGGTGGTGGTGCTTTGGGCGGCACTTTCTTGCCTTCGCCATTGAGGGTGACGTAAAACTTGGGTGTTTGAGCGAACGGAATGCCATGGCGATGTCTCGGAACCGCAGGTAGTGGCCGTTTAGTATTTGTCGGGGAATGGGCAGCTTCCTCAGAAGTGTCAACACCATCACCGGTATCTCCTGCTGAAGTTGCATGTCGACTTGGTGTTTGTATGCCTGGTCGCTCCATTACCCCTGCAACATCACCGACACTTATGCTGCTTGCACATTGAGACGGTGAAAGACTAATACCCAGGAACTTCCGCGCCACTTCGGCCTGTCCTGGTCCCTCTTTGCTGGCTCCATCCTCTTCGATCCATTTGACTTTGGCCACCCTGTCCACCAAACGTAGTGTGGTCTCATCTGCTGGCGCGAAGTGCGCGTTATGAGACCCACGCAGTATTCTCAATACTCGGAGAACCTCTTCTCGTTTATAATGAGGCGATTGGTTAAGCTGCGTGTGTTCCAGGAGGGGATACATTACACGTAAGTAGGTATGACGAAGCGATATTTTCTCATCTGGGAGATCCATCAGGTTCCTGATGATAACGTCCAGCAGGACCCGCAGGTCATTGGTGTAGAAATACTCGTACGTGGCCTTTGTTGTAAAAAGAAGATACAGGAGCTTCAAGATGAGTAGCTGCAGGGAAGTCTCTGTCTCTCGGTTCAGTAGCAGAATTACATTCTCCCCAAATGTTCTATACAGCGGGCCATGGAGGCTCAAACACTTGACTATCCGGTTCGTCAATAGTGCTGGTTGATCAGTGGAACTTGCCACCACTGTCTCTGTCGAGGCCAGCATGTATTGTTCGTTTAGAACAAGCTAAGACACGTCAGTTTGGGATGGGGCTGCTTTGTAGCACACAAGATCCCAAGTCGGACCCCAAAGTGCCATGAGCGGGAGCAGGTTTTGGAGCTTACCAGTACTCGAATAGTAGGATATTGATACGGATCTTGAACGTCATCTGAAACGCCTTCGATGATGCCAAAGAGGTAATGTACAAAGGCATCATCCACTAGCGCCAAATCCTGGACTTTCAGTCGCTGCACTCTCGACATTTCGTACATCAATTGGAGTAATACTCGGTGCAGGTCTGGATCCGGTTCTTCTGGACGTGCAACAATGAGCTCCAAAAGCCGTGGAAAGCATGATTCCTCAACCATGCAGGGGAAGATCGACTCGTCGACGCAGCCGTCCAGAAACAGAAGACTAGCAATGGCCTGCAGAGGTCCTGCCTCGTCTTCTTGCAAGAGACTATGTATGATTTGTGTTCGAACATATTCTTTGTTTTCTTTGAAGATTTCGCTCTCCAGTAGCATTTCGGCGCTGGTGAGGAAGTCGAATTGTGAATCTGAAGCGCGAAATCGCAGTTTGGCAGTGATGTCTAGCCATATGCGGAGGGCGTCGTCGATCGCTTCGTGACTACTGCAGTCTGTGACCAGGCACTCGCTCATCTCTGTAGGAAATTTATCTTTAATGTGAGTAAAAGGATACGCCCATTGATGGCTATGCGCCCAGTCGCGAGTCTGGTCCGTACCTGTCCACAGCCGAAGTTCATCTTCGGAGCTCAGCGCGTCGTCCACTTCGTCATAGTCCGCCATGGCTGCGTGCTAGATCAAGGTTCAGCGACAACGGCATCTGGCCTTATTCCAGCCGGAAGTCGGCAGCTACCACGGTGAAATCGCGTATATTCGTTTCGCAGTGGTGAGCTGGTCGTGAAGATGCTATGCAGAGGGTCGACCATTCGATAAGCGTTGGACGATGCCATGTTGCTCTCTCGAGGTCGAGCAATAGTGGGGTAATGGGGTAACCCTAGCTATACAGTCTTCCGTACTACGGAGAGGTAGGTCTGCATGGATGCAACACTACCTCGTGGCTGCAGACAACTCCATACTACCAACATTTACTCTGCAATACTTCATGCGATTGAGAAGGAGGAAAGTTTTGTGACTGAAAACAGGTTTAGTTTCTTTTTGTTGGCGCAACTACTTCTTTATTGGGACAATGCGCTCGTCTACATGATGCAAGAACTGTGCCCATTGATTCCTCTTACTCTTAGGGTATATATACTGCGTATCAAAACCTGAGCGCCGCGATAACTTCGTCATAGAAGTGATTGAAACTCAAGAACCCAAGACGCCATTCTGATTGCTCCATAGGTATACAGCAAGCCCCCGAACAAAATGCAACATAGTCAATTCGTACCAACGCAGTCCATCGTCCTTGCTCGCCCACTTATTCGTCGTCATCGTACACTTTAACCTTGGCTGCATATTCGCGAATGTTGCTGACCACATGGTCCGTGACGGTGTTGCCTCGACCAGCAGCGATTCTGAGGATAAGTTCGTTCAAGTTCTGGCGGCCTAGAATGTCGACGTGATCAGCGGTTTTCGGTCCACCTCTGGGGTTGAACCTTTCTGGCTCGTGGGGCATTTCCACAACGGTAATTTTCGAGTCGCCGGGATTGTATCGCTTCATGTGCCACCCACGGTTGCACATGTATCCAGTGCTAAGTAAATTCACGGTTCCGTCTCCTTCTCCCATGACAACACCATGATCAACTTCACCCTCCATGATTCTCGTATCGATGATGATTTTGAGCTTCGTGTTTGTTGGCTGGTCAGGAGCTCGATAATAGTACGCGCGTTCTGTGGGTTTACCCACGCCGTAGAAGCAGTAAATTTTGAGGTTCGGGGCATTTGGAAGGCGGGTTTCAAGTGGGTTGACCCATTTCAGAGGATCTTTCTCGTTGGCCTCGACTTCTGCTGCTGTATGCGCAATGCCGTGAGAGTAGCTCTTTTTCACATGCCCCTGGTACCAGTCCTCCGTAGTGTTGAAAAGGTATTCCATTGAGCTCTCGACAGTCAAGTTCCGGTCTGGTGTAGTCCAATTGGCACCAACCTTGAAGTTGAGAACAGATCCATAGGAGAAGTTTTGATTTGGCTGGTCGTCTGGGGCCCAATCAAGGTCGCCCCAAACGGCATTACCACCCATTGGTAGCATAGAGGATATGCCAGGCATGGCACGAAAGATCTCAGCTCGCTCCTCCTTACTCAAGAATTTCTCAAGACCGTATATGGCAAACGCGTTCAACTGAGCGGTGTCTCTCATCTCGCCGGACAAGACAGCTGTCAGGTCCTTGACTGCGCCCAGCATGCAACCACTGATGTTGATCCAAGACCCGATATACCGGTCTACCCAGTCCTCACCACCACGGCCGCCTTGCTCTGACTGAACCCAATGGAAAAAGTAGAAAATGACCTGACTACCCATGCTGTGAGATGCCAAGACAACCTTGTCTCCGTCATACTCCACAGCCGATTCTATGTACGACTTCAGCCGTGAAAAGTACCGGTCCCTAATCTCTAGGTTGGCGTAGGATAGCCGCCAGTCATAGGCAGCTGTGAATGAGTTGGTTGGGTCATAACCAATCGTTGCTAGATTCTCGAATATCTTGTTCCAAATCCAGTATCCTGTGATGAAAAAATCAGTGGCATCAAATCCCTGGGCAGCTCGCAGTTTCACTCCAGGAGGATCAAGCCCGGTTTTCTTGTCGAGCATAACGTGCCTCTTCCACTGCTCTTTGTCGAGCACCAATGCCTTCATCATGGTCCAACTGCCCCATAGTCGCTTTCTGAAATACTGGCGGGACGTGTTGGCAGTACCCCAAGACTCGAGACCGGTGGAAATCACACCAGGGACCATAATCACGGGGTGGTGCGCGTGGAGGCCATCAGCTCGCGCTCTGAGACCGACTGAGAAAGAGTCGTACGCATCAGTCACTTCACGCTCTCCTTGAACCAGATCACGCATGTCTTTTATCAGACCAGCGGGAAGAACGTCGAACAGACTGTCCATGCTTAGGTCGCCAATCTCCGGAAAGTCTATGAGATCGTTGGTCCTGGCAAAGAACCCTGCAGCAAACAAGCCACTTAGGCCACCGAGTAAAAATATGAATGTGTTGCGTCGCTTGCGTGTCGCCTTCGGGACCCCCTCCACCACACGGACATGAGGCGATGCCTGGGAGGCTGGATGCTCCTCTAGTTCTTTCAGATCATTGCCGGCGGGCTGCGATTCACGCGCCGCGCGGCGCCGGAGCGTGGTCGCCATTGCCAGGCGCAAATAGCCGAACTACCAGTCTTTCCGAGACTGTATCGAGGTGCGCCGTCGGTCACTGTAGCAGAAGAGTTCTGCTATTCGGGCTCGATGTTCGCGCAAGCCGGAAAGGTGAGGGTCGGACGACGCGTGCTATCACTTGAAAGGGTACGCTCGATGACTGAGTTGCTGAAGGCTGCAAGTGCCAAGGGGGTTGGTTTGTCTGTTTGCAGATCTGTTGCAGAGAGGAAAGCTTGGCTAGGCTGTTTCAGTAAAAAACAGTGGTCCGGGCCGACGTGGATCGCGAAGGAGACTGGAGGTCCATCCATCTGGTAGTAGAATCCCATCCAAGTCATCTGAGCGCCATGTGTTCCTTCCTTATTTTACATCCGGGATCTTCCTCGCAGTTCCAGCGGGAACGATGCAGGGGTGACGAAACATGCATTCATTCCGCGTGCCCAAGCAGCCAAGCCCAAGCAACCAAGCTGTCACAAATGTCACGAATCAAATTGCGCGATGTGTTTGTTGGCGGCGGATAAGACTTCGAATGTTGCATGACCCCGCCATCAATTAGTTCTGATTGAATTGGGCTGGAAATGCCTGACACTGGTTGCCAGGGGTTTCCAGTAATTTGTACGTACATGTGATCGCGGGGCAGCATACATAGGAGTGTCAAGTACGTATTGCTTTGTGTGTGCCTTTTGTGCGGCCAGTGTTCTCACGCGGGCGAAATGTCGAATCTGGTGCACCCATTCATTTTTCAACAGCAAGCATATCCTAACCCTTTTCTACTCACGCGCTTGGAGCCCAGCGTTAGTTCTGTCGTACGCCTGATAAACCTGCCACTCCCAGTCACTCTCCGGAGTCGGCGGGGAAAACAGCCACTGGTGCTTGAGAGACTCGGGTTCTGCTAGTTTTTGGTCCAACTCGGCCCAGGCCCACTTCAGGCTGATCAGTCGACTTGAATACATCGCCGTCCCTACCGATATAACATCAAATTCTGCAGGCCATCTCTTCTCCGAAAAAAGTTCTAGAAACAGGCTCTTTCCCTTACCATGGCTCTGCCGCACAGAGAAAAAGTCACTACCGACCTGCGATATATCCAATATCAGCATGAACTAGAGTCTCGATATCTTCCAGCCATACGCTCGCTTATTTCGAAAGATCTTAGTGAACCATACAGCATCTACGTCTACAGATACTTTCTATGTCAGTGGGCTCATCTTTGTTTCATGGTAAGTCAAGTTGATGAGCAAGAGAAGCCGTACCCTGTTCGCGGAGGCTCTCGACAATTTATCGCAAGTCGCCGCTATTGACATCTTTTCAGGCCCTCAATCCAATCGATTCATCATTGGTTGGTGTCGTTGTTTGCAAACTGGAAGTTCATTCATCCCATTCCCCCCTACACGCCGCGGCTATATCGCCATGCTCGCAGTAGAATCTTCTTTCCGGGGTCATGGAATTGCAACAGCCTTGGTGAAACAAGCGATAGATGTCATGACGAAACGAAATGCTGATGAGATCGTATTGGAAACGGAAGAAACAAATGTCCCGGCCATGAAGCTCTACGAAAGACTCGGCTTTCTTCGTTCCAAAAAACTGCATCGCTATTATTTAAATGGCAACAGTGCTTATCGTCTCGTCCTGCCTCTCCGAACTATTGATTTGGACGGAGGAGCGAACGATCCTACCCACGGAGAATTTTAGTCTCGGTTGGCTATGCTTGACACCAACCATTTGCTTCCTTCTCTCTTCCTCTTCTTCAGAATTCCTCTTTGAAACATTTCGGCAAAGATAAGCACGAACGTAGCCACCCACATCTGTAGAATTGGGGACTTCATGGGACGGCGAGCGACCAAAGCATTGTTTAGATCAGACGGTGCCGGCGGCGTTTACGGGACAATAGAAGATGTTTATGCATCATTTTGACTACTGAGGAAGCACTCTTGTCTTTTTGAGTAGCATTGTGTGAAAGATTTCAAATGCCTTGCAACTGATGTCGAGATCTAAGCTCATCCCGAAGAGTAACTTACTTGAACATGACTATTTACTTGCGTGCTGCTGTCTTGTGCTCTCAACTACGCGGAAACTGCCCTGAGCTGTAAAGGGAGGCTGCAAGCTCCCAGGGGTTTCCACTGGCAATGCCAACGTAGGTGAATATATCTGACCCATAATCAGCGGCGTACGACAGCATGTATAACCAAGTGCGACGACAAGTGTTGACTGAGTTTGACTCACCAGGCTTGTAATATATGTTCCGTCGGCGAGAATCAGCTATTCTCAGTTCTCTCATTCTTTGAAGAACACGGGCGACGTCGGCTTTATCACTGAAATCTGACGTGTATATGCATATGGGTCTGTCTCTTTTGGAATCATCCTGTTCTGATCGGGGTGCGACCTTGGCTGCCACGCCAAGTTCATTGTTTGCTGTGGCTCTGGCGACCAGTTCCCATAACTCGTTTACCACGGATGGTGGGCAAAACAGCATCCACTATATGCAACCACAACAAGGAAAACGAGTTAGTGCTGCGAGCATGTTCCTTGACGATGACTTATCCAAGTTCTTTTCAAAACAATGGGACAAAAAGGCTGGTTTCAAGACAAGACGATTGCTTTACTTGCCTTGCCAGTACGCACTCGACCCGCATGGGCCAAGCTAAGAATATCGGTCACGGCGTTTCTTCGTTCTTGAGATAATTCTCGTGCGATGAACGTGGGAGACTTTCCACTCTTATTGACTCGCTGCGCCAGTTCGGCCAGAAGTTGCAACCTCTCCATTGCCCCTTCAACAACGAGGCTCAGCTGGCTACCGCCTTCAGCTGGGGCCTCGTCCTCATTTCCTCTCACAAAGGCATCGTCTACAGTCCTCTTCTCTTCGCGCGCAACAAAGGGATTGCAAATGAATATCCAAGGCACTTTTCCAGTTTTGTTTGTAGTGGCAGGAGGAAGGCGAGACAAAAAGTCATTCAGGGTTTCTGTGAGCTGCCAAGCATACTCTACGCCAGCATACGGATTATGGAATTTCGCAGTCTCAATGGCAAACATTGGTTGCCTGGCGGGGTGCCCGGCGCCCCAGGCACCGTGCCGATCTATCCATTCGGAGGCGTCGAACTGTCGCACGCGAGACTCTAGTTCAAGTTTCTGCGCTGGGTGTCCTGAGGAGGGGACTGAGTAAGCCATGGCAACTGCATTGAGACGATGTGGGAAAGACCCTCGGAAATACCATAGAATTGATAATCATCGTGGTCTTTGCTCATCGCGTTCTCCTCGTGTCATGCGCTGGATCTGGTAAGCTTGACAAATTGGGTCCGGTTCGTGAAGATGGATGCTCATATGAAGAGGCAGTGAAAGATGTCTGGCTCATTGCATCGTGACGATTGGTCCGTGCACACGGCACAACTAGATGAATTGGTTGTGTTGAGTGCCAAAACTTCCCAAAACTTCCCGTCTGGTCGGCACGTCCCGCCGCATGCCTTGCCAGGCATCAATTGGCATCAATTGCCAGGGCGCGTTTGCGTTTGCGTTGGGGTCCGATCCACCGAGTTAGAAACGTACATGTAGAAGCCACCAGACGACGACAAGACTGGGGCACAACCCCCACAAATCACCCAAGTGCATTCAGTAGATACACGAGGCCTTCTTATTCTTTCTGTTCATCTTTTCTTCTTTTTGCCCATCATGGCCGACTTGAAACCAATAGCATCCACGGCACACATCTCGCTGGAGCTGCCCCCAAGCTGCACGCAATTTTGCCCAACTGACCCTGCCTTTTTTGTTGTGGGAACCTACAACTTGGAGACCGAGAGCGCGCAGACAACGCCAACGGCGGTGGACGGGCTCCCTCGGGAGGAGGAAGCAGGAAGCAATTCTCCACAGAGTCGAAATGGGACTCTACTCTTGTTCCAGATTAATGGCAGTAGCCTGTGAGTTCAGTTCTGGAGCAGGACGATGCGAAGAAGATTGAGAGATCCGATCCCTTGAAAAATTCGTAATTAATCAAACAGCAGGGATCTGATCCAAACAGAAGTGCAACCCTCGGCACTATTAGATCTAAGATTTCTTCCAAAGTGTGCAGGAAGCCGTAGCATCCTGGCCGTCGTATCAAGTACTGGTTCGCTGGTAATCTATAGTCTGGAGCCTCGACGCAACCCGGTATTGAGGCAATTAGCCACAAGCCGATGTGAAGATTTGGGAGAAGAGGTCCTATTTCTGCAATGCAATTGGCACCCCTCTCTAAGCAATACCATTGCAGTGACGACATCCACGGGACTAGCTAGAATCTTGCACCTCGACGCGCATTGGTGCATCGATGGATGGACAGACCTGGGCATTCAAAACTCGTTGGAAGCTTGGTCGATAAGCTTCTCCGAGTCGGACTACAAGAATAACAAAAACGAGCCATCGACGACGACGGTGTACTGCGGTGGCGATGACTCCGTGTTAAGGTATACTTGCTGTTCGTGGCCCAAGATTCCCGATGAGCAGGAAGTTGATATTGTATACCCGGCTGTGAATATCAAGGGGCAACATGAAGCTGGCGTCACAGCAATCTTGCCTGTTTCGCAACGGACACTTGATGGTGGCCGCATCGTGCTGACTGGGAGCTATGACGACCACCTTCGCGTCTTTGCTATACATGACTTGAATGAGACCTTTGGTGCTGAAAGAGCGCGACTTTTGTGCGATATCAATCTTGGTGGTGGCGTCTGGAGGCTTAACCTGATCGATGCCAGCTGTTCGGAGCTGTCTCCCGCAACGACGGCTGAAATACGTGTGCTGGCCTCGTGTATGCATGCCGGAGTCAGGATAGTCACGATTGCTACCCACGATGGACAAGACTGGGAGGCCACAGTGGTTGGGCGATTTGAAGAGCATCAAAGCATGAACTATGCATCCGACTTCGTAAAGTCATCCCAAACCCGAAGCTTGAGGTGCATCTCCACAAGCTTTTACGACAAGCGGTTATGTCTATGGGATTATGACCTGCCCAGCGGTCCAACGTGATGCCCTTGGCACAGCAGAAACGGTGTCTGGATGAGACTTGCTCTGTGAGTCAAGCACCAGACACATCTGGCATCGTGTCGTCCAGCATAAGAACCAAAACGTAAGAAAAATCAGCGACGTCAAGATTGACATTTTCGCTGTTTCTTGACTGGGGAAAATGGGATCCTCTCCGTAAAATCTCCGTAAAACAAGTTCGAGTGAGTCAAAGTTACACAGTCTTGCTGCGCATGCTAATTCTGGATGTCTTAAGCTCCCATTCGACTTTTTCTTTGCATGTCATTAACATGGTCACTCATTCTCGGCCAGCCCCACACCTATTACCAGAAAGCGGGAATGCTGATCTGCATCTGCAGCGCTACAGCCCTGCAAATGCATCTTATTACATGAAGAGACCAGACACTATTAGGACGTGGTCGGACTTGGCTTCAACTTCCCTTCAGTTCGAGGTATGTAAAGCTTGTTGGGCATGGCAGGCCAGTGCTCCACTCGGGCCTTATGGCAACGGGCTGTTTGGCTCACTCGGATCTTCCAATATTTCAATACATGTTCTGAATAGCAATTGATACACTGAGTTGTTGGCTTGAATTGCCCAGCGCTTGATGGTACGATCAATGCAGTGCTCTATTACGTACTTGACCAGGTAGAAATCAACTGCAGAGCTGTTCGCGTACTGATGCCAGTCGTGAACTTGTATACTCAAGGACATGTCGAATCCAAGCCGCTGCTCGTGATGCAATTAGCCAGCTGTTCAGTTGTACTCGGCTTTTCAATGGATATCGCGAAGATATCGCGCGACACGAACCCGGCCACCCAACTTTCCCCAACCTTGCTTGAGTGTTTCTGTACCCACAGACAGCCCCACAGAAGGCGTGCGAAGGCGTGCATACCCTGCCAGAAAGCTTCATTGCCTCGAGGCGAAGCTGGTATCAAACAGGATTTGGCTCCGGCCTAAAACACAAAACACCACAAGCTTCGCTCTTAACCGCCAGACCTGGCTACCAAATTGAGCAGACGCGTGGCTCAGCTCGCTTGAATTTTCTGGTTCACGGCCATTGTTCTTATTTTCTCTAATCTTCGGCCTTGGATGTGTGTTTGCTAGTACGTGCACATCTGGTCGTCATTTGTCGCCATAGTCGAAACACCGTTTACCTCCCGTCACCGACCTTATCATTGCACGCCGCATGCTTTGAGTATTTGAACGAAACTGCCTCTTTACACTCCAAAGAATCTTGCATACTTTCCGAACCAAGCGTCGACGCGGACTGACTTTTGACCATCGTCTGACCCGTCATATCGACTCTCCACGAGAGCCTCGATCGGGACACACCATCGCTGCTTCGAAACGACAGAATCTTCAAAGCCAGCAGTCGCCATCGTCAGCAGCACTCATGTCTGCGAGCGGGGTGGCTCTGTCTGCTGGCACTAATCCGAGCAATGGCGGGGATGACCAGATTTTGACCAAAATCCACCAAGCCTTGGAGGTTGTACACAGTCCATATTCGAGCAATAATGCCCGCCGAGAGGCTCAATCCTTTCTTGAGGAGGTCAAGGACATCGAAGAAGCGCCTTTTCAAGGATACAGACTGGCTTCAGACCAATCCCAACCACCCGTCGTCCGCCATTACGCCCTCTCCCTTCTCGAACACGGAATCCGATATCGCTGGTCTACCTATAACGAGGAGCAGGCTCCAGCGCTGCGGAACTGGGTTCTGGAACTGAGTCAAGCGGTCTCAAAAGCTGACCCGGGCTATTTGAGGAATAAGACGGCGCAGTTATGGGTTGAAGTCGCAAAGAGGTGTTGGGGCGCGGAATGGATGGACATGGACACCCTGCTTGTCCAGCTGTGGCAAACACCTGATTCGGCTGTTCACAAAGAGCTGGTCATGTTCGTTCTAGAAACGCTTTCTGATGAGGTTTTTACCGGCGACGACTCAGTAGTGGCCATGAGAGAAGGTGTGCTTAGTAAAGCATGCGTCGAGATATTCACACCCACGTCTGTATTAACCGAGGCGTTCCCCAACCGTCAGCCTGGCCCAGATGTGCGTCAAGGCCCTGAAGGGTGGCTCGGGCGTATTTCTGAATTTCTCAATTTTTGCGTCACCTCTGACGCAAAGGGTAGCAGTGACGCCAAGGGCTGTGCTGTAAAGGCGCTATCCGTATTTCTGTCGCTAATGCCCTGGGCGATACCCAAAGCTATAGCAGCTGCTCAGTGTGTCCATGTTATGACTGCGTGTCTGGCATCCTCCCACGCTGAAATTCAAAAGGTAAGGGACATGCTCTCATACCCCAATTCTGATATGAACGGCGCTAAGATAGACGAAATGCTTTTCAGGGCTCCTTGGAAGCTCTCCACGCTCTGTTCTGTCGCACAAACCTCTCAGATGAGGAGTTTCGCGAGCTTGTAGTACCAATGTATAGCCATGCTTCAGTTGCTCTGTGCAAAACCCTATTTAATTGGGCGGTTGTGGATCCCGAGGATATCGACGAAGACAAATACCAAATTCTCAAGAAGCTATCAGAGGTAGGTCAATTATTACTGCATCGCTTCGCGTAGTGTTCTCTTCCTCCATTAACCAGATTACAAGATGTTGTCATGCCTCGGCGACTACTTCGAGCGCAAGTATGCACAAGTGCCGACAGAGGCAGCTAGCTCTGAGTTCCTGCAGCTGTTGATCGAGGTGACACAGAGTCCTAGCCTGATGGTTTCAATTCCTATCCTCGTCTCCTGGACCAGAATACTTGGTAACAGGACCCTTGGCCCAAGCGATCTGGTGTCATCAACTATTGGACCTCTCCTAGAAGTCTGCAGCTCCAGGCTTGTGCGATACGAGAACTTACCGGACAACTCTACAGACCCAACGTATCTTTTCCTTGCAGAGGATACCGATACCATGCCCGAGAGACATGCATTTCTGGGGAATTACCGAAGATATTGCTCACAGGTCATTGAACATATTGTTCAGTTGAAACTCGTCGACGCGATTTCTCACATACTAGGCCAAACTGACTACATACTCCAGAACTTGCATGATGGGCAGTCATCTTTCAACAGTAAGAACGCTCCTAAGAACCTCATTTTAACAGGAATGACATGTTTATTCTGACAACTGCAGAACAAACATATTCCAAGCACTCCATGCCTGCCCTGAGAGTCGACTCACATTTCACCGTCATCGAGGCTACCTTGAAAGGCTATGTCAAGTGGAGAAGATATCATGGGCGCGACCACGTAAGCTCCAAAGCCGCTCCAGGACAGAGAAGTAGCTGATATGTCATGTTCAGGAACAACAAGCTGTTGAAATAGAATCAAACTTGGAAGCTTGGTGCAACAAGTTAATAGAAATGAGTTTCGAGGTGAGTTTCTTGTTGGGCTAGCACCACCTTGTACCCGCTGACCTTTCGACGCTCTCTTCTATAGGACCCGATGATTCGCAAGCGCATGTTGCAACTTCTTGTATTCTTCTCCACCACGGCACTGAACAAGAATGCTGGGTTTATGTTGAAAGTCCTTGAGCATATATTGGTAACATGGCCGGCTCTTGAGCCCGAAAATCGAGTTTACAATGATGCTGTCAAAGAGCTGCAGAGCGAAAGCATGGTTGAGCTGCAGCGTCTCGCATCTGAGATGCCCGATCATCTTTTGGTTCGACCAACTTCCCCGCCCGCTCCCCGCTCCCCGCTCCCTGCCCTTATCATAGAATGTCGACTGACTATCAGTAGGGTGTATATGACCGAATTGAAAGCCGAGTAAACGAAATGATGAACTCGGGGGCATTAGACGAGAAGCGGTCTTTAGCCTACAAGAGCTTTCTTTTTCTCATCATGTGAGTGCCTTGGGGAAGGGCAGGAGAACAGCAAAAAGGCTTCACCACGGCTAACTTAGACCTTGTCAGACACCGAGCTAGTGGCATCGATGTGCAAACAAAGGTTCAGAAACTTGCAGATTTTATCGAGCCGGTGAAAAGCCAATGGCAGGGGAGGGAATACGAACTTCGCTCAAGTCATACGCCGACTTTTGTCGGTATCTCGGACTTGATAAAGCTCAGAGGTACTTGGCAAGCATACGCGCTCACGAAATCAGTGACTGGGGAGCCCGCGAACTGGATGCTGAAGGTCTTGCCCTCCAGAGTGAGCTTGACGAACGACTAAAGGTACGTATATTTCCTGCATGCGCCATTCAAGCTAACTCATCGTGATAAGACTCTTCCTTTACGACCTACGAAGTCGTTCTTGGCCTTCTCCGTGGAGCGGCTGGACAAGTCATCCTCGGCTTTTCAGGCCTCATGCGCCCTCTGGCAGGACGGATTCTCTAATATCCTTGCCGATCTGCTCGAATACCTTAGGTGAGAACATGTTACATGATGGAGCGTCCTATCTGAGTGAGATTATTGACATGAACCTAGATTCGCCCATGCCACACACAACCCGGCCAGCTGGACAGAATGGCCAGTAGAGATGAGAGGAATGGTTGATCGAGTCCTCAGCGATAGGTTCTGGCAAGCTGGCATTTCCGAAGGCAGCAAAGATGACTTTTACGCACGCGTTATGGATAAGAAAAACACGATAGAGGGTCTTGCTTCGACTATCCGTGGCTCTGTTCGCTTCGTGAGAGAAGCGGCTTACGCAATTATTTACTGCATGAGCAGGCTGGACATGCAGTTTTATGGCTTCAACGGCCTATCAGGGCCCTTGTCAGCCGCATTATTTTCAGACTCTATATGGCTGTCAACACACCAACAGAGCAATCTGCTCAACTTGGTGCGCTACTTGGTCGATGACTGTCCAGTGGACTATCGAGAGCAGTTTCTTCCCCAGCTTCTGGCAGCGTGTTTCGGGCAAATGGATGCCAAGATACACGGAGAATGGGAGAAGATGGACAGTCAGCAGACTTCTACCCCCAACGGTGAAGCCGGTCTGAAAGAAGAAATGAAAGCAGAGAGCATCCTGCGTCAAGTCACCTACACGGGGGTGATGATGGTTGCGGACTTTCTTGATCCGACAAAGTCCAGTCAGTGATGAAGAAAAGCCACGTTATCTTGCATTTGTTTAGCTAACTCGATCCACAGACCCGTCTGCTCTCAATGCCCGAAGCCAAAAGGACGCACCCGATGTGAAAGCTCCCTTTTCTATCCATCGCTCCGAAATTTCTGCTTAATGAGGCAAGAGATAGTTGAGCCGCTGCTCATGTTCTGTACCCACGGCATCCGTATGAGGGATACGCGATGCTGTGGTATGATTCTTCGGTTGTTCATATCCCTTGTTCCGGAATTCCAGGGACCAGTTCAAGGCAGATCAGCGTCGAATGTCTCGGACAGAAGAACCGCCTCGACGCATCCAGACACAGCAGCTGTTTCTGACGAGATGGCCTCGGTCATTCGTGAGTATATAGCTTCAGACGTCCTGAAGGCCTGCTTGACATCCTTTCACGAGCCATACTTTGTAGAGGTGCAAAAGGAGCTAGCGTCCTTGGTCGCTACCATTGTGGTTTATTACAGTCCGGTCACAACAACACCTAGAGATGTTTTGCTATCTTTGCCAAACGTCAGTTCCGCTGAGCTTGATCGTCTGGCTCCTTACATGGTTTGGCCAGACTCACATACTCGTCAACAACGGGCAATCGTCCTGGAAGTTCTAAAGGATCTTAAAGGAGTAAGCGTGTCTGAAATGGGCAAACTTGCCAAGACGGCTGGCTTCGGCAGCTCATCGAGGAATAAGAGAAGCAGTCGGAGCAAGATGGCGCAAGGTTTCATGAGCACATCGACGGGTGCTGAGGCCGGTACAACCAGGGGGAATGGTGTTCCTGGAGCCAGGCGAGCGACCCCAGACGCGATAGAGAGCGTTTCCAATCTCTTTGACGGCTAAATGGAGGACATGCTGGCGCGACAGGTAGTTTGGGTGCCCTGCTTGTGGCGACGCGTCAGACGGACTGCGTTATGGGAAAACACAACATCATGTGGGACAGAAGAAACATTTCAGTGTCCCCAACAGCAATCTCCGCTTCCCATCATGAACGCATTGAACGGCAGTGCGTCTACGTCTATCCTTGTTTCCAAGCCATAGATCTGGAGTCTCTCATCTCTTCTACTACAGCAACGCGATGTTGCTGTGGCGGGAAGGGATTCGGGCTGGCTGTGACGCGCCCAGCACATGCTCAAAAGAGTTGGTCGGGGAAAAGGCCTAGGAAACATTTGCACGATGTGACGTGAAGATATCCAACGTGCAATGTACTATCTCAACAGAGTGAGTCCCGTGACAGATATGGCCCATCATAAACAAAGAATGAGACCTTCTAGCCCCCATATCATCATGATGTGTTTATGTTTGCCTGCCTGTCTTTACATGCGTATTTGTCTTGCCATAGGCGCCTGCCGTATTCACTCAAAGTCCATCAATGTGATCGAAACACAGTGTTGGCGGACTACATAAGCAAGGCCAGGGGTGTCGATTAAACAAATCTGCGCGTGCTGGGTCTCTCCAACCCCGGATCTCTTGGCAACACATGAGACCATCTACAGCACCTTGAATCATGTGCGACGCACGCGGCTGGTCTTTTCCCGCACACTTGTAACAGTACTGACCACATGCTCGTTCGGTCGGTCGTTGGCTAAATTAGTCGAATCGCCAAGTAGCCTCGGGCAAGTGAGCTTCAGATTGGTAACGGAGTAAATACGTATGTAGTTGGTGGTGGCGCACGGGGACGGAGCATCAATGAACGAAAAAGGCCCGTTCTTGCATGACAACCGACTGTTCCGAGGTAGCGTGATCCCAAAGCGGTAATGCCTCGATCCATTGCGTGGTCTACGGAGCATGTACTGTGTATTTATCGTATTTATCTCGTGGCTACGGAGTACACGCGTGACCCGCAAAATCTTTCACGCTGTTTTGTTGCATCGCAGGCACGAGCTAGTCAATATGATGATCATGTGGGGTGTGCCGCCGCGGGGCAGACAAATCGAGGGCTTGTTCAAACAGGTTCTCCGGGCTGGGATCGGATGCGGGGCAAGGATGTATTGCAACCTGGACTTGCTAAAGGTTAATTGCGGATTACGTGGGGATCGACGTCGTCCAGTACGGAGAGTACGGAGTACAAGCCTCGGCAATCCTGCAGGAAACTCATGATGAGGAACTCTCAATCACTGCAAGTGGTCAGGCACAGCTGCACGGCGGGTCAGGCTTGTGCTTTTTTTTTTTTTTTTGCAATGTTCGGGGTGGCGAAGTGGACTTTGTCTCTCCATCGACGCGTAACACGCATTACTCCGTACGCAAACGACGAAATTTTGACCCACGTGCGTTTTAATCATCATCTTTGGAAACGAATCGTTGGCTCCGCTCCAATGAAGATACCACCTGACGCTAGACGTCTCGGCCGGGTTCCAAGAAGCGTTTGGCCGGGTAGAATTCATCAAGTGACAAATCCACGACGGTCGCAAGGGAAAAAGCAAAGGTGTCACATCGACTTGAGGACCACCAGCCCGGTAGGATCCATGCCAGGCCGTTTTGTCAATATCGCGCGCGACATGAAGGAGTGGAGTGCGTGTCTCGCCGAACCGGCGACGGACGGGGTGAAAATCACACACAATTATGCATGCATACAATCATCAATCATATCACGCAGGGTTAGGGGTTGGCCAGAAACGTCACGGCATTACCCGTCCGTCATCTTCCTTCTTTTACCAAAAGTGTCCATGTACATGATTCTTGCAGCCTCGGTAGATCTACGTGCGTAGTAAGTTGCCCGCGTGTACTCCGTACTTCGTATAGCAACGTCTGCACTTTGCAACTCGACTTTTGTCCCCCCCTCTCTTCTCCTCCCCGTCACTCTCTTTTGTTAACAAGGTTTCTCCAGGGAGTGCACACCATTGACTGATGCCCACGGCTGTACGGAGCACTCCGTGGCACTGCAGAAATGTTTCCGCCATCACACTACGGCGGATCGTACATACGGACTCACGGAGTACAGTATCATGGCTATTCAATATGAGCTGATGTGTGTGGGGCCGGCAGTTGGTCGATTGAGACAAGACTGTTTGAAGCTAGCGGAAGGTCTACATACAGAGTACTTGGCTGCATTGCATGGTCGACGCAGAGTTTCTCGTTCTCCCAAAGACCAGGAATGCATATCCGTATTTCGCGTCGGCGACATGTCGTCGTTGGTGATTGAGGCTGAGCCGTCAACGTCTTGGATGGACAGACTACTCTACTCCTGGTACAACTTCTGATTTCCGAGGGCTTCCATATGCTGCTTGTACTCCGCGATGCAAGGAATCGTCGCCACGTGTCGGAAGACAGCCTCTTAATTAGAGAAAGACCCGTCGAGCCGGCAGCTCGTACGGAGTACGGAGTACTGGCGATGCAATTACCGGCTCACGCTTATTAGTGTCGGTCTCGTCTCGTATCGTCTCGTCTCGTCTCGTCTCGTCTCACTCATCCCACGCGGGCGCGCCGTTTCTCTACGTTAGTCCACTACCACCCCTATTATTTCCTTTCACTCAAATGAAATTCTTACATACATGTTAACGGACGGGCACGGATGGGGCAGCAGCCCATGATGCGCACGGATCCCGCCAACCTTGGGAACGAAGGAGATGACAGGAGCAAGATGCAAGGCTGCAGCCCACTTGGGCAGTGCGAACTAGGCCAAACCCAAATTCTTCTGTCAAAATGCAGGTCCTTTCCACGCAAAGCCCGGTGACACGCCTCCGTCCACCCCCGCCGTCTCAGCCAGCCGACGCACTCCGAGAGATCGTGAAGAGTTGTTTGACTCTTCAAGGGCGGACTGAAAAACTCCTCAAGCTCGAATATAGTCTGGTTGATGCTGCATCTAGTCCGCACGTACTCCGTAAAAGGTAGGTACAAAATGGTTTACCTATTTCGCCGCCATCCATCTTTAGCCTGTCTACGGATTATTTGCATGGCGGATTACGGAGTATTAAATCCAATCAGGCAGGCTCTGGGGTCGGGTGCTTTCAAAGGCAGGCATTTACGGAGTAGAGAGAGAGAGAGAGAGGGAGAGAGCCTACGCAGTACTCCGTAGTATGTATGTATTTGTACGGAGTATGCCCCCTCTCTATAAGCATATTCTGGTGTGTCCGGCTCGAATGTTCGCAAATCTCTCCTCCCCTGCGCATGGTTCCTTCTTCCAGTTCCCTACACAACCCCACTCCTATCCATTAATCCATGCCCTCGCACCTTCCAGGCTTGCACGCCCACACGCCCACACGCCCACTCATCCACGACCACTTGTCAGCGCGCCGTCGCCCGGTTTTCTATTTTCTAGTCTCGTTTGCTTTCATTGGTAGTTCTAGCCCCATACAATACATGTTCATGTCGATTACTCCGTACATCCCCGTAGCCAATAATTATTAATAAATACAAGACGGGCCTGGGCCCACTAGCAAGTCGTGGTGACATTACGTCCAAGCTCCCATCCCGATCTGCCTCGACTTGTCGTCAACCCTCTTTCAACCTTTCCACCCACCGTCTGCCGTTCAACTCGCATACTATCACGACACTATCGACGAGTGCGTTTACATCAATTGCTGTGCTTCCTCTGTACTGACTTGCTTCACTCGTTTCGTAAGACCTCTCCCACCCAAAGTCGGCCGGCACCGGAATCGCCAGCCTCCGTTTGTGACACTGGACATCTAAGACCGAAAGGATTGAATCATCGACGGATGTGTCTTCTGAAAACCTGCGCAATATCGAGCATTTATCAAGTACCTTGTCGTTGCTTTTCCGTGCGATGGTGTACTGCGGGAAGCCCTCGCGGGGTTGCCAGATGTGCAGAACCCGCCGCATAAAGGTACAGTACTCCTGAAACAAGGCAGATGGTTCGATGTGGTTATTTTATTGACCACAAGCCCGTGTAGTGCGATGAGACTAAACCGACCTGTAATCAATGCGCCAAGAGTCGGAGGATATGCCCAGGATACAAGGACGAGTTCGACTTGGTTTTCCGCAACGAGACTCAAGCCACAGAAAGGAGGGCCAGAAGAGCGTCAAAGAAGGCACTCACACACAAGCAAGGACGAGAGGCGGACCGGGGTGCGTCACCATCGTCTGTTGCATCATCTGATACAGGCGGGACTTGTTCACCAACTACGCCCAAATCTCAGCTATCTCGTGTCCACAGCACCCCTCAAATACCTCTGGAAGATCATGCGACCTGTCACTTCATCGCTAACTATGTATTGGTTCCTCGGCATGGTAGTCTAATCGGTTTCATGGAATTTGTTGTCCCCCTCCTGAAGGCCGAGAAAGTACCGGTTCACTACAAATACGCATTCGAGGCTTGCGCACTGGCATCTCTGAATAATGGCGTAGGTAATCGCAACCACTTCGAGAAACAGGCGCTCGGAAAATATACGAAAGCATTATCAACTACTTTTGCCGCCATTCGGGACCCTGTGGTTGCCAAAGAGGATACCACACTGGCAGCAGTCCTCCTGTTGGGCTTATTTGAGAACATAACGGCGAAAACCATGGGCATGCTAGCTTGGGGGTCGCATATCGAGGGGGCTATACAACTCGCAAAAGCGCGTGGCCGCAAGCAGCTTCGGACGAGAGTTGGTCTCAACATGTTCATTGCAGTCCGCACACAAATGGTGAGTCAACCTTTGCTGCCCATGCATGAAGCTACAAATTGTCTTTGAGTTCATCAAGCGTCCCATCACCCTCGACCTCGGTCGCTCCGCGACTAACAATTGTTCAGATCATCCATAGTATGAGTACATCAAAAGCTCCAGGCATGGACGCCTCGTGGTGGATCGGAGACGCAGTGAGGGATAGGCACGCTTCAGAATGCCAACGACTTTGCATCGAAGTTGGGGAATTGCGAGCCGAGATCAATCGCCTCCTCACTACGGTTTCGCGAACTCCGGATAACATGGAAATCATCATCGACGTCATTCGGCGCTGCCAGGTGCAAGACCAGGCTTGTGCAAGTTGGTGCAAGAACCTTCCCGATTATTTCAAATGCAAAACCGCCACATGGGAGGACAACGTACCAAACGGAGACTACACCAAAGCTGAAGTATATCCTGGACGAGTGGATGTTTATAACGATATCTGGGTCGCTACGATTTGGAACATGCTTCGTTGCGGACGAATCATTTTGAACTCGATTATTGTTCGCTGTGCAGCCTGGGTTTGTGCCCCAGTCGACTACAGAACCACCCCCGAATACGCCAACGCTGCTCGCACGACAGTAGACATTGTCACAGACGTCATCTCCTCAGTGCCCTACCAATTAGGTTGGTTTTGCAAACGCAAGGATCTACTCGAGCGTGCGAACCTGTCAACCTTTGCTTGCGGCGAAGACGATTCATCAAAGGGTTTATCTGGCTATTTCATGACATGGCCTCTTGGTTTTATACACTCTCTGGACTACCTGACAGATTCGCAAAGAGTTTGGGTTCGTGGTCGGCTCCAGTATATTGGGACTCACCTCGGGGTACGGTACGCACTGTTGCTCACTCAGGTTAGTCCTCGTCTGCGCACACCATGGCCACCTTCTTTTTGTGTACACCAATAGCTTGCTGTGATCTATCTAGCCATCGTCTCAAACACAGTCCCACCCTCCAAAACCGAGCATCTTACTTACATCCCCACAGTTAAATATACGCATTCCTTCGATGCTCATCTGCCGCGACGGCTTACTTGCAAGACCATTTCCTGTGACGCAAGATTTCCAGCAGCAGCCTTCGTCAAAACTGCCCCGTCCGACCCCGAGTTTTGTTGCGAGCCCCTTGGTACCCCAACATGAGACGGTGGAGAAAGCGAAATTGGATGAAGAAGCTATCGACATACTCACAAAGGCTATGGACAAATCCGGCAACATCGACGAACGGAGATCTAAAACGTGGCTCGAGTTCCAACATTTCACAACAACCGCGATTTGAGAAAGTGGTCGATTTTGTGGCTGGCACTCTTGATCAAGAACTTCTTGGTTGCGCTATCTGAGATGCACATATCGATTTCATGTGGTGTTGCCTTTGAATCGAGACATGAGAAAAATACGCGGGACACGGTCTCTCTGTCTGCTCTATTTGCTCTATTTGCTCTATTTGCTCTATTTGCTCCAGCAGAGAAACATGGGACAGAAATAATAGGACAACGTCTACTGAATTTCACCCAATTTGTAACGTAATAGCATTGCTGCCGAGTTTTTATGGGGTTAATGTTGGTGCTCTGGCTTATATTTGCAATGTCATGTCGTGTGGTTGCATATTTGTACATGTACATGTGCATGTGTGTGCATAGGTGTGCGTGTGCGCGCGTGTTACATACACGGCATGATGATATTCTGATTGAAGCACTTTCATGTCCACATGATGGGTTTCTTGAAAGTGTTGTACGTTTGGGGATTGATGGGGAAAGCATAACCTCTTACGATCTGTCGACTTCAAGACGCCGGAGAACGCTCTTCGTATATCATCGCAAAAGCCTCAGTATTTTGTTCGCCGTGACACTAGACTGCAATCAACGAGTTGATGCTCGGTCCTTCACTCAGGTATCGGGCAGGACTTATTATATGAAAAAAACCCTGATGTATAGTAATGTGTCAATAATGTTCATAGAATTCCTCGGGCCCCTGCCCTGCGCCCCGACAACACTTTCTCGAGGGAGAAGTGATTCGATTGTGGCTCATTGACTCCGACAGGACCGTTTGAATGTGGTCAACTGCGTACTAAGACGCGATCCAGCGCGAGGCCTTGACAAAAAAGACACACTGCCTTCGTTGGCGCATCAACGTCGTTTCAAAGGAAGAGAAGTTGATGCCAGCAACCGTTTCGTCGCTTCAGGTCAACTAATATATTTAGAAGAATCATCGATCCTAGTTCTTTCTTTTGTGCCTACTTGCGCCCTTCAGTCAGCGCTACTCCAAAGCGATTGACTTTGTACAGGCCATCATGCAACATGCAGGTCTTTTTTTTTTTTTTTTTTTTTTGAGGATTTGTTAGGCTTACATGTCAGCATCGGGTTTGGGTTGCCCGAGGTTCCAAGCTTTCACGACCCAACTCTGGGTTTTGTCGACATATTTCTCGTTCTGCACATGTTTGACGCCCACTCGCACTCCATCCTTTGTAAAAACAACGTTCTTCTTTCCCATGCGCGCAGACGCCGTGTCCCGAATCTTGGTGGCGGAGTCGTATACTTGGTAGAGGACCCATCCGATGGCGGAGACGAAGATGATTGCAATAAGAAGAGGGATGAGTTTCCTGTTCCAGAGCCAACATGTCAGTTCATTGAAGATGGAGGGTTCCTCGTCGCGTCAAGTAGTATCCGGGCGCTGAGAACGGGAAGCGCATCAAAAGAGGTCGAAGCTTTCAGAGGAATGCCGCAATGAAGAATTTCTTGGGCACGATGAGCCCTGACGCGCACAAGTTTGGCCATGGACGGGAAACAATCGCGCAGGACAAACTGACCCGATAGTGGAAGCCATGATTTTGACAAGTCGCTATGCAACTTTTGTTCTGCGGCAACTGAAAGTGCCTGCGCAGGGGAAGAAGCAAAAGATACCTGTATAGACGGGGCCCCGAGAGGCGGCGGCGGAGGAAAAGGCGCAACCGACTTGATGCTAGTGCTTGCTGTCGCAGAACAAGTCCTCGAGAGGAAAGTAGGTCGCGAGATTGGCGTCTTGGGGATCTTCCTGTTAGCGCTGGGAACAGGTACAGAAAGTGAGAAGTCGAGGGAGTCTGGTTCGGTGCAGATAAAGACGGCTGACGGCGGACGGCGGACGGCTGAGGCAGAGTCCGTCGAACCAACTGTGCCAACTGCTGTTCCGAGTTGTCCAGGTAGAGGTCCACAGGGTGCCCAAAGTAAGAAGGCCGAAATGGCACCTTCAAGGTGGATAATAAGTACAGGGACCGCGATGCTGAAACAGTCTGGCCGGTTTCCAATTGCCGGATACAGAGGAAGGCTAACAAGATGATGGATCGAGAGTCTTGTGTGCTCCTTCTCATTGCCCCACCGAGTCGGGAGCCACTTGCTTCTGCTTTGCTGGCCACTACTTGCACCGACGTCGTTCCGAGTCGACGAGCCCTGCAAACGAGCCCTGCAACACCCGCCACCACCCATGACACGATACCTCCTCCACCGCTTCAAGCTTCCCTCAGTCTCCTTCCGGACGGCCCCGTCTTGAATTTGCGATCGGACTCAACTTCCAATATTCCATTCCCCCGGTGCCTGCGGTATAGCAGAGCTCGTCACCTCCGGTCGTCTCCCTCCGAGCACCCACGTCCCTCGTTCACCTTCACCGTCTCTAATCCGCCCCCGCCTCGCCTAAACGATTCTCGGATCATCCTCATCACCGCTCCCTGTTGCCCGTCTTCGACATGTCGGCTCACCCAGGCGAAGGCCACGGGCAGTATCCCGGTCAGCCGCAGCAGTTCGAGCAAACTTCTCAGGATGATTTTGCTCAACAAGATGCTGCTGCTGCTGGTGCCGCCCCGTCTAGAAAGAAGAAGAGAGGATACGCTGCGCAGGCATTCGAGGTTGGGTCCGGCGCCAATGCTGCGGTTGGCGGCCTGACGCAAGGCGGCGGCCAGCAATACGCATTTCCTGGCTCGCAACAGACAGCTAATCTCTATGACGGCTTTCCTCGACCTGATCCCCAGCAAGGCGTGGCCGGCCAAGGCTACCAATACCCACTGGCACCGAATCAGCCCCAACAACAAGCAGCTTATGTTGCTTATCAAGCCCCCGATCAAGGCCATGGTGCTTCTGCCTCTCAACCTGGTGCTCAGGGAGTTGCCGGCATCACTCAGGGCATGGGAGGGTTGCAACTTGGGGTCCAACCACAGCATCAGTACCAGCAGCCAGGAGCTGTCGCCAACCAACAGCCTGCTCGAGTCGGCCCTCTCAATCAACTATATCCTACTGACTTGATGAACAGTCCCTTCTCAGTGTCGGAACTGGACTTGCCACCGCCTCCAATCGTTCTCCCGCCCAATGTAAGCCATCTCCTTCTACAGGCAACTCGATAACAACACTGACAATATTCGGTTTACCATAGTCAAGCGTGACACCTTCTCCTGATGCCAATTGCTCACCACGGTACATTCGATCCACCCTGAATGCCGTTCCTACGTCCAACTCGCTGCTGAAAAAATCCAAGTTGCCTTTTGCCCTCGTCATCCAGCCATACGGCGCACTCCACGATGACGAGGACCAGATTCCTGTCATTCAAGACCAGATCATTGCACGCTGTCGCCGATGCAGAACATACATCAACCCTTTTGTCACTTTTCTGGATCATGGTCACCGCTGGAGATGCAACATGTGTAACCTCAGTAATGATGTTCCCCAGGCTTTTGATTGGGACGCAGCAGCTCAACAGACTGTGGACAGAATGCAGCGTTTTGAATTGAACCACTCTGTTGTTGAATTCGTTGCGCCTCAAGAGTACATGGTTCGTCCTCCGCAGCCATTGGTCTACCTGTTTCTGTTTGATGTCAGCTATGCAGCCGTGTCAAATGGCATGCTGGCAACTTGTGCTCGTACAATCCTCGACAGCCTTAGTCGAATTCCTAATGCGGATAGACGCACCCGATTGGGTTTTCTCGCAGTGGACAACAGTCTGCACTACTTTTCTATTCCACAGGATGAACATGAGAATGGCGAGACCAGTATGCTTGTTGTCAGCGATTTGGAAGAACCCTTTCTTCCAGTTCCCCATGACCTTCTCGTATCCTTGACAGAAAGCCGCCAGAGCATCGAAAAGTTTCTGCAAAAGCTCCCGGATATGTTCCAGAGCAATCACAGCAACAGTTCCTGCATGGGTTCAGCCCTGAGGGCCGGGCACAAGCTTATCTCTGCCCTGGGCGGAAAGATTGTGGTTCTGACTGCGTCTTTACCAAATATTGGCGATGGTAAATTGGAAATGCGAGAAGACAAGAAACTTCTTGGTACATCGAGAGAGGGAGTCTGCTGCAGACCGCAAACAGCTTTTACAAGAGTTTTGCAGTCGAATGCTCCAAGAATCAAGTCTCAATTGACATGTTCCTCTTCTCCTCACAGTATCAAGATGTTGCGTCTCTCAGCAACCTTCCGAGGTATACAGGTGGTCAGACTTGGTTTTATCCCGGTTGGCATGCCTCACGCCCAGAAGATGCCCTCAAGTTTGCATCCGAGTTCAGCGATTATCTATCGTCAGAGATTGGTCTCGAGGCGGTGCTCCGTGTCCGCGCCACAACCGGCTTGCGCATGAACGCATTCTACGGCAACTTCTTCAACCGCAGCTCGGACTTGTGTGCATTCCCTGCTTTTCCTCGCGACCAGTGCTACGTGGTTGAGGTGGCTATTGACGAGAATTTGAACAAGAATTTCGTGTGCATGCAGGCTGCTGTGCTTCATACGACATGCAACGGTGAACGACGCATCCGAGTGTTGACTCTGTCCCTCCCGACTACAACCAACTTGTCCGATATTTATGCTTCCGCGGATCAGTGTGCAATCACTGCCTATTTCAGCCACAAAGCGGTCGAGCGGACCCTCGATAGTGGTTTGGAAGCAGCCAGGGATGCTTTGCAAGCTAAGCTCACTGAATTGCTGCAGACTTTCAAGAAAGAACTCGCCGGAGGCAGCATGGGTGGTGGTGGCTTGCAGTTCCCCGCCAACTTGCGTGGTCTACCGGTTCTGTTCTTGGGGTTGATCAAGAATGTTGGACTGCGAAAGTCCACACAGATCCCTTCGGATATCCGCTCAGCAGCATTGTGCCTACTCTCTACCCTGCCTGTGCCACTACTGATGCGATACGTTTACCCCAGGATGTATTCGCTACATGACATGCCTGATAATGCAGGAACACCCGACGAAGAAACCGGTCACATTGTGCTTCCTCCAGCTGTCAACCTGTCGTCAGAGCGCCTCGTACCATACGGGCTATATTTGATCGACGATGGACAGACACAGTTTATCTGGGTTGGACGAGACGCTGTGCCCCAACTCGTTGCCGATGTGTTCGGTGTTGAGGATCGCTCGCAGGTTCAAGTCGGCAAAGGCCGGATTCCGGAGCTCGACAACGATTTCAACGAGAGGGTGAGAGCCGTCATCCAGAAGAGCAAGGACCACAAGTCTCTGGGGGTGGGAAGCGTCACTGTACCGCATCTCTACGTAGTCAGGGAGGACGGAGAGCCCAGTCTGAAGCTGTGGGCTCAAACTCTGCTAGTAGAAGACCGCGCCGACCAAGGGGTCAGCGCTGCACAGTGGCTCGGTGTGCTGAGAGAAAAGGTGA
This sequence comes from Epichloe scottii, assembly GCA_021950295.1. Classification (NCBI taxonomy): domain Eukaryota; kingdom Fungi; phylum Ascomycota; class Sordariomycetes; order Hypocreales; family Clavicipitaceae; genus Epichloe; species Epichloe scottii. The sequence goes on along the minus strand of CP083247.1, from coordinate 4,139,996 downwards.
GTCTTTAAGAGTCCACGTTCGACCGAGATTGCTTGGTCAGTCTCCGCCGAAGACATCCAGTCTGGCATCGCGGATGGTATCCTTGTACTAACTGGACCAGGTGGTACAATAATGACTTCCCATGGTCGCATACGGGTACCAGTACAATCCGACGAGTCAGCGAAAATTACATAGTAAGAGCCAATGGCCTGGGATTCGATGGCAATGGGTGCTCTTTGTTGGCGCCGGGGCGTGCGGTAGGATAATGAAAAAAAGCTAGTTGGCGGACGATGCGGGCCTTGAATATTTTAAAGGAACAAATCCCACTGGTGGCCTGGTCTGGCATGCCGACGATGAATTTATGCTTGACCAGGGTTGATATAACCAATCCATAGACTGGAGCAATGCAACGAGGCAATTTGATCAGTGTAGATGATTGAGAGCCAACAACACAAACAAGACGCGATTGAATTGCTCAGGAACAGCGACGTATTGCAGGTGATGATTTTGATGTTTACCGCAAATGGGATATTATTTGACAAAGCGCCCGAAACCCGAGATCAAGACTATATATAAGGGGCTGGTCACACACTAGAGAATTTCCAGTCTGTCACGTAGATGTGAATACGCCTGAGTAATTCGAAGATGACGGAGAATCCGAGCTGGAGATATGGTGAGCGAATGGGTTATTAAACTTCACCCCCGCCTATGCTGGGAACTGACCAAAGGTCATCCATCTCAACCCTTGAGTGCTCCGGTTGCAGAGCATATTGCGCGGCGGCAGCCAGCCAGCCCCTTTTGGGGATAGATTTGGGAAAGGTGTGAAACAGTGTGGTCGACATGCAGGTCTGCTCCCAAAGCAGGCGGCATACTAGCTCCAGAGGCAGACCGTGTCCTCGTTTTACTGCACCGCAAAAGCAAGGACAACCGTTCACAGCGTCTTGAAGCATGTCTACTTCCACTTCCACCCGCTGCTGCCCTTGCGTGATACGTGACGGCAATGGGCCCACGCACCCACACCCGCCCCATCCCAAGCTTCCCAAGCTGGTCGCAACGGAAGCGGAAACTGAAGTGCCGCCGCCATGATGTGTGCGCCTCGCAATGGAAAGATGGTCGTCGTCCCCAACGATGTGACGAAAGGGTGTGATCAAAAAGTGACAGCTTGTCACATCCTGTGTGCTAGGCTCTTCGTACCTTTTGGTAAAAGGTACAGAGTATTATTACTAGCACACAGTAAAGTGGCGTATCCTCCAGGGTTGTGATTCTCCCGGAAACGGTATTTCCTCCTTATGAAACCTCTGCGCCCTGTTGCCATCACGGTTGAGCATTCACTCTTCTACGTGTCTATCACAAATGAGCAAGCCGTCACACACAAAGACAATTCATTCATTGGGGCACATGCCATTGCCAAAACTCCAAAGCTCCTTCCTTGTGCCTTGTGCCTGGCAAGACCTCGGGTTCCCCACTGTTGGGACTCGTAGCGGTGACGGTGACACCAACTTGAGCGAGGTATGGGTCGATGAGAGGAGTCTGGTGTGCTGATGGTGATGGTGATGGTGGGCCTTTGTTCTTTGTCTGGCCGCTTGAAGCAGAATCACCTGAGCCCCGGGTTGTATCACGGATGAATCAGTTGAGAGGACATGTTCTGGCGTGGTTAGCCCGGACTGTGAATAATAAGCCTCGACACCCCCTGGCGCCTCGAGACAGATGTTGGACTGGGCTCGGATCCCCATTTTCTTTAAAAGGCCGCGTCCGGCGAAAGAAGTCCGAGAAGCAGAGATTCGACTCTTCGCCTTCAGCCCAGCTGTTCTTCCCCTGAGGCAGTCATTTTTCTCGGACACATGCTTCACTCGTACCGTCACTCGTACCGTCACTCGTGCTGTCACTTTAATCCTTTCTTTTTTTCGGCTCGACTTGCAACCAACGAAGCCCGAGCGACCTCGATCTGCAGGTCCCTCTCTCCACCTGACGAAGCGAACCCCACCATATTACCAGTTGCTCTGTAATCCGTATCGGCAATAGCAGGCATTCTGCGGTGCTGTCACCGTCGTTTCCTACCTCCTCATCTCCCGTTTCATCATCTCGTTTGCAACATTGCAGTAGTCTACACTCTTCATCACAGTTTCTTTCACATTCATACTCCTCCCTCAGAGTTTGGCCTTGAGAGTTGAAGCTGTTCTTCTTGACGGGCTTTGCCGTAAGAAACACGGCGACAACAACTGGCAAAACGAGGCCCAAGCGGGGAACGTGGTTCGTAGAGCTCCGCCGCCCAAATCGCAGGGTGCGCCTATCCCTCTCGGCTCGCAACATCTCGCATCGTCACTCCTATTCCGTCCAGAGCAGAGCTGCCGTTCTTTTTGCTTCGTCTTCAGTCGTAGCAGAGGGAAATTTTGTCGTCATCGCAACGCCGGGTGTCTCTGGCCTCCGTTGACAATCTGTCGTCGACCGATCACTTTCGAAACCCCTCTTGGAGCACCGCTTACCCCGCCGAACCCTCGTGTAGTAGGTTAGCCAACGATTACCGCTTCGACGCAGCATGTCTCGCTCGAATCCCCCGAACGCGGGAGGCTCTCGCAAAATCTCGTTCAACGTCAGCGAGCAATACGATATTCAAGATGTTGTCGGTGAAGGCGCGTACGGAGTTGTCTGGTATGTACACCACATCTCTCATGACATGGATATCCGCCAGCCAAGTTCAATTGGCGCAGCTGAATACTTTCGTTGCTTACATGAATGGTGCCTAGCTCTGCGATACACAAGCCATCTGGGCAGAAAGTTGCCATTAAAAAGATCACTCCGTTTGACCATTCCATGTTCTGTCTCCGAACACTTCGCGAAATGAAACTTTTGCGCTACTTCAATCACGAGAATATCATCTCAATTCTCGACATTCAGAAACCTCGAGGTTATGACACCTTCAACGAAGTCTATCTCATTCAGGTAAGCGCAGTCCCCCGAACATGCTCTTGGTTTGAGGGTGAGATCCTTGGCGTCTTGGACTATTTTGCTGATGATGACCTGCCATTTAGGAGTTGATGGAAACAGATATGCACAGAGTCATCCGCACGCAAGATCTCTCAGATGACCATTGCCAATACTTTATCTACCAGACACTGCGCGCTTTGAAGGCCATGCACTCTGCGAACGTTCTGCATCGAGACTTGAAGCCATCAAACCTCCTTCTCAACGCGAATTGCGATCTTAAAGTTTGCGACTTCGGGCTCGCTCGCTCCGCAGCTTCCCAGGAAGATAATTCTGGTTTCATGACGGAATATGTTGCTACACGCTGGTATCGCGCGCCAGAGATTATGCTCACCTTCAAGGAGTATACAAAAGCAATCGATGTCTGGTCCGTCGGCTGTATTTTGGCTGAGATGCTCAGCGGAAAGCCCCTGTTCCCGGGCAAAGATTGTAAGTGGAACAGCTTGTTGTGCAACTCACGTTGTGCCTCCAATTTTCACACAAACTCAAACTTGCCTAGTTGGGGGTCTTGACCGATACACTAACGAATATCCGGATTGATCACAGATCACCACCAGTTGACTCTCATCCTGGATGTTCTTGGCACGCCTACAATGGAAGACTATTATGGCATTAAGTCGAGACGCGCGAGAGAATATATTCGATCCCTGCCCTTTAAGAAGAAAGTGCCGTTCAGAACATTGTTTCCAAAGACTTCCGATCTGGCTTTGGACTTACTGGAGAAACTTCTCGCCTTCAATCCTGTCAAGCGTATCACGGTTGAAGAAGCACTAAAGCATCCTTATCTTGAACCCTATCATGATCCGGAAGACGAGCCCACCGCACCACCGATCCCTGAAGAATTTTTCGACTTCGACAAGCACAAAGATAACTTGAGCAAGGAACAACTGAAACAGCTGATCTACGAGGAGATAATGAGGTAGACGCGATTTTGTGTGGATTTATGGGAGGGAATGAGATGCTACAAATTATAAATAATGCATGCCGACAAACCTGTAGCCACAGCTTTCACACCAGGCCGTAATGACGACACAAAAGCTGGTTTCTGGATGGAGCATCAGAGTTGCATTGAGGGTGGCGACATGCCAACTAGCCAAAAAAACAAAAAAAACAAAAAAAACCCCAGGATCGTGAAGCATAGACGTGGCAGTGGGTGGGCATCAGCACTGACGTACACGAAACAGATTGTTCGATGTGTGTGGAACTTTAGTGCTCTGATTCTCGTATTTCATACAACAATTCCTTGACCAGACCCGCGAGAGAGAAAACAGCAGGTTGTTTGCAAGACACCAGCAAATAGCATCTCAACCGTCAAGTGATCCACCACTGCACAATGGATTTTGCACAAGCCATTCCATTGTTGATAAATGACAGTTTGTTGCAAAAGACTTTTGAAGAGAAAAGACGAAGCGTAAGACGATGTTGAGAACACCGACATTCTGGGTTGAATCAACATCACGGTGTGCTGCTGAGGCATCCATTACTCAAGCTAGTAAATACATCTGTTACGACCTCCGCCTTGATTGCCCTGGGTGGCCTGGTGGCAGTGGCGAGGACCTGCCACATGTCTACCTACTTCTTCCCAACCCACTCACTTCCCAACCCACTTGTCATCCCGCTGTCAACTCTACGGTGGCACAAGTCAATTGTCGAGCCATCTGAATCATCGCATTACAACAGCATTCTTATACCATTCTCTTCATAAGCACCCTCCTAATAAGATTGTACTACAAGGCTCAGATCTCTCAACCTTATTACCTTTCACAGCTCTGTGTTGTCCTTGCCCCCCGGCACGGTCAAACTCCTTCCTCTGCCTGAAGTATGGAAGCGGCATGATCTTCTTCACTACCGCTTCAATCCACGCCAAAGACCTCGATGATCCCGACCGCGATTGTCTTCTCACATGATACGTCGGCGCTCAACGACCCAGCGAACGACTGCTCACACTTGCCTTGGCACTAATTCCGGGAAGAGAACTGCGCAGCATGTGGACAGGGCTGATGCGACGTTTCTCAACCGAAGACACTAAAGTCGGCAGCGAACATGACACCGAGGGCCACCAGAATGAAGATGGCGCGAACGGAGTCTTCACATCTGCTGGGCGACGCGCTGCGACGGCCAACCTGTTTCGGCCGCCGCCGCTTGAGCCCTTGGTTCTACATGGATATCGCGAAAGCACACCAAGTCCGTCCAGACTTCTCACGACAGCTGTCGCCGAAGAGATTCGGGCCATGATTCCTGAAAGGCTTCGCATTGTGGAGGACTGGCGTTTGGTTTACAGCCTCGAGCAGGATGGGGCCAGTTTGTCCACGTTGTACCAAAAATGTCGGTCTTTGGAAGGTCGTAGAGTTGGCTTCGTCCTCGTTGTAAAGGACCAAGAGGGAGGGGTGAGTGCGATGTCCTTTGCGCGTCTCGGTTCCTTTTTCTCTCTTGTCTTCTTTCTTTCTGCCTGTCTCGAGACATTTTTTGTATTTCCGTGGCGACCGTGGCTGACAAACGCTATGGCTTGCTGATCTTTGTAGATTTTTGGCGCATATTTGTCCGAGCATCCGCGCCCAGCCCCATCATATTTCGGCAATGGAGAGTGTTTTCTGTGGAGAGCTTCGACGCTTGCCTCCCTTCCATTACCGCCCTCTGCAGATACCACTCACCTTACGCGGAGTACAACTCTGGCATCACAGCCGCCCTCAGGACGCGGAACCTCAACTCCTACCGATTCTGTCAGGTTTAAAGCGTTTCCTTACAGCGGCTTGAATGACTGTTACATTAATTGCGAAACAAGCTTCCTTTCAGTTGGATCCGGCGGAGGCCATTATGGTCTTTGGCTTGACGATACCCTGGATGTTGGGCACAGTTCACAATGCGATACGTTTGGCAACGAGCCTCTCAGTGATGCAGGAGAAAAGTTTGGTGTGTTAGGGGTAGAAATCTGGGTTCTGGGTGCATGAGAGGGGCATCAAGACCATGTTTACTGCCTCTTTAAGTTTCCACTCCCTCTAAAATGAATAGTTCTCTACTTGAACGTCGGTTCATTTCTAACTGTTTGGCACTCCTGTTTCGACCAAAGGAAGAGGTTCAACAGGTACGGTTGTTTTCCGCCAACGGCTAAGCTAAATACAAGACGCCGGCTATAGTGACACTGAGAGAGCAGACAAACGGCATTTCACCCATAGGTGTGAATACATCTGTACAAGTAAACGTTGAGGGTTTCTAGCAATCTTGTGTGAGCTCAGCTAGATCACGATGGGTGCAGTTGTATCGTACGGTCGCGTCCATTCTCTTCAAGTACACGACGTGCTTCCAGGGGCCATTCGTTCAGCATATTCACGGTACAACTCGCCAGGATCGTTAACAACGGAGCAAGCTTTGTGATATAAACAAGCTATTCCAATAAGCACTGAAATAAGTCGTTCGTTCTCTTCCATCTCAAAGCTCCTTCCACCAAGTTGAACTCGACTCCCGCTCTTCCAGAGTTGATGACGTACTCAACTCAGCTGGACCCCCAGTTTGGACGAAAAGTTGATCATACCCCGAAGGATCCCGTCTGGGCTGGGTGTTTCGGCACAAACATCGGGTTCGAAGGTAAACATGTTGACCAAATGAGCCTTGGTTGTGGGACCGATTGTGGCAACAAATGTCTTTCCATCCCTACCGTTCAAATCGATAATGCCTGAGTTTGGGTCGAGGAGACCAAGACCCTGGAGCATGGCATCGCAACCTGTAGGGGAGAAGACAACAACCCAGCGTTCAAGTGCGCGACTCGTCTCCTCTAGCATGGCTCCAAAGTCAGCTGGAAACGATTCCATGATACCGGTTCCATATACCACAACCTCATCTACCTGGATCCTTTTGTCGATTGCCAAGTCAAGGTCCATTAGCATACGAGGTATGACGTCGCGGCGTTGTTCACCAACGAGGAAGAGAAGGGGTGGCAGAGTATCACGATCAGGGTACCACTGACGATAGTGCTCAAGAATATACTTTGCCAAGGCTTCGCCGTTGCCCGTGTGTTCCCCGAATATTTGCAGCGGTGGTTGATATTGAACGGCACTTAGGGCACGCGTAGTGGCAGGGCCGACACTATAGATCGGTACCTTTTGAAGATGCGACCAGTCTGTAGCAATCTCTGACTCTTTGTACGAGTAGTGTCAGTTGAGTGCCTCGATTCTGGCTGGAATGGGCTTTTCAACGAGAATGAAATCATGGTACAACAAGCAACCACGGCTCTGTTGATGTAGCTGTAGCATACCTTTATCATCCTTGATCACCTGCGAAAATGCCTCGACCGCTCGTTGAGATGTGAATATGATCCCCCATACTTTGCGTCACGACGACGGCTGATTTCCTGGGCCAGAAGTAGAGATCGCACGGTACTGATTCCCTCGTCATCAAAACGATGCTGTAGCACGGGCAAGAAATGAGGGTCGAATTTGCCATGAATGGCGCCTTTCGAGAATCGCAGTGATGAGAGAGTTTCTTGATAGGAATCACTGGGAATTGATTTAGTTTTAAGTAATAAAACAGGCACGTTCATGACACCGCCAGAGTCGGCACCCATGTCTGTCTGCGATGGTAAAGAAGGCTCAGACTAAAGCGTAGTGAGAGGAACGACGGGCAACTCGGAGACTCTCTTCTTCGTCCTTGCTCAAGCCTACGATTGAGTCCAATAGCTGAAGGCGCGAAGTGTCCAGTTGTGTCCAGTCAACCCATTCACATCTACGCCAGTGAGTTTAGTGGATCGTTTTCATTTTCACCTCCAGGCGGGCAAACGGCAAACGGATCGCCTGTTATCGATAAGACCGACAAGGTTCACACACCACTCTTAAACATTGTTCGACGACACACCTTTCTAAAATACAAGGGCTGACAAATCCCGTGGTTTGATATTCCAAGGTGTTGCTGGAATAGGCCTCAGCATGGCGCATGATGGACAGGACACAGATTCATCTACGGCGGCATCAGCAAATGCCTCGGGCCACGAGCAACCCGAAAAGCTCCCGAGGGGCGTCGTCATGGGCAAAGATGGCAAACCGTAAGTCCTTTTGCCACGATACCGTTGCCATCACGTGTACCACTGTGAGTCGCCAACCCAGATGGAAATGGCTGACAAGAAGTTGAACGCAGGTGTCGAAGCTGCACATCATTTGCAGCTTGGCGGGACATGACGAGGGGCAGGGCAAGGCAAGACGCCGCGGCGAATGACAAAGGGTCATCCGTCACAGCCACGACGAAGCCCACCGCGTCTCGTGCCGATTGTCCTCCAGACGTCGAGACCCTTGGACGCGGCACTTGGACACTTCTTCACTCCATCGCGGCCACGTACCCAGATGTGCCTTCCATGTCACAGCAGTCCGATCTCCTCTGCTTCGTCAAGCTCTTCTCCAGGCTCTATCCATGCTGGGTGTGCGCGGAAGACTTCCAAAGTTACCTGGGGAAGCAGATGCCCCGAGTCCAAAGCCGTGATGAGTTTGGCGAATGGCTATGCGGTGCTCACAACGAGGTCAACCGTAAATTGGGCAAACCACAATTTGACTGCTCGCAATGGCAAGAGCGCTGGCGCACCGGATGGAAGGATGGACGATGCGACTGAGCGCCGAGGCAATAAAGATGTCCTGCGTCACTTCCCCGAACTCGATATTGAGGAGAGGGGTTGGGCATGATGTCACCCAAAACCCCAAAACACCGGCTTTCCTGTTTCATGTGGAATGGCGGCCTGTAAAGTAGAGGGGCTATGCTCAATAGTGGATAGTGTGTTGTAGGTACATGCATGGATAGGTTGGGTGTTTGTATTGAATATCATTTCTTCGCTCTGAAAGATATCTGTACAGCTGGACCGTAATTCCCTCTGCCTGTCCGCTGGAATCACCAGCTAGCCTCGTGTCCGTACACCAACAGTCGTGGCCGAAGTGATGCCGATTTTAATCGCCTGCTTTTTCCGATGCAGGCCCTCTTCTATGCGTGATAATAGATGATGTCGCATGTTTTTTTTTTTTTTTGCCGGTGATTCCGGAGATGTACGGAGTAGTGGGGTCTCCTTATCCACACCCTTCCATTACATCATCTTGACATGATGACAGACCAGAAGCACCCGTCTTCGGACAACTGGTGGGCGTCATGAGGAAAAGAAGCAGAAAATCCAGTCAACACGAGTTCAAACTCGTATATTACCCCATTGAAACACGCTGTGTCCGCTGTGTCCGCTGTGTCTCCAAGCCCGCTGCCATACACGCTCCAATGCAAAGCTCTTAGCTTGAACCTGCCGTTGCTGAATAGTCAGTACAACGAACACGATCATGGCCCTGGCCTTGTGCATCCTCCTAACACAGGACTCAATCTAGCTCGGATTTCACCATCGTACGCCCAGTTCTGTCTCACCACACTCGGCCGCATCGAACAATGACGGATATACGAGTGCAAAGTTTGGAACAGCCAATCGACGTATCAGAGTATCTATTTCGGAGACTGTACGAGGTCGGTGTTCGGTCAGTACATGGTGTACCTGGAGACTACAATCTAGTTGCACTCGACTATCTCCACAAGTCAGGCTTGCAATGGGTCGGCAGCGTAAACGAGCTTAATGCGGGTGAGTCACAAACAAGTCGTTCAACATCACTGGTCATACTTGAACCAAAAGAGCCTGTCGCCCTCGCCAAGCAAAGACCAAATCTAATCACCCGTGTTTTCCAGCCTACGCGGCGGATGGTTACGCTCGAGTGAACAAGATTGGGGCTCTGGTAACTACCTTTGGAGTAGGAGAACTCTCAGCCATTAATGGTGTCGCGGGAGCCTTTTCTGAGCACATTCCCGTCGTTCACATTGTCGGCTATCCATCTACCGTCTCTCAACGAAACGGCATGTTGCTCCACCATACTCTGGGCAACGGTGACTTTAATGTCTTCGCCAACATGAGTGCTCAGATCTCATGCGACATGGCCAAGCTGAACAACCCGGCAGAAATTGCGGACCAAATCGATCACGCCCTTCGTCAGTGCTGGGTTCATTCCCGGCCAGTCTACATCACCCTCCCTACAGACATGGCGCAGGCCAAGGTGGAAGGGGCGCGTTTGAGCAAGGCAATCGACCTCTCCGAGCCATCCAACGATGCAGAAAGGAGGACTACGTCGTCGACGTCATTTTGAACTATCTCAGTTCGGCAAAGAATCCCATGCTTCTCGTCGACGCGTGCGCCATTCGACACCGTGTTCTTTCAGAGATACACAGCCTCATTGACAAGACCGGATTACCTGTCTTCGTGACGCCAATGGGCAAGAGTGCCATCAACGAGTCTCATGCCAACTTTGGCGGTGTCTATGCCGGTGATGGCTCACATCCTTTGGAGGTCAAGGATATCGTAGAGGCATCAGACCTCATCATCACAATTGGCGCTCTCAAGGTGATTTGACGCTCATACATTTTCACATTCGTATTGGCAGCTGACTTGAGCGTTAGAGCGACTTCAATACCGCCGGCTTCTCCTATAGAACTTCGCAGCTAAAGAGCATTGATCTCCACAGTGACCACTGTATTGTGAGATATTCTACCTATCCTGGTATTAGGATGAAGGGTGTACTGCAGAAGTTGGTCCAGAAGATTGACCCACGGCAACTCAGCATTCAGAAAACCCCTGCTGTGCGAAACGAAGTCAAGGACAATCATGATGAATCACCTACAATCACGCAGGCATGGTTCTGGCCAAAAGTAGGCGAGTTCTTTCGAGAGAATGATATCGTGGTGACGGAAACGGGGACGGCAAACTTCGGCATATGGGATACCAAATTCCCGACAGGCGTAACTGCGCTGAGTCAAGTTCTCTGGGGAAGTATTGGATGGTCTGTTGGTGCATGTCAGGGTGCAGCTCTGGCAGCAAGAGACAGTGGTCGCAGTCGAAGGACAATTCTCTTCGTGGGAGATGGCTCATTTCAGCTGACCGCTCAAGAAGTCAGCACCATGATTCGCCACAAGTTGAATCCAATCATGTTAGACTTCCTTTTCCTTTTTTTTTTTTTTTTTTTTCCCGGTTGTCTCCATGGTCTCTTTCTCAGACCCTCTTCTTCTTCTCTTCAGACTGGATGTGATTTTTTTCATTTAGTTAAAATGCTGACCCATGGCCGCAGTTTTGTTATTTGCAACGAAGGCTTCACTATTGAAAGGTTTATTCATGGAATGGATGCGTCGTATAATGATATTGTCGCATGGGACAACAAGGGTCTCGTTGACGTGTTTGGAGGTAAAGGGGTGGCTCAGAAATACACTGTCAAAACAAAGGACGAACTAAGTTCTTTGTTTGCTGATCGTGATTTCGGCGCTGCAAGAGAGATGCAATTCGTGGAGCTTCACATGCCAAAGAAGGATGCACCAAGGGCGCTTGTGATGACAGCGCAAGCCAGTGCAAAGACAAATGCCCAAGCTGAATAACTCATAGTGAGCACATGCCTAGGAAGGTATTCATCATCGTTCGCTGCTTTGATGGCTTTCTTCGCCTCTGGTGTTCGCGGGGAAAAGGGTGCAACAGAGGACTTGACGCGACCCCCAGTAGGTGCATCTCTTGGCTATCACGAGTGAATACATCATCCGCTGTCGGTCACCAAAGAATATAAATTTTGGGGTTTACGATAGCAGTGCAATAAAAGGGCCAATTTTTACGTGCAAATGATTTATATATAGGGTAGGTGGGCTACGCCGCGTTGCTTGGTCACAACACAGGCGACTACAACCACGACCCAGAAAAACTTTCGACCAGGCAAGAATCGGAGCATACACCAAGCCTAGAAAATCCCAATCGCGAGTAACACCAAGGACAAGAAAGAGCACTGAGTGAGCAGCACTGTGTTTATAAGAACTTGGTGACTTTTTTCGCTGTTCATCGTGCCGACCCAAATCATGCCTGATGCATCGCAAAAACGGAAGGGACCATCAGAGTCCGATGGCGGCACTTCCTATAAGAGAAGTAAGGTATGCGCCAAGAGCAGTTGAGCCATGGACTTGAACGTGATGGGTTGAACATTGCTGATAGGATGCGAATCCCAATGACTCAGAGAGGAAGTGCTGGCAGATGGAAGACTCCGCATCACAGGGACAGAATGCTCGAGAAGGTTGAACTTGGAACGACCTTCCACATTGGCGACCAAGGTATATGGGTTACCTTTGCAAGAGGTATGAGAGACAAAGCTATACGAGAGTTCAAGACCCTTTGTGATGAGGTATGGATTCCCCAACTGAGACTTGTTCGCCCGCGGTCGCCGTCGTCTCTTCTTTCCTCACGTATTATCGGCCAACTTTCAACAGTCATTCCATCCTCAATGCGTATATGAAAATATCCCCAATCGGATACATTTTTGTGCACGTTGACGTGGCTGGATCTGGCATCTTCGACATGACTAACCGTGAGATACTTTTTATTATCCAGTACGGCAAGACCATCTATGGCATTGAAGCACCGACAAATGAGATGGAACGCGTCGGTGGGGGGACGACGAAGATGTAGAGGCATCCATTGAAGCAGAGTTGAGTGGCCTGAAGTCGCAACAGAAAGTAAAGTCCAGACAAATTTTCACGCCTGTGTCTGCGGGCATCGAATGTCTGTTTTTCATGAAGACCATGGAGCCAGTCGAGCCAGGAGCTCTTGCTCAGAAGATGTGCGAAGATGCTCAGGCATGCGCAGATCCTAGAAACCGGAGATGCAAGTACATCAACCGGCTGACGCCGGTCTCTGATACAGAAAAGGCTACAGAGAACGGTATCAACAAGGTAGCCCGCACGGTGTTATCGTCTTGGTTTCACCTCAACGAAGAACCAACGGGAGATTCCAAGCAGGTTTTGGAACCTTCCAACTCGGTCGAGTCAACCCCGGCGTACACGGTATATACCGCATGCCCGACGCTACTACTTGTTCATCACAAAGCAGTCCTGACTAATCATGGCGGTCTAGTATGCCATCCGCCACAACATTCGTAATCATACGACATTCAAGTCAGACGAAGTCATCCACAAGATTGCCGACCTCATAGATGGTAGACACAAGGTCAATCTGAGCAGTCCAGACAAGGTGATTCTGGTGGAAATTTTCCAGGTAGGAGGTCTCTTTTTCTCTCACCCGCTCGTCGGCCGGGAAATTTCGAAGCTGATGGAACAAAAGCTCTTTTGCGGAATATCGGTTGTAGATGGGAAGAAATGGGGCGCACTAAAGCGGTTTAATATGAGCGCTCTTTATGACTTACCTATCCCAGAGGGCAAAGACTCATAACTAGACCACTTGAAACCGAGGTTTCATAGATCCACGTACTCTATTCGCGTATGGGTCTTACCTTCATAGGGCACCGATATACATGCCTCACGAAATCCTCGAGTCCTCTAGAAGGTGTGGTTGTAGAGTAAGCGGGGATCATCTTTGCTAGTTCAAAGAAGCAGGCGTGTGTGCTCGGCAATGCAGTGAATTGAACTGATTACTCCGTACTAGCCATAAACATAGTGAATTCCTACAAGGGGTCCTACAAGAAGCTTCGATCCGCGTGCATCCGCCTGTTCAACCAAAATGTCAACCTTCCAATGTTGACGTTCAAACTGTGGGCCGCGGAACCCAACCGATTTCTCGCCTAAGTCGGCCAATTATTAGTGCCTGTCGTGTAATCCGTAATTATTAGTAAGACTCGTCATGTCGCATCAGTGCGGCAATCCGGGATTCCAAGTGTAAAGAAGCGAGTTCGCTAGTTGTGAGCCAATGACAGCTCACCACAATGCCACCATGCTTCATATGCTTTCTTGGCTGACGAGCACGTCGCCGCAGGACTGGGACTTGAGACTTGACAACTTCCAGTAAAATCTACTCGGGCTTACAAGTACATCCCTTCTCGACCTGTTCATCAACATGTCACTGCCTCGAGTCGCGTACACGACCTCGGCACTGAATCCTTTGTGGACCTCTGGGCGTCTCGTTCCTTGGTTCTACTCATCTTTGTGACGGAGCTTATTTCGGCATTCATTTCCTCCCACCATGCCGCACCAATAAGTACCTAGCTGGTACGCTGTTTCCAAGTACTGACCTAACTTCTGCAGAACCCTTATACGAGACCCAGCATAACGCCGTCAATGCAACAGAGAACATGCCTGCTTCGCTGCTTCTCCGTCTTGGCCGTCTGTGGCTGCCGTCATGAGCAAGACATCTTAACTACCTAGGTAGTGGAACTGATCGACCGACCAGTTCAGTGCTAGACCGTGAGCCAGCAAGGGTTGCATAAAACAAAACGTCTATTCGCATTTACTCAGAAATTTTACCCAACACTCAAACTTCGGTGCCCGTGCCTTATAACTTCTTCTCCTGATGATAAGCCGTGGCCATGCTTGAATGAATTCAGTATCACAAAGTATGCGGTTCCTGTTCCCCTGATACTATTCCGCCCGTCTCACCAAGAGCGTTTGGCCACTTTCGCGAAAAGATCGCGCGTCAATTGAAGTTTCGAGTATCACATGTGGGAAGAAAAGCGATGTCTCGGACGTTCAACCACAAAACCCATTTCTTACCTCGTTGTCACATGCGAGCCGCCGAAGGTTGTGATGTGCTACACAGAATCGCCGAGGCTGAACCTGACATTCATGTTACCAAAGAATCTCCTAAGATTGTTCTTAGTAGCACATTTGACATGAAGAATTCGCTGCAGGTTATGATCATGGATGATGCCAGCCGCCTTACCGTGGAGAGAGTTGGCCCCGTCGCTTCTAACAAGTTGCATGTACATTTCATCGCAAAATCCGACGAGGGAGAATCATTCATATTGACGCTGATACCAACCCCAGCACGATTTCTTCGGTTCGAATGTCTGTCTTTAAAGGCTGAAGCAGGTCTCTTGCGTTGGCTCTCGAGCCACCAACAGAGCTCATCTATGTATGACGAGCGATCCAAGCTGAAGGAATTGCTGAATGACACCAAGGCCGAGAAGGAAAACAGACAATCTTCGAACGTCTGCAGGGACTTCCAAAAATTCGTGCCAAAGGTCATCAAACAAGGATATATGACTTGTCCAGACGGAATCGAGTATCTTCTAACCCGTCGACTTCGTGGAACCACGATTTCATCCATCACCGAAACCTTGTCGCAGCAGCAACGAAAATCTGTCGATTTTCAAATAGGACAGCTAATACACGATATATCAACTTATGAATCACCCAACAGCCGATTTGGCAGAACATCAGCAATTCTAGAACCTTACTTTGGGCGCAGTGACATGACTCTGCGTGGCACGGCAAGCTATCATACTCAGGGTGACGCATACCGGTCCTGGTCCGAGGCTTTTCTCTCACTACTCGAGTCAGTTTTAAGAGATGCTGAGGATGTTAGCATATCAGTTCCATATGACAAAATTAGACGCCATGCTGGCCGGTTCAAGCACGTTCTCGATGAGGTGACGGTGCCGCGACTGGTTATATTGGATGCAGGTCAAGACTTGAACACTCTTGTCGCTGCGATCCATCCTCGCGAACAACAAGGGAAGGACTATCCTTTGGAGAAACGTTCGCATAGTATTCTTACTTCACAGCACAATCGGTTTACAGGTTCATCTTCCACGATATCAGAACATGGTGATATCGATACTTGCCGGGTTGATGAGAATATAAGAAGAACGGACGAGACCGAAACCGAGACCAAAGATGCCAACGGTCGGGTTCTCGAGGTTGTTGGTTTACAAGATTGGTATGACAGCGTATTTGGGGATCCAATCTTCACTTCGGTGTTAAGCCAGAACGGTAATGCAGATATTTGGACTGGGCTACTTTGTCAGGCAAAAACCTCGCAAACAACCACAAATCTTGAAAAGGATTCAACACAGGCTCGTGTGCGCGTGCTTCTATATGAATGCTATCATGCACTAGTTGCAATAGTCACGGAGTATTATCGAATGGGTCTGGACAGTGATGACCGAGAATTGCCTGCACGGAAAAGGCTGCTTCAAGCGTTGACCAAACTGGATAGCATTGGCAGCTGCATGGAACTCAGACGGCACAATGTTGATCTAAAACTGCCTCCGGCAAAACAAAGGAGGTTGGCTTGACTGGTGGGCCACTCCATGTGTTGTTATGCACATTCAACTGCATGACTGTCATACCTATCCATACATACATTGCATTTCTGAGGCAACAGAGCAGTTCAGATGATAGCCTATCTAACTGTTATTATGACACTTACTATTATACGCGTTACTTGCCAAGCCCGTTCGTGCCGAAAAAAAGGAGGGGGACCTTGTTTGACTATCATCTTAATCAGCCTCATCCCGGGGCAACGTGAGTCCCATCATGCCTAAAAGATTGCTTGCTGGTCCGGCCATTCCCGCTTGACTTTTGAAGCTTTCCAAGATGTTTTTGGCTAGGTAGTAGTCAACGTTGACCGCGTCATCATCAGTTGCATCGTCAGACCTGACTCCTGACTGGCTCTGTCCATCTTGAGCTTGCCATTGATTCAGCTCTAGGCCCTGCAAACCGTCGCCGGGTGTGAGACTGAGAGCTCCGTGTTGTTTCAATTCGGCCTCAAGCTGCGCCGCTAGTTGTTGCAGTTCATTTGATTCGACTTGGTTTTCCATTGACACTGATAGAGAACTGTCGTTCAATTCGCACGGCGCGTCATCCGCTGCACCCGCTGCAACATCGTGAGGGAGACTCATCATATCCCTCATTATCTGCGCGAAAGCTCCTTCGTTGAGCTCGACAGTCTCGTACTCGGAGCACTTTTCCCCATCAAAATTTGCCAATGCTTCGTCGTCATCGTCATCCTCTTCATCATCGTCATCGTCCATCGTGTCAAAGTTGACGCCATCTGTGTCTGCTTTCTCATCATTCAGGAACGTCTCAAAACGAGACACGATCTTGTTCAGATCAATTTGTGTGTCGACATCATTGAGTCCAGGAGGTGCTTCCTCGGGCCGCCTGGATTGTCGACCTTCAAGCTGTCGTTCGAATTCTGAGAAATCTATGTCTAACCAACGATCGTCATCATGGCGCTTGTTATCTTGCCAATCTTCCATGTCTTTGTCGGTAGGTAATGCGTCATCTCCATCCTCCAAAAAGTCCTGTAGTATAATATCCAATTCCCGAACCACCCGATGCTTGCTCTTGTTCGCGATTCTTGCAAGCATTTCGTATCCGATCGTTGTCTTCATGCCCAAATCAAGATGTGAAGAAGAATTTTGAGCAGATGCGAAAGCGGGGCTATGTGAAGTTGTTGGAAACAGATGTCGCCATCTATAAGGAGGCTCGAAACGCTGCGATCTGAGTTGAGCAAAAAGTATCTTGCTAAACTGAACACTGATCGTAACTAGATCATCAGGAGGAAATACGAGTTGACTAGATTTCGACATAATGGGTTGCAAGGAAATGGCATCTCGGAGATAAAACATCTCAATAGCCATTGCGATAGACTTGGGTTTTGCATGCAAAATATATGCGAGTTTTCTCGGTACGGTTACCAACGAGCAGTGTGAAGACGTTTTCACGAAGTCCGGATATTTCCGAAGTCGATAGAATGCTTCTCTCTCGATTGGAACAGAGTGAAGTAACGTATTGGGCTGGTGTCTCAGATAGTCAACAGCATGGCGCAAGCTGATCTTTCCCACATTATCATCGTTTTGATCGTGGTTCTTGTCCAGCATGGGGATGATGTACAGTTTTGATTTATGCAACCAGACCCTGTTCTCGTCTACTTCAGGATTGATCCAGTCCGGCAATGTGTTTGCTGCCTCGATTAGCAGAAATTCGCCATCGGTATCAGCTACGCGGATCCAAAGGGAAGGGAATGATTTGGTCAACTCGCGTAGCATGTAGACGATTAGCCACTCATCCTCGATAGCCTCTCCATAATCTGTGATTCCATATAGAAACATTAATCCTGTGGGAGCATGGCCAAACATTAGTTAGCATCGGCTAGGCCGGGGAGCGAGATTCCCATTACTTGCGCGCACCATGACTTATCTTGAGCTCAACAGAGAATTCATCTCTTTGCCAAATATAGGACTTGGTCAGACTTTGACAAAGTTCAGTAGAAGCTTTTCTAACCGCTTCAAGCGACTGCGTGTGTGTCGTGTTATCTAACTGTTGGTCGATGATGAAAAGATAGTACTCGACACAGTTCTCTGCGATTTTTCCCCGCCCAGTAACCGAGGTTCGCATACTCCTGCAGGCTGCCTCGGGAAGCAGCAGATTTTGCCAAGTTGCAAGCCGAATAAGGTCAGTGTGCAATCAGAATGTTCTTCTTTGACTTTGACAATGAAAAGACTCTAAGCACTGGAGACCTGGCACAGGCGTGGCACCCTGAGCTCGGTAAATCGGGGGTTGACAACGGCGCTAGATATTCAAGTGGGGCTTTTATCCTCACAGGGCAGGGTGGGTAGGCGGCGAAAAAGCCCCGCTATCTGACGCGGTGCCTGTCGCGTCTGCCAGCTAATCGACGAGTTCCGAGTTACTTCCTCGTACCCAGACAGAAGCGGTCTGCATCTACCAGAGCCTGTGCACCACGGACAATGGGTCGCCAAAGCAGTCTATTACCTTAAGAAGGGGTACAAAACAGTCTATTGCAGACACCCATGATTGCAATGGCGCCACACAAGCGCGCCAGAAGGGCTACAGGCACCGAAGGCCAGGAGGATGTCTTGCCAGCACAAGACGCCATTCCACCTTCCGCCAAGGAATCACAAGTGGTAAGAGTTGCAGTGATAGATTTCAAACATGCGGGCTAAATCTGGACCACTAGAGGAAACGGCTCCGAGTGTCAGCCAACGACTCGCCAACCAACATTCGCCATGGATCCGTCGCATACGATGCTCAATCAAACTCCGGAGACGAGCCCGACGAATGGACAGATAATATACCTCCACCACCTCAGACCCAATACGAACTTATGAGAGATGCTGGCTTCAAGCATCTGCAGAACACAGAGAAAGATGACCTCGAGGCGACGCAGAAACTCAGATATCGGCCGGTAAATGTTGGTAATAACATGGCTGCAGAGGGTGGGATTATAGAGAGTATCACTTGCTATAACTTTATGTGTCACGAAAGACTGCATGTAGAGCTTGGTCCTCTGATCAACTTCATCGTTGGTGAGAATGGCAGTGGGAAGAGTGCTGTTCTCACGGCCTTGACGCTATGTCTCGGAGGCAAAGCGAGCGATACGAATAGAGGCGGCAGCTTAAAGTCGTTTGTGAAGGAAGGACAGGATCATGGAAGTCTTGTTGTAAAAATCAAGAACGCCGGATCCGACGCATACCAACCTGACGTATATGGAAATTCAATCATCGTTGAGCGACATTTTTCCAAATCCGGCAGCAGCGGGTTCAAAATCAAGAATGAGCAAGGCCGCAGCATATCAACAAAGAAGCAAGAAGTGGACGAGATATCTGAGTGGTATGCGTTGCAAATGGGCAATCCATTGATGGTACTGTCTCAAGATAATGCTCGGCAATTTCTCAACTCTGCCACCCCGGCCCAAAAATACAAATACTTCGTATCTGGGGTGCAGCTAGAGCAGCTCGACAACGATTATAAAATGTCTCAAGATACCTTGGACAAAACGCTTGTTTTACAGGAAGAACTTGACGGGAAAATTGATCATGTTAAAAAGGAGATGGAGGAGTCGCAAAGGCTTGCTGAGACTGTCAGCAGGAACAGCAGCCTACGAGAACGAGCCCGACACTATAGAAATCAACTAGTTTGGTCACAGGTTGTGGAGCAGGAACAGGCTCTCGAGAAACAGACTGCAGAGCTAGCGTTGAGAGCACAACAAATTTTTGAGACAGAAAGCACTTGTGAGGTGACCACCAAGGCATTGGATGATGTTCAGGAAAAGCTAGATCGTTCCAAAGCCGCCAGGGACGAATTATATGATCAATCTGGAGCTATCGAGGAGTCGATCCAGACCGCGGAAGGCGTATGGGATACAGCACAGAAAGAATTGGCGGATTTACAACGCGAGGAGAGAGATGCATACGCCCGCCTCCGAATAGCAAATGATGAAATCGAGACGTATAAGGCGAAGATTCAAGAAGAGTCGAACAGGCTCAACGAATCAACTGGTTCTGCCCGGACTGAAAAGGAATCTGAAAAACAGAGCGCACAGGCTAGGCAGGTCGATTTGAATCGTCAGATTGAAGACTGCAGGCAACAGCTCCCATCTTTCTCGTCTAAAGAAGAGGAAGTCAAAGAATCCATAAAGGGGCAACAGCAGAGAATGGCCCGCAAGAAAAATGACATTATCCGGGTTGAGTCAGGGATAATGGAGCTTGAAAAGAGCACAGGCTCTGTGTATGATGGGTTTGAGAAGGACATCTCACAATTGGTCCGGAACATTGCCACGGATTCAGGTTTCGATAGCAAACCTTTGGGACCGCTGGGTGTTCACATTAGACTCCTGAGGCCTGAATGGTCGGGCATTTTGGAGAAAACGCTCGGGGAAGCTCTGAACGCGTTCGTTGTGAAGAGCAAAAGAGACCAAACCCGCCTGTCAGCATTGATTCGCCAGTCTGGTGTCAAAAGGCCGCCACCCGTATACATCGCCTACGGTGGACGAATCGAAACCAGGAACCAGGAACCAGCTGAGGAATTCGACACAATTCTACGCATCCTGGAATTTGATGATGACTTAGTTCGGTCACAATTGATTATCAACAATCAGATCGAGAAGGTCATTCTGGTCAAGAATCGAGTAGAGGCTGAAAAAGTCATGATCGATGACGGTCCCCGCGCAACGTTGCAGCCTGCATTTGTTTTCACGACGGCAACGGAAAACGCGGCCACGGGCTACGAATAACAAATCGAGCTGGCACAATTGGTACAAGTCCTGTGATACCATATACCGCGCGACCGAGAATGCAGTCAGATTCAGCCGGACAATTAGCTCTGCAAAAAGACGACTTGAAACATCTTGAGATGGAAATGAGGGATATTATCGCCGAGGCGAAACAAAAAAACAATATCTGCAAGAAGTCAAGTCTGGGCTAGAAGCACACAAACAGCGCATTTTGAGACTTGAAAATGATCTTCGAAGAACGCTCGCCGACATCGACAAAGTCTCCGAAGATTTGGACAGCTTTGAAGGTGCTGATGCGCGTCTAGATTCGCTGCGAACCTCGCTCGCCGCAAAGCGTGTGGAGGCAGATCGACTGGGCATTCAATACGGCAATATGGCATTGGAGAAGCGGGAGCTCAGCGCCAAGGTTGAAAAGGCTAAGAAAGAGCTGGACGTTGTGAATAATCATCACACAGACTTCCAAAATCGTGTTACCAAAGCAGAGAAAAAGTGCCAAACGCTTGAGTCTTCGAGGCGAATCGCCCTTGGCCGCAAGAACCAGGCTTTTGAAAAGGCGGACTTGGAGAAATCCTCACTCCGTCGAGCTGAGGCTAAATGTGCCAAGAAATCGGAGGAAGTTCAAGATTTCATTCGACAAGCTGAAGAAGTAGCTCCCGGTAGAGTACATGTTCCAGATGGGGAAGACTATCGGAGTATCGAGAAGAAATACCAGAAACTACGTGAGCAGTTGGAGCTTCGCGAGGCCCGACTAGGGGCGACTGAGCAACAAATATACAGTCGCGCTGACGAAGCTAAAACCAAGTACGACGCCTTCATGCGGCAGATCCAAGATGTTGATGAAACGGTCAAGTCCTTAAAACACGCAATTGCGGCTCGATTAAATCTGTGGCGACAATTTCAGCGCCAAATCAGCGCTCGCATCCGAATCCAATTCAATTATCTTTTGAGCGAACGTGGCTTCAGAGGCAAGATAGACCTTGACCATCGCAGTCGAAGAGTGAACATTCATATTGAACCCGATGAGACACGCAAGAGTTCCACGGGGCGAAATACAAAAACACTGTCTGGCGGTGAAAAATCATTCTCTTCAATATGCATGCTTTTGTCGGTATGGGAGGCGATTGGCTCGCCTATACGATGTCTTGACGAGTTCGATGTATTCATGGACAATGTCAACAGAGCTATTAGCACAAATATGCTTGTAAGAGCCTCACACTCCTCCAACCACTTGACTGCGTTTGCGATTCAAGAGACTGGCAATTAACAACAGCACAACCAGGTTGACACCGCCCGTCGCTCTGTATCGAGGCAGTATATTCTAATCACACCCAACGCAATAGAGGGTCGGGCCAGGCTGGATAAAGACGTGAAAATCATCCGGTATGCTGTTGCCAACGAAGTTTGACTGATGAACGGACACTAATTCCTCGACTTCTTAGACTGACTGATCCTCGACAACGAACATTGGCATAATGGTGATCCGCGCTGTGTTTTGTAGTCTATTGTCCTATCCTGCTTTTCGGAGTGTCTGGGGAGTTTTGATCTGAGGAAATAGTGTTTTCAAGTGATTTACGAAGGCCAAGGCAGCGAGATATCACGATGTTGTGTTTTGTCAAGGTAGTCTTCAGCTGGAGTTCAATCACGAGTAGCCTTTTTCTGATTAGATAATGTACAGTTCTAGTTTCTACACAGGGTGCAATCTGCCCCAGTGAGCATCAAACTTCTATGATTACAACTTTGCACCTTTGCTTCTGAGCACGTTTACGCCTGCATATGCGGTGAAGTTGGTCCAGGTGCTGATGCTACCGATAAGCCCTCCCATGGTTGCCGCCTCGTCTACTCTTCTTGACATGAAGTTATGCGTGTCAACGAATCCGGGAGACTTGTCGTTGGTCATGAAAAGTTCGCTTGTGCTGTATACTATCGATAGTGATGCTCGTTTCGGATACCACGAGAAGTCGACAGACTTGTCGCCAGCGAGGTACCATATCTCGTCCGACAGCAGTGCGAGTTCCTTCATAGAAAGTGTAACATAACTGGGCTGCGCCATAACGGCTAGTGCCTACATTTCAAGGCCGTCAGCTGCGTGTCATACAAGGGGAAGCAATAACCCCACATCTTGCCATTTATGAATAACATTCTTGTTTGCGAGTAATCTTGCCCATATGATATCGGCGATCTTGGTCCCGGTAGCCCCGCTGGATCTGTCCTTATCGTTGGTCTCAAACATAGTTTGACACCTTTGTGCAAGGCTGAGCCTTTGCCTGACTAGGTGGAACCGAATTAGGCTGAATACTCCATCTGACAGTACGCCAGGACTAATGTCAAGATAGCCTGCGTCGCGAGCTCCTTGATTCAAGGAACGATGGGAGAATCCATGTTTCGGAACGTGTCGGTAGGCCGCAGAGAGAATGGCGTCCTCGACGGTACTTGATGACCGCAATGGGCGAGTGTTCTCGTATGAGTGAAAAGTCCTTTGGGGGAGACGATGAGCGCGAGAAGCCCAAGTGCGTGGTGCGAATCGACACAGAGCGGCCATGTTCGGTCGATGGCGCGGTACTCGGAATCAATATCGAGCTCGAATGGGTTTGAAAGTACTGCTGGGGAGTTGATAAGCTACAATGCCGTCATCGCTGCAAAAAAAATGCACTTTCTTCATCCAGCGTGGCCGTGATTGTACAGGCGTTGAATATGATTGTTGATGTTTGATTTAATAAAATAACACGTCATGACAGAATTGAGCAGCTGGCCAGTGGGGTTGACGAAAGACAGCGTCGGTCCTCTAGGGTAGTTTATTTTGGACCGTCGCAGAGAGAATCAATCCAGTGTATATGCATACCTCTTTGGTGAAGGCAAGGCCCCGCGGCGGTCACTACATGGGCTTGTGTGCAATTAACATCCCCTAATTAAAGCTACATTTACTCCGTACATGCCTATATAATCCATAGAGCTATAGGTACCTGAATCTTAGGAAGATACCTAGTATTTAAAATTCTACGCTAGTAAGAGATACTGAATAATCCTAGTGAAATACACGTAAAAGAGAGTGTTTTTTACCCCACTTAGTGCCACACTAAGCTATGGAAAGGTCTGTTATTGGCCTGCTGCCCCTAGTTTTGTACCTTACAGAACTACGGAGTAGGGGCTGTAGTCACTGTAAAATCATTCAGGGGTTAAACTGTATACACGTATGCACGGTTTGTCGCGCTAGTCATGTGAAGTTTTCATCCTTAGTTAATAAATTACACAAGCGGAGCAACGCTTCCGCGACCTGACCATCCCATCAACCTGTTTTGTTTAACCTCTTGCATCCTCTTTCTTCGCTGTGTGCAGCTCACGAGTCTCGGCCCACAGATTGGCTCGAAACCGGTGCGCATTCTTTCCCCTTGATAAAATCACACATACCGGGTACTTAGCAGAGCACTTCGTACCATCATCATACTTTGCCAATCATCGAACGCGCGGAACTTCAGTAAGTGATTGGTCTTGCAACGAAGAATTCAGTCCCCATTGATACTATCCACCTGGAAAGGGGTATATGGTACCTACACTATTCACAGCCTTTACCTCGCGGTGCTTCTGTGTCACCCTCTCCTCTCGATTCCTGTGCTTGTTCACGGGTAATCACTTATTTGTTGATGAAAGTGGGTTGACTCATTGCACCTGAGGTAGGGTAGCTTGCAGCTTGACCCCCTTGTCACTCCTCCCCGTGTTCTCCCATTCGCTGCCTCAGTTCATTCCCCTCGTTCGAGCTGGCGGCGCGTTTTTTTTTTCATTCTTGTCAACCTGCTCTGACAAGCTCACCCAATTGTCTCCCACCCTCTTCGTCGCGCCGCCACCATCCCGATTCTGACCTTTGTTGCATCTAGCTTGCATTTATGCGAGAATCTGTTGTTTGCTGACTGTTCCGGTCTCTCTCCTGACCAGACGGTTCGGTTCGTCTTTCGTCATATTCCCGACCATTGCCCGCTACCTGGCTTGAGCTACCCTCCTTCTGTTGGGACACCCGCTCGCCTTTCACCGAGCATCGGGCACAAAGCCTCGTTGTCCGCAACGCTTTTAGACTGTCATGGGTACGTCCAACTCCCTCCCTCCCCTCTATTGCATCTACCCGCACCTCTCTTTACACCGTCAACGACGCCTGTGAAAATCAGGCTTCTACTAGCCTCTGCTTTTTTACTGTGTGAGCTTTCGCTTGCCGAATGCGACGATTGCTCTGCCTGTTCGTCTCCGTGCTACTCAGCATGTTGCGGGTCGTCCATGTACGATAAAGCTCATATGTCATCACAGAGCAAATTGATGCGATTGCCTACCTATCTAGGTACTCAACTACATTTGTTGACCCTGGCACTGTGTCTACTCACAACTACTTGCATTATACTCGCATTTCATCATACACTGCATTATCACAAGGCCCCTTACCTGCATGTTTTCACACCTACCTACTTTCTTGCCAAACAGTTCTCTCTGATACAACCCCACACTCTTTCCTCCCTAGCTTTCTGTCTCCCGCTCTGTGGTTGTCATCGCCTGTCATTTAATGCCTCTCTGTCGGCAACACGCGGCCATTCAGACATCTAACTTTTCTTGAATAGCTGATTCAGGCGATACCTATCGACCCGTAAGTCACTCTGTCTGCATGGCAGCTTCCCTCAATTTCTCTTATTCCTTTTCTCTCTATCGCCTCGATCATTTTTTTGAGATATGCCTTTTCGCTGAGGAGGACGGTGAAATGTACCATAAGGAACCTGAATGCATGGCAACACAGAATGAAGGCTATTTGTTTTCCTTTCTTGTGTACATCAGGCTGCCGCTTTCGAATGAAAGGAACGACCACTCTTGCAAATGCGTTGTTGTTTTTGGAGGATTTTGTATGACCAATTTTCTTTGTGCACGGCGCTTTGTTTCGCTCCTTGAATTTGGATGGTTGCATAACCCCCCCCTCCTTTTTCAGTCCCCGAAGCTGTCCTTTTATCCATCGAGCAGAGGCTTTCTCGTTGCAATGATCTGACCGCCAGAGGCTAACACTCAAAAAAGCGAGAGAGGTCCCGATCACCCCGTCGACGCTCCAGAAGCCCAGGCCGACAATCTCGCAGACGATCATTCTCACCTCGTAGCAGGTCAAACAGCAGAGAGGAATATCGTCGCGGCCGCGATCGCTCGCCCATGACCGGAACAGGAGCCCCAAGTGGAGGATCCAGTGCAGGCTACGGTGGACAAGCACCGCACCGATCCTATGAGGAACGAGCTGTAGCGAGAGAACAAATGATGAGCAACATCCGCGAAACATCACAGCAAGACCGCCGTGTCTATGTTGGGAATCTTGCTTATGACGTAAAATGGCACCACCTAAAGGACTTCATGAGACAGGGTAAGATGCTTGATAATAAAAAATGCCTGTAAGCAAAGCTAACCAGTTCTTTTGCAGCCGGAGAAGTGCTCTTTGCGGATGTGTTACTTCTTCCGAATGGAATGTCGAAGGTGGGCTTTATCAAAATAGTCTTTGGCTGGCGTTTTGTCTTTCTCCTTGCTTTCTTCTCCTGTTCCTTTTTCCCTCTCTGTTTTTTTCACATATCCCCTTGTTGGCTATTGATGGATGGCTGGGTTGACGGGTATGGACGATGTCCTGGATGACTGTAGGGATGCGGGTGAGTTCCTCTTGTGATTTGATGCATGCAGAAATGAGCAAGTACTTACGGTGCAACCTCAGAATTGTGGAGTATGCAACGAGAGAACAGGCTCAACAAGCTGTTGCTCAGCTCAGCAACCAAAACTTGATGGGTCGTCTAGTTTACGTCCGGGAGGTGATTATCACTCAATTCCACTTTGTTGCGCTTTATCGCTTACTACTGCAACAGGATCGCGAAGCAGAGCCTCGATTCACCGGCGCCACCGGTGGCAATCGCGGCGGATTCAGTGGAGGTATGCCAGGAGGGTTCAACGGTAATCAAGGAGGATATGGTGGTCCTCCCTGCGCAGGTGGCCGGCAGATTTATGTGGCCAACGTTTGTCTTTACCCATTGTCCTTATTTTTCCTGTAGCAGCACTGACTAGCCTCAGCTTCCATTCAATGTTGGGTGGCAGGACCTCAAGGATCTGTTTCGGCAAGCAGGTGAGTATTATGAACGAAGTATTTGTGCTTGACTTGTCCCCTCTTTGGATTTCGCTAACCCTATGTCAGCTCGCTCGGGCAGTGTCATCCGTGCCGATGTCCATAGTGGACCTGATGGTCGCCCAAAGGGCTCCGGTATTGTTGTTTTCGAAAACCCGGACGACGCTCGTAATGCCATTCAGCAGTTTAATGGATATGATTGGCAAGGCCGGATGCTAGAGGTCCGCGAAGATCGTTATGCCGGCGCTGGTGGGGCGGGCTTTTCAGGTCGTGGTGGCTATGGAGGTGGCATGAGAGGAGGATTTGGCGGCGGTTTCGGCCGCGGAGGTTATGGTGGCGGCCGTGGCGGCTTTGGCATGGGTGGTCGTGGTGGCTTTACTGGAGGAGCGCCGTTCGACCCTTCACCCGCTGCTGCTGTAATCCCCCCGAACCCTTTCACTGACGGCGCCACGGCCGGTTCCGAAAAGAGCGAGACTATCTATGTCCGTAATGTGAGTGGTTATAACACCTTTATTTTTGTGATTATCGGACTGCAAATTGCTAATGCTTTATCAGTTGCCTTGGTCGACGAGCAATGACGATCTCGTAGATCTCTTCACGACCATTGGTAAAGTGGAACAGGCTGAGATTCAGTATGAGCCTAGTGGTCGGTCCAGAGGCACTGGCGTCGTTCGATTTGACAGTGCTGATACTGCTGAGACTTCTATTGCAAAATTCCAGGGCTATCAATACGGCGGTCGTCCGCTGAACCTGGGCTTTGTCAAGTATCTCAACCAGGCTGGCGGCGATAACATGGAGACTGATGCTCATGGCGGTCTCACTCAGGACCAGATCATGTAGTTAACAGAGGGTTTTCTGTTTTTCTGTTTTGGCTATCCTGAATTTCAGCCACACAACACAGTCTTGGCGTCGTGATAATGGCAACCACACAACATTCCCCATATATCATGTTCCCCAATGGCCATCATGTTATTTTTGTTTCTCATTCCTTAGTAATTCTTCCTGTTCGTTATTGATGAAAGTGTTCAATGGGTTCGGGGCTCAACGCTCCAACAGGACATGGCCCTGTAACGTTGACATACTGAAACATGGCTACAAAGCTATGTCATTCGTTAACTTGGCACGAAATGGGATGGCGGCACTCGAACCAAGGTGAGAAATATAGCTGGATAAGACGGCATGGCAACTCTAACTCAGCTTGTCTGGAATCAACCGGTGATGAGTTTGTGATGCAGTTCAAGATCGTAGTGGTGTGTTGATACCAAGACCTGCTAGCCATTCGCAACAAAGCGCCCACAGTCGAATTCTAGCGTGTGATAAATTTAGCTAGCATGGAATCTAGAAAGGTCTCGATGCTGTGTATGAATTGATTGACATTGTGGTTGACATGGTTTATGCCCATATTCCCATCGTGAGTT
Source organism: Epichloe scottii (assembly GCA_021950295.1). Lineage (NCBI taxonomy): Eukaryota > Fungi > Ascomycota > Sordariomycetes > Hypocreales > Clavicipitaceae > Epichloe > Epichloe scottii. Next base: position 4,111,720 of record CP083247.1, on the reverse strand, counting down.
CAGCGTCAATGCATTGGTTCAACAAATATAATGTGGTATGTTTACATTGAAGAGTTGACATCACGGCCCGTATCGTGTGAACGAGGCTTTCCTCATCCATAATTCTTTCCCAAGTTGATTTTTTAACCTGACACATGGTAAATAGAGCAGGAGAAGCCTAGTTCGGTTCATTGGCTACAGAAGAATATTTCATCAGTGATTATTTGGATAGCTGCCGAAACCATATTGCATTATTTCAGTTCTCGATTGTTTTGTAAGCCATTTCTCGCCATCTATGCAATACTACCCGCATCCCCAAGCCCGTGCGGGTATCTAGGTACTGCACAATCGTGACTCTCAATACGTGTGCACTTTAATCTCACGACGTCGTCTTCTTCTTCTTTGCCTTGGCCTTCTTCTTGCTGCGATCCCTTGGCTTGAGCGCGGCCATCCCTGCCTTACAAACATCGGCATATTGGACATAGAAGCTTTCAATATCATTAGGCTGAACAATCGTCGACATCTTGACCTTCAGATCTCTTTGCCTTTTTGACTTGCCATTAGTTGCTCTGATGATCAGGGGCTTTGGGCCTCCACCATCCTCGTGAGTCAGCATGTTGTTATCACCCAAGTTCGCTTGGTTAAAGGAAACTGCAAAAGGATTAGTGGTGTTCGGCTTTATGCTGACGAAAATGGCTAGGTTGGGATGTTTGTCGTGACGAAATAGGAGGCAAGCTCATTTGGAAGACTCTCGACAGCAGTGGCATGACTCTACATACATCGTTTTTGAACCAGATAAACGGCGCCATGATCAGTGCCTCTCCTTCGATTGAAAAGCTCTACAAGTTTGTCGAAAAACTTGGTGTGCGGCGGTTTAGTGTATTGAAAAACAACTGGCATCTACGCCTCGAAGGGGGCTTAGCAGGGCGCACTGAGCCAATATACTGACCTCATCTCGGCTCAAATGCTCTGTACTCATTTCGATGACCAGTGCATTTGAGTTTTTGATTGATCACCCTCGTATAAAATCTCTTTGCTTCCGCTGAAGACTGCTTCGGAACTGGGCAGATTGCGACGGAGGTTGTTCTGTGAGGGGCAAAGTCGACCTTGGTCGGTCGTAGACAGTCTGAGTGGGTTGCCCATTGAGTCGACCACAGTTGCTCCACTTTTTCTTTTTTCTTTCTGGGACACTTGCGTATCATAAACAACCACAAGTAAATCTGACCCCCACACAACCCATTTGTTCGATGCCAAATTTACTGAAACCATTGACCGCTTTGTCTCTTACCTTCAGTAAACCTTCATTTTTGGCTCTCTGTTACAATATCCAAGTTGTTATGAGTCTTCAGGGCACAGCCGATGGTATCAACCAGCAGCAATTCATCAACGTCTGCACATCTATTGATACTGCAGCAGTCAAATTTCCATCGGCTGGTGGAACGTGAGATATCTGACATCCTGAAATGCCTTCTATTTCGCTTCCTGAGCGGCAACAGAAGCTCTATAAACGCATGGATATTGCATCTATTATACCAAACCAAAATCCATCCCTCCTGTCCCACGCAAGCGGAGCTCGACGGTCCCCAAGAAAAGAATTACGAAGACAACGAAGAGTGTTCAAGAAGCGCCAGAAATACTCAAAACAGTATAAAGATAGAGAGCAGAATCCAAGAATGCCTACAATACATCATACTCTTGACGAAGACCTTTCAGGCTCAAGCTCAAAGTTATTCGCAAGCTTGAACAGTTCGGCACAAGACCTTGATCCAGAGAATGCCGGCACAGAACTGGCCCTCATGGGCGGGACAGACGAGTCAGAGGCTTCCCACTCATTTCATGAAACAAAAGATCAGCCTCAACGGCAGACAGAGAATGGAAGCATGCCTAATACACTTTTGAAGCAGCTTGCCCAAGATGATGCCGAAATCGAAAATCTTGAGAGGAAGCTCGGTATCAGAAAAGGTCGTCGATCTCTGCCTCAAGCATTCAAGGACGATGGTCTCGATGAACTTCTAGGAGGGGTGGTGGACGGTGATTCCACTAGCGAAGACGATCAAGGAAAGCGAAAAGCTGCTTATGACAGTTGGTTATCTTCTAAACGAAGGAAACCTAATGCTCTGCCGGAATTCTCCACTGAACGCGATCTTGGTAACATGCTTAACGGCTCTGACTGCAAATTATCACAGCATGACAGTTCTAATCACCCCGAGATGAGCCTGGATATTTCTGAACCAAAGCGAAAATTATGCAATACTCCTGATGAGATCGAGCGTGAATATGATGACGATTTGACAAAAAAAGTGATGGATCCTTCGAAGGTTTTGATGACACCTCTGAGGTGCTGACAATTCTCCAATCACCGCCAAGACAGAGAGAAAATCCATATATCGCACCAACGGGGGGCCAATCTTACAAAATACATTCCACCCTCGAAGAGACACCAAGAAGAAGGAAAAGAAGATACTCAACTTCAGAAAAGACTCCAAGGCGTTGTTAATCGGCTGACTGATGCCTGTCTCATTTCACTGACCCAATCTGTCGAGGGAATTTATCAGTCACATGCACGTGGAGAAGTAACTGAGATCCTCACTGACGCCATCCTGGCACAAATGCGCAAGTCGGAAACTCTTCCCGATCAATTTTTTGTTCTTATTGGCGGGTTCTCCGCAGCCATCTATAAAATCACAGGTTCTAGTTTTGGATCACACTTGGTGAGACGGGTAGTGAGAGAGTTCAGCGAGCAATATAACTACGCATTGACCTATACTGGCAATCACATTAGGAAAGAACCTTCAAACCTTCTTACCTTCTTGACCCAGCTATATGTTTTCGAAGTTGTCGGCTGCACTATCGTGTTCGATTATATGGAAAGACTATTAGACAACCTCTCTGAGCTCAATGTGGAACTTCTTCTCAGGGTATGTCGCATGGCCGGCAGGTTATTGCGGAGGGATGATCCTCAAGCCCTTCAGCATGTTTCGAATGTTCTGAACGTGGCTGTTTCCAGAATTGGATATTCAAATATCTCAGTACGAACCAAATTCATGGTTGAGACTATCCAAGACTTGAAGAACAGCAAGGCTAAGGCCAAAGGAACGGATTCTATCATCGTTTCCGAGCACGTACTTCGCATGAAGAAGCGTCTTGGGGAACTCAAAACTCAATCCCGTCGACTGGATGGACTGACCCCGATGGGTATACGCCTCAAAGACATTGAAGACGTCGACAGGCATGGCAAATGGTGGCTGGTTGGGGCCAGTGTTCCTGAATATCGTGATGCAGCCGAGAGGGCGAGTTTGGTCAGTGGGCAAGCGAAGACCCCCTCAATGAGGCTCCGGATGATGAGGACATGGATTTTGTGCTGCCAGACTTCCCAAATAAGGCCAAGGCGCAAGGCCTCAACACTCCTTCACAGATTGCCATCTTTACTGCCATCATGTCTGCGCTTGACTCCGAACATGGATACCGACAATTCGCAAATTTGAGATTAAAGCGGGACGAACAACTGGAGATCACGAGAGTCTTGGTTCAATGCGTGGGGAGTGAACTTCATTACAACGAATACTATGCATTGGTAGGACGCCAAGCTTGTACGAATGGCAGGGTCAGATTTTCATTCCAAAATCGCTTGTGGGGAATGTTCCGAGGACTTGGCGAATCTTTGTTTGGAGGAGAAGAGGACGATGAAGAGACCATGGAAGGAGAGAGAATGAAGAATGACCGACGTTTGAGACATGTTGCGCAATTCTACGCATCCCTGGTGGCCGATGGGTCTCTGAGTATTACTATCCTCAAGCCGGTGGAACTTCCAAAACTGAATGCGTGGTCGTCAATCTTCGTTGAGTGGTTCATCCTTAGCCTTTTGCGGGAATGTAAAGGCAAGAGATCACATGGAGACGAAAAAGTTGAGCGTACATTCGGTCCAGCAACAGAAATACCCAGTTTGGCTGCAGGTTTAAATTGGCTCTTGAGAAACAAGATCATTTATGCAACAGCTGTTGGGCATAGGGAAAGAAAGTCCCTTAAAGGTGTGATAGAAAAGGCTCGGATGGTTGTGCAAAGTCCAGCATTGGGGGCCATCCTAAAGTGACCGAAACTTAGAATGCCGAGGTATGTTGGTATCATTGTGGCCACCTCCGGAATAACATAGCAACACAAATCTCCGTTTCGTGAGTCTCATGGATAGAAGGTGCAGTAGTATTTAGTACCAGCTTGTGTCCGACATCTCATAAGATCTCGGCCTAGATTTACAGACTCCATATTCACCCCAAAGGTTACCAATGTGCTTCTATAAGCTATTGTTACAACGGCTGATATTTGTCTTGTCTTGTTCGACTAAATCCTAGATCTCACTATGACGTCAACTTGTTGGTGAAGATGAGAAAAAGAGATACGACTGATAATTATCTTGAAAGTCGAGGCGATTTGCGCCAAAGGCACTTCGTAGGCTACGTTCACATGCGGGCACTAGCTGGGTATTTGACAACTCTGTCTTATCAATGCTTGCCTACCGGGCTTGGTGAAGGTGATGTAATACAAATGACTCTATCTAATTATTACGCACGTAGTCCGTGCGTTGTTGCTTTTGGTCCTTCTGTGACAAATAGTCTAACAGTCAAGATCGCCTTATTATTAACGTGGACTCATTGGGGGTGGGTTCAACCCTTTCAACCTCAGGCATGAAGGCAACAATTTGGTCTTCATCGTTTTAGGGAGCGCCAGGTCCCAAGAAAAATTCCCAGGCGACAAACCAGACCCACCCCTGCTTTTCGACGCAGAGCCTCGAGGGAGCTCTCCGATACATTGACAACACATTACCCAACTTGACTCCCTCTTCTAACTTCGCATGCTACCTGGTGTCGTTGACCAACATATACTTCATGAATTGGCGCGTAACGATGCTCAACAGCAGACTTCTCTCTAGAAAGGCCGTCAGGCCGTCGTCCTGGCAGCAGCAGTCGTAAGTTTGGAAGCTAATCGCTCATCCAACGCAGCTCGTCCTGTTTGGATATGTCTGTTGATTATCATTGCTGAATAATATGATTTGCCAGCCTACCTAAGATTGCTTCGTCACTATTGCCAGCCCGATGGAGTCGTGGATTTGCTTCTGTTTCTGGTTTGTATACTACTTGCTTACTACTGCTGACAAAGTCCCAAACTCTCATAATAGTCGTCAGCTAACCAGTTTCACAGAGGAGAAGGATCTTGTCATTATCGGAGGTGGTGTTGCTGGATATGTCGCCGCCATCAAGGCTGGACAAGATGGCATGAAGGTACGACTAGGAAGGGTAACAAATTATGTCTGATATTACGACTACTAACCGCCACACTCTCAGGTCGCGTGTATCGAAAAGCGTGGGACTCTCGGAGGAACCTGTCTCAACGTCGGCTGCATTCCATCGAAATCTCTCTTAAATAATTCACATCTTTACCACCAAATCTTGCACGACACGAAGAACCGCGGTATCGAAGTCGGCGAAGTCAAACTTAACCTGCCCAATTTCATGAAAGCCAAGGACTCTGCAGTCAATGGCCTTACAAAAGGTGTGGAGTTCCTCCTGAAAAAGAATGGCGTCGAGTACATCAAAGGCGCTGCTTCATTCGTGAACGAAAATGATATCAAGGTGGCTCTCAACGAGGGTGGAGAGACGACTGTCCGGGGAAAGAACATACTTATCGCAACTGGTTCTGAAGCCACCCCTTTCCCTGGTCTGGAAATTGATGAGAAACGTGTCATCACCAGCACTGGCGCCATTGCCTTGGAAAAATTCCTGAGACCATGATTGTCATTGGTGGCGGTATCATTGGGTTGGAAATGGCGTCTGTGTGGTCTCGCCTCGGCACTAAAGTTACTGTAGTCGAATTTCTTGGTCAGATTGGTGGTCCCGGTATGGACGCCGAAATTGCAAAAGCAACCCATAAGCTTTTGAAGAAGCAGGGCATGGAATTCAAACTGAACACCAAGGTCGTCAGCGGTGACAATTCCGGAGACAAGGTCAGCTTAAATGTTGACGCTGCCAAGGGTGGCAAATCAGAAACTGTAAGAATCCTATCTTTTTTCACCGGCTGAACATCTGTATACGACCATTTGAACACCTCAGTACACTTGCTAATATCGATACTAGCTTGATGCCGATGTTGTACTGGTTGCTATCGGTAGACGACCATATACGCAAGGTTTAGGCCTCGAGAATATCGACATGGAGCTCGACGAACGCGGTCGCGTCATTATTGACTCGGAATATCGAACCAAGATTCCCCACATTCGATGCGTTGGAGACGTCACTTTCGGCCCCATGCTCGCTCACAAAGCTGAGGAAGAGGCTGTTGCTGTGGTGGAGTATATCAAGAAGGGCTACGGCCATGTCAACTATGGATGCATTCCCTCTGTCATGTATACCTATCCTGAAGTGGCCTGGGTTGGCCAGAGTGAGCAAGATCTCAAGAACCAAAAGATCCCATATCGCGTGGGCACCTTTCCCTTTAGCGCAAACTCGCGTGCCAAAACCAATTTGGACACTGACGGCCTTGTGAAGATGTTGGCAGACCCAGAAACGGACAGGCTCCTCGGTGTTCATATCATTGGCCCTAATGCTGGTGAAATGATTGCGGAGGGCACCTTGGCTTTGGAGTATGGGGCGTCCACTGAGGATATCGCGAGGACCTGCCATGCTCATCCCACCTTAGCGGAAGCATTCAAGGAGGCTGCTATGGCCACCAGCTCCAAGGCCATTCACTTTTGATCCATGGGATCATGAACTGGAAACTGTCACATTCCCAACGCTCTCAAGTTCCTGGTGCCCTTCGCTATCAATTAGGAGAGAGCATGCTTTAAACAATGCATCAAGGAGGATATATAGTCTTGCGGGGAACCTCAGTCAGCGAAATCGGGCCGCTGTTGGACAAGTGGCTGAAACGTCGGCTATTTTCACACTTCCAGCTTCGACGGTGTAATATCACAATGTTTTCATGTTACCTGACAAATTTGCTATTAACGGTCACGAATTGTTTCAATTGTTTCACTTGTTCGCCAATTTTGAAAGCTTACATCGGCCAATATGTAGGCGCACACATATCCAAAGTACCACTGGAACTTGCAGCGGCGGCATCGGCTAGCAGCCGTTAAACTGGCCGGAAGTATGGCACGTAGTGCGTCAATCTTTTGCTCCAGATTGTCCTTTCAGCCGATTTCGGGTTTGGTAAGGACGACGATCCATTTTAACTATGATTCACGTTCTTACCAGAATCACTGTGCTTTTCAGTAGACTCAGCACCAGAAACACGATGAAAACTTTGTTAGTTTATTAATGTTTTTCGCTTCCAATATTAGGACTCCTGCTTTGGGAATCCAGAGGCCGCTGTATTTTCAGACGCGGTTTTCAAATAGAGTCCACATCTTTGCTAGGCTCTCCAGTTTTGAAGCGAACATTTTGATTGTGGGAGAGCTGACCTGAGTGCGTACCTAGTTAGGTAGCTATCTGCCTCCAACTTCTACTTCACTCTACTGAGTGAGTCTGGAGATCAGGCTTGTTTGCAAGCTAGGGCCATGAACAGCGAGCGACATTCAGGCTCTACATCGAGCGCGCCGATCGAGAATAACAGCACCACGCTGACAGCTCCCACACACCGGTCAAATGGAAAGTACAGGGCCCTTAGGGACACCAAAACATAGCCGACAAAGGCCTGCACGAGTGCAGTCGAACTGCTTATATTTTCAATGTTGTAGGTATGCTGGACTGTTCAGCACGATGCTTCTTTTCTTTCTATTTTCTTGACATTCCACCGTTCCTCAGGTCGAAACATGTATAGTCCAACAAGCGTTAAATACCTACCTTTGTATGTAAGGTGCGGCCCTACCCTAGGCACCCAAGTAGCTAAGGTAGGTAGGTAGGTGGGTGACCACTGACCACTGAGGCGCAGCTGGCGCAGGAGAGCAGGTGACTGACTTGACACTGACACGACCTCCTGGTAGCATCAATGCCAGCTCATGGTCCATCACCACTGTGGTCCTATTATTGTCCATGCGCCGCTATACGAGCAATCCCCATAGATCGAGGGTTATCCTATTTCCGTCCAACGTGTGCATTTTAAGTCATCTTCCATTACTGTCAGATGCACTCAATGCGCCAGGAGTGAATGCGAGCCCTTTCGAAAACACTCACACTGGCGCCAGCCTCCTGCTGAACTTCCAGTTGGCCCATTTTCGCAACTGCTCATTGCGACCTGTCATTAATCGCAAATCGTCAAAGAGGTTGGAATTTGCATAATCAGTCCCGTATTTTCGACCAGAGCCGTACCATTCTCCTTACCGTCCGTCGGAAACCACCAAGCATGCTTTGAGGGTCAAAATGGATGCGAATATACAACGGGCGTTGAACGATAAACTCTACGACAAGCGCAAAGTCGGAGCTCTTGAGTAGGTGACTCTTCATCCGCACTTGTTCCCGAGGACCCCTCAAATAATCCATGCTCCCTTTGATGGGGGCTTGGTTACCGTTGACTATATGTCTGACATGATTATTTTCAACAGGCTAGAGAGAGTGATACGAGAGCTCGTGGCATCCAAAGATCACCAAAGAGTACACGATATCCTCGAGCAACTTTGCAATGACTATGCTTATGCTGTTCATCAGCCGCATGCCAGGAATGGGGGCTTATTGGTCTAGCGGCGGCTGCAATTGCACTTGGCCCAGTAAGTAAACAAATATGAATACCAATTGAATACACTGGCTCGATGTTTGGCTGCACACTTATGTGCTACATCCCGCATATTCAAATGCAGTCTGTGTTTTCTGCCATTCGGGATCTCGGGATAGTGACTGGCAACATCACTTGTTGCAAATACTCATACTCTTCACAAGAATTTAAACGACAGAGCCACTAACCGTGTCACCTAGGACCTCCCCGATATCTTGCCAAAATTGTTCCACCAGTTCTGGCGTGCTTCACAGACCAAGACGCTCGTGTGAGATACTATGCTTGCGAGGCCATGTACAACATTGCGAAGGTCGCAAAGGGTGAAATTTTGGTCTATTTTAATAGCATATTTGATCAACTCTGCAGAGTACGAAACTCCGCTTCAGCCCCAAGCCTGTATCAAACATGGACACGAGCACTGACAGCATTTAGCTTGGAGCTGATTCCGAACTGTCCGTAAAAAACGGTGCTGAGCTGCTCGATCGGCTCGTCAAAGACATAGTAGCCGAGTCAGCTGCTTCGTACGTGTCAGTGCTGGAAGCACCGCCCGCCTTTGATGATGACAAAACATCTATGGAAAATCAACACATTCACCTGCCTACAGCGTTCTCTCTGCCAAGATTTATTCCTCTTCTGAAAGAGAGGATATGGGTGATTAACCCCTTTACGAGACAGTTCCTTGTTGGGTGGATAACCTTGCTAGACTCTATTCCCGACCTTGAGCTTGTGACATGTCTTCCTGAATTTTTGGGGGCCTGCTCAAATTTCTCGGAGACCAGAATGTTGACGTTCGGACCGCAACTCAGTCTTGCCTAGACAAATTCTTAAACGAGATTAAGAGGATTGCTCTCGTGAAAAGGGGGATTTTGGAGAGTAGAAGATCCAGAGAAGGTGGGAAAAGGAAACGGCAAGAATCGATAGACACAGAGAGCATCCGTCCAAATCTAGAAGAAGGAGACGAGATCGATTCCGATGCATTTGATGAGGATGTTGAGAGTACTGAAGAAGATTGGATTCCCGGTCAAGATGTCGAGATTAATTATAAGCATATCCTGGAGATTCTGACGGCGACATTGGATTCTCCTCTAGGTTTGTTCACATCAACTCAAACAAAACAGGAAGCGGAACGTTCTGACGAAAAACAGATGAAGATTGTCTATTAGAATCTCTGCGATGGATCGTCGAGTTTCTCGATATATCACCGGAAGAGGTGTTACCTTTCACCCCCAAGATTCTCGCGCATATGTTACCAGCGATGGCTAGTAATAAGGAAACCATTTATCAAGCCGCTACTCGAGTCAACACATGCCTTATGGATTATGTAGTCTCATTGTCGGATGAATCGGGACTGAACAGCCAATCTCTTCCGCAGAGCCAACATCGGCCCGCCTCCCGGCTTGCTCTAACCCGTGAACGAGCCGATGACTCGCAGAGCAACAGGGCCTCACTTTCAAGCGTTCGGGAACAGGATTCTCATAGCGTCTGCCCGGGCCAAAGCAGGTCTACCTCAACCGGCGGCATCCTGACAGCGGTGCCGTCTCCAGACCTAGATTATACGGCGGCAGTCAACTCTCTTACACTACTTTTTCTTAATGATCACGAAGCAACAAGAGTTGCTGCTTTGACTTGGCTAATCATGCTTCACAGAAAGGCACCCCGAAAAGTGTTGGCTTTCAATGATGGTACTTTTCCTGCCTTGCTCAAAACTCTGTCTGATCCGTCTGACGCGGTTGTGACAAAGGACTTGCAGCTGCTTTCACAGATCTCTCGGAACAGTGAGGATGATTATTTTGCGAATTTCATGGTTAACTTGCTGCAGCTGTTTTCTACGGATCGCAAGCTTTTGGAGACAAGGGGCAACTTGATCATTCGGCAATTATGCCTCAGTCTCAGTCCTGAACGCATCTATCGCACACTGGCCGACTGTATAGAGAAGGAAGAGGATGTTGAGTTTGCCAGCATCATGGTCCAGAACTTGAACAACAATCTCATTACTGCCCCACAACTCGCCGAAGTTCGTAAGCGGCTGCGGAACCTCGAAACCAAGGACGGACAAACATTGTTTGTGGCGCTGTTTCGTTCGTGGTGTTACAATGCTGTCGCCACCTTTTCACTGTGTCTGCTGTCGCAAGCATACGAGCAGGCTTACCATCTGCTCCAGATATTGTGAGACTCGCATGGCACCTATCCGGGTCACAGGCCCCAGACAGCTAACTTGAACCAGTGGCGAATTGGACATGACTGTCAATGTGTTGATCCAGGTGGATAAGCTTGTTCAGTTGATTGAGTCTCCAGTATTCACATGTAAATGCGTTCGCGGCCCAGTTCGATTCCACGATTAACACAGAAACATAGATTTGAGACTTCAGTTGCTCGAGCCAGAAAAGTACCCATACCTGTACAAATGCATGTATGGGATACTCATGCTTTTGCCGCAATCATCAGCCTTCGCAGCTCTCAAAAATAGGCTCAATAGTGTCAGCTCAATAGGATATTTACATGTTGCACCCCGCAGGTAAGCCCCGATCTGACGTTTGTTGAAACCGACTTGTAAACAAAAAGGCTTTTGACCCGACTTCCACCATGCTTACTCTCTCATGATAAGCGCGGCTACGTCGACTATTAATCCGAATTACGATCGACCCAACCGACTCAAGGGCCGAGAGGATGGTGGCATCAGGTGGGTTGAATTGTTGGAGAAGTTTCGCAGCGTGCAAGAAAGGGCGAGGAGGGTGCAGCGACTTAATCTAGACGGCGAAGATATTTCTGCGGCAGGTATAGCTGATCTTCGCGTCGGCGATGACTCACTAGAGCCCAAAAGCAGTGTCCGAGTTCCTGCGACAGGAGTCACGCCGATGATGTCGGCCAAAGAGGCCATTTCAGCAGCTCCGCTCAAGAAATCCGGTCTTGGGAGACAGTTTGGAAGACTTGGAGGCGCTGTCTCCGGCAGGAACAGAAGAAGCTGAGAAGTACACCACGCAGCGACGCAACATGCCAACGTACGAAACGGAGAACAGAAGATAGCTAGTACTTGTAGAATGATTACTCCTGGCTCAACGACGTTTGAGTGGGCTTGCTTGCTCTACTAGTCCTTCAAATACATGGTCGCGCTGTGCCGTCAAGCTTCTGAGTTGCTCCTGAAGGCCCTCAAGTTGATCTCTTGCTCTCTCGGGATCACTTGGCAATCTCCGGAAAGCGGCTACTTGTGAGTCTAGGGCTTTTCTCTCGACTAACAAGCTAAGGAGCTGCTGTTCTTCTCTCATTACAGACTCGATGGTGCAAGGTAACCGAGGTCTTGAGAACGGCGTGTTTAGACATTCCCGGGCATCTAGTATTTGCTTTGATTTCAATTTCGTCTTTCGCTGCAGATCAAGGTTTTGTTTAGATAACTCTGTCGGCAAAGTATAGTTGGGCCCTGGAACAGGGCCAAATGTTCTGCGGAACTTTGCAGTTCACGGATGAGGTGCTCATTCAGCGCATTGACTCGTGTCATGACCTGCTCCGTTTCAAAAAGCGAAGTCTGCAGATGCAGGAATTCCTTGCCCAAGTCCTCGGGGATGGGAAAGTCGATCCTATGTTGCACAGACGTGTCTGCTAGTGCCTCGAGAGCAATTTTCCCCTCTCTTGTGAGGTAGTTTGTGACTTTGGCAACCATCAAATTCCGAATCACCAGCCCGTTCTCACAGCACGTTTCTGTTGTCAAGTTCGTAGCAATTTCAGCGCCAGCATCATATCTTAGCGCCAGCTTGCTCGCGGTAGATATGAGATCTCGATCATCGTTCGCGGCTTCGTTGACGCCCGCTAATGTCAGCAGCGCCTTCAAAGTTGCAGAATTGCGTTCGTACTCAGGCAGCCTTTGGCTCGGTAGGAGTTTAGAGAGCCAAGAATCTACATATGACCAGTCCTTTGCCGTAGACGCAGCGACGCGAGCGACAGATGGGGAAAACACGGTCGTCGAATCGTCTTGGCGTAGATAAGCCATGAAACCGGGGGTAAATTAAACTAAATTCGGGCAGGAAAGATTTCTAAGAAGCATGTGCCTCATTTGCGTCGCAAAAGATTGATAGTGGTAACTTTTGTGACGCAAAACCCATAGATAGCTTCGTTGATGGGTTTCTGGTCTGGCGTGCCGCGGTACTATTTTATGATAAAGATGCAGATGCGAAAACAAGGCCTGTGTTAAATAGGTGGGTGGGTGGAGTGCGTACGGACTATTAAACATAAACGATTTTTTGATCATGTAGGAGCGACTAAGCCTAAAACGGAACATGTACCTCTCTACGCATATTTTACCTGCCTAGATACCAACTACTCAGGGCCCACTAATGGATTTTTAGTACACGTTGGCAGTTTTGACCCTCGCTCAATCTGCAAAGTGTCGGTCGTCTTAACCCGGCCGATAATAGTTAACACAGTATCCTGAATGCAAATATCCTCGCCCTCATACTGAAATGCACTCATTTAAATGCTCTTAGATCAGTTCGCCACACGTCATTCATCCCTTCCCACCAATTCTAGTTTCAGAGCCATTGCTCAATATAAACGACCCTTTGTGCCGCTATAATCGCAATCGCATTTCTACTTCATTGAGCCTCCAGCTTCTGTCGTCGCGGTGATCGAGGTACAAATCTCATACGTTCATCAGTGTTTTCTGCCTCTAACTTCTGACAAGCCAGGATTCGGAATTCTCCGATCGCGTCTTTCCATCAACTGCCATTTCTCGATACGTTCCATCCCATCGCCTGTCGATAATGCGACTAGATTTTGCCAACTTGGTGTTCACGGCAAGCTTGCTTGCATCCGCTACCTCAGTCGTCGCCCTAGACATACCTGCAGATCTCCCAGTCTCTGCCCTATTGACGTCGGCACAAACGCATCTTGCCAAGGGTGAAACGACTGAGGCGCTCGCGTACTACGATGCCGCCGTCGCCAAGGATCCATCAAACTACCTGACATTCTTCAAACGTGCCACAACTTATCTTTCGCTTGGCCGACCAAACCAAGCAAGCATCGACTTCGGCAAGGTTTTGGAGTTGAAACCTGGTTTTCAAGGAGCTCATCTTCAGCTAGCGAGAATAAAATCCAAGGTTGCCGACTGGGAAGGCGCCCGCGCAGAGTATTTACTGGCACAGAAAGATCAGGACTCCCGCGAAATACTGGGGCTTGCTGAGGGCCAAAGTGCCGCTGAGCTAGCTACGGCCGCAGTGAAAGATGGAAAATGGGAGGAATGTATTAACCATGCTGGCGCGGCTATCTTGATTGCATCTCGGGCCCCGAGCTTGCGTGAGCTGCGTTCCCGTTGCCGCTTTGAACGTGGAGAGGTTGAGGAGGGCATGGGCGATTTGCATCATGTCATTCAGCTCCGACCTGGTAATACTGACCCGCACGTTCTTATCTCGGCTACTACCTTTTACGGCCTTGCCGACTTCGACAATGGCCTAGCACAGGTCAGAAAATGTTTACATTCCGACCCCGACTCAAAGGTTTGCAAGGCTCTGCATAAGCAGGAAAAGCGCGTTCACAAAGCCCTTCAAAAGATTGAGGGTCAGCTCAGTCGGGGTCAGGTAACTACGGCAGGGCGAGCATTGGTAGGCACTACTGAGGAACCGGGCCTGCTTCCAGATCTCAGGACTCAAATTAATGAATTGAGACACGAAGGAAGGATACCGGCGAAAGCTAGGACAAGATTATATGAGAAGGTGGTAGAAATGGTGTGCCAAGCCTACTCTGAAGTAAGTATACAACTTCGCCTCTTTTTGTTGCTCGGTCCCAGGTTCTGTTCTCGCCCTGTCGGGACTTAGCCTCTTCGGTTTCAATCATATCCTCGCTGCACAACTTTACGAAGTGGTCTAACACTTCATAGTCAAATCATAAAGAGGCGTCAAGATATTGTGAGGAAGCACTTAAAGTAGACGCTGAATCATTTTGGGGTCTTGTCTACCAAGGCAAATCTCTCCTCAAACGAGAAGAATTCGAGGCGGCAATTCAAACTCTCGAAAAGGCAGCAGAACTTCGGCCTGACAAGAGAGATAAAGTCAATCCCATCTTAAACAAGGCACAGGTCGCATTGAAGCGCAGCAAGACAAAGGACTACTACAAAGTACTCGGAGTGGCTAGTGATGCCGATGAAAGGCAAATAAAAGCGGCATATCGAAAAGCATCGAAGCAGCATCATCCAGACAAGGCTGCTAAGCAAGGCATCAGTAAAGAAGTCGCAGAGAAGAAGATGGCCGCGATTAACGAGGCCTACGAAGTCCTGAGCGACCCGGAACTGCGTGCCCGCTTCGATCAAGGGGATGACCCAAACTCTCAAGATCGAGGAAGCCCCTTTCAAGGAAGCCCATTTGGAGGCGACGGGCACCCGTTCATGTTCCATCAACAGGGGGCGGGGTGGAGCTAATTTCAAGTTCCATTTTCCTGGTGGAGGAGGTCCGTTTGGGTTTTAAGTCAATATCCTATTTGCACATCTGCTTGTCTTATTCAGGCCAAATAAAAATATTATATCCTGTTGGCCGAATCATCCTAGGGGAATCCGTTACTTGTAGAAGAGAGTCAATCCGGGCATTTACCAGTAGTACACCCCACTGTATGTTCAACCATTCTCAGAGTTTTGCTACTGGGAGCTGTACGGAAAGGCGCCGACTGACATTACAAACCACCCCTTTCTTCATTCTGCCCCTCAAGATTTACCACTATCATGGTTTAACATAATTGAGGCAGTATTGGTATGTAAGGCGAAATGCGCAGATTTAAACGATTTAATTGGCCTCGAGATAGAATCCTCTCTGATACACGACTGGCTTAGCGACATTCATAGAGGCAAAACGTAAAGCTTGGATGTGCGGCCATGTCGCTGCTTTTTCATTCATTATTCAGCTAGATCAGTATCATCCTCAGAGCTCGATCTTGACTCGGTCAAAACAGCACCAGGATCCCCCGTAACAATCAAGACGATCTACTTAAAGCTTGGTTCTGGTAGCCAAAGTGCGGGGGCGTTGAGTGCAAAACGTACTGATGCAAGAAATGAACCACATAGACCAGAAGTACAATCTAAGGCTTTCTGGGAAAAGAGTGTTGGTGAAAAATAAAAAGAAGAAATTGAAACAAGTAACAGAAAAAGTATACATCCGACGCCCTTGACGACAGTGGCCACGGGATCCCAGCCATTCTGCAAAATACTATTTCCCAGTCCAGCGTTCAGCAATTGTCCTTTATTTAGGTATATCAAAGTCGCCTGCTTATAACGAATCGTTACGTTTAATAAAATATGCCCTGTGCAGTTGTTAGTTGATACCCAGAGAGAGCTGCATTGACTCAATTCGATATGAAACTTGTGCTCGTACTTTGAAAATTCGTATGCTGACCAGCAGATGGCAGTGCTAGGCATAGTTGCCACGACTCTTGGGCGTACGCCTTTGAAGAATCCTCGGAGGCCTTCCCTGTGGTAAAGCAGCTGGCAACCACCAAGAAAGCCATTAACATTGCGGACTTGTGGGTCCGATGATGTGCCGCGAGTTTGCAATATCGTTTTGATGACGTCCATGGGTGTGGTCAGACCGGCCGCAAATCCTCCCGCAACTGCTCCCGCTAAGCAATGCGTCAACGGATCATATTCCTTCTCCGGATTCATGGTCGTTGAAATGGATTCGTACGCAAGAAACTGCAAAGCGGTGAATGGCACAGTCATGGACAAAGTGGTCGGGTACGATATGTAGAAAGCTCCTACGCCTTCATTTCGATACACGAATTTTGCACAATCGACCATAGATCTGTACATCTTGCTCGAATCCTGAATTTGCATTCGTTGTTTTATAACTTGAGACAATGTATTAGTTTTGATCTGTTCATGTGACCGAATAATGACGACCAAAATAACGTACCGTCGAAGGGATTCATGAAAGCATCGCTGGCAATGGTAGCGGCAGCTCCACTAGTAACTGTCAAGTGCAATTTGTTAGATGGTTGCTCGTGTTTACGAATACAACGAGCTTGTGTTGTAGGTCCTCAACTTACCGGCAGCTAACGGGTGGTGGACGCCAGCCTGATTGCCTCCCATAGCATGTTTGACAGCCTCATATGTCGCAAAATAAACAGCATGTGCTGGGCCTGGACAGTCCAATTCAGTAGATATACAGAATGCGGACAAATGAGTTATTCTCTATCGTACCGGCTCCAAAGATGATACTAGACATTCCGCGCCAGAGGCTGAAGAAGCCTTCCCTTGACGCCATCTGATAGGTACTGCGGAGCACGCCCGAGTGAGCTGTATGAGAGGTGGTATTCAGCACTTGCATCCGCGTCTAGGGTTGTTGGGTCAGCAAAGCGGGTTACAGTCAAGATGAATGGAGAGACGCCAACGACGTTGAGTCAACGTTATAACAAGCTTCGGGGAGGTAAGTAGCTTGTACCTTGACTGCATCGATGGGATACATGACAGTATGTTCCTGACGACGCCTAGTTAGCGGCATGTTACACATGTGGAAAGACGCATGACCCGCCGTAATGTTTGGACTGGGGAAGGTCCAGAAAGTCGGGACGTACCGCGATGCCCGCGAAGGCTCCAGCAGCCATATTTTGGAGCAGGGAGAAATTTGGGGGAGGGATTCATAGCTAGAAACAGATGGTGAGGTGCATTAGCTGGTATTCATCGTCCTCAAGAAAGCAATGAAGAAGTTTACTCATAATCCTCCCCTTGCTCGGCGCTTGGCTGGGCCATTTCGGCCACAGCTTCAGCTCCGCCGAACACTTTAGACTCCAGGGCAGCCAGATTGGCAACGATTGTGTCGAAGCGATTGGCCAAACAGACTCAAAAGGTAGTACTAGGCGAAATATAAGGTTGATGAGACTCTCGTAGCTGGCTTGGTTGGGCAATCTTGATCGCAGGTGGGAATAGCTCGGCGCAGAGGTAAAGCGGCGTTCTTCAGATGCGACGCCTACTCGGCCCTGAGTTGAGAATTGAAAATTTTGATCGAGGATCGGTCGAGTGTGCTATACGATGTAGAAAAACGTACGTCGGTAGGCAGTTGGAGAAGGCACATGACCCAGACCAGAAGTCGCGCGACAATCAACGATGTTGGAAAATCTGGGTGAGGCCAGTTGGTTGTAAATATTTTCGTGGCAGGTGCTCCGTTCACGACCTCGGAATCCGGCGCAAAGACAAGGAGCCACAAACTACGACAGGTATGTATGTACAGTAGTAAGGGCGGAACAGGAGAAGCCCATTACTGGCCATGCATTATTAGTTGGGGAACTTCGGGAACTTCAAGGCCTATGGAAGGCGGTGTGGGTGCTTGCAACGCCTGCTTAGTGACCGGTCCCGTGACTGGTGTTAGTACTCCGTACATGTAGTAAGTAATAATTAATTGCAGAATTAGCCTTGGTTCTCGAGTCTCGGCTTTCTACTCGGTTGACTGAACCTTTTAACCTGTGACCAATGGTTGTTATGAATGCATTAAATTTGACAATAGAATCACAAATGGCTCATCGTTGCCAGCTGCCAGCTGCCAGCTAGGGAGATTTCGCTGGCAGGCTTAGTGTTGACATTTCATCAGGAACAATGCACACCTGTTTGGCAATGGTTGTGCACCCTCATTACTGGTTGCAGGTATCATCATGAGAGCAATACAGATAATTAGTGGCGCGATCAGAAATGCTTCACTTTATGCTAATAATTGGATGTCTGGATGCAGCTTCTGGCAACAGTTGGCTATGCAATCTGGTGATGCGGTTATTGACCATCAAACTTATACACCCGGTTCTGGTTTGTTCCATCATCTCCCCTTTCGTGGTGACCTAGAAACATCTGCCATCATAGCTTCCCATTGCCGCAACGTCCCTTGGGTCTGGGCCTAAATCACGCCCCCTCGACGGCTATGCTGAGCTTGCCGCAGCTGGTGAATAAGTCCCAGTACGCCGTCCTGTGGTTCTTCTGGATTCGTCGAGCTATTCTCGCGACTAAGGCCACGTCCTGGTGACGTTTCCCATGTAGAGTCGCCCAACAGCCCGCCTTCTTCCAAGTTATCGTCTTCCTCCTCTGCAGGCTTTCGTTTTTTGCTCCCGTGTGTGAAGCTTTGTTCGAAATTCAGCGGCTCTCCGTATATCAAATCTCTGGGATGATGGGGCCTATTTAAGCCTCTCGCTCCGAGCAAGTGGCCTGATGGTTGATTGCGTGGGTCCAACAAAATTGATGCCATCGGGGAAAATTGATGGATTGATGTTGTCACATCTCTGCCAGCTTTTCCTGGCGGAGGGTTGATTGTATGAGTTCGGTGTCTCGCCAATTCAGTTTGAGCTACGTTCGAACTCTGCATATCCACAGCGAGAGAAGGTGAATTGAGCCCAGGAAAGGCTGGTGGTGGGTGGAACTGTCCGCGACTGCCTGGCGGCATTTGTCCTGGAATCCCAGTTCTGGGGTTAATGACATAATTGTCCAAAAATCCGTAATATGAGGCAGCCATTTTCCCATGCTTGGTCGAATAATAGTCTTCTCTGATGTCACAGTCCCCCTTGGGATGAGCGGCTTGTCCTACACCCCTTTTGAAGTCGAACACCGCGAAGGAACACACGTAACCAAGCCCATCTACATGAATGGTAAACTCGCGGAAAAAATCTATGATTTGCTCCGCACACTTGGGGAGGAAAAAACAAAAGCATTGGCGTCGTAATGATGCCTAATACTTCCTCCAGAAAGATGACCACCTTCATCTTGTAGAGCTCGGAAAATTCCTTCTTCACCTCGAAGCTATGCAACCGTCCTTTCCAGTGGTCAGGCATGAACCGCGTATATTCGATGACATTTCGCAAAGCGAATTCAGGATTGAATACAGTGGTATCTTCGGACACCATCCCCCTTGTTATAGCCCAGATGCCTCCAAAAATACCAAGGTAGAACAAAACGGTTCTATCATGGGTGATTTCGAACCCCAGAAACAGTTCAGAGTCGAGAATAGTACAGACAGCAAGCACTGCTGTTATGGCTCCGGACATGAAAGAGACACTTCGGGCAAATTCTTCAGTCATGCGTTTAGGGAACTGGTCGATATAATGTGTCGCAAAGGGAAACGACATGTGCAATCTCTCATGGAAAATGTGGGGTAACTCATTGAATTGCCTGAACTTCCACTCTGCAAGCGCTGTGTATTTTCGGGTGGCAGCCAACTTCGGATCCTTTTGATATTCCTATATTCGCGTTAGTCAGCTTTTTGTTCAGCACGAGTCAATTCGACAGGCGGCTTCTTTTGAGATCACACTCACGTTGTAGTATGTGAAAAAGTATACAATGACAACATATGCCAGAACTATTGGCGCAAATATAAGATTCAGGAATCCAGCGAAGTACAGGCGTTGCCGCAATTTCTGGCTCAGCAAAGACCGTCTATCAGCACGCAAGAAGTCCTGTCTCACTTGGCCAAATTCGTTGAATGCCATATCGAGAATGCAGTAGTGCAAGTACCATTCCATCGTTTTTGAGAACAGTTGTTTCCCTTTGATGAATGGTAGCGGCAGCGAAAGATTTAAGACGTCTTTGTTGATCATAGCGATCAGAAAATTGTCTTTACGCATCAGACGATTGGCTATATCATGGGCATCCAGTCTTTCTTTCGATTGACTTCCAATGAAACGGCGGAGATTCCGGGGAATATTCATTGCAGTTTTGGGATTATCGTCGCGCAATATCATGATTCGTGCAATGATGTCTTGCCACGAGACTGTCTGCATGTCTTGCTCTGGAATCTCGAGTAAGTGAATAAAGAAGTCCCTGACGTAAATCAGTCGACGTAGTTCGAAGAAGTATTGCACAGACTTCCATATAAAAAAACGAGTACAGCCAAATTCCCAAACTCCATGCAAACGACATTCTTCGCGTGCACTGCTTTATGATGACTTGAGTTAAGGATTTGCTCTCTGGTACCTTGCCATAGTCAACGCATTGAGTGAGAAAGGTCAACAACACTGCCACGAAGAGAGTCTCCCTTTCCACTGTCAGCAAACACGTACATATAGTCTTGGGGTGTTACACATACAGAAGCCACAATGCATTTGAGCAGAGGATACACAACAACCCTCCGCCTTCGTAGTAGTCATATACGTCGCGCATAAAGCTGTCGAGGTTTGAGATGTTGACCCATCTCCAAAGCGCCTTTTCACGGTGTCCACCCGGAACCAGGCTTTTTGTCAAAGACCGAGGTTGTGATAGCCCTCCAGAACCCTGTTGGCTGTTTCGACGGACCCGATGTTGGGGGTTTGCAGTTTGCCACTGTGCTTTTGCTTGCCTATTAGGCATTTCGCGGTGTTTTGATGAATAATCTCGTGTTACGTGGGAAGACTCAGAGGAGGCTTGCACTAATCGCTCGTTTGTTTCCACGAGAAGGGATGCCGGAACATCGTTTTCGATATCCTCTTCATTGACTAGCCACCTAGACGTGCCTTCTGAAATAGGCTTACGCGGCATTCTCACAACAGCACGTTTAGCTGAACTGTAAAGGGTAGCTTGAATGTGCCCGCCAAGAAGCTAACCTCGAGCAGAATAGCGGAAGTGTTGTATGTTATCATCGACTATGTTCGGGATTTTTGTATAACAGCTTTTGACTATCGTCCTAGCTTCGACAATTCCGCGTCTAACTGTGGGATCCTTTGTCAGTCGAAAAGCTTGCCTTTGTTGGAAGATAGTCGTCACGATGCAGAATATAAACGTGATGGTCGAATGAGTGGACAAATGATTTCATTACGATAACTTCCAGGATGGTCGTACCCTTCTCGAAGGTATTTGAACTCATTCGTTGCCCATCATTAGCTGAAGTGACTTGTATCAGACAGGTTGGTTGTCAGCGGCCTGACAATGCCATTTATACAAGTTCTTGATGCATGACTGTTGTCGTGGTGTGGAACAGCATGTCACCGGAGCAGTCAGGTGCCAGCCAAAGCATGACGTGCGCCGTGGAGTGCTCCACCAAGTTCCGCCAGGCTTCAACCGGTATAATATCGGCAGCTGCTCTCTGACCGCTTGCTTAATTTGTCTTAGTTATGCCGATGCTTGCACAACTACGCTGGAGGTGTGAATTATCCGAGATAACAGGCCTCTTACTAATACCTACCTACCTACCTTGTACCTAGGTAAGTAAGTTGACACTCATGTGTCCAGGGCAATGAAAGCGTGTCGCAGACCATCCGGTTTTTTGTCATCGCCGATCCTTTATTCAGTGCAGCCACGGTTAGTCGAATAAGCATAGCCATCTCTAGCACCCGTAAGTAATGAACCTACCTCACTTCAATCCGCTCCACAGACATAACTATTTCTTGTCCCGATAAGAGTGGAGCTAATTCAATGCGCGGCGCCAAGGTCGAATGTTTGCACACCCAACACAAGAAAAGTACAGCACAAGGGGATATATACGGAGACTGTTCAACGGGGGCTATCAATAGTCATAACCAGAATGGAGGTACTCAGTTACGAGCCTCCAGATGCTAGCAGCCACAAAACAAGGGGTCCGTCTAAGACTTCGAGTTCTCTTTCATCAAAAGTTACGTCAGTGCTTTCGACGTCCTTTTCCGACACAGAGTTTCGTGAAGCTCTCTCACTGTTCGACCAGCGAAATTTGTTAAACAATGCAAAGACCAGACGACAAATTCGCCTCGAACTCCAAAGAGATGTGATGGAATGCAACGGGTTGGTGATTGATCATTTCGGCCGCGTTGCTGAGGTTCGTATATCCTACACCAGCACTTGGGCTATTGAGAAAGAATTAACACCAGAGCTAGCAATTGAATCATGTCAAGACTGTCCTTGGCAAATTAAACACGAAATATGAAGGTATGAAGTCACAGGTTGTAATGGCTCAAGACAAAACTTCATCGACCGTGCACGAAACCACGTCCCTTTTGAAGAAGCGAGAGCTTCTTCGCAACAGGCAGAGCATCCTAGTGGCTTTCAAAGATCGTTTTATTATGACTGAAGCCGAAATCGGTTCTTTAACGTCAACAGCTGAGCCGCTTGACAATCGGTTCTTCACCGCACTATGCAAAGCGAAAAATATCATAAAAAGTTGCGAGGTACTCCTTGGTCTCGAAAACCAGACATTCGGCCTGGACTTGATGGAACAGGCATCCAAGAACCTCAATATGGGGTTTCAAAAGCTGTATAATTGGACACAACGGGAGTTCAAGACTTTGAATATTGAGAATCCGCAGATGAGCACGTCGATAAGGCAAGCTCTACGAGTTTTGGCGGAACGACCATCGCTTTTTCAAAGCTGTCTTGATTTGTTCTCTGAAGCTAGAGAGCGTATACTGTCGGAAGCGTTTCACGTCGCTCTGACGGGAATATCATCCTTCGGGGATGTTGATGACACAGTCAAACCGATTGACCTTACAGCCCATGACACGTTGCGCTATGTAGGAGATATGTTGGCCTGGGTGCATACAGCAGCGGTCAGCGAGCGTGAGGCATTGGAAATTCTTTTTATCGCAGAAGGCGAAGAGCTTGTAAAAGGGCTAAAATATGGCAGAGACACTGAGGTTTGGCGGCTTGTAGCGGATGACGGAGGTCTCGAAAGCGAGTTCAACGCCCTCAAAGCACTTGGTGATCTCGTTGATAAGGATGTGTCTGGCACAGCAAGGCTACTGCGGCAGCGCGTTGAACAGATTATCCAAACCAACGAAGAAATCGTTCCAGCTTACAAGATAGCTACCCTTCTGAGCTTCTATCGAATCACATTCGATAGACTGCTCGGCTCGTCAACGAACCTACTAGGGTGTGTCCAGAATTTGGAGGCGGAAGCTTTACGTCAATTCCGCTCGTTAATTAAGGATAGTATTGCTTCTGTGCAAATCGAATCACAAAACGTTCCTGCGGATCTGACGCCTCCAAGGTTTTTTATTGACGCTCTGGAACAGCTCCGGGCTATCATGCAGACGTATGACTCGTCTCTGTCACCGCCTGAAAACAGAGAATCCGATTTCGATGTGGTGTTGTCAGATGCTTTCGAGCCGTTTTTGTCTGCATGTGAAAACATGGCTAGAGTCTTGACCCCTTTGAAAGGCTCCATCTTCGCCATCAACTTCAATGCACTGGCCGAAAAATGTCTTGATGCATTTGATTTTACGAAAAAGCGAGCAGGCCGACTTCGACAAAGGGTCAAAGCCGAGGTAGTAAAGGTTGTCAAGAGCCAGTATGAGTTCTTCCACCTGGAGTCCGGTCTGGAGCCGACACTCATCAAGAGAATCGATGGCATAACTACTGTCAAAGCGGATGCCAGCCGACATGCCCTCAGCGCAGCGAGTCAGCGACTAGACGAATTTCTTCCTTCTGCCTTGATAGATGCCAACGATAGAATAAGATACATTCAGGATGCACTGTTGGCCCGCCAAATAACTGCGGAAGCAGCAGAAATGTTTTGCAGAGATTTCGAGAAGTTGGAACGCGAACTGCGTAAAGAGGAGACGAACAGCACTCTTAATCAGGAAGGTTTACACTCAGTGTTTCCCAGAACCTCAGCTGATATCCGAGTTCTGCTTTCTTAACACAGGGCGGTTCCGCAAATTGGTCGATGTACTCGGCGTTCATATAATTCGTTGCAGAATCATTCACATATATTACGGTGCAGTGCAGCCCACGGTGCCATTGCGGATGTTAGCGCGCATTGTACAGGTTACAGCCTCATCCTGTTGCGCTATAGCAAAAGAACACGCATTAACCAAGTCATGATTTACTTGCGTAATTAACACCTATGCGGAGTAGCTCTATAATAATAGTATTACTTGCAGCGGATAGCAGCTGTTGGAGAGGAACGAAAAACTGGGGCATGTAGATTTGAAAAATAATTCAGGGGTAGAGTGTACTTTCCTATTTAGGCGGTCCTTGGGTAAATGGATAACCAGTCACGCCAAAAACTTCATTTCATTTACTCCGTACTTGGGATACCGAGGCATGTACCCCTCGCGAGCACGTCGCCTCGTGTAAAGAGGTCAACTACGAAGTACGTCCGACCATGATTGTATCGTCTCGTCACACCCGGCAGCTTATCGCCGAGTATTGTTGCTGGTTTGGGCATGAGATGCCGCGACCGGTGTTTGACACGAGCCATGTTACCTTGAGCCACAAAATATCCAGGCTTTTCGACATGCGGAAATGGTCATATTTCGTTTCCAGTTGTAGGCTCGTTCCAATTCAGCGTTGGTAAGAACCCTTCACCCATCCATCACGTGCAGCATCTACTTCATATCGGATTTATCTTTTGATTCTTGCAAGTCACGTCAAATCTAGAGTAGAGCACTGATGTGAACTGAGAAAACGCCGCATGATCCTCATCGTCACCTTCATTCTTGGGCGGGAAAAAACACTACACTCTCATGCTGAACCTAGCCACGACGTCTATAAAGCGTCATACTCCAATAGCCGCCCCTCGCAACAAACTCGTGAATAGAAACGACAACACGTCAAGTGTTACAGACCGCTCCGCCCTTCCAAACCTGCATCAGAGAACAGAAAACGCGATATCCAAGAAGGAATCATTGTCAGACAGGAGGGAGTGTTTCCCGGCGAACCCTCATCCAAGTTGAAGTCAAACTTGAAGCCCGAAACCTTGTCCTTGATAATTTTTGCGCAGCTCTCCAGGTTTCCAGCAAAAGCGTCGTCCTTGAGCGCAATGCTCGCGGAGCCAAAATCATAAGCCACAAGCTTCTCCCGCAGCGCCAGGCTCGGGAACCCGTTCCAAGAGATGAGTGCCGACTTCCACCAGACATGCTTGTGGTTCTCTGGCGGCTCGTCGCCAGCACCCTTTGAGAAACGGAAGTAGTGGGTTCCGATAGCACCATCTTTGTTATACACTGCCTTCATGTGCGTGCCCTCCTTGGGAATGTCCTTCCAAAGCCGGGCGTCGTATTTGCCGTGGGCGGATGCGCAGCCGAACTGCGGCTCGCCGTCTTTGGTCCATACCTGCAAGTGCTCCCAGTCGTACTGGTGGCCGATGCAGACACGATCACCAATGTCCTTTTCAAAGAAGTAATCGTACAGGTAGGCGCACCAGCCATTGTTGCACCGCTGTCGGGAGTAGACGTTGCTATGGTCCAAATCGTATTCGTCCCGGCAACCTTTTGTGTTTCTTTCGTGGCGGGACCGTCCTTGATCAATGTGACCATCGGGTCCAATGGCAGGGACGTTGTAGCAACTATCCGTGTCAAAGTCGAGCGCTGGCTGCCATTTCAGATCGTCCGCGGTAGCTCTTTGGGGCAGAGGAGGTGGGGATACTCGTCGAAGCCTTTGTCATCGCAGAGGCCTTGGGCCACCTTTTCCATG
Source organism: Epichloe scottii (assembly GCA_021950295.1). NCBI lineage: Eukaryota > Fungi > Ascomycota > Sordariomycetes > Hypocreales > Clavicipitaceae > Epichloe > Epichloe scottii. The sequence goes on along the minus strand of CP083247.1, from coordinate 4,085,751 downwards.
TCCTCTGGGGGACAAAAACGTCTGGATGTCCCTCTATGGTCATTGTCGCATTGTTCACTTGATCCCCGGACGCCCGGTTCTCAGTCGCGAGGGCGAGAATGCCAGGGACGGCAACAAGAGCCACAACGCCACGCATAGTTTTGTTTCTTGACGTCTTTGGTTTTTGAATAGCTTGAGTGTACACTGAATCAGAAGCTCGAAGCACACAGTAAGTAGTTCAGCAGAGAGCAGAGGCTTCGAGGTGTAAGAGAATGGCAGGCCGGCCAACTGAGGCCAAGACGAAGATGATGCAAAATGAGCGACGAGTATAACACCAGGAAGACGAGTGAAGAGGAAGAGGACAAGGAATGATGGGCAACATCGGGGCTGGCTTTGATATAATAATGTACAGTGGTCTCCGGTTTCGAAACAGTAGTGTGCCTCGAGACTTGTGCTGGACATGCGCTTCGCTCTCGTGACTGGCGACGCAGACTGACATCCAAAACATGACCCGAGTCAGCAAGGTGGTATCGCTCTGGTCGCAACTGCATACGTGCGTCTTGAAAACCCATCATGTGTCTTCGCTATACGACCTTGGATGTAATTCAGGGTCCAAGTGCATGTCATGTAGATGTAGGATTCCCCTCTGGATGTAACTGGATTAGGAAAGGTCTCGAAGACGAGGCAAAGTATGCATCACAGCTTACGATGGATTGCCAACAACCGCCGGACCAGTCTAATCCTACCAACCTCCGGGCAGTCTATCTAACCTTGATCTGCCTGGCTTCTTCAATCCGGAGTAGAGTAGAGATGGATGACTTGCGTGCTTCCCTTTGGGTTGAAAGAGGAAAGTCGGGCGAGATTTGAAGGAGCCCGCCTGCTGAGCTATGTCCAAAGATGTGGTGTGTCGGGGTCAACGTGAGCCAATATATCGTGCACTTGTATTAGAACGTCGGTTCAGCTGATCCCACACATTGTTCATAAATCCTGCAATCAATCTGGTCACATTATTAGTTCATTAGCGTCAAGTCACCACATACAATCTGTATCTGATAGGTCAGACATTACTCGTCGACGTTTCGAATGCGCACCCGCTTGGCCCAGCCACCCGCCCAAAATGGCACCCTCACCCCGCATTTGCACAGGGTACTCCGTAGTACGTACACCCCGCCAAAACGTTTAGAAAAAACCATCATCCGGACTCGGCGGGCTGTCTTTCTATACGAGCAATGTCCAAGCAGCAGCTAATAGTCGTTCTACTAAACCCCGTCGTCAAGGCCGAGACGAGTGGGAGAGCAGCACATGGTCGCTTCCTGCTTTGAACATGGCCGCAGACATGGCCACGGAACTTGCTGCGGCACCGGTTCTGTCAACACCCGACGACCATATTCTCGAGGTGCCCGCCGCAGAAACGATTCCTACGTCGACACTCCCAGACGAGGAGCTGAGATGGACATACGACATTGCCCGCACCGCCAACGAGATTCGGCAAGGTGGCTGGAAGAAGATTGCGCTCCAATTTCCCGATCACATGCTGGTTGATGCCCCTCGAGTCGTCCAAACGTTGGACGCCGAGCTAGCAACCGATGGCGACGACGAGTCGAGACGAATCCACATTCTGGCAGATACGAGCTACAGCGCGTGCTGCGTCGACGAAATCGCCGCCGAGCATGCAGATTCTGACGTCGTGGTTCACTATGGAAGGACTTGCTTGAGCCCAACGAGTCGGCTGCCTGTCATATACGTATACACGTCGCACCGGCTGAACCACCGGGCCGTGGTCGAGAAATTCGAGGCCGAGTTTGCCAACAGAGACGCCAAGGTGGTGGTCATGGCAGACTTGACGTACCAAGACCACGTCAGTGACATTGTCAACGACCTCAAGGCGGCAGGATACACCGACGTGATGGGCACAACCGTGGAAAGAAACCCGGCGGCACTCATACCGAATAGAAGAATTGAGAGTCCCGGAATGGCCGACGAGGAGATCAAGTCGCACTCCCTGTTCCACATCTCTGATCCGCCCACCGCGTTACTCCTCGCCTTGCAAACCCGATTCGCATCGCTGCACGTCCTCTCCACCACAGACTCCTCGGCGCCCACAATCGACAATCCGACCGTCAGAGCAGCTGGTCTGCTCCGGCGACGCTTCGCACGCGTTCTGTCTCTCGCGGCCGCCGGCATCGTCGGCATCCTGGTGAACACGCTCTCCGTCTCAAACTATCTGGCCTCAATAGACCTCCTTCGTGAAAAGATGTCCAGAGCAGGCAAGAAGAGCTACACAGTTGTTGTAGGCAAGCTGAATCCAGCAAAGCTGGCCAACTTTGCCGAAATAGAAGGCTGGGTAGTCGTCGGCTGCTGGGAAAGCGGCCTGGTCGAAGATGATGTCGGCTACTGGAGGCCGGTGATCACGCCCTTTGAAATGGAAGTCGCACTCACGAGCGAGGAAGAAAGAACATGGGGCGGTGAATGGTGGGGAGGAATAGAAAAGTTGACGCAAGAACCTGACACCCGAGAAGCCGGTTCGCAACCGCGGGACGAAGGCGATGCGGCAACGGGATGCGAGGGGGCGTCGAAGGAGAAGAGTCGCTGCCTCCACAATTCGATTTGCGGACCGGAAGACTCGTAAGTCACAGTCGGCCAATGCATCTCACTGTGCGGAGCGCCAGGGGCGCAGACGAGAAGAAAAACGGCCCCGAGAGTACCGACGACGGATGCTCCAACGCCGTGACCAGGAGGGTCGCGGGGGAACTGGTCAGCATCAACGGTGTAGCCAGCCCTGGTGCCGAGTATCTGCGGTCAAAGAGGACGTGGCAGGGTCTCGGGAGCGACTTTGACCAGGACGCAAGCACTTTGATCGAGGAAGGGCGCAGTGGGGTGGCGAGAGGCTACCACGTCGGCGAGGACTCAGCACGGCATTGAGTCCCGTCGTGACACGGGCGAGTTGAGTTCCAGCGAACCCATCTCACGCCGCATCCCATCACTGAGCGCAGGGGCAGGGCAGGGCAGGGCAGGGCAGGGCAGGGCATAGGCAAAGAGCATGTCCAGAGGCCGTGACACGCAACACCCCAATACTTGAAAGCTTCGCCCTGAAGAGAAAAACAAGCAACTCGCACCGTCCAGGTCGTCAGTCACGGGCAGCCTTTTGAAGAATGACGAGCTAGTCGGCAGCCACGCGGGCGGTCGATGGAAATCAAAACGCGCGGTAAACAAGACGGCAAAGTCCGAAGTCGACCCTCCAGTGCTGGTTGATAAAGAGTCAACGTCTGTCTTGGTTGCCGTCTAGCCAGCCAGCCTGTTGTATACAGTTTTTGGTCCCTTGGCGGGGCCCCGATACCGTAGACGGTGTACTACTTTGTACGTTTTCTAGGTCTCGGTTTACTTTTAAATTTATTTCGCCTCGTAGACTAGCTTTGTCCAAGTTTTCGAACCGTTTACGCGTGAATTCATATCGGGGTATATACATGGCTTGTGCCACCTCGTCACAAGTACTTCTTCTACCATCCATCTCGTATCGTGTTTGGTTCCACCTCGGAACACGCCTTGGTCGCATTGGTCGCATTGCTCTCGTATGATTTTTTCATCTTCTTCCTTTTCATATATTCGCTCTTTGGGAATGCAGCCACCACCACAGCTGTAAACGTCTTTCCAAAACGACCCGCGAACGGTCTCACACGTAGACACGCGAGTGAGAGTGCGGGCTGCGACGGCTGCTGTGGCGAGACCCGCGAGAATGGCTCCGGCGCCGGTGGCTGTGCCGGCTAGAATGGTGACGTCGCTCGACGTAGACGCGGCGATTCTCGTAGCCCAGGTCACCGCCGTGGCTGAAGGCAGCGAAGGCGGTCGTGGCAAAGAAGATGATGTTCATGATGGCGAAGGCCCAGCTGGCCTTGAGCATGGAGCAGGGCTTATCCGTCTGCCAGCCCCAGTCTGGGACAGGAACGTGAAGAGGCGAGTACCACACGGAGCTCGCGTCGGGGGTGCCGCAGTCCGCGTCGGCGATGCCTCGCAGCTCGTACACGCCGGCAATGAGGGCGCCCACGAATCCCACGTCGACGAGGGCAACGAAGCGGGCGTTTGCCGACGAGCGGTGGTAGCTGAACAGGGTGAAGACGGCCCAGGCAAGCGCGAGGACGGTGAGGATGAAGAGGATGAGGATCGAGTCGGGCGTCAGCGCATTGCGGGCGACGAATTGGTTGATGAACCAAGCGAGCATTCCCATGGGAGGGATCTGGGGGGAACAGAATGTGCGATTAGCGAGGAAGAGAGAGGGGAAACAAGAAAAGATACAGGAGCATTTGCGCGGCGCGCGCGGATGGACAATGGACTCACCAGAGTGACGATCTGAGAGATCCTAGTGCACACGAAGACGAGTGCGAAGATCATGGTGGGCGGATGGTCCCGGTGAAACCAGCTGGAATGGTTCTCCCACAACGTGGCAAGGGTGGGATTTGCGGGATTGTAAAAGAGGAGTTCAAGGCAATGTGGAGGACGGATGGGGGGCGCGGGTTATATCGGTCACCCGTCCTTGAATAATGCATGAGTTAATTTTTCCTTTTTTTTTTCCCCCTTTAAAAAAAGAGGAAATTCTCAACCCTTTCGACGCAAGGGCCAATCCATCCGAGAACCAGCCGGGGGCATACAAAATGAGGTGGCTGGGCCGACAGTGCCGTCGCAAAAAAAGATGCAACCCGCAATGGCGCAAATCACATGTCACATGCAATCATGACAGGGGTTTCTTTCTTGATTCTTTGTCACATTGGTAGGCATGAGAAGTGGCTTCTGGCACGAATGATGTGATTCATCAACTGGTGAACCGAGTCACCCAATTTTATGACTCATTCAATAATTACTTCCCATCTTCCATATACGTCAAACAAAAATTCGAGCGAGGGTATCACTTCTCGGTTGAAAGATGGCACGAAAAAAAAAGGAAAATAGAATAAAAATGCAGACAAAAAAAAAAAGGCTCTCCTGCACTGACAGGCCCATCCATTACATCCACTCCCACGGCAGACAACCCGACCAATCGCCCGGCCCCGTGCGCCCACCAAGTCGTCCATCCATCCGTGGCAGTCCAGTTTTTACACTGCAGCAGCCTGCGGCTCAGTCTGAGAGGCCATTTGGGTGCCCGGGGCATCGGCGTTGGCGCGACCCTTGATGCCGTGCCTGAAGAAGCGAAGCGCCTCGAAGACGAGAAGGACGGTGAACATGACCCAGATGAAGAAGCCGAAAGCGGTGGCAGCCTGAGACGACCTGTAGACACTGCAGAAGCTGCCGCCGTCGCAGTCGAAGACGCCGAGGTAGGCGGCGAGGGCAATGGACCCCGCGAACCAAAAGATGGTGGTGACGGCGAGGAGACCGAGGGCGACGACGGAGAGGTACAGAGCCGCTGCCACGCGGGGAACGACGGCCAGGTAGACGAGGGCGAGGAATGTCCAGATTGTATTGAAGAGCATGAAATTGACCGACGACGGGGACGAGGAACGATAGCCGAAGTAGTAATCGCCTCTCCACGAATTGACGGCTGTGCGCGGGCTCACCTGGTTAGTAGAGAAAGAGGAAGGATTTCCGGAGAAGGATGCTCGCCAGGATGTGTTGAGACGTACCGTGGGCAAGAAGACCTAGAGAGATGATGTTGAACAGCGCAATTGCGCCGTACAGGCCCATGGTGACGATGGACGGAAGCTCCATTGCGATTCTGGTCAAGGTTTTTTATTTATATAAATATAAATATATATATATATATATTGAATGTACCGAGGTGTTCGCCGGGGACGAAGCTTGTTGAAGAAGGGTTCGAGATGGTGTGTCGCGAACTGCTGAGAATGAAAAAGGGCGAGAGCGCAACCGCAGAGCGACGTCGGAATTCGTTGCAGATGTTGTGGGGACGATCAAGGAGCTACTCCGTACTCGGTACACGTTGGTTGCTTTATAGAAAGCTGCGCGAGCGATGGTCCCTATTCAGCTTCCCTGACGGTGGAGGAATGTGTGAATGGGCGGCGGGCTGGGGTGAAGTGCAGAAGCAGAGCGGCGCGAGGGAGGAGATTCGGCTGCTTTATTTATATCAGAAGCTCACAGAGTCACAACAGCCCACTGATGGGACAATGCCGGCAGATGGCAAAGAGGAGCGACATGTTTGCCAATTTGGTCCAATACGTATGTATGTATGTACAGCTGAGCCGCAATAAGTCGTTGGCGCCCAGCCGGCTGGATCCACTTTGAAAAGCGTCATTCCGTCTCCCTCACACTCTCCCCCACACTCTCACTCTCACTCTCACTCTCACTCTCACTCATCATGTACGCACTCACTGCGCTCGGACCGTTACTCACTCACACCCCCATTGACCTGGCCGGGAATCTGCCTGACCGCCAGTTCACCCCCATCACTGACCCTGAACACTGCCACGTGCTTGATACCGACGTGTCGATTGTGCTGTGCCGGTAGCACAAATCCAGCCGTCACTTAAATTATACATCTTGTACGTAACGACGTCAAAGTCCACATCGCTCCTCCAAGCCGCCGCGGCGGGCGCAGCGCAGTGCCCACCCACACCACAAGTCCAAAGTCCACACCCTCTTCCGGCAGTTGAAGTGAGACAGGGGTGTTGTCACGGTGTCTCTGAGGTCGTGAGACACGAACGCCCAATGGACGCCACCAGCAGGCCCCGGAAGGAGCAGCGCGGCCAGGCCTTCCAGGTTGTTCGTTGCCGAAGAGTGCAATGAATGGGCCACGACGGATCGACCGCGGGCATGATTACTTGAGAAGAAAAGAACGGGGCAGCAATGCTTACACATCCCAGCGGGAAATGTTGTTCTCCATCCCTCGTCAGTACGGACTGCTGCTCCGTACACGAATGGAATAAAGTCTGGCCCCAGTGAGCATCAGTGAGGGGGGCAGCCTTGGACGTTCGCGGTTCTGAATCTGGCAATTGGCCCAGTCCGTTGACCTCCCGTGAATGGCAAGGATCTGCTAGCAGCAGACGAAACCAGACAGTTTCGTCGAACCCTCGGATCGGAAAGATGCTGAGCGCGGGGGTGGGTCGACCTTGTCTCACTGGAAGATGTCATGGACTAATGAATAACACCATTCTAGATGTCTTGAAGACCAAGGAATTCTTCCTTCTCCGATTCAATCTTGGTCGAGGGAAAGTATACAATCATACATCTCCCTTAATCACAACGCACACCACAAGACTCTACACCCAACCACAACAGCAAAAATGTCCAAAATCCTCTCCGTCTTCGGCGCCACCGGCAACCAAGGCGGCTCCGTCATCAAATCCATCCTCGCAGACCCCGTGCTCTCCAAGGACTTCAAACTCCGCGGAATCACTCGCCATGTCAGCAAGCCTGCTGCCCTGGCCCTGGCCGCCAAGGGCGTCGAGATTGTCAAGGCACGTCGTGACCCTCCTCCCAAAGAAACAGATGACAAGAGAATCGCAACAACACGAAACTCCGACTTCCCGTCGGGCACACCCACTAACAGAGCATCCACGCCAACAGGCCGACATGTCGTCCGCCAAAGACGCAGCCCCCGGTGTTCAAGACGCCCACACCGTCTTCATAGTCACCAACTTCTGGGAGTCCATGTCCGGCGCCGTCGAGATTGCCCAGGGGAAAGCAGTCGCTGATGCCGCGAAAGCAGCCGGCGTGAAGCACATCATCTTCTCGTCCCTCATCAACGTCTCGGAAGCGAGCGGTGGCCGTCTCCGCCACGTCACGCACTTTGATGGAAAGGCCGAAATCGAAGACTACATTCGCAAGAGCGGCGTCCCCGCCACGTTTGTCCAGCCCGGCCTGTTCATGAGCGGCTTCTTCCAGTTCATTCGCAGGCAAGATGATGGGAGTCTCCTGTGGGCCATGCCCGCGGGCGTCAAGGCCAACGAGGCTCAGCTTCCCTTGTTCGACGCAGCGGCCGACACGGGCATTTTCGTCAAGGCTGCGATCAAGCACTTCCCCAGAACGGTTGGCCAGCGAATTCTTGCTGCCACGGAATACTACACACCTGCCCGTATCGTCTCGGACCTGGAAGAGGTCACTGGCAAGAAGGTCTCGTACATGGAGGCGCCCCATGATGTTTTCAAGTCTTTCCTGCCTCCACCTGCTGCACAGGAACTGTTGGAGAACATGTTGCTACTCCAGGAACCGGGATACTACGCAGGCGCTGATCTCAAGCCCAGCTTGGAACTTCTTGGGGCGGATAAGCCAACCACTTGGAAGGCTTACGCGCAGGAGAACAAGAACAAGTGGGAATGAGCTGTTGCGTCGATTCATAAGCTACAGGACGCGGCCATGGTTTGGCATGGGTAATTGATCTGCTACTGTTCACAAGACCCCGATGGTGTCGAGAGATTTGTGTGCAGAAAGTACTTTTAATTCATATATTGCTACTTCATCAATAACCACTGGTTGTCATCACTGGTTGTTTTTGTTATCCACAGGTAGCGCCATTCCCAGCATTACATGAACCCAAGTGATGATATCTCGTCTTCTGCTCGATGCATTATCCTAAATTGCGAGGACCATCTATTTTGAATACCCGTTGGCCTTGACCCAGGCAGCGACGTCTTCACGATCACGTCCCAGCCATGAAATCTTGGATCGAATCGCATCTATGCTTTGTGCGAGAGATTGGTCGTATCCCTTGTTATTCTTGCCCTCGAAGAACTTCTCGACCTTGTCAAGTTGCTCTTGGGAAGTAAAACCCGACGTCATAATGTTGACCATGCTGCCTAGCATGGATAGGGCAGGGGCAACCTTTCGTACAGCAGGGCCCAGTTGGACTCCATCCAGTTGTAAAGAGCGTTGATACCCTCGGCATGTGTGCGTAGGCCGATGACTGGCATGTAAACGTCCTGGTCCTTGACGTCAGCGCTGAATAAGAGACCCAAAGTCTTCTTGATCAGCTCTGGCTGCTTGGCGCGGCCTAGGCTGCGCAGGCAGGTGTTGCGTTCGTCACTGTTGCTGGAAGAGCGGTAGAAGTTCAAGATTTGATTGTACTAATAATGACATCACGGTTAGTATAATCGCCAATCACGCGAGAACAATGAGAGTGGATGATGATGAGTACCTCCTCGGCGCCACCGTATTTCACTGCAATGGCAAAGACACTCTTTCTGATATTGGGGTGAATGGCAGCCTTGTCGCCGGCCATGAACTTGGCAAACATATCCTTGGAAGCGTCAATGATCTTTTGATCGCCGCTGAGACCGGCGCCTTCAAACAGCATGGCCTTGAATTGCTGCTCAATGTGACCGTCGCTCTCCGAGAACTGCCAGCCCATCTTGTGCGCTCTGGGGCTGAGAAGATCACGCTGGAAAGCTTTGAGACCTTCCGTCACGGCATCGTCTTCAAATACCCACGCGCTCTGAATAGCACCAAGACGGGCAACAATCTCGTTCCAAACAACAAACTCGGTCTCGGAGTCAAGGCCCTTGAGCAAGTTGAGCACGCCAGAGGTCTTCTGGTAACCAGATGTAGCGAGGGCACCAGCATCAGCGATCATACCAGCACGGTCTTCAACAGACAGCAGACCTTCCTTGGCAGCCTGACCAAGCTTTTCCAAACGGGCAGGAGTATACGATGTTCGGAATATTCCAGTGTGATTGGCGTTGAGCTTGAAGAAATCTGTGCTAGGAACTTTGAAGTCTCCCTCGCGTTCTCTCAAGGCAACTTGTCCATCAACGCCATTCTTGGTACGAAGGCCAAGGAACACAGGGTACAGAACCTTGTCCTCCTCGGGCTTGGCATCGCCAGTTCGCAAGAAACGGTTCTGCTTAACATGGATGGTGCTGTCGGCGTCGTTCTCGGTGACAGTCAGAACGGGATAACCGACCTCCTTGGTCCAGGCCCTCATGACTTCCTCAACTGGCTTGCCGCTGACAGCGCTGAGGGATGCCCAAAGATCTCCAGTCTGGGTGTTTCCATAGGCGTGTTTCTTCAGGTACTGACGTACACCCTCAAGGAAGACATCCTCGCCAATGTAGGTGGACACCATGCGCAAAACGCAAGATCCCTTGGAGTACGAAATGGCGTCAAAAATCTGGTTAATCTCATCGGCGCGCTTGACGGGGACCTCAATAGGATGAGAGCTGCGAAGGGAATCCAGAGACAGGGCAGACTGAAGGTTGTCGGTGACATAGTTTTCCCAAACCTTCCACTCCGGATAAAAGACATTGGCGGAGTACTACAAAGTCCTGGTTAGCAATCGTAAGAGTATGGACAAATAGACCTGAGGAGAGAATCATACCCAGGAAGTCCAAGTTGCAAAGCCCTCGTTCAGCCAGAGACCCTCCCACCAGTCCATGGTGACAAGGTTTCCAAACCACTGATGAGCCAGCTCGTGCTGAACGACTTCTGCAACGCGCTCCTTGGTAGCAGCCCCACTAGTCTTCTCATCAAGCAAAAGATCAACCACGCGGTAGGTTACGAGACCCCAGTTCTCCATGGCGCCTTGGGCGAAGTCGGGAATCGCGACCTGGTCCATTTTAGGCAGAGGAAATTCAATGCCGAAGACCTTTTCATAAAACTCAAGGGTCTTGACGGCAAGGTTGAGTGAGAATCGTCCGTGTTCAATATCCTGACCGGGAGGGGCGTAAACTCGAACGGGGACTCTAAAGTCCTTGGACTCCACGTAATTGAGCTCACCAACTATGAAGGCCACGAGGTAGGTAGACATCAGAGGAGAGGTATTAAAGTGAACAGCTTTTCTAGTAGAGCCGCTGATGGCGGACTGGACTTCGGTCTCATTGGCGACATCCATGTTACTCAAGCAAGTCAAGTTCTTGTCAGCAATCAGCGTGACGGTGAACTTTGCCTTGAGGGCAGGCTCATCAAAACAGGGGAAAGCTCTACGACAATCGGTAGCCTCCATCTGGGTAGTAGCCAGGATGCCCTCAGATCCGTCGTCTCGTTTGTATGTGGATCGGTAGAAGCCAGCCATCTTATTATTCAGCTGACCGGTGAACTTGATCTCAAGCTGGGCTTGGGAGTGCTTGGCAAGAGAACCGTCGAAGTCGAACTTGCTGACTTGTGTAGCCTCATCGTAGGAAACCTTTGCGGTTGAGCTAGGAACAGACAGAGTAAGCTTCAGACCATAGCAAAGTCAAGGTTTACGTTAGGGGTTTGGTAGCTATTGCCCGGTACCTGACTGTCTGGCCATTGGCAGAGACTTTGGAGCTGTGGATGTCAAGCTCAAGAGTATGGAGAGAGACGGAGCTGGATTCTTCAACGACATCGAGATCAACGACGACGGTTCCGTCAAAGGTCAATTTGTTGAAATCGGGTTCGAGGGTGACGTGGTAGTGGCGCGGGATGACATTTGCGGGAAGCAATTCACGGCCTTGGGTGCTACCGGGAGCGGCACCGCCACCCGTCTGGTCTATACCAGCCTGAGCACGACACATGATGTCTAGGTGTCGTCGGTAAGAGCAATGGCGAACTTGAAGGTGGCACCTGGTGTTGGATCCGAGTGCTTGTCGAATAGGGTTGTTGACACGTGTTGTCGAAAACAGTCGAGAAGGAAAGGCAACAGCGGATATGTATCTCTTATTGAAGTCGGAAACCCTAAGGCAGAATTAATCAGTATTAGCGGGTCTGAGGACAGCTGCAAGTAGAAGGTGAAAGCTGTTGTTATCGTGTAAGTGGAAGTGAGCCGCAGCCAAGGTGGGGACGTGCTTGGAGGAGCGACAATGAGGGGCAAAGGAGGGGGCAGTGATGGGCGAGCAGACTAATAAAAGTGGGTCGACTTAAGAAGGTGCTCTGCTGTCTTGCAGATTTTGTTGTCGGTCGCTGCACAATGTGTACACTGATACTTGTGGCTCATGCGATAGTCAGGTTGATGTTCGTTCGTCAACCATGAATATCCCACTAGCGGCTATATGTGCATGACGATTTTGACTTTGACCGGCTGCCAGCGAGCACCAACCAGACATTGGGACAAATGAATGCCAATGCACAAACAGCAACGGCTGGGGCCAGGATTACGGATGCGAGCCTCGCTCACTTGAGGATGTGTCCGCAGCGTCCCCGGTTCGATTGCCATGTTGGGAAGTTGGCCAACTGCTCCGTACAAAAGTCCTTTCGATGTACGGAGTAGGCGGCGTCGTTTCTTACATGTAGTACCCTCGGGCGTTGGCAGCGCCTAAATTCCGCCAGTTCTGCCGCGGACCGTATGAATGCACGGCGACACAATAAGCACTCGATTTCTTGGCTGCTATTGATCCGGGCAGAAGCGGCCTTTGCGTTGATGTCGAAACTGGTGTCGTTAATTTGCGCAGCGACGGCTCGATGGCGATCCGCTTTTGCAAAGCCGCTGTGCATTGCAGCGCTGACATTGTGGTCAAAGAGTAGAAAAGGGGAGTATGAGGACGGTCAAAGAGAGTCGTCAAGTGCACGCAAAGTATCAGAGTCGAATGAGCGCGCTGTGGCCCCTTTATTGGTGAAAATTCAAATCCTTCGTCAGCGTCTGTCGAGCCGCACTTCCAAGATGAGGAGCAGCACGCGCATGTTACTCAAACCAGACGGGAAAATGTGTCCAATGCAATGATACATCAAATGCACTCCCAATCTGTCTGTGCAGCACCAGGTTTGAAGTTCCAAGACTTGAAGGAAGAATTCGAGCTTTTTGGACATGTCTCAGCGGATCCTCATTGTTACCTACAGTCAATAATGGTAGGCGGGACCCCTAATCTTCCGTTGCCGAGGACATCATCTGTCCAAATTCATTGACACCACCGTCACTGACAAAAAAACATACAACAGCCGGTGTTCGCTGGTCGTCACCGACCCAACTACTAATCTGCCCCATACCAGCTTGTCTATGGGAGAGCGGACGGGATCCCGAATTCTCTGGTAGGTGTGGTCGTATGTGGAAGACTTTAGCAAAAATCGAATTATCACGAAAACCGGAGCTTTGCCTACGTTTTGCGTCATTTAATCAAAGCGGAGGCAGGCAAAGAGAAGCGTAGCTTCCCGCTTTCCCTCTTTCAAATACAATCAATAGTGAGGCCGTCCTGTGGAGACATCAAATCCGACCTCTTTCTGATTAGTCTAGAATCTCAATTCGTTCGGCCATGTACCAGTTATGCTAGATGTGGTGTTAAGGGACCTAAAAGTACAGAAAAGGCGGTGAGATTCTGCCGCGGAAGAAGCCCGCCACAGGCGGCCCCGGCAAGGCTCCCAAAGGGCCTCATCAACATCGTCAGCATCAACGAAGACCTTCATATCGAGACCTTCGTCAAAAACCATAGCATAATTTCGTTCAGTATAGTATCCAGTTCCTTACTGTCAGTCTCTGATGGACGGTCTCACCACAATCCCTCCGTCAAACGTCCTTTATGACCAAGAGAAGTTATCATTATATCGCCCGGGAGGCTACCATCCTGTCTGCTTAGGCGATACGTTTAAAGAGAAGCGATATACAATTGTTCACAAGCTGGGGTGGGGGTTTCTCGACTGTATGGCTTGCTAGGGATAACTTGTAAGCAGAAGTGCGAGCTGTTCTCTATTGTCCTCTGCTGCTGATTATCCAAAGAGTGAAAGAATGGGTGGCTCTGAAGTTAGGTACTGCCAACAGCGCAGTCCACTCTCGAACTCTCAACCCTGCAAGCGATTCATCAATGCTGCGCCTCGAACTATGCTGCCCGATTAATTGATTCTTTCGTTCATCAAGGGCCAAACGGATCCCATCTATGCCTTGTCACGGAACTCCTTGGACCCTCAGTTGACTCTGTCGTCGCCGATTACCATACCGGAGGAGATCGACTGGAGCCGGAGACTATCCTCAAAATGTCAAAACAGTTGTTGCAGGCAATATCATCCATTCATAGAGCAGGCTACGCGCATGGTGGTCAGTTTTAAATTATTGTATGCATTAATCCTATAGAGTCTAAAAGATTCTATTCATCTAAACCTACAGACAAAAATCAGGATAGAAACCCTATACCTATTTTAACTTTAAAAGAGTTAAACGATAAAAATTATATAGATTCATTCAGAAAAGTACTAAAAGGTAAAGGTGGTATTTATTCCTAGCTCGCGCAGTAAATACAATTAATAATAAACAATAACTTTATCGGTGAATTGAAAGTAGAGTTTGATAAAGGTGTGAGAGCCAAGGTTAGTTCAGAGTATAAACATTTAGACTACCTCAGACAAAGAGCCCTTAAAAACGTGGACCATCAAGAAGCCTTAAAATTTCTTAAAGCCATGCAAAAGATCAAAGCTAGATTACCGAACGATCCCAACTTCCGTCGTCTCTACTATGTTAGATATGCAGATGATTGAATTATAGCGATCAGAGGATCTAGAAATGATACACTTAGAATTCTTAATCTTATAAGGGACTATTTGAAAACAAATCTGAAGCTTGATTTAAGTCAGGAGAAAACATTAGTAACCAGACCTACTCATTAGGATGCGGAGCTAATAATCAGCTTAGACATCAGCGGCGCTAATGTTGTTTTTACTGCCTCACAGCTAAAAGCAGTATCGAATGATGCTCTTTTCGATATTATCGGCCATCCAGAAACAGCCAGGCTGGCTCGAGTAGATGGAAAGCCTCTAGCAGCTAGTATGCCAAGGCAGCTAGTGCGAAAGGCAGGCTGGGCTAATTGGATCGATGAAGATGAAGAGGATATTCGATTGATAGATTGGGGAGAAGCATTCGCAAATGGTGCTGAGCCTGCTCATCTCGCCCAACCTGGTGAATTGAAGGCACCCGAGATCATCTTCACCGGCCGTTTCGACCGTAGAATTGATCTATGGCGGGCTGGCTGTTTGGTAAGAATATTAAAACATCAAGAGTTCGATTCATGATTCTAATCGCTTTATAGATATATTCATTCGTCTTTGCGGCCACCCCGTTCCAATACCTGGAGGATGAAGATGTGCTTGTCGCGCAGATGGTGAATTTCGTGGAAGAGCTACCACAGGAGTGGCAGAAGACGTGGGAACTAATTCGAAAGAGCGTGGGCCGCAGCACGTCCACTGGCAGCCCTCGCCATACAGGCCATAAGTCATATCAGCCGTCGAAGCTAGAAGACAAATTTCGCAAGATGGCAGATGAACCAAAGTTGATGCCTCTTCTGCCTGTCATTCGAGGATTGATGCGGTTCTTGCCCTCCGATCGATTATCGGCAGAGGAAGCATTGAGACTGTTATGCTAATACTAGGTTTGACAGATGAAGATTGGGCACCCCTGACTGCCTTGAGTTACTATTTATTAAGACCTTTTGTCACGATGCAGTCGATTATATGAGGGATTGATTCTTTACTTTTTATCAGCCGTTTTAGCAAGCTGTCTAATTTTATTATTCTCCACATTGTTCCCTAGAACTTGGGTGTACGGCACCCCCGACATGACCGCTTGCTCTACACCAGAAGAAATCTCGTGACAAATTTTGCGCAACTCATCTGGTACGTTTTCTTGGGCCTTGGAAGCTAGCGGCATGAAAACTGCGTTATCTGCCTTGTTAGGGGCTTTACTGTCGCACTGGTAAGCTCGGATTTACAGTAGAGCAATAAGAGAACCTACGCAAATGAATCAGCCGTGATGGAGAAAATCACCAGCAAAAATGTGGAGCTTGCAAGTTGTTTCAAACGACCTCCAATTCGCTTCCGGTGCCGCAGTTGCTCTGCTGTGGAAGTCGCAATTTGAGCCGTGCGGTATAGTTGGTAGGCATGCGAAGCGTTCACAACTGACGATTCTGACTGAATGGAACCTTACGTGGAGTAGTGACGCCCAATCAACCAGCGTCCGCCCCCAAGTACGTACGAAATGCTGGATTGCATCGTCCCTCACGAATTTCCGACCTATGTTTACTACGGCCAGAGTTGCTTTTGCCTTTGGTGGCATTATCGCGAGATTTGTGCTCAAACGAGGGCGCGCATACTTGGTCACTGTTAGATTCATTGCTTGACATAATGGTCATGTGCTCCGATCTGAGAGTCCGGTAGGTGTTTATATTGACTCAGTACCTCGACATGACATGGCGAATCAGCCCGCCAGGAATCTCGACGTCGGTAACTTTGTGTATAGCGCAGCGACATTCGTCGAACAACATCTCATCTCGCCGAGCTCTGAGACTGTTTCGGAGGCTGTCGCCATTTCAGAGGACGGTTTTAGATTGAGAGAGGCACTGTCAAGCTGGAGTTCTGCATACATGCCTAATCAACATATATTTGTAGGAGATCATAACACAGTGTTTGCCAAGTTTGGAGACGTTTCTGGAGCACCTTTCAGAGGGGCCAACGATACTCAAGTCAACGAACCAAGCACTCTGTTATCCGATGTATTCTACGCATCAATCAGCATCTATTTGACGGGCGTATTCGACTACGATGTGGTTCACTGGCACGGCGCTGGTCTCCTGGAGCCATTGAAACCGATTTAGCTGCCGTGTGGAAGTTCAGGGCCATTCCAACGTGAATAACAGTTTGCTATTGGAATTTGTGGCTAAAATATGCCCGATCATTGTCTTTACTTTTCTTCCGGCACATTTAGACATGGATCATTATCTGCGAACTGGACACTATCCTCTGAGCAACGCTTGCGTCACAACTCAAAACACAGACTTCTTGGACCACTTAGATTTGGCCCTGATACTTCTTCCATGCGTATAAAATATGAATGGCACGGGAATCAGCAACGCCGCAAATCCACCAGTTATACTTGACCCTGGTCCTACGCCGATGTTATGATATAGCGGCCCAACTACGAGGGGAAGGCTCCGGCAAAACAGGATCGCAGAAAGGTATTTGCTGCGACAGCCGAAGCCGCATAGGCTTGGAACGTATCAACCAAGTAATTCAGAGCAGCTTGGAAGATGGTAAAAAAACCCGTGCCCATCAAGAGAAGACCGAAACATGGAGCGATCCAGGGGATGTTCGGTTCTGAAGTCCACCCCAGAAGGAACTGTTCACCACTGAACAGCACAGACCCTAGCATCATGGGTGGCAATCGCTTTTCGGGGATGGCTCTGTCTCCCGCTGCGTGGTAATACTTGTTATAGACGGTCTGGTTGTAGACGTTCAGACCACATCCTAGGACGGCGCCAATGAAGATGCATAGGAATGGCAGAGTTGCGACAAGGGGCTTCCAGCCTCGAATTTCGCCAAAAATGATGGGGATCGCGCCGAGCTGCATGTACAAGATGCCGTAGCAGAAACTGGCGTACAATGCCATGAGGAAACAGATGGGTGTGCAAAGAAGCTGGATGGGTCGCAGCAGGAACTTGTGAGCGAGTTCGGATATGCTGACGTCCCATTCTTCAAACTTGGCGTGCAAAGCCCAGTTACCAGTTTCGTGACGCAGACGCCGGGCTTTGTACACCAGCAGCTTCGGCGGATAGCTCTCATCAATGAAAATGATGGCGAAAAGGAGCACGACGGCTTGCAGGATGCCCGTCAGGTATTCGGTCCATCGCCAACCCAACGAGTCTTGCTGCGCCGCTGCTGCAGAAACGATCGGGCCTACGCAGGGAGTTAGAGTCGACTTGCGTCTGCATTGAGGTGAAATGTTGCCTTTCGGGCGCCGCGCATGAGAGTATACTCACCAAGTACAGGACCGCCGACAACAGCCATGGCATAACCCGCCATGGCAATGCCTCTCCATGCAGGAGTATACAAGTCGCCCAAAACGCCACCGGTATTTGTCACCGGCGCGGATGCGAAAAAAGCACCGAAGAATCGCGTCAACATCAATGTTTGGAAGTCTTTTGCAGTAGCGCTCCCAAAGGTGAAGCAAGTCGCCACGAACATGGGCGCAATGACAGCTGGTCCTCGCCCAAATACCTCGCTTAAAGGCGCCCAGAGCAAAGGGCCAATGCCGAAGCCAAAGAGGTACAAGGTCGTGCCCAGTACAGCAACTTGCGTGCCGACATTGAATTCTTCCGCAATCTGATCCGTGCCTGCAGAGTACGCTGACGATGCCCATGTCGCCGTCATGGTGGTCAATCCATAAAGTAATGTGGTGAAGACCTTTTTGCGCGTCACCCAATTCAGTGGGTGGTAGGGATCGTCTGGACCGTCAAAGTCAACGAGCTCGGCTTCGCTAGTCGGAACATGGGCCAGAGGGTGTGTAAATTGAGGGACGGGGCGCGATCGAAGTGTCGACAGGACAGTGTCTCGGCGGCTGACTGCCCTCACAAGGCTTCCTGTCGTTGTGGCGGACGATTCTGCGCGCCGTTTTCTGCTGGAGTGTGAAGTGTGAGAACGTGTCTCGCGTAAGGTGGGACGATGGCCATCGAGCTCTTCGGGCTTGGACTCGTCGTACGAGTCGAAGCTGTCTTCGCCGTTGGTGTCTGTCGATGCTTCTACATTGTGATTCAGGTTGACATTTGGAACTGCAGGCTCGGCGCCGGCCGGGTCAAGAGCTCGGGGAGGACCATTACGGTGTTCTTTTGACATGACAAAGTGCACGATATGAGAAACGAAGATTACAATGAGACAGCGGAAGGAAATGTTGTGATTTCTTTTACGGTGTAGACATGTTCCATAGTGTGGTTGTGGGCAATTTTGGAACGGCACACGAACCGAACAGCTGCTATTTAAGACGGATATGTTGGGGGAACCCGGGCCGAAGACGGGCAAGAACCAGGCCGACGCGGTACTGGAAGCAATCCAGTGAAGCCAATAACAAGCTCTCTGTTTGGTAGTTTAGAAATCGGCTGGCAACCTGTGTTTGGGAATGCCGTGGGAATGCCGTGGGAATACCGTGGGAAGCGGCTCCGGTCATGACGTCAACACGGTTGGGAGTTGTCCAAAATGTTCAAGCACATCTGCACATCTGCGCCTTTGCGGCTACGCGTGCCGCGAAGCCGACTTGCCATTGCAGAATGATCGGCGCACTGACAACTGAGAGCAGCAAAAGTTGTGGGTGCCGGAGACTTTTCGTAAATACGAAGCAGCATGTAAGACGACTACGCATGGTACGCATGGTACGCATGGTACGCATGGTACGCATGCAAGACATGGCTCAATGCGGCTGTTGCCGCGGCCGAGAAATTGCCGGAAGCGCAGACGGCAAAGGATTTTTGGAGTTCAGAGACGTAGTAGGAAGATATGTACATGCAGAATGTACGACCCGAGAGCGTGTGTATGAAGATGAGACGGGTGATCCTGGATTTCAATGCGCCTGCCTGCCTGCCTGCCGGACGGACGGACGGGGTACCAGACTCAGATTCAGACCCCACCAGACCCTTCCCTTCATTTCTGGTCATTTCTGGTCATTTCTGGTCATTTCTGGTCATTTCTGACCAGTGCTCGAACGCACAGCCGAGCACACTGGGCTGGGGCACAGACGGTGTTTTGCTTCGTTTTGCTTTTGCTCGGCTTCCTTTGTCGAAACAGATCCAGTTTTCCCTCTCGGACGATTCTCCACGTTGGTGGTTCTAACCAACGCCATCCGCCAGCACACAAGCCTTCTCCTCTCGCTTGTCCGCTCGCGACTCGTCTCGGCCTCCCCTCCGGCTCGACAAACTTTGGCGTCTTTTCTGTACCTTCAAACTACTGCATGTACGTGCCACACATTCCTTGCTCATTGCGGCCAAGGTCCCGCAGCACCAGCCGATGACCCCTATGGCCTACTCTTTACTCTCTCGTATCAACCCTGTGCTCATTCTTTCATGACCTCTCTCACCGACCCATTTGTGCCATCGTCAGCCGTATTTCCCCCTCGGCATCTGCTTTGTCATGGCCAACAACGTGCCATGATGTGCCATCCCCATCCCCATCCCCATCATCGTCGCCGTCATCGTCATCGTCGTCGTCGTCGTCGTCATCGTCATTCAGTCCTCAAGGCTGGTGTCCTTTCTCTCGCTCGACGAAGTAGTCTGCTTGTGACAACTTCGTCGCGCAATTAATCAACGAACCTGAGCACACGTCGGCCCAAGTCGAAGAGTTGCTAGTGTTAGCTTTTAGTCTGGTGGCCTGGTTTGTCTCTTTAAGCCAAGGGCTTATCATCAAATGTCTCCATGACACTGAGCGGCTCTATCCATCTACTTATTTGCTCATCCCGGAGATCTGAGACTAGAACGAATCGCGCGGATGTGAGCTTACCTTGATTGAGCAATCAATCATCTTGGCAACATCACGCTTTTCCAACCAGCGAGAGACAAATTTCCCCCGTGCAGCAGCAAAGAACACATCAACAATATTAACAGCCTCCTCATGTTTACCTCACACCCGCCCCTCTTACCCGCATATCACAAATTCTACCCAATCGAATACGCGTGCATCGATTAATTAGTACGCCCAGCTGCGGCGGCAGAACGGACCGGCGGCCACTGAAGGCCTAAAATAAGTAACCATGGCCTCGGGCTCAGGACTGACTGGCTCGCATAGACGTGCTCCTTCCCGCGCAGAAAGCCACCTTTCGTCCTCGTCAGAACCCGAAGCCGACAAACACCACGGAACAATATCCAACCCTGATACCGCGTACAGTTTCACGAGCGCAAATCGAGGCCTTCCGCCAAGCCCCCGACGAGAACGCTCGCACGAAAACCGTCGATTCTCAGCTTAAAGAATCGCTTCACCTCCAACGTGAATCCCAACAACGTGAGCAGCGGCTCGACGCATCAGTCGTCGTCGGATGGCCCGAGGTCGTCGTCGCCTACATCCAGGCCTGCGCCTGCGAGAAGACCGAGCCTGAAACAAAGTCTCGCAAAACCGCTTCCACAAACACCGTCTGGCTCAAACTCCTCGAGCTTCGCAACATTTGGCAGACTCGAGTCTGGCGAGGAACCGCAGTCGCGGTCGGCCGAATCGAATATGGACAGTCGCTCGAGTACAATGAACTCGTCGAGCTCCGCTGCTGCAGGGCAAATATATGGTGGACAGGACCAGTACTTGCAAGGTATGAACAGCAGCATGAGCAGCTTGGCGAGCTCAGTCAGACAAGAAACCGGCCAAGACAACAGAGACGGCTTGACACCAAGAAGCACTGGCCCTGCGTCAGCTGTCCCTTCACCGGCCGTCGGTCAGGGAGGAAGGGCAGCTGGCGCAGCGGCCGGCAACGTTTCACAGGGTTCTTCAACACACTTGTCAGGATTGATGTGCAATGTACATCGTACCACAGGTCGTGAGCCGCCGCCCCTGGTTGGTGCTACTACGACCATCATTGGAGACAAACTCTATGTATTCGGCGGCCGGATTCTATCTCGCAGTCGCCCTGCGCCCCTGACGTCGGATCTTTACGAACTGGACTTGATTTCACGTCATTGGACCAAATTGGAAACAGGGGAGATGTCCCCCCCGCGATATTTTCATTCCATGTGCGCTTTGGGAGATACCAAGATGGTCTGCTACGGCGGCATGTCGCCTGCCTCAAATACCAATCAGACTGCATCGGCGGCGGATCAGCAACAACAACCCGAAGTCTCCGTCATGTCCGACATATATATATACGATGTCGAGAGCCGCAAGTGGACCTACCTGCCAGCCCAGGATGCACCTCAGGGTCGTTACGCACATTGCGCTTGTATCTTGCCGTCTGCGGCGTCCTTCTCCTCCACTCGCGCGCCATTGGCGGCCCTGCAACACAACCCACCATCCTCCAACCCGAACGAGGGTCGAATCGGCGTTACCATCGACGGATCCGGTGGTGCAGAGATGGTGATTGTTGGAGGACAAGATGGCGCGAACCATTACATTGAACAGATCAGTGTGTTCAACCTCCGGAGCCTGAAATGGACATCAACGCAACCGCTCGGCAAAAGCTGTGGCGCTTATCGTAGTGTTGCTGCCCCTCTGCCACCGTCCGTGTCCGCGAAAGTTGGCATGGCATATACCAACGGCGGTCAGCGAGGAGATGGGGGCGGCATCAGCCAAGAGCTTCGAGAAACTGGCTCATCCATGCTAATATATTCCAATTACAACTTTTTAGACGTCAAATTGGAGCTGCAAATCCGGTCATCTGATGGCACGTTGGCCGAGAAGCCCATGACAGGGACGTATTCCCCGCCAGGACTTCGATTTCCCAACGGCGGTGTGATTGACACCCATTTTGTCGTCAGTGGAACATATCTCACATCGTCGAAGCAAGAGTACGCACTGTGGGCGCTCGACCTTCGCACACTGGTCTGGAGCCGCATTGACGCTGGTGGTAGTGTGTTCAGCCAGGGTAGCTGGAACCGCGGCGTGTTATGGAACCGACGGAATACCTTTGTCATTCTAGGTAACCGAAAGCGCAGCCTCGTCGATGACTACAACCACAGGCGGATCAACTTCTCGAATGTGTGCATGGTGGAACTAGAAGCCTTTGGATTTTACGACAACCCGCGCAAAACGAGCCCAATGTCAGGTTTCATTTCTGCGAGCAGTCCCTACTCTGGTCCTGGTTTGAGCCTCACGCGCAAAGCAGGGTACACTGCTGGTGGACGCTTTCATTCAAGAGCCAGCGAGGAACTCGGAGAAAAAGCCCTTGCGATGCGCGAGCTCGCTGACATGGATATCTTGTGCATTGGTGGTGAGAGAATCCCGGTGAATTCGCGCGTTGTTTCTCGAAGATGGGGTCCATACTTTGTCCAGCTGTTGCGCGAGGGAACTGCAACTCAAGATGGCAGCGACGCGGTGACTTTACGGTCAGGCCTCTCAAGCAACCCTCTTCGTGCCTCTGCACTGACCATAACGCCAAACTCCAAGGATGCAACGCAGCCGCCGTCCTCGTCGAGTGGCGCCAGCATGCTGTCGACATCAAGCGGCGGAACTGGCTCCAACACGACTGCTGGGGCGTCCGGTATTTGCGATTCTGCAGCTGATGTGCCTGGGCATGGTGATGGCCTCAATCCAGCTGCCGTGAACGCCGCTCCAACACCTCGGTCGTTGCCGCCAAACTCGAGGCCGAGATGCCTGTATCTTCCTCACACATACCTGACTGTGCAGGCCCTGCTTCACTTCTTGTATACAAGCTCGCTGCCTCCCCCGACATCACCCCTGTGCACACCTCAAATATTGTGCTCGTTGTTGCAGATTTCGAGACCTTACCGCATCGATGGACTTTTAGAGGCTGTGGTTGAGCGACTGCACGGACTTCTCGACAGCCGCAATGCGGCAGCCGTTTTCAACGCTACGGCCATGGCTGCCGGGGGTGGACGCGGGATAGATGGCTCTCTGAACCCCAATTTCTTCGTCAGTGCGTCTGACCCCGTCGGGTCACCCACATCGGTATCCGACTTCTCCCTAGGCGGGACGACCGCGAACGAGTCATCTACAGACCTGGCCGCAGCAAACTCGGGCCTTGGTATAAACACCAATGTGCAAAAAACGGGCCGTCCACTGAGTGGCGAAATTTCAGCTTCAACCAGCGTGAGCGGCTCTGAATGGGGCTCTGAACTCGGGGGCAGCGATCGCGAAAACAACTTCGTTTGGGGCGGGGAGCTGAGCAGCGTTATCGGCTTGCAAAAGCGCGGCCTTCGCGGCTTGATGGAGGGACGACGGATGCGTGAGAGGACCGGCACGGGCAACGCAGCCACAATGGCCGCCCCGGGAGGAGCCTCGCCTTTTGCGGCGGTCCAGCAAGGCGGCGGCGGCGGCCAACGCGTTGGCCTGGGCATAGCTGGATCTTGAAGAAGGAAATTTGACACGTGCAACTCAGGCATCTCGCAAGGCTGCTGGGTCAGACGACTTGAGTGGCCAATGTGCCGCATGTCCAGAAGGACAGCGCATCACAACCGACCAAGATTACAGCATCATAGACGCGACGATTTGAACGGAAAACACGACAAGAGTCGTACGTGAAACAAGTATAGTAGACCAGTGGTTAGCTATATATACAGGAGGCCATCTTGGTGTACATAACTTGGGTTATCCGCACGGATGGAGATGGAAAGGGGGTGGGTTCCATAGGGTGGGTCCATGTAGCAAATGCCCCTAAATTTTTTTTTTAAATTTTTTTTTGAATCTACTCAATTGTCCTCCCATGCATATTGCAGTCATTTCATGATGAATTATTCTAGAGGCTGCATTCTACATGCCGATCTTCCGTCGGAACATGTACGCTTGAAACATTGACTGACTCGACGCATCTCGTGATTTGGGGTTGAGAAGAGAAGTGACATGCTGCCACCCGGCTTCAAGCTCGAAACGGCGCAAAAAGGTGTTGCATGTTTGTAAAAGAGAGAGAGAAAACTGTGTGCGTGCAAGCGATGCTCAAAAGCAGTAAATAGAAACATGATGATGCTTGAAAAATGCTTCCCTTCTTCCCTCCTAGGACTACAGTTTCACACGACCAGCCTCGAGTTCTTGCCAATCTTGGTCTCGGAACGGCACATAGGCGTCTTCCTTGAGCCAGTACACGTCTCCCTCGGCGTGTAGAGCGCCCGGCTTGACGCCGGCTTGGCGCAGCATGTGCTTCTGCTGCTTCATGGTGCCGGTGGTCTGGGCCGCGCCGCCAACTTCCTTGAGGACACGGAGGAACAGCGGCTGGGCGTACCGAGGTAGTGCTGATTTGACGTGTCCTGCGAGGCTGCGGAGCACGTCCTTGCCCGGCTTCTCGTCAAAGGCGATGGCTACGCAGCCGGCGCGGCCGTCGTGGTGCGGTAGGTGGACGCCGTAGACGTTGGCTTCGCGGACCGAAGGGTGACGGCCTACGGCCTCGCTGACTTCGACGGTGGACACGTTTTCCGACTTCCAGCGGAAGGTGTCGCCGATGCGATCCATGAAGTACATGCGGCCGTCTGCGTCCCGGCGTGTTACGTCGCCGGTGCGGAACCACGCGTCTCCGGTCTTGAACACGTCGCGCATGATCTTGGAGGTCGTGGCGCCCTGGTTGCCGTAGTAGCCTTGGAATCGCTGGTTGATGTTCTCGGCGTCGAGCTTGCAGATCAGCTCGCCGGGGTCGCCGACCTTGACTCTGGCGCAGAAGCCAGTGTTGCGGTCTCTTCTTGGCAGATCGGTGGCCCAGTCGACCTGCACGAGGGCGAGGCTTAATGCTTGCAAGCCGCCGTATACGAGCCCGCTGCGGCCTATGGCGCCGGCTGAGTGGTCGTTGCGGCTGAGATTCCACAGGCCAAACGGACCTTCGGTGGCGGCGTAGAATTCGAGGACCGTGTCGACGCCGAATCGGTCCTTGAACGCATTCCAGATGTCGGGGCGGAGACCGTTGCCAAACGCCGCGGTGACCTTGTGGGACTTGTCCATGCATTCGCCGGTGACGGGGTCGTGCTCAGGGGGCTGCCAGCAGGTAACGCAGCGTCTCGCCGACATATTGGATCATTGTCGCGTTGCTTTCCCTGACCTCCTTCCAGAAAAGCTTGGTGGAGAACTTGCGGCCGATGGCTTGTGTGCTGCCGGCCAATATGGTGGAGCAGAAGGAAAGCAAGGCAGCTGCCGAGTGGTAGAGCGGCATGGACTGTGAAGACGACGATGAGCCATTTGTCAGTGTGAGGATTCGGAAGGGGTGGTCCCTACCGTGTACATGATGTCGTTTCCTCCGCGAGCCAGCAGCGTCTCTGAAATGGTACCCCCGGCGATGATCTTGGCCCACGAGACGACGGCTGGTTTGGGCAAACCCGTGGTGCCTGATGTGTAAATCAAGATGGCCAGGTTGGTCAAGTCATCCTGATGTAGGTCCGAGTCCGGCACTCTCCTGGGAGAAGTGGCATCAACCTGAGCTTTCACGTCGGGGGTGAAGACGACAAAGTTGACGTGGCTGAGCTCGTTTCGCACTTGGTCCGTGATGTTTTCGGCGACGTTGGGATCGACCAGACAGATGCTCGACTTGGAAACTTTGATGCAATGCGACAACGACTTGCCGGTCAGGTTGTAGTTGATGAAGGCGGGCTTTGCGCCAATGCTCCACAATCCGAGCCACACGAGGATGAAGGTGTCGGAGTTCTCGAAATCCATGGACACTACATCGTTGGGCTTGACACCCAGCGTATCACGCATCCATGCTCCGTGACGAAGAGCCTTGTCGTAGACTTGAGCATATGTGAGTTTGCGCCCCTCGAAAATAAGCAGGTCCTTGTTCGCGGTGGACGGGTGCCTGGCTTGCTCTTCAAGGTTGTAGAAGACAGACAGGCGGCCAGTGCGTTGGCGAAGGAGCACGCGACATGCTGCTTTGAAGGCGGCTTTGAAGAGCATGTAATCGTACCCGAATGAGGTCCTGGCATTGAGGTAGGCCAGCGCTGCAGCGGCCGCCGGGGCCGCCACGACCAGAGGAACTGCTTCTCAGTCAGTACTTTCCAGGGACCAGGACACTGATGGGGGATGATGGATGCGCCGAGACGTACGCGGCATTTCGAAACACAACCGCAGCGAATGTGCAGAGATGAACAAGGAGTGAGGAACAAGAGACCGAGAGGAGATGCCACTCCGGTGGTGGGAGAAGTGCGCTTTGATATGGGCCGGGATGAAGCGACGAAAAGCCCGGCGCAATGGGGCAGCCGAGGGACGGCTGAAAAGTGCCCAACAGATGGAACGGGGCACGGAAACGGGGTATTGGAAAACGGGGTCTCCGGTGACCAGCGAGCGGCGAATTGTGAACAGGGGGACAGGGGGCAGGGCGACGGGGGAATTGATCAGCCCCCCAGCCCACATCGTGAATTCGAGACAGCAGCCCACGGCAGTCTGCATCTCAACAACGGTCGATGGGAGAGCCACCGGCAATTAAATATTGAGCCCGGATATGCCATGCCATGTCATGCGCTGCGCTGCGTCGCGTCGCGTCGCTATCTGTTACACTACAGCAACCACCTCGCCGGACAAAAAAGCTGGTGGCTTGAAGTGTTACAGTGCCACGCCATGTGCCACGCCATGAGCACATGTTGTGATGTTGTGAGCACATGTTGTGACTGCTGGCCATGTGGCGGCTGGGAAGACGCAGCAGCCGGGAAGCCAAAGGAAGCCGACGGTGGTCAACTACCTAGAGCTAGATTTGCTAGGTAGATATACTGGCTGATGAGAGCAACACGTCGCGGAAAGGCTCGTTTTTGGCGACAGATTCGTCCTTGACGTCAAAGGGTTGCCGGTTCGTGGCTGGTCCATTTTGGCAGCGCTTGGACCATCGGGAATGGCGACGGGAATCTTTGGAATCCGTGACCCTAGCCTAGCCTAGCCTAGCATCATCTGCATCATCTCGCACCGCTTGCAAGCTTGACGGATGGAAAAATGGAAAGATGCCTCGGCTCGCCACGTTGAATCACCTTGGTGGGGAAAGCTTGTGGCATGGCTTCGGAGATAGATGGGCTGTGGAGAAGTCCGAGCGAGCTGGTCGAGGTTCGGATTGTCGGGGTTTGGCAAGTGCATCGGTTCCAGTGTCTGTCTGCTGTGTCCGGTGACGATAAAACCTGACAATCCTGACGGCATCGAGCCAAGTCTTACCCACACGAGCAAGGGTGAATGAAAAAGGGCCGGGCATGTTACGACGTCGCCGTCGATGGAAACTGAGCTTCTGTATGAAAAAGCAGAACCGTAGGAAGTTGGCAGTTGATGGCGCAGCTGATTGCACTTGATTTGAATCTGTGGATTTGACATCTCTGTGCGAGTGAAGACTGGTGTGGAGCGCTGGTCCACGTGACGGCGCGTCGCCAGACAAGGGGTTGTGGGCGGGTCAAACGCCGCACGCATGCTGTCCGTCTAGGAGCTTCGTTACTCCGTAGTTGGCCATGATTTGATGCCGCAAGGCTTCATGACAGCTCAGCCAACGACGGGTTTGCGCATTGCTGACGGGCGTTCAATTCGAATGCCACCGCTCAAGCGACATCGTCCTTATTAGAACCCTGGATGCTTCAAAGACAAGCAACATACGAGCGCAACCAATCGTACCTACCTCACCGTCGGCATCCCCATACGCACCGCTCGCTCTTGTCGATAGATCTTTACGCGCCCCAACGTTGCGATTCTGACATCTCAGAGTCTTGTATCAGCTGAAGCTCTCCATCACGAACAAGACAAGTCTCTATTTGCAACTTGACGATGACATCGCCGCCGGCCGAGGTGGCAGCTCTGCCACCAGCAGAGTCCACACCCAAACAGCCCCTCCAGAGAAGCCCAGCGAGACGCGCCGAAGAACATGCGTTATTCTCTCATTTTGGTTCATCGTCCTCGTGCTTGGTCTGCCTATATGGTGGAGAACAACGACAATATATCGAGCAGATTTGCCGCTGGAGAGAATGTTGCAATGGGCTAATGGAAAGGTGAGTCGTCATTGATGCTTTATGCCACCGATGAGAGTTTGCGAGCGCGAGCAATTTCTAATTCGGCTTGAAACGCTACAGGCCTGCCGTCCGACTTTCCCTCTGCAGATCTCCATCCGTGCTGATGCAGTGGCCGATCAAGACGCCCAACATTTGATTCGTCTCACGCAACATGCCCTCGACGACCTCAATGATTTCCCTGGTCACCATTTACGCCTCAAGCTTGACCAGAATTGGAACAAGGAATCCGCCAGCTCGAGACAGCACGATTCTGACTCGACACTCACCATCAACCTCACACCGGGTGATGCCAACTCGGCCTCATTGAGTCCAGAATCACCCATCCTCGACATGACGTATGCCCCACACTCGATTCCGTCTCCAAATTCCGCCTCGTCCACTTTGGCCACGTTCATTGCCAACGAATTACAACATACCTTCTCTGAGGAACAGTCGATTATTTCCTACCTGCTCTCCACATCGTCAATGTCTTCTACCGCAAGACAGCAAGCGTTACCGGCGGAGACTGCAAGAGTACTATCCAAGCGAACAACGAGGTCGCTTCGCTACGCACCAACTTACCACCTGAGCTTTTCTTTGTTCACAGATGGCGCCATTCCCAACACATGGGACATCGACGCCGCTATCAGTGAATATATGAAGCCAATGTTGGATGTGCTTGGGCCGATTCATAATTTCACAATAGACACACAAGTCCAGTTGTATGCCACGCCTGGCGTACAATCTCAGACCCTGAACAAGGAACACCTGGCTTCATTTGTCAATGCTGCAGAGTGGCCACTGTCGCCGTCAATCGGTGGGGCGCCGACAATCAACTTCATCATCTTTGTGGGAAACCAAACCATTGGTTCCAATGACGCACAAGTTGAGAACTCACAGTCATGGATGATACCGCAATGGGGCTCTGTATATCTTCTGCACATGCCTTCCAGCGAGGAGCACGTTCCAACTCAGGCTCTCAAGAAACCCATGCTGATGTTCGGCGGCCATCTCCTCACTCTTCTGGGCACGCCGCAGTCTGGTTCCCTTCCCTTGCGACTGTCCACTCTTGCTCGAATACGGACGACAGATTTGCTTCTTAGAGCTGCATCATCTCTCGGCTCCTTGGCCCGTCTGTCTCCTAGTCTACCTTCAATTTCCATACCTCGTAGCGTTGCGGATGGGGTGTCAAGCTCGCTGCAGCATTTAGAGCAAGCCTGCGCCAATCTCGCTGGCGCAGAGGGCTTGCTGCATGCGCGGATAGCCGAAGAAGAGGCCGAAAGGGCCTTTTTCGAAAAGAGCATGGTTGGCCAGCTCTACTTCCCAGATGAGCACAAGATTGCCGTCTATTTGCCTCTACTTGGACCAACGGGAGTACCACTAGTGCTCGGCCTGATTAATGAGTTCAAGAATTGGATCAAGAGACGGAAGCAGAGAGCGCAGGAAGCTAAAGAAAAGAAAGGCCACTAGACTTAGTTATAAATCAAGAACGATGCGAACGATGGGCATTCATGACTCCTGGAATCACGTTCAATTTCCAATTTCCGTGGCATGTACAGTATTTCGTCGCTACGTTAAGCACGTGATTGGGCCTCGGACCGTGCCGTCCTCCGGTACGTACCACTCTCGCTACGCACTTCCGCTAGCAGTGTAATAAGGCTTCATTCAACAACAAGGCGACGGTGCGAGCCGCAGCTTCAATACTGGCCACTCTCCACTACGATGTGAAATGATACTAGCGAGACAATGCTGCCCGAGCCAGCTTTGAGCTTCACCATACCCAGTCTCCACGACGGAACAAGCCTTGACTGTCGCGTCTACCACCCCGCATCGCTGGCTGCGACAAACACCAAAGCTCCACCATGGAAGAAGCACGCGGCTGTGGTCGCGCACCCGTATGCGCCCATGGGCGGAAGCTACGATGATGCGATCTTGGAGAGCATTGCCGCAAGGCTGCTGAGGGCTGGTTACCTCGTGGGGACCTTTAATTTCCGGTATGTCTGAGACGGCGTCGCAACACCATCGACTTCAAGCGTGAGGCGCATGCGATCTGGAGGAAGGTGATCACTGCTGACTGCATTTACCTGAAGAGGCGCAGGGCACTCTGCAGGAAGAACTTCGTGGACGGCCAAACCAGAACGAGATGACTATGCGAGCATTGTTGGGTTTGTGGCGCATTATGTACATTTCCTGAATCCATTTTCAACAATACCCTTGACCGCCGAGGTCGAGACGACGACGACGACGAAAACGACAACTCGTTCTTCCTCGGAGACAATTGAGCCCCGGTCCTATTGATGGGGGATACTCATACGGCGCAATGGTGACAACACAACTACCGCCCATCGAGGACATTCTCTCTCCATTTGCCGCACCAGACACCGATTCCAACGCCTCCCAGATACGACTTCGAGCCCAAAACTTGGCAGAGCAACAGAATTTGATACTTGGGAGCATGCGAGCCGCCATGCTACAGATGAAGAACCCGCACAGCCCCAAGAAGCGTTCAAGTGGTGTACGAATTGGGGGCGATGAGGGGGACCGCTCGCCCAGGAAAAGCCATGACAGTCCTGGCCGAAGAAGCTTCTCCCTGGATGCCGAAGACAGGGTTCGAAGAGGAGTTTATGAATTCATGGCCAAGAGGAAAGCTAAGAATGGCGTACACCATTTAAATTGGACTCAACGACGATCAATGAGTAGTCCGGAACCCCACGACGTCGGGCCATCTCTACGGCAACAGACATCGGAAGCATCAGAATCCCTTAAACAGCCCCTCGATGCGACTCATGAGACAGAGCTAGAAAGGCTCCCCGCCATGGCGAATTTTGTGCATCCTCGGCCGGCATATATTCTGGTGTCTCCTTTGCAAGGACTAATCATGCACCTGGCCACCATGTCTCTTTACCCATCGAGGGACAAGACACGGGATGGTGCGGCCGAGAACAAACTGGTGGAAACCCCAACGTTGGCCGTCTTTGGGGATCATGATGTTTTCGTGCCGATTGGGAAGCTCCGGACGTGGACAAAGAAGCTTTCTTCAAAGGATAAATCTCGATTTACAGGGCATGAAATACCTCGAGCAGGGCATTTTTGGGCGGAAGAGGGTGTTTTGCATGTCATGAACGAGAGGGTCGGCGCCTTCGCGGGCGGTCTGATCCAGAATGAATAACGGATTGCTCCTTCTGCCGGACTTTGGTGCTGCTCCAGCTGTATAAGAGATGTGGTGGTGTAGATTAATCATGACATGGTTACGACACTCGAGAAAGTTACACGAACTACGCATAGTGGGCCAGGTCTTGGACGAACCAGACGAAGGGCAGGTGCCACTTGTCCCGTATTTCCCCCTCGCGTCGTTCCCCTCGATCCATTGGGGTGCCCCCCCCTCCCGAGGACGCTGCCGTGCCGCTGCCGTGCCGCTTCCGCTGCCACTTGGGGCCCGCAACTTTTCGCCCGCGGAATCCGAATCCACCACCAGCCCCGAATCATCAAGGTTCAACTCGTCTCTCTCCACTCACACTACGAATAAGTTATACTGCCGTCCTGTCCATATGCAGTAGCCGCGCCGCAGATCATCCATCTATTCACACTGGCACACGGTAATGGCATTCGAGGGGCAAGACGGGCATAAAGTGGCAGCATCATCATACATCATCAATGTGGCATCATGCGGTATCCCGAGTGGGGAGCTCGACCCCAGCCCGACAACAGCTCCATGTCCGTTTTATATTGTTGTACACAACAATTCGACAATGGGCCATACCTTTTTATTTTCTCTTCCCTTCTCTCCATTCAACATTCGGACAACCAAGGAAGGACCCCATAACCCCAACGCGATCTTCTTGTTACCAGACCAAAGAACCATCCATGGCTCGAAAAGTCCAGCTCAAGGCTCCCAACGGCGTGGAATTCAGCCTACCAACGGGCCTCTTCATTAACAATGATTTCGTGAAATCAACATCCTCTCAGAAAATCACCAGCATCAGCCCAAGGTACGCTCCCCGCTCACCCAGCCACTCTGCTTCCTTGCTTGCTTCCTTCAGCATCGGTGCCCGCGCAGCTAACAACCTGTCAGCACCGGAGAGGAAATCTGCTCCGTCGAGGCAGCATCGTCTTCGGACATCGACGGCGCCGTGTCCGCCGCTCGAGCAGCCTTCAGAGACCCGTCATGGCGCGACATGACCGGCGGCGCTCGAGGTGCGCTGATGCACAAGCTCGCGGACCTGATTGAGCAGCACCAGCACGTGCTTGCGACCATCGAAACATGGGACAATGGCAAGCCGTACAGCGTTTCTTACCACGAGGATCTCGGAGAGGTCATCGGCTGTCTTCGCTACTACGCCGGCTGGGCGGACAAGATCCACGGCCAGACGATCCCCACCACCGCTGCCAAATTCGCCTACACGCTCAAGCAGCCCGTCGGCGTGTGCGCCCAGATCATCCCCTGGAACTATCCCCTCGCCATGGCTGCCTGGAAACTGGGCCCCGCGCTGGCCACGGGCAACACCGTCGTCCTGAAGCCGGCCGAGCAGACGCCGCTGTCCATCTTGTACGTGGCCGACCTTGTCCGCCAGGCCGGTTTCCCTCCCGGCGTGCTCAACGTCGTCAACGGCTTCGGCCGCGAAGCCGGCTCCGCGCTCGCCTCCCACCCGGGCATCAACAAGATTGCCTTCACGGGCTCGACCCTCACTGGCCGCGAGATCATGAAGTCGGCCTCCGTCGGCATGAAGAACGTCACTCTTGAGACTGGTGGCAAGTCACCCTTGCTGGTCTTCGGCGACGCGGACATCGAGCAGGCCGCCAGATGGGCCTACGTCGGCGTCATGAGCAACTCAGGCCAGGTGTGCACCGCCACCTCGCGGCTGCTGGTGCAAGAGTCGGTCGCGGACAAGTTCGTCCAGGCATTCGTCCACGTCGTCAAGACGTCTGTCCGGGTCGGCGACCCGTTCGCCCAAGAGACGACGCACGGCCCTCAAGTCTCGCAACTCCAGTATGACAAGATTCTGAGCTACATTGAGTCGGCCAGGGGCCAGGGCGCAAAGCTCGAGACGGGCGGTTCGTCGGCCCGGGAGACTGCCGGCAACGGCAGGGGTTCTTCATCGAGCCCACCGTCTTCTCCAACGTCACCAAGGATATGAAGGTCTTTCAAGAGGAAGTCTTTGGGCCTCTTGTGACAATCACCTCGTTCGAGGAGGACAGCGATGCCGTGGAACTAGCCAACGACTCCATGTACGGCCTGGCCGCCGCCGTCTTCAGCCAGAACATTGAGCGCGCGCACAGAGTCGCTGCTGCGCTGGAAGCGGGCATGGTGTGGGTCAATTCGTCCAACGACTCTGAGATTCAAGTTCCCTTTGGAGGTGTGAAGCAGAGCGGCATTGGGCGTGAGTTGGGAGAGGCTGGTCTGGCTGCTTATACTGAGACCAAGGCAGTGCACATCAATTTGGGATCAAGGTTGTGAAAATTTTGCAACTTCGCTTGGAAAGGGGTACCGGAGACCGCTTGTTTTGAACGGTCGTCCTGGAAATACATACTTGAGCAGACACTGGCAAACAAAGCTACCATGAATGAATGAAAAATAGTATCCGTCATATCTCCACAAGAAATCCGCCTCAACGGCATCTTCATCTAACTACACAGGGTATTTTTCAATCTCGCACAGTGATATGGTATAGAAGAGCGGGTGACGTTTAAGTTACACCCTGTGCCGTCGAGGAGGAAGAAAAGCCCCTTCGTTAAGACTACCGGTTCGCGTGCCCGATGACAGCGGTGCATCTTACTACCATTCGGACTTTCATCCTTCCCGCACATGGATCAAGTTACTCCGTCTCTTCGCCTCGCCTGAGAACGACAGACAGCCCCCAATCCATACCTCAACAGGTAGCTAGTTGTCTGTCACAGCACATGCAAATGATGAGTCTCGTCTCACATGAGGCCAACCGACGTTTAGAAAACTCCACATGCGGGCTTTAGTTGCCAGGCAGGCGTCTGACTGCTCCGTCCCGATGTATGCTTGGATCTTGATCCTGGCGTGCAAGTCCTTTACCTTTGCTGGGCTGGGGAACAGCGCTGAAATTGCTGTTCTGGCTTGATCCGCAGTTTTGTGCGTACAAAATATCTTCCGCTGTCTCTGCAATCTGCATGAAGGTTCGGTGCCCCTGAACAAACCAGAAGCCTAGGGAGAGAACCAGCATAGTGCCAAATACGGCAATGGCAAAGTTCATGTCGCTCGGGGCAGGGTGTGGAACGCTTGGAAAAAGAAGAAAACCGTAGTGACGGAGCAGTAGATGACGGAGACCCAATTGACAAAGGGTCCGAGTCTGCCAAGTTGAAACTCCCCGCCGCTGGGAAGTTTGTCACGGCCAACGACCATGAGCACTCCTATAGGCAAAGCGTAGGATATCGTGAGTGCAATGGTGCTCACGCTAAAAATCGCCTGTAGGACAGTGTTGGAAAACAGGTAAAGGATGCCGACAAGGCATATGATGAAGCACTGCAACCAGAGGGCGCGTCCAGGCACCTTCCAAGTTTCGTCCACTTTTGAAAACCAAACGCTGAAAGGAAGTCCACCATCGCGAGCAAAACTCCATGTCAGTCTGGAGGACGTCGTGAGCGCACTAGATCCCTGGCCTAGGCCGTTGAAGATGAAGAGTGCAACCATGACAGCCCCGCCGACCAGCCCAACGGTAGATAGAAGAAGTTCGATGAATGGGTTGCCGGAAGCCGGTTTCAGGACATTCTCTACGTCCTGGATGCAGAAGAGACAGACAACCATGAAAATGAAGCCCGAGAAGGCGCCAATAAGAACCGCAAGGTACATTACTCTAGGGGCATTGCGTCTTGGCGCGGGAATTTCCTCCACCAGGTGAATGACAGAATCAAAAGCTGTCAGGCCGTATGCACTCTGTACGAGGCCGAGGAACCATACGACACCATCACCCCATCCTGTTCGGTTGATCCATTGTCCGAATACAAAGGACGCTGATTGAAATGAGAGGTCGCTGGTCGTTCCAACACAGATAAGGAGTGCCAGCGAGAAGGCGATGAAGAGACCACCAAAGCTAATGCCGACAAAGTTGTTGAACATGGGAAGAACCCAATCCCTTCGACAGGCGCCGTAGTTTACAAGGGTGCAGAAGACAGTTGTTACCACGTAGACAACGAGCTGCAGCCATCCTTTACTAGCACCCTCCCAGTTTGGATCAAACATGAGCCTCATGGACAGGAGAAACTGTGTCATGAAAGCAATCTGAGAGGCCGCCAACGTCCACCATCCAAACGTGTTGATCCATGCGCACAAATACGATGTAAATCGGCCGGTCGGTGTACTCCAGAGGGAAGAGATCCAGTAGGCTTGACCGAGAGCTGTTGGCATACTGCTCACTAGTTCGCCCAGAGAAACGGCAACACAAGTGTTACAAGCCGTGACGAGCAAAAGACCCCAGAGAATGGCGACCGGGCCACCATTACTCAGGCCAGTGGCCAAGTCCTGTGCCATGGTAGACCATGTTCCTAACACGCAAAACGCCAGAGCAAGCATGCTCCAAAGGCTGAATTTGCGTGAAAGGGTCTGTACATGGCCCAAGGCCGCAAGATCTTGCGCATCGCGGGTGGCTTGGTCGTTCAAGTCGAGGATGACTTTATGATACAATTGGCTTACTTGATCCATGCTGCTTTCGACGATAGGACCGCTGTCATTCTCTGATTATGTGTTCTTGGGAGTGTCTGGTCCAGAATGACTAGATATGCCGACGGGTATGTATGAGAGAAGAGAGAAGCAATTTGCGGGCAAAGACACTGAACTTCATGAAGTACGTCTCCAGACACGATATGGTTGCTCACGTCGGTACTCTTCAGCTAGGTGTGCATTGGGAGAACTTGCTGGTTCAGCTTTGTAGTTGACAAATCGGCCACCAGGTCTAGTTAAGTACTTGGGAATGATTGCTGCGTGCGACAAAGAATCCCAATCGGGTTGCAGGTGCTGGTTGGGGACTGACTGCGAGAGACGAAGGTCGCAGAAACGCCACGAGATACAATGATACAATGAAGCCACGGGTAATCCGCAATGGGTGTGCCATGAACAGTCCGGCCGGTCTGAGCGTGTTTGTGTAACTCTCAACGAGGTAAGCATAAGGTAAGGACGAGAGGAGTCGCAGCAGCGGCGGCGGGCTTGTCTTGGTCCATCTTACGATGTGTGACTGAAAAAGTGTGAGAACCAAGTCGGCAACAACAGAGGCGGAGTCACACGATGCCCTTCGTCGACGACGCAAAGTGGTTGGCCGTCATGGCTGATCACCGTGATCAGTGATGAATGCCCCAACGCGGGGGTGCAGGTGCAGGGTCTAAGGGGGCCACGGCGAACCGCGCCGCTGACAAGTTGGAAGAAAACAGGAATCAACATGGAGGACATGGGAAGAGAGAAGAGTAAGCGCATGTACTCTCAGCCCGTCGAAATTTTGATATTGGTGTGGAAGGAGGAACCGAAATCTGGGGCCCGGGTTCAAGCCACGCGATAACGACGGGAAAAGACAAAAACAAAAGCAGATAGAATAGACCAATGGTACCACGGAAACTAGATGCGTACCACAAAGGGGCAGCATGGAATATTCTCGGTGTCTGCAAATGTCGAAGCTGACGGAGCACTCAGTGAATCTCTGTTAAGGCCGAAGCCGAAGCCGAAGCCAAAGGAAGGAAGGAGCGACACACGCAGGTGGGTGGGGAGTCCGTGCTCAAACTGTGATGAAGAATTCTATCGTCCGTCTCGTTTCCTCGCGGCTCATTACATAGAGTTTAAACAAACGTGGCGGCGAAGAAGACAAACATTGTCTCGGGACTCCCGCGATGCAACCGTGGCTTATCAGCTTATTATCATTAGCTGCTACTGCGGGCGAGCCCGATTGGAGAGGGCGAAGTGGACTTGTTCCGTCACCACAAATCACCACAAATCACCACAAAGCCTCCCACGATGGCTTCTTTCCAGTCTGCGTCTACTCCGAGAAACTGGGAATTCATGGTACAAGAAACGACATCTGGATTCTGCGCGTCTTGATCCCCTTTCCCGCAGCAGTATGTACCATGTATCGTGTGGCATGGAGTACTCACCACAATCATCCCCGTTATCCGTCATCTAATAACAGAAGGCAGCCATCGCCAACGCGCTGTCCGCGGACGCCCGAAATCCACGGATCATGCATGGCTCCGGGCCCAGTGTCTCGTGACGACTACCCCAGAACAGACGGCTCATGCATTGCCTTGCTGCTGGGTCATGATCCCCACAAGGTTTCGACGCCAATGGTGTATGTAGGACGCCATCTTCACCGGTTCCACCGGCCTGACTGCTCAAGCCTGGACGGAACGGCTCGGTCTGGAGTACCGCCGGGAAACGGAGTATGAACCTAAAGCTCTTGGCTCTCAAACTTAACCAACCGCTGCTGGGGTGGGCTGACCGGGACGGTGGCCGCGGGCTAGCGGTCCACGTCCCAATTAAGAACGGCTTGGGAAGCTTTCCATGCCAACATGAAGATTGCGAACTGTCTTCAGGTCGGGATATATATTCTTGTGCCCTCGACCGGCTGGGTCAAACATGGCCGGAATCCACCGTTTCATGGCCTTTTGCTTCTCCAAGACGTCTAAAAGAATACGATAGAAAACGGAAATACAGAAAGCCTTGCATAGGACAAGTCATTCAACTTGAGACGCATATCATGGCCGCCCCCGCTATGCAAGAGCAACTGGACACTACGTCAATACCGGGCTATGTAATCTTTCCGGAACAGAATGATATAGCACCGCAAGCCGGAGCTGCACCGTGTTCGCGAGCTCATCCTCTGGGTAAGTGAAGTTGGACCCCTCGGGCTCGGCATCCATAGATGATAGGACCACCACTGACTTCGGGATTCCAGACCACCTCTCGGTCCAGGAAATCTCCACATCTGCAAAGCTAATTCGAGAATTTGCAAGCCCCAAGCAATTCAAGTTCAATTGCATTACTCTGCGTGAGCCCAAGAAGAACGAGTATGCTGCTTTTCGGTCAAGAACGGGCCCACGCCCGCACAGGCGTGCCTTCGCCATCGTCATTGAGCAGGGAACCCCCGTTGTCGCCGAGGTCATTGTCAACTTGACAGAATCACAAGTTGAGGACTGGAAGCCTGTAAGCGATGTTGCGCCAACTCTCACTCTCGAGGACCTTGATGTCATGGAGCGCGTCGCTCGTGCCGACCCTCACGTCATTGAAGTTTGCGCTGAAATCGGCATCACCGACATGTCCAAGGTGTATCTCGACGCCTGGGCTATCGGTTTCGATCGTCGATGGGGATTTGAGCGCCGTCTTCAGCAAGGTCTCCCTTACTATCGAGCCTCCGAGTTCGACAATCAGTATGCCCATCCGCTCGACTTCACAGTCGTTGTAGACACTGAGACCGAAGAGGTTTTGGCTGTCGACGTTCGCCGAGTCAACGGAGAGCGCACCAAGATTCCCCTAGAACAGCACAACTACTTGCCGGAATTCATCAGCGACGGTTATCAGCCACACAAGCTCAAGCCCATCGACGTTACCCAGCCTGAGGGTGTGTCGTTCCAAATGAAAGGCAATGAGATACACTGGGCCAACCACAAGATGCACATTGGCTTCAACTATCGCGAAGGAATTGTTCTATCTGACGTCCGCATTCATGACCCCTATGAGAACCACGAGCGCACTCTCTTCAACCGCATCAGTCTTGTAGAAATGGTGGTTCCATACGGCAACCCTGACCCTCCCCACCACAAAAAGCACGCCTTTGATGTTGGTGAATATGGTTCTGGACTAATGACCAACTCTCTGAAGCTTGGATGTGATTGTAAGGGTGCCATCCACTATCTTGACGGCGTGGTCTCTACTTCTAAGGGTCAGGCTGCCGTCATTCCCAACGCCATCTGCATTCACGAGGAAGACAACGGATTGCTGTATAAGCACACTGACTTCCGCGATGCCAACGTCATTTCTGCCCGTGACCGCAAGCTCATCATTTCGCAAATCATCACCGCCGCCAACTACGAGTACGGCTTCTATCACACCTTTATGCTTGATGGCACCTACAAGCTCGAGATAAAGCTTACCGGTATGCTCAACACATACTGCATGCATCCTTCTGAGACTGCTGCGCCATATGGTACTGAAGTCGCCCCTGGCATCAATGCTCACAATCATCAACACATCTTCTCGCTTCGTGTTGACCCCGAAATCGACGGACCCAATAACTCTATCTTACAGAGCGATGCTGTATCGTCCGATGCCCCAGTCGGCTCACCAGAGAATTTCTACGGCAATGGGTTTTATTGCAAGAAGACACTCCTGAAAACGGCCAAAGAGGGCGCTGCTAATTACTGTCACGAGACTCAGCGAGCCTGGGATATCATCAACCCCAATAAGATTAACGAGTCGTGCAAGAAGCCAATCGGCTACAAAATCATCAACAACAGCTGCCCTCCGTTGTTAGCCAAGGCTGGCAGTGTCGTGTATAACAGAGCCGCTTTTGCCCGCAAGAGTCTCTGGGTAGTGCCGTACAAGGACTACGAGCTATTCCCTGCAGGCGATTATGTCTGCCAGTCCAACGGCGAAGAGAATCATCCGTACAACGGCACTGTGCTCGACTGGTCAAACCGGGATGAGTCCATCGAGAACACAGATATCGTGTGCTACCTGCAGTTCGGTCTTACTCATTTCCCGCGCTGTGAGGACTTCCCCATCATGCCCGCCGAGCCTGTTGGCATCATGATTCGTGCAAGCAATTTCTTCCAGAAGAACCCAGCCCTGTGGGTTCTACCTTCCCAGATCAAGAACGACACTTCCTCTAGAAATGCGTTCTCGCCATCTGGCGGCTGCTGCAGCGGCAATAAGTCTAGACTCTCGGCTCGTTTGTAAAAAGGCTTAAATGAAGTAAAGTATAGCATCAAGTGCCGGTCTCGGTCAGTCACATTTGTGGGGGCCTTGAAGAGCGTGTAGGTGATGCAAATCAGCGCCTTGACTGAACCACAGCGTTTGAGCATTCATATCTAGTAGCCATGCAGCTATCTTTACTGAAAAGAACTTGCAACCTCTTACAACTCTGGCATCACAGCTTGTTAGAGGATCATCTGTGGTGACGTAGCTTCTTGCCTTTTTGCCGCCAGTCGGATCGGCTCCAGGTTACGACTATTTACGGCTTCGTTCCGATCGATTTGCGCCAAAGTGCAGATGGAAACTGAGCCCGTTTCAATTTCCAAGACAATCGGCCTGCATGTCGTTTGAAGTGGGTTGGCTATGGGAGCACTTTGACGACTTTGCGGCAATTCGAGGCAATTTCCGTCCAATCACAATCTGCTCAAGTTCAAAACATGTTTGCATCAGGTAAGTCTGAGCATTGTTCCTTTTCAAGTTGTGGTAAGTATGCTCGTTGGTTTTCACAAAGAAGTAGACATCCGAGATGTGTGTCTAGTCAAATACAAGATTATAATCTTGTTGTGTCGATGTATATGAGACAAGCATTAATAATCATGATATTGAAGTACCATATCCCCTCATATACCTACTAGTCGAGCAGCTTTATATTCACTTGAATAGATGGACGTAAAAAATCCTGCCAAATCCCCAAATCCCAGGTTGTTTTGCAAAGCGGTTTCCGAGGCCGTGCCTCTGCATGTGTTATGGAACCCCCATACGAAGAGAAGCGGATGGGAAGTATGATCCATCCATATCTGGCAGTCTATGAGCATTTATGCGCCAATTGCAACCCGACCCTCCCCTCAAACGGATCATCACTTCTACTAGGCGTCCATGGCAGGATGAAAGCGCTTTATTACCCCAGGCCTTTAAAAAAGGCATCAATTCTCCTTTGATACGCGGGTATAAATTGCATTGGGAAAGTATTATTTGGGCTCGATTTGACTCTTCAAGAGTATTTGCTGCTCTTACCTCAAACAACCCCTTTTTTAAAAAAAACAGCCACGGCCTTGTACTGCAACGTGCAACATGTTCACTGCCAGGACACTACACAGAGCCTATCCGTTATGCTATGCCCAAAGACCTTCCACGTCCCAAAGGCGGGATTCATCGGAACCCTCGAAAAGGGCGGCCTCGCCCAGCTGGCCCAAGTCTCCGGAGCCAACACCATACGAGATTCTCGGGATTGGGCGAGGTGCCGAGTACAACAAAGCCAACTTCAACCGGTTGGTCAAGCTGTACCACCCCGACTCATCAGAATCGAGGCCTGTGACGGGCCCGGGCCGTCTATCCCAGGCTGTCCGCCTCGACCGATACCGCCTCGTCATCGCGGCTCATCATCTGCTGAGCGATCCACGCAAACGACGGCTGTACGACGAGTCACATAGTCTGGGCTGGATATATCCGAGCCCCTCTACATCCGATGCCAGAGCGCGCACAAACCGATACACATGGTCACGTAGTGAAATCTTGAGGCGGGATGGTCCGATCAGTCCGCTGAGGCAGCGGCCGGTTTACACGTCAAATGCAGCCTTTGCAATGCTGCTGGTTGCGCTGAGCATGTTTGGTGCAGTTCTCCAGATGAGACGCGTGATGAGCAAGACGCGGCGGGATTCAGAGAGACGTGAAGTGTACATGTCGGAAGCTGTGCAGGAGGAGATTCAAGCTTGGACGTCGGTGCTGCAAGGTCAGTCGAGGGATGACCGCGTCCTTGCGTTCCTGGCCAGGAGGCATGGCGTTCCGCAGCAACTACGGCATTGGGCAGCAGCACATGGCGGCGAAATAGGAAACGGTGACAAGAAGAATTGAAACGAACAGCCCGTTGACGGTGGATTCCTTCCCCGATGTTTGCTTAAATTTGTTGTCGGGAAAGAAGGCAACCTCAACTTCGCCCGCCAGCTTGCACCCCCTTGTGGGAGAGGCAGGGGACACACGCGAAAGTATCCCGTCGCTATTCACGCCAGGGCTCCAAGAATCTCGCTGGCTCAACGGTACTGGAGCGTGATAGGGTCCATCCATGGCAGGCGCTTGGAGACTATTGTGAACCATGTCCTCCTCGGATTCTTCAAGTACACGTTCTACAAACAAGACGACAGTATAAGATCGTTGACAGAGAAATATGCTGAGGTCTCGATTCCACGGAGCAATCTGTAAACGGACCTCATTTGTGCGCTTTTCTCGCGCCACGCATGTACGGAGTAAGGACGGGCTCCTTCGTTGTGACGCGGCATGGGCGCGTTGTTGGACATTTGGACGAGCCCATGCCAGTTTGCATGAACCTTGTTCCATCCACATGGTTTGGTTTTCACACAACTGGCATTTTCCTGCCCGAAAAATAGATGGCTAGCACATGCAGGGGAGTTTTGCCGGAAATAGTCAACCAAGAATGAAGAATGGGCCTAGACGAGCTGGATACCAAAGCAGTTGGCATAATATGTGACTGTGGCACTCCAATCGGAGAACATGCCAGAAACGCCAACCTGTCTTGCCAGCACATCAACGTAGTTGTACATGTCTCCGTCTTTGGTCACGACGTCCTGGACACTGGTGTAGTAGTAGTCCCCCTTTGCGTGAACCAGGGCCAGAGGAGGAGATCGCTCCAAACTCCAGGTGATCAGCCTCAGCCCCAGCTCCTTGGCTTTCTTGGCATACGCACTGGGCACCATGGTCCCGTTTCGAACCTCCACCAGGTAGTGCATGGGAGGAGCCACTGACCTGATGCCCTCGTTGGCATATAGGGTCAGGTTGCCGACGGCTTCCGTCATTCGGCCCTTGTCGCCCGACTCATCGAGAAGAATGGCGTTGTTGCCGAACTCGGGCTCGCTCTCGAGCCAGTACCGAAGTGACCTGGCCTCGAAGCTTTGCGGCATGACTCGGGACGCGGGGACCCCGGCACGCTTGTAGGCATCGATCATCTGCTGCGCAAACATGCCGTGGGTGTAGCTGCCGGCAAATGGCATGGGCACCTCGGGGGCCTTGAGCTCCGGCGTGTGGTGAAGGCCCAAGGCCTCGACCAAGGCGATGTGCTCCTCCAGGTCCATGAGCTTGCCGCAGGTGGCATACAGATCAGTGCGCCAGCCGGGCGTGCCGCCGAGGTAGTCCTTGGGGGTGGTGGCCGTGGCATTGGATGCGTCCATCTTGGCGCAGAGAGACTTGAACTCGGCGAGCGTGATGTCGCTGGTGCAGCACTTGGCGGAGGCGGGCTTGCCACCATGCTCTGCGGCGGCGAATGGTCTGGTGCACTTTGCGTTGAGAGCCGGCATGTCGACGATGTTGGTGGTTGTGTGCAGGTCGCACTGACTGTGGCGGCAGACGAGGTGACGATCCTTGGTGAATGTCACATCGCATTCGAGTATTCCGGCACCCATGCGAGCCCCAGCCATGTTGGACTCCTTTGAATGCTCGGGGAATTGCAGGCAGGCTCCTCCACGATGGCCGATGGAAAAGGTCGATGGCTTCGTCGTCATCTCTCTGCACGACTCAAGCTTGGACTTGAGAGGGCCGTCGCTCATGCTGTTGACCAAGAAATAGGGTCTTGGGCCCAAGTCGATATGCTTGACGGGCTTGTTGGGGTGAGTCGGACAAGGCGAGCCTGAGACGAGGCTGACGGCGGCAAAGCCAACCAGCAGTGATGATACGACGGAATGCATCGCGGGTTAAAACTCGAGAGGGTGAAGAAAAGAAGACGCAAAGAGGCTGCCAAACAATAACATTGTACTCTACTCCCGCACAGAAAGTTCAACTAGTCCCAGATGCAATGCGATGCAACCTGTAGTTTTTTTCTTTCTCAAAGCTAACGAGAACGTGGGCTAACGAAGCTGCGTGATTCGTCAAACCCATTATGCACGCCTACGACACGCACGTTTAGAAACTCGCTGTTTCCACGGAGTACGGAGTAGTTGATATCTATTCATACTTGTTAGGGAGAGCTCCTTGAAGCATTAGATGTGTGGATGCAGCCCGCGCATTAACTAGGATTAAACCCTCTATGAGACAACGGTGGAGATAATGTATTAGAAGTACCTCCGTAGACTAGTTATTACTATAGCACACTATATACCTTTTAGGTATAAAAGTTAGGTGCTATTTATACCTCTAATTAATTAAATTAAACGTTTTCTATTATTTACACTAACCCTTACCTTAATAGTTATAAGCCTAGGAGGCTTTTATTACCCTTTTTAATTATTATTAAAGATATAAGCTTTATTGGATATTATTAATTAACGCTTACTAATTATTAAGAGATAATTACCCTTTATATATATTAAATACACTAGCTAGCTCTATATAAGGCTAGTTCTAGTACTCTAACTAGTTTATTAATAAGGAAAACCCTTAAAATAGGAAGAAAAACTATAGCTTCC
The DNA here is from genome assembly GCA_021950295.1 of Epichloe scottii. Lineage (NCBI taxonomy): Eukaryota > Fungi > Ascomycota > Sordariomycetes > Hypocreales > Clavicipitaceae > Epichloe > Epichloe scottii. The sequence goes on along the minus strand of CP083247.1, from coordinate 4,041,313 downwards.
TTTAGGTCTTGTTTGGTTCAATCGTTGCTAAAGGCTAGGACGAGAGTGGGGCCACCAAATGGATGCACACGATGCAATTAGTCGCATTACGCATAACCCCACACCGTCCGCACTGCCTTACTACTATAGGCTTACTTTTCCCACTTTCCCTTCTAGCTAGATTTCTCTCCTTCTCTCTTTTCTTCTAGTTATATATATCTATTAATTAATCTATTATAATATTATTAACTTTAATATTATTACACTAGTATATTACCTTTAGTAAAACTAATACTAATTAGTAGTTAACTTATAACTATAAATAAGCTAGGATTATAAAAGAAAAGATAATTTTATAGATACTATAGCTACTTACCTCTTAAGTCCCTAAACTATTTAGGTAAAGAGGTATAACTATAGATTATACTAAAGGAAGAGACTAGATCTATAGACTTATTAGGCTTCTAAGGGATTAATTTATTAACCCTTAAGCCTATAGGATATTATTATTATAGGATTACTTCTATTATCTATTATAAGAAAACTAACTAAATAACTAAGTCTATTACTATAAGGCATTTCACTTAAACCTAACGTTAATATAACCTTAGCTAAGCTAGCTAACTTAATTATAACCTCTCTTTTCCCCCTTTAATTATTATCTTTACTATAATAGTCTTTACTCCTCTATACTCTATGTATATTTTATAGAGTTAGGCTTCCCTTTAATTATTACTTTTACTATAATAGTTTTTGCTCCTCTATACTCTATATATATTATATAAAGTTACCCCCTTTATATTCCCTCCTTTATAATAATTATAAACTCCTTAATCTAGTTTATCCTATTTTCCCTATTTATCCTATTTACCCTATTGCCTTTAATAATAAAAGGGAAATTATACTATTATTAATCTCCCCTTTAGTTCTTTTTATTTAATTAGGCTTCCTAGCTCTATTATATTAATAACCCTCTTATTTTTTCCTAATTTCCTTTATTAAAGAAAATAGCACTAGAAGCTAGACTATTAATAAGGAAAACTCCCTAATTACCTCTCCTTAAAAGCATAATACCTAAAATACCTTTAGAGAAGATTTAAGAGAGACCTTTAAAGATTAAGTTACTTAAATAACTATAGCCTTACTCTAAGGTGCTTATAAGAGACTAAAGAGAGCTTATATAGCTAAACCCTAAGATAGCTATATAATATAAACTAAATAATTATATTATAAGGTTTATTTATACTAGTAAGTATTAAGGCTAGAAAAATAAGGACCTTTAGGAGACTTTTAAAGAAGACTTTAAAGGGTAGTTTAAAGAGATATTCTAAAGGGCTTATAGTAAACTCTTATAAAAGCTTTAAAACTCCTTATAAAAATATAGTATTTATATTACTTAAGGACTAGGACTTCTAATTATAATAATAATAAAATAAATACTCTAAGAAGTAATAAGATCTTTATAGCTAAGAGATAGATTAAGATCTTCTAAATTACTAAAGCCCTAAGTATAATAACTTACCTATTTTCTAACCCTAGAAGTTCTCTTTCCTTACCCTTAATAATCCTTATACCCCCTAAGAATTACTATAGCACTCTTAATTATATTATAAATAATAGTCTTAGTAATTTACCCTTTTATATTATAACCCCCTTTAATAAGTAAATTATAAAAAAGATCTCTAAGCTTATAAAGATATATAAGAATAGTAACTACTATAGTAAGAAGCTTTATAACTTTTTTATACTAAAGATAATACTCTTTAAGAGTAAATATAACTAGATTAACTTTCTAAGAAGTTACTATTATAAGGCCTTTTATATTATACTAATAGGAGATACTAAATAATACTTTCTTAATTACCTCTTTAAAAGGAATTTCTCTTATAAAGAAATAATTACTAAAATCCATTATTACTTTAAGATAAAAAGTAATTAGTAATTTTACTAGTATAAGTAAAATAATATAATACTTACTAAGATTATTACTAAAAATCCTAAAAAGAGTAAGCTTTATTACCTTAAGATTATATTAACTACCCTTAAGAGAATCTATAAAGAGCTATATCTCTTTAATATAGTAAATATAAAGCTTTATAAGTAAATACTAAATATAGTTACTAGTATACCTAAATATTAAGTAGTAAAGTATATTTACTCCCTAGGCTTTAAGAACCTTATAAAAGACCTTTATAAGTTAATTACTATTATAAAGTCTAGTAAAAAAAGTACTTAGTATTACTAATACTAAGAGAAAGACTTATCTAAAGTAATATTTATAGATTATTAATAGAGATAATAAAACTAGGGAAAAGGAGGCTATTATAAAATCCTAAAGTAAAACCCTAAGTAATACTTTATTTATAGTAAGAATAAATATTAGTTTTTAAACTATACTAATATAAAATATTAGAAGGAAAAAGAGAGATAGTAAGCTAGTAAAAGCTATTATATACTACTATTAAAGAAGAAGTTCTAAGTATTTATTATCTCTTATAAGGGATATACTAATAATAAGGAAGATAAAGGAGATAAAAGAGAATAGGAATCTTATTTAAAGGCTTTTATATAGACTTATAATAATAATAATAATAGTAAAGAGAAGTTAATCTTAAAGGTATACCTTAGTATTATATAATTCTTTTACTTAGGGCTATAGGTTACTAATACCTTTACTAATACTAATATTCTTACTACCCTTAATAATTAAGCCTTTTAATATGCTTTCCTTAAGTAAGAGCTATATTAAGTATAAGACTCTAATAAAGAGTTAAGTTTATATATCTCTAAAGAATACTATTCTAAAGAGATCTTTAGAGGGATTATACTAGATATAGGCATAATAGGAAGATTAACTATAGGGATTATATAAGTTAAAGCCCTATTAAAGTTAATGCCTTTATTAAAGATTATACCTTATAAATAGTATATTATTAAATTTAGTACTAGAGTAGTAATAATATATAGTGTGTGGCTGGAATTGTACCCCCTTAATCATCGATATCATCGGCATCGCCGGCATCGTCGGATCAATTCAGCCACTATCATCGGCTTCGTTGGAAATTACACATCAGGTCTGTCAGGTCCGTCGGGTTAATTCAATCCCCTAGGTCCGTGGCCTAGCTAGATAAAAACCCCTAGAATTCCTCTCTTTTTTATAGAAAATTAACTCTCCCTTTGTTACCTTTAGCTTAGATTGTTTAAATTAATAAGATAACATAAATCCCGATATAGTGTTTTGCCTAGCTTACTAGCTATGGCCCTTTTTACCCCTTTTGACTGATTTAATCTACGCCGAAGATCGTAAATATCGCTGCCTCCCTCGTTGATATGCGCAGGCATTAATATCATTATTACTGTTACTATTGTTAGTTTTGTTATCTTTAGTTAGGGGTTTTCCCTAACATAAATAGTGGAGAAACGGGGAATGCTCCTGTTAGACCTCCCGCAGCTAAATTTAATAATAAATCCCTTAGAACCTCTCTAAACATCCCCTACAGTTATTATAACTATTAGCTACTTCTTACATCTTTTCCCTTTAATCCAGGCTAGTAGGATCCTTCTAATTAATTAATCTAATAGACCTAATATTATTAAAATCATCGGAATCTATTAGACTAATTAATCGCGACCATTATAACCTTTTCCCCTTGATCCGGGTTAGCCTAATTAAATCGTTCATTTCCGATCAATTGATTTAGGTTATCTAATAAATCCGATATCATTAAAATCATCGAATTCATTAGATCAATTAATCCTAACCGTTATAACCTTCTTTTCTAACTTTGACCTTTTTACTATTAACCTTCCTTTTTGATTTTTAACCTTCCAACCTGCCCTAGCTAGCTTGCTAGCTTGAATTGATTTAATACCCTAGCTTTTGTTTAGCTATCCGTTAGGGAGGCAAGCAGCTAGACCTTCGATCCAACCTTTAATAAATTAGGGCTCCTACAATCAGACCTTTAACCTAACCTTCGTTAGCTAGGTCTTTCGTTACAGATTAATTAATCTGACTGTCTAACAAGACCTCTGACTGTTAAAGACCTCTTTAACTAACGATTCCTCTGATGATTAATGAGGAATCTAACTATTAGAAGGTCTTCTAATAAGGTCTCTAACCGTTAACAAAGGTCTTTTATTACGGATTAATTAATCTGACCTCTAATAAGGTCTCTAATAACCTCTCTAATTAATTAATAGCTAGGGACATAGGGAGGTGAAATTTATGATTTTTTTTCTTCTTCTTATTTTATTACTATTTTTCCTTCCTAGGGTCTAGGAAGGGAAAAATAGTTAGGGAGGTATAGGCTAGGCTAGGCTCTAGCCGTCTAACGAGACCTCCGATCGTTAAAGACCTCTCTGACTAACAATCCCTCTAATAATTAATAAGGAATCTGACTGTTAGAAGGTCTTCTGACGAGGTCTCTGACTATCTGACGAGACCTCCGATCGTTGAAGACCTCTCTGACTGACGATCCCTCTGACGATTAACAAGGAATCTGACTATTAGATAGGTCTTCTAACGAGGTCTCTACTGTTAACAATCCTGATAACCGTTGAAAAGGTCCTCTGTCATGGATTAATTAGTTAATCAATTAGACCTTCGGTTATTATGCCTCTGACCGTTGATTAGATTGATTACTAATGATCCCTCTAACTAGCTGACGAGACCTCTGACCGTTGAAGACCCCTCTAACTGACGATTTCTCTAACAATTGACGAGGAATCTGACTGTTCGGAGGTCTTCTAATGAGGTCTCTGACTGTCTAATAAGATCTTTAACTACTAGGGCTTTGTTACTATTTTTCCTTCCTAGGGACTAGGAAGGGAAAATAGTTAGGGAGGTGTTGTGTGGCTAGAATTATACCCCTTAATCATCGATATTATTGGCATCGCCAGCATCGTCGGATCAATTCAGCCACTATCATCGGCTTCGTCGGAAATTACACATTAGGTCTGTTAGGTCCGTTAGGTTAATTTAATCCCCTAGGTCCGTGGCCTAGCTAGATAAAAACCCCTAGAATTCCTCTCTTTTTTATAGAAAATTAACTCTCCCTTTATTGCCTTTGGCTTAGATTGTTTAAATTAATAAGATAACATAAATCCCAATATAGTGTTTTGCCTAGCTTACTAGCTATAGCCCTTTTTACCCCTTTTAACCGATTTAATCTACGCTAAAGATCGCAAATATCGCTGCCTCCCTCGTTAATGTGCGCAGGCATTAATATCATTGTCACCGTCACTATCGTCAGTTTTGTTGTCTTTGGTTAGGGGTTTTTCCTGACATAATAGTATTATTTATATGCCTATAAAACTTAGCTAACTTAACTTTTATATCCTTAATACTACTATACCCTTTCTTTTCTTTATTACTAATATAAATAAGATAAATATTAAGATTAATAACCTTACTAATATACTAATTTAAGGTAATAAGACTATACCTATTATATAATAATAGGGTTATCTATAGTAGCTATTAGAGGTAAAAGAAATAGCTACCTTTTACCTTACTAAAGGAGAAATTTACTAACTATACTAAAGATTTAGTTATCCTTTAGTTTAATAGCTTATAAAGATCCTTTAATAAGCTAGTTATAATATTAAATATTATATAATTAAGGAGTTAATTAAGATTTACTACTATTACTAGATAAAAGGAAAAGCCCTTAGTTAATTTAAATTTATAATTAAGAATAACTATAACTTTAACTATAAGATTATTATTAATATTATATAAATTAATAACTAGCTAGTCCTTTATATTATTAATTTAGTAACTTTATTTTAAGTAGCCTAATTTCTTAACCTTAATAAGTAAAAGGCTTATAATATCTAGGATACTATTAGAGAATACTAAATAGATACCTATCTTAGCCCTCTAGATTAAATTATTTATAATATAGGTAAGAACTTTACTTTAGTAAAATTTAAGTATTATACTTACCTAATATTAATTAATATTAATAAGGCACCTATTAAGGCTTATAATAGCATTAGAAAAGTTAAAAGATATTATAAACCCTTATACTAGGCTTATAATATTATTATAGATTGAATTAGTAAAGAGATTACACTAGAATAATAGCTTTAGATAGCTATTAAAGCTATTAATAACTTAGCAAGGCCTAATAGCCTAGTGCTAATATTACTAGTCTTTAGGGCTTATTTATAGATAATACATAAGTTATTACTAAGCGTCTCTATTATTTAATAGGCTAAAGTAATTTAGAAAGCTACTAATAAGGTTTATTATTACCTAGCTAAGAGATAGGTTTATAATGCCCTTAATACCTAGAATAGCCTAGATATATTACCTATATATTAGTTACTACTATAAGCTAATATATATATATAGAGGGAAAAGGGTAGCTAGTATAGCCCTTATAAGTTAATTATAACTAATAGAGAGACTTATATAGTAAAAATACTATATAGCTTAGTAAAGTTTTACTCTATAGTAGTAAAGCTATACTATATAGACTTATAGTATAAAGATAATAAAGAGGGCACTAAGGTAAAGCCCTAGGATATTAGTAGTAAGAAAACTACTAGTAAAGGTAAGAGAGATGCTTTTACCTTTATAAAAGGTATAGAGGTAAGGGTAGTAAAAGAAGAAGAGGTGCTATTAAAGAGAAAGTAAGGAAAGCTAAGGAAAGCCCTTATAGTTTAATTTTACCTTAATAGGCTTAAGGTAGTAAAAGTAAAGGTAAATAAAGTAAAAGAGTACTATATTAATAAAGACTAAGAGAAGGCCTTTATTATAAAGATTATTACTAAGGGATTACTAAGTATAGTATTCCTTATAGTAAAAGAAAAGGCTAATTAAAACCTTACTCTTTAACTTTACTAGGAAGGAAAGATTATAACCCTAGGTAAACCTTTTAAATAATCTAACTAGGCTAAGATTAATGCCTTATAAGCTTATAATATGTTTCGATTTATAATGTTTAATCTAGAGAAGCATAGAAAGCAAAGGATCTTTAATTCTTATATAGTTAGGGAGATTGAAGGTAAGGGAACTAAATTACTATATAAAAAATCTTGCCTTATTATATAAGGCTATAATAATAAAGGAAAAGAGACTATCTTAACTTAATTACTAACAATATAATAATTAAGCTAATAGCTTATTATAGCCCTTACACTATTATTAAGAAGAAAAGGTATCTTTATATAGATTTAAGATATTATATAAGCCTATGTTTAATTATATATAGAGCTAACAAGGTTAATTATTATAAGACTTCTAAAATAGATTACTTACCTCTTTCTAAAAGGAATAGTAATAGAGGTAATTAAGCCTCTATATAGAATTACAAAGGTAAGAACCTACTAGTAAGTAACCTACTTCTATTATTATAAAGATAACCTTAATATAGTAATATTAACCTATAACCCTTACTTATTAATTATAGCTCTAAATAATAAGAACCTCTTTAGTATTATAAGGATATAGACTAATAATACCTTAGGCCTTAGTAATAATAATTTCTCCTAAAAAGAAAAGAAAGAGCTCTAGAAGGTAAACTTTATAGCTAAAGAGAAATAATAATTAATAGTAAGGACTATAGTATATTCCTCTAACCCTTAAAGAGGCAAAGCTCTTTATATTTATAGATAGATTATTAGCTAATAATAAAGATCTTAGCTTATAGATTAGATATATAATTATAATTAGAAATAAAATAATATAAGGAGATAATACCTTTATTATAAGAGGGAATATTATTATGGATAGCTTAATAAAAAGAAAATATATGACGCATAGTGCGCTTATATCTAAACTATATAGTATGGTTTAAGGCGTAGATATTACGTATATAATATCTATAACCCTTAATTAGATTATAGACTAATTAAAGATACTATAAATTCTAATAATCCTTTATACTAACTCCTTTTTATTATATAAATGCCTAGTAAAGCTAGGTATAATAAAAGAGAAGTAGCTCATAATTAATATTATAGCCCTTTAATAGTTATATAAGAGAAGGGAGATCTATAAAGTTAGATAGATTAATAGTAATAATAATCTAGCTAATTTAATAATAAAGGCATTACTAAATTTATCTCTTAGAACCTTAATTAATTTAAACAAATTAATAATTTATATTAAGGGATAGGTTAAAAGACCTATAAGATTAGAGAAGGAGAAGGATTAACTAAGTTAATTAGAGAGACTAAGGCTAGGTAAACTAATTAAAGTAGTGAATTCCTATTAAGGGATTTACTTATAAACACTTTCCTTTAATTTAAATTTTATTACATTTTTAAGCTTTTTAGCTATAAAGGAAAAAGAGAGATTACTAGTATAGCTTTCTTTAGGTCTTATTTAGTTTAATTATAGCTAAAGGCTAGGATAAGAGTAAGGCTACTAAATAGATACATACAATGCGATTAGTTACATTATGCGTAACCTCACACTATCCACACTGCCTTACTACTACAGGCTTACTTTTCTTACTTTCCCTTCTAGCTAGATTCCTCTCCTTCTCTCTTCTCTTCTAGTTACATATATCTATTATTAATCTATTATAACATCGTTAACTTTAACATCATTGCACTAGTGCATCACCTTTGGTGAAACCAGAGCATTGCACTACAATACAATACATTACACAATACATGTATTATTTTATATTATTTTATATTTTATATTTATTTTTTCTACTATAAAGTAAAATTACTTAATTATAAGCTATAATAAGGTCTATATATCTAATAATAAGTAATTATTAATTATATAATATAATATAATACTATATATATATATTAATTATACTAGACAGCTTTATAAAGAGCTATTTACTAGTATTCCTACTAGTTTTAAGTTTATTAATAAGAAAACCATTCTTAAAATAGTAATTAAATACTATAATAACCTATAAATAAAGCATTATATTATATTCTATTACATTTTATAATGTTTATAATACAGTGTAATTATTATATATTATTTTATATTGTATCTTATATATTATATTATAAAGTAAGTAAGCTTTAAATAATATTATTATTAGACCCACTTTAGGACCCACTTTTAACTTTACTTAAAATACTAAGTAAATAAGATAAAATAAGCTATTATAACTTATAAAAAGAAGGGATATTATACAGACCTACTTTTAGGACCTACCTTTTACTTTACTAAAAATACTAAGTATATAAGGGAAAATAAGCTATTATAACTTATAAAAAGAAGGGATACTATATAGACCCACTTTTAGGACCTACCTTTTACTTTACTTAAAATACTAAGTATATAAGGAAAAATAAGCTATTATAACTTATTAAAAGAAGGGATACTATATAGACTTACTTTTAGGACCTAATTTTACTTTACTTAAAATACTAAGTATATAAGGGAAAATAAGCTATTACATAATATGAAAGGTAAGTATTATATTACTTATAATTATACATAGCTTTTCATTATTTAAATTTCATTATTAAGTAATTAGGTTTTAATATTTAGTTTTTATAAGCTTTTTCTTTTTCTTTTAGATAACCTTTTATTAGCTTTTTTACTTTTTTATTAGTTGAAAAGACTAAAAACTAAAAATAATAATTTATAATTCTAATAAAAAGATTTTATAACTAGAGAACCTTTTATTAAATAATTTAAAATTCTATCTTTCTACTAAGTAGCTTATATAGTAAGATATATTATTATTAGACTTTTAGTCTTATTTATATATAATAATAAATAATTTCCTTAGGGTAAGTTTTATACCTTAAGCTAAAAAAACAATACAAAAAGGGATAGTATATCTTAGAAAATAGCTAAAAGAGTATAAGAATGTTTAAAATTTAAGTAAAAAATAACACATTATGTTAAAAACAGATAAAACTATAATAAGTAACTAAGCTATACTAATTAGCTTAATATTCTAAATAAGTGTTATGGACTGGCCCCTAGGCAACTGCTATTGGGCGTTGATATGATATTGAGAAACTTGAGGAGGGAAGAAAGGAAGAGAGCTAGTCTATCCCCCTTTGTGCCCCTTATATCCCCTAGCTATCTTATATTAGCCTCCTTCCTAAACCCTTGCTAGTTCCTGTTAGCCACCTGTCCTTCCGCGCTATGACTAATGCTTAGGCAAAGCCCAAGCCCTTTACAATAAGCTAGAATTTTAAAAATTAAAAATTAAATAAGTAAATTATAGTAAAAAAAGGGTAGTAATAATTAGATTATTTACAAGATCTACTTTATAATAGAATAATAGAATACCCCACTTTTAATTTCCCTAACAATACATTGTATTGTATGTATTGTATTGTATTGTATTTTATTTTTAATACAATACAATACACAATACAATACATAGGGCCACACAATACAATACAATACATCAAAGGGCTAAAAAATACAATAAATACAATACATGCAATGCTCTGGGTGAAACTAACACTAATGCTTCCCTTAGTAATAATCCTAATACTTAAAAGTTAATATAAGGTTATATCTTTATTATATATAGCTATTAAGAGCACAAAGGCATAAGGGACATCGTAAGAGGGCTGCCTCTCTAAGCAAGGCAAATCCCTAGATAACTTATGCGCTAGGACCTAGTAGCTACATAGTTATATAGGCATAAAGAGAAGGTATATAATAAGGACCTCTCCTATTTAGGGGAGAGATTAGAGTTTAAAACCTTTATATACTTACCCCTAGCTATTATCTTTATAGTAGTAACCTTATTCTCTTACTATTACTTTATTATCTTTTTCTATGCCTTTAGTTATAATAAATTAAACTCTTAAACCCTTTAGGGTAAATAGACTATAAGTTATAGATTATAATATTAGAATTAAATAAAATAGCTATATAATTTACTATATATAGTAACTATATAGCTAGTGTACTATACCTAGGTAATAATATAGGACACTAAGATAGTATAATCCTAAGGTCTAATAGCCTAGATAGGAATAATAAAAATAGCACTTCTAAAGACTAAAATAATAATAAGGAGCTAAACTAAATCCTTAAATAAGCTAAGACTAAGCTATAAAGAGCTTAAAAAAGATAGAAAATTCTATAACTATAGGAATAGTAATATATAATTAAGTTAAGTACCTTATTAGTAAGTACTAGTACTAGACTTACTAACTTTACTAAAGAACTTATAATTATACTATCTTTAGACTTACTAAGAAGCTTTAAACTTACTATAACTATATATTACTATAGTCTTATAAAAATATAACTAAAGACTCTAGTATATAAAGGAGATTTATATAAAAGTCTTTAATATTTCTTAGCAAACCTTAATATAGCTTTTACCCTAGATTATAAGATATTTATTAATAATACTACTAAGGTAGCTTATACTAGTAGCTACCTAGTAAAGAATATAAAGTAATAATAGATATATTATATAGCTATAAATAGTTATATAAATTACTAGGACTATACCTAGGCTAGGTTTATAAATTAGCTAAAAACTAGAATAATAAATAAGAATATATAGTGCTTAGAAGCTATAAAGATACTACTAACCCTTAGATAAGAAAACTATTAGTTATTCTAGGGATTTATAAAAATATAAATAAAAGCTAAGGCTAAACTCCCTAAAGTAATCCCTATAAGACTTTATATTTATATATTTATTAATAGTCTAAATAATACTATAAAGAAGTTAATACTTAGCTAGGAGTTTCTAGTAATATAGACTTATTTAGCTAGTTAAGGAAAGAAAGTAAAAGTTATAATAAAAATAGGTTAGAATAGTAACTAAAGTAATAACTATAGATAAAACTATAGATAAAAAAGGTAATACTTAAATTTACCTATAGTAAACACACTATAATAAAGTAATAAGGGAGCTATAAAATCCCCTATAGTATGCTTTTAATATAAATAACCTAGTTATATTACACTAAGATATAAAAAACTAGATTATTCTATTTATAAGAGCATAACCTATATAATACTATTATATAGGAATAATAGTAACTAAGTAGTAAGGTAAGATATAAATAAGACACTAATTAGCTTTACTTAGGCCTAGGATAATGCCCTTACTAATAAATTATCTAAAGATATAAGAATAAAAGTTTAGATATTATTATAGTAAGATTATAAACAGGTAGTAATACCTATACTACTTAATATAGCTATAATAGAATTAATTATTTACCTAAAATTACTATTAAAGGTAAATTAGGCTATTATATAGAAAGATTATATGCTACTTAAAAGTATAGCTAAGACCCTTATTTTATATTAAGGAATCTTAAATTAGGTTATCTTAGTAAAAAATAGTATAGGCTATATAAAAATATACTAAGTTTACTACTATATTACTAATACCCCTAAGAACCTTATCCTAGGAATAGACTAGGCTAGAGTATATAAACCTATAGTTATATCCTAAAAAGAGAAACTATAGAAATACCCTATTATAAAAGATTACCTTAACTTTACATTAGGAATATAGTAAGTAAGAAGAGAAGTAAAATGCTTATCTATAGCGTTTTTACTTTATTTAGTGTTAATTAAGCTTATAAACCTACTAAATAAGGATAAAAAAGATAAGGATATTAGCCTTATAGTAAGTAATATCTTAACTTATAATAGCCTAACTATAATTAAGGTACTAAATACCTATATAATAGGGAAGAAAAGTTTTATTACCTTAATAAACCCTAATAGTAAGGTAATAATACTTAACCTAAAAGAGAACTATAAGCCTAAGTTACTAGAGGTATATATAGAGTTTAAAGATATATTTTTTAATAAGCTTATAAGTATACTTTTTAAGTTAGGTAGTTATATATATATAATTAAGTTAGAAAAGGGAAAACACCCCTTAGGGGCTAATATATAGTTTAGCTAAAAAAGAGCTAGAAGTACTTAAAGAGTACTTAGCTAGTATATAGTATAAAGGATAGATCTAAAGATTAATTAGCCTAGCTAAGGCCCTAATTTTATTTATTTTAAAGAAAGAAAGTAAATTAAGGCTTTATATAAATTATAGGGGCTTAAATTAGATTATAATAAAAGATAAGGCACTATTACCTCTAATTACTAAGATCTTAAATTAATTAAAGGGGGTAAAGGTTTATACTAAATTAGATCTTAAAGATATATCCTACTAGCTATATATCTATAAGGGAGATAAGTAAAAGATAGCCTTCTAGTATAGATATAGTTACTTTAAGTATTTTATAATACTATTTAGGCTTATAAATATGCCTATAACCTTCTAAGAATATATTAATAGTGCCCTTAAGGGCCTTATTAATTTAATTTATATTATTTACCTAGATAATATTCTAATTTATAGTAGTAATATAGAAGTGTATAAGGGTTATATTAAATAGGTCCTTTATAAGCTTTATAATACTAGCCTTTTTATTAACCTTATAAAGTATAAATTTTTATATACTAAGGTTAAATTCTTAGGATTTATAATTATAGAAGAAGGTATTTTAATAAAGCCTTCTTATATTAAGGCTATTATAACCTAGCTAGTACCTTATAGTATGCTTAATATCTAGTTATTTCTTAGTTTTACTAGATTTTACTAATACTTTATTAAAAGCTATAGTAAAATTATAATCTTACTAACTAATTAACTTAGGGAGATTAGCTAGTAATATTTAAGCTAAAGCCTTATAAGTTAGTAGTGTTTAGGGAACTCTAGTAGTAATTCTAAGAAGCGCTAATTTTAGTTTATTTTAATTTACTAGTACCTTTAAGGGTAAAGACAAATATATTAAGAAATACTATTAGAGTAGTCCTTATAATATTAGTGCTAGGTTACTAGTACCTAGTAGTGTATATATTAAGAAAGTTAAATAATATAAAACTTTATTATATAATATTAAATATAAAGCTTCTAGTAATCTAAGAGGCTTTTTAGGCTTAGAGACACTATCTAGCTTATTTAATATATCTAATTACTATTATAACTAATTATCTTAACTATAAGTACCTAGCTATAAAGCTAAAGCTAAGTAGTAAGTAAGTTATAGTATTAGATAAGCTTTATCTATTTAATTTTATAATTATATATAAGGCAGGGAAATTAAACCTAGCTAACGCACTATTAAGAAGGTTAGATTATATTAATAAAGAGAAAAAGCAAAGGTAGTATTCTTATAATTACTAATATTTTTATTAAAGTTTATAAAGGTAAAGTAGTAAGGATATAGTAGTAAAACTACTAATACTATAAGGTCTATTTATTTATTATTTAGTAAGTTAAATATTAAGTTATAGAGGCACTATAATAAAACTACTAATATCTAGTGTTTTAAGAAAATATAACTTAAATATATTTTAGAAAAGCCTATAAGTCTAGGATTCCTTATAGAAGGAATTATAATAAGAATAGTAAATAATAAGTAATAAGATAGTTATAGTAAAACTACTAATACTTAATAAGGCTTATTATTTAATTATATTTTACCTATAAGTCTAGGCATATAAAATAAGCTAATCCCTTATAAAAATATTATAGCTAGGATTTTAATAGTTAGAAGAACCTTTATAAAGTTAAACTTTACTATATTTAAAGAAAGCTTAGATTCTTTAATTTAAGTTTTATTATTTAAAGCATAATAAAGAGATACCTTTATTATATAGTAAAAGTTACTACTAGAAAGTAGTAACTTTAGAATATTATAAATATAGTCTATTAGGCCCTCTAAGCTATTAATATTTAAAGACTAAGTTTTTATTCCTATAGGAATAAGAAAAGAGATTTTACTATTAACCTATAATAACCTTACTACTAGATATTAGGGAGTTAGTAAGATACTTTACTAAATTATAAACTAATACTATTAGCTAATAATAAAAAAAGACACTAAGTTATATATAAGTACTTATATAAATTATTAAGTTTTAAAGCCTAGGTTATATAAACCCTATAGTAAGTTAGTAGCTTTACTAGTGCCTAATTACCTCTTTTAGAAACTCTTAATAGACTTTATAATAGGATTATTACTAGTAAAAAATAGAAATTAGATTTATAATATAATCCTAGTTATTATTAATTATTTTATAAAGTATAGTATTTATATCCCTATATCTATATAACTAACTAGTAATAGGCTAGTAATAGTATTTTTAAAATATATATTTAAAGACTATAGTACCCTAAAAGGCATTATTATAAACTAAGGGTTAATATTTACTAGTAAGTTTTAGAGAATATTTTACTACCTTATTATAATAAAGTAGTAACTAAGTACTATATTTTACCTATAAATAGATAAATAAATAAAACATTTAAATTAAGTTTTAAAGCATTATTTAAGGGCTTTTACTTATATAAAGTAAATAGATTAGGCTAATAATTTACTAATAGTATAATTTACTTATAATATAAGTAAGTATACTATATAAAGCTATATACTTACTAAGGCACTATAAGGGTATAACCTAAGGGGGCTATATTAAGTAGTTATATAAATTCCTCTAATAAATAATTAAGCTAAGACTAAAGTCTAGGAGCTAAGAGATAAGTATATTATAATTAAGTAGCTCCTAAGTAATATATAAGCTTAGTATAAGAAATATTATAATTTAAAGAGAAAGCTAATAAGATTTAATATAAGTAACTATATTTTACTATTAATAAAGAATATTAATTTATAATACCTTAGTAAAAAGCTCTTAGTAAAGTACCTAGGCCTCTATAAGATTAAAAAGGAGGTTAGAAGTTATAGTTTAGTATATTAATTATAGTTACTAGCTAGGATATACTTATATAATATTTTTAATATTATAAGCCTTAAGCCTTTCTATAAGGGCTTAAGTAATATAGTTAATATATCCTTATTATAAGATAATATTAAGAATAATAAAGAAGAATTTAAAGTTAAAATAATTATTTTATATAGGTATAATAGTAAATACTATAAATATCTAGTAAAATAAAAAGACTATAATAATTTAGAGAATTTATAGGTACTAAAAAGGGATTTTATCTTAAAAGATATTATTAATAATTATAAGTAGTAATTATATAGCTAAATTATAGAGATAAAGTTACTTTTATAGGTTAAAGAAGGTAAAATCTAATAATAGTATTAATTTTTAAAACTATAATTTAAATAGCTATTTACTTATTACTTCTTTATAGGGATATTAGTAGCTATAATAACTTTAGCTTTATTATTAAAAGATTCCTTATTCCTATAAGTATAGGCCTAAATTTCTTCTAAGACCTTTAAGGGCCTAATATAAATAGGGAGTTAAGTAATAAATAATATAAACTAGTAGTAAGTTAGTAAGATATAAGCTATAAAAATATTTAAAAAACCTACTATTAGGCTAGTTATAGTTATAAAGTAAAGATAGTTTATAATTTTAATTTAAGTCTTTAAGTTAGTAATATTAAGTTATTATAAGAATATAGTATACTTATTAGCCTTTACCTTATAAGTAGTATTAGTAATAAAATAAGTATATTTAACCTAGCTATATTAATTAGTGTTTTTATAAGATAATAAAGTATTATAAAGTTTATAAAGAGTATAAATAAAAGCCTAGTAATAAGTTAGTAATTATTAAGTTATATATTAATAAGGGTAAACTTATAATATTTGTATAAAAGTATATTCCTTTAGAAATAGACTAAATTAAGTTTAATAGCTTTTTATAAAGCTAGGTAATTCTCTTAAGGCACTAGTAGTATATTAGTAAAGAACTTATTTTAAAGGTTAGGATAATATATACTAATATAAAGTTTATTATTTCTTATATAATATACATATTTTATAAAATTATTTAAGTAAGTTAGCTAAGGATAGTAGTAAGGTAATAGTATAGTTATACTTAAAGAGTAACTATAGTCTTTTAAAGTAGCTTTTTCTTTAATAATATATTAAGGCTTAGTACTTTTATTATTTTAGGGAGTAATCTTTTAAATAGTAGCTTACTAAGTATAATATAAATAGGGTATCTTAGTATTACTAGCACTTAGTTAGTAGTAAGATCTCTATACTTAAGTAGTAAACTTATATAGTTAATTTATTTATATTTATATATTTATAAGGAGATCTCTTAGAAACCTTAGTAGTAAAAATAAGCATAGGACTAGTAAAGATAAATATAGTAGTAAATATAGTAAGCTAGTAAATAGTTAGTAATACTAAAGTAATAAAGAAATTTAAGGGAAGAAAGGATTATTTAAAAACTACTAAATAATAATAGTATAAAAGCTACTATTAAGCTAGTAAGGGTAACTTATAAATTTAAAATAAGGATATTAAAGAAAGAAATAATAAGGAAAGAGGGAAAACTAGCCTCTTTTATAGGGGATAGCTAACCCTTAAGTAATTTATAAGCCCTTAAATAATCTATAAGCTACATATAATAAATTTATAAATTAGAAAAATTATAGTTATAGCTACTACTATTAAGAATATAGGCTAGCTACACGCATATAGTAAAGTTAGGATAAATTTACTATAATTCATAAATAAAGCTATTTAAATTATTAGGACTAGGGACCCTATCTATTTAACCTAATTATAAAAATTAATATAAGTTATCTAATAGGGGGAATTAGCTATATAGAAGTTAGATATAGCTAGGTCTTAGTGTTAAAGCTATAAAGTAATAGTAATTAATAGTAAGCTAGCTATATAAGAAAATAATTAAGACCTAATATTATTAAGGTTTTATTTTTCTACTAATATATTAGGGCGTAAGGGATTATAATAATCCTATATTATACTATAAGGTTAAGGAATAGTCTTAGAAGCTTTTAAGTAGTATACTCTCCCTAGGTAGTAGTTTATTTTATAATTAAGGATAATTATATATAGGGGGTATTATATTAGGAGTATAAAGGCATAAGGGATATTATAAGAGGGCTACCTCTCTAAGTAAGGCAAATCCCTAAATAACTTATATGCTAGGACCTAGTAGCTAGATAGTTACGTAGGCATAAGGAGAAAGTATATAATAAGGACCTCTCCTATTTAGGGGAGAGGTTAGAGTTTAAAACCTTCACGCACCCACCCCTAGCTATTACCTTTATAGTAGCGACCTTGTTCTCGTATTATCACTTTGTTTATCTCTTCCCACGCCTTTAGTCGTAACAATATAAAGCTTCTAGTAATCTAAGAGGCTTTTTAGGCTTAGAGACACTATCTAGCTTATTTAATATATCTAATTACTATTATAACTAATTATCTTAACTATAAGTACCTATCTATAAAGCTAAAGCTAAGTAGTAAGTAGGTTATAGCATTAAATAAGCTTTATTTATTTAATTTTATAATTATATATAAGGCAAGGAAATTAAACCTAGCTAACACACTATTAAGAAGGTTAGATTATATTAATAAAGAGAAAAAAGCAAAGGTAGTATTCTTATAATTACTAATATTTCTATTAAAGTTTATAAAGGCAAAGTAGTAAGGATATAGTAGTAAAACTACTAATACTATAAGGTCTATTTATTTATTATTTAGTAAGTTAAATATTAAGTTATAGAGGCACTATAATAGAACTACTAATATCTAGTGTTTTAAGAAAACATAACTTAAATATATTCTAAAAGAGCCTATAAGTCTAGGATTCCTTATAGGAGGGATTATAGTAAGGATTTTAGATAGTTTATAGTAAGAATATTATAGTAAAACTACTAATACCTAGTGTTACGTGCTGATTTGGCACGTAAGGGGTTGAATCCGTCAGAGGGGCTAACGGATTTAACAGGTTATAAATCGTGCTAAGTTTACTTTAGGAAAGTTACTGTTAGGAGTAAAGTATGTTATAAGAATTAAGTTATCCCTTACTTTAGGTTACTAAATCTAGCCCTATAAGGGTCCCTTTTGCTTCTAGGCATTTTGCTATATAATAAGTGCTAGGCGCGCCTTAAAAATAACTATCCTAGTTAGATATAGCTAGCTAGTAGCTAGATTTAAGTCCTTAACTATTAACGCAAATAAAAGAAATATAGCTTAAGTTAAATCTTATAAGGAGACAGATATAGCGTATTCCCTACCACACTAGTGGCTTTAGTATTATAGGTTTACTTAACTTTATAATTACTATTTACTAAACCGCGCCTTATAATAGTACTTATAAAATTATTATATTAAATAATAGTTATGCTAATTTTATTATAATCTCCTACTTTATTACTAAATTTTATTCTCCTATAATTACTAATTTTATCCCCTCCTTTTAGTAAGTTATTAAATCCTACTAATTAATTATCCTTTCTAGTATGTCCCTAGTCTAATCCTAAACTATATTATCTTATTGCTAGATAAAATCTAATTCCTGTTTTTTTTTTTTTTTTTATCTAAATCCATATCCTTAATCTATTAATCTAGCAAATTTATTATCCCTATTATCCTACGTTATAGTAGGTCTAACTATAGGCTAATTAGGAGGTAGCACTATCTTATTCTACGTTTCTATTATTCTTAGCTACGCTTATATTACTAGTGTTTTTAATAGGGTTAATTATAGAATTACCTAGGTAGCCTTTAGTTTTATTAGACTAAGTTTTTTATTTAGCCTAGTTTTCTTACTTAGGCTTTCTAGTGTTTTGCCTTAGGGTTACTTATTACTAGGATTTAGCGTTTTACTATATAATTTGCTTTACACTATACTAGATTTAGCTAGACTTAGTTTTGCGGTTTTTGCTTTTTTATCTCCTCTCTAAGCTCTTTTTATTCTTATATAAGCTTATCTATTATTATTTTCTAGGCGTTTATTTACTATACTATTTTTACTATTATCCTTACTAGTATTATAAGCTTTTTCTCTAGCTTACTCTTACTAACTATACTCTCCTTAAATTCTATAAGTTATTTACTAAAATTAGTTAATATTACTCTAGGGTTAAGCTTTAAAATCTTTTCCTTATAATTTCTTAGTATTTTTACTATTTATATAAACTTCTCCTTTATTTTTTCTGCCTCCTTTATTATTAAATTTACTAATTCCTTAACTTAATCTAATGCCTCTTTAGCTAAGTTATATACTAAGCTTATATTTACTCTTATATTATTAAAAGCCCCTTTTATCTTATCTATTTAGTTTACTATATTATTAATTTTGCTTTACTTATATTCTCTATCTCTCTTCTTATTCTCTTAGGATTTAGTAGATTTCTAGGTTAGCTCCTTATTAGTACTAATATAAAGCAAATCCGCCTTACTAACACTAGCTAATACACTAGTAATTATAGCATTTACTACTCTATATTTATTTATAAAATAAAGAGCTAATAAATCTACTTATAGTAGTAAAGATATAGTACTATTATATATAGCTATTTACTATTTATATTTAACTATTACGCTATTATAAAAGGCTACTACTACTATCTTTATCTAATTCTTTATCTATTATATTACTCTATATTCTATTAGATTAGTAGTAATTTAATTTAATAGCTTCCTATTTAGTTTTACTACTACTTTCCTTATTTTTAATATTACCTTTTATTCTTTAAAAATAGCAAAAATCTATATAATTATATTTTACTATAATATAAAATATATATTATTTAGATATACCTCTAATCTATTTAACACTATTATAGCGCCTTTTAATACAAATTTATATATATATACCTATATAGCATACTATATATCCTATATATTACCTTTTTAGCCTACTATAGTGTATTAGAAAGTACTAAAATTAATCCCTTTAATGCCTTTTCCTTTATACTTTATATTAAATTCTTCTATTATTCTTTTTTACACTACTACTCTAATTTTAGGCATTAGCTTTAGAGCGTCTTTTCTAGAGCTAGGCTATCTAAATCTAATATATAATAATTTAAAATCAAGCTCTGTGATTTATACGTAAACCTATAATAGTCTAATAAGGAATTCCGCTAGTATCTTATTAACTTTATTATTAATTTTACTCTCTAAAATCCTATCTTTAACTTTAGTTTCTAAAGGTTTATCCTTAAATTTAGATTCCTAGTTAGAGGATTTAGCAGCTATATTAGTAAGGTTAACTATTATTATATTATTTTCTTTATCTAATATATTGCTAATTTTATTATTTCCTTATATTATTTTACTCTTTATAAGTTATTTTCTTTTTATAGCTCTAGTAAGGTTATCCTTTAGTAATTATCTTAGTGCTTCTTTACGCTCCTATCTTTCTTTTCTAGCGTTAGTTAGTATAATTTTATTACTCCTACTATTCTTAACCTCTTTTCCTAAATCCTTAGTTAGCGTTTTCTCTTAGCACCCCTTAGATTTAACTATATCCTTTATAATACTAGTAGCTCCTATATTATTACTATTACTATCTCCTACCTATTAGGCTAACTTATTAAATTCCTTTACTAATATTTATATTTCCCCTAGATACTACTAATAGTATAGTTCTTTTACTTAAAGAATAGGAAGTATATACTCTCTTTATTAATTGCTTCTCTTTACTAGTTATATATAGTAATAAAGGAATTTCTTATCCTTAAAATAGCTAGCTATTCCTAATTTAAATAACTTATTATCTATTTATTAGTTAAATTTAGCTTACTTTTCTTTAGTATTAGCTTATTATCTCCTTAAATTAGTATATATAAGTTCCCCTAAAAGTTAATTTTATTATATTAACACTAGAACTTAAATATATAGATATACTACTAGGATTTGCTTATATAGTATTTATTCTTAGATATTAATCTTATTATTAAATATAATAAGATTAGGCTTTTAATATAGGAAATTAGGAGGAATTAGGTTTACACTAAGCATATAGTATATGTATTTAACTCCTAGGGTAAAATAGTTATATTTAATATAATATTTCCTATAGTCCTTATAGTTCTATATTACTTATAGATATTATTAATCTCTATTATTAATACTAAGTTTATTACTTCCTTTATAAATACTAGATTTATTATTTCTACTAATAAAGGCTTTAGCTACTTTAAATTCTACGCTAGTACTCTTACTAGTTATTACTATAAAGCAAAATGCAATAACTTAGTTAAATTTAACTACACTTATACTAAATCTAACTACGCTACGATTATTATTTAATTATATAATAATATAAAGTTTAAGTATAGTAAGATAATCCTAGTTAGTATAATAAATAATATATATAAGTAAGCCCCTAGAAACTCCTACCTCCCTACTAGCTTATTAGATCTAGTACCTATTATTTAAATTCTCCTTTTATTACTATTATTTCTTTATAGGTTACTAGTCTCTTTTTGCATATTCTTTAGCCTAATTAATTAGGTTTTTCCTAAGGTATTCCTCTACTATTTTAGACGTATTAATCTATATCTTATTTTTAGCTACCTATTAGTTATCTTTAGTAGTATATCCTTTCTATCTAATAAGAAACTCTACTCTTACTACCTTATTTTTCCGCTTTAAAATTTTAACCTAATAATCATAGATTCACTTAATTTCCTAATAATCTATTTCCTCTAGATTATTAAACAAAATTAGTAGTAAAGCTAGTTTTTTCCTCTTAAATAAATCCCTTCCTTATACTAGCTTCTATAGCTATGCTACTAATACTACTAGATACACTTACGAATTTAGTAGGAATTCTAACTAATAAGCTAATAGATTTACCTTCTCTAGTACCTTATAGGGACCTGCCTTTTATAGGGACTATTTTTTCTTTAGCTTACTAGGTAGTTTATATCCCTTATATAATTATAGGTAGACTATATTACCTTTATTAATATTAACTAGTTTATAGTGGTTATTATACTAAATTTTTGCTAGTATAGCTACTATTATAATTACTAATTAAGCTTTATGCTAATATAGTTTCTGTAGTACTATAATATTATTTACGCTAGTTCCTACGTTAGTTATATTATTAGGTAAAAGAAGGTTAATAATACTTAAAGGCTAAAATCTATATAATAGCTTATTAGGTGCCTAGCTAGTACTTATTACTATAGTGTTATTTAGTTAGTATTATAATACTAGTAATAGTAATATCTATATTATATCTAGGTCTATTACTATGTAATACTATATTATAATTATTACTATTTAGTTCTTTCTTTTAGCTATTCTATCTATCTAGGGATAATATATAGTACTTATAAGGAGTTTTACCCCTACTTACTTAAATATAGCTTTCTATATATTAGATATAAACTTTAGGTCTCTATTACTTATAATCTATCTTAGTAACCCCTAATCTATAATATATAGTGCCTAAAGAAGTAATTTTACCTAGATTTCTATAGGATATGTAGTATGTCTAGGTATTAATAATATTCTCTTACTAAAAAGGTAGTTTATAGGGCATAGTAAGTTATATATTATATACCCTTCTATTTGCTATATAGTATTTGCTAATAAGACCTCTAGCATATTTGTTATAAAATTAAGGGAAATTATATAAAATAGCGTTAGTTTTAACTATAAGGGCTATATTTCCCCTAGGGGCTTTATATAATTAATTACATTCTCCTAATACACTATATAATAGGCTATATAATTATAAATATATTAACTTATTTGTGTAAAATAGACTAACTATAATTCTACTACTATCCTTATGATTCTAAAGTATTACTATTTATTATATACTAATTATAGTATAGATTTAACCTCTACTATTAGAATATATAGGTGGAAAAATCTATCCCTACTATAGTAGTATAATAATCTATCCTTATGTAAATCCTAGCTATATAGAGGGATCTTTAGTCTAGTTCTAGCATTCTTTACTACTTATCTTTCTTAGTAGGCTTTTATTAATATAATAATTTAGCTAAACTTATAATTAGATTAGTACCCCTTAATAATTCTAGCCTTAAGTTTATTATCTATAATTACGGTTATAGTATATTCTTTACTAAAATATACACTAGTATCTAACTTATTATATTAGCTTTTCTATGCTACTTCCCTATAGGTTACCTCTACTAGTAATCTAGAGAGCGCGTCTAGAACTATATTTAACACTCCTAGCATATATATTACCTTTAGGCTAAATTATAATAAATAATTTATAACTTTAGCTAGTTTTAAATTAGCCTTATTAAGGTCTATTATTAATAATAAGGTATATTTAATAATGCCCTTTACTAGAGAATGGTTAGTTAATATATTAACTATAGCGTTATTAGATTACACTATCTTCTAGAGCTTTCTAATACTTTATGTAATTATAGCTACCTTTGCCTCTATTAAACTATATTATTTTTTAATGCTTAATATTACTTTAGAAAGGAATAGAATTAGCTATATTTAGTTATTTTTAATCTCCCTCCTAGGAATACTTTAACTATCCTATTCTTCTTATAGCTAGAAAATATATAGACTAAATCCCTCTTTATAAGTATTAATTTTAAAGAATAGTAGCTTCTTTAGGTTATAGTACTATAAAGTTTATTTCTTACTTAAAAATATCTTAATATCTTTAAATGCCTTTTCCTTATCTCTAGTTAGCAAAAATGTCTTTAGTTATGTTTTTCTCTTCTATATTAGCTTTAAGATACTAGTAATCTTTTTATCCTTTTCTTAAAATTCGCGTAATAACGCCGTTTTTTATGCCTATAATAGTTAGATTTGCATATTAAACTATAGGATTCTATTATATAGAAATCTAGCTATTCTAATAAAAGTCTTAAGACTTAATAAATTACTTAGAAATATTATCTTTTAAAACGCTTTAAGCTAATTATTAGTATTTATAATTCTATTACTATTAATAATAAATCCTAGTAACTAAATAGTAGGGTAGCTAATAAATAACTTTTTTATAGCAATTATTAATCTATTCTCCTTAAGGATTTTAAAACTATTTTAAGATAGCTTAAATGCTCTTCTAAATTATCTAAAAACACAATAATATTATTAATATATACCTAAATAAAGTGTTTATACTTCTAGAATAGTCTATCTATAAATCTTTAGGCAAAAGCTAGAGAGTTTTTAAACCCTATTAGTGCTATATTTAACGCTTCTAGACCTCTATTTAATATTACTACTATACACGCTTAATAGTCTTATTAAATAGGTAATTAATAGAAAAAACTAGTTCTATTAAAAAGAGAAATTACTTTCTTACTATAGGTATTATTTATAATATTACTTTAGTTAGGTAAAGGGTATATATCTAGTATTACTATATTATTTAGTAGTCTTATATTAACTATAACTCTTTCTTTTCTCTCTTAGCTAGTCTCTTGCTAGACTATAAACACTAGGCATATAATTACTACTAGTTTATCTAGATATAATATCTTCCCTTTTGTGTAGAGTTTATTATATACTTTATTAAGTTTATTAATATCCTATTTTCTAAGTTTATAAGGCCTAATTAGCCTTATTTAATACTACTATCCCTTTATAAGATTAATTCTTATTTTCTAGTCTTCTAGCATTAGTATAATACCCCTATTATAGTAGATATTATATTTATTTATTAACTTAATAAGTTTATTTATAGCCTCTTTATTAATATTAGCTACCTATACCCTAAATTAATTAGTTATAAATAGAATTTCCTTAGGATATAAGATTCTATAAGAGAGTACTCCTATATTAACTTTCTTTAAATTAAGGTTATTTTCCTCTCCTTTAGTCTCCTTATTAGCTTTAGCCTTCTCTTTACTCTTTTCTATAATATCTTTACTAAAAAAGGTATAATATATAAATAGGTTATTAATTATATAGTTTATAGTAACCTCCTAGCTACTATTAGACATATAACCTTCTAGTGCTTAGAAATAGTAATAGTTTTATTAGTTAGGTTATAAGTAACTATCTATCCCTAGCTAGATTTATATAAGAGTGTGTCTAGAAGAAATATTAAATATAATAGTATATAATAAACGCTTATTTCCTAATTCTTCTATCTTACCTTCTAGGTAACTAGTATATATAACTATACCTTTAGGGGAATTATTACTATCTATGCTATAATTACTTATTAGTAAGGAACTTTGCTTACTAATTAAAATATTTCTACCTATACTATTATGCTATATACTAATCTAAATACTACCTTAGGTTATATAAAATTGATTTTTACCCTAAAATTATATAGGAAATTTGTACTAAGTAGTAATTTAGGCCCTAGATTTAGCATTATATCCGCTATTACTATAAAATATCTAGTTATTTTAGTTTTATACGCTATCCTAGGGATATAAAAGTTAAAAGTAGTGGTTTTAGTAATAAAAAAGAAAGACTAGACTCCTAAGACTAGCTTTAGTTCCTACGTTCCTTATTTTACATTTACTCTATACTACTATAGCTATGCCTTATCCGCTAAGATTAATAATATTCCTATATTAAGATAGATTTAGTAGCTCTTGCCTTTATTATTAAATTTAATTAGAATTTTAAGGAAAGTGTTTACCTTTTTCCTATTATACTTTACCTCTTATAGTCTTACTATAGCCTTAATAACCTATCCTAGGCTTAGTTATCTAAGTCTAGCTAGACCTGTCTCTATAGTAGGTTTCTTAACTTTCTTTCTATTATTTTTAATAAAATATATCTCTATAAAATTCGAATTTTAACCTTAGCTTTCCTTATTATTATCTTCTAAAACCTCCCCTTCTTTTACTATATAGTATCTATAGTCTTTAAGATAGGTTTTATGCTATTCTACGTTAGAGTTATTCTTATATACTATAATATATATATATTTCTTTTCCTTTATAGGTGTTTTCTCCTAACGCTAAAACTGCCTTAGCTACTATAATTAGCTTGCCTGCCTTAATAATAAAGTCTCCTAATATTATTATTTATCTAGTTAGTTTAGTAGATTTTCCTGCCTATTTTAACTAAGTCTAGGGTAATTCCTTACTTTATCTTCTTACTATAATTTATTTTACTAAGGTTTCTAGTTTTACTTCTTAAAGGGCTAATTTTACTAGTATAACCTTAGCTAAAAACCACCTAAAAATCTTTATATATTTTAATTATCCTATCTATACTATTAACTTTCTAGAGAGAATTATATATTAAATAGCCTATTCTAATTAGCTTAGGCTCCTTTTACTTCCCCTTCTAAATTACTACTAGATTTCTCTTGTTAAAAATAGACTTTAGTTTTGCCTTTACCTTTTCTATTTATAGTATAACCCTTATTACATAGGTAATTATATAAGTTATATCTCTTATTATTTACTATTATAATATATGCTAATCTTATATCCTCTTTTATTAGTATTAGACACATTTAATATAATCCTAGGTAAAGTTTATAACATAAGCGTAATAATAGCTAATAGTCTATTATCTTGCTATTTGCTCTAGTATACTAGAAAATTTTTAATATAAATTTATAAAAAGATACCTCCTTTATAATATCCTCTCTTATATATTTAGCCTTATTAAGCTATACTATTATATCCTAGACTTAAATGCTAAATTCCTTTTTAACTACTATAAATATAGTTAATATTCCGCTAAATATAGCGTTCCTTTCTCCTAAATTAAGATATTACCTATACTATACTATTATATCTCCTTAGAATAGCGTCTAGACTTTCTTCTAAATAATATCTTATTAGCTAGGACTAGCGCAATATAAGTAATCTTTAACTACCTATATCTATAATTTAATATTATAAAAAATAGTCTACTTCCTATTATATATAATAAGATTATTACTAGCTTTCTTAGGCTTATATTAAGGCTTAAAGTGTCTAATATCTATGATTTTCTATATTAAATCCGCCTATTACTCTATTATGTCTATATATTAAAGATTCTAGTCCTAATCTATTACTAAATCTATCTTACCTTAAATACTTAGATTTATATACTATTCCTAGTTTAAAGGGTATTATCCTTATAGATAACCTTAGTAAGGGTATTACTAAGGTTATAGGTATCCCTACTAATATTATAGTGGTATTAGTTATGCTATTAGCACTATTTAGTTTAGGTTAGTATATAGATTACTATTATACTACCCCTAGTCTATAGGTAGATATACTATTCCCTAAGTTATATTCTATGGTTATAGTGTTAACCTTACTAAGGCTCCTACACTTTATAAGCTCCTAATTTTAGTTATTAGTTTTATTACTAATTGCTTTATTCCTATTACTACTTCTTCTATTATTACTTACTATATAAGCTATTATGAACTAATTACTTCCTAAAGGATCCTAGCTATATTAGATTTAGCTAGCTTAGCATAAAGTTCCCCTAAACCTAGTATACTTCCTAATAGTCCTAGCTATAGGTCTCCTAGGTCTAGTTTTAATAAGTGGTTAGGGGTTATAGATATTAAGTAGTAGTATTATTTTTAGGGTAGTTTTTAATCCCCTTTTCTTTATTAATTTTGCCTTTCTCTATGCTATTCCTAGTCTTAGTGGTATTAGTATTGCTAACTAGACTAGTAGTGCTCTTAGACCTCTTCTTAGACTTCTTACTACCTTTAGATTAACTAGATTTATAAAGAAATCCCTTAGATTTAGCTTTTATAATGTAAGACTTAACTTAATTCTATATAAGGCATATAGTTTATAAATCTATAGCGTTCTAATAAATAGGAGGTTCCTAGTATACTAGCTATTTATGTCTTATTACTATTCTATTAATAAATTCGTACTAGGTAAGCTTATTTAAATCCTCTTATTTATTAATTCTAATAAGTTTTTGTTTCTAATGTTTAAATTCCGGATTAGTACTATTAAAAGCTCTGAATTAGTAAATAAGTTATAATTTAGTCTTATTTACTAGAAAGTTTAAAAGGGGTTAAATTAGCATTATACATAGTTAGTTTTAGACATAAGGCTATTGTTCTTAGATAACCAGAGGTGCGCAATAAAAGAATCTCTAATTGCTACTGTAAAGGGCTTAGGCTTTGCCTAAGCATTAGTTATAGCGCGGAAGGACAGGTGGCTAATAGGAACTAGCAAGGGTTTAGGAAGGAGGCTAACATAAGATAGCTAGGGGATATAAGGGGCATAAAGGGGATAGACTAGCTCTCTTCCTTTCTTCCCTCCTTAAGTTTCTTAATATTATATTAATGCCTAATAGTAGTTGCCTAGGGGCTAGTCTATAATATTTAAGAAACTTCCTTTAGCCTTAATAAAGGGCTACTAAAAATAATAGCACTACTATAAACAAATAAATAAATTAATATAATAGAAGAAAATAATATAATAAATATACTATAACTATAGGTTAAAGGAAACCTAGGGATAAGAACCCTATTAATAAATACTACATTACTATTATTAGCTTATAACGCGTAAATTAACACACTTTAACTTATAATTAAGTAGTAGGTAAGAGAGATTAAGACTCTATAATACTAAGTTTATATAAACCTACTACTACTATTCTAGTTAGCCCCCTTAGTAAACACCTCTATTTAACCCCTAGTATTAGACCTATACCCTCCTATATAATATACTACCCCTACTATATTACTTACTATATAATAACTATATTAAAAACTAATCCCTATAGGTAATCTATATAATAGTAATAAGACTATATTTACTATATAGAGGTTCCTTATATAATATAAGTTAGAAGTAAATAAGGACTTTATTAGAGATAATAAGGACTAATAGATATTTATTTACTAAAACTTAGTATTAAAGGTCTAGTCCTATATAGCTATATACTTTAAGGTAAGTTACTTATATAACTACTCCCCTATTAGCTTCCTTAGCTACCTAGAAAGTATATTCTCTAACCCTTATAGATAGGAGATAGCCCTTATAAAACTTAACTAGATTAAGTAAGGGTTTAGGGAGTTATTTACTATATTCTTTATTTACTTTAAATAAAAACTCTCTATAGTAAGGGAAGGGTAGTAAGTAGGTAATATTAAGCTAGTAAAGTTATAATATGCTTTTAATAAGTAACTAAGAGAGGTTAGTATTAGCAGAGGAATTAGTTATATAGATTACCCTCTTATAGTCTTATAATACTATAGTATTATAGTTAATATTAAGGCCCTAGCCTTAGAGAATAAGTATTAAACCTAATATAAACCCTAACTAGTATAACCTATACCCTAATAAACTAACTAAGATAGTAACACACTAATAACTAAAGTCTAGGCTATATTAACTTACTTTAGTAAATAAGCTAATATAAAGAGGAAAAGGAAGCCCTAAAAGACTAATAGTAAGAGGCTAAGGGCCTAATAAATTATAATAAATAAAATAATAAGACACTATAAGGAGAAATACTACTTATATTATAGCTTAATAGAATACTAGATCTAAGAGTATACCCTCCTTCCTACTTACTAACCTTATCTAAAGGTTACTATTAATATATATAAGGTAAATAAGGAGAGCGCTAATAAGGAGGTTAACACTTAACCCTAGGAAAATAAGTAGCCCCTAAGCAAAGTCTTATATAAGGGCATAAAGGCTAGTTATTACCTATAGATAAGGATAAGTATAGCTAGTATATAGATATAGAGGAAAATATAGAATACTATATAGATTAACCACTATTCTTAGTTCCTATACTCTTTAATATATATTTATACCTTAATATCTAAATTAATAGTAAGTATAATTACTATAGTGCTATTAGTAAATTAGTAGTATAATAACTAGGCCTAGAGCTTATATAATTACTAAAGCAAAGATAGGTCTATATAGTAGTAAAAATAAGAAAAAGGGGGTTTATACCTAGGAAGATATATCTTTAATTATGCATATAGTATATATAAGGATTAATATTAATAGGTAGGAATTATTAGTATATCTATATATTATATTAGGTCTTACTTAAGACGTGATCTTTAGGATGCTATAGTTAGAATAGTAAGATATTATTATTTATATAGCTAAGTAATAGTTAGTAATTAGGGTAGCTAAGGGTTTATATGTTTCTAAGGCTATAGAATATAGTATAAGTAAACTAGTTTATAGAATTATTAGGTCCTTATATATAGTAAAAGCCTAATAAGCCTAATATAAGAAGGATATAACTATAAGGTTTATTACTATAAGTCTAAAGGAAATTACTATAATACTATAGGTTACTACCCTAAAGTTAAAACCTACCTACCCTAATACTTTAATATTACTAGATAAACTAGTAGACGTTAAGGACCTATTTAATAAAGTAAAAGTAAATAGCTTACTTCCTTATAGGGGGTCTCTTAATTACTATATATGTGTATATAAGAACCTAGATAGGTTTAAACTAGCACTTCTATAGGGTTTATTATATAATATACTAAGGGACTAACTCTTAGAGATTAGACGCTAGATTATAGACTTAATAGATAAGGGATAGATTTAAGTAAGCTTCTTATTAGTAATAGCCCCTATTCTTCTAGTTAAGAAGGCTAGAGGTAGTTAGCGTTTTTGCGTAGACTATTACGCACTTAATAAGATAATAGCCTAGGATTATTACCCTCTCCTATTAATTAAGGAAATGCTATACTTACTCTCCTAAGTATAATAGTTTATAAAGGTTAATATCTATATAGTATTCTATAAACTATAAATAGCTAAAGGTAAGGAGCACTTAATAGCGTTTTAAACTAGGTTTAGGCTATTTAAATAGCTAGTCTGCCTATTTAGCCTAGTAAGAGCACTAGCTACCTTTTAATATTATATTAATAAGTCCTTAGGGGATATATTAGGGGATTTTATTATAGCATATTTAGATAATATCTTAGTCTATTTAGGGGGATTAAAGAAAGACTATATAGCTAAGGTTTAGCTAATATTAGGCTAATTAAGGGTAGTAAGCCTTTACCTAGATCTTAATAAGTCTATATTTGCTATAAAGGAGGTCTAGTACCTAGGCTATATTATTATAGTAGGTTGCTTTATTTGCCCTAATCCTATAAAGGTTATAGCTATTAGGGAATAGGTAGCCCCTATAAAGTTATAGGGGGTTTATAGTTTCCTTAGGTTTACGAATTTTTACTATAATTTTATCTAGGATTTTTTAGAGCTAGCTACTTTACTTATATGCCTTACTAAGAAGGATATCTTGTTTTAATAGGGAGCTAAGGAAAACACTACCTTTAAAAGGCTTAAGGAGGCTTTTATTAAATACCTAGTCCTAGCATAGTAAGACTTAGACTAGCTAATAGTAGTTAAAGCAAATTATTTAGGGATAGCCCTAGGAGAGTGCCTCTTATAGGAGGGTTAGGATTATATCCTATACCCTATTATATACTATTTTATAAGCCTTATAGCCTTATAGAGGAATTATACTATTTATAATAAGGAGCTTCTAGCTATTATCTCTTATCTTAAGGTATAGTTAGTAAAACTATAGGGAGTGTCCTACCTATTTATAATCTATATAGATTATAAGAATTTAGAATACTTTATAATACCTTAGCTAATATTAGAATAGTAAGCTTAGTAGGCAGATACACTTGCTTTATTTAACTTTTATCTCTAATATAAGCCTAGCATATAGGCTTACTATCTAGATACTCTTTTATAAAGGGACTAGGATAGGTTAGGACCTAGTATAAGAATAGGATAAATACTATAGCCTATTACTATTTTAGGACTCTTATAGTTACTATTAGGGTTAGGGGTAAGTTATAGCTAGAGTTTACTATTATTATATATAGCACTACTACTAACTAGGGAAGCTCTCTTTACTATAAGGTACTTATAGACTTTATAGGACTAGGTAGTTTAATTAAACCTAATATACTATATCTAGCTTTAGGTAATTTAAAAAGGGTAAGGAAGTTTTTACTAGAAGTAATAATAAGGGAATAGGTTATAGATTACTTACTAAGTGCCTATAAGGCGCTTTAGTTTTAAGGCTAGACCTAGGTCCTAGCCTAGGAACCTCTTATAATAATGCTTATCTAATAATATTATAATTTGCTAGTAGTAGGGTACCTAGGATATAATATAATATTTTAGATCTTATAGCGGTAGTTTTATTAGGATAGGATATTATAGGATATTATAAGGTTTATCTATAACTACTACTACTTTAGTAGTTATAAAAGTTATTAATAATATTAGGGCTTATTAAAACTATTACTAATCCCTAACTAGTTCTAGTTATAAATCTCTATTAACTTTATAATAAACTTACTAGTATTATCCCTAGAATAGCCCTAGTTCCTTATAGTTATTACTAATAGGCTTTCTAAGTTTATTTAATTAGAGGTAATAACCTTTATTATAGCTAAGGAGTGTGTAAAATGGTTTAAGATAGTATAGTAAAGATTTTAAAGTTTTCCTTAGTTAATTATTATAGACTAAGGGTTAGATTAGTTAGGAAACTTCTAGATAATATTATACTTAAGAGTTAGGATTAACTAACTCCTTTCTATATTATATTACCTATAGATAGATAGTAGTATAAAATAGGTAAACTAGGAGGTATAAGTAATACTATGTATATTTATCTCCTTCTTATAGTATAATTAGCCTAAATACTTAGCTACTTATTAGCTTATAATTAATAATAGGATATCCTTAGTTATAGGGGTAAGTCCTAATAGATTACTATATAGCTATAATTTAGAACCTATTTAGTTATAGCTAGACCTAGTATTATTTACTATAACCTCTAAGGGAAAAGTAGTTTAGTTTCTAAAATACCTCTAGGAGGGGACTTATTTAGCTTAGGCTATAATAGTATATATATAATAATATTAATAGGATATAATATTAGTATTATATTACCTAGTAGAATATTTCTAGGTTAGGGATAAAGTATAGCTCTTACTTAGGAATATTAAAACTAATTACCCTTTATAAAAGCTTAATTAGGTTACTATAAAATACACTATTATAAAAGTCCTAATACTACTTATAGTCTAATTAGATATACTAAGAGGTATTTACCTAGTTTTCTATATAAATCTTATAGAGTAAGTAGTAATAAACCCCCTTCTAAGTTAGAAGCTCTAAGACTTTAGACTAAATCTAGAATAGATATTATTAGAAAATAATAATAAACTTATTAAGGAATACTATATAAAGCAAATCCTTATAGCTTAGCATACACTAGGTAAAGGTAATAAATATAATATACTAGTTAAATAGGTAGGTTACTTATAACTAATATAAGAACTACTAAAGAATATAGTAAATATAAGGGCACTAGATAACTTTAAATAGGAATAGGGGGATATATAATATAATAATAGACTAAGTTAATTAAGCAAAAGTTATTTACTAAGAGAGACTATATATAGGACTAGGGGTATACTTATACTACTACCTATAATAAATTATTTAGTATAACTAAGATATACTCTTATTATAGCTATTTTAGCTACTAAATCCTTATTAATCTTACTAAAGGCACTATTAAACTTTATTTTACTCTTATTAATAGGGGTAATATATTAAAGAGGGGATAAACTATATCTAGCTTAGGGGCAATAGATATTTATATAGTAGTTATTATAGCTCTATCCCTAATACTAAATAATAGGAGAGGTATATTACCTAGAGGGTAGAAAATAGGAGTATATAGGCAGGGGCTTAGTTCCTATATAACTACTAGAGGTAATAGGAAGATATTTAGACTTAGTATAGGGGTAACTAGTCCTATTAGGGAGGGTAAGCTATATTTAATATAAATTAGTAAGGGGGATACTAGAAGAGCGCTAGGATTAATACTAATAGTAATAAGAAGGTAACTTATTATATAGCTTAATATATTAAGGATTAGTCTTAGGACTAATATAGTAATAACTAGGGAGAGCACACTAATTATAGTAGTAAAATGCTTATAGAAATCCTATTATATAGTAACTATACTATTTATAAGCTACTAGTTTTACTAAAATAAGGCACTAATAACTTAGTATAGTAAGTTATTTATTTTATAACTAGCTAAGGGACTATTACTAATAAAGGGGATAATATTAAGTTTAGTTATATTTAAGGTAGGAGTATTAGTTAAGGGGATAGCCTAAGGGCTAAATAAATAGGTACTAGATTAAACTAAGCCTAATTAAGGAGAGTATTCTAGTAGGTAATAAGGGACTAGTATTTCTAGGATAGAATAGGTAATTTTTGCTTTATAGTTACTAACTTAGTAACACTAGGTTTTATAATATACTAGCCTATAGTGATTTTAGCTTTAAGATCTTTTAGGGTATAATAAAGGCAAGGGTTAGTAAATAGATACCTAGTTAGCTAGATATAGGTAATGTAATTATATTAATAAGGAGGGTAGGACTTACTACTCTTAGGTAGGTAATAGTCTATAATACCTATAGTTAGGGCCTGTTTTATATAGGGACTATAGGGATAAAAAACTAAGGTAAGTATAGCATACTACTTATTATCTAAGTTACCTTTTATAAGATATTTACCTATAGAATAGGCAAGAGGCATAGTAAGTATAGTAAGGCTATAGGGAGGAGGATTATAAGGGTATAGTATATTAATAAGCGTTTATATAGGATATAATTAAGGTTTAATAAGGGAGTAAGAAGGATCTAAGATAGAATTATAATATATAAAAGGTATAGTTAGGAAAAGGGAAGTTAAGGGGGAAAGGGAAGGTAAGTAAAATGTTTTTATATATAATATAAAAGGAAAGGTAAGGTAATAAACTAGTAAGGGTAGGGTTAGGGGTTATTATAATAATATAAGGGGCTAGTAAGGCTATGCGTAAGCTATATTATACACACTATATCATAATAATAACATAATACAATAGGTAGAGATAACTCCACACCTACTACTAGGACATATATAATACATATACGTACTATATTTAAGGCAATAATAACAAACTATAATAGGTAAAGATAACCCTATAACCTAATACTAGGATATATATAACATAGGGGTATACTATATTTAAGTTAAAGGGAGTAGAGAGGGGATTACTTATATAAGGGATATTAATATTAGTAGAAGGGTAATAATATAAATAGGATAAGGGGGTAAGAAGGTTTTAAAGGGAATAGGGGATTATTTATACTCTTAGGAGATATTACTAGGATAGGTAAGTAAGGAGGTATATAAAGGGCTTAGGCTTTGCCTAAGCATTAGTTATAGCATAGAAGGATAAGTGGCTAATAGGAACTAGCAAGGGTTTAGAAAGGAGGCTAATATAAGATAGCTAGGGGATATAAGGGGTATAAAGGGGATAGACTAGCTCTCTTCCTTTCTTCCCTCCTTAAGTTTCTTAATATCATATTAACGCCTAACAGCAGTTGCCTAGGGGCTAGTCCATAACAGCTACCACTTGTTACGTGCTAATTTGGCATGTAAGGGGTTGAATTCGTTAGAGGGGCTAACGGATTTAATAGGTTATAAATCATGCTAAGTTCACTTTAGGAAAGTTACTATTAGGAGTAAAGTATGTTATAAGAATTAAGTTGTCCCCTACTCTAGGTTGCTGAATCTGGCCCTGTAAGGGTCCCTTCCGCTTCTAGGCATTCTGCCACGTAATACCTAGCGTTTAGAATTATTATATAGCTAACTAAACCCTATAAGTCTAGGATTTCTTATAGGAGAAATTATAGTAAGGATAGTAAATAATAAGTAGTAAGATAGTTATAGTAAAACTACTAATACTTAATAAGGCTTATTATTTAATTATATTTTGCCTATAAGTCTAGGCATATAAAATAAGCTAATCCCTTATAGAGATATTATAGCTAGGATTTTAATAGTTAGGAAAACCTCTATAAAGTTAAACTCTACTATATTTAAAGAAGGCTTAGATTCTGTAATCTAAGTTTTATTATTTAAAGTATAATAAAGGGATACCTTTATTATATAGTAAAAGTTACTACTAGAAAGCAGTAACTTTAGAATCTTATAAATATAGTCTATTAGGCCCTCTAAGCTATTAATATTTAAAGACTAAGTTTTTATTCCTATAGGAATAAGAAAAGAGATTTTACTATTAACCTATAATAACCTTACTACTAGATATTAGGGAGTTAGTAAGATACTTTACTAAATTATAAACTAATACTATTAGCTAATAATAAAAAAGACACTAAGTTATATATAAGCACTTATATAAATTATTAAGTTTTAAAGCCTAGTTTATATAGACCCTATAGTAAGTTAGTAGCTTTACTAGTGCCTAATTACCCCTTCTAGGAACTCTTAATAGACTTTATAATAGGATTATTACTAGTAAAAAATAGAAATTAGACTTATAATATAATCCTAGTTATTATTAATTGTTTTATAAAGTATAGTATTTGTTAGTATTACTAAGGTGGAATATAAAGCACTAGTGCAATAAGGGGTCTGTTAAGGTATTTGAAGAACGCAAGTCTTGCGGTCGGTCCCTATGAGCTTGTAAGGGCTGTGCTAGCCGTCTTTCTCTCTAAACGCGCACATCTGACTAAAGTGGAAGCTTGTGCGTAGGCAGAGTATCTAGGCCGTTGCGAGCCTATAGGGCATTATAAACTTGCTGCTTTGCTAGGAATTATTAGACTTTATTAGTAGCTTTATAAATTGCTTTAGCTTATTAAATAACTAATACGCTTAGTGGTGATTTATTAGTTATCTATAGATATACTCTAAATATAAGAAGGGTAAGCATAAGACTATTTAGACTTACTAAATTATTAATAGCCTTAATAGCTATTTAGAGACACTACTTAGGCGTAAGCTCCTTAACTATTAAGTCTATAATAATATTATAGGCATGCCTTAATAGTCTGTAATATTACTTAACCTTCCTAATGCTATTATAAGCTTTAATAGGAACTTTATTAATCTTAATTAATAGCAAATGTATATAGTGCTTAAACTCTAATAATATAAAATTCTTTCTAGTATTATAAATGATCTAATCTAGAGGGCTTAGATATATATTAATCTAGTATTTACATAGGGTATTCTAAATATTATAGGCCTTCTATTTATTTAGATTAAGAAACTAGGCTACTTAGAAAGAAGTTACTAAATTAATAACATAAAGAACTAGTTAATTATTAATCTATATAATATTAATAATAATCTTATAGTTAAATTTATAATTATCTTTAATAGTAAACTTAAATCTACCTAGAGCTTTCCTATTTATTTAGTAATAGTAGTAAATCTTAGTTAATCTCTTATTTATATTATTCTTAACTTTATAACTAGCTTATTAGAGTATTCTTATAAGCCTTTAAACTAAAGGGTAACTAAAACAATAGTGTAACTAGCGAATTTCTATCTCTAATAGATAGAATACTACTATTTCCTTAGGTTATAAGGTTTACTAAGGATATCCCTATCTCCTTATAATTAGCATAGTCTTATTATCTTAAATAAGGAGGTTAGTTAGGTTATTAAGCTTAATACCTGACTTATTTATATTATCTAAAGAGAATAGAAAGGGTATAGCTATGTTAATTATATAGAAAGAGATCTTACCTAATTTAGTTAGTATATAAATCACACCTTATTTGATTATTAATCTAGCACTAAATTTAATTTCTTTTAGTAAGGTTACTTTAATCTTTAATAAGGGCATTAGCTTTAGTAGCACTTATACCTATTTTATTCTTACTATTTATAGTCTTAAAGCTCCTATATTAGGTAAGATACCTCTAAAAACCTCTTTAGAGTAGTGCTTTTCTAAAATATATAATATTCTTAGCTTATTATATAGGTTATGCTTTAGATAGGTATGTTTAAAGGCTTAGTCTTATAAAGTTATAATAATATTATTATTAGTTAGTTAAGGTCTTACTATAAAGAATTAGGTAATGCTTAGGTAGTTAAATTTTAATATAAATACCTCTCTAGTATTATTATTATTATTCTCTTTATTATTTATTTATATAAATACTTTAGCTAACTTCTAGGCTTTATTATTAAGATTATTATCCTTTTCTATTCCTTAACCTTTAAAAGCTATAAGGTAAGCCTAGAATTTCCTCTCTATTAGTAGCATTTAATACTACTTACTCTTTTACTATTACTCTTTTACTTATTAATAATCTTTTTCTAAGTAATTTATTAACTAATAGCTATTCTTATTATAGACATAGCATTTACTATTATTCTAGCCTTAGTTATAATAACTATAGCCTTTACTATAACCTCTTTAATTATATAGTTAATTATATCTTTAGTCTATAAATATTGCCTCTAATTCTTTATTATTAGCAAAGTGTTAATTAAATTAGGCACTTAATTTATTAGCTTTAGTAATAGTAATAGATTTATAAAGGTCTCCTATAAGCCCTTTAAAACCTAGTAAGTAATTATACTTAGCTTCCTTATATTTTAAAACACTAGAGATTACGCTTAATGTTTAATAATATAGTTTTATATTAATAGTTAATAAGGGAAATAATTCTCTATATACTTTCTTAAGGGTTATAAGTAAGATCTTAAGATAATCTATCTTAGATTTATTAGGATTCTTAGTAATTATTGTTAAAAATAAGACCTATTTTTATAGCCCTTTTCTAGTCATAAGGCTCTTGTTGTTGCTTGCATTGCTTGCAAGCCTGACAGCTGCACTGCAGCTGTTAACAGTTGTGTGGTGACCGTCAATGGTTACTGTCAAGGTAGGGGTTGGT
This sequence comes from Epichloe scottii, assembly GCA_021950295.1. Lineage (NCBI taxonomy): Eukaryota > Fungi > Ascomycota > Sordariomycetes > Hypocreales > Clavicipitaceae > Epichloe > Epichloe scottii. The sequence goes on along the minus strand of CP083247.1, from coordinate 4,001,931 downwards.
GTAGATAATAGAAAACGTTTGATTTGATTAATTAGAGGTGCAAACAGCACCTAACTTTTATACCTAAAAGGTACATAGTGCACTATAGTAATAACTAGTCTATGGAGGTACTTCTAATACATTGTCTCTACCATTATCTTATAGAGGGTTTAATCCTAGTTAATACGTAGGCTATATTCACATATCTAATGCTTTAAGGAGCTCTCCCTAACATACCCCCTAGCTAAGATATTTATTAAAGCTAGAGTTTATAAGCATAGGAAGAGATTATACTAAATTCCTAGTGTTATAATTATATAGGAATCTCCTATAAGCTAATCTAGTAATAGAAATCCCTATGTATTTAACTTAATAGAGGCTTTATAAAGCTATTTATAAGTATCTTAGAGATCTTTAACTAATTTACCTTAATATTACTTAGGGTATATTACTTTTAAATCTATATTTAATTTATATTAAGGTGCTTAACGCTAGTTTAAAGCCTTCCTTCCTTATGCTTTATAATACGGATTATTTACTTATTATTACACTAGATAATTAATAGTAGTAGTATGTAAACCTTAATATTATAAAGTAGCCTTCTAAGGGATATACACTCTTTTACACTATAATTTAAGGTAAAGAGCTTTACTTCTATACTTAAGGTTATTATATAATATTACTTACTAGACTTCTAATTAATTATAGCACTATATATAATAAAGATATAACCTTATGTTAAAAATAAGACCTATTTTTATAGCCCTTTTCTAGTCATAAGGCTCTTGTTGTTGCTTGCATTGCTTGCAAGCCTGACAGCTGCACTGTAGCTGTTAACAGTTGTGTAGTGACCGTTAATGGTTATATTGCAGCTGTTAACAGCTACGACTGACTGTGTGTATTGGAATGTAGGAGCTAATGCCAGCTGGCAACAGCTGTACGGGTGCAGACTCTACGGTCAGGGACTAATAGAGCCGCCACGTTAAATTAGGTTAACGCAACGCAACAGAAGGTTGTGGCAGATATTACTATTGAATTCCAATTTAGATAGCTTTTACAATAGCTAATATATTAATATAATTAATTTTAGGGACGTTATGCGGGCAATGCGGCTTGATTTAGTTAAGAGGTCTAGCTAACTAGTAAGATGAAATTTTCGTCTTTCTCTTATAGACCCTCTAACCATATTGGTGGATCTAGGTTACTAGCTAGGTCTCTAGGGCTACTTTTGATTTTCCGTAAAATTCATTTGTATAGAAAAACCAAAAAATCGACTTACCACTATATTAGCTAGATGCCTATATGCACTAAATTTTTAACTAAAAAATATCTTTGTAGAATTTAAAAGCCTTACTTTATAGCTCTAATTTGCTATACGCAAGACTTTTATATAACCTCTAATTATTAAGAAAATCGTAGTTAAAGATTAGGTATAGGTTATGTTACCTTCCTAATCTAGTCTAGTTATTGTGGCTAGGGTTGTGGCTGCACTGCAGCTACAATTGACTTAGTAAGTCATCCACTTGACTTAGTCATTTAATTAACTTAGTTATCCACACAGTCAGTCGCAGCTGTTAACAGCTGCAATATGACTATTGAAGGTTACCACACAACTGTTAACAGCTGCAGTGCAGCTGTTAGGCTTGCAAGCAACGCAAGCAATAACAAGAGCCTTATAACTAGAAAAGGGCTATAAAAATAGGTCTTATTTTTAACAGTGTGGATAACTAAGTTAATTGAATGACTAAGTCAAGTGGATGACTTACTAAGTTAATTGTGACTGCGATGCAGCCACAACCCTAGCCATAACAACTAGACTAGATTAGGAAGGTAATATAACCTGTACCTAATCTTTAACTGCGATTTTCTTAATAACTAGAGGCTATATAAAAGTCTTGCGTATAGCAAATTAAAGCTACAAAGTAGGGCTTTTAAATTATGCAAAGATATTTTTTAGTTAAAAATTTGGTGCATATAGGCGTCTAGCTAATATAGTGGTGAGTTGATTTTTTGGTATTTCTATACAAATGAATTTTGCGGAAAATCAAAAGTAGCCCTAGAGACCTAGCTAGCAACCTAGATCCACCAATATAGTTAGAGGGTTTATAAGAGAAAGACTAGTTAGCTAGACCTCTTAACCAATTTAGCCGCATTGCCTGCATAACGTTCCTAAAATCAATTCTATTAATAAATTAGCTATTGTAAAAGCTATCTAAATCGGAATTTAATAGTGATATCTGCCATAACCTTCTATTGCGTTGCGTTAACCTAGTTAACGTGGCAGCTCTATTAGTCCCTAACCGTAAAGTCTGCACCCGTATAGCTGTTGCTAGCTGGCATTAGCTCCCTACATTCCAATAGGTTATAAGCCTAGCTTCTATTACTATTGATTCTTTTAGATTGCTTGTGCATACCCTAAAGAAGATTTCCCTTCTATAAAATAGGAAAAAGAAGCTATTCCCTTCTATAAAAAGGAATTAATTGTGGTTATAGAAGCTTTTCCCTTCTATAAAAAGGAAATTCATTGGAAACAGAAGACTTCCCTTCTATAAAACAGGAAGCTGAAAGCAAGGATAGAAGTAATTCCCTTCTATAAAAAGGAATATCTTTGAGAATAGAAGACTTTCCTTCTTATATTTGCGAGAATAGAAGACTTCCCTTCTATAAAATAGGAAGATAGGTACTAATCAACTAGAACAAGGGCAATAAGTCCCTGAGATAAGTCCGCAAGAGGTCCTAAATAATTAGCTCATAGAGCAGGTTATTAAGCAACAAGCCGCTATAGACTAGTTATTAGAAAAGCTAGAAAGCTTGACTATAGCTGTAAATAGAGATATGGAAGGTGTGGAAGCTAGTAAGCCCTAAATTCAACAGCCAATTTAACAGCAGTAACTAACCTATATTTAAGAACTAGAATCTAGTTCTATGCAAGCTGCTTTTAATAACTCTGTTATTAAAGAATTTAATAAGAGGGTTTATAGCTTCCTAGAGACTGCAAAGCTTAAAGGAGCTAAAAATTTCAAGTAATAGAAACAAGCCCTAGCTATCCAATTTAGAGCTTTAGGCATGCCTAATTTTCTAGATAATCCGGAGGATTCTAGGGTGCTAGGGGACGCTAACTAAGCTATTATCCTAATGTTACTAAGGGATAGTTACATGGAAGGGCCCTAAGCCGCTATAACTTAGCAAAAGAACCTAGAAGATGCCTATAAATTCCTTGTTAGGCAGTATTCTCATAGCGTTAAAATCTAGAGGGGTCCCTATACTTAGATTTTCATAACCTAAATTTTTAAGGTTATAAGGGATCCCTAGAGTCCTTTAATGCGGTCTTTAATAATCTACTAGCTAGATTATCGATTTCTAGGGTCCTAATTAATCCAATCAATTAGGTTAATCAATATCTTTAATCCCTAAAATTAACCTTCCCTGCTTAGGCTAAAAGGCAACGATTTAGCATGCGAACGAATAGGGCTATAGGGGCTCCTATAGATGCCCTAAATCTTTAGTTCTTAATGGTAGACCTTCTAGCTAAATAGAGGGATAAGTCAGATATCTACGGTATCCAAAGCCCTGAATTATAGGGCTAATAACTATGAAAATAAGGGCACTAAACAGAAAGAAAAGTCCCCTAAAGGTTAAAAGAAGAAGGAAAAGAACCCTAAAGAAAATAAGGGCTCTTCAAAGAAGAAGAAAAAGGGAGGCTATAAAGGCCCCAAATGAGATAAAAAGGATAAAAAGGATAATAAAGACCTTTAAGAAGGTTCTTTTATGCTAGGGAAATTTAACCTTTCTAACGGAGCGTTAAAACCGTATAAGAAACCTAGCAATAGCCATCATAAGGTTAGCTATGAAAGCTCTAGTAATAGTAGCTTTTCTTCTAGCTCTAGTGATTCTAATAATAATATTAAAGACATTAGGTCCTATAATAGCTTTAATTTTCACTGTAAGGACATGAAAAACGCTCTATTATATAATACTAGTTCTATAGTTTATATTATTAATTCAAAAGAGGCTTTTCAAGATTATACCCCGTTTAAAAAGGGGCAATCTAAACCTATAGTAACTAGTGGGGGCCCTATCTATCCTAAGGGATACGGTTAGGCTACTTTTTAGGTCTTATATTAAAGAAATCCAGAAAAATATAGTACCTTAGTGCTAAAAAGAGCGCTATATTTCCCTGAAACGAATGTAAATATAGTTAGTGGCTTAATGCACTATATATCTAGGGGTTACATAATTAAAAATTAGTTATATCTAGCTAATAGATCTTCTATTACTCTTTTAGATATAGAAAAGTATGGTTTCTTCTTCTAAATAAAGAACTAACCTACACCACAGTTACGAAAAGGTCCTTACGGGCATTCTAATGCTTATCTTATCCGTCCTTTTACCTATGTTAGCTTTAAGGGTTATAGTTACCCTATAGAGGTCTAAATTCCCTTTAAAAAGCCTAATTAGGCATCTGATTTAATTAAAATCGACGATGATAATAAGGATGATATTGAAGAGATTGAAAGGGACGATTTATTAGCCCCTTCTTCCACAATGTCTATAGCCCTAGGTTAGGTCCCAAGGCCCCTAAAGATCTTTAATATTAACGCTTATTAGAACTAGCTAGCCTGTGGCACATTTAACTAGGACATCTAGGCCTTCCTTTGCTAAAGAAAACTAGCTTAATAACTAAAGGAATCCCTGATTTTTCTAAAATTAAGGATAAAGACTTTAGATATTTAGCTTATAACTAATCTAAAGCAGTTAGAAGACCTAGAAAATTAGCTATCCCTAACCCTCCTAGAGCTCTAGACCAAATAGAGGGGGATACGCTAAAAATCAGTCCTACGCCATACAATAAGCAGTCAACTTGCCTTATTCTAGTTAACTAAAAGACTAGATATAGGTGGGTTTTCTTATTACCTAATAAGGAAGGCCTAACTATTTATAGGGCTATTAAAGGCTTCTTTAGAGAGCTTAAGAATTAACTAGGCCAATACCCTAGACATCTTCACTTTAATGGAGGTTAAGAAATCGATTCTATTTGCTAAGAATAGTTAAATTCTAAGGGAATTAAATTTATGACTTCTAGTCCCTATATCCATAAGCAAAATGGATTAGCTAAGCGTTTAATTCGGACTATTCTAGACTAATTAAGGGCTACAATTTAGTGGGCACAATTACCGTTAAACTTATGGTGTTTTGTCTTACCTGTAGTTATTAATCTAATTAATATTACTGCTAATTCCACTAAGCCTAAAAGCCCTAAATAGCTACTAGCTAGGGAGCTAGATTAACCTTGTAATAAGGTTGATTTTAGCAGCATTAGAGCCATAGGATCTCACTATGAGATTCTTATCCCCCTGGAAAAACGACCTAAAGCCTAGAAGTTAGCTGCTAGAACTATCCCTAGTAGGCTCCTTACTACACTAGGTTCTAACACCTACCTAGTGTATATCCCCTCTAAAAGGCTAGTTATAAAGACTAGCTTTATTAAAATTATAGAACCTATAGGCCCTATATCTAAAGGCTTACCTAGGATTTCTATAGGGGATAACCCTTTAGAGGGGGAAAATAACCTATAATAAGATCTAGGTTAAGGTTTAAAGGATTACCCTATAGACAACATAGGGGTCCCTATAGGTTAAGAAAAAACACCTATAGGCCTAAAGGAACCCCTAAAGAGGAAGCTAATAAGGAAGCCACACTAATATCTTAGCTAGGAAATCAGATATTAACTCCGGACCTTCTTTCCGATAAAACACTAATATTAACCCTAATATTAACCTAATAGATGTTAATATTAGTCCTCCTTCTTTAGTAGATTTAATTTAAGAAATCTGCTTTAAGGTACGGGAAAAGCTTAAGGAAAATAACCCTATTAGCCCTAAACCTAAGACCTAGAAGCAAGCTATATCTAGCCCTTAGAAAAAGGAATAGATTAAGGCTACGTTTAGTGAATATAAATAGCTTCTAAAGGCTAGTACTTTTAAATTTATAGGGATAGACTAGATTCCTAAGGGCTGAAAAGTACTGAAAAATAGGCTTATTTATAAGCTTAAAAAGGATAAAGAAAATAATCCTTTAAAATATAAGGCTTAACTTATTGCTAAGGGATTTATGCAAATCGAAGGTCTAGATTATGTTAAGACCTTTGCTGCCACAAGCATTCCCCTAGCTAGAGGATTTTACTAGCCCTAGCGGCTTGGAATAACTGGGAAATCGAACAAGTCGATTTTATAGGGGCTTTTCTAAATAGCCACCTAAAGGAACAGATTTATATGGTTATTCCTAATGGATTTATTAAATTCCTTAAGGCTAATCTAAAACTAGCTAAACTAGCTAGAAGCTTTGGCTATAAACCCTCTAAAGGCTAAGTAATTCTATTACTAAAGTCTTTATATAGCCTAAAGCAAAGCTTAAGGGAATAGCAATAAGCACTAACAGCTGTGCTAAAATCCCTAGGATTTAACCCTCTTATTTCTAACCTAGCTATTTTCTTTAATCCTTCCACTAAGACCTTTATTATTATATATTATGTCAGGAAAAACCCCCAACCAAAGACAACAAAACTGACGATAGTGACGGTGACGATGTTAATGCCTGCGCACATTAACGAGGGAGGCAGCGATATTTGCGATCTTCGGCGTAGATCGAATTAGTCAAAAGGGGTAAAAAGGGCCATAGCTAGTATGCTAGGCAAAACACTATATCGGGATTCATGTCATCTTATTAATTTAAATAATCCAAGCCAAAGGCAACAAAGGGAGAGTTGATTTTCTATGAAAAAGAGAGGAATTCTAGGGGTTTTTATCTAGCTAGGCCACGGACCTAGGGGATTGAATTGACCTGACGGACCTGACAGACCTGATGTGTAATTTCCGACGAAGCCGATGATAGTGGCTGAATTGATCCGACGATGCCAGCGATGCCGATGATATCGATGATTGAGGGGTACAATTCCAGCCACACAATATGTAGACAACTACCTTCTAATTAGACTGGATTTACCCTATATCTAAAGACTTAAAAGGAACTTTATAAAGTCTATCTAATAGAAGATAGGGGGCCTGCTAAATTCTTCTTAGGGGTTTAAATTGTTTAAGATAAGCCTAATAGAATACTAAAAATTCATTAATCTTAGTATATCTTAGAGGCTTTAAAACGATTTAATATGCTAGATAGTAAGCCTATTAGCATACCTCTTTAGCTAGGCGTTTTAGCTACCTAAACAATAAAGCCACTAATAGCTAGCGAATTAAAGCTTTATCAGTGTATTATAGGAACTATAATATACCTAATGTTACTTACGAGACTTAATGTAGCCTTTACGTTATAATAGTTATTAACCACACTAGCTAATCCCTATATAGAGCATCTAAAAGCAGCTAAAAACCTGCTAAGATATCTATCTAGGACCTAATTCCTTGCTATTATCTATAGGGGTAACCCTAAAGATAACCCTAAGGGATCTTCAAACCCTAAGGATAGTACTACTAAGAGCCTAGTTAGATATTGTAATAGTGATTTTACAGGAGATAAAAAGACCTCTAAATTAACCTATGCTTATCTATTTAAGCTAGCTAGTAGCCCTATTAGCTAGAAATCAAAGAAAGCTAGTACGATTGCGTTATCTATATTAGAAGCTAAATCTAACGCTATCTGCGAGACCTTCTAGGAGCTATAGTGGCTCTAGGGTCTATTTAAGGAGCTAAAAACCCCTATTTCCCCTCCTATTTAGATATTCTGTGATAATTAAGGCGCTATAACCACCGCTTATAACCCTGCTTTACATAGCTATACTAAGCATACCTTGCTTAAATTCCACTATGTTAGGCAATAGGTATTAGCAGGTTTAGCTAAGATTGAATATCTAGATACAAGGTCAATGCCTACAGACGGTCTTATAAAACCCCTTATAGGACCTCTTTATTAGGCTTTTATTAAGCTTCTAGGGCTTAATATTCACAAATAACTAACAACTAATAACTAACAAAATCCCTTCAATAGGGAACCAAAAACATCATTCAAAAGGGAGCTATATTTAATAATAGCTAGGAAGTTAAAAAGGGGCTTTTTCTATCTTTTCCTGTTTTTCCCTTTTATTAATTTTATCTAGTTATTGCTTTTACTAAAAGTTATTACTATTTGCTACCCTATTGTAACTTTGTACGCTTTTAATTGCTTTTAACGTAATACTTTTATAGAGGGGGTGTTAAAAATAAGACCTATTTTTATAGCCCTTTTCTAGTTATAAGGCTCTTATTATTGCTTGCGTTACTTACAAGCCTAACAGCTGCACTGCAGCTGTTAACAGTTGTGTGGTGACCGTTAATAGTCACGTTGTAGCTATTAATAGCTGTGACTAACTGTGTGAATAACTAAGTTAATTAAATAACTAAGTTAAGTGAATGACTTACTAAGTTAATTATAGCTATGTTGCAGCCATAACCCTAGCCATAATAACTAGACTGGATTAGGAAGGTAGCATAACCTATACCTAATCTTTAACTGCGATTTTCTTAATAACTAGAGGTTGTATAAAAGTCTTATGTATAGTAAATTAGAGCTATAAAGCAAGGCTTTTAAATTCTATAAAGATATTTTTTAGTTAAAAATTTAGTGCATATAGGCGTCTAGCTAATATGGTGGTAAGTCGATTTTTTGGTTTTTCCATATAAATGAATTTTGCGGAAAATCAAAAGTGGCCCTAGAGACCTAGCTAGCGACCTAGATCCACCAATGTGGTTAGAGGGTCTATAAGAGGAAGACAAAAATTTCATCTTACTAGTTAGCTAGACCTCTTAACTAAATTAAGCCGCATTACCTGCATAACGTTCCTAAAATCAATTCTATTAATAAATTAGCTATTATAAAAGCTATCTAAATCGGAATTTAATAGTGATATCTGCCACAACCTTCTGTTGCGTTGCGTTGACCTAGTTAACGTGGCAGCTCTATTGGTCCCTAACCGTAGAGTCTGCACCTGTACAGCTGTTGCCAGCTAGCATCAGCTCCCTACATTCCAAAAGCTTTATAGTAGTAAAGCTATACTATATAGACCTATAGTATAAAGATAATAAAGAGGGCACTAAAGTAAAGCCCTAGGATATTAGTAGTAAGAAGACTACTAGTAAGACTACTAGTAAGGGTAAGAGAGATACTCTTACCTCTATAAAAGGTATAGAGGTAAGGGTAGTAAAAGAAGAAAAGGTACTAGTAAAGAGAAAGTAAGAAAGGCTAAGGAAAGCCCTTATAGTTTAATTTTACCTTAATAGGCTTAAGGTAGTAAAATTAAAGGTAGTTAAAGTAAAAGAGTACTATACTAATAAAGACTAAGATAAGGCTTTAATTATAAAGATTATTACTAAGGGATTACTAAGTATAGCATTCCTTATAGTAAAAAAAGAGGCTAACTAAAACCTTACTTTTTAACTCTACTAGGAAGGAAAGATTATAACCCTAGGTAAGCCCTTTAAGCAATCTAACTAAGCTAAGCTTAATGCCCTCTAAGCTTATAATATATTTAGATTTATTAAGTATAACCTAGTAAAGCATAGAGGTAATAGAATCTTTAATTCTTATATAGTTAGAGAGATTAAAGGTAAGAGAATAGACTTACTATATAAGAAGTCTTACCTTATTATATAAGGCTATAATAATAAAGAAAAGGAATTTATCTTAATGTAATTACTAATAATATAGTAAGCAAGTTAATAGCTAATTATAGCTATTACTCTATTATTAAGGCAAAAAGGATTTACCTTTAGATTTATAATATTATATAAGCCTATATTTAATTATAAATAATACTAATAAGGCTAATTATTATAAGATTACTAAAATAGATTATATACCTCTTTTTAAAAGGGACTATTATTAAAGTAATTAGGCCTCTTTATAGAATCCTAGAGGCTAGAACCTACTAGTAAGTAATATACTTCTATTACTATAGGGATAACCTTAATATAATAACCTTAACCTATAATCCCTACTTATTAATTATAGCCCTAAATAATAAGAACCTCTTTAGTATTATTAGAATATAAATAGATAATATATTAGGCCTAAGTAATAATAACTTCTTCTAAAAAGAAAAGGAAGAGCTTTAGAAGGCTAAATTTATAGCTAAAGAGAAGTAATAACTAATAACTAAGAATCCCCTTATCTTTAATAGCTATATCTTAACCTAGAATGCTAATAACTTATTAATCTTAACCTAGAAGGGCTAAAGTTAGAAGATTAAGGAAGTTAATCCTTAATCTCTAATAGTAAAATAAGATTATATAAAATAATAAGCCTAAGGGAGTTATATTATAACTATATGCTAACTAGAGGCCTTATATAACTTATTCATTATAGCTTAACACTAAGAACCCTTTACTAATAATATTATATAACTTAATAAATGCCTTAAATAGTAGATTAAGAACTAGTAGTAAGGGCTATAATACATTCCCTTAGCCCTTAAAGAGGCAAAGCTCTTTGTGTTTATAAATAAATTACTTACTAATAATAAGGATTTAAGCTTATAGATTAGATATATTATTATAATTAGTAATAAGATAATATAAGATAATAATATCTTTATTATAAAAGGTAATATTATTATATATAGCTTAATAAAGAGTAAGTAGGTTATATATAGCATGCTTACCTCTAAATTATATAGCATGGTTTAAGGCATAGATATTATGTATATAATATCTATAACCCTTAATTAGATTATATACTAATTAAAGATACTACAAATTCTAATAATCCTTTGCACTAACTCCTTCTTATTATATAAATGCTTAGTAAAGCTAGGTATAATAAAAGAGAAGTAGCTAATAATTAATATTATAGCCCTTTAATAGTTATATAAGAGAAGGGAGATCTACGAAGTTAGATAGATTAATAGTAATAATAATCTAGCTGATTTAATAATAAAGGCATTACTAAATTTATCTCTTTTAACCTTAATTAATTTAAATAAATTAATAATTTATATAGAAGGCTAGGTTAAGAGACCTTTAGTAGTAGGAGGAAGAGAGCTTTAATAGAACTAATAGGGGGATCTATTATAATTAGATTAATTAAATTAACTAATGCTAACTAAGCTAATTAGGGCTTTGGATTTCTATAAAGGGATTTACTTATAAACACTTTCCTTTAATTTGAATTTTATTGCGTTTTTAAGCTTTTTAGCCATAAAGGAAAAAGAGAGATTACTAGTGTAGCTTCCTTTAAGTCTTATTTAGTTTAATTATAACTAAAGGCTAGGATAAGAGTAGGTCTAAATAGATGCATATAATGCGATTAGCTACATTATTTGCCACCCCTTTTCTGCCTTACTTCTGCGTTTTACCTACTTTCTCTCCTAGCTAGATTTCCTCTCTTCTCCCTTTCCTAGATAATTATTAACTTTAATACTACGGAATTATCATATTGTTACCTGCGCAGGACCTTGGTGTAACTAACAAAAAGAGTACTATTTTAATAAAGACTAAGAGAAAGCCTTTATTATAAAGATTATTACTAAGGGATTACTAAGTATAGTATTCCTTATAGTAAAAGAAAAGGCTAATTAAAACCTTACTCTTTAACTTTACTAGGAAGGAAAGATTATAACCTTAAGCAAACCTTTTAAATAATCTAACTAGGCTAAGATTAATACCCTATAAGCTTATAATATGTTTAGATTTATAATATTTAATCTAGAGAAGTATAGAAAGTAAAGGATTTTTAATTCTTATATAGTTAGGGAGATTAAAGGTAAGGAAACTAAATTACTATATAAAAAATCTTACCTTATTATATAAGGCTATAATAATAAAGGAAAAGAGACTATCTTAACTTAATTACTAATAATATAATAATTAAGCTAATAGCTTATTATAGCCCTTACACTATTATTAAGAAAAAAGGTATCTTTATATAAATTTAAGATATTATATAGGCCTATATTTAATTATATATAGAGCTAAAAAGGTTAATTATTATAAGACTTCTAAAATAGATTACTTACCTCTTTCCTAAAGGAATAGTAATAGAGGTAATTAAGCCTTTATATAAAATTATAAAAGTAGGAACCTATAAGTAAGTAACCTACTTCTATTATTATAGAGATAACCTTAATATAGTAATATTAACCTATAACCCTTAGTTATTAATTATAGCTCTAAATAATAAGAATCTCTTTAGTATTATAAGGATATAGACTAATAATACCTTAGGCCTTAGTAATAAGAATTTCTCCTAAAAAGAAGAGAAAGAGCTTTAGAAAGCAAACTTTATAGCTAAAGAGAAGTAATAGTTAATAACTAGAAATCCCCTTATTTGTAATAGCTATATCCTAACCTAGAATATTAATAACTTACTAATTCTAACCTAGAAGGGTTAAAGTTAAAAGATTAAAGAAGTTAATCCCTAATTATTAATAGTAAAGTAAGATTATATAGAGTAAAGAGCCTAAGGAAGTTATATTACTACTATATGCTAACTAAAGGCCTCTTTTAACTTATTAATTACTGCTTAACACTAAGAGCCCTTAGCTAATAATATCTTATAACTTAATAAATACCTTAAGTAGTAAATTAAGAATTAATAGTAAGGACTATAGTATATTTCTCTAACCCTTAAAAAGGCAAAGCTCTTTATATTTATAAATAGATTATTAGCTAATAATAAAGATCTTAGCTTATAAATTAGATATATAATTATAATTAGAAATAAAATAATATAAGGAGATAATACCTTTATTGATTTTTATATTTTTTAGGCGCATTCTAGCCAATGCATCTGATTTTCAACAGACATGATTACTAGCAATACCTAGCTAGTATAACAATTAACATATAAGTTAAAAAGTCCATAGAAATAGATTTAACCTAAGATAGAAATAAGCTTTAAGGTTACAAATATAGGGGGCTATAAGGTTAGATTAAAGTTAGCGATAAACTTTGTAGCTACAATAGCGTAAGATATAGTTATAGTTTGTGACTATAGTTAAACTTAAATCCGTTTAAGTTTTACTTATAGTATAAATTAATGTAATTCCCCCTTTCTCTATAACTATGTTTATTTCCTCTCTTTATCTCTTCTATTTTCTTATACCTTATTACTTATGCTTTAAAGCTCTAAGGCAAACTAAACAGAACTTATTCCTACTTACCATATAACCTAATTTGTAGGTAAGTCCTACCTTTCTAATTAACTAATTAACCCCTAACTAATTAGACTATAGTATAGCTAAGGGTAACCTAAAGCTAGGGGCTATAACCACTAGGCTAGGTAACTATAAGGCTGTCTTAAAAAGTAATAAAATTCCTAATTAAAAGGAAATTCAAAAAGTTAGAGAAAAAATTAAGTAATTTAAGGAAAGTAGGAAGAAGAAGGGGAATAAGAAACTAGAGAAGAAAGCAAGATATTTAGAAAAGATATTAAATAATAAAGGGCTATAACAATTTAAGCAGTTTTACCTCGTGCTTGGGAGGGAGATAATACCTTTATTATAAGAGGGAATATTATTATATATAGCTTAATAAAAAGCAAATATATAATACATAGCGCGCTTATATCTAAGCTATATAGCATAGTTTAAGGCATAGATATTGCGTATATAATATTTATAACCCTTAATTAGATTATAGACTAATTAAAGATACTATAAATTCTAATAATCCTTTATACTAACTCCTTCTTATTATATAAATACCTAGTAAAGCTAGGTATAATAAAAGAGAAGTAGCTAATAATTAATATTATAGCCCTTTAATAGTTATATAAGAGAAAGGAGATTTATAAAGTTAAATAGACTAATAGTAATAATAATCTAGCTAATTTAATAATAAAGGTATTACTAAATTTATCTCTTATAACCTTAATTAATTTAAATAAATTAATAATTTATATTAAGAGATAGGTTAAAAGACCTATAAGATTAAAGGAGAAGAAGGATTAACTAGGTTAATTAGAGAGGCTAAGGCTAGGTAAACTAATTAAAGTAACGGATTCCTATTAAGGGATTTACTTATAAATACTTTCCTTTAATTTAAATTTTATTAAATTTTTAAGCTTTTTAGCTATAAAGGAAAAAAAGATTACTAGTATAGCTTCCTTTAGATCTTATTTAGTTTAATTATAGCTAAAGGCTAGGATAAGAGTGAGGCTACTAAATAGATGCATATAATGCAATTAGTTGCATTACACGTAACCCTACACTGTCTGCACTGCCTTACCACTACAGGCCTACTTTTCCCACTTTCCCTTCTAGCTAGATTTCTCTCCTTCTCTCTCTTCTAGTTATATATATCTATTATTAATCTATTATAACATCGTTAACTTTAACATCATTGCACTAGTGCATTACCTTTAGTAAAACCAACAGGGAGAGATTAGAGTTTAAAACCTTCACGCACCTACCCCTAGCTATTACCTTTATAGTAGCAACCTTATTCTCCCACCATTACTCTGTTTATCTCTTCCCACGCCTTTAGTTATGACAATAGCACTATAATTAATTAGAAATTTAGTAAGTAATATTATATAATAACCTTAAGCATAGAAGCAAAGCTCTTTGCCTTAAATTATAGTATAAAAAAGCGTATATCTCTTAGAAAGCTATTGTCACGACTAACGGCGTGGGAAGAGGTAAACAGAGTAATAATAGGAGAACAAGGTCGCTGCTATAAAGGTAATAGCTAGGGGTGGGTGCGTGAAGGTTTCAAACTCTAACCTCTCCCCTAAATAGGAGAGGTCCTTATTATATACCTTCTCCTCACGCCTACGTGACTATCTAGCTACTAGGTCCTAGCGCATAAGTCATCTAGGGATCCGCCTCGCTTAGATAGGCGGCCCTCTCACGATGTCCCTCATGCCTTTGTGCTCCTAACAGCTACTTTATAATATTAAGGTTTACGTGCTACTACTATTAATTATCTAGTATAATCATAAGTAAATAATTTATATTATAAAGCATAAGGAAAAAAGGCTTTAAACTAGCCTTAAGTACCTTAATATAAATTAAATATAGATTTAAAAGGAATATACCCTAGGTAATATTAAGGTAAATTAGTTAAAAACCTTTAAGATACTTATAGATAGCTTTATAAAGCCTTTATTAAGTTAAATATATAGGGATTTCTATTACTAGATTAGCTTATAGGAGATTCCTATATAATTATAATATTAGGAATTTATTATAATCTCTTCCTATGCTTATAAACTCTAGCTTTAATAGATATCTTAGCTAGGGGGTATATTAAGAAAAGCTCCTTAAAGCATTAGATATATAAATATAGCTTACGTATTAACTAGGATTAAACCCTCTATAAGATAATAGTAAAGATAATATATTAGAAGTACCTCTATAGACTAGTTATTACTATAGCGCACTATGTACCTTTTAGGTACAAAAGTTAGGTACTGTCTGCACCTCTGATTAATTAAATTAAACGTTTTCTATCATTTACACCGACCCCTACCTTGACAATACTACTACGTACATCTGCAGCGAGCAACTGGCAACGAATCGTCCAGATTATAGGTGGGAACTTGAATGAATGTAATCTTCGGTATGGAACTACCTTGAGGTGGTATTGTATTGGTCTCCTGCATCTTGTCATTTATAAAAAAAATAAAAAAATATGCCTATAATAGAACAGAAAGCATGCAAAGCGAGTAGACTATAACTCGTCCCGACTCTGAATACCTTTCAAGTCTCTCAAACTGTTCAGCGTGGTTGATAAGTGGGAAAATTGCGGTGCATCTTCTCCCAAGCCCCATGCAAACACACCACCCAGTCTCAGTGGCGCAACAATATCGTTGAATTTGCGGCCAATCACCCTCTGTGTATCAAAAGTCCACCATATCCTCTCTTCGGCATCCCAGTAACCAAAACTGCCATCTTCGAAGTACCTCCCTAGGGATGTGGCACGCGCGAACGATGGCTTCAGATCGTCTGGGGCTTCATCGTGCCAGCTGAAGGCTGCCGTTTTGCCCAAGTCAGCTCCAGTATTTGGGTCTTCCAATAGCTCTGTAGGGCACCCGAGTGGTTGATCTGGATCGCAGTCTTGAGTCTTGGCCCATTTCACGTAGTAGGCGAGGCCCAAGTTGAGCATCTCTGAGGGAGCTCCTCGTTCCATATAAGTTCGGATGGATGCTGACGACGCTGCAACCCCACTGTGGTGCTTCACAACTGTGTCGCGCCTGTTCAAGAGATCGTACGTCATAACATTGATGAAGTCGACTTGTTTGACGATACGTGGTAAAGTAGTGGCGGTGAAGGCCATCAAGTCTCGCTCAAGTCCTGGTACCGCGATGGACAAGATCTTCTGCTTGCCAATCGCTCTGCGTAGATCGGTCAACAGCTGCACAAAAGCCTCAATCTCCCATTCTCGCTTCTTGTTGGGAATGAGCTTGTAGTCGTCGCGATTACCCCTGTGTGCATATCCGTCAGTGAAAGCCTCGAGTATGGGGTGCAACATCCTGTCAGCAGCTCACCCTGGATATTCCCAATCAATATCCACTCCATCAGCCCCTGTGAAGTCCATCATTTTCTTCACGTTGTTGCTCCACAGTTTCCTGGATGCCTCGTCTCGGCAAGCCTCTTCAAAGCCCTGAGAATCCCCCCATCCACCAATTGCTATCATGATATTGGTAGCGGAATCAAATTGTTGTCGAGTCTTCTTCACGGTGGTGAACAAGGGAAATTTGAGGGCTTCTTCCTCGGAATTGAATATGTCTGATCTCATAAACGCCAAGACAACGTGTGTTATATCCTTTTGAATGCTAACATTTGACGGAATGTCTGTGTGCTGGCTATGCAGATGTCAGACCCGGAAATCTATGCTGCCATCGCGTTCAACAGTGAACACTCACCCAGTAAGGTACATGATACATCGGAGAGAGGATATATCAGAGGCAAGTATTGCAGTCGCCTGCATGAGAAAAAGCCATACTACGGCATTTATCGCCGAGATGTTCATTTCACACGATTGTCTCGTTGCAGCATCCAATGTTCTTGCGTCACTTGCTACCGTTTTCTGTTTAGATTTTTGACTGGAAGAACCTGTGTTGATCGTACACTTTTCATGTGGATTCCCGCTTTTACCCGCTTTTTAAGGAATATAGAGGGTTGTTTCAGTATTTAAAGCGAGGTAGATTTGGAATGGGAGATGGCGCAAGTGCTGCATTGGAGCTTTGTATAAAACTACAGTGCGATTTGTGTTAATCTGTGTCGATCGCACTGTAAGCCTGGAGTGGGGTTCAATAAAGCTTCAACGTCGGGTGAGCTCCAAGCTCAGGAAAAGTATGGGGGAAAACTTCCACAAGCTGGATTGCTGAACGACAAGATTCGCCAATTCATTTGGCTGCTCCACTATCCTATTAGAACACTCCGTTTTTAAAAACCGCTGAGAAATTCACATATTGCAAACCCATTGCAACTTCGATCGCCTGCCGAGGTGCATCGGCTTACCACCGTCGCAACGCTTACCAGGCAGCGTTGTCCACGCCGCCACACGGTTCGCCACCATGTTTGAAAATTTGTGCACTCTTCCTCTGGAATCGGATGTATTTACAACAGCCCTTCACCCGACAGAGCCGCTTCTCACTGTTGGCCTCTCTAATGGGCATGTTGAGACATTCAGACTCCCTCAGAGCAATTCTTCAGACGACGATGGCGACGGTGACAATAGCGTGTTGAGCGATGGTCGGGCAGTGGTAGATACGATTTGGAAGACCAGGAGACACAAGGGAAGCTGCAGGTGTTTGGCGTACAACCATGACGGCCAAGGTATGTTGCTTTTCCGAGGGCGTGGCCCTCCGTCCAGTTCTTTTGCTAATATGCCGTTTTGCAGCCATGTATTCAGCCGGAACTGACTCTTTGGTCAAGTACTTTGACCCAAACAACGGCAAAGTCGTTTCGAAAGTATCGATCCCTAGCACAACATCTGTACCTGATGCCCCGACCCTGCTCCATGTCCTTAATCCTCAGAACCTCCTCCTCGCGACCGATTCTGGAGCTCTTCACATCTTCGATTTGCGTGATGGCGCCCCAGGAAAAAACCAGCTCAGTCCCATTTTCCTCATTCTGATTATGTGTCGTCGATCACGCCCCTGCCTGCTTCCGACGAAAGCACGAGCGGATTTCCCAAGCAATGGGTCAGCACTGGTGGTACGACACTTGCCGTGACTGATGTGCGTCGTGGCGTACTAGTGCGCAGTGAAGACCAGGAAGACGAATTATTGAGTGCTTGCTTCATGCCGGGGTTGGGACCCAAGCATAATCGCAACAATGGTGTCGTTGCCGTTGGCTCTGGCAGCGGAGTCCTGACGATCTGGGATAAGGGATCATGGGACGACCAGCAGGAGCGTATCATAGTCGACGGCAGTAAAGGAGGAGGCGAAAGCATCGATGCCATGGTGAGAGTCCCACAGGACATGGGGCTCGGCAAGAAATTGGTATGTGGAATGGGTGACGGCGGCCTCAGAATCATTGACCTCGTTCGCAGAGAGGTGGATAGGTCAACCAACTTGAGACACGATGACATCGAGGCTGTGGTATCTCTTGGGTTCGATAGCCACAACAGATTAATCACCGCTGGTGGTCGGACCATCAAAGTGTGGGAAGAATTGTCCGAATTACAAGGTGACGGGGATAGCGAAGATGAGAAGGACGATGAAGAGGAACCTAGCGACAACCGAAAGAGGTCGGCATACGACGATAGCGATGGGGACGACAGCGATGACAGTGATGGCGACGGGGTTGAAGAGATGAAACAACGGGCGAAGAGACGCAAGAACATTCAGAAGAACAAACTGGGACCAATGGGCGCACATGGTGTTATGGGGTTTGACGGACTAGATTAAGTTCGGTTTGGATAACGGAAGGCGAATGTTGACGATCCGGGGCGATATGGGGAAGAAGAAATGATTGGTTCTTTTACATTTCGCGGCTTGGTTAAGCACGGGTAAGAGACAGACCAAGAATTCAATCATTGACAGAAACATAAAACGAATCATGTCGCACGTGTAGAATACATGATTATAGATAGCAAACACCCCGAACATCATCAATACAGACACATACACACTAGTGACTGACGGTCGAGAGTCATGTGACAAGCAATTTCTTCATATTCAACCCAAAATACATGGTACGGTTTTGTTGCCTTGGTTTACCTTCCAACCTAGTCAGTACTCCATTGTCCATGAACGCTTCTCTTAACCGATCGCTGTGTCATCACTTAGGAAAAGGTATCACAAGAATCCGCCACCGAGAATGCAAATATTTCAGAAAATATTCGTCCCGTAGCAGTTCTGAGTGAACAGAAATTCCATCGAACCATAATAGCAGAAGAGTTGCCGTACCACCAGGGACACATTGTCTCTTGTAACTTGAATCCTGCTAAGAGTACAGACATGGCGAAGCTTAGAGACGAAAGCTGTCACTCTCTCATTGATATTGACTGAGGGAGTCGAAGCACTGCTTGCATACTCATGAACATTTATTTCACAGAACTTGATGATGTAGTGCCTAGTGGAAAACTTGCCACGATACCGGAAGCTGCTTCTAATAAAGCCTATTGCTCTGCAACTTGAACTCAACTTGCTTCAGAACAGGGGCGTCTGACTCTGGCAAACCACCGAGCCCCGCTGAAGCGAGGGTGAGCCGCGACACGAAAGGAGGTAGTCTTATGTGTTTCCTCCCATTCGGTGATTGAAGTCGAGTGATACCAAACTGCGCTTTGATGTAGTATCCAACAACAGCGCGAAACAAATTTGAGTTGGGCTCATCCTCGAGTACTGACGAACTGCAGTGGGGCGGGACAGGGTGAATGTTGATAAATAGCCGGTCGTAGCCGAGTATCAATGTTTGAGAGAATTATTAAAATGATGAGATTCAAGTCTACCTTAGACTCCTGGAAGATGGAGATAGCTCCATTGAGAGGTTTCGTCTTCTTTCCTTCTTATTTCAATTGATCGTGCCATGGCTACCTCGTCGGAGGGCGCTGAGAATCGTTTCGATTCGCTCGTGGTAAGATCATCATCGTAAATGACAACCGCCGGTAGCACTCTTGGATCACGAAAGGAAGTGGTACCCGGCACTTTGCAGCTGCTGTAGCTTGAAAATTTCCGTTCACGATGTCGGCGGTGGGGCTTCTCTGACTTGCTGCTACTGTGACTGGTACCCTGAATCGTGCTGCTGTGTCTCGCAGGGCATGCGTCGAGTAAGAGAGGCATCATTTCGGACCCGCTGTAGGTTGTAGGAATACAGACGTGGGGGATACACTTTCGACAGCCAATGGCTTTAGCCAGTCCAACAGCGGAAGCGCCTCCGACACTAATAACCACGTCTCGATCGTCTATGCGAGATACAGCGTCGTCTACAACATGGGCCGGTACGTTGACCACAGCGGAGTCGAGAATCCGAGAGTTGAGGTTTGGGATGAGGCTTTGGATGCGGCGGGCCAGAGATATTCTTGAAGGGCTAGAAACGATGAGTGGTGCGGAGACGCGCAAACGGCCGAGCTCGGTGGGTAGACGACTGATTTTGCCTGGACCATACACTATTCGAGGTATTGCAAGTTCTGAATGTGATCCCTCGGTTGGTGTAGTTCTTGATGAGCCTGATGTCGACCCAACTAACGACTTCCGACTCTGCCGTCCAGATCCAGTCGATGATGAGCTTTTGCGCCGACTCGCAGCAGCAGCAGTTATACTGCCACTGCCGGCGATCTCCCCGCCCTCGGAAGGGAGGCGGCTCGAAGCCGGTGCAGAAGGTGGTGAAGTTGTTGTTGAAAAGGTTGATGCGGTAGAATTATCGGCTGAGGACGGTTTGACAAGCTTGACAGCTGTATTCATAACCCTTAGGTGGAAGGGGTCTGTCTCATCACTGGTTCCATAGACCGACACTCTTTTCGGACTCGCTCACGGCGTTTCAACGGTCTGTTCGGTGGTGAATTGAAGGTTGAACGGAGCGGAAATGGCTTCTCGATCCTCGGGTCTGGTGGAAGGTCCGGAGATCGAGCCCCATCTTCTTAGTAGGCAGGCCACACAAGCAAAAACGCCCAGGGAGGAACCAACGATGAAAAGAGGCAAAGCGCGAAATCCGAAGTGGCGAGGATGTACTACATGGGGGCTTACGGAGAATTTTCCGAGGGGATCCAAGTTGGCCCATCCGCATCCGACTAATCACAGACCGTTATCCAAATGTCTACCCGTGTTAGTCAAGACATGGCAGGTTTTGGACAGAACAGCCGAGGCGTGCGATTGGTGGTGTGAGGGGATGAGTGGAGAAGGTGATAGTGGAGAAGGTGATAGTGGCGAAAGGAGCATCGTGTCCGGCAGGATGCTGATCTCGCTGTGTGGTGCTCTTCTGGGTGGCATTTCAGAAATTCATGGTTCCGGAGAAATCGGTTTGTTCATTCAGGCATGTTGGAATACTGAAGAATGACTATAATATTGATAGGGTGGTTAAGGATTGTTGTATTCTTCCATAATCTAGCTACCGTGTATCCATACAACTATGATCCATTATTACCTACGCCATTTTCCACCCCAACAATACCATTCCACGATACAATGATGTTGTATTACTGCAATTTCTCAAATGTCCAGTTTTAGTCAAATCCGGTGAAACGAAAACTATGATGATTTCTTTGCTTGAAGGACCGCGCGCAGGGATGAGGTTGTCTCGGTGTTTGTGCGGTCCACCCATTATTATGTACAAAGTTCACGGGAAAAAATTGCGCACACAGTCTCATGGTTGGGTGGGGCTTTTACTTCCCCGAGAACTGTCGGCCCACCACCCACAGCAGAGGAGGAGCTTTGCACTTTCGCTGCTGTGGAAGTCGTGGAAAGAAGGGAGCTGTGTGGCAGCTTCCCACTTTCCCTCGTATTAAAATAAGGTCGTCCTGTAGAGATAGAGCAATCAACAATAATGATTCGTTAGATAAGAAGATGAATTCGTTGGTCATTAGTTGATAGAACGCAGTTGTGCTCCCCTCACGTCAACGGGCTTGTCAGGACTCAGGACTCTCGTATTGACACGCTCGTCAGATCGCTTTAATTGACGATTTAGCGAGTTACCTCGGTAGATGGTAAATCCACCACACATTATTATGTAATCGGTCAGAGAGAGAAGAAGGCAAACAACCTGGCGTTAATTTCCGGGCTTGCCGTTCAACGAAATGGGGCATCTTTTTACACCGTATCTTTTGTAACTCTGAATCCGACAATTTGGACAAGGGGGAATAGAGCAAATGCCCCTCACTTTTGGGGAAAGGTTGTTCTGAAGGGTCTAGGCGAGTTCATGGCTGACTATCCCATTCGACAACAAAAATGAGCCAGATGTTGCTTTGAAAGTACTCCGCTCTATTCGAATCTTATGGTTGTTCATGCTCTTCAGGAGCGTTGACCTCTCCATCACTTTTACCTGTTCTCCTCTCTGAAGGTGTATCAACCCTGGTCAACTCGACGCCCCTCTCATCACTATCGCCGTCCATCTCCTCGGGCAACACCAGATTCAGTGCCATGCAGACCGCTGCTGTCACCGCAAAGCCAGTCTCCATGACTAGCACGATTGCATCTAGGAGGCCCCTCAACGCGTGATTATGACCAGAATATGAGAAGATCTTGTCGAAGTAAGTCGGAACTGACGTCGCACCGTAGCCCAAGGCTAGGCCAGCTGTGAGAATAAACCGAGTGCGTCGATCAAACGAAGTTCCACGGTTGATAATGGCCATTCCAGATACTGTCACTGCAGTAAATAGGAAGGTGGTCATACCTCCCAGAACCGGCGATGGAATGGCTACCAAGGTTGCAGCAAACTTGGCAAATATGCCCATAATAATGAGAAAGAAGCAACACGCCAGGCCAGCCTTGCGATTTGCACATCTTGTCAGAGCTATGACGCCGTTGTTCTGAGCAAACCTACTCATAGGAGTCAGCGTCATCATGGCTGCAGCAATGCCGTTGAGGCCATCAGTGAGAAGTCCTCCCTGGATTCGGGATTCGTAGATGCGTCCTTCGAGCTCGATGTGGGAAACGTCGCACGTCGCTGTGATGTCACCTACGGCTTCAGTAGCGCATATCACATATAGTGCCAATATTGGCAGAAACAGCGGTCCGTATGTCGTAAGAGGAAATGTGTGCACCCAGATGAAGGACACAACGGGAGCCGAGTCGATTCCACTTCGGTCAAAATACCCACAAGCTGCGGCAATGATGCATCCAACAAGTAAACCCCATACTACAGAGGTTGACTTCATAATCGGGGATCCGAAACGTTCGCAAAGTATGATGGTAAGAAATGCCGCAAACCCCAAACCCAGATATTCCGGTGAGCCCCATGGTAGCGCATGCGGCGCGTTGATATTGGGGCATGATGCGAAGAAATTGGCTTGGTTTCCCGCGACTGATGGATTGGCACATGGGCCGCTACCTCCCATCCAGTCCTTGAAACCACTCTCAATTAGATGCACACCAATGATCACGACGGTAGGGCCAGTCACAATCGGAGGAAACATTCGAAGGAGTATCTTTGGTGGAAGAAATGAGATTAAAATCTCGACAAGGGCACAGATGGATGAGGTGCCGACCAAAGCACCATACCCATGAGGGCATGGAAGAGGATTGCCTCGTACATCGGAAGGACAGAATCCATTGGCATACATTTGCTTGAAGGCGCCTTGAGCAATGGGTATGATGCTGAAAGATGTGCCCACGACTGAAAGTATTCCTGTACCGATAAAGTAGCTGGGAAGGAGTGTTAGTGACCAAAAGCATATTTCTCTAGCAGAGTGTGACCTCATTTCGTCAATGAGTATAAGGACGGCTCCTAGTAGCAGGCAACCCTCCTGTTTGAAAGAGAGAAAAAATTAGAAGCTTAAAGGAGATTTCGTATTTCAATTGTAAAGTGTATGTGTAATACAAACTTACCATGTCTTCGGGATCCGAAATCTGTTGATCTGTATACTTGAAAGAATTCCAGAAACAATCAGGGCTGTAGAAACTAGATACTGTTGTTGCGCTGGTTCCAGGTTTGCGCCTCCCGTGCCGCTGAGGATCAGGGGGGCAATAACACCTGCCAGCATGGCTAGGGCATGCTGCAAGCCAAGCAGCATACCGAGGACCACTGGCATCTTGTCGTTGATCCCAAAGAAGGGGGTTCTGTATGTGCTCTTGGTCATAAAGGGAAGATTTGGTCGGAGCAGGAATACATAGTCGTAATCGCCGACAAGGCCATCTCGCGTGGTGAATGACCGAAACACTAGTCGAAGACGACCCTTAACTCGATCCATAATGCCATTATTTGTTGGGTTTTTTTGCGGAATGATGGCATCCGGTCCCTGATCTTCGTCCATGGTTGCGGTATTATCGCGCTCTCGCTTGGTTACCAGAGAGAGACTTTGGCGTGGTCTTGTTGGAGCTCAAAAGAAAAGTCGTGATTTATCAGGCAAACCTGCTGAATCCTAGCGGTTGTTGGCCGGATACCTGCTGAAGCCGGGACAAGGTCGTGGCTTACCTTGTCTGGCTGGCCTTGTATCTGGTTTTGAAGTTGTTCTTTGTCACTTCAGAGCCCTTTTTTTCATCTTCACTTCAGACTTGCTTCTCTGGAACAAGTTTGCTGGTGTAACATTGACCTCGGTAGATGATCCAACCTTTTACGAGGAAGTTGATATGTATGGCGCAGATTCAAGGTGACTACAAGACTGAAGAGTCTGATGAAGAACATCAGTTGCTGAAGAAGTGACGCTGCATGAGAATTTAGCCAACTAGGTGTGAAATGATGTCAATCATGGAGCAGAGTTCTGATAGCGTGATCAGAGTAGCGTATCATCAAAGTCAGGTCGGCAGGAAGGCCGATTCCGTTTCATCTCTTCGGTGCTAAGGCTGATGATCCCTGAACCCTTTGGGCAGCTACGAAGTCAGAGTTACCGGGCGCCTTATCTTATTCGGCTAGAGGAATGCTCCCGCCGGTGACGGCCGGGCCGACGGGACGAAATATGCTGGCAATGTTGTTGCTGGGTCGGAGTTGGCCGTCAACGACGATAACGGGGCTTGTAGCCACCGAATTGTATGGGTCACTGGCGCCGAGCGCAGCGACTGGCCCAATGTTAAATGTGGGAGTGTGACAACTGGATACGGCAGGAAACTCGGCGTGTACGAGTTACCATTTGTTCACAAATGTACATGAAAAGACACGAGTATTGAGTAACGAGCATGCGATAACGCTATTCGTGCGCGCCAATTAGGATTCGGCATATGCCTGTGATCCGTTGAAAACCTGAACCAATCCTTTCCCTTTTCTTTATCCGCGAAACTGAATACAGACTAACCAAGCTGACATATCCATACGTTCCTTATGTACGAGACCTCCTCCTCATGCCACCTAACCTTATTTTGGAGCATATCAAATGCGACGCATCGCTGCCATTGGCGATACCCTGGGCATCTGGATCGTCTTTTTTTTCATGTTACGCCGCCATGTAAGAGGCCGGTCAGCTCGCGAAAGCAACGCCTCTGACATCATAAAGCATTGTCTGCATCGGGAGAGCCTAAACACAATGGTGAAATCCTGCAATTCAGCCGAAATCTCTGGCTTTCCGCGCCAATACTCGAACATTGTCCAAGAAACCTTCGATCAACTCTTGGTACCTGTGAGGTGCCCCATTCATGGCCTTTGCACCTTGATCTAGTACAATCGGAGACGCCAGTTCGATTTCGAGTTCGTGTTCCTTGTCCGTTTTTTGTGCGATCTAGAGTTTGGCATTAGCGGGGAAGTACATTTCGTTGTCCACAAGCATAAAAGAAGCTTACCCCGGAACCGAATTTGACAGAGTGACTTGTGTTAAATCAACCTGGTAGTGACCCTGTGTATAGCTTAGACGATCCTTTTGCCTATCTGAAGATTTGTCATTCTGGGCTGGTCCGAGCTGCTCCAACTCTTGCACTGGACCCTCCCAATTCATTTCTAGATTGATGCTTAGTCGGCAGTCCATTGGATTTGTCGGCATGTGTATGTCAATATCTGCTATTCTTGCTTTGATAATTTTGTTGAGCACTTCCCCAGTTCTTTGATCATAAGTCACACGAGCTTTGACATTCCTCACACGCGACCCTAGTCTGGATCTGACACAGCCCGGAAGCCGATTTTGCAGCTCTGGAGTGAGCTCGAAATACCTGTCAACCTCGCGCCTGTGCTTGTAGTGTACTTGAACGCGGCCGGTTCCATTTGGGGCCCGGGGATCGGTTTTGATAACCACATCGTTCAGGAAATCGTTGAACGCTTTATGATGCGCCTGAAACCTGTTAGTTCGTAACCTAAGGGTGGCCGGTCTTGCTTGGTCAATTTCAGTAGAGCAAACGCGGAGTATATTACCTCTGTCATGCTGCTTTTAAAGGCCACGCGGCCATTGTCGTGCAGCACACATTCTGTGTCCAACAGTCTGTCCACACGGAAATTGGTGTCCCTGTCGATAAGTGTTCCAAGTTTTGCCTCAATCTCGAATTGAATTCCTCGACTGATTATTTCTTTGATGTCAGGATTGTTAATAACGTGAATAAATATGAAGTCGGCGACTGTCTTTGATATCTCCTCGTACGGTTTGATACCTGTAATGCTAGCTTCCCATGGTCCCAGAATGTCTTGAGGCCCAGGCTCTGCGGGAGGTGGTGGCGGTGGTGGCGGCGGTTTATACGCGTTCGAAGTTGATGTTCTTGCTGCTTCCGGCGATGTATGCCGGCTTTGTCGATCAGCCTTGGCAACCCCATCAATCTTCCCATTTATATGAGAGTGTGCCCGCTTCTGAAGAACAAAGTTCGCCTGGTTCGGCATTTTATTTCCAAGAACGGCAGCACTCTGGGCCCATATCGGCGGATGCGATCGACGGAGACGTTTGTTTCTTGGTTCGGCGGGGGACGACGAAGGCTGTGCGTTGGTGATACTGCCGCCATTCACTTTGCCTGGTGGTGGTCGCAAAGACTTGTGTTCCAGCTCCTTTGGACTCAATTTGCGATCGTCTAACTTGCGCTTCGCCGGCGTCGATGCGCGGTCTGAGTCTCCGGCGACGCCCTGTGACGCCGGTAGGGGCTTTCTGTCGCTCTCGACTGGAGAAGCCATAGCGCGATCAGAGTTGCTGGCGACAGAGGCGACCCGAGTCCGTGGGCTTACAGACAAGCTATGTTCCCGCGAGTGCAAGGACTTGGATCGTCGGTGCGGTTCTGTGACGGGGGACTCTTGGTGAACAGATCCAGACACTCGACGAAGATGCGTGCTCGCTGGTGCTGGTGACTGTGGCTGCTGGCCACCGCCAATAGACGTCAATCGCTGTTGATATGGGCTTGGAGATTGTGTGAAATTTGTAGGTGGTCCAGGCTGTGGACGAGAATTGGTTGACTGAGGTGGTCCAAGGGGTGTCGGCGGTTGCGAAGGATGCCGATATTCGGATTTGGCGCGCGCCCCTTGGATTGGGCTTCCGTGACTTGTAGTCGGGCCAAATGGTTGCTGACTATGCGCGGACGTTGGAGTCGGTGTTGATTGTGCAGATTGAGATCGTTGGTGCAAGTATTGTTGCGAAGGCCCAGTAGCAGTGCTTATGGGAGGTGTTTGTGGGACTTGATGCTGTTGCACATAAGTGCCTGACGAATGCGCAGCTTCTCTTTGCATATAGCCATCTTGTGATGGATGTTGCTGCGCGTAATGTCCAGGGGGATAGTGGTGTCGTTGACTTGGGCTGGACATGTCCTGAACGCCTTGGCTTGGAGGGAACGGATATCCCGATGCGCCGCCTTGAGCATTAGTCGGCATCTGTGTTGGACGAAAGGGGACTGTGCCGGCGCTGGCATGCCTCCAGGAGATCGTGCATCGTGGAACGATCCAGAGTGATGGGCATGATGAGTTTGCGGTGCACGCGTTGCGTACTGCGGGCCGGAGTTCTGGTAAGGAGAATGGGGAGGGTATGCGTTCTGTGTCTGCTGTTGCACATGGCGAGGATATTCCTGCCCGGCTGCTTTGCCAGGAGATGGATGGGGCGGCGGTTGAGCATACTCGCGATAGGCGATTTGAGCTGGGTTTCGAGAAGGTCTGGCCTGATGTTGTTGTTGTTGCGGCGTAGGCGGAGCCTTGGGCGGCCCACCATCGCTATTATCTGATGTATTGAGTACCGAGCGAAGGTCCATGATAGTTCTTGATAGTTCTTGATGAGTGGTCTGAGAATTGTCGGTCGAGGTGTCCCAGTTGACCAAGGTCTAGAATCAACAAGGGGGTATAA
The DNA here is from genome assembly GCA_021950295.1 of Epichloe scottii. NCBI lineage: Eukaryota > Fungi > Ascomycota > Sordariomycetes > Hypocreales > Clavicipitaceae > Epichloe > Epichloe scottii. The sequence continues at coordinate 3,973,699 of CP083247.1, read as the reverse complement.
CGGGAATCAGCACACTGTCAAGAGCGCGCTCGACGTGCTCCCTGATCGAGTTCGTAATCACACGTAATTGACAGCGAGGAGGGATCAAATTCGGTAAGTCATCGGGCGCGAGGCAGATGCGATCGAGTTCGGCGAGTCGGAATCGCAATTTGACATCGTCACCTGTCGCGGGAATTGATCGAAAAAATATATTGCCCGCTATGTCGTAACGTGCAGACGTGGCGTTAGCGCGGGGAGCAGAACAAAGCTTGACGCAGTCGTGCCACTAACGGCGGCACTGTCGCAATGCCGGACGCAGACAATATAAGTACGCTGTTTCTACGTCGACTCTGGAAGGGGCATGGCGGCTGGTTAATATAACGACGAGGGCAACAAAGTAGTAATATAGTGTCCGGGATGGATGATTTGAGGACAGATGGGGGAGTCGGGCAAATGCGTTGAATGCGCCGGTCTCGACATTTTTTCCAGACTGTGGTACCGGGCGCAGGTGCGGACGACTTGGACAGATTTGATTCGCGCCGGAACCACTGTTATTAGTAAGTTAAGCAACTAACGACATTTTCAACGGGCTCCTCGAACACTATAACGAGGAATTTATTTCAGGGGAGGTAATGGTGCGTTCTTTATCGGCTTTTATTTAAAACGTTGAATTCAATAAACAGTATTTGTACACAAGAGATGCCGGCTAAAAGCTATACCCATCCCGTACATCCGGATGACGTTGACCGACTTTGACGACAACAAAATGAAACAATGATAACATGCACCGGGGAGGCCGGACACGTGTCCGAGAGGAATCTTAAAATTGCCTCCAAGACCGATTCGGGATCTGCAATAAATGCTCGAATCGGAAGTATGGGAAGTATACAGAAGCTCATGGAATTTATCTCGCGATAGGACGCATCCAGGGGCACCTACCTACCCGATAGATAGTTTTCTGTCGATACTGTCGCCAGAAGCAAAGTAGAACCCCTGTCAAGGACATAGCAGATGTATTTCGCATTGCCTGTTTCTGATATAATGACGCTTTCCTCCCAGAGCCAGCAAACACGTCATCACGTGAAGGGTCACGCCCTTGACACTCTGAACCCAAGGGGCTAATTGGCTGGCTGCTTGGCGCGCCGTTTCTGTTAGCAGCTGCACAATGGCCCGTGCATCATCAAGGCAGAGCTGTGCCTGACGTGGATCATCTCGTGCCTTCTCTTTACCTTCGGCTACCTGCGTTGCTGTGCGCATATCATCCATCACTCCCCTGAGCTTCTTTGTTTATCAAGAACAATTCCAGCACAACCACGCCCTTTCCTGCCCCCAGGGCGACCACATATTGTCCAAAATCCTCCGTGTACTACTATATCTTTGCCTAATTCTCGCGTTTGGCTCGGCCAGCCCACGTCTTGTCGATATTGGAAATTACTCTTAATTTTCATTCGTCATCAACCCTTTCATCATGCCTGGACTCGTATCAGCCACCGGCGTTCTGGCCTTCCTGGCAGATGAAGAGCCTGAACTCAAAATTTTCGCACTTCAAACTTTGAACGATGACATTGATACGGTTTGGACTGAAGTTGCTAGTTCCTTGAGCCAAATGTAAGTCTCCATTCAACCTAAATATTATTCGCAAACAACCATCGAACAAGCCAGTACTGATACCATGGACAGAGAGGCTTTGTATGAAGACAACTCGTTTCCCGAGCGTCAGCTGGCTGCTCTTGTTCTGGCCAAGGTCTACTACCATCTCCAGGCATATAACGACAGCATGGTCTTCGCGTTAGCTGCTGGGGATCTCTTCAAGCTAGACGCCCCTGGCGAATTCGAGGAGACCATCATCTCCAAGTGCGTCGATCGATATATTGCTACAACTGCTGCAAAGAACAATCAGCCACGAACTGCCAAGAAGACCGACCTCCCCGAACTTACAACAACATTCTCCAGTGCGTCCGACAGTGCTGTGATGTCTCCTACAACTCCATTCTCCCACACAACCTTGCCGCCCAAGTCTCTGCTCTCGCGTGCCTCTCTTGACAACACTATCCTTGACGCCACCTTTCAGCCCATTGCCAAACAGGGCCGCTCTGGCTCGATCACGGATCTGCCCGACAAAGCCACTGAAGCTTCCCTGCAGCGCATTATCGACCGCCTATTCAAAAGCTGTTTGAAGCAAGGTCGTTATCGGCAAGTGGTTGGCATCGCCGTAGAAGCCCGAAACTTGGAGGTTTTGCGACGGGTCATCAAGCAAGCCAGTGAAGATGAAAAGACATCCAAAGTCAAGACTCAAGGGGGCCTCCAAGGTCCGGCTGAGGAACTGATGGAATATACACTGGGTATCTGCATGGACATTGTACAAGAACGAAGCTTCCGCACCGAGATTTTGCGACTTATCCTCGATCTTTTGAACGATATTCCGAATCCCGACTATTTCGCCATCGCGAGATGTGTCGTCTATCTGAATTCCGACGATGAGGCATCTCGCATGCTTAAAACCCTCATTGCCAACGGCGATCGTACGTCCATTGCCAATGCCTACCAAATAGCATTCGATCTCTATGACAACGGGACCCAAGAGTTTCTGATTAAGGTCTTGGCATCTTTACCAGCTCCTAAGAAACCTATGAAGGATGCTGAGGCGTCCGAGCCGCCATCGGAAAGCGAGCCGCTACTTGAAAATCAAGAAGAATCCTCTGGAGACGGTCTCTCCGAAGATGATGCCAAAGTCTATAGAAATATCCGTTCCATCCTCAACGGATCTAAGACCATCCGCCTGAATCTCGAATTTTTGTACCGCAATAACCACACCGATCTGAGTATTTTGAACAAGGTTCGCGACAGCCTTGAAGGACGCAATTCCATTTTCCACACCGCTGTCACTTTTTGCAACGCCTTTATGAACCAAGGTACCACCAATGACAAATTCTTCCGCGACAACCTCGAATGGTTAGGCAAGGCGGTCAACTGGTCCAAGTTTACAGCTACTGCAGCACTGGGAGTCATTCATCGAGGCAACTTGTCGCAATCTAGGAAGCTCCTCGAGCCTTACCTCCCTCGGCAGGGAGGTCTCAGCAGCGGCTCTATCTTCAGTCAGGGCGGCGCTCTGTACGCATACGGATTGATTCATGCTAATCACGGCGCAGATGCCTTAGACTATTTGAAAGGTCAATTCAGTCAAGCTGAAGAAGAAGTCGTCCAACATGGAGGAGCCCTCGGCTTAGGAATTGCTGGCATGGCAACTGGCGACAGTGACGTTTTCGAGAAGCTTAAAGAAATACTGTTCCAGGACTCTGCTCTTAATGGTGAGGCCGTTGGGCTGTCCATGGGTCTCATCATGCTCGGAACCGGCAATGTGAAAGCTCTAGAAGACATGATTACCTATGCTCATGAGACCACACATGAGAAAATTGTTCGTGGCGTTGCTTTGGGAATGGCTTTGATCATGTTTGGCCGACAGGAAGGTGCCGATGTACTCATTGACGGATTGCTCAATGACCCTGACCCCACCTTGCGATATGGCGGTATCATGACTGTTGCAATGGCTTATTGCGGAACTGGCAGCAACAAGGCCATAAGAAAGTTGTTGCATACTGCTGTCAGTGATGTGAACGACGATGTTCGCCGAATCGCCGTCATGAGCTTGGGCTTTATTCTATTCCGAAAACCGGGTAGTGTCCCTCGTATGGTTGAACTGCTCTCAGAGTCGTACAATCCTCACGTTCGCTACGGTTCTGCAATGGCCCTCGGAATTTCATGTGCTGGAACCGGGCTTGATGAAGCCATTGATCTCCTGGAGCCCATGATGAAGGATCCTACCGATTTTGTTAGACAGGGTGCTTTAATCGCCCTATCGATGATTATGGTTCAACAGAATGACGTCATGAACCCAAAGGTGTCATCGATTCGCAAAACCCTGAAAAAGGTTGTGGGTGATCGTCACGAAGATGCGATGACGAAGTTTGGTGCGGCTCTCGCTGTCGGAATCATTGACGCTGGTGGCCGCAATTGCACCATTGGTTTACAAACCCAGACCGGCAATCTCAACATGGCAGGCATTGTTGGCATGGCTGTCTTCACGCAATATTGGTACTGGTTTCCATTTACCCACTTCCTGTCTTTGAGCTTCTCCCCTACTGCGATCATCGGACTTGACCACGACTTGGAGATGCCTGACATTAAGTTTCACTGCGCTACTCGCCAGAGCCTATTCGACTACCCACCTGAGCAGGAAATCAAGGTTGAAGAGGGGCCAGCTCTGATAGCCACTGCCATTTTGTCAACAACGGCTCAAGCCAAACGCCGAGCGCAAAAGAAGGAGCGTGCTCAACGACGGGAGAGTTTGGATCTCGACCATACCGGCCTAAAGGCGGGCGACAAAATGGACGTGGACAATGATAAAAAGAACGATGACCAGGATGACAAGGAGAGGAAAGAAGGTGATGATAAGGAGATTAGCTTGGCTGAAACCAAGAAGAAGCCCGAGAAAGAGAAGATGGGCTACGATATTGAGAACATGACTCGAGTTGTGCCTGGTCAATTGAAGTTTGTCAGCTTTTCAGGTGGCCGTTATAGGCCCGTCAAAAAGGTAATTTGTTCATCGCCTCTGCAGTCTAGACTTGAACTATATTTGCTGACTCAGAATCTAGCCCACCGGAGGTCCTCTTCTACTCGATGATACGCAGCCGAATGAGCCAAAAACACTTATAGAAGAGAAATTGAAGAAGGTAACTACCGAGCGGGCTCCTGTCGCCGGCCAAGGCAGAAGTCGCTCTGATACCAGGTCTGCTGCTTTGGGACGGCCACTTTTGGAGGGACTTGCTGACCCTGCACGATCGACTACTGGTAATCAAATGATGGATCAGCTTCTGCGTAGCCAAGGACGATCTCAATTCGGGGTAGCTGACCCTCAAACTCCTGGTGGGGTTGGAAATCTCGGAATCGGCGTTGGGGCAGCAGCAGCAGCAGGTGTGCTGACAGCAGTTGACGAGGACGGCGAGGGAGATGAGGAGGCGCAGACTCCTGGGGAATTCGAGTATTTCTCGGATGCTGAATCTAGCGAAGACTAAATGTGGGAGGAAACTGTACTTTATTCGACCCGGCTGAACACGTTTGGCACGCAGGGCGTGTATTCGATATGTATCACTATCAGATCGGATTCGAAGATAATAACTTTTTATTTTACCTCGGCAACGCCTAGAGAAGAGGTGTTGTAGCACGTAATATTGTGACAGAGGTAACAACAAGACTTATCTAAGTAAGCATGCCACAGCAGAACGACTCTACTAGCGGAGTGATGAAGAGTCTGCATCGTGTAGAAAGAATGTTCTGGCATGCCTCTTTGATAAAAACAATGGAGCCAATCGGAGTTACTTCGATAGGAAAGGTAGTACAAGCACACTGATAATTCAGAAATGAACTGCGTAGGCATTCTTTTTGAGAGTTGAATTGCTCCTTTATAACGAACAAACTGCCAAACGCTAAGAAGACCCCAAGCCCAATAAAGATCTATGGTTATAAAAAATCTACGTCTTTACGCGGATGACAATTACCCCCTGGCTGGGTATAGCCAGTAACAAGAAGTGAGGATATGCTATTAGAAACCCAATGCGATGGCCATAACCACTGATCAAAACGTATATTATACATCAAAAATCAATAAGAAAACTTACTATAAAAATCGACGTGCTCGATTTATGAATTCGAAATGGTGGTATCTCTCACGACGTATTCTTCACTTAACTACCCTGCCATTACTCGTCGACGCACGGGAGCAGTCTGTACATACTTGTATTCGATGCCATGCCGATGCGAGATTTCCACGCAAATTCCACGTCGCCGCATGACTGTCTGGCTGTGTGTTGTACGCGTCATCAGTCGCCTTGACTAAGACGGTGGTACAGCGTTGGTCGCTTGTGTCTATACTCTGAGCACGTGTGACTTCTGCAGTCGTGTCGCCAGACCTGTCTCGGGACCTCTGCCTCAACTTGTCAAGGGGGATATGTCCTTCATAGCTCCATCTTTTCCAGGCCCAAGCCCCATGCCCTTGACATGGCGAAGGAGCCCCATTCTTGGATACACAGTCAGGTAACAGATACGCTTGATCCCAAGAATTGCCGCCATCCAGGGATACGTCAACTCGGATAATTGACCGTCCTCCCCCGAGAATGCATACCCGCTCATGGTAATTTCTTGTTCCGGTGCGCACTGCGACGAAGATGCGGTGTCATTGTGATTCTTTAGCACATTGTTTTCTGCGCCTGGGGTTTTCCACTTTCCCAGCTGTAGCGTTGTGATGGCGCTTTGAACAGGCATTTCTTGAATGGCTGGGGCATCTTCCCAGTTAACTTTTGTCTGGTTGGGGCCAAAGCATTTGTAATCCTTGCGCTGCCACTGACTAGTGCTCTCTTCGTCACTGAGTGTGACATGATTCAACCACTTAACAGACCGAGCGGCGACATGTCCTGGAACAATGGCTCGAAGTGGAAAGCCATGATCACGTGGAAGGGGCTCATCATTCATACTGTAAGCTAGCAGTACATCCCCTAGAGGATCTATAGCTTTCTTGAGAGGTATAGATGCACCATAGGCTTCCAGCCCCATGAATTGGACATGCTTTGTCTCGCACAGGCCCTTTCTAGCCTCACTTAGGTCAAATCCAGCATCTGCTAGCACATCGGACAGAAGAACACCTTCCCACGATGCGTTTGAAATGGCACCTGCTTGCCACGGTAGCCCATTTGTTTTTCGCCCCGAGTCTTCATTCATATGACTTCGGCGGTTCCCAGAGCATTGTAGTACTGCGGTGACTTTCCGACTGGGGAATTTTGTTTTCAAGTCTTGGAGTGTATACTCCTGGATGGTGCCGTCCAGAAGTTCTATAGTCAAGCGATAATTATCCGACTCGGTTGCTTGAACATTGGGCACCCACATGTGGTTACGAACATAAAAAAGTTCGTTCGGAGTCAGAAACTGCGCGCTGAGTGCCTCACCAGGCGTCTCTGCATTCCTCGGCTTGGCTGTGCGTGTTATGAGGGAAGGATGTCGTTCTGGCTCATTTTGGAAGGGGTCCTCGATCTGGTCTTGGGCAGGCTTTCCATTGATTAGATCTTCTTGATCAACATATCCAATTAGGTATTGCGACAGAATGTCGTAGACGTATTGGTTTTTATGGATTGTAAAAATGTCCCAGTACGGGTCAATAGAGCCCCCAGCAGCTCGAAGAATAACCTGGCCTCCAGGGTGTGCTGGTATCCATTCAGTGATGTCGTATACCTTGTCACCGTGGATGACCCACGGATTGTCAGAGTCAGCGCCGTGTTTACGTATTTCATCCAAACGAAACTGAGGAAGAGTTGGATCCCGGCCGTCGGTGGCACTGATCTGAGAAAGCCCCGATTGAGGGTTGAATTGTGAGGATGTGACTGGGATGGAGCTCGCATAATGAGCATCAAATGTTGTGCGGGGTTGGGGATGCAGATAAAGTGCGAGGGAAAGCAAGCTAGCTCCGGCTATGAGAGCCGCGATGTGAGAACGGGGCCGGACCGAATGCCGTACGCGGGGGATCGACCGGCCCTTATTAGAACCCTTTCCCGCGCTGTTCGTTGAACATCTAAAATCACGTCGAGTAATTGTCGTCGACGCGACCTCTGAGGTTGCTCGTAGCTGAGGTGTGCGGAGGCTGAAGAGTCGTTGAGCGACAGAGTAAGCTTGACGAGAGTTCATGGCGGGATATTACCGGGGCAGTATCGACCGTGAGTTAGTCAGTCGGTTAGAACGGCCAAATGCTAATCCAGCAGAAGCCTAGGCAGAGATCATCGAATGACTTCAACTTCTTGCTGTTGGAGAAGTTGTGAATCAACAACGAGAAGTGTGAATATCTTGTGCGGAGAGATCCAGCCTCCACCCGCCCCCCCAACCCTGGTGAGATACGAAGTTAATGCAAGACGAAAAGAACGTTCGGTGTTCAATGTCGAGGCTAATTGTGGCCTCTGATAACGAAATCACAGCACCGGAAATTACTCCGTTCAGAATTGAGAGTAAGCTGTAGCGTTTCAGAGGCTGCAGATGAGCGATTCCAGGCTCGGAGTAGGATACGAAGCACAATGAAAATTTTGGACATGGAGCCCCTTCCGAAAGTAGACGGGTGTATGCAGGTTGCGGCGGGGCACTGTGTCGTTGCTTGGTGCTTTGGGATAAAAACGATAAACACGGTTGTCGCTTGGTTCCAGTGCGCACCAGGCATCTGCAGAAGAGCAATTGAGTCTTGATTGAGACGAACAAGAAGGTGTGGTCGGTCACCCGACGATACCAGAAACAGACACGGAAGACATCGTACGATGCTTTATTACCCCTCCCTGTGAGGCCGACGGTTGCCGTGTCTGCCCTGACTCACTGATGAGCGGCGTCACCCTGGATTTTAGTTGGGCGGTCAGCTGGGTCAGGCGGGCCCCCTTGCCATTTCACGTAAAAGGAAGGCACAGATGATTTCTTGAAGTTGCTGTAATACTGCGTAATAGTTACATAGTGACGGAGTACTGCGACACGTCGGCTCCATTTTCTGGGTCCCTCGATTGTTTGTGCGACATGAGAGAATGGCAAACTCCCGCTAATGCATTAAAATCCCTAGGTAAATAGGACAGGTAGGCCGTTTCACCACAGACACCATTTCGATCTCTCACAATCAACTGTGCCCTCGAAACGAGTACCAACATGAGCACGAAGCAATCGAGAATGCGCGCTATGACAGTCCACTATCAATTACAACAATGCTATTTTCCAAAAATCCGGTGTGCTGGTATTTGCGCCGATTAGTACTCCAAAAAGACTATTTTCAACAATTTGAAATGGCTTGCTGGCATGCCGTGAGTTCAACGCCAATCATGGCGGCACAATGAACTGATCAACTTGAACCCTTTCAAAGAAACTGATGTGACCGAATCCCACCCAATACTGGGCAAGTCGGTTGGGTCCGATGAGCAAGAGTTGGCTCTCGATGTACTTGTCTGTAGAAGGGCGTGAGTCAACATCGTTAGTTCCGTAGGTTCAGAAACGGCAATTTGAGTTCGCACATACCTTGCACGAAGCCCGTAGCAGCAATGTGTCCCTTGCTCTTCACTACCCTTGCTCCTGCAAAAGGAAGACCAGAGGCTACCCCGATATAGCCTTCTGGGCCAAGGTCATCGGCTACAAATGTATACTCTCCCCGGGGAACGTTGGGATCCCCGGTCAATTTTATAGCCTCAAGACGGCCACGATACATATGAGTTTCTCTTCGGCGCTTTCCCCAAGCCTCGTCCGTCTCATCTATCTCTCGTACTAAACCAAGCTCTGCATCTGTCACAGGAGGACCATCTGGCTGATTAATGAGTAAAAATTCACATCCGTGTCCGCTGTAATCGCCGACCCAAATACCTCGCCATGGCTTGGTTTCTGTTGGCGTATAGAGTACTGGATCCAATGTCGAATACGTGATGACTTCCTCACCAGTATGGATACCACCGGCGCCGTTGACCACATCGCTTAGCCTGTTGAAAACTTGTGCCATTCCGGCAAAACTTCCCGTCTGGCCACCCATCAGACTCGGCGACGATGGCGTCCCAGGCATTTGCATCCATTGCCGAATTCGGAAGGTCTGGTCGGAAACTTCACCTCTGGACCGGGGGAATCATCCAGTGAAGGGTTTGCCACAGCTTGGCCAGATCTCGCACCAGATACGTGATGGCCGGCCGGTACAGTCGGTGGAGGCCAGATATAGTCATAAGGGTAATCAAGATTAAGCTTCGCATCCGCTGCTTCGGGGTCCATGGGGCGTGTGAGCAGAAGGTTGCTGAACATGAGATGTGTGCGATTTCCAAGCATCATCGGCCTTTCGGCAGCGAAGCGGTTAGCGCCGGTTTTTGTGGCATGACATTGAACCTCTTGCCTGTCTCGGATGTTGAGTTGCAGGACAGGTTTGTCCAAGTGCAGCTTGACCTGCGGCTCGAAACCATGAATAACAACATCACTGTCCGCTGACCATTGCTCAAATGTTTTTTTTGCTTACTGCCAATAATTGGTAGCCTTCAATGCAACCTCGCCGTGGGTCAAACCGTACGATAATCAGCTTACCCATCAGATCCCTGTCACAGTACCAGATCTTGTACTTGGGCAGAAACCAAATTGGGTCATGCGCCATGTATAGCTCCCGAAAACTCTTGCAGGGTCCAGGGCTGGATAAAACCAAGCCAGGTACGTTTTGCTGTACGCAACGGAGCCAATGAAAATCACACCCAGCTTGTTTGTGAAGCTTACGGCAAGTTGCGGAGACGGAGCACAGTTCTGTTGCAGACAAGTGCGTCAGAATGGCGTCAATCAATTCCGGTGGCAGGTTGAGTAAGGGGCATCTATCTGCTTGCCACATTGCCCTTTCTATCAGGCTATGATTACTGGCCGTCTCATCCTGGCATGATGCATGTTTTACTAAAAGAAAAATGTCAGATCAATTTGTCGTGGAAACAGCAAAGCAAAGCAGATCGGATTTCATAAGAAAAAACGAGTACTAATCGCTAGGAGCAGCCGATAATACGAAGGTGTAGGTAAAATCCGGTACCACAATGAGCTCACTCAGGAGCAGTGGGCTGAATGATGACGAAGATGCTACTAAAAAGTCAGCCACATACCTGGTCTTTCAAGGCCGGCATTGTAATTTCTAATCTCAGGACTGTTGAGGTCGATCATGCTGCTATGCTGGCTGTGAAAGGCCAGATTTAAACGTATGCCCTCAATCAGGCTCAAGTTGGTTTCGTTTTCTGCGTTGATACGACCGTAATTTGAGGGCGATGTAGTGGCCAATGTCGGCACTATAGGCAACAGATCAAGCGGTTCTTTTCCGGATGTGCTTGAAAATTCTCGTATAGAGGTGGATGAAGATGCCTGACGTTTGGAAGCCCACAGGTTGGAGAGAGGAGTTTCAGGAGATGACGATATTGAAGAAGAAAAAGAATGTGCCGGATCTGCTCGGCAATCCTCAGTCAGCCCTGCGGGACGTTTCCCTTTATGAAATGTAAAGCCAGCCATGGCACAGGTCTTATAGACAATCCTGAGGTTAAGGCAAGTGGGTGAAAGGGGAAAATATATATATACTGGTGGCTGAGGCAAGCAGATGTATGCTTACCACCAATTCTGGAACTTCCTTCGTACAAGCAGAGAAGGTCCAGATCCGCAGTCAACAAAATGCTACCGGCTGATCACGGTGCAGGGACGAATTTTGATCAGAATCAATTGAAGTGGATCTCAACTGTCAATAAAAAAAAAAAAATTGCCGGTGTTCCGTTCCAGGCACGCACATCTGCAGGTGTTGCTCTATCGGAACTTGGTGTCGGCTCTCCGCTCAGGTGGCGTTTGATATATGCTAGGCTGTTCTTCAATCGATAGCGACCCGGGGGTGTGCGCTACCCCAGCGGGCGGCAGAGTAGTGACCGGGAAGCAGAAGACGACGGCGATGATGCTGTGCCTACTGCTTGCAGTCGAAATTTGGCTTGGCTCGGGCTATTTTGGTGGGCAAGTGACGATGGCGAAGTCAGCGACACGGAATGACGACTGCGGAAGGTGTCAAAAAGTAAATAAAAATTGCCTGCTGTCGTGCGGCTCTGGAGAAGAGGGCGACGTTTTTGAGCTGTTCAGAAAGCAGTGACATGACTAGTGTTAGTCCAGGGATGAATTCAGACGGGTCTGAACGGATGCTCTCTGTGCATTCAATAACCACGGTGGCAAGATCTGAAGCACTAGACCACGAGCTGACACTCCCAGCCATCCGTAAGCTCGATTGATCATCCGAGCTCGGAAGTACAGGAACGAATAGTTACGCGGAACCCCACGGCTCAGTCTCGTACAAGTACTCTCCCCATCACAATAAGTACGAAAACATGCAGCAACGGATTCTTGATCGTGCAGTAGCAGTTAAACCCAAAATAGAAAAGGTACCTTAGCAGTTTTGTATAGTGATGTACTTCTTTTATTTTATCCATCATAGAGCAAGGGATGTGCAGAAGATGTGCCTTTTGTAACAAAAGTCTTCTATTAATAACTCATTCGCTTCCGCAAGGCTGCAATTGCGTACTGACAAGGGTGTCCATCCTAAAAAACTGCCAAGGCTTGTGCCGAGGTTTAAGATAACAGAGTGGAGGTTAGGATGAAGAGGTCTTAGCTAGGTAACTGCCAGCTAGAAGGTCTTAATCTCTACACGGGTCAAACGGAAAAGCCAGACTTTGACATCTCCAAATCCCCAAAATTCCGACCCCATAGCTGGCTTACTGCTGCTAATACTGCAAGATGTAGTCTGGCCCGCCAAGGCAAATCGTTGCAACCCTAATGGAAAAGGTCCTGTCTTGGGCGCCGGTCACCGGGTGGTTGTGGGCGGTGCAAATGTACTTGCCATGTTTACGCACTCGGCTTGTTGCTTCCTTCTATTAGTTGATCCTCACTCTTTGTCATCATCTAGCCAAGAGCAACACTCGCGTTGCATTTATCATATGCTCGGTCTGTGTTGACGCTCCGCCTTCCTATTCTGGTCTCGCTCATCTCTGATGAAGTTCCGTTGCACTGCCACGTTGGTGATATTCCACAAGATCGTTTGTCAGTCCTGCGGCTCGCGTCTGCGCTCTCGGTACGACGACTATGCCAATTCCGCCCCAGCCGACCTCTCTCTTCATCTTCCTACCCTCCCATGGGGTCGTTCACCCCCTTTCCTGAATTTGAAGACCCACACAACATAGTTTATTGGAAGCCCACGGATCTCTATCCCGGCAGCGCGGGAAAGCCACGATCTCTGAGCTGCTTGATCCCGATGTGGTGCAGAAGGCCTACTTCCAAGAAAAAGTTTGGCGTAGAATTTATGTTCGTCGTGTAGCCACAAGCCTCTAATCTGTTGTGGCAAAAGGTCGACGACCATCGTGGTGAACAGGGACGAAGGCATATAGCGGACCTCGCGTAACAAGCATTGAGCAACCTTGGTCTCGGTCATACACCCACCAGCCAAACGTCTCTACATGTATAGTCATGCCGTCGTTCTTCCCCTTCATCTCGGGACTCTTACCAACCAATGATTATGCCCGCCACGACACATATTGCAAGGGTATCGAGTCCGAACTTCCGACCGTAGATGGGACTGTGACTGTGAGACCTGAAATTGTGCAAGATATCTATGAATGAGAGAAGCACTTTGTGGTCAACGGCTTCTTTGATAAGTTTTTTGGGTAACGTTTTGCGAGCAGTCTGAAGCTTTGACCAAAAGATGGGGTTGTTAAGGATGATTGTATTCTCAAGTGGTCTGGCTAGCTAATCTCCATAATAATGTCACCTCTACTTATGTAAGATATTTTGCCCCCTAATAGGCTAGCTATATTTCATAATAGTATTAACCCTAACACTACTATCTTCCTAACTTAATATTCTTATCTTACCTTATCTTTCTCTAGATCTATCTAATCTATTATTCCTTTATTTTATTTAGCTAAGTCCTAAGTATTTAGTCTTAGAGATTATAATCTTTTCTAGTATAGGATATATAACTTTAGGTTATTAATATAGATTTTTTAAATTAAGCCCTTACCTAAAGGTTTAATCTTATATAATACTAATAATACTTTCTTTACTACTATTAAAAGCTTTCCTTATATTTTATAAAACTTACCTTTTAGCTTATTCTCTTTATTTATCTTTTTTTATATAAGATTTCCTACCTTAAAGTAATATCTAGGTTTTAAAGTATTCTCCTAATTATTAACCTTTTAAGTTTAAACTATCTTTCTTTATTTCTTCTAATAATCCAAGTTTTATAAGTTAGTTTCTTAAATTAGTTCTAGGTCCTTAAATATCTCTAGATTCTCTAGCTTTACTAACTTATTAACTCCTATATATTTAGAAAATAGTTTAAACCCTAATATTAACATTATATATATATATATATATTAAATACACTAGCTAGCTCTATATAAGGCTAGTTCTAGTACTCTAACTAGTTTATTAATAAGGAAAACCCTTAGAATAGGAAGAAAAACCCTATTACTATATTCTTTAGCTTAGCACTAACCTTACTATAAGCCTATATTATTTAACTTATAACCTATTATATATACTTATTACTAGCTTATACTAGCCTTATCCCCTTAAAAATATAATAAGGTTAGTTTATTACTTCCCTTAGTATACCTTTAAGCTAAAGATAGCCTTACCTTATTTCTTCTTACTACCCTTTATAAATAAAGTAAGTTTATACTAATTACTACTCTTTATCTCCTATTTACTTTTATACTAACTCTTTTATTACTTTACTTTTTAGCTAACTCTAACCTACTCCTAGTTTAGTTATAGTATAAAGCCTATGTACCTTATTTTAACCCCTTACTATAGGAGAAAGGTAATCCTAGTCTAGGCTTAGGTTAATCCTATGCCTAGATTATAATTAAGATATTTATTTATCTAATCTCTTTATACTGTATTTTCTAAGCTTTAGCTATAATTTACTCTCCTCCCCTTATAAGTATAAGAGAGAGCCTCTCCCTTAGGGGTTTTAGCCTCTTTTCCTTCCTTCTATATTAACCTTCTTATAAGTTTTATTATATAACTAATTAAGGCTACCTTAGTCTAGGTTTAGGTCAATATCTAACGCTTTCTTATAGTTTTACTTCTAACATAAGTTATTTACTATTTAGTGCGTTTCTAGCTCTAATCCGTCTAGGAACCCTTACTATCTAATTAATACCCTAAAAAGCTCCTAACTCCTAAGTAGTTAGAGAAAGCTCTAGACAAAGAGCTAAGGGTAAGTCCGCTTCTATTCCGGGTCGGTTCCGAGTCTAATTCGTTCTAGCTAGGCGAGCCGAGATAATAATAATAATAAAGGCAATAAAAGCTACCTAGGTGTTATGGACTAGCCCCTAGGTGTCAGGCGCTATGTGTTCTGTAAGGCGTGGTGCCTATAGTGGCACACATGGGTGTGGCTAGTAGTAGCTATAGGGCATAATATGCAGGGGCAATAGGTCTCAAGTGATTGTAAGGTGCAATGTTAGCGATAGCTAACATTGGCGAATCTTTTAGTCTAGTGGCTTACCTCGTACACCTTCGAGGTTATGACACTAGGCGACTGCTGTTAGGCGTCGATATGATTTTAAGAAACTTGAGGAGAGAAGAAAGGAAGACAGCTAGTCTATCCCCCTTTGTGCCCCTTATATCCCCTGGCTATCTTATGTCAGCCTCCTTCCTAAACCCTTACTAGTTCCTGTTAGCCACCTGTCCTTCCGCGCTATAACTAATGCTTAGGCAAAGCCTAAGCCCTTTACACTAGGCTTATAACTATTAAGGTAAGGGTTAGTTAGATTACAGTGGGGTCCTAGTAATTCCGAAGAATTTCCACCAAAGTCATGTATTTTTAAGTAGCGCGTTAATTATAATAATAGAGGCTCTATCTTTAAGACGTAATTACTCCTTCTATAATGCCTTATATTGTGAGGCCATACTCCTAATACGGGTGCACCCTGTAACACACTATGCCCTAGGGCTAGGTCTACGTGATACTAGCAAACCACTAGCTATAAGACAGTGGCTTACATATATAATACACTTAGACCTAGTAAGCTTTAGTTAATATACTAAGTGCCCCTATACCTCTTACCTAGCTATCCCATTATTCTTATAATTCTAAAGCTTTAATACTAGCTACCTAAGAGTAATATAAGGGGAAGAACTATATAATCCACTAGAGTAATGCCTATAAATAACTAAGATTAATCTTCTAAGGGTAGCACTATAGCTATAGGTATAATCTCTACCCCTAGTATAATAAAGACCCTAACTAAAACCCTAACTAAAGTAAGAGAAATCCCCTTTAGACCTCTTACCCTTATTACCTATAGAGTAGTAATATAAGAATAAATTACCTAGCTAGAAGAATTAAAAAGGCTATAAAATAAGGAATAAGAACTTCTTAAGTCCTTATAGCTAAATATAAGGAAAGGATAGGTAAAAAGGCTATAAAGGTTAAGCTTATTCTTAAGTAAGAGTAAGAGAGAAGTTAAAGTCTAGAATATTACTTATTAGAATGTAGGGAGCTAATGCTAGCTAGCAACAGCTGTACGGGTGCAGACTCTACGGTTAGGGACTAATAGAGCTGCAACGTTAACTAGGTTAACGCAACGCAATAGAAGGTTATAGCAGATATCACTATTGAATTCCGATTTAGATAGCTTTTACAATAGCTAATATATTAATAGAATTGATTTTAGGGACGTTGTGTAAGCAATGCGGCTTAATTTAGTTAAGAGGTCTAGCTAACTAGTAAGATGAAATTTTTGTCTTCCTCTTATAGACCCTCTAACTATATTAGTGAATCTAGGTTACTAGCTAGGTCTCTAGGGCCACTTTTGATTTTCCGCAAAATTCATTTGTATAGAAAAACCAAAAAATCAACTCACTACTATATTAGCTAGATGCCCGTATACACTAAATTTTTAACTAAAAAATATCTTTATATAATTTAAAAGCCCTGCTTTATAGCTCTAATTTGCTATATATAAGACTTTTATATAACCTCTAGTTATTAAGAAAATCATAGTTAAAGATTAGGTATAGGTTATATTACCTTCCTAATCTAGTCTAGTTATTATAGCTAGGGTTATAGCTACGTTGTAGCCATAATTAACTTAGTAAGTTATTTACTTAACTTAGTTATTTAATTAACTTAGTTATTCACACAGTTAGTTATAGCTATTAATAGCTGCAATATAGCCATTAATAGCCACCACATAACTATTAACAGCTACAGTGTAGCTATTAGGCTTTTAAGTAACGCAAGCAATAACAAGAGCCTTATAACTAGAAAAGGGCTATAAAAATAGGTCTTATTTTTAACACCCTCTATAAAAGTATTACGTTAAAAGCAATTAAAAGCGTATAAAGTTATAATAGGGTAATAAGCAAAAATAGTAATAACTTTTAGTAAAAGTAATAACTAGATAAAATCAATAAAAAAGGGAAAAAACAGGAAAAGATAGAAAAAGCCCCTTTTTAACTTCCTAGCTATTATTAAATATAGCTCCCTTTTAAATAATGTTTTTTAGTTCCCTATTAAAGGGATTTTATTAGTTATTAGTTATTAGTTTATTTTGTGTTTATTAAGGCCTAAGAGCTTAATAAAAGCCTAATAAAGAGGTCCTATAAGGGGTTTTATAAGACCGTCTATAGGCATTAACCTTATATCTAGATATTCAATCTTAGCTAAACCTGCTAATACCTATTACCTAACATAGTGGAATTTAAGCAAGGTATACTTAGTATAGCTATATAAAGCAGGGTTATAAGCGGTGGTTATAGCGCCTTAATTATTATAGAATATCTAAATAGGGAGGGAAATAGGGGTTTTTAGCTCCTTAAATAGACCCTAGAGCCACTAGAGCTCCTAGAAGGTCTTGCAGATAGCGTTAGATTTAGCTTCTAATATAAATAACGTAATCATACTAGCTTTCTTTAATTTCTAGCTAATAGAGCCACTAGCTAGCTTAAATAGATAAGCATAGGTTAATTTAGAGGTCCTTTTATCTCCTATAAAATCACTATCACAATATCTAACTAGGCTCTTAGCAGCACTATCCTTAGGGTTATCTTTAGGGTTGCCCCTATAGATAATAGCAAGGAATTAGGTCCCAGATAGATATCTTAGCAGATTTTTAGCTGCTTTTAGATACTCTATATAGGGATTAGCTAGTGTGGTTAATAACCATTATAGCGTAAAAGCTACATTAGGTCTCGTAAGCAACATTAGGTATATTATAGTCCCTATAATGCACTAATAAAGCTTTAATTCGCTAGCTATTAGCAGCTTTGTTATTTAGGTAGCTAAAATACCTAGCTAAAGAGGTATGCTAATAGGCTTACTATCTAGCATATTAAATTATTTTAAAGTCTCTAAGATATACTAAGATTAGTGCATTTTTAGTATTCTATTAGGTCTATCTTAAATAATTTAAACCCCTAAGAAAAATTTAGCAGGCCCCCTATCTTCTATTAGATAGACTTTATAAAGTTCCTTTTTAAGTCTTTAGATATAGGGTAAATCCAGTCTAATTAGAAGGCAGTTATTTATATATATAATAATAAAGGTCTTAGTAAAAGGATTAAAGAAAATAGCTAGGTTAGAAATAAGAGGGTTAAATCCTAGGGATTTTAGCATATCTATTAGTGCTTATTACTATTCTCTTAAGCTTTGCTTTAGGCTATATAAAGACTTTAGTAATAGAATTACTTAGCCTTTAGAGGGTTTATAGCTAAAGCTTCTAGCTAGTTTAGCTAGTTTTAGATTTGCCTTAAGGAATTTAATAAATCCATTAGGGATAACTATATAAATCTATTCCTTTAGGTAACTATTTAGAAAAGCCCCTATAAAATTAACTTATTTAATTTCCTAGTTATTCTAAGCCACTAGGGCTAGTAAAATCCTCTAGCTAGGGGGAATGCTTATAGCAGCAAAGGTCTCCACATAATCTAGACCTTTGATTTGCATAAATCCCTTAGCAATAAGTTAAGCCTTATATTTTAAAGGATTATTTTCTTTATCCTTTTTAAGCTTATAAATAAGCCTATTTTTCAGTACTTTTTAGCCCTTAGGAATTTAGTCTATCCCTATAAATTTAAAAGTACTAGCCTTTAGAAGCTATTTATATTCACTAAACATAGCCTTAATCCATTCCTTTTTCTAAGGGCTAGATATAGCTTGCTTCTAGGTCTTAGGTTTAGGGCTAATAGGGTTATTTTCCTTTAGCTTTTCCTATACCTTAAAGCAGATTTCTTAAATTAATAAATCTACTAAAGAAGGAGGACTAATATTAATATCCATTAGGTTAATATTAGGGTTAAAGTTAGTGTTTTTATTAGAAAGAAGGTCTAGAGTTAATATCTAATTTCCTAGCTAAGATATTAGCGTGGCTTCCTCTTTAGGGGTTCCTTTAGGTCTATAGGTGTTTTTTCTTAACCTATAGGGACCCCTATGTTATCTATAGGGTAATCCTTTAAACCTTAACCTAGATCCTATTATTATAGGTTATTTTCCCCTCTAAAGGGTTATCCCCTATAGAAATCCTAGGTAAGCCTTTAGATATAGGGCCTATAGGTTCTATAATTTTAATAAAGCTAGTCTTTATAACTAGCCTTTTAGAGGGGATATACACTAGATAGGTGTTAGAACCTAGTGTAGTAAGGAGCCTGCTAGGGATAGTTCTAGCAGCTAACTTCTAGGCTTTAGGTTGTTTTTCTAGGGGGATAAGAATCTTATAGTGAGATCCTATGGCTCTAATGCTACTAAAATCAACCTTATTATAGGGTTAATCTAGCTTCCTAGCTAGTAGCTGTTTAGGGCTTTTAGGCTTAGTGAAATTAGCAGTAATATTAATTAGATTAATAACTATAGGTAAAAAAACACTATAGATATAATAGTAATTATGCCTACTAAATTATAGCCCTTAATTGGTCTAGAATAGTCCGAATTAAACGCTTAGCTAATCCATTTTGCTTATGGATATAGGGACTAGAAGTTATAAATTTAATTCCCTTAGAATTCAACCATTCTTAGCAAATAGAATCGATTTCTTAACCTCCATTAAAGTAAAGATGTCTAGGGTATTAGCCTAGTTAATTCTTAAGCCCTCTAAAGAAGCCTTTAATAGCCCTATAAATAGTTAGGCCTTCCTTATTAGGTAATAAGAAAACCCACCTATATCTAGTCTTTTAGTTAACTAGAATAAGGCAAATTAACTGCTTATTATATAGCGTAGGACTGATTTTTAGCGTATCCCCCTCTATTTAGTCTAGAGCTCTAGGAGGGTTAGGGATAGCTAACTTTCTAGGTCTTCTAACTACTTTAGATTAGTTATAAGCTAAATATCTAAAATCTTTATCCTTAATTTTAAAAAAATTAGGGATTTCTTTAGTTATTAAGCTAGTTTTCTTTAGTAAAGGAAGGCCTAGATATCCTAGTTAAATATGCCACAGGCTAGCTAGTTCTAATAAGCGTTAATATTAAAGATCTTTAGGGGTTAAATTAGGACCTAAATTAAGTCCTAGATTCGAGCCCTCTTCCATAGTCCCCTATTAGGCCCCTTAAGGAATATAGGCCTCTTAGAGAGGTATTAGGGGCTTTTCTAATCCTCCTAAGCCCTCTAACACCCCTAAATCTATCTCTTTAGATTTATAAGGGACCTAACCTAGGGCTATAGACGTTATAGAAGAAGGGGCTAATAAATCATCCCTTTTAATCTCTTTAACATCATCCTTATTATCATCATTAATTTTAATTAAATTAGATGCCTAATTAGGCTTTTTAGAGGGAATTTAGACCTCTATAGGGTAACTAAAACCCTTAAAGCTAACATAGGTAAAAGGACGGATAAGATAAGCATTAGAATTGTTACGTGCTGATTTGGCACGTAAGGGGTTGAATCCGTCAGAGGGGCTAACGGATTTAACAGGTCATGAATTGTGCTAAGTTCACTTTAGGAAAGTTACTATTAGGAGTAAAGTATATTATAAGAATTAAGTTATCCCCTACTCTAGGTTACTAAATCTAGCCCTATAAGGGTCCCTTCTACTTCTAGGTATTTTACTATGTAATAAGTGCTAGGCATGCCTTAAAAACAACTATCCTAGTTAGATATAGCTAGCTAGTAGCTAGATTTAGGTCCTTAACTATTAACGCAAATAAAAGAAATATAGCTTAAGTTAAATCTTATAAGGAGATAGATATAGCGCGTTCCCTGCCACACTAGTGGCTTTAGTATTATAGGTTTACTTAACTTTATAATTACTATCTACTAAACCACGCCTTATAATAGTACTTACAAAATTATTATATTAAATAATAGTTATGCTAATTTTATTATAATCTCCTACTTTATTACTAAATTTTATTCTCCTATAATTACTAATTTTATCCCCTCCTTTTAGTAAGTTATTAAATCCTACTAATTAATTATCCTTTCTAGTATATCCCTAGTCTAATCCTAAACTATATTATCTTATTGCTAGATAGAATCTAATTCCTGTTTTTTTTTTTTTTTTTATCTAAATCTATATCCTTAATCCATTAATCTAGTAAATTTATTATCCCTATTATCCTACATTATAGTAGGTCTAACTATAGGCTAATTAGAAGGTAGCGCTATCTTATTTTACATTCCTATTATTCTTAGCTATGCTTATATTACTAGCGTTTTTAATAGGGTTAATTATAGAATTACCTAGGTAGCCTTTAGTTTTATTAGACTAAGTTTTTTATTTAGCCTAGTTTTCTTACTTAGGCTTTCTAGTGTTTTGCCTTAGGGTTACTTATTACTAGGATTTAGCGTTTTACTATATAATTTACTTTACACTATACTAGATTTAGCTAGACTTAGTTTTATAGTTTTTACCTTTTTTATCTCCCCTCTAAGCTCTTTTTATTCTTATATAAGCTTATCTATTATTATTTTCTAGGTATCTATTTACTATACTATTTCTACTATTATCCCTACTAGCATTATAAGCTTTTTCTCTAGCTTACTCTTACTAACTATACTCTCCTTAAATTCTATAAGTTATTTACTAAAATTAGTTAATATTACTCTAGGGTTAAGCTTTAAAATCTTCTCCTTATAATTTCTTAGTATTTTTACTATTTATATAAACTTCTTCTTTATTTTTTTACCTCCTTTATTATTAAATTTGCTAATTTCTTAACTTAATCTAATATCTCTCTAGCTAAGTTATATACTAAGCTTATATTTACTCTTATATTATTAAAAGCCCCTTCTATCTTATCTATTTAGTCTACTATATTATTAATTTTGCTTTACTTATATTCTTTATTTCTCTTCTTATTCTCTTAGGATTTAGTAGATTTCTAGGTTAGCTCCTTATTAGTACTAATACAAAGTAAATTTGCCTTACTAACACTAGCTAATACACTAGTAATTATAGCGTTTACTACTCTATATTTATCTATAAAATAAAGAGCTAATAAATTTACTTATAGTAGTAAAGATATAGTGCTATTATATATAGCTATTTACTATCTATATTTAACTATTATACTATTATAAAAGGCTACTATTACTATCTTTATCTAATTCTTTACCTATTATATTACTCTATATTTTATTAGATTAGTAGTAATTTAATTTAATAGCTTTCTATTTAGTTTTATTACTACTTTCCTTATTTTTAATATTATCTTTTATTCTTTAAAAATAGTAAAAATCTACATAATTATATTTTACTATAATATAAAATATATATTATTTAGATATACCTCTAATCTATTTAATACTATTATAGTGCCTTTTAATGCAAATTTATATATATATACCTATATAGTATACTATATATCCTATATACTACCTTTTTAGCCTACTATAGTGTATTAGAAAGTGCTAAAATTAATCCCTTTAATGCCTTTTCCTTTATACTTTATATTAAATTCTTTTATTATTCTTTTTTACACTACTACTCTAATTTTAGGCATTAGCTTTAAAGCGTCTTTTCTAAAGCTAGGCTATTTAAATCTAATATATAATAATTTAAAATCAAGCTTTATAATTTATATATAGACCTATAATAGTCTAATAAGGAATTCCGCTAGCATTTTATTAACTTTATTATTAATTTTACTCTCTAAAATCCTATCTTTAACTTTAGTTTCTAAAGGTTTATCCTTAAATCTAGATTCCTAGTTAGAGGATTTAGTAGCTATATTAGTAAGGTTAACTATTATTATATTATCTTCTTTGTCTAATATATTACTAATTTTGTTATTTCCTTATGTTATTTTGCTCTCTATAAGTTATTTTCTTTTTATAGCTTTAGTAAGGTTATCCTTTAGTAATTATCTTAGTGCTTCTTTACACTTCTATCTTTCTTTTCTAGTGTTAGTTAGTATAATTTTATTACTCCTACTATTCTTAACCTCTTTTTCTAAATCCTTAGTTAGCGTTTTCTCTTAGTGCCTCTTAGATTTAACTATATCCTTTATAATACTAGTAGCTCCTATATTATTACTATTACTATCTCCTACCTATTAGGCTAACTTATTAAATTCCTTTACTAATATTTATATTTCCCCTAGATACTACTAATAGCATAGTTTTTTTACTTAAAGGATAGGAAGTATATACTCCCTTTATTAATTACTTCTCTTTACTAGTTATATATAGTAATAAAGGAATTTCTTATCCTTAAAATAGCTAGCTATTCCTAATTTAAATAACTTATTATCTATTTATTAGTTAAATTTAGCTTGCTTTTCTTTAGTATTAGCTTATTATCTCCCTAAATTAGTGTATATAAGTTCCCCTAAAAGTTAATTTTATTATATTAATACTAGAACTTAAATATATAGATACACTACTAGGATTCGCTTATATAGTGTTTATTCTTAGATATTAATCTTATTATTAAATATAATAAGATTAGGCTTTTAATATAGGAAATTAGAAGGAATTAGGTTTATACTAAGCATATAGTGCGCGTATTTAACTCCTAGGGTAAAATAGTTATATTTAATATAATATTTCCTATAGTCCTTATAGTTTTATATTGCTTATAGATATTATTAATCTCTATTATTAATACTAAGTTTATTACTTCCTTTGTAAATACTAGATCTATTATTTCTACTAATAAAGGCTTTAGCTACTTTAAATTCTACACTAGCACTCTTACTAGTTATTACTATAAAGTAAAATATAATAACTTAGTTAAATTTAACTATACTTATGCTAAATCTAACTATACTATAATGATTATTTAATTATATAATAATATAAAGTTTAAGTATAGTAAGATAATCCTAGTTAGCATAATAAATAATATATATAAGTAAGCCCCTAGAAACTCCTACCTCCTTACTAGCTTATTAGATCTAGTACCTATTATTTAAATTCTCCTTTTACTACTATTATTTCTTTATAGGTTACTAGTCTCTTTTTATATATTCTTTAGCCTAATTAATTAGGTTTTTCCTAAGGTATTTCTCTACTATTTTAGACGTATTAATTTATATCTTATTTTTAGCTACCTATTAGTTATCTTTAGTAGTATATCCTTTCTATCTAATAAGAAACTCTACTCTTACTACCTTATTTTTTTGCTTTAAAATTTTAACCTAATAATTATAGATTTACTTAATTTCCTAATAATTTATTTTCTCTAGATTATTAAATAAAATTAGTAATAAAGCTAGTTCTTCCCTCTTAAATAAATCCCTTCCTTATACTAGCTTTTATAGCTATACTACTAATACTACTAGATATACTTGCGAATTTAGTAGGAATTCTAACTAATAAGCTAATAGATTTACCTTCTCTAGTACCTTATAGGGACCTACCTTTTATAGGGACTATTTTTTCTTTAGCTTACTAGGTAGTTTATATCCCTTATATAATTATAAGTAAACTATATTACCTTTATTAATATTAACTAGTTTATAGCGGTTATTATACTAAATTTTTACTAGTATAGCTACTATTATAATTGCTAATTAAGCTTTATGCTAATATAGTTTCTATAGTATTATAATATTATTTACGCTAGTTCCTATGTTAGTTATATTATTAGATAAAAGAAGGTTAATAATACTTAAAGGCTAAAATCCATATAATAGCTTATTAGGTGCCTAGCTAGTACTTATTACTATAGTATTATTTAGTTAGTATTATAATACTAGTAATAGTAATATCTATATTATATCTAGGTCTATTACTATATAATACTATATTATAATTATTACTATTTAGTTCTTTCTTTTAGCTATTCTATTTATCTAGGGATAATACATAGTACTTATAAGGAGTTTTACCCCTACTTACTTAAATATAGCTTTCTATATATTAGATATAAACTTTAGGTCTCTATTACTTATAATCTATCTTAGTAACCCCTAATCTATAATATATAGTGCCTAAAGAAGTAATTTTACCTAGATTTCCATGGGATATATAGTATATCTAAGTATTAATAATATTCTCTTACTAAAAAGGCAGTTTATAGGGCATAGTAAGTTATATATTACATACCCTTCTATTTACTATATAGTATTTACTAATAAGACCTCTAGCATATCTATTATAAAATTAAGGGAAATCATATAAAATAGCGTTAGTTTTAACTATAAGGGCTACATTTCCCCTAGGGGCTTTACATAATTAATTACATTCTACTAACACACTATATAATAGGCTATATAATTATAAATACATTAACTTATTTATATAAAATAGACTAACTATAATTCTACTACTATCCTTATAATTCTAAAGTGTTACTATTTATTATATACTAATTATAGTATAGATTTAACCTTTACTATTAGAATACATAGGTAGAAAAATCTATCCCTACTATAGTAATATAATAATCCGTCCTTGCGCAAATCCTAGCTATATAGAGGGATCTTTAGTCTAGTTCTAGTATTCTTTACTGCTTATTTTTCTTAGTAGGCTTTTATTAATATAATAATTTAGCTAAACTTATAATTAGATTAGTACCCCTTAATAATTCTAGCCTTAAGTTTATTATCTATAATTATAGTTATAGTATATTCTTCGCTAAAATATCTACTAGTATCTAACTTATTATATTAGCTTTTTTACACTACTTCCCTATAGGTTACCTTTACTAGTAATCTAGAGAGCGCGTCTAGAACCACATTTAACACTCCTAGCATATATATTACCTTTAGGCTAAATTATAACAAATAATTCGTAACTTTAGCTAGTTTTAAATTAGCCTTATTAAGGTCTATTATTAATAATAAGGCATATTTAATAATACCCTTCGCTAGAGAATAGTTAGTTAATATATTAACTATAGCATTATTAGATTACACTATCTTCTAGAGCTTTCTAACACTCTATGTAATTATAGCTACCTTTGCCTCTATTAAACTATATTGTTTTTTAACACTTAATATTGCTTTAGAAAGGAATAGAATTAGCTATATCTAGTTATTTTTAATCTCCCTCCTAGGAATACTTTAACTATCCTATTCTTCTTATAGCTAGAAAATATATAGACTAAATCCCTCTTTATAAGCATTAATTTTAAAAAATAGTAGCTTCTTTAGGTTATAGTACTATAAAGTTTGTTTCTTACTTAAAAATATCTTAATATCTTTAAATGCCTTTTCCTTATCTCTAGTTAGTAAAAACGTCTTTAGTTACATTTTTCTCTTTTATATTAGCTTTAAGATACTAGTAATCTTTTTATCCTTTTCTTAAAATTCGCGTAATAACACTATTTTTTATGCCTATAATAGTTAGATTTATATATTAAACTATAGGATTCTATTACATAGAAATCTAGCTATTCTAATAAAAGTCTTAAGACTTAATAAATTACTTAGAAATATTATCTTTTAAAACGCTTTAAGCTAATTATTAGTATTTATAATTCTATTACTATTAATAATAAATCCTAGTAACTAAATAGTAAGGTAGCTAATAAATAACTTTTTTATAGTAATTATTAATCTATTCTCCTTAAGGATTTTAAGAACTATTTTAAGATAGCTTAAATGCTTTTCTAAATTATCTAAAAATATAATAATATTATTAATATATACCTAAATAAAGTATTTATGCTTCTAGAATAGTCTATCTATAAATCTTTAGGCAAAAGCTAGAGAGTTTTTAAACCCTATTAGTGCTACATTTAACGCTTCTAGACCTCTATTTAATATTATTACTATACGTGCTTAATAGTCTTATTAAATAGGTAATTAATAGAAAAAACTAGTTCTATTAAAAGAGAAATTACTTTCTTACTATAGGTATTATTTATAATATTACTTTAGTTAGGTAAAGGGTATATATCTAGTATTACTATATTGTTTAGTAGTCTTATATTAACTATAACTTTTCCTTTCCTCTCTTAGCTAGTCTCTTACTAGACTATAAACACTAGGTATATAATTACTACTAGTTTATCTAGATATAATATCTTCCCTTTTATATAGAGTTTATTATATACTTTATTAAGTTTATTAGTATCCTATTTTCTAAGTTTATAAGGCCTAATTAGCCTTATTTAATACTACTATCCCTTTATAAGATTAATTCTTATTTTCTAGTCTTCTAGCATTAGTATAATACCCCTATTATAGTAAATATTATATTTATCTATTAACTTAATAAGTTTATTTATAGCCTCTTTATTAATATTAGCTACCTATACCCTAAATTAATTAGTTATAAATAGAATTTCCTTAGGATATAAGATTCTATAAGAGAGTACTCCTATATTAACTTTCTTTAAATTAAGGTTATCTTCCTCTCCTTTAGTCTCCTTATTAGTTTTAGCCTTCTCTTTACTCTTTTCTATAATATCTTTACTAAAAAAGGCATAATATATAAATAGGTTATTAATTATATAGTTTATAGTAACCTCCCTAGCTACTATTAGATATATAACCTTCTAGTGCTTAGAAATAGTAATAGTTTTATTAGTTAGGTTATAAGTAACTATCTATCCCTAGCTAGATTTACATAAGAGTGTGTCTAGGAGAAATATTAAACATAATAGTGCATAATAAACGCTTATTTCCTAATTCTTCTATCCTACCTTCTAGGTAACTAGTATATATAACTATACCTTTAGGGGAATTATTACTATCTATGCTATAATTACTTATTAGTAAGGAACTTTGCTTACTAGTTAAAATATTTATACCTACACTATTATGCTATATACTAATCTAAATACTACCTTAGGTTATATAAAATCGATTTTTACCCTAAAATTATATAGGAAATTTATACTAAGTAGCAATTTAGGCCCTAGATTTAGTATTATATCCACTATTACTATAAAATGTCTAGTTATCTTAGTTTCGCATGCTATCCTAGGGATATAAAAGTTAAAAGTAGTGATTTTAGTAATAAAAAAGGAAGACTAGACTCCTAAGACTAGCTTTAGTTCCTACGTTCCCTATTTTATATTTACTTTATACTACTATAGCTATGCCTTATTTGCTAAGATTAATAATATTCCTATATTAAGATAGACTTAGTGGCTCTTACCTTTATTATTAAATTTAATTAGAATTTTAAGGAAAGTGTTTGCCTTTTTCCTATTATACTCTACCTTTTATAGTCTTACTATAGCCTTAATAACCTATCCTAGGCTTAGTTATCTAGGTCTAGCTAGACCTATCTTTATAGTAGGTTTCTTAACTTTCTTTCTATTATTTTTAATAAAATATATCTCTATAAAATTCAAATCTTAACCTTAGCTTTCCTTATTATTATCTTCTAAAACCTCCCCTTTTTCTACTATATAGTATTTATAGTCTTTAAGATAGGTTTTATGCTATTCTATATTAGAGTTATTCTTATATACTATAATATATATATATTCCTTTTCCTTTATAGGTGTTTTCTCCTAATGCTAAAACTGCCTTAGTTACTATAATTAGCTTACTTACCTTAATAATAAAGTTTTCTAATATTATTATTTATCTAGTTAGTTTAGTAGATTTTCCTACCTATTTTAACTAAGTCTAGGGTAATTCCTTGCTTTATTTTCTTACTATAATTTATTTTACTAAGGTTTCTAGTTTTACTTCTTAAAGGGCTAATTTTACTAGTATAACCTTAGCTAAAAACTACCTAAAAATCTTTAGGTATTTTAATTATCCTATCTATACTATTAACTTCCTAGAGGGAATTATATATTAAATAGCCTATTCTAATTAGCTTAGGCTCCTTTTGCTTCCCCTTTTAAATTACTACTAGATTTCTCTTATTAGAAATAGACTTTAGTTTTGCCTTTACCTTTTCTATTTATAGTATAACCCTTATTATATAGGTAGTTATATAAGTTATATCTCTTATTATTTACTATTATAATATATGCTAATCTTATATCCTCTTTTATTAGTATTAGATATATTTAATGTAATCCTAGGTAAAGTTTATAATATAGGTATAATAATAGCTAATAGTCTATTATCTTACTATTTGCTTTAGTATACTAGAAAATTTTTAATATAAATTTATAAAAAGATACCTCCTTTATAATATCCTCTCTTATATATTTAGCCTTATTAAGCTATGCTATTATATCCTAGACTTAAATACTAAATTCCTTTCTAACTACTATAAATATAGTTAATATTCCGCTAAATATAGCGTTCCTTTTTCCTAAATTAAGATATTACCTATACTATACTATTATATCTCCTTAGAATAGTGTCTAGACTTTCTTCTAAATAATATCTTATTAGCTAGGACTAGCGTAATATAAGTAATTTTTAACTACCTATATCTATAATTTAATATTATAAAAAATAGTCTACTTCCTATTATATATAATAAGATTATTACTAGCTTCCTTAGGCTTATATTAAGGCTTAAAGTGTCTAATATCTATAATTTTTTATATTAAATCTACCTATTACTTTATTATATTTACATGTTAAGGATTCTAGTCCTAATCTATTACTAAATCTATCTTACCTTAAATACTTAGATCTATATACTATTCCTAGTTTAGAGGGTATTATCCTTATAGATAACCTTAGTAAGGGTACTACTAAGGTTATAGGTATCCTTACTAATATTATAGTGGTATTAGTTATGCTATTAGCACTATTTAGTTTAGGTTAGTATATAGATTACTATTATACTACCCCTAGTCTATAGGTAAATATACTATTCCCTAAGTTATATTCTATAGTTATAGTGTTAACCTTACTAAGGCTCCTATACTTTATAAGCTCCTAATTTTAGTTATTAGTTTTATTACTAATTACTCTATTTCTATTACTACTTCTTCTATTATTACTTACTATATAAGCTATTATTAACTAATTACTTCCTAAAGAATCCTAGCTATATTAGATTTAGCTAGCTTAGTGTAAAGTTCCCCTAAACCTAGTGTGCTTCCTAATAGTCCTAGCTATAGGTCTCCTAGGTCTAATTTTAATAAGTAGTTAGGGGTTATAGATATTAAGTAGTAGTATTATTTTTAGGGTAGTTTTTAATCCCCTTTCCTTTATTAATTTTGCCTTTCTCTATACTATTCCTAGTCTTAGTAATATTAGTATTACTAACTAGACTAGTAGTACTCTTAGACCTTTTCTTAGACTCCTTACTACCTTTAGATTAACTAGATTTATAAAGAAATCCCTTAGATTTAGCTTTTATAATATAGGACTTAACTTAATTTTATATAAGGTATATAGTTTATAAATCTATAGTATTCTAATAAATAGGAGGTCCCTAGTATACTAGCTATTTATATCTTATTACTATTCTATTAATAAATTTATACTAGGTAAGCTTATTTAAATCCTCTTGTTTATTAATTCTAATAAGTTTTTATTTCTAATGTTTAAATTCCAGATTAGTACTATTAAAAGCTCTAAATTAGTAAATAAGTTATAATTTAGTCTTATTTACTAGAAAGTTTAAAAGGGGTTAAATTAGCGTTATAAACAGTTAGTTTTAGATATAAGGCTATTATTCTTAGATAACTAGAGGTATGTAATAAAAGAATCTCTAATTGCTACCACTTATTACGTGCTAATTTAGCATATAAGGGGTTAAATCCGTTAGAGGGGCTAATGGATTTAATAGGTTATAAATTATACTAAGTTTACTTTAGGAAAGTTACTATTAGGAGTAAAGTATATTATAAGAATTAAGTTATCCCCTACTCTAGGTTACTGAATCTAGCCCTGTAAGGGTCCCTTCCGCTTCTAGGCATTCTGCCACGTAACAAGAATGCCCGCAAGGACCTTTTTATAACTATAGTATAGGTTAGTTCTTAATTTAGAAGAAGAAACCATACTTTTCTACATCTAAAAGAGCAATATAAGATCTATTAGCTAGATATAACTGATTTTTAATTATACAACCCCTAGATATATAGTGTATTAAGCCACTAACTATATTTATATCTATTTAAGGGAAATATAGCGCTCTTTTTAGCACTAAGGTCCTATATTTTTCTAGATTTCTTTAATATAAGACCTAAAAAGTAGCCTAACTATATCCCTTAGGATAGATAGGACCCCCACTAGTTGTAATTAGTTTAGATTGCCCCTTTTAAAAGGGGTATAATCCCAAAAGCCTCTTTTAAATTAATAATATAAACCATAGAGCTAGTATTATATAATAAAGCGTTTTTTATGTCCTTATAGTGAAAATTAAAGCCATTATAGGACCTAATGTCTTTAATATCATTATTAGAATCACTAGAGCTAGAAGAAGAGCTACTATTACTAGAGCTTTTATAGCTAATCTTATAATTGCTTTTACTAGGTTTCTTATATAGTTTTAAAGCTTTGTTAGAAAGGTTAAATTTCCCTAGCATAAAAAAACCTTCTTAAAGGTCTTTATTATCCTTCTTATCCTTTTTATCTAATTTAGGGCCTTTATAGCTGCCCTTTTTCTTCTTCTTAAAAGAGCCCTTATTTTCTTTAGGGTCTTTTTCCTTCTTCTTTTAACCTTTAGGGGACTTTTCTTTCTCTTTAGTGCCCTTTTTATGGTCTTTAGCCCTATAATTTAGGGCTTTAGATATGGTAAATAATTTATCCCTCTGTTTAGCTAGAAGGTCTGCTATTAAGAACTAAAGATTTAGGGCTTCTATAGGTGCCCCTATAGCCCTATTTATTTGCATGCTAAATTGTTACCTTTTAGCCTAAGCAAGGAAGGTGGATTTTAGGGATTAAAGATATTAATTAACCTAATTAATAGGATTAATTAGAACCCTAGAAATTAATAATCTAGCTAGTAGATTATTAAAGACTGCGTTAAAGGACTCTAAGGATCCCTTATAACCTTAAAAATTTAGGTTATAAAAGTCTAAATATAGGGCCCCCTTTGGATTTTAATGCTATAAGAATATTGCCTAATAAGGAATTTATAGGTATCTTCTAGGTTCTTTTGCTAAGTTATAGCGGCTTAGGGGCCTTCTGTGTAACTATCCCTTAGTGTCAGGGAGAGCTCCTTGAAGCACTAGATGTGTGAATGCAGCCCGCGCATTGACTAGGATCAAACCCTCTGTGAGACAACGGTGGAGACAATGTATTAGAAGTACCTCCGTAGACTAGTCATTACCATAGCGCACTGTGTACCTTTCAGGTACAAAAGTCGGGTGCTGTCTGCACCTCTGATTGATCAAATTGAACGTTTTCCATCATCTACACCGACCCCTACCTTGACATCAGTCAAAACACTCAACCTACGCTCTAATTAACTAGTACGTTCCTCCTTCACGATGTCTGAAGAAACTCCAAATGTAGTATTATTATTAGAGAAGGACTAGATTAAATAGTATACGCAAATTAAGAATTACGCGGCATCCTATAGTGTCTAGGAGTATATTAACCCTAATAAGGCTAAATTACTTAAAAAACCTATAATGCCTACATACCTATAGAGGGGTTAGAGACTAGAGGTCTTACTAGATAATCCTAATGCTCTTAAGAATTAGAGAATTACTTATAAAGATATAAAGGATTAATTTAATTTTTAATATAAAGAATTATAATTTAACCTTATAAAGTATATAGCCTTATTAAAGCAAATGCTAAAGATTAGGGAATATATTTATAAGACTTTATTAAAGAATATATAAGATTCTCTTAACTTTAACACTAAAGTTAAGGATAGAGAGTTAGTTTAATATTATACTTAAAGGATTCTTAAGCTTCTTTAGGATTAGTATAAGCTAAACATAAAGAAAATACTTATTCTTATATAAACATGCCTTAATAATTATTTATAAGCTAAAGGTACCTATAATTAGTATAAGTAAGCTATAATAATAGAGATATTATAGAGAAATTATTAAGATCTTAAGACTTAATAAACTAAGGAGATAATACTATATAAGTTTATTATACCTCTTTAAAGCAAATTTAAATTATTTTAAAAGAAGTAAAATAATTTACTAATAAAGGAGAGAATTATAGATTTCTTAAGGTAGTTACTAAGTTTAAAAGAGATTATAAAGCTTTATAAAGCATATTAAAGTTAGCTAATACTCTTACTACTAAGAGATTAAATAGTTAAAGTAAATTAGAAAGAATAAGGTGCCCTTGCTCTAGGTATTATATTAAAGAAGCTTTAAAGTAGTAGGAATTATATAATTTATTTAAGGCTATATATAAGCTAAAGGTTACTCTAAAGGACTAGGAAGTTAGGAAAAACTCTAAAGATAATATTAAAAAGTATCTAAAGGAAAATCCATAAGAAAAGTCTAAGGTAATAAGTTAGAAACTAGAGAAGAAGAGTAGTAATATCTTTATACCTTTATAGAATCTAATTAATAACTTAATTATAGTTACCCTAGGTAATAAGACTATAAATATATTATTATTTATACGCTTTAAGCAAGGTTAATAGTTAAAGGAAGCTATAAATTTAACTACTAATACTATAGAAAGCATAGAATTAAGGTAAAATATAGTCCTATATAACTCTAAAGCAAATATTTATATCTTTAATAATATTCGCTAGTTTAATTAATCTAAATTTAACAAGACTATTATAACAGAGGTTAGGGCTAGAGGTATAATATATATAGCTTTAGGTTAAGGTCCTATACACATATCTATTATAAACCCTATATTATAAAGCGCAAGGATAATTATATTAGAAACTATACTGTTTATTCCTAAATTCTATGTTAATCTAGTATTAGTAATAATCCTAATAAAAGCAGGGATCTATTAGAATTAAAAGAAGGGATTTATCTATAAAGGGAACCATCCTATAGCAAGAATTTATAATATTAATAAGCTTTATATATTATTAAGGCTATTAGATAATCTAAAAGAAGCTTATGCTATAATAAGCTAACTACTAAAGCTACCTATAAAGGGAGATATAAAGCTTTAGTATTAATAATATAGTTATCTAGGTATAAAGGCTTTTATAAAACTTATAAATATAACTTTAGGTATTAAATTAATTAGACCTAAGCTTATATAATATAAGATATATGCCATAGGTAAAGCTAAGTAATAGAGATTATAAGTTATACCTAAAGGACTTCCTTAAGGACTAGGTTATAGGTTATTAGTTAATCTAGATTACTATAACTCTCCTTATTAGAATAGTAATAGGTATTAGTGTGTATTT
Organism: Epichloe scottii; assembly: GCA_021950295.1. NCBI lineage: Eukaryota > Fungi > Ascomycota > Sordariomycetes > Hypocreales > Clavicipitaceae > Epichloe > Epichloe scottii. The sequence goes on along the minus strand of CP083247.1, from coordinate 3,939,572 downwards.
ATATACCTTATAACCTTAATATATTTCTTTTACTTATTTAAGACTAAAGATAGTATTTATAATAGCTTCTATATAATAATAGGCTTTCTAAGCACTTAATTTAGCATTTAACTATAATTTTTACATAGTAATATTAAAAAAGCCCTCTTTATAGAGAATATAAAAGATAAGATAGCCTTTACTAGTATTATAGTCTATAATTTAGCTCCCTTAATACCTAGTTAGAATAGCAAGGCAAAGAGATCTAGGGGGTGGTTAAGTAAAAAGCTTATATATTAAGCCTTAAGGCTTAGTTTCTATTAGAACTTAATAATAAGGTATTTAACACTATAGTTTATCTCCTAAATTAAATACCTTTTAAGTATTATAGGAATTAGATTATACTATACAAACTTTAGTAAAATTAGGCTAGGAAAACCATCCCTACCTACTTATAGATAGTAAAGATCTAAAAACCCTTAATTACTTATCTTTACGCTTATAGATATAAAGCATTTCTAATAATAACAAAGGCTCTAGAGCATATTAAATTATATAACGTAATCCCTTAATTAAAGCAAAAAGCTTATATTAGTTACCTTATTAGTTATTAAGGCAAATCCTAGTATATTATCTAGGTGCCTATATTATATAATTAGAAGGTTATTATATTAGCATATGTTTAATTTAATAAGAACTCCTTCTTTAAATAGGAAGAAAAGCTAGAATTAGCTTAAAAGGAGAAGATATTAATAATTACGCTACTTAAAGAGCTTAAGGCTAAAGACATTAAAGAAGAAATTAGCTAAGACCTTATTAGAATAGAACTTAAAGAGGATAATTAAGCCTTTTTACTATTAACTATAGAATAGGAAAATAAGTAGTTTAAAGCAAAAACACTACCTTAAGTATTAGGGTAAGAAGGTAACTATATTAGTGCACTTTTAACCCCTCCTAACTCTTCTTATAAGGCGCTAGTTACTATAGAGAATATAGAGATTTAGATACTAGGTAATAATGCGCTATTTTATAAAATTAATAAATTTATATATAAAGCAATATCTAAACACACGGATACTACTATAGATACTAGTAAAATTACTACTAAAGGCAGTAAGGCAGTAGAGAATTATTATCCCTATAATAATAGCATTAATCTAGATAATATTATAACTAGAAAACGCTAAAGAAAGGAATTAAGGAAAGCTAGATAAGCATAGTTTTCTTCTGCTTTTTTAATAGTATTCTAAGGCACTTAATATAGTTTATATATTAAAGATATACCCCTAGAACCTACCTATTATTATTAAGCTATAGCCTTAGCCTATTATAACCACTAGAAGGAAGTAATTATAAAGAAGCTTTTAAAGCTTCTATCCTTAAACTACTAGGAGGATATACTAGATAAATTATTTAATCTAGAATACTATAAGGATATTATTAACCTTAGCTAGGTTTTTAAATATAAAACTAATAAGAAAGGCATAGTTATAGAGTTTAAAGCTAGAATAGTTATATAAGGCAATTAATAACTAAAAGATAACCTTAATAACTACATAGCTATGCTTACTTTATAATCTCTATGTATACTACTTATAGTCTATTATACTAATAATCTTAATACTTATTAATATAACGTTTAGAATGCCTTCTTATATATAGAACTTAAAGAACCTATCTTTTATAAACCTCTAGAAGGTATAAATATAAGAGGTTATCTCTAGAAGATAATATAAGCATTATATAGGCTAAGAGAAGCTCCTTAATAATAGTTCCTATATCTAATATAATTCCTATTAAAGATAGGCTTTATCTAAGGAAAAGAAGACCTATATATCTTTATAAAAGACGGTTTTATCCTATTTTTCTATATAAATAACATTATAGTAATGTATCCTAATGGATTTAAAGCAGAATTTAAAGAGCTTTATAAATAATTAATAAATAGTCTAGATATTAAAGACTAAGGTAACCTAAAGTAATTCCTAGGTATTAAAATCATTAGGAATTATAATACTAAAGAGATATAGTTATTATAGGAATCGTATATTTAAAAGATTGCTTAGAAATTCATCCCTAATATTATTAATAGTAATTTAAAGAGCTTAATCTTTACTCCTCTCCCTATAGCTATAATCCTTACTAACACTAGTAAAGCTACTAATAAAGAGATTAATTACTATAGAGTAGTTATTAACTCTTTAGTATATCTATGCATTATTAGAAGGCCTAATATAGCCTTTATAGCATTAAAACTTACCTCTTTTATAATAAACCCTTTAGTAAAGCATATTAAGTTTGTAAAAGGAGCGATTTTATACGCCTAGAACACAAAGAAGCTATATATCTAATACTTAGAAGTAAATAGCTTTAATACGTTATTTTCTAGCACTAATGCTTCCCTTAGTAATAACCCTAATACATATAAATTAATATAAGGTTATGTCTTTATTATATATAGTACTATAATTAATTAGAAGTCTAGTAGGCAATATTACATAATAACCTTAAGTATAGAAGTAAAGCTCTTTGCCTTAAATTATAGCGTAAAAGAGCGTATATCCCTTAGAAGGCTACTTTATAATATTAAGGTCCGCGTGCTACTACTATTAATTATCTAGTGTAATAATAAGTAGATAATTCGTATTATAGAGTATAAGAAAGGAAGGCTTTAAACTAGCCTTAAGCATCTTAATATAAATTAAATATAGATTTAAGAGCAATATACCTTAGGCAATATTAAGGTAAATTAGTTAAAGACCTCTAAGATACCTATAGATAGCTTTACAAAGCCTCTATTAAGCCAAATACATAGGGATTTCTATCACTAGATTAGCTTATAGGAGATTCCTATGTAATTATAACACTAGGAATTTATTATAATCTCTTCCTACGCTTATTAACTCTAGCTTTAATAGATATCTTAGCTAGGGGGGTGTTAAGGAGAGCTCCTTAAAGCACTAGATATGTAAATACAGCCCGCGTATTAACTAGGATTAAACCCTCTGTAAGATAACAGTGGAGACAATATATTAGAAGTACCTCTATAGACTAGCTATTACTATAGCGCACTATGTACCTTTCAGGTACAAAAGTCAGGTGCCGTCTGCACCTCTAATTAATCAAATTGAACGTTTTCTATTATCTACACCGACCCCTACCTTGACACTTAGTAATATTAGGATAATAGCTTAGTTAGCGTTCCCTAGCGCCCTAGAATCCTCCGGATTATCTAGAAAATTAGGCATGCCTAAAGCTCTAAATTAGATAGCTAGGGCTTATTTTTATTAATTAAAAATTTTAGCTCCTTTAAGCTTTATAGTCTCTAGGAAGCTATAAACCCTCTTATTAAATTCTTTAATAATAGAGTTATTAAAAGCAGCTTATATAGAACTAGATTCTAGTTCTTAAACTTAAATAGGTTATTGCTATTAAATTAGCTACTGAATTAGCTGTTGAATTTAGGGCCTACTAGCTTCTACACCCTCTATACCTTTATTTATAGCTATAGTTAAGCTTTCTAGCTTTTCTAATAGCTAGTCTATAGCGGCTTATTGCTTAATAACCTGCTCTGTAAGCTAGTTATTTAGTACCTCTTGCGGACTTATCTTAGGGACTTATTACCCTTATTCTAGTTAATTAGTACCTATCTTCCTATTTTATAGAAGGGAAGTCTTCTATTCTTATAGATATTCCTTTTTATAGAAGGGAATTACTTCTATCCTTACTTTAAGCTTTCTGTTTTATAGAAGGGAAGTCTTCTTTTTTAACAAATTTTTCCTTTTTAGAGAAGGGAAAAGCTTCTATAACTATAATTAATTCCTTTTTATAGAAGGGAATAGCTTCTTTTTCCTATTTTATAGAAGGGAAATCTTCTATAGGGTGTGTATAAGCAGTCTAAAAGAATTAATAGTAATAGAAGCTAGGCTTATAACCTATTGGAATATAGGGAGCTAATACTAGCTAGCAATAGCTATATAGGTATAGACTCTACGGTTAGGGACTAATAGAGCCGCAACGTTAATTAGGTTAACACAATGTAATAAAACGTTATAGTAGATATCACTATTGAATTCCGATTTAGATAGCTTTTATAATAGCTAATATATTAATAGAATTAATTTTAGGGATGTTATGCAAGTAATGCGGCTTGATTTAGTTAAGAGGTTTAGCTAACTAGTCTTTCTCTTATAGACCCTCTAACTATATTAGTGGATCTAGGTTACTAGCTAGGTCTCTAGGGCCACTTTTAATTTTCCGCAAAATTCATTTGTATGGAAAAACCAAAAAATTAACTTACTACTATATTAGCTAGATGCCTATATGCACTAAATTTTTAACTAAAAAATATCTTTGTATAATTTAAAAGCCCTGCTTTATAGCTCTAATTTGCTATACGTAAGACTTTTATATAACCTCTAGTTATTAAGAAAATCACAGTTAAAGATTAGGTATAGGTTACGTTACCTTCCTAATCTAGTCTAGTTATTATGGCTAGGGTTGTGGCTGCGTTACAGCTATAATTGACTTAGTAAGTTATCCACTTGACTTAGTTATTTAATTAACTTAGTTATTCACACAGTTAGTCGCAGCTGTTAACAGCTGCAACATGGCTATTGACGGCCACCACACAACTGTTAACAGCTGCAGTGCAGCTGTCAGGCTTGTAATGCAAGCAACAACAAGAGCCTTATGACTAGAAAAGGGCTATAAAAATAGGTCTTATTTTTAACAAGTTTCACCAAAGGTAATGCACTAGTGCAATGATGTTAAAGTTAACGATATTATAATAGATTGATTAATAATAGATAAAAGAGAGAAGACAAGGAATCTAGCTAGGTGGCAAAAGGGAAAAAAGGGGAAAAGTGGGCCTGCAGTGGCAGGGCAGTGCGGACGGTGTAGGGGCTACACGCAATGCAACCAATTACATCGCGTGTATTATTTAGTGGCCTCACTCTTGTCCTAGCCTTTAGCCACGATTAAACTAAAGCTTCTCTAAAGGAAGCTACACTAGTAATCTCTCTTTTTCCTTTGTGGCTAAAAAGCTTAAAAACGCAATAAAAATCAAATCAAAGGAAAGTGTTAACGAGTGAATCCCTTAATAGAAATCCGCTGCTCTGATTAGTCCGCCTAGCCTTAGTCTCTCTAATTGACCTAATCGAGTCCGTGATAATATCGTAGGCCTAGCGTAAGGGTCCGTGATATCTTTTAACTTTTCTAATGCTATTGTGGGCCTTTATAGGTGCTTTATTAATATTAATTAACATTAGGTAAGCCTAATGCTTAAATTCCGCTAAAGCAAAGTTCTTGCCTACATTATAAACAATCCAATCTAGAGGGCTAAGATAGGTATTAATCTAGCACTCTCTAATAGCATCCTAGATATTATAAGCCTTTTACTTATTAGGGTTAAGGAATTAGGCTACTTAAAATAAAGTTACTAAATTAATAATATAAAGGACTAGCTAGTTATTAATCTATATAATATTAATAATAATCTTGTAGTTAAAGTTATAGTTATCCTTAATTATAAATTTAAATTAACTAGGGCTTTTACCCTTTATCTAGTAATAGTAATAGATCTTAGTTAACTCCTTAATTATATAATATTTAATATTATAACTAGCTTATTAAAGGATCTTTATAAGCTATTAAACTAAGGGATAACTAAATCTTTAGTATAGTTAATAAATTTCTCCTTTAGAAAGGTAAAAGATAGCTATTTCTTTTACCTCTAATAGCTACTATAGGTAACCCTATTAGTATATAATAGGTATAGTCTTATTACCTTAAATTAGTATATTAGTAAGGTTATTAATCTTAATATTTATCTTATCTATATTAGTAATAGAGAAGAGAAAGGGTATAGTAGTATTAAAAATATAAAAGTTAAGTTAGCTAAGTTCTATAGGTATATAAATAATACTATATATTATTACTACTCTAGCACTAAATTTAATAATATACTATTTATAGGGTATAATCTTTAATAAAGGTATTAACTTTAATAGGGCTTTAACTTATATAATCCCTATAGTTAATTTACCTATTATACCTATATCTAGTATAATCCCTCTAAAGATCTCTTTAGAATAGTATTCTTTAGAAATATATAAACTTAATTCTTTATTAAAGCCTTATACTTAGTATAGCTTTTACTTAAGAAAAGCATATTAAAAAGCTTAATTATTAAGGGTAGTAAGAATATCTATATTAGTAAAGTTATTAGTAACCTATAGCCCTAAGTAAAAGAATTATATAATACTAAGGTATACCTTTAAGATTAACTTATCTTTACTATTATTATTATTATTATAAGTCTATATAAAAGCCTCTAGATAAGATTCCTATTCTCTCTTATCTCCTTTATTCCCCTTATAAGAGGTAATAAATACCTAGAACTTTTTCTCTAATAGTAGTATATAATAGTTCTTACTAGCTTACTATCTCTTCTTTTCCTTCTAATATTTTATATTAGTATATTTTAATAACTAATATCTATTCTTACTATAGATAAAGTATTATTTAGGGTTCTATTTTAGAATCTTATAATAGCCTTCTCTTCCCTAGTTTTATTATCTATATTAATAATCTATAAATATTACTTTAGATAAGTCTTTCTCTTAGTACTAGTAATACTAAGTACTTCTCTTACTAGACTTTATAATAGTAATTAACTTATAAAGGTCTCTTATAAGATTCTTAAAGCCTAAGGAGTAAATATACTCTATTACTTAGTATTTAGGTATACTAGTAATAGTATTTAGTATTTACTTATAAAGCTCTATATTTACTATATTAGAGGGGTATAGCCCTTTATAAATTCTCTTAAGGGTAGTTAATATAATCTTAAGATAGTTAAGCTTATTTTTTAGGATTCTTAGTAATAATCTTACTAAGTGTTATATTATTTTACTTATACTAGTAGAATTACTAATTACTTTCTATCTTAAAGTAGTAATAGATTTTAGTAATTATTTCTTTATAGGAAAAGCTTTTTCTAGAGAGGTAGTTAAGGAAGTATTATTTAGTATCTCCTATTAGTATAATAAGAAAGGCCTTATAATAATAGCTCCTTAGAAGGTTAATCTAGTTATATTTACTCTTAAAGAGTATTATCTTTAGTATAAGAAAGTTATAGAGCTTCTTACTATAGTAATTACTATCCTTATATATCTTTATAAGCTTAGAGATCTTTTTTATAATTTACTTATTAAAGAGGGGTTATAGTATAGGAGGGGTAAATTACTATAATTAATAATACTATTAAAATTACTATTTATAATATAATTAAGGGTAGTATAATTATTCTTAGAAAGGGTAAAGAGGTTATTAGGGGTAAGAGAAGGGAACTTCTAGGGTTAGAAAATAGGTAGGTTACTATACTTAGGGCTTTAGTAGTTTAGAAGATCTTAATCTATCTTTTAGCTATAGGGATTTTATTACTTCTTAGAGTGTTTATTTTAATACTATAGTAATTAGAAGTCCTAGACCTTAAGTAATATAAACACTATATTCTTACATAGAGTTTTAGAGCTCTTATAGGATTTTACTATAAGCTCTTTAAAATATCTCTTTAGACTAACCTTTAAAGTCTTCTTTAAAGGTCTTTTAAAGGTCTTTATTCTTTTAGCCTTAATATTTATTAGTATAAATAAACCTTATAATATAGTTATTTAGCTTATATTATATAGCTATCTTAGGGTTTAGCTATATAAGTTCTCTCTAGTCTCTTATAAGTACCTTAGAGTAAGGCTATAGTTATTTAGGTAATTTTATCTCTAAAGGTCTCTTATAGACCTTCTCTAAAGGTATTTTAGGTATTATACTTTTAAGGAGAGGTAATTAGGGAGTTTTCCTTATAAATAGTCTAGCTTCTAGTGCTATCTTATAGTAAATAAAATTAGGGAGAAATAATTTATTAATATAATAAAGCTATAAAGCCTAATTAAATAAAAAAACTAAAGGGAAATAAAATAATAGTATAATTTTCCCTTTACTATTAAAAGTAATAGAATAAATAGGAAAATAGGAAAAATAGAATAATTAAGATAAATAGGAAAAATAGGAAAAATAGGAAAAATAAAATAAACTAGGTAAATAAGTTTATAATTATTATAAGAGAAGGGATATAAGGAAAGTAACTCTATATAATATACATAGAGTATAGAGAAGTAAAGATAGTTATAGTAAAAGTAATAATTAAAGAAAAGCAAAGAGCTCTAACTCTATATAATATATATAGAGTATAGGGGAGTAAAAACTATTATAGTATAAGTAATAATTAAAGTAAGAAAAAGAGAAGTTATAGTTAAGTTAGCTAGCTTAGCTAAGGTTATATTAATATTAGGTTTAAGTAAAATACCTTATAGCAATAGACTTAGTTATTTAGTTATTTTTCTTATAATAGATAATAGGAATAATCCTATAATCATAATATCCTATAGGCCTAAGGGTTAATAAATTAATCCCTTAGAAGCCTAATAAGTCTATAAATCTAGTCTCTTCCTTTAGTATAATCTATAGTTATGCCTCTTTACCTAAATAGTTTAGGGACTTAAGAGATAAGTAGCTATAGCATTTATAGGAATGTCTTTTCTTTTATAATCCTAGCTTATCTATAGTTATAAGTTAACCACTAATTAGTGTTAGTTTTACTAAAGGTAATACACTAGTGCAATAATATTAAACTTAATAATGTTATAATAGATTAATTAATAATAGATAAAAGAGAGAAGACAAGGAATCTAGCTAGGTAGTAAAAGGGAAAAAAGGGGAAAAGTAAGCCTATAGTGGCAGGGCAGTGTGAACGGTGCGGGGGCTGCACGCGATGCAACTAATCGCATTACGTGCATTATTTGGTGGCCCCACTCTTGTCCTAGCCTTTGGCCACGATTGAACCGAAGCTTCTCCGAAGGAAGCCACAGTTATCTAATAATATTATTATAACTACTAGATAGTAAATAGCTATATTATAGCTAATAAATCTAAAGCTATTTAGGAGCCTAGCTAAAAGTAGGGGGTAATTGTAAGGCCCTACTCCTAACATAGGTGCACCCTGTAACACACTATGCCCTAGGGCTAGGTCCACGTGACGCTGGCGAACCACTAGCTATAAGACAGCGGCTCGCACACATAACACACTTAGACCTAGCAAGCTTTAGTTAATATACTAAGTGCCCCTATACCTCTTGCCTAGCTATCCCCTTGTTCTTACATATATTGCTTGAAAAAAGAACTAGAGTCCTTATAAGAGGGTAGGATTTGTAAATTATACAAAAAAACTACTTGCTATAATAGATTATAGAGGAAGAAGATATTCCTATAGGTAGCGTATATAGCATTGCGTAGCGCTATTAATATTAAATTAAGGGTTAAGATTTACTATGCCTAGGATAGCTAAAAAAATTATCTAATTATAATAAAAGAACTATTATTTAAATTATTACTAGAGACCCCTTTATCTAGAATAAAAAGCTTCTTTAGGAGGTATCTCTAGCGTGTTCTATTATAACTCTAACCTACTACCTTTAAGCAGAGGGCATTTAATATAAGCGCGTAATTTAATAACTAAAATTAACACTAGATAATGTATTTTAGAGGCTAAGATTTACATAGTAGTATCTTTATTAGCTACTCTCTTAGTGGCGTAAAGTTTTTTCTCTAATAAGGTTTCTATAGCAAGTTCTAATAGTTTAAAGCTAGGGTAGTGTTTTATATATTATATAAGTAAAAGTACCCTATTAGAGAATCTCTTATAACTAATTAATAAAAAATCTTTAGGAGAGAGACTTTAACTAGACTTTATTTAACTAAAGCTATGTCTAACACGCAAATTACTAATATTTTAGGGTGCTTATAGCGCATATAAACACTCTTTATTATATATACTAGTTAGTAATCTAGATTTTACTTAATAAGGCATAATATTATAAGTAATATATAATACCCTATAGTCTAAATTACCTATAATTCTAGAACTAGGTAATATCTTTATATATAATAATGCTCCTATATTTAGAGGTTAATTAGTATAGAATTAGTTACGTAATTAGTCTTTATAGAATAGGATTAATTTACTACTATAGCTAGCATATTCCCCTAATCTTAACCTAATTAAGAACCTTTAAAAATTATTAAAAGAAAAGATTTATAAGTGCTATCCTAACCTTTCTAATATAATAGAGAGTATAGGACTATTTAAGAGACTTAAAATAGCTACTATAGAGTGCTAGGAGGATTTTAGTAAGGACCTTCTTAAGAGGCTAATTATTATAATGCCTTACTAAGTTAAGGCTCTTAATAACGTAGAAGGGTGGTACACTAAGTATTAGTTACACTAATTAGTAGAGAATTTATTAAGGTATCTACTGTCTATAATAAAATTTAAATTGCACTTAAATTGGTAGAGAAATCGCGGTTTAAATATTTACACTAGGTACGCGCGATACATAGTCGCGTTGCTGCTGCTTCGGAATTACTAGGACCCACTGTAATTAAAAACGTTCCTATTATATAATTAGAGGTGTAAATAGCACCTAAATTTTGTACCTAAAAGGTATATACTGTGCTATAGTATAGGCTAGCTAAAATAGGTACTTCTAATACATTGAGTCTACCGTTGTCTTAAGGAGGGTTTTATCCTAGTTAATGTGCGGCGCCCTTATACAACCTATGCTTCAAGGAGCTCTCCCTAACACTATGACTTGTTTGTTTTCAATTTCGCGGTTCATAGCCATGAAGAATCGATCTGCGCTCACCTCAAGTTGCACGTATTAATAATGTGGTGCTCTGCTGGCCGCAGCAGTTGAGCAGTGGCTGTTGCACGAAGAAAGAGGCGCAGCCGACTGACTAATTTGTACGTTTATTATTATCCCTTGTTGTGCCTTGCAACCCAGCAAATTTCCCCACCAGCCTTGAAAATATGTCGACGTCATGGGAGGCAAACGGCCCCAGTAACTCTCCCCAACAGAATTGAACATGGCAAATTTGGCAAGTTCAGATTTGAACATTTTCTTCCTCGGTCAAATGATTAAATTATTCAGAACCCGAGTATCGAAATGGCGAACAAGTTTGTGCTACGGATCACCGCTGGCCCAAGCTATGATGCAACGACGCACGTTGAAATTCCTGTGAACAAATCCGAGCCAACAAGCATCAAGGGCGACGGGGCCGATATCGAACTGAATGTGAGAATACAGGATTACAATGGTCTCCCCTAGGATCGCCGTCTACATCAGCGTATTTCTCAACGGAGCCCCACGCACATAACCAGGACCAGTACAGCATTTCTTTTCAATTTACGCCGCACAATCGCGCCTCTTCCGAAAACAACGATGATAAAGACAAAAGCGCCGATAACGAGACGGCGAGTGAAGGAATAAGTGGTCATGATCTTCAGTTTGGCAATGATTTTGACCGTCCTATTCGTGATAAACTGCCTCCCGGATTCAACACTGCTTTGAGAATTGTGAGATATTGGATTGATCCTGGCCTCGATGGAGACGCCTACGCAGACAGGCCATACCTGTATGGCCCTGCTCTGAGTTCCTTCAACTCTTTTCACGTAGGCGCTGGCGTCTGCGATGCGGATAAGGGCGGTCTGTGGTTCGAGGAAGGCGGCGACGAAGAGGGCATAAAAGTCCGGCAAGCGGTAGGCATGCCGGATGACCGTAAAGCACGCATGAAGTGGGCATTGCGAGACGACAGTAAGACAAAATGGGTTTTTGAGTATGGGAAGACATACGGGCTCGATTTTTACAATCCCTACATCAACTTTACAAACTTGGCTCTGAAACTGCCTGGGTTTCATTTGCCAATTGTAAAACACTGGGATGGCCAAGGCCTAAGGTACGATAATCCACTCCTTGTGTTCTTCATTCTCGTCTAGTCTATGTGCAAGTTTGCTCATCATTGGCTTGCTTTTCTGCTCCCACAAGGCAAAGATTTGTTTCTTACTCTATGGGATCAACCTTTTCTTCTTTTTCTCTCCTTTTTTTCGTTTGTGCAACGTTTTGATAATTTTCTCGTTTAACTTAGATCCCCCAGGCGCTCACACGAACTTAGATATGTCCTGCGAAATAAACGAACGGAGGAGGTATACCTAGTAATCGTATTTACCATTTACCTACGGGAAGACGTCAACGAGGACGGCACACTCAAAGAAGGCGCGGCGGAACGAGTTGTGGAAGGAATAGATGGTGAAAACAGGAGTCGCGAGGATCATGATGAAGACCAGGCATTGAAAGAGGCCGAGGCGAAACTAGGGCAAAAAGTTGCAAGCAATGAAACAAGTGCGGATGATGTCGACTAATTTATGTTTCGTAGTCTCTCTGCCTTACATATGGCAGCGAAGGAATTAATGACTTGGTTTCCGCCTTCCACTTCCATCTCTTTGTTCGCCACTAGGTAGCGTCGAGCTTATGTATATACAAAGAAGGGTAACTCCAAAGTAGTGGGTACGAATGCAATGCGGCGGGCGAAGACCAGCGATATGCGGTGGCGAGATTTGGTAGTGGTACTCTCTCAGTTCCTGCGTTCCAGATCCGATGCCTCAGCACAGACCTACATAAGGCTTGTCTCTAGACACGACGACAATCGGCAGTAGTCAACAGACAAGTACTCCAGAAGCTTCATTGACCTCGAGCAGTATTGCTTATCGAAAAGCATCCTCGACGATTACAGGTGATTCCGAGACAATAACTGGATCTGCAGACAGGGCAGCAGAGGAAAAGTCGGTGGGGTGTTTATCGCTTTTCTACTTGCCGTCTTCATATGTGTCATGATGGCGAAGAAACGCGGCAAATGTTCGATCGGAAACATCAATACAAACATGGATACTCAAACCGGGAGTATATACTAAAACGACCCATCCATGACTGCATCGCCGTCACGGGGTCGTCACCAATGTAGGCTTGAGCTTGATTCGTTATAAACGCCTTTTGGTATAACCTTGATGAGTCCGAGCAAGCTGGCCAGTCCTTCGCAGAATGATAACGGTGTCTTGATCCGTAACCCGGAATCGGACCCAGCAGAATTGCAAGGGAAGACGAGAATTGAGGTGGACAAATGAAACGACTCGCACCGGGGTACTGGTTGGCAGAGCATGGCCGAGCAACCAGGAAGATGTGGCATACTCGTTTGACTCGAGATCGGTAGAGTTCGCGATCGCCAAAGCTTCATTCTGAGCGATGCTAAATTTACAAGCAGTTACAAAACCGGGGCAATCACCGGCCACATGCAGTGTACAGATTTAATCTTCACCGCCTACATAGGCGTGAGCTGAGGCCTGGCTTCTAGCAGAGAACGACAAGAGATGAGGCTACTGCGAACAGGAAATTTGTTCACCTTGATGACGTGGGGAAGAAATTTTTACGTATATGCCAGTTGTCCGAAGGGGTATTGAATGATTTTGTTCCCGTAATCCCTTCAATGTTTGGTGTTGTATTGTGACGGCATTTGTGTGTATTCCCCGCTTCGACTTTATTTGGTGAAACTTGCTCGTCGCCGTGTTCGCTTGGGATAGCTCGTTCGAACTCCTAACCTAGGCGTAAGCTTCAACGTTCACACTATGACTGGACTTAATTTCGATACGGGGCGCGGTCATCCCGCCGAGATGCTGTTTTGTACAGGATCCTATGGCCGCCCGAATTAATCGGCATCACAGAAACAGGCTAAGCGTCGGTATCCATGGCTGTTCACTATATAACTCGCCAAATCATTAACGGAAAGGACCTGACGAGCCAGTTGATATGTCCCCTCCCTATCGCGATATATCTCTTTTTCATTAACAGTGGCCGGAGAGTACTTACTAGATGGCGTTACTATTCTTTATTTTGAGAAAAAGAAAGCGAGAAGCCACCATACAGCTCTTTTCCCCACCTTTCGCAAGGTGCTTTAATTAGAGATCGCCTCGCTTTCCCTAGTCAAGGATTCCCCGGTTTCTATAGGATAGCCTTAATTTGATAGAGGGAAAGCGGGAAGCTGTCTCACAGCTCTTTTCCCTGACTTCTGCAGATGCTTCAAACCACGAATCGCTCCGCTTTCCCTGACCACAACTATTGGAGCTGGTTGAGATCAGCTCTATTACAATCAGCCCAAAACGTTGAGTTGGGCAATTACTCGAGCTGCTTGTACCCGATCCTTATTCCCGTAGAATCCCCATCGAAGTCCCACTTTTCTTTTTCTTACATACTTGCTCCGTATTACCGCACGACACCCGTCAAGTTTTCTCTGGCCAAAGTCTTCTTGAGATAAGCTAGCGTCTCCCCTCACAATTGATCTTATTTTCACGGTAGTTCTCGTTCCAGCGATCTAATTTGTCTCCGTTTGGAACCAACATTTAGATGACCTCTGTAGAAATTGTAGAGGGTTACCAGGGGCTAAATTTCAGCCCCATCATCGCTTCACCACGACTTGCAAAACCCCAGCCTTCACAATCCCTCCCCCTTCTTGCATCATTCCTGCGACTTCCACAGCGCCTTTTAGCATGGGGGTGGCCACAGCGAGGTGCGAGGGCAACTCCTCACGACCGTCACGTTATTCCCGTTCAACCCCGACTTACTCCCGGTTCTTGCAGCTGTTTCCTCTCTCACTCACAGATAAAAGCCGCTTCCGCATCGTCTCGTCTTGGCCGAACACATCGGCAGTAATTTGTCCTTATGTCTGGCGTACAGTAGGAAGCCATCGCTGTCCTGCGTGTGGACGGCTATGTATGCCTCTGATTGACCCATCTTCAACAAAGGTCACTCATCTTCACAGCTATTGTTGCCGGTGCATTTTTTCTCCCCCTCCCCCAATACTCTTGAGTAATCCGCCATGGTTACGGTCGTCAATTCTACTTGCATCTCTGAAGAAGGACGCTGCAAGGTTTTGGAAAAAGATCCCCCAACACAATCCTTTTGCAATGCTCCTTAAAAATGTTTAACGGCCACGATGGATGGGAAATCATACGATGCCACAAGTCGTGGGGCGCAATTTGACGAAACCAGTCCCTTCAAGTATTTCTATCTGTCTTTTGATACGGTCATGCCAACGATCCCAACCCCGCAGATTCAGCAATGAGAACAATCTTCCGTTATGTCCCGACTTGAAGCCTTACATCTCTCCTTTGAAATGGAGCTCAGCTAGGAAAAACGTCTCTCTAGCGCTGTCATGCATTGCTACATTTCTCACAGCATACACGGCAGGCTGCTATTCACCACCAGCAGGTGCTATTGCCCATGACCTCAATACAACTCGCCTTGTCACGTTGGTTGGCATCACTACGTTTTGCATGGGTTTCGCATTTGCACCCATGGCATTGGCCCCGATTTCAGAGATCTGGGGTCGTTTTCCAGTCTTTGTCGTTGCCAGTGTACTCCGTAATATTCGTCGTTTTTCAAGCAGTCTGTTCTGTCATGCCCCACATTGCGGGACTTCTCATAAATAATAGCCCGATTTCTTGTTGGAGTTGGCGCGTCAGTCTTCAGCTCCTTTGTTGGTGGAGTCATTGCAGACCTGTGGGATAAAAGCGAACGAAACACGCCGATGGCTCTACTCAGTGGCTTTGTACTTGCTGGGACTGCTGCTGGCCCATTGGTTGGCTCAGCCTTCATGGAAACACTTGAGCAAACAACGTTAGCTTGGAAATGGACCTTCTGGCACCAGGTCATCATGGACGGCATGCTTTTTATTTCCTTGGTCTTTTTGTTCAAGGAGAGTCGGGCCTCTGTCTTGCTGAGCAAAAAGGCAAAAAAGCTGAATTAGTGGTACGAAGAGTTGGAAGCGAACGGTGTATTTGGAATGTACTTGCTAGACTCTTCGATGCTGATTGCTGCACGATCGGCATCGCCTAGCGATAACTGCTTGTATGGTGCAAACGACCTGGAACAAGACTTTGTTACTGTATCTGTGAAGCGAGGAAGACTTCTGCGCATTTGATGGGTCGTCGAGGAAGATGAAAACCGACCTCCTGTGCTCCAGATGATGGCCACCTCTGTAAGACGTCCTTTTCACATGCTTTTCACCGAACCAGTGGCCTTCTGTTTCTCCTCTGGGCAGCCTTTTCATGGGCAGTACTTTATCTATCCTTTTCTGTTGTTCCTTTTCTGTATTAGAATAGTTTCGATCTGTCCAGTCGAGTATATGGAGCTATTATGGCCGCTTCGGTTGTCGCCACAACGGTCAGCATTCTTCAACAGCATCTGCTTGAACATCCTCAGTGGCGGACTTACGGTGAGGATTTCATGTACTCTGATTCAAAGTTCTGGGCATTCATGAGGAAGAACTTCCCTACCGACTCACCGGAGGTACGCCTGTATTTCGCCTGCATTACAGCTTTGTTTCTTCCTGCTGGTTTGTTGGGAGGCTTCCTAAGCCCAGATTACATGAGTGGTCATGCAGAAGCCATTGGGTTAGGTTTTGCGATCTGGGGCATTTATTCAATCTACCTTGCCACATTCAATTATCTTGCCGACACGTACCACGTTTACGCATCTTCAGCATTAGCTGCACATATTTTTTGCCGTGATGTTCTTGGCGGTGTTTTCCCACTCATTGTCAATGCAATGTTTGGCAGCCTGGGCCTCAAGGGCGCTGGAGGCATGCTTGGTGGGATCGCCCTGGTTCTTTGTGCTGTTGATTTTTGGTGAAAAGATCAGGTCAAAAAGCAAACTTGCAATTGTGAGTAATCATTCATGATAATATTGGATACGCAACATGACTTCCCTGACAACTTCACAGTCTCTGCAACAATAGCTGCGCTAATCAGAGGTTGTCTATCCATGTTTTGGTTAAGACGATGAATATTTAAGCCTTCCTTACTCGAGGAATTTGGACCACGACAAAACTTGGTGATCAGCATGCCGCGGTAGTTCATTCACCATTCGGCCATTGGAATCATGGTCATGAGTCGGACATGGCAAGATATGATAGTTTTACAGTATTTTTGAACAGCAGCAAAGTAAATGAATCGCATGAGAACAGATGTGAAACCGCTTACGCTAGCTAGGCTTAGGCCTCAGAAGCAAATGATCAAAATACCAGTCGCACAACGCGCATCGGACTACAAATGCTATTTTTTCCATATCCGCGCCGGTTAGTTATTCTAGTTTGCACATTCCTGCATCAGCTGGAAATTAATGCGGTCTTTTGATACATCATCTGTGCTCTTCATTGTTTGTATGACTCGGCATAATGAAAGATGCAGTCCAATACGACCCCCGCAGAAACCATGCTCATGATCCAGTGGGTTGGCGAAATGCAAATGGCATTGGCCAATTGACAAAGATGGGTTATCAATGTCCAGATTTGTAACATTTCTGGACGTATATTTTATGTACTTTCCTTCTTCTTTGAGGCTCATAAGACTAGCCGCATGAAGTTGCATGTCTACTTCGACCTGGCCTTTTCAGCTTGTGCCTGCTCGTAAATCCAGTCGTTCAATCCATTCTTGTTCCTGAGTTCGGCATCATGTCAGAGTTGAAAGGCGCTGAAGTACTATTTTCAAGACCTTGGATTTGCTCACCTTGCAATTTCTATGGCATAAAACTGCATTCGCGGAACTATATTGCACAACATGTTAGGCAAAGCCGATTGAAGATAGCTGAACAATATTGAACGAATACATACCGAAAACGGTTGTGCTCTCCTCATACTCCACCTTGGAATTGTTTCGGACCATTGTGCCAAAGTTGTAATCGTCAATTTTCTTCTCGTAAGCCATCATGAAAACTCTCCAGCGTTCCTTTCCGCTCTTGCTCTTCATTTCGTCTTCGTCGATGGTGGCGGCGGGGTTGAACTCGGGGAAAGCTTCCTTGAGGTGGTCATAAATTTCATCATCCATTTTGGTGAGTCGTAACGACGAGCCTTTGACCTTTTCAAGTATTGACCAGTATGTCTGCATGTGTTGAACGACTGCCGACAGACTTAGCGACCGATGTACTTTTCGGGGGCGGAAGGAAGAGTTCGCGAACCTTTGACAGCAAATTGCTTCTCCATCTGCATTGAATTAGCTCAAGATCGTTGTTGCATTCAGCGCTCGGCCACACCGGAGAGGGTGCGATTATAACGCACATCTTCCATGTTCACTGCTTCTTCCGCGTTGAAGCCCTTTGGCACAGGGCCTCCGGCAACGGACATGCTATCCATTGGATCCATTTTGTTATGATGTCCTGTAGTTTTTGCTTGCTTTTACTCTGTGAGAGCGTTTCATGAGACTTGGCGTTTTATCCTGTTGAGAAAAAGCAGTCAATCTTTATGCATTCGTCGCGACAAAAATTCTAGGTTGAGTGCCTGTCAACGTGGGGGTCAAACCTTGGGAAATTTTGTATGTACATTTATCTATTTATTGCTCCGTACTCCGTAGAGGGGCATCGATCCATGCACGTATGACATCAAGCTCACAGTGCAAGCTACGGGGAAAACTGTACTAACACTGTGGTTTGTCACTTCATTGGCCAGACGTCTTATAGCATTGTCTGCCACCTTTCCCCTGGAAGATGGTAATGCCTAATGGAGTATATGAATGGCATGTTGTATTCTGGAAATCATCGGCTGAGCGCAGCTCAATCTGCATTGTTCTCTCTCTTCAGTTTTCTGGTCAGGCTGGTGTGATCATGACGTACGGTTCGAAGCATTGAAGCTCAAAAAATGATGTTTCGCTCTAAGCTGGCAACGTTTTTTTCTACTACATCTGTGCGGGTGAGTGAGTCAGTTAAAAGCATCGACGACGCCGTCTTTAGCATCGCCCGCCATGTGCATCAACTGTTTTTCCTTGTTGATAGCCTAACACAACAAGTAGTTTTGTGTGGTTTAACCGCTCATTATGTGCCATCTTGCGCTCTAACTGCTCGTTGGGAATCTGTTTGTCCTCCATGAATGTCGTTTTAGTACCACAAGAATTAATCTGCCCTCAGACAATAGTAATGCTCTCACCTCCACACAATGGGTGCCTAGTATTATACCAAGCACCGTCCATCGCACCCTTGGATTCGGTCGCACATCAGAACCATGTTGCATCACAGGGAGCGCTCATTGCTCACCAACTTTCTTATCACGACTATGATCGAATCCGGCCTTTTCTTTTCAACATCAACATAGTGTGTGAACGATCCATGCCTGCTCTGAAAGATTGTACTCCATCAAGTGGCCAGAGCATGGATTCCAAGAGCAGCTCATCGTTCTCAGACCAAGGGTCTGCTTCGGATGTTGTTCAGAATTATTCGACCTCTCATAAAGCTAGCACTTCTTGCTCATGGGGAGTCTATTTTCGTTCACAAAGAAGACTCACGCAGGTATTCTCTTGGCTGCGCTCGTGGCGACTGCTTTGAATGCGTTTTTAAAAACACTCTTATCAGTGTTCTTAGGGCGAATATTTGATGTTGTTTCTCAGCTTGGAGAGGGATCCCGTTCTGGACAATCCGCTGTTGCCGAGGTGTCGAAATGGTGTATTGTCCTTGCAGGGCTCGGAGTTGGCAACTGGATGGCAAGTGCTTCATTCCTCAGCCTTTGGATTGTATTTGGCGAGCTGCAGGCCAATGAAGTAAGAAAATATGTCACTTCAAATCTTCTATCCAGAGATGTTGAATGGTTAGAAAATCTCAAAGATGGAATCGAGGGTCTGCATATCAGGATTCATACGTAGGTTCAAGACGCTTGCAAAACAACTCAGCGTCACTTGTCCCTCGATGTATTCCGTCAACTAACTTTTCGTTTTGCACAGACAGACGCGTGATCTCCAGTTAGCGCTCTCGCAAGTATTGGGCCTCGTTATTTGTGACACTGTCACATCATGTGCTTCACTCGGTATCGCCTTCTACTACTCATGGAAATTGACTTTGGTTCTCATGTCTACCCTACCAGTATCTTTCATGGTCTTGGCTATCGCCACTCGGAACTTAGATTCCGAAGTCTTGTCTCAAAGGCAATCCTTGCAAAAGGCATCTACAATCGCCGCCGCCTCTTTCAATGGCATAGACGTCGTCCGAGTATTTTGCGGTTTTAA
Organism: Epichloe scottii; assembly: GCA_021950295.1. Classification (NCBI taxonomy): domain Eukaryota; kingdom Fungi; phylum Ascomycota; class Sordariomycetes; order Hypocreales; family Clavicipitaceae; genus Epichloe; species Epichloe scottii. The sequence goes on along the minus strand of CP083247.1, from coordinate 3,919,609 downwards.
TCGAGAACAAAAAAAGTACGGTGATGCTTTGAGACTCGCTGCTCGCCATTTCTTGGCGCAAGCTCGCTGTAACTCAATACAAATGGGATATCTCGCCTTTTGGTCGATATCAATTTTCGTCTTGGGATTTTGGTACGGGCTCGTTCTGGTAGAACAAGGTCTCTTGCCCGGACACGTCGTTACAACTTTTTATGCGGTCATCACAGCATTCAATGGAGTCGAATCATTTGCCGGTCATTGGCTCATATTATCGAAAGGAAAGTCTGCAGCGCATTTTCTCGTACATTTGGCTCGGTCAAAGAAGGATCTAGACATCACTACTCGTGCCGAGCGTTCTGTCATACTTCGGACATGTGCTGGCAGTATCCAGTTGAATCAAGTGAGCTTTTTGTCGTTTTACAATTGTCCATCTCTGGCTTACAATAAGCGAAGGTCGATTTTGCCTACCAGTCAAATCTCAAGGATAACATTATAAGAGGTGTGACCATGCATATACCAGCAAAGCAATTTACGTTTCTGGTAGGAGAGTCCGGGTCAGGGAAAAGTACTGTGTGCAGTCTGATGGCCAACCTACTCACGCCTATCGCAGGAGAAGTGTCCATCGATGGACACCCTGTTGATCATATACAGCCAAGCTGCCTGAGCAGGCATGTTTCGTTGATACATCAAAACAGCTCTGTTATGCACGATTCCTTCTTCAACAACGTGGCATGTGGTTCCAGATGCCCAGACAATGTCTCTGAAACGGAGGTTCGACAAGCCTGTACTTTTGTGCAATTAGAGTCCACGATATCACAGTTACGCAGCGGATTAGCCACCATTATCGGTGCTGACAACCACAGTCTCAGCGGTGGACAGAAACAGAGACTTGCTCTTGCAAGGGCTCGGATGCGCAATCCCGCGATACTGATTCTTGATGAACCAACGAGTGCCCTGGACCCAATCGGTCAAACCATCGTCATGAAAGCCATCAGGGAATGGCGTAAAGACAAAACTACAATAGTCGTTACACACGACATTTCAAGCATTCGAGACGATGATTTTGTCTTTATCATGAGAAACGGTACGATCGTTCGTCAGGGACGCATGCAAGACCTTCGAAACGCGGTGACCGCGCCTTGCATTCCGAAAAGTTGTACCTGGTCTGATCAAGCCAACTTGATGTCGGCTTCGAGTACTTTGAAACCACACGGTAAAGGCTCATTCCATAATGTCTCCAATGTCTCCGAAACAGAGTATCAACAAATTACATTGCGTTCATCTTCGTCCATTCAATCAGCTGGTAGACATGCCAGCATCTCAAGATCTCGTACAAAAGATACTCGCAAAAGCCTAATCGAAGGTTGGCGAATAACAGACGATGCGGAAAGAAAGCAGCAGCAGTTCTCAACCTATTTAGACAGACATTTTTGCGCAACCGAGACTAGTTATGTACTCGAGAAACGTCATGCACGCACAAAAGCATGCTTTGCTCCGGAGGAGACAATTGACAACAATGATCAAATCTCGGAATCGTCTGATTCAAATTTTACAGGAGATAGCTCGATGGCGAGAAAGCCCAATTGCAAATATAGGTATGCAGAAATTGAAGACAGAACCAGCCAACCAGACCCGCGTCCATATGACTCCATTCGAGGCATACTTTCCACTTTTTGGCCGTCCCTAGGCTTCGAAGATCGCATTCTTTGTGTTTTGGCTGTTTTCCTTTGCCTATTGGCTGCAGCTGCCACTCCTGCATTTTCCTTCTGCCTGGCTAGGTTGTTGGGTGCGATGTGGTCCAAGACAGACAAGGTCGAACAAGGGCTCAGATGGGCATTATTTCTCATCGGAATCGCTGTCACAGACGGTATTTGCACTGGCGGAGGACACTATTTATTCGACAAAGTCAGCCAAACATGGATTGATCACCTTAGGCGAGATATCTTTGGTAAAGTATTGATCCAGCCGAAGTTGTGGTGTCAAGCGACACAGCACAGTCCAGGACCGCTCAGCCGGTGCCTCGATAGAAACGCCCAAGAAATGCGTAGCGTAGTGGGAAAGTTCTTGCCAGTTTTGATAGTGGTTGTTGCAATCATGTCCATATCTGTGGTATGGGCAATGACAATCTGTTGGAAACTCGCATTGGTCGCGCTATCTCCGCTACCTCTTTTTGTTCTGGCTATCAAGATGTACATCATGGTCAGTTCAAAATGGGAACAAAAGTGCAACGAAGCTGCTTCGGACTCGAGCGCCACATTGAAAGAAGTACTGCTCAACTTTTCGCTTATCCGAGTCTTTGGATTAGGCCAATACTTCGATGATAAGCAAACCACCACAGCGAATAAGGCATGGCGAGTTGGACTTGAAAGGGCAGTATACACCGGCCCCTGGTTTGGACTCTACCAATCCATTACCTTACCGCTCACTGCGTTGGTATTTTACTACGGAACTTCCCTCACATCGCAAAATACACGCGACTTAAACGTCAACGACGTTCTTCAGGTCATCAACCTCTTGCTTTTTAGCATCGGGACATCCTTTGAGCTTTTAAATGGACTTCCTCAGCTTACCGCCGCACGAGTAGCAGCGACCGAGCTCCTTGACTACACAAAGTCAACGAAAACCATGGACACAAGCAAACATTTTCTAATACAGCCAGATTCCCCTTTGCCGATCGAGATGCACAATGTCAACTTTACTCCTGAACAAAGCTCAGCTAAGGTTTTAAATGAGTTTTCTCATGTCATCGACCCCGGCTCATGTGTAGCAGTTGTTGGGCCCTCGGGCAGTGGCAAAACCACGATGTTGTCACTCATCCTTGGCTTAACAACACCAGACTCTTCGATTTATGCTCATAGCCGGAAATCAGAATTCGTACTTTGTTTTGGAGGTGTGCCATACTCCATTCTCGACTTGCAACATGTGCGCTCAATGATGGCTTATGTGCCACAACAACCATTCTTATTTCCAGCCACCATCCGGGATAACATAGCTTATGGCGTCTCGTCGACATGCCCCAAACTCGTCCAAGAAGCAGTGGTACAGGCAGCTCAATCATCAGGCATTCACAAGTTCATTGTCTCACTTCCCGATGGATATGACACGGTCGTTGGGGATGGGGGACAGGCATTATCGGGGGCAAGCTCAGCTAGTAAACATAGCTCGCGCGTTGGCCAAGCGACCTCGCCTCCTCATTCTAGACGAGCCTACTAGTGCCCTGGATTCGGAGAGTGCTTTAGATGTCCGCATTGCCCTAAGATCGTTGATCCGATCGCCTTGCTGGCAAGAGGACGGCATGGCCCTCGTCATTGCAACTCACAGTATCGAAATGATACAAATGGCTGCCGAGGTAGTGGTTTTAGATAAAGGGCTCAAGGTCGAGCAAGGAACATATGGTACTCTAATGGCAAGTCGAAGCCATCTGTGGAGACTCGTCAATGAAGGCAGTACGTCGTGATCTCACGGAACGACACTTTACATTCAATGTGTCCAACACTCGAGCTTAGTTTTATGAAATAGAGTTCAAAATCAACTTCTCATTTTGAAAAACAAAGATATATATATATATATATATAATGGATTAAATGCCTATATGTTTGATATATGAATGTCATGTCATCGTGGCAAATGTAGTGAAATTCAAATTTGCACTCTCCGTATATGCTATTAAGTGCCGTTTAGAATGACTAGCTGTCCGACGTAGACATAGCCCGGTCATTCCATACAACGCAACCTCCTCACCTCCGTTTAGATCGCAGAAAGCTCTCCCAGGTTACACCTCGCCTCTTTGGGGTGGCAGGGGCAGCAGATCTTGGTCGCGTGGGCTCTACCCAAATATGTCTTGCCGATTGTCTTCGTGGCCGGCGTGGTTGTTCCTCCTCATGAGGCTTAGTCATATTTTTCATGATGCACGGGTCTTGGCTAGGTGGCATGTCGATATTGGTCCTTGTTTGAAGAATAGGGTCGTTTTGTAATGTCTGCGGATGTATTTCCAGTATGTGCTTGCCCATGGGGCGACCGAAGCGAGCGGCATATATCAGCGCGTGGAGATCTAGATCTCTCTCATCACTGTCGCCAGTTCTTTCCGTCAGTGCCTCCGATATGTGTCTTTGGTGAATTGAGGTTTCGCTCTGAGTTGAGCGACTCGCTCGTCGCTTAGAAGTCTTAGTATCGATAATGGCATTGGTACCGTTTTTGGAGCCAGCTGACTTTTGCCTGCTTCGGATGTGCAGAACAGACAGGCAAGAGCACCAGTTTCGAAATGGCAGCGTGAGCCATCGAAGGACATGTCCGACCTTGTGGAAGAACGAGGCAATGTATCTGTCAGGAACTTGTCGGATCAAAGCGCCCAGCGGAATCGTTAGTGCTCCGAATAGCAGGCTCCATCCCCATTGCGCCCCTGTTAGAGGGACAGTGTCAAAAGCTTCACCACCTTTGAAGATAATCACGAATTGACCGACCAGAGTGAGAATCTGAACACCGATAAACCAAGGGTTTCGGAGAACTCCTTGGTACCAAATATCGAGCTTGTTATCGACGCGGCGACAGTTATGCTGGTTGAAGAACTGCATCCAGACATACATATTAAACACAAGAGTCTGCAGCTTCTCAATCTCTGCCGGAGTATGTGGGTCGAAGATGTCCCAACCAGCATAATGCACGACAAAAACAACTGCGAGCTGATACAGCGCTTGCCCCAGAATCATTTTCCACATCGTTATGTTGATAATTGGAGCATTGCGAGGTTCTGGTTTACGTTTGAGGAAGTCTGGTGATGGATGATCCGTGGCGAGTCCCAGAGATGCGAAGATATCCATAATAAGATTGATCCATAGCAGCTGGACGACTGTGAAAATAGAGTCACCCACGAGTTCGGAGATAATTGTAAGAATACCTGCTGTAATATTGATGGTGAACTGAAACTAGTTTTAATTAGTCTTTATTCCACCTAAGCCGCAGCCAGTCACTTTTGCATTCATGGGCTTACTTGGACTTACTTGGCAGAATTTCTTAACAGCATCATTGATCGTACGACCCCAACTTAGTGCTTTGACAATGGAAGCAAAATTATCATCAAGCAGAATGATAGAAGCCGCTTCTTTGGCGACTTCAGTGCCTTGGATGCCCATAGCAAAACCAACGTCTGCTGCTTTGAGAGCTAGTGCGTCGTTTGTGCCGTCTCCCGTAACGGCCACTGTCTCTTTCATGGAGCGCAGATGAGTGACAAGGAGCAGTTTGTCCTCAGGACTGGACCTAGCCAAAACCTGGAGGCGGGGAATTACGACATCAAGCTGCTCATGAGTAAGTTTGCGGAACGTTGGTCCGTCCATTGCAATACCACCACTAGAGTAAATGCCACATTCGATGGCAACAGCCTTGGCTGTTAGAAAGTTGTCTCCTGTAACCATACGTACGAACACTCCAGCCTCCTGGCATTTCTGAACAGAATTGATGACCTCGAGTCGCAGTGGGTCACGTATTCCGAAGAAGGCGATGAAGATTAAACCTGATGCAAGCCACTCAAGATTGATGGAAGCTGGATCGTCATCAGGATGCTCCAATACTTCGGATTCGTCGAAGTCTCTGTATGCAATCGCGACAGGGCGAAGCATATTGTTAGCGTATTCCTGGATGGTGTCCCGGAAGCCACCTCTGTCATCTTCCGATAAACGAGCAGTCGTCAGTTGGTACGTATGATCTTCCACAGCATAAGCACAATATTCGAAGACAATTTCAGCAGCTCCCTTGATTAGAAGTCTGTATCTCCCGCTTGGAAGTCTGATGAGAACTGCCATCCACTTTCGCGATGATTCAAAGGGAAGCATAGTAACGACAGGTGTGTTGGCTCTTTCAGTTCCTAGAAGTCCCATACCAAGATGGTCTCGGCTGAATTTCAGCAACGCGGTTTCGGTACTAGAGCCGAAATAGTCCGGAGTTTTCGAGTCATCGCTTTCGAAAGCAGTGGAATTCAATGCAATACTGTCTTTAATGAGATCTTTCACTTCGTGGGACATGGCTGCTACAAGTTGAGATGACCCGCCCTTTCGCGCAATGACAGGAACCGGTGCCGACTGTCCATTTTCGATAGCGGGTGCATCCATGTCATCGAAAGCACCGTCAAGAGCAATGCGGCCAGAAACAACTGACATTTTGTTTTGCGTGAGGGTCCCCGTCTTGTCGGAACAAACACTAGTAGCATTGCCCATGACCTCACACGAGCGGATGAGTCGAACCAAATTGTTGTCTTGAAGCATGCGCGTCGTAGCGAAAGCGAGGGCAACAGTGACGTTTAGTGCCAATCCTTCAGGGACCGTGATGATGACAACAGTGATGGATAAAATGAGAATGCGAAAAAAAGCCTCCGCTTTGTTGGATGGCCCCTTGTTGGCCATTGATCTCAGGCGTAACAAGAATCGAATGAACAATATCACAAAAAAAATGGCACCAGCGATGGCGCCAAAAACAATAAGTTGCTTGCCAAGTCGGCCCAGCTTGGCTTGCAGGGGCGTCTCCTCAACATCTTCGCGCAAAGACATGAGTGTGCGACCATATGTAGAATTTGCACCAACTGAAAGAACGAGATACCGCCCAACGCCTCGCGACACAGTAGTACCACTTAAAATGAAGGGATCAGCGAGAACCGCGTGAGAAGCGTCGTGGTCCGCTGGAACAGTCTTCTGAACCGTACCAGATTCACCGGAGATTGAAGACTCGTTGATATGTAGGCCAGAAGCCTCAATCAAAACCCCATCCACTGCGATGACTTCTCCCGCCTCGATATGCATAACATCTCCGACCAAAACCTGGGTGATATCGACTTGCTGAGCTCTGCCGGATCTGAACACGGTCACTTCGCGATGCTTCTTCCGCTCAGTCAATTTTTCAAATTTATGGTTCTTTTGCCAGTCATTGGCAGCACTTGCCAAAACGATGATGACGATAGCAATAACAACCGTTACGCCGTCTACCCACTCGATGTTGGAATACCCTTCTTCTGCCGTTACGGATTGGTAGATACCAATGGCCAACGATATGCACGCCGAAATCGTGAGGAGTATCAGCAGTTTGTCATTGAATGCGATCCACATGAGCTTGAAGAAGGACTTTTGTCTCCGGCGAGGTAGACGATTAGCCCCGAATATTCGTTTTCGATCGGCAAACGGAGAGGCAGAATTGTCCCCAAGTCGCAGAGTATGGTGCAGATGGTGCGTTGATATCGGTGGAATGCTCTGCAAAACGGCAGGACGTGATGCTCGACCGGCGGCTACAGCTTCGTCGAAGGAAACAGAGCCATCGAGGTTGGTCTCATCGGCACTGAGACCAGCAGCAACATCGGTCCTAAGACCGACTGCGAGACCTCCAAGGCCGCCAAAGAAATCAAGAGCTTCGAGGTCGCGCAGGGTCAGGAGTTTATATAGTTGTGAGGGCGTGAAGGCGAAGTTGTTGGATGGTATGGGAGAATCTTCGCGCAGTTCCTCTGCTAGAGGTGTAGCACCAAGTCTTTCGGTCGGTCGGGCCATGGTCATCACGGCGCTGTCCTGATTCGACGAGAATTGAATCCATAAGGGCACGACCTAATCGGCAGCCTCCTTGGGAGGTCTGTAATTCCTCGAGGACTAAATCGTCTCGATAGTTCACGTCGTGAAAGTGTTCTGGCTAAGCATTTTCAAAATGGCAATACCACAACCGCTGAATATGAGAGCGACGCATTAGATTAAAAACGACTAGATAATATGAGCGGCCCGCACAAAGTTCCGTACAGAGTAGTCAAATGGGGATGCCCAGCCGGAAGAGGGACTTTCGTTGGTGGGTTTAATAGCGCATAGCGTGTGGAGACCCGCAGCCTACAGTACCAAGGCTGAGATCGTTTGTGAGAGGCTCACTGTAAACACGATGGTCCTCCATGGAATATTTGATGAGGAAGAATCATTGTGCTCAGAGTCATGACGAGCACCAGTATATTTCAGTGGTTTTCGATCCCTTTAACAGTGGTAAGGCCTCAGAGGTGTACTGTACCAGGATGCTTGCCGATTGCACTTTCTCTTTGAAAGCCGTAAGGCTGTAATTTTATGCTAACAGGGATTTCCCTCCAGCCACATTTACTCAAGTGAAGCACCTTTTTTGGCCGCTAATATAGGTGCTAGCCTTAGTACTTAATGCCATAAATTTATCACTGTGTCTTATTGAAGTCAAATTGCTACTGTATTTATAGGTCAATAACGCTGTTAAGGGCCCTGTGAGGTTGTGGTACCTAATAGTAGCCCTAAGGCCTTAAAAGAGATATGCTATTACTTGTACTTCTAGGTATATGTAAAGTCTTCTATAAAATCTTAATAGATTACATGAAGATTTTACAAAAAAGGCAGTACCTCGCTAAGCCTGGTGTTACGTGCTAGAATTGACAATTGGCCTGTTGCCTAGGATGTGGCTAGCTTCGTGCCACAAGACCTCGGATGTGGCTAGCACGTGACCTAGAACCCCTATATTAGATGATACCTTCTAACATCTAGCTAGTTGAAGAATAACAACCTTTACACTCATTATCTTACATTTTATATCGTAACACCTGGTCTCGCCGGCGTCGCTGCTCAAAGCTACAACTACACATGTATATTTGGAAAAGATCTTTAGGTGCTAATATTAATACATCATAGCCGGAATTTCGAAAAAGCTCCGTATTGCCATTTTTGGCTTTTGTTTTATTTAGGCAACGTTAAAGTCATAAGTTTTACTTATAGTGTCTCGTGAAGCTTACTTATCTAAGCCTCCTATATTGTTTACTTTGCAATTAATGGTTGCAAGATTATAAGCGAGAGAGGACAGGTACCCGGTCTACAGAGTAGTGTGTTTGCCCTAGGGTCTCACCTCGTATCACCAATGCTCTCGCTAGCAGTTGCAGAGTTTTCCTGGTGGCGGTAAGCGAGAAGAACGCAAACTTGAATTTAGTATAAAATGCCCCATTGTCGCTTCCTTCGGACCTTCAGGTCTGAAAACTGGCTAAAAGATTGGATGTATAATAATGGTTGTTGTGAAGGTAGGGGTTGGTGTAGATAATAGAAAACGTTTAATATTAATCAATTAGAGGTGCAGACAGCACCTGACTTTTGTACCTAAAAGGTATATAGTGCGCTATAGTAATAACTAGTCTACAGAGGTACTTCTAATATATTATCTCCACTATTATCTTATAGAGGGTTTAATCCTAGTTAATACGCGGGCTATATTTACATATCTAGTGCTTTAAGGAGCTCTCCTTAACACACCCCCTAGCTAAGATATCTATTAAAGCTAGAGTTAATAAGTATAGGAAGAGATTATAATAAATTCCTAGTATTATAATTACATAGGAATCTCCTATAAGCTAATCTAGTAAATAAAATCCCTATATATTTAGCTTAATAAAGGCTTTATAAAGCTATCTATAGGTATCTTAGAGGTCTTTAACTAATTTACCTTAATATTACCTAGGGCATATTACTCTTAAATCTATATTTAATTTATATTAAGATATTTAAGGCTAGTTTAAAGCCTTCTTTCCTTATACTTTATAATATAAATTATTTACTTATTATTACACTAGATAATTAATAGTAATAGTATATAAACCTTAATATTATAAAGTAGCCTTCTAAGGGATATATGCTTTTTTATACTATAATTTAAGGTAAAAAGCTTTGCTTCTATACTTAAGGTTATTATATAATATTACTTACTAGACTTCTAATTAATTATAGCACTATATATAATAAAGATATAACCTTATGTTAATTTATATGTATTAGGGTTATTACTAAGGGAAGTATTAGTGCTAGAAAATAATATATTAAAGTTATTTACTCCTAAGTATTAGATATATAGCTTTTTTATATTCTAAGCATATAAAATCGCTTCTTTTATAAGCTTAATATGCTTTACTAAAGGGTTTATTATAAAAGAGGTAAGTTTTAATACTATAAAGGCTATATTAGGCTTTCTAATAATATATAGATACACTAAAGAGCTAATAACTACTCTATAGTAATTAATCTCTTTATTAGTAGCTTTACTAGCATTAGTAAGGATTATAGCTATAGGGAGAGGAGCAGAGATTAAGCTCTTTAAATTACTATTAATAATATTAGGGATAAATTTCTAAGTAATCTTTTAAATATATAATTCCTATAATAACTATATCTCTTTAGTATTATAATTCCTAATAATTTTAATACCTAGGAATTACTTTAAGTTACCTTAGTCTTTAATATCTAGACTATTTATTAATTATTTATAAAGCTCTTTAAATTCTACTTTAAATCCATTAGAATATATTACTATAATATTATTTATATAGAAAAACAGGATAAAACTATCTTTTATAAAGATATATAGGTCTTCTTTTCCTTAGATAAAGCCTATCTTTAATAGGAATTATATTAGATATAGGAACTATTATTAAGGAGCTTCTCTTAGCCTATATAATACTTATATTATCTTCTAGAGATAATCTCTTATATTTATATCTTCTAGAGGTTTATAAAAAATAGGTTCTTTAAGTTCTATATATAGGAAGGCATTCTAAATATTATATTAATAAGTATTAAGATTATTAGCATAATAAACTATAAGTAGTATGCATAGAGATTATAAAGTAAGCATAGCTATGTAGTTATTAAGGTTATCTTTTAGTTATTAATTACCTTATATAACTATTCTAGCTTTAAACTCTATAACTATGCCTTTCTTATTAGTTTTATATTTAAAAACCTAGCTAAGGTTAATAATCTCCTTATAGCATTCTAGATTAAATAATTTATCTAGTATATTCTCCTAGTAGTTTAAGGATAGAAGCTTTAAAAGCTCCTTTATAATTACTTCCTTCTAGTAATTATAATAGGCTAAGGCTATAGCTTAATAATAATAGGTAGGTTCTAGGGGCATATCTTTAATATATAAACTATATTAAGTACCTTAGAATACTATTAAAAAAGCAGAAGAAAACTATACTTACTTAGCTTTTCTTAATTCCTTTCTTTAGCATTTTCTAGTTATAATATTATCTAGATTAATACTATTATTATAAGGATAATAATTCTCCACTGCCTTACTACCTTTAGTAGTAATTTTACTAGTATTTATAGTAGTATTTATGTGTTTAGATATTACTTTATATATAAATTAATTAATTTTATAAAATAGTATATTATTACCTAGTATCTAAATCTCTATATTCTCTATAGTAACTAGCGCCTTATAAGAAGAGTTAGGAGGGGTTAAAAGTATACTAATATAGTTACTTTCTTACCCTAATACTTAAGGTAGTATTTTTACTTTAAACTACTTATTTTCCTATTCTATAGTTAATAGTAAAAAGGCTTAATTATTCTCTTTAAGTTTTATTTTAATAAGGTCTTAGCTAATTTCTTCTTTAATATCTTTAGCCTTAAGCTCTTTAAGTAGTATAATTATTAATATCTTCTCCTTTTAAGCTAATTCTAGCTCTTTTTCTAGTTTAAAGAAGGAGTTCTTATTAAATTAAACACATGCTAATATAATAACCTTCTAATTATATAATATAGGCACCTAGATAATATACTAAGATTTACCTCTATAACTAACTAGGTAACTAATATAAGCTTTTTACTCTAATTAAGGGATTACTTTATATAATTTAACATGCTCTAAAGCCTTTATTATTATTAGAAACGCTTTATATCTATAAGCGTAAAAATAAGTAATTAAGGGTTTTTAGATCTCTACTATCTATAAGTAAGTAAGGATGGTTTTCCTAGCCTAATTTTACTAAAGTTTATATAGTATAATCTAATTCCTATAATACTTAAAAGGTATTTAATTTAGGAGATAAACTATAGTGTTAAATACCTTATTATTAAGTTCTAATAGAAACTAAGCCTTAAGGCTTAATATATAAGCTTTTACTTAACTACCCCCTAGATCTCTTTGCCTTACTATTCTAACTAGGTATTAAGGGAGCTAAATTATAAACTATAATACTAGTAAAGGCTATCTTATCTTTTATGTTCTTTATAAAGAGGGCTTTTTTAATATTACTATATAAAAATCATAGTTAAATGCTAAATTAAGTGCTTAGAAAGCCTATTATTATATAGAAGCTATTATAAATGCTATCTTTAGTCTTAAATAAGTAAAAGAAATATATTAAGGTTATAAGGCATATAAATATATACTAATACCTATTACTATTTTAATAAGAAGAGTTATAGTAATTTACATTAACTAATAACCTATAACCTAGTCCTTAAGGAAGTCCTTTAGGTATAACCTATAATCTCTATTACTTAGCTTTACCTATAGCATATATCTTACATTATATAAGCTTAGGTCTAATTAATTTAATGCCTAAAGTTGCGTTTATAAGTTTTATAAAAGCCTTTATGCCTAGATAACTATATTATTAATACTAAAGCTTTGTATCTCCCTTTATAGGTGGCTTTAGTAGTTAGCTTATTATAGTGTAAGCTTCTTTTAGATTATCTAATAGCCTTAATAACATATAAAGCTTATTAATATTATAAATTCTTACTATAGGATAGTTCCCTTTATAGAGAAATCCCTTCTTCTAATTCTAATAGATCCCTGCTTTTATTAGGATTATTACTAATACTAGATTAACGTGGAATTTAGGAATAAATAGTGTAGTCTTTAATATAATTATCCTTATACTTTATAATACAGGGTCTATAATAGATATATATATAAGACCTTAACCTAAAGCTATATATATTATACCTCTAGCCCTAATCTTTATTATAATAGTCTTATTAAATTTAGATTAATTAAACTAGTGGATATTATTAAAGATATAAATATTTACTCTAGAGTTATATAGGACTATATTCCGCCTTAATTCTATGCTTTCTATAGCATTAGTAATTAAATTTATAGCTTCCTTTAACTATTAATCTTGCTTAAAGCGTATAAATAATAATATATTTATAGTCTTATTGCCTAGGGTAACTATAATTAAGTTATTAGTTAGATTCTATAAAGGTATAAAGGTATTACTACTCTTTTTCTCTAGTTTCTAACTTATTACCTTAGACTTTTCTTATAGATTCTCCTTTAGATACTTTTTAATATTATCTTTAGAGTTTTTCCTAACTTCCTAGTCCTTTAGAGTAGCCTCTAGCTTATATATAGCCTTAAATAAATTATATAATTCCTATTACTTTAAAGCTTTTTTAATATAATACCTAGAGTAAGGGTACCTTATTCTTTCTAATTTACTTTAACTATTTAATTTCTTAGTAGTAAGAGTATTAGCTAACTTTAATACGCTTTATAAAGCTTTATAATCTCTTTTAAACTTAGTAACTACCTTAAGGAATCTATAATCCTCTCCTTTATTAAGTAGATTATTTTACTTCTTTTAGAATAATTTAAATTTGCTTTAAAGAGGTATAATAAACTTATATAGTATTATCTCCTTAGTCTATTAAGTCTTAAGATCTTAATAATTCCTCTATAATACCTCTATTATTATAGCTTACTTATACTAATTATAGGTACCTTTAGCTTATAAATAATTATTAAGGCATATTTCTATAAGAATAAGTATCTTCTTTATATTTAGCTTATACTAATCCTAAAGAAGCTTAAGAATCCTTTAAGTATAATATTAAACTAACTCTCTATCCTTAACTTTAGTATTAAAGTTAAGAGAATCTTATATATTCTTTAATAAAGTCTTATAGATATATTCCCTAATCTTTAGTATTTACTTTAATAAGGCTATATACTTTATAAGGTTAAATTATAATTCTTTGCATTAAAAATTAAATTAATCCTTTATATCTTTATAAGTAATTCTCTAATTCTTAAGAGCATTAGGGTTATCTAGTAAGACCTCTAGTCTCTAACCCCTCTATAGGTATATAGGCATTATAGGTTCTTTAAGTAATTTAGCCTTATTAGGGTTAATATACTCCTAGACACTATAGGATTCTATATAATTCTTAATTTATATATACTATTTAATCTAGTCCTTCTCTAATAATAACACTATATTTAGAGTTTCTTTAGATATTATAAAGGAGGAATATACTAGTTAATTAGAGCGTAGGTTAAGTGTTTTAACTAATTAAAACAATAAAGGGCAATTATCTCTTAATATTAGTAAGCGTTAAATTAATAACGTTAACGGAGCTTATATTATGTATAATAATTAAAAAGGGCAATAGAAGACTTCTAGGCTTATAACTATGAAGGTAAGGGTTAGTGTAAATAATAGAAAACGTTTAATGTTAATTAATTAGAGGTGTAGATAGTTTGTCAAGCGGAAAACAACACCCTAAAAGACACGATGCTAGCCCACACGCGTAGGTAGCTTTAACGTCTGCGCACGTTAAAGGGGGTCAAGAAGCTTGACTACAGCGACCCGTTATAAGGCTAGATTATCTCTATAAGATAGAGATAATCTAGATTAAATGGTCTAACGGATTAGAAGTGACCTAACGGTTAAATCAGTGTGGGTAATAATAATCTTGTCAATTTATCTTATCTTAAAACACAATAATAAGCCATAGCAAAGCTAGGCATAAAAACTCTATATCTAACGTGCGTAATAAGCTCTAGAAGCCTAGTTAGAAGTAATCCCTTTATAGACTATTTAATCCCTAGCTTACATAACTAATATTATTATCCCTTAGTATAATAAATATCCCTATAACCCCTAATACTATTATCATAAACGCGTGTGTTTCTAGGCGCGTAATTCAGGCCACATAACACCTCCCTAGGTATGCACTAGTTAACCCTAACTATATATAGACTAAAAATAAACAGAATATAAAGCAAGATTAGTGGACTATAGCTTATATATAAGGGGAGCTACTATTTAATCTATCTATAGGGAAAGACTTCCTATAGTAAAAGGGAAAGAAAAGAAGAGAAAAATAAGAAAAGAAAAAAGAAAAATAAAGTAATCCTCCCTAATTATAGTCCTAAGTTCCTTATCTCTCTAGAGAGCTTTAGCGTCTTTAGCGTACGTAAATAATTAGTAAGTAATATTAGTAAGGGTATATAAAGAGCTAGGCGTTTAGAATCTTACTAAGTAGCCCTTTACTTATAGTTTACTCGCTAATTAATTAATCCTAAGGCTTATTATCTCTCCCACTAATAAGCGTTAATAATGCTTACCTATATTCCTTAAGAAACTAGCCCTAGTAGCACTACTAACACATAGGTAAATAACATTAGTAATTAAGCTATGGTTTTCCTTTACGCTATATTCTATACTTTAAGGAAAGAAAGTAGATTAATAGTTATAGCTTATCTAGTGTCTCTAAGAGGTTAGCGCATAATCTCTTTATTTGCTTAATTTATTAAGGCTTAATATCCACTTACTTAGTTCTGCCTAATAACTCTATAGATTTATGCTAACCTTAGCTAGTCCTTAATATCTATTTAAAATAATTTATAAGTTATAGCTTACTAAGATTAGGTGCTTTATTCTTAGGTACTATGTATTTAATCCTATTATGCCTTATAGAGTGCTTTAAGCTAAGTAACTAAAGACTATAGTATCTTATTATAACTAGAAGCAGAAGATAGTCCTAATAAAGACTCTTATAATGCTTAAAATCCTGCCTCTTTATTTAATCCTTAGCTACTAGTAGCTCCTTATTATTATTTAGTGTTAAGTTCCTACTATATCTACTATTCCTATTCTTATAGTAATTCTTAAATACTAATATTAAAGACTTTAGGATTATTTATAAAAACGTAAGCTATAGGCTACTAGAAATCCTAAACATAAAGTTTATTAACTTACGCTATCTTAGTGTACTATTTAATTAGGTAATTATTATTACTAGTCTTATGCTTCTAGGCTATAACCACCATACTTACTAGTAATCCTCCGCTAATTATTTAAGTAGTAAAGCAAGGCATCTAGCGTATTATTATATTATATACTAAATATTAAAGGTTAAAGTCTTTTTAGTAAGATAATTCCCTAGGTAACTAATCCCCTATTATAAGCTTATTTACTACTATATTACATAGGACTTATAGAGTTCTTTTAAGGGCTTTTATATAGCTATATCTTAGGTCTAGGATATTATTAGTTATTATCTAGTCCCTAAGATAAAGCTTAAATTAGTGCCTAATATATAAATCCTTACTAAACGCATATAGTTATTTAAACTTAATACTATATTAGTTTAGTGTATTCTAGTTCTCTATAAGGAGATTAAGTGCTTAATAACTAACTTAGTAATAAATTATTTAAAGAAGGAATCCTAGGCAGGCATACCTATACTCCTAATTTCCCTTTTACTCTATAGCTAGGACTATAATTACTTTAAAATCATATAGGTAATTTAAAAGTTATATAATTTATCCCTAGCTACCTATAAAGTTAATAAACTACTTAATTTAGCCTTCTCCTATAGTATTAAAGTAGTAAAGATACCCTTATTTCTAATTAAATAGAAAGCAGGTCTAATAGTTTATAAAGAAAGCAAATCCCACTATAATGCATTAATAGCTTATATATAAGTAAAGGTTAACTAGGTTATACTATAAGCTATAAGTAATATTAACTAGCTAGTAAAAGGAATAAAGCCTTCCTACCTTTAAACTAATTAATTACTATAAAGTATCTATATTAAAATTCTCTATAGTATATAGTTTAAATACTTAAGGTAGTATAGCTACTATTACCTCTAGTCCTTATATAATAATCCTCCCTATAGTAAATAGCTTAAACTAATTAAGCTAGTCCTTATTTAGGGTCTTATAGGCCTTTCTTAAGAACCTATAAATATCTATAGAATATTATTACTAAGTTAAGGGTATCTAACTAGGCCTAATTAGCGTAACTTTATTAAAGTTATTACTATCTTAGTGTATTTTAAATCTTAGTAAAAGCTATAGCTAGTCCTGCCTTAGATAGAATAATAGTGGCTACTATCTATAGAGATTAACTAGGTTAAGTCTAATAGTGCCTTCTTCCTCTTCCCTAAAGAAAGATCCTTCTATTCTATATATTAAAATATAAATATAGTATATTATTAGGCACCTCTTATTTATAAAGTATATAATAGTCTTACTATCCACTTTAGTATAAGCATTATTAGATACCTTAGATTCCTTATATTCTACTATAATAAGGCATAATTAAATAGAATGTATAGGTATATATATAAGAGTAGTAAGGGAAAGGATAGTAGTTACTTTTAGGAGATAAAGTAATTATAATATAAGGAGAGGTAGGATATAAGAAGAACTTAAGAAAGGAAGGCTTTAATAACTAAAGAAAAGCATAATAATGTAAGAAGTAGGTAAGATTAAATAGTTCTTATAACCTAAGCCTTATTCTTATAGCTCTTAGTGGTTATATAGTTAGTTAGCAGTAGCTATCTATAGCTATATTTCCTTTTATAACTAATGGTTACTAACACCCGCTATTAGGCAATGGTTATAAGGATTAGATAAATCCTATAAATTAAACTTCTTTAGCACTCTTATTAGTTATTAGGGCTACCTATCTATTAGTTATTAACACCTGTTATTAAGGAATAGTTATAAATTAAGGTATTTAAACCCTCTTTTTCCTCTCTATCCTGTCTTTTATAAACCTTTATTCCTCTTTGCTTTAACTATTTAATTATAGCTAATTCTCTTAATATAACCTATTAAAGGCTTCCTAATATTACTACTATTATTAGGGCTAGTGTCTTAGAGGCAAAACTTATAGTAACTAAGATAATTAACTAGTCTAATTATATAGAGATTTACCCCTCCTATATTAGTAAAGATTATATAGGCTTAGGCATTATTTAATCTTATACTAGACTACTAGCTAATAGTTTTATTTTTATAGTTTAAGTTTCTCTTTATATTCTAGGTTTATAGTAGTATTAATATTAGTAATAGTAGCATTCCCTTATACACTAAAATTATTCTCTAACCTATAGATAATATTCTAAAGGAGGCACCTTCCTATCTCCTTAAGGTAATAAAGAAAATAAACTTAGTAAAGGACTTTATTAAAAGCTATACTAAGAAAGAAAGTATATTAGCTCTAGTAGTTAAAAACAGTTATTAATATTAAGTCCTTATTCTAGCTAAAATAGCTTATCCTAATAGGTATTTTTTATACGCTCTTTTATAATATCCTAAGCATTACTAGGCTTTACTTATCTCTATATATAGCAAATTAAATAGTGTCTTTTATTCTAACTACTTAAACTTATATATATAATATATTAACTTCTTTAATAAGTATATATACTTCTTATTCTATAGTTATATATTAATTCTAGGTATCCTTAAGGGTGCCTATAGTAATTATATCTAAAATAGCTCCTATATTATAAGCTATAAATAGCGCTTTACTTCTAGGTATTAGCCTAGATCCTTAAGAGAGAGGGCTCTAGCACTATTCTTAGGTAAAGAATAGACTACTAAGGTAACTAAGGCAATTCCCCTTAATCTAACTAGTATTAACTTTAAGAATTCCCCTTACCTAGAAATAAATATACCTCCCCTCTTTCTAAATAGTTTATAATAAAGAAAAAATATATAATATCTTTTAATTTAAGGAAATAAATAAGAAAACTAGTAACTTAGCTCCTAAAACTATACTATAATTACTTAATCTATAGTATTTAAAAATAAAACCTAATCTTTTCTTAAAAATAAAAGTAAAGTATAAATAAAATAAAAGTTAAAATAGCTTTTAGCGGGTATATTATTAAAGAGTTAGGGAATAGACCTTATATTCTTAATGCTATTTAATTATTAATTAAGGCAACCTAACTTTAATCTTATAGTATAAGTGCTATTAGGGTAGAAGTTTAACTTTATTATCCTTAAGCACTAGCCTTTCCTTACTTATCCCTTCCTAATAGTAAGTGCTCTTATTATTAATTATTTAATCTAATATACTATATTAAGCTATTAATAGTATAATACTTAAAACCTCCTTATTATAGTTATTACTAATTACCTCTTTTACCTAGTTATATTTAGGAGTGTAAAGCTATTTATCTATAGTAGAAGTCCACTATCCTTCTAGATCTAGGAGAAATTTCTTAATATAGTTCTCTAAGATTATCTTTATAAGTTTAATACTATCTAGTGTCTATAAATAGTAGGCTTTAGAGATTAGTATGCGCTTATAAATTCAAAAGGGTCTATTTTACCTTATTATAAGCTTCTATATTATAGATATATTAATATTCTATTAGATATTATATACTAAGATAAGATCCCTAGGTTTTAATTAATCTTTTCTAATTAAAGTAGCCTAGTTCTTATTAGTTTGTTTTATAAGTTACTATTTAAATTTAAATACCTTTATTCTCACTTTTTTAATATCTTTTACTTTTTATTTAAGCATTTAAACCCACGCTTTAAATAAGTTTTAACTACCTATAATTATATCCTAATTAATTAGTCTCTAAGTTAGAAATTTAACTTCTAAAGGTAGTATTAGCTCCTATCTATAGATTAAATAAAATATAGACTTTTTATATAATTTATAAATAGTAGTGTAATCTATAAGAAAAGCCTTATTAAGGCGCTTAAACTATTATCTATCTAATTTACCTAACTTTACTAGGGTAAATATAAGAGACTAATATCTAACTTTAATAGGGGAATTTGCCTTTAAGTTATACCTAGATATTTAGATTCTAGTAATACTAATATCTATAAGTGCTTCCTTAAGGTTCCTATGTATTTTAGGTTCTCTATTATAGATAATAAATTAGAAAAGCCTAAACTTACTAATTAGAGAGAAAAGAAACTTCCTAATTACTAATATAGTAGCGTTCTTAACTAGAGTAGCCTTTACCTAACTAGTAAGGTTATACCTAGCTTCTAATAGATACTTATATCTATAATTAATTAGTAAGTGCTAAGTATTAATATAAATCTTACTTATTAGGTTTCCTAGTATAACTAGTATAGAAAGCTTTTATAAGCACTATAGTATAAACTTTTAGTATATTTTATAGTAAGCTATTATCTCCTAGGCTATATTCTATAGTCCCTTTTACTAGTACCTTAATCTTATTACCTAGAAGACTACCTTAATGCCTTTATATCTAAGTTTTTTATAAATAGCCTTAATAATTATTTATTATTACTTAAGTATATTTACTACTAGTATAAGTCCTTTTATAATTCCTATTAGCCTTTTTTAGAGATATTCTTTTTCTAAGTAAAACTTCTTAGCCTTATTATATAGTTTCCTATAGTCCTTTATACTAAGATTAAGTAGTCTTTAAAAAGTTAATAGGAAATTAATTACCTATTATATCTCCTTTAAGTAGCTCTTTTTATTTTCTTTACTTATAGTAATATTATTAAGGTAAAGATTAATAAAATCTTTAATATCCCCTTTTACTACCTAGTCTAATTAATCTAAAGCTTTAGGGCCCTTTCTTAATAAAGTATTAGTAATTTAGTTTTTCTCTTTAAGTATATATTATATAGTAAAATTAAAGAGTAAAATATAGCTAATCTATTAGGTAATAAGTGCCCTAGGTATATTATTAATAATACTATTAATTTAATATATAAGGACTTATAAATCTATCTCTAAAGTAAATAAAACTCTATATAGATATATTTATAGTTATCTTAATATATAAACCACTACTTAGTATTCTTACTTTATAGCATTATACTTAGATTTAGTAGTATTCTAAGTATTACTTTTATATTAAATAGGATATTATTTGCTATTAATAATTTATAATAATATAGCTCCCTATCTAATTAAGCTTATATTAACTATTAGAATAATTTCTCTAAAGCCTAGTCCTAGATTAAGTAAAATAAGAATTAGTGCTATTATTACTACTTTCTTAAGGATATCTATAGCTTCTTACTAATCTAGCCCCTATATCTATTTACTCTCTTTCTTTAGTAAGATTACTAATAGCCTTGCTTTTTATATATAATGTTTTACCTATATATAATAAACTCCTATTAATCTAATAAAAGACTATATATCTAATTAATCTTAATAAACCTCCTAGTCTAAGATCTTAATTATCTTTACTTTAGTTAGTTTCCTTCTATTTATACTATATATAAATCCTATAATTTTTACTAACTTCTAATAAAACTTTAATTTAACTACTAAGGCTATATAACTAGAGAGCTTAATATTAACTAAGACTTTATTAATATTAATTAAATGCTCTATTATATACCTTTACACTTTTAGCATAATTTCCTTATTATTATATATTATAGTTAGACCTTAGATAGTAATATTATTTAGGAAAGGTGCGTAAATTTAGGGAATTAAGTTAAATAATACTCTCCTAATAATCCTAATAAACTAAGCCACTAAGTTAGTAGCTCCCTATAGTAGCTAATAGAGTTATAAAAGTCTAACTATAGTTAAAATTATTATTATATCCTAACTTCTCTTAGCTAATTTAACCTAATTATATCCTAATAATAAATTAATAATAGATAGGATCTTATATATTATAAAGCTTTTACTAAACGCTTTAGCTCCTTAAGGGCTAAGTGTATCCTATATTATAACTTTATTATATTTTATTACTAATAAGATTAAATAAATTCCACTATCCTTTTTTATAATAAGGAAATATAGATTCCTATAGGAACTATAGCTCTTCTCTAAATTACTATACTTTAGCTTTTTCTTTAAAAGATTAACTAGCTTTCCTTATAACCTAAGAGGTATTAGGATTAAACCTACTTACTATACCTTATATTTAATAACCTTAATAACTTATAGTAGTATAACTAGTAAGTTAACTTTTTTATACTTTAATAAGTCTTATACTAGCGCTACCTCTTAGTTATAGAGAATTTCCTTAAAAATATTAACTTCTTCTAGTATTAAATATTCTTATATCCCTTTAACTATTTAATCTAATTATTCCTAGGTTATTCTAAAACCTTAAGGGTTTACGCTAAATCTCCTAGTAATATACTTATTATATTTCCTAGATATATTAAGTTATAACTTTGCTTTTTCCTATTTCTTTAACTTTTACTTTAGATCTCCTTTAGGGGTTAATCTATTAGAAGGTATATTATTATAAGGGTAAATCTTCTAGGCTTTTTATTTATATATTATATTAATTATTAGATTAAGTAGTTCTAGCTTTTGCTAGGGTTAAAAATCCTCTATAATTACCTTAAGTTACTTAGTATAGTTAATTATTATATCTTTAATAATTATATAGAAGATCTTAGTTCCTTCCTTTATTAAGATAAGGATAAGTTCCTTGCTATCTTCTAATATCTTCTTTATTCCTTCTTAAAACATTTAATCTTCTTCTAAGGTTCCTAAGGCTTCTAGTTTTACTACTAGGTAGCTAAATATAATAGCGTTAATAGTAGGTTACTATACTAGTGGTTTATTAGTGTATTACTACTAAATACTTCCTATAACTCTTAATATAATAACTATATTACTAAATTAATACTAGGCATAGAGCTCCCTACTATATAAGTGGTTAAATTATATCTAGTATATCCTAAAGAAAGGCATTCCTAGGATTAAGGTAATATTAACTAAGTCTAGGCTAATGTAAAAAGTAGTAGGTATTTAGATATTCCCTAGGTATAGCCTTATCTAAACCTCCCTAATTATCCTAATCTAGTATAATAAGTAAGATAAGGTATTTATAGTATCTATTAGATAGATCTTTAATCTAAGTTATTTTACTATGCTTTCTAAGATTATATTTCCTTATACTCCTATATTAATAAGTCCTTATAGTAGCTCTCCTTTAGGGTTATCTAGTTAAACCTATAGGCATAGTAACTCCTATAGATTATTAATAGTAGCTTATAGTTCTATTATTATATTAAGTATAAAAGTCTTTTTATTTAGATTAATTAGTTCCTAATAGGTCTTAGTAATTAAGCTTCTTATTCCTAGCCTTTCCTAAATTTATTTCTATAAGGCTATATTAATTTCTAGTAAAGGCATTATAGGTAGCAAAGCTTTCTTAATTATAGCTTTATTCTTCTTATTCTCCTTAATTATCTTCTATATTATCTAAGTAACACTATTAATTTACTAGTCTAGATTAAATAGTCTTAGGTTCTTTCTTAAACTAAACGCTTTTAATAGAGAAAGGACTAGTCCTAATAAGTTCCTATTATAGTATTAGATATCTTTAATACCTTTTACTCTTATAAGATATTTATTACTAACTACTTTAGCTAATATTAGTATTATATAGTAAATATCTTAGAAAGGGATACTAAGCTTCTTTTAGAAGACCTTATTATATAATTAATCTAGAATCTATTACCTAACTTTATTTAACTAATCCTTATTACCTTTACCTATAGCTAGGTTCTCCTAGATAGGTTAGCTTTAACTTTAGTGATTTTTAGTGTTATTATTCTTAACTTCCTTAACCCTTAGGTATTTTACTAATCTTTCTCTAATAGCTAATACTTTTATAATAGCGCTTTCTTTACCTTTATTTTCTATACTTACTTTCTTAAATTAAATAGTTAAGACTATACCTATTAATTCCCTCTTTAGGATTATTACCTTAACTTCTCTCTTTAGTTAGTATATTACTAGATTAAACTAGCCTTTTATTCTCTTAAAGATATCTTATTCTTCTATTATTATTTCCTAACTTATACCTTTACTTAGTTTATATTCCTTAATCCTAGGTATTATATAAGTAATCTTATAATCTTTAAAATACTTAACCTAAAATATAGCTAGCTTATATATATAGTTACTAATTTAGAGAAATTTTAAGAGTAAGACTAGGGGTATAATCTAATACTTTAGATTATCCCTAATTACTAGAATGCGGACTATTAGATTATAGACTATAAATTTTAATATCTTATTAAACTTAAGGATCTTATATCTTATAGCTAAATAAGCATTATTATTATAGTAGTGGTATTTATTTAACTAATAGCCCCTTTCTAAAATTATATTTAGATTAAAGATATAGTTATTCTTATTATAATTATATAGTCCTATATAGTTTATTTAGTAAAGCTACCTTTATTATTACTAAGTAGTGCTATATTTAGCCTTAAGCTATTTTATAATATTAATTTCCTTACCTACTTATTTTATAAATATAATCTTTAGGTTAGCTAATTATTTTATTAGGTTATCTATTTAATCTTAATAATCTAACTACTTAGCTACTATTCTATTTTCTATCCCTTTTTTATAGAATCTAGGTTTACTATCCCTTTCTAATAAATTATCCTATACTAAATAATTTCTTTAAGAAGTTTACTACTTATTAAAAACCCTTAGATTAAATAATCTCTAATTTATAAGGCTAGATTCCTAATTATCTAAAGAAAGCTTTACTATATTAAAACCTTCTAAACCCCTATTTTAGAGTTTTAGGCATATATAAATATATATATTAAGCTTTATTTAGAGAGGTTTATATTCTATAATAAGGACTTCTTTATAGGTAAGCCCTTTATAATTTATAAAGCTTAAGATTAAATAATCTAGGAGTGCTTTATAAATATAGTTTAATTAGCTTATAGTGGTTTTCTATTTAGTTAGGTTAATAATAGATATTAGAGCTTAATACTTCTATAGCTAGTAATAGGTATCCTAAATAGACTTTAGTTATATTAAATTAAGATCTTTAAGCTATTTATAAGCGTTTTTATTTAATCCTAACTAGTAGTATTATACTATAGAAGTATTTTCTCCTTAGACTCCTTCTAGGTTTATAATATAGTTAGTATCTTAACTACCTATTAAAGCTTTAGGTTAATATTCTATTTAAGTATCTTATACTAGTTTATCTTAGGTATACCTATTACCTTTATCTTTACTTTAAAGTCCTTAAGGAAGTTAGATATATTTTTACTAGTAAACTACTAAATATTATATTTATTTTATATAGTAATTAATAAGGTTTACTATACTATTATTTCTCTAAGGAGCTTTATAAAAGATTTTATATTAAGGCCTTTAAGGGCCTTAGGTATCTTACTAATATTATTAGGGTTTTCCTAAGTAGTCTTTAAACCTAGTTTAGGTTAGGCTAATTACTATCTTAGGATTAGATAGTCCCTAACTAGTAGTTAGAGTACTTAGTAAAGGAGTATCCCTAAGGTCTTATTAACTAGTTAATAGCTTACTTAATCTTACTTTACTAGTTTATTAAGAATAAGTTAGGATATAACTAGGCATAGAGTAGGATAAGTATTCTTTTAATTAATCTTAGAGAGAGATAGCTACTTATATTTAAATAAATATCTTTATAATATCTAGTGCTTCCTTTAGGAAGACTTTTAAAGGGATAGTATTAGTAGTAATAAATAAACTATAAGTAAAGGCTACTAGGATAACTATATAGCTTTTTATAATTAACTATAAAATCCTAATAATTAGCTAAATAATAGTAAAATAGATAATAGGCCCTAAGATTAAATAGTCTAAAACACTAGACTATATATCCTACTAGCTTAGAATATTTAGCTATATTTTTTATATTATAGACTTATATTTAGAGGTAACTAGTAAGGGATTAATAACTTAGTAAGTGTTTATAAAGTACCCTTCTAAGCTAGCTAGCTTTTCTACCTATATATATATATAATATACTTCCTTTTGCTTAATCCTCCTTATCTTATTATATTTAGCTAGTTTAGCTACTTTTATTTTAATACCCTAGCTATCTTATAAGTTAGGTCTAGACTCTTAGTTTATAGCTTATTATAGGGAAAATAAGATAAAGGGATCTTCTTATAGTCTAGGTTAGTAATAGCTAAAGGGTATTAAAGGATTGCTTCTAATTAATCTTAACTAAGGCTAAGAAATAACTAAAGCAAAATAGTCCTAGGGGATTAAAAACTTATTTCTCTACTAGTTTTATTAAGCAGAAAATAATACCCTAAAAGATATAATACTAGCCTATATATATAGGTAGCTTTAATGTTTATATATGTTAAAGGGGTTAAGAAGCTTAACTATAGTAACCTATTATAAGGCTAGATTATCTCTATAAGATAGATATAATCTAGATTAAATAGTCTAATAGATTAGAAGTAACCTAATAGTTGAATTAGTATAGGTAATAATAATCTTATTAATTTATCTTATCTTAAAACACAATAATAAGCCATAGCAAAGCTAGGCATAAAAACTCCATATCTAACGTGCGTAATAAGCTCTAGAAGCCTAGTTAGAAGTGATCCCTTTATAGACTATTTAATCCCTAGCTTACATAACTAATGTCATTATCCCTTAGTGTAATAACTATCCCTATGACCCCTAATGCTATCATTGCGAACGCGTGTGTTTCTAGGCGCGCGATTCAGGCCACACAATAACTAAGCCTAGGATAGGTTATTAAGGCTATAGTAAGACTATAAGAGGTAGAGTATAATAGGAAAAAGGCAAATACTTTCCTTAAAATTCTAATTAAATTTAATAATAAAGGTAAGAGCTACTAAGTCTATCTTAATATAGGAATATTATTAATCTTAGTGGATAAGGCATAGCTATAGTAGTATAGAGTAAATATAAAATAGGGAATATAGGAACTAAAGCTAGTCTTAGGAGTCTAGTCTTCCTTTTTTATTACTAAAACCACTACTTTTAACTTTTATATCCCTAGAATAGCGTATAAAACTAAGATAACTAGATATTTTATAGTAATAGTAAATATAATACTAAATCTAAGGCCTAAATTACTACTTAGTATAAATTTCCTATATAATTTTAGGGCAAAAATTAATTTTATATAACCTAAGGTAGTATTTAGATTAATATATAGTATAATAGTATAGGTAGAAATATTTTAATTAGTAAGCAAAGTTCTTTACTAATAAGTAATTATAGTATAGATAGTAATAATTCCCCTAAAGGCATAGTTATATATACTAGTTACCTAGAAGGTAGGATAGAAGAATTAGAAAATAAGTGTTTATTATACACTATTATATTTAATATTTCTCCTAGACACACTCTTATATAGATCTAGCTAGGGATAGATAGTTACTTATAACCTAACTAATAAAACTATTACTATTTCTAAGCACTAGAAGGTTATATATCTAATAGTAGCTAGGGAGGTTACTATAAACTATATAATTAATAACCTATTTATATATTATACCTTTTTTAGTAAAGATATTATAGAAAAGAGTAAAGAGAAGGCTAAAACTAATAAGAAGACTAAAGGAGAGAAAGATAACCTTAATCTAAAGAAAGTTAATATAGAAGTACCCTCTTATAGAATCTTATATCCTAAGGAAATTCTATTTATAACTAATTAATTTAGGGTATAGGTAGCTAATATTAATAAAGAGGCTATAAATAAACTTATTAAGTTAATAAATAAATATAATATCTACTATAATAGGGGTATTATACTAATACTAGAAGACTAGAAAATAAGAATTAATCTTATAGAGGGATAGTAGTATTAAATAAGGCTAATTAGGCCTTATAAACTTAGAAAATAGAATACTAATAAACTTAATAAAGTATATAATAAACTCTATATAAAAGGGAAGATATTATATCTAGATAAACTAGTAGTAATTACATGCCTAGCGTTTATAGTCTAGTAAGAGACTAGCTAAGAGAGAAAAGGAAAAGTTATAGTTAATATAAGACTACTAAATAATATAGTAATGCTAGATATATACCCTTTACCTAACTAAAGTAATATTATAAATAATACCTATAGTAAGAAAGTAATTTCTCTTTTTAATAAAACTAGTTTTTTCTATTAATTACCTATTTAATAAGACTATTAAGTGTATATAGTAGTAATATTAAATAGAGGTCTAGAAGCATTAAATATAGCACTAATAGGGTTTAAAAATTCTCTAGCTTTTACCTAAAGATTTATAGATAGACTATTCTAGAAGCATAAACACTTTATTTAGGTATATATTAATAATATTATTATGTTTTTAGATAATTTAGAAGAGCATTTAAGCTATCTTAAAATAGTTCTTAAAATCCTTAAGGAGAATAGATTAATAATTACTATAAAAAAGTTATTTATTAGCTACCTTACTATTTAGTTATTAGGATTTATTATTAATAGTAATAGAATTATAAATACTAATAATTAGCTTAAAGTGTTTTAAAAAATAATATTTCTAAGTAATTTATTAAGTCTTAAGACTTTTATTAGAATAGCTAGATTTCTATATAATAGAATCCTATAGTTTAATATATAAATCTAACTATTATAGGCATAAAAAATAGCATTATTATATAAATTTTAAAGAAAAGGATAAAAAGATTACTAGTATCTTAAAGCCTATATAGAAGAGAAAAACATAACTAAAGATATTTTTACTAACTAGAGATAAGGAAAAGGCATTTAAAGATATTAAGACATTTTTAAGCAAAAAATAAATATTATAGCACTATAACCTAAAGAAGCCGCTATTTTTTAAAATTAATGCTTATAAAGAGGGATTTAGTCTATATATTTTCTAGCTATAAGAAGAATAGGATAGTTAAAGTATTCCTAGGAGGGAGATTAAAAATAATTAGATATAGCTAATTCTATTCCCTTCTAGAGTAATATTAAGTATTAAAAAATAATATAGTTTAATAGAGGTAAAGGTAGCTATAATTATATAGAGTGTTAGAAAGCTCTAGAAAATAGTGTAATCTAATAATACTATAGTTAATATATTAACTAACTATTCTCTAGTAAAGGGCATTATTAAATATACCTTATTATTAATAATAAACCTTAATAAGGCTAATTTAAAACTAGCTAAAGTTACAAATTATTTATTATAATTTAGCCTAAAGGTAATATATATACTAGGAGTATTAAATATAATTCTAGATACGCTCTCTAGATTACTAGTAAAGGTAACCTATAGGGAAGTAGCGTAGAAAAGCTAATATAATAAGTTAGATACTAGTGTATATTTTAGCAAAGAATATACTATAACTATAATTATAGATAATAAACTTAAGGCTAGAATTATTAAGGGGTACTAATCTAATTATAAGTTTAGCTAAATTATTATATTAATAAAAGCCTACTAAGAAAAATAAGTAGTAAAGAATACTAGAACTAGACTAAAGATCCCTCTATATAGCTAGGATTTGCGTAAGAATAGATTATTATACTACTATAGTAGGGATAGATTTTTCTACCTATATATTCTAATAGCAGAGGTTAAATCTATACTATAATTAGTATATAATAAAAAGTAATACTTTAGAACCATAAGGATAGTAGTAGAATTATAGTTAGTTTGCTTTATATAAATAAGTTAATATATTTGCAATTATATAGCCTATTATATAGTGTGTTAGGAGAATATAATTAATTATATAAAGCCCCTAGGGGAAATATAGCCCTTATAGTTAAAACTAATACTATTTTATATAATTTCCCTTAATTTTATAATGGATATACTAGAGGTCTTATTAGTAAATACTATATAGTAAATAAAAGGGTATATAATATATAACTTACTATGCCCTATAAACTGCCTTTTTAGTAAGAGAATATTATTAATACCTAGATATACTATATATCCTATAGAAATCTAGGTAGAATTACTTCTTTAGGCACTATATATTATAGATTAGGGGTTACTAAGATAGATTATAAGTAATAGAGACCTAAAGTTTATATCTAATATATAGAAAGCTATATTTAAATAAGTAGGGGTAAAACTCCTTATAAGTACTATATATTATCCCTAGATAGATAGAATAGCTAAAAGAAAGAACTAAATAGTAATAATTATAATATAGTATTATATAGTAATAGACCTAGATATAATATAGATATTACTATTACTAGTATTATAATACTAACTAAATAACACTATAGTAATAAGTACTAGCTAGGCACCTAATAAGCTATTATATAGATTTTAGCCTTTAAGTATTATTAACCTTCTTTTACCTAATAATATAACTAATATAGGAACTAGTATAAATAATATTATAGTATTATAGAAACTATATTAGTATAAAGCTTAATTAGTAATTATAATAGTAGCTATACTAGCAAAAATTTAGTATAATAACTACTTTAAACTAGTTAATATTAATAAAGGTAATATAGTTTACCTATAATTATATAAGGGATATAAACTACCTAGTAAGCTAAAGAAAAAATAGTCCCTATAAAAGGCAGGTCCTTATAAGGTACTAGAGAAGGTAAATCTATTAGCTTATTAATTAGAATTCCTACTAAATTTATAAGTGTATCTAGTAGTATTAGTAGCATAGCTATAGAAGCTAGTATAAGGAAAGAATCTATTTAAGAGGGAAGAACTAGCTTTATTACTAATTTTATTTAATAATCTAGAGGAAATAGATTATTAGGAAATTAAGCGAATCTATAATTATTAGGTTAAAATTTTAAAGTAAAAAAATAAGGTAGTAAGAGTGGAGTTTCTTATTAGATAGAAGGGATAGACTACTAAAGATAACTAATAGGTAGCTAAAAATAAGATACGGATTAATATATCTAAAATAGTAAAGAAATACCTTAGGAAAACCCTAATTAATTAGGCTAAAGAATATATAAAAAGAGACTAGTAACCTATAAAGAAATAATAGTAGTAAAAGGAGAATTTAAATAATAAGTACTAGATCTAATAAGCTAGTAAGGAGGTAGGAGTTTCTAGGGGCTTACTTATATATATTATTTATTATACTAACTAGGATTATCTTACTATACTTAAACTTTATATTATTATATAATTAAATAATGATTATAGTATAGTTAGATTTAGTATAAGCATAGTTAAATTTAACTAAGTTATTATATTTTGCTTTATAGTAATAACTAGTAAGAGTGCTAGCATAGAATTTAAAGTAGCTAAAGCCTTTATTAGTAAAAATAATAGATCTAGTACTTATAAAGAAAGTAATAAACTTAGTATTAATAATAGAGATTAATAATATCTATAAGTAATATAAAACTATAAGGACTATAGGAAATATTATATTAAATATAACTATTTTACCCTAGGAGTTAAATACATATACTATATGCTTAGTATAAACCTAATTCCTCCTAATTTCCTATATTAAAAGCCTAATCTTATTATATTTAATAATAAGATTAATATCTAAGAATAAATACTATATAAGCGGATCCTAGTAGTGTATTTATATATTTAAGTTCTAGTATTAATATAATAAAATTAACTTTTAGGGGAACTTATATATACTAATTTAGGGAGATAATAAGCTAATACTAAAGAAAAGTAAGCTAAATTTAACTAATAAATAGATAAT
Source organism: Epichloe scottii (assembly GCA_021950295.1). Lineage (NCBI taxonomy): Eukaryota > Fungi > Ascomycota > Sordariomycetes > Hypocreales > Clavicipitaceae > Epichloe > Epichloe scottii. The sequence goes on along the minus strand of CP083247.1, from coordinate 3,888,393 downwards.
AAGTTATTTAAATTAGGAATAGCTAGCTATTTTAAGGATAAGAAATTCCTTTATTACTATATATAACTAGTAAAGAGAAGTAATTAATAAAGGGAGTATATACTTCCTATTCTTTAAGTAAAAGAACTATACTATTAGTAGTATCTAGGGAAAATATAAATATTAGTAAAGGAATTTAATAAGTTAGCCTAATAGGTAAGAGATAGTAATAGTAATAATATAGAAGCTACTAGTATTATAAAGGATATAGTTAAATCTAAGGGGCGCTAAGACAAAATACTAACTAAGGATTTAGAAAAAGAGATTAAGAATAGTAAAAGTAATAAAATTATACTAACTAATACTAGAAAAGAAAGATAAGAGTATAAAGAAGCACTAAGATAATTACTAAAGGATAATCTTACTAAAGCTATAAAAAGAAAATAACTTATAGAGAGTAAAATAATATAAGGAAATAATAAAATTAGTAATATATTAGATAAAGAAGATAATATAATAATAATTAACCTTACTAATATAGCTACTAAATCCTTTAACTAGGAATCCGGATTTAAGGATAAATCTTTAGAAACTAAAGTTAAAGATAGGATTTTAGAGAGTAAAATTAATAATAAAGTTAATAAGATACTAGTGGAATTCCTTATTAGACTATTATAGGTCTATATATAAATTATAAAGCTTAATTTTAAATTATTATATATTAGATTTAGATAGCCTAGCTCTAGAAAAGATACTCTAAAGCTAATACCTAAAATTAGAGTAGTGGTATAAAAAAGAATAATAAAAGAGTTTAATATAGTATATAAAGGAAAAGGTATTAAAGGGATTAATTTTAGCACTTTCTAATATACTATAGTAGGCTAAAAAGGTAGTATATAGGATATATAGTATACTATATAGGTATATATATATAAATTTATATTAAAAGGCGCTATAATAGTATTAAATAGATTAGAGGTATATCTAAATAATATATATTTTATATTATAGTAAAATATAATTATATAGATTTTTACTATTTTTAAAGAATAAAAGGTAATAGTAAAACTAAATAGGAAGCTATTAAATTAAATTACTACTAATCTAATAGAATATAGAGTAATATAATAGGTAAAGAATTAGATAAAGATAGTAATAGTAGCCTTTTATAATAGTATAATAGTTAAATATAAATAGTAAATAGCTATATATAATAGTACTATATCTTTATTACTATAAGTAAATTTATTAGCTCTCTATTTTATAGATAAATATAGAGTAATAAACGCTATAATTACTAGTGTATTAGCTAGTATTAGTAAGGCGGATTTACTTTATATTAGCACTAATAAGGAGCTAACCTAGAAATCTACTAAATCCTAAGAGAATAAGAAAAAAATAGAGAATATAAGTAAAGTAAAATTAATAATATAGTAAACTAAATAAATAAGATAAAAGGGGCTTTTAATAATATAAGAGTAAATATAAGCTTAGTATATAACTTAGCTAGAGAGGTATTAGATTAAGTTAAGGAATTAGTAAATTTAATAATAAAGGAGATAGAAAAAATAAAGAAGAAGTTTATATAAATAGTAAAAATACTAAGAAACTATAAGAAGAAGATTCTAAAGCTTAACCCTAGAGTAATACTAACTAATTTTAGTAAATAACTTATAGAATTTAAGGAGAGTATAGTTAGTAAGAGTAAACTAGAGAAAAAGCTTATAATACTAGTAAGGATAATAGTAAAAATAGTATAGTAAATAGATACCTAGAAAATAATAATAGATAAGCTTATATAAGAATAAAAAGAGCTTAGAGGGGAGATAAAAAAGGTAAAAACTATAAAACTAAGTCTAGCTAAATCTAGTATAGTATAAAGTAAATTATATAGTAAAATACTAAATCCTAGTAATAAGTAACCCTAAGGTAAAACACTAGAAAGCCTAAGTAAGAAAACTAGGCTAAATAATAAACTTAGTCTAATAAAACTAAAGGCTACCTAGGTAATTTTATAATTAACCCTATTAAAAACGCTAGTAATATAAGCATAGCTAAGGATAATAGGAATATAGAATAAGATAGCACTACCTCCTAATTAGCCTATAGTTAGACTTACTATAATATAGGATAATAGGGATAATAAATTTGCTAGATTAATAGATTAAGGATATAGATTTAGATAAAAAAAATAGAAATTAGATTCTATCTAGTAATAAGATAATATAGTTTAGGATTAGACTAGGGATATACTAGAAAGGATAATTAATTAGTAGGATTTAATAACTTACTAAAAGGAGGGGATAAAATTAGTAATTATAGGAGAATAAAATTTAGTAATAAAGTAGGAGATTATAATAAAATTAGTATAACTATTATTTAATATAATAATATTATAAGTACTATTATAAGGCGTGGTTTAGTAAATAGTAATTATAGAGTTAAGTAAACCTATAATACTAAAGCTACTAGTATAGTAAGGAACGCGCTATATCTATTGCCTTATAAGATTTAACTTAAGTTATATTTCTTTTATTTATATTAATAGTTAAGGACCTAAATTTAGCTACTAGCTAGTTATATCTAACTAGGATAGTTATTTTTAAGGCACGCCTAGCACTTATTATATAGTAGAATGCCTAGGAGTAGAAGGGACCCTTATAGGGCTAGATTTAGTAACCTAGAGTAGGGGATAACTTAATTCTTATAATATACTTTACTCCTAATAGTAACTTTCCTAAAGTGAACTTAGTACGATTCATAACCTATTGAATCCGTTAGCCCCTCTAACGGATTCAACCCCTACGTGCCAAATTAGCACGTAACACTAATTATTACTCTTTATCTCCTATAAGAAATCGCGGTTTAAATATTCACACTAGGTACATGCGATACATGGTCACGTTACTGTTGCTTCGGAATTACGAGGACCCACTGTTTGTACTGCAAATTTAACCACAGCCGCTCTACAGTTATTAGGGTATTGTCTCAAGGTAACCCAATTGGTTTCGGACACAGTGTAATAGATTTATGCTTTTATTTTGCTTCTCGTCTGCCAATTAAAGAAACTATAATATAGCCACTATTCCTTACTTAAAAGTTTCTTATCTTGAGTTTTAACACAAAAATCACAGTGCACCTTAATGAAGTAAAACTCTACTAGCAAATTATTTCTTGTTTAGTCTAAAAAATGTTAGGACGACTGCTCTCTCTACTCACCCTAGTTGTGCCTAGTTACACTTCGCGCTCTAGCTTCTATGACAACACGAGAGGTTTGATAAAACCACGAGTTGTGATCGTATCCATGGTAAATTAAAATAACCTTTACGCTTTTAAGGCAGACTTTCTAACCTTTTAATGATGGTAGTGGCATCCAGAAGCACAAATATGGCACAAGAGATTTCAGGAATCAAGACTAGGGAATTTAACTGCAAGATCAATGGCAGTCCCTGGACTTTCGATGTTGTTCCCTCGCGTGTTCTGTACAGAAACGGGGATTATATGTCAAGTGACTCTTGGAGAGGGCGAGATCAATTCTGCTGCGTCTATGATGGCGTTTGTACTATCAAACAAATTCGACCTTCGTCAAACGTACTTTCTTTTTGCTGGAATAGCTGGTGTGAACCCTCACTATGCTACAATCGGGAGCGTTGCCCTTGCTCGATATACTGTTCAGGTTGCTCTTCAGTACGAAATCGATCCTCGATCTCTTCCACAGGATTGGCCAACAGGATATATCTCTTACGGACGTGACTATCCCCTTCAGTATCCTGCCATCACATACGGTACAGAGGTGTTCGAAGTGAATAATGCGCTCAGAGACACAGCACACATTCTTGCATCTAAAGCAAGGCTTGCTGATCGGATAGGTCCCCGGGAGTATCGCTCAATGTATTCTGGGTCTGGCTATCATAACGCAATGGCATCAAAGGCTCCGAGCGTTGTGAAATGTGATATTGCTACAAGTGATGTCTATTACTCCGGTACAAAACTCGCCATTGCGTTTGAGAACACAACTAGATTGTGGACTAATGGAACGGGCACCTATTGTATGAGTGCCCAAGAAGAGAACGCGACGCTGGAAGTTATGGTAAGAGGTGCCATCGAGGGTTTGGTAGACTTCTCAAGGATGATCATAATGAGAACTGGTACGCCGTCCACTCAGGGGGCACCAGCGTGGTCCGCTCTCACCTCTTTCGAAGCTCCTGTAACTGATGTAGATGTATAGGCTCTAACTTCGATCGACCGCCACCTCATTTGTCTGACTGGGAGCATCTGACTAGGGCTGATCAAAATGGTTTTCTCATTGCAGTCGAAAACGTCTATAATGCGGGCATCGAAATCGTTAAAGGGATTGTGACCAATTGGGGCTACACTTATAGTCGGGGAATCAAACCGAATAATTATATAGGCGATATATTTGGCAGTCTTGGAGGTGAGCCAGATTTTGGGTTTGGGAGCTTAACTGATGGTAGGAAGGTCAAGTCCGGTGGTTACGACATTGGTCTGGCTGCCGCCGAAATGGATAGACGGGTACGCTTTGGATCTAGAGCGATGCTCAGATAAGCATGTGATTAATGAAGTTTTGTACATATCTACAGTTTGTAAACACATGATAGTGTTCATCAAGGAAAGTCGTTAGGCAAATTAGATAGACTTTAGCCCCGGCGGATACCGACGCTTTCCCTATGCCTTTGATGCCGATAAATTCGGGCAGCCATAAGGATCTTGTTAAAGCCCACATGACTCAAGGTGATATCAAAAAGTTCCAATTTCAAGTCCATTGATTTGGTCCAGGTGGAGCTGTTTCTCATTCATGTCGTGTTTTGCTCATGATTAGCACTTATGTTGAGATTCATTGATAGCCTACTATTCGAGAAGCTAGACGCGAGTTTGCAACGTTCACTACGTGTTCTTGATGTGTGGTTGTAATTCGCCTGCAACTCAGCAGTTTACCCAATTTACCAGTGTCTTCATCTGACGAGACAGAGCGAACCACTTCAGAGACTTGAATTAAATCTGAGACAACTCTGGTGCCTACAACCTGCTAGACTTGCTTGATTCTCGTCATTGGGTCCACTCGCCTCGAGGTCTTCCGGTGCACAACATGTCCCAGCGACGAGCAGTCCACAAGACCCCGAAGTGAAATCCAAGAAGTATCGCTCTAAATCCAATGCTGAGCCCAACATGCCCCCCGCTGCGTCGAATCACGATTTCTATGACTATGGGGCCAGCTCAAATGTATGACAGAGCTTGGCCATCCCAATTCTAAAGCTGCGAATGTCATTAATGGAAATCCTACCTCTATGCTTGCTACATATGGCCAACACGGTCGGGATAAAGTGACAAGCTTTAGTAAGAAGACCATCAGGCGAATAACAGGTTCGATTGATTCAGTATCAATCTGGAACCCAGACGCAACGCGGTGGCTCAGGATCGTCAGCTGATACCAGAATTCCTCACCTCGCGACCGAGGCGGTGCCATCAGTAGGTGTGGAGTGGAAGGTTTGGTCGACTCGGCGGCGGCCACTCCTGTTAGCTCTTCCATAGCAAGTGAGCTGATTTGACCATGCTCTTGTTGCATACTTCCGAAGCTGCGACTGTGTTGCTCATGTTTCCCAAACTCCTCTTTACGTGGCGATGAGGGATCAAGTTCTTGAGATGCTCTTCTGCCATCTGCAAGATGTGAATAAACACCGGCACTTTCGTTTGTTGTTCCTTGTCGCCCTCGTATAGTCTCTTTTTTGAATCTGGTTCGATGTCAGCTTCCACTTGCACAGGACTATGCTCCGGAAATTGAATGTGTCAATTAGTCAAACATTACCTGCGACGGGAGTTCCCGGCGGAAACGGAGAGTCCAGATTTTGTATGCGGTTGCCCCGGAGCGTTGAGGAATTCGTAGTCATCCAATCATGTTTTGTGATATTGTCGAAATTTGTTTCGCTTTTCATTGCTAGCAGAACTTCGTTCGCACTTGGACGCTCTACGGGGTCCAAGGCAAGCAACTTCTTCAGTAGTTTATATAACTTAGACGGCAGATCAGGGCGTTCCTGGCGCTCATCTTGAAAACCTTGCCAATCTGTAATTTCGGCCCGCAATTGATCAATGTCTTCGAGCTCCTCCTGAATAGCGTTAGCACCTTGATAGGGCAGTCGCCCGAAACACATGAAGTAGAGAATCATCCCAAGCGAGAATACATCAGACTTTGTTGTAAAATTTCCATATTGGCCTGACACGTCCATTCTTAACACTTCCGGGGCGCAATATGATATCGTGCCCGTGGAACCAGTAGATTTGCGGATGATATTCTCAGGTTGAACCTCACCAAAATCGCTGATGAGACAACTCAATTTCCCACCCTCACTATGGAGGAGGCAGTTACTCGGTTTTAAATCCCGATGGATATAATTTGAGCCATGAAGATACGCCACGCCCGAGGTGATATTCTTAAAAAGTGAATATATCTCTTCAAAAGAGAGTTGCGGTCGAGCGGTAAATGGGTCCAGATGTGTCTCCGCGTGGCCTCTGGATCGTCGTCTCATCTGCGCTTTCAACTCCTCCTTCGTCACCTCCCTTGGAGCACCGCCGACAACATACTGGTGGAGATCACCACTATTGCAGTACTGTTGCAGAATGAAAGCGCAGGCGACACTAGGTCCGAACCTTGTTAAGTGAACATCCTCGAGCCACACGTGGCGGTACGACACCAGATTGGGGTGCGAGAGTTTGGCCAGAAGCTCAACTTCTATCAGCACCTTTTCCAACCAGGAATGGTCGTCACCGACTGGTACTCTCTTACAGGCAAAGTGTCCGAGAGGACAGCCGTCGATCTCATGGCGTACTAGCAACACGACTCCTTTGCCTCCCTTACCGAGAATTCTTTCTTCCACGAAAAAGGTCTTGAAGTAGTTCGGGCTAAAAGCTTCACGTCGTATTCTACTTCTTTCGGTTTGTTGGGGCTCGGGTTCATTAGCAGTGAGCCTCGTTTCTCCCTGTCTCTGCATGGCTTCCGAAGGGGACGTGGACTGCCTTTTGGAGCTTGCGACCGATGCTGGCTCAACTAGTCTTCGAACGGGACTCGGGGTCTGTTACCAAGGGTGAAGTCATAATTTCCCGTTCTGAGCATTCTAAAGTATTCTGGATCGACATATTCATGATTCATTTCAAATGACCGGTCGTATGACCGATCAGGAGATGATGAGCGGGCCAGAAGTTGATGACATGTCGGGCATTCGGAACCCCGAATCTCGAGACGTTGAGAGTCACGATCTCGAACAACGACGGCATTGCGATGGCGACTAAAAACATCAGGATGTCAGTACGTGTCCACTTCGACTGATACCTTGAAGTAGAACAATCAATACAATCAAGGGGAACGTTTTCACGAGCAATATTGAAGCTCCTGGGGCTAAAGGTGCTTACAGAACGATCTCCCGGCCTTCCTTCGGGTGGTAGGGTATCAGCGACATAGCGGCTAGTTTTGAGGCAACATTTCGAATGTGACGGTGTCAGATCTCCGCATATGGTTGGTTTATCAGGAAATGCGCCTATTGCGTGGCTTGGTATGCAGCAGGATCATCTACTCGAAGCTTCAACTGACAGACAGAGCTGGGCCCGGCAGATCGTCTCATTGGAGCTGTCTGCCGAGCAGGAATAGTGGAGAAAGTTTGTGCTGTGACCACTACGGAATTCTTTGTACTTGACCTGTCAACTATTACGCCACGACACTCCCATCCAAATTTATAGTGGCATCAGCGACGCTCGCCGGTATTGTGTAAAAGAGAGAGCTTACTGCCGTCGCAGCCTGGAGAGGTTACTCGTCTTGGCTAATGTTCAGTGCCGCCAATTAAAAGAATCGCTCTGTCTATCCTCGTCGTGTCCAGGGCCTTATACGTAGAAGATATGCTGATTCGGCGGTTACTCTGGTGTCTACCAGACAGTTTCCAGGACGTGTTGAGCGCTATGCCAGATCCACTACTCAGACTGGCAAAGCACTGACTCGATATTGTAGAGAATGAATGCCAGACTCGAGGGACGCTTAAACATTGCTGAACGCCAACTGTACATATCTTCAACATACACGCTGCGTTGAATTTGGTAGCGAATGCTATCGTCACGCTAATTGCTAGAGCTATATATATGAATACATATATATCCCTTGGCCAGTTGCTAATGTGCGACGAGTTTAGGCTTAATTATAATGATAGCTTTCTTGGATTTAAAGATTTACTTGCGCTTCTAGCCCATTAAAGGTTCATGGAAAAGGTTGGGTTTTGAGGTGAATCTTGAGTTTATAATCTCCAACGGCACTCCTTCTGACAATGCTTACGAGCATCGAGTCTTGAGTCTAAGCTTTCGAGGTAATTGCGCTTAGATCGAAGTCGTAATCTAGAACTCGTGTCATTCTTAGCCCGCTATTCTGAATCCTAGTAACTTTGCACATGTCCTCTATCAAATAAAATTGGTTGGTCCAATTTCAGCTCATTACCATGTTAATTTGTCCTGTCGGTTCGTCGTCGTCGAATAAAGCACGCTGATTCATTTTACGCTTGGCCAATTCCCAGATGTTCGGGGTCAGCTCGGACAATTCGCAGCGTGTTAGTGTTACCCATGCCTCCTTTCCAGCCCTGCACAACAACCACAGTGTCTCCAGGCGTAAGAACTTTGAGCTCTAATGCGTGATTAACAGCCCACTTGATGCGTTTGTCAACATCTTCCTGCCAATTAACCTTGTTAAAGTCCGGCTTAGTCTCGGGGAATAGGAAAGGGTAAACTCCTCGGTAAAGGTGGCTGAATCGAGAAGTCGTGGCAGTTCGAGTGACCATGAAAATGGGACAAACAGGGCGGTATTTGGAAAGAAGCTTAGCGGACTCGCCTGAGGTTGACAGGACAATGATGCCGCCAGCAGCAAGGTCAAGCGAGGCTCGGACGGCGGCCATAGCACAAGACTCGACGGTCTTGACAGGGCGTTTGGCCAGGGTGCACATCTCTTCAAAATGCGAGACGTACGGGATGGAGTTTTCGGCCTTCAAGCACGCCTCGTGCATTTCTTGGACGGCTTCAAAGGGGTAGCTGCCTTTGGCCGTTTCACCAGACAACATTACGCAGTCAGCTCCATCGGTAATGGCATTACCAACATCGCTGATCTCGGCACGGGTGGGACGTGGATTTTTGATCATCGACTCCAGCATCTGAGTCGCGCAGATGACAGGCTTCCCGGCAATGTTGCACATGGCAATGAGCTTCTTCTGCGCTGCGAAGACTTCGGCAGCAGGGATCTCAATGCCCAAATCACCTCGCGCTACCATCACACCATCCGTCTCCTCCAAAATCTCTGGAAAGTTGTTTAGACCCTGGCGGTTCTCAATCTTGGCAATGATCTGGATTTGCTTGCCCTCCTCGCCTAGTACGGCGCGGATATCTTTAATATCTTGAGCACGGCGAATAAATGATGCAAAGACCATGTCTACATTGTTCTTCACGCCAAATTTCAGGTCGGCCTTGTCTTTTTCGGATAGTGCAGGGAGATCGACATCCGTATTGGGCAGGTTGACGCCCTTTCTCGATGAGATGAAACCGTTGTTCCTGGCACGAACTTCGATGGTCTTGTCGTCCTTGATGCTCAGTACTTCGAAGGCCAAGACACCGTCATCAACATAAATAACACGGCCAGGTTCGATGACCTTGGTAATATTCTTATAGTCAACGTACCTACAATGGTCCAGTTTTGTCAGCTCTTGATCGATATTGACAGTGTACGAAAGACGGAAAGTGGTGGTCTTCAGCGACGTGAACGTGGTCCACGCAAAGAGATCGAAGAAGGCATATTGAAGACTCACATGTTCTCGGTGTCACAGCTGGTGGAGTATTTCTCATCAGTGGTGAAGTTCATCACCTTGCCGGCCGAGATAGGAATGTCTTCATCATTTGTCGTGTTACCAGTCCGGATCTCAGGCCCCTTGGTGTCAAGAGCAATGGCAACAGGGCGGCCAGCATGACACTCCACGGCTGCTCTAGTGTTGTCAATGACAGACTGATGATAGTCGTATGACCCATGAGAAAAGTTCATTCGAACCACGTTGAGTCCAGAGTCACGCAGCTTGTTGATAGCTTCGACGGAATTGGTCTTAGGACCAATCGTGCAGATGATGGAGGACCGGCGATAATTGTGCTCGGGGCTGTAGGCGGTGTCAAGCGAAGCCAGCCATGCGACCCTACCCCCAGTGTCAAGGTGATCTTTTTGGGTAGCAGCCATGATGCTAAACGAACGCGATCGACTAGCCGCCATTGTGAAATAAATGGATCGCGTCTGGCCTGGAGTACAAAACGGTTGTTAGAGGAGGTTATATTTGGTAATGTTTTGACCCTGGTGGTCGGGTCTCTCCTGGCTAATAGTAATACGTGCGGTGAAGGCCAGGTGATGGTAGACACGCAGGTAGGTAAGAAAAGCTACCGATAGGTGGGGTTGCAGTATTCAAATAGAAAGGGTACAAACCTGAGGAATGAACTCGTTAATAGAGCCACGGAGAAATTCGAAGAGACCAATAGCCAGAGTGTTCGTGCTAGCTGCTCGTTCCAGTTCTAGGTTAATGGATGATGAGAAGGAAGAAAGGAAGAAAGAAAGAAAGCGCGGGGATGGGCGAGGGGATTATGAGGTAAAAGGGAAGAAAAAAGCCTTGGTCGAGGCCAGGCAATCCATGGTGGAGTTTGGAAGTGTCAAATGTGATGTTAGCGGGGGGGGGACGCGACGGCGGAACAGAGCTTGGAACGCCCGGCCTTGCTTTTTCTTAGTACATAGGTGCATATAGATCCAGATGTCTCCATTCGTCGTGCGGTCAATAATGTGCCCTGCCGGGTCTTTGAGCAAGCAGTCCTCTTGTCAAAGCTCGTTCATTGCTTCTATTCCACTGTCGAACAAATGAGGTTTCGCCCGTTTAGACTACCCTTGTGGAGACAGCCTTGGGGGTTCCGGCCAAACTTGAGAGGTCAAGCATGAGGGAAACTCCAGCAAGTTGCTGAAACCTCTGTCCGCACCAAAGTTAGAATATAGTAGTCCTTTCAATCCTTCGCGAGGTAAGCGCAGCTATTTAGAAAATTGACTTGCGACCCAGTCTAAACAACGACGTTTGAGAGTAGCCTGCAATGTTAGTCAAGGGCGTTTCATGTTTTTTTAAGGGATTTGTGATGCTACACGGAGTACGGAGTAGAGGTTGTGCCATATCTATCAGCTAATCGTGGGTGTTTTGGCCCGCCATCTCCGGGGACCATGGTGACTTGACTGGTGCAGCAACCTTTAAGCGCCAGCTCTCAACAAAATTACAACCAGGTTGAATGAAAGCTCTATGCAGAATAATCCGTACAGAATGTCCTTTCCACTGCCCGAATTGCCGTCGTTGTCCAGTAATCAAACAGAGAAGAAAAATTAAGACATATCCTCTCTCGCCCAGCGCGTCTATTCCATCTGCAGGACCTGGTAGATATTCCTCCAAGCGCTGATCGAGACCCCTCCAACTCCTCCGTGTGAAATCACGCAACTTACATAGTTTCGCAGCTCCAATCCCGAGCCCGAACCCATGAAGCGCCGATGGAGCACCGGGAAGGAGCCCGCTCTTAGACCCTGCAGAAGACTGAAACCCTATGTATGTACTCCGCAGAAGCTGGTCCACAATCATGGCACGTCGCCCCTAAAGGCGGAGTTTATTAATCGCTGCTTGCGATGCCTCGGTGGCTTGTGAGGCATCGTGATGTTCGAATTTAAGGAGTTATTAGTGGCCGTCAACCTAGTCGGTCATCGTCATTCGTAGCCAAAACGCGTTGTATGGAGTTTTGGCGTCCCTCGCGCTAGCGAAAAAAGTGGGTTGTTACGAAAGTGTAGTCTTACCGGCTCTAAAGAGATGATCCAGCAGTTTGAGAGGAGCACGTGAGTTGGCAACGAGCTGAAACGAGCTTTAGCATGCGTGTATCCGCAACTACACCTAATAACTTCAACTTTGAATCGTGTTGCACCCTAGCCTCAACAGTCGAACTCACAACTGGTCTTCTTTCCGAGTGCCCTTGGCTTTTCTTCGTGCCAAACAAGCAGGCAACACGCCTTGACTGATCCAGACCCGATAAGCATTATGGTGGTACGTACAGAAACTAGGAACTTTCGTGTATCGGCGGCGGAGTCATCAGCGCCGCTTTCAACTGCCAAGAGGAACAAATTCCTCCTTCTTAGCACCAGTAGTCTAAGAAGATCGCAGCTTCTCAACCTGCTGACATTTGGGTTATGGTCAAAGGTTGGACGATTGACGCACTACGCCTTCGACGCCGTGCTCAGTAAGTTGATCTGCTCTGTTCTACACACAACGCCTGAGCGGAACGACTAAGCATACATGGTCTCAGTTTCTGCATTTTTGGCGGGCATGAAGCGATCGACCGGGTTGACGTGAGTATTCTGCGACTGGACTTCCCACACATCATTACCACTGTATTTGCTTACGTCTGCCCAATTTCGGGAAACCCCAGGCCTAGTTTCAAGACAGATAAAGTTGCTGGCGAAAACAAAGAGGTTTCAAAATGGATCGATAAGTATCTTGGCGTCGGCGAATGGGTCATGGACCAGTCAGTCGCTATTGCAGGATCCAGTGGTTTTTTTGAACGAAGGCGATGATCTAATTTGCAAGTCAGGGGTCGCTTCTACGTGTGGATACGTTACGCTCAACTTCGGAATGAAACTTGATTTCATCATTCGTGGCTAGTGCGTGAAAGTTCTCCAAGCGATCACTGCTCTCCACTTCACTTTTTCTCTCCGGTGGCTTTTTTACTCTTAAAAACAGTTGCTACGGATTTGGTCTTGATAAGGAAGCATTGCCCATTTAAGCTGAATGTAAGGCACAAATATCGTGTCTCATATTCGATGGCTTCGCGAAAGATTCCCGGCATCTTGAAGATAAAATTTGGGTTAAATGACCATTCGAATAATGAAACATTTGCATAGCATTTACTTCTGGCTGTCTGGCTGTCTCATCCATGCTCCGCTAGAAATTCCAGAGGAACTTCATTTCCACTGCCCTGGCTCAGTGACCTCTTGTAGCATGTGTCCTCAGTTTCGGCAAAAGTCACGGCTGTCGCTATATTCGTAGAGTTTTGTTTGCCGTCATTCGTGTGTGACTCGAGAAGATCCGGCGGCACATCGTCGTCACTTTCGTCAACGTGAACGAAGGCATGATTGGCCAGATCAGACTGGCCAGAGTTCGGTGGAACATTGCTAGGGCTCGACGATATCTCGTCTTTTTGAGGCAAAAGAGTAGTTAAAACGTCATGGGCTTCTTTGAAAGCTTCCAACTCGGCCCCGATGGCACATATAAGTAGATTCCATCTATTTGACTCTGCCACTTCCATGGCTTGCTCCAGTTGCGTGAGAATGTTACCCATGCTTGCCGCCTGATTGCGAATGAGCTCTTCCTCTGTATGTGCTTTCTCCTTCCCTTTGGCAGATGAGTCCAATTGTGATGGGGTATCACCCCTCATTGTCCGTCGAAGGTCAGATTCAAAGCTTGAAACCAACGCCAACACGTCTTTCCATAACGCAGAGCCTCCTTCTAGTGCTTGTCGATCCTCATTTACGTGTATAACCCTCTTTTCTAACACGGCGAGTTCAGCTTCCCACCAAGACTTAGCCATCTCAGGACTCCGACGCTCAGGGTTGAGACTTAGAAATTCGGGTCCTCCTGCTGAAGCTAAGTCTCTGCGCAGAGTCTCATCACCTTCGCCGTGTATGGCTGGGTCGAGGGGCAGAACAGGCGGACGCCTCATCAGGTTACTCAGCTCCGAGTCCACGTCTCTGAGGGCGCCTCGATACCCACTAAGATCTGCTTCCCTCTGCCCTCGCACATGACTCATCTGGTCCTGCAGCCAGCGCCGCTGTTTTCGCAATCCCGTGAGTTGTTCTTCAAGTCGGCCAATCTCTTGATCCACGAAAATATGCCTCTCTCCAAGCTCCCGAAGCTCTCTTGCCAATGGCTCCTCTCCATCGTTATCAGATGCTGTTAGCTCGGATTGTATACCAAGTCGCCTTGTGCCAAGATTATGGAGTTCTTGAAGGGCTAATTTCCTCTCTCTAATAGCTGTGGCGATATGCTCACTTTCCTCTCGCCGAAGTTCTTCAAGTGACTCTATAGCAGTGCGCAGGCCATTCCGAATAGTCCTTAGTCCAATTGGACGAGTTCTGGCCGGCTGTCTGACAGGGATAACGTTGCCGTCCGTAGTGGACCGTGGAGTTAGGTACAAGCTCTTTGGCACTTGAGATCTTGATGTTGCCGTAGGAAAGAACGTCCCGGCTGGTGTGCTGCTCCCGGTGTCACTGTAATTGTTATAATTCCCGCTTGAGGATGTCTCGTCGACTTGACTGCCAGACACCAACCCAGCTGCCTGAAAATCTAGAAGCTGCTGAATGTCGTCTTCGAGATTTCGCTCGCGCCGCCGCAGATTACGCCAGAGCGCATCAGGTCTTCGATGATGTGATCCATATTCAGACCGCGACTGATCGAACATGAAATGGCCTATAGACCGTCCCATCATCCGAAAAGGTCCATGAGACTTTATATCAGATTCGTACCCATTAGGCGACACGCCAGAGGGTTGCTTCGTAGCTAGTATCGATGCGGCAATAGGAGGCGGTGGACCAGCGAACAAAAATTTCGGCTTGCGCTTCGACAACGAACCAATGGAGCTATCCCGCCTTGTAGATGAAGACTTCAGAGAATGTTCCTCGTGCATTGCGTCCGATGTCCGGTGGCGAGAAACGTTACTGCTGAAAGATCCATCGTCATGTTGCCATGCATCGGTCGGTCGGGGTCCTAGCTTTTGAAGCTGATATTCTGCTGATGGCTCGGTAGTAGATAAGGTCAAAGACAATTTCGAAGCTCTTTGGGCGACGTCATTAATTTGGGTCATCAGGGATGGCGAGGTCAGCGCCATAGCGAAGCAGCTTGGGGGACAGGAAAATATGAATCAAAAGACATCAATGCAACGAATCCTGTTTCTGATCTTGTACTCCGTAATTGGAGAACAAATCCTACATATGATGCTTGGAGGGTGATTGACCGCACCCGGTTATTGACACTGCCTGACAGCTCACAAGACCCTGGCTAGTACAAATCTCGGCCAAGTGTGACAGGGGGCATATGTGGTCGTGAATTCGGAAGGCTGGGGGTCAACTGCACAGGTTCGTCGAACAAATTCGTCGGCAGTTGCCTTAGCCACGCACTGTGAAGTGGCTGGTGCGGTCTGGTGCGTGTTGGGCCTGTATTTGTTGTTACGTTCGACCGAGACATTGATGCTGAAGCGTCTGGTAAGTACGTGCCTAGGCATGTCGGCTACTGCCAATTCCCACCGCGACCGACTGGAAGTTCAATTTGATCAGGCAGCAGACCTTTCTCGTTGCCGCCCCAAACTATCCGTAACTGCGCAGAACGACGGTATTCTCACTCAATTTTTTCTTCAGTAGGGGCACCGCTCGAGCATCACTCGAGTCAGCCAGTCGTTTCGCAGCCATTTAGGCAAACCCCGCCCCTTGAAGTGCGGTTGTTATAGTGGTAGCTTCAACTCTGTGTTTTCTTGTTTCTCTCCCGAACTCTACATATATAGTAACGAGCTCACGTCGACAGCTGGCTGCCAGCAGAGCTTGTCAATGAGCCAGTCACAGCAGCTGCCTCCGACATGGAGACAGGTGAGTGCAGGTTCATATGGAGCTCATGTTGTTGGCCAACAAGACGAGTTGCATATGTCTGGCATGACTTCAACTCCGCATAATCAGATTGGATCCCAGCGAGATTACACACCTCAGATCAAGCTTGACCATTCCCCGCGGGCGCCCACCCCACCACGCAGACCCAATCTGAACATCATCATCCGCAACAATCTGGCGGCTCGGGCGTGCCGAACATTCTACAACCAGGTGGACTGTCAACACGGCCGCCGGTCATATCCTCGAACACAGCTCCAGTTGTTCCCACAGTGTACAGCGCAATGCAGCCGCCGTCGCAGTCGTCGTCGTTGTCACAGCAAAATCAACACGGACATCACCCATCACCAATATCCTACGATTTCCATACGCCGCCCAAGCCCTCGCTTTCCATGTCGCACTCGCACTCATATTCTCGTTCGAGCCCAGCTGCTGGCTACGACGGCGCAGCAAGCTACCATGCTTATACTCCAACAACACCAGGCGGTTCTTCTCAACTCACGTCTCCCGCGGAGGCCGGTAAATTCAATGTCCCCGGCTCACAGAGGCACTTCTCTAATACGCCGCTTGGCCTTGCCGACATACGGCCCCGCGCCGACTCCAGCATGTCAGATAGCGCATCAGGAGCTCTTCAAGACCATTCAACCCCCAACCGGGACCAAGCAACTATATCGCGCCGTGGGCTGTTTATGCTTATGACTGGTGCAAGTGGCCGCCTCAAGGCAATGGAGCAGGTAAATTAGCGCTTGGGAGCTATCTCGAGGATGGTCACAATTTTGTAAGTTCACTTGTTGTGACTAGGCTCCCCAGGATTGTTCATCTAATTGTGACAGATCCAAATCCTCGACAGTCAAATCGTTCCTACAGGACAGGATGTCTTTACGCCAGGTACATCGAAATATAGTTTAGAATTTACGAAAATAGCTGAGGCTACACATTCGTACCCTGTCACGAGGCTATTATGGGAACCTCCCTCATCTCAGAAGCAATCTACGGACCTTCTAGCTACCTCTGGTGATCACTTGCGGCTGTGGTCACTGCCTTCTGAGTCACATGTGGACCCCGGCAACAACATTACTCGAGGGGGCAGAGACGCTTCTTCCATCACCAAATTGACTCCGTTGGCACTCTTGTCGAATTCGAAAACGCCGGATCATACGGCCCCGCTCACATCGCTCGACTGGAACACAGTTTCGCCAAGCTTGATAATTACATCTAGTATTGACACGACATGCACAATCTGGGATATACCATCTCTGACCGCTAAAACGCAGCTCATCGCTCATGATAAGGAAGTTTATGATGTGCGGTTCTGCGCCAACAGCGTAGATGTCTTCGTCAGCTGTGGTCAGGACGGTAGTGTGCGAATGTTTGATTTACGTAGCTTGGAGCATTCAACAATTATCTATGAGCCGACGGGCAAGGAAGAGCGAGGTAAGTTCCCCATCAAATCAACATTTCAGGCAGCCTTTGAAAGTTGTCATGAACATTATCATTGACATCCTGCGCAGATGGAAGCGGGCGGTCAAGCCCAGCCCATGCTCAACAATCGATGGGAAGTCCCCCACCCCTATTACGCCTGGCGACTTCACCGCATGACACACACCTCTTAGCAACCTTTGCGCAGGATTCGAGTACCATTCGCATTTTAGATGTGCGACAGCCAGGTCAAGCCCTCCTCGAGCTCAAGGGACATATTGGCCCGATCAATTGTGTCGAATGGTCACCGCTCAGACGGGGAACTCTTGCTTCTGGAGCTGATGATTGCCAAGTGTTTATTTGGGATCTCATGAATTCGAGCTCATCAGTCGGCGGGCATGCAATCAACGGATCTCAGCAACAGGATAATCAACGCAGTCCAGTAGCAAGTTGGGAGTGCGAATACGAAGTTGGGAATCTTGGATGGGTTCCTCACCTTCAAAACGCCGAGCATGGCGAGTGGCTGGGTGTTGGCGCCGGTCGCGGCGTCTGGGGAATTAGATTAATGTGATATAGTGGCTGGGGATTTACCTTAGTATGAAGAGCGTATGCTTAATCCTACCACAAAGAAAACCAATGCCAAATATTCGGGCGACCAGCCAGCATCTCCATTTCTGTATTCGATCTGGACATGGAGTTGGCCTTTATCGCGATAGGTGGTATCCGGAATTCATTCCAAATGACAACTATTGTTTGTTCAGTTGTTTGCTGATGCTTTATGAAGAGAAGACTAATAGAAACAGGTTTGGGGCATAAAATGGTAGCTAGCTCTTCCATAGCATCGTGACGCGGCGTCAAGAAGGCATCCTTTGCATAATACTGCTGGAACCAGCCGCCCTCGCCCTCACCGTTTCCTCATCTACTAGAGCAAGCTAGCTTCCCAAGACCACCCACCATTATGCTCCAACTCCAAGTGCCGCCGGTACGAAGGATGACGGGGCAGATATTGGACACCTTTATCAAAATCCTAGAGCTTACTTCGCTATTACCCACAATCCTACCCTTCCTTTTGCTGCCAGTGTCCCTTTGGGTGTCTGAAGACCTCAGGCAGGTCACAGATAGGAATGTAGGCCAATCAGAATAAGGGTAAATACTGTAAGGAATACTTGATATACTAGTAAACTGTTAGGAGCAGTGGGGCATTGCTACGTGTAGTAACGCGCAATAGCCCAGCAGCGAGATATGTAGTGACGTGGTATAAGAGAGGGTATAATAGTAAGGGCATAGCGCGTGCCCCTGGCTAGCAGTACCCTAGTTGGAGATCTAGTAAGTTCTAACCTTCACTCTGTTGTATCCAACCCAGGCATTGGCCTCGACATGTCGCGCGATATGGGTTACCCCTAGAACAGAGTTAAGAGCCACAGAACGCCACAAAACTTGAATCATTAATGAATCTAAAACCCTTGAGTTTCTTTCTCCTTATCTAGATTTCCTTATATTTAATAATAGTTATCTTATCACTTTCTCTATCGTTCTGCATATTCCAAACACATTACTATAGTACACGATTACTATCGATATCCAGTACTACGAAGAGTGTGGGCCCGCGACCTGCCTGAGGTTGTCGTACACCCAAAGGGATTGATTGATTCATAGCATTCACCCACAGGTGCATCCGACACTTAACCGGTGTACGCTCTGCTCAGTTATTGTGTGGACCATTTGTTACAAAAAAGGAAGCACTACTTCGCATTCTATTTAAGCTCATCTTCCTGCCATAGCTCTGTGCCTCAGATCTTCCTGAGGCCATCTTCTGTAACAGGATCATGGCGACAAATGGGCCACCGCGGTTTGATGAATCTGAAGATGAGGATGATTTCAACCCTGCGCCGGCGGACTTGTCTGATGAAGAGCCCGTCGACGACGGTTCTAGCCCACCTGCTAAATCAAAGTTAACTCGTGATTACGACGATGCAGACGATGAAGAAACTAATCGCAAACCTCGATCTCGATTTAGCGATAATGAGGATAACGACGAGGTGACAGATCGTCGACAACGCGCTGGAGACGATGGAGGCAATGACCAAAACAATGACAACGTCGAAGATGAGGCAGAGCAAGATGACGACGAGGAAGATGATGAAGACGATGAAGACGAGGACATTCAACAGGTACCTATTCTTTTGCCATTAATCATAATCCATTTTGTTCCCAAGTAAAGGGCGGAGTTGAAGGCATTACTGATCATTGCTACTAGGGTCATCGGCGAAAACGACGTCGAGATAGACGCAATGCCTTCTTCGACATAGAAGCCGAAGTAGATGATGAAGATGAAGGAGAAGACGAGGAAAAAGACGGCGAGGAAATAGAGGATTTCATCGACAACGAACACCCAGACGATATCGCTGAAAGTGCCCGACTTGATGATGATCGAAGACACCGCGAGCTTGATCGTCGCCGTGAGCTCGAGTCTAGTCTGGATGCCGAAAAGCAGGCAGAGATACTTCGCCAGCGGTATGGAAATAGACGGCCGGCAAAAGGCTTCGGTGATTCTGCAGTCGTTCCTAAACGTTTATTGCTTCCAAGCGTGGATGATCCAAGTATTTGGGCCGTAAGATGCAAAGAAGGCAAAGAACGCGAAGTTGTTCATTCTATCATGAAACGGATAGAAGAGCGCATTGGAACAAAGGATGAACTTGCCATCACCGCAGCCTTCGAACGAGGGGGTACTCAGTCCGTCATGAAGGGTTTCATCTATGTTGAAGCCCAGCGCCAAACAGACATTCTTGTGGCCTTGGATGGTATGCTCAACGTTTATCCTCGGTCTAAGATGACTCTTGTAGACATCAAGGACATGCCCGAGCTTTTGCGGGTTACCAAGACTCCGACACTAGAACCCGGCGCTTGGGTTCGTTTACGCCGACCCGCGAAGCACTCTGGAGACTTGGCACAAGTTCTAGACGTAACAGAGAACGGCTTAGAAGCAAGAGTTCGTTTCATCCCGCGACTGGATTATGGCATGCGTGATGATGCCCTATCCAGTTTATCGTCAGACGGAAAACGGAAACGGACCGGTGCTACTGGTCCTAGACCCCCTCAGCGTTTGTTCAGTGAGATCGAAGCCCGAAAACGGCATCCGAGATATATTCAAGGAAATCCTACAACCAACACATGGTCTTACATGGGAGACGAATTCGAGAACGGCTTCCAGGTGAAAGACGTCAAGATCCAGCAACTCGTCGTGACTGACGTGAACCCGTCTTTGGAAGAAGTCACGCGATTTGCATCTGGTGCCGAAGACGGTACCGAGAATCTTGACCTCAAGGCTCTTGCTGCTAGTTTGAAGGATAGCAACACACTCGTGACATACCTTCCGGGTGATATTATTGAGGTTTACTCTGGCGAGCAAAAGGGTGTGGTAGGCAAGGCGACAAATGTTCAAGGAGACATTGTCACCATGTCCGTAACTGAAGGCGATCTACGGGGACAGACTATTGAAGTGCCTATCAAAGGATTGCGCAAGCGGTTCAAAGTCGGAGACCATGTTAAAGTTATCGGTGGAAGCAAATTTCGCGATGAAGTGGGCACAGTGGTCAAGATATCCGAAGATCGTGTTACCCTCCTGACGGACCAAACAAATACTGAAGTGGCGGTGTTTAGCAAAGATCTCAGAGAAGCTAGTGATATCGGCGGTCAAGGATCGTTGGGACAATTTTCCCTGCACGACCTAGTGCAGTTGGACCCGACTACGGTGGGATGTATCGTCAAAATCGATCGTGAATCACTCGTGGTACTTGACCAGTATGGCGACACGAGGCAAGCCATGCCTTCCCAGATTTCGAACAAATTACCGAAAAGGAAACAGGCTGTAGCCGCTGATCGAGACGGCTCAGAAATACGGCTGGACGATGTTGTGAAAGAATTCACAGGGCAACATAGACAGGGGAAAATCATTCACATACACCGATCTTATGTGTTTCTACACACTAATGACAGCAACGAAAACGCTGGCGTTTTTGTAACCAAGGCCAGTACGGTAAATACTGTTGCTGCCAAAGGTGGACGCGTGAATGCGGCCACCTCAGGTCCAGACCTTAGCAGCATGAACCCTGCCTTGAAAATACATAAGAATGGCGGCGAAAATAAGCCTAATCAACCCATCAAGATGTTTGGCCGCGATCGAGCCATCAATCAGACTGCGATCATCAAGAAGGGTCCATACAAAGGTCTACTAGGTATAGTCAAGGATACAACCGATACGCATGCTCGGGTTGAGCTGCATACAAAGGGCAAGACGATTACAGTACCAAGAGATTCGTTGAGTTTCAAGGACAAGACCACGGGTGCGACAATCGATATCAATGGCCGAGGTCGTGGAGTTCCTGGAAGTGCTGGCCGAGGTGGAGGAGACAGAATGCCTGCTTGGCAAGGGGGCTCGAGAACGCCAATGGGCGCTAACAATTCCGACAGAGTGCCCGCTTGGAGTTCGCGCAGTAAGTCATCCATCACATTGACACTCATCCCAGTTTCGCCGCTAATCCGAGAATGCGAGCAGCACCTGCCGCAGCTGGTGGCAGGACCCCGGCCTGGAAAGCCCAAGATTACTCCGGCTCGCGCACCCCAGCTTGGGCTGATGGCTCTAGGACCGTTAATCCTTACGACGGCAGTCGTACCGCTTATGGCTCCGGGTCGCGAACACCGGCATGGCAATCCGGTGCTCGAACTCCCGCACTTGGTGATGCATTCGGTGCCGGCTCACGAACGCCAGCTTATGCGGGTGGTGGTCCCGACGGTTGGGCATATGGATCTAAGACACCTGCTTGGGGGTCTTCGGCGCCAACCCCAGGGGTTGGTGGAAACGATTCTTGGGGATACACGCCCGGTGCCAACACTGGCGCCTACGATGCTCCTACTCCAGGTGCAGCTATTGGAGCGCCAACACCCGGCGCATTGAATGCCCCGACCCCGGGAGCATACTCCGCCCCTACTCCTGCTGCGAATGCACCTACTCCGGGAGCGGGTTGGCAAGGAGGATGGGGCGCAGATCCAGCTCCGACTCCTGCGGCAGCCGCTCCGACCCCGGGGGCGAGTGGTTACTACGGTGCTCCAACTCCAGCTGCGTATGGTGGTGGTGCTCCTGAAACTCCTGCGGCCAGCGGACCCAGGTATACGGACGATGACTAGGGCAACCAGTAGCACCGCCGGTTGCTCTTTCATGCCAGCACATACATACTATGAGGCGGAGTCTGGTTGGGGCAAGCTTGACATGGCGTTCAGGGACTTGTAATTGAACCGATAGACAATTAGCAAAACTCCTTTATACTACGCAATATAATGTTTTTATTTCAATAACCTCTGGTATATATATGTGTAAGTAGTGCTTGCTACAGCTCCGATACTGTTTGCAACGACCCATAGAGCGCAGATGCATTGTGCTTGCATAATTCTGGTGTGTGCGTATGTATATGTAACACCCGTTGACGAAGAACACGATTTCGGGTTCTCAAAGTCCTGCAGATTCCTGACCCGCAGCACCTGGTTGATGAATATCTGCCTGGCTTGCTCTACACATTCTAAGCCCACTGGGAACTTAGCGTGCCACCGCTCTGAACAAGACAACTCAGCAACTACTTCTTGATCACACCAAGATGCCGCCAACCTTTACTCAATGGAAATGGATGACAAGACCAAAAATAAGTACGACTCTACTCAGAAGAACGGATAACAAAGAAGCCTCCTCCGCCTTATGCATCATAGGTATTCGCAGAACTGGAGTAGATTCTTCAGCCTCTACCACCACAAGAAGCCTACGATCATGGGCGTCTTCAGGAAGGACAATAGAGGCAAGGGGAGCTGCACGGCAAGCATCCCGCGCGCAAAGGCGTATAGAATCCGGAATCGCAGCTGAAAAGACAAAGGCAGAAGGGAGACAAAACAAAACAAAATATAATACCGCAGCAAGAAAATGGATATCTACCATGATAGCACTCCCTATTCTTATAGTAACAAGTTATTATCTTTTTAACAGACGTAAGTCACACTGGCTGGCACTAGCAGACGCAGGAATTAAAGATATGGTACTGATAAAAGGTTCACACGCAGTTGCTCTAGGACATGCGCCAAAGATGCTCCCGAGAGATGCACACGATTGTCAAGTCCCTAAATAATTTTCTTAGAAACCTTAGTGCGCTTAAACATAGGAAAGCCAATCGCATATATCCATCCCCCATGAGGGGGCAGAACCGTCAAATGTGCTCACTACGTGTTCATCACCATGCCTTTGTTTTATTGAATTTAAGTTTATATTCCCATATAGGTAATGCCACACGTGCTAGCAGCAAACAAGAAATGATTTCTTCTATTTCTATTTCCGTTCCTAAACTATGTGAACAAGCATATTATATTATATACATTCAAGGCTTGTTTGTGTTCTTTGCCTTTTAAGCTTGACACGTTCGTTACATTAGAAAAGCCTTGGTGGCAATTAAGAGGTATGATAATTGTAGTCCTGTAACGGACTTATCTATGAATAAATGAGTTAAGGATACCCTGCAAGTTATATGTATGCCAAAATTCGTCTAGATATTATTTATTATATGACAGGAGCGCACCACTTTGTATCTCTTCCACGACCCACCACCACCTTGTAAAACGACTTTATTGTTCGAGTGCGTCTTACAAACGCCTTTGGGGATGATAGTAAGTCAGACGGTGACAAGCGTTTTGTAGTATGTAATTTCGAGGACGCCACCTAATACGGAGAGGAGTGAGGAAAATTCTTGTTTCTGGAAATAAATATCAGATACAAATTAAGCTAACTAGTTAACTCATCAAGCAAACATGTCCCAAAACGCACTGTTTCGTTGCAGGTATCATGTAGGTTTCGGGCCCCCAAATTTGTAGATGCCGCCCCTGATGCTTGAGTCTACTTTCTTTGCCATTCTCTCCAATGGCAGGCGGTTATCCACACGTTGTACTGCTCTGGAAACAGAAGGTTCGATGCGTTGGACGGCGCGTTCCACTGGCGGAGTGAAATATGTAATGTTGCGCTCCCATCTTGGGGCCCATTTAGCTGTCTGCCGAGCTAGTCTTTCTTCGGCGCCAGGCATCAAAAGATAGAGAGGGGTGAGTACACCGACGCCAGCAGCACCCATGCAAAGTACTTCGGAGCGCTTGGCTCCGGGCATTCGGGCAATCCGGTGAGGAGGCATGACGTTGGAAAATGGCTGGAAACGATGTGCCCTAGATGACATGTTAGTGTTGAAAGTTGGCGCTCTATCATATATGAACTGGAGCCGTACAAATCGTGACTAAGATTTCTTCCGCTTGTTCAAGCGTGAGTGTATGAGAGATGACAAAATGGAGCACAGGTCGTAGGAATGAAGGGGAAGCAACTTATACTTAGTAACATGCTTACCAGCAGCTAGTAGTAGTATATACATAGGCTTTGCAGAACGTCAAGTATATTTGCTTACAAAAAGGCGCAGCGAGTTACAGACTTCTCCGCACTTTGGTACATGCACACGCTATCACTGTGTGAGAGACGACATCATTACACTACAAACGGGTTCCTCGCGAATCATCCTCCTCCGTCTTCTTCCTCTTGCCAAGGAGTGAAAGCCCCAGACTCGCGTGGACAACTATAATTTTCCTACATTTCCATATGGATTTAGATTCAATGCACGCGAATTCGCTGGTAAATTAATTTCGCCGGTGTAGAAAGAAACTCACGTCGAAAAAAACTGAACATTTAATACTCTGTGATTACTGCAAAAGTTCCGGGAATTTTTTTTCGGTTTCTTATTTTTGGTCGTTCAGGGAGGGAATAGTGCCGCCTAAAAATATTAAAAGCCCACTATTGTGAGGTTTTTTCTAGGCGGGCCCGACCTGGAGGTTTTTTTACTTTGAAAAAAATGTCAACAGCCGTTCAATTTTTTTAAACCCCTTTTTCGTTGTATTTATTAAATGACGATATTCGAGGTCCTGCCTCGTTTCGCTTTCGCGCACAGTCGCTGATTGGCTATTGGCATTGCCCATCGAATGCTAGCTACGTAGCTCAGCTGGTCTCACTACATCTCGTGGTGTTTGAAACCTCCACCGGTCTACCTTCGGGGCCGTTCACGATCACCTAACCACCAGAAACTATGGCATCATCACATATGCCAAACTCATCCGGCACTGTGGGACAGAAAAGGCTGGCCACATACGGTGGCGGTTCTTCGCGCAAGCGCTCTCTCAATGCCAAGATAGGCCGTGGTTTGGGGCCAAGCTCCTCCTCTACACCCAGACGGGAACAAACCTTCGACAAGTCAGAATCGCCGAGACCGACGAAATCGCCCAGGCCAAAGGACTCATACTACGAAAACCCACGAAGGTCAGAAAATTCTACGTTCACGCCATCGTCTTTTTACGGCTCCCCGTCACATAATGGGCCTTTGCGCAAAAGAGATCATTCGGTGGCCTTCGCGACAGACCATTCACAGGTCCAGCAGCCAGCTGCGAAGCCTGAGTCTGTTGTCGGGCGATTCCCAAACTCGAAACCCAATGGCTCCGAAGGTACTAAGCGCACGAGCACTCCTCGGAGACCACGATTGATTGATGCTCTTGCAGCGCAGAAGGCAGTGATGACCATCGACGACGCAAATTCCGATGAGGCAGAATCAGACAGTAACAGTGGCTACAAGTCACCGCAACGAAAGCCTGCAGAATTGTATCAGAGCTCATCTACTTATGATGTTTGTGTACGAAATTTGGACCGTCGTGGGACAACTCCCACCAATCGAAAAGTTCGATTTACGTACAGTCAATCGCGGACCATTGCTCGCGAATCACAAACTCCCGAAGTCTTTGAAAGCCCTTTCAGGGGTGTCGAGGATAATTCAGATTCTCTGATCGTGGAGCCGCGTCCGAAATCACCACCTCCAACAGATGCATTTGCCTTGGACGAATCAGATGATGAGAGTGCGCCGCCGGCAATCAAGAGCGTTCACGAACTACGTCGTGCGGGTGCAAATAATCGATTTGCAGACGAAATGGATGATTTAATAGCTAGAATTGGGCTTCCAAGCACGAATACCCCAACTATGAGAAGGAATGCTCTCTGCGAGCTCGTGCAAAAACTTCAGCGAAAGGAGTTTCTACGACAATTCAGAGACCACGCATCTCGTGATACGGTTGTCCGGGATGTCGGGAAAGAGACGGATCCTATCTGCGGCTTCGCCCTCATAGCAGCCCTTATCTGCTTCCTAACCTCTGGTCCAGCCCCTAATCTGCTTCGTCAGCTTGCGAATGATGGCGCAGGCAAATTATTGGCAGGTTTACTTTCCATAGACGAGGATATCGCTGTCGTGGCTGCTCAAAAGAAGCTCAACATGTCTCGAATGTCAAGATCATCTGTTAAGGATGTTAAGACAATACTGCAACAACTACCAATTTGGCACAGCTACCAGCCCACTAGCATCTCGCCGCGAACTGCAGCGCTCCAGCTGATGGCCCTGCTAAGTCAATGTGCGGATGCTGCACTCCTAGACCAGATCTTGTTGGAGTCGCAGCGGGCTATTGTGGCTGTTGCAACATGGGCCAGTGAACAAGGCTCTTTTGATGATGTGGACTACGCCTTGACTGTCTTCACGCTTCAAACACAATCTAGCGCGGGAGTCAGCCCGAGGCTAAACAGCGATGGTGGTCATCCGATGAGAATATCCAGCCTGCTTTTACGAGCAATCCGGCGGTGGCCTAGCGGGCGAATTGAGCTGGATTCGGCCATCCTGAAACTTGCACTTAACACAACGAACACGGAGGATGAGGCCGCAGCATTCGATGATCCACACCTTTCTGCAAAATTGGCCATCCGTATTAGTGAATTGTTTGCCAGCGTCCACGCCACCATTGGGGTGGGGAAGCTTGAAAGTGAAAAGTACGACGAACTCTTGCTCATGCTGGGCGTTATGATAAACATTATGGAGCATTGTCCTCCGGCTCGGAGGGCGGTGAATGAAAACGCAATGGACAAGTTGATGACGCTTTGGCAGGAGAACCAGCAGTCCGTTGGCGAGGTAAGCCTGCCCATGAATAACGGATTGCCTTGGCATTTTACTGATCTGAACCAGGCGGATTCCGTGAATAAGTCCAAGTTAAGCGTGGCTGTGGGCTATTTATCCGTGCTACTTGGATATATGTGTCTGGCTGGGCAAGCAAGAGAACACCTTGAGAACCATGTTGGACGTAATGCCCTGCACAGTCTAAGAAGTTCTATACAGCAGTTCGTACACCTTTACAAGGCTGTCGATAACAAGGCCCATGCCATGGATAACCTAGTGGAAGAGCTCAAACGAGTTGAGTAATTTTTGGCCAGCTGGCCGGGTATCATTTTTGGTTGTTGCCAACTCCAACAAAGATGACATATCACCACCATTGCTCGCCATTGCTCGCCTTAGACCACTTTAGTTGGATTGGATTGAATATGAGCCTTAGGCAACGTTGTCTGCATCAGAGCTTGCGCATAGAAGCTAAGCTCTTCGACGTAATAACGATTTGAATATCAATGCATGTTTGACGTTAGACTGCAGCGCTTGTAAATGATAAGCCAGCGGCGTCTTTGATACCAAAAAACGAGTGCGCACTGTAAAATGGCCCGATCCCCTTCCTGTCCTACGCGAACAAGGGACTAACTCTCGGTCTTGGATCTCACGGTGAAAATGATGGCTCGTGTTCGCATGCAAATACTGTGCCTGGCTGCGGAATTCCAGCCTTCCTCTGAGAAGGCGGGCAAAAAGTGAGGTCGGGATTGTGGCAAGACCCTCCGATCCCGGTATCCACTAGTGGTGGGTAGGTAGGCCATTACGTACCGGCGGATGAACTTGACCATCCTGCAGACAACATGCCTACATCATTGATCTGGTGAACTCGGCAATTGATACATCACTTACGATCGCACGATCGAACACACAGCTGGAATCCTATAGAATCTCAGGAGATTTTTGCTCTTGAAATCAAGCCAGAGCTAATAGCTGCGGATTCTAGGTCTTTATTTGCTCCACCACCCGCTAGTAGTGTAGCAATGCCTGCGCCAAAGCAGAGAAAGGTTGCCATCGTCGGCAGTCGGTCCGTGGGTACGTCTTGAGCTCGATGCATGTGATGATACATGAAATTATACTTATTATTTCAGGGAAATCCTCGCTTGCCGTCCAATTCGTCGATGGGCATTTCGTGGATAGCTACTATCCGACGATCGAGAATACTTTTAGCAAGACGATTCGACACAAAGGACAAGACTATGCCACCGAAATTGTTGATACGGCCGGCCAAGATGAATATAGTATATTAAACTCGAAGCACTTCATCGGGATACATGGGTATATGCTCGTCTATTCGGTCTCGTCATTGCCCTCATTCGAGATGATTCAAGTTATAAGGGAAAAGATTCTCAATCACCTTGTGAGTACACCACCTTCTGATTTTGGCCATATGCTGCGAAATAACTTCTTAACCCAGGCAAAGTTATGTTTCTCATCGATAACATAGGGAAGCGAGTCTGTACCCATCGTCATAGTTGGGAACAAGAGTGATCTTCGACCCGAGCAACGCCAAGTCAGCCCCGAGGAAGGGAAGAAGCTGTCAGAGAAGTTTCAATGTGGTTGGACGGAGGCTAGCGCGCGATATAACGAGAATGTCGGGCGTGCCTTTGAACTTCTCGTTGCCCAGATCGAGAAGTCGCAGAACCCTGGAGAAGCTCCAGCAAAGGGCAACTGCTCTCTCATGTAGAACTACGTCAGAGTGGCTGAGTGGTGCGATGTTGTTGATGATTGTGCATTATTTACATATGTACATATGATTACACAAGATTCACTGAAGCATATACACGTACTGTATACACGTACTGCGAGGATTATGGCTCTAGGACTGCAAAAGGAAATAATTAATCAGGGAGAGCAAATGTATATTAGAACATTTTGATCAAGGTATTTTTTGTCGGGACAAAAGATGTATTTGTATTTAGGAGGAGAAATGGAAGAAAAAGACTTTGCGCGACACATGATATTCGACCCGATAGCATACGTGCCATCTGCTAGTGCGAAATGGTCAACCACTTCTGCCATCAGAACTGTTATGTAAAGTTAATAATGTAGGGTTTTCGATGTGGTAGCATTTTGCCGTACAAGGGCGTATGCAGCCTTTGATGTTGCCCCGCTATGTGAATATTGACACCTCACTGCCATTTAGTGTCTGCATTAGTTTGTCTGGCACCTCTCCAGCTCGATGACCCCGCCAACCTTCCCCACCTTAAAAAAGCACACAGAATACGTGGGACGTACCTGACGGCTTATGACTCGAAAGCCATCAAATATAATTAATTATTAGAGGCTCAAAGCACATTGGAAACAGCAAGTCCAAGGCACGATGCTCGACGTTGTTGATTTCATCGCCGAACGCGGCGGAAATCCCGAGAAAATTCGCGAGTCCCAACGCCGACGTTACGCCAATGTAGAAATCGTTGATGAAATCATCGCTCTTTTCGACGATCACCGCAAGAGTGAGCATGCCGGTTGCTCCCTGTACATCGCGCTCGACCGACTAGCTAATACCAAACGTTTCAACACCAGCCAACTATAGTGCTTCGCAGATCAACGGGAAAATTAACGACGTTCAGAAGCAGATTGGAGCCAAGAAGAAGGTTTAGAAAAAAATCCCGGACAAATTCTCATGGTATTTCCGGACCATGGTTGCTGACTCTCGCTGCTATCTCTAGGCAAAGGAAACCGCTGACGACCTTCTTCAAGAGAAGATCGAATTTGAGAAGGAGAAGAAGGCGCTAGTCGAGTCGGCTGCCGAAAAAGATGCACTGCTGAAGGCCAAACTCAGGACTGTGGGCAATTACGTGGCCGACTCTGTACCTGTGAGCAACAACGAGGTTCGTAGTCACCCTTGGAAATAGATTTCTTTGGCGCTTGCTTGGAAGTGACATGCGCTGAACAGCAGCATTAAGGACAATAATGTTGTGGAACGCACTTGGGCCCCGAATGGAGTTACGGTTGAGAAACGCGATAATGTTCTTTCACACCATGAAGTCCTCCTCAGACTGGATGGCTACGACCCTGATCGAGGTGTTAAAGTAGTTGGCCACCGCGGTTACTTTCTGCGGCAATGGGGTGTGTTTCTCAACCAGGCTTTGATCAATTATGGACTCGAGTTCCTCAGCCAGCGAGGTTACAGCGCCTTACAGACCCCGCAGTTCATGCTCAAGGATTATATGGGCAAGACGGCCCAGCTAGAGCAATTCGACGAGGAGCTCTACAAGGTCATTGACGGAGATGCTAAAAACGACAAGTATCTGATTGCTACGTCAGAACAGCCAATCTCAGCGTTCCATGCCGATGAGTGGCTTATTCCGAAAGAACTTCCCATCAAGTAAGATGACGTTGAACCATATTCCCGCAACGATGCCCCCAACTCTGACAGCTGCACAGGTATGCTGGTTATAGCACCTGTTATCGACGAGAAGCAGGGTCCCATGGTCGAGATGCCTGGGGCATCTACCGTGTGCATCAATTCGAGAAGGTACAGGCGTTGTCGTCTCTCTCGGACTTTTACATCACTAACATGACGGACAATACTGCTAGATTGAGCAATTCCTTTTGACCGATCCGGAGAAATCCTGGGAAGCTTTTGAAGACATGATTGCTATCTCAGAGGAATTCTACAAGTCCTTGCAGCTTCCCTACCAGATCGTGTCAATCGTTTCCGGCGCTCTCAACAATGCCGCCTCAAAGAAGTTTGATTTGGAAGCTTGGTTTCCCTTCCAAGGAGAATACAAAGAGCTCGTCTCCTGCTCTAACTGTACCGACTACCAGTCCCGCGCGCTTGAGATACGGTTTGGAACGAAGACCCAGACCGATATTAAAAAGAAATACGTACACTGTCTCAATTCTACTCTTTGCGCTACAACGAGAACCATGTGCTGTATTCTCGAGAACTACCAAACTGAGGAGGTACGTGAATTCATGCCGCTTTTAACTGTCCAAGATGGCGCCGTCCAAATTGTTGTAAGGTGACTTGCTAAGCACCTGTCAACTACAGGGTCTCCGCGTTCCCGAACCTCTTCGCAAATATCTCCCTGGTGCCCCGGATTTTATTCCATTCGCCAAGGAATTGCCTAAGGAATCTACGTCGCATAAATCTCTTCCAAATCGAGGAAAGGGTGGCAAATAAAGGTCGTAAAATTAATAGTCACATAGAACTAGAATAAGTATTCCGTGGAAAAGGGGAAAACGGAATGTGAGAAATAATCTACAGGAGTTGGCGCGAGCGTATAGGAGACTTAATTAAGACTTAAGAACAATGGACGGACGCGTGTGCATAGTTATATATATATATATATTAAATACGCTAGCTAGCTCTATGTAAGGCTAGTTCTAGTACTCTAACTAGTTTATTAATAGGGAAAACCCTTAAAATAGAAAGAAAAACCCTATTACTATAATCTTTAGCTTAGCACTAACCCTACTATAGGCCTATGCTATTTAACTTATAACCTATTATATATATTTATTACTAGCTTATACTAGCCTTATCCCCCTAAAAGTATAAAAAGGGTTAGTTTACTACTCTCTTTAGTATACCTCTAGGTTATAGGTTACCTTATCTTATCCCTCCTTACTTCCCTTTATAAGTAAAGTAAGTTTATACTAATTATTATTCCTTATTTACTATTTACTTTTATACTAACTCTTTTATTATCTTACTTTTTAGCTAACTATAACCTATCCTTAGTTTAGTTATAAAGTAAAGCCTATATATTTTATTTTAGTCTCTTACTATAGGGAAAGGGTAATCCTAGTCTAGGCTTAAGGTAACCCTATACCTAGATTATAATTAAGATATTTATTTATTTAATCTCTTTATACTTTATTTTCTATGCTTTAGCTATAATTTACTCTCTTCCCCCCTTATAAGTATAAGAAAAAGCCTCTCCCCTAGGGGATTCTAGCCTTTTTTCTTCCTTTTATATTAACTTTCTTATAAGTTTTACTCTATAGCCTCTTAGGGCTACCCTAGCCTAAGTCTAGGTTAATATCTAATATTCCTTATAGCTTTAAAAGCCCTTTTTACTATAGTGCTTACTAATATAAGTTATTTACTATTTAGTGTGTTTCTAGCTTTAATTTATCTAAAAACCTTTACTTTCTAAGTAATATCCTAAGAAACTCCTAACCCCTAAGTAGTTAGAGAAAGCTTTATATAAGAAGCTAAAGGTAAGTATACTTTTATTCTAGGTTAGTTTTAGGTTTAATTTATTTTAGCTAGGTAAGCTAAGATTATTTAAATATATCTTGTAAAGGGCTTGGGCTTTACCTAAGCATTAGTTATAGCGCGGAAGGATAGGTGGCTAATAGGAACTAGTAAGGGTTTAGGAAGGAGGCTAATATAAGATAGCTAAGGGATATAAGGGGCATAAAGGGGGATAGACTAGCTATCTTCCTTTCTTCTCTCCTTAAGTTTCTTAATATTATATTAATACCTAATAGTAGTTACCTAGAGGCTAGTCTATAATATTTAAGAAACTTCCTTTAGCCTTAATAAAGGGCTAATAAAAATAATAGTACTACTATAAATAAATTAATTAATTAATATAATAAAAGAAGATAATATAATAAATATACTATACCTATAGGTTAAAGAAAACCTAGGGATAAGAACCCTATTAATAAATACTATATTACTACTATTAGCTTATAATATACAAATTAATATACTTTAACTTATAATTAAGTAGTAAGTAAGAGAGATTAAGACTTTATAATACTAAGTTTATATAAACCTACTATTACTATTTTAGTTAGCCCCCTAATAAATACCCTTATTTAACCCCTAGTATTAGACCTATACCCCCTATATAATATACTACCCTTACTATATTACCTACTATATAATAACTATATTAAAAGCTAATCCCTATAAGTAACCTATATAATAGTAATAAGGCTATATTTACTATATAAAGGTTTCTTATATAATATAAGTTAGAAGTAAATAAGAACTTTATTAGAGATAATAAGGACTAATAGATATTTATTTACTAAAACTTAGTACTAAAGGTCTAGTCCTATATAGCTATATACTTTAAAGTAAGTTACTTATATAATTACTTTCTTATTAGCTTTCTTAGTTATTTAGAGAGTATATTCTCTAACTCTTATAGATAAGAGATAGCCCTTATAAAACTTAACTAAATTAAGTAAGAGTTTAGGGAGTTATTTACTATATTCTTTATTTACTTTAAATAAAAACTCTTTATAGTAAGGGAAGGGTAGTAAGTAAGTAATATTAAGCTAGTAAAGTTATAATATACTCTTAATAAGTAACTAAGAGAGGTTAGTATTAGTAAAGAAATTAGTTATATAAATTACTCTCTTATAGTCTTATAATACTATAGTATTATAATTAATATTAAAGCCCTAGCCTTAGAGAATAAATATTAAACCTATTATAAACCCTAGCTAGTATAACCTATACCCTAATAAACTAACTAAGATAGTAATATACTAATAACTAGAGTCTAGGCTATATTAACTTACTCTAGTAAATAGGCTAATATAGAGAAGAAAGAAAAGCCCTAAAAGACTTATAATAAGAGGCTAAGGGCTTAATAAATTATAATAAATAAAATAATAAAATACTATAAGAAGGAATACTACTTATATTATAGCTTAATAGAATACTAAATCTAAGAGTATACCCTTCTTTTTACTTACTAACCTTATCTAAAGATTACTATTAATATATATAAGGTAAATAAGAAAAGCACTAATAAGAAGGTTAATACTTAACCCTAGGAAAATAAGTAGCCTCTAAGTAAAGTCTTATATAGGGATATAAAGGCTAGTTATTACCTATAGATAAGGATAAGTATAGCTAGTATATAGATATAGAGGAAAATATAAAATACTATATAGATTAACTACTATTCTTAGTTTCTATACTTTTTAATATATATTTATACCTTAATATCTAAATTAATAGTAAGTATAATTACTATAGTGCTATTAGTAAATTAGTAGTATAATAACTAGGCCTAGAGCTTATATAATTACTAAAGTAAAGATAGGTTTATATAATAGTAGAAATAAGGAGAAGGGGGTTTATACCTAGGAAGATATATCTTTAATTATATATATAGTATATATAAGGATTAATATTAATAGGTAGGAATTATTAGTATATCTATATATTATATTAGGTCTTACTTAAGATATAATCTTTAGGATACTATAGTTAGAATAGTAAGATATTATTATTTATATAGCTAAGTAATAGTTAGTAATTAAGGTAGCTAAGGGTTTATATATTTCTAAGGCTATAGAATATAGTATAAGTAAACTAGTCTAGGGAATTATTAGGTTCTTATATATAGCGAAAGCCTAATAAGTATAATATAAAAAGAATATAACTATAAGGTTTATTACTATAAGTCTAAAGGAAATTACTATAATACTATAGGTTATTACCTTAAAGCTAAAACCTACCTACCTTAATACTTTAATATTACTAGATAAACTAGTAGACTTTAAGGAACTATTTAATAAAGCAAAAGTAAATAGCTTATCTCCTTATAAGGGGTCTCTTAATTACTATATATATATATATAAGAACCTAGATAGGTTTAAACTAGCACTTTTATAGGGTTTATTATATAATATACTAAGGGACTAACTCTTAGAGATTAGATACTAGATTATAGACTTAATAAATAAGGGATAGATTTAAGTAAGCTCTTTATTAGTAATAGCCCCTATTTTTCTAGTTAAGAAGGCTAGTAATAGTTAGCGTTTTTATATAGACTATTACACACTTAATAAGATAATAGCCTAGGATTACTACCCTCTCCTATTAATTAAGGAAATACTATAATTACTCTCCTAAGTATAATAGTTTATAAAGATTAATATCTATATAGTATTTTATAAACTATAAATAGCTAAAGGTAAGAAGCACTTAATAGTGTTTTAAACTAGGTTTAGGCTATTTAAATAGCTAGTTTATTTATTTAGCCTAGTAGGAGCTTTAGCTACCTTTTAATATTATATTAATAAGTCCTTAGGGAATATATTAGGGGATTTTATTATAGTATATTTAGATAATATCTTAGTTTATTTAGGGAGATTAAGGAAAGACTATATAGCTAAGGTTTAGCTAATATTAGGCTAATTAAGGGCAGTAGGCCTTTACCTAGATCTTAATAAGTCTATATTTACTATAAAGGAGGTCTAGTACCTAGGCTATATTATTATAGTAAGTTACTTTATTTACCCTAATCCTATAAAGGTTATAGCTATTAGAGAATAGGTAGCCCCTATAAAGTTATAGGGGGTTTATAGTTTCCTTAGGTTTATAAATTTTTACTATAATTTTATTTAGGATTTTTTAAAGCTAGTTACTTTACTTATATATCTTACTAAGAGGGATATCTTATTTTAATAAGGAGCTAAGGAAAATACTACCTTTAAAAGGCTTAAAGAGGCTTTTATTAAGTACCTAGTCCTAGTATAGTAAGACCTAGACTAGCTAATAGTAGTTAAAGTAAATTATTTAGGGATAGCCTTAGGAGGGTGCCTTTTATAAAAGGGTTAGGATTATATTCTATACCCTATTATATACTATTTTGTAAGCCTTATAGCCTTATAGAGAAATTACACTATTTATAATAAGAAGCTTCTAGCTATTATCTCTTATCTTAAGGTATAGTTAGTAAAACTAGAAGGGATATTTTACTTATTTATAATCTATATAGATTATAAGAATTTAGAATACTTTATAATACCTTAGCTAATATTATAATAGTAGGCCTAGTAAGTAGATATACTTACTTTATTTAACTTTTATCTCTAATATAGGCCTAGTATATAGACTTACTACCTAGATACTCTTTTATAAAGGGAATAGAATAGATTAGGACTTAATATAAGAATAGAATAAATACTATAGCTTATTACTATTTTAGGACTTTTATAGTTACTATTAGAGTTAGGGGTAAGTCCTAGCTAAAATCTTTTATTATTATATATAGTATTACTACTAACTAGGGTAACTCTCTTTACTATAAGGTATTTATAGACTTTATAGGACTAGGTAGTTTAATCTAACCTAATATACTATATCTAGCTTAGGGTAATTTAAGAAGGGGTAAGGAAGTTTCTACTAGAAGTAATAATAAAGAAATAGATTATAAATTACTTACTAAGTACCTATAGGGCGCTTTAGTTTTAGGGCTAGACCTAAGTCCTAGCCTAGGAATCTCTTATAATAATACTTATCTAGTAATATTATAATTTACTAGTAGTAAGGCACCTAGGATATAATATAATATTTTAGATCTTATAGTAGTAGTTTTATTAGGATAGGATACTATAGGATATTACTAGGTTTATTTATAACTATTATTACTTTAGTAGTTATAAAAGTTATTAATAATATTAGAGCTTATTAAAACTATTACTAATCCCTAACTAGTTTTAGTTATAAATCTCTATTAACTTTATAATAAACTTACTAGTATTATCCCTAAAATAGCTATAGTTCCTTATAGTTATTACTAATAGGCTCTCTAAGTTTATTTAATTAGAGGTAATAACCTCTATTATAGCTAAGGAGTATATAGAATAGTTTAAGATAGTATAGTAAAGATTTTAGGGTTTTCCTTAGTTAATTATTATAGACTAAGGGTTAGATTAGCTAGGAAACTTCTAGATAATATTATGCTTAAGAGTTAGGATTAACTAACTCCTTTCTATATTATATTACTTATAGATAGATAGTAGTATAGAATAGGTAAACTAGGAGGTATAAGTAATATTATATATATTTATCTCCTTCTTATAGTATAATTAGCCTAAATACATAGCTACTTATTAGCTTATAATTAATAATAGGATATCCTTAGTTATAGGGGTAAGTCCTAATAGATTACTATATAGCTATAATTTAGAACCTATTTAGTTATAGCTAGACCTAGTACTATTTACTATAATCTCTAAGGGAAAAGTAGTTTAGTTCCTAGAATACCTCTAAGAGAGGACTTAATTAGCTTAGGCTATAATAGCATATATATAATAATATCAATAGGATATAATATCAATAGGATATAATATTAGTATTATATTACCTAGTAAAATATTTCTAGGTTAGGAATAAAGTATAGCTCTTACTTAGGAATATTAAAACTAATTACCCTTTATAGAAGCTTAATTAGGTTACTATAAAGTATACTATTATAAAAGTTCTAATATTACTTATAGTCTAATTAGATATACTAAGAGGTATTTACTTAGTTTTCTATATAAATCTTATAGAGTAAGTAGTAATAAACCCCCTTTTAAGTTAAAAGCTTTAAGATTCTAGACTAAATCTAGAATAATAATAAATTTATTAAGGAATACTATATAAAATAAATCCTTATAGCCTAGAATATACTAGGTAAAGGTAATAAATATAATATACTAGTTAAATAGGTAGATTACTTATAACTAATATAGAAACTACTAGAGAATATAGTAAATATATAGGCACTAGATAACTTTAAATAGGAATAGGGGGATATATAATATAATAATAAACTAAGTTAATTAAGTAAAAGTCTTTTACTAAGGGAGACTATATATAGGACTAGGGGTATACTTATACTACTACCTATAATAAATTATTTAGTATAACTAAGATACACTCCTATTATAGCTATTTTAGCTACTAAATCCTTATTAATCTTACTAAAGGCACTATTAAACTCTATTTTACTCCTATTAATAGGGGTAATATATTAAAGAGAGAATAAACTATATCTAGCTTAGGGGTAATAGATATCTATATAGTAGTTATTATAGCTCTATCCCTAATACTAAATAATAGGAGAGGTATATTACCTAAAGGGTAGAAGTGTGAGAATAAGGGGGTAGCTAGGCAAGAGGTATGGGGGCACTCTGTATATTAACTAAAGCTTGCTAGGTCTAAGTGTGTAGTGTGTGCGGACTGCTATCTTATAGCTAGTGGTTCGCTAGCGTCACGTAAACCTAGCCCTAGGGCATAGTGTGTTATAGGGTGTACCTATATTAGGAGCAAGGCCTTATAATTACCCCCTTACTTTTAGCTAGGCTCCTAAATAGCTTTAGATTTATCCGCTATAATATAGCTATTTACTATCTAGTAATTATAATAATATTACTAAATTAAAATATTATAATAATAATAACTAGTAATTATCTCCTAGTAATATATATAGCGCTTAGGTATAAAGTTACCTAGGATCCCCTATTATATTACTTCCTTTTCTTCTTTATAAAGCTAGTTTATTTTTAATTAATCTTTAAACTTTAATTATACTAGCCCTTCTCTTACCTTTTACTACCTCTTTACTATTACTATAAAGATAATTTATTTTTACCTTTATTTATATATATATTACTTATATACTAGGTATATAGAGTTTAAGAAAAACCTACTAATTAAGATTAAACTCCTATAAATTATCTATAGTTTTCCTTATATTTTAGTTATAGTAATAGCTAAAATAAAGCTTTCTAAATATTATATATAGTATAATAAGCATAAAGATATATATAAGATAGTAAGTTACCTATTATTCCTTTCCTTTATAGTCTCTTATTACTAACTTTTCTATATAGGCTATAGTAACTCTAGCTAGAGATTTTACTAACCTAATAGTTATTTTTAAATAGGTTTAGGCCCTTATAGATACTACCTTTAATATAAGGAAAGAAGAGAGTATCCTAGTGTTTTTAGAGGTAACTTACTAATAGCTTACTAAGTATGTCTATAGTTTAGTTATAGGGTTTAACTATGCTAATATAGTATACTATATAGCCTTTAGATTAATAAGTACTATAAAGGTATATTAGGTTTATTAATTTATAAGCTATTTACCTATTCTTTACTTATATTTCTATATAGGCTATATCTATTATATACTAGTAGTATATAGTCTCCTACTAGTAACTTTAAGTTACTATAGTTTTTACTACTCTAGCCCCTCTAGCTATAGTTTATATATAACTCTTTATTATATTTTTACTAGTCTTTTACTAACTCTTTTATAGGGAAATATAGAGGATATTATAAGTGCCTAGGAGGTAAAGATAGTCCTTTAGCTCTAGCCCTCTAACCTAGGCTATATAGCCTAAGCTATAGTAATATATTAGTTTTACTATACTATAGAGAAGGTAATTAAGGTAGATAAGAATAGCACTAAGTTTACCTTTATTAATAGCGTGCTTTTTACCTATAAGGGTATAACTATTAAGAGTTTTCTAGTTATTTTGCCCTTCCTTTAGGGTAGCTTTCCTTTATTTTTTAGTAGTTTATTCTAGACCCTTAATTAGAGTTTTAATAGTAGCTAGAGATACTAGCCTTTTTCTATAGTAAACTTATATCTTTTTTCCTATAATTTTATTATATCTTACTACTAACTTTCTTCCCTTTTATTTAGTAATATATATAAATTATATATTAAGTGCCTTTTATATTCTTTACTAGGATTTACTAGTTATATTTACTAGGCTAGCCCTTCTATTTTACTAGGTATTTATTACCTTTATAGGTTCTTTTATAATTCTTAACTTCTTTAACTTTATACTTATTATCTTTATCTTTAAGGTCTAGTATTAGTATATCCTTATTCTCTATATTTCCTTAGTATTTCTATAGCTTTAGTAAGCTAATATAGAAGATATTATATAATTAACTATATTTTTTAGGTAGTATAAGCTAGTAAGCCTATTTTCCTATAGTATTAAGTATTTAAAATAGCCTAATAAACCTAGTAGTTAGCTTATATTTTATATCTTTAAGTCTAATATTCTTAGCTAATAGAAGTACTAGGTCTCCCTTTTTAGGGTTAATAGCTAGTAGCGCTAGTTATAGTACTTTACCTATATTTTAGTGGCTTTTCCCTAGCTTTACTTAAGTTATTTTCTAACTTTATATAGCTTTATAATACATATATATACTTCTAGTACCTCCCCTTTAGTAATCTTACCCTTAAGAGCTAGGCAAAACTTAGGTAAATAGCCTATAAGCATATAATTTAGGGAGTAGCTAGTTATTCTATTAACTATATTATTATAAGTAAATTAAGCTATTAGAAGTAGTTTTAGCTATATTTATTAATTCTCTCTAATAAAGTATTAAAGGTAGTGCTTAAGTACCTAGTTTATCCGCTTTATTTACCTATTTATTTAAGGGTAAAATGCTATAAATAGCCTTTATTTAATATAGAATAGGTAGTATAAGTCTAACTAGAACTAGCTTATAAAGATAGATTCTTTATCTAATATAATGCCTTCTAGTAGTCTAAATTATAATTTAATCTCTTAATAAAATAGCTTTACTAGTTTAGCTATATTAATTATAGTTAACACTAGGAGGAAAATAGAGTACTTAGTAAATTAGTCTATAATTACTAGGATTATATTAGTTACTTAATTAGTTATTTATAATATAAGTAAGCCTATAATAAAATCTATTAAGATTTTTACCTATAGTTACCTTAGTATTAGTAAGGATTTAAGAGATCTATATAGGTAATATCTTTACGCTACTACTTATTAGTATATACTATAACTTATAATATAGTCTAATATAGACTTACTTATTACTAGCTACTAAAAGTAGCGCTTTAAGAGCTTAAGAGTGTGTTTAGTCCTAAAGTAACCTACTAGTAAATTATTATAGTATAGCTATAGGAGCTCCTATTATAAGATAGGCTCCTAGGGAATAACTACCTAGTCTTAGTATATTAGAAGGCCTTTCTTACTATATAACTATAGACTAGCTTTTCCTTTTTCTTTTACTAGGGAGTTTACCTTACTACTTTACCTTTATAAATCTAGATCTTAGTCTTATACCTTTTATAGTAATTACACTAAAGGTTTATTTAGCTTAGATTAGTAAGGATCTAGTAATATAATAGCCCCTAAATCTCTTATATATTAATGCCTTAAACACACACTACTTTCTCCTTAAAATTACCCTTATTTAGCTAATCTTTTACTAGATCCTTAGTAGCTAACTAGCCTATATGCTTTATAGCACTATCTAACTAGGCTACTCTAGCCTCTATAGGTTTCTCTCTTATAACTAGGATATTTTCCTTCCCTAAAGGCATCTTACTAGGTTACTTCTCTTATAAGACTAGGATATTTTCCTTTCCTAAAGGTATCTTATTATATCTTCCTTAATATATTAGTATCTTTTTTACTAGTTCTTTAGTAATTACTATCTTTCTCTAAAGTTCTAGTAAAAGTGCCTTATTTATAATAGGTTTACCCTTATAATTAAACCTTCTTAATAGTATATCTATAGGGTTACTTTTCCCTAGTCTATGCTTAATTATAAAGTAAAAGGGGTAAAGGAATATACACTATCTTACCTACCTCCTATTTAACTTTAGTTACTTTATAAAGGTTTATAAATTATAGTAATCTAATAGAACCTTTACTAGGCTTACTATGCCTTTAATATAGTATTACTAGTATTTAAATAACTTTACTATAGTAAGTAGCTCTTAATTAGCTATACTATAGTTATATTTAGTGTCTATAAACTTCCTTAACTAAAAGGCTACTAAATACTAATAGCCCTTATTATCCTACTAGGATAGGATTCTTACTATTATAAAGATTAAAGTATTTATCTTAATATATACTAGTTAACTTAGGTTATAATAATAAAGCAAAGGCGCTTACTAGAATATATCCTTTAGCTAGTTAAATGCTAGCTATTCCTTTGCTTTAAATATAAACTTCCTAGTTTAAATGCTATTTTAACTACCTTTTATTAACACATATAAGGGTACTATAATCCTAGAGTATTTATAAATAAACCATTAGTAGAAGTTATAAAACCTAAGGAATAACTATATATCCTTAAAGCTTATTAGCTCTTTCTAGTCTTAAATTATATTAACTTAACTTATATCTATTAAAATCCTATTAACTAATAGAATAAAC
This sequence comes from Epichloe scottii, assembly GCA_021950295.1. Classification (NCBI taxonomy): domain Eukaryota; kingdom Fungi; phylum Ascomycota; class Sordariomycetes; order Hypocreales; family Clavicipitaceae; genus Epichloe; species Epichloe scottii. The sequence goes on along the minus strand of CP083247.1, from coordinate 3,846,255 downwards.
CTAAGGAACTCTATAGATTCCTAATAGAAGAAGCACTTAGAGGGCTTAGTATATAGCTTTACTAGTTATATATACTCTAGGACTTTCTTAATATATATAGTATACTTCTTTTGCGTTTTTAAGAAAATAAGGATATTATCTAGATATACTATATAAATTATATTAACTAACCCCTAAAGCGCTTTATAGATATAACTTTAAAAGGTAGCTAGGGTATTTATTAGCCTAAAAGGTATAATAAGATATTTATAGTGCCTATAGTGTATATAGAAGGCAGTCTTCTATTTATTACCCCTTTTAATATAAATTTAGTAGTAAGTATCTTTAATATTAATTTTTAAGAAAAAGCAAGCCCCTTAGCATTAATCTAAGATCTCTAAAATTAGGGGAGAGCATAGTAATTCTTCTATATAACCCTATTAAGTCCCTAATAATTTATATATAGTTAGAGTATTCTATCCTTCTTTAGTATAAATAGGATTAGTGCCCCTATAAGACTCTTTAAAGCCCTTATTTAGCCCTTTACTAGGTTATTCTTAATATACTTTTAGAGTTCCTATAGTTTACTTTAAGAGAGAGGGTAAATAGGTCTATATAGTAGTATAGTATTAGGTACTAAATTAATTATATAGTCTATTAACTTTATTAATAGGAGGCTTTCTACCTTATCTAATATAAATATATCTTTAAACTTATATAGTTCTTTAGGGATATTACTAACTATTCTATAGGCTTTTGCCTTCTTATTATCTTTAAGGGTAATAAACTTATTCTTTATAACTCCTATAATAGCATATATAATTATCTTATTATATATTACTTTAGTAAATTTATAAAGAGTTATTAATAAAAAGGCTTTTCTCTTTTTCTTAAACTACTATTCTTATAAGTATAAATAGAGATATATATACTCTTTTACTAGTATATATATTCTAATTAATATAGGACTTCCCCTTACTCTTAGGTCTTTATCTATAGCTATATATAGTAGCTTAAGATTCTTTTTTCCTTCCTTAAATCTTTAATTATAATAGGTACCTTATAGATACTATATTAGGGAACTATAAGGGCCCCTATTACCTTAAGAATAGGTATAGTAATCTTAGCCCTATCTAGCTTATAGGTTTTTATAAATTTAGTACTAATAATATTAATCTTAGTATAACTATCTAGATTTACTACTATTTAAATATCTTTATACCTATAAATAGTAACTAGTATATAAAAGTAATACCTTACTAGTACCTTAGCTTAGGAGATAGAAGTAAGGGTATTTACTTTTACCTTTAGTAGTTTCCCTAGTCCTTTCTATACTCCCTTTTTAGCTTATTATAAAAGTATACTATATATTTAGTACTATTATAGTTATAGTAATATCTTTTCCTTTAACTTCCTTATTATTTAAAGCTATAGCTAGGGTTTTTTCTTTCTCTTTATCTTTTTAATCTCTATTAGGTCTATAGCTATATAGGGAGTTATATCTATAGTATTAGGGGTTCTTAGAATACTTATATCTTTACTTACTCCTTAGTATTACCTCCTAAAACTACTAGGTAAGTTATATAACCTTCTCTCTAGTCTTTCTAATAATAAAGGTATATAAGTTAATATAGTTCTATAGGTTAGGGAGTAGTTTTATAAAGAATATAAGTATATAGGACTTTTTAAAGGCTTTTTCTAGGTATTTCTCTAGTAAATCTAAGTAAATACTAAACTTAATAGGGCTCTAGCCCTTATATTACTTTATATTTTCTAATTACTTAGTAATCTATATATTATAGTTTATAAAGTCTTTAAGTAATATAAGTATCTAAGTCTAGAATTTATTCTAGTTATCTTTAAGTTCTTTATAGCTACTAGCTAACTATTCCTTAAGGTATTAGTCCTATCTTACCTTATAATTAGTATATATATAGTTAAGTATAAAGAGAATCTTTTAGTAATTATATATATACTTATATCTTACTTTATTAAAGGCATAGTTAAGGTTATTAATCTATATCTTATATTTCTATAGGTTAGTAAGGTAAGTAAGCTTAATAATATTCTAGACTTTAACTTCCTTATTACTCTTACTTAAGAATAAGCTTAACCTTTATAGCCTTTTTACTTATCCTTTCCCTATATTTAGATAAAGTAACTTAATAAGTTTTTATTCCTTATCTTATAGCTTCTTTAGTTTTTCTAGCTAAGTAATTTATTTTACTATTATTACTTAATAGGTAGTAAGGGTAAGAGGTCTAAAGGGGTTTCCCCTTCCTTTAGTTAGGGTATTAGTAATACTAGGGATAGAGGTTATACCTATAGCTATAGTGCTATTACCCTTAGAAGGTTAGTCTTAGTTATTTACTAGTATTACCCTATTAGATTATATAGTTTTTCCCCTTATATTACTCTTAGGTAGCTAGTATTAAAGCTTTAAAATTATAAGAATAAGGGGTAGCTAGGTAAGAGATATAAGGGCACTCTATATATTAACTAAAGCTTACTAGGTCTAAGTATATAGTGTGTGTAAACCACTGTTTTATAGCTAGTGGTTTGCTAGTGTTACGTGGACCTAGCCCTAGGGCATAGTGTATCGCAAGGTGCACCTATGTTAGGAGCAGGGCCTCACAAGAAGATAGGTATATATAGGTAGGGGCTTAGTTCTTATATAATTACTAGAGGTAATAGAAAGATGCTTAGACTTAGTATAAGGGTAACTAATCCTATTAAGAAAAGTAAGCTATATTTAATATAAATTAGTAAGGAGAATACTAGAAAAGCACTAGGATTAATACTAATAGTAATAAGAAGGTAACTTATTATATAGCTTAATATATTAAGGATTAGTCTTAGGACTAATATAGTAATAACTAGGGAAAAGTATACTAATTATAGTAGTAAAATACTTATAGAAATCCTATTATATAGTAATTATACTATTTATAAGCTACTAGTTTTACTAAAATAAGGCACTAGTAAGTTAGTATAGTAAGTTATTTATTCTATAACTAGCTAAGGGATTACTACTAATAAAGGGGATAATATTAAGTCTAGTTATATTTAAGGTAAGAGTATTAGTTAAGGGGAATAGCCTAAGGGCTAAATAAATAGGTACTAGATTAAACTAGGCTTAATTAAGAAGAGTGTTTTAGTAAGTAATAAGGGACTAGTATTTCTAGGATAAAATAGGTAATTTTTACTTTATAGTTACTAACTTAGTAATACTAGGTTTTATAATATACTAGCCTATAGTAATTTTAGCTTTAAGATCTTTTAAGGTATAATAGAGGTAAGGGTTAGTAAATAAGTACCTAGTTAGCTAAATATAGGTAATATAATTATATTAATAAGAAGAATAGGACTTATTACTCTTAGGTAAGTAATAGTTTATAATACCTATAGTTAGGGCCTATTTAATATAAGAACTATAGGGATAGAAAACTAAGGTAAGGGTAGTATACTACTTATTATCTAAGTTACCTTTTATAAGATATTTACCTATAGAGTAAGTAGGAGATATTATAGGTATAGTAAGGCTATAGGGAGAAGGGTTATAAGGGTATAGTATATTAATAAGCGTTTATATAGGATATAATTAAGGTTTAATAAGGGAGTATAAAGGTTTTAAGATAGGATTATAATAGGTAAAAGGTAAAGTTAGGAAAAGGGAAGGTAAGGTAATAAACTAGTAAGGGTAGGGTTAGGGGTTATTATAATAATATGAGGGGTAGGTAAGGCTATATATAAGCTATATTATATATACTATAAGTTAATAATAATAAAATATAATAGGTAGGGATAACTCTATATCTAATACTAGAATATATACAACATATATATACACTATATTTAAGCTAGTAATAATATAATATAATAGGTAAAGATAACCCTATGTCTAATACTAGGATATATATAATATAGGGGTGTATTATAATTAAGTTAAGGGGAGTAAAGGGAGGATTACTTATATAAGGGTTATTAATATAAATAGAAGGTTAATAATATAGATAAGATTAGGGGTAGGAGGGGTTCTAAGGGGAATAGGGAATAATTTATACTCTTAGGGGATATTATTAGAATAGGTAAGTAAGGAGGTATATAAAGGGCTTAGGCTTTACCTAAGCATTAGTTATAGCGTAGAAGGATAGGTAGCTAATAGAAACTAGTAAGGGTTTAGGAAGGAGGCTAATATAAGATAGCTAGGGGATATAAGGGGCATAAAGGGGGATAGACTAGCTATCTTCCTTTCTTCCCTCCTTAAGTTTCTTAATATTATATCAACGCCTAATAGCAGTTGCCTAGGGGCCAGTCTATAATATATCTCTTACTACTTTTACTCTATAAAAACCCCTAGGTATTAATACTATAATATTAATAGTAAGGGTAATATTAGCTTAGTAAAGCCTTAGTAGCACTATTAATAATTAGTAAATAAAAGTCTTGATAAATACCTATTTTAACTATTAGGTCTAGAATTATTATTGTATAAAGATAACTCTCCCTTTTAGTCTAAGCATATCTTACTACTAACTTATCCCTAGGTTAATACTATAGGGTATTACTTAGAATATTAGTAATTAACTAAGATTTAGGCTATAATTATAGCTAGTAAGAAGGTAAGTAAGGCTATAGTAAGTTAACTCTAAGTCTATTCTAGCTTTAATAGTTTCTAGGTTCCTAAGGATTATAACTTTTATATTAAAAAGCTTTATACTAAGAACTAGACTAGAAAGAGAAGTGCTTTAGCTATAAGCCTAAGCTACTCTAGGTCTAGGTCTAATAAGGACTAGTATAATAAAACTATTTTTTAGATATACTAATTAAATACTTAAATAGTAAAGATAAACTATCTCCTAGCTACCTCCTTATTAGTAAAGAGATATACTAAGATTATAAAGAATACTATTTTTATCCCTAAAGAGAAGTAAGCTAGTAGTTTTATTATAAGTCTTAAGTAAGTTAGCACTAGGCTAATATATATTCTTTTAATACTAGAAGTTTAAAAATTAATTTTACTTACTTACCTTTATTATATTATAACTTTACCTTAAACCTAACCCTTTATTATATCTATATTACCTAGTCTTATTATTATATAGTTCTCCCTATATCCCCTATATCTAATATCTTTATATCTTATCTAATACTATAGGTATATTTAAAATACCCTAGTTTTAGGCCTATCTTTTATAAGCTAGGGGCTAGTTCTTATACTAATATATAATAGCTAAGTTATCTAGTCCTAAGGCTATATATAGTTATACTTACTATATTTTACTATTAAGTAATATTAGTTCTTTTCTATATACCTATAGCTATATAGTAGTAAGGCTACCCTAGGTATACCCCTTTAAAATAGAAACTTATTAAGCCTTATCTTTCCTATATATAGGTATATAAGTATTAAAGACTTATACTTTATAAGATATATATAGAGTTTTTATACTATTTTTAAGTCCTTATTAGGTAGGTAATTCTTAGCTAGTTTATAGATATATTAGTAATTGTCAAGGTAGGGGTCGGTGGAGATGATAGAAAAGGTTCGATTTCGGTCAATCAGAGGTGCAGACGCCACCTAACTTTTGTACCTAAAAGGTACACAGTGCGCTATGGTAATGACTAGTCTACGGAGGTACTTCTGATATATTGTCTCTACCGTTATCTTATTAAGGGTTTTAACCTAGTTATTACGTAGCCTACATCCACACATCTATTACTTTAGGGAGCTCTTCCTAATATACCCCCTAGCTAAGATATCTATTAAAGCTAAAAATTAAAGGCATAGGAAGAGATTATAAACAATCCCTAGTGTTATAATTAGGCAGGAATCTCTTATAAGCTAATTCTATAGTAGAAGTCCCTATGTATCTAACCTAAAAGAGGCTTTATAAAGCTATCTATAGGTATCTTAGAGGTCTTTATCTAATTAACCTTAATATTGCCTATTATATATTATTCTTAAATCTATATTTAATTTATATTAAGGTGCTTAAGGCTAGTCTAAAGCCTTCCTTCTATATGCTTAGTAATCTAGATTATCTACTTATTATTACACTAGATAATTAAGAGCGGTAGCATGTATATATTAATATTTTAAAGTAGCCTACTAAGAGAGATTCGCTTTTTTACACTATAATTTAGGGCAAAGAGCTTTGCTTCTATGCTTAAAGTTATTATATAATATTACCTACCTAACTTCTAATTAATTATAGCGCTATGCATAATAAAGATATAACCTTACGTTAATTTATGTGTATTAGGGTTATTGCTAAGGGAAGCATTAGTGCTAGAAAATAATGTATTAAAGCTATCTGCTCCTAAGTAGTAAATACATAGCTTCTTTGTGTTCTAAGCGTATAAAATCGCTCCCTTAGCGAGCTTAATATGCTTTGCTAATGGGTTTATTATAAAAGAGGCAAGCTTTAATGCTATAAAGGCTATATTAGGTCTTCTAATAATACATAAATATACTAAAGAGCTAATAACTACTCTATAGTAATTAATCTCTTTATTAGAAGCTTTACTAGTATTAGTAAGGATTATAGTTATAGGGAGAGGAGTAGAGGTTAAGCTCTTTAAATTACTATTAATAATATTAGGAATAAATTTCTAAGTAATCTTTTAAATGTATGATTCCTATAATAACCATATCTCTTTAGTATTGTAATTCCTAATGATTTTAATGCCTAGGAACTACTTTAGGTTACCTTAGTCCTTAATATCTAGACTGTTTATTAATTATTTATAAAGCTCTTTAAATTCTGCTTTAAATCTATTAGGATATATTACTATAATGTTATCTACGTAGAAAAATAGGATAAAACTGTCTTTTATAAAGATATATAGGTCTTCTTTTTCTTAGATAAAGCCTAGCTTTAATAGAAATTATATTAAATAAAGGAACTATTATTAAGGAGCTTCCCTTAGCCTATATAACGCTCTTGTTATCTTCTAGAGATAACCTTTTGTGTTTATACCCTCTAGGGGCTTATAAAAGATAGGTTCTTTAAGTTCTATATATAGGAAGGCATTCTGAATATTATATTATTAGGTATTAAGATTATTAGCATAGTAGACTGTAAGTAGTATTTATAGAGATTATAAAGTGAGCGTAGTAGTGTAGTTATTAAGGTTATCCTTTGGTTATTAGTTGCCTTAAATAACTATTCTAGCTTTAAACTCTATAACTACTCCTTTCTTATTAGTTTTATATTTAAAGACCTAGCTAAGGTCTATAATTTCCTTATAGTGTTCTAGATTAAATAATTTATCTAGTATATCTTCCTAGTAGTTTAAGGATAGAAGCTTAGAAAGCTCCTTTATAATTACTTCCTTCTAGTAGTTATAATAGGTTAAAGCTATAGCTTAATAATAATAGGTAGGTTCTAGTGGTATATCTTTAATCTATAAACTATATTAAATGCCTTATAATACTATAGAAAAAGCAGAAGTAAATTATGCCTACCTAGCTTTATGTGTTTCCTTTCTTTAGCATTTTCTAGTAATAATATTATCTAGATTAATACTATTATCCCGGGGATAATAATTCTCTACTGCCTTACTGCCTTTACTAGTAATTTTACTAGTCTCTACAGTGGTCTCTGCGTGTTTAATTATTATATTATATATAAATTTATTAATCTTATAAAATAGCGCATTATTACCTTATACCTAAAGCTCTATATTCTCTATAGTAACTAGCGCCTTATAAGAAGAGTTAGGAGGGGTTAAAAGTATACTAGAAAGGTTATCTTTTTCCCCTATTATATAAGGAGGTATTTCTACTTTAAACTGCTTATTTTCTCTTTTTATATTTAAAGGTAGAGAGGCGTGATTCTCCTTTTCTAATTCTATTCTAATAAGATCTTAACTGATTTCCTTATTAATATTATTAGCCTTAAGCTCTTTAAGCAGTGTAATTATTAATATCTTCTCCTTTTAAGCTAATTCTAGCTTTTCTTCTAGTTTAAAGAAGGAGTTCTTATTAAAACAAATATACGCTAATATAATAACCTTATAATTATAAAGCAAAGGTACCTAGATAATATATTAGGACTTGCCTCTATAACTAATAAGGTATCTAATATAAGCTTTCTGCTCTAACTATAGTATTATATTATGCGATTTAACGTGCTCTAGAGCCTTTATTATTATAGGAAACGCTTTATATCTATAGGCTTGTAGATATATAATTAAAGGCTTCTAGACCTCTACTATCTATAAATACGCAGGGACGCTTTTCCTAGCCTAATCCTACTATAGTTTATATAGCGTAATCTAATTCCTATAATGTTTAAATAGCGTTTAATTTAATAGATAAACTATAGTATTAAAGACCTTATTATTAAGATCCTATAGAAGCTAAGCCTTAAGACTTAATATATAAGCTTTTTGCTTAATTACCCCCTAGATCTCTTAGCCTTTCTATTCTAACTAGGCATTAAGGGAGCTAAATTATAGACTATAATGCTAGCAAGGGCTATCTTATCCTTTATATTCTCTATAAAGAGGGCTTTCTTAATATTACTATATAAAAAGCGTAGTTAAACCCTAAATTAAGTACTTAGGAACACTATTATTATGCGGAAGCTATTATAAATCCTATCCTTTATCTTAAAGGAATAGAAGAACTATATTAAGGTTATAAGGCAGGTAAAAACACACTAATATCTATTACTATTCTAATAAGGAGAGTTATAGTAATCTAGATTACCTAAAAGGCTATAACCTAGTCCTTAAGGAAGTCCTTTAGGTATAATCTATAATCTCTATTGCTTAGCTTTACCTATAGTATATATCTTACACTATATAAGCTTAGGACCTATTAATTTAATGCCTAAAGCTACATTTATAAGCTCTATAAATGCCTTTATACCTAGATAACTATATTATTAATGCTAAAGGTCTGCATCTCCCTTTATAGGTAGTCTTAGTGCTTAGCTAGATATAGCGTAGGCTTCCTTTAGATCCTCTAATAGCCTTAATAATACATAAAGCTTATTAATGTTATAGATCCTAGCTATAGGATAGTTCCCTTTATAGAGAAATCCCTTCTTCTAATTCTAATAGATCCCTGCTTTTATTAGGATTATTGCTAATACTAGATTAACGTAAAATTTAGGAATAAATAGCATAGTCTCTAATATAATTATCCTTGCAAATTGTGATATAGGGTCTATGATAGATATGCGTATAGGATCTTAACCTAAAGCTATATATATTATACCTCTAGCCTTAATCTTTATTATAATAGTCTTATTAAATTTAGATTAATTAAACTAGTAGATAGTGTTAAAGATATAAACATTTGCTCTAGAGTTATAGAGAACTATATTCTGCCTTAATTCTATGCTTTCTATAGTATTAGTAGTTAAATTTATAACTTCCTTTAACTATTAACCTTGCTTAGAGTATATAAATAATAATATATTTATAGTCTTATTACCTAGGGTAATTATAATTAAGTTATTAGTTAGATTCTATAAAGGTATAAAGATATTACTACTCTTCTTCTCTAGTTTCTAACTTATTACCTTAGACTTTTCTTATAGATTCTCCTTTAGATACTTCTTAATATTATCCTTAGAGTTCTTTCTAACTTCCTAGTCCTTTAGTATAGCCTCTGGCTTATATAAGGCCTTAAATAAATTATAGGATTCCCACTACTTTAAGATATCTTAAACATTATAATTAGAGTATCTAGGGCACTTCTTCTTCTCTAATTTGCTCTAATCACTTAATCTATTAGTAGTAAGCGTGTTTACTATCTTTTATACGCTCTATAGAGCTTTATAATCTCTTTTAAACTCTATAATAGCTTTAAGGAAGCTTTAATTTATGCCTTTATTAAGTAGATTATTCTATTTCTTCTAAAATAACTTAAATTTACTATAAAGAGGAATTATAAACTTATATAGTATTATCTCCTTAGTCTATTAGGTCTCTAGATCTTAATAATTTCTCTATAGTATCTCTATTATTACTGCCTATTTATACTAATTATAGGTACCTTTAGCTTATAAGTAATTATTAAGGCGTGTTTCTATAAGAATTAGTATCTTCCTAGTGTTTAGCTTATACTAGTCTTAAAGAAGCTTTAATATCCTTTAAGAGTATTAATATACTAACTCCTTTCCTTCCTCTTTAGTATTAAAGTTAAGAGAGTCTTAGATATTCCTTAAAAGGGTCTTATAGATATATTCCCTAACCTTTAGTATCTGCTTTAATAGGTTTATATACCTTATAAGATTAAATTATAGATCTTTATATTAGAAGTTATACTTATCCTTTATATCTTTATATATAAGCTTCTAATCTTTAAGAGTATTAGGGTTATCTAAGGTAATCTCTAGCCTTAGACCCCTTTATAGGTATATAGGTATTATAGGTTCTTTAAGTAGTTTATCCTAATTTAGATTAATATACTCCTAGACACTATAGGATTCTATATAATTCTTAATTTATATAAACTATTTAATCTAGTCCTTCTCTAATAATAACACTATATTTAGAGTTTCTTTAGATATTATAAAGGGGAACTATACTAGTTAATAGAAGCTGTTATGGACTGGCCCCTAGGCAACTGCTATTAGGCGTTGATATAATATTAAGAAACTTAAGGAGGGAAGAAAGGAAGAGAGCTAGTCTATCCCCCTTTGTGCCCCTTATATCCCCTAGCTATCTTATATTAGCCTCCTTCCTAAACCCTTACTAGTTCCTATTAGCTACCTATCCTTCCACGCTATAACTAATGCTTAGGCAAAGCCTAAGCCCTTTATATACCCCCTTACTTACCTATCCTAGTAATATCTCCTAAGAGTATAAATTATCCCCTATTCCCTTTAAAACCTTCTTACCCCCTTATCCTATCTATATTATTACCCTTTTACTAATATTAATATCCCTTATATAAGTAATCCCCTCTTTACTTCTCTTAACTTAAATATAGTATGCCCCTATATTATATATATCCTAGTATTAGGTTATAGGGTTATCTTTACTTATTATAGTTTATTATTATTACCTTAAATATAGTACGTATATATATTATATACATCCTAGTAGTAGGTATAGAGTTATCTTTACCTATTATATTATATTATTATTATTATATAGCATATATAATATAGCTTATATATAGCCCTACTAGCCCCTTATATTATTATAATAACCCCTAACCTTACCCTTACTAGTTTATTACCTTACCTTTACTTTTATATTATATATAAAAATATTTTACTTACCTTCCCTTTCCCTCCCTAACTTCCCTTTTCCTAACTTTACCTTCTATATATTATAATCCTATCTTAAATCCTTCCTACTCCCTTATTAAACCTTAATTATATCCTATATAAATGCTTATTAATATATTATACCCTTATAATTCTCCTCCCTATAGCCTTACTATACTTACTATACCTCTTACTTATTCTATAGGTAAATATCTTATAGAAGGTAACTTAGATAATAAGTAATATACTATACTTACCTTAGTTTTTTATCCCTATAGTCCCTATATAAAATAGGCCCTAACTATAGGTATTATAGACTATTACTTATCTAAGAATAGTAAGTCCTACCCTCCTTATTAATATAATTATATTACCTATATCTAGCTAACTAGGTACCTATTTACTAACCCTTACCTCTATTATGCCCTAAAAGATCTTAAAGCTAAAATTACTATAGGCTAGTATATTATAAAACCTAGTATTACTAAGTTAGTAACTATAAAGCAAAAATTACCTATTTTATTCTAGAAATACTAGTCCCTTATTACTTACTAAAATACTTTCCTTAATTAAGCCTAGTTTAATCTAGTACCTATTTATTTAGCCCTTAGGCTATCCCCCTTAACTAATACTCCTACCTTAAATATAACTAAACTTAATATTATTCCCTTTATTAGTAATAGTCCCTTAGCTAGTTATAAAATAAATAACTTATTATACTAAGTTACTAGTGTCTTATTTTAGCAAAACTAGTAGCTTATAAATAGTATAGTTACTATATAATAGGATTTCTATAAGCATTTTACTACTATAATTAGTATGCTTTCCCCTAGTTATTACTATATTAGTCCTAAGACTAATCCTTAATATATTAAGCTATATAATAAATTACCTTCTTATTACTATTAGTATTAATCCTAGCACTCTTTTAGTATCCCCCTTACTAATCTATATTAAATATAGCTTACCCTCTTTAATAGGACTAGTTACCTCTATACTAAGTCTAAATATCTTCCTATTACCTCTAGTAGTTATATAGGAACTAAGCCCTTACCTATATACTTCTATCTTTTACTCTCTAGGTAATATACCTCTTCTATTATTTAGTATTAGGGATAGAGCTATAATAACTACTATATAGATATCTATTACCCCTAAGCTAGATATAGTTTATCCCTTTTTAATATATTACCCTTATTAATAGGAGTAAAATAGAGTTTAATAGTGCCTTTAGTAAGATTAATAAGGATTTAGTAGCTAAAATAGCTATAATAAGAGTATATCTTAGTTATACTAAATAATTTATTATAGGTAATAGTATAAGTATACCCCTAGTCCTATATATAGTCCCTCTTAGTAAAAGACTTTTACTTAATTAACTTAGTCTATTATTATATTATATATCTCCCTATTCCTATTTAAAGTTATCTAGTGCCTATATATTTACTATATTCTCTAGTGGTTCTTATATTAGTTATAAGTAACCTACCTATTTAACTAGTATATTATATTTATTACCTTTACCTAGTGTATTCTAAGCTATAAGGATTTGCTTTATATAGTATTCCTTAATAAGTTTATTATTATTCTCTAATAATATTTATTCTAAATCTAGTCTAGAGTCTTAGAGCTTTTAACTTAGAAAGGGGTTTATTACTACTTACTCTATAAGATTTATATAAAAAACTAGGTAAATACCTCTTAGTATATCTAATTAGACTATAAGTAGTATTAGGACTTTTATAATAGTATATTTTATAGTAACCTAATTAAGCTTCTATAAAGGGTAATTAGTTTTAATATTCCTAAGTAAAAGCTATACTTTATCCCTAACCTAAAAACATTCTACTAGGTAATATAATACTAATATTATATCCTATTAATATTATTATATATATACTATTATAGCCTAAGCTAAATAAGTCCCCTCCTAAAGGTATTTTAGGAACTAAACTACTCTTCCCTTAGAGATTATAGTAAATAATACTAGGTCTAGCTATAACTAAATAGGTTTTAAATTATAGCTATATAGTAATCTATTAGGACTTACCCCTATAACTAAGGATATCCTATTATTAATTATAAGCTAATAAGTAGCTAAGTATTTAGGCTAATTATACTATAAGAAAGAGATAGATATATATAGTATTACTTATACCTCCTAGTTTACCTATTCTATATTACTATCTATCTATAAGTAATATAATATAGAAAGGAGTTAGTTAATCCTAACTCTTAAGTATAATATTATCTAGAAGTTTCCTAACTAATCTAACCCTTAGTCTATAATAATTAACTAAGGAAAACCTTAAAATCTTTACTATACTATCTTAAACTATTTTACGCACTCCTTAGCTATAATAGAGGTTATTATCTTTAATTAAATAAACTTAGAGAGCCTATTAGTAATAACTATAAGAAACTAGGGCTATTTTAGGGATAATACTAGTAAGTTTATTATAAAGTTAATAGAGATTTATAACTAAAACTAGTTAGGGATTAGTAATAGTTTTAATAAGCCCTAATATTATTAATAACTTTTATAACTACTAAAGTAGTGGTAGTTATAGATAAACCTTATAATATCCTATAATATCCTATCCTAATAAAACTACTACTATAAGATCTAAAATATTATATTATATCCTAGGTACCTTACTACTAGTAAATTATAATATTATTAGATAAGCATTATTATAAGAGATTCCTAGGCTAGGACCTAGGTCTAGCCCTAAAACTAAAGCACCTTATAGGCACTTAGTAAGTAATTTATAACCTATTCCCTTATTATTACTTCTAGTAAAAACTTCCTTACCCCTTCTTAAATTACCCTAAGCTAGATATAGTATATTAGGTCTAATTAAACTACCTAGTCCTATAAAGTCTATAGGTACCTTATAGTAAAGAGAGCTTCCCTAGTTAGTAATAGTGCTATATATAATAATAATAAACTCTAGCTATAACCTACCCCTAACTCTAATAGTAACTATAAGAGTCCTAAAATAGTAATAGGCTATAGTATTTATCCTATTCTTATACTAAGTCCTAACCTATCCTAGTCCCTTTATAAAAGAGTATTTAGGTAGTAAGCCTATATACTAGGCTTATATTAGAGGTAAAAGTTAAATAAAGTAAGTATATTTGCCTACTAGGCCTACTATTCTAATATTAGCTAAGGTATTATAAAGTATTCTAAATTCTTATAATCTATATAGATTATAAATAGGTAAGACACTCCCTATAGTTTTGCTAACTATACCTTAAGATAAGAGATAATAGCTAGAAGCTCCTTATTATAAATAGTATAATTCCTCTATAAGGCTATAAGGCTTATAAAATAGTATATAATAGGGTATAGGATATAATCCTAACCCTCCTATAAGAGGCACCCTCCTAGGGCTATCCCTAAATAATTTGCTTTAATTACTATTAGCTAGTCTAGGTCTTACTATACTAGGACTAGGTATTTAATAAAAGCCTCTTTAAGCCTTTTAAAGGTAGTATTTTCCTTAGCTCCCTATTAAAACAGGATATCCTTCTTAGTAAGGCATATAAGTAAAGCAGCTAGCTCTAAAAAATCCTAGATAAAATTATAGTAAAAATTCGTAAACCTAAGAAAACTATAAACCCCCTATAACTTTATAGGGGCTACCTATTCCCTAATAGCTATAACCTTTATAGGATTAGGGTAAATAAAGTAACTTACTATAATAATATAGCCTAGGTACTAGACCTCCTTTATAGTAAATATAGACTTATTAAGATCTAGGTAAAGGCTTACTACCCTTAATTAGCCTAATATTAGCTAAACCTTAGCTATATAGTCTTTCTTTAATCCCCCTAAATAGACTAAGATATTATCTAAATATACTATAATAAAATCCCCTAATATATCCCCTAAGGACTTATTAATATAATATTAAAAGGTAGCTAGTGCTCTTACTAGGCTAAATAGGTAAACTAGCTATTTAAATAGCCTAAACCTAGTTTAAAACGCTATTAAGTGCTCCTTACCTTTAGCTATCTATAGTTTATAAAACGCTATATAGATATTAACCTTTATAAACTATTATACTTAGGAGAGTAAGTATAGCGTTTTCTTAATTAATAAGAGAGGGTAATAATCCTAGGCTATTATCTTATTAAGTGTGTAATAGTCTATATAAAAACGCTAACTACCTCTAGCCTTCTTAACTAGAAGAATAGAGGCTATTACTAATAAAGAGCTTACTTAAATCTATCCCTTATCTATTAAGTCTATAATCTAGTGTCTAATCTCTAAGAGTTAGTCCCTTAGTATATTATATAATAGACCCTATAAAAGTGCTAGTTTAGACCTATCTAGGTTCTTATATATATATATATAGTAATTAAGAGACCCCCTATAAGAAGGCAAGCTATTTACTTTTGCTTTATTAAATAGGTCCTTAAAGTTTACTAGTTTATCTAGTAATATTAAAGTATTAAGGTAAGTAGGTTTTAACTTTAGGGTAGTAACCTATAGCACTATAGTGATTTTCTTTAGACTTATAATAATAAACCTTATAGTTATATTTTTCTTATATTAGGCTTATTAGGCTTCTGCTATATATAAGGACTTAATAATTCCCTAAACTAGTTTACTTATACTATATTCTATAGCCTTAGAAACGCATAGACCCTTAGCTACCCTAATTACTAACTATTGCTTAGCTATATAAATAATAATATCTTACTATTCTAACTATAGTATTCTAAAGATTATATCTTAAGTAAGACCTAATATAATATATAGATATACTAATAATTCCTACCTATTAATATTAATCCTTATATATACTATATATATAATTAAAGATATATCTTCCTAGGTATAAACCCCTTTCTTCTTATTTTTACTACTATATAGACCTATCTTTACTTTAGTAATTATATAAGCTCTAGGCCTAGTTATTATACTACTAATTTACTAATAGCACTATAGTAATTATACTTACTATTAATTTAGATATTAAGGTATAAATATATATTAAAGAGTATAGGAACTAAGAATAGTAGTTAATCTATATAGTATTCTATATTTTCCTCTATATCTATATACTAGCTATACTTATTCTTATTTATAAGTAATAACTAGCCTCTATGCCCCTATATAAGACTTTACTTAGGGGCTACTTATTTTCTTAAGGTTAAGTATTAACCTCCTTATTAGCACTCTCCTTATTTACCTTATATATATTAATAGTAACCTTTAGATAAGGTTAGTAAGTAAGAAGGAGGGTATACTCTTAAATCTAGTATTCTATTAAGCTATAATATAAGTAGCATTCCTTCTTATAGTATCTTATTATTTTATCTATTATAACCTATTAGGCCCTTAGCCTCTTACTATTAGTCTTTTAGGGCTTTTCTTTTCTCTCTATATTAGCTTATTTACTAGAGTAGGTTAATATAGCCTAGACTCTAGTTATTAGTGTGTTACTATCTTAGTTAGTTTATTAGGGTATAAGTTATACTAGCTAGGGTTTATATTAGGTTTAATACTTATTCTCTAAGGCTAGGGCCTTAATATTAACTATAATACTATAGTATTATAAGACTATAAGAGGGTAATTTATATAACTAATTTCTTTACTAATACTAACCTCTCTTAGCTACTTATTAAGAGTATATTATAACTTTACTAGCTTAATATTACTTACTTACTACCCTCCCCTTACTATAAAGAGTTTCTATTTAAAGTAAATAAAAAATATAATAAATAACTCCCTAAACCCTTAATTAATCTAGTTAAGTTCTATAAGGGCTATCTCCTATCTATAAGGGTTAGAGAATATACTTTTTAGGTAACTAAGAAAGCTAATAAGAGAGTAATTATATAAGTAACTTACCTTAAAGTATATAGCTATATAGGACTAGACCTTTAGTGCTAAGTTTTAGTAAATAAATATTTATTAGTCCTTATTATCTCTAATAAAGTTCTTATTTACTTCTAACTTATATTATATAAGGAACCTCTATATAGTAAATATAGTCTTATTACTATTATATAAATTACCTATAAGGATTAGTTTTTAATATAGTTATTATATAGTAGGTAATATAGTAAGGGTAGTATATTATATAGGAGGGTATAAGTCTAATACTAGGGGTTAAATAAGGGTATTTATTAGGGGGCTAACTAGAATAGTTATAATAGGTTTATATAAACTTAGTATTATAAAGTCTTAATCTCTCTTACTTACTACTTAATTATAAGTTAAAGTGTATTAATTTATATATTATAAGCTAATAGTAGTAATATAGTATTTATTAATAGGGTTCTTATCCCTAGGTTTCCTTTAACCTATAGTTATAGTATATCTATTATATTATTATCTTCTATTATATTAATTTATTTATTTATTTATAGTAGTGCTATTATTTTTAGTAGCCCTTTATTAAGGCTAAAGGAAGTTTCTTAAATATTATAGACTAGCCCCTAGGTAACTACTATTAGGCATTAATATAATATTAAGAAACTTAAGGAGGAAAAAAGGAAGAGAGCTAGTCTATCCCCCTTTATGCCCCTTATATCCCCTAGCTATCTTATATTAGCCTCCTTCCTAAACCCTTGCTAGTTCCTATTAGCCACCTGTCCTTCCGCGCTATAACTAATGCTTAGGCAAAGCCCAAGCCCTTTACAGAAGCATAGGATAGTTAATTTAACTAGTTATTATAACAAAGGGCGATTATCTCTTAATATTAGTAAGCGTTAGATTAATAATATTAATAGAGCTTATATTGTCTATAATAATTAATAATAAGGGCAATTAAAGCCTTCCGGGCTTATAACTATTAAGGTAGGGGTCGGTGTAGATAATAGAAAAGATTCGATTTTGGTTAATTAGAGGTGCAGACGCCACCTGACTTTTGTACCTGAAAGGTATATAGTGCGCTATAGTAATGACTAGTCTACGGAGGTACTTCTAATACATTGTCTCCACCGTTGTCTCATTAAGGGTTTCAACCCAGTCATTGCGCAGCCTGCATCCACACATCCGTTGCTTCAGGGAGCTCTTCCTGATAGTAATAGCCTAGGTATTCTCTATTATACTATGCTTTTTATCTCCTTTTTTACTTCTTAAAGAGTTATATATCTATTTTATTATCTTTGGGGTTAGTCCTTTACTAAGTCCTTCTATATTATAGTATTACTATTACTAATATAGTAGTAGTTTATATCTTTTTTACTATTTTATTCTTTATAATTCTAGCCTTAAATCTTTACTTTATTATATTAAGATAAAGGTCTAGGGATAAGATATAGGTTTTAGATTCTAGCTATATAATAGGGGTAGCCTTAAATGCCTTAGCTATAACCTATAAGTAAGCTAACTAATTTATTAGGAAGCTTTTAGCTATCCCCCTTAGTTTTCCCCTAACTTTAGTAAGTATATAGAAGATACCTACCCTATAGGTAAGTATAGGTTAAACTACCTATATATATAGAAGCCTAGTATCTCTAAAATTAACTCCCTAAGCTAATACTACTAGTATAGTAAGTGTAAGCTACTACTAGGCTATTTTCCCCTTAAGAATATTTTTATATATACTTTAATTAAGCTTTCTATTTACCTAGACTCCTAAGAATCTATAAGAATTTATAGGTATTACCTTATTAGCCCTAAGCTAGACTTTAGTTTATAGTAAGTAATAGGCTTTACTAAAGTATATAAGTTTAGTCTTTAATAAGTTAAACTTTACTTCTATATCTTTTACTTACTCCTTATAGACTCTTTATACTATCTTAAGCCTTCTCTATATCTAGGCTATATTCTTTTTAAAGGCTACTATATTTATATTATTTATAAATCTAATTATAACTATACTTAGGATAGACTAAAGATACTTATAAAGCTTTATAAAATATAGTAAGAAAAGAATAAGTAAAAGGGATAATCCCTATAAGGTACTAGCCTTAATCTTAAAAGGCCTTAAGAGTCCTTTATTAAAGCTAAGCTAACTTAACCTCCCTATAAGAAAGCTATATATTACTATTATTATCTATAGTAAGATACCTATTCTTATAAGAAGTATAATAAGGTATAAGTAGCTAACCTTATTAAATACTAATAAGATATCTATTTATACTAGTAATATAATCTTACCTCTCCCCTAAGCCTCTCTAATATACTCTATAAGGGCTTTTATTACTATTTTAGTTAATTTATTTACTTTATTATCTATTTATAGTTTAGGAAAAAGGTTATTCTTCTTAGTAAAGGTTATAAGCTACCTTATTATTACTACTTCTATAATCTTACTTACTATATTAAGTAGTAAGATAAGTCTCTATATATTAGCCTTTCTTATTTCCTTTATTATCTTTCCTAGCTTTTTAATAATTACTACTCTTATAGACTAAAAGCGCTTTAGGAAATACCTTACCTTAAGGGCTATATTTAGTAGTCTAGTAATAGAGTCCTTTACTAGGTTACTATAGGCCTTAATAAGGCTTATAGGAATCTTATTATTACCTAGGGCTTTTTAACTAGCTATATCTAAGACAATAATCCTAATTTCCCCTTATAAGAATTATTCTTAGGCTAGGAATAGTATATTATTTAGCTTTAGGAAGAAAAGGTCTAGGATATAGGAAAGATTAGCTATAGGTTTAGGGAAGAATCTTTATATAAGTACTTTTACCTTTTTCTTATATATAGTAGCTAGGTTTATATTATTATTAGTTCTCTTTAAGTCTAGTAGCCTAGGTAGCTTAGGGGGCCTAGCTCCTAAGCCTAGCTTATTTCTCTAGCTTTTATACCCCTTTATCTTTTTTCTATATATTAGTATTTCTTAGGGCTTTTCTCTAGGCATTTCTCTTTTTCTCTCTAATAATATATACTTAGTTTATCTTTACCTTAGTATATACTTACTAGTTAAGGTTTATCTTTTTATACCTCTATACTCTCTTAGCCTATCTTACTATAGTAACTAATTCCTTAGCCTTTCTTAATTACTATATCTCTAGGCTAAGTAAACCTTAAGGCTTTTTAAGGCTACTTTCTTAGCTATTTTTTAAAGATTTATAATAAGCTATATAGTATATTTATTGTTAAAAATAAGACCTATTTTTATAGCCCTTTTCTAGTCATAAGGCTCTTGTTGTTGCTTGCATTGCAAGCCTAACAGCTGCACTGCAGCTGTCAACAGTTATGTGGTGGCCGTCAATAGCCATGTTGCAGCTGTTAACAGCTGCGACTAATTGTGTGGATAACTAAGTTAATTAAATAACTAAGTTAAGTGGATAACTTACTAAGTTAATTGTGGCTGCAACGCAGCCATAACCCTAGCTATAATAACTAGACTAGATTAGGAAGGTAATATAACCTATACCTAATCTTTAACTGCAATTTTCTTAATAACTAAAGGTTGTATAAAAGCCTTACGTATAGCAAATTAAAGCTACAAAGCAGGGCTTTTAAATTATATAAAGATATTTTTTAGTTAAAAATTTAGTGTATATAGGTGTCTAGCTAATATAGTGGTGAGTAAATTTTTTGGTTTTTCTATACAAATAAATTTTGCGGAAAATCAAAAGTGGCCCTAGAGACCTAGCTAGCGACCTAGATTTACTAATATAGTTAGAGGGTCTATAAGAGAAAGACTAGTTAGCTAGACCTCTTAACTAAATTAAGCCACATTACCTATATAATATCCCTAAAATTAATTCTATTAATATATTAGCTATTATAAAAGCTATCTAAATTAGAATTTAATAGTGATATCTGCTATAACCTTCTATTACGTTACGTTAACCTAGTTAATGTTATAGCTCTATTAGTCCCTAACCATAGAGTCTACACCCATATAGCTATTGCTAGCTAGCATTAGCTCCCTATATTCTAATAGGTTATAAGCCTAGCTTCTATTACTATTAATTCTTTTAGACTGCTTATGCATACCCTATAGAAGATTTCCCTTCTATAAAATAGGAAAAAGAAGCTATTCCCTTCTATAAAAAGGAATTAATTATGGTTATAGAAGCTTTTCCCTTCTCTAAAAAGGAAAAATTCGTTAAAAAAGAAGACTTCCTTCTATAAAACAAGAAGCTTAAAGCAAGGATAAAAGTAATTCCTTTCTATAAAAAAGGAATATTAGTGAGGATAGAAGTAATTCCCTTCTATAAAAAGGAATATCTATGAGAATAGAAGACTTCCTTTTACAAAATAGGAAGATAGGTATAAATTAACTAGAATAAGGGCAATAAGTCCCTAAGATAAGTCTGTAAGAGATGCTAAATAACTAGCTTACAAAGTAGGTTATTAAGTAATAAGCTGCTATAGACTAGCTATTAGAAAAGCTAGAAAGCTTAACTATGGCTGTAAATAGAGGTATAGAGGGTGTGGAAGCTAGTTAGCCCTAAATTTAATAGCTAATTTAGTAGCTAATTTAATAGTAACAACTTATTTAAGTTTAAGAACTAGAATCTAGTTCTATGTAAGCTGCTTTTAATAACTCTATTATTAAAGAATTTAATAAGAGGGTTTATAGCTTCCTAGAGACTGTAAAGCTTAAAGGAGCTGAAAATTTCGATTAATAGAAATAAGCCCTAGCTATCTAATTTAGAGCTTTAGGCATGCCTAATTTCCTAGATAATCCAGAGGATTCTAGGGTGCTAGGGGACGCTAACTAAGCTATTATCCTAATATTACTAAGGGATAGTTGCATAGAAGGGCCCTAAGCCGCTATAACTTAGCAAAAGAACCTAGAAGATGCCTATAAATTCCTTATTAGGCAATATTCTTATAGCGTTAAAATCCAGAGGGGGTCCCTATATTTAGACTTTTATAATCTAAATTTTTAAGGTTATAAGGGATCCTTAGAGTCCTTTAATATAGTTTTTAATAATCTACTAGCTAGATTATTGATTTCTAGGGTTCTAATTAATCCTATTGATTAGGTTAATTAATATCTTTAATCCCTAAAATCCACCTTCCTTGCTTAGGCTAAAAGGCAACGATTTAGCATGCAAACGAATAGGGCTATAGGGGCACCTATAGAAGCCCTAAATCTTTAGTTCTTAATAGCAAACCTTCTAGCTAAACAGAGGGATAAATTATCTACTATATCCAAAGCCCTGAATTATAGGGCTAAAGACTATAAAAAGGGCACTAAAGAGAAAGAAAAGTCCCCTAAAGGACAAAAGAAAAAGGAAAAAGACCCTAAAGAAAATAAGGGCTCTTCTAAGAAGAAGAAAAAAGGCAGCTATAAAGGCCCTAAATTAGATAAAAAGGATAAGAAGGATAATAAAGACCTTTAAGGAGGTTCTTTTATACTAGGAAAATTTAACCTTTCTAACGGAGCTCTAAAACCGTACAAGAAACCTAGTAATCACAAGGTTAGCTATAAAAGCTCTAGTAATAGTAGCTCTTCTTCTAGCTCTAGTGATTCTAATAATGATATTAAAGACATTAGGTCCTATAATAGCTTTAATTTTTACTATAAGGACATAAAAAACGCTCTATTATATAATACTAGCTCCACGGTTTATATTATTAATTTAAAAGAGGCTTTTTAGGATTATACCCCTTTTAAAAAGAGGCAATCTAAACTAATTATAACTAGTGGGAGTCCTATCTATCCTAAGGGATACGGTTAGGCTACTTTTCAGGTCTTATATTAAAGAAATCTAGAAAAATATAGGACCTTAGTGCTAAAAAGAGCGCTATATTTCCCTTAAATAGATGTAAATATAGTTAGTGGCTTAATACACTATATATCTAGGGGTTATATAATTAAAAATTAGTTATATCTAGCTAATAGATCTTATATTACTCTTTTAGATATAGAAAAGTATGGTTTCTTCTTCTAAATTAAGAACTAACCTACACTATAGTTACGAAAAGGTCCTTGCGGGCATTCTAATGCTTATCTTATCTGTCCTTTTACCTATATTAGCTTTAAGGGTCTTAGTTACCCTATAGAGGTCTAAATTCCCTCTAAAAAGCCTAATTAGGCATCTAATTTAATTGAAATTAATAATGATAATAAGGATAATATTAAAGAGATCAAAAGGGACAATTTATTAGCCCCTTCTTTTATAATGTCTATAGCCCTAGGTTAGGTCCCTTATAAATGTAAAGAGATAGATTTAGGGGTGTTAGAGGGCTTAGGAGGATTAGAAAAGCCCCTAATACCTCTCTAAGAGGCCTGTGTTCCTTAAGGGGCCTAGCAGGGGACTATGGAAGAGGGCTCTAATCTAGGACCTAATTCAGGTTCTAAAGCCCCTAAAGATCTTTAATATTAACGCTTATTAGAACTAGCTAGCCTGTGGCACATTTAACTAGGATATCTAGGCCTTCCTTTGCTAAAGAAAACTAGCTTAATAACTAAAGGAATCCCTAATTTTTCTAAAATTAAGGATAAAGATTTTAGATATTTAGCTTATGACTAATCTACAGCAGTTAGAAGACCTAGAAAGTTAGCTATCCCTAACCCTCCTAGAGCTCTAGACTAAATAGAGGGGATACGCTAAAAATCAGTCCTACGCTATATAATAAGTAGTTAATTTGCCTTATTCTAGTTAACTAAAAGACTAGATATAGGTGGGTTTTCTTATTACCTAATAAGGAAGGCCTAACTATTTATAGGGCTATTAAAGGCTTCTTTAGAGGGCTTAAGAATTAACTAGGCCAATACCCTAGATATCTTTACTTTAATAGAGGTTAAGAGATTAATTCTATTTGCTAAGAATAGTTAAATTCTAAGGGAATTAAATTTATAACTTCTAGTCCCTATATCTATAAGTAAAATAGATTAGCTAAGCGTTTAATTCGGACTATTCTAGACTAATTAAGGGCTACAATTCAGTGGGCATAATTACCATTAAATCTATAGTATTTTGTTTTACCTATAGTTATTAATCTAATTAATATTACTACTAATTCCACTAAGCCTAAAAGCCCTAAACAGCTACTAGCTAGGGAGCTAGATTAACCCTATAATAAGGTTAATTTTAGTAGTATTAGAGCTATAGGATCTCACTATAAGATTCTTATCCCCCTAGAAAAACAACCTAAAGCCTAGAAGTTAGCTACTAGAACTATCCCTAGCAGGCTCCTTACTACACTAGGTTCTAATACCTATCTAGTGTATATCCCCTCTAAAAGGCTAGTTATAAAGACTAGCTTTATTAAAATTATAGAACCTATAGGCCCTATATCTAAAGGCTTACCTAGGATTTCTATAGGGGATAACCCTTTAGAGGGGAAAATAACCTATAATAATAGGATCTAGGTTAAGGTTTAAAGGATTACCCTATAGATAACATAGGGGTCCCTATAGGTTAAGAAAAACACCTATAGACCTAAAGGAACCCCCTAAAGAGGAAGCTAATAAGGAAGCCACGCTAATATCTCAGCTAGGAAATCAGATATTAACTCCGGACCTTCTTTCTAATAAAAATACTAACTTTAACCCTAATATTAACCTAATAGATGTTAATATTAGTCCTCCTTCTTTAGTAGATTTAATTTAAGAAATCTGCTTTAAGGTACGGGAAAAGCTTAAGGAAAATAACCCTATTAGCCCTAAACCTAAGACCTAGAAGCAAGCTATATCTAGCCCTTAGAAAAAGGAATGGATTAAGGCCACGTTTAGTGAATACAAATAGCTTCTAAAGGCTAGTACTTTTAAATTTATAGGGATAGACTAGATTCCTAAGGGCTAAAAAGTACTAAAAAATAGGCTTATTTATAAGCTTAGAAAGGATAAAGAAAATAATCCTTTAAAATATAAGGATTAACTTATTGCTAAGGGATTTATATAAATTAAAGGTCTAGATTATATAGAGACCTTCGCTACTATAAGCATTCCCCTAGCTAGAGGATTTTACTAGCCCTAGCGGCTTAGAATAACTAGGAAATTAAATAAGTTAATTTTATAGGGGCTTTTCTAAATAGTTACCTAAAGGAATAGATTTATATAGTTATCCCTAATGGATTTATTAAATTCCTTAAGGCAAATCTAAAACTAGCTAAACTAGCTAGAAGCTTTAGCTATAAACCCTCTAAAGGCTAAGTAATTCTATTACTAAAGTCTTTATATAGCCTAAAGCAAAGCTTAAGGGAATAGTAATAAGCACTAATAGCTATGCTAAAATCCCTAGGATTTAACCCTCTTATTTCTAACCTAGCTATTTTCTTTAATCCTTTCACTAAGACCTTTATTATTATATATATAGATAACTACCTTTGAATTAGACTGGATTTACCTTATATCTAAAGACTTAAAAAGGAACTTTATAAAGTCTATCTAATAGAAGATAGGGGGCCTGCTAAATTTTTCTTAGGGGTTTAAATTATTCAAGATAGACCTAATAGAATACTAAAAATTCAGTAATCTTAGTATATCTTAGAGGCTTTAAAATAATTTAATATACTAGATAGTAAGCCTATTAGTATACCTCTTTAGCTAGGCGTTTTAGCTACCTAAATAACAAAGCCGCTAATAGCTAGCGAATTAAAGCTTTATTAGTGCATCATAGGGACTATAATATACCTAATATTGCTTATAAGACTTAATATAGCTTTTACGCTATAATAGTTATTAACCACACTAGCTAATCCCTATATAGAGCATCTAAAAGCAGCTAAAAATCTGCTAAGATATCTATCTAGGACCTAATTCCTTACTATTATCTATAGGGGTAACCCTAAAGATAACCCTAAGGGATCTTCTAACCCTAAGGATAGTGCTGCTAAGAGCCTAGTTAGATATTGCGATAGTGATTTTATAGGAGATAAAAAGACCTCTAAATTAACCTATACTTATCTATTTAAGCTAGCTAGTAGCCCTATTAGCTAGAAATTAAAGAAAGCTAGTATAATTACGTTATTTACATTAGAAGCTAAATCTAACGCTATCTATAAGACCTTCTAGGAGCTATAGTGGCTCTAGGGTCTATTTAAGGAGCTAAAAACCCCTATTTCCCTCCCTATTTAGATATTCTATAATAATTAAGGCGCTATAACCACCGCTTATAACCTTGCTTTATATAGCTATACTAAGTATACCTTACTTAAATTTCACTATATTAGGCAATAGGTATTAGCAGGTTTAGCTAAGATTAAATATCTAGATATAAGGTTAATGCCTACAAATAGTCTTATAAAACCCCTTATAGGACCTCTTTATTAGGCTTTTATTAAGCTCTTAGGCCTTAATAAACACAAATAAACTAATAACTAATAACTAATAAAATTCCTTTAATAGGGAACTAAAAACATTACTTAAAAGGGAGCTATATTTAATAATAGCTAGGAAGTTAAAGGTGGTCTTTTCTATTTCCTGTTTTTTTCCCTTTTATTAATTTTATCTATAGTTATTGCTTTTACTAAAAGTTATTACTATCTGCTACCCTATTATAACTTTATACGCTTTTAATTGCTTTTAACGTAATACTTTTATAGATAGGGTGTTAAAAATAAGACCTATTTTTATAGCCCTTTTCTAGTTATAAGGCTCTTATTATTGCTTGAATTGCAAGCCTAATAGCTACACTATAGCTGTTAATAGTTGTGTAGTGGCTGTTAATAGCTATGTTATAGCTATTAACAGCTATGACTAACTATGTGGATAACTAAGTTAATTAAATAACTAAGTTAAGTGAATAACTTACTAAGTTAATTATAGCTATAACATAGCTATAACCCTAGCCATAATAACTAGACTGGATTAGGAAGGTAACGTAACCTATACCTAATCTTTAACTGCGATTTTCTTGATAACTAGAGGTTATATAAAAGTCTTACGTATAGCAAATTAGAGCTATAAAGCAAGGCTTTTAAATTCTACAAAGATATTTTTTAGTTAAAAATTTAGTGTATATAGGCGTCTAGCTAATATAGTAGTGAGTTGATTTTTTGGTTTTTCTATACAAATGAATTTTACGGAAAATCAAAAGTGGCCCTAGAGACCTAGCTAGCGACCTAGATCCACCGATATGGTCGGAGGGTCTATGAGAGGAAGACTAGTTAGCTAGACCTCTTAACTAATTCAGCCGCATTGCCCGCATAACGTTCCTAAAATCAATTATATTAATAAATTAGCTATTATAAAAGCTATCTAAATCGGAATTCAATAGTGATATCTGCTATAACCTTCTGTTGCGTTACGTTGACCTAGTCAACGTGGCAGCTCTATTGGTCCCTGACCGTAGAGTCTGCACCCGTACAGCTGCTGCCAGCTGGCATCAGCTCCCTACAATCCAATAAGCTTAAATTAAAGCTCTTTATATTTAAAATTAAACTAGTCCTTTATATCTTTATAAGTAAGCTTCTAATTCTCTAGAGTATTAGGGCTATTATCTATAATCTCTAGTCTCTAACCCCTCTATAGGTATATAGGTATTATAGGTTCTTTAAGTAATTTATCCTTATTTAGATTAATATACTCCTAGACCCTATAAGACTCTATATAATTCTTAATCTATATATACTACTTAATCTAGTCCTTCTTTAATAATAATACTATATTTAGGGTTTCTTTAGATATATTAAAGGGGAATATATAGTTTAAGGGAAGCATAGGATATAATAGTTAACTATTAATTAATATAATAAGGGCGTTTATCTTATAATATTAGTAAGTATTAATTAAGTTAATCTAATAGAGCTAATAGCTTTAAAGATAATAATAAATTTAGTAATAAAAGCCACCTAGGCTTATAACTATTAGATAGGGGTGTAGATAGATAATAGAAAGTGTTTAATTTAATTAATTAGAGGTGTAGATAGTAGCTAACTTTTGTACCTAAAAGGTACATAGTGCGCTACGGAAATAACTAGTCTATAGAGGTACTTCTAATATATTTGTCTCCACTAATGTCTTATCCTAGTTAATGCGCGGTCTATGCCCACACATCCAATGCTTCAGGGAGCTCTTCCTGACAGTTATTGTGGTTCATGCATGGTGACGCCTACGCTGTGTGGCCAGAAGTGGTGACACCTGAAAGCTGTCTTTTTGGTGGCGTGTCCAATACTTTCCTTTCCGCCTTCACATGAGCCTATGACCGTTCGCCTCAGGCCTATCTGGAATAAGCTGCGTCAATTTTTCTCATATCACTGTATGAAACAGTATTTCGAATCTACATATATCGCAACCCGACAAATTTGACCCCGGACGGCCACCATGATAGACTGGGCTTTGACCTTCAGGAGGCGGGAGAGAAAGGGAATAAAGCAGGAGACGCGTCGCACATATCGCACAAAAAGAACTCCACCAAGGCCGCTAATATCTCATCATGTGAAGATTCAGGTGGAAGAGGCTTAAGAAGTTGTGGCGGGATTGAGCATATTCACACTGTCTCATCACTAGGGGTCTGATTCTCACCTTCCTGGCCGAAGAGAAACTTTGCGCTAATATCGCGTCCCAGAAAAACCATCTAGGTAGATTCGCTTATGAGCACGAAATGCCAAACTGGCTTGCAAGAATGTTGATTAAAGGAGGTCAAGTGTGTACTGACGGTGAGGAGTAATATGAAGAGACGTAACCCCGCGGACCGCAGCCTCAGTAGTTGCTTATCTGACCATGATCACAGGCGTGATTCCAGATCTCATATGGCTGGCTGAACGAAGTAGTTCGATCAGGTACGCGTATTTTTGCAATCCTTGCGTACAGCATGTCTCCAAGTTGCGTCTAGAAGGTGAGCGTTGCGTTTACGGCATCGAATGGTACGACCTTCCATGGTCCAGCAAAGTTAATCCAGCGGTGCGGACAACTAGGAGGATTTTGTGGATATAGGAACATCCAATCATTGATATCCTATATTATAAGCACGAGGTCATCCGGATTTGAAACTTTCGGAAACAATCTTCCATCTATCTTCCAGATTCAAGATCTTATCGAAAAGGCTTGGGATATGGGGTTCAACTCAAATGGCCGCTTGGAAACGGGTGGCATCAAGGGAAATCGGAAATACATTGGAACACCTGAGGTACCAGTCGCAAGTTTGCCCCTACAAAATCGACGGGCTTTTTGCTAATTGAAAAATCACTTACAGGCGCAGGCCCTTTTCAACAGCATTTCGATCCCGTAAGACCTATGCCCGTCAAGTCTATCACATCCTATTGGCTCTCTAATCGAATTATAGATGCTTAGTCAAAGCTTTTCGTCGCACTAAGGACAGAAAGTCATATCAAGAGGTGCTGAAGGAAATAGAAGCATATTTCGAACAAGCCTGCAGCACAGACCAATATAGTAAAATACGGTCTACTAAACTCCCACCTGTTTATTTGCAGCATCAGGGTACGTAAATCTCGAAAGCGAGAAGAAATTTCAAAGTGCAATAGCCGAGTCAATTGCTCAAAGGAAAGGCCACAGGACATTCCCTTACCATCGTGGGTTTTGAGAGGAATTGGAAGAACGAATCTTATTTCTACGTTTTTGACCCGTCAAGTCGGGACCCTCAGGTCATAAAGAAACATAGCCGGAGTGACTGTCTGAAAACCGGTGGTTCCAAAATAGAATCAGTCATTGACGTCTATCGACGAGGGAAACGTTACCTTAGCAAGCACGATGACTTTGAGCTACTGTTGTAAGTCCTAAATGCACTAGTCTTCGTTGATGCTCAAGAGAAGTTTCTAATTTGAGCCTTCCAAGCTTGCAAAAAGAGCCTGCAACAGCTTAGGTAAGTAGGTAGCTAATGGTCATGCGACTCTACTTGGCCAATTTTCCCTCCTGAAACCATTGTCGCAATTTCTCGAGCGCTCTACCTCGATGGGAAATTTTATTCTTTTCGGCCCCATCCATCTCAGCGAATCTGTTTAACGAATTGTAGTTAGCGATCTAATTCGATTTCCGATGGAAGTCAAGCCAGCAAACCTACGTTCTGTCCTCATACTGAAATATGGGGTCCCATCCTGTTCACAGCAATTACATCAGCATTTGCCAGATGTTGTGATCTTAGATACATAGCATAGACGGCGGATAGCAGTTTTGCTTTTCTCACCAAAGAGTACAGGTCCTCTTGCTGGCACAATTTTCCCCTTGCGTCCGATAGGTCAGAATGCGCTCAAGCATTTCCATAAATTTCATCAGGAAGTTTATCTAACTTACTGGGCATCTTCCTTGGAAAATGATGGGGTCATGTCCTGGTCCTTCGGAGTAGCCGAAAGTGCACACTGCCTCAGCTGACTTGTCTGGGTAAGCGGCTAAGAGATTGTTCAATCCTTCATGGCCAATGTCTGCTAGGAACCACTTACTATACTCAGGTTAATAATGGTTGAAAAGGAGTCCAAGTTCGTTGGAAATAGGCCGTCAGTCTTACATGTATGGTCCCGGGAGGCCAGCTAAAGCATTAAAGCACAAAGCTGTGTCTTC
This sequence comes from Epichloe scottii, assembly GCA_021950295.1. NCBI lineage: Eukaryota > Fungi > Ascomycota > Sordariomycetes > Hypocreales > Clavicipitaceae > Epichloe > Epichloe scottii. Next base: position 3,815,695 of record CP083247.1, on the reverse strand, counting down.
AACAAGCACCGGCCCGTTAAGAATTTCAGCGGCTTTCCGGCATTTGGATTCGGTCACCTCTGCGATTGTTCCCTGGACCTCTTCGATATTTAAAGGATGGCTTCGCACCTCAATACCAGGCTCGAGCATGACTTTTACTTCTCTCAACTTGTTGGCGTTGCCAGTTACAAAATTCACACAGTTTGCCATTGTTCTATATTGAATATGTATGTAATTGCGAGTATCTAGCAGCCAAGCCAGAGCCAATAAACCTAATCTTGTCAGCTCAATTAGAAAAGAAGGTATTGTCTGTGCAAAAAAAGAACATATTGCTGTTTACACGCAAGCGGATTGTTTACTCACGTTCGATTGACTCCAGAAGCTCTCAAATATGTAGAAGAATTTCCACCACATACACACACGGTCGCGAAAATAGGGATTGGGTTTTAGTTGGTGGATTACAGCGAAGTCTCGCATCCCGAAGCGCCCCGTTAATTGCATTCATACATCATTTGTGTCAATTTGTTCCTAGGGCGGATAATAAATGATTGGGAGGGCCTAGGTGGGCATTTTATTATAAGTTGTGTATTTTTCATGGATCACTTGCTCATGCATAGAGCATGATACACTCACTCATACACAGCAATTCGTATGTTAGTAGATAAGACGTAGCCTGGAATAGGTATTATACTTATGTTAATTACAATATGACTCACAATTTTTGTATCTATTGACAGGGCATCAACAAGTCGCGGTTGTTATCTCAGTAATCTCAAAAACCCTCATGATCTTTTGGCACTAGAAGCATTGTCATGTTTCCATTGTTTGACCCAAGTTACAATTCGATCAACATTGGATTCCATTTCATCTGATGTGTTGCTCATCAGCTCAATAACAATCTCCTCATCGAATGCTTCTCGCGCTTCTTGAAGCAGAATCTCCATAATTTCAGAGTCCAAGTTCTCTTGAAGTTTAGCTTCTGCATAATTTCTAGTATGAAATCAGGACATGTCGCTATGGCGGGAAGATAATTCGCGGTAGAGGACTTACCTGGCTGTCAATCGGTCATATAGGGTTGAAGAGTTCACCCTCAACACAACAACCAAGTCTATCCAGCTGCGAGGGAAAAGATCACAGGCGTGCCAATCAATTATACATCCGCCAGCCTTGAAGTCTTCCTCAATGGAATCTAGCAGCTAGGATAACACGATTTTTTGTCAGCTGGAAAACCTCCCTTCATTCTCGTCATAACAGGACGTATTGAGTAAAATTCTTACCTTGTCCTCGTCGACAATCCAGCTCTGAAACTCATCACTCCACCCTTCATGGCACTCTTTGTCCTTAACCACCTGGTTCACAGATACATGTCGAAGACCAGTTCGCTGGGCTAGAGTCTCGCAATGTGTAGTTTTGCCAACGCCGGGTGTTCCCGTCACGATTATGTTTGGTGATTCTCTCATATTTAACAAAGGAACAGCGAAGTAGAAACACTTCCACTACTTTACCTTTCGATTGAGTATCTTGATTAATCCCGAAGTTCGAGATGGCCGTTAACAAAATGGCCCACGGCAGCATTTGAACCTCTCGCCATGTTGATTGAAGTCCTGCAAAACTGTAAAAATTCGGGTCCAAGCTATGCACTTAGGCGAGCCGCCTACCCGCTTTTATTCAAAGCAATCATGTCCATCCCCAGCTACAGTATTAACATCCACGAAACCTAGCAGTACTACTATATGATTTAATTATTCAGAACGTAGACACATGTCATTGTATGCTCTAAAAAACTGTATTTGCTAAACCCAAGCAGTTTTTCCCTAATTAGACCTACAGTTACATTAGCAGATAAATGGTTCACATCCTGAATACTAAAGGCTTTGTCAAGGGATGGTGTTGTCATGCATCGCCCTCGGCCATAACAGCATCCGTCTTCTACATTGAAACTTGTCACAGTATGGCCATATCTCGAATCCACAACCCATGCCAGTCTGAGCCCAGCAACAAGTCTTTATCTGCTTGCACCCCCACCATCCTGCATCGTAAGTATCCCAGCGAGAAAATAATACAGCTCTACTCTATGTTCCTCCAGTTGCAACCCATTGAAACATTGACCACGTTTCTGGCGTATTCATCATACTCAATGAGCGGGCTCAATAGCTGCTTCATCTACTTCTTCGGGAATGGAACCATCTTGTCCGTCAAAGCCGTCACTATTGCCATACTCGAGCTTCTCTTGCTGCGCAATGGCCTGTGCAGATACAATTTCTGCCAACCTTTTCAGTCGTGGAGTTTGTAGCCCTACGTCAGAGGTCAGTCAAGTTAAACCAATTTACCTAGGCGAGCTCATTGGGCGACAACTTACAAGACGGGGTGTACGTCTCAAGAGCAGTGATGGCTCGCGGCTCCGCTATTTCGTACGGCCCGCTATCATCCATATCTATAGCTTGGAGGAGCAAAACATCACTTTTCTCCGTTACTCTAGATGCTACAGCTTTCATAATTTCGCCATTGATGGGTTGTTCGTAGTCTGCGACCAGATATTGGTTAAGTAGCTTTTGAATCTGGTTCGGTGACAACCTAATGCAAAGTGAGTAATTTATGTTACCAAGTTTCCGGAGATGACCAGATCAAGAACTTACATCCAACAAATGTCCTGTATGATCTCAATATCGTTGAGTGTCGCCTTCTTCAGCTGTAGAAGTTTCGTTGCTTGCTTTCATTTCAACAATGTCAGTGAACGGTCTTTCCTCAACAACATTGGGTATCATTGCAAAATTCACCATTAAATGTTCAAGTTGAAGTGTGCCTTCGGGCATGTCGTGACTCTTGCACCATTCTTCGATACGGGTAATGTTATAGTTTATCTGCAACCCTCGCTTCCAGGAAAGGAAGTTACGGCGCATCAGAAGGTCGTTAAAGGCCGTTACACCCACAAGTTTAAGAAGTTCCGTAACGGTCTGCGTAATTATAGAGTCCTCGAGATAGAAGGCTTTCATGGCTCTGAAGGCACTGTTCAACAGGCTGAGGAGATTGTCCATACTATACGCCGGCGCGGAGTTGGACTGTAGCAGTTTACCCAAGAATCGGTTGCTCTCATTTGTAATGAAGCCAGGAAGCGACTGGGATTCGATGATAGCAGGAATTATCATCTTGTGCAACTTCTTCTTGAGAACCTTCATCCACGTGTGATAGATGTTGAACTCCAAGCTCTCAAGATCATGTTTCACAATTTCGAGCAAACGGTCGTACTCATAATTATCAGTCTTCTGGGTTTCGTACCAATCCTCGGCTAAAAAGACGAAGGATAGCATTTCGTGCACATTGGAGAGCCAAAATGCTCCAGGATTGATAGCCTCATCGCCATCATGTTGCATGACCTCCTGTTGAATTGACTGCATGACGTTTGCCAGGAAACGCTCGGATTCCTTCACGAACCCATTGTTCCACATTTCTGACGTGACGAGATTGATGAGATAGGATGGGAAGAGAACTTCCTTATCAGAAGGAGGAGGTGTCGTGTTAGGTGATGGAATCTTGAGATTTCGAATCAGGCCCATGGTCACTTCTTCATTCAAACCATCTTCATCGGCGAGAAGAGTCTCCAATTCCATTTCAATATTGTCCACACCAGGAATATAGGTTGTGCCGGAAAGATTCTGTCGATGAGCAGTGTTGGTAACTGCCATAGAGACAGGACGAGGGTTGTAAGCGCCGCTAAAGCGATCCAAATCCCTTGGTTCCGCTCCTGCACTCCTGCGCTTGGGCTTTTTGGATGCAACGAGATTGATCAGCCCTGCTGCATTCGATGATCCAGCAGCAGCACTGTTTACAAGCTCGCCATTGACAGGACCACTGCGCTTGGCTACCTCTAACGCATCACGAAGAGCTTCAAGCTCTTGTCTGAGACTACTATTGTCCTTTTCGCGCTCATTATTTGTCTGCTTGGCAGACTCCAGCTCTGTGGTTGATAAGCGAAGTGACTCTCTCAGATCACGCTCTTCCTCCTGCATTCGTTTGATGTTGGCAGTCGACTCATCAAAAGCTTGTTGGAGCTTCTTCATTTCGTCTTCCATTGCCTGGAGTCGTGCAACCGCAATGCCAGCCTGGTTGGCTTCAGTCTGCAATTCCTTCGTTCGCGCCTCAAGAGCATTGTGACGGTTCTTCCACGATTTGATCTGGCTTTCATAGTTCTCAACCTGTCCAGCGAGATTCTTGTTTTTCTCCTTCATCGACCCCAACGACTGAGTGAGCTCAACAACCTTGTTCTCCAATTTATAAGAGATTTGCTTTAGGTCACGAGCCTCTTCCCGGACTTTCTTGTACCCACGTCGAGCTCGCTTACCGCGCCACAAGCTTTGGATTAGTGTTACTTTCCTGCGATACTGACGCCAGGACTGCAACTGACGTCGTGATCGCCAAGCTCGCTGGATGACGAGCGCAGCGTTGCCCACTCTTGTTTCCATTATCTGCTTTCGCCTCAGGTACCCCTTGGCCGCCGAGTCAAAGAGAATCATGTCCTTCCTGATAGCCAAGAACTTCTTGAGTTCTTTCTGGCCACGCCAGACACGTTGTATCGTCGTGGCGGCTCTGATTGTACGCAATTCCTGGGCATGTTTGCGTGCAATGTACGCTCTAGCGGCAGATTGCGAACGAATGACGGACTCTCTGGCATCCAAGTATCGACGACGATAATATTTCGCCCTCAAATTCTTCTGGATGAGAATGGCACAGTCATTGAGACGATTTGTTCGAAGATTTTCTAGGAATGCGAGCATGCCGGCTCGGAAAAAGATCTTCGTCAGACCTAACTGATATTTGTCGAGTCCTTTGCCGGTGCTGGTGCCTAATGCTTTCGTAAGAATGGCATTCGCCATGTCGCGGATTTCAGATGTCCACTTTCCGGATTGAACAAGCATGTAATATCTCAGGGCGAACTCTTCGTATGTCCACCTAGTTGGATATCCAGCACAGGAGATGCGTACGGTCTCCAAGACACCACAAGCACGCAATTGACTCAAAACCATCGGTCCTTCGAATTGCCAAGCCTCTTTCGCTTCATTAGGCTTAATGCATCGAATGTAGTGCACATCCGTATTGTTGATGGTGTTCATTAGTTCAATTAAAGACGATCGGAAAATGCCACCGAGCGTTGGCTTCCTGTTCACAGCGACACCAATTTTCCTCCCAGCTGCAGGTTTTACAGCATTTGAGGAAGCAGATGCAACATCTTTCTCTCTGACCGCAGAGGCTGCGTCCAAGACTTGTTTTAAGAAAGGATTGGCAGTTGCCCGCAGGACTGTCATATGCTCATCAGGGACAGTATCTCTGTTTTTCTCGATGAAGCCTTCTGATTCGTAAGTGACATCGATGGCGTAATGGCAGACGGTGAAGGCGGATTTGCCAAATCTTGGCTTCTTGAAAAATGAATGTTGCTTATCTGTTGCAAAGTTGTGATGAAGCTTTGTTACAAACTGGTCATCGGATCCCATGGGTAGTCGGGACTCTTCATCCAAAAGCGACAGAATGCCCAGTTTGCCTTCAATGAGATCGATACACGGCTGATTATCCGAAAAGTCGATAAATGTCCAGTCGATCTGTTCTCTTAAGTATTCCTCCTGTTCGAGTTTGAAGACATGCTGATTGAACTCTTGTTGAAGCTTCTCGTTGGCGTAATTGATACAAAACTGTTCAAAGGAGTTCTTGGCGAAGTGCTCGAATCCATAAATGTCAAGGACACCAATAAACGAAGTAACGCGATTCAAGACTTCTTCTGTGGCTAGGCTGTGGTTGATGATATCAACTAGCCAATCGAACAGACTAGAGTAGATAAACTTGGCGACTGAGTCACGAACAACAGTCGCCTGAGCTTGGCTCAGATTTGATGTTATTTTTTCACCGCGTGTGATCAGCTGCTTCTTGACAATCCACTTGGCGAATTCAGACGCATCGACACCCAAGATAGTGCAAGACTTCTCCAAGGATGGTTCCGTTGGTGCCAGAACACTGTCGGTTCTAGAGGCCGTAATTTTCACATTGCCGAGGTGCAATAAACCAGCCAAAAGCTTGAAGATATCATTCTGCTGCGTCTCAGAAACACCGATGGTGTGGAGTGATTTCTTGGTAGCCTCAAATTCAGACTTGTCATCAACACCATCAATGGTTGGGCAGTTGCCTTGATTAAGATATTCGAACTGCTCGATTGGAAGGATATCAAGCTCCTGCCTCTGGGCATCGGATGCGCCGGCCACAAGTTGATAGAATATATGGTAGTTGCGTTCTTTCAGTGGTTGAAACACAAGCCTCGATCGCTCAAGTAAGTATGTTCTGATCTTGGCGCCGATAATGTTCGTTTTCTCGTCAAACATGATCTCGATGTATTTTCCAAATCTTGAAGAATTGTCATTTCGTGTCGTTTTGGCGTTGCCGAACGCTTCCATTATAGGATTGGTTGCCAGTATTTGTTCTTCAGTCTCGCTCATAGTCTCAGTTCCACGTTTGGAACGAGCCCCAGGGTTGTCTGGTGATTCTCTGGTTGCGAAGTACCGCATAATATATTTTGCGCTTACAGTTTTTCCAGCACCAGATTCACCAGAAACCACAATTGTCTGGTTTTTGTTATCCCGGATCATGTCCATGAAAGCCTCTTCAGCAATGGCAAACAAGTGAGGAGCTTGCGTTGCTCTTTGTTTTCCAGCGTATACTTGTACCATACCTGGAACATATAGAGAGTCGACTCGAGCAAACGGATTGGTTGCAATAAGAACAATACCACTATAAGTGTAGATTTCTTTTTGTAGATAGCGTAGTCTAATAGCTTGCAGAACTATGTAAACATTTATTAGTACAGCAATTGCCCAACTGACTTCAGATCGATTGACTTGGGAAGTGAAGTTGAGAGGTATATACCTGCTGGCTCGTTCAGATGGGACAAGTTTGTGAGGTCATCGCTGGCTTCTAGCATCGTGGGATTCATCAGGGGCGGTAAGGACGCATCATTTCCGCTCTGCAGGGCTTCGACGGAAATTTGGATTGATCTCGTCTATTGGCGATGGACGACGCAAGTCAGTGTAAGTTCGTCAAGGTATCCATAGTAGGTTGTGGAAGGGAATATCACCTCGCCATTATCAAGTTTGAACACAAGCTTGGCCTTGGATCCTTCAATGTCTTTGCTAACCAGCTCCGAGGCTACCCAGCCCTCGGCAGCATCAGGCTGCCACGCCCTCGTGCCAACATCGTATGTCGATGCCATGGGATGAGCTACCAGGCAGAGAGCTGGAAATAGAACGAGGAAGGACAACGCAACAAGCGATATGGGATTTTGTTAGCGTTTATGGAAGTCATTCAGGACTTAGGTACTCTAAAGAAAGCTCAATCAGGAGCGGGAGTGTTTTAAAGATGCTTGGAGCGGCCGTGGCAGGTTAAAGGGGGCGGGTCCAAAATACGGGGCAGAGGCTAATAGAGACAGGTAGGAGAACCTAGGTACCGAAGTACATAAAGTAAGGACTGAGTTAAGCGTCCAATGATCATTTCCCAAAGAGTGACAAAAGAACTCAATAAATTGATCCATGTAATTCGGAGCTTAGCTTTTCTTATTAGGCGTTAATAAGAATGAGTAACGGGCTGGAATCGATTTTGCTGCATCACTGTCTCCCCAAGGGGCCCAAGCAAGGGATGACTAGCACCTAACACGTAAACATGCAGTAGGGATTTTTAACCATGCAGTAGCAACTAGGCCTAAAACAGAATATTATACACATGTCTTCCTAAATTAGCTTGTAAATTTTATAGTATTAGATTTAAATATCCTTTATTTATTTATAAAATTTAATATTATTAGAAATTATTTAAGCGCTAGTATTATCTATATATTTACCTCTCCTTAAGTAAGAGTGTTAAAATGTGAGAATAAGTGGGTAGCTAGGCAAGAGGTAAGGGGCACTTCGTATATTAACTAAAGCTTGCTAGGTCTAAGTGTGTTATATGTGCAAGTTGCTAGCTTATAGCTAGTGGCTTGCTAGTGTTACGTAAACCTAGCCCAAGGATATAGTGTATTATAGGGTATACCTATATTATGAAGGAGTAAGGCCTTATAATTACCCTCTTGCTTTTAGCTAGGCTTCTAAATAGCTTTAGATTTACTAGCTAAAATATAGCTATTTATTATGAACTAGCCTTAGGGCAACTACACATAAGCGTTTAAAGTGTAAATCTTATTCTTATAGAAAAAGAAAAGAACTAAATAAAGGGGTAGTAATAGGTCCCCCCTTATAGTAAGTTTATATAGTCTATATATAAACCGCCCCCTTTCTAAACCTAGTCTTACTCTAGACTTAACCTAAGCTTATAGCTTAAGTCTATAATATACCCCCTTACTTACCCTTCCCCTCCCCTCTATTTTTAATTAGTAAAGAATTACTAAAAATAGTCTATATATATATAGTAATATAATTATAAGTAAGTAAAGTTATACTCTTAAGCTTTATAGCTCTAGAAATTTTTTTTATAAAGACTACCTTTGTCATGGCTAAAGGCGTGGGAAGAGATAAACAGAGTAATAATAGGGAAACAAGGTTGCTGCTATGTAGGCAATAGCTAGGGGTGAGTGCGTAAAGGTTTCGAACTCTAACCTCTCCCCTTTATAGGAGTAGTCCTTATTAAATACCTTCTCTTTACACCTACGTAACTATCTAGCTACTAGGTCTTAGCGTATAAGTTATCTAGGGATTTGCCTTACTTAGAGAGGTAGCCCTCTTATAATATCCCTAATGCCTTTGTGCTCCTAATATAATACCCCCTATATATAATTATCCTTAATTATATAATAAACTATTACCTAGGGAGAGTATACTACTTAAAAGCTCCTAAGACTATTTCTTAATCTTATAGTGCTATATAGGATTATTATAATCCCTTATACCCTAATATATTAGTAAAAAAAACCTTAATAATGTTAGGTCCTAATTATTTTCTTATATAGCTAGCTTACTATCTATTATAATTACTTTATAGCTTTAACGCTAGGACTTAGCTATATCTAACTTCTATATAGCTAATTCCCCCTATTAGATAACTTATATTAATTTTTGTAATTAGGTTAAATAGATAGGGTCCCTAGTCCTAATAATTTAAATAGCTTTATTTATAAATTATAGTGAATTTATCCTAACTTCACTATATACGCATAGCTAGCCTATATTTCTAATAGTAGTAGCTATAACTATGATTTTTCTGATTTATTAATTTAATATATATAGCTTATAGATAGATTACTTAAGGGTTAGTTATTCCCTATAAAAAAGGCTAGTTTTCCCTCCTTTTCTTATTATTTCTTTTTTAATATTCTTATCTTAAATTTATAAGTTACCTTTACTAGCTTAATAGTAGCTTCTATATTACTATTATTTAGTAGTCTTTAAATAATCCTTTCTTTTCTTAAACTTCTTTACTACTTTAGTATTACTAACTATTTACTAGCTTACTATATTTATTACTATACTTACCTTTACTATTCCTATACTTACTACTACTACTAAGGTCTTAGAGAAATCTCCTTATAAATATATAAAAATAACTAAGTTAACTATATAAGTTTATTACTTAAGTATAGAGATCTTACTACTAACTAGGTACTAGTAATACTAAGATTCTATATCTTTATTATACCTAGTAAGTAGCTATCTAGAAGATTACTCCTTAAGATAATAAAAGTACTAAGCCTTAATATATTATTAAAGGAAAAGCTACTCTAGAAAACTATAGTTACTCTTTAAGTATAACTAAGCTATTACTTTACTAATATTATTAGCTAACTTACTTAGATAATTCTATAAAATATATATATTATATATAAAATAATAAACTCTATACTAGTATATATTTCTCTAACCCTTAATATAAGCTTTTTACTAATATACTACTAATACCCTAAGAGAATTACCTAGCTTTATAAAAAGCTATTTAACTTAATTTAGTTTATTTCTAAAGAAATATACCTTTATACTAATATTATAAGTTTACCCTAATTAATATATAACTTAATAATTACTAACTTATTACTAGGCTTTTATTTATACTCTTTATAAACTTTATAATACTTTATTATCTTATAAAAATACTAATTAATATAGCTAGGTTAGATATACTTACCTTATTATTAATACTACTTATAAGATAAAGGCTAATAAGTATACTATATTTATATAATAAGTTAATATTATAAACTTAAAGACTTAAATTAAAATTATAAACTATCTTTACTTTATAGCTATAACTAGCCTAATAGTAAGTTTCTTAAATATCTTTATAGCTTATATTTTACTAACTTACTACTAGTTTATACCCTATATTACTTAACTCCCTATTTGTATTAGGCTTATAAAGGTCCTAGAAGAAATTTAAGCCTATACTTATAGGGATAAGGAATCTCCTAATAATAAAGCTAAAGTTATTATAGCTACTAATATCCCTATAGAGAAGTAGTAGGTAAATAGCTATTTAGATTATAGTCTTATTAAAAATTAAAATAATTATTAGGATTTACTCTTTTTAATCTATAGAAGTAACTTTATCTCTATAATTTAGCTATATAATTATTACTTATAATTATTAATAATATTTTTTAAGATAAAATCCCTCTTTAGTACCTATAAATTCTCTAAATTATTATAGTCTTTTAATTTTACTAGATATTTATAGTATTTATTATTATACCTATATAAAATAATTCTCTTAACTTTAAATTCTTCTTTATTATTCTTAATATTATCTTATAATAAGGATATATTAACTATATTACTTAGGTTCCCTTAGAAAGGCTTAAGGCTTATAATATTAAAAATATTATATAAGTATATCCTAGCTAGTAACTATAATTAATATACTAAACTATAACTCCTAATCTCCTTTTTAATTTTATAAGGTTCTAGGTACTTTACTAAGAGCTTCTTACTAGGGTATTATAAATTAATATTCTTTATTAATAATAAAATATAGTTACTTATATTAAATCTTATTAGCTTTCTCTTTAAATTATAGTATTTTTTATACTAAGCTTATATATTACTTAGGAGCTACTTAATTATAGTATACTTATCTCTTAGCTCCTAAACTCTAGTCTTTACTTAATTATTTACTAGAGGAATTTATATAATAACTTAATATAGCCCTCTTAGGTTATACCCTTATAGTATCTTTATAGGTATATAGCTATATATAGTATACTTACTTATATTATAAGTAAATTATACTATTAGTAAATTATTAGCCTAATCTATTTACTTTATATAAATAAAAGCCCTTAAATAATACTCTAGAACTTAATTTAAATATTCTATCTATCTATTTATCTAAGGGTAAAATATAATGCTTAGTTATTACTTTATTATAATAAGGTAGTAAAATATTCTCTAAAACCTACTAGTAAATATTAACCCTTAGTCTATAATAATACCTTCTAGGGGGCTATAGTCTTTAAATATATATTCCAAAAATACTATTACTAGCCTAATACTAGTTAGTTATATAGATATATATTAAAAATAAGACCTATTTTTATAGCCCTTTTCTAGTCATAAGGCTCTTGTTATTGCTTGCGTTGCTTGCAAGCCTAACAGCTGCACTGCAGCTGTTAACAGTTGTGTGGTGGCCGTCAATGGCTATGTTGCAGCTGTTAACAGCTGCGACTGACTATGTGGATAACTAAGTCAATTAAATGACTAAGTTAAGTGGATGACTTACTAAGTTAATTGTGGCTGCAACGCAGCCATAACCCTAGCCACAACAACTAGACCGGATTAGGAAGGTAACATAACCTATACCTAATCTTTAACTATGATTTTCTTAATAACTAGAGGTTATATAAAAGTCTTGCGTATAGTAAATTAGAGCTATAAAGCAGGGCTTTTAAATTATATAAAGATATTTTTTAGTTAAAAATTTAGTGTATATAGGCGTCTAGCTAATATAGTGGTGAGTTAATTTTTTGGTTTTTCTATACAAATAAATTTTATAGAAAATTAAAAGTGGCCCTAGAGACCTAGCTAGCAACCTAGATCCACTAATATAGTTAGAGGGTCTATAAGAGGAAGACTAGTTAGCTAGACCTCTTAACTAAATTAAGCCGCATTGCCTACACAATATCCCTAAAATTAATTCTATTAATATATTAGCTATTGTAAAAGCTATCTAAATTAGAATTTAATAGTAATATCTGCTATAACCTTCTATTGCATTGCGTTAACCTAGTTAACGTTGTGGCTCTATTAGTCCCTAACTATAGAGTCTGCACCTATATAGCTATTACTACCTATTAACTAGCTCCCTATATTCTAATAGGTTATAAGCCTAGCTTCTATTACTATTAATTCTTTTAGACTACTTATGCACACCCTATAGAAGATTTCCCTTCTATAAAATAGGAAAAAAGAAGCTATTCCCTTCTATAAAAAGGAATTAATTATAGTTATAGAAGCTTTTCCCTTTTCTAAAAAGGAAAAATTTATTAAAAAAGAAGACTTCCCTTCTATAAAACAGGAAGCTTAAAGCAAGGATAGAAGTAATTCCCTTCTATAAAAAGGAATATTAGTAAGGATAGAAGTAATTCCCTTCTATAAAAAGGAATATCTATAAGAATAGAAGACTTCCCTTCTATAAAATAGGAAGATAGGTACTAATTAACTAGAACAAGGGCAATAAGTCCCTAAGATAAGTCCGCAAGAGGTGCTAAATAACTAGCTTATAGAGTAGGTTATTAAGTAATAAGCTGCTATAGACTAGCTATTAGAAAAGCTAGAAAGCTTAACTATAGCTGTAAATAGAGGTATAGAGGGTGTGGAAGCTAGTAAGCCCTAAATTTAATAGCTAATTCAGTAGCTAATTTAATAGCAATAACCTATTTAAGTTTAAGAACTAGAATCTAGTTCTATGTAAGCTACTTTTAATAACTCTATTATTAAAGAATTTAATAAGAGGGTTTATAGCTTCCTAGAGACTATAAAGCTTAAAGGAGCTAAAAATTTTAATTAATAGAAACAAGCCCTAGCTATCTAATTTAGAGCTTTAGGCATACCTAATTTTCTAGATAATCCAGAGGATTCTAGGGCGCTAGGGGACGCTAACTAAGCTATTATCCTAATGTTACTAAGGGATAGTTACACGGAAGGCCCCTAAGCCGCTATAACTTAGCAAAAGAACCTAGAAGATGCTTATAAATTCCTTATTAGGCAATATTCTTATAGCGTTAAAATCTAGAGAGGGTCCCTATATTTAGACTTTTATAACCTAAATTTTTGAGATTATAAGGGATCCTTAGAGTCCTTTAATGCAGTCTTTAATAATCTACTAGCTAGATTATTAATTTCTAGGGTTCTAATTAATCCTATTAATTAGGTTAATCAATATCTTTAATCCCTAAAATCCACCTTCCCTGCTTAGGCTAAAAGGCAACAATTTAGCATGCGAATAAATAGGGCTATAGGGGCACCTATAGAAGCCCTAAATCTTTAGTTCTTAATAGTAGACCTTCTAGCTAAACGGAGGGATAAATCATCTACCATATCTAAAGCCCTAAATTATAGGGCTAAAGACTATAAAAAGGCCACTAAAGAGAAAGAAAAGTCCCCTAAAGGTTAAAAGAAGAAGGAAAAAGACCCTAAAGAAAATAAGGGCTCTTTTAAGAAGAAGAAAAAGGGCGGCTATAAAGGCCCTAAATTAGATAAAAAGGACAAGAAGGATAATAAAGACCTTTAAGAAGGTTCTTTTATACTAGGAAAATTTAACCTTTCTAACGGAGCTCTAAAACTATATAAGAAACCTAGTAATTATAAGGTTAGCTATAAAAGCTCTAGTGATAGTAGCTCTTCTTCTAGCTCTAGTGATTCTAATAATGATATTAAAGACATTAGGTCCTATAATAGCTTTAATTTTTACTATAAGGACATAAAAAACGCTCTATTATATAATACTAGCTCCACGGTTTATATTATTAATTTAAAAGAGGCTTTTTAGGATTATACCCCTTTTAAAAAGAGGCAATCTAAACTAATTATAACTAGTGGGGGTCCTATCTATCCTAAGGGATATGGTTAGGCTACTTTTCAGGTCTTATATTAAAGAAATCTAGAAAAATATAGGACCTTAGTGCTAAAAAGAGCGCTATATTTCCCTTAAATAGATGTAAATATAGTTAGTAGCTTAATACAATATATATCTAGGGGTTATATAATTAAAAATTAGTTATATCTAGCTAATAGATCTTGTATTGCTCTTTTAGATATAGAAAAGTATGGTTTCTTCTTCTAAATTAAGAACTAACCTACACTATAGTTACGAAAAGGTCCTTGCGGGCATTCTAATGCTTATCTTATCTGTCCTTTTACCTATATTGGCTTTAAGGGTCTTAGTTACCCTATAGAGGTCTAAATTCCCTCTAAAAAGCCTAATTAGGCATCTGATTTAATTGAAATTAATAATAATAATAAGGATAATGTTAAAGAGATCGAAAGGGACAATTTATTAGCCCCTTCTTTTATAATATCTATAGCCCTAGGTTAGGTCCCTTATAAATCTAAAGAGATAGATTTAGGGGTGTTAGAGGGCTTAGGAGGATTAGAAAAGCCCCTAATACCTCTCTAAGAGGCCTGTGTTCCTTAAGGGGCCTAGTAGGGGACTATGGAAGAGGGCTCTAATCTAGGACCTAATTTAGGTCCTAATTTAACCCCTAAAGATCTTTAATATTAACGCTTGTTAGAACTAGCTAGCCTGTGGCATATTTAACTAGGATATCTAGGCCTTCCTTTGCTAAAGAAAACTAGCTTAATAACTAAAGGAATCCCTAATTTTTCTAAAATTAAGGATAAAGATTTTAGATATTTAGCTTATAACTAATCTAAAGCAGTTAGAAGACCTAGAAAGTTAGCTATCCCTAACCCTCCTAGAGCTCTAGACTAAATAGAGGGGATACGCTAAAAATTAGTCCTACGCTATATAATAAGCAGTTAATTTGCCTTATTCTAGTTAACTAAAAGACTAGATATAGGTGGGTTTTCTTATTACCTAATAAGGAAGGCCTAACTGTTTATAGGGCTATTAAAGGCTTCTTTAGAGGGCTTAAGAATTAACTAGGCTAATACCCTAGATATCTTCACTTTAATAGAGGTTAAGAAATTAATTCTATTTGCTAAGAATGGTTAAATTCTAAGGGAATTAAATTTATAACTTCTAGTCCCTATATCTATAAGTAAAATAGATTAGCTAAGCGTTTAATTTAGACTATTCTAGACCGATTAAGGGCTATAATTTAGTGGGCATAATTACCGTTATATCTATAGTATTTTGTTTTACCTGCAGTTATTAATCTAATTAATATTACTACTAATTCCACTAAGCCTAAAAGCCCTAAACAGCTGCTAGCTAGGGAGCTAGATTAACCCTATAATAAGGTTAATTTTAGTAGTATTAGAGCTATAGGATCTAGGTTAAGGTTTAAAGGATTACTCTATAGATAACATAGGGGTCCCTATAGGTTAAGAAAAAACACCTATAGACCTAAAGGAACCCCTAAAGAGGAAGCTACGCTAATATCTTAGCTAGGAAATTAGATATTAACTCTAGACCTTCTTTCTAATAAAAATACTAATTTAACCCTAATATTAACCTAATAGATATTAATATTAGTCCTCCTTCTTTAGTAGATTTATTAATTTAAGAAATCTACTTTAAGGTATAGGAAAAGCTAAAGGAAAATAACCCTATTAGCCCTAAACCTAAGACCTAGAAGCAAGCTATATCTAGCCCTTAGAAAAAGGAATGGATTAAGGCTATGTTTAGTGAATATAAATAGCTTCTAAAGGCTAGTACTTTTAAATTTATAGGGATAGACTAAATTCCTAAGGGCTAAAAAGTACTAAAAAATAGGCTTATTTATAAGCTTAAAAAGGATAAAGAAAATAATCCTTTAAAATATAAGGCTTAACTTATTACTAAGGGATTTATATAAATTAAAGGTCTAGATTATGTAGAGACCTTCGCCGCTATAAGCATTCCCCTAGCTAGAGGATTTTACTAGCCCTAGCGGCTTAGAATAACTAGGAAATTAAATAAGTTAATTTTATAGGGGCTTTTCTAAATAGTTACCTAAAGGAATAGATTTATATAGTTATCCCTAATAGATTTATTAAATTCCTTAAGGCAAATCTAAAACTAGCTAAACTAGCTAGAAGCTTTAGCTATAAACCCTCTAAAGGCTAAGTAATTCTATTACTAAAGTCTTAATATAGCCTAAAGTAAAGCTTAAGAGAATGGTAATAAGCACTAATAGCTATACTAAAATCCCTAGGATTTAACCCTCTTATTTCTAACCTAGCTATTTTCTTTAATCCTTCTACTAAGACCTTTATTATTATATATATAAATAACTACCTTCTAATTAGACTAGATTTACCCTATATCTAAAGACTTAAAAAGGAACTTTATAAAGTCTATCTAATAGAAGATAGGGGGCTTGCTAAATTTTTCTTAGGGGTTTAAATTATTAAAGATAGACCTAATAGAATACTAAAAATCCACTAATCTTAGTATATCTTAGAGGCTTTAAAATAATTTAATATGCTAGATAGTAAGCCTATTAGCATACCTCTTTAGCTAGGCATTTTAGCTACCTAAATAATAAAGTCACTAATAGCTAGCAAATTAAAGCTTTATTAGTGTATTATAGGGACTATAATATACCTAATATTACTTACAAGACCTGATGTAGCTTTTACGCTACAATGGTTATTAACCACACTAGCTAATCCCTATATAGAGCATCTAAAAGCAGCTAAAAATCTACTAAGATATCTATCTAGGACCTAATTCCTTACTATTATCTATAGGGGCAACCCTAAAGATAACCCTAAGGATAGTGCTACTAAGAGCCTAGTTAGATATTATAATAGTGATTTTGCAAGAGATAAAAAGACCTCTAAATTAACCTATGCTTATTTATTTAAGCTAGCTAGTGGCCCTATTAGCTAGAAATCAAAGAAAGCTAGTACAATTACATTATCTAAATTAGAAGCTAAATCTAACGCTATTTGCGAGACCTTCTAGGAGCTATAGTGGCTCTAGGGTCTATTTAAGGAGCTAAAAACCCCTATTTCCCTCCCTATTTAGATATTCTATAATAATTAAGGCGCTATAACCACCGCTTATAACCCTGCTTTACATAGCCATACTAAGCATACCTTGCTTAAATTCCACTATATTAGGCAACAGGTATTAGCAGGTTTAGCTAAGATTAAATATCTAGATACAAGGTTAATGCCTATAGACGGTCTTATAAAACCCCTTATAGGACCTCTTTATTAGGCTTTTATTAAGCTCTTAGGCCTTAATAAACACAAAATAAACTAATAACTAATAACTAATAAAATCCCTTTAATAGGGAACTAAAAAAAACATCATTTAAAAGGGAGCTATATTTAACAATAGCTAGGAAGTTAAAAAGGGGCTTTTTTCTATCTTTTCCTGTTTTTCCCTTTTATTAATTTTATCTAGTTATTACTTTTACTAAAAGTTATTACTGTTTTGCTTGCTACCCTATTGTAACTTTGTATGCTTTTAATTGCTTTTAATATAATACTTTTATAGAGGGGTGTTAAAAATAAGACCTATTTTTATAGCCCTTTTCTAGTTATAAGGCTCTTATTGTTGCTTGCGTTGCTTGCAAGCCTGATAGCTGCACTGCAGCTGTTAACAGTTGTGTGGTAGCCGTCAATAGCTATGTTATAGCTATTAACAGCTATAACTAACTATGTAAATAACTAAGTTAATTAAATAACTAAGTTAAGTGAATAACTTACTAAGTTAATTATAACTATAACGCAGCCATAACCCTAGCCATAATAACCAGACTAGATTAGGAAGGTAATATAACCTATACCTAATCTTTAACTGCGATTTTCTTAATAACTAGAGGTTATATAAAAGTCTTGCGTATAGCAAATTAAAGCTACGAAGTAGGGCTTTTAAATTATATAAAGATATTTTTTAGTTAAAAATTTAGTGCATATAGGCGTCTAGCTAATATAGTAGTAAGTTGATTTTTTGGTTTTTCTATATAAATAAATTTTGCGGAAAATCAAAAGTAGCCCTAAAGACCTAGCTAGCGACCTAGATCCACTAATATAGTTAGAGGGTTTATAAGAGAAAGACTAGTTAGCTAGACCTCTTAACTAAATCAAGCCGCATTGCCCGCATAACGTGCCTAAAATTAATTCTATTAATATATTAGCTATTATAAAAGCTATCTAAATCGGAATTCAATAGTAATATCTGCCACAACCTTCTGTTGCGTTGCGTTAACCTAGTTAACGTTACGGCTCTATTAGTCCCTAACCATAGAGTCTGCACCCGTACAGCTGTTGCCAGCTAGCATTAGCTCCCTACATTCTAAAAATTTTCCTTCTTCTAATTTAATTATATATATGCGCTTACCTAACTCTAGGAGCATGCTTATAAGCTTATTAGAAAATATATCTTTAAATTTAGTGTATGCTTCTAGTAACTTAGGCTTATAGTTCTCTTCTAGCTTAAGTAATACTACCTTACTATTAGGGGCTATTAAGGCAATAAAATTCTTTTTCCCTATTACATAGGCACCTAATACCTTTATTATAGTTAGGCTATTATAAGTTAGAGTATTATTTACTATAGGGCTAGTATTCTTTTCTTTTTTATCCTTATTTAGTAAGTCTGTAAGCTTAATTAACACTAAATAAAGTAGTAATGCTATAGATAAGCGCTTTGCTTCTCTTCTTGCTTGCTATATTCCTAATATAAAGTTAAGGTAATCTTTTATAACTAGGTATCTCTAGAGTCTCTCTTTTTAGGATATAACTATAGGTTTATATATTCTAGCCTAGTCTATTCTAAGGATAAGGTTCTTAGGCGTATTAGTAATATAGCAGCGAATTTAGCATATTTTTGTATAGCCTATGCTATCTTTTACTATAATAACCTAATTTAAGATTCCTTAATATAAAATAAGGGTCTTAGCCACACTTTTAAGTAGTATATTATCTTTTTATATATTAGCCTAATTTACCTTTAATAGTAATTTTAGGTAGATAATTAATTCTATTGTGCCTATATTAAGTAGCATAGGCACTACTACCCACTTATAATCTCGCTATAATAATATCTAAACTTTTATTCTTATATCCTTAGATAATTTATTAGCAAGGGCATTGTCTTAAGCCTAAGTAGAGCTAATTAGTGTTTTGTTTATATCTTGCCTTACTACTTAGTTATTATTATTTCTGTGTAATAGCATTGTGTAAGTTAAGCTCTTATAGATAAAATAATCCGGTTCTTTATATCTTAGTGTAATGTGACTAGGTTATTTATATTTAAAGTACACTATAGAGAATCTTATAGCTCCTTTACTACTTTGTTATAGTATGTCCCTTATAGGTAAATTTAAGCGTTGCCTTTTTTATCTCTAGTCTTATCCGTAATTATTACTTTGGTTACTATTCTAACCTATTTTTATTATAACTTTCGCTTTCTTTCCTTAACTAGCTAAATAGGTCTATATTACTAGGAACTCCTACCTAAGTATCTGCTTCTTTATGGTGTTATTTAGACTATTAATAAACATGCAAATTTAAAGTCTTATAGGGATTGCTTTAGGGAGTTTGGCCTCTATGTGTTTGAGGTTTTAGTTTAGCTCCTTATTATTAGGATTAACCTCCCTCTAGTTATTGCGTTAGTCTATAGCAGGCTCTCTATTGTTATTCTAGTTATTAGGAGTGCTGTTTTTATTGTTCCTATCTAGGCTAGTAAACCCTAGGATTATACTATCCTAGTGTCTATTATTATTGCCTAGGTATAGCGTTCTAGCTATGTGTTTGCTATGTGTAGTAAATTATGTAGCTATCCTATTTAAGTCTAATATTATAATCTCTAATTAATAGTCTATTTGCCCTAAAGGGTTTAAGAGTTTAATTTATTATAGCTAAAGGCATAGGAAGAGATAAATAGAGTAATAATAGGGAAACAAGGTTACTGCTATATAGGTAATAGCTAGGGGTAAGTGCATAAAGGTTTTAAACTCTAACCTCTCCCCTTTATAGGAGTAGTCCTCGTTAAATACCTTCTCTCTACGCCCACGTGACTATCTAGCTGCTAGGTCTTAGCGCACGAGTTATCTAGGGATCCGCCTCGCTTAGAGAGGCAGCCCTCTTACGATGTCCCTCATGCCTTTGTGCTCCTAATAACCTTACCCCTAATCCTTTTATTATATAGCTAACTTACTCCTTTTTTACCCTTACCCCCTTATAACACTAGCCTTTTAAGTTTTTTTACCTATAGCTAGCTATCTTTTTACCTTACCTTACCTTACTATATTACCTATTTCTTATAATTTATTTTTTACTTACTAAATTCTCTTCTTACCCTAAATCTTTTTTATAATTTTAACTACCTATTACCTAATTATATAATAATATCCCTTATCTATCCCTAAAATATATATATTAATATAAATAAACTATATTTAGATTAAACTTAATCCTTATTACCTATAGAATATAAATACTCCTATACTTCCCTTAATAATCCTCCCTTTTATTTCCCTTTAATTATTATTACTTTTCTTATTTCTTTTTATCTTAGCTCTTATTCTTACTTAATCTTTAATCTTCTTATACCTTATTTATACTGTCTTTTACTACTATAGCTAATATTAATACTCTCTGTTACGTGCTAATTTGGCACGTAGGGGTTGAATCCGTCAGAGGGGCTAACGGATTCAACAGGTCATGAATCGTGCTAAGTTTACTTTAGGAAAGTTACTATTAGGAGTAAAGTATGTTATAAGAATTGAGTTGTCCCCTACTCTAGGTTGCTGAATCTAGCCCTGTAAGGTTCCCTTCCGCTCCTGGGCATTCTGCCACGTAACACTCTCCTTTCTCTTAGTAATAAGGCTATTACTATACCTTTACTACTCTTTTCTCCCTCTCTTTCCTTAGGTAAGGCTAGCTACCTTAGTAGCTATATTTTAAAAGGAGACTTAGATAATAATAATAACTCTAATAATAAAGAATAAACTATTCTATATATCCCTTACCTTAATAACCTTTATACTAAGAGTATATACTTCTATAAGCCTAATACCTATATATCTTATATATTATATTATTAGGCTTATTACTTATATAGTTTTAACCCTAAACTATATTATACCTATAAGCACTTAGAGATTTTATTATATATAGGTAAGTCTATTAAGACTTTAGTAGTTAAGTAAACTACCTCTAAGAAGAGATATTATACTATTTTAATAAAAACCTTTATTTACTATTATAAGTATTATAATATTATTTTAGCTATAGCTTATATTAATCTAGCTACTATAAAACCCCTCTTCTTCTCCCTTACTAGTATAGCCTAGGCCTAGGGTATTACTAATATATAAGTACTTATTCTTATATAGTAACTTACTCCCCCTTAAAATACTATAGGTTATAGAAACTATGTAGCTACTAAATTCCTTTATAGTATAAGTAATATAAATAAGACCCTTATATAGTCTATTATTACCTAGGAAGTAACTTACGCTAAATAATAGGCCCTTTTTTTAAAGACGTAGGAGTGAAGTTTAACCTATCGAAGACTAAACTTATGCACTTTAGCAAAGCCTACTACTTGCTATAGACTAAAGTCTAGCTTAGGGCTAATAAGGTAATACCTATAAAGTCCTATAGATTCTTAGGAGTCTAGGTAAATAGAAAGCTTAATTAGAGTATATATAAAAATATCCTTAAGGGGAAGATAGCCTAGTAATAGCTTATACTTACTACACTAGTAATATTAGCTTAAGGAGTTAATTTTAGAGACACTAGGCTTCTATATATATAGGTAGTTTAACCTATACTTACCTATAGGGTAGGTATCTTCTATATACTTACTAAAGTTAGGGAAAACCTAAGGGGAATAGCTAAAAGCTTTCTAATAAATTAATTAGCTTACCTATAGGTTATAGCTAGGGCATTTAAGGCTACCCCTATTATATAGCTAGAATCTAAAACCTATATCCTACCCCTAGACCTTTATCTTAATATAATAAAGTAAAGATTTAAGGCTAGAATTATAAAAAACAAAATAGTAAAAAAGATATAAATCTACTATATTAGTAGTAGTAGTACTATAGTATAGGAGAACTTAGTAAAGGACTAATCCTAAAGATAATAAACTAGATATATAACTCTTTAAGGAGTAAAAAAGTATATAAAAAGTATAGTATAATAAAGAATACCTAGGCTATTACTAATATATTTATAAGCTAGCTAAGAATTATTTACCTAATAAGGACTTAAAAATAGTATAAAAACTCTATATATACCTTATAAAGTATAAGTCTTTAATACTTATATAACTATATATAGGAAAGATAAGGCTTAATAAGTTCCTATTCTAAAGGGGTATACCTAGGGTAGCCTTACTACTATATAGCTATAGATATATAAAAGAGAACTAATATTATTTAATAGTAAAATATAGTAAGTATAACTATATATAACCCTAGGACTACCTTATAGATAGCTAGGAGGTAAAGCTAGCCTTAAATATCCCTTACTAGGTAAAAGCTATAGTAAAATAAGTAGGAGGGACTAGATAACTTAGCTATTATATACTAGTATAAAAGCTAGCCCCTAGCTTATAAGAGATAGGCCTAGAACTAGGATATTTTAAGCATACTTACTTTATTAGGTAAGATATAGAGATATTAGATATAGGGGGTATAAGAGGGACTATATAATAGTAAGACTAAATAATATAGATATATTAGAGAGCTAGGATTAAGGTAAAGTTATAATATAGTAAAGGTAAATAAGTAAAATTAATTTTTAAACTCCTAGTATTAAAAGAATATATATTAGCCTAGCGCTAACTTACTTAAAACCTATAATAAAACTACTAACTTACTTCTCCTTAGGGATAGGAATAGTATTCTTTATAATCTTAGTATATCCCTTTACTAGTAAGGAGATAGCTAGGAGATAGTTTATCTTTACTATCTAGGTATTTAATTAGTATATCTAGAAAATAGTCTTATTATATTAGTCCTTACTAGACTTAGACCTAGGGTAGCCTAGGCCTATAGCTAAAGTGCTTCTTTTCCTAGTCTAGTTCTTAGTATAAAGCTTCTTTACTTAAAAGTTATAATCCTAAAAAACCTAGAAACTATTAAAGCTAGAATTAACCTAGAGTAAAACTACTATAGCCTTACTTACCTTCTTACTAGCTATAATTATAGCCTAGATTTTAGTTAATTACTAATACTCTAAGTAATAGCTTATAGTATTAACCTAAAGATAAGTTAGTAGTAAGTTAGGCCTAGACTAGAAGGGGGCTACCTTTATATAATAATAATTTTAAACCTAATAGTTAAAATAGGTATTTATTAAAACTCCTAGCTACTAACTATTAGTAGTATTACTAAGGCTTTACTAAGCTAATACTATTCTTACTATTAATATTATAGTATTAGTACCTAGGAGTTTCTATAGATTAGTAGTAATAAAAGATATATTAAAATAATTATAGCTTACTTAGCTAGAATAAATTAGACCTAGAACTAACCTAGAGTAAAGTTAGACTTACCTTTAGCTTTTTATTTAAAGCTTTCTTTAATTATTTAGGAGTTAGAAGCTTCTTAAGGTACTACTTAGAGAGTAAAGGTTCCTAGATATATTAAAGCTAGAAATATACTAAATAGTAAATAACTTATATTAGTAAGTACTATAATAAGAGAAGCTTCTAGGACTATAAGAAGATATTAGATATTAACCTAAATCTAAGCTAGAGTAGCCTTTAGGGGCTATAGAGAGAAACTTATAAGAAGATTAATATAGAAGAAAGGAAAAGAGGCTAAAATTACCTAGGAGAGAGGCTCTCTCTTATACTTATAGGGGGGAGAGTAAATTATAGCTAAAGCATAGAAAATAAAGCATAAAGAGATTAGATAAATAAATCTCTTAATTATAATCTAGGCATAGGGTTACCTTAAGCCTAGACTAGGCTTACTCTTCTCTTATAGTAAGGGACTAGAATAAGGTATATAGGCTTTACTTTATAACTAGACTAGAGGTAAGTTAGAGTTAGCTAAAAAGTAAGGTAATAGAAGAGTTAGTATAAAAGTAAATAGTAAATAAGGAATAATAATTAGTATAAACTTACTTTACCTATAAAGGGAAGTAAGAAGGGATAAGGTAAGGTAGCCTATAACCTAGAGGTATACTAGAGAGAGTAGTAAATTAACCCCTTTTTATACTTTTAGGGGAATAAGGCTAGTATAAGCTAGTAATAAATATATATAATAAGTTATAAGCTAAATAGCATAGGCTTATAATAGGGTTAGTACTAAGCTAAAGATTATAGTAATAGGGTTTTTCTTCCTATTTTAAGGGTTTTCCTTATTAATAAACTAGTTAGAGTACTAGAACTAGCCTTACATAGAGCTAGCTAGCGTATTTAATATATATATATAGGCCCTTTTTAATTCTATAGTAAAGTTAGTTTACCTCCTTACTAATAAATATTATAAGCATATATATAAGTAGGATAGTGCTCTCTTATCTTAAGTTTCCTTTATTATAATAAATAATTAGCGCTAGATTATATATATAATAAAGGCAGATTAATGTTTTTAGTTTTTTATATTTAAATAAAATCGCACTTATTTAGGACTATTATGTATTTACGTATTACTCTATTATAACTTAAATCTATCTAGTGCCTCTATGTTTTATATGTTTTCTAGTGGTTTTTATGTTAGCTAAACGTATCCTTTCTATTTTACTAATATATTATAGTATAATCCCTATTCTTATATGTTTTAGCTATAAGAATATCTTTAACCTAGTACTCTAAGAGATTAGGGTTAGTATCTATTATTCTAAGTTCTAGTAGTAGGCGCTTATTAGCTAGTTTTTAACTTAGTAATAGATCTTCTACCGCTTACTAAACTAAATTAATATAAAAGATAGGATATAGGCCCCTTAGTATATCTAACCTTATAGTTAGTAGTATAAGGATCTTAAGCACCTTATACTTAGCTATTACCTAATTTAACTTCTTATAGGGGTAATTTGTCTTAATATTCTAGAGACTTAACTATATATAGTTACTAACTTAGAAATATTTTACTAGTCTGTAACTACTATTTATATCCTCCTATTATTATTATTAAATAAAAGCTATAGTAGCTTATATAAGGTCTATTTTATTCTTTAAATATTATAGGAAAGCTTAAGCCTATCCTTTTACTAAAGTGGTTAATAACTATATTTAAGTTACCTCCTAAACTATTAATATATTATAACTATATAAAGCTATGTTTACGCTTATACCTATTACTAATAAGTCCTAATTATTTAACACTAGTTAGTAAGTAAGTAAATAGTTAGACTATTTAAATTAAGAAAAGGATAGTATTACCTATAAAATAGCCTATACTTCCTAATTTACCCTCTCTATTCCGCTATCTATCTATAGATAGTGTAATATTAATAGTAATTATTATATACTAACCTTCTTATAAAGGAAAGTCTAGAAATTACTTAGCTAATCTAATCTATAGTTTATAATTATTTACATAGGGAACCTATAGAATTACTACTAATAATATTTAAAGCATTTTACATATACCTTAGCTATTATTAATATTATAGCCTTAAGCTATATATATTTAGAAAGTCTATCTATAATAACTATAAGGAACTATAGGTTATTCTATCCCTTAGTAAGGAGGTTAGTTATAAAGTTAATAGAAATCTATAACTAATACTTATTAGAAGGGAGAATTAGCTTTAGTAAGCCTTACTATAATTATTAGCTTTTTTACCCTCTATAGTAGTAATAGTTCTATATAAAATAGGCTATATCCTATAATATTTTATTCTAATAAAAGTCTCTTTAAAGCGCTTTAAAAGTTATATTCCTCCCTAGGTGCCCTAATAAGGGTAAGTTATAAGTCTATTAAATTAGTATTATAGTTAATAGTTCTTACTTTAGAATCTATATTTATCCTTAAAACTATAATATACCCTTTATACTAATCTAGTAATTTACTATTTATTCTCTTATACCTATAGTATTAGGAAACTTCTAGGCCCCTGCCTTTACTATATTAAGCTAAACCCTATAAGCCTTATCTTAGAGTATAGATTAATCCTATAGGGATTAAAGGTATTTATCTATAAATAGCACTATTCTAGCTAGAGGGTCCCTAAGTATACCTAGGTTATCTCCTTAACTATTCCCTTTTACTAATATAATAGGCTAAATATTTATAATTACTCTTTCTTATTAAAACTAGAACTTAGTAAGGGATATTACTAAATATATAAGTAGTTTTTTTAGCTTTTTTACTTATACTTCCTTCTAATAGTATCTTAATAATATATCTAGTTAAGCTACTTATATACCTAGCCTATAATATAAATAGAAGTTAAATAGTGCTAGTATCTCTACTTATCTTACTTACTATTCTAATATTTCCCTTAGTACTATAAAGTACTCTAAGTTCTTATAGTTTATAAGGATTATAAATAGCTTACTAATACTCTATAGTTTTACTAACTACGCTTTAAGGTAAGAGATAACTACTAGTAGCTTCTTATTATATATTATATAATTCTATTAAGTAGGCTATAACTATATAGAGTAGTAAGCTACTAGATATAAAACTCCTTTATTATTAACCTAGGAAAGGTAACCCCTAATACTATCCTAGAGTAATTTACCTTAACTAATATATCTTTCTTATAGTCTTACTAGGTTAGGATAGGGTATAATATAAAAGCTAACTTTAATATATTAAAGGCCTTATTATACTTCTTTATTTATAAAAATAAAGCTCCCTTTTTAGTTAAGTTAAGTAAGGTTACTATAATCTCTAAGAATTATAGTATAAAGTTATAATAAAAGTTAGTAAAACTAAGAAATCTATATACTTTATAAACCTATATTAGAGCCTCTTAATCCTATATAGCTATAATCTTTTCCTTATATAAGTAAATTTATTTTTTAGTATAAATAATAAACCCTAAGTACTTTACCTCTTTAGTTATAAAAATATACTTCTTAATATCTAAGTTTAGTCTTACCTAGTAAAGCCTATCTAGGACTACCTAAACTTTTTATATATAGTCCTTTTATAAACTACCTAAATAGACTAGAATATTATTAAGGTATACTATAATATAGTCCCCTAGGATTTTACTTAATATACTATTAATATATCTCTAAAAGGTAGTAGGTATACTTACTAACCTAAAGAGGTATATAAGCTATTTAAATAAACTAAACCTTATTTAGAATACTATTTAGTATTCTTTATCTTTAGTAATATATATATAATAAAACGCTACTTATATATCTAGTTTTATAAATTACTTTACCTCTAATAATAATTATAGTATTTGCTTAACTAGTAATAAAGGGTAATAGTCTTATTCTATAATCTTATTAAGTATATAGTAATTTATATAAAACCTCTAGCCTCCCCCTAGTTTCTTTACTAATAGTATAGGTACTATAGCTAAAGATAAACTTACCTTAATCTAGCCCTTATTTATTAAGTCTATTACCTATTTCTAAATTTCTAGTAAGTAATAATAAGGTATATTATATAAAGGTACTTAAGGTAACTCTAGTTTATTACCCTCTATATACTATTTTAACTAAATATAGTAATTAGACTTGCCTTAGTATAGTAGTAAAGTATTTACTTTATTCTCTAAGAAAAGGTCCTTAAAATCCTATAGTATCTCTAGTAAGGAGGCTAGGAGCTTCTATTCTATAGGCTTTAGTATTATATTAACCTATAAGATAAATATAATTTCCTATAGACTTATTATATAAAGCTAGATATATTTCTTTTATCTCTTTACTTAATATACTATTCCTATAAACATAGAACCTAGGATAGCTACTATAGGTTTATTTACCTTCCTATTAATTATAGCCTATATTTATAGGTTATTTACTAACCCTATAAGTACTTATTATTATACTATATCTAAATTTATTTTATTTTATTTTATCTAAGGTATCCCTAGGATAAGTTACCTTATTAATCCAGGATTATATATATAATAATTAGTATCTCCTATCTATCTAAATCTACTTAAAAATAAATAATATATATTATATATAAATATTTCTTATGCTTCTCTTCTCCCCCTTATTTTATACTAACTACTATATAAACTAACCTCTTAGATAAAAGAGGGAGGCATTTTAGTTAAAGCTTTTAGATAAGGTATTTACTTATAGTAGTATAGTAGTTATAACCTATATTAATTTAAGTATCTATAAAGGTAGTCTTATTAATTAAGGTAGGAACTAAAAAGGGTAATAAATCTATATTATCCTAGATCTATTTAAAGTCCTTATTAGTAATAACTATATACTATAAAGCCTCCCTATACTTACTTCCCTTCTCCCTATTAAATAACTTAATAAAGGGGTTATTCTTTTCCTAACTACTCTACGCTTTCTCTATCTAAGTTACTATTATTAGAGTTACCTATATTATAAGTATTTACTAATAACTTTCCCTATAGGTATAAGGTAAGATATAGTAGATATTTACTAATAAAGTGCTAGCTAGAACTATATTAGAGGTATTTACCCTTTATATAGTAAGTGTTTATAATATCTTAGGTAATCTATTTAGCCTATTTACCTCCTAACCTATTTCCTAATTTCTACTATATCTATAACTTCCTAGATCCCTTATAGTTCCCTATTATACCTATAACTTAAATATCTATTATTAGTGTATCCTTATCCTACTATTTAGCCTTATTTATATTCTAAGCTAGTTATATATATTTCTATACCTAGTGCTTTTTCTCTAATTAATAGGATTTAATATCTAAGGTAATACTATAGTAGTAGGCTATAGCTATTATATAATCTATTTAGGGTATATCTCTTCTAATACTATAGTCCCTTATTTACTTATTAATTACTATATATAACTTAGCTAGCTTTATAGCATTATCCTATTCTAATCCTCTAGCTTATATAAGCTTTTATTTAAATTAAATATAGAAGTTACTAAATTATTTATTAGGTTACTAAGCTATCTAGTTAAGTTTTATAATAGCTAATTCCTATTAATAAGGGTTATTAAATATATTCCCTAAGTATATAAGAAAATAAGTAGGTTTATAATTAAGAGTATATTCTTTTTTAAAGAATAAAGTAATTTAAGCCTATACCTTTACTAATAGATTTTAGTAAATAAAGTACTATTAGTCCTTTTAGTCTCTAATAAATACCTAGTCTATATAAAGCTTATGTGTTATAAGATTCTTCTATAATATAAATAGTGCCCTATTACTATTAAATAGCTATCCTATAGGTAATAGCTTTTACTATATTAGTTTACTCCTTATTAGCATATTAAAGTCTAACTATTATTTATTAGTAAGCTCTTTAATTTATTATAACTATTTCTTAACTAGCTCCTATAGCATTATAAGTTTATCTATTTTTATTTTATCCCCTAAGGGAACCCCTAAGGGTAATAGCTTTAATAGTAATTTAACTATAATAAAGAATAAGATATATTATAAACTAGCCTTAGGGTAACTACACATAAGCGTTTAAAGTGCGAATCTTATTTTTATAAAAGAAGAAGAGAACTAAATAAAGGGGTAGTAATAGGTCCCCCCTTATAGTAAGTTTGTATAGTCCGTGTTACCGTGTATAAACCGCCCCCTTTCTAGACCTAGTCTTGCTCCGGACTTAACCTAAGCTTACAGCTCGAGTCCATAACACTATTTACTACTTACTAATTATAATAATATTACTGAATTATAATATTATATATATATATATATTAAATACGCTTGCTAGCTCTATGTAAGGCTAGTTCTAGTACTCTAACTGGTTTGTGAATAGGGAAAACCCTTAAAATGGGAAGAAAAACCCTATTGAATTATAATATTATAATAATATATATATATTAAATACACTAGCTAGCTTTATATAAGGCTAGTTCTAGTACTCTAACTAGTTTATTAATAGGGAAAACCTAGGAGGTAGGCCTAGAACTAGGATGTTTTAGACGCGCCTATAGTGTTAGGCAGGATACGGAGACATTAGACGTAGGGGACATAGGGGAGACTACGTAATAGCAAGACTAGATAACGTAGATATAATAGAGAGTTAGGATTAAGGTAAAGTTATAATATAGCAAAGGAAGATAAGTAAAATTAATTTTTAAACTCCTAGTATTAAAAGAATATATATTAGCCTAGCGCTACCTTACTTAAGACCAGAGTATTGTTTGTAGTGTAGTTAGTGTAGTTTTTAGGAAAAATTTGTAGTTATAGTGTAGTGTAAAAAAATTTATAGTTAGTGTAGTGTAGTGTAGTTACTAAAAATTATTTTGTAGTGTAGTTAGTGTAGTTACTACACTAACTACAAACACTATTAATATAGTGTTAGTTAAAAAATAAAGTAAGCCTTTTATTAGTTAGTATTATTCTAAGAATTAGCTTAAGATTATTAATCTAAGCCTTATATTATTAGCTATTTTATTTAATGAGTTATATAATTTCTAAGATTATACTAAAATTAGGATTTTACTATAACTAGGTATTATATATATTATTAGGATTTCTAAATAATATTAGGTATCTAATAAGAACCTTAAATTAACTCTAACTATATTTTTACTATTATAATATATATTATAATACTTTTAGCTTAATAATTCTAAAGCTTTAGGATATTATATACTATAATATATTAAGGTTAAAAAAAGAGTCTATTATTAATAATATATATATAAATAACCTATATACTTTCTTATATTAAAATATCTAGCTTATATATATATATATATTAAATACGCTAGCTAGCTCTATACAAGGCTAGTTCTAGTACTCTAACTAGTTTATTAATAGGGAAAACCCTTAAAATAGGAAGAAAAACCCTATTACTTTAATCCTTAGTTTAGCACTAACCTTACTATAGGCCTATACTATTTAACTTATAGCCTATTATAAATATTTATTACTAGCTTATACTAGCCTTATCTCCTTAAAAATATAAAAAAGGTTAGTTTACTACTCCCCCTAGTATATCTCTAAGCTATAGGCTATCTTACCTTACCTCTCCTTACTTTCCCTTATAGGTAAAGTAAGTTAGTACTAATTATTACTCTTTATCTATTATTTACTTTCTTACTAACTTTTTTATTACCTTACTTTTTAGCTAACTTTAACCTATCCCTAGGCTAGCTATAGTATAAAGCCTATATATTTTATTTTAGTCTCTTATTATAGGAGAAGGGTAATCCTAGTTCTAGCTTAGGGTAGCCCTATACCTAGATTATAATTAAGATATTTATTTATTTAATCTCTTTATACTTTATTTTTTAAGCTTTAGCTATAATTTACTCTCTCCCTTCTCTTATAAGTATAAGAGAGAGCCTTTTCCCTAGGTAGTTTTAGCCTTTTTTCTTTCTTTTATATTAACTTTCTTATAAGTTTCTTTTTATAGCCCTAAGAGGCTTCCCTAGCCTAAGTCTAGGTTAATATCTAATATCTCCTTATAATCCTAAAAGCTTCTCTTATTATAATACTTACTAATATAAGTTATTTACTACTTAGTATATTTCTAGCTTTAATTTATTTAGAAATCTTCTCTCTTTAAGTAATACCCTAAAAAGCTTTTAACTCCTAAATAGCTAGAGAAAGCTTTAGATAAGAAGCTAAAGGTAAGTCTATCTTTATTCTAGGTTAGTTTTAGGTCTAACTTATTCTAGCTAGGTAAGCTATAATTATTCTAATATATCTCTTACTACTCCTAATTTATAGAAATCCCTAGGTACTAATACTATAATATTAATAGTAAGGGTAGTATTAGCTTAGTAAAGCCTTAGTAGTATTACTAATAGTTAGTAAATAGGAGTTTTAATAAATACCTATTTTAACTATTAGGTCTAGAATTATTACTATATAAAGGTAGCTTCCCTTTTAGTCTAGGCCTAGCTTACTACTAACCTATCTTTAGGTTAATACTATAGGGTATTATTTAAAATATTAGTAATTAACTAAGATTTAAGCTATAATTATAGCTAGTAAGAAGGTAAGTAAGGCTATAGTAAGTTAATTCTAAGTTTATTTTAGCTCTAATAGTTTCTAGGTTTTTAAGGATTATAACTTTTAGGTAAAGAAGCTTTATACTAAGAACTAGACTAGGAAGAGAAGCGCTTTAGCTATAGGTCTAAGTTACCCTAGGTCTAGGTCTAGTAAGGACTAGTATAATAAGACTAATTTTTAGATATAGTAATTAAATACTTATATAGTAAAGATAACCTATTTCCTAGCTATCTCCTTACTAGTAAAGAGGTATACTAAGATTATAGAGAATACTATTCCTATCCCTAAGGAGAAGTAAGTTAGTAGTTTTATTATAAGTCTTAAGCAGGTTAGTACTAGGCTAATATATATTCTTTTAATACTAGGAGTTTAAAAATTAATTTTGCTTATTTACCTTTACTATATTATAACTTTACCTTAGTCTTAGCTCTCTAATATATTTATATTATCTAGTCTTATTATTATATAGTTCCCCTTATATTCCCTATATCTAATATCTCTATACCTTACCTAATAGAGTAAGTATACCTAAAATATCCTAGTTTTAGGCCTATCTCTTATAAGCTAGGGGCTAGCTCTTACGCTAGCATATAATAGCTAAGTTATCTAGTCCCTAGTACCTATTTTACTATAGCTTTTACCTAATAGGGAATATCTAGGGCTAGCCTTACCTCCTACCTATCTATAGGCTAGTCCTAGGGTTATATATAGTTATACTTACTATATTTTACTATTAAGTAATATTAGTCCTTTTCTATATGCCTATAGCTATATAGTAGTAAGGCTACCCTAGGTATACCCCTTTAGAATAGGAACTTATTAAGCCCTATCTTTCCTATATATAGTTATATAAGTATTAAAGACTTATGCTTTATAAGGCATATATAAAGTTTTTATACTATTTTTAAGTCCTTATTAGGTAGGTAATCCTTAGCTAGTTTATAAATATATTAATAGTAGCCTAGGCATTCTCTATTATGCTATATTTCCTATCTCCTTTTCTACTCTTTAAAGAGTTATATGTCTGGTTTATTATCTTTAGGGTTAGTCCTCTACTAAGTCCTCTTATGTTATAGCACCGCCGCCACTAACATGGTAGTAGTCCGTATCTTTTCCGCCATTCCATTTTCCGCGATTCTAGCCTTAAATCTCTGCTTTATCATATTAAATATCTAGCTTAATTAAGCTATAATAACTAATTTAAAACTTTTATTATAATAATCTTAGTATTATTATATTAATATTAATATTAAATAAATAGTTAAAGCTATCTATAAGCTCTAACTATATTACTTAAAATAGTTAGTAATTAGAGATTTAGCTTATATATCTTTAGTTATTTATTTAGTTTTATTAATAGTTTATTTTATTTTATTAATATTGTTTTAAGTAATTTTTAATTTATATTAATAGTATATAATATAATAAGAAGGTTTTTCTTAAAGTTATATTTATAAGAAAAAGGACTAAGAATAATAGTCTTAGTAAAAAATCCTAATATTAGATATAATACCTAGTTATAATACCTAGCTATAGAAAAATCCTAGTATTACTATAATCTGATAAATTATATAACTAATAAGAGAAAATAGCTAATAAAATAAACCTAAGACTAATAGGCTTCTTTTAATTCCTATAATAATAATAACTAACAACTAGCCTTACTTTTATTTTTACACTACATTTATAGTGTTTATAGTTAGTATAGTTATTATAAATTAATTTGTAATATAGTGTAGTGTAGTTTTTTTAGCTTATAGTTAGTGTAGTTTATAGTATAGTGTAGTTTATAGTGTAGTTACTACACTACACTACAAATACTACACTACACTACACAATGTAGTGTAATACTCTGCTTAAGACCTAAAATAAAACTACTAACTTACTTCTCCTTAGGGATAAAAATAGTATTCTTTATAATCTTAGTATGCCCCTTTACTAGTAAGGAGGTAGCTAGGAGATAGTTTATCTTTACTATATTAGTGTTTAATTATTATATTTAGAAAATAGTCTTATTATACTAGTCCTTACTAGACCTAGACCTAGGATAACTTAGGCCTATAGCTAAAGCACTTCTCTTCCTAGTTTAGTTCTTAGTATAAAGCTTCTTTACTTAAAAGTTATAATCCTTAAAAACCTAAAAACTATTAAAGCTAAAATAGACTTAGAATTAACTTACTATAGCCTTACTTACCTTCTTACTAGCTATAATTATAGCTTAAATCTTAGTTAATTACTAATATTCTAAATAATACCCTATAGTATTAACCTAGAGATAGGTTAGTAATAAGTTAAGCCTAGACTAAAAGAGAAAGCTATCTTTATATAATAATAATTCTAGATCTAATAGTTAAAATAAGTATTTATTAAAACTCCTATTTACTAACTATTAGTAATACTACTAAGGCTTTACTAAGCTAATACTACCCTTACTATTAATATTATAGTATTAGTACCTAGGGGTTTCTATAGATTAAAAGTAGTAAGAAATATATTAGAATAATTATAGCTTACCTAGCTAGAATAAATTAGACCTAAAACTAACCTAGAATAAAGGTAAACTTACCTTAAGCTTCTTATTTAAAGCTTTCTTTAGTTACTTAAGAGTTAGGAGTTTCTTAGGGTACTAATTAAATAGTAAAGGTTTCTAAATAAATTAAAGCTAGAAATATACTAAATAGTAAATAACTTATATTATTAAGTACTATAATAGGAGATACTTTTAGGATTATAAGGAGATATAAGATATTAACCTAAACCTAGGCTAGAGTAGCCTCTAAAGGCTATAGAGAGAAACTTATAAGAAAGTTAATATAAAAGAAAGGAAAAGAGGCTAGAATTACCTAAGGGAAAGGCTCTCTCTTATACTTATAAAAAAAGAGAAAGAGTAAATTATAGCTAAAGATAGAAAAATAAAGTATAGAGAGATTAGATAAATAAATATCTTAATTATAATCTAGGTATAGGGCTACCCTAAGCCTAGACTAGGATTACCCTTTTCTTATAATAAGGGAATAAAATAAGGTATATAGGCTTTATACTATAGCTAGACTAGGGATAGGTTAGGATTAGCTAAAAAGTAAGCTAATAAAAAAGTTAGTATAAAAGTAAATAATAAATAAAGAGTAATAATTAGTATAAACTTACTTTACCTATAAAGGGAAGTAAGGAGAGGTAAGGTAAGGTAGCCTTTAGCTTAGAGATATACTAGGGGGAGTAGTAAATAAACCTTTTTATACTTTTAAAGGGATAAGGCTAGTATAAGCTAGTAATAAATATATATAATAGGTTATAAGTTAAATAGTATAGGCCTATAGTAAGGTTAGTGCTAAACTAAGGATTAAAGTAATAGGGTTTTTCTTCCTATTTTAAGGGCAAAAGATGCTAGTTTATAATGGCCTACTAAAGCTAGCGGAGTGCTAGTCTACGCGAATTGCTATCGAATGATGCAATGACTGGAAAGTGATGAGATAACTATCGAATCTATCTAAGGAAGGGAAAAGGAAGCTCTATATATGCTTTTAGATCTAACTAAGAAGGCCATGATTAACAAACGAAGGATGCAGCACGAGTCGCGATATCAAACGCGATGCGGGAAGCTGCTGGCAGACGCAGCAAAGGAAAAAGATGCCTAAGATGTGAGGCTGCGATATCCAACAATTGCAATCTCGACGTGTAATTCTAGACGCATCAAGCGATGATGGACTACTCCGTATGGTTCTAACTTTTCGATGGAGAACTTGAAGGTGCTAGTTAGAAGCCGAACAAATATACAAGGAAGTACGACTGAAGTGCTATAGGCAGGTGACTGCTGATTAGGTTCGTGGTGTCGTGACCAGAAGGATTTTGAAGCGAATGGGGGCATGGCTTTGGCTTAACTCGATCATTTTTCCCTTTCATGTTATGTTGGTTTCACCAAAGGTGATGCACTAGTGCAATGATGTTGAAGTCAACGATGTTATAATAGATTGATTGATGATAGATAAAAGAGAGAGAAGACGAGGAATCTAGCTAGGTGGCAAAGGGGAAGAAGGGGAAAAGTGGGCCTGCAGTGGCAGGGCAGTGCGGACGGTGTGGGGCTGTACGCGATGCGACCAATCGCATCGCGTGCATCATTTGATGGCCCCACTCTTGTCCCGGCCTTTGGCCACGATTGAACCGAAGCTTCTCCGAAGGAAGCCACATGTTAGGCTTCAGTCAAATACTATTCATACCATTCCTTGATCCGGTAACCGATCCAATCACTGACCAAATACATCGTAGATCTTTAGCAACCCGTTCAATGGATGTGATCGGCACATTGGCGCTGCAACGACTGCACCTCTGATGAGGAAAGATGACACATCAGGGAAAACGTTATCAATATGGGGGAGATTAGTCTTGGTTATACTGACGATTCATCTAGATCATCTAGACCATCCAATCTGAAACATCGGCTGTGTACAAACCGAATGTTTCTTTGTCTTCATGAGGTCCTAATTCGTTAATGGTCGTATTTCTATCTTTCAAGTTGTTGTTGAGTTCAACTATGCCAAGAGCCCGATCAGATGCTTCTATGTTTCCAACACACTCCTAAACGCCGGCGATTCAAGCTGGCCGTGATCCAGCAAAATCTTCATCACAACCCCATCACTATTGTAATCTCCGCACTTGAGTTTCCCCATCTGGCACGTTGAGTACCATTGATCAGTCTCCCACAATTTCCGTTCCGCAGGAGTAGGCTTCAATACAATACTCGGGTCATAATGCATGCTAATAGATATTTGTGAGTCGAGGACCTCCCACAGCCAAGGGGCCAGCCACTCAAACTTACAGCTTAAACTTTCAAGGCTTTCAGTAATATCCTTGATTTCCTCATATCGAACATTGCTGATGTCCGCCATAAGATATGCAACCTAGAAATCAATGATTAGATACATTGTTCATGGTCATGATTCAGAGTGAAGCTTACATCGCCTTTGCTATCGCTGATTTGCTTGTCAACGTTGTGATTTCCAAGAATCTCATTCACTACATCGATGTCAGCATGAATTCAACCTCTTACTTGGTTCGGATGTGGGGTCTCTTTGACGCTTACCTTTTCGAAGAACACCGGGAACATTGCGGTGAATGTAAATGACCTGTCAGATAACGCGTGGGTTGTTAACGGGGCAGTCTTAAAAAGCGATGGAGATGATAAGTTGCCCAGACATGGCTAGATTTTTTCTTACTCTTGCATGATTGGGCTCGTCCAGAGTCAGTGACCGAAGTTGGGCTTCGGGCAAATTAACGCTACCCAGAGTAATGCCTTGGTTGATGTAACGGACAAGAGCGTCGGCGACTGGAGAAAACAAAATTAGCTAAAAATATTCAGTCTCAAAAGAGGATTCGACTATGTACCCACCTTCGACACCGATTGCACGCTGAGCCTCCTCGGTGCTACCGCCAATGTGAGGTGTAAGAATGATGTTGCTCAGAGAGCGAAGGTTCTCAGCCCAGTCATTCAGATTGTTAGTGAAGTAGTCACCATTAGCCGCTGGTTCGTTGGGATACACGTCAAGAGCAGCACCCGCTATCTTTCCTGATCGCATGGCCTTCACAAGAGCAGGAATATCAACGACTGTTCCTCGGCTTGCATTTATGAGATATGATCCGGTTCTCATTTGTTCAAACTGTGCTGTAGAAATCATGCCTCTTGTCTCCGGAAGATCAGGCACGTGGAGGGTCACAAAATCGGCATCTGCGAGAAGATGATCCAATGTTGGAACTTGTCGTGAAGTACCAAGAGCCATGAGGGTTATCGCGTCGTAGTAGATGACATTCATGCCCATAGATTCAGCAAGTACTGAAAGTTGAGAACCGATATGGCCATATCCAATTATGCCTGACAGAAGAAATTCAGCTAAGGATAAATCATACAATATTGAAGTCAAAAGTTGTGCGAGGGAATAGAATCGCATCAGTACGTGGCCAATGGATAGTTACCTAGGGTCTTGCCTCGAATCTCCCAACACTTGGCGCTCACTTTGTTCCACGTTCCACGATGCATTTCGGAAGAGCGATCGCCTAATTGACGAGCAAGTGAGATGATTTCGCCAATCACGAGTTCTGCAACACTGCGAGAATTGGCGAACGGGGAGTTAAAAACAGCAATGCCGTGACGAGCAGCGTATTCTAGGTCGACCTGATTAGTTCCAATGCAGAAGCATCCCGCCACTAACAGGTTTTTGGCTTCGCGCAATACACGCTCGGACAACTTGGTTTTTGATCGAATGCCGATGACATGCACACCGCTGTATGTGACGTGAGTAACTGTCTACATGATGTCGCATCTTGTAGTTGATCACATGGGGATCTGACGTACCGAATTTTCTCAATTAGCTGGTCCTCGGGAAGAGAGGTCTTGAGAGCTTCGACCTGATATCCCTGACCTTTGAGGATTTCTTGGCCAGCCGCGTTGACATTTTCCAGGAGCAATATCTTAATATCCTGTGTGTTGAAGGGCTTGAGCTGTTTCAGCGCACCGCGTTGAGCCAATGTCCCCCCCAGCTGCCTGGCGGGGATGCAAATGTGGCAGTCGGAGAAGTCGACAAATTGTTCTGATCCCAACTGTGGGAGACAGTCCTTTGGCCGGAGATGGTCATTCCTTGGATGTCAACTGGAGGAGTCATAATGGCGATTGGTAAAAAACGAGCTGAGGTGTATAGTTCTGGTGATGACGGAAAAAATAAGGGAAAAATCCATCTGGATGGATTCTGGTGGGAGCAAAGAGCCACGCCAGTATTAGAGACAAGTGGCTCGGAACCCGTGCTATGACGAACGCAGCGTCCGGACCAGGCGGCCTTGAAAAGCGCACTTATGTAGTACTACGTCTGACTGGAATGGGACAACTAAACGCGCATCCGTCAAAAATTGAATTATTATCTTTAATTTATTCCTCCTAAACCTACTCCGTATATATGATATAGTTGCAAACCCTAGCTTAAATTATTACCCTAGAGCTCTAGGTATATATATATTAAATACACTAGCTAGCTCTATATAAGGCTAGTTCTAGTACTCTATCTGGTTTGTTAATAGGGAAACCCCTTAAAATGGGAAGAAAAACCCCATTGCTGCATTCTTCGGCTCGGCACCGACCCTGCCGCGGGCCTATGCCGTTTGACTTGTAACCTATCGTGTGTGTTTGTTGCCAGCTTACGCTGGCCTTATCCCCTCGAGCTCTAGGTATACTTAGCTAATTCATATAACAAAATATATTTTTTAATTCGCTTGTAAGCAAGGAAAAGTGGGACGTGACTTCACTTTTCCTTGCTTTGCGGTTAGTTTAATCCTAAAGGTGTGAGTGACTTAACCTTTAGAATTGTTTCCCGTGTGGGATTCAAACCCACGACCTGTGTCCCAGAACAGGTCTTCAAAGCGTGTAACTACCACGCCGCAGGGTTAAATCTTTAAATAAATTTAACTAAATATAAATAAGAGGTCCTAGTCTTATCACTATAAAGTAATACTAAAAATTTAGGGTAATAATGATTATTATATTGTCTAGTCATCTAGCTACTATGTTCTCCATAATAGTACCACTTTTGATTACTTAAGATATTCTTCACTCTAACACGGTGTCTGGTCCGTTACGATGCCTAGCACCACCTAGTCCATTTGCGTAAATTCGGTGGCCATTGACCCCAAACTGCCGTCGCTAATCAAGCGACAATTGTTGCCGGTGCAAACTTGCACGACAATGGCGATTAAATTTCGCATCGCCGTTATCAACGCATGGGCGGATGACAAGGCGTTGGAGATTCTGAGATCATCCAATGCCCCCTCGTACAACTTGACGAAATGCCATTTAAGCCAACATCATGTCTATGATGTCCGATGATTCCTTCTTTACTTGTCACAAATAGGCTGACAAGAGGGGAAGAAGATCAATCACACGGCCTTCATCTTCCTTGTCCTTCAGGCTAGCCATTATTCCCATGCCAGTGATCACGAAGAGCGTGTGAGTGCGGGGGCTCAGTCCAGACTCGACTCTACATACAGTACTTGCATGCACCTGGATAGCCTGGATAGATGAATTGCATGAACTAAGGTAAAAGTGGCCCTCATTGAAACCTGGTCACAGCTCTCCGATGTGCGGACAGCCTGTGATTCGTAAGCGGATGTGTCACGCCTGCGTGAGAACCACGACACTTGAGGGCTCCACAGCTTTTCACATATTTATACCCTTTTTGGCAGCACCGCGTTTTGACCAATATTAATAAATGAACGTGTCGGTCTCTCCATTCCATTCTATCCCTTCCGGCTGTCCATCCCTGACATGCAGATGTTGGCAACTAATTATCAAGCGTGTGCAAAACGTCGAATGGCTCTGATGTCCACCCACACACGAGCCCCTGCCGCAGTGAAGTTGATAGTTGTAATGAATTAGCACTCATAGAAGTAGACGAAAGAGGGAAGAGCGTCAGATCAATATCATGCCCCTGACCTCCGAGGTGTAATGACCCAAATGGTGGTTTGTTCGACTCGCTTGGGGCCTGGGGTAGTTAAGGTGCCAGGTCATCATATACTCGTTCAACAAGCGCGTGCGCTCGAATATTTGCAATGGGTCCGAAGTTACTGTCACAATCTCATGGTGGACGAAGAAAGAGGGGGAACTAAGTCTGCCAGTCCTCAGTACGCCCATTTTGCGTGTCTATTACATAAATCCAGAGCTCGCAAACTATTCCGTGGAGTTTCCCATAACCTGCACTGCCGGCACAGCGTCGCAGCTTAACAGGCACAGTCAAGCCAAGCGTGCTGACTTACTGTTTATTATTTTATTTCTTCATGCAATTGCCTCGCCCACCCATTTACTCTTGGGGTCCAAGACTGGATTTCAAACAAGTAGACAAATGAAACTGCAATTGTCTACTCTGAAGTGGTCTTGTACTTCAGCTTTGCTTGCATTCAGCGGCCTCCTGTTTGGGTTTGCCAGACTCGTCCTGCGCAAGCTTTAGTTAGCGGGTTTTTCGATCGACGAAACACCCTAGAAGTTACTGACCTCCTCATCGGACTCTTCCTCCTCGTCATGATCCTCACTCATGTCGTCCTCATCCTCGTCGTCGTCGTCAAAGTCTTCAGCATCTAGGTCATCCTCATCAAAATCTTCCTCGAATGCCAAAGCTTCGCCAGTGAACCAGTCAATTGCGCGAGGAATGAGCTTCTCTTTGATATCTTCGCCGAGTTGGTAGTCGAGCTCAAGACGATCTTCAATATCGCGAACTGCATCATCGTCATCTGCATCATCGTCGTCGCTGGGGGCTTGTGGGGGCGAGAAGAAGTTAAAAAATGATTCGGTCGGAACAGTCTTCTTCACGATGCGGGTCTGATTGGTATCTACTTGACAGTTAGTGGGTTTTTGTGGTATGAGAACTGAAAGGGGCGGCGAGTTGAGGCAATGCAATATTACTCTTGTTTCTCTGCTTCTTGGCTTCAATGCGCACCGTCAAATCTTTGCCTGCGTGCCATTCAATCTTGTCGCCCTCTGCGTGATCATAGATGAAGTCACCACCATAGCCGCTCTCATTTTGGTAGAAATATGTTTTGGTGATAATCTTATTGCTGAAGTATTCATTTTCTGCGAATTCGAAGATTAGACGGAACCCAGGCTTGTCGAGATATTCCATGCGAACGTCTGTCAAGTGCTTAAGGGCAGCCTCGTCGCGATCCGTAATCATTTCGGCGAGTGTGGTTTGGTTCTTCATGGCAGAGAGCCAAAACTCGGGAATGCCTGCCACATCCTCGGTATTTTCGCTCTGGTTTTGATCATTGGCGTCGGCGCCATCTTCAGCATGAAGTTGCCCATCTTCGCTGTCGCCAGCTTTGACTTCTTCCTCAGTGGGCTCTGTTTTTCCGTTGACGATAGCGGCACGCTTCTCGTACAGCGGTGTGAACTTGCCGAAGTACTTCTTTTCGAGTTCAAGCACCTCCTTCTGAAACTCGTCTTCGAGTTTCGAGTGCTCTTGCTGGACTGCCCGAAGTCCGGCGACTCGACGACGTACAGCAGGAGGGAGAGATTCGATGTAGCCAGAAGAACGACCAATGAGCGAACCAAGGCGACCTTGAATCATCTGCACCAACTTAGGGTTCTGGGCAAAGATGGCAGCGGCTGTGGCGCGATCCATATCTTCTATGACACAAGTCAGACAAGCCAGGACACGATAGATTCGGTGTTTTTCATGTATTCTTACCTTCTTTGATGCTGGCCACGCCAGGCTGTTGGGCGTGGGAAGAGATTGGCGCATTGGTAGCCGGTGTGTTCTGCGGCGTGCTGCAGGTGGGGTAATTAGTATTTCAACCGATGTTGTATCCTTGGGAAATACGTGTCACTTACGGTGCCGTTAGGTCGGGTCGCTTATTTCGAATAGGTTCAGCCATTTTGCTTGCTTTGTTAATACACGATATGTGTGACAGCAAGCGGTAGTTTGGTGATAGAACAAAAGATTGTGGGAGAGGTTGAGGAAGATGGGAAAGGAGAAGGTTGAGACAAGAGCCCGCACTTTTTAGCGGTTGGCTAAATTTCGGTGGGAGGGGGGCGAGTGGGAAAAAATGCCCGGGCGATGGGAGAATCAGCTTGTTGGGCTTCCGAGACCCTCAGCAAGTGGACAAGTGGGAAGACGGGCCTCGTTGCGCACTGCACCTATTATAGTGTGCTAATGCGGTTGCGTGCACATGCCCGTTATACCAGAGTCTTGGATGAAAGCGTCCAGAGGAAACTGGCATTACTGTCCTGCACCGTATACGCACCAGGCTACTTGCTTACTATTTCAGGTCTGCTATCGCATAAATTCTAAGCTTGGCTCTGGTTTCTTGAGACTATTGTCGCATGTAAATCTACGGAATGGGATATGTTCACTGTTCGGCTTGCGGTCGCCCTTGGGCCAACTACCTGTTGGTATCTGTTATTCTTTGTACTATGATATTGGGTTCTCGAGTTTCATAGGGAGATAATGGAGTTCCAAGTACAGTTCTTTGGTGTGAATAACGATATTAGGTCACCTTCAAATATGTCCGGGACTCGTGTGATAACATCGTGGCTTAGCACTGTATTGTATTACAACTACATCGTCGAGGCGCGTCCAAGGCGATGATGAACTTAAAGTCAATAATGTACCTAATCCATATGTGTTGCCGTATAAAACCAGAACTAGCTGTCTAGCCATTAATAACACATATCTGCAGACCATTAAATGCATGGGTCTGGAATTCAAATCGAGTTGCGCGAGGTAAACCGATATTGCGATATATGCTACAGGGTAGGACGGGACTAACGAACCCAGCTAACAGGTTATTATGCTCGCACACATTCTATTCAATGCACTGACTTAGAAAAATAAGAAGGCATTATCGCTGAAATCGTTAGGTTGCATTCATGGACAATGAAGCAGTTGCAGGCCTTCTGCGTTGCCCGTGTGGTGTTCGTGATGTAACTGGGACGGACTCAATCGTGCCAGGCAGGGCACCGGACATTGGCGGGG
The DNA here is from genome assembly GCA_021950295.1 of Epichloe scottii. Classification (NCBI taxonomy): domain Eukaryota; kingdom Fungi; phylum Ascomycota; class Sordariomycetes; order Hypocreales; family Clavicipitaceae; genus Epichloe; species Epichloe scottii. Next base: position 3,772,050 of record CP083247.1, on the reverse strand, counting down.
AGCACATTCTTCGGTTGCTGGGCTAGCTAGTCGATCCGTTCAATCTTGAAACAGCACACGAAGCTAGCGGATTTTTCGACTTCACATCTCAAGTCCGCACGAAATAATCGCAAGTCACGAGGGATTGTATGCAGGTCAATCTTCTTGCGATTACAAAAATATATTTTAAAACTGCACAGATATGCCTTAAGGTCATTCAAAGCTCATATGCCCGATGAATGACAACTCGAGCCCTAGAATGAGTCGAGGCGAATCTCGCGGCAATGGCCCTGCAACACTTTATCGACTCAACTCCAATCAGAGCAGCTCGAGTGTATTCGAAGATGTGGAGATGGCGCATGACGAGGTACATTTATTCACTTAAACACAGACCACATTGCTTGGTTTCCCAGCATAAAATAGTAGACTAACGTGGGAACCCCTAGCTGTATTCGGGCCCCGTTGCTGAGAGCCTCCCGACCAGTGTTTCTGCCTTTTCGCATCGTCGCGCCCGTGCCGACTCGACGGCGAGCTTCACATACTACGAGGAGCCGGACTTTGAATCAGGAGCCGAGAATGGAAACGAAGATTTTGCCGAATTGAGTGACAGGTTCATGCGACGAAGCGTTAGCGACCTAGGAGACCTCGAATTCGGTATGGAAGATGACGAGGATTCTGCAGATAGAGAGTACATGGCAACACACCACGACTATATTCTCAGACGTTGCTCGTCAACCCAGTCAAGGGATTCTATTCACGCGCGATTGCTACGTAGAGACAGCACAGCTACCGCTGCAAGTGCTCGGGCAGAGGGCCGTTCTACCCAGAAAATCTACTTGGCCAATGAAGACATCACCATTGTCGTTGCAGGTTTCCGCACTAGTAAAATCGGGTTATTGTTATACATCCTCATATGTATCCTGACTGGCGGACTGGCCTTTCTTCTCTTTCGTTGGCTGCCACGTTTGTATGTCGCCACAGTCGGACGGTCGTGTCCATTGAGAGATTGCGAGTGGACAGTCGTCGAAAGCCAATGGGGAGAGCTCGTCATTATTCAGGTCACTGCCCAGGAATATGGCCGGCCTATCTCTTCCGTCTTTGGTGTGCCAGAGAAACCTATGCTCAATGGGCTCAATGACGAGAACGACCCTATCGTGGACCATCTTCGTTCCTTGGATTACCGCTATGTACGACTGTACTTTCATCCTATAAAAGACAAGTTTGTCATGTCTGCTGGCTGGAAAGACCCAGATTGGTCGGATACACGACTCGTTCGCGCGGGCCTGCACAGTGACGAAAAGGCTATTCGCGAGATTATCTTCGGTACCAATCTTATTGACATCGAGCAGAAATCTATCGGACAATTATTGGTGGACGAGGTATTTTCCTCTAAAATTCTCACCATTTGATTACATGAAGGGCTTTAGTTGAAATAAGACTAACCGCTGAAACTAGGCCCTTCATCCTTTTTACATTTTCCAAATTGCCAGCTTGATTCTATGGTCTATGGATTCATACTACTATTATGCTGCATGCATCTTCATTATGTCTGTAGCCAGTATCTCTGCAACTTTGGTAGAAACGTGCACTGTCAGTTTCCCATTTTCAAAATAAGCAGTATCCACACTGACCTGAGTAGACAACGAGACGTCTCCGTGAACTTTCCAGATTCGAGTGCGATGTTCGAGTGCTTCGTAATGGATTTTGTACGAGAAATTAGGTACAGACCTTTATTGTTGAAACAAGAGCTAAAACTTATGCAGGGAAATATGTTTCGTCCAGTGATCTGGTTCCTGGCGACTTGTATGAATTGAGCGATCCAAATCTGACGCAGTTTCCTAGTGACAGCCTCCTCCTCACTGGTGACTGTATTGTCAATGAAAGCATGCTCACAGGTAAGTCTCTACTATCTCATATCACCGGGAGCCGTTATTAAATACAGATAGGCGAATCCGTGCCCGTTTCCAAACTCCCAGCTACCGAAAACACGATACATATAATGGATCTTGCGGCGTCTTCTGTCGCCCCTGAAGTCGCTCGACATTTTTTGTATTGTGGGACGAAAATAATCCGAACGCGACGACCCCAAGAAGACCAAGACGGAGACGCTGTGGCGTTGGCCCTCGTGGTCCGAACGGGCTTTGATACGACGAAGGGCGCACTGGTACGCTCAATGCTTTTCCCCAAACCATCAGGCTTCAAATTTTATCGCGACTCCTTCAGGTATATAAGCGTGATGGCCATTATTGCTATGCTTGGTTTTATCGCATCTTTCATCAACTTTATCAGACTGGAGCTTGCATGGCATTTTATCATAATCCGAGCACTTGATCTGATCACTATTGTTGTCCCACCCGCCTTGCCCGCAACTCTCACTATTGGGACGAATTTTGCGCTATCACGGTTGAAGAAGAAGCAGATATATTGCATCAGCCCGCAAAGAGTCAATGTGGGTGGGAAATTGGATATCATGTGCTTCGACAAAACGGGTACATTGACAGAAGACGGCCTCGATGTTCTTGGGCTCCGCATTGCATCAGAAGCGGACGGTCCAGTTAGCGACCTTATCACGAGACCGGCGTTGTTAAGAAATAATCTTGCCGAAGCCGGAACTAGAACCGCTGTCCAATCTGCACTTTACACTATGGCTACTTGCCACTCCCTGAGAGCTGTGGATGGAGAGCTAGTTGGTGATCCCCTAGATCAGAAAATGTTCAAGTTCACTGGATGGTCTTTCGAGGAGGGTAAGCAAAGATCCGCAGAGGGAGAAGATGATGAGCAAGGAGGATTGGCACCTTCCGTTGCTCGACCGCCCGATGTATGTTTCCACTACACCCATGGTATGTGTAGGCCCAGAAGCTAATCTGCCTCAATGCAGAATGCTGTGGAGTTGGGGGTACTGAAGTCCTTCGAGTTCGTGTCCCAACTTCGACGAGCTAGCGTCATTACGCGTCAATTCGGTCAAAGAAGCGGAGACATATTTGTAAAGGGTGCCCCAGAAGCAATGAAGGAGATATGCCGTCTAGAGAGCTGTCAGTCTTCCCATGTTTTGCATATATGGCCTGCATTACTAACGTGCTTCAGTTCCAAATGGTTATGATGACTTACTATCGAATTACACCCATAAGGGCTATCGAGTTATTGCTTGCGCTACGAAGCACTTGCCCAAATTAAGCTGGGTCAAAGCGCAAAAGATGACACGATCAGAGGTTGAGAGCGATCTTGAATTTATCGGCTTTATCATATTCGAGAACAAGCTGAAAACCACCACTACGAAGGTCATCAAAGAGCTACTAGACTCCAATATCGGCGCAGTAATGGTCACCGGAGACAATATCTTGACAGCCATCAGCGTCGCCCGAGAATGTGGCCTGGTAGATCGACAGGCGCATTGTTTTGTGCCACGTTTTATCAGAGGTGCGGTAGCCGTTTAATGATTGATTTTGAGATTCAGAAGACTAACGCGCGGCTCGTCACGCCATTTAGGCAACGCCCGCGACCCCATGGCAGAACTTCAATGGGAAAGCATTGATAATAGTAGCTTTTGCCTCGACAAGAAAACGTTGCTGGTGAGTGTAGACCTCATACCTGGACTAAATAGCCAATCTGACACTGCAAAGCCAATTCCAGCACCCCCGAAGAAGATGCTTCACTTCCATATAACATATCCAATCTACGCAATTACAATCTGGCAGTCAGCGGTGAGGCGTTCCGGTGGATTGTGGATTATGCCTCACCCGAGCTCCTGCAACGAGTATGTTCACGTATCAGCTCCTTCATCTTGCACAAGTAATTTAATATGATCGAACAGATGCTCATTCAAGGCAAAGTATTTGCCAGAATGTCCCCAGACGAGAAACACGAACTGGTTGAGAAGTTACAGAGTATTGACTTCTGCTGTGGCTTTTGCGGCGATGGAGCAAATGATTGTGGTGCTCTGAAAGCAGCGGACGTGGGGATATCACTCTCTGAAGCGGAGGCTTCAGTTGCAGCCCCGTTCACCTCGCGGGTGTTCGATATTCGCTGTGTTTTAGAAGTAATCAGGTATGCCAATACCCAACTGTCGTATGTTACGTTTTATTCGCGCCTAACAGTCATATAGAGAGGGAAGAGCAGCATTGGTCACGAGCTTCAGTTGTTTCAAATATATGAGCTTGTATTCGACCATACAGTTCACTTCCGTGAGCTTTCTTTACGCAAAGGCGTCGAATTTGGGAGATTTTCAATTTCTCTTCATCGACCTGTTGCTGATTCTACCCATTGCCATCTTCATGGGCTGGGCAGGACCCGCGCCGCTTCTCTGCAGGAAACGACCCACTGCGGACTTGGTTTCACGGAAAGTTTTGACGCCGTTATTGGGCTTAATGGCAATTTGTGTATTCATTCAAGGGGCTGCCTTCCTGACGGTAAGGGAGCAATCATGGTACAAACCTCCTGAAATTGGCCATGACGAGTCGAACATCAAGAACTCGGAAAATACCGCTCTGTTCTTGTCATCCTGCTTCGAGTATATCCTTTCAGGCGTAGTTCTGAACGCCGGACCTCCTTTCAGGCAGAACAGCACCAAAAACTGTAAGTGACAATCTTCATTCATTGTTAAATGGTAAAAGCGAGGGCTAACCTCCACACAGGGCCCTTCACTATTACTGTGATGGCAGCATTAATACTCACGGTGTACATGATAGTAGGCCCAGCGCATTGGTTGAAGAAGTTGATGGAACTCAGCCGTATTGAGAAAGACTACAAGTATTTTCTGTTGCTCCTAGGCTTGGTTTACTTCTTCTTCGCGTGGGCTTTCGAGAAGCATCTGGCTATGCCTCTTGCAAGAAGCATTGGCTATATGCAGCAAAAGATCACTGGCAAAGCCCAAAAACGTAAACAGTACAAAGTCATACGGGACCAAATGTGGGATTTGTAAAATAAAATGATGTCGTACGAACAAAATACTCATTAGACTAGATTTTGATAGCATGTGATGAAGACAGGGCTTCGGCGAACCACTTTCAACTGCCCTGATACTAACTTAGGTAATTCAAGCCACTGGGTTCATGTTATTCAAATAATAAGCCTGGCATTAGTGATAGATAGCAGATTTGGGATTTTTGAGTCTGTTCAGCGCAAATGCTTTTGCCTTTCACCCTCGAGCGACAATTGAGAATAATGATCATGGACACCTTTCCGTCTTGGTACTGGTGGGTCACGACGACTCGTGGGTGGCTGGCAGGACCTCTAAATGCGCATCTCTCCCTGTTTGAATGCGCATCTCCCCTTAGTCCTAAAACGGAAGAAGTACCTTTCAGCCTAATTCCCCGCTAAATGTACTAGCTCTCTTTAGTGGCAAATGCAAGCAGCTCACGGCAGCTTACTGCAACGCTTGTTGTAACACTTGCAATTCCTTCCTTTTCATTATCACGAGGCCTTATAACGCAACGCAATGCAACAAGGCTCTAGCTTTAATAGTAGCTTTTTGAAAAAAATATCAATACCTTTAAATATCGCACCTATAGGCATCTTAGTTAATAGTGAAAATCAACAGACGCGAGCCACACCAAAACTAGGTGTATAGGTTGTCCTTCTGTTTTAGGACTAAGGGGAGATGCGCATTTAAAAAAAGAGATGCGCATTTAGAGGTCCGGCTGGCAGAGTTTATGACACCTCGACTGCGAGCTGTGCGAGTTGCCAGTCCCCACCCATGCTCTCAACCACTTGACTCAGAACAAGTCTTTAGATATTACATTGCAAGACTTTATTCAGTTTAGCGACAGTGGGCACGACGTGAGCACCAATTAGTATTCGATTATCTATGACTTAAACGTCCACGTACATGCTGCCTCGCGTTTGAGATTGAAGACTGGGAGGATTTAAGATGAATTACGGTACGTCTACGGCAGTAGTGTGATTGCATTGAAACATACTAACACCTGATCACTATCTGCGAATGGCACAGACTGGATCTTAGACGGCGGATATTTACCGCACACAATCATTAGACTGGGAATTCGTCAGCAGCTCCGGGATCGTTTGGCAGCCATCGGAAATAGATCACTTGCTGATGCTTACGAGACCAAAATGGCGTATATTGAGAGACTGCGAACCCAACCGATGGCAATCGCCACGGATATAGCCAACAAGCAGCACTACGAGGTTGGTACTGGCGTTCTTAATGCTTGTCTCGGTCCGCGAATGAAGTACTCATCTTGTCTCTACCCCCGAGGTGATGAGACTCTTGCTGAGGCAGAGGTCGCGATGCTGTGGTCGTACATCGACAAGGCAGATTTGCGAGATGGTATGAGTATCCTTGATCTTGGGTAAGCTGTAACAACCTCTTTCTCTTACCTGCTTTTACATGGTGAAACACAATCGTCATAATGAGGAGCAAACGGCAGCTTACGAAGCAGGCTTCTAATACTATTTCTTAGTTGTGGTTGGGGTTCTGGCGCTTTGTACTTCGCAGAAATGCTCCCGAAGTCCGCCATCACGGCCTTCTCGAACTCTCGAACTCAAAAGCTGCACATTGAAGCCGAGGCAGCCCGCCGAAACATTACCAATATCAAAGTGATTACTGGAGACGTTGTTGACCATGAATTCGACCGTGGAAGTTTCGACCGTGTCGTGTCTATTGAGGTTGGCATAATAGTTCTTCTTCCTCTCACTCTCTCTCACCCCTCTTTTCCCTTTCTTTTCGCTTGTGACTGACAGTTTCAAGCTTTTCGAACACATGAAAAACTACGAGCTGCTAATGGCGAAGATTTCGCGCGCACTGAAGCCCGGGGGCAAACTGTTTGTACACATCTTCTCGCATCGCACCACGCCTTATGACTACGAGGAGGGCTGGATGACAACACATTTCTTCACTGGCGGCACAATGCCGTCTGCAGATCTGCTGCTCTACTTTCAAAAAGAGTTGCATATCAAGAAGCAATGGTGGGTAAATGGAAAACACTATTCCAAAACGTGTGAAGTATGCTTCCCCAAAAGTGTTTAGACGTTCCACATACAAAAAACTGTGGCTAAGTATTGCAATAATAGGATTGGTTGTCTTCGATGGCAGCGAATAAGAAAAAATGTGGCCGCATCTGTTGGCAACTTACGGAGATCAAGACGCGGCTACTTGGTATTATCGCTGGCAAATCTTCTACATGGCCTGTTCAGAGCTGTTTGCACATGACGGAGGAGATACCTGGGGTGTCTCGCACTACTTGTTTGAAAAACCGGATGGCGCTTGATTTAAGTTTCGAATATTGAGCACGCAGTATAGTAAGATACACTTGGCTAGATGTCCGTCTGTCGGTGAGAAGCCAATTCAGACTAACCTACTGCTCTGTGCCCTAGTGATCCCAAGGATGCTTCCACCCCATCAACGCAGGTCCTATTCCATCGATTGATTAGCAACAGTTTGTAGAAGTATCCGGCCTGTTTTAGTGGTCGTTGCCGGATGAAGGGATTGATATATGCAAAGGGCGTAGACCGACCATCCTTTTTCGCTCTGTACATGAGCTATGAATATCAATAAACATTAGTGGAAGGCATCACAATGAATCGAAATCCTATCTCTACTAGATCTATAATGTGAGATTGAATTGTTTTGGAAGATGCACTCACCCAAAACCACATTCCGGCACCTAGCGCGGTGGCGGTCAGGCGATAAATAGGAGCCACATGGGGCACCGGAGATTTAGGAGGGCGCATTGTGATACAATGATACAATTCGGTTCGTGCGATTATTCGCCTGATGTATTGATTGCTTCGTGGAGTTGCGAACTGAGCCTGCGATGTGATGGTGGTCGGCCGGGTCTTCTGAACTGTTTGTGTCAGCGAGCGTAATTCAATCGATAATGGCCTCAGCTGACAGGTTTGGTTACTTGAAATGAAGCCCTTGTGTCAATTGAGAGGATGTTCGCAATGTGCGCAGTGTATAGACCCCGTCTTCACCACAATTTCGAGAACATGGTAAGGGACTAGTACTGTATTCCGTAGCTGCAGGAGCAACATGACACAGGCGAACGAGGTCTGGAAGGCTTAGTAAGCGCTCCGGTCCCCCTAGTGAAGGTAGGAAGTTCTCTTTCTGGCAATCCCGACCTCACTTGCTTGATTGTATTGTTGATCTCCTTGTTCCTTTATGTATCAATTGTATTCCAGACAACGCATCAATACGCTCTCACTGGGTCAGAACATTTGGAGTGGAGGACGGCTGATGCATCATCTGCAGGCTGGTGGTGCCAGATCGCATCTTGAATTTCTTTGCCCCTCCTACGGTCTCTTCCGGACACGTCGGCTTGTAAGCGGATCAAGAGATTATCTTTGCAGACCCTGCTATCATTCCTCGGCACTCGCAAACTTTTGAGCGTTTGGGCCATATTCTTGAACTTGTACAACGTTCCTTTTCTCGATCACAGTGCGCTATCCTATCTTCTGCCCCATTTAGCGTCTCAACCCGAATAGCCGTGCAACGGACCCTATCTACATAGAGAGAGACACGCCGAAAGGAGTACATCCATCTACAGAATCCATAATCCATCGGATTCATTTTGGATTGTCTGGGAAACATTCATGGCAGCGGCTGCAAGTATGGCTCCGCAATCCAGTTCGAAATCGCCTACAATCCGGCGTATCTGTAAGTGCTCGATGCTAAAGCTTAACTTTGGACAAGTCGCACTCTAGAAGCGTCGCTGCTCTGTGTGATTCGGCTGGATTCAGGCTGACGTTGAGAATCAAGTGCGAGAAGCCGCCGAAATGTCCAACTCTCCCTCTGGAGACTACACGGCCGAACCTCTCGAGTCCGACCTTTTCGAATGGCACTTTACTCTCCGTGGTCCTCCGAACTCGGCCTACAGCGAAGGCCTCTATCATGGTCGAATAGTTCTTCCCCCTACGTACCCGTTACGACCACCGAGTTTTCGCTTCACAACACCAAGTGGTCGTTTCGAGGCGAATCGGGAAATCTGTCTCAGCATCAGCGGTCATCACGAAGAGACTTGGCAGCCTGCATGGGGAATCAGGACGGCAATTGTAGCGTAAGTGAACACTGTTCCTTATATCAGCAGCGGATGAGTTCAATTTACTGAAAATGAGCTCACATTGGATTAGACTACGGAGTTTCATGGAAACTGATGCTCGCGGGCAATTAGGCGGGTTAGACACGACGGACGAGGTACGCCGTCGCCTAGCTCGTGAATCTCGCTCATTCAAGTGCTCAACATGTGCCCGGTCAAATATTGACATCATCTCCGAATCGGAAGAACAGGCCACCAAGCCTTTGGCCTCAACGAATCCCATCGTTCAAATCCCATCTGAGCTAAGCATGGGATGGAAAGATGAATTGACAGCTAAAGGCCAAGCTAGCGGAAGCGGCTCATTACCTGTCGGTCAGGTTGAGGCATCACAGGACGATATTAATGAAAATGCGGAACTGGCTGAAGGATTTGTGCGAACCGGATTTGTGGATCAACAGACATCGGAAGATGCCCTGCTTCCGCCACCAACTACTGATGCGCCGCCGTCTTCGTCCGGTAGGCTGGGGGCCGCCTCACAGAAGTAGAAAGCACTAGAGGCAGAGAGTCAACTCCCCAGCAGCAACTTATTCCGAGGCGACCGGCGACACAACGTCCTCAGGGCGACGGAGGCGTTCCTTTGTGGATCGACCGAGCTATTGTAGCATTGGTGATTGCTTTGGCGGCACTTCTACTCAAAGTACTGTTTGGCACTTGAATTGCCACCAATTGGGTTAAGCAAGAGACATACCATACATTACGACGCGCTGTCCCGCCAATATACATTGTCAAAAGGGTTGACGCGACAACAGCTATTAGAACAGATTGCAAAACGGGTGCATCTTATGGCGATAAATGACAACATCTATTCACAAAGGCTTGGAAACCACTATGGATCTCCCATCACTTAAAGTTGGTGCTCGAAGAAGCCTTGGAACTGAACAAGTGGCGAATATTTTCGTTTGAGCGAGAAACTTGGTTGCAGTGGCATTATATAGGATATCATACACAATACAATCATTCCAATTGTAAAGTGAGTCAATGTTTCCCCGGCGGGGGTGTAGCAGGCATCACTTGTATATGAACAATAATTATCATTAAATCTAACGTGCTGATAATAGCCATTGAAGAAGACTTAACATAAATGCAAAATTGATACAATCATTCCAAAAGTGCGAACCTGTCTTGACTGCCTTTGTGCTTATACTAAGTCAAGAATCTACTTTATCTTGCTCTGCCTTCTGCGAAGCCACGGCACGACTAGCCACCACCACTCGCCAAGCACGGAGCCTAGGCCATCGGAGAAATCGGTGAGCACGCCAGTTTGCTTACCCCAGTGCACAATGAGTCGCGCCTCGAACCTGTCCAAGACTGGCTTTAAGGCGCTACAGATGCCTTCGATATCCATAGACCCCCGAGTTGCCATCGCAAAGCAGAAAGCGCCGAGCACTTCAGACCAACGGGTTTCATTTGGTTTGCCAAAAACATCGACCCACTGAGGCAATTCCCCGCATCGGCCAGAGAGTGGTGGTCCATTGGTGCTTGCAGCTCGTATGACATCAATTTTCTCGTGAAACAAGTAAGTTTCCGTAGGCACAGCTTCTAAGCCAAAATAAGAATAAGACTTCGGATACTTCCGACTCTCGTAATTCCCTGGTTCAAATCCGAAAGGAATGTAGGGAAGGTTCGTTGGCACCAATCTGATTCTGCCAGCGGCGCTGAGGTTTGTCAGAGCCATCATAGCTCCATCGCTTAATGAATAGGGAATCGTGAATCTTTCTTCTTTTCGAAATGCGAGGTCGAGAATTGTCTTGAAACGAGCAGCATCGTCGTATTTTGAACTTTGAGCCAGTTTGCTAAGCGTGGCCAGATATCCTTCATTAAGCCTGTATGGTCGGCCTCCCAATGGTGGCTTTTTGATTTTGCAAATTATTCTCTGCCTCGTCAGCTGATCGATAGCTTCTTTGAAGATTGCTGATGTCCTGCGCTTGTTCCCTGGCAATAGCGTGAAAAATTTATCCCTGATGTTCTCCACCGAATATTTACAATCCTCCGTGCCACAGAGAGACTTGACCCAAGATCTTGCAATGTCAAGGTCAGTTACTCGGATTGGATGCTGAGTCCTATCACCAAGGTCGTCAATAGAAAGAGCGGCTGGTATGGAGGTAACTGCCTCGAAACGTGCAAAGATGGAAGCCTGCACATGAAAGAAACGTTCTCGCCAATCGTCATTGACTGTCTTGATGTCTGTTAAACTGAAGCGTTCCTTTAACAGCTTTCGAGAACGAGGGATCTCGAATCCTTCTTGCCGGGGAATGCCCATGGTCCAGTGGATGAGTCTTGTCCAATCATAATCTTCAGGATTGTTAAAGTTAATCATGGCAACATTGCCATGCTGAAGTGCAATGATGTACCTTTCTTGAAAAGCACGCGTAAAAGCAGAAATACGAGGCCCTTGTTGCTTTCGACAATTGTCCCAAAATCTCCGTAAGTTTTTGAGACCAGCGTCTGGGTAGATGAACATGAGTAAACCCCAGTCAATGGATTTATCTGCTCCGCCCATCAGAGTTCGTACAGCTACGAAGGCCGCCATGAGCTCATCCGGAGAATCAAAAGGATAGTCTTCTTGTTCAACGTCATCATTAACGGTGTTTTCAAGTTGAAAGCCATGTAATGAGGTCAGAGAGCGGGTGACAAGCGCCACACGCTTGGCCTTACCGTGGGAACTTGTCTCGCCATGGCCTGCAGGATGTGCTTTCAAATGAACGTTGCCAACCAGTGGAGATGCTCGCCAATCAAGCTCGTCATCACTTGAAGATGATGTGTATTCTGTTGCTTCTGGGATGATGTCGTCTGATCTTTCATTAAGCTGTCCATCTGCAGGCCAAACGAGTTTGAAAGAGGAGGCTTCCGTGTTCACAATGTCGCTGTTAAATCGTACAAAAATATTGTGTGGGCCGGCAGGTTTTGACATGGTATTGACAGAGGACAACGGTAATTTCATCTCCATCTTGAAGCACGCGCGGACTTTGTTCATGAATCGTTGATTCGTTTCGGCGCCAGACCCGTCGACGGATGCCAGTTTTGCGTCCCCATGACCAAGTCGCTTCTCCAAATTCTGGGAGAAATTTTCCCATCCTAGCCACTTCGTATCTGGCATCCAGCCTCTTATAGTGAAGCTTCCACTTGCACGTTCAAAATACTGGGTGTCCAAGGATGGCCATGTCCCATTGCAACCATAGAGTACCGTCACATGATTATGACAGCTTTTATTGCCTGTGCCATGATCAATGCTATCGCAAAGATTGACGGGAATACTGTTGGCGCGAGTCGTTTCCTGGCTAGGGCCCTCTGGCCCGGTTATATGCTCGTTATCGAAAGGCAGATTTTGTGGGACCTCTATGTCCGGGGCATCTTGTCCAAGGAAGTTATTCGGCTCAAGAAAGTGTAACCTGAAAGATGGCGCTGCTCTGCGCAACTCTTGCGGAAGCTCATCATAAGATCTGGAGAAATCAAGCTGACCATCAGAAGAAGCAAATTGGTAGACCTTTTGCCTTTTTTGGGGGGAATCGAGGCAACATCTTCAATACTGTCCCTGGCTTCCGAGTGTCGCTGCCTTTTCACTCGATCTCGGTTTTCAGACTCCTGATCTTTCTTAGCTGCAACTTGCGCTGCGTATACTGGTGCGTGAAGTATAGCCACCTCCCTTGCCAGTGTCCTTCGCCCGCGTCCCCCGACCTTAGGCTCTGATAAGCCAGCATTTGTATCTGAGCCAAGTACAATTTCTCCATGTGATGGAAGTGGTCTTTTGACCTTCTCAAGTATATCTAGAGACTGTGCAGAAAAAGCGTCGATGCCCGGCAGTGTGAGCAGTTGACACTTCGAAAATGACCCGGATGAATCCCGGAATGCATGCCAATGCTCCATGATAACACCATCCTTCAAAAGACTATTCACAGTTGACTGAAACTGGGCCTTGACTGGAGTCGTTTTTTCAGCGAATTGCGTATTCCACAAGGCAAGAATTGAGTCCCAAAGGGGCTTGCCACCAATAATGACGCCGTGCTGCTCGTTGAGCAGTCTTTGAATCAAGAGGCGTAATTCTGTGTGGCTGTTCCTAGACTTCGTCTTGGAAAGCCTCGATTTATCATTCGGCGTGAGGATCGAGTCAGATTGGCTAATCGCTCTATGGCCTTGATTCTGGCTCTCTACCTGATTTGGGGAGAGGTCAATGAGCTGGGTGTCGTCCCGACTGTTATTTGTCTCTCCGGCAAATTGACTTGCGAATGGGAATGCCGCAGAGGTTTCAAATTCATTCATACTCCTGTCTGCACTTCTCGATGGCGGGATGTTTCCAGTAGCACTTGTTTCTGAGCGCAAACGATCTTGTAGGATCGAGCTTTGCCTCTGCGGTTTAATGGCTCGAGAAGAAAGTAATCCTTGATCGATCTTGGGGTGCGAAGACTTAACTGGCTCGTTGAGTACGGTCGCACTTCTCCTCCACGATTTGACAAACCCAATTGAGGGAGACAAGGGAATCTTGGGGTTCGCTTTCTCAGTCGCTGAATTCTGATCGAGAGAAAGACGGTTGTATATGGATTTTTGCTCGGCTTTCTGATACCTAAGTTTGGTTTCAGGTCTAGCAACTGTTCCTTCTTGGCTTTTGCGGTTCAGGTCTAAGCGTTTCGTTCGCGGTGTTTTATCAGCGATTTCTGCGTCCACAGAGTCTTGCGCTCGACAGCTGAAAAATGCCGAAAATTTGCCTTGTCGACCCGATTCTTGGATCATGGAAGCGAATTCAGGATTGCATGACGTTCGTGACTTTTCAAGGTGATACTTTAGGCCAAGATCGTTCTTCCAGCTCCCGCCGCACTTTTCGCAGGTCCATGGCCGAGATGAAGAGACGTCCGCATTGGACGTCGACTGTGGTGGTCTACCACGGCCTCGGCCTCGTCCACGTGCAGAGCCACGACGACTGATGCGATTGGAACTGTCGTTAAAACTAGTGGGAGTGTTTGACAGTGATGCTTCGGGGCTGCCCGCTGACTCGGATGGCTGAAATAGGTATGAAGATGGGCTTTTGGCATTCAGAACGGGCTTATCGGATGACATAATGTTCCGGAGTGCTTTGGCAGAAACTCGGAGTGTGATGAGAAGTTTTATTCTTGCTATTGACTGCAGTTTTGGCAAAAGTACTTCGGGTTCTGCAGAGTTTAAACGAGACTCGGGCTGCTTCTTGGCTGGTTTTTGTCTTTTTGCTTCAAATTGACCTGTATTTCGTGACTTGGCTAGACCACAAATGTCTGATAGTGTAACATCTGTCCCTGAGAATCTTGGTTTGCATGGGCCTGGAGAGAATCCATACATACTGATCGTTGAAGCCTCGAGGTTCTCTTGTATTTGGGTGAGCGTATGTGTTGGCAAAACCCGTGGCGTGTAAAATCTGTACGAAGCCACTTTTCCTACTCTTATATGTTCGCTTTTTAGCTGAAGGTGTTTCAATTCCCGAGGTTGCACGTTCGAAGTAGCCATGCAGCTAGTAAGGGACGAGATATAACGGTTGAAGGTTGGGCCCAGAGTCAAGACGTATATTTCGGGGTTTGTTAAACCGACTGTTCCAAACGATTGAGCAGACTTAGCAATTTTCTGAGGGAGCGGATCATCAACGGACCATGGAGGGCATTCTCCGAGCCTAGCACCATTGACCTGCGAGATATCGATCTGCCATTCAGCATCAGCCCCTTCAGCCATGCCTGAAAAGGCAGTCTTCATGGGTTTAGCAGAACGCTTGCCAGTCGCAAGAAATGCCGACCAGTCTTTTGCGCTTAAATCCCGATTGAATCGGATGCAATCCTTGTAAACCTTGTTGTCCAGCTTGGCCGCGACGTACTGAATAGCACCACAAGAATTGAGAAATCGACAAATCTTAGATACAATCTTCATTTGCCAGCGCAAACACAGAACGCCTAGCTTGGCCTTCAGATCTTGAAGACGAATAACCTGCCATTCTTTTGTGACAGCCATTATTGTAGTAGCCAGGGCGTGAAAATCCATCGAGTCTCCTGTCCAGCGCGTGTGCCAGGGAACTTGATCGAGGCTGGCCGTCAAAGTTTGAGAAGACATGTTCATTTCCGCCTCGGACTCCAAATTCGGATTATCGCTTTCCTTGGGGAATGGAGGCGTAAAAGTTTTAAGCCATAGCTTACTCGTCTTGGTGCCTCTAACGAGAGTTGTTCGTTTAACGATATAGCCTTTCTTCAGTAACGAGTCAGTCCGCTTCGGTACCGATCGCTTGTCTTGTCCCACCAGACGCCCAAGGTCACCTTGTAAGATTCCTTGTGATTTGGTAGATGCTATCCCTAGAAGCAAAACCCATTCCAAGCGTGGTACTCTCTTGTAATTCACAGAGTGACCTGTGATCATTTCCCACATGGTATTCCCCGAAACGAACACATGAACAGCGGAAGACAATGTCAAGTCTGGATTGTCTGGAGCCGACTCGAAATTAATCTGGCGTGATGAATTGACTCTTTCCCCCTTGGAAGGCTTGGATACATGTGCCCATTTTCTGCTTGACCGCTGCAACTTCTGAAGAGGAAGTTCATTGTACTTTCTCCCGGGGCCAACTGAGACGTCATTCCGCACTACTAGCCAATTCCAGATAGTAGCGGCAGCTTGGTCTGAAAGTGGCTCGCCAGCATTTCGACCGCGCATGCCCGAAACCCCGGAAGAGCCTTTGATTTCATTGACGATCTCCTCGACAGGGCAGCCTTTTCAAATAGGTGTTAGTAATATGATTGACAGGTACAGTGGTGACTTGAAGATTGGCCGACGACCCATCTCGATGACATGCAGAATGCGAGTTGCATGAACATTGAATATGTAAGACGCTCGTCAGTTGTAGTTCATAATCCAAGCTGTCTCTCACCTTGTTCACCGGCACAAGAAAT
The DNA here is from genome assembly GCA_021950295.1 of Epichloe scottii. NCBI lineage: Eukaryota > Fungi > Ascomycota > Sordariomycetes > Hypocreales > Clavicipitaceae > Epichloe > Epichloe scottii. The sequence continues at coordinate 3,756,131 of CP083247.1, read as the reverse complement.
CAGCATCAAAAGATGTGAGATTAGTCCCTCAAGCTCCCAAGCCATGGTAATCGTGTTGTTTGTGTTCTCATATTGCACCAGAAGCTGTTTGGTTGGGTTAAAAAAACCGATATCGATATTGATGTTCTTGTTGTCAGGAGTTGAACATGCGACTTCCGAGGATGCGACCGAAAATGCAAATTTTTTCTTCTTGTGTGGTTAGTCGGGCTGTAGGAAGTGTGAGACAGTCCCAGCCGTGAGACACCCAATTGGGCCTAGTGTGGGTGTGTGACTGGGGAAATATCGGATGTTTCTAACGTATTTAATTGGGTTGAAAAATATAGCCCCGTCTCTGATCACGTGTAGATAAAATTTAAAAGCCCATAGTGAAAGCCGGACCAATTACAAACTATCATTCTATCTAATATTTGCCCTCTGTACATACAACATGGGGAGGCCCGAATTCGTGGCGTGCTAGCCAGTGGCAATGCGCAGCAGTAACTAAGACTACGGATTATGTAAAGCGGCGCTAGGTTGGTTTTCGACAAGGGTTAAAAAGATTACAAGGGAGGTCCTAACCAAGGTACTAATCATTAGAGGTCTTGCTCTTGCAATTGAAGAAGAGATAGAGTAGAAGGCCTTCACATTAGGTACATAGGGGCTGCTAAGTACTTTTGGTAGTAAAATGCGTGTAAGAATACTTTGCTACTGCGCATTTAAGCATCCGTTGCTGCGCGTTTACGTGTTCATATTTAACCATACATAGTAGCTATCGCGTATTTTGCTCTATAGTTTCCATCTTTGGGCATCGAGTTTCGCTTGCTCAAGCTCTCTGATCTTTCTGTAGGCTTCAACTACGTCATCTCTCGCTATTTGTAGTTCTTCACGTCGCCTTAAACTTCCAGCAGCCTTCGGGATGTTGTCAACATCGACGATTGCTCCGTCCACTTGTAGTTGCTTTCGTGACTTCTTGTGAAGAAGCTCCGGGGGCGTCTGGGCAACATCGTGTAGTCCAATCTTGGCCTCGCCTCTCTTACGAATCAATTCCCGCCAGGGATCATCCGCTTGTGCTTTGCCCCGTTTGCGAGACTTCTTGCTTCTATTTGACTGATCTGTGCCCTCAAAATTACCTTCGGGGAACATGCCAGAGGCATCATTATCCATTTCATGTTCTTCCGCAAGCTCACGTTGTTCTTCTCTTTGTTCCTGAATCTTTCGTTCCTCGGCTCTCCACTGGTCGTAGAGCTTATGCATCTTCTTTTCCTTTCGCGTGCGATGGACCTTGAGTCCAAGAGAATCTTTTCCGTCCTTCGTTTTTGTCTTTGTTGAAAGACCTGAGATTGGTAACGCGGCATCTACACGAGCTGAGAAGGATCGCATATCTTCGCCCGGCTTTATACAAGGTGTTTCCACTCGGTCTTCTTGTGTACGCTTCCTACTATTATTGGTATTTCCGTTATCGAGTCCAGAGGGTGTCTTCTTGCCTTGCGCAAATGCCATTAGCCTTCGAAACGCACGAGGGGCATCATTGTTGTTCTTGTGGTCCTTCCGTTGTCTCTTATTGTTTGGCTGCTGAGTTGCTTGCTTGCCATTCCTTTTACTGGATGTCACCGGAAGTGGGAGCGCTCTCTGTGACGGAGAGAGGTCGAAGCTGAAACTTCTGTTAGTGGTTCTCCATCGAGGGTCTCTTGATCAATAACTGCAACTACAACTTACACGTCTTCCTCGCCTCGCTTTCTCTTGTGCTTGTGAGGCATTGTGGATTCTGGTGAGGCAGCGATTTGTGCTGGTACGGAGGTGAGATTCTTTAACTACAGTCTCGTATCAATAATTTTCAAGGTTATCAACGAAAGTGTGCGAGTGAGAAGCAGTATTGTTGTAGTTAGGTGCGATCAGAGTGTTATCGCTCACCTTTTTTGTTCCCCATGGCTGACTTTGATCCCAGAATTTAGCCCGTCTCCACCAGACATTCTGCCGAAATTGATCCACTTCCCACGCCCACGCGCAGCTGCCCTGCTAGCGTGGCACGAGCAACGGCAGGTACGCTAGATATCTCTTCACTAGTAAGACTACTGCTTGACTACCTAGGTACTAAGTATGTGACACTTGTCTTGTTAGTATAAAATTACGGAGTACAGTACAGTATAACCCCTGAATGATTTTACGCGACTACAAGCTCCACGTGGGGTAGCTACTAACAGCTCTTAGTGTTTATAGAGAGTAAAGCTATTACGAATCTTATAGGGATACACCGCTAAGAAGAGGTACTATATAGCTCTAGTACGGAGTAAACCATAGGTAAAATAAAGTACCTTTTACACTACTTAGTGCCACGCTAAATCATAAAAAGATTTATTATTAGCCTACTACCCCTAGTCATATACTTATGTAAAATCAAACAGGGATTAGAGTGTATAGTAAATTGACTCTATGCCTTAGAGTACGGGGATAAACTATGTAACTATAGGTAACTAATTACCTACCTGTTAGGAGCAGAGTATTGCACTACTTTCATTTTGTAGTGTTTTTTTTCTTAGCAAATAATATATATCTAATCTTAGAAAATATATATAGATATAAGACTTTGATTTTTAGAAAGATAACTAAAAAACTACAATGTAGTTATATATAAAAGTGGATATAAAAGTGGGTCGTTTGGCTATAAATTAGAAAAACTACATTTCACTATATTTTAGGACTAAAAAAACACTACAAATGTAGTGTTTCTAATTTGTAGCTAAATGGTCCACTTTTAGACCCACTTATATATATAGCATTTTTCTTGGGATTTATCTCTATAAGATTACGTAGTTTATAGGATAATATCTTTAATAATAAGCTTAATATAAAATTAAATAAAAAAACTACAAAACACACTACACTAACTACAAACAATACTTTGCCTAGGCTAGAGTAGCCTCTAGGGGCTATAGAGAGAAACTTATAAGAAGGTTAATATAGAAGGAAGGAAAAGAGGCTAAAATTACTTAGGGGAGAGGCTCTCTCTTATACTTATAAGGGGGGAGAGTAAATTATAGCTAAAGCTTAAAAAATAAAGTATAAAGAGATTAAATAAGTAAATATCTTAATTATAATCTAGGCATAGGGCTACCCTAAGCCTAGACTAGGGTTACCCTCCTCCTATAATAAAAGACTAGAATAAGGTACATAGGCTTTATACTATAGCTAAACTAAGGATAGGTTAGAGTTAGCTAAAAAGTAAGGTAATAGAAAAGTTAGTATAAAAGTAAATAATAGATAAAGAGTAATAATTAGTATAAACTTACTTTACTTATAAGGGGAAATAGGAAGGGGTAAGGTAAGGTAGCCTATAGCCTAGAGGCACACTAGGGGCAGAGCTTTGCACTACACTACATCTTGTAGTTTTTTTATTTTAACAAATAATTTATATCTAATCTTAGAAAATAGATATAGATACTAAACTTCTATTTTTAGATAGATAACTAAAAAACTACAATGTAGTTGTATACAAAGGTGGGTCTAAAAATGGGTCTTTTAGCTATAAATTGGAAACACTACATCTGTAGTGTTTTTTAGTCCTAAAATGTAGTGAAATGTAGTTTTTCTAATTTATAGCTAAACAACCCACTTTTAGACCCACTTTTGTATACAACTACATTGTAGTTTTTTAGTTATCTATCTAAAAATCAAAGTCTTATATCTATATATATATTCTAAGATTAGATATATATTATTTGTTAAGAAAAAAACACTACAAAATGAAAGTAGTGCAATACTCTAAGCCTAGGTCTAGGTTAATATCTAATATTTCCTTATAGTCCTAGAAGCTTTTCTTATTATAGTGCTTACTAATATAAGTTATTTACTATTTAGTATATTTCTAGCTTTAATCCATCTAAAAACCTTTACTCTCTAAGTAATACCCTAAGAAGCTTCTAACTCCTAAATAATTAGAGAAAGCTTTAAATAAGAAGCTAAAGGTAAGTTTACCTTTACTCTAGGTTAGTTCTAAGTCTAATTTATTCTAGCTAGGTAAGCTATAATTATTCTAATATATCTCTTATTACTCCTAATCTATAGAAACTCCTAAGCACTAATACTATAATATTGTTAAAAATAAGACCTATTTTTATAGCCCTTTTCTAGTTATAAGGTCTTGTTGTTGCTTGCGTTGCTTGCAAGCCTGACAGCTGCACTGCAGCTGTTAACAGTTGTGTGGTAACCGTTAATAGTCACGTTGCAGCTGTTAACAGCTGCGACTAACTGTGTGGATGACTAAGTTAATTAAATGACTAAGTTAAGTGAATAACTTACTAAGTCAATTGTGGCTGCGTTATAGCCATAACCCTAGCCACAATAACTAGACCGGATTAGGAAGGTAACATAACCTGTACCTAATCTTTAACTGCGATTTTCTTAATAACTAGAGGTTATATAAAAGTCTTACGTATAGCAAATTAAAGCTATAAGGTAGGGCTTGTTAAAAATAAGACCTATTTTTATAGCCCTTTTCTAGTCATAAGGCTCTTGTTGTTACTTGCATTGCAAGCCTGACAGCTGCACTGCAGCTGTTAACAGTTATGTGGTGGCCGTCAATAGCCATGTTGCAGCTGTTAACAGCTACGACTGACTGTGTGGATAACTAAGTCAATTAAATGACTAAGTTAAGTGGATAACTTACTAAGTTAATTGTGGCTGTAACGTAGCCATAACCCTAGCTATAATAACTAGACTAGATTAGGAAGGTAATATAACCTATACCTAATCTTTAACTGCGATTTTCTTAATAACTAGAGGTTATATAAAAGTCTTACGTATAGCAAATTAGAGCTATAAAGCAAGGCTTTTAAATTATACAAAGATATTTTTTAGTTAAAAATTTAGTGCATATAGGCGTCTAGCTGATATAGTGGTAAGTTAATTTTTTGGTTTTTCTATACAAATAAATTTTACAGAAAATCAAAAGTAACCCTAGAGACCTAGCTAGCAACCTAGATTTACTAATATAGTTAGAGGGTCTATAAGAGGAAGACTAGTTAGCTAGACCTCTTAACTAAATTAAGCCATATTGCCTGCATAACATCCCTAAAATTAATTCTATTAATATATTAGCTATTATAAAAGCTATCTAAATTAGAATTCAATAGTAATATCTACTATAACCTTCTATTGCGTTACATTAACCTAGTTAATGTTATAGCTCTATTAGTCTCTAACCATAGAGTCTGCACCTATATAGCTATTACTAGCTAGCATTAGCTCCCTACATTCTAATAGGTTATAAGCCTAGCTTCTATTACTATTAATTCTTTTAGACTACTTATACACACCCTATAGAAGATTTCCCTTCTATAAAATAGGAAAAAAGAAGCTATTCCCTTCTATAAAAAAGGAATTAATTGTGGTTATAGAAGCTTTTCCCTTCTATAAAAAGGAAATTCATTAGAAATAGAAGACTTCCCTTCTATAAAACAGGAAGCTTAAAGCGAGAATAGAAGTAATTCCCTTTTATAAAAAAGGAATATCTACGAGAATAGAAGACTTCCCTTCTATAAAATAGGAAGATAGGTACTAATTAACCAGAACAAGGGCAACAAGTCCCTAAGATGAGTCCGCAAGAGGTGCTAAATAACTAGCTTACAGAGCAGGTTATTAAGCAACAAGCCACTATAGACTAGCTATTAGAAAAGCTAGAAAGCTTAACTATGGCTGTAAATAGAGGTATAGAGGGTATGGAAGCTAGTAAGCCCCAAATTCAACAGCCAATTCAGCAGCCAATTTAGTAGCTAATTTAACAACAACCTATTTAAGTTTAAGAACCAGAATCTAGTTCTATGTAAGCTGCTTTTAATAACTCTATTATTAAAGACTTCAATAAGAGGGTTTATAGCTTCCTAGAGACTGCAAAGCTTAAAGGAGCTGAAATTTTAATTAATAGAAACAAGCCCTAGCTATCTAATTTAGAGCTTTAGGCATGCCTAATTTTCTAGATAATCTAGAGGATTCTAGGGTGCTAGGGGACGCTAACTAAGCTATTATCCTAATATTACTAAGGGATAGTTATATAGAAGGCCCCTAAGCTGCTATAACTTAGCAAAAGAACCTAGAAAATACCTACAAATTCCTTATTAGGCAATATTCTTATAGCGTTAAAATCCAGAGGGGTCCCTATATTTAGACTTTTATAACCTAAATTTTCAAGGTTATAAGGGATCCTTAGAGTCCTTTAACGCAGTCTTTAATAATCTACTAGCTAGATTATTAATTTCTAGGTTTCTAATTAATACACCTTCCCTGCTTAGGCTAAAAGGCAATAATTTAGCATGCGAATAAATAGGGCTATAGGGGCACCTATAGAAGCCCTAAATCTTTAGTTCTTAATAGCAGACCTTCTAGCTAAACAGAGGGATAAATCATCTACCGTATCCAAAGCCCTAAATTATAGAGCTAAAGACTATAAAAAGGGCACTAAAGAGAAAGAAAAGTCCCCTAAAGGTTAAAAAAAAAAGGAAAAAGACCCTAAAGAAAATAAGGGCTCTTCTAAGAAGAAGAAAAAGGGCGGCTATAAAGGCCCTAAATTAGATAAAAAGGATAAGAAGGATAATAAAGACCTTTAAGAAGGTTCTTTTATGCTAGGAAAATTCAACCTTTCTAACGGAGCTCTGAAACCATATAAGAAACCTAGCAATCACAAGGTTAGCTATAAAAGCTCTAGTGATAGTAGCTCTTCTTCTAGCTCTAGTAATTCTAATAATAATATTAAAGACATTAGGTCCTATAATAGCTTTAATTTTCACTGTAAGGACATGAAAAACGCTCTATTATATAATACTGGCTCTATGGTTTATATTATTAATTTAAAAGAGGCTTTTAGGATTATACCCCTTTTAAAAAGGGGTAATCTAAACCAATTATAACTAGTAGGGGTCCTATCTATCCTAAGGGATATAGTTAGGCTACTTTTTAGGTCTTATATTAAAGAAATCTAGAAAAATATAGGACCTTAGTGCTAAAAAGAGCGCTATATTTCCCTTAAATGGATGTAAATATAGTTAGTGGCTTAATGCACTATATATCTAGGGGTTGTATAATTAAAAATCAGTTATATCTAGCTAATAGATCTTATATTGCTCTTTTAAATATAGAAAAGTATAGTTTCTTCTTCTAAATTAAGAACTAACTTACACTATAGTTATTGTGTGGCCTGAATCGCGCGCCCAGAAACACACGCGTTCGCGATGATAGCATTAGGGGTCACAGGGATATTCATCACACTAAGGGATGATAACATTAGTTATGTAAGCCAGGGATTAAATAGTCTATAAAGGGATCACTTCTAACTAGGCTTCTAGAGCTTATCACGCACGTTAGATATGGAGTTTTTATGCCTAGCTTTGCTATGGCTTATTATTGTGTTTTAAGATAAGATAAATTAATAAGATTATTATTACCCGCACTGATTTAACTATTAGGTTACTTCTAATCTGTTAGACTATTTAATCTAGATTATCTCTATTATATAGAGATAATCTAGCCTTATAATGGGTTACTATAGTTAAGCTTCTTAACCCCTTTAATATGCATAGACATTAAAGCTACCTATGCGTATAGGCTAGTATTATGTCTTTTAGGGTGTTATTTTCTACTTAATAAAACTAGTGGAGAAATAAGTTTTTAATCCCCTAGGACTATTCCGCTCTGGTTATTTCTTAGCCTTAGTTAAGATTAATTAGAAGCAATCCTTTAATACCCTTTAGCTATTACTAACCTAGACTATAAGAAGATCCCTTTATCTTGTTTTCCCTATAATAAGCTATAAACTAAGAGTCTAGACCTAACTTATAAGATAGCTAGGGTATTAAAATAAAAGCGGCTAAACTAGCTAAATATAATAAGATAAGGAGGATTAGGCAGAAGGAAGCGTATTACACGTATATATAGGCAGAAAAGCTAGCTAGCTTAGAAGGGTACTCTACGAATACTTACTAAGTTATTAATCCCTTACTAGTCACCTCTGAATATAAGTCTATAATATAGAAAACATAGCTAAATGTTCTAAGCTAGTAGGACATATAGTCTAGTGTTTTAGGCTATTTAATCTTAGGGCCTATTATCCATTTTGCTATTATTTAGCTAATTATTAGGATCTTATAGTTAATTATAAAAAGCTATATAGTTATCCTAGTAGCCTTTACTTATAGTTTATTTATTACTACTAATACTACCCCTTTAAAAGTCTTCCTAAAGAAAGTACTAGATATTATAAAGATATTTATTTAAATATAAGTAGCTATCTCTCTCTAAGATTAATTAAAAGAATACTTATCCTACTCTATGCCTAGTTATATCCTAACTTATTCTTAATAAACTAGTAAAGTAGGATTAAGCAAGCTATTAACTAGTTAATAAGACCTTAGGGACACTCCTTTGCTAAGTACTCTAACTACTAGTTAGGGACTATTTAATCCTAAGATAGTAATTAGCCTAACCTAAACTAGGTTTAAAGACTGCTTAGGAAAACCCTAATAATATTAGTAAGATACCTAAGGCCCTTAGAGGCCTTAATATAGAATCTTTTATAAAGCTCCTTAGAGAAATAATAGCATAGCAAACCTTATTAATTACTATATAGAATAGATATAATATTTAGTAGTTTACTAGTAAAAATATATCTAACTTCCTTAAGGACTTTAAAGTAAAGATAAAGGCAATAGGTATACCTAAGATAGACTAGTATAAGATACTTAAATAGGATATTAACCTAAAGCTTTAATAGGTAGTTAAGATACTAACTATATTATAAACCTAGAAGGAGTCTAAGGAGGAGATGCTTCTCTAGTATAACACTACTAGTTAGGATTAAATAGAAAACGCTTATAGATAGCTTAAAGATCTTAATTTAATATAACTAAAGTCTATTTAGGATACCTATTACTAGCTATAGAAGCATTAAGCTCTAATATCTATTATTAACCTAACTAGATAGAAAACCACTATAAGCTAATTAAACTATATCTATAAAGCACTCCTAGATTATTTAATCTTAAGCTTTATAGATTATAAAGGGCTTACCTGCAAAGAAGTCCTTATTATAGAATATAAACCTCTCTAGATAGAGCTTAATATATACGTTTACACGCGCCTAGAACTCTAAAATAGGGGTCTAGAAGGTTTTAATATAGTAAAGCTTTCTTTAGATAATTAGGAATCTAGCCTTGTAAATTAGAGATTATTTAATCTAAGGGTTTTTAATAAGTAGTAAACTTCTTAAAGAAATTATTTAGTATAGAATAATTTATTAAGAAGGGATAGTAGACCTAGATTCTATAAAAAAGGGATAGGAAATAGGATAGTAGCTAAGTAGTTAGATTATTAAGATTAAATAGATAACCTAATAAAATAATTAGCTAACCTAAAGATTATATTTATAAAACAAGTAAGTAAGGAAATTAATATTATAAAATAGCTTAAGGCTAAATATAGCACTACCTAGTGGTAATAAAGGTAGCTTTACTAAATAAACTATATAGGACTATGTAATTATAATAAGAATAACTACGTCTTTAATCTAAATGCGATTTTAGGAAGGGGCTATTAGTTAAATAAATGCCACTACTATAATAATAATGCTTATTTAGCTATAAGATATAAGATCCTTAAGTTTAATAAGATATTAAAATTTATAGTCTATAATCTAGTAGTCTATATCCTAGTAATTAGGGATAATCTAAAGTATTAGATTATACCCCTAGTCTTACTCTTAAAATTTCTCTAAATTAGTAGCTATATATATAGGCTAGCTATATTTTAGGTTAAGTATTTTAAAGACTATAAGATTACCTATATAATACCTAGGATTAAGGAATATAGACTAAGTAAAGGTATAAGTTAGGAAATAATAATAGAAGAATAAGATATCTTTAAGAGAATAGAAGGCTAGTTTAATCTAGTAATATACTAACTAGAGAGAGAAGTTAAGGTAATAATCCTAAAGAGGGAATTAATAGGTATAGTCTTAACTATCTAATTTAAGAAGGTAAGTGTAGAAGATAAAGGCAAAGAAAGCACTATTATAAAAGTATTAGCTATTAGAGAAAGATTAGTAAAATGCCTAAGGGTTAAGGAAGTTAAGAATAATAACACTAAAAATCGCTAAAGTTAAAGCTAACCTATCTAGGAGAACCTAGCTATAGGTAAAGGTAATAAGGATTAGTTAAATAAAGTTAGGTAATAGATTCTAGATTAATTATATAATAAGGTCTTCTAAAAGAAGCTTAGTATCCCTTTCTAAGACATTTACTATATAATACTAATATTAGCTAAAGTAGTTAGTAATAAATGTCTTATAAGAGTAAAAGGTATTAAAGATATCTAATACTATAACAGGAACTTATTAGGACTAGTCCCTTCTCCGTTAAAAGCGTTTAGTCTAAGAAAGAACCTAAGACTATTTAATCCAGACTAGTAGATTAATAGTGTTACTTAGATAATATAGAAGATAATTAAGGAGGATAAGAAGAATAAAGCTATAATTAAGAAAGCTTTACTACCTATAATGCCTCCACTAGAAATTAATATAGCCTTATAGGAATGAATTTAGGAGAGGCTAGGAATAAGAAGCTTAATTACTAAGACCTATTAGGAACTAATTAATCTAAATAAGAAGACTTTTATACTTAATATAATAATAGAACTATAAGCTACTATTAATAATCTATAGGAGTTACTATGCCTATAGGTTTAACTAGATAACCCTAAAGGAGAGCTACTATAAGGACTTATTAATATAGGAGCATAAGGAAATATAATCTTAGAAAGCATAGTAAAATAACTTAGATTAAAGATCTATCTAATAGACACTATAAATACCTTATCTTACTTATTACACTAGATTAGGATAATTAGGGAGGTTTAGATAAGGCTATACCTAGGGAATGTCTAGATACCCACTACTTTCTATATTAGCCTAGACTTAGTTAACATTACCTTAATCCTAGGAATGCCCTTCTTTAGGATATACTAGATATAATTTAACCACTTACGTAGCGGGGAGCTCTATACCTAGTGTTAATTTAGTAATATAGTTATTATATTAAGAGTTATAGGAAGCATTTAGTAGCAATATACTAATAAACCACTAGTATAGTAACCCACTATTAACGCTATTATATTTAGCTACCTAGTAGTAGAACTAGAAGCCTTAGGAACCTTAGAAGAAGATTAAATATTTTAAAAAGGGATAGAGAAGATATTAGAAGATAGCAAGGAACTTATCCCTATCTTAATAAAGAAAGGGACTAAGATCTTCTATATAGTTATTAAAGATATAATAATTAACTACGCTAAGTAACTTAAGGTAGTTATAGAGGATTTTTAACCCTAGTAAAAGCTAGAACCACCTAATCTAATAATTAACATAATATATAAATAAAAAGCCTAGAAGATTTACCCTTATAATAATATACCCTTTAATAGATTAATCCCTAAAGGAGATCTAAAGTAAAAGTTAAAGAAATAGAAAGAAGCAAAGTTATAACTTAATATATCTAGGAAATATAATAAGCATATTACTAGGAGATTTAGCGCGGACCCTTAAGGTTTTAGAATAACCTAGGAATAATTAGATTAAATAGTTAAAGGGGTGTAAGAATATTTAATACTAGAAGAAGTTAATGTTTTTAAGGAAATTCTCTATAACTAAGAAGTAGCGCTAGTATAGGACTTATTAGAGTGTAGAAAAGTTAACCTACTAGTTACGCTACTATAAGTTATTAAGGTTATTAAATATAAGGCATAGTAGGCAGGTTTAATCCTAATACCTCTTAGGTTATAAGGGAAGCTAGTTAATCTTTTAAAGAAAAAGCTAAAGTATAGTTATTTAGAGGAGAGCTATAGTTCCTATAGGAATCTATATTTCCTTATTATAAAAAAGGATAGTGGAATTTATTTAATCTTATTAGTAATAAAATATAATAAAGTTATAATATAGGATACGCTTAGCCCTTAAGGAGCTAAAGTGTTTAGCAAAAGCTTTATAATGTGTAAGATTCTATCTATTATTAATTTATTATTAGGATATAATTAGGTTAAATTAGCTAAGAGAAGTTAGGATATAATAATAATTTTAACTATAGTTAGACTTTTATAACTCTATTAGCTACTATAGGGAGCTACTAACTTAGTAGCTTAGTTTATTAGGATTATTAGGAGAGTATTATTTAACTTAATTCCCTAAATTTATATACCTTTCCTAGATAACATTACTATCTAAGGTCTAACTATAATATATAATAATAAGGAAATTATGCTAGGAGTGTAAAGGTATATAATAGAGTATTTAATTAATATTAATAAAGTCTTAGTTAATATTAAGCTCTCTAGTTACATAGCCTTAGCAGTTAAATTAAAGTTTTATTAGAAGTTAGTAGAAATTATAGGATTTATATATAGCATAAATAGAAGAAAACTAACTAAAGTAAAGATAATTAAGATCTTAGACTAGGAGGTATGTTAAGATTAATTAGATATATAGTCTTTTATTAGATTAATAGGAGTTTATTATATATAGGTAGAATATTATATATAAAAAGTAAGGCTATTAGTAATCTTACTAAAGAAAGAGAGTAAATAGATATAGGGGCTAGATTAGTAAGAAGCTATAGATATCCTTAAGAAAGCAGTAATAATAGTACTAATTCTTATTTTACTTAATCTAGGACTAGGCTTTAGAGAAATTATTCTAATAGTTAATATAAGCTTAATTAAATAGGGAGCTATATTATTATAAATTATTAATAGTAAATAATATCCTATTTAATATAAAAGTAATACTTAGAACACTACTAAATCTAAGTATAACGCTATAAAGTAAGAATACTAAGCAGTGGTTTATATATTAAGATAACTATAAATATATCTATATAAAGTTCTATTTACTTTAGAGACAGATTTATAAGTCCTTATATATTAAATTAATAGTGCTATTAATAATATACCTAGGGCACTTATTACCTAATAGATTAGCTATATTCTACTCTTTAATTTTACTATATAATATATACCTAGAGAGAAAAACTAAATTACTAATGCCCTATTAAGAAAGGGCCCTAGAGCTTTAGATTAATTAGACTAGGTAGTTAAAGGGGATATTAAAGATTTTATTAATCTCTACCTTAATAATATTACTATAGGTAAAGAAAATAAAAAGAGCTACTTAGAGGAGATATAATAGGTAATTAATTTCCTATTAACTTTTTAAAGACTACTTAATCTTAGTATAAAGAACTATAGGAAACTATATAATAAGGCTAAGAAGTTTTACTTAGAAAAAGGATATCTCTAGAAAAGGCTAATAGGAATTATAAAGGGACTTATACTAGTAGTAGACATACCTAAGCAATAATAGATAATTATTAAGGCTATTTATAAAGAACTTAGATATAAAGGCATTAAGGTAGTCTTCTAGGTAATAAGATTAAGGTACTAGTAGAAGGGACTATAGAATATAGCCTAGGAGATAATAGCTTACTATAAAACATACTAAAAGTTTACACTATAGTGCCTATAAGAGCTTTCTATACTAGTTACACTAGGAAACCTAATAAGTAAGATTTATATTAATACTTAGCACCTACTAATTAATTATAGATATAAGTATCTATTAGAAGCTAGGTATAACCTTACTAGTTAGGTAGAGGCTACTCTAGTTAAGAACACTACTATATTAGTAATTAGGAAGTTTCTCTTCTCTCTAATTAGTAGGTTTAGGCTCTTTTAATTTATTATCTATAATAGAGGACCTAAAATGCGTAGGAACCTTAAGGAAGCACTTATAGATATTAGTATTACTAGAATCTAAATATCTAGGTATAACCTAAAGGCAAATTCCCCTATTAAAGTTAGATATTAGTCTCTTATATTTACCCTAGCAAAGTTAGGTAGATTAGATAGATAATAGTTTAAGCGCCTTAATAAGGCTCTTCTTATAGATTACACTGCTATTTGTAAATTGCATAGAAAGTCTGCGTTTTATTTAATCTATAGATAGAAGCTAATACTACCTTTAGAAGTTAAATTTCTAACTTAGAGACTAATTAATTAGGACGTAATTATAGGTAGTTAAGACTTATTTAAAGCGTAGGTTTAGATACTTAAATAAAAAGCAGAAGATATTAAAAAAGCGAGAATAAAGGTATTTAAATTTAGATAGTAACTTATAAAATAAACTAATAAGAACTAGGCTACTTTAATTAGGAAAGATTAATTAAAACCTAGGGATCTTATCTTAGTATATAATATCTAATAGAATATTAATATATCTATAATATAGAAGCTTATAATAAGGTAGAATAGACCCTTTTAAATTTGTAAGCATATGCTAATCTCTAGAGCCTACTATTTGCAAACGCTAGATAGCATTAAACTTATAAAGATAATCTTAGGGGACTATATTAAGAAATTCCTCCTAGATCTAGAAGGATAGTAGACTTCTACTACGGATAAATAGCTTTACGCTTCTTAATATAACTAGGCAGAAGGGGTAATTAGTAATAACTATAATAAGGAGGTTTTAAGCATTATGCTATTAATAGCTTAACATAATATATTAGATTAAATAATTAATAATAAGAGAACCTACTATTAGGAAGGGATAAGCAAGGAAAAGCTAGTGCTTAAGGATAATAAAGTTAAACTTTTACCCTAATAGCACCTATACTATAAGATTAAAGTTAGGTTACCTTAATTAATAATTAAATAGCGTTAAGAATATAAGGTCTATCCCCTAACTCTTTAATAATATACCTACTAGAAGCTATTTTAACTTTTATTTTATTTATACTTTGCTTTTATTTTTAAGAAAAGATTAGGTTTTATTTTTAAACGCTATAGATTAAGTAATTATAGTATAGTTCTAGGAGCTAAGTTACTAGTTTTCTTATTTATTTCCCTAAATTAAAAGATATTACATATTTTTCCTTTATTATAAACTATCTAGAAAGGGGGAGGCATATCTATTTCTAGGTAAGGGGAATTCTTAAAGTTAATACTAGTTAGATTAAGGGGAATTGCCTTAGCTGCCTTAGTAGTCTATTCTTTACCTAAGAATAGTGCTAGAGCCCTTTCTCTTAAGGATCTAGGCTAATACCTAGAAGTAAAGCGCTATTTATAGCTTATAGCATAGGAGCTATTCTAGATATAATTACTATAGGTACCCTTAAGGATACCTAGAATTAATATATAACTATAGAATAGGAAGTATATATGCTTATTAAAGAAGTTAATGTGTTACATATATAAGTTTAAGCAGTTAGAATAAAAGATACTATTTAATCTACTATATATAGAGATAAGCAAAGCCTAGCGATACTTAGGATATTATAAAAGAGTATATAGAAAATACCTATTAGGATAAGCTATTTTAGCTAGAATAAGGACTTAATATTAATAACCGTTTTTAACTACTAGAGCTAACGCACTTTCTTTCTTAGTGTAGCTTCTAATAAAGTCCTTTACTAAGTTTATCTTCTTTATTACCTTAAGGAGATAGGAAGGTGCCCCCTTTAGAATATTATCCATAGGTTAGAGGATAATTTTAGTGTATAAGGGAACGCTACTATTGCTAATATTAATACCACTATAAACCTAGAATATAAAGAGAAACTTAAACTATAAAAACAAAACTATTAGCTAGTGGTCTAGTATAAGATTAAATAATGCCTAAGCCTATATAATCTCTACTAATGTAGAAGGGGTAGATCTCTATATAATTAGACTAGTTAATAGTCTTAGTTACTATAAGTTCCGCCTCTAAGACACTAGTCCTAATAATAGCAGTGATATTAGGAAGCCTTTAATAGGTTGTGTTAAGAGAATTAGCTATAATTAAATAGTTAAAGGAAAGAGAAATAAAGGTTTATAAAAGATAGGATAGAGAGGAAAAGAGAGGGTTTAAATACCTTAATTTATAACTATTCCTTAATAATAGGTATTAATAACTAATAGATAGGCAGCCCTAATAACTAATAAGGGTGCTAAAGAAGTTTGATTTATAGGATTTATCTAATCCTTATAACCATTGCCTAATAGCGGGTGTTGGTAACCGTTAGTTATAAAAGGGAACGCAGCTATAGATAGCCGCCGCTAACTAACTATATAACCACTAAGAACTATAAGAATAAGGCTTAGGTTATAAGAACTATTTAATCTTGCCTACTTCTTGTATTATTATGCTCTTCTTTGGTTATTAAAGCCTTCCTTTCTTAAGTTCTTCTTATATCCTACCTCTCCTCTTATTATAATTACTTTATCTCCTAAAAGCAACTACTATCCTTTCCCTTACTACTCTTATATACATACCTATATATTCTATTTAATTATACCTTATTATAGTAAAATATAAGGAATCTAAGGTGTCTAATAATGCTTACACTAAAGTAAATAGTAAGACTATTATATACTTTGTAAATAAGAGGTGCCTAATAATATACTATATTTATATTTTAATATATAGAATAGAAGGATCTTTCTTTAGGGAAGAGGAAGAAGGCACTATTAGACTTAACCTAGTTAATCTCTATAGATAGTAGCCACTATTATTCTATCTAAGGCGGGACTAGCCATAGCTCTTACTAAGATTTAAAATACACTAAGATAGTAATAACTTTAATAAAGTCACGCTAATTAGGCCTGGTTAGATACCCTTAACTTAGTAATAATATTCTATGGATATTTATAGGTTCTTAAGAAAGGCCTATAAGACCCTAAATAAGAACTAGCTTAATTAGTTTAAGCTATTTACTATAGGGAGGATTATTATATAAGGACTAGAGGTAATAGTAGCTATGCTACCTTAAGCATTTAAACTATACGCTATAGAGAATTTTAATATAGATACTTTACAGCAATTAATTAGTTTAAAGGTAGGAAGGCTTTATTCCTCCTACTAGCTAGTTAATATTACTTATAGCTTATAGTATAACCTAGTTAACCTTTACTTATATATAAGCTATTAATATATTATAGTAGGATTTGCTTTCTTTATAAACTATTAAACCTACTTTCTATTTAATTAGAAATAAGGGCATCTTTACTACTTTAATACTATAGGAGAAGGCTAAATTAAGTGGTTTATTAACTTTATAGGTAGCTAGGGATAAATTATATAACTTTTAAATTACCTATATAATTTTAAAGTAATTATAGTCCTAGCTATAGAGTAAAAGGAAATTAGGAGTATAGGTATACCTACCTAGGATTCCTTCTTTAAATAATTTATTACTAAGTTAGTTATTAAGCACTTAATCTCCTTATAGAGAACTAGAACACACTAAACTAATACGGCATTAAGTTTAAATAACTATATGTGTTTAGTAGGGATTTATGCATTAGGCGCTAATTTAAGCTTTATCTTAGGGACTAGATAATAACTAATAATATCCTAGACCTAAGATATAGCTATATAAAAGCCCTTAAAAGAACTCTATAAGTCCTATATAATATAGTAGTAAATAAGCTTATAATAGGGAATCAGTTACCTAGGGAATTATCTTACTAAAAAGACTTTAACCTTTAATATTTAGTGTATAATATAATAATACACTAGATACCTTGCTTTACCACTTAAATAATTAGTAAAGGGTTACTAGTAAGTATAGTAGTTATAGCCTAGAAGCATAAGACTAGTAATAATAATTACCTAATTAAATAGTACACTAAGATAGCGTAAGTTAATAGACTTTATATTTAGGATTTCTAGTAGCCTATAGCTTATGTTTTTATAAATAATCCTAAAGTCTTTAATATTAGTATTTAAGAATTACTATAGGAATAGGAATAGTAAATATAGTAGGAACTTAACACTAAATAATAATAAGGAGCCACTAGTGGCTAAGGATTAAATAAAAAGGTAGGATTTTAAGCGTTATAAGAGTCTTTATTAGGACTATCTTCTACTTCTAGTTATAATAAGATACTATAGTCTTTAGTTACTTAGCTTAAAGCACTCTATAAGGCATAATAGGATTAAATACGTAGTACCTAAGAATAAAGCACCTAATCTTAGCAAGCTATAACTTATAAATTGTTTTAAATAGATATTAAGGACTAGCTAAGGTTAGCATAAATCCATAGAGTTATTAGGCAGAACTAAGTAAGTGGATATTAAGCCTTAATAGATTAAGTAGATAAAGAGGTTATACACTAACCTCTTAGAGACACTAGATAAGCTATAACTATTAATCTACTTTCTTTCCTTAAAGCATAGAATATAGTGTAAAGGAAAACCATAGCTTAATTACTAATATTATCTACCTATGCGTTAGTAGTGCCACTAGGGCTAGTTTCTTAAGGAATATAGGTAAGTATTATTAATGCTTATTAGCGGGAGAGATAATAAGCCTTAGGATTAATTAATTAGTAGGCAAACCATAAGCAGAGGGCTACTTAGTAAGATTCTAAACGCCTAGCTCTTTATATACCCTTGCTAATATTGCCTACTAATTATCTATATACGCTAAAGACACTAAAGCTCTCTAGAGAGATAAGGAACTTAGGACTATAATTAGGGAGGATTACTTTATTTTTCTTTCTTTCTTTTCTTATTTTTCTCTTCTTTTCTTTCCCCTCTACTATAGGAAGTCTTTCCCTATAGATAGATTAAATAGTAGCTCCCCTTATATATAAGCTATAGTCTACTAATCTTGCTTTATATCTTATTTATTTTTAGTCTATATATAGTTAGGGTTAACTAGTGTATACCTAGGGAGGTGTTATATAGCCTAAATTACGCGCCTAGAAACACACGCGTTTGCGATAATAGCATTAGGGGTTATAGGGATATTTATTACACTAAGGGATAATAATATTAGTTATATAAGCTAGGGATTAAATAGTCTATAAAGGGATCACTTCTAACTAGGCTTCTAGAGCTTGTTATGCACGTTAGATATAGAGTTTTTATGCCTAGCTTTACTATGGCTTGTTATTGTGTTTTAAGATAAGATAAATTAATAAGATTATTATTACCCACACTGATTCGACCGTTAGGTTACTTCCGATCTATTAGACTATTTAATCTAGATTATCTCTATTATATAGAGATAATCTAGCCTTATAACGGGTCGCTGTAGTTAAGCTTCTTAACCCCCTTTGACGTGCGTAGACGTCAAAGCTACCTACGCGTGTGGGCTAGCATCGTGTCTTTTGGGGTGTTGTTTTCCGCTTGACAAATTATAAAAAGGTCCTTGTGGGCATTCTAATGCTTATCTTATCCGTCCTTTTACCTATATTAGCTTTAAGGGTCTTAGTTACCCTATAGAGGTCTAAATTCCCTCTAAAAAGCCTAATTAGGCATCTGATTTAATTAAAATTAATAATAATAATAAGGATAATATTAAAGAGATTAAAAGGGATGATTTATTAGCCCCTTCTTCTATAATGTCTATAGCCCTAGGTTAGGTCCCTTATAAATCTAAAGAGATAGATTTAGGGGTGTTAGAGGGCTTAGGAGGATTGGAAAAGCCCCTAATACCTCTCTAAGAGGCCTATGTTCCTTAAGGGGCCTAGTAGGGGACTACGGAAGAGGGCTCTAATCTAGGTCCTAATTTAGGTCCTAATTTAGGTCCTAATTTAACCCCTAAAGATCTTTAATATTAACGCTTGTTAGAACTAGCTAGCCTATAGCATATTTAACTAGGATATCTAGGCCTTCCTTTGCTAAAGAAAACTAGCTTAGTAACTAAAGGAATCCCTAATTTTTCTAAAATTAAGGATAAAGATTTTAGATGTTTAGCTTGTGACTAATCTAAAGCAGTTAGAAGACCTAGAAAGTTAGCTATCCCTAACCCTCCTAGAGCTCTAGACTAAATAGAGGGGGATATGCTAAAAATTAGTCCTATGCTATATAATAAATAGTTAATTTGCCTTATTCTAGTTAACTAAAAGACTAGATATAAGTGGGTTTTCTTATTACCTAATAAGGAAGGCCTAACTATTTATAGGGCTATTAAAGGCTTCTTTAGAGGGCTTAAGAATTAACTAGGCTAATACCCTAGATATCTTCACTTTAATAGAGGTTAAGAAATCGATTCTATTTGCTAAGAATAGTTAAATTCTTAGGGAATTAAATTTATAACTTCTAGTCCCTATATCTATAAGCAAAATGGATTAGCTAAGCATTTAATTCAGACTATTCTAGACCTATTAAGGGCTATAATTTAGTGGGCATAATTACTATTATATCTATAGTGTTTTGTTTTACTTATAGTTATTAATCTAATTAATATTACTGCTAATTCCACTAAGCCTAAAAGCCCTAAATAGCTACAAGCTAGGGAGCTAGATTAACCCTATAATAAGGTTAATTTTAGTAGCATTAGAGCCATAGGATCTTACTATAAGATTCTTATCCCCCTAGAAAAATAACCTAAAGCCTAGAAGTTAGCTACTAGAACTATCCCTAGCAGGCTCCTTACTACACTAGGTTCTAATACCTATCTAGTGTATATCCCCTCTAAAAGGCTAGTTATAAAGACTAGCTTTATTAAAATTATAGAACCTATAGGCCCTATATCTAAAGGCTTACCTAGGATTTCTATAGGGGATAACCCTTTAGAGGGGGAAAATAACCTATAATAATAGGATCTAGGTTAAGGTTTAAAGGATTATCCTATAGACAATATAGGGGTCCCTATAGGTTAAGAAAAAACACCTATAGACCTAAAGGAACCCCCTAAAGAGGAAGCCACGCTAATATCTTAGCTAGGAAATTAGATATTAACTCTGGACCTTCTTTCCAATAAAAACACTAACTTTAACCCTAATATTAACCTAATGGATATTAATATTAGTCCTCCTTCTTTACTAGATTTATTAATTTAAGAAATCTGCTTTAAGGTATAGGAAAAGCTAAAGGAAAATAACCCTATTAGCCCTAAACCTAAGACCTAGAAGCAAGCTATATCTAGCCCTTAGAAAAAGGAATGGATTAAGGCTATATTTAGTAAATATAAATAGCTTCTAAAGGCTAGTACTTTTAAATTTATAGGGATAGACTAAATTCCTAAGGGCTAAAAAGTACTAAAAAATAGGCTTATTTATAAGCTTAAAAAGGATAAAGAAAATAATCCTTTAAAATATAAGGCTTAACTTATTGCTAAGGGATTTATACAAATTAAAGGTCTAGATTATATAAAGACCTTTGCCGCTATAAGCATTCCCCTAGCTAGAGGATTTTACTAGCCCTAGCGGCTTAGAATAACTAGGAAATTAAATAAGTTAATTTTATAGGGGCTTTTCTAAATAGTTACCTAAAGGAATAGATTTATATAGTTATCCCTAATAGATTTATTAAATTCCTTAAGGCAAATCTAAAACTAGCTAAACTAGCTAGAAGCTTTAGCTATAAACCCTCTAAAGGCTAAGTAATTCTATTACTAAAGTCTTTATATAGCCTAAAGCAAAGCTTAAGGGAATAGCAATAAGCACTAATAGCTATGCTAAAATCCCTAGGATTTAACCCTCTTATTTCTAACCTAGCTATTTTCTTTAATCCTTCTACTAAGACCTTTATTATTATATATATAAATAACTACCTTTTAATTAGACTGGATTTACCCTATATCTAAAGACTTAAAAAGGAACTTTATAAAGTCTATCTAATAGAAGATAGGGGGCCTGCTAAATTTTTCTTAGGGGTTTAAATTATTTAAGATAGACCTAATAGAATACTAAAAATCCACTAATCTTAGTATATCTTAGAGGCTTTAAAACGATTTAATATGCTAGATAGTAAGCCTATTAGCATACCTCTTTAGCTAGGCATTTTAGCTACCTAAATAACAAAGCCGCTAATAGCTAGCAAATTAAAGCTTTATTAGTACATTATAGGGACTATAATATACCTAATATTGCTTACAAGACCTAATATAGCTTTTACGCTATAATGGTTATTAACCGCACTAGCTAATCCCTATATAGAGCATCTAAAAGTAGCTTAAAATCTGCTAAGATATCTATCTAGGACCTAATTCCTTGCTATTATCTATAGGGGCAACCCTAAAGATAACCCTAAGGATAGTGCTGCTAAGAGCCTAGTTAGATATTATAATAGTAATTTTACAGGAGATAAAAGGACCTCTAAATTAACCTATGCTTATCTATTTAAGCTATCTAGTAGCCCTATTAGCTAGAAATTAAAGAAAGCTAGTATGATTGCGTTATTTACATTAGAAGCTAAATCTAATGCTATCTGCGAGACCTTCTAGGAGCTATAGTGGCTCTAGGGTCTATTTAAGGAGCTAAAAACCCCTATTTCCCTCCCTATTTAGATATTCTATAATAATGAAGGCGCTATAACCACCGCTTATAACCCTGCTTTACATAGCTATACTAAGCATACCTTGCTTAAATTCCACTATATTAGGCAATAGGTATTAGCAAGTTTAGCTAAGATTGAATATCTAGATACAAGGTTAATGCCTGTAGATAGTCTTACAAAACCCCTTATAAGACCTCTTTATTAGGCTTTTATTAAGCTCTTAGGCCTTAATAAACATAAAATAAACTAATAACTAATAACTAACAAAATCCCTTTAATAGGGAACTAAAAAACATTATTTAAAAGGGAGCTATATTTAATAATAGCTAGGAAGTTAAAAAGGGGCTTTTTCTATCTTTTCCTGTTTTTTCCCTTTTTTATTAATTTTATCTAGTTATTACTTTTACTAAAAGTTATTACTATTTTTGCTTATTACCCTATTATAACTTTGTACGCTTTTAATTGCTTTTAACGTAATACTTTTATAGAGGGGTGTTAAAAATAAGACTTATTTTTATAGCCCTTTTCTAGTTATAAGGCTCTTATTATTGCTTGCGTTACTTGCAAGCCTAATAGCTGCACTGCAGCTGTTAATAGCTATGTTACAGCTGTTAATAGCTGCGACTAACTATATAGATAACTAAGTTAAGTAAATAACTAAGTTAAGTAAATAACTAAGTTAAGTAAATAACTTACTAAGTTAATTATAGCTGCGACGCAGCCACAACCCTAGCTATAATAACTAGACCGGATTAGGAAGGTAATATAACCTATACCTAATCTTTAACTATAATTTTCTTAATAACTAGAGGTTATATAAAAGTCTTACGTATAGCAAATTAGAGCTATAAAGCAAGGCTTTTAAATTATATAAAGATATTTTTTAGTTAAAAATTTAGTGCATACGGGCGTCTAGCTAATATAGTAGTAAGTTGATTTTTTGGTTTTTCTATACAAATGAATTTTACGGAAAATCAAAAGTGGCCCTAGAGACCTAGCTAGCGACCTAGATCTACTAATATGGTTAGAGGGTCTATAAGAGGAAGACAAAAATTTCATCTTACTAGTTAGCTAGACCTCTTAACTAAATTAAGCCGTATTACCCACACAATATCCCTAAAATCGTTTCTATTAATATATTAGCTATTGTAAAAGCTATCTAAATCGGAATTTAATAGTAATATCTGCCACAACCTTCTGTTACGTTACGTTAACCTAGTTAACGTTGTGGCTCTATTAGTCCCTGACCGTAGAGTCTGCACCCGTATAGCTATTGCTAGCTAGCATTAGCTCCCTACTGTTATGACTAAAGGCGTGGGAAGAGATAAACAGAGTAATAATAGGAGAACTAGGTTGCTACTATAAAGGTAATAGCTAGGGGTGAGTACATAAAGGTTTTAAACTCTAACCTCTCCCTAAATAGGAGAGGTCCTTATTATATACCTTCTCCTTATGCCTACGTAACTATCTAGCTACTAGGTCCTAGCGCATAAGTTATCTAGGGATTTGCCTTACTTAGAGAGGTAGCCCTCTTATAATATCCCTTATGCCTTTATACTCCTAATATAATACCCCCTATATATAATTATCCTTAATTATATAATAAACTACTACCTAGGGATAAGTATATTACTTAAAAGCTTCTAAGACTATTCTTTAACCTTATAGTGTAATATAGGATTATTATAATCCCTTACGCCTTAATACATTAGTAAAAAAATAAAACCTTAATAATATTAAGTCCTAATTATTTTCTTATATAGCTAGCTTGCTATTAATTACTATTGCTTTATAGCTTTAACACTAAGACCTAACTATACTTAGCTTCTATATAGCTAAATCCCCTTATTAGATAACTTATATTAATTTTTATAATTAGATTAAATAGATAGGGTCCCTAGTCCTAATAATTTAGATAGCTTTATTTGTGAATTATAGCGAATTTATCCTAACTTTACTATATATATATAGCTAGCCTATATTTCTAATAGTAGTAGCTATAACTATAATTTTTCTAATTTATTAATTTATTATATATAGCTTATAGATTACTTAAGGGCTTATAAATTACTTAAGGGTTAGCTATTCCCTATAAAAAAGGCTAGTTTTCTCTCTTTCCTTATTATTTCTTTCTTTAATATCCTTATTTTAAATTTATAAGTTACCCTTACTAGCTTAATAGTAGCTTCTATACTACTATTATTTAGTAGTCTTTAAATAATCCTTTTTCCCTTAAATTTGTTTATTACTTTAGCACTACTAACTATTTACTAGCTTATTATATCTACTACTATATTTATCTTTACTAGTCCTATACTTACTCCTATTACTAAGGTTTCTAAGAAATCCCCTTATAAATATATAAAAATAAGTAAATTAACTATATAAGTTTACTACTTAAGTATAGAGATCTTACTACTAACTTAGTATTAGTAATACTAAGATATCTTATTTATATTATACTTAATAGGCTACTATATAGAAGATTACTCCTTAAGATAATAAAAGTACTAAGCCTTAATATATTATTAAAGGAAAAGCTACTCTAGAAGACTATAGTTACTTCTTAAGTATAACTATACTATTACCTTACTACTATTCTTAGCTAACTTACTTAGATAATTCTATAAAATATATATATTATATAAGAAATAATAAACTCTATATTAGTATATATTATCCTAACCCTTAAAATAAGTTCTTTACTAATATACTACTAATACCCTAATAGAATTACCTAGCTTTATAAAAAGCTATTTAACTTAATTTAGTCTATTTTTAAAGGAATATACTTTTATACTAATATTATAAGTTTACTTTTATTAATATATAACTTAATAATTACTAACTTACTACTAGGCTTTTATTTATACTCTTTATAAACTTTATAATACTTTATTATCTTATAAAAACACTAATTAATATAGCTAGGTTAAATATACTTATCTTATTACTAATATTACTTATAAGGTAAAGGCTAATAAGTATACTATATTTTTATAATAACTTAATATTACTAACTTAGAGACTTAAATTAAAATTATAAACTACCTTTACTTTATAGCTATAACTAGCCTAATAGTAGGTTTCTTAAATATTTTTATAGCTTATATCCTACTAACTTACTACTAGTTTATACTATTTATTACTTAGCTTTTTATTTATATTAGGCCCTTAGAGGTCTTAAAAGAAATTTAGGCTTATATTTATAGAAATAAGGAATTTTCTAATAATAAAGCTAAAGTTATTATAGCTACTAATATCCTTATAGAGAAGTAGTAAGTAAATAGCTATTTAAATTATAGTTTTAAAAATTAATACTATTATTAGACTTTACTCTCTTTAACCTATAAAAGTAACTTTATCTCTATAATTTAGCTATATAATTACTACTTATAATTATTAATAATATCTTTTAAGATAAAATCCCTCTTTAGTACTTATAAATTCTCTAAATTATTATAGTCTTTCTATTTTACTAGATATTTATAGTATTTACTATTATACCTATATAAAATAATTCTCTTAACTTTAAATTCTTCTTTATTATCCTTAATATTATCTTATAATAAGGATATATTAACTATATTACTTAGGTCCCTATAGAAAGGCTTAAGGCTTATAATATTAAAAATATTATATAAGTGTATCCTAGCTAGTAACTATAATTAATATACTAAACTATAACTCCTAACCTTCTTTTTAATCTTATAGGGGCCTAGGTACTTTACTAAGAGCTTCTTACTAGGGTATTATAAATTAATATTCTTTATTAATAGTAAAATATAGTTACTTATATTAAATCTTATTAGCTTTCTCTTTAAATTATAATATTTCTTATACTAAGCTTATATATTACTTAGGAGCTACTTAATTATAGTATACTTATCTCTTAGCTTCTAGACTTTAGTCTTAGCCTAATTATTTATTAGAGGAATTTATATAACTACTTAATATAGCCCCTTAGGTTATACCCTTATAGTACCTTAGTAAGTATATAGCTATATACTATATACTTACTTATATTATAAGTAAATTATACTATTAGTAAATTATTAGCCTAATCTATTTACTTTATATAAGTAAAAGCCCTTAAATAATACTCTAGAACTTAATTTAAATATTCTATTTATTTATCTATTTATAGATAGAATATAATGCTTAGTTACTACTTTATTATAATAAGGTAGTAAAATATTCTCTAAAACCTACTAGTAAATATTAACCCTTAGTCTATAATAATACCTTCTAGGGTACTATAGTCTCTAAATATATATTCTAAAAATACTATTACTAGCTTATTACTAGTTAGTTATATAAATATAGGAATATAAATACTATACTTTATAAAATAATTAATAATAACTAGGATTATATTATAAGTCTAATTTCTATTTTTTACTAGTAGTAATCCTATTATAAAGTCTATTAAGAGTTCTTAGAAAGGGTAATTAAGCACTAGTAAAGCTACTAACTTACTATAGGGTTTATATAACCTAGGCTTTAAAACTTAATAATTTATATAAGTGCTTATATATAACTTAGTGTCTTTTTTTATTATTAGCTAATAGTATTAGTTTATAATTTAGTAAAGTATCCTACTAACTCCCTAATATCTAGTAGTAAGGTTATTATAGATTAGTAGTAAAATCTCTTTTCTTATTTCTATAGAAATAAAAACTTAGTCTTTAAATATTAATAGCTTAGAGGGCTTAATAGACTATATCTATAATATTCTAAAGTTACTACTTTCTAGTAATAACTTTTACTATATAATAAAGGTATCCCTTTATTATACTTTAAATAATAAAACTTAAATTAGAGAATCTAAGCCTTTTTTAAATATAGTAGAGTTTAACTTTACTAAAGCTCTCCTAACTATTAAAATCCTAGCTATAATATCTCTATAAGGGATTAGCTTATTTTACATACCTAGACTTATAGATAAAATATAATTAAATAATAAGCCTTATTAAGTATTAGTAATTCCACTATAACTATCTTACTACTTATTATCTACTATCCCTGCTATAATTCCTCCTATAAGGAATCCTAGACTTATAGGGTCTAGTTAGCTATATAATAATTCTAAACGCTAGGTATTAGTAGTTTTACTATAATATTCTTACTATAAACCATCTAAAATCCCTACTATAATCCCTCCTATAAGGGATCCTAGACTTATAGGCTCTTCTAGAATATATTTAAGTTATATTTTCTTAAAACGCTAGATATTAGCAGTTCTATTATAGCGCCTCCGTAACTTAATATTTAACTTACTAGATAACAAACGAATAGACCTCACGGCGTTAGCAGTTCCACCGCTACGTCCTCGCTGCTTAGTTCCACCATAACGTTCTCGCTGCGAACCATCTGAAATCCCTGCCGCAATCCCTCCTATAAGGGATCCTAGACTCACAGGCTCTTCTAGAATACATTCGAGTTGCGTTTTCTTAAAACGCTAGATATTAGCAGTTTTATTGTAGCGTCTCTATAACTTAATATTTAACTTACTAGATAATAAACAAATAGACCTTATAGTATTAGTAGTTTTACTACTATATCCTTACTACTCTACCTCTATAAACTTTAATAAAAATATTAGTAATTATAAGAATACTACCTCTGCTTTTTTCTCTTTATTAATATAATCTAACCTTCTTAATAGTGTATTAGCTAGGTTTAATTTCCTTACCCTATATATAATTATAAAATTAAATAGATAAAGCTTATCTAATGCTATAACCTACCTATTACTTAGCTTTAGCTTTATAGCTAGGTACTTATAGTTAAGATAATTAGTTATAATAATAATTAGATATATTAAATAAGCTAGATAGTGTCTCTAGGCCTAAAAAGCCTCTTAGATTACTAGAAGCTCTATATTTAGTATTATATAATAAAGTTTTATATTATTTAACTTCCTTAATATATACACTACTAGGTGCTAGTAACCTAGCACTAATATTATAAGAACCGCTCTAATAGCATATTCTAATATATTAGTCTTTACTCTTAAAGGTACTAGTAAATTAAAATAAACTAAAATTAGTGCTTCTTAGAATTACTACTAGAGTTCCTTAAACACTACTAACTTATAAGGCTCTAGCTTAAAGGTTACTAGCTAATCTCCCTAAGTTAATTAGTTAGTAAAATTATAATTTTACTATAGCTTTTAATAAAGTATTAGTTAAATTTAGTAAAACTAAGAAATAACTAAATATTAAGCATACTATAAGGTACTAGCTAGGTTATAATAGCCTTAATATAAGAAGGCTTTATTAAGATACCTTCTTTTATAATTATAAATCCTAAGAACTTAACCTTAGTATATAAAAATTTACACTTTATAAGGTTAATAAAAAGGCTAGCTTTATAAAGCTTATAAAGGACCTATTTAATATAACCCTTATATGCTTCTATATTACTACTATAAATAAGAATATTATCTAGGTAAATAATATAAATTAAATTAATAAGGCCCTTAAGGGCACTATTAATATATTCTTAGAAAATTATAGGTATATTTATAAGCCTAAATAGTATTATAAGATACTTAAAGTAACTATATCTATACTAGAAGGCTATCTTTTACTTATCTCCCTTATAGATATATAGCTAGTAGTATATATCTTTAAGATCTAATTTAGTGTAAACCTTTACCCCCTTTAATTAATTTAAGATCTTAGTAATTAAAGGTAATAGTGCCTTATCTTTTATTATAATCTAATTTAAGCCCCTATAATCTATATAAAGCCTTAATTTACCTCCTTTCTTTAGAATAAATAAAATTAAGGCCCTAGCTAGGCTAATTAATCTTTAGATCTATTCTTTTTACTATACACTAGCTAGGTACTCTCTAAGTATCTCTAGCTCTTTTTTAGCTAAACTATATATTAGCCCCTAAGGGGTGTTTTCCTTTTTCTAACTTAATTATATATATATAACTACCTAACTTAGGAAGTATACCTATAAGCTTATTAGAAAATATATCTTTAAACTCTATATATATCTTTAGTAACTTAGGCTTATAGTCCTCTTTTAAGTTAAGTACTATTACCTTACTATTAGGGTTTATTAAGGTAATAAAACTCTTCTTACCCCTTATATAGGTATCTTATACCTTAATTATAGTTAGGTTATTATAAGTTAAGGCATTGCTTACTATAAGGCTAATATTCTTATCTTTTTTATTCTTATTTAGTAGGTTTATAAGCTTAATTAACGCTAAATAAAGTAAAAATACTATAAATAAGCATTTTACTTCTCTTCTTACTTACTATATTCCTAATATAAAGTTAAGGTAATCTTTTATAATAAGGTATCTCTATAGTCCCTCTTTCTAGGATATAACTATAGGCTTATATATTCTAGCCTAGTTTATTCCTAGGATAAGGTTCTTAGGGGTATTTATAATATAGTAGTAAACTTAGTATATCTTTATATAGCTTATACTATCTTTTACTAAGATAACCTAATTTAAGATTCCTTAATATAGAATAAGGGTCTTAGCTATACTTTTAAGTAGTATATTATCTTTTTATATATTAGCCTAATTTACTTTTAATAATAATTTTAGGTAAATAATTAATTCTATTATACCTATATTAAGTAGTATAAATACTACTATTTATTTATAATCTTACTATAATAATATCTAAACTTTTATTCTTATATCCTTAGATAATTTATTAGTAAGGGTATTATCCTAGGCCTAAGTAAAGCTAATTAGTATCTTATTTATATCTTACCTTACTACTTAGTTACTATTATTCCTATATAATAGTATTATATAGTTTATACTCTTATAGATAGAATAATCTAGTTCTTTATATCTTAGTATAATATAACTAAGTTATTTATATTTAAAGTACACTATAAGGGATTTTATAGCTCCCTTACTACTTTATTATAGTATATTTACTATAGGTAAATTTAAGTATTACCTTTTCTATCTATAGTCTTATCTATAGTTATTACCTTAGTTACTATTCTAACCTATTTTTATTATAACTTTTACTTTCTTTCCTTAACTAGCTAAATAGGTTTATATTACTAGGAACTCCTAGCTAAGTATATACTTCTTTATAGTATTATTTAGACTATTAATAAATATATAAATATAAAGTCTTATAGGGATTACTTTAGGGAGTTTAGCCTTAGCTTTTATTTATATTTTTATAAATCCCTAGAATAACTAATAGTTTTCTTATCTAAGGGTTAGTAGTATTTTTATAGCTTCTAAGCACTATATATTCTTATCTATTATTCTAGTTTTTAGCTAATCTATAAACCTAGCCTAGGTATAGTCCTAGTAATTTATATAACTATTTATAGCTATATAATATATCTATTATTACTTTATATTCTTTACTAGGTAATTACTAGTATAGGCTACTTTAGTAGTATTATTAATAAATATCTTATAGTCTAGGGTAAAAGCTATATTAAGGTTTACTAAGAAATATTAAAGACTTTTATATAAATCTCCTTTATATACTAAAGTCTTTAGTTATACTTTTATAAGACTATAGTAATATAAGATTATAGTAGGTTTAGAGCTTCTTAGTAAGTCTAAAGGTAGTATAATTATAGGTCCTTTAGTAAGATTAGTAAGTTTAGTACTAGTACTTACTAATAAGGTGCTTACCTTAATTATATACTACTATTTCTATAGCTATAGAATTTTCTATCTTTTTTAAGCTCTTTATAGCTTAGTCTTAGCTTACTTAAGGATTTACTTTAGCTTTTCTTTACTATACTTAATTTCTCTATAATTATTATATTAATCTATAGTAAGCTCTTTATTATTATTTTAATCTTTAGGAGTGCTATTTTTATTATTCCTATCTAGGCTATTAGACCCTAGGATTATACCTTCTTAGTATCCTATATTATTACCTAAGTATAGTATACTAGCTATATAGTTACTATGTATAGTAAATTATATAGCTATCCTATTTAATTCTAATATTATAATCTATAACTAATAGTCTATTTACCCTAAAGGGTTTAAGAGTTTAATTTATTATAACTAAAGGTATAGGAAGAGATAAATAGAGTAATAATAGGAGAACTAGGTTATTACTATAAAGGTAATAGCTAGGGGTAGGTATATAAAGGTTTTAAACTCTAATCTCTCCCCTAAATAGGAGAGGTCCTTATTATATACCTTCTCCTTATGCCTATATAACTATCTAGCTACTAGGTCCTAGCGCATAAGTTATCTAGGGATCCGCCTCGCTTAGAGAGGCGGCCCTCTTATAATGTCCCTTATGCCTTTGTGCTCCTAACACCTACATTCTAATATTAATCTTACTAAGACTCCTATACTTTATAAGTTTCTAATTTTAGTTATTAGTTTTATTACTAATTACTCTATTTTTATTATTACTTTCTCTATTATTACTTACTATATAAGCTATTATTAACTAATTACTTCCTAAAGGATTCTAGTAGTATTAGATTTAGCTAGCTTAGTATAAAGTTCCCCTAAATCTAGTATACTTTCTAATAGTCTTAGCTATAAGTCTCCTAGGTTTAATTTTAATAAGTAGTTAGGGGATTATAGATATTAAGTAGTAGTATTATTTTTAGGGTAGTTTTTAATCCCCTTTTCTTTATTAATTTTGCCTTTCTCTATACTATTCCTAGTCTTAGTAGTATTAGTATTACTAACTAGACTAGTAATACTCTTAGACCTTTTCTTCGACTCCTTACTACCTTTAGATTAACTAGATTTATAAAGAAATCCCTTAGATTTAGCTTTTATAATATAGGACTTAACTTAATTCTATATAAGGCATATAGTTTATAAATCTATAGCGTTTTAATAAATAGGAGGTTCCTAGTATACTAGCTATTTATATTTTATTACTATTCTATTAATAAATTTATACTAGGTAAGCTTATTTAAATCCTCTTATTTATTAATTCTAATAAGTTTTTATTTCTAATATTTAAATTCTAGATTAATACTATTAAAAGCTTTAAATTAGTAAATAAGTTATAATTTAGTCTTATTTACTAGAAAGTTTAAAAGGGGGTAAATTAGTATTATAAATAGTTAGTTTTAGATATAAGGCTATTATTTTAAATAACTAGAGGTGTGTAATAAAAGAATCTCTAATTACTACTACTTATTATATGCTAATTTAGCACGTAGGGGGTTAAATCTATTAGAGGGGCTAATAGATTTAATAGGTTATAAATTATGCTAAGTTCACTTTAGGAAAGTTACTATTAGGAGTAAAGTATATTATAAGAATTAAGTTATCCCCTACTCTAGGTTACTAAATCTAGCCCTGTAAGGTTCCCTTCCGCTCCTAGGCATTCTACCACGTAATAACATCTATTTAAGGGAAATATAGCGCTCTTTTTAGCACTAAGGTCCTATATTTTTCTGGATTTCTTTGATATAAGACCTGAAAAGTAGCCTAACCAAATCCCTTAGGATAGATAGGGCCCTCACCAGTTACAATAGGCTTAGATTAACCATTTTTAAAAGGGGTATAATCCCAAAAGCCTCTTTTAAATTAATAATATAAACCGTGGAACTAGTATTATATAATAGAGCGTTTTTTATGTCCTTACAGTGAAAATTAAAGCCATTATAAGACCTAATGTCTTTAATATTATTATTAGAATCACTAGAGCTAGAAGAAAAAGAGCTACTATTACTAGAGCTTTTATGTTAGGAGCACAAAGGCATGAGGGACATTATAAGAGGGCTACCTCTCTAAGCGAGGCGGATCCCTAGATAACTTATGCGCTAGGACCTAGTAGCTAGATAGTTATATAGGCATAAGGAGAAGGTATATAATAAGGACCTCTCCTATTTAGGGGAGAGGTTAGAGTTTAAAACCTTTATATACCTACCCCTAGCTATTACCTTTATAGTAGTAACCTTATTCTTCTATTATTACTTTATTTATCTCTTCCTATACCTTTAGTTATAATAAATTAAACTCTTAAACCCTTTAGGGCAAATAGACTATTAGTTATAAATTATAATATTAGAATTAAATAGGATAGCTATATAATTTACTATATATAGTAACTATATAGCTAGTGTGCTATACTTAGATAATAATATAGGATACTAAGATAGTATAATCCTAAGGTCTAATAGCCTAGATAAAAATAATAAAAATAGCACTCCTAAAGATTAAAATAATAATAAAAAGCCTACTATAGATTAGTATAATAATTATAGAGAAATTAAGTATAGTAAAGAAAAGCTAAACTAAATCCTTAAGTAAGCTAAGACTAAGCTATAAAGAGCTTAAAAGAGATAGAAAATTCTATAGCTATAGGAATAGTAGTATAGAATTAAGGTAGGTATCTTATTAGTAAGTACTAGTACTAGACTTACTAACCTTACTAAAGGACCTATAATTATATTACCTTTAGACTTACTAAGGAGCTTTAAACTTACTATAACCCTATATTACTATAGTTTTATAAAAATATAACTAAAGACTTTAGTATATAAAGGAGATTTATATAAAAGTCTTTAATATTTCTTAGTAAACCTTAATATAGCTTTTACCCTAAATTATAAGATATTTATTAATAATACTACTAAAGTAGCCTATACTAGTAGCTACTTAGTAAAGGATATAAAGTAATAATAGATATATTATATAGCTATAAATAGTTATATAGATTACTAGGACTATACCTAGGCTAGGTTTATAGATTAGCTAAAAACTAGAATAATAGATAAGAATATATAGTGCTTAGAAGCTATAAAGATACTACTAACCCTTAGATAAGAAAACTATTAGTTATTCTAGGGATTTATAAAAATATAAATAAAAGCTAAGGCTAAACTCCCTAAAGTAATCCCTATAAGACTTTATATTTATATATTTATTAATAGTCTAAATAATACTATAAAGAAGTAAATACTTAGCTAGGAGTTCCTAGTAATATAAACCTATTTAGCTAGTTAAGGAAAGAAAGTAAAAGTTATAATAAAAATAGGTTAGAATAATAACTAAAGTAATAACTATAGATAAGACTATAGATAGAAAAGGTAATACTTAAATTTACCTATAGTAAATACACTATAATAAAGTAATAAGGGAGCTATAAAATCCCCTATAGTATGCTTTAAATATAAATAACCTAGTTATATTATACTAAGATATAAAGAACTAGATTATTTTATCTATAAGAG
The DNA here is from genome assembly GCA_021950295.1 of Epichloe scottii. Taxonomy (NCBI): domain Eukaryota; kingdom Fungi; phylum Ascomycota; class Sordariomycetes; order Hypocreales; family Clavicipitaceae; genus Epichloe; species Epichloe scottii. The sequence goes on along the minus strand of CP083247.1, from coordinate 3,721,671 downwards.
TATAAGCTATATAATACTATTATATAGGAATAATAGTAACTAAGTAGTAAGGTAAGATATAAATAAGATACTAATTAGCTTTACTTAGGCCTAGGATAATGCCCTTACTAATAAATTATCTAGGGATATAAGAATAAAAGTTTAGATATTATTATAGTAAGATTATAAATAGGTAGTAGTGTTTATACTACTTAATATAAGCATAATAGAATTAATTATTTACCTAAAATTATTATTAAAGGTAAATTAAGCTAATATATAGAAAGATAATATATTACTTAAAAGTATAGCTAAGACCCTTATTCTATATTAAGGGATCTTAAATTAGGTTATCTTAGTAAAAGATAGCATAGGCTATGTAAGAATATACTAAGTTTACTACTATATTATAAATACCCCTAAGAACCTTATCCTAGGAATAGACTAGGCTAGAATATATAAGCCTATAGTTATATCTAAGAAAGAGGGACTATAGAGATACCTTATTATAAGAGATTACCTTAACTTTATATTTAGAATATAGTAAGTAAGAAAAGAAGTAAAACGCTTATTTATAGCGTTTTTACTTTATTTAGTATTAATTAAGCTTATAAACCTACTAAATAAGAATAAAAAAGATAAGAATATTAGCCCTATAGTAAGTAATACCTTAACTTATAATAGCCTAACTATAATTAAGGTATAAGATACCTATATAATAGGTAAGAAGAGTTTTATTACCTTAATAGACCTTAATAGTAAGGTAGTAATACTAGACCTAGAAGAGAACTATAAGCCTAAGTTACTAAAGGTATATATAGAGTTTAAAGATATATTTTCTAATAAGCTTATAGGTATACTTCCTAAGTTAAGTAGTTATATATATATAATTAAGTTAGAAAAAGGAAAACACCCCTTAGGGGCTAATATATAGTTTAGCTAAGAAAGAGCTAGAGATACTTAGAGAGTACCTAGCTAGTATATAGTATAAAGGATAGATTTAAAGATTAATTAGCCTAGCTAAGGCCCTAATTTTATTTATTTTAAAGAAAGGAGGTAAATTAAGGCTTTATATAAATTATAAGGGCTTAAATTAGATTATAATAAAAGATAAGGCACTATTACCTCTAATTACTAAGATCTTAAATTAATTAAAGAAGGCAAAGGTTTACACTAAATTAGATCTTAAAGATATATACTACTAGCTATATATTTATAAGGGAAATAAGTAAAAAACAGCCTTTTAGTGTAAATATAGTTACTTTAAGTATCTTATAATACTATTTAGGCTTATAAATATGCCTATAATCTTCTAAGAATATATTAATAGTACCCTTAAGGGCCTTATTAATTTAATTTATATTATTTACCTAGATAATATTCTTATTTATAGTAGTAATATAGAAGCATATAAGGGTTATATTAAATAGGTCCTTTATAAGCTTTATAAAGCTAGCCTTTTTATTAACCTTATAAAGTATAAATTTTTATATACTAAGGTTAAATTCTTAGGATTTATAATTATAGAAAAAGGTATCTTAATAAAGCCTTCTTATATTAAGGCTATTATAACCTAGCTAGTACCTTATAGTGTGTTTAATATCTAGTTATTTCTTAGTTTTACTAGATTTTACTAATGCTTTATTAAAAGCTATAGTAAAATTATAATTTTACTAACTAATTAACTTAGGGAGATTAGCTAGTAACCTTTAAGCTAGAGCCTTATAAGTTAGTAGTGTTTAGGGAACTCTAGTAGTAATTCTAAGAAGCACTAATTTTAGTTTATTTTAATTTACTAGTATCTTTAAGAGTAAAGACTAATATATTAGAATATGCTATTAGAGTAGTCCTTATAATATTAGTACTAGGTTACTAGCACCTAGTAGTATATATATTAAGAAAGTTAAATAATATAGAACTTTATTATATAATACTAAATATAGAGCTTCTAGTAATCTAAGAGGCTTTTTAGGCTTAGAGACACTATCTAGCTTATTTAATATATCTAATTACTATTATAACTAATTATCTTAACTATAAGTACCTAGCTATAAAGCTAAAGCTAAGTAGTAGGTAGGTTATAGTATTAGATAAGCTCTATCTATTTAATTTTATAATTATATATAGGGTAAGGAAATTAAACCTAGCTAATATACTATTAAGAAGGTTAGATTATATTAATAAAGAGAAAAAGCAAAGGTAGTATCCTTATAATTACTAATATTTCTATTAAAGTTTATAGAGGTAAAGTAGTAAGGATATAGCGGTAAAACTACTAATACTATAAGGTCTATTTATTTATTATCTAGTAAGTTAAATATTAAGTTATAAAGGCGCTATAATAGAACTACTAATATCTAGTGTTTTAAGAAAACATAACTTAAATGTATTCTAGAAAAGCCTATAAGTCTAGGATCCCTTATAGGAGGGATTATAGCAGGGATTTTAGATAGTTTATAGCGAGAATATTATAGTAAAACTACTAATACCTAGCATTTAAAATTATTATATAGCTAACTAAACCCTATAAGTCTAGGATTCCTTATAGAAGGAATTATAATAAGGATAGTAAATAATAAGTAGTAAGATAGTTATAGTAAAATTACTAATACTTAATAAGGCTTATTATTTAATTATATTTTACCTATAAGTCTAGGCATATAAAATAAGCTAATCCCTTATAGAGATATTATAGCTAGGATTTTAATAGTTAGGAGAACTTTAGTAAAGTTAAACTTTACTATATTTAAAGAAGGCTTAGATTCTCTAATTTAAGTTTTATTATTTAAAGTATAATAAAGGGATACCTTTATTATATAGTAAAAGTTACTACTAGAAAGCAATAACTTTAGAATATTATAAATATAGTCTATTAGGCCCTCTAAGCTATTAATATTTAAAGACTAAGTTTTTATTCCTATAGAAATAAGAAAAGAAATTTTACTACTAACCTATAATAACCCTACTACTAGATATTAGGGAGTTAGTAAGACACTTTACTAAATTATAAACTAATACTATTAGCTAATAATAAAAAAAGACACTAAGTTATATATAAGCACTTATATAAATTATTAAGTTTTAAAGCCTAGGTTATTTAGACCCTATAGTAAGTTAGTAGCTTTACTAGTGCCTAATTACCCCTTTTAGAAACTCTTAATAGACTTTATAATAGGATTACTACTAGTAAAGAATAGAAATTAGACTTATAATATAATCCTAGTTATTATTAATTATTTTATAAAGTATAGTATTTATATCCCTATATTTATATAACTAACTAGTAATAGGCTAGTAATAGTGTTTTTAGAATATATATTTAAAGACTATAGTGCCCTAAAAGGTATTATTATAGACTAAGGATTAATATTTACTAGTAGGTTTTAGAGAATATTTTACTACCTTATTATAATAAAGCAGTAACTAAGCACTGTATTTTACCTATAAATAAATAGATAGATAGAATATTTAAATTAAGTTCTAGAGTATTATCTAAGGGCTTTTACTTATATAAAGTAAATAGATTAGGCTAATAATTTACTAATAGTATAATTTACTTATAATATAAGTAAGTATATAGTATATAGCTATATACTTACTAAGGTACTATAAGGGTATAACCTAAGGGGGCTATATTAAGTAGTTATATAAATTCCTCTAATAAATAATTAGGCTAAGGCTAGAGTCTAGAAGCTAAGAGATAAGTATACTATAATTAAGTAGCTCCTAAGTAATATATAAGCTTAGTATAAGAAATATTATAATTTAAAGAGAAAGCTAATAAGATTTAATATAAGTAACTATATTTTACTATTAATAAAGAATATTAATTTATAATACCTTAGTAAGAAGCTCTTAGTAAAGTACCTAGGCCTCTATAAGATTTAAAAGGAGGTTAGGAGTTATAGTTTAGTATACTAATTATAGTTACTAGCTAGGATATACTTATATAATATTTTTAATATTATAAGCCTTAAGCCTTTCTATAGGGACCTAAGTAATATAGTTAATATATCCTTATTATAAGATAATATTAAGAATAATAAAGAAGAATTTAAAGTTAAGAGAATTATTTTATATAGGTATAATAGTAAATACTATAAATATCTAGTAAAATAGAAAGACTATAATAATTTAGAGAATTTATAGGTATTAAAGAGGGATTTTATCTTAAAAGATATTATTAATAATTATAAGTAGTAATTATATAGCTAAATTATAGAGATAAAGTTACTTCTATAGGTTAAAGAGGGTAAAGTTTAATAATAGTATTAATTTTTAAAACTATAATCTAAATAGCTATTTACTTACTACTTCTTTATAGGGATATTAGTAACTATAATAACTTTAGCTTTATTATTAGAAGATTCCTTATCTCTATAAGTATAGGCCTAAATTTCTTCTAGGACCTCTAAGGGCCTAATATAAATAAGGAGTTAAGTAATAAATAGTATAAACTAGTAGTAAGTTAGTAGGATATAAGCTATAAAAATATTTAAGAAACTTATTATTAAGCTAGTTATAGCTATAAAGTAAAGGTAGTTTATAATTTTAATTTAAGTCTCTAAGTTAGTAATATTAAGTTATTATAAAAATATAGTATACTTATTAGCCTTTACCTTATAAGTAGTATTAGTAGTAAGGTAAGTATATTTAACTTAGCTATATTAATTAGTATTTTTATAAGATAATAAAGTATTATAAAGTTTATAAAGAGTATAAATAAGAGCCTAGTAGTAAGTTAGTAATTATTAAGTTATATATTAATAAGGGTAAACTTATAATATTAGTATAAAAGTGTATTCCTTTAGGAATAAACTAAATTAAGTTAAATAGCTTTTTATAAAGCTAGGTAATTCTATTAGGGCACTAGTAGTATATTAGTAAAGAACTTATTTTAAGGGTTAGGATAATATATGCTAATATAGAGTTTATTATTTCTTATATAATATATATATTTTATAGAATTATCTAAGTAAGTTAGCTAAGGATAGTAATAAGGTAGTAGTGTAATTATACTTAAGGAGTAACTATAGTTTTTTAGAGTAGCTTTTCCTTTAATAATATATTAAGGCTTAGTACTTTTATTATCTTAAGTAATAATCTTCTAGATAGTAGCTTACTAAGTATAATATAAATAAGGTATCTTAGTATTACTAGTACTAAGTTAGTAGTAAGACCTCTATGCTTAAGTAGTAAACTTATATAGTTAATTTACTTATTTTTATATATTTATAAGGGGATTTCTTAGAAACCTTAGTAGTAAGAGTAAGTATAGGACTAGTAAAGATAGATATAGTAGTAAATATAGTAAGCTAGTAAATAGTTAGTAGCACTAAAGTAGTAGAGAAATTTAAGGAAGAAAGGATTATTTAAAGACTACTAAATAATAGTAATATAAAAGCTACTATTAAGCTAGTAAGGGTAACTTATAAATTTAAGATAAGGATATTAAAGAAAGAAATAATAAGGAAAGAGGGAAAACTAGCCTCTTTTATAAGGGATAGCTAACTCTTAAGTAATTTATAAGCCCTTAAGTAATCTATAAGCTACGTATAATAAATTAATAAATTAGAAAAATCGCGGTTATAGCTACTACTATTAGAAATATAAGCTAGCTACGCGCACGTAGTAAAGTTAGGATAAATTTGCTATGATTTATAAATAAAGCTATTTAAATTATTAGGACTAGGGACCCTATCTATTTAACCTAATTATAAAAATTAATATAAGTTATCTAATAAGGGGATTTAGCTATGTAAAAGCTAAGCATAGTTAGGTCTTAGCGTTAAAGCTATAAGGTAATAGTAATTAATAGTAAGCTAGCTATATAAGAAAATAATTAGGACTTAATATTATTAAGGTTTTATTTTTTACTAATGCGTTAGGGCGTAAGGGATTATAATAATCCTGCGTTATACTATAAGGTTAAAGAATAGTCTTAGAAGCTTCTAAGTAGTGTACTTACCCCTAGGTAGTAGTTTATTATATAATTAAGGATAATTATATATAGGGGGTATTATATTAGGAGTATAAAGGCATAAGGGATATTATAAGAGGGCTACCTCTCTAAGCAAGGCAAATCCCTAGATAACTTATACACTAGGACCTAGTAGCTAGATAGTCACGTAGGCGCAAGGAGAAGGTATATAATAAGGACCTCTCCTATTTAGGGAGAGGTTAGAGTTTGAAACCTTTACGCACCTACCCCTAGCTATTACCTTTATAGCAGCAACCTTATTCTCCCATTATCACTCTATTTATCTCTTCCCACGCCTTTAGTCGTGACATTTTATAGCTAACCTTATAATTGCTATTACTAGGTTTCTTATATGGTTTTAGAGCTCCGTTAGAAAGGTTGAATTTTCCTAGCATAAAAGAACCTTCTTAAAGGTCTTTATTATCCTTCTTATCCTTTTTATCTAATTTAGGGCCTTTATAGCCGCCCTTTTTCTTCTTCTTAGAAGAGCCCTTATTTTCTTTAGGGTCTTTTTCCTTTTTTTTTTAACCTTTAGGGGACTTTTCTTTCTCTTTAGTGCCCTTTTTATAGTCTTTAGCCCTATAATTTAAGGCTTTAGATACTATAGATAACTTATCCCTCTGTTTAGCTAGAAGGTCTACTATTAAGAACTAAAGATTTAGGGCATCTATAGGAGCCCCTATAGCCCTATTTGTACGCATACTAAATCATTACCTTTTAGCCTAAGCAGGGAAGGTTAACTTTAGGGATTAAAGATATTAATCAGAACCCTAGAAATTAATAATCTAGCTAGTAGATTATTAAAGACTGCATTAAAGGACTCTAGGGATCCCTTATAACCTTGAAAATTTAGGTTATGGAATTTTAAGTATAGGGACCCCTCTGGATTTTAACGCTATAAGAATATTGCCTAATAAGGAATTTATAGGCATCTTCTAGGTTCTTTTGCTAAGTTATAGTAGCTTAGGGCCCTTCCATATAACTATCCCTTAGTAATATAAGGATAATAGCTTAGTTAGCGTCCCCTAGCACCCTAGAATCCTCTGGATTATCTAGAAAATTAGGCATGCCTAATGCTCTAAATTAGATAGCTAGGGCTTGTTTCTATTGATTGAAATTTTTAGCTCCTTTAAGCTTTGTAGTCTCTAGGAAGCTATAAACCCTCTTATTAAATTCTTTAATAATAGAGTTATTAAAAGCAGCTTGCATAGAACTAGATTCTAGTTCTTAGACTTAAATAGGTTATTGCTATTAAATTGGCTGCTAAATTAGCTATTAAATTTGGGGCTTGCTAGCTTCGACACTCTCTATACCTCTATTTATAGCCATAGTTAAGCTTTCTAGCTTTTCTAATAGCTAGTCTATAGTGGCTTATTGCTTAATAACTTGCTCTGTAAGCTAGTTATTTAGCACCTCTTGCGGACTTATCTCAGGGACTTGTTGCCCTTGTTCTAACTAATTAGTACTTATCTTCCTATTTTATAGAAGGAAAGTCTTCTATTCTCACAGATATTCCTTTTTTTATAGAAGGGAATTACTTCTATCCTTACTAATATTCCTTTTTTTAGAAGGGAATTACTTCTATTCTCGCTTTAAGCTTCCTGTTTTATAAAAGGGAAGTCTTCTATTTCTAACGAATTTCCTTTTAATAGAAGGGAAAAGCTTCTATAACCATAATTAATTCCTTTTTATAGAAGGGAATAGCTTCTTTTTTCCTATTTTATAGAAGGGAAATCTTCTATAGGGTGTGTATAAGCAGTCTAAAAGAATTAATAGTAATAGAAGGTTATGGCAGATATTACTATTAAATTCCAATTTAGATAGCTTTTATAATAGCTAATTTATTAATAGAATTAATTTTAGGGACATTATACAGGCAATGCGGCTTAATTTAGTTAAGAGGTCTAGCTAACTAGTCTTTCTCTTATAAACCCCTAACCACATTAGTGAATTTAGGTTACTAGCTAGGTCTCTAGGGTTACTTTTGATTTTCTATAAAATTTATTTATATAGAAAAACCAAAAAATTAACTTACCACTATATTAGCTAGACACCTATATGCACTAAATTTTTAACTAAAAAATATCTTTATAAAATTTAAAAGCCTTGCTTTATAGCTCTAATTTGCTATATGTAAGACTTTTATATAACCTCTAGTTATTAAGAAAATCGCAGTTAAAGATTAGGTATAAGTTATATTACCTTCCTAATTTAGTCTAGTTACTATAGCTAGGGTTATAGCTATATTGTAGCCATAATTAACTTAGTAAGTTATTCACTTAACTTAGTCATTTAATTAACTTAGTCATTCACACAGTTAGTCGTAGCTATTAACAGCTGTAACGTGACTATTAACGGTTATTATATAACTGTTAACAGCTGCAGTGCAGCTGTCAGGCTTGCAAGCAACGCAAGCAACAACAAGAGCCTTATGACTTAGAAAAAGGGCTATAAAAATAGGTCTTATTTTTAATAGTTATAACATCTCTTTCCTTTTAACTCTCTTTTTATCTCTCTTTTAAATTATAACTAACTAATAAGAGTTCTTAATTGCTTTTTCTCAACCTACTTATAAGCCTATTAAAGAATAAGTAAATCTTTCATATAAATCTTTTATTTATCTTTACTTTTATACTTACTTTTCCTACTTTTCTTTTAAAAGAGAAAAACTACTAATAGTATAATTATTAGGATACCTTTAAATAATTATAAGGAAAAGTAAAGCACTAGCGCGTATACATAGGCTATAATTAGGTGCACACTAGCTACGCTATAATTAGCCACACATATATGCAAGTTACGACGTGACTCGCAATCCCCTTAAGACCTTTGGCTACGTAGCCCCTTAGCTAGCTAGTTAAATCATCTATCACAACATTATTCAATACAACACATTGATTGCACTAGTGCATCACCACCTTAGTGATCTAACAGTAGCATTGTCACATGCCAGAACCCAGAAGACAACGATAAACCGTCAGGCAATTCTCTACCCTAACATTAAGTCATTTCCAGAGTGAAAACAATCAGATTAGGGTATCGTCTTAGGCGATTAAGCCTCAAAAAATTGCTAGATGTACCCATACTCTTTATAAAGAGTTGGCTGGTCAAAAGGAGGATTGTGGCAACAACGCTAAACAATGGAGCTCGCTATGGTATTGGGTATAATAAGCAGGCTCAGTGTGGCACGGACATATAGGGGGATAAGAGCACCTTGTCTGGTGGCGTGGCCACGTCCAATTCTCCCAACACTTGAGATACTAGCACAGTACACGAATCTTCTAAATGGCCTCGACAAACAGTACCATTGATCAACATCATCAAGTCCCCTTCGTCGGGGGCCCCTACCGTCCAAGATAGAATTAACGTCAAATTCCTTTACGAGTCTTCAATTACCGACTTACTCATACACCTCCTTCAGTTACGTCCTTGCGAAGTACCTAGGTATCTTCCAGGTACGCCTAAAGCCTCTGAAAGGTATTTCAACGCCAAAATAGTTGTTTATTCAGACAACATGATGAAAGTACAATACTACACTGTACGAAGCATTAAAATAATATGTCAAGTAATTGAAGTTCTAAGCATGCCGTGCTATGCAACACAACGAGGAATTCTGCGATGCTACCGGACCTTCCCTGTCAGTAACAGCTCAGCATCGTGGGTGCGCGGGAGTCCGCCTGCCCTGCTGAAATCGCCACGCGAGTTATGTACTGGTATGTATAATAAAAGATCAATCGATCGAACAATACCAAGAATTCACTGCCGCAGCAAAACTTCCGTAGTCGAACAATCATTGTGTGTTGCATGCGGAAGATTTCAGGTTGAGTGGCGGCGCAGACAATACTAAAGGAAACAATGCAGTATTTCCAAGCCTAGACCAGTCGCCACGCAAGCACCTCGAATAAGTCACCGAAGTGGCCAATCCCATTAGATATTTGGATCATGTGGGATTGGAACAAACAATATGAATACTCGTCTTGAACCGAATCCACTCGGGCAGACACTACTGGAGCTCAACGGCGATAGCCTCGAGGGAATAATGATGAACAATATCAAGCATGTGTAGTACTCGCCAACCATGCAGGTTGGACCGAAGCACTAAGTACTAATTTAACTATGAGCCAAGAAGAACGATACCGCTCGAGACTCAGAGCCTTCAAATACATAAATCGGAGTAGCTTCCCCTTCAAAATTCCGCTCATCATCAGAAAATCAAGCTTCAATCACTCGATAAGATCATTGCTCGAATCAGTCAAACCCTCCTCTCAAAATCAATATGCCTTCTACCACAACCAATGTTCAGGCCACCAAGGCCACCACCACTTCCAACGAGGAGAATGCTAACATGGCGAGCTATGTTGGTTGCACCATCATGTAAATGACCTTTTATGCCACCGAGGCCGGCTTCAGAGTTATTCCAGTACACCAGAACAACTGAAGCACACACAACCTCTCCCTTCACCAATTGCCGGTCAATCATTACGAATTTGAAGGAATGTGGATGAAGACTGTTTTATTTTCAAAGAATGACCCTCGCAACAACATCAGACACTTGCCCTTGGCTCTCGACAGCGACACCACTACTGTCGTCAGTCGGATGATGATTTATGTATTTGTTTTTCGAGATCGATGGATTGGAAGGTGATTGATTATGGGCAGGCCTCTCAGTCAATGACTTAATTGCAACGTTCAATATTTTATATATTGTTCTCACGAGAGCGCATTTTTGAATAGTCTTGGTCACGGCCTTGGTCACGCACGAAGTAGATATTACCTAACAGAAACATGAAATATTTGATGTGTTCTGTGAAATACACGTAAGACAAAAGGACAACTCCTAATTTAGTTGTGATCAAAGGAGCATCAAGTGATAATAGAACATCACGCCATTCTGAAACTTTAAATTGTCCAGCAACGCTACCTACGTCGCTTCCAATATCGATAGGCAAGTGCACTTTTCCTTCAATATTGGAGTGGGTGTACGTGCTTCTTACTTCAAGGGACGCAGTGAAAAGAAACATCAAGTCATTACTTGATCATTATCTTATGAAGAAGTCCGACGTCCTTCTGCTTTTTGTTTACGAATCTCGGTGCTACTTATTTTGCCTGCGAAGTTGTTGGCAGCCTTTTCGTTCTCATTTCCGTTATCAGTATCAAAACTCACATCCAGTACGTCGATTTCGTACACTTTCAACTGAGACCAGCCTTGGCTGCGTCGCTTCTCGTTGACCACTGCTCCACCACTTCTGGTTTCTCCAGATACGACCAAGGCTTCAATTGCCTCTTCTTTTGCAGTCGGGCCGTAGACATCATGAAAGTCTACACAACGCACGAGGATAGAGCCATCTCGGTATCGTGCGTGTAGTTCCTTGGTCTCGGCTTGGACGGCTTTCATGCGCGTGGTTGCTGTAGTGGAAGTAGAGAGGAGGGTAGAGAGAAAATTGATCACAGAGCGGGCACGAATATCCCACGACTGCAATTCCTCTGCATACTTTTTCTTGACGAGTAGTTCGTCGCTAGAGATGCCGATGACCAGCTCGCATTGGTGATCTGTCTTCGCGCCAGTATCTCTAACTTTCAATAGGAGAACAGCTGTATGGAGGAATAACTTGTGACCAGGATGCAAGTGATCGAACGTACCACCCAAGCAAACCTTAGAGTAGCCTTCACAAGCATCGCCCATAGACTTCTCAATGGCTTGATCGGCGACTAGAGCAGGTGCCGGCTTTGATAAGCTGAGACCTCCTCAACAGCCACAAGCTGCTTGTGCTGCAGCTTTTGACTTCCCTCTGAGTATTTTAAGAAAGAGGCCAGAAGCTCGTAGCCTTGTTCACTGCTAGGATGAAATATTTGTCTCCACGGGTGAACAGTAGAGGCAAAGGTAGCCAAGTCCAGGATTGTGCTACTGTTCGGTTCGTATACGCCCCTGGAATTTGGCTTGTACAACCCTTCGGAAGCTCGACTATGGTCGATGAGCACTACGCGTATATCAACAGCGCCTGGGTCGTCGGCCTCAAGATCGCTGGCGATTGATCTTTTCGCACATATAGAGGCCACTAAAGAATATATCTCTGCCAATATGGACTGTGATCTTCGCCAATACACTAGTCGTATGTTGTCTCTTTCGGGTGTCAGAACTGTAGAAGCAACGGCGACAACAAGAATTGGCCCAACGCCGCCTGCAGTGCTGGATCCGTGTTCATTGCTCAATCGTGATATTATGGAGTCAAGTGGTTCATAATATGCCGCTCGAACCGTCACCGCTGTGGCGGGTTCTGGGGAGAGGGGAGAAGTAGTAATGACGGTGCGTCTGTCAAGTCTGGTGATGGCGGCATGGCAGGGAACTCGCTGTAATGATGACTAGGTTGTGATGGGCGATGATATCCAGTGAAGGGGATCATGCGACTATGCAGTGCGGATACTTTCCCGGGAATCTCGCGGTTAGGAAGTATGTTTAGGATTTGATTTGCTGGATATGCTAAACCATCTGAAATGGCGCTTTCAAACACGGTCTTTTAGAGACCAACAATTGGCACCAATGCAAGGACATGATGAGATGACAGGTGGGTCAGAGGAAAGGCGGTGGCGTGCATGCAACGGCAGAATTTTGTAAGTTTTCTGGAAGGACGAATATTTTGGCTTGGAAGATCCAGAGTGCCAGTACATTTCCTCCCACCATTAGATCTCCCCGCCGCCAAATCGAAAAAAATGGTCACGAAGAGCCGCCTGCGCATGGCTTTAGCCGCCGAGAAAGGAATTGATTACAAAAAATTAAAGCAACAGAAAAAACACAAAGAATATCTGAAGCGAAAGAATTCTACATCACAACTTGGCGGGGCACCATTGCATGGTGATGAGAACGACGAAAATGAAGACGAGGGTCAGAATAGGTTGAATGACGATTTAGAAGAAGAGGTGAAAAATGACGATGAAGTTGAAGATGAGAGGGTGAGCAGTCAGCTTCTCTATAGGAACGTGTGTCTCTGAAATGCAGACGCTAATAAAACTTGCAGTTGAACTTTGGCGCTGTCGACGAGACCGACACTTCTGATTCAGAAATCGAGATGGAGGAGAAGATCGAGAGAAGATCAGCGAAGAATGATAGAAAATTCAACTCGAGAAAATCTAAACAGGACGAAGAGGAAGAAGAGGACGAAGAAGATATTCCTGTCTCGGATCTTGAAGATCTCGACGACGAGGACAAAGAAGACCTCATACCCCATACCCGACTTACCATTAACAACACTTCTGCTCTTCTAGCGGCGCTCGATCGCATCTCTATTCCCAAAGATCGGCGTACAACTTTCGCATCCCATCAGTCCATCTCCTCCTCTATTAAGACTGCTGAATCTATCCCTGATGTCTCCGACGACCTGCAGCGCGAGCTCGCCTTTTATTCTCAATGTCTTGAGGCTGCCAAGGCAGGACGCGCAAAGTTGCTTGCAGAAGGTGTACCATTTTCACGGCCTAAGGATTACTTCGCCGAAATGATCAAGGAAGATGCCCACATGGAGAAGGTCAAGGCCAAGCTTATTGAAGAAGCGTCTGCCAAGAAGGCTTCTGCAGAAGCACGAAAACTCCGTGACTTGAAGAAATTTGGCAAGCAGGTGCAAGTAGCCAAGCTTCAAGAGCGACAGAAAGCTAAACGCGAGACCCTTGAAAAAATAAAGAACCTCAAGCGAAGTGAGTACACCTATGACAGGCTTTTACATTACCCTTCTTGCATTTTTACTTCAGGTTTATGTTTTGATCATTTGAAATGCTGATCCATTGTTCTTCATTTAGAGCGCCAAGAGTCTGGAGGTGATATGACCACGAACGAAGCAGACATCTTTGATGTCAGCGTCGATAATGAACTCGCTAAGCACTCTCAACGTAGTGGCCCTCCCGGACGAGGCGGCTCCTCGAGTGGCCCAGGCGCGAAGCGTCAGAAGAAGAACGAGAAGTACGGTTTTGGAGGCAAAAAACGACATGCAAAGTCTGGAGACGCCATAAGCTCAGGAGATCTATCGGGGTTCAATACCAAAAGAATGAAGGCTGGTGCCAAGACGAAATCCCGACCAGGCAAGAACAGACGCAAGGCTATGGCATCAAAATGACAACTCTCCCTGTCTTGACTTTCTCTGTACATGATCACTCTTCAAAACATGATTCTAGTTAGGTGTCTACATCGTATTAATCCTTTGTCAGGCAGTTGGTCTTTTGAGGTTGCTACGTGCACGGCAATCCATGGCGCCCGGTGAATCGAGAAGTTACATTTAAATGAATTTGAGTAAATATGTTTCTTGGAAGTGTTTTGATTTGGACCCTCGCATTCCCCATCTTACACTGCGAACAATCCAGCCATCTGCCTCCACGTTCGTGTCATAACGCGATGAATTGAGTTAACAGGCAAATTCATCTCACGATATGGATGTCTGCGATAGTGCTCTCGAGTAACAAAGGGTAGCAGGCAATGACAGTTCAAAGCTGCATCGTAATATCATTGCGCATTCATCTATGACTCAAAAGGAAAAATAGAATAAGAGATTCAGAATAGCCCTGCCTCACGCCAGCTATCATATAATACTACTTGTGGCTGCGGCCCTACATCACACGTCTTCCTAAGCGTGATAAATGCCGTCGGCGCTGAACTGCCCCTCTCTGCTGGCCTTCTATACCTTCAGTTCTGTTCAGGTCATTAAGAACTCCCTCCGTTCAGATAGACACAACCTTTGGTTCAAAGCGGCCCACTGTTGTTTAACAATCGTCATTGAGAGCCTTCTTGTGCTATTATTGGATGTAGGGCAGGCGCTCGCCCCTCAAGCTAGGTTGCTGGAAAGGGTTCGGTTGCGTTGTGTTGGTCTTATGCTCATATCATTTGGTGTGGTTCTTGCAGCTCATCGTGCCAGCAGCAACTAGCAAGGAGATGGGAGTCGCCGTTGGAAGCACCCCCATAATAAAATCGGGTATGATAAAACCTAGGGATTGCAAAAAATAGAAACAATAGAAGGCAGTATGCACTGATGCTAAAATGTTATGACTTCGCCCAGGACGCCGTTTAAACCCGTGGTATCGAGATGAATGCCTTGCGCGATCAAACGCTTGCTATGCAGTTGCGACCTTTCCGCACAACGTTGAAAAGAAAACAAAGAGACGCTGTGGCGACGTCATTAAGACACGCTTTGAGTTTATCACCATCTACTGCGAAGCGGCTACACACCAATGGCGGTGGAAGGCCCATGCGCTTTTCTGGCATTCCTTGCTGCAGTATTTGGTACGGCGACATCGGCGACACTTAGCGAATTGTCTTGTATACTCCTCCCATTTACCACATTGATAGTAGGCACATTGTCGAATGCCACCGCGAGTATCGTCCTTGCGGCACAAATTTCGCATGACGACTCCGGCCCAGTATTGCATATCCGTGCTGTGGTATCGAACGGTAAACTTTTCAACGAGAGGAAAGAGGTTGAAGTCATTGGGAAGAATATACTCCTCATCAGAGGCGTCACAATCCTCCAAGTCAATAGTTTCCTCGTCTCCATCGAGAGCGGCGAGATTCATTCCCAGTGAAAGTTTTGGCACGAGGTGACTCTTCTGGAAGTACGTTCGCAGGCCGCAATATTTCGAGACATAAGCCAGCAGCTGCAGAGACATAAGCACATCTTCCTCTCGCGGCATGACGGCAAGCATCTGTGGAGTTGGTATGAAATGTCTATCAAGTAGATACCTTGGTACGGTCGAGTTTGGTGCCTGTGGCTGGGGTGGCGTCACCATGGTCGGGCGATTTGGAGACAAACCCATGGGTGGTACGGGTGTTGGGTTTGCGGTATTTCCTATAATGCCGTCCAAAGCTGCTCGATGTGTAATGTTGAAAGCGCCAGGGTCTTGGTGCGTCTCCGAGACGGTGGGGGTAGTGAGTTCTAGTGAAGATCCTGCGAGCATGCTTTCTCCATCCTCCATGGAAATGTCCTGAATTCCCACCGTTGATTGCATGTCTGTAGTGCCAGCCATGTCAGCATCGGGAGACTCATCCGAAGGCATGCTGTCAGCATTTATGTCGTCTGTTTCTATGGTGGAGTTCTGATGTCTAATAGATGGTCTTCTGCGAGTTCCATCGGTAGCATCCAGCGCAGCTGTTGCGGCCGCGGCCGCTGCAGCTGCAGCAACCACATTGATGACCGGCCCAGGCCCTACGGCTGGCGAGCGGAGCTGAGAGGGGGAGTGGTGTAGTTGGCGAAGTGGGTTGGGATCCAACTTCCCCTTGGCCGAATAGAGCCATAGATGCCAGACGGTCAGCGTCACGAACGGGTCGAACAAAGCTGCCAATGCCATCTATTGCCGGTATTGTGACATGTGGCTGGGTTGTCGCGCCGCCAGCAAGATTATTAGCATGGTGTCCATCAATGCCTCTGAAGCCATATCGATGCCGACTTTGTGACGTCGCCGGTTGGTCGGGTGTGGTGGCAAGTGCTTGAGATGATGACGATGCAGGCGCTGATTCGGGAGTAACCTGAGAGGCGGCGGTAGATGGCCCGGCGTAGCTCGCAGATACGTCGATGGATGGCGGAGGGCCATGACGCCGGACTGATCGTTGTTCGGGTTCGAGCCGAGCCGAGCGATTGGTAAACGAACTTGTTGGCTTGGATGAAGCACGATGATCATGGCCTCTGTGGCGACGATGATGGTGCTCATGTATTTGTTTCTGATTGGCCTCTTCCGCTTTTTCGCGGCATTTTTCGATGATTTTGATGTAATTATCAAGAATGGTCGCGATGACTGGAACCATGTCGGCTTCCACCACACGGGTTCGCACATTTTCCGTCCCTCGAACACCAATGTTAACGACACATTGAAACGCAAGATTCCATTTCCACATGCCCATCATATCCTTGCTGCGTCCCTGTTTCAGTATGCAGACAAGTCGCTCGATGCCTCCATCAACGGTCAGAATGTCACGAATGCGAGCGGATGATGTTGTGAGGTAGGCGAGATGGTTGAGCGAGTTGATGAGCGGTAAGGTGGACGTGCAGTCGAGTGCTCGCCGGTCGTAGAGTGCCGTGGTGATGCCAACCGACGCCTTGTTTACGTTCGGGATGCTGAAGTTGACTTCTCTCATGTTGAATAATTAATCCCGTCAAAGGGGACGAGCAGGCCAACTGAAGACAAAAGTGACAACAAAGTTTTGCCTGCGGGAAGATGGCGACGTAGGATTGAGATGCCCCTCAGACAGAGGGGCTCAACAAGATGAGTATTAAAGCCAGGATGCTCACTCGAGAATATTTAGATATCGATGTGTTAATGGACGCGGCGTCGAGTGTATACTTTGTTGAGGAGGAGGGGGTGAAAGTCTGAATGTGATCAGGGTGACCGAGTGGCGGTTTGCGTCCAAGCACACTGGGATGGCGAAGGGTGTATCAGCTCAGCACCACAGCCAACGTAGTCGATGAAATGAGTCGTGATGATTGAAGCAGATGAGCGGGTGGTGTTGACGAGCAAGAAAAGCTTGTCGCAGTCGATATCGTATGGGGGATAGCGATGAGTGTTTGAGTCTGACTGTGTTTCAGGCAAGGCTGGGCCAAACCCAGACCAAGACGAGCTGAAGGAGTATGGCGAAGGGAACGTGCAGCGGCAGCGGATAGGACAGGAGTAGGTAGTCCCGCACGTCCACCAAGATATAAGTTCTCGCAGGAAGGGCGCTTGTTGCAAAAGCAGTTGGTTGAAAGGTTGATTCGAAGATGATGCAGAATACAAGTGTGCCCTTTTTAGGCAGAGTTGAAAGACGGCGCCGGACCGTGGTGTGGGAAACGGGGGTCGAAGGGGTAAGCAGACAAGCAGCACGAGGGCAGGGGAAACATCGAAGGCTGGCGGAGGTTGGAAGTTGGGCGGTTAGTTAGGCGGGTCCAATGCTGCTGGCGATTGGCGAGACACGGACTCGGGGCTCTACATGTATGCAAGCTGGTAGCGATTATTAACTGACGTCCACTTGAGCAGCTCGCAGAGACGAGTATTGACCCGACAGTACCAGACAGTACCAGACAGTACAGGACATAGCGTCATGGTGCCAAACACTGGCGACTGCACGCGCGCTCATTGATGCAATCAACGCAGAGATTCCTCGTTGATTCGACTGTCGTCTACTTCATTACGTGGGCAGGTATGGTAGTATGCTATCTCGTAGCTGATATCAGTGTTCCAGCGCCTTGTGGCCCTCAGATTAGTAGCAGGACTATCATGGCTAGACTACTTAGCCGCTTGTATTCCAAACATTTGCGGATATAACGGTCTAAGTAGGGCTGTCCTTTGCTGGCTGTCCTGAGAATATCTTAGTGGACGACTGCTTGGAAGTTGGGAAGCCACTGGCGTGCGGCAACACTTGCCTACCCACCTAATTCTTACATGCCTGAGCAGTCAAACATCATGGAATCATGGCGAAAAGTATCACTGGGAAATGTTCATCCAATAAATCAAAACAGTTGCAACACTGTGCACGACTTCAATGGCAGTTTGCCACGCACCGATGCGATAAGGGTAGCGCTAGGAGCAGATCTGATGACCAGACCAGACACGTTTACAGCATTTAGCCGTGAGAGGCTAGGCAGGTAGGTACATATGTAGGTTAGCAGTTGAGAGCAGATATCTTGACCAAAATATCCGCATTTAGACGTAATAAGTGCACCAACACTGCATGCTTTCCCTTTTCGTTCTAGGTATAGATGATGTTTTGCGGAACGACGGCGGCATGTTCACCCAAGACAAAAAAAAAGTAAATAAAATAAATCCAATGCGTGCATTTTTACTTACCCCTTTTAACCTCTTTTGACCGCCGGTGACAATACTAATGACAGGCAGAATAAACGTGTTCGAGAATGTGCAGTGATCTGGCTATGTCAGTAAGCGGTAGGAGATATGAGATATCCCACAAAGGAGGTATTCGGGCACAGCACTAGGCCAATTGTACGTGTGAGACAACAAATTTTTGGGGGAAACGCTGTCAAATGCCGAAAGTGCAGCTCTTAGTGCGACTGAGAGTGTGCAAAGTGGAAGATGCTGCATACGAAACACGGCACTTCGGCGTTTTGTATTCAATCGCCACTAATTTTTGCATGCCGGAAGTACTTCATGCCTACCCAAGCAACGACTACCCAAACCCAGGCCATGACACCTGTTAGTATGATGAGGGCTGGATAGTACCCAACGATAGGTAGAGTCGGATCGTCCTCAAGTTCTGGAGGCGCGTATGGTGTCTTGCCGACATCCCAAGCCCAAATCCATACATTGAGACAAGATCCCATGCCAATAACAAAAACAAGCCAAGTTACAGTAAGGACAACCCAACCCCACCATTCAGTTTCCGAATAATCCCAGTCAGAGTCAGGTGGGGGCAGAGCCTTTGTCGAAATCCCGGTATAGGATAACGGAGATTTTGCTTGTTGAAATGACCTGCGACGAGGGGCGACAGTTCGGGCTGCGTAATACGACTCAGAACCTGAAGATAAAGAAGCGCTGAATGGCGCTGGCCGCAAACCCTGAGCCATCTGCAGAACATCCTCCTCATCCGTGGTCGAGTTATATGGGTTTTGTTGTGAGCTTTGTTGCTGAAGTCGAGTTTCATCAATTGCTGTGTTCGTTGCCAACTGATCTGAGCCAAGGGAGTTCTGAAAGATCTCCTGACTATCTGAGGATGTGCGTGGCGCGAAGTCGGATATCTTGAGGCCTAAAGCGTCTCGTTCCGGTGTACCAGAGGCCGACGATGCAGTGCCCACTGGCTCGAAAGCAGCGGCTTGTGAGGTATCAATCGTCAAAGACTTGCTGTCCCTTCGCTCCCGCTGTGCGCCGCGCCCGAGCAGGGCCGCCTTCCTAAGGGATCCTCTCCGACGTCGCGTCTTGTGCTGTTGTGTTACGGCGTGAAGTGACGGTGACGTAGCTGAGGCTGGAGTCGCGGCGTCCTCTTCTTCGATGTCTGGGCGGGATTTGATCTCTGCAGATGTTCGCATAAAGGGAGCCTAGACAAGAGCCCAGAACCGGAGGTTGCTCGTCGAGGTGCCGAGGACAAGCTCGCGTGGTCTTTTTGGACAAAATCGCTGACTTGACTCTCCATAGCTTGTAGCTAGCATGATGCCTACCTAAAAGGCACCACGTCCGACGCAAAGTGCTCGATGCGACAAAGTCAGACTTTGTTGTGGGTTCACAAACCCATTGGTTCGGTCGCAGGTGATTTGGTATCGAGCTGAAGAAAATTAAAAGATGCAATATTTGAGTTGTGAATGCAGCTGTAGAGAATTGGTCAGAGGGGCATGAAGCAAGGTCCTCTGCTGATGCCGCGTAGCCGCGAGCCACCAACCAAAACTCCGCTGGCGGTCAAAATGGTGATAGGGTATGTATTTGGAAGCGACGATCGCTCCAGCCTGCTCTCGGCATCTCTTGGTCTCACCTGTACCAGAACTCCACAATCCCTAGAAGGACAAGCGTGATAATGAGTGACTTATGCACTTGGTACTCGGTCTTGTTAAATACGACTTAATGCTATTATAGACAGTACTTAGGCTAATATATAAATCTTGCATGTATACTCCGTAGAGGTATTCTCTATCTAAAAGTATCCTATGTATATAAAAAAATCCTCTTTACGGAGTATATAGTAGTTAGCATCTCTGTTCCTAATTAACATGAAATCCTTGTCAGCACAGCCTGCCAATCCTTTGTTTACCCCCCTTAAACCTTTTATTTTGGGCAGCAAGATGGGAACGGAATGCTTCGTCTGAGGTTTTAATCTCCAAACTTAGACCGAGGCCTAATTACTATCAGCCCAGCCGCCTGGGGCGCTTGCAGTATCGCGTACGGAGTATTGACTTCATTCACTGATCCACTACCAAAACAAAAAATCCAAACATTTGAACCACACCATTGAAACGGTACTTGTAATTGTATTATCGCATTGCATTATTGAGAGTCGCCGTCCTTCGAGATGGCACCGCCTGGAAATGAATCGGCACTGCGCGATATCATCACGACATACAATGAACTCAACAGCTCCATCATCGAAGAACTCGACTCTGAGCCGAGCCCCCTGGAGTTTATGCGCTACGTATCTCGAAACACTCCATTTGTAATTCGGGGAGGAGCCTCATCATGGAAGGCTACACGACAATGGAACGCTGCGTATCTGAAATTAGCCCTCGCGGGTCAAAATGTGAACGTTGCCGTTACACCCCACGGGTCCGTCAGTCCATCTACCCATCCCCTACAATCCCGAATTCTCAGTTACTTAACGGCTCCTAGAAATGCTGATGCACCCACATATTCACCCCAGCACTGTATCACTGTTTTGTCAAAGCCTCACGAGGAATCTCAATCCTTCGACAATTTTCTGGCGTACCTCCTACAACAAGAGAAATCGGATGAAGTACCTGAAACTACCGAGGTGCGGTATGCGCAAACCCGTCAGTTTCCCCGTCTCCGTCACCACGGGATACACGCGGTGGTTGTAATAACGTTTGCGATGAAGAAGACTGGATGTCTGACCTTGCTTAGAAAACGATAACTTTAGGGATGAGTACGCCTGTTTATTGCCTGACGCACAGAAAGACATCCCCTTTGCACGCATAGCCCTGCAAAAGAAACCTGATGCCGTGAACCTTTGGATCGGAAACTCAAAGTCAGTCACCGCGACTCACAAAGACAATTTCGAGAACATATTTGTACAGATCATCGGCAGAAAGCACTTTGTACTGCTGCCACCTGTGTGTCATCCGTGCATGAATGAGGCGCTACTGACGCCTGCTACGTATGAACGCGACGACAACGGCGGACTGAGCATTCGGCTCGATGAACATGCTGATTTGGTCCCTTTTGTAACTTGGGATCCCGACAACCCTCAAGATAACTCGACTCCGTTGTCCAAGTTTGCGAAACCAATGAGAGTAACCTTAGACCCGGGAGACATGCTGTATCTGCCAGCCATGTGGTGAGTGGACAAAGGCCACTATTGTTCGTCAATTGTGAGCTGATCTTTGCGGATGTAAACACTAGGTATCATAAAGTAAGCCAGTCCAGTAGCCCTGATGGAGAAGGTTTCGTGGTCGCTATTAACTACTGGTAAGTTTTTAGTTCTATACATGGCTGACGCCGTTGTTCGTAACCTTCTCATGTTGATGGCACAGGTATGACATGGAATTTAGTGGTCCATTGTACCCGGCTGTCTCTCTTATTCGAACTCTAACAAAGAGCATCCCTTAGTATACTTCAAGAGTCTTGTCTTCACAATTTTAGGGAGATAGAATGCATTATCCGGTATCGCTGTCTGTGCAAAATGACTTTCATTTATGTAGGCCGTGATTTCACCTCTTCTTCTGTGCACTCCTCTTCTGAGCTCTCAGCTCCTTCTTCATTCTCGGGTCCACCATACGATACCGTCCTCTGACACCCTTAGGTCGCCCCTGGAGTCCTCTGTTCAAGCCTCGTGCTACAACTAGCTTGGCAGGTTGCGAAGGCTTCTTACGAGCAGCTTTGCTCAGGAGCTTGGCTATACTGTCCGCCTTCTCCTTCTCTGTCATGCCCTCGTCATTTGCAAGCATGTCCGATTTCTTCTTAAGCTTCTCCAATCTCTGGGCAGCCTTGAGCTTCTTCCTTGCCTTAGCTTCCCGAACCTTCTTGATGGGTCGAGCATTGAAAGCCCGAAGCTTCTCTTTGATTGCGTTCGCTGCAGCTTTCGTGATTGGCTTCTGAGGTTTATCGTGTTTGCCCTCATCATCGATGAACCAATCTGGCAACCCTTCCTCTCGCGAAACGCGTGCCTATTAAAGCCGTCGTCAATCATATCATGACTAGTTTTTTGCCCGGTAGCGAGTTGATGTGCAAGCGTCATTGCTTCGGCCGTGATAATGTCAATATCTTCGAGGTCTTGTTAGCGCTCGGAAACTCCTCAAAGTAAAGCTGCATTTGCATCGTGTACTCACCCAGCTTCCCATCTGGAAGACGCTTTTCTTCTTCCCAATCTTCCTCGTGGTTAGTCTTAACGATTTCGTAGTCATTATCTGAGTCAACCTCAATATTCGCATCTGCCTTCTTCTGGACTTCCTTTCTCTTCCTTTTGCCTTGATCGATACTACTCGGCTGCTTAATTCTAAGCCCGCCGCTGCCAACTGCACCCTTGGGTTTGAGACCTGCTTCCAAATCAGGACAAGTGATATCTTTGAAAAGGTCTTGCCCAAAGAAAGCGGCAGCGCGTTTGGATAAACCGTCTGCCGATGGCGCGCTATCGTCGAGATCCGTCAAAAGACTTTTGCTGGGTACATCTTCATCATCATCAGAGGAATCGTCCTCTTCTTCAAAATCGCTAGACTCTGACTTCTGTGCAGCTTCATCAGCGGACAGGCCCTCCCATTCATCATCGCCACGCTCTTGCCTGGCCTTCTTGGCTCGATATTTTGCATCTGCCTCCGCCTTCTTCTCCCGATAATTATCGTACATCGAATCAAGCTCCCGCTCTAGTCGATCCTCTTCCTCGTCGGTTTCACTGTCGTCGCCGGCTGTCCGATCTGCTTCGTGAAGGGCTGTTTCTGTCTGAGCTTGGTTTGGCACCACTACCATTTTCCCGCGAGACAGCCTGCGTAGTGCATCTGATTTTTCTGCAGACTTCATTGAAAACATTGCACCTTCTCCGATCGGCCCTGATTCTTCCATGCCAATATCCATAGGTGCGATCATGTTTAGCTGCATACGAACAATATCTCGCTGTTTCTTCTCGTTCTCTTTGCGCCTTTCTTTCTTCTTCTTTGCATTTTCCCTGTCCTTCATATTTTGCAGCTCTTCTTGTATTCGAAGCTCTTCGTCCATTGATTCAACCTCGGCCACCTCCTCACCAGCAGGTGGCTCTTCGGCTTTCTTTTCTTTAGTTGAGAGACCAAAAATGTCTCTCACCTTGAGTCTCCATTTCAATAGCAGTTTGAAATCTTTCCGGCCCAGCACTTTGAGATCTCGGCAGCTAGTCCTAATTTCATCTGTAGTTTCGGGAAGCTTATCCAGCGCAGCCAAAGCATCATCGCCAATTTTTGGCTGCTCAAAGCTGAGTTTATTGCTGGAGCCTAGAATCGCGATGGGGTCCATGGTCTGAATAAACTCGCTGGCGGGGACTTCTTTGAATTGTATATAGTCGCCTTCTTCATAG
Organism: Epichloe scottii; assembly: GCA_021950295.1. NCBI lineage: Eukaryota > Fungi > Ascomycota > Sordariomycetes > Hypocreales > Clavicipitaceae > Epichloe > Epichloe scottii. Next base: position 3,697,561 of record CP083247.1, on the reverse strand, counting down.
CCGTCTCGCTTTCGCTTCTTGACTTCAGGGTTAAATACCTTGGCTTCATTGTTTGGCGTTGCGCCAGTAAGTTCCGCAAAAACGTAACGTGGATCAAGGAATCGAGGATCGATGCGCTTAGGGGCTTTGAACCCTCTGCAAACGACGAAAATTTCTGCAGACACGTTTCGAGAAGACGGTGGCTTTGTAGCTTCAACTTTAGTGAAGAGCTGATTCAACACCCAAAGTAATGGATTGTAATCCTTCGATCGGAAAACCTTAGTCACAAATGTTCCTCCTTCGACGAGAAATTCGGTCGCCAGTTTCATGGATTGCAAAGCGAGTTCTGCTTGGTTGAAGGAATCCTGAACCCACGCCGTACCAACGTTCGGAGCACCGTCGTGCAGAACCGTGTCAGCTTTCCAGGTCTTCAAGTGTTGTCGAATAGTGGCACGGCACTTTTCCGTAGTAATATCACTCTGGAAAGTAATTACTCTTGGGATCGGCTTGATTGGGGCCAAATCAACACCGACAATGAGACTATTGACGGGCATCACTTCGGCCGCAACTTGACACCACGACTAAGTTGAATAATAAGCTTTTGTGCTCTTGGTTTATGAGGGGAAAAGCACAGAATACCTACACCGGGGCAGCGCAAAGGTCCAAAAGGACCTTGCTCTTCTCCAAGAACCCATACTTCTTGTTCAATTGGATCAATTTGAAGGCCGCTCGGGCGCGATAACCTTTCTCTTTGGCAAGTTTATACCACTTGTCCAGACGGCCCTTGCCGTGTTTCTTCTGGATCGCCATAGCGGCGAATAAAGCAGTCGTTACAAAAGTGCGGATGCTCAATATTTTGAAATAGGCCTTTTGAGCCCAGAAATTTTGTTCCAAATGTTGCTGATAAGCTCAATCACGTGGCGATAACTGCTACAGGATGCCGTTCGCCCCACTATCAAGAGGCGGGCATGTCGCTCCCCTCCTAGGGTGCTAGGCAAACTAGGTACCAGGGTACCAGGAAGTGGAGCAGCGCCGCCAAATGCAATGGCGCCCTTAGATTGAAGATCAGACTACCAGATTCCATGGCATATTTTTGACTCATCACGCACTTGCTAAACCTGCTTGAATGGTAGTCACGGAACGCTACATCACCTTGCTTCTTTCATGATCTGATGCACGCCTGTATGCGTAACTGACAATCTACCCCCGACTAGAAACATTCGCTGCAATGAGTAGACGGGCAGTTGCCGCAGGCCTCCGGCCAGCGACGCGACGCGCATCTATTCAGGCAGTCCGACAACTGCATCGAATGCCCTCTGGAGGACTCTTACGAACTGATGCGTCAATTCGTGCGACCAGGAAACGCATGTGGTTCGAAGGCAACTCTTTCCACAATGCTGTCATTGCTCGGAATGCCTCATTTGCCCGATTCTTGCCCAAGCTAATGGTCAAGTTTGTGAGAATACCCGCCATGTTCGGCGGACTGGCCATAGCAGCTTTCGCGTGGGTCCAATATCAGGCAAATCGTATGTTGAGCAAGTCAGTATCTAGATTTCCGGCATATACTGACTCTAAGCAGAGGCTAGTATTTACGCCGTCGAGCTTTTCAATACGACGAGAGACAAACTTACGTCAACGACGACAAGCCTTTTTGACACGGCTAAAGACGTAGCTTCGCAGACTCGCCAGGGATGGGACAACACAAAAGAACAAGTGGAAACCCCGGGATGGCTCAAACGAATTCTCCGATTACATGAAGATATTGGCACTGGCAGTTCAGGCGGCCCGGGTGGCGACGGAGATCCGAAACACAGCACAACAGGTGCCGCCGTAGCTGCTGGTGCTTCTGCTGCTGCATACGGATATGAAAACTCAGACGAAACGGATCCCCGTGGTCCCGAGGAAGTTGCAAGAGATGATCAAATGATGGTTCTGACCAAAAAGATGATTGAGATTCGAAGTATACTCCAAAAAGTCGGGCAATCCAGCTCATTAGCTTTACCATCCATTGTCGTCATTGGTTCGCAATCATCGGGCAAGAGCTCTGTTCTCGAGGCCGTCGTTGGTCACGAGTTTCTTCCCAAAGGATCAAATATGGTGACGCGGAGGCCGATTGAGCTTACACTAGTTAACACTCCTGAATCAGGCGATGAGTACGGGGAGTTTCCTGACCTCGGTCTAAGGCGCATCTCGGATTTTTCCTCTATTCAAAGAACCCTTACGGAGCTCAACATAGCGGTATCGGACGCGGATTGTGTCTCTGATGACCCAATTCACCTAACCATTTATTCTCCAAATGTTCCTGATCTTTCTCTCATCGACTTACCCGGCTATATACAAGTTGTAGGGCAAAACCAACCTCTCCAGCTCAAACAGAAGATCTCAGAGCTGTGCGACAAGTACATTCAGCCTCCCAACGTCATCCTAGCCATTTCGGCTGCCGACGTGGATCTCGCAAATTCAACAGCCTTGAGAGCATCGCGTAGAGTTGACCCGAGAGGAGAAAGAACCATTGGCGTCATTACGAAGATGGATCTCGTTGATCCCACCCGCGGCGCATCAATCCTCAATGACAAACAATATCCTCTCAGGCTAGGCTACGTCGGTGTAGTCTCTAAAGCGCCCTCTGCACAGGGCCTATTCAAGATGGGCCCAGCGAATTTAATGTCTGCGATCACAAAGCACGAAAATAGCTTCTTCTCGTCCCATCCCTTAGAATTTGGCCCAGATGCGGGAGTCAATGTGGGGACAACAACATTGCGCAAGAAGCTAATGCACGTTCTTGAGCAGACCATGTCTGCCAGCCTGCAAACGACGAGCAACGCCATTCGACAAGAGCTAGAGGAAGCAACCTATGAATTCAAAGTGCAGTATAACGACCGACCGCTTTCGGCCGAGTCTTACTTGGCAGAGAGCTTGGACACCTTTAAGCACTCTTTAAGCAATTCACCGAGGGGTTTGGTCGGCCACAAATGCGCGAACTCCTTAAGAGCGAGCTGGACCAAAAAGTTCTGGATCTTCTAGCTGCCAGATACTGGAACAAGCCTATCACAGATCTCTCGGTAGCTAAACCAGAACCTGATCACATCGCGGACCTTCCAAAAGCGGAGCCTGACTCACTGTATTGGCATCGGCAACTCGACGCTTCAGCCTCGGCACTTACAAAGCTCGGAGTTGGACGGCTGGCGACCACAGTTGTGGCATCTTCTTTGCAAACCCATGTCGACAAGCTTCTCAACAACTCCAACTTTGCAACTCATCCCTTTGCTCGCCAGGCCATCCTGGAAGCAGCGTCAACAATTCTCAATGAAAGATTCTACAGCACCAGTGACCAGGTGGAGAATTGTATTAAACCATTCAAGTTTGAAATTGATATTGAGGAGCGCGAATGGTCTCAGGGACGACAACATGCGGGAGAGGTTTTAAAGAAGGAGCTACATGACTGTGAAGCAGCTTTGGGCAGTCTCGAATCATCTGTTGGAGGTCGTCGAAAGATGAAAGAGGTTATCAACTTTATTGACAGAGCGCGAAAGGGTGATATCGTGGTCGAGGGCGATGGGAGAAGTGGCGCTGGAGGCTTTAGCGCGGCTCTTCTCACCAAAGGTTTGTTGACTAAAATTCCCTCGTTGCTGTTGTCTCTACCTTGTTCACACCATGAGTCTAACGGCTGATAGGACGCGAGGCGGTCTTCCTTCGTGATCGCGCAGACATTATCAAGATGCGCCTGATGGCTGTGAAGTCTAAACAGTGCGCATCCATCAAGAACAAATACTACTGTCCTGAAGTGTTTCTCGACGCTGCGGCGTCTAAACTAGCCTCCACGGCTGTTCTTTTCCTGAATGTGGAGCTGCTGTCTGAGTTCTACTATAATTTCCCTCGGGAGCTAGATCTTCGCCTGGGACGACATCTCACAGAGGACGAAGTGGATAAGTTTGCCAAAGAAGACCCAAAGATTCGTCGTCATCTGGAAGTCATTCGTAGGAAGAAATTACTGGAGCTCGTTTTGGAGAAGATGGACAGTCTACGACAGCTTGAAGGCCGAGAACGTGACCGAGGTACCAGTGGCCGAAGGCGCGAGGGAGAGAAGCAGCGTGGTAGATGGGGCTTGTTCTAATTTTCTACAAGTTGCAACAAGGCGAGCAATTTGTGATTAGTGTCGCCATGAAATTATGACGTCCGGGAGTTTTTCGATTGCAATTCATTCTATACAGCACGTTGGCATATTCCTTTTGTTTTTGCTTCCTCTTCCTTTTGTTAATCGTCTTGTTGTTCTTTCTAGCCGTCAGTCAACAAGGCAGTGTAACTAGCGTCTCATATCCAAAAGGGGTGTTTGTGTTGTTACTAGATTCTCTTCTCTACTTGTCATATACCACCTGGAGGATTGGCGTCTGGACGCAATTAGTGTCTTGACTCAGAAATGCCCTTCTCAAACAGTATACATGAATATATATATATTTACGGCGTCATACCGGCCATTTGAAAGGTTAGGGCGAATCCTTGCTGAATGCGTATGAACAAATCATGGGTGGAATGAGTCATCATAATATTGGTTGGTTTGATCATATTCTGAGGAAAACAAGTCAAATATAAGAGCAGGCAAATGCTATCTAGCTCTTCAGGAAACTGTCACAGACCTCTCTCAGGAGCCCGCATCAGGTGTGATTTGCAAAGTTACCTCCCATCGAATGTTGCCACCAACACCATAGCCCTCACCCAACCTGTTTTGAACCAAAGCAGAGACCCGATTGCGCAATTTGCTGAGTGAGACCTCGTCATATCCCCGAGGCACGCGTACTTTTAGGTTAGCCATGCATAGTCCATAGTGCACCTGCCAGAACTGAGATTCCTCAACTCGAAATATAGTGGTGTCCGATTCGATTTCTCTCAAAACAGACGTCACACCATCGTCTCCGTTTGTCCCGCCATACGACATCAGCAGCATCAAACCCTGTGCAATCACTACACGCATGCCTACACCAAACATAGCCACTGCAATAACAGCGCAAATCAATCTGTCCAGCCAGGCGTAGAGAGAGATGGAAAGCAGCGGTAACAATGCAACAACCGCTGAGAACAGAAGTGTCAGGAAGTGGAAGGGGTTAGACAAAATGCTAGGGAGGGTAGCCAGATATGAAACTCTCATGACTTTCGCAATGCGAGAGTGATTCTTCAGTCCGTATGCTGAAACGAGCGTGCTAATGATAGCAGCCGCTGCTACCATGTCTATGGAACCCGCAGATACACGCTCATGTGCGTGTTCATGATGGGCCTCATGGTCGCCCAGGGATTCCAAGAAGTGTTTCAAATTGTGCGAAACGAGGTCAAAGCCTCCAAACAGAAGAAATATAGACAAGGCAAATCCAGCGAGGACCTCGGCTCTTTCAAGTCCAAATGGATGGCGTATACTGCTGCGGCGCCAAACTTCAAAATTTCCTAGTACCTCCACAGCGACGCAAACTGCAGCACTGCCAGCGTCGAAGAAGACTAAATGAGACAATGCCATTGCTGACAATGAGCCTTCAGACTTGAAAAAGATAAAAACCGCGACTGCCAGATGGCACAGACTCCAGTAAAGTCGGGCTCTTTGATCTTTGTCCATGCTCTTCCATGCTTCTGAAACTGTCGGTATCGGTAACGAGGCTGGTAGAACAGGAGGGGGTCTAGGGGAGGTTCTTGAAATATTTGATGCTGGGCTGAGATGCTACTATGCTTGTATCTGTGGCCGCGGCGCTGGCCAATATTCTAAGGACGATTGTCAGTTCATGGGGAAGTCTTTAGTTCGATTAGCTGAGGTAGACGGGTCCAAACGCACAGACTTGACTGGCGATGTAGATATCACCTGAGTTTGGAAATTGAAGGGATTGTGAGGAGTATTGGCGGCAGTATTTTCGGCTGAGTCACTTTCCGACGCCATGGTGTACGACGGCGAAAGAAGGCGAGCTTCCAGAGGTCGCAATGATTGATCCCTACCTACTCCAGCACCGCAGTCTGTGTCGTCGACTATGAAGATCGGAGGAGCTTCGACGCGAGATTCAGATTGGTTTATGGAATGGTCATCCTTGAACGGCTCCATGTGCCTTAGTTACGGCCGATTCTTCGAGGCATACGTATGAACAATAGACTCTGGCGCTTCAGCATTGATAAATCAGAGCCATGCTTCGGGTGGGCGTGTTCGGTGGACAGGCGAAGACTGCACGAGAAGCAGTAAAGGGCGGGAATTAATGTTGCAATATCAGTAACACGAGAATGCGTGCGATGGTGCGTGATCGAGGGGTCTGACACGTTTGCTCTTATAGTGAGTACCTATTTCAAGTGGAGAGTAGATAGATACTGTCAGGGAGAGCTCCTTGAAGCACTAGATGTGTGGATGCAGCCCGCGCATTAACTAGGATCAAACCCTCTGTAAGACAACGGTGGAGATAATATATTAGAAGTACCTCCGTAGACTAGTTATTACTATAGCGCACTATATACCTTTTAGGTATAAAAGTTAGGTACTATTTATACCTTTAATTAATTAAATTAAACGTTTTCTATTATCTATACTAACCCTTACCTTAATAGTTATAAGCCTAGGAGGCTTTTATTACCCTTTTTAATTATTATTAAAGATATAAGCTTTATTAGATATTATTAATTAATGCTTACTAATTATTAAGAGATAATTACCCTTTATTATTCTAATTAGTTAAAATACTTAACCTATACTCTAATTAACTAGTATATTTCTCCTTTATAATATCTAAAGAAACTCTAAATATAGTATTATTATTAAAGAAGGACTAGATTAAATAGTATATATAAATTAAGAATTATATAAAATCCTATAGTATCTAGGAGTATATTAACCCTAATAAGGCTAAATTACTTAAAGAACCTATAATACCTATGTACTTATAAAGAGGTTAGAGACTAGAGGTTTTACTAGATAACCACCTATTGCCCTAAGCAGAAGAATTGTGTGATGCTAAGGTGTGCCTTTGAGATTAACTTCTCTTCGCTGTTATTATTATTATCATTAGTCTACGTAAAAGCCTCTAGATAAGATTCCTATCCCCTCTTATCCCCTTTATCTCCCTTACTATTAGCATGCCTCTTATAAGAGATAATAAATACCTAGAACTTCTTCTCTAATAGTAGTATATAATAGTTCTTACTAGCTTACTATCTCTCTTTTTCCTTCTAACGTTCTATATTAGTATAGTTTAATAACTAATATCTATTCTTACTATAGATAAAGCACTGCTTAGGGCTCTATTTAGGGATTCTATAATAGCCTCCTCTTCCCTAGTTCTATTGCCTATATTAATAATCTATAAATATTACTTTAAATAAGTCTCCCTCTTAGTACTAGTAGTACTAAGTACTTCTCCTACTAGACTTTATAATAGTAATTAACTTATAGAGGTTTTCTATAAGGTTTTTAAAGCCTAGGGAGTATATATACTTTACTACTTAATATTTAGGCATACTAGTAACTATATTTAGGGTTTACTTATAAAGCTTTATATTTACTATATTAGAGAGGTATAGCCCTTTATAGATTCTCTTAAGGGTAGTTAATATAATCTTAAGGTAGTTAAGTTTACTCTTTTAGGATTCTTAGTAATAATCTTAGTAAGTATTATACTATTTTACTTATACTAGTAAAATTACTAATTACTCTTTATCTTAAAGTAATAGTAAATTTTAGTAATTATTTCTTTATAAGAGAAATTCCTTTTAAAGAGGTAGTTAAGAAAGTATTATTTAGTATCTCCTATTAGTATAATAGGAAAAGCCTTATAATAGTAACTTCTTAGAAAGTTAATCTAGTTATACTTACTCTTAAAGAGTATTATCTTTAGTATAAGAAGGTTATAGAGCTTCTTACTATAGTGGTTATTATCCTTATATATCTTTATAAACTTAGAGATCTTTTTTATAATTTACTTATTAGAGAGGGGTTATAGTATAAAAGGGGTAAATTACTAGGACTAATAATATTACTAAGACTATTACTTATAATATAATTAAGAGTATTATAAAGGTTCTTAAGGGGGTAAAGAGATTACTAGGGGTAAGAAAAGAGAACTTCTAGGGTTAGAAAATAGGTAGGTTATTATGCTTAGGGCTTTAGTAGTTTAGAAGATCTTAATCTATCTTTTAGCTATAAAGATCTTATTACTTCTTAGAGTGTTTGTTTTATTACTACTATAATTAGAAGTCTTAGTTTTTAAGTAATATAAATACTATATTCTTATAGGGAGTTCTAGAGTTCTTATAAGAGTTTACTATAAGCCCTTTAGAATATCTCTTTAGACTACCCTTTAAAGTCTTCTTTAAAGGTCTCCTAAAAGTCCTTATCTTTCTAGCCTTAATACTTACTAATATAAATAAACCTTATAATATAATTATTTAGTTTATATTATATAGCTATCTTAGGGTTTAGCTATATAAGTTCTCTCTAGTCTCTTATAAGTACCTTTAAGTAAGGTTATAATTATTTAGGTAGTTTTATCTCTAAAGGTCTTTCTTAGATCTTCCCTAAAGGTATTTTAGGCATTATGCTTTTAAGGAGGGGTAATTAGGGAGTTTTCCTTATTAATAGTCTAGCCTTTAGCGCTATTTTCTTTAATAAAGGAAATTAGGAAAATAAAAGGGTTATTAATATAATAAAGCTAGGAAGCCTAATTAAATAAAAAGAACTAAAGGGGAGACTTCCCTTTATTATTAAAGTAATAGGGTAAATAGAATAAACAGGAAAAATAGGAAAAATAGGAAAAATAGGAAGAATAGATTAAACTAGATAAAGGAGTTTATAATTATATAAAATATATAAAGTATAGAGACGCAAAAACAATTATAGTAAAAGTAATAATTAAAGGAAAGTAAAGAGCCCTAACTTTATATTATATACATAGAGTATAGAGAAGTAAAGACTATTATAGTAAAGGTAATAATTAAAGTAGGAAAGGAGGTTATAAATTAAGTTAGCTAGCTTAGCTAAGGTTATATTAATATTAGGTTTAAGTGAAATGCCTTATAGCAATAGACTTAGTTATTTAGTTAGTTTTCTTGTAATAGATAATAGGAATAATCCTATAATAATAATATCCTATAGGCCTAAGGGTTAATAAATTAATCCCTTAGAAGCCTAATAAGTCCGTAGATCTAGTCTTTTCCTTTAGCATAATCTATAGTTATGCCTCTTTACCTAAATAGTTTAGGGACTTAAGAGGTAAGTAGCTATGGCGTCTATAGAGTTATCTCTTCTTGTGATACCTAACTTATCTATAGTTATAAAGTTAACCACTAATTAGTGTTAGTTACACTAAGGTCCTACGCAGGTAATAATACAATAATTCCGTAGTATTAAAGTTAATTATAAATTGATTAATTAGGAAAGAGAGAAGAGAGAGAAATCTAGCTAGAAGGGAAAGTAGGTAAAACGCGGAAGTGGGGCACAAAAAGGGGTGGCGAATGATATAGCTAATCGTATTGCGTGTGTAAAGGGCTTGGGCTTTGCCTAAGTATTAGTCATAGCGCAGAAGGACAGGTGGCTAATAGGAACTAGTAAGGGTTTAGGAAGGAGGCTAATATAAGATAGCTAAGGGATATAAGGGGCATAAAGGGGGATAGACTAGCTCTCTTCCTTTCTTCCCTCCTTAAGTTTCTTAATATTATATTAACGCCTAATAGTAGTTACCTAGGGGCTAGTCTATAATATTTAAGAAACTTCCTTTAGCCTTAATAAAGGGCTACTAAAAATAATAGCATTACTATAAATAAATAAATAAATTAATATAATAGAAGAAGATAATATAATAGATATACTATAACTATAGGTTAAAGGAAACCTAGGGATAAGAACCCTATTAATAAATACTATATTACTACTATTAGCTTATAATATATAAATTAATACGCTTTAACTTATAATTAAGTAGTAAGTAAGAGAGATTAAGACTCTATAATACTAAGTTTATATAAACTTACTATTACTATTTTAGTTAGCCCCCTAATAAATACCCCTATTTAACCCCTAGTATTAGACCTATACCCTCCTATATAATATACTACCCTTACTATATTACTTACTATATAATAATTATATTTAAAACTAATCCCTATAGGTAATCTATATAATAGTAATAAGACTATATTTACTATATAAAGGTTCCTTATATAATATAAGTTAGAAGTAAATAAGGACTTTATTAAAGATAATAAGGACTAATAGATATTTATTTACTAAAACTTAGTACTAAAGGTCTAGTTTTATATAGCTATATACTTTAAGGTAAGTTACTTATATAACTACTCCCTTATTAGCTTTCTTAGCTACCTAGAAAGCATATTCTCTAATCCTTATAAATAGGAGATAGCCCTTATAAAACTTAACTAAATTAAGTAAGGGTTTAGGGAGTTATTTACTATATTTTTTATTTACTTTAAATAAAAACTCTCTATAGTAAGGGAGGGTAGTAAGTAAGTAATATTAAGCTAGTAAAGTTATAATATACTCTTAATAAGTAGCTAAGAGAGGTTAGTATTAGTAAAGGAATTAGTTATATAGATTACCCTTTTATAGTCTTATAATACTATAGTATTATAGTTAATATTAAGGCCCTAGCCTTAGAGAATAAGTATTAAACCTAATATAAACCCTAGCTAGTATAACCTATACCTTAATAAACTAACTAAGATAGTAATACACTAATAACTAGAGTCTAGGCTATATTAACTTACTCTAGTAAATAAGCTAATATAGAGAGAAAAAGGAAGCCCTAAAAGACTAATAGTAAGAGGCTAAGGGCCTAATAGATTATAATAGATAAAATAATAAGACACTATAAGAAGGAATACTATTTATATTATAGCTTAATAAAACACTAGATCTAAGAGTATACTCTCCTTCTTACTTACTAACCTTATCTAAAGGTTACTATTAATATATATAAGGTAAATAAGGAAAGCACTAATAAGGAGATTAATACTTAACCCTAGGAAAATAAGTAGCCCCTAAGTAAAGTCTTATATAGGGGTATAAAGGCTAGTTATTACCTATAGATAAAGATAAGTATAGCTAGTATATAAATATAAAGGAAAATATAGAATACTATATAAATTAACTACTATTCTTAGTTTCTATACTCTTTAATATATATTTATACCTTAATATCTAAATTAATAGTAAGTATAATTACTATAGTGCTATTAGTAAATTAGTAGTATAATAACTAGGCCTAGAGCTTATATAATTACTAAAGTAAAGATAAGTCTATATAGTAGTAGAAATAAGAAAAAGGGGGTTTATACCTAGGAAGATATATCTTTAATTATATATATAGTATATATAAGGATTAATATTAATAGGTAGGAATTATTAGTATATCTATATATTATATTAGGTCTTACTTAAGATATAATCTTTAGGATACTATAGTTAAAATAGTAAGATATTATTATTTATATAGCTAAGTAATAGTTAGTAATTAGGGTAGCTAAGGGTCTATATATTTCTAAGGCTATAGAATATAGTATAAGTAAACTAGTTTAGGGAATTATTAGGTCCTTATATATAGTAAAAGCCTAATAAGCTTAATATAAGAAGGATATAACTATAAGGTTTATTACTATAAGTCTAAAGGAAATTACTATAGTGCTATAGGTTACTACCCTAAAGTTAAAACCTACTTACCCTAATACTTTAATATTACTAGATAAACTAGTAAACTTTAAGAACCTATTTAATAAAGTAAAAGCAAATAGCTTACCTCCTTATAGGGGGTCTCTTAATTACTATATATATATATATAAGAACCTAGATAAGTCTAAACTAGCACTTCTATAGGGTTTATTATATAATATACTAAGGGACTAACTCTTAGAGATTAAACACTAGATTATAGACTTAATAGATAAGGGATAGATTTAAGTAAGCTTCTTATTAGTAATAGCTCCTATTCTTCTAGTTAAGAAGGCTAGAGGTAGTTAGCGTTTTTATATAAACTATTACGTACTTAATAAGATAATAGCCTAGGATTATTACCCTCTCCTATTAATTAAGGAAATACTATACTTACTCTCCTAAGTATAATAGTTTATAAAGGTTAATATCTATATAATATTCTATAAACTATAGATAGCTAAAGGTAAGGAGCACTTAATAGCATTTTAAACTAGGTTTAGGCTATTTAAATAGCTAGTTTACTTATTTAGCCTAGTAAAAGCACTAGCTACCTTTTAATATTATATTAATAAGTCCTTAGGGAATATATTAGGGGATTTTATTATGGCATATTTAGATAATATCTTAGTCTATTTAGGGGGATTAAAGAAAGACTATATAGCTAAGGTTTAGCTAATATTAAGCTAATTAAGGGTAGTAGGCCTTTACCTAGATCTTAATAAGTCTATATTTACTATAAAGGAGGTCTAGTACCTAGGCTATATTATTATAGTAAGTTACTTTATTTACCCTAATCTTATAAAGGTTATAGCTATTAGGGAATAGGTAGCCCCTATAAAGTTATAGGGGGTTTATAGTTTTCTTAGGTTTATAAATTTTTACTATAATTTTATCTAGGATTTTTTAGAGCTAGCTACTTTACTTATATGCCTTACTAAGAAGGATATTTTATTTTAATAGGGAGCTAAGAAAAATACTACCTTTAAAAGGCTTAAAGAGGCTTTTATTAAATACCTAGTCCTAGTATAGTAAGACCTAGACTAGCTAATAGTAATTAAAGCAAATTATTTAGGGATAGCCCTAGGAGGGTGCCTCTTATAGGAGGGTTAGGATTATATCCTATACCCTATTATATACTATTCTATAAGCCTTATAGCCTTATAGAGAAATTATACTATTTATAATAAGGAGCTTCTAGCTATTATCTCTTATCTTAAGGTATAGTTAGTAAAACTATAGGGAGTGTCTTACCTATTTATAATTTATATAGATTATAAGAATTTAGAATACTTTATAATACCTTAGCTAATATTAGAATAGTAAGCCTAGTAGGTAAATATACTTGCTTTATTTAACTTTTACCTCTAATATAAGCCTAGTATATAGGCTTACTACCTAGATACTCTTTTATAAAGGGACTAGGATAGGTTAGGACTTAGTATAAGAATAGGATAAATACTATAGCTTATTACTATTTTAGGACTCTTATAGTTACTATTAGAGTTAGGGGTAGGTTATAGCTAGAGTTTACTATTATTATATATAGCACTACTACTAACTAGGGAAGCTCTCTTTACTATAAGGTACCTATAGACTTTATAAGACTAGGTAGTTTAATTAGACCTAATATACTATATCTAGCTTTAGGTAATTTAAGAAGGGGTAAGGAAGTTTTTACTAGAAGTAATAATAAGGAAATAGGTTATAGATTACTTACTAAGTACCTATAAGGCACTCTAGTTTTAGGGCTAGACCTAGGTCCTAGCCTAGGAATCTCTTATAATAATACTTATCTAATAATATTATAATTTACTAGTAGTAAGGTACCTAGGATATAATATAATATTTTAGATCTTATAGTAGTAGTTTTATTAGAATAGGATATTATAGGATATTATAAGGTTTATCTATAACTACTACTACTTTAGTAGTTATAAAAGTTATTAATAATATTAGGGCTTATTAAAACTATTACTAATCCCTAACTAGTTCTAGTTATAAATCTCTATTAACTTTATAATAAACTTACTAGTATTATCCCTAGAATAGCCCTAGTTCCTTATAGTTATTACTAATAGGCTCTCTAAGTTTATTTAATTAAAGGTAATAACCTTTATTATAGCTAAGAAGTATATAAAATAGTTTAAGATAGTATAGTAAAGATTTTAAGGTTTTTCTTAGTTAATTATTATAGACTAAGGGTTAGATTAGTTAGGAAACTTCTAGACTATATTATACTTAAGAGTTAGGATTAACTAACTCCTTTCTATATTATATTACTTATAGATAAATAGTAGCATAGAATAGGTAAACTAGGAGGTATAAGTAATACTATATATATCTATCTTTTTCTTATAGTATAATTAGCCTAAATACTTAGTTACTTATTAGCTTATAATTAATAATAGGATATCCTTAGTTATAGGGGTAAGTCCTAATAAATTACTATATAGCTATAATTTAAAACCTATTTAGTTATAGCTAAACCTAGCACTATTTACTATAATCTCTAAGAGAAGAGTAGTTTAGTTCCTAAAATACCTCTAAAAGGGGACTTATTTAGCTTAGGCTATAATAGTATATATATAATAATATTAATAGGATATAATATTAGTATTATATTACCTAGTAAACTATTTTTAGGTTAGGGATAAAGTATAGCTTTTACTTAGGAATATTAAAACTAATTACCCTTTATAGAAGCTTAATTAGATTACTATAAAATATACTATTATAAAAGTCCTAATACTACTTATAGTCTAATTAGATATACTAAGAGATATTTACCTAGTTTTCTATATAAATCTTATAAAGTAAGTAGTAATAAACCCCTCCTAAGTTAAAAGCTCTAAGACTCTAGACTAGATTTAGAATAGATATTATTAGAGAATAATAATAAACTTATTAAGAAATACTATATAGAGTAAATCCTTATAGCCTAGAATACACTAGGTAAAGGTAATAAATATAATATACTAGTTAAATAGGTAGGTTACTTATAATTAATATAGAAACTACTAAAGAATATAGTAAATATATAGGCACTAGATAACTTTAAATAGGAATAGGGGGATATATAATATAATAATAGACTAAGTTAATTAAGTAAAAGTCTTTTACTAAGAGAGACTATATATAGGACTAGGGGTATACTTATACTACTACCTATAATAAATTATTTAGTATAACTAAGATATACTTTTACTATAGCTATTTTAGCTACTAAATCCTTATTAATTTTACTAAAGGCACTATTAAACTCTATTTTACTTCTATTAATAAGGGTAATATATTAAAGAGAGAATAAACTATATCTAGCTTAGGGGTAATAGATATCTATATAGTAGTTATTATAGCTTTATCCCTAATACTAAATAATAGGAGAGGTATATTACCTAGAGAGTAAAAGATAGGAGTATATAAGTAAAGGCTTAGTTCCTATATAACTACTAGAGGTAATAGGAAGATATTTAGACTTAGTATAGGGGTAACTAGTCTTATTAAGAAGAATAAGCTATATTTAATATAGATTAGTAAGGGAAATACTAAAAGAGTACTAGAATTAATACTAATAGTAATAAGAAGGTAATTTATTATATAGCTTAATATATTAAGAATTAGTCTTAGGACTAATATAGTAATAACTAGGGAAGAGTATACTAATTATAGTAGTAAAATACTTATAGAAATCCTATTATATAGTAATTATATTATTTATAAGCTACTAGTTTTACTAAAATAAGGCACTAGTAACTTAGTATAGTAAGTTATTTATTCTATAACTAGCTAAGGGACTACTACTAATAAAGGGAATAATATTAAGTCTAGTTATATTTAAGGTAAGAGTATTAGTTAAGAGGGATAGCCTAAGGGCTAAATAAATAAGTACTAGATTAAACTAGGCCTAATTAAGGAGAGTGTTTTAGTAAGTAATAAGGGACTAGTATTTCTAGGATAAAATAGGTAATTTTTGCTTTATAATTACTAACTTAGTAATACTAGGTTTTATAATATACTAGCCTATAGTAATTTTAGCTTTAAGATCTTTTAGGGTATAATAGAGGTAAGGGTTAGTAAATAAGTACCTAGTTAGCTAGATATAGGTAATATAATTATATTAATAAGGAGAGTAAGACTTATTACTCTTAGGTAAGTAATAGTCTATAATACCTATAGTTAGGGCCTATTTTATATAAGGACTATAGGGATAAAAAACTAAGGTAAGTATAGTATATTACTTATTATCTAAGTTACCTTTTATAAGATATTTACCTATAGAATAGGTAGGAGGTATAGTAAGTATAGTAAGGCTATAGGGAGAAGGATTATAAGGGTATAGTATATTAATAAGTATTTATATAGGATATAATTAAGGTTTAATAAGGGAGTAAGAAGGATTTAAGATAGGATTATAATATATAGAAAGTAAAGTTAGGAAAAGGGAAGTTAGGGGGAAAAAGGAAGGTAAGTAAAATATTTTTATATATAATATAAAAGTAAAGGTAAGGTAATAAACTAGTAAAGGTAGGGTTAGGGGTTATTATAATAATATAAGGGGCTAGTAAGGCTATATATAAGCTATATTATATATACTATATAATAATAATAATATAATATAATAGGTAAAGATAACTATATACCTACTACTAGGATATATATAATATATATATGTACTATATTTAAGGTAATAATAATAAACTATAATAGGTAAAGATAACCTTATAACCTAATACTAGGATATATATAATATAGGGGCATACTATATTTAAGTTAAGGGGAGTAAAGAGAGGATTACTTATATAAGGGATATTAATATTAGTAAAAGGGTAATAGGATAAATAAAATAAGGGGGTAAGAAGGTTTTAAAGGGAATAGGGGATAATTTATACTCTTAGGAGATATTACTAGGATAGGTAAGTAAGGAGGTATATAAAGGGCTTAGGCTTTGCCTAAGTATTAGTTATAGCATAGAAGGATAGGTAGCTAATAGGAACTAGTAAGGGTTTAGGAAGGAGGCTAATATAAGATAGCTAGGGGATATAAGGGGTATAAAGGGGGATAGACTAGCTCTCTTCCTTTCTTCCCTCCTTAAGTTTCTTAATATTATATTAACGCCTAACAGCAGTTACCTAGGGGCTAGTCCATAACAGCGTGCATCCATCTAGACCCACTCTCGTCCTAGCCTTTGGCCACGATTAAACCAAACAAGACCCGAAGGAAGCCACACCTAATGCTTTTAAGAATTAGAGAATTACTTATAAAGATATAAATGATTAATTTAACTTTTAATATAAAGAATTATAATTTAACCTTATAAAGTATATAGCCTTATTAAAGTAAATACTAAAGATTAGGGAATATATCTATAAGACTTTATTAAAGAATATATAAGATTCTCTTAACTTTAATACTAAAGTTAAGGATAGAGAGTTAGTTTAATATTATACTTAAAGGATCCTTAAGCTTCTTTAGGATTAGTATAAGCTAAATATAAAGAAAATGCTTATTCTTATAGAAATATGCCTTAATAATTATTTATAAGCTAAAGGTACCTATAATTAGTATAAGTAAGCTATAATAATAAAGGTATTATAGAGGAATTATTAAGATCTTAAGACTTAATAGACTAAGGAGATAATACTATATAAGTTTATTATACCTCTTTAAAGTAAATTTAAATTATTTTAGAAAAAGTAAAATAATTTACTTAATAAAGGAGAGGATTATAGCTTCCTTAAGGTAGTTACTAAGTTTAAAAGAGATTATAAAGCTCTATAAAGTATATTAAAGTTAGCTAATGCCCTTATTACTAAGAGATTAAATAGTTAAAGTAAATTAGAAAAAATAAGGTACCTTTACTTTAGGTATTATATTAAAGAAGCTTTAAAGTAATAGGAATTATATAATTTATTTAAGGCTATATATAAGCTAGAGGTAGCTCTAAAGGACTAGGAAGTTAGAAAAACTCTAAAGATAATATTAAGAAATATCTTAAGGAGAATTTATAAGAGAAATTAAAGGCTATAAATTAGAAGCTAGAAAGAAAGGAAAAGAATAGTAATATTATTATTCTATTATAGAATCTAATAAATAACTCTCTTATAGTAACTCTAGGTAAGAAATTAGCTAATATATTATTATTTATATAATTAGAAAGCTTTTAACCTTTAAAAGAAGTTATAACTTTAGCTTTAAATACTATAGATAGCTTAGGCATAAAGCAAAATATAGTGCTTTATAATTCTAGAGTAAATATTTACATTTTTAATAACATTTACTAGTTTAAATAATTTAATTTTAATAAGACTATTATAATAGAAGTTAAGGCTAGAGGTATAATTTACAAAGCATTAGGTTAAGGCATAGTTTATATATTAGTTATAAATCCTATATTATAAAGCTAGAGAATAATTATATTAGAAACCGCTTTATTTATTTTAGAATTCTATATAAATCTAGTGTTAGCTATAATTCTTATAAGAGTAGGCATTTTCTAGGATTAAAAGAAAGGTATACTAATTAAAGGGAAATATCCTATAGTAAGAATTTATAATATTAATAAGCTTTATATATTATTAAGGCTATTAGATAATCTTAAAGAAGCTTACGCTATAATAAGCTAACTACTAAAGCCACCTATAAAGGGAGATATAAAGCTTTAGTATTAATAATATAGTTATCTAGGTATAAAGGCTTTTATAAAACTTATAAATATAACTTTAGGTATTAAATTAATTAGACCTAAGCTTATATAATATAAGATATATGCTATAGGTAAAGCTAAGTAATAGAGATTATAGGTTATACCTAAAGGACTTCCTTAAGGACTAGGTTATAGGTTATTAGTTAATCTAGATTACTATAACTGTTACGATATAAAACGTATGATATAATGAGTGTGTTAAGGTTGTTGTTTATTCAACTAGCTAGAGGTTAAAGCTATCATCTAATATAGGGGTTCTAGGTCACGTGCTAGCCACATCCGAGGTCTTGTGGCACGAAGCTAGCCACATCCTAGGTAACAGGCCAATTGTCAATTCTAACACGTAACAATAACTCTTCTTATTAAAATAGTAATAGGTATTAGTATATATTTATATACCTTATAACCTTAATATATTTCTTTTATTTATTTAAGACTAAAGATAGTATTTATAATAGCTTCTATATAATAATAGGCTTTCTAAGCACTTAATTTAGTATTTAACTATAATTTTTATATAGTAATATTAAAAAAGCCCTCTTTATAGAGAATATAAAAGATAATATAGCCTTTACTAGTATTATAGTCTATAATTTAGCTCCGTTAATACCTAGTTAAAATAGTAAGGCAAAGAGATCTAGGGGGTAGTTAAGTAAAAAGCTTATATATTAAGCCTTAAGGCTTAGTTTCTATTAGAACTTAATAATAAGGTGTTTAATACTATAGTTTATTTTCTAAATTAAATACCTTTTAAGCATTATAGGAATTAGATTATACTATATAAATTTTAGTAAAATTAGGCTAGGAAAACTATCCTTACTTACTTATAGATAGTAGAGATTTAAAAACCCTTAATTACTTATCTTTATGCTTATAGATATAAAGCGTTTCTAATAATAATAAAGGCTTTAGAGTATGTTAAATTATATAATATAATCCCTTAATTAGAGTAAAAAGCTTATATTAGTTACCTTATTAGTTATAAAGGCAAATCTTAGTATATTATCTAGGTGCCTATATTATATAATTAGAAGGTTATTATATTAGCGTGTGTTTAATTTAATAAGAACTCCTTCTTTAAACTAGAAAAAAGCTAGAATTAGCTTAAAAGGAGAAGATATTAATAATTATACTACTTAAAGAGCTTAAGGCTAAAGATATTAAAGAAGAAATTAGCTAAGACCTTATTAGAATAAAACTTAAAGAGAATAATTAAGCCTCTTTACTATTAACTATAAAATAGGAAAATAAGTAGTTTAAAGTAAAAACACTATCTTAAGTATTAGGGTAAGAAGGTAACTATATTAGTATACTTTTAACCCCTTCTAACTCTTCTTATAAGGCACTAGTTACTATAAAAATATAGAGATTTAGATACTAGGTAATAATGCGCTATTTTATAAAATTAATAAATTTATGCGTAAAGTAATATCTAAATATATAAATACTACTATAAATACTAGTAAAATTACTACTAAAGGTAGTAAGTAAGGTAGTAAAGAATTATTATCCCTATAATAATAGTATTAATCTAGATAATATTATAACTAGAAAACACTAAAGAAAGGAATTAAGGAAAGCTAGGTAAGTATAGTTTTTTTCTACTTTTTTAATAGTATTTTAAGGTACTTAATATAGTTTATATATTAAAGATATACCCCTAAAACCTACCTATTATTATTAAGCTATAGCCTTAGCCTATTATAACTACTAAAAGAAAGTAATTATAAAGGAGCTTTTAAAGCTTTTATTATTAAACTACTAGGAGAATATACTAGATAAATTACTTAATCTAGAATACTATAAGAAGATTATTAACCTTAGCTAGGTTTTTAAATATAAAACTAATAAGAAAGGTATAGTTATAGAGTTTAAAGCTAGAATAGTTATATAAGGTAATTAATAACTAAAAGAGAATCTTAATAACTATATAGCTATGCTTACTTTATAATCTCTATATATATTACTTATAGTCTATTATACTAATAATCTTAATACTTATTAATATAATGTTTAAAATGCCTTCCTATATATAAAACTTAAAGAACCTATCTTTTATAAACCTCTAAAAGGTATAAATATAAGAGATTATCTCTAGAAGATAATATAAGTATTATATAGGCTAAGAGAAGCTTCTTAATAATAGTTCCTATATCTAATATAATTCCTATTAAAGATAGGCTTTATCTAAGGAAAGGAAGACTTATATATCTTTATAAAGAATAGATTTATTCTATTTTTCTATATAGATAATATTATAGTAATATATTCTAATAGATTTAGAGCAGAATTTAAAAAGCTATATAAGTAGTTAATAAATAGTCTAGATATTAAAGACTAAGGAGATTTAAAGTGGTTCCTAGGTATTAAAATTATTAGGAATTATAATACTAAAGAGATATAGTTATTATAGGAATTATATATTTAAAAGATTATATAGAAGTTTATTCCTAATATTGATTTTTATATTTTTTTTGGGCGCATTCTGGCCAATGCATCTGATTTTCAACAAACATGATTACTGGCAATACCCAGCCAGTACAACAATTAACATACAAGTTAATTATTCCTAATATTATTAATAATAATTTAAAGAGCTTAATTATAGCTTCTCTTATAATAGCTATAATCCTTATAAATATAAGTAAAGTTACTAATAAAGAGATTAATTACTATAAAGTAGTTATTAGCTCTTTAGTCTATCTTTATATTATTAGAAGACTAGATATAGCCTTTATAGCTGTCAAGGTAGGGGTCGGTGTAGATGATAGAAAACGTTCAATTTGATCAATCAGAGGTGCAGACGGCACCCGACTTTTGTACCTGAAAGGTACACAGTGCGCTATGGTAATGACTAGTCTACGGAGGTACTTCTAATACATTGTCTCCACTATTGTCTCACAGAGGGTTTGATCCTAGTTAATGCGCAGGCTACATCCACACATCTAGTGCTTTAAGGAGCTCTCCCTAACACACCCCCTAGCTAAGATATCTATTAAAGCTAGAGTTAATAAGCATAGGAAGAGATTATAATAAATTCCTAGTGTTATAATTACACGGGAATCTCCTGTAAGCTAATCTAGTAATAGAAATCCCTATGCATTTGGCTTAATAGAGGCTTTATAAAGCTATCCGCAGGTATCTTAGAGGTCTTTAACTAATTTACCTTAATATTGCCTAGGGCATATTACTCTTAAATCCATATTTAATTTATATTAAGATGCTTAAGGCTAGTTTAAAGCCTTCCTTCCTTATACTCTATAATACGGATTATCTACTTATTATCACACTAGATAATTAATAGTAGTAGCACGCAGACCTTAATATTATAAAGCAGCCTTCTAAGAGATATACGCTCTTTTACGCCGTAATTTAAGGCAAAGAGCTCTGCTTCTATGCTTAAGGTTATTATATAATATTACCTACCAGACTTCTAATTAATTATAGCGCTATATATAATAAAGACATAACCTTACGTTAATTTATATGTATTAGGGTTATCGCTAAGGGAAGCATTAGTGCTAGAAAATAACATATTAAAGCTATTCGCTCCTAAGTATTAGATACATAGCTTCTTTATGTTCTAGGTGTATAAAATCGCTCCTTTTACAAACTTAATATGCTTTGCTAAAGGGTTTATTATAAAAGAGGTAAGTTTTAATGCTATAAAGGCCACGTTAGGCCTTCTAATAATGCATAGATACACTAAAGAGCTAATAACTACTCTATAGTAATTAATCTCTTTATTAGTAGCTTTACTAGTGTTAGCGAGGATTGTAGCTATAGGGAGAGGAGTAGAGATTAAGCTCTTTAAATCGCTATTAATAACGTTAGGGATGAATTTCTAAGCAATCTTTTAAATATACGATTCCTATAATAACCACATCTCTTTAGTATCGCAACTCCTAATGATTTTAATGCCTAGGAACCACTTTAGGTTGCCTTAGTCTTTAACGTCTAGACTATTTATTAATTATTTATAAAGCTCTTTAAATTCTACTTTAAATCCATTAGGATACATTACTATAATATTATCTATATAGAAAAACAGGATAAAACCATCTTTTATAAAGATATATAGGTCTTCTTTTCCTTAGATAAAGCCTATCTTTAATAGGAATTACGTTAGATATAGGAACCATTATTAAGGAGCTTCTCTTAGTCCGTATAATACTTGTGTTATCTTCTAGAGATAACCTCTTATATTTATACCTTCTAGAGGTTTATAAAAGACAGGTTCTTTAAGTTCTATATGTGGGAAGGCATTCTAAACGTTATATTAATAAGTATTAAGATTGTTAGTATAATAAACCGCAAGTAGCATACGTAGAGATCGTGAAGCAAGCGTGGCTACGTAGTTATTAAGATTATCTTTTAGTTATTAATTACCTTATATAACTATTCTAGCTTTAAACTCTATAACTATACCTTTCTTATTAGTTTTATATTTAAAAACCTAGCTAAGGTTAATAATCTCCTTATAGCATTCTAGATTAAATAATTTATCTAGTATATCCTCCTAGCAGTTTAAGAATAGAAGCTTTAAAAACTCCTTTATAATTGCTTCCTTCTAGCGGTTATAATAGGCTAAGGCTATAGCTTAATAATAGTAGGTAGGTTCTAGGGGCATATCTTTAATACATAAACTATGTTAAGTGCCTTAGAATACTATTAAAAAAGCAGAAAAAAACTATGCCTACCTAGCTTTCCTTAATTCCTTTCTTTAGCGTTTTTTAGTTATAATATTATCTAGATTAATGCTATTATTACAGGGATAATAATTCTCCACTGCCTTACCGCCTTTAGTAGTAATTTTACTAGTATCTATGGTAGTATCCGCGTGTTTAGATATCGCTTTACGCATAAATTTATTAATTTTATAAAATAGCGCATTATTACCTAGTATCTGAATCTCTATGTTCTCTACGGTAACCAGCGCCTTATAAGAAGAGTTAGGAGGGGTTAAAAGTGTACTAATATAGTTACCTTCTTGCCCTAATACTTAAGGTAGTGTTTTTGCTTTAAACTGCTTATTTTCCTATTCTATAGTTAATAGCTAAAAGGCTTAATTATCCTCTTTAAGTTCTATTCTAATAAGGTCTTAGCTAATTTCTTCTTTAATGTTTTTAGCCTTAAGCTCTTTAAGCAGTGTAATTATTAATATCTTCTCCTTTTAAGCTAATTCTAGCTCTTCTTCCGGTTTAAAGAAGGAGTTCTTATTAAATTAAACACATGCTAATATAATAACCTTCTAATTACGTAACATAGGCACCTAGATAATATACTAGGATTTGCCTCTATAACTAATAAGGTAACTAATATAAGCTTTCTACTCTAATTAAGGGATTATATTATGTAATTTAATATGCTCTAGAGCCTTTGTTATTATTAGAAATGCTTTATATCCATAAGCGCGAAAATAAGTAATTAAGGGTTTTTAGATCTCTACTATCTATAAGTAGGTAGGGATGGTTTTCCTAGCCTAATTCCACTAAAGTTTGTATAGTATAATCTAATTTCTATAATACTTAAAAGGTATTTAATTTAAGAGATAAACTATAGTATTAAACACCTTATTATTAAGTTCTAATAGAAAGTAAGCCTTAAGGCTTAATATACAAGCTTTTTACTTAACCACCCCCTAGATCTCTTTGCCTTACTATTCTAACTAGGTGTTAAGGGAGCTGAATTATAGATTATAATGCTAGCAAAGGCTATCTTGTCTTTTATATTCTCTATAAAGAGGGCTTTTTTAATATTACTATGCAAAAATCATAGTTAAATGCTAAATTAAGTGCTTAGAAAGCCTATTATTATATAGAAGCTATTATAAATACTATCTTTAGTCTTAAATAAGTAAAAGAAACGCATTAAGATTATAAGGCATGTAAATACATACTAATACCTATCGCCATTCTAACAAGGAGAGTCATAGTAATCTAGATTAACTAATAACCTATAACCTAGTCCTTAAGGAAGTCCTTTAGGTATAACCTATAATCTCTATTACTTAGCTTTGCCTGTGGCACATATCTTATATTACGTAAGCTTAGGTCTAATTAATTTAATACCTAAAGTCGCGTTTATAAGTTCTACAAAAGCCTTTATGCCTAGATAACTATATTATTAATACTAAAGCTTTGCATCTCCCTTTATAGGTAGCTTCGGTAGTTAGCTTATTATAGCGTAAGCTTCTCTTAGATTATCTAACAGCCTTAATAACACATAAAGCTTATTAATATTATAAATTCTCGCTATAGGATAGTTCCCTTTATAGAGAAATCCCTTCTTCTAATTCTAATAAATCCCTGCTTTTATTAGGATTATTACTAATACTAGATTAACATGGAATTTAGGAATAAATAGTATAGTCTCTAAAATAATCATCCTCGCGCTTCGTAATATAGGGTCTATAACGGATATGCATACAGGACCTTAACCTAAAGCTATATATATTATACCTCTAGCCCTAACCTCTATTATAATAGTCTTATCGAATTTAGATTAATTAAACCAGCGTATATTGTTAAAGATATAAACATTTGCTCTAGAGTTATATAGGACTATATTCTGCCTTAATTCTATGCTTTCTATAGCATTAGTAGTTAAATTTGTGACTTCCTTTAACTATTAACCTTACTTAGAGTGTATAAATAATAATATATTTATAGTCTTATTACCTAGGGTAACCGTAATTAATTCATTAGTTAGATTCTATAAAGGTATAAAGATATTGCTACTCTTCTTCTCTGGTTTCTAACTTATTGCCTTAGACTTTTCTTATAGATTCTCCTTTAGATACTTTTTAATATTATCTTTAGAGTTCTTCCTAACTTCCTAGTCCTTTAGAGCAGCCTCTAGCTTATATATAGCCTTAAATGAATTATATAATTCCTACTACTTTAAAGCTTCTTTAGTGTAATGCCTAGAGCAAGGGCACCTTATTCTTTCTAATTTACTTTAACTATTTAATCTTTTAGTAGTAAGGGTATTAGCTAACTTTAATACGCTCTACGGAGCTTTATAATCTCTTTTAAACTTAGTAACTACCTTAAGGAATTTATAATCCTCTCCTTTATTAAGCAGATTATTCTACTTCTTCTAGAATAATTTAAATTTGCTTTAAAGAGGTATAATAAACTTATATAGCATTATCTCCTTAGTCTATTAAGTCTTAAGATCTTAATAATTCCTCTATAGTACCTCTATTATTATAGCCCACTTATACTAATTATAGGTACCTTTAGCTTATAAATAATTATTAAGGCATATTTCCATAAGAATAAGCATCTTTTTTATGTTTAGCTTATACTAATCCTAAAGAAGCTTAAGAATCCTTTAAGTATAATATTAAACTAACTCTCTATCCTTAACTTTAGTATTAAAGTTAAGAGAATCTTATATATTCTTTAATAGAGTCTTATAGATATATTCCCTAATCTTTAGTATCTACTTTAATAGGGCTATATACTTTATAAGGTTAAATTACAATTCTTTGTATTAAAAATTAAATTAATCCTTTATATCTTTATAAGCAATTCTCTAATTCTTAAGAGCATTAGGGTTATCTAGTAAGACCTCTAGTCTCTAACCCCTCTATAGGTACGCAGGTATTATAGGTTCTTTAAGCAATTTATCCTTATTAGGATTAATATACTCCTAGACACCATAGGATTCTATGTAATTCTTAATTTACGTATACTATTTAATCTAGTCCTTCTCTAATAATAATACTATATTTAGAGTTTCTTTAGACATCATAAAGGAGGAATATACTAGTTAATTAGAGCGTAGGATAAGTGTTTTAACTAATTAGAACAACAAAGGGCGATTATCTCTTAATAATTAGTAAGCGTTAATTAATAATATCTAATAGAGCTTATATCTTTAATAATAATCAAAAAGGGCAATAGAAGCCTCCTAGGCTTATAACTGTTAAGGTAGGGGTCGGTATAGATAATAGAAAACGTTTAATTTAATCAATCAGAGGTGCAGATAGCACCTAACTTTTATACCTAAAAGGTACATAGTGCGCTATAGTAATGACTAGTCTACGGAGGTACTTCTAATACATTGTCTCCACCGTTGTCTCACAGAGGGTTTGATCCTAGTCAATGCGCGGGCTGTATCCACACATCTAGTGCTTCAAGGAGCTCTCCCTGACAATAGCTTTAAAGCTTATCTCCTTTATAATAAACCCTTTAGTAAAGTATATTAAGCTTATAAAAGGAGTGATTTTATATACCTAGAATATAAAGAAGCTATATATTTAATACTTAGAAGTAAATAGCTTTAATATATTATTTTCTAGTACTAATATCTCTCTTAGTAATAATCCTAATACTTAAAAGTTAATATAAGGATATATCTTTATTATATATAATGCTATAATTAATTAGAAGTCTAGTAAGTAATATTATATAATAACCTTAAGTATAGAAGCAAAGCTCTTTACCTTAAATTATAGTATAAAAAAGTATATATCTCTTAGAAGGCTACTTTATAATATTAAGGTTTATATACTACTACTATTAATTATCTAGTATAATAATAAGTAAATAATTTATATTATAAAGTATAAGGAAAGAAGGCTTTAAACTAGCCTTAAGTATCTTAATATAAATTAAATATAGATTTAAGAGTAATATACCCTAGGTAATATTAAGGTAAATTAGTTAAAGACCTTTAAGATACTTATAGATAGCTTTATAAAGCCTTTATTAAGCTAAATATATAGGGATTTCTATTACTAGATTAGCTTATAAGAGATTCCTATATAATTATAATACTAGGAATTTATTATAATCTTTTCCTATGCTTATTAACTCTAGCTTTAATAGATATCTTAGCTAGGGGGTGTGTTAGGGAGAGTTCCTTAAAGCACTAGATATATAAATATAGCTTACGTATTAACTAGGATTAAACCCTCTATAAGATAATAGTAAAGATAATATATTAGAAGTACCTTTATAGACTAGTTATTACTATAGCGCACTATGTACCTTTTAGGTATAAAAGTCAGGTGCTATCTGCACCTCTAATTAATTAAATTAAACGTTTTCTATTATCTACACCAACCCCTACCTTAACAGATACAGATAGGGTTCTAGTAAATCTCAGGTCTAGCAGAACCGCTCAGTCTAGGGGTGGAGCCAAAAGCGGCAGAATTCTGCACATGGTTAGTATATATAAGAGCCTTACGGAGTACTGTGTGCAAAAAGTACTACCGCCTGCTTAATTAGGACTCTAAAGGCTCCACCCTAAACCTGAAAGGGCTACGGATGTCCACGTCAAAAAGATGACTAAACAATACGACGATCATTTAGTACTGCCTCAGCCCAACCGGAAGCCTTGTTTTCGTCACTCCGCTGGCTTGTCCCAACAAGTCTCCCATGGGTCAGCCATGAACTCATTTCGAACTTCTCTGTTCCAGAGCTCCCTTCATTGCCAGCATCGAAACGACCAGCGCAGCTACTGATTTCATCTGTACTCAGCTCAAGCAGTGAAATTCTCGTTGTTCAGCGACAGGCATTCACGGTGAACGGACCGGATATCTTGCCCAGAAGGCTTGACCACAAAAGAATCTAATTGTAGCCTGCAATTTGCCTTCATGGCTAGCTAGCGCTCATTAACTGCAGTCCCAGCAGACAATTCTTGAGCCTGCCGTCAATTCTGTCGCATAGACACCAACATCTCATGGCAGCTTTAGCTGCATTGATCCAATTCTACGAGCTTAGTCTGGATTGTGGCTTTGGACTGACTGACTCTGACCGATCAGAGTGGCGGGTTATATCAGGCCCATCGCGAGTCCTAACAGTTCTTCCGCCCAGAAACACGGTTGTACCAAGGCCAAGATAATTCGGCCCAATCAAACCCGGACAGCGTATCTGTTGCCATTGGCACTGCGATATCATGATCTGGTACTTGCTATATCCACTCAGAGGGTAAGCTTGCATTATATATATGCCAACCTCCAATTCATCCTCGACACCCTCACATACACCATAGACTAATACAAAACTTATGCATGTTCAGAACTACGGAGCCTCCTAATATTGCTCCAGAGCATCTTCTACGTAATTTCTTCGCTAGATATGGCCGATACGTGGCGTGCCATGTTGTCATGGCTGTTCTCATCTCAGCTACTGTAGCAACAATTTTCATATATCCCATCCCATACTTATTCACCCGTGATTTTGTCAACGGCGCATCTTATGTACCTCACCATGTCTGGACAGGGGCTCAGCCTGTCACTTATGATGCTACTATTGAGCCAGATATCATCATGAAGTCTATTTGGGTCCACTCCAGCTACATGGAAGCTCTCAACACAGACTTACTGGTATCGGCCTTGGACCTCCAAATCGAACTTTTAGGCGATACTGAGAACTTCAGCCCACGACAAACACTGACAAAGGGAGAATGCGACTCCGTTGATGGCTCTCTCTCTGTAGCTCAACGTAACGCATTGCATATTTCCAATGGACTCACTCCAAAGTCTTGGTTCTTCCATTCACCACTAATATATTGGCACTACTCTCGGAGCGATATTCTAACAGACCCAGATGTTCTCTCGACCATAAATGATCGGAA
The DNA here is from genome assembly GCA_021950295.1 of Epichloe scottii. Lineage (NCBI taxonomy): Eukaryota > Fungi > Ascomycota > Sordariomycetes > Hypocreales > Clavicipitaceae > Epichloe > Epichloe scottii. The sequence continues at coordinate 3,668,612 of CP083247.1, read as the reverse complement.
AAATCAGTCCAACTTTGCTAACACGACACTGCGACACTCGGTCGTCTTCAGTGGAAAGCGTTTCGAGGATAGACGCCTGGTTGCCGCAGATGCTATAGTCATCACCTTGCTCTATCTGAAGGACTCGCCAATGGGCTGTGAGTGGGACAAAAACGCCTTGGCTCTCCCTCAAAAAGTCGCCGACAAATTTGATGTTTATCCGTCAGATGGCCGGTCCCCTGGAAGCCACTTATACGAATTCCAGTTTCGTCCCATGTCAGCTAAAGACATCCTCAGCCTGGCGCTGGCTTATGGCCTGGCTCTTTTTTACTTCATTATGAGTTTATCCAAACTAAGAGCATTCAAGTCCAAATTTGGACTCATCATTACTATTGTCATACAAATAGCCCTTTCCATCATGTCTAGTTTCACAATTTGTGCCATATTCAATTTCGACTTATCCCGAATCCCTCAAGCAGCGTATCCGCTAGTTGTTCTTTCAATGAGCTTGGAGAACATACTTCGACTGATCAATGCTGTTATTCTCACCCCTTCGAAGACAGTACGAGTAACAGAATCGGCTACGCATTTGGACAAACCGCACATACAGCATTGGCAAGTTCCATGCAAAATGTTCTTATTCTCGTTGTATTATCTCGCTTAGTTTCTCCGGGTGTGTCAGCATTTTGTGTTTTTGCAGCCGTCGCGATCGTGTTTGACTTTTTTATCTGTCCACATTCTTCTTATCGGTCCTGAGTGTGGATGTTAGGAGAATGGAGCTCGGCGATGCCCTGGCAAAAGCTGCTTTGCGACAAAGCCATCGCAAGTATGGTGTTCAAGGTCGCAGCACATGGACTGACGGTCTCTTTCAAGGAAAAGTCGCATGGTCAACTCGAATTGCTGGTACGATTATCATGGTTGGATTTGTGATTATTGCCCAGTGGCATTTCTTTGGCGACGATCATATGTTTCATCACCTTTTACGGCTCTGCAAGAATTCTGACTCTAATCGGAGGCCACGAAGCTCAGAAACAGTAATGCTACAAGGACTGCACCAGGCCAGGAGTCATGCTTCTTGGATACGCAACCAGGACCACGAAACCGCCCAAGAAGTAATTCGACTTATTAAACCAACAGCGTACAGCTATGTAGCCAGAGTCTTCGAGCCCCTCGTGTTTGTCAAGAAAAACTCGGATCGAATACCTCACAGCAAAGAGCCAGCGCTTCTACCTGCAGTATATGACTTTTTTCACCACCAACTATCACGATTTGTTCTTATCATTGTTCTTATCGTAGCCGCGTTACGACTGCTAATGAATTATCTGCTCTGGGGCGAGGACGCAGAGCTAAAAAATGACGACGATCCAACAGATCCTTCGGTGATCTCAATAAAATCATTGGGAGGTCACATTCTCGATGTTGCCATGCTGGGAAAGTCTAAATCCGGGCATATAGTATCCATTGGACTTGACAGAGTTGTTAGAGTTTGGGATGTCCGTGGATCTGGGAGAAGCTATGTCTTGGCTGATGGCACCGACAGCGAAAAATGCCCATTCCCTGTCCTGTCAATGGCTATTGATGATAGATCCACGTGGCTAGCTCTCTTATCAACCTCAAAGGTGTCTTTCTGGAATCTCACTAAACAAACATGGGCTGGTTCTGTGCCTCTCGAGACTCTGACCAGGCGACCAGCAGCTTTCTTCTTTGATCACAACACAGACACCGGGAAGCCTGCCATAGCATTAGTTCACCCTAACGGCACGTTGGTGGAAATCGCGGCTGGTGATCAGATTGCCACCAGAGTAACAACGATCTGTGCCGAACCCATCATTCTCGCCCACAATCTAATCAAGAAAGGTCGGATAATTCCCTGCCCCCTCTCCACCATCAAGTACTCAAAGTATAATGTCGTACTTTCCAACGAAACAAAACTAATCGTAAGCTGTTCTGCAGACAAAAAACAGTCCTCGCTGTGTCTTGTTTTTGTATCTAAACGTGGGGGAGTTTACATTGCGGAAAAGAAGGCGGTATCATGGGATACTCGGCATCTGAAGCTAGATCTTCAGAACGCAGGCGGAATTTCCCAAATTATAACGCTGTCACCGCTGGGCCTGTTTGCTCTGGCGGGGAGCGATAACGTGGATATCGTTGATATTCAACAGCGACGCATCGTATGGACCTTCAAGACTGAGAAAATGAGTCCGAAATCCCTACAATGCACCTACTCGAGTTACCCAGCTTCCAAAGTAGACACTGTAGGGTTGACATCCCTAACACTCTGCTACGCTGCCGCTGAAACAGGCGACTGCGTTGTCCAGAGGTACGTTCCGGCAAATGGTTCGGAGGCCATCTATAGTAGAAACTCCACGGACAGCGCGGAGCTCAGCAACATGTATGAGTCCATGAAGGAGTTGAAAAAACAAGTCAAGAACCCCGGAGCCTGGCAAGTTCTCTCGGATGGCAGCGTGGTCGGTATACGACAAGTCACGCAGCACGAAAACTCGGTCCACATCACAAGCCCCGGGTTTCGACGACGGCATATAACGGAGAAAGAAAACCAATACTCCTTTGCCAACTGGGAAGTATGGGTGACCTCACCATGTGGTAAACCAAATCTGGAAGAGTGCCGAAGTCTCCTGGATCATGGCGAAGAGTCCAATCATCTAGTGGTGTCGGAGTTGGGACCAAAAGTCACGGTCGGCTTGCGCTCCGTCGCTTTTGCTTTTGGCAATGTCATCAAGCTAGTGATAACAGGGGGAATGAGCGTTACGGCGCAGAATCCGAAGACAGAAGTTATGAGCTGTCGATGAACACAACAAGCAGGCGTCGCAAGACGGGACTAGGATGTAAAGCTAGAGTCTCAAGCTAAGAGATTGTTTAGTGCACATCCTCGGATGAAATCTATACGCATGGTATTTGTGTCAACTTATATAACGTTAAGAGAGAAACATAATAAAGTAAAGCAGTTTGGGCACATGGGATGGTGGTAAAGCCAAAAAGTCCTATTTGTGTTTGACACGGCCATTCGATTTCATGTACGAGGGAAGTCGAGGTACAAATTCCGTCTCTGACAACAAATCACGGAGTTCGTTCATATGCGCGGACTCTGCTTCCTTGGTCCAACATCGTATTCCAGACAATGTCTTGGACTCAGAGATCAAACTTGACAAGCCTGTGGGTGGGGCTGCAGTGAGTGACGACCGCCTCTTCGAATACGTATTGCGCATTATCTCACGATTGATAGACTGATGGGATACTTCACGTGAAAATCCAAACCCGGATGATTGTCGTGGGTGTTCCACGGGAACGACGTTATTTACCTCATTTTCTGTATGAGTGGCGATGCCAAGCTTCTGTTTTTACTGTACTGATAATAGCTGCCTCTCGAAGGCTCCTTCTGCTCACACCGCTTTTTATTGCACGAAAAAAGCGGCGCAGGCAACCGGCCACTAATTTGTGCGTGTATTTTCCCTTACATGCCTTGCGACACTTTTCGCATCGAACCCACCCCGGTCATCTTAAGCAGAGTGTTGAGACTGGCGAGGCAGGCGGGCAGTCGTTGCACGGAGGACGTACGGAGTACGGAGACGTAGATCGTAGAATCCCCTATGTAGAAAGTAGGAGAGGCTGGGGAAAACAAAGGCTGTCTTGTCTGTCTGTCGCCCGCGCAGTTGATGTGTCATTAATCCGTAAGTGGGGGTGGTTTGAAGGCTGAGGCCACAGGGTCGCATAAAGCGCGACCTCGTCCGAGCTGTTGTCAGTCAATTTCGGCTTCCCTCGCGCTTCCAGTGCGCGCCATGTCATGTCAGCTTCCCCCTGCCGCGATGACCAATTAAACATGAGATTCTCATGTAATTAATAATCCGCACGTACTTTGCCGAACGAGTACCCGATCCTCGACGACTGACCAAGCCAGCAAGCACACAGACGCGAAGTCGCGCCTCAAGCTGGCAAAGCCATGAAGCAAGTCCGTGATTCCCTCTTTTCCTTTGACGTCCCGACATCGAACAATATTTCTGAAGAGACATCTTCATTCATTTCCATGCATGGTAGCTTGTCACGCTAGTGACGTTGCACGGTTTCTGTTTAATTACCCGGTGTTGATCGAACCCAAAGAGAAAGAGAAAGCGACTCATTATCACTATTTTTGTTTAGTACTGCATCTTGGGTACGCGTGCCAGGCGCGAAGTACAAACTCCTTCCATTGCACGGGGTTTTCCTGGCGGATTCGCGGCACTTGCACAAAATCTGGACTCTCACGAGCCCTTCTTCGTCAAACCGGGCCCACGCCGTCTCAACTGCCCTCCGCTTTTTTCACCACGATCTCGTATCGCATGATTCCAATCTCGGACTGCCGGTTGCTGAACCTCGAGGTTCGTGAGCTGCGCAGTTGTTTGGCACAATAGCAGCATCACGAAGTTGTCGAAATTTGTCCAGGACGTGCAACGACTATATCTGCCCGCCTCTTGAATCTGGCAAACGCGATCCTAAAACGCCTCATCCACCACCTTCACCAACCTTATCCGAGCTGTATACGAGACTGAGCACTGCGAGGCTTCGTCATTTTTGCCATAGTCTCTCTCGCCCTTACCTGCGGCTCACTACGCTCGACGCTGCTACATACGGATCGGATCGACTTCCATCCTGCGACCCCGATTGCCACTTCGCCGGCATTGAAGAGGGGGACGTCGCGATCAAGGCGACCAGTAATTGGCAATTGCCCATGGCACGCAGTACTATGATTGTAAGTTGGACCATCAGCTTCTATTCTTCCGTCGTCGAGTCAAACATCATGCCCGCATTCATTGGTACCACCTGCCTCTTCTTCAACCCGACATGTCCGAGCCACGCTCCCGCTCCCACGCCCACGCCCACGCCCATTGTTATATGCATCCAAGGAAGAGAGGTACGGACTACTCCGTAGATACAGGAGTGCAGCCGCTACTCGTGCACCGCGCATGCACCGCGCATGCACCTCGCGAGCAGCCCGGCCCAGCCCAGCCCCTGACAGCAGCCCACTTGAGTGCATTCAAGATACATTACAAGTTCCAGGCACACACTGGTTGCACCACAACCTGCGTTTTGCATGTAGGATACTGGACTGATCCGATATTGAGAGCCTCCCCAAGTTGATCTCATTCCTGTCCAACGTTCCGATGCCTCTCCCGCCCCCTTACCCTTGAATCCTGGTGGTGACGCCCACGAGTCTCGTGCTGTCGTGAAGAAAGTGGAATCATACTGCTCAGTCAGCTCTCCTGTTTGTTCTTGCTTGGCTACGGAGTACAATAAACACAAAAAGGCTGGCTCCACAAGACCGAGGCGGCTCGATGGGTTCTGTTCGCGCGAAGTATTACTAGTAGTATTCTACATGTTATACCCTGATCAACGGGCGTGTAAGCCAACTTTCTTCCTCACCGCCCTTGGTCCCTGGTCAGGCATTAGCCAGGGCCGTGACAGGGATAGTCACGGACACTGTTCCTTGACCTCCCCCTATTGTCATGTTTATTAATTCACATTTTCATATCCCTGAAGTCGCTGTCTGGCTCGCTACTCTAGGTTCGCCTCCACGATCATAGCATGGTGTTGAGGACCTTCCGAATTGGGGACAACATCATCTGTGGGAATTTGCATATTGGCCATATTGACAGCGGATCTATGGATTGTTTCGTCGCCTGCGGCATGAGCTGCTGAAGACTTTACCTGGTCCGAGTCCTGGCTTCGCATCGTTCAACAATCTAATCTACCTGCACCTTGCTCTGTCACTTGCAGAATTGTGCGTGCGGAGAAATCGGCTTGATCTTCTTACACAAGGACATTGCAACAGTGCATGCTGTTGATGGCTTGGCCAGAAAGCCACTGGCAAGCCTAATGCTGCGTTAGTCGCTCATCCCCTGATAGCCAACCGCTTGGAGTCTTGTCAGATTGCCCCAGGCCTTCGTCCAATCGCTCTCCCGTTGGTGGCCATCATCCTCCATTCCCATTGTCCCAGCCCTACCTGCACGATGATCATACTTTTGCGTTTCCTCTCGGGATCCAATCACCACTCGCCAGCTGCCAGCTGTCAGGCTTTCTCACCACTGGCAAATACCCTGTTTTTTTGTCCCCGTCCAGTCTCTTGCCCTGTTTCTTTGGCGTTCGGCGAACATCCCAAACGCGTACATTCCGTCATGCGAGGCTGCTGATATAGAGCTTGGCTACACATTCTTTACCATGCTCCCAGCACTTGTCTTGCCGTACTGACCCTTGATTTTTCTTAGAACCTCATTGAGGGTCGTATAGCTTCGCATCATACGGTCATACCTGACACTAGCCGAGTCCAGAGAGCCAGAGAAAGACAGCGACAACTTGGGGTGGAACGGGGGCCAGCTTGGCATCAACTGGACTGGATGGCGTCTTCAGAGGTGGACCAGAAGTTCTTGGGCAGGCTTGCCAAAGCCGTCGAGCAAGACAATCCGCTCCTCTCGACCATGCTTTTCAAGATTCTCGGTCTTTCGCTCAACCTCGCTGAGCAGCTTGTTGCTGCCAAGAAGGCGCGAAGACCAGATCCTACCACATCACCATTCTTTCTGAAAAGGGTGCTGCATATCATATGGCTATCCCGTGAAGGTCTGGTAATGCTCCAACAATACGTCATCCCAATGGTTGGCAATTACGTCGAACTTAAAGTTCTGGCCTATAAGCTGCGCGCCAGTTTTCACCATATTTTCGTCCTTTTCCATAACCAACCTCCAGTTTCCAACATGGGCAGCTGGACACCTGAGGCAAGAGAGGCCGCTTTGACTTCGGCGGCAAAAGCGGAGTTGTGCAAAGGGGACGCATCCGATGGCGACATTATTTCGAGACCTTCATCTGTACAACCTACCCATTCTTTAGAGGGTGGTCCAGTCGGTCCACCGCCGGGTTTCGAAGCACATGTAGCTTTGTTGCCACCGTCTTTCCTCTTACCGGAGCAGGATTACCTTCCTACTGCACATGAGCATTTTAAAGAGGCTATCAAACTCGCAGATGAGCTACTATGGGGTTCTCACTCTCTACGTTTATCCGTAAAGACCGAGTATTCTGCGTTCCTTTACGAATGCGTTCAAGATGCGGACGCCAGCCGCAAACTGGCCAAAGATACGATAGCCGAGGTATACGACGCGACAGAAGGCATGGACGATGACATGTTCAACGACGCATGTGAATTGGTCACAGTTCTCGGCAAAATGATGAAGCGAGGACTCAGATCATCGAACAATACCCTGCGAAGCAAAGCCCTGGAATCAAATTCTGCGACTGGAACAAAGCAAGCCCCTCCTCCTGGGATTGGGATGGAGAATCCTATTTGATCAAGGAACACACGCTGGGCCAAACTTACGAACTTGATTTGAACTGGCAAGATTTCTGCTGGTGTGGCATACGCCACCAAAATTCCATTCGACAGTAGCTCGCGGCTCAGATGGTTGCCGACAGGCCAGCCAGATAGATGAGCACATTGAATTTACTTAACATCAGCAAATTTTTTTTGACGCCAAATCATGTATATGGCCTCACCAATACGACATTCTCGGAGCAAATATACAACTTTTTTTTAGCTTCATCATCGTTGCGTGAAGCAGCTCAGCCACAGAAGCCTCGGCCTGGACAGACTTTTTATGTAAAGTTTTTTCGAATACATCCAACCTCTTTTGGCACAGTCTATATATTCACGGGCGTTTGCTTCGTGACGCATTAGATTATATATTTGCATCAAAGCTTGGGCGTCATTCGCAGCGATCTGCGTGATGACGGCGCGAGTGATCAAGCGTATCTTATCATTTTGGACAAGCAAGCACCAAGGTTTGCATATGCAAGGAGCATTTATGGTGTTGTTGAATTCATTTCGACCTGTAGTATATTGCGAGGACTCTGGCGCATCACCTTGGGAGGAACATCCTGTAATCATGGGTCTTGTATATACCTTGATACCTTGATACACTGAACACACTTTGTCTATAGTGATTACCGTAATTGCGTGTTCGCGACCCATCTCCGAACTACTATGTCTTCTTCTAGATTTGATACCTTGGTTTCTCTGATCTAGTCTGAGCCCATTCTCCTAAAAGAAGTGGCGTTCTTAACATCGTTCATCAATCACATTTCGGATTTGTTGATACTCAGATTTCACATAACATTGCCGTCATATCTTATTGTACAGCATCCCGTCAGAACTCGGTGATTCATCTCCCCTGAACATGATCGATCCACTTCTTGACACTTGCAATCTTGTTTTGCTCATCATCCTCCCCAAGACATTGTGCGTTGAGAAGCTTCTCTCGTAGATAAGATAGGGGAATTTTTCTCCCCGCAGCATTCAGGAAATTAGCCTGCATTTCGAGCAAGCGGCCTTGCTCGTATTTACTGGCAATAGTTGCGAGGGTAGCGCAATCCTCCTCGTTCAAGACGTTGTCTGGTTCCAAGCGAATGTCCGGTGGGTACAGACAACCGTATAAATCCCGGTACAAATATCTTTTCTGAAGGGCTCCTTCGTCTAACCCGTAGTCACTCTCATTTTCATGATGATCACGACTGGATGGTTCAGACGAAGCTTCTTCGCCCGATAAGACGTCGTGTTCTTCACCGGGTGGCGTGGGTGTGGATTTCGCGGCTTGACTTGCGATGCTAGCCTTATCTTTTCTTTTTCTTGGCTTCTTGGATAGACCCGGTTCAGATGATTCCGCCTTGCAAGTCTTGCTGGAATCGTTGTTTGGAGATGCCTCGGCGCTTTGACACTCTTGGCGTTCGGTTTTTGCTCCAACGTCTCCGTCTTTTTGGTCTTTGATCATCTTCCAACGAGCCTTGACATCACTCTTGCTTCGATTGAGTGACTTGCCAATGTCTGCCCAGGGCAGATTGTCGGTGGACTCCTTCATGCCTCTCAGCAAAAGATCCTCCGAAATTGTCCACCGAGACTGGCTATCTGTCTCGGAAGCAGACTTTGATCCATCACTTTCAGTACCAGACTTGCTCTGCGCAGATGACTTCGTGTCGGAGGACTGGTCAGCAGGGTTGGTAGAGTCTTCATCTGCACTCGCACTCGCATTCGCGCCAGCATCCTCGGGCCCCGGCAAAGTCACACCGGTGTCATGGCTGTCTGAATCCTCAGCCGGCTCATTTTTGCCACTTTCACCATCGCTAGAATCCGAAGTGGTTGTTTTTTGCTTCTTGCAGAGAGTGACATCTTGCGATTCGTTGCCTGGAGAGGAGCTGTTGTGGTCGGACGACTAGTCAGACTGACTGGAAATCTCGTTGGACGAATCAGTGGCAGACTCTTCGACAGAAGCTGCCAAGCACTTTTTCTTCTTGCACCCGCTATTACCTTCTGGCGACAACTTTTGAAGCTTCTTCTGACAGGGAGTCGTTGAGTCGTTGGAGGTCGTGTCGTCATTCGAAGAGCAACCAGCTTCGTCAGCTGGGGAAACAACGAATTCTTCACCTTCATTAGATGAAGATGTAGTCTCCGAGGCTTGCGAATGGCTGCCGTCGGAGGTTTCCTCGTGGTGTACCGTCTGGGGCGACTCAACCGAGCTGGAGTGCATTGGAACGACAGGGTCGTGGCCCATGATGGCGCCTGACAGGCAAACGTTGGAGTTGGCACTGTCAGAAATTTCTTTTACTTCAGCCGACATGATGGATCTTGATTGATAATGTTGTGGATCTGTTTCTCAGATACGGCGCGCGTGGTCTTGCTTGCACGCGAGGTGGTATGGAAGTAGACGTACGATCAGGAATGGAAGTCGAGGCTCACAAACTTTATAGTCTGATCTATTTTGGTTAGGTAACAAAAAAATTGGTCATCAGATGCAGAAAAATTGTTTTTGAGTGCAGCCATTGAGAACAGGCCCAGGTCTTTGAATTTTGCTGGCAGCTGCTGGGGCAGTGCAAGACTGTCTGTCACTTGGCCAGCCGAACGCAAACGAGATGACATCAAGTCAACGTTTGGACTTAGTCGGGCGTCCATGAATCGGCTGCCGGTATTCCGATCTCTCCCAGCAAACACAAATCGAGAGATGTTGAAACTTCCTGGATTCAGATTTAATAACAACCCGAGTTCTTGCGGTACGGAGTATTCCTTGTTCTAGTGGGCTTATGACGCTTGGTCCAATTGACAGACTCGAACAAGAAAGCTTATTACTCATCAGCCTCATCTGGCAAACGCAAACGCTGCTCCTTGCGATAAAGCATCTACAAGCCACGCAGTTGACAGACGCCGTCCCTTGAACAGAAAAAAATTTACACATTCTCAAACAAGCCCAAATAGGCAAACAAATATTGTAGTGAAACCAGGACCTGTCTGCCAGACGCAGTTTCTTCGCGGACAAAGCACTCCGAGCCGAGTCACAATGGCGGCTCCATCGCTCACCAGTCTTTCGCCTGCTCACGAACAGGCCCTGCGACTCATCGACGAAGCTCATGCAGAGGATCCAAACAAGACTTATGGGCCTGATGGTTCCGATTCTGTGCCGTATGAGCTGCATTATGCACAGAAGATGACAAAATGGTTGGCGTCTCGGTGCCCAGGTGCTTCACCAACTCTGCAGATAGCTTGCCGGGCTCAGCACTTCCGCCGGTATGTATTCGTTACTGATCTCTATTTTCGCAGAATTTCCTTCAATCCTCTCGCATACCGGACTTGAAGATTAAAAACTTGCAAATACCCATGACTCAAGTTGCGATTACGTACTTTTGATTATATAAGCTGACGGGATACTGGATCGTCTTTCGTAGATGGGAACTCCCCGATCTAGCTTCCCCATGACCCGTCCCGGCTACCTTACCTGGAGAGCCAAGCAAAAGTCGCAAGCTGCATCAAAGGTAGCCGAGCTACTGATGTCTTCAACAATCCAGCCCCCAGTTTCCGATGGGGAGCGAGACCGTGTCGCGGCGCTGATCCGAAAGGAAGGGCTATCCACAGACAATGAGACCAAAGTACTCGAAGACGTAGCATGTCTCGTGTTCCTTGACGACCAATTCGACGACTTTGAGGCCAAGGACGACATAGACGAGGAAAAGATGGTGGCTATTCTGAGAAAGACATGGGGGAAGATGACGGAAGAAGGCCGACAATTAGCACTGGGTATGGATCTCAGCGATAGGGCCAAGACATTGATTGGGAAAGCTCTCGGGGGATATAGTGACCGACAGGTTTGAACTGATGCAGAATTCCCGGTTCACGACGAATTTCGTCTTCTCCAAGTCAGACATGAAGTAGTGAGGCGACTGATAACAAACAGTTCGGCACACACCGAGATGTCTGCCCCGCGCCGTCCGTGATGCCGATGCTCGGAAGCATCATCCGTCCGTCTACTATTTCTTCCAGAATACTGACCTTCATTCCCAAGGCATGGGCTTTCTTCATATCCTCAGCTGGCACCGACCTCAACACCAGAAACAGAAATGTCGCCGCATTTTCCCAAATTATCCTGCGACCTCGCACCCTCCGAGATGTCTCCAGATTAGATACATCGTGCCTCATGCTCGGCCATGAAATGCGCCTCCCACTATTTTGCCGGCGGCAATGGCCCATCTCGTGCATCGCCAAGGCGAAAAGAACGAAGGCACAGCACAGCCTGCAAGCGCTCTGGGATCGCCCAGTGCATCTCGACGAGCACGAGTGTTCCCTTGGTAGTGACACCACATCTGCAATCCAAGAGCATCCCGTAGACGAGCCGCATTCTGTCCTTGTCTTCTCCCGGCTGTTCATAGACAAGAATCGAGACAGATCGCGTGAACTGCTTCGCATGGTCGGAAAGGTAGGCGCCAAAGCGATATTCATTACGATTGATGGGCGGCTATATCGACGCTTCATTGTCTTGGAAAGTCAGACCTCGGATCCATAGCTGTGTTCCCGGACTGCCGCTTGTTCTCAAGGACATTCAGATCAGCGACGATGCGCTTGTAACCATGGAAGCTGGCGCGGATGCCATTGATTGTGTCGAACCACGGGGAAGAAGCCTGGATACCTCATCCGCGAGTATCTTTGTCTTGGGCTGTTGGAACTTTGCAAAAAACTGTCCGCAGGTATTTGACGAAATGGAGGATACATCGGCGGGGGTATCAGGCGTGGCACAGATATATCCAAGGCTTTATGTCTGGTAGCCAAGGCTGTCGGGATAGGATGCGGTGGCTTATATGCGTTATGATGTGGATAGGAGGGCGTGGGTCGTTACATGAAAAGTAGGTGTTTTCACAAAGTACATGGAAAAAACGAATTTGGTAAAAAGGGCTGCTTGCTAATCTTTGATCTGTCAACTAGTTTTACGAGATGAGTTGGAAACAACGATGAAAAAAATGTGTGGGGTGACAAGTATTCAACAGCTTTACTGGGGTTATTTGAATACCCTTGCAGTATGGAGTAGATCCGTTGATTCCCCCTTTGCCGATTCATGGACTAGCAGCCCGTGGCATTTATGGTCTGAATTTAGAAGAGAAAGGGGGGAATTCCTGCCTCCCCAGGGTTTACGTCATACTCGACTTTAGACTCTTGTATGCATGCTTCTAACCAGATGTACCAAGTTCGTGAAACTCTCCAACATGTCAACCTTCGTGATGCCAACGTGAATTGAAATTACCATCCGTATCTTGGGCTAGCCTATCGTCTCGGTCTGCTCCTGAGCTCTATCGATGATGCCTGTCCTGGTGATCGGCTGCGTCTCATGGATGAGTGGCGTTTTCTTCTCTCGTCACACAGTTTCCGATGCCGACTCATCCTGGTTCGAATGAGCTGGTACACAACATAGAAGCATCCGGCCATGATGGCCGAAGCAGCTACGTGACAAGCGAAACCACGCGTGTTAGAAGAAGAAGAAAGGAAAGGGAAGCGAGATTTGATGGAATGAGAGGCTTGTTTGTACCCACCTGTTGCCCCCAACACAATTCCTACAATCGATGAGGGCGATGCCGAGAGTGAAGATGCAGGGTTTGTGGACTTTGATGCATACGATGTAGCGCCTGAGCTCGTGACACCTTTCTCACCTTGATCCGTCACTTTCGTGATTGACAGGCCTCCCGAGCCAATCATGTCAGTGGCTTCGGTGGCCAGGGAAATGTGAGTCGTCGTCGTCGTCGTCGTCGCCGTCGTGGGATTTTCGGGCCTTGAAGTCGAAGTCGATGGAGCAGTGGGAAGGGCTGTCGATCCCAGCGCAGGAAGGTCCTGACTCCTCGATGGTGCCGTAGTGAAACGGTAAATTGTTTCTGTTCGCGTGTTCGAGGCGCACAAGAATAAAGAAAATCCATTCAGATTTGGATCGCCTGCGAATACGTTTGTCTTACAATACGGGGCTGCAGACGCAGCACTGGGTTTATGCGTCAGCAGAAGGACTTGCTTTCTTTGAGCAACGAAAGGAAAAAATGGTATTCGAAAATTGGGCAGATATTTAAAGGGGCATCCCGCGTACTTACCAGACCATGGCAGAGCTGGTTTCGTTTTCGAGGTCATCGGCTGTTCCTAGTCTTCTGTCCAAACAGGTTGTCACCAAGGTACATGTTCCACTTGTTGGACTCCAACAGCATCCGACAAGGCTATTGGCGACATCTTTGGCACAGCGTTGGCCAGTTTGGCAGGTCAAAGGATGTTCTTGCACCGTCTGTTCAGCATGTCGCAAACGACGCATCTGTATAATCCTGCTCACCGGATTTGCCTTCGATCCAACCGCATGTTTCCACGGCCATGGCTCGTCGCGGAGCAATATTCGCAGAGTACGTGATGAATGATGGCGAAACTTTTGAAATTTTTCGAGCGCCGAACGGCACGTCGATTCGGGGCCTTTACTGTGATTCAATGGGAAATCTCTTTACGCTGCTATTCACCAGCGCTGTGCGCAGTTTATGGGAACTGTCGAACTTGCTGGTTGAAGCTATACGAGTGAATATCGCACGCACCCTTGGGAAAACCAGCGTCAAGAGATGGACATGCGCCAATTTTGAGGCTTGGTCACTCAATGATACCATTCTCTACCAAGTTTGCTCTAGTACACACGTCCAGTCATCGGTGACAGTCGGGACCTGTTTGCTAAACATCATGGTGTCACTGAAATAGCACATATCCTATGCAATAATGTGTCCGTTTGTAACATAGCAATCTTGACTGATCAACAAACCATAATATTGTTTGTGGCAATCGCTAACTAACACTGAAAAACGTCCGGTGTCGCGTTACGTGGGCCCCAATGCAAGTACCTGATATTGCCTTGCCTAAGGATATGTCGGCAGGTTCTTTTCCTGTCTGACAACAACGCCGCCACCATCCTCTTCGTAGGTATGTCTGCATTCGTACCGAGCACATCGAAAGACGTCAGGACGATGGGACTATGTTCTCCCTAGTGAATACCATCGCGAGCCTGCTGGTGGTCACCAGCAATTCCCAACAGAATGTTGCTTGATTTTCCTGTGCGAGACATGAAACCGAGAGAAAAACAGTACCACGTGAGTCATGCAAGACCATGCTTTGTTCTCAAGAAAATGATGCGATACTGCGTGTCACCCCACGATGTAAACAATTTTGATTTCGATGAATCACTGCAACTCGCTGCCTAGTTGAATGGCCAGGGCCGATTATTCCCATTGCGGGGGAAGATTTCAACTTGGTAAATTGGAATCAGCGAGCGTCCCGTTATTACATGGGAAGAAACGCGTGGTTGAATTTGCTACTTGCGTACGTGTTGTTGCGTGGTGTCCCAGTGGCTGGAGGAGAAATAACCCGACTTATTATGCTGTCAATCGACTTGCTGAAATCGACTTGGTGGGGTGCAAACAAGACACCCCGTGTATACTCTATACTCCGTACAGTGTATTTGATATGGTCAGGTCAGGTTCTTTAGGGGGGCATGGTCAGCTGGTGTGAACACTCAGACACCCCCTGCTTGCATGAGCTGACAAGCGTCACAGCCCGGAGCAACTCTTTGTTCACGAAACACCATTCGGCCACACAGCAGGACCTTGGAACAGCTGAAGCCCTATCTGGACATGCCCTTCTTGCTTCGGTGATTGTCACCTGTCTCACCACTGAATAGCGGCCCTTGAAGCAAATCGTTGGGTAGCATAACTGGGAAATATGGCTGTTGCTTGAAAAGTCTTATCTGAATTGACTCTTGGCACGAGTGCAAGAACAGGAGAGCTGAAGTGAGTGGGAGGAAAACTCCGACATTCGGTTAAGAACGACGCGTAATCTGATTGCATCGTCCAGCTGAAAAGTGGATAAAATATTCTCAGCACGCTGATTCTATCGTAACCAAGATGACTTGGATTCTCGATCAGCAATTTGTGCACATTGAGTAACAACCCCTCGGCGAAGCGACTGATGACTTGAGCCAGTCGCATTTACGAAACCCGAATCTCTGGTTCGGCGGGATTGTTGGCGATTCCACGTCAAGTCTGGATCTGGTTCGTGCAGGAAATCGTGCGAGATTCGGCAGGCAATGAGAGCTAGACGGGGAGTTGCCCTCTGAACAATCCTGCAAGGGTAGCATCAGTTAACAGCTGAAAGGACGGGGACTTGCCGAGTACTACCGACGCTAACACGACAAAAGCAAATCCTTTCCCAGACAAGAGGCTTTTCAATCCTGCCTAGAGCTCTCTAACAAGCCACTTGGTACCACGGCTGTCTGGATTGCTCCCAATCAGACGTCGTCCCGATAGCTTGGACGGTCTGTCGCCTTCGTGACACAGCATCAGCATGGGACAAGACACTTTCGTTGATCACTGCCTGCGAGAGTAAGATTCGACAAATGGTTCCAGGGCCGCTTTTAGAACAGGGAGACTGTCGATGGGCTTCTTCGTTCGAGTGACTATATTTGGCAGCGTAAGCGGCTTCGGATTGCGCGATGATGTTGTTGATAATCGTGCGTAATGTCTCGCTTCCTGGCAGGTTCAGTACCCATGCAGTGCTGGAGGTGCTGGAGGAGCAAGCATCAGGCACGAGGCATCGGGCACGAGGAGCCACAGGGAGCCACAGGGAGCCACAGGGAGCCACAGGGAGCCACAAGGCGGCACACGCTCATTACGTCAACACAATACCAGGCAGGTACTCCGTACTCCGTCGGCACTCACTCATTGGGTGACGATGATGGCCCCGGCGCTGCCCCCAGTACAGCCATCTTCGAATAGCGCGGGCGACCAAGGACGGACGTGAAATCTGACCCACAGATCAACGCGGCGCTCGAGCTGAAGATGTCAAGGAAGGAAGGCATGATGGGTTGCGTCGCTTCCTGTTCTGTGTCTGGCACTAACCAGCCCTGTCCATTCTCCCGTCCTTTACTGGATCTTCTCGAGGCGGTTTTCCAAATTCCACATCGGGGCTCCTGGATGCAGCCAATCACACTTGGAAGCTCCCAATGATTAATGATTTGCCTTTGCTCAGCCAGACGTGATCTTTCAGTCACCATCCCTCCAACCTGCGACTTGTCTCTGCTATAATACATACTTCTATTGTGCTCACATCTTATCGCAACAAGGTGCTCGGACTCGCTTCACCATCTCCACCCCTTACCCTTTCCATTCACTCCTTGCTGGTTTGGTTGTCTTGTTTCTTTCTTCGATCCCGTTCCAAGATGATTGAATGAATATAAAGAAAGCTACTGTAAGTAGATGATGCGAAGATGCGTGTGGTGGAGTGCGCAACAATGAGCGTGCGTATTCGTTTTCATGCCAAACGTCCAAGTCAAGCATCATTTTAGTTGACTTTTCAAATGTTGGGCTGCAGCCCCAAGTCGATGACTTGTTTCCTAGACCGTGAGGGACTGGCAGAAAGATACATTATACCTGTGTTACCTTTATCCGTCAGCGCTACCCATCCTTCAACAATTATCTTATACTTGTCTCTTTTCGGAAGGGTCTTTGTTATATATAATAATTAGACTTTTCTCACTTCAAACTCTGGGAGAGGAACACTGAATACTGCTCTAAAGGCAGTTCTCGTTCTCCCCGTGCACTCGATAACACATCTATCGACATCGATTCTTTCTTCTCTCTATGTTCTGATCTGCTTGCCTAGAACAACGGCTTGATTCTGGATACATGACCATAGCATTACTGTTGGTGTCTCCTACATGATTGCAAGGGGAAGCCGGCAGAGAAGAAAGAATAGGAGCGCCAGCTTGATTGGCTGTATTGCTGCTTAGAAGGAAGAAGTGATAATCTTCCTGGTCGAAATGCCGGCACAATTTCAACATGTGAGTACCAATGATATCCAAGAAAGCAACACAGGCGCTATAATCTGACAATCATGGTCTTCCAGCCGTTCCAAGAAGGAGAATTTGGCATCATGGCGTGGTATCCAAAGTACCGATCCTGCCACCAGTTCTTCATCGATCACGCACAACATACAGAAGCTGTCCAAGCCGTCGCAGCCCGGATCAACATTCTGCTACCGTTCGAAAAGGCGACCAGCAGCGGCCCAGCATCAGGATCTGCCAACTCATCGTCTCCCTCAAAAACAGGAGGCGCGCGCGCGACCCTGGTGCCGTATATAAGACGCCTAGTAGTCACGGGATTCGACAACCCAGCAACTTTGTACGGGTTCTTCGGTGATGACTGGAACGAGGGAATCGCCTCAATTCACGAGACTGAGAGAAGGAACTACTTGTTTGCCGCCAAGAGTGAAACCTGGTTAAAGGTGAAGGCTCAATACGACATGGGGGACGGTCAAACTGTCCCTTTCTTGCGGCCGCTGACAGGCGTCACGGAGAGAGATTGTCTCTGCAGAAACAAATTGGAGTGACTGGCTGGCGATGCAAGACTGGATGCTAGGCCCACGAGCTCCTCCGGGAGAAAACTAAATCATTGGCCCGCTCGAGGCTCAAGATTTCGAGACCAGGGGGCATTCTCGATCGGCCATCTTCCACCAAGATTGATGGTTGGAAGTCGCGGGTTAAAGTGCGATTGCGATTCCAACCGCTCGGCACTAAGCTTTTCAAAACATGTTTGAAAGATCTATTTCTACACGGGGGTCAGAGGCATTCTCCATTTGCGAAAAAGAAAAAAAACGGCAACGGCAGGGCCACTTCTGCTTCACCTCCCTCTTACCCCTCCTCCAGAATCGTTCCATTTATCTTCTCGATGTCGTGCCTACGCGTACAACAGTTGGGACACCAGTTTAGGGCAGACAAGGACACAGACAGGACTCGCATTTTGTCATGTCATGGGGTAGCATAACATTGAGCATGTCCCCTCGATCAGAGAAAACCACACATTTTGTCTCGGGCGTATTGCATCTTCACGTTTTCTCATCAGTTAGACACCCATTCCGATGTGCTAGGTGTAATCTTATGTACAAGAGGAAGTCGTTTTGCTCAACCGACGCTTTGAAGGACGGTTCATGGCGGGGATGAGGACTAAGATACAAAAATAATAGATATAGTTGATATAACAAAGCATTCACATGGCCGAGAAAAACGCCGCTTGCAAAAAGACAGCAACCATGCATGGGCTTAAGTAAATCACAGCCCTTGTTGAACAGAAAACAAAGATTAAAGTTTCGTCCCTTAGGGTCCATCGGGTGACCCTTGCTTTTCCTGCACAAAGGTGGCAAGACACAGCCGAGGATCCCAAGAACAAGGCAATGAGAGAGAGAAGCCATGCACCCCCTGTTACCTAAACCCTCCCAAAAATGCCAAAAAAAAAACAAAGAATTTACCATGTCATTTTTTCCCCGGTAACAATGCCCGCCCAAACGCCACAGCACGAAAAGCGTGTCCCAAGCCCCTTTTCATCCGGGTGAACCTTGCCTTCCTCCTCCTCCTTAATAGTATTCAACCTGGGTGAGACCAAGATTTGATGGCAACATAGAGCATGAGTTTTGTGTGACAGGGAGAAACCAATAATATTGTGTGACGGAGCATGCGACTTGATCTGTGTTGAGAAGAACCGTTTCTTTCCAAGGGAAGAGCTGTGAGATGTTTAATTGAGGAAACCTTTGCAGGCTGCAGTGCCACAGAGACACGGAATACGGTCCAAGCTACCAATTTCTCGCTCAAACTTGTAGTCGTATGTCAATTCTTCGTCTACGATGAACCAAGTCAGTAATTGTGAATCTTGACGAATCTTTGTACAATGGCTTCTTCATAGGGTGAAGGAACTTACTCAGAGCAATGTCACGGAGGGCATAGATGACGATTCTCTTGCTGCCTTCGACTTTGATAATCTTAGCCGTACAGTTCGGCATGCAGCTGTGGTTGATGAATCGCGCAATGCCCCCTTCTTGGTCGCATCCACGACGGTATCGTCGTCAATGCGAAACAGGTAGCTGCTTCCAATGCCACTCTTGAGATAACGCTTCTCACGAATTTCCGCGATTTGCTGGCGCACTTCCTCGCCCACGTACTCGATAATCATGTCATCCTTGTTGATGTTCTCCATGGCGTACAAGCCCCAGTTGTGAATGGCAGATCGAGCAAACTTGACAGGCTTCTTCCGCTTCTTAAGCTGGTTGAATTTGAAGACATCTGAGTCCTGGCCCAGAGTCTTCTTCTGATCATTCAAGTCGGCAACATATCGGCGATTAGTCGCACGGTTCGCGCGCGAGTTGCCTTTGGCTATTTTTTCCGCTGCAAGCTTAGCAGCTTCCGAGGCAGCTGCTGTGCTGTCCTTGCCATTCTTCTTCGAACGAGCTTCGCGCTCTTCTCGGGCCTTTTGCACCTTGATATGATGTGGTAGATACTTGGACTTTTCGAAATTAAGAATCTTCTTGACCCCTTCGGTCCGGGCACATCCTGTTGAGTTAGGCACATAGTATCCCTCTATATGCGCAAGGCGGTCTGAGGAATGCGACACAGTATTCAGTTCTCGAACACGATTGCGTTTCCATAACCAAAGTTCAGGATTTCCAATATCGCCAATGTTGAACTTTCTTTGCAGCCTGCCCAAGTCAGGCTTATCTCTGAGGCCAAGCGCAAGGTTTTGCAAGGATTGAATATCAGGTTTGAACCCATCGGGTAAGACGAGTGCGGCAGTAAGTGGCTCTTTGGAGAAGAGTCGCTCATCATATTTTTTGTGCAATGCCTTCGTTTGAGGAACAGGCTCCTCTTTCATTTTGGTTGGTATTGCGGTGTCTTTACTATCCTCCCCATCCGCATCTGCTTCTTGCTGCTTCTTCAAAGCGTCCTGTTCTTCCAGTAACTGCTTCTTCGTCTTCTTCTTCGGCTTCACTCCCGACTTCTTCCTTGCGCCTTTCATGATTTGGGGCACAGGGGTCTCAGATCTGGAAACACTACTTTCATCTTCTCCCACAAAGTCGAAGTCGGGGCCAATGTCTTCTGAATTTGGAAGACGGTCGATATCTGAGTCAATGGGCTTGACTCCGAATAGCTCTTCGTCGGACCTCTTCTGGCGTTTCAGGGCGGCTTCGAGGGAAACTTCCAATTTCCTCTTCTTGGAGGATGGACGATCGGTAAATGCCACACTGGACTCTGTCATAGAGTCATCATCGCGACGACCCCAAGAGCCGAACTCGTCATCTGTGCTCATGCGACTGCGAGGTCGTGACTCGGGTTCCTCCGTATCACGAGCAGCCAGTGCTTTAGTGTCTGTATCATCATCTGATTCGAAGTCACTGTCGAGGCTTTTGAGACGATGATGCAAAGATCGAAAGGCGGGTCGGGCAACAGACTGGCACTTCCTTGAAAACGGATCAACAAACATGTTGCGTTGGCCCTTGGCTTTGACTTTTCGTATTCGAGGAAGCGTTTTTGGTTCCAGACGACCTGTCCGTCGCTCGATCGGGTCTGCTCCAGAGTTCGGAGTCCTGATACCTGGACTATTGTCATTCTCTTCATCCTCTTCCTCGTCAACTTGGTCAAGGTTAAGTTTCCTTCTTTTGGCCAGATGATTTGCCGGGTCCAAGAAATCAGAAAGATAAGGTGCTGCAACCTGAGTTCGTATGTGTCTGATCAAATGCTCTGTCATTTCCCTGCGAACTGCCTCTACTGCCTCGAAAACAGGATCAAAGTTCTTAGCTCTTTGCTTCTTTTCTTCTTCGAGGTCTGCTTCCTCCTCTCGACGGCGTCGTCTAGCTTCTTCGAGTCGCTGACGTTCCGTTGTACCCTGATCGTGACCTCTTTCCCGGTCTTTGTCTCTCTCCCTCTCCCTCTCCTTTTGTCGATCTCGGTCTTGGTCTCTTTCTCTCTCTGGGGGCGGAGTTCGCTTACGGTCGGTTTCGGGACTGCGAGGAGGTCGAGGCAAGCAAAGCTGCATAGCCATGTCATAGTTGAAAAATTCGGTGTGGTTTACCGCCCGATAACATCGTTCTGCTTCTGACTTTCCAGTGAAAGAATTTCGGAAAACAACATAGAAGCCTGTGCGATCGATTCTAATTTCTTCGAAGCCATAGTTCTTAAGTCGTTTCCTCATATGAGGAACGATACTTGGCAGCACAGGAACATCCTCAGACGCGATGAAAATGTAAGGGTCGTTTGAAAGTTGTGCAGCGATGTTCTGCAACTCCACAGCGGCTTGCAACCGCGATGATGGGGTGCCGCCAGACTGCAAAGGTGTTCCTGCCGCTGGTGTTGCTACTGTTGCAGGTACCGGTGTCTGCCTATGTCCAGCCAAGGACGCAGGCCCTGCTGACCCTTTGAGAGTGATCGGTGGATGTCTTACAAAGGGAGTTGCAGAAGATGCAGATTTAGGTCCCGTCGGCGGCGGTTTATTGGCAGCCTGATCTCGATATTCTTGCTCCTTGTTTTGCTTCTCTCGCTCCTTTTTAAGATGCTCTTCCAACATCCGCCGACTCTTGCGACCTTCGGGATCGTACTCAACCCTAACGACGTCCGCGTCTATCTTGATCCCGCGGGCGCGAACAGCGCGACGAGCAGCATCGATTGCTGAAACAGGCGGCTGGCCCGATCGTTTTGAGTCGCGGTATCGAATGGTAGCAAACCCGAGATAGCTTCCCGTGTCAGGATGCATCTTATTACTGCTCTCCGCAATCTCGCCAAAGGTCGCAAAGATAGCAGTGATCTTGTTGAATGGCACCAAAGGATTGTACCGCGTTACAACTATCTGAGTAGGTGGGCCAGGCCCAATCGACGTCTTCGGGTCATATGGATAAGGCTGGAGATTCTCAGGCGCCGGGCGTAATCGTGCTTTTGGTAGATAATAGTCGGTATTGATGTAACCAAGACGACCTCCAGCTTTTTGCAAGCGAGGGTCTACCGGGGGCGTCATCATCCTGTCAATCAAAAGTTAGCCAAAATGCTTTATGGTACACCCCAGCGACGCCCCCGCTTCTCTCTCCGTCTCTGGCTCGGCCGTCTTCTTCTTATTGAGAGGCAATTGTATATGTAGAAGTACATACTAAACCAAATTCTTTGTATACTGGCTTAGCAGTTTTGCTAACGCCCTTGTTGCGTACTCGATCGAGGACCGGATCATAGGTACATATTTTGCCTTTGACTGATGGCAATAGATCTCGTGCCGGAGGGCGTTCAGCATGGTGAGTTGACGAACTTGAGCCATTATAGGAATGAGTGACATCCACATCATTTGTCCTCCCCAAGCCATTGTCGTGTGTTGTTAAAGGGGGCATATCTGTCTTTGAGTATGGGGGAACAGGTGAGTAAGACGATGAGTCTCGAGGAGCAAGAGGTGTAGTGCTAGTGGAAATATGTGATAACGAAGATGTCGTGTTCTGCCTCTGAGGGTTGCTAAATATGGATGAGGCAGAGCTTGTATGCGAGCTCGTTGACCCGACTGTACTGGGTATATCTCCTAGGGGAGTATCGTGATCGTCGATTTGAGAGTGGGGGCCATCCGATGAGATGTTGGATTGTGACGGTCGAGCGAAACCTGTGGAATTCGCATCCAGCGCGCTAGAAGCAGGCTCTCGGTCAGAATCGCGTGCAAGACTACTGCGCCTTGATCGCTCGCGATCTGTCCGGCCCTGCGCGGCTTCTGCTCTCACTTTGGGAGCGTTGGGAAAGAACTGCGCGAAACTCACGCCGGGTGGCGGCCGAGTCATCGTGTCGATGCGCTCCGGTTATCGTTTGCACCGTGACCTGGTCATGATATCTCGCGTTCGAGCTCAGGCCATTCACGATACAAAGACTTGTGGTGGGTGCTGGCCGCCACACGCAACCTGGAACGCGCTTTGATTGAGCCCACGCGACCGGGAGGCAGAATGGCGAATGGCGAAAGGCGAAAGGCGAAAGGCGAAACGTCATTCACCGGTTCAGCAGCAGCAAGAGGACGCTCAAAAAGTAATGTCGATATAGAGGGAATGCATGCGATTGTGTTGCAATAGGTGCAGCACCAAGAAACTGGGGTGCGATGTAAGCACTTGTGAGAAAAAGTATGAAGCACGAGAGTGTGAAGTCGTTGCAACGTAGGTGGTTGATACTCACTCCCCTTCAGGGATGGATGGTGGAACTGAACATTTGCTGCCAGTGGCCCAGCCACAGCCAGAAAAGGCCTATCCTGCCCGTCGGCATGGTTGGCCATTTCGGTGATACGATTTTCCGTTGACGTCCCACTTCTTGTCCTGATGCGGCCGAGGGCCGGCCATGACGCAAGCTCGGACAGCAACAGCGCAGCAGGGTGTTGGACGTTCGGTTGATCATGCCGTGTGGCTAAATCGACCAAATTTTACCTCACTTTTGATGTAGTTGATCTCAGCGTGTTAGGACATGTATAGGCTCAACGACGATGTATATCTATTATTTAAGATTCATTGACAGAAGTAGCACTATGCCTTGGTTTTATTCTTCATTCATGTTGACGTGAGCCAAGTGCCAAGTAAGCGAAGCAATGCACCTCTAATTCATCATTCACAACCAAAACCTTTCAAATCAGTCTATAATCGTACGTTGTGGGCTTGAGGACCAAGCAGAACATGAGGAAGAGCCACATGATACCCGATAGACCTGTCGAACAGCAGTCACGCCGACTTATACCGTCCACACCGTAAACTCCGAAACTCCAGCTTCGAGTCATCTCAGAATTCAAATTGTTATCTTTAATTCAAACTCTTCTTCGTCATCCGAGTGTAAGAATGGTTTTTGAACTGGTGGTAGTTCTTCGTCGTCTGCATCGTCAAAGATTGACATAAATTGCGGCCTGCTTTGTTCTGTGGTTCCAGAGGCGGCCTGACGAAGTCGAGCTGGGGTAATCGTGAGATTGGCCTCGGCATGATGTGACGGCGCAGGTCTAAGTGGCAGCTGCTGCTTGGCAGAGTGGCTTGCACCTCGCATATGCACAATCGACGATGCTGATCGACCTCTGCTGTAGCCCAAGGTGGTTCGAGATGCAGCCTCCCCGTGGAGCTTCCTGAATAATTGGGCTTTGTGACAACAGGTTTGGCAGGTGCGGCTCCAGTGATTATTGATGACAAAGGTCTTCTTGTAGCTTGGCTGGTGGTTGAGACAGGCCGTAATGCACTGCGACTATGTCTGTCTGAGTGGACGGCCAGAGCAGACGCTGCTCGTCGAGCAGATATCGTGGGGGCTTGCTTCCGAGTAGCTATGTCCGCTTTGGTCAGAGGAATAATTGATTTCCTATTGTCCACCATATCTTCTGGACTCCAATCGAAAGCGGCAAGTTCCCGGGCATTCCGCTCCTCTGCTTGATGCATAAGCGCTGCCATCTCGTCGTTGAACTTTTTCTCCATGCGAGAAACATCATTCTCGTCGACAGGATTGTGGAAATGTTGATAATAGCCCTTCAGGAGATTCTCTTTCTTAATTCCATTAAATGTTAGGCCACCCGGTGGAAGCACGTCTGACTCATAGGGCAGTGGTGTTGGCCTGGGAGGAGCATACTCCGGTTCAGGCAGTTCGTCACTGGGAGTCTCGGCGAAGTCGGATTGTATGCTGAATTTCACCGGCTGAAGATCAGCGGGTTGCTTTTTGAGTTTTCGCACACTCGTTTGTTTGGGTCGAGTTTTTTCGATTTCTCCAACCATGCTCTTCACCCCACCAGTCTGAGCATTCCTCGCCTTTACGTTTGTGGTCTTGTTCCCTAAAGGGGCGCGCGCACGGTTCCCTGATACGCACAAGTCAGTAAAGAACTTGGTTTCACACACCCATTGAAATCTAGGCATAATGATACGCACCCATGGGAGTCACCATCGTTTGATGGGGACCGGTGGCTTTGCCCATCGCCAAACTGCCAGTCGCTCCCAACATTGCACCGCTCGCCAATCCAGCCTTGCCCGCCAAAACAGTGGGCACATTCTCGTCGTTTCGGCCAAAATTACCAGGAGTCTTGGGATATCTTGCACCCGGTGTTTTGGGCTGTTGTTTGGTTGGTGCATGCTGGTGACTATGCACCAGATTCTCCTGGTCTCGGTGTGCCGCGAGCATGGCGATGTTCGTGATGCTGATTTTGGGTTTTATTGCTGCTTTCTTGTTGATGGTGTGTTGATAGAAGGTGGAAAGACACAATCAGAAAACACCTATTCTGCAGCCCATGGAGAAATTAAGGGGTTTATTAGAGAATCTAGTTTAGTTGTATGATGTTGTCGGGGTCCCTGGTCACGGTTTACCAGAAACGTGTTGTTCAATGCGTGACATAAACATGTTGACCAGGCAACGGTGACGATTGAGCAGACCCCTGGGTATTACGGAGTACAGGGTGTGGCATACAGGCGGCGTGACCACCACTAGCCACAGGTGCCACTAGCCTACATACAGTAGAGGAGGTATTACAGCATCGTTGGAGGGGCATGTACTCAGTATCTCCTGTTCCTTACATCCCCTTTCTTGACCCAATCATCAAACCTGGCTGCATCCTAACCTGCGACACAACGGACATCGATCTGCAACCAGAAAAATCTACAAAGCCTTGTTTGAAAATAAATCACCATAATGGATCGTATCAAGGAGGTTTGTCTCTTTCTTTCCCTCTATTTACCTACAAGACCGCTTCTCTCTTTTGTACCCCACCCAGCTCCTTTGTAGAGGGGTAGGCGTCAAGCAAGCATAATGACTAAAATTGAGGTTTAGAAAATGAACTCCATCCGCCTGGAGGCCGACGAAGCTGCCGCCAAGGTGGAAGAGCTTCAGACCAAGGTCAAGACCCTTGAACAAGAAAATCTGTCCAAGGAGCAGGAGATTACTTCTCTGCAGCATAAGAGCAACTTGCTGGAAGGTGAAGTGGAGAAGCTCGAGACCGCTATCAAAGACCACAAGAAGGCTGCCGACGAAGGTCAACAACACGGTACTCAGAACGAGACTCTTCAGAGACGACTCCAGCTACTCGAGGAGGAGGCTGAAGACGCCGATAAGACTCTGCGGGAAGCCAACGAGAAGTACGTACCCTTTGAGTGTCACTGAGGCTCACATTACGTCCACCGCACTTCACCGCTCCCTTGACACCATTAGGTCGTGGCACTAACAGCTTACTTCTGCAGGCTTCGACAAACCGACGTCAAGGCAGGACACTTCGAGCGCAAGGTCCAAGCCCTCGAGCAAGAACGCGATCAATGGGAGCAGAAATACGAGGAGATGGCAAAGAAGCACTCAACCTTGCAGAAGGAGTTGGAGGAGCTTCAGAACGAGATTGGCAACATCTAATTTTTTCCCTTTTGTAGAGTAATCAATCTCCGTTTAGTGCGCTGTTTTGAACGAGCCTGTGCGATTACGCCAAAGTAGCGATGGATTGGTCGCAGTGATTGTTTAGATGCAAAATACTCTATTTATGGAAGGAACGAGCGATTCATCAAGCTGCAGCATGTAAATACTCTCCAAAATTGCCGCTACGTCATATTGGGATATCCAAATTTCCCGTGTATAATCGCTGATAACGTTGTCGAACGACGTACCTCCTGCTTTTATTCAGTTGATAGCTTATGCTATTCTACTCATGGTCTCCGTGATTTAAGTTTTTGCTTCCTGTCCGTCAGCCGTCGCTCTAGCTTTGTCTCATATCGAAATTTTTTCTTTTTCTTCTTTTGCCATGATGGCTTCTTGTCTTTGTCCTCTGCTTCTTTCCTCTCAGCTTCTTCCCGTTTTCTGCGAGCTTCTTCCTCCGCCTCATCATCGGACTGATCTGGCTTGCTGAGACCATCTCTCGAAACAGAAACAGATTCAATTTTCACGACAGTATATCGGTCTTCATCGACGTACTCTTCTTCGTGGTCAACGATATCAACATCTGGCTTGTCAGGAAAGCCATCCCACTTGTCTGAATTTTCTCCTTCAGAATCGCCCTCTTCGAGATCGGCTGATACAGCTCCGGATTCGCGCAACAATTTGTTCACGGTTTCGACATGCTCAGAGACTTCTCGACGTCTTTCTTCCCTGATCTATCAATGGTGAAGTTAGCAAAGTTTATTTAAAAAAAAACCTTTTACTTTATCTGCCGCTCTCGGCCATACCTGTTTCCGTGTTTCCAATTTTTCCTGACGAGCTCTCTTGGCAGCCTCCTCCTGTGCATGCTTAATTCTTTGTTGTTTTCGCTTATGGAATCCCGTCAAGTATTCCTCGCGAGCACCATCATCAAATGATATTTCTTCAACTGTCGATGTAGTCTTTCTCTTCTTGCTTGGAGGTGGCAATGGACTCTTTTTAGGTCTTGGTTTGGCAAACATTATGATTCCTAGGGCAAAATGCTACCCAAAATCCGTTCGTGGGTGTTCGTACTAGAGAAGTTCAATTTATGAAAAGCTGTTGCTGGAGACATCAACTTTTATTTTTCCCTCCTCCGATCCATGAACTTTGCCGCAAGTAACTGGGCCCACCTAGCAATGTGGCTGTTGTTGCTTCACCAAGTTGCGGCATAAAGTGGAGCACTGTATTTGAGAAAGATGTCCCTTACGTAAGTAAGGCAGCACGCTGCATCCACGTCCGTCGTCACGGTAAGTACTGGAGCTCAGATGGCTTCCCTGACGATACGACAAGCTGGCAGCTAGGTTTACCATCGTCAACCATGCGTTTCTATACTATTGTAGGCGCACTGGCGCTTTGCAGAACAGCTGTGGCCTTTTCAGATTCTTCTCCGTGGGTGCTGCTGTCAACGTCCAAGTAAGCTTACTCCCGCCTGGGAAAGACAGCGCCGTCGAAGCAGTAGCTGACTCTCATCGCAGCATCGAACAAACTCCTAGCGCGAACAAAATACAGACAAGCTCTGAAGCTATCAAGTTCACCAAAGACTTCCTCGCTGGATGTCCGACCGACCGTTACCTCATAGTGACACTGCCCGGTATCAACGCAGCAGACTTCTGGACTCGGGATGGCTGCGCCATGCCACACCTGTGCAAAGCCGTGAAGGATGCTCGCGTGAAGGGAAAATACATCGCGGCCGAAGTCGTCGGAGACGTAACATCTGCCGGATTCGTGCAACACATCAAATCATCTTGCAACAAGAAAGGAAAGGTGGTCAAGATTAACGCGCAGCCGCTTGAGTCACTATCTGGTGACAGGAGCCAGGCTCTCGACACAAGTGGTAAGTGCTTGGATTCCATCCATGTCACACAAAGATGGAGAAATCTAAGTGGCAATTATTGCAGATGCTTCGATTGCTCTCGACCTTGAAATGGCCTCTGCCAACAGTTATACCATTCTGTTCTATGCGACTCCCGGAGAACCATTATATGATTCGGAGTTCATTGAGCCGCTTCATATGGACATAAGAAGAGGCCTTGATGGCGCTGCTTTGATGCAAAAAGCAAACAGAACCGAGCGCGACACACGACCTCTCTTCGAGAAGTACCAGTTCTTTACTCCAGGTATGACGCGCTTCTCATGAATCCCCGTACGTAGTATACTGAGAACTAACAAGGTGTCGCAGGCATTTTCATGGGTATTATCGTCGCACTTGTTCTTTTGTCTATTCTTGGTGCTGGTATCAGAGGTCTTGCCAGTCTGGAAGTCTCGTATGGTGCATTTGACAAGGAAATGGGCCCTGCAGCGCAGAAAAAGCAACAGTAATTGGCGAGAACCTGTCAGCAACACCTCGAATGGAATTGAGCCCATCTGTACTGTAAAATATACACATTAAACATGGAGTTATGGACTGCTTTTCGGACGCGGATGTAGCCAGGGACCATTGTCATTGGGCGAGGAATCGAATACGGTGAAATGGACTCACATCACAGTTGTGCATTTTTTTTAACGAAATACAGTTTTTTTTTTAAAAAAAAGAAGTCTGATAATGTTGCTACAATATGGCACCGGATCCCAACGTGTCAAAGTATGCTCTCTCCAGTAAATGAATGCATCTCTCTAACTCCGTACGCGCCAGCCAGACTAATGATGGCAACTGGTCAAATGTAGTAAAAACAAGTCTGCATCATCGACCGCCTTGTCCTAGAGCTTATCTTAATCATTGAATGTGCAAAACATCTTTAATTCCCTTCAGTTTAGACCAAATGACTCGGTAGCAAGAAGTTCGCAATGCCCTCCTTCACAGAGTATTCATGCCCACAGTTGCCGCATACCAGCTTCCCCTCCGACATCTGCGTTTCCAACAGCAAATGATGCAAGTCTTTCAACGTCTTCTCATCAGCCTCGAGTTCCTCTGCAGTAGGAGGCTGCTCTGGAAGGACTGGAAATCCAAGCTATTGCCCGAAGTGTTAGGCAAGCCTCGCAAACTCATCACGTAATACGCAACGACTAGGTAAATAAAAAGACAGAGCGGGAGAGAATAATGGAGATAGATAGATAGAAAGAGGGAGATGAGAATGATTTTAACCCCGTAAAATGTCTCTTCTTCCTATTCTCCCAAGCAGGTAATTTGAAAGCATTTCCTCCGTTCTACCTCCATCGAGCGGGGCCAACGGACACCCGTCCCGGGGAAAAGAAAACCAACGTGAAGTTTGAACAACGTACCTCAGAGGACGTAGTCCGCAAAGCTTCCCAGTCCAAGCGCGGCAATACATTGATAATCATCTGGGGGTTCAGGTCGATCTCGTCCTGAACTAGCTCGGCGTCCTTGGGGTGAAGCGGATACGAATCAGAAGAGCTCTTGCATGCCTTTGCGGCGCAAGTCAAAAAATTGAGACTGAGGACCTTCATTGTGAAAGATTATGGAGGGATGTGGACCGCGAGAAGAGGCGTTGGGTCGAGGGAGATTACTCTTGACCCTAGAAGCCTTCTTATACGAGAAAAGTCGAATGCCAGGGCAAGTTGTCAAGTGTACTCAGGTTTTGCTGTGAAGCTGGCCGCCGAACTTATAACTTTTTTACCTTCCGGATGGATGCGAGTTCTCTGCCATGCAGCCCCACGTGACGGGGGTCCATTCGCGCTACAAACCCAACCCAACCCATGTTCCAAACAAGGAATAAAAGACTGGGAGTGATGGTAGAAATTGATATGAAGGCGATTATCAAATCGCGCTGGAAAGGTGTTGTCATTGACAAATGGTTGAACGCACAAGATTTAAAAAATATTATTTCAGAGATAGTTTATTAAAGCATGACGAAGCAATAGATCCTGTTATTGTTACGTGTTCTACATTTTGCCTGCGGGGGCAACGTTTAAGCAATTGTCTTTTCCAAGTCGAAGTTGTTCCTGTGGGAAGACTTGCGACGACGAATGTAGAACACAGCAGCGGCGAGCACAAATCCAAAGATGGCGACCTTCTGTATGAATGGCAATCCTTCCGGAGCCTTGACTGCAGCAGTCACGTCGTTTTCAATGGGTACAACACCATCGGCCCAACCAGCTGAGCCATGGAGGCCTGATTAATCCCATACACATCAGCACACCGACATCGGGTGAATTTCAGATAGTTTGGATTTGTGAAGAGCCGCAAAAGGATCTCAAAGCTCGACGTGAATACCTTCAGGAGGGACCTCAAGCTCGCCACTCTTGACGATCTTGACAGTCTCTACAGGCTTGTCACCTGCTGAGGTCTGAACATTCTCGATCTTCTCGATAATCTCGAAGCCCTCGAGGACTTCACCAAAGACGACGTGGCGGCCATCGAGCCAGCTAATGAAACCAATAGTCAGTATTACTGGGACCATACTCCTGAGGAATTGAGCACATTGTTGTATGAACTTACGGGGTGAGAACGGTGGTAATGAAGAACTGAGAGCCATTGGTGTCAACACCGGCGTTAGCCATGGAGAGGAGACCCTTCTTGGTGTGCTTGAGCTTGAAGTTCTCGTCCTTGAACTTGGCGCCGTAGACTACAGAGAATCGCACGATTAGTCAATGGGCTCGGCATAGGGATGTTTGCCGGAAATAATAGCGGGCATAACTTACTGGACTTGCCACCAGTGCCGTCACCTTTGGTGAAGTCACCTCCCTGGATCATGAACTGCTTGATGACACGGTGGAAAGTAGAGTCCTGGTAGCCGAATCCCTTCTCACCGGTAGCCAAGGCACGGAAGTTCTCGGCAGTCTCGGGAACAGTCTTTCCATACAGACCAAACACCACGCGGCCCAATGGCCTACCGCCGTGCTCAATGTCGAAGTAGACCTTGTGGGTGATCTTGGGTCCCTTGGTCGCCTCGGCAGTCTGGGAGAAGAGAACCAGGCCAACTCCGATAAGGAGGGCGAAAGAGACAATGAGTCGCCTTAGGTTAAGCATTTTGGATGGTCTAAAATTCGACAGACTCAAAGAGCAATCGACTGTTTTTTTGAATGGAAGATGAAGATGCGGAAGAGAAGATCAAGGTTGGGACAGCTGGGCGGAGCGGACACCTGTACCTAAGCTTAAAGCGTTTCAAGCTTCCCCGCCGAAAGCGCAGCGGGGGTCTATGCGCAGGGGTTTCCTGTTTCGCTGGCGAAAGCAGTATTAGGTGGGATCAGGTATTATTATGTAAGTGCTTCAACCAGATTTAAACCAGATCTGATCAGATTCTAGTGGCAGTCTTATCTCTATTATAGAAAAGAGAAAAGGTGATAAGGGTTCGAAGGCACGCTTTAGTGGAATTGCCATAATTCCCATCATTCGTTGTGTATTGCAGTTCGATGGCTCGTTCTAGTCTATAGATAGCAACTAATTCACTTCATTGTCCAAATCAATCAACCTATTTTTGCTCCTTCCGCAGTTCTAGCGCGAAATTTGTAAAGGCAGGCACTTTCTGGTTAGTCTTACCACAGGAAAGGCACGAGAATTAATGCAGTACTTGCCCTCTTTCATGCTCCTAGCACACTTGTGACTAGCTTAAACTACCGCCTTGTGCAATTTTTTTCTTATATTAGCCAATTGAAGCAGTCGTGAAAGGATAACGGAAAATAGAATTATTACCTCACCTGCAGGCCGTCCATCGCAATAACTCCTTACATATACATAGGCAGAGTGGCAAGTTGGTCTCTAAGGTTACTCTCCATGAGCGCGAGGCATGATGCGCGATTGATTGCCAGGAGTGGGGAAGGAAATATGCGGGCCCGCTAATTTTTCCCTAGCCAATTAATTAGTTGACTTGTCGACCACACGTTCTTTGTTCTCTATTGCCAGCTTCCATTCTAATAGTCGCGAAGACCAACCAAGTTCAAGTCGGCATCTTGGGTACTGGGTACTGGTTTTGAATTAGATATCATCAATATGGTAAGTCTCTCACATTGAAAGCTCCCACGGGATAATTCCCCCGCCCCCCAGTCGCTCATGAGTCTCTTCCAACAGGTGTTCGTTCTCGGGGTCAACTTTAACGAGGGCAAGCTCGTAAAGGTAATAAGCGTACCCCTTCCATTTGCAATCACGGCATCGCAAACAGAACGGCGCTAAAATGCACGACATAGAAAGCCCTTGAGTCATTCTACGCTTTAGGATCAACCACTGCCTCCCGAATTATGGCAAAATACTCGATTCACAAGCTCGCCAAGATCGGCTCCCTTAGTCCCAGAACCGTCACATCTTTGACGGCCGAATTATCGCAAATGACGATCGAAACCGATGCGAGGAGGGTCGTACAAGATAATATTAGAAGATTAAAAGACATTGGTTCGTTCCGTGGCCGTCGTCATGCGATGGGTCTGCCGGTGCGCGGTCAACGAACAAGAACACAAACGGCCACTGCCAACAAGCTCAACAGGGTGGACCGACGATCCTAAGCACAATCGACTCATCAAGCATACTCCGGCATAGTTTGGACGCTTTAAATCACGTAATTTTCGTGGAAGCTCTCCTTATCGAACGACATCAAATTCAGGCGGAAGCAAGCTTTTGACCCAGTATGTCACAAGCTCATGACAATATACCCGGGGTCAATGGCAGACATATTAGGGGCGTTTCAGAGTATAACATGGTGTCCTCTTTATAACAGCCTGCTGGACTGTACAAGAGTGTATTTAGAAACATTTGTACGATTACATGAAGGGAGTTTTTAGACACTACATATGATTTCCAGCTCTTGACTCTCTGTCTATTCTGAGTGCGGTATGTTGTGTGATTTAGTTGGGTGTCAATGAAAAAATATCGTCCTCTATGGCCGGCACATTTCCCGCCTTCATCTGTGCAGAACGACCGACTTGTACTTCGTGCTACGTGAAGCAAATTACCGCCAGCAGTCTTGGCAGCATCCCGGTCACTCACGCCAGCCCGCAGTAGAGCAGCAATTGGGTAGTCCGTGACATCTTCAGATCCCTTAGTCAACTGAGCAATGCCATCGAAGTCGGTGCCAATACCCACGTGGTCAAAACCAATAAGGTCTACGATATGTAGAATGTGTGCAACAACCCGATCCAAGGTAGCGTTGGCGGGAGCGTCATCAAGAAAGACCATTTTCTTTGTCAACATTCACGCATGAGATGAAGTCAGGACTGATGTTGACCATGACGATAGATTTTCATTTCTTGACTAGCTTCAGAATATGTTCCTCGAAGTTACGCGAATGTGGGCAGAGACTGATGACAATGTTTCTACGGAGTACGGAGTAGTGGGAACCGCCAGTTAGGCCTAATTACTTGCCGGCTTGCCCGTATTTTGTTTCCCTGTTCTGGTCTTGTTGTCGTGTTCCTGCCAAGCCCCACCAGAACGGTCCAGTCAGGTACCGTCGTCAGCGGCGAGACAGACAAGGACCCCTGAGCCGGCGCTGGCGCTGACGGCTGCACCTTCGCTGCCACCAGACGGAAATAGTCTGCTGCTGGTCTGGCATCTGGTCTGGCATCTGGTCTGGCATCTGGTCAGGCAGCTGGCTGGCTGGCTGTGCACTCAACTCGTCGTCTGGTCTGTGCCACCAACCAACCGGGAGGAGCTTGTTGATCCAACAACTTCTCTCAGCTCCTCCGCCAACTCAGCCTGGCACTCTTGCACTTCTAGCCATTGACAATTTATGAGCATCATTCTCGTCGTTTGAACTGTTTGGAGTTGGCCAGGTCTACTCTCTTATTCACTCGTTCCTGACTTGATTGGCTTCGTCCGTTGAGCGATTGCATTGCATTCACTCCACGGGGTCGAGGAGCCACATCATCGCTTGCGCCTGCGGCCCGACCTACGTACATCAACGTTCCAGTTCCAACCACGAGCTTCGTGGGAACCAGCCCCTTCGTCGGCGACCACGACCTACCACAACTTTCAAGTGCTGCGATATCACGACCAGAGAATTTCATTGCGTACGAAAGCACAAAGTGCTACGGTCACAACACTGCCACTTTAGTGTGGACGACAATCCTACATAGATTGCTTGCAGCTGTAGCGTGCGACGCCGCGCTGGTAGTTCAAAATGCCCGGCTTTGCAGACTCCTTCTGGTCTGGCGATTATGCCGCAGGTTGGTTCTTTCTATTATTGTTTTATTTACAAACGGTTTCGATTACGCCAAAACTAATATAATCTGCTAGGACTCGGCGTCTTGTTCGGGAAGCTCCAGCAAGGTGTAATGGAGAACCGTCAGGTTCTCATATTAGCTCGACTGCGTGCGGAAGCCGAGGAAACGTATGGGCAGCGCCTGTCTGACATTGCGCCATCCGTGGACAAAATCAATGGTGGATTTTCAAGAGACGATGGTGCCACTGTTCGAAAAGTGAGTCCTTGCCAATTCCAACACTGAAATGCATGAGCCCCCGATGCTTGTCAGTTCGTTCTGGTAACGACCTGTCACTAACAACATCTTTCTTTTGCTTCCATGCAGGCGTACGACGGTATGCGAACTGAAATGCAAGATGCCGCGCGAAGCCACCAGCGAATCGCACAAAGCATAAGGGACTTGGTGGTCAACCCATTCTCTCGGTGGTGTGATTCCCACGAGGCTCGTATCCAGGATTCGCAAGACCAACTTCAGGGCCGCATCAAGACGCATGATCGACAGGCCGATGCCGTACGAAAGCTTCGCTCGAATTACTTCAACAAGTGCCGACTGGTCGAAGATTTGGAAGAGGAAAATAAGCTAGGATTTCAGGATCCCGAGACCAGCCCACCGGCCAACCAGGCTAATATTCCTGAGATCAAGGTTCAGACCCATAAAGAGGAGGAGGTGTCTGATGACGAGGAATTGTTCGAAATCGGTGACGAAGTATACCAGCCTGAACAGCTTAAGAAAATTCTTTCACACATGCTCTCTACCATCAAAATGGGTGAAACCAAGGTTCCTATTTTGGGTACTTACTTGAATACTTCAGCAGGCTCTGATATTGTCGAGTATTTTCAGCGGAGCATGGCCATTACCAGCGTGAGCTATGCTGAGCGCATAGGTCAGGATCTTATTTCCAACGGTCTCCTGAGACTCATTGGCAACGTCGGCAACACGTTTGCCAACAGCTCTAAACTGTTCTATCAATGGCGCCCGAAATCTTTCAAAATTGCCGGACTGCCTGAGAAGAAACTGAATAGGACTTTCTCGCTCCCCGTTACTGGCTCAGATGCTGGTTCAGATTCGCCCGTGGTTGGGACTGTCAGTGAATATCTTGCCAACTGGAATGTACTTGGCAACAGAGATCCCAACGAGACGCCGTCTATGCGACTTCACCGCGAGGCGCGAGAAGCCGACGAGAAGTACAAGGTTGCCGTTCGAAAATTAGACGAGTTGCGGTGCGGACTTGAGGAGGCCATTTTTCTGCACCTCAAATTCCTTGAACGATGCGAGCTGGATCGGCTAAAGGCCATCAAAACCGTCATTCTCGACTTTTCCGGTACCATTGGCAACGTGATTCCCAGCTTGCAGTCAACTGTGGACAAGTTTGTTTTGTTTCAAGAAACGGTCCAGCCTGCAGGAGATTTGCGATATCTTTTGGAGAACTACCGCACGGGCAGCTTTGTCCCCAAGGTGGTCGTGTATGAGAATTATTACAACAAGATCGACGAGCAGACGTTTGGCGTTGATCTCGAAGCCCGTGCTAGGGTAGATAAGAAGCGCGTGCCAATCATTGTGACAACGATATTGACATATCTGGACCATCATTATCCAGATCTAGAAGGTGACGAAGCCCGCAGAGATGTCTGGCTGGTCGATGTGCCTTTAACCCGAATCCATAAACTGCGAGCAAAGGTGAATGGTGGGAAGCCGATTTCACCGGATGTCTTCGAAGAATTTGATGTGCCTACTGTTGCTGGATTATTGAAACTTTATCTCTTGGAACTTCCTGGTTAGTTGATGTGCTCTTCCCTTCACATTTCTTCCAAGCCAAAAGAAGGGTTTCTGAGAAACCAACACACTAACAACGATTACCACAACCTAGATTCTCTTGTCAGCGCACATGTATATGAAATCATTCGTACCATTTATACCACTCCAACTGCAGATGCCACGGAGGCATCACGGGTCGCCGTCCTTCAACAAACCCTGTCACAGTTGCGATTGACCAACATCGCCACTTTGGACGCGTGCATGAACCACTTTACTCGCTTGATTGACCTAACGTCGGCCGATGAGGAGTACGTGACGTCTTTGGCATCCTCTCTGGCACCATGTATCCTAAGACCTCGAACCGAGACATCTCTCACATTGGAGGAGAAACACGCAGCGCGACTTGTCCGGGATCTGTTTGCTCATAAGGAAGCCATTTTCAGCGAGCTCAAGCGCATGTCTACATTGAACCATTCATCTTCAGTCAGCGGAAACCGCCCCCGCGCGATTAGTACCGATGAAAGTAATAGAAAGGCGCTAGTGGAAGAGCGCAATCGCGCTCTGCTAGAAAAAGCCAGCGCCTCGCGAAGCCGAGCAACAAGCCCAGGCCCAGGCCCTCGAGGCCACCGACGCGACAGGAGCAGCGGGGGACCAGACACTCGATTCCCTATTCAAACCAGCCCAACGACTGCCGAACGAAACCGAACCAGCTTGGGTAGTATGGGCAGCATCGAAAGCCGTTTCAAGCGAACGTCTCTGGACGTCCCAGGCCCCGAAAGCGTCGCCATCGCAGACGTTGTAAACGGCTCACCACAGGGCAAAGGAAACGACAGTGATGGAGAGAAAAGAGATAGTGGCAGTCGCATCGGCACGAAGTTTGTCGGCGGCAAGAGGGTGCCCAGCACGCCGCCACTAGACGGCACACCTACACGAGGAGTTACTCTTGAGGACAAACCCATGGATGATTAGTAAAAGACCATGGATCTTGAACATGTCCCTTTGAGGCCTATCACCTCCTTTTTGTCTCTTACCTGTTTCGTGATCGTGGCTACCAACCATATGGAAGGCCACTTTATGGGACATGACTATCTTATTATTGATAGGGATTACGAGCAGGCTAAGAAAATCTACTTTTAGCGTGGGGGCCAAGAAGAGCATTATGAGGGTGCCGTACATGTTGCCTCTTGTCTCTTTTGTCCTCGCCCACTTCTTCTTCTCTTTTTTATCCGTTGCATGACAGTGGGTATAAATCGTTACATGATGTACGGGCTTACGGG
Source organism: Epichloe scottii (assembly GCA_021950295.1). Classification (NCBI taxonomy): domain Eukaryota; kingdom Fungi; phylum Ascomycota; class Sordariomycetes; order Hypocreales; family Clavicipitaceae; genus Epichloe; species Epichloe scottii. The sequence goes on along the minus strand of CP083247.1, from coordinate 3,630,961 downwards.
TATGAGACATGTGCAAGTTGAAATTCTCCCATGTCGCGTAGGAAACAGGTTTCCTTTTTCTTATTTCTAGGAAGGAATATATCCGCACGAGGCCACGCTTATGAAGCTACAGGTGCATTTTATTATTCACGCTGATACTACTTTGGTGTGCTGTGCTGCATGCTCCATGTGATTATGAATGTATACAAGTGGCACACTTGTTTACTCGTGCCCTTCAGGAGGATGTAGGATTGTGTCCAGGTTGGACATGGCGCAGTGTATTTTTTTTTTTTTCAAAAGGCCTGTTTCCAACTTGCATTTAGTCTGTCTAAGTGAAGATGTATGTAAATTGCACCTTGTGCCACGCACATATTGAGATGTAGGTAAATCCCTACTGAAAACGACGACTTGACTTCCGGGAACCATGTGCTGTTCCCACAATTCACAAAATAGGTTGATCAAGTCAATGCCAATATATCTAATGGTGCTTCACTGCTCTCATTATGCCACTGTATCAATGCTCATACTAGAATGTCTTGTCATGCCGGCCCAAAGCCCTAGCCACAGGCTCGCCTCCCACACCTAGTCTTCAATCTCAGCCATCTTCTTCTTCTTCTTCCTCTTCTTGATCATCTTCTTCCTCCCCGACAAAAACAAATCATCCACCATGGTGCCATCTGCCGGTGGTGTTTTCACAACGGAGGATGTATCCCCCATGGAAAGGACGATGCCACCATCCGTGCCGGGGGCTTCTTCCGGAGCAGCCTGAGACTCTTTTGGCCTCACCTTCTTCTTCTTCTTCTTCTCTTTCTTAGGCTTCACCTCCCCTTCTGCTTCTGCGCTGTCTGGAATCCCATCCGTCCTGTTTACCGTCTTGGCCTTCTTCTTTTTCTTCTTCTCAATAACGGCGCCTTCTGCATCCACTCCTTGGGCAATTTGGATCCGTTCATTGGCACGTTGCATTTCGAGACGCAGTCTTTCCACCTCCTTCATTGCCTGCTGCATCTCGGCCTCTTCGCGCTGTTGCTGCTCATAGTCGAACCCGTTGGCGGGTGTGCCTTCGAGGCTGAATGACCCAATGTGGCTGGAGTCTACTTGCAAGAGAGACTGCTTTAGTTTCCTGCTCCTCGCTTTTGCGTGGATGTCCGAGTTGTTCTCCGAGTCGTACTGACGAGTACTGCTACCGCCGTCGCCGCTTTCAAGAGTCTCGTCGCTAGCAATAACTATTTTTTGTTTTGGCTTGGCTTGGGGCTTGGGTGATGGCGCGGCAGAGCCGGCCAAGTTGTCAAGATCAAGTTTCATGATTGGTATCGAGTCGATGTCAAGATCGGGCCCGTTGTTGCTTTGAAGAATGGTGTGAATCGGGGTGGAAGTTCGTGGTACATCGCTGCTGTTGGGAATGTAGAACGGGTCGTCCTTGTTTCTTTCCAGTCGCTCTGCTTTGCGCCGCGCAATGATGTCTGCATCGAGGTAGCTTTCTTCGCTCGGTTGTTGTTGGTACGAGCCCACCATCTCTTCGACTGGTCCGGCCAGTCTGCTGATGGCCCGCGCGGAGGACGAAATTGCCGTGGCAGCTGGTCGGTCATTATAGTACACTTCGAATTCATCTGATATATCGGCTTCGAGGGTGACAAGGTCTGTGGTAGAGAGGAGATGGTTCAAATTGGAATGAATGGCTTTGTCGAGGTCCAGGCCGTCAGGCATAGGCACGTTGCGCTGTGCGCCTTGCGCAACCGAATTGAGCTCCCAACCCGTGAAGAGCGAGGGTATGGCCTGAGTTAAAAGCAGAGGGGGTCTTGAGGGGCTTCATCTGTCGATGCAGGCTGCCCTGAAACAGCCTCTGCCGTGAGCTTCAGCAGCTCTACAAGCTCAACGGCCCGTTCTTGCACCTCAAGGCTCGGATGTAAAGCAAGCGGCTCTGCCACATGAAGAATACGGGCCATGAGAAGCGATATTCGAGACTTGCGTTCTGGCGTCCATGGCTGAGATTCGTCACCGGCGATGGATGCAAAAATTTTGGCGACTGCAAGCATCGAAGTTGTGCAGACTTCCGTTCGGGCGGCGCGTGATACCAGCTGGAGCAGACTGTTCAAGGTGTCATCGGGGTCTTGCAGCAGAATCGCGTATTCGCCAAGAATCCACGTCACTGACTTGAGCGCTCCGGATGTCACTTTATGGCTACTAGGGGTATCTGCGTTCAGCTGTGCAACAATGTTATAGCCTGCTCGCACCGCTGTTGATCTCATGGCCCTGACTTTGACAGCGACGTTTCGTAGCTCGTCACCTATTCTCTCTGATATGTCGGTCGACGACCGCGAAGAAAGGGTGAAGTATCAAGCGAATCGAACTGTCGAGGAACTGGCGCCATGCGAACCAGCTGAGTCAACACGTCAATGTACCAATCAAAGTCCAGGACGTTTGCATAATTATCCTTTGAACACATGAACAATATTCGTGCCACGACACCGAGTCTGTAATCTTCAGGGAGCGGTGGTGCCTGGCCTTCGGTCTTTTTGGGCGCTGTGATCGCTACTTGCGATTCATCATCAGAGTCGGAGCTAGGTTCCAGTGACGGCGTTCCTGAACGATTTCGGTTCTTGCTAGGTGCGGATAATTTGAGTTGTTTCATCAAGCGACTGATCACCGACACTAAATTATCTCCCGTCACCATTCCTTGAACCAAATCAAGAGCCTGTATTCGAATTGTGATGTCCGCGCTGTCAATGCACTCCAAGATGACATCCTCCTGTTGGGCTACAAGATGTGGATGAGTAACTACAATCTTGTTGAACGCCAGCAAAGCCACATATTTGACTGTTACCAGTATTAGCGAAGAGAATATCCAAGAGAGAGCGTCAATTATATCGCTCGGTACTTACGATTGGGGTCACCATTAATCGTCACCATCCCTCGAAGCTTGTTGACACAGAGCGTCGCAATCTCATCCGTGTCAGTTGGGTCGTCTGTGCTTCCCAAAATACCGCCTTGGATGATGCCGTTGATGCATTCATATAACAAGGACATTGCTGGTGTAGTAGCTATTATGTTCGTCAAAGGAGGCAACAATTTCCTTACGAGACGCGGTTCCAGGGGTGTCAAAGTCGCAAACTTGGCAGTTTAGTTAGTACTTGGCTTGTGCCGAATAGCTGTGACGCGCTGGTCGCGAATTACATACCAGTTTTATGAGTTTGATGGCCATCCAATTGTTGCCACCATCTACAAGTAGGTCGAACAACCGGGGAGCCAGAGGAAGAAAATCATGCGGCCGGCGCCATCCCAACTCACACACCACGTTCACAATAGCTGCCGTCACGCTGGGATCCTCATTGGGATCCATCAGACGTTCTTTGATCTTCGGCCAAGCTGCTCTTAGAGCTTCCGGATACACGAGCGCCAAGCGATATAGGGTGACCAATGTCTTTTTCCTAATGTTAGACTGGCTGTGTCCTAAACGCGGGAGGAGGTCGGCCAGAGTTGAAAGTGCCAAAGATGGCGTAATGACGTGTGGGAGCGTCGCGATGGGAAGAGATATGACAATTGGAGTAGACGATCCGAGATCCTATAATTAAACGAAACAAAGGGTCAGCCCACCTGTCACATGATTTCTTGATATATTGTTTGGTTATTGAACACGCATACCTTTTTCAACAAGTTCGTGGCCAACATGAGCACTTCCGTGTCTGGTCGGAAGCTCTGCACAGCACCCAGATATCCCACTCGCTTCTGGTGATATTTGGGAGACGACATGACTTCTAGGACATGGAACGAAGCCCAGGACATATCGTGACCCAACATCTCGAGATATACGAGCTTGAGGAGCGCGGTCGCCTTGACGTCTGAAACGGAGTAGAAATAGCACCGTTAGCTCCTCGAAAAGCTCCGTATGCAACACAAGGGCAAAATTCAAGCATTAATGCTTGAAGAATAGGAACCACACACCCATGTCCTGACTGCGAACTTCGGCGCGGCATTCTTTCAAGCTCTTTTGGACGTATTCCTTCTCGTTTCCCTTGTGGTTCCGCAGTCCTCGAATGAGGTCGTAAAGCGACTTTTCGAACCTATTGAGCTCTTGTCAACTCAAAACTCTGTGTTGCCGATCATATTTGCCCGCATGAGCTCCCCTTTTCGGAGAGGCAGAGGTGTTCGTCGTACATTGTGCCAGCCCGATTGCCCCGCGCGTGGGGCTGCTCCAGCTCTGTCCACGATGTGAGCCTCGATGTGTCTGCTTCAAGCTATGATTAGAATGCAACGCAGGGGAGCTGTTCGGTTCATGATGCGGAGAATCCGGGCCGCCGAAGGGTAAGTCGTGGGACTTGACGAGTTGCGAGTCTCGTGAGGACGTTGGGACGGAGGGACTTGTTGAAGAAGGGTGGATCTCAGTTGCGCGAGTGTTCGGGGCTGATTTGTACAAATGGCCGACCCGACGTCGACTATTAGTGGTGAGTGGCCCACAGCGATCAGTAATACCTGCCGTGCAAGTCAACCCTTTCTGTCAAACAACCGTCTTCTACAACAAGAATTGGCTTTCCCAACCACGGAATCAAGCACACACAAAACCATGTCTCTCCGAACCGCAACCCGTCCATTTCCATCTCGAACCATACACCTCGCGCGCACCACTTCGATCCCGCTTTCCCACCACCGCCCGTTCTTCAACCTCCCCGGCAGCCCAGCCAGCGACACTCAAACCATCACGGCCTCCCGAACCCTTCCCTACGCCCAACAGCCACTGTACAAGCTCATTGCCGACGTAGACTCCTACTCGACCTTTGTTCCATACTGCTCCCACTCCCGAGTGACCCAATGGTCCGCACGCGACGAGCAGGGTCGTGCCTGGCCGACACTGGCCGATTTGCATGTGGGATGGGGTGGCTTCAACGAAGTCTTCACAAGCCGGCTGCGCTGCGTGCCAGAAGCATCAGTAGAGGCTGTCAGTGGTGATCCTGCTTCCGTCGAGGCCGAAGCTGCTTCGGCTGTCTTCAAAAGCCTGGTTACGCGGTGGCACTTGAAGCCCTTGTCGCGGGAGGCTTCCCCTCAACAGAGGTCCATCTGACGATCAAATACCAGTTCGTTAATCCACTTTACGCGGCTGTCAGTGCAGCCGTTTCCGACAAAGTAGCAGGTCTCATGATTGAAGCATTTGAGAAACGTGCTTCAGAAGAACTTGGCGGTACGCGGAAGTTATAAAAACGTGCGCAACTAACCCACGGTTTCTTCTTGCTAGCGTTTGGAGGACATGTGACCAGGTGCTATTTTATCGCCTTTTTTTAAGCGTCGGTAAGGTATAGAGAGGTGAAGTTCTAGTACAGCTACGAGGCCTTGCCGGCACCAAAGAGATAGATGACAAGTCTGTGCATTCGGGTCGGTGTTACAGCAGGACTCATCATGTTGGGAGTATAGAATGTAAATTTGTATGTACAAACACTCACGTTTTTAAGCAATACTGAGACTAGAGAAAGGCTGCTGCTATTGACCAAAATTTTCATTTCTAAAATACCTGCCCAAGAGGAGAGAGGTTCATGTACCTTTTCGAAAAAAAAAACCATCAAGAAAACCCAAACCGATATACCAAAATAGAAGAAACCAAGAAGAACTTGCTAAATGTATGCGCAAAGTTGAACGAAGAATTACGCCCTCGGCTTCTCCCATAGCTGGCTCACCACTCGCCTTCCCCGTGTGCTCACGCCATTTATATCCAGAACCGATTACCATCGTTTGCTGACCCACCTACCAGGCGTATTCGCCCTCTTGTATTAGAATGAATTGGGAGTTGCCACACAACAGGTTACATAAAAGACAATAACCGCCAGAGTGCCGCAACCAAGGGGAAATCCGCGTTATGTGAGAAAAATAGCGCCACGAACCACAAAAAACATTCGCTATGGTATCTGAGGAAAGAAATCGTTGTCGTACATCGTCGTGATAAAGTATAGCACCGCCGCATTTTTGTTTCGTATTTGTCATTTCTTGCTATACCTGTTTTGGGAGAAAAGAAAAGAAATCAAAACGTTAGTGATTGCGGGGTCGAGGCCAGTGTCGATGTTTGATTGGGGAGCAACTTCTCACTTCTTTTTGGATGGTTTGCTGCCTGCCAGGAAGCCAAGCATACCCGTGTTTTTTGGCTTATGCTTGGATGGCTTGGAGTGCCTGGGCTCTGGTCCAACGTTCACAATGTCGATATTGGGAGGCATGTTCGGATTTCGTCGGCCACCAAGCCCCGGCCAGGGCGGCATGGGGTTGGCACCAGCAGGGCCACCAGGTCGTCCCATATCTGGATGCATCATGCCGGGCGGGAGACCCATGTGATGGCGCGGCCTGCCGGAAATGTTTGGCATCCCAGGCATCTTGGCTGCATCAGGCGGTGACTTCTCGACAGTAGGCCACATGGTCATTGTGATGCTCCAGTCCGGTTGAATGACCTTCTCCCAGACCGTTGGCAAAATAATTTCGCTATTGGGGCCAATGAGATCATAGTGGCCTTGCTGCACGTGCGGACCAAGAACATCGACTTGGAGGAAGGCTTGCTTGATGAGTTCTTCCATGCCCTATCGAGTAGCAGAAGCGTCAGCTCAAGATATGTACCTCGCAACGGTCAGTGTAAATCAATGTGTGTAAACTTACTTGCCATGATGAGCAGATATGGAAGGGAAAACTGAATTTCCTTCCCACAGCATCCTTGAATCTGATTGGAGCCTTTTCCTTCTTCTTGGCTGCTGCCTCTAAACTTGCCTTAGTTTCCTCCTGTATACGTTTCTTGAGCGCCTCTTGCTCTGCTTTGGCGGCTTCTGCAGCCGCTGCAGCCTTCTTGGCAGCCTCCTTCTCGTCTTCAATCTTCTTCAAGGTCTCGATCTCCGCCTGGCGCCTGGCATCTTCTTGCGCTAGCTTGAGCCTTCCCGCTTCCTCGGCAGCCTTCTTATCTGCGGCAGCCTTCGCCTCGGCCTCGGCCTTGATGGCAGCTTCAAGGCGTTTCTGGGCGGCCTCTTCGGCTCTTATTCGGTCCTCTTCTTCCTTCTTTCTGCGAGCCTCAGCTGCCTTGATCTCGGCCTCAAACTTTAACCTTGCATTCTCTTCCGCTCTTTTCATAGCCTCGGCATGCTGCTTTTGTCTTTCCTCTTCAGCCTTGCGTTCAGCCTCAATGCGCTCTCTGGCGGCACGCTCGGCGTCAGCTCTAGCGCGCTGAATCTCCTTCTGGGCCTCCTCCTGCGCCTTCTTCATGTCGTCCATTCGTCGTTGAAAAGCCTCTTCTGCTTCCTTTCGAATCTGTGCTTCACGCTCGCGCTGGTCCTCGGCGGCCTTGGCTTTCTCCTCTTGAGCTTTGAACGCTGCAAGTTGTGCCTCGAGCTTTATTTTTTCCAAGTCCGGAGGAGGTTCCTTGGCGACGGGAGTGGGCGGCTGTGCTGGAGCTTCTGTAGCTGGAGGCGGAGGAGGGGCGCCGAGATGAAATTGTTGGAGATGTGCAGGCAAACTGTACTGAGGTGCAGGGAAATAGCCGGGCTGCTGGTAGGGCATCATGTCGTACATATGTCTTGGTTCACCCCGAAGTAGCTGGTGCCACTGGAGGTATTACTCATTGGCGTAAACGGGTTTGGCGCATAACCTCCGTACGGAACCATCTGGTTCCCGCCGGGATAACCCCCATAAAGTGACCTTGTTGCTGTTGTTGATATCCTGGATGCTGGCCACGCCCGCCGTAGAATCCACCGCGGGGAGCATGGGGAGGCGCATAGCCTTGGCCGTAATGGCCATATTCCTCGGAAGGATCCAGGCTGGGCGGTGGAATCGGTGCGTGTGTAGGCACCGGAGGATAGTCTTGAGGTGGTGGCCGAGTTACTCGGTGACGGCGCGGTGCTCTCGAAGGGTGTGGGCGCGAGGGTTGTATGTCGTTGCTGGCTGAAGCAGAATCAGATGGATGGAGATCCTCCTCGTCGTCTTCCTCCTCGTCGTATATGTCCTGCCAGTCGTCCTCTTCGGCTGCGGAGAAATCGGCCTCGTGACGAGAGGATTCTTGATCGCTATGGTAAGGAGTAGAGCGAGAACTCTCGCCACCACGGTGAAAGGTGATGGTTGTTTGTCGTCTGACGAACGTGGTCAGTTGTAAGCTGCTGCTTCAAACGTGACGCATACACTGCACTGCAAGTATAGGCTATGGCACTCACGGCATAGCAGACAAATGTTATCAAGCACGTTTGCCCTTCACTCGCGACAATCCAGTTCAAGATGGTCGGAGTCAAGGCGCTGGCTTAATGATGGTATAATTTCTAGGAAAATAAAGAAGAAAAAGAATACTTGTCGGCAAGGGCGAGAACCCCGTGCGGTGAGGAATGCGCCGAAGTTTGGGTCGGGGAGGGAGGGACTGTGGTGTGGTGCACTCGGATGGCAAGCAGACGCTAGATTACGGGGCGCTCTAGCAGGAACCAGTGGTAGCAGCAACGGATCAAAGCTGGCAAAGTATGCTGAGGTGCCTGGCACCGATATGGCCCAACAGATGCTAAGTGCGACAGATGTGAGGGGTCGGTTGGCCCAAGACGCCACGGGAGCGCGAGGGGTCGACTAGTGAATACTGCGGGCAGGGCCTGGCCGGCCTGGCCTGAAAAGGAGGTTGTGAGAGTTGTGAGAGCTGTGAGAGAGGGGGAATGTATGATAATGGTAACAACGGAAAAGGGCCGCCCTGATGTAGACAACAACAGACTAGTGCTTGTTCTGGATGGTGTGCGTCCCAAGGGAGAGGCCGAGGGTTGAGGGGGTGGGGGCGACTGTTTGAGCTTGAGCTGTTGTAGCCTGAATATGTTATGTGCGCGCGAATACCACGCTTCCGTGCCTGAGAGTCTGGTATTCTGGACAGTTTTTACACTGGGAAGACCTACCCGGGTGGAGAGACCTCTTTGGGAGAGCCACAGGATCTCTGAGGAGGAGGGATAAACCGACGACTGTCAGAGGTTGCGATAGCCCAAGGCGCGATTCGGCAGTGGCTACGAGCGGTTTGGAAAAGTTCATCAGGCTTGGATCAGCGGTGAACGGCGGAATGTGAGATTGTTGCCAGTCTGGGCCCAGGCAAACGTTCGAGGAGCCCAACAAGGCAGACAGAAAAGGTCCGTCGTGTGAAAGTGTCGTGTGAAAGTGAGCTAGCTCGCAATAGCAAAGCGGGATCGAAGTGTGCGCAGCGCAAGTGGGAGACGACCAGGTTGATGGCGGGGCGAGCTGGTCAACAAATGTACATGCGCATATCAATCGTAGACTGCATTTGGCGCGCCTCTGAAATCCAATTGACGGCCGCGCGGATAGATAGTCTTTCAATTCTTCAATGAGCCGTTCAGTGTCTGGAATATATGGGAAAGAATGCGTTAGTACATAGCCATTCGATGAACAATTATTCGAGTCGTCACAAGATCTGCCTAGATCTGTGACTGCGGTAGAAGACCAACAAGTTGGTATCCCCCTGCCCAGAATCCTGTTCGCCGCCTTGTGCAAGCGCTCCCAAAAAAACCGGGTTTATCAAGTCCGGAACAAAGCCGAATTATATAGAATCCACACAAAAGAACACGGACACACTTCTGAAAAATTGGTCACTTGCAACGGTCACTCCCAAGAAACTCACAATGACCAGAAGAAACGCAACGAAGACGACTAACATATTGCCCAATGTGGGTTCCCCAATCACGCGCAACAATTCTGGATCCTTGGAAAGTTGGAAAGGGCGATGCGGCGATGCGGCGACAATTGGAACCATCCAAGTGGCAGTGAGTCTAGACTTAACATATGCATGCATGCAACTTACCTTGTTCAAGTGCAATGAGACGTCAAGATACTGTCTCCAGAAAGCTCTGAGCCTGTACTGATTCTTTTAGAGTTCTGTATTAGCTCGATAAATCCGTCTCGGTAGATGAATGTACAAAAGGCCCCAAGGATCTAGACTTCTGGACGTCGTTGTGAGGCGTGGTGTATTACTTCGTAGCTAGGACCAAATTGTGAGAGAAGGGGCGCACTTTCAGATAGAAAGGCCTAATTCTAGCAGGCGGTTCAAGAATCGATGTCTGGACCGAAGTTTGTCCTAGCTTGGAGCCCCTAAGCCCATTAGGTGGAAGGCTATATGTCGCGGTGTTAGAGAACTATGCCGTTGGTCTCGCAGGATGTGTTCAAGCAATGATTGTTGGAGGTGCCGATGTTGTCGCTCGCCGGTGGTCACGACTCACAACGAAGGTGACTCAGTGAGTGGGATTAGGCCAGCAGATAGAAGCCAAATAGAAGCTGGATTTGGCTTCCTAAACTGTTTGTATCCACCACCCGTCAGCTTCGATAATGCCAACAAGCGAGAAACTCTCGGAATTTGAAATCAAGACAGAAAAGAAGAAATGTTGCCAAGCACCTTCCACCACTTCTTGTACCTGGTCGGGCAGGAACGCAGGCAGCAAAGCCCCACCTTGGTTTTCAAGGGCAGTGTTCATTGCAAGTTGCGGACTGGGACGTTTACGTTTTTTTACTTGCACTCCCCTCCCGAGGCTGATGGGCTGTCCGTGTAATTTTGGTCTTGCCCTGTAATCACGGGGAAAAGAAATAAAAAATGGTCCTGTTTTCTCTACATCTCGGGAAGGTTGCAACATGGTGATAGACTCCGGTGTCAAGATGCTAGTTTGACGTCCGGTGCAGATCCAAAGATGCGGCAATCCTCGGAATCAAACAATGAAGGCAGGGAAGAGGCAAAACTAGTTCCCGGGTGGGACACGTAGTGGCTGGTCTGGTGTGATCCTTGAGGGCAGCGATACCAAAACTGGGATTCATGGCGTGGTGGTGTCCTCGACCTCGGCCAAGAATCCTTCCATGTCAGTAATGACGCTCAACTCGTGACAGTCGATGCTTTTCCTGACATGACTCTGCCGGGACTTCTCGACGGGGACAAGAGCAGCGATGCTTAATATACTGGCGCCACCGAGGCCTACATTTGCTCTCGTCACCGTCAAACATGTCATTTTTTCTCTCTCCGGAGCACGGAGCACTAATTTGATCTTTTCAGCCGAGACTTTTCACGACACACGTGGCAACTGAGGCCTGTGTACACCCTTTTTGTCCGCTTCTTTGGGCCATGCACAGAGAGCATGGGTTCGATTTCTGTGAAACGACCAATCCGTACCGTGCGTCCATACACTGTACGGTGTGGTGGCTGAGGGATCGTCTTAGGAAGGTTTTCCATTCCCATATTGTCATGATTCCAACGTCGATACCAATCTTGTTGAAGCCGAATTCCTGTCCTCCACGCAACACGGAAAGATCGTGTTGGCCCCTGAAGACCACCATCTATCTTCGTTGTCGGCAGCAGCTTCAGCGATTCGCAAAGCCTTTCGAGTGCCACATAGAAACAAACGAGAGCGCCTCGAACATTCGGGTCTTCGTCGAATTTTGTGTCCATTGGTGGAAGGCACTGAAATGCGATATTGAAGACTGCATAGGCGAGGATGGACTTTACTTCAACATCGTCAATGGTTTTGTTATTCTTACCCAATAGGGTGATGAATCTACCCCAGTACGTCTCTACGGCTTTGGCGCGTATACTCATCTAGTGGATTGGCCCTCTGAAAAGAAGTCAATAGCTCTGTCGATGTTGGGATAAGCCCTTGATAATAACTTGAACCGCCTCTGGTGGTTGGTAATCCAAGACATCTGTGGCGTACCCTCCTTACCATATGAAGGAGCGTGAACAAGCTACCTTGATGCCTGCGAGTTCTTCAAACTGAACTACAAATAGGACAGCGCCGGTCGATCCAGCGTAGATCAAAATCGGAGCATCGCATCATGGCGGCTTCCATACTGAGCCATCTTGAATCGATCCGCTGCCCGGTCCTCAAGTTTCCATTTTCCACGCGCATGTATGCCGATCTGTACAACTTTGCCTGCATAATCTCATCCAATTACGGCTTCTCGGGGAGAGACGACATCAACGCGTTTGGCGTCGGCGAAATTCAGAGCAATAGCAAAGATCCATCGCAGTGCAAAAACTAGACGAGATGACAACGTCACTGAAGTTGGAACTGGCGACTAAGGTACTTAACTACCCAGGTAGGTACCTAGGCACTTCTATGGACACTTGACTGGCGTCAAAACAACCCCTGGCCTGCAAGTACAAATACAACTTGTAAGTCGTGAAAACACTACGCGGGCACGCCTCAGCCAGGTTCAAGAGAAGCACAGTACCAAACACAGTACGAGCCACAAACAGACAAGACCACAACGGAAAGAGTAGACAAAAGAAAATCAAACACTCTCTTTGCTTGGCCCTGTTAAAAAAAGGTGGTCCAAGCTACTGATCGCCAGCGCCCGACACCTGCGTGTTGAAGCCCGATAGGCAAGGATTGTCTGACCTGAAGCTTGACTCACAAAGCCCAGGTGGATCGGTACCTGCACTACCAGCCTTGCATGAACAAGCTTGTTTTGTTTAAAAGCAAGCATCAAGATGCAAAAGAGCAAGAGATACGTTGGAGAATTGAAAAGACATTGGCCTCTTTGATGTCTAACACTGTAAACTTTGATGCCCAGCCAGTGGACATGCTATGCTAGAACTCGCCCGGGGCCAATGGATTGAACCTCACTAGAGACAACAGAAACTAGGCATTTGCAGCCTGGTCGCTAGGCTTACTGCTTTATTTTGTTTGTTTATTTTGAGCCAAATCTGGGTCTGGTATCTGGCATGTATGTCACGTTTCACAGATATGCAATGCACGTAGACATGAGGTCGCTGCACTAACTAGGCTCACCGAATTGCGCTACCGTTGCATAGATAGGCACCATGCGGTGCCACCAAGCCAGATTGTTCTGTTGGACGGGAAATCATGCAATCGCGGATTTTAGTGCCTCTGCTACGGCAGCCAGGATTCCTAGTTTGGAGTATCGTACATGACTTCTCGCTATTGCGAAAGGCAATGTATGGCCAGACGGTCGAGATGCCGCTGCATGCCCCATTATCAGTACATCTCGCCAATACATGCCCAATGGGAAATTACATGAAACAAATGCTTTCGCCGCTCTCCTGATCGTAGTTTGACATGGTCTAGTCGAGATCCATGACTGCCTGAAACAAGACAGGGTGTGCTTGAATAGGATGTTTGAGCTTCGCCTTCCTTGCCGCTGACGTGTACGTCCCCATCTCTGCTCCATCGGGTGATGCCCAACGTTGCTCCTGTCCAACCAGGCGAATGGAATGGCTTCCTGTTTGACAAAATAACAGTTTTGATTATTTCTCAACGATGGTTCAGCATGTGTTGCAAGCCGTCGCTTGAATCGAATTCCGTTCACACTCTCGTTTCGGTCTCTGCGTAAATGTTACGATAGACAACTATCACCCCATGTACCCGACGTAATGGTTAAGACGACGGCATTGTTGTATGATACGCCATTCCCTTACCGCACGATATTCGCAAATGAGCTGGCTAAAAGTTCCTGGGCTGCTGCGATCTCACCAGCATTGTATCCTTGCCAAAGTTTTTCTTGGGCTTTATTTCGACGGACAATCTCTCCCAGCTTCTCGGTGGCTGCTCGATTTAGTTTCTCGGTAGTTTCTTGACTTGGTAGAAGAGAACCTTCAACATCCTTTTTTGACTTAGGTGCAGCTTCTAGAAGCCTGTCGGTTGCCTGGTCGCATGGTTTAGTAAGAGAGCAGTATGGAATGAGTGTTTGGTAACTTACAAGCTTCAGTCCGTAGTATCCGCGCAAATAATCATCGCAAAGCTCTATACTTCGACAGAATCGTTTGATAGCTTCAGCTAAATGCTTCAACGGTCCGCCTTCTGAGGCGCTTGTGGCAGCCATTAACGAGACTTCGCCCAGTCGAGCATGGATCTATCACTACAATCAGTCCCTAGTTCACAAGCCCCAAAGATAATTTCAATGGATGCAGCTTACATTCCATGCATTTGGTGAGAGTACGAGAACCTCTTCAAGTGCGTAAATGGCTTGAGCATATAAGCCCTGCAAGACGTACATGTCCGCCAGCTCGCTCCAGGCTTCAGGGTCCGTCGGACAGGTGTCGAGGAAATAGTTCAGGGCTGAGATTGCTTCGGGAAGCTTTCCCAGCGATCGGAGCAGCGCTACTTTTCTTTTGAGAATTGGCTACATTGAAGTCAGGGAACAGATCTACTTGGCCAGACGCTACTTCGATGTCAACCACTCACAATATTGGCGTCGTTTTCTCGAAGAAGTGTCTCATAATCTTCCAGGATCTTCTGCAGTTCGGCATGGTTTGATGCTGTGGCCTCTTTGAAAAGTCCTTGTAGCGCTAATACGCGTTCATGTTTGTCACCAAAACGAATGGTAATTCTTTCCAAGCATTCGCGCGCAGCTTCGTCGTCCCCAGTACGTAGGCACAGAATCATCAAGTTCTCGTACATTGTCCAAGTATCGGCGGTTTCCGTGACAGAGAAAAGAGATATAAGAGGCGACGTCGAAAAGGCCCTCGGGTTTTTGCGCAATATTTCGGGCGCTTGTTGCGCCAGCTTCAATGTCTCTGCTGGCGAGAGGTTGCCGACTGGTTGAAGGAGAGACAGCGCCATGGTATGAAATGACGTGGATTGATATGGGAAACCGCGTGGAAATCAAATAGATCCAAGGCGAATATATTGACGGTCAGAGTTGATACACGAGGCGGCAGAATCGAGGATCTGGTCAATGGTCGACAAGCTGTATATGCAAGTTGAGGTTTTCATTCATGAGCATCCTCCCCACAGTTGCACCTGCAACATGACAGCTGGGCTAGGACCTCACGGAAGGCGCGAATATCCGAGGCCGGCCCAGTCTGGCCAATTACATAGAGGACCGGAAATTTCCACCCCACCAAGGCACTTCGAATATTTATAAACGTAGCACTTTTTTCCATGGCTACTTCTCATCTTCCTCCCCTATCAACTTTCTTTTGGGCTCGTCGATAGCAGAGCTAGAAAACCAGCTACAAGGGCAGGTGGCCCCAAAGATCCTGTTTATCTGACTGTGTTACTTCACAATCGTATCAGGTATTATGGCCGCGCCAAGCAGTGTTCCTGCTGTGGATGCTGCAGGCACGAATGCCTCTCTTGAGAAGCTGGCTGCGCTGGACATCACCGGTGACAAAGATGCCAGTGCAGAAGTGCCCCGCATCGATCACACGATCCAGCCAAGAGCTTGAAACGGACAGATCCGTTCCAATTTGGCAGTCGCTTTCTCGGCGAAGGGGACAACGTGTTTGAGTTCAATGCTTGGGATCACGTTGAGACTGACGATGCGTACAAGGAACACGCTGAGCGTCAATTCGAGATGCAGCGCCAATCTCCAGTATCTGACTTTGACAAAAGTAAGTCGCATCATACTTTTTGTTTCTTTACAACTTGTTCAAATAACGGGCGTACCTGTCCTCGTGTTGTGATGATCCCCAAGCAATGCATAGTTCATCTGAAACTACTGATGAGACCTACACCTTCAATAGTCTTTCGCTCCCATCTGAACACACTCAAAACCCTTCACTCTTACGCAAACTTGTTCTTCTGAGACAAAAGAAGTTGAGAGTCACATATGCTGATTCCAGAGTGCAGGCAGGTTCAATGGCAATCCAGCCAAGTGGTGGAATCAGTTCTACAAGAACAATACCGCAAACTTTTTCAAGAACCGAAAATGGCTCCAACAAGAGTTCCCTATTCTCGCCGAAGTAACCCAAGAGAATGTTGGGCCTAAAGTAATTCTCGAGATCGGCGCTGGCGCCGGTAACACAGCGTTCCCTGTTCTTGCCAACAACAAAAATCCCCTACTAAAGATCCACGCGTGCGACTTCTCCAAGACCGCTGTTGAGGTTATGCGCAACCATGAAGCGTATGACACAAATTACATGCAGGCTGACGTGTGGGATGTCGCAGGAGAGGGCCTGCCTCCTGACGTCGAAGAAGAATCCGTAGATGTCGCCATTATGGTTTTCATCTTCTCTGCCCTGTCACCAACCGAATGGGCAAAGGCCGTTCACAATGTGCATAGAATACTAAAACCAGGAGGCTTGGTCTGCTTCCGAGACTATGGAAGAGGAGATCTTGCCCAGGTTCGCTTTCGCAAAGGTCGATACCTACAAGAAAATTTCTATATCAGAGGGGACGGTACTCGCGTCTATTTCTTTGACAAGGATGAACTCGCTGCCATATGGTGCGGCGAGGCTGCTGCCGGCGACAATGCATGCAACGCCAGCGTGCCCCAGTTCGAGGTCGAGGACCTCGGCGTTGATCGTCGACTGCTCGTCAATCGAGCTGAAAAGCTCAAAATGTATAGATGTTGGCTGCAAGGTCGATTTAGAAAGAAATAGATGAAATCTCAGACGATAACAATAATACAAAGACTAAAAGAAGCCGAGGCCTTTTTTTTTTTTTGTTGGAACTTACAAATACCGGCTCTATCAATGCATGAGCAACTCTCGAAGTACAGCTCTCTGGTCTGCATCAAAGCCAACGCCGTCCAGATAGGCGTCCAAACCACCGTACTCGAGATGCAAGTGCTTCTGCAACCCACTGATCATGACTGGGGATGTAGCCACCCACTCATCCGTCAACCCAATCTCCCGCACTTCAGCTAGTCTCTCCTCCCTCTCTGCCTCTAAAGCCTTGTCAGTGAGAGAATAGTCATGCTCGATGGCATCAAGAGGAACACCGAGTATCATCAAGATCAAAATGATGATCAGGCCTACACGCTCAATCATATCAGTTTCCCTTGCGGCAGTCGAAAACCCCCTCTTATCCTCGCTGGAGACTAGTCCTGCAAGAACATGAACCGACGTACCTGTCCTATCTTTACCTTGCGTGCAATGCACCAAGATGGGCAGTGAACCCTTACAAGTATACAGCGAAAGGGCGGCTTGAATCTCCGCCCCTGAATGATCAACCGTGTCGACTCCGAGACCCGATAGCCCCCGGGGAGCATCACCTCTGTCGCGATGATCCTGACGGCATGGATTCGATATCCGAGTATGAACAAGAGAATGACTTTGCTGAAATTCCGCCAAAAGTGACTGTATCAGTTGCATGAACTGTAAATCATCATGGGATATCTTACAAGAAGCTCGACCAGGTTAGTTGGCGGAGGAGATGTCTTTCAAAGGAGCGTCCTGTAACCTGAATATATTCGTACTTTACGCCGTTGATGCGAGGAAGACTCGGTGGGGGCGAGAACCAGGAGGACAAGACGTTGGAGCTAGTTTGAGAGTCTTGTTGAAATCTCTGTGCATGCTTGATGAGCTCGGTTCTATCATGAATTAGACGGGTTGGACAATCAGTTTCTGGTTCCATGGTCCCCCGTGTGAGTAGCGTACTGTCGGAAGACGTTACCTGGTTCGAAGATCAATTATGGTCCGGATGCCAAGATCATGTCTGATCAGGGCTTTGTCTTCCGAGGAGGCATCGTCTACGGAGTGGGATTAGTATCTCGCGCTCGCGGAGACGGCTTTAGCCACCGACGAATGTACCGTACCTGGTCTTGCGGAGCGGAGCAAGACGCCTTCGCGGAGGAACCTGCGCGACGGCGAAATATGTTATCAGTCGCATGAGCAAGTACGCTAGCTATGGGGTCTAGAAGTCTGTCCCGTTGCTGCGCTTCTGTTGCGCAGGGCGAGACCTTACTTTCTGCCCAAGTATTGATTCACCGTTTGTCCAACGTCTCTAAAGTTGGCCACGCCTTGGAGCCCGATGGGTTGACTCATTTTGGGTGGTGAACTTTGCGACAAGGCGGTGTACCGATGATATGGGAGCTTGAGGGACTGGAACTGGAGCAGGCATCACAGGTTTCAGTCGTAGTTCTTCTAGTCCTAGTTCGTGTACATGCACATCTTTGTCAACGCCGGGGCTTCAGATTCCTTGTGGTGCCGCTCTGGGCCGTCACCAAAAAAAAGGCCCCATTTTTTCCCGATCACCCAGCGCAGGAGCCTACGTCATCGCACTCATCGGTGACTCCGTCTGATTCAGGCCCATTCCAATTGCAGCAACATCGTGCGGTGTAGATGTTGATGGACGGCTTGATGTCGAGCAGCACACTGCATTTACTTGAAATTGAACATGGATGGCCGTGTGCTTTGTGAAATAGCCAGCTGACCATGGCTGCCACTGGCTGCCACTGGCCGCCAACAAGGAGAAAACATTGAGGCTAGGCCTACACCTGGCGATCCTTCCGAGGCAAAATCTGGGTCCGATGAGTGTTCCTGATGATATAGAACGCGACCAACAGCATCATCAATTGAGACGTCGATACATGGCGTCATGCACCTACATCTCCCGGAGGGTCTTCATGACGTCACACCAACGCCCCATCCGGCCCCATCCGGCCCCATTTGAAGCCAGCCGGACAGACTTGATTACTTGGACAGTCTTGCTCCATTGCCGTGATGTGCTAGTAATTATTAGTAAGTTAGAGGTGATGATGATCCGTGAAGCACGGGTAGCCGAGTAGCTGTAGCTAGCGCAGTCGCCGCTGTTGCTCGTCCCGTCCGATCCAGTTTCCTCACGGCCCAGAATAAAACCAACTTGAAGCCCGCCGTAAAACGCACCGAGCTTGCTCCCTCACGATCTGCAATAATCAGGCAAATAATCCTTCCCATCTGGTTTCACCGGTCTCCGTCATCCGTCACTTGTACTTTGCATAATCATACATCCCTTTTTATTTCCTTGTCAACGCTTCCTGGCTTGAGCCAATCACAGCTTCCGTCAGCTCCCTTATTCGAGTCCCCGGATATCAGGGATATCAGGGACGTGGAGGTCGTTCGTCGCGGTCACAACGCGATCACAACGTCTGCAACTGCCAACGAGTCAACAACGACCAAGCAACGATTGTTAGTCTGTGACGCAACCGTCTCCACAGTTTGTCCGTCCCTTGTGGTGCACACTGCACAGTGCACACCACTTGCAAGCAGCCATGGCCACCGCAAAGACGCCAGCGCAACAAGCGCCACCTTCAAGTAAGTTTATTTCAGCATGAAACGAGTCTGCGAAGTGGAGCAAGCAAGTGCACGAACGGCCTCTGCTCTGGGGCCGCGAGCTCATCGTAGCTCAATCGCAGCTTCCCACCTGCCGTGGCACTCGGCTGAGTCGGCTCTTTCCGCATCTGCCTTCGAAGTGGCAGTGGCAGTGGCAGTGGCAAAGTTGGTGATTCGTAATCTCTGCGATGCGCCACAGTCATTGATCGCATCCATCGCCAGACAAGTTTTCTACCCACTGCAGCTTTACTTTGATACGAGTTGGAGCTAATTTTGACCTGTCTTTCTGTTCCTGGGCAACAGTCCAGAATAACACTGGCCGTATCAAGTACGCCGATCCTCGCAGCTTGCCGAGCTTCCCTTCATCTGGCTTGGCTCCTGATGGTGCTGCTGCTAGCGCCGCCGCGTCGCTTGGTTGGTCTAATCAGAAATCCGTGGACCTTTGGAAGCCAAATCCTTCATCATCCGCCTCTGCTGCTGCTGTGCTTGCCAAAGACTACAAAATGTCGCCCCAATGGGAGCCTTCAGCCCAATCAGATGGACACAAGGCCGCGCTGTTGGCTGTCGGTTCTGCCGGAGCAGCTTTGAAGAAATCCAACTCCGTCAGTGTTAGATCAGGACCGTCCCATAACGCTTGGGGTAGTTCTGCCGCGAACCAGGCTTTTCATGCCAATCGACCGCCCACCGAAGAGCCCTTGAGTTTGGCTCATGGAAATTCCGCTGCCACCCAGGCCTTCAATATCAATCGATCCCAGTCGATGAAAAAGGTGGAGAGACCAAGGACGCCTCCCGGTAACAAGTCTCTCATGGCGGCCAAGGGTGCCATGAACCGTCCGGCGTCAGCAATTGGATTAAAAGATGTTCAGGCATCGGAAGCGAGTGCCGCCGCCAGCGCTCTGAACGGCGCTACCCTGGCTCACAGACAGTCAATGAAGGCCAAGCCCGGGCTGGAAGACGTTGGGGCTGTTTCCGTCACGACCATGACGCGAAACATGTTCACAGCCAACCCGCCCGTGAAGCCTGAAGTTGATGAGCGGACATACAATGAAAAGATTCATCAATCTGCAGTCGAAATGGCAAAGAAGATGTACGCGCGCCAGCAAATCATGGTGGAGCAGACAAAGGGCGCCCATGCCAAGGAGACCGAGGCGTCTCAGCCTAATCAGTACACGAATCTTCAAGATGCTGCTTACAAGCAAGCTCAGGCACGTCTGGCCAAGCTGCATGATGAGCATCACCAGAATCGTGAACTCCAGGAATACTATGGCAACGAGAAAACGAGCCCAAAGAACCGAAACTCTGTCATCAGCAAGCTTCGCCGCAGGGGCTCCGACAGTGACGATTCTGTTGATGATCGGCAGCAATCCGAGAGAATTCGCGAGCAGATGTCCATGTTCTCGACCAAACTATCCCAGGTGGACAAGGAGAAGCGAGAAAAGGATCGCGAGGCCCTACTGGCGGCTGCGCAGCGCAATGTCAAGGCTCGCATGCATGGCATGGACGAAAAGGTCTACCAGGAGACCGGACGGGCTAATCCTAGTTTGATCACTGACTGGGAGGCCAAGGCTCACAAGGCTGCCCAAATCCGTCACGACTCTCGCACAGAGAACAAGGGCAAAATTGACATTGGAGGAGGAATTTTTATGACGCAGCAGGAAATTGATGCCATCGCCTCCAAACGAATTCAGCCCGTCCTCGACGATATCAATGACAAGGCGGAGACGGAGCGGGAGCGACAAGAGGTACTCAAGCTGGAAGAACAGGCGAGACGCGAAGAGGCAGAGAAGCAAAAGTCTCGAGATCGCGAAGCAAAGGATATAGTCAAGAAGACGAAGGGTAAGCACCTACACGGCGACTCTTCTGCTTGAAACCTGATATTTTTGGGAGGCTAACGCGACTAAACACAGAGCAAGAGAAACAGGAAGACAAGGCGAAGAAAACGCAAGAAAAGTTGGAAGAAAAACACCGCAAAGACGAAGAGAAGGCTGCAAAAGCCGAGCAGAAACGATTGGCCAAGGAATATGCGAAAGATGAGAAGCGAAAGTCAAAGCTCGGTGCGGCTGCCGTTACTGCTCCTTCTACTTCTCAGCAAGACAATCATGGCGAAACTGTCTCAACTCGGGATCAGGAGAGCCAAGCCGAGGCTGCTGAAGAGCCAAGAGCAGAGCGACCCAGCGTTCAAACCAATATCGAGGCATCAGGATCGTCTCAGCACAAGGGTGATGGATCAGGCTCTCCAACGTCAAAGGTCAAGGGCTGGATAAAGAACCGGTTTTCTCGTGGCAAGTCTTTTGGCGAGCAGGATAAGAAGAGGCGCAGCTTCTTCGGTGGTGCGTCGATGAAGGATAAAGAAACCATGGATAACGGAAGCGCGGTCAGCATCGAAAACCGATCTACAAACATGCATGATGTCGCACTGGCAGGAAAACCCGGCGATGAGGCGCTTGGGGGAAAGAGACGAGTGCCGGAACTAGGCTCCAGACCGCTGGCGAGTCGTCCCAATATGGAGAGGATAGGGACTCTCAGGGTGTTAGTCCCGTGAGCACTCCGTTGGAGGAGGAGCGCGAACTTGCGGAAAAGACTGTTGATGATGACACGCGCGAGACGGGGGCCGCGAGGCTCGTCAAAGACGGAAGGACAGCATTGAGCCTCCTCCTCCCATTGGCGACCCTGTTGCTCGTACCAGCAGCAGCCCAAATCGCGACTCACGCTTCCGTGAAGAATTGAGTCGATAGAGAAAGGGGAACGGGTCGAAGCAGACAACGGAGGGTGAACGTTTTCAAGCGAGTCAAGTCGTCTGAATACGCCGATTATTCTTTTTTTCGTCATGAGACGAGGTGTTACTTGACGATGAGGCAATTACTTCAGGACGGGGGAAACATTTTTGGGATGTTGGATTGCAATCATTTTTTCCAATGTCAAGAACGTACGAAAACTGTTATTTTGGATGATGGGTCGTTCATGAGTTGAATATGGTGGGACACTCCTGTAATGTATGGTTATTAATAATTTTTTATGAGCTTGTCTGGCTCCAAGTAGCGACATGTTCAATGCGTTTTGTCGTCTTGTATAGTCATGAAGCAATCCATTTCGCGACGCACTTAATTCATACACGCCCATCTCCTGGCTAGCAGTGCAAAACAAACAAGAACAGATACGCCTCCCAGATCTAGGTATAGATTAATTCATTTCCTTGGCCTCTCGTCTCATTACATCCTCGTTTATTTACCCGGGCCTTCAAGGTTTCTCAGAAATGTCCCGCGCGTCCATCGGCAGTCCGCTCCGGCGTCGTTCCATGCCCATTGACTGCATTGACAACCGCTTGTGCGTCGGGGGTTTTGCCCATTTCCAAATCGCCTGGCTTGTCAAAACGCGCAGAGGCCCTTCGCGTATGCACCGCGGGGCGAAGATCAACGATGAACGAGAGCACGTAGAAGGTGAAGATGAAGGCGACGATCCATTCAAAAACGGCGGCGACGTTGCGATTTTTGGTGAAGGTTGTGGATGCGAAAACAACGGCGAGAACAAGTTCGACGAGGATAAAAGCCAACTTGATCCAGAAGGACAAGCGAAGGATACGATGTTCGCGGTTTTCTACGTCGGAAACCCATTAATTAGCTTGCGCACCCGCCACGGCCACCAGCAAGATGGCTCGTACTCGTCATCTGCCAGAAATCAACAGATTTCGGGTCATGTTCTAGGAAGGTATACGCACTGATTCCCAGCCTCTGATACTCCCAGCACGTAAACACGGCGGAGAGGACGTAACCGCCTATGAACAGCAGGAGGAAGCCATTGTGCATCCTCGGATGGTGAGCGACGTCAAAAACGGACAGCAGGATCAGGCCCGCTGCTCCGGCGATAGCCAAGACGATGCTCAGCCAGACGAGGGCCTTTTCCCCGCAGACTGGTTGGGCACCAGCCGGCCGCGGTGACGCAACCACCGCTCGGCGAAGAAGGCCAAGTCGAGCGTGACGACGGTGACGCAGGAGCCCGCGATGAAGAGGGGCTTGAGCTTGCCGGCGCCAATGTGGCTGATGTATGCGATGGAGGCATTCTGGTCCATCCAGGGGTAGTGCCGGCGGTTGGTGTCGACGATCCAGTGAAGGAGCATGCCGAGGAGCATGCCTAGCCATACCAGGGCGGAGAAGACTGGGAGGAGCTGCACATTGTTGTTGTTGGCCCCCTCGTGCGCGAATGTTGGACGAGTGTGATTTGTGTACTTACCCAGTATGAGACGAGGCCGCGAACGGCCATGATGAATGGATATCAAACACGTCACTCGCGACGTGGTCCCGGAAGGAAAAGGGGAACAGAGAGCACAGGCGGTGTTGTAAGGAAGAAGAGGGAAGAGGGAAGAGGAGTGCTGAGGCTGATCTGGAACTAGCAGCCCAATGCGCCCCGGCGATCGTGAGATGTTGTTGCATCTTTTCTCCTTCTTCTCATTCATGATGAATGCAACCCGGCGCTCCGCCCCAGCAAGGTGGGCGGGCCATGAGACAGTCCATGACGTACGAGACCGAGACCGAGACCGAGACCGTCTGTCTGGTGGTGGAATCGGGACCCGGCTTCAGCGTTCCTGGGAATTTGCTTAGTCCGGGTCTAATTTTCCCGGGTTGCACACGCCCGCACGCCATGGAGGGTGGTGGGTGGGTGGATGGATGCATTGCATCGCGATCTGCTTTGCGCGCACGGGGAGACTTGCTATCCAGGCTTTTGAGAAGGAAGGGGAAAGAAGAATAGATGAAAGCAAAAACCCGGGAGAAAGGAAAACGCATGTACTCCGCACTCGTGCCACGCCCCACTTTTCTGGCCCTCTGCAACGAGTACAATTCGTAAAATTATCCGAGCCAACTCCGGACGGGAGCGCAAACGCCAACACGGCGTCACAATCTCCAGATCCGCACCGCCCATCATGGCCGCCTCCCCCGTCGTCGTCGTCGTCACCGTCGCCCAGGAGCAACAAGCGCGCGCTCCAGGCTCTCCCTCAAGAACCTCGCCTCCGGACACACCTCGTCCGACGGCACGCCGAAACCGTCCCAGCCGGCGCCGACGCTGCCCCCGACGCTCGACCTGGCCGAGCAGATGAACGAGCAAGAGAAGCGCAAGTACGCCAAGGGCAAGAAGCTCGGGGAGGGACCTACGCCATCGTCTTCCTGGGCCACCTGCGGTCCAGGCCGTCCACGCTCGTGGCCATCAAGAAGATCAAGATGCAAAAGGAGTACGCCGAGGGCATGGCGCCCGACGCGGTCCGCGAGCTCAAGCACCTCCAGGAGCTGCACCACCCAAACATCATCTCCCTCCTCAGCGTCTTCTCCTCCAAGGACCAGAACCTCAACCTCGTCCTCGAGTACCTGCCCCTCGGCGACCTCGAGATGCTCATCCGCGACACGGACCGCGTGCGCTACGGCGCCGCCGACATCAAGGCCTGGATGGGCATGCTCACCCGCGCCGTCTGGTTCTGCCACGAGAACTTCGTGCTCCACCGGGACATCAAGCCCAACAACCTGCTCATCGCTGCCGACGGCGACGTCAAGCTCGCCGACTTTGGCCTCGCCCGCGGCTTCGCGGACCCCCACCAGAACATGACGTCCAACGTCATCACGCGGTGGTACCGCCCCCGAGCTGCTCTTTGGCGCCAAGCACTACAGCGGCGCCGTCGACGTCTGGTCCGTCGGCACCGTCTTCGCCGAGCTCGTCCTCCGGGCCCCTTCCTCCCGGGCAGCAACGAGCTCGACCAGATCAAGATGATATGCGAGGCCGTCGGCACCCCCGCCGAGGAGAACTGGCCCGGCGTCACCAAGCTGCCCGAGTTCACCGTCCCGGGCCAGCACCCCGTCCACGGCAAGGACTGGTACGAAATGCGCTTCGGGACAGTCGGCTCCGGCGGCGTCGATCTCCTCATGAAGACGCTGTCGCTGGACCCCAGAAAGCGAATCACGGCAAGGGATATGCTCCGTCATGGGTGGTGGCATTCTGAGCCCAAGCCCACGCCGAAGCAGCATCTGCCGAGGAAGACGAGCGGTGCCGAGGAGAAGCTCGGTGCCGATCTGAAGAGACGGCCTGGCGTCGTGGACGAGGATAGAGGCGCCAAGATCGCAAGGAAGTTGGACTTTGGGGCGCGATGAGAGAATGCGATCAGAATACACACACCCGTGGTATCATCCACGGATGGTGGGATCGACGTACTACGAGCTGGTCGTATCTGAGAGAACGGAGTTGGTGATGTGACATGGCGTTGGGATTTGGCATTTGTTTGGCATTTGGGTATAGCATCTTTAAAGGGCGTTTACAGAGCTGAGACGGACAAGACGGTTCATGTCATCTTGCAATAGTGCAATACATCAAGTACATCTTCACTAGCACACGCACACGCACACGCATATAAATATATATATATATGCATTCCAACGTCTTCGCGCTGCCCCCTCATCTAATCCACGCCACGCGCCCACCTACATGACCACGCAATCCATACCATACATAGCCCTCTCCACACTCTTCCGAACCATGTACCAATCTGCCCTCCGCTGCGCATACTCATACACCTCCTCTGCTCGAAACACGCCGCCGAACCGATCTCCATCCGCAATCACAGACGCCATCTCCTTGGCGTGCGCCTGGTCAATCAGATATATCTGACTGAGTTCCCGGAGGGCCGCGAAATACGCCACCAGGTCCTGATGTTTCAGAGTGCGAATGTACTCGGCGTAGAGATTCATGTCAGCAATGAGTTTGATGGCACCGTCGGTAGACACGCGCTGACGCTTGAGGTGCTTGCATATCGCTGTGAACAGACGCTGGCCCACTTCGCCGTTGAACACGTCCAGCATGGCCTTGTCCGTTGTGCCGACGAGCATGCTTGTGTGGGACGACACGAGCTCGACGATGCGTCTGGCTGTTGAGGTCGGGCCAATATCTGGCTCGGACGCGACGCCGGCCGTGCCGCCAAGAGTCGATGCCGATACGGTCGACATGGTTGAGACGGGCCGCGGGTTGTAATCTGTGGGCAGCTGCGTCGTCGAATGCAAGTATTCCACCTCGTCCATCAGAACATCGATGCCCTTGTTGAGCCCAGCCGCTACGCTCTCATCGAGCATCTGCTCAAACTTCTTCTTCGCTAGTCCCGCTGGGTCAAGGAAATCGTTCTTGTCGGCGATTTTGGGCGTCGCCAGCTGCTGCTCGTAGAACACGTCGATCATTTGGGATATCAAATCGCCCACGTTGACCAGCTCGATGAACATGACGAGCGGCGCAACGCCTTTTTGGCTGTGGTCGCTCACGTCGCGCGGGTTGTAATGGGAAAGGTGGCTGACGGCCGTTTCAAATCCACTCTTGACATGTCGTTGACCAAGAATTCGCAGCAAAACTACAAACATACTGGAGCATTGCTCTTTTGCTTCGCCGCCCACTTGGCCGCCAAGCGGTATCAGCACTGCTGCTCGGCCGAGGCTTATCTTGGCCAGATGAACCAATTTGAGCGCCACTTCGATACTGCACAGTGACTTGATGCCCTCGAGCTTGGACGCCATGAGAGCAGCCTTGGCCGCCAGCTCATCTGTCGGCGCTTTGCCCGGCATCGGGCTGGCTCTGCCACTGAGACCTGGTGTCTCCGGTCGTGACGGCATGGGTGTCACGGCTGCTGAGCCGTTCGCGGCGGCGGCGGCGGCAGCAGCAGCTGTAGGAGCAGAAGCAGACGGCTTTGCCGTTGCAAACGGTGATCCTATGGGGAAACTTGGTAGTACCGTAACCGGCATCATCACTACTTTCTTGAACGAACTCAGGAAATCCGACTTCTCCGCAGATCGATTTACATTCGCCATGTAAAACGATTCAAGGGACAGATCCTCCTCGGAGAGCTTCTTCTCCCATTGCGAGACCTCTGCTTCCGCGCGTTTTGTGAAGAATTCCAGCTCTTCTTGCAGATACAAGTCGAAATGCGGCTCAAAAACTCTTAGCCCTAGCTCTTTTGCTTTGGACGTCATGTCGTCTTCTTCTCCATTCATCTTCTTCGGCGTCTTAAGCGACTGGAGGAATCGCATCAACTGCTCAAATACGCCAGAGATTGCTTTCAAGTACGATACGATGCTGCGCTCATGGCTCTCATCAAAAAGTGGTGTTGTGTAATCCGTGATGATGTCCTCTCTGACCTTGTCAACAAATTCCCAGAATACTGCATTGGCGTTTGGGAAAATGCGTTCGATAACAGCAGCTTGGTCGTTCATCTTGGCAAGCAAGATGTCAAAGAAAACTCTCGATGGCTCTAGAGATATCTCGTCCGCGGGGCCCCTGTTCAAGCACTCGATGGGGTTCAGCTCCAGGTCGTGATCACTAAATATCGGGTGCTTGTGAACGAATAAGGCAACTGCGCCTCGTGCACCATTCAGTGTATGCAGGACGTGTGCATATCGGTGCATCCGCCCATCCACATCCCAAAACTCGTATCCCTGCTCAAATTCTCGAAGGACAGCGCTTTCGAACAGGCCCATCATGTTGGCTAACTTATGTTCCCGCTCATCGCCCCCAGAAGACCAATCGCTCTTGGAAAACCGCAGTAGATTCGCCAACATTTGCGCCTGTTTCTCAGGGTCCCGAAACGCATGGAACACAATCGGATCTGTGTGAGTTTTGGCTCTGACGATATCGAAGTAGAATGGTGCCAGCGCCCCGTAAATCTTGCCATATTCTTGTCTCGCTCCGCCTCGTATACTTTTCACTTTCTTGAACACTTCCAGATAGGTATCTGATTCTTGAGGATCTCTGCTTACAGCAGGAGCATGAGCAAGAGCAGCCGGGGCTCCTCCGCCAACACTCAAAGTTTCAAAGCCATCTCGCAACTCAGATGTTGCTCTTCTCCGTTTTTGTTCCTCGGCCGAAGCATCGAATAGTGTAATCGTCTGTGGTTCGCCCGTTGCCGCTCCATTGGGCTGATTCGGCACTTTCGAAGCTCGCTGCGCCTCCTTCTCTTGCGGACGGATTCTTCAAACCGCCGTCGTGCTTCACGCTCGTCCCAGCACTGCATACTCTTCAATCGCGATACCCATCTCGTGTCGTCGTACACCATTTCTTGTAACCTGCGTGAAGTTCGTGCTACGCGAAGCTGGTCGGCCACGGGAAGATAATCGAGAACGGCGTTGAAGATTTCTGGACAAGAACGCCGTTTGTTAGCGTCTCATGGCATGCCATGGCGGAAAGCAATTGCCTACTGACCGGCTGGCAGCTTCGACTTGACATCGATCATTTCCATGGCATGGAGGGCATTTAGAATACCGGCACCTTTGGTGGTACCAGTCCGCTTGTTCCTGTACATGATGGCGGTTCAGGTTGAACAGACCTAGAGGACGACCGTTTGCTATGTAGCCTGTACTGAATAGGAGAGCATGGCGATGATTTGTTCCCTGCACACGCCAGATCGATTGAAGAGTTGCTGATGAGACACCTGCGGGATGCCACGTTTCTCGTCCATTCAGATGCAGGTTGTCTGTCGGTCGTTGCCGCACCCGCAATCTCAAGTACCTAGGTACCCAGCCCCTCATTGTGCTGCCGCTGCCGCTGGGTACGTAAACGCGCAGCAAAGTATTCTTACACGCATTTTACTAAGAAAAAGTACCTAGCGGCCCCATGTACCTTCCACCACAGTGACATGCCCGCTTTCATGTGCAAGAGCTACCCGGAACTCTTCTCTAATGTCTACCCGGAACTTGACTTTACTGAATTACCACCAAAAAAAACAAAGAAGCGTCATGTTATGCATATGGAAGACGGTACGGAGTATGCATCACATCATTATTTGCAGCGGTACGGATGGTTGTACAACAGATAAGCTGGCCATGCCGAATTCAATCTATCTCGGGAAACAATCGCCTTTCCAAAACTCCGTCCTATGACACCCGCAGCATTCACTCATCTGCCAACAATCAATAATTTAAATAAATAAATAGGCATGTCAGAAAATCTTGCAGTCGTCAAGTTCATCATCTAAACATGTACAGTCTGACTGGGCACCACACCTGCACATGTCTTGCATACCCGCCGCTTTGACTCGGGTGCGAATTCGCATGTTAATCGTAAGCGCAACTTTACAATCAATGCATGATGCGACTTGTCCCAGATGAGACTGGAGGCACAAACAAATATAGTCTATATTCAATCGCCGATTCGAATCGGCTTACTACTCGAGAAACGTAAACAAGTGAGTATGCAAGACATTCATGGCTCGCGTGGCGTCCCTGGCCTCGATGACACACGATATATTGATTTCACTCGCGCCTGTGGGAATGATGACTGTGAGAATCCGCCGTTCGCTGCCTTTTTATCGTGGGGTAGGTAATTCAAATGGCGCTTACCTTGTGAAATCATTTCCAGATTGACTCTGTGCTCACCGAGCGTGGAAAACATCCGACCGGCGACACCAATCATGTTCTTCATGTCCGCACCAACCAGGCTCAGAATCGCCATGTCGGATAGAACACTCACTTCACCACATTCTGCCAGGCTCTTCTTTGCATTGGCAAAGTTGTCGACGCGCGTACTTCCCGAGTGGATCGCAAGCGATACATGGACCTCGGACGTAGAGATGAGATCGACCGAGATGGCATACTTGTCAAGGATGGAGAAAACCCGAGCGAAAAATCCGTGCGAAATGGATCGCTTGTTCGAGTGAACATTGATGACGCTGATGTGATCCTTGATCGTAACGGCAGTAGGGCGCTTGGGAGACTTGATAGATATCTGGGTTTGTGAAGGAGTGCTGCGATGGAGCTGGTGACTTGCCGAGAGCACCGGATCTGGTACCACAATGGTGCCATTTCCACGGGGATTCTTGACGTTCTTGATGCGAATCGGTATCGGTGGCTGAGCATGGATGACTTGATCCATCGTGAGGTGGTGGATGACCTCCGACCCATAAAATGTCAACTCAGCAGCCTCTGACGGTGTGATGGATGACAACAGCCGGGCTGTGGGAACCTTTGAAGGATCAGCCGTGAAAATGCCGTCTACTTCTTTCCATATCTGGAGTTCCTCTGCTTTTAGTCCAACTGCACAAAGTCCAGCACACAGATCCGTGTATCCACGTCCGATATCGCCGTCGATGAGACTGCCAGGGACATTGCCGAAAAATCCCGTCACCACCGGCACTCGGTCACCACATGCCTCGAGCTTTCTTCTGAAAGCCGCCGAGGCAGATTTGTAGAAACCGTCGTCTAATTGAGCTGCAGCATCGTGATGCAACGCATCACAAAGGTCAACATATTCTGCATCGACACCCTGTTCCACAAGAGCGCCCCATTTGGGCCTTGTGTGTTAGCATGGGCAAGGTGACCAGAAAGAGGGCCGGAAAGGCGGGCTACAAAGGGGGAAAAAAAGAGGAAAAAATCGGGAAAGTCGTATGTAGACATACCACATCCTGAAGGAGCACTGTCATGTACAGACAAGCCAGCCTCTCCCCAAAACTAATGACACGATCCTTGGCTCTTGAGTTGATTTCGAGGTTGAAGCGCTTGGCAGCCACAATGTATTCAATGAGCTCTTGGCACTCTGCTTCAATCTTGCGGGCCAATGACTCTCTCAAGCTGGGTTCTTTGACGAATGACTCTGCTGCAGAAACATGATCGTTGCAAATATCGGTAATGAGATCCTTGGCTTGCTCAATGAGGGCGACTTGCTCCTCATGAGAACTGGTGGCGTAGGCAAGGCCGACATCCTTCAACTTGTTATAAACGGCGAGCAATCTGGGTTTCAGAAGGTTAGAATTTGCGCAGACCGACAAAAAAAAAAAAAAAAAGTGAAAAAAAAAACACAGCACTAGGTCAAGTAGAAAAAAATATTGCGAAAGGGAGGGCTGCAGTCTGCAAAACACCAGTTCTGCGAAATTGGAGCAACAAAGTTGACTCACCGGCTGGTAGTACCCTCAGCCTTCTTCCCCGTACTTCTCGCCGAGCACACCACGACAACACGATTTTTCAATAAGCTTGCCCTATCAGAACTATTAGAGCCCCCACATATGAGACAAGAGCAACGGACAGATATCAGCCGTCAATCGGCGCTGCATGCCAACTTACTTGACAATATCACGAACGATCTAGATACCCAAGTCAGCGCGGCTGCGCATCCCTGGCCATTTCCCGCCTTACACGCAGAAGAAGCCGAGGAAAAGATGAAGAGGGACGCACGCACCTTGTCAGGGAACTTGCCGACACTTGTCCCCCGAATTTTTGAACGATCCAACCCCTTTCTGAAGCATTGTCATACGTGGAACTACCCATGGTGTCCTATGCTCAACTTCGTCCCCAATGTATGCGGTGGGCCGGAACCGCACCAGACCGGCGGAGAGGCGGAATGGCGGAATGGCGGAATGGCGGGAAAAAAAGGTGCTCGTGAGTGTGAGGATCGTAGCCGGAAATACCCCTCCGAGATAAATTGCGAATTGCGATAACCATGGCAATACGCCGCCAAGATGATAGATATGTTTGAGTGAGTGAGCAATAAAACTCGGGCCGCTAAATGCGGAGCGTTGCTATTCGCCACATAAGAATTTGTCCTAGCTGCATTGAGTCGAGGGGCTCAATTGCCACACCCTCTCGTGGAAAACACATGTAATTATCATGGAATCAAACCCCGCACTCTAAAGTGTATTATAATGAGAGCAGATTTTTTAATTAAACGCACCTAACTGTATAATAATGTTATGGACTGGGCCCCTAGGCGACCGCACTTTCTTCCTCAGGTTGGAGTCATGGTGATGAGAGACTTAGCCAGGACAAAGGGAACGTGTGACGACGTTGTGTGCCACTCCCCTTCGGCACCCATGACAACATCTCAGTTTAACCGCTCCATAACAGGTCAATGTCACTCAGACGAAAACGAAAACTTGGCAGTCGCTGTCGTTCCGGTTGCAGCAAACACCGTGCAAAGCAAAGTTTGTGCATATCATCTACTATCATCACCACCATAAAGACTGCCAACCTAAAATGTACATGCAACTGAAAGAACAAAACTTCCCAGCTTTAAATTGTGCTTCGTATCAACCATAAAGCAATAATCCAGATCCTCATAAACAAGTCCGTCTCTTGCTCAAAAAGCTTGAAGAACAACTGTAAAAGTCATCTTCCACTACTCCGCCAAACTCATCAGCCAGTCATGTCTTCATCCTGTCGTCGTTCCAATCGTCTCTTGATTAGTTGTTGTGGCTCCTGGTAAAAGAAGGAGTAAATAAAATGATAAAATGGGTATTAAAATCGACCCTATTCCAAGTCATCACCGAGCAAACGCCGCCTTCCATGCCTCCAAAGAGTTACGCCGTTCCTGAAAATTCGCCTATGAGCCTGCCCCGGCCGTTAATACTGGCCCAGTAACCATTCCGCCGTTTTCTGTTCCAGAAAAGGCGAACTTATCCATGGGGAAGTCCTCTTCCGGTGTCCGAATACCGATGCCACTGTCATCATGAGGGTCTCCACCACTCACTCCGACTGATGCTTGGTTCGTGCTTGGTGGCGGAGGAAATGGTGCTCTCCCAGGTTGTGACTGAGACACATTGGACAAGTTCAAATCATCGCTACCACTGCTATACCGTGAGTTTTGGCGGCTGGTTTCCTTCTCTGCGGTCTGGGCATTGGTACCAACGTCGGCAGATTGTTGCACGCGAGGCTTTTGCTTCATGAAACCACCTTGTTCTGCCAAAAAGCACACCATCTCGTCGACCCAAGTTTTCGTCACCCACCAAGAGCCAAAGCTCTTGCCTTGGGCAAGAGTGAGGTCTCGCATGACCGAGGTGCCGATTCGCTCAACACACCAAACGATGTTGGTGTGTGAGGCATATGGAAACTTCTTGGGAAGGTTCTGGAGAAAATTGACCCATCTATCCAAGACGTTTTGACCGGTAGAGTTGGCTCCACTGTTCATATCAGCTTGTCTGCCGCTTCGGGTGACGACGTCTCCGTAGATTGTGAGACATTCAACCTCCCAAGGAACATTGACAGGGTCCAGCAGGTCTCGCATTTCAGTAATAAGAATATCCACCACATCGTCCATGCCACGTGTGGGCACGCATTCGGCCACTTTGCGAGCTCGAATCATGGTAATCCAGTCGACATACATCTGATCCCTGTTTGCGGGATTGGACAGCATATTGGCTGCCGCATGAGCTGTCAGATTCACTCGCAGAGCCCGGTCGATAAGGCCAGAGAAGAGTGCTGCGGGAGACTCCTTGGCGGAGAGAACATGTTGAGGTTGTCCCTGAAAGGATTCTCGAATATGTGGCACCAGCCTCTCGGAGATGTTTCGGAGCGTATCAAGGACTGGTTTGGGCACAACCTGAAGGGTGAGCCCGGAAATGATGCTCATCATCCGTTGATATAATACAAAGTCGCACCCTTCAATCCACGGTGCCAATGCGGCATTCGCGAACAACCTCTGGACAGGCATCGTCAAGGTCCCTTGAAATGAGGTGAAGAGATGGAAAAATGTCTTTTCTCGGCAGTATCGAATACATTCCACGAGTGATGTACAATGAGAGCGGTATAGAGCGGATAATGATTTGGCGGCATCGGGATCTGTTCCGTGTGGTAGGTATGCCTCAATTGGAGGCAGGGCAAGTATCTCGGTCTGATTGAGCATGTCGTCATCTGATGTGGGAAATAAGAGCTCAAGCTCAGTCTTGGATGACGTTGTTCGAATATTGTCAATGCTAGCCAAGTCTGGCAAGTTGTAAAGGCTGTGCGAGGTGCCAGAATATTTATTGAGGTCGAGGATAGCTTTTTCCATGTGGCCAGCTTCTCTGGGAGAGGGAGCGAGCTACGGTTGGCGGTGTTTCCTTGAGTGGTAGAACTGTTACTCATTAGCTGGCTGTTAAAACGAGGTAACCCGCGAAACGTTCCTCTCGACATACTTCAAAGATTGTGAGAAGCTCTTGGCTTCAGGTAGTGGGCGTGGTACGGGTGGCTGCGAATCCCTCAAGTCCGGCTGGTCATCGACAATGGCGAAATTGACGTAATGGTATTTCGATTCTCCCCGGACGCCCAGACGGCGCGTCTTCAGACCGGGGAAGAGCACGCGGACCAGCTTTCCGAAGCTAGCAGGATTCAGGACCGTAATTCTCTCAGTGGCACATCTCGAGGCATAGTTGGCATAAACGCGACCCCGCGGAACGGAGCCCTTTCCTTTCGAACAGACAGAGTTAATCCTGGGGTACAACGTTAGCATCTTCATGTAGCAATGTTAGACCACTGAAAGTTTCCACGGCATACCACAGCATGGCAAACACCTGTCGAGTTCGCTCCGAATTGGGACCTCGCTCGTTTCCATGGAGCTCTCCAGCAACATCCTGAAGATGACGGTGGCGGTTGGCAGTGAAGAGTTGCCTCATCTCAAGCTCATTATTGGCACTGGACCTTGCACCAGTTGGCTTCGCTGCCCCGACAGGCCCGGAAATTGAGTCGCCATCTTCATTGTCGTCACGATCGAGCATCTGGCTGTCTCCTTCGGTAAAACTTGTGTTGGCGGCGGCGTACTGGTCAGCGGGAAGAGGATGCCTGTTCATGACATGCTGTTGATGTTGATGCTGGTGTTGATTTTGATGTTGTTGCTGATGTTGTTGCTGCTGCTGGTAGGACATGTGGTGATGATGGCCCATGGCTGCTCCCATGGACGCATCCACAGCAAAGTCATGATTTCCCGTCTGCATATGGGTGGCAGCCTGGATGATCATATCTTCCGGAGTCATCTGCGGAGTGGTGCCCATATCCTTTCCGTGGCCATGGTCGTTGGGAATCCATTGCCCAGCATACATGGCAGACGAGTCTGCAAAACCCGACTGATCCATGGTCGGTTGCGTCGTAGCGCTGTGAACAGACGTGGTCGAGGCGCGGGATTGTGGACGCTTCCTCGACTTGATGACAGCACGCGCTGCTGGATTGTCTGCAAACGTGAAAACAAAAAGAAGAAGTCAGCGCAGGTTCCTGCTACGCACGTTCATGTGCAATTAATGTTGTTTTTCTTTGTTTTGGATGTTGTCTGGAACAAAGCGCAGGCAAAGGAAAGAGACATACCTTGCCCCATGGTGTGGTGTGTGTTATGCTGTTATGAAATCTTGTGGGGAACCGAACAACAAACATTGGCTGACAGACGGAGAAACACCCAAAGAGTCACCGGCCGGCGACTCTGCGGCAAGAAAAGCGAGGTCCAAAAAGCCCAAAAGAAGGAATTATGAACAAGCGCAATGTTGTCGCAGGTCCGAGCAAGGATGTAATGCAGCAGATTATCTAAATGCGCGCGCCTCGTGGTTCGTCGATTATCGACTTGCAGCAGATGTTGGTGTTGTTTTCTGTTGCGAGGCCAACGAGAGGAGGAGGCAGGATACACAGAAAAGCGGGCTGGGTGGCAGGAGCAAGGCGGCCACAGAAGGAAAATGGGCAGGTCACATTTGCAACCAAACAAACGGCCGAGCTGACCCGGAAGTGGATAGAAAGTGGAGAATCATCAACAGAAAGCAAAACAATAACTCGCCTTTAGGTAAGCAAGCTCGCAATCAAATTAGGTGAGATTCCAGCATGCGGCTGTTTGCTGCGTTTGCTGCGGCCGGCTCCTGTTACGAGAAACATGAGTGGCTCTTTTAGCCCAAGATGGGAGCTCAAGCAAGCAACTCATCCTATTTTCTCAGACTAATCGCCAGACAGTAATGCGCGGTACCTTGCAGGTAAGACAACATTGCAGCGAGCACGAGTTCATTAAAACTAGACTATGCACGGGTTGCAAAGCGCAAATGAGATACGGAGTACTATCGCCCCCTTGCTCTCGTGGAGATGTGCGCTGTGTTCGAGGTTGGAGACAGAAAAGGCTGTTGAGACTCGTGATTTGTGTATATGGAGCTCCTCCTCGGTAGTCTCCGGGCGCACTCGCGTGACTTTCGGGCACAATGACGTATTACGAGAAGTTGCACGTACATATGAGCGAGTCTAGGCCTTAGCTATCTCGCAAAACCAACGACGAGAAGGTAAATTTGCCAGTGTGCCATTATTAGAATCAATGCATTCCTTCCTCTGTTGGATATAGCAGCCTCACAAAGGCATCACTTCTTTGCGATGCCTTCCCTCTTCGCGGTTGATTGCGAGACCTCGGCACTTAGGGCAGAAGATCCTCTTTGCCCTCGTTATATAGCCTCGTTGTGCCACGTGTGGATAGCTTAGATAGT
Source organism: Epichloe scottii (assembly GCA_021950295.1). Lineage (NCBI taxonomy): Eukaryota > Fungi > Ascomycota > Sordariomycetes > Hypocreales > Clavicipitaceae > Epichloe > Epichloe scottii. The sequence goes on along the minus strand of CP083247.1, from coordinate 3,594,845 downwards.
TGAATTCATCATCATCACTTTCCACACCTTTTGCTCTCAAGAGGCACTCATTGCTAACTGCCTCTGCCAGCGTTGGCATCATGTGATAGATATATCAAAAGGGAACACCGAGTTTCTTCTGAAAGATTAGGGATGATCCGAAACATCAAGTAATACCCCCGGTCTTGCTCTCAAAGACGTCAAGAAAGAGAACGCTGAAGATCACCAAAATCAAAGGCCACTTCGGACCTCCCCAATCATCTTGATTCGGTGCGACGAATATGATGTGGTATTTGTTGAGTCAGTCGGGTAGACCTTCAGTCCAAGTCATCTGGCCGTGCTTTCCGTGATCACATTTCCTTAATGAGGTCTTTCAGAAGAAACTCAGTGTTCCCTTTTAAGATATCCACCACATAATGCCAACGCTAGCAGAGGCAGTTAGCAATGAGTGCCTCTTAAGAGCAAAAAGTGTGAAAGATATCCGCTACTATGACGGGAACACATTAGGACCGATTCCTCCTCCATCGAAAACGTTTGGCTTGCAAAAGGATGTCTCCTTCCGGGGTCGTCCCATCAGAAGATACGTCGTCGCGTGGATGAATCTTGTTGGCTTTTCGCTTGTACATCATGTTTATCATAAGATCAGGTGATTTCGGTTCTCGCTGGGGCTAGAATTCCTCTGCGACCGCATTAAGTCATTTAGTGTAGTTCACCATCGTGTCTTTGATGACTTCGCGGAAAATAATCGGTCCCCTCCCTTGTCGTGATAGGGAGGAGCTGGTTGTCATAGTCCAATTCCTTTTCTAAACCCTCTCGAATTGAGCAATGTAGCCACGAGACAGTTGTATGGCGATACGCCAGTTAGTCCGTCCGATTCGTGAAGACGAAGGGCTCGTCGAATCCGGCCGAGGGTCAGAGTATGAACTCCCATTATCGTCCAGCTTTCCGAATGTACTGGATTCACTGGGTACAGCAGTGACCAAACCTGCCTACAGTTCTTGGACTGGTGGACTGGGGCTTCGTAAAATTGTTGTGATGCTCCAGTGATGGCTTCCGCGCATCGTGTCAGGCTGATAATATTCGTCAAATTTTCGGGTTTCGTGGCCTGGTGGCTGTTCTTAGCGCAAGCTAATATGATCGGGCTCACTACTAACGAGCATGAAGAAAGGGAGGGAAGAGAAGGGCACACGGCGCGGGAGCTGTGGGTTGCCCTGGCATGGTGCAGCTTGGGATGCCTCAGTCCCACTCCGCAACTTGAAAGCTCCCCACCTCAAGTGGCACACAAACCAGACACTCCGATGTTGCTCGCTTCCACTCCCCACACTGTCCACATATTGCGTAGCTCCGAGCCACCTTGGGTCTTGACACCTCTCTGAATCCCGACTTTGTCATCCTGCACCTTCACACATCACATTACGATTGCTAGCTCGTCGCAATCAGTCACTTTTCTCCATCAACTAGTACTCATTCTACTGTCACGCAATTTTTCCGAAAATCTGACGACAAAGACACCGAAGATGTCTGCTCAGGAAAAGGCACAGAATTACCTCAGTTCCTTGGACAAAGAGGTTGGTGATTTCCCTGAGCGCATACCCCCATAAAACTAACCAAACTATGTCTGCGTTGCTGTTCACGATTTACTGACACGAAGCGGTCTGTTTTGCTCGACCATTATAGCTCTCCAAGTACCCGGCTCTGAACAATCTCGAGAAGCAGGCTGGCGTTCCCAAGGCATATGTCGTCATCGGTGTTGGCGCCTTCTACTTTTTCCTCATTATCTTCAACCTCGGTGGCCAGCTCTTGACCAACTTCGCTGGCTTCGTTATCCCGGGCTACTACTCGCTCAATGCCCTGTTTACCACCAACAAGGATGATGATACCCAGTGGTTGACCGTATGTAAACCCCTTCGTTTTCCCTCGGTTCGCTCTAGTCGTTGCATTGGTGACAGCAAGCTAACCATGACATGCGTGACTTTGCAGTACTGGGTAGTTTTCTCCTTCTTCACTGTCCTCGAGAGCTTCTTCAACATTGTCTACTGGTTTCCCTTTTACTTTGTTTTCAAATTCATCTTCCTTCTGTGGCTGTCCCTGCCCGTGTTCCGGTAAGCTACTTCAATTCGCTGCTGCTCGGCCATTATGCCGCCGAGGCAACATGCTACCTCGCATGTCTAGCTCTTCTCGCTAACGTCGCTGCAGAGGTGCTGAGGTCATCTTTCGATCCTTCTTGGTCCCCACTCTTAGCCGGTACTTCCAGCAACCTGCCTCAACCTCTGCTGGTTTGCGCTCCAAGACTGGCGGCCTTGACAAGTCCGACTAAGTGTCGTCGGGGCTTATGTGATGGTCAAGTTGAGTCGACAGAGCGCCCTAGTCCGTACTCATAGAGGGGTTTTATCGTCGCACCATTTCTCGAGGAATGATACTGGAGATGTATGATTCTACTCAACGATGACCACGTAAGCGACGACGGCCACCACGCTGGAACAGGTTGACAAAAAATTCAAGGGACTCGAGAGGGAATAGCGTTCAAACGTTCGTCTCCCGGAAGGCATCAGTTTCAACTTGTCACCAATCCATGGTGTTCATGGGATTTGGGGGCACGGTCTGGTTTTGGGAACACGGACACGGACAGGAAGATATTTGGAAGCTAACGGGGGTCTATTTGGAGAATCTATGACTGGAACGTTGAATTTATGGCGTAATATATCTTAATCTTTTGTCATTGTTGGAACGAATCGGGGTTATGCAATTTCGAGTGAAATTGTTGCTACCGCGCCGCGAAGTGCATCGCTTCCTCGTCCACACGTGCATGATCTTACCTCGGGACAACAGGGGGGTCTCATGCAATAGCTAGCACCTTGTGACGGAAGTGTACTCACGGAGCTTGAGGTAGTTAGATGTTGATGCAAGGAAAGCACAGTCAAAGAATGGCATCAGTTTTCGTATTCGTCTTCAACATTTCTGGCAGGGAGCAATCTATCGCCCGCCATCCAGATGACATCGGACCCAATGTGGTCCCAAATTGCTCGTGCGACCTTCGGTCCCGAGCCAGGTGGCTTTGCGTCATGCAATACCAAAATGATCTATGAGTGATGCATCTACGGCGTACGGAGTATATATGTGTGAGTAATTTGGCAGGTTGTTAAGAGACGCCCGCCAATGGATGCTACGCTCCAGGATCTTGATTCCAATGCTTTTGCTCTCCCAAGATCGTGTCACAAATGCCTCATGATGGAGTGTGAAGTAGGGTCCACGATAGCATGTGCCATCGGGGCGGCCTCGCGATCTTTAAACGGGGTGACGGATATTAGAAGTGTCAAGGTAGGGGTCGGCGTAGATGATAGAAAACGTTCGATTTGATTAATTAGAGGTGCAGACAGCACCCGACTTTTATACCTAAAAGGTACATAGTGCGCTATAGTAATAACTAGTCTATAGAGGTACTTCTAATACATTATCTCTACTATTATCTTATAGAGGGTTTAATCCTAGTTAATGCGCGGGCTATATCTATATATTTAGTGCTTTAAGGAGCTCTCCTAATACACCCCCTAGCTAAGATATCTATTAAAGCTAGAGTTAATAAGTATAAGAAGAGATTATAATAAATTCCTAGTATTATAATTATATAGGAATCTCCTATAAGCTAATCTAGTAATAGAAATCCCTATATATTTAGCTTAATAGAGGCTTTATAGAGCTATTTATAGGCATCTTAGAGGTCTTTAACTAATTTACCTTAATATTACCTAGGGTATATTACTCTTAAATTTATATTTAATTTATATTAAGATACTTAAGGCTAGTTTAAAGCCTTCTTTCCTTATACTTTATAATATAGATTATTTACTTATTATTATACTAGATAATTAATAGTAGTAGTATATAAACCTTAATATTATAAAGTAGCTTTCTAAGAGATATATACTCTTTTATACTATAATTTAAGGTAAAGAGCTTTGCTTCTATACTTAAGGTTATTATATAATATTACTTACTAGACTTCTAATTAATTATAGTACTATATATAATAAAGATATAACCTTATATTAATTTATATATATTAGGGTTATTACTAAGGGAAGTATTAGTATTAGAAAATAATATATTAAAGCTATTTACTCCTAAGTATTAGATATATAGCTTCTTTATATTCTAGGCATATAAAATCGCTCCTTTTATAAACTTAATATACTTTACTAAAGGGTTTATTATAAAAGAGGTAAGTTTTAATACTATAAAGGCTATATTAGGCCTTCTAATAATATATAGATATACTAAAGAGCTAATAACTACTCTATAGTAATTAATCTCTTTATTAGTAGCTTTACTAGTATTAGTAAGGATTATAGCTATAGGGAGAGAAGTAAAGATTAAGCTCTTTAAATTACTATTAATAATATTAGGGATAAATTTCTAAGTAATCTTTTAAATATATAATTCCTATAATAACTATATCTCTTTAGTATTATAATTCCTAATAATTTTAATACCTAGGAATTACTTTAAGTTACCTTAGTCTTTAATATCTAGACTATTTATTAATTATTTATAAAGCTCTTTAAATTCTACTTTAAATCTATTAGGATATATTACTATAATATTATTTATATAGAAAAATAGGATAAAACTATTTTTTATAAAGATATATAGGTCTTCTTTTCCTTAGATAAAGCCTATCTTTAATAGGAATTATATTAGATATAGGAACTATTATTAAGGAGCTTCTCTTAGTCTATATAATACTTATATTATTTTCTAGAGATAATCTCTTATATTTATACCTTCTAGAGGTTTATAAAAGATAGGTTATTTAAGTTTTATATATAGAAAGGTATTCTAAATATTATATTAATAAGTATTAAGATTATTAGCATAATAAACTATAAGTAGTATATATAAAGATTATAAAGTAAGCATAGCTATATAATTATTAAGGTTATCTTTTAGTTATTAATTACCTTATATAACTATTCTAGCTTTAAACTCTATAACTATACTTTTCTTATTAGTTTTATATTTAAAAACCTAGCTAAGGTTAATAATCTTCTTATAATATTCTAGATTAAATAATTTATCTAGTATATTCTCCTAGTAGTTTAAGGATAAAAGCTTTAAAAGCTTCTTTATAATTACTTCCTTTTAGTAGTTATAATAGGCTAAGGCTATAGCTTAATAATAATAAGTAGGTTCTAGGGGTATATCTTTAATATATAAACTATATTAAGTACCTTAGAATACTATTAAAAAAGTAGAAGAAAACTATGCTTACTTAGCTTTCCTTAATTCCTTTCTTTAGCATTTTCTAGTTATAATATTATCTAGATTAATACTATTATTATAGAGATAATAATTCTTTACTACCTTACTACCTTTAGTAGTAATTTTACTAGTATCTATAGTAGTATCTATATATTTAGATATTACTTTATATATAAATTTATTAATTTTATAAAATAGTATATTATTATCTAGTATCTAAATCTCTATATTCTCTATAGTAACTAGTGCCTTATAAGAAGAGTTAGAAAGGGTTAAAAATACACTAATATAGTTACCTTCTTACTCTAATACTTAAGGTAGTATTTCTACTTTAAATTACTTATTTTCCTATTCTATAGTTAATAGCTAAAAGGCTTAATTATTCTCTTTAAGTTTTATTCTAATAAGGTCTTAGCTAATTTCTTCCTTATCTTCTAGTTTAAAGAAGGAGTTCTTATTAAATTAAACACATACTAATATAATAACCTTCTAATTATATAATATAGGTACCTAGATAATATACTAGGATTTACCTCTAAAACTAATAAGGTAACTAATATAAGCTTTTTACTCTAATTAAGGGATTATATTATATAATTTAATATGCTCTAAAGCCTTTATTATTATTAGAAACGCTTTATATCTATAAGCATAAAAATAAGTAATTAAGGGTTTTTAGATCTCTACTATCTATAAGTAAGTAAGGATAGTTTTCCTAGCCTAATTTTACTAAAGTTTATATAGTATAATCTAATTTCTATAATACTTAAAAGGTATTTAATTTAGGAGATAAACTATAGTATTAAATACCTTATTATTAAGTTCTAATAGAAACTAAGCCTTAAGGCTTAATATATAAGCTTTTTACTTAACTACCCCCTAGATCTCTTTACCTTACTATTTTAACTAGGTATTAAGGGAGCTAAATTATAGACTATAATACTAGTAAAGGCTATCTTATCTTTTATATTCTCTATAAAGAGGGCTTTTTTAATATTACTATATAAAAATTATAGTTAAATACTAAATTAAGTGCTTAGAAAGACTATTATTATATAGAAGCTATTATAAATACTATCTTTAGTCTTAAATAAGTAAAAGAAATATATTAAGGTTATAAGGTATATAAATATATACTAATACCTATTACTATTCTAATAAGAAGAGTTATAGTAATCTAGATTAACTAATAACCTATAACCTAGTCCTTAAGGAAGTCCTTTAGATATAACCTATAATCTCTATTACTTAGCTTTACCTATAGCATATATCTTATATTATATAAGCTTAGGTTTAATTAATTTAATACCTAAAGTTATATTTATAAGTTTTATAAAAGCCTTTATACCTAGATAACTATATTATTAATACTAAAGCTTTATATCTCCCTTTATAAGTAGCTTTAGTAGTTAGCTTATTATAGTATAAGCTTTTTTAGATTATCTAATAGCCTTAATAATATATAAAGCTTATTAATATTATAAATTCTTACTATAGGATAGTTCCCTTTATAAAGAAATCCCTTTTTCTAATTCTAATAAATCCTTACTTTTATTAGGATTATTACTAATACTAGATTAATATAAAATTTAGGAATAAATAGTATAATCTCTAATATAATTATTCTTATACTTTATAATATAGGGTCTATAATAGATATATATATAGGACCTTAACCTAAAGCTATATATATTATACCTCTAGCCCTAATCTTTATTATAATAGTCTTATTAAATTTAGATTAATTAAACTAGTAGATATTATTAAAGATATAAATATTTACTCTAGAGTTATATAGGACTATATTTTACCTTAATTCTATGCTTTTTATAGTATTAGTAGTTAAATTTATAGCTTTCTTTAACTATTAATCTTACTTAAAGTATATAAATAATAATATATTTATAGTCTTATTACCTAGGGTAACTATAATTAATTTATTAGTTAGATTCTATAAAGGTATAAAGATATTACTACTCTTTTTCTCTAGTTTCTAACTTATTACCTTAGACTTTTCTTATAGATTCCCCTTTAAATACTTTTTAATATTATCTTTAGAGTTTTTCCTAACTTTCTAGTCCTTTAGAGTAGCCTTTAGCTTATATATAGCCTTAAATAAATTATATAATTCCTACTACTTTAAAGCTTCTTTAGTATAATACCTAGAGTAAGGGTATCTTATTTTTTCTAATTTACTTTAACTATTTAATCTCTTAGTAGTAAGAGTATTAGCTAACTTTAATATACTTTATAAAGCTTTATAATCTCTTTTAAACTTAGTAACTACCTTAAGGAATTTATAATTCTTTTCTTTATTAAGTAAATTATTTTACTTTTTTAAAATAATTTAAATTTACTTTAAAAAGGTATAATAAACTTATATAGTATTATCTCCTTAGTTTATTAAGTCTTAAAATCTTAATAATTCCTTTATAATACCTTTATTATTATAACTTACTTATACTAATTATAGGTACCTTTAGCTTATAAATAATTATTAAGGTATATTTTTATAAGAATAAGTATTTTCTTTATATTTAGCTTATACTAATTCTAAAGAAGCTTAAGAATCCTTTAAGTATAATATTAAACTAACTCTTTATTCTTAACTTTAGTATTAAAGTTAAGAGAATCTTATATATTCTTTAATAAAGTCTTATAGATATATTCCCTAATCTTTAGTATTTACTTTAATAAGGCTATATACTTTATAAGATTAAATTATAATTCTTTATATTAAAAATTAAATTAATCCTTTATATCTTTATAAGTAATTCTCTAATTCTTAAGAGTATTAGGGTTATTTAGTAAGACCTCTAGTCTCTAACCCCTTTATAGGTATATAGGTATTATAGGTTCTTTAAGTAATTTAGCCTTATTAGGGTTAATATACTTCTAGATACTATAGGATTCTATATAATTCTTAATTTATATATACTATTTAATCTAGTCCTTCTCTAATAATAATACTATATTTAGAGTTTCTTTAGATATTATAAAGGAGGAATATACTAGTTAATTAAAGCATAGGTTAAGTGTTTTAACTAATTAGAATAATAAAGGGTAATTATCTCTTAATAATTAGTAAGTATTAATTAATAATATCTAATAAAGCTTATATTTTTAATAATAATTAAAAAGGGTAATAAAAGCCTCCTAGGCTTATAACTATTAAGGTAGGGGTTAGTGTAAATAATAGAAAATATTTAATTTAATTAATTAGAGGTATAAATAGTACCTAACTTTTATACCTAAAAGGTATATAGTGCGCTATAGTAATAACTAGTCTATGGAGGTACTTCTAATACATTATCTCCACTGTTATCTCACAGAGGGTTTGATCCTAGTCAATGCGCGGGCTGCATCCACACATCTAGTGCTTCAAGGAGCTCTCCCTGACAAGAAGGGTCGCTGACTGACTGAAAGCCGTCAGTGGCGCCCCGCCGCCCCCTGCATGTGCTGGGTCATCCCCATTGACGGACGCTTTGACGGGGAGGGGACGGGGGTTGAAAATCAACTGTGGCTGTGCCTCTGGCTGTTCTGGTGAAACCAAGCTGATTCAAGATACCAGACACATCCCTTGCTCGTCTAACTTGCGCCGATGACACTCATTTTGACGAATTGCCTTTCGCTTACCGCCGCCGAACTGCGTTGCCATGAGATAACGGTCGACGAGAGGAGATGGATTATTGATCGCCATCCCGTCCGTCAAGACAAAGCTTGCCAGCTTACGTCTTCCATCGAAACACACGACATTCGTTCATCCCGCGCAAACGGGAAATTGACATAGCAGCTTGCCCCGGGTGGGCTCATAACCCATTATGCAGCTGAGCCCATTGCAGTCGCGGCTTGTAGCGTCTCTTGCCGCGACATTCTGTCTGCCGGTGCTGTTTCCCCTGCTTCTGGTGCCAAAGGGAGCTGTCGCCTACGAATTCCCCCATGAGTCCTTCCTTGCGTCCTCGTCCTGGCCCGACTTGGCCTCCGTTGAAGAAGATGGCCACAGCCCCGACTTTCAAACCTCATCCTATGAGCCCATCCTCAACTTCCTGGGTCGGAGTATACTCGGCCGTGCCGGTGACACCATACCTCTGGAGAACGATAAGCCATTGGCATTCAACATCCAGCCGGGCGGCGCACCGATATGCTACATCGTCAAAAAGGGGTCACTGGGCAATAGCACGTCCCAAGGCAAGCAGGTACAACAAAGGCAGACGGACGATGACAAAAATAAGAAAACCGGCCAAGAAGTGAAGAATGCCACCATTTACATATCAGCGAATACGTGCCTGCAACCGATAGTGCAGTCTGGCGGCAAGAGGTCTAAGCCACCACAGTTGATTCTGTTCTTGTCCAACAGTACAGAGGCTGGATGCCCACAGGTCACAAGCATCACAAGCAACCCCAATGGACACCTGGCAAGGGGCTTCACATCCCACACTTTTGAGGAAGGTGCAGTGAGGGTGAGCGCCAACGCGACGAGCGATATTTACATCGGCCTTTATGCGCCAAATATTACCGATAGCTTCGAGGGATCATATGACTACCAGGTAGCGGCTTCTAGTACCGAATACTTTCATCAATATCAGAGCAATGAGGCTGAGGGTGCAAAACTTCTCTGGATGGATAGCGACTCAACAGCGGCGCTGCTGATAACGCGAAATCTGACGACTGAAGCTAGCGAGGCTCGGCACATTTGGAGCGAGGATCCGCCTTACCAGCTCTACGTAAGCGGACAAGACTGGCCAATGCTGGATGGCCTTCATCATTCAGCCTGTGGTTTGGAGAGGAATGCGCTCGTCGGCGCCAATAAAGAAGGGACTGCTAAGAATAATGGCATGGTCAAGACCTCGATGACGCTTAGAGGGCCGGGCGGCATGCCGAAACAGCAATTCTATGTCGTCGGATTGAACGCGACGACGTCTTATAGCGGTGTGCTCGTTCAGCCTGCCAACGCGACGGCGAATTCAAAGAGGCAGGCGAATGGTGGCGGTCAGAGTTTGCAGAAGCCTGGCAGTGTCGTATTTCAGGGCACAACCTTTCAGACCAACGCTGGTAAGTGATACGAAGTCCTCGGGTGGTATCCTTCATATTTCAGGAATGTATGGACATGGGAACTTTGGCCGGCTGACATGGATTGTAGCACCTAATTGCAAGGTAGTCACGGACTTGGAATTCTGTGACGAGATCCAGTATGCAGTGCCCGGAAATGACGGCAAGTTCAACAACACGGAGCTGGCCAAGGTCTACGACAAGCAAGCCAAGACGGTATACGACAATTTTCTCAAAGTCATGCAGCAAATCCAATGCGAGGCGGACAGGACATCCAAATACTCGCTGGCCAGAACATGTGAGGATTGCAAAAGAGCATACAAGCGATGGCTTTGTACAACCAGCTTTCCCCGGTGTGAGGACTTCCTAGGTGGTTCACGCTTCAGCATTCCTCGAAACGTGAACCAGGCTTTCCCCAACGGCACCTTCTTACCGACGGAGATTCGGCAGGAGCTGGCCAAAGTGCCAGCGCAGAATGCTTCGCGGAACTCGTTCATCGATGAGACCATCCAGCCGGGGCCATACAAAGAAATCATGCCCTGTGAAGATATTTGCTACCAAGTAGTGCAAAGCTGTCCGTCCAAGATCAAGTTCAATTGTCCGCAGCCAGGCATGTACGGTTTTAATGTGACGTATGGGAGACGAAACGCCGACAACACTGTCGTTTCTTGCAACTTCCCCGGAGAGGCGAGAACACGAACGAGTGCGGGTCATAATACTATACCCAACTTGGCGCTTCTGACTTGTACCATGTCCGTATTCAGCATATTGGTGGTGGCGCGTTGAAGAGGCTATATAGAATCGGCAGAACTAGCGATGGGAATCTTTGTTTTGGCGTAATGAAAATTCTCATGGGAAGGCGTTGAGTCATTTTCTTCTTCTTCTTCTGCTTCGAAGCGTTGACATTTGTTCAGCTTGGAACTTGGGTATATAAATGGGGGCATATGATGGAAATAGACGTCCCACCGAAGTGCGTTGAAGGCGCATTACAGGGAAGACATGGCGGAAGAAGATTCTGCGGAGTCGGTGAAGAAGATGATCAAGAACCAGGAAATAAGAAACATATTCACAGGCTCTTGGTACCAAGATGTGCTTTTTCGGGTGACATGAGACTGGCGACGTGCCTCCCCAGCTTCCAAAGTTGGGTTCAAGGGTGCGAGGATGAATGCCGATGAATGCCGGAGGAGAGATTCGGGGTTTGGGATGATGGACGTCAACGAGGGCGGAAATGCATAATGTGGTTTCCAAATTTGTGAGAGTCTTGTAATCTTGGATGGTGTACGGCGTAAAACATGCACGTACTTTCTCCAAATTTTGTGATGACGTAGTCTGATTATGCCCGTTCCTTACACAAAGCCAAAGCCAAAGGACACCTTTCCCTCGCCGTGGACCGGTCACCCACCGCGTACCACTCACTCACTGTACAAGACACCTCGAATCTGGACACGGCGCAGCTTCGCTAGCTTGCATCGAACCTCCTTTTCCCATTTCTCTCCGTCTCACGCCCCCTCCCTCCCCATCCCCTCCCCATCCCCTCTCCTCCCCCAATTGAGTCGCCTAGAATACTCGTCAATTCTTTCATTCCTCCGACTCAATCGCTTGAGATCTATCCTTGGTCCTCCCTCTCGTCACCATCATGTTGCTCACCTCGTTGCTCTCAGTACTCGCTCTGCAGGTCTTTGGCGCATCAGCGGTATGTGCCATCTCCCGCCCCTACGTATCACTAATTCCTTTCCAAACTACATGACGAATCACCACGCTCTCTATCGAGGACATTCGAACTCTAACACGACTTAATCTTGCCAGGCTGATGCTCCTCCCGCCGCCGCAGACGGCAGCGTCCCCTCGTCGCAGCCCGAGCTCAAGGCCAACCTTAAGACGACCTTCCCCGACGCCGACGTCCTGGGCGTACGCCTCATCAACGGCCGCCCGACAAAGGCTCTCGTCGAAATTACAAACAACGAGGATGGCCCCATTCAAATCGCCTTCTTGGGCGGCTCCGTCGCCAACCCCAAGGAACTTCCCAGGGGCACCCCCGCCTACCAGAGCATCCTTCGCAACTTGACCGCCGTGCAGTACAGCCACGCCGTTGAGGCCGGCGAGACCAAGAGCTTCCCTTACTCTTTCGTCCTCGACATGCAGCCCCAGGACGTGAAGCTGCAGCTTGCCGCTGTCGTGACCAGCGCCAAGGACCACCTGCATCAGGTTATGGCATATGATGGCTTGGCCTCCATTGTTGAGGCTCCCACCAGCTTCCTGGATCCTCAGATGTATGTTTATTCCTGTACTGACTGCTTTGCCTTTTAATTCTGGATGCCGTGAAGCACGCACCTAACCTAACAGCGCCACCCACCAGCATCTTTCTCTACCTCGTCCTATCTGCCGTCTTCGCCGGTACCCTCTACTTCGTCTACAAGACCTGGATCGAAGCACTCTTCCCCCAAGCCAAGCGCTCCAAGCCCTCCTCCGCCGGAAAGAAGACCAAGAAGATGGCCTCTGACGCCGACGCCTCCCTCTCCGGTTCCGAGTCCGTCGGCACTGCTACCGGCTCCAAGACCTACGACGAGAGCTGGATCCCCGATCACCACATCAACCGCCCTGTCGCCAAGCGCGTCAAGTCGATCCCCAAGAAGAAGATTGTCGAATAAGATGCATCAACTTCCAGTCAAAATCTCTTAGGTGTCGGGGTCAAAGTTACCTGCGTCGTCTACGTCTAGACTCGACTTGTCACAAGGCAAAGCGGCATGTGCACCAGTGTGAACAAAACGAACTACAACGTATCTTCGATGATGCAGTATTCAAGAGAGGAGCAAACTTTGTAAAATGGGGAAAAAGGAACGGCAGGCTGCCCATCTGCATCAAAGAGATGGGGTGTGTACAATAAGGGCAGCTGGTAGGACGTGGAAAAGAAAGGAAAAGCCAACTCACACAACACTAGTGACAGGGGCAATAAAGAAATACAACGAGAGCGAAAAATAGTGACGTTGCTATCAACATTCAATGTTGTGGTGGCCTCGCTGATATCATGGCCCGTAAAGGTAGACAAAACCTGATGCAGATTCGGGAATGCACAGCAGCCCCCCCCTGAAGCTAGATCTTTGCCCTCTATTAGACATTTTTTTACTTTTGGCTAGCATTCATGCATAACCGTATTATTTCAAGCTACTGCCCGCTACAAATGTTGAGCTATCCCTGTATATCTATCAGTCAGCCCAGAACTCCTCTCCTTATCCTGCCCCGTAGCTCATAGCTCGTATCATACATACATCCATTCACGTAAAGTCATGCTCGCCGCGCCTCGGCCGCCGCGCCAGCTAAATAGCTCAAGACGGCTTTCTCCTGTATTCTGGCGTCTCTGTGTCCCTCATTGGCATTCTCCACCGAGCCAGCGCTGCCAAATAGACACTCCCACAAGTCGCCCTTGGCGACCATTTCTCCCGCCGTCCTATCTTTGCTCATCAACTTGGACAAGGCCGCGTGCTCAAGCTCGAGCGTATTGGCGGCTTCGATACTGGCGTCGAGCACCTCGGGTGCAGCCGCTCCCTTGGCCGATGCTTTGTCGGAGTTTCGGCGGCCCATGTGCTCCATGCGGCGCTGGACCGAAAGGTTGTAGATGCTTTCTTCCACCGTCCCCGAGACCAGGTAAAGCCAGACTGTCGTCTCGTGCTGTTGCCCGATGCGGTCTACCCGTGCAATTGCTTGGAGTTCCAGGGCTGTATTGAGCAGAGGCTCAGTGAGGAAGACGTGGCTCGCATTGACTAAATTCAGGCCACTGGAGTGGGCTCGTGCATGGAGAAGGAAGACTTCCACGGCCGCATCTTCCTTGAAACTAGCGATACCGTTTGAGTCATCGATGGATGCGTATCCAATGCGGAACCGTCTAAAGGCGTTGCGCAAAATATGCAAAAAGTCGCGATATCTAAGTATTATGCAGAGTCAGTATACGAGATACCTGGCAGATTGATTGATTGTACAGCGCCACAAGCCCAAAAAAAAAAAAAAATGAGGTGTGACAGACATACTGAGAAAACACGATTGATTTTGCTCCAGGGTCGGATTCTCTCAGCCATAAAAGATGTCGAACCAATGTGTCAACCTTTGTTGTGAATGACGGTCCACCGAGGTCGATGTTCTTGATCTCTGCCAGTTTATCTGCGTTGAATTCCGAGTAAATGGCCGTCTTTTTGGGTGAATTCGTCTCACGTCTTTGCACCGCTTGACTCTGGTCGCCGTCACCCTCGCTGCGGACCTGCAACTGCTGCGGTTTGATGGCAATGTCATGCAAGTTGGAGGGCTTGAGGCCTCTCTTACACAGAGGACAGTTGTGGTGAGCCCTGAACCACAAAGCCATGCACTCTTTGCAGAATTGGTGCCCGCATACAGTCAAGACGCCTATGACGAAGGGCATCTGACAGATGACGCACATTCGCGGTTCGTTCGACTTGGAGCCAGCCTCCTTCAGGTTCACAAGATATCTGTGCTTTGCTTCGGCGGAAGACAGCTTCTTGCGCAACTCGTCTTCAGCGTGTTGGAGCTTCGCGACTGCTGCATCTATCTTGGGCCCGTCGTGGGGAGGACTGCGTCTGACACCGCCTGCAGCTGTCGATAGTACTCTAGCCTGGCGTTCATGGTTGCCTTGAAGCCCTCGATTTCCGATTCCAGGGCGAGTGCCGCCTTGTTCTGCTCGGTAATCTGAGCTTGTATCGACCGCAGCTGATCAGAAGCAATCTTTGACTCCACGGCTTCACGGCTTCCTGGAGCGGCATCACGAGATATTCGCGATTGCAGGGCACGGAACTCGGCAATGGCAGCTCTCATGGATACGTTTGCCATCTTCGGTTTGATCTCCGCTCTCAGTTTCAGCATAGCCGCCATTTTCTCCGGCGCAGGGCCATTGCCAGCTTTTGCTAACTTTAGTGACGTCTCCGTTTCATGCTTGGCAAGTTCATTCGTCTGCCCAGATATTGCGTCTTGGCGGTCAGCGATTGCAGCTCTTAGAGTAGTCACGTAAACCATGAGTAAATCTTGGAATTTGGCAGAGTCTCCAAGCTCCTCGCCTGTAATCTCGACTTCGACTTCGACTTCGTCTTCGTCTTCATCGACTAATGGTCGGAGGAGCAGCTGCACAATTGCTTCGCGCCATTCATCGACAACGCTTGCCTGTTCATTTAGCTCCCCATAGAGCACTTCCAAATCGTTCACGATGCGACCGCTTTCAATGCCCTTATGGGGGTTTATGACGAGCTCAGGTATTTCGGTAAATGCTTGTTTGGAGGCTGTACGACGAATTTTCTTCATGGATCGAGTCGCTTTTCGGTTACTTTCTCTGAGGATCTCTTGCCTCAAAACTTTGGCTAAAGTGTACCCTTCATCTTCTAGCTTTTTTAAGCGCTGAAACTCTTCCGAGTCTGGTTCGGTCATCTCTTGATTATCCTTGACCTGGAATGCAGCGTTTGCGCAGAAGAAAACGGCTCTGTGGTGCAACTCGAGCGCTGACCGAAGCCTTCGACGACATTCACCAACTTTGCCCTTCGTCTCCGACTCATCGGGCTCGTCATCGTCCGTCTCGGACAAATCGCGGATTTGCTCTTCTTCTTTTTCATCTTCTGCCCTTTTAACAGCCTCCTCTCCACCATGTTCGCGAATGGCATCCTTTAGTTTTATCCTGGCATCTGATACCAGTCTTTCTGTGTCTTTTCTCACATCCTCCCACAATATCATGGCCTCCTTCACGCGAGGACTGTTCTCGTACAGCTGACCTCTTGTCAAGCGAGTGAGCAGGTAGGCTCTTTCTTCAGTTCTGAGAGCGTTTTCGCTCTGTTCTAACATGGCAGTAAGCACCTCCTCAACGGTTCTCATCGGTCTTGCTTTATTGTAGCCTAAAAGCCGGCGACTGTAAATGCCAACTTCTGGATGTAGTGTTGTTTGACGTAGCCGATTTAGCCATATTCTCATGACATCCTCGTAATTTTCTGGATCCCAATCGTCTGTTTTCGGTGTACCATTGACATCAAGCCCACATTCTTCCGCCATGTCTTTAAAAAGCGACAGATAGTGTTGTTCTTCGACCGCAGTGAACGGCATGCTAATAACGTACCTCTTTTGCGGAGGCAAGAGAATCTCATCTCGAACGAGAGATTTTGTATGTCGCAGAGCTATTGAGTTGAAAATTTGCTGGAACAGTCGTTTATGTTGTGTGATTAGGCTTTGCCACACCTGAGAAGCAGAACAGTACGGTTCATATCTGAGAAATAGTAACAGCCCAAATAAGTCTTTGACATCATCCTTTACTGGGGTTCCAGTGATGCCCCACGCATTGGTACGAGGAAGAACTCGAGCGACGAAAGCTGCTTGACTGAACCCATTCTCTATCATTTGCGCTTCATCAAGGCATAGCCTCCACCACGATATCTTGACCAACGGCGACGTTGCACGATGGTATGCTCTCTCGAACCGCCGAGACCTCTGCGGCGGTTCTAGCGCATAATGAAGCTCCGCAGAGAGTACAGAGTACGTTGTGATCACCACGTCATATTCACAGAGCTCCTCAACTATCGCTATCTCGTCCCCGTCGCGAATTTTCTTGCACCCTTGATAATGCTTGACTCGCAAGCTGGGAGCATGTCGCGCAATTTCTGTGATCCACTGTTGCCGCAGAGACTCGGGAGTGACAATAAGCGTGGCTCTCGTGGGAGCCAGCCCGTCTGTACCGTGGCCATTATGTTCTGTTTGGACATTCGTTCTACTATGTAGAAGAATAAGACCTAGGACCTCCAATGTCTTTCCCAACCCCATTTCTTCTGCGAGAATGCCCCCTTTCACATTCTCATCCGCCCGTTGGTAAGGGAGGGGTCCCTCGTGACGGTCTGAAACACGTCGCTTACAAACACGGCATTCCCGCTGGCGTCTCGTACCGTCCGAAAACTGTCAATCGAAGTTGGTCGTGATTTCGCAGACAAGGCCTGAAGCCTGCCTTCCTCTTGCGACCACATCACACCCTCTCTGGCGAGAAGCCACTGCAGTGTGCGCTTCTGATACGGAAACAGGGTGGACTCCAGACCCGGAACAACAATGTCCGGAACTTTGTCAACCTTGGACGGAACATGTGCCGCTTCGTAGAAGTGTGTCGGCGACCAGGCTGACTCGTTCTCGTGATCTGCATTGGGCCAAAAGCAGTCAATCAGACGACTTGTGATTTTCCTCTCATTTGAAATGGGAAGTGAGTAATAAGGCGAAGGGGTCTCGTTCCAGTTCAGTTGGAGCGATATATCAAAGGTAATCAGGCCGTCCCGACATGTCAACGTCAACGCCGCCCCGATCCAAATGTCTCCTGGGCCGTCCCGCTTATTATTTGTGCCACCAACGTCAAGAATGAGAGCAGACTTTTCGTCCAGCTCATCCGGTCTCAAAGCAAAAATTACCGATAAGTAGCCCACCGGAGCTTTCGGTCGAGATGATATGAGTAACTCCCTCGGGTGGCGCAACGTGATTTTCATGCACTCCCCACATCGTCGCAAGATTTTGCAAATGCGGCACAATCTCTTTCAAGGACGCGGCGAGTGAACTGGATCTCACCTCTTGCGACGCAAATTGGCAAAAGGGGTTCAGTCTTCACTTTGCGACGCTTCGGGGACGGATCTACATCGGCAGAAGCTCCATGTCCGTTCTCCGAAGGAAGAGTGGCAAAATATTCAGAGACTGTAGATGGTATAGAGCCTACAGAGAGTGACAGTCAGCTCCCTGCGCAAATTCAGGGCGGAATTCACGTACCATCGGTTGCTACTTCTAAACTTGATAGCGTCGCCACCTTCAGTGGTCGTCGCGCCGCAGCTTTTGGGCATTTTGCATACAGAGCGGGACTGTAAGGAATGTTTGTCTCGTTCCGCTTGAAGATTTCAGGCTTCACAGTCATTCCATCTTGAACATTCTTCTCGTGCACGAGTCGGGAGTGAGAGAAGAATGAAGAAGAAATGAGGGAAGTAGTGAAGTCGCAGCTGCCTTACACTCGGCGCGCCAAGCCTCAGCCGAACGGCTGGCTGCCCACCACCCGGCTCGCAGGAGCCAATCAAAGACGAGCAACGCCACAATTGATACCCCAAAAAGACCAGCCTTGCTTGCTTACATAAAGATTCTTGGTGTCGAATTTCAAGGTTGACGAAGGCCCCCTCGCCAGGAGCTTTAACAAAGCGATTTAAAATAGCTAATCTCAACCACCAATACAGGCAATTGGCACGGCGCATCTTGCCAAGCCATCATTCCTCAGGGTATGTTCTATCCCACTGCCAACAAACACGATCCTTCCAGTTGCATTGGGGACTCGATCATCGTAGATTCTCGCCGCATCAACCCAGGATGCTAACGAATTTTGACAGCATCATGAAAGCTCCCACACTCCGAGCTTCATTTCGCCTCTTCGCCCCAAACACCTGCCTCAACAACGTGCAGAGCAGATTACTTCATAAAACGAGACCACCACATGCGATACCCCAGCCGCGACCCTTCGTTCCCGACGTCCCAACCTTCCTGACCCTCATTGGGCGTGGCCTCAACAAGCACGCCTCCAAGTTCCCCTCATGGGAATCTCTGTTCACCCTCACGTCGCTTGAACTCAAAGAACTCGGTATTGAGCCTCCGCGGAATCGAAGATACCTGCTTCAATGGATGCAGCGGTACCGCAAGGGGGCGCTCGGCCCTGGAGGAGACTTCAAATTCGTCAACGACGGACAGGCCCTCTTGAAGGTAGCCACACCGCCCGCTTCGGTCGTCAGCGACGCGAAATGGGTAGTCAATATTCCGAGCGGCGAAGATGGCAGCGGTGCCGCAGCTGCAGAAAGCCTACCACGACCAAAGGGCTACACAGTCCGCGGTCTCAAGTCAATAGCTGGTCCCTACGCCACGCCACTTCCAGAGGAAGCCGGTGCTGTCGTCAAAGTCACAGAGGGCATGTGGGAGCAACGCCAAGGAAGAAAGATTGATGGTGGTGAGCGTCGCAGGGCAGAGATTCGCTTCAAGCGTCGCTCCACAGAGCGCAGAGCAGAGCGGGAGGCTGAGATGATGGCGAAGATGTAATGTGGTTGTGTGACTGACTAGAAGGTTGATAAGGGGGCTCCGGGGCTGTAAATTTTGCCGGCATGGCCGTTGTATTTTAGATTTTGTATTCTCAGCAAACATGGGGCTGCTGGGCCGTCAAACACTGTGAGACGATCTCGAGGTGTCGAATGGAGAAATGACCTACCGGATGTCAGTATCTCGTGTTTCCCTCTACCATATTTGGATGGCCAATCTCGCGCTGTGGCATCTTCTCGTTTTAAGTATGATCGCAAACGAATCCAAACAAATGCCCAGGCGACCTCGACCCTATTCTTGATTCGTTCCCAGTCGGAAGGTTACAAAATTCTTGCCCTACCAACACCAACCACCTACCCTACGCTTTTAAAACATCACCAATTACCACAAACCTCAACCCTCAAATTTCTCTTTACTCATTCCTAGCAGCCTCTCCCACCCACGAAAAATTCCTCTAACTCGCTTGATTCCGAGCGTCTAACGTCCAAGCATCAGGAGGGAGTATAACACAACACCCTCTACAAACATGCCGTGGAAATATGAATCAGGCAACGCACGCGTCCACCCACAAAGCTCAAGGGCCCTCCTACCTACCCATTCCCGACTGCAGGGACATGCGCCAAATTGAATGCGTTTCTTTCCCATCACATCCCCATCGGCTACATCCAATCCAGGCAGCAGCGAAAACGACAAATCGGGCGTTCTTGACACTGCCGAGCCCTGCATCTGTCCTACCGTGCTCGTAGGGCTGACGACGATAGAATACGTCAAAAGGCGGTGAGGTGTGTCATTCTCGAATTTATCGGGCAATTCCCCTCATAAAGTTTCTCCTGCGAGACCAGTTCGATATGGAGTCGTGGCACCTGAAGTGACGACGAAAACACCATGGTTTTCGCGTCACATAGACCGAATCAAGACAAATATGCATTTATCCGACAGCATTGTACAAGAATGCCTGGAGCAGAGCACATTATTGCATGTCTGGTCGCCCCGCCCCTTACGGTACGATGAAACTGTTATGCCCTGGGTGTCTGTGGCGGGGGTTCCGATCCGGTTATCGCTGAAGGAGGGCTGCTAAGCTCACACCCCCTTCCAATATCTCTCCTCCTTCCCGCACCAAAAGGCTCTCTCCTCTCTCGCCTTAGTTTACCCCCGTGGCTGCCGCTTCCTGCCTTCTCAGCTGTCAAATTCTTTCCGTAACTTGCCGTAGCATCTTTTGGAAGGAGGATACGACTATGAAGACCAGATTAGAGGCTTTCAACACGAATTAGATGCAAAGTACAGACTACGTAACCTAAATATCGGATGTGAATCAAGATGGGCATCTCTATTTTGCGAGACGAATAACAGCTTCTTTGCCAACAAGCATCCAATGGGGGATGTGCTCATCCTTGTCGATGAGATCTCAGCCGCGGACCCACATGCTATCTTCTCTTGAAGAGAAATGCTTGATTTACTCCGGTACTTTACTTTCTTTTTCAAGTGGGCGAACACGCACGCACCCGCCGAAGCAGCCTCAAGAATCTCGCATCGTTGGATCGTTTGGGAGACCGAGCTTTGGATAGATGGAGTTTGCTCCGTCTTCAGCTGGACACACGCTGCAGTAGGCCAAGAATCTGCGCCACAAGACAGCTCATCCTAACGCTACAAAGTACAAATTACGTACCCGGACACCTGGAAACTGGGGATGCCGGAACTGAGACCCGCCTTCTGCTTGTCTGGGGGATGAATTACCTTGGGAGGTTGGTGGCGGATGGGTATTGGACAACTGGACTGACAAGATGTCGACTGAAGCTATTTTCATTTTTATTTGCGTTACGCATGCCTGGTTAGGTTCACAGCTGTCTGCCCTACGAGGCAGATTTGGGGGCCTCATTCGGAATCTTGGATCGACTTGTCATGATCAGATTTCCCTGGTCAGTCCGATATCAGCTAGCCTCTGACGCTGCGTCAGGTGTTTGCAACACCGGATTCTCTTTGCTTTCAGCCTCCAGTCAAGGATGACGCAGAAATTCCAAATTACGCAGTTGACAACAGCTTCCCTCCGTATACCACTTTTGCGATGAATGTGCTGGACGGACCACAAGAGAGCCTAACTTAATCTTGCTGGGGATGAGGGTGATTGTACCCTTTTTGTACCCCTTCACCCTTCTCCAACTTGAACCAGCTTGCTTTAGTCGTTCCCACACCTGGCCAAAAGCGGTAAATGACTTGCAACGTCTGTGCTACTTGTGAGCATGCAAACAAGCATAAGGTTCTGGATGTAACTGCGTCTGCAAGTGGCATGGTCAATTCTGAGTATGAGTCAGTCTCCTAGATATGCTGCATTAAAAAGTCCTGTTATGATAGGTCGTGTTCTTCACCCTCGCGTTGAGGGGTTTTCGGCATCTTTCCCCGAGCAACAAGGACGCAGTTCTGATATATTCTTGAGCCCCGTTATCTGAGGAGATAAACGTCGTTTCACCCCTAGATTAACCTGCTTTTTATCGGACGGCTGGTTAATGTTTGACCCAGAACTCACTAGTACGCAAAAAGGCGATGCACGTCACAAGAGACGCGGTCACCGAACCAATGGCACGTACTTATCGACGGTCAGGTCTCATGTCAATGTGGAAGATGAAATAGAGAAGGTTCATTGCTATTACCGTATACTCCGAGTTCCATGTCGTCGCACTGGTGGCATTAAGATAATGTTTAGTAGTAATCCTGGTGAATGCCGAGAGGGGGCGTTTGGGTTGAGAGAGAGACCGTGGGGCGAAGGGATGTATCCATGGGCCATGGTTCAGGAGGGAGATTTGGCGTGGTTTCGCTACAAGATTGCGAAGATGGGATTGGAAACAAACAATTGTACTGCACTGGCTGTATATGTACTTGTTGGTTCAGTATTATCGGCAATGACTGGTATATGCAGTTGCATACAGACATGACGTGATTGGAGATGTCGATCATTGGAGGTCCAGCTGTTTCACCGCCCGGCAAAATCCGGGCTTATCTTTTTTGGCCCGTACAACTGAACACGCCCCTCCAAGGCACGGCCAAAAAAACCCTTAGTGAGGAATAGGCAAATTCGCATCACGCAATTGTTGGTTTACAGTGATTGATATTCTCCCTGCCAGTCCATCCCCTCGATCAGGGTCGAGCGAACAAAATGGGTACCGGAAAGCCTCTGAAAAAAGGCATGCAGTCACTCTGCAAAGCATTCTAAACACAAGTCTACCGTTCAAACATCCTTGAAAGTAATATTGCTGACACGGACGCCCATCATTTCGGGAGATACCTGCAGATAAAAAACACGAGAAGAAGTTCGGCAAGAAGAAGGCGAAGCGAAGCCGCAGAGTCAACAATGAATTGTTATCCAGGACCAAGGAGGAGAAGAAGGCCTTGAAGAAGGCCAAGGCTCTCGCCAAGGCGCCCGAACGACAGGAAAAGAAACGAGAGCGGCTTCTCAAAAGATCCAAGAGGCTGGAAATACAGGGCAACAAGCTCCTCGCCGAGGCAAAGAAGGCTGCTGAGCAATACAGACAATTGACAGAAGCCAAGAAGGTATGTGCTCTCGACCGAGGTCGGATGCGCCGCATTGTCTTTTCCGAGCAGAAGGGAGACGCACGCATACGCATGCTTCATTCGACACCCGAATCCCAAACTGGCAGGACCCCGTGGCTAATGCGCGCGATGCAGTCGGCCGACGCGAAGAAGGAGAACGGCGACGAAGCCTCTGCCTCCGGAGACGATAGTGACGATTCTTCCAAGACGTCGTCGTCGTCTTCATCCAAGTCTACGTCGGCTCCATCAGGCTCCGATGGAGGCGTGTCAGTCAAGCCCGCTGCTGCCACCAAAGTGGAAGGCACGAAGAAGCGCCGGCGAGAAAGTGATACCGCCAAAGATGTTTCCATCAAACAAGACGGGTTGACACCGAGGAAGAGTAAGAAAGCCGCGATTGAGGAAAGCTCGGATTCAGATGACACGAGCAGCAGCGAGTCCGAGTCGGAGGCGGAGGTTGTAAAAGACAAGAAAAAGAAACAAAAGACGAAAGAAGCGAAGAGCACAAAGAATAAGGGAAAGCCCGCTGTCGAAGCGGCGGAGCAATGGAACGTTGGTGGACTCGAAGGAGGTTCTCTTCGCCAGAGCAAGTTTATGAGACTTCTTGGTGGTGGGAAGAAAGGCGGCGCCTCGACTTCAGGCCCGATTACCAACGCCAAGTCTGACTCAATCAAGGCTGAGGCCGATATCCAGCGCCAATTCGAGGCGGGCATGAAGGCCAAAGCTGAAGGCACTGGCCAGCGCAGGGGTCTCGGCGCTTGATGTACTTTGGACTCGTTTATCCATTAAAGCTTTGCCTCGGCCTGCATGATGATTTTGGTGGGCAGGGTCATGCATCGTTGAACCCATATGTTTTACCTTTTTGGCGCACGGTGTATGATAGATGAAAGAAAAGGAGACGAAAGGGACTGATACCATGCATTTAATTATTCTTGCTCAAGAGACTTGGACGGAGCACACAAGTTGCATTGCATGAGGGGAGTCGAGTAGTCAGTCGGTGCCAGATTACATTCACCCTCGCCCTAGTTGATTGTTTCAGGGCAGTGAATGGCGAATGCTACGAGCGAGCCCATCCATGTCCGTGGATTTGACTCTGTCGCTTTACAAAGTGCTTGTCGTTGTGCAAATTCGCCAGTCGTCAAATGCGGAATGCGTAGCACTAATGTCTGATACGGCCGACGCCATTTTCGCGACTTCACTAATTTCAGACTAGTCTCAGCATGCGTTCTGGAAGACTCGTCTGTCTGACGGCGGCAACGAGGTATAACAAGAAATTGCAATTACTTGATGGACGTTGCTTCATCATGTCTGGGAAGAGACAAGGCTGACGAAGGCGAGCAAAGTATATGAATGAGATTAAAGAAAGACCTCGTAAGCGGTCCCTGTGTTGTCGCTAAATACAAAAGAAGTAGCAGGATTGCTCTTTATGTACATGCTGTCAATGACGGGAAAAAACTGCATTGACTTGGCCAAGGGAAGAAAAGAAAAGAGAGAATGAAGAGTGATAACTGTACACCATCTTGCGCGGTGTGGCGCAAAATGCGAATGCTTCAATTCAAAAAGACTGGCAAGTGAAAACTTGCTTGTCAGACATATTTTTGATATTCGTTCATACTCATCGGACTGGCTGTTGACATCCCTAAAATTGCTGACATGGTGATTTCTCAGCAATGCACATGAGCCAACTAGATCTGCTTTCTTGTGTATGCCCTCACTTTTCGCCTGGCCCCCTCCCTTTTTCTTCTTTTTTTCAAGGTCGATTTTCGCATGGATCCAGCTAGGTTCGTCTAGCTGAACATGCGGGAGAGGCCCTCGAAAAGTAGGCCGCCGAAGACGATGAAGCCGAGAACACCTATGACCTTGTTAGACTGCGCCGGTTCATTGTGCAAAGATGAGCTTGGTAGGAGTGCCGGTGTGATGGGCCCTGGATGATTATTGCATGTGCAGCCTGCGGAAACGCAATTGCATCTCACTCCGTCCAAGTTTGCAGGAAGCGCATCGCAGGCTAGACGGGCCAACATGCCTCTTCGCGAATCCCATTAAATAAAGCGGAAGCCAGCCCATGTGCATTGTGACCAGATGAAACCCAATGACAGAATGACAACGGCAACTAACCAATCCAAACAGGAGAGATAGGCGACTTGGGCGCCTCCTTGACTCGCTTCTTGATCTGGTCGTCTGACTTGCCCATACGGGCCTCCTGGCCCTTGGCGAACTTTGCGTTTCGTCGGCGCTGCTCGAGTGTTTGGGCCTGCAGGTGATTGAACTTGGTCAATCCATGGTTCTGATCAAGTAGAATGAATGAGGGAGGGAGAGCAGCGCAGGCGGATTGACAAGACAGCGTACCATTGCGTCGGGTGGTTGATGAATTATTCGTGTCTCAAATAGTTTCAAATAATTGGAATATAAGACGGATTGTGGAGGGAGGAGCGAAGAGAGCTCTGATCAACAGATGGAGCTTGACGTTCTTTTTTAAATAAAAGGAAAAATTGAGAAGGAGGTTCGAATGGAGGCAATGAGTGCACAATTCGGCAACGTCTTCACAGAAGATGAGAGAATGCGACAGATGTTGACGGGTTGGTGTAGATGTGTTCCTTCAGGATGTAAGTTGAAACCGACGGATCGTGCGAACCCGTGTCCTTGGCTTCTTGGGGATGGACATGGATGGACGTGGACATGTGTCGTCAAGCAAGGGAGGGAAGGGGCAGCCCGCCCTGTGAGGAGAAGGCATGCGCCACGGTGGTGGGGAGAAGCTGCACCGCCACAGGACAAAGCTCATGGTTAGAGAAGCCCAGGGCAAAAGCTCTCACGCCGCATTCTAGCCAACGTCGCTCCGTGTTCGCAGTGTTCGCGATTCGCGATTCGACACCCACCATGATAATGCAAAGAATAGCTCGGCCAATCGCTACGGTGGTATCGCGTCAGACACAGCTTCAAGCACTGCGATTACCAAGGCGGACGTATGCGACGGCGTCGAAACAGCCTGGGCCGACCGTAGGTGCACTCGCGTTTCAGTTGACAAACAACGGCTTCCTCACAGGACATCAATCATCATAGTGGAGAAGAGGAAGAAGAAGAAGAAGAAGAAGAAAAGAGCTAATGCGCGGGAGTAAGCAGTCCCAATTCTACAAGACCTTCACTCGGCCGATTGCCAAAACGCTGGTCATCGCCGTCTTCACCTACCAATTCTTTTACTGGGGCTGGGTGAAGCTCGAGACGGACGAGCACCAACAAAAGACGGATGGTACGAATCCTGCCGAAACCTCCCCGAGCCATTGTTACATGATGGACGTATAACAACAAGAACTGAGAAAGAGGGGAAAACCACACTAACACGTGTCGACTTTCAGCCGAGATAGCCGATTTAGAAGCCAAGGTCAGCGTGCTCGACAAGGCACGCAAGACTCGGGAGGCGGCAACGAAAGTGGAGGAGGAGCCGAAGAAGAAGTCGTGGTGGTGAAGCAAGCGTGTGAATTGTGATGTTATCCATGGAGTTATCGGTGTGGGGACGTCATCCCCCTGATCTGCATACATTACATGATAACGCAATCGTTGCGTAAAGAAAGAAATTGAACATCTACTCATCGTTCACGACAATCACCCCGTTCAGTCGTATATCCCGACTACTCGCTCCCACAAAGACCTTGTACTCGCCATCCTGCACCACCCACGTCTGCATCCCAACATGCCACGCGCTCAAATCCCGCCTCGTCAGCTCAAAGCGCGCCGTGGCATCCTGTCCCGGCGCAAGCTTCACCTTTTCAAACCCGCGGAGCTGCCTAGGCGGCGCCCCAGGAATGCCCAAATACAACTGAGCGACCTCCTCGCCGGCCACGGCCCCGGAATTCCTCACCGTGACTTGCGCCGTGGCAACCACGTCCCACAGGTTCGTGCCACTGCTCGACGACTTACGCAGTCCCTCGCCAGTCGATAGCACCAAGTCGCTGTATGAAAAGGATGTGTAGCTCAAGCCGTGGCCGAACTCGTATCTAGGCGTCATGTTCCTCGCGTCAAAGGCCCTGTAGTCGAGATACACACCCTCTGTGTAGTCGCACTGCGGGCTCGTCGTATTATGCCGCCCCTTCCGCACGGCGCATACACGGGGTAGTCGGATTCGTTCCTGGCAAGCGTATACGGGAGCTTGCCGGAGAAGTTTTCCTCTCCCCACAGCAAGCTGACGAGGGCTTTGCCGCTATCCTGGCCCGGCAGATGGGCGATGACGACGGCCGTGACGTTGGGGTGCTCGATCCACTGGTCGACGAGCCGAACACCAGCTGCGTGAATCACAACAATCGTATTGGCGCACTTGGCGGCGACGTTCTTGACGAGAGCATCGCTGAAGT
Organism: Epichloe scottii; assembly: GCA_021950295.1. NCBI lineage: Eukaryota > Fungi > Ascomycota > Sordariomycetes > Hypocreales > Clavicipitaceae > Epichloe > Epichloe scottii. Next base: position 3,567,609 of record CP083247.1, on the reverse strand, counting down.
CGTCGTGCAGGCCTTCGCGGTCCCAGCCCTCCGTGGCCATGGCGTTGATGAAGACGAGACAGGCTTGCGAGGCGCCGTTGACGTCGGGGTCCGACGAGGACAACTCCCAGTTGACCCATGTGTTGTCCTTTTTGCCCTTTGCTGAATGGCACTCAGGGGCTACGAGGCGAGTCAGCATTGGGGGGGGAGAAGAAGAAGAAAAACCTACATCGCTTATATACGGCGGTGCATTGGACCCAGCTCGTCCTCCTGCCACGATGGTCCCCCCTCGCTGCCTGATCGAAATGATGCTCCCTGCCGAGCACAGCCTGCCCCATTTCCCTGGAGGACATGTATCCCAGTCGAAACAGCGTGTCGGCATTCTTGGTCGCCGGCACGGTGGCATCGTACCCAAACACGGACACCATCTTGGGCTCCCTCAACGGCAAAGCCTGCTTTTCATTCTTCACAAGCACGTGTCCTGCGAGAGCACCTTCCATAAGAACAGGCTTCGATCGGATGTCCCGCGCATCAATAGGCTCATGAGGCTCCGTCAGGTTCTTCATGCCCACTCCTGGCGTGGGGAAGCCCTTGTCCTGGCCGACGAGGTACCACGCGGCTAGGATTCTATCATGACCAAAAGATTTAGCCATTTCCAAGTCCATTCCATTCCATTCCATTCCATTCCAGTGCGCAGCTCTTCTCGGATCGTGTTCTTCCGAGGAAGCAAGCAACCATACCTCGTAGCCATGTCCACAACCCTCTTCTCATCAACAGTGCCATTGCGCACCGCCTCGGTCAAGTTATTGCCCCAAGAACCCCCGACGGCATGAGCATGTCCAGTCCCGCGTTGGCACTGTCCAGCGTGTGCTGGGCGTCCCAGTCGAGCATGACGAAGCCTTGGAAGCCCAGCTCCCCTTTCAGCACCCCATTCATGAGTTTGCTGTTTTCGCAGCCATACGTGTTGTTGATCCGATTGTAAGAGCACATGATGGAGGCGGCGCCAGCTCTGACGCCGTCCATGAACGGCCAGAGGTAGTACTCGTGCAGAGTCTTGTCGTCAATGTTGGACGACGCTGCTTCGACGCCGAAATACGGACGCCGGTACGTCTCCTGCTCGTTTGCGATGAGGTGCTACATTGCTGCGTTAGTTTCGTGATTCATCTCCATCCATCGTGAAGAAGATGAAAGGCGCGCGCACCTTGAGGTTCGCCATCACCCCAGCATCCTGCATCCCCACGATCGTCTCGGCATTCAACCGCCCCGACAAGTACGGGTCTACCGAGAAACCCTCCCAGTTTCGTCCGCCAAGAGGCGTCCGCCCAAGGGGGCCGGCATTGGGGCCCAGCGCAATATTCACTAGCTATCCATGTCAGTTGACGACCCCTTGGACCTCCCTCACGCCCGTAGAAGAAGAAGAAGAGAGCATTCGATGAGTCAAAAACATACCCCCTTGGCTCTGAACTCCCTCGCCATCCACAAACCCCTCTCGTACGCAAGGTTCCTATCCCAGCTCGCCCCGACGTGCAGACCCGACGCCCACGCGCTGACCATGTCCGTCGCCCTCACCCCATTACCTGCATCCATGAGACACAGGCCATGCCAGTTCAGGCGCGGCACGGATCCCGTGTTTCCCGCGCAGGTGTTGCTCTCGTCAGTGTAGCCGCGCGTGATGTTGACTTTTTCCTCCAGCGTCATTTGCGCGACGAACGCGCGCGCGCTGGCGTACGCATCTGCCCATTGCCCGATGCCCCGGCCTTCAGCTGTGATGTAAGAAAAAACGTCAATCAATTCATCTCCAAACTATTGAGAACCCTCCGCACTCCTCCCCTAAACCAGAAAAAAAGGTCCAGAGTAAAGTGAAAAGGGAATGACGTACGAGTCGGGTACACAGACGGTGATACCGCCACCGCCGCTGCGAATGGCACCGCGAAGCTTGGAACCCGCATGCCGAATATTACCAGTTGCTGAAATCAGTGGAAACAAAAAGGGGAAGAGGGGGTTGGGTTCTCAGAAACATGGAGTAACAACCAGACAAGCGGCCCCCGGTGATATTTATCATCTCACGACTGGGGAGTTGAAGAAAAGAAAAAAATCCAGACGGCGGTGTAGAAACAGACCATTCACGTAAACCCCTAAGCCGTCCAGGGAATTGCCAACAGTCTGAATCCCAATCAATCAACGGACTGATATCACGGGCAGACCAGCCTTTTCCCAAAAGCGTTACTGTCGGAGAAATGGCGAAATGGGCGAAACCAGCAGATTGGCCCGTGTCTCCCCACGATGACGATCTGTCTGGTCCCTGCATGTGCCGGGCCGATAACTCCGCGGGAGGACAACGCTACAACGCGGCAATTCAACAAGTGACTTATATCCTTCTACATGCAAGTCGTGGGCGTTGAACCCCGCGAGCAACGCATATTGACATATTGACAGCCATGCATTCGTCTGGCATGATACATGACTTGTTGTGTTTCCCATTCGATGATGCTCAACAATTCGGCAGTCAATTGCCCGTCAAGTCCATGCCGTCCCATCCAAACATATCCATGCTCGTGTCCAGTCCTCCAAACAAGTCTCCATCGCTCGTATCCAGACCTCCCGCGCTCCCTGGCCCACCCAAGCCCATGTCTAATCCTACCGTGTCGACACCGCCCAGGCTGTCCCCTCCCACGCCCGCCGCCGCCGCCGCCGCCGCCATGGCATCGACGTCACCGAGGCCGGCCCCACCTGCTGTGAGGTCGAGCTGGATCCCTGGTGCTTCGAGGATGACCTGCGGCTGGGGCATGACCATGTGTGCCTCGACACGTCGGTGAAGACGCACCACTATGTCTGCCAGCATGGCGTCCTGCTTTTGTAGTTTACGAGCCTGCTCCGCGGCCGAGCCAAGGACTTGGCGAAGTGTCAGCGGCCGTTGTATTGCAGTCGGCACGCTCCCAGAGGCGTCCATCATTTGGTTCGTGGGAGCCGCTTCGTTTGTGACGTTGGGCGCGCAGACAATGGCCCCAACTACATCGTAAACAATGCTCGCGCTGCCAGCCTCGGACTGACTTCGGATCTCATCGAGAAGTAAGCGCAGCGTCCGTTTTGCTCCCGTGACTCGCATCACTGCAATGACTTGTCTGTGCGTGTAAGATGTCGGCATCGTGTTGGCTCCTGGATGCATCGCCCATTGCACCAGCCCTTGCACCGTATGTCGCAGGGCTCCCGCGATCCCCGTGCTCGAGCTGTTGGCCCACGATTCGAGCTCACAGTGATCCGCGCCTCCTGTCCGTCGTGAAACAGGCAGGCTATCTTTGAGGGCTCTCAAAAGCGGCTCAATGTCTTGATTTTTGGGATCCTGACGTTGATAGGTTCGTAGCGAATGTTCTAGCGGGCTTGCAACCAGGTTCCGCACTGATGATAGCATGGCGCTTGCTTCTCCAGAAATCGACGTGGGCAGCAGGATAAGCTGGAGAATCTTTATGATGGCCTTTTGCTCTTTTTGCTCCACCCACAAATAGTCTGCGAGGAACCGTAAGGCTGGAACCAGGGAAGGTAGCAGAAAAGTATCAACTAGGTCTGTGTCCAAGAAGTTAGCGGATCCTGGTCAAGAACAGGAAAAAAAAAACTAGGAGCTGTAAGAATTACACAAATACGCACATTCGATGCCACCCTTGAGGGCTTCGTCGTTGAGATACCCATAGGTGTGAGCCACGACAATGTTCTGGAATATGGTAGCCACGAGTAAATGAAAGTCTTGTGGCGGGCAGGAAGACATCAAATCATCTCCAAGGCCGCCAGAGTCACTATCAAACAGACCTTTAATCCAGCCAGTGACATGTCCCTTTTCTAGGTCTGTCAAATCATCCCGCTCACGGCTGACATGGGCTCTGCTCAGTATCTTGGCGATGCACGAATCAGGAGACGAGATGCCAATGTCAGCGGCAGTCAGGCTGTATCTATAAGAAAACGCCAGAATGAGCAGCAGGATGGATCCAAACTCTTCGTAGATTGGCTGATACTCGCCCTGGTCTTCCTCGTAGTGCCAGTTATCCAGCAACTGACACAGTGGCTCCAGAACAGCTGGTAGCTTCTCAAACAGTAGGAGGATGTCCAAGGTTTGAGGTTTCTGCGCCAGTTGGCTGCACAACATCTTGAGAGACATGGTCTCTTTGTTGTGGCATAGCTGTCGCATAACTTCCACCAAGGCTTGAGCCACAGCTCCAATATTGCCGTCCATCTTTTCCAGATCTCTTATTAATCCTTGCATCTTGTCGGCGTCTGCTAGGCAATCTTGGACCAATTTGGCCTTGGAATGTTTTTCGAGTGAGGGCTCGTACGACATGGAAGTCTCGCCCAAGATCCTTTCCACATGCTCTCTTTGTACCAAGCCGTGGAGAGCACAGGCCGTACAAAATTCCTCGCGGACACTCTCTGTGTATGGATTGTTATTCCGTGATTCGTCGAACATCAGAGAGGCGGTGGGGAAGATGCTGGTGTCGACTTGATTTAGTGCTTCCGTGATGCAAAATTCCGAAGAATTGGTGTCGAAACCAGCGCAGAGCTGACGGAGTACCAGTGGCACCTTATTTATCAAGAACGACTTGAGTAGATGGGCATCCTTGGCTGCCTCACTGCGGAACACCGTGTTGGCAAGAACGTCGAAAGAAGCGAGGATCAGATCAATGGCGCCTGACTGCGTTTGGCCCTGTAGTACCAGCATTCAAGTCAGCTTCGCTTCATACATTCATCAGCAACAGGTTCTTCAGCAACATACCTGACATCGATTATGTATATAGGATACCAGAGAATTATTATCCATCAAGGGACGTCCAACAAGCTACATTACAATTAGCTTCCACGCGCAGACTTCGGCCACAACGCCAGCTTTGGAACGTACCGAAGCGTTCAAGTGGACGTATAATGCCGCTCTCGTAGTAGAGATGGGCACATCTGGGATGACAAAGTTGTCTACCCCAACTGTCGTCTCCAGCAGTTCATCCATGGCAGCATTGGCAGCCGCCTGCCTCTTCTTGTCAACAGGGTCCAATTTCGCCAGGGTCTCTGTACGAAAGATTTCCAGTCGATCAACAAACTGGGTGGGCTGCAACGTCTGAATAAAGCTTGACAAGCTGTTTGAGAAGTGTTTACGAATCTCTAGTCAACAAACGTTAGCAGGCTGACATCATCTTTGCAGAAAAAATCAAATATCCATACGTTTCGCGAAAGGCTTGCCAATGGCTTTGACTAGCAAAGGCGTTTCTACCGACCGCAGCAGCAGAGGAACAAAGGCACCTCGGGAAACGTCCAGTTCGTCCCGTAGCTGGGAGTTCTGATGCAGCTCACCCATGACATCAGCAGCGAATGCATTCGACACCAGAGTGAACAGCTCCATCCATTTGGAAATAACATGGCACAACTCCAGCGCAGCTTTTGTATTTCGGAAAGCAGTGCCCTCGACCATGGTTTTGATGACATGGTAGAACATGACCTCTTCAGCCCAAGAAGAGCTCCTCCAACGCCTCGGCTGCCTCTCACCATTCACGGCAGCTTGACCCTGCCCGTCATCCTTGCTGTCCTGGGGATTGTTTTGCGCCGTTGACGTGAGCTGCGCGTGCAACGACGAGTACTTGTACAATGCACGCAGTATTGAGGGCGCATCAACATACCCGAGCTGGCTGAGAACTTGAACGTATGGCGGAATTCGGGGGTCGAGACTCACGTCATTGTCGGGCTGTGGGCGTAGAAACAGCTCTGCGACGAGGAAGGGAGTGAGTCGATGTTGGGAGTGGACGAGGCGGACAAATTCCCTGAAGCGTTCGGTCTCGAGTCGTTGGGAGATGCACTTGGCGATGAACTTGGACCAGTATTGTGCAGCATCACGCAATGCGCGAAGGGTGTCGCTGTTTCGATTCATGGCGCGCGTGGGCTGGAAAATTTGGGGGGGGTCGAGCCAGGAAAGGAGCGAATGGAGGTCAGATGCGATCAAGCGCCATGGAGGAGAGGTTGCTGCGCGTAGCAGCGCAATCAGGATGCGTCAATGATGAGATATGAACATGTGACGAGGCAACAAGGAAGATTAAAATGTATGTTTGAAGCACGATGACGATGATGGAAAGGACTGCGGAAAGTGATGGAGCTCGAGACGAGTCGTGTGGACCCGACGGATCAAGTATCAGGTACATGCTGATGCGGATGACCGTGCGTCTTGCATGCAGGTGGTCGGGGGCAGGAGCCATACAGATTTATTTAATAATTGATTAAATGACCTTTTGAGCGTAATGGCAGAACCGGGAGACAAGGGTTAACAGGAACAGCAGCCTTCATTGTCATTTCAGTTCTTCTCCTGAGCATGACCTCCCCCGTCGTGTTATCAACCGAGCATTCGCCACTATCGCAAAGCATACTTCAGAATATATATATGGAACTGCCAGAAGTCGTGTTCTTATCAAACTTGACATCGCAACGAAATCCCCCTGTTCATAATGAATCGGCCCCGCCACAGATGTCGGAATGTAAGTTCAGGAAATGATTAATAATTACGCTGCATGCCTTGTAATAAATAACATGCCGCCCATCCACCTACACACCCACTGGACATGCATATGTATATGCACATGCACATGCATCCGACATGTTGGTCGCGGCAATCAATTGCATCTCCTTGGAGACGATAAGGCTTGACAGAAGAGGTATTGATAAGGATTTCCATCCAAATGAACGGCGAATTCGTGATCAAAGGCTTTAATGATGGCTCCTTACCAACGCTCGCGAGGCCTCTGCAGCTGTGGCTCGCGATGCATCGTAATGGTCGAATTCAAGGTGTTGCCGTCACTCGAGGTCTCACTCGAGGTCTCACTCGAGGTCTCGCACACGAGCCAGGTGGGACTGTGGGGCACCTACCTGTGAATGAAGCCTTACACGCACTGTGCAATTCGAGGCACACGAATGACGATAATATGACACAAGTTTTGAGGGATATTGACAGCTGCCAAGCACAGCTCATGGCCACCTGCCTCACTTCCCAGGCCCGTCTTCCCTTTTGTTCCCTTCTTCCGTTTATTGTCACGCGTTTGGCCTTGATTCACGCACATAAAATGCCGCCTCTCCCTCTTTCTCAGATGATAGAACACATCGTCAGGACTCAGCTGCATCGTTCCAGAAACGACACAGCCAGTCACATACAGGACAACGCTCTGCACCACGCCGTCAAGTAGACTACATCAACTAGTCCCCCCAGTCACATCTCATTTCTCCTCCATGGCACCCAAGAGAAAAAAGACAGCCAAGAGCTGTTCCCTGTACCCAGACCTGCACGACCGCGTTGAAACGCTTCTGAAAGAAGACGAGCTCAGCCTCACATTTCACCCCGTTGATGATAATGAAACAGCCATCAAAGACTATTCCACATGTGTCATGGGTCGATTCGTATGCCACAATGCTTCATGCAGCTCCAACGGATGGTCCAGCAAGAAGATTGCGATCCGCATTCGCATGTACGCCGTTGGTAGATACAACGCAAGGGTCTATCACCAAAGATGTCAACAATGCAATTCTTTGAGTCGCCCCAAGTTGGACGCCGAGTCTTATGCAGAGCGAGTTAGTTACCGCTTGAAAAAGTGGTCTGACGTCGACGTGAAACCACCACCCTACGGCGGTAAGAACGGCAAGCCGCACAGATCGGAACTATGCGAGGGGTGCAAAGTCGGTGACTGCGAGGAGGGAAGGCTGGAGGTTATGATGGCTGGACTAGATCTAAGCTGATGAGTCATCGTCCCCAGCAAAAGAAGCATTCACCAACGTTCGAGGCCCCTTCTCACAAGTTCGCGCAAAAAAGCAACAGACCTACATACAGCAAGGATCAAGCTCAAGGGGAACACTGTGGTTCCCCTAAACAGATTCGACCTGCACACCCCAGAGTTTACTGCGTTGAAAACGATGCGGCCCTTCTCCGAAGCTTCCACCGCGGCAGCAAGCTCACGCGTCATCATGAGCTGGATCAGCTTGGAGGTGTTGTAGCGGTCAGCAACATCGAGGATCCTTCTGAGCTGTGCGAATATATCTGTGGCGTGTCTCTCGCGAAACGTGGCCGGAGAAAGTTACAGTGAGCAAAACATGTGGAGTCCATAGACTGAAGGATGAGCAGGAGAGTTGATAAAACATTTACTGTCACGGTACGCTCGTGTCCTTCGTGATACGTGCGTCGTGGAGTCGAGTGCCAACAACGCTGGCGTTGTTGATGAGTACGTCCAGACGGTCCAACTGGGATGCTCTGGCGGCAAGGCTTCTGACGCTGTCAAAGGAGCATAAATCGAGGGGCCACACTTCAACGACATGTTGTCGCTTCGTCGAGCGCTCGACGTCTCGTTTTGCAGCAGAACCTTTTTCTGAGTCGCGGCAGGCAGGGCAACCACAAGGTGGGCGTGAAGAGCAACATGCGTGTGTCTGACCAACGCGGGTCACCGCCATTTCCTTCCTCGGACAAATATGCCAAATAGAAGAGGAGTTTCCCCATTCACGACTACAGCAGACAAGTTTGTCACGGCTCGTCGACTTGACAGCCATGACGGCGATTACGTACCTCTTTGGCTTCAACTTACGCGTTCCACGACGTCTTGATCATTACTCCGCAAGTCGAGTGACTTTGCGGACTTACAAGGCGTCATGTATTCACTCTTGTCAGCGCCTCTTCGAAAAAGAAAAACTATAAGAAGGCATGCTGCTCCCACTCGTCCATCGCTTACTCCCCAGTTCTCGCAACAAGTCTGATCGGCAACAACACACACCCACAATGTTGACACGCCACGGCATACTCCACAAGCATCAAGTTAAAGTTAAAGTCTCTGTTCTCTTTACCCGGATTCGCAATACATAAGGTCACTCTTCATGCCTTGACCAGGAGACATACCCACATATACACCAACTTGTTTCCAGCACTACGAAGCCGTTGGCGCAAGAATGGGCTGGACTCCTCCTTCACATACGACGCTGCAGCGAGCCTCATCAAAATCGCCACTTCGCAGATGAAGAAGAGTAACCTGCGGGTTTTACAAGCAGACGATGGGTCCGGGATGTACAAATGCTCCTCACACGGTCTAAACTAAACAGCGATTCGAAAGCATAGACTCATTGGAGCACACAGTCCCGACTCCCAGGCACTACTGCATACCCGCTTCCCCAACTACAGCACGAGGCGGCATCTATGAACCTCACTTTTATACAGCCAAGGTTCAAACAGTCATGCCATCATCCAAAGCCCCATCGTCTCCAGAACGTCTCCAGATACAACTAGAGTTCTTGATACCAGTCACCATGTCCGCTCTACTCTGACACGTCATTGCAGAAGAAACCAGCAAGAGACACTTAGCATCACGGCAAGATGTCTAACTGAATCAACAGCGCCCCCATGGATGGGGCTTCAAAACTATCCTCGCAATACTTATGTTACGAGCCTTGAAACAACCTGGCTGGAGGAGTGTGGATGGCAGTGGCCTGGCGAACAGCTGTGTTTGCTTTGACGAGACTCCCGTGCCAAAGGACACAGACTTGGCATCACCAATCACAATCATCACGACCAGATTCGAGGCCCTCACTTGCACCGCAATCGCGAGACGGAAAAGGCCGCCAGAAACACACACGACCCAAACCCAGAGGTGACAGGTTGAGCCATCATTTACTTTCCAGGACGCCGCAACACTTATCCTCACTACACCGCGCAGCATCATTATTGGCATCCTGATCTCGCCAGCCTACATCTACGCCGTCGGACAGTTAGTTTCCCGCGCATTTCAACGCAGCCACGATGGACACATATTCCCATGCGCCCAGATAGACGCAACGTGCTCTGAAAACAAGAGCAGAACAGGTCCAGCACGCAAGAGATGCACCCAGATTCATGGCTATCGTCCGGCCCAAGAGCCCAAACACAGAGTACATGTTTCAAGCACATGCCAAAAAAGCTCCTCTGCCCGATAATCGCACAACGTCCAGTGCCCCAAGTTCCAATCACATTACCAACCCATGATGCATGCAAGGATACGCGGCCAAGTTCATGGTACTCTGCCTGGCGCACGCGAATTCCCAGACGTGGACTAATGGCACGGATCAGAAGCGCGCTAAAGTGAGACAATACTAGCAAGATACGTGAACAATCTAGAATATGTGGAAATGGAAAATACGTCTGGAGGTCGCAAAGCTTGATTTTTCTTAATATATACGGCGGTTCTAGGTCGCGGATGGCCTCAACATACGGGGAGCAAGGCGAACGCAACATGACTCACACATGGCCATTCACGCTCAAAAAAAAAAAAAAAAAAGTGTCGTCCGGCAAGCAAGACAGCAAAGCGAGATACTTGCCGACTTTCACTAGAACTCCCCATCGCAACCCCGTCAGTCATACAAACATGATAGCGGCGATGGCCTCACAGCAGAGCATCAACAGGACAACACACGACTTCACGACCCGTTGCTGAATGGTTCAACGACAAGCCATAGACGAACACAAAATCATCCACTGCTACGTTGACACTTCACCGTGCCCCCGTTGGCACGTCCCGACAAAACCTGGACCATGCTATAGAACAACACACTATTGGGGTCTTTACGGGGGAACCATATCTCTCCCGCTTGCTAGCATAGTCGATGAATCGATACCGTACTGTACCAACTTCTTCATGACACGCGTGTCAATGGACGCGGAAAAAATCATGAACAGGGTTGGCAACAGCCAATTCGATCACATATGCACTTCACGAAACACCACTGGGGTGTGAGCAGTGGTGAATGAGAAGATGTGGTAGATGGCCTCGGTGGACCAGGGCCACGATATGATCTTGGATACAAGGAATGACAATGATTTGGCGGCACAAAACACCACTTGTGGTGAAGACGTGGACCGTCGAGGGAGCCATGAAGGAGCAGATTTACGGGGTTTCGAATCCGGGGCAGATACACTCACTGCCGTATCAGTTTTCATGAACAGTCATCTGAGGTTGGGTAGCTAAGAGTGGCGTGGTAGGAGCTTGTTTTTGGAAAGACCTTTGGGAAAACAACGCAGCTAGGGTTTCTACCGTCATCAACGCCAATCGGTCAGAACCTGATTATCGTAGTTTTAAAATGCTAGTGCTGTCGCGAATTCACTTGATGTTGTTCTGTACTCAAATTCAAGCACTTGCCACGCTCACCAAGCATTCAATTCGTATCTCAAGTCTTACCCCTTGAAAGCTACGTCACTTCGGACGGGGTCGCCGGACATCAGTGAGGATTGACTGGAATCAGCGTCCTCTCACCGAGCTTAGAGTTTGTCAAACCTGGGTGACATCACACCAGAATGGAGAAATGTACCACGTACAGGCATCGCGGTGCTGCACGTAACGACGACTTGACAACCATGATCCCTGCGAGGCAAGATGTCGGTTGCAACCATCAGCGCGGGGCACGCAAATTCCGCTTGGGAGTTTTTCAAATAACGAGCAGGATCTAACCAAATCCGAAAAGGTCGCTCCGCACAGATATGTATTATCAAAGGACGTGAGTTTAAGCTGACTGAGAGGATTCTCTATGGATAATAAATGCAAAGACTTGATCATCCGGCGTGCCTGTGATGTGGTAGCCGTTGAAACACTCGTTATGAGAGAGAGTCTGTTTAGAGGTACTTCCCCCTATATCTTAATAGGGTGATATTTCCGGATTCGGTTAGATCCTGCTTGCCATTTAAAAACTCCCAGGCGAAAATTGCGTGTGCGATATTTCTCGTTTGTCCCCAATGTTTCTGCTGCCTGCTTGGCTTGCAGCAGCAATGCGCACTCAGGCAATGATGTCAAGTTACCCGCGGAAATCTTTGCTTAGGGTTGCCAACCTTTGTCATGACAGTGCAGAAATGGGTTTCAAATGAAGATCTAGAGTTGGCAAATTGAGTGAAAAAAAGGGGTTTGGTAGACCAACCTGCATCAAAGAAAATAGAAACTCTGTCTTGGAAAGTTGCGGGCCTTGTCTGGAATCTGGAATGCAAGAACAAGACAAGCTATTATGGTGTGGGACAAGGAGCCGCCTGGTGTCACCTCTAGCGTGAGATCTCGAGGTTGCTTGGCAAATCTCTTGATCTCGGGGATTTCTTTGGTTGCTGACTGAAATAGTTGTGGGGACGGTTCGACAGACGTAAACCATGATGATTTGTGCTACCGGACATCGTGTAATGAATGCGAATGCAAGGCTACATAACTACGTAACGAGGCTCTGACAATGACTGCACCCGTCACCCACGTGTGCTACTGCGAGATATGACGCTGCCGTCCCCTCATTCGCCACCTTGTTGCTTCATCATGCCCGCAAATCGGTGGCACGAAAGACGAAAGACGAAAGACGGTGCTTTTGACGTGACTGAGGACTCCTGTAAACGCTGACGAGTAGGTAACCTTGTTTTAGGCGATGATCCACGGTTTCCCTTGCCAGTGACATCACAGACAGATGGAGGTGGAGAACATTCGCTCATTGGATGATCCTGGTGGGTCCGCCATTGACGCAATGAGGGCGTCCGCGTCCCCGTCCGCGTCCCCGTCCCCCACTGACCTCACTCACCGTTTCGGCGAAAACGCAATCCACAAGTGATCCCAGTTTCCCGCCTCGAAGCCATCGCCTTGCCTCACTTTCCTGTTGATGGTTGACAACTGTCTGTCTAATCTCACTGGTTGCCACCGCGATGGTGCTGACGCTGGTGCAGGCGGTGCGGGTGGTGCAGGGCTGCTTCATGGTGCAAAAATCTGAAACGGAAGAGCTGGCGAAAAGCTTCGAGTTGTATCTGTCGCCCTCATTCAGACTTGACATGTCTCCGCTGGTCAAAGGAACTATCCAGAACTATCCGGTTCTGGCAATGAAGGGTTTGACTGGCATGCTGCGTATCGCATGGGGAATTGGTACTAAGATCGCGAATAACCCTCATTTCCATGGATATCGCCGCCAAATGCCATGATGTGCAATGAGTCAACTATTCCTTCCAGGATTTAGCGTACATGTCGGCGTCTGGCAAGAAACCCCGCTGGCACTGACGGTCCCTGGGGTGGTCCCTGGGGTGAGAGAGTGTTTGCGACGAGGACGCACACTGGCACCATTGCTCCCGGGCGATATGCGGCGTGCAAACAAACACACCCCTCTTGGACAGATGGGGACGCAGAATCTGGAGTTGTGACACAGCATGACTTCATTGTCTGCTCATTGTGTTTTTGTGCTTGTTAGGCAGGCACACCAGGCCAGGGTCCTAATTGTGCAGCCATCGCTTGCCGTTCTTTTTCGCCGACGCCTCCGCGTCACCAATGTTCACCCAATGACGAGCTCAAATGTGAAGCAAAACATCCCAATCCATTCAAACCAAACCCAGTTCGCGAAAGCTTAGCTCTGGTGACGAGGGACCCTGCGCTTTGAAACGCGGACGGCACCCAGGCACCCTTGGTCAAAAAGGCCTGGGCCGTGTTGCGTTGCGCCGCTATGGGCGCCCCAGGCCACAACGAGGCGAGCGTCATTGTCGATCAAATGAGTCAGTCGTCGGGGTGATGCGTCCTGCTTTCAGAAGTGGTGAGAACCTGCAACACTAGAAGAAATCACTAGAGAATAGCGCACACTGGTACCTGCTTCGTGGTGTGGGATTTCTTTTGCGGAGGCAAAGACGTTTGCCGTCATTGTCCCCATCATCGCCCGTGGGGAGTGGGTTTCATGGCATCATGGTTCACAGCAAGGGTTGCACACCCGCGCCGCCACAGATGGAGCGATGCACTGTCGACTTGTGCAGTTTAGCCCAAGCTGTAATAATTGTAATGGATGGCGGAGAGGCAGATGGATCCAGCCGATTAACAGACAGTCCATCATGACCTTGTTGTCAAGAAGGCTTTGTGGTGGTGTCGGTGGTTTGTTGTGTGTCGAGTCCGGCGAGCCACCTAGGTAGGGTATGTATCGCATTTGTGACCACGATTAGCATATTGCTTCAACCACAACAGGAAATAGGATGGCTTTCGCTTGGATTTGACAGGTGTGCGGCGGCATTAGTGGTTTTTCTTCTTCTTTTTTTTTTTGGTGCTCTTTGTGTCTTGTGTCAATCAGGTCGAGTTACGATGTCAGTGGCTCCTTCCACTACCCCCAACCTTTTGCGACCCCTGTTCCTGCTCCTGTTCCCGCTCCCGGGGTGTCCTGCAAAAAACCTGGTCCACTCGGCTGCAGGTGCTGATGGGCTGATGGACCGACACGGGGTCAAGGGGTTGTGACGCCACCCGGACCTACCTACACCCCCCCCACCCACCAGCCCAGCACTGGATCCCCTCTGACGATCCCCACCCCATTTCGAGTCTGGGCCTTGAAGACGGGGCCACGACGGGCCACGACGGACCCAGACCGAGCGGTCCCCTTCCTGATTTTATAAAGACCCTGAAAATCCACCCTCCATCGTTCCCATTCACCCATCCACTTCCTCATCAGCCAGCGTGCAGGCAATCTACCTATCACTTCGAGAAATATCAAAATCTCTCCGTCGTACCACTCCGTACAATCTCATCCTCAAAAAGTCCCCATCACATTCACCACAACCACCACCCCTCCATCTCTACAAAAATGCCTACCGCGCAAGACTCGTACACTATTGCCTTGCCCGTCTCGCCTCCTCCTCCGCGAAGCTTGACAAGCTACTCTCAGTTCATGCACGACCACACTAAGCGACAGATGGAGGCCAACGGCTCCATGCCCACACGCTCAAGTACAAGCAGCACTTCCTCGACGAGCAGTTCTTTGACCAACGGCAACATGTCGCGCGATTATTAGTCATGAAGCGGCGTTGGCTGTTTCGTCAACATTCTACATTTCCCCTGCCAGCGTATGTTTAAACTGATCATGAATATGCGGTGACATACGCTGGCGACTCTTGATGAGTCTACCAATCACGACATATCACACACGGCGGCGTTTTGAGATTATGAACAGATTTTTCAGTTCGATCAATCATGGGTAGCGAATACGGAAACAAGGGAGTTTGTCTGTACTCTGTCAAAGAGCGATATATTGGGGAGCAACTGACGGCGCATGGATGGTACATGAATATAAATCTTCAATTTCGCGCAAAAAGTGACTTCGTGAAAAAAATGTAATCATCTCTGTCATTGATACCACGCATCCGGATGTTCAACAACGGGAACTGATTGCCTCTACTCCACGTCCACTCATTTCTAAACTAGTCAGACCAATGAGCACTTCTTTTTGATACCCAGTAACG
Organism: Epichloe scottii; assembly: GCA_021950295.1. NCBI lineage: Eukaryota > Fungi > Ascomycota > Sordariomycetes > Hypocreales > Clavicipitaceae > Epichloe > Epichloe scottii. The sequence continues at coordinate 3,552,401 of CP083247.1, read as the reverse complement.
CTGAATGATCCTTCTTCTTCTTCACCACCCGTTTGAATGAAGGTGCTGGTGGTAGTGGAGGAATCTTGAAGCCAGCGGGCATTGACTCTGCCGAAGCCTCAGACGTGTCGTTAGCGAAATCAGACTTTCCTGTATCCACTGCCACTTCTTCCACGTTCGCTCTTGCCTCAGCAAAGGCCCTCTTAGCAGCCTCCTCATCTTCCCGCTCCTGTCTGGCACGCTCCTCGTCCTCGGCTCGTACGATCGTATCGGCATAGTCCATTCCATCCTTCTCCGACCGATGTATCCTGGCATTTCGCTGCCGAATCTCATCGAGCATGTCCGCCGCAGCCATCTCGCGTCTGGCATCAGCGTTCTTGGCTTCCAAATCTGCCATTGCGTTCTTCTCTTCTTCTCCCGCCGCCTCAGCTTCTTCTCGCTCCAGGCGATCGAGCCGTTCGTCAACGGACTCTTCTTCTGCCACTCGATTTCTCCACGGCTCCATGTTTCGTATGGCCCCCTTGACCGTGGCGTAGTCGTTGTTTTTGGATCCGTCCGCAATATAATCTCAGCACTGCACCGCGTGCATTTGATATGGAGCTGGAAAATCTGAATGTTCAAGTATTTTTGCTCCGTGTTTGTTTCCTTCTGCGAGTTGAACTTTCGGCCCTTGTAGATGAACTCTCCGCACGTGGTGCACTTCATGCTGAATGGCGCCATGATTCGCACGGTCTGAAAGCGTGGTCCGCTATTCTTTGATTTGTTGCCGCGCTGGCGGGAGAGGGTTCGGGGTCGAAGTCGGGGGATACCATTTCTGCGGAGAATGGTTAGCGATCCTGGCTAGACTGACTTTGAGAGCATGCGAGCGAAACGTACCTGAAGAACTTTACGTTCAGACATGGTGGGCTAGTTACGGTTGTTTTGTTTTGTCGTCTTGTCTTTTTCTCGCGCGCGGTGCAGCTATCGTCGTGCGCGTTTGTTGGTGGCGCGAAGGGGGGTAGATAGACGACAAAGTTTGATGTAAATGTGCGAAGCAACGAGAAAGAAAATGGGCTGTTGAAAACGTCAAAGGGGCAGCGGAGGACAGCAGCCCGAGTGAGAGCGGCGTTAGTGCTTTGCATCAAACGGGGCGGGTGATAAGATAAGCCCCACGTTCGGCATGCAAGGCTGGCTACCCACGGAGTACGGAGTACGGAGCACCTGAGGTATAGCATCTTCGGCACTCTCAAAACTCTTCAACACCCAACTCCCATCACCACCAAATTCTCGTGTGTCGCAATATACACCCGTCGCCAACATGCCCAAGGCAGAAGTTGGCTCGACCAAGCATCTCGCCAACAAGCTCAAAAGCAAAGGCCTCCAGCGCCTCCGGTGGTTCTGCCAAGTCTGCGAAAAACAATGTCGTGACGCCAATGGATTCAAAATGCACACGCAGTCGGAGAGCCACGTCCGACAAATGCTCGTCGTGGGCGAGGATCCCAAGAAATTCATCAACCAATTTAGCGACGATTTCCTAAAAGACTTTCTGCAGCTACTGAAGACGGGACACGGCGAAAAGCAAGTCCAGATCAACCATTTCTACCAAGAGTACATTTCGAACAAGGAGCACATCCACATGAACGCGACCAAGTGGCCCTCGTTGACCGAGTTTGCTAAACATCTCGGCAAGGAAGGTATCTGCCGCGTCGAAGAAACAGACAAGGGGATTCACATCTCGTGGATCGACAACTCGCCAGAGGCTTTGAAACGCCAGGAAGCACTCCGGCGCAAGGAGGCGCAGGATCAAGGTGATGAGCAGCTTGAGCAGCGCATGATCCAGGAGCAGATTCGGCGGGCACAAGCGAATGCGAGTACGCGCGGAGACAGGGGAGACAATGACGAGGAACGGGAGCTGAAGAGGCAAGATGGTGGGAAGATTACATTGTCGTTTGGGTCGAAACCTAAGGCCGTTGCCGAAACTATATCGGACTCTGCCGGAGGAGCGAAGGAGTCGCCGTCATTAGAGCCTTCGGCGTCAGCTGATACTATTCAAACAGAGGGAAAGAGCACGCCAGAACCGAAATCAGCTGGTGTCGGCGGCGTGTCGATGAAGCTCGGAGGCAAACCGCAGACAAAGAATGTATTTTCTCAGGCGAAAAAGAACGCGCTGGCCAGCGGGTCCAAGAAGACGAGCAAAATAGAGCAACCGAAGAAGATGACTGAAGCGGAGAGAATCATGCGCGAGGAGATGGATAGGAAGCGGTCGCGCGAGACAGCGGGCTTCGGGTTCAACATATCATCATCGGGCAAGAAACAGCGAAGCCGCTGAAACGGAGTTGTGCATGTACATTCGGGACCCGGGCGTTTGTTGAGCAGAATACAAGGTGCATATGCACTATGATAGTTAACACCCTGAAGATACCATGAATCATGACTGTTTACCATGCCAGCCTTTCTTTTTCGTCTTGTATACCAATCCCAACGCCATGTTCGCCCAAGTCCTAAAGACAAAGAAAAGGAAAATCCCAACTCAGATGCCCACGAGTCTAGTTGTCCGCCTCCGTCTCGGTACCATCTCTCCTATATCAAGACAATTAGCACACCAGTCCAGCATCAATCGCAGAGGCCAACCTCGGGCCTCCCAAGCATCACCTACGGGATATACTGTATCCTATACTCCTCCTCCAGCGTAGACCGAATCTCATCCGGCAACTGCCCCGACACTTTAATCGCATACACCCCCGCCACGTAGCCATCCAAGCGCTGCCACTTGGCGACCCACGATTTCGCAGGGTTCGCCAGCGTCATCAGCCCCTCGAAGACTTGTGACGTGCAGCTCTCAATCTGGTCCTGCGAGCCGGCGAGGTGCAAGAATTCTTCGCAGTTGGGACATCCTCCTCGCGGAAGCGCTAGAGCATCAGGAACGGCCACGTTAGAAACTGTCATCTTTGTTCGACTCGGGCGAGCTCGAGCCCCGCGAGTTTCGCACAGCATTTGCGAGCGGGTTGTTGCTGACGGGGTGTGGTGTCTCGTACCGAAAAGGTCATTACGATGGAGCACACCATGCAGGCGCGCAGGTAGCGCTGCTGGCCGGGCGTAACAAAGTTGGACATGGTATTTTTGCGAGTCGTGCGCGCGGAGGAAATCGGCGGGCGCAGTCGACGAGAAAGAAGCTCAGCTGGTGGATGATGGGTCGCGTTATGCTTATATCCGATACGCATTGATTCCTTCGACATGGGCCTGGGGAAAAAAAAAAGCTAGCTCGGCGGGACTGGTATTCTTTCATAACTTGTAAGCTTTTAAACTGCGCAATCAAGGTCCTTATAAAGAAAGACAGGCAGAGATGGGCAAAAAGAAGGGCGGAAGTACTTCATAATGTCTTCAGATTCTCAGACTAGAGCCAAAAACCCATCGTCGAAACGGGGCCAAGAGACGGCTCACACACTGTTCACCAGCACCATCACAGAACAGCCCTTCGCTTACGCACATTTGGAACTCGATACCGACGGTCCTCAAGACATCAAGTTGGACGACCTCATGGTCAAGTCCTACTTCACTGCTGCGTTGAAACAATTTCTCGGCCTCACGGGGCAAGCCATCCCCATTGATATTCTCAAAGCACAAGACTCGACATGCTGGGTGAGATTGCCTCGAGAAGATCTAAGCTCGTTCGCGGCAGCCATTACTGCGTATAGGGGGAGCAGCGATGGCGATACGCAGTATATACTACGCATGAAAGGGTCTTCGAATTGGCTTGGCCTTTTGGTGAGCCAGGTTGGACAGCAAGCGCTGTTTCAGAGCTAAGAGCCAAGTACGCCGACATTCACAACAACAAGAAAGAGAGGGGGAATGACAAAAGTACTCTTTATAGATCTTGACGGGTATCTATGTACTTTGATATCTCTCTTCTTTTCCAACGCACCACCCGATGCCAGAACCGAAAGATTGAGAAAGCACAAAGGTATCACCAAGGAATGCCGCCCTTTTCCTGACTCCGGATCCAATGCTCTCCTGATACTTTCTTTTAATTTTGGGTCTGTGGCTGCTTTTGGACCTATAGAATAGCTCTGTACTTGTTCATGATTGTTGGGTTTGGGTTTTTACATCAGAGATGACATGAGAGAACTTTGGGCATATGCCTGGCAAAGAGTCAGCAAAGAAGAGATATGCAACTGGTGAGAGGTGCTGCAGTCGGGGCCTTACCATTGGCTTAATATTCGGATGCGGTACAGCATCGAACTGCTCGTATCGAAGCTTGTAATCCGACTTGACGTTGATATAGGCACCTCTGTTTTCTGTCGAGTCGCAGTACTTGGGTGCGGAAAAGACTAGCAAATTCGTGTTAGACACAAGAGGGGGACAGGGCAACACGGAGAGGCTCGAGGAGCAGGTTGGTGCATACCAGTGATGCATCTTCCATCGTGCTGGACTTCGTAACCGTCCATGCGAACCTCATGACTTCGAATCACTGCTTCGAGGCCGTTGTTCTCGCAGAACCTCTTGGTGATGTCGGGCCCGAATTGCATTCCGACGCCTCGTTTGCTGGGACCTCGACCAGGTTCGTCTTGCGGATCAGTCCACAGCATCTCCATCATGAGGCCGGCCTGGCCGGGTTGTCTTTGGTTGTGTCGGTTGAGCTTTCGAATATCGTTCAGTGTTACGCTATCATCAGAGAACAGACCGCCGTGGAGAACCAGATATTTCTTGCCGACCAACGTGGCCAGTGGAAGAGCAGAGAAACTCTCTGAGAAGAGCTTGAAGACTCTGTCCAGATAGGTTAGTGTCCTTGATAAATAGGGGCTATGAATCAAACTCGTGGTCACGTAGAACGCACCTTTCATTGTATTTGGCCTTGCATTCTCCCTCGAATCCGTAGACGCGATTCATGTCATCGGTCTCGTGGTTGCCGCGATTGAGGAAGAAACCGCTTGGTCGTAGCCATTTAAAGGCATACAACAGCAGGGCAATTTCAGTGGACCATGAGCCTCTGTCGACAAAGTCGCCATTGAACAAATACCAGTGCTTGTCATTGGGCGTTCCATTGCGGCGGAATAACTCCATTAGATCGAAGTATTGACCTTGAAGCCATTGTGTCAGCACCTTGTGTGGCAGTTCTCGGGAATTCCCAAGAGAAAAGAAAACCAAATACGAACCATGGGTATCGCCACAGATTGTGAGCTCGACATCGTCGGGGATATGCATCTCCACCATGGTAGCCTCGTCGTAGACAATCTTCTTGACTGCCAAAATGATTTGGTAGACGTACTTCCGGTGAATCTTCTTGCCGTTCTTGAACCGTTCAATCATGTCGTCGATGAATTCTTGCGTCATTTCGTTTCCAAGTCGGACGCCATCGTAGTCTTCTTCAACAGCCATAGAGTCGAGATCGAGGCCCTCAGCCGCCGAGGGTTCGTCGCCAACCTCGATGGCAGCAAAGAAGGCCATTTGGCGCACGATCTTCTTGCATTCCTCCAGCTTGAGCCTTGCATCTTTGTTGTTGGTATCTAACCGGACACATTCTTTAAAGTCATCGATTGCTTCCTTGGGCCGGAGGATGGCGGTTCGGGCAAGACCACGTCGGTAAAAAGCCTGAGGAGGGAGCATGGTAAGCTCCAGTCTTGCGGTGGCTGATTGAGAGTGTGCTTAAAGTGGTACCAACCTTGACCATGGTGGGATTCAGCTCCAGCGCCTTTCCGGCATCTCGGATAGCATATCCGTATGCCTCGGTTTTGATGTAAGCCTGCAATTGTTCAAAACAGTGGTAAAAACGTCAGTGACACGACCATGAGAGCAAATCGCACATCGCAGACCACAGCAGACTTTGTATACGCACTTGGGCACGATTGGTGTAGAAGGTGGGTTCTTTGTCATTCAGTTCGATAGCCGCTGAGTAGAAATCGACAGCGGCAAGATAGTCGCCTGAGGCGAAGGCCTTGTTGCCCTTGTTTTTGAGATCAACAGCTTCTTGGGACATGGTGACGGAAGGCCGAGCTCGGAGGGCGGAGGGCGGGGGTGACGGATTAGAGGCGAATCAATCGAAGCTATGACGGTGCCGCTGCAGCAAGCAAAAGGCAAGGCAAAAACGGGGTGTTGAGTGCAAAAAAAAAAAGGCATATAAAGATTGTTAAAGTCTATCAGACTTGAAGTGGAAAAGTACGCGGGAGGCGACAGGAACGACTGCAGCGCGCTCGACGGCGAGCCAAGAAAAAAATAGCGGCGTCTTATTACGTCTTGCGTCTTAGGTGAATGGACGAGGACGTCGAGTGGTGGGTGGGTGGGTCTGCTTTTGGCTGGGTCATAGGGTCGTGTCTACATGCAGCCAACCACAGGCTGGCTGGCGTCCGTAGTTACACCACGGTGTGCTCCGTACGGTGGGTGCACAAGTGCAGCGGCCTCGAGTGTCAACTTTAGTCTGGTTGGCCTTTGGTGCTGTGTACGGGATCGCGCATGCGTGTACCCGTGCCTTGCATATTATGCGAGCATCATGATCCACCTCGAAACTCTTAGTCGCCTAGTTGTCCATGAATCACGCATCACGCATCTTAGCTGAAAATCGCTGTCCAGCAGATTCCTTTGTGACAGGCAGTGACGAACTTTCTACAAGTTCAAGAGCTAGGACGAACTGTTCCATCCGGGGCTCATGGAGTATCGTAGATGGATTGTGCTGGCATGGAATTCGTAAACGCCAAGTCGAGCACTGCGGTTATCTGATGGGTCTCTGGGTTAACAAACATGTTGGAAGGCCGCATGTCGTCACAGAAGAGCAGAAACGGACCGGTGTCAGCGGGGCAATTCTTTGGAATGAGCTGGGCGAGCCATGAAAACATTTAATATCCATCAAAGTGGCCGGATTCGTGATTACGTAATCCAAGAAGCTAAGTTTGTTGGGACGCGTGAGTTATCAGTAAAGTGGACCTTCCAATCACGTGACTTCGAAAAGCGACCCGTTTGCCATTGTACCCAGGGCGGCAAAAGCTCCCTTCTGTCAAAGTATTATAATATGGTTTTGTTCATTAAAGTTTCTAAAATTGGGAAAGAATAAGATTATTTGATTTTTTTTTTCAAATTAGAGTTATATACGTACTCGTTATGGCATAGGCAGTGCTGCCAACATCTGCAAGTCACTACAAAAGAAACCTCTTCAAGTTCTCTGAAACACCATTCAATTATGCCTCTTTCATAACACCTCTGCAAAGTTGTCATCCATCTCACTGCTATCGCTTCAACTGCAACCATATGAAAAAATACCCCAACATAAACACAAACACAAACACAAACACGCGCATGGCGTCGCCATCACCCAGCAAGGCTTCCTCGGCCTTGGTGAGGAAAAGGACAGATACAGAGGTGATGCCGGCACCGCCCCGGGTGAAGAAGGTCAAACGCCCCAAGAAGGTCCTGGATGAAGATTCCTATACCGAGGCCCTGTCCCAAATCATAGCCAGAGATTTCTTTCCTGGCCTCTTGGAGACCGAAATTCAGCAAGAATATTTAGATGCACTCGAATCCAAAGATACGGCCTGGATCTCAAGTGCCAGCCGCCGACTCCAGCATGTCATGACTCCGGGGAGACATGTTAGGCCATCATCAGCTAAATCAATGATTAATGGGGGACGCACACCAACCGCCTTTGTGGGAGATACGCCTGCTTCATCTGTTGCACCAACCGTGGTCACCAACGGCCCTCGACTCAACACCAACATGAGTCTATCAAAATTCCAAGCAACTTATACAAGTGAAGACAACGAGAGCTTCTACAGATTAGTGGACAAACAAAACCAGAAAAAGGCCGACAAATATGACTGGCTGTGGCGTGGGAACAAGCTTCCGTCCAAGCAAATGATCAAACAGAAGGAAGTGTCCGAAAAATTGGCTCTTACTCAGGGTCTTGTTGACGATGGATTCGAACGCAAAAGACTAGCTATCAAGGATCGCGACGACCGACCAGCAAGGCCAGATGCTTGGAACGCCGCACCCCACAATGGCCTCATGTTTGAGCCCGAGGGTCTTGAGGATGGCGTCGTCACCGTCGCCCAACGAGCCGAGGAGGCTTCCAGGATGGCTCCCAGATCGATAGAGTACGCCAACACCAGGATGCCTCAGCCACACGTGACACAGCGCCCCCTCTCCCAGCATGTCATCTGTGAGAAATGCCATCGCTGGCAAACCTCGCCCTCACGACCAATTTTCTAGTGTGACAGGAGGAGGCGAGACCCCAAAAGTAAATGGGTACTCCTTTGTCGACGACGAAGACGATGAGATTGGGACCGAGAAGACCCCTCCGACTCTAAATTTGGGTCCTGGTGACGCACACAATCCCTTCAAGTTGCAAGACCAACGCAAACGGGAGCTACTACATGAGCGAATGGTGGATCGCATCTCGAAGTCCAACAAGGAAACCGCAAGACATGGTCTCACTGGAAAAGACACAAATCCACAGGTCCCTAAATTTCCTAGCAGTCCTAAACTCTCCGGCGACCTGACTCCTGCAGCTCAAAGACTCTGGAACAAAATGGCAACTCCAAAAACAAGACACCAGGAAGTTCTTTCGGACAGCCTACCCCGATGAGACCCAGAGGCTCACTATTACGGATCGCCACCAGGCCGCGTTCAGAAAAGAACTAGATATTGGGTCCTCAGTTGAGCAAGGCCTATCGCCACTCTTGGATTCTCTTATCAGCAATCAAGCATAACACACTCGCACTCGCACTCGAACTTTACGTATACCATGTTCACGGAGGAAGGGAATGAATTTGTATCATCATAATTTCACGGCGTTTTTCTATGGGGGCAAGGACCGCATTGCATCGTGGTGACGACATGCCGTCCATCTATCTGATTGCAGCATTTGGGCATTTGGGTGCCAACATTTGGGAGGAGTTTACACTGATATCAAAGCATGTAACACTGAGCTCGAGGCTCTTGTTCGTTTAAGTGCTCGCACAAAGAATAAATCAAGCGCTTGTGTTCAACTAATATTATTTTTTTCAATTACTGCTGCGACGTAATTTGGTACGCTCATGCATGTGTCTTCGGGAGTGAGTGGTGAATGTGCCTGCCATTGACTCCCGCTTAGCTGCATACTTTACACGTCAACGTTGATGAAGTCACCACGACGGCCAATTTAAAAAAAGTTCTTTACCCACCCTGTTCGGAGCTCCGTCTTCTTACGCTCCAGCTTTCCCGCCTACCACACAGCTCGCTACAGCTCTCGTACCGATGCGCCCCGGTCGATAGAGGCCTCCAACAAGTCCTCATGGGGTTTGTCGACTTGGCCATTGATGTTGCAGCACTGCTTGGCGCCTCACGGTCCGTCGCCGCCAAGCACATTGCCCTCAGGGCTCGGCAGCTGGACGCATACAGCAAAACGTCGGTCGCTGCCACGAAATGGCGAGGAGACAATAGAACTACGGTGGCCTATGCGGAGGGAAGCAGCGGAAGGCATGCAGAAGCATCTACCACTCCTCCCTCGCCGGCGCCGCCATTGCCACCGCAACCCATCCTTGCACAGCATGAGATCGCAGAGAACAAGAACAAGCCCAAAGAAACTTCTGCGAATACTGCGTTTATCCAAGCATACAGACAGAGGCAAGAGGCTCTCAGGGCCGCTGCAGAGCAACGAAACGTTCCGGATGACGTCGACGTGAACATTTTCCACACCACTCATGGTTCGACGATATTGAGTTCACTACGAAAGAAGGACGGTGCTGCTGCGAAAACCCGTAACGAGCCTGGTGCTCCTGCAAAGGATCATCCTCTGCGACACTGGCCGAATCTCGCGCCTGTACCACCAAAAGTGGAAGCCACAGAGTCTGGAGAATCTCATCCAGCGCAAGGCCCTGTTGCTGCTTCGAGTACATCCACAACGGCCGAATCTCTCGATTCTGCGCAACCGGTGGCATCTATTACGCCTGAGCCAAAGCCTCAGTCAACAAGTGAGCCAAAACCTCAGTCAACAAGGATAGACGAGGATGTGGTCGAGTTAGCCAAAGACCTTGCTGGCGCCGAAACAACGCCCACCACGCCAGCACACTCGCTGCGAGAATCTGCGGTCCCAGCATCACGGTTCAGCCGCCTCTGGAACTATGGCGGCCTCGCAGCCGGCATGCTAGGTGGTGCCATGACGGAGAGCGTGAGCCGAGCGTTCAGAGGCGGCGGCCAAGGCTCCGTTCTACTCAGCGGCAAGAACATGGAGCGAATGGTGGCCAAACTGTCACGGATGCGCGGCGCAGCGCTCAAGCTCGGTCAAATGATGAGCTTCCAGGACTCCAAGATGCTCCCGGCTCCGATTCAAGAGGTTTTGCAGCGTGTCCAGGACAGAGCAGACTACATGCCCGCCTGGCAAAGAGACAAGGTTCTCGTGAGCAACCTGGGCGAAAACTGGCGCCATCATTTCAGCGACTTTGAGGAGACACCCATCGCAGCCGCATCCATCGGTCAAGTCCACAAAGCCACTCTCAAGTCCAACGGCAAAAGGGTCGCCGTCAAGATCCAGTTCCCCGGCGTCGCCGACTCCATCAACTCAGACCTGGACAACTTGGGAATCCTCCTCAACGCCACGAAACTACTCCCCAAGGGCCTCTACCTCAACAAGACCATCGACAACGCCCGACTAGAACTCGGCTGGGAATGCGACTACGAGCGCGAGGCACAATGCGTGCTCCGGTACAGAGAACTCCTCAAGGGGGAACAAGATGTGTTTCTGGCCCCCGACGTGCACCTCGAGGCCAGTGGGAAACAGGTCCTCACCATGGACTTCATGGACGGCGAAGGCGTTACGCGCGTCAAGTCCTTCACCCAAGAGCAGCGCGACTGGATCGGCACCCAGATCATGCGCCTGTGCCTGCGAGAAATCACCGAGTTCAAATTCATGCAGACGGATCCCAACTGGACGAATTTCCTGTACAATGCCCAGCTCAACAAGCTGGTGCTGTTGGACTTTGGAGCCTCCCGGGAGTATCCCGAGGATTTCGTACGGCAGTACGTCCAACTGCTAGATGCGGCGTCTCGCTCAGACCGCGCCACAGTCAAGCAGTTGTCCGAAAACCTGGGGTACCTGACCGGACACGAGAGCAGGACCATGCTCGAAGCCCACACGCAATCCGTGCTTACGCTCGCAGAGCCCTTTATGAACTCTGCACCCGGCGTGTATGATTTCAAGGACCAGACCATCACGGAGAGAGTCAAGGGTCTCATCCCCGTCATGTTAAGAGAGGCTGGCGCCTCCACCGGAAGAAACGTACAGTTTGCATCGGAAGCTGAGCGGTGCGTTCTTGCTATGCGCGCGATTGGGGAGTAAAGTGTCCTGCAAGGACATGTTCAAAGAGAGCGTCAAGAGGTCGGGCTACGTGTAGTATATTTATATTCCATACTTGTAAACAAACAAAAACATGCACAATAGCATGGGAAATGTGTAAAACACCACCGTGGAACTGGCCGTACATTCTATTTCTTCTTTCCCGTCCACGTATTATATAGCAAATCATGACAAGGGTATCTATCATCGCACAAAAAGCCTACCTCCTCCTCACCAACCCCCCAGCTCCTTCTTCTCCTTCCCAACAACCTTCTTCCTCTTCCTCTCAATCGCCCTATCCACCTGCCCCTTACTCATCTTCTCGTACCGATTCATCAACAACTGCTTCTTCTGCTCACTCCTCTTGAGATAAAACGGCGTTTTACCCTGAGCAACAAGCTCCTTCTCCTTCTGCCTATGCTCCGCCAGCAGAGTCTCCTCCTCGTCCTTCTTCTTCTGCGCCTTCTTCCTCGACTCCATTGACATGAGCTGCCTCTTCAGCCTCTCCTTGTCAAGCGGGTTCTTGGTCTTTTTGATTTCGGCCCGCAGCTCGGCCATTTCGCTCTCGCGGTACTCGTCCAGGAAGGCGTAGGCCCTGCGGGCCTTGCCCTCGTCTACTTTGCCGACGAGCGGGTCGAAGCGGGGGTCGCGGGCTTTGCGGCGCGCGTCGGGGATGATCTCGCGCATGCGCGTGACGGGCCTTTTGGAGGTTTGCTCCTGGGGTGCGTGTTTGGAGGAGCGCTTGGCGGGGGTGTCTTGGCGGGGGCTTGGAGGACTTGGTGAGGGATGAGGAGGCGTCTTGGTCGTGGGGGGTTGGATCCGTGCCGGGAGCTGGGGAGGGATGCTTGGGCGCGGGCGAGGGCTCCGAAGGAGACGGAGGAGAGGTCGACTTTTGGGGGTGCTTTCGGATGAGGACTGTTGTTTTGCGGTTGGTTAGATTGAGATGAGGGGGTTTGTGGAGGAGGAGAGAACTTGCCGCTGATGAACCATGGTCGGAATCTTCTTGATTGTCGTCTTCGGAACCGCTCTCGGCATAGTCGATGCGCTCCTCCTCTGCTGGTCCGTCGTCATCTGAGTCTGATGGCTCCGGGGCGGGCTCGGGCTCGGGCTCGGGCTCGGGCTCCCAATTGTCTTCTCGTCGGGGCCGCACTCGGCGCTCTAGGCCGTGGGAGGGAACCTTTCGTTTTGGCGGCATTGTGCTTGGTGATTTATGGGTTGTGATTTGTGTGAGAGGAGGGCGCTGTGTGATCTGTTGCGGCCTTGGTTGGTCGTGGACAAGTCGAGATGCAGTTTGGCTACGGAGTAGAAGTGGCGCTTTTTTTCCTCAGGGTGGGATGCTTATCGATAACAGTGGACCAGCGCAAATCTCGTCCACCATAATGCACTTCAGATTAGATTTCTGTTTAGGTTTGCAGATGGCCAAGCATGTCTGAGGTAAAAGGAAAGGACTTGTTGAATATTTTCATGCTTCACTCAGTCCACGTGTGATTGTCATTTATTTGCTCTCCAAGCATGCAAACCAGCATGACAACTCGTCCAAACAGGGGATCCCAGACTTTTTTCCTCTGCAGGGACTTCGGACGGACTTGCAGACCCGCTCGACCTCGTGATGAATTTCAGTTGAACTTCACTTCCCTTTACTTCAACGCCGCCTCTCCCAATGCGCCGCAACCTGGTCCCGCCATCTCTCAAGACGGTTCTTCGTCGCCCATCTCATCCCCGCGAAACCCAAACCCAAACCTCGTACAACCTCCTCACCCCCGTACCCCCGACTCTCACAACACCGCCGCTATTCCGACGACCCAGCAACAACTCCCAGACACTCATCGGCCACGTACGTCTCCCTCTTCACCACTCACCACCCCCAAATGCAATCGGAACCGCCCTCTCGACCCCGACGCACGCCGGGCCTGGCCCTCTCTGCAGCAATGCAAGCCCCGTCCCCCCTACCAGCAAAGCTGAACGCCCTCGCCGGCCCGTTCACGCCCACCCTTTCCAAAACCCCAACAAGACACAAAATCAGCATCCAATCCCGCCCCGAAAAAGGGATCAAGCCAAGGTCCAAAAAGACCATATTTATCCCACAAGCGTGCGTCTCCCCCACACAACCCTTCCCCCAAACCAACTTCCATGCCAAAAAGGAAAAGAAGAAGAAAAGCTAACCAAACCACCATTCTTTCAAAAAAAAAATGCAGTCCAGCAGATGGCCAAGCGCAAAACGGTGACAGGCCCCGACAGGCCCCTCCAAGTCATCCGGCGGGATCCCCTCCCCTCAACCAAGTACCTCGCGCGGACCCTCCCCGGCCGACCTCCCTCCCCGTCCCGCGCCGCATCCTCGTCATCCTCGACCTCAACGGCACGCTGCTCTTCCGCCCATCTCGCAAACACCCATCCCGCTTCGTGGAGCGCCCCCACGCCCGCCCCTTCCTGGAGTACTGCCTGGACACGTTCCGCCTCGCCATCTGGTCGTCTGCGCGGCCCCAAAACGTAAGCAACATGGTCTGCCAGCTCCTCAAGCCGGAACAGCGCGAAAAGTGCGTCGTGATATGGGCTCGGGACAAGCTGGGTCTTTCAAAGGACGACTACAACGCAAGGGTGCAGGTGTACAAGCGGCTCTCTCAGCTATGGGACGACCCCCACGTCAGGGACTCTCATCCCGAGGCCAGCGCCGGAGGACGCTGGGATCAATCGAATACGGTCCTGGTGGATGACTCGTTTGAAAAGGGCCGCAGTGAGCCGTACAACATTTTGCCGATTCCCGAATTCGCGGGGTTGCATGTTGAGCCGGCGAATGTGTTGCCGCAGGTCCATGATTATCTGAATCAACTTTGCTATCAGGCGGATGTTAGTAGGTATATGAGAGAGAACCCATTTGGTCTGGATCTAGGCTATAGGTTGACGGATGAATCTTGATGTTGGGCAGTCTTTTTTTCTTCTTTTTTTCACTCTTCAGACGTTGCATAGTTTCTTTTCTTCTTTTCGCCGACATAAAACGAGCTTGAGGCGGTTGCGTTGGTTCGACGATGGAACCTGTCATCAGATCAAGAGCCAGATGGATGGAAATCAAGTATGCAACATTCCTAGCTGACGTATTGTGCGGGCTTGGGAAAGTGCTGCGGCATACCGGGGTAGAACCTGTGGACTAGATTTTGCATTCACTTCATTCACGACAACACGTAAGCGGACTGAGTGCAGCACCGTACCGGTTATGGTTTGTTCACTGATTGCGACTATTGACAATAGAGCCCTTGCGTCCCTTACAGCCATCGTTGTATTGGATATGCCACAGCCAACTAAAGCTAACGAGACTCCGTGATTTCCTTCATTCCACTTTTAAACCCATCCCGAATCGTTTCATCAATGTACCATCATCATCATAACGATTTTACTCGGTTTTGTCCAGTCGCTACATTTACTTGAAGACCTTGCCGCCGGCGTGAGGGTACTCCTTGCCGTTGACGGTGATGCCCTTCTCCCATGACCACATGTTTTCGAGGAAAGCACGGTCCTCAGCATTCTTGGGGTCAAGCTTGGTGAACTTGTAGCTCTCCCAGTCAGGGGCGACATCGAAGACGGGCTCGTGCTCCTGGCCTCGAATGACGAAAGCACCCTGGATGATGGAGTCGTTGCTCTCGCCGTAAACGGAAGCACTGCCGAAAACGAACTTGCGGGAGCCCTCCAGACGAGTGTTGAAGCCACCGATGAGGTTGTTAGACATGAAAGTCAAGGTAAGCTCATCATTGTACTTGTAGTCACATCGCCAGATAGAGTACTCCTCGAAAGGAATGTTCTCCCAGAACCACTTTAGGGCCTCAGGGGTTTCGTTGTTGGAGAAGTGACGCTTCCACTCGTCGAGAGGGAAGGTAGCGCGGGGAAGGAGGTCGCAAGGGTGCTTGGGCTTGGGAGCGGGAGCATCCTCTTCAGTAGCGGTGGCAGCAGCAGCAGCAGCCTTGGCGGCAGGCTT
Source organism: Epichloe scottii (assembly GCA_021950295.1). Taxonomy (NCBI): domain Eukaryota; kingdom Fungi; phylum Ascomycota; class Sordariomycetes; order Hypocreales; family Clavicipitaceae; genus Epichloe; species Epichloe scottii. The sequence continues at coordinate 3,537,183 of CP083247.1, read as the reverse complement.
AGGAGCCTCCTTGGCAGCCTCAGGCGTCTTCTTGGGGGCAACGTTGGTCAGAGCGGGCTTCTCAAGGAAGTCAACCTTCTTGGCAACATCGGTGTAGATGGGCTGGTTGACGACGGTGTCGTACCATCGAGTGACGTTGGGATGCTGCTGGCGCCACTGCTTGTCGAAGAAGTACTGGAAGCCAGGGTTTAGGAGAGGGGCGGAGAACAAGTCAGCGAGAGTCATGCGCTCGCCGGCAAGGAAGGTGTTGTGCAGGAGATGCTGCTCAACAACATTGATGGCCCGCTCAGCGGCCTTGGAGGCATCATCAACGTTCTTCTTGTTGTACGGCAGCTTGCCAACAAGGGGCATGAGCCAGTTAACAATAGGGTAGATAATCTCGGAGTTGAAGAAGGACATCCACCTCAGGATGGAAGCGTAGCTAGTGAGACAGCGTCAGCAACCTGAGCCTCGTTAAGCGAAACCGAACTTGGCAGAGGAACAACGTACTCTTGCTTGGTCTTGCCGAGAAGAGTGGTCTTCTCATTCTGGGAGGTGACTGCAATGGAATGTCAGTGTCCGATGAACCAAAACACACAAATATTTCATCAATATAATGGAGAACAAAGTGCAAAGCATATGGGGCAAAGGTCAGAAGTTAGGCGTTATCCACACAAGAAAGATATTTCAGACAGGGATAACTGTATAAAATAAAAGCTAAGTCATCACACGCAAAGCCCAACACACACAAGCTGTTGGAACAAGGTATCAAAGTACCAGAAAGCACAAAAAGGACAAGCTTACCATAGATGGCGACAGCAATGCATTCGGACAGAGCGAAACCGTCCTCACCAACAAAGGCGGGGATCTTGCCAAGGCCGTTGGCCTTCTTGTGCTCAGCGACAGGCTTGCCGATCTCGACCTCAGCAATGTTAAGCTCGAGGTTGTTGGCCTTCGCAACCGCCTCGATGGCGATGGAGCGGGGGTTGTCCTGCAAACGGTAAAGAATTGGTCGGTCAGCGAACAAGCTCTGCGTATCTGTAGAGGAAGCATAGAAAGAAAGAAAAGCAAGCAAACAAGGTAGCTTCAGAAACATACAGAATAGGTGTAGAGAGTGCCGAAAGCCATCTTGACGAATGTTCTTAGTTATTCAAAGATACGAAGAACTGAAGATGGGAAGATGAGAGCAGAACAAGAAGTTTGATGGTCCTTGCTGAGGAATTTTTTTATAAATGGGCGGAGCTGAGGATCTGCCCCGCGCCCAGGGAGGCTGTCTGAGCAACCGGCGTGGCTGGTGGGTGCGTGGCTCAATCCGCGGTACTTGACCAATGTAATCTTATCTCCACGTGATAGCAATGGGACACTTAGCAACAAGCTGCCTCTTCAGCCTCTTCTTGTACGAACCCGAGTTTTTGGTGTCAAAGCCTAGACGGTAGCTGGATCCAGGAGGTCAATCCCCAGCATCACGTCGTCCCAACGGCAGTGCACGACGACGAATTGCGCATTTCGTGGCCGCGGCAGCAGTTATGGCCACCCTAGCAAAAGGCCTCCAGCAATTAAGGTGCCCGAGGCAGCTTGCCAACCCTCGGTGGCATCGACCGACATGGAAGCAATCGGCTCCTCTCTGCATCAGAACCCTCAACACCGCCGCCGGAGTCGACGACGCCGTTGTTTCAACCGCCGTGGTCGAGTCTGCTCGAATTCCCTACCAGGGCGTCACACACGCACGCACCATGCCAGCGACCCCCTCATACTTTTCTCGAGAGCCGCAGTTTAATGACCTATATATCCGAATATCGAACCTCCTTACCCGATTTCACCACCTACCGACCGTAACACCCAGCGAAGCACCACAAGTACCTTGGACAAAGCTAGAAGAAATGCGAGCTCAGATGGGCGAGCCAATCAAGGCATCACATTACGCCAAAGTTCTCCAAGTGGCCAAAAGGTTAAACCTCATTGAGCCCAGTCTACGACCAGCCGAGGTCAGGATTGCTCTTCAGGAGTTTGCGCGTGACATCAACCCATTTCTCAACAAACCTAGCCCCATCGCAATTGACAGGTTCGGACGAGCAGTCGGCGTGGGCAAGCGGAAGGCCTCGACGGCGCGTGCCTTTGTCGTGGAGGGAGCGGGAGAGGTACTTGTCAACGGAAAGCCTCTGAACGAAGCTTTTGGTCGCGTTCATGATCGCGAGAGCGCTGTCTGGGCCCTGACCGCAACCGAAAGATTGGACAAGTACAATGTTTGGGTTTTGGTCGAAGGTGGTGGAACAACTGGACAGGCCGAGGCAATTACACTTGCAGTTGCAAAAGCATTAATCGCCCATGAGCCGGCTTTGAAACCAGCTTTGAGAAGAGGTATGGTAATATTTGATTCATTGGCCCTCAACTCAACCCAAATCCTGCCAGTCACCTTACCCTGTTGGTTTCTTTTCTGTTGACACAAACACTGACTTTTTTCTTTCTCTCCGATTCAACAGCCGGCTGTATCACCAGGGACGCCAGAACAGTCGAAAGAAAGAAGCATGGCCATGTCAAGGCCCGTAAGATGCCAGCATGGGTCAAGCGATAGTTTCTCACTGTGAGAACCGTTGCTGTTCTCTCGACACGCGGCACCGTTGGCACTGTGTAGTAGACAAGCGGCGGGCGTAAAGATTTTTCTGGCCGAGAAGGCGTATTTTCTACCAGGTGTCCCTGGATTGTATTATACAAACTAACCACTTATAGTTGGGATAGTAAAAAGAGTATCGATGCACCATTCACGTATCCATCTCTTTTTTACGCGGTGCGCCCTCAACCAAACTAAAGAATTTGCCGTGAGATCTATCCGCGGCGAACAGTTGGTGTTTTGACGGAAGCGCTAAATATTATCAACAGACGCATTCTCGCAATTTGTGCTTCCACTGCCAATGAGCCATTCCATCCCATTGAACGTACATGGACGTTCCCCAAACGGCATCGAGTTCGAACACTGCGTAAAATTGAGTTGTACGGGAATATACCATTTACCCCGATTCAAAGACGTGGCCGTGCAAATGACCCCCATGTTACTCGAGTAGTACCAGCAAGATATATTGACTTACCCGAGGTCGTTGAAGTCTATTTACTTACCTACTACCCAAGGTACCTGCATTGAAGTACAACTCAAAGGCCGGCCAGTATGCCCACAAACAGACAATGCACCAATTCGAACATCTGTGTCGGCTGTAATGGTCAATGAAACCACCTGGAAGCGGAGAGACTGAAGCTCAGCTCGGCCTCGTGCATCGTGCACCGTGTACACAATGCCAAGAACCATCCTTGAACAATAACCAATTGCTCTTCCTAGGTATCGATGGTTGGTAGTTCTATCGTGGGCATAAAGTTCTGCCCCACACAGCATTCGTGAAACGCGACCGAGTCCGTGAGTGAACAGGCTCGGTCTGCGACCAAGTCTCTCGTCTCCGGCGTATGATGGCGCCGAGAATGCATGGCGCGTTGAACTTGATGATGCAAAGTGTCATGTGGAGAAGGTGCGGACCGTCAGTAGGTATTTTTCAGAATTCTCTTCGTTCACTTGGTTTCCGTAACATTTGTTGGGGCCTGATTCAATTCGGACAGACCGAGTCTCTTCTCCCGCAAATCAAACCAACGCAGGGTCTGCAAAGTTTCCATGGGCTACTTAATACCTTATTGGAGGCTAAGGCTTATCCTCTCAAATTATTGTTCTAGCCTTCACCATTTTATTCTGTGCCCACGCTACTATTTGTCAAATTGGCCCCCCGAGAGAAAGAGGGGGTAAGCCATCAATGCGCTCGTGGGGCTTCATATAACATGTGCAAATGTTCAAATTTGAAGGCAGATATGGGCGGGAGTAACTCCAATAGGAAACGACTTCAGCCAATCAGCTATCGGTAGCTTCGGACACACTGGGTCCTCGGGCGTGTTTTCGAAGCAATATATTATAGAATTCGTTAAGAGCCTGGATTGCCATGTTAGAGTCAGTTCAAAACATGTCATGTGGCTTATTCCAATGGCACGTATCTTGACTGTCAAATGAGCCACTCCGCTGTAACTGCTTTGGATGGCTTGGTCTAGGTGAAAGCCTATGCCAAGAGATTGGCTTTTCGAGTTTGTCGACCGAGGTCTACGTATCGAAAAAAATAAGGAAAAAAAACACTATACAAGGGTGCCTGTCTTGGACCGATTCAAAGCGGCCGACAATACCGATCTGCATCTTCTGATAGCTGTCCAATTGATCCACTCACACAGCTGCTGTGTGAAGCCTTCGCACTGATTCGGTTCTGACACGCTGGTACAATTCCCGGCACGTACTGAAATCTTGTTGCCAGTGTATGGGTCGCCCAGCTGACAACGATGATAATGAGAGAAGTTCCAAGTCCACCATCACCCATCTTCAAGCTGGCCATAACATGATCTATACTGCAAGTAAATATCAACTTGTTTTATTGTTGGCTCGAGATATCGTCCACTACAGCGTGTTGAAACATGGTCGAAAGCCTTCAGATGCTACTCAGAGGGGCCTGGCACTGAACTTGAATGTATGCGTGGCGTTTCCGAGCTTCGTTTCCGAGCTTGTACTAGAACTCCCGCTTCTTGACACAATCGTCATTGGCTTTCATATAGGCGAGATGGATCGGTCGTGTTGTCGTGCAAGTCTGCCTGACAAACCACCTTGACAAGTACATTAGATGCCTGATACCGCCGAGAGCCACTCGGCCAAGTACATTGCGACTGGGCGCTGTGAATACCTCGAGCAACGCATTATCTGCAGCAATGTTTTGCATAAATAGTCGTGTAACACGTAGAGCATCATGCGCGAACTCCTCATCCTGTAATTTGACACAAAGAGGCTGCATGGTGTTTTTAGGCGGCCGAAGCTGCGGCCTTTTATTAATAACATCTTGCATGCAACCCTCTCATCATCTAGTTCTTCGATTAGATAGGCTCGATCATTTTCTGTCCATGTATCATGATTTTTGGCGTCGGAGCCTCTCCGTAGGGAGCCAGTCTCGGGACAAGGTCGCGTACGGCAAAGAGCAAATATGAGGGGACAAATAGCAAGATGAAAGATGAGAGATGAGTGCAACACGGATGTGCGGACGCAGACTTGATTGGCATAGCCGAAAAATTAAAAAGTCTGCAAGCCGCCACGACGTTGGCTTTCCGTGCAGGGCGGCTGGGACGGGCTACAGCTGGGACAGCTGGCAACCAGTCGACGCTCCTTTCGATTGAACAGCCGGCAGCTGCCCCAGTAGCCTCGAGGTGACATCTGATACAGAACTGCGCCCATTTTATTTCCCTCTCCAATCGACATACCGAACCCAGAGTCAACCGACGGGCAAGCAGCCACAGAGGTACGAAATGGGGAGAAATCTCCTGATCAGGCATTTCCTCGATTCGCCGCCGTCTAGAAACTTCACCCACTTCCCACATGAAGACGCGCGAACCAGTTGATCAGTTGCTCTCTCGCATGAACCAAGTCAGGCACTCCAGCTCGCTGGTTAACATGCACTTCCAAACCGCCATCCCGCTGGATCGTGCTCAGTCAGCGGAAGCAAAACAAGAGATAGCTTAACAGCCAACCTGCATGAAGTAGCTGACCTTTGGCTGTGGTTAATCTTTCTCTCTCATTTTTTTACGTTCGGTATGAGAAAGAGTAGAGTTGGAGAGCAGCCCCTCCACGTCAAGGGTAACTCATTCAACCCTCCAACACTTGCTTGGACCGATGGCCATGCATGTCTCAGATCGAGCAAAAGCAAACGAGATATGCGATCCACTTTCACATCTGGTAGATGTACCGAGAGTCCTCAATGCTCATACGTTGTTTCTAAGCTCGTCGGTGTTGATACAACCTGGAGGCAGCTGGGCAAACAAATGATCTCTGATAAATAATCTTCGAACATCTCCCTCCAATGATGGCCCGTCATGTTCGATGATCGATTGTCAATCCCGGCACTGATTCTTTTCTTCGTCTCTCCTTCTTTACATCTGGCCAGACTCTTCGCGCTAGTCCGTGGCAGGGCCGCGCTTGCTCGGATGTTATCCACCGTGCGGCTGTTCTGTGGCACGGCAGCTTCACGACAAGGCCTTGAGCAGTGAGGACCACGCTCCGGGTTGTTGATCGGCGCCGGCTGTCGCCTTTTGCATGAGACAAACCCAGACCTGAGCCACTTCAGAGCCCTGGCAATCTAGGACAGCTTGATCCGTTGTCGGCGTCAATGCCCGAAAGATGCTGCAGCGAAATGCTACTGGGGTGCTGTCTCAGGTCTGTTGCTCGTATCTCATCTGGAGGAAAACGACGTCTTCTCGTCCAACAAAGCGCACCCTCCCTGTCGCCAGGCATTTGGAGCTGGCTGTTTACGGAGTAGGCCTTTGTGCATACTTCATCGAGCTGCTGACACGCCCCCGCCAGCCTGTCCTGTTTCTACCAGGGCATGCTTAGTGATGTTCATCTGTGCAGAGAAATTTTCATTCCTGTACCGCGAAGCTGCCAATTTCAGGCATAGACAAGTTCGAATGGGTTTGTCTGGGAAGACACTTGCTGCAAAGCTTTCGTGCATTACATATTTGCTAACAGTCAACGAGATAACACATTCCTCAAGTTTGTCTTGATTCCTGAGCATGAGTAGTGACCGGATCGGGCGCGTCAACTGACCGGCAGAGCGATCTGTGTCATCAGAACTTTGACGCGCTCTTCACTTCCATCCTCTTCTCTCCAGCCTATCTCCGTAGGCTCCTCTTCTTACGTGCCCATTGCAAGCCACAATGTGTCTGGCCCCCAGACGTCCGCTTTGTTGTCCTTACCTTGCCGCCCATCATTTCTCCTGCCACGCTGGGATTGTGCGGTGAATCTCGTGGCCCGCGGAAAGCAGCGCACACGGTATTTGCTGTTGCGTTGCTGCAATCCTCAACAAACTCTCTCGCGTTAGTCGCTTTAGTTGGTTGTTTTGCCAACTTCCGCCCGTCCACACGACGTCGGCCATATCTTTTTCTTGTTTATTTTACCTGTCCCGGACTATAGTTAGAGCTCGCCCAATGCACTCACTGGGTCACAATCTGGATCAATGATCCCACCTAGGCTGTGGTGTGTTATCCGTGCCCTTGTGTCCAGTCGGACTGTGTCTGGGCCAGCCTGGGTTGCCATACCAGTCCATCCTGTCGAGTACGGAGCACCCAGAGCTCTCAGCCCTCCAAAACATGGCACACTCTATGTACCCATAAGAATATAGTGAAATGCCACATACACGTACCTATGTCTTGGTCTCTTGCCCGGCTGTTAGCATGGGCCCAAGCCGGTGGAACGGTCAATTTGATGTATGATGTATAAGACCCCAACCACATCCTTCATGTTGTCAATGCTCTAATATCTCAGTTGCTACTTTGCCCGTCTTTGTCGTTTAGTCTCTTTCCTGTCTCCGAAGTCCGCATCACACTTACTGAGAACTCCTCTTCGGGCTCCGATACACCAGACGTTGCGTCTGAACACTGACTCGGTCTGGCTTCGCCCTAGTGTCGTCTTGCAACAACCCTAGCAGATCGGGCAGCTTGCAGGGGGAAGGGACTATCATGCTAGGGACCGGGACTAATAAACCCTCTGAAATACTGATATTAAGCACGAGTCGTCAAGGCTGTGCTCGCAGCCTCGTACTTTTCGAATAGCACCACCCTACTTCGGCGTGCCACGGCGAGGCCTTGAAACTGCAGCTTGGAGTCCGTTTCTGAGACTCTGTTGTCTCTTTGCAGTCTGCAAACCAGGGCATGAATTTGCAAGGAATTCTCTAGGCACGAACTAAAAAAAAAAGAAGAAGCGGCTAAGGCAAACTCGGGCCTATCTTGACAGCACCGTCCACCCTCACCCTCGAAGGCATTGACATGACATGACCCCTTGGGCTACAATACAACTATGCTCCTAAAGTTTTTCCAGAGACAGCAAGAAAACTGTAGCGTCATTTATTTTCTCACACGACTCGGAAGTATTTCTCGAAACGTTGGAATACATAAAGCTTTGTACGAATGCGCATCACCTACGAGACTGGGATTGAGAATCAAACATTCAGTTGAGTTTTGCGTCTTCTCCTGGTAGAGAATCGATTTTCATCTCAGCGCCTGATGTCTTGGTGGTATCAGGTTAGTCACACATTGCACACAACGGCCACACTACAGGATTGGTATCGCCATTCAAGAATAAGTCGGCCCATTGTGCGCGTCTACTTCGTCGAGTTGTTGTTGGGGTCACGTTGCATCTTCCCCTGCAGCATAGTGTACATCTATAACTCGAGGACGTATTGAACAGGACTGAATAGAGAGTCCTAACTCCGTGGTATGGACCATCCTCGCCGAGGCGAGGGCCGAAGCGAACATTCAGCTGCTCACCAGGCCTCACACTCAAAATATCCGCCGCAAATTCCGGCAACACAAGAAGGCTCAATTGCTGGCAGTACTACACAAAGATACCGTCCGGCACCTCTGGATCTATCTACCTCAACCCCGAGAAGCATGGGAGTGTCTGGTAGTTACAGCAACTGCTATCAGGACTCTTCGTCTGGGTTTTCTGCGCCAACAACAATGTCTACCACCTTGCTATCATACGGGACCGACTATGGAAGCGATACGCGAAACCCTGCGCCAGCAATGGGCAGCTATAGTACGAGCATGATGATGTACAACGTCCCACATACGGCAGCACAACAATCCGTCTATGACACGCAGCAATTCACACCGCGGCAGCATGCAGCAATGCAAATGATGCCCGCCGACGTCTCGTCAACCTACTTCACCTCAGAGGCGGCTGGCAACACTGCAACGCCATTGCAAGCATCAGATCACGGCTCGAGCAGCTCGCCCAACGTCTATCAGCACCATCAGCAGAACCCTGGCATGCCATATCCAAGGACTATGTCCGGCGCCAACGAACTGCACCACCAGCAGCAACCAAGCAGTTCACATCCTGGCGCTCCAGAAACCCGAGACTTTACCTCCAACGAAGATGCGGCTTTGGAAAAATGGGAAAACTTTCGACGACAGTTGGGCATGGTCTTTCAAGATATTTCCATAGGCCAGCTGGAAAGGGCTTCAGGAACTCTACTGGGAATATCTACCTGGATGTTGTCACAGGTAGTGGAGCTGGGTAAGAACACTGAAGGCATTAGATTCTTTGTGACCCCAAAGGAAACAAAGGAAACATGGCGATGACGGAGAGAAAGTACGTTGGAACTAATCAGATGGTACTCAGGCTTACATCAGGACAACTCAGCCCTGCACGAAGATCGGCTCAGACTCTGGAACGACTTCAACCATGCTTGGCTAGCCCTTGCCTTTCAGCAGAAAGAGCTCATGACATCCGGGGAGCAAGTTTCGCCATCACAGAGACTCATGACCGAAGAAACCGTCCAGAAGATGGGTGATGAGCTCGTTCGACTGTGCGATGGGGTCGAGCGCCACGGCCTAGTAGACTACCAGTATGGCGTGTGGGAAGAGCAAATCGAAGCTGGTGTGTGATCCCAAACTTCAAGCGCTACCCGCTCATTCCACGACCCCAAAAGACTAATCTTTTGCTTGTCTTCCCTCGCATACAGTTCTAGAAGAGTGCCTCGATCTATTCGACAACCAGGGAGAGGCTTCGAAATGAGCACCCCGCTGTATACTAATGTTCCTCTCCCGCACAACAGATACATTGTCCAAATACACACACGAGCCGCACGAGTTTTTGACCTGCGCCAGGTTCATTGACTTGGGCACATGATGTCATCAACGGGTTCTTCTTTGTTCTTTACCCCCTTGATATCAACCTTGTTCAGTATTATAGAGAATAAATTTTACTGCACCCAATGCGGCAGTACTACAATATCACGGGTCATTTCTGCTATAAGCGATGAGTGTCGGGAGTGGAACGAGACATCCAGAGTCTTCTCACCTTGCATTGGTATACTTGCGAAGGGGTTCTCATCATCTCTGTGGTCTTGTCGTCACCAGGTCCAATCACCACGGCAGGGAGCTTGCCGAGGCGTGGGCGGTAATCAGACTATCAGTAGAGCAGGCGCTCTAACACAGCAAATTATGGTGGCGTTGGAACCGGGAAGGGCTCCTCCCCCCTTTCCTCCTTTCCCCCTTTCCCCCTTTCTCCCCTTCTCCCCTTGGTGTTATGTTTGAGATACCTAAACTTGTCACTTTTTCGTCACTTTACCTCACTTTTTCTTCGTTTCAACTTGAAGCGCATGGGATCATGCAGTGGACATATACCAGTAGGGTTTGGCATGATGATGTGATGATGTAGGGCAATTTTTCGTTTTGCAAATTGATTATTGCTCTACATCATGAACGCGCTGGGGGTAATTAGAGGGAGCCAGAGGGGTGTGCTATATATAGTATGCTGAAGCGCATGATGATGAACGGGGAAATCGTAACGTGGTCGAAAAGGAAAGGAATCGACTTGCCTGCGCCTGCCTGCACTAAAATAGTCGGTTCCTTTTCGTGTAAAAATTCCGACCGACTGATCTTCGGACAATTATGACCGTGGTACGTGAACAATGGGTGCAATCAATCATGAGCCTCCCCGGCTCCTTCCTTGGTGTCAACAGAATCGGGTACGTACCTTGTTTGCAGGAAAATGCAATAGACCGACGACACCTCGGGCGTTTGCTCACCGAGGCGTGCAGAATAGCTCCAGCGCCGATGATTGGCTGGACTCACCGTCATGGCATGCATCGCGTGAAATCGGCCGAGCACGTCCGAAAACCAATGCCAGGGCCAGCGTATTCCCACCCATTCATTTCTGATTTCACTTGGGGAAGGAAAAAAAAAAAAAGGAAAGTCAGGCAGGAGTCGAACATTTTGTGTGAGATGCCGACTTTTGACAATTTTGCCACGGCACAGATTGGACGGGCATGTTGCTTGTCAACTTTGTGCAGCAGAATGTTTCAGCCACGAGCCTGTCACCCCGTCGAAGTTCGGTCAGAAGCAAGAAGCCAAGGTGACGGTCACAAAAACAGTTGCGCTGTGGCTTGACGAAGGCCATTGGCACGGCTACATCATTGCGACGTGAAAAGCAATCTGGTGACTCGGACAACAAACAGTTCATGTGCCTTCCCACTACGGAGTATAACAGACGTTTGTGGAAGGTGCCGTGCCTCAACTGGGCAGCCACAAACGAGTTGTTGAGGCATTCACTACTTGCTGATCCATGCATGACAGCGTCAACCACCTACATTGTGCAGCTAACATGATTATGCATTTGCACATTTTCGTTCAGCATCATGCATTCTCGCTCGTCCGTCCAGTTGCTGAAGCGGAAGGAAGCTGGGGCATGTCACCTTCTTTTCACCCAGTCTCTCTCTTTCATCCTTTGACATGGAGGTAGAGGTACCGAGTACTCCGTAGACGGCTTTTGTTCATTCGTCGTCCCGTCGCGTCGAATCGTCGGGAATTGCCGCATTAGGCATCTCGCCTCTTTTCCAACCAATATGTTCTACGACATCATGTCATTCTGATATTCGACCCGCGCCATCTGATTTCGCCATTTGAGATAACCGGTGCCATGTACAGGCATGCAGCCCGCAAATTTTGGTTCAAAGACGAAGCGAGTTACAAGTAAAACCCCGCTGTTGTGCGTACTTTCATTCGTCGATGCCGGTAGTTCGTTATCATCATCTTCTTGAATCTATGCTTCATGCTCTCAAAAGTCTCTCAGCGACTCTGTATTTCAACGATGGGCACCACAGTCCTCTCCTCTCCTTTCCTTTGCAAGGCCTGCTCGGGGTTTTAAAACTGGTCTACATCAATGTCAGTCAAACCAACTCACGTGAGGTCTCGCAATTTTTCCACCCGAGAAAAGCGATCCTTTGTAAAGAAAATCGCATCCTCCTCACACGAAAGTCCACTCTCAACACAGTCACACCAAAAGGGTAGACAAGGAGGAAAGACATACCTAGTGTCATGCTCATGCTGACGTCCGTATTCTCCACCATCTTGGTAAACTCCTCAAAGCTAATCTTGCCATCATTGTCCAAATCCGCCTCCATGATGGTCTTGTCCACGATTTGCTGCAGCTGCTGATCCTTAAGGTTGCTGCCCACCATCATCTTGAGGACTATGAACAGCTCTCCGTTGGAAATGTACCCGTCGCGATCAATGTCGTACACTTTGAACGCGAATTGGAGTTTCTGCTCCTTGTTGCCCTTGCTGCTGAATGCGCTCAGGCCCGAGACGAATTCTTGGAAGTCAACGTCACCGCCGCCGTCTTCGTCAAATATGGCGATCATTCTGTGGGTGGGGCTCGGATTTCAGTACCTTTGCGCGATGAAGCAGTTTGTTCCAGAGTATTTCCCCCCCAAAATCACGACGGGAAGGGGAGTGAGTTCTCTTGGGGGTGTGTTGTACGAACCGTGTGGCGAGGGGATTGGATGAGATTTGTGGGAGACTTAGGAACTCGTCTCGCTCGATGGTGCCGGAGTTGTCCTGATAGATTTCGCTTAGTATGGATGGCAGAGTAATGATCTGGTTCGAGCGGGGAGTGATAATAATACTTTGTCGAGTTTCATGAATCGTTTCCGTAATCGATCGACTTCATCTCTGTCGACTTCAAAGTCATGTTAAAATTGGCTTTGGTTCGGTTGGAATGGAATATGGCGACCGTGGAGTGTGGGGGAGACGGGGAAACAATGGATTCTCACAGTTGGAACCCTGGACGATATTGTCCAGGACCTGGCTGGTCGTGTTGCCCATATTGACGGACAAGCACAGATGGAGGCGGGACAGGCTGTATACTAGTCGGGCGGCGAACCGATATGATGCGTGCGGAAGAAAAACTTGGTCGGTGGGCGAGTGTTGTCAAAAGGAGAAAGGAGGGCTTCGACGCTTGGTGACGCTTGGTGCAGGCGCAACAAGGCTGATGGATTGAACAAAGGTTGAATGGTTGCGAGACCAGCTGTGGTACGGAGTAGAGGCTTACTTACGGATTACTGGAGGGGGTCATCGGCCCCGGGTGCACGGGCCATTTTGGTGCAACTGTGGACAGGTGCGCCAAGACTTTGGGAAAATTAAAAGACAACGATTTTGCGCAAACCTTTCAAAGTCTGCTGATGCTGCTGATGCTACTTTTGTTCTTTTGTCTTATACAGCATGAGTGTGCAGAGCCCTGCTCTTGCATGCGTGCACTTGCATGTATTCCTACAGTTTCAGTTTCATTTCTCTCACAACATGCATGGCGCGAAAGTCCATAGCTATTTACGGAATACTCCAGACGCAAGAAGCATTTCTTTTGTGGCTGAAGAACGCAGAGAATATGTGGCGCAGTGACAGCGGCGATACATCGGGTATTGCCCCGCTACCAGAGTGCCAAAGTGCTGCCAGATGGAGCCGCAAACAGCACAAACAGCCCGAGTCCTTTCAGGCGCGTCAGTCTAAAGGAGGGGTGGAAAAGGAGGCGGTGGCCCGAGCGCCACGAGTATCTCCCCCAAACAAGGGTGTGTAGTGACTTTTACATCTTGTCTCTGCCTAGCACCACCTAACTCGTCGCCGTCATCAGACCACTGCAATCTTTCCACCCAGTGAAAAATCTTCGCGCGGCAAAACAATCCCAACGTCACCCCGTCGACTGTGACAACTTTGCCATCAAATAGAAGCCACCACAACGCCTTTTCCATCTTAATTTTGGCAAGAGGCGACTTTTGATGCCTCATTTTATGACTTGATCGTTTTTTTTTTGCGGATTTTCCGCTGGCTTGACGCCGACCTTGTCCAACCCACCACCATGTCGTCGCGCAAGGTCAGAGTCAAGAAGTTGAGTGTGAAAACAGCTCTTCCCGTGCTCAGAGAGGATCAAATCGATCCTTCCGAGTATGAAGCTCTTACTACCGATATCCAAATTGCAACTGGTGTCGAGCATGCTGAAGAAAAAGTGAGTATAATTCTCCCCTTATCCTGCACTCTGATATCACGTGTTTGCGCACGTGATATCCACAAATGCTATCAAGCTCTCGGGGAGTTGGGCAACGACAAGATGCGTTTAGAGCACCCTTGGCTAATCGCTTCCCCCTCCCTCCCGCCTCTGTAGGAATATCATCTTCAGAGTATTCTTAAAGAAACTGGTGTCAGCAATGCTCAGGAAATCCCGGTCCCTCCACCCCAGGAGAGTGACATCAACTATGATGAAGTATATCCCAGTAACTTCCATCAACCATCCTCATACATTCGGTTTTCACAAACCGTAGAGGAATGCATCAGCTGTCAGTATGACATGAGCAGCGAGGATGCCGGATTCTTAAAATCATACAACGCAAAGAGTCCCGCTGGAGGCCTCTCTCTGAAGATGACTTTGAACGAATCATGGAGGTGTTTGAGGACACCGCGGCTGAGCAGACCCCATTTGCATCGGTTGACAATACTGTTGTCGCCTACGACATGATGGTTCCGTCTCTTAACCACCTTGATTCCACTTCTATTCTCCAGCACGCCAAGGCGATTTATGATTACTGGAAGAACAGTCGACTTGCAGTGGGCAACAAGCCTTTGCACCCAACTCTCAAATTCGAGATACATCAGGAGACGGATGATACGGATCCGTTTGTATGTTTCCGACGAAGAGAAGCCAGACTGACCAGGAAGACAAGAGCTCGCGATAATAAGGTCGCCGAGACGCTAAAACGTCTTAGACGCGAGCTCGAAGATGGTCGCCAGCTTGTCTTGTTATCATTCGAGCGTGAAATGATGAAGCGGGAAGTGTTGCACATGGATCGTGCTGTCTTTGAAGAACGAGCCAGATTAAAACAGATGAAGCTGAGACTGGGGATTAAGGGCGAGGATGAAGACCTTGTGAATCAAAAGGTGAGCACAAGCGCAATCAATCAACGCGCCTCCTTCTTCAATGCAACATTGCTCGATGCTAACCCGGGATATCTTAGCCACAGAAGCGCAAAGCCGCCGAGCCCTCGAGTGCTCAAAGACAGCAGGCCACACAGCTTCGGGCGCCTGTTAAATTGGATGGTCGTTCACTCGAACAAGACCTTGTATCGCTTGCTGATCAGTTGGTCCAAAAGGAAAATGAACTCCGAGAAGAAATCGAGAGCAAAGTACAAAACCACAGGCGATGGAATCAGAACCACATCGACCTCACCAGAGATCCATTATCGCCGGTCAAGGAGCAGGGCATGGAGCTCAAGTTCCGACCAGCAAAGACTCAATATTTAATGACACCCCTGCATCAATATCCTCTTCTGAGGAGATGGATGTTGATGAGATGCCTTCTGAGCCGATGGACATTGACAAGCTTGCAAGCCTTCCTGTTTTCCAGTTCAAGGCGGGCATTACCAACAATCAAGCACAGACGAACCAGCCGTCTTTTCGACGTCGTATTGGCCGACTCCAGAGACTATGGATTGATCGTAGAGGAATGACAACAACGCCGAGACAGGAAAGCAACGAATACTCGGATCGGTGGAAGTATGATTCGGACGATGATGACGTTGATTCTCCGGTATATGAAGTCGATCCATTTGATACACGCGCGCTTAAATTCCGAGCGACCATTCCACCCAGTCCGTACATGTACCGTGGAGGACGGCAGCAGATGCCCCCTGATGCAGCGACTGTCGCGGCGGCGGCAGTTGGTAACAGAGCATTACCGCAGCCACCGCCGGCAGCAGCTCAAGCGCAGGCGGCGTCATAGAAGACTGTTGCGGATCGCATTTGCTGCTCAATTAGTCGGCGAAGGATGTTTGTATGATGAGCGATGGCTTTTGGAGGCGGACGGGACTCGGTACATAGCGACGATGCCTCCGTGTTGTGTTTTTTTCTGGTTAATTCCTGTCGGCTCGAGTCTGGGTATCGCAGAGCAAGGACCTCCAAGATTCCCATTCTGTACTGCGAAAGATATTAGACTAGACGATTTTGGAAGTGTATAGTATTCTTTTCTGCTCTCTTCGGCGCAGGTTTGGAGGTCGGGCAGACGGACGGACGGTTAGGCGGGCTGGCATTTTGCGCGGAGTTGGGAGTTGATGAATGTTTTGCTTGGGCGGGCATTTTTAGACCAAAAAGAAAGACGCAGAACAGCCTTCACAAGGCGAGAATGCAAAAAGCAGTCAAACCAGGGTCGTTTTTAGACCCGTTAGCATCGTTCGTTCCGTTTTCCTCTGTGATATGATATCCGAGCTCAATGAGATGACGGAGTTGTGGCTGCTGCTTGGCGAAAGGTTCTGCTCGGAAGTGAAAGTTTTCAATCCGGCCAGGCCAAGTGTCAGCACCTGCTTCTCGCTACAAGCTTTCGTCTGGCTGTCCAGACGTCGTCAGATCCAAGACCGACCTGATTGAGCAGGACCCAGATGAATGTATTCGCGAGCACACGATTCCATGGCATGTATCGCGGATCATGAAGTACGTCCAAGCTTGACCAGACCAGCTGACGAATTACGCCGCGAAGCGACATGAAGTCGTGTGCGTGGCCGGATGAAAAAACAGCCCGCCGTCAGATGTGCCAAGTCAGCGTAGCATTTCGGTACATCATCTGTCGAGGAGGCCTGGTCGTTTCTTTCCCCGGAAACCGCAAAGTCGCGAGAGCATCGCAGAGCAGTGGTGATGAATGTGGTTGGTAGAACATGGGAAAATTAAAACGATGTGTTGAGTGGTGGTGACGTCTTTTTTTTTTTTTTTTTTTTTTCGTAGCCCTGAGGGACTGACTGCCAGGGACAGATGCAGGGTGCTGAAAAGTGATGGATGCTTGTGGGCCGTCGTGGGTTGATGGTTGATGGCAGAGTCATGCTGCAAATTTAATTTTTTTTCGTGGTTTTATTTTATTAAGCGCTTTCAATAAAATAAGAGAATCTGTGCTGGCTGTGGTTTTCGGGTATTTTAGCCTTGGAAGCAGATGTTTTCGGTAAAGAATTCAGGTGATGATGAAAGCGACCACCCCCCGGCGCCCCACCCGCCAACCAGAATGGGATGGCCCGTTCTGCCCCTCCCTCCATCATCATCAGCCCTCCTCTCCCTGAGGCCCACGACAAAGCATCCATGCACTTTTCGAGTCTTCTCCGTCCCGCAACCTCAACATGACTCCCAACCCGGAAACCAGCTTCATAGCCCTCGGCTGCGAAGGCTCCGCCAACAAGCTCGGCATCGGCATCATCCAGCACACCCCCGACCGAACAACCATCCTCTCCAACCTCCGGCACACATTCGTCTCCCCCGGGACAGGCTTCCTCCCCAAGGACACGGCCGCCCACCACCGCGCGCACTTTGTCCGGCTCGCGCGGTCCGCCCTCGCCGCCGCGAGATGCACCCCCGCCGACATCTCCTGCGTCTGCTTCACCCGGGGCCCCGGCATGGGCGCGCCCCTCACGTCCGTCGCCGTCGGCGCGCGAACCCTCTCCCTGCTGTGGGACGTGCCCCTCGTCGGCGTGAACCACTGCGTCGGCCACATCGAGATGGGGCGGCACATCACCGGCGCGCAGGACCCCGTCGTCCTGTACGTCAGCGGGGAACTCCCAGGTCATCGCGTACGCGGAGAAGCGGTACCGCATATTCGGCGAGACGCTCGACATGGCCGTGGGGAACTGTCTGGACCGGTTCGCGCGGACCCTCGAGATAAGCAATGATCCTGCGCCGGGGTACAACATCGAGCAGATGGCCAAGAGGGGCAGCCCGGACAGGCTTCTCGATCTGCCGTATACAGTCAAGGGGATGGACTGCTCGTTCTCGGGGATCCTGGCGAGTGCGGATGCGCTGGCCGCGCAGATGAAGGCCGCGGGGGACAAGGCGGATTTCACGGCCGAGGATCTGTGTTTTTCTCTGCAGGAGACGGTGTTTGCGATGCTGGTGGAGATCACGGAGAGGGCCATGGCCCACGTGGGGAGTAGCCAGGTCTTGATTGTAGGTGGCGTGGGGTGCAACGAGCGGTTGCAGGATATGATGGGCGAGATGGCGCGGGAGAGAGGGGCAGCGTGTACGCTACGGACGAGAGGTTCTGCATTGACAATGGCATCATGATCGCGCAGGCGGGCCTGCTGGCGTACAAAGAGGGGTTCAGGACGCCGTTGGAGGAGAGCGTGTGTACGCAGAGGTTTCGGACCGATGAGGTATACGTTGAATGGAGGGATTGAGCACCAGTGGGTTGATGTTGATGAAGGGAAGGACGATGTGATGAATGGATGGAAAATCATGGGACGGCGTTGCGTTGCGTGCATTTGGTGTTGTTGTTTGTTGCCTCTCTTTTATTTCTCTCCATGTACATATTTGTGGCTTCACATCAGAGGCAAAAAGCCTGTTCGTCTGAGGAACTTACCCAAGGTCCGTGCCTAGCTACAAAAAGTCTCGACTGCATGAAAACCTTCTGTTTTGTTATTATAGTCGTGTCGACTATGCCATATACTTCAACCAAACTATTAATCGAACTTTCAACGCCATCATCGTGCCGCATAAATCATCTTCTGATGACAAAGTAAAGGAACCCCCATTTGTGAGCTGTGGTCTAGAACGCCGTATTGAAATAAAAAAAGACATTTACCCAAATTTTCTCATAAACGCAAGTCGTAATCAGCCCTCATCCGTCGATGTGGGCTTGTACATTATCGTGGTGACGTACTGCGTACAGGGACGTGTAAGCATTGTTCTCGTGTCTGTTCGCACAGGAGGCGAGGAAAATGACTTACCTTGTTGTGATATCTCGTCGTCGCCGACACAGCCAGAACGTTGTTCTTGATACTGCTCGTGGCCAAGTGATTGAGAACGGTGTGGTTGGGCATATTCAGCACCGAGTTGTCATCCTTCATGAGCGTAGCGGCGTTGAGGATGGGCTTGCCCAGGAAGCCAGGCAGACTGGGCGGCGTTGGCAATTTCTCGATGGCCCCTACAGCGTTCCTATACGCTGACGAGTCCTCGGGTTGGTCGAAGTCGATGAGGTACTGCGGAACCTGACTAGCGTAGGCATCGGGGGCAGGGACAGGTTTGCCCTTGGGCTTGGCTGGCTCCTTGGCTTGTGGATCTGTTTGGGAAGCGTCGATGTCTATGTCGGCCTGGGACACGCCAGAGCTTTGCTTGGCTTTGAGTAATGCGTCGGGATTTACTTCGATATAGTTGACGAGGTTGTTTCCGAAATCTACTGTTGTTGGCAGGTCGGACGAGGTTTGCATGATACCATCGGCCAAGAAACGAAGATGGTGTGTTCCGGGGAGAATGTACACCGTGGTGGCAAAATGTCCTGGCTTTCCCTCACTTGATTGCCATGGCATGATCAGATTTGGTCCCTGCATGG
This sequence comes from Epichloe scottii, assembly GCA_021950295.1. Taxonomy (NCBI): domain Eukaryota; kingdom Fungi; phylum Ascomycota; class Sordariomycetes; order Hypocreales; family Clavicipitaceae; genus Epichloe; species Epichloe scottii. The sequence continues at coordinate 3,517,964 of CP083247.1, read as the reverse complement.
AAGAAAGATACTGCGCACCAAGACTTTGAAGGCGGCAATAGAAGGGGACACTTACACGGGATGTAGCCGCTGCTTGCGGTTCCATTGAAAAATGGTACCTGTGACATAGATCTTGTCTCCTCCTTGCTTCCACTCAATCTTGGTCGGGACCACAGGTCTCGTCTTGTCCACTCGCAATTCCTCGGACTCGTCGTCGTCGACCGTGGTAGCACTCACGGCGGAGCTCTTCCTTGTCAAGCCATCCGAGGAATCACCCAGCTCTACGTCGGCGAGTCCCTGCTCCGGGGCTAATATTGGGGAGCCAGGTGTGTGAACCTCCTCCTCGATGGGCAGAGGCAGTCGAGGTGGTCCTCTCAGGTACATGTCTGTGACGCTGTTGGATACGAGGTACGGGTCAATGCCGGCAGCTCGCTCGGCGGCAGAGATCTGGGCCTCTCTGTGAGAGCGGAGCGAGCCGGATTCGACAGGGACATCGACGGGTTTGGTGGGCTCGTCTCGGACCGGACGAGCCTCGGTGGGTTTCGACGGGGTTGATATGTTGCTGTGTGGCGAGCCGCTCAATGACGAGACAGCTGTGCCGGGCAAGCTCTTGGGACGGTTGACGATGGTTGAGCCGGTGGCCTGGGCGAGCGAGGGCTCTGGAGGGGCGGCTGAGCTGTGATTGGCGTGGGCGGCGATGGGATTGGTGCGAGCTTCCTTGCGGTGATGAGGCAATAGGTGATGGAGATGAGAGTGGCCGTCGGCGGGAGTCGAGGTGTTGGCGGTTGAGCTGGCAGCATCGTTTGGCGGGGCAGCAGGCGGCGAGCCCGACTTGGCAGCGGACGAATGGTTATTGCCCATGGTCGTCTGGGGATGAGGGGAGCAGTGGTTCGATTGGGCGAGTGGGCGGTTGAGTGAATTGTCGCGTGACGGTGCAGCTCTGGCTCGGGCATGGCAAGTCGAGAGACACCAATACCGACGAGAGGCGGGCAGGCAGTCGATGTTAGGAAGTGGTGGTGGTTGATGGTGGTTGGTTGCTTGGTTGCTTGGTGGGGTTCAACTCTCGAAGCAACCGGGAATCCGGTGTTTGATAAGCCGCTCGGGACTTTTATTGATCCACGGAGCATTGACTCTTCTTGGCCCCACGCATGATTGGCCGGTCGTCAGTGACGCGATCTCACCTCCGCAGCTGCCGCCACCCAAACTCCGCACCGATTTGAAATCATGCGACATCTCCTCAGTATTGGAAATCATGGGTGAGACCAGAAGAGTACGATCTCGCTGGTTATGATTATCAATCGAGCCCTGAAATGACAAAGGTCATGATGAGATGGCGTGCTGAGGTAAACCCTCCGACTGCTTTATATAAACCCCCGAGGCAAAAGCAATCACATATACCTCAGCACGCTGCATCTTAGCCAACGTTTCATCATCACCGGTTCATATTATCCACGCATCTTTCACATCTCTTTTCCCCTTCACGTCCACGTCCAAACCATGGCCGCCGCCCAGCCCGCCACGCCCTCGCGAAATGCCGCCCGAGAGCGCTCTGTGCCGAGGCACGACGTCAAGACCGTCCTGAACTACTTCAAAGAGAACGATGACGGGTCTCCGCCACATCCTACGTATATTGATCGCCCAGAGACATACGATCGCCCCTTTGAGCCCCACCAGGCCACCGTCAGGGATATCGCGGGCGAGGAGGACAGGTACTCGCTTGACAAGCACGGGTTCCAGATTTACGCGCATGTAGCTTCCGAGAGGGCCTTTCTGGACGACGACAAGATCAAGGCGGGATACTATGCTGAAACGGAGAGACTACTCAGGGATGCGTACGTGCCCCGTTGTTCCCACTTACACCGGTTTTTTTTTTCTTTTTTTGGTCGAACCCACGCTGCATCAGGCAGACAACATGTCGCCTCACCGGAAACTGATCATCTCTGCATCGCTGAAGAACCGGCGCCTCCAAAGTCTTCATCTTCGACCACACCGTTCGCCGCCATCCCCCGGCCAGGACAAAGACCGCGCCGCCCGCGGTCCAGTCCAGCGCGTCCACATCGACCAGTCCTACGACGCGTCCCTCTCGCGTGTACGGTACCACCTCCCCGACGAGGCAGATGCCCTCCTCAAGGGCCGCGTGCAAATCATCAACGTGTGGCGGCCCATCAGGACGATTGAGCGGGACCCGCTGGCCATCGCGGAGGCCGATTCCGTGCCGGACTCGGACCTCGTTGTCACGGAGCTGATTTATCCTGACAGAAGGGGGAGACGTATGCCGTGAGACATAATGCGAGCCATAAGTGGGTGTACAGGTCTGGCTTGTCGCCAGAGCAGGTCATTCTCATCAAATGCTTCGATAGCAAGAAGGATGGGCGGGCCAGACGGGTGCCGCACACGGCGTTTGAGGATACTGGCGCGAGGAAGGATGCGCCTGCTCGGGAGAGCATCGAGGTGAGGGCTTTGGTGTTCCATGAGGATGATGTGGATTGAGCAGTCAAGAAAGGGGGCTGTATGCTATGTAATGTCGGTTCAATTATGAAATACGATTCATGTTCTTATCTCAACAACCGTAAGACCAAAACGCAGAGATGCTCAACAGCAAGCCAGCCATGACGGGGCATGCCAACATTTCAACTCCGAACAACAACCCATCCACCTCTACTCCCGGGGCTGAACAAACGCCGCAAACACCCTCGGCGTCGTCACAAGCTGCGCAAAGTAGCTCTTATGCGGATGCTCCCCAATCTTGGTATCCAGGTCCAGGATGTGCCTCAGCTGGGAGTGCTTCCTGCCCGGATAAAACGAGACCTCGAGGCCCGACTCCTTCACGACCGCCGGGTGCGTGACCTCCTCCAACACGCCCTTCATGTTCTCTAGGATCTGCCTGTCCCTGTCCCTGACGGAGCCGCTTTTCGACGTGGCGAGGAATAGGTTGCGCACGCCGAGGGCGATGATGATTTTCTGCTCCGCGTCCAGCTCGCTGTATTTTGGGCTCGCGGAGGAGGGGTCCTTGATCATGTCGTGGAAGGAGAGGATGGCGCGCCATTGTGAGGGGATGTCTTGTTCTTTTTCGTCTTCGTCTTCACCGTCTTGATCGTCTTGATCGTCATCATCATCATCATCATCATCTTCTTCTTCTTCTTCTTCTTCTTCTTCTTCTTCTTCTGATTCCTCATCTGATCCTTGATCAGAGACGTCTTCTTTACCCAAATCCTCCTCTGAAAATTCTTCTGGATCGCATCGCTCGACACGCGGCGTCTTAGACGGCTCGTGGTCATCTCCATGCTTTCTCTTGATTGGCTTGGCTCCCAGCTGGGCCGAAGATGGGTTCGTGTCCGCAGCCGGTGCAGCATCCTTGCCCGGGGAGTGCGACGGAGTCATGTCCGAATGGCGTTCCATGGCTCAGGAGTTGCCCTTCAAGAGGCGGTGTATCGTAGAGCCGCGGGTGGTAGTCTATTGGGATAAATTGATGCTATTCAGAGGGCGTTGAATCGCGGAAAACGTCGGCGCCGCGCCACGAGTTGTGTGGCGCAAACTTGGATACCCGACATGGGAATAGATGGACCAATCGACCAACATTGGACAAGATGCGCAGAACTGACGGGAAATTTCAAGCTTTCCTGCTGTGGCGGACCGGACCTTCCTCCACAAATCACAGTCGCCACCATGACACCTCCCCGCCCACGCGGCATTCAGGCATTCAATAATAATTAACCTTCACAACGTCTTCTCAAATTCAAGCAATGTACACGTTTCATCGCGACGCAGCGCGACCCAACGCACAATGGGCGACGCCAACTCCTCATTCATCACCACCCTCACCCACGTCGTCAAGACCATCTGGTCCCTCCCTGGGCGCGGTACACGGCCCTCCTGATCAGCAGCATCGCCTTGCCCCTGCGCACGCTGTGGATTCCCTTCTCGTACCTCGCCGGGGGTCTGCGGGCTCTTTTTGCGCCGGCAGCGCATGTGCTCTCGCATGTAGCCGGCTGGGCTACCGCCGCCGCAGGGTTTCTCGTCAGTCTCGAGGTAATGGGCCATTCTCCGCGGAAACCTCTGCTTTCAAATCTATTGTTGAACTTGCAAACAAGTGCTAATGAAGCCATCGCATCGCCTAGCCGCTGTACACATTCGTAAGACTTTCAAACACGATGCTGTTCTGTCCCTTATTCTCCTACCGTCGGGATCAAGATTCTCTTCCCCGTCGCAATGAAACATGGAAGAAGGAAAAAGACCAAGCTGATTAATCCCTTGCACTCCACAGTTCAGCATAGCCGCCCTCATAGGCGTCATAGCAGGCGTCCTCACAGCAAACGCCTCCGCCATCCTCGCAACCTCGTTCAACATGCAAGACCACGACCAGCACGCCTCCCGCAAAGCCTACCAGAAGAACTGTGCCCTCGAAAACCAGTACATCAAGGAAAACCAGTACCTCAAAGACCAATACCTCAAAGACCAGTACCTCTCGGCGGGCGAGCAAACACATCTCGGCCTCGAACCAGACTGGCGCTGGGCCGACCCGGCTTCTTCCCCGTCGCCCAACTCTGCGCGGTTTCGACACATTTCTAGTGTGCAGGCGCAGACGATTCATGAGGAAGAGGATGATTCCGAGCAGTAATCTGGGTTAACCCTGCTCTTTGTTCCAGAAGGTGGCCACGCCACTTGGGCAATTGAATGGCAGTGTATTCCCATCTTGTACTTGTATTATTGTTATAACTTCGCTGTCTCTTCTCTCGCGCTACTTGTTTCCCTGTTTCATGTGCGATGATTTCAAGATGCACCATTTCAAGATTCCCCTCAATTCATGCAAGCCACGACCTTCTTTGCTCGTTTACTTTTTGATCATCTAATAAAAACAAGTTTCATGGTAAAGAAACTGCACCGCACTGACTGCACTGCACTGGGTCCTGATGTCTTCGAATTCAATCTTGCGTTTTGGTTCTTTTTGTCCTCAGCGACGGTATACTTCTCTGCTCCTTTGGTGTGCGGGTGAGCGACTTCGACTCCTCGTCCTCCTATCGCGATCATTCCATCTCTCCTTGTCGGCATACCGACGTCGGTCATCCCGCGGCGGGCGCTCGTCCCTCCGTCGACCAGCAGCAGCACCACCACCACCACCGCCACCCTCCGCCGCATCGCCTCGGTATGCCGGGATATACGTGTCTACATCGGCAGCGCCTGGGCCCGGACCACCCCGTCCAGGAACACGGTTCCTCCGAAATTCCGCCTCGTCCCTGTTCCCCGGTCGGTCTTGCGGGGGCCGAGCGTGTGGCCCGCGATCTCTTTGCCATGCTGGCCGTCTGTCGTCTCTGTACCGGCTGCCATTGGCGCCGTTCCGCCCGTATCCATCTCCAGTGTTGAAGCCGGCCGTGGCGCCATTCGCATCGGGACCAACACCTACTGTGCCGCCCTTGGGTGCAGGCGGCAGGTTGGCTTTGCGATCGTGAAACTTTCTTCGGTCGAGCTCGTGGCTGTCTTCGTACGTTGGGATGTCTTCGGGAGCCATGGGCAGCGGGGCCATTTTGAAGTAGGGGTGTTCCAGCGCATCTACGGCGTTGATCCGAGTGCGCCAGTCCAGTTTGAGGAGCTCTCTTAGAAGTGAAATGGCACCAGAGCCGTACCTAGCCACCATGTCAGTCGGTCGAGCTGGATTGAATGGACACCGTTACGGTATGGTATGGTACATACTCTCTGAAACGGTTGGACAGATTCCCCGGTCGAGGTCGCGGCGACAGATGCTCTCCGCCAGGGAGCTGTTTCCATCCAGGCATCACGTCGTCGCTGGGCGACCCCATGAGATCCCAAATCAAGTCGAGCTGATGGGCGTCGCTCTCGCCGGCAACAATGGGCTTTCCGACAAGCATTTCGCCAAATACACAGCTGTCCGCGGTCAGTCTTGTGGGCTGCTCCGTCGAAGAAAAAAATTGTCGTAACGGGGCTGCATTCAGTCTTACCCAACACCCCACACATCAATGGCCGTGGTATACTGCCTCAACTGGAGCAGCAGCTCAGGCGGTCGGTACCATCGCGTGACGACCAGGCCCGTGTAATCTCTGCGTCCGTCACCCATCGGTCGTCCGGCCCGTGGCGTAGGGCCGTCGTAGTGTCTGGCCAGACCGAAGTCGGCGATCTGCAGTAAGCCCTGATTGTCAATCAAGAGATTGGCTGCCTTCATGTCTCGGTGGAGGATGTGATTGTCGTGGAGATAGCAGAGGCCCTCGAGCAACTGCTTCAAATAGCACTTGATCTGGGCTTCCTTGAAATGAACCGAAGGATTGTCGAGCAGCCCGGACAAATCGTGATCCATATAAGGCGTGGCCATGTACATGATGGGCTTTTTCCGCTTATCGGCTTGTATCCGAGTTAATAACGAACAAAAGTATTTTCGTGCTGGTTGGTGGAAACCCACTTGGTCGCGAAGGGTGCTCAACAGCCATGTCTTCGAGTCGAAGTATATTTTTATGCGACAACAATTTCAAAAGTTTGATCTCTCGCAGAGCAGTAATGGGAAACTAGGCGCAGCCGATTTTGTCAACATGTCGTCGGTCTGCAAAGCAAGGGGCGGGCGGATCGGAACGGAGCATGCATGGATGCATACATACATACCCCATCTTTTTCGTGATGCATGATGATCTTCTTGAGCGCAATGAGGGCCCCCGTCTTTTTCGAGCGGGCCTTGTGAACCTCGCTGTGGGTTTTCCTGGTTTTTAGTATCATGCATGCACACACCCAACCAGCCTTGAACAGCGCATCACGCGTTGGACACGCTGGGTCCAGAAACGTACCCGAAAGTCCCTTCGCCCAGCTTGCCCAGCAGCTCATAGTCGGATATGCGCGAGCAGCCTGCAAAGCTGTGCTTGGGTCTGAGGTGGTTGAGAGCGTACGTGTGCGGCGATGTGCCGTTGGGCGTCTTCTCGGACGGGCGATCCATGGTGGCGGCGGCCATGGGAAAGCAAAGGCGGCTTGCGAAGAGGGTGAAGCAAAGAATTTTTTTCAAAATCGAGCCAAGGGCGTCAGTGTTTCCAACAAAGCGCGCGGGCGGTCGCGCGGGCGGGCGGTCGAACAGGACGAGTTTTAGGATGGCATCGCCGTGTTGGCGTGTTGGCGATTGATGGTGGTCTCTGCGCGATGCGGATGCGGCGCGTTGGGAGAGACGGACGGACAATTCAATTCCCAGTGTCGTGCGACTGCGAAGGGGGTTTGCGACAAAGCACGTGGCGGCGAAAGGGTTGAGGAGAGAGAGAGTTTGCTAGGTTGCATGACGCAAGATGGATGTAAGCTCCGCTCGTACTCCGTACATACGGTCCATCGCACCACTCACCCTGTCTAGCGGGTGAGATGAGAAGGAGAGAAGTCTCGAGTACGGATCCGTAATGAGAAGGGACGAGACATCATCAACAGTCTACTCCGTATGATGCGGGGTGTTGGGCCCATTATTGATTGAACACAGGCATCATCGTTATGAGCTTGGATTAGTATCATAAGACAGATGGGTGCAGGGTGGGCGAGTCGGCGCGCCCACAAAACAGAGCCACTTGAAAAGAAATATTACTCACAGCAGCCTCACTCTCACTCTCACTCTCACTCACTCTCACTCACTCTCACTCTCTCTCTCTCTCTCTCTCTCTCTCTCTCTCTCTCTCTCTCTCTCTCTCCCGTCTCCCGTCTCATTCCGTCTCATCTCCCTCCCTCATCGGAACCCCACGGGCCACCACTGCACTGCACTTCCATTTCCATTACCCCTCGCAAACTCGCGCCAGCGAATCCCCACGCAGCAAATGACTAAAAAAACCCCAAACCCCCGCCGGCATCCAATCCGCGCGCATCCCGTCGATCGGCGCCTCCGCCGTTCTGCAAGTGCCGCCGGCCCCCGGGCATCGGACCCGTCAGTGGTGTGTAAGATGGAATTTTTTTTTTCTATTCTGCATTCTGTAAATAAACCCACTTGAGTTTGCACGTAGTTGGTCGGGGCCGTTCTCTCCAATCGCCGCTCAACCTGGCCTCCATCTCGCTTTCACCTCCTTCCTTCGCCCTCACAATCCCGCGACAAACCCAACAACCATGGCGCCGTCCTCGACGCTCCCTGATCAATCCACTGGTCTGCCGGAGTCGCGCGTCCTCATCATCGGCACCGGCGGCACGATATGCATGCAAGAAGGCCCCGATGGCCTGGCCCCCAGCGAGGGCTTCCTCGATAGCGCCATGGCGCCGAGGCCGACCTTTAACGACATGTCCGGCCAAGATGGTGTGTCCTTTCTTCTTCTTCTTCTTCTTCTTCTTCCTCTCCCCTCGCAATCACTTTATTCTCATCGTTGATGGCATCACGTTTGTTCCCATCGATATATCCTTCTTGAACCGCAACTCCAACCTCCCTCCCCTCCTCCCCCTCCCCTCATCAACACCAAACAACCAAGACCAAACCACCAAGACCCAAAACCCATGACGGCAATGCTGACTCCTCCTCTCTCTACAAAGTCAAGCTCCAAGCCTACCGACAAGGCCACCTCCTCTCCCTCGACTCCCTCCGCACCCCGCCAACCTCCCACAACCGCCACATCCGCTACTCCATCCTCGAATTCACCCCCTCCTCGACTCCTCCTCCATCTCCGCCGCCGACTGGGCCGCCATGGCCTCGTGCGTCAAGGAAAACTACCACCTCTTCGACGGCTTCGTCATCCTCCACGGCACCGACTCCCTCGCCTACACCGCCTCGGCCCTCTCCTTCATCATGTCCAACCTCGGCAAGCCCGTCATCCTGACGGGTTCCCAGGCCCCCATCTTCGCGCTGCAGTCCGACGCCGTCGACAACCTCCTCGGGTCGCTCATCATCGCCGGCACCTTCGTCATACCCGAGGTCGGCCTCTTCTTCCACCACAAGCTCTACAGGGGCAACCGGACCACAAAGGTCAGCTCCGCCGCCTTCGAGGCCTTTGCCTCGCCCAACCTCGATCCCCTGGCCAAGGTCAACGGCCTCGGCATCACCGTCAACTGGTCTCTTGTGCTGCGCCCGACGTCCATCGCCGAGTTCCAGGTCCAGCAGCACCTCGACACGACCCACGTCGCCTGCCTGCGTGTCTTCCCCGGCATCAAGCCCGAGATGATCGACGCCGTGCTCCACCTCCCCCATCTGAGGGGCCTGATCCTCGAAACCTTTGGCATGGGCAACGTCCCCGGCGGCCCCGACGGGCGCCTCACGCGCGTCATCCGCGCCGCCGTCGAGCGCGGCGTCATCGTCGTCAACGTCTCCCAGTGCGTGAGCGGCTTCGTCTCCCCGTCTACGCCCCGGGCACGCAGCTCGGTCGCGCAGGCGTCATCTTTGGCCTCGACCTCACCCCCGAGGCGGCCCTCACCAAGCTCTCCTACCTGCTTGCCCTGCCCAATCTCACCAGCAAGGACATCACCCGCGACTTCTCCCGCTCTCTGCGCGGCGAAATGACCGAGATTGCCCACCCGACCTTTTCTCATCCCGCCGCGCCCCTGGAGGATCCCGCATCGCGTCTCACCGCAACAGAGTCGGCTTTCACGGCCCTCGGATACGCCATCCAGAATGGGGAAATGTCCGTCGTCAAGCAGCTGCTCGCCGGAGACGGCAGCCGGCTCCTCAAAACGGCAGACTATGCTGGCAACACGGCTGTTCATTTGGCTGCCGTGAGTGGCAACACCGACATCATGCTGGAACTCCTCAAGCAGGGCGCGAGCGTCCACGAGAGAAATCGTGCCGACAACTCACCTCTCTTTCTGGCAACCTTGTCTGGCAACGACATTTGTGCCGACTTGTTGCGCTCTGCCGGCGCTCATCTCTCCATGGAGGAGATCGAACGAGGACCTCTGGCCAAATATAGACGGGACAGGCATGCGTGAACTTTGCTGGTAGAGAGACAGATGCTAGATTATGGCGTTGCGTGAATGCGAGTTTTTGTTTGGGTCGTCTTTTTTTAATTGGTTTTTTTACACGGCAGATGAATCGCATCGTGGTAGGTGAGTCATCTGAAAGTCCAAGGATAGAACAAAATGATAGAGCGCAACGACTTTTCAATCACTACATGCACTTGCCAGCTTCACAGGACACTTCATCACCAGAATACGACAGAGTGCGCTTGTCAAAACTCCTTCATCAGAGTGTAAGCCATGTTTTCCGTATAGCTACTTTAGTGTTTGAAAGCCCAACGTAGCTAGCTGCCCCCGTGTATCCAGAGTCTCTACCCTTCTCTTGTTGGTCACTACTAGGTATGCGAAACCGTAAACAAGCCAGCCGTGAAGTAGGCCATGGCTTGCGACACCCCGACGCCACCTCAATTCAAAAGCATGCCGCCTTTTCCCCTTGATACCACGTTTGGTATAGCTGCATATCATTTGCGTCAACATGCTCATCGAAGGAACAAATCCCCGACACCGTTTCTCAGAGACCTGGTCCTATCCACGTGGTCCAGACCGAGAAAGTCGTCCTCGGGTGCTGCCAAGTTCCATAACTCATCATCTGCCGCCGCTTACATTAGTCATCACTCCAAATCAATTCCATTCCAGGTTCTGCTGGCGGGTGGGTAGTAAGAGAGAACTTACCATCATTGAGATACTGCGGTTTCGAGTAGTTCGATCGACGGACGACCGCAAATTTAATCTTCTCAAAGCTCTTGCCCTTGAGGCCAGTGCGTTTCTCGAGACGCTTCTTGGTGTCTACGAATTTCTCGCCCTCTATCAGAACAAACTTGAAAGGCACTCCGTGGACTCTGTTGACTTCATTCTGGAAATGAAAGACTTGGATGAAGTTCTCTTCGGCGGCAGCTGCCTCTTCTTCCGTGACTCGCTCGGCATAGATCTGCGTGTACTCATTGAAATTCATGACAGGATGTTCTCTTCGCGGCTCACGGTAGAATCTGTTTGCGCTCGCCTCGTATACCCTTATTCTCCCACCTTCTTGCTCGTCAGGTATTTGGGCCTTTTTGATCAGTGCTTGGATGACGTCTTCTATAGTTCCAATCTTGGGAACAAGCAAGTCGAAGTGATCCTATGTATCAGTTTGTCAGTCAACAAGGGGCATTCAAAATGTCCACGGTGCGACACTGGCGTTGCGCACCTCTTTTGTGATTCCCTCGCTCAGCCATGTAAGCTTTATGCTCTTCTTGGTGTCCAACTCGGCCAAGCTCATCTCCAACACCTCAAAGTAAAAGGCATCTCCTCTTTGACTAGGGTTGACAGTGCTTGAGCCCATGGGATTCAGTATCTGTCTCAAGCTGGGGTTGGTACCGCGCCGAACCGGGGCCTTGGGGTTGTTTGTCGCAGCGTTCACCGTCCACAAGCGAATATGGGTCGGTTCAGTATTCAAGTACGTTCCGACGCGCTCTGATAATTTGTCATAATTAATCTTTGAATTGAGCACCAGGTCGAATGGTTGATACTGTTCTTGCTCGCATCTGGTCGGGTGAGGGTGGAACCTCACTGTCCTCTTGTTCTCCAAAAAGTCATAGTATTCACGGGCATCTTCAAATCGGTCCGATGTGCGTAATCTGCACAATGTCAGTTGCTTGAGAGGTCCAAAACCAGAGGTTTGTAGCAAGACAACAACCAAAGAGAAAGAACTCACGGCTCTTGCAGAGACTTTTCCTGTGATTGGAGTTGTTCTGCTTGGCGGGCAGAGGATCTTTGGAAGCAGATAATGTCACCATCTTGCAGCTCGGCAACCTTCAATGTCTGCTTCGCCTTCAGGGGCTCGATCATGGTGGGTTTGATTTCCTATTCGAGTCAGCATAAAGCTCATTGCTTTCCTTGTCCCGTGCCGCGACGACGACCAAGATGAGAGAAACCAAGCTCACCTCCCAAAGTAGGAGCTTATCATCTGCAGGTAGCTTTTCACCCCACCCCATCTTCTCCATGATCTGAGGTACCAGGTCGTCAACCTTCTTTTCCTTGCCAATGTACGTGTGTCCTATTCCCCGCAGCGTCTGTTGTTCACTGTCAAAGTGTTTGAGGAAGAGAAGAATTGTGTCATTCTTGACGACTACACCATTTGACTGGCTCTGGTAGGATGGCCAGATTGGCTGACCGTCAGAGTCCAATTCTTCCGCCACTTCTGCCCAAACCCGTAGACTGTTATCACGATGAGCTGCAGAGCGACTATAGACTTCTTCGACAGTGGGGCGCAGATCCATTATCGGTTGATCAGGCCGAATGGTCTTGTTTTGCCGATTTACCATTAGCCAAAGGCGGATTTTGCGAGCGTCTTGACCCATGTCCTCGGCCACCTGAGCTGTGAACTCTTCCATTGTCATGTTTCGGCGGATGCGATAAGACCTCGGTGAAGCCTCATCCACTTCTTGATTGGGGTCAAAGGTACAGAGGTCAGTGGCACCATACTGACGGAACGTATCGTCAGTGATGACCTTGGCCATCATGTATAGGTGAGCTTCTCTCTGCTCACGTCTGCGGGCCTCTTTCATCGCATTTTCTTCTTCAACCCGTTGTTCTGCAAGGACTGGTCAGCGCACGCATTGCCAGGGGGATTTGTCAGATTGAACAGGGAAAGCCACGTACGCAAGTGCTGAGGAATGTCGTTCTTCTGTACCTGACAGAGAATCTTGTCAAGTTTTGACTGACGAATATACACCAACATGTAGGCACTGTTCTGGCGGATGACGGGTGGCTTTTTCTGGAGAGGAGGTCGGTGTCCGTTTGAGGTCCTGTACTCTCCTCCGAAATTCTCTTCCAGCACTTCTCGAGAAGTGGCCCTGGTTACTTTGTCATCATCATACCTATAAAACCAGCCATCCTTTTCAGGCTTGATGAATGCATAATAATGACCGGCGTTGAGATCGCCGCTGTGAACAAGGACGCCGTGCAACTGATAGGTCCAAGGCTCGGACTTGTCAGCATCCTCTATCAGATATGGCGCAGCGTCAAAAACGTCCGGGAACTCGTAGCGGTCGTTAATCTTCATCATCATGTCTCTTTGAATATCATACTCAAATCGCTTGAGTTGCAGGTGGAGAACGTCTGGAAAGCTTGTGAAGATGACACCCTTGTTGGCGTCCTGCAGCTTGTGCTCGTCCCCGGCAAAGTACTGATTTTCTCCATCCATTTTTTCGACCTGAATATAGTCCTGGAAACTTTCGAGCAAGTTATTGTTGCCGCTGACGTTAAGCTGGATGTCCCAAAAGTCCTCAATGCGGCTTGATTCATAGTCCACGTTGATACATGAAATATAAGTCTTGATCTTACCGCTGAACATCTCCGGGAGGACATTTTCGGCCTTTGTGCCCTTCATTTTCTCCTCCATTCGCTCCATCAGTTTTCTTGACAATTCTTGAACGTCCTGCTGCTCGAAAATATGACGAGTCTCCCAACCGAATGATTTTGTCAATTCATTGGTACCAACAGCCTGGTCGGACGTTTGAAGTTGATAAAATAGTCGTTGAAGGGTGTAAGCAGAGTTGTGCATACTCTCATCATTCTCGGTGGGAATCTCATACACGGCCTGCTTCGAATTAATGATATGGCTCGCCACACAACGCTTCAAAATAGGGTCATACCTTGCGAAAAGCGTTGGTAAAATACAGCGACTGGAGCAGACTGTTAAGGTAGCATGTAGCGCCTTGGTTCTTGAGACCCACGTAGCCAGTCTCCTTCTTAGAATCGTAATTGATGAAGTTGTGCCACAAAACACCAGTCTCATCCTCGACGATACGCACATAGGCTGTTATGTTGGCAACGTCATCTTCGCAGAGGGGTCGTGTACCGTGTTGCCATGGCACATTGAACATTCTCCTGTGCTCTACAAAGCGCGTGAACCCCCAGTCGCCTTCCTCTTTTGTGAATCTGTGATGCGCTGCGTGATGAGCGCGTAGGCTAGGATCGTTGGGATTCCACAAGACCAGGGAAAACTGCACACAGCAGCTCCAGTTTTCGGGGATAGCATCTGCCTCGAACCCGTGCTCTAGGTATATAGAACACTGGTCTGTGTTGTTGCCGTGAGGAAAGAGGAGAATTCGCCTAGGATATAGTCAGAATCAGGTTTCACAGCCAGCCTCTTTACCAATTGGCTTCATTCAATATGCTCAGGATCAAGTTTTGTGACGCACCATGGATAGCCACCAGCCTGGAAAACGGGACCATGCTCCTTCTTTCCCATATTTCTCCAGTTTTCAACGGTCCAGGTATTGTAGACATCGTCGAGGATTTTGGGTTCGTCCGATAGGGAGGCAAAGCCACCTCTCTCATAGCCTCATCTAGTACTTGCGTGTCAGCTTGATTGTCTCGCCTTAAGACCGGTGGGCGTGAAGCATACAATCGTTGGCTAGAGGAAGGTCCTGGAGTTGCTGATCTGAATCGCCTTGCTCGGGGCCGTCGGGGTTGATGATGGCTACGGAATCTTTCTCGGGAGCGTTGGCGACACCGACATAGTCGTCCGTGTCCACCACCATCTCACTTGGGGAGTCGACATTGTAGCTCTGATTTTCAACCAATTTGTCAGTCTTCGATTTGCTGCGGTAGGGCAGATAGCGGGTGCCACAGAACATGATGGGCTAAAGATTTTCGAGCAAGGAAGAGAGAAGGAATGATGAGCGTGCGCCGAGGCCGGGCCAAAGGCGTTCTGGTTGCAACCTCACAAGATAGATATATCTTGGGGGCGTGCCGACGTTGATGGGTAGACGTTGTCTGAAGAACCGTCTTATGAGCACCGCGGGAATTGAGTAGGGAAACTGCGCCGCACGGTAACTGTCCAAGTGCCTAGCAATGCAATGACTGCCGTTTCCACTTGAACACGCAAGCACGCAGGAAAGAGGATGCTATCACGGCAAGTCGTGATTGAAGACGGTTGCCCAGCGCAGACAAGCCGAGGCGTGACTGCACAAAAGCATGTAACTGAGGCAATCGGCGCCGACAAATCCAACGAGGGCTTTAGGGAAGGTGCAGCGCAAAATGGAAGACCTTTTCTTGGTCTCGTGAATCTCTTACCATCTTGACGGCGGCCGGCAGGGCGTGAAGCTCCACAGCACCCGAGTTTTCTGTTCAAGAATTCGCACAGCCAAAGGCTACGGCTGGCAGACACGGGACCGGTCTGAAAAAGGAGACGTCGACGCCGGATGTGCAAGTCGTGGGTTGATCGCAGGTTGTCAGGAACGCCCTAGTGTCTTGCAGTCGGCAGTCGGAGGAGGTCGTGGTTTCAAGGTCTACCGCAGAGTCGACGAGGCCCAGCACAGCCTTTCCGAATACGCGGCGGCCGATTCGGTGGAAGAATTGCGGCAGGGGAAGGTACGGACGGACGTGCCTGCGCAAGCGATGAATGTGAGCAATGACACGTTTCGAGGTTGAGTCTTTGATGGTAATGGGGGAACGGGGGGTTGAAAGACTACGACGGCGGCGGCGAATACGACGACGATGGCGACGTCAGGCATATCACGCATTCGACAGCAGCAGGGCGCTGCTAGGAGCGCTGCTAGCTCGAGGCAGAGGTTTTGGTGCATGCCGGGCTGGGAAAACCTCGGTGTCAGTGCGGGGTGTCGCGTCGCAGCAGTAGGCAAACGAATTTACTGAGCGCCTGCCTCGTTCCGACGTCGACCTGGAGTCTGGTGTTTGAACACTGGGAAGAAAACTGGCTCACGACGGCCAAGATAGGAACTACCAAGGTGAAATGTTCCCCTCAACAGCATCCACTGACTGACTGACAAGCGGTGGCATCTTCGCATCAGTCGGCCACAGTCACAGTTGCGGTGACGACCATATTTTCACTCAGAGTTGCATTCCCCAACAGTCCCGATATCCTTCCTGAAAGCTGGAATCATTCATCACATTCTGACATTGCTGGGAAGCAGACCAGCAGCCAAAGTCATGTAGAGCGCTGCGCCGTCTCATCACAAAAGTGCTTGGTCTTGTGCTTGGTCTTGGAAGGAACGGAGTGCAATGGTTGGTCCTCTCATTCCCAGATGACATCCGGGCCAATCCCGCACGGCCGCGCCCCTCGGCTCGCCACTTGGCCACCCATTTGCTTGCAGCCCCGAGACCGCACCGGGAATGACAAGCGACAGCAAAACTCAAGCTAAGACGTGCAGTAGTGCATTTATTCTACCGCAGCCAGGAGTCAGTCTGGTCCAGATGGTCCGGATGCAAATCGCCTGCGGCGCGTAACCCCAGAATTGGGCATGTTCGTGGCTCTCACCTCGGGGCAGTTGGGCTTTAAAGTTTGTTTTACTTACCAGACTGACTGCACTGCTACAATCATCATTCATGCATGTGCCGCGCGACCACGACAGCTCCTCCTCATCCAGCATAACATGGATCCCTCTCCCGCCTCTAGACCCCTTCGAACCTGCAATTCCCCTCTTCCCCCGTCTTCCTAATTCCCTCATATCCATAAATTGATACTGGTCATCTGTGCATCCTTCGTCGTTGCTTTCCCAGGGTTGCAAAAGTCTCCACCTGCTCTTACCCGGTTCCCTTCAAGAGGAGCACACGGCCGATCTCGCTTCCAAGCTATTCCCGAGATTAAAACAGTCATCAATTGCATGGAACCCAAATCATGTTCTCCCTCGCGCTGCGCAGCACCAGGAAACGATGCAGACTGAACGGACGTGATGCCCTGAGCACAGCTGCAAGAGCTGTTGTCGTTTGGCCAGGATGGGAGGCTTCACCAACCATGTGTCCACGACATGGGCTACTACAGCAGTCGCGCAAAGCTAGCAATGGCACATGGCGCCCTGTGTCTGTCCTAGACGAGTATGTTTTGACTTATCTTCCAACTCGATCCAGCAAGTTATACTGACGTATCGTCTCTGCGTGCAGATGGGTAGCAAGAGAAGCAAGGCCCATCAGCTTGCGACAGCTCATGGTCTTTGGACGCTCCTTGACAGAATCGCGACTCATCAGCTCGGCAAACTATGTTAGGACAGAGCTTCCAGCAAGGTAAGGCCGTGTCATCATGTTCTATTTGCTCTCGACATTGTCGCCAAAGTTAACTTTTGTAATTATGTAGAATAGCCCATCGTCTCCGTGACATGCAGCAGCTGCCCTACGTCGTCGTCACCAACCCACACATCAACGAAGTCTACGACCTATACTACAATGCCTTTGACCAATTCCGGAAGATGAAAGAAATCAAGACACTGGAGGACAACGAGAAGCTCTGCGACATCATCAGCCTTAACCTCAAGGGGCACCTGACTGTGATCCCCAAGCTAGCCATGGGGATCCTCGAATGCGGCAGCCTCATGGACCCCAAAAACCTCGACAAATTCATGAACACTATACTTCGATCCGTATGTTGTCATTGCCACTTCCTAACCTCATAACCCCCCAATCTTTCCCCCTTGCACCGCTAACGCTTGCCATGGACACCCAACAGCGCATCTCCCGTCGTGTCATCGCCGAGCAACACCTCTCCCTCACAGAAACCTTCAACTCACCCTACTTCTCACCCGGCGCTAAACTCTCCGAGTCTGACTTCATTGGCGAAGTCTTCATCCGCTGCTCCGCCAAAGATGTCATCGAGCGATGCGCCAAAGCCGTCACAGCCCTCGCCCGGTCCACCAACGGCCCTGGCGTGCCCATTCCCGAAATCAACGTCGTAGGCCACCTCGACGCCAGCTTCCTTACATCCTCAGCCACATAGAATACATTGTCGGCGAGCTCCTCCGCAACTCCGTCCAAGCGGTGATTGAGCGCCACCAGAAACGAAACATCGCTTCGGCCCCTTCCCCGTCGAAGTGACCATATGCGAGGCCCAAGAACACGTCATATTCCGCATCTCTGACCGCGGCGGCGGCATCCCTCGCGCAGAACTCCCCTACCTATGGTCCTTCTCCAAGGGTCCCAACTCACAGCATCGACTCGAGAATTTAGGCCAAGTGCCTCGCATGGCGGCCACCATGCAAGAACTCCATATAGAAGACGAATTAGGCCGCGCCGATCTCAAAACCCCCACGTACCAGAGCTCTCATTCCTCCCTTTCCTCCCTGTCAAGTAGACCCCCGGTCTGCGATTAGGCATGGGTCTCCCCCTGAGTAGAGTATACGCCGAATACTGGGCGGGGAATCTAAACCTGCACAGTCTAGAAGGCTACGGCGTAGATGCCTTCTTGCAAATATCAAGATTGGGCAATAAGAACGAACAGCTTGTGACGAGAGCGAGCATGGATTCCGTCTAAGCTAGCTTGGATACACTATTCTTCTACTTTTGCATTCCGCTTGATAAATATTGGGCATCGATGGGAGAGGAGGGGGCCGGTGATTTTGACGACATTTACTCTTGTCTTCAGTTCAGCATTGCTCCGGGGAAATCAGAAGCGGATAGTGAGTCATATCAGGACATATGGGTTAGCGTATTGGGAATATCAGATAAAGCGTGGGTGGCAGGCAGTCAGACCGCATGGGGTGACTGGACTTTATTTATATTTTTCGAACCCTTGTGCTGTTGGTCTACTGCAGTCTCCTTCAAAATTCACTTTTCAATGCCTTGTTTGCTTTTGCTTATCGCATTTATCCGAGATGAGGACTGACAGACAAGAGACGGGACAAACTACAGCAAACCAAACACAAGCATCTCAAATGCTCGTTGCACATGTACATCGCGTTATTTACAGCGAAGCCTGAATTATGGAATCGTGTGACTGAAACTATATCCACCAACTTAAATACCTAGCTGACTGCGAAACGAGGATTTGAGTATAAACCGAGCAAACAAAGATAAGGCTGCATACATAATGAAAAGAAAAGAGAAAAGAGGTTGCATTCCACGCCCTCACCCCCTAATTTCGTGCTAGTAAGAAATTCAGGAGGCCATACTTTTCTTTCCTAACTACCCAGTCCATCAAGAGACCCAGGAGACATCAAGAATCAAGAATGTGACCCCTATGCTTCTGTTGATTGCTGTCTACTCGAGTCCGATGGGTGAACACACACGCTAGAGTCCTCATAAAAAACCCCAATGGCCCTAGCAGATTTCGTAAGCATTCATAAATGCCTGTTTTTTTCCCTCCTTGGTGGCATTAGTAGACCGTTATTGTGAGATATGCCATGCTCCTTCCAACTCCAAGCCTCCAGGACGGAGCACACGAGCGAAAGAAACAATGGCAAACCTGAACAACACCAGCATCGCTTGCTTATGAAAACATTCTGTACTTAACGGCGACCGTGGCTGCGAACGGCGCTGCCCTGCATCTGCTCGAGCTCGGTTTCCAACTGCTTGATCTGAGCGTGGGTCTGTTCGAGATCCTTGTTGAGGCGGTCGCGCTCGGCAATGAGCTTCTGCTCCCACTGTCGGAATCGCTGCTCCTCGATCTTGACTTGTTCGGTGAAACGCTTGCGCAGGGCCTCCTCTTCCTCCTTGAACTTGGGGTTGTCCAACTTGCGAGGACGGGCTTCGCCGAACTTGCGCGTCTCCATTTGCTGAGCGCGATAAGCCTCATAGTGCAGCTCCTCGGTGGTGTGAATAAGGTCCAGCATGTGGGTTCGGATCAGGATGGATCGCAGCTTCTTGAAGTCACAGTGGTCTTCGTTCTCCACCTCGGCAACACCCCAGGAGTATTGGCGGCCCTTGACGATGCGACCATCGCTGGCTTTGACATCCTTCTCGGAACCAATGACGGCGAAGGGCATGGCGGCCATGAGGCTTCGGGCGTGCTGAGCGGCAGCTTCATCGTCCTCCTCGATCGGGGGCTGGTAGATTTTGATGTTCTGGGCCTCGATAACGGAGATGATCTGGACAAGTTAGCGTCAAAGAACACATTGAAGGACCGAGGCAGCTGTCCCATCCGCGCGACTTACTCTTTGCTTGAACTTGGCCAAATCAGCAGGGCTCAAGGTATCAGCCTTGGCAATGACGGGGATCAAGTTGACACGAGAGCAGAGTCTCTTCATAACTTCGATGTCGAGAGGCTTCAAGGTGTGGCCGGTAGGGCGGATGAAGTAGAGGCAGGCATGGACACGAAGGTCGATTTTGTCCTGACGGCGAGGCTGCTGTTCCTGAAGCATGTAGGATTCGTGCTGGTCGTCAAGAAACTCGATGATAGGCATCCAGGAGTCACGATTGTTGACGTAGTCACCGAATCCAGGGGTGTCAATGACGGTCAAGCGGACTAGAACGGATCGATTAGTTGTGCCAGGGTAGGAGTAGAATGCAAGACGACTGGATGCTGATGCTTACCCTTGAAGAACTTCTCCTCAAGCTCAGCCTTGGTGATCTCAATCTCGACAGTCTTGTCGACCTGCTTCTGGTGTCGACGCTTGTGGTCGGCATAGTTCTTAATGGTAGTGGAGAACAGGGTGTTGATAAAGGTGGTCTTTCCAAGGCCAGATTCGCCAGCAACCTGAAGCGATTCAAGTCAGTCTTTGATTCTTCACGTGAATAATGACAAGTTCAGTGTTTTCACCGCAAAGATGAGAATATACCATAATAGTGAAGCTAGCACCCCTCTTGGCGACAATCTTGTGTCGCTGGTTGGGGAGATTGGCAATGCCAATCGGTGAGGCACTCTCCGCAGCTGGGGCCATCTTGGACAAAGGGATTTGTGAGTCGGAAAGAAATCTGGAAGACAAGGCTCGGTGGTGATTCAACAGCACGCACGCAGGCAGAATGAGGCACCTCGGGAAGGGAGACAGAAGCAGGTCAAGTTCAAACAAGACGCGAGGCGAATTGAAGGATGGATGGGGACGAGGTCGAAGATCAAGGCAGGTGGAGGTTGTAGCTTGGGATGACAGCAACCAATGTACTTCAGGGGCATCAGACCACAGGGAACCAAAATGCTCTCATCCCCATTGATGGCCCCCCCCCAGCCAATCCAAATTTGCTGCCCTTGCCTCGCTGGCGGGTTGGAAGCACGGTCTGATTGGCTGCTCCCAGTTCTGGCCAGGTCCCCTTTGCCCTCCCCTTCTTCCTTCTGCTCCCCAACGGCCGGTGCGCAACGCTTGGCTCGATTGAGCCTAGTTTTTGAGACACAGGAATAATTATCTGCCGGCGCCCCTCCATTGTATACAATGTACTTATGCGGAGTACAAAAGGATAAAAACCACAGCACTGGCCTTATCGATAAGCTATTTGGTCGAAATTTTGACGTTAGAGAATCCTTGACGCATCTACACGCATGATGGCTTTGAAGGTGGACGACAAACATGAAGACTGACTTCAAGGTGAGACGTTACGAACGAGATGCGCTAACAATCAATGAATATTTTTGAGCTCGACGTTGCAAAAATGGTTTACTGACTTTGCGACAGTTCTCGAACTTGCTGGGCACCGTCTACTGCCAGGGCAATTTGCTCTTCAGCCCGGACGGAACCCATTTGTTCTCGCCTGTAGGCAACCGAGTGACTGTTTTCGATCTTGTTGAGTGAGTTTTTTTGGCCAGACGCAGAACCTCAGTTATACTCAGCTAATGCCGGTGCGGCGCAGGAATAAATCCCATACACTGCCGTTTGCTCATCGCAAGAATATTGCACGAATCGGGCTTACACCCCGCGGCAATCTTCTCCTCACCGTCGACGAGGATGGACATGCCATCTTGACGAATGTACCTCGCCGAATTGCCATCTATCACTTCTCATTCCGCGCAAAAGTCACGGCGCTGTCATTCTCCCCTCCGGAAGACATTTTGTCGTGGGTTTGGGGCGCAAGATCGAGGTATGGCACGTACCGTCCACACCTGATACCAATGCCGATGGAGAACTCGAGTTCGCGCCATTCGTAAGGTATCACAGGCATACGGGCCATTTCGACATTGTGCGACACATCGAATGGTCAAGCGACTCGCGATTCTTCCTGACGGCGTCCAAGGACTTGACGGCCCGAATATGGAGCGTGAACCAAGAGGATGGCTTTACGCCGACGGTTCTGTCCGGCCACAAGCAGACGGTCATCGGCGCGTGGTTCTCCGAGGATCAAGAGACCATTTACACAGTCAGCAAAGATGGCGCCGTGTTTGACTGGCGCTACGTGAAACCCGTCAATCCCACGGAAGACGAAGACATGCTGGACCCGGATGACGACTCAGATATGCATTGGCGCATTGTTCAGAAACACTACTTCATGCAAGGAAGTGCTCACGTCAGATGTTCCGCCTTCCATCCCGGATCGAATCTTCTCGTGGCAGGCTTCTCAAACGGCATCTTTGGACTATACGAAATGCCAGACTTCAATAATATTCACAAGTTGAGCATTTCTCAAAATGACATCGACTTTGTCACTATTAACAAGAGCGGGGAGTGGCTTGCATTTGGCGCCTCCAAACTCGGTCAGCTTTTGGTATGGGAGTGGCAGTCAGAGTCCTACATCTTGAAACAGCAGGGTCACTTTGACTCAATGAACTCTCTCGTCTACTCTCCTGACGGACAACGGATCGTCACAACGGCAGACGATGGCAAGATCAAAGTTTGGGATATTGACTCGGGCTTCTGCATCGTCACATTCACCGAGCACACCAGTGGTGTTACGGCGTGTGAATTCGCCAAAAGAGGAAATGTGCTCTTTACATCTAGTCTGGACGGCTCGATCCGAGCATGGGACCTAATCAGATACAGAAACTTCCGCACATTCACCGCACCGACGCGGCTATCATTCTCCTGCATGGCCGTAGACCCCAGCGGCGAGGTCGTCGCGGCCGGTTCGCTAGACTCTTTCGACATCCACATCTGGTCTGTTCAAACCGGCCAACTCCTAGACCAACTCTCTGGTCACGAAGGACCTGTATCAGCGTTGGCATTCTCACCGAACGGTGACTCTCTCATCAGTGGAAGCTGGGATCGCACAGCACGGATCTGGTCCATCTTCAATCGCACGCAGACGAGCGAGCCCTCCAATTGCAGGCAGACGTATTGGACATTGCCGTCCGTCCAGACTCATTACAACTGGCCATCTCGACGCTCGATGGCCAATTGACATTCTGGTCCGTGGCCGACGCCGAACAGGTCGCTGGCCTTGACGGACGCCGAGACGTTTCCGGGGACGAAAGTTCGGCGACCGACGAACGGCCGCCAACGTGTCAGGAACCAAGAGCTTCAATTCGATTCGATACAGCACTGATGGAAGCTGTCTCCTCGCAGGCGGCAACAGCAAGTACATCTGTCTGTACTCCGTGACGACGATGGTGCTACTGAAAAAATCACCGTCAGCGTGAATCTCTCGCTCTCGGGAACACAAGAGTTCCTCAACAGCAACCGACTCACCGAGGCCGGGCCGGCAGACGAGTTGGACGACCAAGGCGAGGCATCCGACCGCGAAGACCGCATTGATTCAAGCCTGCCGGGCTCCAAACGAGGTGGCGACCCATCAGCACGCAAAAAGTTACCCGCCGTCCGCGTCAACGGCATCGCCTTCTCGCCCACAGGAACCGCCTTTTGCGCCGTATCAACCGAAGGTCTCCTCATCTACAGTCTCGACACAACCATCCAGTTCGACCCGTTTGATCTAAACATGGAAATCACGCCAGCTTCAACGCTGAACGTGCTGGAATCAGAACGCGACTACATCAAAGCGCTGGTCATGGCGTTCCGCTTGAACGAAGCCGGCCTGATCAAGCGCGTGTTCCAAGCCATTCCCGCGTCCGACATATCTCTTACAGTAGGAGACCTGCCCATAGTATACGTATCAAGGCTGCTTCGATTCGTGGCCGCCCAGACGGAGCAATCGCCACACATTGAGTTCTGCCTGCTTTGGATCAAGGCCCTGATTGACAAGCACGGCGCGTGGCTGACGGCCAACAGGAGCAAAGTGGATGTGGAACTGAGAATTGTATCACGCGCCATGGCCAAGATGAGAGACGAGATAAGACGGCTTGCAGATGAGAATGTGTACATGGTGGACTATCTGCTAGGGCAGGCGGGCAAGGAGTCAGATAAGGAGATGAAAGTGGCGGTAGCGAAAGCCAAGGGTGATGATGCGATGATCAATATGGGCGTGAATGGAGGAGCGGAAGAGTCGTCTGAGTCGGACGACGAATGGATTGGATTGGAGTAGACGCAACGTACGCATGTACTACATGTACATGTCGGAATTTTCGAAATCAACACAATCAATGTTCACTTTCTGCCGACCACCCAACACCCTCGCAATAGTGCGTATCAAGGCCAATGGATGAAAGACGAAATAATGAAAATGCGCAAAATTACTTCGTCCTCAGGTGTGATTCATTTCCAGCCAAGCTCAACACCAAATTGACCAACCCAAACGACGCCCGTGACCCCCAATCCACCACCTGTAGCATTATGGTAGTGTGGAGAGGGTTACGGTCAACCACCGACGGTCCACCGTTACCGCAAAAGAAAACGGATAGCTCCGACACCGGGTCTGTTCCTGCCGTCGTTCAAATCACTTCCTCCAGCTGTCGCCCCTGAACTCTACCCGCGTGGTCCGGGGCGATACTTTTTGCATCTGTCACCATGCCACCAACAATTCAACTGCTGGATGACGAAGCGGTCACTTTTGAAAGGGCCAAGGCATTAGATCTCAATGTCATTCAGCACCACGAACAGGTTGCACTAGCGGACCAATTGTATGGCCATCTATGGAGCAACCAAGAGACCATCGCAACCATCATAAAACAACAGCTTGGGCTTGAAAATGAGGCGCTCTGCCGTGTCGCACTTCCACAGCTGTGGATCAGAGGCGCCTTCAATGTCTGCATTCCCGTTGAGGTGAAGTCGCGCCATTTTAGCAAGACAGTCATTATGCGTTGTCCTATGCCCTTTAAATTTGCCGAATCATCTTATCCTGGGACCGTTGACGAAAAGTTGCGAGGCGAGGTTGGTGCATACGCTTGGTTGCAGGAAAACTGTCCTGATATCCGCATCCCTCAACTTTATGGATTTAGTATCTCTCATCACCATGTATGGACCCTGTACCTATTCTTCAGATCGACTACTAATCTAGTGGCAGTTTACCCATGAAGCGCGGTTCTCTTGGTATGCTCGAATTCCACGCATCATCTGGCGACTTTGCCGGTCCATCTTCCAACGTCCCCCCTTTCACGATACGTACCGAATCCAATATCTATACAACTACCAGTACAATACATGTTACTAGAGTATATTGGCTCAGATATCGGGCAAATGCTGTCAAGCAAGTGGGATATACGTCGAGACGACCCATTGCATCGCCATCGATTATTTCGTGGTATGGCTCGCATCATTGTGTCGCTAGCGAGGATACCGCAGCCTAGAATAGGATCATTCCAGTTCCATGATGATTGCACTGTGACGCTGACAAACCGACCGGCTTTTGCAGCTACCACGATTCTGGAAAATTTTGGGGCCAAACGGTCAATGCACCCTGGAGACACCTATTCCTGTACAGAATCATTTGTCGCTGACATGATCACACTTCACGATAACTACTTCTACGGCAATCAAGGTGCGGCTGATGAGGCTGACTGTCGGGGCCAAATGGCGATTCGAACCTTACTTCGCGCCATCTCGCACAACTATATTAAAAGAGAATATAGAAATGGACCATTCGTACTTCAACTTACCGACCTTCACCGGGGCAATATTTTCGTGGACGATGATTGGAATATAACTTGCCTTCTTGACCTAGAATGGCTATGTGCTCTACCTCGCGAAGCATTATCTGCGCCATATTGGCTCACAGGGCGTTCAATCGATGATCTTACAAACGACGAAAAATGCCACAACTTAACTGAATATAATCACATCCGACAAGAGTTCATGCAGGCGCTTGCCGAAGAGGAATCTAGGTCTCAACTAGCCTGGCCCCTAACGAGAATTATCGAGGATATGTGGCAGTCAGGGGGTACTTGGTTTTGGTTCTGCCTAAGCTCTATTAATGCGGCCTACTTTCTGATTGGCGACCACCTTTGTCCCCGATTCTCAGCTCATTTATCACCCAAGGTTGAAGAAACCTTCTCGCAGTTCTGGAAAGAAGGAGCTGAGCAAGTTGTTGCTAAAAAGGTGTCTGACTATAACCAGTATGAGCAGGACCTTTGCCGCCTTTTTCGTTCACACAGTGCTACTTCTTAGCAGCTTTCTGACTTTCTTCCTCTTCCTTCGCTTCTCGCTCTCGTTGAGCCCTTCGCTCTTCCCTATATAGTTTTGCGTTGCTGCCAGACGACAGCGCCTTAGCCAGTGTTGAGGCTTTGCCGGACACCCCACATGTTGCCTCTTCAACTACCCCGCTGTACTCGCTCGAAGAAGACTCGCGCTTGTCTGCCATCGTGCCGCCTAAAAACACATTGTTAGCAGCTTGATGTTCACATGCTACGGCAACGACGTGCGATTTAAATGCCGCTTTTGCAGCAGTCATGGCTACAAAGGGTGCCCGAGGGCCTATGTCGTGGCAAAATGCAGTATCGTCGGAAAAAGGAATTGCACAATCAAGGGATGGCAGATTGGAGGATTGGATGGCCCTGTTTGGCGAGAGCGATCTTGAGAACGTTTCTGGTGTCGAACCTGCCAACAAACAAGCCTGCCGCTTCTCCGGTCAAGATTTAGCAATCTCCCTTTCCTCGGAGAGAGTGTTTCCAGGATCACGACAACAAACGCGATACGGGAGTCTGCAGCAACAAAGGAAAAGTAATGCCTCAAGATGTGAGGCTGCGATATCCAAAAGGTTGAAATATAAGCTAAACCAACGGACATTCACATCTTCTCTGTGCACATGATCCAGACATCCCTTTTTTGCCGTCAAGCAAAGACGTTTGATGGTTCCCCGTACCAAGTTTGGAGGCTGCCCTTGCTCGTGGAGCAATGCAGTAGCGATTCCCTCGTGTTTACTCTACATGACAGTACATGAAGCGAGGTTCTCACTTGCACGGCGTCATGTCAAACTTGCTGCCAAGCAAGGCATTTACTCGCGACTCGAGACCTTTTGTAAATGCTGGAGAGTTCTTCGACTCCGGCCGGCTCTTGAGCAGCTGATTCTCAGTGCTCTTCATGGTGTCTAGCATTTTCTGCCCTCCCCTCAGGAACGTTGCCGCGATGGCCATGTTGGCTCTCCATTTTTCCAGGTAGACATTGGTCACGGCCTGCTCTTCCTTGTCCAGACTCATTGCTGCCAAGTAGTCTGTCCGTAACTTCTCCCGCCTGGTCGTCAGGGCTTCGCAAAGCTTGGGTTGGAGTGCTTCGTCCAGCGCCGCTGGTTGGGGCCCGCCTCTGGTGAGGATATCTTGTCCTGCAAGTAGGGTGCCCTTGGCCACGGACGCCGGGTATATCAGGGCCGCAACCTCGACATCAAACGCCGTCTCAACGGCTCTCTTGAAGTCATCGGACTTGATGTACTGCTCCCTAGAGGCAATGTGTTCTTCCCAGAGGTCATTCCGCTTCCGTTGATGTGTTTCGAAGGACAGATAGCTTGTCCAGTCGGGCAGGATGGTGCTTAGCGAAGAAGCCAGTAAGTGAGCCGCCACACCCACCGGCCAGGCAGGCGTGAACATGAGCGCATCCGCAAAGAGGCATATATTCCCGCTCACCTCTGGCGCCATCAGTCCCGCGGACCCGTCTGCCTCGGCGCCCGCTGCGGCGTTTATCGGGCATCCCGCGAAGGGAATGATGGACGTGACGACGGCGGTCCGGTTCAAGGCGGTTGAATCCTCGGAAAATACGTCGTAGACCTGCTTCGCGAAGACGGGCAGGCCAATGCCGGCCGCCGCTATGCCCCCGATCTTGAGTTTCGAGGGTAGCGGTAGCGCGGCAAACTTTTGACGCAGGTCGGCCAGGCGAAGTTTTCCAGAAGGACCGCCAATCGTCTCGACTCCGAATTTCTTGGACAATACCTCGAACTCCCTTTCCGCAATCTCGTTTGACTTCTTGATGAGGTCGTCCGGCGCCACTCTCGGGTTGCTCGCAGGTTGTGGTGATGGCTTCCCTGGCTCCAGGCCGCCAGTGTTTTCTCCGTTGGCTGGCTTTTCAAGCTTGGGACGGTTGATATCTTTAGGATCCGCAGGACCTGCAGGCTTCTTCCCACCCTTTGGGTTCTCAGGAACGCCCGGCTTAGCTCCCGCCGGAGAACCTGGAGGTGTTTTGGGTATCAGGGCGTAATCTCCGCCTATGATTCTTCTCGCCCGGGTATTTGCCTCATTGCTCAGGAAGGCGTCGGCCTGGGTAGTGAACGAGGTTCCTTCTGCCGGCTCGAGGAGCCCCGGCTGAGCGCCTCCCCCGAAAACTGGTCGTACTTGTGGTTGTAAGTTGAGACTGTTCCTACCGGCCCGACTTTGATTTGACCATTTTTCTCCTTGGTGATCTTTGTCACTTCCGTGATCTGATCCTGCTTGATGCCTCCGAGGTACGCCCGTTCCTTCTCTGCTATGTATTTATCGGTGAGTGGTTTGCCCACCGCCTGATAAGACGCCACAACATCGACAGCGTTCGGGGTTGCCTTGAAGCCGTACACGAATGCTTCCGCGGGACCATTCACACCCACCAGCTGGTCACGCGCAAACCGTATGGCCACCTTCTTCTCCGAAGACGCGGACACGTAGTTTGAGCCGCTCGTCAAAGCCTGCTTGACATGGCCGTCGAGGTTGTTCGCCCCATCACTCACGGAGCTGGTGAGAGACTTGAGTCCCCGTCCTTCCGGACGTCCCTGGGACTCTGGCGTGTGCCTCGATAATTGATTTCCAAATCTCTGCTCTGCCAAGTATGTGACGTGATGGAGTTTGCTAGATTTCGCTCCCCAAGCTCGTTTTCATACGCATGTCTCGACCGGGGCTGGCCGAGCGTCGCGCCGTTGACCAAGTCAAGAAATGCCAGTAATTTTATCGATAGGAAGAAGATGGTGATGTTTCTCTGCGAGGGCATCATGGCCATCGACCAAGGTCGAATAATATCTTGCCATCCAGGTACAATGCTTTTTTATTGAGACCGGAAGGAATAGGGGCGCAATAAACAAAACGCGTTCCTCTAGCAAGCAGTAGACTGTTTCTGTCGAGGACTTGACAAACACTGGAACTTTTGACTCGGGTGCGATTTAATGATTATAAAGATGTCGCAGAGTACTGAACCGGTTTCCTGGCTCATTCAATCCTACTTCTCACGTTTGATGCCTAGTTTCAAAGCCTGCGAAACGACAGTGATTTCGCTCATCAAGCGGCTTGCTTGACGACGTAGCATTCATGCGCGCCGCTGCTGGTTAGACTATCCATGCATTATGCAAAAGTGAAGTGAAGACTCTAGCAAGTTGCTGCTGCAGACAGCAGTCATCTCAGTAGCTGGCTGGATTGTGGCCCTGAGTGAAACAGGTCCCAGGAAGACGGTGCCCGGGAAAGCAATCATCTTTTTCGTCTCGGGGTTCTCCTCAACTCAATGATTCCCACGACGCCTTCCTCACGGTCGAGACCGACTGCATTACTACGGGGTGCGTTCGGAACGTCTGAAGTTTCGAGGACCCCGAATCCAGATGAGCCGCATGAGTTAGTGTTGCGCTAAAAAAAAAAAAAAAAAAGAGAGGCGCAGCCGACTGGTAAAAAAACCCCCACTGATGCTTGTTGCCTGCGACAACGAGTAAGGAATATCCATGATGCGCGCCTGTGATAACGAGTAGACGGCGGCGGGGAGCCCATCGCGGGATTCTCCTCTCAAGAACTCGTGGCATTGACTCAGACTCGGTGCCCCGACTCGACAAGTGACACAAGTAGAGCCCCGGTTCGTGAACAAGGCCGTTACCAATTGCTATGGAACAGTGTAGACACGAAATCACTTCAAGAGCCAGCAGCCGCGCAACAAAAGTCGACGAACCCTTGTGAGAGGCGCATCTGATCATTTCACGCACAACACTTTCCTGCAAAACTCACAACAATGGTCCGAGTTTCCACAACTGCCATCGCTCGTGGGTTCCCTTCACCGAACCCTCCATTGCCTCTCCATGTACTAAGCCGAGACTTTCCAAATCTCCAGTCGCCATGACCATGGTGGTCGCTGCAGCCAATATACCCGACAAGAACGCGAAGCCGTTGGCAAATTCCTCCCAGTTGGCGGGGCCACCGCAAAAGACTGCAAAGCCTGATCAGGGCGCCCCAGACAATATTGCCAAGAAAATCACAAGTTTCAGAAGCTCATTGACGAAGGAGCAGCTGAGAAACATGGAGGAGATTGAGAAGCTTCTCAAGGAAGAGATCTGACACGGGGCTCTGGGTAGCATAGCTAGTCCAAAGCTCATGGAGAGAGATAGTAATGAAGGACTTGATATCCGGCTCCAACTCCTCCTCCTCCTCCTCGCTGCTACTGTTGTTCGGCTCTTTCTGCAACTTCTGGCCATGTACACACACATCCTGGAGGGTCCTTGTACTCGTATGACAAGTACTACTGCCTCTTTTGGACCACAGAGACGATCCTGCCATCATCTATCGTCACGACGAGATTCATGTCTTCCACATTCTCCGGCTGATGCGAAATCGAAAGAACAGTGCAATCGCCGAAAGCGTCCTTCAAAGCACCATGCATGACGGCAGCCGTCTTTCCATCCATGTTGCTCGTGGCCTCGTCAACCAGCAAGATCCTGCTGTTGTATACCAGCCTGTGCATCATTGCCCGTGCAATCGCGAGTAGTTGCTTCTGGCCGTGTGAGAATCCAATCTCTGCCAGAGGGGCATCGAGGCCGCCGTGGGAATCTATGTACTCTAGCAGTCCAACTCTTCCTAAAACTTCGAAAAGCATTCCCACATGGCAGCTGTCATCATCTGCCTTCTTTTGGCAGTCCCCGGCAGGAGATTGTCACGAACGGTCCCAGGAAGCTCCACGACGTCCTGGGAAATGGTGGTGATGAATGATCGCAGGTCTTGTCGCGGAATGCTGGATAGGTCTACCCCGTCGAATTTGATGACTCCTGTGTAATCCAAGAAATTCAGAAGAGTCAAGATCAAGGAGCTCTTGCCGCTGGGCTGCATCATCAGCCTCCGTTTTCTCTTCTTTTTGCATAAATTCTGGGACTGACTCATTGTGACAACGTACCTGCCAGTTCTTCCGGTTATCGCCACTTTTTGACCCGGTTTTATATCCAGTGATACATTTTCTAGGGCAGCCTTGGGCACAGTAGACGAAGAACTTTGCGCACAGAAGAAAAAATCTCGTGTTAGTATCATGCGGGCGTCAGCGTCTGCCCATGTGAGGGAATGCTTACTTGTACGTAGAGGTCACGCCTATCAACTCGATGGCGCCCTGGGTGAGGCATCCTGGTGGCAGACCTGTGCTGCTGTCGCGTTCTGTAGGCGTCTCTCGGATGAATGCCCGCAAACGTGCAATGGCACCAAGAGATGTCTCCAGGCTGACCCAGTAGCCAATGACGTTTCTAGTCGAGTCTCCGAATTGCATGACGTTTAGCAGAGCAAGACCGATGGCGTTTTATGACGTGGTGCCTCTGACGCACAGTGCGATGGAGACTAGAATAGTGGCCACCCCCAGGACGCACAAGTCCGTCACGAGCCCAAGCCACCGCTGTATACAAAACATGTAGTAGAAAGGCTTTTGGGAATAGTCCAGCAGGCCAAGACTCTGGGATTGATACTTTGCGCGCCAGCCAAAACATCGGATATGTGGTAAGCCAGAGGATATCTCGGTAAATTGTGTATAGAGTGGTGATTTGGCCTCCAAGTCAAGGTGCCGCATCTGTCGCGACGTCCGGAGGTAAAAATGCTGAATAACATAGAGAGCTATGATCAAGAATGGGATGGTGGTGGCGACGTAAGTCGCGCCGGATGCGACGATGCCCATGTCCGTAAGAAGCAGAATAACCGCTAAAGTAGAGTTAGGCAAACAGACAGTCTTCATTCATTCATTACAGAACATACCCCAAAGAAACAAGAAAAATTGCATGGGGAGCTCCTGGCTCAAAAGACTCATATCTTGACTGAACCTACATCATTTCCGGTATTAGCTTCATGCCTCGCCATCGCACCAAATCACCCAGAGAGTCCAAGTGCTTACAAATTGAGAAGAGATCCAGTGCTTCTCGAAGAAAGAAAGGACAGGGTCGACCTATTCAACGTCAAAAATGTCAATCTCACAACAGAAAGTCTCATTATGCTTCTCACCCCATGACATTGTCCAATAATTTGCGGTGCAAATTTTCAGAAGACTCCGGGACCATCTTCAGGTAGAACATGCTAACAATTGGTTAGATCCACTGGGTCAGAGTGCAAACACACAGCACTAGATGAGCTTACCCCAGTGTAATCAAAGTAAATACGAAGCAGGATGTGCTAAGTAGGATGTACCCGATGACATATAGTCTATTGTCTGGGGCAACATCCAGCCAGATTCGAATAAATATTTCTACGCACGCAGTTGGTCGGACAGCTACGCAAAGGTAGAACGCACTTCCTCTTTCCAGTGTACTCACCGGGTAATCTTTGACACACGGTGACGAGGACAACTGCGACCATGAACAGCAACCACAGCCATTTGCTTACTGACTTCAAATAGAACAAGTAGAGGCCCGTATCTCCCTGCTGGCGCACCAAGGCGTCATTACTGAAGCCCGTTCCGCTGATTTTTGAGCAATTCTCGACATCTTCAGCCAGTTCTTCATCTTCACAAGCTCCGTTCGTCGTCTCATTCGGCTGCTTCAAAACCAAGTCATGGAAATCGATGTGACGTGAGTTTGGAATGGACTTGACGGATGCAAGGTCGTCAATAATTAAAAGGCGATCAGCTGCGCCAATATATTCAACTATGACGGCGCTTTTGTTAGAACCATCGACGGTACGAGACTGGTGCTCAGCCGTGATATCATACCTCTGTTTGTCGTCATTGCAACTGTTTTGGTCATCCTTTTCAGCAAACCCTCGGAGCCCAATAGGCGATGGAATATAGCATCCGATGTGGTCTTGTCTAGAGCACTGAAGACATTGTCCAAGACGAGAATAGAGGCCTGGGAGTACACGGCTCTCGCAAGTGCCTTTGGTGGTAAGGAAAGTATGATGTCAACGTGGAATGAAGGGGCTGAAGAAGAAAAGGGGACAAGAAGATGGAGGTTGTCGTTCACTTACAACCCTCTGCCTCTGCCCGCCACTCAGGTTGGCACCCCCAGTCCCAGCTTTGGTTTGGTCGCCGTTGGGTAATTGGCGGATATCCTCAGTAAGAAGGCACGCTTCGAGGACCACTTCATACCATTCTCTGTCATATTTGTTCTCCGTGGCATCACTCTCTCCAAGGACGTTCTCTCGGATACTTACATCTCGAAGCCACGGACTTTGGTCGCAATACGCAATGTGACGCTGCTCAGCATACACAAGCCCACTAGTGACGGTTGCTTCCCCAATATTGCCCGCAATAATGTCGATTTTCCTGAGCCAGTAGGACCAAGAACCACGGCAAGTTCTGACCGGGTGATGGAAAAGTTCACTTGCTTCAGTATGGGCTCTTTTCCAGAGGCGGGGGCAATTGATGCATCAAGAAATGAAACGGGGGTTGAGGCAACATGAATTCGATGGATGGTTTATTGGCTGGTACCACCGCGCGTTTCTCAAGCGCACCTCCTTCGTTGTCGCCCCTAGCTCGCAGTACCAGATCGCTTATGGTTTCGCGTCTGTCCTCTAGCTCGGGTAGAAGCAAGTATGACTGAATGCGTTGGAAGCAAGCCAGAGTGGTTGTGATTGTCGTATAGGATAGCATGATCTTTACCAGCGGCAGCGCAGTAAGGACCAGAAATGCCAAAGTGGTGAAGGTTTGAACGGATTTCAGGCCGCCTGATAGTCTTGTCCAAAAAAGAGCTGCAGTTATCACGACAGCGGGCGTGATTTGGTAGCATAGCATGACTTTATTGGCATTAGCACTGCATGCGTGTGTAATGACACGGGAAGCACTGCTGCTGACAAACCTGTAGCTCTTAACACGACATAAAGTGAGCGGAATCTCAAAGAAAGTCTCATCTCACTTTCTCGAAGACTCTGAACCAGATCAGCCACAGTAGAATGCAACCCAACCATTTTGATGCTCTTAAGCTGGCACAGGACGCCTGCGGTGGTTAATACACGGTTCTGAATCTCCTTGTTCCAAGCAGCTCGTGCAGGACCCATGCGGTTACCGAGAAGAAGACCGGCCACTGTCGACACTAATGTATTTGATTAGTCCTGGGCCATGAGTTACATGAGACATGTATGTACGCGGGCAGTGGCTTACAGATGGCGGGAAATATTACAAGAAAGGCTGCGGCGCCGACTGTCGTCGAGAGGAAGTAGAGGCCTAAACCAAGCTCGAGGATGGACGCCCAAAGTTCGTGAAATCTGGGTATGCCTTCGGATATTCCATCAATATCCGTACTCATCAACGTCGCCGCCGCAAACTCCTTGGCATTGGCATGCTCTATTGCAAGGGTTTTCTTAAATATTTCAGAGATGAGAACTCCGCGGAGGCGAGTGGTGAGGCGGTAGTTCAAATGATTGTAACTGGCTCTGGAGATCTAACTTGGGTCAGCACTTTTCATGTTCAAGAGACTGGGAGAGACATTACCGCTTGACCAATGTAAATGATCACAGTAGCTCCGATCAGACTGTTCCTAAAGCTCTGAGACGGATTATCTTCGCCTATAAAGCTTATAATGCTCTTTAATAGAAATGGTTGACTAAACGTGAATCCCGTGAAGACCAATCGCGGAATTACGACGGAGAAGAACGGACCGGTAAGCGTGATGAAACACGCCTTGATCAAGGCATGCGATGAATGTTTATCTGTTGAATTTAGCATGCAACCAAGAGAAAAGAAGAAGGAAACCCCGCCCAGGTCTGGTTGGAGGAAGAGCCGAGGGACAGGAGGACGTCAGGGGACCAAGGGTGTGTAGCTTACAATCTGACCAGATGGGCTCAAATTTCGCTGTAAGAGTCTCTGCAGAGAACTCGTGGCCTAGATTGTGTAAATTCTCAACAGTGAGGATATTTCGAAATCCAAACAACAGCGTCGAGTTTAGCCAGATAAACAATGATCGGTTCCAGAATCCACTGGTGTTTTCACGGCTGGCTGAGCTCCGTAACACAGGATCCATTATATGCCTACGCTTAGACATCTCTTCCAGCAGCAAGAGTATCAACTTGACAGCCGCTGCAGCAGCCGATAACGCTCCAATAATGACCATGTCGGGCCGGGAAAGCTCGGATCTAGCCTTGGCAATGTCCAGCAGCAGCGTTAGACCAAGAAAGAGACTGACGAATGCAGATGACTGAAGCGAATGTCGGTGTTCGAGATGTATCACAATGACAATGAGGATGCTGCCAACGCATGCAAGAGATGCCGCCGCCAGAGATGCGTCGGCGCGGAGAGCTGGCAAAACAGCCCAGAGAACTAGGCTAGCACTTTCGATGCCTAGGAGCACAGCCGATACTGCCTGAGGTCGTGATCAGATTGAACATGGCCAAGTAACCTCGGACACGTAACCATGCTTGCCGGCATGAGAACAAAAACGACTTACGAGCTTCGTCCATAACAAGATGCTTCCAGAAATATACACGGGTGATTTGAAGTAGTGGAACAAGTAGAGTATGGAAGCGACGATCAAGAGACTAGCGGGAAGAATTGTGAAGATGGTGTGCTCAAACAACAAGGTGAAGTCGAATTGTGGCCATAATTGAGGCCCGAAGGAGTCGTCACTCATGGCGCCGGACGCACCCGCTGACAGTGTCGCTTGAAGCTCATGTATATATCAAGATTGAAGAATATGCAGCAGAAGTGAAAACGACAGAGCGAGGAAGGGAGGAGGAGAAAGTGCGCCCCCATCTCGTCATCTGCTGTTGGGAGTTTTGAGGCCAATGCCCCGCTTAGACACGGGATGTTGGTTAGTTGGTTGGCCCTCCAGAGTAGGCAGGCGAGCATTCCGTAGGCCGGTCATGATGGGCCACATGTTTTATCTCTCAAACCAAGTCGCCAAACCAAAAGTTCCAGCGTTGGTTGAGGTTGAGGTTGCATTGCATGATCGCGGGCGGTCTGGGGCCTCTGGGCGGATAGTGGGGCTGCGGGGCTGGCTGCGGGGCTGGCTGCGGGAGGGAAAGAGCTCTCTGGTGACTCGGTGGTGAATCTTTGCAAGCGGGAACAAATACACAAATACAATGAATGGCAGGTTCTCTGGAAAGGGAGCATTTGTATGGGAGAGATGCAATGTTCGATACGTGACTCTTCATTTCAATTGACTGTATGTAATTGCATGCTGCCTACTCTCCAAGGACGGCAACGCGGTCGGCAGAAGCCACCTCTTTGTCGTACGGCCCGGGTATGACAGCATTTGTGCCTTGAATGCGGTTGAAAAGCGAATACTCCTGAGGAACGTCGGGAGCGTTGGGGACTGAAAATGGGACAGAGACGTTAGCCGGCGCCAGGGAACAAACGAATCAATCGACATCATACCAGGAACAGCACAGATTAGGGACGCGCCCAACAAGATTGTCGCCGCCGAGGCCACACTTGGTGAAAACCACATGTTCGGCGAGGGTATGCGTGGAGTGAGCAGAAGGAGTGAGCAGAGGAGTGGCGAGGGGAATAATGTCGCAAGAAGACCAGGACAGAGAGGGGGACTTTTGACTCTATATATACTCGGCAATTACTAATAGAGCGGTTGTGTTATGGATGGATGGACTTGCATGTCAACCAAACCCCACCAACAAATCCGACCCAACCTTGACCTTCGTTCACCAAAAGCTCCAAGCAAGTTCTTCCGACGCCAACAGACAGCAGCTTGGCATTCCACCCTCTACCTCGGGATGCCGTCGCCGAGAATTCGCTACGAGCGACTCGAGCCCGTGGACCTGGACAAGTCGAATGGACATTCGCCAGGTTGCGGGGACGAGAGCGACGAGAGCGACAGGTGCGCCAGCACGCGATGCCGTGGCGATATGGCGCGGTTGCGCAAGAGAACCAGGCTGGCACACTACGGCAACTTGATACTAACCCTACTGCTGATACTCACATCATCAGTCGCCATCAGCAACAGTTCGTCACCGTCGCATCGCGAGTGTGCCAAGAAGTTATCCCCATACTGTGAGCGATCACGCGACGTCGACCCCCCGACCCCTACTCCTACTGACTCAGCTTTTGCACTCCTCAGCTCCTCTTTGGCATGTTGTGGAATTTTGGGAAGGCAACTTTGTCAACTTCTTCAATCACTCGTCGATATATCGTGGTCCGCCCACTCTGCAACGTGAAAAGGCATGGGAGGGCCTCTGGAGGCGTAAGTAAAATAACGCAGCCGTCGTTTCAAGCACAAACCCCCTTTTGGCAAGTCTTGATGACTTTTGTTACTATTTGTTCATCTTGTAGAACATCTCGTCGCGGTCGATACGGCCGGTATAGAGGCATTGAATCAAACCAACGCAGGCAGACATGTCGAGGTCATTGGCAGCGATCCTGCCAATCCATCATATGGTGCTACTCTGGAGGTCTTCCACCAGCTTCATTGCCTCGTGAGTCTCCTCCTCGTTCCCTTGTTTCCACATGCACTACCTGTCCCAGTACACGTAACTGACACCCTCTGAAAAAGGATGAGCTGCGCAAATACACCTGGCCGCTGAGGTTGTTCGATAAATCCTGGGGCAGACTCTATCCCTCGATACGGGAAGATGAGATGATGAGTCGAATGCACGTTGATCATTGCATAGAAACCATACGACTTAGCCTGATGTGCTATTCAGACATTACTCCGGTGCTCTTTCTGAAGGATGAAAGCCGTCCGACGGGAGATCGGGTCGACTTCAACGTGCATCACAAATGTCGCGACTTCCAAAAGATTGTGGATTATCAGGAGTTGAATGGGCATGAAGTCTTCACCCCAGGGATGCGAATAACGACGGAAACCTAGCCTTTTTTTTTTTTTTAAAAAAAAAAAAGAAAAAAACAAGAAGAAAAGGGGACCAGGAGGCCAGACGTGCACGGTCTTGGTTCATCTTTGTACTTCCCTACATGGCTGAGCAACGGCATTCGCCAACGCCCAAAGCGACATCCCACACGGTTTCAGCTGAGACTCAGCGCAGTCAATGATGGCATGAACAGTGCCCAATGTGACGCTCGGTTCATGAAATAGGGAATGTATATTGGTCCTGCCCGTCATTAACAGAATGTGCGCTCCATGCAGCTTTAACTCCTGAGCTGAGGAGCTGCCTCAGTATCCCCCACAACCACGGCGCCCGCAACCTCACTAGTCTGCGTCGTGGACAACACATATTCCTCCTCGTCAATGTGCTTGAAGGTGAACCACTGCAGCTCGTGTCAGAACGTGACCCTGTAGAGACTGATGAATATCCAATATCCGTCGACTTACAAAAAACACCGTGACAACGCCGCCGACAATGGCCGGGCCGCCAAAGTCCCACACCAAGTACGGGTCAACAATCACGGCAGACGTAGCCAGGTTCACAATGTAAGCGAAACCAGTGCTGAACAGATTGATGGCTGAGACTAGACCTCTCATGTTGACCGGAGCTCGCGAGTACGCAATGCCATAGGCTGCGAATCGGTCGCGCGTTAGTTCCCAGTTTCTTTCTTTCTTTCTTTCTCAAGAGGGAGAGGGGCAAAATGGTAGACATGTCGTTCCACGCATACCTGGAACGTTGATGAAAAGTTCGGAAAATCCACCCAGCGCGTACGGGAGAGCCTCCCACCACAGCGAGATGGGGGAAAACAGTTCATTCTCTACACAGCGGGGTCCGTAGAGCCATACCAACCGCAGGGCGACGTCTGGTACGCTTTGTAGCACAGAGCGGTATACCCGATGCCCGCAAGAGTGCTGATGAGAAACCCGGTTGTGATACGGGCGACAGGGCCGTAGGGGATCTTGGCCTTGCGCAGCATGGGGTATAGCACGTACTTGAGAATGTCCCGGTCAGCCCAAGTCTTCCTTGCAAACAAAACATGGGCTCATCAAGGGAAGCTTACGTTGAGGACCGGCCCCAAAAAGATGATGCTGAGACAGTTGAAGTTGCCAACGACATCATTGGGCACGCCGTCACTGGTAAGCATGGTACTCAAGAAGTTTGTTGAGCTTCCGATACTGCATAGGCCGTGTCAGCAAGTGAGCACAAACCAACCATTCAGATAGCACGAGGGGGCGCCCACGGAGTCGTCGTACCCGTTGTCGTTCCAGTACTGGACTGGGAAAAAGCAAAACATGCCAGTTGCCTGCATGGTCCGCTGCACATCTACGACGAAGTCGTCGCCGTAGTGAGTCTCGGGGACAATCCCCTCTTGTCTCTGATCGAAGGCTTTGCGTTGTCCCACCAGCCCTTGCGGCCGATCCTGAGAATGCCACCACCGGCAAGACAATGACCAACGGCTCGGAAGACATTGGGCAAGTCAGAGCCACCCGGCTTGCGCAAGATGAGACGAGGCTTTAGCCAGATAAGGAGCAGAGGCAGTGGGAGATAGAGAATGAGGGGAAGCAAGAATGCCAGCCACCAGCCAACATATTTTGCCGAGTATGACGTCGCCGTGGACATGAAGCCACCAATGTTGGTGAGAATGTAGAACCACAACATGACTCGTTCGGTGCCGTGCTCTGGGTCCTCGATGACTCGCTCGCCCGACTTGAGCATCTTGATCTTGGGTACATGAGATCTCATCTGGTCGAGCAGAAGGGGTGTCACGTTGGGTTTGAACATGGCTGCAGGAAGCCGTGAGTGGGCCAATGAAACCAGACAGACTTTGTTGGGACAGAACATACCAGCTCCGACAGCAAGGACATACACGCCGAGGAAGAAGGGGATTTTCGCGGTGCCATTGCCAATGAGCTCTTTGGCACCGCCGGCGACGATGAGAATATGCCCGATACCGCAAATAATGACACCCCAGAATATCATGGGATATCGGCCAAACTTGCTGTCGGCAAGATGACCAGCGGCCAAGGGGAGACAGAAAGCTATCAGACTAAAAGACTGAGTCGTGGCATTCTACATCCATTGAAGCGTTAGCGCGAACAAACCCAAGTGCAACGCAACATTCACGGTTCATGCTGGTACGTACAGCGATTTGCTCGCCCATGCCCAAGGCACCCTGGATACCGCTTGTGCTTCCCGATGCGACGGCGCCATAGCCATTGCCGCCTTTGGGCAGTGGTCGATTGATGTAGTTTGTCCAGATTTGAGCGCATCCTGACCAGGCCGAGTCGTATTAGCCAGACGGGACACTTTCTCAAAAATTACCAAGAGCTTGGTTGCAGCCACAACGCATCAGTCAGTCAGCAGATGAAACTCACCAAGGAAGGAAGCTCTCTCACAGAATTCGACAGCACAGAGCAAGTAAGCGACGGCAGGAATCCGACCGGGAACACGACGCAAAGTGGCAAACTCTTCGTCTGTGGGTTTGCCCTCGTAATCTTGATTGAGAATGGCAATATCGCTGCCGTGGCCTTGGCCGTGGCCCTTTTCCTCACCGGCCGTGAGCACAGGCCTTGTTTCTACGCGTTCCGCTGATGCCGAAGGGGTGCATGTACGTTAGTATTGAACAGTTTACATGGTGGAGGCTTGAGCTGATGGAGCAGAGACAGAGTCGCATTGCATTGTCTGCCCTCGGGACTGTCCGAAAGTTCACGTACCCATCGCTCGCTGCTGGTGATTGCTGCCTCGAGGTAATAGATTGAAGCAAATACGGCCGGGGAGGAGACAAGAGACTTGCCAGACGCCCATTTTGTGGACCACGGACAGGGCGACAACTCTGCTTTTGTACTTGCCCCCTGACGACTGCGAACCGGGGAAGCATGATGATAAACATTGGCCCCATTCATCGTTGCCAAACCCGCCCATCCAGGCTCCAGGCGAGAAACAACGAGGAGCTGAAAAGGCCCGACAAGATCAGGCCACCAAAAGTCGCCCACTCATTGGCTGTGCGATGAGAGTCGATAAACGCGCAGTAAGTAAGTATGAAGAATCAAATGCGCAGCAGTGGCCAGGCCTCCAACGGAAGAGGTTCCTCCATTGCCCATCCTGTACGGAGGAATAGTTCATGCCGCTAGATGATGGCAACACAAGCTTGCTTCACGTCAAGAACCTTTGTTCGTCAAGACCTTTGTTCATCAGGGGCCTGCTACAATAGAACGCGTTAGTTCCCCGTACCATGCCATCTGCAGAAGAAACCATGGAAGCAAGTACCTCTGCGATTGGAAATACCCATGAAAGGTAATTCTTCTGTTTCAGGCCTAGTCGCTACCACGCATTTGATTGTTTTGCCAACTGCGCGTTTATTCAGTTACTCGTACGATGAGAAGACGTATATATGCAATG
Source organism: Epichloe scottii (assembly GCA_021950295.1). Classification (NCBI taxonomy): domain Eukaryota; kingdom Fungi; phylum Ascomycota; class Sordariomycetes; order Hypocreales; family Clavicipitaceae; genus Epichloe; species Epichloe scottii. Next base: position 3,476,872 of record CP083247.1, on the reverse strand, counting down.
CAACCGTCCGTCTGTACAAATATCGTGCGCAAAGTTGCATTGTTGTTGCGAGGAAAATGGTAGGCCTGGCACGTGTGCCCTGCGCATGGCAGAACTCGACAACGAATTGTGCGGATTCATCTGACCTGGCAGGGGGGGGACAACGAGCTAATTAGCCGTTCTGGTGGGAAAGCAGTACCTTAAACTGTGGTACTAGTAATTTATAAATCAAAAAAAAGGTGCTGGAACAAGTCACAACATGAATTAGGCCGGGTGGCAGCGATCCGTGTGGCCAGGACCTTGGCTGCCCGCGATCGCGCTGCGCCTCCGCACGGACCGAGGCCCCTGACCAGCACGACGGATGTCACGTGACAGCCATATCCCTCTCCGCTTTTATATCGCGCAATTCGCTCCCTTTTCTCTCTTCCCTTGATCGATTGAAAGAGAGGAATATAATGAATATATTCTCTGCTCACACGCAGGCATACCTGGGCGTGACTAGCAGAAGCAAAGTAATTTACAGTAGTGTGTACGGAGTAACAGCCCAGGTGTCTGTCCTCCGTTTGCCGCTCTAGCCGTGAGCCTATTTTATGGGGCGAATTTAGGCTCGGATGCCGCGGGAGCTAAGATCGTCCATTCTTACTCTCCATCTCTGACTGTTTCATGTCAAGACCCCTGAAGTCCCGCTGTTTCTACAAGAAAAAAGAAGGAAAAAGATGTGGTGACGGAAACCGGAAAAGACTGGAGTACGGAGTATGCTAATTAGTAGATGACTAAGTTGTGTCCCCACAGGGGCGACAACCCCTTCATCCCTCTAGGTGCGCTAAGGCAACAAGCAAGTCACTGTCTCCACTGATGATTGATTATCAAAAAATCTCGTATTATGCCTCTAATTATTAGGTAAATATCAAAATTCTAATAGAGTTTTATGCAATTAGCTTCTGATAGGTAGAGATCCCTGACATCGACTTGCGTGTTGCCTTAGCGCACTCAACTCTGTGAGCGGGTAATCCGTTTCTAGGTCCAGTCCTACAACAACATGGATGAAAAAATCCCAAAAAACCCCCAAAAACAAAGGGAAAATCCGGGACAATTCAGACGTAACCGTCTACATCTCGTCATCGCAGCCTCGGAGGCTTCATTAATCCAAACATCTCCTCTGTTACCCCCTAACCAGCCCATTCGCGTCCCTGCCAAAAAGGTGAATAAATGCAAGGAATCTAGGCCTTGCGCTTCATGGAAGGCTGATCATCGCCATCGCCCTCGCCCATCTCCTCGTCGTCATCCTCAAAGTCCGCGTCGCTCAGGGCAGCAAGCTCCTCGCTATCCCGGAAGTAGCGGATAGCCTCGGGGTACAAGTCTTCGGCAATGGCGACGGCGACATCATCGCCGTTGGGGAAGATCTCGAACTCGTACTCGCCGTCGTCCTCTTCCTCGTCCTCTTCCATCTTCTCCTCGATCTCCTTGCCCTCCTTGCGAGCCTTGCGCTTCTCGTCCGCAGCCCTGGAGGCAGCTGCGCTCTCCTCGGCGGTAATGAAGCGGCCCCGGAAACCGAAGAAGTTGAAGAAACTGACCGTTTCGAGGCTGGTGTCCTCGAGCTTCTTGAGGAGCTCTTCCTTGGCGGGGGTATTCTCCTCAGCCTTGCCGGACTTGTCGTCCTCGTATATCTTCCTGGCGAGGTCGAGGAGGCCGTTGGTCAAATCTTTACCAGGCTTCCACTTGATCTCGACGGGCTCCGAGACAAAGCCCTCCCAGCCGTCCTTGGCGCTGCGCCACCAGAACTTCTTCTCCAGGGTGGTGTTCTCAAAGTGCTCGTTGTCGGAGAACTCGAACTTGATGAGGACACTGCGGGGATGGCCGTTGGGCAGCTCAAAGCGCTCGACGGAGAGGTTCTTGAGGGCAGAGACGATGATGCTGGCATCGATGGGCTGAATGAACTCGTCGATCTCAGCAGGGGCTTGCTCGAATACAAGGGACCAGAAATTGGGGATCCCGGAGATGATCTTGTCACGCTTGGCATACATATCCCGAGTCATCTTGTCCTGGATGCGCACTGAATGAAGGGCGGTATTAGTGCGCGAGGTTCTTGGAAGGGCCATGGGCCATTCAGACTGCTGGTGAAGGACAGAATCGGCGCTGGATGGGAAAGGAGGGCAAGAGGAGATGAACTTACGGATTTCAAGATCGACCTGCTCAAAGTCATCCTCGATGTCATCGAGCTGCTCGTAGTAAACAGGGGGTTGTCGACATCTTCGGCAGACATGATGACGGTTATGCAATGAAAGGACCGCGGGTGTGTATCAGATGCTGTTATGGTGTGTAGGGGAGGGGGAGGGAGGGGAGGCGAGGAGAGGTGGTATGAGAGGGAGAAAACAGGTGAAGAAAATGTCACAGAGCTGGAACAGGTTGCCTTAAAAGGGGCTTCCCAAAGGAGGACCAACCAGGTACAATCGCACTTTAAATGGAGCAATGACTGACTAGCCTTGGTGGGCGGGCGCCTAAAAAGGCCCACGAGAGGTTTAAATGGTGAGGAGGAGGAGCTTTGCTTCAACCCGATAGGGTGGTGGCCGTAGCCATTGGCAATTCGCATGGCAATGTTTCCGTGCAAAATGGTCAATGGTGGGGTTGATGTCATTGGGTCCCCAGTTTGGGAGGGGCAAAAAAAAAAAAAAAAAAAAAAAGGAGGGTCCTGCCTCTTGTTGAGGAAAATTTTGCCCCCCCCTTTAAATCTCAGGGTCTATGGTGCGGGGTTACTTACTCCAAGAACCCATCTATGCAGCGCTGGTGCGTGCCCAGAACTCGGCAGCGCGGAATGGACTTTTCTGTGACATTACACATGGGACTGTAAAGAATTCCCTGTTTAGCTGCACCTGCATTGCATGGGGAGAAATTCTTCACGGCCATCTGTGAATGAGGCTGTCTTGGATTCACCGCTCTTCGGTCTGTGGGGGCGACGATCTGGTGGTTGCCGTCGTCAAACGCCAGACAATGGATGAATGGGCGTTTTCTAGCGAGGACGCCGACACATGGGAATGAATCCTACGAGAATGCGCAGCGATTCCAAGAAATGCATCCCATGTCCGCAGTGGCAAACGGCTGGTGGAACACGTGTAAGTCAAACGGCTGGTTGAACTCGTGTAAGTGAAGCAATTGTTCTGCTCTGTCCAAGTTCACATTGGCCATGCCGCGCCCCACTTATTCATCTACTGAAAACCCCCGAAAACCCCCAGAGGCCCCCATCCATCCCCCCCCGAACAATTCCACCACCATGGCTGTCAAGATCCCTCTGGAAGTCGCCGTCTTCTCCGGGGAATCCATCCTCAAGGCGCAGTCCCAAGGTGCCTCGCGGGTGGAGCTCAACGCCCCCAACTCGTACCACCTCGGCGGCACCACGCCGCCCGTGTCGGAGCTCGCCCGGGTCGCAGCCCAGGTGGAAATCCCCGTGCGCATCATGATCCGGCCGAGGGGACCGCCGGGGACACCAAGGCCCAGGACTTCATCTACACCCGCGCCGAGGTCGACGCCATGGCCGACTCCATCCGGGCGTTCAAGGCCACGGGCCTCATGGATCCCTGCCGGGGCGACGGATTCGTCTTCGGCCTCTTGAAAGCGTCCTCGGCCGTCGACGTCGACTCCTCCACCGAGGAGCCGGTGGGCGTCGCCATCGACGAGGAAAACTGCGCGGCGCTCGTCCGGCTCGCGAGACCCTACGGATGCGTCTTCCACCGGGCGTTCGATCCCATCGCGGCCACTAAGCGTGCCTCGGATGGGATCCAGACCCTCATCTCGTTGGGGTTCGAGGGCGTGCTGACGGCCGGCGGTCTCGGCGACTGCCTGGGCAACATTGACAGGATCGACCATCTCTGCCACAGATATGCGGGCCCTCTCGAGATCGTCGTCGGCGGGGGGTCCGGAAAGACAACATCCTTCGGCCCGCGAGACAACTGGCTCATTACAAGGACGGCGTGTGGGTGCACACGGCTGCGCTGAGCAAGAGACGTCATCGTGCCACGGAGGAGATTGACTCGGATGAGTTGGTAGACATGGTGGCCCAGATGGACCTCGTCGAAGCGGCCTAGAAGGACCCCGCGGGTCACTGGAGAGAAACGAATCTGCATGGACAAGTGTTGGGAAGATGAATCGAGTGTTGTGGGTTGGCATGCGGAGCATGGGAGTGTAAATAGCAACTTGGACATGTATTGCGGGGGAAGGCTTTGGGCACAAATATTTTGAATCTTCTCTTCTCTTTTTCTTGTTCTTCCTCGCTTAGATTACCTTCCCAAACTATGGCGTTGGCGGGCGCTCGGCGTATGCACTGGCAATTTGAGTTCAGGTTTTCATGCAGCATAATATACAATCATTGGTAACGTGCACTTTTTCCCCGACCTTTCTGCTCTCGTTTAATCAGCTGCTGATACACTGGGATTGGCCTCGTAACGCCGCCAAGCCCTACTCTATAACCGGCGCCGGTCACAATCTATGCAACTATTCTACAACTCTCCTCACCAAGATCTTCTGGTATGGGAATAGTAAAAATACCGGGGAGAAAAGGAAGAAAAGGAAGGGGATGAACAGATATTACGCCGTCTTAGACTTGCAGCTGTTGGGACGAGCCAGACCCAGACAAGCAGCCATCTTGTAGAACATGTCGACGTTGTTAAAGGTACCGCCAAAGGTCTCCTGGCAAGGTCCCATGGCGAACACGGGAACATCGGTCAGGGAGTGGACGCCCTGCGCTTCGCTAGTAGGCAGGGTGCCATTGATGACGATGCCGTTGACGGCGTCCTTGGGGTTGACAATGTAGCCGTCGGCGCTCTGGACGGCGGCCGTGCGAGGGCCATTCTTGTGGACCTTGTAGTCCTCGCGGTGGTCGGGGCAGCTCCGACACCGCCGGCGATGGCGTATCGTGGCTCCCAATTGGCAGGGAAGTTGACGCCAGTGCCGTATTTGAGATCCTTGGGCTTCTCGGTGTACTGGGACAGCCCAGACTTCTCGTACACACCAATGGCGTTGCGCTTGGTGCGCTCGTCCTTCTGCTTGGCGAGGTACTCGGTATCGGCAGATCCCCAAACGCTATAATGTTCGTGTTAGCCAGGGTCGAACATGCTTTCTTTTTCTTTTCTTTTCTCCTTCCCTTTCTCGGGGATCTTCTCGGGTAGACCAAGCTTGAGACTTACTCGAATCCGTGGCCGTGATCGGCTGAAACAACGACAAGAGTCTCTTCCAAGATGCCCATTTCCTTGAGCTTCTTGACGGTGGCGCGGACAGTGTCGTCCAGCTCCAAAAGGTCACCGAGGGCGCGGTCGTAGTCCAAAGCATGCATCTGCTTGTCAACTGAGGCAGCCTCAGACATGAGGAAGAAACCCTCGTCACCACCACGCTTGTGGAGAACCTCGACGGCCTTGAGAGTCATGTCCTTGAGTCCGGGGAGATCAAGGGCAGAGTCGTTGCCACCTTTGGGGTTGTTCTTGAGCTTCTTGAGGTTCTCGGGGTAGATGTTACGGTCCAGCCAGACGGGGAGATTGCTCTGGCAGAAGACGCCGAGAGCTCTCTTGCTCACGTCAATCTTCTCAAGAGCCGTCTTGTTCAAGCTGACAGTGTAGCCCTTCTTGGCAAATTCTTCGTAGTAGTCCTTGCCCTGGTAGGAACCTTTGCCGGGGTAAAACTGTTCGGCACCGGCGCCGAAATAGACATCAGGGCCGCCGTGGCTGGTCCAGCTGTAGTTGGTCACGCCATTGAGGGCCTGGTCAATGAGAGGTCCATACTCGGAACGGCGGCGCGTGTGGCCAGTAAGGGCAATGGGAGTAGCATCAGCCAGGAACGCGGTGGAAACGGCACCCCAAGCACCTTTCTGTGATACATGTTAGCACATCTTTTCCACGAGATGTCATTCGCAAAGAGTTCCGTTCCGTCAACATACAGTAATTCGACGGAACACCTCGACGATAGTCTCAACTTTAGGGTCATCGAAAGGGTCGGGAGAAGAATCGGCGTGGACACTAGATCATTTGTTAGTCATGCGCCGGGTCAGGAATGTGCCCTGTCGGCCTACCCCATGGCATTGACAGTGCTCTTGTGTCCGGAGTACAGAGCAGAGGCCGAATTGGCCGAATCAGTGATGTAGCTGTCGATCGAATGGGTCATTTGGTGGCCAAGGACGGGGAACTCGTCCATCTGCATGCGAGTCTGGTATTTGCCATTGATGCTCTTGTGTCCAAGCAATCGGGCGGCAGTAATCTACGAGTCGTCAGTCTCTTTGCAAAGTTGCCTGCCACACACGCACACACACGCACACAAAAAAAATTAAAAAAAAATTCATAAGCTTGGCTTACCATGTTGGTGGTCATGCCGTCGCCAATGAAAAATATGACGTTCTTAGCCTTGCGCTCTTTGACAATGGGGCGGACGAGCCATTCGGCAGTCGTCTTCTCGCCATTGTAGTACTCCAGGGTGACGGTGTATTTGCCGGGTTCGTTCAGGAAAAGCTTGCGATAAGCCTTGGACGCGACATTGACGACAGAGGGCGTCTTGGCATCCTCGGCAAACAAGTCCTCGTACCACTCGAAAGTCCACTTCTCCACCTTGGGCTCCTCAATCTCGAAAACCGTGGTGATGTCCTGGGGCTCCTCGCCCTCCTTGGCAATGGTCACCTTGAACTTCTCGTCAGGCTTGCCATCATGGGCGGCCTCGGAGCCATTGACTGGCGCGTGGACTTCGACTCGCAAGTCGAAGAGCTGACCAGGAAGAAAATCGCTCTGATCAGGTGGGAGAAGGCATCCCAAGCTCGGGCAGGTTCCCAGTCGCTGGAATGTCTGGCCCGACACGGCCGAGAGCGAAGCTGCCAGAACGGCAGCAACGTTGAGCCTGGCAAGCATGATTGCGTAGGTCCTCGCCGGGTTTGTAACGAAAAAGAGGAAAGGAAGAGAAGGAGCGTGGCTTGGCTTCATACGGGCTGTGGCCGGCTTATATGCCTCTTGGTTCTCGCATGACGAATTCGTTGCAATCGTACCCTCTCTTTTGAAAACGGTGGATCAAAAGGCCCTATCCCCATCCATCCATGGGTCGGAGTAACTGGGGCCGGAGATGGATATTGGATATCTTAGCCAGGACCAGCGTTAATAACTTTGGTCGTGACAAGCATAGCCGTCTGATAGCTCCAATAAGTGGAGAGATATTGACACCGTTCTCCAACAATCTCGGGAACACACGTCCAGCGCCATGTGACGGTGAACCCTTCACCTCACTGACTTATCAAGAGAAGAGAGGTGGCTGGGGTGGGTGGATAAACCAAACCTAATCTGGAAAGTCACCATCCAATCCATCTCGACACACAGCCGGACCTTCCCCGCCTCTTTCCTATTGATTGCAAGCCACGGATTGATTGCAGTGCCCGTGGCTTGCCAACGCGCATACATAAGCTTGTCGCGGCCGAGGCCACAAGCCCATCATCGACCAGGGGCGATCGGCGGCAGCCCCCGTGCTCATGTCGTTGTATCCCATTGGCGGTTGTCGACTGGGACCCTTGTCTCATCCAAGGTTCTTTTTAAGAATGATTGTTGTTCTTGCCAAGACTCCACAATATGTTTTCATGAGAGTTTTTTTCCAGACTCCCGAAAGCAGAGGGCAACGTGGGAGAGGAAAGGATGGACCAATCACCCGCGTCATTGCGCCCTGCCAGTGCCAGCTGCCAGTGCCAGCTGCCAGCTGCGAGGTTGACCATCAGCCGTCAAGTTAATCAATCAGACTTCAACACAAGGCATTTGCATTTGCACTGCATGATTCCGTGCTGTCATCTTAACTCGTAGCTTCTCCAACGTCTCAAACATGGACTATCAGATAGTTTTTTGACTGCAATATTCCGGCCCCCAACCGCAGCAGTCATACGCATCGTAATCATTACTCATGCTCCAGCCGCAGCCAAGTTTCCGACATTATTCTGTATGCATAGCGCGGGATGGACAAGTCAGTCACCGTTGGTCGGGCAATCAGCGCCTCCTCTGCACCACGTGGCCGAGTCTCGATCCGTTGGCTCCGCAGAGAACGCTTTCTTCACTTGCATCATTCGATCGTACTGTTCGGGGCTTGTGGTGTGCAGGAATTAGCTCCAGCACTACGGGCCGTCAAAAGGACCACCACCCACCACCCAGCCACATTGCATGAGATGCGCCGACTTTACCAGATTCTTCACCGACCCGTCCCGAGGTGGCATCTAGACCCGATTTCGTTCCTCGTCTCCCCTCGATTGTTGGGTTAGGGACGAAGTAGCAGCCCCGACAGGCATTGCAACAACGCCTTGGAGTTCATGCATCGTGGCTACTGTTCAACAGCGCGAGAGGCCGCGCCAGTAAGCATTTGATTCAGACGCCACTTTCCCCACCTCTTGATTCTAGGACGCGATTGCGTATGACTTGGGTTTCCAATGAGTTTCCCATGTGTTGTGTTCTTGTTCGGTGTTCCACCAGTCAAACCAAGATGGACACATAACTTTTCAACCCCGCTTCCTTGACGTGTCTATGCACCCCTATTATGGTTATTTACACTATCCCCATTTACACCTCTGTCTTCGAACCCACCCACCCACGCGGGCTTGTTAATTTTGTCCTGTCCAGCCTCGCTTTTGAAATGATATCCCCGGGCCCTCGGACGCTCGCCGGTCCCCTCGGGAAGTTTAGGCTCATACGCCGCTAGAAACCTCTTCCTGCTCTCCTCAAAGCTGTCCACCCCCTTGGTCAGCTCCCATCTTACACCTTTGAAGAATTCGTCGATAACGTGGTGATTGTGGATTTGGAGCAGATTCCAGCCGAGCATCTCCTTGGCATTGAGCAAATGCTTCAGGTAAGCCCTATGATGATGGGTGCACGCATAGCATTCACACCCTCTTCAAGCGGTACAACTGCGACGCTGTGCTCTTCAGACCACATGTTGATCCCTAGAGGCTGGGGTGCTTCAGTTTCGGGTGGTGGAAATGTAAACGTCAAAGCAATGCCAGCGTCAGAGGTGCTATTCACAAAAGGAAGGGCACAGATATCCACACCAAGTGATACTTGACGTAAAACATCATGCGGTGACTTTGGCTGGTCGAATGACAGTTTTGGCAGAGGACTCAACGGTTTATAAGTCGCGAGCTGCGGAAGCAGATTCACGTCGTAGATGGCCAGTCCAGACAGACTTCCCGCGATGTCGTCCGCGAGGTGTCGCAAGTAGTCCCACTGAATGGGGAGCTCGACAGGCAGAACAGGGGCAAAAACAGAAATGCCCAGTTCGTGCAGGTGCTCTCTGCTTTCGAACTGGCGCAAAAACTCATCGACCCATCCTTCCGTACGACCCACCATCTTGATGAGCTTCTTTGACGCTGGCGTGGTGCTTGTGTGCAATGTGTCAGCCAGAGGTACCACCACGTCGGGTTGCAGATTTTTGACAGCCGCGACATATTGAGCCACGCTGACACTCGCAAAGCCAGTTGATGTGAAGAGTGACACGGCCTTGGCTCCATTCCCCATGGGGGTAACGACCGAGGGACACCTCCTAGCAGCAAAGACGGTGGTTCGATCCGATGCCAAAGCTGTGAAGTTGTGCAGCCGACGGAGGCTCCCATGTTGTGGCGTGTTGTAAATAGGGGCTCTTTTCGCTCAACAACTACATGCTTGTGAGCTTTTACGAAATGGCGCGACCACAGAGCTTCCGCGACACTTACAGTCTTCTAAGGCCATATAGGCGGACGTAAAATTTGTATATTTGGTTACATTATCGGGGGTCAGGTGAGGGATTGCACCTCGAGATGTGATGGCAGTGTAATTCGGCGTGTCAATTTGCCTCCTCCCCGGTATAGACAGGCGGCCGAGTCGAGCGATACAGCCATCAGCGATTGTGGTTTCCAAAATCTCGAACACCTTGTGTGCAGGCATCTCTGTAGACTCGTGTGCCTCTGCCTCACTCATCTTTGCATGTTCAACGACCCAGGCGCCGGAAGTGAAAGAGGATGCGGGCCTGGGATACGTACCAGAAGACTACTGCAGCAAAAGCGAGATGAGTTCTCCCGGTGTGAGATATGTCGAAAGCACACGTCAGTCGAGTTTAGGGTCGTGAGTTCAAGAGCTGTCCCTCCGTACCTGGTTCGTCTCAGTCTCATGTAAGATTGTTCCCAATGTGAAATTTGGCGTGCAAAAGAAAAGCCGCCATCCAGCCGATAAGGCCGATAAGATAAGCGGGGTCCCCTTGAAGAGTTAGTCTGGTGTGGTCGGTCTGGTATGATGCTGTCCACAAGCTGCCGACATTCATCCGCGACCTGACCCGTTGCGGACGCTGCGGAGAATTGGCAGACAGGGATGGCCGCTGTTACGTCAATCTTTTTGGGACCAGCTGCCCGGCCTGTCGGACGTGAATGTCAGCGCTTCATCAAGGGGCAGCTGTGGACCAGATGGCAACTGCAGCCGCCAGCCTGGATGGATCCTGCCAATCCTGCGGAATTGTTGCACGGAAAAATGAGGCGCGGCCGACTGGCCACTCACCAATGCTTGTTACCCCTTATTTGCCTTGCAACAGGAATTTTGCTCAAATACTCCGTACTCGGTGGCATAAACCATCACAGCCAAGATTCACAGCTGTTGCCACATCTCCAGAGCTGGGACCCGATCCAGATCAGCCCGCCTGGCAGATCGGTCATTGGATACGAGGCAGGCTTCCAGACCGGCGGAACTTTCTTTTTCGCCTAGCCTACTAGTCTGCTCGGCGCAAACCCACTCTCCGTCCGGCACCAAGGCTGGTCTAGACCAGACTCGTGTCAAGTCTGTCAGGACGGATTGCGCTCGTTCTAACCGTTCTAGCTGCCTGTTTTGTCTCCGGCGTTGGTTTCTGTCTCCTGCATCAAACATGGCCGGTCACCATGAAGACGAAGACCAGCCTCTCATGACGAACCCGGACCGGCGTCAAGTCGATCTCGACTTCGACCATGACAACACCAACAACGACTTCGACCGCCATCGTCAACACCACAGCAGCCGGCGCCGGCGCGGCAGCAACAATCCCACGGATGCCGGACATCCAGATGCACCTCTCGATACCGGCGACGGCACGCTCCAGGTCGAGGATGAGAGTGACCCGCCCACGCCACGCTTTGTACAAGATGAGAACGCCTGGAAGAGATGGAAATGGGTGCCGTATCCCGTGCGCCGAATGTTGCGAGCCGTTCGCAAATGGTCCGTCGGTCCTCCAGACCCGCAGCCGTATCGAATCAATCCCTTCTTTCCTATCGTGCAAGAGTACCCATTGTTCCTCGTCGACAAGTTTCTGACGACTTTCAAACGACGCTTCTGGCTCCTGTTTTTCTACTTCTCCATATGGCTGATCACCTTTGTGCTCGTCAAAAGGAAGGGCGAGATCGCCACCGAGGTCGCGGGATGGGGTCAGCCGCGGACGATTGGATGCGGTGCCACGTACTGGGGATCGGGCAACTCGTGCGGCGCCGATGGCAATGATTGCCGCCCATTTGAAGGCAGCGGATTTCCTTTCGCTGTTCCGCCAACTGCGCGAGCTACCAAGTGCTGAATCCCCACGCCGTCGGTGACCAGGAGCTTGTCTACCAGCCGATTATCGTCGGTGGACCGTCCAACGACGTCGCGCCTGAGAATGCAACGTATCGCGGGGACTCGTACATTTGTGGCTCTGCAATACACGCCGGTGTAATTTCCAACGCCAATGGAGGGTGCGGCGTGGTCAAGCTCATCGGCAGAAGCCAGAAGTACCTGAGCACGCAGCGGAATGGCATCACGAGCGCGAGCTTCGACTCATATTTTCCGCTATCGTTCCAGTTTCTGCCGCATATTCGATGCGATGCCCAGGACACACGGTGGTCTTTACTGGCAATTTCTGTCGTCTTCACGGCCGTCCTGTCTCTCTTCACCGCCTCCCCGGCCTTGTTCTTCTTCTCATCCTTTATCGGCATTTTCTGGACCGTGGGCATGGCTCTGGATCCGCCGCCGCACAAGTCTGTCGCGGCATTATTTTCCAACATATCGGGCAAGTTTCTGCCAGCCATGTTCGTCGCATGGGTCATGTACGACAAGATGGGCGTTCGACGCACTCTCAGCGGTTTGACTGCGCAGGTGGAAAAGACGGTCCTCTGGCTGGGCGCCTGCTGGGTTGGCGCACTTGACAATTACACGCTGAGCTTCATTCCCATCCAACGCCTCAACGCCCACGATCTGAGCCAGCAACCCGGTGCCAAGGCCGCTCTTTCCATCATTGTCATCCTTCTCGTCGTAATCATAGCCGCACAAATGCGGTTCTTTCGCCAAGAGGCCCGCCTCGTCCAGTACATCAAACTCTACGCCATCTTCCTCCTCGGCATCATCATCGCCCTCGTTTTGCCAGGACTGAACCTGCGCATCCACCACTACATTCTGGCACTTCTGCTCCTGCCAGGGACGAGCTTGCAAATGCGTCCCTCCCTCTTATACCAGGGCCTTCTCATCGGTCTCTTCATCAACGGCATTGCTCGATGGGGATTCGATCCTGTCCTCCAAACGTCCGCCGCTTTGCAGGGTGATGCGCAGAAGGGAACCCCGCTGCCTGTTATCCATGGTCCCAAGATTGATCTATCCAACAGCACGACAATTTCGTCCAACATCAGCTTTACGTGGGATAGCCCCGAGCTCAAGCAGTTTGATGGTATAAGCATTCTTGTCAACGATGTGGAGCGGTTCAGGTCCTATTTTGTGGATGTGGATGCCAAGAATACGTTTGTGTGGTCTAGAAACCGGACACTTGGTTTGCCGGAATACTTTAGATTTGCATTTATGGACGGTAGTGACAGCGGTGACTATACCAAGGCTGGTGTTTGGGCGGCTGACGGCGAGTGGGTGGAGATGAAGCCAGGGCCGTCGAGGGTCAAGGTCCGTAGCTCGGGGAGGAAGATATCATGAAGCGCAGATGAGCGATTTATGATGGGTGTACAGAATTGGATATTGAACAAATGAACAATATAATAAGCCAATATCGCAAGGTCAGTGAATGTTCCTCCGGCTGGGTATAGCCGGCATACGTACGCACAAGCACACAACTGGGCCCAGCGTGTTAACGGAAGCCGTCAATAAAGGGGAAACTCGTCGAAATTAATGGTTTGATCAACTATTTAAAAACTTGAAGCCAAGGAATCTCCATGGTGTATATGCATATCAATGATAGACCAAAGCCCAAGAGTAGAAATGGAAAATACGCAAAAACTTTTCCAATCAACCCCGCCTCCTCTCTTTTCATCTTTTTTCAGAAAACCAGCAGACCCCGGTGCACATACATAAAATAACATGTCATCCCACCCAACCAGGCCCATCTCCACATCTCGTCATCATCCCATCATCCACACAACTCAACCACCAACAACCGAAAGAAGAAGAAAAAAAGAAAAAAAAAGCTCTACAATAAATCCAATCCCTCACAGAAGACCCAAAATAAAATGCCCCCCGAATACCCACCCAATCCGACTTCACCTCCTCCCACTCCACACCACCCTGCACTTCCCCTCCCCCCGAATCAACGACGGCGTTCCTCATCCTGCTCCACGGCCTGGGCGACTCCGACACGCCCTTCGCCGCCTTCGCGCGCAACCTCTCCCTCCCCGGCGTCCTGTCCATCTCCGTCCGCGGCACGTCCCCGCTCGGACTCCCGGGCGACCACTACCACTGGGGCGACGACCTCCAGCTGGACCCGGGAACAGGGCATCTCGACGCCGACCCGGGTTTCGAAAAGGCCGCCGGGCTGGTCGCGGAGGGACTCGTGCGCGGGGTGCTCGTGGACAAGTGCGGGTGGGAGATGGCGGATATTCTGATCTTTGGCTTCGGACAAGGAGCTTCGTTGGCCCTGGGACTGGCGGCGAGGTTGGGCAACGAGAGGGTGGTGGACGTCTCCGTGTCGGAGCGTGGGAAACCTGCGGGAAAAGAGTTCAAGGGGGTTGTTTCGATAGGCGGCGGGCTGCCGATGAGCATGGTGTCGAGTAGGAGCGCGAGGGAGAAGAGCGATACGCATGTGTTGCTGTGTCAGCTAAGTGCGGAGGAGGAGGATCTCGTTAAGAGGGAGTTTAAGAATGTGAGTGTCGTGAGGTGGAAGAGGAAAGAGGTGGGTATGCCGCGAGACAGAGAGGAGGTGTTTCCGATTATGAAGTTTTTGCGGATAGACTGAGGGGCGGAGGATGGTAGCTACAGTCTGGATACTAAGTGTGTTTTATTTGCTCAATTGCTCACTTGCTCGGTATTTACTCGTCTACTCTATCTATGATAAACAGGTCGATGGATCCTTTGCCATCTACACGCTTGTTTGTTCATCTACATCGCCCGCTTGCAGCATATCGGCGAGCATATCCCACTTGGTCGAATGCGCATTACTCGTCGCACGTGCAACGCTGCGCAGGCCGCTCCAGATGAAGCGAACCTGTCTGTCAACTTCCATCTTGATGTCTCGCAGGCGCTCTTGATATGGTTTGTTGGCGTCAACATCATCTAGCGTGTCCGTCACCCCACTCCTGATGCGTTCCAGCTTGAGTGCTAGATCGAGTACATCTAGCATGCAGTCGCGGATAGGGGTCAACCTGCTTCCCAGACAGGCTTGGTCTACCATGGCCTTCAATGCTCTGTCGTGAGCGGCAATCAACTCATCCATATCAATAGCAGAGGCCAAGTCTCGTCGAAGCTGTGAGACCAGCGGTGTGAGAACAAGAGTGGTTAGATACGTCTGCACGGTAGTGCAAAACCACAAGAGTTTGATGCGTATGGAGTAAAAGACTGCTGTGACGTTCCAATTGTCATGGTCTGTCCAGTAGTTGTCCAGAATTTTGGGTTTATGAAGGGCATACGTTGCGCGCTTAAATTGTAGTAGAATCGTAAAGAGAGACTGGTAGTGCTCGAGGCTGGTAGCGGTCAAACCCATCTGTAAGGGCCAGGGAAGTCTGTAGTCCACCCTGATTCCGCTGAGTATCGTCCTTACTGAGTTACGGCACATGATCGGGTCAAGGCGCTGCTGTGTTGGCTCTACACAGACGGTCAGGCGGCCTGGGTCAACAATTGCTGCAAAACAACCCTGTGCTGCTGCTGTTAATGCGTAGCGGTCTAACCAGTCGGTCCTCAGCTCGTCCAATTTTCCGAAGATGCCCTCCGAGAAAGCGGCTGCGGTCGAACCGTTTGACATGAGATAAACCTCATGCAGAGTATCCAACGTGGGGCAAAGTGACCAGTCCTCAAAAAGAGAGGTTCTTAGGATTGTTGATGTCGCTCGATACTTGCTTTGAATCCATCGATCGAAAGCCATGTCAAAGAGCTCAGAAAACGGCACCAGTTCTTGTCCAGCTGGACACATCGCGTCATAATCGAGTGGTGGCTCAACTCTTTGCTTAGATGAGATGGCCGCATCGTGCTTGCCCAGCAGTTTAAGCACAACGACATTTTTTCCGGCATTGTATATGTTTCCGACTGCAGTTCGGAGGAAAGTTGGGGCGTGCAGAGCTCCATCGGGAGCTTTGCGTAGATGATATCTATCTTTCCAAGTTTTGCCCAAGGGCGTGAGAGATGATGCCTCGGCAACAAAGAACAAGTCGCTAGCAGACAACAACTTTCCCTCGTCCATCCAGAGCCGAATTGGCCGTAAATATACTCGGAAGCACTCGGCAAAGATGCGGGCAAAGAATTCGAAGAGGCCAGATTTTCCACTTAACTGAGCCTGGCACGATTCGTCAAATACAAGCTCCAGATACCGGAAGGGTTTTGGTTGTGGTTCGGACTCGATTTTTGAGACTATTTCGGCCAAGGAAAACAGTGGATCGAGCCACGGCACAAGCTCTGTCTTGGACCTGACGAGACTCAAAACGACATCGGTTGTAGGTGCAGTCAACTGCCTCTGTAGATCAGAAACATGAAGGTCGAGCTGTCGTAGCCTGTCCGAAATGCAATCCTGGAACGCTTGTAGATGAGGCACATTCTGGCGTTCTCCTACAAAGTGCCTTAGCGTTCGTAGGTGAGTGCCATAATCCGAAAAGCTGTGCATCATTGCTCTGAAGGGCTCCCAGTCCATATTTTCAAGCTGGAAGTAAGGTACGGCGACACCGACTCGGCTGAAAAGTGTGCAGTCGAGTCCTTGCAACATAAAGAGGATATCTCGGATAACTTGCACCTCGGAGACTGCAACTTTTTTGTTTGCCTCATAGACTCCTCGGAAGCTATTGTGCTTCTCCATTTTTGCGACGCCTGGACTTTCTCGAATGTTGATGTGTCTTCGGGCTGAATTACATAGGATTCGGCAGCTCGTGACCCTTGCTCACCGTCGCCAACGAGGGACGTCGCTTCTGATTCACCAGTTGACCCTTGTTCGAAGACTTCGTCATCCGACTCATCGCTAAAGTCAATGGATCTCCATAAGGCGTTATCTTCGTCCCAGCCGTCCTCCTTTGCGATGTCTTCCCAGCGCAAGTTCGCCGTGGCTGTGTCGGCCTTGGTCTCCAGTAATTCGAGGTCACGGACGTCGGATTTGAAAGTTGGCTGATCGGATAGCTCCAAGAACAAGTGCAAAATTTCCGGATACCATCTTGATGGGTAGCTCTGTAGGTCTCTCAACCTTTTAAGCAAGGCATCGGCTAATTCATCTCGATTGTTCACGCGGAAGCGTTCATCAAGCCCAAGCAGCGCCTTTTCTATCACGAAGTGGTTTGTTTGCAGGAACGTGTGCGACTTGAGCTTCCTCAAAACAGCATCGCTCAATCTCTCATGACTCCTTGTTTGTGTCTACCAGAGTCATCAGCATCATAGATATAGCACCGATGGATACTGATTCTGCGGCACATTACCTGATGTAAAGATGGAGCGGATGCTTCGATGAGCTCACGAGTTAGGGACCCAAGCCGAGATGCAAAAGACATGTCGGGCAATTTCTTCCATCTTCAGCCCTCAGGTGTGAGACCTTGGGGCGCAAGTGCAATGTGGCAGCACGAAAAGAACATCAATCGGGGTTTCATCAATCATCATCAGGTCTGGTCGTCGTGCATTGATGAACTGACGCGTCGTGCGGGCTACGGCAGGGACGGTCTGTTGTGAGAACAAATGGAAGTATGTACCTATGTACCTGGGTACTGGGCACATCGTTCTGATGCATGCAGGCGGGTGGGGGTGTCCTGTTTTCAGCGTGACCAGGTTGACATCTGCGAGCACGCAAGCAACGAGCAGCCCCCCTTAATAACCAGTACAGTAGTAAGCACCTCGGAAGTTTTTGGCGAACGAGCTTCGAGCCAACCTCAACAAGTAGGGCCTACTTCATCTTCACCTCAATTCAACCCCTTCAATGACGAACGTCGGGCTCCACATCCTGCGTGACTGAATTCTATCGCAGCCAACTGGCTCTTCGACTCATCGGCGGCAACAATTTGCTACCCCACAAGTCATGGCTATCGCACGACCCGTTCGGGTCTTGCTGTTTGCCGCAGCCGTGCTCTGGTGCTTTTTCTCTACCAGATCCTCCGTCCTTCGTCAGGACTGCGCGGTCCAGGAGAGCGATATGTCAATTTTGAAAGAGATCCCAATCTAGATCGTTCGTTATTCACTCGATTTCAGTCCGCCTCGATCAACATATATCTAACTTGGGTATGAACTTGCAGCTACGGGAGAACCGCCAGGGGTTCTCGTTCGTGCCTCCGCAACGTATGCACCTGACGCTGTAGATACCGACCGCATTAATGCGACCCTCTTGGCACTCGTGCGGAACTCAGAGGCCGATGATATGGTCTCGTCAATGGAAGACTTGGAGAGGACATGGAATCACAAGTTCAATTATCCGTGGACGTTTTTCAACGACGAGCCCTTCTCAGAAGAGTTTAAGAAGAAGACTCAGGCAGCCACCAAGGCCAAGTGCAATTATGGTACGTCAGACGACTCTGCCTTCACGCAGAACTAAGTCAGTCTTACTAACAGTCTGCAGAGCTGATTCCAAAGGAACACTGGGCAACTCCATCCTGGATCGACCAGCAATTGTACGACGAGTCCACATCTATTCTCGAAAAGGGGGTGTTCAGTACGCCAAAATGATATCATACCATCAAATGTGCCGATGGAATAGCGGCATGTTTTACAAACACCCAGCGCTTGAAAACGTTCGATGGTATTGGCGTGTCGAACCGAAAGTTCACTTCTTTTGCGATGTCGACTATGATGTGTTCCGATACATGCAGGACAACAACAAGACCTACGGCTTCACCATTACGCTGTATGACGAACCCAAAACCCTGCCGACCTTGTGGCCCGAGACTATTAAGTTCCTTGCCGATCATCCGAACTACCTTCATGAGAACAGCGCCGTTAAATGGCTCACAGATGACCAGCGGAGACCAGCACACAACAAAGGTGCTCAAGGCTTCTCTACGTGTCACTTTTGGAGTAATTTCGAGATTGCAGACATGGACTTTTTCAGAAGCAAGCCGTATGAGGATTACTTCAACCACCTTGACCGTGCAGGCGGCTTTTTCTATGAGCGCTGGGGTGATGCTCCTGTCCACAGCATTGGCGTTGGGCTGTTCGAAGACAAAAGCAAGATTCATTGGTGAGCTGCATTGTCCCTAAAACCTCTTCGAGCTGGCCCAACTGACTGACTGACTAACTTGTTAGGTTTCGCGATATCGGTTATCAACACATTCCATTCTTCAATTGTCCCAATTCTCCCAAATGCAGTGGTTGCATTACGGGTCGACTGACCGACGGCGAAGCATTCCTCCATCACGAAGATTGCAGGCCCAACTGGTTTAAATATGTCGGAATGGGCTAATTCTATTGACTGGGTGAAAATTCAGCCCCACTACAAGTGTTAGATGCCCCTCCCGTGATCAGCTCGACTTGGAAAACCAGTATGGTTCACAATGCATCAGTGTGATAATTGGGAATGATCTAGTTTGGGTTATTTGGTGTTAATGGCGCACTTTCTAGAACTGTGGCACTCGGCTTCTTGAGACGACATAAGGGTCGCCTCGAGTCGTTGTTTCGTGGCTTGAACATCGTGTACCGATATGAATGACTTAACGAAAAGGGGACACACTGAGGAGTTTTTTTTTTTTTTTTTTTTGGGTCGCAAGTGGCTGTGCTTGGGTCACTACCCGATGTATATTATAATAAACTATATACCGTTACAACCCCTGACGAAGCACCCGCGCAGAACTGGTCTCCCCATCCATCTTCCCTCCACGCCATGCAGCTGACAACATTATTGCGTATTCTCTCGCGGCCATCTTTTCCCATGGTCTTCTTCTTTTGCTCATATCCGGGCGGTCCCCAGGGCACAGTGAGTTTAGCGACAATTTTGCCCGTGAGCAAGTCCCAAACCCACACCCTGCCCTCGCCGTTGCCGTTGCCGTCAGGTTCAACGGCCATTTCATCACCAGCCACCACATATCTCTCCCGGTGCCCCAGCAACGACTGAACTCGAATTTCTTCGTTTTTCCAAATCGGATCGGCATATGCTCGCAGGCAAGACCCATTGTCGCGATCCATCAGTCGTATCTTGCTGTCCAAGGTGCCCACCAGCATGGATCTCCCATCCTTTGTCATATCCAAGCTCGTGACGCTCGCACCCATGACATCTGTCGTACATGTGCCCATCCTCACATCGTAGCTTCGAACGCGACCATCAACGCTACCAGTCACAACCTCGGGGCCACGAACGATCAGGCAGGTGATCGCATCTCGAGCCTCACCGAGTACCTGTATGGGTTTTACGCTGCCACTCTTCACATCCCATATTCGAGTAGATGTATCAAAGCCGCCGCTCACAACCAACGAGCCCCCATCGCCAGCGAAACGCACACAGTTGATGCGCGCAGTGTGTCCATGAGCGTTGCCGCCAAAACGTCTGGTCGTCACTGCTGTGGCGACATCCCAGAGAAAGACGGCCCGGTCCCCGCCTCCAGATATGAAACTTTCGTTATCGTTTGCTACATCAAGACTGAGAACTTCATATCCATGGGCTGCATAGGTCTGGATGAGTCGGCCCTGCGGAACCGTAGCTTTCCCACTAGGTGATGGCTCATGCACATTAGTGCCAGGGAAAGGGTTGTAGAGCCGTATTGTACGATCTGCAGATCCTGTTAAGATATAGGACCCAGGTGATGCTGAGTATTTCACGGCATGTACAGGGCCTGGAGAGAAGATTGCTCAAATTAGTTTCAATTACACCCTAGCTCGGACATTGACTGAGTCGACGTACCATTCGAACCAAGTAGGTAAGCGGCGGGATTATCTGGAAAAATCATTTCTCCAGATCACGCTAACATGATGCCTTTTGCGTAAGCAACTGCAAATTTCCTTCCCACTGATGCCTTTCTATTTACAGGGAGTGTCGCATAGTGCAAAATGAGGAAGGAGCCTTGGGTAGGTAGGTAGGTGGTGCCTTCTTCGTCCTTGAAATTGGTGATCACTGATGAGCTAAGCAGCCTTCGTCCGCCAATGGGGCGATCTGATTGGATAGTAAAGCCTACCAAAACAATGTGCGTTCCTACCTCACACTCACAACCTTGGCATGAACATGTGCTGCCACTTCTCGCACGTTCAAGCATATATTTGCAATGCATTCAAGGTTTCCTCGTGACATATTGTTTTGTGTCTGTATTTACGGGTATTGAGCATATGTGCATACTTCATACATTTTTGGCTGTCGGTATCAGTGCCTCTTGGTGGTCCAAACCAGCAAACATGCGAAGGCCCCAAAAACAAAACACAAAAACCAACATCCGTGAGGATTGCGTCATTCCGACTCTTGTTCGTTACCAACCACAAAATATTTTCAAATACAAGACATGAATTATAATCATGACGACGCAATTCCAGGATGGGCTGATCTCAGCCGTAGTCTGTGCTGCCACAGCAAAGGCTGCCAGCCTACCGTGAATATATGAACACAAATAGCGTTCATCAAAACCAACACAACACCGATACATGCAGAAAGTTTAAAAATATCGAAGAAAAAATATGGGGACTCAGTTTGGGGACTCAGTTTGGGGAGCAACAGACCACATCCATATCCAGGGGATAGGTCTGTTCAAGTGGCCGATAAATCTGCCATCGAGACTGCTCAGATTCATCACCGGAGAAGTTTCCAACCTGGAAATCATCGGCGGATACCGTAAGAGAGGCCTGTTCACGGACCCGGTACAGGTTCTGCAAGCGTTGGTCCAAAAGCTGCTGGCATGTATGGGCTTGCTCCCAAATCTGAGCAGTGCTGTCGACTGACGTTATTGCCACCCTCATATGTTCAATAGTGTCATTGATGGCGCCTAACGATCCGGTCGAAGTCAAGACATCCATGGCTGTTGTCACCACCGTGGCCATGGCTGGTGGGGGTGTGCTCAAGATAGCTGGGCGAATTCGCAAGATACGATCTAAGCAGTAGACGATATCCACAACGCTTCTTGCGTTTTCGCGACATTTTTGAAAGTGGCTGGTGCGGTATTCGACTGACAATTTACCCACTGACAAATGATAACGGTTGAGTTGGATAAGGGCGTGGTGACAGAGCAAATGCATGGTCAAGAATGACCCGACTTTGCCAGAAAAGGCAGCAGACTCGAGGTTGGAGCCACCAAATGAAAGTCTCGATGGTAAAGTCGTGCGCCAGTCGTTTACTCTTTTCGTCAGGGTACGAATTCTCAATCCTTCGCCTTCGGCATCAGAAACATTAGGTCTACTGGCTAACCGATGGATTGTCGACTGACAAGATGACCAAATGTGAATCATCTCAACAAGGTGGCATGTAATGTCGGACGGCCTGTCGGCAAAGGCACCAACACTCGTTTCGTAGGGATTGAACATTGGCATGCAAGCGTCCACCTGCTTCTCGAAACTCTCCGAATCAGACGGCAATCGAATATAGATGTCCTCCCCGTGGATCATCGTTGCGCGATCCGGGAATAGCGGGCTGAGTCGCTCCAGCATAAACAAAGACCAGAGAGTTCGTCTTCTGGATTCGGCATAGCCCGTCCTGGTCATTCCAAATGGGTAATGCTTGAGTCTGGCATCTCTTGAGTGATCGAGTTCCTGGTTCAGTTGCAAGCAAACAGCAGTGGCGGTGGCCGATGAAACGAGTCCGTTGGCTTCCCAGAGCCGAGATGCCGCAATGTTGTACAAGGCCAAGAGTATTCTACTCTGGATCAATTGAAGACAAGGTTCAGTCAAAGACTTCTGGGCATAATGCGCAACCTGCGCGTACTCATACGCAATGTGTTTGGGTCCTCCAGACAGAGCAACCCCAATAGCCAAGACACTATACAGCAGCATCATGTCCTCGGGAGCTCTTTGGTGCACAGAGTTGGACACCCAAGACTTGAAAATATCTTCTGGCAAAAATCGAATCACGATAGCGTTGTCGATATGTCCGAAAAACTGCGACAGAACAGTGCTGATTGACTGAGGATCAGAGACAAATGGATCCGTTCGCCAAGCTCTGTGCAGAACATCATCCGAAATCCGAGGTACATCTGATGCAGTTCTTTCTGCGGAGAGCGACGACTTATAATGATTCATCGGTCGGAGCATCCCAACGGGAGGCTCGCCATTTGTTGCAAATGCATCCGGTCCAAGTCTAACCCTCTTATTGGCGTATCCAGTCTCTGGGGTCGGTTCATGCAACACCACGCGAGGCGACACAGCAGAAGACGATCGACTTGGCGAACGTCCCAAATCATTCCGCCTCGATATATCATTTGTTTTGCGTTTGTCATCGAGCTCGGCAGGTGGTGTAGATGGAGACGTGTTGTGTCCACCTCTTGGGCTAAGAAATTGTCAGCATGTTGAATGACGTTTTCGACGGGTATACCTTGAGACAACTCACGCGTTCTTGAACTTGCAAACTCGTCCAAACTTTTCGCACTGAACGCATCTTGGATAGTCAGGGTCGCACTTGATCTTCTTCTCTCTGCAAGTAATGCAGGCAATGGCCAGCCTTTTGCGAGGCTTGCCTGCCTTTGTTACCCCCAGTGAGCATTCACGGCTTCTCCATCAATGACAGTCTTGCAGTGGCCTCCGTCGTCATAAAAATAGCACATGCCTTCGCCAGGAACTTCTGCCGCACGGACGAATCGTGGCAAGAAATGGGATCCGGTCCAAATCTTTGGCCCGAGGCCATCTTTAGTGGGCACCCCTTCAGAAACTGCAGAGCTGTCTGGGGTTGGCGGCGCGCTGCAAGTCGATGTTACCACTTTATGGGTTGAGTTGTCTCTGTGTGAGTCCTTGGAAGTAGGAAGTTGGATTCGTGGTCGCTCCTCTGGAGATTGAAAGGATGCGTCTCTTGAACCTAGAGTATAGCTTGTGTCCTGCTGTGCGGACCACTTACTGCTTTCGGATTCAGGTCGAGAGTCGGATCTACTTCGCTGTTGCTCGAGGAACTTGGGAGATTGCGGTCCAGAGTACGAGCGAATCCAAGATTGAGCATCTTTTCGTGCATCGTATGTGCTACGTGGTTGTGAGATCGGGGGAGAAGATGACGAAGGAAAATACGAAAGGGCACCAGGGCCGATACTTGGAGAGAAACGCGGTCGATCAAGCGGTGACTGCGCAAGATACGGTTTCTCCCTCCCACCCGGTGAATGAAGAGGTCGGATGGCGGATGGTGGGCCGAACAGGCTTTGTATTGATGGTAGCTGTTGCCGTGAAGAAGCTTGGTTGCTCGACTCTGATCGATCTTGACTGGATTCTCGATGTCCAGATGCCATGGATGCGTCGGCACCAGATGCCTTATCATAAATAGACATAAGCAGTGACGTTGTGCTTCTATGGACCCAGGCTTGTTCCGTCGACGGTGAAGATCGAGAAGAGAGTGACGAAGCACTGGGACTCGCCAGCTCAGGCGGGGTGTTTGGAAGGTCCAAACGCTGACGAGGCTCGAAACTTGATAGACTCCCCATTGAGAAAATTGTCAGACAAAACTGTCAGACAAGGTCGGTGGTAACCTGAGGCGGATTCGACGCTGTCGAGACTTGATCCTTTCAACACAGGCAAAACCGTGTTATCTCGAGTGTGGCCAGCAAAGTCAATACCCAATGTAATAATCTCTCCGCATCAATGTTTTTGCTTCCTTTCGAGAAACGCGGTGGGATTGATGCCGTCGTTGGAGTACGTTTTGCTTCAAGACGATGACTTCTCTTTTTGGTGTCCGAGACGAATCTGCTAGTCTTATGGAGGACTAGTGAGATCTTCTGGGAGACTGGAGAAAATGAATCCCCCAGTTTGCAAAGTATTACAACGCACAAGTAAGAATATGGCAAGCCACGGATTGGGGTGTGGGCTGCTTTTGAGTTGTCGACGACTGTACGAGGAATCCAACGACCTAATAAATTCGGCAGGTTCCAGGTACACAGAGCCGGCCTAGCGACAACCCAAAAGTCCCACGTCGGAGCTGAGCTCTGCATGTTACAAACCGGCCCGGAGCATGTCACCAAAAAGTGCCAGAAAGCGTCTGAGTGCCACAGCTACCGGGGTGGCCACAGCACGTGTTTTGCCTCTCATGGCATGACTCCACGAGATGACTTGCGGACTACAGCGTTCTCAAGATGGTGGCGGTCGGCATAGATGGCATGACATAGCGGGTAATTGTACGGAGTAGGCAATCGCTAGTATCAATCTCACAACGGTGTCGGTGTTTCGGCTAGGCTTTGGGGGGGGGTCTATCTTGAACTCGCTTTTGCATTACGCCGCACATCCTGGTCAGCTAGAGAGAACACCGAGAAAGAGAAAGGCCAGGGAGGGGTGCCCCGCCATCAAACATTCTTCACGAAGCTCTAGAAGAAGGGGGGTGTGCTACCTGCCAATGCGCAGCCGCATTTTCTTTCAGTTGCTTGTGCGCAGAGCATGGATGCCTTGGGAAAAAACCTGGAGAACTATTGGCTTGATTCTGGCTTGGTTGTGACGGAAGCATCCCGTTCGAAGAACTCCATGTTCTGTTCTGGGCATAGACAAGACGGCGTACTGAGCCATCGGCCATGCTTTGGTGAGTAAGAGCAGCGACAATATCTTTCGGGGATGCCCAGGTTGGACCACTTGTGCTATTCTGAGCAAGGACTTGAAATGGCTGATTCAGCACCAGCAATATTTACAAAGCAGTAAGGCAGGAGTACCACTAAGACCGGGTTCTTGATTTTCAGTCGGTCATCATGGCTGGTAGCAGCCCCAATCAACATGAAGTCGCTTTGCATTCACAAGGGCCAAAACGTACTCGCCGCGGCCTACCATTTCATGACAATGAATTCGAGCAAATGTGTCGCCTCAGTATGGTTGACGGCAGGGCATGAGCCTCCATCCATGTACCCACACAGAGCAGGGGGAGTCGGAGAAGCATCAAGGAATTGTGTTCGGAAGGTCTTCCGGTCCCTTGGGAAATGTGTGGCACAGAGGACACAACGCATTTCCAGTATCGTACCGCCCTACTGTTGTTACAGGCGGCGCGACTCGGTCATGAGGCAGTGATGCACCTCGAGAGATCAAGATAAGCTGGGCACTGATTGCGACTCTTGCAGTGAGAACAGTTTAGTGAGATAGAATGCAACACTGTGCCGCGCTGAGCACACGACACCCACCTCTGGCATCTCTCGGTAAATCAACCCCAGAAAGAACCAACCGTCAAGTCTGTCCGAGAGGGCGTGCGATTGATTCATGTGAAGATGGACCTCGGAGGGGGATAGACCCGTAAATGCTGACAATGACGAACAGGCCAGACGACAATAAGCAAACCCGAGCCGCTTTCAGGGAATTCAATTGGTGGAACGTGATTCTCACAGCCCGGGCGGGCAGCTCGTCGCTTAAAAGCCAAACCCTTGAGAATAATCCATGGTTGTACTCCGTAAAAACGCATGTTGAACCATCAAGACGAAGATGCTAGTATGTTATCACTGGGGGTATGACAAACGCCAGGAACATCACTGATCCAAGGCCGCCTCGATGCTCTGCCATTTTCCATCGTCGGGGGTCTAGTTAGTCTATACCAATCAGGGCCGCATATACTTGCATCTTCCCTTTTTGGTGCGTCTCAGATGCGACGGCTCAGCGCTCCACGGCTTTGTGACAAGCGGCCGGTCACTACCGATACGTTACATCGAGAGACTATTGCGGCTTTTGGTCTCGGTGCCCCAGTCAGTTGCCGTTGCGGCCTTCTCGGGGTGGATCGATTAAATTTCATCCGAAGGGGTGTGGCGGACGATCTTGAGGCTCTTGTACGCACCCTGCCCTCCAAGTTCTTACTCAATTCCAAGTGTTGACGGAATTCCATTGTCGACAGCAGCAGATGCGGCGGAGAAATCAAACATGTGCCTACTCCCGTTTACAATGTACAATGCTGTCGAGAACGATGCGGATGCTCGTCTACATAGATCCAACAAAGGGTCGACCTAGTCAGCACGCCCATTGATGGAGTAGTGCATGCTCATTTTTGCGACATTGTAGCCGTCACACTCGGGGGCTAGACTGGGCGCCGTCTCCATGTGCTCACTGCAGGCGTCACGAGAGAATTCCACGCACGGGTTGCCAAGCCTACTTAGACTACCAATAACTTGAATTGCATCACTGCAGACGAAATTCAATGGCATGCATTTGAAAGGCAACGTCGAAGATGTGAATTGCATCGAGCACACAGTTGACGCAGCCCAACAAGACAATCATGTCGCTTACGAAGAAGGATCCCGTTCCTGCTGAAAGGAGCCCTTACCTGGCAAGATAAGAATAGAAAATGTGTCTCAGGTCGCTACAGCTCATCTTGATCCCCCGCCGTGGCACCATTGCCTCCTTGGCCCCCGCAACTGCAAAAGCCGGAGGGTCCACGCTGTCCAGTCCTGAAGCTGATCTGGAGCAAAGTCGGCCTTTGATTGCCTGATATAGCATCATCTCCGATCACACCGTCACTGACACCGGCCGGAGTATTCGCGTCTGATCTGATTTGGCCATGAACGAACAGCATTGACAACGAGTCGGCGGAACAGGCCTGACGAACCGGTCAATTTACTTTTGCAGGGCTCATTCATTGAACGGGGTGATATCTGTCACCCAGACCTATATACCGACAATTTATGTTTATTTTAAACACTGGGCATCCAGCGCATTCGTGATTACCGGTGCGAGAAAGCATCAAGGCACTAGACAGAGCTCCCGCTATCTCGGGGGTGTAATGACTTGAACTTTCTGGAGAGGGCGGGTGGCTACAGGAAAACTCCCCTTTCGCGTCTATCGTCGGAGTCATCATTGTCAGCAGTGATGAGTAGGTTCAGCAAGATGCAAATGTCAGCGTCATCTCGGATCCTTCAATAAACTAGTGCGCCAAGGTTATTTTCAGGCCGAGGCTGGAGATATTGTTGTCATCATTTTCAGACATTTGCAGGGCATAGCCGCCCTCGGTCGAAGGTACTGTGGTCTTTCAAGCAGGGAAATTGGAACAGGGATCTGTGATGTGTCTGTCGTCTTACTGGCGAAATCTACTTTGGTGGCTTCGGTCCCGATTCAGGTCTCTCCAAGGCCGAAATCTGCTAAGATCTTAGTGGTGGATTAAGTCCATGACGCCGCGACCAATAACTACCCGACAGTTCAATTGGAGATGAAGAACAAACTCCGGGATGTCTTGATCTGAAGACGGCGCGAACGGGTACGGCGCCCGGCCCACTCAAGCAAACTGGGGTCATTCATGTCCAATTGGCGCGGATTAGCTGGGTATCAGAAGGCCTCGAGGAGAAGAAGACGACGTATGTAAGGGAAGCATTCGTCTTCACTCTCGAAGGGCCAATGAGTTCCTCAGGAGTCTGCAAAGTGCCCCTGTTTTGTGAGCCGGCCAAAAGTGCCTGCCCTTTTCTTGAGGAGAAAACAGTGCTTTAGCTCGGCTCAGCTCGGGGGCGCTGGTTCCGAAGACTCAAAACATCAAACTCTGGCGAGCACGGTCCGGTCGTATATAACGGCATCCGACGACCATAATTCCGGTGATGGTTAAGGCTACAATAGACAGAATCATGGTCAGTATCTATTGGGCCGCCAGATGCTTTGCTTGCCCAGGGGCGGTCTCGGTCGCGGTCACGGGCGGGGTTGCTTTGTGGAAGCGACACGAGTTACGGATTACAGTCGTGGCAAAATCAACGCTTGGTATTCGGTATTACTGGAGGTGTGGTAATAACGAGTCAACTGGGCGCAGGTGATTAGGCGGATTTCCTCTTCTGTTGTCCAGTTGGCCGGCAATTTGCAGGCTTTCAAATTTGCGCCGTCCAGACTCCACCCCGACGTTGCGTCGCAAATGTACCTTCGTTTCTGAAGCGACTCAACTGCGACGTCGCAGTTCCGTTCAGTCGGTAACCTCTCAGGATTGAGAACGTGGAAGCAGAAGTGGCTCAACTTGTTTCTGAATGGGTCAGCTGAGGTGTCAACGAATGGGAATGGGCCTCTGCCGCGCAATGACAGTGGAAGGGGGCGTTGACCCTCACGACCGCGGTCGTGGCCATGAGAAAGACGAGCATGGTCATGGCCGACCGGCGCATTATGCATCAACATCTACTCCGTACCAACCAACAATGGGCCAACCGCTCGTTGCTGCTCATGACGCATAGAACAAGTTGGTGTAAAACTTTCCCGTCATGGCTTTGTCGCCCCATGCAGGCTCCAGCGCTACCCTGGCATTTTATTAAGCACACCACGTTCGGCGCCTTCCCAATCGGAAAAGTACCGGTATGCAGAAGCCTGCCGATACTTGTACGGAGTACATATGTGACGAGTGGGCCAGACAGAGATATCGAAGCTGGCATCGGGTAATCCCAAAGTACTGCCACATTGCTACTTGTTCAGAGACCGATGCAAGCAATAGCCAATGACACACTTCCTCGCACAACACAGAGTGCTACGCGGCAGATGCTTAATTAATTACGCAGAGAGAGGTCACCCAGGCTATATCACGACAGGGTTATTGTCTGGCCAGCCGGAGACTAACTGGAAGGGGCAAACGAACGCGATTTTGTCCACAACTTGACACACACACACACACACACACACACACACCATTCTTGTCCCTTCTTCTTTTGACCTCCCGAAGACCCGGGAAAGCACGGAGAAAATATCTGGGGGTTGTGCTAAAACGAAATCGAACTAGGCGCTTGCAACCACTAGCTCGTAAATGTGGTGATGCAGGCTTCGCGTGGCAACCCCCTGGCTTGACACACCCCGGCTGGTACTGCCACGCTAGCCGGCAGTACATTCATTGATGGTTGGTGCGCTTTTGATTCTGATTCTAATTCCGATCCTGATCCTGATCCTGATCCTGATCCTGATCCTGACACTGACGCGACCCTCGATGTCCCCGCGGCCCAGGCCTTGGCCCGCAACAGGTAAATTATCCGGCAGCATTCGTGTACCGGGCCGCATCTGCTGTTCATGTACACCACCGGCACATAGCCGCACATAGCCGCACATAGCGTCACATCGTGTGGCCCTCATGGGAGATCAAATACGACAACCGCAGAGGGTCACCGCAACCGAGGCATATGTACTCTGCCCAGGCAGCCCTGTCCATACGAAGCAAGATTGTGTAATATACTCGGCACGTCTTGACTGAGTACATTGCTCCAACCAGCATCGTTCATGAGTATCATGAAATACCGTTGCCGACGCCGACGCGGCACTGTTATGGACGGTGGTCCGCAAAAAACAACAGACGAACCTGGACTACCCTGAAAAATAGATAGAGCGGGTCAGATCTGACTTGTTTGGCCCGCACTACTTTACAAATTCGTCAAAACAGCTTGTTCATACTTTCCCCGCCCATTCTCCGTTCGGCCTGGAGCTCGGGATATCATTACAGTACTCCGTATTACAGAGTACTATAGGTGACTAAGTCGGTCGCTTTGCAGAGAGAGAGAGAGAGGGAGGGAGAATGCCGACGTCATTGTCAGACTGGGTCATGTCGCAAAAGTTCTGGGGTATCGAGGGTTTTCCTCATTAAGGGGGAATTTGCAGAAACAGGAGCTGTTCGGCTCGAGAAGCAGCACCTATTACAAGTTCATGCGCACTTTTCTCCGTCTCGGTACCCATCTCGTCGAGCGAGTTTCAATAGTCTGCTTCACCGTTTAGGCTCATTCGATGCCTCGGCGTGTCTCGAGCAATTTGATTGCCGTGGCTCACTGGCACGGGCGGTGGGATTCTCCTTGCCAACAAGCCCGCAGACCCTAATGTTCAACGTTGGGACACAGTAAGCGAGCACTGTCGGTATGGATTACTTTTTTCGACGTTGGTCGGCACCATGCCTCGCTTCCCTGATCACTCTGATGAGGTCAATTGCTTCATTACATTTCTCCTCCTTCCTTTGTCTCGGCAATGGTAAAATTGGGTCCCGCGGCTCAGCGGCCGGGGATCCGGTTGCAACAGTTCTCAGAATTCGTGCCGCGATTCCTCGTGCCACTACTTCCTCACAATCGTCCATGTCAATTTTCTCACTATTAGCGAGCGGTAGCATACAGGCGGGTCCGCGCTATTCATGTATGTTGGTTCAGACAATCACGTACGTGTCGTCAAGATTCTACGAGGGTGTTGAGAACTTTTGTACGGAGTACTCGGAGTATTAGTTTCTGTCATCGACGGACACCAAACGGCACCCCTCCCGTACTCAGTTGTTCTGGCCGTGATTGCAGGGGGCAAATTTGACCTCTGAACCAGACTGTCGGGTCCTGAGAAGTAACCTGCCATTTCAGGCCAGGTTGCGTGACATGTTTGCGTGAACAACATTGCTCGGTTCAGCCTGAAGATGCACATCTGCTCTTTTAGACTTGGCCGCACAAGCAATGGATGATCAGGTCGTGGCGCAGCTCTCACTCTCATTCTCCTCTGGCATATGAGAGACTTGATTGTCATTGCTATGGTCAGCACGGTGCTGTAATATAGAACCGCACATCATCGCCATGACTTCTTTGTTCGTCTGCCGTCGGGCAGCAATAATTCATGTGGGGGCCGCATGAGCATTGGCATCGCGCATGGACAACAAGAAAACGACTGACCAACACGACATGCGGGTCATCCTGGCAATGGTCAAGCCAACATGGTATGGTGTCAGTCTGCCTTGGGATCCTGGCTCTTGGAATGATGTGATGGTGGCAACGCTGGCATGTCACCGATGCAGATTTTCTTTTCCAGGAATCAACACTTTTTGTGCGCTTGGCACTTCATCTCATCCGTGTGAATGAACCGTGTGTGAGAGGTTTTTTGTTGGGTCCGACCCAACCAAGGCTTTGTTGCCATTGCGCGCCTCCGCAACAAAGACAAGGTCGCTTAAAAGAATCTCAGCCGGTGCCACCGTCCTTTGGGGTCGTATTTCATTCCGGCTTGCGTAGCAACCTGCCTCGAATATGGGCCAGTTCCAGATTCTCGGGTCGTAGGCAGCAGCGATGAAGTATTTATTCATCATCAATGCCACAGACACCCTGACAATAACGCAAGTCTCCTGTGATGCGATGCTACGCAGACGGTAGGTGACGGCACATTCCCTGCCTGGACGGGTGGCAGTTGCGTGTGTACAACGTACGGAGTATGTATGTAATACGGAGTATGCGTGGTATGTGTTCTGGGCGCTCAGAACTTTTGAGTTGCATCGGGAGTGTGCGTTTCACTCTCCGCCGCCTCACTTATTACTTACGATGACAGCGACCAACAGAACCGGCAGGGGCCGGCATTGTCCACGTTGGGTTTAGCCAGTCTGGTTCGTCACGACGGAGTTGCGGAGCATCTGACTGTGCTCTGCTCGCGATGCCACGTACATGTGCGGAGTACACGTTGTACATCATCTGCATCGACTAATAGCATCTGGCGGGTGGGAAGCCGGGCTTTGATGAGTGGGACAGCCGCGCGGGTGTCACTCTGCAGCACTTGGCAGCTTGGGTAATAATACCTACTATCAACAACAACAAGTGCCTCGTCTAAAGGGTGAAAGGGTGAATGGGTGAATGGGTGAATGGGTGAATGGGTGATCCGCCCGTTGCACAGAAGTGAAGAGCCGACCAACGGCAGGCAAAAAAGCAAGCCCGAGTCATGAGAGAGATCTTGCCCATTCGATGTCGGCATGGGAAGAAGGGGAGGGGGTGGGAGGCGGGTGAGTCGGACCAACTGGGGTTCAACGGGTTCAACGGGGCCAGGGGACTTTTAGGAGTGGGCGACAGGACCGGCACTCGATCTCGACAACCCATGACGACGACCCTCTCGGATCTGTCTCCTCTCGGACGATGGTACAGTTGGCCGACTGGATCGTACGGGAAGAGTACGGATATGGAGTACGGACGGCATCCCCTCCCACACTCCATACTGGACATGCCATCCCCATCCCACAAGCATCCACACCACGAGGATCGCGAACCTGTCACTGGACTGTGGCGTGTGTCATGTCGAGATACGGACGGCATCCTGCACTGGTCATGACAACTTCCATCAAGAACAAAGAAAGCTGCTCGTTGAGGACACCCCCTCCACTTTGGCTTTTTGTTTTCCGCGCTCATATTTGTTCATACGGGGTACGGGGTACGGGGTAAGGGGTACGGGGTACGGAGTGAGTACACAACTCGTTCTTTGCCATGTACATTTACTCCAGCCCTCAAGCGCACCCTCTCTCGCTTCTTTCATGGGACCTTCACTCTTCTCTGATCCGCCCACTCGTTCAATGTCACTAGAGCCGAAAACGGGCCAAAGCTGGCGGCATGCAGAAAGAAGAGGAAAGGACATGACAGGTGTTGCGGGACAGCAGTACTCGGCTAAGACGGAAGAAATGACGACAAGATCACCCAAAAAAAATGCCACCGGCGGAAAGGCCGGGTTATGCCGGGTTATGCCGGGCTTGCCAAGGATGGCCCCATCCAGCAGCACGACCGAAAACGATCGGGCAAACATTGTCATGGCTGCCGAGTGCTACATCCACAATCAGGCAGAAGAGGAAAAAGTGCATGAGTTGAATAAATACCATGATGCTACTCCGTACTCCGTACCAGACCGCGGCCATGGGCCATGCCGTTGTCATGGATTTCCGTGGCCCGCAGCACGGCGGAGCAGCGGGGCCCTTTGATAAGCTTTTTACGGGGGAACAACGGGAGCTCGTGATTCGCCCAAATACGGGATGCATATGTATGTGCACACTGTACCACGCCTGTTGCGGTCTTGCGGTCATTGTTTCTGCCGTCATGGTTGTGCAATACCGAGCGAGCCGTTCCACGCGAGGGCGTGGTTGCGACGATGACGAATTTTTTTTTTTTTTTTTTTTTTCCTTATGCCCTTTGTTCCCCCGGGTTGTTTTTCCCTGCCAAGTGTTTCGGAGCACTCCATACTCCGTATACACGGCACTATCTGTTTAGCCGCCACATATCTGTCCAGGGTCTGGGGTCCAGTCCATCCGAGAGCTCGCTCGTGGAAGAAAGAAAGAAATGGCTCCTCCAAAACCCACATCGATCGGTGCCAAGGAATGCAGAAAGACCGTTTTATCCAGTTGGCGGCTCGGCTAGGCTACGCCAGTTTGCTCGCTAGTGAGAGCCAAGGCCGCTGCTAGCTGAATTGCCGTGCACGATAATAGCGGCTCGTTGAAGGGCAAAGTAGAAGAGAAAAACGGCAGATGCATCTACTGACCGACCGACTGGCTGACGGACTGACGGGCTGACGGACTCACGGACTCACGGGCTCACGGACTCACGGACTCACGGGGATGCAGGACATTCATCCTTCTCATGTGCCGTGCGTTGCACAGCTCGTTGCCTCCGTTCACCGGGGGTAACTGCCGGGCGGGATTGCAGGACGAGGAACGTCGTCACTTTGGCTTGGGGTCCATCGGACAGGCACAGCATACCTATCTACATGAGACATGGGCCGGGCGGACGGGGCTTCTGGCGAAATTGTGTTGCGTATGACTTTTCTTGACGGAGATTGAACACACACGAACGTGGTGGTGAGATCTCATTTGGAGGTGATGACGCGACGCAGTGAGTAGACGAGGTGGTACTGACTACGACGGGGGTGTAGGCTCAGAGGCTAATAGTGGTTAATTCATTGTCTGTTTGTGATGACTTGAGGTTGGACATGGATGCGATTGAAATGGATTTCGTGGCTATTTCTGGTGTAGGGTAGCTCATATTCCGGGACGTCAGCTCGCGATGGAGTCGAGGTTCTGTACTGTTCCCATGGTTTCTGCCATGTACCATGTGTTGACTGTTGACGTGTGTAGTGTGGCGACTATCGATGTGTCTGTGTGTATAACTACGCATGTATGGCCTTGTATTGTTTCGCGGCAAGGTATCTGGAAATGTTCACGTTCTACATGTTTATTCAAGGTTGCGTAATGTCGGTTGGGACGGAACACGGATGAGAAGAATTTTCGATACTCGATGGAATGAATCCACACAGCTGGGCCAATGTCCTTGGAGACGTAAGAGGTAGGAACGAAGAACAACGGAAGCTGTTGTATTTTTGCTTTTGGAGAAACAACCTCCTGGGCAAGATGAATGGGCGAATACGTGGGTGAGGTGAGTATGCGAACATTTCGAGTTCTCTGATGTCGATTCCTTCATTGCTCTCAGAGTCGTGCTCGATACGAGAAGATGCGCCTAGTTCGGGACATTCACAGGCTTGAAGGGTAGAAAAAAACATATAGTGAGGAGCTTTTTTTCATTCTGTTCCGATACAGCATTCCACAGAGAAGAGGTCGGTCTGCGTGCCCGGTGAAGCAAGCATTGCTGGCTCCCTCCCAGTAAGGAACTGGGGACTTGTCTCAACTTTGTTCACACGAGCTTCCATGCTGGCCAGACCTGGCTTTGACGCGCGCAAGAAGCAATGGGTGGCCTGACGGTAGCCGTCTCGGCCCACCCCGACGGCATTGTTCATCTGGGAATGGGATCCGGACGCCGTTTCCGACGACTCGGGCGGTTTTGTTTGGTCTGTCTGTCCGAGGAATGTGAGCGCTGACTACTGCGTTTTGCGGACACATGGTGGACGTGTGGGCGAGCCAGCCCGGGGCGTCTTTTGTTCCCTCGTCGTATAGTAGGGTTGCTTGTTGCCCGGCTCGCTACGGAGAAATCGGGGCGAAATAAGGGACGAGATCGATTACGGGTGTGTCTCTGGGCTGGCAGACGGACTTGTCAAGATGCAATCTTCGCTTCTCAACAGATGGGCAGAGTCGGGAGAGTCTGGAACTATTATCAAATGCCCTCCTCCAATGGCACCAGGCACAGGTGGGGCGGGGCGGGGCCATCGAGCAGAAAACAAGATTAAACAAGATTGGGGCGCGTCACGACTGGATTGACGGACTGTGACTTGACGAATTCCAGAAACACCGTTCAGGTCAGCACAGCTTGATCGCATCTTTCTACAAGGCGCCTGCGAATGGGCTCACCATAACACTTGAGCGCTTTCCTTCCTTGTTCAAACTCGTTTCTCCGCCCTCTTCCGCCGTGCGCGTTTCCTTGCGTGTCCCATCATCGACCTTCTCCTTTCCTTTCCGATATCGTCGACCGTCGAGAAGCAAAGACAACAACAACAAAAAAAAAAAAAAAAAAAAAAAAGGCCCGCGACAATCATGAGCTGGTTGACCACGTTGACGGGCTTCGCGGCCCCTTCTTCATCATCATGTCGCCCATAATTTCCTACGGCGATCAGATCGTGGCCATGCATCGCAGCAAAACCAGCGCCGGCTTCTCTCTCGACATTCCCTAATCATGCTGGTAGCATCCTTCTTGAGGTACGCTGGGTTGCCGGTTTCTGTCCTGTGCGACGCGCCTCGCCTCGCCTTCTGGATGCTTTTTATTTTTATTTTTATTTTTTATTTCTGACAAGAAATTTCGTGTGTGGTGCAGAATCTTCTACTGGCCTGGCGCCAAATTCGATGCCAGTTTGCTGGTGCAGTCATTAATCATGGTGGTCGTCCAACTCATCCTGCTCAAGATTGCCCTCGAACACCGACCACTGCCTGCCACCAGGGAGGTCAAGGAAGCGCGCCATTTTCTGGCCTCGAGGGAGGCGGTCCCTTTGCCATTCAGCGACCTCATAATTTCTGGCAGTGGCGATCGCACAAGCCGTATGTTTAGCCTCTTCTCCTGAATGGCTAGTCCTCAGTTCAAGTTTTGCTTGGACTGTGGCATGCCTGCCCTAATTCTTTGCGCGCTCACCAGATTTGATGACTGACCATGTTGCTTCTTTTCTCTTTCTTCTTCTTCTTCCTTTTCGCACAGATACTGGCACTTTCTCCTGTACCTCCTTGGCGGCCTAATCGTTTGCCAAGTTCTCTTCCGACCCATAGAACCCGTCTATTCCGCCTACTCCGTCTTCAT
This sequence comes from Epichloe scottii, assembly GCA_021950295.1. NCBI lineage: Eukaryota > Fungi > Ascomycota > Sordariomycetes > Hypocreales > Clavicipitaceae > Epichloe > Epichloe scottii. Next base: position 3,440,595 of record CP083247.1, on the reverse strand, counting down.
CGGATATCTTGGTCTGTCTATCGAAGCGACCCTGCCTATTCCTCAGCTGATCTCAAACGCCCAAAAACAGTCGTGCAAGGGCTTCCGACTTTCGGTTCTGGCGAGCTGGATCGGTGGTGACGCCATGAAGGTCTTTTGGTTCTTTACGTCAACGAGCGCGATCCCCATGGCTTTCAAGGTTTGCGGATGTTTCCAGGCCGCTTGCGATTGTCTTTTGGGAGTTCAGTACTTCATCTACGGTGCCGGAGACGACGACGCCATCCTGAAGGAGCATGCCATGGAGGAGGCTCACTGGGCTAGCGGCCACCGGTCGTCTCACTCACATACCCGAAGCCTGTCGGCATCAAAACGACCAACCATGTTTAGCGAACCCGAGTCGGAATAGAGGACTGTCTTGGAATCGATTCTCCATTGGCCCCGCGACAGCAGGATGCGATGGCAGGCGAGCCAGTTCTTCATGGTTTCTCGATGTTTGGGCTACCAGTCTTGCGACATGAGCATACATGCAGGGGATGAAGCACATTCAGTGTGTTGATTGATGCCTTTGCCACGAAGCGAGGAGGAAAATAACAAGAACAGAGTAGAGCTGGGATTCCATGGAATGAATCACATGGAACGAATTGGGTATGGGTTTCTTGTTCTTGGTCTACGGAGTAGAAGAAGACATGTTTAGAAAAAGCACAGACTCGCATTGGACTGGACTGGACTGGACTGGATTGATTGGATTTGAGAAGGGCAGAAAGGGCATCTCTGCGCAGGCGCGCAAGGCGTTAAGTCATGATAGAGCGGTACAAGCCACGGCCGCGGTCGGTCCTGAAGATTTCGAGTAACCAGGGCGCCAAAGGCATGTATTTACCATTGTAATAAGACCAAAAGGCATTTTGAATAGCAGAAACCGAATGTTTTAGAGCCTTTTGTGATGCGGGCCACGTGCTTGTCGTGGGTTGAGAGGTGTCGGGCAAGTCGCCTGGTATCACGGATGCACCAAGCACCGACGTCTGGTAGGGGGGATTTCAGTCGACGACGCCCGGCCCAGCCACGTCACTTTCGACCGATGCTTACAACATTCGTTGGCAATTGCACTGGCAGAAGGAGGTGGCTGTCCCGAGAATCTTGTTCAACTATTGACTTTTCAGATACGCGCTGCATTTTACTCTGATCGATGACAGATTCGCTGGGACAGTCTCTCCAAGGTGCTCCACGGCAGTCTGGTCTATTCATCCTATTCATCCAAGATCGATCAGGTATACTCCGTATGCCACTTGCAAGAAGACGAAGCAGACCAACTCGGCATCAGAAAAGTAAGAACCAATCCAGCGAATCATCGTCCGTATACCTCAAATCCATCTCACTTCGTCGTCACCCTGCGGCTCAACTGCCGCGCAGCTGTCACGTTGGACCCTACACCCGCGAAGTGGTGCATTTCTGCCCACGCAGCGTCGCCTATTTCCCCGTTTGAGCTTTTCTTTCCATCCCTTCCTCTTTTCTTTCTCCTCGGTACAGATTCAATTCACCCAAAGAGTGCTGCTTTTGTCCTTCACAGAGCTCCTTTGAACATTGCAGTCCGTCCCATGAGCTAACCTTTTTGTCCTGAAAAGTAGACGTCGTCTCATCGTGTCCCTCTCACCAACCACTCGAGGGACTCATCCCGGGAAAACTAGTCTTCTGCCCTTGAACAAACGCTCACAGTTCAAAAGGGATATCGAAGAGATTGAGAGAAAATGGCCCCCTCCAACTCCAAAGCAAACTACAAGACGTACGAAGCGCAAGCTCGCATGGTCAGAGCCATTGTCGCAGCTCATCCCGAGGTGAAATGGAATTACAAAGGTAAGATGCCCTTCATTCAGTCATTCGCCATCGCCATCGCCATCGCCATCACCTTGACGCATCTTTTTGTTCCCCATGGTCATCCTGTACAGTCCCACGCGCTTGCATCCCGTCCCTTTTCTCCATCTCTTCATCACGGGGACAAAGTTGACAGCCCCCTGCTTTGTGGTCCTCCCAGAAATCGCCGCCTGCTACGGCTCAGACATGTCGGAACACGCGCTGAACCACCGGTTCCGCAAGATCAGGGCCCAAAGCCTGGTCATCAAGACGGGGCGTGAGCGCGGGTTCGACATGCGGGGTTTGTCTGTCGATGAGAACGAGTTGCCTTCTACCAAGGATGGCGTTGATCAGAAGAGTATGCTCCTCTTTCACTTAGTCGACAGTTTTTTTCTTGACGCTTTCTTGTACAAACCAGCCAGTCTTGTCTTGTCTCGTTTCCCCTTGCATTCCAAAATCATTCCATGTCTTGGTCGTTGTTCCATCTCTGCGTACCCAACAACAAAAAAAAGCTAACCATTCATCCCCCATCAGACATCGCCAAATACTTCGGCCAATCCACCGCCGACGGAATCCAGTTCCAATTCCGCACCTACAAGAAGGACGCCGAGAAACTACGCACCGTCCACTCCTCGGGCGGCGACGTGGCCAACTGCCTACCGCTCTCGACGCTCGCCACCCCTCCAAGGCCTCCCCTCCCGCACAACACCCACCTCCCGCGCCAGCACCGCCCGCAAGCGCTCCTTCGGCGCCAAGATCAAGCGCTCGTCATCAGACGACGAGGACGAGGCCTCCGCCGACCCCGAGGACTGGAGCGATCGCGACGGCGACGAAACACCCTCCAGGAGGCCCTCCAAGCATGCTAGGACCACCGCGGCTGCCCCCGCCGCGGCGTCCACCCCGTTCCGTCGCCTCGCCGCGAACAAGGCTGACGCTATCATCGCCCATGTCTCCGCGCGACTGGGCCGGGACGAGTCCCCGATGATTCAAGCGAAGAGACGGCGACGGTGTCGCAATCCACGCCTGCCGAGTATAAATCCCTGTTTGGAGACGCTCGTGCTTCGGCCAATGGAAACGGACACGGGCATGCAGATTCCCTGGGCGAGGGACTTACCACCTTCTCCCTGGATCCCTACATGTCCACTACCATGAGTAGGAGTGTGCATAGCGATGGTCTCGGCAGGGACGACGCGTATGGGGATGGGGAAATCTGAGGGCACGCTCAGAGAGAGACTGGGGACGAATGCGAAACATTGTTTGAGATTGATAGACTTCTTTCGGTTCCCTTTTTTCTTTTTTTTATCGAAAGGGAAAATGGAACCGTGGAAATATGGCTGGCGTTGGGATGAAAATTACAACACAAAGAGTGTCTACACTGAGAGGTGGACATGACCTGGCAGATTGCTGGATAGAGACAAAGGGATTGGGAGATCCTTCAATTAACACGAAAAGAGTTGCATGCAATGCTTTAGATGGCTGGAACACACATCTCGAGACGGAAAAAGTTCACCTAGGCCAGAATTTATGCCTGGATGCACATAGTGGTCATCTTTTCATAGTATACAAGGCTTTGCTTTCTACTCTGGTCCCTGAACATTTTACTCCGCTCCCATGTACATGGATATATGCTTTTCGTCCCTCAACCTTCAACCCTCAGCCGAGCAGCAAGTTCCACAACGCCTCTTTATCTATGAAATCGTGGTGGATGATGTTGACGAGCCAGTAATTTGACCTGATGCTGCTCAGCAACTTATCGCTATCTGACCCCCGTCCGTAGACCTTGGCCCACTCGCCCCAGATCCCGAATGCCTCCTCGCTCCATGCCTTGAAACTGACTTCCTCGATAATCGTCGGCGTGACAATCTCTTTGCCCGGGAACACGCCCCATGTTACTGCGTTGGTGCTCGCTGCAACGGTGCGCGTGGAGATTCCGCCAGTGACGTCCGAGGACACGAATTCGCCCTTGGCATTGGCGGCGTAGAAACAAACGCTGTCGCAGCAGTCGGAATCCTTCAGCTTGTCTGCCAATACGTGCCAGTCGGCTGAGGGCAGGAAGAATTCGGCAAAGGCCTTTTGGAACACGAAGCCATTCGCTGGGCCCCATCCAAACGTCCTGTCACTGGATGGGATGCCGTTGACGGCAGGTTGCGAAGCTACTGTCAGCCAGCCCTTGGTGTTCATGTCTATCAGACGGGGCTGAATGGTCGACGACTCTGCAGATAAACCTTCCTCGCTCCAGGGGATGGCCGAAATTTCCCCTTTGATGTGTTTAACAAATATTTCGTTGATGTCTGCGTGTGTCTTGGGGTGTCCCCATAGACTGACAGCTTGGTTGACAGACATGTGCAGGCTCACACCGTAGCCATCAATCTCACCGTATGCCGGTGATCTCGAGTCACCAAAACGCCCGTTGGGGAAATCATCCCACGTGGCTTCTCGACCCAGCACGCCTTCACCTTCGGATATCGCAAGCGTGTTGGCACGAGAATTGATGCTCTCGGCAGGGACACCGGCTTCCTGACCAGTTGTCTCCCATTCGGGATGTGTAGCTGGCCGACCGCCAACGATGACGCGGTTATAGGGGTCTGAACCAACAGATGATCTTCTTCTAGACGTCCTCGAGTGGCTTGAAGTCCGATTTCCATTGATCTGCAACACAGGTGGTGCAAGAGCCGTCGAGTCGTCAACAACTGCCTCCTCCCTTTCTGCGTCATGTGGAATGAGGCCGGTTCTCTCGACAATGAAGGAAACGGCCTTTTCCAGGTTGAGTGTATAAAAATGATAGCCTTTACGGCCCGGTGACCGGTCCTTGATGGTCCTGATCTGATCTATCAGCTCGCTGACAATTTCCACACCAACGAGCTTGACCCTCTCATCGTCGCCCTTGACAGCATCAAGCCGGTCCATAATGGCACTCGGCATCTTGGCATGACTGAGCTTGGTTGTTCTCTTGATCATTTGATAGCTCTGAATGGGCATCAGCCCGGGCATAATGGGAATGGTCTTGAACGCTCCGCTGGGATGTTCTCTCAGGGTCTTTTCGAAACGATCGTAAGCGTTGATGTCGAAAAACAACTGGGTCATGATGAAGTCGGCGCCGGCCTGGACCTTATCCACAAGATAAGGCAAGTCATGTTCCAAGCTTTGTCCCAATGGATGGCTCTCATCGGCGTGCCCCTCGGGGTATGCAGTCACACCGATACAGAAGTAGTCATTGTATTTCTGTCGAATATATCGTACGAGGTCAATGGCCCACGTATAATCATCACCGCCATCATCTTCAGAATCTTCTGCGTCTCGGTATTCTTCTTTTCGAGGAGGATCGCCTCTCAGAGCGAGAATGTTGCGGATGCCAAGAACCCTGGCGTCTTCGAGCGCTTTATCAACAAGTCGCTTGCTCATGTTGGTGCAGGTTAAGTGCAAACAGGTTGTAAGGCCCAGCTCCCGTTGGCATAGCTCTGCGAGCTCCAACGACTTGGTCGCAGTCGATCCGCCAGCGCCCCATGTGACATTGACAAACAGAGGCTTGAGAGCCTGTTCCATGCGTTGTAGTCGATGCCGTAGATTGGAAAAGCCCATGGCCGTTTTGGGCGGGAAAAACTCGAGGGAGAAGTATTCCCCATCAGCTGGTAGAGCGTCAATCTTGTCCGTGATTTTGTCCATCATGGCAGCGACGATGGGGACGAGGATGATGGAATATGATATTATCTAGTAGAGAATCGAAATACGTCGACACGAAAAATGCCTTCAAGACGAGATGCCCTGTATCTGCTTCTACAGTCGAGTGCAAAGCTACCCAGGTGGCGACGAGCCGAACCCAACACTATGGCAGGGTTATCGCGATCGGAGGGAGGGGAAATTGATGCAGCTCCGAAAAAGCACGCACGGTCGTTCGTCCGCAAAGTGATCGACGAGACAGTCAGAAAGCCGGGAAGCCGAGCTTTGTCCAGAGGCAGGGCTTTCACTTGTCTAAGAGGCCTTCTTGTCCAAGCTGTAATGGAGGAAGTATTGTTCAAAACACAAAGGCAAGCCGAGGGGAGAAGAGGTTGGTATTCAGTCTAACGCTCAACAGCGGGCACGCCATCAGCGCTCAGAGCCGAAGGTTAAGCCACAAAATGCGGTCCACGATGAAGATTGAAATATTGACCGAGTATTTGAGAGGGTCCAGGTTCAAAGCGCCCAGTCTAACCAGTCAACCCAACCAACCCCACTTGTGCGCCAACGAGAAGGGAGGAAGCAGAAGCAGCCAAAAAGGGAAGTGCAACTTCTATCCAAACTCCCTGCTAGCATGAATGAATTGATGGATTCATTTCATTGGTCAAGATGGACAGGAAGCAATCACAAAAGGCAAGAGGGCGCAAATAGCATCCCAAGTACTCTGTACGGACCAGATGACGCACAAGGTCCCGAAACGGCAGGAACCCTGCAGGGAGGGTCCTGCGGTCCGACTTTCGCGGCGAATTCTCGTCTCGTCACGCGTTCTAGCATTCTTTTTTTTTTTTTTTGACAGGCGGCCTCATCCATTGACAGCTGGCTTGTTTCTCACCAAGTACCTCTGCCTGCTCGCATGATGCAATTGCCCTGATGCAGCTCGTCTACGCAAAGCACACGGGCTGCAAGTCTACCGGCCCGGTACTTTGGGCTGCTGCACGATGGATATGGATGCCCGGCGGTGCACGCAGAGTGCGCCTCACAATATGGGCACCTTCCACACCGTCGAGCGGTGCAACGCCGAGGTCCTACGCCGTTGATCTGAAGTCTTTGGACAGCAAATGGAGGCAAAGATGGAAGGAAGACAAAGAAGAAGGTGCCATCCGATTTCAGGGCCAACAAGACGCAGCTTCGCGCAAGACTACCCGAAAGAGGAACTACGTTCTGTCAATGTTTCCCTATCCATCCGGTAGCCTACATCTTGGGCACCTGCGAGTCTATACAATTGCCGATGTCGTCGCTCGATATAACAGAATGAAAGGGGACGAAGTCTTGCTGCCAATGGGCTGGGATGCATTTGGTCTGCCGGCTGAAAATGCGGCTCAAGAAAGAGGAATTGCCCCAGGAATTTGGACTAGGACCAACATTGCCAAGATGAAGGAGCAGATTGATATCATGAATGGTAGCTGGGACTGGAGCTGTGTGAGTACTCCAATGGCTGAAAAGAAGGGGGAGGGGGTTCACAACGCTCAAGGGCTAACGGCTTCCTAGGAGGTCACTACCTGCGAACCCGAGTTTTACAAACACACACAGAAGCTCTTCCTCATGTTATACGAGCGAGGCCTTGCATATCAAGCCGAGGCCGAAGTCAACTATGACCCTGTGGACAAGACAGTCCTAGCGAACGAGCAGGTAGATGCCAATGGCTGCTCCTGGAGATCAGGTGCCAAAGTAGAAAAGAGAAAGTTGAAGCAATGGTTTTTCCGCACCTCGAAATATCGCGAGGCACTTCTCAGAGACTTGGACGAGTTGGCCAAGGACAATGCCTGGCCAGAGCACGTCATTTCTCAACAGAAAAACTGGCTGGGGAAGTCTACTGGTGCCATGATTAAGTTCCCAGTCATGGCCATGGGAGGTGCGAATCTTGGCGCAGCAATCGAGGTATTCACGACACGGCCCGATACCCTGTTTGGCGTTCATTACATTGCACTTTCCGCCTCGCATCCCGTTGTCAGTCAATTAGCACAAACAGACGCCGAGCTACAAGCTTTTCTGGACACGCTACCTGGTTTGCCCCAAGGCTCCAAGGTGGGCTATCTTCTGCCTCAAATACGAGCCATCAACCCGCTGGCTTACCACGACGACACCCCCGATGCCACCAAGGCCTCGCTGCCCATATATGTAGCACCCTACGTGCTGGGTGACTACGGCGAGGGAGCCGTGATGGGTGTTCCTGGTCACGATCTGCGGGATCATTCATTCTGGGAGACACATCAAACAGGCCAGCCAATACGCATGGTTCTAGCAGCATCAGAAGACGGTAGCACAACCGTGCTTCCAAGCCAGGGGCCTTTTGTAAACCATGGCGTCATGACGCATCACAGTGGTGCCTACAAGGGGAAGCCATCACAGGAAGCTGGACAGATCATGGTGCGCATGCTTGAGGCAGCCAGTCTGGCCAAACCCGTCGAGAAGTGGCGTCTGAGGGACTGGTTGATCAGTCGCCAGCGATACTGGGGGCTCCTATACCCATTATTCACTGTGATTCTTGTGGCGCCGTGCCAGTTCCCGACGAAGAACTTCCCGTACAATTACCAAACGTCGATCAGCACTGGGCTGAAAGCAAAACTGGCAATGCTCTTGAATCGTCGCTCGACTTTGTCAACACTACCTGCCCCAAGTGCAAAGGGGCTGCTCGCCGGGATACAGACACCATGGACACGTTTGTGGACTCAAGCTGGTATTACACTCGCTATGTGGACCCTCACAACACGAAGCAGCCGTTTTCCCCTGAAGCGAGTAAGATGTTGCCAGTTGATACCTACATTGGAGGCATTGAGCACGCAATTCTGCACCTTTTATATGCTCGGTTCATCTATAAGTTCCTGGCATCAACCTCCCTCATGCCAGGATTCAACGAGAAGACGTCGTCATCCGCAGAACCGTTCAAGCGACTAATCACACAAGGCATGGTTCATGGAAGGACGTACATCAATCCTGAAAACGGAATATTCCTGAAACACAGCGAAGTGGATTTATCTGACCCATTGAATCCCAGGGTCATTGCTACAGGTGCTCCGGCAACGGTGGCTTTTGAGAAGATGTCCAAATCCAAGCACAACGGCGTTGACCCAACAGAGTTCATTGCCAAGTACGGTGCCGATGCCACGAGAGCCCACATGCTTTTTCAAGCGCCAGTGGGAGATGTGCTCAACTGGGACGAGTCCAAAATCTCTGGTGTTACCCGCTGGCTGCAGAGACTGCATGATCAAGTGGTGGCAACCCCGGTGTCCGATGATGGATCTATAGAGGTCAAGAAATTCCTGGAATCGAGGCATCAGAAAATGGACTCAATGAATGCCGCAGAGCTGGCGCAATGGGATGTAGATACTGCTTTGTGGCGACAGGTGCAGTACACTATTGCTTCCGTCACGAGGTCATACGCCGAAGTCTACTCCCTGAACACAATCGTGTCGGACCTGATGAGTCTCACCAATGCCTTGGTGGGTTCAAAAGCTGACAATTCAATCAAGAAGCATGCAGCCAGTACGATTACGCAGCTCTTGGCACCGATTACGCCTGCATTCGCAGAAGAGTGCTGGAGTGTGTTGCATCCATCAAAAGGGTCAGTGTTCAAGTCAGCCCTCTTTCCCGTACAAGACGGCACTTTGGATTCTGCCATGCTAGAGCCCCGACATCAGTCTTGCGCCGTGCAAATTAATGGCAAAATACGAGGTGTGGTGGATATCCCTCCTCCACCAGCCGGGCTGCAGGGCGATGACCTGAAAGGCTGGATGATTACAGCGATTCTCGACACTGAAGTTGGCAAGGAGCGGTTTGGAGACGGCAAGTATGACTTGAAGAAAGCCAAGAGGGCCATTCCCGTGCGGGGCGGCAAGGTGATGAACTTTGTCTTGTAAAACATAGAATACCCACACTCTGGTAGAGATGTGCAACCAAGTATCATGCATGTATATAGTAGTACAACAGTCACAGACGAACAAGTTCGCCGACTTGTACAAGAACTGACTGGCGACAGATGAAAATCATTTTTTGTGGCATATCTGCCTGTAATAGTGCGTATTGTTCCAATGCAATGCCCCTCATGTTGGCAACCCAGCCGTGCAAATTGTCCAAGAAATTCCCTCCTCTTTCTGCAAATGCAATCTGTGTAATCATTGCAATATTATCATCCATCGTTTTAGTGCGTATTGTTCCAATGCAATGCCCCTCATGTTGGCAACCTAGCCGTGCAAATTGTCCAAAAATTCCCTCCTCTTTCTGCAAATGCAATCTGTGTAATCATTACAATAGTATAATCCATCGTTTCCGCAAAAGCACAATCTCTGAATGCGTCTACTCCATGAAATCCCATAAAATTCAGAATCATACTTCATTTCCATTTCCATGACACATAATGTAATCATCCCGTAAATTGGACCCACTGGTGGGCAATCCAGTCAATCTTGGTCGCCCTGTCGGCATTGAGATCGAAGCCCCTCCACACACTGCAGAGCATCTGATTAATAGCGTTGACTAGACATTGTTAGTACGGATTTCGTTCCGGGGATGGGGGCAAGGGGGCGGCAGTCATGTACTTACTTTCTGCCTTGTTCAGCTCAGGGATCGTCTCGGGGAACCAGATACATGGTTTTCCGTTGCTGGGGTCCATCAACGGATGGAGAGTGGCGAAGGGGCTGTTGGAGAAGATACTGCCGTTGATGCGGGCTAGGCGACGGTTTTGATAGCTATGACTTGTTAGTACTACTTTTGGGGGAGGGGGCAGAGAGGCAGAGAGGGTATGATGGGTGTACTTACTATATGTCCCGGGAGCGTCGTTGGGAAGTTGAGGATGTGGCTGTGGCTGCTGGTAGGGGGCCGGACGCGGATGCTATCTCTGCGAAACCCTTGAAGGGATCTTGCTCCTTATCCTGATCCTTATCCTCATGGTCGTCGCCGTCTTCTTCGTTGTAGTAGGGAGAGGTAAATGGCAGCCCGGCAACAGGGAATCGCGCGTACCAAGGCGTGGGGTTTCGCGCTGGGGGCTGAACATGAGCAGGAGGATACTGACACTCGTAGATGAGCTCCTGGTTCGGGGGCCCTGAGCTCGGGAGGGATGCGGGCAAAGGGGGGGAGAAGGGCACAAGGAGGAGGATGATGAGGTCACCGACGCGGGAGCGCTGATCAACGACTCGCAGTAGGGTTGAAGCTCGTCTGCTAGCTGTGCGAGACCGAAGGGGTCGTCGAGGAGGGCGTTCTTGGCCTCTTGCTCTGCCTGGCGCTTGAGGCGGTCTTGCTCGAGACGCATCTTTCGGTTCTCGGCGACGCGGAAGACGTGTGGGTGAGGAGTGGGTGGCCCTCGTGGTGCAGCAGGGGCCTGAGCCTGAGCCGGAGCCGGAGCCGGAGCCGGAGTCGGAGCTGAGGCTGATGACGAAGAGAACGCTGTAGCTGTTCCTGAAGCTGATTGCGATGCTGAAGCCCGTGGACTTGATGGGTCATGACCGGGGCCGAGGCCGCCGGACATGATGGGGAGGTCTTTGGCTGGCATGGCTGGAGATGTATGTCTCTGAGTAGTTGTAGTAGATGAGGTTTTTTTAAAAGTAATGAAGCAAACTTGTTTTTAAGTTGCGTATAAGAAGCTTGTGTATAAGCGTGAAATGAGATGTATGTCTCTGAGTAGTTGTAGTAGATGAGGTGTTTTTTTTAAAGTAATGAAGCAAACTTGTTTTCAAGTTGCGTATAAGAAGCTTGCGTATAAGCGTGAGATGAGATGTATATCTGATCAGGTTGTTTTGGTGAGAAAAGTGGTGAGAACACTTGATGATTTGATTTTTGGTCAAGGCGCTCAGGGACTTGGTTGAAGGAAGGGGGACAAGAGTGAAAAAAAACCAGCAGAGAGGGAGAAACAGGAGGGATATATAGTCGTTGGCAAAAAAAGCTTTTACGGCTAAGTTTGCGGAGTTGGCAAACTCGGAAACGTTAATTCGGGAAGGTCATGCAGGTAGGTGTGTGGTTTACAGGCGGTCCGACGGGTTAAGTTTTCGCGTTTCTGCATGGACAAAGGTAAATCAGAGCAGAGTTTCTTTCCGACAGATTTGGCAGTGAAATGTCGATGGCGAGTTCAAATACGTTCCAACGGACCATGGAGACGAGGACGTATTACCAGGAACACAGGATGTGATCCGTGAAAAAAGACAAGAAGCTCACCACTCCTGGTAAGCTAGTGATGCTGGTTCGAGGTTCGAGGAGAAGTCCAGAAACATGCTTTCTCACCAAGGCTTCTAGTGAACCATAAATTGACTCTTGCTCTTGATTATTTTTTTGCCTTTGGATGACTCGTTAAAGTTGCCGTGTGCGCATATGAGAGTTCGATGTCTACTTGGGACAACACGTTGGTGAGGGTTAGGCGACACGTATCCTTATAGTGGTAAGACGTCGCGGTGAAAATATACGGTGAAGTGATGAGACTTGATGCCGCTCATCGGGCATATCAAGTGACCAATCTGGCCAGTCTGGCCAGAGCTTATTTGTTGCATGATAATTCGTGAGGTAGCGCATCCCATGATGCGTGAGGAAAGCGGACGTTGGAACGAATTCCGAATAATGGCGCAAGGGCCGTCCAAGCTTGAATATCGCATGTACGTGATTCCATCTAATTCATCTTCGGGGAGAGAATCACTTGGCGAGGCGGGTGAGGGCAGGTTTCTTGAAATTTGGACGAGAGTCAAAGGGATCGGTGGTTCGTCGGGGTCGTAAATTGCAAACATGTATACCCAAAGCATACCCAAAGCATATCCAGAGCCTAGTCCAGCCGCCGCGTGCTCTGCTCCTCGTCCCCTTCAATCTTGCCTTCGGACTCGCGATACAGAACATAATGCTGTGCGAGGAAAACGCTATCGTACACAAAGCTTATGTTGCCCAGCGCAAACTTGACGGGATTCCCCGTGATTCCACTCCAGTCATGCTGCAAGTAACTATCGATGCCCTGCTGTCCGGTGCTCAAGATGCCACCCACGAAATCCAGTGTGACTTGCCAGACACTCCAGCCCTTGGTGCTCTTGTTGCGATAGTTGGTGAGGATCTGCGGCCACAGCTTGATCATCGAAATCACGAGCTTCACGTAGCCCAACGTGTAGACAATGTCGAGTTCACACCAGTCGCTCAAGGGGTCGACGTGGCCCTTGGCCGCGGCAGATGCAGATGCGGTGAAAGTCCAGACAATGAACACGGCAACAAACGAGCCGACTGCGACACCAAGTATAAAGCGGCTGGGGCGCGAGCCCGCCGAGGGAGTGAATCCCCACCATGACCGACTGAGGTACTGCGACACAGTGATGGCGGAGACGACGGATGCGTGCAGCGCAAAGGTAATGTCGTTGAACTGAACAGTCGGGGTCAACCCATTGTGTCGAGCGGCGTACTGGCTGCGGACGACGTTGGAATAGTACAGAGCGGCATTGGAAAGAAAATAAGCCACGAAGCCTGAAGAAAAATCTTGTCAGCAACAGCCTTTGCGCGTACGCGAGAGCCCGCGCGCTACGACGATACGACGATGCTTGCGAGACATGCTTGCTTACCAAGGACGTTGATCAAGGGAAATCAACTGTAGTGCCGGACGTGCTCTTCCGACGGAAATTTAGCAAAAGCTGGGGATAGAAGGATGCGCTCCAGCAAAAGGTGTAGATCCAGCCAAAGAGGCCAGAAATGACTTCAGGAAGACCCATGGCGTGACTGGAGGTTGCGAAACGACGAGCGAATGCGAAGTACGGGAGAATCTCGTGCAGATTGGATAAAATCGAATGACGGGGCCGCGCCTTCCTTCCCAAGGTGGGACGAGGTCAGATCAATGTGGATTTGGCCGAAGCCGGCGTGGGGGGACCGACAGAACTTCACAATCTTGACCAGCACACAGCTGTCGTGAAAACACCGAACACGAACACTGTCTCTCTTGGTATCTAGACTCGTCGACACTGTCCGTCATCCCCACGAACGCGTTGCCAAAATTATATACATGAGAAATGACCAAGGACGCATAAAAGGCCCGTACCCAAGCTCATATAATGCCCCACAAGTCTCCAGCCTTGTTGGTCGTCCTGAACCACGAAGAATTCATACAAAGGTCGGAACGTTTAGAGGCCAACAGGATGACCTTTAAGAGGCCCGTCGACGATCCCGGTGACGGGCTTCAGGATCTTGTCGACGTTGCCAGTGACAGGCTTCAGGATCTGGTCGACGTTGCCAATGGGGAGGCCAGTGTCTCGCTTCTCCTCCTCACCAACAACAGGGAGGCCTTTAAGGAGCTCGTTCCCGGAGCCAACAACGGGGAGACCATTGACTAGGCCGCGCTTCTCGCCACTAACCGGGAGGCCTTTGAGGAGCTCGTTCCCAGAGCCAACAACGGGGAGACCATTGACTAAGCCGCTCTTCTCACCACTAACAACAGGGAGGCCTTTAAGGAGCTCGTTCCCAGAGCCAACAACGGGGAGACCATCGGCTAGGCCGCGCTTCTCGCCACCAACCGGGAGGCCTTTGAGGAGCTCGTTACCAGAGCCAACAACGGGGAGACCATCGACTAGGCCACTCTTCTCACCACCAACAACAGGGAGGCCTTTGAGGAGCTCGTTACTAGAGCCAACAACGGGGAGACCATCGGCTAGGCCGCGCTTCTCGCCACCAACCGGGAGACCTTTGAGGAGCTCGTTCCCAGAGCCAACAGCGGGGAGACCATTGACCAGGCCGCTCTTCTCACCACCAACAATCGGGAGGCCTTTGAGAAGCTCGTTCCCAGAGCCAACAACGGGGAGACCATCGACGAAGCCCTTCTTAGCCGAATCGGGTACGGCAGATCCAACATTGGCACCCTTGGTAAGGTCACCAACAATGTCTTCGACTCCATTCTCAGTCAGGCCGTTGGCGGCTGGACCAACAGGGACACTGTTTCCAAGGGTAGAGGGAACAACACTTCGCTTTACAGCGCCACCGGCGAGGTTCTCGGTAGCGTCGTTGATGGGAAGGCCCTTGGTCACCCCGTCAAGCAGACCAGTGACCTGGTTGACTGGTGCGCCGATGGGAGCACCGAAGGAGCTGCCGTACAGGCAGGTAAGAAGAACAGCGTAGACTGAGGGATGCATTTCGACTTGGGTAAAAGTTGAGGGACTGGTGGGTATGGAATGAATGACTTGTGGTAAGATGACCTGGTAAATGAATGAATGAATGGCTTGCTGAAGAGCTGATTGAGAAGGCGAGATGGAGTTGGGAAAACGGTTTCCAAAAGCAAGCAGCCCGACGTGAACTACATGTCTTTATAGGGAAATGGAAGGGGGCCCGAGAGGATGAGGTATTGGCCAGGCTGGAAAGGCGATGGACATTGCGATTTGCAATACAAAGTACGGAGTAATAGCCAGCAGCGTTTCAAGGTGGCTCTTCCCAGGGGGGATCTGCAATAAAGGGAATTGTCGACTTGGATTCGTGAGACACGCACGAAAGAAGATGAGCTGAGTACTCCGTGATACACAGGGTTGGCTGATGCGCAAGAAGTGGGCAAACTGGGTTAAGATTGCAAACCCGTATGTACGAAGTAATACCACCCACCCACGTTGCCACAATGCCTGCCCATGCCATGGAAACAAGACATGATACCGCCCGCCGTCCTCGGAACCCTGAGGGCATCTACACATGTAAGGCTGACATGTCACCCTGCGGTCCCCGGGAGCCGAACTAACTCGTAAAGTGTAATCTTGAACTTTTGTCCTATTTTTTTTATTTTTTTGCTTCTGCCGGATGCGTCTGTCCAAAGACATCAACAATGGATGGACGTCATGCGTGGGCCCTTCACGTGTGTTCTCAGATGCCCAAACAAGCTTGTGGCTTGACCGGCCAATGGGAGTGCGGGAGATGAAACATGTTTAATGGGATGGAGCCACATGGCCTGCGCTGTGCTAATCCGTGCGAAAGTCGTCAGAAAGCGGAATGTTCGGGGGCTTGAGAATTTCCCGGGATGCGTGCCGCAATAACCACAATGAAGTACAAGGGGTGGTAAAATTACACTGTGGCCCTGCGAAAAACTCGTCATCCAACACGACGTCTCGCCGCACGTGGGGCTTTCGATAAGTGAATGAATGGATATGAACATGAGGAATGAGTGGTGACGAGCGAATGAACATGAATGGACATGAATGAACATGAATGTGAGCGCGAGAAAGGGATCGAATAGGGTTCAGTACCAATGTACGTTACCAGTCTTTTTTAATAAGAGAACAGCACGCACGGCACAGCAACAGGAACAATGCCTGGAATGCCCAAGAAAAAGAATCACCACGGAACAAGACTCGGCACAGCAGCAAAAGATACTCACGAACCAAATGAAAAGGAGAATATACCAATCGTGATCTATTCTCACTAGTATCAGCTAGCCCCCGCACTCATTCACCCATCCCTTCCATCATCTCCATTAGACACAAACAGAATGAATAAATAATCAGAAGAGATGAGCAATCAGCAACAACGACAAAGAAGAAGAATACCAACAACAATATACAATTCCAATTCCAAAGCTTAGCTTTCCAACGCAGCAAAGATGCGCCACAATGCCAATTGAAATTCTATTCATCATAACCCCTAACGCCTCGTCGGATGCTGTCTTAATCCCCATCAGGTGACATCTTGGTTTCGTGAATACCCTCTCTTCTGTGACAAGATCAGATACTTCGGGGGTGAGGGAAGGGGGTTTAAACAAAACAAGATGCTCCCGTCTCACATGCACGGTTTCAAAGCTTCATTTCCATTCTCTCCTTTTTTTTTTTTTTTTTACAACGCCAGTATTCTGGAACAATCACAAAACTGACAGCAAAACAGGTCCGATTTGTAAGTTTGCGGGTTTTTTCTCTTATGATGCTGCGCCGCCCCCGCCCATGGCCTTGGGCAGACCCTTCCAGCTATCGGCATCGGGAATCTTGGCTCGTCCAAAGTCCTCGTCGAGATCCAGGATAATCTTGAGGGCGTTTCTGCTACGCGCAAACGGCGACGGGTCGATGTTGGCTGCCTTGGTCATGGAGTTGACTGCTTCTCCGACGCCAACCTGCATCTTCTCTTCCTGCTTCTTGCTGCCAGGCATGGGGAGAACGTTCTGAAGGACTTCGTACGCGGCGAGCGTGAACCCGAATTGCGGCGAGGATCGGAAAATACGGGCTGGGCCACCCTTGAAAAACGCAGTGAAGCCTTCCTCCTTCCAGATGGTCTTGGCGGCGTGTCGTAGCCCCGTGTACGTGGCCTCGCCCTTTCGAGCTTCGACCTGGAGACGTGTCTTGATAACATCGCACGGTGTCGTCAGGTACGCAGCGGGCATACCGGCAATAGCACCGGCCGTAAGGAGCTGCAAGACACCAAGCTTTTTGGTCGGTGACTCGCCGAAGAAATCTCTCTTCAAGTGGCTGTAGGTGGGGAAGTAAATGGCAGAGAAGGGCACATCACGCAGCAGACACGCAGACGCTCCCTTGTACAAGCCGACCAAGCCCAGGTTACGTACAATCCACATGGCTGATCGCTTTGGTGTGCCTTCAATTGTCTTGGCGACCTCACCCTGGATCTGCAGTCGAATCTTGACAATCTCAAGGGGTTGGTGAAGACCTAAACAGCTGCGTGGTTAGCAAAATCTCTTGTTTCTTCTTCGCTGATATCGTCATCATCATCACCATCATTCAGCCGACGTACCACTTGACAACCACCAGCAGTGGCACCAGCCAAAATCTCAGCGCTCAAGGCAATGCGTCCCTGCTTATCGGTGAAGTGACTACGGACGAGATCATTCACTGTCAACTTGATGGCCTTTTCGGGAGCCACACCGACCAGCTGAGGCAAAACACCCGAGTACAGGCCACGAAGACCCTCGTTGCGAAAGACCTTTTGGAAGCAGTCGATTGAGTTCTTGTACAGGCGCTGGCCAGGCTGAGCACCACGCTGGTTCTGAAGGCGAGTCTTGACCAGGTCGATGGGATATACCATGAAGGCACCAAAGGCACCAGCCAAACTACCCAGTGCAAAGTTGTACGCCGACTCGAGCGCGCCGTGCAACATGGATGCCTTTTTCGGCGCAGCAGCCGCATCGTCGCCATCGTACATGGGCGTCCGCCATGAGGGGTCGAGCACCTTGGCAAAGTCCATCAATCCCAAGCGGCCCGAGGGCTCGTCCAGGCTGGCAAAGTGGAAGAGGATGTCGGCCTCCATGGGCGTGAAGAGGGAGAAGCGCGTGGTTTTGGAGGCCTCATGAACAAATTCAGCGCGAGTGATCTTGCCGTCGGAGCTCTTGGTAATGGCGCGACGCACAATGAGCTCTACCAGATCCATTTCCTTAATCATGTTCTGGAAAGCCCGGACATTGGCGTACGATATTTTGCTGCCCGTGGAGATGTTGCACAGAGTGTGCAAGTTCTCCAGAAGATGGTCGGAGAGCTTGTGCTTGGAAGTCTCGCGAATGATGCGCTCAAACTCCTCGGGGTCGATGTAGCCGTCGCCATCCTTATCGAAGAGCTGGAAGGCTTGTCGAATGCGCTCACCCTGCAAGCCGCGCAGCATTTGCGAGAACTGAGGGTAACTCAAGTTGTGGCGCTTCTTCTTGCTGCCGATGTACAGCTTGGCCCATTCGCAGTCCCAGTCAAAGGGAATGTTATCCGGGCCCTTGTTGAGTTCGTAGAGGCGTCGGAAGTTGTCGTACTTGACATTGCCGGTACGGTCAACGTCAAACAGGCGGAACGCGATTTCGTACTCGGCGTCTGGTTTTAACAAGAGGTTGTCAAATACACCCCAGTCGGTCAAGCTCACACGTCCAGTGCCTTTGTTGTCGGCGACGCGGAACAGAATTGAGTACTGGTCTCTTTGGATTTTGTGCTACAACCGCCCCAGAACAGAACAGAGCGTCAGTCAGCATTTGGGAATCACTTTTTGATTCTGTTCTCGTGTTCCTCAACTCACATAATCTTCATCCTTGGGCGCAATAGCATTGATAAACTCCTCCTGTCCCATGTACAGCTCTCCGGTCTCGGGGTCCTTGGCAGCATGCGAATTGAAGCGCGCTCTGCTCTGCGCCGACAACTGAGAACCAGGCTCCTCGGTCGCGGTCCCCACGAGGGTCTCCTTGACCGTTTCCTTGACCACCGCGGAAGGGCTCGCCATGATGGGGGAAGAAAAAACAAAGACAGGTCTATATGCGTGGGTATATCGAAATCACGCGCCAGAAAGTCGTCTCCTATCGACCGAGGAAGGGAAAGGTCTTATTGTTTGTCCCGAATCGGATCGAGTCGACCAAAGAATGTTGGGTTCCGAGAGCAAACCGATGCACGGAAGTGAAACAGCGCGCGCGTGCCCGAGAACCCTGGGAAAAGGGCTCTGATTCGCCTTTCGTTTCCCTTTAACCGTACAGGGGTGGGAGAGGCTGGCCAGGACAAAGTCGAAAGTGAAAGTGAAGATGAAAAGTGAAAGTGGGCTCGGGAGGACACGGGTCACCTGAACTCCGTCCGTCCGTAATCCGTACAGTGATCCTACAAGCGGAGAAAGACCCAGTTTCGCCACAAGTTGGATAGGCAAAAGAGCAAAAAATACTCGTAATGTCAGCACTTCAGAAAATGCAGGTCGAAGCGTCCATGTACGAAGTCGAAAAACGCAGGCAATGCGACATCGCAAGGGGTCGGCATACCAGCCTCGACAAAAAAAATTTCCTTAATTGGAGGCAGGCGCCAAGGGGCGCACCTACCTTGTCGGCCACGGAGGGACGTCGGAGGAATATTGTTCCTTGGCAAGTCGCGACAGGGCCAACGGGTCCGCGGATCCCATGTGCAGTGGACGGAAACGAGGCCGAGGAGGAAGTCGAGGACCAACTTTTACATACTATCTAGAACCAAACAAGCGCACGAACGGCGGCCGGTTCCGCTGCAGCTTCGCGTGATTTCCGTGTACTCAATAATGACTTGCGTATGCTCGGTCATCTATCTGTGTACTCCCGTCGCGAATTTGAGATGATACATGCTCGGTATTACAATCTTCAACCTCAACGTCTCCATGATCTCCCCTCCTGGATGCAATCGGTTCAACACTTACGGGTACATCACGAGCACAGCCTCACTTGCCCTCATCATGGTTGACAATGACTCATTCGTCTTTAATGAGTACTATCCCAAACCAAAAGTGCATAATACATACAATTCACAGTGCACATCCATCATCATACAGGTACGGTAGGCCAAATCGCCTGGTATTATTCGCCTCACAGTAGGCTTTAAATATGTCTCAACAAAAAATGCCTCCCATAGCCACAGCACTGCCCAATTATCTGAGCAAAGATTAATCCATACAAAAATGTCGACTCTCCCCTGCCACACCGCCACGCAGCCAGCTATAGACAGCATCATCCTCCTAGAAAGGCTTCTCTGCGGCGTATTTTCTGCCTCTGCATCTCATACCAGAGGCAATCAAGCAGATTTTGGAATCTGAGTGACAAGTAAAAGGGGAAATTGAAAACGAAAGGGAACCAAACGCAGCACTACATCCGCCGAATGTGCCAGAATACTCCTTCCTTTTTGATGCGGTATATATGTCCGTTCCGGGAAAGAAAAACACAATTAACTGTCTAAAAGAGCAAGCCCGAAAACGCCGAAGATGTGGAACAGAAAAGCAGTGTCGACCAGGTATACTGGAAGACTGACCAAAAAAGATGCAAACCAAGTCATAAAACTCGTTAAGAAAAAAAAGTTCACAAGAAGAACTTGTCGGAGACTTTCGTATAAAGAAACCGTCGTGGGGCAAGTCTTTGGTAGTCCCAACGGGATAGCAAAGTCCACATATTAGGTGTTTCTGGCCACAAGTGCCATCTTGAAATAACCATGGAACACGGCGACAGACTAGGAAAACTCCGCAGAATGACATGTCCAGTTTCGACCATCCTCGATCAACAAATCCAGCTGGCAAAGCTGTGTGTGGTGTATGTGTGTATGTAAATATGCTCAGACAGGCAATTCTCAACAATGTGGGCGGAAAGACTGGCTCGGTGCAATCATTCAATTTCCGCGGGGACCAACAAGTCATTTGCTCATTCCGCTGAGCGTTCCGGCAGTCCACCCAACGATCCAAGGACAGGTCGGACGGGAACAGCATGATGAGGCAGGGTGAACCCGGCGTCCAAGGCGTGCTGGACAACAGCCGAAGCCTCCTTGAATCTCTTCTCCTGATACTTTTCAAACACGGCACAATGATGATAACGTGCGTGCTCGCAACACTCAATCATCGTGGTCACTAGAGGTCGCAGCTGGGCCCAAGTGTATCCAGAGTAGTGGACGTGTGCCTTGGTCTGCAAAGAGGCGGTCAGTAAAGACACGGCCCGGATTAAAAAAATCAAACGGGCTTCTTGTCAACAAGAGAGACTTACCCAATCGCCCTTCTTCAAAATCAATCTCGACAAGCAGTGGGCTCCAGCAGCCAGAAAACTGGGAGGCGACGCGACAAAGCGCTCATCCATGATTGTCAACTCAAGAAAGTACTTGGCAAGCGTGCGTGTGTCGAGATCGTAGTCGTCGGCTTTGCTCACCCGACGGAGAAAGCTCATTGGGCCTGGCCAACCAAGCTCGAAGCTGAGCATGCTCAACATGAAGCGCTCGGCCTTGAGTATCTCTTCTGGTGTGTAACCACCATCTACCATGTATACGATTTCCTCGAGGGAGGGACAGTTGATCTCTTCATATTTTGATGCGACCAGAATGGCCGTGGCGCCAACCAGCTGCAATTTGCCAATCGACACAATCTTGCACGACAAAAATCGATCAATGTAGTTGACAGTGAGAAACAAGGTCTCGGGCAGCAAGCTGAATCGGTTGTGAACTTGTACAAGCCAATCCATAAGAACTGACCGCATCGTCCACTGGATTTCAGTCTGCATCTCCATGTAGTGAGGATTCGGCTGCATTTTAATCTAGAGTAGACACACGCCAAGTTAGTAAAGTACTCGAAAACGTCACGAAAGGGTGCTCTACTTGGAGCAGTGGCAAGAAAAACGGCCCCCATAAAGACAAGGTACCACCAGGAAGGAGTGGAAGGAGTGGGCGATCAACAACATACTTCCAGCTCCCGCATGTATTCAAAAATTTCCTCTCCATACTCGGCCACCATGCTGACGTCCCACATTTCCTCTTCAATATCATCCAAAGTTCGAGTTTGTCGAACTTCAAGCTTCGCTTCTTCTAGCTCGCGCTGTGTCTTGGATGTGATCGATGGCGCAAGAATGGTGGTCACGCCGCCAGTGGTCATGTTTTGCGACCGGAAAGAGTGAGCGGTAGTGTATGCTTGATCTTGATCGTCATAGTCCTCGTCCTCTTCCTCGTCCCAGTACTCCTCTGGCTCTGACAGTGTTTGCGTGTGACTTTCCTTGGCAGGGTTGTGAGTTTGGTGAGCCTCTTCAGAGATGAGGTCCAGCTTTGAGGAAAGCTCAGGGTACGCGTCTACGTGATTCACCGCGTGCAGCAGCTCGTGGTCGTCATCAGCACAGTAGGGGAGATGAGCGTAAAGTTGCTCTTCCACAATGCTGGCAGGAATTCCGATAAAATCGGAGCTTGCCGCAGCTGACTCTCGGGTAGACTTGTCGAGTGACTGGTCAAGGTGTTCAAACTGTTTACTTTGCGTTCGGCGAAGCATCGGTTGCCGTGATTGTTTCAAATGTGGCTGGCTCTTGTGATGACGAGGTTGCATCGGCGGTGCGTCAAACGTGGCTGTAGACGAAGGCATAACAGCTTCTCTATCAGAAGATGCAAGGGTCGTTCGGGGTCGTGCCACGACGCCTGGGTATCCAGATTGAACCCCAGCGGCAGGCATGGCTGCTCTCGCGTCTTGGCCAGTGCCTGACGCTGACTTCTTTCCTGCATCAGGGAATACCATCCAGCTTGGTCTGCTGGACGACGCAGTGCTCGGCCGTTGTGTAGGACGGACAAGGGAGTCCTTGCCGCCGTGTTTGTATGGGGCGTTCTCCTTGTTGATCAAGGTCGTATTGGGAATGCCGTTGGTCGTCTGCATCTTTGCCAATTTTCCGTCGTGGAGTCCGCCGACCGTGTTTTTGGGCATATTGGTCACATCGCCAAATGCAGCACGCTTCGCCGGACCACGAAAGCCAACCGTGGCGGTAGCGGCGGCAGCCATGGCCAAGTTGCCTGTCGATTTGTGTTTTTGGTGGAGAGACTGAAGGTTGTTTTCAGAACCGCGAGGTCGGAAGGGCTAGAGATGTGTAGAACACGTAATTGTCAGCGACGTCCACGCAAGGTCGCGAATAGCTAGCTCCAGCTTCCGCAGAGGAAGAGGGAGGAAAGGTGTTGAGGTTGAAGAAAGAAACCAAAAATGCACGTACCCTGGCGTCCATGTTGTCCCTTCTGAGCGAGTGACAACAGAAGAATAGATGAGAACAAAAATTCTAAAGATAATGCGAGAATCCTACTCGAGAGGGAGGCGCGGCTCTGGCAGACAACCTCGTGAGGAAGAGGCAACCTCGCGGACCCTCAACTTCGACAATGCGCAATCGATCGCGTCGACGATGTCATGTAAATAAGGGGGAAGAGCAAAAGAAGAAGAGGAAAGCCCGTCGGCCGATGCAAGGATGCAGTGGGTGCTTGTCGTGTTTTGTTGTTTCTTTTTCTTTTCTTTTTTTATCAAGACGTGCCTTTCTTTATCTGTATGTGTGTGTTGATTCCCCCGTTGAGGCAAGGTCGAAGGTTAAGAAATGCGGACTCTGAGACGTGTCTGAGCCAGAGTAGATTGCGGAAAAGGCTATGTCTCCGGAGAATTGAAAGGTGATAAGCAACCGAGAGCCTTTTTTTCTCGAGTCAGCACACACAAAGACACAAAGAAAGACGTGAACAAGCCAGACAAGAGCAGCCGCGAACGAGTTGGCAAGTGCTCACTCGACACGGACTCGAGAGGGCAGTGATTTTTGGTGTTCCGGGGCTCACCTTACCGAGCAGGCCAGAGCAGGCCAGAGCAGGCCAGAGCAGGCCAGAGCAGACCAGAGCAGACCAGACAGCAATGACTATGGGCCCAGCTGTTCAGCTAGCACACGGTGCAGCTCACTTTTTGCAAGCCGGAAAAGAGACCTGTGCAGGGCTGGGAAATAAAGGGATAATGTCGAGGCTACCGCGTAGATGCCAGCGTCGTGTCGGCCGTCGTGCGAAAGCGTGACAAGCGTCATGCGCCAAAAGGGAAAGACAAAAAGAGAGGAAGAAGAACAAAAACTAGACCAAGGACAGGTTGGCGGCTGAATCGATCCTCGATAACCCAAACCGAATCCTGGTAGTATTGCGTATTTTGGGTGTCCGCAAATCTCCTAACCGAAAAAGGATGGAAGAAGGGGAGATTGGTGATGCGATGGGGATGGGGGGAATTGGGGGGATGAGGGGACCAGGCAGGGAAACCAGTCGTAATTCAGCAGCAGTGGTGCGTTGTGGAAAGCAATTGAATAAACAACACCAGCAGGACAAAGAACTGGTGAATTATGGATGATGCAAAGATCGAGCAAAACGCATGGTTGGACTTATCCGTCGCTACGGGTACCAGACGGGCCGTGATCGATATGGCTCTGTCAAATGTCAAATGCGCATGCATGGCTTATAACATACATAATTATAACACAACCAATATGATCATGCCAATTGCAAGCTCAACAAGCTAGCAAGCGGGCCATCGAATGGCATGGGACCGGCTTTCCATCCTTCCACCTTTCCACCTTTACACACCCTCCGTGAGAGCTTCCATGGTGTCGGGGCATTTGAGTGTTTATTTGTTTGTTTACCCCGGTCCTGGGCTGGGCTGGGCTGGGCCGGACAGACAGACAGACTAGTTCGCATCATCAGCCTGCGACTGTGTTATGCAAAGGGGCTTCATCTGCTGCCGCCAGCCAGTCACAGGCCGCACAGCCGCGTCGATTGAAGACAAGTGGTATGCAGTGCACGGGCCAAGCACGCCTGTGAGGCTGTGCCGCATCGAATTCGAAGCGGGCCCCATTAATCCGTTGTCCGGACGATGACGATGGGTTCATTTTCCGGGATTCTGCCCCAGCCGGTCCGCACTGCTAAGGCGCTAGTCCAAACTAGGACATTTTACCTTGTCCGTCGCGTCTCACCAACTAGTAATCATAAGTGAGAGAAAAGTGAAATTCATCAGCACTTCTAGCAATCAAGATGTCGGCACGCGAAAAAAATGTCCGACTTGCATCTCCATACATGTAGATAAGTACGGACTATTGTAGCAGTTTTGCCACTCGGCATCCAGTGCATGTGGTAAAAACAAGCCCGTGGAGTATTTCATTGCGTACCGCGTTAACTCTAATTTGCAAAAGTCACCAACTTTGCGCGGACACACGTGACCTCGGCTCATTGCTCAATGGCCCTACTCATTCACGCATTCACCACCCCGCCTACGGAATACATACAAACGCGGGCACTATTACCATTTTTTGGGCCATGTGCCGAAGCTGGAGTTTCGTCGTTTTTAACGAGGGTTCATCTGAGGTTTCATTTCATTCGCGCGCGATCCCGTACGCGCCCATGGTCGCATTCCAACTTTAGCGGCGCAAGCTCAAGCCAGCGTTTCATCGTCGTTGTCAAATCCGCCAACTGACTTGCTGGGTGAGAGTCGTCCCTTGACGTCCATTTTTGCTGAGTGCCACGCAGACGCTAATAAATAACGGTGTGCGCACACCCGAGCTATTTCAGCCACCACGCTTCGTGTTGGCCGCCCTCAGCTCAACTCCAGCCAGAACTTTGGCGCCGACTCGTCCACGACGTAGCGAATTCGTCATATCGGATTCGTAGCGCTGGTAAACTGCTGTCGCACTTGCTGTCGCACCCTGTTTACGGCCTTGTCTGCCTAGTCTCGAGGACGTCGTGTCGCTGCTGGACAGGTGGTGTGAACGATGTGAACGATGTCATGTTCTGGCGTTTGGTCCATGCGCCTCGTTTGGGCAATCGTCCCAACCAGCAGCACTCCGAATGAAATGCGCGAAAAATACCTTTGGTCTGTGCTGCCTGTCTCGAGCCAGAGTTCCTCAATGGATTGGATAGAACTGCATTCTAGTTTTGCGGTTGCTATATTGCTGCTCAATGCTCAATCCCTTGGACGGACAGCATACTGGGCTGCATCACCCTGATGAGAAAGCGACTGTGAGAATGCGACGCCGATCTGGCACCGGAAAGCCAGCTCCGTCGGCAAGTCCACAAGGAGGAGGAGGAGGGGAAGGGAGGGGAGAAAAACATAAGCCATTATATGTATCATGTGCCCGAGGATTCGCTGTCACGCCAGGCGCGGGCCGCATCCTTTCCAAACCGAGTTGATCGAGGTGAATGATGGTACCCGATGGTACCTAAGCTGCCAGCGGGAGGCGGTGGGCGTTGGTGTCGTGGCCGCCACAACAAACTCTTTCTCAAAGAGGCCTGATCAAAATGACAAACAATTTGGGAGGAGAAACCCACCCGTATAATGAATCCTGACCGAGGCACGCAACTCGGCAATACCCTGTAGGCTGCTTCGACACACATCGGGATGGGTGGGATGCTGCTATCCATCGCAACTCTCAAACAATCTTGGATTCTTCATGAATCGCCGTCATCCAGTTCCCCGTCACTTCTCTCACAATCATGCGTGCATGAGCGCGCATGCGCCGGGACCACGTCCCTAACCGGAATAGTATTGTGTCTCGCCTTGCTCATACACGCACGATCCAGAGCAGGGAATCCAACGGCGTTTCGGTCTGCAGCTCCATGACTTGTCCAAAGTCAATCACGATCTAGTATTCCTGCCA
The DNA here is from genome assembly GCA_021950295.1 of Epichloe scottii. Lineage (NCBI taxonomy): Eukaryota > Fungi > Ascomycota > Sordariomycetes > Hypocreales > Clavicipitaceae > Epichloe > Epichloe scottii. The sequence continues at coordinate 3,414,305 of CP083247.1, read as the reverse complement.
AACGTAATGTCCCAAGGAGGCCGAGCACAAGTCACCGCAATAATCATTAGTAAAGCGCGCTTGCACCCTGAGCTCTGGTAGACAAGATCATGTTGTCGACTGTGCCGTTATCTTGGCTGATATCAATGGCTTACTTTGATTATCCTGGCCGATACGTTGTTTGCTGAACATTGTCGCTCAGGTTGGTAGCTTGATGGCTTGCCATGCGCCTACTCCGTAGATAGCGCAATCAATGGCATGAAACGTGCTACTCCCTTGTGTTCCCCTGCGAACTTGAATCAGGAATCGGGGGAGGGAGAGTGTTCCTTGCTCTCCGGTAGTCTTTACCCCAGTCCGTAAATCCGTACATACATGTACGTGCTCCGGCATCCGTACAAGGCATGTCTTTTTTGGCAGACGGTTGAATCCATGTCTCATTACTCCGTACTATGTGGCCCAAGTTTATTGGTTTCTGGTTTTCATATCCCCTTCACTTTGCCAACAAACCACTCAGCACTCTGTGGAAGAGAAGGAGACGGGAGATCAAGCAAGGGCCGGCCTGCTCGAACCTTGAATGAAGCCAGGCATTCATTCACCCCACCACACCTGCAGAGAGTCCAGGCACCCGGACTCCGCTTGTCGCTCAGATCCCTGCAGGCAATGCCAGCGGGCGGGTCGTGGCAAGGCGAAGACGGCGCCGATGTCTCTTCCAGATTGTATCCGGATCGATGACTTGGAAAACGCAGCATCAACGTTCGTTGGCAACAACCCGCGCCATAGCAAAGGTGTCGAGGACATGTGTGTTCGTGGTCTGTTGCGACGAGTTCGGAACGCGGGCTTGCGACCACTTGCGGACAGATAAATGTAGGTTTGCAGGCGGACAATCCTGGGAGTCTGTGACCATGAAATGGGAGGAGGGGGCATCAAAGCCGGCCAGCGCAGAGCTCACCCATCGTCGCGTTCTATCATCGTCAAGCCGTCCATGTCACACTTGTACAAAACTGTAGCACTGTTCCTACAGCGCTGAGTGCCTTGCCCTTGTTGCTGCCGCTTGAGGATGTGTGCATTTGGCGAACCCACACACGAGCCGCCCATTGATCTTTCTATTACTCCGCATTATGGGCCAGATGTTGCTTTGCCGACCGTAGAATACGCAAGGTAAACGCAAGCGGTGGCAGTTTTGCGAATCGCAGGAGACTAATCCGTAGCAGCAGAAAGAGCCATGCCATCCGGCTGCGCGTCAGTTTAGGGTCAGTGGTGCATATTGGAGCAATCCAAGCTTGCGATCCGTGATGAATATCATGTCCGGTCGAGCATGGCTGGGGAATGGTCACCAGACTGAAGATGCTGGATGGGTGGAGGGGAGCCACTTTTATAAAGCTGGCAAACGGAGTATCAAGAAATAGTCAACGTGCTATAGTCGGCCGGTGCGAGTTTCCCTGGTCTCAAGTGCTTCGAGTTTTCTGGACAATGAAGCCATTGCAAGTTGGCAAAGTCAATGCCTGCATGGGTCTTGCCTATAATCTCTTTTTCTTTTCTTGAGAGTCGTGGTCGCCGTCGTGTCGTGTCGGTGACACTCACAGGCTGGGAGTCAGCCATTCCATCTGGGTTCGTTACACACAAGATGAGAGCCCCACATTAAGATACAAGTGGGAAGAAGCGAGCAAGGAAGTTGTGTGCCCGCGGAATGGCCCAAAAGGACGGAGGAATGATCCGCACCGAGTATACGCATCAAAATCCGCATTTGACCTCCGTCGTTTTCCTGGCACGCAAACCGTGATGGACTCGTCACACGTCAACTGGTCTGGCTGTTGGGGCCGCAGTCACCAGCCAGTCACTGCCCTTTCAGTCCAGCCCAGCCAGCAGACGGAGCGGGTCCAGCGTGGCCGAGCGAATGGAAAGCCGTCGTGGTCCCCAGCGGTAAGCCTGGGGGAGGGGGAGGGTGCGGAACAGCGCTGCCCGTTGACTACCTCTACCGACCACTTGCGACTGCGCGGTGACGCCACACCACCGATTCTGCGCAGTTTTGTAAAGGCATGCTTTGGTCTTCTCGAGGGTCCTTCACGGGCGCCTCATGGATTCACCATCCACTCCGACGAGTAGCACGGCCGACTACCGTCAGCCAGCCATGGTCGAGATCGGCATTGACGCTGGCAATCCCACCATCTTCTTCCTCTTGCCCTCCTTCCTCCATGAACCTGACGCCTGTCTGACGCCTGTCCCCTTGCGCACAGGCATTTCCACCCGGCCATGCTTAGTTTAGTGACGGACGGAAACATTTCAAGAGTAGTGGGCTGGCCTGGCCGCAGTTGGACTTGAGGCATAGTCATCCCAGAGCAAAAAGAAGAGACATATCATCTGTATGAGTAGATGGATGCCCAGACAGACCATGACGCCCAACCAAGCAGTAGAAAAAGAAGAGGAAACATGGTCGCAGGCTCAACTCACTCCAGTCCAGTCCGAGCGAGAGAGCCATTGGGGGCCCATCAGCGGCCTACTGGCCATGTTTCAGGCCCTCGCATACGACCCATTGGCCATCTTCACCGGGCAGTGACACCCACAATGCGCCTGAGACCGTCCACTCGACAAGGCACGGGGAGCACTAAACAACTGGGCTAGGCCTGACTTCTAGTACTAGAAGGCGAACTAGAGGCCTGACCAGCGCTGGCCAGCGGCTTCTTTCCACTGCGCGCTGCCTGGCCCCGATGTCCCTCTCACCTCTCTCACTCTCTCACTCTGGTGCGCCCGGGCAGCCAGCCAGCGAGCCAGCGAACAAATCGTTCGACCTCGCCAGTCAGCTCCTCTTTTCCTCCAACACACACATTCTTTCCATCTTGGTCACCATCAACAACCATCCAAGCCACTCCTGACATCTCTGGTAAGTTCCATCGTCTCTATCGTCATGCGCGATCACCATAGAGTCTCAATTTGAGCCATTCCAAGCCCTCTCGTCACTGCGGCGCTGTACTTGTGTCGTGCCAGGCTCGCATTGCCCCGACCATCGGTAGCAAGCCATCAAGGACACAGAACAGCCCTGACGAGGACCATTTCAACATGATTCAAGCCATTCGTGCCACGATATATGCTAATCACTCTGAAACTTCTATAGATACTGTCTTGGTAGGTGCCATCTCCCTCCTAGACAAGTATTGCTGTCGCCGCGCAAGCCTGGATCCCAACATCGAGTTGGCGCTTACCGCCCGCAGCCTTGACGGCCGTGTTTTCCCTGGCTGTGCTGAGAGACATCAACGAGTGGTTATCGACCGTACAATCATACATTCATACCATACAGAAGTCTACACATTATACAGAGTCTCTTGAGGGCCGTCGAGCGACTCTGCTCTCTCTGCTCTCTGTGGCACGTTGGCGCCTGGCTGCGTCGATCCATCCATCCACCCACCCACCCACACAACTTCTCTCGTCGCTCACAGACAAAACCCACACGAGCCGGTCTTTCCCCAACCACTCCAGCCTTGGCTGGACGCTCGTTCCGGCCGATATCAATATTTCGCAATACGGCAAAGAAGAAAAACTCACTGCCCGAACAAAAATCACTGTCCGGCGTCATGACTTCCATGTCGCCCGTCAAGACTTCGCATGGGGAGTCTCCCAATGGTGGCAGTGTGTCGCCGGGGCTTCCAACAACACCCAAGAATGTTGCATTCGAGCTTCTCTTTCTCGAATCGCCACAATATCGCGCGCGCTTGCCAATGCGGGTGCAGATATTTCCCCATGATACCACAGACTCAATAGTCACCACCGTGAAGAACTTTTACGGTCTGTACTCTGGTCCCACTGGGTCCAAAGGTGTCAGCTTCGAGGACGAGCATGGCAACACCCTCATTGCTCGGTACGAAAACTTCAAGAACAACATGGTCGTCTATGTCCGTGTCATTGAGGAACCTCCTGTAATATCAGGACCCATTGGCCAGCAGTCAACATTCCACCGGGCCCCTGTGAGCAACACTGCCGAGTCCTACTATGAGCAGGATGGTTGTCCACCTCAGCAACCGCAACACCAGGGCTATGCTCAAGATATTGCCAGACCCAACTCCAGGGGCTCACGGCGACGTAGCCCGTCTCCTGTCAATGGCCATGTTCGAAGGAGTGACTCGGTCAGCACAAGTGAGAAGCATGGTCGGTCCCAATCTGCCAGAGATCGGAGGTCAATCAATTACGCGCATGCCGATGCTTACAGCGACAGTCTGAACGGCTACAGCAGCGGCGATGGCGCTGCCAGCAGTGCTTCTGCCAAGGCCAAGGAGCAGCTGGGCACGACCGACATCAGCGTCGAGAATATTGTGGAAGGCGGACGTCGCAAGCGAGCCAAGTTCGAGAGTTCGGTAAGAAACTTGACATGCCGAGTCCTTCATCGTCATCATCATCCGCACCGAGCCAATTTATTCCCATCATTCCTGCTTCTAGACCTCTTACTGACCAGCTCTGGCCCTTGTAGGAATTGCCGTTATTCGCACCGCCTCAGATGCCTGCGGCTACTTCCAATCCCTCTGTGTCGCCGGCTCGTCGTGTCGAGCATCATCGTCCATCATTACCGTTTGTCCATCCGGGGCAGCACCCATTTGCCAACCCTCGACCGATGCAATCCCCCCAGAGCTACAATAATGCTCAGCCTACCATGTATGCCACACCGGCGCATGGCCATCGCTCCCGCGACAGCATCGGCTATGCCAGCAACGGCAGCGGTGTAGGGTCTGGCATGGGTGGTGTGCTGCCCACGCCCGACCCCACCGTCGGTAGTTGCATGTCAGAGGAGGACAAGGATGTTGCCATCCAACTCATGCGACTGGGAGAGATGTCCAACATTTCACATGGCCGCACCTCTGCGTCCACGCTGGATGACACATTCAGTGGTCGCGCCGACGCCGCATCCTCTACTGGAGCCACTAGCGATGGCGACAGTTCTGGCGAAGATGAAATGCCAGCACCTCGCCGGCAGAAGATGGACTCTACTGGCACTGCTCGGTTGATCTACCCGTCTACCGAGACGCCCTTCCTTCCTTCCACTGAGACGGCCGATGTCAGCAGCGATGAGGCTGACTATCGAGGTGGAAAATCAGCGTCGAATTCTGGCGCTCACAAGGCCGGATCAGTAAAGGCAAAGTCGGCCTCCTCTAAGCACAAACCCATCGCTATTTCGGCGTCTAAGCCGTCGACGCAAAAGGCGCCAAAGCCACCTCGACATGCCAACATCATCAAGACCAAGAAACTACCTCCTGTCGCCGCTGGTGGAGTTTCTGCCGCCACCGCACCTGGCCCAATGTCTCCTGCATCCACGAACCATTCGAGAAAACCATCCGTCGCGTCCGTCGGTCACATTTCTCAGCCGGGCGGGGATGAGCACCCGGATCTTTCAACCAAACCTCGCTGCCAGCGCTGTCGCAAGAGCAAGAAGGGCTGCGATCGCCAGCGTCCTTGTGGACGTTGTCGGGATGCGGGACTTTCGGCTGATCAATGTATCAGCGAAGATGAAGGCAACGGTCGCAAGGGACGATATGGTCGCCACATGGGCGTGCCGATCAAGAAAGAGGAAGTGACCGCTCCATCGCAGCCCGCTCTTTTGCCAGCAGCTCCCATTACAGCGGCTGGCTCGGCTGGAGTCGACAAGGCCAAGAAACGGAAAAGGTAGTCGAACACTGCATCCAATCCATGCAACGCTGACGGGCCATTGTCCAAGATGTCCATATGAATTTTTTCATCCATCATCTTGGAAGAAGATGACAGCCGCTCGAATGAGTGAGCCATGAATGAGCAGAGATTTGCCGCTTGGTCTCGCTCTTGTCTGATTTCTATTTTTGAGGGCATCACGTCCCGTATTTATGACTTTAGAAGGAGTATGTAATTACGACGGTCAATACTAGCAAGACCATTACGCTCCTTGATAGGCGTTGGGGAAGAGGATGAGTTGGAGTCGTGTCTTTTTTTTATCACTCTGAAGGACAAAATGGAATTGCTGCGCTGTCTTTTTCTTTGCCGCTGACCTTTTGTTATCGTGGTGCTTTCCTCATCCTTCTTTCGACTCTTTTATCACGCATTGATTGTGTACGATTCCTCTGGCTACTCAGGAGACGAAGAGGCAGTCGATTTTGGGAACGGCCTGGCTCACAACAGGCGATAGGGCGGCGCGGAAGGAATTGGCTGCGCTTTTGGGGATTCATCACATCTGACCAGCAGAAAGCGATTTGCGATTGATGGATGTATTGATGGCGATATACATGATTGTATGGTGCCGGGCTCAGGAACTGCGTCGAACTGGCTTTGCGACGAGCCCTCGGATGTGCGGTACCCTAGTACAATCATCTATCGAGCACTTGCAAAGGCGGACGGGACAGGACAGGAAAGGCCCCAAGGAGGAAAAAAAGGGGGCACGGGGATAATTTTGAAGCAGGGAAACCCGGGTTCTGATTGCACGTTTATTGCAGTTTTTTGTTCTTTTTTTCCCGGATGTCAGTCTCCTATTTTGTGTTGGGCCTCTATTTTCTTCACATTCTTTCTGGCGGTGTTCCGAAAATAGGGCTGGGCCGGGCCGGGCCGGGCTGGTTAATCGGCGGCAAATGGTTGAAGCCCGATTGACGCTTTGCTTGTCATGTTGATTCGTTGTCGTTGTTTTCTATTTAAAAGAGATTTCTGCGTTGCATCTATTTCCGCGCAGTTTCCGGCCCATTTCGCCTTGTTTTCCCGTCAACTTGGCGGTGAATGCGCAGACCGCCGCGCCAGGAAAGGATGAGCACGGGTTTCTATATTCTTGAAGTGGAAAAAAGTCGCGCGCAGCTCGTACAAGGAGAATTGGCATTCCATGCCATCTATCCTATTTTCTATTCCATTGTCTTTTATTTTGCGCGCGAATGCGCATCAACGGCACGCAATGAATGCGATGCGATGCGCATGTTCTGTTCTGCGCACCGCACCATTTAAGCGAACGCTGCGCCCGTTTTGCACAATGCAATGCGCCCGCGGTCACCCACTCATTTGAAAAACAACAAAAGGCATTTTTAGCCATCCGACGTCGTCGGGCACGAGCACGCTATCCCGTAAACGGATGTGGGGATTTCGGGGAAAGCCGTTTCTGCAGGGGTTTTGAAGACGAGGGAATCAGCCCGATTGGCTGATTTACACGTGATTACTCACGAGAGGCGATTACGTCATGTTGTTTTACCCCGCTGATTGACGGGGGTGGCGGGGTGGTTGCGCAGCTCCACGCGTGGATTGCGATGCTGCGATGCGAAAAGGTGAGTGCGGGTGAAGTTGAGCGTTGGGGGACATGGAGGATGCGAGGCAGCGGGCGGCGGGATGTCGGGATGTTGTTTTGCCTGGGCGATTCGGTTGAATGGCGTCGTCGCGCGCAAGTTTCTGCAGAGTGCCAGAACTTGGTTTCGGCGCGCGCACATGAAAGAAGGACCGGCCGGGTCTTCGCGCGGGAAGGGGGGCCGGCAATAACGGGCCGGGAATTATTGTGAGGTGCGTGGCTACCCTGCAGCCAGCCACGATTGGCAGCGACTTGTATCCGATTTCAAACGACGTGTGGTGATGTGTGGTGGTTGCTACGAATCTCGTCGCTGAATGTTGGCCTTCGGCTTCCGCATCGGTTGCCGGAATGCTTGACTTGGGTCTTGCGTTTACGTGATGGCATGGGGACACGACAGGGCACCTGCACCTGCGCTTCACCGTGGGGCCGTGGCGTCTGGGGGTCATGACGATTTGAGAAATTGTGGTTTGGTGTTTTCGGGACAACACCTCTCTCTGCCTGTAGCGCCGTTGCAACGGGTCTTGTCAGCAACACTGCTGCTGGTTTGTACTCCTGAGTTGGTGAGGTTTTCTTCGCGGATGGACATGGAGGCGTCCACATTCGTTCATGTCGAAAAGCAAAACCTACATTCTTCACGATCTTGTCATCACAGACGGAGCCAAAGCCCCTTCCTCGTCTTCATCGCCCCCCGTCCTCCGTTGACCCCACTCCCTTGTCCGTCACACAGCCAGAATATGATTCTCTTCCACCAGATGGCGGATGGAGAGCTTGGTGGTCAGGCCCTCCGCTGCAACATGTCATCAACGCACATGTCGTTTTGGCCATGCACCTGGCGTTTCCTTGCTGCTTGAGGCGCATGTATGACGGAGTTTCTGTTGCGAGTACTGGCAATTCTTCCCTGGCACAAGGGTGTCTTGTACAGGATTCGGGCTCGGCATCATATTTGCACCAGCCGTGTCCGTCACCAGCTCCTACTTCAAGAAGGAGACCGTCGCATGCCCTAATCATAGCAGCTGTGGGAACCTCGGCGGGAGGTCTCGTCTTTGCATCCGCAATACAATACCTCATCCCTCGCATAGGTTTTCCGTGAGGCGGCGAGGGGCGCCGCGACTCACACAAGTATGTACATTTACAGGAGTAGCAAATCAGTACGAATCAAGCCGTCAAGCCACCTTTGTCCCGTCGCTGGCAAGCTTGACTCAAGATCCCCGGAAGATGCGTACTCGCTTTAGTATGGTAGAGACGCCGTGTTCGTTTGCAACGCTGGTTGGTCCTCCCACGGCGGGTGCCACCATTGATCTGTCGGGCGGTGACTACTTCTTGGCTCAAAGTCTGGAGAGGTCCCTTAATGATGGCTGGCGCTCTCACCATCGAAATGGCGCGTATGCTGGCCACAGGTTGGACGTGGAAGGTAGTGATGCAAAATGATGAGAGGCCCCATCCAAAAAGCAAGGACGAAGATGGGGCGTGGAAGAAAGGCAAAGAAAGAAAGAAACGAAGACGAGGCAGGGGCGAGGGAAAATTGAAAGCATGTATTAAATCTATCAAGATTACTAACTAGCTAGGCATAGGTCCTTAAGATATCAAAAGACCTGGTTTCTTAACTAGAAGGTCTTCCTATAAATGCAATAGGTTTATGTTTGAAGCGTCAAGGTAAGGTGGGGGTCACGATGGAGTCGAGGCTATCATGGTAGGAATGAAAGGTCGACGTTCAGATTTATCCAGTCACGAAAAACAATGCACACACACAACATGTTCTCTTATACTTGCCTAAAAAGATTGTGCATAGGTACCTCACCCCTGGATATGGGCAGGTCAAATGCAAAAAAATAGCTGTATTGGGTCGATTGCAACCCTTCTCCATCTCAAAGTAAACTCCTTGTTCATCCAGAACCGAAGCGACGTCTGAAAGGAGAATTAACGCAACCCCACCTTTTCTGTGCCCATCATTCCTTATCACGTCCTGACCTGCGGCTTATTATAAGCCAGCCTCTGCGAGATGAAGTAGTGCCTGCAAGTGTTGTATGGTTGGACGATAGATAACCTACAATTACCTTTGTCTTGATGCGCTCGGACAGTTGGCGAGATTGGCGAGAACCACGAAATGAGCGAGGGAGCCGCCGCCCATGGTCAACTGCGGACCGGACCCCAGGGGTCACTCGATTGTGCTGGAACTCGCCGTGTTCGTGCTGATACAGACCAGACCCTTCTAGAGCATACTGGTCTCCTCCACGCCGGGTGGCATTTCGGGTACCGCGTGCGGAATACTCAGTCCTGTTGTTGTTATCGGTCTGCGAAAAAACGTCAAACGGTGTGGGTGGTGGGTTCTGCCACGGCCTGAAACACCAGAAAGATCAGCAAAGCCGAAATCGTGCTGACCCGGCGGCGATTTGTGTCGTAGATCCCAGGCGAAGGGCAGGAGTTTGAGTTTGTTTTGAAATCCGACGTTGTCGTGGTTGTTTCACGAGATGGCCAAATTCGCCCACGGAATTACCCGTTCATTGCACCTTCCTGAAGAGTCACGGCACGTGAGGAGGGTCACACGCGTCCAAGGTCGCGTACCTGCTCCGTGTCTGCTTCATTCAAAATTTGCAGGCGGCCTCCTGACGCCTGAAGCCGCTCACCAACAAGAGTCAGTACCAATAATTAGTGCACAATGCGTCCGACTGGACCATTTGAAGCTATGCCCATTGCCAGAACGGCAAACGGATGCATGGTCGGTCGGTCCACCCATCCATCCATCGATGACGGACGCTGAAAACCATGAGCTAATCCAGTCCCTGTAGCATACAGATACATTTTAATCGTCGTGCTGATATAATATATCCAGACTGATCTATCAATCGGGAGCATTCGATTCACTCTGGTTCGTTTCGTTGCGTTGCGTTGCGTCACGTCGCGTGGCGTGGCGTCGCCTTGCTTGGCAAGCGTCGCTATTATAAGTTAATTATTATTTGACCACGGTCGCATTGACAGACCAAGCCAGGTTCATCCTATCAAGGGCCTACTAGTTGCTATTGCATGATGGAAAAAACCACTACTGCGTCTTTAGTTACTCCTCTGCAGCATGCATGACTCAGGCCTCTTGTCAGAAAGGTGAAGTGGTCCTCCGTTTTCTCCCCTTCTTCTCACCCCAGTCCCTGTTGGCGTGGGCCATGGCGGTTTCGGTGCTGTTGCAAGAAAATGCATCTGAACAGCATTGGCTGTGAAGAGCGCCCCCGATGGCAGTCCATGGCTCTGGTGAGTTAGTCCGCGCTGAAATTGGCACAGCTTGTATTGTTGAGAAGATGGCCTTTATCCTTGGTTGGCTGTGTAGGAGGTGATTACGATTAACACTTTACTGTGCAATCCCATTTGGTTCAGAGTCGGAGAAAAAAAGAAGAAGAAAAAGGAGCCAGTTGGCACAGACAAATCACGGCGGCTATTCGACTGCATCCCTCTCATTTTTATCAAGGTCCACATGCCAAACGCAACGGCCCCGTTCTCCAACGAAGCGAGTTAGTCTTGGGAAAGTCTCCATTATCCAGGCTATCGGTGGCTGCTCCAACTCGCCTCTCGAGCCCTAGTTGCAGCTCGATTTTTGAATGAGTCGTTCTGGCCGCCAAGTATTACTGGAGTGGTTGATTGATGCGTGTACCTTTTCCTCTCATTTGTCATGCGTGTGTGGTCTTGATATCCAAACTTACCATATTCGAAACTCTGCTCGTGAATTGTGAATTGTGACTTATAAACGTCGCGAGGTTTACGAAGAAGCCTACCCGGATTTGAACCATTTGGTTTGGCACCGTCCAGACGACGAAACTTGGACATACTCTTCGATACGGTTGCGACTCGGGCATGATCAACGGGTGCAAAACGCGACAAAGTAACGCCTGCCTGAGCGCCGTTGATAGCCATGGCTGAGAAGACGGTCGATCTTACCGAATACAATGGTGACAGCTTGGTCGCCACGTGCGTAACATTGCTGCTTACAAGCTGGATCGCTGTTGGGCTTCGATCATATACAAGAGTGGTCTTGATGAAAAGTTACCAGGCAGACGATTGGCTCATGTTGATTGCTCAGGTCAGCCCTTTTAACCTTTTAACCACGCCCCTGGAATTCCAGACAGCCTCCTTTCCAGGGTTTCTCTCTTTGCTGACAACTGCTGCCTGTAGGTGATATTTACTATTACGTGCGCATTTACATTGGAAGGTGTACGGAGGGGTCTGGGAAGACACAATGCTGCAGTTGCCAACGAAGAAGATCGAGTGGCAGCCCTCATGGTATGCCCCCTAAGCGACACGAGAAGCAATGAGCGAATTCATTTCATGATACGATGGGTGGCAGATGGCTGATGATAATAACAGTGGCAAGCCCTCGCAATCGCTATCTACATCGTTGATATGATGTTTGTCAAGCTGAGCATTGGCGTTTTTCTGCTGCGGCTCGCCACAAAGAAGGTGTACATCTGGACCATCCGAATCGCCTTGGGAATTGTCACACTCTGGAGTCTCGGCATCTTCATCTGGAACATCTTCTTCCAATGCACACCGGTTCAGAGACAATGGGACTTCAGAATCACCAGCGGCCACTGTGCTGGGAGCGCCGAAATCAAAGCGGCGATATACGCTCTTAGTGCCATGACTGTCTTGTCGGATTGGTTTTTTGTAAGTGGGCTGACTATTGTTCTTCCTGGGAATTGTCATGAGCTGGATTGGATTGTTAACTCGGCGTATTTGCAGGCACTCATTCCAATTCCTATGCTCTGGGGAGTCAAGATGAACAAGCAGGCCAAAGCTACGGTGATTGTAATTTTGGGTCTCGGTGTTTTGTTAGTTTCCGCGATGCTCTTTTATTATCCCCTATCATGTAAATTTGCTGTACTAATCTCTCGGGCAGTGCAAGTATGGCCACGCTCATCCGACTCAAATTTTTGTCAGGTCTCGAGTCGCCCGACGACCTTATGTGTACGTAATCTGGGCGCCAATGACAAAATAATGCGGGAAGAAAAAAAGGCACTAACCAGGCTTAGTTTCCGTGACCGACGCAACCATCTGGAGTCTGGTGGAACCTGGTGTGGCCATCATTGCATCTAGCTTGGCAACGATTCGGCCTCTTCTCCGGTGCCTCAGAGTTCGTGGCTTCCTATCAACGGACAAGACACCCAGCACTGGCATCTCTGGCGCGGGACATTATGCCCCAGGAAGCCGCAATGTGCCTGGGTCCACGCCGGGTAATGGCTCGAACAAGATATCTCTCCACAGCGGGACGGGCAGAGGTAATGGCCGAGTCGACAAACACGTTGGCATCGCGATTGACGAATACCGCACGTCTGTCAACGACTGCAGCCCGAGCAGCAACCAGCCCAGTGATGCCAAGAGCGAAATCTATGTCATTGAAGGCAGTAAACACTCTCCGACATGCAGTACGCAAGCCCTGCGACCGGCCAATCGGTCCATAGACGTAGAAACTCTACCTGATTTGGAGTCCCATGGGCAGGAGTACCAATCACGGAGGGGATAGGGTGTTTGATAGCACACCGAGAGGGGTTGACATGTGCATGACATACATTACAATTCACCTGCACTCTGCTATACGCCGCAGAGGCATGGTTTGAACCCGTGTTACGGATATCTTCTGCACTTTTTACTTTGTACTTGGTGGTCTTGCTTGAAAGTCTCGGCGAGGACAGGACAGGTTATACTGGAGTTCGGGGTAGAGGTAGGTATTCTGGAGGTACATGTGTATACAAAATGAGCAGGCGAGGCGATACCAAGAAATACCGTCTCGGACTCATCCAGGCGTCTTTCACTCCTTCTCTCTCCCATGTCTCCTGGATTCATGTCGCGACCAACTCCTCTGGTGCAACGTCCCAGTCCTCCTCCTCGCCCCAAATAGGCGCAAGCACGAAGCGGCCCATGATCTTGCCCATCCCGACGCATTCACCGCCCGCCACATCATATTGAGGCTTCTCATCGTTCTCCTCCACAATGACGGCCGTGGTCAAGAAGCTCATGCCTGCTGCTGGACTGATTTCCAGGGTCACGCCACCCCAGTCGAGTTCGACCTTGCCCGATTTCCGGACAGTCATTTTGCCAACCATGCCGCCGCGTGATAGAAATTGCGACCGGAACCCATCTGCCTCGAGCTCTTCTTCTTCTTCCTTTTCGTCATCTCCACCGCCGTTGGTCAGGTCGACGGTCGTCGGATCGCTCGCACTTGGCGCGTCCATGAGATTGATATCCTTTGCTTCCTCCTTGACCTTGAACACCGGCTGCGCTATCTCTTTCAGGGAGGAAGCAGCGGCGGGAACTGGAACAGATATAATCGTCCATCTTTGCTGGTAGGCCCCTCTGTGTGAGACACGCCGGCTTCGTCTGTGACTGTGACTGCTCCGAGCTCGCTTGCTAGAAGATCCATATCGCTCTGAATCGCCCTCTCTTCGGGATCCTTGGGCAGCTCCTTTTTGACGCTGGTTGCTGGTATCGGCTTTTTCATCTCCTTTGCTTCTTCTTCCTCTTCACCTGTAGGCGCGGGCTTGATCTCCGCATCCAGATCCATAGGATCCTCGGTTCCCGGCTCCTTTTTGATCAGGAAGACCTTGCCGTCTGTATTCCAGACGCCTTCTTCGGGTTGGTCCACTGGCGGTAGTGTGCCCGAGCCCTCGCCGTCCACCCATAAACTTTCTTCTTCCTCGCCCGTAGCCTTTTCCGCGGCCTCGAGTTCTGCAGTGGTAGCCACCACGACTCCTTGTTCCTTGTGCTCTTTTCGGTAAATGCCCATGGGCATTATGATGGCTGCGCGACCGCTGAGTGCCTCCATCATGGCTTCGTCCTCGCTGTCGAGCTCGTCCTCCGGCGACATGACGTGGAGTTTGTCCGCGTTGATTCTCGCCTCGCGCTGTCGGATATCCGCTTCAGCAAATTCCTTGCCCTTGGTTCCGGATTTCCCACCTCTGCCTCCGAACAATCCGCCGCCAGCACCTGCGCCAGCACCTCCACCAAACCAACCGCCGCCGTGCCCACCGGCTACACGCATAGTTAGAAACGACACAGACCTTGATATCTCGAGATCCAACAGTTTTTTCCCCCGAAGACGTACCTGCTCCCGCAAAGCCACCAGAGAACGGGCCGCTGGCTGTTGTGGTGCCTCCCCTGCCTCCCCTGGCACCCATTGCATCGCCGCGACTTCTTTGGCTTCGGTTCCTTGACCGGCCGCGCGCCCTTCTCTCAGCTGCCGCTCTTTCGTTCGCCTTTTGCTCTTCTTGCCGAGCCAGCTTATCTCTGTCGGCTTCGCCTCGTCGAAGAATCTTGGGCCGTAGACGACCGGCCGTCGTTGTCCGCGCACCGGCCGTCGCGCCACCTCTGCTCGCAGGGGCAGCGGTGCTGCTCGAGGCAGAGGCTACCGCTTCGTCAAGAGTGGAGGGGTCGTCGCTGTGGGCTCTGTTGAAGCTGTGACGTTCTCGCTTGCCTCGCCGGCGTCCGCCGTGGCTCGTTGCCTGCTGGCGGCTGCGGCAACGCGACGGGCTCCTCTGCCGGTAGCCCGGGCTCGCACCATCGTTTATTTAAATACTTTCAACTCTCGTATTTGGGGGATGTCTGTGGTGATGATGCGGGTGACTGGGGCTATCAAAGGAAGGAGATGATTCCGTCGAATTATCAGGCTTGCATGTGATTGACGTAGAGTTCTAGACAACTTATTAGTTGGTTGCAGAAGATTTGGGCGGTGGATAAACATTCATGGTGGGGGACGATATTCTGCCATTTTATACCCCGCTACTCCGTAGAGGTGGGGGCACAGGCTGGCAGCCACAATGCAACGCCAACTTTGGTGACGGCTTTTGGCTTTGGCGGGGCATCTTGGATGACAACCATGAGGTGCAAATAGACTGAGCCAGTTCTGCTTTTCTTGCTCTGGGCTACTTGGCAATTTCAAACTCACGCGGGCAGGAGTGTTCTGGGGTTGAAGAGCTTCATGTGCAAGGTATGGTCCATGTCAAAGTCAATCAATCTACTCGACAGATGACAACTTAACAGCGATCATCTTCCATTTCAACCCCTCGTAGAATCAGCAACCGGTCTTTTGTCGGGGATTTTTTTTACTTGACACATATGAGAGCTTCGTCGCCAAAGTGTGAGTAAATCGTGCCTTCTTTGACAAGCATGGACCTGATCCATTCCCTGCCAGCTTCCACTGTTGGAGTGCCGAACTTTACGATGACGCAGCCTCTGACGCGGGCTGCAGACCATAGAACGCTCTCCTTTGCTTCGTATGAAAGCCTTGTCGCCCGCCACTTCTCCATTTCCGTCATTTTATTTGTGTCTTCCTCCCGAGCCTTTTGTGTACGAAAATCGCGAGCCCCCAACCTGGGTAACGCATCGAATTCGGCCAGAAAAAGTCACCCAGTGTCCTCAGAACATGACCTCGTAGTATGAGTGTTCCAAATATGCTCATCCCATGCATCGTTTCGCAAAGCGATTGACCAATGCCTTGTGTACCCTTCTGGGAGAGAATCACCGTATCTCTCACCAACAGCCGATCTCGTTGTGACTTGTCATCGCCCCGGAGCCAGACTTCATTGCGGCCGGTCCAGTTGATGAAGCTCCAATACTCTCCTCGAGCCGTTCTACCGGCTGTGACCCAATCCAGGAGGCAGAGCGATGCTCCCGCGGCCAAGTTGAAAATTTGTGTCTGAGTGTATACGCTGTCCTGGAATGGCTGGACAGGGTCTGGGAGAAGACACAACGCAGCTCCTTCATCCACTCTGACGTTCATCAGCTGGCTTGTGACGACGTCTGGACCGGGTGATTTAAAAACTTTGGTGTGACCCTGGGTGACGAGGCTGAGGTTCGCTTTTGTCTGGACGCGAATTGTCAGGTTGACTGCATCTCCGCCGACAAGACCACCCCCGTAGGACAAGAGAAACACCAGCACGCTCTTCTGACCGCCGGTTGGCGAAGTAGGCGAGATGAGTTTCAATGGGTATTGATACGAGATTGATTCGATGCCATTTCCGCCGCCAGGAATTATCTTGGCCACGATATGGCCTTGACCAGGTACAGAAGAGGACTTTGGGAAGGGCAAGCCCCAAACTTGCACCATGGCTCCCGAGGAGCTCATCAAGATTGAGGGAAAATTATGGTGAGGTGTGCGCAATGCTGACAGTCTCAAGAAGTATGCCTTGCAGATTGGGTCATGAGGAGCTAGGAAGGTGAATGTCGGCAAGGATGATGCCAATTGCTGTATGAGAGCGCATTACTGGCTATGGGCGCAATGCAGAATCAAGCATCGCAATCAGTCGTCGTCGTCGTCGTCGTCGTCGTCGTCGTCGTCGTCGTCGTCGTCGTCGTCGTCGTCGTCGTCGGATCTCGCCGATGCAGACGGTGGAATTGGCCGATGACAGCTCACAGACGATTGTCAGCAGGCTTTGCCGAAATTCTGCCGGGGCGCACGTACCCACCAGCTGCCAGCCTTGCGCCCACCTGGCCGCCCACCTGGCCGAAAATAAACCAATTCGACCCAGCGAGGCAGGCCAGACCAGTCCAGCTGCTCCACGCAAACGCGGTCGCCAGAAACATTCAGTCGCGATCCACGATCCAGGGCCTGGAACCGCCAACCTGCACTCTCGGGCTTTTCGCAGGTGACATCTGCCAAAGTCTTTGCACGCCATTGCGAGGATACTCACCATGGATTTGGACGCCAGCCCCAGCGCAACTCCAGAACCAGATGCGACGTCGCGTCGTCGCTCTGGACGCGTCGTAAAGGTCCCTGCCAAGTTCGCGCCCGAGCCCGCGGCCACCGCTGCACCGAAGCGCAAGAGGGACGAGGACGACGGCCAGGAAGCAGAGGATGACGAAATTGACCCTGATGACGACATTCGTAGCGATGACGACAACGACGATGCCGAAAGCGATGGAGACCATCCTGCCCCGAGGCCGCGCAAGGCCGGCGCCCGTGTGAAGAAGCCCTCGAGCAAGAAGCCCAAGATGAACGGCGCGCAGCCGGCCGGGCCCAACCAGGTTTCTCGGATTCCCAGCCGTCCTAAAAAGGCTGTGCGAATTGAAGCAGGAGAGAAGGGCTCTGGTCTTTTTGGTATGTGGATCTTATCTTGGGGTTATTCAACATGGACTGACTTTTTTTGTTTTGGGTTTGATTACTTGCTGCAGCCGACATCTTCGGATCCGGGGATTCTTCAGACAGTGTCGCCCAACTATGGTTGGAAAAATACAAAGCAGACGACGCTTCTGCATTGGCCGATCTCATCAACTCTATCCTCCATTGTGCCGGCTGCGATTTGGAGGTCACGGTTGATGACGTTCGCGACCCAGAAAACATTCCCAATCGACTGGTTGACTTGCAAAATGTTTATCAAGAGGTTCGGCATTGCTTCATACCCTTTTCACGTATTTCCTCTTTGTGGTTGAATTAGTAGCGGCCACTGCTAACGAGGCAAAACAGCAACAAATCACAGACTACCCGTTAATATCAAAAGCCAAAAGCACCAGGTCGTTCCGAGACATGCTTGTCGGCTTTTATCACTCACTGGTCGAGTTACTTCACGAGACGGATACGCTATACAAGGATGCTGATTTAATGGACAACTTGCATGCATGGTTGGCAAGCATGTCGTCGTCGTCGCTCAGACCGTTCCGACATACAGCAACCACGATTTCACTAGCTGTTCAAACTGGTCTCGTTCGTGTCGCAAGCGTTCTTGATCGAAGAATAGCCAACATTGAGCAGCAGCTGCAAGCCGCCAAGAGGAGCAAGAATAAGGCAAAGTCGGCCGAGGTGCAGCGCGGTTTGACCGAGGCGAATGGCTATCGCAAGACGTGTAGCGAGGGCATCCAGTCGTTCTTCGACACCGTTTTTGTCCACCGCTACCGCGATGTAGACCCCAAGATTCGCGCAGAGTGCGTTGACGCACTGGGCACATGGATCTTGAGCCTGCCTACCGTATTCATGGAGCCGGGCTATCTTCGATATCTAGGATGGATGCTATCTGATACAAATGCGCAAACCCGGCAAGAGGTGTTGAAGCAACTCCTCAAGGTGTTCCGACGTGATGCGCAACAGCTTGGTCACTTCATCGACAGATTCCGCCCGCGTCTGATTGAAATGGCAACGCTCGACTCGGAAGTATCAGTACGAGTGACGGCAATTTCTGTCATTGACTCTCTCAGATCTGCCGCCATGCTCGATCCGAATGAGATTGATGCCATTGGGAAGTTGATCTTCGACACCGAGTTACGAATTCGCAAAGCCGTCGTCAGCTTTTTCGTTGCATGCGTGGAAGACGTTCTCGAGGGCAAGAAGGAGGAGATTGGTGGTCAAGAAGTTTTGGACGAGCTGGAGGAGGTTGGAGAAGATGACTATGGGAACCCTCGAAAGGAGTGGGTCAACATCAAATGTCTCGCCGAGACTTTGGCTAGCTACGATGCCCAGATCGAGGAAGCCCAACCAAACGACGCTGCTACGGGCATAGATGCTGCTGTAGAGCTGTTAGACGCTGCCAACCCAGAGACCAGAATCTCTCTCGCAGCCCAGGCGCTTTACGAAAAAGTGCCCGAAGTCAATACCTGGGAGATGATGGCCGGCTACCTGCTATATGACCACACAACGAGCTCCAAGTCCAAGTCAAGGTCAAAATCCAAGGCAAGCTCGCCTGAAGAGGCTTTCAAGAAGGCTGTTGCGCCGACTGCCGAGGAAGAATCAATCCTTCTTGATGTGCTTAGCTCTGCTGTCAAGTCAAGTCTCACCTCGACGAGCGATCACGACAAGGGGAAGAGACGACTTGGTCGATCGGAGGCAGCTGAAGCTCAAGAGGAAGTGGCCCTCGAATTGATTACGACGATACCGAAGCTCCTGAACAAGTTTGGCGCCGAGCCAGAGATGGCGGCGATTGTCCTCCGCTTGGACCGATTCCTGAATCTCAACACCTTCCAACAACTACGCCAAGACTCCAGCAAGTTCGAAAGACTGTTGGACGAAATCAGCACCCAGTTCAACAGACATGATGATAAGAGAGTCTTGTCTGAGGCAGCGGCAGCCCTGCTACATGCTCGACAGTACGAAGAACTAGAGGAGTTGACTGACAGCAAGTTGTCCGTGTTGTGGGAGAACACCATCAATGCCCTCCGCAACTTCGACAAGTCTTGTGAACTGTCTGTCCGCGGCAACTTGGCAGAAGCACCGCTGCGCGAGCTATCCACGGTTGTGATGAAGATGAGCAAGCTTGCGAGCATCTCGGATTGCGTGGAATCCTTGGAAGCCAAAGCCAACTCGAACGACTCCGGTTCCTCGGCCATCCAACTTCTCAGCCAGATTGTCCACAGAGGCAAATATACGCCACAAGAGGATGAAATCGATGATCTCGAAGATGAAGTCGTCACGTTTGCCATCAAAGCATCACAATTTTACTTCATGTGGAAGACGCGAGCGCTGGCCAAGCTCCTCACTGCCGGCACGGCCATCTCGGACGCAGACCTGGATGAGTTGTCCTTGCTACGACAGTCGTACCGCCGCCACCTGATCGAGACGCTTTCATCTCGCGCCGCCATCGATCAGCTCCGCCTGTTTTCCACAGGAAGCCTATGTGATCTCCATCTCACCTTTGCTACTCTCCGCCCTTATATCAAGAACTTCCGACCCGCCTCCGACGCCGCAGCCGGCCGAGGCGAGAAGCTCAAAATCCTCCTCCAAGACATCGAGCCCGGTCTCGTCCTCGAACTCATCTCCATCTTTGACGGCGCCGAGCGACAATTCGCCAAAAAGGCCAAGAAGGAAAAGACGCTCAACGAGCCAGCCGAGGACGAGGACCCCATGGCCGATGACGAGGAACTCGACGACGACGACGACGACGACGACGACGACGAGGACCTCACACCAGAGGAGCGCTACGCCGCCCAGCTCAAATCCGAGCGCGCCTTTTGCGAACTAACAGCCAAGTACGTCCTCGCCATCACAGCCCACCTCATCGACGACCGCGGCTCCATGGCCAGCAAGCTCCGCCGCCGGATCCTCCGCAACGAGACAAAACTCGGCAACAACTTCAAAGAAGTCGTGGCCTACCTCGACGAAGAAAAACTATCAAGACGGCACAAGAAGCCTGCTTCCGCGCCGAAACCCAAAGACGGAAATAAACGGGCCCTTAGTCTGGACATCATCACCGCCGAGGACGAAGACGAGTTGGACAATGTCTTTGACGATGCTGAACCGGAGGAAGGCACGGCAGAGGACTTGCGTCAAAGGGAGTTGATAGAGGATGATCCGATTATCGATGATGATGCAGATGAGGATGAGGCGTTGAATAACGAGGGAGATGACGACGATGATGGTCTCGGGGATTAAAGGAGTGTTTTGCTCAAGACGAAAAGGTGACAATGAGTCGTTGCAAACTGACTGGTTTCTCCGAGGACGGAATGGGATGGAAATGACGAGTTGGGTTATTGCAAAGCCTATTGGTTTTTTTGTTTATACCACTGCCAACGACTTTGGCGTGCGTAATCTTTTTTTTTTTGGAACCTGTTATTTTGTCACGGTGCCTCGTAAATCAACGTATGAATGATAGAAACTTGGTCAAATCACGTAGTTTTGTTCTTGTATTTTTCGTCCTGTTACATTGATGTGAGGATGGGGTCGGGTGAGGGAGGTTAGGCGTGTCCTGGCGTTGTTTGATGACTACTGATTGGTGTTAATTCTCGAGATTCTGACATGGTTTTTTTTTGTAAATATTTCATCATTTGTATTGAACGTGTGACGTATTTTGGTGCTGGGGAGCAACATGGGTGGGTATCTTTAGTAGATGGGATTCATTCATAAGTTTGGTGGGCAAATGTGCCACGTTGTTTCAGACTCCGGATATTCTTGTCCCGAATAGACCAAACATTCGCTGCCAGGGTGCTCGTACTCTCCCCCTTTATCGCCGTCGTCGACATGCTCTGTTTTTAGTTTGACGCCGTACTGGCGAATGCAGCATCCAAAGGGGCGGTTGGAGAAGGTTTGCACTGGCACCTGTTTGGCAGGAACCTCCTCTTCGTCATCTGAGTCGGTAGGAGGGCCGGCATTTGTAAAAGGTCTGCTTTTCAGCGCCCTGTTTTCGAGCTGTGCTTTGTGCTCTTCCAGGTCTCCCCAGAGGATGAACATTCTTTGTCGTAATCGAGCGAGGTTCTCGTCGTCATTGCGCAAATCTGTTGCGTCGAGGTTGAGCAGCATCTGGGCGGATTGGTTGTCTACCACTACCCAGAGAGACTTCTTCGACTTCCCATCTTCAGAAGTGTTGGCTTCTTCTAGACGCAGGTAGAAGCGCCATTCCCATTGTTTGATGAACCTGGATGCCTCGTCTGACTCTGTTGCTGCGTCTGAGTCGGTGCCTTCGTTGTCTGAGAGGGCGGCGTACTCTGATGAAACCCTTTTGGGAAGTGCAAAGCCTTCGAGCTGCGATGGCAGAAAGTCAATGACGCGCACGTGTGTGCGATAATTGGCGTTGATGAATGGCAGGGGGATGTGCGTCATTTCGCCGTTGATTAATGTCTCATGTTGTATAGGCATTAAAACGTCTGCTATCAGAGTAGCTGACTTGTTCCCGTTCTCACACTTGACTTGGAGGCAGTGTAAGCAAGGGTTGCCAAATGGTTCGGGCTGTTTGTTTTTATGACTAACCATGTGTGTTCAAGTCTGATGGTACGTCGCCTGGTACATTATCCTTGGGCTGTGCCTCGCCATTATCCCGCTCTTGCTCCTTGTAAGATTGTCCCTTGTGAGCCCGCTTCAAGTTTCGACGCGCTTTTGCATTCAATTTAGAGGCTCGCTCGCCTTCCAGGCTTAGGTCTGCCCTGCGCTTGGCACCAGCGGTGGCGGCCTCTGTAATCTCTTTGATCTGCGTCCTCTTCGTCTTTTCGTAATGGAGCTTCCTTCTGAGCGCATTCTTTACCTCAGTCCGAGTGGTTTCAGAGTCGTGCGCGAACTCTTGTGAGATGTTGATCTTGTTGCACTGAGTACCTCGCTCTTCTCGGAGGTATCCCTCCAAGTTGGTCATGCTGTGACCATACTTGATCTGCAGGTTTCGCAGGGACACCCACGCTCCAGCTGTGAGTTTTTCGTCCCGAATTACTGAGGCATGCGGCTCGAAGCATGTTACTTGCATGCTGAGCTTGCCGAATGGCCCGCTCCACTCCGACTTTGATACGGATGCTCCGGACCTAGTCGTGTACCCAAAGGGATCAGCCTGCTGTCCTTTGCCCCCATGAGCTGATGCTGATAGAACAAAGGGTTTTCGGTATAGTCAGAAACCCATAGCGTGATTTTGTCGCCTAGGTCGTACGGCTCCCTGACTATTTGTGCAACTGTGTCGACGAATTTGTTGTCTTGTACATCCTTCAATTCCGAGAACTTCTTCTTCACGTTTGTCGAATTCAACTTCATGTTCTCAAACTCAGAGGCCGTCGGAAGTCTCTCCTTGTTAATTGATCCATACAAGACACTGACAAACTCGCTTTCAGCCCGATTGGGGCGACGAGACGTCTGGCTGCGGGTAGTTGGTCGCATGGCTTTGGAGGCATCTGCAACTGGTTTGGGGATTTGAGCAGCGTCAAATACATAAACATCTGTTGTTTTGTGCGTGCATAGGGAGTATGAGTGTTGGTAATCTTGAACCTGTTCGGCGATTTAGTTGATAACGTACGAGGTGTTTATCTCATATGCCACTACTACTAACCTTGGCGGCGAAAACAATGACTACATCACCGCCCCTAGCGTCTGGCATTTCGTTTTCGGGCCGGAATATGTTGAGAAGAATAGCGGCGTCGGGATCGTCTTGCACTGATTGATCATATATACGCATTTGACATTTCCAGTCTACTGCAGTCAGTGTGTACTTGCAGAGCAACAAATAATCTGCACCACAACAAACAAATAGATGCGTACCTTCACCTTTTGTGGCGATTGGAGCTCTGAAATCAGTAACAATTCCAACAACATTGACTCTGGATCCCCTTTGGTGTTTACGATCGATTATATCCTGAATAGATGCAAACCCAGGAGGGGCTTGCCCTGCCTGGCAGACCGCAAAGTTGCCATCTGGAGAGCATATCGTGATACTTTGTTGGTGAAATTTATTATGCGGATAACGAGTTCAAGTCATCAGCATGAAGCCCACATTGTCAATTTCACGGCGATTGATCATGAATCGCTCGAGTCGATTGGTTGGGCGCGTGGTGCAACAGAACTTACTCGCGTCAACATGGTCTTTGATAATCTGTTTAAGCGCGGTCGCACGTGACTGAATGGCCCCAGTCGCAACACCCCGTCAGAGTGCGACGGCTTTTTTGGGGTCCAGTCGGGAGCGGATGGATGTCTAGACAGGCACGACAGACAGGCAGACAGGCACGGTGCCAGTGGAAAGGAGCTTCTTTCACCACCGGTCAGGCTTTCGAACAGGCCGCCACTAACAAAGGCTACCTTTCCGTTGACACTATTCGCCGGGACACTGTGTGTAGCAGCCGTTTTGATGGGCTCTCCGGGTGTGCCAGCATTTGTGGCAGACTGCGGCCTCAGGCAGCCATACAGCCCCCAGTCCCAGTACCCCAAAATGGAGCAGTAGGTGGGCTCCCAGGCTCAGGCTCTCTGGCAACGGATCTAGTACTCCGTAAAAAGACCATCATTTCTTTTCGTCGACTTTCTCCCCCATCTCTCCCCCATCAAACAAACTTCTCTTCAAACTTCTCCTGAGGGTTCGTCTCGAGCCGCTTTACTGCTGCATTTTCTCCTGGAGACGCAATTTGAGCCATCGACTGTTTTTTTGGTCTCCTACGAACCGCTTTCTGGGCATTGTCCTCGACTATCAACAATAACCCCCGCACTACGTGTGTGCCCTCGCCCACTTCGTCCACCCCCGATACAAACACAAGGTGCATCACAATGGCGGAGCGATATATCCCAGAGCACCGTCGAACGCAGTTCAAGGCTAAGAATACTTTCAAGCCTGAGGAACTGCGCCGTCGTCGCGAGGAACAGCAGGTTGAAATTCGCAAAGCAAAGAGAGAAGAGAACCTTGCTAAGCGTCGAGGTATTGGAACCGGTGAGAACAGACCTGGTGCCGCTCTCGGTGCCGCCCCCGACAGCGACGATGAGTCCGCTCCTACAGAATCTCAGGTATGGCTCCCACCTTCTTCTCTTGTTTTTTGGTTCGCCGCTTTGAAAATTCTATGCATTGAAAATCTCTTTTTTTGGAACCAATTTGCAGCTTGCTAGCAAATAACGTGTCTAGGCAAAACACTGTCTCCCCTCTGATGTGGGGTCTAACATGTGTTTTGTCTGAACCCCACACCAGCAGTTGGTCTTGTAAACAAGACAAGAAATACATCAATAACACTTGTTTTTGGAATTATTACCTCACTTCAATTGGGTTTAACTGCTTTTTGTCAACTGGCACTAACGTACTTTTAACAGTTGAACGAGGATCTTCCTCAAATGGTTCAGGGTGTCTTCTCAGACCAAGTCGACTTGCAGATTCAGGCCACCACAAAATTCCGTAAGCTGCTATCTAAGGAGCGAAACCCTCCGATCGAAGAGGTCATCAAGACTGGTGTCGTTAGTCGCTTCGTCGAGTTCTTGCGGTCTCGTCATACTCTTGTACAGTTTGAGGCTGCTTGGGCTTTGACCAACATTGCATCTGGTTCCGCCACCCAGACTCAGGTGGTGATTGAGGCAGGTGCCGTTCCCATTTTTGTTGAGCTCCTGGCTAGCCCTGAACCCGACGTCAGAGAGCAGGCTGTCTGGGCCCTGGGCAATATTGCTGGTGACAGTCCCCAGTGCCGTGATTATGTCCTCAGCTGTGGTGCTCTCAAGCCCTTGCTCAACTTGCTGGGTGACAGCCGTAAGCTCAGCATGTTGCGCAATGCCACCTGGACGTTGAGCAACTTCTGCCGCGGCAAGATGCCTCAACCTGATTGGAACACTGTAAGTTACTGCTTGAGTAGCTTCTTCCTTTTCTTTGTGTGTGGTGCTGATATAAGTTCTCAGATTGCCCCTGCTCTTCCCGTCCTGTCAAAATTAGTCTATTCTTTGGACGACGAAGTCCTCATCGATGCTTGCTGGGCCATATCTTATTTGTCCGATGGTTCCAACGACAAGATTCAAGCCGTGATTGAGGCCGGTATCCCTCGCCGATTAGTAGAGCTGCTGATGCACGCCTCTACCTCTGTTCAGACACCTGCTCTCCGATCAGTCGGCAATATCGTAACAGGTGACGATATTCAAACTCAAGTTATCATCAACTGTGGCGCTCTGCCCTGTCTCTTATCGCTGTTAAGCTCGACCAAGGACGGTATCCGCAAGGAAGCTTGCTGGACAATTTCCAACATTACTGCGGGCAACACGTCCCAGATTCAGGCCGTAGTTGATGCAAACATTATTCCACCCTTGATCCACCTTCTGCAAAACGGCGACCTTAAGACCCGTAAGGAGGCTTGCTGGGCTATTAGCAATGCAACGTCGGGTGCTCTGCAGAAACCTGAGCAAATCCGCTATCTTGTTTCTCAGGGCTGCATCAAACCCTCTGCGATCTCTTGATTTGCCCCGATAACAAGATCATTCAGGTCGCCCTGGACGGTCTTGAGAACATTCTCAAGATTGGAGATCTTGACAAGCAGGCTGCTGGCGAAGGAGGAGAGGCCATCAACCGTTTTGCCCTCTTCATCGAAGAGTGCGGTGGTATGGAGAAGATTCACGACTGCCAGAACAACGCCAACGAGGATATTTACATGAAGGCCTACAACATTATTGAGAAGTACTTCTCCGACGATGAGGAGAACGCAGACGAGGGTATGGCCCAGCCTGCTGGTCCTAATGGAACGTTTGGTTTCGGCACTAATGGCGCCGCCGGTCAGTCTGGTGGCTTCAACTTTGCCAATGGAGGTGACTCCATGGACATGTAAAGTGAGCCGATGACAATTTGATACATTTTGAAGTCGACCATACGCGTCATCTCACGACTCACAACACAATACCTCCTATTCACATCCATATTTGCCCTTCCCCCTATTTTCCCCGATCACGTCACATCACCACAACTTCTTTTAATTTGGCATGAGAATCTGCGAACGCGGAAAGCGAGGTGAATACCTGGGAAGATTTTATACGGGCCCTTTGGTATCTTGAAAGTTCCAGCCCGTGACAAATGAATGAATGATGGATGCTCGAGACGACCGTTCGATGCGGATCTTGCCTATGAAGTGGCTCACGTTGGAGCAGATTGTGCGGGCTCATAATGATGTCGGACGTCTGGCTCGGGAAAGGTCCCATCTGGGAGCGTCATGGTTACATCTCGTGATTAAGAGCATGTCCATGCAGCAGCGAACATGCATTGGCGCGCAGTGCTGAAGCTAGTGCTTTTTGCGTCTGCGTCACTCGTGAGAGACTCATCGTGCCAGTGCAGATGTAATAACCAAGTGGTTATACATAACATGATAGAAACACCAGCGTGGCAAAATTCAAAAGTAAAAAGATATTTACGTGTTGTAAAAAGCCTCTATCTTGGTGAAACGTACAACATGGATAGTGTGCAGCGTGATGGTGTTTGACTTGCATCAACTCGACGAGAAATGCATCGCATCAGCAACAGACACACAATATCGAACCGGATTTAAGCCGGCACAGTAAGACTACTACTGTACGGAGTATGCGTATGGTTATGGGGATTTCGTAAATCTGCACAGTGCGAGAATGTCGTCATACTTGGCTTCACAAATTCATGCGCCTTCAATCCACCCTTGGGCATAAGAACCTGACCGCGCCAAACAGAAAATCTGGACGACAGTTCTGTTATGGTGAAGAAGGGGAAAGCGAAGGCCGACCAGCCTACACAGGCGTCGACTGTAGCTGGTAAAGATGCCATCAAAGACGCTGGGAAAGGCAAAAAGGGTCCAAAAATGAGCCAGCGACGCCGGCTGTGCCAGCAGCCGCACCGCCAAAACCCACGGTCAAACAAATCATCGGAGGCTCATCTTGGACAGGAAAACTCCCAGTGAATCTACTGAGCGAATATTGCCAAAAACAGAAGTGGGAGAGACCAGAATATGATACCAGAAAAACTCCAGAGGGCTTTTCTGTGTGGGTAACATTGAGCGCCAAGGACCCCAAGACGCAACAGTTCACGAAGCTGGATCCGTTCAAAATCCCGGCGACTCACAAGCACTTACTTCTACGAGATACCGCCTTGGAAGCCAAACATGCCGCTGCAACGTATGCCCTTTTCCGAGTGTGCAGTATGCAAAACAAGCACACAGTTCTCCCGCCAGATCACAAGTCTCTCTGGAAAGATTTCCAAGCCCTGAAAAAGGAAGATCTGAAGGAAGGAAAGGTATGGATGTACGAGGCTGACCCTTTCAAAGCCTTGCAAGAGAGGCAGGACGCGAAAGCCGCTGCGGAGAAGAAACGCAAAGAGATTGAGCAGGCAAAGGCCAAAGCCAAGGAGATGCCGGGAGCGGCCGGGCTGATGCTGATGAGCAACTCAAACGGCGACAAAAGGTCAACGTTTGATCCAATGAAAGGGTGGGCAACAGCACCCAAGGTCGAAATGGGTCGACAGACACGGGTGCAGTTGGAGGGCCTTTTGCGAAGCGGAATATCATGGAACCCTCATGGTGTACGGATGCAAAACAGTCAAAAAGACTCCATTGTTGCGGATCTGGTCAAACTGGGATTCAGAAAGAGTCATGTTGTCGAGGCAGTGGATCACTGCAAAGATCGCGAGGAAACGCTTGAGTGGCTACTAATTCATGTACCAGAAGATGATCTTCCGCGATGGGCAATGCCAGAGAGTTACTCTGCTGGTGTCTCGTTTGGATCTGCAAACCTGAAGAGGGAAGGAATCATCAAGTCACTTTCCGAGACCGGATACTCTGTCGAGTTATGTACGCGTATACTCGATGACAATGATGGTGACGAGAGTAAAGCCGCAGAGGCTCTACAGGGCCTTCTGAATGCTTCTAGTGCGACAAAGAATGACCAGACCAGCGAAACCGACGACTTTCTTGATATGGGGTCGCCAGAAGAGCAGTGGAATGATGAGGTCTCCAGCCTGGAAGCCATGTATGGCGAGGGTTTCCGTCGAGACTCTACCGATTCGATATCGATCAGACTGGAAGCCGTCAAGAATGCCCAAAACGGACAGAAGGGTGAAGTTGAGACATACCTTCAAGTCAGAAAACCCTCTAGTTATCCGAAGCATTTGATTATCGCGATCATCGCCAAGCTTCCTTCTTACATCAAGTTGAGTGTAGTGAGACAAGCGCTGGCTTACATGGAGGAATCGCTGCGCGATGAGCCGATGAAAATCTACCTTGTAATGGACTGGATCCAACAGAATATCAACGGCATCATTGAGAACCCTGGCAATCTGGTGGATATCTCCGCAGTTTCTTCTGCCGCATCTGAAAGCCGACCTCAGGAACAGCGCAGGGGAGGCAGGAGACTGAGACAGCCTCGACCGATTCAATGGAGGCCAGACCCCATCAGTAGGGAGAAATGGTTACAGAGTCAGGAGTCGTCATCGTGGCAGAACATGCTGGCAAAACGTGAAAAACTACCGGCTTGGCAAATGCGCGAACAAATTGTCAATACAGTTCGCGAGAATCACGTCACCATTATCAGCGGCGAAACTGGCTCGGGAAAATCTACGCAGTCGGTCCAGTTCATTCTGGATGATTTGTACTGCAGGGGATTGGGGGTTGTGCCAATATGATTGTCACCCAACCTCGTCGAATTTCCGCGCTTGGTTTAGCAGATCGCGTGGCAGAAGAACGATGCTCCAGGGTCGGAGAAGAAGTGGGATATACAATTCGTGGAGAATCTCGACAGTCTAAAGACACCAGAATCACCTTTGTCACGACAGGTGTGCTGTTGAGGCGCCTGCAAACCTCTGGTGGGCGAGTGGACGATGTCATTGCCTCTCTGGCAGATGTCAGCCACGTCATTGTCGATGAAGTTCACGAGCGCAGTCTTGACACCGACTTCTTACTCAACTTGATTCGAGAGGTCATGCGAATGAAGAAAGATATGCTCAAGCTCATTTTGATGTCTGCGACGCTCGACGCCGCTGCTTTCAGGGGCTACTTTGCTTCTGAAGGGTTGAGCGTTGGAAGCGTGGAGATTGAGGGAAGAACGTTCCCTGTCGACGAGTACTACCTCGACGATGTGATTCGGATGACAGGCTTCAGCGTCGAGACGCCAGATACGGGATTTATCACGGATGATTCCATGGGCAAAATTATTCAAAAGCTGGGCCATCGGATCAACTACAACCTCATTGCCGAGGCAGTCAAGGCAATTGACTACGAGCTGTCCTACGAAAAAAGACAGGCGGTATACTCATATTTCTGCCTGGTGTAGGCGAAATCAATCACGCTTGCAATCATTTGCGATCCATGAGCTCGTTGCATGTGCTTCCCCTGCATGCTTCTTTGGAGACACGGGAACAGAAGAGAGTGTTTTCAAGCCCCCTCATGGGAAGCGCAAGGTGGTGATAGCCACAAATGTCGCAGAAACGTCCATTACAATCGACGATATCGTTGTTGTTATCGATAGCGGCAAAGTCAAAGAAACTAGTTTTGACGCATCAAACAACATGAGAAAGCTGGAAGAGACGTGGGCATCTCGGGCGGCTTGCAAGCAACGCCGCGGACGAGCTGGACGTGTTCAAGAGGGCAGGTGCTTCAAGCTATATACGGAGAGGCTGGAACAGCAAATGGCTGAGCGTCCCGAGCCAGAAATCAGAAGAGTGCCACTCGAACAACTGTGCCTCTCTGTTCGTGCCATGGGTATGCGCGATGTTGCTAATTTCCTGGGACGATCACCTACGCCGCCCGAAGCAAAGGCCATTGAAGGAGCTATAAAGTTGCTGAGACGAATGGGGGCTCTGGATGGAGACGAGCTCACTGCCATGGGTCAGCAGCTTGCCATGCTGCCGGCAGACCTTCGTTGCGGAAAGCTCATGGTCTTTGGCGCCATCTTCGGCTGTTTGGATGACTGCGTAACGATTGCGGCCATTCTGAGCACCAGAAGCCCCTTTATCTCGCCGCAAGAAAAGCGAGAAGAGTCCCGCCAGGCCCGATTGCGATTCTTCAGTGGCAATGGAGACCTCATCACAGATCTCGAAGCGTTCCGAGAATGGGACGGCATGATGAAAGACGGCCTACCTCAGAGACAAATTCGATCGTTTTGCGATGAGAACTTTTTATCGTACCAGACGTTGACGGATATCTCAAACACTCGATCACAATACTACGAAGCCCTGATCGAAATCGGGATTGCGTCACGGCCGAGAGCCTCGGAAGCCGCTGCCACGTCGTCGCGGAATGTACAGCTGATTCGCGCACTTATCGCCTCTGCCTTTACACCACAAATGGCGAGAATCCAGTACCCTGACAAGAAGTATGCCAGCTCAATGTCTGGCGCCATGGAGCTCGACCCAGAAGCCAAGTCCATCAAGTATTTCAATCAAGAGAATGGGCGAGTCTTTATCCATCCGAGCAGCACCGTCTTTGATAGTCAAGGGTTCTCCGGTAATGCGTCGTACATGTCGTATTTCAGCATAATTTCGACGAGCAAGATCTTCATTCGAGACCTGACGCGTAAGTTTCGACCCTATGACTGCAAACACACAAGCACATCCGTGTCTGGCGATTTTGGATTCGAGCTGACGCATGCGTAGCTTTCAACGTGTTCACGCTCCTGTTATTTTCCGGACCCATCGAATTGGATACACTGGGCCGCGGATTGCTGGTAGATGGATGGCTGAGACTACGAGGGTGGGCTCGCATTGGAGTCTTGGTGGCCAGGCTCAGGGGCATGGTGGATGACTTGATTGCGCAAAAGGTGGAAAATCCGGGATTGGATCTGGGAAATGAGGCTGTCATCAAGCTGGTAATCAAACTGATAGAATTGAATGGGCTAGATATGTGATGTACGGATGCGTGCCCGGTCGTGGACAGAAATATGCAGTCAGCATGGGCTGGGCACGTCTCCCATGCATTGTCAAATAAAGTAAATGAAGGATGGGGAAAAAAAAACAAAAAAACCCAAGACTTGGGCTGCCATGTGATGGGTGCCATTCAATTTTATCATGGCTGAGCGAGGTGAGTCATCCAAGAGTTGAGGCGCGGGGCCAAAACCAAGACTTCACTTCGCTTCACGCACAACATCCAAGCTACAACACACACATGTCAACTCGGTCGCCTCTTCAAACAATGACAAGCGCCATGGAATCCGACCCGGACGAAGCCATGGCCGCGGATGAAATCAAGGCGCTGCGCCAAAGTCAAGCCCCCGAATGCCTGTAAGCCTCACCCATCTCGCATCTCGCATCTCCCAACCAGCCACACAAAAGTTCACTAATGAAGCCTCCCAAACCAAGTCACAGCCCTCATGGCTCCAAAGCCCAAGCCCCGTCCCAATCCCAATCGCAATCCCTTCAAAAACCGCCTCGGCCTAGGCGCCTACCTGGCCGACCCATCGTCCTTGCCCCCTCCACCATAATCTACCAAAACGAAGACTTCGTCGCCATCCACGACAAGTATCCCAAATCCACCATCCACGCGCTCCTCCTCCCCGCTCCAGCAAACACAACCTCCTCCATCCGTACGAAGCCTTCGAGGACGCCGAGTTTTTGCAAAAGTGCAGTCGGAGACTCTGAAACTAAAAGCCCTCGTGGCGAGAGAACTACAGCGCCGACTAGGACGGCATAGTCGGTCCGAGAAGGACAGGCAAGCCGTGTTGGGTGGGGAGATGGACTGGAGCGAGGGACAGGAGTTACCGGGGGAGGGATTGGGAGGCAGAAGTGATTAGTGGCGTGCATGCGGTGCCGAGCATGAGCCATTTGTATGTTCACGTGCTGTCTAGGGATATGCACTCGGGGAGTCTGAGGCACAGGAAGCATTATAATTCGTTTAACACGGGGTTTCTAGTGGATGTGATGGATTTTCCGCTGCAGGAGGGTGACGAGAGATTGGATCCCGAGAGGGAGGGGTTCTTGAGGAGGGATTTGAATTGTTGGCGGTGTGGGAGGGGTTTGGGAATGGATTCAAGAGTTTGAAGGAGCATTTGGAGGACGAGTTTGTGAGCTGGAGGAGGGAGTGATGGGCAGATGGTTGTGTTGAGCAGGGGGCATGTACGAGAAACGTGGAATGTGTAAAGTAGAACACGCAGTTATTGTCAAGACAATGGCGAAATTTTGTCATTTGGGTTTTTGGTTTTTTTGGAGAAAAAGCGTTCGGATTGTTGTACACAAGCAAAGATCTTCGCCCAACTCCATACTGTAAGCTTTCATTCCCGACGTGGCGATCAAGTGTTGTTACCACGTCTCCCGAGTCGTGTCCTTTCTGTTCCAACAGCATCATTGAACGTGTCTTCAATAGAGGTGAAGTGAAGATGAAGAGTGGCAACTCCTGTGCTCGCATCAGGCAAACAACCCCGTCAATTTAGACAGCCAAGGCGACTGGGTCGTATCTCCTGCCGTTGACGCCGAGAGGGGGACTCCTGTTTTGTTTTCGATGCTGAGCAAGATGAAGGGCTCGAGTCACCATTCTGAGCATGGCTACTCACTGTTGCTATTGTCGTCCTCATCTATGCCCTCGGCATCCTCGGCGTCAACGTCAATGTCCTCGTCTCCAGCATCATCTTCCGCCTGTTCAACTTCCTTAACCTCGGCATCAGGCTCAGCGGCAGCGCTGACTCTCGGCCGACCTCTTCCCCTCTTTGGCCCATCCTTGGCAGCGGCTGCCGTCGCGGCGGCACGACCACCCGCCGTTGATGCCTTGGGAGGTCTGCCACGTCCTCTTCCCGTGCCGCCGGAGGGCTTGACTGGTGTTTTCTTTTCCGCGACGTTCTTGGTAGTGCCCTTGGGGCGACCGCGAGGCCGTCCGCTGGGAACTTTGACTTTAGGGTTGGCCGAGGGGGTCTGCCGCGCGGTCGACCAGTTGGTTCGTATGGCTTTGCGACGCGGCCATCCTTGGTGCCCTTGGGACGCCCTCGTCCGCGAGGCTCTGCTGCCGGTTCCGCATCGGTAGCGGCCTTGAGAGATTCTCTGGATTTTGCCATCTTTGGAGAATCGGGATTGTGCGTGATTGTTGGAAAGGGCAGATTTGTATTGTAATTGGACTTGTCTTGTTGAGGAACGTGGTTGAGGTGCGAGACCTCAGGTTCTCAGATAGCTCGCGGTTTTTTTGCCAAGTGCAATCAAAGTAGAAGGGGAAAAACCCGGCTCATCAATCGCTTGGCACGAAGGGGGCTGGGGGCTGGGGCCAGGGGCGGGGGCTGGGGCTAGTCGTATTATTTGGGAGAAAAATATTGATTGGGGAAAAAAGAAAGAAAAGAAATCCAGAGGGGGGAGGAGCGCAATGAAAGTACTCCGTAGGAAAAGAGGGAATGCGACGCGCCAAATAGGCCAGAAGAGTGATTGGCTCTGCGGAAGTGACGCGACGCGTCGATGATTGGTAGAACAGGGCCTGGAATAGATATCTACCTCGAATGGTGATTGGGTTGGGCGGTCCCACCTGCCGCAACGTAGCTTTCCCCGACAGCCCAGACAGCCCAGACAGCCCAGACAGCTGGCACAGCTGTTGACCCTGGCAACAGAATGACGCCAGTAAACAAATCCCCGCCCAAATAGGACATCGCGCCCCATCAGTGTCTGGTTGTTCTCGCTCGGAAGAAGACATTCGTACTTGGCGTCCACGGCTCGAAATATGTAGTGCATTCTTCGCCAGCGACTCCAAGACGAAACTTCACAGATTCAAGCGACACTGCGCACAATGGCCCTCGATGCGCGACTGATGCCACCTGCTGGAACACCTGAAGGCCGTCAGGTTCGTTCTTCCGCCTCAACACCCTCTCTGCGGTCCCGAGATGGGAGCGTGCCTCTACTTGCCAGAATGGACGGAGGAGGAAATGTCAAGGTTGTGGTACGAGTTCGGGCTTTCCTGCCAAGAGGTATGTCGCCCTCCTTCCCCGTCTCTTGCGAAGAAGGAGACGTTATGTTGTGTTTTGTTATGTTTTGTTTTGTTTTGTAGTGACTAACGGGAGGAAACATTAGAAATCGACAGAAAGACGCGGTGCCTAGTCCAGATGGACCCCATGACGCAACTCACCACATTGCGAGCACCTGATCAGGATGCAGTTGATAGCCCGATACCAAAGTCTCGCAAAGTAATCGAGGACAAAAAGTTCACATTCGACAACTCCTTCTGGAGTCACGACACCAAGGACGCGCATTATGCACACCAGGAAGAGGTATACAATAGCTTGGGAGAGGAGTTTCTCGACCACAACTTCGAGGGATATCACACGTGCATCTTTGCGTATGGCCAAACCGGCTCTGGAAAGAGTTATACCATGATGGGAACACCCGAGCAACCTGGTCTCATCCCCGAACCTGTGAAGATCTATTCGAGCGTATCGATGCGGCTCACAGTGAGGACTCAAACATTGCTTACAATGTCAGAGTGTCCTACTTTGAGGTCTACAACGAACATGTGCGCGACTTGCTCGTGCCAGTGGTACCCAATGCTCCCCAAACTACCTCAAAATTCGCGAGTCCCCAACTGAGGGTCCATACGTCAAAGATTTGACAGAAGTCCCAGTGCGAAATATCGACGAGATTCTGAGGTGGATGAAGAACGGAGACGGATCACGAACCACCGCTAGCACCAAGATGAACGACACGAGTAGTCGAAGTCACGCTGTTTTCACAATCATGCTGAAGCAGATACACCACGATATGGAGACGGATGAGACCACTGAGCGCAGCTCTCGTATCAGATTGGTCGATCTGGCAGGCAGCGAGAGAGCCAAGTCCACCGAGGCCACCGGAGCTCGCCTTCGCGAGGGCAGCAACATCAACAAGTCGCTCACCACCCTCGGCCGCGTCATCGCAGCACTAGCGGACCCCAAAGCCTTGCGGTCCGGGAAGCGAAAAGATATTGTGCCGTACAGAGACTCCATACTCACTTGGCTTCTCAAAGACTCACTCGGTGGCAACAGCAAGACAGCCATGATCGCGTGTATTGCCCCTCAGACTATGACGAAACTCTGTCGACGCTGCGATACGCCGACCAAGCCAAGCGTATCCGAACACGTGCTGTTGTCAATCAGGATCAAATTTCGACAGCAGAGAGGGATGCCCAGATTGCTGCCATGGCCGAAGAGATTCGAATATTGCAATTGTCTGTTTCAGATTCCCGACAACGGGAGAAGAACGCCAAAGAGGCCGAGCAGAGATTGGAAGAGTACCAAAATCGGGTGGCGACCATGCAACGCATGATGGAAGAACGAAGCATGGTGGCTGAAAGCAAGATCAAGAAGCTGCAGACGGAGAATGAGGCCCTGAAGCTGCACCTCAAGCTGGCAATTGAAAGTCTCAAGAACCCCATCCCGGCCGTCACCGTCAAGGCTCAGCCCGCCGGAGAGGCCGAAAAGGAGAACATGGACGATGCATCCGACGAAGAAGATGGGGACTACTGCTATGAGGATGAGTACGACTCGGATAGCACAGCAGGCGGTGACGAGTTGCAGGAGGAGATGCATCGGTACCTGCAAGACATGGGCTGCCTTCGCAAGCTCATCGGTGGAGATCTAAGACGGTTCAAGAATGAGGAAAGTGTGCGCATGCCTCTTGGAACGAGGGAAAATGTGTGACGAAAGGAAACAAGCAACCATGCGAGCAGACAAATGCGGCAGCTATGATGAGCGACATTCGAGATTGGAAAACAAGCGCTGGTGTTATGGAAGTGTCTTGTGGGACTGACTCGAATGTTTTTATAATTTTATTGCAACATGGTACGTACATGGGGAATATGGATAGAATCTTGCCATCCAGGGGTATCACTCGTCTTCTTCTTCTATCCTACTGCGCCATATCTGATACTCGTACACCTACATGTTCGTCCACCATGCGTTGCATAATACGGCGTATCAATACATGACAGACCGACTGTATCTATCACATATCACGGCCATCGGCCATGTAGCCGCCAACTATCCACACTCGCGACGACAATACCACTCTCGGTCTCGGCCGCTTCCTCTTCTCCCACAACACCTTGCACCTCACTTGACTCCTGTGTCTTACCACTCATATCCACGTCCTCGTTGTCCTCGCTCGTTTTCAATACGGGGCTCGCCTCCATGGCATCAAAAAACTCCGTCTTGCTCGAGTCTCCCGAGCAGCGTCTCGACAAAATCTCCCCATCAACCATGGCCGTGCTCGGCGATGGCGGCGGAGGCGGCGGAGGCGGCGGCGAATCTTCCATGGGGGAATCCTCATTTGTCACACCCGGCGTCATGTTCTCGAAAACAGAGCTCTCCACTCCCTTGTCGGGATCTACCAGCGCAAGGTGGACCATGATCTCGGGAATATGAAATATCAAAGGCGACCTGTTCACATCCCGCACGCACAATGGCTCCCGCAAGCCCGCGTAGTCGTCCGGGTCGTCCGGGTCGTCCTCCATCCTATCCGCCTGCTGGGCTTCCAGCATGTCTAGCGCGCTGAATACCTCGGCGTCGTCTAGCAGCGTTGGCTCAGAGTACTCTGGGAACTGCATCGGGACATCCCCTCGTCTTGGTCGTCCATGGAGTTCTCATTTTGATCGATATCCACGTCCATGTCCACATGCTTGTCCACAGGCTTGTCCACAGGCTTGTCCACAGGCTTGTCCACATGCTTGTCCGTGTCCTTGTCCGTGTCCTTGTCCGTGTCCTGCGGCTCTTTGGGGTTCAGGCGCTGCCAGAGAAAATGTCGAGATCAAATATGCTGGGGTACGTGCGGAGGAGCTCATCGGGGCGGCAGGCAGTGAAGACGCCGGAGGGGAAGTACTCTCTGCACCAGAGGTTGGCGCGGTTCTTGACGTGTAGGAGCTCGTCGTAGGTGTTGCCGGCATTGATGTAGTCGAGGATGAGCTCGAGGCCGGCGGAGAATTGTTCCTGTTCGTAGGTTGGTGAGGGGGATGACATGGGGTTTTTTTTTTTTTTTTTTTTTTTGAAGGGGAGGTTTGGTTGAAAGCTCTTTGGTCCGAATTAATTATTATGGTTTGAAGATTATTACGGGTAAGAGGAATGCTCAGGTTGAGTAGGCTAGATGGTATATCAAGAATATGCGAGAAATCGTTTAGATTTGAGATTGGTTTGCTCGGAGCTGAGGTCTGCGAGAGTGAAAGTTGGTTGCTGAATGACGTGGGAATTCATATTTATAAGAAGGCAGTATTTTTTCCTGGAGTGAAATAAGATTTTCAAATGCATGAGCCTGCTTGGATATGCTTTGTATGTTGCCGAGATGGTGGAGGTTTATTTTCTTTGAGAGCCCCGTAGCCTTCGTGGCGGGCATGTGCTGTTGAACTTTGTTGAGGTGAGGCCTTTTGGCTTTTATTTTGACGTTTCTGCGTCTTGTGTATGATGATTTATGTGATTCATGTGATTACAGGTAGGTTTGGAACTTTTTCTTCCTCTTTTTTTTCTATCATGGAGGCGGATGTGGTGGTTGAAAAGGGGTGTGTGTATTTTGAGACGTGCCGGCGGCAAAGGGTTTTTTTGTGGTCGTGTCCCGGGCGGATTTCTCTTACGAGATTTGATGAACTTTGTTCGGAAAGTGCTTTGGATGACATTTAATCCTTCCTTGCTGAAATACAAGTCTTGATTGGTGTCATCACGTCAAGCTGAAACGGAAAAGGGAAAAACTTGTCCATATCTTCATCACATTTTTGCTTGAATATTATCCAAGCTGCGGGTTGGTGACTATGGAGGCAAAGAATGTCTGTCATGACGACCACGGACTTTTGCACGCTACATGACATGTCATGACTTTCTCCAGGCCTGAGTTGAATATACAGTCGAACAAGTTCATCATCATGATGAGCAGATCGTTCAGTGTAAGTCAATCGAAGGCGTTGTTAGTCCCTAAACGAAGGTACCCGGCTCGCTACCCGAAGACAAGGTACTGGATTGTACCGAATCATGTGTATCTACCCGTGCGAAACTTCACATAGTTGCAGCTTCTATCCGGTCGCGACGGTGAAGCGGAACTTTCGGACCTTGAGCCAGATGAGTGAAGCAGACTCGAGTAGTGGCGAATAGAAGAAGAGACTGCGAGAATGCGAGAATGCGGCAGAGGATGGAGCCACGCCTCGACTGCTTTGAGCTTTGAGACGTACTGGCTGTTGAACTACTACATCATGTGAAATGTAGCTCAATGTGGGATTGGGACGTCGAGCAAAGTTATCTGGCCGAGCAGAGTTCAATGAAAAAGTATAACGGCCCTCGAAAGCCAAAATTGAAAATTTCCAAAACCATTGCTGCGGAGCATGTTGTCGCGAGGGAAGCTTTGATTCAAGAGAAATTCTGCCAAATTCTGCCGCCGCCGCCAAGTTGTTGCCGCCAGGGAAGCTCAAGGTGTATCTTGGAAGATGACACGCCATCGGCAACCTTTGGACTGACGAGCTGAGAAAGAACCAATAAGATGGAATGAAAGTGGCTGCGAGTCGCGACAAGCAGGGACAAGTCCGTGGCAGCTTCCCAAGCATTGGACGTTCGGCCGACAAGGCAGGAGCATCCCATTGATGTCATTGTTGTTTGGCGCTCAAACGTCAACTGGTTCTGAATCTCGGACGCCCCCACCGCATGAGCGCCAAAGAGCCCCTCCGCCCCTCCGCCCCTCGAACAGGATCCCGACACAAGGGTTAGACGGGTTAGACGGGTTCAACGTGGTCCAACGTGGTTCAACGTGCCGGCGCCCATCAATATCGCATCGCATCGCATCGCATCGCATCGTCTCCCATCCGCCCCCCAACTACAGAGAAGAGATATCAAAAAAGTAAAAATAAAAACAGTTCTCCATCCATCATGTCGACGCGGCCACAGCTCTTCACCCGCGGCCTGTCTGGCTTGTCGCAGAGCACCTCGGCCAACGATACCCTGTCCCCCGCCGAACAGCGAGATGACGCGAAGCGCAACTTTCTCAAGACTATGCGCCCTTTGCCTACACAGCATTACTGGAACATCTACTTTGACAGGTACTTTACCACGGACATGGCCACGAAAAGAATTCTTCCCGTTTCCTCCTTCTCTTGCCGCAGTTGAATCGCCACCTGATTTGCTAACGCTTCCTCCCCGCCACCCACGCAGGCAATCCAAGGATCACAAGCCCGACGATGGCGAATACAATGTCCAGCTTGAGCAGCTCGGCTCCCAGGTCGAATCCATCCAAGATTTCTGGCGATACAATAACAACACCCCGGTAGACCAGATCAAAATGCGCGAGTCGATATATCTCTTCAAGCAGGGCTTCAAACCTATCTGGGAGGATCGTCGAAACATCAACGGCGGCAGCTGGACATTCCGAGTCCCCAAGTCAGCTGGTCCTGATATCTGGACGCGGGTGCAGCTTCTGGCTATCGGTGAGAAGCTACAGAGTGTCTTGGACGAGGGTACGTTCATGTTGTTCTTGTTCTTGCGTTGCGCCCTCTGCATTCTTACTGTCGTTGCTTTACACTGACGCCTTCACAAAACGTGTAGGCGACCAGCTTTGCGGCGTTGGTCTATCAGTCCGTTTCAACTCACACCTCATTACCGTGTGGCACCGAGATTCGTCCAAGAAGAGCTCGGTCGATGCCATGCTCGCTTGTATTTTGGAGGAACTCCCTCCTGAGATTCGTCCCAAGCCCGACAATTACTTCTACAAGCGACACTGCGATCACTCGGGCTTCAAGGCACCTCCCGAGTCGAAGGCTGTTCTGGACCCGCAAGACCGCGCTGAACAACCGGCCCCGACTGCGGTGAACGCGCCGTCAGTTACGATCGAGGCTCCGTCAGCCTAATGAGATATGTTTTGATGACCATGTTTTCATCTACTTCATCGTCGCCATGTTTCACCACGTTTGTTTTTTTGCTCAATGGGGTATATTCAGAGCTACGGCACAAGAAAGTGACAAACCCCGTTTGTCATGCCTTAGATAGAACCTTTCAAGTCCTCGCTGCCAGGAGAAAGCGAGGGTCACGGCATGAACCCACGGCGTTTCACAAGCAAAAGGGGTATTACGTATAGCTATGGTACGGACGCGCCCTGTTAGATGAGGGCATCTTTTCTTTCTTCCATTCTTTTGTCTTCAGGCACACAACTGCACCCGTCGTACGAGACTCAAAAAGCCATATACTTTCTCCAATACGCCCCTTTGTCAAGAATTTGCTCTCGTGCCATAAGCCTTCCTTGTCCGACCCGAACAAAGAAGCATCGTATGCAAAGAAACGACATGGCGAATTGAATCATGTGCCCAACTCCACGACCTTTCAAGCAATACCCGCTCTAACGCATGACATGAGTCCCGATGACTCGGGAAGCCGGAAAATGAAAATAGGAAACCCAGAAAGCAACGACATGCAATGCGCCCTAAAATCACCTCCACACCCCAGCGCTTCTCATCACGCCATCAAACTCGTCCATCTTGACACCCCTCGCCACGCCCGCACCCCCATTCGCCTCCAGAATCATATCCTTGAGAATCTCCTCGTCCACCTCCTCCTTCAGCACGGCCGCCACGCGCCGCAGATGCGCGAGCGTAATCGGTCCCTCCTGGCTATTCGTGAACAAGCGAAACGCCTCATCCAGCTGCGCCTGGTGCGCGGCCTCGGAGTCATTCTGTGCACGGGCATGGAACTGCAGCGCGCAGATGGCGAAGAAGGGCTCGTAGGTGGCGTAGCCGTCCGAGTCGGGGTCAAGAATGTCTGTGAACTCTCGGAGCTGTGCTTGCGATGAAGGGGGACGCCAAGGGCTCTGGTTTTCCCCCAAACTGCCAGGTTAGTCCACGTTTGTTGTTTTTTTGGAAAAAAGTCTGGTGAGAAGGGGGGGGAGCACACGTACATCAGCGCGGATTTGACATCGTCGATGGGCAAAACTCCCATCCTCTCGCCGTCCAGGGGCTCCGTGAACAAGCTCCATGCCTCTTTGATCTCGCCCTCCTCTTGGGCCGAGATGTTGTGCTCTTTCGCGAGCTTCGACTGGCGCGCTTTGGGGTCGCGCCGCCGGAGGTGGGTTTGCGCTTCGGCGGCTGGGGGTGGGGGGCATGTCAGCGCTCTCTTTGAACCTGCGACATGGCGGGATTTGTGGAATGGTGAATTGGGAGGAGGGATCCGTACCATTTCGCGTGCACTTGTCGGCGTTGTGCTCGACTGGGTAGGTGGTTGTATGTTGGTTGGGTTGATGTCACAGCCGCAGCCGCAGCCGCAGCCACAGTGTATAGTACGCGGTCGGGAGAAATAATACTGTGGTGGATCCACTTGTCGCCAGTTACTTGGTGGGCTTTTTCACAATCTGGGGGGGTTTTTTTTTTCTCTCCCCTACTTCT
This sequence comes from Epichloe scottii, assembly GCA_021950295.1. Taxonomy (NCBI): domain Eukaryota; kingdom Fungi; phylum Ascomycota; class Sordariomycetes; order Hypocreales; family Clavicipitaceae; genus Epichloe; species Epichloe scottii. The sequence continues at coordinate 3,372,700 of CP083247.1, read as the reverse complement.
TCCCCTTGAACATTTCCAAACGAACTGACGGACCACGATTCGACCAGACCATGGGACAAGGGCCATCTTGGCTTTTTATTAGCATCCTCATGGGACCGGGTTTGTATCATTACTGTCGTGTCGATGGGTCATCGGTTCTAGTTCGGTGCTTCTCGCCCGATGGATCGAAGTTCGCTTCAAATTTTGCTAGAGCTTGCCGCCGCCATTTCCCAGAGCGAGCAAGTGTGGACAGTGAAGCAAGATCAACATTTGGGAATCGGGCTGCGGCTCTGGTTCCTTCCGAGTGGTGGCTTGGGGACACTCTGTTGTGCAGAGTGCCTAGCTGTCTTTGGAGACATGGTCGCGAGATGGTAAATATTTCTTCTTCTTTTTTCTTTAAATGCTTCGACAGTAGTCTCCTACTGTTCATTCAATAGATGCTTTCTCTTGGCTCTATCAATGTTACATTGCTGTGCACAACTGGAACTTGCAAAAAAATTGGGAACCTCGTGAAACTATATTTTATACGGCGGACTTGCTTCGCGTCAGGACCTGCATTAATTATGTAGGGGTGTCACCTCCTCACTTGAAGTTGTTCTTCATCTCGCGCAGCTTGCTCATCACGTCGACGGGGTCGCTTGCGCCAGTGGCCTTTTGCACAACCGGGTCCTACGACATGGTTAGACGGGGTAAAAGTCAAGGGGTGAATATCGTACGGTAACGCGCATGAAGACATTGTGTTCCTATTTCTCATTAGTGTCTAGCTCTTGGAACGGAAGAAGTCTGGAGACGAGAGAGAAAAACACACCTTCTCGTCGGCAATGGTAAATTTACCCGTCGTGACCTCGTTACCGTCCGCAAAGGCCTGCAGCTTCTTCACCGGGTCGCTTTGCAGCACGGAAATGGCAAACTTGACGTTGGACTTGGTGTATTCGTGGCCGGGCTGCTCTCGTTAGCACCAGGCAAGCTCCCCGAATCCTTGCTCGTTCGTGGAAAGAGCAGAACCTACATAGACAACCGTGTCGTTTGGCAGCAAGGCAAGCCTCTTGTTCAACGCCTCATGCATTTCCGCGGCGTTTCCTTCGAAAAACTTGCCGCACCCTGAGAAAGTACCCCTCAGTAATCAGCAACTTGTATTTCGTCCTCACAAAAACCAAGTCTGACACGCCCGACGTACCGCTGATGAAGAGCGTGTCGCCCGTAAACACAGCCTTGCCCGACTGGTCCTCCATGAAGAAGCAAATGCTGTCCTGGGTATGGCACGGCGTATGAACACTCTTGATCGCAATGTCGCCGAGCTCGAACGATTCTTCGTGCCCGGGTGTCTTGGTGACGCCCTCGCATTTCTTGCCGCCAATGATGGGCAAGTCCGGTGTTCCGAGCTCTTGCAGCTATCGGTTCGTTAGTAATTGCGCGTCGTCCAACGCCAGGCTCTCTCTTGTTCTCGACTCACAAGCTTCTTGTTCCCGCCGGCATGATCCCAGTGACTATACGCCCATCAGTACTCATGCTCCATGTGGCGCGTCCCCTTGTCAGCCTCACCGGTTCCCTTACTGATGCGTATTCACAATCCCCTTGAGGTTAATGGCGCCTCCAGAGATCGCCTCTTTCAGAATCGGCGCAACCCTGTTCTCCACGTGAGCGACTCTTCATACTTCACATGTCCAAGTGACTTTTTTTCTCAATTTGCAATGCATACTCTGGTGGATTAGCCGGGTCGATGATGAAAGCATCCTTGGATTTGTCATCCACGACGAGGTACGCGTAGTTGTTACTACTCCCGACCCCTAGACCAATTCGGTCAGTTCACACCCTGAAACCAAGTACCAGGAGGAATCCCTCCTTGATGAGGAAACACTTAGGTTTTTTTAAAAAAAACATACACATGGGGATTGACTGAATATGCATCTTGCGCCTACTGATAAACTACAGCAAGTTAGCGGAATTGCCATCCACAACACAATTCAAAGGGAATTTGACCGCACAGTTCGGGATAATAATAAATTCCAATGCCTTTTCGTCGAAAGTCTTCGTAGCATGACCTTTTGGATTGATGACAGAAGGCGAATTGAGAGTCGTTGATTCAAACGGCAGCATGACAAGCTTATGTGAAGCTCCCCACCACGTACGTTGATGACGTTATGGAGCGCACGTGATTGGTGGGCAGGCACTAGTGTTGCCCGGGCAGCATGCCGTGTTATGATTCAGGCTAACGCAGGGAGGAATGTAAGGGAGAAAGCTCGCGTAATGCGAATAACACGTATAGTATTAGATAGTTAAGCTATCCCTCTATAAAAGGGAAGCTTTCTACCTCTTCTTTATATGCTAAATAAGGATAATTAATATCTTTATTTTATACTATATCTTAGGGGGAATCTCTTTCTATTATATTATTATAAGCTATCTTTATCTAGTTATATAATATATATAATAGTTATAAGCCTAGGAGGATTTACTACCTATAATTTTTACTATGCCCCCTAAGCCTAGTATATATATATATACCTTACCTAACTAACTAACTAAGCTTATAATAGATACCTTAACCTCTTTTAACTAAAATCTTAGGACTAATATTAAATTAGTATTATCTAAGAAGTAAGAGAAATAGTATAAAGTATTAAAGTAAGTAGCATAGAGTTAGGAGATTTAGGAGAGAGTTAATCTAAAGCTTTTAGAGCTTCTCTCTAACTACCTTAAAGAGCTTACTATAATTAAACTAAAGGACTATAAAGACCTTATAGTATTAGATTTAATCTCTTTCTAAGAAGCTTTTATATTTCTCTCTTATAGATATAATATTAAGTATTAATTATATAAGTTACTTAAATTAAAAGAAAGGACTATTAATACTTAGATTACTAATACTATAAATCCTAATACTTATATAATAATAATTAATAAGATTAAGTAAGATTATATAAATAAACTACTAAAGAAGAAAAATCCTACCCTTTACTAAATTATAATTAGTCTTAAGAAGAAGTTCTTACCTAGACTTATAATTATTAAAGTAAAGATCTTAATAAAGTATATAGCTTACTTATAGAAAGCTAAATATATAAATATATAATTTAAGTATTAGATTAAGTAATAAGATAAGCTATATTAAAAAGCCTCTTTATATAAGATTAATAAGGTTTAAGGACCTAATATAATTTATAATTTTATTTAAGTAATTAGAGTATGCTTTAATTCTTAATAAGTAAAGAATAAAATTATATAGCTTATTTAAGTTACTAACTCTTTTTCTATAAATATAACTTTTTAAGGACTTACTTCTAAATATACTAGATACTATAAGGTAATATAAATTATAGATATAAATTCTAGTAAAGGGAGCTATATAATAACTCTTAGTAAGCGCTCTAATAATAGTTAGAAAAGTACTAAAAAACTAAAGAAATACCCTTATTATTTAGGAAAGATAGCTTTCTATAGCTAGAATCCTTAAAGTTACTAAGTTCTTTACTATATAATAACTAGTAAGATAAGCAAAGGATTTAAGCCCTTAAATAAGTATAATTATAAGAAAATTAAGAGATACTATAAGAGTAAGGATTAGAAAAACCTATATACTAAAATAGTAAAAGATAGTTAAGAGGTAAAAGAAAAGAAAAAGATTATAAGAATAAATATCCTAGAGTAATTACTATAGCTATTATTAACCTAAGAACTATTAATAAAGAGATATTACTAAAGGAAAGCTATACTATACTAAGTAATATAAAATATATACTCTTTAAGAGTATACTCTTTAATAATTATAGTGCTTTATATATTATAAATAATATTAATTACTTTAAGCTTAGTATATTTAATAAAATATATAATAACTTTCTTAAAGTAAGTATAACCTCTTTCTAGATTTTAGGGAGAGGTATATATATTATTAAGAATATCTTAAATAGACTATAAGGATCTTAGATAAAGAACCTAATATTATAAAATATTACTTTAGTTAAAGGGTTTTATATAAATATTATATTAGAGAGTTTTTTCTTAAGAAAGGTATATAGTATTATAGAGTAAATAGCTCCCTATATATTAGACCTATAGATAATAGTATAGTACTAGTAAAGCTTTAAAGGAAGTATAATATTATATTCCTTTAATATAAGCCTCTTTCTAGTTACTTAATACCTTTACTAAAGATAGTAATAATTACTTTATATTTAGTAATTTTCTCTATATTTAGATTAAATAATATATATATATAATACTTATAGCATAAGTATCTAAGTAAAGAACCTTACTTACCTTAAGTAAACCCTAAGGAACTCTAGTACCTATATTCTAGGTACCTTAGAAAGAATACTCTTAGTAAGATTTATACCTATATAAGGGGAGTATAATTATAAGGAATAGTATAGAAAAACTATAAAATATATTTACTTATATATATATATTAAATTATATCTAGGAGACTACCTTAATATTAGTTACTAAGGCCTTTTTAAAGAATTTACTAGGATCTTTAAGACTATAAGCCTAGTTATAATAGTATAAATTAGTTACTAGTTATTAAGAATAAATACTTAGAAATAGTATAAGTATATATACTTCCTAATAAGTTATAAGGAATAGTATTTAATGTATTAATTTACTTTAAATAATAGGTTATATATTAATTTAGGTTATTAATTACTAAGATTAAATAAGATAATAAGGGAGCTATTATTAGTTAAATAAAGGATATAATCTTTTAATAGTAGGCATGCTTATAAGGCATAGAACTAGAGCTTATGCCTCTATACACTTATAAGCTAAATAAGCACGCTAAGAGAGTAAATTAAGTAATTATATTATAATTAAATATAATGCTTATAGGTATAAATCTCCTATTAAATCTATAGCTAGAGAGTATATAAGTAGTAGTATACCTTTATAATATTAGTCCTATATAGTAATTAATATAGAAAACACTAGTTAAAACCCTAGGAAGCTAGTTCTATAATAATACTTACTTACTAATTAGGGAGCCTTCTATTAACTTAAGGCCTAATTAAAGTAAGTTATATATATATAGCTACTATATATATCCTATAAAAAGGGATTATAAGGCAGGCTATAACTATAGGTATTATAAGACATATCCTAGGGGATATATTAGATATCTTATTAGGTACTTTGCCTCTAATATCTATTAAATATAGATCCTAAAGCTAGGAAAGGTTATAATAATAAGGAATATTATATTTAATAAGTCTATTTTCTATAATTATATTAAGAAGAGTATAGTAAAGTAGTTAATTAATAAGCTTAAGGAATAATTTTATCTCCTTAAAATTAATATAGATTTAGATAAGGAAATTAACCTATTCCTTATACTAAATAATATTATTATAATAGATCTAACTAAGTGTTTAAACTTAGGGGTAAAAGCTCTATAAAGCACTAAGACTACTAAAGAAGTAGTATAGCTAGAGCTATCTAGACTTTAAATGCCTTATTAAACACTAAAGAGAATAAAGCACTTATCCTATAATATAAGTACTTAATTAAGTAAAGAGAAGCATAAGACTTTAATAGTAAGCGCTTAAGAGAGCAAAATAAATCTAATAGTAAGGGCTTAATATAGCTAAAATCCTTAAATTCTAGAAAAGGATTTAATAAAGCTAGATATTAAAAGAGAGATTACCTAGCTACTAGTAGGAGCTTCTAGAGTAAATAATAAACTAGCTACTTATATAAAGAGCTTAATAAAAGTATAAGATAAAGGGTTAAAAGCCCTATAAGAGAGTCTTAGTATAGAAATATTATAAGATAGTATTTATACTAGCTTAAGGTTATAAAAGAAAAGAGAGTAAGGCCTTATTCTAAATTATAGCTTACTAGGTAAAAGGAGAAGGAAGAGGCCTAATAATATTCTTACTAGTAGTCTCTAAAACCTAAAGAAGCTTTATATAAAGCTAGGATTACTATATATAGTAAGTATAGAGAAAAAGAAGACTAGGAGTATAAAAGCATTATAATAGTATATTTAGTACTTAATGCTTATTATAGTAAGGAAAGTAAGTTACTCCTTAAGTAAAAGATAAAGACTAGTATAATATATTAGTCTAATCTTATAAATCCTCTAAAGAATTAGAAAGAAGTTGTTACGATATAAAACGTAAGATATAAATGAGTGTGTAAAGGTTATTGTTATTCAACTAGCTAGAGGTCAAAGCTATCATCTAATATAGGGGTTCTAGGTCACGTGCTAGCCACATCCGAGGTCTTGTGGCACGATGCTAGCCACATCCGAGGTCTTGTGGCACGAAGCTAGCCATATCCTAGGTAACAGGCTAATTGTCAATTCTAGCACGTAACAGAAGTAAAGAATTATCTATTTAGAGAAAAGTAAATTAAAGTAATAGATAAAGAGATTAATAAGCTAAATAAATAGGGAATATAAAAGTAAATTAAATACTTTATAGTATAATTATGCTTATTACTACTAAAATAGGTTTATTTATATAAATTTAATAAGGAGGGTATTCTCTAGTGCTTTAAAGTATATATATATATTTATAGAGATATATAAGAAAGCTTTATAATTAAGTAAATTTATATAGTAATACTAGTTATATATATATTCTATATATTTATAGCTTTAGTAGCATGCTTTAACCTAGAAATAAGGTAATATAATATAAAGAATGTATTTCTCTATATAAAGTAAGGAAAGGATATAATTCCTATTACTTATAAGCTTCCTAATAGTTATAAGATACTTAGAGAATATATAGAATTACTTAAAGCTTTATATAGGCTTAGAGATTCCCCTAGCTTTAGTTTAAAGAATTAAGTAAGTAACTTAAGAAGCTTAGGCTTAAAGTAAGCAATAAGAAGCCTTACTTATTTTATATAAAAGAGTAGGATATTTTCCTTATATTCTTTATAAATAATATTTTAATAGCTTTCTATAAGGATAATATTAAGGTTACTAATTATATCTCTAAAGGTTTAAAGGAAGCATATAATTTAGATAATAAGAGAGAGGTATGCTTTTTCTTAGGGATTTAGATTATTAGGGATAGGGTATATTAAAGAGTATACCTTAGTTATAAGGCCTATATTAATAAGATTAGGGAAAAATTTAGGTAAGTAAGAAAAAGGACTTTCCTTACTATCCTAATCCTAGTAATTAAGTATTATAAATTTATAGGTAAAGCTAAGAAGTAAGTAATAAAGGTATACTAAGAGAAGATTAAATTAATCCTATATACTATAATTATAGTTAGACTAAATATAGCCTTTATAGTAGCAAAGCTATTATAGTATCTTATAAACCTAGGTTTAGAGTATATAAAAGCAGTAGACTAAGCTATTTACTACTTAGTTATAATAAGTAAGCTTACTCTATGCTTTAGAGGGATAACTAAGCTATAGGCTCTTTAGATATCTAGTAATATATCTTTTACTAATAACTAAGAAACGCGTAGATTATTATAGGGTTACCTAATTACTCTCTTTAGAGGGCTAATTATCTAGAAAGCTACGCGCTAATTTATAGTAATAATGTCTATAATAGAAGCTAAATTACTTACTTTATAGTAAATAGTAAAGAAGACTATAAGTCTATAGTATTTATTTAAAGATATTAGATTTAATACCTATAAAGATTAGGTTATTTACTATAATAATTAATAAATAATTTAACTTATACTTAATAAGAGTAAGTAATTAAACACTTAACTATACTATATTAATATATATAATATATAGTTAAAGTAGGAATTTAAGAGAGAAAGCTTTAAGGTAATATATCTTCTAATAGCTAAAATACTAGTAAATAGGTTTATAAAGGTATTAAACTAGGAGCACTTTAAACGCTTTAGGTTCATACTTAGTTTAGTAAATCTACGCACTTAATAAGGCATTTAAAGCGTATATTTTACTATAGAATTATAGGGATATTAATAAGGGGTATAAAATTAATTACCCTAGAAAAATATATAAAGACCCCTTCTTAGTAAATAAAGCGCTACTAAGGTAAATATAATTAGTAAAATATAAACACTAAAACACTACTATATAAAAATATATATATAAATACTAGTCTAAAATAAAAGAAAAAAGAACTTATATAAGAAGGTAAATAACCTTCTTAAGATAAGCTATTACTATAGTTACCTTCTCCTTAGATACTACTAAAAAGCCCCTAATAGAAACTTTAGCCCTAGCACTAGAAATAACCTTATTATATATAGAATCTAGCTTTATAATAAGTTCTAATTAGAGTTATAGCGCCTTATAGTATTACTTAACTATTTATATAATAGTAAGAAGATAAGTAAGGGAAAAGGTAGTTAAAAGCGCTTTACCTTAGTATTATTATTTAGTGCTAATAATATTTGCTTAGTAAGGGAAACATAAGTATTATATAGAGGCTAATAATAGTAATTACTAACCTTATATAAGTAGTATCTCTAAGATTATCTAGACCTAACCTTATAGTAGTAACTTAGATTACCCTTACCTATAATACCTACCTAAATATACCTATTATAGGGTATATCTTATAAAGTACTATAAGGTTTAGATACACTAGGCTATAAAGTTAGTATATAGCTAGAGAGAAAATAAAGTATTATATAAACTATTTGCTTTTATGTAAATTATAGAGGATTATGCCTTATACTTTTACCTTAGACCTATGCCCTAATAGGATATAATAATTATAAAGGTATATATATAAAATACTCTCCTTTTATTTAAGTAAGAGAAAATAACTTACTAGTAAACTACTTAAAACTAACTAAGGAAGGAGAAGGATCTTTATAGGTTATACTAAGACTTAGAAAGGAGTTTAAAGCTAAATTAGCTAAGATATAAGCCTTATACTAGGTAGGAGTTAGACTATCCCCCTAGGAATCTACTTCCTCCCTAGCCTAAGCTATTATATAAAGAGGTTTAGGTTTTATATTAATTAAAATATAGGAATAGTTAATAAAAGTATAATAAAGAGGTAAGAAAAGGAAGCCTATAAATATTATATTAAAGAAGCTTTTTTATAAGTAAGAAGTAAGGTAGTAAAGGCAAGGCTACTTACTTTTACTTTACTATATTATTAAGCATAAAAATACTATATAGCTAACTAGCCTAGGTAATAATTATAGCTCTTAATAACCTTAACTCTAATTAGGGGTGTATTACCTAGGTAGCATACTATATTATAATTTAGGCTAATATAAGGAGAAATATAAGGGAGAAAGCTTATATAATACAAATAACGCGTATAGTATTAGATAGTTAAGCTATCTCTTTATAAAAGGGAAGCTTTCTACCTCTTCTTTATATGCTAGATAAGGATAATTAATATCTTTATTTTATACCACATCTTAGGGGGAATCTCTTTCTATTGCATCGTTGCAAGCCATCTTTATCTAGTCACGTGATACATGCGACAACTAGTAACTGCGTATCAAGGCGGGGCAGCTAGTCATCGTGATATTCAAGCAATTGCCTACTTGCAGATACACATGGTATCTTCTTTCACGGTATTCTCTCTGGTCGTACTCCGTATGTACATGCGCGGGCAATATTCCTCAGGGGACTGGAAGCGAGTTCCCGTCCAAGGCGGACTTGCGTATGTAAATTCAACTACGCGTCTATCACCACGGATCGGATATTCATAGAAAATTATATCAATTATATCTTCATGAATACCTCTTTCGGTAAGTCCTCTTAGGAACGGTCGGCGAGCTCACGTCCGTAATATCTAGCTATGTATCCTACAATGAGGGTATCAAGGAAACAAGGTAATGTGCAACTTCTCCGAGAGTAACTTCCCTCTGGCCGACTCATCATCTATCGCAACGGGTGTTACGAAGCAACTCAAACCATACCAATAGGCTTCGGCTTCCACGGTCCTTCATACAATCCCCATCCCGAACTCGACGCAGCCGCCTCATTTGCCTCCCCCTCGTCCACAACCTCTTCCTCTTCAACCACCTCCTTGTCCTCCCGCATCATCACCTCCCTAGAGAGCTTCAAACACCGCAGATATACCTGGTTCCCAGGCAAACTCCCCTGCACGTCCACAATAACACCCAAAACCTTCTCCTTGCCAAACTGCTCCAACGCCCGCATCGTGTGGCTCTCATCCGCTCCCCGAAAGTATTTCAGTACAACATCCCTACACGGATCACTTTTGGGCGCGGCAGATTCATCAACTAGGTGCTTCCAGTAGTAGTTCCAGATCCAGTCGAGGGCCTTTTTCGCCGCACTCCGTAACTTCGCCAGTGATGGGAGCTGCTCATGCGTAGCTTGATGGCGCAGTTCTACAAATGTGGCGGGGAGGCCAATGGTCTTGGCGATGGAGTACATGCTCTGTTTACGTTGCCTGTCTTGGTGGCCGTCCAGAAGACCCGTTACGAAACTAGTCGTCACGTTGGAAATACGTTAGCATGTGGGCTTTTGTTTGGTAGACAGAAATGTGCACCCAGCCAATTTCAGTGCACCAATGTGATGTTTCCGTGATTATTTTCGAAACAAACGATTGATACTGCATGACATTGGAGGGAGGGGGATAACAAAGCAAAGGCCGTTGGGATGTTTTTGGCCCCCGCCTTCATCACAACGCGTACATATGCAAGTTGTGCTTTGGATGGAACACCACGAGATAGATGGACATCCTTGACCCGTTTGGGACATCACACCCCTCCTCGGAGAGGTTGTGAGCAGCATGAGGATGTGGCATCTGTAGGGGAGACTAAAACAAAGAAAAGAAAGAACACCCTCCAAAAAAATTTGAGGTACATACCGACTAAAAGCAGCCGAATAAGCCGCCCTCACGGCATACGCGCTGCCAGCCAACAAGCCGTCGTCGCTCAACATGGCAGCCGTCAATAAAGCCGTCGACTCCACCATGTGTGGACAGTTGCCGCGCTGCATCCACATGGACACACGAGCAACGGCCTGTCTCTGCCGGTGTGTTTTGGCCGTCTCATCCCAACTCGGTTGCGAATGCGAGTGCACGTGTGCGAAACTTGGTTTCTCTGCGGCAACTACCCCGCCAGGTTGGGTATCACCACTGCTGTCACGGGGAGGAACTCGATTCCGGCTTGTATTCGCTGATTGTTCCTGCTCCCGCTGCTGGCTGTTGCTGGCTACGTTGTAAAACTGCTCTCGAACAAGGAGCAGTTCCTGACGGTCCCGCCATGGCGTAAGGATATACTGGACCATGTTTCTTGCAAGGGGTCTCTGGTCTCTGTCTAGTGCAAAAAGACTGGACACGATACGCAGTAATGTACATATGGTTCGGCGCCGGTCTTGGTGCGTGCAGTGCCGCTCAACTGCAATGGATGGTTGCTTGGACGTAGCAAGCGTAGCCCCGCACGTCGTTGCGCAAATTGACGGTTCCCGAACAGAAACGACGCTCGGCAGAGATGGCGAAAAGAAACGAAACCGTCGTGAAGATGGGCATACGGTATATGATGGATGGCAGGGAGTAGGAAAAAAGATGAAAAGTCAAGTGGGGAGGGGGCGTGTGGTCAAGCAACACGAGATGAAGACCAAAGTGGGGGATAAGTTCGCCCAGCCACGTTTGCACCCGATTTCCGGAGAGGATGTATGTACAGAGGAAAGAAAGAACGCGGCATTATGGCTATTCAGCCGGGCTCGGGAGGGCGTGCGAGGAGAAGGATCATGGATCTTGGCTTGGTCTCGTGGGTTGTCATGGAGCCAATTTGTCAGCTAGCCTATGACATGTCAAGAGCAAGGAAGGCGCGCCTGTGAAAAAATGCACCGACTCATCCACACGTGCATGACCTGACCCTGTTTTCTTTTCAGTCCCTGCCCGCAATGACCCGTCCAGCCCATTCCGATCCATCGCCTCCAAGGACTCGAGACGCGGAACATGCCTGCCCCATTACACACCCATTATGCTGTAATAGAGTTCTATCATGTTGACTAGGATAGTGTTAAGGTAGGGGTCGGTATAGATGATAGAAAACGTTCAATTTGATTAATTAGAGGTGCAGACAGCACCTAACTTTTGTACCTAAAAGGTATATAGTGCGCTATAGTAATAACTAGTCTATAGAGGTACTTCTAATATATTATCTCCACTATTATCTTATAGAGGGTTTAATCCTAGTTAATACATAGGCTATATCTATATATCTAGTGCTTTAAGGAGCTCTCCCTAACACACACCCCTAGCTAAGATATCTATTAAAGCTAAAGTTAATAAGTATAGGAAGAGGTTATAATAAATTCCTAGTATTATAATTATATAGGAATCTCCTATAAGCTAATCTAGTAATAGAAATCCCTATATATTTAGCTTAATAAAGGCTTTATAAAGCTATCTATAAGTATCTTAAAGGTCTTTAACTAATTTACCTTAATATTACCTAGGGTATATTACTCTTAAATCTATATTTAATTTATATTAAGATACTTAAGGCTAGTTTAAAGCCTTCCTTTCTTATACTTTATAATATAAATTATTTACTTATTATTATACTAGATAATTAATAGTAGTAGTATATAAACCTTAAATTATAAAGTAGCTTTCTAAGAGATATATGCTTTTTTATATCATAATTTAAGGTAAAGAGCTTTACTTCTATACTTAAGGTTATTATATAATATTACTTACTAGACTTCTAATTTATTATAGTACTATATATAATAAAGATATATCCTTATATTAACTTTTAAGTATTAGAATTATTACTAAGGGAAGTATTAGTACTAGAAAATAATATATTAAAGCTATTTACTCCTAAGTATTAGATATATAGCTTCTTTATATTTTAGGCATATAAAATTACTTCTTTTATAAGCTTAATATGCTTTACTAAAGGGTTTATTATAAAGAAAGTAAGCTTTAAAGCTATAAAGGCTATATCTAGTTTTCTAATAATATAAAGATAAACTAAAGAGCTAATAACTACTCTATAGTAATTAATCTCTTTATTAGTAGCTTTACTTATATTTATAAGAATTATAGCTATTATAAGAGAAGCTATAATTAAGCTCTTTAAATTATTATTAATAATATTAGGAATAAACTTCTATATAATCTTTTAAATATATAATTCCTATAATAACTATATCTCTTTAGTATTATAATTCCTAATAATTTTAATACCTAGGAATTACTTTAAATCTCCTTAGTCTTTAATATCTAGACTATTTATTAACTACTTATATAGCTCTTTAAATTCTACTTTAAATCTATTAGGATATATTACTATAATATTATCTATATAGAAAAATAGGATAAATCTATCTTTTATAAAGATATATAAGTTTTCCTTTCCTTAGATAAAGCCTATCTTTAATAGGAATTATATTAGATATAGTAACTATTATTAAGAAGCTTCTTATAGCCTATATAATACTTATATTATCTTCTAGAGATAACCTCTTATATTTATACCCTCTAGAGGTTTATATAAGATAGGTTCTTTAAGTTTTATATATAGGAAGGCATTCTAAACATTATATTAATAAGTATTAAGATTATTAGTATAATAGACTATAAGTAGGAAGCACTAGATGTGTAGATGCAGCCCGCGCATTGACTAGGATTAAACCCTCTGTAAGATAATGGTGGAGACAATGTATTAGAAGTACCTCCGTAGACTAGTTATTACTATAGCGCACTATGTACCTTTTAGGTATAAAAGTTAGGTGCTATCTATACCTCTAATTAATTAAATTAAACGTTTTCTATTATCTATACTAACCCCTACCTTAATAGTTATAAGCCTAGGAGGCTTCTATTACCCTTTTTAATTATTATTAAAGATATAAGCTTTATTAGATATTATTAATTAACGCTTGCTAATTATTAAGAGATAATTACCCTTTGTTATTCTAATTAGTTAAAACACTTAACCTATGCTTTAATTAACTAGTATATTCCTCCTTTATAATATCTAAAGAAACTCTAAATATAGTATTATTATTAGAGAAGGACTAGATTAAATAGTATATGTAAATTAAGAATTATATAGAATCCTATAGTATCTAGAAGTATATTAACCCTAATAAGGCTAAATTACTTAAAGAACCTATAATGCCTATATACCTATAGAGGGGTTAGAGACTAAAGGTCTTACTAGATAACCCTAATGCTCTTAAGAATTAGAGAATAACTTATAAAGATATAAAGGATTAATTTAACTTTTAATGTAAAGAATTATAATTTAACCTTATAAAGTATATAGCCTTATTAAAGTAAATGCTAAAGATTAGAGAATATATCTATAAGACTTTATTAAAGAATATATAAGATTCTCTTAACTTTAATACTAAAGTTAAGGATAAAGAGTTAGTTTAATATTATACTTAAAGGATTCTTAAGCTTCTTTAGGATTAGTATAAGCTAAATATAAAGAAGATACTTATTCTTATAAAAACACACCTTAATAATTATTTATAAGCTAAAGGTACTTATAATTAGTATAAATAAGCTATAATAATAAAGGTATTATAAAGGAATTATTAAGATCTTAAGACTTAATAAACTAAGGAGATAATAATATATAAGTTTATTATACCTCTTTAAAGCAAATTTAAATTATTCTAAAAGAAGTAAAATAATCTACTTAATAAAGGAGAGGATTATAGATTCCTTAAGGTAATTACTAAGTTTAAGAGAGATTATAAAGCTCTATAAAGCATATTAAAGTTAGCTAATACCCTTATTACTAAGAGATTAAATAGTTAAAGTAAATTAGAAAGAATAAAGTACCCTTACTCTAGGTATTATATTAAAGAAGCTTTAAAGTAATAGGAATTATATAATTTATTTAAGGCTATATATAAGCTAGAGGTAGCTTTAAAGGACTAGGAAGTTAGGAAAAACTCTAAAGATAATATTAAGAAATACCTTAAGGAGAATTTATAAGAGAAATTAAGGGCTATAAATTAAAAGCTAGAAAGAAAGGAAAAGAATAGTAATATTATTATTCTATTATAGAATCTAATAAATAACTCTTTTATAGTAACTCTAGGCAAGAAATTAGCTAATATATTATTATTTATATAATTAGAAGGTTTTTAATCTCTAAAAGAAGTTATAACTTTAGCTTTAAACGCTATAGATAGCTTAGAAATAAAGCGGAATATAGTACTTTATAATTCTAAAGCAAATATTTATATTTTTAATAATATCCACTAGTTTAAACAATCTAATTTTAATAAGACTATTATAATAGAAGTTAAGGCTAGAGGCATAATCTACATAGTATTAGGTTAAGGTATAGTTTATATATTAGTTATAGATCCTATATTATAAAGCTAGAGAATAATTATATTAGAAACTGCCTTATTTATTCTAGAATTCTATGTAAATCTAGTATTAGCTATAATTCTTATAAGAGTAGGTATATTCTAGGATTAAAAGAAAGGCATACTAATTAAAGGGAAATATCCTATAGTAAGAATTTATAATATTAATAAGCTTTATATATTATTAAGGCTATTAGATAATCTAAAAGAAGCTTACGCTATAATAAGCTAATTACTAAAGCTACCTATAAAGGGAAATATAAAGCTTTAGTATTAATAATATAGTTATCTAGGTATAAAGGCTTTTATAAAACTTATAAACATAACTTTAGGTATTAAATTAATTAGACCTAAGCTTATATAATATAAGATATATGCTATAGGTAAAGCTAAGTAATAGAGATTATAGGTTATACCTAAAGGACTTCCTTAAGGACTAGGATATAGGTTATTAGTTAATCTAAATTACTATAACTCTTCTTATTAGAATAGTAATAGGTATTAGTATATATTTATATACCTTATAACCTTAATGCGTTTCTTTTATTTATTTAAGACTAAAGATAGTATTTATAATAGCTTCTATATAATAATAGGCTTCCTAAGCACTTAATTTAGTATTTAACTATAATTTTTACATAGTAATATTAAAAAAGCCCTCTTTATAGAGAATATAAAAGATAAGATAGCCTTTACTAGTATTATAGTCTATAATTTAGCTCCCTTAATACCTAGTTAGAATAGTAAGGCAAAGAGATCTAGGGGGTAGTTAAATAAAAAGCTTATATTAGTTACCTTATTAGTTATAGAGGCAAATCTTAGTATATTATCTAGGTGCCTATATTATATAATTAGAAGGTTATTATATTAGTGTGTGTTTAATTTAATAAAAACTCCTTTTTTAAACTAGAAAAAGAGCTAGAATTAGCTTAAAAGGAAAAGATATTAATAATTATACTACTTAAAGAGCTTAAGGCTAAAGATATTAAAGAAGAAATTAGCTAAGACCTTATTAGAATAAAACTTAAAGAGAATAATTAAGCCTCTTTATTATTAACTATAGAATAGAAAAATAAGTAGTTTAAAGTAAAAACACTATCTTAAGTATTAGGGTAAGAAGGTAACTATATTAGTATACTTTTAACCCCTCCTAACTCTTCTTATAAGGCACTAGTTACTATAGAGAATATAGAGATTTAAATACTAGGTAATAATATACTATTTTATAAAATTAATAAATTTATATATAAAGTAATATCTAAATATATAGATACTACTATAAAGACTAGTAAAATTACTACTAAAGGTAGTAAGGTAGTAGAGAATTACTATCCCTATAATAATAGCATTAATCTAAATAATATTATAACTAGAAAACACTAAAGAAAGGAATTAAGGAAAGCTAGGTAAATATAGTTTTCTTCTGCTTTTTTAATAGTATTCTAAGGCACTTAATATAGTTTATATATTAAAGATATACCCCTAAAACCTACCTATTATTATTAAGCTATAGCCTTAGCCTATTATAACCACTAGAAGGAAGTAATTATAAAGAAGCTTTTAAAGCTTTTATTCTTAAACTACTAGGAGAATATACTAGATAAATTACTTAATCTAGAATATTATAAGGAGATTATTAACCTTAGCTAGGTTTTTAAATATAAAACTAATAAGAAAGGCATAGTTATAGAGTTTAAAGCTAGAATAGTTATATAAGGTAATTAATAACTAAAAGATAACCTTAATAACTATATAGCTATGCTTACTTTATAATCTCTATATATACTACTTATAGTCTATTATACTAATAATCTTAATACTTATTAATATAATGTTTAGAATACCTTCCTATAGATAAAACTTAAAGAACCTATCTTATATAAACCTCTAGAGGGTATAAATATAAGAGGTTATCTCTAGAAGATAATATAAGTATTATATAGGCTATAAGAAGCTTCTTAATAATAGTTCCTATATCTAATATAATTCCTATTAAAGATAGGCTTTATCTAAGGAAAGGAAGACTTATATATCTTTATAAAAGATAGATTTATCCTATTTTTCTATAAAGGGCTTAGGCTTTGCCTAAGCATTAGTCATAGCGTAGAAGGACAGGTGGCTAATAGGAACTAGCAAGGGTTTAGGAAGGAGGCTAATATAAGATAGCTAGGGGATATAAGGGGCATAAAGGGGGACAGACTAGCTCTCTTTCTTTCTTCCCTCCTTAAGTTTCTTAATATTATATTAATGCCTAATAGTAGTTACCTAGGGGCTAGTCTATAATATTTAAGAAACTTCCTTTAGCCTTAATAAAGGGCTACTAAAAATAATAGCATTACTATAAATAAATAAATAAATTAATATAATAAAAGAAGATAATATAATAAATATACTATAACTATAGGTTAAAGGAAACCTAGGGATAAGAACCCTATTAATAAATACTATATTACTACTATTAGCTTATAATATATAAATTAACACACTTTAACTTATAATTAAGTAGTAAGTAAGAGAGATTAAGACTCTATAATACTAAGTTTATATAAACCTACTACTACTATTTTAGTTAGCCTTTCTAATAAATACCCCTATTTAACCCCTAGTATTAGACCTATACTCTCCTATATAATATACTACCCTTACTATATTACTTACTATATAATAATTATATTAAAAACTAATCCCTATAAGTAACCTATATAATAGTAATAAGACTATATTTGCTATATAGAGGTTCCTTATATAGTATAAGTTAAAAGTAAATAAGGACTTTATTAGAGGTAATAAGGACTAATAGATATTTATTTACTAAAACTTAGTGCTAAAGGTTTAGTCCTATATAGCTATATACTTTAAGGTAGGTTACTTATATAACTATTCCCTTATTAGCTTCCTTAGCTACCTAGAAAGTATATTCTCTAACCCTTATAGATAGGAGATAGCCCTTATAAAACTTAACTAGATTAAGTAAGGGTTTAGGGAGTTATTTACTATATTCTTTATTTACTTTAAATAGAAACTCTCTATAGTAAGGGAAGGGTAGTAAGTAAGTAATATTAAGCTAGTAAAGTTATAATATACTCTTAATAAGTAGCTAAGAGAGGTTAGTATTAGTAAAGAAATTAGTTATATAGATTACCCTTTTATAGTCTTATAATACTATAGTACTATAGTTAATATTAAGGCCCTAGCCTTAGAGAATAAGTATTAAACCTAATATAAACCCTAGCTAGTATAACCTATACCCTAATAAACTAACTAAGATAGTAATATACTAATAACTAGAGTCTAGGCTATATTAACTTACTCTAGTAAATAAGCTAATATAAAGAGAAAAGAAAAGCCTTAAAAGACTAATAGTAAGAGGCTAAGGGCCTAATAGGTTATAATAAATAAAATAATAAGATATTATAAGGAGGAATACTACTTATATTATAGCTTAATAAAATACTAGATCTAAGAGTGCACTCTCCTTCCTACTTACTAATCTTATCTAAAGGTTACTATTAATATATATAAGGTAAATAAGGAGAGTACTAATAAGAAGGTTAATACTTAACCCTAGGAAAATAAGTAGCCCCTAAGTAAAGTCTTATATAGGGGTATAAAGGCTAGTTATTACCTATAGATAAGGATAAGTATAGCTAGTATATAGATATAGAGGAAAATATAGAATACTATATAGATTAATTACTATTCTTAGTTTCTATACTCTTTAATATATATTTATACCTTAATATCTAAATTAATAGTAAGTATAATTACTATAGTGCTATTAGTAAATTAGTAGTATAATAACTAGGCTTAAAGCTTATATAATTACTAAAGCAAAGATAGGTCTATATAGTAGTAAAAATAAGAAAAAGGGGGTTTATACCTAGGAAGATATATCTTTAATTATATATATAGTATATATAAGGATTAATATTAATAAGTAGGAATTATTAGTATATCTATATATTATATTAGGTCTTACTTAAGATATAATCTTTAGAATGCTATAGTTAGAATAGTAAGATATTATTATTTATATAGCTAAGTAATAGTTAGTAATTAGGGTAGCTAAGGGTCTATATATTTCTAAGGCTATAGAATATAGTATAAGCAAACTAGTTTAGGGAATTATTAGGTTCTTATATATAGTAAAAGCCTAATAAGCCTAATATAAGAAGAATATAACTATAAGGTTTATTACTATAAGTCTAAAGGAAATTACTATAGTGCTATAGGTTACTACCCTAAAGTTAAAACCTACCTATCCTAATACTTTAATATTACTAGATAAACTAGTAGACTTTAAGGACCTATTTAATAAAGTAAAAGTAAATAGCTTACTTTCTTATAGGGGGTCTCTTAATTACTATATATATATATATAAGAACCTAGATAGGTCTAAACTAGCACTTCTATAGGGTTTATTATATAATATACTAAGGGACTAACTCTTAGAGATTAAACACTAAATTATAGACTTAATAAATAAGGGATAGATTTAAGTAAGCTTCTTATTAGTAATAGCCCCTATTCTTCTAGTTAAGAAAGCTAGAGGTAGTTAGTATTTTTGTGTAGACTATTACATACTTAATAAGATAATAGCCTAGGATTATTACTCTCTTCTATTAATTAAGAAAACACTATGCTTACTCTCCTAAGTATAATAGTTTATAAAGGTTAATATCTATATAGCATTTTATAAACTATAGATAGTTAAAGGTAAGGAGCACTTAATAGCGTTTTAAACTAGGTTTAGGCTATTTAAATAGCTAGTCTACCTATTTAGCCTAGTAAGAGCACTAGCTACCTTTTAATATTATATTAATAAGTCCTTAGGGGATATATTAGGGGATTTTATTATAGTATATTTAGATAATATCTTAGTCTATTTAGGGGGATTAAAGAAAGACTATATAGCTAAGGTTTAGCTAATATTAGGCTAATTAAAGGTAGTAAGCCTTTACCTAAATCTTAATAAGTCTATATTTACTATAAAGGAGGTCTAGTACTTAGGCTATATTATTATAGTAGGTTACTTTATTTACCCTAATCCTATAAAGGTTATAGCTATTAGGGAATAGGTAGCCCCTATAAAGTTATAGGGGGTTTATAGTTTTCTTAGGTTTATAAATTTTTACTATAATTTTATCTAGGATTTTTTAAAGCTAGCTACTTTACTTATATACCTTACTAAGAAGGATATCCTATTTTAATAGGGAGCTAAGGAAAATACTACCTTTAAAAGGCTTAAAGAGGCTTTTATTAAATACCTAGTCTTAGTATAGTAAGACCTAGACTAGCTAATAGTAGTTAAAGTAAATTATTTAGGGATAGCCCTAGGAGAGTGCCTCTTATAGGAGGGTTAGGATTATATCCTATACTCTATTATATACTATTCTATAAGCCTTATAGCCTTATAGAGGAATTATACTATTTATAATAAGAAGCTTCTAGCTATTATCTCTTATCTTAAGGCATAGTTAGCAAAACTATAGGGAGTGTCTTACCTATTTATAATCTATATAAATTATAAGAATTTAGAATACTTTATAATACCTTAGCTAATATTAGAATAGTAAGCCTAGTAAGTAAATATACTTACTTTATTTAACTTTTACCTCTAATATAAGCCTAGTATATAAGCTTACTACCTAGATACTCTTTTATAAAGGGACTAGAATAAGTTAGGGCTTAGTATAAGAATAGGATAAATACTATAGCCTATTACTATTTTAGGACTCTTATAGTTACTATTAGAGTTAGGGGTAAGTTATAGCTAAAATCTACTATTATTATATATAGTACTACTACTAACTAGGGAAGCTCTCTTTACTATAAGGTACCTATAGACTTTATAGGACTAGGTAGTTTAATTAGACTTAATATACTATATCTAGCTTTAGGTAATTTAAGAAGGGGTAAGGAAGTTTTTACTAGAAGTAATAATAAGGGAATAGGTTATAGATTACTTACTAAGTGCCTATAAAGCGCTTTAGTTTTAGGGCTAGACCTAGGTCCTAGCCTAGAAACCTCTTATAATAATGCTTATTTAATAATATTATAATTTACTAGTAGTAAGGCACCTAGGATATAATATAATGTTTTAGATCTTATAGTAGTAGTTTTATTAGGATAGGATATTATAGGATATTACTAGGTTTATCTATAACTATTACTACTTTAGTAGTTATAAAAGTTATTAATAATATTAGGGCTTATTAAAACTATTACTAATCCCTAACTAGTTTTAGTTATAAATCTCTATTAACTTTATAATAAACTTACTAGTATTATCCCTAAAATAGCCCTAGTTCCTTATAGTTATTACTAATAGGCTCTCTAAGTTTATTTAATTAGAGGTAATAACCTCTATTATAGCTAAGGAGTGTATAAAATAGTTTAAGATAGTATAGTAAAGATTTTAAGGTTTTCCTTAGTTAATTATTATAAACTAAGGGTTAGATTAGTTAGGAAACTTCTAGATAATATTATACTTAAGAGTTAGAATTAACTAACTCCTTTTTATATTATATTACCTATAGATAGATAGTAGTATAGAATAGGTAAACTAGGAGATATAAGTAATACTCTATATATTTATCTCCTTCTTATAGTATAATTAGCCTAAATACTTAGTTACTTATTAGCTTATAATTAATAATAGGATATTCTTAGTTATAAGGGTAAGTCCTAATAGATTACTATATAGCTATAATTTAGAACCTATTTAGTTATAGCTAAACCTAGCACTATTTACTATAATCTCTAAGAGAAAAGTAGTTTAGTTCCTAAAATACCTCTAGGAGAGGACTTATTTAGCTTAGGCTATAATAGTATATATATAATAATATTAATAGGATATAATATTAGTATTATATTACCTAGTAAAATATTTCTAGGTTAGGGATAAAGTATAGCTTTTACTTAGGAATATTAAAACTAATTACCCTTTATAGAAGCTTAATTAAGTTACTATAAAATATACTATTATAGAAGTCCTAATACTACTTATAGTTTAATTAGATATACTAAGAGGTATTTACCTAGTTTTCTATATAAATCTTATAAAGTAAGTAGTAATAAACCCCTTCTAAGTTAAAAGCTCTAAGACTTTAGACTAAATCTAGAATAGATATTATTAGAGAATAATAATAAACTTATTAAGAAATACTATATAAAATAAATCCTTATAGCCTAGAATACACTAGGTAAAGGTAATAAATATAATATACTAGTTAAATAGGTAGGTTACTTATAACTAATATAGGAACTACTAGAGAATATAGTAAATATATAAGCACTAGATAACTTTAAATAGGAATAGGGGGATATATAATATAATAATAGACTAAGTTAATTAAGTAAAAGTCTTTTACTAAGAGAGACTATATATAAGACTAGGGGTATACTTATACTATTATCTATAATAAATTATTTAGTATAACTAAGATATACTCTTACTATAGCTATTTTAGCTACTAAATCCTTATTAATCTTACTAAAGGCACTATTAAACTCTATTTTACTCCTATTAATAAGGGTAATATATTAAAAAGGGAATAAACTATATCTAGCTTAGGGGTAATAAATATCTATATAGTAGTTATTATAGCTTTATCCCTAATACTAAATAATAAAAGAGGTATATTACTTAAAGGGTAAAAGATAGGAGTATATAAGTAAGGGCTTAGTTTCTATATAACTACTAGAGATAATAAAAAGATATTTAGACTTAGTATAGGGGTAACTAGTCTTATTAGGGAGGGTAAGCTATATTTAATATAGATTAGTAAGGGGGATACTAGAAAAGCACTAGGATTAATACTAATAGTAATAAGAAGGTAATTTATTATATAGCTTAATATATTAAGGATTAGTCTTAGAACTAATATAGTAATAACTAGGGAAGAGTATACTAATTATAGTAGTAAAATACTTATAGAAATCCTATTATATAGTAACTATACTATTTATAAGCTACTAGTTTTACTAAAATAAGGCACTAGTAACTTAGTATAGTAAGTTATTTATTCTATAGCTAGCTAAGGGATTACTACTAATAAAAGGGATAATATTAAGTCTAGTTATATTTAAGGCAAGAGTATTAGTTAAGGGGGATAGCCTAAGGGCTAAATAGATAGGTACTAGATTAAACTAGGCCTAATTAAGGAGAGTATTTTAGTAGGTAATAAGGGACTAGTATTTCTAGGATAAAATAAGTAATTTTTACTTTATAGTTACTAACTTAGTAATACTAGGTTTTATAATATACTAGCCTATAGTAATTTTAGCTTTAAGATTTTTTAGGATATAATAGAGGTAAGGGTTAGTAAATAGGTACCTAGTTAGCTAAATATAGGTAATATAATTATATTAATAAGAAAGGCAAGACTTACTACTCTTAGGTAAGTAATAGTCTATAATGCCTATAGTTAAGGCCTATTTTATATAGGGACTATAGGGATAAAAAACTAAGGTAGGTATAGTATACTACTTATTATCTAAGTTACCTTTTATAAGATATTTACCTATAGAATAGATAGAAGGTATAGTAAGTATAGTAAAGCTATAGGGAGAAGGATTATAAGGGTATAGTATATTAATAAGTATTTATATAAGATATAATTAAGGTTTAATAAGGGAGTAGGAAGGATTTAAGATAGGATTATAATATATAAAAGGTAAAGTTAGGAAAAGGGAAGTTAGAGGGGGAAAGGGAAGGTAAGTAAAATGTTTTTATATATAATATAAAAGTAAAGGTAAGGTAATAAACTAGTAGGGGTAGGGTTAGGGGTTATTATAATAATATAAGGGGCTAGTAAGGCTATATATAAGCTATATTATATATACTATATAATAATAATAATAAGATATAATAAGTAAAGATAACCCTATACCTACTACTAGGATATATATAATACGTGTGTATACTATATTTAAGGTAATAATAATAAAACATAATAGGTAAAGATAACTCTATAACCTAATACTAGGACATATATAACATAGGGGTATACTATATTTAAGTTAAGGGGAGTAAAAAGGGGATTACTTATATAAGGGATATTAATATTAGTAAAAGGGTAATAATATAGATAGGATAAGGGGGTAAGAAGGTTTTAAAGGGAATAGGGGATAATTTATACTCTT
The DNA here is from genome assembly GCA_021950295.1 of Epichloe scottii. Classification (NCBI taxonomy): domain Eukaryota; kingdom Fungi; phylum Ascomycota; class Sordariomycetes; order Hypocreales; family Clavicipitaceae; genus Epichloe; species Epichloe scottii. Next base: position 3,348,334 of record CP083247.1, on the reverse strand, counting down.
AGGAGATATTACTAGGATAGGTAAGTAAGGAGGTATATAAAGGGCTTAGGCTTTACCTAAGTATTAGTTATAGCATAGAAGGATAGGTGGCTAATAGGAACTAGCAAGGGTTTAGGAAGGAGGCTAATATAAGATAGCTAGGGGATATAAGGGGCACAAAGGGGGATAGACTAGCTCTCTTCCTTTCTTCCCTCCTTAAGTTTCTTAATATTATATTAACGCCTAACAGCAGTTGCCTAGGGGCTAGTCCATAACATTTTCTATATAGATAATATTATAGTAATATATCCTAATAGATTTAAAGTAGAATTTAAAGAGCTATATAAGTAGTTAATAAATAGTCTAGATATTAAAGACTAAGGAGATTTAAAGTAATTCCTAGGTATTAAAATTATTAGGAATTATAATACTAAAGAGATATAGTTATTATAGGAATTATAATACTAAAGAGATATAGTTATTATAGGAATTATAATACTAAAGAGATATAGTTATTATAGGAATTATATATTTAAAAGATTATATAGAAGTTTATTCCTAATATTATTAATAATAATTTAAAAGCTTAATTATAGCTTCTCTTATAATAGCTATAATCCTTATAAATATAAGTAAAGCTACTAATAAAGAGATTAATTACTATAAAGTAGTTATTAGCTCTTTAGTCTATCTTTATATTATTAGAAAACTAGATATAGCCTTTATAGCTTTAAAGCTTACTTTCTTTATAATAAACCCTTTAGTAAAGCATATTAAGCTTATAAAAGAAGTAATTTTATATGCCTAAAATATAAAAAAGCTATATATCTAATACTTAGAAGTAAATAGCTTTAATATATTATTTTCTAGTACTAATACTTCCCTTAGTAATAATCTTAATACTTAAAAGTTAATATAAGGTTATATCTTTATTATATATAGTGCTATAATTAATTAGAAGTCTAGTAAGTAATATTATATAATAACCTTAAGTATAGAAGTAAAGCTCTTTACCTTAAATTATAGTATAAAAGAGTATATATCTCTTAAAAGGCTACTTTATAATATTAAGGTTTATATACTACTACTATTAATTATCTAGTATAATAATAAGTAAATAATTTATATTATAAAGTATAAGAAAGGAAAGCTTTAAACTAGCCTTAAGTACCTTAATATAAATTAAATATAGATTTAAGAATAATATACCCTAGGTAATATTAAGGTAAATTAGTTAAAGACCTTTAAGATACTTATAGATAGCTTTATAAAGCCTTTATTAAGCTAAATATATAGGGATTTCTATTACTAAATTAGCTTATAGGAGATACCTATATAATTATAATACTAGGAATTTATTATAATCTCTTCCTATACTTATTAACTCTAGCTTTAATAGATATCTTAGCTAGGGGGTATATTAGGGAGAGCTCCTTAAAGCACTAGATATATAAATATAGCCTGCGTATTAACTAGGATTAAACCCTCTATAAGATAATAGTAAAGATAATATATTAGAAGTACCTCTATAGACTAGTTATTACTATAGCGTACTATGTACCTTTTAGGTACAAAAGTCAGGTGCTGTCTGCACCTCTGATTGATTAAATCGAACGTTTTCTATCATCTACACCGACCCCTACCTTGACAGATAGGTATATTCGAAACACGTACGGAGTACAGCAACGACGGTCCGCCCAAGTGCGTCAAATATGCAGCTTACAATCACGCAGCAGCAACAGAGCCTAAGAAGGAATGGCATAAGAGTCTTCGACAAGGGTTGAGATGGAGATCCTGACAAAGGCGCTGAATAACAAAGGTTGATTGTAATACATATATAGAGGCCTTGCTTATGCATGAAAAGTCTTGATAGTGGAAGGGCTTACATACTGTACGTATGTACGGAGCACGGAGTACATGCAGTACATTTTACACTCGAAGTATATCTAGTAAAACATGTCAATATTCTCGCTGATTATTTACGTACCCGCCAGTTTCACATGTCGGAACCAAATGTCGCTTGCGTTGACATCTTGTGGGGTCTCGGGTAATATGACGTACAATTAATCCTGGCACATACGGAATAGACTTGAGCAAGTTTTGTACGACCGCAGATGGAATGATGGAGCAATGCCTCAATTGTGTACGAGGGATACATGTAAGCTGGCCTTGTGCAGCCGAACCTCCTGTGAATACGTAAAAGACAATGCGCGAAGTCCGGGCAGCTATTCGCACGTTGGACCTCTCATATGTACGTGGTTTTAGCTTACAGACGTCAAACGCCATCGAGTCAATTTCTGGCGCTGCGTTTGATACGTATTCGATCCCGCAGTTCTAGACTCTATCTGTGATTTAATTCTATTTTATTTTTCAACCCCTCCTCTAAGCATTTAAACCTGCGTATGTTTCCAGATGGGTGTCAGGTATAGGAAATTTCCGTCATTCCATGACCCCTGTCCCATTTCACAGGACAGTCTTCTCAATCAACTCAATGCCATACTTCTCCTTCAGCTCCTTCATGATGGGGTTGTTGATCTTGGGCGTCATGGGAGCCAAGACGCCCTTTTCAGACAAGGTGCCATTCAGCACCTGCTGAACAGCAACAGCACAAGGTACCGAGACCAACTTCTCCATCGCATTATAACCGTTCGGGTCTGCGTACTCGACCAAGGTGGAGGTACGAGTCTCGCGGGAGCCATCCTTGTGTTCAATCTCAAACTTATGCTGCAGCATCACCATATCACGCTCATTTTTCTCATACTGCATCTTCTTCTCGAGGCTGGCGCAGAGCGTGTCAAGAGGGTTGCCGCGAGGGGTGATCTTCTCATCAGAAAAGATGCCGATCCATCGTAGACCAGAAAGGATGCGGTCTCGGTCCTCAGGAGAGTCGAATTCGGACTTGGACACCACGGTGGACTCGAGTTCCTTGGGATCAGACGAGGACGTGCCCAAGATGGCTTGAGTGGCTTCTTTCCAAGTAACGGAGGTCTTGAGGGCATCAATAGGAGTCTCCTCAAGGAAGCCGGTCTGGACAAGGACCTTGATAAATTGGGGAAAGCCCTGGTATCTCAACGTTCCGCGGATGATGGTCTCAGCCTCGGGGATGTTGTAACGCTCCTTGTAGGGGTTGAGTCACGGTTGGGATACGCGACAAAGGCGTAGCCAGGCATGATGAAGTAGGGCTTGGCAGTACCCATGAGGTCCTTGGAGGCTATGTCGACAATCTTACCGCCCAGGTAGACCTTAGCAGCGTTTCTCAAGGCGAGCAAGACGCCACGAGAAGACCAGGAGAACTTGTAGCCGAGAGGATTGTCAGATGCCTCGGGCGCAGCTATTGGCTCTTGTCAACACCAAAGCTTACGCGTCTCATTGAAGGGGAACGAAACGAATTCCTCTCAGGGTCAGGGGCAGTACGTACGAAGGCCACCGCAGTAGCTGAGGAAAGAGAGGATCTTGCCACCGGCCTGGTGTACCTCATCAATGGTTTTTACAGCATATAAGTGATCGATCCCCGGATCTAAACCGATCTCATTCATGACAGTAATGCCGGCATCCTTGCACTGCTGGTCCAGCTCCATCATGGCCGGGGAAACGTAGCTCGTGGTGACGACATTCTTCTTGTTTCGGATAGCAGATTTGATAACAGTGGCGTGATAGGTATAAGGAATCAAGCTGATGACCAAGTCATGCTTGGCAACCTCGGCATCCAAAGCCTTCTCGTCGTTGACGTCGAGAGAAATGGGAGTCGTAAGCTTGACATCAGCGGACAGCTTCTTGGCGGACTCAAGAGTTCGGCAGGCTGTGCAATTGAAGTTCACAATCAGTTTCGACCAAAACAAGTCGAAGCTATTCAGGCTTACCAATGGTGACGGGAATGCCAGCTTTGCTCAAGATATCAAGCGCGGGTCCTTGAATCAAATCAAAGTCAGCTCAATTCTCAGCAATTAAGCCAAGTCATTGCCAACAACTCAAAAAGAGGGAGAGATATTTACGAGTGACGAATCCCGCGCCGAGCATCAAAACCGACCTATTCAAAGAAGGGACGTCAGTAATCCTTCCGATTTTCCAAAACCCCGCACCTTTTGCCCTTCTTCATTTTTCAATGCACGTACTGTTGCCCCATGGTGAATTCTGTATCAGGGTACGCGCGTAACTGACTAGGAGATGAAATCAACCAGTTCCCGCGTAGACCGAAAAATTGAATGACGGGAATGCAGATGTAATAGAGAAAAACCTTGTTGGCCTAGCTCCCCTCCTCAGACTCTTCGCGACATTACGACATCTCATCGGAGTTTTGTGGACGGGATCAACATGGCGGGGCACAGTCACTCCGGCCGATAACGGCATTCGCTGAGCTCTCTGTGTGCATGTGTGGAAGCAAAACGGGGCCACTCAGCCAATTGGAACGATGAGCCAGTCAAGTTCTTACTGTCTGCATTCTGCTGACGAGACGAAAGCAAGTGATTGGCCGGAGACGAGTGGAAAGGCGGCCGATATTTCTGTTACTTGAGTTTTTCACAGCGCGAAGGTAAAGCCACACCTTGGAGAGGGCGGCTAGCAAAAAAGGATAGAAATGTTGAGGTGCGGATGTGGCTGGTGGTGTGACTTGGAACTCTGAGCTCCGTAATCCGTGTAGTCTAACCCCTGAATGATTTTACAGCGACTACAAGCCCCACACGGGGCGGCTACTATTAGCTAGCTCTTAGTGTCTACAGTAAGTAAAGCTATTAGAAGAGTTATAGGGGTAATCACGCTAGTAAGAGATACTGTACAGTCCTAGTGAATTATATATAATATAAGGTATCTCTTACCCACTTAGTGCCACACTAAGCCATAGAAAAGACCTGTTATTGGCCTGCTGCCCCTAGCTCTATACCTCTTGTGAAAACAAATAGGGATTAGACTGTACATACTTCGTGGTCAAGATTAAAAAGTGGCTTCGGCTTTAACTGAGGGAGGTGGGACTAAACAAGAACACACACACACCTCCTCCCTCCTGTTACTCACTGTCTCTACTCGCCTCGCCACCCCCACTCAATTTTTTCCTGTTCCTTCCCGAGCCCAGCCGCACGGACCCATGTCAACACATGTCGGACAAGGGTCCGGCACAGGCTGATCCCCTGCCTCTTTTTCTTTCTTTCTTCGGCTCGTACGGAGTATTACGCAGACTGCCAGCAAGACTCCATCTCACGCACGCACGAGACGACGGCACTACATGAAGCCCGCTGCTGTGCTCTACATGCTGTAATGAGATACAATATAGTCTTGATGTAGACCTGCAAACACTGCGCTAACAATGGCCGTTGCCCGATGCTCCCCTGAACTCGGCTAAGTCTTTCCCGCCCTCGCTCGACTTGTCACCAAAGTACGGAGTATCGACTCACGATTTGTCTCTTTAAGTCCCGTCCGTCATTCATAGAATTGCAACGTGGTATGGCATGTATGGCATGGCACGACATGGCTCTCGAGTAATGTCAGAATAAATGGGCTAAATTAGCTCAGTATTTATTCCAATGCTAAATACGGAGTAGTAGCGACTCCATTTCTCTTCTGTACAGCCCCTCTTTCCTTTCTGGTGTGTCGCTTCCAGCCCCCCCACTTTAATGCATTTGCCTTGTAAGCATGGCGCTGCCTATCCATTCCATGCGTACAATAATAAGTGTCATGTCTGTTTCCTGGGTAATATGCAAATGTTGTATCTGGCTCCGTGCCCCCTATAGATAGATGCTTTGAGGACAACGGTTAAAAAGAAAAGTTGAAGAGAAAGGGAGAAAATTGGTGCCATCAGATTGTGTTTCTCAATCTTTTTTCAACACCCGCGAACATTATGCAACCATATTCAAACAGATAGTGTAATGCGGCTTTCCAACCATCCGATTTACGCGTCGTCATCATCCTCGTCTTCGTCGTCATCTGCATCGTGGTCCGTTTTGGCGGGCGGTTCCCACGTTTCCTCCAACTTCAGACCTTTGCCCTTGGGTTCCTGTTGTCGGTGTGGTGATCCTAAAAGCGAGGATACGGTGGAGCGGTAGTTGTTAAGCTGGGGATCTTCACAGACCTTGTCTGGCGTGTCATAAAGACCCATACCAACAAGAATCTCGCCTTCCTCTTCAGGCTCATCCAGCGGCTCATATAGGATGCTGCCTTGGGGCATGACAGGTGGTTGTCGAGTCTGTGAGAATGCCTCTGGAGTTGGTGGTGTGGTGTTGTTGAAGCCTTGCATGATGAACGAGTTCCAGTCAAGTTCACTTACCCCCGCGTTTCTTGTATTGACTTGGCTGTGAAGTGCTGGCAAGGGTTCCGTCAAGTTCAAGTTCTCGCCGAAATTGTAGGCAGAACCTGACTTCTGACTCTCATTCCATTCTGCACCCTGTGCATACTGCACTTGGTCAGAAGCAGGAAACATTGGAAGAGGAGAAAACGTTGAAGACGGCGAAGTGTCGTTGGAATAAGATGTCATCATGGGGAGAACTGAGGCTGGCCGCCATACATTTCAGTGTAGTCGGCACCAAACAGGCTTGAATTGGGCACCGCATATGCTGCGTGTTGATGTTGCAAGTATTGTTGATGTTGAGGATGTTGTTGTTGTTGTTGTTGTTGTTGTTGTGATGGAGGTTGTGGGACAAATTGCTGATGAATATATGAAGGATGCCAACTGACAGGCCGTGCCGTCTGTTTCGGGGGAGCAGAGAAGTAATCCAACACTTGCTGTTGTCTTTGAGGAGTCCACGAGTCGTTTGTCATCATCGTCCGTCTCCGACCAGCCATGCTTGATGATCTGGGACTACTGCTTGTGCTGTTGGGCTTAGATACCCTCGTCGAGGCGGCTCCCGCTCGTTGTCCGCTCGAGCTTTTCGATAGTCTTTGTAACGCTCGTTGTGTGGATGCATCGTCGAGGAACACATCTTGCGGATATGATAATGGCAGAGTGTCAGGAGTGTGTACTCCATACGTTGGATATATCATATTGGCCGTGTTGTTCTATTCGTATGCTGCCTTGGTCCTGATGCTATATATGACTTTTAGCCACGAGATGAGGATGCTGATATCAGAACGGGCCAACTTGAATTCGAGTAGGACAAATTTTACGGAGTAAGGTCGTCGTCTCCATTAATCCAGTGTGGCGTCAGTGGTTCTTTATGTATGTACAGCGACAATGGCAGAATATCTTGAGAAACGGAAGACGATTCAAGGGCGTTTCCTAAGATTATGTATCTTCAAGTTTAGGAGGAGTGTACGGAGGGCCAAGGGGGTGTGCGTTTTGAGGGATGGGGCACTACTCCATTCGTCAAAAGGGGTGGCTTGAGAGGATGACCCAAATCCCAAATCCATACATATATCGCTGGTAGGGGTACAGGGAGCCGGAGGCAAGATCCAAACCCAGCAACTTAGATCATGGACCTGGAAGCGGGCCAAGCAACAGACAAGTTGAAGTCAACAATGACAAGGGTTAGATCTGGTCCTGCCGACAGGGCCAGCTCGTCAACGTGCGGGTTGCATTTTGGTTCAAGTCCAGGGGCGACTGAAAGGAGTGCAGCCGGTGTCTCGCGCACCCCTCCTTTCCCTTCCAAAGGCTCTGTGCATGTTCCAGCAGCAAGAATTCAGAAGCCAGTCTGCCTTGTTCCTCTTAGTGCCCTCACTCGCCGTGGGGGTGAAAGGTCGAGCGAAGAAAGGGTGTGTCATTTGTTGAAGTGTATCTGCGTCATCATAGGCAAGGGTGTCTCATCGGATGGAGGGCACAAGAGCATGTCTAGTTGCTCCTAGTACTCCGTAGCCGCCTCAGGGAAGGAGAGAAGAAAAAGGCAAAGGCCAAATGGGTTCCATAATCCGGGGCTGCGGCCGTTCCGGAAGACAATAGCGCGCCATTGGTGTGGTGGGTTTCGATTATCTCTGCCCCGTCGCAGAGTCTGGGTAGGTGTGCGTACTGTATGTATGTACGGAGCACATGCAATGTACGCACAGTACGCGTGAGCCCTACTAATATAGTGATATATCACACGAAACCTCCCATGGCCGTGGCGTGGAGACAGCTAATAAAGCGCCATGACAACCACCTGGGCTGGCGCAAACTGAAAATGCTTTCCTAAATGGCTCGATCTGGTGGGTGCGCCGTGGCAACGAGCCCCTAATGAAGTGCGTACTCCGTACATTCGAACAGTACTCCGGACAGTCGTGTGCATGTACATAGCACCAAGCAAAATCCTAGAAACCGTCGGGACCAAAACAACCGCAGCCGTTGTCGTCGGCCACTATGACATTATTACATAGGGGAGGGCAGTGACATGCTGGGGCCAAGGCAGGGGCGAGACGGCATGTCGACCAGGAATCGCCGCCTTCGGACCTAGCTAGGGGCCTAGGGCAGACCAGAACCAGAACCATTGAAATTGAAACCTGGCGCAGCGCCGCCTGGCTGGTTGAGAAGGATCCTCCTGGGTGCGGGCTGCAGGGCACCGCTGCAGGCCATGGCGTGGAGATTTTAGATTGCTACTCCGTAAACGGTGTCTGTGTAATATGGTCATCTTTGCCGTTGTGCATTGTAAGCGCAACAACCGATGCGCCTCGCCCCCAGACACCAGCCATGGAAGAGAGGGAGAAGGATCTAGTCCTTGGAAAGGGGTGGCAGGAGGGGTGTACAGGAAGCCATTTCCATGACAACTTTCGCGGCTTCTTCATCATGGAACCATTGGCACGAACTTTGTCCTCTAAACTGCAGCTACCTCATCTCCGAGGAAATGCAGGTCCACCCCACGCGCATGACAGCGTGTGGTGAAGATGAGTTACACCTCGAAAATGGATGCCCAATAAAGTTCAAAAAGCTATGTGCCGTCATACTCTGAAGTGGAGGCGTCCACTTCCTGAACCAAAAGAGATCTTTCAAGAAAGTGTTAAGCCGTGTAGGCAGAGCTTTTGGACTGATGGCATGGCAACTAGTCACGTACGCCCACCCCGGTGTGGTAAACCACCTCTGGCTGACCCAGGTTATTTCGAGTGGCCTTTGCTGTACGGAGGTACGGAGTAGGCAAATAATAATAGTAGTCGGACAATATCTTTTTTCTTTGAGGGACCAAGAGTTTTGCACACCACCGACATCGTCGCCTAAAATCCCACGACGTTCCTTTTTCTTGGCTCATTACTCAAAGGCCGCAGTCACATCCTCCTTATTAGTTCCCGCACAGAGTCGGCACACAAACATCATTCTTCCTTTTGGGTTACGTGCCGCATGTACGTGAACGAACTCCCAACTTCCTGTAGTGGGCAATGATGTGTGTTGCCACCTGCGTTCCATGATGGCAAACTTTGCCAGGAGAGGGAGAAAGAAGGGAATGTGATGTGCATGCTTTGTGCAACGAAGCTAGTCACTACCCCAGTAGGTGCCTTTCTTTTGCGGAACTAATTTTTTAGCTCAAGCGGAACTCGCCATTTTATGACGGATGGACTTACGATGAGTAAGGGCTTCCGCTGAACTCCATACTTCGTAGAGGATCAAGACCCCCTGACTCCTTGCTATTTATTCCATGAGGAGTTCTCAGAAGCCGTGAGAACTCCCTTTGTTAATGCAAGCAGAATCCAAGGAAGGTCAATCGACAGGCAGATGGCCAGAGCGAGTAAATCGAGAGGTAATAGAGGTGCCCCATCCTCACGTGTTCTCTGCCATGCAACTCGTTGCGACCACGCTACTCCGTACTCCGTACTCATCACTCTCTGGTAATAATAAAATAAATGGGCCAGAGAAACCAGGGATGGTGTAATATCCGTTTCCAGAGCGGGTGGCAGGCAGCCAGGGTCGCTGAGAGCCACCCGCTCAAGTATCGTGTCTTGGGCTTAAGGATGCATGCCTGTCAGCTTCAAAGACACCGTGACTACGGAGTAGGCCCTACAAATGGCCAACCAGGCTGATGCATAGCGCATGGTACAAAAGGTGCAGGGAAAGAAGGGAGGTGGTTGGGCGGGAGGGCACCAACGCGAAGGGACTGGAGCTTCCTGTGCGCTAAGCTAAGCCAGGACAGAAGGCTGTTAGCGGGTGCGTGGCGTCCACACGATGCTATTCTGGCGACTTGAACTCAAAGACCGTCCGTTTCCTGTTTCTGAATGGTCATACAGCTGCTCAGACCCATCCACTTGGTGGCTACACGTTGATAAATGTCTGGCAAGTAAAAGCGATAGTGGAATGTATCGTCGGTAGACTCCTTCCTCAGACCTTTGGGGTTCTTGTTTCGGCAGTGCAGAACTGGTCAAGTCGAGTGGTCCTTCACGAGTTGAAAATTGGGCGATCCTCAAAAGTGGTTGACCTGTGATGCGACGGAGTATTCCATGCCTATTTGGCCCTGCTGAAGGGTTGAAAAGATTGTCAATGGCACCACACTATCCCAGCAAGTGAGGAACAAGGGCGAGGTGCTCTAGTACATAGCTTTGTGATGCAGTGCGTCTGGAATGATGATAGCGGCATTAATAATACTTAAATGAGGACCTCAAATGAGCATCGCAGAGGACAGAAAGCGGAGACGTCAGCACCGATCTGCATCCACCAGGTTCCTCCGTTCCGCTGCCATGCCGGGCCGGGAAAAATGAAGGTCATCAACGGTATTGAAATAATACGAGCGTTCATCGCAGCAAGGAATTGATGTTGAGCCAATGTTGGCAGCAAAAACTTGATTGAATGGCCACGCGTCTTCGCATCTTATGTCCAAGAAAGCCTGGACCGTCCAAGAGAGCGGTCTCCGTCATCGATATGGTCTTGTCAGAGTTCCACGCCGTGAGAGTGATTAGGGGTGTGTCCACTCTAGGTAAAACTGGGGGAAAAATCAGACCCTACACCACACAGGGGCAAACAGCGTCTAACACTTTGGACTTGTCCATATGACCCTTCTGGGTTGGCAAAACGTCTAGATGTTCTAATTGAAGCATTTTGAGACTTGTGAGCCAAAGAATCAAATCATGTTGTGTCGGACATGTCGATCAAAAGCGACAGGGTTGATATTGGTGGGCTAGTTTCGTGCGGCGCCGTTCGTTTACCAACAGGCAGACAGGTACCTCGAGTGATGCCTGATCCTGTCTGGTAACAAGCCAGGGCAATGGACGACTGCGCGTCCCGAATATGATAAAGTGCCTCGTGGTGCTTGTTGGCTCCCTGCCTGAACACGATGGTTGTGACGGGACTTGGCCTTCGGTGGTTGTCCGCGGCATCGACCCCACCCTCGAGGCAAGTTTGCCAATATTACCGGTCACATACTCCGTACAGAGTAAGCGTTAACTCTGTTCAAGTCGAGATGAAGTGGAGGCGGCTCAGGCAGTACCAGAGACAAGGATTGGCGAGTAGGCCAGGGTGCGTAGATGGTAGCCCCAAGCACCAAGCAACCAAGCAAAGTCCTTTCGTGGGAGAGGTCAGTCAGACACGTATCGGAGCGCTTGGTGCAACCATGGCACCGGGAAATCACCAGGTTGATTCGATGAAACTGAGGCTCACAGCTGGTATTACTCCGTACAAGAAAGTGTCTCTCTGAGAGAGACGAGATCCAGTCCACAGGCGGTGGCGGGTGGTTGTAGTCGAATAGTGGGCTCTGGCTCTGGCTCTGGCTCTGGCGCTGGCGCTGGGTAGCTGAACTCAGCCAATCCCAACGTATAACAAGGGTTACTTTTCGGTGACTCGAAAAAGAACCGACGAAAGAGGAGCGGCGTGCTTGGACTCGGCTGTTGTTGACCAGCGTTGGAGTGAGCAACTACGGAGTAGACGGACGGAACGTGCATGACGGGACGCTGTGTGGTGTGGTGCCGCGTTCCAGTCAAGTCCTGTCTGGTCTGGTCAAGTGGTGCTTGGCCGCACCTGACTCTCTGTGAGCCCCATGCGCCCCGCCCCAGTGGCCTCAACCGCTGCGCCTCGTCAATTCATGTCTGACCCGGTTGCCACCGACATCTGGAGCTCGCTTCCCCGTTAGGTTATTATCAAACCATTGAGCACCGTGGTTGGTCTTGTGCGTCGGTCTTTGCTAAGTGTGGCCGGCCAGCCGGCATAGCTCAGACATGGATTTCAGCTTTGAACCAGAGTCTGATCTTCTGGCCCATTGGTTGCAACGCGCTCAGCGCGCTCGAGGATTCAAGGGGCATGGGTAATATGGGTATGGGCCATGGGCCATGGGCATTTCCAAATCACAGTACGGAGTCCTTCGTACGGCGTAGCTGATCAGTGATTTCGTTTCGCTGGGAAGGGAGTTGATTCACGCTCGTGCCACATCGTGCTGCTGCCCTGTTCGGTTCGCCGTTGCTGACTCTTGAGACAATGATCGATCAGGCCGTGCAACTCTATTGCAGTGTTGTACTTGCCCTCTTTGGTTACGGTTCGGGCATTGCTTCGCCATCAATCCTGTCCTCACCTAGCCCTGATCCTTCCTTCCTTTTTTGTTGCCTTGTCGTGTGGGTGCCTTCGGCTTCGCGTCCAGCCCCTCCACTCCTCCCTCCCCCTTCTCTCCCCCTCTGCTCAACAAACAAGTGCTGTTTTCACAATCTGACGACGGCTGCGTATTTTCTTCTGCTATGCGCACTGATCCTGGCACGGCGCCACCATGGCAATGGCGGAGTATGTACACTCTGCCATGTTTTTCGCAGACCGGCTGTCTCGAAGGTCTGGTCAACTCCATTCCAGACCACCAAACCCATTTTGATTGGCACGGTAAAGCATCCATCATCTCCCAAACCTAATCCTGCTTCCGCCCTCTACTGCCTTGGCCGTCTTCAATCCACATCCACCCACGCTTCCTTCAAGGCGCTGTCGGAGTAGGGAGGTATCTACCCGCTGTTCCACTTAATACAGCTCGAAGCCTCAATCATTAGTTAGGTCACCTTCATCATGCACTTATCGTTAGTGGACAGGCAAAGTCTTAACACGCAAGGAAAACTGAAGTCCGTCCGACATCAACTATCGCTTCGGCACGAATGCTTACTCCTCTAGGCGCCATGGGCGTGTGTTGAACAGGTGGGCATTAACAGATTGAGAAACCCGATCAACGTAAACGGAGTAAAGACACACGCCCCGGCAAGACGCTCGGCTTTGAAAATGATATTCCTCAAGGGTTTCCGACAGTGCTTTTCCCCTTGGATGCACAGTACCGCCAACGCGACCTTTCCTCAATTGTCTTGGAACATTGTCCCCGATGTTTAACGTAATGGAGGTGTCAAAGAAAGGGGTTTTTGGTGGTTGAGAATGTGCTGGCATGTAACAAAAACCGAACGATCGCGATGGCTTACGCGTCAAGAGTACATTTGAGCGCCTCAGTCTCCTCCACAAACTCTACAGCCAACCGCGGATGCGCCGCAGTCACCATGAGTCAAAGGGCTGGCGTTGACCGAGGCAGGTATAATCATAAGAGGCAAGTGCTATTATTATTACTATTATTATCATTATCATCATCATCATCATTATACCACTACCCCGTACTAGTGCAGCTGGAATTAGACCCTCGCATCGGATACGCAGGGACACCACGACACGCAGATTATAGCGCTACTGCATCTCATGCTCTATGTACGACCTGAGCACATTTTCCCATTTGCAACTTCGATTTTGTGCGGGTTTCTTAGATGCCTGCTCATCAATCAGTCGTACATGTAAGTGATGGATGGCTTGCTGCCAATTATCCCCCATCCCCGGTGCTAACATGCTACGACCACATTGGGCATGCATGTGATTCGCACAACACCGCTTCTATAATGACTCTCCTCGCTTATCCGAAACAGGATGAATTACGCAAACCAATTGGCCAGACGAGACCTCCCAACCGGTCGCTTGAGTCACTACCAGGGATTATCACGCCTGCGGAGGATGCATATACATATCTCGCCTTGAAAGGATTTGCACCAAGATTCTCCCACGTATACTCCGTAGGGGTTACCGTTTTCTCACATCAGCTTTTTATGTAGACGATTTACAGGATGATATGAAGTGGGTGCCGAACGTAGACTGTTGTTTCAGTGACATCATATCACGCTCTGCTTATTATGTCAACGTAAGGTGGAGGCACCGTGCTGTTGTTTCTCAACAGATACATAATAGTCTCTTGTCACGCGAGTGACAATCCCAACTCCCTGGACGGATGGCATTTACAACCCTGTTTCTGTTCCTGGTCATGCGAATCTTCTCTTGTCGCCAGACTCCGGTGCAGGTGGGCTTGCAGGCGCTGCGAACTCGGCACAACGCTTCAATGAGCCTTGAATCAGCTGTGGAATGCGGAGCAGGTGGGCTGTCCATCAGCCGAATACGAGTCCGCCATGATATACCGTGTCAGACTTCGTGATGGAGCAAACGACATGGCCATAGCTGGCAGTGTCATGGCTTGTGGCAGCTACGTTCACTCAAGCGTCGTCATCCCTGGCCAACAGTACCGTTGATTCTGAAGCACAGGAGACTCTCCCACACGATTGTTGAGCCTGCGTCCTTGGTTGAGACACGGGAGGGCGGGCATGAACACAAAAAATGCATTGGCAATGATATTCATTCACCGGCACTAGGCCAGGGAACCTCGGTGCGACAGGTCGCTGCGAGCTGCATCGCTTATTTGCCTTTCTTCAGTTGAGCTGTGTCGTGTCATTTTTATGAACTCCCAGCTTTCTGCGGAGGTCGGCTTCGAGATTCAGCTTAGGACAACTCTGAGTATGTGCCGTATCACACACAATCTGCATCTGAGACACTTCAGGCCGGATGGCTTTGTCAACGTGGGCGCCGTCGAACCTCATCTGTTCATCTCTGCTTTTCGAAGCACCAGCTCAACCTAATGCCATCCAAGCATGTCGCCAGCTGCAATGATCAGAGGGTGCGATTATTAACGGACGAGATGATAAAATGGAACAACATCACACGCTCTTCCTTGAAGATGATTCGCCACCACCAATCTTAACGGCGTCGTGGCCAATGGATACTTAGGCGTATGGCTGGCATATTAGAATTCCTGCACAAACTCACCTTCTTCAACATCGCAAAGCCCCGGATGAGGTTCATGCCCTGGGATGTTGAAAACAGGGGTACGCTCCAACGGCCCCAAAAAATTCATGTCGAGCTCTAATCACTATGATTGGTTCCAACCAGCAAGAGCCAGTTCCCGTATACCCACGTCAGTCATCTGTTTGTGAGGCATCCTGTTACGAGAAACGATAGGGCAGGATGATCGTGCATGCCTTCCACAAATGGCAATTCGACGGAAAGTGACAAGGTACAGATTGAAGCAACTGAGACGGTCAAGCTTCCTTTGGCTTCTACTTGAGTCAGCCGTTTTGCGCACTTGTGAGGTCGGCGAATTGTCAATCTGCCAGGACAAGGGTGCCGACACAATTCCAGCCTCACATCGAGTACCTCACATCGAGTACGGAGTACCCCAGAATGGTTCTCTGGCCCATTGGCGATCGACCCCAGTGTTATCGACCAGGCACACGCCCCCAGGCTTGGGTGCTGGGGAATGGCACACCCCTTGCTGGTGCAGGTGCGAAGCCTTACCAGCAACCGATGTGAAATCCAACCAGCAACCTCTGACCCTGTTTATCGGTTGCCAGTCCGCAAAAGGAAGAGGAAGGGGGAAACGACGACGACTCGTGAAGCTGACTGGTATTTGCAGACCCATCATGACGCTCATTGGAGTGGGGATCCACAGGCAAAAGGTCATGAGAGAGTCTCAAGGACTTACACTACATGACAGCATCAGCATCAGGCAAGAATACCTAGCTTCTTGGCCTGAATACGATCATGGCTGTGACACATTGGAATTGCAACGGCGCCGAAAAGTAAGGATGGGAGATGGGAGGGGTTGGCTGCACGCACAGATGCATACCGAGTACATGATACCGAGTACGTGATGCAAGAAAGATGACGAGCCAAATTGGAGGTCCCAACGACGCCTGGGGTTGCACTTGTGAGCGAGCAGCACCGTGCACCACACAGTCTGCATCCAAGTGGAAACAAGGACCTATTAAATCCGCCGCCATTGTTTCGGTCATCAATCACGGTTTTGCCCCCTCTGAGCGCACAGTGATCTGACGCGCATTCCGCTTCCGTAGCAAATTCACCGCGTCGGTTCGGTTCCCATATCAGCATATCGGTACACTCCAAGTCCGTCGAAACCCTCACGCTGCACTTTGAGCAAGGGAACGGTGGCAGAGACATCAGGAAGTGGCCAATCAATCATGGACCATGAGGCCATAGAGCATGCATGCGATGAAGGTATCGCCAGCGCCAACAGGGCGGGCTACACACGCAAAAAGCACCGCCAATCGCAGCGGCAGTAATAATGAGCAACGTGTTTCACACTTCTCTCAGCCTCTTTCTAAGGCTGCTGACTCCTGAGTCCCGAGGCGCCCCTAGGAATGCTTCCCGCGAGAACTTGACGGATCAGAACTCACTCGATGACTGTTATTCGCTCAGCGTCGGTTTGTACTGGGCAATGGACACAGGCGCCGGGTGCCCGAGACATGGCTGTGGCCCCGTCTGCACCCCAAGTGCTATACATAGTCCAAGTGATCTGCATGTATCACTGGCCGGTCAATATTACCGTGACAATCTCCCCCAAAGGGCCAAAGAAGCGAAGGGGAAAATCCAGGTTTTCCCCATAAACCGTTGAATCCATCCTTTGGAGGCCTGCGTGCTTTCTTTGTCTTACCCTGGCTGGCGGTGTTTCTTTCTGAGACATGATTCGGCAGAGATTGCTCACGTTAGCCCAAACCGTCCAACTACCGTTGTGTTTGGATCGACCACCACAAGTAATGCATGGACTCCGTACAGAACCAAAGGGAGCCAAGGGAAACCAAACGAGATGCCGAGTGAATGAGACATGAATGACATGGGCATGGGGAGGAAATCCTCGCGGACGTTGGTTTACCAAAGAACAACAAACCATACTTCTGCCCAAGTTCGAGCGTAAGAGACAACGTCTGCCTCGGCCGCGAGCTGCGATCAAGCTTCCCCGCCAGGTTTCTCGACCTCGACACTGATTTTCGCTCGGGGGGATCGATCTTTGTCGAAGCCAGACGGATACAAGCTAGCGTTGTGTCCGAAATGCGACCCTAAATGAAGGCAAGTAGACGAAAAAAGCATCCATTAGCCACGACTGAAGGGCGAATCGAACCACCAGAGTTGCTGTACCAGAAAGAAACCTGTATAAAAAGCAATGAGGCCGAAGAATTGACCCCCCTGGGAACCTGGAGACTCGTTGCTCGGAGCTTGTGAGGGACGCTGCAGCAGGGTAGGCCACTTAGTTCTGGTGCTGGCGGTGGGTGACACAAGGGGGGGATGGAGGGTGGCTTCTCCCGTCAGGATGAGGTGCGTCATTTGAGGGGGCTACTGAATTGGTGGTGAGTTTGAAGGGTTTGTAGGTTGTGATGTGATGTGATGTTGGGAGGAGGGAAGAGGGGATGAGGGGTTTTTTTGCGGGTTGTTCATTTTTTTTCCAGATGCGATTTTACCCCCAGGTTCGCGTTTTTTTTTCATGACATGTCTGTACTGACGAGGGAGAAATGGGCGGTACTTCAAAGGAATGTGTGCGAGTGAGCTTGGGGCGAAGACAGACTTGAAGCGGAGGCTGGATTCAACGGTGATGAAACTTACGGACTTGATTTTGGACTTGACAAGTGGAGGGATAAGGACTAGAGATTTGCAATTTCTTCTTCTTCTTACGGCTTGTACGTGCCTGTTCAGGAGCAACTTGTCATGGACAGCGCCTACAAGGACTGCGGCTATGATCTCTTTTATTCAACATGAAATAGGTCCTGCGGGTTCGGACACGATGAAGCGATCCGAGCTTACTTTCGAAGGGACGTTTTCATAGTGGTCTGTTTTTGATCTTTGAACTCTGTTGTGCGGCTCGACGACTTACACAATGACTTACACAATGATGAATAGATGTTGAAACGCCCACCAGTCCGTCCTTGGCCTCGTCCGACTTGCTGCCCGATGTTATCACATTTGAGAGTGTGGCCTCCCGTTACTTGGAAATGCCTTCTTCCACCCTCTGAGAAGGTACCCTGGCCCGTTCGCCTTCACTTTGCCGAATACCATGTCTATATCATCTGATCAGAGGCGATCGTCACGTCAACGTTCTTCACGGGCCGCAGAAACAATGCGCTGGAGGATTTTTCAATAATACCGCCCCCAGTATCGACCAGGGAGATCTTCTCACATTCCTCGCTGACATTGCCTTCTCGGGGAGAGACGAGCATACAGCACTGCGCCGTCAACTATCCCATGAATTTTCGGACAAGTGCATGAGAGAGCAGGGACTCGGGAGCAGGAACCAAAGATGGTGTAATTTGTGGATCTCCTGATGAAGCGGCTCCTTCAACGGAGCCATCATGGTAATCAACGCGACACCTGATGCAGAGCTGCTAGCTATTCAAGAGGCTTTTCGAACTTGGAGACACTACCTGGCTTATTCAACTTTTTTGACATGTACGCAACGGGGTGCCAGTGACCTAGCACCTGTCCGCAAGACGGTGGTCGGTGTGCAACCACTGGGCTCTTGCTTACCACATGGAGAGGAATTTCTAGCTCCCGTTGGAATTCCATCCAGAGAGATTTTTGGGTGATGAGGAATTCGAACTGCATTGGAACAAAGTAAGTAATAATGCCGTCGTTCCTGCCTTGTGATGACGGGACAGACTCGGGCTCGTTTGCGCCTGTGTGTGCTGCATTGTGACAGCGACATCTGGACGGTCTAGAAGGATACGCACGAATGTCGAATTGCCCTGCGCGGCAGCCATTTGAAGTGCCGTCATGCCGTCATGCCGTCATGGGGATCCCGCGACGAGGCATCAAGTTCTGGCTTGTTCAGTGCCCCGTAAAACACGGTTGTTCCGGAACAGTAAACTCAAAACCAACTTGCAAAGCAAGCGCCGTGACCTCGGGCACATCGTAATCGCTTGTGCTACTCCTCGATGGCTTGTGTGGATGGATCTGCGCCATTCCCAAGCAAGCAGTCAACTATGTGAGAGTGGCCATTTTCGGAGGCAACGTGGAGCGGCGACATCGAGAACTGCCTGTGGCCAGGCAGCTGGTCGAATGGTATATGATGGTCATTTTCGTTTCGGACGCCCGTCATGTCCAAGCTGGCGCCGATTTCGTGCGTGATTCTGGGCGTGATTCTGTGCGCGATTTTGAGGGTTTCCATGTTTCCGTGCCTTCGCGTTTCCCATGGACACAGAAATCTCTGTGGGGAGAGTATCCACCCACTTATGGGTTCGCCATGGTATCTGCGAAAGCAAAAGAGCCACGGCCGACGCCGGCGAGTAAATGTCTGCAGATGGAATGAAAATGAGTACTCCATGATACTGGATTTCACTGGGGGGCTGATCAATTGACACAGTGGTAAATTCACTCAACACCTTGATATATATAGGGATACCTTTGTAGCGCTAAATGACTAGATTATATCAGGAGATGCCTGTTAGTCCAACCCATAACCTTGCGGCCTCAAAGAGATGGATCTGCCGGAGCTGGATAAGTCAAGGCCTCGTCTGTCTGTGGTGCGGCCAACGACGGCATTTCGTTTCGAACTTTGAACTGTGAAGAGGCGCATTAACCCTCAGACTGCAAGAGGCTTGCTATCGTTCGATGTCTGATTCGAAATATGAATCAAAGTCTAGCCTGAGAGGAAGGAAGCTCCTTGTTTTATTCTTGTCCATTTACCATTTACCACACATGAACCCCACCATCATCTCAGCAGTGAGCACAACTCGTCAACAACACGTCAACAACACGTCAACAACACGTCACAACCGAACCGCCCTTCCCCGCGGTGACGCGGCGTTTCAAAGTGCTCATACATTCCAACTCTCGAGCTTCTTTCGCCATGAAAGACCGAGATGCCGACGAGGACGGCAAGGTCACCGCTACATTTGCTGATACAGCAGGCGATGCAGTAGGCAAGACCGAAGATGGGCCTGACGAAGACAGCGACGAGGACGCAAAATCACTCGAGGTAGGCATGACTGTCTCAATTCTCTTGCCCCCGGGGCAACCACGACATGTGCAGCGCTGATGACGACAAAGGTGACCTTTGATCCCTCCAATCCGTACCGCCGAAAGAGCTCCTCGTGACGTCAGAAGCTGTTCTGCCACACAGCCATCGTGTCACCTCCCGGCGCGATCAGTGCCTAGTTCACCAGTTCCTTGACAACCAGCGGCGGGCGAACGCAGCTGCAAGCGACCCAGGAAGCAAGCGATACCATGCGCACCCCATCTACGCCAGCCCGGACGAGCACGACGAAAACGCCCCGAGTCTCGCCAACAAAGGCCAGGACAAGCTGGTCGAGCCCAAGCACAAACCGCGACAGCTCTCACGCGTCGAGATCGACCACACAAGTCTCGATGGCGATCAAGTTGGACAAGCCGACCAGGAAGCGTGGGCGCACGAGATGACCAAGAGCATGTCGTCGCAAATGGATCCGACAACGTACGATGATGTCCACAGTCGCATGCTGACCAAGAAGCAGCTGAGCGACATGGCTTGGGGCGTCCGCGAGCTTAGTCGAAGGCTGAGCAGCATGAAGATTCGATTCCGCGTCAGGACCATCTTCCTTCTTACCAAGATCTACGATCAAGACCTGATACCAAAGACCAGAGAACTGACAAAGTGGCTCTTGGATAAGGAGCGTGATGTCCAGTACGTCGTCTACGTACAAGACAAGCTCAAGACAAACAAGAAATTTGATGTGGCGGGCATCATAGACGAGGTGTCCCCGGCCTACGCCGCCAACGGTCATGTTGACTTGGCCGCTGCCAAAGAGGGCATTGCACGACGCCTCAAACACTGGGATGAACCCATGTGCAAGTCTCGACCACACATGTTCGACTTTGTCATCACACTGGGAGGAGACGGGACTGTCCTTTACGCAAGCTGGCTGTTCCAGCGCATTGTCCCTCCCGTCCTGAGTTTTGCGCTGGGTAGCTTAGGCTTCTTGACAAAATTTGATTTCGAGGATCACAGGCGCATCCTGGGTTCCACCTTCAGCAAGGGTGTCACCGTCAGTTTGCGCCTTCGGTTCGAGAGTACTGTCATGCGAAGCATCAAGCGAAAATATTCTGATGATGAGAAGGAGTCTGGGGAGGATGATGACGAGCGTCATCGACGTAGGGATTTGGTGGAAGAATTGATTGGGGAAGAGAGAGAAGACGAACACACGCACCGGCCAGATGGGACCTTTGAGATATTGAACGAAGTGGTGGTGGATCGCGGTCCAAATCCGAGTGAGTACACGACCAGACAGACCATTTCGCATCAAATTCCTTGACTACCAAGGCTGAAAATCTGACTACGTGACTTCTTGTAGCCATGTCGTATACCGAGATTTTCGGAGACGATGAACACTTCACCTCTGTCCTCGCCGACGGTATCTGCGTATCGACTCCCACCGGATCAACAGCTTACAACCTCGCAGCAGGAGGTTCACTGTGTCATCCCGAGAATCCCGTCATGCTCGTAACATCAATTTGTGCGCACACGCTCTCGTTTCGCCCCATCATCCTCCCGGACACGATTGTCCTCCGCGTCGGAGTACCATATGCCGCTCGGACAGCATCATGGGCGAGTTTCGATGGCCGCGAGCGCGTGGAGCTCAAGCCCGGAGATTATGTGACCATCAGCGCGAGCCGATTCCCCTTTGCATCTGTGCAGACTGAGGGCCGGCGCAGTGAGGATTGGGTCAATAGCATCAGTGGCAAGTTGGGGTGGAATACAAGGCAGAAACAAAAGGATTTCGAAGAGTGGTGAGGGCGGTCATGGGTTTCGACACGCTTTTGCTGTCATTGGCGTCGGGGACGTGGCGATCTACTGGCGTAATGTGGATGTATAACATTTTTTTGGGGGATAGTAGGAGTTTCTGCATAGATTGGGTGATTTTTTCTGATTGGCTTCGCAATCGAGTTGACGAATATGCGAAAACACGCATCTGCCAGACAAGTTCGCCGGCATTACTCAAATACACGGTATTGGATCGTTGTAATTCTTCGTAGATCTCAACAGGAGGCAATTGACACATCAATGGGGAGCTAAATGAACTACATAAATGAACTACACCAAGAATAATCCTAATGTGAAAGCGTGTTCTAGCATGTCAACCCAACTATTATGATGCATCAGTAACCCGCATCAGCATAGGCAATCCAATCCTCGTTGCTACCACCAAGTAACTTAGCCTCCCGGCTCGGCCGAAACAAAAAAAGGGGGGCGGACATGCATCATCATTCATCGCCTTCTCGCCCACACTAAAGCTTCAAGCATCCTTGTCCCAACTTGTCCTTCTTCAGGATCCCATCACAATACACATCTTCTCTCGGCCAATTTGTCGTCCCAAGAACCAGACTCACCCACCACACCAGAACCCCGATTGATTCCCTCGTTCGCGCCACCCCCCCCCCTCTCCCTTCCCCGCGCGCACTCGGCAGCCCATCATGGCCGAGCCACCCCCGACCTCTTCGACACCACCACCATCGTCTCCCTCCTCGCAACCGTCGCCATCGTCCTATTCGCATACGGCGCGTCCAAGGCCGTCCTCCCGCCCTCCACCGCCACGGCCCCCGATTCCTCTTCATCTGGCACCTCGCCGACGCGCTCTGCCACCTCATCCTCGAGGGCAGCTTCCTATACCACTGCTTCTTCTCCTACGTCGTGCCCCGCGCGGACACGGACGTCGCGAGCCTGTTCCCCACGCCGTACAACTTCCTGGGGCGGGAGAGCAAGAGGATCTACGGGCCCCAGAGCGGCGGGGCGAACCCCTTTGCGCAGCTGTGGATGGTGTACGCCCGGGCCGACAAGAGGTGGGCGGGCATTGACCTCGGCGTGGTGAGCCTCGAGCTCCTGACGGTGTTCTTCGACGGCCCGGTGGCGCTGTATGTTTGCTACTTGATTGGCAAGCAGAGTCATGAAGCGTACTTCTGGATGATTGTCCTTGCTACGGCTGAGCTGTATGGTGGTATGCGTCCCTTTCCTTTCACTTTTCTCCACCCCTTTCGAGGCGATATGGAGTGGATGTCGCTGACTTGGTGTGCGTGGTGATTAGGTTTCATGACGTTTTGCCCCGAGTGGTTGACGGGTAATGTGAACCTTGATGGAAGCAACTTCATGTACATGTGGGTATATCTGGTCTTCTTCAACTGTCTTTGGGTCGTCATTCCGTTTTACGCCATGACATATTCGTACTGTCAGATATCCAATGCATTCGCGGCACAAATTGTGAAAAAACGAAACTAGGACATGTAACAAACTTCCATCGTTGTCAAATGGATGTACGATATTGTCAAACTATCACGATGATTACCTTGTCTATCTTATACTGATTGGAACAAGGGTTTACATAATCACGTTCATACACCAAGTTCTCACGGACAATAAGAGTTGAGGCAATATCTCTTGACTTATAACTTATCTAGGGGTATTGTGCGTTGCAATTGTGTTTTCTCCACCACCAACCATGTCTACTTCCGTCACCCAATTTCCCTCCACCGAAAGAGCGATTAGATCTGCTGCTTGTGAGCCTCGGACTTGGCGTCGTGCTTGCTCTCGCTGGCCTTGTCACCAAGAGCATCCTTGGCAGCCGAGGCACTAGACACTTTGAATTAGCAAAGACTCGGAAAAGAGGTTGCGAGAAAAATGAGGGGACGACAACGTACCGAGTGCCGATGGAAGCGTTGGAGTCCTTGGCGACCTCCTTGTTGGCCTCCTTGGAAGCACCGCTGGTGGCCTGCTGGACGGTCTCAGAGACGTAGTTAACACCCTGCTTGAGAGACTCCATTGTGATGTGTGGTGGTCTTGTGAAAGAACTTGTGTGTATTTTTGAGTGGTTGTTATTGGTCGGGGTATGAGTGTAATGGGACTAGAAGGGATGATGATGAACAGAGAAAATGTGGTAGCAAGTCAGCTCCCATATGGTTTATATAAGAAATTTTTGGCCTGGAGCCACTCAGCCTCATCAAGAGGGATCTTTCCCGATCTCTTACACGGGGAGATACATCCACATGATCAGATTCAGGATGGATTGCGTCATGGACAGCCGGCAGCGTTCAACAATTCCTGAGCTTTCAAGGAGGAAAGTGGTGGCGGGGTATAAGCTCCGGTGATTGGATTGTCTAGGCACATGTGGATACGATATGGCCTGCATTTGTCTATTTTTGACGAAAGGCACGGGTCGGCAATCCCGGGCCAGAAGCCTGTCCTGTCATAAAAAAACAGCTCTCCCCAGTCTTTCTCGTCTCGTCCAATCCAGGAGTGACTTGAGCTTCAAAAATGACGTCGATTCTCCTGTTGGCTTGACGCGCGTTGGCATACATACCGGGAAGCCCAAGGCAACCGGCAGCCCATCGTCATGGACAGGCCAGCCCTCACTCTCAACCGGATCACCACAATGGAAAGAAGACTTTGTGCTCCGTAAATGAACAAAGGCCAATCACCATCTTCACTTGGAGTCCCGGAGTCAAACGTCCGCGCAGGCAACCGGATCTCGATGCAACATCAGCAGCTACTGCAACCAA
This sequence comes from Epichloe scottii, assembly GCA_021950295.1. Lineage (NCBI taxonomy): Eukaryota > Fungi > Ascomycota > Sordariomycetes > Hypocreales > Clavicipitaceae > Epichloe > Epichloe scottii. The sequence goes on along the minus strand of CP083247.1, from coordinate 3,323,862 downwards.
TGGACAACTTCAGCGAGGTGTTCCACAAGGAAAGCTCGCGGCTGCGGGCAGCTGCCCTCACACCTTGCCATGCGTCATATGCCAGAAAGCAGGCAGCTTCCCCGCCCCCACCAACTTCACAGACGTTGCGGCGTCATTCCTCCGTAAAGTGCTGGCTATCGATAACAACGCAGCCAGACGAAAATGAACGCTTCATCAAGACAAATGACGCCGTCTTGTTGGCACGAGGCACATTTCAATCTATCATGGCGTGGAGGACTGCCTGAGAAAAATGCATCGAACACGCGTTCCATTGGCTGCCAACACTGCTGGTCTACGAGGACAATGACGGCATGAAGAATTGTGCATTGGACAGGATTGCAATTAGATCAAGACACTACAAGATGGAGCAACTACAAACCGCCAGTTCTTCTTATTCATCTCAACGCTTGGAGGCAGTCTCAAATGAACCTAGCGTAAAAAGCCGCGATTGATTGATGATGCCGGGTTTGTATGATGGACGGGCCGAGAGTTAAGTAAAGAAGTTTTCAGTGTCTCATTGACCACGTGAAAGGGATATTGATCATCGCAAAAGAGTTTCCGAGAACGATCAAGACCGCCTCACACCAGTTCATCGCCGTCAGAACTCATTGTTACGCAGGGTTTGGCCTGGAAGAACAGCGGCGATACGAGTTTGCGAGAGCGGCGAGGCATTGATACTATCGGGGAACGATCACCTGGGAAAGTTAACATCCCATAGCATTCTCCTGTGATTTTGCAGGTGCTTCACAGCGCGCCATCGTGGACAAGCACGACTAACCTTAATGGACGAAAGACGGGAACGCTTCCAGAATCGAGGGCAGTAACACTAGCTTAGACTTCAGCATGGCCGACATGCAGTCGAAGCCTGCCAGAAAAGGGTTCATCCGGAACCTGGCGATCTCTATGAACGGGTTTGGCTGATCACTGCAATCTTTTGAAAACGGTAAGGCTATAATTGCGTACCGACAGGGGCTAGCCTCCAATAAAAGCATTAGGATTGAAGGTACAGAGCGTGCACGCTTAATCTATACTATAAAGCTTGTCCCTAAAATCTCAGAGCTATAAAGAGCTACATTGCATCCCATAGCTATATCAGGTCACTAAAGGTCGCATAAGGTCTCGCGCGTAATAGCCCTCTAAGCCTCCTTACCTTTACACCTTCTGTGCCTTATTCAAGTGATTTTTGTCTGGGGAGAAGAGAACATTACAGGTTTGAGGGGTGCCCCAATACGCTAATGTGGATGACGCGATATTACGAACCTGCATTATAGAACGAAGAGCATGAATTGAGGAACCGGCATGATGAAGTTGACGAAAGAAGTCCAAGTAATCCTTGACATATAATACACTGTTTTCGGATACGTTGCTTCGGCTACATTTTGGTGATTTTGTCCGTGCGATGTGACTAATCCCCCTTGGGACGGCGACATTTCTTTACGGAGTTGTCAGTGCGTCGCTATGGGCAAATCAAGTATCGAGAACTACTGGGCACAAGAAGGGGTAATCATGGCCGCGATGGACTGTTCAAAGAAGGCAATAATCTGACACACAATCACCATTTCAACAACCAGACGCGACCCAATATGTACAAGGCTTGTTTCAAGTCGTCTAGTTTGGGCAGCGACCATTCCTGTTACGGCTTAGCGCCCATGGCCGATCCAACCTACCCGTCTTCGAAACTTGGACGTGTTCCAAGATTGCTTCAACATCTTTGGTCCCAAACAGCCACGCACAGTGAGTTCTGACTTCTGGACAGCTCTGGCGTCAAATGCAAGGCCGGAAAAGATGCGGGCAGTTGTGTGCATAGCGTTCCCCTGGTCGGGCAGATCATGCGACAACTTTCCCCATCCTGGAACATCACCATCCAAGTTTGCCCATCAACCGAACCTGGAACTCACGCCGTCGCCGCCACGTCTATGCCATACGTCCACGGAAAGAGAACCTCCTAGTTCCCCGGCTGAAGACTTCTGACAAAACTGAGATCGACCTCTCCTTTAGTCTCCTTTAGCAGTGACTCGGCTTAGCGCCGTCCCGGATTGCGCGTCTTGGTCCCTGAGCTGTGGTCCCTTGCCATCATGGTGTCAATCAACGTCCAAGCCACCAAGGTTCTCGAGCTCGCCATCGATAGTACTTGGATCCTCCCCCGCGTTCATCTTGTGTGTTTGTGACTTTCTGTAACTTTTCTGCACCGTGGGAGTTTATACTTGCTGCTTTGTTCTTCGGCCTCGAGCCCGGGGTTGATCCCCATATTCTCTTCTTACCTGTCACTTGCCTTCATCCACTTCAAACCGTGTTTGCGACTTTCTGGACGGCTGCTGAGCTCGGTTCAAGTTGTTTTTGTTTCTTCACCATTGCGAACACCATCTTTGCTGACGTCGTTTCTTTGCCTTGCCCCGGACATCAAACGTCTGCCTTGTCCACTTCCCCTCTGTTTTATAATCCGTCTTTGGGGGAAATTCTTGTTTGGACGCTTCGTTGTACTCTGTTTTCACTTCAACGTCGCGATACGATTTTTTTGTTCCCGAGTTGCATCGATTCCTCCGTCGTGTTGGATGTTCTCTGCCCTGCCGGTTGTGAATAGGTTCCGACTACTCAGCCAAGGCATTACGCCTTTTTCTATTCCTCTCCACCATCATCTACCACCCACCGAAACGCTCTCAGCATTTTCCCTTGATTTTTAGAACCGCCGACGAAGAAGAAGTGGAGGAGGAGGGAAAAGAAACCCCGAGAGATTTGAACAATGGACGGCGCTGGCTCATGGTGGCTCGAGTCGTCGCCGGGTGAACTGCACCCAAGGCTGCCACAGCTGTCTGGCTCGCCTGACGGTTTTGACCATCGGTCAAACAGTTCCTCGGCATTTATAAACAATTTGCGATTTCAGGCTTCCAAGTCGATTCGTACGTCGTTTGTCATTTTGGCGAGTTTTAATGCTTTGACAGCGGCGGCAACAGCTGCCGGGATATACTGGGACTGTTACAAGAGCTCGAGGAGGAATGATCCCGATTTTAGGTTCAAGTACGTCGAAAATCCCCCAATTCTCTCACTCAAAAGACAAGAATACATTCTCTAACCCTGATGGTATAGAACGTCGTTCTGGAAATTGGTCGGCTCTGCTGAGATCTTCCCTTTCATGTTGTCTTTATCGATAATTGGCCAGAGCATCACCTTTGCCGTCGTTCAATCTTTTGGGCTGCAGTCTTCTTTGATCCTGGGCTGCGCACCCTCTCACAAACGCTCCTTCCTTGTATGTAAAACTTGTTTTTTTGTTCTTTGAAACACAATGTTCCGTTACTAACAATCAGAATCAGCCTTTTTAATGGTGCCGTACATGCAGTTCACATTCGGCGTGGAGGCGACAATCCAGGCTCTCCGCCCAAACAACACGTTTTCTCCCCGTAATAAATGGAGCTTACAGGCGTGTCTAGCAGTCCCTCTGCTCGGATCAATAGGAACCTACGTTCTGACTCGATTTGTACTTCCGTCCAACTTCTGTTTCGCTTCTCTTGTCTTCTTTCTGAGACGTTGGGCTCTTGGCTGTTTTGGTATCATTGTGGGAATTGCCTCTACGCTTCTGGTGGGTAGTGGCATTATTTTCCATCGACTGTACCAGGTGCCTGGAATTGGCGAGCAACAAAGGATCACGGCATCATGGATGGCGTGGTTTATGGCCTTGGGTGGTATCTCGATGGTGAGTTGACGCAAACAAAAACCAGCGATTTGACGTGTGCAGACAGGCAACTAATTTCTCATCCCAGTCAATAACTGCCCCATTCTTTTTCTCGGTCTCTGCCGACGATGGCTCCCAAATCAGCACGTTGCAGTCGCAGTTGTCGATGGCAGCCGTGGTAACAGTCAACCTTAGTGGGATATATACCGGCATCCTATACGTACTTTTGCGATCAAGTAGGCTCGGCAAAATCGGCCCCAAAGGCTATCACGAGTTTGATTCTCGACGCTCTGTGAGACATCCTAGGACGAGGAAGCTACATAGCTTCGTTTTCACCAAACAGATGGAACAACCTGTGCCGGTGCCTGCAAGATTCCCAAAACGTCGAGCCACCGACTACTATTCCCAGACAGGCATTGAAAATGCAGCAGCCGCCTCCGATGCAAATAACAAAGATGGGAAACAAAATATTGTCGCAGCCACACAGCCCTTTACAATTGGGGTCGCAACGACGTCGAGCGCCACCACTCCCGCCTCTCAGCAACAATATGCCCGGAAGAACTCATACAATTTCTTCCCCCGCGACACTGCGCCAGACCCCAAATCCACATACATGCTTCCCGCCGCAGCTTATGCCCCTCGGGCAATGACGTGGGCCTCACAGACCCATTCGCCGACGAGATACCCGCTCCTCCGACCATATGGTTTTCGGGGGAGGGCGCGATCGCGACTCATCATTTGGCTCCTCATCGGCCACCGTACCGATCGGTCTGCGCGTCTCCAACATTGACAACATGCCCCCTGTTCGGTCCTTTTATCAGATGGCCCCCACTGCAGTATCGGGACGTCGCAGCAGCCCCGAGTCTGCCGTTCCCGTGCCGCCCATCTCGAGCTCTCTGATTATTTCGGATACCGATGCCGAAGAAAGCAAAGATAAGCAACTTCCACCGGTACCACTCGATCTCACAAAAGTATCGAATGAAAAGAACGGCGAGGCTCCTCAGGAAGAGCTACGGCTCAGTCCGACGGTTTTCAGTCCGCAAAAAGCAGTGGGCAAGAGCAAGGGAAAAGCACCCAGCCCAGGAGCTAATCCGACCGGACGACAGAACTGGACGCCAGAGAGCCAATCCCGAGTCAATGAAGCGGAATGGATATGAAAGAAATCAGGACTGACAACGAACAAGACAAGACAAAACAAAACAAAAGATAATAATGATACCTTTTTCATGTGCCAGAACTGGCGGCGATTCTGATTTCCCCAGCCAAATCGATTCGTCTGTCGAGCCATGGGATTCCATGAGCCAACGTATTCGCGATTATGTGGCCTATTGCGCAGTGTGACGGGAGAATGCAACTGATCGGCGAAACCACCATGGGAGACGCAACCATTACAGTTGAAACCAACGCCTTTTCATACGATTTCACTCGATTTCATTACGGACATGCCTAAGGTGTCGTCTGCAAATACAATGTGGCAAATGCAAGGGTACGCGACACACAATTCATTATGCCCGGTAAACTGCCTGTTCAGCAAAAGAATCTATATAGCCGGCGTCCAGAAGCGACGGAGCGACAAGCACGCAGAAGAGTATAACGCCGCTAGAATTTGATTCATCGTCAGTATTATATGCATGTGACGCCGCTTTACGATGCACGTCCTCGCTCCCTCTAGATGAGCTGCGTACCGAGAATATACACACACGATGCAAACCCAGCAAATAAACACTTGTCCTCTTCCCCGGATGACCAGCGCTTCAACGACCCTTCTTACCCGTGTCTTGTACTACTTTTCTTTCTCAGCCCAACTTGACCTTTCCGACCCTCGCCAATTCCCACTTCTCCCACCCAGCCTGGCACATGTCCTCACAGACCACCAAGTCTCGCACCCGCAGCGCCCTCGCCAGCGGCAGCTCCAGGCCCCGCGCCAATAAGCCCGTATGCCTCACCACGCTCGTCACCCCAAAGAAAAGCAAAGCAAGCAGGACACCCACCGCGCTGCCCACAAGGACCTGCCTCGGCGTATGGTAGTTCAAGTATATCCTGCTCCAAGCCGTAGCGGCAGCCACGCCGCCCGCCGCAACGCTAATAGCCGTTCTCTCCAGAAAAGACCACGGCCGGCCATGCCCATGTCCATGTGCCTGTCTGTCCGCGCTCGGCTTGTGACGAAGAAGGAGGAACAGGGCGAGGTACACGCTCCAGAAGGCGACGAACTGCGCATGCGAGCTGGGCATGCCGTAGCCCTTGCCGTGGATCCTGCGCGGTCGCTCCTCTTTGATGAGGCGCTTGAGGAGGAAGTTGAATGCCTCGCAGCCCATTTGGCCGGCGAACATGAAGAGGACCTCGACTTCACGCGTCGAGAGGATGAGCGTGGCGTAGACGATGCACAGGGCTTGGGGGAGGAGGGCTAGGTATGCGCAGAGGAGGGAGATGGGATCGTCGGGGTCCTGAGCGTGGGGAAGTTAGTATGTTTTGACTTGGGAGAGAAGAACTTGGGGGGGTTTAAATAATTTTTTTTTTGCAGCACATACGTAGTAGACGTGTGTGACGGAAAGAGACGCAAGAGGGGCGGTGTCGTCAGTCATGGTGGTGGTTCTGGGGAGATGCAGGATTTATGGATCAGTGGCTTCTTGGTCGGCAGGAGCTATGGATACATAGCTGGTGTGCAGTCCGTAGAGGAGGGAAAATATTGTCAAGGGCGCCTGGTATGATTTGTGAGCGAGCACGTTGGTCGGGGGCTCTGGCTCGTTATCGTGATGATGTCAGAGGGGGCGCCGTTGGATCTAAAAGGTTGGTGTTGTGCGTTGGAGTGGCAGATGGGGCGCTTAGGGTTCTCACCGCCTGCTGTTTTCCGGTGATGTGGGGATTTGGTGACGCCCCTCGGCGCTTTATGGTTGGATGAATCATTGTCATCGAGTTTACGAAATTTAAGCTGTGCAAATCACTCGGTCGCTGGTGAAGCCGGAACTTGGACTGTCGAGCCTGGATACCTGCAAAGAAAAAGAAGGAAAAAAAAGAGTTGATATTGCGACCAAAGTGGGCTGCGGAACCGAAATCACCTTGGAAAGAAAGAGTACTCCGACCAGCTTCAAAGGCGCGACATTTCGAGCCCCAACTCGGCCCGTCTTACTCATGCACTTACTTGATCTAGGCACTCTGGATTTGGAATTATGGCAGCTTCTTGATGTTTTCCTCCTCCGGAAAGCTCTGCCATCTTAAAGTTTCCCGTCAGGAACACTAGGAGAAAAGGCACGCCCAAGGCAGCAACCCCCGTCAGCTTTCTCATCCACAAGCACCCCTTGCCATGGACAATGCGGGCGACGACGACCCTCGGTTCATGGAGCTCGAGACCCTCGAGGCCATCTTTCCCGAGATACGGCACGCGCACCATGTTCCAGCCCCGAACGTCGGATACGAACACAAGTATACGTTTGAACTCGACCTGCCTGTGGAACCGGCACAGCCTGTCACTGTCGTCTTCCCCGCTGCGTCTCTGATAACGAGCGGCACGGCGGCGCCGGAACCTGTTGATACCCTTCTCGTGTCTCACCTGCCTCCGCTGTCCTTGCGGATCACACTTCCGGATGGATACCCTTCGGACGAAGCGCCTCTCGTTTCTCTTTCCACGGCACCTCAGTGGCTTGCCAGCGAAACCTTGCGTGCTCTGGAAGAGGATGGGCCGCGGCTGTGGGAGGAATCGGGCAGAGACATGGTCGCGTACACGTACGTTGACCATCTGCAGAGGAGGCCCAGAATATATTCGGGACCATCAGCCCTGAGGGAACTTTGGAGGTAAACCCGGAGCATAAGCTTGCCGTGTTGGATTTCGACATCAATGCGAAGAAGGCGGCGTTTGAAAAGGAAACGTTTGAGTGTGGGATATGTTTGGGTGGGTTATTTCGTCTTTTCTCTCTCTTTGTTCTTTCTTTTGTAGCTTCCTGTGCAGGTCCCGCCGTTGAGTATGGAAACGACCCGTGCTAACACGTCACAAGACCCCCAAAAGGGCACAAAGTGCCACAGAATGATGGACTGCGGTCACATATTCTGTCTCCAATGCCTTCAAGACTTTTACAATAATGCCATAAAGGAAGGGAGCATCTCTACAGTACGCTGCCTCACGCCCAACTGCGCCAAAGCCAGGGCTTCCGGTTCGGCAGACAGGGTAGGCAAGTCCAAGACCTTCATCAGCCCAAGCGAACTTCTCCAGGTTGGTCTCACCAAGGACACGGTTAAGCGCTACGTGAACCTGAAGTACAAAACAGAGCTTGAAGCCGACAAGGACACCATCTACTGTCCCCGCCAGTGGTGCAACGGTGCTGCCCGGTCCAAGAAACACAAGAAACCAGAGGGTTTGGATTTTGCAGAATCAGCCGGCGATGAGATCGACGACACCCAAGACGAGAGTCAAGACAGGGTAATTGACAACAAGACGACGACAGAACGCGGCAAAAAGGTCAACAAGAAATTCGACCCTGCCGACCTCTTGTGTATATGTGAAGATTGTGGGTTCGCCTTTTGTAGTCGCTGTCTGCAAACCTGGCATGGGGAATTCGTCCGCTGTGCGCCGAAGCGGAACAAGGACGAATTGACAGAGGAAGAGCAGGCTTCTCTAGAATATCTGCAACTGCACACGAGCCCTTGTCCTACGTGCAGTGCTCCGGCGCAAAAGACACATGGCTGCAACCACATGATCTGTTCGCGATGTGACACCCACTTCTGCTACCTGTGTTCTTCGTGGTTGGATCCCGCGAATCCATACAAGCACTACAACCAACAGTCAGATGGAAAGGTCACATCCTGTTACATGCGACTCTGGGAGTTGGAAGGTGGCGACGGAGATGATGTCGGATTGGGATTTGTCGGAGGCCGTGGCCCTGGAGGAGGCGATGCTGCTGCTGCAGAACCAGAGGAGCTGATGCAGATTCCCGAAATCGAGGAGCCAGATACAGAAGAGGAAGAAGACGACGCGGCGCCTCCGCAGCACCCAGTCGATCCCAACGGCAACCCCAACCCCATCGCTGTAGCCCGCGAAGCACCCCTTGTTCTACGTGTAATGGACAACCGACCCCGTCGAGAGCCAGCACCCCAACCACCGCCTCCTCCCGATCAAGACAGAGCACGCGGACGTGGACACGCACAACCTCGGGGAGGAGCTCCTCGTGGGGATATCCGCGGCAGAGGAGGGCACCACGGCCCTCCAGCTCGAGCAGGAGGTCACGACCGGCCCCGAGGTCAGCATCAACCAGCGCCGAGGGAGCAAGACCCATCGGCCGCGGCGCCGCTGCTGCCGCTGCCGCCCGTGAACAGCGACCCGTTCAAGACGAACCCGTCGCAGGTGCGTTAGACCCAGCTCAAGAAGCCTGGGTACGGCGCTTCGTACAAATGGCGCTCATAGACGCCGAGGACCAAGTCGACGGGGAGACTCTGACTCTGACGACGGCAACTGGCAGATTCGGCAATAGCCAGCTACTCTACGGAGTACGGAGTACGTGGAGCCATGTACGGAGTAGACATGAGTCATTTCACGCACTGGAACCTAGAATGGACCATGTACATTTTTTCTCACGGGTCCTCAACACAGCACATGTGCTTGGTACGGAGTACAGCGAGTAAATCTCATTATTCCAAGCTCGGGCACTGCAATCCGCCGGATCATTTGCCATCGTACGACGCCAAAGTATCAAGCTTTTGCGGCATCTACGGAGTACGGAGTACATGTACTCGATCTCAACGGGGTCCCGTTGGACCCCACTTATATTCCCTAGATAGAAGCGCGATTTTCAAGAGCGATTAGATTCAATTGTCGTGAGCTCGCCGTGATTCGTGCGACATTGAAAGGATTCCGGAATACTTGGAATGGCCCGAAAGGATAATGGAGGATGGGGTGCCGGACAGCAAGACCCGAATAGGATACTCCATGTGCCCTGTGATGGAAGTTGGCATATGACTTATATATAGAATATTACTCCGTACCAGTTGAGCGGCAAGGACATCGCATCCGCAGGGTTTGTTTGTTCCACCACCCTAGGTCCCGCGTTCTACATGGAATAGACGAGACATTAAATACCGCAACGCAACATGCATTTCATTTCGGTATGAAAAAAAAGAAGAGAAATTTGGGGGGGGGGGCGGGAGAAAAGAAAGGAGTTGGCCAAAAGGCGCATTGGGATAATGGGCAATCTGGGCAACACACCAGTCGGAACTTTTGGTCTACAGAACGTACCATCGGGCGAAGCTGATGATCTGTCACACTGCGCGGGTCGAACAATGGAAACTGGCACGGCTGCTGTTTTCCTGTTTTCCTGTTTCTGCAGACGGACGGAGCGGCAGCTGGCTGGGACCAGGCGCCTCTTTTGAAATAAGAGGGGGGAAATACTTGGGTTGCCTCTCCGGATGGGGAAGGAGGCTGATGAGCAGGCCGAACCGACATGCGATGCGGGACGGTGCGGGACGGGACCACCACGGCTTCATGCTCATGCTCATGCTCATGCTCCATGAGCTCATGCCCCATGTAGCCCTGCCGAACGGCGTACGTGGGGAGGGAACTGGGGACTGTTTTCTTTCTCTGCTGGACAGGAAGCGAAATGGCCTGCTTGATTGGGGGCCGTTACCAGACGGGTAGGTTGTGCAAGCACGGCAGAGTATATGTGCGGCGAAAGCGCGGCAGAATAGGGGTCCGGCGTGTTCATATAACAATCAACCAGTTACAGGGATCCCATGTCATTACGCACCGTCGAGGCGCGAGACTGCAATGCTATGGGCTCATGTGTACATAGGTTCAGACCGGCATGCTGGCCCAAATCGAGTCATGATGGCAGTGACGACGTATCAGAGCAATTTCTCCAAAGTCAAAGCAAGACAAGAAAGCGCGAAACGCGAAACGAGACTTGGGTTTTGGATAGATTGGAATTGTTCTTGGAAGGAACAAGATCTGCACAGATGACTCGAGCAAGGGCGATGATACGAGAAAACTTGTCATCTCCCTTGAGACCCATGTAAAGGTAATCATTATTATTAATGTTCACGGCACCTTCCGACACCTTGACACTGCGAACAAGTAAAGCAAGTAATGCTATCCATCCGGCACCGTCGGCTGTGCCTGGAGTTTCGGACAAGCACATGCGGAAAAGGTCCTCAGCAGCAGGTTCTCAGGGTCTCCGAGTGTCAGAAGTACATGTTCGGGCACGGCAGTCTCCATAGTAATCAAACACGGATCCTTGGGCAATTATTATTACCCCAAGGCCAGAAGTTGGAGTGCCGACACCGACCAAACAATCCGTCAAGGTAATGTTGCGTTGCGTTCAAAAGATTGGCCTCCTCGCCAAATGGCCTCTCTTGACTAGATAGGATTGACAACTTTTCACAGTGAGTGCCTTGAATGATTCGGGCCTTCCAAAGCAAAAGACAGGCCTGGCTCATTGACAACGGGGGTGGCGTGGCGTGGCTGCCGCAGCTTGGTCAAGAGCCTAATCCGTACTCCGTCCGTACGGAGTACCGGCTGCCGCTTCTTGCATCTTTTGCGAGCCGATCGAAACCTTGTTTCCCTTGTTGTTGTTGTTATTATTATTGTTGTTTTTGGGTGTGTGTAGTCTTCATCACAAGGTTGCTGCCGCGGCAGTCTCTCGGGAATTTGGCACCCACCCCCTTTTCTTGCCTGGTTGCCCGAACCGGACTAACTTCATTGCCGTTCTGCGAACACTGTTATACTAATTTTGCCAACTGTTTGTGGCAATAGCATTTCCACCACCGGCCGCTTTGGCCGCGAATCATTTGCTCAGGTGGCGGACGACTACTGACTGAGGCTGGTGGGATGACCTGACCCGTTTCGCCCTTTTTCCCTCTCCGGCCGGGCGCATGATGGAGGCTGAGCTGCTATTTCCTTTGACGCCGTCCTTTTCTTATCCGAATGAAACTTGACTCGGACCCGAAGTCACGGAGAACCAGTGGCTGACTCCCTTTAGCCTGTCGGATATGTCCTTGACAGAATGCATCACACGGACAATTGCGCATGTGCCATTATTGCCTGTTTTCTCCTAGGTTCTTCACACACAAGGTTGCATTGCACGTTGTGTCAGTGGCTATAAGCGCCGGAGGCGTCGAGGTGATTGCGGTTGTCGGCGTTTAGAGGATAAAAGAAAACCCTCACGCCTTGTACCCCTTGCATCGCAGCAGATTGCGGGATAATTGTGTAGTTGCACCCACTACTCATCCACTTCGGCTGTCTTGTGCCGGCCATGAGAGAAAGTTCGTTTTGTTGTTCAGCCCGCAAGTGTGCCGCCAATGACTTGGGCCTATTGATGGTTGGTGGTGCATGCATGTTGGCGGTAGACATACACAGCCATTTTGTCCACCTATAACTTATAAGATGAGCTGCACCGCTCGTATCACATCGCTTGACGCCGTGGGACCGGCTCGATGATAAAACAACGGCTACTGTGCGGGCACCTGTGGATGGCTGCGATCTTTTAGAAGCGGTTTTGGACGGTTTTGAAAGCGGACATAAGCTTTCCAGGTCAGCAGCTCAACGGACGACCTCAACAATGTGCCACTCAACTTGTCTCTTGCGTCTGATCGGCCCATCGTTGACAAGTTTCCCGGCTCGCAGCCCCGCGACTCCACGATGGTGGCTGAGATGGGGGTCAGAGGGCCTGGATGAGCGTAAATTGGCAGGGCAAGGGACGAGCATGGAGCTTGGGCCTCTGCGACGTGGACTGGACGGAGTGTGAGGTGAACGTGTTCAGTATTACGGAGTACGACGTTGGTGATATCTGGACAATCGACAATCTTCAGGTCAAGGGATTTCGGCCGACAGGTCCAGCAGTAGCAGGTATATCCGTATATCCAGGTACTCAACGCTGATCTTGTGCAAAGGGAAAGGGCGGGGAGGGGTGAGGGAGTGAGAGGGGCGTGGGCAAATGCACCCTGTGCGCAAGGAAGGGGCATGGGAGATCGTCACCAAATTAGGTGGGTCACTCGGCTGGCCCATCCTTGGGCCAATTTTCGGCGAACGTTTGCGTGAACCAATTGTCATGCGAAGGACCCACAGTCAGATGCATCCACTCCTGCCTACGGAGTACATGTACATAGATGGAACCACCATTGTTGACTAGACCAGTTGCGGGTTGCCTTTCTCATATAATACTGGGCTCGTTATAGTAGTCCCCTGCATACCTCTTTGAGATGCTTAGTATCGACAGCCACTTCGCAACCTTTTCTTTTAGGCAACCTGCCTGAAATCAGGACTCTGCTGCCAGCACAGCCAGCACAGCCGGCATCGGGCAGTGAGATGTGGGAGGACAAGCCTTCTGTGAGCCTTGGGTGTTTGAGAGGGCGTTTGGGTTCATAGTCGCGATAGCTTGCGCGAAGTTTGACACATGTTCATATCGACTGAACCCCAAGAACGATCTAGGAAGGTCTGTTCGAACCAAATGCACGGACCATGACGGCAGGTTGTATATCCCCCATTTGACTAAGAAACTCCCTCTCCAACAAAAACGGTCTCGAGAGCGCTGCTTTGGCCAAGACCGTGCACGTGCCGTCAGTGGTAGATTTGAAATGAGTGGACGGACTCATACTGCTATTCTCAACTCGTGAGACTCACTACTATGTAAATAGATGGTGGTCTCGATTCGCGTACGACATCTCTTCTTCGTGGAGTCTAAGAATAAATCAAGGCATTGCATCTTCGGCGGGTCCCAACGGGAAGTAACCCCTCTGCGCCGCTCAAATCCCAGAGGCCGACAGAAGGCCGGGTGAAGACAGAAGCAGTTTGGGTGGAATTGTGGCAGTATTGATGGCGAGATCTGGCAAGTTTGACGGTCGGACCATCCCTGGTGGTTACATCGCGACGGCGCAGACCAAGTAAAAATATCCTGGTTCGGCCGAATGCGTTGGGCAATTATGGCGAGAGATTTTGAGCCAGTCTGGGGAATAGAAACGCTTGAAAAAAGCAAAAAAAGGCTTCTAGACAAGCTAACAGTTCAGTCCGTCAATCACAGGGAGAGAAGCGGTCGGCACAGATGCGCAACTGCGGTGGATCTGTATGAATGTGGCGAGCATTCCGGAAGTTACTTTGCTCCTCCGTGAATGAACAAATCATCTGCTCGTTTGCCCAACTCATGAATGTAGACACTTAGCGTTGGCGTCCTTCTCCTGTACGTGCGTTCTACTTTCTCATCGCGAAGGCACTGACGGACGTTGTCCCATGTTTGTACGGAGTACGGAGCAGGAGCAAGCTACTCCGTAGTCGTATGTAGCTTATTAGCGGAGCCATCAGATGGGCAAGAAGCACATCAAATTGGCTTAGCATGCCCTTTTGTCCTGCACATCATGCATCGGCGAACTGTTATCCACTTTTCGCTACGGAGTATCCAACCAACCCCCTTAGCGATGTCCTCGGCAGTGATGGTAAGGAGCAGCCTGCTCACTCGTAGGGATGTGAACCAATTAGAATAAGGAGGATAACAAGGGTCTGGTACTTCTGTGTGGTGCTCCGCAAAATAATGATAATCTACTCCGTACTACATAGGCATGGTAAGATCAATATATACAACAAAGGACTTTGCTAAGCCTGGATTCTCTGGTAGAGATTTAGGTGCCTTGCTTGTACCTGAAAAAATTGGGGCCTCTACCTTGTCACCACTGCCAAGGGGATGAGGGACACGGCAGAGGGGAATCTCAAGAGATAGGATTGCCCTTTCCTGTTCACGAGCGATTGACTGCTCGAAATGATTTCATTGGACCCTGTCAACACCTGGTGCCCTGTTGCGTGCCTCAGCACTCCTCAGCACTCAGGTACAAGAAGATTAGGAGCATGATATGCTTGGCTGACGGAGTGGCAGTACTAGGCAGGGGTTCGTCGGGCTTGTTGATTGGAGGGTTTGCCTGTCAACATTAGTCCAGGTGCTTTTTCTCATCCCGCAAGGTCTGCCATTCTCGTGCGCTTGCGGTCGTCGTTTTGGCTTTCAAACGCCTCTACGGAGTAAACGCCTTCTTGTCTTGGTTACCCAGCGCCCACACCCGGATTTCCATCCATCCGAACACTATCGTCATTGTCTCAGCAATCTTTCTTGAGTACGTATCAACTTGGCCCCACCTCTTCATCGGCATTATGAGGACGGATCCATGATGGGGCAATCCCACTTGGGGAGAATATCGGGGAGCACCGTTTGGTTCGTGATCGATAATGGACCAAGGAAGCAGTGCTGCGAATCGCCCACAGTCCAGGCTCTCTGATGAACACATCTCTGTCTTGTGCGGCTAACCCGATGTTCTCCAGTAGAATTTCTTTTCCTTTCTCTTCATTTACCATTTCGTGGTTGTACAGATAAAACACGAGATCGCTGAGCGAATGATGACCATGAAGTTCACGAGACTGATTCAGCAACTTGTGACACCACGCTGGCCACACCTGATCTCCCTGTTCTTCATGGAAGGGGGAGTGCCTTACTTTACAAACGAGTCCTAATAATCGTCCTGCTACGACTTGCAGCCCGATTGCCCTGGAGGAGGACTGCGTAAAACGGTAGCCCCCTCCACTGTGACGGCAGACCTGCCACTAATCACGGATTTTGCCCGGCTGTTTGTGCGTCTTTACGGAAACAATCACTATTTCACGGCCGGGCTCAGGCAGCTGAAATGCCAAGAGTAACGAAAGTCGTTGTCTAAGAACTGCCGTTTTCTTTTTCTTTTTTGGACTGCATAATCATCGAGAGGCAGAGTACGGATGGGGAACATCAACTGAACAAAATCTGATGCAATACACATGTTGCTTTGGACTTGATTCTAGTGTCGGTTGCTCGACGGCCCAGATGAAGTAGAGCGGAAGGTATTTACTCTTTTATTAGTGCCCGTCACCGTACCACTAATCATGCAGCTAGTTTGGTCCTGGCATCCCTTTCACAGCCTGGTGCAGCACCGACACTTTGGAACCGCCCAGGGCTCCTTCTGTCCCTGGGCGAACATTCAACGTAACAAGTAACAGTCTAAAACACCTGGACCCTGCGAGCCGAGCGGTGTTCCATTGCATCGGTACCGGCATAGGAGATCATACTAATATATGTCAATCTCAGTCTGGAGGAGATGCGGATCCGTGCCATCAGGCCGTTACTATAGTTGGCGACAGTCAAGTTGCTCCTTCACTTGGGAGACTTTAGCCTAAAGTTGTCAATCTTCGGCTTCCGAGATCCATGCCAGACGCCCCCTTCTTGAACCGCATCCTGCGCCCCTTTGGGCCGCCGCCCGAGGTACGTACCAGCTATTAGCACTCGCTCTTGTGAAATATGATCAAGGCCAACAGCCCCCTGGCAATTGCATGCCTCAGGTAACCATGCCTTGAAAACGGCAGCGTCCTACTGTCTTGTGCTCGATGTATGTAGATCTTTCCGCTTTCTTTTCCACGCCGCTCAATTCACTACCCGAGCTGGCCATGCTATGTATGTGGCTGTGCTGGTGGGATAAAGAGTGATGACGTGACAATTTGGCGGCCAGGTCCTATATCTGTTGATCTACTCCGTAGTGATTGGAAAAAGAACTAGCCAAGCAATCAAGGCAGAGCTCTAGCCTTGGTTTGTATCGTTTGAAATCACACCTCACAACTTGTCCACATTGCCTTTGAATAGTTAACGCTAAGCATGGCTGTAGGTTGTAGACCAATAAGGCCGCAGGCTCTGAAAAGCGGACGCCAAGTGAGAGAAGAAGATGTTAAATGGCTTGTCCGGCCGAGAAGATGGTCACACTCCCTCGTCTCTGCCGTTCCAACAAAAAAGGATCCACCAATGATCATTGATCGCAGAGGTGATGAAAAGGCTGCCCACCACCTTTCGTTAGCGATTCGGCCAATCCGTGCGTCCCATGTCCACACATCCTTGTCGACGATAGGACTTGGGGAGATGGCAACCAAATGCCGCCGCTAGACATATTAGTCGCTCCATCTTGCGCACGCGGGTTTCTCCATGGCTCGCAAGACCTGACGCTCCTCACTCAGTGGCTCAGTGAGTAAAATCACTCTTTCCTGTTTTCTTCATTCTGACGGACCAACGGACTTGTCAGTCGACCGTGCGTTTTGCGTGCTCGGTCAAGATCCGGGCGGGCTCTCAAAAGCGAGCGGGTTGATCATTTGTGATGCCGTGCCATCTACATGTCACGAGGCCCGAATGCTCTCGGCCGACACGAAGCTACCAATGCTACACATGAAGCTTAATAGAACCCTTGAAGGCGCATCATCTCTACTGAACAGTTCTGCCAAATGTTCGTGGGGGCCACGTTCAATGTTACATGGAAGCACTCCACATTGTGTATCGTCGCAAGCCGCGACGCCCGATCGGCCGAGTCTTGTCTTGTCAATCTCAGCCGCTCAAGAACCTTCAAGATGCTTGTCAGGATGCCAATCTCTATTTTAGCCTGCGATACTCGGTACATTGAAGTCAAACAGCGAAAGGACAAGGAAATGACGGACAAGTAGGCCGAGAACCACGCCACATTGTCTTTCCTGAGGGCAACACCATCGCCGGCGGGCGTGGCTCCTTGGCGTGGACTTTTTTTTTTTTTTTTTGTATGTATGTGTGTGTGTGTGTGTGTGTGTGTGTTTGTCCAACTGCGAAGGAATCACCAAGCCTCATCCTGCTGGTTGGTCTCATTAATGAACCATTGTCTCAACGACCACCTTCTAGAAGAATTGCGGGCCCCAGGTTGTCCTCTCGCTGGCGTCGGTGTACTTTGGCAAGCTAGGCGAATACGCTACGGACAATCAAGTTACGGCTGCGAGAACGTCTGCATTGAATCACGCACCACTTTGTTGCAGTTGGTTGGCCCTGGCCCCCGTCTCCCATGGCGAAAAGGCTCATGACGGAGTCAACCCCACCCCCTGGGCCTTCCTGGGCCTTTCTCATCAGACAAGTCATCAGACAACATCAGACAAGGGACAACGACGGGCCTCGTCTTCTTCGGCAAACATTGGATAGGTCGCAACTAGAGAAAGGGGCGTGTGCTCGTCAGTCAGTCGCGATCTCGTACTGCCCTGTGTCCCATCCCACGGCTGCATTTCCCGTACTGTCGGACTTGATCTCGCCCCCAACGTAACCGTCCATCTGTCATGGGCAGCATGGGCAGCATGGGCAGCATTTAGGGCTCCGAGTTCCTCTGTGCTCCTGGGGTAATTCAAGCTTTTGTGCAAGGCAGAGATGGGCAGGCGCGAACTCATCTTTTCGCCTTGCCGTGCTTGAGACATGAACCACAGCATTGTTAGCGAACGAGAGACATCGTCACCTCTCGGCAGACCTTGGCTCATGGATCCTGTTCTCTTGTTCTTCTCCTTCCAAGAATAGATAAGAACAGACAGACGAGACAGACGCCTGCACAGAAGAGAAGGGTTGCCCACGCCGTTGTGTGCGCGTGTGCGTGTGCGTGTGCGTGTGCGTGCGCGTGTGCCGCGTGCGTACCTTACCTTTGTCGCTTCATTGGCTTTATTGAACAGTCAGTCAGTACCGATACCAACCAGTACCTCGACGGCATGGATGGCATGGACGGCATGGACGGCATGGATGGCCAGTGTGCAGTGTGCTGCAGAACGGACGACATCCGTGTCGATGCTAGTACGGTGGCCCGTTTGACCAAGCCAAGGCGCGCTGTTTACTGTAGGTAGTTTCAATTTGCTGCAGACGACTGATGAGGCCAATTCCTATTAGCTCCCGTTCCTGGTTGCTAAGAGCCGGCCCTGGTCGGTCGACAAAACTCAAATGTACCCGGCTCCAGTGCCGGGCCTTTTGGCATCACACTCCTACACGCCCCCTCCACAGCCATCCACAAGCATCCACAGCATCTGCCGTCCTGGGGAGGATCCATCGGTGTATACAAGTAAAACTACTCACCCGCAACTTGCTCCTCGACTCCATCCATGTCGGCCATACTTCAGTCTTCTCCTGTTCCTACAAGTACTCGTTCTCTCTCTCCCTACGATTCGGCCTGTGGAAAGGGGGGAAAGCCACACGTTGTTGCCGTCTCATCGTCCAAACTCAAATCCTACAAACCCAGCAGCATCGTCACCCTCACCTCTTTCCGTTGTCTATATTGCCACTAAATCGGGACATACAGAGAACATACTGTCGTGGGACATAAAAAGACTCCCTTGGCCCAGGTTGATGACAATTCTGGCCTTTACATTCACTTACAACAAGAAGAACAACAGCAGCAGCAGCAGCAGTAGTAGTAGCAGCAGCAGCAACAACAACAACCCGGATCTGTCTGCAAAGACATGCGCCTATGATGACCACAGCAGCGTACCCAGCGGCCACCATGACGGAGCTTCGAGGAGAGCCCGCTCACTCCAGTCTTTGGTCCAACTACGGCGGCTCTTCCCATTTGCCTAGCCGACTCGGAAGCATGGACTCGTCCATCCATGGTTCCTCATCAGCACATCTCTCAGCAAGACCGCGAGGAGAAATGCAACACCCTTACTCTTACACCCGATACTCCCAGGACGAATCGGCGTCCTATGAGCGACAAAATTCATACACAGGCTTGAAACGGTCCTTCTCCCAGGCTGAACAGCCTGCATACCAAGAAATCGTTCACGACATGAGGGACGATGGCTCACGACTCACCATGAACCAAGACCACAAGTTACTATCCTTCCGACGCTCCCAGGAAAAGTCCACCGTTGTTGACCAGCAAGGCCGTGTACAACAACTCGAGCTGTCTGCGCAGTTGCATGGCATGTTCTTCCTGTCCGAGATGCCAGCCAACACAGGTAATGGTGCTGCGCTTCAGCCCGAGCTCACTTGCTACCGACGCAACTTATTCCAGATTAGTGGCTCACTGGTCATGCCGCGAGGTCAACTGTCTGTCGTGAACGAGGCCAACGAGAGACTCCCCGTCAGCAACCTGGAAGTTGCCGTCTCCGCCATCGAATCCGTCGACGGAAACCCAGTTCGACTCATCGTCATTCCCTGGAAGACCCCTCCACCGAACTCCCCGAAATTATCCAGGGCCCAGATCAAGAGCCCTCTCCTCTGCCGCTGATTCCCTTCCAAGAAGATGGAGCGGAGCCTAATGGCGAGTTTGCCGTTTATCCCATCGGCTGGCGTCGTCTCCAGTTCAGAATGTAAGTTGCCATTTTGCACAAATGCCGCTTCCCCGTCTCCAGCCTAACAGGCTTTGCAGCGCAACTGCCAACAATGGCCGAAGAAAGGAGCTCCAGCAACACTTCGTCTTGCATTTGAAGGTGTTTGGTACTCTGCCTGATAACTCCAAGGTCGTTCTATCGGAGTCGATTACTGCTCCGATCGTTGTTCGTGGTCGAAGCCCTCGCAATTTTCAGGCTCGTAAAGAAATACCTCTTCTGGGCTCTAGTGCTGGCTCAAGAGGCCAGGCCTTGGTAGAGACGGGTCTCGGTGTTGTCGCCAGTGCCATCAGTCTCAAGCAGGGCGGCAAGGCCAGGAGTGTAGATATGCAGGTGCCCAGATCTGCGTTCACGTTTAGCCCACCCAAGCCACACAGCTCGAGCATAAGTGCCATGAGATCAAAGTAAGTCTTAACCCCCAACTCTGAACACAAGCCGAAGTTTTTTCTTTTTTGAAACAAAGATCGAGCTGACACTTCCCGTCACCAGCTCTTACCCATCTTGGAACTCGCAAGTCCCATCGACGATGGCACCTGACTCGTATTCAAAATTGCCTCTCCCCGGATCCTCTGGCTTTGCAAGCGAACCACAGGAGCTCCCGCTCCATACTTCGATGTCATCATCATCCGTACCCCTCCCACTGACGACATCAGATCATGGCCAACCAGGTCTCCGGTCGCAATACAACTACACAACCACATCAACACCACATATACCTGGGAGCACTGTCACGATTGGGTCCGAGAGCGCCTTTACCATGCCTCGATACATGGATGGCAACCCCAGACCATCCAAAAGTCCACGACACCACAGCCATCAATCTATCCACAGCAATAGCTCGATGCAGCATGCTGAAGGCCCAGACTACAGGTATGGCTCTTTTCGCGGCATGAACAGTGGTGTAGGTGACGTCTCCCCTGGAGGCAATCCTCCAGCGGGCAGAGACTACTACCCGTCTGCGAATACATGGACCACGGCAGCCGCTGAGCCAAGTTCAACCCTCTCGTATGCCAGCCATGATGGGAGATCCTATCCCGGGGCTCCGCCCTTGAAGCAGGAGACGCCATCTTACAACAGCAGTACCCGTGGATCCTTTGACAGCATGAACAATTATTCATGGACTGCAGCATAATTGAGCGATTGGACCTAAGCCACCTGAGGGGTATCTAGCGATCAGAGTACTTCAGCAGCTTTCAGACTTGGTGTGCTTCGGCATGCCGGGAGACACCGGAATTCGCAACCCCTCTTCTTCTTTCTCTTCCGGCTGTGTCATACTATTCGGTTTTATCACATACCGCCAGTTTGCTGTTGTCGCTTGGCGACCAAGACATGGGTCAACTTGTCATATTGCGGAACCCACCACATTCAATCCACCATACATGTACATATAGGCATCTACGGCTTACAGAGTACATAAAAGGCTCTCGAATAAGATGCCCACGATGCACGTTCTGGGATCCAGTGCTTGGGTGGCGTGAGTAGTGAGTGGCCTGACGGCTAATGGTTTGTCAACTTGGCTACGTGCCATGAACATGAAGGCCCGGGCAAAACTGGGGAAAGGTAGTGGAACAATGGAGTTCTGGAGGCGGGCTTTTCCTTTTCTTTCACGGCGTTGGGAGGGGAATCATTTGAGTGTCGAGAGCTATAATCAGGATTTTTTTATTTTTATTTTTTTTGGTTGTACGGAGTTGTCGTCTTCGCACATGTATCTTGTCTGCTCGATAGTCTGTCGGGTCCAGGACTGGTCTGGTGTCCCTAGTTGTGGACAATCGGGGATATTTTCTTGCGCTTTCTTGAATAGTAGCATTCAAGTGGAATTGAATTCTGGCCAGTTTTTCCGAGGCCATGAGAGCTTAGACAGTTAAAAGATCTGGTGCATTGAGTCCAGACATGTTTAAATTTTTTGACAGCGAAAGAGCGGCGCGCTAGCGCTTATTATTTATTAGTGGTGGATGGCGGGTGGCTTGGACGATAAGATAAGGAAGTTGGCCCCCAACTTTCTTGGCTCGTCGGTGGCTTTTTTTATTTGAGAAACTGATGCATCGGATGAGTATTACAACAAAAATTACGGATTGCTAAATCGCCGTTTACGAGCTCGCTTCCCACGGCGCATGCGCTGGGAAATCGCTGGTCGGAGCAGGTATCAGAGGAGAAAACATGTTCGGACTCCCCGAGGCCAAAAGGTCAGTCACTTGTGGTGAGCCACAGTCTCGAATATCGAAACCGGGCTAACCCAGTCGTTTGCCAGGGTTCGTCGCGAGGAGCTCTTCGCGTCGGACGCGGACGCGGACTCGGACTCATGGAGCGACGCAATCGAAGAGACAATCGACTCACATTTGAAGGCGCGGTTCAATGCACAGATTGCCAAGTCACTGGGCTTGGATGCCCAAAAGACTGGCGAACAGTCCGAACAGTCCGAACAGCCCGAGCTGCAGACCTCTGACTCCCCCCAATCAGGACTGGAAGCAACAAGACGGCAGACGCGGACGCAGACGACGAGCACGACCACGGCGATCTAGGCGAGTTCGAATTCCGCCTCTTCTCCTCGGCCGCCCCTGCCAAGGTCACACTGGAAGATGAATCAGCGCAACCCCATGAAGGCGCATTGGCTTACCCACGACCGTCCTCATTCTACGCAGTGAGAAAGATTTCCGACAAACTCAGAAGCGAGTATCATTATGCCGCGGTGAGCGGCGAAGAGGTGCTCCTGGGATCGCATCGGCCCTCATGGGGGTTGGAACATGCTTGGAAAGTCACCAGGACCACTGCCACGCGCAAGGCTAGGGCTGGTGAGAAGGATGGAGTGTCGACGCATGTAGATGGCGACGGAGGTGGGAGGAGGAAACGGCCGGGGAAGAGGAGGAGGATAGCGGATAGGCAGAGGGCGAGGGCGAAGAGGGAGGGGGAGGTGGCGGAGAAGAAGAAGGCGGTGGAAAAGGAAGAGCAGTTGAGGGAGAAGAGGAAGAGGTTGAATCGGCTGAAGAAGCTGAGGAAGAGGGCGAAGAGTAAGGAGGGGAAGGCCGGGGAAAAGGCGGATGAGGGAGGAGGGCAACAGTGATGGGGATTCTGGGGATGCTCATGCTGCGAGCAATCAATTGTACATGATTAGGCGATGCATGCGAGATGATGGCAGTTCTGGACAATGTAATTCTTCTTTCGAATTTTTATCCTCCTGTTTCCCCTCGAGTGAGTATCTGGAGTGCTCGCCAATCCAATTGACGAGCCGCCCGTTTCTTGCTTCTTGCCGTCAGAGAGCGGCCCGGTCCAACGCCAATATGCCAGGCAGCAGCCAATCAACTACGCCGCCTTCGCATCCACCACCAACAGCGTTCACCAACAACGTCCACCAACGTCAGTCACGTCCATCGACGACCACCGACGACCACCGACGACCACCTCGAGCTTCGACAGCTTCTGCTGAGCACCCCTTCAACTGCACTGCACGCGCGACATCTGTCAGAATCGCCCACAGCCGAGCATCACGAAGCCACGCATCGTTGCGGAGCGGAATAGATGGACTGAAACTCGAGCCAGCAACTTCCAGCACTTGGCCGACGCGCAATGCGTCTAGCAAGGACGGCGTTTGCAAGATCCCCGACCTAGAATCCTCCTGCACATCCCAACCTCTTTCACAGCACAACTCTTCGGAACATGTGGCCTGCATCCAAACCAGTTCCTGAGCAGGCGCCCGAGCCGCCCCGGCCCATGGACGATGTCACCGATACGGGAGAAGTTGCTGCAGTTGGTCGGGGAACGGAGCAGGTTGAGAAACCCCGGTCCCGGCGCCGCCTTCACGACCGGGCCTTCAGCGAAATTCATTTCCTTCTGGATTCGCAGCGACAGGAACAGGGCAAGGTGGTACGAGCTCGCAGCAGCAGCAGCAGCAGCAGAGCCCTGCGCCAACTGATTCGCTATCGCTTCTCCAACTGCGCCGCATCGTCGCCGAAGTGAACCGAGCCGAACCCGCCGCGTACGACTTTGTCTACTCGGATATGGACGCGCATGCCGAAGAAATCGACGAGTGGTTTGTGTACCAGTTCTGGCAGTGGATCCGCCTGAGCGCGGCCCAAAAGGCATTCGAGTGGCATTGGAACCAGGAATCAGACGGTCAGAACTCGTGGGACGACGCAGACCATGACACGAGAGCCAGGTTTGTACGGGCCGCGATTGCAGGGTGCAATCCAACGATGCGGCATTGAAGTCTGCATCAATTGGCAAAATTGTCTATCTGGTTCTGGGGCGTTGGGGAGACACGGCGATGCCGAATGCCACGGACGGATTTAGTCGTTCGATTGGGAGCAAATCGCAACTTCAAGCTATCAAGGCAGGTGTGGGATGCTTGACGTCGTTGGAAGGATTACCTGTCATGTGGGAGGCTCTGAGGAGCTGTTTTGAATTGCATTGGTGAGTACACGCACGCCCTTTCAAGGGTGAAGGGCTGTGCTGGAATCCGGGGAAAACGTTGTGTACTAATTTGAGGACGCCAGGTCAGGGGATATATACCAGCAAGCGAGCCCACAGGAAGCGCAGGATGAATTAATGAATCTGATGACGATCATGTACATTGCTATTCAGGAGACGTTGAATGATCCCCTGGACATGTCGTCGTCGTACAAGGCATTGCGTAAGTCGACCATGCGATCCGGGCTTGAAGAAGATGTGACTAGAACTGACGGGCTGGTGTAGTGGAACTGAATCCAGGCTTGGCGGACTTTATGCTGACGGCGACGTCGAAGTTGCGGTGGGATGAACAAAACTCGATGCCGCTCACGCAGGTAAGTTGCACCGCCGTGTGGTAATGGACAAACAAGATGTAACGGGAAGCTGACCTGGACATTGGAAAAACACACAGATCTTCCTGTTATTCTGGAAATCCATCTTACTCGTCTTTGGCGGACTCAAGGACCTGGCCAAGATCAAGGCAGCCATGTCGGAAACAACAGGAGGTCTGGACAAGACTACAATCACGGCGTCACCGCTGGACTACCACGTGTTCCGGCAGGAAATCACATCCAAATATCCCGCCTATGTTCCCCCGCAGCCTCTTCTACCCCTGGAAGACGAGAACGCCTCGTTGCTGCCGCCGATACCGAATCAGCCAACGCGCAATAATGGCAGCAACGGGATTATAGCGACACCAGGACAGTCTCAGATCAGTGGCGCTTCCATCCTGAACCAGCCTGTTCATATCGCAACGCCTGCGCCATCACCACCACCCTCGCCCGGCGTAGGCGGCAAGTCTGGAAAGAAACAAAACTATCAGACTAACCAGAATTTTCCATTCATGTACCCTCCGCTAGATGCGACTAGTAACAGCGCTGGAGGCAAGGGAATGGCCGGCATAGATGACTCCATAGTTAGTCGGCGGTGGGAAGGCAGCGACATTCCTGCGTCAATCCTAGAAGCCGGGCAGCTGTTCTCCACCAGGGTGCGCATGACGAGAGCCGCGCGGCAAATGTGGGAAGAGCGAGAGCAGTTTCTCAAGTTTGATCGTGGATGGGCCGATGCCGACGAGGACGATGACGATGACGATGACGAGATTGAGGACCTCAATCTCAACGAGCTGACACTAGAAGAGAGGAGGTCCTGAGGGAGATCAGAGCTGAAGATAAGCCCAAGAAGTCAAATGCCGCCCAAAGTCACGGCGGCGAGGCCGAGGTGGACCTTGGTCCGCATCCAGATCAGTTGTCTGAGAGGGACAAGCAGCGATTGACGGCCGTGGAGCGATTTTACAAAGAATCACTTCCTCACCTCCAGTCTCTCGTCATTGTGCTGCTGCGACCTATTCTAGGCAATGTGACTGCCATTGTGGCTCAGCAGACGAATCAAATGTCGAATGGCGCGGCGGGTAGAGGCAACGGTAATCCTGGAACGAACAGTGGCCCGAATGGACCGAGAGCTCCGGACCTGTCCGGGCAAATTGTTGCGCAAGAAGAGCCGGATCCGTCGCCGGAGGAGATTGATGCGGCGAGGACTCGAGAGATTACGTCCAAAGCAACGACGGGCATCCTGCTGCTACTGCTGAAATGGCTTCGACTTTCTCGTACGTTTTTTCCTGGCTGGAATTTGGTCCTTTTTTTTTTTTTTTTTTTCTCGCCGTATAGGACCATGAACTGACTTGCATTTTTGTTCAATAGACGTACTCAAGTTTGAGTACGTTACTCAGCTCTTACTGGACTCGAATTACGTCCCGCTGGTACTGAAGCTTTTTGCCCATCAAGACGTCCAGCAGGTTGTTGACAGCAAGATGGACAGGGTCGAGAACAGGTAAGCAAAGCGACCGCCCGTCTCGTCTGAGTCGCCGTCCCCTGCTAACACGGTTTCCCAGTTTCTTCCAATTCTGTAATTTGCGATCGAAATTCAAGGACAGGTCAGACAGTGACTCGGAAAACGAAGAAGAGGGGGCGGGGCACGCACAAGGCGACGGGGAACAGAAGCCAAAAGAAAGCGAGCAGGACTCGGAACAGGAAAGCGAAGACGAAGACGACGCGGTGCCGCCCCCATCAAGAGAAGCAGGTCTCCCGTAGCTGCCGCACCGGCCGCCGACGAGAAAGAAGAGGAGGAGGAGGAGGAGGAGGAAGAAGAAGAAGAAGAGGAGGAGGAGGAGGAGGACTTTGAGGCCGGTGACGATCGAGGGCCCGAGGTAGACGAACTCGGGTATCCCGTCAATGGGCCCCCAGAAGAACCCATCACCGACTTCTCATGGCGCAACTTCTTCTCCCTCATCAATTACCTCCGCATTCTCCAGAAGATCTGCAAGAACAAGGCGCACCGCAACCTCCTCCTCGTGCAGTACAAATCCTCGAACATCCTCCGCAAATCCCTGCGCGTCCCCCAGCCCGAACTCCGTCTGTACACACTCAAGCTCTTCAAGAACCAGGTGCCCTACTGCGGGCGCAAGTGGCGGCAGTCCAACATGCGCGTCATCACGGCCGTATACCTGCACTGTCGGCCGGAGCTGCGCGACGAGTGGCTCGCTGGCAGCGATGTCGACGCGGAGGTGGACTCGGCGCTGCCGCTGGAGCAGGCGCTCAGGGGCCTGACGCACTGGATGAACGTGGCGAGGTATCCGGACAAGATTGCGCCCGACATACGGCTTGCGCTGAGAGACGAGCAGGACTTTTTCAGTCGCGAGCTGGAGAAGCTGGAGAAGCTGGAGGGAGGGGTGCGGAGGACCGGCTGGACGAGATGGAGATGGAGCATGTGGAGGGGTGGGCTTGAGTTGGAAAGTAATGGCATGGTTTCGTCATGGGCGGACTGAGTTAGATTTTTTTTTTTTTAATTCATGGCGCGTGGGGGGACATGTGGAATGAAGATGATTCGTCGCGTTGATCATGCGTCTTGTCTGCCTGTACGTATATGCTCAACTCGATTTCCATGTTCCCATCCTCATTTGCTCGCCAGGCCAGCGTGGTTCAAGTCTCCTCCCGCTCGACCTCTTTACGCGCGAGAATCGTAGTTCCGAGCGGCATGTTCTTTTACAGTGTCGAGGAAAATGTACAGACAGGGATGCACAATATCATGGATTTGCGCTTCCTCATTCTTGGCGCGGGTCATGTTTATATCGAGAGGGCTCCAGTGGACATGGTGAACTAAGATGCGAGGTGCTGCAGGACCTGCTTGCAGAGGTTGATTGACGGGTCACGATGCATTGGGACTCGACACGATGCGAGTGGTGGCCCTCATCGCGGGTACTAAATTTATCGAGTGTGGCAAATGTCTGCCCGGAAGCTAATTCATCACAACCACGTCTAAACTAAGTGAAGGAGAGGAAAGGCCTCGTATCGTGAAGCCCACAGGGAGTGAGACAGGCGGGGAAAATATATATATATATATCATTCATTATTTACTTGTTTCATGGCATCTCCCCGTAGGCTTAGACATGCCGGTGTACGCCGTCGGTGTATCCATGATTGGCAGCAGGGGCAATGGGCTTTCCGGTGTGTGCGAGAGGCGGAGCGGTGGCGCCGGTGGTTGTGGCCGTGCCGGGCTGGTGGCCGTATCCAACTTCCTGCTTGTGGTAGTCGGCGCTGGCACCGCGGGCGTCGTGATTCACGGTCGTGGTCTCGGTGGCGTAGCTTTGGCGGGTGTGGTCGGCCTGGTCAGGGGTTGGGTGCTGGGGCAGGCGGTCGGACTCGGTCATGTCATCGGGTTGGTTGCCTCGGAACCGTCCGAAGAAGCCGCCTCTGCCGGCGCCGGAGCCAGATGTGTAGTTGTTCTTGGGGCCGGGACCGAAGCGCTTCTCCTTGCGGTGGTGGCGAAGCAGGACGACTTCCATGAGCATGGAGACGAGGAAGAAGAAGCTGTTTTCGATGGTCAGTCAACAGTCAATCTGATGTAGGGACGGGGACTGCGTGCGCCGTGCAAGGTCAGATCCGAGAGTTACTCACATGGCAACGATGGACACGGAAAAACAGGCCGTTTGCAGGCGGCATGCCGTGTGGAAGCTGGGAAGTGCCGTGAACCCTCCCGACCCGGACGCCTGGTCGCCCGACTGCCCGCGACCAAATGGTGTGTCGACGTAGCCGCCGCAGCTTCCCGCGCCGTTCTTGTTCACGATGGCCACGTAGATGAAGCAGCCCATGAAGCAAAAGTCTAGCACGATTGCCATGATGGACGCGAACAACATGCCGGCGACGCAGCAGAGGAAGACGAGACCGATCAGGGTATACAGAACAGCCGCGCCCGAGATGCCCTCGACGGCGCGCACATTCGTATCAATGTGGAGGTCGTGGTTAGCTAGGGCCGCCAGGAAGTACGAGAAGATGCCGAGCACGAGGGCGGCACAGAGGAACTGTATGCCGCGAATGAACCACTGGAGGCCCTTGAGGGCCAGACCCGACTTTGCGCCCATGATGGTGGATGGAAACAGAATGGAGAATAGCGAGGAAGATGAGGTTTGGCGGGTTTGGCCATGGAGGGAAGCTTTAGGTGAGGCGTCCGGTCTTTATTTGTCCCTCGCGAGCCCCCTCGTGATGCAGAGATGCAGAGATGCAGAATCGAGATGGAATTGACGGGAACGGTCAGACTCGGACTGACTGCCGTGCACAAAGCTGAGCCAAGGAAATGTATGATGCTATGCCACTCGCGGGCTGTTTTGGGAGGGCCATCTGGGGAATTAAGGTTCAAGTGCCGACGCAAGAGGGACCCTCCCTGCTAGCTACTACACGCTGGCCCGGATGCAAACCAAGCTCCATCTTCCATCCAAACGGTCGTCGTGATGTGAATGATGAATATGACGACACATCTGTGGCTGGCGGTGATGGCTATGTCATCGAAGTGGTGTGGCCTGGCTCCTGATTGGCTGCAGATGAAGCTCGGCCACATCCACCATCCACAGCCACACGCAGTACTCCGTAGGTCATTCTTGTGGATTTTAGCTTCCAGAAACTGGTCTTGATGACTGAAAGCATCTCGGAAATAAACTCTGGATTCGCTCGGGCCCGTTGGTCGGCCTATCCAACAGTTTCAACGGTCCTAGCTTCCGACCATGCTCATTGAGTTTGGCTACCCCGATCGGAAGCCGGCGGCGAAATCGCCAATGAACGGTAGGTCTCGAGCCCGCGCTGCCAAGTCGAACCGATTTTATCCCGATGCCGTGGGGAGGACTGAGACAAAAGGGTTTATTTATGATCCCTCGTGCTCGGCCAGCATCTGAGTACGGGACAAGCAAGAATCAGGCAAGGCAGCTCACAAGATGGCATTCTCGCAGCCGCACATCATGCTCATTTATGCAAGCCAGCCAGCATCAACGTCTGTTTCCGCGGTGTGGAAGAAAATCGCCATGGAGGGCTGCGGTCGGGACTCGTGAGACTGCAGAAGCGTCAATTGGCCGGAGCCTCGCATTGAAACCAAGAAGAGGTCCTAGAGAGGTCCTAGGGGTGGAAGAGGGGAGATGGCAAAGTAGCTAGAATCGGATCATGATCCCATTCTCCCTCCTTTCAGGTCCTTTCAGGCTTTCAGGTCATGCGGCCAGACAATATCGACTGCATAAAATATGCAAGGCAAACCCGCGTCAAAGCAGGCGGTGCTTGTGGTTGTGCTGCGGGCATGCGGAGTACAACAGTTCAATATACCTTGGCTTGGCCAAGCATGCAACACAAAAAAAGACTACACAGACCAGGCGTGCTGATGGTAGCGAATAGGCGGCGGGTCAAAGTTGATGACTTGGCCAGCGAACAACGGGCAGCTGTCAGCCGCACGCCCGCCCCCATCATGCCAGCTGCCCATGCCAGCTACCCTGCCCCAAGCTCCCTCTCGCCCATTGATCCAGGACGGAAGGAGCGAACCCAGTACATATGCCAACATGGAATATTCGTAAAATGTTCAACAAGTCGGTGTTCAAGCAACTCATCAATAGCGAAATAAAGACATTTGCGGTAGATGATGATCCGAGGCTTTCCAACCGCTCTGTTCTAGCACAAGTCCGAGTCGGGCGTGCCCGGACACGGCGGATGTCCAGGCAGCACTCCGTACTGAACTGCAATCACAATTACACAATTATTGCACAGACGACGGCACATGGCCGAATATTCAGGGATTGCGGCTGGCTGGACAAACCCCTGATCAGCTAATGCATGGTCCGCCAAAAATACGAGGACTTCCTTCAGCCAAGGATCAAGCAAGGACTCGAGACCTCGGTCGGAGGTCCACTTGCTGACATCGTCCAATCCATGTGTGGCACTTCTTCCTTTTTGCATGTACGAATCTGCAGTCATCGGTCGGGCGGGCGCCTGGGCACCGACGATGGACGATGGACCATGGACAAGTCATGGGCGTTTCTTGATATGCAGTGTGTTCAGCTTTCCTTGCGGTGTTTTTCATCTTTTGAAAAATCCCTTAACCCTCGCCTTACATTCATTCCATCTTGGCTTGGTGGTTGTCGTTCGTTCTCGGGGAGATCGTACTTGGGGGCTGATATACTCACTCGCGCTCGTTTTTCGTTTTGTTCATCCAAGACCCCTATGCTTCATGAAAGTCTTCTAGCGCAGCTTTTGTCACTACTCCCGCAAACCATGAAAACTTCACCAGTCCTGCTGGGCCTCCTTGGCCTGGCTGGATCTGCTCTGGCCGATCCGACCTGGCCATCGGATATCGACGAACTCGAGGAAATCATGTTCCAAATCAACTCGTTTCGATCTCGCAAGTTTGCTGATACAGTGAATCCTTGCACCACCGAAGCCTCAGGTCCGGGTCGACGCAACGCCGCCGAATGGTTGCGATCGGCCTTCCATGACATGTCCACTGCCAACACCTTCTTCAAAACCGGTGGCCTCGACGCTTCCCTTCAATATGAGCTGGACAATGGCGAGAATACCGGCCCTGGACACAGAACGACCTTCAAATTCATGGCGCCCTATGTCACCACCCGCTCCTCGTTATCGGATTTGCTCGCCATGGGAGTCTACATGTCTGTTCGCTCTTGTGGTGGTGCCGACGGTCCCAGAGTTCCGTTTCGGGCGGGCAGAAGAGATGCTACTGCTGCTGGCGCATTAGGTGTACCCCAACCACAAAACTCGGTTGCTACATTCCAACAACAATTCCAACGCATGGGGTTTACCACGGAGGAGATGATTCAGGTCACTGCCTGTGGTCACACTCTTGGAGGCGTTCATTCGGACGAGTTTCCAGACCTCATGCCTGCCACTGGCGTGGTCAATGGCAATGTCCCACTTGATTCAACCGACGCAGTTTTCGACAACAAAGTCGTTACCGAGTATCTAAGTGGCAACACCACCAACCCTCTCGTTGTGGGCATATCGGTCAAGCATAATAAGAATTCGGATTTTAAGATTTACAACGCCGATGGCAACAAGACCATGTCGACTCTGGCCGACACCAGCACGTTCAAGACAGTCTGTCAGAAGGTCTTGCAGAAGATGATTGATGTCGTTCCTCCTGGTGTTGCCCTGAGCGAGCCTGTGGTTCCATATACCGTCAAGCCTGTCAATTTGCAGCTTACTCTCACCAATGGAGGATCCGCCCTGCAATTCGCGGGATACATTCGAGTCAAAGCAACTGGCCTCGCAGATGGCGCCATCAGGAGCGTCACACTCACGTACAGAGATCGCAGGGGCTCCACCGACTGCGGCTCCAGCTCTTGCAGCGTCAAGAGCACCATACAGGGAGCCGGCAAGGGTTTTGATGATGTCTTCAACTTCTACCCCATCGAAGCTGTCATTCCTGCCTCGACTGGCATCTCATCTTTCACTGTGACTGTCAATAACAATGACGGAACGAGCAAGCTTTACGATAACAACGGCAAGGGATATCCCCTCCAGGACGACGTCTTGTTCCAAACACCCCAAAGCTGCATCAAGGGCACCTCGGGCGCTCTTACTATTGTCGCTGCTGTCCGCAACGATGTGGCTAGCAAAGGCGCCCAGGCCAACATCTCATACAAAGTTCCTCAAGACGAAAGTCCCGTCGCTCTCCTCCAGAATGCTACCATTCCCCTGGTCAAGGGTGCTTGCATTGGCAAGTATACGCTGTTCTCGGCCGACTACACCATCCCGGGTGGCTTGGCATACGAGTCCCGTGTTGATGTCCTCGCTGGAAATAAGGCAGATAGTTTCAAGGCCCTGACTGGTATCGGCGGGACATGTACTCCGTTTCCGAATGCTGGAGCTTGTGACGGTGGAGAGCCTCCCGTGAAGTCAACCACCACAACCCAACCGATCGCTTCTACCACCGAAGCGATCACCACAACCACGAGCACAACTTCTGGTGCATCTGTTGTGGTCCCAACTCACCGTGCTACTGTTGGCGGCTACAAGCATGTGTCTTGCTGGACTGAAGGTGTTTCTCTGCGCGCCTTGGACGGCATCTCTTTCGTCAACGACACAATGACTCTTGAGAAGTGTGCCAAATACTGCCGTTCCTTTGTGTACTGGGGTACCGAGTATGGTCGTGAATGTGAGCTTCCGGTCCGGCCCCATGATACGGTGTCACCTGTTCCCTCTTCTTGTCTCGTGTGCCTTGTTTTACTAACACGAATTCGGCAGGCTATTGTGGTAATTCCCTGGACAAGACGAGTGCTGCTGCTCCCATCGGCGACTGCAACATGCCCTGTGGTGGCGAGCCAAGCGAGTATTGTGGTGCCGGCAATCGTCTCGAGCTGTATTCGACCACGAGCGCACCGGTCACGCCTAAACCCACGGCCACTTTGACTCATAAACGCACCGTCTCTTCATACACTCTTGTGGGCTGCTGGAGTGAAGGGAATGGAGTTCGCGCCCTCACTCAAGGCTCCACGGCTAGCGACAAGATGACCAACGAGGCCTGCGCGACCTTTTGCAAGAATTACAAGTACTTTGGTACTGAGTACGGAAGCGAGTGCTACTGCGGCAGTTACCTAGCTGATGGCAGCAAGACGGCTCCCATTGAGGAATGCAATATGCCTTGCTCGGGAGATCAGTATGCGTACTGCGGTGCAAGCAGCCGTTTGGAGCTTTACCAAAATCCCGGCATCACCACTGGGAATCCCGAGCAACCAGCCGCCGTCGGCAATCACGTTCTTGTTGGTTGCCAGACCGAGGGCAATGGCACGAGGGCTCTAGCGGGATCAGCGCTTGCTCAAGACAATATGACCAATGAAGTCTGTGCCAACTGGTGCAAGGACCACGAATACTTTGGTACTGAGTATGGACGAGAATGCTACTGCGGTAACAGTCTTGCCACGTCTTCCTTGGTGGCCCCGGCCGCCGAATGCAGAATGCTCTGCGCTGGCAGTAGCACTGAATACTGCGGTGCCAGCAACAGACTGTCGGTGTATAAGAAGAAGCAAATCACCACACCGCCTACCGGGCCTGGTAGCGCGGGAAAGGACGGGATGAATGGGAAACAAAGAATTCGCCGTTGAGGACAATGGGGCGGTAAATCCAGATCCGTATATAGGAGGGGAATTTGTATTCTAGAGCCCAAGTATGTAACGCCTTTTTTGGGAAGGTCACTTAATGAGAATATCCGACCACTAGGGACCAACTGAGCCAATGCTGAGCCAGACTGCTGCAGCATTATCTTCAACTGGAGAAATGAAAATGTGCCACTGCGACCCTCGACATGTGTCTCGACATGGACAGCGCAGTATAGTTGAGACTTTTCTTGGCGGTGATTAACAGAAAGATGAAAGAAGCTCTCTCGGGAGTCTTTGACCCTACCCGCCCGCACGCCGCAGTCATACCCCCCAAACAAGTACAATTTGGTCGCCCCACAATTGATGCCCTCTTCTTACCTTGCCTTGCCTGCCTCCAGTCTGTCTGGCTTCGGCTTCTCCAGTCAGTTCAGCCTCACGCAGCGCCTCAACTTGACCAACAACCCCCCCCTTTCGCCAAAGATGGCCGACACAGACACAGCGGGCGAAGACGACCGCGAGGTACGTCGTCCTGCCCTCCCCTCGCCCCCAGACCGGAAAGATCTGACCCGTCCCAGCGCCTCAAATCAGCCCTCTGGTTCGCCGTGGGCCAAATCGTAGACGAGGAGTGTCTGCGACGCAATCGCAATGCGACGCCCCAGTTCATAGGGGCCCTGACGGAGCTGGTCTGGACGCAGATCGGTGAGTGCAGATTGCCCGGGATGCCAATGCCTCTCACTGGCTTCTTCTTCTTTCTTCTTCCTCTGACGTTCATGGCCTTGGGAGACTTTTTCCAAGTTCCTACCCTCTGCCCATTCTTCAACCACGCGCTGCACCCCCACCCTCATCTCCATCACAATGACAACACAAACACCGCCCCCCCGGATAGAACAAGAAATGCTTACGCGGCCCCCTCCCCCAGAAAACATAGCAATCGACCTAGAGAGCTTCGCCAACCACGCGTCCCGCCAAAACGTCACCACGGAAGACGTCCTCCTCCTGGCGAGGAAGAACCCCGATCTGCAGCAGATAATGGGGGATTTCGTGCAAGAACGCAAGGATATCAAGACGGCGCGGGGGAGGGGGAGGACTGTCCGGGGAAGGAGGTGATGTTATTGGTGCACTGCTGGTCTTCATCTCATCACCGACAGAGGACTTTTTTGTTTTGAGAGAAAAAGAAAAAGAAAAATAGACCGCATGTGTGTGCAGCGCGCGGCTGGCCTCTTGTTGTGAGGCGGAATCCAACGTGGGGTCTAAGACCGGATGACGGGTGGTTGTGGGGATGACATGGCCTCGTGGTTTGTTCCCCATGGGGTCGAGTGCAGATGTAACATGATAGGAGCACAAGTTAATAAACATCCGACCGCCTTGCTCGGAATGATTGTTTCCATGTACAATGCGCCAAACTGGGCTGCCTGGTTCACTAGAGCGCAGTTGGCCATGTAAATCTAAACCTTGGTTCCGTAGAATAATCGTTGTATCCAATGCCACAATTACAACGCCATCATCTACCACCGTTTCCCCGGGCCTTCTCCGCGTGCCTCCCGTGCCAATATAACTGCAATGCCGGCTTGCAGCCGTTTCATCTTTTTGACAAACAAACATGCGTCCGTCGAGTTCTTTGTTATAATCAAGGTATGGCGGCAACCTAGGGGCCGAAAGATCGTCTTCAGCGTCGTTGCAATCGCTCCAGAAACCTGCCCATCGATCCCCAACGTGAGAAAAGAAAAAAGTACACACCCGGCGTTTCATATCGTTCTCGTGAATGTCCTTCTTATTAAACTTCTTTACCAACGGGAAACTCCTACCCGTATATCATCATGTCATGTAGTACAAGGAAATTCTTTTGACATCTCAAACGCTGGTGCATCCAGAACTGTAATAAAACAAACAACGCCATTTTCCCTTATTCCCTCAAACCTTGATGGAGGTCTTGGATGTGTAGTCCCGGACATACTGGTCGAGAATGCCCAAGGTGACGCCGGAACCACCGCAAACAATGACGACGATGTTCTTCTGAGCCCACTCGGCATCCGTGAGGCCGCGACCAAGGAGGTCTCGCAGGTCACCCTTGTAGACGGTGGCCAGGGCAGCGCCGCAAGATACTTCAACAAGATGACGAGCATCATCAGCAAAGCGGACACAGCTGATGGCAGCATCGGCATCTGTGACGACTAGACTGTGAGTGTTGGGGTATTGGCACCACTTCCATGTCTCCGCAGAGACACGGGAGCAGCCCAAAGAGGTAGCGATGGACGTGATCTCGGGAAGGGTGATGTGAGCGTTGGCCTTGAGCGAGGCACTCATGCTGTCGGCGCCGAGGGTCTCGACACCCACAACTTCTGGCTTGTGGCCAGACCAGGGGAAACTCTCAATGCCTTGCATGAGTCCATTGAACAAGCCACCACCTCCAACGCTGCAGACAATGGCATCGATGGGCTCATCTATTTGCTCTCGCAATTCCGGAATGATAGTCGACGCACCGTCCCACACGTGAGGGTGATCAAAGGGTGGAACATAAACACCGTGAGGATCCTTGGCCAAAAGTTCGGTGCGGAGATATTCGTCGGCGGCAGCAAAGTTCTTGCCAGTTTGGTGAACTTCAACGCCAAGATCCAGAAGCTTGTTCTTCATCATCTCGGAGGTAGTCATAGGGATAACTATAGTAGCAGGTCGCCGAAGAGCTACTGCAGACGTGGCACAAGCAAGACCAGCGTTGCCACCAGATGAACAGTAGAAGTGAACATCGCCCGTGCTTGTCGCGACAGCTCGGGTCATAAGATTCCCGATTCCGCGAGATTTGAAAGAGCCACTAGGCTGCAGGTTGTCTAGCTTCAGGTATATGTTGCTAAGATAACGGTGATTGTCAGTGATGACCCTCAGAGGCGAGCTCTGGCATGCCGAAAAGCGCATACCATCCAGCAATTCGTGTAAGTTGAGGGCTCAAGGCACAAGGAGTGTTAGTCCAAGGCAACTTGGGCTCGCCACCTACTGATCCCATCGTGGCAGGGATGTAGTAATGGTATTGAAGAAGGAGAAGAGGAGTGGGAGAGTAGACACAGCGAGTATTGGTGGAATACGGCGTGGTGGTCTGGACAGAATGCCAGGGGTTTATGTTGTATAAACGGACGGGCTGGTTGAAAGGATCCCGTAATGTTGAAAACGCAACTTGATGCCTTATCAGAGATCAAGACTCATAAGAAGCAAGATTCATACTGTTCACGAGAAGCGAATGAGTTGTGGGAGATGATGGTCGTGATATATAGTTTCTGGCAGGGGCGGGCCAGTAGCGGTATCCAGGTATCTGTTAGTGTTAGGGAGAGCTCCTTGAAGCACTAGATGTGTGGATGCAGCCTGCGCATTAACTAGGATCAAACCCTCTATAAGACAATAGTGGAGACAATATATTAGAAGTACCTCTATAGACTAGTTATTACTATAGCGCACTATATACCTTTTAGGTATAAAAGTTAAGTACTATTTATACCTCTAATTAATTAAATTAAATATTTTTTATTATTTATACTAACCCTTACCTTAATAGTTATAAGCCTAGGAGGCTTTTATTACTTTTTTAATTATTATTAAAGATATAAGCTTTATTAGATATTATTAATTAATACTTACTAATTATTAAGAGATAATTACCCTTTATTATTCTAATTAGTTAAAATACTTAACTTATACTCTAATTAACTAGTATATTTCTCCTTTATAATATCTAAAGAAACTTTAAATATAGTATTATTATTAAAGAAAGACTAGATTAAATAGTATATATAAATTAAGAATTATATAGAATCCTATAGTATTTAGAAGTATATTAACCCTAATAAGGCTAAATTACTTAAAGAACCTATAATACCTATATACTTATAAAGGGATTAGAGACTAGAGGTTTTACTAAATAACCCTAATACTCTTAAGAATTAGAGAATTACTTATAAAAATATAAAGGATTAATTTAATTTTTAATATAAAGAATTATAATTTAACCTTATAAAGTATATAGCCTTATTAAAGTAAATACTAAAGATTAGGGAATATATCTATAAGACTTTATTAAAGAATATATAAGATTCTCTTAACTTTAATACTAAAGTTAAGGATAAAGAGTTAGTTTAATATTATACTTAAAGAATCCTTAAGCTTCTTTAGAATTAGTATAAGCTAAATATAAAGAAAATACTTATTCTTATAGAAATATACCTTAATAATTATTTATAAGCTAAAGGTACTTATAATTAGTATAAGTAAGCTATAATAATAAAGGTATTATAAAGGAATTATTAAGATTTTAAGACTTAATAAACTAAGGAGATAATACTATATAAGTTTATTATATCTCTTTAAAGTAAATTTAAATTATTTTAAAAGAAGTAAAATAATTTACTTAATAAAGGAGAGGATTATAAATTCCTTAAGGTAGTTACTAAGTTTAAAAGAGATTATAAAGCTTTATAAAGTATATTAAAGTTAGCTAATACTCTTATTACTAAGAGATTAAATAGTTAAAGTAAATTAGAAAGAATAAGATACCCTTACTTTAGGTATTATATTAAAGAAGCTTTAAAGTAATAGGAATTATATAATTTATTTAAGGCTATATATAAGCTAGAGGCTACTCTAAAGGACTAGGAAGTTAGGAAAAACTCTAAAGATAATATTAAGAAATATCTTAAGGAGAATCCATAAGAGAAATTAAAGGCTATAAATTAGAAGCTAGAAAGAAGGGAAAAGAATAGTAATATTATTATTCTATTATAGAATCTAATAAATAACTCTCTTACGGTAACTCTAGGCGAGAAATTAGCTAATATATTATTATTTATATAATTAGAAGGTTCTTAATCTCTAAAAGAAGTTATAACTTTAGCTTTAAACGCTATAGATAGCTTAGAAACAAAGCAAAACATAGTACTATATAACTCTAGAGTAAATATTTATATCTTTAATAATATTTACTAGTTTAATTAATTTAAATTTAATAAGACTATTATAATAGAGGTTAGGGCTAGAGGTATAATATATATGGCTTTAGGTTAAGGTCCTATACGTATATTTATTATAGACCCTATATTATAAAGCATAAGGATAATTATATTAGAGACTACACTATTTATTCCTAAATTCTATGTTAATCTAGTATTAGTAATAATCCTAATAAAAGTAAGAATCTATTAGAATTAGAAGAAGGGATTTCTCTATAAAGGGAACTATCCTATAGTAAGAATTTATAATATTAATAAGCTTTATATATTATTAAGGCTATTAAATAATCTAAAAGAAGCTTATGCTATAATAAGCTAACTACTAAAGCTACCTATAAAGGGAGATATAAAGCTTTAGTATTAATAATATAATTATCTAGGTATAAAGGCTTTTATAAAACTTATAAATATAACTTTAGGTATTAAATTAATTAGACCTAAGCTTATATAATATAAGATATATGCTATAGGTAAAGCTAAGTAATAGAGATTATAGGTTATACCTAAAGGGCTTTCTTAAGGACTAGGTTATAGGTTATTAGTTAATCTAGATTACTATAACTCTCCTTATTAGAATAGTAATAGGTATTAGTATATATTTATATACCTTATAACCTTAATATATTTCTTTTACTTATTTAAGACTAAAGATAGTATTTATAATAGCTTTTATATAATAATAGGCTTTCTAAGCACTTAATTTAGTATTTAACTATAATTTTTATATAGTAATATTAAAAAAGCCCTCTTTATAGAGAATATAAAAAATAAGATAGCCTTTACTAGTATTATAGTTTATAATTTAGCTTTCTTAATACCTAGTTAAAATAGTAAGGTAAAGAGATTTAAGGGGTAGTTAAGTAAAAAGCTTATATATTAAGCCTTAAGGCTTAGTTTTTATTAGAACTTAATAATAAGGTATTTAATACTATAGTTTATCTCCTAAATTAAATACCTTTTAAGTATTATAAAAATTAGATTATATTATATAAACTTTAGTAAAATTAGGCTAGGAAAACTATCCCTACTTACTTATAAATAGTAAAGATCTAAAAACCCTTAATTACTTATTTTTATACTTATAGATATAAAGCGTTTCTAATAATAATAAAGGCTTTAGAGTATATTAAATTATATAATATAATCCCTTAATTAGAGTAAAAAGCTTATATTAGTTACCTAGTTAGTTATAAAGGTAAATCTTAGTATATTATCTAGGTACCTATATTATATAATTAGAAGGTTATTATATTAGTATATATTTATTTTAATAAGAACTCCTTCTTTAAACTAGAAAAAGAGCTAGAATTAGCTTAAAAGAGAAGATATTAATAATTATACTACTTAAAGAGCTTAAGGCTAAAGATATTAAAGAAGAAATTAGCTAAGACCTTATTAGAATAGAACTTAAAAAGAATAATTAAGCCTTTTTACTATTAATTATAAAATAGGAAAATAAGTAGTTTAAAGTAAAAATACTACCTTAAGTATTAGGGTAAGAAGGTAACTATATTAGTATACTTTTAACCCCTTCTAACTTTTCTTATAAGGCATTAGTTACTATAAAGAATATAGAGATTTAGATACTAGGTAATAATATACTATTTTATAAAATTAATAAATTTATATATAAGGTAATATCTAAATATATAAATACTACTATAAATACTAGTAAAATTACTACTAAAGGTAATAAGGTAGTAAAGAATTATTATCCCTATAATAATAGTATTAATCTAGATAATATTATAACTAGAAAATACTAAAGAAAGAAATTAAGGAAAGCTAAGTAAGTATAGTTTTTTCTACTTTTTTAATAGTATTCTAAGGCACTTAATATAGTTTATATATTAAAGATATACCCCTAAAACCTACCTATTATTATTAAGCTATAGCCTTAGCTTATTATAACTACTAAAAGGAAGTAATTATAAAGAAGCTTTTAAAGCTTTTATTTTTAAACTACTAGGAGAATATACTAGATAAATTATTTAATTTAAAATACTATAAAAAGATTATTAACCTTAGCTAGGTTTTTAAATATAAAACTAATAAGAAAGGTATAGTTATAGAGTTTAAAGCTAGAATAGTTATATAAGGTAATTAATAACTAAAAGATAATCTTAATAACTATATAGCTATACTTACTTTATAATCTCTATATATACTACTTATAGTCTATTATACTAATAATCTTAATACTTATTAATATAATATTTAGAATATCTTTCTATATATAAAACTTAAAGAACCTATCTTTTATAAACCTCTAGAAGGTATAAATATAAGAGATTATCTCTAGAAGATAATATAAGTATTATATAGGCTAAGAGAAGCTCCTTAATAATAGTTTCTATATCTAATATAATTCCTATTAAAGATAGGCTTTATCTAAGGAAAAGAAGACTTATATATCTTTATAAAAGATAGTTTTATCCTATTTTTCTATATAAATAATATTATAGTAATATATCCTAATAGATTTAAAGTAAAATTTAAAGAGCTTTATAAATAATTAATAAATAGTTTAAATATTAAAGACTAAGGTAATCTAAAGTAGTTCCTAGGTATTAAAATTATTAGGAATTATAATACTAAAGAGATATAGTTATTATAGGAATTATATATTTAAAAGATTACTTAGAAATTTATCCCTAATATTATTAATAATAATTTAAAAAGCTTAATCTTTACTTCTCCCTATAGCTATAATCCTTACTAATACTAGTAAAGCTACTAATAAAGAGATTAATTACTATAGAGTAATTATTAGCTCTTTAGTATATCTATATATTATTAGAAGGCCTAATATAGCCTTTATAGTATTAAAACTTATCTCTTTTATAATAAACCCTTTAGTAAAGTATATTAAGTTTATAAAGGAGTAATTTTATATACCTAGAATATAAAGAAGCTATATATTTAATACTTAGAAGTAAATAGCTTTAATATATTATTTTCTAGTACTAATGCTTCCCTTAGTAATAACCCTAATATATATAAATTAATATAAGGTTATATCTTTATTATATATAGTGCTATAATTAATTAGAAGTCTAGTAAGTAATATTATATAATAACCTTAAGTATAAAAATAAAGCTCTTTACCTTAAATTATAGTATAAAAAAGTATATATCCCTTAGAAAGCTACTTTATAATATTAAGGTTTATATACTACTACTATTAATTATCTAGTATAATAATAAGTAAATAATCTATATTATAAAGTATAAGAAAAGAAGGCTTTAAACTAGCCTTAAGTATTTTAATATAAATTAAATATAGATTTAAGAGTAATATACCTAGGTAATATTAAGGTAAATTAGTTAAAGACCTTTAAGATACTTATAAATAGCTTTATAAAGCCTTTATTAAGCTAAATATATAGGGATTTATATTACTAGATTAGCTTATAGGAGATTCCTATATAATTATAATACTAGGAATTTATTATAATCTCTTCCTATACTTATTAACTCTAGC
This sequence comes from Epichloe scottii, assembly GCA_021950295.1. Taxonomy (NCBI): domain Eukaryota; kingdom Fungi; phylum Ascomycota; class Sordariomycetes; order Hypocreales; family Clavicipitaceae; genus Epichloe; species Epichloe scottii. The sequence goes on along the minus strand of CP083247.1, from coordinate 3,281,733 downwards.
TTTAATAGATATCTTAGCTAGGGGGTATATTAAGAGCTTCTTAAAGCACTAGATATATAAATATAGCCTACGTATTAACTAGGATTAAACCCTCTATAAGATAATAGTAAAGATAATATATTAGAAGTACCTCTATAGACTAGTTATTACTATAGTGCACTATGTACCTTTTAGGTATAAAAGTTAGGTGCTATCTGCACCTCTAATTAATTAAATTGAACGTTTTCTATTATCTACACCGACCCCTACCTTGACAGTCAGAAGCCGCCCAGGGAGCATGTCCACGGTGCAGCCCTTCAAGGTACTTGGCTGTGGAGAAGATATGGATCGTGGATGGAGGCGACGCCATTGTCGGACTCGTACGGAGTATATAATACACCTCTGAGTCTCTGACACGCCTTATGCTGTTGGGGGTGTATGCTTAATGACCATCCATTGCGCGGCTGTGGCATGTCATTGTCGCCGGAGCATACGCGCGTGCCTGATAAAGAGCCCATATCTAAGCAAAAAGAAACGCTTCAGCACTGAGAACCGAGATGACAATGCGAAGCAGCGGGGCGACTTTTCGTTATCCTGGCGCTCACTGTCGAGGAATTGGGAGGTTTTTCCCTCTTCGCCAATGCCTTACTGTCAAGGTAGGGGTCGGTGTAGATGATAGAAAACGTTTGATTTAATTAATTAAAGGTGCAGATAGTACCTAACTTTTATACCTAAAAGGTACATAGTGCGCTATAGTAATAACTAGTCTATAGAGGTACTTCTAATATATTATCTCTACTATTATCTTATAGAGGGTTTAATCCTAGTTAATATATAGGCTATATCTATATATCTAGTGCTTTAAGGAGCTCTCCCTAATATACCCCCTAGCTAAGATATCTATTAAAGCTAGAGTTAATAAGTATAAGAAGAGATTATAATAAATTCCTAGTATTATAATTACATAGGAATCTCCTATAAGCTAATCTAGTAATAGAAATCCCTATATATTTAGCTTAATAAAGGCTTTATAAAGCTATTTATAAGTATCTTAGAGGTCTTTAACTAATTTACCTTAATATTACCTAGGGTATATTACTCTTAAATCTATATTTAATTTATATTAAGATACTTAAGGCTAGTTTAAAGCCTTCCTTTCTTATACTTTATAATATAGATTATTTACTTATTATTATACTAGATAATTAATAGTAGTAGTATATAGACCTTAATATTAGAAAGTAGCCTTCTAAGAGATATATACTTTTTTATACTATAATTTAAGGTAAAGAGCTTTTCTATACTTAAGGTTATTATATAATATTACTTACTAGACTTCTAATTAATTATAGCACTATATATAATAAAGATATAACCTTATATTAATTTATATATATTAGGGTTATTACTAAGGGAAGTATTAGTGCTAGAAAATAATATATTAAAGCTATTTACTCCTAAGTATTAGATATATAGCTTCTTTATATTCTAGGTATATAAAATTACTCCTTTTATAAACTTAATATACTTTACTAAAGGGTTTATTATAAAAGAGGTAAGTTTTAATACTATAAAGGCTATATTAGGCCTTCTAATAATATATAGATACACTAAAGAGCTAATAACTACTTTATAGTAATTAATCTCTTTATTAGTAGCTTTACTAGTATTAGTAAGGATTATAGCTATAGGAAGAGAAGTAGAGATTAAGCTTTTAAATTACTATTAATAATATTAGGGATAAATTTCTAAGTAATCTTTTAAATATATAATTCCTATAATAACTATATCTCTTTAGTATTATAATTCCTAATAATTTTAATGCCTAGGAACTACTTTAGGTTACCTTAGTCTTTAATATCTAGACTATTTATTAATTATTTATAAAGCTTTTTAAATTCTACTTTAAATCTATTAGAATATATTACTATAATATTATTTATATAGAAAAATAGGATAAAACTATCTTTTATAAAGATATATAGGTTTTCTTTTTCTTAGATAAAGCCTATCTTTAATAGGAATTATATTAGATATAGAAACTATTATTAAGGAGCTTCTCTTAGTCTATATAATACTTATATTATCTTCTAGAGATAACCTCTTATATTTATACCTTCTAGAGGTTTATAAAAGATAGGTTCTTTAAGTTCTATATATAGGAAAGTATTCTAAATATTATATTAATAAGTATTAAGATTATTAGTATAATAGACTATAAGTAGTATATATAGAGATTATAAAGTAAGTATAATTATATAGTTATTAAGGTTATCTTTTAGTTATTAATTACCTTATATAATTATTCTAGCTTTAAACTCTATAACTATGCCTTTTTTATTAGTTTTATATTTAAAAACCTAGCTAAGGTTAATAATCTTCTTATAGTATTCTAAATTAAATAATTTATCTAGTATATTCTCCTAGTAGTTTAAGAATAGAAGCTTTAAAAGCTTCTTTATAATTACTTCCTTTTAGTAGTTATAATAGGCTAAGGCTATAGCTTAATAATAATAGGTAGGTTCTAGGGGTATATCTTTAATATATAAACTATATTAAGTGCCTTAGAATACTATTAAAAAAGTAAAAGAAAACTATACTTACTTAGCTTTCCTTAATTCCTTTCTTTAGTGTTTTCTAGTTATAATATTATCTAGATTAATACTATTATTATAGGGATAATAATTCTTTACTACCTTACTACCTTTAGTAGTAATTTTACTAGTATTTATAGTAGTATCTATATATTTAGATATTACTTTATATATAAATTTATTAATTTTATAAAATAGTGTATTATTACCTAGTATTTAAATCTCTATATTCTCTATAGTAACTAGTGCCTTATAAGAAAAGTTAAGAGGGGTTAAAAGTACACTAATATAGTTACCTTCTTACCCTAATACTTAAGGTAGTATTTTTACTTTAAACTACTTATTTTCCTATTCTATAGTTAATAATAAAAAGGCTTAATTATTCTCTTTAAGTTCTATTCTAATAAGGTCTTAGCTAATTTCTTCTTTAATATCTTTAGCCTTAAGCTTTTTAAGTAATATAATTATTAATATCTTTTCCTTTTAAGCTAATTCTAGCTTTTCTTCCTATTTAAAGAAGGAGTTCTTATTAAATTAAATATATACTAATATAATAACCTTCTAATTATATAATATAGGCACCTAGATAATATACTAGGATTTACCTCTATAACTAATAAGGTAACTAATATAAGCTTTTTACTTTAATTAAGGGATTATATTATATAATTTAATATGCTTTAAAGCCTTTATTATTATTAGAAATACTTTATATCTATAAGTATAAAGATAAGTAATTAAGGGTTTTTAGATCTTTACTATTTATAAATAAGTAGGGATAGTTTTCCTAGCCTAATTTTACTAAAGTTTATATAATATAATCTAATTCCTATAATACTTAAAAGGTATTTAATTTAGGAGATAAACTATAGTATTAAATACCTTATTATTAAGTTCTAATAGAAACTAAGCCTTAAGGCTTAATATATAAGCTTTTTACTTAACTACCCCCTAGATCTCTTTACCTTACTATTCTAGCTAGGTATTAAGGGAGCTAAATTATAGACTATAATACTAGTAAAGGCTATCTTATCTTTTATATTCTCTATAAAGAGAGCTTTTTTAATATTACTATATAAAAACTATAGTTAAATACTAAATTAAGTGCTTAGAAAGCCTATTATTATATAAAAGCTATTATAAATACTATCTTTAGTCTTAAATAAGTAAAAGAAATATATTAAGGTTATAAGGTATATAAATACACACTAATACCTATTACTATTTTAATAAGGAGAGTTATAGTAATCTAGATTAACTAATAACCTATAACCTAGTCCTTAAGAAAGTCCTTTAGGTATAACTTATAATCTTTATTACTTAGCTTTACCTATAGTATATATCTTATATTATATAAGCTTAGGTCTAATTAATTTAATACCTAAAGTTATATTTATAAGTTCTATAAAAGCCTTTATACCTAGATAACTATATTATTAATACTAAAGCTTTATATCTCCCTTTATAGGTAGCTTTAGTAGTTAGCTTATTATAGTATAAGCTTCTCTTAGATTATCTAATAGCCTTAATAATATATAAAGCTTATTAATATTATAAATTCTTACTATAGGATAGTTCCCTTTATAGAGAAATCCCTTCTTCTAATTCTAATAAATCCCTACTTTTATTAGGATTATTACTAATACTAGATTAATATAGAATTTAGGAATAAATAGTATAGTCTTTAATATAATTATCCTTATGCTTTATAATATAGGGTCTATAATAGATATATATATAAGCCCTTAACCTAAAGCTATATATATTATACCTCTAGCCCTAATCTCTATTATAATAGTCTTATTAAATTTAGATTAATTAAACTAGTGGATATTATTAAAGATATAAATATTTACTCTAGAGTTATATAGGACTATATTTTGCCTTAACTCTATGCTTTCTATAGTATTAGTAGTTAAATTTATAGCTTCCTTTAACTATTAACCTTGCTTAAAGTGTATAAATAATAATATATTTATAGTCTTATTACCTAAGGTAACTATAATTAATTTATTAGTTAGATTCTATAAAGGTATAAAGATATTACTACTCTTCTTCTCTAGTTTCTAACTTATTACCTTAGACTTTTCTTATAGATTCTTCTTTAGATACTTTTTAATATTATCTTTAGAGTTCTTCCTAACTTTCTAGTCCTTTAGAGTAGCCTCTAGCTTATATATAGCCTTAAATAAATTATATAATTCCTACTACTTTAAAGCTTCTTTAGTGTAATACCTAGAGTAAGGGTACCTTATTCTTTTTAATTTACTTTAACTATTTAATCTCTTAGTAGTAAGGGTATTAGCTAACTTTAATATACTTTATAAAGCTTTATAATCTCTTTTAAACTTAGTAATTACCTTAAGGAATCTATAATCCTTTCCTTTATTAAGTAAATTATTTTACTTCTTCTAGAATAATTTAAATCTACTTTAAAAAGGTATAATAAACTTATATAGTATTATCTCCTTAGTTTATTAAGTCTTAAAATCTTAATAATTTCTCTATAATACCTTTATTATTATAGCTTACTTATACTAATTATAGGTACCTTTAGCTTATAAATAATTATTAAGGTATATTTCTATAAGAATAAGTATTTTCTTTATATTTAGCTTATACTAATCCTAAAGAAGCTTAAGAATCCTTTAAGTATAATATTAAACTAACTCTTTATCCTTAACTTTAGTATTAAAGTTAAGAGAGTCTTATATATTCTTTAATAAAGTCTTATAAATATATTCCCTAATCTTTAGTATTTACTTTAATAAGGCTATATACTTTATAAGGTTAAATTATAATTCTTTATATTAAAAATTAAATTAATTCTTTATATTTTTATAAGTAATTCTCTAATTCTTAAGAGTATTAGGATTATTTAGTAAAACCTCTAGTCTCTAATCCCTTTATAGGTATATAGGTATTATAGGTTCTTTAAGTAATTTAGCCTTATTAGGATTAATATACTCCTAGATACTATAGGATTCTATATAATTCTTAATTTATATATACTATTTAATCTAGTTTTTCTCTAATAATAATACTATATTTAGAGTTTCTTTAGATATTATAAAGGAGAAATATACTAGTTAATTAGAGTATAAGTTAAGTATTTTAACTAATTAGAATAATAAAAGGCAATTATCTCTTAATAATTAGTAAGCATTAATTAATAATATCTAATAGAGCTTATATCTTTAATAATAATTAAAAAGGCAATAGAAGCCTCCTAGGCTTATAACTATTAAGGTAAGGGTTAGTATAAATAATAGAAAATGTTTAATTTAATTAATTAAAGGTATAAATAGTACCTAACTTTTATACCTAAAAGGTATATAGTGCGCTATAGTAATAACTAGTTTATAAAGGTACTTCTAATACATTATCTTCACTATTGTCTCATAGAGGGTTTGATCCTAGTTAATGCGCGGGCTGCATCCACACATCTAGTGCTTTAAGGAGCTCTCCCTGACACTTACACTTTGACGCAGAATTACGCACTGTATGTCGGCACGCCGCTGGTTCTGGTTCGCTGGGATGTATGCCAGTACCCATGTGGCTATTTGGCTTGGTGAAGCGTTGGGGAGGGTTTTTTTTCCTTCTTTTTTCTTTCTTTGTTCACACGCCCCCTTCCCCCTTGTGATGGATACCACTAGATTCAGTAGGGCAAAGCATGAGCATGATGAAAAGACTTTGGCTCCCATTGCCTAGGGACCAGGTCGCTGTCACTGCGAGATGAAATTGACGACATTGAATTCTGCGCATGCTGTTGTTCGAGAATACTGTCCAAGACGTTCCTGATGCAAAGCTGGAGAAGGTTTGCGCTGGGGAGGCGGGGGTGCTGGGCCCTGGCATGGAAGACTTCCGTTATCGGCACAGCCAGGGTATTGAGACGGTCCTAGTGTGGGTGTCGGAGCAAGCCAAAGTCGTGACAAGATACCATCATGACGATAAATTCACGGATGCAATGGCCTGCTTACGAGGAAGACAAGAAGAGCACAGACTGGCTTGGAGCACGCGGTGAGCAGGCAGGGTCTCGACGAACGAGGCAGGAGCGACAGATCCAGCGACTTTCCCAAGCGCCAGGCATGTGTGCCGCCTGTGTGCCGCTGTACTATGCAAACCCCCTGCAACCCCCTGCAACTCCCTGCCTCAGGCGCTCTCTCTCGTCTGGATCGTCTGGCATGCCGATGGGAAGCTTGTTGTGCCAGATTACGTTGTCATAAGGTAATAAAAAGATTCTATGGGGTAATCGAACCCAACTTATAGGGTAAGAGGTTCCCGATCCGACTTGGACGCCCCGCCGCCAAACGGAGCCTCGCCATGCGGGTGGGCTGGGAGGTGTGCAGATTGACAGGCTCGTTTTCGCCTAGATTCAGTTTGCTCCATTCCTGCATCCCCCAAGATCTATGCCAGTACTCCGTACGCGGAACGCTCAAAATAGGCCTTCATTGTCCGGAGATGCCTCGGTGTTGGAAAGAGTGGAGGAGACAACCCCTCTCCCCTTCGCCCCCCGGCAATTTTGGGTAAACCTAATGTTTACGACACGACATGGGGGAGAGTCTTGTTTCTTGGCGAGACTCGACTCAACACAACACGGGCCCGTCACGGGACGTGGGAGACAACAGCCGTGCGATCATACATGCCTTGCTTATCTCATATCTCTACGGAACAGCCGTGCCATTGTCGAGATAACACGAAGACGCCGTCACCGAGCTGACCGCAAGATAAGCTGCGCTCACTTGATGTGCTGCGACAATAGCGACTTCGGAGCATGAACTGGGGACGAGGAGTCATTGATTGCCTGGAGAAGAATTATTGAGCTTCGTAGCGAATCTGGGGTTGCGTCGTCAAACTCACAGATCAAGACTAGCTGTTTCGTTCGAGCCGCTTGCTGCTGATCTAGTCGCAGCCCACTCGGCATTGAAGAGACTGGCGCAATTGAAACCCCGAATACGTCCGTCGTGTGCCTACCGCCCAGACCCCAAGGCAAGAAAAAGATGTCAACCGCGATTTTCGCCCGAGTCCAAGTGTGCAGCCACTTGCTTGTGCTGGTATGCGGGCGCTTGCTGGCTGCGGAGATGGCTTGGCCTCGGCCACATGGCGCGGTCACGTAGAACATCTCCTACGATGATTGAGTTAGCGTCGCTGTTGGTATCATCTTGCGTGTCGATACGACAAACCCTGGCATCAGCCCAACTCCACCTCTTGAGATGCTTAGATGTTCACACAGAATTGAGAACACAGCATCGTTGCCGTCAACCCGTGAGTGCTGCGAAGGAGTAATATCGAGCGACAAGAAAGCATGCCAACTGCGCGCACCTGCACCTGGTGCAAGAGCTCTCCGCCAACTGACCACACTGTCGCGAACACTTATAAAAGCGCGCAAAAAGAGCATTCACTCTTCTTCTCCTTTCATCAGTAGAACATTCATTGTCACTCAGGGTTTTTTTTTTTTAAAAAAAGCTCAATAGATCGCCTAACGTGATCTCATCCTTGGTTTATGATTATGATTTGGATGAATGGATCACTCTTCAAAAGCCCAGCCGTCAACACCCATATACGCTTCCAAGAGATTGACGCAAAGCGGGAACCAGACGTTTTCCTGAGAATGACAACGGACATGGAAGCAACTGACATGGCAGTAGAAGTCTGCCGGGTCACCGAAACGAGCCTCGAGCCGTTGGTGGCCCAACATCTTGGCCACTTCGACGACGACGTTCCCAAGGTGGAGAAGACTTCGCAATCGAGTTCCACAGAGACTATCAGACAGTCCATTGAAGAAGATGAAGAAGAAGCAAAACCCGTCCCATGCAAGCGCAAAAGGAGCAAGGAAAAGAAGGCTACCTACAAGACCAAGGAAAATGAGATGAAGCCCGAGCCTATAAACTGGTTAGAAAGACTAGCGAAGTATCGAGGCGCCAACTAGGATTTGCCGGCACGAAAACCGCTCCGAAAACCAAGAGCAAGGGCAACACATCCCAAAGTCCCAGATCCGTTGGACGACGGGCCCCAAGTCAAGGATGAAACCGCCTCGACCACAAATGGCGAGGAGGACTCGCAACAGCAAGAATCACCAGCTGCACTTGTGCCGTCGCCAACCCCCCTGTTCGACAAGCTCGCCAAAGACCCTCCCGTGAGTCCCATCACAAACCCAGCTTCATCCCGTCCGCCCTCGACAAACTGCCCATCGAGATCCGCTTCATGATCTACAAGGAACTTCTCACAGTGCGGAGGCCAATCAGGGTACACTCGGGATGGCAGCAAGTGTACAAGCGGCAACGGCTCTGCATACCGACCGGCATCCTGCGCACCTGCGAGCGCTTCCACCGCGAAGCAATCGGCGTCTTGTACGGCTCCAACACCTTTCTGTACCGACTGCGAGACAGACTTCCCTGCATCACCGACGTAGACCAGGTCGCGCTAATCGATGACGACGCCACCGCGCTGCCAACCACCACCAACAACGAGGACGACGCAGGCGACGACGACGCCGACCCGGAGCCAGATGACGTGAACGACCCAGACTGGCAAGAAGAGGTATCTGCCTCTCGCGCGCAGCACACCCGCCGGACGCGCAGCTCCAAACGACCCCCATCACGGATCCCGACATCAACGTGGACAAGAACCTCCACCTGTTCCGCCGGCTCATCATCGAGGCGGAGAAGAACCGCTTCGCACAGGGCACGAGGAGGCTCATGGCCAACGCCATAGAGGCATTCGCGTTCGCATCATCCCCCTCCTCCCCCACCCCCAGGGCCGGCAGGCACTGCACCAACATCCAGACACTGACCATCCGCGTCGCGCCCCAGTGGGACGCCACGTCCGGCGCAGACGGCTACGGCTGCTTCACCTTTGTCGACTTCTTCAGCTCCCAGTCGGCCGTGATACGGGCCATCGAAAACGTAAACTGCCAGTTTCTACGACTCGACCTCATGACATGCTACATGGACGGGCCGTCGGCCCGATCAGGATGCAGCTTCACAATGGACATGCGGTACAGGCGGCTTGTGAAGAGGGTCGAGGTCGACGGGGATGATGAGTGGGACGGCGACGTAGCTATGCAGGAGGAGAGGAGGAGGAAGGCGGGCGTGGCGGAGGGGGCGCTGCGATGCCTGGACGGGCATGTCCGGGGGTTTTGCGAGAAGTTTCTGAGTCAGAAGACGTGGGATGAGGAGGCGTGGGATGCGATTGATTTCGGGGTGGGAGATGACTTTGATGCGTGGGAGGGGGATTGAGTCGGGACGGGACGGGACGGGACGCGATGGCATGGGAAGGGTATTAGGCAATTGATTTGGTTAGAAGGGGGTTTACAGGATCTTGATCAACTTGGGAAATCAAGGAACTTATTGACAAGTTTTATGGTTCACAATGCATAATGCTTTGTTGTTATACTTTTCACGGCGCAACATGGGTGCAAGGTTTCAATGATTCAATGATATTTCTTAAAAAAAACGGGTATTTGGGTAGTACTTTTACACTTTTTGACCAGATTCCATGCATCTATGTATCCATCAAGGTGGAAAAACCGATCAACTCCACCTCCAATGTCTCCGTGTCTACGAGAACAAGCTGCTTCGTCTCTTCGAATGAAGGTACGGTGATGAGTCGAACGGACTGGCCTTCTGGACCGGTGATGACTTTTGTTGCGAAGCGGGGCTGGCACCCGACAAAGTATAGATGCGGGCACGTTTTGAGGACAAAGGGGTCGTCTTCTTGGAAGGGGTAGCTCCCTGAGTCATCTTGTCAACCCTTTATCTTTTCGACGAGGGATGGATGTGGAAATGGCGACAGAAAGAAGAGGGGAAAAAGGGGAAGGGGGGAATGAAGACTCACACAAAGTATCGGGTGCCGTGGGGGCACAACACCTCCACCGACACATGGCCTCCATCATGCCCAATCGATCCTCGCTATCTACATACTTGAATACATCGTCAACGTTCTGCCCGCCCGTACCTAGCACCCTCCACCCTTCAATCTCAGCCTCCCACGGATTCGTGACCACGTCTAGCCACCCTGGTTCTTGTGACTTGGCGGCTGGGTCGGGTCCAAACGCCCTTGAGTTGGGAAACATGGCCATGTGGATAGGCTGTTGTGGATAACTAGCGTTGGCGGGATCTTGAACGCCTGGAAGTAGGGTAATGGGTATCGATGGCAAGAGTTCGCTGATGAACTCGTCGAACAGTTGCGATGGAAGAGAGTTGTATGCACTGGCGTCGTACCCGTACTTCTTATTCGCCTTCTTCTCTGTGGGATCCTCCTGCCTGGGCTCAGCGACGGAGGTGGAGATGGAGTTTCCTGCAATGATGAGTCGGCTGATTGTGGCGGCTTCATCTTGATCATTGGGACACAGCGCTTCGCCGAGGAGGTACTCTTGGAGAAGGTTCACCTCAAGGGCGTGGGAGGCATCGGTTGCAGAGAAGCAGAGGCCAGAGACGATGGCGATCTTTTTGCTGGGTTTCCGATCTGTCATTTCGCCATCCGAGTCTCCGTCTTTGACAACATTTTTTTTGGGTTTTCCGTCATCATTTGCGCTGGGAGGTTTAGAGAGCGCCCATCGCTCAGGTTGGGGAGGCAGGTCAGGAACTTTGATATCAATGACTTCGAACTCGCCGCTACTGTTTTCGGTGCCCATCACGGCAATGATGCAGCCTGTGACGAGAGGAATGGTTTTTAAGAGGTCACCAACAAGACAAATGCGACCCGACTCGTCTTCCAGCATGATTTGGTCGGCACCGTCTGGGGAGAAATATTTTTGTTGGGAGGATATTGGGGCCGAGATCCATCTCTGGTCCAAGTCAGTTTTTCATGACCTAAACGAAGTTACACCCTTGGCTTGCAAATCAGAAACGCTTGGTGTGAGAATTCTTACATCTCTTGATACATCCTCAAGAATATTAGGCTTGAGGGGCATATCCATGTATACCGTCCCTCCAACCCAGCACAAGTCTCCCTGTCGCACATCGAGTACTCGTTCAACCTTCTTGACCTCCTCTCCGCCAATGACTGTACCGTCCCATGATGAAGCTGCTACTTGTTCGACGGCGGGCTTGATCTTTGTGAGGCGCAGAAAGTACATGTCGCCATATTGTTGTTTGTAGGATCGCTGCTTGTCGAGCTGGAATGTGTGAAGAGGCTGGTAGCAATCGGCGACCCGAGGTGGTGTGGCATGTGCGGCATCGCTGTGACGGGAGGTCAGAACAGCCGGGACGGTTGATGGCAAGGGTTTATGGGGAGTTGATGCACTCACGTTGGCGTTTTGGGTATGAGCCCTGATACTTCTTCGAGGGTCACCATGCCGGGCTTGAGGTGGTGATGCAGATGCAGTGCTTGGGTGGGACACGCAGTTTCTCAAGAAAGCTGGCAGACGCGTCGGCGACGAGCCAATTGGCGAGGTCGCGTTTCTGGTTCCAACGGGTTGGGCGTAAAGTGGTGGGGCATCTGGCGGGCATCTGGCGGGCATTTGGCGGTGGCGCATCTCGGAAGGGAAGCAGCGACGGCATCAGAAGTGGGCATCTCAAACTAGTACAAGTTAATGAGAAATGTTCCGTCAGGCCCAAAACAGGGTGCACCCATGAAATGATGAAATGGCTACTGCTAATCTCATATATATTCAACGCACAAGTTCCACCACCTGTGCTAGATGCGCCGGGGCAGGGAAAGTTGCAGTCTGCTCGACAACTCTTCGGCCCGTCTCTCTCTCTCACGAAAGCTTTGCATCCGGAGAGAGCCTCGCCATTGTTCTGCTGTGCTCGCCCTTTTCAACCATGTTATTCAAAGTAGCCTCGGCTACCTTGAACGCTTCTATACCGGCAGGAGCTCCGCAGTAAACGGTGGCCTGCAGAAGCGCTTCCCGTATCTCCAGCTCACTTAATCCGTTGTTAACGGCGCCTCGAACATGAACGCCAAGCTCAGGCCAGCTCTTGAGCGCTACAAGAATCCCGATATCTAGGAACAATTAGACCAGCCGTATGAGATGTGGCGACCGTGACATACTGAGGAGGCTTCGCTGTTTTCTTTCAAGGCCGGGCCTTGACCACACATTTCCCCAGCACCACCTGGTTGGAGATCAGCAGTGAGCACTGAGCACCCGGATTAGATTGATCGGATTGATCAGAGCGAGCCACTCCTTTAAAAACCTTTCCTGCACTTACTCGGTGATCAGCTGCTGCTGTGGATACGCAAACTCGCTGCTGCCGTTCTGCAGGGCATTGTACACGTACGCATCGCCTACAACTTCCTTGCGGTTCCTGAGCCCGGTGGCGAAGAGGTCGTTGTTGCCGGAAGACATGTCTTGCAATTCAGTAGACTTGAATGGAATTGTAGATGTGGGAGCAAAGAGTTGGCTTCAAACGCGGGCGAATTTACTCGAGATTCTTTCCGATCAAAAGGCTCATCAATCACCCCGCCGCCGATGTCATGACACGTGAAGATTGGAATTACCCCAACCCATACGGAGCAAGTCATGACATACTGGTGCGACCAGGTGAGCAATGAGCGTATGATACCACTTGTAACTGATGGACAGCCACAGTTTGATCCCCTTGAAGAGCGTCAGCTGTAACTTGGAAACGCCAGAACAACCGAGATTAACATCATATTCACCAAGAACTACTCCGTATGCATGGGGTTCTTCTCCACACCTCTCTTTTTCAGTACGCCGCCACGATGCAGCGGCCCCAAACAGGCACGTTGCTGCACAGTGCATAACGCACAGTGCACACTGCGAGACGCTCATGGACGCTCATGCCGCAGTGCAGTCAGTGACCGTCGTACGAAGCGGCCGCGGACTCGGTGCGACCAGAGCTCGCACAAAGCTCGCACAACACATCCAATGAGTGAGCTTCATCGGCCGTCGACCGCATGGCGCAGAGGCCAGCTTGTTGGGGGCGGCGATGGAGCAAAACCACCGAGGCGCAAACTTTTGAAAGCTGAACAAGATGGAAGACGTTGTTGGCCCGTTGCTCGCCAATATGGTCCGAGCCTCGCTTCTCCGCTCTGCCTGCTCAATTCCAAAATACATATTCCCTCACTCCGGCCTCAGTCCGTGTTTCTCATCTCTCGATTACTCCCTGCTGACTCCTGAGTCCTTCGCATACTTCAGCCGCCCGTGTCCACGCTTTGGCGCATGAAACGAATCATGTTATCCGTCTTAACGCGGCGCAGCATTCTCCCTCTTCTTCTCTTGACGTCAACGGAGCAGGGAGGAGTCTCGGTATCGGCCCAGCAGCAGCAGCAGCGAGGTGACCAGAGTATTTGTGATTACTACGCAGCCAGGCGGTATGGGGAGAACAATGCTACCACGCAGCTCCGGCTGATGCAGGGGATTGTGGCATACGCATACGCCGGGGGTAATTCGCTGCCCAACGGGGACAAGAAGAGCACTGGGATATTTAATCCCGGTAAATACGACGGTCAAGAGGTCTTTCTTCGGCCGTGGTTCGATGGGACAAGTATGTTGTTGCCCTCGATTGAACGAGCTTCCATCCATCCATCCACTGAAATGAAAACCTTGGAACTCACCGCGAGGAATAGGAGCAACTTCGAACAACAATGACCAGGCGGTCAATATTGGATGGCTGGACGGAGGAGGTACAGCGCCGCTTGTTGCCTTTTTGAACGGCTCTACGCCAAATGCCGAGATCAAGAAGGGAACAAACCAGTAGTACGTGCACATTTGTCCACGCCTCGTTATTCCCTGTTCTTCCTCCCAGGCAGTAGGCACTGACAGTTCAATACCACCAAATCAGCAAGCTATTTACACATTGGTACTACGTTTTCGGCAAAGTGTACTCCTGCTCTCTTATCAGAACCTTCCTGGAACAGACCTTCGAGCCCCTTAATCCCGCCTACGTTCACAAATACATGGACTTGAATGCGGCACATGTCGGTTATTTCATTCAGCAGCTCATCGTCGCCAGCAAGTATTACGGATTCTCAGACTCCGACGCCAATACTCTATCCACCGCCATGAATGCCAAGTACAATGCTCGCTGTTTGCCGCCAACTGACAATAGTCTCAATTCGATCTGCCTCGCCAAGGACTGTCCAGTAGCTGCGCCTTCGCCGAATTGCGACGTGTACAATAACGTCAAACCGCGCGGTGTCGACACTTCTGCGTCACCGAGCTCTCCATCGTCTTCATCTCCGTCGAGTTCCAGTTCCAGTTCATCCCCAGCGTCGGGTGATTCGTCATCCTCGTCTAGACTTTCAGCCGGTGTGATTGCAGGAATCGCCATTGGCAGCGCAATTGTTCTTCTCTTGGCTGTAGGCATGTTTTTATTCTTCCGTCGCCGGAACCGACAGAACACAGATGCTCCGCCCGCGCCAGGCCCAGCAACTGCTCACATGCACGGCGCATATCCTTCTGGGTTTCCACCACCACAATATGCCTACGGTCGAGATCAACAGGAAAGCTATCATGGGCGAATCCCAACCGACTCGTACATCTCGTGTGGGCCGAGCAGTCCATCGTCAGGCTGGGTGGAGCCCAACAAACACCTTGCAGAAGAGCTGGGAACATTCAACCCCATTTCGCCAACGGGGATAACTTCGTCAAGCCCGTCCAGACTAGGAATGACGCAATTAGCGGAGATGGAAAGTCCCGAGCCTCCTCCTGGATGGAATCGGCCGAGTAAGCCAACTACATCGGCGACTTGAGGCCAGTTAGGCAAACGTCTTGATTAGGAGTGAGCATGAAGTGATGTTAAATAAAAGAGATGATAGCCGTCTTATAGGTTAGTAAGGTGATTAATAAGGTAAGCCTTATTTTTCAGAATTTTATTATAAGTCATCACTTACTAGTTTTTAAGAGCTCTTTTAGACTAAGTAGTATTAGGAATATTTTATTTGACGTTTATATGTTAGGAGCACAGAGGCACAGAGGACAGAGTACGTGTGCGCAAGGCGGGGTATATAGCGAAGACCGTTTACATTGTATGGGAGGGGGTAGAGATCTGAAGAGCAATGCTCCGATACAAATGGAGTGTTAAGACGGCCTTTCGTAGTGCCTTTCGAAGTACCATGTCTTGGGTAGTAATGGCGTGTATTTCAAATTTTTCTCAAGTTACAGAGATCTAGGGCTCATCGAGGTAGGCGCATGGTCATCATGGGCGCTATGGACCCTGGTCGAAGCGCAGTAAATGAGGATGTCGTTCATTGTACCGTGTCTTTCCAACTTGCTGCCCTTGGTATAAAGTGGACCAGCTGCTTTCATTCCATACTTGGCAGCTCTTCTAAATGGTTTCCTGCATACACCCAAGTTGTTGGGTCTAGGTACTTCATTATACTGATCATGCATGTCGTTGATCGATTTACAAAGACGTCTAGCAATAAGCTTTAGTTTGCTCAACACTCCAATCCCAAAATTTCTCCGAGATGCTCTGCTCCCCTCTGACCCTCGCTCTGTCCCCTTGGCAAGGTCGGGACGAATGTTGAAGAATCGGCCCCAGGGACCAACTACGCGGAATGTTAGATCGATGAGCAACGACAGGGGCCATGTGTACAGGAACTCACTCCATGAACCAGTCTTTTCCATGGTCACTTCTGGCGAGAGCCCGGAAAATAGTTCAGTGTAAGCGCCATATACTTGTGGATAAAGCATGGTTTTCGTGAAGACGAGCATGGATATCCTGACGAAAGCCGTCTGGCTGTCCATGTTGCGATAGAGATCTGAATCGAGGTTTCCAGGATGCATTGCCTAGAATGAATGAGCCATTAGCTTTTGCGGAAAGCATGCATGGAAGCTGTCGTTGAGCAATCACGTACCACACTGATGATGCCGTCTTCTCTGTGCCGACGAGCGTATTCTACGCCATGGTAGTAGTTGCCTGCTTTGCTGTTTCCATATCTCGTCATGGACCTCAGATCCGACACGTAGCTCTCTTCTCTGAGCTTCCCCACGTCCAGGACAGAGAAGAGCTCGGCCGCCATGGACGACACCCATACGACGCGCACAGCCCCGGTCGCCTCATCCGCCGCAGTCTTGGCCAGTGTCGGGGTGAGAAGCTGGGTGAACAGAAAGGGCCCCAAGCAATTGGTGCCCATCTGCAGCTCGTATCCCTGCGCAGTCACCGAGCCATCGGGCGGCATCATGACACCGGCATTGTTGAAGAGAACATGCAGCTTCTCTTCTTGCCTTGTGAAGGCTTCTGCAGCTGGTTTGATCGAGGCGAGATCGCCGAGATCCAGATGAAGGAATTTGAGCGACCCCGTTGACTCTGGACTGGCTGCCTTGATCTCTTCCATGGCCTTCCCGGCCTTGCTCTCGCTTCGGCACGCTACGTAGACGGTGGCATGGGCGGCATACAGTATGCGCGCGAGCTCCTTGCCCACGCCCGAGTTTGATCCGGTTACGATGTATACCTGTATCAGAGTCAGCGTCGTCGGTGTGGGCTACGGATCGACCTTACCTTGCCCGATAGATTCTGGATGTCCTTTTCGGTGAATTTGGGCGTCCCAGCAAAGGTTTGGCGAACCAGAGACGGCCGCACGAAGTCAAGGATCCCCATCGTGGCAATTGAAATGTGGTGACTTTGTCTCTGCTGGCAGTTCTATAATAGGAACCAAGACAAGCAAGACTACTGTGGACGGGGTGGATTGCGGCTGCCGGGAGACCCGGCGTTATGCTAAAGAAGTCAAATAATATGGAGTGCGGATACTCCCTAGCATCATCGGCTAAACACTAGTCCGGTCCGGGCCTCTCATTTTCCCGAGGCCGAAACGACAAAACCCGACCCCATCATTGTGCGCGTTGCTCCATCGACAACATGTCATTGCTTCATGAGTGCCACGGTACATGCGCGTAAGGACTCACCCCGATGGTGTGTTTACCATGAATGCCTAGCCAAACACACAAGATCTTGGCGTCAAAAGTTTCTCATTATGCAACATGCTATCAGTCACAACACTGCGCGGCGGTATCTCCACTCGGAAGAGCGACCGCATATTTCAAAGTCAAACGAACAGCTTTGCCCGCATTCAGCCAAACCTGCCAGTTCATCTCGCCACCCTTCATGCCTTCTTCGGCAGAACCCGACTCCGGTAAATCTTAGTCTAGCCACGCGTTGCTTTGTGGGTAGCCTCTTGTGGCTCTTGGGTATACCACTGTCCGTAGTGCTGAATTCCTTGGCACTCAATCGTGATGCGAACAGGGTTGCAATACTGTGGCCAGAAAGCTTTCCGTTCGAGTATCACTTCTCCCTTTCATCGTCTTCTATCGATGAATGTATGCTGCCGCGCCATTTTATATTTCGCCAACTCTTGTTGTACATCCACGAGCTTAGACGAAGCGAGGATACATGAGCATCTAGTATCTCGAGCATGGGCGCAGGATTCGCTACTGTCCGATTTGCTTTCCGTTGTACCGAGTCAACACGCCTGCTGATGATATATCTCTCTATCATCCTTCTTACGTTGAAAATTACGTGACAAAGCTCTTTGGCCGAACGCACGAGATCTCCCCGTTACTCGCAAAGCATACGCAGACAAATGCTCTGCAACACAGTATCTTTGAACACCTGCTGGCCGCAATGTCATTGTCCGTGTCCAGCACTATGCTAGCTTCATATCGGACTGCTCGATCTGGCTTCTCGCACGCTCTTGCCCCATGACAGCCATGACAACCTTGTCCTGCAGCCATGCAGGCAGCATAGAAATGCCGGCGCCCTGCAAGGCATGAGCCCAATATCCGACCACGCTACCGTGTTGCCAGCCAGCACGGTTCAATGCGGCGCGGGCCATGGTCCTCGCATCGGGACAGAACAATGAGGTCTTCTCCTTGTAGCCCGAGACCCCGGTTACTCTGCCCACCCGGACGCCCAAAGTTTCAACCTGTCCCCTGTTGCCATCGAGATTCATCTCGAGGCCGACCGTGCGAGTCAAATTCATGAGGAACTTCTTGCTTGCGCTGTAGGATGCCAGGAGAGGAAACCCCTCATCCGACATTGAGCTTATATTCATCACGAGAGCTGGACCGTTTCGCACCAGAAGAGGCAGAAGCTCCCGCGTCAAATGGAGAGGGAACAGGGCGTTCAGGCTGACATTGCTGGTGATCCTGGACTCGGACGATTCGCTCAGTGGAAGAAACTGCGGAAGGGGAAGACTGCCTCCGGCATTGTTGATCAGCATGGTTAGATGCAGGTCACGCAAGGACTCGCCGATGGAGCGGAAATCGATTGAGGATGCCGCTCTCGTTTCATCAGCGTTCACGTGTAATTCTACTTCTTCTTGGTGGTGGAGGAGACAGGCCATGCAGGGCACACGGCTTGCATCAGCAACGAGCACGCGAAATGTCCTGTCGGGATGGTCATGTCGCAGCTGGGACATGACACGAGACAATTTCTCATGATTGCGGCCGTGCAGTACCACGTTGAAGCCCTGCTTGGCAAGTTGCTGTGTCATCTCTCGACCGATTCCGTCGGAGGCGCCGGTCACCAATGCCCAGGGTTCATCGCCTTCCTCCGAGAGGTGGGCATATTTGCTCAGTCTCGACGGAAGAAGGTGGATGATGGCGGAGTGCAGGATTTTGGTGAATAGAACGGCGATGGCAAGCCATCCGACGGCAAAAGCAACAACATCTAGGGCCATTGTGTCAGCTCTTACTGTAAATAAAGAGTGCACAGCAAGCAAAGTTGAAGACCCGAGATGACAGAAATAAATAGTTGCGGGTGTCGAGGTGACGACGAATGGAAGGGGGGAGGCACGTTTACGCCAGTGCCACGTCATGGGTTGCCATTTCCGTGCACTTGCCTATGCATTCGGTGACTCTATAACATAAGAGGAAACAAAAAAATGACGGCATTGGCTGAGCTTGACTCTGCCATATTCTGTATCTGGCAGGTTCTTCGATCCAAGGGCCGAATGTCGATTCGGAGCTCTGCAACGGCGCCTTGTATGTCCCACGGACAAAAAAGGCACATGGCTTTGTTACTGGCAGCGGAAAGTTCGACTGCATACGTGGTATCTCATTCATTCGAAGCCGGGCACTCAGTGCGCGTATCATTGTCAATATGTGAGAGCAGTTCACGCTTTCAAGGGCTCCAAATAGCGATTATGCATCGACCAACGTTTTACGTAAAACTTGTGTAGCCGATTCATCTCATAGTCAGAACTCCTCCCCTTGCACGTTTCTCATTTCTCACAGAGTTTACGATACGCATACTAGCATGAATCAACCTTGACCAAGTCGAATCGGGTACAAGAACGAGCCCCTATTTCGGAGGACTGGAGGATTTCTTCTTTCGCCAGTATGGCCCGTAGAGACGCAATACTTGAAAAGCAAATCCATATTAGTATACTTTTCCAATACACTCGGTGACATTTCGCCTCGACGCCATGGACTTACCAATGACTGCCCCCCAACGACAACAAGATCGAGCAGGGCAAATCCGGTGAAGAACCACCCCACGCCCATCTTTCTCACCAACGGGGATATACAACTGCAGCAATGGCCGCGCCAGGATTGCGAAGCATGTTTCCCAGCGCGAAGGCACCAGCCGCCTGCAACGGAACACACTCCCCTAGAAAGGCTGTAGTGGTGACAAAGACCCAACTCATGCCAAAGCCGGCTTGCGCAGCGTCAGTTCCGGGTCTCGACATTTTGCATAGCGCAGTGCTGGTCGCGCCGAGAGTTGACGGTACTCACTTAAGAACGTGGCCACAATGACCGAAGACACATGCAGCGAACTGGAAACAAACCATCCGAACATGATTGTGCCCGCCACGCAGATTAGAACGCCCCATATCTGATCGAAAAGTCGACTTTCGGGTTCCACGTGGCCGTCTGGTGCGGCTGCGGCTCTTCTAGCACGGCGCCAATCACTTGCTCTGCCACCAACAAGGGATCCGATCATGAGGGCAATCCCAACGGCAAGGTAACCGACGCCTACTTCCGTTGTAGACCAGTGATACACATCTACCAGGGCGTGCGGTAGCGCAACGACCATGGCGAAGTAGGTCGAGTACAGTATGGCCGTGTTGACCGATACAATTCCGATCGGGGGATACGAGAAGAGCGTCCAGTAGGCCTTCAAAGTTGGCTTGGGGGTTTCGGTCCGCGTTCAGGCTCGGGCACAAGCGCCGATGTGAGTTTGGGGGCAGCGAGATCCAGCCCTTGTCTTGATTTATCTTGCCGTTGCCCACGCGATATCTCAATGTTTCAGGCAGCATGAAAATAATGATGAGCCATAGAGCAAAACAAAAAATTGCTGGAAAGGCATCTTGTCAGTTATTTGCGTGGGGGGTATGACAGAGGGGCTTTGGACGAACGAACCCAGAAATCCAGGAATCCATCGCCAGTTGAGCTGACCAGCCAAGGCGGACCCGAGAATTGGGCCAAAGACGGGGCCACACTGTGGTCCAAGAAGGAATATAGACATTGCACTCCCGCGTTTCTTGGGTTCCGTGATCTAGCAGTATCAAGATGAATTAGCTTGCGCGCGCATGAACGGGTCGACTCATCGCAGACCATGCGAAGGACTTACGTCTGCCACAGTTCCAGCACCCATAGAAACAACCGCCGCCGAACCAAAGGCATGGACTATCCTCAGAAACATCAAACTGCCAAAGTTCTTCGGCAGAGCCGCCAGAAGAACATTTGACAGGATGAAGATGGCCAAAGAGATGACGTAGAGTGGCCGTCGGCCTCCATAATCAGCAAAGCTTGACCAGAATAGCGGCTGGAGGTGGTCAGAAGGGTTTCAACATTTCGCAATTCGTGAGAGGTGGCAGTATTGCACGTCATCTTACCGCAATGGCAAAAGTGACCATGAAGACCGAGACTGTCGCATTGATGCTGGTGCTTCCGACATTGAACTCTCTTTCCAGCAGAGGCAGCACTGGAAGATATATCGCTCCAGACAATGGCCCTACCATACCTGCCAAGGTGACCAGACTGAGGATGAAGCGACGGCGAGCGGGTGACAAGGCACAGTACTGTGGTGCAGGCGGTGATGGCTGCTCCGCCTCTGCGTGAACAGTAATTGAGGTGGTCAAGGACGTGGCGGATGCGTCATGGTCCTTTTCTACGGCATCACGATGAAGCGGTCGAGTCGAATCGCCCCGATACCCGCGGCTGCTCATAGCTGACGGCGACTTGTCATGCGCTCGATCCGCGTCCGCGTCCGTCATCGCACCTGACAGCCGACGAATTGTAAAAATAGTATTCGGTGCAGCGTAGAACCTGCAACAACAAAACGGGGTCAGTTTAGACTACCAAGACACTCTGCGGAACCAACAGGGAAAGGTCAGAACCAGACGCGCGCGCGAGCATCCGAGAAGGAAAGAAAACAAACTCTACTTTGTATTACTATCTTGCTGTGCCACCGCCGAGGCAAGGCAGCCCACGCCCGACCCCAGAGAGGAGCATTGTCAGCGGCCGGACTGCGGTCCCGACATTCGGTCTGCGCATGGCAGCGGCGTCTGTGTCACCGCAAGGATGAGAACGATGCCGTATGATGAGCATGGCAGCGAATTTGTCGTGATGCGCCCCTCTGCGCGAGAATGAGCAAGTTTGCATACTCGCATACTCGTAAGCACCAGCCTTGTTGGACCCACTCCCAGTGCTCCCACGGACCCTGTTGCACGGGGATTAAAGGGGATAGGCTTATTGTTTCCGTACGGAGTAATAATTGACCCACTCCCACTCGCCATGTGGACCCGGGTTTGCGAATGGCGTGCATTAGCGCGCAATGCGCATCGTGAAAAGACAAAATAGCTCTTGTCAAGTCGGCGCATTGTTCTGTTGGGCGAGAAACTTGCTCACTCGAGAGATGAGATGATATTGTTAAGTGTCTCATGTACGCTGCTGCCCATCTCCATTATCATGTCGACCTCTGCCACTTGCTTTCATGTCTCGCCAAGACAGCGCAGATCGCAGCGGACACGGATACGGCACCATGTCGATGAACCACATGCAGCATCCTGAGCACTCTGCGAAAGACGACGCGGGCCCGGACAGCAAAGCAGCTCTCGCAACAGAGCAGACTGTTCGTAATGGCTCCTCGTCGCCGACCGAGTCTGACGAAGCAGCCGCGCCGCTTGGCACCAAGAAGGCGCTGTGGGCATGGCTGATCCTCTGTTTCTCGGTACGTCCCGACTCCCCGTCATGATGCGGCGTGATGAGGAAACAACGAGCCAAAGTCGCTGATGGGATGAAAACGACCGGATAGACCGGACCGACAAACGGCATGGTCAACAGCTATGTCACGGCCAGCATCCAGTCCGCCGCCAATGCCGTGGGACACATCCCCGGCACCAACAAACCCTGTGCGCGAAGAGGCGCCATCAAGTGTGTCGTCAAGCTGGGGGCAGGGACGTCGACTATCTGAGCTACCTGTACGTCATGCGACTGGACTCTTCTGCCGGCCAAACGCACACGTTCCCTACCTCGGGCGTCTCCGTGAACTAAACATGACAGCAGACTGTATCTCAGATCCATCAGCCGGGCGACCGAGGGTGTCGTGTCCATCCTGTCATCAGGGCTGGCAGACTTCTCCGACTACCGCAAGACGATGATGATGTGTTCCATCTACCTCTTTGGCGCACTCGCTCTCCCCTTTGCAGGGCTCACGGGCAATGACTACACCCACTTGAACGCCCTCTCTACTCTCTACGTCGTCATCTCGACCGTCTCGGGCGTTTACACCGTCATCGAAGCCTCGTATATCCCCATCTTCATGAGGTCCGTCGGCTGGTTCGGCAAGCGAGCCAGACTGCAGGACGCCGAGCAGACTGCCCCCTCCGCGAACAAGGCCTGGATCCAAGGCAGCAAGGCCAGTGTCCTCGGCCTGGTATCTATTAACTTGGGCGCCATCTTGGCGTTACTCATAGGCGTCATCATCACTTACTCCCGCGGGAGCTATGTCACCGAGGGATACTTCAAGTAAGTGGTACCAAGCATCTCTCTCGCCCCCAGCTTTTCGGACTTGCAACTGACTGATCCACAACGCACTTCAGCTTCCTCCTCGCAATCACAGTCGGCGGATGCCTCACAAGTGCGTATCGCGTCGCTCAAATCCCCGCAGTGCCCCATTCTCAATACTAACCCCCTTTCCCACAGTTGGATGCGCGGTAGTAGGCCACATCCTACTGCCCAATGTCCCCGGGGTCCAAAAGCCCAAGGGGAGAGCATATTCCTACTGCCCCTGCGCACATGTAAGACGGCCGGCATAAGCGAACCTTGTCGCGCGACAACTAACGAGAAACCTCCAGGGCTCAGACTCCTCGGTTCCATCCGCCAATACCCGAACGCCTTCAAGCTCTGCATAGGATGGGTGCTATGGAACACGGGATACAGCAACTTTCTTCAACTTCTCGGCGCGCTGTTCCTCGAGACGAGCGGGATCCAGAGAGGAAGCGGCGTGTACACCGTGTACACCTTCATGATGGTCATTTTCGCGTGCATGGGCTCCCTCAGCTGGCTCTTCACCTTTGGCAAAGCGAAATTGCACATAAAGAGTTGGGCCTACATCTTCCTGTGTGTCAACATCCTCTGCGTCTTCTGGGGCTGCATCGGCATAAGCAACAGCGTCGCCATCGGATACAAGCACCAGGCGGAATTCTGGGTCGCCGACTTCCTCTTCATGAGCACCAGTAGCGCATTGCGGTCCCTGAACAGGGTTCTTTATGCGTCGCTGATTCCAAGGGGCTCCGAGGCTGCCTTTTTGGGCTGGAGATCACGTTGGATCTTGCCACCGGCTGGATCAACCCGCTCGTTCAGGGGGTCATCCAGAACAAAACGCACAACCTTCGCTTTCCCATGATTCCGAATCTTTTGCTCATGCTTGTCGCCTTGGGCTTGTATGTTTGGACGGATGTTGATCAGGGCATGCGGGATGCCGAGACACCGTTGGCATCGGAGCCAGCTGCCGTGACGGCGGAATAATCGGATTTTCAGGGGTAGATGATTTCCAGACGATGCGTTGGACGTTTTCGGACTTGATCTTTTCGTGCAGCTGCTAGAGGATCAAGATTTTACGAGGCGGAAATTATAGTGGTGGTCAGATTGTTGGCACACGTAATATTCTTTGGAAACGGATGGCCATGTCAGAGCACTTGTGTCAAAATATTCCGAATTCTGTTTGTGTAGGGGCCACAGGGATCTTGTATATACAGGCGAGCGTTGTGAAAACAAAAATATATTCTATGTATTCTTTATCTGGTCTACTAAAAGAAGGGAAGGCAAGGAGGGAAAGGAAGGAAGCCTGATGCACGGAAAGGGGTCGTGAGTGGTCACGGGACTGCCGTCACGTGGGCCAAATTGACATCATGACTGTTCCACCAAAATAATGAATCAGCCCACACTACATGGGCACTCGCAGCCATGGCACACGACAACACATCTCTGCACCTCAAGCACAAACCTGATGATTCACTATCAACTCATCCACCTTGTATAATTGCCAGCAAAAAGGAGACTCAAATGCGCCCACACCCCCGCATCAAATAAACGTACCCCCTGATCCGAAGACTCGTGCAGTCTGCCCACGTAGTCACCCGAGGACAGAGCAGACCGTGCCACGCTTGACTTGGTAATATACAGGTTGGGATCACCATGTATCTCCACTATACAGTTGTGCCAGGGCGTAGGCACATGCAGCTTATCGCAGCAATTCATGTCCGTTCCATTGGGCGGAAGCACATCTGTTGGAACGACGCCTTTTTCCAACATCTGGATACCAAATTTGGGTCCTGAATTATCATGTCTATTGATGACGTCGTCAGCATGACAACCCACATTCATGAAAGGGGAGGTGCCCAACTCACGCGTGAATAGAAAGTCGGACGTGGTATGGGAATAGTATCTGTACCAGATTGGAGTACGCTTGGTTTCTCTATCACAGCACCTCTCAGCATCATTGCTTCCAGCGAGAAATTTCAACCATACCTGAATCATTTCGAATGCAACCTTGGCGGATTTCTTCCGTAACTGGCTCCGACTCAGATGGCTGGTATACTTATTGGTAGTCAAGTCCTCCAGCATAAATTTGGAGAAGCCGCGATAAAGCGCAATCATGCTGGCGTCCTGCGACGACAGCAAGTTTTTAAGCTCAGCGTCATCGAGCTGGAACCCCATTACCAGGATCTTGCGGCACATCTCGGCCTCGTCTGTCATCTTGGTTGGGATGTGGTGGCATATTTCTGGCAGCATGTTGATAATCCCCCGTGCGCCAGACAACTTTTCGCCGTCACGCGACGCGAAGAGTTCTGGAAGAGACATGAAGCCGATGCCGTCTTCTCCACCTCGAAGCCTCACAATGTCCTGATTCATGGCTTGAAGATGAGCGCCGTACGTATCGACGACATCGTCATCGACTCCAACTACCTGAATCAGCTTGTTGTCGCTCGGACAAATTCTGGACTAAGCACGCACGCTACTCACTGCAGTCGCTGAAGACGTGGCCATCGCTGATGATCCAAAGCTTGGCGCTAGGCTTGTAGATGGCCTCTATGTCTCGCACGAAGGTGTGCATGTTCGCCAAGGCCATGTACTCTCCCCGGTCCGGCGCCTTGGACAAGACCTTCCCAGTGCTGGAAGACTTGCAAGGAAAAGCAGGAAGGCAGAATTCCACCTTCTGTCCGCGCCTCGTGAAGTGGCTGACATTCTCTCGAAAGACCTCTCGGCCTCCCTGGCCCCATTTGTCACAACTAGATACATACCGAAGGCGGCCATCAAATAGGTCCACGATGGAATCAGTGACGGCCTCAACGTCTACTTGCCGCAGCACGGACTTGTCAACCGCCGTGCCAACATGTAAACTGCCAAGAATCAAGGATGAAAAGAAATAATCGACCTGCTCGGCCTGCTCGGCCTCGTGCCCACACGGCGAGGCCGCAGCATTCGGAACCAGGACGATTCCCAGAATCTGGCGAGTCGATGGATTCCACATCTCAAAAACCAAGTAACAGCACGTCGACGTCTGGGCATGGCGGCCGTACATCATTTCGAGCTCAACCTCCAGCCGTACCGCTGTCTGAGACGGGCGGTTCGGGTATGCGTTGTAAAATCGGCTCTGCAAGACCTGCGGCCGGATCTCCAACCATCTCGACGTGATGAGGTTCTTGGAAGGTCCAAAACACTGGATGAGCTCACCGCAGCCATGTCGGACAAAGCCTGCAACGAACCGTTTGTGTATGGAGGATTTTGGCTTCAAGTCACGAAACTCCATCGCAGGTGGTGAGTGGGTCGACCCGCACATTTGGAGCTCCTTGACTGGTATGTTGAGTGACGGAGAGGGCATAGATAGATTGGATAAAAAGAAAGAGCAACCTGTTGGAAACGGGTACTTGCCGAAAATAAGAAGATGAACAACGATGAGGAAAAAGACACATGTCAAACGTCAGCATTGAGATACAAGACTGGTCTGCACGCGCCTTGCTCACCAGCTGACCACAAAAGGTCGTACGGAATTTTTTTCCCTGGCCAAAGCATAAAAAGAAAGGGGGAAAAGACACTCCATGGTCCCGGACAAATAAATGCGGGCATCACACAAAATTTTCCCGTCTTGGCAATGCTCATTAGTGGTTTGGCGTGCGCGGTGTTTGAGCAAGTATTTCTGACACGATGGTCGTCGATTTCGATATTTACCAAGGACCGGACCCGCAGACCGGGAGCTAGGAATGTGCTTTGAGTTTCAAGGTGCACAGCACATACATATTCGCAAGTCTTATCAAATCGTGCCACCTTGATGACGTGTCTCCAAGCACAAAAGGACAAAAGAACAAAAGAACAAAAGAACACAAGATCGAAAGATCGAAAGATCGAAAAAAAAGCCACGTTGCCTTGGCCGGAACCTTAAGTGTCTCCCACGATTCCGGAATCTGCAGTCATGTGTCTCGTGGCAGCCTCATGTCTTGTCCTGCTTGGCGTGGCCGGTCTTGTTTTAGGCAATCTCCTGTTCCCCTTGAGAAATGTTGGTGGGATTCCCACCATCCCATTCTGGGTTGCTCTGCTTCCTCTCGTCAAAGATGTCGACCAGCAACACATCTTCAATAGATACATCAAAGAGCCGCTGATAAGACACGGTGCTGTCAAGATCTTCTTCGCGGCCCGATGGAATGTTCTCGTCCATCGTCCGTCGTACGTGGCCGAGATATTCAAGCAGGAAGACTTGTTCCAGAAGAGCGGGAACCAGAAAAAGATTCCTCGCAGCGTTCTGGCCGCTCTCCTGGGCGACAACATTATATCAAGCCATGGCGAAACCTGGAGGCACTATCAGCGAGTCATCAAGCCTGGTCTTCAAGCCAAGCCTGACCTCGACCTACTACTCGGCAACGCGTACAGTTTACGAAACATCCTGATCGAGTCGCAGACACAATGCCGTAACGGCGGAATTGCCATTCAATCAAGCATACAGAGATACACAATCGCCAACTTTGCACAGACCAACTTCAAAGTAGACTTTGGTGTTTGTAGAACCCCCCCCAAATACCCCTAAAGGATGCGTTGTAGTGATGGTCTAACTAACTACACGGTTCAACCCTTTTGGTGCAGACTATGAAATCTAGCAATGCATACATCCACCAGATACAATACAAGATCAAAAAGGACATCTTCAAGCCCATTTTCATGAACTTTCCATTCTTGGACAACTTCGGATTCCCCAGTCGTCAGAGAGCGCGAGAGCTTGCGTCTCACTTCACGGACCAGCTAGTGTCGGGGCTGGAACAAAGTTGCAACGACGACAAGTCGAGCGATACCAAGGGCAACCTTCCAAGAGCACTACTAGATGCTAGAAGAAACGGCACATTTACAGAGAAGCAGTTCCGCGACAATGTCACTGTTCTGTTTGTGGCCGGCCAGGAGAACCCACAGTTGTCCATCATCTCGACACTGTACCTGTTGGCCAAACATCCTGTAAGTCAAGTGAGCAGGCAGGACATGCAATGCAGTCTTCTAGTTCTTTCCGAGTCCTGACCATCAATCGTGCATGCAGAAAATACAAGACGACCTCTGCAAAGAGTTTCTACTCTACAAAGGTGGACAGATCAGCCAGGAAGGCCTTCAGTCCATGCCGTTGCTATCCGCCGTCGTGTATGAGAGCATCAGGCTGTTCCCACCCATAGGGCAATTGATCAACCGACAAGTCTCACAGCCAGCTCAGCTAGGGGGCGACATCTTTCTACCAGAAGGCACCTATGTTGGATACAATTGCTATTCCACCAACCGCGACCCAAAGGCATGGGGAGTCGACGCGAATGAGTTCCGGCCACACAGATGGGGACTCTCGTGCCAAGACATTCAGAAAGAGTATCGACGACGAAGGGCCCGCGCCGAGTTCATTTCTTTCCACGGTGGCCAGCGAGCATGTCTCGGAGAGCGGTTCGCGCTGCTGCAATTGAAAGTCACGCTATATGTTTTCGTGAACAGCTTGCGGTGGAAGCTTGATCCCGCATGGCCGGATAGAATGACTCCGGTAAGTTTATTGCCTGCCATGGCAGCCAGCCAGGCTGTCTTAACCGGTTTCCGTACCATGACTAACTGAAGGGGTTTTTTTTTTTTTGGCTCCGTGAAGGCCGGGCCCCTCTGCCCAAGGAACCTACATTTGGTGTTTGAACAACGATCGGAGTCATGACTCATGACAGGTTCATGATGTCGGTGTCATTCCTGGTGACAGCGCATGTAGTCGTCAAAGTAGTGTGCTGGCAATGAAATAGGGTGGTCAGAATAAACGAAAGGATTCCTGACTCCACGTCAGCAGCAAAAAACTTGTATTCTGAGTGCTGAATCGTGACACCAGCCTGCGACTGCTCCTCCAATTGAAGAGACGCATGGGATTACATCTTACATCAGCTGAGTGAGCATCAAACTTGACGAACTGACCCTTCCGCAACCAGTAAGAACACCGTGCATCATCCCACTTCGCCCTATTCTACGGGGCGTCTCATCATGTGGAAGCCCTTCATGTAAGCATGTAAACTGCATGCCCGGCCGTCATCTTTGCCCAGGTTGTCGCACAAGGCCATTGGATTGCTCCTCATGAGGCTGGCTATCTGCAGCCACGAGCATGCCAGACACGGCATTCCCGAAGGCACTGATCCTCTCTCATCGATAGACTGCCTCGGGCTGCCTCGATCAAGGAGCGACAATTTACCTCGGTGAAGAATTGTTGTCCTTGATTTCTACATTACTCGGCGCCATTACGCTCCTTCCTTTGAGATTCAGCCTTGGTTCCAAGACTTGTTTGATCCTACCCGCTGACATGTGTTATTTTCCAAAGAGTTCCAAAGCCCACGAGGGCGTCACCGATCATCTAACGGACTGCCGAGAGTGGGTGAGATGAGTTTTGACGCACATTGTGATGGCAATCCATGACGTACTCCGTAGGCCTCGCTTGTTCTATTTGTTATATGTACCCGGCCTATACTCGTGTATCATTGGCCGTGGTCCGACGATTTGGGCAACTGCCAGGTGATGCCCCGCCCCCGCCATATCCGGGTTCGGGGTGGACGTCATGACACGACAAAAATTCCTGCCATTCTTTAATTCTTCACCACACTTCTCGTCTCCCATTCACACCCCCTCCCCCCAACGATACGATACCCGTCTCGACGCTCGACGCTCGACACTCGACGCTCCAGCCATCCGCAATGTCGACTCCTCCACCCAAACCTCCCCGCATCCTGGTGAACCATCTCTCGTACAAATTCCCCGACTATTCAACCGGCGTTCGCAACATCACCCTCGACCTGCCCCCTCGGTCGCGGACTCTCCTAATCGGTGCCAATGGCGCGGGGAAAACCACGCTCCTGCGTCTCCTCGCCGGCAAGCGCCTCGCCCCCAGCAGCACCATCAGCATCTGCGGCGTCGATCCCTTTAAAGAGTCCCTCGAGGGAGCCACGTACCTCGGTCTAGAATGGGTCCTGAATCCCATTGTGCGCAACGACATTGGCGTGGTGGAACTCCTCCGCTCCGTCGGCGGCGACGCCTTCCCCGCCGACGAGACGAACTAGTCTCCATGCTCGACATCGACACCAACTGGCGCATGCACGCCGTGTCGGACGGTGAGCGCCGCCGCGTGCAGCTCGCCATGGGCCTCCTGCGGCCGTGGACCGTCTTGTTCTTGGACGAAATCACCGTCGACCTGGACGTGCTCAGTCGCGCCGAGTTCCTCGGCTGGCTGAAGCGCGAGACGGAGCAGCGAGAGTGCACCATTGTCTACGCCACGCACATTCTCGACAACTTGGCCGGATGGCCGACTCACCTCGTGCACATGCATCTCGGCTCCATCAAGGAGTGTGGCGAGGCAGACAAGATGCTCGGGGGCATCGATGGCTCCGTGGGACGCTCCGGCAATAGTCGCCTGGGCGAGCTGGTGCTGGGCTGGCTGAGGGATGACCTGAAGGCCAGGGGACCACGAAGCCAGCTCGAGCTCGGGTCCGAGGGGAAGACGTACGGATTCGGGAACGTCGGGGTCGGCGGGTACGGGGACGAGTCCGGGCAGAAAGAAACATGATCCTTCTTCTCTGGTTTCTTTCATCTCGGCCCGTTTCTCCATTCTGTCCCGTCTTCAGCATTGCAGCCTTGTCTTCTAGAGGAAGAAACCACGCAGGTGCTGGGACACCGCATCAACTGCATCATCTCGGCGCTGTTCCTGGACGGTTTGGAGAACGGGAAAGGAGTTGACCGCACGGCATCATGGACCAACAAGACTTTTTCAACATCAGTCATGGTTGATGGTTGGGCCACTCAACTGCATCATTTTCGGCGCGCAAGGCAGGGAGGGGCTTTTGCTTCCCTTCCTCAAACACCATCTCACATAAAGGGTCGATCAAGACTTCAAGGGTGTGCTCGCAATGAGTGAGTATCGGGAGTTTACCAATTAGGCATCGCATTTCTACTTTATTATTCATCATGACTAACTACTCAACGTATCATCAAGATGGCCGTTAACCATCTCCCACGGGATACACTGGCCCTCAAGTCGTGTTACACAAGTCAAGTTTCCTCCTCTCATCAATTCTTCATACATCCATCTCATCTAAATGCATTGAATAGTAGGTGCCAGGTACTCTACCCAGCATGCTCGCCATCACCCATCACATGTCATAATGTTGCATCTGAATTGGCGTCCCCTGGATACTCAACCTGCCATCAATGGACTTCTTAAGCACCGTCATGGCATTCTTCAAAAGCTCCGCCACCCCAGGGAATCCACTATCCGCCAAATTCTTGAGCACTTCTATCCTGTAATCCTGCCAGCTCAGCCTCATGCCCCCGCGTTGGCCAATCTCGTCAGACTACTCTGCGTGACGGGACCACCGTGTCTCACACGGATGGACTCATCGTGCTCCATGGCATCATCCTCCAGGTCCCGGACGCGCTCTATGCTTTGGTAACAAAGAACGGGGGAGTGGGAGAGAGAAAAGTACGAGTTGAGCGCCAGTGCTCGATCGACTGATAGGGCGTATGTGGCGAGGGCGTTGATCGTCGCAGCGGAGATGGTGCATGCTCTGGCGTTGGTATCCGTGTCGTTGAACGCGCGGTTTCTCCAGAAGCAATTGCACATGTCCATGATGTACCCGTTGAAGACATCTACAAAGGATCGGTCATACGTGTGGGAGTCGATTCTGTGCGCGCCGTCGCTATTCGGCGCGCGTGGCCGAGTTGCTACTGCTGTCTCGATGCCCTTCTTGTAGACTGCTAGGATATAGCACATGCGTGAGACGGTGGCGAGGCAGTTGTTGAAGAGAAATGTGTATATGAGAGCGGATGGGGGCAACTCGATTCGTATGTATCTTTTCAGCCTGCCATCGGTCACGAGACGCGCTGCTTGTTCGTAAAAGTCGAGGATGAGTGAATCTGTGGTGACTGACGGCGTGGTTTGCAGCAGAGTCAACGCAAGCGTATTGACGTGCTCAATGAGTTCCGAGACCGTTGAGCTTGCCATCTCCGGTACCCCGTCGTCGGATTGCAGGATTGCCGTCCAATGTCGGAGAAGGTGGGTGTACATTTTCAACAAGCCGAGTTGTGAGGTTGGGGCGAAACCTTGCACCGCCGCCTCGAGAGGCTTGAGAATATGCTGATGTAGTTCTGCAAAAATCTCGTTAGCACAACTAGATCCCCAGGTGGTAGGTAGCAAAAGGATGCCTGCTGAAATACCTTCAAAGTTATGAAACGGCACGAATCCGAGAATGTCAAACACGGTCTCTCTCTTTCCCTCCTCCCCAGATCTCGAAGAAGCGGCTGAAGAAGCCGAGCAGCAGAGGTGGGATCGTCCTTGTGCGCGCGACGAATTCCTTTGCCACTTCCAGGACTTCCCACAACGTAGCCTCATCCGCATCCCCTGACATCACCTCCTGAAATACCGCACTGAGCCAGTTCGATATCCGCTGGTACGACTCAGGATTGGGTCTCAAAATCAGCAGCTTCTGTAGAAGCGGGTCTGCGAGAACCGCGACGAGTTGATTCGGCAATTCCAGTTTGTCCATTTTTGATACAAAGCTCGACACATCTTCGACTTCTTCCAGAGTCACGGAGTCCTATAGTGTGTCTGTCAATCTTTGACCGAGTTGGCGATGGTGTTATTCAACGAGCGTGCTTACCTCTGTAGCATGAGACGTCAAAACAAGAGGAACAGCCTTGTTTCTCTGAGCCCGATTAACAGGTCGATTAACCCTAAACCCGCTCTGAGGTCCGGTTGCTCTCTGTTCAGCAGCTCGTTGACGATGAGCATCTTTGATCTCATCAAGTCTCGATCGCCATAACAAATCCGGGTGCTATCGCAGCATTGCGTCAGTCTGGGTTGCCCATTATCATTAGTAATGAGTCTGCTTTTCTTCCGCCGTCTCTACCTTGAATGCAGACGCTTTTCCGCGAACAGCCTCTCCAACAATAATTTCAGGATAGTAATCCTTGAACACGCGCAACAGTCCCACCAGCGGAGGGTCATT
Organism: Epichloe scottii; assembly: GCA_021950295.1. Classification (NCBI taxonomy): domain Eukaryota; kingdom Fungi; phylum Ascomycota; class Sordariomycetes; order Hypocreales; family Clavicipitaceae; genus Epichloe; species Epichloe scottii. The sequence continues at coordinate 3,248,269 of CP083247.1, read as the reverse complement.
CCCCGTCTGTCTCGATAGGTTCAACCTGTAATCGTCAGTGTTTTCTAGTTGCTCCATCTGGCATGCGCGGTGACGTGTCTCACAAAGCTTGGATCCTGAACGGCCGGACATGGCGCCTTCTCGTGATCAACGCCAGCAGATGCGCCAGCTGCGGCCGAATAGCCGCTGTATCCAGCAAGTTGAACAACACGGAGTACACCTGCGCCAGAACCACTGGCTCGTTCAACACATGGTACACCATGACCAGCCATTTCAGCAGAGCAGCCTGCAAACTGAGGGATGCTTTCAGGGTGCCATGCCCCAAGGCCGACACGACACGCAGCACGACATCTGGCGAGACCCTCTCGGCGGGATACAGATTCCGAACAATGGCTGCCAAGCTCGCTTGATCGAGGTAGTTTGGCGTCGTGACTAGATCAACGAGTTGGTCGAGAGCCGAAGGTAAGACGCCGTTCTCGTAAGCGAGTGATGAGAGGGAAGTGACGGTTGATTTAATATTGGTTGCGCGAGCCTTGGCGGGAAGCTTGGATGCTGTGATGATGGTGAGCGACTGCTTCTTCAAATGGAAATCCCTGATCAAAACTGGGCCCAAAGTGGTTGGTTGGTTGGTTGAGTGTACCATTAATGACATCTTCAATGAGATTGTTGATGTTGTCGTCTGCCATCGTCGCGTCATCAGGGAAGTCATTTAAACCGGCTCACACGAGACATTTCGGTCATTGATAGACCATTGATAGACCATTGACCGAAACGATGCAGTTTTCCAGTGAAAATCGCCGACTATGTCAATCGACCGGCCATTGCATAATCTATAAACGCGGTTTGAAAGTTGTCGACGCGCGTTTTGCTTCCTCGTGTGTCTAAGACTCGTGGCTGCTGGGCGGTTATTTGTGGGGCAGGGCCGGCCAGTTCTCGTTTACACCAACCTACCAAAGAAGGGCGCCATATCAAGAAGGGGGCGACATATTTACAGAATTCTTCAAGCACGAGCCATGTAAGGAATATCGTGGTATTCTTCTCCGGCGAGTTTCTTTCAACTCTAATCCATGCACCGCCTTTTCTCTTCCTCGTCTCCGCTCGACCTTTATCGTCGTCCCCACTCGCTGATCTGACGGCCGGATATCCGTGTAAAGCTGTGACCAGATAATGTCTCAAACAAGTTATGCCGAAAATATACAAATGGGCTTTGCCGGAATGACAAGCCAAAGGCAGATAGCGGGAAATAGATTAAAAACTTTTGTGATCCGAAAGAACCTGCCATCCATAATTCGACGCCTTGAAGGGGAAGATAATGATATGCCAAAAAAAAAAAAAAACCCTTTTGGAAATTACATCATCATACATGGTCATTCCCCCAAAAAGAGAGTTGAAATACAAGTCTGTTCGCAGGAGACAACCTGGCACTATGCCCATTTGGAGAAGTCTACGGACTCGACCAGCGGATTAACTCCATTCGCGTGCCCGGTTTCGGTGTCATTCGTCGATGTTGACGTGGATAGCATAGAGGATCGATGCGAAGTCTGTTCGCTCGTGCTAGTGAAAAAGGTTGCGACACTCGTACGTCGTAGACTGCTGAAACTGTCCCTCACACTGCTGCTAGGGCGCGAGGACTCGGACGGCTGGGCTTGTGATGACGAGTTGGGTGGCGGCGACGGCACCGTGTTCGTCACTGCCTTGGGTCCATATCTCTCCCGGAGACGCTTAATCTCTCGCAATCGGCCACTCCATGAACTGATATGCTCACCACCTTCTCGGGCATTCCACACATGACAGAAGACAGAGGCGTTCAGTGCAACAAGACGAGTAAAGCCTGGCAAGGCGTTCAATGAAATCATCTTTGTTTCCGACGCGGGTGATATTTCTGGGAACCCAGGCTTGCTTAAAACCTGGACCCGATAGAACGGTTGGCCACGTAGGCCACTAAAGTTAGTGGTCGTACGAGTTGCAATAAAGGATGCGCGGGAAGCCGGCGTTATAACGATATTGACATAGTTGAACTGGCTTGGGAACGTGTCAAATCTAAACGGTTTGCCAGAGTCGTTGAATATGATGTTAACAAAGTCGTTGCCGATGTGTCGTTTCTTTAAAGTGCACTGTGGATCGCGTTCCAAATTCGTCGGCATTTGAGTAACAACATGGAAGACGATTTCCGTCACCCTGTCTCGCCAGCAAAAGGTATATTGCCCATCCGTATCATACTCCCTGTCCAAGCCTTGGGTGTTGAAGCTTGCGCCCTTTAACTTCGTCAGAGTGCCTAGGTTGTTCAAAAATTCAGTGTAGTCACTGCTGCCACAAACGTTGGCAAGAATTTCAGCTTCACTACTTTGCTCTTCGCCGATGTAGATGACGCCAACCTTGTGACTATCTACGCTCGAGTTCCTGTCGAACACCCTTATGGCGCGATCAATGGCCTCATCATCGGGGAGCGGGATCGGGCGTGCCGACTCGAAGCTTTGTGGTACTGGTGACATGAGTTGGAGAAGTACATGGCTCGGAAGGACGGCATTGGTGTTCGCCTGACCTTCTCTACTCACGTCAACATGGTTTTCGATCTGGTGAGGTGGGGGCGGAGTGAACGTCTCGCGAATTGTGTATGCTGATGTTCCCGACGGTTGTCTTTTGATAATCTGTGCCCATCCAGAAGTTGTGGCTTGCTTCACTGTCACAATGCTGTTCCCAATCAGCCACCGCTTGCTGACAATTTCTCCAAAACGCTTTTCGGTGAAGAAGGGATCCTCGCTGGATTCATCGACATCTGCATAGGTGACCCTCTGCATGAAGTCAATCGATGTCAATGCTTGTTCATCAGCAGTCTGTCCGACATTGTCGGAATCTGCAAAGAGTTTCCTTGCGATCCATCCAACGTGTGTAGCTCTATCCGGGAGCTTGAGAGCGAGAAACCAGAACAAAATTACATGATATGCCAAAGCGTGGACATACTGTGGGAGTTCCTCAGATGGCGCAGCCACCTGCGAGGCATCTGCCCCGCCCATGTTCGGTGTTCCTGGAGTTGCTGGGTCACTAGTATGGCTGTTGCGATTGGACTGTCTTTTGTCCCTGGCATATTCCAGATATCGGAAGCAAATTGCGAACACAATCCTATACTCATCCTCTCTAAAATTGACGTAGACGTTGTGCAGGCGACTCAAGCACGCCAGAAACTCGAGAATGTGTACAGATACGTGAGGCTGCGTGATACTGGCCGCCATTTGGTTGAGCATTTGCACCAGTGACTTGCTGGTGGAGAGTGGGAGCTCATGGCAGCAAATCGACAGGGCGTGGATACAATATTTGGCTGTCCGCTCCCAAGTACCAATGCCGAGAATGAAGGTCTTGACGATTTCGTCCTCGTCTCCCTTGCCAAAGTGCTCATGGTAGCTCAGAATCATGGTCAAGCTGTGGAACAAGCAGATGGCTACATCTGCTCGCCGAAGACCAGAGACGAAGGGAGGCTCTTGGAAACCATTGGTCCGTATTTGGTCGCAGATGATTCGTCGCAATTCTTGAATTTGCGGAATTGCAGCACTAAATATCCCATGGTTGCTGAGCTGGGATGGCAAATGGACCAAAACGAAACTGTACACCTCCCATTCGCTCCCTTGAAGAATATCGAGCACAGCATCGAGCCAAATTCTCATACTGAGAACAGATGATTTGTGCAACCTGTCACTCGGGTGGATCTCGTCATCGTCTGAGGACTCAGGTGTCCAGCTGTGTGAAACCAGCACAGGACTGATGAGACTTGGAATTGATTCGGGCAGAGCATGACGATCAGGGCATTTCCATAGTTGATGCTGCCTCCCAAGCAGACCTTTCCCGCCACTTGGTGTTCGAACTGGTGTCGCTCGTTCTTGAACTTGAGTCTGTCCCAGAGAGACACCGCGTGATGGTCGCGATTGGGTGCCATGATCAGCTCGAGACATTCGAAGATATTGTGCGGCCTCTTCAGCCTGCTTCTTAGCATAGGATGCATCCGTACGGCACATGGCAGTGGCCAGAGACGTGTTGTCCAGATCATCTGTCACGAAGACTCTGTGAGCCCAATCGGCGCGCAATCGAAAAAGGAGTTTCATTGCAGTAAGCCTAGCATCGATTGCGCAGTGGCTCGGCTTGGCAATACCAACAAGAACGTTGTACAGCCTGACACTCTTCTCATTATGAGAGTTCATAGTCCGCAGAAACATCTTGACATATCCCGTGGTTACCACGTTGGCAGGCGATTGGGGCTGTGCCAGACGTGGTGGTGGTGCGTCCGGAGAGATTGATACTGACATGGCCGGTGATGACATGGAAGACCTGGAACGATCGCTGACAACAAGAGTCCTCAGTGCCTCGACGACGAAATCAAAGAGTTCCAGATCGCATGACACGACGACAGAGACCATCAGCGACATTACTGCGTCGAGCACCAAAACATCACCCTCCTCAGCAACATTCTGCAAGATACTCTTAGCCAACCTCGGAATGAAGTTTTGTTCTGCACCATCGCCAACCAGATCGACGATTTCATACGCATCCATGGTTGCTTGCAAAGCTCTGAGTCTTGTATCCGAGCTTCGACTTCGGTTGCTGAAGAACGCTTCCAGTACTAGGTTGAGGTTTTCCTCCCACCTTAAGTCAGAGGGAGAGCAGCATCGAAACTCCTGGAAGTAATCCAAAACGGTTCTGGCGGTCTCATCCGGGAGTAAGGTGTGCACATCGGTGAAAAATTTGATTATGGTTTGCCGCGGGATGAAGTCACCGGATTTCTCCTTTATTACTGCATCGAGTCGCCGGATTAGCGTCAAGAGCTCACGGTCCACATTGGCCGCCTGCGACTCCTCATGAGATGTTTGTTGCCTATCAGATATGTCATTGATTCGTCGGTAGCAATCAGCAGCCACGTCCAGAGATTTTGACCAGTCCTCATCGACAATCAGGCGGTGAATGTGACCCTCTCCATCGTCGAACAGCGAGTTTATGAGCTGCAGAATAGACACATATACCCGCAGCGACTTAGTTGCCTTTAGGGTATTGGACAAGCCGTCAACTAACAAAGCGTAAGGAACGGCAGGATAACCTTTTTCAGCAGTTTTTGACAGCAACTTCTGGAGCACAGCCAGGCTACCGCGTATCTCTCTACTTGAATCTTTGTCATTTACGCCCGGTTGCAGATTTCGGAGAATGTCGAGCATGATACGAACTGTGGCCTGTCCATTATGAGACTTGCACAGGTTGGCAATTGTGTGCCACGAATTTTTCTGCAAGCCTTGCACCATACAATAGATAGAGCTAAGCACTTGAACGCAATCCTTGAGCTTGCTTTGTGGGATGAGCCCGAAGGTCACAATGGCATCCAGGACGTTGATACAGGATCGCAGGTCGTCCTCCTGGCTAGTATTCATGCAAATGGTAAGGACTGTGTCAATGAGGTCAATTACAGCCGGCTCATCGGCAGTATTGAAACTGAACTTGATGACATCCAAAAGAAACAAGAAAAGCTGTGCAAAATTCTTGTCCTCTCCCGAAGCCGCAGTTTTCCCTCTTGTTGAGCTACCCGCATTGCGACCAGGGTGCGAATTCTTCCTCGCGGTACGCGCTGCATTATACGCATCTTGTAGCCAGGTTGTGAGTAGCGGTAACAAGTCGTAGTCAAAACCAGCGAGCACGCGGCCATGGTTCGTCAGGTCCACCAGGGCAGCAAGTTGCAAGTGAAAGTCTTCCGGGTTGGCAGCAGCAGACAAAGTTTGGAAGTATTCTTTTCGCTCCAAATCGGTCGACGATGAATGTTTCGCACATTCTGTCAATAGTTCCCAGCCAGCCGCTCTCGTTGACGAAGGATTCGATGGATCGATGAGGTCCTTGGCCGCGTACCAGATGTCCAGTATTGGGTTCAGAGGATACTCTGTAATAGCGTACTTGAGAGTATTTGCTGCAGAAATACGTTCGTTCGGACTTCCATGCTTAAGGAGCTCAAATGCATCCATATGATTGGTCGACAGCTCGCGGGACTTTCTGGGTTTTGCATTTGTGAGCTCGGCTCGTGGCAAGGCAACGGATGATGCTGATGACGGCGGCGGAGCTTTTGTGGACTTGGAGTTTGTCAAGCTTCGAAACACAGTAGCCAGTCCGCTGGGGCGGCTCGAATCCGGTAAAGAGGGGTCATCTTCTGGTCGCTGGGACATGTGCTCGTCTGCTGGGGGAATGGTTTGATAGCAAAGGTGGACTGTTGCAAGTTAGAACGACAAAGGAGAGATCAGGGGGAATCTAAGCGATGCTCTTCCACCAGGGTTGTACATCATCCATAGTCTGGCAGCACTTCGTAAAAGGGCAACTCAGAGGAAGCTTGAAATCGGCCGGCGGTGTCCAGGACTCGGCGGAGGGGCCAGATGGTGAATGAAACTCACCGGGTGATCAGTCCAAGCGGGCGTTCTGTATCAAAGGGCATCAAAAGCAGTGGCGGCGGGAATACACGGCGAGATGAGCCGCAGGCCGCACAGAGCGCTGAGTCGGAAGGTTGAAGAGCCCAGAGTTCGAGAGACGAGACGAGGCCAGAGACGAGGCCAGAGACGAGGCTGTATAGCTAGATAGATGCGAGAAGTAGTGAGTGGGTGGTGGACAGTGCAGGATTGGCAAAGGACCAGGATTCGGCTTGAGACAGTAAAGAAAGTGAGGTCAACCTCGAGGATATGACTTGAGGGAGGGGTGAAAGGAAGGCCAAAAATGGGATGCACAGTCGATGAGTCCAGAAGAGCTGATGATGCAGAGCCAGGCGAGGCAAGTGGCTGTTGAGAAATTCCGATGTACAAGTACGTGCATTTGCGGGCAATTCACACAGCATTTTGTTGGGTCGGTACCAGTAGCTATGGAAGTTTTGTACCGGTAGGTGGACGAGCTGAAGGGATTGGCGAAGACCGGACGCCGCCAAGTCAAAACAGGCGAAAACAGCGCGCTACGTACGTACCTACTCGAGGCACATGAGATGTCGGCGCTAGTCCTCCGAACAAAACGACAAGACCGGACACTTTGCCAATGCTGCGATGCCAGAGGGCAGGTCTGTTTTTCTTTTTCTACTCTTCCCTAACAGTCAGGTCAATTGTTCCGTATTTCTTCCACAGGACCTGCGCAAGACAGGACAGCTTCTCTGCAGCAGGTTCAGCAGCCACTTCATAACGCCTCCAAACGTCCACCAGACCACAACCTGTTACCAACAAGGCCTCCAAGAATAATTGCTTATTATGCCTGGGCCGTCTGCCTCGCTCGAGAGCTAGTGGCAAATCAACTACATGATGTAGCCTGCGAAAGGACACGAAAGGACACGCTACTTCTCCAGACCATTACAAAGTAGTGAGCCAGCTACTTGTGCTGTTGCTGCTGGTCTTTTGCAACATCATGATAGGGTAGCTAGCTTCCCAGGCACAAGTGAAGCTAATTCCTCATGTATAAACTCTGGCCAGAGTCAGGGACGGTTGGTATCTCTTTACCAGAAGCACATGAAGCAGATCAGATTTCACTATAGGCTGCTCTTTCCAGGTATTGGGCCAAACTTGACAAAAAGCTTGTAAGAGGTTGTAGCCGTTATTATTATTACCGAAGAGCCTGGTTGCAGTTGATTCTCGAGCTTCCCCACATGCAAGTGGAAGAACCAGAGTGACCAGACAGACCCCTGGTCGCTTCACCGTCGCCATGGGCAATTGTCAAAAAGTCCTCCACCTTTTGCAGCGAGACCACAACGCATCGCATCATCTGTTTTTGCATCCCATCTCGCAATGGCGGCAGATATCGGACATGTTTCTCAGCTGCTGAATGCCACCCTCGATCCTTCACAGCATCGCAAAGGTACGTCACATTTCCTGCTGCGGCCGATAAGCTTGCTGCCCCGCTCCCGATTGCTAACAAATAAACGCATCTTGCAGCCGAAAATGCTCTGAAGCAAGAGGCCACAAGACCACAGTACTCTCTCACCCTGCTCAAAATCGTCAGCTCCGACTCTCTTCCTGTGAAAACAAGGCTTGCGGCATCCCTCGCTTTCAAAAACTTCATTCGCTCCAACTATGTGGTTCGTATGGACTCGATTCTTCCCCCACCCTGACATGCTCGACACGAATACTAAGCTATGCCGTGGATAGGACGAGGAGGGCAACTACAAAATCTCCCAAGATGAGGTCCAAACCATCAAGGAGCAACTTATCGGTCTGATGATTTCGAGCCCGCCCAACGTTCAGAAGCAGTTGGGCGAAGCCATTAGCGTCATTGCAGACTCCGATTTTTGGAGACGATGGGATACGCTCACACAGGTAATTTCGCCCGATATGAAAACGAGAAACTTTTTGCTAAGAAGCTGCGTCTAGGAACTCGTGAGCCGATTCTCTTCAATTGAACCGAAAACCAATGTAGGCGTTCTAGAAGTCGCACACTCTATTTTCAACAGATGGCGCCCTCTGAACCGGTCAAACGAACTGTATATCGAGATCAATCACGTCGTCAACACATTTGGCCAGCCTTTTGTTCAACTGCTAGTTGTAAGTCTGGTGATAGATTCATATAGATGAGATATTGATGCTGACAAATTTTACAGACCACCGACAGCAAGATTGCCGAGCATGTTAATAACAAGGATGCCCTCAAGGGATGGTTTGAGACGCTGGATCTGCAAATCAGAATCTTGCACGACATGTCATCCCATGACCTCCCCTATATTCGAAGAGAACTTGGGCAGCATCTCCGAGCTACTCCACAAATACTTGACTTACTCCAACTCTTTGCTGGTCACCGACGACGCCGATGAGACTAGCGTCGTGGACACAGTCAAGGCTGGCATCTGCGAATTGCTAGAGCTATACACCATAAAATATGACGAAGACTTTTCAAAATATGTTCAGCCTTTTATCACCAGTGCATGGAATCTCTTAACTACGATTGGCACGGACACGAAGTACGACAACTTGGTGAGCAAGAGCTTGCACTTTTTGACCGCTGTCGCATCCACCGCCGATCACGCCAACGTGTTCAACGACGAGAACGTACTAGCACAAATCGTGGAGAAAGTCATTCTGCCTAATGTTGCTCTGCGCGAGTCGGACATTGAAATGTTTGAGGACGAGCCTATTGAGTTTATTCGACGAGATTTGGAAGGCTCAGATACCGATTCGAGACGACGATCATCTACAGATTTCTTGCGAAAGTTGCAAGAAAGGTTTGAGACATCTGTGACTACGGCTGTCTCCAAATACATCACCCACTATCTTGCACAAGGCAAGACAGACTGGAAAGCCAAGGACACTGCCGTCTACCTGTTCCTGTCCATAGCCGCAAAGGGAGCTGTCACGCAGGCACAAGGTGTTAAGACGGTCAACCCTTTGGTAAATGTGGTGGAGTTCTTTGAACAGCACATCGCCCAGGACCTTATGGCTACTGACGGGGTCGAACCCATATCCAAGGTTGACGCCATCAAGTACCTGTACACGTTTCGCAGTCAACTGTCGAAGGAGCAATGGACTGTTGCTATTAAGCCATTGATTCAGAACCTAAACTCGTCAAACTACGTGGTTTATACATACGCAGCCATCGCTGTTGAGCGCGTCTTGTTCTTGGCCGACGATGCTGGATACCAAATGTTTCCTCGCGCCGATATTGAACCTTTCGCAAAAGATTTACTGAACCATTTGTTCAAGCTGATTGAGCAAGAGTCAAATGCGGCCAAGCTTCAAGAGAACGAATTCTTGATGCGATGCGTGATGAGAATCCTCATTGTCATCAAGGACGGCGCCTCTCCTATGCTGGACAGTGTCTTGACCCATCTTCTTCTCATTACAAATGTGATGAAACACAACCCGAGCAATCCTCGCTTCTACTACTACCACTTCGAGGCTATGGGGGCTCTTGTTCGATACTGTGCAGCAAATAATGCCGGCATTTTCAACCAGAAACTCTGGGAGCCTTTCAACCTTATTCTCACAGAGGACGTCACTGAATTCATTCCATACATCTTCCAAGTTCTTGCCCAACTGCTCGAGTCAAGCCCCCGGACGCCATTTCGGAAAACTACAAGTCCCTCTTGGGACCTTTACTCGCCGCCCCACTGTGGGAAACCCGCGGCAACGTCCCGGCATGCGTGCGACTTTTGTCGGCTCTTATTCCCAAGGCATCAGGGCACATCCAGAACGACAACCAACTAGAGGCTGTCCTTGGCATTTTCCAGAAGCTCCTGGCCCTGAAGAAATCCGAGGGCCAGGCGTTTGATATTCTGGACGCTATTGTCAATTCCTTTGCGCCGTGAGTACAACGGTTGTACCCTTCAGCATACATTGCGCATCTACCCACGTTCATCAAAACTAACACGCAAAATCATGTTATAGTTCGGCTCTGGACAAGTATTTTGGCACTATAATTCAGCTTTTATACACAAAGCTGCAAGGTTCACCCGCTGATTCGTTCAAGATCCGATTCGCCCGCTTCTACCATCTAGTCAGTGCCAGACTTGAAGCCGGATATGGCGCAGACTTCTTCATCAAGCAATCCGACCAGATTGACGACCGTGCTTTCGCCCAAGTATACCCGCCCTTTGTGCTGGCTGAAACTGAAAAGCTCGCCAAGCCCGTGGACCGCAAAACCGCTGTGGTATCACTCACCAAAACGCTCTGCGACTCACAAGTTTTCAGCGAGAAATTCATGAAGGGATGGGCCAACACCTGTCGCATACTGTTATCTCTACTTGCCAACCCACCAGCAGTTGCCGCTGGCGCAGGCGATGAGATTATCACTGAAGCCTCGGTGGACGATATCGGATTTGGCATGACGTACACCGCTCTCAACACCTGCAAGCCCCTTGCGCGCGACGATTTCCCTGAAGTCCAGAACGTAACGTCATGGGTAAAGGAGTACATGGTGGCCGCCAACCAGCGACACAATGGGGCTATTGCCAACTTCATCTCGCAGCGACTCCCCCTGAGCAACAAGAGGCCATTGCGCAGTACATTCGCTGAAAAAAGGCCGGAGACTTAACTAGGCAACCCGAGTCTCTGTCGTCCTTTGAAGGGTCTACTTGGGACACAACGTAAAGAAAAGGGGGATGGAAAGAATAGTTGGAACCATGTTTCCTATTTATCAGGCAATAACAGAAGTTGACTTGTCGGCCGCGGAAAAAAAAAACTGAAATGGGGTGTGGATATATTACTGTACGGCAAGACGGGGCGAGCTCCTCGGAAGCATAGCAAGCAAGGATGACAAATCATCATGTCCTTCTGTGACCAGGCGGGGTGATAGGGAAAGTGGGACATGACCACCACGAGAACAGACAAACAGACAAGTCTAGGTAGCAGAATAATGGAGAAGTCTCTGCGCGCACGAGGATATCCACTTGAATGCTGATGCAATTGAATGAAACACATGGCACGGCAGAATAGGCTGCACCACAGTCACTCCTTCTCAAGTGAATAGCTCACCATATTTGCAAACCACGGCACGGTGTCTCCGTATTTGTTTCGATAAACTCGTCCTTGATGCGCAAGTGCGCTGCTCAATCAAGTTCATATTCAATAAAGTCATCATGTGCATGATGGAAAATCAACATATATAGGTAACGTAGGTAGGTAGAAATTATATGAAACCCTCGAGGCCGAAATCATCAACTTTACATGCAAGGTGTATTCGAGATAATAAAGGGGTTTGAGAAGACAATAGCATAGAAATATGTGGTATCGTAAATCTTGGTAGTCATGACGTGTCCATCCAAATCTAATGAAAATTCCAACGCATAGCGTCTGGACGCAGTGTACTCCTGATAATTGGTGATGAAGACCCATGATGGTCGGAATGGATGATGAAGGCGATGGGTACAAGGTTGAATGTTTTTTCAAGGTGCGCATAAAATATCCAAAAAGAAAATGCAACGGAACAACGACTGGCCATCGTGAAGAGAAGAGTACAGGGAACCACTGGGTGCTCGGAGTCTCCTTCAGCTATTGAAACGCGAAATGATAGGCCAATCGCGGCTGATGAAGAAGCAATTATGCCGTCGTGAATGATAAAAAGTCGTGATGAGATGTTGATTGGTATCGAAACGGGATCATACACATGTCGTCTCCTTCCTCCTCTTTTCTTTCCTCGCTTAGAAACCAAATGGTACTGCAAAATGTTCGCGTAAACTTGGACATTATCAACGAACGGGTCGGTAGATTAGACTTGTGCGTAGTTGACCGAGTAGGCTGGGCCAAACTGTGCTGGTTGTTGTCCTGAGATGGTTGTAGCTTCCCAGAGCCACTATTACAAAAAGCCCCTTCGGCCGCAACGATGCCGACGCTATTTCGCCACCTGCAACGTCTCTCCTGGTCATCTAGCTCCTTGGGTCGTGGAGGAGGGCCGGAGCCACGCAGACTCAAGTTTGCCCTGGGCGCTGAGGTACTGGTTTGGATGTCCGCCTCGCTGCTGATGTGACTACTTCCTGCACTGGCGTTGGTCTGGACGAGCAGTAAGCTGCTGGTGCTAGAGAACCTCTTGGTAAGCCCGGCTAAACTCAACCTCTTAGCACTCGAGTTGGAGTGACGTTTTTCCGTGGTCATAGTGGAGGGATGAGGTTCGTCTAGAGCTCTCCCGGAGGAGGGTAGGTCCAAGCTTGTTGTAGCTGTCGGCATGAGATGCGGAGTGCTTTGGGCTCGGGAGGCATTGGGCCTGCTCTTGGCATGAGCAGTGTGCGGCCGCGAAGGGGTGCCAGCTTTGATGGCGGAGCCACGCCCGCATGGAAGCTCAGATGAGTCCGTGACATAGATGGGCGATGTTTTTTCGAGTTGTGGTCCGATTCATTTCGGCCCCCGCAAGTGATGTAAGCCAATGCACGTTGCGCAGAGGGTGACATGAGAGGCGCGCTGTGGCAATCGCTCTGATCCTGATCTGGAGAGTAAGCGTCGCTTTCCGAATCAGAATCATCAGAATCGTCAGAATCGTCAGATTCTTCATCTCCCTCGCCTTCCCCGTCGTCTGAGCTATCGTCATCATCGAAAGCACTTCGGATGACGCCTTGCTGGCCCTTCCGGATAGTCTCACGTTTCCGTCTTTTGCCGTCTGATTCACGCATCAAGGCATCGAATCGGGCAATCGAACTTAATTTCTCTTGACCGGGGATGTACGATCCAGCTCCAGGAACTTGCCCGAGTTGAAAAGCGCGGTCCAGAATCGTCTCACCAGGGGCAGGTGGTGACGCGACATCAACCATGGGAGATAGTTGCTGGCTTTGTGAGCCTATGCTATCCCTGCCTCGAACCGGCGAGCTCATTGTGGAGGAGCGGCCCTGAGCCGAGGTCCATCCCTCGATGAATTGTCCCTGATATTCCCTATCCCGGCCCGGAGTCACAATGTCACCGGGTAAAATGGTGGTATAGTGTTGCTCTGGAATGGAATGCGGTATTTTTTGGGTAGGATGATTGTTACTTGATGGAGAGGAGATGTCACTTCGTTTCGAACGCAGACTTGGCGATTCTGAACTGAATGTCGCGGGACGATCCAAAGGTCCCGTCGAGTATGTGGCAGTGGAGCTCTTGTGCTGGAGCCCTCGGTTGCCACTGCCTGGTCGTGGGAGAAAATCCGGGCTATCATGATGACTACGGGTCTGAAAAGGTGACGTGAAGACGGGTGATACGGGGCTCTCCACAGTGCTTGCCGAGCTCTTCTTGGCCATGATAAACCGAGCCCACTCGTCAAGGCTAGGACGGTGATCATCGGGTGGCGTGCGAAACCATAAAGTCGTAACGCCCGAATCTTTGTTTGACGAGATGAAACCAGTGGCGCGGGTGGATCGACGCTTTCGTTGGTTGTTGGAGATGGTGATGACGAGAGTCGGAAGCACGGGACCTTGCTTGCGATGGGAAAGCAGCTGGACCTGACAGTCAGAGACGTGGGACAGCAGCCATCGCTGTATGGGTTCCCAATCGTCCTATCCGCGGATATCGAAGTTAGTCGCAAAGTAAAAAGAAGCTCGTAGTGCAGCAGGTGCAATTTACCTTGGATTTAAAAACAGAAAGATACAAATCGTCGGTCGCATTTTTGTTCACTGAATTCGAAATGACGCTGCTGACGCGATTGGAAGGGTTTAGGGAGAAAGCCTGGCTCCCTTGTCGATCTCTGGCGGCAGTTTGGCGGGAACACACGGTGATGTATCTCGTCTGGAAGAGGACAAACTCGTTAGCTTCCAATGTTTAACAATGGGCGTGAAGGGTATATTTGCGCACCTTCCATGATTGCCTGCCCAAGATCTGGCTCCGATCCGGAGGGACCTGGAGTTGGCCATCGAGGCTGTCCATGACCAGCGGGATAGGGAATCGTTGGCCACAGAATTTGAGACGATGCGCGTGGCCGGTGTGTTTGTTAGAGTAATAATGATGAATGTGGCATTATTAGCAGCAAATGGCAAGGGAAAGGGGTCAGCAGCTGAGTGATTCTGTCAGTCCGTTTCTTTGCCACGGCTGTTGCGCTGCATCGACTCCTTTCTTTTTGTGGATGTTGGCCTTGCCTCCTCTCCCACCTTGGCCGAGCCGTCGGAACTCAGGGTCAAAGGTCAAGGTCGAAGTAAAGTAAGCGACATGAATGAGCAAGGCGAAAACAGCAAACGACAAGGTCGATTCAGACGATAGTGATGCTCCAAGGGAGATGATGAGCAACCAAAGAGGACTGCAGTCCTTAAAGAACCATTGGTGTGTAACAGGAGGCAGCTGGGACATGCCTCACAGGTTGCCAAGGCACAAGGCACCAACCAGGCAGGTCCCAGAAGAGGAGAGTGCGGCTGAGACCAGGAACCCAGGAACAGTGACTGATGAGCGACGCAGCCGCACACTAGTACTCCGTAGCTCCGTAGGGAACCGCGGAACCTACTAGGGCAGGACAACGGAGACGGTAGAACTTATTCCTGTGTGCTGTTTATGGGTCCGATTTGATGGTGTTGAGGCTAAGTCACTTAGACCAAGGACGATCCCGCATTGGGCTTCCCGGCAGGTGGGCATCTGTACATCTGGACCAATCATGGCAGCAGTTACCTGGTGGGAGGAAGGCGTGGGGGAGGGGGTGTTGCTGCACAATCCATCGGGCAGGGCAAGACAAAGGCACACCACACCGTGTGCACACACACGCACACACATGCCACCACCGCCCATCCCATCGTCCCATCCCATTGCCACCCCAGCCTGCCTGCCAGGCATAGGCGAGATTGGCTTCAAGCACGGGTCTAGCTGAATAAAGCTGCGCAAACTGTTCCCTCCCGTCGTGGAATCCACGGCCAGTCAATATTCCCGTCTGCCTGCCTGCTCGTCCCGAATCAATCTTGCGTTCTGGCTTGGTCATTATTGTTCATGGATGGGAAACAGGCCACGCGCTCGCTGTATGTAGCATGTTTTCATTTTCCAACGAAGTGAGTGCTCTGGCAAGTTTGCATGTTCCCATGCCATGGCACTCGGTGTGCTATTTTCTTGCGGAATTGCCTGTCGATATTTATCGGGAGGACAAGTCGAGGTAGCCCCCAAAAAATAACTACTCCGCACTCCGTACAACTGGCCTTCTTGACGGGCCGAACAGGGACTACATACGGCCGGGGATTAGGGAGGGGGACCCTTAGCCGTCTTGGTGAGAGCGCTTATTTAGCATGTTTGAGTACTCCGTATTGGCGGGGCCATTTTGGGTCGCTGCTCCTGCAGCCCGGGAGATCTGCGTCCATGTGCCTTGTGGCACATCCGCAGCACACTCTGTTGAGTGCATCATTGCGACGACTGGTTTAATAGGCGCTTGATGCGGCCACCCCAAGCACATTTAGCGCTTCTGATGGCCAAGCCCTTTTTTATTCAAGCCCCAAACAACGACGACGGTGGCACGTAGCCCCTGCAGCGATTCACATTTTAACATGGATGTCGTCTTGAGATTCCAGATGACCGGTACGGAGTACCAACAAGGAGATAGAGCTTTCCCGCAGAGGGCATACTCGCGCTATCAAGGATAATGTACATAGGCGCCGTCCTCATCAGTCTGAATCATGTTAAATTTCCCAAGGTCCTGATCCGTCATCGGCTGGTAGCTGAGAGAAATAGGGTTGAATCTTTCCGAATATCGAATACGTCGCTACAGTATAGGCCAGATCGATCAAAGACCCAAAATTCGATCAGTGACCGCGTAAGTAGAAGCCACGTAAGAAGAGCCGCGTAGGCTGACCGGCGAAGACCTGGTGTACGGACCGGCAGAGACGTAATAGTCCTTCCTGATAACAAACGCAACTATTGCGATGGAACGGAGGAAGATGACGTGGGAATGGTCAAGAGGAGACGTGCCCCGTCATCAGCCCTCTCGTACTCGGACGCTACATTACCGCGAGATATGCCACGAGACTCGAGCGCCGTCCAACTCCTACGATACGTGGTTGGAAAACCATTGTAGGAAGTAGTCCGGTGATGGGGCAGCTGATGGAACATCACAGTCGTCACTAACTCTTCCCGCTGCTTGAATTTCCAATAACGCATCTCGGCGGACATATTGGAACGTGCCAATGTATCTTTGTATAAATCCGCTCATGGGGCCGTGCATGCGGCCGTCTACTCCGTATGT
This sequence comes from Epichloe scottii, assembly GCA_021950295.1. NCBI lineage: Eukaryota > Fungi > Ascomycota > Sordariomycetes > Hypocreales > Clavicipitaceae > Epichloe > Epichloe scottii. The sequence goes on along the minus strand of CP083247.1, from coordinate 3,231,715 downwards.
TGTCAAGGATATCTTGGTCGTCCATTGTGTAGGTCGGTGGAGATGGCGGATGATTTACCGCCGGGTGAATCTCTCCATGGCTATGGAACACACTCCGTGCTCCGTATTGAAGGGGATTGCATAAAACCAGCAGGGAAGTTGAAAGCGGGTCACAATCACTAGTAAAAAGGTCAATTCCTTTCGTGTCTGCAGTGTCGTCGTCTGGAAATTCTCGTCTGGCGCCGAGAATGCGAAGGGTTGAGATTCAGGGCTTCCGAGGACGCTTGAATAGCGATCTCATCAGCTGCCTCGAAGTTTGCTGTGTTCGAAGTCGACGTGAAATCCCTGACGTTGAGGGCTGGTGCTGGTGGAACAGTTTTGCCGACTTTGAAGCGCGTTTCCCCACACAAGTGGCAAATCAAGTGAAGTGAGAAAACGCAAGAACTGCACATGTTGTTTACGCGCCGACCAGAGTTGGCAGTGGAAAGCGATCTTTAATGAACTTCCGAAAACTTGCAAGCATACTACGACCTGTAGGCACGGGCGGACCTTGGGTGGGCAGAAGATCCTACCGGGAAGTCCGGCCCATGATAATAGTCAATCGAATTGTTGCCGCTTTTTAGTTGCGGGAATGCTGAATTCTCCTGATTAATAATCAAGGGGGTCAAAGCCACCCAAGGGACCTCCCCGACGACCGACACGTCACGCCCACCTGTCGATCCAGCTCACATCAACAAAATCTGATAAAAATGACCATCACTGCGCAAAGTCTCCTTGTCTTGTCTCTCAACCCCTGCAGGATTCTCCAAGCCCGACATTGTACCAATGCAGCGTGCTGGCCGGCAGGGCACATGCTCACCAAAGTTGCATTAGAGTGTTGATCCATTGCCTATTCTCAATCAAATGCGGTGCCTCCTAGAGTAGCAAGACCAGTGATGATTGTAATCCCATATCTCGTCTCACCTGGGGTCTTGGTAAACAGACCATCATAACCCCATACGTCAAGTATCTGTATCCGCAACTGCAACATTCAGCCGAGTGCTACTCCGTACGCCCACTGGGATGAGCGCACTGCCCCAGATCAAAGACATCTGGGCTGACCGAGGCTTCAACTCGACTTCCATCAACCTACCAGACCCTACCTGTTCCAAAAACAAGTACGTCGTTGAAGAAAACAGACCTCTACGCGAACAACGTAACAAAGGCCAGTGAGAACACGACATCATCCCACACGCATCAGATGTCGGAAACCGCGAGTAACATCCATGTTTTAATATCTCAATTCGCTACTCAGAATGAGGGTCGGTCATGTATCTATCTGCATAGTGTCGACAAGAAGTAGAGCCATATCACATATATGTAGCATTGCATCCGAACGAGAGGATAGACAGACAGGAGACGAAAGATGAAAGAGACAAAGAAGAAATCAGAATCATTGAACCCCAGTTCTCTCCTGAACGCTCAAGTCAACCCCATCTTAACTACTGCTTGTCATGACATTTGGTACGCCTTTCCCCCAGGGCCCTGTGATACACCAAACGCTACAACGCCACGGGAAAAATTAGCCAGCGAAAAAATGATGAAAACCTGGCATAGAGTAATAACATAAGGAATGGTTGAAGAATAGTGCGCAGGAATTCTGTCTGGCCGCTGCTTTCACCCTCTTTGTACGTCAGAAACACGGCCACACATTAGCATAAAATGAAATAGGGTTATTAGAATCATTCACGGCTTTGGCCGATCCTCCTCTCAAAATACCAACGAAAGTGATCATGTGTGTTTCAACCTCCAACCTCATATGCGTTGGTTCTATTCGTCAAAACTGGAAACCATGTCTAAACCAAGAAAAGCGTAAAGAGGGAGGGGAGGGGATGTGGTCTGAGAACAGAAGAGAAAAAAGATGAGAATGCGGCTGCAGTCACTATATCAGTGTCCATCCAATTGATGCCTGATACTAAAGGCACCAGGGTCTGTTTACTCCAGGTATTATGACCCTCTAGGTGACATCAGGTAGTGGTCGCCAGCCATTTATCATTCCCGGCGGATGTGACCTGAGATCAAAGCCTTTGGCTGGATTGGACCATCTGGCACAGAGTTGTCAATGTTGTAGACCTAGAGAGAGAAAGAGAAGAGAGAAAGAGACAGTGTGTGTGCTCTAGAGCTTTCTGCAATCATTGACTTACATCTTGATGGATCCTTCGTCGCTGCACGATGCGAGCATACATGGATCTGCAGGGTTCCAGGTAGCGCCGTTGCACCTTTTCAGGTGTGCCGGGAGCCTCTCAACAGCAGCCCCTATCTTCTTGTGCCAGATGAACATGTTGCCATCTTCGCTGCCGCTCACAACAAAGCTTTCATTGGCGCCACCAAAAGTCGACCTAATGATGAAACGGTCGATCTTGTGCCCTAAGAATTTATGGAGCGTATTCCTCGTCGTCAGGTCGATAAGTTGTGCTTCGCTGTCTGCTTTGTTCACAAGCAGTAATGTGGAGTCTTGACTTATGGACAGTGAGGTGGGCTGCGTTCCAAGATCTAGTTCATACTCAAGTTCTCGCGTGGAAGCGTTGTAAACGTAAATTGTGGTGATATTGTCAGCAGCAACGAGCCATCTCCCGTCAGGTGAGGCGCACAGTGCCTGGACACGATGCTTTTTGTTCCACTGCACCAACTCTTCGCCTTCGACATCAAAAGTGCATATGCTGTTTTTGTTGTCCAGCGTTCCGAGAATGAAAGACCTGCCATCTGTAGCCCAAACACAGGCACTTACTGGCTCGTCGAACCTCCTTAGCTTCTTGAGCAGTAATCCAGTCTACTCAGAACTTGTATTAGCAGCGAGCAGTCAATCGAACCTACGATGAAAACAGCATAATCCATCTTTCGGAAGATAACATACCCTCGTATCCCATATTCGGGCAAAGTTATCCCGCGAGCAAGTCACAATCATGCTGTCATCCGGACTCCAGGCAATGCTTGCTACGCCAGATTCATGGTCCTTTTGAACTTGAATTGTCAACGTCGTCGTCACTATGAATGACGTAGTTTCCCAGATCATGACTGAATCTCCTGACCCACAGGCAGCCAATCTTGACCCGTCGTGAGAAAACTGCACTTCCCAAATTTCTCCCGTCATGTCGTAGAGTTCACGCACAACACGTGTTGGAAAGTTCCTCCTGTCACATAGATGATCAGAATACAGCGAGGGAGATGATGCCGCCGTATGATAGATACAATTGTTGATCTGGCTTTGCTTGACTTGTTGAAGAAGAATGGCAAGACGGCTTTCTGGTAACATCACTGAAGGTGATATGCATCCTGTCAATGTCGTTAGCTTTCCCTCTATTGTTGTGGGTCCTGTAATAGAAGGACGACGTACTCGACAGCTCTGAGAGAAGTCTTTTACGCGACTGGCCTCGTGCCCCATCCCAGTTCGCTTTTGCCATCAAGTCGTTTATCGAAAGACACATCAACAGACTCGACAACAAGTGTAACTTGCCAGTGTCATGATGCAGTGGCGTCAACTCGGTTCGCAGCACATGCAACGCACGGCTTGTATCTCTCCTCTCCAGTAACTCCAGGAATTTTTGTTGTCGCAGCCAGAATCTCATAATGTTTCGATTCGAGCCTGGCGCCAGCACAAGTCCGTTCCCTTCACCACCACGCCCGTCGTCTTGCCCCGAAATTGTAGCTCCCGTCAACAATTCTTCAGCTTCAGCCCACGAGCCGTCGAGCACCGCTGAGCGAAACGCTGCCACGGTAGGGCTTTCCAGCTTATATCCACTGTCTTGGCTTACACTCTCGGCGGCAGCTTGATAACCCATGTCCGATAATGCTTGAATGAGAATCCGTGTAACCTCTTCTCTGTTGTGCCCAAAATAAGATGACGGCCGTGGCGCCGACACTGCCGTCTTGTCTCCATTTGAAGAGCCATTTGCGGCTAGCGGGGCAATCTTGTGAGTGCCGTTCGCCACGTCCCCAGACGAAGCTGTTCGCTGCGAGCCGAGCTCAGTGGATCCATTTGAACGAGTGACCGCACTTCCGTTGGCCACCGCGGAGGAAGTAGCATTTGTTGCCATGGCTGACGGAGCTTGTCTCCTTCGTTTGGATCGTCTTGGAGTTGTAGAAGCAGTGATGTCGGCGCCGGCTGTATCGTGGCCCGCGAGGGTCGACTCGGAGTCTTCTGGCAACGGAGAAGGGCCAGGCGACCGTCTTCGCCTACCGAGGACTTGACGTACTTGGCCGATGGAGAGACCCGGTCTTGGAGTGGAAGATTCTATATTCGCAGTCAAAGCCGGGGCGGATTCGGAGGTATGGTTGGAACGATGGTGCGGTGAGGATAGGTCAAGTGCTAAGAGGACGGTGTTGGTAGGATTCTGGGATGTCTGCGGAGCGAATGGGTCGTCGGAGTTGGCGATGGGTTGAAGGGAACGAGAGTCCGACGGTTGGTCCACGACGACCGATCCGCAGGCGAGCCGCGGTTGGAAGCAGTTTAGGTCGAAGCTATCTAACCCGGATGGCGAGTCCCGTCAAGGCGGCATTCGAGGAAAGAAAGACTTCTATAACGATGGTGGATTGACGCAAGATCGAGACTGTGTGTTGGATGGATCTGTGTCGAGAACAGGCAAAGGCCGCAAAGATCTTGACGGAATCTGATGAGGCTGTTCAAACCTGTCAGAAGAGCCAGCGAAGTTGAGTCCCATGGGACGTGTCGATGGCAAGGAGAGACACAGGACAAGCTCTCTTCGGTCAATATTAAAGAATGTTTCAGGAAAGTATCGTTCAGTTTAAATCGCTTTGAGCAAAGCCGGGGACGCTAAAGAAGCATCGGCTTCGTTGATCTGTCGAGGCAGAGGAGCATATCAAGAAAATGTAGTTTTTAGACTGGAGAGGGCGGACTCCGGGTTGGGGCAAGGCAAGATTACAAGTTGGGAAGTCGTCATAATCAACAAGCGAGCGCCCAGCCCAGCCAGTGTAGTGCTGGTGGGGCTCTCACTAGATGACAAGGTGCCTCACAGGCTGCCAACTTACCACCAAACCCACCGAAACCAGACGCTGCCCCCACCAGATCAAGCAGTGCTCGTGGCCACGTTTCTTGCTGCCTGCCATGTGCTACGGCTTGCAGACAAATATTCACGGCCACATAGTTTGATGACGTCTGTCCATGACCGAGGCTAGGCTGCCGAATTTCGAATTTCAAAGAGGCTTTGAATAATATTCGGAACGAGTTGCGATTGCGATGTACGTTGTTTATTCAGAGGGCTGGGAGCAAGCCAAGCCACGCGTGCTCACGTGGCGCAGTGCTTGGTAGCAAGCATTGGGGACCCCGCCACATGTGGCTTTCAGTCTGGGAGTGTACGTACCTGCTCAAGTGGCGAGTGACGACTCATCAGGGACCTGACTGACTGTTGGAGCCAGCAGAGGCAGAGGCCAGTGGACCGACCAGACAGCTTGTGCCAGTCCGTTACCCCTGCCAGGGCAACGATGCATTGACACTTTTATTAGTGTCCTTTCCCTTGTTGGGCTCATGATCGGGTCGACCACATGTCGTCGCCTGCCCGTCGTCCTGATCCATCGCGTCAACATCACAAAACCTTGCTCGCAACCTCTCTCCTCAGCTTCGCATCCCTCAAACGTCGACCGACGAATACTTGCCGACCCACAATCATCCATCTGCACCGTCCGTCCTGTCCAACTTCCATCAGGTAGCGACTCTTCCCGACGGTTTTCCTGGTGACGTCCCCCTCCATCGAGTCAACGGACCGCCACTCCAAGAAAAAGATTTCGCGGTCGAACGACGACACAAACAACTATACTATACACGCACGCAGCCGTTCCGAACACCTCGAACTATAGAGCGGCCGTTGAGTTGAAGCAACCATGAGCGGTACTCTCACGACCCCGGGCGGTATCTCGGATCCCGCCTTGATTCAGTGAGCAGCCATCTCCTACCCCCTCAACAACTTGCGTGCTTCCGCGAGCTGCTGATGCTGACCTTCGATTTCAAGACTCGTCAACAAGCTTCAGGATGTTTTTGCCACTGTCGGTGTCAACAACCCGATTGATCTACCCCAGATCGTCGTCGTAGGCAGCCAGTCTAGCGGGAAGAGTTCAGTGTTAGAGAACATTGTGGGTCGAGATTTGTAGGTCATTTCAACGATGACAGACTGCATGTTTGCACTTAATTTCTAATCCATCTACAACCCAGCTTGCCCCGAGGTTCCGGAATCGTTACGCGGCGTCCCTTGGTGCTGCAGCTCATCAACCGCCCCGCACAGTCAAACGGTGTACAGCCAGATGACTTGTCCAATTCCAACGACAAGGCCGCAAATGCCGACGAATGGGGAGAATTTTTGCACATTCCTGGTCAAAAATACTACGACTTTGGCAAAATCAGAGAAGAGATTGCTCGCGAGACCGAGGCGAAGGTTGGGAAAAATGCGGGAATCTCTCCTTCTCCCATCAACCTTCGAATCTACTCTCCCAATGTCCTCACCTTGACGTTGGTTGATTTGCCCGGCTTGACCAAGGTTCCCGTCGGAGACCAGCCGCGAGATATCGAGCGCCAGATTCGAGAGATGGTTCTGAAATATATTGGGAAATCGAATGCCATCATCCTGGCTGTCACCTCGGCCAATATCGATCTGGCCAACTCCGATGGTCTCAAGCTCGCGCGAGAGGTCGATCCGGAGGGTCAGCGAACCATTGGTGTCCTGACCAAGGTCGACTTGATGGACGACGGAACTGATGTCATTGATATTCTGTCCAACCGCGTTATTCCCCTGCGCTTGGGTTACGTCCCGGTTGTGAACCGTGGTCAGCGAGACATTGACAACAAGAAGGCCATCAATGTGGCCCTCGAATCCGAGAAAGCCTTCTTCGATAACCACAAGGCGTATCGGAATAAGAGCTCATACTGCGGCACCCCTTACCTTGCGCGCAAGCTCAATTTGATCCTGATGATGCACATTAAACAGACGCTTCCCGACATCAAGGCCAGAATTTCCAGCTCTTTGCAGAAGTATACCTCTGAACTTGAGAGTTTAGGACCCTCGATGCTCGGAAACAGTGCCAACATTGTGCTGAATATCATCACGGAGTTTACAAACGAGTGGCGAACGGTTCTTGATGGCAACAACACCGAGCTCTCCAGCACTGAATTATCCGGCGGCGCCCGTATCAGCTTCGTCTTTCACGAACTGTACTCAAATGGTGTCAAAGCTCTGGACCCTTTTGATGTTGTCAAGGATGTCGATATTCGAACCATCTTATACAACTCGTCGGGTTCTTCCCCGGCCCTGTTTGTTGGCACAACGGCTTTCGAGCTCATTGTCAAGCAGCAGATCAAGCGCCTCGAGGATCCCAGCTTGAAGTGCGTTTCTCTTGCCTACGACGAATTGGTTCGAATCTTGTCACAACTTCTCGGCAAGACACTGTTCCGTCGCTACCCATCGCTCAAGGAGAAGATGCACGGCGTTGTCATTGCTTTTTTCAAAAAGGCGATGGAGCCCACCAACAAGCTGGTCCGTGATCTCGTGGCTATGGAAGCTTGCTACGTCAATACTGGCCACCCCGATTTCTTAAACGGTCATCGCGTAAGTTGAATATCTCAATAGCTTCTGAACCCTGCAAAACTATTCTGACACACTCCCTCAGGCCATGGCGATCGTCAACGAACGCCACAACCCCCAAGGCCGTCCAGGTAGACCCCAAGACTGGCAAGCCTCTACCACAGTCCAGCACGCCAGCACGAGCCGTAAGTCCCACAGTTCCCGAGGTTGATGGCACTGGCAATGCTGGTTTCTTTGGCAGCTTTTTCGCTGCCAAGAACAAGAAGAGGGCTGCGGCTATGGACGCCCCCTCCTACCCTTAAGGCGTCTGGCACCCTCTCCGAACGCGAGAATATTGAGGTTGAGGTCATTAGTACGTTTTCTTATCCCACTGTGTCGGCATGAATGATTGCCGAGCAGGTGATGAATACTGACCCATAATAGAGCTGCTCATTGCTTCGTACTTCAACATTGTAAAGCGAACTATGATCGACATGGTCCCCAAGGCCATCATGCTAAACTTGGTCCAGTAAGTTCCAACAGGTTCCACCCCTTTTGCTCCATTCGCGCTTCTTCTTACACGTGTCTTGCAGGTTTACCAAGGACGAAATGCAACGCGAACTCCTCGAGAACATGTATCGAACCGATACGCTCGATGACTTGCTCAAGGAGAGTGACTTTACCATTCGCAGACGGAAAGAGTGCCAGCAAATGGTTGAGTCATTGGGCAAGGCCAGCGAAATCGTCAGTCAAGTCCAGTAAAGAATTGACGAGCTGGTCCTATCTTGACAAACGTGTTTCATGACGATTCGCTGGACGTCAATGAAGAAGGAGGAAGGTTTCATACGGCAACACTGCCGATTTTTTCTTGACGCGCAGAATGATCTCCCATGCAGGTGTCCAGATTTCATTTTCGATACCACGGGCGGTTGTATATGGGACTTAGAGTAGACTATGATTGAGACGGGCCGAAGTTGAACGAGACATTCTGACGAGCCACTCGTCAGCTCTCCAGTGGATGGATGGTGAGTGTCAACAGTGCTGGCTCTTGACTTGCTTTGGCCACGAAAGGTGGGAGACGAGCGATTCAAAAGTAGCGCACTGAAAGTCGCGTGCAGGGTGGTTCTTGGTCTCACGGAGTTGTGTGTGTTGGCCGTTCAGACTAGATAGACCCAAGCATTTACCCCGAATTCCTATTAATCAGCATGCCTTTTTTTCGCATTATTTGGAGCCAAAATGTGATGACATGGTGCATACTCGGCAATCCAGACGGTAGTGAGATGTTCCTACCCCATGACTCGATTTTATGTTACACTATAGTATAAGTTTTCGCTTCGCGATGAATTCAATTGGTCCTTTTGTCCCACAGTACGGACGGACCAGCCAGTCTGTCTAATCACTACAACTTGGAGCCAGCTCTCGATAAGACATATGCACCCTTCTGCACATGATAATGCTCTCCCTTTTCCCACCCAAGCCAGGATTTCAACATTTCCGGCCCGCCATCTCCCGGGGCCAGCGGTTCGCCCTCGTACCCGTCCCCGGCGACCCCGGCACCCTGCCCATGCATCACGGGATTCGAACTCGCTGGCCGTTGATTGATGGCCAAGCACGGCGTGCCGCGCAACGTCACCGACGGACGCTGGTCGCCTTCCCTGGCAGGGTCATTCTCCAGTTCCTCATAATCCAAGACGGGGGCCGCACATGCATCTGTCCCGTCAAAAATGGCCTCCCACTCCGACCGAGTCTTCCCCTTGAATGTGTCTTTGAAGAGGGTTCGCATGGCGGGCCATTCGTCAAAGTCGAAGCGCTTCTCCTCCAGGCCATGGCTGCCGAGACCCATTCCCTTGATGAGGACTTTGAAGAACTGGGGTTCCAGCGCGCCGACGGAGAAGTACTTGCCGTCTTTGGTCTCGTAGGTATCGTAGTAGGGACATCCGCCGTCGAGTAAGTTGTTGCCGCGGCCGCGAGCACCCATGCCGCTTTTGAGGCCGAATCTCGGGAAGGTGGCCAGGTATGCCGAGCCGTCGACCATGTTCGCCTCGACCACCTGGCCCCTGCCGGAGGACTGGCGAGCCAGGAGAGCGAGGAGGATGCCCTGGAAGAGGTTGGCGCCACCGCCTGCGAAGTCGGCGAGGATGTTGGTCGGCGGGTGCGGCGTGTCGTTTGGGCGGCCGAGGAGACTGAGGGCCCCGAGACGGCAATGTAGTTGATGTCGTGGCCGGCCATGTCGGCGTAGCGTCCGTCGCGGCGGAAGCCCGTGAGGCGTCCGTAGATGAGGCGTGGGTTGATCGCGAGGAGCTGGTCTGGCCCGAGGCCGAGTTTCTCCAGGACGCCGGGCCGGAAGGGGTCGATGAGGACGTCGGCACACTGGGCTACGAGCTCTTTGACAAAGGACACGCCCGAGGTGGACTTGAGGTCTACGGCGATGGAGGCCTTGTGGCGGGTGAGAAGGTCGCCGATTGGAAGGGATCGCGTGTCGGAGGCGCGGTCGATGCGGAGGACGGAGGCGCCTGCGTCGGCGAGAAGCATGCCTGCGAAGGGGCCTGGGACGGAAAAGATGTTAGTTGGGAGGTGATGACGATGGACTTGAGGGACGGACATGGTGCGAGACCGGCGAATTCGAGGACTTTGATGCCCGTGAGGGGGAGGCCCGATTGATGCCATGATGTTTTTTTTTTGAGATGTGATGGCTTTCAGCTTCGAATGGATAGAGAGAGACTTGGTCGATATTGTGGAAATATCAAGGGTTTGCAAAAGTCGCTACTATAAAACAGCAAGAGATGGTCGTCCCGAGGGAAAGCAATTGAAAGGCAGCCATGGCGGATCAAGATGCAAGTTTGTATGACTGAGCACTTGCGTTGGAAAAGTTGCTGGATGCAAAGCTGGTCATTGTGCCGAGGCTCCGCGCACTGGACGTTGTCGAAACGCGGAGATGCAAAGGCGGAAGGCGGGGTTTAGAACCACACAACCAACCACACACACACACACACACACACACACACGCACACACGCACACCTCTCTATGCATGATATGATGTAGGACACTCTGATCGAGAGTATTCTATTCTGCTTTTTACGGGAAATTTGCATTCTGCGAGCCAACGTTGAACAGCTTCGGTTTCACATACGGGCCCAGCTCTTCTTCATCCTCAACAAACGTCCCTATGCTTGATAGCCGTCTCTGCCTCCTCGCGGCCAGTTCTGACGAATGTGAACTCTGTCTCGACTTTGCATTGGTACCCTGTGAGCCAAAGACTCCGGGTGAGATGCGGACCAGGATCAATCTCATGGTCGGGAGACTCGTGCATATGATGCCGACGTTGATTTCGATGGTGGACCATAAGGCAACGCCGAAATAGTCCCTCGTTATATTGATGGAAGCGTCGAAACGCGATAGCGAGGCGAGTCGCAAGACGGATACGATTGTCACACTACGAACAGGTCAGTACATGAACAGAGAAGTAGTGAAGTCTTGGTTCGGAATGTGAACCAAAAAAAAAAAAACGTACAAGGTCCCCATGAGGAACATGATGATAACGCCAGCCTTCTTCTTCCAGTTCAACCGAAGGTTCCACACTTCTTTGAGAGGGATGACAATCATCCATAGATCCAGGGCAACGTTGAGCGACGCATTGACCCAGGCTACCGGAGCAGAAGCGATGCAAGTCGCCGTCACGTCGTCGTGAAGGAATTGTTTCCAGTAGTACGAGACGGGGTTGCACTGGAAGATTGCGAGAAAGACACAGACTGCTGCCAAAACAACGTTGAATGCAATGGAGCCCCAGAGCATACGACGCGTCCAGGCGCCCGTGCTGACGCTCGGGAATATCGTGAGGTAGAAGACCAGAAGCGTCAACTTGACCAGCGAAATGGCGGAAAGGTACAGAGCCTCGAGGATGTAAAAGTACATTGCGAAAGCCGAGACGTCCTCGGCCGACATTGTCCAGGCGTCTTTCCCGAGGCCGTGGTGTACCAGGCCTTGGCGATTGACAATGGCGCAGGGGAGGCCGACGGCCAGCGCCGTGAGAACCACCCAGTCGTCTGGGCTGCACCGGCGACTGGCGCTGAAGTTTCGTTTGAAGACGAGTCGGGCGATGGTGACGACGGCGGTGACGATGCCCAGAGCCATGTTGACGGCCAGATACTCGGTTGATCGGTCTCTTCCATGGATCCCGCCGCGGCATGCCGGACTGCTGATTTTTTGGCCGCTGCCGGTTCGATCTGGTGAGCCCTCCATGTTGTTTCATGGGAACAGCAGGATGAAACGAACACGTACCTGATATGTCTTGATACGTACACGAGTGCCGGAGGCAGGATGCAGCATTGTCGAATGCATGATCAAGCTCGCATGCACATGCTCGATTCGTGCAACTTGTTTCTACCATGTCCCGACCAGCGCAATCCAGCTGGACGCCCGATATGTTTGTCAGCTCATTGTACGGACTGAAAGCCGAGCGCAGGGTACATGTATATACACACAGTACAAGACGGCAGGTCGGAAGCGGAGATGGATATCGAGTTCAGATTCGATTTCGTCGTTTGTGCATGTGCGAGGCTGATGCTAAGCATCACCAGCCAAGCGCTCATGCTGGTGCAGAAAGACCGGCTTGAAACCCTCATGATGGATGAGAGAGCTCGCGACAGGCGGAACCCCGCGATGAAGATGAAGAACCATGAACCGTGTCGAAGAAGCTTTCCTCGCCCGGTCAACCCTGGCCAACGTAAAGATAAAGGTACGGCGGGGACGGCGTCAATATGACAGATCGGTTCGCGTATCTCATGGCCGGACAGTAGCACTCGGTTGGTAGAAGAAAATGGGCAAGCAAGCCAGTGAAATATGACAGATCGGTTCGCGTATCTCATGGCCGGACAGTAGCACTCGGTTGGTAGAAGAAAATGGGCAAGCAAGCCAGTGAAGTGACGCTCTACTCGGTGCGCTGGGTGACTGGCCGTTTGGTGGCTGGAGAGCCTATCGAAGCAGAGGTCACCTTTCGCCTCTTCAGCAAGCACAAGCACATGGCTGCGCAGATGCAGTTGACCGGGCCCTCAATCCGGCTTTATTAGTTTTGCCTCGCCATCTTGCACGAAACCAACGGGAAAGAAACAGCGAGTGCCCCGGGTTCCAAGTACAACCGAGACAGCCCGGCGGCCCTACCGAAGCAGATCAGCGCGACGGGTGAGACTACCACGAGAAACAAGTGTCTTACGTGACAACACGATTGGTGAAGATACCGCCGCCCCGTTGTCATTGAGAAATGAAAAGGGCAGAGCTACTGGCAAGGCAAGGCCGGCAGGCACTGGGACCCGATGGAGCTGTCTGGCATGTCTCAGACACGAATGCCCAGAACGGAAGACGCATCGAAGACATTCCATTCCTTGCGTCCCCGGACGGGAGTCCGCTGCGGGCTGGGTTGGAATGCCAGCCGCCGACTCTGTGGCTTGATCCCATCTGCGGACCATGCACCATGCTCGCTTTGGGAAAACGCGTGCCCCATTTTACAGAGACACGCGAGACACGTCTGCCAGTCATGTCGTGCGGAGGTGAAGAAGGCCTTGCTGTCAGCATGAAAGACATCCGTGTCGCCTCGAACCTTTGACTCCATGTTTGGCTTCACTTGGCCGAATGTCCAGCGTCACTGTTTCCGCGGCCCTCGGCTGCTCCACGTCGTGGCCGGGTTCACGTGAAGCGGAGGAAATGGCGAATACATTGGCACCAAGCCCATTTGCGGACGGGCGCGGAACTGCCTCACTCGTGTATCTGACACACTCGCTCGGGGTGTCTTTTGGGACGGAAAGGCGGGTTTTCAGATGCGTGTAGAATCTGCACTGCCTCCAAGGGGGACACGAACATCCGGATGGGTTCGTTTGTTTGGACGCTGGTGTTTTTATCCGTGAATCTGCCAGAACACCCTGTGACTTGTCACGAAGTGAAGATGATGCATTTGTTCTCAATGGGTCGCATGACATGGTCGAGACTCGAGCACGTTTGTTGCAAGGCAGGGCAAAAAAGCCATGTGTCACCGTCTTCATGCCAAGCCATACCCAGACGACTATCAATCTAAGACCAAGATCTATCGAGAATCTCCCGTGTTCAACCCCGGGGGGGAACGGCACAAGACAACCATATTTAAGGAAAATAGAGAAAAAAAACCCTCCTCCTGTATTCCCGTATCGCGTTTCCCAAAGAACTTCCCCGAGTCCAATGCAATGTCACGCGAGATCAGGCCCACCAGTCGCCCTGGTCGTGCATCGCCTCAGCAACCTTGACAAAACCAGCAATGTTGCTCCCGGCCACCAAGCTGGGGAGTTCGCCGTCCTTGGCCTCGACGTACTTCTTGGCCGTCTCGAGACCGTTGGTGAAGGCTTTCTTCATGATACCCTTGAGCTTCTCGTCCACTTCCTCGGATGTCCAACTCAGGCGCTGCAAACCCAGGTTCCGTCAGCTTCTTCATCTTCGTGCAAGGGCTGAAAACCCGGACAGGATATGGGGCAAAGGAAGGGAGAGAAGGGGGGAAGAAAGAAAGAGAAAAAAAAAACCATACCTGGCTGTTTTGGGCCATCTCCAGCCCAGACACGGCTACGCCACCACAATTGGCGGCCTTTCCGGGAGCATACCAGATGGCCTCGCCGCCCTTCTTCTTGCGCTGCGCCTCGAACAGGTCGATTGCGTCCTGGGTGCAGCCCATGTTGGAGCCCTCGGCGACGACCAGAGCACCGGCCGATACCAAGGCCTCGGCCTCCTCCTTGCTCACCTCGTTCTGGGTCGCGCACGGCAGAGCGACGTGCACGTTGCCGACGTGGACCCAGGGACGCGCGCCCTCAATGTACTTGTATCGTCCGCCGTGGTCCAAGTCGCTCAGTGCGCGACGCCGGACCTTGAGCTCGGCAATCTTCCCCATGTGCTCGGCGGTGAACGTCTCCGAGCCGGCGGCGACGAGAGCACCCCCGAGTCGGAGAGCGACACGACAGTCGCGCCGAGCTCGATGCACTTGAGGGCGGCGTACTGCGCGACGTTGCCGGATCCGGAGATGGCAACCTTCTTGCCGGCGAAGCCGCCGCGGCCGGCGTATTCCAGCATGTGCTGGACGTAGTAGATGAGACCGTAGCCCGTGGCCTCTGTTCCGAATCGAATCGTGTCAGCTACTGTTGCACTTGCTGCCCGACTGAAACCCTCAAGAAAAAGAAACCCCATGATAAAACTTACCAGGTCGAATCAAGCTACCGCCCCAGCTGAGGCCCTTCCCAGTCAAGACACCCTCCCATCGGTTCCTGGCCTGACGATACGCGCCGTACATGAAGCCGATCTCGCGGCCCGACACGCCAATATCACCAGCGGGGACATCTGTATCCGCGCCAATGTGCTTGGACAGCTCGCGCATAAAAGCCTGGCAGAAGCGGCGGATTTCACCGTCACTCTTGCCCTTGGGATCGAAGTCGGCACCACCTTTGCCGCCGCCCATGTTGACTGTGAAAGGAGCCTTGTTAGCGTCCCTCCATTGTCCATTGTGCCGTGGCAATATAGAGGGCTTCGGAGTGGAAGAAGCGATTGGGGGAGGGTTGACGTACGGCCAGTCAGGGCATTCTTGAAGATTTGCTCGAAGCCCAGGAACTTGAGGCTACGCACACAAGGTCAGTTTCCGTCTATCTTCCCCTGGGGGGGGGTTCGAGGCAGAGAAAGGGAGAGCAACGCACATGGACAAGTTGACGCTGGGATGGAACCGCAAGCCGCCCTTGTACGGGCCCAGCGCGGAGTTGAACTGCACTCTGTACCCACGGTTGACTTGCGGATTGCCCTTGTCGTCCTCCCAGACGACACGGAACTGGATCACACGCTCGGGAACGGCACAGACTTGTAGTGCGGTGCGGAACTCGGGGTGGTCGCGGAATAGGGTGCTGTCCTCGAGGGTGCTCGCAAGCTCTGTGTTGCCGGGTTAGCGAAGCTGGTCTCCGTCTTTCTTTCTTCTTTCAAACTTGCTGCTGCTTGGGTGAAGAATAAGCCATACCCTTGTACGCCTGCTCGAACTCAGGCTCCGAGGGAAGGTGAGACATTTTGGCGGCGGGCGCCGAGGTACCGTTGCCGTTGCCGTTGCCGTTGCCGTTGCCGTTGCCGTTGAGATGAGGCATTGGCGTCATGTGTGAGTGTGAGTGTGAGACGTTGTCGAGCAGGTGTGCACGATGGAGGAGAGATATATTCACAAAACAACCAAAACAAACCGAACCGAACCAACCCTTTCATGTCCGTCCGCATTCATCCTCGGCCGACGTCTACGACACAAGCTAGGGTCATCAACCGCACACATAATTATCGACGGTTCATCTCGGTGAATCGGAGCACCACTGCGTATCGGCCCGTCCTGCGCTGTCAAGTCAGCTCATGTCATGTACCGACAGCCTGGGCTGGAAGCTCCGAAACTCGGCTCATGTTAGGCTCCGCAGCCTTATCAGTGACGTCTTGGTCTCGGTTGTATGTACTCGGTAGGAAAACGCCGCATCCGCAGTTCCGGATGCTGCCGCCCGCAGCCATGCATACGTACCGTACCACCCACACTCGTGGTGAAAAATGACGCGCAATCCAGTTCAGAGACTGGTCGCCGGATTCGATTGCGTCGCCGATAAGCACGAGGTATTTTATTTACCCTAGGTGCTAGTGGGCCCCGCGTCATACATGCATAGCCCCGTTCTCAATTCCCAGATCTCCCCTTACCCATCGGCCCGAACTTGCATCCAACACCAGAGTCCTCCGGCATCGGAGGCGTCGGCAGCTCGGCTTGACACCATGGCCAAGCCAAGCAGAAGCCAGTTATCGTGCACGTGTGCATTGCATACCAAATCATGTCATCTGTACGGAGTATGAACATTGTCCCAGGCCTCGCTCGGGCAATCGTCTCGTATAGCTTGTCAACACAATGCCCATCTTGTATAATACACCTCGGGATACCCTCATCAATCGACAAGAGTCATTCCCCAATTCCTCTCCCGTGCGCCCCCAACGCCCAATAAATGTGCTCCAAAATTACGACCCTGTGCTCCGTAAATGCGCGACCGGCTCACCACATGGCAGCCACATCCATGTCGAACCTCGACAAATCTTTGCCGGCATCTTCCAAATCCTTCTTGGCCTTCATTCGCATGTAAAAGATGGGACAATCTTTACTGCTACAAATCACCTCGCAATGCATGCTGCCTTGGCATCGTTGGCATTGCGTCCAAAGACGCCCGAACCGGACTTCAAGATCAGACACCTTGTCCAACGTCCTCTTGTATAGCTCACCTACGCGCGGCGCGCAGTTTGAACACACCGCACCGTCGCTTTCTTGCTTGCCTGTGAGCGGCTTCTTGCAGCCCATGCATGTCTGCGTCTTCGTGGCAAACTTCATCAACCCACCCACCGACGGCGCGGCTACCGAGATCGTTCGCGTGTGATCGCCCGTCAGCAGCGTCCTTGCCTTGGTCTCGCCCAGGATGGGCTCGAAGATGCGTCCTAGAGGCTTGGCCAACTGATTGTCCAAGTAGTACTTCGTGTCGATGGGAACGTTGTGCTCTAGCACATAGAGAGGGTCCTCTGACTTCTCGAAATTCTTCGCGCCAGCCGCGCCACGGACCATGACGTACGCTACACGATCACCTAGAGCAGGGGCCGAGCCAGCATCTCGCTTCTTCATGCGATGGGCTAGTTCCACGTGCGCTTGCTTCGCTGCATAGTCATCCTTGGTCAACGCTTTGGTAATGACAAGCTTTGACATGTCCACCTTGTTTTGCAACAAGTTGGCAATCATTTCCTTGACGTATCTGTGTGTGCCAATGTCAGGAAAAACTCTTGCTGCCGGCAACCGGGGAAGCACTTACTCTTGCGCGCCACTGACATCCCGGTCAATCAAGATCATTCTCAGCACCTTTTCGATGACTGTCTGCACCAAAAGACAGTTGTCTCGCCGAACCGTTTCAATGCCCTTTGTGTCCATCTTGTCGTATTTCTCCGTCTTGGTCCAGTACAGCCCTGCATAACGCTTCTTGTTGATGAGGAGATAGGGAAAGTAAACCTTTTCGAACTCGAGCTTGATTGGCTTGACAAACTTGTCTGATACGTAATGCGATGCCTCCTCGCCCAGCCTCATGGCCTCTGCCAGGTCCTTGGTGCCGAATTTGACCATGACGGAATCAGTATCACCGTAGATGACCTGCGCGTCATGTGAGTATCCGTTGGCAATATTGTACCTCTTTTCCACTTCATCCTTGGTCTTTTCAATCATTTGTCGTCCAAAACTGGTTGTACTACTAGCGATTGCCAAGCACGGTAGCTTGCCCGTGGTGGCGCCCGTCAGACCGTAGACAGAGTTGGCGCTGACCTTCAGAGCCAGCTGACGACCATTCAACACAGCTTTCTTGAAAGGGTCCGTCTCTTGGGCTAGCTCACGCTTGGCCTGCTTTCGAGCAGTCAACAACTCCTCAAGAATCTGTGCCAGGAGACCTTTCCTTTGCTTCGCCGTGACGAACAAGTCACCGTTAGGTGTGACGATGTAGTCTTGGTCCTTCACCAAGCCCAGCTTAACGGCGGTTTTCTTGTCCAATAGTGTTGTGTAGCACAGGTTGTGCGCTTGAATGATACTTGGGTACAGAGATGCAAAATCGAGCGTGGCAATAGGCACGTCGTAATAGCCACGAACTGGCTCAATGACCGTAGCACCCTCGTACTGCTCATCCGATGCGTCAGATCGCATGTTCGGAATCACCAGTTTCTGTTCCAAAGCCTTTCGAAACAGCTGGCTGATGAATTTGATCTGTTGTCCACGAGAGAGCAGGAAATTGAACGGAACGCCCGTGACTCTTGCCATTTCCGTATAATTTTCCAAGCACGACAGCTTATCCATCAATCGCTGTGGCAAGTACGCGTCCTTGAGACAGTAAAGAGCCAGACGTCGGCGAGACTCCGGTGTTCCATTAAAGAGTTCGGTAATCATAGTATGGTGCACATCTTCTTTCTGTTCACCTAGAAAGTGCGCGCATACCGAGTTGAGCGTGTAACTTCGCAGTTGATGATCTCTTTGAATCAATTGCAGCAAATCCAGTTGTAGTCGCCCATTGGTGTTGGTGGCTTTGGTGTCCCTGTTACCAATCTGTTTGCTCGAGAAGTTGGTATCCTTGACTCTGGACTGGACGCTCGGCAGCCGGGTCCAATGATCGAAATTGGCTACTTTCAGATGCTTTGCTCTGTCTAGGAGGTAGGGAAAATCAAAGTTGGAAATGTTGTAGCCGATGATGATGTCCGGGTCAACCCTGATCAGAAATTGCTGCCAGTCGCTCAACATCTTATCCTCCTTCTCATACTCCAAGATTTGAGTCGCGACAATGGAGCTGGTAGTGTCCAGACAAAATACATTACGAATAAACGGTTTCTTCTCCCCGTATTTGGTGACCACGTTGGCGATTTGGATGACGGGATCTTGGTTGGCTTCGGGGAAAATGCCCTTTCGACCGGCGCACTCAATGTCAAAAGACAAGATACGCAGAGGAGCCATTTTAGCCCAATTTCCTTCGGGTTTATGAGTAATCAAGTCCAGATAGGGAACCTCGGCCTCAATCTGACAATTGGACTGTCTCTCGGCCCCGGCGAGAAGCTTGTATGTGTTCGCTGGTGCCTCAACCCAAGCCATACCTTGAACCTGGTTCGGAAAAGAAAACCAAGAGTTAGTCAATTATTTCTTGTTCTCATATTGCATCATGTGCCAATGGCACGTACCTTGCAGTCCACCATGAATCGAAGGACGTATTGGATGTTGTCGTATGTCCTGATGCCATCACCTTTCCACATGCCTTTCCAGTTGGCATTGCCGCTCTCGATAGTCGATCGCACTCTGTTGATGAATTTGGGGTCGTTGACGGTGATTTTGAGGTACGGGTTCTGCTTATTGCCGCTGAAGCCGTATATGTCTACTCGGTAGGCAATGGTAATGGAGTGGATGGCGGGTTGACTCTGGGCAATCTGTGACTCGAGGTATGCCTTGTAAGCATTGACGTCTTGTGGCTGGAACATAGGCGGTGCCTGAACGTATAAATAATGCTTGAAGTTCGTGACATGGAGCATGACAGAGTAACCCTCCTGCGTGACGCCAAACAGCTTGACGGTCGCTTTCCCGCCATGCAAGGTGCCCTCTTCGGCTTCGATAGATTGGAAGCACAAGCTGTCCCGAATGGGCTCAAAATCTTGGACTGGAGGACGGTCCCATGCTTGATCCTTTTCGGCATTGCTGCGTTTGAGGTCTGAGATGTCTTGGCTCAGCTTCTCGAGCACTTCGGTCTCGAAGGTGCTCTTGGGCTGACTGGACCCCAACTTGGATTTTGGGTCTCTTTGTGAGCCAGTGAACCGGGGTGCAGGGGATGATGAGAATATGTCGGTCTTTCTCTTCTTGACCGACCCTGGCGTTGAGGGTGGTATATTTTGGCGAGTGCCAGCCTCGCCTAGCACCCGCTTCTGGGGAGGACTGAAGCCATGGTGAACTGGTGATGCCGATTTGTCCTGGACAAGCCGGTGCGGTGCTCAGAGATTTGCAGGGGCGTGTCTTTGGTGCCGACTAGCTGCAGGGTTACTTAATGAAGGGTGACAAGATAGCATTTGGGTTTGCAATTGGTGGTTAGCCAGGTATTATGGAAATGCAGAAGACAACAGCAGAAACAAGTGTAGGAAGGCAGCTGGCTCTTTCTTGGTTGTGCTTGCATCTGTCTGGTGCCAGTTCAAGTTACGACGCGAACCCTTTCCTTGCCCGTCCCGTATGTCCCACCACGAGAGACGCGCCGGGGCGAGCGTGACGTGCCAGACCCACCTGGTAGTTTTAATGGGCTGGCCGTGGCAGTGGCAGCCACGTGACTTGGCGCTGTCAGTGTCAGCTTGTCAACTACGGAGTACGGAGTACGGACTACGGACTACGGACTACGGACTATATTATTTTGCAGGAATGTTGCAGGCCCTGCCGTGCCGTGCATGTGATGATGTGAGGGAATCCGAAAGTCTTCGACGGTCCCACTTCCACTTCCGCTTGCACCTGCACCTGCACCTGCACCTTGTACCAGGTCATCATGCATCATGCCTTGCTGTGCCGCACCGCCATAATCATATGTACAGTATATGCGTCCTTCTTCGTATTGCCTCCCCTGACTCCGATCCCCGATGGTTGTCGAGCAGCTGTGCCAGACACACCCGGAGTACTATCCGCCCACCAAATAAAGTGCGGATAGGCCGGCTGGTGCGATGCCAGAGCGGAACAACCCACAATGTTCACCGTGAAGCCTGCGAGAAGATGTGGGAAAAAGGCGACAAGAAGGAGCAATGCCTGTCGCAGTTGCCACGTCCGATGACGGCCGCCCTTCACCCCCACATGGCATGACGGTCGGTGCCTCTGCGCCTCTTTGTTTTATCGAAACATGCCCGATAGATTTCGCACCGCAGCCACACGACGAGGGTCCAAAAGCGGCCCAAAACGGTCCCCCAACCGTTGTTTGCGTGTTTGCCAATACAACACATGGTGGACAAGGGTTGAAAGACAAATCACCCACCCAATCAATACCCATGGTATTTATTCCCCGATCCCCCCATCCCCAAAGAAATGACAGATTCCGTACAAGTCCTGTACGTAGTCGGCTAGCGGTACGTACCCGTGTCAGCAAGTGTACAGCCTCTCCAGACCGATTTTTATCCTTTCCGCGTTTTTTCGCAAACTTTATTCTTGCCATCAAGTCGATGCCTGCGTGCCCTTGATGTAAATGTAAATTCAAGTGCCCGTCGTAGTAATCTGGGTCATCCTTTCTCCTGCTCTCTCCCTTTTTCTTTTAAAGAAAGGAAACTCGTTTTAGCGAGTAGCGACTTTTCCTCCTCACCTAGTTGGTCTTGCTTATCATGTGTGTCGAAGGGGTTGTTGATCCCCAACTACAAAGCGTTCTGGTCCAACTGCCAGCCGAAGTTCGACGGCAGATCTACGCTCACATCGTTCCAGCACGAGCTCATCTGTATCGAGACCAAGGGACCATTTACGTCGCAACCTGCATCACGCCGAGGCCGAGCAATGACCATTACTGCTTCGACCGTCGCTCACTTGGCGATCCATCCACCGAGGTTTGGGCTCGTCGTCTGGAGTCCTCCTGGGAGGGCACTGGAGATGCGAAGAAGTCGCCAAGCGCTTGCATCATCCCGGCATGCCTGGCATCCAGACACAGCACGATGCAGCTCGAGCTTTGATGGGTACATGTAGGAGAGCGTAATTCTGCCTTTCCGAGTGAATGCATCAGACATGTACTAAAGGTGCGAGTAGATTCGAGGATGTCGCATGCCTCCTGGCCGAGACATCTGTGATACACGTCGACCATCTTTCCACTCTCGACGTGCTATTCGACGGGAAAGACAATTCTCTCTTCTCGATCCGTCCCGGCCATCTCTTGACCAAAGCATTCTTCAACACGAGACGCCTGAATCTTTCCTTCAGACTTCCGCCCGCCGTCTTCAAGGCCGTTGAAGCAAACGCCACACCAACCAGGGACGCACTGCCCTACCCAGGCACATCATCTCCGACCTCGTGGTTTTGCCTTTGGCAATGCATCGCCGCCCTGCGGCACCTCCGCACTGTCGACATTACGCTTGACCACGACTCGGAGTCATCTTGGTCCAACGTCAACGAGCACGCTGTCCTCTCCCCTTGCAGGCCCTTGCGTCCAATTCTGACATCAGGACGACGATCCACCTGCCCAGAGTCGCTTCCTCCCACTTCAACACGACGTCTCTTGGGCTCGCCGTCAAAAGATTCACAAGACAACGGTTCTTCACAGAGTATCGACACGATGGCAGTATCGGCGTCGTCTACGAGGAGGACGCATACAAGTCGTTCCACAGACCGGGCCCAGGTTCCGCAGAGACGGTAAGAGCGGCTGAGTTGACCATGCACGCTTGGTTTCAGGGCATTGATCTGGACTATGTCGCGTTGGATGAGTCCCCGGGCTTGGACGAAGATTCCGGCTGTGACGCGTGATGACTGCATGATTTTACGTGACGGACTAAAAGACACAGTGACTGTTCTTAGGTCCGAGGCTTGCTCTTCAATCGAATGGGCACTATTTTATAGTAAATTAATTTTTTTTTTTCAAAACCTCGAGATCCAGCGAAGCGTATCATGTGAGTGAAGTGATTTGAAATATTATTTCATAAAAGGTCACTATGCGCGTGCCGTCCCTCTCCTTTCCATTCAAAAAGGTTGCGTGCGCCGCGCATATGCGTAACTGGACCCAATGAGGACTGGCCGCACAATGAGAAAACTGGGAAAGAAAAAGAAAGCATCCTGCTTGAACGTCTTTTCAACCAATATGGAACACAATACTAGATATCCCAAGTCTTTCGCAGTGCATCGGGTTCAATCCTTGGTGCTCATGTTGCGAACCTGTATCATCCTTTTACCATGCAACCCACAACCTATCCACATATATACAAGACCCAACGCCATCGCTGTGCTAAATCGAAGCTCATCTGTCTTGTCGTCTAAACCAGTCTCGCCGAGTCCCGTTCTAATAAATACTATCATATGATAATTAAGCGTGATGGCGCGCATGAGATGTACCAGCTTGACATGTTATGTTTGGTTTCGTTTCTGCAGACATCATATCTACGTAGTCGTCTGGATCGTCCCAATGTCACACCAGTTGCTGACGGGCTGAGAGAGAGAGAGAGAGAGAGAGAGAGAGAGAGATGTTAGTATACAGCGAATACTCTTTTGACTTCGTCAAGTCCACTTACCAGGCAACTCAGGTACTTGCACCAGCTGCATGTATGGGTTCCGTTGTAAAAGTTGTTCAGAAGGACAATGAAAACAACAATAACAGCGATCAGGAAACCGGTTCGGACGAGCCACCAGGCCCACCAGAGTGGTTTGCGGCCCTTGAAGAACCCGATAGGGCTTTTAAAGAATCCAGGGGCAGTATCATCGCCAGAAGGGCTGACGGTGGAATAGGAGGTGTTCTCACTGCCTCCAATTTTTCTCCGCAGTGCATTAGGAGAATGCAAGATGCATACACCCAATGCGAGACCCATCAAAAATCCGCCAATATGGGAGAAATTGTCCAGGCCGGGCAGTAGACCCAGCACAAAAGATATGACCATGTCCAGGATGATGAACATGAGGTCTTTGACGGGATTGCAACGCTCACTCCACGAGTATAAGAGATCCAGCAGCGTCAGAGCAAGGATGCCGAATAAAGAGCCCGAAGCACCGGTAGACGCGATACCAGGAGCAGCAAAGTTGCCGCCCATGACAAACCCGAATATGCCAGCACTAATATAGACGAGGAAGAATCGAATCGAGCCAATTACCTGCTCCATTTCCTTTGCTAGGGTCAGCTGAAGCAATAGATTGAATCCTATGTGAATCAGACCCGCGTGCATAAACATGGGCACAATGAAGCGAAACCACTGATTCGGCTGCGGGCTCTGGTTGGCATCGTTGAAAGTCGGATTGGGCACGCCGCCGAAACCGCACACTTCGGAGAGAGGGCAGTATTGGTCGTTCTGGGTAGCATTCGGGCACGTGAACAAGACGGGTATCTTGGAGCCCTGAATCTCTTTGACATTGTGCATGCAAGGCACATATCGTGCACCCATGTTGATGAGAACCTGCGTCGAGGGCCCAATCATGGGGTTGAACTGAGGCTTAACCATGATGGGAGAGCCCGTCAACAATCCTAAAGAAAAATTGGTCAGTCCAAAGTCCTTCATACCTCACGCCTTCGTTAACTCTAGGCCAAAGGAATTCCTTACCATTTTTTATGATGCTGCCAATAAACACACCAATTTGTACAACGGTGAAGATGTAGCAAACCCAAGGAATTCTCTTCTTGTCTGAACCAAGCATTCCCAATTCTCCGGCTCGAATACCCTTCTTCTTTTTCTTTCTGGTCTGACCCGCCATCCCTTGCTCCGGAGCGTCGTAGATGTGATCATTCATGTCGCCTGTCTTGCCTGTTCGATCTTGCAACGGTATACCATCGTGAGGTCTTGCGCCAGGACCATTCTGGCCATAATAGGTTGTGTCTGGATAGTTTTTTCCTTGATGCGGTAAGTTGTTGGTGCTGTTCGTAGCATAATTGTCATCAAACATGGTAGCGAAGGGTGATGGACCCGTGGCATGAGGATGATGTGTATGGCTACCGCTGCCGCCAACTCCGTGAGGTGTCGGCTGGCCTAGATTCTGGTCTGTCGACGAGTAATTGCCGTCGTACTGGTATGGTTGTGAGGAAGGGTTGGCGTTGGTATTGGCTTTGGCACTGTAGCTCGGCGGATCGGTGCCGCCGTAATAGTAGTTTTTGGATGTCATGGTGGACGAAGTACGCTCTGCTGGCGAGATATGTGGAAGCGCAATATCGCGCACAGCTGATGAAGAGGTCCAGCAGGGCGCGGGAAAAAAATCGAGATCCGTGGCTGGGCGAGCGAGAGATTTGAGGCAAGAGTAATTTGGCCCGACTGCTCCTAGGATGGGTCCAAGGGTTCAAAGAAGGCGTAGCGTCAGGTACAGCCGAAAAGAGGGTTAGCAAAACGAGTGGAGGCCGCTCGACGGACGCTCGACTGAGGAAGCAAACGTGCCAGAGTATCGAGCAATGCCGATGCGATGTGCGATGTGCGGCGTGCGATGCGCGATGTCGATGAAAGAGCAAAAGAGCTGTTTCAGTACGGATTACTCCGTGAGGTTCTGAGTAATAAACAGTCGGCCCAGATGGTCTGAGAGGGTGGATGGGATGATGACGAGGAAGAGCAGTGGGACCGGGGCTGTGTTCAGGGCCAACGAGTGCCTGTGCCTGGCTGGTGCGTGTCGTCAGCCGACGCGACTTGCACTGCGCCTGTCAATACGAGTCGATGAGCCACCCGGCCGGCTGCCAGGGAACTGCTGAGCCTCACAGCTGGCTGGGTGTTCAGAGATGCAAACCTCCGTGCTACGCTCCACTTGATGATTGGCCAGGGTAAGTAAATTCCACAGTGTTGGCGTCGTCTCAGGGTCTTTTTAGTCGCGGGGTCGGATCGAAGTCGAAACACAATTCGACGAGAGGGGGACCAGGCGTAAGAATCAATGACCGAAATGATGATTCTCTCTGCAGTCAATTCGAACAAAGGAGGAGTCCATAACTCTTGCAAGAAGCGCGAGTCAGCTCAACCGTCTTCGTGTTGAGTTCATCCACAACAGGGGGCTGAATGGGGCTTGTTGTTCCACCATCGAGGCTTTCACTGGCGCCTCAAGAAAAGCGCATTGCTGATCAACAAACGTCACTCATCGACTTGGCCATATTGTGTCAAGCTGAAAGGCGGTTCACAAATGAACCAAAGAGTACCTTGTAGTACGAAGTGTGAGTTCTTTTGTACGACGGGTAGCACTTTAATGCAAAACTCAAGCGCTCCATGCCTGCTCTCCAAGATTGCTAAATATACCTTGTACAGCCGACTCAGCCTCCTTTCGTACAGCTGCGCACGAGGAATCACTTGAGGAATATGCATCGCAGATCACAGCCCCACTTTCCAGTCTCACCTCCAAATCGTCGTGAGAAACGACAGGTCTTCTCTTTCATGCCGGTCGGCAGTGATACATGCGGGCACAACATTGTGATTGCAACTACAGGAAAACATGGCTTTCAGCATCTTTGGTGTTGAGGTGGCTGCCAGAAAACAACGAACAACACGAATTGACTCATGAGCATTGCATGCAGTCTCAACCAACGTTGCACCTAGGCCTTCCGGGGCGATGGACTACGGCAGTGGCTAGCCAGCTTGATCCATCACAATACCTTTTTCCATACTTTATCAATATTGGATATGACTCTTTCCATTTCTTCTGCTGAATTCGTTCGATACACCAAGCGTTCGTCTTGCCAAGTCCCGGGCGCCTGCCCGGAATCAGCCGGTGACAATCCTCTCGCCGAGCAGAGATTACCGATTATAACAAGTCCAAGACTGCCACTGGTATCGCCAGTCATCAAGAGAAAGCGTTTCTGTGTTCTTGCAGAAAGGCGTCCAAATCCTTAAAGTGCCCGTTCAGGGCCATCCTGTATCGTTCCTTCATCTCATCCAGTTGCTTCTCGTACTTCTGCAAGTCTGCCATCTTCTTCTGGACAAAAGAATTGAAACCTTCCTCTGGGATGGCGGCAACAAGTTCATCCCAGTCATTCGTCTCCTCCCGAAGCTTTACAAACGGGACGCAAGTGGGCCCATTGAAACTACGTAGGATGATGAAGTGAAACCACTGGCGTCCATCTTTCTGGGACGCACGCAACATTGTCGAGGGCTTCTGGTCCTAGGCGACACCATCTCCTAGGATCTTCAGCTCCTCTTCCTCCAGTATTCGTGTACATAATTCCAGGTGTTTGTTCAACCTGGCAAACATTTCATCAATGGGGGCCCAGACGTTCAGAGATTCTATCCCAAGGCACGTCGGTGTGGTATTGACCAGCTGGGCTGGCGCAGTATACGACCACTCCTAGTCAATCACTGTGACGATTTTGAGATCCTGGTCGTTGTTGACCATCATATTTGTAGGCTGGAAATCGTCACATGTGAGCTTCAAGGGTCCCATGCAGTGGCCTGGCAAAACATGACGAGGGATCAAGGCCTTCATGATGCTGAAGTAAATATACTTTTTCTTGCGTCGCGCTCATCGTCGACTGAATTGTGCTGGTCGTGTAGCTGTTTTACGTCCCGGTCAACGACTTGGTGAAAATACTCGGTCGTGGGTGCGAAAATTTCGTCTTGAGGACCTGGAAGACGTTGTGGGATCAGATAAGCCGCTGGTATATCAACAATATGGAGGAATGCAAGTACCGTTGCCCACCAAGAACGTTGAATCCGCCTTCCAAAAGAAAATCATGCGACTTCTTGGTCACAGGCCGCGAATAATCGTCGCGGCGAAGCCACCTTTGCCGGCGGTGGACTTTTTGAGGTTAAGCTGCCGATGTGTGGAAAGTCAAGCTTCTGGAGCTGCAGCGAGAACTCGATCATCCGACGGAGTATGACCTTAATGGCTCTCTCACTGATGTCCTGTCGCATGATTCTGGCATCGGGATTTTGAAGTATATCATCGACACTGATACTAGTTCTTGTGATTCCACCCTCTTGACCTCTTGATACAAGTCGTTTG
Organism: Epichloe scottii; assembly: GCA_021950295.1. Classification (NCBI taxonomy): domain Eukaryota; kingdom Fungi; phylum Ascomycota; class Sordariomycetes; order Hypocreales; family Clavicipitaceae; genus Epichloe; species Epichloe scottii. The sequence continues at coordinate 3,204,045 of CP083247.1, read as the reverse complement.
TCGTGATGAATGAACGCTCACGTGGCCCTAGGCCTTTTTTTTGCGGCGGCGGCGGATATAATCATATTACAGAGCAGTAGTACAACAGAGATGTCTTGTACATGAGCAATTCTCTCTCGCGTGCCCCATCTTCTGGTTTCGTTGTGCAGTCTTGACCTAGCCTCACTATTTTTTTCTGATGGTCGGTCGTCTCCTTTGGCGTTGGGACCCTTCTTTCCGTAGTTGCCGTTCCACACGTCAGCAATCTGCTCGAAAATTATGCCGCTCAGCCCTTTACCCTCTTCTATGCTCTTGCGATGCTCTTCTGCCCGCTTCTCTTGCCAGTCTGCTGTCTCGCCACCCATCCAGATATCCTTGACCAGGCCAGCGGTCTTGTTCTTGTCACCCGCCAGCTGCCTTTGCTTCTCGGCAGCGTCTCGTTCTTTCTGCTCCTTCAAGAGCTGCTGCGTCCGCCTTGCGCCCTCGGGGAGGCTGCTGTCAAACACTGACCCGAGCCGGTTCCCGCATCGTGAGTAGATTGATTGGCCAGTATATTCGTAGGCAAGGTGGTTGGTGGCAATGGAGAAGGTGCCCGCGAGGACGAAGAATCGAATGTCTAGTTTTCTCGGCGGCAATAGCATGGCAAGAGGCGTGACAATGGCTCCTGCGAGGGCCATGTTGTGGATGATGGAGGATTGAGGTGGAAGAGGTGCCTCCGCAGACTGGTCTTGCGACATGGCGAGTTGTTGGCCGGCTGCGAGTTGTCGATGTTTCGTGGGTTCGGCATGAGTGCAAGATCAGCTCTTTTTTTTTTTTGCGGGTCAGTTCTGGCTTCCCAGTCAAGATTGCGCCGCCTCCCCACACTTTATCACCCGCTCAGACTTGACTCGACTTCAACAAGTGGACTTGACCACCTGTCGCATGGACAATTTACAAGGCGACGGTAACGGTACGAATAGGGGTGATTGATCAGCTGTACATTTATACAATTAGGTAAATATTTCACCTAGGCTCCTAGAATAACGCATACATGTACTCTTCTGTCAGTAAGACATGGTGAAGGACATGGCGGGATATTGTCCAAGGCGTGAACAGTTTCCATCACGTTCCAACAGAAGGCTTCATTATGTTGGGCATCGTGTTGCTTGATCATCTTTTTCCTTCTCGTCTTCTTAGTATGAATATCTAGGCACAGTGGTGCAGGCGCCAGACGTTTTTTCTGACGCATACTGTACGACGAGTTCGCAACAGACATGTATGGAGCGGGGGTGGTGGTTTCTCGCGCGTCAATCGTATCCAACGTGATCTGATATGACCTCATCCTATCTCTTTGGAAACGGTAAGGCCTCGCAAAGTCACTCGACCCACAATTACCCCCTTGACTATTATAAGGGACAGGGACATTTACGGAGTAGAGCCTAGGAAAATGGACTAGGTGCTATGGAGAAGTACGAGGTAGTGGGTACTTATAGCTCCATGGATCGTACACTTGTATAAATGTACCTTTGATTAGTTGTAGTGACCGCAGCGAGGCCTTGTCGTTTCCAAAGAGATAGGATGAGGTCAGTTCCAATGATGTGCAGTGCGTGTGTGTCCGTGCACGAACCCACGGAGTAGACAAACCGTCATGACTTCGCAGCCCCCAACAAATCAACTACGCTTTGACCCTGATACTGGGCGTCGTGCGCAGGATGTCCCTTGCTGGCTCTCGGCTTCCTTTCCGGCTCTGCTTCCCGTCAAGCTTAAACGAGGCTGCATATCGACATGGATGAGCGACGCAAGCCTGAACGTCCACTAGCGCCGTCGATTGGCGGGTCTTTTTTCCGCATTATTCAAGATCGACCAGACGTCTTGTTCTTCGTCACCAGATGTCGATTCAAGACTATTTCAAGACTATTTTTGTTTCGGGTTCGCCATTGCGCTGACTTGCACGGTTTCCAATGATTGATTGGGTCGACTGGATCTGTGTGGAACCTTGGAGTTTCCTCCTGGTGCAGGGGGCGAGTAAGTACTGTAACTGTAACCCCGCCAAGCTTGAATTTGCCTCGGCTGAGTCGGCTCTAGTACATTCAGTTGGCGACATGATCAGATACTTAATATGAGCATTATGAGTCTTTGACTGCCTATGTAGTGCAGCCGGGACCCCAGTAGCACCGTGCTGTGCTACATACATGTAGAATGCAGGAGAGTCGACCAGGGAGGAGGAATCCAAGAAGGAGATGCCGGGTGCCGGGTGCCGGGTGCCGGGTGTCGGATGCTGGATGCTGGATGCTGGATGCTGGATGCTGGATGCTGGATGCTGGATGCTGGATGCTGGATGCTGGATGCTGGATGCTGGATAGTGGGTAGTGGATAGTGGATAATGGATAATGGATAGTGACAATTGGAAGGTGCAATTGACCTTTTGTCCCTGTCCTTTCTCGTCCGTCCTTGTCCTTGCGTCCAGTTTCCTCTGAGTCCTCTCGTCTCGTCTCGTCTCGTGTCCCTCACTCCGCCAGACATCGGTCGTATCATCAGCAAAAATATCTCGTCTTGTTCTCATCCATCTCTCTTCTCCCATCACCCATCCATCGCCCCATCACCCCCATCGCCCCATCGCCCCATCGCCCCATCGCCCATCACCCAATCGCCCATCACCCAATCACCCATCACCCATCACCACCCGGGCGCCCAATCGGGGCTAGGCGAGTAACTAGTTGGTCCATGTGCTTCGGGCAGTTGGTTCCCGTAGCTCTTAATACAGTAAGTACAGTTGACCACCGGCAGTGGGGATGGGAGACGCTTGGCTAAAGGCTGTTTATCCTCTAGCCTTATTAGTAGTGCCTGTCTGCGCCAACCTCAGCCTAAATTCTCGTTTCTACCAGGTACAAGTACCCTCCCAGTCCGTCGCGAGGCCCGTCTCGTCTACATACTTCGTAAAGTCGCCTTCCATCCCTCCCGCCCAGGATATATCGCAGCTCTACTGAGTAGCCATCCTCGCTGACCCCCGGAGTGTACCCCGGAGTATATCTGGATACTCACTCAGTCTGGCCATCATATATATGCGTACGCGCAGAAGCGTCTTGGTCATTGTTCTCGAAAGTTCTACCATCGCACCAGCACCAGCCAAACCCACAACATCGACCTGATACCAATATCATTTTTTTGGCTGAGCGCCAGAACAACTCGCCAGCTGAATCTACTTTGACGGAGTTGTTGTTTTGCTTGTTGGTGTTAGATACGCGATAACCAATCAAGCTTGGTGTCGTTCATTATTTTGAGCAAACGGCACTGGCGGGCTCGTCGAGTTACGAGTTACTCGATATCTACTTTATATGAATCGAATCGACTCCACTGCCACATACATGGACGCCTCTCTGCGCCAATCCTTCATTCCACGTTTCCATCATTGTCTTTGCTAATGCTAGCCCAAGTTCCCTGCGGAACCCAATTCATAGCCTGCAAGTTCGAGGTTCATTGCCGCGGGTGTAACCACAAGTAAACCAACCAAGAACTTCGAGTTATCCATCATGCTTGCCGCCAAGGTATCTGCTGCTCCAACTCAGTTATTGGCCCGTCATTCCACTTCATCTTTTTCCACAGATGCCGGCCTCGCCGGCTCTACCGATGCACAGTTGTCGAAACGGGGACGGCGAAGTAATCCCAAGGTCAAGACCGGCTGCTCCAACTGCAAGTAAGTGATGTTGGCCGTCGGCTGTGAAAACTTTTTCTTTTTGTTGGTATTCTTCTGGGCGATGATGATGGTGATGATCGTCTTCCTTGTCGTCGTCGCCATGTCTTTGCCGTGGGACCTATATGACGAATGTCAAATTCTGACTAAAGCCTTTGACAGACAGAGACGGATTAAATGCGATGAGGTACGGCCTGCCTGTACACAATGTGTGAGAAGCAAAAGTTTTGTACCGGCTATCCGCCCCCAGCACGGGGTGCTACACTCGTCGCAGATATCAGGATTGCACCAAAGCCTACGTTGGCCACGCGCCCTAATGCAGCAGGTTCTGCCATTGCACCAGCTGGCATCATCAAGCCAACGGTATTGCCCCCGCCGTGTCAAACGTCGTAAACGAGAATGGGTCACGCAGCAGGCCGTCATGGCTGCCTCTGCGCCAATTTTACATGAGCCTTGCATGACGCCAGCCTTTGGAGATTCAGAAGGGTTGTACTTCGAGCTCTTCCGAGTCCAGACAGCTTCAGAACTATCGGGATATTTCAACACCACTTTCTGGGCGCAGCGAGTCCTCCAGGAATGCCTTGCAGAAACGGCAATTCGTCACTCCGTCGTGGCCTTGGGCGCCCTATATAAAACCCTGGAAGAAACGTTCTACATCCCGGCCCTGCCCCTCGAGAAGAGGGGCACACATATGAGCTCACTGATGACACATTGGCAAGTGGCTGTCAAACAGTACTCCGAGGCGTGCAAATCGGTCATGCTCATCAAAGGACAAAGCCTGCGGTCATACCGAACAAGACTCATGGCCAGTGTTCTGCTCACATGCTTCGATTCATTCATCGGTGATCACAAGCAGGCCATTGTTCAGATTCAGTCAGGTCTCGGCTTGCTCGAACAGCTCCGATCACAGTATCCAGACCATCGAACTCCTCGGCCAGAGGGGCACATCGAAGACGATCTTCTCATCATCTTCACTCGATTAGCGATCCAAGCCAAGTCATACGACATGGCGTTTCATTTCCCCAGCCGTATGTCATTCGGCTCGCTCCCTACCAACCCCAGTCTCCCTGCCCCTCCACGAATTCATCAGAAATCGGGTCCCCAGGTTCTCCCAACAGCATACTCATTCCAGGTGAATTTGAGAATCTCGTAGTCGCCCGTCTGGCCTCGGACAAGTTGTGCGAAAAGCTAATGCGTTTTATCGAACGCCTCCAAATTGCCAAAAACAACAAGAGCAACGTCTTGCCCGCCTCCTGGCGGCAATACGGCATGGATCTCAAAGCACAGCTCGACGCCTGGGCGATGTCGTTTGAGCACATTCTCCAATCACGTTTGGATCCCCGCGTCAGTGATGTCGAGAAGGCAGGCATCGCGGCGCTGAAGATGTTCCAGATCAACACCAGCGTTTTGTTCCTGATGATGTTTTGCGACACAGAGGTCCATTTCGACGCCTTCTTCCCACACTTCAAAGCCATTGTCGATCTGGGCTGGGAAGTCGTCGGGGTGGAAGAGCGCAAAGCCGCCGCAGAGAGATGCTCTCAGATTCCAAAGCGCCTGTACAGCGAACAAGAACAAGAACGTACAAGCACAAGCACAAACACAAAGGGGGCCTTTCGAGCCGGCAAATTCCAATCCAGTCACATCAAACCCAGCTTCTCAGCAGACCTGGGTATTGTGCCGCCGCTTTTCGTCGTCGCCACCAAGTGTCGCGAGCCAAGACTTCGCCGGCAAGCAATCCAGCTGTTGCGAAGCAGTGCCAGGAGAGAAGGCATGTGGGACAGCGAACTGGCTGCGATTATAGGCCAATGGGTCATGCACATCGAGGAATCTGACCCGGCATCTCCCGCTTCAGACGTCGCCTCCATACCGACGGAGCCCATCCCCGAAGAGAGGAGGGTCATGTTGAAATCCGTAGATTTTGATCTCCGATCGCGCGTTGCGGAGCTCCGCGTGGGCACAAGGGCCGTGCATGAAGGCCAGGCTGACGATCGGGTCAAGACGACCCTCATCGAGTGGTAGCACATGGAATTAGCTCACCGATGATGAGTTACCGTGGTACGGTGGAACCTTTGTGCCCATCCATGTTCAGAGCGAGTAGTCTCTGCCGTGCGGTCTTGATTTGGATATTTGATGGATCATTGTTCCCGTTTTCAGAATGTATACTCTTGTTGATTTACATAGCCAGTACTGCATTTGTATCATGTGGGTCGTTATATTAAGAGCCCGCCAGGCGCAATCACATTTCTATTTCAAAGCTCAAACAACTAGGCTCCAATGCCATGTGATTCGTTGCGGATAAGCTTGCCTTGTAGTGGAGCAAATAAAACGAATAACTCACATGATCGCCTATATTCTATCACACCAGCTAGCTATGTTACCTACCCGTGTGTGCTCTCCGTGTAAGAATGGAAGGGGGGAAGCAAGATGCCAAAAGATCATTTCACGCAAACCAAACGGCCTCGCTCACACGGGCGGTAGTTCATCTCTACAAATTGGACACTGTAGTCTAAAGCGCAGCCAGCTCTCCAAGCACGCCGTATGGAAAATGTGTCTGCACGGCGTGACCATGTACATTCTGCGCGCGAACACGCCCGACACGGAAGATTCGTCCTCGCCCGCCCTGAAAACGGGGACCTCGAGGACCTCTCGGCATATGGCGCAGTCAATAGCCTTCACGCCACTGCCGTGCGACGTGCTCTTCTCGCCGGTGGTCCTGTCCACACTGGTCCTCTCCTCGGGGGCCACCAGGCCGATGGGCAACCCGCCTGCTTCGATGTTGTCCTCCCGCAGGATGGGATGGTAGTCCCACGCGTCGGGGGTCCAGGCGAGGGGATACCGAACCGCGGGCCCACCATCTGTTGGGCCGCCAGGACAACGACCTGTGTCCAGACCCAGCCGGCTAGGAAGATGAAGGCGGGGGTGTCGGTGTTTGCGTACAGGAAGTTATCCTCCTTGACCCAGAAGTAGGCGATGGGTAGGAGGCGCAGGATGGACTGGCCTGCGACAAAGGGCCAGGCTAGTGCGCGGCGACAGTTGCGGAGGGTGTTGCGGTAGATCTGGGGAACCCAGAAGGAGAGGTAGATGGTTGCGCAGGCGTTGAGGAAGACGGACCGGGGAGGGGATACCATGTGGAGGAGGAGATGGCGAGGAAGGAGATGCAGAGGGAGAAGAGGATGAACCGGCCGATGATGGCTTGGAAGGTGAGTTGTGTGGAGGCGGGGGAGATCGGTGCGAGGAGAGGCTGTTGCGTTTAGGGGCACCGCTGAGGCGGAGTCTGCCATCTCGGCAGATACATCTTGGTCGTAAGGGATGATGATGATGGGCGTGGAGGCGGTGACGGGCCCGGGGAGAAGGGGGCCCGTGTCGAGAGGTGGTGGTGCTGGTGGTGCTGGTGGTGACGTCGAAGCGTTGGATGTTTGAGCCGTGGATGGCTGCGTCTGTCGGCTTCTGCTTTCAGGGAGCTGGACCTCGTGTATCTTGGCTAGGAAACTCCCTCCGATGGTCATGCTGAGAAACGAGGCAAACATCAATGCTAGTGTGGGGAGAAACGTGGCCGCAGCGGAGGAAACCCAGGTTGCGGCTGCGGTGAAGGTCATGCCATCGACTATCAGCATCATGCTGATGGTTCCGAAGCTGACCCGTCCCATGGTCGAGGGCGTAAACGACTCCTTCATCTGGTCTCTCAACAGGCGGACTTGGCCGAATACGACGAGGGCATAGAGCAGCAACCATGTTTTGATCCGGTGCGTATGGACTTCCTTCTTCGTGCCGGTGAGGTGGTCGCCCTCGCTGGGGGAAGTCTGGGCTCCCCTTGGTTTCGAGGAAGAACGAGCAGTCGGGGAGTATATGACGGCCGACATCTTGAGATTGGGGATCTTGGGAATCGGCGCCCCAACCGGGTACTGCAGCTCGGATTCGATGGCCCGGATCGTGTTCTCCATATTGATAGGCGAAGGGGGTCGCCGTTGCTGTCGTATGCTTGCGGCAGCGGCGGGTGGACTTGGGCATACATGATGTACTCACAGTGCGGAGATGGATACGCCGTGTACATTGGGTTTTCAATGTCCGAACTCCACGGCATCTGCTGGTCGTCGTAGACGTGCTTTTCTTTGCGCCGAATAACCCTTGCCAGCGTCTGGTTGAGCAGCATCTGGCTCGACTGGAAGAAATCAGGGCCTGGAGATAAGTGAGGCAATGCAAAGATGCCTTCGAATTTCTCGCTCGTAGTCGTCATGAGAATCACTCCCTGTCGTGGCCAATGTACACCCCACAGCTTCATCTCCCAGTTCAAGCCGGAGCCGGTCGTGTCCTCAATCGTAGCTGTACCTCTCAAGCTGCGAATAATGCCACCTGATAGAGGCGCCATGTCCATGGGCAGTTGCTCATAGCGATTGAGCGTCTTGTTCCCGTTTATTCGGAGCATCATCTTGCCCGACTCGCCCGTGACGTTCCTCGCCCATTCGACCTTGTTCCCCACCCATTCGACGTCTGGGACGCTCCTCGTTAGATTGTACCTGTCGAAGCCTCGGGACACGGAGCCTGGGCGGCGAAGCCACTGTCCGTGAACGGTGCCCGAAGCATTCATCCATATGGCCTCTCCTTGGGCAACATTCCAACGCTGATGGCCGTCGACGGGCGGTACGGCATGTCTGCTTAGCCGGAGGCCCTTTTGTCGAAATGTCTCCAGGTCATCCCACGCGAAACCGTCGTGCTCTCTGAATCCCGTCAGATTCAGGAACTTGGCCGTCGTAACGTCGCCATTCGCGGCAGTCTTGTTTTGAGGCGAGAAATCACCCCATTTCGTCGCGTTTAAGATGCCGAGAGCGTCTCGGTACCGCGATAACCGGTCGACCGCCACATCGGACAGGGCGAGAGATTGGCTCCGATGGCCACTTTCGGGGAAGAGCAGCCATATCAGGACGAGGATGAACAGAAACGCTCCCGCCGGATTCTGGGCCGGGGGCATGATGTGCCGCCGCTGCAGTCGTCGTAAACGGGCGTGTTTTTTTTGGGGGGGGCCGAGACCTCGTGAAGCTGGCTTAGCTACCTGGGCATCATCATTCTAGCAGTTCTGCTTTGCGCGCGCGACGGCAAACTGGAAGTAGAAGAAGACGGGAAGAAAGAAGTCGCTCGAATCAGCGTCAGGAGCGGAGCATCTACGTTACGGAGTAAAGAAAGGGTGAAAAAATTTCGGCCGGGTATCAACTTGAGCTATGCGAGGTGACGAGGTCATGGGGGCCTCGGAAGGCGGGGAGGAGCCAGTCGGGGCGCCTCTCAGTGTCACCAACCCCTGCCTGTAACATGGAAGCTTTCTCCGGCATCAAATCTCAAAGCCACCATACCCCTACCTCTCGCTCTTTCAGAATCGAATTCTCCCCGCCTCCCAATCTTTCAGAAGACTCCCTCAGAATGGCCTCCAACGATCCGGACCCTTCAACAGACCAACCCAGCGTATGTTTGTTTCTCCTCTGATTCCTCCCTCTCTGCATCTACCAATCCAAAGCCACGCATCCACCACTTCACTCCCTAGAGATCCCCTAGAGAGATGAACATTTTACTCGCCCCATGCTGACTCTGCCAATGATCTAAACAAAAGAAATCACCTGAAAATTCAAACCACGATGTCTCAGTCGCCGTGGAGGAGTTATTAAACACCTTGTCCAGCAAGTTTGCGAGCGTGTCATCAGAGATATTTGCCAAGAGTAAGTTGGTTGAAATTGATTCGTCGACGCGAGGGAGCATCTCCAAGCGCCCTTGTATTCACATAAAAGTTTGTAACTATGAGACACAACGGGCTGACTTTCCGATGCGTAGTGGACGAAATGTCTCGCAGACTGGAGAACCTGGAGGCTGCCCTTCGGGAAAGCAAAGTGAAGGAAGGTTCATCAAAACCGTGAACAAACTGATAAGTTTATGATGGCGGGATAGGATTTCAGTTGCAGATGATCGAGCAGAGGCAGAGATGTGTATGTTTTGGTCTTTTTTTCTCCCATGGGTCTAGACGTTCAGTGCCAGAGCTCAATAATGCCGAAAGTTTCATATGAGTCTTGGTATTCCAGCTACCTACGAGTTCTTGACTAGGTATTTGCATGCTTCCAAAAAGCTCTCTATATGCTTGTGTACAGATGTTCCGCTCGTCCTATTCATTTAGAGTGACTGCCAGCTCATACAACGTCTTGAATCTGCCGTTGATTTACAGCTCGTCCTTCAACTCCTCAGCCTTCTTGGCGGCCTTTTCGGCGAAACGACGGAGGATATTGGTCTTGCTCTGGATCTCATCGCGCTTAGACGGGGCCAGGCCGCCCTTGGCCAAAAGACCCTCGAGTCGAGCAAGTTCCTTGGCGACGTAGCTGTCACTGGAGCTCAGCTTGTCAAAGACACGGACGTAATACTTGGCGTACTGGTACTTGGCTTCGTCGTTATACTCGCCAGCAGTCTTCTTAACTTCGGCTGCGATATCCTCCAGCTTGGCACCGCCAGTGAACTTGGCCACCAACGAGTCAAGAGCATCAATGGTACCGGCCGTAGCGTCTAGGGCGCCTCCAACAACACGGTGCGTGCCAACCTTCTCGTTGATGAACTCAAGCAAGGACTCCTCGGATCGTGCACTAGAGTAATCTTCGCCGGTCTTACTGCCCGCAGGGAACCACTTGATGGTAGGGTAAGACGAAACTCCGTTCTCCTTGGTGACGGCCTTGCTATTGGGGGCTTCGGCATCCACCTTAGCAATGACCACGTTTTTGTCACTGCCAAAGTCAAGAGCAACGCTCTCCCAGATAGGAGCCAGGGTCTTGCAGTCTGGGGGCATAACAAGGTCAGTATCCAATTCATTTACCAAGAATATCCATCGTAGCACTTACGTCCGCACCAGGGAGCAGTAAATGCAACCAGCACGTTCTTGTCGCTTCCAATCGTCTCCGCAAAAGTCTTGTCCGTGAGCATGACAACCTCACTAGGCATCTCCAGCTTCTTCTTGGGCTTCACGCTGGCCTTCTCGGTGATGAAGGCAGACAGGCTCTCCAGGTCACGGCCAGACTTGTATTCCTCGGGCTTGTCAGACTTTCCGTCAAAGTACTTCAGCGTAGGGAAACCCTGGACGCCAAATCGCTTTCCCAAAGCTCGCTCGGCGTCGGCGTCGACTTTTGCAATCTGGACCTTGTCCTTGGCATGCTCAAAGGCGGAAGCAAGCTCCTCGTACACGGGAGCAAGAGTCTTGCAGTGGCCGCACCAGGGAGCGAAGAATTCAACAAGCGTGGGCTTGCCGGACTTGAGGACGACATCGTCGAAATTGGACGGAGTGAGGTCGATGACAGCAGATCGGGCAGCCGCCACGGCGGTCAAAGTGGCGAGCACGAAGCTCTTGATCAAAACCATGATGCGGAGTTGATCCTTGCGGGCCAAGTCAGTCAACCAATTCGAATCTCGCAAAAAGAACCGGGGGACAATTCTTCCAAGAACGGAAATAAAGTGGCTAATTCACACAAGGCTCTCGAACTCACTGGCGAAAGCTTCGAAGTAATGTATTTGTAGTTGAGATAATTGGCCCTCAAGATGACGTTTTGGAAATTCTAAGATGCCAACTTGCCACTTAACATGAAGCTCACTCCAGGAGCAATAGCGTCACGCAGCCAATGCCGCCTTTCCGCCCCCTCCTCATCCACCCCCTGCGCTCAAGTCTTTTACACACGCCTTCTCTCACGTGACGATAAGATAAACCAGGGAATTTGGCGAGCTTCCAGACCCCTTGCACGTGACTTTGCCCACTATGGAGCGCACTGGGGCTTGCAACCCTCCAATCGCCAGCCAGCACTGAATCCCACCGTGTGCTAAGTCAGTATTGTGTGCGAAGTCGCGATAATTCTTCTTATTCTTTCCCCCTCCACGAGAGAAGCCTTCCAGCCACCACAACACCGCAATCATGTCTCACGAAAGCGTCTGGAACTCGCGCCCCCGTAACTACGGCAAGGGCTCTCGCAGCTGGTACGAACTAAACTCTTTCATCCTCGAAAAAAATCCACTGGTCTGAAGACACTATCCTGCATCCATGCATACGGTCGTGAGGGTTTTGAAGGCGACGGTTGGGAAATTTCGCCCGTTCTCCCAAAATAAAACTCCTCTGAACATGGAATGCTTGATTTGTCGATGACCAATAGACAAGAACTCAATTTGCTAACGTCAGAAAACAGCCGCGTCTGCAAGCACACCGCCGGTCTTATCCGCAAGTACGACCTCAACCTGTGCCGTCAGTGCTTCCGTGAGAAGTCCAAGGACATTGGCTTCGTCAAGGTAAGAGAAAGATCCTCCACCTAGCACACTACGACAATCGTTATCTCCTGGCTTCACTACAAGTCGTCATGACCACCGAGATACGTCAAAGTATATTCAGAGACTGACTCTCGGGTTTCTCTCACAGTACCGATAAACAAATTTTGTCTTCAGCAATGCAAAAAAAAAGTATCTTTGAGGTGGGAGGAGAGAAATGGATCGAAACGCATGGGGGAGGATGCATGGCCTCACGCCGAGAAAAGACGATTCAGAGGGCAGCGGCCGCTTGGAACCGGAGTTTAATGGCTTGCTTGGTTTTGAGGAAGATCGTGCGTCTGACGAACATCCTCCGAGGATAGACGAATGTTAACTTGAATGGGCCTATACTCGAGACTTCGTTGGTTTTTGAATTTGATGGCGTGCACTTTGTGAAATGAAAGTAGTTTTCAGTACCAACGACTCCTTCGTGCCAAGTATATTGTTCGACAAGTCGTGACTTCTTATCAATGCCATTGTCGTGTACATTTGCTGACATGTGGCAGCGTTTGTTCTCGTCATTTATTCTTCTTGTATTACTGTTCCTTCCCTAAATGCTCGTCTAAAGGTACATGAATCAAGACATGGGAAGAATCAGAGTTGGGAGATCTCCAGGTTCCCTCCTGGGAATGTACAGTGAGCATTATGCGCTCATAAAACATGGGTGCTTCCTTCGTGCATCTTACACTCAACATACGCCTCATAAACCAGCCTTTTCATTTCGAAAATTCGAGAGCGTCGCCTCCGTCGACCTAGGTTCACTGGTCCACCATTCCAATTCTGGGTTTATCCTCGAATCTAACCTCCGTTTTTCATTTAAAATTCTTCAGCTTACTTCATGATACGAGTGACCAGACCAGTAGCAACGGTCTTGCCCCCTCACGAATGTTAAATCGCTGACCGACTTCGATGGCGTTGGGGTTGGTCATATTGACAACCATCTCAACATTGTCACCAGGCATGATCATCTTGCCGGCGACATCCTCGGTGCCCTCGGGAAAAGTTAGGTCAACAGACTCGTCAGAAGTACGGAGGTAGAGCTGGGGGCGGTAGTGCTCGTGGAAACCGGTGTGGCGGCCACCTTCCTCCTTGGTAAGAACATAGAGAGAGGCGAGGAACTGGGTGTGCGACTTGACGGTACCGGGCTTGCAGACAACCATGCCACGGCGAACATCCTCACGTCGAACACCACGAATGAGGAGTCCAGAGTTGTCACCAGCCTGAGACTGGTCACAAGACTTTTGAAGGTCTCGATGTCAGTAACCTTGGTCTTGATAACCTCCTTGCCCTTTCCGACAAGTTCGATTTCCTCGTCGCGCTTCAGAACACCACGCTCGACACGGCCGGAAACCACGGTACCACGGCCGGAGATGGAGAAGACATCCTCAACCGACATGAGGAAAGGCTTGTCCATGCTACGCTCAGGGGTAGGGATCCATTCGTCCACGGCCTTCATGAGCTCATCAATCTTCTCATTGCCGATCTCGGGCTTCTGGTTGTTCAAAGCACACAGAGCAGAGCCCATGACAACGGGGGTCTCATCACCCTCAAAGCCATAAGTGCTGAGGAGCTCTCGCATTTCCATCTCGACAAGCTCCAACATCTCAGGGTCGTCAATAGTGTCGACCTTGTTGACAAAGACAACAATCTTCTGCACGCCGACCTGTCGGGCAAGCAGCAAGTGCTCTCGGGTCTGGGGCATCTGACCATCGGAAGCAGCAACGACGATAATGGCACCATCCATGTTGGCAGCACCAGTAATCATATTCTTGATGTAATCGGCGTGGCCAGGGCAATCGACGTGGGAGTAATGGCGGGCTTCGGTTGAGTATTCAATGTGAGCGGTGGAGATGGTAATACCTCGCTTTCGCTCTTCGGGAGCCTTGTCGATGGCACCATACTCGAGGAAGTTGGCAAGGCCCTTCTCAGCCTGTCGCTTGGTGATGGCGGCAGAAAGCGTGGTCTAAGTGACACAGCATTGTTAACCATCTTCGACTCTGCTTGTGGTAAGGCCTTCCCAATCACATACCTTTCCGTGATCGACGTGACCAATTGTACCAATATTAACGTGGGGCTTTGATCGCTCGAACACGGTGGCGTATGAGCGGTAAATATTGACCATGCCAGCAGCGCCTTGAGGCTTGAGGGCCGACTGAAGGGGATTCGCACGGCCACTGCGCAAGCCATGTCGCGCAGTCCGCAAGAACGGCGCAACGGATCTGAAAGCGGACGACATTTTGAGGACTCTCAAATAGCAAACGACAAAAAATACAAAGATGGAAGAAGAAAACGAGCGGAGGATGCAATAGGGGTGGTGGTTGCAGTTACCCTGAGCTTGGGGAAGAAAAGCGGCTTCGAAATTTTTATGAGCTCCGATGCAATATCGTCGGCCCACATATGGACCAGGGGCAGGCCGGCTGGCCGTCAACTCCAGTTCTCGCAGCGCGTTGTTGGTGAGTGGGTCACGTGAGCCCACTGCTATCAAGTTCCTTCCAGGGAGGGATGAATATTGATCTTTATTGAAATGTTTCTAGTCGATATAATCGATCAAAACGCCGCGTTCCCTCTGAATACATAATTTCAAAAAGAGAATGCCTAATCTAACTTATGCTCAATGCCTTCCGCAGATCCCTTGCGATGCAACAACTTTTCTACATTCGATTATTCCTCCGTGTCTCTCCGGTGCCTGCAATTCGCAGTCTCTGCAGTTGGTTTTTTGTCTGTCCCACGAGTCTTCACATTAGATGTAAACAGCGTTAGAAAACGACGCCAAGCTTGAATCCGGTCCGCGAAATCCGTGCTGCGACAATGTCCGTGGTGCCAAGGAAAGTGCCCACGCCTGTCACAAGATCAGAACCAGATTCCCCTCGGAACAACTCACACAGAGTATACGTAGGCATGCATGTTGGACGTCAAGGTGAGGGAGTACTTGATGCGGACAAGACTTCACTCTTGATCCAGCCATAGGTGCAAAAAGAGATGCACTGCAGAACTGCATCTCCACTTGAAGAGCAATTCGGGACGTCGATTAGTTAGTAGCACACAAACAACACTTGTTTAGGACGAGTCCATTGCCATTTTCGTGTGGGTGTTGAGCAGAGCGAATCAGCAGTGGAACCGTGCCGGAATAACGCAGCAACAAGTCCAGCGTCTGTGTTTCTCTGAGCAGGCGCAATTCCCAAGCAATTCCCAAGCAATGGCCCCAGCAGGGTCCAAGCCGCTCCGTCGTGGACTCGTGGCAGCCGGGCGGGGGCCATGGCCGTGGGCGCCACCGGCACGGTCGGGTCGGGCGAGTCCACCAATCATTTTTCTGGGAATTGTGTGATCCACCTGCCGCAACAATTTTCTGTCAACTTCACCTCACCTCACCTCACCAGACCAGGAGAACGTCAGCATTCTTGGCGCAGGCGAACAACTTCATCGTTGCGTCCCGCTTTCATTTGCGGATCTCGTCAAATTCAAGGCCGCTCTCCCTTCCGCCCTCCTCAAAATCACACGCACAATGGATCAACGAGCGCAGCCCGTGGACGGCGGCCAGCGTCCCGAGCTCAACCTCCTAGGACAGTTCGTGGCGCGTCTGGCAGAATACGGCGCCAATGCCACGCGCAACATCTCAGAGGGCTTCAGCAGCATGACCATCCAGGGCTGGATCCGCATCGTCGTCATCGCAGGAGGATGGATGCTCCTCCGGCCCTACCTCCAGCAGGTCGTCACCAAGGGCGCTGTGAAGAAGATGGAGGCTGACGACCGGAAAGCTCGCGGGGACGAAGGCGAGCTGCCCCATCCGGAACTCACGCCCAATGAGTATCGTGGTATCAAGGAGAAGCTGTATGCGGATGACGAAAACGACGGGGCAGAGGGGACGGGCTCGGATTGGGGGCAGAAGGCGCGTGTGCGACAAAGACAGATGCTGAGGGAGCTGCTGGAGGCGGACGAGAGGCGGAGGGCGGCGCAGGATGAGGACGCTGATATCCAGGAGTTCTTGGAGGATTAACAAGGGGGAAGGGGGGTTGTTTTGTCACAATGAGAGAAGATCCGGGGGGGGGGCAATACTTGGCGCACTGGTTGCTGTTACGTGGGTTTACTGGCATGTAAGAATAATCAATATCAGCTTCAGTCTGTGGAGCGTGTACTATCAAATAGAGTGGCTGCTGGGCCTTCTGGATCATCTGGAATTGATCAGCCATCGTGCTGCCTGCTTTCAATGCAATGGTTCAGCTTGGAAGGGTGCATCAAGTACGGCGAAGTTGTTGGTGACCTCTGCCATTGGTCTTGGATGTCGAAATGTTGCCGGTCCGAATACATGCAGGTGAAGACCGAAATGAGTTGGCGCACGAGCGGGAAGCATAGGGGTTTACTTGGCTTGTGTCTGTTTACCTGTTGTCCCTGGCGTCCATGTTCTCCCCCTCGTTCTATTTCGGTTATGTAGTACAGGGATACAGGGATGATTGAGAATCATGGCGAATTCTCCGGATTGATTGTCGGGGCGTGAAACACTTTTTGTCGTTGAAATTCGGTGTCCGCCTAGGGTAGTCGGTCTGGTGGAGAAGACGGTAGTGGGTGTGTACTCCGTAGTTTTTATTGCGCGGAGTATCTCTTTGCTGCCCATAAGGCTACGCTTTCGTACCGTTCCACTTTTCTTGGCTGGCAAAAGGAGGTGACCTCGTGTTGACGCGGTGGGGTTGCGAGATATGCAATGTTGCTCTTCATAACTTAGATGTTTGTTAGTACTTATGCTATAATATAAATTAGTATTGGCTGGAAAGTACCTTAAATAGCGATATTTTCATTGGCTAATAACCCTTGCCGGTACGAAAGTGTAGCCTTATGGGCAGCAAAGAGATGTACTGTACACCCAGGCGTGACACCCTCTGTACATTGTCTGGGCGCTACAAGCTCAGAGGGTCGGAGTGGGGTTTGGGGGCCCGCCGCCCGCCGAAAGAGGTTGGGGATCAGCTCCAAGGTTCCAGCGACTTCCACGCTCCTGGTGCACCCCGCGGCCGAGCCCGAGCCAGGCTGGGGGTTCGGGTACCCCGTTCTTGGCCCATTCAGAGCACGATGGCCAAGTATTTGCCCAGACCGCCGGCGATGTTCCAATTCAGCACCAGGCTGGAACAATAATTAATGTCTGGTGTACGGAGTAGTTCCTGTCTTGTTGATGGTACTCCGTATTTTCTCTGAGTAAAGGCCGTCGATCCCATCTCCAACCCAGCGAGTGTGCTCAAGCTCCCTTCCCCGCCATTGTCTGATCTTGTTCCTTCAGACCTCGAGCCTCTCCACTAATACGAGCACCGACCCAACCAGTTGCAGGCAGTTGTTTACTGCAGGACTCCACCGCGCTTGTTCGACGAAGTGCAAATCTCCAACGGCAAGTTTGCTTCTCAGTTGTGTGTATCTTGACACCTTGGCTGCCTTTGGAGCTGGTGCGATGTCTCTCATGCGGTGCGACTGCTATTTGTAGACAGCAGCAATTCAAGATGGGTGACGCGCTGAACATCCAGAATCTGCTCGACACGGGCTACTTCACCACGTCTCGAGCTCGCAGCACTGGCCCGTCTGTACCACCCCCATGTGCATTTATCCTGTACTTTGCGCGTTTAACGGACCTGTCCGCTGACTTCAAATATGCAGTTCGACCTCACCACGAGCTCCGCGCGTGTCGCGGCCTGTTCCTCAAGACCCTGTCCCTCCTCCAGTCCCCGCTCACGGCCAGGTCCCTAGAACCGTCTATCTTGCGCCAGCGCCGCCTTCCAAGAAGAATTTCCCACCTCCAGCCACGGTTGAAGAAGAGGTCGAGTCGCTTGCCAAGGAACATGGCTCCTCTACGCCGCTTCTAGACTCCGAAGAGGAGCCGCTGTCCAGAGGCGATGTTGATCAACATCCAATCATCATGGAGGTACATGAACATAACCCGGAGCGACGTTTTGTCATCGTACCAGAGAATGCGAAAGACCGGCCGCCTGTTGGGGTACAAACAACAGACGTTGAGAGACAACCGGAGGAGCATGTCCTGAGAGACCAGAGCTCGAGTGGACGGAAGCCGAGGCCGAGTGAAACCAAGCACAGAGATGATGCAGATCTTTCACGGTATGGATTGGAGCGACGAAAGAGCAAGCAGGATTTACCACCGATAGACACCGGGATGGACATTCACGGCTCTCCCCAACATCACCGGACTCGATCAGCCGCCACCGGTTCTAGACCCGACTATTTCGACAACCGCCAGTCTCGTCCTCCTGGCGATCATTTGCTTTCCCCGGAGATTATTTCAAATGGTCCAAAGGGCGGGAAAAGGCATACCGCGGCATGCCACAATCTTCAGGGGCATATAGTGCTCGGTCACCATCACGAACAAGCCACCAGTTCGAGAGCCGTGATGGGGGCGCGGAACGTGACTACCATGGGCAATATCTGCAAGATCGAACGTTTTCTGCAAGACGATCGACCACAGACCTGGACAGTCGCCGTCCGCGACGCAGAAATACCAACGACGCAGACCCTCTGTCTAGAGACGGATACATGCAAGCAAGGAGCGACAAGAGGGATGGTTCGCAGGCTTATTCTCGGCCGGAGGGACCAAGGCCGAAGTTGTCTCCCCGGCCCTCCCGGGATCCAAGTCGTTCCACGGATGATTATTTCAACAGTCCTCGTGACTCGGGCTACTTGTCGTCAAAGCCACTCGTTGTTCAAGATGCAAAGCCAGCGGGTCGACGTGACAGAAGAGACGAAACATCTGGACACAGCCGGTCTACTTCTCGGACGAGTACTTTCCCCCTGACATCAGGAGCAGCAACAGGAGCAGCAGCGAGCGCAATGGCATATGAAGCGTCCAAGGCGGCATTTGGAGAAGCTGCAAAACCGGCGTCTCGGCCAATAGAACAACCCGCGAGGGCTTCCAAGACCCAGCTCCCATATCCTGACGACGATCCTCCACCAGACGTGGGCTTGGGCATACGGGACTCATCATCCGAGGTGAGACAGCTAAAAGTAGCGGAAATGCCGGGATTATCTATGCCAGAACCATCTCCAATTCATCCACCGGGGCGTTCTCCTAATCCAACCAATGGCACATCTACCACAGGTGCAGCAGTGAATATTTCACAGCCCTGGACGCCAGCGCCGTTTGATCCCGAGAAGGATGGATTACCAACCGAAAGGTCTATGGGCGCATACAGGCGTTACTCAGAAAACCACAGCAAGGATGGCGCCAACATTTTACCAGAGTGCCCTCGGCAGAAGTCTATTGCGGGCCTCGTAGACTGGCTGACGCTCCCGCATACTAGTTTCAACCTGTGTCCCACTTGCTACAGTACCACTTTCGCGATGTCTGAGTATCGAACCCTTTTTAAGCCGATGCTGCGGCCATCAGACGAACCGATCTCGTGTGATTTCGGTGTCTCTCCTTGGTACAGAATAGCCTGGCTTCTCACCCTCAAGGATGATGTGCCCGACCTTCGCCTTTTACAACAAATCGCCAACGTCGGCTCAGCATCCAACAGAGAGCCTTGTCCTGGCAGCAAGAAAGCTACGCGAAGCTGGCTTACGGTCAAGGACCCTCGCACTCGGCTGCCAGTTGACAATTTTTCTGTCTGCTACCATTGTGCAAGAATCGTCGAGCTCTTGCTGCCAAACCTGACTGGCGTCTTTGAGCCACTTGACTCTCGGCCGAGAACAGATAAATGTGCTCTTCATTTCGCACCGGAGAGGAAAGAGTTTGTCTTGTTATTTGATGTCTTGGAAACCACATCAGATAAAGCCCTCGCGGCCAAGAAGCCTCCTGATGTGGATGACTTAGCCCGACAGTTATGGCATCTCACCGTCGGCGCCAAATGCCGCGAGGACACACCTGTTATAGATGGATATTGGCACACGATGCAGTTCCTCAGGGAATTTACAGTATGTGGCAACTGTTTCGAAGACGTCGTCAAACCAAAACTCGGTGACGGAAACGTAGTTGCACGAAACTTTTACATGAAGCCACAAAGATTGCCATCTGCCACGTGCCAGCTGTACTCGGCTAGAATGAGGGAGATTTTTAGACGGTCTTGTCGAGGGAATGACCCCAAGTATTTAGAAGAAAAGGTGATGCAGAGGCGACGGAAAGAAAAGGACATTTATGATCAGTTGGTGAAGCTGGATCGCGCGAACGTGAGCAGCTCTTGGAAGGAGGAACAAGTGGGCAAGCTCGTTGACGAATGGAAGCGATGGGAGTAGATATGGGGATGGGGGAAGAGGAGGATTTGGCGGGTCGGAATGACTGGGTCGGTTATATATGACCTTGATTGATGATGTAACATACGTTACGACTTGACGATGACATGATGGCACACAACGGTAGTTTACGGACATGGCAGTTTGGCTAGAATCTGAGCGTGATGCCGTTGATGTCTTTGATCAATGTTGAGTGCTACGCTCAACTGCTGGTACTGATTGAGGCAGCCTCGCATACACGCCTGCGTTGCACGGCCAAGCAAGCATGTCTGTCCATGGGTAAATTAGTTAGCGCGGGCCAATATTATGAATTCTCCTAGTTATTAGTACCTTGAACCCGTCTGGTAGCTCGCACGTTATCGGAGCCGAATCCGCTCTTTGCTTTGCGTACAGGAATGCGCTATTCACGTCATATTGCCTTGTTTCCAAGTTGGACTATGCCACTTGGGGCGCTGTGAAGACGCGAAACGCCTGCGCTACAAAGCGTTGCCGCTTAGGTTTATTCTGCATTACACCAGAATGATCTCGTCAAGCCGCTTAAGACGTGGAGAGAGGTTGTAAATCACCCTCTCAAGAGCCTCTTGAGAGCTAGTGGATGGAAGCAATGCAGAAAGAGGTCGACAAGCTGAAAGAAAGAAACATTTGGAAGCAAATCAAGCGTTCTAAAGCCCGATCTAGAACGCTACCCTTAACAACATCTGGAGCTTTTCTCTATGATGCTTGTTACTATGACAGATGTCATCATCTGGAGCTTTTCTCTTTGAAACACGTGGAACGAACCTCTTTCCACGTCTTTGGCGGCTCGGCGATGTCAATCTGGTCACAATGGGCGTCGATCACTGAGAAAACGGGTTTGCAGCTGGTGGGGCAAATTTCGGCAAATTTCCAATAAGAACCCCAATGACCGCGTCCTCGCTTAAGCAACGTCCCTCCCTTAGGGCCACCCGCCCACCGAAAAAGTTTCGGCGCCCAGCGAAAATTCGGCGTGGGTGGAAAATTATCGTGAAGCCCCCAAGTCCGTGATTGCAACCTCCCATCCCACTTCATCCACCAAATTTCCGACGCCGCCCGACGATCGAGGTGAGGAACTCCGTCGATTTGCCCTACCGGCCAATTTCGTCTCGAAACAAAGACAACTTACTAATATCTTTTTTGGGCTTTCTTCCAACTTCCAGGTCCCAGTCTAATCCGTCACAATGGCTTCGCGACCTACCGTCTCTATCATCGGCAAAGATGGTGCTCCCACGGGAGCCACCCACCCCATGCCTGCTGTCTTCACCAGCCCTATCCGACCAGATATTGTGCAGCGCGTGCACACTGGCATGGCAAAGAACAAGCGTCAGCCTTATGCCGTGAGCGAGAAGGCTGGTCACCAGACCTCTGCTGAATCCTGGGGAACTGGTCAGTGGGCATTTCCCTGATATTTTTTTGGAGTTTGAGCTTTCAGAAGAGAACGGGTGAGAAATGGGCAGACACCAATCTTGACGTGGAAGTGCTGTTGAAATTTACTCGGGGTTGTCAGGAATGACAAACTTGGATGTCTGATTATTGACAGTCACGACACGCGGATAGAGGGGTTGATCTGATCCTATTCAACCTGGAACCGCTCTCTTGAGCGTTGAGAAGAATGAGTGGGACCGGAACAGGCTAACGTGGAATCATCCCAGGTCGTGCTGTTGCTCGTATTCCTCGTGTCTCTGGTGGTGGTACTCACCGTGCCGGTCAGGCTGCTTTCGGTAACATGTGTCGATCTGGTCGCATGTTCGCCCCTACCAAGATCTGGCGCAAGTGGCACGTCAAGGTCAGCCAGGGCCAGAAGTGAGTTTTTGATTCCTCCACCAAAACAGTCTCGGTTTGAGATTCGACGTCAACGGGAGAAGTCGAAGAAATTATTGTACTGACGATTTTCTTCTTCTCAGGCGCTATGCTACCTGCTCCGCCCTGGCTGCCTCCGCGGCCCCTCCTCTTCTCATGGCCCGTGGCCACGAGATCATGACCCTCGCCGAGGTTCCCCTCGTCGTCGACTCTGCCCTCTTCGACGCCGGTGCTTACACCCGCACTGCTCCCGCCCTGGCCCTCCTCAAGGCTGTCGGTGCTGGCCCCGATCTGGAGAAGGCCAAGTACTCAAAGAAGCTCCGCGCCGGTAAGGGCAAGCTTCGTGGCCGTCGTCACCGCCAGCGCCGCGGCCCTCGTCGTCTACAATCCCGAGGTCGACGGCAAGGAGCTCGTCAAGGCTTTCCGCAACATCCCCGGTGTTGAGACCAGCCCCGTCAGCGCCCTGAACCTCCTCCAGCTCGCTCCTGGCGGTCACATCGGCCGCTTCATCGTCTGGACCTCTGCCGCCTTCAAGGCCCTTGACGAGATCTACGGCTCCACCACCGAGGCCTCCGCCCACAAGCGCGACTTCTTCCTGCCTTCCAACGTCGTCTCCCAGGCTGACTTGACCCGTCTCATCAACTCTTCTGAAATCCAGAGCTCTCTCAACGCCCCCAAGGGTGACGCCGTCACCCGCCGTGGCGCCGTTCAGAAGAAGAACCCTCTGCGCAACAAGCAGGTCATGCTGCGTCTGAACCCTTACGCCTCTGTCTTCGCTAAGGACTCCCAGAAGAAGCAGTAAATGCTGCTTTTTGTGCTGGAGCACGAATTGAAGTTGGTCCGTCTTCACTGGGTGTGCAGGGAGATGGAAATGAAAATAGTATGACAAATGCGGTTTTGTCATGGATGGGATGACGATTATTTGGTCTTTTATGGTACTACCCCCCCTTTTATTACATGGAGGCGCAACGGCCTCGTCATGGATCGTCGGACTCTTTGAATGAATCAAAAGAAGTTTGACTGTTTAAAGTCTTATGGCTTGCAAACGTGACATGAATTTGGACAGTGCTTCTCGGGGAAACTCAAAGAGCAGCAGTAGAGACTGCAGTGCGCCCGTGGCCTCGGTATCTGCAAGGGTAGAGGTACCAATCAAATTTCACCACCATCTTTCCCCGTCCGATATTCTTCTCGCCCAACTGCACTGTGCTCATCGCCAATGAACCATTTGACTCTCCCCAACATTGTAGACTCCAGCCTATATTGCAACTTCACCGGTCTATAGTACCCTGTACCCCCGTCCAATATTTTGTTCACTGTTCATCCCAACCACAACCCTTCTGTTCACCTCCCACCACACCCGCAGGACACCCACGCTACAAACAAATCCCCTCTCCACGATCCCCAAACAGCACGGCTATCACCACCGGCGGCAAAGCGTGCACAACCAAGGTATCGACCGTGTCCCCCACCAGCCATGGCCTTTCGTAGCCACAGGACGAGCTGTGTCGCGACGGAGGAATACACGATATTTTGCAGGATCCCGTTGGAAAGTAGGAAACGCGGGAGTAGTGCTTCTCGGATGAGGATCTGCAGGAGTAGACGGGTTGTGAGGCACAGCAGGAAGGTGAGCTTTCCTCGGAGCCGGCGTCGTGGTGGCGTGGGTGGACATGCTTGGTTGTGAATGTTGTTGAAGCTGGTGTATTTTTGTGCCGAGAATGTTGAAAGTAGTCGAAATAGATTTCTGCTTACGACGGACGATTCGTGCTCGAAGGATGGATTCGGGGCAGTTTTGACGATATGATTTGCCCGTTTCGCTGGGTTCGTGGGGGAGGAGCATCATCTGCGCTGATTATCTGATAGTCGGGATGTTGGGACCGGACCACGAATATAAGCGGTGCTGCCTGCCGATACGGCCTACGTTTTACTTATTTGGATACGCAATGGTCCTGTAGGAATTTTACGTCAGGCTGATCAGTGCATGGCTTACGCTGACTCTTGGCAAGACACTAATAATCAATCCTGCGAGGGGTCCATATTCGTTCGTTGTCATCTGTCCTACCATGTCGATTATTCGCCGCTCATACCGCCAGGTTGATATGTGAATCCCAACTCATCGAGCGTCTTCGCTTTGCAGCCTTGCTCCTCGAACTTGACCTTGGCCGCCGCAATGATGCCCCGGATCCAGAACTCCTCGTCGCCCCATCTCGGCGGCTCTTTGCCAAGCTCGATTGCTGTCATTGCCCAATCGTGCAGCTCATTCATGTACTCGCCATCTTTCAAATGCGGCAACACGTGCAACTTGTCGCCTGCTTCTCTCTCGGCCTCTCTGTTCCATCGGACCATTTCTGGTTTCGGAGGCAGCTCCAAGTTGTTGGACCATACTGCCGAGAACACCGCTGCTTGTGTCTCGGACAGGGGAAATGGGACGACTCTCATGTTGAGCGCGGAGAAGACCAAAGTGGGATGTTGGATGTAGAAGAGATGTTTGTACAAGTCGTGGACGCAGGCGCCGTTCGTGATGATATCTTTCTCTAGATCGCCTAGAAATGGAAGGCTGAATCGGAAGCCTGTGCAGAAGACAATGGCGTCAATGTCTGCTTCAATGGTTCCGTCCTTGAGTCGTAGACCCCTATCCTCTACGAGAAACTCCTCGATTTCGGCAATCTCGCGACACCCCGTGTGTTGAAGCTTGTCAGGCGGGGTTTCGTGCCTGACGGACAAGAGCGTCGGTCCCTTGGACACTCGGTTAATCTGGTAGGCTACGTCTAATCCTGATGGTCCATTGCCGACAACGACAGTCTTCTTGTCTCTGAAGATGTCCGCGGAGTGATAGTTCTTCGAGTGGATGATGACTGAGGGTGTGCTTCATGAAAAGTCGATATGTTCTTGATGTTTGGGACAAACGGTGTCGAATAGTGCCCATTCGCTACCACCACTGCATCAAATGTCTCGCTGAGCACTTCCCCGTCAATGATAGATTGTGCTTCTACCTGCCATCTATCGTCGTCCCCTTCAACTCGTAATTGCACGCTCCTCACCTGAAAGCAAAAGTTGATCAAACCCCGGACATCTTGTGAGTATCTTACAACGTACTTCTGAATGTCGTGTCGGCTGGGAAATGCCCATGACTCTCGCGGAAAGTCGACATCTGAAAATTTCATCATCGTCTTGGGGATATTGGCATGCAGTTCATCGTACATGGGGGACGGGAAAATGGGGATCTTGTCATGTCCCACGCGAGCTGGCTTGTCTGGAGGGTAGAATGAACTGGGTTGTGGTATCGGGTTGGGCGCTGGCACGACAATGTCGTAATTCCAGACACCACCGACCTCTGCCTGTTGCTCGAATATAGTCACTTTGTCGTATGTGCCTTGGGCCTTGAGATATTTGGCGGCTGCCAATCCACAAGGCCCGGCGCCAATGATTGCAATGCGTCTGACATCGAAAGTTCTCGGGTAAAGCGACCCCATGTTTGACGGTGGAGGGGTTGGAGACAGGAATCAATATGTTTGTGGAAACAAGAGATAATATGTGCAGAGATAAGTCATCTAGATTAGTATATGAGCGCGGAGGGTAGATTTAGAGGTGTAATGCTTGGATGGCGTTTCTGTGCCACGCACTCTCCCTTCGTCCATGTCAGTCAGCCCTGATTACGACTGATGGCATCATCTGCTTGCCGGCCCGCTATAGCGGCCTGCCAGCTGTAACGGTATCCACACCACCTGCCACTTGGAGCGGCACACCTGCAAGCTGCCGACCGCAGGTACAAGTTCGTGAAGCATCACAGCAAGACCAACAACGCGTCGGGAGCCCTCAACACTTGAGTATTTGCATCGCATGAGCTATGAGATGCTGAAGCCCGGCCATGCGACTCAGACGAACACGCGTTTTACGTGCTGAAACCGCATTCGCTCGCAATTATCGTGTTTCCTCCTAGGTTGTGATTTTCAACTTCGACATGGCAGACCAGCCACCCTTGGAGGCGCTTCGCGAAGCTGCTCCAACGCCTATAGCTCAGCTCAGCCCCGACAATGTCGATCCAAATACTCGAGTAGTCGACGGCGTTGTGACGATCACATGGCCCTACAGTATTGTGACGAAGTCAATTGCGTTTATACTTGCTGAACACGATGTCTTGCTTCGGCGCCACCAAGGTCAACTTCGAGTCGAATTTCATGGCGCGTCTGGCAGGGCACTCGCGGATGCCAGGATTGGTGGTGGTGACAAGTTACGAATTAGCCTAGAGGGGCTCAATGGACGAAGAACGATGCGAAGGCTGGCTTGCCTGCCGGTTCTCTGGAGTGGCAGCTCAAATACACCAACCGGCTACTGGCGAGCATCTGCAGAGACGCGTCTCAAGGGTCAGAAGTTCTCGATATTGATGCATTCGAAAATGGCAACAATGATGCGGCGGATTTAGATTCGATACTGGGAGCCACTTCACCGATCGAATCTCTTGACGCGGAGCTTGGACCAGACACCACGACTCCAAAACCACAACCGCTAAAGCCCACCGTCCTATCGAAACGACTGGCTTCGGACACTTTTGACCAAGAAGAATATGCTTCGCCGGCATTTATAAAGAGAGCGAGGGTGTCGTATGGCTCGCTTTTCGAGGGCGATACGGACTTATTTGGTGACGAAAAGAGTAAAAAGAGACAAAGCAGGCGCACGTCTCGATTCAGCATGGGCAATTCCGTTTGGAGATATAGTAGCAGGTCACAGAGCCCAGATGATAAGATCTCTCCAGAGCCAGAAAGTCCCCACGCCGATTCGACCGAAGAGACGGTAGAAGATAATAACATTTCAAGCACACCGGCACCAACATCCCAACGATCAATCATGGTAGATGAGGGTTGTCAGACGCAAGAGCTTCAATTCATTTCGACTGTCAACATGGGTGGTTCTGCACAAACTAACCCACTGGAAGAAATAGCACACGAATCCTCTATCCCGGCTTATGCTACAGAGCGCGGTGCAAGCACTCAAACTCCGTCGAGAACTTTGTTCGGTCAATATCATTCACAGGATGACCTGTCTGAACCATTCGTTCAACCCATGGATTCTCAAAAAGTGGCTGATGATTCATGTCAGCATGATGAAGCTCCTCACGGCTTTCAAGGGAGGGCCCAGCGATGGTTGGATTAATGAGCTCTGCAGCTCCTGTGCCCGAAGTTATTGCTGCTGTGGAATACCCTGACATGACCGTGGCGGATCACATCTACCCCGATCCAGAAGAAGCTCACGGCCCAAACCTACAATTTCTTGAGAATGCGCATGAGACACCTGGCATGTTCCATCCCACTTGCCGAGGGGAAATGCAATGGCAAGTGGAAAATACTTCGACTTATCCTCCAATCCCCGACCAGCCTCCTCAAGAACCTTCAACGACGGTCATAGAAAGCTCTCCCCCACCAGAAGAACGAGACGATGATGGACGAGATCATCACAAGTCACCTTCCGAGGTCGGCGAGAAATCGGAATCAGAGCTAGCCTCGACAAATGACGCTGCACTAATTCTAAATGCGGATGCAGAAGAAGTAAAGGAACAGCAACAAAGCGAGGAATCTGACTCTAATGACCAGGGTGGTGACCTCGAGGGTGAAGATTACAATCTACGAAACTATTTCCACACTCGAGACGACGACGTATTGGCAGACGAATCCGATTCCGAGCCTGATGGTAGTGATGTCGAAAAACAGGCCATTGACTTTGAGGAACAGGAGGACGAAGGTGATGAGCAAGCGCTACGAGAAGATGGAGACATGGATGAGTATGAGGATGCAGAAAATGAGCATGAGGCGGAGGTAGATGACGAGGAAGACGAAATGGAACGCGATGCAGAAGAATACATACAGACGCCAAGGAGATCACCGGCCGGTATGAATGAAAAGTTCACCGGTTCAGGGGACGGGGAATGTGTTGATGCTGAACATGGTTACGACGAGGAAGAGAGTGACGAGGAAGGCGAAGACCAAGACTTGGATGAAGAGGATTACGATGAAGAGGACGAAGAAGAATATGACGAAGATGAGGCAGACGACAATGCTCAGCAGGAGAGAATGCCGAACGGCCCAAAAGAGCCTGTTTTTATCGATTTGTTGTCAGATTCTGAACATGATGATCAACAAGACGAGGAAGAAGAGCAAAATGCCGCTGCGGAACCTCTCCGGCCGGAGGGTGCTGGATATCAATTTGTTGAGACTCTGCCATCTACTCAAGGCGGAGCGAGTCAAGTGGAGGCTGTTGAGCAGCCCTTGGAGGAAGAGGACGCGGGCGATCAGGTTGAGGACCAAGACGATAAAGTCGAAGAGGGTGGATCTGAAGGTCAGGCATCTGGACACATGGCAGTTGAGGCCATGAAAAGTGAACCAGAGGAGCCAGAAGCGACTGATACTCAAAAAGCTGAAGAGAAACCGGATGCTGGGGAAATGGCAAACGCTGAAGGAATGGCAGCTGAAGAAATGGCAGACGCTGAAGAAAAGGAAGATGCTGAGGCAATAGCAGATGCTGAAGAAGAGCACGGTGGCGAAGATGCTATGAATGTGGACGATGAGGAAGCACAGCCAGCTGCCGAAGCCGAAACAAGCAATGTCGATGCAGAGGCAACTTCCGAAGACGAAGTGATGCAGGACGAGCTCGCCGTGGAAGCTGAAAAAGACGAGAGCACGGCAAAGACGTCAGATGCTGAGCATGACGAAAAATTTCAGAAAAGTGAAAACGCGACGCCTGAGCAAACGGAGACTGATCATCCCACAAACGAACAGCCCGACGTGGACATGAAAGAACCGGTGCAAGCTGACTATGCTGATGAATCAGCTGGCCAAACGAGTAGTGAAGAGATCCAAGACGCTGAACCGATTTCAGAGTCAATACAGAAAAGCACAGAGGTCCCCGAAGTTTCCCCAAAAACCAGCAGCTTCCTACACCGGTTCAGACACAAGCTCCAGAGATGTCCAACTTGATGGAGCAGGACCAGAAAGAGCAGGATGACGATGACCCTGCGGCTGCAGAAACCCAAATTATGAGCGAGCTGAGAGAATATGGATCCCCAGACGCGAAGGGGCATGCTGCAGAAAGAGCCCAGGAAAAGGCCTCGGAAGAAAGCCAACAAGCACAAGAGCCTGACGTTCTCATCACCGTCAAATCGCTTCGAAGTCACTCACACCGAAAGACGCGAAGATCCGATTCCACGAGTTCGCGGATCGATGATCCCAGTCTCCTACTTGCCCAGGCTAGTCCACTAGCAGAGACTGGGCTTGCTTCTACCAAACAGGAACTGGCAGCGGCAGAGCAATTAATAGATCCAGAACCAGAATCTAGACAAGAACCGGAGCCGGTGCCGGAAGAAGTACCTTCCCCAAGCTTTCTGCGCGTCACTCGCAGCACCCAATCTGAGCAGGCTGATCCAAGCATCCTTCTGGCCAAGGCATCCGTCGAAACACCCACCAAACCAGACGAGCCAGCTATACCACCAGTCCGTGTTACACGGAGCATGACCGAGAACTCTGAGCCCGAGGAACCAAAGACTTCATCCCCAGTTGGAACCCGAGCGTCCAAGCGGCTCACAACGCCCGAGCCTCGCCAACCTTCGAAGCAAGAGCAGGAAGTTCTCGAATCGCCTTCCGTAACAGATTCTTTTGTGGAAGACGAGTCCTTGTCTGCTCTGAAGCGCCAGCTAGGCAAAGACCTACGCACGAAACTGCCCGACTACTTATCGCTACGATCTCTCCGCACCAGCCTCAACAAGATCACCGACATACTAGCGGTGGCTACGTCTACACCGCCGCTGCCGAACCGTCCCAAACACGGTCCCCGGGACTACATGCTCGAGCTTACATTGACCGACCCCTCTTCTGCGCCTACAGGGGTTACAGTCGGGCATATCTTCAGACCGCATCAGACATCACTGCCAACTGTCCACAAGGGAGACGTAGTTCTCCTACGCCGAGTCCAGGTCGTTTCCATGAAGGGACGAGGGTTCGGAGTCCGCGTCACAGATGCGTCCACGTGGGCCGTCTTCGAAAAGGACGACGCAGAG
The DNA here is from genome assembly GCA_021950295.1 of Epichloe scottii. Classification (NCBI taxonomy): domain Eukaryota; kingdom Fungi; phylum Ascomycota; class Sordariomycetes; order Hypocreales; family Clavicipitaceae; genus Epichloe; species Epichloe scottii. The sequence goes on along the minus strand of CP083247.1, from coordinate 3,174,028 downwards.
ATGTTGGCGCAAATCAAAGGGGCGCCCGTGGAACTCACCGACGAGGACGTAGAGTATGCAAGTGGGTTGCGGAAGTGGTGGGACGCGCTGGATGAAAAGGCCCTGGGAAAGATTGAAAAGACTACGCACAAGCTATCACAAGCGCAGGTGTAGTTTGAGAATGGAGGTCAATTGAAACATGGCGGGGAGAAACAAGGTGATTTTTGCTCTCATGGATGGGAAGATCAGAATGGGGAACTACAAAGAAGACTATATACCCTCCCCTATATGCGAATACAATGGTTTACTCAGATGGCATGAAGAAGAAAGGATAGCAGACGAATTACGAATTTAGATTTAGCCGTCTACCCGCGACGGAGCATATTTGCTCATCCAAGTTGGCATGTGAAAATCATTCATGCACTTCCTTTCCGTTCAAACACCAATCTCGTGAAAATGGGTCAGTCAATGCCATTGTCTATACGTACCAAGCCATGTAGTGTGATTGACCTAGTAGTCTGGACGAGACAGGGCTGCACTGCACATGCTTCATCAGACTCACGTGCTTGGCCGTTTGCACGCGACCCCAAAGTACCTGCTACCTTTGCCCCCGGGTACGTACCCGTCCATCCTATTCTCTGCTAGCTCACATGGAGCCGGACCCAGAGCACTCCAGAGATCCAGGTCGATCGCCAGCCTTGGACTGGCACGTGTTGGAGAACACTATTTGAATAATGCGATGCGGGGACCTAGTCACTCGCGCGATACAACCTCGTGGAGAAGCGGGACTATTTTCACCACCGCGGCTAGGTTAAATGGGGTTCTGGGTTTGTGGCCTTCACTTGGTGGACGGTTCCGATCTACGGAGCTAGAAGGGGCGATGAGAAGCGGTGGTTCCTGAGCGGTCGCGGGTGGAAGATATCGGAACAGACAATGCTGTGCCTGTGGCAGATGATGCTGATGGGAGGGTGTTTCTGGGGCCGAGGTTGCGTTCGCGCCCTGTAAGAGCCGGGGCTGGGTGACGATGCGGCTTCTGTGTTTTATTTTATTTTTATATTTTACATTCCGTGACGTGTGTGGTGTTCATGGTGCAGCGGTGTTTGTTCTCTATTTCTGGACTCAAGAGTTCAAGGTACGCTCGTAATAGGACACACGACTTGACTTGGCTAGGGCTACAGACTGCCAAAAACGCTGCGTCAAGTCGAGAGGATGCCATCGTCCATAGACAGAAACATGTTGTTCTCCAAGAGCAAGCCCTGATACTAGCATCTGCCGTGATGAAAGTCTTGTAAGTCGTCTGTCTGCGAGGCACGAGCTGAGTGGACATTGCACGGCACATTCCGACGTTCACAACTACGTCTTCATTGCAAGCGACGAGTCAGACGTGACCGACCACTTCTGTGGTTGTCCTGTCGGGATGCGGCAACGCAACGGTTTGCAGAATCATCCAATGGGTTATTTATTGGCCGTCGCACCAGGGCTTATCGAGTATTACGCACAAACCGGGAGACTTGGGAGGAATGAATTGACTCTTCGGATGAATGATATACGTTGTGCATCAGACACACATCCGAGAAAACCATCTTATCAAACCCGCGGTGCCGGGCGGTGCCTCTTTGTCGTTGAATTCAATGTCCAAAATGGGACCCCTGGTAATAAATGATCGGAGGAAGTCGGAAGAATGAGGGCGAATTGGCGCAAGACACTTGTCGCCCCCACAGAACAGATTATTGTTTCTCTTGCAAAAACGGAACCACACCAAGGGGGAGAACGGGCGAGCGGACGAGCGGACGAGCGGACGTGAATTGATTGACAAAGTCGTAGCGAGAAAAGAGAGCTCTCTGCGTAGACGGTCTTGCGACCCGAACAGAAGAGCACGATGCTCTCACGCGACAGTGAAACGGCGTCGAGGCAGCCAAGCCAAACATTGACCGGCAAAGTCTCAAAGACCAGGGGCCAGCCACATGGGAAAGCGGGTCTTTAGTACTTCGATCCCGTAGTGTCCCGGCATGTCTTGAAAATGTCTTGGGCAGCAGTGGGGCTGCATCGAGAGACCAGGGTGCCCGGTCTTCGTTCTCGTCGTTGGGTCGGGTCGGGAAAATGGGATGAGCCTTTTTCGTACAAGGCTCGGGATCAGTTGCGTTCGGCCAGGAACACAATGCAGAGAGACAGCAGGTACTGCAGAAGTCGATTTTGGTCTCGTTTTCGGGTCAGTTCTGTTGCCCATGGATTCACCCAAGTCGGACACATTGTTGCCAAGGTTTCGTGTCTTTTCCACAGCACAAAAAACTCTGGGGGCTTCAGCTCAAGCCATTGCGGCGTTGCGTTGTCCCAACAAATTTGACAAGAAGGCGACACCGGCAGCTCAGACCAAATACAGTGCTGCAACAATAACTAGTTTACTCTGCACGGCCGACTTGACCGTGTTATACGGCGCTCATCGTCTTTGACTACCCAGTCCATTCCATAGTGCAGCTCAATTTATTTGTCTCTCATTGTTGATGACTACCTGGCCAAGCCTGCCCGTTGCGTGCATTCCCCTCCTTCCTTCTCCCTTACTCTTCCGTTCTCACAGACCGTTGGCTGTCCCCAACACCGTGACCGGGACGCAACTTCTGGGACCAGCTCGGAAACGATCTCATTAGAAAGTACTCGGTACCTTGTTTGTACCTTGTACCTGACCATCTCGTCGGTCCCCATCCATCCCCATCCATCCCCATCCATCCACCACCTGCACACCACGAGCATCCATCGGCCCGGCCTGGACATCGCGACCATCAGTGTCTTCTCCTCCTCTTGCATTCAGTCAAGCGTCTTGGTTTGGTTCAGTTTCCAGCTTCTTTGGCTCCATCTTGCAACCCGCCCCAGGCGTGTGCAGCGTACTTGTCAGTTCTGTCCGACGACGAGCCCGGGTCTCTCACGCGACCCCCAATTCCCGTCCCTCCATCTCTTTCACTATCCCTATTGCCGCCGTCATCCCCTTGCTTTGGCCTCGCATGTATCAGCACCGGCTCTCGACCTTGGCCGGGTCTGCTCGGGCTCCCTTGGGCGGTCCATCGTCCTCCCCAGGCTTTTATTAAACCGCCTGTCCCACCTCGCTGCCGATGGAGCTCAAGGTCCATCCATCTCGACGGCGAGACCCTCGTCAACTGTCTCCGCCGCTCTCCGTCAGCGCTGCCCTGCTTCTTCCGTATATTTCTCCTCGTCAGCTCCCACCTCCCCTGCTGCTACATCTGTGCACACACCTTCGGCTTTCCCTCTCAGCTCTTCTTCTTCCTTGACGTCTTCCTCCACAGCCATGTCGATGGCGTCGCCTAATAGTCCTGAAAGCTCAGACGTGTCAACGCCTCCATCATCATCTCCATCATCTTCTGTCAGCTCCGGCCCTTCTCCACGTACCTCTGTATCTAATAAGCGAGTGTCCATCTCTGGCCGCAGGCTTTCCGACTTGAACCCCATGTCAAACATTGACGTCTTTGCTATACGAGAAGCAATGAAGATGGCTGCTCTTGATCAGCACCGCGGTTATGCCAAGGATTCACACGGCGAGGTCAAGCAAGACCGTACCACTGAATATCTCGCCAAATCTCAGGCTGCTGGATACCAAATCATTCGCGAGCCTCTCTGGAACAAGGGTAAGTGTTCAACTTCACACCCTCTCTCTTATCTGTCCATGCCAAATTTCGATCTCGCCATCGCAGCATCATCCGGCAGAAACTTTGGGCTTCTTCTGGCCATGTTCGATATATTCGCAATTGAGATGCTGCTGTTTGCACCGTGAGGTCGCTTTGCCGGCCGTCATGCTCTCAGGTCTTGCTTGTACTAATTGTCTTGCCTCTGTGTGTTTCTTTTTTGCAGGCCTTTCATTCACTCCTGAAGAGCGTGTTACCAAGAACCTCACCGGTCTCCTCCCGCACGCGATGGAAAGCCTGCAGACTCAATGCGCAAGAGCGATGAAGATGATTCAGACTCGCCAGACGAGCATCGACAAGTACCTCTACCTTTCCAGCTTGAAGGACCAGAACACCGATCTGTTCTACCGCCTCTTGATGGATAATGTTCGCGAACTCATGCCGTTGGTATACACGCCTACCATCGGTGACGTCTGTCTGCAATACTCCAGCTTGTACACTCGGCCCGAAGCTTTGTACGTCTCCATCAAGCAAAGAAAATCGATTCGTACCATGTTGAAAAATTGGCCGTGCTCAGATCCGGACATCTGCGTTGTCACAGATGGATCCCGCATCCTCGGTCTCGGCGATTTGGGTATGAATGGAGTTGGCATCTCCGTGAGTAAAGGGAATCAACATTCACGGCGTCACATTGAAACGTGACACAAAGTTTCAGTGGCGAGATGCTGACAACACCGGATAGATTGGCAAGCTGGCCTTGTACACGGCTGCCGCAGGCATTCACCCTTCCAAGACTCTTCCCATCGTCTTGGACTGTGGCACCGACAACGAGACCAACTTGAAGGATCCCTTGTATCTTGGTCTTAGACAGAAGCGTCCTCCCGTAGACGTCCAGCAAGAATTCATGGACGAGTTTATGGATTCCGTAAAGGAGGTATATCCTAACATGGTTGTCCAATTCGAAGATTTCGAAAGTGAAAAGGCCTTCAAGTATCTCGATCGTTATAGAAACACGCATCGTGCTTTCAACGACGATATCCAGGGTACTGGTGCAGTTATTCTAGGAGGGTCCGTACGCTCGAAAAGACAACGTCCCATCACTTGCCACAATAGGCACGTTACTGACAAACCGCTAGGTACATCGGCGCCGTAAACTTGTCTGGGGTGCCCATTGAGGAGCAGCGTCTCGTTTTCATGGGCGCTGGTTCTGCCGGCGTTGGCGTCGCCAAGCAACTAGTTGAATACTACACTCGTAGAGGATTTTCCGAAGCCGAAGCCCGCGACAAGTTCTGGTTGGTTGACACCAAAGGTCTCGTTACCAAGGACCGTGGTGACAAGCTCGCCGAGCACAAGAAGTACTTTGCTCGTACTGACAACAATGGTCTCCAACTGCGCACTCTGGAAGAAGTCATTGAGTACGTCAAGCCCAGTGCTCTGATCGGTCTTGCCGCCACGCACGGCATTTTCACCGAGTCCGTGATTCGAGCCTTGAAGGCTTCCGTTGACGCTGGCGGTGTCGGTCGTCGACCCATCCTATTTCCCCTAAGCAACCCCTTGACCAAGGCCGAGTGCACGTTCGAGCAGGCTGTGCAATGGACCGACGGCTCCGCCATCTTCGCCTCTGGATCTCCTTTCCAGTCCTTCATTGTCAAGGTGGGTGGAGAAGAAGGTGAAGTGACGTATTACCCCAACCAAGGCAACAATGTCTACGTCTTCCCTGGCTTGGGTCTCGGTGCCATTCTCGCCAAGGCTTCCCGTGTCACCGATGACATGGTGTACACTTCGGCTGATGCACTGGCTGGTTCCCTGAACGCTGAGGAGCTTCAAAAGGGCCTCATCTATCCTCGGATTGAGCGTGTTCGTGACGCCAGCATCAATGTGGCACGCGAGGTGATGAAGGCTGCTCGACGGGACGGCGTTTCAGAACTCCCTGAACACTACTGGAACGAGTGGGAAGAATGGGGTGATGTGGCCCTGACAGCTTACATCAAGAAGCGCATCTACAATCCCATGTGCTTCACTGATGCTCGTGGTCGCCTGTAGAGCGACAAGTGGTAAGGGACAAAAAGGGCCAAGGGGGACCAACCGTTGACAAGGGCGTCAGCTTTGCGCGTCTTCGATGATGGATTTGTGGAGGTGAATTGGGCGAAAAGATGCAACCGGCGATGAATTGAATGAGTTTCTTCCTGTTGCTCTTTTGGGAACCCCAGTCTGGACGACAAGGGTAGCTTGCTGCACAGCGGTATTGATGATTGGCGACGTCTGTTCAGTATGCTAGACTCACTTGTTAGCCATGGCTTTGGATAGCGTTGTATCCTGGCGGACAATGGCATGATAGAATGAGTATCAACATGAGCTTCCATGCACGCTGACACGTAATGTGATGTGAGAGAGATGACCAATATAGTGAGTGAAGGCCATTGTGGAAACTGCCACAGATTGACGTAGTCGGCATGAGTCCAGTCCGGGATGACGTCGACATGTCAGCCCAACGGACCCATCTTGACATGTGGGGTAGGAAGGCACCAAGAAGGGCCAACTAGATCTGACAGGCAAAGCAAGTCGATGTTACTCTCCGTACAGCTCCGCTTTCCACAAGGAACAAAAAGAAGGATCACGGAAATGCAGTGAAGCATGGTCTCCTGGAACCTTCCATGGGCCGTACCGTACGTACCGATACTTGGCGCGAACAATGGACATTGTGCTGGTGTCTTTGAGCAGGGTGGTTTCAACAACCTGTTCTGTTCTGTCTGGTCCTGCGGACGTTGTTGCGAAGGATCCAGTCCCATCCTGGGAAACGGGAGTTTGTTTTGAAAGGGAAGAGTGATTATTTTGTTGAAGCATAGGTTTGATGGAAGTTATCTAGGAATGGATTCAAGGCACAAGGAGCTCGGCGATAACGGCTCGGGGCCGGGGCATGTCGGAAGGCCGAACTCGTTTTGCTCGCTGACCGAGCGGCGAAACAATATGCGAGTGTTGACTACCCTGTAGTCACGTGAAGCTGGGGTGGCACGGAGAAGTCCGTGGAGCGAGCATTCTGTACGTACGTGGATGTCGGTTCCGAAGCGGAGACGATGTCCGCTGGAGCCTTGGCTTGTTTCCGTGCACGGGTTCACAAGTGGGTTCAACGCTCGCCTCGCTGGGAGTGAGTGCACGGTTCCATGGTGGTTGTTTGTTGCGAGGGACGGAGACGGAGCAGGAGAACATGGGCTGATCCGACTACATACTGAAGAAAGTTGCTTGAAACGATTTGCCGGGGGCATGGCATGGCATGTTGGCCACTGACCGAGGGATTGGAGTAATTGATTCCCCGCTGCTGGTGGAGTGGTCGAGGTGAGGTCCGGAAACTTTCCGCCACAGGTTTCGAACTCACCTTGTCGCAGAACTCATGATTCATGCCTGTCGGGTCCAGCAGTGGCCGATGTTCGGATCGGGAGCTGGCTTGACAGCAGATGGATGACTGCCGGCCGCGGTGCTGCTCCAAGGGATGGATGGGTTTCCCTTCTGGGTCGCTGGTGACATTCGTTCAGGACGGCTCTTGTACGGATTTGCCATGGCCGCCCGGTAGAGAGAGATGGTGTCACGCTGGATTCATTCACGAGCTTGCCCGTTTTGAAAGTGGAGGGTGGGGGCGTTGACCGAGGCGCATCGAGATGGGCAGACATATGTATAGCTTGGACGGTTGGTCGCTCCACAAGCCAGGCAATTCATCATCAAGCACGCGAGCACTACGGTATGACAATTCAAGAATTGGACATGCGTACGATAGAGTCTAGACGGGACGGGGCCGGCATCGGGGTGGGGTGGCGCGTCCCATGGTGTGGAATGAATTAGCTGACTAGACGGTGTACATGGACGGAGTACATCGACCAGTGCTTTTTCTTCATGATGTCAAAGACATGAGTCTAATCTGCTCCACATGGCAGTGGGAGTTTTACACGCACACACCCCTAGAGTATCGTCACACCATCCAACATTATTTTCCTTCCCGTGACAGTCAATTGCGGTGCACATGCAGCAGGACGACAGAGAACCTGGACAAGAGACGAACGCAACCATGTACAGTAAGCCAGTCCTGTAAGAGATCGTACTCACAAGGCTGTGAATACGCGCATTAGGCCTGGGCACGCACGTGTCCAAGATTGAGCTCACCATTGATGCTGTCTTGCGCTTCGTCTCACCTGATTCAGGGGTAAGGGTATTTGCTGCCCCGAGATCGCGGAGAAGGCCTTGAGTATTGAAACATGGGGTAATCGATCTCTTCTTGGTAACGGACCGAATCGACGACAAAGTTGGATCTGGGGGACAGCCGGCCACGTCGCCGGTGCCATGAAGCAACAGCGCCTGAAAACCCATACATGTAAGAGCTGCTGCGGTGAAGTGCGGAACTGTTGCGCAGTCAGATGCACCGTAGCTCACCTACTTCCGTAGATCAGAGCATTTGCTTGGGCTTGCAGGGAAGCACCAAAGTGGACTAATCGACGACGCTTGCTGGGTCTTTTCTTGTGACAGAGCTGCCACTTTCCACCGGAGATGAAGACACACACACCCCTGACCAAACCCCCCAGCGGAAAAACAATTTGTTCTTCTCCTCTATGTATTATTGCTTTGCTGGACTTGGCAAGCCGTCTTGGGAGGCTGTGAGTAATAATGGAGGCACATGAGCCACCTCGAACGGTCCTCGTGAAGTCTGCGGGCCTCCGGTACTGGAACAGGTCCAGGCTTAGCGTTGTCGTCGTCATGGTACAGGGCCGGCGAGTGAGAATGAATACTTTCATGGTTATGGGTCATGCTGGTCCCTGAAGTAGACGGAATATAATAGGATTTCACGCCCCGGGGGCTACGAAGCCCACCCCGGACTCTTCTTGGTTCGTGAACAAGAACAAAACAGTTGTTTCTGGACGGTTTCTCCAGCTTCTTCCGACCTTGTTGGACCATCTCCCCTCTTGGTTGTTTCATTGCTTGCTACTCTACGGAGTACCGTACCTGCTATTGAAGCTCTCTCATCATCCCCATCTGCCGGGCCCAATCAGCTTATTGCCCACGGTTGACGGTCAAACGGAGCTTTTGAGACCACCGCTTGGCTACTATTTACAGAATTGCGTCACTTGTTGAGCGACCCCTCGAGCCGTCATCGCGATAGAATCGATTTCGTCTAGAACGGACCAGACCAGACCTTGGCGATTTCTTTTGTTTGCTGGAGGGCTCTTCAATGAGAAATCACGACAATAAATCCCCCTGGAGCGGAATCCGAGACTGGAAGGAACTGCCCACGGACTCACGAACCCACGAACCCACGAAGAGGAATACTCGACTCGACTCGCCTCACCAAGACGACGTTGCTTGACTTGACAGCTGCGAGCGGCCTTGAGAAGGTCAATCCACAGGTTTTCCTCGGATTCACATAGCATTCATTTTGCCAAGGGACCAGCTACCACGGCACGATGGCGCCAGAACCCTCAAATGACGGCGCCTCACCCGCCTCGTCCCATTCTTCGGATTCTGCAGACAAGAACAACAAGAAGCGAATGGCACCAGCCGGCGAAGACTCGAGCGTCCCGCAAAAAGCAACGAAGCGAAGAGCTGCGCGGGCCTGCGTGTCATGCCGAGCGCGCAAGGTTCGCTGCGACGTGGTAGAGGGCGCGCCATGCGGCAATTGCCGTTGGGACAATGTCGAAGTGAGTTCCCATTTCCATTTCCATTTCCATTTTCCCAGTCGCAGTGCAGTCCCACTGCGTATGCATGGCTGACAACTTCTCCCAGTGCGTCGTGCAAGAGAGCCGGCGGCGAAAGTAAGCCACCAATTGTCCCGCGTCACCGACGACCCCCGCCCCCCTGGTGCCTCCGGGCTTGTTTCCGCTTTCCACAGCGGACCCGTGCCCTGTACCAGACCCCAACCCGCCTGGATCCGCCCCAAACTGGGGCCTCCGTTGCCGAAGTTGGTTTGCATCCTGAGCTCGAGCCCCCGGCACTGACACGGACTTTTAGAAAGAATGTCGGAACCCCGAGCGCCGCGCGATGCAAGACGACCACAATCACCACCACAGCCCCGTCGACCTCGACCTCGACCTCGACCTCTGCGGCTTTGGCAACGCCTCCCTTGTCCATCAGCAGTGCAAGCGTCTCTGCCTTGTCGACAAGCAGTCCCGACGCCGCCGCTCCTCTGCTGCCCAGGAGCAGCGTCGACGGTCATGTACCCCACATGCTCTGTAAGTGTTTGCGGAGTTTGGTGCGCCCGTGACAGCGGACGGATGGAAAGCTCCGTTTTCCCCGTCTTTTTGTCTTTCCGTCTTTCCTGCCCCACATGATCATCGTCACGGGTCTCATTCCGCCCCGTCTTGTCTGCCACGCTGTGCTTTCACATGTAAATTATGAATTCACATATGCAAACAAGAATTCTGAAGGATACGGGCAACATCATGCTGACCACACACACACATGTCACAGATCAACGTTGCGCTGGATACTACAACGACGACGGTCTGCTCAACCAGGTTCGTATTGTCAATGCCACGCATCCTGACGGGTCCACGTTCTAACATTATGCCCACACAGCAACCTCAGCAACCACAGCAACCACAGCAACCCGCCTCGCTCGGGCATGGCCGCACCGCGCAATTTCTCAACTCGCTCGAGCTTCCTGATGCAGGGTCTCAGCTGCCGGCCTTCGTCAGACCCCTGCCGGCCAAGATCGCGCCGGAAGACGTCCAGTATCTCGCCATCAAGGGCGCCCTGACGCTGCCAAGCCTTGCTCTGCAGAAAGCTCTCCTGCATTGCTACATTGAATACGTTTACCCGTATATGCCATTGATCGACTTGCGCCACTTCTTGAGCATCGTTGACCGACGAGATGGCGTCAATGGACAGACAAGTCTATTATTATACCAGTCCATCATGTTCTCCGCCACAGCGTTTGTGGACATGAAGTATCTCCGCGAAGCTGGGTTCTCAAGTCGCAAGACCGCCAGGAAAGCATTCTTCCAGAAGACGAGGGTAAGCAAGCTGCCAAATCTCGATGAACCTGCGTTATGGGACACACCCCGTATATTCTAACGCAATGCAGCTGCTCTATGATTTTGATTACGAACAAGACAGGCTTGTCCTTGTCCAGGCCCTCATGCAGATGACGTACTGGTACGAAACTCCTGACGACCAAAAAGATACATGGCACTGGATGGGAGTTGCCATATCGCTGGCCCATACCATTGGACTGCACCGGGACCCGGGCACAACAACCATGTCATTGCCCAAGCAGCGTCTTTGGAAACGTATATGGTGGTCTTGCTTCATGCGTGATCGTCTGATTGCTCTCGGCATGCGACGTCCGACCCGCATCAAGGACGAGGACTTTGATGTCCCCATGCTCATTGAGAGCGATTTCGACATGCAACCTTTGCAAGAGGGAATCAGCGTCGTGCCGCACGAGTGCACATTGATCCGAGACGTCAACATGCAGCGCGAACTCGCCGTCATGTGCATAGCAAAGGCCAAATTGTGCCTGTGCATCAGCCATATGCTCAAAACCCAGTACTCAGTCCTCATCCGTGACAAGATGAAGCCTGAGAACACGACCAACAGCACCATGATGCTGTTCCCTAACAAGCAGATGGAAAATTTGGAGAGTGTAAACTCGGTTGACATTGAGCTAAGCGCGTGGGCCGCCTCGCTGCCCGATGTCTGCCGGTACAGACCCCTCAATCCTTTGGATATCAAAGCTGGTCGATCTACCGTGGCTGTTCAGCGAACCATTCTACACATGGTCTACCACACGACGGTATCAGCACTGCACCGGCCGCAGTTCCTGCCCTCATCACCCACGCAGGCCCCTACCGCTTCCCGCCAGGTCCAGGAAATGTCAAGGTTGCGTGTTCGCGATGCTGCCGCGCAAATCACTCGCATGGCTTCAGAGCTGCACCATTTGCGCTTGGAAAGATACTTGCCCACGACCGGAGTCACCGTGATTCTCCCTGCCATGATCATTCACCTGCTGGAAATGAAGAACCCCGCACGGCAAGCACGCGAAGGCGCCACCAGAGGCTTCCGCCAATGCATGCGTGTCATGGAGAAGCTCAGGGAGATCTACGCCGCGGCCGACTACGCCACCGGATTCCTGGACGCGGCCTTGCGAAAGGCGGCCATTGACATCAATACAAATGTCGGACAACAGACCGCCTCGGCCATGAAGCAAGATCTGCCCGCCGGATTCGATGCGCAGACGCCACCTCCTGAGAACCTGTCATGTATGACGGCGTCGGAAACGCTCTTCAACCAGAATCCCAAGCCAGCCCCAGTCATCAAAATGCCCATGCTCCCCCTAACACGGTCAATGCTGCGGCACTGGAGCTGTCCAACGATTCTCCTCCACAAACCGACTTTGACTCGGCCGAGCTTACTCCTAGCGCCAGTGGCCAGTCCGAAGAAACGCAGCTTGTGGATCTGGACAGTCTAGATCTTGACTTTATGCAAGGACATGATGAGTTCGACTGGAACGCCGTTGCCGGTACCGAATTCGATGTCGATCAGTGGCTCCAGTTCCCCGGTGATGGCAGCAATGCCAAAGGTAACGACAGTGCCAAAGCAGGCGACGGTCCAACCGCCAAAATCTTTCACAACAATGATGCGAGCATCACAAAATTGATGGACGAAACACTCGACCTGGCCAGCCTCGATAATGACGGCGACATGGCCATGGAGAGCGAGGCAGCCGCCCAATTGGAATTAACCGTCTGAATGTGTTGAAACTGCTACATTCTGTGCATCTGAATCGTCATTTCATTTGCAGGAGGGACTTGGAATTCATTTTTTCTCGGAAGCTGCCTGGATCTTATTGTACTGGAACAATATTTGGTCGCGAAGTCTTGCAACTGGTGTACCGGAAAAGGTGTTTGGGGTTTTACTTGAGGATTGGAATGGGCAAGGGAAGGAATCTTGCTGCACAAGCGACTATGACTTATGATGGGGTTGAAATATTGAGTTTGCCAAAGTATCCAGTTCTCCTGACAGAGTCGAGGAAAAATAGTCAAGTCTATGAAACAAGTCCACTGGTGACTCGCCGTCCCGATACTATGACTACCTCTAATCAGGTCAACCATCCCAGGTTCCACCCTGGAATGCGGGAAGGAAAACATGCTGTCTCACGTAACCCCGCGATACTCGTCTCGTACTCGGTATTGGACGATTCGATGGACACGCATTCTGGAATTGCAATCTGTGGCAGTGGCTGTTCACAATGTCTTACTCCCAATAGCCCCCCTAGCTGCATGCTCCACGCTGCACGTTGATATTTCGTGCATGACGAAAGGCTTGCGTGATTGACAAGTTGTCCTGAGATTGCAGGGCCCCGCTTTGCCCCGTTTTCTCCGCAGCCTCGTCGGGACTGGTGGACTCTGGTGGACTCTGGCGGACCCCCTGAGTGCGGTACCTGAGCCCACGGCAAAACTGCAGCTCCTGCCCCCCGTCTTGTTTGCTTTTCCTCTCCTTCCCACTCGCAACTGCGTCAATCCGCATTGCAGACACTCCTTTGTTCCTCTCCTGATCCATTTGCTTCATCAATTCCGCCGTTCCTTTTCGGCTGCCCTCTTCTCTTTTCTCTTTCCTTGTCCCGTGACATCTTCTACCCTCCTTGTTTAGACCTGGGCTGTACTCCGTACTCGGTACGGATTAGTACGGCAACAAATTACAATTACACCCGGCCATTGACAGCCCGCCAACCCAATTACTAGCTGCAAGGACTAGGCACCTTCACTCCCACTTCTCTCCATCAGAATCGACCATGTGCATCGCTACTTCGAGTCGCGCCATCAACATTGCATCCTCCCCGGGACCATGAGCGGATCATGTCGTCGTCTCTGACACTGATTTGAACCGCAGCTCGATCGAATCGCACTTGTTCCGCCCCTGCCAAAGTCGGAGGCCTCGAGCAGACATGATGACGGACCCCCATTTTTGTTGAAGCCCAAAAGGCTTTCTCTGATTGTCCAGCAGCCCACGAGACATCGAGTCGATGACGAAATCTTTGCCCATTTGGGGCCGGCTACGGCCGTCGACGCCCTCAGCGCAAGCAATGGTGCACTACGAAACCACCTGGCAAGCGCATCTGCCGCGGAACGAGATTTTGCTATCCGAGCTGCCATAGCATCCCAGAGAATCTGGGAATGGGTCGACGAGCTGTCTGACTGGGATTGGCCTGCTATCGAGGGTGGCTCTGCTGGATTCGAGAACCCCAACAACACATCACGTAGATTGTCCTTCCAAGTCAGCGCACCCAAGACTGGCAGCGTTGAATACATTGGCAGCTTACCAGCATTGGAAGTTGCTCTGCACGAGAGAAGGATTGACGAAATATCGAGAGAAATGTCCGGCTTGGAGATTGAGGAAATCAAGACCCACGTTCTGGCGAACCACGTCTTGCCCTTGTCGAGACCCAACACCCCGTCTTCCCCATCTAGCAGAGAAAAATCTTCTACATCGACATATACCAAGATGGAAGATCTGTCCGTCATCGTCACGACCATCGTTGTCCAGACGCTACCGAATTTAGCCAAACTCGCACGCTTACTAAGAACATGGAGCATTCGACTTGGGGTTCTGCAGCGCATTCCAGCTCTGCTATATGCCATGGAAGACGCCCAAGTTGGCCTGAAGGCTGGTTGGACCGCCGTCTCGAAGCCGCTGAGAAGATCAATCCAAGTGGACGGCAAAGGCACAGTGGTTCAGAAGCCGACGTTGAAGAGAAGCGACTTTGAAGTCATGAAGAAGGTTCTAGTCAAAAAAGTCTCTGCGCCTGGCCGCATGCTGGATGCTATGCTTGATAGCCTGGAGGGCATGGAAGAGACACTTCCTGACAGCTGGCTGGACCGCATGGAGGCCGTCGAGTACAATTACAGCGACTGGGTTGCCACTTGCGAGAGGAAGATTCGGGAGACCGAGTGGTCCCGATCAGCCAGGAGTCGCAAACCTGTCGGGTCACCATCACCCCGGGATTTGAGTGATGTCGAGGAGAGCGTGGCGTCCTCGGCATCAAACGACTTTCCATCTGGCGACTCCGGTATTGCCATTACTCTACCGGTTCCGTTGAAGCCCAGTGGTGGACAGGCTATTCCCGTTGACGCACAAACGGCCGCGTGCGAAAGCAATGGCGAAAACGACGATGCACAATCACCCACCGGCGACGACTCTTCAGCCCGAAACATGGAGGCCTCGAACTTGGACGAGGATCGCGGGCCCGAGACCCCATCTGACCAAGGATCGTTTGATTCGAACCTCGCTGCAGATTCGTCCACAGTCGCAGACGATTCGATGCTTTTCCAGGACAAAAGCATCACACTGGAGCACGACATGTCGGGCGTCAACCGAACCATGTCAACGGTCGGCGAGGAAGATGAAGATGAAGAAGAATATGAGACAGACTTGCCCAAACTCCGCAGCAGTGTTCGGCGAAATAGTGGTGTTTCTGAAGGGTTCTCAATACTGCCTGAAGACACAAGTCGCTTCGATGTCTCATTTAGCGATGCTCCCGAAGTATCTGCGTCGCCAGTAGTACCCCGAGATCGCGTCCGTGAGCCCAACTTTGTCGACGACGACAGCCCTCCAAGCTCGCCGCCTCTGCAACTGGATCGTGAGACAACACCCGGCGAAGTCCTCGACAACCTCGACATCACTTCTAATCCGGAAGACGATGGATCCGTGTTCGACAAGACGCTAGTGGAAGGATCGTTCGTAGAAGACTTGGACGATTCCACGTCTGTATCTGAAGTGGCAGGACCGATGTTTCGAAGAGACAGTACTACCAGCGACAAGCATCTGCGTCAGCAGATCAGCGACATTATCGAGTCAATCCCCGCCAAGATCAAGCTGTCAGCAGAACCACCCGCTGTCAACCTGAACCCCCTGATCTGCAACTGCCACGGCTGAAGAAGAAGCCTTCCAAGGAGCCATTCAAGCGAAGCACTTCAAACTTGTCGTCTCGCACTGCTACGCCGTCGTTCACTTTATCACCAGCGAGAACGCGACCCCGACACACCAGAGGCCAGCCAGAAGTAAGAATCTATCATTTGTCCCGGAGCACTGGTGAACCGCCAATCAAGCTCTTTATCCGCTGTGTGGGTGAGCGCGGCGAACGTGTCATGGTCCGAGTCGGTGGCGGCTGGGCTGACTTGAGTGAATACTTGAAAGAATATGCCAGCCACCATGGACGTCGGTCAGCTGGCACAGACAAGGCAGCCAGGGTCGAAGTTCAAGATGTGCCTCGCAGCAGCAGTAACGCGTCGGGTCTGGCGTCGGGTTCTAGCCCGCTCATTCGCCCGGATTCCGCTGCCGCCACCGCCGCGGAGAAATCCCCAATGACACCACTTGACATCCGGAAGGCCAGAAGGAGTGTCGGTGCAGTCAATTACGACATACCAAGACCTCGCCCCAAAACACCAGCCACCAGCAGTCACCCTGCTGATGCGCCCTCGTCGGAAGACTCGCAGCACTCGAGGCCCAATTCCCGCCTAAGCTGGGCTGAGGATGACAGTTCCTTCTTGGGTCTTGCCGGGCCAACGGGCAAGAAGGTGGAGATGAGCGAGGAGAACAAGGCCTGGGTGGAAAGCGTCAAGGAAAGAGTTCGCCAGGTCAGTGGCGAGCGCAAGGTGTCACAACCTGAAGAAAGAAAACGGTTCGGTGAGCTCGGCAAGGTCGGTGGCACCAAAAGATTGTTTCGAAAGGGCGCAGAAAACGGCCCCCAAACCAATAAGTGATGCACGGAACGATGCCACTTGTACATCCCCCAAACTCCTCGACCAAAGAGAGTCCATCATCATCAGCTCAAACACAAACTTGCATGATACCACGCATAAGTCGCACCACGACCCGATGGTGTGAACGGGCCCCGAGGAATCACCGAAAGAGGAAGAATGGAGTTTCCGCGGCTTGCGTGTATTTCAAATTGTTGGGTTCCTGTTCTTGATTATAGTGTTTTGATCCTCAGGCTACTTACTACTATTTGAACATGGAATTTGCAGCATTATTACCGCATAATTACTTCTTGTTCCAGTAGCGAGTAGACTCCCTCGCTCGGCTGTCTCGCCTGGCAAGTCGAATGAAGAAGACACGCACAACACGCTCCGTTGGACCGCAAAAAGACACTAATCAGTCAAATCTACTTGGAACATGTCCCGCATAAACAAGGAAACGATGATTGCAGATTCAAAGCCTCTCCCATATGATGATGCGTGCGTAGTATAATGAATGCCCCGGCAAACTTGATCCATGTCTACTACACGTACCTCGGTCCACCCACCTGAAGGCCATGACGATGATGATTATCACTGTACACCAACCAGACTTGGCTCATAATTCACTGCTCTGACCGCACTGTCCAGCCTGCCACATCTTGACAGACTTGACAGTCATGCCGCGCTCATCGCCTTGGCCCCAGGTTGGCAGCCACTTGCTGGCAGCGTCCCAGAAGGTCCACTGGGCGTTTTTGGCCTTGTCGATCCAAGGCTTATCACCAACGTGATCCCTGGAATGAGAGCATCGTCAGCTTACGAGTGGACAAGAGGGACAAGAGAATGCAACAAGGGCGCGCGGGCTGGGCCATACAAGAACCAGCTGTTTTTGGCACCGACGGCGACATTGAGAATCAGGTAGAACTTCTGGTCAAACGGTGCATTGCCACTGGTGGCGTTGGACCGGGCCCACGGATTCGCCAACAAGGTCGAGTTTTCGGCCATGCGGGAGAAGCCGCCGAGGTCGTAGAGCGGCTGGTCGGGCTTGAAGCCAATGAAGAGGATCTGATGGATGCGGCTGTCGATGTAGAAGTAGATGTAGTTCCGTGTCCACTGCATGCCGTACGTGTGGAAACCGGTCGAGTAATCACCGCGGCGCAGCTTCTTCGCCTGCGTCGTTCTCCAGTAGCCGTCCTTCTCGGCGGTGGGACCTGCGCCGCGAAAAGCGAGAGCAACGAGTTAGTCTCAATGTTTTGCCAGGAATTCCGGCGCGTGCCATGGTTTCCAGTGTGCTTCTTACCCCAGTGCAGAGTGCTGTAGTAGTAGTTGCGGCCGCCTTCGGGATAGTGGCGGGAGTTGCCGCGCGACTCCATGATGTCGATCTCGCCGCTCCGAGGCCATGGGCCGTAGACCGAGTCCTCGGGCATCATCCCTGGACGCGAGAGAGAAGGTCAGGCGGGGAGGAGGGAGCCCACGATCGGGTGAGGAGAACTCACAGATGGCGGGCCAGATCCAATCGCCCTTGGGCAGCTTGGCGACGACCTCGACCCTGCCGTACCGGATGCTCTTCTTGCCCTTTGTGGACAGGCGCGCGGACCGGACGGGGGGATCATGGACCCCTTTGTGGGATCCGAGGTCGCCGTGCACGACGAGTTGGCCCTGCCCGTGCAGCTGCCGTCCCTGGTCAGGTCGAGCGTGTAGTTGGCGTACAGCTCGTGGTTCGTGATGGGCGTCGTCTGATTGGTGAGGGTCGGCACGATGTGCAGCCCGTCCGAGTCGACGTACGAGTTCCTCTCGTCGGTCGTGGTCCAGTCGAAACTGCCGGAGCCGAAGCCGTCGAGCTGCACTTCGTGCGACCAGACGGTCCTGTCCAGCGTGGCAAAATCGTCTCGGTAGATGAGGCAGTACTGGGCACGTCGCGGGGTGAGTCGAGGGGTTCGGGGGAAAGTTGATGAAGAGGGACCGAGCCGCAGGACGGGCGAGAAGCGAAGCGAAGCCGCTCTGGGCAAGTAGGGGCAAGATGGATGGATGGATGGATGGATGATGATGACTTACGGATCCCTCCCTGTACGGCCAGACCATGAAGAAGCCGACCACACCCGCGAGGATGAAGCCGAGCACCATGAAGCCGCGAACAATCCAGTTGTTCCGCTTGGCCTTGTTCATGGCGGGGTCTGACAGCCACGGCTTCTCATATGCCCCGCGCAAGCGGTAGCTCCTGAATCTTCGTTTGGACGCAGCGTCCGACGATGATGAGTCGCGGCTCGCGGCGGGAGATGATGGGACGGCGGCTGCCGAGCCCGGAGCCGTGGAGCCGGCGTCGAAGTCGCTGCTGCCCACGACCTGGACGGCTCTGCGCGTGGCAGCAGGTGAGCTGCTGCTGCTGCTGCCTGACTGCTGCGGCATCTCGACCGTGTCTTCCTGCTTGTTCCAACGTCTTGGCGCTGTGCTCGTCTGCAGCAGCTGAGCGAGGTTGATGGATGGGACGGGGCGGGAATTTGAGAGCGAAACCTGAACGCGGGATTATAGATGCAGCCGCCGTGGACCATTCATGTCGAAAAACGCCCCGAAATTCGCCGGAGCAATTCGATGCTGCTGCTGCTGCTGCTGCTGCTGGCTGAGAAAACCTTGGCTGCCTTTATTGGGTTGCACGCGACTGACTGCCCAGGGACCAAAAGTAAAGCTTGGCTCTGCATATCCAGGTTGCCGCAATCTTCATCACATCAAATTTCATCACGGGCTACTCCGTACAAGCTGCGACGGGCTGCACCATGCCGGACCCGCAACGCCCCCGGCCAGTTGTTGGCCACGATAACCGCCGACCGAGGTACGGAGCTGCATGGTACATGACACGCCCCTTGGAATTCTTGGGAAGAGAAAATGCCCCTCCGCCCCTGCCCCTGTCCTGGATCGCGGCGGATGCCATGCTAGGCTAAATAAATCTTTTGAGGCTGCATCGGCGGCGCGAACCCACGAAAACGCGCACACAGACAAACAAAGTGCTGCTTGGGGTGACCACAACTACAAAAACTCGGCATTTTGGTTGCAACAAGCTCATCATGCACAACGGAATCCGTTGGGACAGTCACCATGAATCGTAGTCCGAATTACTCCGTACATGTCTATGTACAGCCCACAAAGACCCAATGCGACCGATGCTACCCTGATCCCTGACAAAAGGCCCCTGGAAGTGAAGTCAAAGGTGGCAAGGGGCCGGATACGGGTCATCCATGCCCATGCAAGTTGTCAAGTTCGCTGCAGCTGTGTCGCATTATTGACAGGCAGTGCGCGTGCAAGCATCTCTCTCCCAAGGGACCGACCACCCTGCATCCTTGCATCCATGATGCAGACGACAGGCCAGCCTTCCCACCACCGAGCCATCACGTTGGAGGACGGGTGCCGGACGGTGCCAGCTGAGCCCCCAAACAAACAAGAGCACGCTCCTATTCGAGAATCGAGACAAAGTAGGCGCCTCGACGCGGTAGTGGCGCCGCCAGCTCTCCGATGCCCCCGAAACACGCGTGTTCAGGAGATTATCTAGAAGGGGAAGGCGGCAGAAGCTCGACGCCAACGCCCGATTCGCCGCGTGAAATAACACCAGTCCGGTTATCGTAGGGTGGGTTTTGAAATCGACGTTTCTGCTGACAATCATGCTGCAAGCTGAAGTTGAGCAAGGATCAAGATGGCACTTCAGCTCAGGATCAGGGTTGCAGAGGGCCGGTCTGTTATTTCGCGAGACCATCAGGGCGGCTCGTGAACTTCTGTCCGAGAAGAAAAGGGAGAAAAAACCAATAAATCTCGTCATCCGAAAACCCATCCACCCCCCAATCGTCCCATCCTCCAACCAGATGGCGATGGGGAAGCTGTCACGCCAGCTTGCTGACGACTGACGACTTTCCAGCCGCATTACGGAAGACTATAGCTACATCTGTGCCTAAACCCAAAAATCGATATGTTAACCCTACAAGGCGTGTACGCGTTAGACCCAATATAGTTATAGATGTAATTAAGCAATATAATAATAGACTATATAGTTAATTCTTCTTTTCTTCTTTTCTTTAGTAACCCTTAAGTATATATATATACCTATATAGACTTATATAATTTCCTACTCTTCTTTTTTACTATATTCTACTGTTTTTTTAGTATAAGAATATTAAATATTTTTATTTAAATATTTTTATACTTAAAAAACATATAGAGTAAAGCTATATAGCTTTATATAGGTTTATATCTATTTACTAATGTTTTTTAAGTTAGTACCTATATAACCCTTTACTTCCCTATTATACCCCTATATAAATATTTATATAATATTTATAAATAAAATTATATTTAAAATCACACTTCTAATAAAATTTAATAATATTAATCTTCTTATAAATATAATAACTCTTAAATATAATACTATAAATAAGGGTAAGACTATATAGTTTTTTTAATTATAAGAGAGTATATAATAAGAAAAGCTACTATATTATTCCTTAAAATGCCTCTTACTATATATTATAATTATCTATAGACTATTATAAATACTTATAGGTTATAGTTAAAATATTTACTTAAGTTTTAAAAAGTTTTTAAGTAAGGTAAGATAGTTACTTTAAAGCTTAAATATAAATATATATAATTAGCTAATACTCTTATTAAATACTTATATAGGACTATATATATTAGTTAAGATAAGTATATAAGCTATAGTAAGGGTAATAGTGTTTTTATAAATTATATATTTTATAATAGTATTTCCCCTAGCTATATAAACTATTATAGTACTAGGTATATATTAAAGTACTCTCTTATTACTCCTAGCCCTAGTAAGTACTTATATAAAGCTTTATAGATTTATACTAATTATTATAGCTTTAACCCTAATAAAAAAACATAAGTTATTAGATAATAACCTATTTACTAATAAAAGTAGTAGTTAATTAAAATATATAAAATATAAAGCTAGAGATAATATAGGTATAAGCTTAGGTAAGAATATACTAGACTATATAACTACTTTTAAGCTTACTTAGCTCTAATAAATAGTAAACTTACTTAGATAGCTTACTAACTATATTAATATAGTTTAAAACTAATTTATATATAACTATATATAGGTTCTTTAAAGGGTAACTTTAGCTTAAGCTTTAGGAAATATTTTTTTTATATTAAAGCCTATATAAAGGTATAAATATACTTATAAATCTTTATATAAAAATAATATTCTAGTTATATATACTTATTTAAATATACCTATAAATGCTTATAAATATCTATAAAGATGTTTTATTATATATAATTATAATATAACTAACTATATAAATAATAAGGGGTATATATATATATTTATTTACTTCTATAGAATATTATAAGTAATTTCTCTTCTTTCTATATACTATAATAAAAATACTATAACTAAAAGCAAACCTTAAGCCTCTATATAATAATATATATACTTTATATATATCTAGAAGTAAAGTTATAAGAATTATATAAGAATTAAAATTATAATATAATATAAATATTAGCACCTAAATACTATATAAATCCTTATAAGCATAGGGATTAATACACTAGAAAAGAAGCATTATTACTAAAGAATTATATACCTATTTTTATTTTTTATTTTTTTATAAGTGCTTAAAAGATAAGTATATTCTTTTATAGCTTTAAGATAAGGGATTTATAATTAATTTATAATAGCTTATTAAGCTATAAAAGGAAGTAAGGATTTATTACTAGTAAAGCCTAGAAATAATTAACCTAGTAATTTCTTATGCCTATACTTTTTTTAATAGCTATCTTTAAGTATTATTAATCTTAAAAGGCTAGGGTTAAAATTATCTATATATATATATAAAATAGTAGTATTATATTATCTTATAAGATACGCTATACTCTTTATATTATAAGATTATACCTAATAATATTCTTAAGCACTAGGGTAAATCTTAGATTCCTTAATAAGATTTTACTATTTTAGGGCCTAACTAGCTATAGTTAATTAATATATATAATAAGCTTAAACACTAGGGTTTTAAGATCTATATAGGTATTAATACTTACTTATAATATATTATATAGTTTTACTATAGAATATCCGCTAATATAAGCTAGAGCACTACTATTTAGTATATTAATATGCTTTAATAATATAGTTATATACCCTATATCCTTTAATCTAATTATAGTAAAGAGATATTACTACTCTATAGCTTACACTACTTTTTATCTAGGACTTATATAAAGATATATAATAATAAATAAGTGCCTATTAGCTTCTTAGACTATTAGTTCTTTAGTAAAAGTATTTATAATACCTAAATTAAGAGCTAGTAGCTTTAATTAAGTAAAGGATAAGCTATTTTTTAGTAAGTTAGTATTATAATAGCCTATTTACTTCTATTTTATTCTCTTACTAATATATTCTAGAAATACTTTAGTAGCTATTAGATAATAGCTATTTTAATTATAGTTTAAAGGCTAATTATATTATAATCCTTTTTATCTATATAGATATTATCTAATAAGAGCTTATTAAGTTTATATATATATAAAACTTATATTATATCTATTATTAAGTAAATTAACCCTATATAAAGAGTAGTTAGCCTATAGTACTATATTATAACCTTAACAATATAGCTACTACTAACTATATAAAAGAGATACCTATAGATTACTTTTAGACTTACTTTAACTTACTTAAATATAATATTAAGGATATTAATAAGTTTTTACTAGATACTATAATATAAGTATATTAATATTTAATTTAGGAATTAATTAGTAGCTTACTAGAATATCTAAAAACCCTAATTATCCTTAGCTAGATAAGTACTAGTTATTATAGTTAAAGTTATTTAAGTATAAGCTTAAAAATATAACTAGAGCTTAGTTTACTTAATCCCACTCTTAATAGGTAAGATTAGCTTATTTAAATACTATAAGACTAAGGAATTAAAATTAATAAACTATAAAAGAAGCTAGATAAGGAGCTAGAGAAGTAAAAGTATTATATAACTATAATCTATTCTATATTACTTTATAATTATATTTTCCTATATATAACTATATATAATAATAGGATATATAGCTAATGTTTTAGTAGCCTATACCTTCCTATATACCTATTTAGCTATAGTGGTTTTAGTTATATTTTCTTATATAGACTATTCTTTAAGTATATCTTTAATAAGTATACTAGGACTTACTATATTATCCTTAATATTAGAGAAATTAGGGAAATTATCTTTAATATTTCCTATATAAGCTACTATATATATTAATAAATCTATACTAGCCTCCTTCTTTAATAAATACTCCTTTTTAATAGGCTAAGGGAATAAAGGGTTAGTTATTTACCTTTTTCTTTTTATTATAGCTAGTTTTACTTTTACTTTCTTCTTCTCCTTAATTATATATACTTTAATATTTATATATTTCTTTAGCTTCTTTTCTTTAATACTAAATAGGTTATTATTTTCCTTCTTCTTTTTTACCTAGAAGAATATAAGTATATACTTATATAAAGGGTTAATCTTTATACTATATACCTTAAGTAAATCTAATATAGACTTTATTTAGAGTATACTAAAAAGGTAAAAAGAAATTAAATTTAGTGCTTTATATATATAACTAGTAATAACTTACTATTTAATACTATAGAATAATTCCTAGTCTCTAGCCTATTTAGCTAGGTATTATAGTATAGTAAGATAATCTTTATACTATAGCACTAGATAATACTTAAAAAGTATTATAACTTTAAATACTATCTTTAGAAATAAAGGATTATATTATATAATAAAGAAACTAAGTTTATTACCTATTTATATAGTAATATAGTAAAAGAAAATTATAAGTTTATATAGCTATATAGTAAGCCTTCTTTAGTTTTTAATTATACTAGCTAATTAATAGCTATTTTCTTCTATAATAGCTTATTAAAGTAATTACCTATATATACTAGTATTTAAAGATAGAGAAATAAGCGCTTATATTAGTTTTCTTTTAATCTTTATTATTTAAGGACTATTACTAGTTAAATTAATTATCTCTAAGTTATTATTTATAGTTATAAGTATTAATAATTATATTTTAACTAGATTAGCTATATTTAGATTTATAAGATAAGTTCTATAAAATAAATAAAGAGTCTAGTCTAGATTAAGATAGTATAAGACTCTATAGGAAAATCCCCTTAGTTTATATATATTAGAATCTATTATATAGGCTATATAATAATACTATATAATAAGGAATAAAGTAATCTAAGTTTTTTCTATAAAATACTAAGAAAAGTTAATTTTTATATATATAAACTTTACTCTATTACTTTACTAATACCCCTATTATAGGCCTATTACTATAATATATTACTAATTATATTTTATTATAAAGGTATAATAGTCTATAAAATCTTATTACTTAGTAGTTAATTCTTAGATAAGGCAGTATACTACTATTTAGCTTTATCTATAGAATATTAGTATAGATTAAGATTAAAGGTAGTATATATACTATTATAAGTATAGTTAAAACCCTATAAGGTATATATATAATTTATATATAATCCTAATATAATTAAATCTAGCTTAATATATCCTTTAAAGACTTCTTTTCCTTATAAATATTTATTATAAGGCTAATTATATTTATAGCTAAAGATATAAATTAGTATTATATTAGAATTTTAGGATTATAATATATTTAATTAGGGAGTTTATAATCTCCCTTATTATAACTAGTTATTTAGTTATAGGAGCTACTAGGGTTTATATAAGTACTTTATATCTTAAAGTTATACTATTTAAAGAAAAGATATCTTTATAAGCGCCTAAGTAGTTAATTCTAGATTACTTTAGGGTTATTTAAATGCTATAGAGACTATTAAAAGCTCTATATTATTAATTAATATTATAGTAATATATAGGAGGAAAAAAGTTACTTTAACAAAAAAATTAGATATTATACAAATATATACATTTAATAAATAAAATATACAGACACGCTAGGGTAGCTCTAGTTACGAAAATTTTTGGATTTTAGGTTTAGGCACAGATGTAGCTATAGTCTTCCGTACGCATGATCCCATTAGCTTGACTCGGCGCCCGGCATTTTCGTATCACGGGCCCTTGTTCATTTGCCAGAAAAGACGGACGCCCAGATATGAATTTTCGGGTCACTGCCGGAGCTAAAATCCAGGCCGGCCATGAAAGCCCAGCCCGATTAGACCAGAAACGGCTAGGCTTGCCTCCAAGGAAGGGCTGGCTTGGCCAATTGTACAATTTCACAAGCGCTCAAAACGCAGGCGTATCATGTGTCTACTATGCCAAGAAGTCCCGTCGCTCAACCCAGCGATAACACACACTAAGAACGATTAAGGCTTAGCCTTCACCAAGTCCACCGGAGATGTGACTTTGTGTTTTCGCTCTCGTAGAATTGCTCTCTGGATAAACCCGGCTTGTACAAGACCCGGTGGACTTGACTTTGTCCGGCGGAAACGCCGTAACCCCTAGTGATGATGAGCATGTCCTTGCCATGTCCTTGTCGCTATCATCATGCGATGGCAAGGACTTCCACCGCTACGGCATCTCTTCCATCTCAATGGTATCACCCTCTATCTTAGCGTAGTTGTGATAAGCCTTCATCCCATCCCGTCCGTGATAAGCTCGAGGCCCGTACATAGGCATCCGCCAACCTTGCTTGACAAGGTTGCAGAACGGCATGGTATTCGCGCAACACAAGGGGGTCAAGCCTAGTCAAGGGTCGCGAACTGTATCGTAGCTCGTATACGAAGCACGGCGGTGACTTGAGAAACGCTCATGGGGGAATTCGAAATCAAAGTCCAATCCGCCAAGAACAAGAAGCATGCCAATATTTTAAGTTTGTTGGGCAGCCAGACCGCCAGACAGCCAGACAGCCAGACAGCCAGACAGCCAGACAGCCAGACAGCCGGACAAGGATCTATTCTTAGCCCCCGGCAAGTATGATAGGCGGCACGCGGCAGGTGTCAATGATGGTTATCGGGTTCGTGTAGGTCCGTAGCTGAAACGACCATGGCAGGACAAACCGACAGCAGCAAGGCCTCACTTGCATGAGCATCCGCATGTCGGTCTGGGGGCCGCCAAGCCAACTCGAGTTGAAAGGATTTCGTCGTCCAGGAACTTGACCGATGCGGGCTGGGGTCGGTGAAAGTCTTAGCAAGTTGTGCCTGAGAGTGTGGATCCTCTATTTTGAGAGGAATAGAGAAGGAAAAAAAAAAAAAAAAAAGGTCATTCTCGGCAAGTGGGTATCAAATAGTAAGCTTCGTCCGGGACAACGAGTCAAGGTCGTATTGTGGCGCCGAAGGGGCATATTTTTACCGACCGGCTACTCGACAAAGAACGGCGGTAATGTAGATTGCGAGGGGGAAAACTCGTATGTAGTAGGCCTCTTCGTCTGAGATCATAGTTGTCCTCTTCCTTTCTGCATCCATTTGTCATGCCGGTTCGGACCATGGAATTGCAGAGCTCCATCGGCTAATTTACTCGACCGGATTTGTTCACACTCCGTGTGCGACACGATCTGAACATCTCGGTTCTGACAATAAGTCGCTGTGTGAACCGCATTTCTCTTTACATATTCGGTGTGCTGATTTGAGAATATTGTTTGATATTCTTGGAAAAGAACGGGTTCAAGAGGGGCGCGCGTCTATTCTGTATCCCGACAAATTTTAATTTTTTTGACAAGAGAGGGAAAAGAACTTATACTAGAGAGACAAACTGCCGTCTGACGTTTGACGTCTGACGTTTGACATCTGCCATTTGGCACCAAGGCACTTCTTGCTCCCTAGTAGCACTTGCCAAACAACCAAGTGGTGCTTTTGTCGATATAATGGCGTCTCCGGCTCCGTCGTCGCACGGATTCGAAACTCCCATTGCTAGGAACAGATCTTTTGCTACCATCTCTGGCCTTTCAGATGAGTTCCACGCATCGAGGTCCGGCCATGTCACGCCGCAGGCTCACTATGACGATGAGTTTCGATTCAGAACGGTATGTCGCGGGTCGCGGGTTGAAAAGCTTGGGTCGACGCATTGTTTCGTGCTAACATGTGAGCAGATGGTTACCTATCTGCATAACAGAGCGGCGGCAAGTGGGTGGATGCCCTCGGCGTCGATGATGTCTGTTGGCGATTGCTCCGGTGTGCTGCTGAGGCGGTCTCGAGGCAATTATATCACGGCCCCGAACCCATTGAATCACGCCCTTCTCGAGGCGGTAATGAGACTGAATCTCAATGTGGCCATGACGATGAGACCACAGATGCTGGACGGCATTTTGGTCTCGTTGACACCAGGACAGACGGAGCTCAAGTTCAAAGACGGCTCTCAGATTCAGGTCCTTGACTCCATGACTTTTGCGCAGCCTGCCACGGTCAAGAAGTTTCAGTATGCTTGCGTCTTCCGACAGGAGCGACTTGTTCTGGTGTGGCATGACGACCTTGCCAACATAGTCCCTCAAGTGACCATGATTGAGGAGAAGCTACTGTCGCTGGTACGTGGCACAGGCGGAAAAGCCCGCTCTCGGAAAAATCCATGGGCGAATCGATTGCTGACGTTGACTTGTAGGTCTGGGGAGAGAGCAAGCTTCCTTTAATATCCTGCAAATGCCCAGTCGCGCCCCGTCGTCCATCATGCTGCCATCCGGCATATCGAGTCCGATGGGAACAGCCACGCCAGCCATGGCAATCTCCTCCCCGGTCTCCTGACGCGAACAAACAGCGGCGAAGATGTGTTGGAGAAGCATGCTGCCATGGACCGCCCAGAGTCTGTCGCCAGACCTGTGGTGCGCGCATCAGCATTCTTCATCGGCTGTGCCACGTGTCTGTCCATTGTCTTGCTCATAGGAATATACATGGGCAAGCTGATCACAGAGTGCATCCTCGCCAACAACTGGACGCGGATGGCTCTGATCGCCCCCGTCCCGCTGTTGATGTGCGTCTCGCTATTCTTCTTCCAGGTCATCCTTACCAACCTGTTCCAAATGATTGGGCCCATCGGCGGCATGAGCACCAACTCGCGATACTTCTCTGCCCATAAGCCCTGCTTGCGCCGAGCGTATGCCGATGGCTTCACCCCCAAAGTGACCGTCCAGATGCCCGTATACAAAGAGGGCATGGAATCCGTCATCATCCCTACAGTTCGCAGTCTGCAAGCCGCCATGTCCCACTACGAGTCTCACGGCGGCTCCGCCAACATCTTCATCAACGATGACGGTCTGCGCGCGGGACTGACAGAGGAGGAAGTACAGCAGCGCAGAGACTTTTACACGGACAATAGAATTGGCTGGGTCGCTCGTCCCAAGCACAACGGCGATGAAGGCTTCGTGCGCAAGGGAAAGTTCAAGAAGGCTTCCAACATGAATTTTGCTCTGAACATTTCGCAAAAGGTAGAGGCGTACATGCAGGAACGTGCTGATGCAAGATTGGCCGACAAGGAAACCAACATGATTACGGAAGAGGAAGAGGAAGAGATGTATCAGGATGCCTTGAGCCGCGTTCTGGAGGAGAACCCGCTGGCCTGGGCGGACGGGGACATCCGCATCGGCGAAATCATCCTGCTTGTTGATTGTGACACTCGAGTGGTACGTGCCGTCGATGGCATCAATTTTTTCCCTACAGCATTAGCTTGATTTCATGGTCCTTGACTATTAACACGTTTCTTGGATATGACAGCCCGAGGACTGTTTCCTGTACGGCGCTGCGGAGATGTTCCTGTCTCCCGAGGCAGCTATCGTGCAGCACTCAACCGGTGTCATGCAAATCACGCATGACTACTTCGAGAACGGCATCACATACTTTACCAACTTGATTTACTCCTCGATTCGGTTCTCCATCGGCTCAGGAGAGACGGCGCCGTTTGTCGGACACAATGCTTTTCTCCGATGGCAAGGTAAGCAAATATGAAGAGAAAGTGCCACCTACTATTTATTGTTCCCGCCAGAACTGACAGTTGTACTTCCCCCAAGCTGTCCAAGACGTCGGAGTTGCCGAAGAGAGCGGCTATGTTCCTTACTGGTCCGAGAGCCACGTCTCCGAAGACTTCGACATGGCCCTGCGCCTCCAGATGGCCGGAAAC
This sequence comes from Epichloe scottii, assembly GCA_021950295.1. Taxonomy (NCBI): domain Eukaryota; kingdom Fungi; phylum Ascomycota; class Sordariomycetes; order Hypocreales; family Clavicipitaceae; genus Epichloe; species Epichloe scottii. Next base: position 3,144,595 of record CP083247.1, on the reverse strand, counting down.
GTGGTTCGCATCGCCGACTATCACGACAATCTCTTCAAAGAAGGCGTGTCACTTACCATTTACGACGAGATCAATCGCTGGCAAAAGTATGCATACGGCGTCAACGAGATGATCTTCCACCCCTTCCACCGGTGGTACAAAGGCCCCTTCACCCCGCTCTTCTACACCTTCATCACGTCCAACATCATGCTGTCGTCCAAAATCTCCATCATGGCATACATGTGCTCGTACTATGCGCTCGGCTCGGCCCTCTTCCTCACCACGCTCAACTACTTCCTCGTCGGCTGGTTCAGAGACGACCTCACGTCGTGCTACCTCACCTCGTGGAACGTCTTCCTCTCCCTGGTCGTCGTGTTCAACGCCTCGGGTTCCGTCGCCCTCGCCATCGTCCGCTACCGCAGCGGCGAGAAGCCTTTGCTCAGGGCGCTGCTGGAGAACTTCAAGTGGATGCCCATGATGACGGTCTTCTTCGGCGGCATCTCGTTCCACGTTTCCAACGCGATCCTGGCGCACCTGTTTCACGTGGACATGCAGTGGGGGTCGACATCCAAGGAGAAGGAGGACAGCAACTTTTTCCAGGAGATGCCTCGCATTTTCAAGACGTTCAAGTACATGTATCTGATACTCTTGCTGCTCGCGGGCGGCATGGTGTACCTGGGGGCGTTTGCGCCACCGGATTGGGCCATTGACGACCTCACCGTGATTGTACCGCTGGCGATTAATGTGGGCTTTCATGCTTTGGTTCCATTGGTGCTCAATCCCAGCTTGATGATCTTCAACTATTAATTTTTTTCTTTTCCCTTTTTAATCGCATTCCATGTAGGTATCTGCTGACTTTCAATTTGCTGAGTTGGCCGGGTCCTTTTTTTATCTGCTCACAATTCTTGCTTTTTGGTCTGGACCTTGAAGACGTTCTGGAAGCGCAGTGGGGTTCGTTTGGATAATTTCTATTTCTTGTCAGGCGCGCACGCGGAATGGACGTAGATAGAATGTGTGGATATAGACGGAGCTTACTTGGTACCTATACCGATCAAATAGAGCTGAGTTTTCCCGGGACAATGCGGTGCTACCGTATAATGTCTGGTGCTGCGATGCACATCAGCTGATTGATATGAGCATGGGAGCTGGAGACATGCAAATCTTGGCACATGCGATATGACAGCTCCTGCACAACGCAATTCAAGGACACAGACCCACGGGATCAGCATCAGGAACCAGATGAGATGGAGAAAAGAGTTCTTCACCCCGGGCCGGCCAAGCCAAGGCAAGGCATAGCCGAGACACGCCAGCCAGCCAGCCTCGACACTGGAGAGGCACATGCCCTTCCGTGGCAAGACGTGAAGTTTTGAAAACGAGGGCCGTAGCCATCCCTCTTTGGCTTGGGCGAATTAGACATATGACGCCCTTGGAGCGGGAAAAGTTGCCAACCTCATTTGTCGCATCCAGGCGATTGATTCCTCGTTGTGTGAGATGTGGTGGGTTTTCGCCGTTCTGTCCCATCGACTTGATTTTCCCGAACTTCCCGTGGTCTGGCCAGTGGCCGGCGACACGACCAGGTTCCTGTGGATCCTTGGCAAAGGGCCAATGCTGTGCGAGCACGCGACTGGACGGACCTCTTACCCCATCTTTGCTCCCATCCAAGCTTGATCCAGACATCACCAACCCATTGCAGCTCTCCGACGAGCCTTAACTCCCGGCCTTGGACAACCTCCATCGCCGCTCTTCAATCTAACCATCGACGAGTCGATAAAGCCCTGTGCTGCTTTGAGCGATGGGTCCATTTAATCGCATCCGCGCCTCCTCTCGCCCGCCAGCCCGCCTCCCTCTGACGCCCAGCAGCCTCCTCCGACTACGTAGCTTCAGTCCTCCATTCCATAGTCGTACTCTTCTGTCTCTTGTCGGGACTTGCCATTCCCACCACAGCCCTGTCCATCTTTGGGTGCTCGGAATGGGCACTAGTCGCTGAATTGCTCAATCGCCGATCCATCAATCTGTAGGTCAACCCTCTATTCTGTTGCCCCGTCTTTTCTATCCTTTCCGTGCATTCAAGGAGCTAGAACAAGATGATTCCCTTGAGCACATATCATCTGACACCTTGCGCACTGGCCCAAGGCTTGTGATGCAATTGTCTGGGAGAAAGTTCTCTTCTCTCTTTATATCTTTCTTTTCCCCCTTCGCTCGGCGTGTCTTTGTCGCTCTTGTTCCTTCTTGTTCATTGTCGTGAATCGTGATTGTCCATCATGAGATTTCAATTGCTCATACAAGCGACTGTAGTCAGTCTCGCGCTGGCTCTTGTCCCGGAGAGCCGCGAGGTTCGATATCGAAACGCCATTTCGCACACAGCCGGTCAATCAACTTCTAGCGACGTTGCTCGCCATGCGGTAAATATGGACGAGAAAGTCGGTCTTCATGGGGTGTCGCGTTTTGGGAGGGCGACTACCGCCGGCTCACTATCGGCGGTCCCGAGTAGTAAAGCGTCTAGCCAGTCCTTCACCTACTCGACCAAGGATCCCAACAAGAGAAACTGGATCGGCATCTACTCCTCCAGTGGCGGCGGCCCAGATGACGAGAAATACAACCAGGACTCATTGTCGTGGGATTACGCTCCTGATTCAGAGGGAACCGTGGAGCTGTCCGCCGCCAACCTGCCTCCCGGACAGTACAAGGCATACTTGCTCGCCAACGAAGGCTACAGGTGGCTGGCTGAGCCGGTCGAATTCACGGTCTCCGGTCCATGGGGTTCTGTATCCGTTAAGAAGAGCGAACCTGCGCTCACGTTCGAGTACAAGACCCCTCATGCCGACTCGAACAACTGGATCGGGATCTTTCATTCCTTCGGAGGCGGACCGGATTCGCAGAGACGTGTCGAGGACCCCTTGGCTTGGGCCCATGCCCCGGATGAGAGTGGGACTGTCACGGTCAACACCACCAAGCTGCAGGCTGGCTTGGCCTACAAAGCCTATTTTCTTGCCAAGGGCGGATACAAGTGGCTTGCTAATCCAATCGAGGTCTTTACTCCCGGACAAGGCAAACTCGCTTTCATCACGGATGCGATAAAGACCCACAATGCCCGTCAGGGCGAGCCCTTCGAAGCTACGATTCGCGGGATGCTCGAGAACCCTCCCGATGGAAACAGCAAATTCGCCAAGGGCAAGAATCTGAATTCTGCGGACTCGCAGACCAATGGCTGGGTAAAGGTATCGACCGATGGAATTATTTCCGGCATACCACCAGCGTCAGCCGTAAACACCACGCTTTCTGTTGAGGCCCTCGCATCCGATGGATCCACGACGGAAATGAAAATCACGATCCCGGTGGTCCAGAAAAACAAGCCCCTCGTCGAGGAGCTGACTGTCGTGTCATTCAACCTCTGGTTTGGTGGCACTCAGGTGAAGGACTATCACGCCAAGCAAATTCGTTTCATCGCCAACAGCGGCGCCGATATTGTGGGACTTCAGGAGAGCACGGGAGGTCATGCTATCCGCTTGGGCAAGGCTTTGGGTTGGGATTACTGGCAAGGCAATGACGTTGGAATCATTTCTCGCTACCCCATGGTGAAGATCAACGACCCTATTGAAGCGGCAGGGTCAGTCCGCATCGCCTTGGATCGAGGACACGAACTCAACTTTTGGAACTGCCACCTGGGCTATACGCCATACGGCCCGTACGACTTCTGCTTTGACCACTTGAAAGAGGAGCAGGTGTTGGAGAATGAGGCAAAGTCGAGACGTACCCCGCAAATCAAGAACATCATGAGCCAAATGCATGATCAACTGCTCGACTCGAACCAGTACCCCGTCATTTTCACTGGCGACTTCAACGCACCATCGCATCTTGACTGGACAAACGCGACCAAGGAACTTCACTGTGGAACTGGATACTTCCCGTGGCCCACCTCGAGGCACCCCGTCGATGCAGGCTTGATCGACTCGTTCAGGGAGATGCACCCTGACCCACTGGCCGAGCCAGGCTTTACGTGGTCGCCCATTTACCTGGATAACGATGGTCGACGTGAGCCCGAGGACCGCATCGACTTCATCTATCACAAGGGCCTCGAGACGCTATCCTCGGAGACCATGATCGTTGGCCATCCAAGAGCAGAGCCCGACCACTACAACAACGAGTGGCCATCAGACCACGCGGCAGTACGAACCGTCTTCCGAGTCCGAAGAGACAGCTTCGCGGAAGGCGGCAACTCTCACGTGCTATGGGGCGTGCTCAGTGCCATCATTGCAGTGACAGTAGGGTGCGCCGCGTGCATTGGCTGTGCTTGGAATCGCCGTCGCAAGGCCAAGAAAGATCCCTTGGACGGAAAGGAGAGTGAATGTGAATCCAGCGAAACATCTGGACATGTTTCAGCAGAAAACTGAGGATTAGACGCGAGGAGGGGGTGGGGGGAGGACTTTACTGCATTTTACTTGCGTTCATTCTGGGCAAGGAGTTTTGGAACACTGAATCATTACTATATTGCATTTGGAATGCATTTGACGGCATGCAAACGGCGTTGTATATACTTTGATGATGACGATGCGATGGATTTTGCTATCATGCACGACGACTGCAAGGAAACTTTGGGTAAGCGTACACGACAGGCTTTGTCTATTTTGGAAATAAAAAGCTCATTTCCGTGCCTCGAATTTTGACATACTTCCCAAACAAGCCCTTGGTGCGCATACGCATCCGCAAATGAAGAAGCCTGGCGGGAGGAAGGATGATCTGACGGGCAGGGAGCGGGACGGACCAAAAGATGGTGTTGTCATGGCGAAGACGGTGTGCACGCCGGAGGAGGTCGTGGCACGATTATTGCGCGGAGACGGGGTTGGCTGGCAAGGATGTGGTTAATGAGGGAGGGTGGAATGGAACAGTTGCGGAGGCGGCATGCCGGACTTTTGCACCACTGATGCGCGCGCGGTTGACATCAATTGCTCTTTCTCTTCCTATCAATCCTATGGTCCAGTCTACTCCGTAATGACCATCTGATTATGGACCTCTCCGCCCGAATGTGCCGCACTCCTGCACAACAAGGTATTACGGAAAATCCACCAGCCATGACACTTCTATACAATAGAGAGGACTCTCCTTGGCAGTCTTCCTCGAGAAGCAGCGACGACAACGCTCGACACAATCCCCTGGGCCGGTGCCAGAATAATCATGGTGCCGCTGAAGGGACGCTCTGATGTCAGGTCGGTGAGGTGTTTGAGGTTTCGTCCTCGACTGAAGAGGGACTGAGGAGGAGATGGTATGGGTTTCTGGCGTTGTAAACTGCTGGTTAATCAAGTGAATGTAGTGCGCCTACGCATCGATGACGAGCGGTGTACCGGATAATCCGTCATGCTTCGATCAATCTCTCATCGCATCAAAGGCCGTCTTCCGGACAACTGTCAACCGCATCACTTTCCTCCTCCCCGAATCTGCCGAATCTGCCGAATCTGCCGAATACGCCGAATCTCTCCACTCATCCTCCCACTCAATCTGTGCCACTGCTTCCAGAGCAGAACTTCGTTTCTTTGGGTCGTGCTGCATCAGGCCCCTCATGACGTCCAAGAGACAGACCAGGGCTTCGTAATCGTGTTTTGTACACTCTCTTTTCTCCACTTCATCGTTTGCTTCAGTATTCGCGATAATAGTCAACCTGCGTGGCTCGAATCTTTCACTGAGTGGACATAATGCGCCTTTCCCTATCATAACTTGTTAAGAAAAAAGATACCAAGTACGTCAATCTTCAACTAAATAGGCACGTACAGAGTGGTTTGTAATCGGGATTGTCATTTATCATCTGCACCCATTTGGCGTGCCACTCTGGCGGAAGTGGACCTAGTACTAGAACTTGTCTTTCGATTGTGCTCTCGTTGCAAAACGGGAAGCCAAATGGGGATGTTTGGTAGAACAGATAATGAATCTGGAATATAGCATGGCGACGCTGTTAGTGTCGAACAGAAGTAGAGTAAACAGAGAAGAAGAGTCAGGGCGCAAGGCATCTTACAACGCAACCCACCCTCCATAGATCATGTGCATAGTCGAAATGGCCAACAAAGAAGGTCTCTGGAGATTTCAGATCCGGAGGTTGGGCAATATTTGTCTGTGTTTGATCTATGGGGAAGGATTCCCCCAGTCCACTAGCCGAATGTCTTCTTCGGGGCAATCAAACCATTTCGTGTAAGTGGCTATATCCATAAGGAATTCTGGGAGGTTAGGTGGCCGCGGAGAAGTTCCTGTATACTCGGCGATTAAATGTTCTCCTCCAAGGGATTCAATCAAATACTCGTCTCCATCTTCAAGTAAAGTCCTACAGGTGAAGATAACATTGCCCGGGGATACATCTATTATCTTTAGTCTTCAACTTGTGTGGAAAAAAGGGACGTGCAATAGATCAAGGGCTATACCTCCATGTACAACTCCACTTTCATGAACTGTGTGTATAGCTTCTAGGAGTTGTTTAGAAACCCTCAGGATTGTATCAGGTCGAAATGTCTCGGGAGTGTCCATCTCGTTGTAGGCGTTGACCTTCCGAGAGACTGTTGGTCCCAAAAGCTCGGTTACAATACAGGTGTGAAGACCGTTTGGTCCGCGGTGCTGGAAACAGTCCAAAAGCTGGGCAAAGCATCGCGAGACTGATACATCATGTCGCGAGTTGTGCTTTTGTTCAAGTAGCCTAAGGGCCTTGACCTCTTTATCATCTTCCAGGATGCTTGGCGACACTCGGGCCTGTTTGATCTTCAACGAAGTCCAGCGACTTGCGCTAAGTTAGCACGTAACAAATGAGGAGAAACGACCACATGCAGGTAGAAATATACTTGGCAGAATTATCCTTTGCTAACCAGACGGTTGAGTAACCACCATAGCCGAGTTTGTATTTGATCGTGTACCTGCCTCCGTGAAAGGTATCACCCAGTGTCACTGGGTGGAAGCCACCCTGCACATAGCACTCCAGAGGTTCATGAGGAAGGGCGAGTTGTATGTCTTTGTATTTGTCTTCCCAAGTGTACCCTCTGGGGTTCTCCGGCTGAACGAATGATCTTGCTTTTTTATCGTCTGCCGTCATCATGGCGAGGCGAGGAAGACGTTGGCGGTAGAAAGGACGGAATCGGGCCTGTTGGGCTTAAGGTAATGAGAACGAGAGAACTGGACTCTGTAGGGTGATTACGTACCCCTTTGTCCCTTCTGAAACCACTTGGATCCAAGACTACACACTGCCGTCTGTTTGGTTATTACCTGGAAGCTAATTAGGGAAAGTAGAGTCAGTTGTTACTGCCCACTCCAAAATCCATTGCTGTGCGCTTATTATGTATGTACTCATGGACTTGAGAGGTGTGAGAAATGTCGAGCGGGAACCAACCACAATGTATATCGTCGGGTGGAGCAAGATTTGGAACTTATCTAAATCTGTTCCCTGGGTGCCTGGGCACGCAATTTCGCTGGTGAGTTTTCAAATAACGAGCAGATCTAACCAAATCCAGAAAGATTACTATACACTTAGATATAGAAGGCTGCATCAACAGATTAATAGTCTCTCTCTCTCATAATGAAAATTTTAACGGCCATTACATCACGGGCATGCCAGAGAATCTTCTTCAATAGCAGCAAACCAATAAAGGCCGTAACCTCTCGTAACGCGGCTCTTTGAGAAAATTACACATTTTACCGTGAAAAAACATCAGAGGTACTTCCGCCCTATATCTTAGTGTAGAGCGACCTTCGGATTTGATTAGATCCTGCTCGTTATTTGTTGCGTGCCCTGTTCCCTGAGGATTGGTCCCAAGTACTTGAGCTTTCTCAGTGGAGTGGAGGCTTAGAAGCTGATCGCAGGCTTCAAGGAAGCAGTGTCGTGAAAGCTCTGTTGTGAGTGTACAATGGCTATGAGAAGGTTGAACTGTTTACTCAAAACATCACGTTGCTCAGCAAGTCATGTATCACTTGAAAATGCCCTTCTTCATATGCACTCATGCAATGCTATTTAGTCGTCCAGATCCTTAGGAGTCCTCGTCCTAACTTTCTTTCCTTTGCCCATTCTCGCACCACCCTTGAAATGCTTCTTACTGCTCCCGACTTGCACGTCCTTGGGGTCTATCCCGTTCTCTAGGGCAATTGCAGTTCGAGCCTTTCGACCGCTGAGCATCTTGCCTGCGGCAAGTCCCTGCTCAGTATATTTGTGGTTGAATGGCATGCTGGTATGGCCCTGTGTGCCTTGGCCACCAAAGAAGCCGACATCGAGTCTCTGCGTCTTTGGCCCCATGGGAATGGTCACAATGTCCGTGTCAAAAGTGACGCTTTCGTCGTCAGCTACGGACATGGACTCCGCGGCAGCAACGAGAGCAGCTCTTCGCTTCTCAGGAAGGTTGTATGCGCCATAGAGTTCGCGATTAAAGGCCTTGGCATCATCAATCCCGGGAGGAGGGTGAACGAAAAGAAGCTTGCCGTTGACGTAATCCTTCAGGATGTATCGTGAGGCTCTGGCGATATCAGGCTGGCCCAAGCCCTGGGTAGAGAATCCTCGAGCAGTGGCATACGCACGAAGCATCTCCTCTGCTGTTGGCACACCAGTGCCTCCCTCCTCAATCGGCCGTGTCTTGATGTGAATACCGTAAATGGCTTCAACAAATGCTCTTGGGATTCGCTGCGCAACTAGTCCAACTGGTCCGTTGAATTCTCTCATCTGGTCAATGGGCAAAACACCATTGCAAACCAAATCCGCCTTAGTGAAGGCGAAATTGGGGAAAACAAGACCAGGACAATCGCAGAGAATGACATTGTCGCTAAGGTGGATTGTTTGGAAATGTTTTGTCTTGCCTGGGGTCGAAGAAACCGATACCTTCTTAGCGCCAATCAAGGCGTTGATGGTAGACGATTTTCCGACGTTGGGGTACCCGACCAAGCCTACTTGTAACTTATGGTCCGCACCTGCAACAGCATACGTGTCAGTGATCCTCTCAATAGAAGCAAGATCAAGAAAACTTACCGGCATCTTTCGGGGCATGTTGTAGAAAAATGTCCTCCAGTTCCTCGACTGTTAGAATTTGAGTATCTTCACCCTCACCACCAGCTCCCAGAGCACCACCGCCTTCCTCTTCGCTCTCCTCGTCCTCCTCTTCTGATGAAGCTTGATCGCGGGCGGGTTGCTTTCCAGTACGGCCAGACTGAGAGAGGGCGTCCTCCTCAGACTCGCCCTCTTGATCCCTGGCTTCAATCATCTCTTTCGCTAGCTGCGCTGAGAAGAATTTGTAGGCAATGCCCGCCTTTTTCAAGTGCTTAGCCCAGGCCTTGCGCTGGGCAGGAGTCATCATATCTGCTTTGTTGATGAGGAGCAAATTTTCCTTCTCAGGATCAATATCTTTAACATATGACTCCAGATCTTCTGATCGGAAGAGTAAAGGATTTCGGGCATCAACAATTTGGACAATGAGATCGGATCGTTCAATAACTCTCCATAATTGACGCCACACTTCGAGGTTTCTTTCAAATGGTGTCATCAACAGGTCGTTGTTTTCTTCTAGCTCAGCCAGTCCTCGTCTCCAGTTCAGAAAAGCCTCTCTCTCTTTGACATCCAGCTCCTGCGGGGTGGTTGTGGAATCCCACTTTGGCCTCCTGGGAACCGTAAGGCGGTTCCTGTGCTGGCGATGTTTACCAAGCACAGCACGCTCTTCGTTTGCGGAAAGAAGATATGGGTTTTTCTGATCTGTGTGAATGATCTTGACGTTATTCATCTTCTCAGCCGTGAAGTCAGTGCCCGCCAGCTCTGCTGTGGCCAAGAACTCATCCAAGGCGCCTTGCTCTGTGACAGAGCGCATCTTGACCCACGCAGCATCTTCCTTTTCGTTGACGAGATACTGCTCTCCAGTAGCGTGGTTTGTTCTTGTGATGGCGGCGCCTTTCTTTCTGTCTGCACCTTTGCCTTTGCCAAAACGATCATTCATTAGGGTGTTGCCAAGCCCCATGCTTTTCTTAGATTTCGCGAGAACCATTTTGATGGCTATGGCTCTTTCGAACCGCTGCACTGAAAGAATAAAAGTGTGGGTTCGCAATCGTCCTCGACAATTTCAAAAGAAATGGAAAACCCGATATGGTCCTCGGGAGCCGCTTGGATGAAAGGTTTGGGTTCAGTCGGTGCTATTCTGTTTCTTCACAGCCCGCAATGGGGGGCTGATCAATGCGTCACAATGGAGGGGCAAATTTTCTTCGAAACAGATGCGATTCAAACTGACACTGTACGGCGTGGTGTGATACCCCATGCTGCATACAGTTTTATCGTGTCGCACACTGTGCTGAAACAAGGGTCTAACTTTTTTTATGCTGCCCAATTTTATCGACCGTGAAGGCTTTCCACCTTGACGGCCAGTAACCCAACTAGGATCCGACACCGCACAAACAACGCCGAAATGCCTCGAGGAAAGTGGATGTATGTTAAGCTTTGCCGGTGTGATTTATTTGTTCTACACTTGCTGATTGTGACTTGCAGTGACAAAAAGACGGCCCAGCACTTTACGCTGGTCCACCGACCGCAAAATGACCCTCTTATTCACGATGAGAGCGCCCCGTCCATGGTCTTGAACCCGACTCAGCCAAAGCCTGGATCGTCTAAAGTGAAACATCTTGATGATTTGGCATCCGAATTTGGCTCAGAAGCCGCTGAAATTCGAGCTAACGAGGGTGAGGCCGCTAACCACGGCGTTTACTTTGACGACACCGAATATGACTACATGCAGCATATGCGCGACCTCAATTCTGGGTCTGGGGAGGTTGTCTTTATCGAATCTACCGATAAGAACAAGGGGAAGCAGAAGGAGTCCTTAGAGGATGCATTGAAGAAGATGGACCTGGAACAGAAATCGGGGGATCTATTTGATGACGAAATACTCCCATCCAAGAACTTGACGAGGGCAACATATCAGGTGCAACAGGAGGTTCCCGATGCTATTGCTGGATTTCAACCAGATATGGACCCCAGATTAAGAGAAGTCCTCGAAGCTTTGGAGGACGAGGCATATGTGGACGACGACGATGATGACATTTTCAAAAACCTCACTAAGGATGGGGAGGAGATTGACGATTATGACTTCGAGGAGGGCCAATTTTTCGATGACGAGGAAGGCTGGGAATCCGACGAAACCGCCAAGCCCACAAAGGAGTACAAAGAAGAAGTGCCAGACCTGGTGAGGGATCGAGAGACTCCTGAAGTAGGGCCGTCGCAAGATTGGATGGACAACTTCAAACAATTCAAAAAAGATCAAAAATCAGGGAAACACGGGGTGGCACCCGCACATTCAGAACTCCAGTCTACCTGGACCACGACGACTAATGGTGGGCGGAGGAAGAAGAGAAAAGGTGCCATGACCAACGCGTCTAGCTTTTCAATGTCCTCATCTTCCCTGGTTCGAACAGAACAAATGAACCTTCTGGATGCCAGATTTGATGTCATCGAGGAGCGATATAATGAGGATGATGAAGATGATATGGCCTCGGTGTCCCAAGTGTCGACAGTGTCAACTGTAGATGGGCCACTTAGAAAAGACTTCGATAATATCTTGGATGATTTCCTTGGAAGCTACACAAAACCTGGTAAGCGAACGTCGAAGCGATCAAAGGCCCAGACTGGTCTGGAGCAGTTGGAAGAAATCCGACGAGAGCTTGGGCCGGCACGCATCCGTGGTCGGAACGTCAGAACGTAGATGTGAGGTGCATTTATAGGATATTATGATTAATGAAATTCTTGACCAATATTGTCGCGTGAGACTTCCGAATTGTGGGGAGTATTTCGCAGAGCGAGAAACTCTTTCCTTTACGTACCGTTGCTGAAAACAAGGTGGCTGGATCGTGATAGCAAGACCCATACTCCCGTGGATCCAGTTGAAGTCGTGTGCTGAATCGCCAAATCCAAAGTCAACGTTTGCAACATATTGAACCCGGAAAATCAAATCTTAAAGTTGACCGACATAAAAGAGAATTTGGATAATTATCATCGCCTCGCGGTTTTTGCATAATAATTTGAACATAGCATTTGGTAGCGAATGCTGTTGTCGACTTGCGTCACGTGAGCGAAGCTGACAGACGCAAAGCTCCAGCTACCAGAGCAGTCTTGCGAATAGCTTCCGTGCATCATCACATAACCAGTCTTACCTGACCGGCAGCCCACACGCATCTGTGATCGGACATCCGAAAGTCGCTCCTGATGCGCAAACCAACAACTTAGCTAGATGCGACGTTTGTTGCGCCACCAAACTAAATGTTTGCGTCCTTCGCCCAAGGCACGCGCGGTACTGCGCCAGTGCACAATCCGTTCGCAGCTGTTCCCTCCAAGGGCAAGACTAATCCATTTGGCGGTGACTGTACGGGCGGTCAGGAGAAGCACAAACGAAAAATCAACAATCCCTTTCAGACTAAGGACGCAAATTTGAGCGACGGCGGTGGAAAGCAGAAGGTGAAACGAGGTCGATCGGATGGCTTTGCCAAGAGATCTCGAGGCAATGATGGTCACGGAAAGCCTCGGCGTCACGACACTGACCAGAAAATTGGGTTTCTTCACGTTCAAACTGGCGACGACGAAGCCAGAGTCACATCGCCATCGAGCGAATCCTCAGACGCAGCGAACGAGGTGACAGTCGTGCCATACAATTCAGCAGACCCATTGGCGAGAAAGGTCTACGAAAGGCTGAGAAAAGATGGCATAAGCCCACCGTCTTGGCCATCGCAGCCTGGAAACCCAAAAAATAAACAGATTATGGCTAAGTTTCGAGAGCAGTACGAGACATATCGGAAGAATGTCAGAATGTCTTTGACAAAAGCCGGCCTGATCGACGACCCGGAGAAACGGAAAGCTCTCAGTGATGCCATCGAATTCAAGGGAATATGTGAAGATATGTGCCCGGAGTTTGAAAAGATCACCAGAATAACGGAATTGGATGTTGTTCATGCTGAGAAGGACAAGAGGACGACGTATGCCGACACAAGTAAAATGGTGAAGAAGCTGGCGCGCTCAGCTGCCGGGCAAGAAGCTCCGCTACCAATGGATGTTCGGTCTATTCCATCTCTTCGAAGAACTCTGGACTATCTTTTGGACGACTTTTTGCGAAACGACGGCAATTTGCCCGTGGTCCACGGTTTTCTTTGGGATCGAACGCGTGCCATTCGCAGAGACTTTTCATTCTTTTCGTCACTCACACCTGAAGAGACAAAAACACAGGCCTATGTTCTGGAAAATATCGCTAGATTTCACGTCACATCTTTGCATCTTCTATCACAAGAAGGGAAAGCACCAGAGGACTTTGTTCAGCAACAGGAACTTGAGCAACTGGGAAAGGCGTTGTTGTCTTTGCGAGACGTATACGATGATTGCGGCGAACAAGGAATCAAATGCGAGAATGAATCCGAATTCAGAGCGTATTACCTACTGTTTCATGCACGGGATCCTAGTATTTTGGAGACGCTTCAACGGCAATGGAAGCCTCATCACTGGCGGGATTCTGATGATGTCAGAACGGCTGTATCCTTGGTTGAGGCGCTTCAGGACACACATGATTTCCACGGGCCACTCAAGGATGGACCTTCACTAGCCGCTTCGGCTGCCTTCCAAACCTATTTCCGAATCGTCCAAGACCCTCAGGTCTCCTACACCATGGCTTGCTTCGCAGAGTGCCATTTCCCCAGCTTCGAAGGTCAATATTACAGATTGTGAAACGAGCGCTTTCTAGACCTAAGGATACCGCCAAGGATGTTACAGCTACAGCACTCAATGAATTTCTCCAGTTTGATACTGTTCAACAAGCAATAGACTTTGCCGAACTGCATAGTTTAGAATTCGAGTCGAATCCAGAGGATCCTTCTGATTTAGGAAGTAGAATATTAATTCTCGATGGCAGACGGTCGTTGCCCCATCGCCGACTCCAGCATCAGTACTCCCATAAAATGGTGGAGCGAAAAAGGTCATCCAGGCCACTCCCGGATGTCATACATCGGACTGTATTTGAAGATCCAAACGCAGCAGCTCCGCAGACAACTGGGCTCGGCTCTGAAGGAAGCCTGTTTGCTCAAGATACTGGCTTCAAGTTGCAACTTAAACCGGCCCTTGAGGAATTTGCTTCTGCAGGAAGTAACACTTTTCCAAATTCGTCGTCTCTGCTGTCGTCATTTGGAGGTTCAGCCTTGACAAAATCCGATGGCCCCAACTTTCAGCAAGGTAAGAGCCTCAGTGAACCCGAATTAAAGGAAACAGAATTTTCGTGAAAGGGAGAGGACTAACTCATGATAGCCTCGAACTCGACACCTTTGTCGCTGGCAGTGCCCAACAAGCAATCACGCCCAACGGCGCGTTTGCTTCTGCTTCGACAAGTTCAAACAGCCTTTCCTCGAATCCCTTTGCATCCACTGGATCCTCAACCTCTTCTTTGCCGCAGAAGAAGGATAGTGAGGGAAAGATGGGAGCTGGAACCATTGGGTTTGCTTCTCAGACCACAGTGAATCCATTCACTGAGGCCCCAGAAACGTCAGCAAAAAAGACAATTGTTGGAGATCAGAAACCTGTCTCCTCCAACGCATCATCGACCTTTCCGTCAACACTCAGTCACACGGGGGACAGCCAGTCGACGGGCACACCCTCCGCCAATGGCCAATTCGGCGGCCAGAAAGCAACACCTCCGTCACTCTCCATGCCACCACCGCCCATCCCTCAAACAAAACCCCCAACTAATTTTGCAAATAATTCCTCGCAGAATGCGAAGCCCTTTTCAACATTTCTTCCCACACAGAGCAAACCAACGTCAAGCCTAGGACAGACGCCCCTACCATCAGCGTCTCAATTTGGATCTGCAACGGTTGGCAACTCAAACCTGGCCAGATCGAACGACGCCGCAACAGCTGCAACATCCAGCTCTTTGAAGGCACCTGTCTTTCTGGGAGCGCAAAAAAGCAGAAGTATCTTCACGGATGAAACTTCTTCGCCAGCGATCTCACCCTTGACCACGGTGAAGCCAACTTTCCCCACAATCCAGCCAGCTTTGACCGATAGAGCGGCAACCTCGTTGCATCAATCATCATCAAACCCTTGCTCAGGTCTCTCAGCTCAAGCTGCTGCTCGGCCGGCGTCACTCATTAATGCTGGTACTTCAACTGAAACTACGTCTACAGAACCAAAACCATCACCCGTTCCGCCAAGAGATTTAATGGGCGACTTTACAAGGTGGTTTGTGAAGGGCGATAATGGAATTTTGGAGCAGTTTCAGGTTTTCATGATCGATGACATAGCCGGCAAGACTTTTGAGACTTTTCGAAAAGAGACTGCGGAGAAACGGAGGAAGGAAGAGGAGAAACGTATCAATGAAGAGGTCAACAGGTTCCGAACATACAACCTATCTCTAAAATTCTTTTATCGGTGGAAGAAAAACGCCAGAGAGAAGCGCCTCAGCACTCTTCGACGAAGTGGCCGAGACCAGCTTCGTGCGTTCTACATATCACAACACGAGGCTGGTCGTAAAGCACAGAAAGAGGCCGCCAAGAAGGCCGCCAAAGAGCGGGCAGAGCTCGCCAATGTGAATCGACCAGAAGAGTTCATGGACATGCTGAAGCGTAAGAAGATGAGCAGGAGGCAAGCGAGGAGGCGCTGCTGTCTAGTGGAGTCCTGTCCGGGACCACCAACGAGCGAGATGTTGTGGAATCGATTGTGCAACAAGAGTTTAGGTCAAGAAGCAACTCGGTTGCTTCGAGTAACCAGTCCGGGGAATCATTGCCTGGCTCAAGTCGAAAAGTCGGCGCTAAAACGAAGGCGCTGAGAGAGATGTACCTGGGCAAGCCTGGTCGATTTCGTCGTTCCCTGCCATCAACATCCTCTAGAGAGAGCGAAACACCTGCAAGCGCACGGCCTACCAGTAATGCATCGGCGAGATGGAGACTCAAAGCTATGGGTATTGAGCAGCTGCCAGATGGGACTGCAGTTCCCGAGTCTTTGGCTTACGATATGAGGGCCCGGCCAAACTACTACTCCAGTCTTGCTTTTGGCTCTACTCTAGACAGCAGCTCGGTGCGACGAGCTTCAGTCAGTGGTGGAAATCGCACCCTTGGCTCTCCAATCAGAAAGATGGGCATTCCAACAGTCGAGGACGGACTGTCCAACAACAAGAGAAAGCGTCCGTCGGAAGAAGAAGAAGCCGAAGAAGGAAAAGTCGCTGGTAATTTGACGGCGGAACGCAGCAAACATAAGCGGGTTATGAGTGAAGCAGAGAAGCTCACAATCGAGCTGAAAGCAATCCGGCAGGAGTTGGAAGAAGGAAGAGAGTGGTTCAGAAGTCAGAATGAGCGCTTACGGAGCGAGTCGCGGGGCCTTGAAGCAGCACACTGGTTTGATGACAGCATTTGAAATGGCGTTTGGGTGAATACAGTTACATTTTGAAAGAGGACGACGAAAGGGAAAATCAGCTGGAACAACAACCCGGATTGGGTGACGTCAAACATTTACCTGTTCATATACTTCTTTTTTGGTCAGCGGGCTCCATTCTCATCCATCGCTGCCAAACAGGCCCTCAGATACCCATGCAATACAGGACTCGGATGATGCACGAAATTTTTTATAGCACGACGCAATGTCCTCGGAGGAGTAGTCTCTCAGCCTTTGTTTCCTTCGGGGCGTCATGAAATCTTGGGTCTCCTTGGTGTTTATCTATCACTTTTTGTATAAGCGGACATGGAATGGCTATGTAGCATTTAGTTTCCTGTGGGATGATGGTGATGGCGGAGAATGAATGGGCCGGGTAATGAAGATTCCTGCGTCACGGGTCGTGACGGTGATGATGGTTCTCTGGTCTATCCATGTGCATGCGTGACATGATCCAAGTGACTGACCTTTTTGCACAAGAATCTATAGCAAGTTCCACCATGAGATTCCATTTCCTTTCTTTCCCCCTTTTTTTTTTTTTTCGTCATCTCACACGCCACCGCTCGTTCGCGTCGTACAATCCTGACGTTGAACCATCGTGAAATTCTTAGTAGAAGCCCTACCTAGGCGCGGGAAGGTCTGTTCCGCCACGGACGGGAACGTGATGATGCCACCCCCAATGGCCCAGCATGGACTCTTGCTCGGTCCTAGTTCCAAAGTTGTCATGTCAATGACGGGTCAGAGAAACCGAAGCGCCAAGTCTTGGAGCTACACCTGCAGTCTCCGTTGAAATCATGGGCCGCGTCTCTCACCGTGACAGGGGACAAATTTTTGGCCGTCTCTCCACAGTCCACAATCACCATGTCACTCCACAAACGGGACGTTATTTTCATCGTCGTGGTATTCAGAGTCTCGGCTACTCCTCCCAGAAATTTTATGCCAAAAACGCCAAGTTGCCAATAGTCACATAATATGGTACAGTAAAACCGTCCGCATATCTACGAGGTGAAAAAATCAACTTCATATAACTCCCGTTGCCCCGTTCACACACCAAGCCAATCGCAACGACGCAATCTAGTCGCTGTCATCGTCGGAAGCAGCCTCGCCCTTGGCAGCCTTCTTGGCGGCTTTGGCGGCCTTCTTCTCAGCCTTTCTTCGCTTGCGCTCAGCCTTCTCGTCGGGGGTCTCGCCGTCGTGCTTCTTTCTCTTCTTCTTGTCACCATCCTCAGTAGCAGCAGTGGAAATATCCATCTTGGTCTCCTCAACGACCTTTTTGGCGGGGGTGGAGGCGGCCGCGGCGGCAGCAGCAGCAGCAGCATCAGCAGAGGCATCAGTCATGCTGAAGTCCTTGTACTCGGTGGTCCACTTGGCAGGAGTGCTGTCATTGGGACGGCCAAACTTGTCCAGCTTGCCATCAGCCTTCATCTTCTTCTTCTCCTGGGCAACAGGTCCGAGACCCCATCGGCGGGGGTACAGATCACGCTCCATGATACAACGCTTGACCTTGGCAACAACGCCGTGGTCGCAGGTAGACATCTCAACAGTAGACATCTGGGCGATACCCAGGGCAATAGCCTCACCCTTGGTGGTCATCAAGACAACTTCTTCGTGGTGCTCAATGCCGGCCTCTGTAAATTTCGTTAGCATACAATCCATTCAGTCCACTGAGAATTGTAAATGCAAGAATTACGTACCATATCTCAAAAGACCGGGAAGCATGAGCTTGGCACCGTAGCAGACAGCATTAACGGCACTGTCCTTTACAACAAGGCGCTTGTAAGAGACCAACAGAGTCTCGAGAGGAGCAATGACTCTGCGCAAGTAGGATTCGTCGCGAGTGTTGTCCATGGTCCACTGCGCATCGAGAACATCGTGCAGAGTGACCATAGCCTTGGTCTCATCCATGGCACCACTGCGAACACGACGCAGCTCCTGCATGTGAGCACCGACACCAAGAAGAAGACCTAGGTGGACACAAAGGGTACGGATATAGGTACCAGCCTCGCAGCTGACCCAGAAAACACCGAGGTGGCGGTCATTGTCGAACTCGATGAGCTTGCTCTCGTGGATGGTTCGGATACGGAGCTGACGCTTGACGGCGGAGATCAAAGGAGGACGCTGGAACAGAGCACCAGTGAGGGTCTCGAGGGCGCGGGCGAGCTGGGGTTGGCCACCAGGCAGCTTGTCGTGGAGGCGGATGACGCAGACGTACTCCTTACCAGCACCCTGCTGGGACTTGACAAGACGAGTAGCACGGTCAATGCAGACAATCAAACATCCCGTAACCTTTGGATCGAGAGTACCGCTGTGTCCAGTCTTCTCGGCACTGTTGTCATCGCTAGTTAGCACAAGAGTCTGCTCCCACGTCCAGGTCATGGTCACGAGGGCTCGACGAACCGGAGGATACGCTTCACCCAAGACACAACTTCGTGACTGGAAGGATTAGAAGGCTTATCAAGGTTGATGACACCAGAGCTGATGTACGACTTGATGTCTCGCTTCAAAGGAGAGCAGCCATTGGGGATCGGTGTGAAGTGACCGGTGCGAACGAGCACTGCGGGAAGAAATTGCCATTGTCAGTTAATCTGTCCATCTCAAACTCGATCAATTGGTCTCGCTACATGCGAGAGACCAATTGACCGCTTCCAGGACGCCGTCACTCACGCTTGTCATAGTTCTTGAGGAGGAGCGGCCACGAGCTCGTGTCCACAGCAGGCGTGGCAGCCTGCGGCTTGATGGTGTACTCCTCCTCCCCCTTTTTGCTTTTGACAACCTCCATCGTCATCTTGAGCTGTTAATGTAACCGTGAGCCCGCAGCCAAACAATTAATGCACACTCGTATGGGGGTGGCTCGACGAGGGCGTGCTTGCAGGTTCGTGGTGATGTTTTGCACTGTCTACCAGCAATGGTTTGAAGACCTACAAGTTTTTTTTTTCCCTTTCGTCTGTGTGGGGACTTTGAGCCTCGCTGATGTGTGGCTGGTAGGCTACGCCAGTCCATTTCTGTCAATAATACGGAGTAGTGGGTCGGTCTCTCAGCCACAGTGGAAAACCCGTCAGAATGGCAGAAAATGCAACGACTTTAAAAATTGAGAAAGAAAAATCATGTTCCTTTCCTTGATAGTGTCTCATTGGAAAATGGGTATTCGAAGCTGCGTAGACAGTATCGCGCGCGGATGCCAGTCTTCGTCAGCGGTCCCCTTATCAATAGATAGAACTCATTCCGTCAAACACCAAACTCCTCGCAATACAAGTTCGACCATGCTGTTCCTGCGCTTCCAAATTTCTCGCCTAAATGACATTGCCATGGTTTACATCACGCTCGGTGTAGTTGCATTGAGCTTGAGGAGTGTCTCCCTGTCTTCCATAGCCAGGATGATTCAGCACAGGTGCTTCGTTTCTCTGCTTCTGAGGGTGGCTCTTAGAGCTTCCGCTCTCGCTGGTGTCAACAGCATGCATTTCATAAGCTTCCACCTTTGATTTTCCTTTGCCTTCAGATACCGGAGTATGGCTCCAGTGAGCGCCGGCTGCCTCTTCACTAGTTAAGAAGCCAATATGATGCTTAGAGGCCAAAGCAGGCGGCGGCCACGGCATCGCCTGACCCTCCTGAGCACTGGTCGGGCTATTGAATCGACTGGAGTATGGTGAAAAGTATTTCGGATAGGGCTGCTCGCTGTTCGCCGTCATAGGAGAGTTGTCCCAGTCTCGAGATGGCTGTTGGCTCAACGGCGTGTCGTCCCATCCACGCAATGGGCGGTGGCTGAGTGGAGTGTCATCGGGGCCACGGAAAGGTTGCTGTCCCGATGCCTCACCCATTTCACGCTGATTGTTCGGTGCTGGCCATATTTTTTGAGCATATTTTGTGTCGAGCGTGCGCAAATAAGCCCGACGTCTTCGCTTGCCATTCAGAACAATACCACAGCCGACCAGTATCAGAACACCGACAAGGCCTCCGATCGCGATGCCAACCTTGGCACCAAGGGTTAAAGGGCCGTTATCGAACCAATTCGGGTCGACACTTGCTGTTGGGCTTGGCGTTGATATTTGCACTGCAGTCTGGGAGAAGATTTCGCCATCCAATCCAATGAAGAGACCAGGAGCGGGCTTCTGCTGACACCCTGCCTGAAGGGCAATGACAACTGTATCGCGATCGTTAGCAGTCTCGGGGTTGACAGTTTTTTCATTCGAGTTTACTGACAATTTGCCATTGAATATCTGCCTTCGGCCTGAAGACAGTCGGTACAGCCATTGAAATCAGGTGAGTCGTTGGTTGGCCAGATATCACAGTACTGGAAAGCATCGTACTCAGTCGACAAGTTCTTGAATTGAACGGCGTCCTTGAATGGGCCGCAAGCTTTCCTACGGCGGTGTTAGCGCAACGCCTGTTTCATTATCAGAATCTGACATTCTTACGATGTGATGCACGGGGTGTCAACCACTCGTGGATTTTTAAATGGCGCTTTACCCCATACACAGTATGACAGTGCATAGCGAACATTGTCTGGATTATCATGCCTGTTAGTGTTTGCTGTTTGGACATGGGCAGGCAATCAACGTACACAACATGGCCTGGATATCGCTACCATTGCCACTGTGATAAGTACTTGATCTTTGGCAGTCGACGCATCCCGCAAAGAGTTGTCCCGTGGGATGACTCTTAAACGCCGTCTGGTCACAAACAAAATCGTCGGGCGATGTCGCAGCCAGGACATTGCCACAGTTGGGGGCGCATTGTGACTTAGCAGGGCAAAGTATCGCCTGCGCCACCGGCAGTAAGGCGGAAAGGAAGGTCAAAGACCGCAACATGGTGTGGAAGCTGTTCGTCGCACCGTTTCTGCTAGCTGCGGTTCGGCTGTGGGAAGTCTTGCGGTAGAGAACGTTGCGCAGAGTCGATATTTTGTTGGGAGAAAAGCCCTGCGCAGAAGGAAAGTTGGTCCAGAATTCGTGCAGTCAACCAGGCTCTGATGACCCAGCCAGCTGCGTTCCGAAGTCCCAGGCTCTACGGAGTAATATTTTCACTTTTCGTGAGCGTTAAGTCGGATCATGTCTTGCCGCAGGGGCCGAGTGCATCAAAGCTGTTGGTCCCAGGTTCTTTTGGAGATGCACAATGCGAGAAAACAGGCCTTTGGCTTTCCGACTGCCGCATGCCTCCAGAGATGATCGACAAATACTCCGTACTCCGTACTCCGTAGTCTTCTCGCTCGCCCTCCCAAAAGCGCAAGACGGCTCCCAGTGCAACGGTCAAGAGAGGGGTCGGCGTGACGAGCCAGTGATTATCACTCGTGCCATCACTCCATGTCGTGTCCTGTTCTCTTCATGGGGGGTCCGGGGTATGTGTGCGTGTGCGTGTGCGTGTGCTAGTAATGGCTCATGCATATGTATCGGCCATGTAACCCTTTGCCAGCCTCTTTGGTGATCCTGGGTCCAACACGTCACCCACTTGCCTTCAAGCCCGTTGCCGTGCAGCTTTATCCATGGACGAATGCAGTCCTCGACTGGCCGCAGGCGCGCAAGCGGGGTTGACTTTCTCGCATGATTGTTTGTTTGAGCAGGTGGAGATAAGCCCGGCGCTTCGAGCACCAATCAGCAGCCAGGAGTGGTTGAAGTGGGTTGGAGTGCTGCCACTACCCCTATTTAACCCGCTGGCCCGTCTGAGCTCTCCAGGGTGCCGATTGGCGGCCATTGTCAGTGGCTTTCTCCGCTCCAATGCGGACCCTGCCGACCACCAGCCCGTCTTGGAGACCGGCAAGTTGCACTCCCGTGATTAATCTTCACACAGACGCCCTCTGGGTTTTTGCTTCGTTGATTGGAAGCTTATAATATCGTGGCTCGTATGTACGGAGTAAACGTTCGATGGGAGTGGCACCCTCCACTTCTCGACAGACTGAACAACCCACCAAGACATCCGCTTAGAGCGAGGGACCCTGTGTGCATGTTCCCTTCCTGGTACAGACGCTTCATTGTCATGATTCGTTCGCAACTCTTCATCGGTCTAAATGCAGAAAAAAGCTGCTCAATCACAATGGTCGCGCATCATAAACCACAGCGAATTGACGTGCCCATGAGGTCTCAGGAAATGACAGATTGTTGCTCCTGGGAAGCATGTGCTCGAGAAGTTCTGCCCAGCTACACCAATTGTAAAACTATATGAACTCCTTAACAACATTCCATGGCGCCATATAATACGCCTGTTCAAGCACGTGATCATCCAAAACATCTCAAACATCCGTAAAGCGACCTGTTCTTGTCCTGCACCCTGATAAATTGTCATATTATTCGTTTGTCCACAAGTTTGTTACCCCTCATCATTATAATCCGGTTCTACTTTGACACTAAAATCATGGGAACCGGAGTTTTTGAACCCTGACGGGATCTTTCATGGCCCGGTGTTGCGGACACGGACCTATTGACTCGAACATCTTGAGCGACCCATCCTCGTTCTGGCTTCGGGGCGCTCATAAGATGATACCGGGCGAGATCAGCGGGTTCCTTGGACGCTTGCCGCCTAGATTCAGATGTCTTGGGATGTTCCTGATACTGAGTGGAATCGTACTCTTTTCGCCTTTCTTCATCTTTCTCAAGTTGCCGCTCACGACTATGAGTGCGCGGGATGTCCAGATGGTCCGCCGTCTGTGCCTGCTGATGGCGACGACTTGATAATTCGCTCTGGTATCTGTCGATATCCGTGTCTTCGGTCCTGCGGCCCAGTTTGAGCCGATTGCTGGATTTCGGACGCAAAACTGGGGGTTCTGCTTCAACTGGGCTGAAGAAAATCCGACTTGGTACTCGTTTCTGGGTGGTATGAGTATTCGGATTTGCTAAAACAGAGTCGTCCATAGCAAATGAGATGGAATGTTCTGAGCCGGACATAGACTCATCTTCACGTATGGCGTGTGAGTTACTTCGTCCTTTAGCGCGGGATGCAGGACGTTGTTGACGAGCATAGTGTCGTCTTTGTTTGTCACGGCTGCCGTAGTCCAGACGTGAATATTCTTGAGCTGCATTCGCTTCCAGTTGTGCCACCTCTTCCAATTTCTGGCAGACGGCATTGAAGTCTGTCCGCTTTCCAGGTGCAGCAGACCGCGAACGCTGCCTCTGCGTCTCCTCGTCACGCATCACCCTGTGAGCCTTGAGGGGTCTGTAATGCTGAAACAGGCTCATCTTTTCAGGGGATGCTGAGTAGACTAGGCCGCGGGATGAATCGCCATGCTCCGTTTGGCTGTGACCTTGGTGTTGCCGTGATTCGACTGGAGGTTTCCTGGGTGTTTGAATCATCTGAACCCATCTGCCAATTTTACCTGTTGGGTCATGGAATGGCTCATCTGGGTCTTCGTCCTCGATATAAGCCAGCTCCGGGTCATCGTCGGCCATCCAAGTCGTTGTTGTCAGGGGTTGGCTTTCTTGCTCGACCTGATCCTCAGCAACAGGAAAATGATTTTCAATCACAATGTCATCTGCATTGTTCTTTGATACAAGCTGTGCATGGGAGTGGTTTTGATCTCCAGCGCTAAGGTAATTGTAGCCGGCGGGTGCCTGAAACAGAGCAGAAGGGGGCGGTTCAGAGTTGACCGATGATCGGCAAAATTCATCATCAGATGCCGGCAAGCCGGTAGAGTGAGCCTGATTTTTCCATTGAGTCTTGCTCTGTCCTTCGCTTCGTCTCCGTTCGTGACCAGAAACAGGGTCCAAGTCTTGGTTGGTTCTTCCTATAGGCTTGTACCTGGAGCTCTTTTCTGGCAGCCGAATAGTCAAATCATTGCGCTTATATGACGGATTGCGTTTTCGACTGCGTTCATGGTCATTGCCGCTCGAGGTGGTGTCATGAAGTTGTTCAGCAACCCGATGGCTTAGTGCATAATCTGGTACGGAGGCCGGCACAGAATTTTTGGCCGAAGCGATTCCCCCTTTGTATCAAACTGTTGATCTTTTTCGGTGTCCGCTGGAGCTTCCAAGCCCTCCGGCCGATAGACAAGCTTCGCAAAGGGCGGATTTGAAGTGTCTACGACCAGTAGATCCGAATCGCCACGTCCCAGCATCCCATAGACACGGACTTCACCCGATTCTACTCCGATAATGGCACTCGTGCCAGCATAGGTGGCTTCGTTCTCTGACCCGCAGCGATTCGCAAAGACAATAATTACTTCCTGGTTGGACTCGACTCGAATAATCGGTTCCATACGCCCTATCCAGTACATCAATGTGTCCATATCAGGTTCTCCGGGTGTCTGATTGAAAGTCTCCGGGCTTTCCCGAGTAAGCCACGCCATGGATACAATCACCAGCCGAGCACCCGATGCCAAGGCGAAACTTGAAAACTCGAATGCGTCCCAAGGAGCTTCAAATCTGCAGGGACTTTGGAAACAGTCAGAAAAAGTGAGGCGAATGACTTTTCAAACCATGCTTGAACGTACTTGAGATCCATGCAAATGCCCAAGGCAACGGTACCTAGCCCAGGAATTCGCTGGCAGAGAAACCCAGAGGATCCTTCCAGTGCCCAGGTCTCATCCGTGTAATACAAATGCACTTTTCTGTAGTTCGCGATGACTTCGCCATCTGAATCAACGACAAGGGCCGAATTATAATATTCCGGGTTCGCAGGCCAATCATCGGCCAAGTCGACCTTCTCTGGGTATCCGGCAACTACGGTGCAGTCATGTTTAAGGGCCGTGTTTTTAGCCCACAAGGAGCTGATGCCAGATCCAATATGCTCAAGGCACGGACTAATGTGTCTGAGGGAAGAAAAATTATAACCTGTACACATGTCAATGTCAGATGCTCCAAAAGTGCCGAGCCAGTGAGGCGCGCACGGGCCATTGTTTCTCGCCCAGCGACCGCAAGTTGACTCACCAGAGAAAGCCAGCTCCGGCAGCACAAGAAGATCTAGATGGTCTGGATCAGCCCGATCAAGAACGTCATCGGCCTTGCTAATGTTGTCGTTGACATATCCGACTTGGGGAGCAAATTGAAGGCAGCCTATTCTCATTCTGCCGACTGGGCGCTGTGCCACCTCTGTCTAATGGCCATTGAGCAACAGCAACCGAGAGTGGGCAGCTCCTCTTCCACGAGCCAAGACTTATTGCAATGCCTGCCTGGCTGGAAAACGACTGATCGAATTTGAACACTGAGCAGATGGATGAGAAACAAGCCGAGGACGCAAGCACGACGAGAAGGGGGAAATGCTCTTCTTTCGTCGTAAAACCGAGCTTGTGCAAAGAAGAGGTTCTGGTCGTCTAGTGCTCTGACCAGAGGAACCAGAGGAGTCATCTCAGCCTGATGACTGGGTCTTGTGCAGGCAGAAGACTTCAACAAAAGTGCTGTTGGTTGGCTGACGCAGGGGCCGGGCAGGGCTCAGGTTGGCTGGAGACGCCAACCACAGTGGATCGGTGGAGTGCTCCCCACTGACTGCAACAGAGATTCGGTGGGATTTTAACCATCGGGTTTGGTCCAGTCTACGATCATTGCGTTCAATATTGGGCGCCTGTCTTCCTACTCAAGTACCTACGTAAACCTTGGACAAGATTATGCGCCCGCCAAACGCCGAATGCAGCTCGTCGGGACTCGAAAACCTCCCTTCCATGTGTCATGGACGGCAAAAAGCAACGTGCGATAGTAAAGAAAGAAGACCATCAGTACCATGCCCACTAAACGCCTACCCAACCTCGCGGTTCGGTCATAGCAATTTACCAAATCATACTCTTTGGCCGGGGTATGGAGCTTTTCCGACGCCTTTCAACAAGCCTGAGTGGCGTTTCAGGCAGAATTGTCTCCCGCTGCGGTTCTTCGCGCTCGTGAACGAGCATCATCGATTCCTGCGCAAGTACAGTGGCGGGAACTATGCACAGAACAATGAGGTGTTGGGTATTGTTCTATGAGCGCAGACTGAGACAGGTCTACTGGTTCTGTTTTTGGTTCGTGAAAGCTGCCTTGCGAGGACATAGATCTTCGAGGGGCTTGTTGGTCTGAAGTTGATCTGGCTTCTCTTTGACGACCACGACTATTAATTGCCCGACCATCAAGCTTTGCCGAAGTGCTTGCGCTGTGGCATCTGAGAGCCTGGTACCCCGAAGCAGAGGTTGAGTGGTGATGAAGTGCGTTGACTGACACTGATTGATCGCGAGCTGTCTCAGAACGTATTGTTATGCTCTTCAATCTATGACACGCGGCATCTAGATCTGCTCTCTTCCTGGCTGCGGGGTCTGGTCTTCCGGGGCCGCGAGACTGGCTTGCATGTCTTGATTTGGGCAAAGACGGGCGTTCTGGAAACAATGCACATGTATTGATTCCCGACGGGTGAGCCGAGAAGCTCTCACGTTCGGAGGTCTCGAAATCTGTCTGCTGCAGTGATCTCTCAGGAGTCAAGGTAGACTGATTCGCATGGCTTGAAGGTCCCCCTGATGATTGTTCCAGACTGACACGTCTGAGCGGATATTGCAACGCTTTTCCTTTTCTGCACCATGAAAAGAATTCTCTTCATCGGGGCGTGTGAAATGTGAGTCGGACAGGGTTAGCGGAGGTCGTTTTGGCCCTGCTTCGCTTGTTACACGGCCAACCAGAGAAGTTGTTGCGGAATCGAAGCCGAGCTGGTACTCATGATGACGGTCATAGTCTGACATGCATGGCGTCTCAGGGTTAGTTCCGTAGTCCGCAGGGCGGAGTACCAACTTGGCACAAGGAGCTGATTTAGTATCGACGATGAGCAGCTCTTTGTCCCCGCGGCCAAGGATGCCATACACAAGAACTTCGCCAGACTGGATGCCAATCACAGCACTAGACCCTGTGTACGTGGCATCTCCCTCTGAGCCGGTGCGGTTCGCGAATACGATGATGACTTCCTCGGGAGAGTCCGCTCTGATTATCGGCTCAAAGCGAGATACCCAGTACAGAAGGGTATCCATATCCGGTTCTTGAGGCAGATCACAAAACTTTTGAGGGCCCTCGTTGGTGATCCATGCCATGGGTATCACGACAAGTGTGGCACCGCTGTCCAGCACATGGTGGGCGAATTCAAAGTCATCCCATGGGGCCTCAAACTTGTATGGGCTGCACGAAAAGTTGTTAGTAATCATCGGACAAAACGACTGCGGTTCTGAGTTGCAAAGCACTGCCGATGCTATAGAGCACTCACTTCAAGTCCATGCAAATTCCAATAGCAGTCTGTCCAAGTCTTTCCAGCCAGCCACCGAAAAAGCCAGCTGGGCCCTCCAAAGCCCAGGTTTCATCTGTATAGTATAGATGGGTTTTTCGATAGTTGGCCACCGTCTCGCCTTCGCCGTTTACGACAGTGGCAGCGCTGTAGTACTCTGGGTTCGTCGGCCATTTGAGAAGGGGATCAACCTTTTCGGGATATCCAACCACGACGGTGCAGTCGTACTTGAGGGCTGTCGTGCGTGACCAAAGTGAACTAATACCAGACGTGGACGGCTCGAGGAACTGAGACATGTCGCGAAGGGACTTGAAATTGTACCCTGACAGACCAGGTTAGAATTTCCGGTCGCCTCTTCTTCTCGTCCTAGGATTCCGCAGTTCGAATGAATGCGGGTCCTGGTACGGGCTTATGATGGCTAGATGGGAATTTTAACGGAAGCAGACATACCAGAGAAAGCCAGCTCGGGTAGAACTAACAAGTCCAGATCCTCAGGGCCTACCCGATCCAAAATTTTGTCCGCACGGTTCAGATTGTGATCCACGTCTCCGACCTGCGGCGCGAACTGAAGGCAGGCGATTCTCATCTCACCTCAACCCTCACGCAGGAGCACGCTTTCAACGCCCACGGCTTCGATCACCGCCTCGGCCTGGATGGCGGGAAGTATTGAAGAGCGGCCGCGTGGTGCTCGGAATTAGAGCCAGATGCATCAAAGATGGAAATCGAGAGACAGTTGCTGGATAGGAAGTCAGAGGACACAAATTCCGAAGGCTAGCAGAGGCTGGGCCGAAGTATTATGGCAACTTCTACAGGCCAATCTGCTATGTACGTCCAATTCAAACTGTCGAACCGTCGCCAATGATGATCTTAAATTACTTCAGATGAAGTGCCAGCTTTCGCGCGCCCGGTCCCAAGGGGCCTCTGGCGGCGCCCTGAAACTGCCATCTGACTGCAGAGCAGATAGTGAACTGTCTACGGAGTAGTAAGCCTGCCAGCTCGCGAGATCGTCGACGATACTCCGTATTTTCAGAGCCATATGTAAAAGGCGTTGGGAGGTTTTGTGGACAACTACTCTGTATTGGTCGCGGCGAGGTGGAAACTTGTGCATGGAAGCTTTGGCCAGTGGACATTTTAGCATGCCATTGGTGCGTAATCTGACCCACCCCTGGTGCCACCACATCGGGCACACCAATTACGATGCTGCGTTAAGCGCCAGCTCATGCGGGGGCAGGGTCCAGTACAATGCAAAGCAAGGGTGTTGTCGAATGTAGTTTCCACACCAACTTGCACAATCTACACGTACGACAAACGGTCTTGGATGTTTTTCTGCCGCAAACCTCCTTCCAAGCACCCATGTCACGTGGCTCACCCAAGATGGCAGCCAAGACCAGCTGTAATAACGTCCTTCTCGACTAGAACAGAACACCTCCTACTTACTATCAAGCGGGTTCCGGGTGACATGTTAATCTTAGCTCGTGCCATCGCGGCTAACTCGACTTTAGCCCATATTCCGCGACTCCAAGGCCTATCATCAGCATCAACGGCGTCATGGGTATCCCTCATCATTTGCGCTTTGCAATCTTGGCCTACGCGAAATGGCAAAGGGCCACAACCGCACATGGAGCTCTCATCGCTTCTTCCACGCATGCGTTGTCTCGACTTTGCTCGGCGTGCGACGTACCGAATCCTAACAATACGGAGTACATACGGATTACAACTCCCGAAGACATGCACGCAGGTTACTCGATGGTGCTCTTCCAGGGTATGAGGCCTTTCCATTGAGTAACCGCGCTTGCGGTAATCGTGAATGTCACCTCAAGTACGGAGTAGCGCGCAACCGTGGTACCGGTTGGCTTGAACGCAGGGATCTATGCACTCTTCCAGCTGCATTGCCATGGATAAAGTCATGCCCTGTTACCACATCATCTCAAGGACTCGCTGGAGCTCGTCTCCCATTCAATGCAGTCAGTACCTCTCCAGCTCCATCCCTGGGTGGTTTTGGCATTGAAACATGGCAACAGTATGATGTCAAACCATCATTGGTCCGCCACTCGATTCGCCAACAAGGCACTTGGAGACTCACTCGAGTGAGCAGGTGGCCATCACACTGTGTAGGATGGGCTTGCTGGGGGGCCATGTGAAGCGCAGGTGTCTGTGATTCGGCTTGCAAAAGAGAAGGTACCCAAGGTACTCGGTAGGTGCCTGTGAAACTGCAGCCGAGCCCCGTGGAGGTACTTGGTATGGAGCATCGAGGGCATTTCGTCCACACGTATGTACTCCGTAGTCCGTACATGTACTGGGAGTGCGGCGTACACGGAAGGCCAGCAGGAGGTGGCCCTGTCAGCCCGTCAGCCTTTCCAAGCGCCATTCCTTATCTACTCCGTGCTTCTGAGGCTACTCCCCGAGGGCAGGTCTGGGATACAAACCTGACATGCACTCCGTACGGATTAGCACCTACGGGCCGTACATCCAGGCAGGCTGGGAAAACGGCAGATGGTAGGGTAACATCGAGTCGGTTGGTAGCTTGTGCACGGAGAAGCAAGAAACTGGTGAGCTGGTGAGCTTGAAACATGCCGACATGACATGTTCGCGTATTCCGTAGAGACTGGAGCAGCTGGTCATTCTGGTCATGCTGGTCCAATCTGAGTCCCCTCATCCCGGGAGTTCCGCCCCCACTCCCAATTCAGTGCAAGATGTTTGTCGCTAGGTGGCAGGTCGGCAAGGCGGATGTCAATCCTGTTTCGTGATGGGGTGTCGTCGCAGGGGCTCGAACGAACGAGCCTGGGCGTCTAAACGCGTCTCTGGCGAGTCTGACTGGTCCGTTTGCCAAAGCCTGGTCAACGGCCCACTGATGCAACCCAACCCAGGCGTGCCTGGCTCTTTCTTCCTGCACCGCGATGCACTGTGATGGTGAGCCTCCCTAATACGGACAAAAGCTGTTGGTTCCATCATCTTATTGCATACATACGGACTGCCTGGACCGGCTTCGCGAGGATGCAAGTAGTAGCACGGGTGGGCAGATTGCACAGAAAGCGACCCCTCTCTGCCTCTGCCTCCCATCATGCTCTGCCGTCTTTCTCGCCCCCACCACCCAAGGTTCGCTGGGTGGTTGCACGGCATGGCAGCGATTCCTCATATAACGTGAGCTGGTGCTGCTTGATCCGAAGCGTGAACCGTCTTGGGCTCCTGGCTCCGAACTTTTTTTTTTCCTGCAAGACAAAGAAAAAGGTCGGGTCGCTTCATGGCTATGAAACACCAGCACATTGCACAGAAAAGCTACCGCCGGGCCATGTGAGAAGTCCCACGAACCAGCAGCCCTTTTCCCGTCTCCCGTCTCGCCTTGTATTCCGTGAGAGAAGATGGACATGTCAGCCACGCACCTAGTGGCCCTCCTGCTGGCTGCCGCCGCCAGCATCGCAAATGCCCTCGAGGTGACGCCCGGATCGCATTGCGCAGTGGAATGCTTGGACTCTCCGGGAGGGAACGAGTTCAGCGCGGCAGCTTCCACGACGACGACGGACGACATCACTTGCAGAGACGTCGACTATTCCACCACCGACGTCGGGATCAAGTTTCGTAAATGCCTCGACTGCTTACAGGGCAGCACCAAGGTCGACAGGACCGAGTCCGACCTCAAGTGGTATATATGTACGTTGAATGTTTTGCCATGTTTATACCGATTTGCCATCCCGATCCATCTGCTCATGTCGATTCCTCTTTGTTACCACAACCAACCCAATAACACACCATCAGATAACTTGCGATATGCCCTCGGCACGTGTCTTTACGCCTCCCCCAAGGCTGCTAAAAACGGCACTGTAGCCGCTCAGTGCGACGGGGACAGAGCGTGCAAGCCCTTGAAAGCGCCTCTGGTTGCTCCAGGATTTGATGCCAACCCGAACAGCCCATGGAATTACTGCACGGAAAGGGACGGGGCCTTCATGGGCGACAATCTCTTGCCTTGTAAAAGCTGTCTCCAAGCCACCGAGGGCGAAGTATATCTTTCCAACTGTAAGACGAAACCCATGACGATGCTGCCCCCCCGGTGCTATTGATCAGCCGAGCTGACGATGATGTAGTCATGGCTGCCTTAGAAGCAGGCTGTGTGCAGCAGCCAAC
Organism: Epichloe scottii; assembly: GCA_021950295.1. NCBI lineage: Eukaryota > Fungi > Ascomycota > Sordariomycetes > Hypocreales > Clavicipitaceae > Epichloe > Epichloe scottii. The sequence goes on along the minus strand of CP083247.1, from coordinate 3,112,980 downwards.
AGACGGCAACATTGTCGGTCTGAGCGGAAGCCTCTTCACCACCAACGCAGTCAACATGACAACCCCGCCCAGCAAGGACGGCGGGAACCAGTCCGGCGGCACTCTGTCAGCAAGCGCCATCGCCGGCATTGCAATCGGGGTGGTCCTCATCTTTCTGCTGGCCATCGTATTACTTATCGTCCACTTCCGACGGGAGAAGGCCTTCAACCAATGGCAGCAAACCCGATACTACACCTACTCGTCGCCGGGTGCGCATTCCCACCAGAGAAACGTCATGTCCCACGCGCACCGCCGCTACTACACCGGCAATGCTTTCAGTGAAAAACCAGCGCCGGCAGACTCGGCAGATAAATGGTACGACCACCTGGAAGCCGAGTTGAAGACTGCATCAAGATTTCCCGTCAGCCAGCGCACCTTTCATGCTCGGCCGCAGAGCTGTGCCTCGTCCAGCGTGACGGCTCACAGTCACGGCGACGGCGCAGAAGGCCTAGAAGATCGCAGCCCGTCTCGCGGCCGCTCCATCGGCCAAGCTACACCCCCGTACACCATCGCCCCCAGCACAGGTCCGCCAGGAAAGACGATCTAACACGCCGGACTCCTTCGCCGTACGGGCCTACCTTGACGCTGCGAAAGAGTCTGCGCGGCTTGCCACTCAGAGATGTCCCCCTATGTCCTTCGAGCAGATGGACCGTACCGGCAGCAGAAGGACCTCTGTCGTCCCATCTGCCTCTGCCCCCCTTTTTCGAAAATCCGGCTGCCCAAGATGCCTAACCCTGCTAAACTCTTCAGTGGCCTGGTGTCATTTAGAAAGCACCGCGAATTAGTCATCTCACCTCCGTTGATGACTCATGATCCGAGGTTTCACGATATACCTATGGCCGTCCCCATGTGCATGACCAGGGATCGACCGCCACCCCTTGTGGGTGTGCACAGGCGTGATACGTACATTGAGGTGCCTCTGAAAAGTGGCAAGAGCACTCTATACGGATACTGAATGCCTCGGGTGGCACTTTAGTCGAGCGCGTGGGTCTGCATCAGCAGCGGTGGTATTTTGAAGACCCTTGTCCCTTTTCATGGAGTTATATAGGCATAAGCATCTCTCTCGTTCTGACAATCATGGCAACATTTCAGTAGAAGGAATTGGCAGTGGGAGTCAAGGTCATCTCGCAACTCATCACAAACAATTGTTATGTCAATTTCAAGTCCAAATATACACCTGACTATACTCCATCTTTTTCCAAAGTACATCATCCCAACCGTTGACCACGGCCTCTCGTCCGCCAAGAATCTGGCAACGGGCCACCTGAGGTATTTGCATCTGCACCACCGACGCCGCTGCCGCCGCCACTACCGCCCAGCCTCTGTCCAGAAGGACGAGCAGGGCCTCCAAACCTCCCTGAATAAAAGACTCTGCGGACTGGACGAGTCGGGAAAGTACAGCAGGAGTGGGGATCAGGTTCCTCCCACCGCCGTAGTTGGGCCAAGTCCTGGTCAAGAAATCATACAGGTGTCCCGCGAAGAGTCCATGAAGCTGTAGTAGGAAGTTCATCGCACCTCCGGGAAAGAGAAGGTTGATGGCGAGCATGGCGTAGGGCATCATCTGGGCAGGCATAGTTACAAACATGTAGTTGACCTTGGCGCCGCTCTGCTCCTGCGTCACGGTATAGGCCATTGCCAAGATGAGAGCAGGCAGGAAAGTCATGAAGCCGAAGCCAGTAAAGTGATTGGCGACCTGAAGCTCGAGTCAGCTTCCAACTAGTCTCTACAAACGTATGGGCGGTTGTCATGATTTATGGGACAAGGTACAAGACAAGTGGAGTAAAACAAGCTTTGGCAATAAAAAAAATGTAGGGAGCTAGAAAACCACCCGAGTGAATAGGTAAAATTTTCACACGAGCCATCCATAAGAGACATCCCACCATGCCCACACCGCAGAACAGTCCTGATTGCGAAAGGTGGACTGCGCCGCAGTGCAGGGGTACTCTCCCTCATTTCTAGGAACCGTGACAGAAGTGGAGGCGTAACACTGTCCGGGCAGTATATGAGGGTTTTTTTTTGGACCTTGATCCCACATGGCCACAAAGAGTAGGCTAAAGCGACGATGCGAGAAAGTTCATAAACAGAGAGGCTTACCAGAATCGTTCCACACACAAATGTAAGGTACCAGATTAGGTCTTCCTTTCGTGGGAACCGAGGATTGCCAACTTCCATTTGGCTCAAGTACGTGTACAGAAAGTATGTATCAAACAAAAGGCCAAGGCCCGGTGACGTGACAAAAAAGGACGACACAATGCGCCATATCTGAGGAGGGAACTGGAACAGGTAGAATGGGTGGAATATGAAGTACTTGGCTGGAAGCATGCCTAGCACGATGCCAGCGGACACGACAAACGTGAACGTTGCGATGGTTCTGTGACATGGTCAGTTAATTTTTGTCGCACGTTTGCGAGTGCCCCTCACGAAGTATTTTTCTTACCTGGACATGGGCGGCAGCCGCATGTAGTTTTCGATCGCAACATCCATCATGACTGACGGGTATGATCAACAATGCTTGATTACGAAAAAATATATAGGAAGAATCACAAAGCATGCAAGGTAAACAAGCGTCAGGTCTGAACGTGGACTTGGAGGACAGATGACCAAATAGTGCAAAGAAGCTAGGCAGAACAGTCCAGCGTGGTCATTGCAAGTGGCATCGTGTCATCTTCTAAAAGACAGCAGAAGATGAAGGAAGGAAGACTCATAATCCTGTCCAATGTTGCCAGCTTGAACAGATTTTAGCTACCTGCAGAGCCTCCACTATGCCAGTAGGCGATGTTTGGTGCATGTAGCGGGGTGTTGTGGAGACGATGTTCAAGACAGAGCTCCATACGTCCTTGGGCGTGAGTAGAAAGAGTGAGAACGGAGGCAGTTGAGCACGAGAGCTACCCGGAAGCTTCAACAGCCATCATTCCCGGTCAAAACTCCCTCATATCCACAATCAGTCCGGCGACAACGTCGTACGATGTTTTTGCTGTGAGTAATATGAGGGTACTATTGAATTCCTCGTGAAACTCATCTTAATTGAGCTGCAAGCGCCCCTCTCTGTCTGTCCGTCAAGCAGTAACAGTTGCTGCTTGGGGACAGGCAATCGCCTCTGACGTAGTTGACCAGCTCAGCTCCGACACCAACCATGAGAACACACGATCCATTGAAAACTGAAGAGGCGCAGGACGCCGCTTGGGAAGCAGGAAAAGGGGCGCTCATTGGAGCTGCGAAATGGGGCGCCGGCGCTGCTGTCCTCGGTGGTATCGGCTATGTCTGGTCGCCAATTTATCGTGGAACAACGGTTCAATTCAAAGTGTAAGAAGGGCAGCCACGCGCACTATTTCAAGCTGACTTTGCGCTGCAGTTACCTGCAAATGTCGGGCATGGTGTTGGGAGGTATGATTGAGGCCGATTGGCGGTTGAGACAGTACGAATATCAGATGCGCATGCAGCGCAGATGGATGAGGGAAAAGGCGAAGTGGCAGAGGTATGAGGAAGAGTTTGGTAAGAATGAGGGGAACAAGTGAGCGTGGCCGTATCAACAGCAACATGCCGCTGCAATTAAAATTTCACGTGTAACATCAATCGTCATAGAGCATTCTGGCCGAAATACTCATCAGAAGGAATTTCCCGCTTCCAAAGCTAAGGCGCGCTGTGCCCATATCCGAACTGATTTAACCCAACGCCTATATCATGCAATGAAAATAGCTTCCTACATGCTTCACCTAGCTGCTACCTCGAATTTCTTTGGATCCATATTGAGCTTGCACAACCGCGCAACACAGCCGCTCAATTGGAGCAGTGTTTGTACGCCCTCCAAGATCTTCATATGCGTGAAGCCGATCTCCTTGATAAACTCCAGCTTTGAATGCTCGCTCAGTGTTGGGATCGTCTTGGTCACCTTGAACATGGTACTGATGATATCGTGGCTAGAGTATCCCAAACCCCAGAGTTCCCTCAAGGTGTCCAAAGCCGAGTCCACATTCCCCTCATAGCATGCCTTTAGCATTGCCTGCACTTTGATGGGATGCGGAGAATCAACAACTTTAAAGACGTTATCGCCCGATACGAAACCGAAACCGGCAAAGGTAGACTGCAAGTTATTGATGGCCTGACGCATGTCACCCTCAGCACTGAAGACCAGAGCAGCGAGACCGTCGTCACTGTACTCGACCTCCTCAGCCTCTATGATTTGTAGTAATCGCTTGACGACTTGTGAGTCGGACAGTTTAGCGTAACGAAGGATGGCGCAGCGAGATTGGAGGGGCTCAATGATCTTGTTGGACTGATTGCACGCGAAAGCAAATCGGGTAGTGTTGGAGTAGATTTCCATGGTTCGACGAAGGGCTTGTTGCGCACCAGATGTCATGCTGTCGGCCTCGTCGAGAATGACGAGCTTGTGTCGGCCTGGAGGCAGCGTCACCTTCTTTTGTGCAAAGCCCTTGATTCGATTTCGAACGACATCGATACCTTGGAGTAGTTGTCAGTCAGGGTTTATTTTTCAAAAGAGAGGAGTCATTGCCCGAATCACGCACTCACCCCGCTCGTCACTTGCATTCAACTCCAACACAGCCTCCTTGTACGACTCCCCAAGCAATTGTCTGGCCAAGCAGAGCACACTCGTCGTTTTCCCGATACCCGGCATTCCCGAAATGATAACATGAGGCATGTTTCCTTCCTTTGCAATGATTTTCAATCGCTCTATCGTTTCTGTGTTACCGACCACATCGTCGAGAAAAACGGGACGGTACTTTTCGACCCTGCCGGCCTTGCGTTAGCTACAACGGCTGACGCTCGTGATTGCTTCACACTTGAATTACCAAGGCAGCTCATAATTCAGAGACCCATTCGAAGATGATGCGAGAGCTGCCTTTGTGGCAGCGGTCGAAGACTCGCCCTTTTCCTCTGATTTGGCGGCGGGCATGATGATTGCGATTTGTGATGTGAATATGTAGTTCAACAATCACTTTACGCGACTTGGCGCGTCTCCCATGGTGCCATGGTGGGGCGGCACTCGCGGTCTAATTCGCAGGCTGGTGGATTTGGAGATGGTCCGTGCGCCATGTGCCTGCCACCGCCTTGAGATGAGCGGCGGCAGCGATTTTTCCTCGACATGGCGCTTTTTGCAAGCACGACGAAATCTCGCAGCATCACAACGCCAGCCGGTCGCAACAACTCCTGATCGATAAAGCGTACCAAGACAGACTCTTGGACCGATTCAGCAAGTTTGGGAGCTGCTCCCAGCCACAAGAATGGGTGTTGCCAAGAAAACAAGAAAGTTCGGCCTGGTAGGCACTTATCGATGGGCACTTTGGCAATGAGAAAGAAAAAAGCTGATGGTCCCTCATCATAGGTCAAGCGAGTCCTCGGCCAGCGCGATGGCAGATTGAAAGTGAACCAGCAGAAAGCCGAAGCCGAAGCCCAAAGAAAAGAGAAGAAGACAGTCAATGGCGACCTGGTTCGCGAGGCGCCGCAGATGCCCAGCAACATGTTCTTCCAGCACAACACTGCCCTCGTTCCTCGTACGTCTTGTCTGACGAATGCAATTTTCGGTACTTTTGCACTAACATGTCCCGAACAGCGTACAACGTGCTAGTGGACACCAATTTCCTCAGTCACACAGTCCAGCGAAAGCTGTCACTACTCGAATCCATGATGGACTGCCTATACGCCAAATGTAACCCGATGATCACATCGTGCGTCATGTCGGAATTGGAGAAGCTGGGTCCCAAATACAGGCTGGCCTTGCGGGTGGCTCGTGATGAACGATGGACAAGATTGGAGTGCGACCACAAGGGTACCTATGCAGATGATTGCTTGGTAGACAGAGTGAGCAAGAACAGGATATATATTGTGGGCACAAATGACAAAGCGCTGAAGCAGAGGTTGCGAAAGATTCCTGGTGTGCCGCTGATGAGCGTGGCCAGGGAAAGTATGTGATTGAGAGGCTACCGGATGCCCCTAATTCCTAGCGTCATGCCATTAATACCAACGATAATTTTCATGACGATGTATTATTAGAAATGCCCCAGCGACGGACGGCTCGTCCCCAGTTCGGAGTATGCCTGGTTCTGATTCATCTGGACAGCCAGGGAGCAGAAGAAAACAATAAGAACGATAAATACAATGTCAATAATAAAAGACAGGGTGCTCAGCGTTATGAGATTCGGATGTCTTCAGCTAGAAGCAATGAGTTGGATGGACACTCACGCAACGGACTTCGTGGTAAGTAAATCCCAGAGGAATTGACTTTAGAGCCCTTCGCCGTACTAATATTAAGTGGTTCTTTAGCGTCTTCCTTTGAACCTGACATGCTAAATGATGAAATCAACCTCTCGCCAACGGATGAAGCGGATGATAGCTAAAAGCCAGATCAAAACTCCACTGGGTCCATATATGCTGACACCGTGGACTACAGATTGTCCAGACAAATCATTGCATGTAACGACAGACTGCTCTGTGTTGACACTCGAGCCCGATGAACTTATTTCCCTCATTATTCAAGGATAAGGGTCCATCCTAAGGCAGTACACAGAAGTTCAGAGCTATTAAATCTACGAATAAGAGTTGTTTAATAACAGAGCCAGACGAACCATCCCAGACGGTGTCGCCGGATGATTTTGACTGCTGCGATATCTATGAGGCAGATATATTAGTATAATAGAGTAAAAACATAATCTTCTTAGCATAGAAGATTAACAGTAGTACTGGTTAGGAGCCGAGGAGGAACATTCTGGATAAGGATATGCTTCACAAGTTCGAGTCAAACTACATGGGCTTTGACAAGGGGGTCGACGTGCTGGATAAACGGCAGACTAAGCGCGGTGATACCCGAAGTGCCTGCTGCCCTCTACTGCCTGCAATTACCTTTCGGACCAGTTGCACTGGCTGAGGGCGTCACTGAATATACCCATTTCACAACAAAATGCCTTCTGGCCTCTGGTGCAGTGAGCCGTCTCGGAGGATTCTCCTGGTGAACCGCCAATCTGACAAATATCTTCAAGTCTGGGTTAATGGTCTTGAGATCCGACATGTCATCGAAAAGAGAAATAGGTGTTGCGGCCGCCCGTGTAAGTAGCCATCCGCCGCATCGTGGCATTACCATACCCTGTTTCCTCTCCGCATGCTCAGAGTGAGCTTGTCTACCAAAGGGAAACGCACTCAGCTCCGGTGTAACATGGGTAAATCGCATTCCTGCCTGTCCACGTGGGATGCTTCATCGTCCGTGCAACCCCTTTTCAAACGTCGACCTCTCAGACTGCGTCAAAAGAAGTCACGTAGACAACCGTTGGCGGCATCCAGAACATTCTGATGCAGGAATTGAGGTGAGATTGATCTTGGCAACTTTCCCCTCAGCTGACTCGCCGATCATGCAGATTGCTTACAGGTTGTACACGCGTTATTGTCGACGGCAAGAAGCGATGCAAGGGGCGATGTAACCCTATGATGGACGGAATCGAATCTTTTAAGCTTCCTGCATGTTGCATCTCGTAGGTGCCGGGTCATATGGCCCAGGGTCCCACGAGATTGCCGGTTTGGAGTACGTACACCGAGTTGTTGGCACCGGGTCCAGCATATTGACAAGATGTAACATAATAGGGGAGCAAATGTTGAGATTCTTCCCAGCGAGCAGCTTACCACGTTGTGCGAGAGCTCCTGTAAGAATGACCTGCGAAGTCTACGAATTGCCATCTTGGAAGCATGCACAGCATCTTCCGATGTTATGGTTCCGAGCAAGTTCGCCTACCCGGGCGAGATCTCCATTAGATAACCTGCCCTGGAGCGAGTGACGAAGTGGACAGTCGGCTCTTACTGCGGCGGCAACCACGTTCACGCGTCCAGTCAGCCCCGTCCAGACAGCTACCTTGCATCCCAAGGCCTCCGGCACTATCAGTGACTGCCACGTGTATGAAAACGCGTTTGACGCCACTTCTAAGCTGGAGAACCTGTCCGTGGCAAGTTCGTGCTCCAGTTGGGCACACTTTGCCAATGTCACTGTCGAGCAGCTGGTGGAGTGGAATCCAAGCCTCTCGGCAAGTAACCGGGTGCTGCGGGCTGGGAAAGGCTACTGCGTACAGAAGTGGCAGACTCCTCGTAAGATTTTCCGTCATGGACTTCCCAAAGCAAATTCCGGGGTTTGCGCGATGCCACCATCTTGTCCAGTTCTCACCAATGGTCTCGCCAGCTGAAGAGAAAAGCTCACTCGCAGCTTAAGCGTCCTCGCTTGACGACTCCTGCCTCCAATATCCTACAAGTTCATCCTTGTCCTCGGTTCCGTCAATGTATGGGGGTCTCACATACTGGTCGTCCCAGTCACCTTTTCCAAGCAAGTCAAACTTGTGTAGGTATTCCTGCAGCGGCATGTACATCCAGCCCACATCTTCCTCCTCGTGCTCGGTGGCACCATCATGGAATGGGGCGGGAACTGTGTAGTTCCTCTCCTGTGGGGGGAACGGGGACTCCCAGTTCTTGCGCAGAAGCTTCACGACTGGCGAGTTCACGCCGGGATGGTCCACGGACTCGAGACAGAGATGATCCACAAAGAGACAATATTCGTATCTGGGCGTGCATGTTGCGTGTACCCAGTCCACGTCGTCCTGCGGGTTAGTAGCGTCCGGCCGGAGACGGTCCTCGAGGTTCTTTGGGACCCAGGACTGGAAGTGATCTCGGACTTGGTGGGACGTGGCTCCGCTAATGACAGCTGCTAGTAGGAGCAGAACTCAACATGGACGCGTTGCAAAACGTACTAGAGTGTCTCATCGGATGTAAAACCTGAGCTATTCCTGGACCTCGCTGCGCAAGGCTTGCAGCAGGCGAACCCAAGCGATTACCTTGAAAGCACCGATATTCTAGACGTTGTGCGTCAATGTGACGCACCTTTTGCACCATCTAAAGAGGAGAGAGTGAGGAGTATGTCTTACCACGAAACCCCAGATCGAATCGTGGAACTTTGTGCACGTCATGTTTGACTTGATATGGTCTAAGTCGATGTCAGGGCTCGACGTGTAATCGAGGTAGGTTTCGGTCCCGGAGACCCGAGAAGGTCCTGCCGAGTCGCTGCTCATCATGGCTCGAGGAGCTTCACCCCGCCCTGTTGCTGCATGGCCCGCCTGGCGCGCCGAGTGTGTCGTGGCACCGGTTTTGGTCAAGGTTGTGAATGGCGACTTTGAACGGTTCGGGGCGCGCGGGAGACCTGTCGCAAGGCTCCAGGCTCTACCTCTAGCTGCAAAGCGTTGCAACATGGATGGGGGTGGTTGCGTGAGAAAGAGAGTGCAAACGAAGGAGAAGGCGAGGGCACTCGCTCATTTTAGATGAATCGGTTCGGTCCTCCAATCAGATGCCATCTCACGCGACAAGGTTATTCTTCATCACCGCCGCGGCGTTCTAAAGGGATGGTACTCCGTAGATGACAGACAATTTGGATTCGTGATCTGCGGACTAATATTCGGCACAACACTGACTTGTCTAGCCACACAGAAAGTAGTCCGGCTGGCAAGAGAAAATGATGACGCAACGTCGCGATTTTGCATCTCCGCGCGGGTAGAGATAAGGGCAGCAAAATGAGGGTTGCAAAATGACGAATAGGACGAGCGCTATTTTCTTATTGCAAGGCTTTTTGTTGTCGCGGCCTGCTCATCTGAGAAAGGAAAGGGTAAAAGGGGTGTGATTAGCTGAAGCAGGGCAGCTATTCCGTACCTTGGCACGACCATGGATGACGGACTACGGATTAGACCTGTCGGAAATGGAGGGCCCCTGCTTCCCCGCATATTTACAATTTAGCGCCGCGACCTGTGGTTGAGTGGTTGAGTGGTTGAGTGGTTGAGTCGGTGAGTCGGTGTGCTGGGACGGGGCGTGGGGGCTTGAGAGCCCTTGTGCATCCGCGAGTCGGGGCGGTCGCGGGGGCCGGGCTGGCACCGCCTTCGTTGTGTCTGTCGGGCAATCGGAAAGCGCCCCATTGTGGGATTCACGACTAATAATACTCTGTGAAAAAAATTTAAAAAATTAGGATATCTGCTGGAATAATAAAAGACGGTGGCCACGGTGCTTTAGCGGTCCTTGGGCTCACGGTCCACGACTCCACGACTCCGCGACTCCACGCCCCCAACAAACTCCTCAATCTTCTCGGTCTCCGTCCCCTCCGTGTGTCCACTGTCCAGAACAACTCCGAATGTTCTAGTCATCCTCCGTCCGGCTGGCACGCCCACTGTCGCGTGATTGTTGATTAGCAGCGTTTATTAGGGAAGGCACGGCCTTGCCTTTGATAAAATCACATCAAGTCGTCTCCGCCATCGGCTCCCGCTTGTTTGTCCGCTGCTGGCTCCTTCCTATACCCAGCGACATAAACTCCGTACGCCAGACGTCCTCTCCCGCGGCCACTCCTGCTTCTTTCCCTTTCATCACACATTGGTTCGTATTTGCAGCCGTCACTTGCTCTCGGCTCGTGCGTAGACACCTCTCTGGACATCAACGACAATTATCGCGTCGATAAGCCCTTTCTTATCGCTCTCGTCAGCCGACTTCCGCCGTCGTCCCTCTGGACTCCACCCACTCCCACTCACTCCCACCCACATACACCCACACACACCCACCGACTCTATCGCACGCAGTTCTCGCTCGCAGATCTCAACTCCTGGGCTTGCATCGCCTTTGATCCCGTCAGCCTTGTGACCTTGTCGCAAAGCCATCCTTTGTCGTCTACCATACCAATCACCAATCCCCATTTCATTCATCCCGGCAATCGCTGGCCAAGATATCTATTCATATTGCCATTTCGTCTTTAACCGCATCTCCCTCGTCTCCAAATGCAATAGCGACACTCCGGTCCTCTACCCTCCAACTCCTCCACAACAAACAAACCCACATCGTTGAAATCGGGTTGGGGTTCTTTTCTGGCAGTCTATTGACCAAAAGGACCTCGTGATCCCGCCTTGAACAGACGCTAGCGAATCAGTCGGTGTCTACTCGATACAATCACCTTCACCATCTCAATTGTATGCTGTTGTATGCTGTTGTACGCCCGTTGCCAGCCGCTTGCATTGGCTAGCAGTTACTCTCGTGGACCCCGTCACTGGCCCACCGTCGCACATCCGTTTTACGTACAGACTTGTCTAATCGGTTGTTCATTCTGTCCTTGACGCTGGAGTTCAAGGATTCCAGCCGGGCTCGCAAGTACGGTACGACACTAGCTCCCACGGACACCTCCTCTTTTCCCCGGGCGGGGGCCGTCGTGCGTTTTGCGATATTCCACGGTGGCCTCGCCTTGTCGCAAAAGGCAATCGCTGTCTTCGTACTTTCTTCACGACACCTCGTCTAGCTGGTGCGCCGCGATACCAAACCCTTGGCCAGCACCTCAGTTTCACCATCGACGAGAGCAACAGCCATGCCGGCCCAACTCACTGGCCCCAAGGCGGCCAGCATTCCCATACACGTTTCCAACGACCAGAGCAACAGCAACTTTCGCAGACAACACAAGCATTCTCGCTCATCGTACTCGGAATCATCCCCCTGGCCAATTCGAGGAATAATTCCTTGACATTCCGCCCTCCCAAGAGACTCATGTCAACCCCGGACAAGACCATTGCTGTCACAAACGCGAGCGGGCGTCAGGCAGCATCTTTTATCCGTGTTGCCACCGCCGTCGGCTACCGTGTTCGCGCGCAATTGAGAAATCTTCAAGGTGTAGTTGCGACCGAGGTCTCGACAAACCCGAATGTAACCGTCATAGTCGGTGAGCTCTACACCAGACACAAACCAACGGAAGAGAACAAAGATGTCACTCAAAACGGTCCCATCTCGGGTGTTGGCGTCAACCACGAGCTGATCTCGGATCTGTTCCGTGGCGCTCAACTTGCCTTCATAAACACTACATTCTACGGCGACGAAGTGCAGATTGGAAAGGCTCTCGTCGACGCCGCGAAAAAGGCTGGAGTACAGCATTACATCTACTCATCCATGCCCGATCACGCTGCGTACAACAAGAACTGGCCATCCCTACCACTGTGGGCGGCCAAGCACAAGGTGGAAGAGTACATTAGGGAGCTGGATTTGCCTGCCACCTTTGTGTATACTGGCATATACAACAACAACTTCACGTCCCTCACCTATCCGTTGTTTTGCATGGAACTGCAGGACGACGGCTCATTCATCTGGAAAGCACCTTTTCACGAAGACGCCAAGCTGCCGTGGTTGGACGCCGAACATGACGTCGGCCCCGCAATCTTGCAGCTGTTCAAAGATGGATCAAACAAATGGAAAGGCCACCGCATTGCCCTAGCCTACGAGTACCTCTCGCCCAAGGAAGCCTGCAGGCTCTTCTCTCGAGGTGTCGGTCGTCCCGTCCACTATGTCCGAGGCCCCATCGAGATCAAAGTACGAATCCCGACGGGATACCGGGAGCAACTCGAGGCGCTGGAGAAGCTTTTCAAATTGGATGAGCCCGACCCGAGGAAGCAGCCTCCTTACTTTGGCGACATGAAGCTTGAGGTCAGCTGTCCCACAGAAGCGCTCGAGCTTTGGGAAGGGCCCAGGGGACTGGAAGAGTATGCACAAGAAATGTTTCCCCTCGAGGAGGAAGCCAATGGATTGACATGGATGCTGGACGAAGATGAAATCGACCAGAGATCGAATGCTTATGAGAAGCTACAAGCAACGACAGCATCAGTTGAGCAACTCCGGCTTCACGACCAAGATGACGATGACGACGATGACGATGACGATGACGGCCTTGTGATGCGAGGCTTGAAGAGAGATGAGGAGCAGTGGCTGGCATAAAGCTTCCATTGCCAATTTCCGACATGTGTGACGCGCACGAACGCGGCACGCCGTCACCGTGACACGCTCTCCCCACACCATCTCATGACATATGGGTCTTTTTGGAATACTTGTTTCCTTCCCCGGTGTTGGATGAATTCGCAGGTACGAGATTTTCATGGAAAAGTTAAAGGTGTAAAAAAAAAAAAAAAAAAAAAAAAGCTAAGAGCAAAAAAGCTCGCTCATAAAAAGAATAAAAGATTACTGCCGCAACATTCCTGGTACGAAATTATGAGACGCAATGCATGGATCCGGGGATGGGGGTTATGCTTCATTATTTTTGATTCAAATAAACTGAGGTGCTCGCTGGTTTGGGTTCGGAGGAAAGCAATCACCAGGTGATTTGCTGGTGCTAGGCGCTTGTATGGAAAATCTAAGGAGCATTTGGAACGTCAAGGACTCATGGGCGAAGTCATTGCTCACAGCCCACGTGCCTGGGCTGGCGACATGATGAAATCAATCAATATTGTACCATGTGCAGTCTGCTGCCGTCGCTCGATTCAGGTGAAATAATGGGAGTCATGCGTGCAATGAACGATTTGGTGCGCAACGGGTGTTCGTGGTGCCTGTTTTACGCACAAGTATCAAGTACCATGCACGGGGATGAATTTGTTTGTGCACGAATGACGACAAGAGCGTAGTAGGCCAAGGAACCTTCAAAACTGCCAGCGCAGGAGTTCTTGCACAACTCTCGGGCGCACCCGCTCGACTTGATGCTCATAAATATCCGGGGCGCCGTCAGACTTGTGAAAGATTTGGCAGCGGGGGAAATGCAAGTGAATACTTGTCATCATGGCTGGCTGTATTTACAACATCCCGACTCGCGTAACATGACAATGACAAATCATCCGCAATCCACCTCTTGTCTGTACACGAATCTCGGTACCCGTCATTAACACCTCCTGAGCAATATTTCGTTCCACCAGCAATGTGCTCCACGACCAACCGCCCCCCCAGGCACACTCAAAACTTGCCCCTCAGCAGATTCGCAATCATCTGCCTCCCCGTCAAGTGCGTCGTCTTCCACAGGGTCGGAAAGTCCAGCGTGCTCGACAAGCCGTCTGCGTACCCGAAGAACAGCATGGGCGGGATCCAGCCGCGGGCGTACTCGAGCGCGAAGCACCGATCGGGCATCTTGTACTGCTTCACCTCGCCGCGGCGCAGGTGGTGCACGCTGCCGGCGGGATACACCTCGGGCTCGTACTCGCCAGGCACGTAGGCCCATTGCTCGCCGTCGAGGATGTGGAAGTAGTCGTCCGCCGTGTGGCGACCCGTGTGGCCCTCGGTGCCAATGGCAGTTCCTGTTGCGGAAGAAGTTGGTCAGTTTCTCACGGCGGGGCGGAGGGGAGGAGGGAGAGCGACGAACCGAAGATGATGAGATATTCCGTCACACCTGCACGGTTGTGGACGTGTTAGCGAGGACCTTTTTTTTTTTCTTCTCCTCCCCCCGGCACTGGCTGAAAGCACCGGCTGAAGGAGCAATTCGGACACATACTAGCATGCAGAATGTACATGGCTCCCATGGCACCGCCGGCGTTGTTGAACATCCAGTCCTCGTCGACGTTGATGTAGGCGCCGTGCGTCTTGTGCAGGTCGTCGACGATGAACTGGACCACGGATCGCGTGTCGTTGCCGTGTTCGGCCAGTCCCCGGGCTGACACATCCTTGAGCTCCTCGAGGCCGAAGATGTAGAAGTTGTGCAGGTTCTGCTCGGCGACATACACCACGGAGGCCAGGAGGGCCGTCAGGAGGGCAAGGACGCCGAGGAGCGACGTGATGGGGTTGCCCGACGAGCTCTTGGCCGAGCCGGAGCGCTTGGATTTGGAAGGCATGGCGACGGGTGGTCGGTTTTCCGTTGAGGCCAATGGAATGGCGCTGCGAGACAGGAGACGAGTTGTGGCCAAAGGAGCGGTGGAAGTTGGAGGTTGGAGCACGGAGTAGGAGGTTGGGAGAGGGAGCAGGACGTGCTCGGTATACTTGTTGTTTGGTACCGAGTACCGAGTACGACTTTGTTCATTCGTCGGGGAGGCGCCGGGAGCATCGCATCAGCATCCACATCGCGTCTGGGGTTTCATCGTCAGGCACCAGGCACATGATGTTCGGCCGCCCCACACGTCTAGGTCGAGGAACGACGTCCGTCAGATAGCGGGACGAATCCCACCACGGTCAACTTCACTCGTTTGCAGACCAAGAATAATTCACTACATAGTGGAAGCACTGGATGCTTCTCATCAACAAACACCGCTTACTTGACCATCGCAAAAACAGCCCCGACACCTCCTAACAGACCGACTTTGGAAACACCGCAAAAAATCCTGGTAAAACAACAACAACAACCCACCCAGTCGTCATCATATCGGATTCCCGGTCTGACATTACGGAAGACAAAAAAAAAAAAGACCAGGAAAAAGCTCCTAAATATACATTCGTCGTCGCCGACAGCGTGCCTTGACCCTGGCTCCCCTGCCGCCGTCCTACTCCACATCGGAATCGCCCAAGACCTCAGTCTTGTCCGGGTCGTCGCCGTCGTCATCCATGTCGTCCATGAGGGCGGTCTCATCAATATCTGCATCCCTCATGGTGATATTCCCATTGGCATCGCCGTTCTTGATTGGAGACTCATCCGCATCGTCGCCGGCGTTGCCCTCCTTGGTCTCCCTCTTGGCCTTGAATTTCTTAACGGGGGCAACCACTCCGAGTTCGCTCTCATGTCCTGCCCATCGTGCAAGTCGCCGCGAACATCGTCTGAGAGCCGCTGCATACGCGCTGACCTCTTCTCCGTAGTCGTCAGCTTCGGCTGTGAGCAGACACAAGCCGCCAAGGCCCTTCTCGCGGAACGTAGATGCCTTGTCCTTGCTGGTAATGTTGCGGATGTAACCGTCGTCCCCGTCACTGTCCTCGAACGGATCCTCTTGGGCCTGTACTCTCCTGTATGCCCTGAAGACGGCCCCCTCTTGACGCCGGCTTCTGCGGCCCTTGTGATGCTGTCTTCGCAAACCGCGATCGAGAATGTACTCGACACGCTCGTTTCGATTGCGCTCAACAGCGAGCTGGTGTGCTGTGGGAGGACGAGGTTTCCGGGACCCGACGCCTTCTGATCCATGTCTCGCGGGAGATGATCCCTCGAAAATTTGGTACTTCAGCCCCAGTCCTCGTCGACCGCCCCTTCCTGCGGCACGTGGAGGCGGCGTGGACCTCGTGCTGTCTCGGTCTGAATCGTGCTTGGATGGTCGTATGCGAGGCAGAATCGCCGGACCCTCTTCCGCGTTGGCGGCACGCTTACCTCGCTTCGTCTCCCTCTCATTCAGGTAGGCCTGGTCCATCTCGAGAATCTTGGCTCTCGTTTTTTGCTTGTCCCGACCGAAATGGACTTCCTCCGGGCTGTCTACGTTTTCTTTGGCTCGCTCTTCCTCCGTCATCTCAATAAGCTCGGGGACACCCTGGTTGGCAACATCCAAGCCGTAGTCAACGCCAGAGCCAAAGGGATTCTCTTCGCAGCCCTCCTCGGTGAAGTCGGACTCAAGGTAGAACCACATGAGCCACAGGAATGCCAGTGCCCGAGACTGGCTGCTGTATTGGGTCTTCATGATGAGATCGTGGAACTCCTGATGGTCCGGGAAATGCAGCTCGGCAACCTTTTGCGCCGAATGGCACATGGAGAAAATGAGATTGACCGGATTGGTCCGTGGAACGTCGGCCCTCTTGATCTTCTCCAGCGAATTGGGCTCTTCGCGGTCCTCGGCCCCGCCCTTGAGAATGGACTTGAGTCGAGGTGCATCTTGTAATTGTTTGTATGCATGAGCGTCCTGATGCGCCTGTAGCGATGGTATCGCGTGATACGTTCTCAGCTGCGCCCTCATTTCGGGGAAGACTGTGTGTGATGGAGTCAGAGGCGATGGAAAGCTACGCATGAAGGGAATTCGCAGTGGTACTTACAGTTGAGCGTCGTGTTCATGCGGCCGACATTGACCAGGAGGCACACCATAGCCATGCCTTTGGCAGCGTCCCGATCACTCAGCAGCTTGTCTCTCAGCACCTTGCTGGTCTTGCTGCTTCGAGACATGGTGTCTATGTAGAGATCGGCGAAGCACTGTTTTCCGACAGAGGCGTCGTACGAATTGGTGAAGACCTTCGCGTCGTTGTCAAAGACAGCTTTGAGAAAGTCGTACTGGATATCCTCTCTCCACAGAGGCTCGCCATCATCCTTCTTCAAATGTCGAATCTTGCCAACCTGATGCGGCGCATCGCCGCCTTTGGCCCCTCTTCCTCTGCCCCGGGTTGGCTTACCTTGCAGCTCGGTGGGCTCGTCGGCCATTTGTGTGTCGTCATCATCGCTGGCAGCACGGGAAGCGAAGGACTTGCCGTCATGCGCGGCGGGAGAACTAGGTGGTTCCATGTCCGACGTGGCGGCGACTGAGCTCGGCGATGCAGCCATTTTTCCGCGCGAATCGATGTTTGTAGAGAGCGAGGATTGTGCGCACGCGTTGGCGTGCACGTTGGCGGTGGGGCGAGGGGAAAGGGAGACGTCGAAAGACAAAAAAACGTTGCTAAGATGAGGTGTTCGCGTGCGTGAGGCGATTTCGGATCAGCGTCGCATGATTCGAGATGAGATGTGTCTCCTGCGAGCTGCTGGCGTATTGAGATGCGTGATCTTGATGAGTTGCGTCTAAAGAATGGCGGATGGATGAACAGATGGATACAGAGCTGGAGGAATGAGGGTGACGAGCAAAAGGAGAGCGGGTGGGAGTCGGTGGCGATGGCTGATGCCGGGTCGAACCAAATGCGTGATGCTTCAGAGAAGAAGCCACACCAGCAATTGAGTTGAGTTGACCCCTGCATTCAGCCCATTCAGCCTGGCCTAGCCCAGCCCAGCCTGGTCGGTGCTTAGCTCTTTTCGTCGCCCAGTCCACCAGCCACATCAGACCTTCCCGACTCGACTGTCTCGACTCGACTGTCTCGACTCGACTGTCTCGACTCGACTGCGTTGCGCGCAACTGCGTCGTTCCAACATCAACAAGTACCCCGACTTCACAAGCCTGAGCACAGCTCACCGGCCACCACGGCCACGCCCAGCGCATATACTAACCAGCAGCATACCCCGAGGTAAGAGTATCGGTCTATTCCGTGGTCGCCATTTTACCCAGATCCACGGACGCGATTGTGGCCCACGGTATGCATCAAAGCTTTCTTGTCCACGCCTTCAGGTTCATTGAGAAAAGCTTCTGACAACAACGTCACGTCCCCTTAGCCAGCGTCTACTACGCCCAAGCAGGCATTACTATCTGATATCTCATTTGCACACCGACGCTCGCCATGTCGACCCCCATCAAGTCGACGCCTACCAAGCCAGCGCCTGCCACAGACAGCCCCGGCACCTGGAGACATCCTCGATTGAACGAGATTACGAGGCGGCAAAATGCAACTAGTTTTACCGAAAAGAACGTTCGACAGATAGCCTACAACGTGATTACTTTGCTGGCGTTGTGGTCCGTACGATTGGTCGCAAAGCTGAAGATGAATCCTCAAATGTATGCCAAGCCGTCCTCACACCACGAAGATCCCAACATTAGAATTAACCTAAAGCATGCCTTTTAGCGTTTCGAGCACCTTCCGAAAATATCTCGGCTGGGCATGGTTTGTTTTTCAGCTCATTCCCTTGATTCAGATTGGCCTGGCGTGCCTACCGCTTGTTCGCGCAAAGGATGATCTCGACGATATTCCCTTGACAGCCACTCAACGAAAGCTCCTGGGGCTTTCTCCGTCATCGGCTCCCCCGACACCTGACGCCAAGTTCAGCACACCCCGCGATACTCGCGAACGCCGTCGATTGCAGGCTCTGTTGGTAGCAGAGGGAGTCACGCCAGCTCACCGCTCTCGGGCCGGGGAAGTCCAATTGTGCAAGGCTCCTTTGGGGCCTCGGGCTCACAGCACTCTCCCTTGGGCAGCCCTCTGTTGCAGAAGAGCTTCAGCGGGATGGGAAACGCACGAAGATCCTCATTCGGGTCAACAAGTCCCTTCGCCCAGAGTACATCAACAAACCTGTTTTCGGACCCTGGCCCCCAAGCCCGTCTGCCGGCAAGCGGACAAGCGTGGGGCTGAACAGCAAGTGGCTTTATGAGAGAGGAAGGCGATCGTCTGGAAGTGCGTGGCTTCGTTAGGAAAAACGTTGTACCATGTAGAGGAATGAGTGGAGGATCATGCAAAATAAGCAATATGAGGCAGGGCACATCACGCATAGACCAAGTGGCGCATGGTATGTCAGCGATTTGTATGGTAGGAACGGCGCGAGTGGTCATCACAGCTAATGATGATGGTACATGGGGGAGAAATTGAAAGGAGGATTACAAAGAGGCAGTTTGCTGTCGCATCCCATGCTCGGCTCTCGATATGTATTGAGGGCTTCATGTAATCCCCGCTTGTCTTTCGGCGGCCTCACTGTGTGTTCGGGAGACAGCTAGCTACCAGGGCATTTCGAAAATGAGGGTTGAAAAACAGGGATACTTGAACCTTACGGTCTCATTTCAGCCTGAACGAAGCCCTCGGATACACGGGATAGATTGGCTCATAGCTTAACAGATGTTGGACATTGATGCATCATGCAGTAAGGAGTTGAAAAAAAAACGACGCTAGCTTGAGTTCAGTTTCAGATGGGAAAAAGCGCCCAAACATTATGCGTGAACCGGGACTCGAACCCGGGTCGCATGCTTGGGAAGCATGCATGCTAACCGCTACACTATTCACGCTCGTCCATGATGTCATGTACCATACCGAACAGTAATTCCAAGCCATAAGGGTAGTCCTTGCTTGCAGGCTCTCGGGCGCAGACGACGAACAGGAATTTGGCGATGCTCAATGCCAGCAACGAATGTCACGGAGAATGAATGAATGGTACGATTAGAAATGGGTTCGCCCCTCTTCTCCACGCCTGCTTTGGTCATCACGAAACCCGCCACGAACTTCGTTTCTACATTGCCGAAAAAGTCATGGCTTACATCCGCAGCCAAAGATGGATCGGACCCTGCAGCACGTGCGGAGCAAAGGGTGATTGACACAGTTACAGGTATTCGTGAATATTTTTTTGGAAAAGGGGCGTAGCCTTATAGCCTGATGTGCGCATCAACGTTGACCCGCGCTACCTAATCTACCACATGCATGCTTGGCCGAGCAACCGCCGACCGGCCCAGCTTTAGCCGCGGCTTTCATGATTCCCTGCCCACCCGCGGAGGAGAAGGAAGTGAAGGAAAAAAAAGGCAAACTACGGAAAGAGGAAAAAGGAAAAGAGTGATTCTCGTGAAATGCTCTCCTCAAGTCTCCTCCTCGCCGCAGCGGCGTCATCAGCCGCCGCGCAGCTCAGCGACCTCCTCTCCACGCCGTTTCTCAACCTCACGGCCCTCAGCGCGGCAAAGGGCGAATCAGTCTTCGAATGCTGGCAGCTGGCCAGCCCGTTCAAGGAGACGGCCGTGCCAGGCATCGCTGGCTCCCTCAAGCTATCCCTGGGCGAAGTGGGCAGCGCGTCGTACGATGTCATCCCCGCGCGCTTCGACGGCGGATTCCACCACGCCCCCGCGTTCCAGTAGGTTCTTCACCGTAGCTGCCCTGCCAGATGTGATGGGGCTGTGCTGACGCTCTGTGACCCCAGATATGTTCTCTTCACGAGCGGGCTCGCTCACATCAGTCTGTACGCGGGGGACGAGGAGGTCTGGGTGCACGGTGGCAAGTACGGGCTTCTCATCGCTGCTGACACTGCGGATTGGACTGCCCATGGCCATCGGACTCGGTATCCCAGTGCTTCGGATACGGTTTCTCTCGAGATTCCCATCAGGGATAGAGACAGTTTCAAGTACAAGGTGCTTCATTCTGGGGCGTGTCATGAATCGGAAATGACTGGGATATGAGATGCCCTCATGACGCGGTGGGGAAGAACAGGAGGATGGTGAGATGGACCCGAGATTACGCGCAGCAGAACAGGTTCAATTTTTAAAAATTTAGAATACTTTGATCCGGTCGACGCTCATGAAACAGTCATTTTCGGAATCCTCGTATCAATTATTTTCCTTTCGGGAATTGGCGCCAGCGTCGTGGTAGGAGAGGAGAGAACAGTAGTTGTGTTGCCGGCCCATCCGGAACCGGGACCGCCTGAGTGGATGCTCGGCACGCTACATAGTGATGGCCCGGACTGCTGCGAAGGGAGTCAGATTGGATCAAGGCAAAGAAAAGATTTTTTCTTTATGACGGCGGACTGACTGTGAGACTGTTTCGATCTTGCTTCCATCTCGTAGCTGGAAAAAAGGCTGGCTGAGCAGACTTTGGTAGCCTTTCGAAGAGCGTCAGCGATCTCGTGACGACTTTTTGACGACTGGAAAAGAAGGAATCAGACATGTGTACGGAGGGCATCTACCGAGGGACAAACATGGGATACATACCAAAGCGGACATGTCGCAGAGCGCTTCGACAGCCATGGATCGACGCAGCATCGATCAAACTGGTGGCCGCATGGGAGGACCCTAAGCTCGACGCCGTCCATGAACGGTTCCGTACAGATGGAGCAGCATTTCTGCTGTGCGTCGGCGTCTACAGTTGCGCTCGAAGATGTCTTGGCATCAGAGACGGATTGATGAGTGCGCGTGGGAATAAGAGCGAGGGCCTCGGGTGATAGCGTGTCATTGCGTTGGCGCGGACGTGTCGTCGGCTCCGTATGAGCCCCTCTACCGAACCACGGGAACATTCTCTTCCTCAGAGAAAAGACACAGAATGAGACGAATATCACTAGAGCGATGCATATGCCTGTCGCGAGGCCGCTTGTCGTAGACATGCCCCCCGACACAGCGGGCGGCGTGTGAGAGGGCTCCCTGGGCGAGTCGGAGGGCGTTGAAGGCTGAGACATCCGGCTCGCGAATGATTGCCCCGAGAAGTGGAAGCTAAGGCGAGGGATGGATGGAATAAGCTTGATGATGGAGACTTGAGCTTCTCGGATCAAAGCTTCTGACAGTCAGTCCGAGGAGGCAAGCAGCTTGTTATGAAACCACGTCGGACGGATGGCGCCAAGGTCATTCAAGAACTGCTGCTACCCCTGAAAAGGGCCAGCAGCGAGGGAATGACGTAGCAAAAAATTAAAACGAAAACAAAAACAAGCGGCCTCGGATCAAGCGTGCCGTAGGAGGGAGGACGAACTCATGATCGTGTGCCGACACGACAACTAACTGCTTGCCTGCATGACCCTCCTCCCGGCCGCACGTCCAAAAACCTCCACGTCGTCTTCTTCCTCGCGGTTAAACTCCCATGCCAATTTTTCTTTTCTTGTCTTGTCCGCAGCTTTTGAGCCCTCCTGTCATGTCATGTCGTATATTCCCGTCCTTGATGCTTCGGGCCCGAGGCGAGGGAGTGGCCGGTAGAACGGGTGGCGCCACTCGACGGCTGTGCTGGGCTGTGTTTTTCTTTTTTAATAGATGAGGCAACGGAGCAGGCAGTTCATCGATGCAATCAATCAATCATCCGGGCCCCCGTGACCAAGGCCCTGACAGTGTGGCAGGACATGCGGGTCTGTCCGAGGACGACAAGAAGCCGGTTTTGGTCCCAAGTTGCGGGGTTCGGCGGGCAACGACATGACGGATCGTGGAGCTTGGACGTATCTTGTGAGATGAGGGCACATTTCCTTGCCAGCCTGACTGAGCGCATCAATCTCGCTGTTGAAACATGAAGAGTGATCCGTGCAAGCTGACTCTGGTCGGCTGGGCCGCGGCACGTTGTGGAGAAGACGACGGTAATATGCTGTGGGTAATAACGTTGGATGCCCAAAGATCGGAAGAGAGGAGGGAGAAAAAGATTCTAATGTGGCGGTGCACCGAATTTCATGAAGCTGCCCGAGTCCACGGAACCGTCTGTTGTGTCATGTACGTGTAAACTGTTTACACATGCCGCTTTGCATGATCGACATATAATTCTTCCCGTCTCTCATTATTTTGATGCTAGAGCAGTACTGTGCACACAGGCTAGCACTTCATGTGCTTGCTTGCTGATCTGTCAATTCCCTACTGTACGTACCGCCGTCCATACATACGCAAGGCGGCATGACTTGGTGTCAGCGCCCCCGGCGGCGCCTCTTTTCGTGTGTGATGAGCGGCCCTTGAGCACGCCAGCGAGATGGTTTGAATGGAACGCCGGGTGCCCATGCTGTCGTCATGTTGCAAGCCGTGCGAGCTTTTTGCTCGAGGCCCCCGTTCAAAGTCACGCTTGAGCTGCAACATTCGAACTCATTGCTTCATGTTTGTGCTCTAGATGGCCCCATCGCTCAGCCTGCTGGCTGTGGGTCATCATTTTGGTTATGTCTATCTACAACGTCTTTGATCTTTGGTATCAAGTCGGTCATACGGAATGGTTTTGGCATGACCTCGTCCTGTGATTTGGGATTAGCATTCCTTCTTCAAAGATGTGTGCCATGGTTTCTCCGTATCGGGGAGCCCCGTCACTCACCATGCCCGCATCCTGCGCCTTCTTGACTTGCTCGGGTCGAGCATATGCGGTGACGGCGATGATGGGGATGTGCTTGATGATGGTGCCTTGAAGTTCGAGCTCCCTAATTCTTCTTGCGCAAGTCAAACCGTCCATCACGGGCATTTCCACATCCATAAGAATGACCGATATGTCAAGCCCGTCAGAGCCGCCGCCGCCGCCGCCGCCGCCTGCCCAGAACCTGGACTTCGCGAGAAAATCCAATGCTTCTTGGCCGTGATTCGCTGTATAGGTCTTGTTGCCTGCGTTGATGAGCTGTCGGTTAAGGACTTTTTGATTGATCAGATTGTCTTCGACGATGAGCACATTGTACTGTGGAGAGGTGACCTTTTCAGCCTGTTTAGATAGGCTGTCAGGGCTCGGCAGGATCCTCCTGCCTACGGATTTGGGCTGCGGCGAGATGTTGCCATCTGAACCGGGATTTGGCGGCTTTGAAACTCCTGAACCCGATTTGACGGGGGCTGTTATGCATTTCGCACTCTTTTCGCACTTCACGTAGAAATAGAAGCTGCTGCCCTCGTGTTCCTGCGAGGACACGCCAATCTGACCGCCCTGCATTTCCACAAGCGTTCGCGAGATGAAAAGACCGAGACCCGAGCCGCCGTACTGCACATGAGTACGCGGGGTCGCTTGTTGGAAACGGCGGAAGAGAAGCTTCATGTCCTCATCGTTGATACCGGAGCCGCTGTCCTGGATGGTGAACTGCAGGAGTAGGGGGAGCAGTGGCCTGTTCCGACCCATGACGGTTGTGCAAGAGACTCTGACTGAACTCGCTTCTTTCGAGATACGCAATGCCCTCCTGCAACAGCTTTGAAAGGTCGGTAAAGGCTTTCATCGTGACGGTGATGATCCGCTTCTCCTGATTCTGCGTGAATTTGATCGAGTTGGTGATGAAGTTGATCAGGACCTGCTGTAACCGAGACGGGTCGAGGCTGACCCAATCGATGTTGTAGTTGTGATAGCTCTCGTCGACACGGACCGTCAGCTTGATATCGTGAGCTCTGATTTCGGGTTGGAACATTTTCACAACCTGCTCGACTACGACAAGAGGCTGTACGTCGACTGGCGTCACAGATATGAGCCTCGAGTCGAGCTTCGAAAGTGTCAGTATATCGTCGACGATGCGTTTCTGATGGCTAGCGCATAGACTGATTGTGTTGGCCGCGTCAAGGCAGTCGGCGTGCAGTTTCTTCACCGAGTCTTGGGTCCCAAAGTCGGTGAACCCCAAGACGTTGCTTGTGATTTGATCAACACACTGTAGAATGGCCGACAAGGGGTTACGCATTTCGTGGCTGGTGATGTCGATGAAGTTTTCCTGCTGACGCTTGAGTTCCACAGCTTCCTTGCGGCGATCGCTTTGCACTTGTTCCGCACGCTTCTGAATCGAGATGTCGGTAATGCAACCAAAGATGGATTCTTTGGTCTCGGTCTGGTGGCTGTCAGGATAGGCACTCATGAGGACCCACGTATCAACAATGTTGTCTTCTATGCGCTGGCTGCACTTGAATCTGAACTCGATGGACATGGTCGACTTTTCAACAAGCATCTTGTCCCATGCGGCCTGCAGTTTCGGGCGGTCTTCATCCATGACGTTGTGAATCCAGGCATGCTTGGTGGTGTTTCCAAAATCCTCGAGTCGATTTTGACGGGATATCTGCCACCACATGTCATTGCAGTAGCTGAAGCATCCGTCGAAATCGGCGATGAAGATTCCGACCGGCGCAAACTCTGCCAATCTGCTAAACCTGTACTCGCTCTCGACGGCTTCCTGCGTTCTCATCTGAAGCTGCAATGACAGGTTTTCTCGGTCGATTGCAGCGAGACGAGCGGCCTTGGCACTTCTTCTAACCTCTTCTTCAAACAGAACAACAGACGCCAGTGAAGTGGCCAGCTGTCTCATGAGAAGGTGGACAAAGAGCTTGTAATCCTCATCGTATGGCCGTCTCGGGTTCACGCCCAGCACAACGAATCCTCTCGGATAGGTTGCTTCGTACCACGCAGCCACGGGGTTGATGGGGAAGACAACCAAGTGTCTGCAAGGGTCTCCAAAGCCGCGCCAGTTCAGACCTTGCACGAGGTCCAGTGGCAACGTGCCGTCCTCGCTCGAGAGTAAGATTGGCACGCCACCGGCTGCCATGGATTGCCTCATGCAAGGCGCAAAGCCTTCCTGTGTCCGCGAGTCCAACGAAACTGGTGCTGCCGGGTGGCCCTTTGGTACCCCCAATGATCCCTCAAGTGTCAGGTTGTGCGAAAAGCCTATGCTGCCCGAATTGAAGGAAGCACTGTCACTATCATTGTCCTCCCCAACCGAATAGATCAAGCAAAACGGCACGTCCGGCTCGTTGTATTCCAAACCCTTCAGAGTGAGCGACCAGAAATCTCGGAATGTCTTTGCCGCAGCAGTGTGCTCTCCAATCTCCCGCAAGGTGTGCAGACGTCTCTCGCTGACAATCTGCCGAGTGTTCTCAAATGCCGCATTGAAAAGGCCCATGACTTGATTCTTGTTCCCGAGGAGGGGCACCATGCTCCAAGAGAAAAAGGTTTCCTCGAGGAAGCCATTTCGGGAGATGAATAAACGGTCGTCATGCTTCATGGTGGACTCGCCTTCATTCCAGGCTCGTAGCAAGACAGGCTTGATTTCGTCCCATATTTCAGACCAGCCTTCTTGATAAGGTTGGCCGGCAAGCTGCGGATGCTTCTTGCCGGCAAGTTCAATGTACGGTTTGTTGTACATGGTGATGAATTCAGGACCCCAATACATGGCTGCTGGGTAAGGAGTTCTCATGGTCATGTCAGATGCCGATCTGAGATCCCAGCTCCATTCGTCAATGGGGCCCAGAGGCGTGCTAGCCCAGTCTATCGACCTCGTAAAGACTTTGTGGTCGTCAGGCTCGGTCTCTATGGGCACACTAGTCCAGTCGCAGTAGATGCGCTCCTTCGTTAACTGGCCTTCATCTTGCTGTCCGACCTCGATAGGGTGAATCTCGGGCGGAGTCGGTCTTCCGTTCTGAGCAAATGGAGCATTTTCACGCCGCAGTTTCTGGTCATGCCGGTGGGGGGATTATCGTGACCACTGTTTTCCTGCGCAACTACGCCGTTGGCGCTGACAATCCGGAATCCCTCTTGCAAGGTAATATGCGACCAGGAACGACCAGCATACTGCAGGAACGGCAAATCTTGTTCCGATGCACTCTCATCGCAGCAGAGAGCCCAATTTTTGAAGTGTTGGAAACCAAGGTTGGATGCGGGGGCGGTGCTGGAGTCGACGGAGATTCGGCGGTAAATGTCGGGACTTAGTCGTAGAGAAGGATTGCAGTACACGATTCGCAAGTCACCGGACACATGGCCATCAGAGAGATGGTCTAGGGTTATGACGAAAGTCGGACGGCGATCAAGATGAAGCAAACGCAGCAGTTTGATCTCGCGCAGGGCGGCCGGCACACCCTCCTCCCATTCGTTGGCCTCCATTGTAGACATGCCCTGGGAAGGCAAATTCGTTCAAAGTGGCAGCGCGCGGTCCGACTTCATGCTTCCGCCGACAAGCAGGCGTCTCTGTTGATGTGCGGACGATTTCGACAAACGAGCCCAAGAACACGGGGCAGGGGGTGGGGGTCTGCTGCGATGGAAAGTTGGTCCGTCAGCGTACCGAGGTTTTGCAAATTACGGAGTCGAGTCCGCGGGAAAACCCACTGACTGGAGCACTCACGAAGCATCTTCGTAGTGTCAACGGGCACGCGTTACCAGGCACGCAGGACCAAGGCAGCCAGCCAGCCCTGCGAGCCTCTCCGATCGTTGTACCAGATGTCGATCTTGAGGGTTGGATGATGCCGGTCTGGAACGTGGCTTGCCTGCCCGCGTCGATAGTGCGTCGCGTGGCATTCTGGAACCTGCTGGCTGGTAGTTGGTAGAAGAGATTTCATAGCGATTGAGACCCTTGCCGCGACTAGCTAGCTCTATTGAGAGGCGCAGGCAGGTTTGCAGCCGTGTATTTTCTTTTCTAGAAGATGGACTGGTGGAACAGGCGGACACGGCTGTGGCGTTGTCCAACCCTAACCCTAGAAACTAGAAACCCCCGGTCTGCCTGCGACTGCCTGCCTGCGACTGCCTGCGAGACGAGAAAATAATGGCCGCCATCATGAATGCATCCCAGGAGAAATGCTTCCCGCGCAGACGAAACGGTGAAAATAAACTCCCGCAGCAGGATGTCGTCGTCCTCCATCCGATAGCCGGTGAGCAGCACCTGCTTCGACCTAGGAAACCGGCTGATTGATTGGGCGCCACACAGCAAGCCGATGCGGTGACACCAAAGCGTCAGCACGAGCCAGTGCGGCGGCACGACAGACCGACAGACAGACATGGCTTGGATACCGAGTGAGGCACTCTGGAAGCGAATGGGGGTAACACAGCTTCTCACGGTCGGTACACGAGGCTGCGACAAGGAAAGGGCACCTTCTCCAAGCCGGAGGTTGGGTGGGAGAACTTCTTCGTCGAGACATCGCAAGCTCTCCAACGCGGTGCACTCAACTGCTAAATGCATCTTTTCAATCTACAGAATTATGGAGTCGATAGAAATTCACAACCCTCAGGGGAACCTGCGTGAAATGTTGGCATTCGATCGGCACCGAGACTTCTACAAGGGCGAAATGCTTGCTGCCGCGGGACAAGTTCGCTGGCACTTTTGAATCATTCTTCCACGATCCGGAGTACGCATTCTACGGGAAGCGGAAACGTGTTGCCTTCGGAGACCCCGGCCGGGAGAACCTAGCATATCATCATATCATCTGCTCACAATCAGATGCATCAGGCCACCGAGGAGGAACCCGCCACAGTCTGGGGGAAAGAGCTCGTCTGAAGTCGCCCGGACCGCTACAGGTGAGGTTTCATGGACAGACTGAAGTACAACATGCTTCTGGGATATCTCGGCTGGCATGGGATATCATATCTCTACGCCATTATTGAATGCGAAAGAACCTTGTTCTGTGCGAACTCATTTCTTGGTGCTGACTGGACTGAGCCCGGTATTCAGTCTGATACTCGATTGCGCTCAGTGCGATGCCTATCTATGCTGATTAGGACATGTGCACCCACAACGAGAGACAGAAGCTATGAAAAAATTGGGAGATGAGGTGTAACGACGGGATGAACTTTCGTGAACAGTCCTGTTTGAGAGGACGAGTAGATGTCACCCATCGGCCAAGAGCTGGAGAGCCGACAAAATAGGGCTTTGGGTCCACGCGGACCGAGAGACTTTTGAGACAGAGGCATTGAGCTTCTCTCGGGAACCAATGGTTTTGAAATGCCAACTCGATCTTTTGAGAAAGGTTGACTTGGTAATACGTTTGCCCAATTTCTTCAGCGGAAAAGCAAATCGTCAGCATGGTCTGGCCGACCCGGAAGCATGAGGGGGAACGAGAACAACCAGTTTTGGGCAATACCGTACGTAGCATCGACTAGAAAGCTTATTGCTCCAAATTGTCGATCTTTACCCCACTTCTGCTTCTAGGGATGGCCTTCCAGGATACTGTCCCGGTTGTCCCAAGTCCTTCGGTTTCCTGGTGGGTAGTAGTAATTAATAACATGACGGACCTGCCACAACGCCGTCTACGGAGTACGGCGGGGGACTCATCAGATTGCGCCATGTTGATGATGCAAAAGGATCAGGCAGCTCCTTTGATCGAGATTGGACGTGAGCCACTGATGTAAGCACTGAATGTGGGAATCGCAAAGTAACACGGCAAATCTTGCCCCGTCCTGGTTGCGCGAAAAAGGTTGCCAAGTAATAGCAGAGTTGATGATATTCTCCGCATCGTTGCCTCCACGTGTGCAGCACCATCCCTGTCATCGGATGGATCTCTGAGCAGGTTGTGCGCATTGCGTGTGGCTAGAATACGGAGTAGAAGATGGACGGTTGTGTGAAATAGCAGAAACCATGGAAAGGTTCCTTGCACGATGCAAGAAAAAATGCGCGAGGTCATGGATACGGCAAGCGCCACGACATTGCGCCTGGGTCACTGGAGCTCAGGAGAAAAGGCATTGCAGATTCCAGATTCCAGGATGGCTCCGAATCCAGTCACATTTCTCTGACACACACGCACGGAGGGGGTCGTCCGGAGCAAAAATACCTGCACCCGTCGTCGCATCGAGGCGACGGCAGTTCTCCTGACTAAACACTAGCATGAGCACTCGATATGTAGAGCGGGCCATGTCCATTGACATCGAGACGGGAGAAGGAGAAATGCGACCCCCGACTCGCTGCGCGCTCAGCAGAAAAAATAAGAAGAATGCCATTTGGAAGATGGGCATCTTGCGCTGTTCCGAATGAGGGAAGCCGAGGCGCTTAATGATTGATCCAGCCGCTTTCGGAGAGGGCCCGGAGTCGAAGCTGGGCGCCCGGGAGCCCGGGGGAAGGGAGGAAGGGGAAAGGGGGAAGGGGGAAAGGGGCGCCCGTGGCTTGGTTTGTTTGCTTAGCTCAGCTTAGAGCCCTGACCGTGATCGTGTTACCCGAATAGGTAACTCGAGCCAGCTGGGTTCTTCCCCAGAATTTCTGCGGGGTAGTTCCTGCAGTCCAGGTGCCGGTCGTCAAGTCGAGGTGGTCGAGGTGGCCGAGGTGGTCGAGGTGTGCCCAGGGAGGGGCAAGAGCGCCAAGAGGGTTCTTGCCCGGGAGACGGGTCAGCGGGACCGCACGGGGACGACGGGTCGAGAGTCGGCTGGTGTTTCTGCTGTATCTGCTGGTGCGTCCGTGGCATACATGTACAATCGCATCCATCGTATCCATCGCACGCCACCACCCCCATACACTGTTATTACACAGCACCCTCGACGCTGTTGCCACCCCCTCGTTACATCTGAAGTTCTGAACGCTCACCTGACAGGTCCAGCAATGTTTGTCTCCATGCTCTGCTTCATCCGTTCGGCCATCCATCCGTGAAGCGTTTGCGCCGTTCGGAGCCACGACAACCACGGGGCCAGGAAGCCCCGGAAGCTGTCCGCTTGGATCCATCTATATATATCTCTCCTCACATCACGTCCTTTCTTCTTGTTCATCTTCTCTCAGCCATCACGTCTTCGTCCCCACTCCCACCTCGCCCTTTCGCAGCCTCACATTCACAATGGCAACGCAAACCTGCACACAAGATTCCACCATCGTGGGCACCATCCGTGCCACGGCTGGCTCTGCGGCACCGGCTACGGCTGCGGCGACCATGAAGGCTGTCCGTTTCCATGGCCAACGCGATGTTCGACTTGATACTGTCGAGGTTCCTAAAGTGGGTGCGGGCAAGGTCAAGATCGCCCCCAAGTTCTGCGGAATCTGTGGTTCTGACTTGCACGAATACCTCGGCGGCGCAAACCTGATCCCCAAACCCCATCACCCACATCCCATTACCAACGAGACCTTACCACTCACACTCGGTCATGAATTCTCTGGCATCGTCCAAGAGGTTGGCGAGGGCGTCGAGTCTGTCAAGCCCGGTGACAGAGTGTGCGTGCAGCCCATCATCTTCGACGGAGATTGCCGTTCTTGCGTCCGAGGTCTCGTCAACTGCTGTGACAGTAACGGCTTCGTTGGTCTCAGCGGATGGGGCGGTGGCCTGAGCGAGACCATGGTGGTTCCCGAATCCTGCGTCAAGCAGCTCCCCGACAACGTATCACTCGAGGAAGGCGCTCTCGTGGAACCACTTGCTGTTGGCTGGCACGCCGTCGACATCTCCCCTTCAAAGAAACGGATAGCGTCTTGATCCTTGGCGCTGGTCCTATAGGCCTTGCCGTCAGTCAGGTATTGGCGGGAAGAGGCTGCAAGAACATCATAGTTTGTGAAGTCAGCACCCGAAGGAGAGAGTTCGCAAAGCAGTTCGGGGCCCATCACACCATTGATCCCATCAACGAAGATGTGGTAGTCAGAGTGGCCGAGCTCACCCGGGGACTCGGAGCCGACGTGGGCTTCGACTGTGCTGGCGCCCAAGATGCACTCGACACTGCCTTCGAGTCCCTGAGAGCCAGAGGCACCCTCGTCAACATTGCCGTCTGGGAGAAGAGAGCCGGCTTGGCCATGAACAGCCTGGTGTTCCGCGAGAGAAGTTACATGGGAGTGTACGTGCCCATCTACCCGCCAATCGACATCTTGACATGCGCTAACCCTACTTCGCAGAGCCACCTATAGTCTCGGCGACTTCGAAGCTGTTCTGGAGGCAATCTCAACCGGTGAGCGAAACCACGGGAACATTCCCGACAATTGCGAACGCAGCTGACATGGCAATAGGCAAAATTAAGCCCACCGGCATGATCACCAAGACCATCAAGCTCGACCAAGTTGTGGAGGAAGGATTCCATGCCCTCATCAACGATAAGGAAAACCAAGTCAAAATCCTCGTCGATGTCGGGGCCGGTTTCTCGGCATGAGTTGTTGAAGAAGAGAAATATCGAGACGGGCAGCGATGAAGCGAGCCCAAATGAATGAACACACTCCGCCATTTGTTGAAGCCGGGATATCCGGCCTTTTGTAAACCAGTATTAGCAAATTTATGGCAAGACCTAATTCAATGATGACGAACCTGACTGACATTGGGCTAGGCGAAATGCACAATGATGTCTAAACCTGGTCGAATCAGAGATGTACCACTAGTATGCCGACTAGCGGGGTTGTTGTGACGAATCGCTTCATTTGGCGTATTCACCGAGATGGCGCATCTCGTTCCCGGACGACGTCAACAGACTTGGTATACAGAAGTGATACGTACTGCAGAAACGCCATGAACGGCAGCCCGCTCCTGTAGCAGTTCATTTGCTCAAACAGGGGATGCGTACCACTTGAGGCATTTGGAGTAAATGCGTGTGCTACTTGGCTGGGTGGAGCGCTGCCATGATCTTGGAACCCAGCTTTGCATACCCATTCTATAAGCTGGAACATGTTGGCTGCTAGCAAGTGGACGGTGTCTGTTGTTGAGTTGTGGTCGTCGAGGCAATGATTGTGGTCTGTCATGGCTCTTAGATTTCTTGGACGCTTATGCGTATCCGCGATGCCGGGGGAAGGGTTTCTGTGGCGCAGCCGAGAACGTACTTGTTGCAAGATCCTTGTCTGGGTCGAACGAAGATGGTGCAGCAGAAGAGGTCGTAGTATCGGGTGGTGTGAGGAGGTTTAGCTGCGTTGCCAGTGGTGGCCTCGTTGCGGATTTTAGCACTCCTCCTGAAGATTACGCGAGCATCCAAGGCACGGGACACTTGAGAAAGAAAGTTTGCACATACTGTCCAGGTCGATACATGATGGCAGCGGTGGTTTTGTCTGACAACAGTGTCGTCGAGACATGATACTGCTCGAGGCCTTCGTCATGTGTTGTGCGGCTGTAAACAAGGAACAAGTCGACATCAGATGATAGAAAATGTTGCATAGACCGACCAGCCTGCCGCCACAAGTCGCCGCGCGCATACCGATTCAGACGAGAAGGAACCTTCTCCGAGGGGAATTGTTTCATCATGGAGTGCAACGAAGCCTACATGCAGGCCGATGCAACCACGCGGTTTTTATGTGTGAATCTCATGTCCCTTTGCAGCAGTGGTCACTCGTCATCGTGCGCAACTCAATTTGTGCAACAATGTGGAGTAGCCAAGTCTTGCTTGCGCGTGGCTGTCTCGGAGCATGGCTCCGCGCCGTTATTGGCCAATCGCCGCAGTACGAAGCCAATGCTTGCTTTTTACGACTCGCATTGCATTTCCTCGACTTGACCGACACCATCTTGAGTTCGGTAGACTCCCAGCGTTTACAAAGAATAAAAGTTTTCAGTCATGTTTTCATTGGTTTTACGAATTGCGTATGAAGCATTCAAGGTCTTTTGTGATACTCTATGAAAAAAAAAAAAACAAAAATCCTTAGGCCTTCCCAAATGCCTTATCGTAGCCAGCCAAAGTGCATCGGTATCTGAACTTGTTCGCCTTTTGCCCCTCGAACGCAGCTTGGCAGTTCTCTTCCGAGATATTCATCACCTCTACCCACGGCTTAACACCCTTTTCTGCAGCAAGCTGAAGCATCGCATCCATCTCCTGGTGGTTTCCGAGGTGGCTGCCGGTCAATTTTGGAGCACCACCGGCGAACAAACCAGCTGACATCTCGGGCAGCGGCTTGTCGGGGATGCCTACCATGTGGAAGTCGGCGCCGGGCTTGAGAATTGAGAGATACTGCGACATGTCAAACTTGTGCGTGACGTCGGCGCAGTTGATGACAAAGTCGAACTTGGCCTTCCACGGCTCAGCCCACTTGTCGTCGGTGGTGATGATGACGTCCTTGGCGCCGAGCTTCAAGCAATCCGCCTTCTTGTCCGGGGAGTGGGAAATGGCGTACGTCTCGGCTCCCAGAGCTTTGCCCCATTGCAAGGCGAGATGGCCGAGACCTCCCACGCCGACGACGCCCACTCTTTTGCCCGGGCCTACGCCCGCCCTGACCATGGGGAGTATGTGGTGATGCCGGCGCAGAGCAGCGGCGCCGCAACATTTGTCTCGAGCGCGTCGGGGATCTTGAAGGTGAAGTATTCATGTGCGCGGACGTGAGACGCGAAACCTCCGTGGGCCCAGCTACCGTCGGCATACTGCGCGTTGTATGTGTCGACGAGTTTCGGGCAGTAGTTCTCGTTCTTGCCCTTGCACAGGTCGCATTCAAGACAGGACCATACTTGGGCACCAACGCCGACGCGGTCGCCTGCTTTCAGATTCTTGACATGCCGGCCGACCTTGACTGCTTTTCCGACAATCTCGTGTCCGACACACAATGGGCCGGTGTAGTCTCCCCACCCTCCGGTGATGGTGTGCAGGTCTGAGCTGCAGAGACTGCATGCTGCAATCTCGACGTCAATGTCGTGATCGCCAAAGGGCTTGGGCTTGAGTTCTGCTTTGTGGAATTTATTCCACGTCTTTGGTCCATTGACGCAGAACCCGGTAAACGTATCGGGGTACCCCATCTTGAAGGTTTGATCAGAGAGACAGAATGTGTCGGTTGAAAAAAGGTTTGCGTTTTTGAATCAGGTGATTGATGGGATGACAAGAAGTGTGAATAGCGACTGTTGAAGAAAATAGCAAAATCCTCCATTTATGAACAGATCCTCACCTCGTGGGATCGCGATCGCGGGATGCCCATGCACGGCGGTGACGTTGGCGGTGGAGCATCTGATTGGATGACGGCCAGCCGACGTCCCTATTATGACGCTTCGATGCGGGCGAACCGATAGATAACGTATTTGATCGGAGGGTTCTTTTTTAAAAAAAAGAGAAGGAAAGAGATTCGGAAGAATCGAGATAGCGGCTTGGCATGATCAATGTCGTCATGCGAGCCGAGGAATCGGCACCACCCGTGCTTAGTCGCCACGCATTTATTTTGGACCATCTCCCGATATCATTAAAATTGCACGCTTAAGAAGCTCTCAAACCACACATCTACCAATGAAGTAGCACTATTAGGTCGCAACGCATTGGTTTGATGGAGCCCGGAGCTTTCTGTCCGAACACACTAGCGCTATCCACACTCACGTTCTACCGAAAACGAATTAAACTAATTAGTCCGAATTAGTCAAATAAGATGGCCCTTCTTGGCCTGGAATCGCAGGCACCCACCCAATCGACCCATGGGTGCGGCTGCCCCACTACATCATCTGATTTTTCGCCACCGCGGGGAGTTTCTTTTTCTTCTTTTTTCTACATCCTCGCACAGTCAAATTATCAATTGTTTTTATCATCGTGAGATGGTGTATTTTGGCGACCTTGCCAGGACTCAAACCTGGAACCTCTAGAGTTTAGCTGTTCGAGACAACTTGCCTGGACATTCCCGGTAAACACACAAGCGCAAGCTCTGGCTTAGACTTGCTAAGGCTAAGGTAAGCCTAGGTATTAATATAATTATGCCTTAGGCTCCAGAGGAAATAATCCCTTATCCCACTCTTATAAATAAGGATTTTAAGACGGCGCGCATGAAGGAGAAGAAAAGACCCTATGATGTCATGGCGCTACATCATGCTACGTAACCGGCAATACGGAACTAATCATCATTGGGGATGCTCTTGATGTCTGGCCAATTTTATACACAACTTGAAAACTTCTCCAACCAGTGGAAGGCTGAGCCAGCACTGGCCTACACTCACCTCCAAAGTGCTCAGCCAACACCTTGGCCACGCAATGGATGGAGCGTACATTGGATGATTCTGCCATTCGACGCATGGGCATACCAGAGATGTTCCTCCTTGCCGACGCTATCTTGATAGGTCTAGGTAGCGTTATAGATAGTCTGGTTGTATACCCCGCATAATGCGCAGTCGGTTCCTAGAGGAGCTTCCATTCATGTGCACCGAGAACATTATCATGAAGATCGTGGCCAAGGGCGGTTGGAGAGAAGAGGCCCATGAGGAGATCGCGTCCTCTCGCACCAAGCTGCAAGCACCGTCAAGAACGAGGTCAAACCCAATGACCTCTTTGGGCGTATCCGCAAGACGGAATACTTTAGACCTGTCTAGGATAACCTGAACTCTATGCTCAAGCCTAAGCTATATATTAGCTACAATATCTGAATTATTCAGAAGTACTGCGGTCCTAATAGACCTATAGAGAAAGCGCTTACCACTTATTGAGACTATATCCGCTAGTCTACTACCGCTAAGCTTAACGTCTAGAACGGGGATTGATCCATCCATCTGGTTGGCGCAAAATGGGTCTCACGGAGATTTGTTCAAATGCCTGGCATAACACAACACGGCCTTTTCTTACCCTGGAGGGCAGTTTCTCTCCTGCCTTCAGCTCGTGAATTGGCCTAAATAAGAGAAGTTTGTACCTGAATAAAAGTCATGTATGTGAGAAATTGAAAGGTTGGGAGAGCTCGGGGGAACCACCAACACGCCATAGAAGTTCCTCAGCGCGTTGGATTTCCGTCAAGCTCGTATGAGGCTGAGTAGAACTACCACCACCACTTTGAGAGTATTAGCTAACGAATAATAACGGGGTTTCTCCTCTTTTCTTCATTCCCATGTCACTTTGCTTACATTGCGTTATCCCCATCCCAAATGCCGTACATGTCGTAACTCGTAACTCGTGTTTTGGAAATTTTGAAAGTTAGTCAACCCAGCTCCGCGTAGCAGAGTCGAAAGCTTACCAGGTCAAATTCCAGTCTGCATATTCGAGCAGCCCAGGTACATGGAACAAACGAAGATGCCAATATGATGCTGGAATGGTAAAAGTAAGTTGATGGGTCTGGCCGGACTTTTGAAAAGCATCCCTAATGTCGGCAAGCAATTCCACCATGTTTTCTGTATCCTCAGGCTTGCCACCACGATCAGGAGAACCCTGATACTCCCGCGTCGAGATGGTGGCATACCAATCGAGCCCTTACTAATATTTACCCAGGGCAGCAATGTGCCGCCGACAGAAAGGACACCTGGTAAGGTGGGGCGGGGCACGAGTAGGATTCGGACGTCAACTTCAATCTTCATTTTCTGCCCCCGGCCATAGCACACCGCCAGTACATCATTGACAGGCCGCCCATTTCCAAACAGTCGCGTTTGGGTTCCTCCATACGTTGCGCCTGGAACCTGCTCAACGGCATCAACTGGACCGATTCTATCGCCATGCCTGATCGATTACCGCTACTCGGGCGCCCCCTATCACATACTCCTCGGCTGTTCGCAAGAATTATAATGTTCTCAGCGAACTTGACTATGTCACCGCAATCAAGAAACAATATGCCGACCTCTGGGCTCAGCGAGAGTCGATTGAAGCTCTTGTCAGGCACCATCTCCGACTCGAAAACGAAGATGCCTGCACGGTTCTGGGTCCACAAGTATGGATTCAAGGGGCGTTCAATGTTTGCGTCCTTGTTGAAGTGGCTTCGGGTGGTTCGACTACGAAACTTATTTTCCGCTGCCCCAAGCCTCATAGACTTGTTGGAATTGTGGATGAAAAGCTGAGCTCTGAAGTCGGAGCGTATGTGTGGATGCAAGAAAAATGTCCGGATGTCCGGATTCCTCACCTGTTTGGATTTGGTTTTTCGGATGGGCGGCAGGTAAATAATCCCTCCCCAGCCTCATTTGCATCTGTATTGATGAAAGAGCTTAGTTCACGCACGTAACGCGCCGGCCATTCTATGTCCGTCTTGTGCATACATTATGGCGGTCTCTCTATTCACTGTTTCAATTTTCGATCTTGTCCCAATATACCAAGTTCTCAAGAGCCCCCAGTATTCGTACGCCATACATGCTACTGGAACACATCGGCTCCGACAAAGTACAAATGCTATCCAACACTCTGGATAAGTACAGGGCAGATCCAGAACGCAGGCAAAACCTATTCCACGGCTTGACTAGAATCATGCTGTCTTTGGCCCGTATTCCTCAGGCTCGCATTGGTTCTTTCCAGTTCCACAATGATGGTACAGTAGCCCTGACAAACCGATACCTGTCTTGCTCGCTTGCAATCCTGGAAAACGACGGTGCACCAAGATCTATACAGCGTGACGATCTACATTCCTGCACGGACTCTTTCGTTTCCGATTTGCTCACCTTTCATGATGGGCGATTACTCACTCAACCAAATGCCGCTTTCAGCGAGAATGACTGTCGTGGGCAGATGGCTGTAATGTCGTTACTGCGAGCAATCTCGCATCGTTACATCAAACGGGAACACCGCAGCGGGCCATATCTTCTCAAGCTTACTGACATCAACCCAAGTAACATTTTCGTCGACCACGATTGGAATGTTCAAGGTCTGATTGACTTGGAATGGATTTGCGCCGCGCCAGTTGAAATGCTGGATGTTCCATATTGGCTGACTGGTTGCAGCATCGAGGAGATTCATGGCAAGGAATACGTCACATACGACCAAGTACGACAGGAATTTATGAGTATATTGGAAAAGGAGGAGCGTGAGGCGACGATGGAGCATGGCATTCCGGTCTCTAGAACCATGGGAGAGATGTGGGACTCAAAAGGAGTGTGGTTTTGGTATTGCTTAACATCAGTGGATGCCATGAATTTTCTCCTTGAAGACCACCTGTGCCCATCGGGATATTTGTCTTCTGAGGTTGAGCGAGCCATATCAGAGTTTTGGTGCGATGACGCAGGTGATGTTGTCAAAAAGAAGCTTGCTGATAAAGCAAGGTATGACGAATTGCTGAAATCTCGTTTCGCATAGTAATGAGCGGCGGCCGCATGTATCATCTGGTTTCTCCACCAAGGCGTTGCACAGCATCAAAGAATGGATCTAGGCCCCTCACTTCATCCATCAACGCAATTCCCTTTCACGGCTGATGGGGACTTTCACTCAGTTTTCTTCTCCTCTCCGGTATCTTTCGTCCTTTTCTCTTCGTCCTTCTTCGCCTCCCACTTGGCCTCCCTATCGGCTTTAGTTCGTTGCCCCGATGAAATCACAATCTCCATATTGCTCCCTTTCGAAATAGCTACTCCAACTGCAGCATCCTCGATAATCGCGTCGTACGACCCGGATGAGTCTCGGCCGCCTCCTGCGTCGGTCATGGTTCGAATTCGTGTTGATGTGTGATTGCAGAGAGATTCAAGGATGGTAGAGAGTAAATAAGTGGACGTACTACGTAGTGTACCCTTTTAATCACTTGCGCTATTTAAATCAGTCTCTTCGAAATCGGTACTGGTGTCGATAGGGGTACATTGACAGCGATGACATGTCATAAGGAAGTAAAGTGGATGCGATCGAGGTAAGAGTACCAAAATTAACGAGTAGCGGGTAAAAAGGCCAGCAAAAGCAGACTACATAACACAACTGCAGGCAGCAGGACAGAAATTCAATTCAGGTTACGAGGTGCTACGATCGAGCCTGTCCAGGACAGGGGTGTCAGCGAGGGATGGTGAAAGGATGGACCTGCAAGCAAGAGCAAAGAAGTTACAGGAATCCGGGTTTTGAGTCATGCGTAAGTGCAATGGTGCTGGCAAAAGAAGCGACGCGAATGCAGCCTGCAGACAGGAGGAGCCTTTTAGTATATCGTTCCCAGTCATAGGGTCTAACTGGTCATTTTTAAACGGCAGGGGAAGGTCTCCAAGTATAAATAGAAAATATAAGCGACAGGGGCTCCTCCTGTATCTATGCAATGGGAATGATTTAGTTTCTTCTGAGTCCATTGCTCCTTTTTTCTAAATGTAAACGCCACCTAAAGTTCCTCTCTGTACGTTGTCCGCTCCTTTTCTTAACAGAATCCGTGGCTAATAAAGTAGTAGAACGATCTCAGAATACGTCCCAACGATGGGGAAGCGCACACTTTACCCGGTCACCTACGACCGCGGCACATATTCAACCACTGGTAAGGTCAAGCCTTACCACTGGTCATACTTTATACAAACCGACCTACGCGGGAACAAAAACCTAGGCATTGCGCACCAATTGCGCGGCATGCCTGGGGGCTTCCATTATAGAGGTCCGGAACACGTGGATCTCGCCAAGTCCGGTTCTCTCAAAGAGGAACTGGAAATTGGTGAGGTTGACGACTCGAATTTAAACAGGGTGCATGAAATTTTGAGTAGTGTGCGAATCGAGATGAACGAGTCGTCCGGATGGAACTGTCAGAATTGGGCGCTTGACGGATTCGAGATGTTGAAGGAGGAGGGTTTTGTTTATGACTACTTGACACGGGACGCCTTGATAAACTTGTTTCAAGGAACCTTAAATGGTGTAGTCATAAGTAGGATAGATCATGAAGTCTAGAACATTTCAAGTTCCATGTCAGCTTCAGTCTCTGGCTGATACGCCGTCATAATTTGATTTAAAATGTCAATCCACCATTGTCGAGGCCGAGAACCAAATAAGGCTTTCCGGTATTCCCACCACTCGGGCCAGAAACCCGCCATTTCCCAGTCCACAATTCCAGTGATGGAGCCTGAAGTAGGATCAAGAAGAATATTCTCCCATGAAAGATCCGCATGTGCGAATATTATACAATAGTTGTCAGGGAGCAAATCACGATATTTAGCCACCCATTCAGGTCGTGGACAATTCTTGACAGGGCCAACAAGGAAGTCGTGAAACTCGGCAACAGACGCAAACGGGCCACACATAGATATATTATCCAGCCGATGGTCATACGCAGGCCCTCCAGAGCAGGAACCAATCCAGCCAGATCCAGACGGAAGAAGGCGATGCAACTGGCCTAGGTATGATTGAAGCTCAGAGATCGTTTGCGCCCTTGCTCTTCCTGTCATTGTTGGCCATGCTTCGTCTAGCTGTCGCCCGGGAATTCGTTCCATTGAAATCCAACCTGGTTCATGGTCGCTCACACCGAGGTGCATGTCGAGAATTGATGGTACAGGGATCGAGGTGTGACTTCGTACGTAGTCCACGGCCTCGACTTCTCTACGAAGCCGGAAGGAATCGGCCTGTTTACGGAAGGGTATTGAAAGCTTGCTATCAAGTCCCGTTCTATCACAAGACGCGGCGGTGGATGTGGTAGCCATTTTTTTGTACTCATAATGTGTGAATAATGGTGAACAAGTCTCGGTGGGCGAGAAATACAAACCACTGAGGACTGTTAGTGGGAGAAATGGCTTATGTAATCAGAAGTAACATTATTATAGAGATTAGCTAGGTGGACCACTTAAGAATATAATTATCCTTAATAACCCTAACTTTTAGTTATTGCTTTATAGTAATAAGACTAGGACTAGAGTATATCTTAAGAGGCTCTTAAGATAGCCTTAAACTATTATTTATAATTAAAGAAACTAATAGCCTAGAATAGAAACTTAGAGTAAACATTAAATAATTAAATAAGAGAATAATTATAATTATTATTAAGGAAGAATTAATCTCTATAGAGACCCTAGAGTATAGCTAAGGTTAGAAATAGATTAATTAAATATAAGTCTATAGAGCTATAGTTACTAAAGAGGGATAAATAATAATTCTAACTATAGATAGAAATAACTTTAAATAATAATATAAAGGTTACTAAGGACTATAGGACTTTATTATACTTATTTAAATACTAAGAAGAGAAACTCTAACTATATCTTAACTAATTATAAAAAGATAGAAGAAAAAGAAGTTATAAATATACTAAGAACTATAGAATTAGAAATATTATTATAGATAGACTAATAATAGGTATAAAGGATAGATTAATTAACTTACTAGACTACCTCTAAGTATAAAATAGAAATCTTATTCTAAGATAGATATAATAGAATAAAGGGATACTTTAAAGTAACTTAAAAGACTATAGAATCTAAGGTTAAACTAGAGAATTAAACCCTAGAAATCTATATTTCTAGACTTAGTAAAATAGGGAAATTTACTTTAGAAGGAAAATAAATCTAAATAAAGAATAGATATAACTAGATACTAGAATCTACCTTAGACCTTTTAAGGCTTTAGAAATACTAATAAGGTTAGAAAACATAGCCTAAAGAGGCATATTTGCTAGACTTATTATAATTATAGAGGGTTTATCTAGGCTAAGTATTACTTTATACACTCTAAGGCAATATTTAATACTATAAAATAATAAGTAATTACTAAGATAGGATTATTATTTATTATAAACTTTACACATAAACTTTATATATCTTAAATATCTTAAATAGGGTATAAGATTAATTATAAAGTAATATAAGGGGCCCTATTAAGGATGCTATAGATATTACTAGATAAAAAGTTTAAATCTTTAGCTTTAAGGTTATACCTAACTAGTCTCTTAACACTAAAAACCTTAGTTTATTAAGATAATTATTTTACTAGGACCTTAGGTAAGATATAAAGACTACTTACCTTGTTTAGCCCTATAATTATCTTTACTTTATTATTTACCTAGGCTCCTAATTAGCTAGAATAGTAAGAAATAGAAGGTTATACTATATCTTATATAATAAAATTAGACTTATAGAAAGAATAGGAAGGTTTAGAGGCCTAGTTATAATAAAGATTAAATATACTTAATATTAGGAGTTTAGATTAGTAAGAGAAAAGAAAGAAGGTAGTAAGTAAGGTTAGATAATTTCTCTAGATAAAAGGGGACTTAAGTTTTTTTCTTTTTTTCTTTTTTCTAGTTCTTTAGGTAAACCTAATAGAGAACTTTATTATAGTAAGTTTTAAGTTTAACCTCTTATATAGCTTTAAAGAGAGTTTATAATAACTCTATTTAGTAGTTAAGTAAAAGTTTTCTCTCCTTTATATTAAAAACTTGATTTACTCTTTAAAAATATAGGATTTATTTCTTCTAGCTCCTATCTTTAACCTGAACTATCTTTATTTATAAACCCTTTATCTCTTTAAATTAGAATATAGCTAGACCTAGACTTAGACTTAGACTGTAAATTAGAAAAAGCCTTGTCTCCCTTTTATCTAAGTCTAGACTTACCCTTAATTATATTATCCCTATCTAAAGATATTTTACTACTTTTCCTAACTTTATTACTTTAATCTCCTAAGGTACTAAAAGCTAGTAAACTAGGATAGGTAATTACTATAAATAACCTCTCTCTTCTAATAATATCCTATAATATTAGAGAAATAATCTTCTTAGGATATCTATAAGATAGTCTTACTTAGGATTATATTAACTACTATTTAGCTATAGTAATAATAGCTTAAATTCCTAAATATACTAATACACTAGCATAATATAACTTTACTTAGGGTTTAAGAGGAAAAGCTATAACCTAGTATAAAGACTTAGATTATAAGAATTATAAGTAAAATATCCTTAAGAATAAGTTTATAAAGAAGTTTAAGAAGCCTAACCCCCTTCTTAAAGTAGTTACTTAATAAGAAGTATACTATTTTACTAGAGAAAAGGGGAAATATTAAATACTTATATTTAAGAAGCAAAATATCTAGCCTTAAAAGTAAGGGTAAAAGTAAGATAAGTTCTCTTTATAAACTTTATAATATATATAGTCCCCTCCTAAGCACAAGGTAAAACTGCTTAAATTATTATAACCCTTTATTATTTAATATCTTTTTCAAATATATTGCTTTCTTCTCTAGTTTCT
Organism: Epichloe scottii; assembly: GCA_021950295.1. Taxonomy (NCBI): domain Eukaryota; kingdom Fungi; phylum Ascomycota; class Sordariomycetes; order Hypocreales; family Clavicipitaceae; genus Epichloe; species Epichloe scottii. Next base: position 3,069,664 of record CP083247.1, on the reverse strand, counting down.
TATTCCCCTTTTCCTTCCTACTTTCCTTAAATTCCTTAATTTATTCTCTAACTTTTTGAATTTCCTTTTAATTAGGAATTTTATTACTTTTTAAGATAGCCTTATAGTTACCTAGCCTAGTGGTTATAGCCCCTAGCTTTAGGTTACCCTTAGCTATACTATAGTCTAATTAGTTAGGGGTAAATTAGTTAATTAGAAAGGCAGGACTTACCTATAAATTAGGTTATGTAGTAAGTGGGAATAAGTTATATTTGGTTTGCCTTAGAACTTTAAAGCATAAGTGGTAAGGTATAAGAAGATAGAAGAGATAAAGAGAGGAAATAAATATAGTTATAGAGGAAGGGGGAATTACGTTAATTTATGCTATAAGTAAAACTTAAATGGATTTAAGTTTAACTATAGTTACAAACTATAACTACATCTTGCGCTATTACAGCCACAAAGTTTATTGCTAACTTTAATCTAACCTTGTAGCCCCTGTTAGGAGCACGAAGGCATAAGGGATATTATAAGAGGGCTACCTCTCTAAGCAAGGCAAATCCCTAGATAACTTGTGCGATAAGACCTAGTAGCTAGATAGTTACGTAGGCGTAAAGAGAAGGTATATAATAAGGACCTCTCCTATAAAGGGGAGAGGTTAGAGTTTAAAACCTTTACACACTTACCCCTAGCTATTATATATATAGTAGTAACCTTATTCTCTTACTATTACTCTATTTATCTTTTCCTATGCCTTTAGCTATAATAAATTAAACTCTTAAACCCTTTAGGGTAAATAGACTATTAGTTATAGATTATAATATTAGACTTAAATAGGATAGCTATATAATTTACTATATATAGTAACTATAGAGCTAGTATACTATACCTAAGTAATAATAAAGAATACTAAGATAGTATAACCCTAGGGTTTACTAGCCTAGATAGGAATAATAAAAATAGCACTTCTAAAGATTAAAATAATAATAAGAAGCTTACTATAGACTAATATAATAGTTATAGGGAAATTAAGTATAATAATAAGGAGCTAAACTAAATCCTTAAGTAAGCTAAGACTAAGCTATAAAGAGCTTAGAAAAGATAGAAAATTCTATAACTATAAGAATAGTAGTATATAATTAAGTTAGGCATATTATTAGTAAGCACTAGTACTAGACTTACTAACTTTACTAAAAAACCTATAATTATATTACTATTAGACTTACTAAGAAGCTTTAAGCTTACTATAACTATATATTACTATAGTCTTATAAAAATATAACTAAAGACTCTAGTATATAAAGGAGATTTATATAAAAGTCTTTAGTATTTCTTAGTAAACCTTAATATAGCTTTTACCCTAGACTATAAGATATTTATTAATAATACTACTAAGGTAACCTATACTAGTAACTACCTAGTAAAGAATATAAAGTAATAATAAATATAATAGATAAAAATATATAGTGCTTAGAAGCTATAAGAATACTACTAACCCTTAGATAAGAAAACTATTAGTTATTTTAGGGATTTATAAAAATATAGATAAAAGCTAAGGCTAAACTCCCTAAAGTAATCCCTATAAGACTTTAAATTTATATATTTATTAATAATCTAAATAATACTGTCAGTTTTACTAAAGGTGATTGCACTAGTGCAGCAAGGTTGAATTTAACGATGTGATAATAGATAGATTAATGGATATGTGTAACTAGAAGAGAAGAGAGAAGGAGAGAAATCTAGCTAGAAGGGAAAGTGGGAAAAGTGGGCCTGTAGTGGCAGGGCAGTGCGAATGGTGTAGGGTTGCGCGTGATGCGACTAATCGCATTGCATGTATCTATTTAGTGGCCCCACTCCTATCCTAGCCTTTAGCTATAATTAAACTAAACAAGACCTAAAGGAAGCTATACTAGTAATCTCTCTTTTTCCTTTGTAGCTAAAAAGCTTAAAAACGCAATAAAATTTAAATTAAAGGAAAGTATTTATAAGTAAATCCCTTAATAGAAATCCACTACTCTAATTAGTCTACCTAGCCTTAGCTTCTCTAATTAACCTAGTTACTCCTTCTCCTTCTCTAATCTTATAGGTCTCTTAACCTATCCCTTAACACAAATTATTAATTTATTTAAATTAATTAAGGTTATAAGAGATAAATTCCCCTCCTAAGCACGAGGTAAAACTGCTTAAATTGTTATAGCCCGAGATTTTTCGCTATCTTATTAAACTTCTTAGCTTCCTTGCTTAGCTTATTATTTAACTTCTTCTTGCTCTTAATTATATTTTCCTTACACTTTACTAACTGCCTAATTTCCTTTTAGTTTAGATGTTTCTCGCTTTTTAGGAGATTCTCTAGGTTCTTTAGCCTAGTAGTAAAGGCCATTAGCTTTAGGTTACCCTTAGCTATACTAAGTCTAATTAGTTAAGGGTTAATTAGTTAATTAGTAATATAAGACCTACCTTATAATTATAACGAATTAGGTTATGTAGTAAGTGGGAATGAGTTGTGTTTAGTGTGAGGGTTTAAGTTTGCCTTAGAGCTTTAAAGCATAAGTGGTAAGGTACAAGAAAATAGAAGAGATAAAGAGAGGAAACAAACACGGTTATAGAGGAAGGGGGAATTATATTAATTTATGCTATAAGTAAAACTTAAATAGATTTAAGTTTAACTATAGTTATAAACTATAACTGTATCTTGCGCTATTACAGCCACAAAGTTTATTACTAACTTTAATCTAACCTTATAGCCCCCGTATTTATAACCTTAAAGCTTATTTCTATCTTAGGTTAAATCTATTTCTGTAGACTTTTTTAACTTATATGTTAATTATTATACTAGCTAGGTATTGCTAGCAATCATGTCTGTTAAAAATCAGATGCATTGGCCACAATGCGCCCAAAAAAAATATAAAAATCAATAAGAGATAAATTTAGTAATGCCTTTATTATTAAATTAGCTAGATTATTATTACTATTAATCTATCTAACTTTATAGATCTCCCTCCTCTTATATAACTATTAAAGGGCTATAATATTAATTATTAGCTACTTTTCTTTTATTATAACTAGCTTTATAAGGTATTTATATAATAAGAAGGAGTTAGTGCAAAGGATTATTAGAATTCGTAGTATCTTTAATTAGTCTATAATCTAATTAAGGGTTATAGATATTATATACGCAATATCTACGCCTTAAACTATGCTATATAGCTTAAATATAAGCACGCTATGCATTATATATTTGCTTTTTATTAAGCTATATATAATAATATTCCCTCTTATAATAAAGGTATTATCTCCTTATATTATTTTATTTCTAATTATAATTATATATCTAATCTATAAGCTAAGATCTTTATTATTAGGTAATAATCTATCTATAAATATAAAGAGCTTTGCCTCTTTAAGGGTTAGAGGAATATACTATAGTCCTTACTATTAATTCTTAATCTATTACTTAAGGTATTTATTAAGTTATAAGATATTATTAGCTAAGGGTTCTTAGTGTTAAGCAGTAGTTAATAGGTTATAAGAAGCCTCTAGTTAGCATATAGTAGTAATATAGCTCCCTTAGGCTCTTTACTCTATATAATCCTATTTTGCTATTAATAATTAGGGATTAACTTCCTTAATCTTTTAACTTTAACCCTTCTAGGTTAGGATTAGTAAGTTATTAATACTTTAGGTTAGGATATAGCTATTAAAAATAAGGGGATTCCTAGTTATTAGCTATTACTTCTCCTTTACTATAAAGTTTGCTTTCTAAAGCTCTTTCTCTTCTTTTTAAGAGAAATTATTATTACTAAGGCCTAAGGTATTATTAGTCTATATCCCTATAATACTAAAGAGATTCTTATTATTTAAAGCTATAATTAATAAGCAAGGGTTATAGGTTAATATTACTATATTAAGGTTATCTCTATAATAATAGAAGTAGGTTACCTACTAGTAGGTTCCTGCCTTTATAATCCTATATAGAGGCTTAATTACCTCTATTACTATTCCCTTAGGAAAGAGGTAAGTAATTTACTTTAGAAGTCTTATAATAATTAACCTTTTTAGCTCTATATGTAATTAAATATAGGCCTATATAATATCTTAAATCTATATAAAGATACCTTTTCTTCTTAATAATAGTATAAGGGCTATAATAAGCCATTAGCTTAATTATTATATTATTAGCAATTAAGTTAAGATAGTCTCTTTTCCTTTGTTATTATAGCCTTATATAATAAGGCGGGATTTTTTATGTAGTGATTTAGTTCCCTTACCTTTAATCTCCCTAACTATATAAGAATTAAAGATCCTTTGCTTTCTATACTTCTCTAGATTAAACATTATAAATCTAAATATATTATAAGCTTATAGGGCGTTAATCTTAGCCTAGTTAGATTATTTAAAAGGTTTGCCTAGGGTTATAATCTTTCCTTCCTAGCAAAGTTAAAGAGTAAGGTTCTAATTAGCCTTTTCTTTTACTATTGTTATAAACTAGCCTTAGGGCAGCTGCACGTAAGCGTTTAAAGTGCAAATCTTATTCTTATAGAAGAAGAAGAGAACTAAACAAAGGGGTAGTAATAAGTCCCCCCTTATAGTAGGTTTGCATAGTCCGTGCATAAACCGCCCCCTTTCTAGACCTAGTCTTGCTTTAGACTTAACCTAAGCTTATAGCTTAAGTCTATAATATACCCCCTTACTTACCCTTCCCCTCCTCCCTTTTTTATTAGTAAAGAATTACTAAAAATAGTCTATATATATATAGTAGCATAACTATAAGTAAGTAAGGTTATGCCCTTAAGCTCTATAGGTCTAGAAATTTTTTTTATAAAGACTACCCTACCCCTAACCCTCTTATTATATAGCTAACTTACTCTCTTTTTACCCCTACCCCCTTATAATACTAGCCCTTTAAGTTTCTATACCTATAGCTAGCTATCTTTTTACCTTACCTAACCTTACTATATTACCTATTTCTTATAATTTATTTTATACTTACTAAATTCCCTTCCCTCCCTAAATCTTTTCTATAGTTCTAACTACCTATTACCTAATTATATAATTATATTCCCTATTTATCCTAAAATTTATATATTAATATAAATAAACTATATTTAAATTAAACTTAATCCTTATTATCTATAGAATATAAATACTCCTATACTTCCCCTAATAATCCTCCTTTCTATTTCCCTTTAATTATTATTACTTTCTTTATTTCTTTTTATCTTAGCTCCTATCCTTATATAACCTTTAATCTTTTTATACCCTATTTACTCTCTCTTTTACTACTATAGCTAATATTAATACTCTCCCCCTTAGTAATAAGGCTATTACTATATCTTTATTACCCCCTTCTCCCCCTCCCTCCTTAGGTAAGGCTAGCTACCTTAGTAGCTATATTATAGAAGGAGACTTAGATAATAATAATAACTCTAATAGTAAAGAATAAACTATCCTATATATCCCTTACCTTAATAACCTTTATACTAAGGGTATATACTCCTATAAGCCTAGTACCTATATATCTTATATACTATATTATTAGGCTTATTACTTATATATATAGGAATTATACTTATATAGTTCTAACCCTAAACTATATTATACCTATAAGCACTTAAAGATCTTATTATATATAAGTAAGTCTATTAAGGCTCTAGTAGTTAAGTAAACTACCTCTAAGAAGGGATATTATACTATTTTAATAAAGACCTTTATTTATTATTATAAGTATTATAATACTATTTTAGCTATAGCTTATATTAACCTAGCTACTATAAAACCCCTCTCCTTCTCTCTTACTAGCATAGCCTAAGCCTAGGGCGCTACTAATATATAAGCACTTATTCTTATATAGTAACTTACTCCTTCCTAAAATACTATAGATTATAGAAACTATATAGCTACTAAATTTCTCTATAGTATAAGTAATATAAATAAGACCCTTATATAGTTTATTACTACCTAGGAAGTAACTTATACTAGATAATAAGCCCTTTCTAATTTTATAGTAAAGTTAGTTTACCTCCTTACTAAGGAATATTATAAGTATATATATAAGTAGGATAGTGCTCCCTTATCTTAAATTTTCTTTATTATAGTTAATAATTAGCACTAGATTATATATATAATAGAGGTAGATTAATATTTTTAGTTTTTTATATTTAAATAAAATTATACCTATTTAGGACTATTATTTTTCTATATATTGCCTTATTATGCCTTAAATCTATCTAGTGCCTCTATATTTTATATGTTTTCTAGCGGTTCCTATATTAGCTAAATATATTCTTTCTATTTTACTAATATATTATAGTATAACCCCTATTCTTATATGTTTTTAGCTATAAGAATATCTTTAACCTAGTACTCTAAGAGATTAGGGTTAGTATCTATTATCCTAAGTTCTAGTAGTAAGCGCTTATTAGCTAGTTTCTAACTTAGTAATAGGTCTTCTACTACTTACTAGACTAAATTAATATAAAAGATAGGATATAAGCCCCTTAGTATATCTAACCTAATAGTTAGTGGTATAGGGACCTTAAGCACCTTATACTTAGCTATTACCTAATCTAACTTCTTATAGGGATAATTTATCTTAATATTCCTAAGACTTAACTATATATAATTACTAACTTAGAAACGTTTTACTAGTTTATAACTACTATTTATATCCTCCTATTATTATTATTAAATAAAAGCTATAGTAGCTTATATAAGGTCTGTTTTATTCTTTAAATATTATAGGAAAGCTTAAGCCTATCCTTTTACTAAAGTGGTTAATAACTACGTTTAAGTTACCTCCTAAACTATTAATATATTATAACTATATAAGGCTATGTTTACACTTACACTTATTACTAATAAGTCCTAATTATTTAACACTAGTTAGTAAGCAAGTAAATAGTTAGGCTATTTAAATTAAGAAAAGGATAGTATTACCTATAAGATAGCCTATACTTCCTAATTTACCCTCTTTATTTTACTATCTATCTATGAATAGTGTAATATTAATAGTAATTATTATATACTAACCTTTTTATAAAGGAAAGTCTAGAAATTACTTAGCTAATCTAATTTATAGTCTATAATTATTTACATAAGGAACCTATAGAATTACTACTAATAATATTTAAAGCGTTTTACACACGCCTTAGCTATTATTAATATTATAGCCTTAAGCTATATATATTTAGAAAGTCTATCTATAATAACTATAAGAAACCATAGGTTATCCTATCCCTTAGTAAGGAGATTAGTTATAAAGTTAATAGAAATCTATAACTAGTACTTATTAGGAGGGGGATTAGCTTTAGTAAGCCTTACTATAATTATTAGCTTTTCTACCCTTTATAGTAGTAATAGTTCCGTATAAAATAGGCTATATCCTATAACATTCTATCCTAATAGAAGTCTCTTTAAAGCGCTTTAAAAGTTATATTCCTCCCTAGGTGCCCTAATAAGGGCAAGTTATAAGTCTATTAAATTAGTATTATAGTTAATAGCTCTTACTTTAGAATTTATATTTATCCTTAAAACTATAATATACCTTTTACACTAATTTAGTAATTTACTATTTATTCTCTTATACCTATAGTATTAGGAAACTTCTAGGCCCCTACCTTTATTATATTAAGCTAAACCCTATAAGCCTTATCCTAGAGTATAGATTAATCCTATAGGGATTAAAGGTATTTATCTATAAATAGCGCTTTTCTAGCTAGGAGTCCCTAAGCATGCCTAGGTTACCTCCCTAACTATCCCCTTTTACTAGTATAATAGGCTAAATGCTTATAATTGCTTTTCTATATTAAAACTAGAACTTAGTAGGAGATATTACTAAATATATAAGTAGCTCTTTTAGCTTTTCTACCTACACTTCCTCCTAATAGTGTCTTAATAATATATCTAGTTAAGCTACCTATATACCTAGCTTATAACGCAAATAGAAGTTAAAAAGTACTAGTATCTTTGCTTACCTTACCTACTATTCTAATATTTCCCTTAGCACTATAAAGTACTCTAAGTTCTTATAGTCTATAAGGATTATAAATAGCTTACTAATACTCTATAGTTCTACTAACTATACTTTAAGGCAAGAGATAACTACTAGTAGCTTCTTATTATATATTATATAATTCTATTAAGCAGGCTATAACTATATAGAGTAGTAAGCTACTAGATATAGAACTCCTTTATTATTAACCTAGGAAAGGCAACCCCTAATGCTATCCTAGAATAATTTACCTTAACTAATATATCCTTCTTAGGGTCCTACTAGGTTAGGATAGGGTATAATATAAAAGCTAACTTTAATATATTAAAGGCCTTATTACACTTCTCTATCTATATAAATAAGGCTCCCTTTTTAGTTAAGTTAAGTAAGGGCACTATAATCTCTAAGAATTATAGTATAAAGTTATAATAAAAGTTAGTAAAACTAAGAAATCTATATACTCCCTAGACCTATATTAGGGCCTCCTAATCCTATATAGCTATAATCTTTTCCTTATCTAGGCAAATTTATTTTCTAGTATAAATAATAAACCCTAAGTACTTTACCTCTTTAGTTATAAAAACACACTTCTTAATATCTAAGTTTAGTCTTACCTAGTAAAGCCTATCTAGGATTACTTAAACTTTTTATATATAGTCCTTTTATAAACTACCTAAATAGACTAGAATATTATTAAGGTATGCTATAATATAGTCCCCTAGGATTCCACTTAATACACTATTAATATACCTCTAAAAGGTAGTAAGTGCGCTTACTAATCTAAAGGGGTATATAAGCTATTTAAATAAACTAAATCTTATTTAGAATGCTATTTAGTATTCTTTACCTTTAGTAATATATATATAATAAAACACTACTTATATATCTAGTTTTATAAACCACTTTACCTCTAATAATAATTATAGTGTTTCCTTAACTAGTAGTAAAGGATAATAGTCCTATTCTATAATCTTATTAAGCGTATAGTAATTTATATAAAACCTCTAGCCTCCCCTAGTTTCTTTACTAATAGTATAGGCACTATAGCTAAAGATAAACTTACCCTAATCTAGCCCTTATCTATTAAGTCTATTACCTATTTCTAAATTTCTAGCAAGTAATAATAAGGCATATTATATAAGGGTGCCTAAGGTAACTCTAGTTTATTGCCCTCTATATCCTATTTTAACTAAATATAGTAATTAGACTTACCCTAGTATAGTAGCAAAGCGTTTGCCTTATTTTCTAAGAAGAGGTCCTTAAAATCCTATAGTATCTCTAGTAAGGAGGCTAGGAGCTCCTATTTTATAGGCTTTAGTGCTATATTAATCTATAAGATAGATATAATTTCTTATAGACTTATTATATAAAGCTAGATATATTCCTTCTATCTCTTTACTTAATACACTATTCCTATAAACATAAAACCTAGGATAGCTACTATAGGTTAGTTTACCTTCCTATTAATTATAGCCTATATTTATAGGTTATTCACTAACTCTATAAGTACTTATTATTATACTATATCTAAATTAATTTTGTTTTATTCTATCTAAGGTATCCCTAGGATAAGTTACCTTATTAATCCTAGGATTATATATATAATAATTAGTGTCTCCTATCTATCTAAATCCACTTAAAAACAAATAATATATATTATATATAAACGTTTTTTATACTTCTCTTCTCCCCCTTATTTTATACTAATCGCTATATAAACTAACCTCTTAGTTAAAAAGGGAGGTATTCTAGTTAAAGCTTTTAGATAAGGCATTTACTTATAGTAGCATAGTAGTTATAGCCTATATTAATTTAAGTATCTATAAAGGTAGTCTTATTAATTAAGATAGGAACTAAAAAAGGTAATAAATCTATATTATCCTAGATCTATTTAAAATCCTTATTAGTAATAACTATATGCTATAAAGCCTCCCTATACTTACTTCCCTTCTTCCCTATTAAATAACTTAATAAAGGGATTATTCTTTTCCTAACTACTCCACGCTTTCTCCCTTTAAGTTACTATTATTATAGTTACCTATATTATAAGCATTTACTAATAACTTTCCTTATAGGCATAGGGTAAGATATAGTAAATATTTACTAATAAAGTGCTAGCTAAAACTACATTAGAGGCATTTGCCCTCTATATAGTAAGCGTTTATAATATCTTAGGTAACCTATTTAGCCTATTTTCCTCCTAACCTATTTCCTAATTTCTACTATATCTATAACTTCCTAGGTCCCTTATAGTTCCCTATTATACCTATAACTTAAATATCTATTATTAGTGTGTCCCTATCCTACTATTTAGCCTTATTTACGTTCTAAGCTAGTTATATATGCTTCTATGCCTAGTGCTTTTCCTCTAATTAATAGGATTTAATATCTAAGGTAATACTACAGTAGTAAGCCATAGCTATTATATAATCTATTTAGGGTATATCTTTTCTAATACTATAGTCCCTTATTTGCTTATTAATTACTATACATAACTTAGCTAGCTTTATAGTGTGTGGCCTGAATCGCGCGCCCAGAAACACACGCGTTCGCGATAATAGCATCAGGGGTCACAGGGATATTCATCACACTAAGGGATAATAACATTAGTCATGTAAGCTAGGGATTAAATGGTCTATAAAGGGATCACTTCTAACTAGGCTTCTAGAGCTCATCACGCACGTTAGATATAGAGTTTTTATGCCTAGCTTTGCTATAGCTTGTTATTGTGTTTTAAGATAAGATGAATTGATAAGATTATTATCACCCGCACCGATTCGACCGTTAGGTCACTTCCGATCTATTAGACTATTTGATCTAGATTATCTCTATCTTATAGAGATAATCTAGCCTTGTGACGGGTCGCTGCAGTCAAGCTTCTTAACCCCCCTTTGACGTGCGCAGACGTCAAAGCTACCTACGCGTGTGGGCTAGCATCGTGTCTTTTGGGGTGTTGTTTTCCGCTTGACAAAATAGCATTATCCTATTCTAATCCTCTAGCTAACGCAAGCTTTTATTTAAATTAAATATAGAAGTCACTAAACTATTTATTAGGTTACTAAGCTATTTAGTTAAGTTCTATAATAGCTAATTCCTATTAATAAGGGTTATTAAACATATCCCCTAAGTATATAAGAAAATAAGCAGGTTTATAATTAAGAATATATCCTTTTTTAAAGAATAAAGTAATTTAAGCCTATACCTTTACTAATAGATTTTAGTAAATAAAGTACTATTAATCCTTCTAGTCTCTAATAAATACCTTATCTATATAAAGCTTATATATTATAAGATTCTTCTATAATACAAATAGTGCCCTATTACTATTAAATAGCTATCCTATAGGTAATAGCTTTTGCTTTATTAGTTTACTCTTTATTAGCATATTAAAGTCTAACTATTATTTATTAGTAAGCTCTTTAATTTATTATAACTATTTCTTAACTAGCTCCTATAGCATTATAAGTTTATCTGTTTTTATTTTATCCCCTAAGGAAACACCTATAGGTAATAACTTTAATAGTAATCTAACTATAGTAAAGAATAAGATATATTATAAACTAGCCTTAGGGCAGCTATACGTAAGCGTTTAAAGTGCGAATCTTATTCTTATAGAAGAAGAAGAGAACTAAATAAAGGGGTAGTAATAGGTCCCCCCTTATAGTAAGTCTGCATAGTCCATGCACAAACCGCCCCCTTTCTAGACCTAGTCTTGCTCCGGACTTGACCCAAGCTTACAGCTCGAGTCCATAACAACTATAAGGAATGCTATGCTTAGTAATCCCTTTGTAATAATCTTTATAATAAAGGCCTTCTCTTAGTCTTTATTAATATAGTATTCTTTTACTTTAACTACCTTTACTTTTACTTTATTTTCCTTTGCTTTTACTACCTTAAGCCTATTAAGGTAAAATTAAACTATAAGGGCCTTCCTTAGCCTTCCTTACTTCCTCTTTATTAGTACCTCTTTTTCTTTTACTACCCTTATCTTTATATCTCTTATAAAGGTAAGAGTATCTCTCTTACCTTTACTAGTAGTCTTGCTAGTAGTCTCCTTACTACTAATATCCTAGGGCTTTACCTTAGTGCTCTCTTTATTATCTTTATACTATAGGTTTATATAGTATAGCTTTACTACTATAAAGCAAAACTTTACTAGGCTATATAGCATTTTTACTATATAGGTCTCTCTATTAGTTATAATTAACTTATAAGGGCTATACTAGCTACCCTTCTCTCTTTATATATATATATTAGCTTATAGTAGCACCTAGTAAATAGGCAATATATCTAGGCTATTCTAGGTATTAAGGGCATTATAGACCTATCTCTTAGCTAGGTAATAATAAACTTTATTAGTAGCCTTCTAAATTGCCTTAGCCTATTAGATAATAGAGACGCTTAGCGGTAACTTATCTATTATCTATAGATAGGCTCTAAAGACTAATAATATTAGCACTAAGCTATTAGGTCCTGCTAAATTATTAATAGCTTTAATAGCTATCTAAAGCTATTATTCTAGCGTAATCTCTTTACTAATTAAATCCGTAATAATATTATAAGCCTAGCGTAAGGGTTTATAATATCTCTTAACTTTTCTAATACTATTATAAGCCTTAATTAGTACTTTATTAATATTAATTAATATTAGGCAAGCATAATACTTAAATTCCGCTAAAGTAAAGTTCTTTCCTATATTATAAATAATCTAATCTAGAGGGCTAAGATAGGTATCTATCTAGCACTCTCTAATAGCATCCTAGATATTATAAGCCTTTTACTTATTAGGATTAAAGAATCTAGCTACCTAAAACAAAGTTACTAAATTAATAATATAAAGGACTAGCTAGTTATTAATCTATATAATATTAATAATAATCTTATAGTTAAAGTTATAGTTATCCTTAATTATAAATTTAAATTAACTAGGGGCTTTTCCTTTTATCTAGTAGTAGTAGTAGATTTTAGTTAACTCCTTAATTATATAATATTTAATATTATAACTAGCTTATTAAAGGACCTTTATAAGCTATTAAACTAAGGGATAACTAAATCTATAGTATAGTTAATAAATCTCTCCTTTAGTAAGGTAAAAGGCAGCTATTTCTTTTGCCTCTAATAGCTACTATAGGTAACCCTATTATTATATAATAGGTATAGTCTTATTACCTTAAATTAGCATATTAGTAAGGTTATTAATCTTAATGTTTATCTTATTTATATTAGTAATAGAGAAGAGAAAGGGTGTATCTTTAGTATAAAAAAGTTATAGAGCTTCTTACTATAGTAGTTACTATCCTTATATATCTTTATAAGCTTAGAGATCTTTTTTATAATTTACTTATTAAAGGGGGTTATAGTATAGGAGGGGTAAATTACTAAGACTAATAATACTACTAAGACTATTATTTATAATATAATTAAAAGCACTATAGTAGTTCTTAAGGGGGTAAAGTAATTATTAAGGGTAAGGGAAAAGAACTTCTAGGGTTAGAAAATAGGTAAGTTATTATACTTAGGGCTCTAGTAGTTTAGAAGATCTTAATCTATCTTTTAGCTATAAAGATCTTATTATTTCCTAGAGCGTTTATTCTATTACTATTATAATTAAAAGTCCTAGTCCTTAAGTAATATAAACACTATATTCTTATAGGGAGTTTTAGAGCTCTTATAAGAGTTTACTATAAGCCCTTTAAAATATCTCTTTAAACTACTCTTTAAAGTTTTCTTTAAAGGTCTCCTAGAGGTTTTTATCTTTCTAGCCTTAATACTTACTAGAATAAATAAGCCTTATAATATAGTTATTTAGTTTATATTATATAGCTATCTTAGGGTTTAGCTATATAAGCTCTCTCTAGTCTTTTATAAGCACTTTAGAGTAAGGCTATAGTTATCTAGGTAATTTAATCTCTAAAGGTCTTTCTTAAATCTTCTTTAAAGGTGTTTTAGGTATTATGCTTTTAAGGAGAGGTAATTAGGGGTTTTCCTTATTAATAGTCTAGTGTCTAGTGCTATCTTCTTTAATAAAGGAAATTAGGAAAAACAATAGAGTTATTAATATAATAAAGCTAGGAAGCCTAATTAAATAGAAAGAACTAAAAGGGAGTAAAATAATAGTGTAATTTTCCTTTTACTATTAAAAGCAATAGAATAAAGAGAATAAATAGGAAAAATAGGGAAAAACAGGGTAAATAGGATAAATAGGAAAAATAGGAAAAAACTAGATAAAGGAGTTTATAATTATTATAAAGGAAGGAGTATAAAGGGGGGGTAACTCTATATAATATACATAGAGTATAGAGGTGTAAAAACCATTATAGTAAAAGTAATAATTAAAGGGAAGCAAAGAGCTTTAACTCTATATAATATACACTAAGTATAGAGAAGTAAAGACTATTATAGTAAAGGTAATAATTAAAGAGGGAAAAAGAGGTTATAATTAAGTTAGCTAGCTTAGCTAAGGTTATATTAACATTAGGTTTAAGTAAAATGCCTTATAGTAATAGACTTAGTTATTTAGTTAGTTTTCTTATAATAAATAATAGAAGTAATCCTATAATAATAATATCCTATAGGCCTAAGAGTTAATAAATTAATCCCTTAGAAGCCTAATAAGTCTATAGATCTAGTCTCTTCCTTTAGCATAATTTATAGTTATATCTCTTTACCTAAATGGTTTATAAACTTAAGAGGTAAGTGGCTATAGTGTCTATAAAACTATCTCTTCTTTTGTAATCCTAGCTTATCTATAGTTATAAGTTAACCACTAATTAGTGTTAGTTTTACTAAAGGTAATTACACTAGTGTAGTAAGGTTAAATTTAATAATATAATAATAGATAGATTAATAGATATATTTTGTCAAGCGGAAAACAACACCCCAAAAGACACGATGCTAGCCTACACGCGTAGGTAGCTTTGACGTCTACGCACGTCAAAGGGGTTAAGAAGCTTAACTACAGCAACCTATCATAAGGCTAGATTATCTCTATAAGATAGAGATAATCTAGATTAAATAGTCTAACGGATTGGAAGTGACCTAATGGTTAAATTAGTGCAGGTGATAATAATCTTGTTAATTTATCTTATCTTAAAACACAATAATAAGCCATAGCAAAGCTAGGCATAAAAACTCCATATCTAACGTACGTAATAAGCTTTAGAAGCCTAGTTAGAAGTGATCCCTTTATAGACTATTTAATCCCTAGCTTATATAACTAATGTTATTATCCCTTAGTGTGATAACTATCCCTGTGACCCCTAATGCTATCATCGCAAACGCGTGTGTTTCTAGGCGCGCGATTTAGGCCACACAACATATAACTAGAAGAGAAGAGAGAAGGAGAGGAATCTAGCTAGAAGGGAAAGTAGGAAAAGTAGGCCTATAGTGGTAGGGTAGTGTGGACGGTGTAGGGTTACGCGCAATGTGACTAATTATATTGCATGCATCTATTTAGTGGCCCTACTCCTATCCTAGCCTTTAGCTATAATTAAACCAAATAAGACCTAAAGGAAGCCATAAATACTATAAAGAAGTAAATACTTAGCTAGGAGTTCCTAGTAATATAGACTTATTTAGCTAGTTAAGGAAAGAAAGCAAAAGTTATAATAAAAATAAGTTAGAATAGTAACTAAAGTAATAACTATAAATAAGACTATAAATAAAAAAGATAGTACTTAAATTTACCTATAGGGAATATACTATAATAAAGTAGTAAGGGAGCTAGAAGATTCTCTATAGTATGCTTTAAATATAAATAACCTAGTTATATTACACTAAGATATAAAGAACTAGATTATTTTATCTATAAGAGTATAACCTATATAATACTATTATATAGGAATAATAGTAACTAAGTAGTAAGGCAAGATATAAATAAGACACTAATTAGCTTTACTTAGGCCTAGGATAATGCCCTAGCTAATAAATTATCTAAGGATATAAGAATAACAGTTTAGATATTATTATAGTAAGATTATAAATAGGTAGTAGTGCCTATATTACTTAATATAGGTATAATAGAATTAATTATTTACCTAAAATTACTATTAAAGGTAAATTAAGCTAATTATTAGTTTTACTAAAGGTAATTACACTAGTGCAATAAGGTTAAATTTAATAATATAATAATAGATTAATTAATAGATGTGTGTAACTAGAAGAGAAAAGAGAAGGAGAGGATTCTAGCTAGAAGGGAAAGTAGGAAAAGGGGGCCTATAGTGGCAGGGCAGTGCAGACAGTGTGGGGTTATGCATAATATAACTAATTACATTACGTGTATCTATTTAGTGGCCTTACTCTTATCCTAGTCTTTAGCTATAATTAAACTAAATAAGACCTAAAGGAAGCTACACTAGTAATCTCTCTTTTTCCTTTGTGGCTAAAAAGCTTAAAAATATAATAAAAATTAAATTAAAGGAAAGTATTTATAAGTAAATCCCTTAATAGGAATTCACTACTCTAATTAGTTTACCTAGCCTTAGCCTCTCTAATTAACCTAGTTAATCCTTTTCCTTCTCTAATCTTATAGGTCTCTTAACCTATCCCTTAATATAAATTATTAAATTATTTAAATTAATTAAGGTTATAAGAGATAAATTTAGTAATGCCTTTATTATTAAATTAGCTAGATTATCATTACTATTAATCCACCTAACCTTATAAATCTCCCTTCTCTTATATAATTATTAAAGGGCTATAATATTAATTTTAGCCACTTCTCTTTTATTATACCTAGCTTTATAAGGTATTTATATAATAAGAAGAAGTTAGTATAAAGAATTATTTAAATTTATAGTATCTTTAATTAGTCTATAATCTAATTAAGGGTTATAGATATTATGTATATAATATCTACGCCTTAAACCATGCTATATAGCTTAGATATAAGCATGCTATACATTATATATTTGCTTTTTATTAAGCTATATATAATAATATTCCCTCTTATAATAAAGGTATTATCTCCTTATATTATTTTATTTCTAATTATATTTATATATCTAATCTATAAGCTAAGATCTTTATTATTAGGTAATAATCTATCTATAAATATAAAGAGCTTTGCCTCTTTAAGGGTTAGAGGAATATACTATAGTCCTTACTATTAATTCTTAATCTATTACTTAAGGTATTTATTAAGTTATAAGATATTATTAGCTAAGGGTTCTTAGTGTTAAGCAGTAGTTAATAGGTTATAAGAAGCCTCTAGTTAGCATATAGTAGTAATATAGCTCCCTTAGGCTCTTTACTCTATATAATCCTATTTTGCTATTAATAATTAGGGATTAACTTCCTTAATCTTTTAACTTTAACCCTTCTAGGTTAGGATTAGTAAGTTATTAATATTCTAGGTTAGGACATAGCTATTAAAAATAAGGGGATTCCTAGTTATTAACTATTACTTCTCTTTAGCTATAAAGTTTACCTTCTAAAGCTCTTTCTCTTCTTTTTAAGAGAAATTATTATTACTAAGGCCTAAGGTATTATTAGTCTATATCCCTATAATACTAAAGAGATTCTTATTATTTAAAGCTATAATTAATAAGCAAGGGTTATAGGTTAATATTACTATATTAAGGTTATCCCTATAATAATAGAAGTAAGTTACTTACTAGTAAGTTCCTACCTTTATAATTCTATATAGAGGCTTAATTACCTCTATTACTATTTCCTTAGGAAAGAGGTAAGTAATTTACTTTCGAAGCCTTATAATAATTAACCTTTTTAGCGCTATATATAATTTAATATAGGCTTATATAATATCTTAGATCTCTATAAAGATACCTCTTTTTCTTAACAATAGTGTAAGGGCTATGATTAGCTATTAGCTTAATTATTATATTATTAGTAATTAAGTTAAGATAGTCTCTTTTCCTTTATTATTATAGCCTTGCATAATAAGGTAAGATTTTTTATATAGTGATTTAGTTCCCTTACCTTTAATCTCCCTAACTATATAAGAATTAAAAATCCTTTGCTTTCTATGCTTCTCTAGATTAAACACTATAAACCTAAATACATTATAAGCTTATAGGGCATTAATCTTAGCTTAGTTAGATTATTTAAAAGGTTTGCCTAGAGTTATAATTTTTCCTTCCTAGTAGAGTTATAAAGCAAGGTTTTAATTAGCCTCTTCTTTTGCTATAAGGAATGCTATGCTTAGTAATTCCTTAGTTATAATCTTTATAATTAAGGCCTTCTCTTAGTCTTTATTAATAAAGGACTCTTTTACTTTAATTACCTTTGCTTTTACTACCTTAACCTTATTAAGGTAAAAATAGACTATAAGAGCCTTTCTTAGCCTTCCTTACTTTCTCTTTACTAGTACCTCTTCTTCTTTTGCTACCCTTACCTCTATACCTTTTATAAAGGTAAGAGTATCTCTCTTACCTTTACTAGTAGTCTTCTTACTACTAATATCCTAGGGCTTTACCTTAGTGCCCTCTTTATTATCTTTATATTATAGGTCTATGTAGTATAGCTTTCCTACTATAGAGCGGAACTTCGCTAGGCTACGTAGTATTTTTACTATATAAGTCTCTCTATTAGTTATAATTAACTTATAAGGGCTATGCTAGCTACCCTTCTCTCTTCACACACGTATATTAGCTTATAGTAATAACTAATATATAGGTAATATATCTAGACTATTCTAGGTATTAAGGGCATTATAGACCTATCTCTTAGCTAGGTAATAATAAACCTTATTAGTAGCCTTCTAAATTACTTTAGCCTATTAGATAATAAAGACACTTAGTAGTAACTTGTTTATTATTTGTAAATAGGCTCTAAAGACTAATAATGTTAGCACTAGGCTATTAGGTCTTACTAAATTATTAATAGCTTTAATAGCTATCTAGAGCTATTATTCTAGCCTAATCTCTTTGCTAATTAAATCCATAATAATATTATAGGCCTAGTATAATAGTCTGTGATATCTTTTAACTTTTCTAATACTATTATAGGCCTTAATTAGTGCTTTATTAATGTTAATTAATATTAGGTAAGTATAATGCTTAAATTCCGCTAAAGCAAAGTTCTTACCTATATTATAAATAATTTAATCTAGAGTGCTAAGATAGGTATCTATCTAGTATTCTCTAATAGTATCCTAGATATTATAAGCCTTTTACTTATTAGGATTAAGGAATCTAGCTACTTAGAATAAAGTTACTAAGTTAATAATATAAAGGACTAGCTAGTTATTAATCTATATAATATTAATAATAATCTTATAGTTAAAGTTATAGTTATCCTTAATTATAAATTTAAATTAACTAGGGGCTTTTCCTTTTATCTAGTAATAGTAATAGATTTTAGTTAACTCCTTAATTATATAATATTTAATATTATAACTAGCTTATGAAAGGACCTTTATAAGCTATTAAACTAAGGGATAACTAAATCTATAGTATAGTTAATAAATCTCTCCTTTAGTAAGGTAAAAGGCAGCTATTTTTTTGCCTCTAATAGCTACTATAGGTAACCCTATTATTATATAATAGGTATAGTCTTATTACCTTAAATTAGCATATTAGTAAGGTTATTAATCTTAATGTTTATCTTATTTATATTAGTAATAGAGAAGAGAAAGGGTATAATAGTATTAAGAATATAAAAATTAAGCTAGCTAAGTTCTATAGGCATGTAAATAACACTATATATTATTGCCTCTCTAGTACTAAATTTAATAATATACTATTTATAGGGCATAATCTTTAATAAAGGCATTAACTTTAATAGGGCTTTAGTCTATACTATCCCTATAGTTAATCTGCCTATTATGCCTATATCTAGTATAATCTCTCTAAAGATCTCTTTAGAATAATATTCTTTAGAGATATTGTCAAGGTAGGGGTTAGTGTAGATGATAGAAAACGTTTGATTTGATTAATTAGAGGTGCAGACAGCACCTAACTTTTGTACCTAAAAGGTACACAGTGCGCTATGGTAATGACTAGTCTACGGAGGTACTTCTAATATATTGTCTCTACTGTTATCTTATAGAGGGTTTAATCCTAGTTAATGCGTAGGCTATATCCATATATCTAATGCTTTAAGGAGCTCTCCTTAATACACCCCCTAGCTAAGATATCTATTAAAGCTAGAGTTAATACGCGTAGAGAGAGATTACGATAAATTCCTAGTGTTATATTTACGTGGGAATCTCCTATAAGCTAATCTAGTGATAGAAATCCCTATGTATTTAACTTAATAGAGGCTTTGTAAAGCTATCTATAGGTATCTTAGAGGTCTTTAACTAATTTACCTTAATATTGCCTAGGGCATATTACTCTTAAATTCACATTTAATTTATATTAAGGTGCTTAAGGCTAGTTTAAAGCCTTCCTTCCTTATACTCTATAATACAAATTATTTACTTATTATTACACTAGATAATTAATAGTAGTAGTACGTAAACCTTAATATTATAAAGTAGCCTTCTAAGAGATATACGCTCTTTTATACTATAATTTAAGGCAAAGAGCTTTGCTTCTATGCTTAAGGTTATTATATAATATTGCCTACTAGACTTCTAATTAATTATAGCACTATATATAATAAAGATATAACCTTATGTTAATTTTTTAGTATTAGGATTATTACTAAGAGAAGCATTAGTGCTAGAAAATAATATATTAAAGCTATTTGCTCCTAAGTATTAAATACATAGCTTCTTTGTGTTTTAGGCGTATAAAATCACTTCTTTTATAAGCTTAATATGCTTTACTAAAGGGTTTATTATAAAGGAGGTAAGCTTTAAAGCTATAAAGGCTATATCTAGTTTTCTAATAATATAAAGATAGACTAAAGAGCTAATAACTACTCTATAGTAATTAATCTCTTTATTAGTAGCTTTACTTGTGTTTATAAGAATTATAGCTATTAGAAGAGAAGCTATAATTAAGCTCTTTAAATTATTATTGATAATATTAGGAATAAACTTCTATATAATCTTTTAAATGTATAATTCCTATAATAACTATATTCCTTTAGTATTATAATTCCTAATAATTTTAATACCTAGGAACCACTTTAAATTTCCTTAGTCTTTAATATCTAGACTATTTATTAACTACTTATATAGCTCTTTAAATTCTGCTTTAAATCCATTAGGATACATTACTATCATGTTATTTACATAGAAGAATAGAATAAATCTATCTTTTATAAAGATATATAAGTCTTCCTTTCCTTAGATAAAGCTTATCTTTAATAGGAATTGCGTTAGATATAAGAACTATTATTAAGGAGCTTTTTATAGCCCGTATAATACTTGTGTTATCTTCTAGAGACAACCTCTTGCATTTATACCTTCTAGGGGCTTATAGAAGACAGGTTCTTTAAGTTCTACGTGTAGGAAGGCATTCTAAATATTATATTAATGAGTATTAAGGTTATTAGCGTAGTAGACCGCGAGTAGTATGCGTAGAGATTATAAAGCAAGCTTAGTGGCGTAATTATTAAGGTTATCTTTTGGTTATTAATTGCCTTATATAACTATTCTAGCTTTAAACTCTATAACTATACCTTTCTTATTAGTTTTATATTTAAAAACCTAGCTAAGGTTAATAATCTCCTTATAATATTCTAGATTAAGTAATTTATCTAGTATATTCTCCTAGTAGTTTAAGGATAAAAGCTTTAAAAGCTCCTTTATAATTACTTCCTTCTAGTGGTTATAATAGGCTAAAGCTTTAGCTTAATAATAATAGGTAGGTTCTAGGGGTATATCCTTAATATATAAACTATATTAAGTGCCTTAGAATACTATTAAAAAAGCAGAAGAAAACTATGCCTACCTAGCTTTCCTAGATTCCTTTCTTTAGCGTTTTCTAGTTATAATATTATCTAGATTAATGCTATTATTACAAGGATAATGATTCTCCACTATTTTACTGCCTTTAGTAGTAATTTTACTAGTCTCTATAGTAATATCCGCGTGTTTAGATATTACCTTATATATAAATTTATTAATTTTACAAAATAGCGTATTATTACCTTATACCTAAATCTCTATATTCTCTATAGTAACTAGCGCCTTATAAGAAGAGTTAGGAGGGGTTAAAAATGCACTAATATAGTTACCTTCTTACTCTAATATATAAGGTAGTGTTTTTACTTTAAACTACTTATTTTCCTATTCTATAGCTAATAGCAAAGAGACCTAATTATTCTCTTTAAGTTCTATTCTAATAAGGTCTTAGCTAATCTCTTCTTTAATATCTTTAGCCTTAAGCTCTTTAAGTAGTGTAATTATTAATATCTTTTCCTTTTAAGCTAATTCTAGCTTTTCTTCTAGTTTAAAGAAGGAGTTCTTATTAAATTAAATACATACTAATATAATAACCTTATAATTACGCAGCATAGGCACCTAGATAATATACTAAGATTTGCCTCTATAACTAATAAGGTAACTAATGTGAGCTTTCTACTCTAATTAAGGGATTGCATTATGTAATTTAATATGCTCTAGAGCCTTTATTATTATTAGAAACGCTTTATATCTATAAGTATAAAGATAAGTAATTAAGAGTTTTTAGATCTTTACTATTTATAAGTAGGCAGGGATGGTTTTCCTAGCCTAATTTTACTAAAGTTTATATAGTATAATCTAATTCCTATAATGCTTAAAAGGTATTTAATTTAGTAAATAAACTATAGTATTAAATACCTTATTATTAAGTTCTAATAGAAGCTAAGCCTTAAGGCTTAATATATAAGCTTTTTACTTAACCACCCCCTAGATCTCTTTGCCTTACTATTCTAACTAGGTATTAAGGGAGCTAAATTATAGACTATAATGCTAGTAAAGGCTATCTTGTCTTTTATATTCTTTATAAAGAGGGCTTTTTTAATATTACTATATAAAAATCGTAGTTAAATACTAAATTAAGTGCTTAGGAAGCCTATTATTATATAGAAGCTATTATAAATACTATCTTTAGTCTTAAATAAATAAAAGAAACGCATTAAGGTTATAAGGCATATAAATATATACTAATACCTATTGCTATTCTAATAAGGAGAGTCATAGTAATCTAGATTAACTAATAACCTATAACCTAGTCCTTAAGGAAGTCCTTTAGGTATAACCTATAATCTCTATTACTTAGCCTTGCCTATAGCATATATCTTACATTACGTAAGCTTAGGTCTAGTTAATTTAATGCCTAAAGTCATGTTTATAAGCTCTATATAAGCCTTTATACCTAGATAACTATATTATTAATACTAAAGCTTTACATCTCCCTTTACAGGTAGCTTTAGTAGTTAGCTTATTATAGCGTAAGCCTCTTTTAGATTATCTAATAGCCTTAATAATATATAAAGCTTATTAATATTATAAATTCTAGCCATAGGATATTTCCCTTTAACTAGCACTCTTTTCTTTTAATCCTAGAAGATACCTACCTTTATAAGAATTATAGCTAACACTAGATTTACATAGAATTCTAGAATAAACAGAGCGGTTTCTAATATAATTATTCTCTAGCCTTATAATATAGGATCTATAACTAATATATAAACTATACCTTAACCTAATGCTACGTAGATTATGCCTCTAGCCTTAACTTCTATTATAATAGTCTTATTAAAATTAGATTGTTTAAACTAGTGGATATTATTAAAGATATAAACATTTGCTCTAGAATTATAAAGGACTATATTCCGCTTTGTTTCTAAGCTATCTATAGTATTTAAAGCTAAAGTTATAACTTCTTTTAAAGGTTAAGAGCTTTCTAATTATATAAATAATAATATATTAGCTAATTTTTTACCTAGAGTTACTATAAGAGAGTTATTTATTAGATTCTACAAAGGAATAATAATATTACTATTCTTTTCCTTTCTCTCTAGCTTCTAGTTTATAGCCTTTAACTTTTCTTATAAATTCTCCTTAAGATATCTCTTAATATTATCTTTAGAGTTCTTCCTAACTTCCTAGTCCTTTAGAGTTACCTCTAGTTTATATAGAGCCTTAAATAAATTATAGAATTCCCACTACTTTAAAGCTTCTTTAATATAATGCCTAGAGTAAGGGCACTTTGTTCTTTCTAATTTGCTTTAACTATTTAATCTCTTAGTAGTAAGGGCATTAGCTAACTTTACTATGCTTTATAAAGCTTTATAATCTCTTTTAAATTTAGTAACTACCTTAAGGAAGCTATAATCCTCTCCTTTATTAAGTAAATTATTTTACTTTTTCTAGAATAATTTAAATTTACTTTAAAGAGATATAATAAACTTATATAGTATTATCTCCTTAGTCTATTAAGTCTTAAGATCTTAATAATTCCTCTATAATACCTTTATTATTATAGCCTACTTATACTAATTATAGGTACCTTTAGCTTATAAATAATTATTAAGGCGCGTTTTTATAAGAATAAGTATTTTCTTTATGTTTAGCTTATATTAATCCTAAAGAAGCTTAAGGATCCTTTAAGTATAATATTAAACTAACTCTCTTTCCTTTACTTTAGTATTAAAGTTAAGAGAATCTTATATATTCTTTAATAGGGTCTTATAGATATATTCCCTAATCTTTAGTATTTGCTTTAATAAGGCTATATACTTTGCAAGGTTAAATTACAGTTCTTTACATTAAAAGTTAAATTAATCCTTTATATCTTTATAAGCAATTCTCTAATTCTTAAGAGCATTAGGGTTATCTAGGGAGACCTCTAGTCTTAGACCCCTCTATAGGTACGTAGGCATTATAGGTTCTTTAAGCAATTTAACCTTATTAGGGTTAATATACTCCTAGACACCGTAGGATTCCGCGTAATTCTTAATTTATATATACTATTTAATCTAGTCCTTCTCTAATAATAATACTATATTTAGAGTTTCTTTAGATATTATAAAGGAGGAACGTACTAGTTAATTAGAGCATAGGTTAAGTGTTTTAACTAATTAGAATAATAAAGGGCGATTATCTCTTAATAATTAGCAAGCGTTAATTAATAATATCTAACGAAGCTTATATCTTTAATAATAATCAAAAAGGGCAATAGAAACCTCCTAGGCTTATAACTATTAAGGTAGGGGTTAGTGTAGATAATAGAAAACGTTCGATTTAATTAATTAGAGGTGTAGATAGTATTGGAATGTAGGGAGCTAATGCCAGTTAGCAACAGCTGTACGGGTGCAGACTCTACGGTTAGGGACTAATAGAGCCGCCACGTTAAATTAGGTTAACGCAACGCAATAGAAGGTTATAGCAGATATCACTATTGAATTCCGATTTAGATAGCTTTTATAATAGCTAATTTATTAATAGAATTGATTTTAGGGACGTTATGTAGGCAATGCGGCTTGATTTGGTTAAGAGGTCTAGCTAACTAGTAAGATAAAATTTTCGTCTTCCTCTCATAGACCCTCTAACTATATTAGTGGATCTAGGTCGCTAGCTAGGTCTCTAGGGCCACTTTTGATTTTCCGTAAAATTTATTTATATGGAAAAACCAAAAAAATTAACTCACCACTATATTAGCTAGACGCCTGTATGCACTAAATTTTTGACTAAAAAATATCTTTGCAAAATTTAAAAGCCTTACTTTATAGCTCTAATTTACTATACGCAAGACTTTTATATAACCTCTAGTTATTAAGAAAATCGCAGTTAAAGATTAGGTATAGGTTATATTACCTTCCTAATCTAGTCTAGTTATTGTGGCTAGGATTATGGCTGTAACGCAGCTATAATTAACTTAGTAAGTTATCCACTTAACTTAGTTATCCATATAGTTAGTCACAGCTATTAATAGCTATAACGTAACCATTAACGGTCACCACACAACTATTAACAGCTGTAGTGCAGCTGTCAGGCTTGCAAGCAACGCAAGTAATAACAAGAGCCTTATAACTAGAAAAGGGCTATAAAAATAGGTCTTATTTTTAACACCCCCTTTATAAAAGTATTACGTTAAAAGCAATTAAAAGCGTATAAAGTTACAATAGGGTAGCAAGCAAAATAGTAATAACTTTTAGTAAAAGTAATAACTAGATAAAATCAATAAAAGGGAAAAACAGGAAAAGATAGAAAAAACCCCTTTTTTAACTTCCTAGCTATTGTTAAATATAGCTCCCTTTTGAATGATGTTTTTAGTTCCCTGTTAAAGGGAATTTGTTAGTTGTTAGTTATTTGTGAATATTAAGCCCTAGAAGCTTAATAAAAGCCTAATAAAGAGGTCCTGTAAGGGGTTTTGTAAGACCGTCTGCAGGCATTGACCTTGTATCTAGATATTCAATCTTAGCTAAACCTGCTAATACCTATTGCCTAACATAGTGGAATTTAAGCAAGGTATGCTTAGTATAGCTATGTAAAGCAGGGTTATAAGCGGTGGTTATAGCGCCTTAATTATCATAGAATATCTAAATAGGAAGGGAAATAGGGTTTTTAGCTCCTTAAATAGACCCTAGAGCCACTGTAGCTCCCGGAAGGTCTCGCAAATAGCGTTAGATTTAGCTTCTAATGTAGATAACGCAATTGTACTAGCTTTCTTTGATTTCTAGCTAATAGGGCCACTAGCTAGCTTAAATAGATAAGCATAGGTTAATTTAGAGGTCTTTTTATCTCCTACAAAATCACTATCGCAATATCTAACTAGGCTCTTAGTAGCACTATCCTTAGGGTTTAAAGATCCCTTAGGGTTATCTTTAGGGTTACCCCTATAGATAATAGCAAGGAATTAGGTCCTAGATAGATATCTTAGTAGGTTTTTAGCTGCTTTTAGATACTCTATATAGGGATTAGCTAGTGTAGTTAATAACCATTGTAACGTAAAGGCTATATTAGGTCTCGTAAGCAATATTAGGTACATTATAGTTCCTATAATGCACTAATAAAGCTTTAATTCGCTAGCTATTAGTGGCTTTGTTATTTGGGTAGCTAAAACGCCTAGCTAAAGAGGTATGCTAATAGGCTTACTATCTAGCATATTAAATCGTTTTAAAGCCTCTAAGATATACTAAGATTAGTGGATTTTTAGTATTCTATTAGGTCTATCTTAAACGATTTAAACCCCTAAGAAGAATTTAGCAGGCCCCCTATCTTCTATTAGATAGACTTTATAAAGTTCCTTTTTAAGTCTTTAGATATAGGGTAAATCCAGTCTAATTAGAAGGCAATTATTTACATATATAATAATAAAGGTCTTAGTGGAAGAATTAAAGAAAATAGCTAGGTTAGAGATAAGAGGGTTAAATCCTAGGGATTTTAGCATAGCTATTAGTGCTTATTGCTATTCCCTTAAGCTTTGCTTTAGGCTATATAGAGACTTTAGTAATAGAATTACTTAGCCTTTAGAGGGTTTATAGCCAAAGCTTCTAGCTAGTTTAGCTAGTTTTAGATTAGCCTTAAGGAATTTAACGAATCCGTTAGGAATAACTATATAAATCTGTTCCTTTAGGTAGCTATTTAGAAAAGCCCCTATAAAATCGACTTATTTGATTTCCTAGTTATTCTAAGCCACTAGGGCTAGTAAAATCCTCCAGCTAGGGGAATGCTTGTGGTGGCAAAGGTCTTAACATAATCTAGACCTTCGATTTGTATAAATCCCTTAGCAACGAGTCAAGCCTTATATTTTAAAGGATTATTTTCTTTATCCTTTTTAAGCTTATAAACAAGCCTATTTTTTAGTACTTTTTAGCCCTTAGGAATCTAGTCTATCCCTATAAATTTAAAAGTACTAGCCTTTAGAAGCTATTTGTATTTACTAAACGTAGCCTTAATCCATTCCTTTTTCTAAGGGCTAGATATAGCTTGCTTCTAGGTCTTAGGTTTAGGGCTAATAGGGTTATGTTCCTTTAGCTTTTCCTATACCTTAAAGTAGATTTCTCGAATTAATAAATCTACTAAAGAAGGAGGACTAATATTAATATCCATTAGGTTAATATTAGGGTTAAAGTTAGTGTTTTTATCGGAAAGAAGGTCCGGAGTTAATATCTGATTTCCTAGCTAAGATATTGGCGTGGCTTCCTTAGGGGTTTTGTTAGGGCTATAGGTGTTTTTCTTAACCTATAGGGACCCCTATATTATCTATAGGGTAATCCTTTAAACCTTAACCTAGATCTTATTATAGGTTATTTTCCCCCTCTAAAGGGTTATCCCCTATAGAAATCCTAGGTAAGCCTTTAGATATAGGGCCTATAGGTTTTATAATTTTAATAAAGCTAGTCTTTGTAACTAGCTTTTTAGAGGGGATATACACTAGATAGGTGTTAGAACCTAGTGTAACAAGGAGCCTGCTAGGAATAGTTCTAGTAGCTAACTTCTAGGCTTTAGGTTGTTTTTCTAAGGGGATGAGAATCTCACAGTGAGATCCTATGGCTCTAATGCTACTAAAATTAACCTTATTATAGGGTTGATTTAGCTCCCTAGCTAGTAGCTGTTTAGGGCTTTCAGGCTTAGTGGAATTAGCAGTAATATTAATTAGATTAATAACTGCAGGTAAAACAAAACACCATAGATTTAACGGTAATTATGCCCACTAAATTGTAGCCCTTAATCGGTCTAGAATAGTCCAAATTAAACGCTTAGCTAATCCATTTTGCTTATGGATATAAGGACTAGAAGTCGTAAATTTAATTCCCTTAGAATTTATGTGAGAACAAGGGGATAGCTAGGCAAGAGGTATAGGGCACTCTGTATATTAACTAAAGCTTGCTAGGTCTAAGTGTGTAGTGTATGCGGACTACTGTCTTATAGCTAGTGGTTTGCTAGCGTTACGTGGACCTAGCCCTAGGGCATAGTATATTATAGGGTGCACCTATATTAGGAGCGGGGCCTTATAATTGCCCCCTTACTTTTAGCTAGGCTCCTAAATAGCTTTAGATTCGTCCGCTATAATATAGCTATTTACTATTTAGCAGTTATAATAACATTACTAAATTAAAATATTATAATAATAATAACTAGTAATTATCTCCTAGTAATATATATAGCGCTTAGGTATAAAGTTACCTAGGATCCCCTATTATATTACTTTCTTTTTTCTTTATAAAGCTAGTTTATTTTTAATTAATCTTTAAACTTTAATTATACTAGCCCTTCTCCTACCTTTTACTACCTCTTTACTATTACTATAAAGGTAATTTGCTTTTACCTTTATTTATATATATATTACTTATATACTAGGTATATAGAGTTTAAGAAAAACCTACTAATTAAGATTAAACTCCTATAAATTATCTATAGTTTCCCTTATATTTTAGTTATAGTAATAGCTAAAATAAAGCTTTCTAAATATTATATATAGTATAATAAGCATAAAGATATATATAAGATAGTAAGTTACCTATTATTCCTATACTTTATAGTCTCTTATTACTAACTTTTCTATATAGGCTATAGTAACTCTAGCTAGAGATTTTACTAACCTAATAGTTATTTTTAAATAAGTCTAGGCCCTTATAGATACTACCTTTAATATAGGGGAAGAAAAGAGTGTCCTAGTATTTTTAGAGGTAACTTACTAATAGCTTACTAAGTATATCTATAGTTTAGTTATAGGGTTTAACTATGCTAATATAATATACTATATAGCCTTTAGATTAATAGGTACTATAAAGGTATATTAGGTTTATTAATTTACAAGCTATTTGCCTATTCTTTACTTATATTTCTATATAGGCTATATCTATTATATACTAGTAGTATATAGTCTCCTACTAGTAACTTTAAGTTACTATAGTTTTTACTACTCTAGCCCCTCTAGCTATAGTTTATATATAACTCTTTATTATATTTTTACTAGTCTTTTACTAACTCTTTTATAAGGAGACTTAGAGGATATTATAAGTGCCTAGGAGGTAAAGATAGTCCTTTAGCTCTAGCCCTCTAACCTAGGCTATGTAGCCTAGGCTATAGTAATATATTAGTTTTACTATACTATAGAGAAGGTAATTAAGGTAAATAAGAATAGCACTAAGTTTGCCTTTATTAATAGCACGCTTTTTACCTATAGGGGTATAACTATTAAGAGTTTTCTAGTTATTTTACCCTTCCTTTAGGGTAGCTTTTCTTTATTTTTTAGTAGTTTATCCTAGACCCTTAATTAGAGTTTTAATAGTAGCTAGAGATACTAGCCTTTTTTTATAGTAAACTTATATCTTTTTTCCTATAATTCTATTATATCTTACTACTAACTTTCTTCCCTTTTATCTAGTAATATATATAAATTATATATTAAGCGCTTTCTATGTCCTTTACTAGGATTTACTAGTTATATTTACTAGGCTAGCCCTTCTATTTTACTAGGTATTTATTGCCTTTATAGGTTTTTTTATAATTCTTAACTTCTTTAACTTTATACTTATTATCTTTATCTTTAAGGTCTAGTATTAGTATATCCTTATCCTCTATGTTTCCCTAGTGTTTCTATAGCTTTAGTAAGCTAATATAGAAGACATTATATAATTAACTATATTTTTTAGGTAGTGTAAGCTAGTAAGCCTATTTTCCTATAGTATTAAGTATTTAAAATAGCCTAATAAACCTAGTAATTAGCTTATGTTTTGCGTCTTTAAGTCTAATATTCTTAGCTAATAGAAATACTAGGTCTCCCCTTTTTAGGGTTAATAGCTAATAGCGCTAGTTATAGTACTTTACCTATGTTTTAGTGGCTTTTCCTAGCTTTACTTAAGTTATTTTCTAACTTTATATAGCTTTATAATATATATATATGCTTCTAGCACCTCCCTTTTAGTAATCTTACCCTTAAGAGCTAGGCAAAACTTAGGTAAATAGCCTATAAGCATGTAATTTAGGGAGTAGCTAGTTATTCTATTAACTATATTATTATAAGTAAATTAAGCTATTAGAAGTAGTTTTAGCTATATTTATTAATTCTCTCTAATAAAGCATTAAAGGTAGTGCTTAAGTACTTAGTTTATCTGCTTTATTTGCCTATCTATTTAAGGGTAAAATGCTATAAATAGCCTTTATTTAATATAGAATAGGTAGCATAAGTCTAACTAGAACTAGCTTATAAAGATAGATCCTCTATCTAATATAATACCTTCTAGTAGTTTAAATTATAATTTAATCTCTTAATAAAATAGCTTTACTAGTTTAGCTATATTAATTATAGTTAATACTAGGAGGAAAATAGAGTACTTAGTAAATTAGTCTATAATTACTAGGATTATATTAGTTACTTAATTAGTTATCTATAATATAGGTAAGCCTATAATAAAATCCATTAAGATTTCTACCTATAGTTACCTTAGTATTAGTAAGGATTTAAGAGATCTATATAGGTAATGTCTTTATACTACTACCTATTAGTATATACTATAACTTATAATATAGTCTAATATAGACTTGCTTATTACTAGCCATTAGAAGTAGCGCTTTAAGAGCTTAAGAGTGTGTTTAGTCCTAAAGTAACCTACTAGTAAATTATTATAGTATAGCTATAGAAGCTCCTATTATAAGATAGGCTCCTAGGGAATAACTACCTAGTCTTAGTATATTAGAAGGCCTTTCTTACTATATAACTATAGACTAGCTTTTCCCTTTCCTTTTACTAGGGAGTTTACCTTATTACTTTGCCTTTATAAATCTAGATCTTAGTCTTATGCCTTCTATAGTAATTACACTAAAGGTTTATTTAGCTTAGATTAGTAGGGATCTAGTAATATAATAGCCCCTAAATCTCTTATATATTAATGCCTTAAACATACGCTACTTTCTCCTTAAAATTACCCTTATTTAGCTAATCTTTTACTAGATCCTTAGTAGCTAACTAGCCTATATACTTTATAGCACTATCTAACTAGGCTACTCTAGCCTCTATAGGTTTCTCTCTTATAACTAGGATATTTTCCTTCCCTAAAGGCATCTTACTAGGTTATTTCTCTTATAAGACTAGGATATTTTTCTTCCCTAAAGGTATCTTACTATATCTTCCTTAATATATTAGTATCTCTTTTATTAGTTCTTTAGTAATTACTATCTTCCTCTAAAGTTCTAGTAGGAGCGCCTTATTTATAATAGGTTTACCCTTATAATTAAACCTTCTTAATAGTGTATCTATAGGGTTACTTTTCCCTAGTCTATGCTTAATTATAAAGTAAAAGGGGTAGAGGAATATACACTATCTTACCTACCTTCTGTTTAACTTTAGCTACTTTATAAAGGTTTATAAATTATAGTAATCTAATAGAACCTCTACTAGGCTTACTATACCTTTAATATAGTATTACTAGTATTTAAATAACTTTACTATAGTAAGTAGCTCTTAATTAGCTATGCTATAGTTATGTTTAGTGTCTATAAACTTCCTTAACTAAAAGGCTACTAGATACTAATAGCCCTTATTATCCTACTAGGATAGGATTCCTACTATTATAAAGATTAAAGTATTTATCTTAATATATACTAGTTAACTTAGGTTATAATAATAAAGTAAAGGCGCTTGCTAGAATGCGTCCTTTAGCTAGTTAAACGCTAGCTATTCCTTTGCTTTAAATATAAACTTCCTAGTCTAAATACTATTTTAACTACCTTTTATTAACGTATATAAGGGTGCTATAATCCTAGAGTATCTATAGATAAACTATTAGTAAAAGTTATAGAACCTAAGGAATAACTATATATCCTTAAAGCTTATTAGCTTCTTCTAGTCCTAAATTATATTAACTTAACTTATATCTATTAAAATCCTATTAACTAATAGAATAAACCTAAGGAACTCTATAGATTCCTAATAAAAGGAGTACTTAGAGGGCTTAGTATATAGCTTTACTAGTTATATATACTCTAGGACTTCCTTAATATATATAGTGTGCTTCTCCTATGTTTTTAAGAAGATAAGGATATTATCTAGATATACTATATAAATTATATTAACTAACCCCTAAAGCGCTTTATAGATATAACTTTAAAAGGTAGCTAGGGTATTTATTAGCCTAAGAGGCATAATAAGATATTTATAGTGCTTATAGTGTATATAGAAGGTAGTCTTCTATTTATTACCCCCTTTAATATAGATTTAGTAATAAGTATCTTTAATATTAATTTTTAAGAAGAAGTAAGCCTCTTAGTATTAATCTAAGATCTCTAAAATTAGGGGAGAGTATAGTAATTCTTTTATATAACCCTATTAAGTCCCTAATAATCTATATATAGTTAGAGTATTTTATCCTTCTTTAGTATAAATAGGATTAGCGCCCCTATAGGACTCTTTAAAGGTTTTATTTAGCCCTTTACTAAATTATCCTTAATATACTCTTAGAGTTCCTATAGTTTACTTTAGGAGAGAGGGTAAATAAGTCTATATAGTAGCATAGCATTAGGTACTAAATTAATTATATAGTTTATTAACTTTCTTAATAGGAGGCTTCTTACCTTATCTAATATAAATATATCTTTAAACTTATATAGTTCTTTAGGGATATTACTAACTATTCTATAGGCTTTTACCTCCTTATTATCTTTAAAGGTAATAAACTTATCCTCTATAACTCCTATAATAGCATATATAATTATCTTATTATATATTACTTTAGTAAATTTATAGGGAGTTATTAATAAAAAGGCTTTTCTCTTTTTCTTAAACTACTATTCTTATAAGTATAAATAGAGGTATATATACTCTTTTACTAGTGTATATATTCTAATTAATATAGGACTTCCCCTACTCTTAGGTCTCTATCTATAGTTATATATAGTAGCTTAAGATTCTTTTTTCCTTTCTTAAATCTTTAATTATAATAGGTACCTTATAGACACTATATTAGGAAACTATAAGGGCCCCTATTACCTTAAGGATAGGTATAGTAATCTTAGCCTTATCTAGCTTATAGGTTTTTATAAATTTAGCGCTAATAATATTAACCTTAGCATAACTATCTAGATCCACTACTATTTAAATATCTTTATACCTATAAATAGTAACTAGTATATAAAAGCAATACCCTACTAGTACCTTAGCTTAGGAGATAGAAATAAGGGTATTTACTTTTACCTCTAGTAGTTTCCCTAGTCCCTTCTATACTCTCTCTTTAGCTTATTATAAAAGTATACTATATATTTAGTGCTATTATAGTTATAGTAATATCTTTTCCCTCTAACTTCCTTATTATTTAGAGCTATAGCTAGGGTTTTTTCTTTCTTTTTATCTTTTTAATCTTTATTAGGTTTATAGCTATATAAGGAGTTATATCTATAGCATTAGGGGTTCTTAGAAAACCCCTTATCCTTAGAATACTTATATCTTTACTTACTCCTTAGTATTACCTCCTAGAACTACTAGGTAAGTTATATAACCTTCTCTCTAGTCTTTCTAATAATAAAGGTATATAGGTTAATATAGTTCTATAGGTTAGGGAGTAGTTTTATAAAGAATATAAGTATATAGGACTTTTAGAGGCTTTTTCTAGGTATTTCTCTAGTAAATCTAAGTAAATACTAAACTTAATAGGGCTTTAGCCCTTATATTACTTTATATTTTCTAATTACTTAGTAATCTATATATTATAGTTTATAGAGTCTCTAAGTAATATAAGTATCTAAGTCTAAAATTTATCCTAGTTATCTTTAAGTTCTTTATAGCTACTAGCTAGCTATTCCTTAAGGTATTAGTCCTATCTTACCTTATAATTAGTATATATATAGTTAAGTATAAAGAGAATCTTTTAGTAATTATATATATACTTATATCTTACTTTATTAAAGGCATAGTTAAGGTTATTAATCTATATCTTATATTTTTATAGGTTAGTAAGGTAAGTAAGCTTAATAATATTTTAGACTTTAACTTCCTAGTTACTCTTACTTAAGAATAAGCTTAATCTTTATAGCCTTTTTACTTATCCTTTCCCTATATTTAGCTAGAGTAACTTAATAAGTTCTTATTCCTTATCTTATAGCTTCTTTAGTTCTTCTAGCTAGGTAATTTATTTTACTATTACTACTTAATAGGTAATAAGGGTAAGAGGTCTAAAGGGGTTTCCCCTTCTTTAGTTAGGGTATTAGTAATGCTAGGGGTAGAGGTTATACCTATAGCTATAGTGCTATTACCCTTAGAAGGTTAGTCTTAGTTATTTACTAGTGTTACCCTATTAGATTATATAGTTCTTCCCCTATATTACTCTTAGGTAGCTAGTGTTAAAGCTTTAGAATTATAAGAATAAGGGGATAGCTAGGCAAGAGGTATAGGGCACTCTATATATTAACTAAAGCTTACTAGGTCTAAGTGTGTAGTATATATAAACCGCTATCTTATAGCTAGTGGTTTACTAGCGTTACATAGACCTAGCCCTAGGGCATAGTGTGTCGCGGGGTGCACCCGTGTTAGGAGCGGGGCCTCACAATTTAACTAATTTTAACAATTAGAATCGATTTCTTAACCTCCGTCAAAGTGAAGATGTCTAGGGTATTAGCCTAGTTAATTCTTAAGCCCTCTAAAGAAGCCTTTAATAGCCCTATAAACAGTTAGGCCTTCCTTATTAGGTAATAAGAAAACCCACCTATATCTAGTCTTTTAGTTAACTAGAAAAAGGCAAATTAACTGCTTATTGTATGGCGTAGGACTGATTTTTAGCGTATCCCCCTCTATTTAGTCTAGAGCTCTAGGAGGGTTAGGGATAGCTAATTTTCTAGGTCTTCTAACTGCTTTAGATTAGTTATAAGCTAAACATCTAAAGTCTTTATCCTTAATTTTAGAAAAATCAGGGATTCCTTTAGTTATTAAGCTAGTTTTCTTTAGCAAAGGAAGGCCTAGATGTCCTAGTCAAATATGCCATAGGCTAGCTAGTTCTAACAAGCGTTGATATTGAAGATCTTTAGGGGCCTTAGGACCTAAACTAGGTCCTAGATTAGAGCCCTCTTCCGTAGTCCCCTGCTAGGCCCCTTGAGGAACACAGGCCTCTTGGAGAGGTATTAGGGGCTTTTCCAATCCTCCTAAGCCCTCTAACACCCCTAAATCTATGTCTTTAGATTTATAAGGAACCTAACCTAGGGCTATAGACGTTGTGGAAGAAGGGGCTAATAAATCGTCCCTTTTAATCTCTTTAATATCATTATTATTATTAATTTTAACGATTTTATCCAAATCAGATGCCTAATTAGGCTTTTTAGAGGGAATTTGGACCTCTATAGGGTAACTAAGACCCTTAAAGCTAACATAGGTAAAAGGACGGATAAGATAAGCATTAGAACGCCCGCAAGGACCTT
The DNA here is from genome assembly GCA_021950295.1 of Epichloe scottii. Taxonomy (NCBI): domain Eukaryota; kingdom Fungi; phylum Ascomycota; class Sordariomycetes; order Hypocreales; family Clavicipitaceae; genus Epichloe; species Epichloe scottii. Next base: position 3,033,503 of record CP083247.1, on the reverse strand, counting down.
TTCGTAACTATAATGTAGGTTGGTTCTTAATTTGGAAGAAGAAACCATACTTTTCTACATCTAAAAGAGCAATACAAGGTCTATTAGCTAGATATAACTGATTTTTAATCATGTAACCCCTAGATATATAGTGCGTTAAGCCACTAACTATATTTACATCTATTTAAGGGAAATATAGCGCTCTTTTTAGCACTAAGGTCCTATATTTTTCTGGATTTCTTTAATATAAGACCTGAAAAGTAGCCTAACTAAATCCCTTAGGATAGATAGGGCCCCCACTAGTTATTATTGGTTTAGATTAACCCTTTTTAAAAGGGTATAATCCTGAAAAGCCTCTTTTGAATTGACGATATGAACCGTGGAGCTAGTATCATATAATAGAGCGTTTTTCATGTCCTTACAGTGAAAATTAAAGCCATTATAGGACCTAATGTCTTTAATATCATTATTAGAATCACTAGAGCTAGAAGAAGAGCTGCTATTACTAGAGCTTTCATAGCTAATCTTATGATTGCTTTTGCTAGGTTTCTTATATGGTTTTAGAGCTCCGTTAGAAAGGTTAAATTTCCTAGCATAAAAGAACCTTCTTAAAGGTCTTTATTATCCTTTTTGTCCTTTTTATCTAATTTAGGGCCTTTATAGCTGCCCTTCTTCTTCTTTTTATTTAAAGAGCCCTTATTTTCTTTAGGGTTTTTTCCTTCTTCTTTTAACCTTTAGGGGACTTTTCTTTCTCTTTAGTGCCCTTTTTATGGTCTTTAGCCCTATAATTTAGGGCTTTGGATACCGTAGATGATTTATCCCTCTGTTTAGCTAGAAGGTTTGCTATTAAGAACTGAAGATTTAGGGCTTTTATAGGTGCCCCTATAGCCCTATTCGTACGCATGCTAAATCATTGCCTTTTAGCCTAAGCAGGGAAGGTTAATTTTAGGGATTAAAGATATTGATTAACCTAATCAATAGGATTAATCTAAACCTAGAAATCAATAATCTAGCTAGTAGATTATTAAAGACCGCATTAAAGGACTCTAGGGATCCCTTATAACCTTGAAAGTTTAGGTTATAAAAGTCTGAATATAGGGACCCCCTCTGGATTTCAACGCTATGAGAATATTGCCTAACAAGGAATTTGTAGGCATCTTCTAGGTTCTTTTGCTAAGTTATAGCGGCTTAGGGGCCTTCCGTATAACTATCCCTTAGTAACATAAGAATAATAGCTTAGTTAGCGTCCCCTAGCACCCTAGAATCCTCCGGATTATCTAGAAAATTAGGTATGCCTAAAGCTCTAAATTGGATAGCTAGGGCTTGTTTCTATTGATTGAAATTTTCAGCTCCTTTAAGCTTTGTAGTCTCTGGGAAGCTATAAACCCTCTTATTGAATTCTTTAATAACAGAGTTATTAAAAGCAGCTTGCATAGAACTAGATTCTAGTTCTTAAGCTTAAATAGGTTACTGCTATTAAATTAGCTATTGAATTTAGGGCTTACTAGCTTCCACACCCTCCATACCTCTATTTACAGCTATAGTCAAGCTTTCTAGCTTTTCTAATAACTAGTCTATAGCAGCTTATTGCTTAATAACCTGCTCTGTGAGCTGGTTATTTAGAACCTCTTGCAGACTTATCTTAGGGACTTGTTGCCCTTGTTCTGACTGGTTAGTACCTATCTTCCTTTTTTATAGAAGGAAGTCTTCTATTCTCGTAGATATTTCTTTTTTATAGAAGGGAATTACTTCTTTTCCCGCTTTAAGCTTCCTGTTTTATAGAAGGGAAGTCTTCTATTTCTAACGAATTTCCTTTTTATAGAAGGGAATAGCTTCTTTTTCCTATTTTATAGAAGGGAAATCTTCTATAGGGTATGCATAAGCAGTCTAAAAGAATCAATAGTAATAGAAGCTAGGCTTATAACCTATTGGAATGTAGGGAGCTAATGCTAGTTAGCAATAGCTATACAGGTGCAGACTCTACAGTTAGGGACTAATAGAGCCGCTACGTTAAATTAGGTTAACGCAACGTAATAGAAGGTTGTGGCAAATATTACTATTAAATTCTAATTTAGATAGCTTTTACAATAGCTAATTTATTAATAGAATTAATTTTAGGGACGTTATGCGGGCAATGCGGCTTAATTTAGTTAAGAGGTCTAGCTAACTAGTAAGATGAAATTTTCGTCTTCCTCTTATAAACCCTCTAACTATATCAGTGGATCTAGGTCGCTAGCTAGGTCTCTAGGGCCACTTTTGATTTTCCGCAAAATTCATTTATATAGAAAAACCAAAAAATCGACTCACCACTATATTAGCTAGACGCCTGTATGCACTAAATTTTTAACTAAAAATATCTTTGCAAAATTTAAAAGCCTTGCTTTATAGCTCTAATTTGCTATACGTAAGACTTTTATACAACCTCTAGTTATTAAGAAAATCGCAGTTAAAGATTAGGTACAGGTTATGTTACCTTCCTAATCCGGTCTAGTTATTATGGCTAGGGTTATGGCTACAACGCAGCTATAATTAACTTAGTAAGTCATTCAATTGACTTAGTTATCCACACAGTTAGTCACAGCTGTTAACAGCTACAACGTGACTATTAACGGTCACCACACAACTGTTAACAGCTGCAGTGCAGCTGTCAGGCTTGCAAGTAACGCAAGCAACAACAAGAGCCTTATAACTAGAAAAGGGCTATAAAAATAGGTCTTATTTTTAACAGATAGTACCTAACTTTTGTACCTAAAAGGTACACAGTGCGCTATAGTAATGACTAGTCTACGGAGGTACTTCTAATACATTGTCTCCACCGTTGTCTAACAGAGGGTTTGATCCTAGTCAATGCGCGGGCTACATCCACACATCTAATGCTTCAAGGAGCTCTCCCTAATAGATATATAAGCTTAATTCTTTATTAAAGCCTTATACTTGATATAGCTCTTACTTAAGAAAAGCATATTAAAAGGCCTAATTATTAAGGGTAGTAAGAATATTAGTATTATTAAAGGCATTAGTAGCCTATGCTTCTAAATAGAAAAATTACGTAATACTAAGATATACCTTTAAGATTAACTTTTCTTTACTATTATTACTATTATTATAGGTTTATATAAAAGCCTTTAGATAAGATTCCTATTCTCTCTTATTTCCTTTATTTCCCTTATTATTAGTATATCCCTTATAAGAGGTAATAAATACCTAGAACTTCTTCTCTAATAGTAGTGTATAATAGCTCTTACTAGCTTACTATCTCTCTTTTTCCTTCTAATATTCTATATTAGTATAGTTTAATAACTAATAGCTATTTTTACTATAAATAAAGTATTACTTAGGGTTTTATTTAGGGATTCTATAATAGCCTTCTCTTCCCTAGTTTTATTATCTATACTAATAATCTATAAATATTACTTTAAATAAGTCTTTCTTTTAGTACTAGTAATACTAAGTATTTCTCTTACTAGACTCTATAATAGTAATTAACTTATAGAGGTCTTTTATAAGGTTCTTAAAACCTAGGAGTAAATATACTTTACTACCTAGCACTTAGGTACACTAGAGACTATATTTAGTATTTACTTATAAAGCTTTATATTTACTATATTAGAGAGGTATAGCCCTTTATAAATTCTCTTTAAGGTAATTAATATAGTCTTAAGGTAGTTAAGCTTACTCTTTTTAGGATTCTTAGTAATAATATTATTAAGTATTATATTATTTTACTTATACTAGTAAAATTACTAATTACTTTTTATCTTAAAGTAATAGTAAATTTTAGCTATTATTTCTTTATAAGAGAAGTTTCTTTTAAAGAGGTAGTTAAGGAAGTATTATTTAGTATCTCCTTAGAAGGTTAATCTAGTTATATTTACTCTTAAAGAGTATTATCTTTAGTATAAGAAAGTTATAAAGCTTCTTACTATAGTAATTACTATCCTTATATATTTTTATAAGCTTAGAGATCTTTTTTATAATTTACTTATTAAAGGGGGTTATAGTATAGGAGGGGTAAATTACTAGGACTAATAATACTACTAAGACTATTATTTATAATATAATTAAGAGTATTATAGTGGTTCTTAAGGGGGTAAAGTAATTATTAGAGGTAAGGGAAGAAAACTCCTAGGGTTAGAAAATAGGTAGGTTATTATACTTAGGGCTCTAGTAGTTTAGAAAATCTTAATCTATCTTTTAGCTATAAAGATCTTATTACTTCTTAGAGTATTTATTTTATTACTATTATAATTAGAAGTCCTAGTCCTTAAGTAATATAAATACTATATTCTTATAGGGAGTTTTAGAGCTCTTATAAGAGTTTACTATAAGCCCTTTAGAATATCTTTTTAGACTACCCTTTAAAGTCTTCTTTAAAGGTCTCCTAAAGGTCTTTATCTTTCTAGCCTTAATACTTACTAGTATAAATAAACCTTATAATATAGTTATTTAGTTTATATTATATAGCTATCTTAGGGTTTAGCTATATAAGCTCTCTCTAGTCTTTTATAAGCACTTTAGAGTAAGGCTATAGTTATCTAGGTAATTTAATCTCTAAAGGTCTTTCTTAGATTTTCTCTAAAGGTATTTTAAGTATTATGCTTTTAAGGAGAGGTAATTAGGGAGTTTTCCTTATTAATAGTCTAGCGTCTAGTGCTATTTTCTTTAATAAAGGAAATTAGAAAAAAAAACAAGGGGGTTATTAATATAATAAAGCTAGGAAGCCTAATTAAATAGAAAGAACCAAAAGGGAGTAGGATAATAGTGTAATTTTCCTTTTACTATTAAAAAATAATAGGATAAATAGGATAAATAGGAAAAACAGGGTAAATAGAATAAATAGGAAAAACAGGATAAATAGGAAGAATAGGATAAACTAGATTAAGGAGTTTATAATTATTATAAAGGAGGGAATATAAAGGGGTAACTCTACGTAATATACATAGAGTATAAAGGCGCAAAAACCATTATAGTTAAAGTAATAATTAAAGGAAGTGACTCTATGTAATGTACATAGAGTATAGAGAAGTAAAGACTATTATAGTAAAGGTAATGATTAAAGAGGGAAAGAGAGGTTATAATTAATTTAGCTAGCTTAGCTAAGGTTATATTAACGTTAGGTTTAAGTGAAATGCCTTATAGTAATAGACTTAGTTATTTAGTTAGTTTTTTTATAATAGGTAATAGAAGTAATCCTATAATAATAATATCCTATAGGCCTAAGGGTTAATAAATTAATCCCTTAGAAGCCTAATAAGTCTGTAAATCTAGTCTCTTCCTTTAGTATAATCTATAGTTATACCTCTTTACCTAAATGGTTTAGGAACTTAAGGGATAAGTGGCTATAGCGTCTATAGAAATATCTCTTCTTTTATAATCCTAGCTTATTTATAGTTATAAGTTAACTACTAATTAGTGTTAGTTTTACTAAAGGTAATTACACTAGTGTAATAAGGTTAAATTTAATAATATAATAATAATAATATAATAGATTAATTAATAGATATATATAGAAGAGAAGAGAGAAGGAGAGAAATCTAGCTAGAAGGGAAAGTGAGAAAAGGGGCTTGCAGTGACAAGGCAGTGTGGATAGTGCAAGGTTGCGCGCGATGCGACTAATCGCATCGCGTGCATCCATTTAGTGGCCCCACTCTTGTCCTAGTCTTTAGCCACGATTAAACCAAACAAGACCTAAAGGAAGCTACACTAATATATAGAAAGATAACACACTACTTAAAAGTATAGCTAAGACCCTTATTTTATATTAAGGAATCTTAAATTAGGTTATCTTAGTAAAAGATAGCATAGGCTATATAAAGATATACTAAATTTACTACTATATTACTAATACGCCTAAGAACCTTATCCTAGGAATAGACTAGGCTAGGGCGTATAAACCTATAGTTATATCCTAAAAAGAGAGACTATAGAGATACCCTATTATAAAAGATTACCTTAACTTTATATTAGGAATATAGTAAGTAAGAAAAGAAGTAAAACGCTTATCTATAGTATTATTACTTTATTTAGCGTTAATTAAGCTTATAGACTTACTAAATAAGGATAAAAAAGATAAGAATACTAGCCCTATAGTAAATAATATCCTAACTTATAATAGCCTAACTATAAGGGAGGTATTAGATACTTATATAATAAGAAAAAGAATTTTATTACCTTAATAGCCCCTAATAGTAAAGTAGTAATACTTAAGCTAAAAGAGAATAGTAAGCCTAAGTTACTAGAGGTATATATAAAGTTTAAAGATATATTTTCTAATAAGCTTATAAGCATACTTCCTAAGTTAGGTAGTTATATATATATAATTAAGTTAGAAAAAGAGAAAATACCCCCTTAGGGACTAATATATAGTTTAGCTAAAAAAGAGCTAGAAGTGCTTAGAGAGTACTATACTAGTGTGTAGTATAAAGGATAGATCTAAAGATTAATTAGCTTAGCTAGAGCCTTAATTATCACGACTAAAGGCGTGGGAAGAGATAAACAGAGTGATAATGGGAGAACAAGGTTGCTGCTATAAAGGTAATAGCTAGGGGTGGGTGCGTAAAGGTTTTAAACTCTAACCTCTCCCTAAATAGGAGAGGTCCTTATTATATACCTTCTTCTTACGCCTACGTAACTATCTAGCTACTAGGTCCTAGCACACAAGTTATCTAGGGATTTGCCTTGCTTAGAGAGGTAGCCCTCTTATAATATCCCTTATGCCTTTTTGCTCCTAATATAATACCCCCCTATATATAATTATCCTTAATTATATAATAAATTACTACCTAGGGGTAAGCATACTACTAAGAAGCTTCTAAGACTATTCTTTAACCTTATAGTGTAACATAGGATTATTATAATCCCTTACGCCCTAACGCATTAGTAAAAAAATAAAACCTTAATAATATTAGGTCCTAATTATTTTCTTATATAGCTAGCTTGCTATTAATTACTATTACTTTATAGCTTTAACGCTAAGACCTAACTATATCTAGCTTTTACGTAGCTAAATCCCCCTATTAGATAACTTATATTAATTTTTATAATTAGGTTAAATAAATAGGGTTCCTAGTCCTAATAATTTAAATAGCTTTATTTATAAATTATAGCGAATTTATCCTAACTTTACTATATACACGTAGCTAGCCTATATTTCTAATAGTAGTAGCTATAACTATGATTTTTCTAATTTATTAATTTATTATACATAGCTTATAAATCACTTAAGGGCTTATAAATTACTTAAGGGTTAGCTATCCCTTATAAAAGAGGCTAGTTTTCCCTCTTTTCTTATTATTTCTTTCTTTAATATCCTTATCTTAAATTTATAAGTTACCCCTACTAGCTTAATAGTAGCTTTTATACTACTATTATTTAGTAGTCTTTAAATAATCCTTTTTTCCCTTAAATTTCTTTACTACTTTAGCGCTACTAACTATTTACTAGCTTACTATATTTACTACTATATCTATCTCTAGTAGTCCTATACTTACTTTTACTACTAAGGTTTCTAAGAAATCCCCTTATAAATATATAAAAATAAGTAAATTAACTATATAAGTTTACTACTTAAGTATAAAGATCTTACTACTAACTTAGTACTAGTAATACTAAGATACCCTATTTATATTATGCTTAGTAAGCTACTATCTAGAAGATTACTCCCTAAGATAATAAAAGTACTAAGCCTTAATATATTATTAAAGGAAAAGCTACTCTAAAAGACTATAGTTACTCTTTAAGTATAACTATACTACTACCTTACTACTATCCTTAGCTAATTTGCTTAGATAATTCTATAAAATATGCGTATTATATAAGAAATAATAAACTCTATATTAGTATATATTATTCTAACCCTTAAAATAAGTTCTTTACTTATATACTACTAGTGCCCTAATAGAATTACCTAGCTTTATAAAAAGCTATTTAACTTAATTTAGTTAGTTTCTAAAGAAACACACTTTTATACTAATATTATAAGTTTACCCTTATTAATATATAACTTAATAATTACTAACTTACTACTAGGCTCTTATTTATACTCTTTATAAACTTTATAATACTTTATTATCTTATAAAAACGCTAATTAATATAGCTAGGTTAGATATACTTATCTTATTACTAATACTACTTATAAGGTAAAGGCTAATAAGTATACTATATTTTTATAATAACTTAATATTACTAACTTAAAGACTTAAATTAAAATTATAAACTATCTTTCCTTTATAGCTATAACTAGCCTAATAGTAGGTTTCTTAAATATTTTTATAGCTTATATCTTACTAACTTACTACTAGTTTATACTATTTATTACTTAACTCCCTATTTATATTAGGCCCTTAAAGATCCTAGAAGAAATTTAAGCCTATGCTTATAGGGATAAGGAATCTTCTAATAATAAACCTAAAGTTATTATAATTCCTAATATCCCTATAGAGAAGTAGTAAGTAAATAGCTATTTAGATTATAGTTTTAAAAATTAATACTATTATTAGATTTTACTCTCTTTAACTTATAGAAGTAACTTTATCTCTATAATTTAGCTATATAATTACTACTTATAATTATTAATAATATCTTTTAAGATAAAATCCCTCTTTAGTACCTATAAGTTCTCTAAATTATTATAGTCTTTCTATTTTACTAGATATTTATAGCGTTTATTATTATACCTATATAAAATAATTCTCTTAACTTTAAATTTTTCTTTATTATCCTTAATATTATCTTATAATAAGGATATATTAACTATATTACTTAGGTCCCTATAGAAAGGCTTAAGGCTTATAATATTAAAAATATTATATAAGTATATCCTAGCTAGTAACTATAATTAATATACTAAACTATAACTCCTAACCTCCTTTTTAATCTTATAGGGGCCTAGGTACTTTACTAAGAGCTTCTTACTAAGGTATTATAAATTAATATTCTTTATTAATAGCAAAATATAGTTACCTATATTAAATCTTATTAGCTTTCTCTTTAAATTATAATATTTCTTATACTAAGCTTATATATTACTTAGAAGCTACTTAATTATAGTATACTTATCTCTTAGCTCTTAGACTCTAGTCTTAGCTTAATTATTTATTAGAGGAATTTATATAATTACTTAATATAGCCCCCTTAGGTTATACCCTTTTAGTGCCTTAGTAAGTATATAGCTATATACTATATACTTACTTATATTATAAGTAAATAATACTATTAGTAAATTATTAGCCTAATCTATTTACTTTATATAAGTAAAAGCCCTTAGATAATACTCTAAAACTTAATTTAAATGTTTTATTTATCTATCTATTTATAGGTAAAATACAGTGCTTAGTTACTACTTTATTATAATAAGGTAGTAAAATATTCTCTAAAACTTACTAGTAAATATTAACCCTTAGTTTATAATAATATCTTCTAAGGCACTATAGTTTCTAAATATATATTCTAAAAATACTATTACTAGCCTATTACTAGTTAGTTATATAGATATAGGGATATAAATACTATACTTTATAAAATAATTAATAATAACTAGAATTATATTATAAGTCTAATTTCTATTCTTTACTAGTAATAATTCTATTATAAAGTCTATTAAGAGTTCCTAAAAAGGGTAATTAAGCACTAGTAAAGCTACTAACTTACTATAGGGTTTATATAACCTAGGCTTTAAAACTTAATAATTTATATAAGTGCCTATATATAACTTAGTGTCTTTTTTTATTATTAGCTAATAGTATTAGTTTATAATTTAGTAAAGTATCTTACTAACTCCTTATTATCTAGTAATAAGGTTATTATAGAATAGTAGTAAAATCTCTTTTCTTATTCCTATAGGAATAAAGACTTAGTCTTTAAATATTAATAGCTTAGAGAGCCTAATAGACTATATTTATAATATTTTAAAGTTACTACTTTCTAGTAGTAACTTTTACTATATAATAAAGGTATCCCTTTATTATACTTTAAATAATAAAACTTAAATTAGAGAATCTAAGCCTTCTTTAAATATAGTAAAGTTTAACTTTACTAAAGTTCTCCTAACTATTAAAATCCTAGCTATAATATCTCTATAAGGGATTAGCTTATTTTATATACCTAGACTTATAGGCAAAATATAATTAAATAATAAGCCTTATTAAGTATTAGTAATTTTACTATAACTACCTTACCGCTTATTATTTACTATCCTTACTATAATTCCTCCTATAAGGAATCCTAGACTTATAAGGTCTAGTTAGCTATATAATGATTTTAAACGCTAGGTATTAGCAGTTTTACTATAATATTCTTACTATAAACTATCTAAAATCCCTACTATAATCCCTCCTATAAGGTATCCTAGACTTATAGGCTCTTTTAGAATATATTTAAGTTATATTTTCTTAAAACACTAGATATTAGTTATTCTATTATAGTGCCTCTATAACTTAATATTTAACTTACTAAATAATAAATAAATAGACCTTATAGTATTAGTAGTTTTACTACTATATTCTTATTACTTTGCCTTTATAAACTTTAATAGAAATATTAGTAATTATAAGGATATTACCTTTGCTTTTTCTCTTTATTAATATAATCTAACCTTCTTAATAGTGCATTAGCTAGGTTTAATTTCCCTGCCTTATATATAATTATAAAATTAAATAGATAAAGCTTATCTAATACTATAACCTACTTACTACTTAGCTTTAGCTTTATAGCTAAGTACTTATAGTTAAGATAATTAGTTATAATAGTAATTAGATATATTAAATAAGCTAGATAGTATCTCTAAGCCTAAAAAGCCTCTTAGATTACTAGAAGCTCTATATCTAGTATTATATAATAAAGTTCTATATTATTTAACTTTCTTAATATATATACTACTAGGTACTAGTAACCTAGTACTAATATTATAAGGACTACTCTAATAGCATATCCTAATATATTAGTCTTTACCCTTAAAGGTACTAGTAAATTAAAATAAACTAAAATTAGCGCTTTTTAGAATTACTACTAGAGTTCCCTAAACACTACTAACTTATAAGGCTTTAGCTTAAAGGTTACTAGCTAATCTCCCTAAGTTAATTAGTTAGTAAAATTATAATTTTACTATAGCTTTTAATAAAACATTAGTAAAATCTAGTAAAACTAAGAAATAACTAGATATTAAGTATACTATAAGGTACTAGCTAGGTTATAATAGCCTTAACGTAAGAAGGCTCTATTAAGATACCTTCTTCTATAATTATAAATCCTAAGAATTTAACCTTAGTATATAAAAATTTACACTTTATAAGGTTAATAAAAAGGCTAGCTTTATAAAGCTTATAAAGGACCTATTTAATATAACCCTTATACACTTCTATATTACTACTATAAATTAGAATATTATCTAAGTAAATAATATAAATTAAATTAATAAGGCCCTTAAGGGCGCTATTAATATATTCTTAGAAGATTATAGGCGTATTTATAAGCCTAAATAGTATTATAAGATACTTAAAGTAACTATATTTACACTAGAAGGCTATCTTTTACTTATCTCCCTTATAAATATATAGCTAGTAGTATGTATCTTTAAGATCTAATTTAGTATAGACCTTTACTCTCTTTAATTAATTTAAGATCTTAGTAATTAAAGGTAATAGTGCCTTATCTTTTATTATAATCTAATTTAAGCCTTTATAATCTATATAGAGCCTTAATTTACCTCCTTTCTTTAGAATAAATAAAATTAGGGCCTTAGCTAGGCTAATTAATCTTTAAATCTATTCTTTACACTACACACTAGCTAGGTACTCTCTAAGCACTTCTAGCTCTTTTTTAGCTAAACTATATATTAGCCCCTAAGGGGTGTTTTCCTTCTTCTAACTTAATTATATATATATAACTACCTAACTTAGAAAGCATACCTATAAGCTTATTAGAAAATATATCTTTAAACTCTATATATACCTCTAGTAATTTAGGCTTATAATCCTTTTCTAAGTTAAGTATTACTACCTTACTATTAGGGTTTATTAAGGTAATAAAACTTTTCTTCCCTATTATATAGATATCTTACACCTTAATTATAGTTAGGCTATTATAAGTTAGGGCATTGCTTACTATAGGGCTAATATCCTTATCTTTTTTATCCTTATTTAGCAAGTCTATAAGCTTAATTAATACTAAATAAAGTAAAAATACTATAGATAAGCGTTTTACTTCTCTTCTTACTTGCTATATTCCTAATATAAAGTTAAGGCAATCTTTTATAATAGGGTATCTTTATAGTCCCTCTTTCTAGGATATAACTATAGGTTTATATACTCTAGCCTAGTCTATTCCTAGGATAAGGTTCTTAGGGGTATTTATAATATAGTAGTAAACTTAGTATATTTTTATATAGCCTATGCTATCCTTTACTAAGATAACCTAATTTAAGATTCCTTAATATAGAATAAGGGTCTTAGCTATACTTTTAAGTAGCGTATTATCTTTCTATATATTAGCCTAATTTACCTTTAATAATAATTTTAGGTAAATAATTAATTCTATTATACTTATATTAAGTAGCGTAAGTATTACTACCTATTTATAATCTTACTATAATAATATCTAGACTTTTAATCTTATATCCCTAGATAATTTATTAGTAAGGGTATTATTCTAGGCCTAAGTAAAGCTAATTAGTATCTTATTTATATCTTGCCTTACTACTTAGTTACTATTATTTCTATATAATAGCATTATATAGCTTATACTCTTATAAATAAAATAATCTAGTTCTTTATATCTTAGTATAAAATAACTAGGTTATTTATATTTAAAGTATACTATAAGGGATCTTATAGCTCCCTTACTGCTTTATTATAGTGTGTTTACTATAGGTAAATTTAAGTATTACCTTTTCTATCTATAGTCTTATCTATAGTTATTACTTTAGTTACTATTCTAACCTATTTTTATTATAACTTTCGCTTTCTTTCCTTAACCTACTAAATAGGTTTATATTACTAGGAACTCCTAGCTAAGTATTTGCTTCTTTATAGTATTATTTAGACTATTAATAAATATATAAATATAAAGTCTTATAAGGATTACTTTAGGGAGTTTAGCCTTAGCTTTTATTTATATTTTTATAAATCCCTAAAATAACTAATAGTTTTCTTATCTAAGGGTTAGTACTATCCTTATAGCTTCTAAGCACTATATATTCTTATCTATTATTCTAGTTTTTAGCTAATTTATAAACCTAGCCTAGGTATAGTCCTAGTAATCTATATAACTATCTATAGCTATATAATATATCTATTATTACTTTATATCCTTTACTAAGTAGCTACTAGTATAGGCTACTTTAGTAGTATTATTAATAAATATCTTATAGTCTAGGGTAAAAGCTATATTAAGGTTTGCTAAGAAATACTAAAGACTTTTATATAAATCTCCTTTATATACTAGAGTCTTTAGTTATATTTTTATAAGACTATAGTAGTGTAAGGTTATAGTAAGTTTAAAGCTTTTTAGTAAGTCTAAAGGTAGTAGAATTATAAGTCCTTTAGTAAGGTTAGTAAGTCTAGTACTAGTACTTACTAATAAGATACCTACCTTAATTATATATTACTATTCCTATAGTTATAGAATTTTCTATCTCTTCTAGGCTCTTTATAGCTTAGTCTTAGCTTACTTAAGGATTTAGTTTAGCTTCTCTTTACTATACTTAATTTCTCTATAATTATTATATTAGTCTATAGTAAGCTCCTTATTATTATTTTAATCTTTAGGAGTACTATTTTTATTATTCCTATCTAGGCTATTAAATCCTAGGATTACACTATCTTAGTATCCTATATTATTACCTAAGTATAGTATACTAGCTATATAATTACTATATATAGTAAATTATATAGCTATCCTATTTAATTCTAATATTATAATTTATAACTAATAGTCTATTTGCCCTAAAGGGTTTAAGAGTTTAATTTATTATAACTAAAGGTATAGAAAGAGATAAATAGAGTAATAATAGGAGAATAAGATTACTACTATAAAGGTAATAGCTAGGGGTAAGTATATAAAGGTTTTAAACTCTAACCTCTCCCTTAAATAGAAGAGGTCCTTATTATATACCTTCTCCTTGCGCCTATATAACTATCTAGCTACTAGGTCCTAGCGCATAAGTTATCTAGGGATTCGCCTCGCTTAGAGAGGCGGCCCTCTTATGATGTCCCTTATGCCTTTGTGCTCCTAACATTAATTTTATTTTTTTAAAGAAAGAAAGCAAATTAAGGCTTTATATAGATTATAGGGGCTTAAATTAAATTATAATAAAAGATAAGGCACTATTACCTCTAATTACTAAGATCTTAAACTAATTAAAGGGGTAAAGGTTTACACTAAGTTAGACCTTAAAGATATATACTACTAGCTATATATCTATAAGGGAGATAAGTAAAAGATAGCCTTTTAGTGTAAATATAGCTATTTTAAGTATCTTATAATGCTATTTAGGCTTGTAAATATGCCTATAACCTTTTAAGAATATATTAATAGCGCCCTTAAGGGCCTTATTGATTTAATTTATATTATTTACCTAGATAATATCCTGATTTATAGTAGTAATATAAAAGCGTATAAGGATTATATTAAATAGGTCCTTTATAAGCTTTATAAAGCTAGCCTTTTTATTAACCTTATAAAGTGTAAATTTTTATATACTAAGGTTAAATTCTTAGGATTTGTGATTATAAAAGAAGGTATTTTAATAGAGCCTTCTTGCGTTAAGGCTATTATAACCTAGCTAGTACCTTATAGCGTGCTTAATATCTAGTTATTCCTTAGTTTTACTAGATTTTACTAATCCTTTATTAAAAGCTATAGTAAAATTATAATTTTACTAACTAATTAACTTAGGGAGATTAGCTAGTAACTTTTAAGCTAGAGCCCTATAAGTTAGTAGTGTTTAGGGAACTCTAGTAATAATTCTAAAAAGCGCAAATTTTAGTTTATTTTAATTTGCTATTACTATTAAGTGTAAAGACTAACGCATTAGGATACGCTATTAGAGTAGTTCTTATAATATTAGTGCTAGGTTACTAGTACCTAGTAGTGTATATATTAAGAAAGTTAAATAATATAAAACTTTATTATATAACACTAGATATAAAGCTACTAGTAATCTAAGAGGCTTTTTAGGCTTAGAGATACTATCTAGCTTATTTAATGTATCTAATTACTATTATAACTAATTATCTTAACTATAAGTACCTAGCTATAAAGCTAAAGCTAAGTAGTAAGTAGGTTATAGTATTAAATAAGCTCTATCTATTTAATTTTAGATTTATATATAGGGTAGGGAAATTAAACCTAGCTAGCACACTATTAAGAATGTTAGTGTTGTAACAACTAGGTTAACCGACGTTAACCACAAGGAAAGTGGAGCATCCGCACGCGGGGCTACGCTGTGATTAGCCGCATATGTAAGCGAGTTATATGACTCGCGATCTCCCTTAATACCTTTAGCCACGTAGCCCCTTAGCTAGTAATAACAATTAACTATTATATACCTTAACAAACCCCTTATTATACTAGTGCTTTATCTTTTACCTTAGTAATACTAACACTAATTAGTAGTTATAAAACCATAGATAGCTAGGATTATAAAGAAGAGATATTCCTATAGTTTAGCTAGAGAATTATACTAAAGGAAGATAGACTCTAGATACTAGATATTAGGCTTCTAAGGGATTTAACTTTTTCTATTATTAAGTCTCTAACTATTAATAGAGGGATTAATCCTATTATCTATTATAAGAAAAATAATTAATTAACTAAGGAGTTATAGCTATGTATACTTCTTAAACTAGAGATTAACTTAGCCTTACTAGCTAAAGAAAAACACTATAATAATACTCCTAATAGCTAGTAATAATTCTCTATTATTATAATCTATAAAAGGTAAGTAACCTATAGGACCTAAAAGACCTAAGAAATCTAACTTACCTCTATAACTCTAAAAACACGCTATAATAATTAGCACTAACTAGGAAAGTTCTTTAGCACTAAACCCCTAAGGTACTAAGGATTAGGAGCTTAATAACTACATTGCTTAGATAATTAATATTTATAAGAGTGGTTAATATAAAGATCTTATATTTTAGGAAATCTTCTAAGATAACCTTAAAGGTTAGACTAAAGAAACACTTAAATAAGTATTGCGTTCCCTAATATATAAATTGTAAGATTACCTCTATAAAAACAGCGTCTATATTACTAAGAGTTAAAGCAGTAGAATTATTAGTTTATTATAGTAAGTCCTTAATAAGGATAAGATATTATAATAGCCTAAAGATAAAATTATAAATTAAATAGCTATAGGCAAATTCCTATCTATTAATAACCCTACTATTTATAACCCCCTTACTAGTAATTTCCCTATTAATATCCCTCCTATTAACTCTCCTATTATTCCTCCTATTAATAACCCTCTTACTAATTATATACTATAAAGAATAAGCACTCTATAACTATAGAGAATACTATAGGTTACCCTAGCACTAATTATTCCTTCTAAGGATTAGATTATTAGGAAGATCTTAGAACTTATAAAGACTTATGAAGATAATAATTATTATAGTAAGAAGATATATAACTTTATTACCTTAAAGATTAATCTCTTTTAGAATAAGTATAATAGGCTTAATTTTCTATAGGAATATATATATAAGGCACTCCTAATAATACTTATAGGTAATACTAAATAATACTTTCTTAATTATCTTATAAATAAAAACCTTACCTATAAGTAAATGATTTATAATATCTATTAATGCTTTAAGACTAAGAGTAATTAATAGTTTTATTACTAAGAGTAAAATAATATAATACTTAAGGCTATAATTACTAAGAATCCTAATAAATCTAAGATAAATTATCTTAAGATCTTACTTATAACCCTTAAGAAAGTATATAGAGGACTATTTCCCTTATTAACTATTAATATAAAACTATATTACTAAATATTAAGCATAATCTCTAGTGTTTTAAAATATAAGTAAGCTAAGTATAATTACTTACTAGGTTTTAAAGGGCTTATAGGAGACCTTTATAAATCTTTTACTATTACTAAAGCTAATAAATTAAGTGCCTAATTTAATTAATACTTTACTAATAATAAAGAGTTAAAGGTAATATTTATAGACTAAAGATATAATTAACTATATAATTAAAGAGATTATAGCAGAGGCTATAGTTATTATAACTAAGGCTAGAATAATAGTAAATACTATACCTATAATAAGAATAGCTATTAGTTAATAAATTACTTAGAAAAAGATTATTAATAAGCAAAAGAGTAATAGTAAAAGAGTAAGTAGTATTAAATACTACTAATAGAGAGGAAATTCTAAGGTTACCTTATAGCTTTTAAAGGTTAAGAAATAGAAAAGGCTAATAACCTTAATAATAAAGCCTAGAAGTTAGCTAAAGCTTTTATATAAATAAATAATAAAGAGAATAATAATAATAATACTAGGGAGGTATCTATATTAAAATTTAACTACCTAAGTATTACCTAATTCTTTATAGTAAGACCTTAACTAACTAATAATAACATTATTATAACTTTATAAGACTAAGCCTTTAAATATGCCTATCTAAAGCATAACCTATATAATAAGCTTAGAATATTATATGTTTTAGAAGAGCGCTACTTTAAAGAGGTTTTTAGAGGCATTTTACCTAATATAGGAGCTTTAGGATTATTAATAGTAAGAATAAAATAGGTATAAGTACTGCTAAAGCTAATGCCCTTATTAAAGATTAAAGTAATATCTCTAAAAGAGATTAAATTTAGTGCTAGATTAGTAATTACATAAGGCGTAATTTATGTACTAACTAAATTAAGCAAGATCTGTTTCTATATAATTAATATAGCTATGCCCTTTTTATTCTCTCTAGATAATATAAATAGGTTAGTTATTAAGCTTAATAACCTAACTAACCTCCTTATTTAAGATAATAAGACTATGCTAATTATAAGGAGATAGGGATATCCTTAGTAAACCTTATAACCGAAGGAAACAGTGGCATTCTATTTATTAAAGATAGAAATTTGCTAGTTATACTATTGTTTTAGTTACCCTTTAGTTTAAAGGCTTATAAGAATACTCTAATAAGCTAGTTATAAAGTTAAGAATAATATAATTAAGAGATTAACTAAGATTTACTACTATTACTAAATAAATAGGAAAGCCCTAGGTAGATTTAAGTTTACTATTAAAGATAATTATAAATTTAACTATAAGATTATTATTAATATTATATAGATTAATAATTAACTAGTTCTTTATATTATTAATTTAGTAACTTCTTTCTAAGTAGCCTAGTTTCTTAATCTAAATAAATAGAAGGCCTATAATATTTAGAACGCCCTATGTAAATACTAGATTAATATATATCTAGGCCCTCTAGATTAGATTATTTATAATGCTAGAAAGAATTTTATATTATTAGAGTTTAAGCACTATATATGTTTACTATTAATTAAGATTAATAAAGTTCCTATTAAAACTTATAATAGTATTAGAAAGGTTAAATAATATTATAGACTATTAAGGCATGCCTATAATATTATTATAGACTTAATAGTTAAGAAGCTTATGCCTAAGTAGCGTCTCTAAATAGCTATTAAGGCTATTAATAATTTAGTAAGACTAAATAGTCTTATACCTACCCTTTTTATCTTTAGAATATATCTATGGATAACTAATAAATTACTACTAAGCGTATTAGTTATTTAATAAGCTAAAGTAATCCGTAAAGCTACTAATAAAGTCTAATAATTCCTAGCAAAGCGCTAAGTTTATAATGCCCTATAGGCTTATAATAGCCTAGATACTCTGCTTATATATAAGCTTTTACTTTAATTAGATATATATATTTAGAGAGAGAAAGATAGCTAGTATAGTCCTTATAAGCTTATAGGGACTAATAGTAAGACTTATATTCTTTAGATGCCTTATAGACTAACTAAATTTAGATTAATAGTAGTTAAGCTATATTATTAGGATCCTTACTATATTAAAAAGGTTTATAAATGCGAAGAATAAGCCTAAGAATTAGTATATAATATGCTAGTTAAAGAGGAAGTTCTATAAGCTATTAAAGAGACTACTTAAGTAAAAGGAATTCTATAGGTTAAGAGAAAACGCAAAAGGCTATGTAGGAAGCTTATAGTTAAATTTAACCTTAAAGAAGGCAAAGCTATATAGGAATAAAGTATATTATTATTCCTTATAAATAAAGATTAAGAAAAAGCCTTAATAGAGAAGCTTATAGCTACTAAAGAACTTTAAGAGGTATTCCTTACTATAAAAGAAAAAGCTAACTAGAATCTAGCCCTTTAATTATACTAAGAAAGGAAGATAATAACGCTAGGTAAACCTTTTAAGTAGTTAGATTAAGCTAAGATTAATGCTTTATAAGCCTATAATATTTTTAAATTTATAATATTTAATCCTACTAAGTATAGTAAAGAAAGGCTCTTTAATTCCTATATAGTTTATAAGATTAAAGGTAAAGAAACCACTATATTATATAAAAAATCATAACTTATAATTTAGGGGCATAATAATAAAGGGAAGGAGTTTATCCTAACCTAATTGCCTATAATATAGTAATTAAGTTAATAATTAATTATTTTAATAACACTATTATTAAAGTTAAAAGGAATTATTATATAGATCTAAGATATTATTTAAGTATATATATAGTTAAACATAAGGCTTAAACACCTAATTATTACTATATTACTAAATTAGATTACCTATCTCTTTCTAAAAGGCATAATTATAAAGGTAATAAAGCTACTATATAGAATTATAAAAGCAAGAACCTATTAGTAAGTAACTTACTTTTATTACTATAAAGAAAACCTTAAGATAATAACTTTAACCTATAACCTATGCTTATTAATAGCAAATTTAAGTAATAATAACTTCTTTAGTGTAGTTAGCATATAAACTAATAATACGCTAGGTCTAAGTAATTATAACTTCTTTTAACTAGAAGAAAAAGAGCTTTAGAAGGTAAAATTCTTAGTAAAGCTAAAGTAAACCCTTTTAGCTAAGAATCCCCTTATCTTTAATAGTTATATTCTCTTATAAAATACTAATAATTTAATAGAACTATAGTAAAAGGGTTAAAGTAAGAAGATTAAGCAAATTAAGCCTAACTTACTAATTATAAAACAAGATTATATTAAATAATAAGCTTAAGGAAGTTACATTATAATAGTGTATTAACTAAAAGCACTCTATAATCTTTTAATTATAGTATAACACAAAGAAATAATAGCTAATAATATATCTTAATTAAATAAATACCTTAAATAGCAAATCTAATATTAAGAGTAAGGGATACACTATATCCCGCTAGATCTTAAGAAGGCAAAACTATTTATATTTATAAATAGATCCCTTACTAATAATAAAGATTTAAGTTTATAAATTAGCTATATTATTATTATTAGTAATAAGGAAGAGTAAGAGAATGCTTTTAAATTATAAGGTAATATTATTATATATAGCTTAATAAAGAGTAAGTATATAACTTATAGCGCCCTTGCTTCTAAATTATATATAATAGTATAAGGCACTAATATAGCCTATGTAATTACTATAAGCCTAAATATAATTACGAATTACCTTAAGATTAATTAGATTCTAATAATTATCTATATAGACTCTCTTTTATTATATAAATGCCTTATAAAGCTAGGCATAATAAAGGAGAAGCGCTTAATAATTAATATTATAGCCCTTAGGTAGTCGTATAAGCGCTAGGAGATCTATAAGGTTTAATAGATTAATAGTAATAAGAATCCCGCTAATGCAATAATAAAGGCATTACTAAATAAGACCTTTAAGACCTTTATTAACTTAAATAAAGCTATAATTTTGGTTAAAGGCTAGGTAAAGAGGCTAGAGACTAGATAAGCTAGATAAAAATCTAGCTTTAGCTTAACTATTAGCTAAGCTAATAAGAGGCCTGCATTTAAACCTTTAGATTTACTTGTGTTTACTTTGATTTTTATTGTGTTTTTAAAGCTTTTAAAGCTTCTAATCTCTTTCCTTTAAATTTTCCTTCTAACCTCTCTTTAAATTATTATTAACTAATAACAGCCTAAATTTAATATTCTAACCCACTTATCCTTTAATAGGCTTATTTTATTTTATACCTACTTTTTCCTTCTTTTAATTATATATTTACTTTGCCTCACTTTCTTTCTAAAAGAGAATTTACTAGTGTTATAATAACTAGGTTAATATTAGTTAACTATAAGGAAAGTGGAGTATTCGCACGCAGGGCTGCGCTGTGATTAGCCGTATATGTAAGCGAGTTATATAACCCGCAATCCCCCTTAACACCTTTAGCCACGTAGCCCCTTAGCTAGCAATAACAATTAACTATTATATACCTTAACAGACCCCTTATTGCACTAGTGCTTTATCTTCCACCTTGGTGATACTAACAGTTAGATTATATTAATAAAGAGAGAAAAGCAAAGGCAGTGTCCTTATAATTACTAATATTTCTATTAAAGTTTATAAAGGCAAAGTAGTAAGGATATAGTAGTAAAACTACTAATACCTAGCGCTTAGAATTATTATATAGCTAACTAGACCCTATAAGTCTAGGATTCCTTATAAGAGGAATTATAGTAAGGTGTTATGGACTGGCCCCTAGGCAACTGCTATTAGGCGTCAATATGATATTGAGAAACTTAAGGAGGGAAGAAAGGAAGAGAGCTAGTCTATCCCCCTTTATGCCCCTTATATCCCTTAGCTATCTTATATTAGCCTCCTTCCTAAACCCTTACTAGTTTCTATTAGCTACCTATCCTTTTACGCTATAACTAATACTTAGGTAAAGCCTAAGCCCTTTATATACCTCCTTACTTACCTATCCTAGTAATATCTCCTAAGAGTATAAATTATCCCCTATTCCCTTTAAAACCTTCTTACCCCTTATCCTATCTATATTATTACCCTTTTACTAATATTAATATCCCTTATATAAGTAATTCCCTCTTTACTCCCCTTAACTTAAATATAGTACGCCCCTATATTATATATATCCTAGTGTTAGGTTATAGGGTTATCTCTACCTATTATATTTTATTATTATTATCTTAAATATAGTATACACATATGTTATATATATCCTAGTGGTGGGTGTGGGGTTATCTCTACCTATTATATCTTATTATTATTATTATATAGTATATATAATATAGCTTATGCGTAGCCTAACTAGCCCCTTATATTATTATAATAACCCCTAACCCTACCCCTACTAGTTTATTACCTTACCTTTACTTTTATATTATATATAAAAATATTTTACTTACCTTTTCTTTCCCTCCCTAACTTCCCTTTTCCTAACTTTACTTTATATATATTATAATCCTATCTTAGATTCTTCTTACTCCCTTATTAAACTTTAATTATATCCTATATAAATACTTATTAATATACTATACCCTTATAATCCTTCTCCCTATAGCCTTACTATACTTACTATACCTCTTACCTATTCTATAGGTAAATATCTTATAAAAGGTAACTTAGATAATAAGTAATATGCTATACTTACCTTAGTTTTTTATCCCTATAGTCCCTATATAAAATAGGCCCTAACTATAGGTATTATAGACTATTACCTACCTAAGAGTAGTAAGTCTTACCCTCCTTATTAATATAATTATATTACCTATATCTAGCTAACTAGGTACCTATTTACTAATCCTTACCTCTATTATACCCTAAAAGATCTTAAAG
Organism: Epichloe scottii; assembly: GCA_021950295.1. Classification (NCBI taxonomy): domain Eukaryota; kingdom Fungi; phylum Ascomycota; class Sordariomycetes; order Hypocreales; family Clavicipitaceae; genus Epichloe; species Epichloe scottii. Next base: position 3,010,706 of record CP083247.1, on the reverse strand, counting down.
CTAAAATTACTATAGGCTAGTATATTATAGAACCTAGTATTACTAAGTTAGTAACTATAAAGTAAAAATTACCTATTTTATCCTAGAAATACTAGTCCCTTATTACCTATTAGAATACCCTTCTTAATTAGGCCTAGTTTAATCTAGTACCTATCTATTTAGCCCTTAGGCTATCCCCCTTAACTAATACTTCTACCTTAAATATAACTAGACTTAATATTATCCCCTTTATTAGTAGTAGTCCCTTAGCTAGCTATAGAATAAATAACTTACTATACTAAGTTACTAGTGCCTTATTTTAGTAAAACTAGTAGCTTATAAATAGTATAGTTACTATATAATAGGATTTCTATAAGCATTTTACTACTATAATTAGTGTACTCTTCCCTAGTTATTACTATATTAGTCCTAAGACTAATTCTTAATATATTAAGCTATATAATAAATTACCTTCTTATTACTATTAGTATTAATCCTAGCGCTCTTCTAGTATCCCCCTTACTAATCTATATTAAATATAGCTTACCCTCCCTAATAGGACTAGTTACTCTTATACTAAGTCTAAATATCTTTCTATTATCTTTAGTAATTATATAGAAACTAAGCCCTTGCCTATATACTCCTATTTTTTACCCTTTAGGTAATATATCTCTCCTATTATTTAGTATTAGGGATAAAGCTATAATAACTACTATATAGATATTTATTACCCCTAAGCTAGATATAGTTTATCCCCTCTTTAATATATTACCCCTATTAATAAGAGTAAAATAGAGTTTAATAGTGCCTTTAGTAAGATTAATAAGGATTTAGTAGCTAAAATAGCTATAGTAAAAGTATATCTTAGTTATACTAAATAATTTATTATAGGTAGTAGTATAAGTATACCCCTAGTCTTATATATAGTCTCTCTTAGTAAAAGACTTTTACTTAATTAACTTAGTTTATTATTATATTATATATCCCCCTATTTCTATTTAAAGTTATCTAGTACCTATATATTTACTATATTCTCTAGTAGTTCCTATATTAGTTATAAGTAACCTACCTATTTAACTAGTATATTATATTTATTACCTTTACCTAGTGTATTCTAGGCTATAAGGATTTATTCTATATAGTATTCCTTAATAAGTTTATTATTATTCTCTAATAATATCTATTCTAGATCTAGTCTAAAGTCTTAGAGCTTCTAACTTAGAAGGGGGTTTATTACTACTTACTCTATAAGATTTATATAGAAAACTAGGTAAATATCTCTTAGTATATCTAATTAGACTATAAGTAGTATTAGGACTTCTATAATAGTGTATTTTATAGTAATTTAATTAAGCTTTTATAAAGGGTAATTAGTTTTAATATTCCTAAGTAAGAGCTATACTTTATCCCTAACCTAAAAACGTTTTACTAGGTAATATAATACTAATATTATATCTTATTAATATTATTATATATATGCTATTATAGCCTAAGCTAAATAAGTCCTCTCCTAGAGGTATTCTAGGAACTAAATTACTCTTCCCTTAGAGATTATAGTAAATAGTACTAGGTCTAGTTATAACTAAATAGGTTTTAAATTATAGCTATATAGTAATCTATTAGGACTTACCCCTATAACTAAGGATATCCTATTATTAATTATAAGCTAATAAGTAACTAAGTATTTAGGCTAATTATACTATAAGAAGGAGATAAATATATATAGTATTACTTATACCTCCTAGTTTACCTATTCTATACTACTATCTATCTATAGGTAATATAATGTAAAAAGGAGCTAGTTAATCCTAACTCTTAAGTATAATATTATCTAGAAGTTTCCTAACTAATCTAACCCTTAGTCTATAATAATTAACTAAGGAAAACCTTAAAATCTTTACTATACTATCTTAAACTATTTTATATACTCCTTAGCTATAATAAAGGTTATTATCTCTAATTAAATAAACTTAGAGAGCTTATTAGTAATAACTATAAGGAACTAGGGCTATTCTAGGGATAATACTAGTAAGTTTATTATAAAGTTAATAGAGATTTATAACTAAAACTAGTTAGGGATTAGTAATAGTTTTAATAAGCCCTAATATTATTAATAACTTTTATAACTACTAAAGTAGTAATAGTTATAGATAAACCTAGTAATATCCTATAATATCCTATCCTAATAAAACTATTACTATAAGATCTATAATGTTATATTATATCCTAGGTGCCTTACTACTAGCGAATTATAATATTATTAGATAAGCATTATTATAAGAGGTTCCTAGGCTAGGACCTAGGTCTAGCCCTAAAACTAGAGTGCCTTATAGGCACTTAGTAAGTAATCTATAACCTATTCCCTTATTATTACTTCTAGTAAAAACTTCCTTACCCCTTCTTAAATTACCTAAAGCTAGATATAGTATATTAGGTCTAATTAAACTACCTAGTCCTATAAAGTCTATAGGTACCTTATAGTAAAGAGAGCTTCCCTAGTTAGTAGTAATACTATATATAATAATAGTAAATTCTAGCTATAGCTTACCCCTAACTCTAATAGTAACTATAAGAGTCCTAAAATAGTAATAGGCTATAGTATTTATCCTATTCTTATACTAGGTCTTAACCTATCCTAGTCCCTTTATAAAAGAGCATCTAGGTAGTAAGCCTATATGCTAGGCCTATATTAGAGATAAAAGTTAAATAAAGCAAGTATATCCGCCTACTAGGCCTACTATTCTAATATTAGCTAAGGTATTATAAAGTATTCTAAATTCTTATAATCTATATAGATTATAAATAGATAAGACACTCCTTATAGTTCTACTAACTATGCCTTAAGATAAGAGATAATAGCTAGAAGCTCCTTATTATAAATAGTATAATTCCTTTATAAGGCTATAAGGCTTATAGAATAGTATATAATAGAGTATAGGATATAATCCTAACCCTTCTATAAGAGGTACCCTCCTAGGGCTATCCCTAAATAATTTGCTTTAACTACTATTAGCTAGTCTAGGTCTTACTATACTAGGACTAGGTATTTAATAAAAGCCTCTTTAAGCCTTTTAAAGGTAGTGTTTTCCTTAGCTCCCTATTAAAATAGGATATCCTTCTTAGTAAGGTATATAAGTAAAGTAGCTAGCTCTAAAAAATCCTAGATAAAATTATAGTAAAAATTTGTAAACCTAAGGAAACTATAAACCCCCTATAACTTTATAGGGGCTACCTATTCCCTAATAGCTATAACCTTTATAGGATTAGGGTAAATAGAGTAACTTACTATAATAATATAGCCTAGGTACTAGACTTTCTTTATAGTAAATATAGACTTATTAAGATCTAGGTAAAGGCCTACTACCCTTAATTAGCCTAATATTAGCTAAACCTTAGCTATATAGTCTTTCTTTAATCCCCCTAAATAGACTAAGATATTATCTAAATATACTATAATAAAATCCCCTAATATATCCCCTAAGGACTTATTAATATAATATTAAAAGGTAGCTAGTGCTTTTACTAGGCTAAATAGGTAGACTAGCTATTTAAATAGCCTAAACCTAGTTTAAAACGCTATTAAGTACTCCTTACCTTTAGCTATCTATAGTTTATAAAATACTATATAGATATTAACCTTTATAAACTATTATACTTAGGAGAGTAAGCATAGTATTTCCTTAATTAATAGGAGAGGGTAATAATCCTAGGCTATTATCTTATTAAGTATATAATAGTCTATATAAAAACGCTAACTATCTCTAGCCTTCTTAACTAGAAGAATAGGGGCTACTACTAATAAGGAGCTTGCTTAAATCTATCCCTTATTTATTAAGTCTATAATCTAGTGTCTAATCTCTAAGAGTTAGTCCCTTAGTATATTATATAATAAACCCTATAGAAGTGCTAGTTTAGACCTATCTAGGTTCTTATATATGTATATATAGTGATTAAGAGACCCCTATAAGAAGGTAAGCTATTTGCTTTTGCTTTATTAAATAGGTCCTTAAAGTCTACTAGTTTATCTAGTAATATTAAAGTATTAGTATAGATAGGTTTTAACTTTAGAGTAGTAATCTATAGCACTATAGTAATTTCCTTTAGACTTATAGTAATAAACCTTATAGTTATATCCTTCTTATATTAGGCTTATTAGGCTTTTACTATATATAAGGACTTAATAATTCCCTAAACTAGTTTACTTATACTATATTCTATAGCCTTAGAAACGCATAGACCCTTAGCTACCCTAATTACTAACTATTACTTAGCTATATAAATAATAATATCTTACTATTCTAACTATAGTATCCTAAAGATTATATCTTAAGTAAGACCTAATATAATATATAGATATACTAATAACTCCTACCTATTAATATTAATCCTTATATATACTATATATATAATTAAAGATATATTTTCCTAGGTATAGACCCCCTTCTTCTTATTTTTACTACTATATAGACCTATCTCTGCTTTAGTAATTATATAAGCTCTAGGCCTAGTTATTATACTACTAATTTACTAATAGCACTATAGTAATTATACTTACTATTAATTTAGATATTAAGGTATAAATATATATTAAAGAGTATAGAAACTAAAAATAGTAGTTAATCTATATAGTATTCTATATTTTCCTCTATATCTATACACTAGCTATACTTATTCTTATCTATAGGTAATAACTAGCCTTTATACCCCTATATAAGACTTTACTTAGGGGTTACTTATTTTCCTAGGGTTAAGTGTTAACCTCCTTATTAGTACTCTTCTTATTTACCTTATATATATTAATAGTAACCTTTAGATAAGGTTAGTAAGTAGGAAGAAGGGTATACTCTTAGATCTAGTGTTTTATTAAGCTATAATATAAGTAGTATTTCTCCTTATAGTATCTTATTATTTTATTTATTATAACCTATTAGGCCCTTAGCCTCTTATTATTAGTCTTTTAGGGCTTTCTTTTCCTCTCTATATTAGCTTATTTACTAGAGTAGGTTAATATAGCCTAGACTCTAGTTATTAGTGTGTTACTATCTTAGTTAGTTTATTAGGGTATAGGTTATACTAGCTAGGGTTTATATTAGGTTTAATACCTATTCTCTAAGGCTAGGGCCTTAATATTAATTATAATACTATAGTATTATAAGACTATAAGAGGGTAATCTATATAACTAATTCCTTTACTAATACTAACCTCTCTTAGCTACTTATTAAGAGCGTGTTATAACTTTACTAGCTTAATATTACTTACCTACTACCTTTCCCTTACTATAGAGAGTTTCTATTTAAAGTAAATAAAGAATATAGTAAATAACTCCTTAAATCCTTACTTAATCTAGTTAAGTTTTATAAGGGCTATCTCCTATTTATAAGGGTTAGAGAATATGCTTTTTAGGTAGCTAAGAAAGCTAATAAGGGAGTAGTTATATAAGTAACCTATCTTAAAGTATATAGCTATATAGGACTAGACCTTTAGTGCTAAGTTTTAGTAAATAAATATCTATTAGTCCTTATTATCTCTAATAAAGTCCTTATTTACTTCTAACTTATATTATATAAGAAACCGCTATATAGTAAATATAGTCTTATTACTATTATATAGGTTACCTATAGGGATTAGTTTTTAATATAGTTATTATATAGTAAGTAATATAGTAGGGGTAGTATATTATATAGGAGGGTATAGGTCTAATACTAAGGGTTAAATAGGGGTATTTATTAGAGAGGCTAACTAAAATAGTAGTAGTAGGTTTATATAAACTTAGTATTATAGAGTCTTAATCTCTCTTACTTATTGCTTAATTATAAGTTAAAGTATATTAATTTACGCATTATAAGCTAATAGTAGTAATATAGTATTTATTAATAGGGTTCTTATCCCTAGGTTTCCTTTAACCTATAGTTATAGTATATTTATTATATTATCTTCTTCTATTATATTAATTTATTTATTTATTTATAGTAGTGCTATTATTTTTAGTAGCCCTTTATTAAGGCTAAAGGAAGTTTCTTAAATATTATAGACTAGCCCCTAGGTAACTACTATTAGGTATTAATATAATATTAAGAAACTTAAGGAGGGAAGAAAGGAAGAGAGCTAGTCTATTCCCCTTTATGCCCCTTATATCCCCTAGCTATCTTATATTAGCCTCCTTCCTAAACCCTTGCTAGTTCCTATTAGCTACCTATCCTTCCACGCTATAACTAATGCTTAGGCAAAGCCTAAGCCCTTTATATAAGGATAGTAAATAATAAGTAGTAAGATAGTTATAGTAAAATTACTAATACTTAATAAGGCTTATTATTTAATTATATTTTACCTATAAGTCTAAGCGTGTAAAATAAGCTAATCCCTTATAGAGATATTATAGCTAGGATTTTAATAGTTAGGAAAACCTTTACTAAGTTAAACTTTACTATATTTAAAGAAGGCTTAGATTCTTTAATCTAAGTTTTATTATTTAAAGTATAATAAAGGGATACCTTTATTATATAGTAAAAGTTACTACTAGAAAGTAATAACTTTAGAATATTATAGATATAGTCTATTAGGCCCTCTAAGCTATTAATATTTAAAGACTAAGTTTTTATTCCTATAGAAATAAGAAAAGAGATTTTACTATTAACCTATAATAACCTTACTACTAGGTATTAGAGAGTTAGTAAGATACTTTACTAGATTATAAACTAATACTATTAGCTAATAAAAAAAGATACTAAGTTATATATAAGCACTTATATAAATTATTAAATTTTAAAGCCTAGGTTATATAAACCCTATAGTAAGTTAGTAGCTTTACTAGTACTTCATTACCCCTTTTAAGAACTCTTAATAGACTTTATAATAGAATTACTACTAGTAAAGAATAGAAATTAGACTTATAATATAATCCTAGTTATTATTAATTATTTTATAAAGTATAGTATTTATATCCTTATATTTATATAACTAACTAGTAATAGGCTAGTAATAGTATTCTTAGAATATATATTTAGAGATTATAATACCCTAAAAGGTATTATTATAGACTAAGGGTTAATATTTACTAGTAGGTTTTAGAGAATATTTTCCTACCTTATTATAATAAAGTAATAACTAAGCACTATATTTTACCTATAAATAAATAGATAAATAGAATATTTAAATTAAGTTTTAGAGTATTATCTAAGGGCTTTTACTTATATAAAGTAAATAAATTAGGCTAATAATTTACTAATAGTATAATTTACTTATAATATAAGTAAGTATACTATATATAGCTATATACCTATAGAGGCACTATAAGGGTATAACCTAAGGGGGCTATATTAAGTAATTATATAAATTCCTCTAGTAAATAATTAAGCTAAGACTAGAGTTTAAAAGCTAAGAGATAAGTATACTATAATTAAGTAGATTCTAAGTAATATATAAGCTTAGTATAAGAAATATTATAATTTAAAGAGAAAGCTAATAAGATTTAATATAAGTAACTATATTTTACTATTAATAAAGAATATTAATTTATAATACCTTAGTAAGAAGCTCTTAGTAAAGTACCTAGGCTCTTATAAGATTAAAAAGGAGATTAGGAGTTATAGTTTAGTATATTAATTATAGTTACTAGCTAAGATATACTTATATAATATTTTTAATATTATAAGCCTTAAGCCTTTCTATAGGGACTTAAGTAATATAGTTAATATACTTTTATTATAAGATTATATTAAGAATAATAAAGAAGAATTTAAAGTTAAAAGAATTATTTTATTTAAGTATAATAGTAAATACTATAAATATCTAGTAAAATAAAAAAACTATAATAATTTAGAGAATTTATAAGTACTAAAGAGAGATTTTATCTTAAAAGATATTATTAATAATTATAAGTAGTAATTTTATAGCTAAATTATAGAGATAAAATTACTTCTATAGGTTAAAGAAAGTAAAATCTAATAATAATATTAATTTTTAAAACTATAATCTAAATAGCTATTTACTTACTACTTCTCTATAGGGATTTTAGTAGCTATAATAACTTTAGCTTTATTATTAGAAGATTCCTTATTCTTATAAGCATAGGCCTAAATTTCTTCTAGGACCTCTAAGGGCTTAATATAATTAGGGAGTTAAGTAATAAATAGTATAAACTAGTAATAAGTTAGTAAAATATAAGCTATAAAAATATTTAAGAAACCTACTATTAGGCTAGTTATAGTTATAAAGGAAAGATAGTTTATAATTTTAATTTAAGTCTTTAAGTTAGTAATATTAAGTTATTATAAAAATATAGTATACTTATTAGCCTTTACCTTATAAGTAGTATTAGTAGTAAGATAAGTATATTTAACCTAGCTATATTAATTAGTGTTTTTATAAGATAATAAAGCATTATAAAGTTTATAAAGAGCGTAAAGAAAAGCCTAGTAGTAAGTTAGTAATTATTAAGTTATATATTAATAAGGGTAAACTTATAGTATTAGCAAAGTATTGTTTGTAGTGTAGTTAGTGTAGTTTTTAGGAAAAATTTGTAGTTGTAATGTAGTGTAAAAAAATTATAGTTAGTGTAGTGTAGTGTAGTTACTACAAATTATTTTGTAGTGTAGTTAGTGTAGTTACTACACTAACTACAAACACTACAAATGTAGTATTAGTGAAAAAATAAAGTGGGCCTTTTATTAGTTAGTATTCTTCTAAGAATTAGCTTAAGATTATTAATCTAAACCTTATATTATTAGCTATTTTATTCAATTAGTTATATAATTTCTAAAATTATACTAAAATTAGGATTTTACTATAACTAGGTATTATATATATTATTAGGATTTCTAAATAGTATTACTATTCTTAATTCCTTTTTTTACTAATATAACTTTCAGAAAAACCTTCTTATTATTTTATTTACTATTAATATAAATTATTTCTATTACTTTTAATTAAAAAATACCCTAAATTAAAGTAATAAACTATTAATAAATCTTATTAATTCTTAATAAATAACTAAAAATTTATAAAATACTTATATCTCTTCTATGTATTATTAGGTATCTAAAAAAGAACTTTTAAATAACTCTAACTATATTCTTACTATTATAATATATATTATAATACTTTTAGCTTAATAATTCTAAAGCTTTAGGAAATTATGTATTATAAATTGTTATATCTTAATACTATAATATATAAAGGTAAAAAATAAGAGTCTATTATTAGTAATAAATATATAAATAACCTATATACTTTCTTAAATTAAAATATTTAGCTTAATTGAGCTATAATAACTAATTTAAAACTCTTATTATAATAATCTTAGTATTTTTATATTAATATCAATATTAAATAAATACTTAAAGCTATTTATAAGTTCTTACTATGTTACTTAAAATACTTTAGAAATAGAGATATAGCTTATATATCTTTAGTTATTTATTTACTTTGATTAATAGTTTATTAATAGTTTATTTTATTTCATTAATATAGTTTTAGGTAATATTTAATTTATATTAATAGTATATAATATAATAAGAAGGTTTTTCTTAAAGTTATATTTATAAGAAAAAGTATTAAGAATAATTATGTTAGTAAAAAATCCTAATATTAGATATAATACCTAGTTATCCCCTCCCGAGCACGAGGTAAAACTGCTTAAATTGTTATAGCCCTTCATTATTTAACATCTTTCTTGTTTCTATCTTGGGTTGAATCTATTTCTGTGGACTTTTTTAACTTGTATGTTAATTACTGTACTGGCTAGGTATTGCCAGTAATCATGTCTGTTGAAAATCAGATGCATTGGCCAGAATGCGCCTAAAAAAATATAAAAATCAATAATACCTAGCTATAGAAAAATCTTAGTATTACTATAATCTTCTAAATTATATAACTAATAAGTGAAAATAGCTAATAAAATAAACCTAAGATCAATAGGCTTTTTTTAATTCCTATAATAATAATAACGAATAACTAGCCCTACTTTATTTTTACACTACATTTGTAGTGTTTGTAGTTAGTGTAGTTACTACAAAATAATTTGTAGTGTAGTATAGTGTAGTTTTTTTAGCTTGTAGTTAGTGTAGTTTATAGTGTAGTGTATTTTGTAGTGTAGTTACTACACTACACTATAAAAACTACACTACACTACACAATGTAATGCAATACTCTGAGTATTAGTATAAAAGTATATTCCTTTAGGAATAGACTAAATTAAGTTAAATAGCTTTTTATAAAGCTAGGTAATTCTCTTAGGGCACTAGTAGTATATTAGTAAAGAACTTATTTTAAGGGTTAGGGTAATATACACTAATATAAAGTTTATTATTTCTTATATAATATATATATTTTATAGAGTTATTTAAGTAAGTTAGCTAAGGATAGTAGTAAGGTAGTAATATACTTATACTTAAAAAGTAATTATAGTCTTTTAAAGTAGCTTTTCCTTTAATAATATATTAAGGCTTAGTACTTTTATTATCTTAGGGAGTAATCTTCTAAATAGTAGCTTACTAAGCGTAATATAAAGAGGGTATCTTAGTGCTACTAGTATCTAGTTAGTAGTAAGATCTCTATGCTTAAGTAGTAAACTTATATAGTTAATTTATTTATTTTTATATATTTATAAGGAGATCTCTCTAAAACCTTAGTAATAAGAGTAAGCATAGGAATAGTAGGGATAAATATAGTAGTAAATATAGAAAGCTAGTAAATAGTTAGTAATACTAAAGTAGTAAAGAAGCTTAAGGGAAGAAAGGATTATTTAAAGACTACTAAATAATAGTAGTGTAAAAGCTACTATTAAGCTAGTAAGGGTAACTTATAAATTTAAGATAAGGATATTAAAGAAAGAAATAATAAGGAAAAGAGAGAAAACTAGCCTCTTTTATAGGGCGTAGCTAACCCTTAAGTAATTTATAAGCCCTTAAGTAATCTATAAGCTATGTATAATAAATTAATAAATTAGAAAAATCGCGGTTATAGCTACTACTATTAAAAATACAGGCTAGCTACGCGCACGCAGTAAAGTTAGGATAAATTCGCTATAATTCACAAATAAAGCTATTTAAATTATTAGGACTAGGAACCCTATCTATTTAACCTAATTATAAAAATTAATATAAGTTATCTAATAGGGGGAATTAGCTATGTAAAAGTTAGATATAGCTAAGTCCTAGCGTTAAAGCTATAAAGTAATAGTAATTAATAGTAAGCTAGCTATATAGGAAAATAATTAGGACCTAACATTACTAAGGTTTTATTTTTCTACTAATACATTATCTAAGTAGCGTACTCTCCCTAGGTAGTAGTTTATTATATAATTAAGGATAATTATATATAGGGGGTATTATATTAGGAGCACAAAGGCATAAGGGATATTATAAGAGGGCTGCCTCTCTAAGCAAGGCAGATCCCTAGATAACGTATGCGCTAAGACCTAGTAGCTAGATAGTTAGGTAGGTATAGAGAGAAGGTATATAATAAGGACCTCTCCTATAAAGGGGAGAGGTTAGAGTTTAAAACCTTCACGCACTTACTCCTAGCTATCACATACATAGTAGTAACCTTGTTTTCTCACTATCACTCTATTTATCTCTTCCCATGCCTTTAGCCGTGACAGCCCCTTGTATTTATAACCTTAAAGCTTGTTTTTATCATAGATTAAATCTATTTCTATGGATTTTTTGATCTTATATGTTAATTATTTTACTAGCTAGGTATTGCCAGCAATCATGTCTGTTGAAAATCAGATGCATTAGCCACAATGCGCCTAAAAAAATATAAAAATCAATAATATATATAGTAAATAAAGAATTAAACCTTTAACTATAGGAGAGAGTAGTAAATTACTTATATATAACTAATAAATAGGCATAGGGAATAGTATTATAAGATCTTACTATATTAGATCTAAAAGTTATTCTATATAACTACTACTTATTTACTTCTAAGAAAATCTCTTACCTTGGTAAAAATCCTAAGTTACTAGATTATTCTAACCTAGTCTATATATAAATTAAGAAATAAGCTAAGAGAGAAAAACTAGCTTCTAAAGCCTAAATTAAGAGAGATAAATAAATAGTAAAGCTTATCTATTAGCTTAAAGTATTCTAAGTATAGGCTATAGAAGAATTATTAAGACTATATAGATAAACTATATATAGAAAATATACTAGCACTAATTTACCTTAGTCCCCTAAGAAACCTATAATTAAGTATAACCTAGGAGAAGGCTAATAGAACCTAGACTTCTTCTAGTATTCTTATATAGTGAATAGGGATATATAGGATATAACTATTCTTAAAAGAATAAAGCATTAACTATAGACTTTAAGAGATAATAAGAATAGTAAATATAAGATAGACTTTAAATAAAATAAGACTATAGAAAAGAGCTAGATAATTAAGTTTACTCTAACTATATTAGTAAATTAAAAGGAGAACTAATTTTACTACTAGGATTTATTTTATACTAAGGGTTTTAAGCCCTTAATACTTTACTACTAAACTACTAATCCCTAAGTTATATCTAGGAGGAGAATAAAATTAGTAGTGTTTACGCTTTAACTCTTACTAAGGTAAAGGGAAAGGCTTTAGAAACTATATAAATATAGGGATAAAATAAAAGAATTATAAAGCTAACTAATAAACCTAGTATTATTCTAGATAAATAAACCTAATATTAAATTAAGGAAATTCTAGACTTAGAAAAAACTAAAAGAATATAGGATTAAGTAATTCCTAATACTAAGCATTTACTCTAAGAAGTAACTATAAAAGAATTTAAAAGATTATTACTTACTCTAAGACCTTACTTAAATAAAATTATAAGTCTTTCCTAGACTCTTACTATATCTAATTTACCTTATAAAGTAGTAATAAAAGATATAACTTTAAAGAAAGTTTTACCTCCTTAATAGAGATTAGAGTTAGAGAAAATTAAGGTAACTAAAAAGTACTAGGTTTTACTATTTAATCTAGGAAGATATTTAGGAAATATAATAGTTTCTATTAGCATTCTCTAGCTACTTTAGTTAGCTTTAATGATTTACTAATAGCTAAGTTATTTAATATAATATTATAAAAAGATAAAGAGTAAGGAGGCAAAATCCCTAATTATAAACCTTATAAAACCATACTAGAAAGCAGTTTACCTATTATATAAGTCTAATATATTATTAGGAATAGTAAACGCATTACTTTATATACTTACTTATAGGTTATAACTAGAGGAATCCTAGCCTTAGTAAAATATTATATTATACTAGCTTAATAGAATTAGGATTTCCTTCTAGGTAAAGTTTAGCTAAGAAGATTAAATGCTATAAAACACTATAGAGAAGATAAGCTAACTATTATAGAAATAAAGGGGTTACTTAGACTTTACTAATTTACCTATATCTAGACTTATTCTAGAGATCTAAGATATAGGCTTAGCTACCCTAGAGAACTAGACCTAAGGAAACCATAGAGTTTATTAAGGATAATTAGGAAATTCTAAAGGAAGTTAAATAAATCCTAAGAGAATTAAATATTAAGCTAGGCAAGTAAACTAATAAGTTAGAATTAGAAAAATAAGAACTATAGATAATACCACTAGTAATTATTTATAGGATTTACTATTTAATCTAATAATACTAGGTAATAATAATAAGATAAGTTTAGAGGAGACTTATCTAGAAATAAGTAAAGAGTAAATAAAAAAGAAATAATATATATATTAAAGAGATAGAGGATTTAAAGAAACTATTACTAAATTAAAAATTAGGCATTTACTAAATTAAATAAGTTAAGAGAAATATAAGGCATTTTTAAATAGTAAAAGAATAGAATTTAAAATAGAAGAAATAAGTAATAAGAGAGATAATAAAATAGACATGCCTAGTAAGAATTACCTAGTAATTATAGCAAAGGATAAAAGTCTAATAAGAAAATATAAATTAATCTTAAACGCTATAATCCTATAGAAACTAATTTAGACCTTTATATTAGATAGTATTATCTATAAGATAGTTAATAAAATAAAAATAAAATAGTTTTCCTCCTACTGTAATAGAATAATACTATTAGAATAAATTATAGTTACTTAGAAAATTACTTAGAGTTAAATTAAGTGCTATAAAGTAGCTTAGAAAAGGAAATAAAGTAAAAACACTTTATATAGACTTATAAGATTTAAATTATAGGATCGAAAAATATCTAATATCTCTAAGGGAGAATAGGCATTAGACTTAATAAATAATAAAGATAAAACTAAGTATCTAGACCTCCTTAAGATATTAGCAGGGTTTACCTAAATAATATAGTAAGATAAGTATAAGGTAAATATAAAAGGATATATAAAGGGTAGAATTTATATAGGAAACTTAAGAATTAAGGGGTACCCCTATAAAAAGGAGATCTCTATATAAAATTAGAAAAAACATACTTAAGTTTAAAACTAAAAAATAGGATATAGTATTCTAAGAACTTAGGCATAGTAATTAGAGATTAATAGGACCTAGACATAATTAGATATACTAATACTCTAATTTATATAGGAAATTAGAATATTAAGGGGTTACCCTTAGAAAATAGAAGTTACTATATAAATAAGAAGTTATATAACTTAGAGAAAGAAAATAAGTATAAAGAGTTATATTCTTTAGACTTAGTAGTTTTATAATAATAAGAGAACTATATAAGGGTAAGCATAGTAAGCAATAATAAGGGTGTATAAGATAAAATAAGACATGCTAATAAGCTAATTTATATAGGAAAATAGGAAATTAAGGGCTACCCCTTAAGATTCTAGAATCTCTATATAAATTATCTAATATTATCCTTATCCCTAAAAACCATTACTTTATAGTTTACGAAGTTATATATTACACTAGGAGACTATGTAGGAGATAATAGGTTAAAACTAATAATTATGTAATTATATTACATATTTAAAGAGTGCTTTATTTTAAAGCTTAAAGATATTTACACTATTAATCTTATTAAACATTATATCCTACTAATTTCAGGTGCGTAACCTAGTAAGCGCAAATAATTCAGATATTCTATAGTATATTATAAGTTTTTAAGATAGGTCTTCCTATTAATAGAAAGAGCAAGTATTATCTATTATAGTAAATCTAAATAGGTAGCTCTCATAATATTTGCCTTAAAACTAGGATAGAAGGATTTTTAAGTGGTTTATAACTGTGGCTTCCTTTGGGTCTTGTTTGGTTTAATTGTGGCTAAAGGCTAGGACAAGAGTAGGGCCACCAAATGGATGCATGCGATGCGATTAGTTGCATTACGCGTAACCCCGCACCATTGACACTGCCTTGCCACTACAGGCCCACTTTTCCTACTTTCCCTTCTAGCTAGATTTCTCTCCTTCTCTCTCTCTTTAAGTTATATATAAATTAATTAATCTATTATTATATTATTAAATTTAACTTTATTACACTAGTGCAATTACCTTTAGTAAAACTAATACTAATTAGTAATTAACTTATAACTATAAATAAGCTAGGATTACAAAAGAAGAGACATTTTTATAAATACTATAGCTACTTATCCCTTAAGTTTATAGACTATTTAGGTAAAGAGGCATAAATATAAATTATACTAAAGGAAGAGACTAGATCTATAGACTTATTAGGCTTCTAAGGGATTAATTTATTAACCCTTAGGCCTATAGGATATTATTATTATAGGATTACTTCTATTATCTATTATAAGAAAACTAACTAAATAACTAAGTCTATTACTATAAGGCATTTCACTTAAACCTAATATTAATATAACCTTAGCTAAGCTAGCTAACTTAATTATAACCTCTCTTTCCCTCTTTAATTATTACCTTTACTATAATAGTCTTTACTCCTTTATACTTAGTATACATTACGTAGAGTTATACCTCTTTACTTCCTTTTAATTATTACTTTTACTATAATAGTCTTTACTTCTCTATACTCTATATATATTATATAGAGTTACCCCTTTATATTCCTTCCTTTATAATAATTACAAAAACTCCTTTACCCTATTTAACCTGTTTTTCTTTCCTATTTATCCTATTTATTCTATTTTCCCTATTTTCCCTGTTTTTCCTATTTATCCTACTGCTTTTAATAGCAGAGGGAAATTATACTATTATTTTAGTCCCTTTTAGTTCTTTCTATTTAATTAGGATTCCTAGCTCTATTATATTAATAACCCTCTTATTTTTCCTAATTTCCTTTATTAAAGAAAATAGCACTAAACGCTAGACTATTAATAAGGAAAACTCCCTAATTACCTCTCTTTAAAAGTATAATACCTAAAATACCTTTAGAGGTAGTCTATAATAAACCTTTAGAAGATAAACTACTAAGATAACTATAACCTTACTCTAAGGTACTTATAAACGACAAGAAAGGGCTTATATAACTAAACCCTAAGATAACTATATAATATAAGCTAAATAACTATATTATAAGGTTTATATATACTAGTAAATATCAAGGCTAGAAAGATAATAACCTCTAGGAGACCTTTAAAGAAGACTTTAAAGGCTAGTCTAAAGAGATATTCTAAAGGGCTTATAGTATACTCTTATAAGAGCTCTAAAACTCTCTATAAGAAGGTAGTGTTTATATCCCTTAAGGCCTAGGACTTCTAATTATAAATATATCAAAGTAAACACTTTAAGAAAAGATAAGATCTTAATAGCTAAAAGATAAATTAAGATCTTCTAAACCACTAGAGCCTTAAATATAACCTTCCTATTTTCTAATACTAGATATTCCCTTACCTTATTACTAATAATCTCTTTATCCCCTATAGAAACCCCTACAATAATCTTAGTTATATTATAAAGAATAGACTTAGTAATATTCCTAGTTTACCTCTCTTATACTATATCCTCTCTTTAATAAGGAAATTATAAAAAAGATCTTAGAGCTTATAAAGATATATAAAGATAGTAATTACTATAGTAAGTAGCTTTATAACTTTCTTATACTAAAGATAATACTCTTTAAGAGTAAATATAACTAGATTAATTTTCTAAGAAGCTACTATTATAAGGCCTTTCCTATTATACTAATAGGAGATACTAAATAATACTTCCTTAACTATCTCTCTAAAAGGAACTTTTTTTAAAGAGATAATAGCTAAAATCTATTATTACTGTAAGATAAAAAGTAATTAGTAATTCTACTAGTATAAGTAAAATAATATAATACTTAATAATATTATTACTAAGAATCCTAAAAAGAGTAAGCTTAATTACCTTAAGATTATATAAACTACCTTAAAGAGAATCTATAAAGGGCTATACCTCTTTAATATAGTAAATATAAAGCTTTATAAGTAAATACTAAATATAGTCTTTAGTATACCTAAGTACTAGGTAGTAAAGTATATCTACTCCCTAGGTTTTAAAAACCTTATAAAAGACCTCTATAAGTTAATTACTATTATAAAGTCTAGTAAGAGAAATACTTAGTATTACTAGTATTAAAAGAAAGATCTATTTAAAGTAATATTTATAGATTATTAGTATAGATAATAAAACTAGGGAAAAGAAGGCTATTATAGGATCCTAAAATAAAACCCTAAGTAATACTTTATTTATAGTAAAAATAGCTATTAGTTATAAAACTATACTAATATAAAATATTAGAAGAAAAAAGAGAGATAGTAAGCTAGTAAGAGCTATTATACCCTACTATTAGAAAAGAAGTTCTAAGTATTTATTACCTTTTATAAGGGATATACTAATAATAAGGAGGATAAAGGTAATAAGAGATAATAGGAATCTTATTTAAAGGCTTTTATATAGACTTATAATAATAATAATAATAGTAAAGAAAAGTTAATCTTAAAGGCTGTAAAGGGCTTGGGCTTTGCCTAAGCATTAGTTATAGCGCGGAAGGACAGGTAGCTAATAGGAACTAGCAAGGGTTTAGGAAGGAGGCTAACATAAGATAGCTAGGGGATATAAGGGGCATAAAGGGGGATAGACTAACTCTCTTCCTTTCTTCCCTCCTTAAGTTTCTTAATATTATATTAATGCCTAATAGTAGTTACCTAGGGGCTAGTCTATAATATTTAAGAAACTTCCTTTAGCCTTAATAGAGAGCTACTAAAAATAATAGCATTACTATAAATAAATAAACAAATTAATATAATAGAAGAAGATAATATAATAGATATACTATAACTATAGGTTAAAGGAAACCTAGGGATAAGAACCCTATTAATAGATACTATATTACTACTATTAGCTTATAATATATAAATTAATACACTTTAACTTATAATTAAGTAGTAAATAAGAGAGATTAAGACTCTATAATACTAAGTTTATATAAACCTACTACTACTATTCTAGTTAGCCCCCTAGTAAATGCCCCTATTTAACCCCTAGTATTAGACCTATACCCTCCTATATAATATACTACCCTTACTATATTACTTACTATATAATAACTATATTAAAAACTAATCCCTATAGGTAATCTATATAATAGTAATAAGACTATATTTACTATATAGAGGTTCCTTATATAATATAAGTTAGAAGTAAATAAGGACTTTATTAAAGGTAATAAGGACTAATAGATATTTATTTACTAAAACTTAGCGCTAAAGGTCTAGTCCTATATAGCTATATACTTTAAGGTAGGTTACTTATATAACTACTCTTTTATTAGCTTTCTTAGCTACCTAGAAAGTATATTCTCTAACCCTTATAGATAGGAGATAGCCCTTATAGAACTTAACTAGATTAAGTAAGGGTTTAAGGAGTTATTTACTATATTCTTTATTTACTTTAAATAGAAACTCTTTATAGTAAGGGGAGGATAGTAAGTAAGTAATATTAAGCTAGTAAAGTTATAATATGCTTTTAATAAGTAACTAAGAGAGGTTAGTATTAGTAAAGGAATTAGTTATATAGATTACCCTTTTATAGTCTTATAATACTATAGTATTATAGTTAATATTAAGGCCTTAGCCTTAGAGAATAAGTATTAAACCTAATATAAACCCTAACTAGTATAACCTATACCCTAATAAACTAACTAAGATAGTAACACACTAATAACTAGAGTCTAGGCTATATTAACCTACTCTAGTAAATAAGCTAATATAGAGAGGAAAGGAAGCCCTAAAAGACTAATAGTAGGAGGCTAAGGGCCTAATAGGTTATAATAGATAAAATAATAAGATACTATAAGGAGGAATACTACTTATATTATAGCTTAATAAAATACTAGATTTAAGAGTATACCCTCCTTCCCACTTACTAACCTTATCTAAAGATTACTATTAATATATATAAGGTAAATAAGGAGAGTACTAATAAGGAGGTTAATACTTAACCCTAGGAAAATAAGTAACCCCTAAGTAAAGTCTTATATAGGGGTATAAAGGCTAGTTATTACCTATAGATAAGAATAAGTATAGCTAGTGTATAGATATAGAGGAAAATATAGATTACTATATAGATTAACTACTATTTTTAGTTTCTATACTCTTTAATATATATTTATACCTTAATATCTAAATTAATAGTAAGTATAATTACTATAGTGCTATTAGTAAATTAGTAGTATAATAACTAGGCCTAGAGCTTATATAATTACTAAAGCAGAGATAGGTCTATATAGTAGTAAAAATAAGAAGAAGGGGGTTTATACCTAGGAAAATATATCTTTAATTATATATATAGTATATATAAGGATTAATATTAATAGGTAGGAGTTATTAGTATATCTATATATTATATTAGGTCTTACTTAAGATATAATCTTTAGGATACTATAGTTAGAATAGTAAGATATTATTATTTATATAGCTAAGTAATAGTTAGTAATTAGGGTAGCTAAGGGTCTATGTGTTTCTAAGGCTATAGAATATAGTATAAGTAAACTAGTTTAGGGAATTATTAAGTCCTTATATATAATAAAAGCCTAATAAGCCTAATATAAGAAGGATATAACTATAAGGTTTATTACTATAAGTCTAAAGGAAATTACTATAGTGCTATAGGTTACTACCCTAAAGTTAAAACCTATCTATACTAATACTTTAATATTACTAGATAAACTAGTAGACTTTAAGGACCTATTTAATAAAGCAAAAGCAAATAGCTTATCTTCTTATAGGGGGTCTCTTAATTACTATATATATATATATAAGAACCTAGATAGGTCTAAACTAGCACTTCTATAGGGTTTATTATATAATATACTAAGGGACTAACTCTTAGAGATTAGACACTAGATTATAGACTTAATAAATAAGGGATAGATTTAAGCAAGCTCCTTATTAGTAGTAGCCCCTATTCTTCTAGTTAAGAAGGCTAGAGATAGTTAGCGTTTTTATATAGACTATTACGTACTTAATAAGATAATAGCCTAGGATTATTACCCTCTCCTATTAATTAAGAAAATGCTATACTTACTCTCCTAAGTATAATAGTTTATAAAGGTTAATATTTATATAGTATTCTATAAACTATAGATAGCTAAAGGTAAGGAGCACTTAATAGCGTTTTAAACTAGGTTTAGGCTATTTAAATAGCTAGTCTACCTATTTAGCCTAGTAAAAGCACTAGCTACCTTTTAATATTATATTAATAAGTCCTTAGGGGATATATTAGGGGATTTTATTATAGTATATTTAGATAATATCTTAGTCTATTTAGGGGGATTAAAGAAAGACTATATAGCTAAGGTTTAGCTAATATTAGGCTAATTAAGGGTAGTAGGCCTTTACTTAGATCTTAATAAGTCTATGTTTACTATAAAGGAGGTCTAGTACCTAGGCTATATTATTATAGTAGGTTACTTTATTTGCCCTAATCCTATAAAGGTTATAGTTATTAGGGAATAAGTAGCCCCTATAAAGTTATAGGGGGTTTATAGTTTCCTTAGGTTTATAAATTTTTACTATAATTTTATCTAGGATTTTTTAGAGCTAGCTACTTTACTTATATGCCTTACTAAGAGGGATATCCTGTTTTAATAAGGAGCTAAGGAAAACACTGCCTTTAAAAGGCTTAAAGAGGCTTTTATTAAATACCTAGTCCTAGTATAGTAAGACCTAGTGTTACGTGGCAGAATGCCTAGAAGCGGAAGGGACCCTTACAGGGCTAGATTTAGCAACCTAGAGTAGGGGACAACTTAATTCTTATAACATACTTTACTCCTAATAGTAACTTTCCTAAAGTAAACTTAGTATAATTCATAACCTATTGAATCCATTAGCCCCTCTAATGGATTTAACCCTTACGTGCCAAATTAGCATGTAATAAGTGGTAGTAATTAGAGATTCTTTCGTTACGCACCTCTGGTTATCTAAGAACAATAGCCTTATGTCTAAAACTAACTATTTACAACGCTAATTTAACCCCCTTTTAAACTTTCTAGTAAATAAGACTAAATTATAACTTATTTACTAATTTAGAGCTTTTAATAGTACTAATCTAGAATTTAAACATTAGAAACAAAAACTTATTAGAATTAATAAATAAGAGGATTTAAATAAGCTTACCTAGTACGAATTTATTAATAGAATAGTAATAAGACACAAATAGCTAGTATACTAGGAACCTCCTATTTATTAGAACACTATAGATTTATAAACCATATGCCTTATATAGAATTAAGTTAAGTCCTATATTATAAAAGCTAAATCTAAGGGATTTCTTTATAAATCTAGTTAATCTAAAGGTAGTAAGGAGTCTAAGAAAAGGTCTAAGAGTACTACTAGTCTAGTTAGTAATGCTAACACCACTAAGACTAGGAATAGCATAGAGAAGGGCAAAATTAATAAAGAAAAGGGGATTAAAAACTACCCTAAAAACAACACTACTACTTAATATCTATAACCCCTAACTACTTATTAAAATTAGACCTAGGAGACCTATAGCTAGGACTATTAGGAAGTACACTAGGTTTAAGGGAACTTTACGCTAAGCTAGCTAAATCTAATATAGCTAGGATCCTTTAGGAAGTAATTAGTTAATAATAGCTTATATAGTGGGTAATAATAGAAGAAGTAGCAATAGGAATAGAGCAGTTAGTAATAAAACTAATAACTAAAATTAGGAGCTTATAAAGTGTAGGAGCCTTAGTAAGGTTAATACTATAACTATAGAATATAACTTAGGGAATAGTATATCTACCTATAGACTAGGGGTAGTATAATAGTAATCTATATGCTAACCTAAACTAAATAGTACTAATAGCATAACTAATACCACTGCAATATTAGTAGGGATACCTATAACCTTAGTAGTACCCTTACTAAGGTTATCTATAAGGACAATACCCTCTAAACTAGGAATAGTATATAGATCTAAGTATTTAAGGTAAGATAGATTTAGCAATAGATTAGGACTAGAATCCTTAACGCGTAAACGCAATAGAGCAATAGGCAGATTTAACGTGGAAAATCATAGATATTAGACACTTTAAGCCTTAATATAAGCCTAAGGAAGCTAGTAATAATCTTATTATATATAATAGAAAGTAGACTATTTTTTATAACATTAAATTATAGATATAGGCGGTTAAAGATTACTTATATTACGCTAGTCCTAGCTAATAAGATATTATTTAGAAGAAAGTCTAGACACTATTCTAAGGAGATGCAATAGTATAGTATAGGCAATATCTTAATTTAGGAGAAAGGAACGCTATATTTAGCAGAATATTAACTATATTTATAGTAGTTAGAAAGGAATTCAGTATTTAAGTCTAGGATATAATAGCATAGCTTAATAAGGCTAAATACATAAGAGAGGATATTATAAAGGAGGTATCTTTTTATGAATTTATATTAAAAATTTTCTAGTATACTAGAGCGAATGGCAAGATAATAGACTATTAGCTATTATTACACCTGCGTTATAAACTCTACCTAGGATTATATTAAATGTGTCTAATGCTAATAAAAGAGGATATAAGATTAGCATATATTATAATAGTAGATAATAAGAGACGCAACTTATATAACTACCTATGTAATAAGGGTTATACTATAAATAGAAAAGGTAAAGGCAAAACTAAGGTCTATTTCTAATAAGAGGAATCTAGCAGTGATTTAGAAGGGGAAGCAAAAGGAGCCTAAGCTAATTAGAATAGGCTATTTAATACGTAATTCCCTCTAGGAAGTTAATAGTATAGATAGGATAATTAAAATACATAAAGATTTTTAGGTGGTTTTTAGCTAAGGTTATACTAGTAAAATTAGCCCTTTAAGTAGTAAAACTAGAAACCTTAGTAGAATAAATCATAGTAAGAAGATAAAGTAAGGAATTGCCCTAGACCTAGTTAAAATAGGTAGGAAAATCTACTAAACTAACTAGATAAACAATAATATTAGGAGACTTTATTATTAGGGCAGGCAAGCTAATTGTGGCAGCTAAGGCAGTTTTAGTATTAGGAGAAAATACCTATAAAGAAAAAGGAATATACATATATTATAGTATATAAGGATAACTCTAACGTAGAATAGCATAAAACCTATCTTAAAGACTATAGATACTATATAGTAGAAGAAGGGGAGGTTTTAGAAGATAATAATAAGGAAAGCTAAGGTTAAGATTTGAATTTTATAGAGATATATTTCGTTAAAAATAATAGAAAGAAAGTTAAGAAACCCACTATAGAGACAGGTCTAGCTAGACCTAGATAACTAAGCCTAGGATAGGTTATTAAGGCTATAGTAAGACTGTAAGAGGTAGAGTATAATAGGAAAAAGGCAAACACTTTCCTTAAAATTCTAATTAAATTTAATAATAAAGGCAAGAGCTACTAAGTCTATCTTAACATAGGAATGTTATTAATCTTAGCAAATAAGGCATGGCTATAGTAGTATAGAGCAAACGTAAAATAGGGAATATAGGAACTAAAGCTAGTCTTAGGAGTCTAGTCTTTCTTTTTTATTACTAAAACCACTACTTTTAACTTTTATATCCCTAGGATAGCGTATAGAACTAAGATAACCAGACATTTTACGGTAATAGTAAATATAATGCTAAATCTAGGGCCTAAATTGCTACTTAGTACGAATTTCCTATATAATTTTAGGGTAAAAATTAATTTTATATAACCTAAGGTAGTATTTAGATTAGTATATAGCATAATAGTGTAGGCAGAAATATTTTAACTAGTAAGCAAAGTTCCTTACTAATAAGTAATTATAGTATAGATAGTAATAATTCCCCTAAAGGCATAGTTATATATACTAGTCACCTAGAAGGCAGGACAGAAGAATTAGGAAATAAGCGTTTATTACGTATTATTATGTTTAATATTTCTCCTAGACGCACTCTTATGTAAATCTAGCTAGGGATAGATAGTTACTTATAACCTAACTAATAAAACCATTACTATTTCTAAGCACTAGAAGGTTATATATCTAATAGTAGCTAGGGAGGTTACTATAAACTATATAATTAATAACCTATTCGCATATTATGCCTTTTTTAGTAAAGATATTATAGAAAAGAGTAAAGAGAAGGCTAAAACCAATAAGAAAACTAAAGGAGAGGAAGATAACCTTAATCTAAAGAAAGTTAACATAGGAGTACTCTCTTATAGAATCTTATATCCTAAGGAAATTCTATTTATAACTAATTAATTTAGGGTATAGGTAGCTAATATTAATAAAGAGGCTGCAAATAAACTCGTTAAGTTAACGGACAAATATAACATCTACCGCAATAGGGGTATTATGCTAATGCTAGAAGACTAGAAAATAAGAATTAATCTTATAGAGGGATAGTAGTATTAAATAAGGCTAATTAGGCCTTATAAACTTAGAAAATAGAATGCTAATAAACTTAACAAAGTATATAACAAACTCTATATAAAAAGGAAGATATTATATCTAGATAAACTAGTAGTAATTATATACCTAGCGTTTATAGTCTAGCAAGAGACTAGCTAAGAGAGGAAAGGAAGAGTTATAGTTAATATAAGACTACTAAATAATATAGTAATACTAGATATATACCCTTTACCTAACTAAAGTAACATTATAAACAACACCCACGGCAAGAAAGTGATTTCTCTTTTAATAAAACCGGTTTTTTCCATTAATTACCTATTTAATAAGACTATTAAGCGCGCATAGTGGTAATATTAAATAGAGGTCTAGAAGCGTTAAATGTGGCACTAATAGGGTTTAAAAACTCTCTAGCTTTTGCCTAAAGATTTATAGATAGACTATTCTAGAAGCATAAATACTTTATTTAGGTATATATTAATAATATTATTGTGTTTTTAGATAATTTAGAAGAGCATTTAAGCTATCTTAAAATAGTTCTTAAAATCCTTAAGGAGAATAGATTAATAATTACCATAAAAAAGTCATTTATTAGCTACCCTGCTATTTAGTTGCTAGGATTTATTATTAATAGTAATAGAATTATAAATACTAATAATTAGCTTAAAGCGTTTTAAAAGATAATATTTCTAAGTAATTTATTAAGTCTTAAGACTTTTATTAGAATAGCTAGATTTCTATGTAATAGAATCCTATAGTTTAATATACAAATCTAACTATTATAGGCATAAAAAATAGCATTATTACGCGAATTTTAAGAAAAGGATAAAAAGATTACTAGTATCTTAAAGCTAATATAAAAGAGAAAAACGTAACTAAAGACGTTTTTGCTAACTAGAGATAAGGAAAAGGCGTTTAAAGATATTAAGATATTTTTAAGTAAGAAACAAACTTTATAGCACTATAACCTAAAGAAGCTACTATTCTTTAAAATTAATGCTTATAAAGAGGGATTTAGTCTATATATTTTCTAGCTATAAGAAGAATAGGATAGTTAAAGCATTCCTAGGAGGGAGATTAAAAATAACTAGATATAGCTAATTCTATTCCTTTCTAGAGTAATATTAAGCATTAAAAAACAATATAGTTTAACAGAGGCGGAGGTAGCTGCGATTACATAGAGCGTTAGAAAGCTCTAAAAGATAGTATAATCTAATAACGCTATAGTTAATATATTAACTAACTATTCTCTAGTAAAGGGCATTATTAAATATACCTTGTTATTAATAATAGACCTTAATAAGGCTAATTTAAAACTAGCTAAAGTTGCGAATTATTTATTATAATTTAGCCTAAAGGTAATATATATACTAGGAGTGTTAAATGTGGTTCTAGACACGCTCTCTAGATTACTAGTAGAGGTAACCTATAGGGAAGTAGCGTAGAAAAGCTAATATAATAAGTTAGATGCTAGTGTATATTTTAGCAAAGAATATATTATAATCGCAATTATAGATAATAAACTTAAGGCTAGAATTATTAAGGGGTACTAATCTAATCATAAGTTTAGCCAAATTATCGCATTAATAAAAGCCTACTAAGAAAGACAAGCAGTAAAGAACGCTAGAACTAGATCAAAGATCCCTCTATATAGCTAGGATTTGCGCGAGGATGGATTATTATACTACTATAGTAGGGATAGATTTTTCCGCCTATATATTCTAATAGTAAAGGTTAAATTTATACTATAATTAGTATATAATAAACAGTAACACTTTAGAATTATAAGGATAGTAGTAAAATTATAGTTAGTCTATTTTACACGAATAAGTTAACGTATTTACAATTATATAGCCTATTATATGGTGTGTTAGGAGAATGCAATTAATTATACAAAGCCCCTAGGGGAAATGCGGCCCTTATAGTTAAAACTAACGCCTTTTTATACAATTTCCCTTAATTTTATAATAGATATGCTAGAGGTCTTATTAGCAAATACTATATAGCAAATAGAAGGGTATATAATATATAACTTACTATGCCCTATAAACTGCCTTTTTAGCAAGAGAACGTTATTAATACCTAGATATACTACATATCCCACGGAAATCTAGGTAGAATTACTTCTTTAGGCACTATACATTATAGATTAGGGGTTACTAAGATAGATTATAAGTAATAGAGACCTAAAGTTTATATCTAATATATAGAAAGCTATATTTAAGCAAGTAGGGGTAAAACTCCTTATAAGTACTATGTATTATCCCTAGATAGATAGAACGGCTAAAAGAAAGAACTAAACAGTAATAATTGCAATACAGTATCACATAGTAATAGACCTAAATACAATATAGACATCGCTATTACTAGCATTATAACACTAACTAAATAACACTATAGCAACAAGTACTAGCTAGGTACCTAATAAGCTATTATATAGATTTTAGCCTTTAAGTATTATTAACCTTCTTTTACCTAATAATATAACTAACGCAGGGACTAGCATAAATAACATTATAGTACTATAGAAACTATATTAGCATAAAGCTTAATTAGCAATTATAATAGTAGCTACACTAGCGAAAATTCAGTATAATAACCACTATAAACTAGTTAATATTAACAAAGGTAATATAGTCTACCTACAATTATATAAGGGATATAAACTACCTAGCAAGCTAAAGAAAAAATAGTCCCCACAAAAGGCAGGTCCTTATAAGGTGCTAGAGAAGGTAAATCTATTAGCTTATTAGTTAGAATTCCTACTAAATTCGTAAGTGTATCTAGTGGTATTAGCAGCATAGCTATAGAAGCTAGTATAAGGAAGGGATCTATTTAAGAGGGAAGAACTAGCTTCGCCACTAATTTTATTTAATAATCTAGAGGAAATAGATTATTAGGAAATTAAGCAAATCTATAATTATTAGGTTAAAATTTTAAAGCGGAAAAACAAGGTAGTAAGAGTGGAGTTTCTTGTTAGATAGAAAGGATATACTGCTAAAGATAACTAATAGGTAGCTAAAAATAAGATGTGGATTAATGTGTCTAAAATAGGTGCCTCTTATAGGAGGGTTAGGACTATATCCTATACCCTATTTAAATTCCAAATGTACATAATAATAATATTATTATAGCTAATATTAAATAAATTAAACTAACGCTCTTGTTCAAGTTAATTAATTTACTTATATAACTTTGAATAATTTTACTATGATTTGGAAATAAATTATCGAGAAATTTTAATTTTGATTCATAGCTTTCGCCCGTAAAAAAATATCTAAAAATAATCTGGATTATTATTATTACAATCAATATTAAAGATATTTTACTAAGTGTATTTATACATCATAGTAATATTTCTAAAGGACTATTATAATCTATATTTGTGCTGCGCAAGCTAAAGCTATCCATGAATTTTTTTATATCATGATTTTTTAATAGATCACTAGTTATATTTATACTAGACAGATTATCAGCATTATTTGAATGTTGTTTTAATCTTGCAGCTGCATGTGTTTGAGCATTAATAGCACTACCGCCTACATGTAAAACTGCTCCTGCTAATCCTCCTGCCATAATAATTCCAGCTTTTTGTACAGGAGGTAAAGTAGTTTTTGCCACACCCTTAGAAATACTTCCTGCTATAGCTCCTACTGTAGCTGCGAATCCTGCATTTGAACCTAAACTATATATTCCTTCAGCTACTTCCGCGGCAGCCTCTTTATTTAAAACTACTTTACCTTATATACTATTCTATAAGCCTTATAGCCTTATAGAGGAATTATACTATTTATAATAAGGAGCTTCTAGCTATTATCTCTTATCTTAAGGTATAGTTAGTAAAACTATAGGGAGTGTCCTACCTATTTATAATCTATATAGATTATAAGAATTTAGAATACTTTATAATACCTTAGCTAATATTAGAATAGTAAGCCTAGTAGGCGAATATACTTACTTTATTTAACTTTTACCTCTAATATAGGCTTAGCATATAGGCTTACTACCTAGATACTCTTTTATAAAGGGACTAGAATAGGTTAGGACTTAGCATAAGAATAGGATAAATACTATAGCCTATTACTATTTTAAAACTCTTATAGTTACTATTAGAGTTAGGGGTAGGTTATAGCTAGAGTTTACTATTATTATATATAGTACTACTACTAACTAGAGAAGCTCTCTTTACTATAAGGCACCTATAGACTTTATAGAATTAGGTAGTTTAATTAGACCTAATATACTATATCTAGCTTTAGGTAATTTAAGAAGGGGTAAGGAAGTTTCTACTAGAAGTAATAATAAGGGAATAGGTTATAGATTACTTACTAAGTGCTTATAGAGTGCTCTAGTTTTAGGGCTAGACCTAGGTCCTAGCCTAGAAACCTCTTATAATAATGCTTATCTAATAATATTATAATTCACTAGTAGTAAGGCACCTAGGATATAATATAATATTTTAGATCTTATAGCGGTAGTTTTATTAGAATAGAATATTATAGGATATTATAAGGTTTATCTATAACTACTACTACTTTAGTAGTTATAAAAGTTATTAATAATATTAGGGCTTATTAAAACTATTACTAATCCCTAACTAGTTCTAGTTATAAATCTTTATTAACTTTATAATAAACTTACTAGTATTATCCCTAGAATAGCCCTAGTTCCTTATAGTTATTACTAATAAGCTTTCTAAGTTTATTTAATTAGAGGTAATAACCTTTATTATAGCTAAGGAGTGTATAAAATAGTTTAAGATAGTATAGTAGAGATTTTAAGGTTTTCCTTAGTTAATTATTATAGACTAAGGGTTAGATTAGTTAGGAAACTTCTAGATAATATTATGCTTAAGAGTTAGGATTAACTAACTCCTTTTTACATTATATTACCTATAGATAGATAGTAGTATAGAATAGGTAAACTAGGAGGTATAAGTAATACTATATATATTTATCTCCTTCTTATAGTATAATTAGCCTAAATACTTAGTTACTTATTAGCTTATAATTAATAATAGGATATCCTTAGTTATAGGGGTAAGTCCTAATAGATTACTATATAGCTATAATTTAAAACCTATTTAGTTATAACTAGACCTAGTACTATTAACTATAATCTCTAAGGGAAGAGTAATTTAGTTCCTAGAATACCTCTAGGAGAGGACTTATTTAGCTTAGGCTATAATAGCATATATATAATAATATTAATAAGATATAATATTAGTATTATATTACCTAGTAAAACGTTTTTAGGTTAGGGATAAAGTATAGCTTTTACTTAGGAATATTAAAACTAATTACCCTTTATAGAAGCTTAATTAAATTACTATAAAATATACTATTATAGAAGTCCTAATACTACTTATAGTCTAATTAGATATACTAAGAGATATTTACCTAGTCTTCTATATAAATCTTATAGAGTAAGTAGTAATAAACCCCCTTCTAAGTTAGAAGCTCTAAGACTTTAGACTAGATCTAGAATAGATATTATTAGAGAATAATAATAAACTTATTAAGGAATACTATATAGAGTAAATCCTTATAGCCTAGAATACACTAGGTAAAGGTAATAAATATAATATACTAGTTAAATAGGTAGGTTACTTATAACTAATATAGGAACTACTAGAGAATATAGTAAATATATAGGTACTAGATAACTTTAAATAGAAATAGGGGGATATATAATATAATAATAAACTAAGTTAATTAAGTAAAAGTTATTTACTAAGAGAGACTATATATAGGACTAGGGGTATACTTATATTACTACCTATAATAAATTATTTAGTGTAACTAAGATATGCTCTTACTATAGCTATTTTAGCTACTAAATCCTTATTAATCTTACTAAAGGTACTATTAAACTCTATTTTACTCCTATTAATAGGGGTAATATATTAAAAAGGGGATAAACTATATCTAGCTTAGGGGTAATAGATATCTATATAGTAGTTATTATAGCTTTATCCCTAATGCTAAATAATAGGAGAGATATATTACCTAGAGGGTAGAAGATAGGAGTATATAGGTAAGGGCTTAGTTTCTATATAACTACTAGAGGTAATAGGAAGATATTTAGACTTAGTATAAGGGTAACTAGTTTTATTAGGGAGGATAAGCTATATTTAATATAGATTAGTAAGGGGGATACTAGAAAAGCACTAGGATTAATACTAATAGTAATAAGAAGGTAATTTATTATATAGCTTAATATATTAAGGATTAGTCTTAGGACTAATATAGTAATAACTAAGGGAGAGCACGCTAATTATAGTAGTAAAATACTTATAGAAATCCTATTATATA
Organism: Epichloe scottii; assembly: GCA_021950295.1. NCBI lineage: Eukaryota > Fungi > Ascomycota > Sordariomycetes > Hypocreales > Clavicipitaceae > Epichloe > Epichloe scottii. Next base: position 2,979,668 of record CP083247.1, on the reverse strand, counting down.
GTAACTATACTATTTATAAGCTACTAGTTTTACTAAAATAAGGCACTAGTAACTTAGTATAGTAAGTTATTTATTTTATAACTAGCTAAGGGATTATTACTAATAAAGGGGATAATATTAAGTCTAGTTATATTTAAGGTAGGAGTATTAGTTAAGGGGGATAGCCTAAGGGCTAAATAGATAAGTACTAGATTAAACTAGGCCTAATTAAGGAGAGTGTTCTAGTAGGTAATAAGGGACTAGTATTTCTAGGATAAAATAGGTAATTTTTGCTTTATAGTTACTAACTTAGTAATACTAGGTTCTATAATATACTAGCCTATAGTAATTTTAGCTTTAAGATCTTTTAGGGTATAATAGAGGTAAGGGTTAGTAAATAGGTACCTAGTTAGCTAGATATAGGTAATATAATTATATTAATAAGGAGGGTAAGACTTACTACTCTTAGGTAGGTAATAGTCTATAATACCTATAGTTAGGGCCTATTTTATATAGGGACTATAGGGATAAAAAACTAAGGTAAGCATAGTATATTACTTATTATCTAAGTTACCTTTTAAAAGATATTTGCCTATAGAATAGGTAAGAGGTATAGTAAGTATAGTAAGGCTATAGGGAGAAGGATTATAAGGGTATAGTATATTAATAAGCATTTATATAGGATATAATTAAAGTTTAATAAGTGTGAGGCCCCGCTCCTAACACGGGTGCACCCCGCGACACACCATGCCCTAGGGCTAGGTCCACGTGACACTAGCAAACCACTAGCTATAAGATAGCGGTCTGCACACACTACACACTTAGACCTAGTAAGCTTTAGTTAATATATAGAGTGCCCTATACCTCTTACCTAGCTATCCCCTTATTCTTATAATTCTAAAGCTTTAATACTAGCTACCTAAGAGTAATATAGGGGAAGAACTATGTAATCTAATAGGGTAATACTAGCAAATAACTAAGACTAACCTTCTAAGGGTAATAGCACTATAGCTATAGGTATAACCTTTACCCCTAGCATTACTAATACCCTAACTAAAGGAGGGGAAACCCCTTTAGACCTCTTACCCTTACTACCTATTAAGTAGTAATAGTAGAATAAATTACCTAGCTAGAAGAACTAAAGAAGCTATAAGATAAGGAATAAGAACTTATTAAGTTACTCTATCTAAATATAGGGAAAGGATAAGCAAAAAGGCTATAAAGGTTAAGCTTATCCTTAAGTAAGAGTAATAAGAAAGTTAAAGTCTAGAATATTATTAAGCTTACCTACCCTACTAACCTATAGAAATATAAGATATAGATTAATAACCTTAACTATGCCTTTAATAGAGTAAGATATAAGTATATATATAATTACTAAAAGATTCTCTTTATACTTAACTATATATATACTAATTATAGGGTAAGATAGGACTAATACCTTAAGAAATAGCTAGCTAGTAGCTATAAAGAACTTAAAGATAACTAGAATAAATTCTAGACTTAGACACTTATACTACTTAGAGACTCTATAAACTATAATATATAGATTACTAAGTAATTAGAAAATATAAAGTAATATAAGGGCTAGAGCCCTATTAAGTTTAGTATTTACTTAGATTTACTAGAGAAATACCTAGAAAAAGCCTCTAAAAGTCCTATATACTTATATTCTTTATAAAACTACTCCCTAACCTATAGAACTATATTAACCTATATACCTTTATTATTAGAAAGACTAGAGAGGAGGTTATATAACTTACCTAGTGGTTCTAGGAGGTAATACTAAGGAGTAAGTAAAGATATAAGTATTCTAAGGATAAGGGGTTTTCTAAGAACCCCTAATGCTATAGATATTACTCCCTATATAGCTATAGACCTAATAGAGATTAAAAAGATAAAGAGAAAGAAAAACCCTAGCTATAGCTCTAAATAATAAGGAAGTTAGAGGGAAAAGATATTACTATAACTATAATAGCACTAAATATATAATATACTTTTATAATAAGCTAAAAAGGGAGTATAGAAGGGATAAGGGAAACTACTAGAGGTAGAAATAAATGCCCTTACTTCTATCTCCTAAGCTAAGGTGCTAGTAGGGTATTACTTCTATATACTAGTTACTATTTATAGGTATAAAGACATTTAAATAGTAGCGGATCTAGATAGTTATGCTAAGGTTAATATTATTAGTGCTAAATTTATAAAAACCTATAAGCTAGATAAGGCTAAGATTACTATGCCTATCCTTAAGGTAATAGGGGCCCTTATAGTTCCCTAATATAGTATCTATAAGATACCTATTATAATTAAAGATTTAAGAAAGGAAGAAAAGAATCTTAAGCTACTATATATAGCTATAGATAGAGACCTAAGAGTAGGGGAAGTCCTATATTAATTAGAATATATACACTAGTAGAAGAGTATATATACCTTTATTTATACTTATAAGAATAGTGGTTTAAGAAAAAAGGAAAGCCTTTTTATTAATAACTCCCTATAAATTCACTAAAGTAATATATAATAAGATAATTATATATGCTATTATAGGAGTTATAGAGGATAAGTTTATTACCCTTAAAGATAATAAGGAGGTAAAAGCCTATAGAATAGTTAGTAATATCCCTAAAGAACTATATAAGTTTAAAGATATATTTATATTAGATAAGGTAGGAAGCCTCTTATTAAGAAAGTTAATAGACTATATAATTAATTTAGTACCTAATACTACGCTACTATATAGACCTATTTACCCTCTCTCCTAAAGTAAACTATAGGAACTCTAAGAGTATATTAAGGATAACCTAGTAAAGGGCTAGATAAGACCTTTAAAGAGTCTTATAGGGATGCTAATCCTATTTATACTAAAGAAGGATAGAACACTCTAACTATATATAGATTATTAGGGACTTAATAGGGTTATATAGAAGAATTACTATACTCTCCCCTAATTTTAGAGATCTTAGATTAATACTAAGGGGCTTACTTCTTCTTAAAAATTAATATTAAAGATACTTACTACTAAATCTATATTAAAGGGGGTAATAAATAGAAGACTACCTTCTATACACACTATAGGCACTATAAATATCTTATTATGCCTTTTAGGCTAATAAATACCCTAGCTACCTTTTAAAGTTATATCTATAAAGCGCTTTAGGGGTTAGTTAATATAATTTATATAGTATATCTAGATAATATCCTTATCTTCTTAAAAACGTAGGAGAAGCACACTATATATATTAAGGAAGTCCTAGAGTATATATAACTAGCGGAGCTATATACTAAGCCCTCTAAGTGCTTCTTTTATTAGGAATCTATAGAGTTCCTTAGGTTTATCCTATTAGTTAATAGGATTTTAATAGATATAAGCTAAGTTAATATAATTTAGGACTAGAAGAAGCTAATAAGCTTTAAGGATATATAGTTATTCCTTAGGTTCTATAACTTCTACTAATAGTTTATTTATAGATACTCTAGGATTATAGTACCCCTATATATATTAATAAAAGGTAGTTAAAATAGTATTTAGACTAGGAAGTTTATATTTAAAGTAAAGGAATAGCTAGTATTTAACTAGCTAAAGGATATATTCTAGTAAGTGCCTTTGCTTTATTATTATAACCTAAGTTAACTAGTATACGTTAAGATAGATACTTTAATCTTTATAATAGTAGGGATCCTATCCTAGTAAGATAATAAGGGCTATTAGTATTTAGTAGCCTTTTGGTTAAGGAAGTTTATAGATACTAAATATAACTATAGTATAGCTAATTAAGAGCTACTTACTATAGTAAAGTTATTTAAACACTAGTAATACTATATTAAAGGTATAGTAAGCCTAGTAGAGGTTCTATTAGATTACTATAATCTATAAACCTTTATAAAGTAGCTAAAGTTAAATAGGAGGTAAGCAAGATAGTGTATATTTCTCTACCCCTTCTACTTTATAATTAAGCATAGACTAGGGAAAAGTAACCCTATAGATACACTATTAAGAAGGTCTAATTATAAGGGTAAACCTATTATAAATAGGGCGCTCCTACTAGAACTTTAGAGGAAGATAGTAACTACTAAAGAACTAGTAGAAGAGATACTAATATATTAAGGAAGATATAGTAAGATACCTTTAGGGAAGGAAAATATCCTAGTCTTATAAGAGAAGTAACCTAGTAAAATGCCTTTAGGGAAGGAAAATATCCTAGTTATAAGAGAGAAACCTATAGAGGCTAGAGTAGCCTAGTTAGATAGTGCTATAAAGCATATAGGCTAGTTAGCTACTAAGGATCTAGTAAAAGATTAGCTAAATAAGGGTAATTTTAAGGAGAAAGTAGTATGTATTTAAGGCATTAATATATAAGAGATTTAGGGGCTATTATATTACTAGATCCTTACTAATCTAAGCTAAATAAACCTCTAGTATAATTACTATAGAAGGCATAAGACTAAGATCTAGATCTATAAAGGTAAAGTAGTAAGGTAGACTCCCTAGTAAAAGGAAAGGGAAAAGCTAGTCTATAGTTATATAGTAAGAAGGGCCTTCTAATATACTAAGACTAGGTAGTTATTCCCTAGAAGCCTATCTTATAATAGGAGCTCCTATAACTATACTATAATAATTTACTAGTAGGTTACTTTAGGACTAAATATACTCTTAAGCTCTTAAAGCGCTACTTCTAGTAGCTAGTAATAAGCAAGTCTATGTTAGACTATATTATAAGTTATAGTATATACTAATAGGTAGTAGCGTAAAGATATTACCTATATAGATCTCTTAAATCCCTACTAATACTAAGGTAACTATAGGTAGAAATCTTAATAGATTTTATTATAGGCTTACTTGCCTTATAGATAACTAATTAAGTAACTAATATAATCCTAGTAATTATAGACTAATTTACTAAGTACTCTGTTTTCCTCCTAGTATTAACTATAATTAATATAGCTAAACTAGTAGAGCTATTTTATTAAGAGATTAAATTATAATTTAGACCACTAGAAGGTATTATATTAGATAGAGGATCTATCTTTATAAGCTAGTTTTAGTTAGACTTATACTACCTATTCTACGTTAAATAAAGGCTATCTATAGTGTTTTACCCTTAAATAGATAGGTAAATAGAGCAAATAAACTAGGTACTTAAGCACTACCTTTAATGCTTTATTAGAGAGAATTAATAAATATAGCTAAAACTACTTCTAATAGCTTAATTTACTTATAATAATATAGTTAATAGAATAACTAGCTACTCCCTAAATTACACACTTATAGGCTATTTACCTAAGTTTCACCTAGCTCTTAAGGGTAAGATTACTAAAGGGAAGGTACTAGAAGTATATATATATATTATAAAGCTATATAAAGTTAGAAAATAACTTAAGTAAAGCTAGGGAAAAGCCACTAAAATATAGGTAAAGTACTATAACTAGCGCTACTAGCTATTAACCCTAAAAAGGGGACCTAGTACTTCTATTAGCTAAGAATATTAGACTTAAAGACACAAAATATAAGCTAATTACTAGGTTTATTTAGCTATTTTAAATACTTAATGCTATAGGAAAATAGGCTTACTAGCTTACACTACCTAAAAAATATAGTTAATTATATAATATCTTCTATATTAGCCTACTAGAGCTATAGAAACGCTAGGGAAACGTAGAGAATAAGAATATACTAATACTAGACCTTAAAGACAAAAATAATAAGTATAAAGTTAAAGAAGTTAAAAATTATAAAAAAACCTATAAAGGTAATAAATACCTAGTAAAATAGAAGGGCTAGCCTAGCAAATATAACTAGTAAATCCTAGTAGAGGATATAGAAGGCGCTTAATATATAATTTATATATATTACTAGATAAAAGGGAAGAAAGTTAGTAGTAAGATATAATAGAATTATAGGAAAAAAGACATAAGTTTACTATAGAAAAAGGCTAGTATCTCTAGCTACTATTAAAACTCTAATTAAGGGTCTAGGATAAACTACTAAAAAATAAAGAAAAGCTACCCTAAAGGAAGGGTAAAATAACTAGAAAACTCTTAGTAGTTATACCCCTATAGGTAAAAAGTATACTATTAATAAAGGTAAACTTAGCGCTATTCTTATTTACCTTAATTACCTTCTCTATAGTATAGTAAAACTAATATATTACTATAGCCTAGGCCATAGAGCCTAGGTTAGAGGGCTAGAGCTAAAGGACTATCTTTACCTCCTAGGCACTTATAATATCCTCTAGGTCTCCCTATAAAAGAGTTAGTAAAAGATTAGTAAAAATATAATAAAGAGTTATATATAAACTATAGCTAGGGGGCTAGAGTAGTAGAAACTATAGTAACTTAAAGTTACTAGTAGGAGACTATATACTACTAGTATATAATAGATATAGCCTATATAGAAATATAAGTAAAGAATAGGTAAATAGCTTATAGATTAATAGACCTAATATGCCTTTATAGTACCTATTAATCTAAAGGCTATATAGTATACTATATTAGTATAGTTAAACCCTATAACTAAACTATAGATACACTTAGTAAGCTATTAGTAAGTTACCTTTAAAAATACTAGGATACTCTTTTCTTCCCCTATATTAAAGGTAGTATCTATAAGGGCCTAGACCTATTTAAAAATAACTATTAGGTTAGTAAAATCTCTAGCTAGAGTTACTATAGCCTATATAGAAAAGTTAGTAATAAGAGACTATAAAGCATAGGAATAATAGGTAACTTACTATTTTATATATATTTCTATGCTTATTATACTATATATAATATTTAGAAAGCTTTATTTTAGCTATTACTATAACTAAAATATAAGGGAAACTATAGATAATTTATAGGAGTTTAATCTTAATTAGTAGGTTCTTTTTAAATTCTATATACCTAGTATATAGGTAATATATATATAAATAAAGGTAAAAGCAAATTACCTTTATAGTAATAGTAAAGAGGCAGTAAAAGGTAGGAGAAGGGCTAGTATAATTAAAGTTTAAAGATTAATTAAAAATAAACTAGCTTTATAAAGGAGAAAAGAAAGTAATATAATAGGGGATCCTAGGTAACTTTATACCTAAGCGCTATATATATTACTAGGAGATAATTACTAGTTATTATTATTATAATATTTTAATTTAGTAAGGTTATTATAACTACTAGATAGTAAATAGCTATATTATAGTAAATAAATCTAAAGCTATTTAGGAGCCTAGCTAAAAGTAGGGGGTAATTATAAGGCCCCACTCCTAATATAGGTGCACCCTATAACACACTATGCCCTAGGGCTAGGTCTATGTAACGCTAGCGAACCACTGGCTATAAGACAGCGGTCCGCACACACTATACACTTAGACCTAGCAAGCTTTAGTCAATATACAGAGTGCCCCATACCTCTTGCCTAGCTATCCCCTTGTTCTCATAATAAGGAGTAAGAAGAATCTAAGATAGGATTATAATATATATAAAGTAAAGTTAGGAAAAGGGAAGTTAGGGGGAAAGAAAAGGTAAGTAAAATGTTTTTATATATAATATAAAAGTAAAGGTAAGGTAATAAACTAGTAAGGGTAGGGTTAGGGGGTTATTATAATAACATAAGGGGCTAGTAAGGCTACGCGCAAGCCGCGTCACGTACGCTATATAATAATAATAACACAACGCAATAGGTAAAGACAACCCTATAACCTAACACTAGGATGTGTATAACACAGAGGCGTACTATATTTAAGTTAAGGGGAGTAAAGAGGGGATTACTTATATAAGGGATATTAACATTAGTAGAAGGGTAATAATATAGATAGGATAAGGGGGTAAGAAGGTTTTAAAGGGAATAGGGGATAATTTATACTCTTAGGAGATATTACTAGGATAGGTAAGTAAGGAGGTATATAAAGGGCTTAGGCTTTGCCTAAGTATTAGTTATAGCGTGGAAGGATAGGTGGCTAATAGGAACTAGCAAGGGTTTAGGAAGGAGGCTAATATAAGATAGCTAGGGGATATAAGGGGTATAAAGGGGGATGGACTAGCTCTCTTCCTTTCTTCCCTCCTTAAGTTTCTTAATATTATATTAACGCCTAACAGCAGTTGCCTAGGGGCCAGTCCATAACAATTTTAACTACCTTTTATTAACATATATAGGGGTACTATAATCCTAGAGTATCTATAAATAAACTATTAGTAAAAGTTATAAAACCTAAGAAATAACTATATATCCTTAAAGCTTATTAGCTCCTTCTAGTCCTAAATTATATTAACTTAACTTATATCTATTAAAATCCTATTAACTAATAGGATAAACCTAAGGAACTCTATAGATTCCTAATAGAAGGAGTACTTAGAGGGCTTAGTATATAGCTTTACTAGTTATATATGCTCTAGGACTTCCTTAATATATATAGTATACTTCTCCTATGTTTTTAAGAAGATAAGGATATTATCTAGATATACTATGTAAATTATATTAACTAGCCCCTAAAGCGCTTTATAGATATAACTTTAAAAGGTAGCTAGGGTATTTATTAGCCTAAAAGGCATAATAAGATATTTATAGTGCCTATAGTATATATAAAAGGCAGTCTTTTATTTATTACCCCCTTTAATATAGATTTAGTAGTAAGTATCTTTAATATTAATTTTTAAGAAGAAGTAAGCCCTTTAGTATTAATCTAAGATCTCTAAAATTAAGGGAGAGTATAGTAATTCTTCTATATAACCCTATTAAGTCCCTAATAATCTATATATAGTTAGAGTATTCTATCCTTCTTTAGTATAAATAGGATTAGTGCCCCTATAAGACTCTTTAAAGGTCTTATCTAGCCCTTTACTAGGTTATCCTTAATATACTCTTAGAGTTCCTATAGTTTACTTTAGGAGAGAGGGTAAATAGGTCTATATAGTAGTATAGTATTAGATACTAAATTAATTATATAGTTTATTAACTTTCTTAATAGTAAGCTTTCTATCTTATTTAATATAAATATATCTTTAAACTTATATAGTTCTTTAGGGATATTACTAACTATTCTATAGGCTTTTACCTCCTTATTATCTTTAAGGGTAATAAACTTATTCTCTATAACTCCTATAATAGTATATATAATTATCTTATTATATATTACTTTAGTAAACTTATAGGGAGTTATTAATAAAAAGGCTTTTTCTTTTTCTTAAATTACTATTCTTATAAGTATAAATAGAGATATATATACTCTTTTACTAGTATATATATTCTAATTAATATAGGACTTCCCCTTACTCTTAGGTTTTTATCTATAGCTATATATAGTAGCTTAAGATCCTTTTCTTTCTTTCTTAAATCTTTAATTATAATAGGTACCTTATAGATACTATATTAGGGAACTATAAGGGCCCTTATTACCTTAAGGATAGGTATAGTAATCTTAGCCCTATCTAGCTTATAGGTTTTTATAAATTTAGTACTAATAATATTAACCTTAGTATAACTATCTAGATTTACTACTATTTAAATGTCTTTATACCTATAAATAGTAACTAGTATATAGAAGTAATACCTTACTAGTACCTTAGCTTAGGAGATAAAAGTAAGGGTATTTACTTTTACCTCTAGTAGTTTCCTTAGTTCTTTTTATACTCTCTCTTTAGCTTATTATAAAAGTATACTATATATTTAGTATTATTATAGTTATAGTAATATCTTTTCTCTCTAACTTTCTTATTATTTAAAGCTATAGCTAGGGTTTTTTCTTTCTTTTTATCTTTTTAATCTCTATTAGGTCTATAACTATATAGGGAGTTATATCTATAGTATTAGGGGTTCTTAGAAAACCCCTTATTCTTAGAATACTTATATCTTTACTTACTCCTTAGTATTACCTCCTAAAACTACTAGGTAAGTTATATAACCTTCTCTCTAGTCTTTTTAATAATAGAGGTATATAAGTTAATATAGTTTTATAGGTTAGGGAGTAGTTTTATAAAGAATATAAGTATATAGGACTTTTAAAAGCTTTTTCTAGGTATTTCTCTAGTAAATCTAAGTAAATACTAAACTTAATAAGGCTCTAGCCCTTATATTACTTTATATTTTCTAATTACTTAGTAATTTATATATTATAGTTTATAGAGTCTCTAAGTAATATAAGTATCTAAGTCTAGAATTTATTCTAGTTATCTTTAAGTTTTTTATAGCTACTAGCTAACTATTCCTTAAGGTATTAGTCTTATCTTACCCTATAATTAGTATATATATAATTAAGTATAAAGAGAATCTTTTAGTAATTATATATATACTTATATCTTACTTTATTAAAGGTATAGTTAAGGTTATTAATTTATATCTTATATTTCTATAGGTTAGTAAGGTAGGTAAGCTTAGTAATATTCTAGACTTTAACTTCCTTATTACTTTTACTTAAGAATAAGCTTAACCTTTATAGCCTTTTTACTTATTCTTTCCCTATATTTAGATAAAGTAACTTAATAAGTTCTTATTCCTTATCTTATAGCTTCTTTAGTTCTTTTAGCTAGGTAATTTATTTTACTATTATTACTTAATAAGTAATAAGGGTAAGAGGTTTAAAGGGGTTTTCCTTCCTTTAGTTAGGGTATTAGTAATACTAGGGGTAAAGGTTATACCTATAGCTATAGTGCTATTACCCTTAGAAGGTTAGTCTTAGTTATTTACTAGCATTACCCTATTAGATTATATAGTTTTTCCCCTATATTACTCTTAGGTAGCTAGTATTAAAGCTTTAGAATTATAAAAATAAGGGGATAGCTAGGTAAGAGGTATAGGGCACTCTATATATTAACTAAAGCTTACTAAGTCTAAGTGTATAGTGTGTGTAAACTACTATCTTATAGCTAGTGGTTTACTAGTGTTACGTGAACCTAGCCCTAGGGTATAGTGTGTTATAGGGTGCACCCGTGTTAGAAGCGGGGCCTCACAAAGTTAAAACAAAAGTTTATAATTATAATAAAATAGTTATACAATAAAAAGATTTTTAATTAAATAAAGAAAAATTTCCTTTTACTTATAAAAAACTTAGAGACTAGAAACTAATCTTATTAACATATTAATCTTATTTATTTATAATAATAAATATTTTCTTTAGGGTAAATATTATACCTAAAGCTAAAAAAACCACTAAAATAATAATAAATCCTATAAAAAGGTTTTAGTAGTCTAGAGACCTTTATAAGATATAAAAAAAAATCTAATTATAAGTTAATAAGAAAATAGAAGATAATAAGTTAATAAGTATCTATAATTAGCTTAATATTCTAAATAAGCTAAAACTTTATGAATTTATATATAAATAAGTAAATTATAGTAAAAAAAGCGTATTTAGCGTATTTATAATTAGATCATTTAAAAAATCTATTATATAATAGATATATATAATACCCCACTTTTTTCTCCCCTAACAATACAATACAATACATCGAAGGGCTAAAAAATACAATAAATACAATACATGCAATGCTCTGACTAAACAAGACCCAAATGTCCGGAGAAAGCAACAGATATACCAATTATTATAAGATTAAATAATTTAATAGGTGGTATTAATTAGAAAGATAGGCTAATAATTCCTTTTTTATAAACACCATATAATTACTACTATATTAGACCGCGAAGCTAGGGTTAGATTAAAGAGCATGGATTAAGTTACCTAACCCTATAGGAGAGGAGGGTGTGGATAGTAGCTTAAATAACTAAGTACCTATACTATAAGGCATGTAATCTAGCTATATAAAAACATATTATGCATCTACTGAAGTTCCGGAAAATAACTAGTATAGTAGGTCCTAGTGTCTAAGCTGTCCGAGCGGTTAAGCGCTGTGACTATCGTGTGACGAGAGGTCTGACAGAGGTCATGCATTGCTTTTTGAAGACTCACAGAAGCACCCCAGCCGTTCGACACGGTGACTAGCTATCCACTACGCGGTGGGCCTGGACCGACCGCGTATTTGGCGCTGTTACTTGCTCTCGGCCCTAAACAGTTTCGTCCCTGTTGGCGTATTTTCTCGTCCGCAAAGAGGAACCTCCATCTGGCACAGTACGTGTTGCTAACCCTCAAATGTCAGTCAACGACGAGGACTGTCTCCCTCCGCCATCTCAATCCCATTTCTCCAAATTTGAAAATTTTACACCCAATGACGATGCGTCATTCGACCATGAATTTGCCCGCCTCGCGTCGTCCCAAAGCTGGGTGCCTGGCTCACAGGTATACACTCAGGAGCGCACCATTGCAATGCGCCAGGAGTTACAATTGCATTACTTTTCTCAATCGCGGCCGCTAGGCGATGTCAACCAAGACCTCACCGAGGAAGAGAAACTCAAGGGATATCAAGACCTATGCCGTGAGGTTCGTATACCTCCGAGCGACTCCATCGACGAATGCAAGAAGCATTTGAAAAACACGCTTGTTAATATTGTAGACCTGATTGATGCGCGACGGATGCGCAAGGAGGTCAAGGTCTGGCATGATTTCGAAGCCTTTCGCGACTACACTCTGCGGGATGAACACAGGGTCAGCATGGATGAAGCGAAGAAGGATGGAGGGTACTTGGCGTCACTGCTGCAGCGCCTCCGAAGGTCAAGGTCGTGCAGAAGAAGAGTCAGGAGGAGGGATGGCCGAGGTCCTGGAGTGATTTCGGGGCGTGTGCTCAAGGAACGACCGTCGTGAGCTAGACAAGTTCTGTATTGACCTTGCGGCTCCGACAAGGGACATGTTGCTTTCCCGCAACCAGACTTGGACTTGATGGCTCATTGCATACGTCTCAAATACAACAGACACGGGCCAATCGATAGAACGCGTTTACGTAGCTGCCTGTGTGTGTTGCGCAGGTCACATCAACCATGGACATGATTGGCTTGGAGAGTCCAAGATCAGGCTGGTAAACCACAACATAAGATATTTAAACCGTTGAAGTGTGTCTGGGTCCGGTTGCCCCAGAAGTTAACCAGCGAACTCTGAACCTGGATGAGTGCTTGCACTTCCTCTTAGACTTACCCTTTTTGGCACCAGACACTGGATAAACATCTGGTGGCTTTGTTGCCACATGGCTGCATGGATATGTCGGCGCTAAAAGCAAACACGTCGGCTGCATCGTGGGCCGCTTCACGGGCCTTGCGTGCATATCACCGCGTGAAGTGTCTTGGCCATGTACGTATTGAGTTCCTACGTAAGGAATTGACAAGAATGGTCTATGATATTGAACAAACTATTGTCCACTTTCTTTTCCGCAGTAACATCTTTTGTCGTCAGCCACCGGAAACATTTCCAGGGTTTTGTTCATGCAGTTCTTCTTATGTCTTATCTTTTCTTCATAGCAAATATGAGAATACCTTCTTCATTGAGTTCACCAGTAAATCCAATCCAAACAAGCGGGGATTACAAATATGCTCTCATCTCAGCGAGGCGTCTCGTTGTTCTGACGACACAAGAGAGTATTATGTATGCAGAGACCAGAACGATCAATTTGAAAACCACTGGTTTCGTCAACTTGGACACGACTAGGACAACTGCTGCTGGGTCGACCCACGTACTTGATCCGGGAGACATTGAAAGCGAATCAACTGAGGGAAAGATGGCCATCGTTTTAGGCGTGCTTCTGGGCAATTTCATATTAGTGCTTGGTCTTGCATGGATATGTTTGGCAATCATCGTTCAAAGATCGAGCACGAAACATCGGTTGCCTACTAATATTGGCTAAACCTGGTCTTCTTCAATGTATGCACCGCGAGCTCCCAATACGGACCGGACAGCAAATCCATGCCTATTGCATAAACAGAGACGGGTATGAGTGGAACTTTACAGAATCAGAGAAAAGAGGGCTGTATTTAAACCTCCCAAAAGAGTTAAAATCACGCTCAATCCTTGTAAAGCTGATTGAGGTGTCCTGTCAATGAATTGACATACAGAATGTAAAGAGTAGACCAAATATACCACATGGTGAGTCCAGTAAACGCAACCCTGCCTGCCAACACAGCAAGTCTGGAACGATGACAGACATGGTAATGTCCAAGCACCCTATGGCTTCCATTATCGCGGAGCAGATGGTAGCTTTAGACTTATTCGTCCCTTGCGTGTGTATTGATGATTTGCTTCGCCCTCTGATTCGCAGCATTGGAAGCGTCCTTGTTGTCATAAACACGTGTAGCTTCGATATTGTATTGGCGTGGTTTCTTAGTGCATTTGAACTCGTTATTAGACCACGCGCCAAAATCTCTAACAAATCTCTCCAGGGTCTTGTCGCTTTTAATTCTCTTGTTCTCATACGCTACGGGATTACGCTGCTCCTCCGTCGTTTTGTGACCGTCTGGGTGCGTTTTGGTGTACTTGTATTTCGAAACAATCTGGAATCGTCCAGTTACATCAGCAATGGCGCTCACGGCCAGTAGTGCGAAGACGGCGAGAAGGACAATCTTGAAGCTGTACATCTTGGATGTGCAACTGAAAGCAATTAATAACGAGCTTGTGGGTGACTTGCAGTATTAGGTGACACCATAACTCACTAGTGCTTGGTAGACTTGTCGGTGTAGCTGTATAATGTTCCTCTTATTGTTGTAAAGCTTGTAAGATGATGCTAAGATGATGTCCTGGATATCATCTAAAACTCGACTCTGCGATGCTATTTATACTTGAGAATTATCTCATGCGGACATTGCGCTCCAACTATTCGCCATGAACAAAAGCTTTCTACTTTACCTCAGCCGCCCAACAGCACTCCAATCCAGGCTCTGTTGGCTGAATAAGCCAGCGGGGGTTAGCTGCTGCCGTCTGACGTGGCGCAGCCCCAACCCGAAATCAGCATGTAAGCAACTGGAACTTGTCCGATGCTGACTGCTTTCTTTTAATGTAACATGACTGCCCTCAATGTGGCACCATCACCAATCGCTGAATAGATTGCCGCACTGATCAGATACGGACGAACATAAAGTTCGGGATACTTCCGTGGCCCCCAATCACGTCACCCAGGCATCCAGCACAAGAGTCCCTAGCCACAAGCACAAACGGTGAACTCGTCACTGTGGGCAGCCTACTTGGGAAAAAATTCCATCTTAGTCATGACCCCCACCAACCTTTACGTCTTTCTTCACTACAAATACATGTGCGGATAGACGTGATCTTGTTCCCCTTCCTGCATACTCGAACCAGGCCACGCCCCACGTATAATGGCAGTAGCATTTCCCCTCTTTTCCAGCCTCGCTCCGGAGCTGCGCTGTCAGATTTGGCGAGACGCACTCCCTGAGCGTAGTGGCCCAACTCTGTATTTTTATAGAAACAGGGGTTGTTGGCGTCCGCGGCAATTGACCGAGGCTGACCCCGGATACGTTGCTGGCAATGGCGAACTCAACTTGGGCTTCAATTTCCGGACCGACTTGTTAAGCGACGATAATCAGTTTCAAGTGCCGCTTGCTTTTGTCAATCGCGAAGCCCGCGGCATCGCTTTAACCTGGCTCCAGGAGCAGGTGGGTTCTATTTGCAACGAGCCAAACTAACGATTCAAGCATGAGGATATTTGACTGAACAATATTCTCGTCGGCAGGGTATCAACACGCAACCTCGAGATCACGGAACGTGGCTCTTCTCACGCCCTTTCGACCCCTCACTTGATGCGTTGTATGTTCCGCACGACAAATGGGAGGACTTCTGTTTCGAGGCTTCTGAAAGACTGTTCGAGCCGGACCTCCATGATCGGTGTGTCGATTTGGAATCTGATCTTTCGAGTGTAGCTGTATCGGAGGCGCTTCTCAATCAGACCGACGTCATTTCCTGGCTACCTGGGGTGGAAAGTTGGTTCGAGCATCTTCGAGTGCTGTATGTTGTCGTGGGATCACAGCCAAATGACACGCCAGGGCCGTGGCGATGGGAGTTGCAAGGCACCAAGGCAGGGGCATTCTTTTGGAATAAAGAGGAGGCGGAATTCGATTTCCAACCAGGGAGGGAAGCCTTCGGTGATGAGGCTTTATATAAACGCATCCGAGAGGCTGCTCGCAAAGGGCTACGCGAAGAGCTTATTGACTGTCGACTGAAGACTCTGGAAGTTCGGCCAGTTCTTACAGTCAGGAAGCAATCATATAAATGACACACATTGTTCTATCAAATGTCGACTCCGTGTGGATGACGAAAGACCAATTGTCAATGCGTCCAAGATTTAGGCATTGGTTAGCCAGCGAGGAAGGGGCAACTAGCGCTACTGTGCGACGCGGCAACAGAGCGATAAAGGTGAAACTATACAAATGCACAAATTTCACGAGATTAATCCTACTGCCGAGCACAGGGTTTTTTCTATCTCTGTCCACTGTTGCAATCAGGCTCCATGGTATCTTGGCCAATGACCTCTGGCAGAGCGTCTACCGTCCTCAAAGAATCTGTGAAGCTGAGGCTCTTGCGCGATGGCTATTTCTTGGCGTCGCAGCCCGCCATGTCATCGGGATGAAGTAAACAACTACCCTTGGTCCGAGTGAGCTTGGAAAAAGCATATGCCTTGCTGCATAACGAGAATGGGTGTTGGTTGGTTCGATGTCTCGGTGTTTGTCCGCCCCCACCCACTAGCACTCGTCAACGGGGACAACTGTCCGAGCCGGCTGCTAAAATCGGCACAGCTAATGACTCCGCGCGTTGCAGCTCAGCGGCAGAGGATGCAAAAAGTTCTCTTCTGGTTATGGAGTGGCGCCAACACTACTACTCCGTACTAGCATCCTCATTCCGGTCTGGGCTAGTGGCGGGCAGAACAAGAAGCGCCTCGCGCCTCTTCGCGAGACATCCCGAGTCCGCCTACCCGGGAGTCGCTCGCAGGTGATGATTCACGTGACACGATGAAGCTGTCTGGCCAACATGGCCCGCCGCAGCGCTTCCAATTCTGCAACCGAATTCACCATTGGCAGCAACTCCCCATCTCATTGAGCGGCGATGAATACTCCGTCTTCTGATGCAAAGCCTGGCTTTGAAAGTTTTTTTGCGTCTACTGATGGGCAAAGAGAGCTCTGTCAGAGGCTGGACGTGGTGATTAGGCAACGACAAGAGGCCACCCCGGAGCCCTCGTCGGATGACGAATGTTTCGAAGAGGATCATAAATGGCAATGCAACATCCTACATGACGATTTCAAACCACCCGAAATCGATAAAGTCCGGGCAGCCATCTGGCAGCCCGACTACTGGAAGATTGAATGCCAGCACTACGCGAACGCACTCGATCAGCATCTATTTCACAGCCAAGACGATAAAGCGACAGCTCGAGAATGGCGAGCTGCTGCCTCAGTGTACGAAAATCTTCTTCGGCAGAACGGGTTGTCCGCAGACGAGACTAGACTCATGCGACAATCGATAGAGAGCCAAAAATATTGGGAGCTAGAAAAGGAACGTCTCCAGCAGCAAGTTGCGCTTCGAGAACACGAAATGCATGAGACCGCTCGAAAAAAAATTGGACATTCAGCGGCGACGTCGGGAGCGAGTACGACGATGCCTCCAGGCAATAGGTGAAGATTTACCACCGCTTCCACCTCTAGAATAAGCTGTGCCACCACAAAAGCATCGCTATTTCACGAACAACTCGTGGTCGGGAACCCGCAAAACGCGTAGTCCAGGCACCCATGGTCACAGGCGCTAAGTCGACGAATCAACGGCGGCGGAGAGTCCCACATTCGAACAGGGCCAACGGGTAGGCCATTTCCCCGCCGAGACGATTCGTATATATTTACCAGCTATATATTCACGATGGCCACTCCCGCTCGACGCATCGCGTTTTTGCCATATGTTAGCAGTTTAAATTCAGTTTGAATTACCTTTTTGTCCCCAGTCCTGCTCACTCAAACATGGCCAATACCGCCACCCTTCACTATGCGAAGATCGTGCTGATTCTTGGAAACTTCGTTGGTGCAGACGACATCCTATCTTGGTCAGACAATTCAAGGTTTCAGTTCAATCCATCCACGAACGCTGTTGGAACCTCTTGGAAGGGTGGGCAATCCGATGAGCAAGAGCGGAAGCCGCCCTTTCTACCTCTGGTCATAGGAGAGAACTTATTTGATCCGGCAGGTTGGGTTCTAGGCACTCACGATGATTCCGACGTTTGCGACATTCAAATCGCGACCACCCACCAGACTGGCATCAGCAGGCAAGCTTGCCGCGTTGATATCAGCCCTCAAACCCATCGGCCAAGAGTGACGCAGCTTTCTGATCGAAGGATCCGTCTCCATAGCCAATTTACAAATCTTTTGAGACGAGGATTGCCTCAGGAGCTTAAAGGCCCTGTAACTATCGATTTTGGGGCTGTGAAGCTTCGCGCCTGGGCCCCAGAACGAACACCGGCAGACTGCTCAATACAAAGAAAGAGCTCCTTCCTATAGCAAAGATGTTATGGGTTCACTACCAAAACGTCTTCTATCCTTTGAGTGTACTCAATCAAGTTTCTTGATTCGCCATGTCTCGCTAGACGAGAAATATTTGTGAAGGAATCCATTCTCGCTCTTCTCAGCGCCCTCTCAACGAAGGCTCATCCACCTTGCTGTCCAAGGCCCGGTTGATTATGGCCATCCCGTATTCCAAGCTCCCGTTGGGTGACTCCTCTCAAAATATGAGCCACCGGGTCTCACGCACTTATTAGCAGCGGAAGTCCAAAGAAGAGAGGGATGTCCGAGAAAGGTCCCTTGAAAAGAATATGGTACTCTTTGCAAGCAAGCAAAAGAGGGCGGTGGTGAAGTTCTTGGAGCTACGAGTGTAGGCGCTTTGAGCCAACACAGCAGCCTCTGCATCTCTACTTTCTAATCAACCCAGTGGCACATATCAAACCGCAACCTCGACACAATAGCCAGAAAATTGTAGTAGACCATAACTCCCTGTTTTTGGATTTCTTCCGGCCCGGTAGAGAAATTGGGAACAGTACTTGAACAAAAGAATGACTGATTTGCACGGGGATGATGGACGTGCGCCGCCACAACATGATTTTATTGTGAATTCAAAATTGAGCCACTCGTGGGTTCTTCCCTTCAATGCCTCAAGCGGCGAAAAGGCAAGTCCAAATGAGACACATATTCCCATAATCAAGCAAACTTGATTCCACAACGCTGCACTGAATCTGGTACAGGGTAGTCGTCACCATGTCTTGTTCTTCTTTCTCCACCCCCTCCATCCGCGCAGCTTCACCTCCGTCACCACCCACCACATGCCAGCATTCACAGTTCACACGCCAACGCATTCTACAGCGAGACCCCCTCCCCAACCACCATGGCCAGCAAGGTCGACCGCATCGTCGCCCGTCTGCAAGAAAAGATCACCGACGGCGACTACTACGAAGCTCAGCAGCAGACCCGAGTCGCCGCCTCTCGATACATCAAGACCAAGAACTGGGACGCCGCCATCGACATCCTCTGCAATGTTGCACAATCGCTTCTCAAGGCCGGCCAGGGCGGTAGCGGTGGAGATTTGTGCGTCATGATGCTGGATGTGTACAAGCAAGCGGAGCTGAAGCCCGAGTCTGCTGCCAAGGGGAGATTATTGACGTGCTTGCGGCTGTTTGATGCCGAGGAGCCCACGAGGAAGAAGTTCATCGGGGAGGCCATGGGGTAAGTTCCGGTCATGGGTCTTGTTGGAACATTGGTTCTGTGATAATCCCGACCGACGGACAGGCGAAACAACAGGCAAAAAAAAAAAAAAAAAAAAGAAAAGGCAGGATCGGAACGCTGACTGAGGATGCGGTATAGATGGTCCGCCAAATTCGGTGATTACCCAGCCGGGGATCCAGAACTACACCACGTCGCAGGATCGTTATACGCCGAAGAGCACGATACATACGAAGCAGAGAGGCACCTGATTCTTGGAACCAAGGATTCTCCCGAGGTTCTATTCAAGATGGAATATGCTTGGTACAAAGAAGGCGAGGCGCATCTCGCACCACATTTTGCCGGACGAGCAGTCCTGCCGTACTTGCTCGTGGGTAATGTTCGCGCCGCCAATACCTGCTATCGATTCTTCACCAGTGCCCTAAGCAACGACAACCCCGGCCTTGGGGTACAGGATGTTTCCAGCGCTAGCTGCGACATCCGTGTTTTCCCGAGCCTACCGCTCCTCAACTTCCTGGGCCTCCTTCTTCTGGCGATCCAGCGCGCGGCACCAGAGGTGTTCAAGGGCCTCGTATCGAAATATGCCACGCAGATCAACGAGACGGATGCTTGGGCGGAGCCTCTTGAGATGATTGCCGACATGTACTTTGGCATCGCGAAGCCACGGCAAAGTAACCCTTTGATGGACATGATGAGTGGCTTATTTGGTGGTGGCGGTGGTGCTGCGCCTCAGCAGCCGCGGAGACAAGGTATTCGAGGCGCGGATGCGCCAGTTGCAGAGGGCCTGGACTAGATATGTCGATTGAGGGTAGGAGATGGGCATATAGGTTCATGGTGTGTATCATAGATAAGTCAAGAGCATTGCTTCGATAGGGAGCGACGATAGAGAAGAAAGCCAGAGTCAAAACAAAACAGTCAAAATGCATCATTACCGAAGCTGGTCCTCCGGTTCAAACATCCAATTGTCCTCCGCAAGAGCTGCAACCTTGGCGCGCAAACTTGCCCTCACCGCCTCAAGAAGCTCTGGCCGAATGGAAAAGTCAGCAAGTCATTCTGTCCTCCGGTGTACCAGCCCACCAGACACTCACCTTCAGGTTGGTCCGGCACAGAGCTGTGATTGACGCTGTGATGCTTAACAGCCTCAGCTAGTCTCTGTCTCTCCTCTGCAGAAATCAATCCATCATCAGCAAACAAACACTCACTCCTGCGCTATAGGCAAGGTCTATCATGGCGAGAAAGAAAAGGAGAAGAAGAAGAAGAAGAAGAAGAAGAAAGCCACTGTCAGACCACAGATGACGTACTCTCACTCTCGTGCCTATCCTCAGCCTGCTCATCCGGCTCCTCAGACATGGGGGAGGCGGATCCCCCAGCTCAATCTCGCCTTGCTGATTCCGCACGACAATCTCCGACGTGTCAGAGAGGACTTCGACGTCGAGACGCACCGTCTCCGAGGAGTTGGATGAGCCGGCTGTTGGTCTGCGGGTCAACTGGCTGCGGAAGAGGTTGGGACGACCAGCGGCATGTGCGACGGCTCCGCGGGGGCGCGCGATGCCGTTGCTGGGCGCTTGGTTTCTTTGGTTCATCCTGTTTGCCTTTGGCGTGCCAATGTGGTGTTTGGTTCTTCCGGGCCAGAGACAAAGTCATGGCTGGGGATGGCGGCTAATGTTGACAGTTGAAATAGCGCTGTTGATTGGAGCACCGCACCTGGCAGTGTCATTATTAGTGGGCCGGCGGTTATCTGCCGCGCGATCAACGCGTTGATTTGCATGTGCCCATGTTTATTCCATTACGATGGATGTACTGTTGCGCATCTGGCAGGGCAAAATCTTTCCAACTACTGTACTTGCCCTCTCAACTTCATCATCACACGGACGGAAGGAAGCCTTGAGAAAACTGTCCTTCGATTGAGGCCTTCCTAATCACAGGTGAGGAATAAAAAATAGAATATAAAAACGCTGCAATGATAGTACACATTCACACCCTCCTGCTCGCACCCAAACAAGCTCTTCGTAAACACCAGTCCCGAGACCCCCATGCATACACACCTTTGGCGTCAGGTTCCACCTTCAACGATGTTATTATATCGATAGGTTGTACGAGTACTCATCTTCCATATTCTGGCTGATCCAAAGAACGACGGAGCTAGTGGCACTATGAGCATACATGTCCTCGAAGATGAGTCCGAGGCAGAACCTGCAAAACTTACCTGATCCCGACGAGTGCATTGCTGACAAGGTTCTCAATGCCCATGCCCAGCGCAGGCATAGCCACGCCTGGCACCGCAAACTTGAGCACGAAGACAGTCACACCGCCAGCCATGCCGCCGGCGAGAGCGGCAAACCCCAGAAACAAGACTACGCGAGCCTTCCAAGCAACACCAGATCCGCTATAGCTGAATGAGTCGGCGCTTAGGCGCTGCTTTTCCACCGAATTGATGATGAGCATCCCCAGGCTTGAAAAGACCAGGGGCAGCCAATCGACGAATTTGACATGGACGCTGGAGCCGTTCTTGGAGGATTTGGACCACACGGCGGAATCGAGCATGACATAAAAGGCGATTGAGAACTGCACGAAGCCCACAACGGTTAGCATTTTGGGCCTCTTACCACGGCGGCGTGTATCTCTATAGAGCTAGTAAGGATTGCAAATTGGAACGGTCCAAACGGCAGTCCAACATGACTTACCAGAGCTCCCGAGGCGTAGACCCCAGAATTGCGAGCCCAGGCGCTGTTCAGCCACTCGGGCCTGCGAAACTTCCATAACCGCTCCTCTTCCATGGTGGCAATCTGGTCGGATGGATGATGTATCGGCAAGTCCGTAGTCCTACGAGGGAGGAACTCTAGTCGGTGGGATATGCTACAGCGGGCACTGGTCGATGCAAGGTCGCAGGCTGGAGCTTTGTTCGGGTTCGGCTCTGGAAGCTTTGGAGGAGTCGTGTGGGTGACGAGGCTCCGCACGTCAACAGCTGCGTTTGTCTACGAGCAGTCACGTGGGCAACGGGTCGTAGTGGCATTGCTGCAGGGACCTTGACTACGGTTTGGGCATTTCCGACTTGGGGATATGAATGCACTGCAAAAGGCCAGTTTTGAATATCAGGGGAAAATAATAATAATGATGTGGCACTGCTCATTCTATCATCCAAATCAGGTTGAAATTTTGTCCATGTATTTCGGGGCCATGTTTCTTCGTGTTGCGATTATACGAGCTTGCTGATTGTCGCATCAGCGCCGATCCCTCGCCTTGGCGTGGCAGACAATGTTTGCTTCTGTCGCCAGCCGGCTTGGCCGTGAGAGGTGCAAAGGGAAAAGTTGGTGCCGGGTGAAGTAGTGGTAGAGGGAGGACTAGCAAAACAAAATTGAAAAAAGAAAAAGGAATCTGCTGCTGCAAGTTCAACGTGTGGATAGACTGGTTCCCTCTCTCATGCTGCTTTTTCCACCCCTGCCCTTAAAATAAACGGCGACATCGTTGCCAACCCCAACCACCACCAGTTAGCCAAAAAAAGAGTGGATCCTCGCTGGCCCAATAGTAGAAGGACAGGTGAGGCTACGTCAACTGTCAATTGGGGTCCCTGTTGGACCACGCAGCTAGGGTCGGAGTTAATAGCATGGATTGAGTTACCCTAACCCTGTAAGAGGGTGCGGACGCTCGCTTAAATAGCTAAGTACCTATACTAAAGGGAGTGTAATCTAGCCATACAAAAACATACTATATATCTACTAAAGTGCTAGAAAGTAACTAGGTTAGTAGGTCTTAGTGTCCATAAAGTCTGCTTATAGTTAAATGCATGTAACACCCCCCTAGGGAACCTATAATTAAGGTTTCCTATAATCTATCTATTAATTATAATCAAATTAATTAAATCATATTAATCTATAACATAAATTAATCTATAAATTAATCTATAGAGAAGTTATTAATAGTAATATTATTAGTCACTTTTTGCTCTTATAGTTCCTCTCTAAGCATGTGAGGTAGTAGGCATATAAGCCCTAATCTATCCCTAAAGCTTATAAAAGCTATGCCTATGAGTGGTTTTATAAGGCTATCTATAATTATCTCTTTAGTAGCTTTCTAAGTAATATTAAAGGTTCCTTTTATTACCTCTTATTTAAGCTAGTAGTAATGGATATTAATATAATAATGTTAGGAGCACAAAGGCATGAGGGACATCATGAGAGGGCTGCCTCTCTAAGCGAGGCAAATCCCTAGATAACTCGTGCGCTAGGACCTAGTAGCTAGATAGTTATGTGGGCGTAAGGAGAAGGTATATAATAAGGATCTCTCCTATTTAGGGGAGAGGTTAGAGTTTAAAACCTTTATATACCTACCCCTAGCTATTACCTTTATAGTAATAACCTTATTCTCCTATTATTACTTTATTTATCTTTTCCTATGCCTTTAGTTATAATAAATTAAACTCTTAAACCCTTTAGGGTAAATAGACTATTAGTTATAGATTATAATATTAGAATTAAATAGGATAGCTATATAATTTACTATATATAGTAACTATATAGTAAGTATACTATACTTAGGTAATAATATAGGACACTAAGATAGTATAATCCTAGGGTCTAATAGCCTAGATAGGAATAATAAAAATAGCACTCCTAAAGATTAAAATAATAATAAGAAGCTTACTATAGATTAATATAATAATTATAGAGAAATTAAGTATAGTAAAGAAAAGCTAAACTAAATCCTTAAGTAAGCTAAGACTAAGCTATAAAAAGCTTAGAAGAGATAGAAAATTCTATAGCTATAGGAATAGTAATGTATAATTAAGGTAAGTACCTTATTAGTAAGTACTAGCACTAAACTCACTAACCTTATTAAAGGACTTATAATTATACTACCTTTAGACTTACTAAGAAGCTTTAAACCTACTATAACCCTATATTACTATAGTCTTATAAAAATATAACTAAAGACTTTAGTATATAAAGGAGATTTATATAAAAGTATTTAATATTTCTTAGTAAACCTTAATATAGCTTTTACCCTAGACTATAAGATATTTATTAATAATACTACTAAAGTAGCCTATACTAGTAGCTACCTAGTAAAGAATATAAAGTAATAATAAATATATTATATAGCTATAAATAGTTATATAGATTACTAGGACTATACCTAGGCTAGGTTTATAAATTAGCTAAAAACTAGAATAATAAATAAGAATATATAGTGCTTAGAAGCTATAAGGACACTACTAACCCTTAGATAAGAAAACTATTAGTTATTCTAGGGATTTATAAAAATATAGATAAAAGCTAAGGCTAAACTCCCTAAAGTAATCCCTATAAGACTTTATATTTATATATTTATTAATAGTCTAAATAACACTATAAAAAAGCAAATACTTAGCTAGGAGTTCCTAGTAATATAGACTTATTTAGCTAGTTAAGGAAAGAAAGCAAAAGTTATAATAAAAATAGGTTAAAATAGTAACTAAAGTAATAACTATAAATAAGACTATAGATAGAAAAGGCAACACTTAAATTTACCTATAGTAAATATACTATAATAAAGTAGTAAGGGAGCTATAAGATCCCCTATAGTATACTTTAAATATAAATAAACTAGTTATATTACACTAAGATATAAAGAACTAGATTATTTTATTTATAAGAGTATAAGCTATATAATACTATTATATAGGAATAATAGTAACTAAGCAGTAAGGTAAGATATAAATAAGACACTAATTAGCTTTGCTTAGGCCTAGGATAATGCCCTTACTAATAAATTATCTAAGGATATAAGAATAAAAGTTTAGACATTATTATAGTAAGATTATAAATAGGTAGTAGTGTCTATACTACTTAATATAGGTATAATAGAATTAATTATCTACCTAAAATTATTATTAAAGGCAAATAAGGCTAATATATAAAAAGATAATATACTACTTAAAAGTATAGCTAAAACCCTTGTCCTATATTAAGAAATCTTAAATTAGGTTATCTTAGTAAAAGATAGCATAGGCTATATAAAAATATACTAAGTTTACTATTATATTATAAATACCCCTAAGAACCTTATCCTAGGAATAGACTAGGCTAGAATATATAAGCCTATAGTTATATCCTAGAAAGAGAGACTATAGAGATACCCTATTATAAAAGATTACCTTAACTTTATATTAGGAATATAGTAAGTAAAAAGAGAAGTAAAACGCTTATTTATAGCGTTTTTACTTTATTTAGTATTAATTAAGCTTATAAACTTACTAAATAAGGATAAAAAAGATAAGGATATTAGCCCTATAGTAAGTAATGCCCTAACTTATAATAGCCTAACTATAATTAAGGTATAAGATACCTATATAATAGGTAAGAAGAGTTTTATTACCTTAATAGACCCTAATAGTAAGGTAGTAATACTTAACCTAGAAGAGGACTATAAGCCTAAGTTACTAGAGGCATATATAGAGTTTAAAGATATATTTTCTAATAAGCTTATAAGTATACTTCCTAAGTTAGGTAGTTATATATATATAATTAAGTTAGAAGAAGGGAAAACACCCCTTAGGGGCTAATATATAGTTTAGCTAAAAAAGAGCTAGAGGTACTTAGAGAGTACCTAGCTAGTATATAGTGTAAAGGATAGATCTAAAGATTAATTAGCCTAGCTAAGGCCCTAATTTTATTTATTTTAAAGAAAGAAGGCAAATTAAGGCTTTATATAGATTATAGAGGCTTAAATTAGATTATAATAAAAGACAAGGCATTATTACCTTTAATTACTAAGATCTTAAATTAATTAAAGGGGGTAAAGGTTTACACTAAATTAAATCTTAAAGATATATACTACTAGCTATATATCTATAAGGGAGATAAGTAAAAGACAGCCTTTTAGTATAGATATAGTTACTTTAAGTATCTTATAATGCTATTTAGGCTTATAAATATGCCTATAACCTTCTAAGAATATATTAATAGCGCCCTTAAGGGCCTTATTAATTTAATTTATATTATTTATCTAGATAATATTCTAATTTATAGTAGTAACATAAAAATACATAAGGGTTATATTAAATAAGTCCTTTATAAGCTTTATAAAGCTAGCCTTTTTATTAACCTTATAAAGTGTAAATTTTTATACACTAAGGTTAAGTTCTTAGGATTTGTAATTATAGAAGAAGGTATCTTAATAAAGCCTTCTTGCGTTAAGGCTATTATAACCTAGCTAGTACCTTATAGTATGCTTAATATCTAGTTATTTCTTAGTTTTACTAGATTTTACTAACGCTTTATTAAAAGCTATAGTAAAATTATAATTTTACTAACTAATTAACTTAGGGAGATTAGCTAGTAACCTTTAAGCTAAAGCCCTATAAGTTAGTAGTGTTTAGGAAACTCTAGTAGTAATTCTAGGAAGCGCTAATTTTAGTTTATTTTAATTTACTAGTACCTTTAAGGGTAAAGACTAATATATTAAAATACGCTATTAGAGTGGTTCTTATAATATTAGTGCTAGGTTACTAGCACCTAGTAGTATATATATTAAGGAAGTTAAATAATATAAAACTTTATTATATAACACTAGATATAAAGCTTCTAGTAATCTAAGAGGCTTTTTAGGCCTAGAGACACTATCTAGCTTATTTAATGCATCTAATTACTATTATAACTAATTATCTTAACTATAAGTACCTAGCTATAAAGCTAAAGCTAAGTAATATGTAAGTTATAGTATTAGATAAGCTTTGTCTATTTAATTTTATAATTATATATAAGGCAGGGAAATTAAACCTAGCTAATGCACTATTAATGTTACGTGCTGATTTGGCACGTAAGGGGTTGAATCCGTCAGAGGGGCCAACGGATTCAACAGGTCATGAATCGTGCTAAGTTCACTTTAGGAAAGTTACTGTTAGGAGTAAAGTATGTTATAAGAATTGAGTTGTCCCCTACTCTAGGTTGCTGAATCTGGCCCTGTAAGGGTCCCTTCCGCTTCTAGGCATTCTGCCACGTAACAATTAAGAAGGTTAGATTATATTAATAAAGAGAAAAAGCAAAGGTAATATCCTTATAATTACTAATATTTCTATTAAAGTTTATAGAGGTAAAGTAGTAAGAATATAGTAGTAAAACTACTAATGCTATAAGGTCTATTTATTTATTATCTAGTAAGTTAAATATTAAGTTATAGAGGCGCTATAATAGAACTACTAATATCTAGCGTTTTAAGAAAACGTAACTTAAATATATTTTAGAAGAACCTATAAGTCTAGGATCCCTTATAGGAGGGATTATAGTAGGGATTTTAGATAGTTTATAGTAAGAATATTATAGTAAAACTACTAATACTTAATAAGGCTTATTATTTAATTGTATTTTACCTATAAGTCTAGGTATATAAAATAAGCTAATCCCTTATAAAGACATTATAGCTAGGATTTTAATAGTTAGGAGAACTTTAGTAAAGTTAAACTTCACTATATTTAAAAAAGGCTTAGATCCTATAATTTAAGTTTTAAAGTATAATAAAGGGATGCCTTTATTATATAGTAAAAGTTACTACTAGAAAGTAGTAACTTTAAAATATTATAGATATAGTCTATTAAGCCCTCTAAGCTATTAATATTTAAAGACTAAGTTTTTATTTCTATAGGAATAAGAAAAGAGATTTTACTACTAACCTATAATAACCCTACTACTAGATATTAGGGAGTTAGTAAGATACTTTACTAAATTATAAACTAATACTATTAGCTAATAATAAAAAAAGACACTAAGTTATATATAAGCACTTATATAAATTATTAAGTTTTAAAGCCTAGGTTATATAAACCCTATAGTAAGTTAGTAGCTTTACTAGTGCCTAATTACCCCTTCTAGGAACTCTTAATAGACTTTATAATAGAATTACTACTAGTAAAGAATAGAAATTAGACTTATAATATAATCCTAGTTATTATTAATTATTTTATAAAGTATAGTATTTATATCCCTATATTTATATAACTAACTAGTAATAGGCTAGTAATAGTGTTTTTAGAATATATATTTAAAGACTATAGTGCCCTAGAAGGTATTATTATAAACTAAAGGTTAATATTTACTAGTAGGTTTTAGAGAATATTTTACTACCTTATTATAATAAAGTAGTAACTAAGTATTATATTTTACCTATAAATAAATAGATAGATAAAATGTTTAAATTAAGTTCTAGAGTATTATCTAAGGGCTTTTACTTATATAAAGTAAATAGATTAAGCTAATAATTTACTAATAGTATAATTTACTTATAATATAAGTAAGCATATAGTATATAGCTATATACTTACTAAGGCACTATAAGGGTATAACCTAAGGGGGCTATATTAAGTAGTTATATAAATTCCTCTAATAAATAATTAGGCTAAGACTAGAGTCTAGGAGCTAAGAGATAAGTATACTATAATTAAGTAGCTCCTAAGTAATATATAAGCTTAGTATAAGAAATATTATAATTTAAAGAGAAAGCTAATAAGATTTAATATAGGTAACTATATTTTACTATTAATAAAGAATATTAATTTATAATACCCTAGTAAAAAGCTCTTAGTAAAGTACCTAAGCCCCTATAAGATTAAAAAGGAGGTTAGGAGTTATAGTTTAGCGTATTAATTATAATTACTAGCTAGGACACACTTATATAATATTTTTAATATTATAAGCCTTAAGCCTTTCTATAGGGACCTAAGTAATATAATTAATATATTCTTATTATAAGATAATATTAAGAATAATAAAGAAAAATTTAAAGTTAAGAGAGTTATTTTATATAGATATAATAGTAAATGCTATAAATATCTAGTAAAATAGAAAGACTATAATAATTTAGAGAATTTATAGGTACTAAAGAGGGATTTTATCTTAAAAGATATTATTAATAATTATAAGTAGTAATTATATAGCTAAATTATAGAGATAAAGTTACTTCTATGTATTAAAAAGAGTAAAGTCTAATAATAGTATTAATTTTTAAAATTATAATCTAAATAGCTATTTACTTACTACTCCTCTATAGGGATATTAGTAGCTATAATAACTTTAGCTTTATTATTAGAAAATTCCTTATTCTTATAAGTATAAGCCTAAATTTCTTCTAAAACCTCTAAGGGCCTAATATAAATAGGGAGTTAAGTAATAAATAGTATAAACTAGTAGTAAGTTAGTAGGATATAAGCTATAAAAATATTTAAGAAACTTACTATTAGGCTAGTTATAGCTATAAAGTAAAGATAGTTTATAATTTTAATTTAAGTCTTTAAGTTAGTAATATTAAGTTATTATAAGAATATAGTATGCTTATTAGCCTTTATCTTATAAGTAGTATTAGTAGTAAGATAAGTATATCTAACCTAGCTATATTAATTAGTATTTTTATAAGATAATAAAGTATTATAAAGTTTATAAAGAGTGTAAATAAAAGCCTAGTAGTAAGTTAGTAATTATTAAGTTATATATTAATAAGGGTAAACTTATAATATTAGTATAAAAGTGTATTCCTTTAGGAATAAACTAAATTAAGTTAAATAGCTTTTTATAAAGCTAGGTAATTTTATTAGGGCACTAGTAGTATATTAGTAAAGAACTTATTTTAAGGGTTAGAATAATATACACTAATATAGAGTTTATTATTTCTTATATAATATATATATATTATAGAATTATCTAAGTAAGTTAGCTAAGGATAGTAGTAATGTAATAGTATAGTTATACTTAAAGAGTAACTATAGTCTTCTAGAGTAGCTTTTCCTTTAATAATATATTAAGGCTTAGTACTTTTATTATCTTAGGGAGTAATCTTCTAAATAGTAGCTTACTAAGCATAATATAAATAGGGTATCTTAGTATTACTAGCACTAAGTTAGTAGTAAGACCTCTATGCTTAAGTAGTAAACTTATATAGTTAATTTACTTATTTTTATATATTTATAAGGGGATTTCTTAGAAACCTTAGTAGTAGGAGTAAGCATAGGACTAGTAAGGATAAATATAGTAGTAAATATAGTAAGCTAGTAAATAGTTAGTAGCGCTAAAGTAGTAAAGAAATTTAAGGGAAGAAAGGATTATTTAAAGACTACTAAATAATAGTAGTATAGAAGCTACTATTAAGCTAGTAAGGGTAACTTATAAATTTAAGATAAGGATATTAAAGAAAGAAACAATAAGAAAAGAGAGAAAACTAGCCTCTTTTATAGGGGATAGCTAACCCTTAAGTAATTTGCAAGCCCTTAAGTAATCTATAAGCTACGCATAATAAATCAATAAATTAGAAAAATCACGGTTATAGCTACTACTATTAGAAATATAAGCTAGCTATACGCACATAGTAAAGTTAGGATAAATTCGCTATGATTTACAAACAAAGCTATCTAAATTATTAGGACTAGGGACCCTATCTATTTAACCTAATTATAAAAATTAATATAAGTTATCTAATAGGGGGATTTAGCTATATAGAAGCTAAGCATAGTTAGGTCTTAGCATTAAAACTATAAAGCAATAGTAATTAATAGCAAGCTAGCTATGTAAGAAAATAATTAGGACCTAACATTATTAAGGTTTTATTTTTTCTACTAATGCGTTAGGGTATAAGGGATTATAATAATCCTATGTTATACTATAAGGTTAAAGAATAGTCTTAAAAGCTTCTAAGTAATATACTTACCCCTAGGTAGTAGTTTATTATATAATTAAGGATAATTATATATAGGGGGTATTATATTAGGAGCACAAAGGCATAAGGGATATTATAAGAGGGCTGCCTCTCTAAGCAAGGCAAATCCCTAGATAACTCATACGCTAGGACCTAGTAGCTAAATAGTTACATAGGCATAAGGAGAAAGTATATAATAAGGACCTCTCCTATTTAGGGGAGAGGTTAGAGTTTAAAACCTTCACGCACCCACCCCTAGCTATTACCTTTATAGTAGCAACCTTGTTCTCCTATTATCACTCTGTTTATCTCTTCCCACGCCTTTAGTCGTGACAAATAAAGTCTTATTATAAGTTTAATAAATTCTTCCTTAAGGAGGTAAATAGTCTATATATTATTATATTTAATCTTAAGGGTATTATCTCTAAGGCAAAGGCTTACTTCTTAATATAATTATTAGAAGGCAATTAGTTCTTTACTATAGTAAGAAAGGGCTAGAAGCTTTACTTTAGTTAATAATATTATAATAGTCTCCTATCTTCTTACTTTAAAGAGTATAGGATCTCTAAAGAGCTTTATAATATAACCCTATAAGCTTCTTTAAGTTATTATATTATTAGTAAAAGAAGTATTACTATAAGCTTTAAGTTTAGGGTTATTACTATTAAATTTAATTAAGAGGTCTACCTATGCGTAGCTATATACTAGAGCTCTTTTTACTACTTCTAGGTGCTATAGTCCTAGCTATTAAAGGTGCCATAATAGTTATAAGGCAGTAAATAAGATATCTAGCTATATAATAATTATAGGATATAATAAAGTGCTAATTATAGATTAATATCTCTTTAAATCCTTTTTATTAATATTACTATTATAAGGATTAAGTAAAATAGCTATTCTTAGAGCTATTAGCTTTTAATCTAAGACCTTTAAGTTAAATTTTATTATTACTTTATTCTAGTAAGACTTCTAATTAAGCTATAATTATTAATTTTTATAATCTCTAATAATTTTAACACTAAGGAACTATTATAACTCTCTAAGGTCTTTAATATTATACTTCTTAAAGAGCCTTACTTTAAATTCTTTATAGAGAGAAGACTTTCCCTTAGGAAACAAAGCTATAAGGTTATTAATATAAAAGAAGATAATTAATCTATCCTTAATAAATATATAAGGATCCTTAAAGATCTATATAAAGCCTTTACTTACTAACTAATTAATTAATTCCTTTATTTAAAGAAGGGGAGCTTTATGTAATCTATATACTATATATAAGAGCTTAAGGTAAGCTTACTTATCTTTATAGCCTAAAGGCATTTTATAATAGACCTCTTTATTTAATTCTAAGTTAAGGAATACTATAATAAAGTTATATTAGTAAGCTTTAAGATTAAAGAAGTATAAGATAGCTATTAGGAGCCTAAAGGTATTCCTAGCAAGTATTATAGCTTAAGTTAAAAGGTACCCTTTAGGTTAATAATTCCTAAGCACATAAAGCTATGCTTTATGCCTCTAAAGATAGCTAAATTAATCTAATTTATAGGTAAAGACTTAAGTAAGGCCTAGAGGCTTAATATAATCCAGGATCTCTAACTTACTAACTTTAATAGTAACTTTATTATTTATTACCTTACTATACTCTTTATCCCTTACCCTAATAAATACCTTTTCTTAGGGATACCCTACTAAATTATTATAATAAGTAGGAGGCAAAGGAAGCCTAGATATATAT
This sequence comes from Epichloe scottii, assembly GCA_021950295.1. Taxonomy (NCBI): domain Eukaryota; kingdom Fungi; phylum Ascomycota; class Sordariomycetes; order Hypocreales; family Clavicipitaceae; genus Epichloe; species Epichloe scottii. The sequence goes on along the minus strand of CP083247.1, from coordinate 2,946,753 downwards.
AGCTTTTCCTTATAGTTAGAACCTAGAGTAAAGGTAGCTATAAAGGCCTTAAGGTTATTAGTATTATTAGGGTTAGTAGGAGCTTTAACTTCTTAATTTATTTCTAATGTATTAAGCAAATTATTAATGCTTATTAGTCTATAATCTAAAAAATCTACTTATTAGTTTAGTAAAGTTAGAGGAGTAGGAAGAATTAATTCCTATAATTCTTTTTCCTTTTTACGTTTAGGTAATTAATCGTAATTATATGGCATTTCTTATTACTAGATTAGAGGTAGAGGGTCTAACACTTATAGAAGCCCTATATCTATATTATTATCTTTATAATCTTCTACTAGCTTTTAAAGGAGGCTTTTAGGCTCTTTTTCTTTAATTAAAAGGACCTTTTCTTAAGTGTAGTAAATTAATTTATTAAAGGTAATATAGCTTAATAAGAACTAATAATTCCTCTATATTATAGGCACTTAAATTAGGTATTAGGTTAAAGAGATATATCTAGCTAGATATCTAATATAAGCTCTTTGTGTAAGCTTTAAACCTATCTTTTATAGCTTATTATAAGTTATTATAAATGCCTTATAACTAAAAGCTTATAGGTGGTTTAATAATGTTTCTAGCTTCTCTAGTAAGTGGCTTTATTAAAGCTTATTCTCTTAAAGCTATTTATTTAAGGCTTAATGTGGTAATAGCTAGTTAAGAGACTTTTAAGGTGTGTAATTAAGGATATAAATAGCTACTTCTATAGCTATAGGCTAAAGATTATCTAGATAGCTTGCTTAGGTTATTAGAGTTATTATAACCCTTATTATTACCCCCTAGACCGCTTAGCATGCCTATTCTAATATAGGTAAGCTAGACTAGACTTTCTAATAATAATACCTCTATTAGTAATCTCTGCCTCTTGTTTCTTAGTCTAGAAGGTAGTCTCTCTATCTATAATAATTACTATAATATAGATTCTAAAGGTCTTTATATAATAAGCTTCTAATTAATTAAAGCAAAGCGTGATATCTGTTTTTAATAGAATTATAAAGATATAATAAAGTCCTATGCTTTAGTAGGTAAAGAGGGCAATATAGTAGTCTTTATTATAGCCTTATAACTAAGAGAAAAGGTTAAATATTATAACTTAAAGGGGTCCTAATAGTAGTAATCCTATTTGCGAAGTTTATAATATTTACCTCTATGCTTTTGCTATATAGTAAATCTTATATTTCCCTTTACTTCTCTCTTTTAATAATAATTAAAGGTTATTAAGCACTTAATCTATTACTTCTTAACCTAGATAAGCTATTCTTATATACTAAAGATTTACTATTATAGTGGTTAAGGTTTTTAGGTTATAAGAATTACCTTTAATAGCAAAAGCCTTATATAGACTATCTCCCTTAATATATAGTTATATACTAATAGTCTTTATCCTAAAGATTATTTAATCTCCTCTTTTTAGATCTATTATAATGCCTATAAGGTTATCTTACCTTATACCTTTCTTTATAAGTAATTAAAGTAATATAAGGTTAGCAAAGAAAGCTAGTTAATATTATGCCTTTAATAACATAAAGGTCTAACTATTTATTAGAATAATCTATACTATGCTAACGCTATAAGCCTTAGTGACTCTATACCTAGCTTAGATACTTAGCTAATTACTTTAATTAAGGTTAATAAACTAGCGTTTATTATTAAAGATATATACTAAGGATTTATTATTAAGTATAACTTATAATCCTAGTTAGATATAAAAAGCCTCTAAGAATAGTTATATAGCTATAAATATAGTGCTTTTCTTTTCCTTACTTTCTTATATACTATTTTCCTTAAGCTGTATATTATAGGCTTTTTATATATTATTAGGTTAATAATTTATTACTTCTTTTACCTTTTTTAATAGATCTTTATTAACCTTCTAATTCTTTAGTAAGTAAAGTATTTTATAAATCTTCTAGGTATCTTTTAATAGCCTAATATAATACTTATTATAGTAAATATATAGTTTCTTATTATTCTCTTTAGTTTAACTATTAAAAGAAAGTTCTATACTAAAAGACTCTCTAATCTTACCTTAAGACCTTTCTTATGCCTTAATTAAATACCTAATTCTTATAATAGTAGTATAGAAGTTAAGGACTCTTTCCTTAGTCTCTATAGTAAAGATTAATAAGTTAATTTAGGCTAAAATTAAAGGAAATTAAGCACCTATAGTATTATTAACTATCTTAATAGGTGAATTACCTCTAGTAATTAGGTAATTTGCTTAAAAGCATTATTTATAACTAATTAATATATTAGTAAGCTATTTACTAATATTAGCTTTAGTAAGATTATATTTAATAGTCTTATTAAAGTTTACTTTAGTGTAATACTTAATAGTCCTTACTAAGGGTATTATATTCCTTACTAATTCTCTAAGCTTCTTATAAAGAGAGATATACCTTAGAGTTATTTACTTATATTTATTTCTAAGTATTATAGTAAACTAATTATAATATTCTCTTATTATTTTTAAAAGGCTTTAATACTAACTATTAAACACTTAATATTACTTACTTAGGACTATATACTAGGCGCTATCTTTAGTATTATTAGGTTATTAAGGGTATTTAAAATATTCCCCTTCTAGTATACTAATAGTATAGGAGGTCTCTAGAGGTTATTATTAAGTATTTAAAGCGCTTATAGTTACTAATATAAAGCTTCTTAAATAAGTTTAATATCCTTTATTATCTTCTCCTAGTAAAGGTATTACTACTACTTTTCTTAATACTAGAGTTCCTTTTTTTATAAGGATTAGTAGCTTTAATAGGCATTCTAGCTAAGTAATTAACTCTAGGTTAATAAAGATCTAGATATTATCTTTAATAGCTCTTACCTTAATTATTTTAAACTATAAGTCCTAATAGTATAGTTCCTATAGCTTAACTACTAGCTTATAGCCCTTTATAGTAGTTATTTCCTTAAATATTATAAGAATATCCTATATTATTATAATTTAAACTTTAACCTATATAAATCTTCTATACTACTACTAGGGTTACTTAATTATAATATTAATAAATTAAGCCTCTCTTTAGCTAGTTATACTATTTTTTTAAAGATTAAATAATTAGTTAATTTAAAGATAGTACTAATTTAGAAGAAAGGGTATAATTTTTATAAACACTAAGTAATTACTACTATATTAAACTACGTAGCTAGGGTTAGAGTTAATAGCATAGATTAAGTTACCCTAACCCTATAAGAGAGTGTAAACGCTTGCTTAAATAGCTAAGTACCTATACTAAAGGGAGTGTAATCTAGCTATATAAAAACGTACTATGTATCTACTAAAGTGCCGGAAAGTGACTAGGTCGGTGGGTCCTAGTGTCCACGAAGTCTGCTTGCGGTTGAATGCATGCGACAGTCCCTCTTTCCCTTTCCCTCCAGGTTGTTCCTGCCCTCCCCGGTGCGCCTCGGCCCACCCAGCAAACCTCAAACAAAGGGCAAGGGGGCAGAGAGACAAACACCAGTCTGGTTTCCTTCAACAAAACCTCAACATCTGATCCAGCACTTGTTCCCTGCCGGTATCTCTTGTGGCCGATATTTATTCTTCGTGCCGATTCTACACCGCGCCGCACAGTTGTTGTTGCATTTTCTATTCACCCGCCGCATCTCTCGTTTTTCTGCTCGCTTCCCGACCGCGCGCCAAACTGAACAGACTACACTCGACCCCCTTCCGTTTCCAATTTCGACGTCGACGACACACTCGTATCGCCGACACCGCCGCAATCGCGTCGCGCGCTCTCCATTCTCATCGTCGTTATGCGGTCTACAAACCACCTTTCGGGACCCGCGGTCCTCGCTTCTGCCATCGTCCTGGTGGCCTCTGCCGCGGCCCAGGGAGAGTCGTCGACGACAGAAGAAAAAGGCGCTTCTTCGACCCCTTCTTCGACGTCTGAGGAATTTTCCGCTAGCAGCACTGGATCAACCGTAACTACTGAGGCGACGGGCAAAGTTTCCATCACCGGCGGACCTGGAGTGACAACTGGGGGTGGCTTGACCGGCTTTCCTACCCTGACCGGCCCTGGAGTTATCCCTACGTATCCTCCTGCGAGTGTACCACCGACAAATAATGCTCCGTTTATGCAACAATCCAGCCTCCCAGATGGCACCGTCTTTATCGTCGTAGGCGCCGTTTTGGGTGCCTTGGGCTTGGCTCTTCTTCTCTGGCGCAGTATCGTCAGTCTCATGCTTCACCGATCTGTCGAGCGTGCTGCCATGGCTCAACATACCAGCGACAATAAGACGGGCTTCCCAGCTCCGCCCGCCCCCTTCTACAGATATACTGATCAAGCGTCATCCATGTCTCTGGGCGTTGCGGGGGTGCTACGTCTGCTGCTTCTGCTGGACGTGGCGTTCGCAGGACTAACCGCGGACCGATTCCCTCAGCGACGCCCAGCCAGTCCAACTTGTTCTTCTCTCCGACTGCTGGGACCGGAGCTGCCTCAAATCGTGGATCTTCCTTCTTACCTTCGGGATTCTACGCCGCGGGTACCAGCTCACCGGGAGGAGGCGACCAGACTAACTCGATCAGCTTGTCCAATCTTCGTCCTGATTCACGCGGCCATTATGCAAACGCATCTCGATACACCGTGGACATATCACCTCCTGACTCTCCGCAAGTCTCGCCCCGACGTGATCCGAGCACGAGCTCCCTCAACGTCAACCTTGTTCCAGGTCAGCGCGCCCCCAGCGCCTACCTCGATGATCTCTTGATGGACGACCCTAGCGCGCTGCCTTCGTCAGGTCCGCGACGTACCGGCAGCCCAGCCAACCGCCTTTAAGAACAAAAACACAAACTGCAAGGAGAGGCCGAGTAAATAGCTGGGATCGGGGTCTCTCGGGCGTTCATTGGATGGATGACCAGCGTGTTTTCAAGATTTTGGAATTCTCAGGACAGGCCATATACTTAGATTCGTCGAGGCCCGACGACGTAGTTGGCAGCAATTGCCGAGCATATAACTAGGGGGAGGGGTAGGCCACCATGTGTATACAATGGGTTTAATGTAATATTGGTGTTGTGGCATGAGTGAGACTCCGTGTTCCCGAAGCGGATGATTGGTGAGGGTGAAACCAAAGAAGCAAGACGGAGCACAGCGTGGTTTGGATCAAAGCGAATGGGGGAGCGTTTCATGCATGCATTGGAAGAGGAGTATATAGTCTGACATATTCGAACATTGTATCGTGCTGTTTTCCGTCATCAAGTGTACAGATGCAAATCTCACCGGCAATCATCATCAACACGTGGCTCTCGCTGCTATGACTTCATAACGTGTTCGACTGGGCGTTGAAGGAGGCTGCAAGAGAATGAATTCACCCACCCGAATATTCAAACCTAATTAATGCTAGTTACACCGCTTTGGGATCCTCAAATGGATTAATATCATGTGCTTGCGCCCAGATGATGCCATGCCATGTTGCTGCGATTTTGCCCTCGTCTCTCACTTCCCTTCACCCCCATTCAGACACGTCATTTTACGCGCTATAGACGCCTGTCCAGAGCATCAAGACCCTCCTTGGCCCCCTGAATATCTTCAGCTCGGATACCGCTCCGGTCGCACATGCTTCTGAAGATACCATTCTTATGCCATAATGCAAGCGGGGTGTCCATCTCGGCAATTTGACCCGCGTCCATGACGCAGATGCGATCGTAGCCGACAATGGTACGCAGTCGGTGGGCAATGCAGAGGAGAGTTTTGCCCTTGAAGGCTGTAGCCATTGTGTTCTGAATCTTGTCATCGGTCTCCATGTCGACTGAGGAGGTGGCCTCGTCGCACACGATAATCTGGGAACCGCGAACGAGGGCTCGTGCCAGCGCCATGAGTTGGCGTTGGCCGAGGGAAAAGTTGAGGCCGTCTTCTTCGACAACGCTATCGAGATTGATGCGAGCTGCGTCGGCTTTCCGGTCGTCGATGGATGCCTCAACAGCGACGAGATCTGCTTGGCGAAGGGCAGACCATAGCGCAAGGTCAGTGTGTTCTTGGAAGGGGTCGAGATTGCTTCGAACCGTGTCCTGGAAAAGGGTTGGGTCTTGTGGGATGATGGCGAGACGGGAACGGAGGTCGAAGAGACCAATTGTGGATATGTCAACTCCATCAATGGAGATGGTGCCGCCTGAAATTTCGACAAGGCGGAAGAGTGTGCTCATGATGGAACTCTTGCCAGCTCCGGTCCGACCTACGATGCCGATGCGTTCTCCGCCGCGAATATGCATCGATAGGCCTTGTAAGACGAGGGGTAAGTTCTGGCGATATCGCATTCGTACGTTGTCCAAGACGATTTCGCCCTTTTCAGGCCAGCTGTCGCGAACATCAATAGTACGCAAAGGTGCTTCCTCTTCTAGTTCCGTGCCGTAGTACCGCAGCCGCTCGACAGCATTCATGCCGTTCTCGACCTCGGCCAATTGCCGGATGGAGAATTGCAGCATTTGCACAATGGACAAGATGTAACTCAGGACGAGCCCACCAATGGAAGGGTGGACATGGAATCGAGAAGTCACGACTAGAATTGCGACGGTAAATACGAGCGCATTGCCAACCATGTCCAGGCGGACGGACAACCATCTCTGGTTTGAAAATGTGAGGAAGTATGCACTGTCCATTTCATCAATAGAGTCTCGCAGCTCGTTGATGAAGCGCGACTTGAGGCCATAGGCTCTGATGGAGGCCACTCCGCTGAGACCTTCACCAAATTTGGCAAAAACGTTGGAACGCAAGACTGACTCAAAACGCTTCACTTCTCGAGCAGAGGCTCTGTAGTATGAAGCCGATAGAATGAACAGGCAGTATAACGGAACAAGAGCGATGGCGAACCAATGGAAGTAGGCAATGATGAGGGCGAAGACAGCAGTGACCATGGCCAAAGTCAAGAAGTACATTCGGATGGCGTCAGTCAGATTGTTGTCCATGACGTCTACATCTCTAGAAAAGCGATTGGTGATGCGGCCGAGCGGAGTGGTGTCGAAGAAGGACATGGGGGCGCGCAATACGCGGTGAACAGCGTCTCGCAGCATGACTTTGCTGGACTTCGTTCCTAGAACGGATAGCAACAGGGAGAAGATGAACATTAGCAAGGCTTGGACGACACCAAGAGCCGCATAGATGCCAATGTACACCCCAGTGGAATATCCAAATTTATTTGACGTCCACCACGATAGCCATAGACCAGTCATGATATTGGCTGCCTGAGAAACGATCAAGACAATTATGACGAGTGGCGCATTCAGAATGGTGCCTGAAGCTCGGATATATGTACCGTAGACTGACCACGGCACACTCGCCTGCGCCTTTTCTTCTTGCTGCATCAGAGCGGCGCCTTTCTTATTTGCCTTTCGCTTCTTCCGCTCATCGGTGAGATCCACGGGGCCGCGGCGCCGGGCTCTTCTTGTTTCTCCTCCATAGCCGTGGTCTCCATGAGTGTTTGGAAACCTTTGTGCTCCTGCATCAAGTTGTCGAAAGTATCAATGGCCTGGATCTTACCACCGTCCATCCAGATAATTCTGTCGCAGCGGCTGAGCACCCAAAGTTGATGGGTTGCCAGAATGCGGCACTTGTCCTTGAGTAGACCCATGATGGCATTGTCGAAAATATGCCTGCCAACGTGTGCGTCCACAGCACTCAGCGGGTCATCCATGAGGATGATGTCGGCATCGAAGTAGATGGCACGAGCTATATTGAGACGCTGTTTCTGGCCTCCAGAGATGGTAATGCCTCGCTCGCCAATCTCTGTCTGGTCCCCGTTGGGAAGCATGTCTAAATCTGCTTGAAGGGCGCAGCTAAAAAAGAGTATTATTGTTAGACAAGCGACTTCGTAGCGCTGGATATTGGAAGCGGAGTACTGCTTACGCTCTTATGACCTCTCGATACCAGTCACGATCCATTCCCTTTCCAAAAGTAATGTTGTTCTGAAGAGTGGTGTTCTGAATCCATGCATACTGAGGACAAAACGCGCGAGAGGCGCCATATACAACATCGCCACCAGTTTTGCGCATATCACCAGCTAAGGAAGCAAGAAGAGAGCTCTTGCCACTTCCAACTGTTCCAATCACAGCGATGAGCTCATTGCGTTTGACCTGAAAGTTGATACCGTGTAGCTTGAAGGGCTCTCGCTCTTCGGCCAAAGTGACGGTGGAGTCCTCTTCCGCATTCCCAGTAGTTGATTTTGGCTTCGCCGCCATATTTGCAGAAGCAGAACCCTTTGGATCTTTGCCCCGCTTGTCTTTAGCTCCTGGCCCGGATACTGTGCCTTTGTCAGGATCCTGTGATGCGGTCCGCTCCCATGTGAAACCGGCATCGATCATCTCCACAGCGTTTTCACCATCTGGTCTGTGGATGATGTCTTCTTCCTGCTCTTCTTGCATAAAAAAATCCTCGATTCGCTTCATAGAAGACCAGGCGTCGGTAATTTGTCCCAAGACCAGGGGAAGGAGGCTGAGCGGAATGCGCAGGCCGTTGAAAAGGGCGAGTGAAGAAAACACTTCGGCAGGTGCCAAATCGTGATTTGTGACTGAATACACGATGAACGACAGCATGGATGCAAAGATGGGCAGGGACATGCTGATGGCGTTGATTGCATTTCGAATGGCTAGCAATACCTGGATTGAGTAGATTTCCTTGGCTCGAAACTCTCCTAGGCGAGCAATGAAGGCCTTTTCCCATCCAAAATACTTGACAAAACGCACGGATTGCAAGATTTCTTGCGTTAGGGATACTCGCTGATCCGTGATTTTGTTGATGGCCCTCCGGCGTCGAAAAAGGCTCTGGATCGCCTTTGTCAGAGCCGGCACCCCCAGGACAAGCAGAGCAAAGCCAGCTAAGGCACTGTATGTCAGATTGACTAGCAGCAGCACCAGAGTGATGAGACAGACGATGGGAGCTGTCCAGATCATGTGAAAGAGGGCACATGCCTGGTCAACACGGTAAGTATCAACACTCATCAGGTTGACGATGCGACCATTTGCCCAGCCAAGCCCATCCTGATCGAGCTTGCCCTTCCCCCTCCTCTTTGTGGTTTTGCAACTTCCCTTCTCATCCGCAATGGCCTTCTCCTTGCCTTTTTGGCTCTCATCAGTCCCCTCGCTCTCTGGCATCATTGAGGCCCTGGTGCCACCAGCCTTGGCTCTACCAGAAATGACCATGGATTTTTCATATATGAGAGCGATTAAAACTGCTCGGCTCTGGCCACCCATCATCATGCCTCGGAAAATGAAGTGACTGACGCCAAAAGCCTGGAGAATCTGCATCGCAGTAACGCCCACGGCCAGGCCAATGCCATTCCCGATCGGGGCGCAGGGCCGCCACTGGCGTTGGCGACGTATGCATCTGTAGAGAACTGAATGAGGTAACGCAGCGTGAAGGGTGCAATGACCTGGAGAATGGATGTTATCAAGGCACAAAAGCCCCCAAGCCAAAACTCGAATTTTAATGTTTCGTGGAGAGCCCAAAAGAGGGGATTCTTGTCGCCATTTTTCACCCGCCGGTGGAACGATTCCTTGACTTTCTCGGTCAGTGGCTCCACAGCTCGATCAGGGTTCACATGCCAGATATCACCCTGCTCCAATGGCCGATTATACCCTGTCTTGATGTGATAGGTCAGCATGCGCGTAGAAAAGCACTCAGGAGCTTCAACCAGGGTGCAATTGCCAAACGTGGAAATGAATATCCCATCCCCATTCCCATCCCATAGTGTGCAGGGGCAGGGGCAGGGGCAGGGGCAGGGGGCACGTCACGAAGGCAATCGGGGATAGAGTTCAAGATGCTTGCACTCACCGTCATCAGAGGTGTCATCCAATGGAACGTTAACTTGCTGAAAATCCCCGCTCCATGCTCTCTAGATGTTATTCGTTCCCTAGGCACTGGAGGAACACGACCCCAGCGCAAGGGGTTCATTTGTTTGTACCATGGCTTTGATGGCGGTGGCTGCACCGTTGAAGGAGCGCCAGTCGCCACACTTGCGTCTGTCGCGTAGCTCTTGGTCGCGCCTAGGCTATTCTTTCTTGCCTTGTCCGCCCCCCATCGTCAGGGTCCGCATTGCCGAACTCGTGACTGTTCTCGCCGTCATGGCTCGCCTTGTTGTCGGTGTGAAGAAGTCGACTGTTGTCGGAGTCACCGTCGGACGCGGCAGGAGCATGATTGGCGGGCTGAAACGCTGCAGCTGCCACGTCTGGAGCTCGTGGCTCTTTTCTGGTCTCTGGCGGATCGGCCATGTCTCGACTGTGAGACGGAGAGACAAAAACGACAAAGACAACATCGTCACTCGAAGGGCAGGACAGCAGACGGGCGGGGGTGGGCATGCACACACTCTTTAATCAGTTTACCCATTGTCAAAACGGTGGAAAATCCGAGTGGACTAACGGTAACGGAAACGTTGGATCGAATCGGCCTCGGGCTTGACGCCAACATTTACTATTAGCAGACTAGACACTACACTAGACAGGACGGGTTGGGGCGCGCGTGCGCTCCTGCCTTTTTGGTCGAAATCAATGGCTCCGCGGTTGAGCGGTTGGGAGTCTGGTTTCCCACCCATCTTCCTCTCCCCGAAGCCACCAGCTTCTCTCGATTACCCAACAACTAACGCAATGGCAATGACGCGCACGAGTTGCATTGTTGAAATCCGCTTCTGAGACCATCCAATCACGTCCATTGGATTTGCTAGATGAGATGAACCTGGTGGTTGGTTGTAGAAGCTCCCAGCATTACGGGGCAACAGGGTAGCCGAAAACTGTTGCCAGTATGGTGTCCGTTGTAGCATGATTTCCTGGACGTTGGACGGAGTAACGAGGAATTTGTTTCTCGTGTTCTTATTGCACATTCTGCTTCATTTCTTCAAGCCCTTGAAGAGCAGACATGCAATAGGAGGCGAATAGGAAATAAGACGTACGTATGAAAATCACTCCAAGTTCAACTCAAGAGTCTATGAGTGTGGGGCCAACCCAGAATGAAGCTGCCCCACCGTCCACAATTTTCTTTCCCTTTAGCCTCAGCTCAATCCCCCACCATCACCATCCACGCTTCGAAACTGCCCATCTCACAATGGCCACCGAAGAGGTCTTATCCGTTGCCGTACCAGGTCAGATCCTAGGCCCATCAACAAAATATCTTCCCGGCCCAGGCACGCACATCCACGACAGCAACATCGCCTCCTCCCTCCTCGGCAAAGTGACCATCACCGCGCCGACCAAGACCCCGGCCCAGCCAAGCGCCTGAACAAACTCACCGCGCCGGCCCCCGAAGAACGCGCCACCGTGTCCGTCGCCAGGCATGGCCGCAAGCGAGAGATGCTGCCCGACGTGAACAACGTGGTGCTCGCGCGGGTGGTGCGCCTCATGCCCAAGCAGGCCATTGTTGTGATTCAGCAGGTCGGAGACACGGTGCTGCAGACTGAGTGGCAGGGCGTCATTCGCGTGCAGGACGTGCGTGCCACGGAGAAGGACAAGGTGAAGATTCATGAGTCGTTTAAGCCTGGGGACGTGGTGAGGGCGCAAGTGGTAGGTTTTGAAATCGTCTAATCCGGGGAATAAAAAAAGAGGGCAAGTGGACCATTGTTAGCAATGCATGGCTAATTTGATCAGATATCTCTCGGAGACCAAGCCAACTATTATTTATCGACCGCCTCAAACGAGCTTGGTGTGATTATGGCCACGAGCGAGGCTGGGAATGATATGGTCCCTGTTAGTTGGAAGGAGTACAAGGATCCTGAGACGGGAGCTAGTGAGCCTCGCAAGGTGGCTAAACCAACTTGATGGCTGTGTGCGGATAATCACATTCTCTGTATCAAAAGGACCTTTGGCTGCAAGATATCCTGCAAAGACCGTCCACAACACATTGTTGAGAGCAGCGCATCATGCGAGATGACTTGCATATCCAACATTATGACACAAAGCATGAGATGGCCTCCTCGCCTCTCTGGTTTTTGCACTGCAAGGACGAGAAATGCAAGCTTGATGCATTTCCGGGGGGACGCAGAGCAGACAGAGCCACTTATCGCCAAGTAGACTCATCAACGACGGGCGGGGTCCCTTTGCCGCAGGATTGGCGTACGTGGGATCAGGGCGGCTAAGCTGTCACTGTTTCGATACGGGAGTTGCCATCGGGTAGTTTCCAAAATAGAAGACAGAAATAGAAGACATAGTCTCTGTTCCCATAGGTTCATCATGTTTCCGCGTCTCGACTCTGGACAACGAACAGCTGGGGATCCTCGTCATACTAATGCGACGTTCTGCGGACAAGTTCTGTCAAGGTCTCGCGTCTCTTTGGGGCTGTTACTCCCGCGGAGGAATGGGCCAGCAACTGGCGCGCCAGCACGTTTGGTGGGAATAACATCAGAATCCAGCTCTGCACTCCCTGAAAGACTCTCGGCACGAAACTGCTGCCTAGAATTAACATGGAGTCCCACCACTCGTGCCGAACCATGGAACCATGCTGTGACCTGTCACCCCAGAGTTGGCCTGCCGCTGGGTCGTCCCACTCGAAGCTCCGGTCCGAGTTCCGAGAAGCCGGGCAACCACTCCGGCTTCCGGTCCGGGCAACGTTTCTGAGAGAAGTGAACATCGTGCGCCAGAAAACTTGTTCAGACGGAGTCGTATCGAATCGGAAACATCAGTTCGCAACGCTATACCCACGTCCCTTTCCCACCACGGCCATCTGCAAAATACGCAGCCAACGACGAATGATTGATACCCCATCGAACCGCAGTTTGCACTGGAAATACAGATGCACATGAGGGTCGTTGAAGAATGGGCGAGGCAAAAGGTTGATGTTCTTCAGCCAGTATCGACGTCACACAATAATCCCACCCAAAACTACGGTCCATCTGCCCCATGATCTCCCACAACGGAGAGGATAGCGGAAGTTATGGCTGGTCCGTTTCTGGACGCGGGCTATCCAATTACCCTGATGCATGCGAGAACCTGACAAAAGGCTTCGCAATACAGGAATGCAGACGTTCCAGACGACATGTCCCAAACTTCTTGTTTGCCTTTGGGATCCAGAGAATGGACTGCAATGGCGCTGTCAAGTAAACTCCCTCCTACGGATGTAAGTGGAAGACACACTAACGTCCGGTGTGCAAATGCATCCGTGTCATACAAAGCCACCAGTCATGAATGATGAGACACATCAGCATTTCGTCATTCCTTCCGTTCTTCATGCCGTAGATGGCGTCGGGACGCACAGATTGGGGCGTAACAATATAGTCTGGGTCAACGTGCTCGAATTCAGTCAGTCCTTGTGCTTTTCAGAAGAGCATGAATTATAAATCATCATGCATGCATGCGATTATGCGATGGCTGTGCTGTGGTCAATGGGTGTGGTGTGGGTGTGGCTTGTCAAACAAGAGGCCAAGTCGGCTGCGCCTCTTTCTTCGTGCCGCATAGGACTGCCACCGGGACGTCATTAATAGAAGGTGTGGCATCCATCGCGATATAAACTGGTGGCGCTTGTGTAGAGAAACGATGGAAATGCTATGCACGCCGCCCTTGTTTGTGCGCGCTGCGCGCTGTGCCATCAACCATGATTCTCCAAGCCACGCATCATAGCGAGAATATGCAAGCAAAATCAAATGTCTTGTGAGTCGGGCATCCATTGAGATGATGATAGTAGGTGCGCGTCAATGATTCACATGAGGCATCTTCACCTACGACACTATGCTCGGCTCGGATGCGTGGAGCATAGAAACCAAGGGCCGCAGGGTCCAACAGATGACGTTTCTTGTCCTTGCCGTGGCATGCACCGTTTGGGTCGGGAAGGCAGGCGCATCCGCCCTTGCTCCCGTCCTGCTCCTCCCTGGACTTGTGACTCATGTCTCGTCTTGTTCACCTTCTTTCCAGCCAGCCCCCACGAGCCCACGAGCCCACGAGCCCATGAGCCCTGGCTGCCTAGAGATATAATGCCCAACCTGTCCATTCGGTGAAGTCCACATTATCCTCTTTTCCTCTTCCCAAAGTATAAAAAATCAAAGCGGAAGCGCGACCCCTGCCAAGGTTTTCCATCTCTTCTCATCAGCCGATCCTAGTCGCCCCACATCGCCAAGCTTTCTTGCCAATTGCGACAATCATTATTAGCGCCATCCCATTTCGTCAACTTGCCTCCCTGAGTCCCAATCCGTCAAACAAGGTCAACCCCCAAAAACCAGTCAATTATCAAGAACCATGTCCTCTCGAAGACGGCGTCATAGTGGGCCTCCTTCTCCGCTCTACTCCAGAGGGACATACCACGACGACTACTTCCAGCGCCGTTCTGGACCGCCCCCGGCATACACGTCCTTCGACTTCGACGGCCATCCAAGGGCAAGCTTGCCCGTTGATTATGGCGAGCCCAGTCGGGGGCGGCGTCCCAGCCGCCAATCTGCTTATTCAGACGTGAGAGGCCGTGGTTACGATGGTTACGATTTCGGCCCTCCCCATACGCCCATGACGAGCCGCCTCGTGCCAGACGGGCCCCCCAGAGTCTCGCTCTCAAGGACGCACAAGCACAAATGATAGAGATGGCCCTCGCGGGCGTCCTCCGCCCAGCCGGCAGGGCAGGGAGCCTCGCAACGGCAACGGCAACGGCAACGGCAACGGCAAAAGCTCGTCGAGGAGCAAGTCATTATCGTCACCGTCCCAACCCCAACAGGAGAGACGGAAAGAAAACACGGGTACGCCCTGGTGGCAGAACCAAATTGTGCGTACTTGCGCCGCGACGGCCCTGTCCACGGGTCTATCTGCCGCCTTGGACAGCCGCCATGACCCAGGACAGTGGAAGGGGGCCAAAGGCACCAAAGTCGCAGTGGCCACGGTTGGATCAGCCTTGGTAGATGGTTTCCTGGGACAGAAGCATCCAGATGGGTTGAGACATAAAGTTATGAAGAAAGGCATGGAGGTGGCTATGGATGAAGCGGAGAAGAAGAAACAGCAAGGTGGGAACGAGAACAAGGAGAACAAGGCTCAGGAAGGGGACCAGCAAAGAAGGAGTCGCAGTCGTAGTACTGGCCGACATCGTTCAAGCCACCATGGTGACGAAAGGAGACATAGAAGTCACGGAGGGGCCACCGGCGGAGGCATCGATCGTGATTCAAAAGGAGGAAACGCGTGTTTTGAGCGATTATCATCGGGTATCCCAACTTCTTTCAGCAACCAGATATGCATTTCAGTCTGTCATATAACACAATACAAAAATGGGTTCCTCATCCGCTGACACAACAACTTGAGGGAGCGAGCGCAACGTAGTTTTCCCCGTCACGCAACAATATAACCTTGTTTGCCCTGGACTCCGAGCGGTCGCAACACCCAGTGGACTTCCCCTACTCTTCGGTCTCCATCTATAGCTATATATAGTAGCTTAAGGTTGTTTTCTTCCCCTCTTAAGTCTTTAATTATAATAGGCACTTTATAAACACTATATTAAGGGACTACAAGATGGAAAGAATTTAGAGTTTTGGCTGAACCTTGACCTTGACGGATGCGAAAGGAAGCTTTGGCCCGATGGAAACACCACGGCTCATTCGCCCAGGATCAACGTATCGACGTCTCGACGTCCAAACGAAAACTGGAGCACGGCACTGCAATTGTCACTCAGCATTGGGCAAGACATGCATATGCATTCCAGCGCTTGTCTCCTGTCAAGATGCTTATTCCCCGCAACCCTTATTAATCACAGGCGCCCCAACGTGACATGGACCAACACCGACTTTTCTCCAAACGTCGATCCCTCGGTCCACTTTTCCAAATGCAACAACGTCCTGCTTGCGCTTCCTGACACGGACGCAAAAAGTCCAAGATAAGCGCATCGGATGGCAAACAACAAAGTTTACCAGGGAAAGGAACCATGTTTGGCTCCCTGGAAGCGGCTGGTTCATTGGACAAGGGGGGGCCAGTGGACCCCCCAAGGCAAGGCTTCATTCAGGCTTCCCAACGATTTGGAACTCGTGAAAGAAGGAAAATGGACTGGTTCTCCGAAGAGGGCCAAGGTGTATAAAGACGAGAGCCGGTCCCTTACGCACTAGCCAGGCTTCTGGGCATTTTCACACGAAAACCTCCCCCCCTTTTTTCTCACTGGACGCCGCACCATGGATTACTATCTCAAAAAGGCTGTCGAGGTCGTGAAGAGGCGCCGGCGGAGTCGGGAGGAGGTCGAGGAGGAGGTCAGCGTTGAGCAGAGTGAGTTGGTGGCCACTGACGACATGTTTGTCGCTTCGTTGCTAACCGGTTGGAAGATCTACACCTTGCGGCCAAGAACTGCGTCATCAACGTTGATCCCACGCGAAAGGACTCCATCACCTCGGAGGATCTCGAGCGGTGCAATCCGTCTTTTGGGTATGCAAGGGTTTGACAGTACACCCGGCTCGTCGGCTGACTTGTGGACAGCCTTTCCGTGCTTGAGAAGCCGCCTCGGCGGATGTCGGCGAATGTGTAATGAATGACTGGTCCGGACATGATTGATGGGGATTTTTTTTTTTTTTTGAAAAAAAAATTGGTGGTGATTTGGTGATACATGGTGATTGTTTGGGGGTCATCTGGATTCATGGCCAACGAGAACGAATATAAAATTCAAGACGTGGAATTCCACCCCTCCAGTGCGAAACAAGACCTGTGCCGGGCTTGCAGGGGAATCGGTGCTGATGGCACTGTGAAAGTAGTACTACATTCTCCAAAGCTGCCAAGTTGAAAGCCGTAAGAAATAGGCGGAGGTGCGTGCGACGACGTCGCCTCTTGATTCGAGATGGCCTCGTCCAAGGCTCTGATTCACAGCGAACAGGCCAAATTTTTTTTTTTTCCAAAAAAGCCGCCACTGCCTCGACGGCATAAAACAGGAGGCTACTCATTCCATGTTTTTCATCTCGTGCTTCGTTTCAAACCCCTCATCGCCCAGCTGGGCTGGCTCCTGTTACAACCGAACCGACGGCCGCGTCTCATTTGTTTCTGTCCAGAAAGTCCAATGTGCGCCGCGACGGAAACAAGGTCCCGGGGTCGCAGCCACGGGCACCATCTGGCGCGGGGAGAGAGGGAATGTGAAATGAGACAAGACTCCCCGACGACGACTGTCTCTTCGTGCAGGTAGGTTCATGCCGGGACGCAGACCATTCCTGCGAACTCGCAGCTGGTCATCCCGAGCGCAAGGTATGACGACGGCAATCCATGAACCCCTCCCTCCCTCGACGGCCGCAATGAGCAATCCGCCCCCGTTCCATTCCATTCTAATCTAATCCGATTGCACGCACCCCCGCCCCGCGGGGCGAGCTAAGTCGCTCCATGGAGCCAGGTAGATTGGAGACATTGGGGAAAAAACCCTGCGTGGCCCGCCTTACGCATGCAATGCTCTGCGCCGGACACGAACGCCGGAACCTCGGCTCGACCGACCCACAGCCAAGGGGAAATAAACCCCCCCCCAACGATCCAGGCTTCATACATTCTGTTCCCTTTGCCAATACAATGAGCGCAACAGCCGCAGTGGCCGCCCCGAGCTGCTGCCCACGCTGCGGCTCCGTCACCGCGCAGTCTCGCATCGCCGAGCTCGAAGCCCACGTCGCGCGGCTCAACGAAGAGGCCGCCGCCGCCGCGTCCCGCTGGGCAGACTACGAAGCCGAGCTGCACAGGCTGCGCTCGGCGCAACGGCCGTCCACGCCGCAGCAGCAGGCCCGGCGGCAATCACCCGCCTCGACCTCGGTTCTCCAGCAGGCCACGTCGCCCAGCCTGCGCGCCGACGGGCAGCGCCAGAACTCGCTGCCCCTCCCGAACCAGCCGCCTCTCTCGCCCGGCGCCGCCTCGACCGAGGACCTGATGGAGGCCCTGACGAGGGAGCAGGCGCTGCGCAGGGAGGCCGAGGGCCGGCTGAGCGCCACGAGCAAGGAGGTGGAGGAGCTGAGCGTCAGCCTGTTCGAGCAGGCGAATGAGATGGTGGCGGACGAGAGGAGGGCGCGGGCGAGGTTGGAAGAGAGGGTCGGCGAGCTGGAGAAGAGGGACGAGGAGAAGAGGAGGCGCCTGGAGAGGTTGGAGGGCGCCATGGGCAGGATTGAAAAAGTCAGAACTTTGCTGGGGGAGAGTTGAATGGGTGGGTGATTTCAAATGTCTTGAAACGGACTGGGTTTCTTTTTTTTTTTGGGGGGGGGAACGACGAATGAGTCCGAGGGGGAAGATTTGGCGTTTGCGTGAATGATAATGATACCAAGGTGTACAAGTTGGCGTACTAGAGTGGGTTTGGTGAATGAATCACCCCAGGAAGAATATTCCTGGGCATTGAGAATCGTTGTGGCTCTACTCCGTCCGTGGCAGTGAGTAGATGAATCGGGCGAAACCTGGTGAGATGGGCCAATACACTCTATTATAAATTCAGGTACTCGGTTCCAGGTGAGCTACCGAGTTCTAGCTGCATCTTCATCAACCTGCCCGTCAAGATGCCGTCCCGTCAAGCTACTCCCCGCCCTGAATAGAAATTGCATCATCTTCTTTCGTAAACTCGAATATATATATATATGCGCCATTCCTTCAACCATGGTTCCCCCAACGCCAGCCGATTCTGTACACACTGCGAATACAGAGAATGGTCTTTGACTACATCTGTGCCTTATTTTATATCTTGCGTCTGGCGACGTAGAGACAGACAGCTTTCTCCCCTTGAATACCGTTCCATGATTTCTCATCATGAGTGAGACTTGCATCTCATATTAAATGACTTGCTGGCGGAGGAGGAGGACTTGGCTGCTTTGCGGGGAGGTTCTGACATCTCGTTGGACCCGCATCTTGCCCTCTTCTCTCGGGTAGGCGATGGCGCGTCTGTTGAGAATGGCCTCGAGGGCTGAGTGAGGTTCTTGGATGGTGACTTGCCCTCGGGTTTGGCGTTTGCTGACGGCCCTGGCCAGTTGCCTTCGGGCTCACCGTTCCAGCGTGCCAGCATGTCGGCCACCTTGGGGCCCCAAATGTCCTCGCCCCTGGACAACTCCTCGTATTCCAACGTGTTGGGGCCTCCCACGGTGAAGTCGCTTTGGCGGACACGACACAGCTCGGCCATGATAGCTGCTGATCCGAGCTTGGTTCCTAAATCATGGCAGAAGCTTCGAACGTAGTA
This sequence comes from Epichloe scottii, assembly GCA_021950295.1. Taxonomy (NCBI): domain Eukaryota; kingdom Fungi; phylum Ascomycota; class Sordariomycetes; order Hypocreales; family Clavicipitaceae; genus Epichloe; species Epichloe scottii. The sequence continues at coordinate 2,927,674 of CP083247.1, read as the reverse complement.
GCCAGACGTGACGGTTAGGCGAATCTTGCATGCGGGTGGTCCTTCGTCGCTCCACGGCGGCGGTGTGTTTGAATCCGGAGCGGGAGGCACCAGATTCGACCCTTTGTTTGAGTAGACGGGCTGGGGCATCGCGCCGAGACCCCTGACATCATGGCCTTGCTCTCTTTGGCATGACGTTGCTTCTTGGATGGCGCATCCCGGATCAGCTCATCTTGTCTCTCTTCGAAACGCTTCTTGAACGACTCATGCGCTGCTATCGCCTGGTCGTCCTGCTCCTTTTCTTCGGGTGTCAGTGTCTTGCCCGTCTCTTGTTGCTTCTTGACCCTCCACACTTGCTCGGCGAGATTTCTCTCGGCCGCCTCAGCCTCCTCTGTCGGCCAGCGGTTGTTGTGCTTCCCCGGCTCATACCACTCGATGAGCTCAACCTCCAGAGCTTCCACCTGTCTACCTTCGATTTCTCGAGGTATGGGCTTCCTCGCGGGCATATTCGTAGAGGGGCTTGCCGTTCATCTTCAAGGCAGAGTACAGTGGAGGAATCTGCGTCTGCGGGCCACGGAAACTCGCCAGTTCCTTCTCCACCAGCTCTTTTGTGACATGGTCGTATCCCTTTCGGGCCAGCACTCTACCCACTCGATCGTACGTATCGGTGCTCACGCCAAATACCACCGTCGTCTCGTACGTCTTTGTGCAGTCGAGAAACTGAGAAAGCAGTTTCGTGCCGGTGCCAATGCCCAGGATCAGAACGCCCGTCGCCAAGGGGTCCAGCGTGCCTCCGTGACCAATCTTGACCTGGGATGCCTTCTTCTCCGCCTTGCGCCGATTGAACTGCTTGCCAGACTCTTTAAGCCGCCGCGCCAGTTCAGCTTCGATCATGGGCCGGAAGAAGTTGGAAGGGTTGAAAGCTTGTTGGCATTCTCGTACAACTTGTGCTGAGCTCTGGCCGCAAGGCTTATTGATGGCTATCGAAACATCAGGTTAGTGAAGAAAGACGGTTGCTCGGGATTTCTTGTAGTTCTGCCGCCGAACTAATGAAGCAGCGGCAAAGGCTTACCAAAGACGCCATCGCGGACGACGTCAGACGCCATCTTCAACACCTTTGTTCCTGCTCGTCGCATGCGAGCCGCAACAAGCAGCTGCGGAGTGGAAGCAGCTGTTACGCTGTCAATACAGCACAATCAATCGAGTCAAGAGACTTGTGACGATGCGCATCACATCAAGCTTCAAGCTTTGGAGGCGGACGAGAGAAAAAAGGCAGGCCAGCCAGGATGCGAACATGGGGAAGTAAGTGCCACACTGAAAAAAATGCCACAACTGAAAAAAATGCCCCACTGAAAAAAGGCCCCACTGACACCGGCCCGGTGCACTGTGAGACTGACTGTGAGGCCCCACTTGCCCACCACCGTGCAGCGACTCGCGCCATCATCATCGCGCCGTGTCGCGCCGTCTTTGCGATTTCGAGCTTCCACACTGCACACTTCACGTTTCGCGCGGACCGTGCTCCCATGGTGCATTCTCTCCAACTTCCAACATCGTCAGAATGGCTGGCCGCAGGCGACGAGCGTCCACGTCGAGCGTGGAATCCGAGCACGAATCCGATGCCCGATGGCGGCAAGAGAGCTCCGTTGTGCGATCGATTCCCAAGGATAAGCCGTCGGACGACTGGCCCATTTTCGAACTCGCCAACGCCATCGTACTCGGCAAAGATGGTCAGACCATCGAAAACGCTCTTCATGTTGAGAAAATGGGGCCGTTCATCGTTCGCGGCCATCTCATCATCGATGAACCCTCGCAGAAAACTCATCGTGCGTCCGTCCTGCTTCAACAAGCTGCACCTTGCTCGTAAGCAAGCCACCCTCTAACTAGTCGGACAGTGATTATGCGTGTTCGGGCCTCCACGCCCATAGAGATCCGAAAGTCGACACTGTACTCGATTGGAGAATCCGATGATCACAGACCATTGATATGGGTGTCCGGCCAGGGCGGCTGGTACGAGATTGACCCTTGCCGCGCTTATAGGCCAATGTACAACAAGATGTGCGAGGCCACCACCATGTACTACACTCTGCTTGATATATACAACGAACGCCCGTCGAAAAAATCAAAAAGGGTAAAAATCCCACACTCATGGACGAGCTGGGTCCCGTATTTCACAAGGTACCGTCAATGCTGCTGCTGCTGCTGCTGCTGCTGCTGCTGGTTCAACATGCTTCCAACCGTCACTAGCTAATCAAAACCCGCAGTACGCTGCACGCATTGGCGATGGCTCAACATTCGAGGAAGTGGTTGCGAGGGCGAGGGAGCACGCGTCCTTTTTTGTTGATAGACTGTCACAAAATGATGGCATCTTTGACTGGACAACAACAGCATTTTACAAATGGATCAAGTCTGAACACGCTGTACGTTGGAGGCGACGGGTTTCCTCTGTTTCTGGTAGGCGAGAATTGGCCTGCTTGCTAATGACAAATGTCCACTAGGAGCGAGAAAACGATGCCACAGCATTAGAGACGATACAACTGCGACCATATCCATCATATCCATCCGAGGCGCAAAACAGCTCGCGCGAAAATACACGGGCTCTGTCCATCAGAAGCAACAGCGTGGACGTCACCGACAGCAATATTTCTCAAACAGGTAGAATCAAGAGAGGCCTAGCGAGGTCTGCTACACCGAGGATAGTCGACAAGCATGCTGCGCAACCTGACACGCGACCATCTGCAGCAGACGTCACCGCCACCCGCTCTGTTGTGCCGCTTTATGAGTGGAGTGACAGAGATGATTCGCCCGCCTCGCCATTACAGTCGGCCCTTGCCACGTTTGCCGATTGCTTTGATGCCCTGGCACCGAGTAAAAGGGGGATGACGTTGTCGGGCACACTCACTCGGTTGTACTTCAACTATACGTTTCCTACCTACAAGGACGCCCGCGTAGGCTCATATAAGCGGCCTGCCCAAGAGTGGGTACACTACTATTCCAAAGCGCTGCTTCACATTCTCGATGAAAGATATCGACGACATGAGATATATACGGAACTCCAAGTGTTGGCCAACACGGAACTCGAATTACTCGCCTACAAGCCTTCCGAATTTCCGCCCGTCATCACACCTCGCAGATCTCAGCCTCGAAAAGGTACTGCGGGACAAACGCCCTCTACCCCGACGCAGACACTCAACAACCACAACTACTCTGGTAGCGACAGCCCCAGACCCATGGGCAAGCGTCCAACCAGGACACCAGGCAAATCATCCCTCCGACCAAGAGCTCCCAAGAAGAGGCCGCGCAATGAATTCGAAAGCGATAGCCCGGGGGCTCAGAAGCTCCTGGCCACTCCCGAAAGTCTCACTATTTCGACAACGGCGACTCTCTAGATCATGGCATGGACATGGATAACGTCCAGCCGCTGGATCCTGGGGAAGAAAACGACGCAGACGACGACATCATCGATCCGGACGCCCGAGAACGGTACGATCTCGAACCCATCAGGCTCGTCATCCGAGCCGAGAAGATTCCCGAATCGTCCCCCCGTGGACCCGACGACACCTGGGCCTGCGACCAAGAAGGCTGCGATTACATTGTCCGCGGGGCCGACCAAGAAGATTGCCAAGACCGTATCCGGCAACATTTCCGCGACCACGAGCAGCAGCTGACCAGAGTAAACCTCGCCATGTCAGAAGGTGCTCGTGGCCACATGCCCATCAAGTATGCCTACTTCCCCCGTTCCTCATCCTCGTCTACTTCCAATCTCCTCATTGCCCCCATCCCCATCTCGGCCCGTCATATCCTCGTCGTACCCGACCTCGTCTTCAGCCCAGCCGCTCTCATACCCAGTGCCACCCTCCCACTGCCCCTGCCCTCCGCAACACCCGCCTCACCCAGGTCTCTGTTCAGAGATATCCCGTCTCCTGATCTAAGTGGAACATCAAGAGACGAGTTTCGCGCTCTAGTCGAGCGCTACAACTGCAACCCTAGTCCATCGTCACCCAGCCCACATACTACAACAACAACAACAGGGAGTCTAACGCATTTACAGTCACTTACTCGACAAGATCAAGCACATTCGTGGAGAAGCGACGGATCTGCAAACCCAGCCGATCAAGAGGAAGTTGATAGTGTAACGCTGTGCAGTGACAGTGACGAAACGGAGCATCAAACGCTAACGTGAAGCATTTTTCTCATTTTATCTTCTTAACCAATGTCGCATCTGGGGAAAAGATGAAAGGGGACAGGCGCATGGCGGTGGTTTTTCGTGACTCAACATGCCACACGTTGACAAGGTTCCATCTTCACTTTTCACACCTTTATTCATCCGCCATTTTTGTTCTCACGGGCCGAAAGTGCAGTGGCCGGCCAATTGGACGAAATCCTTCCTGGGGGAAGGGCGGGAATACTTGGTAGCTGGCAATCAATACATGATCGGCTGACGATGCCGCGTCATTCATGGGCAATGCGAGCCGTGTACTATATATTCTTGGGAGCCCTGCATTTCTCAATTCGTGATGCGAATTGTCTCAACCTTGACCCAATCAATGCTCGTGCGAGGACGGAGTCATGCGCGTCCCGGGCGTTGCAGCGTTTCGCCGCTCGTGTGTCGATGCGTGCGTTCGTTGGCCCCATTGAACCAGTCGGTTGATTGGATGCGTTGCAATGAATGAATGTGCTTGGGGTGTAAATCTGGTCATGACCGGTAGGAAAGTATCGCGGGACTGATGAAATGTCCGTTTGATTGACATGCATGAGCACTTGATGAGAAATTCGGGACTTCAGAACGCACCACCACCACGATAAGACTAAAGCTGGTAATATGGACGTCCTGGTCAAGCGTCACCTGGACGCAAGCAGCTCATCCGGTATCCCTCGCAATTCTATCTCATCATATCTGGTACTCGTCTCCTCCCAATTTAGTGTACAGACCAGGCCCCCCCCGGATCCCCGCTCACTCAATCATGAAATCCTAATCCTGAACTTCCGAGCGGGTACCCTCGTTCTTGACCTCCCTCGCCTCCTCTGCTTTTGTTGCCCACCGCTCGCTCTTGGCCTCGGCAACAAACGTCTCTTCAATGGCAGCCAATCTTTGGAACACCCTCTGCCAGCGCTGTCCCCATCTGCGAATCATGGCTTCTCTGTCCGAGGAGCCGTCCCCGTCTTCCATGAGTTGATCCTTGTTGCCTGCCGCCCAGCTTACCAGCGCGTCGTTGATGGCACGGAAAAAGTCTCGCATGAATGCTATTTCTTTATCGCGCGTCTCCTCGTCTGCATCCGGGGAGGTGAGGAGCTGGCGCACTCGGCCGCTCACCTTGGCCACAGTGTTGGAGATGAGCTCAAACATGTGCGATTGGCCGAGGCTGCGCCGCCTTGGGTGCCGTGGATGGGCGTAGTGGCTGCGAGGGTCCAGTCCACGATGGAAAGGGGCGTGAGTATGGAGTAGTTGAGTAATTTTTCGATGATGGAGAGCGCGACGCCCGGGTGCGCGCTCCAGTAGTTCATGACGGAGGAAATAATCTGCGAGCGCGCCGCCGGGTCGGATGAGCCGGCGTCAATGAGTCGGCTCTTGGTGCGGTCGATGCAGGCGAGCACATGGCTGAGAGACTTTGATCCCACCCAGCACACGGCTGTCATGAAGACATCGGTGCTGGTCACGACAGGATCCAGAGCTTGCTCTGTGGCCTTTGCTTGGATGCTCTCAATAACGGCCTGGAACTCTTCATCGGGGGCTTTGCGCCTCAGGAGCGCGGCAATTTCTTGACCTTCTTTTGAAAGGGGTGTATCTGTGTCACACAATTTGCCCCCAGGTTAGTTATTCACGTCTGCATGGATGGATGACTCGAAGATGCGCTTCGTAACGCCAAAGTGCATAAACGTACCAGGATTACTATACTTGAAATCAGGAACATCCTTCTCCTTCTCTGGCCCAATCAACGGCTGATATGCCTCAGGCAGCGTCTTCTGGATTCTCTGAGCAAAGCTCAATCGAATCTCCTTGTCCAGAGCTCCGAGAAGAAACGACTTGCATGGGTGCAGGTCAGGAAGGCTGGTATCTTCTGACCATTCAGCCCACTTCCACGTGAAGCCAAAGTTGCTGAGGTGATGCGCGAACCAATCCAAGAAACGGTAGCTGAGCTCCAAGTCCGTACGAGGCGTGTTGCGGTACAAGAATCGAATAGCTCTGCCAAGACTCGGTGCGATGGCCGCCGGGGCAAGCTTACACGCCTCGGTCAATACAGAGTGGTAATAAACAACCTTGTGCTCAGACTTGGGCAGTTGGAACAGCTGCGAGAAGACAGCATCCACGGCAACATCTTCGGGCTTCCATGTCGATTTTCCGGGGCCAAGATTGCGCAGTTCATCGAATGGCGTAGCCCGTTTGACAAAGGTGCCATCGGCAAAGTATGAGTCAATGTCCATCAGGTACCGAGCCGTCACATTCCTATTGAAATCGAGAATGTTGATGGTATCGGCTAGCGCATCCCTAATAAGCGATGCGGCAATGTCTGTAGGTGGCGGCACCGACTCGACATCCTGGTCGCTGTACACAGAGTAGTGGATTTCGGGGAATAGCAATCGCGGCCCTGCAATGGCTGTTGAAGGTATAGCGATGGCGGGAATCGCGTGCTTCGGCGCATTGGCCAGCTTGTCTTGAGTCTCGACCTCTTCGAGAGGCATGACCCAGGGTCGAGGAATGAACGCGAGCTCCCACCCCTTGGAAGCCTCTGTCTGCAACTGTTTCTGCAACAACATGCACAGACTCATTGATGCTGCCGGGCTTTCTTCTTGTCCTTCAGGGTGGAACGGGTCGACGAGGGCTTGAAGAGCATGTGGTTCCGAGGCAATGACATCCGTCTTCTCCATGAGATCTGCCGCCTGTTGTGTGTACTGACCCGGCGCAGCAGCCATCGCGTACGGGATGGTGAGGAGAATAATCTTGACAATCTCGGTTCCAATAACCTGTGAAGAAGAATTAGCAATATGTCACCATCGTTGGTCCCTTCTCGCGTCGGTTTCAGACTGGGCAAACCCACATCATCAGAGCTGGCCGTCTGCAAATCGGCCGCTCTCGTGAACAAGTCCTCCAATAGAGGGAAAACTCCACTGCCCTCCAGACAGCCCTGGAGGCAGGCCAGGAACCTCAGCAAAAGCTTCACCTCTCGCCACTGGCCTTTGCCAACATTCTGCTCAATCTGCGTTGCCAGTCGTGCCAACACCACATCCACAAGCTCCGATTTCAGCGCATTCACAACCACAACCACAGCAGCAACGAAGGGCGTCTTCAGCGGCTGCTCCACAACCAGCTGCAGAGATAGGTTGAGGAACGTATTGCGCAGGTTTTCGTCATCGTGGTTCTCGGTGACCATGCGCGCAATCGAGGTAACTTCTTCTGACCATCGTCGCAGGGGCGAGTCGGCGAGACTGAGAAGCTGCCGTCGGAGACGTACGGGTACTGGAGCTGAATCAGTGCGCCTGCGTTGCTGTCGGCGATCGTAATGGTCATCGTCGTCTATACATGAAGCGCTGTTGTTAGCCACGACACGTTTCTTGGATGGGGGACTTATTCACAGAGCGTTCCATTGCGAACCTCTATATCGCCTCTTGCGATTGTTATAGCCCCCGATTGGCGCCTATCGTAATCAGCCATCATACAATAACCAGCGAAGCTTGGGCGTTCGAGAACTTTTGTCAATGGACAATGGTGGCGTGTATAGATACCAAGCGAGAAGGAGCTAGCATCTGAAAGCTCGAGGTTTTGGATCGCTCCATCTCATCAACGCAGGTGCAGGTGCACGCGCACCACCGCGTGCAGGGCTGGGGCTTTGTCGCTGCCTCAGGCATCGAAGAGACCCTGCAAGCGAGTACCACTGCAGTGTGTTTAATTTCAATCTCTGCCTAGGTGGTGAGTCGATAGATTTAATGATGTTGTCTTGTTTTATTCTTTGATTTTTTTTTTTAAAAAAACCTTAGTTTAGCCATGTAGATTTTCCAAGGTCGCCCAAGATATCTCTCATTTGCCATCCTCCATACACCATGAACAAGAACACAAAAGAAAAGAGGATGTGCCAAGCCAATTGGCCCGGCACAGTTTTAACGTCAAGCCGTTATCTGCCCATCATTCGTCTCCATTGACAGCCAGCCAACAAATGCAAACACCGTCCACGAAAAGATACCCAGGCACTGATGGAACCTCAAATAAGTCCTCTTGCTTTCCCTTTGCTTCTTCTTTCCACTTTAACTGCATGGCTACACCTCCCAGATGCGTTATTCATCTTTCCATTTTGACTCAAGTCGACATTGCCCTTGTTTCGTTTTCGGCCCCACCGTCCTCTTTTCTCCAGAGACCCCTTTCCCTTTACTTGAAAAGCGACCGATTTCATCACCCAATGCCGTCATGATATGGACATGATATGGCCTTTGTCTCATCTTGCTTACCCCTCCAACCCTGTCGCAAACTAGAAAGGTATCAAGATGAGGAACTTGTGGGGAACAATAGCGATTGAACATGGTCGGCTATTCCATGACCCCAAAATCGAATATCAAACACCCAAGACTCGTGACACATGAGCAACGGAAATTATGAGAAGAGAGAGACAGAGAGAGAGTCATGGAGAGAATAGAAGCGAAAGTGATGGCCCCCTTTTGTCATGCATCAAAATTTGGTCTAAAAGCGTTATCATTCCCCATCTTTGATATAAGGTCACCTTGGCCGTTTTCCCATGAATGTAGATTAATCCCAATTGTCCTACAGGAGATTTCTGATTCTCTCTGGTTCCTCGACGGAGGTCGCGTCTCCACTTCGCCGAGTGAGATTGGACCTCGATTCGCTAGAACAGACACGCGCGCTCGCACACCCAAAAACTCGATCTCGCTAGCAGCCGGCTGTCAGAACTCAGTCACAGAGCTGACCTGCTCGGCATCGAGGTCACAAATTTCCTTGTCCCGACATCTCGTTCTGATTTGCACATCGAGCAATCTCCCTCAAGGAACCACTGTCAGCTCGGTGCCGGGAGTGCATGGGGCACATGTTCCAGAGCCATTCAATGCTTGTGGAGCAAATGATGACCGGTTTGAACTCCTCTGTCGTGCAGTGAGAAGATCAGTCCAACTTGGCAATCATATCCTGCTTCGCCATCGGTGTAAAGTTGTCGATGTCAAGTCCTTGAGAGGCAAGGACAGGCTTGATGTGGGCTGGGACGAGCTGGGCATTCAGGTTTGGTGCAATGGAGAGTTCTGCGGCGGAACGCGTCAGTAAAAGAACACGAGTGCGTCAAATATCAATCCTTGTTCTGAGGCAACAAAGCTTACCATGTCGGGTGAAATCGAACAAAGCAGGCAGATCACGGAGTTGGCCCGAGCCATGTCGAGAGTCAGGCAGCTTAGTTGCGGGGTCGCGAAGCTCATCGAAGAATGGGTGAACCATAGCGTCAATGGCCGATTGTCGCTCAGTCGGTGTGTACTCCAAGAGTCGCGCGATCAGGTCAATGGCATTGGCATCAGCCTTACGAAACACCTTGTTAAAAGGATGGGGCTTGATCTGAGGGAACTTGTGCTCCATATAGTTAGGGTTCATGGTTCGGATTTGCTCTCTGGTGGGAGTGCCCAGGACCTTGATGATTTCGACTAATTGATCGATTCCTGATTCACCGGGGAATAATGGCTGACCCAGCATCAGCTCGGCCATGACACATCCAGTTGACCAGACATCTTTCAACCAGCGTTAGCGAATGAAGCGCGCGGGGGGGTGACAAGAAAGTCTTACCAATCTTGGTTGTATAGTTTGTCGCGCCGAAGATCAATTCCGGTGCGCGGTAGTAACGGGAGCAAATATAAGACACATTTGGCTCATTCTCGACAAGAATCTTGGCGCTACCGAAGTCGCACAATTTGAGAATGCCGCTGTTGGGGTCGAGCAGGAGGTTTTGGGGCTTGATGTCACGATGGCAAATGCCTTGAGAGTGGATATATGCCAAAGCTCGGAAAAGTTGGTATGTGTAAAGCTTGACTTCAAGGATGGGCATAGTCGTCTTCATCTTGTTGAAGAATCGAGAGGCTCTGTAAACGGTTTCTGGCACGAACTCTTGCACAAGGTTGAGATACACTTCCTCTTTCTGTTTCTGCGTCAGTCAAAGCAGGTGCGGGTATGCAGGTAGCAAGGAACATGAACCCACCCTTTCGCCATTGGAGTAGTAGAAGGCCTTCAGTTGAACAATGTTTGGGTGTCGAACAATTCGCATGATTTGGAGTTCACGATTCTGTTTGTGAGGTTAGCCTCACATTCCGTTGAAAATTGAGGCAGGAGGCAGATCGACCTTGAATCTCTTGTCTTGCAACACTCTTTTGATAGCGGCGTCCTCTCCTGATGGAGAAAGTTTCGTTTGAAAGACAACACCGAATGAACCATTTCCGACTATTTTGCATTGCGTATATTGCAAGTCTCTGGTTTCTCCCGTGATTCCATCCTGAACCTTCTCACGGATCACTTCTACGGTGCGGGGTAAGCCACTAAATCAAGTACACAAAAGGAGAGACCAGGGAAGAACTTACCCCCATCCTGAGGCTGTTGAATGCGTTAGGCCGATGTGACGACATTTTTTTCTTTTTGGTGATACGAGCCCAAAACGTTCAGAAAATGCTACCGACGCTTAACAAAGGAGTAACCCAGTTGTGGATAGATGGCAAGTAGAGGATCAAATGATGTAGAGCGGGCCGTGATGGGCAACGGAATAGACTCGGAGACGGGGTTGAAAACGTCGACAACGTGCCAGCGGAGCACGTGCAAAATGTATGATGAGTTTCGTATCAGACGCTGCGAGCGACGGGTGTGAGCAAAAATTTCGTGTCGGTTCACCAAATCGAGATTGGTCCGAAGTTTTCAACGATGACGGTAATAGGCACCTAAGAAGAGGGGAGTTGAGATTGGTCAGTTTCGAGGCTTTCAGTATACTCTTCTTTTAAACAGAAGCATCAAATAAAGTACAATAAACAAAAGGCAGTGTTGGAAAATGCATGAGGCGTCTTCAATCCGATCTGGTTGCAGCTGGCCATGGGTGCAGGAATGTAGTCACGCCTTGACAAAAAAATCTTGGTGCGTGTCGAAGGGGAATTCATCCACACATGGAAGGGATCTTCTTGCTGTGTTCAAATAAACCAAGGACTACAACGACTGCGACGCTTTCTTCTTGCTGGAACGACCGACAACGTGGTGCGAAATGGCGTGGAGGACGATGTAATAAGGCCCTGGATAGTCATTTGACCATCCTAGTCTTGGCTTCCCCGCAGTGATTCAAGGAGCGTTGACAATCCAATAGAGCTGTACCAGAGGAACTAAACAAGCCAGAATTTCCGTAACGTCTGCGGAAGAGATTGATAAACGTAGGTCAAGGGACGAAGAGATTCTATAGGTCTTGCGGGTGGAGTGCAGAAAGGACGAAAGTCGGCCATCAATGGCGACCCAAGCAAAGTGGTGGTGGGGGTTCCGAATGTATGCGTCGCGAAAGGAGCATCTGCGATGCAACAGCTTTCGAGGCAAGTGAGCCATGCCATCGCACGGGAACAAAGCCATGGCAGCAAGCAACCGTAGGCAGACAGGTCCTCAATTAACCCTAGGCGAAGCACAATAAAGGGGTGAGGCGCAAGGCAAAGGCAAAGTGAGGGAAGATAAGGCCGCACAAGCAAGCACTCACAGTGGAAGGACGACTCGAGGGGCAGGGCGGCGCGAAGGGAATACAAGAAAACGCAAACTGTGGGCAAATGAGAGAAACTCACCGAAACGGATACAAGAGACGCTTTGGCGAGCCTGCTTGTCAAGAGGTTCGCGATATTACTGAATCGACGACCGTCGGGGGTGGGGAAAGCTGGGCAAGTCGGACGAGGCTGGAGGAGTAGCAGTTGGGTGCGAAGGTGAGGACGAAGGCGAAGGTGAGGGCGAGGACGGCGGGCGGGTGGGAAGCGTCTGGTCGGTTGCACGGCGTGTGTTGAGGGGCAAGGTGCTGTTGAAGTGGGAGCTGGCTTGGTTTTGAACGGCTGGGGGTCCAGCCAAGAGCAGACCAGAGCAGACCAGAGCAGCAGACCAGAGCCGACCAGAACAAGAACGATTATGGATTGCGGGCGGCGGCGTGTTGTGGGCTGGGACTCAAGTGCAGGTGGACGGGCGGCTTGCGGGGGCGCCTGGCCTGGCTGTCGCTGAGAGGTCTGGTCTAGAAGCAGACGTTCGTCCAAGGCTGGCAAAATGGCAATGGCAAATGGCAAATGGCAGATCAGATTGTGAATTAAAAGATTGCAGGCCAGACGGTGCAGTCTCGGGACCCCTGAAGTTTCGAGGCTGGTTGTGGCCGGTCGGGGAATGTTCTGAAATGAATTGAATTAAAAAGCAGAGCAAGCAGAGGCTGGAGTGGAGGGGCTGGTGAGGCGACGATGGACGATGCAGGCAACAGGTCACTCATCAAGTCAAGTCAGTTCGCGTACAGAGTAGAGCCAGGAATGCTCATCCTATCTGGCGTCTGGTCTGTGGTCTCTGCGCCTTTTCCACTGTGCTGCTCCCGTCATGTCAGTTTCCTTCTTTGTCCTTATTTCTCCTTTTGTTCTTCTTCATGAGCCCCCGCTGCTCAGCACAGTGCAGTGTGCTGTGATCCAGGACGCCCGCCCCATGTGGCGTGGGTGGGCGGGGGCGAAACCGGATTCCTTGCTTGAACCCGTTCCCGCTGCCCGTCGTCACTCGACCCGAACCAACACTTGCTGGCTCCAGGCAACCTGTTGAAGAAACAAAGTCATCATGTTGGCACGAATGTCATGATACTGCTCTCACAACGGTGATTTGAAAAAGCAGGGAGAGACTCATGACGAGAGGAACTCGAACCGGGCACTATACTATACCTTTGTAAAACAATTGCGTCGCGATTCTGGGCTCGGGCAGGCCTGCAACCGAAGCACCAGTAAGAGTAGGCCCTTCTGGGGAAAAGGTAAGTAATAATTAGAGGTGACAAGTTCCGAGTAGTTTGAAAATCGCCGTCATTTGGATGAACATGGAGAGAAGAATGCAACTGTTCCGCTGTTCCACCTGTTCCAGTTCTGCCGACATTCAGCTTACGGGCAAAGTCAAAAGAGGAACAGAGGAGCCTGCAACTTGGTCTGCTTTGGTCTCCGGCCACCCCCGTCACCCCCGCCCACGCCCATCCGTCGTGCACATCCACGCAGCCAGAGGGTCTGGTGATCCGGTGGTCTGGTGATCTGGTGGGAGTGGTTTTATTATTCTTCATTTCAGGGCCATCAGATTGCCTGCCCATGCGGACCCTGGCCCGCCAACCCGCCCACAATTGCGACCAGATTGACCTGGCTGATTTGTTTCGACTCGACTCTCGTGGTTGATTACATACCTTGTTGATGCCAGGTTGCATGGCATCGTGGAGCGATTTGTGACGACATCTTACAGTGCACACGTTTCATCACCATTCTCTTGTTTCGCAACAGTCAGCGCGCCCTGTTCGATGTTTCTGCCGCTTGGGTCGGGTCTGGTGTCTCTCTCTTAATAGATTCGTCACAGGAACATCTTCATTTTTTACAGTGGGCCCTTGTACCCGACCCAGCTCAGCATCCCAGCAAGTAATGAATAAATCAGCTTGATGCTGCAGGGCAGGGGATGTGTCGTGTTCACGCTGGCGACGCGCATGGGTCTCCGACGGTAAGTACTCCGTAGATTTCGACTGCCCTGGGGTGAGAGAAAAACCCTCGTTCGGATTTCTTGCCTCCATCTCGGCCAGGTCTGCGTGCGTCATTGTGGCAATCAGCATGTGCATTTGGGGGCAGGCACTGGTGACAGCCGGGCAGAATTGACGTTTTTGACGTATCAATGGCAATTTGTCCGTTTGTACGGAGTACGTGCAGGTATCCGGAATTCGGTTGTATACATAGACCACACGTGCCACACAGTACGGCGCGGTACTTGTTTGGCACGAAGCATTCTCTCGTCACCTCCATCACCTCTGTCAGCCTGATGCAGATACAGTCAGGGCCCCGCCAACCACTAAATCATCATCGGCATCGGCATCATCAGCACAACTCTCCCATCTCCTATGTACATACATGGTGACCTTCGTTCCGGCCCCTGTCTCGGCCTGAGCTTTGGTCAGCAACCCCAGTTCGGTTTTCAAATGCCCCGTTTACGATGTTTTACTGCCCCGTCACCTGATGCCGGGCAGGGGGTTCCAACGTGGCCCAGACCAGTCAATACTTCACCAAACGAATCAGGTTGTCGCAACGCTTACGAAAAAGCAGCTGATCTAACTTTGATCTTGGATCTCAGCAGAAGGAATCGCCAGGGACGTGCAAGTTCGGACTCTTCCGTACGCTGCACGCGGGACCAGCCTGATCGAACGGCCCTAGCCCACAGGTCAAAAAGCAAAGGCAAGCAAGCAAAGCCAGCACCTAATTAGTAGTATTAGGTACGGAGTACTCCGTACATGCGCTAATAAGTATCGCTGGAAAGGACGGGGGTTCTTTTTTATTGGGGGACCACCACCACCGACACCGACGCTCGTCATATCCCGTGATTCAGTATACAGTGGCAGCTGCGACACGGACGGGTCGCACCTTCCTTCCTACTACTAAGCCATATGCTGCCGACCGTACCCCTTTTCGACTTTTCGACTTTCCGTCGCTCCCGCTCGGGCATTCAACTGCATCATCGCCACACCTTTGTTGCAGAGTCCCGTGCCATCTCCAATGTCCAACTCTTTGCATCATGCTCCAGCCTCGTTCTTTTCCCAGATCTGTGCGGTTCAGGTACCACACAACAACGGGACATTGATCAATGGTAAATGACTTTTGCCACTGCCCATCACCTTCTGCAATAGACTGTTTGCGCTTCCTTGCCCCGGGCGGGAGCCGTTTGTTTTCGGAAAAGCCACTTGTTGTTGTCAGAGGGGTTACGGCCCAGAGAAGATGGTCCCTCAAAATATCACCATCCTGGCTACCGGTCATCCATGCGCGGGGCAACATGGCTTGCAAGTGGCCGAAGAATCAACTGAATTATTACGGAGTACGGAGTACGGATTACATGAACTTTTCCTGGGCACGACAGTCTCCCACTCTCAACCACCCTCCACCAAACTGGAGCTCAACCTTGCTCATGACCTCGTGCCCTAAAGCTGCACCCACTGACAGAAGTCT
The DNA here is from genome assembly GCA_021950295.1 of Epichloe scottii. NCBI lineage: Eukaryota > Fungi > Ascomycota > Sordariomycetes > Hypocreales > Clavicipitaceae > Epichloe > Epichloe scottii. The sequence goes on along the minus strand of CP083247.1, from coordinate 2,912,527 downwards.
CCAGCGTATCATGTCGTCTTCATTGCTTCTCAGTCTGCCATGAGTGGAGGCTTTTTATTATTATCGTACAATTCTGGCAAGGGCACGCAAATACTGCAAGCCACGCAGTCGACTGTGCAGCTTGCAACTTGAGTGCCCAATCGAACATGACAAAGCGGCAGATGGTTTCTCCAGGATGGCATGTCAAGTTTGAAAAATCAGTCCTCTACTCACTCTGTGAAAGAATCAGCAACATCACTGGCAAAGTCAACGAGAAGACTGAAGCTTGTCGGGAGTCAATTGACAAAACCTGTCCTTGCAAGAGGGGGATTCTAATGTCGACTTTTGCCGAGGCGAGGCTCTCACATCAACGAGCTACTTGCAGGCAAGTGACAACAACATCTCAGATATAAGTGGAACATCTGTGGTCTCATGACCCTGCCGCGTGGCGCTAGCAGCCGATTTGAGTTCACCAGCACCAGACAAAGTGTTCATTTGGGCAGTGGTTCCTGCGCTTTGCCCTACCAGACACGCTATCGGCTCAATTCCGTCTGCTCTCCGGAGTACTTACGGAGCACTCTGTACAGAGGGCACAGAGGGGAGCATGTTCGCGAGCACACGAGTCAATTGGTTGAGCTTCGTGACGTGGCGTTCTGCCAGAGGTTTGGTGCAATCCTCCACATCGTGAAGAGCATCATCTAGCCGTTTCCGTTCCAGCTACGGACTTACCTTGCTTGATAAAAAGCTCGCCGGAACCTCAGTACCAAACTCCCAGAGCGAGGACCAGAGTGCCGCACACAATTTTTGGATCCCTGTAACCACAGGTGGTGGTTCCACAATGCGCGCGATAGCTCGTTCTATTCGCAAGCGCTTGTCTGGTCATGCTTGTGGCTTCAGTAGCTGCATCACTGGTTGAACCAAGTATCCATAATTGAGAACCCTTTCGCAATGGCATCTCCGGCCGAGAATTCGGAAGCTCAACCTCACAGGTCCTGTTTCACCTTCACTATCTGCTAGCTGGTGGGTTAGGTGGGTTATGCGCATGTTATGTGATAGATGTTGTGTCCTCACCTCTATTGAAATACTACACATGTTCACCTATTTCCCTCTCAGGACCAGGTCAGTCGGGCTCATGCAGCTGCAGTGTTGGGTAAGTCAGCCCACCGTCATCGTCTTCACACCTTGGCCCAGTCGTTGGAAGACCTGCATCAGCTTGTATTGTCAGGGACATGGCATCCTGCAGGTGTAGTACCATGCCTGTACGGCCGCCCCTCGGGACCTTGTGCTTGCTTGACAGCTCCTAGCTCTCTTGCCAATTGCCTGCCTGCCTGCTCTTGGCGTTCAAACACATGCATGTTCAAAGATTGGTGGTAAGATCCCGATGCTGGAAATAACAGGTGACAATCTCAGGCAGGATGTAGTCGCAGAATTATAGCATAGCCCAGAAGCAACTACACAGCTCATCGATAAGCCGGCCGAGCGAATGACAACAACCAATAGGATAGTTAGTGGTGAGTACCGTAATAATTGACTCTCTGTTGGTCCATTGTTTTTTAGTCTGTAGCTCAAAGCATCCCTGAACAAACTTGATGACTTCTTTCTTTGATAGTACCATGTATACGAATGTATGCCGAGGAGTGGATTATCGTTGTTTATTGAAGCAAGCATATCGCGACTGCGAGGCGAGAGCGGACGCAGTTCAGGAGGTTATCAGATTGCAGTTCCAACACTTCCGGCAACATCGGCAACACAGCGCAAACCCATACCAACTTGCATAGCAACGGTTTCCAGGTCCCCAGCAGGTTTCTGCAGTGCTCGTCACGCCCCGCCACTGGTACTGGTATTGATTGCGACTAAGTGTGTGTCACAGAATCAACAAAGCACGGCAGCAACTTGGGAATCTGTGCAACCAGCCATGAATGACATCCGTAGGCTCCGACCCATCGGATAGGAAAATGTCTCAGCCATCTGTCAAAAATTTCCATCAATGACTATTTACGGAGTACGTAATACTCGATTTGCCTCATTGGGGCACTGAGTTTGATGCGTCACGGGTATATTACTGGATAAGGGTTCTTGTCATGATGTCTGATCCTTCCAGACTCCCAGCAATCCGTGCCCAGAGTCGGATACCACCTCTCAAGAGGCAGGGCTGCAGTCGTTTCCTCCGATAATAAGCCAGCCCTCGAAAATCCGTGCTAGGGAAGACGTTGCCCCTTTCGGAGCACGACTTGACACCCTTGCCATAAATGCAACGACGTGTAACGCTCGGCAAACAACCGCATCGTACAGTTTCACTGTGGGTACAGCAGCAGAGCACGTTTTTCTTCTTCTTCATTATCTGTCAGGAACCTCTCTTCTGCCAAATTCTCGCCCCTGATCATGAATTGGGGGCCGAAACGTCGACAAAAGCCCGAAGCCACCCAGTCAGGGTCTACTACGTTTCACAGCTTCTTATATTGGCACGTATCCCTTCCCATGGGACACGTTTGGCGGTGGAGGACCTCAAAGGGTATTATTTCAGCTCAGTTGAAGATGCATTCACGCCCAAGGTCATTCTTGTCTCAGTCTTTTGGGCCGAAGTCCCGCTGTGGTCCCGTCTCTTAGTGAGACAAACTGCATTGATGCAGAACTCGGGCTTGTGTGGATTTTTTTTAAAAAAAAAATTCCCCAAGATCTAGGCCGCTGCAGAATCACCCTTGCCTGCATAATTTGTCTTCCGCTTCACATTCGTCAGTGGCGCCATGAATATGCAGGCTATCACAGGCCTGCACCTGCACCTACTTGCGCGTATCTGCCTGCATCGGGATTCAGGGCGTACGTACAGAGTAGTCAGTCCAGCGAGTAGACTGGCTTTTGTCACGCTGTAACATGTTACCCATGCTGCAGGGGGTGATTGCATATTCCGTAAACACCTCATGAATAAAATTTAGATGCGACATTCCATTCCAAGCAAGCTGCAGCTTCGTGGCGGACGTCATGTGGCCGTCTGGGTACCGAGAGCCTACTGGCATGACATGATTGATGGGCACGTTTTCCTCGGGCATGGCTGGTTCGGTGTGGAATCTTGACGACGACATCCAAGTTGTCAAAGTGGAAGAAAAGAAATCGTGTGACTTTTTTTGCGCTTTACAAATGACTCGTAATTCCGACCTGTGGTTTTCGTTCTCTGTCGGGGTTCACGAGTCTGCATATGACAGTGCAAGTTTTCTCGAGAAGCATATATCTCAAGAGTGGCAGGAAACAAATTTCATTCCCTGCCTGAATTTACACAAGACCCTGTACGAACTCAGTAGGCCGTTGCCTTTTGTTAAAACCCAGTGCCCTCTATAGTGCATGTATGAAACTCCAATTGTCCATCCGCAGTCCATGCCCTGGTCCTTCAAACGCCATTTCTTTCATCCACCTTCCCTGTCGGTGCCTAGTCTTCATCATCCACCTTGTCCGCAACCATATCTTTGGCCGTATTGATAACTTTCTCGGGGGTCGTTCGACTGACATGGCCGGACTGCTCATCCCGCCAGCTATGGGACTCATCTGACCGCTTCCAGGGACGCTGCCTGCGGCGCCTCCTGGGATCCCAATGACCTGCAACGGGGTCTGTACGATGTCTGGGGATCCAGGCGGCAACTTTGCATCCAACCCGGGAATGTGAACGCGCTTTGCCTCATTCTGGTACGCCGCGGGAATGATTTCAATGATCTCATCACGGGGAAATTTGAGGTTTGGGATTTCCATTGTGGAGCAGTGCATGAGATAGGCGTAAAGAACACGCAGAACGGACTCGTGGGCGATGATGAGGAGATCATTCTGCTCTCGCTCCAGCTCAAGAATGATGGGCTCCAGGCGGACGGCAAGATCATGGTAAGACTGAGAGGGTATTATGTTAACAAATTACCCACTCGAAAATACTGTTGCTGGTAAGCAAACAGGGGACCTTACCTCAGCTCGGGGGTACCTGTGGTGGTAAGGGTCCAAGTCGTGCTTTTCAGCCTCCTCGGGGTAGATCTTTGATATCATGCGTTCTGACATATTTTCGCAAACTCCTGGATTGATCTGACTCATCTGTGACCGCTGGCGCACCTTGTAGCCCTTCTCCTTCAGGTAGTCCGCCGTCTGAACAGTACGCATTCGCGTCGAGGTCCATACAGTAAGCGGTCGCAGGGGGCGAGCTGTCCTTCACTGTTCTCTACTTGCTCCGCATGTTCCTGTTGTCGGTGCCTTAGCAGTGCTTCTGACATTCTCTCTGCGTATGCCTTGCCCAGCTCAGACAGGGGTGCGTCAGCCTTGTAAGAATCCTCTTCCTCCGTCGTACCTGCGCGGACAAAGAAGGTCGTTCGCGATTTTATGTGTAGATTGGTGAGGTAGAAGACGATTCTGTGGGAAAGATAGTTGAAGCTGACGTTGTTGTAGAAGAACTTGGCGCCAGCGTTAATCATTTTTATGTAGTTGAGTTCAGCCTCGTTCATCGTCTCAAAGACAGGGATGCGCATTTCTATGCGTTTCAGATACAGTTTAGCAGCTTCGTCAGGGTCCATTCCCGCAAACTAGCAAGATTTGTTAGTTCGGAAACTAGTGCTTCGCCGTTCTTGTCTAGGAGAGAGCTTTTACATCGGGTGATGATATCTTTACATTCCTGGCATTCTCGCGCAGAATTCGTTCATCATCTACAAACGACTCGATGAACAAAGTCTGTAAAACGTTAGCTCATAGGGCACGCGCCAAAATGAAGGGTCTTCTCTTCTACCTGAACGTCGTGTTTGGCCAGTTCCTTTGCCAGTGCGCGGCGACCATTTGCTGTTGGATTCACTGCGTCGTAGATGGCCACTTGGCCATTTTCGTGGTTTAGCCACGCATAAATGTCTTCTCGGCACTTCTTCAATATCTTTTGGCGAAGAATGACGGAAGACGGTGAGGCATCCGGGAAAAAGTAGTCCTGCGGCACATCTCCTTCGGGGCCAATAGTTGCACGACGGTAGTCGCCAAGATGGAAGATGCGGGTTTTGACACCCAGCCACTGCAGATACCGGGCCAAGGAAACACAGATGTGACTAATTTCCAATAAGCTACTGCTATGGTTTCGGATTGGATTCTGGGTCCACCACGTTTCTGGTACTTACGTTTTGCCACGTGCCGGCGGGCCTACCATGACGATGGCGATTCTCCCGGAATGGAAAAGTCGGCCAGACATGGTGCTGTAAAGCTGGGCCGGAGCCAGATTCTCGTTTTCCGTAACATCGTGAATGCCGTCGATAAAGGTCGAGCTCTTGCGGCGGTACCGCGGCGCGTTGGCCGCAATCTGGGCCGTTCTGTTCCGCGTTAGCTGTGCAGTCCGACAAGATTCCACAACCGCCATTTGCCGCCTTCCACTCTGGGAGGGCTGCTCATAGTGTTGGAAATGCGATCTAATTCAGAACGGTTGACGTAGACACAACTCACAGTAGTGTATCCATTGCGAGTGGTGTCCGGAAATTCCAAAACAATTAGGCGGGGTGGCTGGCATCGACATCCAATTTTGATTGATCCCTTGACCGTCTGTTGAGCGCTCTCTCGTGAGCGTGAGAGCCCCGCGAATGGACGGACGGAAGACAACGGTCACTTGTTTCAAAGACGTTTGCGGCGGAGTTCTAGAGCTGACGTGGATGTGCTGATGTATTCAAGGTTCGACTAACTGCCGCTTCTCCCAGAAGTCACTGCGAATGGACACGAGGACCTGATGATGATGCGATGAGATAGGTTTTGGTCCAAGTGGTGTGTGATGTAACGGACCTTGTTGGAGTTGGAGGGACATGGATCGCTCAGCTTCAGATAACGGGTACTGTCGGACAAGAAGAGCTTTTGCGAGGCAAACGTTCATGCTTAACTGACGAGAGCGTCACACCAAAGGTCTCGGACATGCAAAAAGTTGCAGTTTGAGATAGAAGAGCACCTCCGAGGCTCGATTCAAAGCCAGACTGACTTGGTTGCCCGCCCTTCTTATCTGCAGGGTAGCAACAAATCATGACCAAGTAAGCTGAAGTCTAGTGTACTTCCATTGAGCCCGCAACAGCTGGCAAAACCCCTGTAGCAAGTACCGACTCAACTGACGGGTAAGATTCGGCAGCAGATTGACCGGGTCGGAACATCGGGTTCTCCGTCGGACACAGCAGGATAAAATGGCCAATGTGGGTGGGGAGCATCACATCACCCCAACCAGCAAGCGGAACTTGGCCAGCTCCGACACTTGACTGAGCAGGGGCTGATGAAAATTATTCTCCAACTCCATACACCTCAACGCCAGCGCAGCTCGTCATCGCGTTCCCTGGCACTCCAACCCAGCGTCAATTTGCCCATCTCAAAGGCCTCGCCGTAGCCTTGCAAATTGCTCTTTCTCCATCGGCATAGCGGACGCTCCTGCTGCTGGTTGTTTCATCTGAATTTTGTTCCTTACCAAGATCTCCTTTTCTTGTACCGTCGCCTCATCAACCTTGACTATATTCGAGGCCGAGTCGACTCGAGCCACACATTCCATCACCATGGCTGCTCAAATAGAATCGATACGATCTCTTCTTCTTTCCAACCCAATTGCCGCTGCTGTTGGCGATGCGATCAACTCCTTCTCTGAGCGCAGAGCGAAGCTCGGGCTGTACAATCCCGGAAACGTGGAGAGCTTGGCCAAGGAGGTTCAGCGCGATGTCCTCCTTAACAACTACATGTTCACCGGAATCCGCGCCGACCTGACCAAGATCTTCAGCATGGCTCCCCTCTTCCAAGTCTCTCACCAGTTTGCCATGGGCGATCGTATCAATCCCTACACGTTCGCAGCCATGTTCGGAACCGGCAAGGTATGTACCGTCCTTTACTCCTTAGCCACACAATTCTTTATGAGTGATGGTGCGAGAATCTTGATTGGACTAATATATGGTTCCCTCAAGGTCTTCTGTCAAGGCAATGTCGATAACGAGGGCTCACTGTCTGGACGATTCAACTTACGATGGACCGACAGACTGGTATCCAAATCGCAGCTGTCCATTTCCCCTGGTGGTCAAGACATGGCCCAGTTCGAGCACGAGTACAACGGCGACGACTTCAATGCATCTCTCAAGATGCTGAACCCTTCTTTCCTCGAAGGTGGTATGACCGGCATTTATATTGGAAGTTATTTGCAATCTGTTACCCCTAGACTGGCTCTTGGCATGGAAACCCTTTGGCAACGACCTGCTCTGACCCAGGGCCCCGAATGTGCTGTTTCGTATTGCGCCCGATACAAGGCCGAGGATTGGATTGCCACTGCCCAGCTGCAAACTGCCATGGGCACTCTGAATACTTCCTACTGGCGAAGACTTTCCGACAAGGTTCAGGCTGGTGTTGACTTGAGCCTCGGTCTTGTTCCTTCTCCCGGCGGCTTGATGGGCGGTGGCCTTCAGAAGGAGGGTCTCACTACCATTGGTGCCAAATATGACTTCCGCATGTCGACTTTCCGTGCCCAGGTCGATTCCAAGGGCAAGTTGAGCTGTTTGTTGGAGAAACGTGTTGCGCCCCCGGTTATGATGACCTTTGCCGCCGACATTGACCACTTCACGGTTCGTTCTCTCATCCCAAGCATACCCTCTTTCGACCTACAAGAAGACTAACAAAGCCTCGAAAATAGCAACAAGCCAAGCTCGGCCTGGGAGTGTCCATTGAAGCTGCCCCCGAGGAGCTCCAAGACCAACAGGAGGCTTTGGGCGCCCAGACTCCTCCCAACATTCCTTTTAAAGCGGCTGCCTGGCCCGGACCGTTGCCTATAGATGATGAGGGCACCCTGGCACAATATCTCTGGCTCAACTCCTACCATGAGACAAAGAACAAGCTCAACCGAAAAAAGATGCCCTGTCCGCTACAGTAACCTGCCAACACCGACATCCAATGGAAGAGATCTATCCCCGTGGCGCCCTTGTGTTTTCTTCATCAAACCTTGTCTTATTAGCTCCAACAAACACACTCCGTTTTATCCACCCTGAAAGTATTATACCTTGGTGATCAAACAGCCCAGCCACGTCCTTTGGAAAACAAGTCATCCGATATTTCTTCAACTATTGGTTCGGCTGTGGTTTCTCACACAAGATAAGCACCAATTTCGGGTTTTCTCTGTCACTCCCTCTCTTCATTTTTTCCATTATAGACATGCCGCATCTTCGTTCTGTCCCATGGGACACTCCCATGCAGGATGATCAAGATATCGGGGTAGGGGGCAAACCAAGAGTTGAAACAGGGCAAAAAGTTCATTTTTCCTGGATCAACATGATGTATGATTGCGGATATATTCGGTGTGTAACCATTGTGTATATTATTCCTTAAAGCTTGTGGAGGCTTGACGTCGTAGCCTTTGTGGGATTAGTCATGCTGGTGAGACGTAATGGGTAGTTGTCGAACGAAACATGTTGAAACAAATCCTCCAAGAGCACCGTTGCTGTCTCGTGCAGGTGAAGCTCGATTGCTGTGTTTGTAGTTGTCATACTGCTCATGTCAGTTATGTAATCTCTTGATGTCTTCGGGTGACATGTAGCGCCAAGCAGATGTCAGTGAAATGGAGGTGCACGAGAGTGCACATGGACGGTTCAATGACTAGACACTCGATAGTGCGGTACCATAGTAGAGGTGACGGTGACAGCGACACATGGACTCGGTGCAATGTTTGTATTTCGTGACTATGAACAATCAATAGGTTCGGTTGTTGAATGCAACGCCACGTATGCTCATGCTCTTGGCAGTCGCGAGATAATCACCACAGAACGCCTGGTATCTTCAAACCCAAACCATGTACTGCTTGCCACACGGCTTGGTTCACGGACTCTCCCTTCTCTTGTCCCCTGATCCTCCATGACCTGAGCATTTTCCATCGCCCCCCAACACGCATGTGCACCTATGGTTGTGAATTTCCCCGTCAAATTTGATTGATGGAATGTTGCATGTCAGAGTTTGACGATGATGATGATGCTCAAAATCACATGAGGATGCACTCTCGCTCGGGCTGCTCACCCTGGCCGCCCTTGTGCTTCTCGGCCTTTTCCTTTTCCTTTCCTTTGCCACGGTGCCTATGCTTCTCTTTTTCTTTCCCTTGTGATGCTGAATTAAGCTGCTTCTCTCCATCGACGGGCGAGTTTGGGCTTTTGCCGGATGTATCGGATAGGGGATCAGTAGAGTTGGATGCTGATATTAGTGGGCCGTTGGACGATGGTTCGGCAAGCGGCTCCCGGCTTGGTTTCATGAGAACCCCTAGACGGGTCATGCTGAAGCTGATGCGGCCCTCGCCAGGCTGGCTCTGCGGCCGGCTCTGTCGACCTAGCGCAAAACGGGATGCGGCTCGGGACAGCCGCGAGGCTGTTGGTTCGTCCACGGGCGTGATGACGGGCGAGGTAGCTCCAGGAGTGACGGCTGGTGATTCGGTATTGGCCATGCTTTCCCGACGGGAGCCCGTGGGGGTACTTCCCGTGTGTGACAATGACCAGAGGCTGCCGCGGTGTGGTCGTTCGAATTCTGCAGAGAGTCTGATGCTTGGCGGCTTGCTTCCGAGAACCGTATCGGGTCCCTGGACATCTTTGCGGCGATTGCCATCAAGACGACCAAATGCAGAGGATGATGGATCCTCATTGTTGTGTCTGATGCTCTTCTTGGACTCGTTGTATGAGGGAGGGTCAAGTTTCCTGCCGTCTATCGAACATCGTGCCATGTCGAACATGGGAACAATCTGATAAAAGAGCAAGTACGGCATCTCTGATCGCAGGGCCTGCTTGATGTCGTCCACGTAGGTAACGCGATTTTCAGTCTCTAAATCGTCAAACTTGACCCATTGCGCCTCTTCATAATCTGGAGGGGATCAAAGTCATGCCGTCGGTTCCCGGTCAGTAACTTGGGGGCCACTCGCGCAAATGCAATGTAGTGTCCACTTTGAAGCGAGTCTCCTCTATGGCAAACGACTGACTGCAGCACAAGCTTATACTCGTTGCTGAGACCACTGAGATCTTCATCTAACTTGGGATCATCAGCAAGCATGAAATGGGGCAGACGCAGACAATCGGGAATGTCAATAAAGGTGTTGTAGCGCTGCGGCTGCCCAGATTCAGTCATGGCGTATCGTTTGAGACAAATGCCAACTATTGGCCGTTGGTCAAAGTTCAAGGCGACCTCGGAGTCACTTCTAGGTTCGTTCGTAGTCAAAGCATGCCAGGCTGAAAGAACACATGTTAGATGGGACACTGATGACAAGGCTTTAGCTAACACAAGGTCAGTCAACACTCACGAATGAACCGAAAGAACTGCCAGGCAGGAATGGTAACTGCCTTGACAACGGTCGACCCCTGGCTTTTGGCTCGCTTTGTCATAACACTATCCTCGGGCCCTGTTGGCCGCCCATTTTCATCCACCACCACCCTTTGGATTACACTGGTTGACCTATTCCTAACACTTGGGCGCTTCGATATATTGGGTAGATTGCTAGGCTTAGGCTCAACCTCTTTTGGCGGCTTATCTTGAGAATTGATTTGCTCTAAACCCTCCAAGCCAGATGCTTGAGATGAGCTTCTTTCGAGAGGTTGCACACAATATTGTTGTGATGGTGATATAGCAACGGGTGAAGCGGCTAGGGAAGAGCTGGCGCCTTCCGCAGATCGAATAAGTCTAATCGTAGTCTGACTTGGCAATGGGGATCCGTCATCCCATGCTTTTTCGTCGAGGCTTCCTTTTTGCTCTCTTCGTGATCTCTCAGTACATCAACTCTGGCGTTGAAGTACTCCTCCAGACAATCCTCCAACTTGATCCCTTTGCCTTCTGGATCTAAAGGAACGGCCAGATTCAACATCCGCTCGTATACTACTTTGTGATCGTCCTTGTCTTTCTTACCCTGGTGGAATAAGTCTACTTGAAGTGAGAGAAGAGGGAGCTGCAGCGTCTCTGTGAGAAAAATAAACGCTTCTGATGTATCTTGTTGCTCCAAGAGTTTCGCATCCGCCCACCCGCAATCACTCATACTATCTTGCATTAATTTCGTCTGTCACGATAGTCAGTCGAAATGTTGCTCGTTCTAGCTTTGGCAAGTCGTCTTCCCTGGTAACTCACAAAGTCCGTTCGTATGAGATTTCCTGACCGCAATAAGTTGACCCATATTCGTAATAGAGTCGCAAATTTGGTTCTGGAATCATCGGCTGGGAAATCGGACTTGAGCATGCATTCGAAAGCATCGAGCTTGGAAAACATAGCAAAGAGGAGTGAGTCAAGATAACATGTAACATTGCCTCGATTCTCGGCTCCGAGCATATGCACGCTTGCATCGTATGGCACAATGACACCTGAAGCAGCCTTTTGCTCCAAAATGATGAAGTCGACTGTCTTGTCAATGTCGCCGTTGCCAATGTTGCTCAGCATGATATCCTTAATGTAGTCAACTGTGCTGTTCGGAACATCTGCTTTCTCGAGTCGTCGCTGAACTTGTTCGATCTATAATTATCCATCATCGTTAGCAGTGATTGATGAAAATTGAAGTGGTCTCTGAAGTTTCGCAGTTGAACCTTGACTTGATCGGGCTCGAATTGTTCGCCGTCGGATTTCAGTGTATGTTTCAAGCCGTCCTTTTTGAAAATGGCACGGAAAGTCTCCGCGGAGAGTGGACGAGCCTAATTTGGAGTATAGTCAGCATTATTGATTCCCTTGCACGAAGTTTTGTGGAGTTTCGCGGACGGAACGATTAACGTAAAGTAATTGGGAACGGATTGCGGGCAATTTAGCACGACAGTCCCTCGTTTCATTCCCTCCCATGACACAACATGTGGTAAGCTCACCTTGTCCTTGTGCTCCGGTGGGACAGAATTACTCCGTCGATGAATGCCATTTTTGTCACGCAAGCTGAGAAACTTGCGAGGGAACTCCTTCATGGTTGACAGGTGTCGCGAATTGCAGCCCGGGTCGCAACAACGTTCTCAGAGAAGGCCCGCGTGTAGTTGGCAAGGGTTGCTCGAGCGAAGCTAGGCCTCGCAAATGTTTAGCGAGGCAAAAGCTGAAGTGCAATGCCCATGGCAGTCTGCGGGAAGAAAGATACGAGACGTTGTTGAAGAAACCACAAGGTGGGCGTGATCGAGCGCGGTTTGGCGGAGAACAACAGGCTGGCGCAAAGAGACGTCGCAATGTGCGAAAAACAGCGAGAAACAGCGAGTAAGATATAGACGATGGTGGAAGCGAGGCGGCCTTGTTCAAGGATGCTGGTTTGAGCAATGACTTTCTCCCTGCAGTCAGAGTCCAGCTCTGCCAGCTGCCAGAGGAAGTCGCATGGAGACCCAGCCAGCCAGCCTTCCAAGGGTTCGAGACGGGTCGAGGGGTCGAGGCGGGGTGTGGTTCAGGGTTTCTATCCTCCTCTCAGTAATCCGTCTTTTACGGCTCATCCGCTCCGTCTTTCTGCGTGCGTCATGGGTCCTTACACAAGGTGTTATCAAAGTATCACTAGGTAGGCTCATTTTGTTGGACGCAAATAGACTCGGTGGCACAACTGTTTCGTAGACGCCACAGGCAGTGAATAACAATGTCGAGCAAATTCTCTACTATGGCCAATAATCCACGCTGCTTTAACAGAGTAGACTAGAGTACCCCAATAGTGCTGCAATAGATAAGACAAAGTACGGCAAAAGGACGAGCTTCAAACATGCAAATCTCCGCTTTCCCTCATAAAGTTGCGTTCCGGCGAAGGTGGCAATACGTCCCGGGAACTGCACCGCCGCATTTCCATGAGTACATGTGGCTTGACCCCCTCAAGCCACCTCCAGGTTGGAAATTTCCACGCTCACAAGCGTATCCCAACCGTATGACCATCACGAGAGCTCCAAGCAAACCATTTTCCCAGGACTCTCTTCAGCTGCACCATGTCTGGCGTGCGCGAGAGTGTTCGCCTGGCGAGAGCCCTTGGCCAAAGGCGGTTGTACTTGCAACCCACACAGCCACGCGCGAGGCGATTTGCATCAACGGCCGAAGGCAAAGCACAAGCTCCCCGTCCAGCCATTTGGCAGATTTGGAGTCAACAACGACATTTACATCTCCCGCGCCGGACGAAAAGACAATTGACGAGTTTAAATCTGCAGGAATGCAAAGAGCGAGGGAGAGAAAGCTTCCTGGAAACAGGTACGTGAAGATAATCACTCCTCTTTCGTTGTCACTGCCATTCTTTCCACCCCCTGCCTGCCTCGGTGAAAAAAAATAGACCCCAAGCTGATGAACTTTTCCTTCCCAAGATACCAGTACCATCCTCCCAAATACTACCGTGGTCCTTTGCATCCCGTCCAAACACCGAAATCATCAGACCCGACCGCCCGTGACTTCGTCCCGGGACCGTTCAGCTTTCCTCGATTAAAGCACACCTACGACAGCACCATTGCCCCAGACCTACTGGCCATGACGTACCAGCACACGCCTCCGGGTACCGTAGCACCGGAATCGCAAAGGGAAGCTTGAGACAATGGGACGGCTCGTCGCCTTACCACAAGAACAGACCGAGCCGCGGTCCCCGTGGCGGCGGCTCCTCAAGACTCGGCATACTCGAGCGAAACGTGGACTGGAACAACATCCCTGAGATTGAGGCCGTCACCATCAACTCGTATGCTCCCATGTCGTCCCAGAACAAAGAGTACCTGCACGTGGCGCGAGCCGTCGTCCAGGCCATCAGCGGCGCTTACCCAGAGGTCACAACCGTCAAACACCACGTCATTCAATGGGGCGTTCGCAAGGGCGACAAGGCCGGCGCCAAAGTGACGCTGCGCGGTGGTGCCGCCTACGACTTCGTCGACAAGTTGGTCACGCTGGTGTTGCCCAAGATCAAGGACTGGCCGGGCATCAAGGCCTCCACGGGCGATGACTCGGGCAATCTGGCTTTTGGCATGAAGCCCGCGTGGATGGCCTACTTTCCCGAGATTGAATTCAACTACGACGTAAGACTGTAGTATTTCCTCTTTTCTTTGGGCTTCTCCTCTCTCCAAACCTGGTTCACTAATCAAGTCCTGTGCAGATGTATCCTCCCAAGCTGATGCCCGGATGCGACATCTTCATTCACACCACTGGCACATCTGACCGACAAGGTCGCTTACTGATGCAGGCGCTTGGCTTTCCCTTCTACGGCAAAGCTACCCGTTAACAACTCCGAGTTCATCGGGCCCCGGGAGATCACCCAAGACAAAACCATACATCACTTTGCGCAAGAGAGGAAGATGTACATCTAGCATAGAGAGATGTGTATAACATTTGTATCATGAAAAAAAAGGTCAACAAAGCAGACCATTTGTAGAGCCCGTCGTCACACAACTCATGCCAAGTTGACGACTCACATCCTTCAAAACCAAAACGCCCGAAACTCCCTTCCCAATGCCAATTTTGACCAGACTCTACCGCGCAGTCGAAACCAGAGCCCTTACGCACCGCCCTAAATCTTTTCCCTCAACCCATTCATAATCACATCCACAGCCTCCATATCCGCCGCATCAACCTTGTTGCCCGTCTGCAGCTCCTCAACGCACACATCCATCGCGGGCTGATAATTCCTGCACGCCGAGCTCAGCGCATACACCGCCTTCCTCCTCACGTCCTCCTTCTCCGCCGCGGCCGTCGCCATCCCCACGAGCTGCTTCACGCCCCCCATGGCGTACAGCCTCTCCTGCGTCTTCTCGTTGTTCTGTACCGCCGTGCCGATGCACCACGCCGCCATCTTGCGCAGCTCGGGCTCCTCGTGGCCGAGCTGCTCCAGCAGCGGTGTCCAGAGGCCCAGGTCGGCAATGTTGTTGGCGTTGTCCAGCGACTCGATCAGCTGCTCGAAGTTGTCAAAGGCGACTAGCTTGTTCTCGAGATCGGCCTCGGACGCCGGCGCCGCGATGATGTCCATGGCTGCCTTCATGAGTTCGGCGTCGGATGGGCCGCCCATGAGCGCCGCGACAAGCTCGGGCGTGAGCTGGGTCGGGTTGGAGGTGGCGGAGGGATCGTCGCGCGTGACGTCGCTATTTTCGATGGACCATTTGAGGAGGTTGTTGAGGCGTTTGTCCGAGGCCATGATGGCTGGCGCGTTTGTTTTTCTTCCTCTTCTGTGTTTGAAGGGATCGGGTACGTGTGTGAGGGAGTGCAGTATTCTGGTGCGAAGGAGTGTTTGTTGTTGTTTGTTGTTATCAGAATGAAGAATGGTCTGATGTGTAATTTTTTTTTTTACTAAAAGCTGCATCTCCTCCTTCCGCCCGCCCTTGGACCTTACTTGGGATGGAAGCATGATGTCCATTCTGGAAGATCCATAAAGTACGCTAGTATGAGTGGGGACTAGTGGGTCCCACAGATTTTCTGGTCCACGAAAATGAATGTCTGGTTGCTTCATGGTGGTTTCTGCGGCACGGAAGCAGGCGTGGTGGTCGTAGCAAGAATGGCTCTGTTGATGAAAATATTGGCATTCTATTACGCCAATTTTGGCATTGAACATGGCATAGATGTCGCAGTCTTCTTGATGAGCAAGCAGGCAAACTCTACGGAGCTGAATTGATGCAGAAACAAAATTACCCCGCGATTGCCCCTCCATGCCACAGCACAATGCCATGGCAGACACTCGAAACAATCTCTGCCAGCTACACTGTTGTATCATTACTGCCGATGGAAAATAGTAGTCGTCGTAAAATCCGTACGCACACACTAGATGGCTAGTCGCTGTGCGAGCCGTTTCGCAATTGTACTGCTAGAGTGCGGGCTCCCCAATCATCGTTTGTTCCTGTGTCATGCTCTTCATTGTCCCATCGTTTCAAAGTCTGAATCGCGTGTACCTTGGCCCCTCCCCCATGGCATATGACATCTATTTGAACATGCACGCGATGAAACAGGAAACGAAGCTCGTGTACGGAGTGTCATGTCTCATGGATCAAGTCTTAGCAATCCGTGGCACATCAGTAGGCAGATGAATGGAACGCCCGTTGCTGATTGTCAGCGCACACGTCATTACGTACGTATTGTCGTCACCTCTGCCAGCAAAGCTGACGACTCCTCCCTCCTTTTTTTCTTACGCCCATTTCAAGCCGTGACATCGGGGGCGAGCGCGGAACACGGTGATGAAGACCACATCTGGACTAGTGCGCTTGCTGCTCTTGCGGAACGTCTACGGTAAACGGAGCAATGGAAACGGTAATGTTCAATGTGGGCACTGGGGAGGCAGGGAAATACAATGTCTCTATGGATAAATGGATCGGACTTAATCGCAAGAAATCTACGGAGGTTCAGCTCATGTCATTTATCGACGGCTACTCCGTATTTCGGCCTCACCTCACCTACATCTCCAGTATGATAGATCTGCTTGATTCCCCATAATGCATGGTACCCTGGGTTAAAAAGATCCTAGGTTTTCGGTGTCGCGCCGATTGTAACAGCTTCGTCGCGCATCCACGTGGAAATGGTCGTGTAGTAAGTAGCCAACACGTTTTGCGATACAAAGATTGGTGAAATAGTTTAATCCTGGTTATAGTCCTGCTAATTTGAGTATGATACTATACAATGCACATGCTCCCATGGGGGAAGCGATGGACAAGCAGCCGGAAGTGACAAGATATAATAATTAGCCATGCCAGTTGCTTAGAGATTAATGCAAGTTGAATTGCGAGGATTTTTGCATCCCTTGCACGTCCAATACGACCTGTTTGTAACATTTTTGTTCTCTTTCCTTTATAATTGGTGATTGCATACAGCTGCTATTCTTCGAGATGGGCAGCGCCGATGCGGGTGCACAAATTTACGATGCCGCACTCCATAGACGCAAGGTACTAACGGAGCCAGCGGTCCTTTGGCTCTTGTCAAAAACTCCCGAGTGTTACTGATAGCTGCATTTGCAACTATTGGCGGTGTTTTATATGGATATCACCAGGGCATGTTCTCGGGAGTCTTGGCCATGCCGGCATTTCAATCGCGTTAGTTGCATCTGGCCCTCCACCTTCCAAGAGTGATGATAGGTATTACCACCTGATGGCTTATATGAGATGGTCTTTTCAACTATCAAGACATGGGCGAATACGATCCCGTTGATCCGAACGTGGATCAAACTAAGAAGGGATGGTTGACTTCCGTTCGATGACTTGTTCACCATAGTCGGGAAGACGAAGCTCGAAAAGCCTTGGCAAGTCTGCGTGGGCTGCCAGTTTTTTCAGGTATTTCGAGTCGTCGAAAAAAAACAAGGTATTTGTTGCTGACAGACCTGTAGCAATGGACCGGTATCAACGCTGTTTTGTGTTAACCTACTGACAATCTTCGAGCAGCTTGGCCTCAGCAGTAACACCACATCTTTGCTCGCAACGGGGGTAGTTGGGATCATCATGTTCCTCGCCGCGATTCCCTCCGTTTTCTGAGACTATCGATTCGGGTAAGAAGGGTGTTGCAGGAATGATGCTCGTCAGCAATATGCACCGTTCCTTACCAAACGGTGTCTTACCAACATCAACATATACGGGTGCCAATGGTCGTTTGTGGCTCAGCAACCCGCTAAATACATTCGCAGACCGTCCGAGGCATCCATGATTGCACAACAGGTGTCAGGCAGCCATCCGATGGATTGTGCCAGGCAGGCCACCACGAAAGACACAGCGGAACTGTCTCCTCTGTCTGAGACCCTCACATCGTGGCTCGATGCAAGGCTGCGGAATAGACGCCAAGAACCACTCCCACTCCGTATGCGGAAATTTCCCACCAAGGCCCTGGTAATCAATTACAAGGACAGCTGGCTGGTGACAACGGCGATGGCGACGAACGATCAGCGGCCCCATCACTCTGGCGTACACCCAACCCGCTACAAGCCAATCATGGCCCGTTAAAGCGGCAAGCCGGGGCGCCCAGGGGCTGTTCGTCTCTCTGGCCCCGCTCCTTCGCCCATTGCCGCCACAGTTTTTTTGTTCCACGGGCCAGCCACACACAAGAGTTTTTTCAGAGCTTGGTATTTCGACAGGGGACGTGGCTGGCAAGCCTGGCCTCTTCGCCCAGCCCAGCCGTAAGTGGCCGCCTGCGTGCCTTGCCTTGCCGGCCGTGGGACAACTACACGCGCATCTGTCAAAAATTAAATGTGCATCCGCCGTTAGTCCTAATCCGTAATAATAGCCCACCTATACTTTTTTAGTGTGGCTAATATTTATAATTTTTGATACCTATGTCTAAAAGTTAATTATAATACCTATAATAAGTGCGTTTTAAAGATATGAATATTATTAAAGCTATTATGAGTGCCTATTACGGGTGCCTATTATGGGTGCCCGCTAGCGGATTGCTTATTGTGTTATGTTATAATAAAAATGCTAGCGTTAAGTCCGCGTGCTCTCTTAAAAAAATAAAGAATACATCTTCTTTATAAATCTTAGTAAGAAGATATATAAGTAGGCATAGGAAAAACGGCGGATGCATGTTCAATTTTTGATCGATGCGCGTTTAGTTGTCCCCGGCCGTGTTCGTGTTCGCTGCTGGCTGGTCTGTTAGCACCTGGAGACTGGGGCTGCGGGGATACCAGTTGACCTGGCCCTGGTTCACTTGCAAGTTCCCTCCTTTCCCCTCCACTTCTTCCTCCTTCTTCAACATCACCCCCCTAACGACCAAATCCCCGAGTCTCCTTCCGACTCTTCCTCAACACTTGCTCCCTAACTTTCAATACCTTTCTTTATCTCGTGAGCTACACCCGTACCCTTTCACACCTTCGCTCTGGCGTATATACATTGTACTAAACCGTTACACTTTCTTTCGTCAAACAGTCTTCTACCTTAATCAGCAACCATGGAGGGTATGTTCCTACACCTACTGATCCTCAGCCTTGATGTGCAGCCTTGTCCAAGCATCATCAAAAGGCTACTTCCATCGCATTGGCACTCATCACTAACGTTTCTTCAACGCACAGAAGAAGTTGCCGGTCTCGTCTGCGACAATGGGTAAGCTTTGTTCTGTCGCAACCCCGCTCTCTCTCACCGACCTCTCGAACATGGGCACTGCGTAGACCCACGCAACGTGTCGAGCAACAACAGACGAGGCAGAATGCTTCCTGTAGCATCTGTGGATGATGGACAACACCCTTTTACAAAGACGCATATAACTAACTCGATGGTAGTTCGGGCGTGGTCAAGGCTGGTTTCGCCGGAGATGACGCTCCCCGAGCTGTTTTCCGTGAGTAACCCCACTTGCTTCCTCTCAGCCCCCCCACAATAGACTACGTGTAACTCTTAGTGAGAGGACTGGCTGGCAAATATGCACACCGTCTCATCATCAAATACAACAAAAATGCTGACATTTCGCGATAGCCTGCCTTGTCGGCCGTCCCCGTCATACAGGGTAAGTCTTTCCGCGCGATTGGCTAGAAACTAGAAAATTTGGCCTCGCGCCACCCGACTGGCTGCGCTTGCGCGCGAGCTCAGATGTGTTAGGAAATTCAAACACCATTCTGACAATGTTTGGCAGTATCATGATTGGTATGGGTCAGAAGGACTCCTATGTCGGTGATGAGGCCCAGTCCAAGCGTGGTATTCTCACCCTGCGATACCCTATCGAGCACGGTATCGTCACCAACTGGGATGACATGGAGAAGATCTGGCACCACACCTTCTACAACGAGCTGCGTGTGGCTCCTGAGGAGCACCCCATCTTGCTCACTGAGGCCCCCATCAACCCGAAGTCCAACCGTGAGAAGATGACCCAGATCATTTTCGAGACCTTCAACGCTCCCGCTTTCTACGTCTCTATCCAGGCTGTCCTGTCTCTGTACGCTTCCGGTCGCACAACGGGTATCGTTCTCGACTCTGGTGACGGTGTCACTCACGTCGTGCCCATCTACGAGGGTTTCGCTCTTCCTCACGCTATTGCTCGTGTTGACATGGCTGGCCGTGACCTCACTGACTACCTGATGAAGATCTTGGCCGAGCGCGGTTATGCTTTCTCTACTACCGCCGAGCGTGAAATCGTTCGTGACATCAAGGAGAAGCTTTGTTACACCGCCCTCGACTTCGAGCAGGAGATTCAGACTGCTTCACAGAGCTCCAGCCTTGAGAAGTCTTACGAACTTCCTGACGGGCAGGTCATCACCATCGGCAACGAGCGATTCCGTGCCCCCGAGGCCTTGTTCCAGCCCTCTGTCCTGGGTCTTGAGTCCGGCGGTATCCACGTCACCACCTTCAACTCTATCATGAAGTGTGATGTCGATGTCCGTAAGGACCTATACGGCAACATTGTCATGGTACGTCTTGTTTTTTTGCGATGGAAACGATTTCACTCTGGGATGTGTGTTGACAACTCTGCAGTCTGGTGGTACCACCATGTATCCTGGTCTCTCCGACCGTATGCAGAAGGAGATCACTGCTCTCGCTCCTTCTTCCATGAAGGTCAAGATTATTGCTCCTCCCGAGCGAAAGTACTCTGTCTGGATCGGTGGTTCTATTCTGGCTTCTCTGTCTACTTTCCAGCAAATGTGGATCTCCAAGCAGGAGTACGACGAGAGCGGTCCCTCAATTGTCCACCGCAAGTGCTTCTAAGGTATGCATTTAATAGAACCTGATGAAAACCTGCGACTCTGACTTGGTCGAGTAAATATACTAAACATACTACAGCGACGCCGCATCAGAACCGAAGCTTTCCACCTTTCACCAACTCACGCCGAGATCATGGAGGTGGCGGCCGATACGGATCCCACTCGGCCTCGCAAGCGTCTCAGCCCGGTGTCATATTTACGAAAAGTTTTTGATAGGATTATGGAGGCGGGTCGCCTGTTTTCTCCAAGGGGAAGCGATGGGCTGTGTGTTATATCCGGATGGGTGATACGGGGCCAAGGGGTAGAGATGAGGTTGACAAAAACTAAATACTTTTATTTTGCTTCCCGTTCTAGACTCGTTCAAATGGATCAATGTAACGATGCCATCTGATAACCCCCTCCCTGATTGTCATGGTGACGGTAATTGTGACGCACGATGAAGCAAGACGTTCACCGTAGGGACAGTGCGGTCACGGCATCATTTGATATTGTCGCGTATTATATCTGGCTCTACCTGTAATCTTGGGGCATCTGTGCTAAGCGCATCGCGCGCGCAGCTCTCTACAGTCTCGTCTTGTATCAGCGCGGCAGATTCTTGGGCTCGGGGCGTCGTGGCGGCAGCCTCGTCTTCCTCCAGCTGCCGGTACTTTCGGCGACTCTTTTTCGAGGCACTAGCCGCCTTTTTTCGTTTCACCTCTCCAACTATCGAAGATCGACTGTGTTCGCCATGGAGCAGATTGTCGACTTTTTGGGCAAGTAGCTCACGGGCTTGTTTTCGATTCTGGCTTCGCGATCGGGTGGCTTGCGACTTGACGACTATTCCTGTGGGAAGGTGCTTCAACTGAACGGCCGAGTTGGTTTTGTTCTTTTGCGATTGATGGCTAGTCAGTACACTGTTTGAAACCGATCCATTCTCTTCCTGCCCGGAGTACGCAGAGTCGAGCAGAGTAACTCTGTGTTCTTCCCAACTTACAATCTTCTGCCCGCCTGGACCACTTCCCTTCAGGAAAGTCTCTTTGATTTCGGAATCTGGTGGAGGTTGGGGGCGAGCAGGAAGGTTTTTGAAAATGGCCGGGAGGCATGTGAACGGTCTCTTGGCAGGGAGGAGGCTCGCGATGTGTATGCAACGGCATGTAGGCCGTGTGGGGGTAAAAAACGATGCATTGCAAACGCAAGTAGGTAGAATAGGTCCTTGGGAAAATGAATTCGAGGGTACGCGCGGAGATTCTTCTCGTCGACGGGGACAACCCAAGGTTCGAGGGATGGCGTGGACAACTGGATTATGTCAACTTCCGGGGGTCGGTCTCTGACGCTACCACGTCCACTGGTTGTAGAGGGACATGGAGACGACCGTGGAGCTGTGCGGGTCGACCGGTACCTATACTTTCGGTTCCGCTCCGAGGCCCGCGCGCTGGCCGGCTTTTGGCACTTGACAATCCAGCGACTTCGTAATTCACCAAGTTGCGTTGAACCTCCGCCGCTCCGAAAGCATCTTGCAACCTCTTCCCCACCCAGTCAAATACGGGCGTCTTCACACGACAGTTGGGCATTTTCAAATTTCCTCGCCTGTTGAAGCGCCTCTCGTGCCTGCCAGTACAATTTGCCTCCAAGAACGATTTCCCCGAGTCTCCCGACATGTCCGTGGCTGCGGATTGCCGACGATGGCTTCGCAAGAAGCAGTATACCTTTGAGGTCACATTTGCGCTGAACATGTTCCGATCATGGGAGAAGTCGGTCATTTGTACGTGCGCCGTTCCACGCCGAGATCATCTTTCTCCCCCGACGATGGAGACGAACCCCCCTTGTCGTTCCTCGTGTCCGCCGAGAAATAAGTTTCATTTTTCTCGTCGCTGTCACATCGCAATCATCCCTCTTTTGCTAACGCAGTCCCTCAGATTCCGTCCTCTTCCTCCTCATCAGCATGACTCTCATCGCCGCGATCCTCTACCTCCCGCACCACGTTACCGTCCTGGCCGGCCGAGCATGGTACTACATCCAGGGGGAGCACATCAACGTCGCAGCTTCGGCGAGAGAAGCCGTCAAGGAGGCGACGGCGAGCGTGGCGGCCGTGGTACCGGCTGCAGAGACCATCACGGAGGCTGTCGTTGGGACCGTTGAGAAGGAGCTGTGAAGGGGGCGATGGAGTCGTTGAGACGAGACGCATTGGACGTTGTGGATTGAGATGGCTTGGGATCTGTGATGGAGATGCATTGTTGCCCACTTCTCATGATGGTGGGTGGCAGAAGGGCGTTCGTCTTTTTTCGATATTGGCTTTGCGATTTCTTTTCTTTTTTTTTTCTTTTTTTTCGGGTTCTGGGCTGGAATCGCGAAGGGTGGCTGGGATACGTACTTGATAGTTAATGTGCACTGGGGACATGGAATATACAATAGAAGCGAGGGTCTTTGAATCTTTACTGCTGTTGGTGGTGTGACGTGGAGAGCATTGGCCTTTCCAACGGGTGGGTGGTTGATGAGATGGGCCCCTTTGTCCGGTGGAGGGACAGACCAGGAGTCTCAAGTTGGTACTGGTAGTTTAGCAATGGGGATGGATCTGCGGTCCCCGTGGCGAGGAAGTGAATCGTCGTTTGCCGCATCAGTGTGGCGGAGAAGTCTCGGACGCGAGTATTTTTGAGATGGAGACGTGGGATGTAGGTACGAAAAAGCATCAATTTCGGTTCTTTCAATTGACGAGTGGCTGCTTGGAGAGACAAATGCACAGAAGGCCTGGGAGACTGAGTCTACTTTACTTGCCAAGGTTCCCGTTGAACGTTCACCGAATGCCTTCTGCTTTCACGGCATCAAGAGTGAGTGGCCACCAGCCATGGGGACGTTTTCGCGGAGTCCGGACTGTCATCATCCCTACTGTGCGTGATACTTGCACAATGTAGATCCGGCGGTGGCACTGTGGGTGCTTGGTCCCCAGTAAGAGGAGAATCCATCGCGAACGAGCGTTCGGATCTCAGGAAATGATGACATGTTTGCTTACTGTTGGCGCATCTTCAGGGCGTCGTAACGGGTTCGCCTCCGTGCTTTCTCCCACATCGTTGGACGTTTCTAGGACAAGAAGAAGGCCAAGCTAAGTATACGCATCTCGCAGGGAAACAAGGGGCAAAATGTTTGTTTTAGGGGTCCCCTGGTGGAGAAACATCTTGAGGCTGCTCCGTCTCCGAACAGCAAAATCTTTCATTTTGTAAATGTCACATTTTGTTGTCTATTGTCTTTGCAACACTGATTCATTCCAGGTCTAGCTAGTACGCTCGCAGATATGATTCGTCGAAAGAAAATAGTCTCAGGGAACTATCTGCACCGGCCACAGCGAGTGTACACGTCGTGGATGTATCGGCCCTCTTGATTGGTCTCCATGCCAGCTGCAGAACGGCCTTGGACAGGCTCAATCTGCGGGTTTCTGTTCAGTAACCATGTTTTCAAGGAAGAAAGGGGTATTATTTGGGATCAATACGTACCCGGTCTGAAATTGCAACTCTGTGATATTGGTACCGTCTGCATTAAGCAGGCATATGCTTATCTTGCCAGCCTCGGTGCCGACTGCGAGGACGAAGCTTCCATTCACATCAACGGGGAGGAAATCAACGGCTGTAACCGGCCCCGAGCAAAAAAGGCCGTGGATTGAGAAAAGTGCAGCTTGCCGTCTTCGGATGCCGTGGACGACCACAGCCGCACTTGCTTGTCTCTGCCGGCGGTGGCGAACAATGGGGGCTTGCACGGCGCCCAGGCAGCATCAAGGATCATTCTGCTGTGACCCTTGGGGTTGGATTGAAGGAGTGTGTACATGGCATCCTCGCCTGTGTGTCTTTCAAAGACCGCCCACTGGCGATCACGACCCACGCTCAGCAGATACTGATCATCACTGGAGAATCTAAGACGTGTAGTTGTTAAAGAGTGCGCGACGAGTGGTGGTCTAATCTCTGTCCATCTCTCGGTTTCGAAGAGGCGAATGACGGCATGGTTTGTGGAGCTGGCTTTGCAGGCACTGGCAACGAGCTTGCCGTCGTGACTAGCTGCCAAACAGGATATTTCGTAGCCATGCCCGTACAGCTTCTCGGCTTCAGGCCAGAGCGTATGTCTGGAGAGCGTCTCTTCAAAGGGAGGGTGGTCAATTTCCAGATATGACTTCTTCACGATTGAGGCCGGATCCATGGCCTCTCGGTCCCGATCATCGATGGGCTGGATCTCTTGGTCATCGTCGACAGTGTCTATGGCTTTGTTTGACAAGCCCAGAACAGGCATGTTGGCTGCATCGGGCATGTTCCGCACGTTCTTATTGTCAAGGCCTGCCAATTGTTTCAGCAACGTTGCAACAGCTTTTGGCTCACTAAAGACTCTCATGAGCTTTTCGTCTGCGCCAGAGACGAACTGAGTGTCGCCAAGTGAGTCGATGCAGTTGAGATCGTATCCATGTATCTGAGGCCGCGACATTTCATGCCAGGTGCCTGGGTTCGTGGCCGTCCATTTGGCGTGCAAGCGAGATGTCTGATCTGAGCTGGTGGACAGGAGGTAGTCGCCGCTCTTCGACCACGCAACGCCCGTCACGGCCTTCGTATGGCCGGTGATTGCTACACAAGGCTTCCAATTATCCGCATCCGAGTCGTAACCCCAGCGCCTCCAGCTTCCAGTTCTCCCTAGACAGGCGACAGTCTTACCGTCGGAGGACCAAAGGCCGGTCCAAAACCCGCCGGTGCTCCCAGTGGCCGTTGTCGCACCCTTTTCTCTACTAATTTCGCCCAGTCGGGTCATACTAACCCAGATTCCAGATGTTGGGTCTGCTTCCCAGATGGCGAGAGAGTTATCAGCGGATGAGGAAAGCAGCTGCAGCTTGCCGTCGACATGAGTGTGCCACCTCGCGCTGTAAATCCAGTCTTCGTGGCCCAGAAGCAATGCCTCAAAGGTAACGGAGAAGTCTTTGCCGGCGGCTTGCAGGCGATGGGCCTTGTTGGAAGGGGACTTCCCAGGTAAGAAAGCCCCGCTAAGAGGGTCAGATCCGGATGCCGCGAGAGCAGGCAACTCTGTCCCTTGGTGAACTCGCCAGATACGGATGTACTTGTCTTGACTCGCCGAGGCTAAAAGCAAGTCGTCGTTGTTGCTGTTTGATTCCCTCGTAAAGCTCAGGGACCGAACCCAGCCCTCGTGTCCGTGAAGCGTAGCCTGTACGCTGAAGTCGATGGTTGACGCCATCAAATCGGCGGTAAGAATCTGCACCGTCTCACGGGTGCCAGCAGCCGCGAGAATGAGAACATCACCTTCTATGATGCTGAGGGATATGGCCAATGGGAAGAACTTTGGCGTTGTCTTGATGGACTGGAGCAACTGTAGTTGGTCATTCTCGAAGGACCAAATCTTGAGAGTAGCATCTGCAGCGCCTGTTGCAATGATCCAATTTACGGGGGTCCAGCGATCCGTACACTACTGACGCAATTCACGGGTCCGGTGTGCTCTGATGATGTCTGGATAGCTTCAAAGTGGCGTCGTTCTTGATCTGACTTCCAAACAATGAGCGTCTTGTCGTCGGAGCCAGACACAATGTAGCTTGCATCATCCCTTGTGTCTTCGGGCAAGAATAAAACCGCCTTGACGGTCTCCTTATGTCCACTCAGAAGACTCTCGACTCCCCTTGGAGGGTATAGCTATGTTTTCCGAATTAGTTCATGCATTGGAACTTCACCGCATCACAAGCCAGGTGACGAGAGGTAGAAACTCACAGTAGGTCGCCATAATGCGATATTCGCATCAGCGCCAAAGGCAAGCAGTCCAGTTGCACTCCAGTCTGCGACGGAAGTCTGTCTGTTGGCCCCCGTCGACAGGTATTCTGCCGAAACCTGCTTCGCGCCCATATCAACGACGTTGAATCATGACATTTGTTATGAGTCTGAAAATTGTGTCTGCTTCGGAAGCTGATTGGCTGCGCTATCCACCTTGGGAGTTGCGATTGGGATCTCTGCTCTTATCGATAAGATAGTGAAATGTTCTCAACAGCTGCTCATGTTAAGTGGGCCGGCTCAAACCCCTGCAGGCAGGCAATGATCCTCGTCGTCGTCGTCGTCCTCCTCCTCCTCCTCCCAAGCTGGCAGAAAGCCTGCTCGCAGCAAAGTACCTCCAGCTCGGGCTGGCATCAGATGAACGATTTGGAAACTCAGGCCCCAGAGTCTTGGAACTTTCGACCACATTTACGCCTTGTGTTAGATTTCCTTCTTCCTCTACCTCCGTACCCAGACGACATTCCTCAAGATGGCCACGACGACGAAAGAACCTGGCGACCAGCTTACCGTATCTGTAGAATTTTCGTAAGTAACGTATGATCCATGGGTCTATCACAATTTCTCCTCTTCAGCTCGACAGCGATTATTTGCGAGTCATGCCCCCAACATTGATTGTGCATCCAATCGCGAATGCCATGGACTCACGCACGTTGTCATCGATCGACGCTTATGGCGCACCCTGCTTCAAGACACATTCGGTTCGTTTACCTTTAGCCGGATTTCCGCTAACCTCGTGTCCAATGAAGCGGTGGCTTGGAGATGCTCTTCTCTGACCAGCGTCACCACTCGCTTCGAGTCCCGAGCAGGGATAAGAATGGCCAACCAGTCAATGTAGCCTTTCTGATTGATCATCTTTGTCAACATGTTATGAAAGACACACGCCAAGAGCTCTTTATCCTGGATGACCATCTGTAAGTGCATCTTTTCTCGCCGTCTCCGACTCGATCCTTCCAATCGCGATTGCTCGATGCACCGGACGCAGGTCAATCCCGGTTTGAGTAGTGTGGCAACGGACATTTCTCCTGCTATGCTGCATCTCATCGGTTTGACAGCACAGGCACACAGAACCGTGGGGACCAGTCATGTTGTACTATGCTCAACTCCAGAGGACGCTTCGAGTAAAGGAAGAAGCACATGTGCAGACTTCCTCCATTGCGCTTCTCAACATCACCAGCTCACCATGTATGCATTTTATCCACTGACAAATTGGTTGGGACAATGCAGCCGCCCGGGCATCCTCGTTTTGATAAATGACGCCGATTGGGAACTTGAAGGAGAAGAAGTGTATGAGTTAAAGAGTGGCGATAACATTTTATTCGTCTCGACCTTGCATGGAGGCTAGCTCCGACTTCCACCCTACCTTCACCAAATTTTCTTGTTTCAAACATGGACCTGCGCAGGGTCTCTCCGCATTCAAAACTGTTTCAATCAACCCCATGATGAGGAGACTTGAGAGAGTTGGTCTGGCAAGGCCTGTCAAAAATGACATTACACACCCCTCGTGATTTTTGTCTTGGATGAAAAGAGGGGCCTTTTTTCCACTCGATGTTTTGGCGAGCCGATCCCCGGACTATGCTCAGCTTGACAAGCATCCAGCCCACCATTGTACCTACCAACCTATCAACCTGCCCAGAATAGGCTCTTGTTGTCGTCTAGTGTCTCGCTCGACCCACGAAGCCCTCCGGCCTCCAAGGTCTTTCCGTCTCATGTCCGTCATTGATTCTGAAACAACCGTCCCCGAGATCTTGGGATGTGCGGGTGTTCGAACAGCCCGGGGAACAAGGGCAAACAAAACCTTGTCTTATAGAGCGTCCGTTCTAATCTTGGACACATACCTACCTCGGTTTGATGACCCCTCGCTTATTGTCCAAGTTCTATGTTGAAGATGGTTCGTGTTAGTCGGTGTGTTGTTCTGGCAAATGCGATCAAACACCTGCCCCTCCCAAAATCAGGCTCTTGTTGGTGATAATATTGTTTTGAGCATTTCGCTAGATAGATTCTCCAGCATCTTAGATGCTCATATGCATGCATTTCATCGACGAGCAGGGCGTGTTTTCACCGGGACAACATCTCACACTCGCCCACCTGCGTCTTGCACGATATAAATCCGCCCAGCTCATCCCAGGCCGCTTACATGTACATTGTCAACCATTGTTCCCTGCCAACGCACAGCATGAGATGGGCATTTGCAAACAAGGCCAAGCCCGTGACGCCAAACCTTGTTCCTTGCGGAGCACTGACAGCAAATGCCGCGCCACTAAATTCCCAGCAAGTCTGTTCCAGCACTCTGTCCTACGATGCTCTTGAACAAGCGCCCCGAGGGCAATGTGGCTGGCTGCGTGGTGCTTGCTCGAACAATCTCACATCCCAACACGATCCCGTCTCCTGGACATCTACCAAGATCCCAACATGGAAACATGCGTCCCTTGATCGGGGCCCATCTTCAGCACAGTGAAAACGAAAGAGAAGAAAAGAGCCCCGCGTCGCTGCCCCTTGAAGGAGAGAGAGAGCAAGGTGACGCCAAGCCCGACTTCTCCATCTTCTGGGCGTCACAAAACTACTACCGCCTTGTCCACGCCTTCATAAAGTTGATGTCTCATAAATCTCCCTCCACCCCCTCCAAAGCCGATGTTGCAAGAGACGACGTCAGATGCCATGGCCGTGGTACGTCGTCTCGGGCCTAGCAGTCGATAGTTGGGACAAAACAGCCCGCTGCGAAAGAAGCATTTCGCCACTGTGGATAAGACATGCAAGGAACGTCCATGGTGAAAAGACAGGTTGGTGCCTCCGGAACCCGTCATGGTTGTACGGGGTTGGTCAGTAATCGCTTATCATGCCTCGGAAGAAAGGCACTGAAACTCTGGAAGTTGACTCTGGACTTTTGACATGGGGGGAACCCTTCGAGCCTCGGACTCCCGGCCGCGGAAAAGACGTCTTGTCTGAATGAAGCTTGTTGGCTGCCTGCCTATACGCAATGCCTCCTTGCATGATGGCATGTCTGAGCAAGGTGGAGAAGCATGGCTTCCTTACTCCGTAACCAGACTTCACATATCAGCCAGGCCACAGCCCATCTATCTCGGTAATGCGTCAGCCCGTGAGACAGGGGCAAAAAGGGTACATCACCTTGATGTCTGGGTCGATAAGTGAATAAATTGTATTGCACCATTGTTCATGGAGTGAGTGGGTTCACGGTTATCACACTATGGCTTTTAGCCTCTGCCGGGAGCGAATAGAATGATTGTGTTCAAACTTGTTATTGATACCTGTGTGCGCACATAGATATCGTGTTTCTAGATATTGGGACTGCGAAACCAGCCCGGGCTTTGTACAGGATGAATACCAGTGTTGTTAACCGTGAATAGAAAATGCAGATGGTGGTATAAGAATGCTTTGAACGGGAGCAGATGGATACAAGAACAAAAAGCGTGAAAACAAGAACAGGCAAGCACAACCTCTCCAAAAATGAAATTTTCAGACAGCCGCACGTGTGTGATTAACACAAGATAAAGATGTAAGCAAAGCCCCTCCGAGAAAACAGCGAGCCCTTAAAGTAACAGCCTGCGCGGCCACCATAATCTGTCCAAATACTCCTTCGATAAAAAAAGAAAAGTGACCACACCTTTTTTGGGGAACAAAAACAGAAGCAGTGCAGATACCCAATGCTGTAGCGACAAGGACAGATATCCAACTACTGCGCGCGATTATAAAAGAAAGCGAGCCAAAAAAAAAACAAGAACAATGAACTGATTTAAAGCGCTGCCGAACCCCGCTTTCCAACTTTTTCTGAGGTATTCGCGATTAAAAGACTTCGTATGAGGCCACCCAAAACCTTGTACGTGGAGAGCCCTCGTCTCATCCGACAAGAATGTGTCGTTCGTAACATGACAGAAGGGAAAAAAACAAAGAGTATGCCAAGCCTCCATAAAAAGACGTTTCTTCTTTTCACTTTCTTTCATTGTCTTTGGTAGACAGTACAGTTTCGTTTCAGTCGTGGGGAGCACCACCTGTGTCAGGATTGTGGCACCGGCCTCTGAGTATTTGTTAAAATCCCATGGCCGTGTGGTTTCCCTGTCATCAATCGTCCCCATGTCGTTCTATTAGTACAAACGATTGGCAAAAGCCATCTGTCGGGCTTGTTCGTCTTCATACAGCATTCCTGTAGCTGCATGTTGTTCGTGCTCTTGATCAAAAATGCCATAGTTACGGGGAACATAGGCTTGCGTAGAGCTGGGCATAGGTCCCTGGGAAAAGTGATTGGCCATCATTGGGGGTGGAAGCTGCTGCTGATGCTGATGCTGAGGCTGATGCTGAGAGTTGACCTTGGGTTTCCTGACGGCCACGGTTCTGGCCTTTCCACGGCCCTTGATGCCCTTGTTGCTGTTCTTATAATGCTCCTTGAAGTATTCAAAAAGATCTCGGTGCTCATCGGGCACCTTTCCAATTTGTGCAAACTTGACAAACATTGAGGTGAGATCCTTTAATGTCTCCTTGTGGAAGTTGTTCTGGTGAGTCTTCATGTTGCCAAGCTGTGAGAAGGACTTGTTGCAGCCATCGAGCTTGCAAATGAATGGCTTCAAGCCTTTGTGTGTTTCTTCGTGAGATCGAACATTGCCGCGCTGAGCAAAGGTCTTTCCACAAATGCTGCAGCAGTAGGGCTTCTCACCCGTGTGGCGGCGCATGTGAGTCTGTGCCGATCTTCGTCAGCACAAAAATGGTTCAAGCTATGCACCCTTTTTCATCATTGATTGAGCAAACATACCTTGAGGTTGCCACGCTGAGAGAATGTGAGACCACAGTTGTCCTTGGTACAAACCTGTTCATATGTTCAGTACTCTTTCACCATGTTCAGGTTGCACAGGGCACTCACGTAAGGCTTCAAGCCAGTATGAGTTCGGCGGTGAATGTCAAGGTGAGTCTTCTGAACGAAGCGCTTGTTGCAGTTGGGACCGTCACACACCCACTTCTTCTTGAGCTTTGACTCTGGAACAGGAGTTGAACAGGCGTGGTGAGAGCTCGCTGGGCTCTGCGTACCCATAATGACATCGGCCTTGGGGTGTGTGCTGGAGTGAGAGTTTGTCCAGCGCCTTCCTCATCCTCTTCAGATTTGGTCTGAATGGCCTTCATAAGCTCGTCAACGTCGGTCTCAAAATGAATACGATGCTCGGGATTGATAGTCTCGTTGTAGGTGATGGTCTTTGAGTTGGCTGTGGGGTTGGACGCAACCGATGGTGCAACAGACATGTTTGAATCGCTTCTTGCAGGAGACTGAAGACGAGCATTGCTAATTTGTCTCGATACACGGCGAGCTGAATGGATGCGATCGGTTTCGGGCTCTGAGCCCATGGAGATTGAGTGGTGACGTTCCTGGAAGCCAGGCTTGAATGGAGAGCCCACAGGTGTTGAGGAGGCGGGCTCTGGTATGCTGCATAAGTTGTGTATGCATTCTGAGCCTGGTAGTGAGGAGCGGCCATGGTCGTCATCGGTGCTGCGGTGTAAGCAGGAGCGACGACATACTGGGGCACCATGGCCCTTTGCATGGGAGCCGCTGTATTATTTCGGGAGTCGTAAGGCATGAAATCAGGTGCTTCCATCATGGCAAAGTCATGAGGAAGCTGTTGTGACCAGCGGCCCCAATTGGAAGAAGCTTGTGAGGCTGTGAGAGCCATCGTTTTGCATGTACGAAACAAGACAAATGATGGATGTGAAGATGTCGATGCGCAGGAGTTGTCACAGAGGAGTAGCTCTTTGAACCAAATGACAAGACACGAGGCCTTCTTGTTTTGGTTGTATGTATGGAAAGTTGATCAAGTGCGAAGATGCTGAGGTGTTAACTGTAAAACCTTGATAGCAAGGGGAAGGAAGGAAGATATATAAGTGTAGAGCAAGATGTGTAGTGAGGAGGGTCTACCAGAGTCTCCATGTGGAAAGGGGTGCGCCTATGTAGTAGTTGAGGTCGAAGACAAAATGGTTATCATGGACAACATTCGGATGGAGGCGACATTGGTGGGCGTCCAGGGGGGTGTCCACAACATCGGCCGGTACATGGGCAAGATCCTGGCTTCACATTGCAAGAGATGACCCCGAAAGCTGGTGCTGAGGCAAAGAGGTGTCGGGATACCCTTGTCGCCAAGGGGTGAGATATAGTCCAGAGGTGTGTCAGGATCCCCTTCACACACCCTGGGTGAGGGAACGTTCCGTCCCCATAAAGCGGGTAGAAAGGTACCGGCCGGGGGTGGGGTGAGAGAATCAAACTCCAAAACAGGACGGGCTTTGCCAGGATGGACTGCTGGGTCCGTATGTATGCATGGTGATATCTTCCGTACCGTACACAGGGGGTGAGAAGGCGCCAGGGTCCAGGGGTGAGTTGAAGAGAGGACGGAGAGGCAAGACGAGACTTGGCGAAGCCAGGGAGCAAATAAACCATGTCACTTCTTTCTATCGTGCTCGTGCGAATCGAGCTCCGTGTACCGAAATACCTACCCGGCTTGGTGAATGTCGGTCGGCACCGCCTTCTTTGGTTCGTAACAAGCGTGGAGAGGAGTGAGGGCCGAATCGTTGGCTCCGACGGCGCGGGGCCGGGCACCGCGATGCTGCTATTATACAGCTTTGCGACCTTCGGTCCTTTGTCATTTATACTTCTAGATGTCGTACATGGCATCGAATATTCTCACTTGGGCTGCATTCGTGAGAGAAGCAAGATGCCATCATCCACCCATTCGACCATCCTGTATCACGTTCTAGAGCCTCAAATATCTCTGGGTATGAAGATGGGGCATTGCGGAATCAATTCAGGACTGCTGAGATGATAGTGTATGAGGTGACGTCCTGGACCCTTAGCCATGTGTCGCTTTGGCTGCGTGCCCTTTGTATTGCCGCGTGTGATCAATTGGCAATGCGATGCACTGAAACACAGCAGCGTAAACAATATAGCCACCGAACAACGGACACGATGGGCAGCATCAGCTCTTGGGAGACTAGCTCCAGCTGGCCCGGGCCTGCAAACCTAAAGTTTTGCATTGTAATGTACGGACTACTTGCAGTACAAGACGGAGGGGGCGTTGGCTGTGAGAGACGGGCGCCACGTATTCGAGGCTGAGTATCTCGGGCTACACACAACTATTATTAATATATGGGAGACCACACCGGACAGTTCTTGAGACAAGCGTCCCGACGGAGAGACTGGTTCAAGCGGCCCCAGACTGAGGGTGTGCTGTCCCTGAGTACTACTGCAAGTTATTGCTTGTGCCAGCAGCTGATCAGACAAACTTCTCAACATGTTGTTCTTTTCTTTGCTTCTTTTTGGGCAGTCGAGCTCCTTACTTTTTTATTCTTTGGCCTGTTTCTCTCTCGAATATTGCTTGATGTATCATCTGGACCCTTTGGACCATGGTACCTGAAGAATCTGGGCCTGTACTCCGTAATCAAGAGGGATGGAAAATGCCGAGCGACTTTGAGGAAGAAAGTGGGACCGGTATGAAGCTTGCTTGAAGATGAGTGGCTGACGTGGGATGACCGCCACGGGACGGGAATATTTCGCGGAGATTTGAACCTCGGGTGATTGGCGAGATGAAGAGGCTTCAAAATTCGTACGCTCACTGGCATCCATGGAATAGCTGTGTTTGTCAGTTGACGTGGTTAGCTGGTTGTCTTGCCGCGAAGTCAAAGATGACCATGTATTACCGAGTATGAGGCGCAAAATGGACCCTGTTGGGTCTGTTGTGGTGGCACAGTTGGGCGATACATCGAGAGTCCGCCAGCGGCCACAATGCTGGGAAGTCGGAATTTGATCACTCTGATAAACAGGCAAGCTGGGATTGTCGAGGTGGCAGGGTGGCAGGCGGCAGGGTGGCAGGGTGGCTCTTGCCCGACTTGCCCGCAGAGCCAGCATGCCGCCCGCCCTAGACAGGCCAGTGGCTATCGGCCGGGCTAGGACAGCTCCCGCGAGCGCGCTAGACCAGGACGGGGCCTGTGGACTGCCTTCTCCACTTGGCCACCCACATCACCACCCACATCACCCACATCCACCGCGCAGCTGCTCGTTCCCTTACTTCTCAAGCGTCGTGGCCTCCAGCCGAAGTGACGCCAATGCTAGCCGTTACCATTGATCATTTCCCTTCACGCCGCCAGCCGCCACACTTCTTTGGATCTGACCTCACAGGTTCTCACAGAACCTCACAGAGTGCTACTGAGGCCTTACCTGCCAAGTGTATAGGCTAGCCTGGAGGAGCAGTCGTCGCGGCCCTGACTGAATTTATTAGGACTAAGCCTCGCGACCGTACCACCGTTGCGTACTGGTGCATGTCTCTGGTTCTCTGTGCTAATCCAGATCACCGGTATAGTTCCTGGTTGATCATCTCGTGGGCATTTTGGATCGCGCTGATCAGTAGACTTCCACCGTTATCATGGCGGCTGGACGGTATTCGTTGTCTCCGGGGGCCTAGCGTCATAGACCACCACCAGCATTGCCCTACAAGTTACAACCCAAGTCGAATTGGAAATGCCGAACAACAATCGGGTATCGAGCATCGTGCCTCAACCACGTCCTGCATACACTTGAAGTGCTATCCTGGGCCTGCATCGTTCCCTCCATCATTGCCTGGCGTCCTCACCCGCAAGAGGAGGAGGTTACGACCACGAACCAGCCGGCTTGAGCACCTTGTTCGAGGGACATCATATGACGTGTTTGCAGCTGCAAGATTTGCCATGCGCACCAATGTTCTGATTTCTGAATTTCAGCCGAAATCCTTGGACCAAATCTGGGGTTATCGACGCCACAGTCTCTGAGAGTGACTTCAGTCAGTCGTCCAACATGGAAAGAAAAACTCTGTTGACCCAAATAGCTTGAGTGAGTGCTCGCCAGGGCGTCAATTAAGTCCCGAGGCGTATTTCCTGGTTCAGTTTAGGCCTCTTCTCTCACTCATTCTCCGGTGAGATGATGGCATTACTGGCGACGTGGTAGGTGGACCTTGCTGCGCCAGTCCACACAGACGGTGCAGCTGGCAAGCCACCGCCCGGCCACTGGCCCTGCCGGCTGGACGTTCATCTGGAGTTTGTTCCCAATCTTGCATCGGATGAATCATGGACATCTGAACATCAAGAAAAGTTCATGTTACTCCAAGGCCCCGCGGAGTACAGTCCACCATTTTTGTACATTTACTCCAGTGCCATTGTTGTCGGCAGTCGGCAGTCGGCAAGTGGCCAGAGAGATGAGTCAGATGACCCAGAGCCACAAAGGTGAAGATTGAAAAGAAGGGAATAAGCCCCCAAGAAACTTTACACCTGCAATATGGGCTGTGAAAAGAGCGACGCAGACTTCGCTGGTGAGTATCGCTTTTAAAAAATGGCCGAACTCGGGTTCTTCGAATTCATGCTTTTGTGTTGCTTCCCAGTGAAGAGCTGAGAAAAGACTCAAGATGGTGGCGTCAGGGAGCCCTCGCCTTCTTGGGCCTGCAACCTCAGATTGAGGTTGCCAGGATCATGCATCTCGGATCAATCAATCAGAGATCCAGCAAGCCGGTAGGCTAACTGTCCTACACATCCAGTCCGTGGGGTCTCAGCCACATGCAGTGCACCATCACCCAGACTGCACGAGCGCCCTTTCCATCTGGGAAGCACATATCATCATGCTTGCCCCTCCATAGAAACCAGGGAAATTTTTCGCAGCGCCTCACAGTCCGATTGTGAGGTCTGATGGTACTGACTGGTTTGTCGGCGGCGCGGATCTAATCTGCTTTTGGCGAATCTGATGTATGGCGACAGTGCCATCTTCAGAAGGCAATCAATTCTTGATGGCGGGATTCTCCTCGCTTGGTATATCGCCTATGAACGAAGTCTTCAAAAGAGGGGCTGGAGCCAGCGAGAATCCATTCTCGGGCGGCTTTCTAGTGCATAAAATATCAACAGTCGGAGTTTATGTGCTTGCGTCTGCAAACGCCGAGTACGGGTTCACCAGGCGGGTTGTGTGCCTCGAATTAAGCGCGCGGGGTCACAAGTTTCCTCGTCCAGGGAAATCCCTGCGGACGACGCAAAGACTTGACCAATTATATCACCTAAGATTCCCACCGACTTTAATACAAATCAAGGGCGTGCTTTAGGAGCGAAAAAAATGCGGCAAGTTGCGTTTCTCGTCATCAGCAGTCTGCCGTCCATCTTTTGGACAAAGGGGTCCTGAGGTTTTGATTGCGAAAGCTTGAATCAAGATACCACGAGTATTGCTATGAGAAGTTTCAGCCAACTTCAGTATGCTACAGGGCGACTCGAACGGGATCAACGTCTTTGGCTAAAATCAGTGCCGGGGTACGACTAAGCTCGAATTGTGCAGCTACCACCCACCGTCGCCAGACGGATCGAGTTGCCATTGTAACGCAGCAGTTGATCATTCTCGCCTAATGAAGATCCACGAGCATGAATTGAGTGGAGCCGTCGAACGGCAACTGCATTGGGAGACTGCTTACACATCAATCCGGCGCAAGAACGGGCTTTGAGCTGTCTTGACCAGCTTCTAACATTCAATCTGTGCACAGGATAGAGGCTGTGCTGTTCGTTCAGCAACGCATAGCAGGGAGGTAGTCCTGTTCGTTTTATCCCTCCCCTAGGTTGATCGGCCAAATCGCCGCTATCTCGGATGGCGCGTCTTGTCTTCGTCACGGGATACGCCAGTGGTACCAGGAAGCCAGGAACGACCTTTGAAATGGCCGAATGTCTCATGGGTAAGCTGTTGCTGTGAAGGAACATGCTAGCTAGCTACTACCATTTACGAGTTGGAAAGGGTGACGGAAAGGGTGACTATGACACACGATCGAGCAGGCGCCATTGGGGCGGGAACAAAATCATCTTTTCTCGGGCCGCACATACAAGGAGACAACAAAAATCCCGTCAAGGCCTGGGTTTTCCAGTTATGTGGAGGAGTAGGGAAGCAAAGTCGGGCGTGAGTGGTGGAAAGGTGAGCTGCTTCCCAGTCACACACCATCCTACCCCGGCAGTCAAATATGATATATCACATACATGGGAACAACCCCAGAAGCAGCCTTGATATTTGGGGGGGTCACGACGAAGTCAACTCAACCCATCTATCCACCAATTCGGCCATTATCACACAGAAGCCTCTTACTGTCAGTCTTCGGACGAATTCGATTATCAGAACTCGTCGGGCCACTGCTAGCCACCCTCTTTCATCAATGATTTATCCAGTGGCGCGAGCGTGTCATTATGTAAACCCCATTTTTCGATGGCCGCCTTTGATTTCCATTAAGGCCAAGTTTCTGCTGCAACTTTGAGTATTGACTAGCTCAGAAGCCTAGACGAATACTCGAGCATGGAAAGATGTTGGGGATTCGCGCGTGTGAGCTGGAGTGTATCTCGATGCCTGTTTTCAAGCAGGCACGCCATGGATTTCAATGAGGTTGGCTGACGGTTGGACGAGGCGAAGTTGTTTTGAAATTCAAGCTCAGGTCTTGTCTGCGAAGCGGGTGACTCCTGCTCCCGCTGAGTGATAACTGCTTCAAAATTGTTATGGATTGGGTTTCATCCATGTATGAATAATACGATGTTAAGTCAAGGCGAAATCGAGGTTGTGTGGGCTGTGAGCAGGCATTGGCTGAGCAACCAGTGATGGAAGAGGGAGCAGCCCCGGGGAACTGGAGTTGAGGTTCCGGACTACCTCATCCGGACAAATGACTGGGTGGCCCTGTCCAACAAGGGGGGTCGTTAATCGCTGCAGACCTGCTGCCTGCCGTTCTGATATTGTAACGAGGTTCAAGGGACGATGGGGTGGAAGAGATCTGGAGCCGGCCAGGACCGTACCCCGGTCGGTTACGGGCCACGGCAATCAAGAGACAGTGTGCGACTGGAAGCGCGCAATCGCCGACGATGCAGTTCGGTTCGGCGGTTCACGGGGACATCAACAAGCGGCAAGCAATAGCGCGATTGGGGGAGAAAAGGACAGACTAGACGGCGAGAAAAACGACACATCAACAGCTGCTGGGACCAACCGCGTATTACAATCAATCTTTTGAGATGGATGATGATTAGGGATGCAGGGAGGAGGTGGTGAGGTGAGGAAGGCCTTTGCTGCGACTACAATGGCTGAGCGTGGTAGGACGAGGAACTGCGATCCGAACAACACAGCCGCGATCGGTGCCTGCACTGTGACGACGTGTGGTCGAGGATTACATGTCAATTTTGTTTCATTTTGGTCGTGGTTCAAACCAAGGGGTTTTTTCACGCAGGCGAAATGTGACAAAAACTGCGGCGCTCGACTCCACGAAAGATGACCGATTGGAGTGGAGGATGGGGATGAGCAGGAATCGACCCGAAAGCCCTGCGACAGCGACAGCGAAAGCGACGGGGCCCTCAGCTCCAGTCCAGAACTGAGGGAGGGGAGAGCGGTAAGTGGCAAGTACAACGTAGCCACACGGACGGCGGGCGGAAAGCCGGCAGGTATGACTGGCCGTTTGAGCAAATGCGTCTTGCCACTCTCAATAAGCCAAGGACAATAAGAGTGTGAGTATGGATGGGTTTCTCAAATGTCGACGAGACCAGAACAGTCTGGTACAGGTATTCGGTACGTGCTGTAAATTCAACGGCAAAGGGTGGGGAAGGGGAAGGGGAAGGGGAAGACGGTTGAGGCACGTTTCGGCAAGGACTTCTAACGTGCTCAACGAGGGGCAGAACAGGCGGGAGAAGCGGAACAAGCACTGCAAGCACTGATGAGCGGCCCATGATGATGACGCAGGACGCTTTGACCAGAGCCCGGGGCCCGATATTTGACGGGAATTCAATCAATCCAATCAATCCACGGAGAAGCTGTCCCGGATTTCTGGGCCACTAGAAAAGGTGCCTCCGGACACGGTGACTGGGCAGAGTGTGAGAGTCCAGCTGCGGCCCCTGGTATGAGAGTGGGCGCAGTGGTAAACCCGGCTACCTGGTCCACGACACCCTCCTGCGCCTCTTGATGTGCAGCCTCACGTCAACAAGCATATCATATTACGCGGTAATACGGCAAGGTGCGGTGCAGTGCAGGACATGATGTTCGCCCGCATGTCCCCGTAAGAATCCGCACAAAATTCACTCGGGCCTGACAGGGTTGTGTCACCAGGCACTACACTCTCACCGTGCTCAGTGAAGTTGAACGTGAACTTGAGCGAAGTCCAGTTCGCTTTCCTGCAAAATACGCTAGCGAGCCGTCATCGCATTTGCCCATCCGGCCGAGGGACAGGTTAGTTTCGTGTTTCATGACAACTTGTTCTCATTGCTATACCAAATGGTGTATCCAGTCACTGGTAATTGGTTAGTCAGTTTCAGGTAGATGACGCGTATGTATTTGCCGCTGGCGCATAAATCGACCGGCACAAATCAAAATGACGATGTAGTGACTCGGGATGGATTAAGCGAAGCACATGGAGCGAATCAGAAGGAGCGGGGGCGTGCGCGAGGACTCTTTTTGATTGGCGAGAGAAACGCGGCCAATTACAGGTGGAGAAAACCCAGGACAAATTGCTCGAATGGATTTACTGATCAGTCCATTTCCCGCCCCGTGTTCACATGTCGTCTTGCGTTGAATGTGTTCAATTCACTCCAGCAAGGCGGTAATCTCTCTAGACTGCTACACCAGGGGCGCGACCTGGTCGGCGAGAAGTAATAATATCAGCAATATACCTTATCCGGACTCCGTGTTCATTTCGCCGTACTCGCAACTCCTCCGTATGGATAATCAAATCCTTCCCCAGGTCGGGCCCGGACTAGCTGCCATACCACGAGACAATGCACGCTACGTTTTGCGTACGGGGTACATTAGCAGAAACAAGTGACGTGCTGCGACCCGGACAAAAGGGGATTCCTCTGGCCGAACCAGCAATCATTTCAGCTTCAATGGCTGCCTTGTCAAAGACGCATTCTTGCCATGATCCGAACAGTCAGCGTTGGGAACTCGCATGCCATCCGAGATCTCATCTCATCTCATCTCACGGAGAGCCGAGTTCCAGGGTTGGGGCCCGCACCACAGCGCGCACCAGAAAAATCCAAGCAGGATGCCGCGCGCCCAGCCCAACGGTACAGTGATGCCCCCTGGCTCTTCGCCGCGCTGCCCAATGGGATTGAGAAACGCGGACCAGACCAGGCGTCCTTCCCACTTATCCGGGCTGCAATGCACAACAACTGCAATGATGATCCTTGCGGGGGTCGGTGGGGTGGTTGCACGAGAAAGCATCACAAGACGAGCAAAAAAAAAAAAATTCCCCTTAACGCCGTACCTGCTCCGTACAACCCGCGTTTGGGCACGGCATACTTTGTAGAAATGTCGTGCGAGGCCAGGTCCCCTATTTCCCGGGAAAAGCTCATGGTAAATCCGTGCGATAAACAATGGGTATTCTAAAAGAGAGTTGGGAAAATCAATTTGCGCCATCCATCCCGGTCTGGCTGGCTCCCGCCAAGAGCCTGACGACACGTGTTTGAATTTTTTGTTCTAGTTTTTTCTAATTTTTTTTTCCTTGCCGGAGACATTCCCGAATCAATCTCCCGATGGGGAAGAGCAATAAGATGTGCTTACTGGCATTGTGGAGGAGGGGGAAAATTCCCGGGTAGGGAGGACGGGGCAAACTGACTAGTTGGCCGTTTGACAAGGCCAGACGGGACTTAGCCACTACTAGCTAGGTTCGTGTCCTCCCTGTGCCCAGGGGCCGTGCGCACGGCACAAACTGGCGCCAAGCGGCCCGAATAACAAAACCTGCTTGCACAAACCAGCGTTCATCGCGTTTTTTGGTCCATTCCAGAACTTGGGCTGGACGTTGAGCCGGATTTTCCTTCCCACGCGGAGTACCATGGAAGTAGTACGGAGTTTCTTGGTTCGGAGTCTTCGGTTCGAAAGGACCAAGATTGCTCCTCGTGGGCTTGCCCGGTCCAACGAGGGAGGGGGAAGAATTAAAAAAAAACCCCCCATGGAAATGGTTCCTCGCAATCCGTCCCTGTCCCGGGCCGTAAATCGCAACCGCAGACAACCGTACCGGTATTACATGCCCTGTGTACGGAGTGTAGGGCATCGGCTGGTTTCTTTTCTTCTGAAACATGGTTGCCAAGACGTCTTCGAAACAAACCTCTGGGCAAGTACTGGTTTCAACAGCCCCTTTTTCCAACACCGTCTATTCTATTCTCTCGCCGCCGTGCCTACCCCGTGATATACCAGGGTCTTGTCCTCGTCATGGGCTATGACATCAGTTGGTGGCCTTGTCTGGGAAAACAATGGCTTCACTTCTGTTCCTGTCCCTGTTTCCGACGATCCATGGGTACGAGGAGTCTCCCTTTGTGTCACTTGTGTGCTCGGTAGTGTGCCATCGTTGGGACGTGCTTCTGTGACGGTGAACTGCGTGCGGTACGGAGTCTGATCCGTAGCGTCCTGCCCGGTTTTTTCTTCTTCTTCTTCTTCTTCTTCTTTTTTTCGGCCGAAGGGGCTTTCGGTGCCTGCCTTTGCGACGTGAAACTGGTGGATTGGGAGGTTGGCTCTTCCATGCAACAATCCGGGGTGTCTGGAACTTGGGGGAAGAAGACTGGAAGGGGGTGTTTGGGTTGTCAGATTCGGAAATGGTCTTGCGTAGTGCGGCAGTGCGAGGTCCAAAGTCATCATCTCTTGGCCTCCTCTTGCCTAGCTCTCGTGCTCTCACTCACTCAACTCATCGCGATGCAATGTTGGAAATCGTGGATGGACAGGTATTTCCCTCTTCCTCGGCGCATTGAATTGCTGGCCATCTCAAGCAGAGGCTCTCGATGATGCGATGATTCTGTTGCAATATACAGTGGATTCCCCCCCTCCTTTTTTTTGTTTCTTTTCCTCGCACATGCGCAGGGACCCTCTAGGGCGGGCGTCACGACAAGTGGTTTTACTGATACGGGTTTATCTTTTAGTTCCATACGACCCAATGCGACTGGGTGCTTGAGTGTTCTGATCCGCCCTCTAAATGCTACGAGAACGGATGAGAAAAGGAATACGGCCTAGACGAGGAAAGGGTCTGAGACTTCTGCTTTGATGGAGGTTTTCGACTTATCATCGCCCGACTTTTGTTCAACCGTGATTGAAATCATCCACGGAGACATGTCTTCACTCGAGAGGGCGACGCGTCTTGTCGCTGTATATCTGATAAGAGTTCCGGGAATCGGCCCCCGGCTGTGTGACATACTAGTACAGGCACGTTTCAGCTGTCTTTTGGGTCAGCTTCCACCGTAAAGATGATCAAGTCAGCGTGCATCGTTCTCTCATGTCCGTGTTTCTTTTTCTTTTCTCGCCCAGGCACCACTCCCGAATCTCTTTGCTGCAAGCTGTTCTGGTGCCTGCATCCGCTACAGAAACCTCATGTCCACACACAACGGGTATGAGGATTCGACTTTTTTGTACAGTGTTCTTTTCCTTCCCAAGTCCGCTCCAGGGCGCAGGCGGTGGCATCGCTGGTTGCATGATATCACAAGTTGATCGATGTCGTGGTTGCCAGTAGCCAATGGCTTGAAATCCTGGACTCCTGGCCGTCTGGCTAGAGGCACACATCGGGCACAGTCCACCTGGTGCGCCATGCATTAAGCATTTCTAGTTTCCCGTTAGCCTTTCCAGATCGCGTTCTGTCGGCTACCCTTGATCTGTCTGGAGTTTACCGGGCGTGTGGTTCAGAAGTGACAGATATGCATGTTGGTGGACAAGTGTGTGTGTCTTACCAACTACCATTACTCCGAATACACAGGCGCCACTACCCTGATGTGCCAGACTACGGAATTGGTGTGCTGAGAGATGCAGCTAGCAACAAAGAAAATATATCGCAAGCGTCTGTCAAGCACGGCCCTCCTCCACACATCTGAACGTTCTCCATCGTTCAACTTGACGCAAGGCACGCCATGGCTGTACGATTGCGGCAAGACCGTTGGCTGTAGTGCAATCCATCAGATGTAGGGGAGCAGGAGTTGGGATAATGAAAAAAGAAAGGAAGGAAGACGCACCACCCCTCAACTAGTACGGACAGATTAGCGCCGCCCCGTCGTCCCCCGCTTCCATCTCGTAGTGGCTGTAGTAAATTCTTGCCTTCTTTTTCTTTTTTTCCTCGAAGAAGGGTCTCGTTGGTCTTACGCTGATGGCACCTGAAGGGAAGATGTGAAAAAGATGGCTGCTGTACCACTTGGTACCTGGAGTTGTTATAGCATATACGAATTTGATAGCGCGTGTACACCAGCGAACGTGGCAGATGTGCCACTCAAGGGATGTGGCGCCTGACTCCCGTTACTGTTGAACAATGAACCGCGGGCTCTATAACGTCTAGTGTCCCGTCGCCTCTTGCCGTGGCTGCTGGTCGGCCTCTGGCAGTTCCGTCCATAGTTTCTAATAAGTCGGTATTGCCCTACAGACAAGGCTTATTGGTTTTGGCACTATCCACCCATCAGATCTGTCGTAGTCGAGCATGGTATTCCAGTTGTTGTGCCTGAGCGTCAGTGTATGTCCTATGTGTGCCTCTGATACAACATCCCATTCGCGCCACGAAAATGATCCGGCGGGGAACATGACCTGCCGGTTTCTGGATTGACGTAGGATGAATTCGCCGCCGATAATCAGTACCAAGGGAAACCATCGCGAGTGCACCCCTATGGAGTAGAGTCGCCAAACCAAAAGAAAAAATCTTGAAAAAAACACCCCACGAATGG
This sequence comes from Epichloe scottii, assembly GCA_021950295.1. Classification (NCBI taxonomy): domain Eukaryota; kingdom Fungi; phylum Ascomycota; class Sordariomycetes; order Hypocreales; family Clavicipitaceae; genus Epichloe; species Epichloe scottii. The sequence goes on along the minus strand of CP083247.1, from coordinate 2,868,616 downwards.
CATGAAAAAAAGTATCATGTTGAACGAGGTGTGAACGACCAACAGCCGGGCTAGTTGCAGTGGAGTGAGTGGTACAACGCCATCTAGTATCCGATGCTTTGGTTCGTGGACTGACGAATCGGTATTGTTGAAAAACGACGCCTGGCGAGATCAGATAGGAAACACTGCAACAATAATCGGCCCTAGGATTGAACAACATGATCTGGCCTGGCCCGGGGCTGAGGTTCGCAAGATACGCCACGGCAGGATATTTTGTGGTGCAGTACGGAGTAATGCGAGTAATAGCAGCCGGCGGGGCGGGGTTGGGCTAGGCTGGCACCTGGCGGGCACCTGGCGGGCACCTGGCGGGCATCTGGCGGGCACCTGGCACCTACGTGACCTCGCAGCCGGCTCTTCTTACTGGCAACTGAACTGGTCTAGTGGCAACAGTGTTTTGCCATGCATTAGTTTACCACGCGGTCTCACGGTCTCACCAGTCTTCGTGGACGACTCAACGTCAACGTCGACGCCAACTCCAGCCATCCCAACGAACCCCAACGAACCAGACCAGACGAATTCTCACGGCCCAGCCCTCCGACCGCCCTGGTCAATTGACGTCACCATCGGGTCGGTGTGATGGGAAGTTACTCTCGCATGAACTATGGACACCGTTCATAACTTCGTACCCCAGTCGTACCAAGGTCTGCCCTCGGGACTTTGCTTCCGCCGCGTATTCTACAGCTCCGAGATCGACGACGCATCCAGATACTCGAGGACGTCAGGGTCCCCAAGAGTCCCCACAAACCTCCAATGTTCTTGTATTTTGAGTCAGCCTTTTTCCGTTACTGTACCTGCATTTTCAGCTCATCAAGGGTTTCATAGCCACTGCAAGAATCGCTGTCATGGATAGAAGGAAGGAATATCTCGGTACGCATGAATGTTGATTTCCTGAGTTGTCGACCAAATTCTTCCTTCCGGCCAAGTCCGCGAGATGACATGAGAGGTGAGAATCGACTTGTCGCCTACTACTACGGCTTAAACAACGAGCATCCCAAACTCAGCAGCTAGATGGAATAGCCAGAGGGCTATCGTTGCCTTATCAAGCACAAGCGTCAGCCGCAAACTCCACAAGTGGTGGGCTTTATGTATCTTGGCTCCATGACCCTGGCACCCTGGTACGGATTACAGCGATGACACTAATAATAATGCAATTTGTCGGGAAGGCCTTTGTGTCTGCCAAATAACCACACATTTGCCAACATGTGTGCGCACGCGCGTGCAAACAAGGCACCCGCTTCTGGATAGACGTTCCAACCTAATGTGTTGCTACGCCGTTTCTATTCTTTGGCTATTGCTACTTTTGGCACTTTTTTTGACACTCTTTTAGTGGATACCCCTTTGACAGTGCACTTATTTGTGAGCTTCCAATATTACTGCGAGCTAGCTCATCCGAGCCGAGACAGACCGACAAGCTGTGAAGGTGAGACCATAACAGCCTTTCCTCCGTTTATCCCGTACTTTCCACCCGCTAGTACATCTGATCCAGCCCCGTGGGTAGTTGCAGCCACCAACATGGCATTTCTCCCTTAGCCATGGGCATTTGACTTTCCCATAATGTCTATACCAGAGCCGTCCAGTTATCTGCCGCAGCCTATCACCGCAGGGGTTGCACAGATCAGGTCGTGTTCGCTGTCACCTTCGGCTTCGAGCGAGATGAGACGGCCACTGGAGCCACGGCTTCGATACTAGGTACTCCCGAAGCATTACTTTCATTGAGCGGCACACACAAGCGAAGTAATCAGACAAGTCAGCTTATTCTTGCTATGAGTTTTTATTTTGCCCGCCTCCAGCCCACCCAGTTCCTTGTCCTAATCCCGATAAAGGACAATTTACCCGGTCCAACCAGCCATTCGAGATACTGAGTACAAGTCCCGTCTAATATTCGACCAAAGCTCCAATCGGTGCACTCTATGCCAAATCTGTCCATGCATTGACCGCTCCTCTGTTTGTTGTCCCTTACAGTGGACGTTGCTTTGTTCTTTGCCAAGTTGGCGCAGGTACGAACTGCTTGACGATGTTGTTACCGACATAACCAACCTCCTTCCACAAGCTCCGCTTTTCGTTGCCACCACCAACACCGCACCACCACCACCAACACAGGGCTTGATGGACGCCAGCCTTACTAATTAGAACAATGCCATTTCGTTCCCCGTACGGAGTACTTCACCCCTACCGCGCGACCAGCCTGCAGCGCAATGGCCATTGGACACCTGGGTACGAGTACGGAGTATTCTTCTCTACCTATCTTTTAGCTTGCAGTCCCCCTCCAGAGAAAGATGACAGGTCATGGCCCATAGCCAGCCATCTGCAACTAACTGGCATCTGTTAATCTCTGCAGCTGGCCAGGTACAGGATTGAAGGAGCCGAGTACGACCCTTCTTGTCCCGGCCTCCCTCTCGCCTAATCTGATCTCAATCGTTCGTCATCAAACCACGTCGTGCGTACAAGGTGCATATGTACTTTGTCCAAATCGGGATTTTCCGTTCTCCGCAAGGCTTCGACTCCTTTTGCTGCAGTCGCGTTTGTTTCCCCCTGTTCGTGAATCCACCGTAAGCGTTTCACATAATCAACAAGTTGACTTGTAAGTACTCCGTAGCAATCACAACTCCTGACAATGCGAGTCGTAAAACCCGCCGAAGCTCCATGTTTCGTTGGGACCTTGCGAAGAGTCACAAGATGATCTGCCTATATCTAAGCATGTCCAACCCAAAGTCGCAGGTTATTTCCAGTTGTATCCTTTGAAATGAGCACATACACAGTAAGAAAGGTGAAACTGATCGACTATATACCTTAACTCCCTGGGTGGGCGGTAGATTGAAAAAGAAAGTCTCACAACCTATTTCAATTTTGATCATAAAAACAAAAACAAAAACTGTCAATCCTCAGAAAGCACTAGTGAAGGTAGGTAGCTAGCTCCTCGTGCTCCTCCCACATCCCCCGCAATGAGGAAAGCCAGCAACGCCGAGAGGGATGGTTCGGGGACCACACGTTTGCATGTACGCTTCAACATCCACAGTAGACGCATCGTACCGCACCGCGCCGCTGCAATCATGGCTCTCTCTCTCTCGTTAGTTTGATATGTAGGTGAACGTACACACCATCATTTCGTCGCACGATAGTGGGTGGCATGAGGGCAGTTAGTCTTCCCTTCATGCAGCAGCAGCAGCAGCAGCCAATACACCTTCTTCAGCTCAAGATCGCCCGTTGACTTGTGTTCACAACGTCCGAGCGTGCATTGGAGACGTTGCCAAGAAAGAACAGGTTTTCTTTTATTGCCTTTTTGGTGACGTATCTAATTCCAGTCTACATTCAGGTACATCAGGCACACGAAACATCTGTCCGAATCCAGGTACCTAGACCAGGCATTTGGATATGCAACGCACATCCGTTCAAGACCCTGATGGGAGGCGTATATCAGATATCGCGTACATTCAACGGCCGAGCCCTTTCTTCCTTGTCTGTGTTGGTCTTCGTTGCCAGCAAATGCATCGTGCTGATTCCGAAGGGCCTCGGCATTTACTTGACCCAATGGCTATCACTGGCGTGGATACGTCGACATAACCCGCGGCTTGAGAACTGGCAAGCAGTACGCCATGCTTTACTCGCTCACAATCTGCTCTTCTCTGCCCTGACTATCCCCGCTCCTCTCACTTCTCCTTCCACTAGTCATGGCGCCATGAGCACTGTCTGGCATTCTCTGATCCTGGCATGGTGATGCTGTGGCTGCTGCAAACAGGCGGGTCCTGCTCTTGTTTTCCGTCAACCTTTCAGACGGTCTGACCTAGCAGTCGTTCACTTCATATCGAGTGGTTGCTGTCAGATCTTGTTGAGTCGAGACCCGGCTCCTGTTGCTCCGGTCCAGCTCCAAATGCATACGACTAATAGGCCCGAGCCGGATTATTTCCTGTCAACGTCACTTCATTCGAGCACCTTCCTTGGCATTCAGCAGGTGTCTTGCTCGGTTTCATCGGCATGTTATTTCTCCTCGCCGTCTAGGACTGGTGGACATGTCGCATCCCGGTCCGGACCCATGGAGAAGCCACGGTAATCAGTTGCCAAGTCCAGAGTCTTGGAGGTAATGCCGCACATCACTGCTCCAACAGCGTGCTTACTAAAGGGCTTGATTGCCCTGGACCCGGACCAAAGTAGACTTTTGCACCTGCGTACTTCCAGACTATGAGACCTCGGACCAATATTAGAGTGCCTCGACTTTGCTAGCATTGTTTCAATACCCCCGTTGAATGATGGGGTAGCACTAGCACTACCAACACCAACGGAGATTTCACCGGTCCCCGAACCCCTCTTGGTTACGTCAAAAGACCGAGTGGCAAACCTTGACTTATGGAATGGACCACATGGGGTTTACAACGCATCCAGGGTAGTCAGATATTGGTTGCTCGGGTCAGTTCCTCTTGTCTTGCTATAGAAAGAGAGTCGGCAGCCTTGATCGAACAGACGAGTTGTGTGAGACGTAGGATTGAGAGGAGAAGTCGGTGGCCAGACATTTCAAACACATTGTCCATCTCATCATGTTGAAAGCCCGATGAGGAATACTCGTTGTGGAGTCATCCGTCCATTCTGGCGCAGTTTTTGCGAGAGTCTGATATTGGCATGGAGGATCGATTCTCTTCAATTAACAAGCGTAGTTGGTGACTGATTGTGCTTTGAAGGCACTGTTTGCATGTGATCCAGCTCTGCTAAGACTGTTTGAGCGTCATTTTTCCGACACTTTAGAAAGTTGCCTCGACTCAGAATCAACCGCTCTTCAACCTTGACATGATCTGGGGACACTATGGCACCGAGTAAATGCAAGTTGGATAAGCACGCTCCATATCATGAACGGAATCATGGGTCTGATTTGGCAGATCTAGGGTAGCCGAGGTAAGAAGAACCTCCGAGATGGATTCAACATGTTGAACAGAAAGCTGTCGTGTAAAAAAGCACACGGCTCCATAACACCCCAAAGGAAGTATATACAAAGGAATTCCGTGAACTAGTCTCTGATATACTGTTGATCTGTCAGCTTCTTTACTTTCGTAGACACTTCGTTGTTCCCATCACTACACATTATCAACCAGAGGACTCCTACCCTGTGCACTCCCGATGCGGTTCTCAAACCAGAAGCGCAGTCGCTCGACATGGGCGCGGTGCTCAATCCAGGTCGAAAAGGCGATGGGATCAAGTGTTGTTCATGTGCATCACGTCGGGCACACCAGCGGCACTCCATCTATGGGACTCCCTTTCGAACTCGGGCGTGAGCATGAAGGAGTGAGGCACCTTGGGCACCTTCCTTGGGGATGGGGCGCGTCCTTCAAGATGGCGCCTCTCTGCGCCCAGCTGACGAATTGGCCGTCTCCGGGGAACGCAGTTGTCAGGCTGGACATGTTGGCGAAGCCGACGGCGGCGGTGAATGTTGCTGCGACGGTGCTGTTGGATCGGGACAGCAGCGTCAGGGGTGTGGCGACTCCCGAACCATTTCGGATTTTGCGTCAGTAGTCTGTTGAGCCAGGATTCGCCGTGCTGCTACATGCTGTCGGGAGGAATTCCTTCCTCGGTCAGCTTTCACTGTGCTCGTTTTGATAATGCAGGTTTGTGTGTGTTTTTGTGTGACCTGATGCTGTTGCGATGTGTGGCGGGAGTAGCTCGTAGGAGAAGGTGGAGCAGGCATTCAAATGAGCCACTTGCAGTCCGTGTGCGGGGCCGGGACAACTCCAGGCCGCCTCTGCCTCTGCCTCTGCCTCTGCCTCGGACTGGAGGACCCCGGGAATGGGGAATGGGGAATGGGGAATGGGGAATGGAGCTGCCGAGGCATCCGTCCATGCGCGGTGACATGAGGAACGCGGTCGTGCATGTGTGAAGACGTATTCATTCATCACCATCCTCTCCCAACATTTCAGTATTCCTATCCTGTTCCTGGTATTTCGTTGGACTGCTTGACTCGAAGACTTGTTCTACTCTCAGTTTTCATCAGAGAACTAGAAGAATCGCAACGCGTGCTCAGACACCGAACGCCCAGTCCGCCCGCAAAAGGAGAAAGAGGAGATCGTCCGTCGCCATGTCGTCGTACAGCTCGGAAGCCCAGGTCGACGAGGTAAGCCCGAGGCAGCAAGCAGTCTCACTTCTCCTCCATTCCTCGCAATCGTCCGCATTGCCCACCAAAGTCCCACCAAACTAAATCAGTCCAACTCACCAGGCCATCAAGACCGTCACCGCCACCTTCCGCTCCCACCGCACCAAAGGCCTCGAATGGCGTATCAAGCAGCTCCGCAAAACTTGGTGGATGCTCGAGGACAACCGCGAGCGCATCGTCCAGGCCCTCGGTGCCGATCTCAACAAGCACCGACAGGAGACTCTCCCCGTCGACGTGGCCGGCATCCAGAACGCCTGTCTCGAGGCCCTCGCCGGCATCAAGGAGTGGACCAAGGATGAGAAGCCCCGGCGGACAGACCCCTTCAACCTCCTTGGCGGCGCCCGCATCCGCAAGGAGCCCAAGGGCGTGTCCTCATCATCTCGGCCTGGAACTACCCCTTCATGGAGACGTTCGAGCCCATGATCTCCGCCATCGCGGCCGGCTGCACCGCCGTCCTCAAGCCCAGCGAGCTGGCCCCGGCCTCGGAGCGCCTCATCGCCGAGATTGTCCCCCAGTATCTCGACCAGAGCGCCATCCGCGTCGTCACGGCCGGGCCCAAGGAGATGAACTACCTCCTCGAGCAGAAGTGGCATCACATCTTCTTCACGGGGTCCACGGCCGTCGGCAAAATCGTCTACGCCAAGGCCGCGCCCAACCTGACCACGGTGACGCTCGAGCTGGGCGGCCGCGGCCCCGCCATCGTCACCCCTCGGCCGACATTGACCTGGCGGCCAAGAGAATCGCCAACGCAAAGTTCATGAACGCCGGCCAGATCTGCGTCGGCGTCAACCACGTCTTCGTCGACCCCTCGGTCAAGCAGAAGTTTATCGCCGCCCTCACCAAATACTTTGACCAGTACCGGTCCGGTCAGTCCCGCCAGCCAGCCTACGCCACGCGCATCGTCAACGACAGACACTTCCGCCGCCTCGACAGCCTCCTCGACAAGACCCAGGGCAACATCGTCTACGGCGGCGACCGCAACTCCGAGAACCGCTTCTTCGCGCCCACCATTGTCGACGGCGTCACCACCTCGGACCCGCTGCTCTCCGAGGAGCTCTTCGGCCCCATCCTGCCCGTCCTCGACGCCACGCTCGACCAGGCCATTTCCTACACCGCCAAGCACGATCACCCCCTCGCCCTCTACGGCTTCACCTCGTCGGAGCAAGAGAAGCAGAAGATTCTGCGCCAGACCAACTCGGGCGGCGTCACCTTCAACGACGCCATTCTGCACATGATGGTCAAGGACGCCCCCTTTGGCGGCGTCGGCGGCTCCGGCATGGGCGCCTACCACGGCCCCTATGGCTTCAAGGAGTTCACCCACCTGAGGACCGTCGTCAACGTCCCCGGCTGGATGGAGCTGCTGCTCAAGGTCCGCTACGCCCCTACTCGGACAAGAAGGCCGTCGCCATGGTCGAGGCCACGGGCGCCCGGAGCAGCGTCTCGTTTGACAGAAACGGCAACGACGTCTTCAGCCTCGGCGGCCTGCTGACCAAGTCGCTTGTTGCGGTGGTCTTCGTCGCCCTGCTGAGGTGGAAGGCTTGGTCCGTGTCGGATCTGCTCGAGATTGTCAAGAGGAAGTGAGGGAGGGCATCTTATCCGGGCTTCGCTAGTGTGTGCCATTGTTTTGATGGGGAATCCCTCGACTGCATCTTTTAGGAAACATGTACGGTCATGAAAACTGGAAAAAAAAAATTCTGCAAGATTGTGTGTCGCAACGCGCTCGTTGCTTTGTACGTGAGATCCGTCTTGTCCCCTTCGTGCCACGCAAACATGTATCACAGAGAATAAAACGCCTGCTGTGCGCACCACAAAGCAAATGGGCCAAGTGGTGGCAGAATGCTCATACCAGCACGAGCACCCCCAAGAAGATTGAAAGGCAGAACACGTGGAGGGGGATTAAGCGGCGAAATGCATGTGCTTGCCCATCTTGAGCCATTGTACGTAACTGGACAGACAAGACCTCAAATTGATAATACTGGCATTGCAGAAATAAAAATAAAATAAAATAAACACGCAAGGGTATCTGAATATGAAAAAAGTCCAAACCACAACACCAATCACGACGCGACGGGCGTATTCGCAGCACTCATTTTGTTCTTCTTCCTCTTCAGCCTCGGCGTCGTCGCCGACCTGGGCGTCTTGGGCCCCTTTCCATCCTTCTTCCCATCCGCCTTGGCGTTCACAGCAGGGCCGTTCATGGCGCCGATGCCCGTCTCGGGACCCTTTTTCGGCACCGGCACAGCTTTCCTCCCCGTCGACGACAGGTGGAACTCGCCTGGGCGTCCGGTGATGGGATTCTCGTCAATGTACTCGCCCCCGTGGCGCATGTGCATCATGAATGCCTCCTCTGCGGAGCGTTCCAGCGACAGCTCATCGTTCCTGGGGGCCTGTCTATTCGCGCTTTCGGGCAAGGGTGTGCCCTCCTTGGACTCCTGCGCCTTGGAGGGCCGTGGCTGGTTGTTGGTAGGGAGGTGGTAGACGTGGCCTGTTGAGGGGCGCCATCTGCGTATGCTTTCTGCGGCGGGAAGGGCCTTTGCTATGGCTGATGATATCGTCATCTGGGGGGAGGGTTGTTAGCGAAGGAACTTGTTTCTTCTTGCCTTTCACGAGAAGAAACGAAAGGAAGATAAGGAGGAGGGTGCAAAAAACATACGATTCTTGACGCCAGAATGTCCGCCAACGTCGGCGCCATGTATATGTTTTCGCCGACCACAAAGAACGACGCATGAACCGTGATCTCATCGTCCTCCTGGTACTGCTGCTTCCTCCGCGTCTGCTTCCGAATCACCCACACGCCTGTGCCCATGCCCGGGCCCGTCTCGGCGGGTTCTTCGCCGACGATGAATTCCAGACCGGACATGGTCTTTAGGCGGCCCTCGAAGGCTTCGCGCGTCTGGATGTAGTGGTACATGGACATGTTGTTCATGGCTTGGCTCATGATGACGGCGTTGTTGGAGGTGCGTTCGAAAAAGGGCGACTCGGCGAAGTAGAAGAGGATCGTGTTGGAGTGCAGGCCGCCCATGGAGGCGAGCATCTGAGGAGATCGCCACTGGATCTCATCCAGAGGCGGATCATTGGGGCTGGCCATTTGTGCGCGGTCCAGGAGAAGAGGTAGCAAGCTCATGCGATGAATCGTGCTGTGGAATTGCGAGTTGATGAGGGGGTTTGGCTTGTGACGTTGGTTGGGGGGGCATGACAGGGCTGGCAAGTGGCAGAAGTGGATCTTCAAGTCCAGACGCTGCTCTCGAACGAACCTCGTCTCCTCACCCACCTGCAACATCACATCACACCCGGTGCGACACCCAAAAAAAAAAAAAAACACAATGGACCTGCTCTCCACCATCCGCAAGACCGGGTCCCGCGGCGGCGTAAACTTCTCCTGGGACGAGGTCGCCAACTCGTCCCACCGCGAAAACTATCTCGGCCACAGCCTCAAAGCCCCCGTCGGCCGCTGGCAAAAGGGCAAAGACCTGAATTGGTACGCCAAGGCCGACGGGCCGTCTGATCCAAACGAGACGGATGAGCAGCGACAAGCGCGCCAAAGAAAGGAGGAACTGAAGAAGATCAAAGAGGCCGAGGAGGATGCCATGGCGCGCACATTGGGACTGCCCGTGCCGGTGCGCAACACGAGTGGTGCGAATGCAGTCGAGGTAGGCAAGCAGCGGGACGTGGGACCCGTGAGCGGAGGGCCACCGGACGAAGGGGGCAATCGGGAACAGACCCGTAAAAGTGACAGGCCGCCAAGACATGATGATTCTGAGAAGAGAGAGAGGCGGATACGCAGGAGCAGAAGTCGCGAAGGAGAGAGCAGGCATCGACGGAGGAGTCGCGAGAGGGAGTCAGGACACGGATCTCGGAGCAGGGATACGTATAGACGGCACCGGTCAGACGGGAGACAAGATGGGAAACGGCACCACGCGGACAGGCATCTGGGCCGGAGCCGTAGTCCACAGAGAAGGGAGAGGCGGCGAGAGGGTCGGGAAGAGGACCGCAGAGAGGAGAGGGAGAAGGCCGCCGTGAATTGGAAAGAAGCCATGGTCGCGAGCGTGGCTTAAGCCCACGACCAAATCGCGGCGGCTGATGGGAGTGGACAGGGCGCGCACCTTGTCACGAATGCAAGTTTGACGATACCCCCATTCATGTTAGATTACATCAATCGCCCTGCCACGCTTAACAGGTCGAGTGGAACGGGACTTTCTTTGCCATGGCACTTTTCTTTACACCTGATTGACCATACTGCGAATTATCCCCAACGTCATGGTTCTATTCATACACCATGTCCGAGTCGAGCATTGTTCTTTGAATGACAAGATGGTCTGCCCCCTCCACGTTGACAGACGCCGCGCCGCCACGGCCATCTCCTCTTGAATCTTCCTGGGCGTGTCGTGAAGACGCGATCCTGTCCCTTTGTTCGAACACGTGGCTTTGCGGGGAGCGCAACAGCATGGCCTTCTCCTGACCCCTGAAATGGTCGCCAATCCGCCCAGCCATCCGAATCGACTTGCACACTGTGCTCTGTTCGTTTCAGCGTATCGATTTGGTGATTACGGAAGACTAAATAAACGGGAGACTATAGCTAAAACTGTGCCTAAACCCAAAAATCGTAAATTTTGTAGCTATTGCCATCCTAGTGTGTGATAAGAGGCGTATATAGGTAGGTATACACAGTATAAATCCTTCCTGACTTCCTGACTTCCTGACTTCCTGACTTCCTGACTGATTGACTAACTATAAGTGCGAACCTGTGCTAAAATACTGTAAGCTATGTGGAAAAAATTTCACCACCTACCTAATTAGGAGTAAGAGGTTCTATTCCGAACACGCCCTCTAGGGTCAAAATATTAATTTTTGGGTTTAGACACAGTTGTAGCTATAGTCTTCCGCACGGGGTTGAAAGTCGGCAGAAATGGCTTCAGACATATCAGGGATTGCCTACACCTTGCATTGAATCCCGCCGATCACCTTCTGCTTTCCACCGATGTCGATGCTTTGGGGCTGAACTCCTTTTCAGGCACGATTAGCGACTTGACCGAAATCACTTCACAATCTGTGAGCTACTCTGAACATGGCATTTATCCCTCTTTACGGGATGTGGATTGCGAAAAGATGGCCACGATGTTCTTTGGCTACCTCCTGAGTACAGGGCCCTACGAGTCTGCTGCCAGGGTTACAGCGGGTTGCCATCGGCTGTCGTCCTGGTCGTGTACTCATCCTGGAGTTCTCTTCGGACGCAGAGGTTTACAAGACGCTGGACGTAAGATCGTACTATCTGAGTGCCGGAATCTGCGTGCATCCCGACTGCACGTTGTGAGAAGGGGGCTGAAGCTTTGCGTACATATTTGCCCAGGAGTCAGAGTCCTCGGAAATGCCAAATGCACATGTGTCGCTAAACATGAATCCTGTACTTGCAGAAGTACGCAGCTGACAGAATGCATGCGTTTGTCGCAATACTCGGACGTTTATCTACCCGCGAAGTCCACTTGGAAAACGGAAGCCCTTGGTCACGGGCGAAAGCAAACAAGTCACGGCTCACGGCTCACGACCGACAGCGGCCAGGTACGACAAGTTGCCGAACATGAGCAACAGCGTAATGATGACAGGCACGGCATTGAGCCACGGGGGCGACATGGCTGATCCAGGGACCGATATGGCCGGATAAGTCGTGGGATCAAGGAGGGCTTCGCCAACATTGGAAATATGCCAAGTCAGTGTGACCAATGTAAGCTACGTAAGCGACGCGTTGATGGTAAACGTAATCATCATGACTTTCATGACTTTCGGGATGTTCTTTGCAGCGTCTCTGACTTCCTCTGACATTTGTGCAGCCTAAGATTTTCATCATCATCATCAGTAAGTTGGGTCACTCAAAACCCGAACAGTACTTGTATATACCGTATCGATGCCGACTTGTGCAGTAATACCAGGCATTTGCCCAATGAGTACTGCCAAGGATATGCTCGGCCACCCGCCTGAATTTTCAAAGCCAGACCACACTATTTCTAGGCATATACCAGGCGCTTTATGTAGTCCGCACGCAAAGTTTGCGCGGGCACTAACTTTTTACCTAGTTGCAAGCTACAATTATAAAGTACGGAGTAGCCGCCTTATATAGATCCACAAAATATAACTTATACCGTGCATAGTAGTAGTCGTCACTAAGTTTGCGCAGCTTTGTGGATCACACAGGTCGGAGTGCCTATCTGTTACGATATAGAATATAGAACAGTATGATCTAAGGAGTGTCACGGTTGTCCCTATTCAACGAGCTAGAGGTCGAAAGCTGTCATCTAATATAGGGGTTCTAGATCGCGTGCTAGCCACATCCTAGGCAACAGGCCAATTGTCAATTCTGGCACGTAACACTATCAATGCCTTTTTGGCAGTTGTTTCTTCGCTGCGGGGATTCTTCTGGTGCTTCTGGCCACAGGTATATCCTGTCACTAAAGCAGGATCCAATTAGTCGTCAGTAGTCACTAAATGAGACATGATTACCATAGGCCGGTGGTGCTGGTTGAGGACAGAAAGATGCACCATCGTGAATGAGATGGCAACAAACCCAGTGGTGAATCGTGATGCGTCAAGTTGGACGTCACAGGCCCACTATTTCCTGTCGGCACCCACAGAGTCTCAGGCATGTGGGGGGGCGACGCCGCATGGACCCTTCGACGACGACGTCCAACAAACGAGCCTCGTCGTCTCTCCTTGTCCTGTTAGTCCGGCGTCGTCCTTTCTTCCTAATTCCACGACCCTCCGCCCTTAGCCTTTCTCCTCTCTTTCGGTCGCTAGATCGTGGCGACGGCGTATTCTTAGACCGTCTTCCGCCTAGCCCATGCTTTTGCCGCAAGCCAGCCAGCCACCATACAACACGTAACAACAGGATCAACCCCGTCCCACGATAGCTCCGAATCCCCATCGACAGACGACCTTTTCTGAAATTTGCAATGCGGTAAATCTTGGCGGATCTTGATCGAAATCGCCACACATTCGAAATGGACTACTCGAGCCTCAGGGCCGCCGCTTTGCGCGATGGCGAGGATGAAGAAGCCGTCACCGTCGATACCCGTGCGTTGATAGACAAGGTTCTGGCGAGGTATTCTGGGGAATGGACTACCCTTCGTGAGCTGATTCAGAATGCCGCCGATGCGCAAGCTACCACGGTCACGGTAAAATGGGAGACTATTCCGTCCGTTCAAGTCCCATTACCCAATGCAACGAGTAGATCCGAGCTCTTGAAACATGCTATCACGAACCACACATTACGCCGTCTAGTCGTGCAAAATGACGGACAGCCTTTTACAAAGACGGATTGGGGAAGGCTAAAACGAATTGCAGAGGGTAACCCGGACGAGACTAAGATTGGTGCCTTTGGAGTTGGTTTCTACAGCGTGTTTGCGGATTGCGAAGAACCCTTTGTCAGTTCGGGCAACGAAGCCATGGCATTTTACTGGAAGGGAAATTCTCTCTTCACCAAAAAATCACAACTACCGGCGGACAAGGCCACTCATCATACGACATTCGTTCTGGACTACCGAAACTCGACGACGCCGATGCCGAACCTTCTTTCCGTCAGCCAATTCCTAGCAACGAGTCTGACCTTTGTGGCGCTAGAAAATATCGAGTTTTGGATCGATGATTACCAAATACTGTCCTTGAAGAAGAAGTCTTCACCACCCGCGGATCTGTCGTTGCCCCGGGATCTAGAAGCCAGGACGAAGGAAGGCCTGATGAAGGTTACTGGGGTAGATCGCACAAGTACTCAAATAGATGCATCGTACATGAGCATAATTGGATGGAAGCCGCAGGCGACGACCACAACAGCCAAAAGCCCCGATTCGTACGGTTCGACCGAGGCACCCTCTCTGCGGTCCTTTTTTGCACGATTAACAGCCAGTGCTTCCCAAGCTGGGTTGCGGCCCAAAGCACAAAGCGAAGATAATCTAGCACAGCCGCAGATATCAGAGGATGTGACCAAGATGAGCTCATCCACAATATTTCTGAGTGCTACTTCGGCTACTATAGAAACCAAGATCTCGTCATCGTTTGCATCCGAACTTGAAAGGGCCACAAAGAAACCGCCACCAAGAACGACCAAGATCTCAATCCTCACTGCTTCTTATGACGAGGCTGAGGCTTCCGAGCACTCGGCCACAAACACAGCTTTCAGGAAAGTAACGGATGTTTTTGCCTCTGTATTACCAAACAAGAAACCCGGCGGACGCATCTTCATTGGGTTCCCTACCATGCAGACGACAGGTGCCGGTATGCATGTCTCCGCCCCATCGGTCATCCCAACCGTGGAACGAGAAGCCATCGATCTCAACGCAAGATGGGTTAGGACCTGGAATGTTGAGCTTTTGCGAGCTGCCGGAATTGTGTCAAGGCTAGCCTTCAGCAATGAAATGAACGACTTGAGCCGCCGAGTCCGATCATCTGTCGAGAGCGGCCAGAAGATCTCAAGTAGTGTCATCAAGAAACACATGCCGGAAGCTCTTCACACTCTGAAAACCTTCACCTTTGGCGACTCAACACCCAGTGGTCAAGTCGGTCAGATAATGGAGGAGGCATTTTGGACATGCTTCAAGAAGGCTTCCATCGAGATCTTCTCTAATCAAGGTGTACTTCAAACTACGCAAGTTCGACTCGAATCAGCCGAGCTCGGTGGCTTCGTGGAAAGCATTCCTGTCGTTCCAGAGGAGATGAAAACGGCGCCGTTTGTGAAGAAACTCATTGACTTTGGGCTTGTTTCTCATATCACTGTCACCGACGTCAAACAGGAGCTTGAAGCAAAGGCTCTGACTAAGTCTCAGATGATCAAATTCATTTCTTGGGCAGGGAAGAAAAGTTTCAGCGGTGAGTTGGACCCTGGAAGCCGCACATCGCTGCTCGAGGTTGCTGTTGCAACACTGAGCGATGAAGATTCGGGGAGATCATCGCACTCGGAAGTATTACAAACTACCCCAGCCTCAACAACACACCGGCTAATGTACCGATACCCCCAACCACGATCCCTTTTTCATTCATCACGAATTCAAGCCCATCTGAGCTTCAGGCGCTAGGTTGGTTGCCTCTGGAGGTACTGCCATGGCTCCGCTTCTTGTTGGAAACAGCAAACTCTAGAGTGGAAGACGAGAGCGTGACCCGATCGCCCAAGTTCGCGGTTCAAGTACTGACAATTCTCTCCAAAAATTGGGATACGATCTCAAATAAGGACAAGATAGTGCTGGCGTCACTGGTTCAATCCCACCCTGTCATGCCAACAAAGCTGGGAATGAAACGACCTGGCGATTCCTTCTTTCCCTCTGTCAAGCTGTTTGATGACTTGCCAGTTATTCAAGGGTGTGAGAAAGTCAAAGAGAAATTTTTGGTAGCTGTTGGTGTTCGCAAAACAGTTGATCTGGAAACCATCTTCACTCGATTGCTCAACAGCTCTGGAGATGACAGCCAAAAGAAATGGAGCCATCTAGAACTCATCAAATATCTCGCTTCAGTGCAGAATGATATTCCATCGGATGATCTGAAGAAGTTGCGAGAGTCGCGCTTCTGTCCGGCCGAGGCTGGCCTCAAGGGCATGGCGTCAACCCAAGGGTCCAAGACCTTGTACAAAGTATCAGAGCTTTTTGAGCCCAAAGATTCGCTACGTATTCTCGAACTACCCATTCTTCAATGGCCCGGCCCTCCAGGAAGTTTTCGCCCCAGCAGCCCCGAAGCCAAGTTCTTGTCCTTGCTTGGGCTGCGTAGCTTTCCCTCGGTCCCTGAATTAGTGGAGTTGATGTCGTCAAAGGACGATATGTTGCGCACGTCGGCCATGACATATTTTATTGCAAATCATCATTCAAATCGCTACGGTGCATTTGAACTGAGCGAGAGTCAGAAGCCTATCCTGCCACTGCAAGGAAGCACTCAGCTCGTGACACCGTCCAAGTGCTTCACGAATGAGAAGGCCGCCGTTCTTGGGTTTCACATCCTCAGAAGAGACCTCCACGATCACGCACCTGTAAGTTTGCGAGACCTCTTTTTTCTTCTTGTTATCGTTGAAAGCGAATTAACAACCTCGCATAGAAATTTGGCGTCGCCAGGAACCCTCCGATGGTCGATTGCGTAAACAAATTGTTGTCGAGTCCGCCCCAGGACCACCATTCGGCCATCACTCTCTTCAGCTATTTCGCCTCTCGCATCACTGAAGTCCGCGAGAATAGCTTGGTCAAGCTTCGCGATGCTCCATTAGTCCCGGTCTCAAGGCCAAGCCTCGCTCGGGCCTCCAAGACCAGCTCGGAAGTGTCCCACATTAGCCCTTCTCGAGCATACCTGGGTACATCGGCCACGTACGGTGAGATTTTCGATTTTGTAGATTTTGGCCAAGAGGCAAATGCCTTTCTCTTTCACTGTGGAGCAAAGAGCGAGCCTACCAAGCTGGAAGTGGCATACATGACGTGCAACGAGCCGGCAAGGCTGCTAAGCGTGCTCCAGAGTCCCGAAAAATACATGGACCTTCTCAAGTCCTTGGCTGAATCCTCGAACACGTTGCATCGTGACAAAGAGTTATGGCGCAAGCTCAAAACATCCGC
Source organism: Epichloe scottii (assembly GCA_021950295.1). Lineage (NCBI taxonomy): Eukaryota > Fungi > Ascomycota > Sordariomycetes > Hypocreales > Clavicipitaceae > Epichloe > Epichloe scottii. Next base: position 2,851,882 of record CP083247.1, on the reverse strand, counting down.
TTGCCTCTTGGCATACAAAGAATTGTCGCCGTCGACCAAGGGAGACTTGATTGATCTGGACGAGGACGAAGCCGTGATCAAGCAATACCGGCTCGCTTCGGCTGGTCAAATCGTTGTTCTGGATGATATTATCAGCTATCGCCTGTTCAAAGAGCATCTCATTTGCGCGCCTGAAGAAGACACGTTGGAAGACTTTTACCTGCAGCTTGGTGCCATGAAACTGAGCAGCATTGTACAGGAAGATGTGCGCATCGGACCTCACACTGCAAGACAAAAGGCTGCCGAGCAGCTACGAAAACATGTCGTTGAGAGGTCCAAAATCTTCCTGTATGAATACGCCAACTATCGACGAGACGCGGTCAAGCATGACCCTAAATGGCTAGAAAAGAATCTCCGAGTCGAGATGGTGCGGTCCGTGGCACTTAGACGCACGCTGAAAGGCCAGCGGCAATCGCACACGGAGAAACGATCCGCTGCGGGTGCCTACGAAGAACGCACGTGGGTGCTCTACGTCGCCGACGATGGCCACCCTGACATGTATCAGATTGGACAAGCTGTCTGCCAAATGCTGCTGAACCGACCCAACCAACAGGCCTATCTCTTTTTCGAACCATTCCTGACTCTTGATCTGTACGGACTCCGTGCTCGCGGCTACAACGTTGACCGTATTCTGCGTGCAAAGGCTGCCGAGGCACGTATTGCGGAGGAGGAGAGAAAAAGGCTTTGGAAGAAGAACAGAAACGAATTCTCGACAGGGAACGGACTTGGGCGCAGCAGGGAAAAGTCTCGGACGAGAGCAAGATCAGGAGCTTCCGAGCGCAGCGGAAGCTGCCAGACAAGTCGCCAAAACGCCTGAGCGACCAAAACCAGCAATGCCCGGTTCCTGGAGCTCGCCCGAAGATTCCGGCATGGACAATGCACGGCAATCAAAGAAAGGCGGTGGCTTGTTTTCCAACCTCACCCGCAGACTGGGATTCGATAGCCAAGACGAGAACAAGGACGACGCTAAGAAACAGCTGGAGCAATTCGTCGGCAATCCTCCGCAAGGAGGAACATCGAAAACATCGAATACTGGACGACCGAACAGCTCGGGACGTGCCCAGGAAGATGAAGGGCGAGTGACCAGCCCAGCTGTCGTGCAACAAAACCTACTCAATGCCGTCAATGCCACGCGACCGCATGGATCAGACCACGTATTTTCTGAGCCCCAGGTCAATGTAGTGAAGGAACAGGCAACATATTGCGACAGCACTCCCGCACAAAACATCACATTTGCCGCAGAAGCCTCGAATAATATGAAGGTATTTGTGTCGAAAGATATGCGAACCTCGGCGGCCAAGTTCTTGTCTGCCAACATTGGCCCGATCAATACATTTGCAGGACTGCTGGTGGATATCGGAAACATCTACGCCTTGTCGCCGAAGGTCCTGCACATCTTCTATGACGAGTCCGGTGGCACCATTGCGTTTAATACGGGCGGCAGCATTTTCTGCAATCTCCGCTTCTTCTTGCAACTACATGCAGCACGAACCAACATGAGCAGCGGAAAAGCCGAGGCGGCGACGTGGTGGTGGGTTGTGTTGGCTCATGAGCTGGCGCATAACCTCGTTTCTACCCACAACTCGGAGCACAGCTATTATACGTACGTATTGACATGTTTGACCTCTGTTTCTGGTTCCCTCTCGAGTCCCTAGTGACCATCAAAAAGAAGTGGGCTAACACAAGCCAGAGAATCTTTCATCCAGCAATACATGGCTAAGATGGTTTCCCATGTCACTCAGATGGCTGGATCGGCCACGACTCCTGCAGCTGCACCACCGACGCCCGCGCAGCTGCCAAGCTCAACTTCATCTCATCTGCCCCCTCCTCCTTACTCCATGGCTCCAGATAGACGGGAGAACATGTTTGGATAATGTGCTCGAGAGCGCACGCGTCGGACTACGTTAATATAGCGTCCTACACATAGCCAAGATGGTCATTGTCTCGCGACAACTCATGGTATAACATTCATGGCATGACATGACTTCATAATTTTAGAATACATATATACAGTAGAAGCAGTTTGGATGAGTAGAAATACAACCGCTGCCGGGGAGCATGGGTGATGACGCAAGTTGTTTTCTTGCGCCCGGACCAGGTCCCTCAACTTTAGAAAAATCTTTTCACGATTCCCTTTGTTCGTTGGTTCTCTCCGCCACCGATATAATGTGCACCAATAATAAGACCAGGGCGAGGCTCAAATGACGACAACGTCTTCCAGAATAACCCAGTCGTGACACCCATGTTGCGCTGTCATTCTTCTCATTCATCGTCTTGTCTGCTTTGGCGTCAACATGGTGGGGAAGTCATGAGAATCCGCGGATGTCGGGTTTCTGATGACTTGTGCGGCGGGAACCCCCCCCTTGTTCTACAGAGATTGCCTTGCTTGCTGCGGGTCAAGAGGAAATGAGAACGGTCACCCAGCGCAGTTGGTCCTCATCATGCTTGATCTCGGGTCTGAATTCCGCTCCAACGTCAACGTCCTGCCCGCTCATTGCAGATCACTCCTCCGCCTCTTGGGTCGACTTGCAAGAACTTGTGGACGAGACGGCTCCCTCCACGCGCGATCTGTTGCTTTTTTTTGGGGGGGGATCTCGGATCTCGGATCTTGGATCTTGGACAAGATCGTAATGAATATGATAGCCTTGCGAATGACGGCGCTCCTGGTCAGCCTCGTCTTTAAAAGTCATGACCCACTCCCCGCGACATGCATGTACAGTCCAAGTAAGTGCGGCGCACGTGCAACAGCACGTGATCCACCCGACCTTCGATACAATCCTCCAAGCTTACGGCTCCTCCGCGACCTCGAACCCCCGTGCCCGCCAAAGCGGCAAAAGACAAAACACGTTCGAACACACAAAGACCCCGCGCGAAAAAATTCAATCCGCCGCTCTGCGACCATGGTCCACCGCATCGCTTTCTGGAGCTGCTTCGGTACGTCTTTTCCTTCCTCACCAGCATTTTTTTTGCCCGTGCCTCGGCCTCGATCTCTGACAATTGATGTAGGCCTCGCCGTCCGCTTCTGGCAGGTGGGCATCGAGATGCGCCCCTTGTTCAACAAGTCCTCCCTGTGGGCGTACCCAGCCTATGCCCTCGGCGGCGCGAGCTTCGGATTCTGGTTGCAGGGGGTCGACGACAAGCAATCTGCCATGCTGAGCGAGCGAAAGGCATTCCTGCTGGACAAGAGGAAGAGAATGGCCGAGAGGGAGAACACTGAGGCGAGGGCGGCGGCGGCGGCGCTGCAGTAGGTGTGGGACAGGGCCTGGAAGAGGGCGTGGGTTGACTGGGAACCATGCGCGAGGCGATTGTACGAGGAAACTTGCAGGGGATGGGTTGAGCGGACTGGTGCTATGATGACGATGGGATTTGTATGTGCATATTTGTTGGGTTCAAGGGGCGATGCTCTTTCGCAATACACTTGGCAGTTTCGTTTGTGGAACCAGTGCCGGGTTGACCGCATCACTGCGTGTGAGCATGTTGCTTGTAGATGGCAGGGATTGGGAGACTAGGTGCGTTTTGCAACGGGGAAACTTGACTTTCTGGCTTGACCGTCAAGTCTCGCCTGGAAAAATGCTCGATTATTCTATTGGTATTTCGTGCGTACCTACAGCTCCTCTAACTTTCTCAAAATCGCAGGGACAGCCATTGCCGAGGAATTGCCCAATTCTGTGACCACAACCGAGATGAACTTGTCTCTTGTCGTGTCGAACAGCAGTCTAAATCCTTCATCCGTGCTTCTCTCGGGGTCAATTTCGTTGTATGTCAGCGAGTCAATTGACACGCGTTCCGTGAAATTAATCGTCTCGCTCAAAGCAACTACGCGGACGCCCAAATCAGTAGCGACGGTGGCAATGTCGCAGGTTCCAGCGCGAGCGTACATGGATCCGTTGCTGAACATGGCCTCGGCTGCGGCAAACACAATCGTCGCCTCCTGGAGATTCGTTCTCAAGGCACCCAGGTCGGAGGCATAAGTGACGGGGATACCGGCGGCGGCTAGCCTCTTGGCGTGTTCGATACCAACACGCTCAAACGGGTCGTCTACTAATATCACCTTGAATCGTTTGCCGTCTGTTTTGGCTTGCAGCAAGGCGCGCTCGACAAGCTTGTGGTGAGCATATGTTAGAACCACTTCGTCGTGGCTGATCAGGTCAGCGGCTGTCTTGACGATGACAAAGTCGGCCAGGACGATACGTTCGTAGATAAAGTTGTCGATGGATTGACAGAGGATCTTCTTTGCCGCAGCGTCCGGCAGATCAATGTCAATCTTGGAAATCTGCAGCTTCAACCACCTGATGGCGTTGCCCATGGAGAAGCACATCGGCCGGCAGGCTGTGAGGTATTCGATCTGAGGGTTCAGTACGTGGGACGTGAAATGGCGGGAGAAGGTGTTGCTGTGGGGTGTGGTGTAAGCATCAATGACCTGTACAAAACAAAATACTGTTAGCAAGAACTTGTGAAACATATTTGGGCGGATAAACGAGGCGGGGACAATCGAACCTTCTTGAAGGCAAGCAGAGTAGCCTCCAGCCTCGAGGTGCTATCACTGATGGCAAAAGTGCTCATCTGCTGTCCCAACGCCAACACAACAGGGTTCACGTCCTTGTCTGCCTGTGTCATGGCAATACGTTTTGCCATGGATAGATGGCTGAAGCACTCCGGAATCGTGGGTTTGGCCACCTCCTTCACCATCGATGGCAGGACACCCCGTGACGCACTGCGGTGATGTCCACCAGGTACGGGAAGACCACCTTGCTTAGGATTCCCCTTGCCCTTCCCGGCAGCCTTTGCTCCATCTGCAGATCCCTGTGCTCCTGAAGATCCAGTAGCTGGCTGAGCTATCTGTGTGGCCTTTGCCTGCGCTCGTCTCGCGGCCTTTTCTTCTTGCTTCTTCTTTTTCAACTCGGCATTTGATAGCTTCTTCTCCCCCCGGCGACATCACCCTGGGCAGCTTGGTCTGTTGGTTGAGTTTTTGCTTGGCCCTGGGGCTTCTGGTCCTTCTGGTCCTTTTCGGCTGCGGAATCGCCTGCTCTTGCGGGCTGGACTCCTTCGGTAGCCATGAAGGCGGATTCGCAATGACGGCGGAGATGCGCAATTCGTGGGCTGCGATTCGAGACGAGGGGCACGCCGACGGGGACGGGGACGGGGACGGTGACGATGACGGAGCGGGTGGTGGATGGTCGAAGCAGAAGGCTTTTTGAATAGCTCAACGTAATTTTGATATAGTCGAACGAAGAGCTTTATAGTTCTCTAATGCGTCGCACGTCGCCAAAGTGAACGCCAAGGCGTGGAGCGTGTCGTCAATGAGAAGTTGGGGCAAAAGTTTGAGTCACTCTGGCAGAGTGGAGGGATGCGAACAGGAAGGTGCCCCGCGCTAATAGAATAAGCCGCTTGTTGCGCAATGCAAGGCTGGGCTTTTGGGCGCGTTGCTTCAATAAAAAAATCAATCAGGGAGATCAAATGGGTGAAATGACATGATGGTATCGAGAAGAAGATATCATCTTGTAACCTGGATTCGAACCATCCCGAACAACGGCTCTCAATCTAGCCATGAAAAAGTTTCTACTTCTACGAACAAAATCCGTTCATGTGGCAAGCCCATCGCAAAACCCCAACGAAAACTGTCTTCCTGGCTTTTCAGCTATTTTCAGCAAATGTCGGCAAGACGACTTGTCCCAGCATCGCGTACAGGCCGACTAGAGCGATGTCTACCCTTTGGCAAAAGAATATCTGAGTCGGCTGACAGCAGCTCATGTTTGAATCTCACTCCCAACACAGCAGGTCACCTCTTGAAGAGAATCATCCGTGACAACCCAAATGTGATTCGACTCTACGGGGAAATACAGATGGAGGCGCGGACACAACAAGGCTGCCCAACCAAAATTACGCGTTCCCCTACTAAACAATCTTCTCGCTGGTCGTGGTTCGAGATGCAACTGTCCTTCTTCGCGCCGGCCCGCAAGGGACCAAACCGCAATGAAAAAAAAAGGGTCAAAAGAGTTTCCAAAAATTCCCTGCCCAACGAATTGAACAGGAGCGGTTTGAATTTAGTTTTCAACTAGCAAAATTCCTCTCTCAGCTTATCGCTTCACGGAGAAGGAAGACGCCCGTGCACTCGGATGGAGAGAAAAGAAAGAAAAGAAAGGAATGAAATGGAGGGGGAGGTGGACAATTTATAGCCAGATTTTCCCACGAGTGATCGCTGCTTAGGTAAGTTGAGTTTGGGCAAGAGTGGGAAGTCAAGCAGGAGAGGACGGTCTCTGATTGGCTTGGCTGGTGGAGCTGGTGAGTCTGCGGCTGCTGGTGCCTGGAAGGTTGTTCACAGCTGTCCACAGCTGCCTACTCTAATACGCAGATTACATACAGAGAAGGTGCTTTAGTAGTTGAGTTTGCGCATAGCATCTGGCCAAAGAGCTTATGAAGATTTGGGCCCGATGTGACTTTGGCAGAGGAGTCAGAATTGGAGGTGCATTTCGGTCATCGTGTAGTCACGTCAGGCTCCACGAACCGTCATGGGAATAGCTGGGGTCTTTTACCCTAGGTATGATGGTCACAAGTTACTCATTTTCATTCGTGGTTGGAGAGATCCATCATTGTGGTATCACTATAGTTTGAAAAAAAGAATGAGCAAAATATGTTAGAAAGTACAACTTACTCGAAGCTTGGGAAGGAATTTTTGCTGGCGATATGTCGTTTCCACTGTGGCACCCCAAAAGGCTGACTCAGGAGTCGCAAGTGCATTTCCGAAGCCGCAACTGGGTGGCTGGTGATGAAATGCAGTCTAAAAACAAACCTACTACTGCGATATGAATGTCTCCTGATCATAGACGCAGAAAGTACCGTGGCATATCCAGCCTTGAGCGGGAAGAATGCGTCGTCCATTGAGTCACAGAACCCCAGTCGCCATCAAGTCTGGTATCCATCCCCTAATGGGCCACGGCCACGGCCACGACCACCGTCCACATCTAATCTACATTCCGCATCTGGAAAATTCTTCTTTCCCACCACGCGCGGGACGCTCTCAAAGATGAAGCTCACGCGTGCTTATTCCACCACCCTTGGCAGCACGATCCCAGCCGCCAAGTTCAAGTACGTCCCGACAACCGGCACGTACCCCAAGGGCTTTTCGGCGTCTGGCGTCTTCTGCGGCGTCAAGCCCGGCAACACGAGCAAGCCCGACATCGCGCTCGTAACTTCAGACCGCGATTGCTCCGCGGCTGCCGTCTTCACCAAGAACAAATTCCAGGCTGCTCCTGTGACCTTTAGTCGGAGGCTCCTCCAAAGCACAGCTAATGCTGGGCTTCGAAGCGTCATCGTCAACTCTGGCAATGCCAATGCGGTGACCGGCATCGGAGGTCTTCGGGACGCCGCGCAGATGGCAAAGACGACGGACAACAGGGTCGGAAAAGAGAGTTCGACCATTGTCATGAGCACGGGAGTCATTGGGCAGAGGTGAGGGGGAAATCTGCCGCTCACTCCCTGACCTCTTTTCCCCAACCATCTCTAACGCGACGTCGCAGGTTGCCAATCCAGAAGATTGTGGACCATATTCCCAATGCTGTTCGAAAAGCCGGTGGCCATCACAACGACTGGCTGAGTTGCGCCAAGGCAATCTGCACTACGGATACGTTTCCAAAACTCATGTCCAAGCCGTTCCATCTTCCCTCGTCACCAGGCATCGAGTATCGCATCGCGGGCATGACCAAGGGCGCTGGTATGCTGGCGCCCAACATGGCCACCCTGCTGACCATCTTGGCCACGGATGCTCCAATTGCGCCGGGCATCATGACGAATGTCCTCCGACACGCCGTAGATCGGTCCTTCAACTCCATCACCGTGGATGGCGATACCTCTACAAACGACACTGTCGCTCTTTTGGCCAACGGCGCTGCTGGCGGCAAGGAAGTCGCATCTGAACAGTCCCCCGATTACGAGGCCTTCCAGACCGTCTTGACCGATTTCGCAACCGACCTGGCCAAGTACATTGTTCGCGACGGCGAAGGTGCAACCAAGTTCGTGACCATTCGCGTAGTCGACAGCGCCTCTGAAGAATCCGCTCGTCAGGTCGCTCGATCGATTGCTCTCTCACCACTTGTCAAGACTGCCTTGTACGGAAAGGATGCGAACTGGGGGCGGATCCTGTGCGCTGCAGGCTATGCGCTCATCTCAAAACCTGGACAGCCCGTCAATGATGTGCCCGAAATTGTGCCCGAAAAGACCAACGTCTCGTTCATTCCCGCCGACGGGTCAAAAGAGCTGAAGTTGCTTGTGAATGGCGAGCCTGAACAGGTCGACGAGCAGCGGGCCAGTGAGATCCTGGAGATGGAAGACTTGGAGATCTTGGTGAAGCTTGGGACCGGAGACAAGACTGCCTTGCACTGGACATGCGATTTCAGCCATGACTATGTCACCATTAACGGCGATTACCGTACATGAAGCACAAGTTGGCTTGTCGTCCAGCCCGGAACCCTCGAGTGTGAAAATCAGACTGTATTCTTTGGGTGTCGGTGCACGAGCAAAGATGCCTTTTTTCAATTTCAATTTCAATTTCATGTTCATCTGTAAACTTTGTTGCGCTTCATGTACATGCTACCTGCCCAATGGGCTCACAGTAATGCCTAATCCTGCGCCATATTGTCCCCAAGTAAAGATCCAACCACCCCTCTAGGCGCTCAAGGTTCCCTTTGTGCTGGGAACCTCGCCCTCCTTGCCCTTGACTCGGCTGGTAGCCATCTTGATGGCCACGGCGAGAGCCTTGAACGCACTCTCAGCCCTGTGGTGGTCATTATCACCCCGTAGGCAGTCAACATGCAGTGTGACACGAGCACCCTGTGCAAAGCTCTGCAGGCAGTGCGGCACCATCTCTGTGCTGAGCTCCCAAGCCATTCCCGCTTCAACCCAAGATCGACGACGCTATACGGGCGATTCGAAAGGTCGACGACCGCACGGGACAGGGCCTCATCGAGAGGAGCGTAGGCGTAGCCGAAACGGGCGACACCGGCGAGGTTTCCGAGCGCTTGGCCAAAGGCATGACCGAGAGCGATGCAGCAGTCTTCGGCGGTGTGATGGTCGTCGACTACAACAACACGAGTTGTGTGAGCGTCATGAAGAGGACCCATACTCGAGAGTCGGAGAATGGAAACGTGAGGACATACTGTGGAGATCACCCTCGCAGTTCATGGCGAAGCTCCAGCCAGCATGTTTGGCTAAAGCGTGGAGCATGTGGTCGAGGAACCCGATGCCGGTGTTTACTGAAATGATTTGCGATTTACTGGACTGCGAGGCGTGGCCCGTCGTGGCTTGGAGGAGGCGGGCATCGGTGTCGGCAGGGAATTCGCCGCCGTCGAGATTGATGGCGAGCTGGATTTTGGTTTCGTTGGTGTCGCGGGCCAGGGCCGCTGATCGGACGGGTGAGGCAGAGCCCATTGCTGGTTCAGAAAGCCAAGGACAGTCGTGGTTCTGAAATCCTGACCAGATGGAATCAAGCGAGAATGAATGGTTTTGGGTGGAGGGAAGTGCATCTGGGAGATTGAACCGGATTGGTCCCATTCTGCTCTGGGGTGTGTGCTTTGGCGTGCTTTGGCGTGCTTTTGCTTTGGAACCTACACGCCCCTAGAACTTGCTGGGGTTGGGGACTTGACGCGCCGTAGCGGTCGCGCCCGCATCAACATGATTGATTGAGAGAAGCAACAAGTCAACCTTCGACAAAGCGACGGGCCTTCATCACACTGCTTTCGCCAGCAGTGCTGTGCACGATATCCAAAATACACATTTGATTCCCAAGCTTTGCATCTTGCTTGTCTCTTTTATTTTATACTCGCCTTATCAAGTCCTCCTCCGAGTCCCGTCGATATACATGTTGTCACATGATGGAAAAGTTTCTGAGGGATTGGCGGCAAGATGCTTTGAACAAAGCCCAATATGAATCGGCCATCTTCATCGGCGACAAGCTCCTAGCATTGACTAGTTCGTTTTACATCTACTTGATCGGTCTGCCCCTGCCCTGAACTTGATCTAATTGCATATGCTCTCCTGACGTAGATGATGATCAGGACGCCTTTTGGCTGGCCCAAGTTCACTTTGCTACCGGCAACTACACTCGTGCGCAGGCCTTTCTCTCGAAACGAGACCTCATCTCCCGAAACCCGTCGTGCCGATATCTCGCAGGCCATTGTCTTATCAAGCAATCTCGCTACGAAGAAGCTCTCGCCGTGCTCGGGGAGCGGAACCCGACACATCTCATTTCCAATGGCGGCAGCAACAAGCGCAAATCACAGCCGCGCCACAGCAACCGGCGGCGCGATGATGAGGTGGACGAGGAGGAAGCGGCCAATAGGCGATTCGAGGCGGCCATGTGTTTCCTGAGAGGCATCTGCTACGCCAAGCAAAATGCCTTCGACCGAGCCAAGGAGTGCTACAAGGATGCCGTACGAATCGACGTCAGATGTTTCGAGGCTTTCCAACAGCTGATGAAGAACTCTCTTCTATCGCCGGACGAGGAATGGCAATTTCTCGAGAGCTTGAACTTTGATTCCATCACAGTATCTGGAGACACATGTTCATCACAAGAAGCTGCCGACTTCACCAAGATGCTCTACACGACACGACTGTCCAAGTATCGGAACCCGGCCGCGTTCGAGACAGCATACGACTCTTTATCAACACATTACCACCTCTCGACGAACCCTGATCTTCAACTAGCACGGGCCGATCTTCTCTACACCCAATGTCGTTACCAGGACGCTCTCGGCATCACCAATGCCATTTTGCAAGAGGATAAATACAACTTTTCGGCATACCCAGTGCATTTGGCATGCTTGTATGAGCTCAAGATGAACAACTTGCTGTTCCTGGTGGCTCACGACCTGGCCGACACGCATCCAGAGGAAGCATGCACTTGGTTGGCTGTCGGGATCTATTACTTTGCTATTGACAGGATTGCAGAAGCTCGTCGGTACTTTAGCAAAGCTAGTATGATGGACGCACATTTTGGGCCTGCGTGGATAGGTTTCGCACATACATTTGCCGCCGAGGGCGAGCACGACCAGGCCGTATCTGCATATTCCACAGCAGCACGCCTCTTCATGGGCACGCACTTGCCGCAAGTCTTCCTCGGCATGCAGAACCATGCTCTCAACAATATGGCGTTGGCAGAAGAGTTCCTCAAGACGGCGTACGGGCTATGCAAAACAGATCCTCTGCTTTTGAACGAGATGGGGATTGTCAAGTACCACCAAGATCGGCCCAAGGAAGCGGCGCAGTATTTCACGGCGGCCCTCGACATTGCCGAGGAGATTAACAGTGAGCCATCAGCATGGCTCTCGGCGAAAACCAACCTCGCCCACGCGTTTCGACGGCTTCGACACCTGAACAAGGCGCTGGAGCTGTTTGACGAGGTGCTCAGGCTAGGCGGTAAGGACGCGGCAGTTTTCAGCGCCAAGGGCCTCATATTGATGGAGCAGAACCGGGCAGAAGAAGCAGTGGCTGTGTTGCATCAAGCCCTGGCCATCAACCCGCAGGACAGCATCTCCACGGAGCTGCTTAACAAGGCCCTGGAGGAAGCAGTCCTGATGGACGGCGCAGCAGAGGAAGAGGCGGACAACGTCGCGGAATTCGAGCATCATCTCGATCAGAGGAAGGCGGAAGCGACGCACAAGGTGAATGGCCACAGGGTCGTCGGCCAGGGCATCACGGGCAAGGGCAAGGGAAGAGTGACCAGGAGGCGGACGCTGCTGGGCGACCAAGACAAGGGCGAAAGCATGATGGACATGACGGATGATGACGAGTAGACTGCATAGGTTCATTCAATGGATGTGCTCGCTCCATGCCTGCTGTATACTTTGCCTCTTCTATTTATTATTTTCATCACAAGTCTCCCTCCCTTTCTCTCTCGCCGGGAACCCCCTGCCGGCCCTGCCCCCATTCAGGCCCGCCCTCCACGCAGCCCAGGCAGCCCAGGCAGCCCAGGCAGCCGAGCCCAGCATGCCCAAGGCCCCGCCGGCTCCCAGGCCGCCCAGCACCGCCCTGCCCCCAGGCCCCTCCTGACGGCGCCCGAGGCCGCGATCCGGGCTCCGCCGATGCCGCCGATGCCCATGCCGACGTACGTCCAGTCGTCCATCTCGATCTGTCCCCTGTTCTCCAGGAGCCGCCAGCTTCGATCCTGCCACTCGATGGTGTCGCGACCGTACATGCGGGCCCCCAGCGCGAGGGCCGTGAGCCCGAATCCGACGAGGCTGCCCGTCGACGAGGCGAGCAGGATCCTGTGAGCCGCGGGGCCGGGGCCGGGGCGGCGCAACGATGGAACGGCCCGACGGATGGCGGCGGCGGCGAGGCCGGCGAGGGAGCCCGTGGTGAGGCCGCGCGTGAGGACGTGGGCGGTGAGAATGGTGTACGGGAGCGGCTGGTCTTCTGCGTACGACGTGTGCGGGAAGTAGCGCGACATGGTGATTTGTTTGTTCGACGCCAAGGTGGTTGCGGTTGCGGTTGTGGTTGCGGTTGTGGTTGCGGAGATGTGGACTTGCTGACTGAGGGGGTAACTTGGAGTAGGTGAGCCACGCCACCCAGGTAGTACAGCCGTCTCCTCCACCTTGCCGAGTCGATGTCTTCCTGCTACCACATGCAGGCCGACGAATTGTCCGGTGAGGGCAAGACCCGTGCTGGCCAGGAGGCCGCAAGGACGTTGGGCGGGAATTCACGCATCGACGTGCCCCTCCTCGCCGATCGAGTTGCGAGCGAGTCTTTTGACGGCAAAGTGGGCGCCATGTTACAAGTTGGAGTCATCGCTGCCAAAGCAAACTTTGTTGTATTTTATGGCGTTCTACAGCTCTTGACTCTATTCCAGCCAGGGCAACTTGTATCGCGCGACATGACGCGAGTTATCATGCATCTTGTACGGAGTAAAGTTGGTCAATCTTCATCTGGCCAGGTATAGATAGCTAGCATCTACCGTGTGTGTAGTCAGTCAGTCAGTCTCTGGTCCGCAACGGTCCGCGACAACCTACAAGCACCAGCCTTCACTGCTGCTGCTCAAGACGCAAACTGCACTCCTGCTTGACACACGGGAATTGATGGAATGAATGCAATCATTCGCGTTGTACTATACACGTCAAACGACCCACCAGTGCTCCCTGCGCCTCATTCTTCTTTCTTGTTTCCCGAGTTGGCTCAAATAGGTAATTGCACACACACACACACACACACACAAGTCTTCCAACAAACCCATGCCTCTCTCTTTTTGCAAACAGAATCTGAGCAAAAGTGAACAAACACACATCCAAACGCCATGCTAAAGAATCTTGGCCACCTTGGCTTGCCTTGACCAAACAAACACCTTTCCTTTCCATGTCCACGCACAAAGGAACCATGTCGTACAACAAACTCCGCACCCGTATCCGTCAGTTTAAAGATACGGCATCCACAATGCATCGCACTGCGCCAGATTCATTGGGTTCACAGCCTTGGCAACGGCATCGATTACCGTCTGGTTCGCTGGTAGGTTGCTGGCTGGGTTGTGTGCTAGACTGGCAGCGCGCTTGACTATCGAATCGCTGTTAACTTGGACTGAATCGCGCAGCTGGCTCTCGCTGATCCCATTCCTGTGGCTGCTGGTGAGCCAGAATATCATTTCATCTCGCACAAAGAGCGTGAGGGCGTGTTCCAGCTCATGCTCCGGCTCCGTCAAACACCGCGCAATCGCCATTATTGAGCAGGCAAAGATGCCCTCGGTTGCCAACGGTCCCATGAGCACCTGCAAGTTTGGCGTCAACCGGAACGGCACCGGCTCGGGGTTGTGGAAGAACGGCTTCGATGCACTCATGAACGACATGAGCTCTGATCCCCAAATGTTGCCCGAGCCCCGAGCAACGTTGAGCTTCGCGGGGTATCTGTTGTGCATGTACAGAATATAGGTCATGAAGGTCAAAGCCGCCAGCTGGTAGGAGAATTGTCTCCTGAACAGCCAGAATTCCGCGAACTGTGGGAATACCTGCTGGAAGTATTCCAGCGCCACCGTCGACGGCACCCACTTCTCTTGCACGGCATTGAAAACCTCCAGCCTGGCCGGCGGGGTAAGCTCTGGCTTGCCCTGCTGTAGTCGGTGCCCAGTTAGCAAAGCCATCATCAACCACCAAGGTCATCGCCGTTGTGGGCACTTACCGAGCTCTTGCTCTCCAATACACCGCGCAACTTCTCGAGCGTGAACAACACGGGGTCGTCTTTGGAGAAGCCCATGCGCCGGCAGTGGTCTTCGTAAACTGCCTGCAGTGTGACATAAGAGGTATCCTCTTGTACAATTCTTATATGCGGCGCAAGAGGAACCATCAAAGGTAACGTGAACTGCAGGTCGCGTCGGCGGCTCTCCTTTTTCGGCCCAGCGTCTGGTTGAGATGTCGGAAGAGCTGGAGTATTCTTTCCTCCCTCCTGCAGTGTCTTGCCGCCGGGTGCTGCACCGCCCACGAGTGTACGCTTCCATCGTGGCCGCGCATCTTGAGCCGTCGGTAAGAGGAACTGTACGACCTGACCAGGTCAACATTCGGCAGGAATCTCTCGATCCTGATAAAGTCTTGATTCTTGTCCTTGTGCTGGAGGTATTGTCCGGGGATTTCGACCTCGTCAAACTTTTGAAATCTAAACTCGCTGAGGTGCGGGAGAAGGCCTCCAGGGGCGCATGAGACACGCGACGGTCCAGCTTTTCCTCAAACTTGGTACGCCAACGACGCAGCTTGTGGATGTATTCGTACATGGTGGGCTTGACGTCAACAAAGTCTGCTTCAAAAGACTTCTTGATGTGATTCGGCAGAATAGTCTCGGCAAAGCGAGTAATGTTGGTCTCTGTTGCGGGAGGGAGCTTAACACTTCTCGCAAACGAGGCGGGAGTACGGCTGACGTAGGTCAAGGCGTCATTCAGCAGGGCCACGATGAGTCGATATGCATCTTCATCCGGCGGGCACTTGAAATGCTTCTGGATCTGGTCCACCATCGTCTCCATGGAGAGGGCCAGGAGCGGGAACGCCGTCTTGAGTACAGACATGATCTCCTCTGTCAATTCCCACGGCATCTTCTTCTGGTTGGCATTTGGCGTGGGCGCGTTGGCTGCGCTGGCACCTGCGGCGGTGGTATTGTTCTCGATGCCCTCCGTCTTGACTTGCGCCCCAGCGTCGCCTTCACTCGCAGTGCCCGGTCGAGAAGCACCCGCTTCCGTCTGAGGGGTTCTGCCTTGCTCGGCGCCGGGGAAGCGCTCGGTTTGCCGTTGGAGGCACTCGACTGGGCGCGCTGCTGCCGAGCCCTCTCCTTGGCTTCCTGGTTCTTCTTGATGAGATTCATGTCCTCGCGGTTCGTGCGGAGCTGGAAGTAAAGTGCTTGGGGATATGATTTGGCAATGCTCAGGAGAATCTGGTACACTCGAGGTGCCTCTTTGTGGCCCAGGCCAGTGAGCAGTTGAGGGATGAACGTGATCCAGTACCACACAGGTGTTTCACCCTTGAAATCGTCAAAGCCCATCGCAATGGTGCCCTTGGAGTCATCCAGGCTGAGGAGCCACAGAATCCGGGCCAGCAGCTTGCGTGACTTGGCATTCTTGTAGCTTCCAGCTGCCTGCAGGTACGACGTAAGTGCTTGCCGAGCCGCATTCAGATCCGACGGGTCATTCTTGAATTTTCTGTCATTGAAGTAACCCCATTCAGCCCACGCCTTGGCTGCGCCAATATCAAAGTACAGTGCAGTGCCGTAGGCAGAGTCAGCTTCTTCCTTTTGTTTGAGCTTCTCGAGAAACATGCCCTTTAATGTGTAGAACTCGGCCTTCTGCTGAGGATTGAAATAGTTCAGATTTGTGTTATTGATCACGTCCAAACCGCTAGACAGCTCCTCAGGGTTCTCGTAGTGGCATTTGGCCTGTTCCCGCAATTTGAGGAAGGCTTCCTGGATTTCGATATTTGGCAACGTGTAAATTCGGCTCAGTTGGCTGATGCAAACTTCTGGAAGGCTATGTTTGCGAGCAACATGGGCGAATCGGTTGATGATCCAGGCTGTCTCGTGGTAGCCTCGGTATGCGAAAGAAGATGCCCCTCCGGCATTCTGCTGGCCCTGCTGGGGTAGCAGCTGCAGATATGTCTGGTTGATGAGACTGAAAATGTGCTGTCGCCAGGTGACCAGGTCTTGCCATGCCGTGATATCGTCCCAAACGTTTGGCAGCCGATCACGCCAAGCCCCGAGGAGCAACTTCAGCTCCCCAGACTTGACATCTAGGTTCGAAGAGTTTGTGTTGGCCAGGCTCTGGCAGATGACACTGGCATCGTGCAACTCAACCAGTTGTTGAAAGTTTTGCAACAGAGGAATGTGCGCATTGGTCAGTCGCCCCGGCAATTGGTGCCACTTTCTGATTGATAGCTGAATTGCCTCGTCGCAGACTCTTGCAAAATCAGTGCTCGGTTCTTGCTGATTGTGGAACTTGAGCAGCGACATGAATGCCTGGAAGAAAGCTCTCCGGGGCGTTGGAGCATCCATGACACCCTTGATAACATTGTCCAGGGCCTCGCGGTGCTGGGCATCCTGCCACATGTCCGTGTTGCGCCATGCGCATTCGAGAAGCAAGTCCTGGAAGTTTTCGTGTTTTGCAAAATCTTGGAGAATCTCCCACTGCTGAAGCTTTTGAGCGCATAGGACCCAATGGTCCTCCCAGAGCATATATTCGGCTTGCGAAAACGGAATAACGCCCGTTCTGGCCTTGATTTGAGCATTCTCATACAGCTTCTGAGCCTTGTCCCACATGCCATTTTGTTCATACGACAATCCGGCATTGGTCTCCACAAACTGACACCGGCGGCGCCACGTGCCATAGAATAGGTCCTCTTCTTGCAGTGAGGCGTATAGTTCTACCAGTGCATCCAGGTTGCTTTCCCTTATCGTGGCAGACTCTATCTCTGGCCGGATGACGGCATTTTCAAGCTGGACCAGAGCCGTGTACCAGGCATCGTACGTCTTGGCCTCAAATTTCAGAACGTGGGGCGGCAGCTTGCACTCGGGCCATGTTTTCGCGGCTCCCTCGACCAAAGACTGAACCACGTTGGGTCGCTTGTCAATTTGGCGGCTGTGATAGTCCTTTGTCAAGAGAGTCACCATGCCACGTTCGAGCTCGGCGCGCTCGTCCTTCACCGTTGCGGACCAGTACAAGGGGAAGAGTGTTATCCAAAGCTGGTGTGCCAGCTGATTGTCGACGTGCTGAAGTTGCATCACAGGCTCAATGACGTCCCGTACCTTGACGTCTCCCAGTTCAGAAACGAAGCGACGATGACTGGCCATGAACGATTCAAACTTGTCATCGGGCATCGTGTTTGGATCTCTCACGTCCTTATCCTTGGGGTAGACTGCAGCCAGTTGAGAAGCAGAAATAAGCCTGAAGTCATCCTGGTGAAGCTGGATATTTGTACTCATCTCCACAGCACCAAGTAGCAACTGAGAAGCTTGGGCTAGCCAGTACGAGTCGGCAAGAGTGTCCCAGTTTTGCGAGTTCAGGATATAGGACAAGCGCACACTAGCGGTTTTTGACAAGCTCTTGTCAAATATGGCCATGAATCGGTTTCTCATCTCAACATCCGTGGCTCTGGTGCCGATGAGGAAGGCGTGCTCCATTCGCACGGTTAGCTCGGTACGAGTAACCTTGGGATCTTCATATATGCGAATCACAAGTTCCAAAAACTTGGAGAGCATGGTGGGATCTGCGCGATGCTCAAAGGAGAGCATTTTGTGCAAGACGGCCGTCTTCTCTTTGAGCGTAGGCCATGTACCCTCGGACCGAAATACCCAGCCCTCAACCATGTTCAAGATTTCCGTGCAAAGTCCAATGTGCATTGACTTCTCAACCAGGGTTGCAAGAACGCTGAGGAAGGGTCGTCTGTTGTCGCCGAGGGTTTCCATTCGCAGCGCCACGGTCTGAATCTCCTTGATCATCAACTTCGTTTGGACCTCCAGATCATAGCTCGCCATCTCGCCTGTAGGCGAGGCACCGTCCTGGCTTCGAGTCGCTTGGTTTGCAGCTTGGTTCGCGGCCGCATTATAGTGCTGGACATGCTCTCTAGCGTGCTTACTTTGCAAAGCTTTCATCAAAGACGGAATGTGCTGGTCAATGACGGCGGGTTTGCGACTGCCCAGAGACCAGAGCAAGCTGACGCCGCAAATGTAAGAGCTGCTGTTCATTGCCTCGGTGGCAGCTTGTGAAAGGTATGAAGTGATTTCCGATGTCTGGACTTCAGCTTCGGCATCGGCATCGGCATCTTCCATGGGCGTATCCTCGGGAACGGCGTCGAGAATTCGCTTGATGGTGGACTTGAGGTCGCGACCATCGTCGTAGTCTTTATCAGCAAGATGAAGACAATCTTGAATCTCCGGGTTCTCGCACTTCAAACATTTCTCCAAGACCTTTTGCACTGATGCAAGGTTCTTCTGGATCCAGTCGTCTGACTTGGAATTGAGGACAATACGCACGACTTGTAGCGTATTGATAATGTTGGTCAGAAACTTTTCGTCAAACTTCTCCTTATCGGATGGATCAGCCGTCAGAACAGACTGGGTCTTGTCACTGCCAAGGATCACGTCTGTGACGTTCGGGAATAAGTCGAGTTCGAGATCGCCCCAATAGTGAGGTTGCACCAAATTGTAGAGGAGGCTCATGGCCTTCTTGCACAACTCAGTGCTTTGAGGTGGTATGGGCAAAGAGGGAGTACTGTTTTCGCGAGGTTTCGCCGAAGGCAATTGATACCGCTCGTTAAGCTGCGCAATAAATTCGACGAGGTACTTGATCATCTTCTGTCGGAATACTTGGGGAATCTGGTAGTCGTTTCGGTCTCCTGGGGCAATCTGCCTTGCTGTAGGTGGCGAGGACATTAGTTGATCACCGTCCAACTTTCTCTTCCTCGAAGTAGGCGATTCAGATGCATCGCGAATGGCAGATGGTGAGGCCCCTTGCCCTCGACGCGCCATTGTTCCCAGACCCATATAAGCCACATCATGTTAAGAGCGAGCTTCTTGCTCTCATGGGATGGGCTTGGAGGAGCTGCCACCTTTCGCAGAGACGTTATGAGCAGGATGGCGTACTTGTCTCTGGCATCAAAGAAGAGCTCAGGATGTCGAACCAGGAAGTGGAATATGCTAGTCATCTGTTGGACATTCTGACCTTCATCCGCAAGGATACGGCGAGGTGCGACAGCCCAGGCAGCGTTTCGTTCATTTGGGCCATTGCCACATCGCTTGGGCAACACCGGCGCAATCAGCTCCAAGGCCTGCGTCACCAACGCACGCCCTTCGTTCTGATTTGTCTTGAGCAGTGAGAGGTAAACCTGACTGACAATCTTGGGAGGCGTTTCGTAATGAGCAATGAAGTAGCCAATGACCACGTATGCTGCGTGCTTGTTGATGACATCTTCGAGGCGAATAAAGGTCCAGCCAAATTTGATAATGTCCTTCCTGGCTTCTTGCAGCGTCGTGTGATAGTACTTGACCAGCATGGCAGACAGCTGCAGTACTTCAAATCGTGTGTGGTCTACCCCAGATTGCGACTGGTCATCCGGAGACATGTCGGGATGAACCTTCCAGATTTTAGAACTGACAGCGTCAATTACCGTTCGGTCCATCAGTTTCGGGAGCTTGTTCTGCTCCGGCTGGTTCCAGTGCCGCATGACATCCATGGCGACAATCGGATTGGCAATGTAGTGCAACAAGAAATGCTTTGTCTTGTTTGAGGCTACCTTCCCGGAGTAGACATCCAAGCAACGAAGGAACGTCGACTTCCAGAACTCAATCGACCCGTTGCTGATAATCTTGTCGTAGATGAACGCAAACAACGAGTGTGTAGAACGAAGATCGTTGCTCGTGACGGACTCGATAAGATTAAACAGGGCATCGAGGTCCTTTGGGCTCCGCTCCAGAGACTTGACCATAATGTTCATCAACTGATCGGCTGCTTGGTAGGCAGGAATACGAATGTTGGAGTTCAAAGTATAGCTACGCAAGTGGCCCTCCAGGTCCTTGCCAAGATTCTTGAGCCACGTGATGTTTTCCTTCTTGTCCATCCAAGAGCTTGTATTCGCAAATTGACTCAAGGAGTCGAGCACATGAATGGCATTGACTGCGGCGACGTATTTCTTCTCGTTGTTCTGGCCGGCAAGTTCTGTGCATTTGGCCATCAAAGCGCCCAGGCCCTCCAGCGCGGCCTCGCGCAGAGGCCCGCTCTCTGGATGTCGGAGAACTTGAGCAAGGAGTCTCCCATATTTGAATTCGTCCAGTTTGCCAAGTAGATGAGTCCAGATCTCTTTGGAATATCTGTTCATGTAAAGGTACATAGGCTGGCGGAATGGACTCTGCATCGTTCTCCTCAGCTTTTCTTCCAATCCGAGAAAGCAGTCAATCAGTCGCTCTTTGAAAGCCTCAGCGGGCGCGGGAAGGAGATGGAAAATGTTGAGGATAGCTGTAATGACTTTCATTTGAGGATTCTGTTCGAAGAAGGTGAACGAAATTTGCTGCCAAGCATTTGGGTCCACGATGGAATCAATTTGATCGAGTAGGCGGGCACCAATTTCAACTTTGAAATAGCTTGTCAGGAGTTTGAGCAACCTCGACAAATTGTCAAGCCCATGTACACTAAGTCTTTTGGGGTCAGACAGGCTTTGCAAGACGGGTCTGAGCCCGCCTTGAAGCAGCGTCTTAGGCAGGCGCCTATCAACAGCCAAGACGGATTTCAGGGCATCGTTTGCAGCAGCAATGGTCGGCTTCGACTCCAAGTAGAGGCATTTGAAGAACACGGAGAGAATCTTCTCTTTGGTTGGGTTGTTGGCAAACTCTTCAAATGTCATTGCAGTACTGAGCAATTTGATACATGAAACTCTCAGGTTGACTATATGCTCATGGGTGCGGTACTCAGCAGGTTTGTTCGCCAAGGACTCGTCATTGGCATCTGCCAGGGCAAGAGACTCCATCAACAGACGATTGAGATTCTCGTCAAACTGTACCCAGTCGTTCTTGAGACTCATGTGATAATTCATTGCATTGATGTACCCGATTTGAATGCTGAAGGGCAAGGCTCGCAGGGGCTTGGAATAAATTGGCTGTAGGAATCGCTCCTTGTAAGGTTCAAGCAGCTCCCAAACCTCGCATCCAGCGGCAGTGGCGATTAGCTCGAGTGATTGTCTGGCGGTTTCGCGAACGAATTTATTCATGTGGGATAATTCGTTGCTCAACTGCATGCAAATTTGTGCCAACCTTGATTGCTTGACTGGCTGCTGTCCTGGCTGAGACTGGACAGGCAGGGCATCTTCTTTCTTGATGTTCTTCGTGATTCGCTGCAACAGAACCTCCAGACTTGTTTGAGCAAGACAGCGAGTCTTCTCCGGGAGGTCCTGTGGCATATCCTTGATGACGTACATCAGTGCGCGAATGAATTCCATCTGCTTGGATGCTACCCATGCGTCCCCCAAGTCCAATTCGGTGAGCAAAAGTTAATGCCAAGACTACCGCCAGTCTTGGTGAACCACTCCTCTTCGTAGCAGCCGTGACAGAATGTGCTGCTGAGATGACTGAAAAGAGGAAGTCGCCCGACGTTGCTCTCAGAGCCGAAGATGATGGCAGTGCTTTTGTAGAGCTCCTGGATCGCTCGCTTTGCGGCATCTCGAACATCCGGATGATCGGAAGCGAGAGATTCGACGATTGCATCCGAAAGCACGCGAGTGTCAATGCAGAGGGGGCCCTCACCGGCTTTAGGGTCGAAAGGACTAAAATTCCTCTTCAAATCCACCAGTGAGCGGCCGACTTCGACGACTGCGAAATGTCTGCAAATGTCCATCAAGAATGCATCTGATGCATCCTTGAAGCCAGGGAGTGATTGGGCAAACATGACTGCCTTGAGCAACTGCATGGTGATTTTGTCCTGTTCGTCCTTTTTGGGAATAGACTTGTCTCGGTTGGTCACTTCGAACGGGGCGAAATTGATGTCCACCTTGCGCGCCAAGAGGTCTTGCGCCTGTAGCCGCACAATTCTAGGAAGATCTTCGGGAAGCTGATCATATCCAATTCGAAGTTTGACTTGCGACATGATCAAATGGAGGGCCTGCTGCTTGTAGTACTCATCGTATGCTCGCAAGTTTTGGCTATTCTTCCCCATCTTTGGTCCTTCCATCAGCTTCTGAATAGCACAGTCAACACCGAGATCTGCTGGGAAAGCTCGGTCCTTCTTGGAACCTATGAGACGCATATCAAAGCTGGAAGGATCGTCGGCGTATCCCCTGTAGGTGAGCGGAACCGCACCAGTCATGAATTTGCGATTTCTACCGCCAAGTTTGCCCAAGATCCTCATGGTCGTGTGCGCGTGGAAGTGGCTGTAGGGATGGGGGCGCAAATGATTGAAGAGCGCTGTCATGAGCTCATCAATGACGGGTGCCATGATGGGATCGAGATAGTCGGCAGTCAGATTGTCAACACAAAGCTCCAGCGTGCGGAGGCCTTGCCCCACGAGCTCTGTTCCAGCCCTCAGTGCAACAACCAGGGGCCGCATCAAGAAGCTCAGATGGGGTAAGAGATGACTTAACCGTGCTGGAACAGTCAAGCAAAGTTCAACATACAAGTCCCGCTCCGATGGCTTCCGAGCCGCCATGAGAAGGTTGTTGAGAACATCCAAGAGCATCTCCAAGAGCGGCAAGATTTGTTTATACAGTTGCTCGAATTTTCCCCTCCAATACTTCTGAACAACGAACGTAGCAAGAGGAAATAATTCATGGGCTCTTCTGCTTTGGTCGAGAGTTCAATGGACTTGGTAACAATACTGACCACATGAGGCAGCAGAACTTGTTCATTCTGGCCGGCGAAAAGTGTGACAGCCATGAAGGCCAACTTGAATAGTCGCAGCAGAATGGACGATTTCTTGACATCAGCAGATCCAACTTCGTCGATCCTTTCCATCAGAAATTGAAGAAGCATGCCACAAAAACTAGGCGAAGTCGCCTCGCTAGCAAGGAAGAATTGGGGTATGTGCAATAAGCCGGTATGCTCAAATATCATGTCATAAAGTCGTGGAATCTCCTGCTGGAATACTTCGTGAAAGGTTGCAGGGTCTATACAGTGGAAAACTGTGGCAAACGTTTCGAGTAAATCTTTCTCCTCCTTGGTGCTTGACACCATGTAAAAATTGGCCATGTACTCAACGGGAGACGTGTATTGTGACTCGGCCGTCGGCTTCTCGATTTCGTAGTAGCGGAACACATAAGCACCTTCTCTGAAGAGTTTTATGATGATGTTGACTTCCTCCGCTGTGAAGCCGAAGGAAACCTCTTGCCAATGAGACGGAGCGTTCTGAGGATCGATGGGCGTGCCAATATTGCAGGTTCTCAGCTGATAGAATGTATTTTTGAGACCATTCATCAAATTGCGGTAAAGGAATTTGTTATCGACCACGGGGTCTGCACCTCGGTCCCTGGGATTCGATATCTTGATAGGGACAGCAGAAAAAATGTCAGTCTCATCCCATTCCGGCCGTGACTCCTTATCGGCGAGGTAAGACTCGACAGTCCCTACTTCCGCTTGTTGAAGGTACTGTTTCGACAGCTTAACGGCATTCGGATACTGTCGGTTCATGGCAGCAAATTTATCCCCAATGGCGTTCAAAATCATCATGAGATAATGTCGCGCGTCAACTTTGTTCGGCAGCTTAGCAATGCATTCGGCCATGTTGAGAAGCAGCTTGGCGCTCATGGTCTGAAAGCTGGTGCCCGGGAAATTATCTTGGAGATTTCGGGTGTAGACTTCGACCGTTTTTCGAATCTGCTCGGGGCTCAGTGAGTCTCGCACATGATGAATCAAATCAGCGAGCATGCTGTATGCCAACGGTCTCATAGTCTCGTAAACAGTCAAGCCATCGCCGGTGAGTGTTCGTTCGTCGAGAAGCTCATCGATTTTCGGCAAAAATATTTTCCTAAAATTGTAATTAATGATGTGGCGAATGGCGATGAGCAGTTCTTTCCTGGTCCCAGACTTCTCGCGAGGGCAATCCTTCAGCAATCTAACCACAACATCCGGCAAGGTGGGCAGGAAATCGTTCAACTGCGAAGAGTACTGGCGCAGGAGATATGCCAGGAAACTCATGGTCTTAACTTGAGCGGTTATGAAGTCTCCATAAGCCGCTCGCTGCTCGGCCTTGATGCCGTGACTCACTCCAGTGTGAACTTGACCTTTGGCGGCAGCTTCGGCATGAGCTTGCTTCTGTGCGCTCGCTTCGATCAAAAGCACGCGCTTTATCAGGGGTACGAAGGCCTTGACATTTTGTTGCACCGTGGCACGATAGATCTGAAATATTGAAACGACGATAATGGGGCATTCTGACAGCACTTTGAATGACTGCATGCCTTTCAGCAGCGGACGGTTCTGCTGCTGAGGGTCGACGGCCAGATCGGACACGGATGCAACTGGAGAGCCTGGTCGGGGAGATTGGAAATTCGTTTGCGAGCCACCTGGCGTCGACGGCGCACCTGGCTGGGAAGCGGTTGTGGGAGTCGCATTGTCGAGCTGTTCTCTTACAACCTTGTCCATTTGCTCGAAGAGCTCTTGGATAAGGGACAAGAACTGCTGGACTTTCCCTTGTAGAGCCTTATGCTGGTGGCGCATGATGTCTGATATTGTTTTGACGCATAGTGTGGCGTTATCCTCGTTGTCGGTGCGAACGAGTTGCATCAACAAGTCGACAATTTCTTCGACGTACGATTCGAATGGCTCGGTGGGGGATGGCGCGGTGGGCAAGCGATGCAAGACTTCCAGGACGCAGTGGCGGAGTTTCTGAGGCTACAATTAGACTGACTAACTCGTAGTTGGACATAAATGATACACACCTGCTCCGGTGAGTTGCTTTGAAAGATACATGGTCCACGTAGTATATTGATGAAAATTGGCATCAACCTCTTCAAGAATGGGGCATAAATCGGGCCGCTGGTATAATGATCAAGGCTATCTCGTAATGTAGTCGCTGCCTCTAGCTTAAGTCTAGCATCTGTACACAAGAGGTGTTAGCGACCAGCTCTCAGTCGCCTGCTGAAGTTGATCTCAAATCAACGCATCGTGTGTGGAATTGGTATTCGGCGGGATAATATGTCACTGTCGTACCGATATCCGCACTGCTGAGTCGCTTCACGACATCGTCAATGGTGGTACCCGACATGATTGCATTATCGGCGCCCACAAGACGCAACCATTCGTTCCATAAGAGAGTGGCGTGGCGTTGCGCTGGTCAGCGTGCGGCGGGTAGATATGGGTGGTGGATCGCGATGCTGACCCGTCGCGAAGTCCAAGCTGCGCAAGCGGGTTTGAAAGAGAAAAGAGGCGGGAAAGCCCGTGAAAAAGAAAGTAAGAAAAAAATTGTAGCTCCTAGGACTATTCTGTATGCGAAAACTGGTTGTCTGCTGCGTCTGGATCGGTGTTGTCGTAGCGACGAACCGAATTCGCTTGCCTGCAGCTTTGGGTGTAGGAGACGGGGAAGCTTGAACACTCGCGTTGAAAATTATAGAAACCTCGAATCCGGGGGCCAAGGTCGCCAAATCCAATGACGCTAGGGCTTGTAACAATGTTAATCCGGCACTAGTTACGAGCACGCCCCAATTTCGTGGGGTGGGCACAATGGATACCTGACTCCTTATCTTATCGCATCTCCAGCCATTGCATTAAGGCATCATTTGGGGATGGATACCCGGGACCTCATGTTGGATTCTTAAATCCTAGTACCAAGCTTTACACACGAAATAAAAGCGGTCGAATGGATTGTAACTGCTTTATCAAGTGCTGTGGGGAAATTTTCAGGAATATCCCGTCGTCTTGCTCAATAACACACTGAGACTTCATAAAAAAACAGCCCTCGAAGCGTAGCACAGCTCAATCTCTCTCGGAACACGCTTGTCGGAGAAAAGCAAAAGGCAGGACCTTGCTCAGTCAGGATGAGTGGACAAGGCAGCGCGTTCGTATATGGTGAGAATAATTACAATCAGCCGCACGTTCTACGGGCATGACTAACATTCAGTAGGCACGCTGGTAAGGAAAGGATACGAGGCAACACTTGACATGTGCTAATTGACCACAGAGCTAACGAGACATCCAGATGGCCCGAGAAATCTTCTTCAGCGTCTGCTACAATGACGAGTTTCCCCGAAGACCATCCGTGATTTGCACACTTTCACGCCTGCAGTTCTTCGAGACTTTTGCCGTCATCGTGTAAAGTTCGCCGAATACCCGGGTGCTGTTCCTGAAGCTGGGCATCAAATCAAGGGCGTCCTTGTGACGGGTTTGACCGACGCTAATATCGAAAAGCTGGACTATTTCGAGGGCTCCGAGTATGAACGACGTAAAGTCCAAGTGCAACTGCTTGAGAAAGTGGGAGATCAGGAGGTTCCAGGAAAGGAGGCCAGCACGTTCGTCTATGTTTTCCTCAAAGTAGACGACCTGGAGAAGCGAGAATGGGACTTTGAGGAATTCCGACGCGAGAAGATGTCGATTTGGACAAGAAGAGGTTTGGGGGTCTATGGTTCGTTTTGCGTCGCGATCTCCTTTGCTACCGTTTCTAACAAATTGTGCCTAGATGAAAATGACAGAGCAGCAAGAAACACTGAAGTTTAATCGAGATCGTATCGGAGCTGGTGATGAGAAATGCAATGCTGGCTTGGACTTGTCTCATCGTGTCGCAAGCACTCAAACCTGCTTCTTTAGGTGCAAAGAATCGGGGTGTGCAGACTACCACTTCAATCCGAATACTTTGCTGGCAACGCGTTATGAATCTCAATTTTGAAGCAGCCACGAAGCAGCCACGAAGCAGTCCAACTCATGTTAATCACCTCCGCCTTCTCGGTAACTATCGTGAAGCGCATGTTTCTTCTTGTCCCACGGTCCAAATTCACAGGCCATATCACGATCCTTGATTCTTACAAAGCACCCCTTTCCTACACTGGTAACCGCCCAACTTGCATTTTAACAAGATGCCACACACGTACAGTAGTGCCATCACCAGGATGTAAAGTAGAACCCTCCCGCTTTACAGAAGGCTTTACAGGAAAATTGTCCAAGCCAAGAAATTTGAAGCGGAAAGTCACCTGGGAGTAGACAAGGCTGCCCACTTGGAGCTGCTTGTTCATGAACTTGTCCGCTCTTCCCACAACAGAGGAAAGCAGGGTGGAGTGCCTCGCCTAGACGAGAATTCTTGTTGATCAAAATATATTCGCGATCCACCGGATTCGGTGTTTTGGCGGGAGGATCAGTCATGCGACGGGCTTTGGCCAGGTCTTTTGTCTGGTCGTTCGATCAGTCGGTCGGTCGGTCGGTCGGTCAGTACAAGATCCCAGCAAGGGCAATAATCGATGCCCATGGCATAAAAGAGCTTCGAGTATTCCACCTGCACCCTGCTTTAGTTTCAAATAAATGGTACGAATTTCCAAGAAGTGTCCACGTGCTCCTATACAGAGAACCCGTAAGCACCTGTCCCTGGCCGACATGATACATCAGACCAAATCGCCACGAGCCAGAGTGGAAAGGGCAACGAAACACGCTGGACTACATGTAACAGAGACAGGAGGAAGAAAAACAGACGAAATGACTTGAGCCTGATTCCAGGGCTAGAAGCAACAAGGGCCGCAAGTGCACGTTCCACGCAAGCCTGTCCTATATATCGCAGGACCACAAACCGTAGGATTCACTACTTGATATCGCATCGATAGCTTCGGTTTTTAGTTTTCGGCTCGTCAATTTTTTAGAACTCCTCTTCAACACGTTGGCCGTCTGATGTGTCCGACCCGTCCTCGCCTGCTCACTCACCGCTTCGACCCGGCCAGCGGTTACATGCTTTTTGGCTGCCCAACAAGCTACGCGCGCACAAGCACTGATCGCACGCCACGTGCGCAACCACATAAAACAAGACGTGCACACTGGAATTGTCCAAATGCAAATATGTTGCAGTCTGGAATTACAAATGTTCCGTTTCTCTGGAAAGAGACAGGGAGACAGGGGCTCGCACCTCATCGATATGCGGAAACCCTATCAATGTATCCTTGAGAATGCGACTCCAGGAGTTGCATTGAATGGACATGGTACGAAAAAGGAAACTTTTGATCGGGGAAAGACTTGACTTGAAACTTTGGCCTGGTTTCACGAAAGCGCCTGGTCGCGAGCCCCCACTCGTGTTATCCCCGGTCCCGTTGACGGTGAATGCACAGACCACTTGTTGTTTTTGAGCAGGGATCGAACAATTGACTGGTTTGAATGGCAAAGACTCTCGTGACCCCTGCACACGCTAGTGATGACAACTCGTGCGTATATTCGATATTCGATGTGCGCGCGAAAGCAGGATTCATTCATGTTGGGAGTCAACATCACAGAAACAACAATCTGAAAATGGTACTCCGTATACCCAATTGTGTTTGCAAGAAAAGAAAAAAAGCAAGACATGTCGTTCACCGGAACATTCTCTGCTGCACCGTGCCACCCTCCAGCTGAGGAATCTGCCCTGCATTGATGATGCGTTCTTCGAGGCTGCATCTGGTATCTGCGAGCCCCTCTTTGGATTTCAGTCAGACGCTCGTGCGCCACGACACCGTATGTAGAGCATGATTGTTTGAGCTCACAATCCTTTCTGGTTGTTTACACACGGCGGTTTCCTTGCTTCTGTTTCTGTTTGCATGACACGGGGAAGCGACGCAAACTTGATGCTGTGAAAGATGCAGCCACAGAAACTTATGATGGCTCACTGGTGTCCAACCACTACAACCCGATGGTGTGTGTTGAAGTCAAGCCCCCGGCGTTGCCCCTGGAATGGCAGGCCGACTGGCGATCGTGTGGCTGGCTGTCTCTGCCTCTGTCTCTGTCTCAGTCTCAGCCACCCCACGCAGCTGGCGGGCAGCTGGCAGACTGGCTGGCTGGGAGCCGCCTGATTGGGCCGACGATGCAACGCTACTTCTTGGAGGCGGCCAAACAAAGCTCTGCCCTGAGCTTTGTTCGCTTGTTGGGAGGTGTTGGGAGACTTGAAGGTCCGGTGTCTTTTTCCTCTCTGGGAGATGGCACTTGAAGTCAAAAAACCAAAAAAACGAATGACAGGAAGAGCTGTCAGATGCAGGAACGCGATGCGGCGATTTTGCCTCGCCCGACTGGTGGCCGTGCTCTCTGCCATCTGACAGACGGTCACCCGCTGCTGTCGACAGCAGGAGCAGGAGCAGGGACTTGTTCACTTCATCACCGAATTCGCATGCCTGTTCCTGGCGCAGAGCCCAATCGGCCGACATTGGTTTTTTTCCCGCGATGCGAGCGAGGATGGGAGCTGCACGCCACTTCTGGGGTGGATCGGACGGGGCGATCTCATCTCGCAGGGTCCTCCTCGTCCTCCTGTCAATGATTTCGTCGTCAATCCATCCCTTCAACCCGCCCGGCGTGACCCCCTGACAGATCGACCGTGCTTCACAACGCACAACTCACAGGCTCACAGCTCGACCCGCCCAACGTCTTGGCCATGATTGACTGGCCAAGAATGCGCCGTCGAATCCTGTTCACAGCTGGACTGCACCCCCTCGTCTCATCCAGTCACTGCTGGTCCATGGATCTTTTTCGAAGCCTTTGTCCCATCATGTTCGTCATTACCTGTTCGGTCGTAGACGTGGGGCCACACTGAGCAGTGTGGAACGCACAGTCGCCTTCATAGCCGCTTTCACAGCCGCTTTCATATAAGACGGGTCTGTATCCCAATTCCCGACCATCACTCATGGCCCTCTCTCCATCTTCAGATAGCATCAGTCTTTCCAGTCCTTTTCTTTAACCGTGGTTTTTGTCGTCGAGACAATTTACATTCCCTTTCCACCCCCTTTTATTCATTTTTGCCAAGGCTAGACCTTGTTTGCTTCCATTTGCTTCTCTTCAATTTCTCTGGTTTAGAAGTTTGAAGTAGATCTCCTTGCTCGCCACCATCTCGTGTCACGAGCTCGCATTTCATTTCTGTAAGTACCTCTTTCAGGACAAGTCATTTCCCGGTCGAGCAAACTTTCCTCCTGGGCTTTGTTGGTCGTGGCACATATGCCTACTTTCGCGATGCTGTACCCCCCACCACAAAAAAAAAAACAAATTGATGCAGCTCGACTTCTGTCGTTTGCTTCCATCTTGATGAAACTGATTGACTTTTGTCAACTTTTCAAGTGCTGTAGACTAATCATGCTGGATTGTGTAGCTCACTCCTTCTTTCAAAGACGCTGTCTCAATACAGCTTGCTTGATCATATTCATTCTCGACGGCACTGCCCTCATTCTTGCAACAGTCTACCTTCGAATCTTACGTCTGGCACGTGTAGACTCACTTTTCTTTTTTTCCATCTTTTTCCCAACAAGGAAAATGTATACCAAGACTTTTGCACTCACCGGCCTGGCCACTCTTGCCAGTGCCCACATGAAGATGGCCAACCCTGTTCCTTTCAACAAGGCCAATCTCAACAACAGTCCCCTTGAACCAAACGGATCCGACTTTCCCTGCAAGTTCGGCGGCGCATATGCTTATGCTCCCGGTGACAGCAACGTATACGCTCAAGGGAGCACCCAGAAGCTCGAATTCATCGGCCAAGCTGTCCATGGAGGAGGTTCTTGCCAGATCTCTGTGACGATCGATCTACAACCCACGAAGAACTCAGTCTGGAAGGTGATAAAGTCCATCGAGGGTGGCTGCCCCGCGAAGAATATGGACGGCAACGCGGGAGGAAATCCAGATGCCAAGAACCCTTTTACCTATGACTACACAATTCCCAAAGAGCTCGCTTCTGGAAACTACACCCTCGCCTGGACTTGGTTCAACAGGATCGGAAACCGAGAAATGTACATGAACTGCGCCCCGCTCACTGTCACTGGCTCTGGCGGTTCTCAGAGCTTTGTGAATGGCCTGCCTGACATGTTCGTCGCCAACGTCGGTAACGGTTGCGGGACCGTCGCCAGCAAAGACGTGAAATTCCCCAATCCAGGCAAGGATGTTGATAACTTCGGGGCTGCCGGTAATGCTGCTGCCCCAACTGGAGGTTGCCAGGCTGGCAACGGTGGCGGTAGCAGTGGCAGTCCCAGTGGCAATCCTGGCTCCTCCAACTCTGGCCCCGTCTCAACCTCTGAGCCAACAACCCATGCCCCGGCCCCCGAGCCAACATCTGCTGGTGTTCCAAAAGCCTCTTACACAAATTCGATCCCCGGTGGCGTCTTCATTACCAGGAGCGAATCTGCTCAAAGCCAGCCAAGTGAGCCAGCGCAGACCCAACCTCAGCAGACCGAGCCTGTTGTTACATCTGCCAGCATTCCCAAGCCAACCCCTACATATACTAATGGAAGCAACCCTGCCCCTTCCAATGGTCCCGGTAGCGGAAGCAGCCCGTCTGGGGGCTTCTCTGCTGGCATGGCTTGCGCATCAGAGGGAGCGTGGAATTGCATTGGCGGAAGATCCTTCCAGCGTTGTGCAAGCGGCATGTGGTCCGCGGTCCAGCCTGTTGCTGCTGGCACTTCCTGCACTCCTGGTCAAGCCAGTGAACTCAAGGTGGCCGCGACCAAGCAAAAGCGAACTCATCGCCTCGCCTTGCGGTTTGCCGCCTAAAAACATGCCTAGTGAGAGGCAATGTTAAAAAGGTTAGGGCGAGAGCTCGCGCCATCTCTTGTATCCGGGCATGCAAAAGCTTGACGAATGATGAGGCTCTGCTGGCGCTCAGGGGGAGGGGGGCAACTTTAACTGTATATTCTTCTTTCTTTCTTATTCATGAAGCTATGGGTGGACATGTTTTGCAATGACGCAGGTCAAACACTAGGGTACCAATCGTTTCCCCTTGGACAACAGAGAGACTTTATTTTGTGCCCTGTTCCCATGGACGTTTAATCATATTGAATGCTTTGGTGACTGATACATCTCCGTCCAATGACACTTGCATAACGTTCCTATAATAAGGCTATGTACATATGAACCTGGCCGAGGCCAGAGACCACCAAAGGCAGGTAGGTACTCCGGTCTCTCGCAGGACGACGGCGCAACACTGGAAATCGCCTGGTGAGACGGTGGCCCTCGTGTACGGAAAGCGGCCACACAGGCACAGCATATGGATCCGCGCCGACGCCGACCCGGTATGAACCCCGGCAAGTCCCAACATGACGCCCAAACGCGAAACGTTTTGTTTCCGTCATCATTCATCGCAGACACAGCTCGGCTTGGCGCGACGAAAGCGAAGACTGGAGCCTAGGCTCGTCGGCATGCGAGGCAGGCAGACCTTGACGGGTCGTGCCACGAAAAAAAAAACGTCATGGGCAACGACTTGAGGTTTCACGGAACAGACGGTACGGTATGCCGAGCGAAAATCACAAATCAGAGCGAGCCGACCACCTTTGTTCGATGAGATGACGGGTGCCGGCCACAACGGCACACCAGAATGAGAATGCGTCACATTCCCCCTCGCATCGTTACGGGAAAACAAGAGGCCGCGAGCTCTGACATGTGCGCGCCGTCTCGGGTCCATCGTAGAACACACACACGGGGCTGAAATGTCGTACTCGCGCACCCATCCGAGATCGGGCTCGCGGCCCGTCCCGCCGAGCCAGGTCTCCATGACGCGCCACCGCCACCCGTGGCGTGGGCGGGCCTGAACGAGCGAGCCGCCCACGACGGGTCACTCACGGCCCACACACGCTCTGCCGCAAAAAAAAAGTAACACTGTCCAAGAACAAGTCGGGACCACCAACGACAGACGCAGTGTCGAGCTCGAGTCACCGGGATTCACCAGTCTGGGAAAGAGAATGAAGAGTCGGGAAGAACGGGCCGTTGCCTCACAGATCCAAACCCGTCTTCATCTGGCCGTCGGACATTTTTTTTTTCATCCGACGGCTTGCCGTGCAGTCGAGAGCCCGTCTTCCTCCCCATGCATGCCACGATTGGCAAATCGCGGGAAGGGGGCAGCGGTGAAAATCCCGTCTACTAGTCACGGAAAGGCAAAATGAGCCATGGGGCGGGGCAGAATGCTCGAACCGGCACCGCGACATGTTGTAAACCGGGGGCTTTTGCGCCGTTCCGTGAAAAGAGGTGCATGGGGGCCAGTCAGTATCACAGCCGCAGGTATGACTGGCGGGATGATAATAAATCGGCACGTGGGCACCCGTGACGAGTCCACCGGCGGACAAAGGGCTGGGTCAAACGAGACCAGCAACCAATGTAGATGTACCCAGAGAGAGACGAACACACTACAGAGTATGGAATGACGAATACAACGTGCAAGTAGCCGGCTGATACGTCATGAACGCAACATGGTCACTTTTGCTGCATGATGCAACATCTTCTATTCACACCAGACGCAGCGTTGCAAGCAAAAAGGATGAGCACCTCGCGTCGATTCCCCAATCAATGTATTCTGTACACCCAGGCACCACCAGACTAAGAGAATTAGTTGTTAAAATACATTTCAGTCCACGCTTTGGCTGCCAAGACCATCGTGTTGCATCACAGCCAGTTGGGCACGAGGGACATCAACCAGCTTTGCCACCCGTCCTCGTGCTTGAATCGCTTGGTAGACCCGACCCGAGCCGCTGCAGCAGAATGGAAAGAAGAGACTCGGAAATCGGCACCTTGTCTTGACGCGACGGCGAAAAAAGAGTCGATACGAACGAAACAATCAGCCAGCCAGCCACTCTGCGGTTGCTCAATGCCCTAAACGCCCAAATCTATGTATCCATGTGAAAAGAAAAAGAAAAAAAAATCTCGGCATCCACCATACCACTCTTCAAGACCAACATTTAGATGCTGCCAAAGGTGGATGCGTCAATGGGGAGGAAAGAAAATGATAAGTCGTGCCGTCGTCCTTTCGTCTTTTGCTGCTCATGTTGACAACGAGCATTTGCAACTCTTCCAGAATTGTCTCGTGTTGCTCAAATCTCAATCGTCTTCATCGCATCGTCCTCCACTGTGGCAGTCTTTCCATTCATTTTGGCCGGATTCTCATTTTCCTTGTCCTTGAGCAAGTCAGACTCTGATCGGGCCAAGGTTGAGATTCGAAGCCCGTTTCTTGCCTCCTCGCTCTGCCGTGGCGTCTCGACCTCGACCAGCTTGCTGGGCTCAATGGTGGCGCCTGGAATCCCGGGAATGGCGGTTTCCTCGGTGACTCTACCCAGAGGGACCTTGCCGTATCCCGCGGCTCGCATGGGGCTCGCCAGTGGTGACGACCCGTTCAATCGTTGCAACGATCGACCCCTGACATCACCACTGGGTTCCACAGGGCTGCCGTAGGGAGAGGCGGAGCGGGAGCCGCGAGGGGAAGGGCCTTGCCGGCAGCCATGGACTGTCGCTTGTTGGGTGGGCGGCGTCCGTGTTTCTGGTCCATCCTCCATCGCAAAATATTGAAATAAGCCGGCTCCACTCGCGCATCCCTGAATTCTCGCAGCTTTAGTTCGCCGCTATCCTCTTCCACAAACCATTTCCCGCTGTTGAGATCATCGGCCACCAGAGCGAGGAAGGCACCCCAAGAGCGGGCTACCACGTATTTCGTGTCGTAGTCTCGGCCGAAAAGAATGACTTGACCCCAGCGGCCATTGGGCCCGGGAGCCAAGTCGACGGCCAAGTTGTTGCCACCCCAGTCGCGGACCAAGGGGATCCATCCCGCGTGAGCATATGCTTTCTGCACACTGTTCGGCGGTACTGAGCCCTGGCGGGCTAGAAGAGTTTGGCGCCATTCGCCGTCACCGGCAGAAGACGAGGACGAAGGTCGAGGGGTGGTGGCTGCTTCGACGAAGAGGCTTCGCTGCTGCCCCCAAAGGCTTTCGAGGGCGTGGTTGGCTTGGCAGTGGTGGTTTCCAAAAGATATTGCTCATTTACCCTTCGCCACGTTTCCCATTCCTGGGCGATTTCTTCGCAATCCATCAACATGGAACCGAAAATAATGCCCGTAGGTCGTCCTCCACGCTCTTGACCATCATGTACCATGAGCGACTCGCGGACATCCTGGGGCAGGGAGCAATCGAGTTGGTGCTCGAGGTCGTTCAGGTCGTTGACGGTAGCGCCCTCGCCCAATTGATCCCACAATTCGGGATAGTTGTCCTCGGCCCATGAATCAATGCGTTGCCACGAGTATCGAACAGGAGGTGCCGGCGGGAGACCGTTTTGAAAAGACTGCATGGGAACGTCACCGGGGCTCTGAACCTCGAACCCGTCGCCTCCCTGAGCCGACTGAGAGCGCATGCCGGGCGAGTACCCTCTGGCAATGGGGCTTTGATTGCCGTTTCGAGTAGGTGAGCCACGACCGCCTTCGTCTGAGTAGGGAGAGCTGATGTCGGCGCGAGAGTCAGATGCAGTGGCGACGCCTGTCAAGATGCCGTCGCGACTATTGTGCAAGGGCACGTGACGGCCGGTGCGCTGCGGTGAATCGAATGATGAATCTGCCAGAGTCGGGTGATTTAGAGTCTATGAATGGAACGTTCAGAGCGAACGAGCGAGCGAGGACTTACGTCGATCGTTGCTTGTCATGGTATGCCAGAAAGAGCGGAGGGCAACACTGAAACTGCTCTCGAGAGTCAATATGATGAAGATGGAGCAAGTCGAACCAGGTTGCGGGCTCGGAGCTGGGCATGATCCAAAGACTTACGGGTTCGCCATGGTGGACAAATTGACAGGCCAGCGGCCGAGATCTCGTCAGCAATGTCGAAAACGAAGCACCTCAGTGTCGAGAGATGAGCGCCTCGTCTGATGGATGTATCTCGTCTACGGAGTATGGTATCGGGATGATATCGGATGGTCCCCCTGATTGCAGTGTCCCGCGACCACTTGGATGCGAGGTTTTTGGGGCGTCTAGCCGTGGCTTTTGGCGACGGGGAGGAGTAGCGGAACGAAGACGGTGGCGCGCGGACGAAGGCGACACGATGACCGGGAGAGAAAGTAAAAGAAACGCGTTCGGCGGTTATAGGAGGGCAGTGGCGAAGAAAAGAAAGGGACAGGACGGGCAGCCCAGGTTGCAGTGAATGAATTGGCGGCGTGGTTGAAGGAGTTGCGGAACAACGGGATCTGTGGCTCTCAGGGGGGACCGCGCAGGATCGGAGGTTGTGGCGCATTTGTTGGCCCAGGACCCAGGCCGGTCCAGCGTCCAGCGTCCAGCGTCCAGCGTCCAGCGTCCGTCACTGCGGGTCGCGGCGTGATGCTCCCTCCGTTCTTCCTGCCCGACCAGACAAAAGCCAGGCTAGTGACTAGTTCGATCGATCTTGGCTACTCCGGAATAATGATAATAATAATAGCAAGGCGTGCAAGGCGCTACTCCGTACACACGGATTAAAAAAAATAAAAACAAAAATAACAGAGACGTCCAAGAGGTTGAGAGCACAAGCACGAGAGGAGGTGGTGAATGGCAGACAAGAACTTCCTTTGCAACACAGCCTGGTAGGCAAGCATTTCGAGCAATTGGCAAGGGACAAGGAAGGGCCCTGACGCCCCTGAAGCTGGCAAAAGCACAAGCAAGTTTGGCAGGGCGGCATCAAGGGGGCCGGCCGCCTGTGCGAAAAGTGGCCAGCAAGACTGATTTTTGACAACAGAAACTGCCCGGCCATTGTCATCAGACGTGTCTGTGTCTGTGTCTGTGTCTGGTGCTCCCCCAGAGGCAGGTGAGAGGACCCTTGATCCACGGCTCACGGAATGCGGCCTTGAGACTTTTAGTCTCGCCAAAAACGCGCGACGCGCCGCATCCAGCTCGGAATGTGCGTTCGCACGTCGACGATGCAGCAGCGAGTGGAAAGGAGGGTGGGCCCGCCCCGGCCAGTTGACGAGGGGTTTTCTCTTCCCTTAATAACTCTCCTCATCTCGCTTTACGGATGAAGTGGCACGTGTCCCCACTTTCAAATCGACCCATCCTCTCCTATCCCGGCCGCTCTACGGAGCATGTACGGAATAACCGCCGCTCTACGGAATAACCCGTACCAAACAGTCGACCAACCCGCCAACAACATCCCAAACGTTCCTTTTTCCTCTGCCGCGACACCCACCGCATTCTGTTTCGCCCCATCGGCAGACCACCCGCGCGAGATGGCTGTCGTCGACTGCGCAGCAATGACGGCTTTTCATCGTGCCCGCCGCAACACGCTTCTTCACTCCTGAGAAGCGGGCATTGCCTATCACGGCAACCAAGTCATCCATCCCGTCGTCATCGTGAGCCACGAAATCACGTCAATCACACTCGTCCCATCACAGCAGTGGATCCTGCTCCGTACCAAGTGGACGAACATCAGCTTCCTACCTCCCAACACCAATACATCACGATTCGGGTCCGGGCACCGCGCCACACCGGGTCCGTAATCATCGTCGCCGAGACACCCTTTGACGTCATCGTCGCACCGAGGCAGGTGCACGATCAGCAAGCTTCCCACGCAGGGATCCTGAATGAGAGTCCATTCACCCAGTCAATCGTGTCAAGCCACGAATCTAGTTACAGCCCTGATTTGATCACCCACTTCCCCGTTCGGTAAGACACGACAAAGCCTCCACATGGGTTTTCGTACACGTACGCTCATAAAAAAATTCATCTCACACTCGGTGAATGGAAAACATGTCCCCTCATTTGTACTCATTCGTCTACGCCATCGCACAGACCACCAGATGCGCAGATGCATCATCGAACACATCCCTTTGACCCGTCAAGACTGCCACATGTGCTCACTCAGCCCCAGCAACCTATCCTCCATCCTCCTCCTCGCCGAACTGGCTATGCCGCGCTCCCTGTCGGCCATGGGCTCACTGAAGCATAGTTCCATCAACGCCTTGAGCTCCTCATATGTAAACACATCGACGGCCGACCCATCCTCATGCCTCCTGTCCCTGTCCCCCTTGGCCTTTTCGACAATCGCGTCGGGCCCCTTGTCGAACAGGGCGTAATAGTTCGCGGCCCTGGCCAAGTCGACGCCTTCTTCCACATTTTTCAAGTTCTGCTGCAAGACGAGGATGTTGAGCTGCATGCGTCCGCAGCCCTTTTCGTTCATGGGAGAAGCGAGCTTGGCATTGACGACGAGGTAGCTGTTGATGAGACGGCCGAGGCCGGTGCGGATGAAGGAGACTTCCTTGTCGCGGAGGGACCGGACAATGGTCTCGTCGAAGAGGACGAGCTCGAGATTGAGATTGAGGATGGGAGGGTCCGGCTCACGCACTTCTTGGTCGAGCAGATACGGGGCTATGTCGGGCGAGAGGGTGTTGCGGAGGGAGAAGACGATTCGGCAGCGTACTTCCATGTGTAGTGTTAGGAGGGCTGTGGTGGCGAGGTCTTCGTACGAGGTGACAATGTTGTCGAATTTTCTATCTATGAGTTAGAGATGTATTACTTACGTATTTAACTCTGGTGCGTGGAGGTCCAGAAAAAAAGAGAGAGAGAGAGAGATTGGTTGTGGAAGAGGACAACGTACTGCACCGTTTCTTGGGTCAACGGCAGATGGACAGGTCCTTGGTCAGACGCAGCCTTACTATGGTCACCTGTCAGAGTCCATCGCCGGTTTGCCTGCCGCGAGACCGCTTGTCTTGAAGAATCCGTCTCGTGCATTGTTATGTGCCTCAGACCGGATGTCTTGGCTGCAAGCCACTTCATACTTGTATACAGGAGACACAGTGACAAGATGGTGTCTCGGTCTTGGATTATATCGTTCATTTCCAAACGAGACTCGTTGGTATGCTCAATCAGCTCCTGAATCTCCTTGTCGAGGAGCTCGATATCAACTTCTTTGGCGCTCCACAACTTCTTCATCACCTCCTCCAGCGGACCAGGCTGGATGGAGAAGCGCGCCGCCGCTCGTAGGTTGTTTGCGTCTTTTCCTTGTTCTTGCGTCTTCGTCACCAGTGATCTGTACCAATCGAGGCATCGATCGTAGTATCGCGCCATCTGCGTCACGATAAGCGAACTCAATGCTTGATCCGGCGGAATGGTTCCCAGCATCTTACAGAAAGCAGTGACAATCTGGAAGAAAAGCGTGGTCCCCTTGAAGACGGGTCTGGGTGCAATCTGATTCCATGCCTGGTCTTGAGCAAATGAATCGGCTTCCACAAACACGGAATCGCTCAGCTTCATCAGGGTTTCGTCCAGCTGGGGCTGGAATACATTGACGAGGAAGTTGTCGAGGAAGGTCGTCAACGTGCTGGTGGCCAGATCCGACCCGGGTGGCACGATTGTCTTGAGTCTTTGAAGAAAGGTCAGCGTGGGCGGAAGCAGGAGACTCATGTTGAATACACTGGGCTCGACAAGTGACTTGTAAGTGCCAACGGTCTGCTTCCCAGATCCTCCCGTGAGTCCTTGCCCCGTATCTCGCCTTGTGAGGCCGCCATCCACGGCGACTCGGCTTTTCTTCAAGTCTTGGCCTCCTTTCCGGGAGGCACTAGTCAGCCCGGGGACAGTGGCTTGAATAATACCCTCTAGAGCATCATATTCTGTAACCATGTCCACCGACTTGGCATCCGCTTCCGCGAATTTGAACAGGTGCTCCCGCATGACGTCTTTCTTTCCGAGGAAGTTGGTGCCGAGACTCGGCGAATCGAACTGGTAGACATCTGCGTCTGTTGTGACATAATTATGCAGCAGCGAACGGATTTCGTTCTGGTACAAATTCCAGAGCTCTTTGAAACTGCCCAACAATGCACTGTTGTTCCCAGCTCCCTCGCGGCGGATGAGAGCCTTGATGAACTCGTGAAAGACGCGCTGGCCTTCGGCGATGGCCTCAAACTTTCCATATAGTGTCCACAACAAATCATAGATAACGTCTGCCCGCATTTGCGTTTCTCTGTTGTTGTAGACGAATATCCCATCCGCCTTGCCCGCTGCACCACGAAGAGAACTTGGATGTCTCTGATCGACTTCATTGATGGTCTCGGTGACCACACCGAACAGTTCCACAGGCAGTCGCTGCTTCAAGTTTTCGACGGCATTCTGCAGTCGACCCAGCTTGTTCAAGGCTTCAACAA
This sequence comes from Epichloe scottii, assembly GCA_021950295.1. Classification (NCBI taxonomy): domain Eukaryota; kingdom Fungi; phylum Ascomycota; class Sordariomycetes; order Hypocreales; family Clavicipitaceae; genus Epichloe; species Epichloe scottii. Next base: position 2,811,898 of record CP083247.1, on the reverse strand, counting down.
GCAGCCCAATGTAGTTGAAGGTATCTGCCTCCGGGTTCTTCATGGGATCCTCCGTGGCAGCTCTCTCCAGCTCGATAGTGTCCAGCACAGCATAAAATGGCAGGATGTTGTTGATGTCTCCGTATCCATCGGCAAAGGCCCCTTGGGTCTTGGCAAGACTCTGCCATCGCTCCTGACAGTACGGAGACTTGAGATACAAGTGCTCATGCAGCTCTTCAACGAGAATGTCCATGAGCGCGGTTTCCTGGTTGGCCAGATATGATCTCAGGTCGTTCAAGGCTCCGATGCCATCTAGCTCCGGCCGCCTCAGCTTCCTCAATGCATTTTGCAAAACTTCAACCGCGGCCAGGAAGCGCTTTTCCGATATCCGAGCTTCCAGCTGATCAGGCACGGCGCGCAGGTCATCCAATTCGTTCAACGTCTGCAGAAGCTCGTCATACTCCTGCGAAGTCTGGGACAGCTTCTTGAGCCCGGGATCGGTGGAACACAAGCTAGCTTTGGATCCCGCCAGCGATTCTTTGAGCTCTCGGACTCGCTTTTGCGATGCCTGGATGCTGCCCTGGATTTTGTGGAAGGTACCGATGGAACTGTTGAAGCCTTGATGGTGTTCGTGAACAATGTTTTTCAGCGAGTCTTGCAGATACCGGTGCGTGTCCTGAAACTTGCGATACTCATGCGCTCGGCCGACAGAGCTCGTGTCCAGTAGTTGAAGCGCAAGCTGTACGGGCAATGACTCATTTTCGCACATGGATGGCCAGTCGGCTCGGATATGCTCCAGAACTTGGGTGATTTGACGCTCAGCACTCGTGTCCTGTATGCGCGTTCGCGAGGGCACATTTCGGACCACGGGAGGCGGGTCTCGTGAGGTCTGCTCAGGGGAACCATATCGATCGATTCTGTCTCTCGGGCGGCTATCGTTGTAAGGATCGTAGTCGTCGGGAGCTCTGCCGAGGTTTGCGTAGCCGTTGCCGTTGCCGTTGCCGTTGCGCATCGGGGGCGCCCCCATAACGAGTCGACATGGTGACGAAATGCGCGATGTCGGTTGGGTCAGGTCAGGGGATTCACCGAAGGAGCATTGTATGGCGCGAGGGATCCAAGACTGTCTGGCGTTGAAGAGAAGCAAGCAGCTCCTGAACTTGCACTCCCCAAGCAAGGTGTCGAGTCTCTGGGAGACTCGACAGGAGCTGGTGTGAATGATGTAGCTACTGACTGGCTGGAAGCTCTCACACACGGACCATGAGAACAAGTCAACAGATGTTTGCCAGCCGCCTGGCCCCGCCGCAGCCTGGCACGGCCTGGCACGGCCTGGCGTAAGTGAGGATAATGAATGTACACCCCACTGTATAAGGGATAATATACTCCGTACGCACAAGTTTAGTGGCGAGTCGGCTGCGCCTCTTCTTTCGTGCAACAGCTACGAGCCCGGGAGGTCTCCCAATGGGGGACATGTAACTTCCAAGTTCGAATCCCGCGCAAACCCTACATCCTTATCAAAACTTGCAACATAAGCTGCTCAAATACAACCTGGCTTCACAATCCAGGCTGCGTCTCACGCACGAGAAATGGAGATTCAGCGTGCACGCTCGCATCCAGGAGGATCACAGCCAGTCGGCTGCGCCACTTTTTTACATTACAGTCCAGATTGTAGTCTGGTCGTTCTTACAGTATGTCATTTGACTTTAACATTGACTTGTCTTGGCTCGTCCGATTATTTCGTACATCAATCATGCGACGTTTCTACATGACAGCCGCCATCACGCGTCTCAGAATCACGTCATCCATTACTTTACAGCCACAAACGGCCTAATTGTACTTGGGCTTCCTCCGTTCGAGCTCTGGCTGACATTTACGTTGTCATCCATGGCCAGCTCCTGATCCGACCCCCTGACCAGAGGAAACAGCGGCGTAGCTGGCCGTCTCTGGACAACGGGCTTCCCACTGCTCAACTTCTTGTCTTCATAGTCCTTGAACACATCGATTGGTGCGGGAAGTGGCGATCTCTCCATCTGGATTGTGGTTCCAGATGTCTCTGCTGGAACTAGTTCATCGACCCCCGCGACGACGACGTGCTCCAACAAGGCCACGCCAGGCGCCTTCGCGGCTTGTAGCCTGTCATCACGGGCGATGACCGCTCTCGCCAGTCCCCTCACCCCTGAGGCGATAGCTTCTGGTCTGTCCCACGCCAACAGGCCTGGACTCCCAGTGACGGTCTGTGAAGAGACAATGTCGTATCTAGATTTGCCCCACGCCAAACAAGTATGTACGTCTGGGCTAGTGACTGGCAGAGGCAAGCCGCTTTGCTGCTGTGAATCAATACAGGCGTCGACCTCTGCCCCTGAAAACGTTGTGATGCCCACTCTTGGTCTTCTCGAAGAGCTCGGCAAGTCGTCAAAGCGAGAAGAACAATGTGCCCAGAGCCTCACGGTTCCTTCTGGACCAGGAAGCCATGTTAATTCAGCCATGTTGATGATTTCCTTGTCCGAGAACTCGTGTTTGGGTCCCAGAATCCGCAGGACCGTGAGGATAAACAGCAACAATCCCGCAGGTGAGTCGCACAGCGCATACGCAAGTGTGTTTGGTTCGAAAATCTTGTTCATCCTAATGCCCACGCCAGGCACCAACGGTAGCTGCTTCTGCTTCGTCAGTCTCCGAGCTTGCTTCCGAAAAGCGGTCATGTCGTCCTGCGTATATCCCAAGCAAGGGGTTTGCAAAGCCGTCGCCGTCTTCCACTTGAGCCATTCCAACGGGGCGCTTTGCCACGTCGGGGCCCGGAAAGGCGGCGACACCAAATGGACGCCAAGACATGAGTCCCGACACGAGAGGGCAATGTGGTTGACGAGCCTGAAGTCGATATCCGTGATTGAATTCGGCGACGGAGTGGTACTGCTCGCGACATAATGTTGATAGCCGAGGCGTTTCATGAGCGCATCGAACATTTCGGCCATGAGCGGCAGCATATGTTTGTTGCTGTTGATGGCGTCGCTGAACCCCAGGCCCGGCAACGAAGGCATGACGAGATGGAAAGGAAGATCCTTGGAAGGGTCATCAGGCGTGGTGAAAATGCCGATGAGGTGTGTCAAGGAGAGATTTGTAAATGGAAAAGGGGGTATCAAGAGTAATGGAACGGCGTTGGCGTGTGTCGACCGCGAATGAATAAAGTGTAGACGGACTGGAGATTCGGAAGATGCAGTCCGAATGGCGGTTCGGAACTGGGGCACGTTGGCGTTGAAGTCGGCTTCCTGGTCGCGCCAGGAGTACTGTTCCAGCCTGCAATCGTGGAGGGATTCCATGAGTGACCGGGCAAATTTACGTGTTGAAAGGCATGTTCACCGTCTTTCAAAGTCAGAAACATACCAGTAGTCAACCAGTGGTTCAACAGTCGGTTTCGGTTCCCACCACTCATTTCGCTGCGGCCGGGGAACATCGTGTGGAAGGCGTGTGAGTTCGAGTTTTTGCCTCGTCAAGTTCAGGTACTTGCTCGAAATCTCAACAAGAGCCATAAGCGACTTGCCTTTTTCCGAAGGGAGAAAAATCAACAACCAGCGCGCCTTGTTCAACTCACATGGATGGTATACAGCTTGACCTCCTCCTCAGGCGGCGGAGATGCCGCCTCTCCAGCGACAGCCATATTGATGCCCTCGCTTACTAACGTCGTGGTTTGTGAGGCCTGACCTTCAAGCGAACTCATAGTGCGTGAAACCCCGATTTTGGAAAGGAGCATCTGCGGCAGTATAATCAATAAGAAGGTATTAAATACTCCTGGAGAATGGTCCTTCTAACTAAAGACGTTGCATGGCGCGGAATTCCCTTGTCTGGCTGTGAGCCTGTGGCAGAGCTCGCGCCACGATGGACCATGTATGTGGCTAGTGCGGAGCAGAGTGGCCATGCAAGCATGAAGCATGGCGTATCTGAAACGAGTGGCGGTGCGTACGAATCCCCTCATCTAATTACGGAAGAGATCGTCCGTAAGCTGTTTTATTCATTACTTGCTGGGATGCTGAGCTGGATAGTAGAGAGAGCACCTGTGGCTCGTGAAGTGGCACTCTGGTTCGAACCACCCCTTTAGTGTTAAACAAGAAAGCGATTCACTGGTAGTACTCCGTAGTGAGGTAGTGAGGTCGCATGAATTGCCACCTGGCAAGAGGGATCGTCGGTCATGTGGCGGGTAGTCAGACACCAGACTGCTTTTGTTGCGTGTCAAAAGTGCCCCCGAAAAAGCACGATGCTGAGCGGGTTAATCTCTTGTTGGCATAATGTGTCTGGCTCGCAGCTAGCCTTGCAGGGAATATGGCCCCGAGAAAATCAAGGAGCTTGCACGCGAATTTGTGGTCTCGACTGCATTTACTCATATCATTGGCTGTAATGGTATGTAGCCACACTACGGAGTACTCCATACCTACTCTACAAATAATAATAAGCCTGTTTATTTTGCGGAGGAGGGGGACTTCACGCGCAAGCCACAGGGAGGATGAACAATGGAACGTCCAGACTTGAGCTCTAGCTCAATTTCAAAATATGCGTGCTGCAACTTGCGATCTCGAGGCAGAACGAGGTCAGCTTTGCCACACGCTGGTCTACCGAAAGATCGACACCGAACGCCAGTCCATCCCATGCGAAAATCATCTGCTTACTGCCAGCGGCAGCCTCGCCGTTTGGGTCAAGGACACATGCCTTGACATGAGTATGCGGCAAACCGACCAGGCTGCCCTGGGGGTCCTTGACGCTTGGGAGAGTAATTGGCATATTCGCGTCAACATCTGTCATGTTGGCTGTAGTACTTGAGCTGTGCAATTTCAATCTTTTCCCTTTTATAATCCGTCACTGATTTATCTCTTTTCGCTTATTAGGAGCCAAGTCGTGGCGATGTACTGGAGTTGTTATTCGTCGCTGGCGCTTGTCCACCTCGTAGATTGATTTGTCCAATGCGGGACACGATATTGCTTCCAACAGCATCTAATGCGCCCCGGGGAGATGTCAAGGTAGGTCCCGACGGCGCAGTCTCCTGTACTCTGAATAATTTGATTGCCGTGCCATTCCATATACCCATCGTACCCCTGGCCATTTGCATTTCATTGGAGAATATGACACCCCAGAGCAGCGATTCATACCAGCCCAGGGCAAGAGGAGACCATTCGAAAAAATGAACTCGTGCTGGCGATGGCTCGATGCCGACCAAGTCGATTTCTTGGATGCGGCGGATCATCTCAGGGGTAAGTGCCTCGCGACTTGTTTGCCGAGGCAGGACGCTGGCTGTCTGCCGAATAACTGTCAAAATGCTATGAAGAGGGAGTTCTGGAAGCCAACAATCAATCCATTCAGAAGAAGGTTCGAAAGAGCCGCTTTGTGCTCTGGATGATGACGACTGACCACCCAGGCTGGTGGTGCTGTTCTGTCTGGAAAATGTTCGTGACCCGACCGGCATTTTGCCACGAGCTTTTTCAGACATGCCCCTTAATTGAGTGGGAAGAGCATTGCCGACATTGGCAGCCGAGGAGGTCTGCGACTGGGAATCGCTTGTTGTCGATTGTGCCGGCGTAGGCTGCGGATCTTCGTCACTATCATCGTCCGAGTCGCCAATGGCAAATGTCCCATCCTCGGGAACCTCATCCGGGGATGCCGTTTTGGCCGGTGCGATATGCGAGCTTCTTGTGCTGTCGGCCAAGCTTCGACCAGATGCGGCCCCATTGGAATCGTCGTGATCCTTCTTCAGCCGGCTTCTCCTTTCTATCTCGTCTTGTCCGCTCTTCAGAGTAAAAGACCGCAAAGCTTCAATTCGCTTCCTGTTCTTCACAATGGCAACCAAGAGTTCCGGGTTCTTTCGATATTTATTGTCGATAATGGCGCTGATGGATTCCATTAGCGAGTGTAGCAGCTGGTAGTTGGTCTCATTGGCAAGCAAGAAGGACGGCGATGACATGGATGAGAACAGGTGCATCAGCTGTGAGCTACCGGAAGCGCTGAGGTTCTCTATATGGGGAGCTATGTTGTTGATCACCGCCAGTAGGGCCGGATAGATGGCTGTGAAGCTACCCTGGCTCGATGTGATGAGGTTATAAATAGAGTGGATCAGAAAGTCGCCATATGTGCCTTTGAATCCAGCGATACGAATGCCAGCGGGAAGGCTGTCTTGACCTTCGAAATATTTGTTCAAGCTAGGACCAAATTTGGCATCCACGCTCAAAGTTTGTAGCAAGAATGCACACATGCGGACAACGCCTTGCTTGGCGGCGTCATTCTTGTATTCCAAGGCATAGAAAATCGTGAGCACCACGAAATCATGCACTCTGTCGGTATCGATAATGAAGGACCGGAATCTCTTATTACATTGCGTCATTTCCCAAAACAGCATCAATATCTCAGGTGCAAAATTGGTAGCGGCATGAGTCCCAGGAAGATACGACGTCTTTTCACTCAGCGGTTGGCTGAGAATTCGAGACATTCCATCGACGATGAACTGGAAATCCTGCGGACGATGGAGACGGCCCAGGAAGTGACGATAGTAATTCTTTGAAGACGATGGCGCTTGCGATGGTGATTCCGGTATTGGGTACACCAATAAGGTGAGCATAAATTGTAATGAATACGTGACAAGTATCTGCTTGGAGTCGCGGAATACCAGGTTGTTATACGGTACACGCCAAGTCGCCGGGTTATATTTCAGTGTCTGCATCACAAGTCAACCTTGAAGTACTGTACCGCATTGTCCACAAGACTCACAGTATTTAAAAGAGAGCATAGAACCGAGAGAACGATCTGCTTGTCCGAAGAAGCACAAATATAGGTCAGGGTTCGAACACCAGTCTGAGTCAACACAGCAGGCGTGAAATACATGCTTTTTCCAGCCAATGCCAGCAAAAGCCGTAGTATTTCAGCGCGATTGCTCTCAAACTCCTTTGTGGTAGCAACCGTCGTATTGCATCCAACTCCGCTTTGCCATATTGCGAAGGTAACCTTGTCATGGCCTTGAGGCTGACGCGTAATGGTAAGATCCGAGAAAAACAAGAGGTCGATTAGAGTATCAATCAGCTCTTCGGCGAGAGGCTTTGCTTCTTCGAACTCGTCGGCATCGACCTTGATCTCCTGTCTATCAGCCTCAGCTTCATCGAAAAGCACTTCGTTGGCAATGACGGCCCGGCGGGTTCGTTTTCGGCGAGTGCCCCAGAAGAATCGCTGTTCCCATGTAGCTAGATTTTCTTTTTCGTACAAATACGGCAGAAGCCGCGTTAGTACCCTGATGCAATTCAGAGCATCTCTTTCGGGTGCGAGCTCAGGGTCGGGGAAAGATGGATGGTGTCGAAGTATGAAGAGCCGAGAAGTCAGTGCTAATATTAGCGTTTCTATATTCTCCAGCGCTTGGTCTCGAGTACGTCGAATATCAGTCGGCGAAAAAGGCTGAAAACATCTTCGGAGGACTCTGGAAGCTGCCAAAACTGAGTGACTGTGAGTATGGGCTCTTCTTTGTTCTGCTGGTTGACAACATCGGCTGGGTGGGGGAGTGAACTGACTGAGGTCCAGTAAGGATCGTCCGCCCGGATATGGCGCTCTTCTGAGAGCTTGAAAATGCCCTGCTTGAAGACAATCTTGGAATCGCTTGCGCCCATCTCTGTAGCGCAAGGCAGTCAGCCTTGGAGCAAGGTGGTAAAGGATGACGTTGCGGAGAGGAACGATGGAGTCTCTGGTTCTCCGTACATAGACTGACTAAGAGTACGGGTCGGATATCTGCCCACGACCAATCAAGTCGAGGCATGTGGAGACGTCGCTCTGCCTGTCAAAATCATGGCGGTGGTTTATCGATAAACCGATGGGCGAAAGTCGCGTCGTCGATTCCTTGATCTCCAATTTGACCTCATATTCACTGCCCGTAATAAGTCCCCCAGCGGACGAGCTTTGCGCACTACACTCAGCATATGAGATGCTGCGTACTCCCTGCCGAAAGGGTCATTTGACCCTGGCTCTGCAATCAGTCATATTCCGAGGTTGCAATGCGCCCATCCGCGCAAGAAGACCACTGAGCATCAGCCAACAATGCCTCGTGGATCAATCCAAGCCTACGACCAATAGTCGCAAGTCGCGAAGGTCGAAAAGGCTGCAATCCACAGAAAGCGAAGTCTCGGAGAAAAACTCTCGACCCAAAAAATATGAGAAGGATGCAACCGCCACAGAAGCCGAGGAATATACCCCCACCGAGTCGACGACGCCAAGGAAAGGGGCTGGGTCAAAATCCAAACGCAAATCCAAAGCTCAACTGGACGTCAAGACAATTCGTCCAGCGATGTTAAAGCTACGGCCCATCGATGATAAGACGACCCAAAAGACTCCAGAGTTGTGCTACAATCTAGATAGAGTTTTGTTCAACCCGGGAGTATACCACATGCAGGATCACCGGTCAGGCGTCTTCAACTTCGATCCTTATTTGGCTTCTATTATGCCAGTCGAGGAATTCGACTTTGACGTTTTGAAGGAATATATTACATCGTCCAAGGATGCAAAATTGAGGGAGCTTTGCGCGGAGCATGGACTAAAGTATTGCGGCTCAACATCGAGTATGACATCTATCTTGTCGCATTTCCACTTTCTTCTCTCGGCTTGGAGAAAGCCCAATTTCGAAAATCTGTCACGATCTCTGAACCCAGAATCGCTCACTTTCGCGGCGCTGACCCGTGGGCCAGCGGCTGCATTTGCCCACTTCAAGGATGGCGTTTACGCTATCGATGCCGATAAAGAGTACGACACGGAGAACATTCTCAGCATGCTGGGAAAGTCGATGGAGAAGTTACTCACTCTGCCCAAAGAGGAGTTCGAGAAGCATAGGCGATCACGATCTCATCAGCTATCAGACGACAAGAAGAATGTTGAGGAGGCATATCACTTTACCACTTTGGGTGATTTCATGATGCGTTCGCAGCTAGATGCGCACGATCCTCGATTACCTGGCTCTGGCGTTTTTGATCTGAAGACGAGGGCTGTAATCTCTATTCGCATGGACGTAAAGGGCTATGAAAAAGGTGTTGGGTACGAAATTCGAAAACGTTTTGGCCAGTGGGAGTCGTTTGAGCGAGAATACTACGATATGATACGAGCAGCATTCTTGAAGTACTCGTTACAGGTGCGGATGGGTCGCATGGACGGCATTTTTGTGGCTTTCCATAATACTCAGCGGATTTTTGGATTTCAGTACATCAGCCTCGCTGAAATGGATCATGCCATCCACGGGACAAACGACACCCGGCTAGGTGATGAGGAATTCAAGTGCAGTGTGGCACTGCTCAACGATCTCATGAACCGAGCAACTCAACGATTCCCGGAGCGAACACTTCGCCTGCATGTTGAGACGCGACCTACCAAAGTTCCTCTTACATACTTCTTTGTCGAGCCGGTGACTGAGGACGAAATGCGGGAAATACAGGAGGCCCGAAAGCCATCTGTCGAGCAATTGGAGCGCGAGATTCAAGGTCTCAGCCTCGAAGAACGCGAAGCGGAAACTGCCCAAGAAGTTGAAGCTGCCCGAATGGAAAATCCGAACGCCGAGGAGGCAGACAAAGGCACAGATGACTTGTCTGCAAACGATCCCCAGAACGACGATGCTTGGAAGGAAATGATGTCAAAAGTTGACGAAGCGGTGGAGAATGAGTCGCTGGGTGTCAGGTCGATACGAGAAGCAGTGCAGGAAGCTCTCGAGCAGAGCGGACTACTCCAAGACAAGACTGAATTGGAAAGTGAGAAATACCTGGATGACCTCGTCTCAGCGTTGACAGCACACTCGTCAGAGGCCAAGGAGGTCAGAGAGTCTCAGACAGCCAACGATGACGCAGGTACGGGCCAGAATAGCATGGAATCACAGCCCGATGATGCGGACAACACCACTTTGGCCAATCTGATTCTCAAGGTCACGGAAGGCATAAATGACAAGAACCCAAATTTGCGAACTTTTGAGCGCAAGGTGGCTGATCTAGCATCGCAAGCCAAGAAGCCGGACCCTTCAAACCACGATGACACGACAGCCAAGACCGACTTGGACGATGGCGGTGACGTATTTGAGGCATTGGAGTCTGAAGCCAACGAAGCACATAAGGATGGCAGTGCCACGGAACAGCCAAAAGGGGAGCTGCTAGGCATGTATGTTAGCATTCGCAACAGAGTCAACGGCGAGTTCGTGCCCAGGCCTGTAGGCTCTGGGAAATCCTTCGACTGGTCTGTGCAATACACCATTACCGAGCTCTCGGACAAGAGAGCCAAGAGCATTTACACACAGATCAAGAAGCGCAGAAAGGATGTTCTTGCTACGGACCCCGGCACTAGATCCGCAGATTGGTATCGCATGTTCAAGGGCCAATTGCCCATTTTCACAAAGCAAGGGCAGAAATATCGAGAAGTGAGGGAGCAACAAGAGGCTGGAAGTCCGGTGTACGTGGCGTGGGATACCAAACCGCTTCCGCCAAACAAAACTTCTAAACGCGATTCATAGGTCCTGTTCAGGAGTACCCGGCCGTGATGTTGGTCTGGGTTAGGGAGGCGGCAATATATGTCCTGTCATGCATAGCCATCAGGAGCATTCTCGGAATAAACTGTAAAGTAGTGTACATTATGATTGGTCGATCACGACTCATATCAACTCCAGCGATGGAAGACCACTCGTCGCATTCGCATCCCATGTTCAGGTTATTGGTCAGTCTTGATGCTGTATACGAAAGAGTCCTTGCACCAGCGCACCTCGTTGGCCTGCGGTGAAGGTGATGGACATAAGGCAACTTGACATTTGTGGGCTGGAATAGCGGAGTGGAAGAAAGACGGTTGCGAGACTGCACGCACGAGCTGAAGCTTGGAGGGTTCTTTCCGACAACACGCATTGTACAGATGACAGCGGCGGCAATCGGTCACTGAGCCATCTCTAAGCGACGCCATGGGCCGTGGCGATTGATTCATCACGAGCTGCAGTCAGGAACATTGACCATCGCCCACCTTCTACTCCTGGGACTCCGATGTAACCTCGACACATCCATCATCAACGGGAAGTCGTCGCCCCGGGTCCTTTGTCATGTGCCCAACATCATCAACAAGGCAGCTGGACAGCACGAGGGTGAACAGCAAACGGCGGACCCAATCGCGCCTCGTTGCCCTCCCACACCGTCTTTGAGATGTCAACTCTCCATTTCCCATCTCACGAACGAGTGTTGCTATGCGGAGAGGCCTATTGCCCCCGCCCGCCCGCCGCACCTGTAGGCAGCTGCATTAGTGGCCACCACTCACTAATTCTCCCGGGCGCAACCTTCTTCCTTCAATTGGCATCATCAGAATCATCAATCAGTCAATCGGTCAATCAGTCGACCGGTTTGACGAACGCCGTGCACTCCAGCTTGCTTCTGCGTCCCTGCTCAGCCTCCCCAACCAAATGACCACGCGCATCGCACCCGACTCACCCAACTCCGAGGTCAAATGCTAATACGGACCATTCAGAGCCATCAGCCACGCACCCGTCTTTTGTCCGTTTGCGCTACCAGAACTTGTCTTCCCCTGTCAACGACTCTGTCTATCCTATGAACGATCAATGGCAGGCCTGTCAAATCGGCGGCACAGAATGCCCCAAAAAGCAACAAAGCATGCTGCTCATCTTGTGCTTTATCGGATCGAGCTAATGCCGGTTCTTGAATATCCGCGGAGCCACTTGCAAGCTTCCTTCCCAATCGAGCTATCCCAGTGAACACTAGCTAAGGGGAAGGGGATGAGAAAGCTACTCAATGGATGGCGTTGGTGTCTCGCTGCAACGATGAAATTGGAGATTTGAAGAGGAGCGTGGGCGAAAAAGCTCGGGATACGCCAGGCCCTTCTGCACCATTGTCCGATCCTATTGTCGTTATAAATGTTCGGATCTGCCCCTCCGCGCAAGCCTTGAAGGGAGGGGGTGAAGAAGTGATGTGCTTGACGGGCCACGCGAGCAATTTTCCGGCCGCGAGTGACACTGCTTTTTTGAACTCCTCGAACCTGCTTCTCAGAAACAAGAACAAATACTCGGTTTGAAATCGAACAGATTACTTGTCCGGGTAAATAGCAATGCGTTTGGGTTTCCTTTTGCCGTTGTTGGCGTTGAGCCCTGCGGTCCAGGCCGCTGCCGCTACGTCCCAGGAATCGAGGGACCTGCTTGCACGAGACTTCGACCTCCTTGCCAGTCGGGATCTGGACTCACTGTCCCCTCGCGAGGCCGAGTTGCTGACGAGGGCTCTCGTTGAGAGAGGGTTGTTGGACGATATCTGGCAGAAGGTGAAGGGTGCCACTACATGTGCTGGCGGCGAGGTAAGTTTGAACAAAACCCGCCGCCTAGTCTTTTCAAGAAGGCCTCTTGCTAACCTCTTTCCCTTTTCCCAATCGCCCAACAGGCTCTATTGGGGGCTCTCAAGGTGTTGGCCTTTTTCGGCGACAATGCTTTTGTCAAGGTGATTCAGGACATCTGCAAGCTTGCCAAGGTTTGTGACAACCACTTCCGCCTTGAGCCACCAAGACATAGTGGTCCCTTACACAAAGAAAACATTTGCTAGGTGCAACCCGATGATGTTTGCGACGGCGCGGTTGCCCTCGAGGGCCCCATCATTGCCGCAGATGTCCGTAAAACTTCGATTGGGTCCCGAAAATCCAAGGCCTTTTGCACCACGTTCCTGGGGGTTTGTGGCTATCCAGATGTGCAGCCGTGGGACATCGCGTTCCCTTCGCCCAAGCCAGCCGGTGGTCGTCCCAAGCCCAGTGGCAAGGAGCCCCTCAAGGTTGTGCACTATTCTGATATCCACATTGATCCTTTGTATGTGGCTGGGTCGAGTACTCAGTGTAACGGAAGACCAATTTGCTGCAGGTATGTGTACAGCCGTCGACATTCTGGTCTTGGTCATGGTGATGGGGCTTCCAAGATTACGAGGACTGACTAGAAGCAGGCCTTACACCAAGGACGACGAACCAGGCAACACAAAGTTTCCGGCCGGCCCCAACGGAGACCACATGTGCGATGTACCTTTCAGCCTCGAACGCAGCATGTATGATGCGATCAACAAGTTTGTGCCAGATGCGGCCTTTACCATCTTCACTGGAGACATTGTTGATCATGCCATCTGGAACACGAGCCAGCAGTACAATACCGACCTCAGTACGTTCATTCCCATTCAGGCTCAATCTCATCTCCTTAACCCATCACTCTAGTCAACCATGCCTATGGCACGATGAACTCGACTCTCAAACTCGTGTACGGCACCGCGGGCAATCATGAAGCCCACCCAGTCAACAGCTTTGTCCCAAACGCCATTGGTCATGACAGCCAATGGATCTACGACCTCCTGTCATCAGACTGGGCGCATTGGATTGGCGAATCTTCAACCACATCTGTCGAAGGATTCGGCGCATACTCAACCAAGTTTCCCCATGGCAAGCTACGTATCATTTCCCTCAACACTAATCTCTACTACCGCCATAATTTCTGGCTGTATCAAGACTACGACACCAAGGACCCCGACGGCCAAATCGCATGGCTTATCAACGAGCTTGACGCCGCTGAGAAGGCCGGCGAGCGCGTCTACGTCATGGGCCACATGCCGCTCGGTGAAGCAGATGCCCTCCATGACGGCTCCAACTACCTCGACCAAGTCTTCACACGGTATCAAGACACCATAGCCGCTAGTTTTTTCGGCCACACGCACGTCGACCACTTTGAAGTCAGCTATGCCAACTATTCTGCCCGCTCTGCTCCCAACGCCTTTATGACATCGTACATCGCGCCCTCCCTGACACCTACGTCTGGCATGCCCTCCTTTCGCGTCTACTCTGTTGATCCAGATACCTTCGCCGTCCTCGACCACACAACCTACATAGCCGACATGACCAACCCTGCCTTCCAGACTACCGGTCCCGTGTGGACAAAATTCTACTCTGCCAAAGAAACTTACGGTCCTATTGTCTCGCCACCTCTAACCGACCCCAATGCCGAACTCACCCCATCATTCTGGCACTCCGTCACCGAGGCATTTGAGCGCGACGACACCCTCTTCAACGCCTACATGGCTCGCAAATCGCGCGGCTGGCAACCGGCTTCCTGCACGGGGGATTGCAAAACCAACGAGATCTGCCAGTTGCGCGCGGGCCGCGCCCAAGATAATTGCTGGAAACCCAAACCGGGTATTCACTTGACCAAGAGGTCGGGCGTGCATGATGAAAGGGGGAGCACGATGAGTGCGGAATGCCCATTTCGCTCAAGACGCTGAATGCTGTCGGGGCAGACAAGGAAGTGCTAGATAAGTTGAGGGGGTGATGGACGAGGTGATTGCCGAGGCTAAGGCGAATGGGGTGTCGGGAGTACAGACGTAGAGTTAGTTTTTGGTCGGGATTTCTGTCGAATTGAAGCATCTTGAGCGAGGTGTTGGTTCGCGGAACGGTTGTGTGCATAGAAGTCGTAGAGTAGGGTAGGGTAAATGGGTGTACATGATGGGAGGGTGAAATGAGAGCGGTAAAACGTGATGAATGGCTTTATTATGTATATAAACATGGCTTAGCATTGATTCTCCGGAGAGGCGATGATACAAGTCTATGACACAATGGACCACCGAAGCATATGTGATGATTTAGGGTGTGAACTTGGGTGCGAAGATTGTTTACTTGTTTCATCATGCACCCCTCAATTAGCATATTGTCCTCCAGGAATCAATGTCCGCAAAACGAAATGCTACCTCCACCCAAACGACGCAGTTTCTTTGACATCCCAGAATGGAATGTCACACTACTCAGTATCTAAACAGAAAGGGACCAAAAAAATCAACGAAAGACTCGTACCAGATTCGAACTGATGTTTCCGGAAGTGGAACGAATCGTCAAAATCCAGCGTCCTGACCCCTAGACTAACGAGTCGTATGGATGGGGCAGGGGGCAAATTGGGAACTATGTGGGATTGCGGCCCCGGTTTTTAAACGAAGGGGAATGCGATCTATCTGTACGGAGTAGGGCTCTTCAAAAGGCAATTGATAGATACCGTTGACAAGAATGCGTGTAGGAGATGGGGCATCGAGGTAAGAGGCCCGAGGTGGGAAGCATCTGAAAACATGTAGATGCGGACAGAGAGCCACCGCGCTACGGAGAGGCTGGATGAATTGTCCACGGAATCGGAGTTGAGTGGAAACATGTGTAAGTTGGACAATTCCGGGACTGAAATCTTCGCCATCTCCAATCACTTCCAGATTCCACATTTTTCTGCGTGTCACAGGTCATCTTTCATGTATGAACATTAAGGCGCACACTACGGAGTATTGGGGCATGTGCTACGCCCCTAATTCCACAAGCGCATAGGTCCAATCACACGATTCATATAATATCCCTAATAATACATCTATAAACCCTTAACGCGCTAGGTCTGCCCTCGCCCAGCAGCGATTTGCTGTCACCGCCTCGAGGCTTGGTCCTTGGATGCCGGGCAATGGGCGCTGACGGCAACACAACACGCCCAACCTGTGCTGCAACAACATCTCACATGCTGCCTGCCATACAGATCACTCGGCACGAAGCTCGTTCTGCCTGTCAACAGCTGGCATACTCTGGCCACTGATCTTCTCAAGCGTCGTGCATGCAGCCCGGACTGCGACCGCGACTCAAGGCTCGGCCTTCGTTTCTGGACCTGATCCGCCACAGAAGCAAGTCGTTCTCGTCTGTTGCAGCAACAGGCGATTCGTTGCCGTCTGCTGTCGCTCTTCCTTTGCCGTCGTCGCCGAGGGCCGGTGCTGCGCGTGCTGTTCCTGGAGCGGAGGTTGATTTCGGCCCGGCCTCGTCACCCTCGTCGCTTTCCATCGAGCCGTCTGTCGCGCCTGCCTCTGCAAAGACGCCAGCTGCTCACGCCTCTCCTGCCTCCACTACATCATCGCCTCCACTCTCCGCGCCTAGCCCAATCCGCTCTCCATCCGCAGCAGCTGTACCAGAGCTGCCTCTGCTCAACTCTCCACTCTCCGTTACCTCACCACCTCCACCACCTTCTCCTTCAACGTCGTCGCTGTCATCCCCACAGCATTCGTCGTCCTCAACCGAGCGCTCCTCTTCCTCCCGTCAAGAGCTAGAGCCGAACACCTCAAGACCAACATCTTGTCCGCCCAAGATGCCGTCTGTATGCGCTCCCCTCTTTCGAGTCCTCCAAGTCCAAACGCTCGACTGTTGCCGCATGCTCGTGGCTCGGTGACGGGTCGCGGCCGTTGTTGCCCTACTGCTGGTATGGTTCAACGTACTGATTGTTTATTCTTTTGACAGAAAACCGATAATGCTGGCGAAGAGGCCTCTCACCGTGGTAAGTGACCACCGTCAATCTTGAAGGGTCATGAGCAGTAGTGAAGCTGACACTCGGCGTAGGCAAGATCTTCTCCATCTCTGGGTTCGAACCACCACCGCCACTCTGCAACACCCGTTCAATGTATCAATGTACTGACATCAAGCAGCCCCGTTATTGTCGCCGAGGACATGATCGGTGTCGCCATGTACGAGCTTGTAAGTCGGCTTCGTCAGTGGCACATTGTGTCCATGTATTATACCTTGGCTGACGCTAGATCTGTTGGGTGTACGTAGGTCAAAGTCGGTCATGATAACCTTGTCGGTGAAGTGATCCGAATCAATGGCGACCAGGCCTCGATTCAGGTCTACGAGGAAACTGGTATGATCTCTCGTTATTGAGCAGATGGGGTTCGTCATTACAGCCTCGACTGACATAGTTCCATTAGCTGGCGTTATGGTTGGAGACCCTGTTACCCGAACCGGAAAGCCCTTATCCGTCGAACTTGGCCCTGGTCTACTAAACGGCATTTACGATGGTATTCAAAGACCCCTGGCGGAGATTTCAAAAGTTTCCAAAAGCATTTATATCCCGCGAGGAATCTCGGTGCCGGCGCTCGACCGAAACAAGAAGTGGGAGTTCACCCCTACCATGAAGGTTGGCGATCGCATTGCCGGTGGTGATGTATGGGGGACGGTTTTCGAGAACTCCTTTATTTCTACTCACAGAATCCTCTTTCCTCCTCGTGCCCGCGGAGTCATTACAAAGATTGCATCCAAGGGCGAATACACCGTTGTCGACAAGATCCTCACTGTCGAATTCGACGGCGAGAAGACCGAGTATCCCATGATGCAGTCATGGCCCGTGCGAGTTCCCCGTCCCTCGACTGAAAAACTGGCGGCCGATCAACCTTTCTTGGTCGGTCAGCGTGTTTTGGACGCCCTTTTCCCCAGTGTGCAGGGTGGTACGGTCGCCATACCAGGCGCTTTCGGTTGCGGCAAGACTGTCATCAGTCAGTCCGTGTCCAAGTTCTCCAACAGTGATGTCATTGTGTACGTTGGATGCGGTGAGCGAGGAAACGAAATGGCGGAAGTTTTGAAAGATTTCCCCGAGCTCTCCATTGATGTCGATGGTCGCAAGGAACCCATCATGAAGCGAACAACCTTGATTGCCAACACCTCAAACATGCCTGTGGCTGCTCGTGAGGCTTCGATCTACACTGGTATTACCGTTGCCGAGTATTTCCGCGACCAGGGCCTGGACGTGGCCATGATGGCTGACTCCTCATCACGATGGGCCGAGGCTCTGAGAGAACTTTCCGGTCGTCTGGGAGAAATGCCTGCTGATCAGGGTTTTCCCGCCTACCTCGGTGCAAAGCTTGCTTCCTTCTACGAACGTGCAGGAAAGGTGCAATCTCTGGGCTCGCCCGAGCGCAAGGGAAGTGTGAGCATCGTCGGTGCCGTCAGTCCCCCTGGTGGTGACTTCTCGGATCCTGTCACGACATCTACCCTTGGTATTGTCCAAGTGTTCTGGGGGTTAGACAAGAAACTCGCCCAGCGAAAGCATTTCCCTTCCATCAACACATCCCTGTCATACAGCAAGTATACCACGGTGCTCGACAAGTTCTACGAAAAGGACTTCCCCGAATTCCCAAGGCTCCGTGGCCGTATCAAGCAACTTATTTCTGATTCTGAAGAACTCGACCAGGTCGTGCAGCTTGTGGGCAAGAGTGCCTTGTCTGACCCTGACAAGATTACCTTGGATCTGGCTGCGCTGATCAAGGAAGATTTCCTTCAGCAAAACGGCTACTCTGATTACGATCAATTCTGCCCTATCTGGAAGACGGAGTGGATGATGAAGCTGATGGTCGGCTTCCACGACGAGGCCCAGAAGGCGATTGCGCAGGGACAAAGCTGGTCCAAGGTCCGCGAGGCTACCAGTGACTTGCAAACTAAGCTACGACAGCTCAAATTCGAGATTCCCTCGGACGGCCAGGATGCGATTGGCAAGAAGGTACGCCCCCCCCTCTCTCTCCTTGTTCAAATTTAGGACGCGAAACCTTTGCTAACATTGTTTGAATAGTACGAGGCTATTCAACAGGAGATGATGGATAGATTTGCATCCGTAGTTGATGAATAAGAATTGTCTTGATGGCGGCAGTTGTACCTAGTGGTGCGTGGTGTAGGGGGATTTTGGCACTTTAGAACAGCACAGCTGAGATGCCGAGTATCTGTGGGTAGTGTAAAGAATATTCCCGGCTGTATTCAATCAAACGTTTATTTCGTACACGACGGGTCGGTTTCTTTGTATCAATCGTGATGACAGGTTGGTGTTTGATCAAGTTGCCAGAGAGTCATGGACCCACTACCCCCAGTATTCCAGTATTGGACGCTGACACTGTGCGGGACTCGGCAAACCCTGAGCTGCAGCTACGTGTGAGAGCTGCGAGCGAGAGCTGCGAGCGAGAGCTTATTATTATCCAGACCAAGTCAAGTCCAATTCAAGTCCAAGTCGACGTACGCGAGGGCATCAGCGACGTATGATCAGATCAGATCAGATCAGATCAGATCAGACGGCCATGTCGGACGAGTTACGAGACGAAATCGAAGCCATCAACTCCATCTACGGCTCCGGCTCACTCACCCCCGCGGAAGACGGGTCCTCGTCAACGTACGTCCTCAAACTACCAGGCGATGCGTCCTCTCTACGGATCCAGTTCCCGGCATCATATCCCTCGACGGCACCCCTCGTGCTAGGCGCGCAGCACTCCTCGGGGGCGCAAGGGGCGCGGGAGCAAGGGACGTGTCGCTGTTCAGGAGCGTGCTGGGCGAGGTCTTCCAGCCGGGGAGGTATGTCTGTTTGATGGGGTGGAGGAGTTCTCGCGGCGGGTCGAGGAGCGAGGCGGTGATGGGGTTGGGGGGCGAGGAGGAGGTGGAGGGAGGTGGGAATGCGCCGGCGTGGACCGTCTCAGAGGTCGTGGTCGAGAACAAGTCTACGTTTGTGGCGAGGGTGGCGAGGGTTCGTGGTCCGGAGGAGGCGAGGCGCCATGTTGGGCATCTGCTTGCGACGGACAGGAAGGTTCGGGGGCGACGCACAACATCACGGCGTGGAGGACGCGGGGCGGGGCGGGCACGCAGTTCCAGGACTGTGACGATGACGGGGAGACGGCGGCGGGGGCAGGCTGCTGCGTTTGATGCAGGTCATGGACGTGTGGGGGTGGTGGTGGTGGTGAGCCGGTGGTATGGGGGCGTGAGGCTGGGGCCGAGGAGGTTCGCCGTGATTAATGGGGTTGCGAGGGATGGGCTGGTGAGGGCGGGGGTCGTGGAGGAGGGGAGCACGAGGAGGAGGAGGTGAGGTCGACGGGGCTTTGGGGAACGGGGTGAAGTGGGATGAGGCGGCATTGATTGGATTGCAAATATAAATTACGCGGGCAAAATTTTTTTTTTTTTGCTTGCTATTGGATGTACGTCAAACTACTGTATAGAACACACAATCTCGCAGGGTGGTTCGAGACGACGCGAGGAAGAATGTACAAAAGAAGGCCGGGCTCCGTATCTCGTCATGGTCGTTTCATTCTTGTTCCAATAGTGGTTTCAAGATGCCCAGCGCCCGCGTGGACTGCTGCTCTGGCAGAATCACCACACCGGCCCGGGCGGTGGAAAGATACGAGAGCTCCGAAGTTGCCGTCATTTTCATGTCTTGCACCAGGCGACCTGACACGCCGCACACGATACCCGTCACCTCGGACGGCAGGTTGACCAGATCGAGGAAGATGGGAACGAGAATGGCGTCCTTGTCGCCGACGATGGAGTCGCTGAACATGGGGAGTAGACTCTTGTCTACAAGGAGTGACGGGGGATCATCTTGGGCGAGCGTCACCGACACGAAGCGCGGCTGCGAGACGAGGACCGACACGACGGCCGTGTAGAACTTTGAGTCGACGTTTTCGATCCAAGCGTCGCGGTTGTCGGTGGGCGCGTGGCGGCTGACGGATGAGCGGGGGCCGTACGCATCTGCCAGCTGGGACATTTCCCGGCCGGAGCACTGGACCAGTTCCAAGCCCTGGTCCACGCGCGGGGAGACGTTGCGCTTTCGCAAGAGCCGAAATGTCCGCGACTGCAGCTCGTCGTTGTTGGAGGGAGGTGGTGTGCCCGGCGGCGAGGCAGATCGGCGACTTGTCGAGTTCTTGCGGGAGATGACGAAGCTGGCGTTATTGTCGGACAGCTCGAATCCCTTGTCGTGCAACGCGTCCATGACATTGTGTCGTTCGCGCGACGGCACCAGGATGAAGTCGGAGTAGTATGTCGTGATGAAGAAGATGGGGATGCCGGCCAGCGCGAGGGGTGAACTCAGATCCAGCACTCGGCTTGCGGCGTCGAGATCGGCACTGATGACGGACAGGATGATGTACGACTCGGCGAGGCCGGAGATGGCCCTGGACTTGTGGGCGGGCAACGAGCTGATGATGGCATCGAAGACGTTTCTTGCCCACGAGGTGTGGCACACAATCGAACACTCGAGGGGTGTGACGCTGATGTTCAGGAACCCGTGCTGGTTCTCCGCCGACAAGCCGTCGAGGTCCTCATGGTGGATGGACGAGCCGTCGACGCGGAGACTCTGCGTCTGGGGGATGAGCACGCGCAGAATGGGTTGGAGGAAGGTGTTGTAAAGGTCGAGGGGGATGTGTATCAGCGTGTACGTGCCATCCTGTGTTGCTGTTGGTCAGTCTTTGCCGGCGGCTGAAGAATCAATCATGATGTATGATGTCTGATGTCTGATGCGCGATGATGATGTCTGCTTGCCTCGGGCCGATATCGGCGCATGGCGGGGGTCCGCCGGGGGGCATCGATGGGCCTTACCAGGAAAGATATTTGGGCACTCATGACAAAGGCCAGCTGCTGCTGAACGTTCAGTCGCGCACGACGCCCGAGAGCCTAGACGACTATTTTCATCCAAGAGGAGAGATGCAAAGGAGTAGGTAGACCGACCCTTCCCTTCCTGCGTCGACTGGGGGTCCGTCCGACCCGCTTCGTAACGAGGTCGATTTTCGAAAACCAGGCAAGCAATGATGGATGGGAGAATAAGGAAGGAGAGAGAAAAGGAGGGCATGGACCCTGGACAGATGGGAGATGGGACTCTGATGAACTTTGGCCATTGTCAGTGATAAATAAGGCTTGTCGCCGGACCCTTTTTATTTTCGTGACCGCCGCAACCGCAGCTGTGGACGGGATGGAAACCCACTCTCGACCAGACGCCTCGGGGCAAGTCATGCACAGAAACGTGGCGCTACGAGATCCCATTGTCGGCGGAGATGGCAACTTGCTGTGCGTTCGCGCGCGACAGATGCCGAGGGGGCCCCTGCAGGATATGCGCTATCGGGGCAGTGTGGACCAATGGCGACCACGGAATGGCTTCTGCGGGCACCTCGAAGAAAAGGGTCCGTGGCATGGATGGAGGATGCGGGGGCAGATGTGGGCTGGGGTTGGTTGGTTGGTCGGTTGAGTGACGGAGAGTAAACGGATTCGGCTGGGTGTTTAATGGCGTCGTGAACCTCTCGAGTTCTAAACCATCCGCCGATGAGACAAGTACGGATATCCACATCACATCTACATGTATTCATTCCTACTACAAAGCCGCGTCCTCCTTCTTCACGCCCACAACCACGAGATTCCTCGGGCTCTCCCCGTAATCAAACACGCTCTCCACCCAAGCTCTCTTCACCTCCCCCTCTCCCGTAGATAGATCCACCGATCCGTCACGATCAACGACTCGACCAGCATGGCGCTGAAGGCCATCAGGCTCCAGACCACGCACAGCTCCTTCTTCCGCGGCAGGAACTCGGCCTCGTACGCATCAATCTCCTCGTCCGTGATGCCCGCCATCTTCTCCCTCATCACGTCGGCGTACTGTCTGTGCTCGGTGCTCGTGGTGAGCTTCTCGATGGACCCCCGCACGTAGGCCCTCAGCGAGCCGTAGCAATGCTTGCCGAGTCCGCCTATCGCGACGGGCTGGGTGCTCGTGTCCAGGGGGCCGGGAGGAGCTGCCGCTGCGTCCGCGCCCGCGTCCGCGCCCGAGGCGTGGTGCGATATCTGCCGGACCACCCCGCGGTCGAGGTACATCTTTTGCAGGACGGCGCGGTAGAAGTGGCGGGAGAAGAAGGCTTCGCTGTCGGCGCGGCCCCAGTTCCGTGGCGCCTGGCATGCCATCATGCGGGCCGTGACGTTGAGGCGGATCCCGTCGTCGGCGTACGTGCTCAGTCTGTTGCTCATTGGGAAGCCCTGGGGTCGAGTCTCGAGGATTCGCGTCCCACGCGACCGTTGAGGGCCTGGAGCGTGGGCCGGAGATATGCGTGCTTGTAGCCCGGTGGGCCGAGTTTCTCCGTCATGAGGTTGTAGCAGCATCCCACGATGGCGACGGCCCTAATCTCCGGGTTGAGGATGAGGGATCGGATGGCGTGGTGGCTTAGGTTGCCGCAGGAGTGGATGGAAATGGCCATGAGCTTCTTCTTCTTCTTCTTGTTGTTGTTGTTGTTGTTGTTGTTGATGTTGGTGTTGGTTTCTTCCGTTGGTTTTGCGTTCTGCCGAGACTCGTTGCGGCAGCCCGCGTCAATCTTGGAAATCACATCGGATAGGTCGCCGCTGTCCAGTCTCCCCGACACGTACTGCACGTGGCCCCTCCCTTCCTCAACCTCGATACCCGAAGTGATTTGCTCGCGGGGCCGAAAGTCGAACCCCCTTGGCCCCCCGGCGACCCTCCGCACGGCATCTGCCAGCGCGGCAGGGTCCTCGTGGGGTTCGGCCCGCCGGCCCCGAGGATCTTGTTCCAAAGCTTCTTGTTCCGCCTCACCTTCTCCTTGACGGCCAGCCCGGAGGCAATGTCCAGCCCCTCGCGGCGGTGACGTTGTTCTCGCGCCCTCGACCGCGACAACGTGTCGGTTGTAGGGCTCGCTGGCCAGCGCGCGGCCGAGGTAGTTCTGGCCGCTGCCGAAGTCGACGTAGTGCGTGATCTCCTCCCCGCTGTTCTCCGCGCGGATGTCTCTTGCCAGCCTGTCGACGTAGCCTGCGAAATTGGCCACCTCGTGCATCTTCTTGGGCTTCATCCCCACGCGGACTGCCTGCGGTAGGACGGGCGGCTCTTCCTCGGACGGGGTGAAGTCCCTGCAGAGGGAGAGGTCTCGCACAGACCTGATGTACTGCAGCAGGGTGGCGGGCATGGCTGGGAGGCCCGCGAGGCGCAGGTCGTCGAGGTCGTCTCTCATGAAGATGTCGAGGAGGCGCATCGTGTCGCACTCGAGGAGAAGAGGGTGCCATTCTGGGGGCAGGACGGTGTGGAAGAGCCCCGGCTTGCAGGTGAAGAAGTCGAGGATGTGGGTGCCGCCGCAGAGGATCTGGAAGAGGTCGGTGTTGTACACGAAGTGGAGGAGGGCCGAGATGTATTCGTCTGGGGAGGCGAAGTCGCCGTTGAAGGGGAGGGGCTTGGAGGGCATCATCATGGTTTTGGTTGAATCGAGGATGACCATTGACTACAGCATTGCTTTCGTCGGGATCTGCCCGTGGGGAGGGGGGAACGCGACAGGTTCGGCGTGTGCCATGCGTCCAGACCTCGGAATATGAACAATCTCTCTATTTTGTACGGAGGAGTATGTACACTACACCAATCTGCAACTTGCATCGTCGTTCGTTCGTTGGTGGGGGTGGGGCTCCTCTCCGTCGGGAAGCGTCTGGTCGGATGTAGGGTAAGGAATATCGAACCCAAATCTACATGGATCTTCTGCTTGTTTGATCGCCGAGGACAGACAATATTCAAACAATCACCCACCCTCTCACCCTTTCTAGCTCGATGAGCACAGCTTTTTGAAAATGTCCTCCAGCCGCGGCTCCTGCACGCTCCTGTCCAGCTCAGGCGACGGCGCAGACAGCCGCCGGACATTCATCCGACTCGCCCACGTAACCGACGACCCAAACTCACCGGGACACCTGTCGGCCATCCACTCGTGCAGCGCAAACACGCCTCTGAGTTCGGACGCAAACTTGCAACGACACTTTGCGCACTCAAACTTGATGCCCAGCGAGTCCCACGTCGCCCAGGGGGCCGACCTCGTTGCCCCCTTGTTGGCCAAGATACTCGGCCAGTTCGCGATCGAGCTTGAAGTAGCGGAAGCACGTCACGCACAGCGCACGTTTCCTCTGGGGGCACCCGCGGCAGTCGAGCGGGTACATGCGCCTGACCATGTGGTACGCGAGGGGATCCTCGGGCCGCCTGCCAGACACGCGGCAGGACTCCAGGGATGGGACGTGCATGCAGAAGCACGAGCCTACTTTGAGGAGAAGCCGGCACGAGAGGGCGAAGCACAGCCTGTCGATGGGGTTCGCGATGGCGTCGGAGATGAGGAGGAGCAACTCGGTGGGGAGCTGGAGCAGCGGTGACGACTTGTCGGCTTGTTTATCTGTTATCTAGTAGGGCCATCTCATATTGGCATGCACGTACGGGGTGCTCGGTTCTTGGGCTTGTCAGGGACCAACGTACAGATTTTGAAACGATGAAATTCGTCATGGGATATAGTCCGCCGTGGGCAAGGCATCCGGCTCTGCAGCTGCCGAGGTCCATGACGACTTTTGTTCCTGACTTGGGAAAAAAAAAAAAAAAAAAAAAAGGGAACAAATCAGAAAGGAACGGGAATTACTAGGTCGAGGAAGAAATCGAATTTTCCAAATCGGCTGCCGTCTGTCCTTTATAGTCTACTTCCCCTCACAGACTACTGAGAAAAGGCCATGGCCATGAGGTTATCTAGTTTGCAAAGAGTTGGAGAGCTTATGAGCTGCATGTAAGAAGTGCGTGCATCATTAAGTTGCGGGCAGGCAGGTTGCCCAAAGGTTAATGTCTTTGCTATGCCGCGTCAAATTGAGAGCCCCCTCCACGCAAGTTTTCCACATTGTTCTTTGCGGTGCGTGCCGCCGTGAGTCCGTGAGAGTCTCCCATTGTCGCCCCTCTGAACAGAGTACTATCCGCAGCATCTCCCTTTAAATCTCGCAGTTCCTTCATACATAGCCGCAGCTAGCAACGTGGCATCAGCGGTTACGGCGCGCCGCGAGGGGTTGCAGTAAATCCCGGCTCTAAAAAAGTTAATTATCGTATCCAGGATGGAGCCTTTTCACTGGCAAAATAGCATATGCTTATGTAGTATATATAATGGCGATTTTTTACCGCCTACCTAGTGAGAATTCACAGGCTCCACCCTGGACACGAGATCAACTTTTTAGAGCCGAGATTTAACTTGCAGGGGTAAGCCATCGTGTTCTCGCCTTGTCCTGAACCATGCTTCGAGTATTAGACTCGCAGCCAGGCCAGACAATCTGCAAGACCAGAGCAAGTCGTTGCAACTTGCAAGTTGAGGATGCCGCACTCCACGACCATTCATGTTTCGCGGCCCAAACTAAAACCTTCCTTCCCAAATGGGGTGACCGTCATTCACGAGCTGAGTCGGTAGCCAATGGCAAGCGTTAAGCAACCTTGTCAAAAGTCAGCAAATTCCTGTCGGGTGGCGATGAGGAGAAGCAAAGGAAAGAAAGGCAAAGAAAGGCAAATGAAATGCAATCACTCCAGTAGACAGTCGATCACATCCAGCTTGCCACATGGACGTGAGCATGCCGTTGTAACGCATTCACATATGTTCGTGATACTGTATGTATTAAATGACGTGCCGTGGAGTAATCTAAAAAAACATGTGCCGTTTTCCCTTCCAAGAATCACAGCGATGCTCAAGTGCGATTTATTTCCGCCAACTATGTACGTCAAAAGAATTGAAGGGGTATATGTCTATTCAAATGAAACGGGCGGGTAAAAATGCCAAACGCAACCTCGTCAGACATAAGGAAGAGTTTATTCAGCCCCAAAAGAGACAAACTGCTGGCGACGTGCAAGGCGTAAAAAAGTGGGGGGCAGCATGGCAATCAATGCAACTCAAACTCCTCCGTCCGGCGCCTGAACAATAGCTTGAGTTTTGGATTAATGCGCTTCGTTAGTCCGATGGCTAGTGACTGGGTCTCGCTTCCAGGGGCCAGTTGCCAATCATACTTGAGCAAGAGGTGCGACAAAACGATCTTGCTCAGGATGGTAGCAAAGAACCGTCCAGGACAAGCTTGCGTACCATGTCCAAATGCCAAGTGTTCGGGACTGGTATTGATGAGCGGGGCTTTAATGGCTTGGTCAAAATCCGAACGCATGCGCAGGAACCGGTACATATCGTAGGTATCCGGCGATTCATAGATTTTGGGGTCGCGCATGTGAGGAATATCAACAAAAACGCGGTCGCCCTTGTGAATATCAAGGCCGTTAGGGAGCTTCATGTCCTGCAAGGCAGCTCGATGCATACCGACTATGGACTATGTTAGCCATTGACTCGTGATGACAATCCCCTGCCAGATATTTTTGTACGTACACACACCGGGTGGCTTCAGCCGCAAGCACTCCTTCATGGCGCTGTCCATCAGTTTCAGGTTGTTCAAAGCAACGGTCTGGCAGCCACCCTTTTGCAGCTCCATCACCAGCTCCTGCCGGAGCGGTGCCAAGGTCGAAGGATCACTCGCCAAGAAAACGAGCGTATTGGTGACGAGCGCAGCTGTTGTGTGTACAGCAGCCACGTTGAGAACCATTTGCAGAGCAACCGGGTCGCAAGCTAGCTCCTCGTTTTCCGAGTCAATCCAGTCCACCACGTCGTTGAATGCAGGGGCTCTTGTCCAGCAGCACGGGCCTGGTCACGAGTGGCACGCCGAGCCTTGATCAAAGGCTCAATAAAGTCGCGGGCGGCTTGGTAATCATCTCGGGCTTGATGAACACGCGAGGAGAACCGACGAATCAATGGTCGCATAAAGGCTGGCGCCATGTTGATCATAAAAGCCGCCATGACACTGTTTACTGACCAGTCTTTCATGATTTTGAGCCAGCGCTCGTCACGACAAACTTCATCACCGTTCCAGAACAGACGAGATATCATTCGCGCAATGACATCCAAGAGGCTCTGGTGTATTGTAATCTCTTGCCAGTCTATCAACACGTTAGTTGACGGGATATGAAGGGGTGAGGTGGTGAGGTGAGTGCTTCTGAAATATGTGCATGAAGTAGGATAGGACTAACCAAGACGGCCTCCCAAATTATACTCAATTGCAAAACTTGCCTCGGACGACATTGTCGCAGGTATGGTGTCTTGGGCGCAAAAAGTCAGCAATCTTGCCGCACATGGAACGCGGGCTTGTAGTCTTGTTTCCTTACTTAAAGATCTCGTTAGTCGCTTCTTCACCAAATTGGGCACTCTCTTGCACGGATCTGCGATTAGAGTATAGGGTTCGAGGCCAGGCGTTTTGCCGTCACCATCAAATTCCTGCCGAGACTGTCAACAAATGCATGATGACGTTGGAAAATGAAAGCCACACACATCGGCAAAATACTTGGCGAAGCTCAGCCGGTCCTCACTGATGAGGAGATCTGCGTAGGATGGGGGAAGAACGATGATTTCGCGAGAGTTTGTGAGTAAACGGAAGGGGCTGCCTTTGCTCAAACATCTAGCCTTGGCCAGCTCATCGATACCATTGAATAAGAAGCGGGCTTGTTTGACAATTTTCAGCTCATACCACTTTGGTGAGTTGAGGACCGGGAAGTCGCCTCTGGAGTCCTGGCGCGTTGTTCGATAGTACAGGGCCAGCAATGCCAGCAGGACGAAGGGCAACAGGCGGCCAGCTTGGAAGTCGTGCAAACCATGGTCGGCTATTGCGTCGACGAACTGAAGTGCTGATTGAATCGCCATTGCGAAATATCAGAAATTGCCTGTAGTCGTTGAGTCCAAGGTTAGAGAGCCATGCCAAATGGTTGGAGACAAAAGGATCGAATGAGTGATGTCGAGGGCAAGAGCGGGAGGGCCGAAAGTGCAAAGTCGACCAAGGGACTTTTTAAACTCCTGGTGCACGAGGACGGGCATGGATGGACCAGACGGACTTGAGCTCGCGCAGCGAAAAACAAGTCGCAGGTCGAACAGTGTGTATGTATAAAGAAGGACCATGCCGCCCTTCTGGTTTTGCGTGCAGTGCTACGGAGTACATGCCGTCCTCCTCGGGTCCATGTTTTTTTTTTTTTTTTTTTTTTTGGAACGACCAACAGCGCCGGTCTATTGAGAAGCAAACGCATGTATGGTGTAACTCTTCCAGTCCCCATACGTGGCAGCAGCCATCCAGGTCCCAAACAGCTGGGACGGGTTGAGGGGGTAGGGGGTAGTGTTTTTGTAGGGGGCGGAGTCCAGACAGCCGCGTTGTGACGTCAAAGGAGGGTGGTGTTGTGCGCGGTTGTGCAGAGGATGCTCATGCCATTCTTACCCTGTCCTGTTCTTCTTTATTCTCTTCTTTATTCGGTGCCGTGCCTGACGGCAACACGTGTGGACCGCGTGGTGACTCTGGGATGAAACCTCGCAGACGCAGTCATGATATCATGTATCCTCGCAGAGAGGGAAACCCCCGCCCGTGACATGGTGAGAAGAGAAAGAAAAGGGTCGGAAGCCGCGATGGGGCATGTCCAGTTCTCATCTAGTTCGTCCGAGGCTTCGATGAGTACATGACGAAGCAGGACCGCTGAGCGGCTGAGCGGGTTGCCGGCCAAGTCGGCCAAGCCTGCCCTGGTCCCTCTGAGGTCCCTCAGGCACACGCTGCGGGGGCGACCAACCACAAGCTGGTGGCGGCGGCGGGTCATCATGGCCATCTCCACGTGACGTGTCCACTCGGAGCAGGGACGAGTTTGTTGGATTTGGTGGGGCACCCAGCAAGCGCCACACCCGCCCAATATCGTGTCTGGTACAGCCAAGGTCGTGTCCCGTGGTCGTGTCCCGTGGTCGTGTCCCGTTGGTGGCGTCGTGCTACCACGCAAACTCAATTCAAGTCGCGTCGCACCGACTGTCGCCGTGTTCCAATCCAGACTTGTCTACAGCCTTGGTTTGCCTCGGACAACCAGAGCCATCATCGTTGTCGTTTGGTGTGCGACAAGAACCAACGACCAAAGCTCACTCCAACAGCCATGTCCGCTGGCAGACCCAACACGCAAGACGAGAGGCCGCCGACCGCCCTGACCGTTACACGATGGCCCTGAGACACGTTCTGCAGACATGCCGCAATCCGTAATCTCTTGCTTTCCGAATGAAGGAGTATCGAATTCTGCGTCACCCGTTCAGTGGCTTGATCCCACCCCCCGGCTGCCATGCTGCAACATCTGGTCACATCACATCAACTAACGTACGAGACGCATCCATCACATAATCCCGGAAAGCCGCGACTTCAGGGTCTTTGAGCTTAAATATCGTTCATGGAGCTCAAACTTAACTTGCCTGCCCTTGACGTTGTGCTGCATCCCCTCGAACCAAATACGCATCAACATGGGCTCAATCAACAGGCACAACACCTCGGCAGCGCCCGCGCGCATTGATTGTTTTTGTCTCGCATGGATGCGTCTCACGACACGAACAACCCCCTCGCCTTGTTGTACAATCTCCTGCCTCGTCAGTCATTAATACAAAAACAACCTGCATCAGAAGATGTCAATACTTCCATGCACGTCAACACCCATCATGGCTGAGGAATGTCCCGGGTAGTTGGTACATCACGAGGCTTTCTTGCAAAAGCGTCCAAGTCAACGTGGGCCAGAGTGCGATTGCCTATGCGTTTCCCTAGGTATCATGTTAGTGACTGTACAACTGCACCTATACCGAGTGATGCTGATCTGAACGCTGACTCACGCCTGTTGTTGGGCGATTCCGTCCGTACGCCTAAGACTCGCTTGTGTGTCGTGCCAACTCCAGTGTTACTGGCTTCCGAGCCATGACCCCGGGCATCTATCTGCCTTCAGCTTCAGTCTCTGAGCGCGTGGGATCCTTCTGTGTCTTCTGGTAGGCCCTCTCTGCCTCCGATTCTGCATTTTGCACAGCCTTCCATGTGCAATCTTCCTCTCTCTGACACCTTGCACCCGATACATCCGTGCGAAAAAATTCTGGGGTCTCGTCATCCTTCACCTCCAGCAGAACTGAAAAATGTTGGCCGTACGACAACACAGCAAAGGAACGTCCTGTCAGCATACTGTTCCATGCACGAAACGTTGAAATAGTGAAAGATGTTTTTCTGCCAGGCCAGAACAGACAGCCAAGCTTGAAGCTTTGGAAGTACATGAACCTTTTGATCTTTACGTTCTCATCTTCATAACCCCATTGTATCACGGACGTGAATAGCTACGTTGGGTACGCGTTGGTGAATTTGGTTCACCACTACAGAGCAGACCAAATCCCATCCTGGAGGGCGAATTTCGGATATCCATAGGGATCCAAAACATGTGAACCTGTGGCTCAGATATACGGCGGAAATTCAACATGAATCTAGCGCCAACTGGCTTGGAAAGCATAGTTGAAGTTGCATTGATTGTTCCACCGCATAGAAGAATATCAGCACAAGATTTACCGGCGAGACATCCTGATGAGTAAGCTCGCGACCTCAGCTGCGGTTTCAATCGTTTGGTTTTACACAGCGGATAGGGGTGAGTGCCTAGACCCTTGCAGGCTTAGAAAAGAAATCTTTCCTTCCTTGTCCAAGGTGATTCGTCACAAATACTGCCAGATGGTAAATGGTGAACGGCTGGCTATACTCTGTGCGTCCCATCAGTCTTGGGGGAGTGTATGCCCTCGCCATACCACTAGGAGCACCAAGAATAAGAATGTCTGATACATGACTCAATGAGGGGACTCGGCGTGATAGTCCAAGTATTCCGTACCATGCCACCATAACTGCCACCATACCACAAAGAACTGCCACCATTTGTTCTCTCTGGAGACCCCTGGCAACTCTGCAGCATACCTATCACCCATCACACCCTGCGTGTCTCGGCTAGTCGTTATCGAACCCGATTGGCATGGAAAGAAGTGCCGCATGGTCTTCTTCAGCCCTGCGAGGAGTCACACACAGATCGTGGACTAGTTGTCCAGAGGCATTCCGGGTCCTTGCAATGTATTGACCGTCAAACATGATGGCCCAGGAAACTCCACGATTAGCGCAGTATCTTAGAGTGGACACGTGACTGGTTTCGAGAAAAGACGTCACTTTGACTGCCCGAGGACCTCCCACATGCAAATTGTATTGCTCATCTTGAACAGTAAAGTGAAAGTTGGCGCACAAAAAAAGTGGAAGAGGGACGTGTTTTTTTTTTTTTTTGGAATTACAACAAGCCTAATGGAGAAGATTTCCAAGGTGTTGTCATACACAGGGTATACAGCGCCACTAAAAGATGTATTATTTCCTATATAATTTTTCAAGTATAAAGAAGACTAGGTACTTGCTCATCCTAGCCTCTGTCTCCCTTTTTTCCTTGCCAACACCTAGAAAATTCAGGGGTTGTAGTGTAGCGGGTAAGATCTTACCTTTTGTGGGTTTACAGGGGTGGATTCCAGAGCGCTACGGACTAGCGCCATCTGGTTCCGTCTGTTACTACGGAGCACTCCGCGTACCCCGTAGGTCTTCAAGTAAGCGGATGTTCGCATGTGATAATGCTCGGCACGGAGTATGGGGGTCGATGTGTTGTCTCATGCGCTAACGCCATGACAATGCCATTGAGCTCCGGGTGCTAGGCTCAAAGCTGCTTAGAAGCAAAGTTCCGAATGACGGGTTACTTACTCCGTGCTGTTTGACGTTTTGGAAATGCCGATGGTGCTCTGTACTCCGTAGATGCTGACCGAAGGAGATGACCATGGACACGACAACCCCACCGAGAAGATGTGCTGTGCAGATCGAATTGCGTGATATTGGATGGAGTGGGCTTTGCTACTCTTCAGCTCGCTCCGGTCTATGCGAAGAAAAGCATCTCGTTTGGCAGTTTGGGAAAGCGAAAGGGGGATCCCTGCTGGCAAGCCTGCTAGTGCTGAGGAGCGCTGAGGAGCGCCGAGGAGTCGCTGACTGTCAACACGGGCCCCACGTTTTTTTTGTGCTCGGTAATACCGTGTGTTTGTTGCCATGCCGATCATGATGACTAGCATCTCGTCTTTGAACATGAGCGACCAGACACTACCAAGACGGATGAGATGGCTCCGCGCAATGGAGGCAATTCGGGTTGCACATCAACCTTTGGCGGCAACCCAAGCTGGCGAAGCTCATGTAAGCCAGTTCCTTTTTTAGTGATGACTGGCGCTTCCGGCCAGGGCTCGATTCCCAGGTGTCCAGTCTGCACCGTCTGCACCGTCTGCACCTTCCTCGCACCTCGCACCTGCACCACCTGCACCCCGCCGACTTTGCACACCAACAACAACAAGCTGACGTGCTTGCGAAGTGACGATTGATCTCGACCCTCGATTCTCGACTCTCGACCCGTCGTAATATACGTGCATCACCTACATTCGTCTCGCGGATCTCCTTCACATGGGAATCCCTCCCATGCTCGGAGCGCGGAGGATGCCTCGCATCTTTTGATCCCGTCCGTCAGCCCAGTCCAGCCCCGCCCAATCCAGCCTAGCTTGGCTCTTTAGCGTCCTTGGCTTTTATCAGCTGCACCGTAATAAGAGTTGAGCCTGACGAGTAAGATCGGGATCTAAATACATCTACTATTCTTACTGCCGCTCCACCATTCAAGACACACTTTGTCGGATCTTTTTCTTCTTCTTCTTCTTCTTGGCCAGAAGCTTGGACATATTACTCGGCATTTCCTCCTCTGCAGCCAATTCTTATGCTTTCCTTGAGCATCGATAACATCAACTTCGCTGCCAACCCTGCCAACTGACGCACTTGCACACAATACCTTCACACTCATACCAGCACATCATCATCACAATGGCCGCTGATAGTTTATCAAACGGTGCCACTCATGGAACCACCAACGGCACCACTAACGACAACACCAACGGCACCAACGGCACCAACGGCAACACCAACGGCAACACCAACGGCACCAATGGCAATGCCTCACCTGCCTCCCCTCGCAAAGCCAACAAGCCTCACCATGCCGGCTCTCCCTACCAGTCTGTTGGCGACTTCTTGTCAAATACCGACAAGTTCCAGATTATTGAGAGCACATTAAGAGAGGGCGAGCAGTTCGCCAATGCTTTTTTCGATACAGGTAATGACTCATATTTTTCAGAGCTATTTATTGTCGAGTGTCGATTCCTGGACCGTTGATTAACTTTGTGTTGCAATAGAGACCAAGATCAAAATGTACGAAACCTAAACTCGTCAGCTACGACTGTAATGCTGTGGAACTTGATCTGATTCTTATTCATTTAGCGCAACTGCCCTTTCGGACTTTGGAGTGGAATATATTGAGCTTACATCACCCGCTGCGAGTGAACAGTCGCGAAAGGACTGCGAGGCTATCTGCAAGCTGGGCCTCAAGTCCAAGATTTTGACCCGTACGTGTGTTCTTCTCGAGCTTCAGAAGCATACCTCCCCTTGTGCGCCCGGTTCTGACGCGTACTGACATGGTTTGGCAGATGTTCGATGTACGGTAAGCAGCAAATGCTCCAGCGCTGACTTCAACAAGTATCTCTAACCAATCACATCTTCACAGATGGAAGATGCCAAGTTGGCCGTTGAGACTGGTGTAGATGGCGTCGACGTTGTTATTGGCACGTCCAAGCAACTGCGAGAGCACTCCCACGGCAAAGATATGGCTTACATCACCAAGACGGCTATTGAGGTTATTGAATATGTCAAGAGGTATGTGACCGAAGGCTCTTAGAAGTTAGGGGCTTTGATTACGGACTAACATGTGACACAGTCAAGGACGCGAAGTCCGATTCTCATCCGAAGATTCTTTCCGATCTGACCTTGTCGACTTGCTATCACTCTACAAGGCTGTCGATGCCGTTGGCGTCCACCGTGTCGGTGTCGCTGACACTGTCGGCTGCGCCACTCCTAGACAAGTCTACGACCTGGTCCGCACGCTGAGAGGCGTTGTCTCTTGTGACATTGAGACTCACTTCGTAAGTGGCTCTTTGCAAGCCTGGATGAAGATGAATTCACGAAATGTGTCCGGAAGGTTTTTTTTTGCAGAGTTGTTGAATCAACAGCATGCTACACAGAAGCGATGTTGGCTTCATCTTCTGGCACATATCGCCTGGCGACCTTTGCTAACACTCTCCTAGCACAACGATACCGGCTGTTCCATTGCCAACGCATACGCCGCTCTCGAGGCTGGCGCCACACGTACGTAACCGTCTGCAAAATCCTTTCGGACTCTCAACAGCAATGGCTAATGACTGGCATGTAGACATTGACACTTCTGTCCTGGGTATCGGCGAACGAAACGGCATCACTGTGAGTTTGACGACTTGGCAAGAACCTCGCGTAACCATGAGACTAATTGTCTGCAGCCCCTCGGTGGCTTGCTTGCCCGCATGATTGTCGGCAGCCACGACTATGTCACTTCGCGGTACAAGCTGCAGAAGCTCAAGGAGATCGAGGACCTTGTTGCCGAGGCCGTTGAGATTAATGTCCCCTTCAATAACCCCATCACCGGCTTCTGCGCCTTCACCCACAAGGCGGGTATCCACGCCAAGGCCATCCTGAACATGCCCAGCACTTACGAGATCATCAACCCCGCCGACTTTGGCATGAACCGATACGTCCACTTCGCCTCCAGGTTGACTGGGTGGAACGCTATCAAGAGTCGTGTTGAGCAGCTTGGTCTGTCAATGACCGACGACCAGGTCAAGGAAGTGTAGGTTTTTCGACCATCGATACCCATCACCTTTGTCACTGAC
Source organism: Epichloe scottii (assembly GCA_021950295.1). NCBI lineage: Eukaryota > Fungi > Ascomycota > Sordariomycetes > Hypocreales > Clavicipitaceae > Epichloe > Epichloe scottii. The sequence continues at coordinate 2,776,868 of CP083247.1, read as the reverse complement.
AGCCTATATGTAGGACCCAAAAGATCAAGGCCATGGCGGACATCCGCCCCCTCGCCATCGACGATACTGACTCGATTATTCGCTCATACCACCTTGAGCTCCAAAACGGAGTGCAGAGTTTAGAGCCATCGCTGGTCGCGGCCGCATAAATTGCAAGATTGGCGTTGTAATACGCATGCATTCTCAAAAAGTTTTTTGCAGCCTTTCTTTTCCTTTGTGTCCCTTTTCTTGATTCAATCTGAATTTGCAAAATTCTGGCAGGGTCAAAACTACCGGGAGTCATGTCTATAACACGATGAATTTAAACATTTCATGAATCAAAAACACGGCCCAGCAAGCGGCTCGATCATAAGTCAATGGCCAACTGATGATGCTTGCTACAAGCAATTGGGACGCAACGAGGGGCTCTTTGCAACGTCATTCCCGTGGGTTCACTCGAAGGGACCGATAAAGAGATCAATCCATTTCAAGCCTATCAACTGCGGGCTTGCTCTAGAGCAGATGTCAGCTAGGATCCTGGATCTCCCGTTGGCTCGCTCAAACCCCTACTGCCAATGGTCCTGTAAGTACGGGGTAGACGTGTATAAAAATCAAACAGGGGTTGTATTGTAAAGCCATGGACCATAACACCCTCACTATAAAACAATCTTGCGATATTGCTTGCTATCATGTTTCCATTACCCGGGCCACAAGCGAGGCAGGCTCGCTTAAAAATGCGAGTTCCGGTGTTGTATTTGAATGCTACTATTGATTGACGTCCCGACTTCCCGACTTCCTGATTGGCCGATTGGCGATCGATTGGCCGACTCACCGACTCACCGACTGGCAGCGTTTCTGATCAAGTCGGTGATGTGAATGGGAGCAAGAGGGTTGGTTGCGCCCGGGAGAATCATAGTGATGGTGGCTACTCTAGCAGCGGTATTGGGCTGTCTGCCAAAGAGTTTGGTGGGTTTGCTTTTACATTGCCCGAATGGACGGGTTTATTGGGAGCCGCCAGTCGTGGAAGATGAATCTTTGGAGTTTTGGCTTTGATCGTTTGTTGGTGTTGGTAGTTGATAAGCGGGTCGATCCCTCTCCACAATTGACGTGCCGAGGGTCCGATCCATCCAACCGCAACGTCATCTCCAGCTGGCGACGACGACAAAACCAGGCACCACGCAACATCAACACTTTCCATCTCTCAACACCAGCGTCGCCACGCACATCGCCCTCCCTGCCCGCCAGCACATGAAGCCACCCTCGCAGCCCGCCCTGCCACTCCCGAAAGGATGATGTCCTCCACCAACGAGGAGGACCCCTTCCTCCAAGTCCAGCAGTACGACATCCCCCCCCCACCCCAACAACCTCCCCTCGCCTACAATTTCCAAACTAACACGCCTCCCCAAGAGACGTCCTCGCCCAGCTGTCGTCCACCCGCCCCCTCTTCGCCTCGTACCTCCGCATCCGCTCCCTCTCCACGACCGCGTCCTCCCCGGAACTCGCCTCGGCCCGAACCGACCTCGAGTCCGCGCTGGGCTCTCTCGCCGAAGACCTCTCCGACCTAGTCGCCTCCGTGGAGGCCATCGAGTCCAACCCGTCCCAGTATGGCATCTCGACCGACGAAGTCGCCCGCCGGAGACGCCTCGTCCAAGAAGTCGGCGGCGAGATCGAGGACATGCGCGAGGAACTCGCCGAGAAACTGGGGGCGGCACCGCGCCCGCGGGCCGTCTCCCCGATCCCAGCTCCTTCGCCGTCGGCGGAGGGGCGGACGCGTACGCCGAGTTCGAGCAGCAGCAGCAGGTGGAGATGATGCGCGAGCAGGACGAGCACCTCGACGGCGTGTTTCAAACGGTGGGCAGTCTGAGACGGCAGGCGGATGATATGGGGAGGGAGCTGGAGGAGCAGGGGGAGATGCTGGACGGGGTGGACGAGACGGTGGACAGGGTCGGCGGCAGGCTGCGGAGTGGGATGCAGAAACTGCAGTACGTGATGAGGAAGAATGAGGATCGCTGGAGCAGTTGCTGCGTTGGGGTGTTGATCTTTGTCCTCATTCTGTTGCTGTTCTTGTTGTTGATTTTGTAGGGGCGTGGATGGGGCGGGGAAACCTGCGGATGTGGGTTTTTTTTTTTTTTTTTTTTTTTTTAGTATAGCGAGTTTTTATATAGTTTGTCTTTGTTTTTGGTCTTGGCAGTAGTCACATTTCTTGTGACGCAGTTTTACGATCGAGGGTGAGACGGATGGGGGTTGTGACGGACGGAACGGTCGGTCTTGGCTTGAGATGAAAAAATAAAGCCTTGTTGTTGATTTTCTCTTGTCCTACAAAATTTTACCAGATTCCGGTGGCCTTTTGATATTTTCGTGGGTTTCAAAATCCCCCCAGATTATGTACAAGATACGGAGTAGAACAACAGCGTATGTAATCGGTGCATCATGTGTCACCGCGATCCCGGCGCAGTGATGACATGGGAGCAATCCACTTTCAAGGCCCGTCTCTCGATAGATTCCATCATCCCCTGAGCGTCGCTCACTTGCTCGTCGTGCGACCGAAGGAATGGGCTTCATCCATCGCTACGCCAATGCCAGCCCTCGGTCTGAACGAAGGATGTCACCCAGTGCGCGCAGCGACCCGGCGGCGGATGAGTCCGCAGGTGCTTTCCTCGGAAACTCGACCAACGCGAGCCTCAGTGCCGCCACGGCGGCGTTTCCGTAAAAGCTGAGGAACCGCTGCTCGTGTCCGTCGATCATGGATCGCAGAACTACCAGTTGGGTGTTGGAAATCTCGCTCGGCGGGCTGTTCACAATGCACGCGAACGCCTTCCAGTAATTCGTGGGTGGATATGGGTTTGCCTTGGAGGCCTTGCTGAAGTCCCGTAGCGAGATGGAGGCAAAACCTGCTCCGAGACCCGCCATTCTGTCATTGTGGTTTTGCTCCGGGACCCATGAGGAGGGTCCGTCCCTTTTCCAGCCAAGCGCTTGTCTGCCCCTTTCGAACTTGTCGTTGCCTCTTGATCCGAAAAGCACAGGACATGCGACTCTAAACTTGGCGAGTAGAATGTCGATCAGGGACTGCCCTCGCCAGGAGAAATCCTTGTGGGAGAAGACTTGGGCCGTGAAGACGCCGATGGGATCCGCGGCCTTTGGGTTCGCCCCACACTCGTTGATGAACTGGCTTATTATGCCCTTGGCGATGATATTTACTAGATAGACGAACAGGGATGGTATGGTAGGCCCGTTGTTTGGGACGTCTTCGGTTGAGGGCTGGCGAGGTGTCGCTACAAATTGGCTTCCATCAACCATGGGGCTGGGGAGCTGTCCATCAAGTGACTGGCGCAGCAGGGCCATAATCTTGCTTGTCTACGGGAGGTTGTTATTATTAGAATCAAAAAAAAAAAAAGGCACGGTGCGTGTAGGGCATGCAGCATCTGGCTTACTGGTTTCACGTTGGCTCCCTTACCGCCGGTCAGTTGTCCAATCGAGACGCGAATCTCTCTTCGGATGGAGCCGACTCTGCCCTTGAGGGGTGACCCTGCGACCTTTGATGCAGTTACAAGATCTTTTCGTAGTTGCTTAAGAGCCTGATGAATCTGTATATATCGATCCGACAATGGGTCTAGGGATGACTTCTGCTGCGATGGCTGAACTGACGATGCAAGCGCGGGTCGTTGGGCTGGAGCCACACTCGGCATTGCTGGGGAGGGCTTGTTCTGGTCCGGGGCTGGTGATTGTTGAGGTTGATCTTGTTTCTGGCCAACTGTGCCAAATGGACTGCCTTTCGCCTGTTGGCCCAGATTCGCAAATGGTCCATTTTGCTGTGGGAGTGATGCGCTCGGCTGCTGTGCCTTGAGCTGCGTCCGTGAGGGAGCCTCTGAGTCCTTGGCCTCCGGCAGCACTGGCGCGGGTTTCTTCTCCTCGGCTTGCTTTTCGACTGGCTTGATGGGTTCTGGTTCTGGCTTGGGCGGCGGAGGTCTAGGTATCGTTTTGGCCCTCAGCTCTTGCAGTCTCTTCTCTTCGGCCGCAATTTCCGCCTCTGCCTTTAGTCTCTCTTGTTCCCTGCGCTCCTGTTCCAAGATTCGTTTGCGCTCCTCCTTGAGTCTATACAAGTCAAACACCCGGAGCGCCGTCTCTCTCACTCGATCGTGTTCAGCTTGCGCCGCGGCCAGGGCATCGCGGTGACTCAATTCCGTATTTCGATCATCCAGGAGGAAGCTGGACACGTAGCCCCGGTCGGGACTCGAGAGTAGCTGACTTCTCCTCAGCGGCGAGGAATTTGTCATTGTGTTGGTTGTGGTGATGGCCGAGAAGGACGCGTGTTGTTACCGTGTCATCGGGAGGCGTTTGCAATTCTGCACTCGACAAGGATGATGCTCCTTGCCGTTTTCTAGGTTTTCGTAGCCCAATGGTGTTTTTCGATCGTGCGATCGGTGCTGCAAGGGAAGTTGTTGAGGACGTTGGCAATTCCTGGACCGTCGTTGAATGGAACCTTCTTCATGGGGGCAGGGACTGGCTGGCAGCTGGCAGCTGGCAGCGCACTCGATAAGTGGGTGGGTGATGTGGCGTGGATGTGGCGTGGATGGGGTACGTACCGCGCCAACCAGCGGTAATTCCCAGATTCGCCACTTGCAAACGAGTGGTTGGTCCGCCACAAAAACAAGCCCCGACCATGTAAGAAAAAGAATAGAGCTTGGATCATCATCGATGACAGGGGACTAAATAAGTTGAACTGGGAAATTCTTGAAATTCTGTAGGGTAGGGCAGCGATTGCATGTCGCAAAGCTTGACTTGTCTGAAGTCATTTGGCCTCATTTCCCTGGCCCCGGCCCTGCCCTGCACCAGCAACGATCAACGTCATGGCTGTTCCTCCCAATCATCAGGTACCCTTGTCACGTCAGGTTGAGTCTCCTTTGTAATTACGGACTAGATTGTTCGCATCACACATGATCCGGAAGTCTGAGATCTGGTAGATAGGTATCTATCTTGTCATTCGGTGGCAGCACAAAACAAGACGCCCCTATCTGCGCGGTCAGCTGATGCTCATTCACCCCTCTCCATGCCTCCTGAACCGACTCCCTCTTCATGCGCGCGTCTCCTTGCTGCATCATCGCATTACAGCCTTGCAAAGCCTCTGCTGTTTTGCACAAAGCGACAGAAATCTGTAAACAGATTGCTGTTGTCAACGAGAGGGAAGCCTGCCCATTTGGTCATGGTATTGACACTCCATCATAATTAATATGACCTCACAGTTCCCAGGCCCCCGGAAACTGAACCAGAACAGGGGTTGGAGATTATGTAGCCCAGCTGCACCAACTTCAAGTCAAACAAGTTTACGGATTAGTCGACCCCACCCCACCGAATCACCGAATGGGGCCAAACCTGGCGTGCCAGCGCCAATCAATCCACTTCTTCCACGTTGACGGTTGTCTCGTCTGCGCCGCTGTCACAAAAAGTCGTCAGACAATTCGATCGCTTTCCAACCTTGGTTCTCGACCGTAGTCATGGCGAAGCTTCACTGCTCAGGCGTCCGGTATCTGATGAGGTGGCTCCATGCGTGAGCAGAGGACCATAGAAGTACACGTAGACGGGATTTTCCGCAGTCCACCAGACCATGGAATAAGTAATTCTGGTGGCTGCTGCCCCGTTGCCCCCGTTGCCCCCCCCCAATGTCCCATTGCCCCCAGCCAGTTCTTCACGCCGCCAACAAGCCGGTCGAAGGGCCCCCTCCCAAAGGTACGTACCCAACCATTACCTGCACTCCGGTCCTCCGTCTCTTCCCATCGTGCACCGCCATCCTCTCTCCTCAGTCTCTTATCCAGAGCTGCGCTTTCCCCCTCTTTCTTCATCTCGTCCATCCCGTACCGCCTTCCTTTCTCCCTCATCATCACCACGGCACTGTTTGTTCTTTTGCACGCTCCTTGGCTCTGGTCGAGCTCGCTTTTGCAACCCAGCCGCAATCCCACCTTCCTTTTGGCAACCACGTGCATCACTTCACATCCGTACCAGCCTAAGCTCCAAGGGCCTCGCTTGCTACTGTCTCTAAAGCTACATGTAGCTTTCAGCCAATCTTGAAACAGCCGGCAGCCATCTATCTTGCGCAACCCATCGATCCTATAAACCCTCGACAGGAACAAAGACAATACACACCCGAATACCAAAAACCCCCTCTCCCTCCAGAGCTTGATTATCACACGCTTGCCGTCTTGCATCGCATCGACCGGCCGCACTCGACGTGCTTCCCAAATACTTTCATCGACCTGTGTGCTGTGCACCCCTGACTACGCATCATGGAGCAGCAACAGCAGCAACAGCCGCAGCAGCCGACTGCCGGTGTCCCTGGACCTACTGGAAGAAGGTTGCACATCGCTCATCGGCGAAGCCCTTCGGAGCTGACCCCATTGATGAGCATGTTTGCCAATCCTGGAAGTAAGTTGTTATTTATCTCGTTCAACGTCAAAGCCAAACTTGCCTTGGTCATTCATTACAAAGGACGTCTGTGTCTCGCTCCATGGCTTCCTCCGAACTCCCTCATCTCCCGTGTGTTCGACGTATGCTCGGAAAATGTCCACCATCAATCTTCACAACCCCTTGTTGTTTGTCCCGCGCTTCGATGATTCCAGATGACTAACTTCTCATTCTTCTTATTTTATTACTAGTGGAACAATTGGCTATCCAGCAGCAAATCGAGCTGTTGCAGCAGCAACAGCAGCAGATCCAGGCTACCCATCAGCAGTATGTCAACATGGGCATGATGCCTCCAGGTCAACCTCTTGGCCCTAACGGCGCATTCAATCCTTTACAGCCCATGGGCAACGCTTTCCAATTCCCCAACCAAATGGGACAGCAGAGCATGGCCCCTCCGAGCCAATCACATACACATCGCCGTAATCAGTCGGCAATGCCTAACATGGGCATGGGCCCTCCTCCTGCACCATCCTCTGGTGCCTCTGGATCTACCTTTGGCAACTTCGAAGCCCCCAGACCCAAAACCGAGAGAACACCGGTGGCCGTGGAGGTCGCGGAGGAGGCTCTGGTGGCGGCCATCAGCGACGTCATTCTCTTGCCTTGGCTGATGCTAAGAAGGCTGCCGAGATCGCACAGCAAAAGCGTACTACCAGCGGATTCCAGTTCCCTGGTCCTTCCGCGGCGGGCTTGGACAAGCCAGATGACGAAAACACTCCAGTCTCTGCATCTGCCAATTTCGACATTTCTATCGCCCAAGGCTCCAACAGGGGCCGCGGCGGACACGGACGAAGTCAAAGCATGGCTGTCAACAGCCGAGGGGGCTCTGGTCTACGTTCCAGTGCATTTAACACTGGGGGAGACAATGAGTCCCGCCGTGGAGGTGGTCATGCGCGGACCGGATCCAGGAACTTCGAGGGCAACTGGCGCAACCAGGCCCAAGGTCAAGATTCTCCCGGCAACGCCGGCCAAGCACCTTCCTTCCAGCCTGGACATAGATCCCGAGGCTCCATGAACCAGTCTGTATCGTCTATCGGCGCATTCCAGTATAACCCAAATCAGCAACCTCAGCTCATGCAGCTGCCAGGCCAGATGATGATGCCGCAAATGTATGGCCAGCAGCTGAACCCGATCCAGCTCAGCCAGTTGCAAGCTCTTCAAGCCGCTCAGATGAACGGTCAGCAGTTCCAGGGGCTTCAGACTTCGCAGCATGCTGGCCAGATGGGCGGCCAGCAGCAGCAGCAGCAGCAGCAGCAGAGAAAGACGCTGTTCACCCCATACCTACCACAGGCGTCTCTCCCAGCCCTTCTCGGTGACGGGCAGTTGGTCTCTGGTATTCTCCGAGTCAACAAGAAAAACCGAAGTGATGCCTACGTGACCACCCAAGATGGTCTCCTCGATGCTGACATATTCATCTGCGGTAGCAAAGACCGTAACCGTGCATTGGAGGGCGACCTCGTCGCCGTTGAGCTTTTGGACGTTGACGAAGTATGGTCTCAGAAGCGAGAGAAGGAAGAAAAGAAGAAACGCAAGGACATCACAGACACTCGCTCTGGCTCGACGAACCAGGGAAGCCAAAATTCCGGAAACAATGATGACAACAATCCTCCCGAGGGTGGCCTCCGACGACGTGGAAGTCTGCGCCAGCGACCCACGCAGAAAAAGAATGACGATGTCGAAGTTGAGGGCCAGAGTCTCCTGCTCGTCGAGGAGGAGGAAATCAGCGATGACGCAAAACCATTGTATGCCGGTCACGTTGTGGCAGTTGTCGAGCGTGTTGCCGGGCAAATGTTTTCTGGCACGCTGGGTCTGCTCCGTCCCAGCAGCCAGGCTACCAAGGAGAAGCAGGAGGCCGAGCGTGCCGCCCGTGATGGCTCCAACAATCGCCACCATGATGGCCGTCAACAAGAGAAGCCCAAAATTGTGTGGTTCAAGCCCACAGACAAACGTGTGCCGCTCATCGCCATTCCTACGGAACAGGCCCCTCGAGATTTTGTCGAGAAGCATCAAGATTACGCCGATCGCATCTTTGTCGCATGCATCAAGCGATGGCCCATCACTTCCCTGCACCCATTCGGTACCCTCGTTGAACAGCTTGGACGTATGGGCGATCTCAAGGTGGAGACAGACGCCTTGCTACGCGACAACAACTTCTCCTCTGATGAATTCTCCGATGCTGTTCTGCGCAGTGTAGGACTTCAAGACTGGTCTGTTGCCAAGGAGGAGGAAGCCGAAGTATCGTCACGTCGTGACTTGCGTGAAGAGAAAACCTTCACCGTTGACTTCAACGGAAGCGCCGAGCTTGGAAACGCTGTCCATGTCAAGTCCCGCCCCGATGGCAAGATTGAAGTTGGTATTCACGTGCCGGATGTTGCCCACTTTGTCAAGCCCAACTCGCTCGTCGACCGGGAGGCGAAGAAGCGCGGAACTTCTGTGCAACTCATCAATCGCTTCTGCGCCCTGCTCCCGGCCAAGCTCTCCAGTGAAGTGTGCTCTCTCGGACCCGACCAGGAACGTTTCACCGTCTCCGTCGTGTTCAACGTCAACCCCAACAATGGATCTGTGGCCGAGGGCGATAGCTGGGTTGGCAAGAGTATCATCAAGAGCTCGGGCAAGATTAGTCTGAAAGAAATTGATCAGGCCGTTGAAAACTCGGCAGATTACAGCAATGAGGCTGCTCCCGTCAAGACGATCCAGATCCTCCAGGCGATAGCACAGAAATTCCGCGAAGCGCGCTTGGGTACTGGAGGCGAGCCCATTGCTCCCTGCGCCTATTCCAGCAACTGGACGATGAGAACAATCCTGTGCAGGACAACATTTTCGATTCTACTCCAGCTCTGGAGCTGGTTGAAGAGTTGATGCACAAGGCCAATGCCTACGTTGCCCAGCGCCTGGCCGAGGGTTTGCCCGAAAAGGCGCTGCTCCGCCGCCAGGCCTCGCCTAGCCCACGTCGACTGCAGACGTTTGTTGAGCGGATGAATGCTCTTGGTTTTGACATTGATGCCTCTGGAAGCGGTGCTCTCCAGAACAGCTTGTTCAAGGTTGAAGATGCTGACCTTCGCAAGGGCATGGAGACGGCTGTACTCAAGGCCATGCACAGGGGCAAGTACTTCATCACGGGCAAGACGCCGAAGCAGCTGTGGCCACATTACTTCCTCAATCTCCCACTGTACACGCATTTCACCAGCCCCACCCGTCGATATGCCGACATCATTGTTCACCGTCAGCTGGAGGCCGTTCTATCGGACGGCAAGATTGAATTTGCCGACGACTTGGATGGTCTCGTCAAGACGGTAGAGGCCTGCAACACCAAGAAGGAATCGGCACAGAATGCGCAGGACCAGAGCATTCACATCGAGTCGTGCCGTACCATGGACAAGAAGCGACAGGAGGCCAATGGCGATCTCATCGCCGAGGGTATTGTCCTCTGCGTATACGAATCGGCATTCGACGTGCTCATTCCTGAATGGGGCTTCGAGAAGCGGGTGCACTGTGACCAGCTGCCCCTAAAAAGGCCGAATTCCGAAAGGAGAAGCGGGTACTTGAGCTCTACTGGGAAAAGGGCGTCCCCAGCTCTGCCTTTGTTCCTGAAGATGAGCGGCCCAAGGCCGCTGCATCGCAGAGAATGACCAACGCCATGGCAGCTGCTCGCCAGGCTGAGGCGGCTGAGAGAGCCAAGAAGGAGCGAGAGGAGGCTGCTCGCAAACAGACGGTGACAGGGACCATGTCTACAGATGATGTTGATGCCTTGTTTGACGACGACGACGAAGGCAACACGTCTGACATGACAGAAGCTATGGCTGGAGCATCTCTCGCGGAACGTCCTACTCAGAGCGTACCGGGATCGCCCGCTCGCTCTTCGTCAAATGCTGGCACCCTGCACCGAACCCGGTCTGACTCAAAGGTGCCCGTCACCGATGCGGCCGAGACGCGCTCGACTAACAGGGAGAAGTATTTGAATATGTTCAAGCTCAGGGAAGATGGCGGAGACTACATTCAGGATGTGACGGAAATGACTCGGGTACCTATCATTCTGAAGACGGACCTGAGCAAGAGCCCACCGTAAGTAAACATGTTGATTTTTGTTTGGAAAGAGTCATGTGTGTGACGTGTGACGTGAGATGGAGAAACTTGACGCTAATGCTACAATGAACAGATGCCTGACTATTCGATCGCTGAACCCATATGCTTTGTAATTTGCAGAACAAGGCCCAGTACGGGATACGACCTTGTCATCAGACTGAATCCAGAAAGCGGCGATGTGCGTCGGTCGGTGCGAGGCGGAAAAGAGATGGAGAGGCGCAACGCAATTGAAAGAGCTCGTGGAGCTTGGCTTCTTTTTCTCCTGGCAAAGGCTCCCTCAGCAGCCAATGATGTGTGTTGTACATGATATCATAAAGGTAGCAGATGCAAGTCATGGAGCGGACAGATGGCATCTAGAGACGAAAGGGGGAAAATGAGAAGTAGTGGCACGGCACGGTGGCGATACAGTTGAGAGACAAGGAAATGGAAGCAAGCCACGATTGATTATCTGCATACATGTTCTGTGCCATGAAAAAAGTCCATGTCGGTGAGAGGGCTCTTTACAATGGGTCTTGGAAGATGCAAATTGGGGAAAGTGGCAGCTAATGACTCTGTGTAGGCCAACTAGGTCACGTCACGTCAAGAAAAGCCGGTCACGGGCAGGTGGAAACGCGGCAAGAGGCACTGACTAACTGGGGGTGAAGTTGCCAAATCGAAGTGTGTCAGGACCGTTTCGGGCGGTGGACGGACCGGCGCCCACCGGCCAAGAGGCAGAGGGGGAGGGGCGACCCACACAAGTCGTGGCTTGCTTGCAACATGCAATGTCTGCCGGGTCGCGGCTTCGTCTGCATCTTGTCGCGTCGTTGAATGAAACAAATCAAACAAACCCAACCGGCGCAGAGAAGAGGACGGAGCCGGAAATGCCCTGGGGGCGCAGCGAATCAGGGCGCCGCGCCGCAGAACCAATTCCTCGAAATGGGGTTGAGCCCGCCTCGGCTGCTCGGACAGCCGCGCAGAGCATAATGGGGGTCGTTTTTGATACTCTTTCTGATGGAAATCGGGAGATGGAAAAATCAAAATTACGAGGGGCGGATGCGCCGCAAGAGAGATCTGGGAGATTTTGGGGGTAGTGAAAAAACTACTTTAGTCGCCCATCCCACTGGCACCCATTTCCTGTTTTCGCGCCTCTCTTTTTCCTTCATCCACCTCTCTCTCTGTCTGTCTCTCTCTTGGCATTTTTCTCCGCTCTTTTCCCTTCATTCTCTTGATTCTCTTGTTCCCATCACGACACAGCTGGCCTGCGTGATAACCATGATCAAGAATACAAGCACACCACTATTGTAATTTCATTTTGCGAATTCTTGTCAAGAACGAAGCCGTGCTGCTTGCTTTTTTTTTTTTTTTTTTTCTTCTCTCACCTATATCTCCATCCCGCGGGCTGGATCCGGAGGAAGACAGGAACCGCCATGATCAGAACGGGCTTGCTCAAAGCCGCTGCGCTGGCGTTGCTGGCGTGCGCGGCGACGGCGTTCCCCGTCCTCGAGGTGGCGGCGTTGAAGAGGCAGGCCGGTGGTGGTGGTGGTGGCGGTGCGAACGAGACGGCGGCGGCACCGGCGGCGGGCGGCGCACTGACTGATGCCGACATTCTGCAATTGTGAGAGCTTGCACTCCCCCTCTTCTTCCTCGTCATGCTCTTTCCCTCACCGGGCTTGGCCTGGCTAACCCGTGCATATTTTGCGTCAGCGCCCTCACGCTCGAGCACCTGGAAGAGGCCTTTTACCGCACGGGCTTCGCCAAGTTCCCCGACTCGGACTTTGAGGCGCTGGGGCTCAAGGCGGAGCAGGTGCGCGACCTCAAGCAGATTGGCAGGACGGAGCAGGAGCACGTCGTGTTCCTGCAGTCGGCGATCGCGCAGGCGGGCGTGCAGCCCGTGCAGCCGTGCGAGTACGACTTCCGCTTCACCGACGCCAAGGCCATGGCCACGACGGGCGCGCTGCTCGAGAACGTCGGCGTCTCGGCCTACCTCGGCGCCGCCAAGCTCATCCGGGACCCGGCCATCCTCACCGCCGCCGGGTCCATCCTCACCACCGAGTCGAGGCACCAGAGCTCCCTGCGCGTGCTGCTCGGCCAGGCCGCCGTCCCCCAGGCCTTTGACGCGCCCCTGGGCCCCAGGGCCGTCTTCTCCATGGCCGCCCCTTTATCCGCTCGTGCCCGCCCGGCTCCAACCTCGCCATCCAGCCCTTTCCGCCCCTGGCCATGATGGACCAGCAGCAGCCCGCCGCGCTGGCCGCCGGCTCCATGCTCAGGGTCAAGGCCGCCGCCGGTGGCCCCGCCACCCACTGCGCCTTCACCTCGGGCGGCGTCGTCCCCGGCGGCACCGCCTTCACCCGCTTCTCCGAGGCCGACGGCTGCCAGATCCCCCAGGGCGTCGCCGGCGTCACCTACCTGTCGCTGTCGAGGGCCGCCCCCGTCGACGGCGTGCTCAGGGACGAAGACACGGTCGCCGGCACCATGATTCTGGGGCTATAATATGAAACTTGTTCTTTTTTTTTTTTTTTTTTTTTCCCCTATTCCCATTTCTATTTCCTAATATACCATTCCACTGCTTCAATCAAGCCCACATGGGAAAAAAAACCCCAAACCTGAGGGTCTCCTGAAACAGGCGTGAAGCAATGCGCGTGTCAGGTTGAGGCAGAGAGTGACTTTTCAAACAAGCGCCCGAATCAGTCATGTATGTCATGGCTTTCCAGGTAGCATCGGGCATGGGAGTTGCGAGAGAGAGAGAAGCACGGACTTGAGGCGCCATCCTTCATGTACAAGAAACATTTCGTAGATATATCCATCGCCTTGACTATTGATTGACCTGGTATAATCGACTGCATTCATCTTTGCGCCCAGCCGGGCCATTCCTCCCCCACATGACTCCTGGTTTTGCCTCGTTCATTGCAGTCATGTTGGCCCCCATGTGGGCGTACACACCTCCTCGTCTCCTTTCTTGTGCACAAGCCATATACAATACACGCTCTCATCATCACGACCAAATTTGACCCAACAACCTACAGCCTGCACGTCCACGCTCGCATCCCCATGTCTGCTGCCACCAGCTACCACACACCTGCTGCTCCAGTCCACTCGCGCCATGCCCGATAATTGCTGTGCCTGTCCCGTCCCGCAAACCCTTCTCGTACAACCTGGGAATGAGCCCGCGAGCGAGTGGCTTACCTGTACTGTAATTCATGCCAAGTAACTGCTTCTGTCCAAGTGAATGGACTTGATATCCGAGAAGAGAAGGAGAAACGATAAAAACAAAGTCCTTACTTTGAGTGTATTCCTGTTTGCCCACCCGCATTCTTTTTGAGTCGCCTTTATAAAAACATGCCATTGCTGATACCTGCTGCTTGTCCGCCTGACTGGTTGAACGTGACGTGTACATCACATCACGCATTTCGCGGTCGGCGGGTTCAGAAAGGCCGGGCGTCCAAATATGCCTGAGCCTTGACCCACGCCGTTTTGTCTGCTTTGGGAGCTCATCAGCCGCCAGAGTCTGCACGCCTTGGTTGAGGGCATTCACAAAGTCGACACAGATTCCAAAGTCTTCGGTCAATGCTTCGGCAAACGGTACAAAGGTCTCGGGGAAGGCTTCAAGGCGCTTAGCCCGCTTTTCCTTGCTGTCCAAGACTTCATCCTCGTCGAAGAATGTACGAACAGCAATGCCAAGACCGATATCAGGCTCTGGCAAGAAGGGAAGTCTTTCAAAGGAAAAAAAAAAGAATAGAATTAGCTCCAAGTCGTGCCGAGAAGAAAAAGATGTGAGTCCAAGGAGTGCCTACCTCTGGTTAATGTCCAGGTAATCATCTCGCTCTCTCTTGCACTGCCCGTACATAAACATGGAGGCCACAATGGCCTCGACCAAGTCGCGGTCAGCCTCACGAACAGCCGTAGACAGAGAGCGAAATGCCAAAAGACTCTTGTTAAGAGGTCCAGTGTACCCGTACACTTGATGTCGCAGCTTGAGCAACGTAGCGCACTGGCTGATCAGTACCAAGCTCGACTTGTCTTCGTCGGTGCCGCGGCGAGGCAAACCGGCGATGCCTTCCTGATGCTTCGCTCCCAGTACGCCAAGTCTGATCAGTTCAAAAGCGAGCAAGGCTGCCTCGTCGAGCCCGGGAACATCGGGACGATTCTCGCTGGCATCCTTGAGCGCCAGCAGAGTCGTTGCCAGTGCGTTGCCCCATTTGGTCAAGGTATGCGAGTCATTGACGTAACCACGCAGGTGGAGGAATCGCCAGATGGCAACAGATGTCACCATTTCCATGCTGTCAATGCCCCTGATCTTGTTCCCCTTGGCCAGGGTCTTGGCCACGAAATCCAAATTCGCAAGGGCCAGGACCTCGAGGTAGATAGGACCAGCAAAGTCTGCTGGGAAAACGCTGCGCAAATCGCTCTCCTTGACATCCCAAGTGCCCACCAGCTGGGAAGGGGCTGGCTGCAGAGCACGATGGTTAATCGTGTACGAGAATTTGGAATCAAACCAGACGCGCATGGTGATATCCTTGTGACCGATGCCTCGGTGAACGCGGGGAATCATCAAGCCCAGGGCCTGCTCCTTGACCGGAACGAGTTTTTTGGTGACGAGGTTCTTGTACTCATCAGACACGACACCGTCCAGAGTTGGCTGCACGAGTATCTGACCGTGTGTTATACTGTTCAGATTCCGTGCACCAATCAGACCGGTGTTGAGATAGTGGAAGAGCTCTTCTGGTAGTTGAAGGCCGAGGTATTCGTGATTGTCCTTGGTAAGCTGATCAAAATCGTTTACGGTTACTTGACCCGTTTCCGAGATGTAGATGAAGTGGTGGATGGCCATGCGAGCCTTGCGGTACTTGTCCAGCCAGTTGGCGTCTTGGGCTTGCAGAATGTCGTTGAATGAATTGCAAGCGTTGGCCACACCTTTATCCGAAGTCCTCAAAATATTGACCGCATCGCCAATGGTGAAGCGGTTCGGATACATGGCGTTGTCCAGCAGAGGCGGGAATGTGGGCAGAAAGGAGGTACCTGTCATGAGCAAGGCGTCAATGAACATGGGCTCGGCCACGCTGAGGGCTCGCATAATCTTCTTTTTGAGATGGACGAAACCAGCTTTGCGTCCCAATCGAAGCTTCGAATAATAGAATCCCTGATCGGGTAGAGAAGGAGCTCTTGGGGTCCCATGACAGCGGAGCATTGGTCGGAATCGATTAGCTCAAAGTAGGCCAGCTTTTTCGGCATGTGTCAGAACGTTTCAACCATCTTTTCTCATATTGTGTGTTACGATTCAGATGGGTCCATCATACCTGAGCGCATGCGTTGTAGGGAGGTACCAGGAAATGCAGGCCTCGCCTTTTCAAGATTGCCTGCAGTAGAGGGTACAGGTTTTGGACAATGTAAGCGCCTAACAAAGATTTAGTGCTGACATCTTCTTCTTTCCTACTTGACTCGGGGGCAGGGAAGGGAGTTGCCAAAATTAGCACCTACCTGGATTGGCTCCGAACGTAGTGACGGCTTGTTCAGCTTCCGAACGCGAGTACAAATTCCATGCCTCGTCCGTCTTCTTGTTTGCTGCACGCCTGCGCTCTAGACCGACCTCATCCTGTCCCGTCATGGACTGTCCATCGAAAATAAAAAAGGGCACGACGCGGCTTCTTTCCCACGAATCCAGGTTCTGGTTGATATGTGCCTGGATGCCTGTCAAACCGCCGAGAGCCGAGAGAAGGGGTTCGTGGGCGGGAGGGTGTCGAGCAGCTGGCTCAAGTAGTACGTCGCATCAACGGCGATGGAACAATCTTCGAGCTCAGAAACATCGTGGGAACTAGAAATCGATGGGGGTCAGTATCTTGACGTCTGGCTTCGCCAAATCGTGTTCGCGAAGGGGTGGGCAGGAGAGGTGGACGAATTTTCGGGTCGTCGGCTAGGCCATAAACATACGTTGCCTGGGCATAGATGTACGAATCCTCGATGATAACTATTGAATTTGAATCAAGTCAGCTTCTCGATCACGACTGCAACAAGATTTACAGCGTATTTCGGGGTAATCTGAATGTCGGTGTAGCCGTTGACAAGCTGTTGGCCAAGCATCGCAAGGAAACACGTAGGTGGGAGGGACCTGACGAGCTTAACGAAGCAAATGTGAGCCGCGACGCAGCTTGTGCCATTCTTCCTGGAGCCCAGACAGCCAACCTCGTTGTGCAGAGGGCGCAAGCAGCATGACGACTCCATCAATCACCAAAAAGTGCGCATGCAGCTGGTTTTCCCCACAAGACTTGCGAGTGCCCATCAGGCAGGGAAAGGGCCGGGGCAATAGAACAAGAGGCTTTACTCACACGGCATGCTGCGCAAGACCGATGGCGACAGAAGCGCCCGCGTTCGAAGAAAGGAAAATCGCTCGCCGAATCGCAGGGCTCCTGATCAGGAGACAAGAGGTTGCGCCGGCGTCGTTGTCGAGTCGAGAAGTGGTCGTCGGGTTGAATCGAGTTGTGGGTTTCAGAGGAGAGAGCAGGACAAGCAGGGACAAAGGCGCTTGCCCCAGTAGAAAAGACGAACAGAACAAGGCTCAGCTTCGTTTGTGGCGCCAGAGCTCTGCCGTAGCTAATTTGACTTGAGCTTTGACTCTGCCTCTGCCTCTGCCTCTGCCTCTGTCTCTGTCTCTGTCTTTGTCTCAGCCGCGCATGGATGTGGTCGGGAAGAAAGTCAAAGGTTGTGAGTTGTGCAGGTTGAGACGCAGGTGGAAGCGACTCGGAGGTGGAGGTCTTGGAGGAAGGAACAGCACGGCAGGGGAAGATGCAAGATGCCTTGGGCTGGAGCTACTTGCTCAAGTTATCCAGCTGGGCCACAAGTGTCAGCCGCCACAAGTTTCCAGCCACACATGGAGGGGTCCGGCTCACACAAAGTCCAAAAATCCCCACCCCCACCCGCTCCCCTCAACCTCACTCATCGTGAACCCCCCCCAATCGCACATCCCAACAGCACCATAAGCCCACCAATGTCATCCCCACCAGCAGACCTCCCCATCATCGACCTCTCCAGCACCCAGCCAGACATCGCCAAACAGCTCGTCGACGCCGCCACAGAACATGGCTTCATCTACATCCGCAACCAGGGGCACGACATCCCCTTCGCCAGCGTAGACGAGGCCTTCGCACTGGTACATACTACACCCTCCTCCAGCCCTCAAGAACAGCAGCCAGTCTCATGACACTAATTCCACCTGTGCGTAAAACGACAGTCCAAGAAACTACTGGCCGCCCCGCTGAAAGAGAAGCAAGCGTGCTCGATTCAGACGAACAACCGCGGCTGGACGAGCTTGCATGCCGAGACGCTGGATCCCAAGAACCAGAAGGTGCGGATTGCTTCTCTCCCTCCCTCCCACCTCACTTACAAAGTTACAACATGAGAAAGTATGCCTCCTAACGCGGCTCCCACTAGGTCGGGGACTTGAAAGAGTAAGAATATGTGGAAACTAAGCTAGAGTATACAGGCCCGTGAATAACACCAGCAAAGGGCCTTCAACTTCGGCGAATTCATCGACCACAAAGCCCAGCAGCCCATGCCACCCATCATTGCCGCCGACGAGGCGAGGCTCTCCGCTTTCGCTAACCTCTGCCGGGCGCTGTGCCTCAAGATCCTGACTCTTCTGGGCGAGGGCCTCCAGGTACGTTTCTGACGCGCTCTCTCTCTTCGCCCAACCTCACCTCGACAACAGGTCGACACATTCTTCTCCTCGGCCCACTTCCAGTCCCAATCTGGCTCCGGCAGCATCCTCCGATTCCTGCGCTATCCTCCTCCCTCGACGACCGCCCACTCCCCCAGCGAAATCCGCGCGGGCGCCCACTCCGACTACGGCTCCATCACGCTGCTGTTCCGCCTCAGGGGCCAAGCCGGTCTTGAAATCCTCAAAAAGGACAACACGTGGGCTCCTGTGCCCGTTGTGCCGCCTGGGACGGAAAATGACCCCAGCCCCTATTTTAATCAACATTGGTGATTTGCTATCGTATTGGACGAACGGGCTGTTTCGGAGTACAGTCCATAGGGTGGTGTTTCCTACGGGCGAGGACGGGGCTTCCAATAGCGTGCCAGGGGAGGCGAGTGCTCAGCCTCGATACTCGATTGCGTATTTCTGTCATCCCATGGAAACTGCCTTGCTGGAGCCGGTGCCGAGTGATAGGGTCAAGGCGTTTGTGCCACAGGAGGGACTGCACGATGCGAACCCGTATGCGCAGAGGAAGAAGGTATTGACCGCGGGAGAGCACTTGCTGATGAGGCTCAAGGAGAGTTATGGGACCTTGTACGATGAGAAAAAGGCATAGGCAGGTACGGGATTCGGACCAACAGCCGTGGCGCTGAAAGATGCCATGTACCGTGTAGAATCATGGTCTATTCATATGGTGTACCCAACTACACAATCCCACAATACCAACGCCGCCAGGGATCTTGAAACCCATCATAGTACTTGTCCTTGGTATTGGTATCCTCCATTACCTTGAGATGCCCGAGCATACGCCAATCATACACGGCTATCCAGCCGCGCGTCTTTCCGGGCAACTCTCTGCGAGCCAGCTCCACAGATGCGAGGACTTTTTCGTCTCGCCCCCCTCTCCACCGTATCAACGAGGATGATGATGCTTGGAGACTTGTTGCCCAATGTAGCCCCGAAATTGTTTGCTTCAAGCCACTCGCTCATGTCGGCCGCAGTCTTTGCCACACCGTGTTCTTCCAAAAGGGCTGCTCTTTCTGCGGATTCTGCGAGAGCCGACGAAGCAAGTAGCACGGTGGAACCAAACATGTGACATTTGTCGCCGGCAAATGCGCACTCTTCTCTGCTCGCCTGCTTCGTTGGATTTGTCCCCTGCGTCGGCTGAGATGACTCCTCCTCCTCCGAGCGAGACGAGATGGTTCTCTGGGCGCGGTGCAAAGCATGCTCCGAGGGCATCCCCTGTGAATCATGATTCCCCCGCGTCTCTGGAACAGCAGATGATACGGCGACGGCGGGCTGTTCCCCGCCCACAGTGCCGGCGAATGACGAGCGAGCAGGGGTCGTATCTCGTGATGCGCTCCCGTCAGAATGTTGCAAGGGCTTCCGGGGCGTCTTGGTCGCTGCCGCCGCCGGCGAGCGAGCCACGGTGTGACTCGGAGCACGGCGTTTGAGACTCGGAGACGCAGCCTGGGGGGGATCCGCAAGGGATTTTCGCTTCCCGTCGCTGGCGCCGTGCGGCGTCTCTTGACCACCACTCGGATCCGGCTCCGGCTCCGGCTCCGGCGGTGATGATGTCGGCGGCGTGGGAAGCGATGCCGCGGATACGCTCACCGGTGGCCGGCCTCCCGAATTCGTCCTGCCCTTCCCCGGGCCTTTGGATCGACCCCACGCGGGCGAGAGCGATGTCCTTGGGCTTGGCGGCGAAGGAGTAGGCATGGTCGTGGTAGTCGATTGGCTGAGGGCATCGACTGCCAGTCCCCTGGGGTCGGCTCCCTCGAGTTTCGCTATCCACTGGAGATTTTCTTGACTATCCCCCAGGTCAGGCGTTGCCCTTGCCTTTCTAGCCATCTCCTGTAATTCTTCAAACGTGACCGAGTCGGAAAAGTCCCTGTCAAAGTGGATTTTCGACACGACGGGGAATCGCGGTGTCCAGAAGCCCATGTTTCCTGGCTTGTCGAAGCTGAAACATCTCAGATCGAATACTGGAGGGCTCGGGAAGGCTACGGTCAAGGGGGCATCGGCCTCGATGACTTTCGGAACGCGCAACTTGGTCATGGTATTCAAGGCCAAAGGAACGGACACGGGGTTGCCGTGTACTATAAACATTTTGAGAAGCGGCTCCGTGATTCCGACAGCGCTGACCACTGTGAACTCTGGCGTGGCACCCCAGCGCTTGACTTCCTCCTTATTGTTGAGGCACCCCAAGTAGAAAACAGTCCATCTCAGATTGGCAATTTTGTAACATCTCGCTTTGGTAGGATTGAACCCGGCCCCGACTACAGCAAAGTCCCCAACGTCGCCAAAAGTACCAATGTACTCCTTCTTGAGCTTGATACAATGGCCAGAACTCTGCCCTTTGCGTTTGTAAAAGTCGAAATAAGGCTCGTCAGGTTTCAACACTAAACCTTCCCCTTTGGCAGCGATGACTCTAGCAAATGCCTTGCGGAGCTCGGAGGCTCCCGTTGGACGATGGAAATCCACCAATGTTCGCTTTACCAGCTCCGCTCGGCCCCTCTCGCAGCGTATTGTCTTTTCCAGGATTCGAAATCGTTCAGAATGGCGAACGTCCAGTAGAGATCGTTGATCCAGGAATAATATGTCATAGTACACTATCATTAGATTCTCGCAAGACCGTGGCCTTCTCTCGTTAGTGTGCGTCTGTCAGGAGTTTTTTTTTTATAAAGGACATACGGTGAATCCAGATCCACATCCATGAGCCGGCCTCGTCTAGCCACGTGGTTGCGTATTTTGTGAAAAGGCATGATCTTGTTCTCCTGGACGGTGTCAGCGGCAATGGCAGTAAGCTGAAGAATGTACGACACCCACCACGTCATCATGCAAGACGAGTTCTCCTTCGAGAATACACCCCTGGCGAACGGTGCAATCCGAACGACCATATCTGATCGAGTCGGTAATGATCCTGCTCCTTGTCAGCTGCAGCTGAAGATGGCACGGCAACGGGATATCCTCACCCATTTAGTTTATGTCGGTCCTCAGTGCTGTCTTTTCCACTTTTGGAAAATATCTGGATTTGGAGCTTTCCATTCAATACGCTGACGTGGATTTGGCAGTACTCCCCATCTATTTTATCTTCGACACTCATTCGGCCATGTCCCATATCGAGGCAGTGTTTAATGCTCCGCCCTTTGAACCAGTTTTGTCTGCCTACTTTGATACCAAGCTTGGGCTCGACCGAAGCAAGAATCTTCTCCCATGGTACAGCAGATCTTGCAGAGTCGGTCGCCATTCCACTCCTGAGAGCCTGTAGCGTTTTGATCGCCGTCGCGAAATCATCTCGTACTTTCAGAACAAGCGGCAAATTTGAGTCACAACATTTGTAAATCAGCTCAGAATCTAGGATGAGTGGCTTATAGTCTTTCAAAACAAGTCTTGTGAACCACTTGGCCTCACGAGCCGAAAGCCTTCGATATACATCTTGCAGGTCATTTCTGCCTCGAGAAGTGGTCGAGACGGCCCGGTGTGAGCGAATAGACGGAGAGCTCCAAATTATCCCGGAGGCTATATCGTGTAGCACCTCGTCGATTTCTTCTACGGTAATCTGATGATGTTCACTATGTGAAGGATTTGGCTGCAAAGTAATGAGCTTTTTCTTTTTTCTTTTTCACAGCAAGAATGGACTGAAACAGGAGACCAACCGTGGCAGTGAGGATCCGCTCCACACATTCAGCAAGATCGACGCGCTGGTCAGGTTGCTTATACAAGCCGAGTTCAACGAGCCGAGAGGCCCCCAGCATCAGGGCCTTGCCAATGACCTTTTCGAGTGTTGGGGTTTTGATGCAATACACGCGATCTGTCCGCTTCTCGGGGAGCAAGGTTGAAAGCAGGGCAGCAAGGTCGGTGCCGTATGAATCTATGCAGGTTCGATTTTGAGTAAACCATTTGGTAATAGCCTTTGTGTTCGGTTTCTTTGCTTTGTATAGCTGTTGGCAGTCGTCTAGCAAGTCGCAGACTAAGGCAAAGGGAATAGGCATTGCAATGTGAGGGAGGCCGAATCCAACAAACCCAAACTATTTGTATTCAAGATGAAGTTGAGAATAAATAGTGAAACAAAGCGAAAAAAGTGAAAAAAGTGAAGGAGCTTAGCTTTCGCAAGGCATTTGCAGTTCCCCGACGTCTTCCAGATTTGAAGGCGGGGACGGCATCAACCACGCGCAACCGAGGGCCTAGTAGTGATGCGCAGGCAACAGAAGCTCGCAGCAAGCGATCGTGCGGCCAGCGCAAGGCAAGACGATTTACGTCTCCATTAGACGCCTCGATTCATGGTGTCGCGAAACCAGAGGGCGGTACGGAGTATTGGGGAGAAATCGCGTCGGTGTCCCTCGACCCATGTTAAAAGCGGAGCCCACTGTCAGCCCTGACAACGCGACTTTGACGGGATGTCACATGATGTCACATGATGTCGACGGTTCGGAGAGTTGACCTAAGCTTCACGTTCGATTCATTCACCGCGGTCTTTGGCATCCGAAGAGCGAAAAATCTGCATATATGGAAAAGTCAGCTACTGTCGCGCTCCGCAAAAGGTACACACCCGAGATGTTGATTGCCTCGTGTGTGTTCCTCATGTTCTTCATCATGAGCCGCTCCGTTCTGCCATTCAACCAGATGGAAGTCAGTCTGGCCCACATGAAAGTGATTGGCCGCCTAATTTCAGGGGAAATTGGGAGTTCCTGCAGACTCCTGACAGGTTCGGCTCTGGACCAGGTACGACCAGGCACCTACCTCCCTTGCTCTGTGCTAACACGTTCACAGGCCCAATCATTGGCCGCGCTTTCAGGGACTGCCAGGGACTGCCTTGGCTATGACGCTCCACTGTGCCACTGTATCCGCTGGTTGTCGTGGTAATAACTTATAAACGGAGAACGGCGGGTCAAGGTAGTTTCAGGCGTCTGTCTGGTGCTGTCTGGTGGTGGTAAACAAAGCACAATGACAGTTGCTGACGCCGCCGCGCATTGACGAAAACCACATGCACGCTCCGATGCATTCTCGCATGAAGGAAGGACATGATAACGGCTTCCCAACTGGCGCGTCGTGCGTGGCACATTCCGTTGCGACATGGACGGGGACCAAATCCAAATGCATCATGATAAATAAGTTTCATAACTACATCAACTATCCTCCCCCTTCTCTGCCCCGTCCCATCGCACTTGCTCGTCTTCGTCCCATCGTCCCATGTTTGTCCGAGACAAACCCGCCCTCTCGTGCGTTTCAAACAAGGTCCGCGACCGAGACACGAGGCCGCTGCATTTTCTCAGACACGTCCTGGGCGATGCAGCCAAACGACGGCCTGTGATCTTGCTCTTGCTGTTGTCCCGCCAGAGCCGCCAGAGCGAGAAACCTCGTTTCGCTTGCCAGCACTGACAGGCTCCGCGCAATTTGATCCCAGATTGCCATCCGTCCAATGGCCTGTGGTGAGGAGAAACGCGCCCACCGTCAAGGAACAAGCCCCCGGTACCATCCCAATAAGGTTGGCTGCTATCGGTTCCATCGCCGAGGATCTGTCTGCCGGTCGAATTGGATGGGTTGCGTTGCTTGGACTTGTTCTCCTGTTCTCGCTTGGTCCGCCCTTCCCCTTCCCTAGCCCGTAATGAGAAGCGAAGCCGACCGACATTGGCTCAGTTGCTCTTCTCTTTTCCGTACACACGTTCCCTCATGACTATCAGACTTCATCTTCCCTTTTGCGCTCTCGACCGCGGCTACGCTCTCTTCGACGAATATCGCCATCTAACCCAGGGTCAACTGTTCAACGTGCTTTCTCCACGGGTCGCTGCTGCTGGTGCCCTTGTCCAACAACGCAGACACCACCACCACCATCAACACCACTGCCGCGCTGCGTCCACTGCGGCTTCCTCGACCAAGCACCGGAGGAGACCCCAGCACCAGCACCAGCACCAGCACCAGCACCAGCACCAATCCTACCACTACCAAACCCACCACCGCCCCCGTCACTCGTTTTCAAAAATCACCAAAAAACTGCCCGTCATGGCCTCACATCACGAAATCCGCCGCCGTTCCTCAGCTGCCGATCGCACCACCGTTGAGTCCTCGGTATTTGCAATTACAAGCACATTGATTCCCCCAGACAAGCCATCACCACCCACGACAACGGCTCCCGACAGCACAGACTACAACCACGATGTCACCACGCGAAGCAGGCAGAAACTGAACCGGCTTTCCGGCAGCGATGCGAGAACCATGCCTCCTCCACCACTTCCAGCAGAACACAGTACTACCCCGTCGTCGTCGTTGGCACGCCACTCGCGCTCGGATTCTGCCGCGCGAATTCCCAACAGACTCTCACTCACTTTACCAATTGCGCTGCCAAATAGCGACCCTTCGAGACCCATGCCATCCGCATCTGCGTCAACACCATCCTCAGTGCCTCCAACGCCCCAAGATGGTTCTGCCATGCCATCGCCCTCCAACGTGAATGAGTTCATAATAGCAATCGCCGCAAAGGAGCGCAAGGTGATGGAGTTGAAGGAGGAGTTGGCACGAGAGGAGACGGAACTCGCACTCCTCAAGAAGCGGTTCTCTCCCACGGACGCATTACATCAGAGAGGAGGCGCTACCCAGCTGGAGTTCGGCGGCAGCAGAACTGCTACCCCAACTGCTACTGAGCCCGATGCCCTTTCGCCCAGACGAAGCGTTGATCTCGATCGCAGGGCCCAATTCCTCCAGAACCAGGGCACTCCTACCCAGAGTAGAAGGCGTGTCATGCGGGGTGGACATACACGCACGCTCTCCTTGCTCTCGCCGGCGAGAGCGACCTCTGAGTTCTCCATCCTGGACGAGCACACCGCCACCGCTACCGAGGATGCTCGATTCCCTTTGGCGGCAAACCGGACACTTGATCATGCTTCCAATCCAGCGTTGCTAAAGAGGGCATCCTGGCAGCCTCGATCTCTGCAAGACTCGCCCGTCGTCCCTCAGATCGTGGCAGACTTCAAGCTCGGATTGAGAGCGTTTGTGGAAGACATCCGACAAATCACCATTGGCGACGAACCGATCAGTGGCCAATCCTCGCAACCCAGCCTCCATGCCGGCCACTACCGCAGCGGATCCCTCGGCCAAGGCGTTCACACATATCTGGGCCGATCCAGATCTGGCCAACAACGAGGGAGCTCGTCATCCGAAACCCCTTCCTCCACGGCGCCGCCAACGCCAATTAGCAAACGAAGGGACGCGCCCCTCGAAAAGCCCAAGCCGGCCAAAAGTAAGCACTTTTCATGGACTCCGTTGGGCTTTGACTCCATGGACGACACGGACTGGGCGAATTGGGAGTCGCCCGTGCCGGTCAAGAGCACCCGATGGAGCGGTTCCACAATCCATAGCGGTGTCATGGACGACATCCATTGTATTCCCGAAAATGCCGAGGAAGTGACTAATTTAACTCCCATGTATGTCTCTGTCCTATTTTCTAGGGAAAAAAAGACTTACTTCTATTCTTTCCATCAGAAGAGCTAACAAGGTCCCCCCTTAGAAAAACCAAAGCCACCGTCGAAACACCAAAAGTCTCCCCAAACAAGCTCGAAGATCTCCTCCCAAACGTGGTCAATCGGCTATCGCCGAGCAATATCAAACGCACTGCCAACAACCTCCTCGACGAGTGGGAAAAATCCCTGATGGCCCCTTCCGAGGCGGAGGTGGCCAACAAGGAAAACACTGCAACATGAATGACTTTGTGCAACTACGAATACAACAACAGCCTCTGCAAAACATGCGGCAGCTGACGAATCTTGGCATATGTAAATATTTACAGCGCATGACAGCGCAGAGCAGCGGCAAGCACGTGAGCTATAGACAGCGACTCCATCTTTTACTTTGTTTCTTCAAGATGGCCATGGGCATCATGTCGGCCGAGGCGGCCAGACGAATTTCCGCGGAAAACATGGGCTTACTACAACTTGTATTGTTGGCAAGGGCGATGAGCGAGGTAGGGGGTATTTGCGGGGGAGCAGATGGCGGCAGACATGTAGACCTGGACGGGGGTCGCGGGATGGATATTTTGTGCTGTTTGGGAAGAGGTATAAGTTTGAGTAGGCATGGTTGTGGCAAAGGGGGTGGGTCCCTTTTGTTTTGTCTAAAAGTAGATGACGATATGGTGTAATGTGATATGATTGAATAGTCAAAATCGACCTGCTTCAGCAGTCCATGTTCTGTCATGTCATGTTGCGACGCTGGTGGGGGCTGGAGGTCGGAACGTCTTGGCGGCGGCGTGATTTGATCTGATTTGATTTGATAGGCCGGGAGGGGACGGCGCTGAAGGACAACTCGTTTGGGATGAAGGAGCTGAGATTTGTGACGTGTTGCGGTGGCGTGCGACGTGTCCGTCGCATTCGCATTCGCAGGCCGGCTCGCCAGGGGGCACGGAAGCGAATGCGAAGGGTTCGTTCCGGGGTCATGTATCGGTTCCCGACCTTTTTCCATCCATCGACAAAGCATGGCGCGCGGCACTGGTGGCACAGGGTTGATTTGGGGTCGATTCGGGAACTTTGTGGTCGTTGGTTTAGGGTCGGTCATGTACATAAAGGGCTGTTTGGTCCGTCTTCGCGCTGCGATTCACAGACTCGACTTCTCGGGGTGATCTGATTCACAGACCGGACCTGTCTCGACTTCTCGAGGTAATCTGATTCACAGACCCGGGCCCTCGAACCACGTATATAATCACACTTTTCTGTCCAATCCCCCCTTTCTACACCCAGTTCCCTCCCAAACCTCTTTTACTCTCTCTCTCTCTCTCTCTCTCTCTCTCTCTCCTTTCTTCTCTCCAGCCTTGACCGTCGTCATGGCCCGCGACTTCTTCACACCCAAGCTCGCGCCGGTCGACGAGCCAAAGCCCGGCAAGGCGATCAGCACAACGACGGTACGATGCCATCCATTTTGCAAACTTTGAGACGATCAAGCCCCCGTGTTTTGAAAAGAAGGGGAAAAAAACCCCCGACTGACGCCCATGGCGAACAATATACAGCTCTTCCTCAAATCCATCCTCGCCCAGCGCCGCAAGTGCCTGCTCGTCGCGGCGGTGCAGCTCGGCATCACGACCCTCTTCCCGGGCCGCTTCGCCGTGGTGCCGCCCGCCGTGCTGGCCCTCGTCGCGCTCACGGCCCACGTGGTCGACAAGTTCACGCCGTCCGTGTCGCCGCCCGCGCACATGCTCTCCGTGGTGCCGGGCCGGGCGACCGCGATGCTCCCCGGCCGAGACGGCGCCTTCGGGTCCGCCGCCCCGTCGTCGCGGTGCCCCGTCGTCGTCTTCAACCTCGGCGTGCAGTTCAACCACCCGCGCGGCCTGCTGGCGCCGCACGCGAGGGACCTGGCCGGCAAGTTCGCCGACATGAACCGCGACCTGCTCGCACGCCGGGACGAGCTCGGCCTCCTGAGCATCACGAACTGGAACGGCGCCGGGGCGCAGCCGGCCAGCGGCGCCGACGGCAACACCATGCTCATGAGCTACTACTTCAGAGACGTCGAGAGCATCCACCGCTTCGCGCACGAGGATATGCACAGGGCCGCGTGGGACTGGTACAACTCGGTCAAGCCGCACCACATTGGCATCTTCCACGAGACGTTTGCGGTTCCTGCGCACGGGTACGAGACCATCTACGTGAACTGCAGGCCGCTCTTGCTCGGCGCGGGCTTGGTCAAGACGCAGGACGGGGACGAGACGGCGTGGCGGAACGTCTTGGTCAGTTCGGACCACGTTGGTCTGAGGAGTCAGTGGCAGAGGCTGAACCGGGATGTGAACGGGGTGGCGATTAGGGAGGACCAGCAGTAAGCAGTATGCAGTAAGCAAGTACATGATACATGATCCGTAGATGCATCACATTATGCGAATACGGCCATTCGCATCGTCATGCCCCCCTCTCTCTCTCAAACACGCAATAGTACAATGTTAGTCGCCATGCCGCTCTGCCCAGACAGCCTCACGCGACCATTGCTCAAAGTCCACGTCCCGCTGCCCCAGACCACGGCCTCTCTGCTCTTCACCACGACGCCCTCGGGCAGCGAAACAGAAACCTCGCCGTCAATGGCATCCTGCCCCGCGTTCACGACCGAGACGAGCACCCTCCCTCGCCCATCCAGCACGCCGCATCAACGGCAGCCTCGTCGGCCCCTGCTGCCCCTTCTGCCACCACGCGCACCGCCCTCGCCCTCGCCGTGACCACGAGGTCGCGGACGGGATCCTTCGACACCGCCGCGCCGAACCTGCCCATGACCCTGCCGAGAGAGTCACTGTACGGCCAAACCCACGCGGCAATCGCCTTGGCGCCGTGGTGAAGAGCCAGCGCAACCATGGCCACCTCCTCCTCGTCCGTGGGGTCCCTGAGCCAGTAGCCCTCCCCGTGGAACGCCTGCGGGTTGTGAGCCTTGGTCTTGGGCCACAGGCCCAGCCATTGCTCGTGCCGCGCCAGGCCGTCCAGCCGGGCGGACACGTCCTGCACGCCGCCCCGGCAGTTGTCGCAGCCGCAGTCGCCGTAGGTGGCGTTGCAGGCGGTGCCCCATTTGCTAAAGGTGCCGTTGATGGCGATGGGGTACGCGTCCTCCATGATGAGGTCCGCGCCGGCCGTGTACTCCCTGAAGTGGAAGTCCTGGCAGTTGAGGGTGACGGAGACGGGGTGGTAGGGGTCGAGTTGGCGGATCGCGTCGCGGGCCTGCGGGAGGAGGTCGAAGGGGTCTTGGTGGCCGTCTGGTCTAACCGGGCTGTTGTCAGTCTTCTGCCTCTGCGTGGAAAATCGGAGAACCGTGGGGAAATAAATACTCATCGGCGCCCCAATACGAATACAGCCCATCAAAGTCCCGAATCTCGGAAACCTGCTCCCGCACGGCCGACAAGTTCTTATACGACCCCCTCAAGTCATACATGTACCGCAGTCCCAAGCCATCCATGTACGAATACACACCCTCGAGTCCTGCACCGTCGTCAACGACACCATACTGTTCATCCCCAGCTCCCGGTACGCCTTCACCTTGCTCGCATAGTCCCTGTCGCAGAGGAACCTGTCACAGGAGGCATAGTAACCGATCGGCAGAAACGGCTCAAACACGCCGCCCGTCGCCGCACCGCGGAACAGGATCCCCCGTGCAGGTTGTCCAGCTTCGTCACGCTGCCCGTCTTCTTCTCGGGCAGGAAGACGACCTCGCTGGTGGCGGTGACGTTGCTGGCCCCGTCGGGGGTGGCCCCGAAGAGGACCACCTGGTACGATTCGAACCTGGGCCTGAGCCGCGTCAGGTCGAAGGCGAACAGGGACCCGGCGGTGCCGACATTGACGCGCCCGGAGACGAGGATGTCGTTGTTAGAGACGACTTTGATGGTGAAGACGACGGGGGCGGGGACGGCTCGGTGAGCCGCGGCCATTTCTGGCCGTACCATCTAGAGAGGTTAGCGTTGATGATGAAGTCGGCTTGCTTCTCGCTCTCGAGGTAGATGCTGTATCTGGGCTTGAACTGAATGTTCAGGGCTGGGCCGTCGGGGAGAGGTGCTGGCTCGACGGTCTGTCCGCCCGGCTCGAAACTGGGATATCTGTTTGATGGGCATGAGTACTTGCTTGGTTCAAGATGGGGGTTGGGCTGGTCAGGACTCAGGACTCAGGAGTGGCAGGCAGGTCTTACTGCGGCTGGTACGCCTTGCCGCACCATCGCGGCCATTCCGGATGGTTGCCCGTTCCCTGAGCGGCCGCGAGGCTGATGAGCAGCGTGAGGGCGGTGATGAAGCCCATGATGGAGGATGTGGATGTGTATATGGATGTGGAAGGAAGGGCGAAAGAGACAGAAAGCCGGACGTGCAGGAAATCGCAAAGGGAGCGGGCGGTG
The DNA here is from genome assembly GCA_021950295.1 of Epichloe scottii. Taxonomy (NCBI): domain Eukaryota; kingdom Fungi; phylum Ascomycota; class Sordariomycetes; order Hypocreales; family Clavicipitaceae; genus Epichloe; species Epichloe scottii. The sequence continues at coordinate 2,746,855 of CP083247.1, read as the reverse complement.
GGTGCGACATTTCAGTCCATATCAGTCGTCGAGATCGGGCACGTCGGCTGGATAAATTGCATTGCGTTGCTCCGTAGGAGTATAACAATCTACATGCCACCTCATGCCACCTCACGCCACCTCGGGTGCGGGGGAGGCGGCGACTCTTACACTGGGTGGATGTAGTGTAGCTTGTAGCTTCCATCTACGGAGAATTCGAGTCTTGGGCCGCGGAAGCTTTCGTCTATGCAATATCGATTCTCCATCAATGCTTCTGCTCTACAGGCCCAGGGCACGGCCATCCGACGATGCAATGCATCCCATGGGTATGCCGGCAATCATGACCTATTGGTCGAGTCAAGTCCCTGCTTGGAAAGGGTTGGAAAGGGTTGGGAGTTTTAACATGAACAATTATCAACAAGTACGGAGTTCTACGCGTCGCATGGTGTGATGATGTGGCCATTGGAAAGGATTCCAACCAAGCTGGAATGGACAAGCTGGCGAGGCGGGTGGAGCTCCTGCCTCATCTGATGTTTGTTGTGGCAGTGTCGACGAATCACAGCGAGTTCCAGGGATAGCGCAGCCTCCCTGACAAAGATGACAAAGAAAGAGCACTCGCTGGCTTGCACTGCCCTCCAGCTGTTTGGAATTGCCAAGCCTCTAGCGTCATCTCCTTCCATATTGTGGAGTCACGTCAGCAAGGGTCTGTATCCAATTAGATGAAAGTGGATTAGAAGTACATAAGTTTATGTGTAAATTAGCTTACGATAGTTGTATTGACAATTTTCCTAGCGATAGGCCCCACAAGGTAAAAGAAGACCAAGGAGATGGCGCACAGTTCCTTCGGCCAATATCCGTACGGGTCAGGGGCAGAGCGCCATTAAGACGTTGACAAGACGCGGAATACCCTCGGTAGTAGCACAGATTACAGATTACTCGGTACGTACGGGGTGCTGGGCATTCTATTCCTACAATCCCCGTTGTTGAAACCCGCCAGCGTAGAAACAGGGCATGTTGCATTGTTTTTTCTCGCACCAGCTGCAACGTGAGACCTTGCCGCCCGCCAAATCTGTTTCAGGCAGCCCATGACACCAGACCAGACTCGATTCTGATGAGCGTTGCTCACACAGTGGGATGCGATGCGATGCGATGCGATGCGATGCGAGCAGAAATCAATCCAGGACAGTATCAAGTTGCAACCGCATCGCCGCGTATGATGGTCAGGCGCGATGCAGTCATGGGAACATGCCGGGTTTGCGGCGACTGCGGAGAATTGCCGTTCGCACGCTCCAATCGGTGGCGCGGATCCACAATCCCCATGGTCGTGGTTCCTGACAAGACGTCTGGTATGGCAACCAAACCAAGCCCCTTGTTCTCCAAGTCTCGTCTCTGGCTGCCGCCTTGTCTCTCTCTCTGCCTCTCCTTCAACACCCAGCCAGATTCAGGCAGTTTATGCGGACACGGCGTCGCCTTGTGCATTGTGGCGTTCGATTCTCGTCTTCAACCGTTGTCAGCTGTACTCCGTATTCACTTTGCATTCTCTCTCTCACTCGAAAAAATCGTCCATTCCTCTCGTTAAAGTCTAATCTAAGCGCACATCAAACTGACGACATTCATTCCCTGACTCTCGACGCCCGACCCCGACGGCCATTGGCGACTGTTCCACGACCCTGATCCAAGGATTAAACCTTGTGCTCTACCACCACTAAAACCGATGCGAGCTGGGCTTGTGTCGTGAGAGATTCTTCGCCATCCTTAAGCCCACCGCCACCAACCAGTCTGGTGCGAGCCCGACTGCTCGCGCGCATTTTCCATCAAATCCACAACCCGACTCCGACGCATTCAGACCACGCTCCATTGCAAGCCATGAGAGCTTTCACCACTGCGGCGACTCTGTCGCTGGCTCTACTGAGCACTCCTGCTCTCAGTCTCAGTGTCACCGTCAACGATGACAGTACGTCCCGGTCAACCCCGCAACAACAACAACAACAACAACATTGTGCTTACAAACAACCGTTTCTAGACTCGTTGAAGAGCACAGCAGCGACCATCGCCCATGGCTTGATGAAATACTATACTGGAAACAACACTGGAGACACCCCAGGCAATCTTCCAGACCCATACTACTGTAAGAAAGCATCAAAACTTGTCGCCAAGAGCTCGCCGCCCTCGATGGCACGGCAACTTTACTAATGCCAAGCAGGGTGGGAGGCAGGGGCCATGTTCGGAACAATCATTGATTACTGGCACCTCACCGGAGACTCCTCATACAACGACGCCACGCTGCAAGCAATGGTGCACCAGGCTGGCCCGTCAAAGGATTTCATGCCCAAGAATCAGACGCGTACAGAAGGCAACGATGATCAAGGCTTCTGGGCCATGGCCGCTATGACGGCCGCCGAAAATAAGTTCCCTGACCCCCCAAGGAAGACGCCCAGTGGCTCGCCGTCGCGCAGGCCGTCTTCAATCAGTATGTCTTGCGATGGGACCCAGCAGACTGCAAGGGCGGTATGAGATGGCAAATTTTCCAGTTCAACAACGGCTGGAATTACAAGAATTCGATTTCCAATGGATGCTTCTTCAACATTGCTGCCCGATTGCACAGGTACACGGGAAACTCGACGTATGGCGACTGGGCAACCAAGATTTTCGAATGGCACCAGACCGTTGGCCTGATCACCAAGGACTGGGGCGTCCATGACGGCATCACCATCGATCTTGACGGCACCTGTTCAAGGATCGATGTGCTCGAGTGGTCCTACAATTCCGGTATTTTCCTCCATGGAGCTGCGGCCATGTACAACGCCACTAGTGGCGACAAGTGGAAGAATGCGGTAGATGGTATCTTGAAGCACGCAACCGGCAAGTTTGTCAAGGACGGTGTCGTGTTTGAGCAGTTTTGCGAGGGGAATAAACTATGCAACAACGATCAGCAAAGTTTCAAGGGCTATCTCCTCCGATGGTTCGCGGCCACTACGCAACTGGCACCCTATACCTATCAAACCGTCAAGCCCTTCCTTGAGACGGCCGCTACCAAGGCTGCCTCGGTGTGTATCGGCTCACCCGACGCGATCAAATACAAAGGCCCGCCCGGGACTGCCTGCGGTTTTAGTTGGACCACGGGCGCAACATTTGATGGACTCGTCGCTGTCGGGTCCATGATGAACGCCCTCGATGCTGTCATGTACAACCTTGTAGGCAAGGCCGCCCCCGGTCACATCCAAATCCGGCGGCACATCCAAGGGCGATCCCTCCGCTGGCAGTGGTGGCACCGAAGATCCGACCAAGTTGAAGCCGTTGACGACGGCGGACAAGGTAGGCGCAGGAATCATCACGATGCTGTTCATCGTGGGAGCTATTGGAAGCACCGCTTTCATGCTTCTGGACCGCAGGTAGTAGATGATTGATGAAAACATGTATACCCGTTGTATTATTCACTTCGCTATCTGGTCTCGCATTTACGAAAAGAGGAAGGGCGGACATCCGATCCCATTGTTTCTCTTACCCTCCCATGGGTTTTGGACATTGAAACGGCGTTACGAGACGACAAAGCTGAGCGAGTTGAGCTCCAGCTCGATACATTTCATGTGTTTTCGGGGAGCAGGTGTTTGGACCATGGCACTTTGCTGGCGTTTTCTACGTTTTCTTTTTCTACAACCTCCCTTATACACCGATGGAAATGTTGCGTTGCATCTAGGTACCCCTTGTAGCATATCATAGACATGTTGTCAGTATAAAGCAACAAATGATGAAGAGGAAATCCAATCTTGAAATGCAATTGCGAGCGCCACTTGTTACTGACGGAACGGACAGTATCCGCACTGATTGTGGGAGATGGTGATGGTGGCATTGGTCTGAAGAGAAGGCGCCCAAGGTATGTTGTGACGTTTCTCTTTTTACAGTTTCACCTTTCCAGCTTGCAGAGGTGAATTGAAAAAAAAAATAAGGCTCATCGTACACAGCAATTTTGAAGCATCTCCATTCCAACCTCCCATCCGGAGACCCCTCGTCGACCCCTCGTCCATCATTCCCCGTCGTGGAGTCCTCCATGGACGGCACCTCGGCGCTAGGAGCGGCCGACGAGACCAAGGGGATGGAGGCCAGTCTGGGGAGGAGAGTGTGTTGGCGGCAGGAGGTTCGAGCAGATTCCTGACCCGGGGGCCGCGGGGCTGGCTGGGTTGAATGGTCATGACCACTGATGAGGGATGGATGGGACAAGATCTAGACCGGGGTTGTTGTACGCGGGAGTATGGGGGCCCATCTTGCGTAGGAAGCCGGGGATTGTCGGGCGGGCTGATCAGATTGTATTACGGAACGTTTGGACATGCTGCGAGATGAAGCGAGCGTATAATTAATCCAGCATCTCAAGTCCTCGTGTGAGTTCCGTGAGGGGAAACCGACGTCGTTGCCACCCCACGAGCTACTGTTCTTGTCTGAACATGACTGAGATCCCATCAGCGAATCGAGCGACCAGCACATCTCTCTCCACGCACACAAAAAAGACTGCGGAGAATCTTAGTTTGGCCACTTCTTTTCAACGCCTCCTTCATTTCGCGTACATTGAAACCCGACCCCCGCTCCAACCCTAGCTTAGCAGAACGAGAATGACGCTGTCGCCTCGCAGGAACCTGTGTACATCCGAACAGTCAGCACAAATGATGGCAAAAATCCTTTCTTCCCTCCCTCTTTCTCTACAAAGCAATATTTCGTCCCCGTCTTCCAACTACGGCAAGACTCACATCTTGCTAATGAACCGGTCCTTGTTCACCGGTCTGCCCTTCTTCCCATCCGCCAGCCGCGGCGTCTCCGTCCACATCTCCTTGACGTTCTCGAGCACCATGTTGCAGTGCCGGTCGAAGGCCTTGACGCGCGCGAGGAGCTTGCGGTTGTTGCGGATGGAGATGAGGACCTGGGTGTGCGATTTGACGGCCGTTTGGAGGATCGAGAGGGGGCCCGACGTGAACTCGTGCTCTTCGAGCTCGGCGATTTCGTACTCGCTGTTCGGGGGAGACACCTTGGGATTAGTACTGGGGGTTTCTCATGTCGGTCGTTGTGCAGGAGGATGGGCAAGCTCGGACGGAGGAAGGGGATGCCGTACGTGAGTTCGTTGCGGGGCTTGTTCAGCAGTTCCCTGGGATAATGTTAGCTCTTGGCTGGCTTGCGATGAGGCCGGGTGGTTTTTTTTTTTTTCACCGAAGACGTACTGGATCTTGGGGTCTGCCATGATGGGAATGTGTCGGTATCGGATGGTAGATTGAGGTTTTTGCACCGACACGCCATGGCGGCGAGTGACCGAGACTCAGAGGGGGTCGAAAAGTTGGAGAGAGGTTGCCTGGGTGTGCGCTCTGATTGGCTGGTGCTTGACAAAGTGGGTTTGGCGGTCGACTTGTTGGTTTTTTTTTTTTTTTTTGCTGCTTTGCAAGAATTCGGTTGAACCCCCTCCCTTTCTGTTCGCGACCCTGTTTGCGTAATTGGTTGTACAACCAGGTTTCATCACCTGCCAACGGTCGCTATAATCATAGTGGAAGTGGTGCTCTGAAATTGTTAGGCATGCCAGCAAGTCTCCAGGCTGATCTAAAGTAGGGGTGGGCTACGTATTGCCGGGTACTTGTATAAGAAAAAAAGTAAAAGAAGAAAAGGAACGTATAACATAAAACTGTCTCTTGCTAATGTGACTTGCCCGGCCCTCGCTATGCGCGCAACTTCTGCTCCCCCGTTGAAAAAGGCAGGCCATATTCACGCGTCGCCATCGCCATCAAGCGATGAATGGGTTGGCGAATGGCGCTCCTGCTATAATGGACCGGAGGACAACTGAGATGGTTGAATGAGACCCATCTCTTTCTTCTACGTGAGTAGATAGTTGCTCACTGCTGTGGCTGGAGCTGATCAATGAAGTTGTTGGGGTTGGAGAATATTACGCAAATTGGCGCTCTGTTTCGAGTATGAAACGGTTCGAGCCATCTAGTTCTGGTCTATCTTTAGAGCACATGATGAATGAAACAAAGACTGATTTAGGCGGATCCAACAAAGAAACAGCCTCGTAACTCACGGTTTGCCAGACCCATCCTCCTTGAGATTGCTGAGTAGAGAAAGCTACAGTCTCGTCTCCAGAGTGATTGCTGAAATTTTTGCTCCTTCCGTCATATCAGTCCTCGGACGCCCCAGCCCTCCAGACGTTGTACCGTACAGCAGGACTTTCCCTCGCCACTCGTCTGCAATAGCAAGAGCAGTCACGCCCTCCTGTGCAACGTCCTTCAGCCCCCTGCCACAATCTTGCTCTCCCCAGTCTTTGCATCAGAGAAGATGATCGTGTTGTCTGAGTTCGTGGCGGTATAGATATTTCCTTGACTATCGATAACAAAGTCATCCACGGCATGGGCAACAAAGGATAGGTCGGCAACCAGCTGAGGAACTGCATTTGGGACAGGCTTTCCTGATGCCGTGATGGGAACTTTGTACACTGCGACCAACTCGCTGTTGGTCCAATAGAGATGTGACTGGTAGATTTTGAGGCCGTTGACACCGGTCCAGGCCCATGGCGGAGCTCTCAGTTCCTTATATGACCAGACACCTTGCTCGAAACGGCCACTGTACACATCGAGTCTGCCTATGACACCGGCCAAGCTGTCGGCGATGAAGACGACGCCAGGGTGTGCGTCGGAGCTCGTGATGCCATTTGCTGCGATGCTGGAGGGCCCCAGGGCAGCAATCCTTCGAAGTTTGAACTCGCCAGAATGCTTGTCCAAGAACTGTAAAGTGTACGCTGTGTATTCTCCCGGGACTGGAATTCCAGCGCCGCTGAAGTTACCTCCGACAACCACGTAGCTCTCGAGGCCACCGATGTTGTGGACCCGCGTAATACCCACGGCAGCGTTGCTGAAAGGCAGTGAGGTGACCAGTTCAAGAGAAGCGCGGTCGGAATCAGGGTTCTTCACTGTCCATATGTTTGGTTCATGATAAAGCTGCGTTGCTAGAATGGCTCCATGTGGGCGCACAAGAATGTTTTCCAGCCATGTTCCGTTGGCAAGTTGCCCCAACGTACGACGACGAGAGGGATCGGCCGACACAATGGCTGCGAAATAGGCTGATACGACTGCAGAGAAGAGCATTGTTTCGAACCCGATGAATTGGCAGATGGGAAACAGGAAGGGGAAAGTCCTGCTGTTGGGAGCCTGGAGAAACCCTACGGCAGATTCATCCGATCATGACTTGAACGAACTTGCTTGCATGATGGTGAAGGGGGCACAGTGCCTTATAACGGTGCCGCAGTGAGTGCGTCAACTTACTCATAACGCGCATCGTTCCCGTTGAGTAAAAGAGATCGTGGCCGCAGTCCTTCTTCTAATTTTTTGTAAGGGTGCGCACTGCGCATCCTGTTTTTGGCCTAGTGCTTTCTCTTCGCGCACTAGCCCCCAGGTCTGCCTTGAACCCTTAACTTGGTTCTCGTCTTTCAACGGGGTTTAAAGTGGGGTGGAAAATTTCTCATGGTTGGCGCGAAAGCGCGGGCTTGATAGTTTCTCCGCCTGCCTCCCCGATGGCCCGGCGATGGGGGCTGATGCTAACCGAGTAACTGAAATGACATGCACCGTTGGGGGTTTCCACGAAGTCCCATCTGAAGCTCGGGGAATCTAGGCCACGAGGTAGCCTTGGCTGATGAGTAATCCGTAAAGTACGCAAATCTACATGCCCCACTGCCGAGTAGTCCCTTGTCTCAAGCGGCTAGCTGATTGGCTCAATTCCCCCGCTAGCAGGGCGCCGCGCCGATTCGTCAGTGCCCGCCGCTGGACCCAATTGCCGTTGATTCCTCCACGTCTGATTTCTTCCATGGGGCCAACAACCTAAACAAACCTTGTTTCGACCTCGGAACCATTGGGCAAGCGCTGCATCACGAGGTCGACCGGCCGTCCGACAGCCGGGTACTCGGCTCACTCGTTGCTGTGTTTCCCCAAGATATCATACACGTGTAATAGCACAATAGCACCGCCACCGGTAAGGCGATCCAGTGAGCGGCAACCCCTGATCCTGTTCTTTACCTTGAACCCGCAAGACAGTCTGGTGTTTCCATCGCTTTGGGCGGAAACCCGTGGATTATCTCCCGGGTACTTTGTTCAGGCCACTCTTCTTACAAAATCTAATATTGAATGTAGTTTCTTGACGAATGCATCAGCGATATGTGAGGCTTTTTTGCTTTCGGCAGTAGCTTCTATGGTTAGACCAGCACTCAGCCGCCCTGCCCGTGTTGCAACCTCCTTCCTATGTACTCCCTACTATGACGCAGGTGCATACCATGAGTGTGACCTTTCCCACGCAAGCACAGCTTCCTGTGCCGTGTGGTACTGCTGCGTGTAAATAGGTGGCTGCCTTGCAGGAGTAGGCACGCGCAGCATGCAAGACTATCGGCCAGACGCGGGTGCTCGTCCAATATCGAGCTTCATGAATCATAATACCCCAATGACTCGGTCCACTGAGCCGCCAAGTCCTCCGTGGTTCCAAAGAAGCCAAATTTGGATATTTGGAGCAACAGACGTCGAATGGGCAGGTAGGTAGGTGCTCGCTTCGCTGCTGGAGTTTGAAAAATGTCAACCCCCCATCCCGGGTCGCGCTGCGACTTGGTTTCACAAGTTCACAACCAGCGACAACAAATTTTCAGACGAGCGTTCAATTGGTGGAACTGCAACACGTGGTGTCACGACTCACGACTTCACGACTCACGACTCACAACGGCCTTTGGGTTGCTTGGCGCATCCACATGTGACGGAGCGTGCAGAAAGTATGTTGGTCTTGGCACATGTCAGTGGGGTTCTGTTGAAGAGCCTTGTCCTAGCAACCTCATGGATACGTCATGTAACCGAGAGTACATAATATTCGTAACAGCCCTCTTATCATTCAGCGTCCATCTCCTGCTGCGCTTCGACGACGACGACGACGACGACGACTGGCCATGGCTACTCATCACTCATTCTCGGTTCACTCTCTTTCGCTTTCGTTTCTGCTGTCGTCTTTTCTATTTACATTTGCCTTGGCATTCGGTCAACATGGCCATGCCGTATCCGACTCAAGTCTTCGCAGGACTGACGCGGGAGGCAGCCAAGACATGGGTCATGGAGCTGCAATATCTCGCAACAAAACGAGAGAGGATGCGAAGTCACTTGTTGAGCAGGCCTTGGACACTTTACGAGCAGCCAACAGGAACCGCCTGCAAAACCCACGGTTGAATAAATTGGAGTTCCCACCAGCCGTGACACCAGACGCGTCACATCCGGTTTCCCTTGTCCGCGAAGGAAATTGGAAAAGAGACACAAACTCCACTGTCGTCGATTACGTCGTACCTGATGAGTTGATCCGCGCTGCAGCAATAGTTGCCGAGCTCACCAAGCATCACACTGCGAGTACGGAACAGCAGCAAGCCACCGTGGCATCTCTCAAGTCACAGTATTGGTCGGCAAAGGATGACGCGAACAACTCTCCTTTGCTCTCTCGAAAGCGACATGCCGGCGAGTTTTGGATGGAGTCGATGAACATGAACGGTCGCGCAACTTCTGCTGGAGACAATTACAAGGTGCCGCTCACTCCCTCCTGAGTCCCCGCGACAACCCCCAGCTGTTAGTTCGCTTTGGTCGCTCATAAGGAATCTTGCAGGTTTTTCGCAATGTTCGCGACTATGGCGCAGAGGGAGACGGTGTCACCGATGACACCGCGGCCATCAATCGCGCTGTCAGCGATGGTGATCGGTGCGGGCGTCTATGCGGATCAAGCACCGAGAAGCCAGCAGTGATTTATTTTCCCAGTGGCACGTATCTCGTGAGCTCTTCCATCATTCAGTATTACAACACTCAGTTTTTGGGAAATGTGAGTTCATCGACTCTCACCCGACCGTTCATGTCTGGCTAGGCTGACACATGTTTCAGCCTGTAAATCGCCCCGTCATTCTAGCAGCCAAGAGTTTCGTCGGTCTGGGAGTCATGTCTTCCAACGTCTACGTGGAAGGGGGGCGGGGCCTCATGGTGAGTGCCACTGAGTGGTGGTTTTTTTTTTTTCCTGTTATAAATCACAATGTGCCTATCCCAAGGAGTCTATGGGCTGAAATCCTTTTCCAACAGGTATATTCCACAGAATAACTTCCAAAGATCTATCCGCAACTTTGTCATTGATATCACGAATACGAACCCCGACGCATACGTGTGCGGGATTCATTGGCAAGTGGCACAAGCCACCGATCTCACCAGGATTGACTTTTATATGAAGCCGGGGACGACCCAGCAGGTTTGAGCCTGCCATTCCCCAAAGCTGGAGTGAAGTTGCTAATGAATTGTCTTCCAGGGCATCTTCATGGAGAATGGAAGTGGTGGTTCCATGTCGGAGCTGTACTTTCAGGGAGGCAACCTCGGGTAAGACGGTGCCGTCATCCTTGCTTTTTCTCCTTCTCAAGCGTCTAGACATGCAGCAAGACAATATCATGTCGCCACTGGATGTTGCTTCCAAGAACGGCTGCTTAGACTAACGTTCCTGAACTGACCTTGACCTCGTCGTCAGAGCATATTTCGGTAACCAACAATTCACGAGTCGAAATCTGCTGTTCTTCAATTGTAAGACGGCAGTTCAGATTCACTGGGATTGGGCGTGGTCGATGCATAACATTGCCATCATCGGATCAAAGGACCTATCGCAAACAGGAATAGTCATCGTTGGCGGCGTAAGTGAACGTTTCCATCACCAAACATGTACGATGAACTTTGATTGACATTCTGGGGGGTTTTTATTCTGGTACAGGCGGGGGGACCAGGTGGCGCCGGTCAAGGAGCTACTGGCTCATTCGTGCTTTTTGACTCCAAGTTCACCGATCTGAGCGTCGGGATTCGCACAAGTCTGCTGCAGGAGAACTCAACGTCAATGCTGGTGCAGAACTGCAGATTCCAAAGAACCAAAACGATTCTCAAGGACGTCGTCACGGACGTCAATCTGATCCCGGGGGCGAGGACAAATTCGTCGAGTCCTGGGGTTTCGGGAAAATGGTCCACAAGGATGTCAAAACGTCGCAGTTCCAGAACGGAAAGAACATACCGGCAGCGAACAGGACGAGCGGCCTGACTGTTTCGCCGTTCGGCAACATCTTTTCTCGAAGCGCGCCCACATATCAGGACGTTCTCGGATCAAGCTTCATCAACATCAAGTCGATGGGCGCCAAGGGCGACCATGCGTCAGATGACACGGCCATCATCAACCAGGTTCTGGAGTACGCGGCAAACGCTGGATCCATAGTGTTTTTCCTTACGGCGCCTATGTCGTTTCGGACACGATCCATATCCCAGTGGGCTCGAGAATTGTCGGTCAAGTATGGCCGATGATTATCGGCTTGGGCGCGAAGTTTCAAGACGAGCAGCAGCCGAGGCCTGTGGTCAGAGTGGGGAAGCCTGGAGACTCGGGTGTTGTCGAGATATCCGACATGCTGTTCACGGCATACGCAGGCTCAGTTGGTGCGGTAGTCGTTGAGTGGAACGTTCACGAGAGTACTCAAGGATCGGCGGCCATGTGGAGTACGTACAAGCAAGTTGACTCACCTCAAACCGAATTGTCCCAAGCTAATCCTTATCCTGTTGTCACGTCACTGGTCAGACTCACCCATCAGAGTTGGAGGCACCGTCAAGAGCGGCTTGCAAGCTCGTGATTGCCCGAAAAACACGGGCAGAGTCAACAAACACTGCATTGGGGCAGCTCTGCTTCTACATCTTACACGGCCCTCGAGCGCATATCTCGAGAACATCTGGGCATGGACGGCTGGTGAGACAGACTACAGCAACGTTGCCGCCACCACGTCGCTAACGACGATCTAGATCATGACCTAGACGTCACCGAACAGACCCAGATCGATGTTTACGTTGGAAGAGGTAATGGATTCCGTTGACGCAATCAAACTTTGACACATACACGGTTACGGGGATGCATCTGACATTGTACATTTCCCAAAAAGGGATACTCATTGAGAGCCGCAAGCCGACATGGCTCTGGGGGACAGCTTCGGAGCACAACGTCCTGTACCAATACCAGCTGTCCAATGCCAAGAACATCTTCCTGAGCATGATACAAACAGAAACGCCGTATTATCAGCCCAGCCCTCGCGCGCCCGCCCCATTCACCACTGGCATTTTCCCAAATGATCCGACGTTCGAGGACTGTTCTGCGTCGGACCCGCGATGCGCCATGGCGTGGGCTCTCCGGATCGTTGACTCGACGGGAATCTATGTATACAGCGCAGGGCTGTACAGCTTCTTCTCGCACTACTCCCAAGCTTGCCTAGGCAGCGAGGACTGCCAGGCCTCGGCAGTCCAGATTGAGCAGAGCTCCAACGTCTGGATGTACTCACTCGCCACCAAGGCGATGAAGCAAATGGTAAGCCCGGTGAACTCGCCCGCCACACCAGCCGCGGAGAACCAGAACGGTTTTCTGTCATCCGTTGTTGCCTGGTTAGCCGGGTCGGAAGAGGAAATCGGCATCACCTTCGACAGGTGGTCTGTCTTCCCGCAGGGCTCGTTGCGGCACAGTCCCGCGAGCCCTGCATGTCGGACTGCCCTGTACCAAACATTCAGGTGCGACGATGCCACTCGGGCTCTCTTGTTGGGCTCTCCTCACATCGGGTCACTGGGCAACTCGACCCGTCCGCGATCCATGTGTGGCAACAGCTGCAGTGCCTCCATCAACTCCATATATGACAGTGTCAGTGCCGCCTGTTCCCAAACCCCGAACTGGCACCAGGCATTGCTGAGGCCCTTGCGGCTGTGCATCTGCTGAAGAGCAGGTGGGAAGAGCTCTGTCTGCAAGACCCTTCCACAGGGGGCTACGTCCGAGCATCAGTCAGCCGCCCAGCATCTGTGCGTCCAATGTTTCCTACACGACTCGAGACGGCGATACCTGTGATTCCATATCGGCGTCGCACAATGTCTCGTCCACAAGCCTGTTCTGGATCAATGCGAATATCCGGGACTGCCATGACATTCCGGCCGGTAGCGCCCTGTGTCTGCCGATGCCCTGCCAAAAGCTGTGGAAAGTGAAAGAGGACCATGGCTGCCTGAACATCTCTGTCGCCAGTGGAATCACGCAGAGGCACCTTTTCGACTGGAACCAAGGCTCGACCGGCAACTGCTCCAACCTGCGCGAGGTCAAGTGGGGTAGCACCCTCTGTTTGCAGGCAAGCCACCAGCATGCCGCCCTCGCATCGTGATCGTGGGCATGGCTACGGAGACCACAAGATTGAGCCGCCCAACAATGCTCGTGTAGTCCCCCCCGGAACCACGTTGGAATGTGGCGGATGGTACGGAACTGGAATTCCGCCATGTCTAATATTCGATAGCCCCCTGCATCAAATCAGTGCCTGACACTACATGTGGAAAATAAAAGTCGTTTCACCCTCGTCAACCGTGTTCATTAAGCACTAGGAAGAAGTGTCTGTGGTGAGGGAGCAAATGGAGGGAAAGACGTAGGGACCTTGACTTGTGGCGTGGCATACCGTTATTAAAAAATGAAGCAAAACCTCTCGTACGCCTTCTACTACTGTGAACTAACTGCCAACTGCCTTGTTGCCGCTTCTCCGAGCCGACGTCTGTTCGGAATTTTCCTTTTACTGGACTTCCCAGCATCAAGCTGTTGGCACGCTTGATTGCAACAATCCTAGGCAGGTTTTATTCATCAAATAGCATGACTCATTGGCAAAAAGACGATTGCGAGTTGTTGTCCGTCGGCTTGACAATGGAAAGCATGGGAAGCATAATGCATTGACTTGGCTCGGATCTGTTTGTTGTGTACAAACTTGTCTGACAGTCGAAGCTTGAGTGCAGGCGGCTGTTGCGGGTAATCCCCGGACTTTCTCCCGGAGTACTCCCCACCGCAAAGGCGGTTAAACCTTCTTTGCCGCGGCTATTCGATGCGCACTCTTCGGAAAAGGAAGCGTCCTCACCTCAACTCACGCCTCCCCAAATGTCTTTCCGGGCGTTTGCCGTGCGAGCCGGGTCAGCCGCCAACGTCGCAGGCCGGAGCTTGAGAAGCAATCTCGACATGGCGCATTCTGCCAAAGTGCTGAGCTCCATCGGCGCTCGACCTGTACGGAAAATCCTGCCCAACCCCTTTTTGCTCTTGACTGGCAATTGACGAGCAGTCGCGAGCTCCCGAGCAATCGTCAAAGCTTGACGATGAGCATGGACAAGTCGGTTTTTGCTAACTGCTCGGGGGTTGTTCTGCTGCCCCATAGCTTTCCACCGAGGCCACGACCGTCAAGGAATTGCCTGGCGACCAAGTCAACGATGTCGTTTTCGAGAGCAGATATGGTCTGCGTACCGTCATGCTCAACCGACCCGAGAAGCTCAACTCTCTCAACGGCTCCATGATACGCAAGATTGTGCCCCGGTTGGTCGAATGGGAAAAGTCTGACATGGCCAATGTCGTGGTGATGAAGGGTGCTGGGGAAAAGGCCCTGTGTGCGGGCGGTGACGTGGCCGCGCTGGCTCAGTACAACCAGGAGGGCAGCGATGGTTGGAAAAAGTCGGCCGACTACTTTGGCCTCGAATACAAGCTCGACCACTACATTGCTACGTATCAGAAGCCGTACATTGCCTTCATGGACGGAATCACCATGGGTGGAGGGGTCGGCCTCAGCATTCACGCCCCGCTCCGCATTGCGACTGAGAAAACCGTCTTTGCCATGCCCGAGACGACCATCGGCTTCTTCCCCGACGTGGGAGCGTCCTTCTTCCTGCCTCGGATGAATGGAGCTGTCGGTACCTATCTCGCCTTGACGAGCGATCGCCTGACCGGCCCCAACGTCTTCTACTCTGGTGTCGCCACACATTACCTTCACTCGACGAGTTTGCCTGACCTCGAAGCTCGCCTGGCCGAGTTGAGATTCAGGGACGACGACCCCCTGCCCAACAGACTTGCCATCATCAACGACACTCTGGACGAGTTCTGCACTGGTTTGCCGTATGATCAGGCCATGCAGCTCGGTGGCGCGGTCCGACAGGCCATTGACAGATGCTTCAGCAAGAACAACGTTGCAGACGTCATCGCTGCCCTGAAGGATGAAAGAGGCGAAGTGGAGGAGTGGGCCCAAAATACGCTGGCTACCTTGCAGAAGCGATCCCCAACCGCTGTGCATGTGACGCTGAGGCAGATGCGTGTCGGGGGCAAGTGGAACATTGCCGAAGCGTTCAACAAGGAGCACCAGATCGCCAGCAAGTTCATGCAACACCACGACTTCACGGAAGGCGTCACGGCGCTCCTGGTTCGCAAGGAGAAGCCCAAATGGCAACCTGAGTCTCTCGAAGCCATCCCTGCAAGCGAAAACGTGTCCCGGCCCTTCTTCGAATTCGAACAGGGCCAGTCTCTGCAACTCTTCACCGACCGCACCTATTCGGAGTACCCCTACCATGGTCTTGGTGTGCCCACCGAGAAGGAGATCCAAGCCGTCGTCAGCGGTAACAGCTACACGCCCAAAGAGCTTGCCAGGACTATTATTGCGTCAAGAAATGGACGGCAAGGCATCGCCGATGTCGTCCATGAGATCATCGGCCGCAAGACGTCAGTTGACGCTCAAGGAAAAGCGAAATGGGTGAGCGAGGACACGTCAGCAAGTAGCCGGCTGTAATGTAGGATGCAAAAAAAAAAAGGATGTGGTGATGGAATAGGGAACTTTTGCCTTGTACAATACAGATGAAAAACATGATGCAGTGCGTGTGCTATAAAATAAAGTATGATAATGATTGCAAGTACTCCGTAAACATTGCGCTGAGGTAATTCGGTTAAATACGTGCAGATTGGGTGAATGTGAATACAACTAACTGTGTGGGTGGACTGGATAACACGGGACGGAATAACCTCTTGTCAGGGAGAGCTCCTTGAAGCACTAGATATGTGGATGCAGCCCGCGCATTGACTAGGATCAAACCCTCTGTGAGATAACGGTGGAGATAATATATTAGAAGTACCTCTATAGACTAGTTATTACTATAGCGCACTATATACCTTTTAGGTATAAAAGTTAGGTGCTATCTGCACCTCTAATTAATTAAATTAAACGTTTTCTATTATTTATACTAACCCCTATCTTAATAGTTATAAGCCTAGGAGGCTTCTATTACCCTTTTTAATTATTATTAAAGATATAAGCTTTATTAGATATTATTAATTAATGCTTACTAATTATTAAGAGATAATTACCCTTTATTATTCTAATTAGTTAAAACACTTAATTTATGCTCTAATTAACTAGTATATTCCTCCTTTATAATATCTAAAGAAACTCTAAATATAGTATTATTATTAGAGAAGGACTAGATTAAATAGTATATATAAATTAAGAATTATATAGAATCCTATAGTATCTAGAAGTATATTAATCCTAATAAAGATAAATTACTTAAAGAACCTATAATACCTATATACCTATAGAGAGGTTAGAGACTAAAGGTCTTACTAGATAACCCTAATACTTTTAAGAATTAGAGAATTACTTATAAAGATATAAAGGATTAATTTAATTTTTAATATAAAGAATTATAATTTAACCTTATAAAGTATATAGCCCTATTAAAGCAAATACTAAAGATTAGGGAATATATTTATAAGACTTTATTAAAGAATATATAAGATTCTCTTAACTTTAATACTAAAGTTAAGAATAAAGAGTTAGTTTAATATTATACTTAAAGGATTCTTAAGCTTCTTTAGGATTAGTATAAGCTAAATATAAAGAAGATACTTATTCTTATAAAAATATACCTTAATAATTATTTATAAGCTAAAGGTACCTATAATTAGTATAAGTAAGCTATAATAATAGAGGTATTATAAAGGAATTATTAAGATCTTAAGACTTAATAAACTAAGGAGATAATACTATATAAGTTTATTATACCTTTTTAAAGTAAATTTAAATTATTCTAAAAGAAGTAAAATAATCTACTTAATAAAGAAGAGGATTATAGATTTCTTAAGGTAGTTACTAAGTTTAAAAGAGATTATAAAGCTTTATAAAGTATATTAAAGTTAGCTAATACCCTTACTACTAAGAGATTAAATAGTTAAAGTAAATTAGAAAGAATAAAATACCCTTACTCTAGGTATTATACTAAAGAAGCTTTAAAGTAATAGGAATTATATAATTTATTTAAGGCTATATATAAGCTAGAGACTACTTTAAAGGACTAGAAAGTTAGAAAGAACTCTAAAGATAATATTAAAAAGTATCTAAAGGAGAATCTATAAGAAAAGTCTAAGGTAATAAGTTAGAAACTAAAGAAAAAGAGTAATAATATCTTTATACCTTTATAGAATCTAACTAATAACTTAATTATAGTTACCTTAGGTAATAAGACTATAAATATATTATTATTTATATACTCTAAGTAAGGTTAATAGTTAAAGAAAGCTATAAATTTAACTACTAATACTATAGAAAGTATAGAAGTAAGGTAGAATATAGTCCTATATAACTCTAGAGTAAATATTTATATCTTTAATAATATTTACTAGTTTAATTAATCTAAATTTAATAAGACTATTATAATAAAGATTAGGGCTAGAGGTATAATATATATAGCTTTAGGTTAAGGTCCTATATATATATCTATTATAAACCCTATATTATAAAGTATAAGAATAATTATATTAGAGACTATACTATTTATTCCTAAATTCTATATTAATCTAGTATTAGTAATAATCCTAATAAAAGTAAGGATTTATTAGAATTAGAAGAAGGGATTTCTCTATAAAGAGAACTATCCTATAGTAAGAATTTATAATACTAATAAGCTTTATATATTATTAAGGCTATTAGATAATCTAAGAGAAGCTTACGCTATAATAAGCTAACTACTAAAGCTACCTATAAAGGGAGATATAAAGCTTTAGTATTAATAATATAGTTATCTAGGTATAAAGGCTTTTATAAAACTTATAAATATAACTTTAGGTATTAAATTAATTAGACCTAAGCTTATATAATATAAGATATATACTATAGGTAAAGCTAAGTAATAGAGATTATAGGTTATACCTAAAGGACTTCCTTAAGGACTAGGTTATAGGTTATTAGTTAATCTAGATTACTATAACTCTCCTTATTAGAATAGTAATAGGTATTAGTATATATTTATATACCTTATAACCTTAATATATTTCTTTTACTTATTTAAGACTAAAGATAGTATTTATAATAGCTTCTATATAATAATAGGCTTTCTAAGCACTTAATTTAGTATTTAACTATAATTTTTATATAGTAATATTAAAAAAGCCCTCTTTATAGAGAATATAAAAGATAAGATAGCCTTTACTAGTATTATAGTCTATAATTTAGCTCCCTTAATACCTAGTTAGAATAGTAAGGTAAAGAGATCTAGGGGGTAGTTAAGTAAAAAGCTTATATATTAAGCCTTAAGGCTTAGTTTCTATTAAAACTTAATAATAAGGTATTTAATACTATAGTTTATCTCCTAAATTAAATACCTTTTAAGTATTATAGAAATTAGATTATACTATATAAACTTTAGTAAAATTAGGCTAGGAAAACTATCCCTACTTACTTATAGATAGTAAAGATCTAAAAACCCTTAATTACTTATCTTTATACTTATAGATATAAAGCATTTCTAATAATAATAAAGGCTCTAGAGTATATTAAATTATATAATATAATCCCTTAATTAGAGTAAAAAGCTTATATTAGTTACCTTATTAGTTATAGAGGCAAATCCTAGTATATTATCTAGGTGCCTATATTATATAATTAGAAGGTTATTATATTAGTATATGTTTAATTTAATAAGAACTCCTTCTTTAAACTAGAAGAAAAGCTAGAATTAGCTTAAAAGGAGAAGATATTAATAATTATACTACTTAAAGAGCTTAAGGCTAAAGATATTAAAGAAGAAATTAGCTAAGACCTTATTAGAATAAAACTTAAAAAGAATAATTAAGCTATTTTACTATTAACTATAAAATAGGAAAATAAGTAGTTTAAAGTAAAAACACTACCTTAAGTATTAGGGTAAGAAGGTAACTATATTACTATATTTTTAACCTCTCCTAACTCTTCTTATAAGGCACTAGTTACTATAGAGAATATAGAGATTTAGATACTAGGTAATAATACGCTATTTTATAAAATTAATAAATTTATATATAAAGTAATATCTAAATATATAGATACTACTATAAATACTAGTAAAATTACTACTAAAGGTAGTAAGGTAATAAAGAATTATTATCCCTATAATAATAGTATTAATCTAGATAATATTATAACTAGAAAATACTAAAGAAAGGAATTAAGAAAAGCTAGGTAAGTATAGTTTTTTTCTACTTTTTTAATAGTATTCTAAGGTACTTAATATAGTTTATATATTAAAGATATGCCCCTAGAACCTACCTACTATTATTAAGCTATAGCCTTAGCCTATTATAATTACTAGAAGAAAGTAATTATAAAGGAGCTTTTAAAGCTTCTATCCTTAAACTACTAGGAGAATATACTAGATAAATTATTTAATCTAGAATACTATAAGAAGATTATTAACCTTAGCTAGGTTTTTAAATATAAAACTAATAAAAAAGGCATAGTTATAGAGTTTAAAGCTAGAATAGTTATATAAGGTAATTAATAACTAAAAGATAACCTTAATAACTATATAGCTATGCTTACTTTATAATCTCTATATATACTACTTATAGTCTATTATACTAATAATCTTAATACTTATTAATATAATATTTAGAATACTTTCCTATATATAGAACTTAAAGAACCTATCTTTTATAAACCTCTAGAAGGTATAAATATAAGAGGTTATCTCTAGAAGATAATATAAGCATTATATAGACTAAGAGAAGCTTCTTAATAATAGTTCCTATATCTAATATAATTCCTATTAAAGATAGGCTTTATCTAAGGAAAAGAAGACCTATATATTTTTATAAAAGATAGTTTTATCCTATTTTTCTATATAAATAATATTATAGTAATATATTCTAATAGATTTAAAGTAGAATTTAAAGAGCTTTATAAATAATTAATAAATAGTCTAGATATTAAAGACTAAGGTAACCTAAAGTAGTTCCTAGGCATTAAAATTATTAGGAATTATAATACTAAAGAGATATAGTTATTATAGGAATTATATATTTAAAAGATTGCTTAGAAATTTATCCCTAATATTATTAATAGTAATTTAAAGAGCTTAATCTCTACTCCTCTCCCTATAGCTATAATCCTTACTAATACTAGTAAAGCTACTAATAAAGAGATTAATTACTATAGAGTAGTTATTAGCTCTTTAGTATATCTATATATTATTAGAAGGCCTAATATAGCCTTTATAATATTAAAACTTACCTCTTTTATAATAAACCCTTTAGTAAAGTATATTAAGTTTATAAAAGAAGTAATTTTATATGCCTAGAATATAAAGAAGCTATATATCTAATACTTAGGAGTAAATAGCTTTAATATATTATTTTCTAGCACTAATGCTTCCCTTAGTAATAATCCTAATATATATAAATTAATATAAGGTTATATCTTTATTATATATAGCGCTATAATTAATTAGAAGTCTAGTAAGTAATATTATATAATAACCTTAAGCATAGAAGTAAAGCTCTTTACCTTAAATTATAGTATAAAAGAGCATATATCTCTTAGAAGGCTACTTTATAATATTAAGATTTATATATTATTACTATTAATTATCTAGTGTAATAATAAGTAAATAATCTATATTATAGAGTATAAGGAAGGAAGGCTTTAAACTAGCCTTAAGTATCTTAATATAAATTAAATATAGATTTAAGAGTAATATACCCTAGGTAATATTAAGATAAATTAGTTAAAGACCTCTAAGATACCTATAAATAGCTTTATAAAGCCTCTATTAAGCTAAATATATAGGGATTTCTATTACTAGATTAGCTTATAGGAGATTCCTATGTAATTATAATACTAGGAATTTATTATAATCTCTTCCTATGCTTATTAACTCTAGCTTTAATAGATATCTTAGCTAGGGGGTGTGTTAGGGAGAGCTCCTTAAAGCACTAGATATATGGATATAGCCCACGCATTAACTAGGATTAAACCCTCTATAAGATAATAGTAGAGATAATATATTAGAAGTACCTCCATAGACTAGTTATTACTATAGCGCACTGTGTACCTTTTAGGTATAAAAGTCGGGTGCCGTCTGCACCTCTGATTGATCAAATCGAACGTTTTCTATCATCTACACCGACCCCTACCTTGACACCTCTAGTTGTTACTGCGGGTGCTAGTGGAGCGGCGGCGAGGCGAGGGGCCTCGGATGGCAGCCTAACGGAATGCCCTCATTTTACCAAGATGAAGGCAACAAGGGGCAAGACCCGCCTCAGAAAGTCACATACATGTATACATGTAGATGACGGATGGGATGGGGTGTGGGTGGAAGGAACGTGACAGGATGAGATGGGATGTGCATTGATGGCTTCACTTCATCCTCAGCGCGCGACCGCTTGGGGTATAAATAGGATGGGACCGCCCGGTTTCCCTCCTCGTGGACGAAGATGAGATGGGGAAAAAATGACAAGATGGAGAAACATCCAGGAGGCGAAGCCTGAAACTCCGCTTCCACTCGAGAACACACAGGGCCGTCTCCACACAGGAAATCGGAAAAGGACAGTCGACGGCTGGTTGCCAGGCCAGACGGAGCGAGCAACTTAATAAGTCCGGGCGTGGCCCAGATGTGCGGACAAGAACTGACTTGAACCTCTCATCACACTCATTGGCTGTCACTGGTCAGGGCAGGTACGACTTGTCACTTACACAACCGAAACCGAAAGTGGTCCGGACTCCGGGGACGAGGCCCAGCTTCGGCGGGTGGGGCTCCAGTCGGTGCTGCTTGGTCCTTCCATTTCACAAGTAACGAGCGACAAAAAGTAACGAGCGACGAAGTTTCAACGTCTACACACCATCACCATCACGTGTGTTGGCGCGACTCGGGCGTGTTGGCTTTCCGTCCTCATCGACACCGAATCTGGATCTGCACTGGAAAGCGGCCCTTGAGCATCCAAGGCCTGAACAACCAACAGTGGGTATTCGGCTGCTCTGCACGTCGGGTACGGAGTATTGTGTTGTCTTTCGGCAAAACAAAGCACGCCCACGCTGCTTCTGGGCCTGCTATTGCTCTTCCGCTTCGCAATCGCCCATCGTTGACATCTTTGCTCCTGCATCGTTTTTTTCTTTACCCCCCTCGTCTCTCTGTCTTGCTGAAAGTCTTTGACAGCTGCGCAGCTGGCAAGCCTAGCCCCGGCCCGTTCGTCGCGCGCCTGCAGCTGGCTTAAAAGTGGCCGATCCACTCTCACGCCTTCACGTCGGGTGCAACGCGACCAGCCAAAGGGCAGCACCAGCGCGCGTCACGAACATGACACCCGCCTCCCCGTTTGATCATCGTACAGTTGATTACCCGCACACACATTTTTACTCCACTCCTAGATCTTTGAATCTCTAGATTTTGCGTTGTTGTCTTTATTTTTCGGGCACTTCATCACATTGTCCTCCTCATCGCCCTCTGCACATTGCGTCCGTCCTACGGGGAAAAGCCAGCCATGGCGTCGCCCATGCCCATCGCGCCCATGGGCAGCGGCCCTTGGAACGGCCAGCACGCACAACATCAACAGCTTCCACCACAACAAAAAAGTCACCGCCAAAACCATGTGCCTCCGCAGGCCGAAGCTGACGAATCTGGTGTTCAAGTCAGACCAATGGGCCGTATGTCCAAAGACGAGACAAAATCGTACATGTCTGGTCCGTTCTAGGCTAACACCGCGTTTGTAGTCAAGGTTCATTATACGTTCGACAAGGACAGCAAGGTCAATTGCTTGGCCAGATATCCGCAGACACTCCACGTCCAGACAGTGCCCATCGACGAGACGAATTCCATTGGCATCATCGATTTGCGGTCATGTATCCATGCCGTCATGGAGTGCAGTCCCGAGCTTGCTGGCCAAGAGACTGACTACACCATCTACGCCGTTGATTTCTCGGAGCCCGACACGCCCCTGGTGGGACAGGGTCTGCTCTCTTGGGCCCTCAACTCTATGCGAAACGACTCAATGATGCAGCAGCCCAAGATGGTAACGGGACGGGTGACCAAGAACGTGTTGGGCGTTTTCGGGGGCGGCAACCGCGAGACGCTCGAGGTCAGGTTACGCCTGTCCGTGGCAGCAAGACCAAACAGCCACATGCGTCACGACACCACGGACATGCAGCAGAACAGACCAATGGAGAGTGCCATGACTCCTACAGGCACCTCTGAATGGAACTCTTATATACAATCAAACCCACATATCAGCCAGAACCAAACGCAAATGAGCAACGTCTCACGTGTTGCCTCTCCCGCGTTGTCGCAGGGCCATGGGCATCACCCCAGCATGATGGGCAGACGTGACTCCTTCGGTCCTGTACATCACCACCAGCAGATGGGGACGGCGCAGGAACTACAGAGAATTGCCCCTATGCCCATGGACACTAGTGAGCAGCGGACGGATGGTGCCGCAGCTGCATCATCAAGACCGTCGAGCCGAGCATCGAACAGAGCGCCGAGAAGAAAACAGCCCACAGGTCGCCCCCGCGGCAGACCCAGGAAGAAGCCCGTGGAAGGCAACACGTCTGGGTACGAAGATGGCACAGAGGGCGAGGACGCCGGTCCTGCCAAAAGAGGGCCAAGACTACAGTGGTTGAGAGAGCTTCGCCCAATCCCTTTGCCAGCGACCCCGAGTCCTTGAGGGTGGCTGCCAGCACTTCTGGCTCACTTCGCAACTTTCGGCCCGTTCTGGCCAAGATTGACCCCGCTTCAGGCAATAATAATCATCTCCAAGAAGTACCTCGAGCTCCGACCCCAGTTCCCGAGGGTCCTCAACGTGGCCTCCAAGGCCGGGGGCCAGGCTCTGCTAGCATGCTCAGGCAAGAGTCCACCTTGAGCCAACAGCCGGCCTCAAATAATTCTTCGTTTGCAGAATTCAGGCAATCGCTGTCGCCAAGTCAAGAGGATGGCCGATCACCCGACTCCATAGCACCAACCCCCACGTATTCTGACGGCAGCCTAGCTGATATTGGCTCTTCTCCGCCCGCACAACGAACGACGCCTTTCATTCGATCTAGTCCTCCGCCATCCAGCCCCGTTCTTCCTCCCATGCCTTCAAGGGAACCTCTTCTTCGCGATACTCGTTTTGCTGCCGATGACTTGGACAAGCTGCTTGGTGATGAGCAGCCTCTGCAAGTCGCCCCGAACCCGATTCATCATCCTCGTGCTGTTCGGGCCCGAAAGCCCACAGAAGCGCGAAACGCCAGCGGCGTTCCGATCAACGTTTTCCAGATGCAGGCTGGGCTGAGCGGACAAGACTTGGTCCACATCTGCAGCTACAACACACCTCAACCGAACTCGACCCCATCACAAGCGCCAGCTGACAGCCAGTCCTTGCCTCCACTGAAGAAGCCACGCGTCAGGACGGCAGCCAAGAAGAAGAAGGAGAGAAAGCCTGCGTCCCCGCCAGCCATGGCTCCCACTCCTCCCCCGACAACTGATGCTGTCGAGAACGAGAAGCCTGTCAGCCCAATTCTGACCGTCGAGGCAGGAGTGGAAGACAAGATGGAAAAGGGGACGGAGGATAAGACGGAGAATACGACGGAGACTATGGCTGCAGAGGGCAGTCCAGTCATTGCACCTGAAACTACCATTGAGCCCTCACCGCCAGCAGGCGTCGAGGAGAGCAGCGAGGAGCAAGGCCAAAGGGGCTTCGAACCTCCTCCCCCTGCGGCACCTCCTGCTACTTCGAAAGCATCTCGACAACTAGGCCGGTCCCAGTCGGCTGGACCTCTGGCTCTGCCGGCTGTTCCCGCAAGCGAACCCGCCGGTCCGTCCTCTCTGTCCCAGTCCATGGCTGCCGAATCGTCCTGTGCAGCGCCCCCAGCTCCGTCAACGCTGCAACGCGCCGCCTCAACCGGTCCTTTGACGCTGCCGATTCCTGCAAGTGACCCGGTTGTCTCAATTGCCAGCGCTTCCGACGAAGCGCTGCTGGAGTCGTTGGTCGCGGGGAGTGACGCTATTCCCCCTCCCTCCTCTCCTCCTACCATGACGAGGTCGAACAAGAATCATGTGAAGAAGCATGCCATCAAGCAGCGTTTGGAGGCAGCCATCATGAATGGTGAGATGCCTCCGTACTGTAGCAACTGCGGGGCGATCGAGACGCCGACTTGGCGAAAAATCTGGGTGCAGGAAAAAGAAGGCGTTCCTGAGTACTGCGAGTACTCGGTGGAGCCCGGGAAAGTCACGGCGATTGAGATTCTGCGCCGAGATGCCGACGAGAAACCCACCTTGCACCGTCTCATCAAGAAGAGTATCGGTGGGGATGATGACAGGACCAAGTGGCAAGAATTGCTCCTCTGCAATCCTTGCGGAATCTGGCTGGCCAAGTGTAAGAGCCACCGTCCACAAGACAGATGGGACAGGGACGCTTCTCGACTGGGCCAAGAACGCAAAAAACGAAATTCTGGACGAAGCACGTCTCAACCCAAGAGGTCCCGTGCCAAGAGTGACGGATTGCTGAACCCCACCTCGGATGCCTATCTTCACACGGATGCCCTCGCTCCCATGGAGCCGTCTTCTCCGAAGCAGCAAGAAGGAGAAGTTGTATCGGAAACTCAACAGGGTCAAGACATGGGTCATCGAGAGGAGGCATCTGCCAGTCTAGATGCGCAATCCAACCCCGGATCAACTCGTTCAAGGGCAAGCCGCGGAAGTGGTACAGTCATGAGCCCCATAGACGTGGAGTTTGACGATGCAGTCGGCAGCACCAAAAGGCTACTGTTTCCCTCACCGCGGAAGGAAGGCGTGCTGAAGACACTGGGTGAGCTGGACGTGAATGTTGTGCAGACGCCCGATGATTGTCGTCCGAAAGGTATAGGCGACGGCAAAGAGAACCTGGCCACGACTAGCACAGATAATCAGTGCTCCGAGGATGATGATATCGATGCGCTCTTCAAGAGCCCGACAGCGGCCCGACCATGCACGCCTCCGCCCAACGCCAACGCCGAAACGCCGAAGGAGCCTTTCAAAACACCTACACGGCCTATGTCTAGTCATCGGCCGATTACCAGAAGCATCTCCCGATCCATTCGATCCGTTCGATCAGTCGCGTCTCCTGGTCAGAAAATCATGGTGCTGCGAACACCCACCATGACGCCACGAGCTACGTTTGGTTTTCCAGGAAGCGCGGGTCGAAGACGCAGCCCTCGTAACCATCAAGGGGAGTTCGAGTTGTTCGACACCCCGATCAGCCGCACTATCAGCCAGATGTTCTCCGACGGCACCGGTTATGGCGAAAACGATCTGGACCTGAGCAACCTGCCCTGCCTGGATGGCAATGGAGGCGGTTTGATCGACTTTGGCAACCTCCTGAGCACTGACGCCATTATGCCGAGCTCTCCGCCAAAGGATGGATCCATGTCTTTTGACTATCACGCAACAGCTAGTGTTTGGGCGAGCTGGGATCTGGACGCAAACTGTACGGACACAAGCTGAGGACAGCCAGCCGAGAAGGCCTGACGAATAAAGATGACGATTTTAATGGCATTTGCATGTATGGCGCAAGCACGGTTTACAGGGACAGATTTTCATTTTTCTCTCTTTTTTTGTTTTGGCGGAATACCACACACAAATCAGCATGGTTATTCCATGTTGTAGGAGAAACATGGGCGTTTTATTGCTTTTGCTTTTTATTCTCATAAGCACGGAGTTCGTTCGGCAGCATGGCCTGAATAGCAAATGGCAGGAAACTTGTGGATGTTGAGATCAATACGCACTAGAATATGTTGCCGAATAGATGAACGGTAACAGATGCTTTGTTATAGTGTTTGCATCAACAGGTCTGCTATCTAGTCGATACAAGTTCCATGTTGTGGCCGGATTTACAATCACTCGGAAGCGCCCGAATTAGGCCACCAGAGGCCAGACCCCCATTTCCGCTCTCTACCTTTCTCGTCGCGGCAGGAGGTAATCGTTTGCATTGCAAAGCTTAGGGGCAGTCGCTACTAATAGCTGTCTGAAACGAGTCGCTAGTCCTGAAGTAAAATCCTGAAGTAAAACTTGAAATCCCTCGCTCGTAGTCATTGTGGTGACAGGGAAAGGGGGAATGTAGGCTCCTTTTCCGTCAAGCACCAGGACAAGCATCAGGGTTGTTATCAGGGCCACTCCTGCCACGCGACGTACGCACTTTACGCGCCCCACCCGCACCAATGAACTCCACGAACCACGTCGTCGCGTCTCGCAGCCAGAGTTCAACCACCCCACTACCCGCAACACCGCAATCAAAGACGTGAGATGCTCTACGCCCGGTCAATGGCGAATTCGACACTTGCCTTTTGTCCTCGTTGAGCGCGGCAAAAAGACTGCGACACAGAGAGAGGCTGCCATTGTAGTCTCTCGTCAGGAAAGCAGCCCACCATGGCGGAAACCGACATCCAATCCCGCTTCTCCCCCAACAACCCCCTCGAGCCTGATGTCCTCTACGAAATCCAATCCATTCTCCGCCTCCACGACTTTTCCGTCGATGATCTCTTCTTCAAATGGGATGCATACTGTATCAGGATGGACTTGGACGCCCTGTCTGCCATTTCTCTGCAGAATATCCGGAATTTGAAACAGAGCATCCAGGATGAGCTGGAAAAGAGCCATCGCGCCACTCAGGTCAGGAGCGAGCGCAAGGTGAACGCTACGCCGAAGGGTGTTTCGGGCGGCGATGTGTTTGGCATGTTGGATGGCTTGGTGCCGAGCACGCCGGCGGCGGGGTCGAAGTTGGGCAATCGAGGAGCAGGGAGCGGGCTGAAGAAGAGGATGGATGGGCTGAAGGTGAATAGCTCGCCGGCGGGTATGCGCGACCAGCTGAAGGCTATGAATGGGTTGCCGTACGTTGCAAGACTCTTCTTTGATAAAGAAATGAGTGGCGGTGTTACTAACTCAGGTTGTAGGTCAACGTCGTTTGCAGATCGTGCACATCCAGGAGATGTCGTCGAAGTTCTCAACGCACATCTTGCCGCGGCAGAGGCACCCATTGCGCCTTTCTCCGAGTCGAGAATCAAACTGACGGCTGCGTCAGACCAGAAGAAGATGGCCTATAAACCACTTGC
Source organism: Epichloe scottii (assembly GCA_021950295.1). Lineage (NCBI taxonomy): Eukaryota > Fungi > Ascomycota > Sordariomycetes > Hypocreales > Clavicipitaceae > Epichloe > Epichloe scottii. The sequence goes on along the minus strand of CP083247.1, from coordinate 2,718,675 downwards.
AATGAAGCTGACCGAGGCTAGCGAGATTCTGGACGACCGCATCGACGACTTCATGACCATTGTGCAGGACTACCACAAGCTGGAAGATTCGGCCTTTGGCAGTGCTGCCAGTCAGAGTACGACTGAAGTCGTTGCTGTCGGGAGAATCGCCTCCGACTCCATGGAGGGCAAGGTGAATGCCGCGTCTCTGGTTCTGGAAACATCTCGGCGAACGGGAATGGGTCTCCGAGTACCCCTCAAGATGGACAAAGTCCGAACCTGGAGCTTCTTCCCGGGCCAGATTGTCGCGTTCAAGGGCAACAACGCCACAGGGGACGAATTCGTGGTCAACGAAATTCTTGAGGTTCCGCTCCTCCCCAACGCGGCGTCCGCGGCATCCGCACTCGCCGCCCATCGTGACAAGTTAAAGGGCGGTCCGGACGCCATGGACCCAGACGGCGACCCGGCTCCCCTGAGCATCCTCTACGCGGCTGGCCCGTACACTGCAGATGACAACCTCGACTATGAACCCCTTCATGCGCTCTGCTCCCAGGCCGCAGATACATATGCCGACGCGCTCGTCCTCACCGGCCCCTTCGTCGACATTGACCATCCTCTCATCGCCGCCGGCGACTTCGACCTCCCCGAAGAAGCCAACCTCGACCCCGACACAGCCACCATGACCACCGTCTTCAAACACCTCTTTGCGACAGCCCTCAATCGCGCGTGCTCCGCCAATCCCCACCTCACCGTCATTCTGGTCCCCTCTGTACGAGACACCCTGGAGAAACACGTCTCCTGGCCGCAAGATACGATCCCCCGAAAAGAGCTCGGTCTCCCGAAATCCGCAAAAATCGTATCCAACCCCATGACGCTATCCATGAACGAAATGGTCATCGGCATATCATCGCAAGATATCCTCTATGAGCTGAGGAGCGAGGAGCTCTCCAGAACAAGCGGTGACTTGATGGGTCGTCTGTGCAGGTATCTGGTCGAGCAGAGACATTATTTCCCGCTGTTCCCACCTACGGATCGGAGGAACTTGCCCAAGACGGGTACGGAGGAGGGCGTGGCGACTGGCGCGGTTATCGACTTGAGTTATTTGAGGTTGGGGGAGATGGTGAATGTGCGGCCTGATGTGATGCTTGTGCCGAGTTCACTGCCGCCGTTTGCGAGGGTGAGTTTGTTTGCCTCTTGAACCCCGTCTTTCTCGTCACCATTCGAATGGCTGGACCCGTCGCTCTGGCTTGACTTGTACTAATAATGCTTCTGGTTCTAGGTCGTTGAAAGTGTCTTGGCCATTAACCCGGGGTCGTTGTCGAGGCGCAGGGGCGCGGGAACGTACGCGCGGATGACGCTGCATGCCCCAAGTATAGAGGGCTCCAGCGACATGATCAGCCATAGGATATTTGATAGGGCGAGGGTAGAAATCGTGAGGATATGATTCGTGGAATGTGGAGGTGAGGTGAGATGTATTTGGATATAGGATGGGGACAAATCTACAAGTGTGGTACGGGCATGAAGAGGAGTGCAATACAAGCGACGCGTTGAATTTGATGATTCATCTGTTTTCCTCCGAGGAAGCGTTCTAAAGCACTACATAATGGTATCATCTGTCGTCCACTCGCCGCCGTTTATCCTTGTAACGGACCCTGTTGCGCGACGTGCTCCTCTTGCGACGTCTGTCGTCGTCGTACGCCCTCCGAGGTGATCTTGATCTTGATCTTGACCTCGACTTCGATCGTGACCGTGACCGTGACCGTGATCGTGATCTAGGCCTTCCCCGGTTGCTCGGTCTATACCCGTCGATTCTACCTTTTCCATTTCCGTTTCCAAGTCCGTCTCTGCCCCGTCCATCATCTCGTTTCTCCCTGTCTCCCAGCGGAATGGCATTCGCTCCCTTAGCATCCCTCTCATCAGGCTTAAACCTCTCGTCATCAGGATGAAATCTATCATCCCCGCCAGCATGCCTCCTCCTCCCGTCATTCAAATGCCCCCAGCGACCCGTATCTTCGGACCTCATATCCCTATACTTGGAAGCCCCTTCTTCCCCAGCTTGGTCATGTCCCTCTTTTGCAGATAAGCCGGCAGCGCCTCGCGATTGCGCACATCGTCCGCGATCCTGGTCCCCATGATGTCGCGCTGCAGGAGGCCCGCCGCCGCCGCTTCCTCTTGGAAGAAGGCACCTTTATGGTAATACTTCTGCATGTACGACATCTTGCCCTTGCCATCCTTCTCCTCCTGCTGCTTGGAAAGAAACGCCTCGTCCTCGGCCTTGCGCTCCTCCTCGGTCAAGTTCCTGCGGCGCTCCACCTCTGCGAGCTCGCGCTCCTTCTCTTCGATGGCCTCGCGCGCCCGCTTCAGACGCCTCAGCTCGCGCACCCGCCACGCTGCCTCCTCGGCGGCCGGGTCCACGCCGTCCGTGGTGTCGACTTCCGATTCGGGCTTCTCGTCGTCGTCCCAGTGCTTTTTCCCGCCGCGCGGGCGGCGAGATCCTTGCGGATTTGCTCCTCGACGAGCTCGTCTGTCGCCTTCTTCTTGGCCGCCTCTTCTGCTTCGCGAGCAGCTTCTTCTTGCGACTCCCTGTCGAGAACGTCTTTTCCTCGTCGGGACCTGGGCACGAATTTCGGCCGCAGCATTAATCTCCTGGGGCTTCTTCCTCCTCCTCCTCTTCGCTGCTGTCATCTGAGGAGGAGCCGCTCTCGTCGTCACCTTGGCTCTCCTCTTCGGATTCGGTCACGAAGCCTTGTTCCGCTGCGAGTCGTTCCGCTCTGGACGCTGCTTCTGCCCGTGCGGCCTCTTGTCTCTTGGCGGCGCCGAGGTTGCCGATTATTCTGCCGGCGCTTGCGGCCTTTGGGGGTGGAGGGATGGCGGGGGTAGGGGCCGAGGGCTCGTCGGCATCGCTGCCTGAGGAGGAGGAGGAGGAGGAGGAGGAGGGTTCGTGGTGGCCGCTGGGCTTGCCGGCGCGATGGCGCATCGGCCGCGCTGGATTGGCGGTCATGCGCTTTGGAGGCATGGCTGAGAGGCTGAAAGGGTTGGGGGAGATGGTGAAGTTTTGGAACGCAGGAAAAGGCATGGACGTTGGAGCTGGTTGATGAATTGCATGAAGAAAATTATGTGGGGCTGCTCCTCCTCCGTGGGCTACCCTGCATGGGAATTGGTCTTGGGTTTTTGTTCTTGAAACCCTGGAAACCCCTGGAAAACATGGGTCCTTGGTGCAGATTGGCCTTGCTGTGATGAATCTTGTTTACTCTCTTGCTGTGTTGGTGTCGTCGACTTCTGTTGCGGAGATGGTGGGCAGGATGTCGGTTATACGATCGAGATGAGGCATTACTTGGGGATTCCAGTTGCGCGAGAATCAAGGTAACGAGGGTTCAGGCACGAATTCAGTCATCATTTGAACTTGCTTTCATGGAATATATGCTGCCTTGAACCCATCGTGCACACGGCAACAATTCTTGTCAAGTACATCGGGTCCGATGCGAAGCAATCGACGAATCCAAATCCAAGCTACCCCTCCATGCAAGCGATTACGTGTGGCCCTCCTTCCTTAGCAGGGCCCACCAACCTTCGCAGTTGCATTCCCGTGAGTTGGAAATCCATCACCGGCACACATCACTCACTACACAACATGGCACCAATCTCTAAACGGACAGCGCTGGTCACGGGTGCCACGGGCCTGCTTGGTCGGGAGATCACAGCTGCCTTTCGTCAAAGTCCAGGCTGGACTGTCAAGGGCACAGGGCATTCCCGAGCTGATGGCGTCGACGTGCTGAAGCTGAATCTCGAAAACGAGGACGTTGTGGAGCTCAATAAGATTCTGGACGAGACACGGTACGCTCTCCGACATTATAAGCATTGCGTCGATCTTGACACTAATGTGACGCTTGTGCACCCGAAATGCAGACCTCAGGTCATTGTCCATTGTATGTTGTTTCTGGCACCGGCAAACCCCTGCCGAACATGTGCGTGCGGTGTCTAATCACTGTTTTAGCGGCGGCCCAAAGATATCCCGACAAGGTGGACAAAGATGCAGATGCTGCTCGAGCCTTGAACATCGCAGCAAGCCAGCGACTTGCACAGTTGGCACTCTCGAGGGATGCTCTCCTCATTTACATCTCCACGGATTACGTGTTCCCAGGCACGCCTGGGGATGCACCGTATGAAGCTGATGCAGAGCCCAAACCCACCAATTTATACGGCCAGACCAAACTAGATGGAGAAATTGCCGTCCTGGACGTCGCCAAGAAGCTAGGCAAAGTCGGATCGGCAGTCGTTCTGCGAGTTCCTGTTTTGTATGGCCATGCAGAAACACCTGCCGAGAGCGCCGTCAACGTATTGATGGATTCGGTCTGGATGGCTCAGACCGAGGGCACAAAGATTAAGATGGACCACTGGGCCATTCGCTACCCTACCAACACTGAGGACGTTGGCCGCGTTTGTCGAGGTATGTTTCACATGCAAGCGTGAACGTGGCATTCCCTAGGATTTTTAATGTTTTGACAACGCGTCGGGTCGGTCCCCCAAGTCGAGGCTAGTGCGGTCTGGTCTTTTCTTCCAGCCTCGCGCTAAAAAAGCCATCCCTCGATTCCATGTGAAGAATAATCCACTAACTCCACGGCTAACCAGACGTCGCGGCCAAATATCTTGACGCAGATGCAGCAAGTGACCGCAAAGAACTCCCTGAATTCTGCAGTTCTCAAGTGAAGACAAGATGACCAAGTATGAAATCTGCCAGTTATTTGGAAAGATTATGGGACTAGAAGTTGCCAAAATCGAGGCGAACACCCAGGGCAATGATCCTAACGCCACGGTGCAGAGGCCATACGACTGCCATCTTAGTAACTCTGCACTCAGGAAGCTTGGTATTGACGTTTCCACCTCCGATTTTGCTGATTGGTGGCGCCGAGAGGTGCGGGCTTTCAGCCAATAGGTTAAAAAGAGCGAATTGAGAACTCTGTTGTCTCGGTCAGATTCCAGGTGAACATGGGCCTGATTTACTCTATTATGGGCAGATGGGGGAACGCGTAGAATTCTTCTCAGGTGCTCCGTACTTTGTACCAAGTTGTTACTTTCTCCCTTGTAGACTCAAGATGGGGGCCGGGACCCGCGCCGCTTTTCGAAAGAAGCAAGATGCAGAGATCGGAGCGCACCACTATAATACTTGGGAAGTTGAGAAATACACTTGCACCCCAAGAATAGCGAAGCTGAACAGCATGTGCTTTTCATTGAGTTGGGAAGAGGAACGAGTAATTGTGCAGAAAGAAAGAACAGCATTCGCATATTCACGCAAGGCAAAAAAAAGAAAAGAAAAAGGACAATTCAACGAAGCAATCGCGTCAATCGCGGCATATTATCCCTTTTCACTTGGATGTTCTCTCTCACCGATTGCCGTTCCCGTGAGCTGATCGGGTTACATTACCTTGGGTTCACCACGGCGACGGCATGCAACTCTGTCGGTCGGCGGTCTCGATGGCTGTCGTGGATTAATTCATCTCATGGTGATGCAAGGCAGCTCGTTATGGAGTAACGATGTCATATTGCCAATCTCGATTATCGGTCGGATCTCAGTCTGCCGGCATTGCACTTTCAGGGAGCCCTGGCTGCATACAGACTTGCTTGGATGCAAGCGCACACGACAAGAGGTTGAGGTGCGGTGCAACCTGTCAGCTCGCCAACCAGCCTCATTGAGCACATGAGAATGCGGTGTCTCCTCGGCGTGAGGCCGAGTTGCTTGAAGAACCGATTGTGGCTCACAGAATACGAAAAACACTAACAACGCTGTCCCTGCGTATCAGGTGCTTGTCCACGATCGACCAGCCCGGATGACACCGGTGAGGGTTTGAGCGACACCTCGGCAGGTTGTGAAGACAGTCGCAGGCAATGGCCGCCACCAGACTGAACAGCGCCAAGGACTGTCTGTGTATGGCCCACCGATTTTTTCTTCTTCTTTTTCTTTTCAAGAACGAGACACGAAGTGGAATCCGTGACGGAGATTGGGCAATCTTGGACGCCGAGACATGCAGAGTCAGGCCAAAGACTGCGTGCTGGAATGAAACCTCCAAACAAGAGCGGATGAGACACACGAAGCAGAACGACGCGTCGAGGCATGCAAGGCGAAGAAAACGTACTGCAGTGCTCGGCGATGCATGCACATTGTTACCATCACGTTCGGGAAAAAGAAATCTTGAGCTTGACTAGCGCGATGACATTGAACAGACGAAAGACACGAAAGACACTCCATGGTGCATCAATGGCATGTCCCAGTACTCGACACGCAAAATACCATCATGTCCAGATTGGGAGGCATGGCATCTCTTCATGTTGTTTATTCTCTAGATCTCGTCCCCGCGAATGCAACCTCTGCCCCCCCTCTCCCATCACATATCCTCTTTGCTCCCGGATGCTCACCCATCTTCCTGCCTCATCCACTTCTCATGCATCATGTCGTTTGTTCAACTCTAAACTTGGCAGTATTGGCTGTTTCATTCTCGCTACTCACGACATCACACGCTCTTTTATTGGGAACGTGTAAACTATATCAGGAACTCGTCATGTAAATTTGACTCTTCGCTCGCTACTTCCTGTCGACATTACCACGCTCGCTTCTTATTTTATTTCATCTCTTCCAGGCTCCTGGAAAGGACTCTGTGCTGTCGGACATGTATGGTTATTGATACCGAGGATCACAACTCATTGCAAACACGTCCATTCTGGCGGCAATTTTCAATACATTTACACACGACGAGTTTCCTATTCGAGGTTCAGCCTCATTGATTGGGCCGGGCGGATCGCCTTCCCGATCGAAACTATCCAGTCCACGCAGGGATTGCATCGGACGTAACGTCACTTACTCGGTACAGGAGCTCAATTCAGCCGAAAAAGATGGCCCACGATGCCATGGCAAGGGCATTTGGCCCGATCGACGCAGTCCCACCTCCACCACCACACAGCTTCTCTCGCTATCGCACACTTCGCGGAAAGAGCGTGTCATCGCCACGGGATTTCGACATCTTCCGAGATGACGACCGCAGTGCTCGGAACCACCATTCCTCAGCTGGCCCTACGCAGAGCAGCTCTGGTTCACCGCCGTCGCGGTCCAAGAGCGTGTCGAGCTTCCGGCATGTCCTGAGGCAGCACGGGGGTCCGTGGCCACGCCGCCGGTGCCGCCTCTTCCCAGGCGCGCAGAGGTGTTGTGTCCTAAGCCGATCAACGTTGCGGCTCAGTCGAAACTCAAGATCCTGGAGAACTTGAAATCTCCGATTTTCCATCCCGAGCACCCACCGTGGAAATCGCTGTCTGGCATCAGCAGGTCGGTTAGCAGGGCCGACGCCACCAACTGTCGAGGGGCTAAGAACAGGGCTGCTGGTCCTGGTCCTGGTCCTGGTCCTGGTCCTGGTCCTGGTCCTGGTGCTGCTGCCGCCGCCGCCGCCGCCGCCGCCGCCGCTGCGGGTCCGACAATGACACACAAACCCAACCGGGGGCAGGGACAGGGAAGCCACAGATCCCCAATACAACAACAAGACGTCCTGGTCCTGGACTCGCCCGACTCCAGCCAGGAGATTAACGCAGAGAAAAAGTCCATGCCAAGGGCGAATCTGGACTCAACCCCGAGCCAGAGCCAGAGCCAGAGCCAGAGCCAGAGACGGAGCCAGAGCCGGAGCCGGAGCTCGCAAGGGAGCCACGAGTCATCATCTCAAAACAACAGTCGCATTCAATTCAACAACAAAGTCCCGGGATAAGCAATTGCGCCGGAGAGCAATTTGCAGCAGAGGTCGCGCGCCTTGAGGCCGAAACTGATCGAATTCTCGCCGAGCAAAAGAAGCTTGACCTTGCGCGACTCCAGGCCCAGCTTGTCACACCTCCCAAGCCAAAACGCCAGATTCTCGAGAAGCTTTCGTTTTTCTCGAGAAGCAAGCGGATTACTGTGACAAGCAGCCAGCCCAGCACCCCGAGCACCGTTGTGTCTGCCGTTTTCTCACCAACTCTCGGCCACTATAGTCGTGATAACAGCTTGGAGGAACCACTGACGCCCTCGAATCCATCTGCCAAAATGGCCTTCATTGAACCTGGCGGCAAGGGCATTGTGCCCCAGACGGATGCACCCATATCTGCAATCAATGGCGGAGAACGAGTAAGTAGATCGATGCTGACCCTTTCTTGCAACGTGGAGGACTTGCCCGCTCATGGCAACGAGGGAAGGAAAGAAAGAAGAAGAAGAAGGCTGACAGACCCCTCTCTCCTCTTCTCACTATAGCGAGTCATTGTACGATGTTTCTCATCGACAATCAACCTGCCAGTTACAGCAGACACTTCGCCAATGGACATCCTCGTAGCCGCGGCCGACACGACGAGGCATCACCTGACGCCGGCAACTTGTGTCATTGTTGAATGCTACTTTGTTCTCGGCTTGGAGCGTCGCCTGCGTCGATATGAACGTATTCGTGACGTGATGAACTCCTGGGACCGCGATCAGCAAAATTCATTGCTCATCATGTCGTGCGACAGTACCCAGAGCGACTATGACCTCGAGATCGAGTCCGTCCCCCGCACCGAAGAGCCGCCCAGTGGCTTCTGCGTGCAAATGTACCACTCGTCCAAACCCGGCAAATGGAATAAGCGATGGGTGACGCTCCTGGACAATGGCCAAATCTATGCTGCCAAGTCGGCCAACGCACAACCATCTGACAAGGAAAGTTCCGTTCTTTGCCATCTGACAGATTTCGACATCTATGCTCCCAAGGAGAGCGAGATGCGTCGCAATCTCAGACCCCCGAAAAGATTCTGCTATGCCATCAAGAGTCAGCAAAAGACAGTCGTCTTCCCCAATGGAGAGAATTTCGTTCACTTCTTCTCCACGGAGGATGCCCAGCAAGCTGCTTTCTTCTATGAAAAGGTGCACGGCTGGCGAAGTTGGTACATGGTCAACCGAATGATCGTTCTGGACAAGAAGAACAAATCGCCACAGCAAGTGCTCGATGCTGCTGGCGAAAAGTATAGCAGCCCAAGTCCCAAGAATAGCATTGTCAGGAACGGCCATCGAGCGGGTGCCAAGGCCTCGGACCGTGCTGCCGAAGCCGCGGATGAGCCTCTCATGGATGTCAACGGGTTCCACATGAGCAAAATCACCATTGAGGAGACAGCCATGCGAAAGTTGCCTTCCATTCGATCCAAAGGCTCCGTAAGGGTGAAGCACGCTGCAGCCGCCCCGGAGATCCCCAAGACCGTCAGCGAGGAGGAGCCCGAATTCTCTGTTGGCGGACTTTTGGGTGACACGTATGAGAAACGCAAACAAACTGAAGCGACACTTTCCACGACGGGCGCCGCCAAACTATGCTCCTCGTCCAGACTCGTCGACGGGCCTTTCACCGAAACACCGTCACTGCTCAACGGAGGCATAACTCAGTCTTCATCAGATTCATCCGAAACCTCGAAGAAGAAGCACGCTGAGCAGGAAGAGAAGAAAGATGGCCCGAAATCGTGGTTCCCCTCTGCGGCGGAGCACTCAGCTCGCATTCGATACGCGCAGCAGCAACAACGGAGACCAATGACTGCCGACACACCCTCGTCCACCACCACCGCCGCCATCGCGAGTGGCGTGCCTCGTCGTGACAGACATCCCACTCCGTTGCTGAATTTCACAAAGGACTTCCCCGAGCCGCCACGCTTCCACAAGCCGGGCGGGAGACAAGCTCCGGGCCAACCGCTCATCAACTTGGCAATGGGAGGTGCAGCAAGAGACTCTCGGGACGCCGCTGTGAGACGACACTCTTCTCGCCATGGCCTGTCGCCTTCTAACAGCGGTGGCGGGCTTGCTGGCACGGCTGCTCCACCGCCGCCTCAGTATCCTCCTCCTCCAGGCATAGGCCCTCAGCGCCAACGAAGCAAATCCAGTGCTTCGCAGAGACGGAATTTCCCCTTTGATGCTCACAAGCATCATCCTGTCCCGCCAATGCCTATGCGTCGCCCGCATCTTGGCGAGGCGCCTTCTCGGCCGCCGTCGAGATGCCCCCTGAACCTCTAGTGAACAGGGCACGGTGAAGTACTCATCTAGTCATGGTCATTCGGACGACATGACACTGTAATGTATCGAGGCGTATAAGACAGGAAAGGACAGGACAGGCAATGGACAGCGACGGCGAAGAGTCGGCGTTCAGGACAACACGAGGAAGTGTTTTGTGCTCTAGCTTGGAGATACCCGATTCCTGAGTGGCACCCTTTGGAAACTGGAGGAAATGGCATTGATGCGCAGGAGGAATTCTTGGCTGGATTGGCTTGGGATGGCGTCCATTTGACTGACGATGGGCCGGGAGGGCACTCAACTAACTATATATCTATGACGGGTACTTTATCTAATGTTTGCAATAAACTATGCTACGACTGGAAATACGTGATTTGATCATGTTAAGAGACGTTCGTTCTTGTAGTAGTCGTGACCACTGACAAGCTGATGAACTAATCTCATGGGAGGTTGCAAGAGGAAGGATGCAGCAGGAATACGGTGCGTCCACAGTGCATTCACAGTGCGAACACGGCACGGACCTCCCAAGCTGAGACGAGAAGCTTCTTGCTGGCTGGGACGCGACAGCGCTTTCCTCCCTCCGCGCCAGTTTTTTCGGGTTGTACAAAAAGTCACTTTGATTGAAGCTTTTACGAGCGACGCAATACTTCTTGCCAACATCTCCGCCAAGGTCCGGAAGCTGCACGATTGCCTGTCTGATGTGGTGACGCGACAAAGTCCCTGGCAGCAGCTCGACTCGGCTCGACGCTGACATCCCGTCGGGCATGGCGCTGAGTGCGCAAGAGGTTTCGCACCTGCGAGATGCTCTCCAGGATGCTGTCATCAAGACGTCGGAACGATGTCTCTATTCATCAGCGAAATGGTACTTCTTCCACCCCCAGCGTTTCTGCAGGCAAGAAAGTGTTCACCAACATCGTTTTGTTCACCTCGTCCAGGGCCGCCGAACTCCTCAACGCCCTCCCCGAGCCGACCGATATTGAGGAGGACGAGTCCACTTCCGCAAATTCCACGAGGCGCACATGTCCTATATTCACGCCCAATGCCGACCCAGAAGAGGCAGCTCTCGAAGCCAAGGAACTGAGCAAATACCTACTCGCCAAGTCCCTTTTCGACTGCAAAGAGTTCGATCGATGTGCTGCCGTCTTCCTCCCCGACTCTCTCTTATCGTCCGTGTTAGCATCGCATTCTGAAGCCGCGACGCCATCATCGACACCGTCGCAGCGGGCAAAGGCAAAGGGCAAGGCGAAAGCTACCGAGGGAGAGAGGCTGTTGGACGCTGGTGCGGCGGCGGCAGCACCGTTGCCAAAACTGAGCCAGAAGAGCTTGTTTCTGGCGCTCTACGCAAAATTCATGTCTGGCGAGAAGCGCAAGAATGAGGAGTCGGAAATGGTCATGGGCCCTCAGGATTTAGGGACTGTTGCGAACAAGCAGCTTCTTGTGGTTGGCAGATTCTTGGCCGCTTGGTTCAAGGAGAGAACGGCGGCGGATGAGGAGGTTTTGGGAAGCCAGGGATGGCTGGAATACTTGTGAGCTTGCTGAATGATTCTGATTTTCAGTGGTCCATGTCATGAGAAGTGAATCGCCGTGCTGACCATGGGGCGCGCTGCCTTATAGATACGGAATGGTACTGGCAAAGGAGAAGAACGACGTGCAGGCCATGGGCTACTTGATCCGAAGCGTGCACAAATACCCTATGAACTGGGGCTGCTGGCTGGAAATGACATCCTTGATTTCAAGGGTCGAAGAGGTATTGTTCTTACTCGCGAAGTCCCGGCACACACGCACGATGTAAAAAAACACATGTACTGATTTCGTGGTCATGGCTTGGCTCGGCTTGCCACCAGCTCAACCAAATCGCCCGACACTGTCCTCAGAACATTGTGTCATTCATGTTCCATCTTCACACTTCCCTCGAACTGTACCAGCAGACGCCGAATCTGGCCAACTCTCTTGAGCAGCTCCTGTCCATCTTCCCAACCTCATCGTTCCTCCTAACCTGCAACGCATTGCTCGCATACCACGCCAAAGACCTCATGGCAGCCGAGCAACATTTCAGCCGCCTGTTATCGCTGCATCCGCACCGCCTGGACTCGCTAGATCACTACTCCAACATACTCTACGTGCTTAATATGCGCCCGAAGCTGGCCTTTGTAGCTCACCTCTGCTCCAGCGTCGACAAGTTCCGCCCAGAGTCGTGCGTCGTCATTGGAAACTACTACTCCCTACTATCTATGCACGAAAAGGCCGTCCAGTACTTTAGACGAGCATTGACATTAGATCGCTCATGCCTATCCGCCTGGACGCTCATGGGCCACGAGTATGTCGAGCTGAAAAACACCCACGCGGCCATTGAATCGTACCGCCGCGCCGTCGACGTCAACCGTCGTGACTATCGTGCTTGGTACGGCCTCGGCCAGACATATGAAATGCTAGAAATGCACACCTACTCCCTCTGGTACTACAAAAAGGCCGCTGGTCTGCGACCGTGGGACGGTAAAATGTGGATGGCCGTCGGCTCGTGTCTCCAGAAGATGGGCTGTGAACGTGACGGCATCAAAGCCCTGAAACGGGCCCTCCTAGCCGACGCCTACTACGACGTGGGAAGCAGTTTCGGCGGCGGCGGCGACGTCCTCGGCGCGCGAGGCGCCACCGGCCACATGGACCCCGAGATTCTGCTCCAAATTGCAGCCATGTATGACCAACTTGGTGAAGAGGAAGAGGCAAAATCCTACATGGAGCTATGCGTCGCGCAGGAAGAAGGCACTGCAGCAGCAGCAGCAGCAGCAGATGCGAACCATGGCCTCGGTGAATCCGTCATGACCCATAACGACTCGTCAGCCGGATCGGACGATTTCCACCAACAAGGCTCCGAGGACAAGACTCACGGTGATGGGGCGGGAGCCGCAGAAGGAACAGGCGTGACGGCGGCGACGAGCAAAGCACGCATGTGGCTCGCGAGATTCGCCATGCGCACATCAGACTACACCACTGCCAACAGATTAGCCATGGAACTATGCCAGGATGGCGTCGAGGTGGAAGAGGCAAAGGCGCTGGTAAGAGAAGTGAGGTCCAGGATGGAGGCGGCCGGCATGTTGGGCTCAGATAGCTAGGATGGGATTTGGGCCACGTCGAGTAGTCTCGGAGACGAGCACATGAGTCCATGATGGGAACACGCAGAGGAGAGGAAATGGCACTGCAGGGTCGGGATGCATCATTCTTGCGCGAACTGGACTAGCTATACGTATCATGGGCGAGTCAAACTAGTATCACATGACGCTGACTGGGACGCGATGCGATGCGGTTCCATGTGAAGGGCGTGACTATCGTTGATGGACAGGCACTACTTGCAATGATTCAACATAGGTCTTCTTCGACGGTGATTATTAACGCGCCAATGGAGCATCATCCATAGATGTCGGCTTTACTCACCAGGGAAGCCTTGACAGGCTACAAACATACAGGACCGGTATACGAGTCATGTCGTGTCGCCACTGTCTGTACGTGATGACTTGGTTCGCCGCGTCACTGGAATCCAGCGTCGATGACTATTGAAGCTCTGTCGCTACACGTCACGTTGTGGCCATGGTCCGGAATCACCCAAATATGCACGTGTACGGAATCCATGACAGTTGGTACATGTACGCGGGGCTTTGATCGCCCGAGTATCACCTCTGTTTACTAAATACCCAAGAGTACTAGTTGACCCCACGACGTTCAATTCCGAACCCCAAAATGTCTGCGAGGAAGATATTTGAACGACATCATCATCCAACGGCTTAGGCCCCGTAGACGTGACCGTCGACATGGTAAACTCGTAGATGTTGAGAATAATTGAATGGAGTCTCCACCCTTTTTTTGTACAAATAGTGGTTGTTGGCAACCTGCCATGTCATAGGGAGCTCTCTAGATGAGGAAGGCGGCAAGACCGGCAATAGCCAGGGCACCGAGACCAGCGTTCGCCTTGTCGGCAGCAGCAGTGACGACAGGAGGGTTCGCGGGCTCGGTCTTGCCGCCACTGGCGGGGGTGGTTTGCTCAGCAGGAGGAGCAGGAGCAGCAGGAGGAGCAGTGTTGTTATCAGGAGGGGGAGCAGGCTTGTTGTCAGGAGGAGGGGCGGGCTTGTTGTCAGGAGGAGCAGGTTTGTTGTCAGGAGGAGGAGCGGGCTTGTTGTCAGGGGGAGGAGCGGGCTTGTTATCAGTGGGAGGAGCAGGCTTGTTGTTATCGGGGGTCGGCACGGGATTGTTGGTGACGGTGCAAGGACAGTCCTTGATGGTCAACGTGGTAGGCTCGGTGACGGTGTAGGTGACGCTGCCAACACAGAAAGTAGTGGGTTCCTGAATGAAGCTTGTCAGCTCTCTGTTCATCTCCATATGGAGATTCACCGAAGAAACATAACGGAATATCCTCTTCTTCTTCTTCTGTAAACGGAGTGAAGTACTTACAGGGCAGTATGTCGTGAAAGCCGTGCTGATGACAGTTGTCCAGACAGTTTCGGCGAGTCCGCTGCTGACGGGTGCAGCAGAGCTCTCAGCAGCAGAAGTCTCAGCGGCAGAGCTGGTAGCAGCAGAACTCTCGGCAGCAGAACTCTCGGCAGCAGAACTCTGGGCAGCAGAACTCTGGGCAGCAGAACTCTCGGCAGCAGAACTCTGGGCAGCAGAACTCTGGGCAGCAGAACTCTGGGCAGCAGAACTCTCGGCGGCGGAGCTCTCTGCAGCAGAACTCTCTGCAGCAGCGCTGGATGACTGGGCCATACCAGTGGCGGCCAGAGAGGCCATGGCCAAGAAATGAGTGAATCTCATCTTTTCTGTTGGTTTTGATAGACAATTAATTTGATTTGAGCGAAGGTCGATGAAGTTGGAGTGAGTTGAGTTGCACGCGCTGCTGACGTTGACACCTTTTAAACAGAAGGGCGGTCGAACTGATATTTATATCTTGGACTGGAGGAAGAAAGACGAATTCTTTCTAAAATCCTAAATCCTGGATGATCCTGCTTCTTTGTATTCAACCAGCCAGTTCTGCTTGCAGCAGACTTGGACGTTCGATACTCTGAGACAATGTCTATGATGGCACCGAAGAAAAGTGGACCCAGTCCAGGTCATCACCGGAAGAGGAAATTGCCTTTTTAGGACCGAGTTACAAGTCTGCCAACAGAAATGTTCTGCAACCGGCTGCCAGCTACGTGGCGCTAGATGACTGCCGAATGACGGAATGCTTCTTTAGACAAAGTATAACTCGTAATGTCCACAAGTCTGATGATGCGAGAGGGAAAACCGCCGTGAGTCCCAAAGTTCGTCGGTTGTGCTTTTGGGAAAAACGCACCCCTTCCGGTAATACGAGCATTCAAAACTGAATGTCCGTGGAAGTATACTGTCATCATTTTCGTATGCTTCAATTCAACTCGAGAGGAGCTGGTGAAACCTTGATAGATCCGACCCTGGCCAGTGGTGATGCCATCTGAGTTTCATTCTTCAGGAACAACGTCCTGAGGAGATGGCCAGACGGACTTGAGAAGTCATACCAGAAAAAGGAGCGTCCTTGTTCCAGTCGGACCACCCGAAAGGATATGTCCTATAAAGAAGCATCGCGTCTGCGTGAATGACTATATTCTCCTCTTCGGCCTAGTGGGAAACATGGCCATATTTTCATGCATTGCCATGTTCCTGGTAATTGACATAGCTGAGATCTGAGTCAGCTAGTAGTACCTTGCTTGTTGAACGACAAAAAAGGAGAAGAGAGGCGATCTTCAAGTTGCATGTACAGTGTTCACACTACTTCGGTTGTGGGGCTGGAATGCAACTCCAGGCCGCATTCGTAGTCGGAATGATGCCGGCGCACTTTGCCGTGTTCGTTCCATCAAATCTGTTGAGGGACCCCACGACGAGCAATTGGGCGCGGAAATTTTGAATTGCCTTTGAGATTTGTTTATTAGGGTTTCCTGAGACGAATGGCCGACGGTGGAAGTTCTGTAACCTGTGGTAATCCCAAATGATGAAATTATGGCGACAATGAATCATGACAGGTTTACGCTACTCCGTACGTAGGGTGTGATGCCCAGGTGAGGAGGGGTTAGCCAGTGCTAAGTGACTGTGCGCAGTCCATCTCAACACTGTCTGGACAGGCATCAGCCCTTTCCTCTTCTTCCCAACAAGTGACGCCTGCACTTTCCACTTTCCACTTTCCACTTTCTCTTGCACTCGAATGTGTTGACAACCCGTTTTCCGCGATGCCGCCATGATCCAATTGTGAATGCTTTCGATCTTCTTGCAACAATGTAATTGTCGACCAGTGACTAACCAGAGATGAGTGCGGAAACAAACCATGAGTGAGATACCCTTCATCCCGACTCATGGAGTCGGATAGTGAGCCCGTCTAACCAGTGCTATTAGGTGAGAAACCATAGTGACTGGACGACTTGCACTCCCATATCTCAGGGCTCCGACCATCGAAGTTGATGGCCATGTGTGTACGCAACCTTTTGACGCTCCTGGCACTTCTGTTCCCAAGAACTGTTCCCAGTGGAAGATGACGCTGCGATGAGGGAAATCTACGACCGTCTACTGCTCACCCATGATGGGCAGGCTGGTGGACAGTGAGTCGCCTTGCTGATGACTGGGTGCTTTTGTCTCAGGAGCTTCCCGTCATCAATATTGCCTTGAATGTTGAATTGTGGATTATCAAACGAGTTGTTTTCTGTTGCTGACTCCCTGGCGTACCTGGAACCTGGAACCCCGCTCTTCTCAGGATATGCACCATTGTGTTCACGTCATGGATAAATGGACACGTGAGGATATTTTCAAGGCTGGAAACATCATGCACATTGATCCCATCCCTTCGGATGCCACCATCCAGGAATCGAGGACCTTTCGGGCCACATGGTCCGTCTCATCGTTGCCCATATGTATTTTGAAAGGCATGTGAAGGTATTTTGTGTGGCCTGGATTACCAGGCATCAAGGCCACCATCCGTAGTCGTCGGAACTTTATTCCATCACTTCATGCCCATTTTTCATGCACTAACGCGGAAAGTCGATGCCTCGCGCCGTGTCTAGTCGCTCTTGTCTGGAGTGTACAACAACAATAACGAAAAGTTTGCCGATTCGCCCGAAAACAACTGCCGTGCTCACGGAGCAAAAGGCCTTCGCCAATAAGGGTGACAAAAGGGTGGCGCACCCAAATGCTGAGATCCTTCCCGCCCTCGCTGACCCGCACGGGGGTTCTGTTGGATCTCGATGAAAACCCAACTGGCCTGTTACGTTACACCTGTACCCAGCGGCCAAAATTTCATCAATTCCGAGGCAAAAGGCGATTAAAAGACCGGCAGGTTTTTTCCCTCCCTTCAAAGCACACCGGACTCATGTGTCACGTTCCCCAAATCGTCATTACTTTTCATGTGATGCCTGGGAGAATGAGCGAGCTGTCCTGGTTCCATCTATCTTGGCTAGGCTCACCGCACCACTTGTGAGAGACCACGACAGAAGTACGATATCGGACAAAGCTACCCGTAGCACACATCAAGGAAGGCAGGCAGACAGGCACCTTTGCACACTTTTTCTTCTGCTAAGACGGAAGAAAGACACACCGTCCCTCGTGCTTTTGACACTTGAACAAGCTCGGCACGATTCCTAGCCAACGTCTTGCTGCAGTGCATATTCGCACACGACGCCTACTTGTCATATCGCACTCAGTTCACCAAAAAGAGCAACGGATGGCTACAACAAGTCTGGTGTTAATCATATTCCGTCGGCAACTCATATTAGTCCCCCTCTTCCACTAAACCGACCGCTGGCCTGAGTCACCTTAATTCATCGTTGGTTCCTTTGGTAGGCGCAGTGATCGTCTCGGCGATGGTACACCTCATAATGGATGGCCTTTTGCCGTCAACACTTACTGATTACCGGCATGGACAAGGTAAGTAAGTATTTGACGAGGTTCTGAAATCTTTTCCACGATACCGAGGTTTGCCCGCAAAAGGAAGCCTCTGCATCCGTCCATCCAGCGGGCGAGGGGGCAAAACTGTAGAAATCTTGGTCAGCGAGCATTCATGAATGTGAGGAAGAGTTTTCCTCCATCGCTGATTGGCTTTGCACTATCACCACCGTCTGGACTGAAAAAATTTCTACGTGCGATACTAAAGACGTGAAGCGGGACTTTTGCAGCAGCCTTCCAAATCAGGGATCGCCACGAGACAAGCTCAAAGAGCACAGTCTGACGGTCTCGTCAGGAAACATGTTCATGTTTCGGTGATGTGGAAGTGGGCCCAAACAGTCAACACTCAAGACAAGGCCCGTGTCTCTGGGGCACCGCACCCGGAGGTAATTCTTATTCATATTCATTCATGGTGTGATGGTTATCGGGCCAAGCCAGGTAGCCAGGGCTGGTTCAAGGCATTTTTGTTGACTTGGCAGATTCGTGGACGATGCCATGTCATCGAGTGCCTGCGTCTAGTACAACGCAGAACGAGCGGTCTGCACTTCTGGGCCGAAAGCCCGGGGTTCCATGACGAGCAGACTGGAAGGGAGCGGACACTGACACTGACTGGTCGAACGGAAAGATGGGTCAGAGCGCGCACAAGCCAAACTGCTCAAACAACAAAAAGATGGGCCATTTCTCAGTGCTACTAGGTAATCCGCCAGAATCCGACAGAATCCGTGCTGGCGGCGTGGCGGCCTACTCCGTACTGCCAGACCTGTCAGCGTGTGGGTGGGTGGATGGCACTACTCCGTACGGATTACGGATTACGGAGTATTACCTGAGCACGGAATGCGACCAACAAAAGCGTGTGGGCGGGTCCAGGGCAGCAGAGAAAAGAAAACAATGAAAAAGAAAACAAGAAAAAACCTGGTTCCATTGCTTCGCGGGCCGAGGTGCGCTGGGAAAATTCTTCGCGCGGCGCCATGGAAACGATCAGGTGCCAGACGTGAGGCCTGGAAAGAAGGAAGAAACATGACACGCCGTGGGAGGTACCTTTGCGACCGGTCACGGACGCACCAATTCGCTGTAGCGGGTACCTACCTGACACGGCACTAAACTTCAGGCCGACGAGTCTCCTTCTGGGTACCGGGGACTTTGGCATGGACGTAGCAGCCGGGACACTTGCAGACTGGCAAAGTCGCCGCAGCCGCAGACTGCACCACTGCACACCACCTCGGCAAGGAGGGTGGGTGGGGCCTGCCGACTCGCGCACCACACCACAAACCGGAAGACGCGTACAGTGCCGGGAGGACGGCCTGTCAGCCTGTCAGGGTTGGCCACATGGATGCTATGCCAGATGCCAGGTACCAGGCACAGGAGAGGAGGCCTGAGGCCTGAGGCGGGGCCAATGGATGCCACGATGGATGCCACGAAGCAGGTAGTCGCAGGTAGTCGACGTAGTCGACCGAGGCCATCTGCCTGCCGACCACGCACGCCACAACGGACGAAAAAACGAATCATGAAGAGGGAGAAGGCACTGGTACTATTACAAAACATACTCGGAATTCATTTTAATCAAGTGCCGCCAGAGCAAAAAAGCTTGTCAACGAACCTTGACCTAAAATGGATCGGTACCCGAGGGCCGACACCCCGAGTGGGATTGGGCAAGTTCTCTTTTTTCTTCTCCTCGTCATTGAAACAAAAAATTAGAAAAGTTATCTGCCGCTGTCTGCACCGCACAAGTTGTACAAGCATGCGCGAGGGCAAGGGTGGGACGGCATGGCAAGCCAAGCGAAAACTCTGTTTGCATAATACTGTATGTGCCTGCCGGGGGCGGACCGCCACGGAAACATGGCCCGGGATCTATCTCGTCGTGATATGAGAGAGAAGTGAGGGCGAAACTTGTCACATCTCACGCGCCTCTGACTGGGAGGGCGTTGTGGATTACTCGACTCTACTAATCCGCAGATGCACGAGTAATCGCGAACCACACGGAAGCAAGCGGCGTGGCGGCGTTGGAGCCCAGGGACTTCTCAGGTACCAAGGGACCGGCGCAAACTCCCCCACGACAATGGTCGAAATACATGTCGCGAGGAAGTAGAATGGAGGTGTGGAGGAGATATTCAGTGGGCTCTTCTTGTTCTCATCTCTCTTTTCTGGCTCTATCTAGCACGACCCACGTAAGTCGACACCAAACACACGTCGAAGAACAAGTCAGTCCTTGTTGTTCAGAATTCGGCCGTGCCACACCTTCTGTTCTCGAGCCATGTGCCGCCATGGCCCACGGCGAGATCTATAAATCAAGCCTCCCGCTCCCGTTCAACATCCCGATTCCCGTGGCTTTCCCCCAACCATACTACTATCCTTTGAATCAACTGCTTCCGTGTTTTGTCCTCGGACTTACATTCTTTTTGAAGCCCATCATCCTTGATAAGCTTCTGCACTCATTCCCAAACACATACAAACCAACCTATACGACCTATACGACCTATACAACGGCTCGGCTCCGTATCACTCATCTCTGAGGCCAGTTCTTGAGACCAACCAACTCCAAACAATCTTTTACTCTCACAACAGCAACACACAAAACACAAGACAATCAGTCAATATGCAATTCACTACCTCCGTTCTGGCTCTTGTTGCCTCCGCTGCTGCCGTCAGTGCCAGCTCCGTCACCTTCTGGACTCTTGACAATGTCACTCGTACTATCCACTTCACCCCCAGCGTAGGCTACGCAGAGGTCGAGAGCGTCACCGTAAGCAACAAGGAGAAGACCAAGGTCACTTTGCCTACCGAGAAGTGGAAGGGTAACTACTACGCCGTCCAGAAGGGCCAGGAGAATAAGCCTGGTATGCTCGGCGAGGTCAACTTCCACGACTGGATGGACATGACCTACTTTGACGTCTCTGCCATCGTCGACCCTGCGGATCACGCCAACGTCAAGCAGATGTGGCCCGCTGATGGCCAGTGGCCCATGTCTGGTTGCGAGGTCTTCCCCTGCGACAACGCCTACTGGCTCCCCGATGATGTTCAGACCAAGGTCACCAAAGAGTCTGACCTCATCACCACTCTGGGCTCCGGTTCAAGCGGCCTCAACTTCGCCCAGGCCCAGTAAAGCACCTTACGCGAGGTCCAACCTGTGGAAAAACCTGGGGCTCGGCATATTCGCCAATCCATCGGTTCTTTGATTTGAGTTGAACGGGGCCTGTTTCTAAATCTTGATGATTCGAAAAGGCTCATTCTTCTCCGGAGGAGGAGTTAAAAAGAAGAATTGCGCGCTGAGCGCCCAAATCATGATGATATGATGTACATGCAAAACGGTGCCAAAAAAAAGGTTACCAAACAGGGAACACGGCAAAACTTGAATTCACAAAAGAAGGATACCCCTCGCGCGTCCTTGAACAAGATTCGAGACCACGAGACACTGATGGGTTACAGGGCAACATGGAGCAACTTCTGCTGGTAGCAAAGGCGCAGCTGGAAATGGACTTCTTTTCTTTTTCTTTTCGGGGGTTCCGACTATTCTTTCCTTCTTCGGGGACGCGACGCCTTGACTGGTGCGAGCCAGTCCAAGCGCTTGTTTCCAACCACACACTTTTCCCTCCCTTCATATTCAACCACCGGCTTGGTGTGTTTTGACAGCTGCCCATGTCGGTGGCCTCGTCATTCGCAACGGGCCGGGCTCTCGTTACCAGAAGGCTTTTTTCTTTTTTACACTTCTCACTTTCACTGATGCACATTCATCCCCCACACTTTTCGATGTCACTTTTCTGTACATATCACCCTTCAGATCACATATACCCCTTATGCCCCTTATACCCCTTATAGATTGGATACCGAATAGAACACCCTACCTACATGTTACGATGCAGATCGCTCGCGGCTAAATCGGTTACTTCCCCATGTGTGCACGTACTTTGTTACTTTGTGTGTGAACTGTGAACTGGACGGACGCATGTGGCAGTGGACGGTCAGTGCACGATACTCATCGCTGTGTGTGCCAAGCGCGCGCAAGATCAAACAGGGATTAGAGATGTTGGGTCTTAATGTGTGAATGATGGGATACATGTACGCTCGGTCGCAATTAGTAGAGACGACGTGTACCGCTTCTGTGATGCCTGATTTCAACCCGGAGGAGAAAACCCCCCAAAAGCTTGTTATTGTTGTTTCCCGCACGCATTGCGCACGCACGCATTACCAATTTCCGCACCCCCCCCACCTTTCCTCCTTACCTCAAGACGGGCCGGTGCCCCCTCGTTAAACCCAACCATCCAACTGCCAACGTCGTCGGCCGTACTATTTTTCTCTGCTTGACCCCTCCCCCTCAGACCGATTGGGACTCGTCGACTTGCTCGTTTTTGCAGAGACATTTGCAAAAAAAAAGATACCCGGCTGGACCCGTACAGCCCCTCAGATCACAATGGCGCAGAAAACGACGCTCAAGGAGTTCGAGTCGGTGTATCCCAAGCTCGAGGAAGCGATTTTGGAGCATGCCAGGTCGTATAAGCTTCCCCAGGCGGAACTGGACTGGTTGAGGACTGTGAGTAACGCCTTGTGGCCGATGGACTGCAAAACTTGGCCCCCGATCCTTCTCTCTCTCCCCCATGTCAAAATGTTGTATAAAAATTTTTTTTTTTTAAAAAAAAGAAGAAGAAGCTAAAAACACGCCAACCCGCATAAAAAAAAAAACAGAACCTCCGAGTCAACCCCTCGGCGGGAAATGCAACCGCGGCATGTCCGTCCCGGACTCGGTCTCCTCCTCGTCGGCCGGCCCCTCGGCGAGGAAGAGTACTTCCTCGCCGCGACGCTGGGCTGGATGACGGAGCTCCTGCAGGCCTTCTTCCTCGTGTCCGACGACATCATGGACGGCAGCGTCACGCGGCGCGGCAGCCCGTGCTGGTTCCGCCAGCCGGGCGTGGGCATGGTGGCCATCAACGACGCCTTCGTCCTCGAGTCGGGCATCTACCTGCTCCTCAAGAAGCACTTCCGCTCGCACCCGGCCTACGTGGACATGGTGGAGCTCTTCCACGAGACGACGTTCCAGACGGAGATGGGCCAGCTGTGCGACCTGCTCACGGCGCCAGAGGACAGGGTCGACCTCGGCAGCTTCTCCATGGAAAAGTACCGCTTCATCGTCGTCTACAAGACGGCCTACTACTCCTTCTACCTGCCCGTCGCGCTGGCCCTGCACCTGCTCAACCTCGCCACGCCCAAGAACCTCAGGCAGGCCGAGGACATCCTCATCCCGCTCGGCGAGTACTTCCAGGTCCAGGACGACTACCTCGACAACTTTGGCCTGCCGGAGCACACGGGCAAGGTCGGCACCGACATCAAGGACAACAAGTGCTCGTGGCTGGTCAACCAGGCCATTGAGATTGCGACGCCCGAGCAGCGCAGGATCCTCGAGGAAAACTACGGCCAGAAGAGCGACGAAAAGGAGGCCGTCGTCAAGAAGCTGTACAGCGACATGAAGATCAGGGAGCGCTACGAGGCCTTTGAGGAGAAGAGGGCTGCCGAGATTCGTTCCATGATTGACGGCATCGACGAGAGCGAGGGGCTGAAGAAGGGTGTCTTTGACGTCTTTCTCGACAAGATTTACAAGCGGACCAAGTAAAAAAATTAAAAAATTTCTTCATGTTTCTTATTGAAATGGAAGATGTTTTTCGTCGAGACAATCAACACCCCCTCCCCTTCCCCCTTGATAGACAAGCGTCGTTGGGGAAAAAAAAAACATGTAGAGTACTAATGCAGAGGGCGACGCATAGCAACGCCGAAACCTGTTCTTCACAATTGGTGTCATGATTTGATTTTCATAGCGTGCTTCGCCTAAAAAAACATGATTCGATGATGGATTATTGGTTCTCGGAAGATAAACCCCCCCCCCCGGAACTACCTCTGATGTGGAGGAAATGCACAACAACTCCACTCACGGGACGGCACACCATCGTACTATCGTGAGAGGACAGTAGCACAACCGTCGGAATGAACTGGTTGGGCTGAGAAAATGCAGGAGTGGCCTATCATGTTGAAACACTGTATGGAGACGACGAGGTCGTGTAAGTAAATGGTCTGGTGCTACATTTAGTAATCTCTGCATTGCGTCTGTGCCTTTTCTGCATGTGCGGCTTATGGGGGACAAACAGAGAGTGGTGGTCGAGACTGCTGCTGTGGACAGAATAAGTGTGCCAGACGGAGGACGAATGACGGATGACGGATGACGGATGACGAATTACACATCTCGGAGCACACAGGTACCCGTTGGATGCGGCATGGCAGAGCACCCGTCGTGGCTCGTCAATTGAGCCAAGTTACTTCTACGCTTTTGGAGGTACCCTCCTGGGACTGGTGAGCACAGATGACAAAATAGCTTGGTTATCAATCGTACTCCGTAGACCGTGTTGACTTGCTTTTGTCTACGTACCTCTCTCTGTACGTAGCCTGTTTGTAAAATCCGTATATGTGCATGTCTTGTAACTCGTCAAAATTCCCTTGCACGCACTGACATTGGACAACGCCTCCTCCCCTTTGTTCGTCACGAATAAAAATCTGGACGTATCTTCGTGTGAATGAATTCCCTTCGCTGTAAACTTCATTCGCCTTCCTTTGATGCTTCCTTGTCATCTCCACGTGGTGAAGCGTTGGTCTTGTCATCCTCCTTCGCCGGTGATGACGATGATGACGTTTCCCTTTGGACTCCAAAGTAGTGTCGTCTTCGTCCTTCTCCTTCTCGGTTGTCGCAGATTCTGCCTTTAAAGGTTCGGGCGTCTTGGGCTTCACTTCTTTGGACTTGACAATCTCTGTGAGAAAATCTCCCGCGTCGCCAGACCCTCGATCTTGCCTAATTTGAATGAGAAAAAATTCACGTCTTGCAGCATGCTGTGTTCCTCCAAGTTAGCTACTCCGTCATGCTCGAGAAATAAAACATCATCAATGCTCAAGAAAGAAACTGTGGGGTAGAACACCGGCAATGCTCTCACCTTTGTTGGCCAGCTTCTGTTTTGGGGTTGCCTCTCGAAGAGGAGCCCCCAGCTGTTCCTTGTAACTGGCAAAAACGGGAGTCATGATCATCTGGATTGACGCATCGGGCAAATGTTTCGTTAGCACCCGATGTAGCGTGATGGTCTCTTTTGCAAGAATCTCCATGTATGCATGTACGGAGTTGGCCTTGGATGTATCCCACTCGATGGCCCTCATGCTCTTGGCGTGAATCGAGGCTCGCCCACTCATGATGTCGACGAGCTTTTGATAGATACTGCTTTGGTGCTCTTGCAGTAGCCGGCGTACCTTGTCGAATTCTCCCATCAGACTGGACACCCCAGCACCTGACCCAGCATGGCTGCGTACAAACTCGCGAGTGTGAGGGACCAATGTAGCCATGAACGCTAACGCCTGCGAGGCGAGAGCCAGGTGTTTGGTGGTGATGTTCTTCAAACCCGCCGAACGGGTGGCGCCCGCGCCCAGGATCAACTGAGTGCAGCGGGAATTGAACAATTGGAAGTAAGCAATCAAAGAAGAAGCCACATCCGTTGTCATGGACGGTATACCGGCAATCAGGTGTAAAAAGTTGCCCATGCCACTTAAGCACAGGATGGCAGAGTTTGGAAGGATAAACCTTTCCGACTCAATGACAGCAGGTCGCGTCTTGTCTTTGCCGGTGACGTTGGTCTCGGCGGGTTCTGCGCTCGGCTCTGCTGGCTTCTCGAGTTCACGATGTGGGATCCATATTTTGTTGTTCTCCGTCCAAATAGACACATCATCCTGTGTACTGGAGCCCAGTATCATGTTCAGTAGTTGCGAGTCACTCTCTAAGAAGTCTTTGGCGTTCCACTGATCCGCCTCCATGCCTTGCGCAAGCTTTTGCATCTCCGCATCCCGATTCCGCTGGACAAACTCTTTGATGTGTCCATTGACCACGTTTTTAAGGGACGTTCCGCTTCGCCCAGATATGGCTTCGCACTCATTCGCAAAGTAAAGGTTCAATGTGAAATACCGGAGAAAGAAGTCCAACGGCAAGTGGGTAGCTTGCTCGGCTCGCACCTTCAAGATTTTTACTATCTTGTCGTTGGCGACATCAACAGCTTGGGTGAGAAGACTGTTGATGTCCAAGCTCTTATGGAGCTCTTCTTGCAGTTCTATATCTGCGCTCACCATGGGATTCGTGGGATAACGATCGGGACGAGGGCTTGTGGCCGGTGATCTGGCAGGCGGCGATCTGACCCCATCTGGACTTGGCAAGTCAGACAAGGAGCTCGCAATATCCAAAAGAACTTTGACCTGCGTTGTCAACCGCCTCAAAGTCTCTGTAACACCAACATAGATCTTCACTAGAAGCTCTTCGGCATCCTCTGGATCCAGCGCACGCAGGTTTCTCGCCAGATTAGTTGATTTCTCCTGACTAGATAGGTGTCTGCTGCCGCTCATTGTCGACACCGACAGCATGGATTCATTGTCGTCATCGCTTGAGCTAGGAAGTGGACGTCGGATCAAGTTGCGGATTTCTCGAAGTACCGTGTCTCGATATGCCATGGCTGCCGTCACTACGTATTTGGCACGATGCAGCCCAATCATGTTTGGCATAAGCTGAGCTTTGAGTCCCTCGGTCAAGGTGAGATATGTGGGAAATACGGAAGAGGACCGAGAGTGGCCGCCTCTTTGCCTCGAGGCGGCATTGCTCCATCGCGACAGGACCTCTGGTGCTGTCACGGATTCTGAATGACGCCTCAAGTCTGTGAGCAAGATGCTGATGAACTGCGACTCGAAAGCTTTTCCAACTCTGAATCGTAATGTGTTCAAGTCCTGATTGATCCCTTGTAAGGCAGAGGTTCCGCGTAAATCGCGTAGCACTATATCAAGTGATGCAGTTTTATCCGTCTCGTCACGTTCGCCCGCGATGAGTCTTTCCAGTGCATCAAAACTAGATAGAGCTTCGTCTACCTCACCGGCATCAACAAGTGACTCACAATGAGCAATCCCTTCAACAACATGGCGTAACTGGGAGACAGTGTCGTTGAGTTGGCGCAAATTTTCTTGCCGACGGCGTTTCTGGGCAATGAGCAACCCATTGGTGGCCACTTCCTCATCGAGAGCCTCGAGTTCCTCCCTCAGCCCTATTATTCTATCCACTGACTCAGCAGCTTCAGAGTGCAACTCCTTCAGGGAGCCAAGCGCTGTAAAGAATGTGGTAGACGCCGTCGATATCGAGTTGATAAGATGAACTTCGATCGTGTCCATATACCAAGACAGCTTTTCCTGGAGAATAGCATTCGTGGCTAATGCCTTGCGAGGGGCAGAGAAGGTGTCCTTGTCAGATGACGGAGGACGAATCACTTCCGAACGTTCGCTGACCACATCAAACGTCCTAGGGTTCTCAAGATGAAAATTCTCGTCAAAGTATACAGTGGGGATGGTTGATAAAGGAGCCGGACCTTGGGCAGCTTTCCGCATCATTCCAGAGCTGGACCTCCTCGAGGGGCTCGGTGCCTCGATAGAACCCAATGACGTGACGGAGGATGTCGAACCTCGACGGTGTGATCTCGTGGTCGGTCGCAAGAGACTGTCTGATCCCGTGTCGTGCTGCTCTCCATGCTTGATGTTGCGTCGGCTGTTGGCCGCCTCTTCCTCGCTCTCTTTGACTCGCCGCAGTTGTTCGTATAATGCACCTACTTGCGCAAGATACGGATTGAATTCGGCAGCATCGACGATGGGAATATTCGTTAGTGTGACAGGGGGATATCTCGCGCGGTCGGGGCCTTGTGGGAGCTTGATGATGGCGCTGTAGTGTGCGGCTGAAGACCTGTTCGTACTATAGGAGGTTGTAGAAGCGTCGAGATAGCTGGCAAGGCGTCAATTAGAAAATATGATTGCTAATTAGAGGGGCTGGAAGCTTCCTACCGTTTTGCCCAGACTCGTAGACAGAGTGAGATGCATTGTTCGATGAGGTATCCAAGGTGCCGCCTACTGAATGAATGGAGCTCGCAGTAGAATTACGCCGAGAAGCTGAGCGGGGATAATTCTGACCAGATCGGCTGCTTTCCAACCCGTCAGTATGTATACAGGCAATTCCAGCTTGTGACTTGGACAAACCTATGAAGCGAGACCTCATGACGGCCCCCTGGTGACAGCGCCGAGAGGCTGTCAACAGACTTCCCAGCATTTGGAGACGAAAACATGATGACCTGAGTAGGAGTTTTTTTTGGATTCTTCACGAATCTTAAAATGCTAAACACAAAGAAAATTACGGCAGCGGTGAAGGGCCGACGGCTGTACAGACGGCTTTGGTAAGGAGTGCTACCGGGGTATCATCGCTGTCATGTACAGAACCATAGAGAGTGAATCAAATAGGTCGCTTTTGTCAAGAAGATACTCAAGAAATACGATTCAACAAAACGGATGATTCAGATGTCATGATGCAACCGATATGGCAGATGTCAATGGGGCATTGCTAACGACGACCCCAGTCGCTGACAACCACAATAATAATGGTATTAACAATGGAAACAAGAAGGCAGCTTAGCTTAAGCCAAGCTGTTGCAAACCACAGCCGAGAATTCTCCGAGCGCAATGCTTATCGACTTGATCACACGTGACGATAGACCGCTAACGCCCCGTGCATAATCCGTACAGCTTGTGTAAATACTTAAATACTCCGTGGCCCCACCCTATCTCAATATCGCGTCAAGACGCGCTACGACTTAGTCCATCCCAATTAGACGCGATCAACGCGTAAAGTGGATGTTCTTGGCCTCGCTGCCCTAGGATCGTCCATGGTGACAACACAAGCCAGCCCCTCCACCCAAAGAGTGCTTGTCGCATCTACATCCTCAACCTGCCTATCTGACCATCAAGCCATTGAGTTTTTGTCGCACGATTGTCACCGCGCAAGTGTGCCAGTGACTCAACCATGGATCGTCAATCTGTATATTCCACTCACGTTTATGAGCCAAGCGTTGGCGAGAACGGCGACACTCGACTGCAGTTGCAGCAACAGCTCGAGACTTTTATTCTTGATTTCCGACTTGATAACAACTTTGTTTATCGGTATGTGACACTAAATCCCGTTGACCAGGTGTGGCATCACAGCAGATGATTGAAACTGACTCGGCGGCCAGTGATCAACTGCGAGAGAATGCGCTGCTCAAAAAGTTTTACTGTGATGTTAATATCAACGACCTCATCAACTTCAATGAGGAGCTGGCCCACAAACTGGCCTCAGAACCTGCTGATATCCTCCCCTTGTACGTCGGACATGAGCTGAAATTCATGGCGATGACGGGCAACTAACGACGTGGGCGCAGTTCGAGGCAGCTTTGAAAAAGTGCACACATCGAATCGTCTTCCCCCACGAGAAGAAAGTCGACTTGCCGGACCACCAGCTTCTCCTGCATTCCGATGCTGACGATGTCTCCATTCGTAACTTGGACTCCATGACCATTGCAAGATTGGTGCGCGTCCCAGGAATCGTTATCGGGGCATCGGTGATGTCGTCGAAGGCCACGCAGCTTCACATTCAGTGCCGCAACTGCCAGCATCAGGATTTCATTCCTGTGCTTGGGGGCTTCACAGGTGTGACACTTCCCAGAACATGTGCTCGCAAGCGAGTTCCCAACGACCATACCGAAAAATGTCCTCTTGATCCATACTTCGTCATGCACGAGAAGTCCCAGTTCGTCGACCAGCAGATCATCAAACTCCAAGAAGCGCCGGACCAGGTACCTGTGGGAGAGCTTCCCAGACATGTTCTCATCTCTGCTGACAGATATCTCACAAACCGTGTGGTCCCGGGCTCAAGGTGTACCGTTATGGGAATCTTCTCCATTTACCAGAACAAAGCGTCCAAGAATTCATCCACCACTGGTGCAGTTGCAATTCGGACGCCTTACCTAAGAGCAGTGGGGATTCAAACGGACTTGGATCAATCTGCCAAGGGCTCTGCTGCATATTCCGAGGAGGAAGAGCAAGAATTTTTGGAGCTGAGCAGGCGACCAGATTTATACAACATCATGGCAGAATGCATCGCGCCATCAATCTACGGTAATACGAATATCAAGAAAGCCATATTGTGTCTGCTTTTGGGTGGATCAAAGAAGATTTTGCCCGATGGGATGAAGCTGAGAGGCGACATCAACGTCCTTCTTCTTGGTGATCCTGGAACAGCAAAATCACAGCTCTTGAAGTTTGTGGAAAAGGCAGCTCCCATCTCTATCTACACTTCCGGTAAAGGATCATCGGCCGCTGGTTTGACAGCATCCGTCCAGCGAGATCAGTCGACGAGAGAATTCTACTTGGAAGGTGGTGCCATGGTGTTGGCCGACGGCGGAGTCGTCTGTATCGACGAGTTTGACAAGATGAGAGACGAAGATCGCGTCGCTATTCACGAAGCCATGGAGCAGCAGACTATTTCCATTGCCAAAGCCGGCATCACAACGATTCTCAATGCGAGAACGTCTGTCTTGGCTGCGGCTAATCCCATCTTCGGTCGTTACGACGATATGAAGACTCCCGGAGAAAACATTGACTTCCAAACTACAATCTTGTCCCGTTTCGACATGATCTTCATTGTCAAGGATGAACACACTCGGGAGAAGGACGAGAGAATAGCCAGGCACGTCATGGGGATTCACATGGATGGTCGGGGAGCTGAAGAGGTCACTGAATCCGAAATTCCGGCCGACAAGATGCGAAGATATATTACCTACTGCAAAACGTTGGCTGTCCCAGCTCCAAACTACTACCCACTGTCCCAACAATGCTAACCATGAATTAGGCGCTGTGCACCCCGACTTAGTTCGGAGGCCGCGGAGAAACTCTCTTCTCATTTCGTATCAATCCGAAGACAGGTCCACGCCGCAGAAATGGAAGCCAATACCCGTTCGTCCATTCCCATTACCGTGCGTCAGCTGGAAGCAATTGTTCGTATCACCGAGTCGCTTGCCAAGTTGACACTCTCGTCTGTTGCCACGGAGGAGCACGTTGATGAAGCCATCCGCCTGTTCCTCTGCTCGACCATGGATGCCGTTAATCAGGGAAGCAACCAAGGAAGTCGCGAGCTGAACGAGGAAGTCAATCGCCTTGAGCTTGAGCTGAAGCGCCGGCTGCCAATCGGCTGGAGCACAAGCTTGGCTACTTTGAGGCGAGAGATGGTTGAGGGCAAGGGCTACAGTGAGCAGGGGTTGAACAGAGCCCTGATGGTTCTGCAGAGAAGAGATACGATCATGTTTAGGAATTCAGGGGCACAAGTATACCGACATGGAGCTTGAGGGCTATTTGAGAGTATTTGTGGGTGGTTTTTTTGGGTTGAAATACATGACGATAATGTAGTCGGTTGGGCATGAAGCATCAGGCGTACATTTGTAGATGAGGAGGTTTCGCGGGCGTTTGGTCATGTGATTGATGATATTAACGTTTTTTGGTGCAATGAGACTGAAAGCCCTTGCAGTATTGCATCTGTCAATCATGTTGTTGGATCGGGCGTTGCCGCAATGAAGCGCGCGTTGGTATGTCATTGTTCGGGCTCTGGGCGCCTGCCATGAGCCGACTATCATCAACTCAGAACACGAGCCAGCCGTGTCTCAAGTCTCAATCATTTAGTGTGGCGCGCTGGTAATGAACTGCTTGAGCTCTGTGGGTCATAGACATGGGAAAGATCAATATGTCGTGTTCACGATATATACGAGAAGGTTTTGATGTGTCAGTAATACGCACTCTAAGGACATCTGAGGCCAGAACAGAAACCATGTCCAACTTCTTGCCATCTCCCAGAAACCCCACACCCCAACCTTATCATTCCGTTGGGATTTGTTCGTCGTAGTACTTCATCGTTGAGGAGTTACCTCTGGTGTACGGAAACCGCAAACTTTCGATCGACTGCGACATCTGCCCCGCGACATTCTCCTTTTCCCATCACTTTCGTCAGACTTGCCGATGCTGAGCCCCGACTCAGCTGTCCCGTAGTTGTGAGATGACTATGCTCAGGCTTGCTGAATCTGGACTTGACGATTCGGGGATAGATGTGAGGAGAACCACGGAGCTGTGCACAGGTGCCCAGGGAATGAGGAAATATAGATCGCTTCGCTCAATTGTAGTTGAGTCGAGTCCAACGCTCGCTCGCTCGCAAAAACAGTAATGTACAAAACTCGCCCCAGTTTACAAAAGATTATTCATTATGTGAAGATAATAAAAGCAGATCAGTAAGCACAGTAAGGTGTAATTGCAACATCTCGATGGGCATTCACTGCGCTTTCCCATCTTCTTCCTTCCATTCCTCTTCCGTCATGTGGTACCACTGCGAAAGAAATGCGAATACTGCCCAGATCTCACTCGAAAGTGCCAAGGACAAAAGTTCGGTACCGAAAAGATTTACCAGCCAAGTGCCCGTCACACCGCTCAGCATGTTCACATTGAACATGTCGTCACAGGGAAGACCTTGGCGGAGGCGGAACATTCGGGCGACTAGACGTAGAGCTGTGCCCTCGTGCGGAGTTATGAGGATCCGAGTCACGGAACTTGCGAACAAATGCGTTGCTATGAACGGCGGGAGGCGCGTGAGCAGTGTGTCCATGTATATGGGCTGCTGATTGCTACTGGATCGTGAGTCGGGACCGGCGCTGGGACGCAGCTCTGCTGACCAGAGACCTGGTGGCGCGTCTTGAGATTCAGAGGCTTCCACATCAAAACTGATCAGAGTCGCGCTGACCCCTTCATTTTCTTCATCGTCGCTGGGGTATTCATCGCCTCGGGTAGAGAAGACACTTGCTCGGCGGAGAGTCTCTTGGCCAGGCTGGCCTGCGGTAGACGTTTCGTCGTTTCGTCTCGGGTGAAGGCCATCCAGTCCTCCTATTTCCCACTGAGTAGATTCGTTCCTGATATTGGCGGTACCGGGTGAGTCGTGCGAGGATGACAGCATGGCAGGGGGAGGCGGAGGCGGCGGCGGCGGCGGCGGCGGCGGCGGCGGTGCTGCTACAGGAAGCGCTTTGCGGCGAAAGACGGTGTTGGGGAGCCTTCGATAGATCTGGGACCATATCTGCGGATACCAGTCTCGCAGCATGCGTCGTGACATAACCCAGACTAAGAAGGGTGTTGACGAGACGAGAGCGCCGCCAAGCCAACCTAATACTGATGGGATGGTGTAATCGTGCAGTGGTGGAGGAGCAGGCATTGGTGAGGATTCTGTAAAGGGAATGAAGAAGCTTGGGTGTGGAAACCAGAGCTTTTCAGACATGATTCCCAATCGCTGTAGAGCAACGTATAGCTCCAGATGGACCTGCAAGTACGACCATGCTTCTTGTATGCTTATCACTGTCAGTTCTTTTCGTCCGCAAGAGGCACAGAAGAACAAATACGCTTACATGCGACGAGTGACGGCTCTGCTTCCATCCGGCCACAGAATGCATACTTCCTCCTCCAAGTAACGGACAAGCCAGTCGATGGGGGCACCAGCGAGGACGTCCTGAGAAAATGAGAAGCCTGTCCTGGCTTGTTTGAACAAGTCCCAAAAGGGGATGTGAGAGTATCTCTTGTAAATCTGGCAGGCGAGTTGGTTAGCGAGGCTAGAGGCTCCGGGGATTGCGACCGTGGATACTCACCAGAATTCGCTGTCGAAGTCCGTGAATGCCAAAGATGCCTACTGCCTCGATGCAGTTTCTGGCTGAAGATACTAAGCGACTTCCTATCTTGGCCTCGTGTGCCTCATGGCGGCGTTGCGACTCGGCTTCTGGTCCTGAAAAGGGATTTTCAGGTTCTGCGACCCCGATAACCAGCATCACTTCGTTGTGCGCCCTGATGATGTCCCGGTTCATGCGCTTGGTGTCTGGATTGATGGGGCGCCCACGATGGTCGTACTGCTGGGTGGGTTGGTCGCCATCATCTCGTCCTTCACCATCCACGACCTCATCATACGGCGAGCGACCCTTGAGAATGTCAGTGTCGGGTGCGGCCAACTGTGAGATGAGTTGAGGAGACCCACCAACGCCTGCGCTGTGAGCGGCCCTTGCATGCCCATGATTGCGAACTAAAGCGATGCCGATGGATATTTACGGCCCATGTTGGGTGGAAGAGAGGTAGAGACACGACTGAAACGACTGTGGATGAATCGCAGTCAACGTTGATGGTGTTTACGTGCAGGGTCCTGCATAAAGATATGGGCAACCGGCAGGCGTGTCCAACGTTCTAGGTTAACTTTGGTCTATTTACGAGTTTTCGCTGATGTCTTTTTAGAAAACGTGGAAGCGAAAGCATTGGCGACATGGGGGAGAAATCAAGGCGGCGCAACGTCACGTGCCTTATTTGTGCGCCAGCAGTTTCTTCCTTGCCTCCGCTCCCTCCTTTGTTGGAGTGCTTTCCTAACGTCAACTCCTTTCCTCCTTCATGGCCGCCCGCTAGGGTTACAGTAAATCTTGGCTCTAAAAAAGTTAATCTCGTGTCTAGGGTAGAGTCTTAGAATTTTAATTAGGTAAGCGGTGAAATTTTTTAGCATATGCCTAGTATATACTAAACCTCATAGTATATTAGTGTAAAAACATACCTATAATATAGTATATATAGTTGTCAAGGTAGGGGTTGGTGTAGATAATAAAAAACGTTTGATTTGATTAATCAGAGGTGCAGACGGTACCTAACTTTTGTACCTAAAAGGTACACAGTGCGCTATAGTAATAACTAGTCTATAGAGGTACTTCTAATACATTATCTTTACTATTATCTTACAGAGGTTTTAATCCTAGTTAATACGCGGGCTACATTCACATATCTAGTGCTTTAAGGAGCTCTCCCTAACACACACCCCCTAGCTAAGATATCTATTAAAGCTAGAGTTAATAAGCATAGGAAGAGATTATAATAAATTCCTAGTATTATAATTATATAGGAATCTCCTATAAGCTAATCTAGTAATAGAAATCCCTATATATTTAGCTTAATAGAGGCTTTATAAAGCTATTTGCAAGTATCTTAGAGGTCTTTAACTAATTTACCTTAATATTACCTAGGGTATATTACTCTTAAATTTATATTTAATTTATATTAAGATACTTAAGGCTAGTTTAAAGCCTTCCTTCCTTATACTCTATAATATAGATTATTTACTTATTATTACACTAGATAATTAATAGTAGTAGTATATAAACCTTAATATTATAAAGTAGCTTTCTAAGAGATATACGCTCTTTTACACTATAATTTAAGGTAAAGAGCTTTACTTCTATACTTAAGGTTATTATATAATATTACCTACTAGACTTCTAATTAATTATAGCACTATATATAATAAATATATATCCTTATATTAACTTTTAAGTATTAGGATTATTACTAAGGGAAGCATTAGTGCTAGAAAATAACATATTAAAGCTATTTACTCCTAAGTATTAGATACATAGCTTCTTTATATTCTAGGCATATAAAATCGCTCCTTTTATAAGCTTAATATGCTTTACTAAAGGGTTTATTATAAAGGAGGTAAGCTTTAAAGCTATAAAGGCTATATCTAGTCTTCTAATAATATAAAGATAGACTAAAGAGCTAATAACTACTCTATAGTAATTAATCTCTTTATTAGTAGCTTTACTTATATTTATAAGGATTATAGCTATTATAAGAGAAGCTATAATTAAGCTCTTTAAATTATTATTAATAATATTAGGAATAAACTTCTATATAATCTTTTAAATATATAATTCC
Organism: Epichloe scottii; assembly: GCA_021950295.1. NCBI lineage: Eukaryota > Fungi > Ascomycota > Sordariomycetes > Hypocreales > Clavicipitaceae > Epichloe > Epichloe scottii. The sequence continues at coordinate 2,683,094 of CP083247.1, read as the reverse complement.
TATAATAACTATATCTCTTTAGTATTGTAATTCCTAATAATTTTAATACCTAGGAATTACTTTAAATCTCCTTAGTCTTTAATATCTAGACTATTTATTAATTATTTATAAAGCTCTTTAAATTCTACTTTAAATCCATTAGGATATATTACTATAATATTATTTACATAGAAAAATAGGATAAAACTGTCTTTTATAAAGATATATAGGTTTTCTTTTCCTTAGATAAAGCCTATCTTTAATAGGAATTATATTAGGTATAGGAACTATTATTAAGGAGCTTCTTATAGTCTATATAATGCTTATATTATCTTCTAGAGATAACCTCTTATATTTATACCTTTTAGAGGTTTATAAAAGATAGGTTATTTAAGTTCTATATATAAAAAGGCATTCTAAATATTATATTAATAAGTATTAAGATTATTAGCGTAATAGACTATAAGTAGTATACATAGAGATTATAAAGTAAGCGTAGCTACGTAATTATTAAGGTTATCTTTTAGTTATTAATTACCTTATATAACTATTCTAGCTTTAAACTCTATAACTATGCCTTTCTTATTAGTTTTATATTTAAAAACCTAGCTAAGGTTAATAATCTCCTTATAGCATTTTAGATTAAATAATTTATCTAGTATATCCTCCTAGTAGTTTAAGGATAGAAGCTTTAAAAGCTCCTTTATAATTACTTCCTTCTAGTGGTTATAATAGGCTAAGGCTATAGCTTAATAATAATAGGTAGGTTCTAGGGGTATATCTTTAATATATAAACTATATTAAGTGCCTTAGAATACTATTAAAAAAGTAAAAAAACTATACTTACTTAGCTTTCCTTAATTCCTTTTTTTAGCGTTTTCTAGTTATAATATTATTTAGATTAATGCTATTATTATAGGGATAATAATTCTCTACTACCTTACTACCTTTAGTAGTAATTTTACTAGTATCTATAGTAGTATCTATATATTTAGATATTACCTTATATATAAATTTATTAATTTTATAAAATAGTGTATTATTACCTAGTATCTAAATCTCTATATTCTCTATAGTAACTAGCGCCTTATAAGAAGAGTTAGGAGGGGTTAAAAGTGCACTAATATAGTTACCTTCTTACCCTAATACTTAAGGTAATATTTTTACTTTAAACTACTTATTTTCTTATTCTATAGTTAATAGTAAAGAGGCTTAATTATCCTTTTAAGTTCTATTCTAATAAGGTCTTAGCTAATTTCTTCTTTAATGTCTTTAGCCTTAAGCTCTTTAAGTAATATAATTATTAATATTTTCTTCTTTTAAGCTAATTCTAGCTCTTCTTCTTATTTAAAGAAGGAGTTCTTATTAAGTTAAACACATACTAATATAATAACCTTCTAATTATATAATGTAAGCACCTAGATAATATACTAAGATTTGCCTCTATAACTAACTAGGTAACTAATATAAGCTTTTTACTCTAATTAAGGGATTGCATTATATGATTTAATGTGCTCTAGAGCCTTTATTATTATTAGAAACGCTTTATATCTATAAGCGTAAAGATAAGTAATTAAGGGTTTTTAGATCTCTACTATCTATAAGTAAGTAGGGATGGTTTTCCTAGCCTAATTCTACTAAAGTTTATATAGTATAATCTAATTCCTATAATGCTTAAAAGGTATTTAATTTAGAAGATAAACTATAGTATTAAATACCTTATTATTAAGTTCTAATAGAAACTAAGCCTTAAGGCTTAATATATAAGCTTTTTACTTAACTACCCCCTTAGATCTCTCTGCCTTACTATTCTAACTAGGTATTAAGAGAGCTAAATTATAGACTATAATACTAGTAAAGGCTATCTTATCTTTTATATTCTCTATAAAGAGGGCTTTTTTAATATTACTATATAAAAATTATAGTTAAATGCTAAATTAAGTGCTTAGAAAGCCTATTATTATATAGAAGCTATTATAAATACTATCTTTAGTCTTAAATAAGTAAAAGAAATATATTAAGGTTCTAAGGCATATAAATATATACTAATACCTATCACTATTCTAATAAGGAGAGTTATAGTAATCTAGATTAACTAATAACCTATAACCTAGTCCTTAAGGAAGTCCTTTAGGTATAACCTATAATCTCTATTACTTAGCTTTACCTATAGCATATATCTTATATTATATAAGCTTAGGTCTAATTAATTTAATGCCTAAAGTTATATTTATAAGTTTTATAAAAGCCTTTATACCTAGATAACTATATTATTAATACTAAAGCTCTATATCTCCCTTTATAGGTAGCTTTAGTAGTTAGCTTATTATAGCGTAAGCTTCTTTTAGATTATCTAATAGCCTTAATAATATATAAAGCTTATTAATATTATAAATTCTTGCTATAGGATAGTTCTCTTTATAGAGAAATCCCTTCTTCTAATTCTAATAAATCCCTACTTTTATTAGGATTATTACTAATACTAGATTAATATGGAATTTAGGAATAAATAGTATAGTCTCTAATATAATTATCCTTATGCTTTATAATATAGGGTTTATAATAGATATACGTATAGGACCTTAACCTAAAGCTATATATATTATACCTCTAGCCCTAACCTTTATTATAATAGTCTTATTAAATTTAGATTAATTAAACTAGCGGATATTATTAAAGATATAAATATTTACTTTAGAGTTATATAGGACTATATTTTGCCTTAATTCTATGCTTTTTATAGCATTAGTAGTTAAATTTATAGCTTTCTTTAACTATTAACCTTACTTAAAGCATATAAATAATAATATATTTATAGTCTTATTGCCTAGGGTAACTATAATTAAGTTATTAGTTAGATTCTATAAAGGTATAAAGATATTACTACTCTTCTTCTCTAGTTTCTAACTTATTACCTTAGACTTTTCTTATAGATTCTTCTTTAGATACTTTTTAATATTATCTTTAGAGGTTTTCCTAACTTCCTAGTCCTTTAGAGTAGCCTCTAGCTTATATATAGCCTTAAATAAATTATATAATTCCTATTACTTTAAAGCTTCTTTAATATAATACCTAGAGTAAGGGTATCTTATTCTTTCTAATTTACTTTAACTATTTAATCTCTTAGTAATAAGAGTATTAGCTAACTTTAATACACTCTATAGAGCTTTATAATCTCTTTTAAACTTAGTAACTACCTTAAGAAATCTATAATCCTCTTCTTTATTAAGTAAATTATTCTACTTCTTCTAGAATAATTTAAATTTGCTTTAAAGAGATATAATAAACTTATATAGTATTATCTCCTTAGTCTATTAAGTCTTAAGATCTTAATAATTCCTTTATAATACCTCTATTATTATAGCTTACTTATACTAATTATAAGTACCTTTAGCTTATAAATAATTATTAAGGCGTGTTTTTATAAGAATAAGTATTTTCTTTATATTTAGCTTATACTAATCCTAAAGAAGCTTAAGAATCCTTTAAGTATAATATTAAACTAACTCTTTATCCTTAACTTTAGTATTAAAGTTAAGAGAATCTTATATATTCTTTAATAAAGTCTTATAGATATATTCCCTAATCTTTAGTATTTGCTTTAATAGGGCTATATACTTTATAAGGTTAAATTATAATTCTTTATATTAAAAATTAAATTAATCCTTTATATCTTTATAAGTAATTCTCTAATTCTTAAGAGTATTAGGGTTATCTAGTAAGACCTCTAGTCTCTAACCCCTCTATAAGTATATAGGTATTATAGGTTCTTTAAGTAATTTAGCCTTATTAGGGTTAATATACTCCTAAATACTATAGGATTCTATATAATTCTTAATTTATATATACTATTTAATCTAGTCCTTCTTTAATAATAACACTATATTTAGAGTTTCTTTAGATATTATAAAGGAGAAATATACTAGTTAATTAGAGCATAGGTTAAGTGTTTTAACTAATTAGAATAATAAAGGGTAATTATCTCTTAATAATTAGTAAGTATTAATTAATAATATCTAATAGAGCTTATATCTTTAATAATAATTAAAAAGGGCAATAGAAGCCTCCTAGGCTTATAACTATTAAGGTAGGGGTTAGTGTAAATAATAGAAAACGTTTAATTTAATTAATTAGAGGTGTAAACAGTACCTAACTTTTATACCTAAAAGGTATATAGTGCGCTATAGTAATAACTAGTCTACAGAGGTACTTCTAATACATTGTCTCCACCGTTATCTCACAGAGGTTTTGATCCTAGTCAATGCGCGGGCTGCATCCACACATCTAGTGCTTCAAGGAGCTCTCCCTGACAATAGTATATATGCTTTGCCCTATAGTATATTAGTAAGAAAACCTACTGTTAAGAATAAGACCTATTTTTATAGCCCTTTTCTAGTTATAAGGCTCTTGTTATTGCTTGCATTGCAAGGCTAACAGCTGCGACTAACTGTGTGCATGACTAAGGTTAAATGGGATAACTAACGCTAAGTAAATGACTTACTAAGTCATTGAGGCTATAGTGCAGCTATAACCATAGCTATTATTTAAATGTAGGGAGCTAGCTGCTAGCTAGCAATAGCTGTATAGGTGCAAGCTCTACGGTTAGGGACTGATAGGGTATTAGGAGTATAAAGGGATGAGGGATATTGTCACGACTAAAGGCGTGGGAAGAGATAAACAGAGTAATAGTGGGAGAACAAGCTTATTGCTATAAAGGTAATAGCTAGGGGTAAGTGCGTAAAGGTTTCAAACTCTAACCTCTCCCCTAAATAGGAGAGGTCCTTATTATATACCTTCTCTTCACGCCCACATAACTATCTAGCTACTAGGTCTTAGTGTATAAGTTATCTAGGGATTTGCCTTACTTAGAGAGGTAGCCCTCTTATAATATCCCTTATACCTTTATACTCCTAATATAATACCCCCTTATATATAATTATCCTTAATTATATAATAAACTACTACCTAGGGAGAGTATACTACTTAGAAGCTTCTAAGACTATTTCTTAACCTTATAGTGTAATATAGGATTATTATAATCCCTCACGCCCTAATGCATTAGTAGAAAAATAAAACCTTAATAATATTAAGTCCTAATTATTTTCTTATATAGCTAGCTTACTATTAATTACTATTACTTTATAGCTTTAACACTAAGACCTAGCTATATCTAACTTCTATATAGCTAATCCCCCTATTAGATAACTTATATTATTTTTTATAATTAGGTTAAATAGATAGGGTCCCTAGTCCTAATAATTTAAATAGCTTTATTTATAAATTATAGCGAATTTATCCTAACTTTACTATATGCATATAGCTAGCCTATATTTTAATAGTGGTAGCTATAACTATGATTTTTCTAATTTATTAATTTATTATATATAGCTTATAGATTACTTAAGAGCTTATAAATTACTTAAGGGTTAGCTACCCCCTATAAAAAAGGCTAGTTTTCCCTCTTTCCTTATTATTTCTTTCTTAAATATCCTTATCTTAAATTTAGAAGTTACCCTTACTAGCTTAATAGTAGCTTCTATATTACTATTATTTAGTAGTCTTTAAATAATCCTTTCTTTACTTAAATTTCTTTACTACTTTAGTATTACTAACTATTTACTAGCTTACTATATTTACTACTATATCTATCTTTACTAGTCTTATACTTACTCCTATTACTAAGGTTTCTAAGAGATTTTCTTATAAATATATAAAAATAAATAAATTAACTATATAAGTTTACTACTTAAGCATAGAGATCTTACTACTAACTAGGTACTAGTAATACTAAGATACCCTATTTATATTATACTTAGTAAGCTACTATCTAAAAGATTACTTCCTAAGATAATAAAAGTACTAAGCCTTAGTATATTATTAAAGAAAAAGCTACTCTAGAAAACTATAGTTACTCTTTAAGTATAACTATACTACTATCTTATTACTATCCTTAGCTAACTTACTTAGATAATTCTATAAAATATATATATTATATAAGAAATAATAAACTCTATATTAGTGTTTATTATCCTAACCCTTAATATAAGTTCTTTACTAATATACTACTAATACCCTAAGAGAATTACCTAGCTTTATAAAAAGCTATTTAACTTAATTTAGTCTATTCCTAAAGGAATATACTTTTATACTAATATTATAAGTTTACTCTTATTAATATATAACTTAATAATTACTAACTTACTACTAGGCTTTTATTTATACTCTTTATAAACTCTATAATACTTTATTATCTTATAAAAATACTACTTATAAGGTAAAGGCTAATAAGTATACTATATTCTTATAATAACTTAATATTACTAACTTAAAGACTTAAATTAAAATTATAAACTATCTTTACTTTATAGCTATAACTAGCCTAATAGTAGGTTTCTTAAATATTCTTATAGCTTATATTTTACTAACTTATTACTAGTTTATACTATTTATTACTTAACTCCCTATTTATATTAGGCCCTTAGAGGTCTTAGAAGAAATTTAGGCCTATGCCTATAAGGATAAGAAATCTTCTAAAGATAAAGCTAAAGTTATTATAGTTACTAATATCCCTATAGAGAAGTAGTAAATAGATAGCTATTTAGATTATAGTTTTAAAAATTAATACTATTATTAGATTTTTCTCTTTTAACCTATAAAAGTAACTTTATCTCTATAATTTAGCTATATAATTACTACTTATAATTATTAATAATATCTTTTAAGATAAAATCCCTCTTTAATACCTATAAATTCTCTAAATTATTATAGTCTTTTTATTTTACTAGATATTTATAGTATTTACTATTATACCTATATAAAATAATTCTTTTAACTTTAAATTCTTCTTTATTATTCTTAATATTATCTTATAATAAGAATATATTAACTATATTACTTAGGTCTTTATAAAAAGGCTTAAGGCTTATAATATTAAAAATATTATATAAGCATATCCTAGCTAGTAACTATAATTAATATACTAAACTATAACTCCTAACCTCTTTTTTAATCTTATAGGGGCCTAGGTACTTTACTAAGAGCTTCTTACTAAGGTATTATAAATTAATATTCTTTATTAATAGTAAAATATAGTTACCTATATTAAATCTTATTAGCTTTCTCTTTAAATTATAGTATTTCTTATACTAAGCTTATATATTACTTAGGAGCTACTTAATTATAGTATACTTATCTCTTAGCTTTTAGACTTTAGTCTTAGCTTAATTATTTATTAGAGAAATTTATATAATTACTTAATATAGCCCCCTTAGGTTATACCCTTATAGCGCCTTAGTAAGTATATAGCTATATACTATATACTTACTTATATTATAAGTAAATTATACTATTAGTAAATTATTAGCCTAATCTATTTACTCTATATAAGTAAAAGCCCTTAGATAATACTCTAAAACTTAATTTAAATATTTTATCTATCTATTTATTTATAAGTAAAATATAGTGCTTAGTTATTACTTTATTATAATAAGGTAGTAAAATATTCTCTAAAACCCACTAGTAAATATTAACCCTTAGTCTATAATAATACCTTTTAAGGCACTATAGTCTCTAAATATATATTCTAAGAATACTATTACTAGCCTATTACTAGTTAGTTATATAAATATAGGGATATAAATACTATACTTTATAAAATAATTAATAATAACTAGAATTATATTATAAGTCTAATTTCTATTCTTTACTAGTAGTTATCCTATTATAAAGTTTATTAAAAGTTCCTAAAAAGAGTAATTAGGTATTAGTAAAGCTACTAACTTACTATAGGGTTTATATAACCTAGGCTTTAAAACTTAATAATTTATATAAGTGCTTATATATAACTTAGTGTCTTTTTTTATTATTAGCTAATAGTATTAGTTTATAATTTAGTAAAGTATCTTACTAACTCCCTAATATCTAGTAGTAGGGTTATTATAGGTTAGTAGTAAAATCTCTTTTCTTATTCCTATAGGAATAAAAACTTAGTCTTTAAATATTAATAGCTTAAAGGGCCTAATAGACTATATTTATAATATTCTAAAGTTACTACTTTCTAGTAGTAACTTTTACTATATAATAAAGGTATCCCTTTATTATACTTTAAATAATAAAACTTAGATTAGAGAATCTAAGCCTTCTTTAAATATAGTAGAGTTTAACTTAGTAAAGGTTCTCCTAACTATTAAAATCCTAGCTATAATATCTCTATAAGGAATCCTAGACTTATAGGGTCTAGTTAGCTATATAATAATTCTAAACGCTAGGTATTAGTAGTTTTACTATAATATTCTTACTATAAACTATCTAAAATCCTTACTATAATCCCTCCTATAAGAAATCCTAGACTTATAGGCTTTTCTATAATATATTTAAGTTATGTTTTCTTAAAACACTAGATATTAGTAGTTCTATTATAGCGCCTCTATAACTTAATATTTAACTTACTAAATAATAAATAAATAGACCTTATAGCGTTAGTAGTTTTACTACTATATCCTTATTACTTTACCTCTATAAACTTTAATAAAAACATTAGTAATTATAAGGATACTACCTCCGCTTTTTTCTCTTTGTTAATATAATCTAACCTTCTTAATAGTGTATTAGCTAGGTTTAATTTCCCTACCCTATATATAATTATAAAATTAAATAGATAGAGCTTATCTAATACTATAACTTACTTACTACTTAGCTTTAGCTTTATAGCTAGGTACTTATAGTTAAGATAATTAGTTATAACTATAATTAAATATATTAAATATATTAAATAAGCTAGATAGTGTCTCTAGGCCTAAAAAGCCTCTTAGATTACTAGAAGCTTTATATCTAGTATTATATAATAAAGTTCTATATTATTTAACTTTCTTAATATATACACTACTAGGTGCTAGTAACCTAGCACTAATATTATAAGGACTACTCTAATAGCGTATCCTAATATATTAGTCTTTACCCTTAAAGGTACTAGTAAATTAAAATAAACTAAAATTAGTGCTTTTTAGAATTACTACTAGAGTTCCCTAAATACTACTAACTTATAGGGCTCTAGCTTAAAGGTTACTAGCTAATCTCCCTAAGTTAATTAGTTAGTAAAATTATAATTTTACTATAGCTTTTAATAAAGTATTAGTAAAATCTAGTAAAACTAAGGAATAACTAGATATTAAGCATACTATAAGGTACTAGCTAGGTTATAATAGCCTTAATATAAGAAGGCTTTATTAAGATACCTTCTTCTATAATTATAAATCCTAAGAATTTAACCTTAGTATATAAAAATTTATACTTTATAAGGTTAATAAAAAGGCTAGCTTTATAAAGCTTATAAAGGACATATTTAATATAACCTTTATGCGCTTCTATGTTACTACTATAAATTAGAATATTATCTAGGTAAATAATATAAATTAAATTAATAAGGCCCTTAAGGGCGCTATTAATATATTCTTAGAAGATTATAGGTGTATTTATAAGCCTAAATAGTATTATAAGATACTTAAAGTAACTATATTTACACTAAAAGGCTATCTTTTACTTATCTCCCTTATAAATATATAGCTAGTAGTATATATCTTTAAGATTTAATTTAGTGTAAACCTTTACCCCCTTTAATTAATTTAAGATCTTAGTAATTAGAGGTAATAGTGCCTTATCTTTTATTATAATCTAATTTAAGCCCTTATAATCTATATAGAGCCTTAATTTGCCTCCTTTTTTAGAATAAATAAAATTAGGGCCCTAGCTAGGCTAATTAATCTTTAGATCTATCCTTTACGCTATACACTAGCTAGGTACTCTCTAAGCACTTCTAGCTCTTTATTAGCTAAACTATATATTAGCCCCTAAGGGGTGTTTTCCTTTTTCTAACTTAATTATATATATATAACTACTTAACTTAGGAAGTATACTTATAAGCTTATTAGAAAATATATCTTTAAACTCTATATATGCCTTTAGTAACTTAGGCTTATAGTTCTCTTTTAGGTTAAGTATTACTACCTAACTATTAGGGTTTATTAAGGTAATAAAACTTTTCTTCCTTATTATATAAGTATCTAGTACCTTAATTATAGTTAGGCTATTATAAGTTAGGGTATTACTTATTATAGGGCTAATATCCTTATCTTTTTTATCCTTATTTAGTAGGTTTATAAGCTTAATTAATACTAAATAAAGTAATAATACTATAGATAAGCGTTTTGCTTCTCTTCTTACTTACTATATTCCTAATATAAAGTTAAGGCAATCTTTTATAATAGGGTATCTTTATAGTCCCTCTTTCTAGGATATAACTATAGGTTTATATACCTTAACCTAGTCTATTCCTAGGATAAGGTTCTTAGGCATATTAGTAATATAGTAGTAAACTTAGTATATTTTTATATAGCCTATGCTATCTTTTACTAAGATAACTTAATTTAAGATTTCTTAATATAGAATAAGGGTCTTAGCTATACTTTTAAGCAGTGTATTATCTTTCTATATATTAGCTTAATTTACTTTTAATAGTAACTTTAGGTAAATAATTAATTCTATTATACCTATATTAAGTAGCGTAGGTACTATTACCTATTTATAATCTTACTATAATAATATCTAAACTTTTATTCTTATATCCTTAGATAATTTATTAGCAAGGGCATTATCCTAGGCCTAAGCAAAGCTAATTAGTGTCTTATTTACATCTTACCTTACTACTTAGTTACTATTATTCCTATATAATAGCGTTATATAGGTTACGCTCTTATAGATAGAATAATCTAGTTCTTTATATCTTAGTATAATATAACTAGGTTATTTACATTTAAAGCATACTATAGGGGATCTTATAGCTCCCTTACTGCTTTATTATAGCGTATTTACTATAAGTAAATTTAAGCATTGCTTCTTTTATCTATAGTCTTATTTATAGTTATTACTTTAGTTACTATTCTAACCTATTTTTATTATAACTTTTACTTTCTTTCCTTAACTAGCTAAATAGGTCTATATTACTAGAAACTCCTAGCTAAGTATTTGCTTCTTTATAGTGTTATTTAGGCTATTAATAAATATATAAATATAAAGTCTTATAGGGATTGCTTTAGGGAGTTTAGCCTTAGCTTTTATTTATGTTTTTATAAATCCCTAGAATAACTAATAGTTCTCTTATCTAAGGGTTAGTAGTATCCTTATAGCTTCTAAGCACTATATATTTTTATTTATTATTCTAGTTTTTAGCTAATTTATAAACCTAGCCTAGGTATAGTCCTAGTAATCTATATAACTATCTATAGCTATATAATATATTTATTATTACTTTATATCCTTTACTAGGTAGCTACTAGTATAGGCTACCTTAGTAGTATTATTCATAAATATCTTATAGTCTAGGGTAAAAGCTATATTAAGGTTTACTAAGAAATACTAAAGACTCTTATATAAATCTCCTTTATATACTAGAGTCTTTAGTTATATTTTTATAAGACTATAGTAATATATAGTTATAGTAGGTTTAGAGCTTCTTAGTAAGTCTAATAGTAGTATAATTATAAGTCCTTTAGTAGAGTTAGTAAGTCTAGTACTAGTACTTACTAATAAGGTGCCTAACTTAATTATATACTACTATTTCTATAGTTATAGAATTTTCTGTCTTTTCTAAGCTCTTTATAGCTTAGTCTTAGCTTATTTAAGGATTTAGTTTAGCTCCTTATTATTATACTTAATTTCCCTATAACTATTATATTAGTCTATAGTAAGCTCCTTATTATTATTTTAGTCTTTAGGAGTGCTATTTTTATTATTCCTATCTAGGCTATTAGACCCTAGGATTACACTATCTTCGTGTCCTATATTATTACCTAAGTATAATTGTTACGTGCTAATTTAGCACGTAGGGGTTGAATCCGTTAGAGGGGCCAACGGATTTAATAGGTTATAAATCATGCTAAGTTCACTTTAGGAAAGTTACTATTAGGAGTAAAGTATGTTATAAGAATTAAGTTATTCCCTACTCTAGGTTACTAAATCTAGCCCTATAAGGGTCCCTTCTGCTCCTAGGCATTTTGCTACGTAATAAGTGCTAGGTATGCCTTAAAAATAACTATCCTAGTTAGATATAGCTAGCTAGTAGCTAGATTTAGGTCTTTAACTATTAACACAAATAAAAGAAATATGGCTTAAGTTAAATCTTATAAGGAGATAAATATAGCGCGTTCCCTATTACACTAGTAGCTTTAGTGTTATAGATTTACTTAACTCTATAATTACTATTTACTAAACCACGCCTTATAATAGTACTTATAAAATTATTATATTAAATAATAGTTATGCTAATTTTATTATAATCTCCCACTTTATTACTAAATTTTATTCTCCTATAATTACTAATTTTATCCCCTTCTTTTAGTAAGTTATTAAATCTTACTAATTAATTATTCTTTCTAGTATATCCCTAGTCTAATCCTAAACTATATTATCTTATTGCTAGATAGAATTTAATTTCTGTTTTTTTGTTTTATCTAAATCCATATTCTTAATCTATTAATCTAGTAAATTTATTATCCCTTTTATCCTATGTTATAGTAGGTCTAACCATAGGCTAATTAGGAGGTAGCGCTATCTTATTTTATGTTCTTATTATTCTTAGCTATGCTTATATTACTAGTGTTTTTAATAGGGTTAATCATAAAATTACCTAGGTAGCCTTTAGTTTTATTAGACTAAGTTTTTTATTTAGCCTAGTTTTCTTACTTAGGCTTTCTAGTGTTTTACCTTAGGGTTACTTATTACTAGGATTTAGCGTTTTACTATATAATTTACTTTATATTATACTAGATTTAGCTAGACTTAGTTTTATAGTTTTTACCTTTTTTATCTTCTTTTTAAGCTCTTTTTATTCTTATATAAGCTTATTTATTATTATTTTCTAGGCATCTATTTACTATACTATTTTTACTATTATCCTTACTAGTATTATAAGCTTTTTCTCTAGCTTACTCTTACTAACTATACTCTTCTTAAATTCTATAAGTTATTTACTAAAATTAGTTAATATTACTTTAGAGTTAAGCTTTAAAATCTTCTCCTTATAATTTCTTAGTATTTTTACTATTTATATAAACTTCTCCTTTATTTTTTTACTTTCTTTATTATTAAATTTACTAATTCCTTAATTTAATTTAATACCTCTCTAGCTAAGTTATATACTAAGCTTATATTTACTTTTATATTATTAAAAGCCCCTTTTATCTTATTTATTTAGTTTACTATATTATTAATTTTACTTTACTTATATTCTCTATCCCTTTTTTTATTCTCTTAGGATTTAGTAGATTTCTAGGTTAGCTTCTTATTAGTGCTAATGCAAAGTAAATTTACCTTACTAACACTAGCTAATACACTAGTAATTATAGCATTTACTACTCTATATTTATTTATAAAATAGAGAGCTAATAAATTTACTTATAGTAATAAAGATATAGTGCTATTATATATAGCTATTTACTATCTATATTTAATTATTATACTATTATAAAAGGCTACTACTACTATCTTTATCTAATTCTTTACCTATTATATTACTCTATATTTTATTAGATTAGTAGTAATTTAATTTAATAGCTTTTTATTTAGTTTTACTATTACTTTCCTTATTTTTAATATTACCTTTTATTCTTTAAAAATAGTAAAAATCTATATAATTATATTTTACTATAATATAAAATATTTATTATTTAAATATACCTCTAATTTGTTTAATACTATTATAGTGCCTTTTAATATAAATTTATATATATATGCCTATATAGTATACTATATATTCTATATACTACCTTTTTAGCTTACTATAGTATATTAGAAAGTGCTAAAATTAATCCCTTTAATACCTTTTCCTTTATACTTTATATTAAACTCTTTTATTTTTTTTATGCTATTACTCTAATTTTAGGCATTAGCTTTAGAGCGTCTTTTTTAGAGCTAGGCTATCTAAATCTAATATATAATAATTTAAAATTAAGCTTTATAATTCGCGCGTAAACCTGTAATAGTCTAATAAGGAATTCCGCTAGTATCTTATTAACTTTATTATTAATCTTACTCTCTAAAATCCTATCTTTAACTTTAGTTTCTAAAGGTTTATCCTTAAATCCGGATTCCTAGTTAGAGGATTTAGTAGCTATATTAGTGAGGTTAACTATTATTATATTGTCTTCTTTATCTAATATATTACTAATTTTCTTATTTTCTTATATTATTTTGCCCTCTATAAGTTATTTTCTTTTTATAGCTTTAGTAAGGTTATCCTTTAGTAATTATCTTAGTGCTTCTTTACGCTCCTATCTTTCTTTTCTAGTATTAGTTAGCATAATTTTATTACTCTTACTATTCTTAACCTCTTTTCCTAAATCCTTTATTAGTGTTTTCTCTTAGCATTACTTAGATTTAACTATATCCTTTATAATACTAGTAGCTCCTATATTATTACTATTACTACCTCCTACCTATTAGGCTAACTTATTAAATTCCTTTACTAATATTTATATTTCCCCTAGATACTACTAATAGTATAGTTTTTTTACTTAAAGGATAGAAAGTATATACTCCCTTTATTAATTACTTCTCTTTACTAGTTATATATAGTAATAAAGGAATTTCTTATCCTTAAAATAGCTAGCTATTCCTAACTTAAATAACTTATTATCTATTTATTAGTTAAATTTAGCTTGCTTTTCTTTAGTATTAGCTTATTATCTCCCTAAATTAATATATATAAGTTCCCCTAAAAGTTAATTTTATTATATTAATTCTAGAACTTTAATATATAAATATACTACTAGGATTTGCTTATATAGTGTTTATTCTTAGATATTAATCTTATTATTAAATATAATAAGATTAGGCTTTTAATATAGGAAATTAGGAGTAATTAGGTTTACACTAAGCATATAGTGTATATATTTAACTCCTAGGGTAAAATAGTTATATTTAATATAATATTTCCTATAGTCCTTATAGTTTTATATTACTTATAGATATTATTAATCTCTATTATTAATACTAAGTTTATTACTTCCTTTATAAGTGCTAGATTTATTATTTTTACTAATAAAGGCTTTAGCTACTTTAAATTCTACGCTAGCACTCTTACTAGTTATTACTATAAAGTAAAATACAATAAATTAGTTAAATTTAACTATGCTTATGCTAAATCTAACTACGCTATAATTATTGTTTAATTATGTAATAATATAAAGTTTAAGTATAGTGAGATAATCCTAGTTAGTATAATAAATAATATGTGTAAGTAAGCCCCTAGAAACTCCTACCTCCTAGCTAGCTTATTAGATCTAGTACCTATTGTTTAAATTCTTCTTTTACTACTATTATTCCTTTATAGGTTACTAGTCTCTTTTTATATATTCTTTAGCCTAATTAATTAGGTTCTTCCTAAGGTATTTCTCTACTATTTTAGACGTATTAATCTGTATCTTATTTTTAGCTACCTATTAGTTATCTTTAGTGGTATATCCCTTTTATCTAATAAGAAACTTTACTCTTACTACCTTATTTTTTTGCTTTAAAATTTTAACCTAATAATCATAGATTTGCTTAATTTTCTAATAATCTATTTCCTCTAGATTATTAAACGAAATTAGTGGCGGAGCTAGTTCTTCCCTCTTAAATAAATCCTTTCCTTATACTAGCTTCTATAGTGTGAGGCCCCACTCCTAACATGGGTGCACCCCGCGACACACTATGCCCTAGGGCTAGGTCCATATAACGCTAGCAAACCACTAGCTATAAGATAGCAATTCACACACACTATACACTTAGACCTAGTAAGCTTTAGTTAATATATAGAGTGCCCTATACCTCTTACCTAGCTATCCCCTTATTCTTATAATTCTAAAGCTTTAATACTAGCTACCTAAGAGTAATATAGGGGGAAGAATTACGTAATCTAATAGGGTAACACTAGTAAATAACTAAGACTAACCTTCTAAGGGTAATAGCACTATAGCTATAGGTATAACCTCTACCCCTAGCACTACTAATACCCTAACTAAAGGAGGGGAAACCCCTTTAGACCTCTTACTATTACTACCTATTAAGTAGTAATAGTAAAATAAATTACCTAGCTAGAAGAACTAAAGAAGCTATAAGATAAGGAATAAGAACTTATTTAGTTACTCTATCTAAATATAGGGAAAGGATAAGCAAAAAGGCTATAAAGGTTAAGCTTATCCTTAAGTAATGTTATGGACTGGCCCCTAGGCAACTGCTGTTAGGCGTTGATATAATATTGAGAAACTTAAGGAGGGAAGAAAGGAAGAGAGCTAGTCTATCCCCCTTTGTGCCCCTTATATCCCCTAGCTATCTTATGTTAGCCTCCTTCCTAAACCCTTGCTAGTTCCTATTAGCTACCTGTCCTTCCGTGCTATGACTAATGCTTAGGCAAAGCCTAAGCCCTTTATATACCTCCCTACTCACCTATCCTAGTAATATCTCCTAAGAGTATAAATTATCCCCTATTCCCTTTAAAACCTTCTTACCCCCTTATCCTATCTATATTATTACCCTTCCACTAACGTTAATATCCCTTATATAAGTAATCCCCTCTCTACTCCCCTTAACTTAAATGTAGTACGCCCCTGTGTTATGCACGTCCTAGTGTTAGGTTATGGGGTCATCTCCACCCATTACGGTTTGTTATTATTATTGTCATGTGGCATACGTGACGCGGCTTACGCGTAGCCCTACTAGCCCCTTATATTATTATAATAACCCCTTAACCCTGCCCCTACTAGTTTATTACCTTACTTTTACTTTTATATTATATATAAAAACATTTTACTTACCTTCCCTTTCCCCCTAACTTCCCTTTTCCTAACTTTACCTTCTATATATTATAATCCTATCTTAAATCCTTCCTACTCCCTTATTAAACCTTAATTATATCCTATATAAATACTTATTAATATACTATGCCCTTATAATCCTCCTCCCTATAGCCTTACTATACTTACTATGCCTCTTACCTATTTTATAGGTAAATATCTTATAGAAAGTAACTTAGATAATAAGTAGTATACTATACTTACCTTAGTTTTTTATTCCTATAGTCCCTATATAAAATAGGCCTTAACTATAGGTATTATAGACTATTACTTACCTAAGAGTAGTAAGTCTTACCTTTCTTATTAATATAATTATATTACCTATATCTAGCTAACTAGGTACTTATTTACTAACCCTTGCCTTTATTATGCCTTAAAAGATCTTAAAGCTAAAATTACTATAGGCTAGTATATTATAAAACCTAGTATTACTAAGTTAGTAACTATAAAGCAAAAATTACCTATTTTATCCTAGAAATACTAGTCCCTTATTACCTACTAAAACACTCTCCTTAATTAGGCCTAGTTTAATCTAGTATCTATTTATTTAGCCCTTAGGCTATCCCCCTTAACTAATACTCCTGCCTTAAATATAACTAGACTTAATATTATCCCCTTTATTAGTAGTAGTCCCTTAGCTAGTTATAGAATAAATAACTTACTATACTAAGTTACTAGTACTTTATTTTAGTAAAATAAGTAGCTTATAAATAGTATAGTTACTATATAATAGGATTTCTATAAGTATTTTACTACTATAATTAGTGCGCTTTTCTCTAGTTATTACTATATTAGTCCTAAGACTAATCCTTAATATATTAAGCTATATAATAAATTACCTTCTTATTACTATTAGTATTAATCCTAGCGCTTTTCTAGTATCCCCCTTACTAATCTATATTAAATATAGCTTACCCTTTTTAATAGGACTAGTTATCTCTATACTAAGTCTAAATATCTTTCTATTACCTCTAGTAGTTATATAAGAACTAAGCCCTTACTTATATACTTCTATCTTTTACTCTCTAGGTAATATACCTTTTCTATTATTTAGTATTAGGGATAGAGCTATAATAACTACTATATAAATATCTATTACCCTTAAGCTAAATATAGTTTATTCTCTCTTTAATATATTACCCCTATTAATAGGAGTAAAATAGAGTTTAATAGTGCCTTTAGTAAGATTAATAAGGATTTAGTAGCTAAAATAGCTATAGTAAAAGTATATCTTAGTTATACTAAATAATTTATTATAGATAGTAATATAAGTATATCCCTAGTCTTATATATAGTCTCTCTTAGTAAATAACTTTTACTTAATTAACTTAGTTTATTATTATATTATATATCCCCCTATTCCTATTTAAAGTTATCTAGCGCCCTTATATTTACTATATTCTCTAGTAGTTCCTATATTAGTTATAAGTAACCTACCTATTTAACTAGTATATTATATTTATTGCCTTTACCTAGTGTATTCTAGGCTATAAGGATTTACTCTATATAGTATTCCTTAATAAGTTTATTATTATTCTCTAATAATATCTATTCTAGATTTAGTCTAAAGTCTTAGAGCTTCTAACTTAGAAAGGGTTTATTACTACTTATTCTATAAGATTTATATAGAAAACTAAGTAAATACCTCTTAGTATATCTAATTAGACTATAAGTAGTATTAGGACTTCTATAATAGTATATTTTATAGTAATCTAATTAAGCTTTTATAAAGGGTAATTAGTTTTAATATTCCTAAGTAAAAGCTATACTTTATCCCTAACCTTGAAATATTCTACTAGGTAATATAATACTAATATTATATTTTATTAATATTATTATATATATACTATTATAGCCTAAGCTAAATAAGTCCCCTTTTAAAGGTATTCTAGGAACTAAACTACTCTTCCCTTAGAGGTTATAGTAAATAGTGCTAGGTCTAGCTATAACTAAATAGGTTTTAAATTATAGCTATATAGTAATCTATTAGGACTTACCCCTATAACTAAGGATATCCTATTATTAATTATAAGCTAATAAGTAGCTAAGTATTTAAGCTAATTATACTATAAGAAGGAGATAGATATATATAGTATTACTTATACCTCCTAGTTTACCTATTCTATACTACTATTTATCTATAGGTAATATAATATAAAAAGGAGTTAGTTAATCCTAACTCTTAAGTATAATATTATCTAGAAGTTTCCTAACTAATCTAATCCTTAGTCTATAATAATTAACTAAGGAAAACCTTAAAATCTTTACTACACTATTTTAAACTATTCTATATACTCCTTAGCTATAATAGAGGTTATTACCTTTAATTAAATAAACTTAGAAAGCCTATTAGTAATAACTATAAGGAACTAGGGCTATTTTAGGGATAATACTAGTAAGTTTATTATAAAGTTAATAGAGATTTATAACTAGAACTAGTTAGGGATTAGTAATAGTTTTAATAAGCCCTAATATTATTAATAACTTTTATAACTACTAAAGTAGTAATAGTTATAGATAAACCTTATAATATCCTATAATATCCTATTCTAATAAAACTACCACTATAAGATCTAAAATATTATATTATATCCTAGGTGCCTTACTACTAGTAAATTATAATATTATTAGATAAGCATTATTATAAGAGGTTCCTAGGCTAGGACCTAGGTCTAGCCCTAAAACTAAAGCGCCCTATAGGCACTTAGTAAGTAATCTATAACCTATTCCCTTATTATTACTTCTAGTAGAAACTTCCTTACCCCTTCTTAAATTATCTAAAGCTAGATAAAGTATATTAGGTCTAATTAAACTACCTAATCCTATAAAGTCTATAGGTACCTTATAGTAAAGAGAGCTTCCTTAGTTAGTAGTAGTGCTATATATAATAATAGTAAACTCTAGCTATAACTTACCCCTAACTTTAATAGTAATTATAAGAGTCTTAAAATAGTAATAGGCTATAGTATTTATCCTATTTTTAAGCTAGGTCCTAACCTATCCTAGTCCCTTTATAAAAGAGTATCTAGGTAGTAAGCCTATATACTAGGCCTATATTAGAGGTAAAAGTTAAATAAAGTAAGTGTATTTACTTACTAGGCCTACTATTCTAATATTAGCTAAGGTATTATAAAGTATTTTAAATTCTTATAATCTATATAAATTATAAATAGGTAAGACACTCCCTATAGTTTTACTAACTATGCCTTAAGATAAGAGATAATAGCTAGAAGCTCCTTATTATAAATAGTATAATTTCTCTATAAGGCTATAAGGCTTATAGAATAGTATATAATAGGGTATAGGATAGAATCCTAACCCTCCTATAAGAGGCACTCTCCTAGGGCTATCCCTAAATAATTTACTTTAACTACTATTAGCTAGTCTAGGTCTTACTATACTAGGACTAGGTATTTAATAAAAGCCTCTTTAAGCCTTTTAAAGGTAGTGTTTTTCTTAGCTCCCTATTAAAATAAGATATCCCTCTTAGTAAGGTATATAAGTAAAGTAGCTAGCTTTAAAAAATCCTAGATAAAATTATAGTAAAAATTTATAAACCTAAGGAAACTATAAACCCCCTATAACTTTATAGGGGCTACCTATTCCCTAATAGCTATAACCTTTATAGGATTAGGGCAAATAGAGTAACTTACTATAATAATATAGCCTAGGTACTAGACCTCCTTTATAGTAAATATAGACTTATTAAGATCTAGGTAAAGGCTTACTGCCCTTAATTAGCCTAATATTAGCTAAACCTTAGCTATATAGTCTTTCTTTAATCCCCCTAAATAGACTAAGATATTATCTAAATATACTATAATAAGATCCCCTAATATATCCCCTAAGGACTTATTAATATAATATTAAAAGGTAGCTAGTGCTCCTACTAGGCTAAATAAGTAAACTAGCTATTTAAATAGCCTAAACCTAGTTTAAAATGCTATTAAGTGCTCCTTGCCTTTAGCTATCTATAGTTTATAGAATGCTATATAGATATTAACCTTTATAAACTATTATACTTAGGAGAGTAAGTGTAGCGTTTCCTTAATTAATAGGAGAGGGTAATAATCCTAGGCTATTATCTTATTAAGTGCGTAATAGTTTATATAAAAATACTAACTACCTCTAGCCTTCTTAACTAGAAGAATAGGGGCTATTACTAATAAGAAGCTTGCTTAAATCTATCCCTTATCTATTAAGTCTATAATCTAGTGTCTAATCTCTAAGAGTTAGTCCCTTAGCATATTGTATAATAGACTCTATAGAAGTACTAGTTTAGACCTATCTAGGTTCTTATATATATATATATAGTAATTAAGAGACCCCTTATAAGAAGGTAAGCTATTTGCTTTTACTTTATTAAATAGGTCCTTAAAGTCTACTAGTTTATCTAGTAATATTAAAGTATTAGGGTAAGTAGGTTTTAACTTTAGGGTAGTAACCTATAGCACTATAGTAATTTCCTTTAGACTTATAGTAATAAACCTTATAGTTATATCCTTCTTATATTAAGCTTATTAAGCTTCTACTATATATAAGGACCTAATAATTCCCTAAACTAGTTTACTTATACTACGTTCTATAGCCTTAGAAACGCATAAACCCTTAGCTACCCTAATTACTAACTATTGCTTAGCTATATAAATAATAATATCTTACTATTTTAACTATAGTATCCTAAAGATTATGTCTTAAGTAAGACCTAATATAATATATAGATATACTAATAATTCCTACCTATTAATATTAATCCTTATATATACTATATGCGTAATTAAAGACATATCTTCCTAGGTATAGACCCCCTTCTTGTAAAGGGCTTGGGCTTTGCCTAAGCATTAGTTATAACGCGGAAGGATAGGTGGCTAATAGGAACTAGCAAGGGTTTAGGAAGGAGGCTAATATAAGATAGCTAGGGGATATAAGGGGCATAAAGGGGGATAGACTAGCTCTCTTCCTTTCTTCCCTCCTTAAGTTTCTTAATATTATATTAACGCCTAATAGTAGTTACCTAGGGGCTAGTCTATAATATTTAAGAAACTTCCTTTAGCCTTAATAGAGGGCTACTAAAAATAATAGCATTACTATAAACAAATAAATAAATAAACATAATAGAAGAAGATAATATAATAGATACACTATAACTATAGGTTAAAGAAAACCTAGAGATAAGAACCTTATTAATAGATACTACATTACTACTATTAGCTTATAATATATAAATTAATATACTTTAACTTATAATTAAGCAGTAGGTAAGAGAGATTAAGACTCTATAACACTAAGTTTATATAAACCTACTACTACTATTCTAGTTAGCCCCCTAGTAAATACCCCTATTTAACCCCTAGCATTAGACCTATACCCTCCTATATAATATACTACCCCTATTATATTACCTACTATATAATAACTATATTAAAAACTAATCCCTATAGGTAATCTATATAATAGTAATAAGACTATATTTACTATATAGAGGTTCCTTATATAATATAAGTTAGAAGTAAATAAGGACTTTATTAGAGGCAATAAGGACTAATAGATATTTATTTACTAAAACTTAGCACTAAAGGTCTAGTCCTATATAGCTATATACTTTAAGGTAGGTTACTTATATAACTACTTTACTATTAGCTTTCTTAGCTACCTAGAAAGCATATTCTCTAACCCTTATAGATAGGAGATAGCCCTTATAAAACTTAACTAGATTAAGTAAGGGTTTAGGGAGTTATTTACTATATTCTTTATTTACTTTAAATAGAAACTCTCTATAGTAAGGGGAGGATAGTAAGTAGGTAATATTAAGCTAGTAAAGTTATAATACGCTCTTAATAAGTAGCTAAGAGAGGTTAGTATTAGCAGAGAAATTAGTTATATAGATTACCCTCTTATAGTCTTATAATACTATAGCGTTATAGTTAATATTAAGGCCCTAGCCTTAGAGAATAAGTATTAAACCTAACATAGACCCTAACTAGTATAACCTATACCCTAATAAACTAACTAAGATAGTAATACGCTAATAACTAGAGTCTAGGCTATATTAACCTACTCTAGTAAATAAGCTAATATAAAGAGAAAAGGAAGCCCTAAAAGACTAATAATAAGAGGCTAAGGGCCTAATAGGTTATAATAGATAAAATAATAAGATACTATAAGGAGGAATACTACTTATATTATAGCTTAATAAAACACTAGATCTAAGAGTGCACCCTTCTTCCTACTTACTAACCTTACCTAAAGGTTACTATTAATATATATAAGGTAAATAAGGAGAGCGCTAATAAGGAGGTTAATACTTAACCCTAGGAAAATAAGTAGCCCCTAAGTAAAGTCTTATATAGGGGCATAGAGGCTAGTTATTGCTTATAGATAAGGATAAGTATAGCTAGTGTATAGATATAGAGGAAAATATAGAATACTATATAGATTAACCACTATTCTTAGTTCCTATACTCTTTAATATATATTTATACCTTAATATCTAAATTAATAGTAGGTATAATTACTATAGCGCTATTAGCGAATTAGTAGTATAATAACTAGGCCTAGAGCTTATATAATTACTAAAGCAAAGATAAGTCTATATAGTAGTGGAAATAAGAAGAAGGGGGTCTATACCTAGAAAGATATGTCTTTAATTACGCATATAGTATATACAAGGATTAATATTAATAGGTAGGAATTATTAGTATATCTATATATTATATTAAGTCTTACTTAAGATATAATCTTTAGGATACTATAGTTAGAATAGTAAGATATTATTATTTATATAGCTAAGTAATAGTTAGTAATTAGAGTAGCTAAGGGTCTATGCGTTTCTAAGGCTATAGAATATAGTATAAGTAAACTAGTTTAGGGAATTATTAGGTCCTTATATATAGTAGAAGCCTAATAAGCCTAATATAAGAAGAATATAACTATAAGGTTTATTACTATAAGTCTAAAGGAAATTACTATAGTACTATAGGTTACTACCCTAAAGTTAAAACCTACTTACCCTAATACTTTAATATTACTAAATAAACTAGTAGACTTTAAGGACCTATTTAATAAAGTAAAAGTAAATAGCTTGCCTCCTTATAGGGGGTCTCTTAATTACTATATATACATATATAAGAACCTAGATAGGTCTAAACTAGCACTTCTATAGGGTCTATTATATAATATACTAAGGGACTAACTCTTAGAGATTAGATACTAGATCACAGACTTAATAAATAAGGGATAGATTTAAGCAAGCTCCTTATTAGTAATAGTCCCTATTCTTCTAGTTAAGAAGGCTAGAGGTAGTTAGCGTTTTTATATAGACTATTATACACTTAATAAGATAATAGCCTAGGATTATTACCCTCTCCTATTAATTAAGGAAACACTATACTTACTCTCCTAATGTGAGAACAAGAGGATAGCTAGGCAAGAGGTATGGGGCACTCTATATATTGACTAAAGCTTGCTAGGTCTAAGTGTGTAGTGTGTGCGGACCGCTATCTTATAGCTAGTGGTTCGCTAGCGTTACGTGGACCTAGCCCTAGGGCATAGTATATTATAGGGTATACCTATGTTAGGAGCAGGGCCTTATAATTACCCCCTACTTTTAGCTAGGCTCCTAAATAGCTTTAGATTTGTTTACTATAATATAGCTATTTGCTATCTAGTAGTTATAATAATTATTACTAAATTAAAACATTATAATAATAATAACTAGTAATTATCTCCTAGTAATGTGTGTAGCGCTTAGGTATAAAGTTACCTAGGATCCCCTATTATATTACTTCCTTTTCTCCTTTATAAAGCTAGTTTATTTTTAATTAATCTTTAAACTTTAATTACACTAGCCCTTCTCCTACCTTTTACTACCTTTTTACTATTACTATAAAGGTAATTTGCTTTTACCTTTATTTATATATATATTACCTACACACTAGGTGTGTAGAGTTTAAGAAGAACTTACTAATTAAGATTAAACTCCTATAGATTATCTATAGTTTCCCTTATATTTTAGTTATAGTAATAGCTAAAATAAAGCTTTCTAAATATTATATATAGTATAATAAGCATAGAGATATATATAAGATAGTAAGTTACCTATTATTTCTATGCTTTATAGTCTCTTATTACTAACTTTTCTATATAGGCTATAGTAACTCTAGCTAGAGATTTTACTAACCTAATAGTTATTTTTAAATAGATCTAGGCCCTTATAAATACTGCCTTTAATATAGGGGAAGAAGATAGTGTCCTAGTGTTTTTAGAGGTAACTTACTAATAGCTTACTAAGTATGTCTATAGTTTAGTTATAGGGTTTAACTATACTAATATAGTATACTATATAGCCTTTAGATTAATAAGTGCTATAAAGGCATATTAGGTCTATTAATCTATAAGCTATTTACCTATTCTTTACTTATATTTCTATATAGGCTATATTTATTATATACTAGTAGTATATAGTCTCCTATTAGTAACTTTAAGTTACTATAGTTTCTACTACTCTAGCCCCTCTAGCTATAGTTTATATATAACTCTTTATTATATTTTTACTAATCTTTTACTAACTCTTTTTAGGGAGACCTAGAGGATATTATAAGCGCCTAGGAGGCAAAGATAGTCCTTTAGCTCTAGCCCTCTAACCTAGGCTATATAGCCTAGGCTATAGTAATATATTAGTTTTACTATACTATAGAGGAGGTAATTAAGGCGGATAAGAATAGCGCTAAGTTTGCCTTTATTAATAGCGCGCTTTCTACCTATAGGGGTATAACTATTAAGAGTTTTCTAGTTATTTTACCCTTTCTTTAGGGCGGCTTTCCTTTGTTTTTTAGTAGTTTATCCTAGACCCTTAATTAGAGTTTTAATAGTAGCTAGAGATGCTAGCCTTTTTCTACAGTAAACTTATATCTTTTTCCCTATAATTCTATTATATCTTACTACTAACTTTCTTTACTTTTATCTAGTAATACGCATAAATTACATATTAAGCGCCTTCTATATCCTCTACTAGGATTTACTAGTTATATTTACTAGGCTAGCCCTTCTATTTTACTAGGTATTTATTACCTTTATAGGTTTTTTTATAATTCTTAACTTCTTTAACTTTATACTTATTATCTTTATCTTTAAGGTCTAGTATTAGTATATCCTTATCCTCTACGTTTCCCTAGCGTTTCTATAGCTCTAGTAGGCTAATATAGAAGATATTATATAATTAACTATATTTTTTAGGTAGTATAAGCTAGTAGGCCTGTTTTCCTATAGCATTAAGTATTTAAAATAGCCTAATAAACCTAGTAATTAGCTTATATTTTGTGTTTTTAAGTCTAATATTCTTAGCTAATAGAAGTACTAGGTCTCCCCTTTTAGGGTTAATAGCTAGTAGCGCTAGTTATAGTACTTTACCTATGTTTTAGTAGCTTTTCCCTAGCTTTACTTAAGTTATTTTCTAACTTTATATAGCTTTATAATATATATATATGCTTCTAGCACCTCCCCTTTAGTAATCTTACCCTTAAGAGCTAGGTAAAACTTAGGTAAATAGCCTATAAGCGCGTAATTTAGGGAGTAGCTAGTTATTCTATTAACCATATTATTATAAGTAAATTAAGCTATTAGAAGCAGTTTTAGCTATATTTATTAATTCTCTCTAATAAAGCATTAAAGGTAGTGCTTAAGTACCTGGTTTATTCGCTCTATTTACCTATCTATTTAAGGGTAAAACGCTATAAATAGCCTTTATTTAATATAGGATAGGTAGTATAAGTCTAACTAGAACTAGCTTATAAAGATAGATCCTCTATCTAATATAATGCCTTCTAGTGGTCTAAATTATAATTTAATCTCTTAATAAAATAGCTTTGCTAGTTTAGCTATGTTAATTATAGTTAATACTAGGAGGAAAATAGAGTACTTAGTAAATTAGTCTATAATTACTAGGATTATATTAGTTACTTAATTAGTTATCTATAATATAGGTAAGCCTATAATAAAATCTATTAAGATTTCTACCTATAGTTACCTTAGTATTAGTAGGGATTTAAGAGATCTATATAGGTAATATCTTTGCACTACTACCTATTAGTATACACTATAACTTATAATATAATCTAACATAGACTTACTTATTACTAGCCACTAGAAGTGGCACTTTAAGAGCTTAAGAGTGTATTTAGTCCTAAAGTAACCTACTAGTAAATTATTATAGTATAGCTATAGGAGCTCCTATTATAAGATAGGCTCCTAGGGAATAACTACCTAGTCTTAGTATATTAGAAGGCCTTTCTTACTATATAACTATAGACTAGCTTTTCCCTTTCCTTTTATTAGGGAGTTTACCTTACTACTCTACCTTTATAGATCTAGATCTTAGTCTTATGCCTTCTATAGTAATTACACTAAAGGTTTATTTAGCTTAGATTAGTAGGGATCTAGTAATATAATAGCCCCTAAATCTCTTATATATTAATGCCTTAAACATATACTACTTTCTCCTTAAAATTACCCTTATTTAGCTAATCTTTTACTAGATCCTTAGTAGCTAACTAGCCTATATGCTTTATAGCACTATTTAACTAGGCTACTCTAGCCTCTATAGGTTTCTCTCTTATAACTAGGATATTTTCCTTCCCTAAAGGCATCTTACTAGGTTACTTCTCTTATAAAACTAGAATATTTTCCTTCCCTAAAGGTATCTTACTATATCTTTCTTAATATATTAGTATCTCTTTTACTAGTTCTTTAGTAATTACTATCTTCCTCTAAAGTTCTAGTAGGAGCGCCCTATTTATAATAGGTTTACCCTTATAATTAGACTTTCTTAATAGTATATCTATAGGGTTACTTTTCCCTAGTCTATGCTTAATTATAAAGTAAAAGGGGCAGAGGAATATACACTATCTTACCTACCTTCTATTTAACTTTAGCTACTTTATAAAGGTTTATAGATTATAGTAATCTAATAGAACCTCCACTAGGCTTACTATACCTTTAATATAGTATTACTAGTATTTAAATAACTTTACTATAGTAAGTAGCTCTTAATTAGCTATGCTATAGTTATATTTAGTGTCTATAAACTTCCTTAACTAAAAGGCTACTAGATACTAATAGCCCTTATTATCCTACTAGGATAGGATCCCTGCTATTATAAAGATTAAAGCATCTATCTTAATACACACTAGTTAACTTAGGTTATAATAATAAAGCAGAGATACTTGCTAGAATATATCCTTTAGCTAGTTAAATACTAGCTATTCCTTTGCTTTAAATATAAACTTCCTAGTCTAAATACTATTTTAACTGCCTTTTATTAATATATATAGGGGTACTATAATCCTAGAGTATCTATAGATAAACTATTAGTAGAAGTTATAGAACCTAAGGAATAACTATATATTCTTAAAGCTTATTAGCTTCTTCTAGTCCTAAATTATATTAACTTAACTTATATTTATTAAAATCCTATTAACTAATAGAATAAACCTAAGGAACTCTATAGATTCCTAATAGAAGGAGCACTTAAAGGGCTTAGTATATAGCTTTACTAGTTATATATGCTCTAGGACTTCCTTAATATATATAGTATGCTCCTCCTATATTTTTAAGAAGATAAGGATATTATCTAGATATACTATATAAATTATATTAACTAACCCCTAAAGCTCTTTATAGATATAACTTTAAAAGATAGCTAGGGTATTTATTAGCCTAAAAGGCATAATAAGATATTTATAGTGCCTATAGTGTATATAGAAGGCAGTCTTCTATTTATTACCCCCTTTAATATGGATTTAGTAGTAAGTATCTTTAATATTAATTTTTAAGAAGAAGCAAGCCCCTTAGTATTAATCTAAGATCTCTAAAATTAGGGGAGAGTGTAGTAATTCTTCTATATAACCCTATTAAGTCCCTAATAATCTATATATAGTTAGAGTATTCTATCCTTCTTTAGTATAAATAGGATTAGCGCCCCTATAGGACTCTTTAAAGGTCTTATCTAGCCCTTTACTAGGTTATTCTTAATATACTCTTAGAGTTCCTATAGTTTACTTTAGGAGAGAGGGTAGATAGGTCTATATAGTAGTGTAGTATTAGGTACTAAATTAATTATATAGTCTATTAACTTTCTTAATAGAAGGCTTTCTGCCTTATCTAATATAAATATATCTTTAAACTTATATAGTTCTTTAGGGATATTACTAACTATTCTATAGGCTTTTGCCTTCTTATTATCTTTAAGGGCAATAAACTTATCCTCTATAACTCCTATAATAGTATATATAATTATCTTATTATACATTACTTTAGCGAATTTATAGGGAGTTATTAATAAAAAGGCTTTTCTTTATTTTTTAAACCACTATTCTTATAAGTATAAATAGAGGTATATATACTCTTCTACTAGTGTATATATTCTAATTAATATAGGACTTCCCCTACTCTTAGGTCTCTATCTATAGCTATATATAGTAGCTTAAGATCCTTTTCTTCCTTTCTTAAATCTTTAATTATAATAGGTATCTTATAGATACTATATTAGGGAATTATAAGAGCCCCTATTACCTTAAGGATAGGTATAGTAATCTTAGCCTTATCTAGCTTATAGGTTTTTATAAATTTAGCACTAATAATATTAACCTTAGTGTAACTATCTAGATCCACTGCTATTTAAATGTCTTTATACCTATAAATAGTAACTAGTGTGTAGAAGTAATACCCTACTAGTACCTTAGCTTAGGAGATAGAAGTAAGGGCATTTACTTCTACCTCTAGTAGTTTCCCTAGTCCTTTCTATACTCCCTTTTTAGCTTATTATAAAAGTATACTATATATTTAGTGCTATTATAGTTATAGTAATATCTTTTCCCTCTAACTTCCTTATTATTTAGAGCTATAGCTAGGTTTTTTCTTTTTCTTTATCTTTTTAATCTCTATTAGGTCTATAGCTATATAAGGAGTTATATTTATAGCATTAGGGGTTCTTAGAAAACCCCTTATCCTTAGAATACTTATATCTTTACTTACTCCTTAGTATTACCTCCTAGAACCACTAGGTAAGTTATATAACCTCCTCTCTAGTCTTTCTAATAATAAAGGTATATAGGTTAATATAGTTCTATAGGTTAGGGAGTAGTTTTATAAAGAATATAAGTATATAAGACTTTTAGAGGCTTTTTCTAGATATTTCTCTAGTAAATCTAAGTAAATACTAAACTTAATAGGGCTCTAGCCCTTATATTACTTTATATTTTCTAATTACTTAGTAATCTATATATTATAGTTTATAGAGTCTCTAAGTAATATAAGTATCTAAGTCTAGAATTTATCCTAGTTATCTTTAAGTTCTTTATAGCTACTAGCTAGCTATTCCTTAAGGTATTAGTCCTATCTTACCCTATAATTAGTGTGTATATAGTTAAGTATAAAGAGAATCTTTTAGTAATTATATATATACTTATATCTTACTTTATTAAAGGTATAGTTAAGGTTATTAATCTATATCTTATATTTCTATAGGTTAGTAGGGTAGGTAAGCTTAATAATATTCTAGACTTTAACTTCCTTATTACTCTTACTTAAGAATAAGCTTAACCTTTATAGCCTTTTTACTTATTCTTTCCTTATATTTAGATAGAGTAACTTAATAAGTTCTTATTTCTTATCTTATAGCTTCTTTAGTTTTTCTAGCTAGGTAATTTATTTTACTATTACTACTTAATAGGTAGTAAGGGTAAGAGGTCTAAAGGGGTTTCCTCTTCTTTAGTTAAGGTATTAGTAGTACTAGGGGTAGAGATTATATCTATAGCTATAGTGCTATTACTCTTAGAAGGTTAGTCTTAGTTATTTGCTAGTATTACCTTATTAGATTATATAGTTCTTCCCCCTATATTACTCTTAGGTAGCTAGTGTTAAAGCTTTAGAATTATAAGAATAAGAGGATAGCTAGGTAAGAGGTATAGGGCACTCTATATATTAACTAAAGCTTACTAGGTCTAAGTGTGTAGTGTGTGCGGACCACTGTCTTATAGCCAGTGGTTCGCTAGTGTTACATAGACCTAGCCCTAGGGCATAGTGTGTCGCGGGGTGCACCCGTGTTGGGAGCGGGGCCTCACATATAAGTTAAGTTAATATAATTTAGGACTAGAAGGAGCTAATAAGCTTTAAGGATATATAGTTATTCCTTAGGTTTTATAACTTTTACTAATAGTTTATCTATAGATACTCTAGGATTATAGCACCCCTACACGCGTTAATAAAAGGTAGTTAAAATAGCATTTAGACTAGGAAGTTTATATTTAAAGTAAAGAAATAGCTAGTATTTAACTAGCTAAAGGATATATTCTAGCGAGTGCCTTTGCTTTATTATTATAACCTAAGTTAACTAGTATGTATTAAGATAAATGCTTTAATCTTTATAATAGTAGGGATCCTATCCTAGTAGGATAATAAGGGCTATTAGTATCTAGTGGCCTTTTAGTTAAGGAAGTTTATAGACACTAAACATAACTATAGCATAGCTAATTAAGAGCTACTTACTATAGTAAAGTTATTTAAATACTAGTAATACTATATTAAAGGCATAGCAAGCCTAGTGGAGGTTCTATTAGATTACTATAATCTATAAACCTTTATAAAGTAGCTAAAGTTAAATAGGAGGTAGGTAAGATAGTGTATATTCCTCTACCCCTTTTACTTTATAATTAAGCATAGACTAGGGAAAAGTAACCTTATAGATATACTATTAAGAAGGTTTAATTATAAGGGTAAACCTATTATAAATAAAGCACTCTTACTAGAACTTTAGAGGAAGATAGTAACTACTAAAAAACTAGTAGAAGAGATACTAATATATTAAGGAAGATATAGTAAGATACCTTTAGGGAAGGAAAATATCCTAGTCTTATAAGAGAAGTAACCTAGTAAGATGCCTTTAGGGAAGGAAAATATCCTAGTTATAAGAGAGAAACCTATAGAGGCTAGAGTAGCTTAGTTAGATAGTGCTATAAAGTATATAGGCTAGTTAGCTACTAAGGATCTAGTAAAAGATTAGCTAAATAAGGGTAATTTTAAGGAGAAAGTAGCGTGTATTTAAGGTATTAATATATAAGAGATTTAGAGGGCTATTATATTACTAGATCCCTACTAATCTAAGCTAAATAAACCTTTAGTGTAATTACTATAAAAGGCATAAGACTAAGATCTAGATTTATAAAGGCAGAGTAGTAAGGTAGACTCCCTAGTAAAAGAAAAGGGAAAAGCTAGTCTATAGTTATATAGTAAGAAGGGCCTTCTAATATACTAAGACTAGGTAGTTATTCCCTAGGAGCTTATCTTATAATAGAAGCTCTTATAGCTATACTATAATAATCCACTAGTAGGTTACTTTAGGACTAAACGCACTCTTAAGCTCTTAAAGCGCTACTTCTAGTAGCTAGTAATAAGTAAGTCTGTGTTAGACTATATTATAAGTTATAATATATGCTAATAGGTAGTAGCGTAAAGATATTACCTATATAGATCTCTTAAATCCTTACTAATACTAAGGTAACTATAGGTAGAAATCTTAATAGATTTTATTATAGGCTTACCTATATTATAAATAACTAATTAAGTAACTAATATAATCCTAGTAATTATAGACTAATTTACTAAGTACTTTGTTTTCCTCCTAGTGTTAACTATAATTAACATAGCTAAACTAGCAAAGCTATTTTATTAAGAGATTAAATTATAATTTAAACTACTAAAAGGCATTATATTAAATAGAGGATTTGTCTTTATAAGCTAGTTCTAGTTAGACTTATACTACTTATTCTATATTAAATAAAGGCTATTTATAGTGTTTTACCCTTAAATAGATAGGCAAATAAAGCGAATAAACTAGGTACTTAAGCACTACCTTTAATGCTTTATTAGAGAGAATTAATAAATATAGCTAAAACTACTTCTAATAGCTTAATTTACTTATAATAATATAGTTAATAGAATAACTAGCTACTCCTAAATTACGCGCTTATAGGCTATTTGCCTAAGTTTTACCTAGCTCTTAAGGGTAAGATTACTAAAGGGGAGGTGCTAGAAGTATATATATATATTATAAAGCTATATAAAGTTAGAAAATAACTTAAGTAAAGCTAGGGAAAAGCTACTAAAACATAGGTAAAGTACTATAACTAGCGCTACTAGCTATTAACCCTAAAAGGGGAGACCTAGTACTCCTATTAGCTAAGAATATTAGACTTAAAGACATAAAACATAAGCTAACTACTAGGTTTATTAGGCTATTTTAAATACTTAATACTATGGGAAAATAGGCTTACTAGCTTACACTACCTAAAAAATATAGTTAATTATATAATATCTTTTATATTAGCCTACTAAAGCTATAGAAACGCTAGGGAAATATAAAGGATAAGGATATACTAATACTAAACCTTAAAGATAAAGATAATAAGTATAAAGTTAAAGAAGTTAAGAATTATAAAAAAACCTATAAAGGTAATAAATACCTAGTAAAATAGAAGGGCTAGCCTAGTAAATATAAGTAGTGGATTCTAGTAAAGGATATAGAAGGCGCTTAATATATAATTTATATATATTACTAAATAAAAGGGAAGAAAGTTAGTAGTAAGATATAATAGAATTATAGGAAAAAAGATATAAGTTTACTATAGAAAAAGGCTAGTATCTCTAGCCACTATTAAAACTCTAATTAAGGGTCTAGGATAAACTACTAAAAAACAAAGGAAAGCCGCCCTAAAGGAAGGGTAAAATAACTAGAAAACTCTTAATAGTTATACCCCTATAGGTAAAAAGCACGCTATTAATAAAGGTAAACTTAGCGCTATTCTTATTTACCTTAATTACCTTCTCTATAGCATAGTAAAACTAATATATTACTATAGCCTAGGCTATATAGCCTAGGTTAGAGGGCTAGAGCTAAAGGACTATCTTTACCTCCTAGGCACTTATAATATCCTCTAGGTCTTTCTATAAAAGAGTTAGCAAAAGACTAGTAAAAATATAATAAAGAGTTATATATAAACTATAGCTAGAGGGGCTAGAGTAGTAGAAACTATAGTAACTTAAAGTTACTAATAGGAGACTATATACTACTAGTATATAATAAATATAGCCTATATAGAAATATAAGTAAAGAATAGGTAAATAGCTTATAGATTAATAGACCTAATATGCCTTTATAGCACTTATTAATCTAAAGGCTATATAGTATACTATATTAGTATAGTTAAACCCTATAACTAAACTATAGATATACTTAGTAAGCTATTAGTAAGTTACCTCTAAAAATACTAGGATACTCTTTTCTTCCCCTATATTAAAGGTAGTATTTATAAGGGCCTAGACTTATTTAAAAATAACTATTAGGTTAGTAAAATCTCTAGCTAGAGTTACTATAGCCTATATAAAAAAGTTAGTAATAAGAGACTATAAAGCATAGGAATAATAGGTAACTTACTATCTTATATATATCTTTATGCTTATTATACTATATATAATATTTAGAAAGCTTTATTTTAGCTATTACTATAACTAAAACACAAGGAAACTATAGATAATCTACGGGAGTTTAATCTTAATTAGTAAGTTCTTCTTAAACTCTACATACCTAGTGCATAGGTAATATATACATAAATAAAGGTAAAAGCAAATTACCTTTATAGTAATAGTAAAAAGGTAGTAAAAGGTAGGAGAAGGGCTAGTGTAATTAAAGTTTAAAGATTAATTAAAAATAAACTAGCTTTATAAAGGAGAAAAGGAAGTAATATAATAGGGGATCCTAGGTAACTTTATACCTAAGCGCTATATATATTACTAGGAGATAATTACTAGTTATTATTATTATAATGTTTTAATTTAGTAATATTATTATAACTACTAGATAGTAAATAGCTATATTATAGTAAATAAATCTAAAGCTATTTAGAAGCCTAGCTAAAAGTAGGGGGTAATTATAAGGCCCTACTCCTAATATAGGTGCACCCTATAACACACTATGCCTTAGGGCTAGGTCTACGTAACGCTAGCAAACCACTAGCTATAAGATAGTGGTTTACACACACTACACACTTAGACCTAGCAAGCTTTAGTTAATATACAGAGTGCCCTATACCTCTTGCCTAGCTATCCCCTTGTTCTCACATATAGCTATGCTACTAATACCACTAGATATACTTACGAATTTAGTAGGAATTCTAATTAATAAGCTAATAGATTTACCTTCTCTAGTACCTTATAGGGACTTACCTTTTGCGGGGACTATTTTTTCTTTAGCTTACTAGGTAGTTTATATCCCTTATATAATTATAGGTAAACTATATTACCTTTATTAATATTAACTAGTTTATAGTGGTTATTATACTAAATTTTCGCTAGTGTGGCTGCTATTATAATCGCTAATTAAGCTTTATACTAATATAGTTTCTATAATACTATAATATTATTTATGCTAGTTCCTACGTTAGTTATATTATTAGGTAAAAGAAGGTTAATAATACTTAAAGGCTAAAATCTATATAATAGCTTATTAAGTGCCTAGCTAGTACTTATTACTATAGTATTATTTAGTTAGTGTTATAATGCTAGTAATAGCAATGTCTATATTATATCTAGGTCCGTTACTATGTGATACTTGTTACGTGCTAGAATTAACAATTAGCCTGTTACCTAGGATGTGGCTAGCTTCGTGCCACAAGACCTCGGATGTGGCTAGCACGTGACCTAGAACCCCTATATTAGATAATAGCTTTAACTTCTAGCTAGTTAAATAACAATAACCTTTACACACTTATTATTATTATACGTTTTATATCGTAATAAGTGGTAGTAATTGCTCTTTAATTATTACGTACCTCTAGCGCTTTTACTACTAATAAAAGCCACTAAACTAACACTATTATTAACTAATCCACTAAGCCTGTTAAAGCTATCCCTTTTAATAGGCCTAATAGCTTACCCCTAGGCATTATGCCTATTATTAGATTCGTTAACTTTTAATTCGTTAACCTTTGAATTGCTTTAATCTTTAACCTTTAATCCGTTAATTTAAAGACCTTTAAAGACCTTTAATTTGTTAACCTTTAATTTGTTAACCTTTGAATTACTTTGATCTTTAACCTTTAAATTGCTTTAATCTTCAACCTTCGATCCGTTAATTTAAAGACCTTTAACCTTTGATTCTTTAACCTTTGATCCGTTGATTTGAAGACCTTTGAAGACCTTTAATTTGTTAACCTTCGAATTACTTCGATCTTTAACCTTCGATCCGTCAATTTGAAGACCTTTAACCTTTGATTCTTTAACCTTTAATCCGTTGATTTAAAGACCTTTGACCTTCGATTCTTTAACCTTCAATCCGTTAATTTAAAGACCTTTGACCTTTGATTCTTTAACCTTTAATCCGTTGATTTAAAGACCTTTAAAGACCTTTAATTCTTTAACCTTTGAATTGCTTTAATCTTTAACCTTTGATCCGTTGATTTAAAGACCTTTAAAGACCTTTAATTCGTTAACCTTCGTCCTGACCGTTAATCCGTTAATTTGAAGACCTTTGACCTTCGATCTTTAACCTTTAATCCGTTAATTTAAAGACCTTTGAATTGCTTTAATCTTTAACCTTTAATCTGTTAATTTAAAGACCTTTAACCTAACTATTAATCTAACAAATTCGTTAATTTTAATCGCTAGCCTCCCCGCTAGGCAGCTTCCTTACAAATCTAATAAAGCTTGCTATAATACTTCCCTTGCACTAGCTAGATTAGTGCAAGCAATAGTAATTATAGTAACTTTATAAGCAAGATTATTAGCGCTAAACCTGTGGTATTTATAGGAAGACCTTCCTATTAAGAAATTAGGTCTTTTAATATCTTAAGGACCTATACCTAGCTAGTTAGCAATTTTAATAGATTTAATAGTAGCTAGATTAATAACTCTAGTAGTAATTTTAGTGGTAGTAAGAATAGCATTAATAGGACCTTTAGGACCTAAGGACTTAATATTAATAGTAGTAGTAGTAATTATAGTAGCAAATTTAGTGGCAGTAGTAATAGATATAGGACCTTTAGGACCTAAGGACTTAATATTAATAGTAGTAGTAGTAATTATAGTAGCAAATTTAGTGGCAGTAGTAATAGATATAGGACCTTTAATAAAAGCTAGCTATTAAAGAGAATAACTTCTAGTAGCTTAAAGACCTTATTAAGGAAGTCTTTAAAGAACGTAATAACCTTTAAAGGCAGCTAGCTTATTAGTAAATTTAATAGCCTAGACCTCTGCAAAGCTTATTGCCTAGCCCTTTGTAAATTTGTCAGTAGCTAATTTAATAGCCTAACCAAAGCCCTCTACAAAGCTCGTTGCCTAGCCCTTTGCAAATTCGTCAGCAGCTAATTTAACAGCCTGACCGAAGCCCTCTGCAAAGCTCGTTACCTAGCCCTTTGCAAATTCGTCAGCAGCTAATTCAACAGCCTGACCGAAGCCCTCTGCAAAGATTGTTGCCTCGCCAATCTAGCTATCGTCAGATGTATCAATCCAATGATCAATTTGACCGTCAACCTGACCGTTAACCTAACCGTCAACCTGACCGTTAACCTGACCGTCAACCTGATTGATTTGACATTAGCTAGCTGACCTTAGATAGCTAGGACAGCTATCTCTTTTATCCGTGGTGCCCGCACTTGTTACGTGCTAGAATTGACAATTGGCCTGTTACCTAGGATGTGGCTAGCTTCGTGCCACAAGACCTCGGATGTGGCTAGCACGTGACCTAGAACCCCTATATTAGATGATAGCTTTGACCTCTAGCTAGTTAAAGAACAACAACCTTTACACACTCATTATATCTTACGTTTTATATCGTAACAAGATTAGCGAGGCAACAATCTTTGCAGAGGGCTAGGCAACGAGCTTTGCAGAGGGCTTCGGTTAGGCTGTTGAATTAGCTGCTGATAAATTTGCAAAGGGCTAGGTAATGAGCTTTGCAGAGGGCTAGGCAATAAGCTTTATAGAGGGCTTTAGTTAGGCTATTAAATTAGCTACTAACGAATTTGCAAAGGGCTAGGCAATAAGCTTTGTAAAGGTCTAGGCTATTAAATTTACTAATAAGCTAGCTACCTTTAAAGGTTATTACGTTCTTTAAAGACTTCCTTAATAAGGTCTTTAAGCTACTAGAAGTTATTCTCTTTAATAGCTAGCTTCTATTAAAGGTCTTATATCTATTACTACTACCACTAAATTTGCTACTATAATTACTACTACTACTATTAATATTAGGTTCTTAGGTCCTAAAGGTCCTATTAATGCTATTCTTACTACCACTAAAATTACTACTAGAGTTATTAATCTAGCTACTATTAAATCTATTAAAATTACTAACTAGCTAGGTATAGGTCCTTAAGATATTAAAAGACCTAATTTCTTAATAGGAAGGTTTTCCTATAAATACCACAGGTTTAGCGCTAATAATCTTGCTTATAAAGTTACTATAATTACTATTACTTACACTAATCTAGCTAGTGCAAGGGAAGCATTATAGCAAGCTTTATTAGATTTGTAAGGAAGCTACCTAGCGGGGAGGCTAGTGATTAAAATTAACGAATTTGTTAGATTAACAGTTAGGTTAAAGGTCTTTAAATTAATAGATTAAAGGTTAAAGATTAAAGCAATTCAAAGGTCTTTAAATTAATGGATTAAAGGTCAAAGATCGAAGGTTAAAGGTCTTTAAATTAACGGATTAACGGTTAGGACGAAGGTTAACAAATTAAAGGTCTTTAAAGGTCTTTAAATTAACGGATCAAAGGTCAAAGATTAAAGCAATTCAAAGGTTAAAGAATTAAAAGTCTTCAAAGGTCTTTAAATCAACGGATCAAAGGTTGAAGAATTAAAGGTCAAAAGTCTTCAAATCAACGGATCGAAGGTCAAAGATCAAAGTAATTCGAAGGTTAACGAATTAAAGGTCTTTAAAGGTCTTTAAATTAACGGATTAAAGGTTAAAGAATCGAAGGTTAAAGGTCTTCAAATTGACGGATCGAAGGTCAAAGATCAAAGCAATTCAAAGGTTAACGAATTAAAGGTCTTTAAAGGTCTTTAAATTAATGGATTAAAGGTTAAAGATTAAAGCAATTCAAAGGTTAATGAATTAAAAGTCAACGAATCTAACGATAGGCACAATGCCTAGGGGTAAGCTATTAGGCTTATTAAAAGGGATAGCTTTAATAGGCTTAGTAGATTAGTTAACAATAGTGTTAGTTTAGTGGCTTTTATTAGTAGTAAAAGCGCTAGAGGTACGTAACGATTAAAGAGCAATTACTACCACTTATTACGATATAAAACGTATAATAATAATAAGTGTGTAAAGGTTATTGTTATTTAACTAGCTAGAGGTTAAAGCTATTATCTAATATAGGGGTTCTAGGTCACGTGCTAGCCACATCCGAGGTCTTGTGGCACGAAGCTAGCCACATCCTAGGTAATAGGCTAATTGTTAATTCTAGCACGTAACATGCTTCCTAATAGTCCTAGCTATAAGTCTCCTAGGTCTAATTTTAATAAGTGGTTAGGGGTTATAGATATTAAGTAGTAGTGTTATTTTTAGGGTAGTTTTTAATCCCCTTTTCTTTATTAATTTTACCTTTCTCTATGCTATTCCTAGTCTTAGTAGTATTAGTATTACTAACTAGACTAGTAATGCTCTTAGACCTTTTCTTAGACTCCTTATTACTTTTAGATTAACTAGATTTATAAAGAAATCCTTTAGATTTAGCTTTTATAATATAAGACTTAACTTAATTCTATATAAGGTATATAGTTTGTAAATCTATAGCGTTCTAATAAATAGGAGGTTCCTAGTATACTAGCTATTTATGTCTTATTACTGTTTTATTAATAAATTTATACTAGGTAAGCTTATTTAAATTCTCTTATTTATTAATTCTAATGTTTAAATTCTAGATTAGTACTATTAAAAGCTTTAAATTAGTAAATAAGTTATAATTTAGTCTTATTTACTAGAAAGTTTAAAAGGGGGTTAAATTAGCGTTATAAATAGTTAGTTTTAGACATAAGGCTATTGTTCTTAGATAACTAGAGGTATGTAATAAAAGAATCTCTAATTGCTACCACTTATTATATACTAATTTAGCATATAGGGGGTTAAATCCGTTAGAGAGGCTAATAGATTTAACAGGTTATAAATCGTGCTAAGTTCACTTTAGGAAAGTTACTATTAGGAGTAAAGTATGTTATAAGAATTAAGTTATTCCCTACTCTAGGTTGCTAAATCTAGCCCTATAAGGGTCCCTTTCGCTCCTAGGCATTCTGCCACGTAACAATAATACACTAGCTATATAGTTACTATATATAGTAAATTATATAGCTATCCTATTTAATTCTAATATTATAATTTATAATTAATAGTTTATTTACCCTAAAGGGTTTAAGAGTTTAATTTATTATAACTAAAGGCATAGGAAGAGATAAATAGAGTAATAGTAAGAGAATAAAGTTATTACTATAAAGGTAATAGCTAGGGGTAAGTGCGTAAAGGTTTTAAACTCTAACCTCTCCCTAAATAGGAGAGGTCCTTATTATATACCTTCTCTTTATGCCTATATAACTATCTAGCTACTAGGTCCTAGCGCACAAGTTATCTAGGGATTCGCCTCGCTTAGAGAGGCGGCCCTCTCACGATGTCCCTCATGCCTTTGTGCTCCTAACAGATATTGTAAGAGGACTGCCACTCTAAGCAAGGCAAATCCTTAGATAACTTATACGCTAAGACCTAGTAGCTAGATAGTTATATAGGTATAAAGAGAAGGTATATAATAAAGACCTCTCCTATTAAAGGGAGAGGTTAAAGTTGGTTATAAATCTCGATTTGAATTAATATAAACATGCTCTGCGTTGAACTTCATATATTATGAGTATCTCATTGAATAATGCAGACCCGCATGCCTCTTACCGTATGCACCGAACACAGCCCAAAACGTGAGTATTATCCACTCCACTGCCTATGTTATCATTGCCGCCGCCGCTAATACTCAGACTGCCTGAAATACTCCCATACCTGAGGCCCCATCTTACGAGTGTGGATATAAGTATCCCATTCGTTAGGGATATACTTAGGCGCCTGGCCATACTCGCCCCCGTTGAAGAACTGACGGCATTCCTCGAACAAAACATCTCTCTGGACCATGTACGCACCCATCTTGCGACCATGAACAATCTCGTGGAGAAGCTCGTACCAGTATCCTCCTCGGTCATGAAAATATTCGACCATTAAATGAGCAATGATGCTTGGTCCCATTTCGACTAGATCAAAATATTCCTCGCAACCGGTACACACGGCGCAGCTAGCATGTAATCTGTGCTCCCAACAGTACTCTTTCCAGAGCCCAATGTGTTCTTCGCAGATCTTGTTGCGCTGGTAGTTAAGCTGGACAATGTGATTGCTATGGCGCCGTAGGGCCTCCTTGGAGACAAGGGGCTCATCTGGGTTCCCGCGGTAGCTGCGGTCGTTCTCCAGAGCGTTGACTGGCTAGGGTCAGTAGGATAGCGCGCTACGGGTGAGAGCAAAGGCTTACACAAGAAAACTCCGTACGAGTTCTGGTCAGCGTCTCTCGCGAGCTTGAAAACCACAAACGGGAGGATCTTTGGGCCGAGCCTCTGGAGAGCCTCGAACTCGTCCGTTCGCGCACACACATCAAGACTGCTGAGCGATAAGAGCTAGCGCATACAGTGGAGGAGATCAAGGTAACTGTACCTCACTGATGTTGTTTGCGATCGGCACACCTCTTGGAATGCCGCCCACTTCGACTCGAAGTCTGTCACGGCTTCGGGGAAAGCCCTTCGAATGGCGTAGTAGAGCTTCTCGGCCGACTCGATGGCTTCTTCGGTCGGCAAGGGGATCTGACCATCTGCTCCCATTCGAAAGTTCGTCTAGAGCTCTGTCGAATGTTTGAACAATAGCAAGTCGACGACTTAGAGAAATGATCCAGAGATGAAGCTGTCGCAATATGGATTGAAGCAAGTTGTTGATCGAGGTTGTATAGTCCAAGTTGTTGGAAGCAGGGTGGAGCCCCGCCACCAGGCATTGTCTCCATCGCCAATCAGCGGCCACATCTACGAAACCCAAAAAAGATTGGCTACAATTGGATTGGTATCGCCTATATCTTTACCGCTTTGAGTCTAGGCCGCCAGCTGCAGATGTCTGACCTGTGAAAACATTTCTTCATGGACGTTTGTGTTTTGGGGCCATCTCTCATGTTCGTGGCGGCAGTGCAAATAGTGAACTAGGTAATCCGACACCAATGGGAGGTCTCGGTTCGCTGTGCTGTACGATTGGCCCCGGCGGCATGCTTCACTTCCATGTTTCCAGATATGTGCCGTAGCCCTATGTGTTGCCGCCACCCCCTAATCCTGGTGGGCGGGTAAACCCTTCGTGTCGGCTCATCAAACCGACCCAACCAACGACCGACTACCAATCAATCCTCGGCTATATATTGAACATGGATCAATTTCCCTGGTCCCGGAACACTCCTGAAGCTCTGATTCATCAGCTAAGCGCTCCGACTTGCCAGCTACAGCCCACCCTCATGCCTCTCCCTCACCCATCTAACAGTGGTGCCATCCGACCTACACCAGACCCGTCGAGAGCTCAACAGCCTACCGAAGGCGAACTTGAGTGTTACGAAAGGGGAGTGGACAAGTTCCCCAATTTGGCCCGCCTCGGCAGTTTCCTGACTTGGCCCCTGGAGGGTCTGTTCCCGGGAGTCACCCTCGCCAATTATAATTTCAACTGTATAGGATGGTCCGTCGGGCACACTGATCGGTGGGTGGGTGGATCGAACCTGGGTCCGTTGAGGACATGGACGCGCTCTGTGAGTGCCTACTAATCTCACTCCACCAACCCCACCCACCTTCATTCTCTAGTTCTAACAACACTGACTTTAAGATGCGGCATATCACTTTGAGCAATGTTCCCCGGCCGCCGCGGAAGTTGAATTATACCGGATCATAGATGCACCACCTATGTTCGTGAACCGGAGAGGAATTGAGTACCCGAATGGTCGAGCAAAGGTCATGCATGCTCATCGAAGGCCTTTCCCTGAGTTCGACGGTCTACCCAATCATGGGTGCTCTTCGAAGCTGGCTGGCTAATGGCCCATTGATAGCATTACTTAGAGAGGCAGCCCTCTCACAATGCCCTTTATGTCTTTATGCTCCTAATAATAGCATGCAGTAATGTATGTATTAAGTTTTAATGTTTTTTCTCCTATTTGTGGCTAATGCATCGGATTTGTGAACACGTTAGGATTGCTAGCGATACCTAGCTAGTGTGATAATTAATACGAATGAAAAGGGCCACAGTGACAGATTCACGGTGTGACGCAGGATGTGACTCGGTGAGAAAGGCCGGTTTTAAAGCCACGCAGACGTTTCGAACGTACCCATGACGGGTAAAAAGATAAAACATACAACAGCCGGTGTTCGCTGGTCGTCACCGACCCAACTACTAATCTGCCCCTTACTAGCTTGTCTATGGGAGAGCGGACGGGATCCCGAATTTTCTAGTAGGTATGGTCGTATGTACTAGTTCCGAGACAAAATCAAATTATATTTTAGATCCAGCTGCCCGGACTGACCGACCACCTGGCCAGCGTGCAGCAACCAGACCAGCCGCTATTAGCGCGGCACCCTAAAAAAGTTTCGACGACTCCAAGACTGTCACTTCAACATCTTGAGTCTTCAAAATGCCCACCAAACAACCATCAAAGACTACTTTTGACGTAGGACACGTTATTCGGCCTATATTTACTGGTGGTGCAATCGCAATCGACAACAAAGCTCAGGTTTTGGCCACAACCTTGGGTGAAGATGCAGTCCTTACCAACCCCGCCAACGGCAAGCATCTTGCCCAGATTGAGGGGGTAAGATAAACCCCTTGGGAGGCTTCGTCTTCTGGCTGATGTGCTGACGGTCCAGTTAGGATGGCGAAATGATATCAACCTTGACCTGTAGGTTGTTTCTCGGCGCCAGTGCATTTGCACATTGACTAATTCTATCCAGTAACTCCGTCCGCTTCGCACCTCATTATTTGCTCTCGATCGCTTTCCATGAGAATATTTGTCTTGAAGCGCTCTTTGGACGCAGATACAATTGAGACTTCTCTCGTGCGAACTCTCAAGCCGCACGGTACTCCTGTTGTGGTCTTGGCCGTCGATCGTACGAGCACGCTGCTTGCGACTGGCGGAACTGACGGCACGATCAAGGTTTGGGATATTGCGGGTGGTTACGTCACACATACCTTCCGTGGCCCATCTGTTCTGGTATCAGCCTTGCACTTTTTGAAGTCGCCGCTCGATCGGATGATCAGAGTCGCTCACGCCAAGGAAAGAAGAGCGCAGCGACTTATAACGATTCCGACGAGGAGGCCGATGCCGATACCACCATCAACTTCCGTATTGCGTCAGGTAGCCAGGATGGAAAGGTTCGTGTGTGGGATTTGCATAAACGTGCTTGTGTCGCCAACCTCGAGTCGCACGTCTCTGATGTCCAAAAGATCGACTACTCCCCCGAGCAGCATGCTTTGGTCAGTGCTAGCAGGGACAAGACCATAATTTTGTGGGATACCAGGTCGTGGAAAATCCGAAAGATCGTTCCTTGTCTTGAGCTTGTTGAGACGACGGGGTTTTTTGACGAGGGCCGTCTCACCTTCTCCGCTGGTGCTAATGGCTGTTTGCGCATTTGGGACACTGATTCTGGCAAGGAGCTCACCTCCGCGCAGTCAGAAAAGAGCGAAGAGGAGGGAATTGTGGCTGGCATTCACCGCCCAGGTCTTCCATTCATACTCTGCGTTCAAGTAGATCATACACTTGCATTCTATCGAACGCCCTCCAAGAATACGGCACAGTCTTTGAAGGTTCCCGAGCCATTCCGTCGAATTTCAGGCACACATGACGAAATCATTGATCTCGGATATCTGCTCCCAGACAGGTCACTTATGGCTCTGGCAACTAATTCGGAGGACGTTCGACTGA
The DNA here is from genome assembly GCA_021950295.1 of Epichloe scottii. Taxonomy (NCBI): domain Eukaryota; kingdom Fungi; phylum Ascomycota; class Sordariomycetes; order Hypocreales; family Clavicipitaceae; genus Epichloe; species Epichloe scottii. The sequence goes on along the minus strand of CP083247.1, from coordinate 2,638,174 downwards.
TCTCAGTGGCCGAAGGCGACCAAGACGAGCAAGTAGCAGGCTCATGGGATTCCGCCGCAACCCCTATTTTGGTCAGGACGTAGCATTACTGAGAGGGCACGAGGACATTGTCATCTCTTTGGATGTTGACTGGTCAGGGCACTGGATTGCCACCGGAGCCAAGGATAACACCGCACGTTTGTGGAGAGTTGATCCGGCTAACAACTCGTACGTGTGTTGGGCCACTTTCTCAGGTCACGCCGAATCCCTTGGAGCAGTTGCGCTTCCCAGAACTGTCCCGGTTGAGGGCTCTGCTGCTCGGACTAGTCCTCTAGAGCACCCGCCTACGTTTCTCATTACTGGATCGCAGGATCAAACAATCAAGAAATGGGACATTCCTCGTCAACCACAACAGCAAGGCGCCAAAGCAAGGGCTCAGTTCACCCGCAAGGCCCATGAAAAGGACATCAATGCCATCAACATTCATCACTCTAGCAGCCTCTTTGCCTCGGCATCACAGGACAAGACTGTCAAGATCTGGTCAGTCGAGGAAGGTGACGTTCAGGGCATTCTTCGGGGCCACAAGCGAGGTGTGTGGTCAGTCCAATTCTCCCCAGCCCAGCTGCCTGCCATCCAAGGGGATGACGGCCCTGTCACTGGCAAGGGCGTGGTTATCACAGGTAGCGGCGACAAGAGCGTAAAGTTATGGAGCTTGTCAGACTATACTTGTATCAGAACTTTTGAAGGCCATTCCAATAGTGTCCTGAAGGTAGCGTGGTTGAACATGCCAACCAAGCAGGAGCAGTCGAAGAAACCAGTTCAGTTCGTTACCGCTGCTGGTGATGGGCTCGTCAAGGTGTGGGATGCCAACTCAGGCGAAGCATCGTGCACTCTGGACAACCACGAGGACAGGATTTGGGCCGTAGCTGTCCATCCAGAAACCAACGCGATCGCATCTGGAAGTGGTGATTCCACTGTGACATTCTGGAAAGACACAACAGAAGAGACACAAGCTGCTGCATCCCAGGCGACGCTCAAGGTGATTGAGCAGCAGCAGGAGTTGGAGAACCACATATATGCGGGCTCATACAGAGAAGCCATCACTCTGGCTCTCCAACTGAACCACCCGGGCCGTCTGCTAAATCTATTCACATCGGTTGTCACCAGTAGTACTCCCGACCGAGGCAGTTTGTGTGGTCTCAAGGCGGTTGACGAGGTCCTGGGAAGTTTGTCCGATGAGCAGATCTTCCTGTTGCTCCTACGACTCCGGGACTGGAATACCAATGCTCGGACAGCGCCGGTTGCTCAGCGAATCTTGTGGACACTGGTTCGAAGCTATCCTGCTTCCAAGTTCTCTAATCTGTCAGTGAAGGGTGCTCGCGGGCAGAAGAGCCTGAATGACGTGCTCCAAGGTCTGCGAGTGTACACGGAGCGCCACTACAAACGCATGGAAGAGCTGGTGGATGAGAGTTACTTGCTGGAGTATACCCTGCAGGAGATGGACAGCTTGACCTCGATCGAGACAAGCGATGTGCCCATGAAGAAGTTGGAAGACGGACAGGGGATGCGGTCATGGTTGGGTGAACTTGGCTTATTCTGCGGCGTTTAAAATGCATGTACATGTTGGCTCGAGGGTGTGATCTTAGGGAGAATCATGGGGAAATTTTGGGCACTAAATACAATGACTTTTCAAGACAACACCATGCCTGCCGATGGGCGTGAAGCAAGAACTTTCAACTTGGGCAAGATGTTGATGATGTGGTCAGACGAGTGCCCATCTGAACGCATGCCGGGTAGGCTGAAGCGAATGCAACACCTTTCGTCAGCCCCACAATGATGCAGCTTTTGATTTTGGCCTCGCGACTTGACTCACTGACTGCGAGCTTCATCCAAACCACACATTACGCTCCCATTTCAAGGGATAAACAAAAAGGAGTGTGTTCGCAGCAGCACCGGCCCAACTCACCCGTTGACTCTATTTTCATTGAACGGGGAAAAAGAGGACCGGGCAATCGATGGCCAAGCGCCAGGCGTCCGAGCCACTCGACGAGCTCGCAGGCATCGCCTCACCAGCCTCCAAGAAATCGCGAACAGCAGAACTCGAAACCCCCCGACGGGAATGGCGCATCCGCTCTCACACCGACGCCTCTGCGAGAAACCACGACGGCCAAGGCAGACGAAGACGTCGTATCCGACTTTGACGACGAAGCTGCCCCGTCGCGTCGGCGCCCTGGCGACAGGCAAATCCCACCGAAGGCTACGACGACCTGTATCTCGACACGATAGACCGGCACGTACTCGACTTTGACTTTGAGAAGCTGTGCTCCGTGTCTCTGTCCAACATCAACGTATATGCTTGCCTCGTCTGCGGCAAGTACTTCCAGGGACGAGGCCCCAAATCACATGCCTACTTCCACGCTCTCGACCAAGACCACCACGTCTTCATCAACCTCGAGACGCAGAAGGTCTACGTCCTCCCCGAAGGATACGAGGTGAAGAGCAAATCCCTAGACGACATCAAATACGTGTCGGACCCGCGATACACCAAGGCCGAGGTCATGAGCCTGGACCGTCCCCCGTCGCAGACGGCGAGCCCGACGAAGTCCTGGACCCTTTTCGGCAAGCAATACACCCCGGGCTTGGTGGGCATGAACAACATCAAGGAAAACGACTACCTCAACGTCATTGTCCAGGCGCTCTCGCACGTGCCCCCGCTGCGAAACTACTTCCTCCTAGAGAACTTCTCCAAGACATCAGAGCTCGTCAAGCGGAACTCGATCCTCTTCCGCAAGATCTGGAACCCGCGCGCGTTCAAAGCCCATGTCTCGCCGCACGAGCTCCTCCAGGAGATTGCCCTCCGCTCCAACAAGCGCTTCACCCTCACGAACCAATCCGACCCCGTCGAATTCCTCTCCTGGTTCCTCAACAACCTCCACCTCGGCCTCGGCGGCAGCAAAACCAAACCAGCAAGTTCCATGATCCAGCGCACCTTCCAGGGCAAGCTCAAGGTCGAGTCCCAAGCCATCACCGCCCGCGCCGACGCCACAGACCGTCTGCGCTTCGAGGAAGCTGCCGAAGTAAAGGTCGACGTGGTGCGCTTCCTCCTCCTCACGCTCGACCTCCCCGCCGCACCGCTCTTCCAAGACGAGCTCGAGAAGAACATCATCCCCCAGGTGCCCCTACACACGATCCTCTCCAAATACGACGGCCGCTCAGCACAAGAGCACCACGCCCAGCGCAAGCGATACCGCCTCCTGCACCCGCTCCCGCCCTACCTCATCCTGCACGTCAAGCGCTTCTCCCAAAACAAGTTCGTGTCGGAGCGCAACCCCACCATCGTCACCTTTGACGCCAGGAACCTGGACGTATCGCCCTATGTGGAACCGGACCCCGCGCAGTGGCCGCCCTCGGAACCAATCTGGTACGATTTGGTCGCAAACGTGGTGCACGAGGCTGTCCGGACGAGAGAGGACGTCGCGGACAGCGGGGATGAGCGCAAAACGTGGAAGGCCCAGGTGAGGGATCGCGCGACGGGCGAATGGGTCAGTTGCCAGGACTTGTTCGTGGAGAAGGTCCAGAGCGAGCTGCTGTATCTGGGCGAGACGTATCTGCAGATTTGGGAACGGAGGAGGACGCCCAAGGCGAATGGGAAGTCGTGAATACGAGGATCAAGATGAATGTGGACGAAATAGATGGTTGTGCCTACTTGGTCAGAAATTCTAAATCTATCAAGAACTCAATACCCAGTTCAATGACACACCCATCATCACCATCAACATTCACACACACGCACACTTCAAGCAACATGCAGTGCTCCCAAATTGCGCAGAGCGCCTCATGTTCCCCATGACCAAAACCCAAGGTTTGTTCTGGAATCTCACTGGACTCATTTAGCTACACATACATATAGTACATCAGTGCATGAAAGAAAGCTCCACGCACGACAGGACCCGATTCGTGCATGAACCGCGTCTCGGAAATCATTCCGCTGTCCTCTCTCTTCGCTCTCCCCGCGATAGCCCCTTTGCTCCTCAAGTTCTGTGTTGATTCTCCCATCATGATAATTTGACCGACCATTCCCCCCTTGGAAAGGAAAAAAAAAAGAAAAAGACCCCGCTTCTTCTTCACGCCCGCCCTGCTGTATGCATTGAACCTCAGAAACAACCGGATGAAGATTGAATTTCACAATGCAACCGCAACCAAAGAAGCACTCCTTGCCCATGTCGTGCTGAGTAAAATGAAATGGAATTGAAAACAAAAAAGGACTCTGGAGAGTAGGGCACTACTCGTTCGACCAAGCACGGAGCAAAAAAGATGCAATAGAAATAATGTACTTGAGGCGAAGCGAAAACGCTCGAGACAGAGGCGGCAAGATAAGTCTGGGTTGTGGACCCATATGGGTGTGTATATATGCTCTTGCCTCGGTGTTTCACAGATACTGTGCAGTAATCTGACGCAAAAGAAACACAAACACATGATATGCATTCTAATGCTCAAGCTCGCCAAAAGTTGCTTTCCAACATGGTGTTCACCTAGTCTTGATTCTGTCGCTGCATGTTGGAGGTGTGACGTCTGTCGCCGCCCTGGTTTTGATGAGCCTTCTCACGACGTTGCTCATCGATGGCAGTCCTTTGTTGGATACTGGAGTCGTGGCTTTTAAATTCGACGCGAGTGTTGGGGGAAAGTTGAGAACATGCTTCATTGTCTCTCTGTGTAGGCAAAGCCAAAGCACGAGTGGTTAGTCAAGTTCCTCGTCTAGCATAGTAAAAAGAAGGCTCTTACCGAATCTTGAGAACCCGACCACCAACTGTGCGGGTCCAAATGCTCAGAATGTCTTCACCGTTACGCATGCTGAGTACCGCACCGCAAACGTCCTCACCAGCGTCGCCAAACTGGTCCCCGATGAGAGACAAGATCAAGTCTTCCCAGTAGCGATCAGCGACGCCCTTTTTCATCCTCACAACCCACTTTCCTCCCTTGCGATTCACGTCGTCTTCCCAGATAGGACGAATATCCCTCTTAAAAAGGTGGTAATCTGACACGACAGGCAACGATGACGGTCGCTTCAAGTGAGAATAAATATCCCAGAACTCCTCGGCAGTGCGTACAGTGGCAATGCCATGCAACGTATTTTCGTATGCAATGAAGCCGTGGGCCTTGGAGATGGGGGTCGGTACCAGAAAGACCACGCATCTTTCAGCGAATGGGCTTTGGCAGCTGAAGAGGAGGCGGAAGTCCTCTTCTCGGCGATAGATGCCATGCTAGAGACTTTAGCCATGGACTTATTTCCATCCTTTAGGACTGTAGTCTTGGGCACAGCGGAGCCCATGGCTGTATCGAACGGATTGCCACCAGACTTGGGTGTCTTGGCAGACCCAAACGACGCGAAAGCACCTGAACCCAAGCCAAAAGCGCTCGAAGCGCCGCTTGTAGGAGATACTAGGCCACCGCCTGACGCGTTGAAGGGGCTGGCCTTGCCATGCGCCGAGGTTTCGCCTCCATGGCGCCTTGAGAAAGGGCCATTGCGCGAGGTTTCATTCGCCGATGAGCCGTTCGGGCCGGGTGATGATGTCGTGAGCGATAGCTTACCGGAGCTGCGAGTAGACAGAAAAACAACCGTGATCAGCCTTTTTTATGCTCATAGTGATCGGTATAAAGCGACAGTGGGGATATATGTGGCACGAAGCAAGGTATGGAAGGCAGTATTCGGAACTTACTTTGTGCGACGGGTCCAAAGGTTATGGTTGTCGGTCGCCATGAAGACGTTATTTAATCGTCGCGTTGAAAAGAGCGGCTCGATGTCGGTAGACACCCCGAAGCAGACTTGCGAGGGTCAAAGCAAGAGGGAAGGAGAAGTTGGACGAGGAGACTTTCAAGGGCGGCGGAAGGCGTACACTGCAGAGGAGCGACGTTTTGACAATGTTACTGATGAGCTCGCTGCAGGTCGGGACGGATGCGGGACGGAGAGGATGAAGCACGACGGGCCTTGAGGCGGGACGTGATGGCCGTGATTTTGGTTGCTGTTGCGGTTGCTGTTGCTGTTACAGTTGTGCAAGCAAAGTGAGGGTACGGCGTATGTACAAGGTGGGTCGTGTGTGCCAAGCGGATCGTGTGTGGCAATTGCGCAGAATGACGTAGATTGGGTCAAACAGATGCAAATAGTGATATTGAAGAGACGGCGCGAGATGATGGTGAGATGATGGAGACGATGGATGTTTAGTATCGAAGGGCGGTAACGGGTCGAGTCGAGGAATGTCGTTGCGTGGTGGATCTGGAGACTTTTTTCGACGAGGGACTGGCAGGAGACGAGCTTGTGGAGGTGAGGTGTGTGGTGTTGTGGAGGTCGAGAAATTCTTTGTCAGGTCCGTGCCTGGTTCAGCAATGAGGTCAACTGGTCAGTACTGTCAGTACATTGGTCAATGCTAAATGCTGGAGCCCCCGGCATCACTTCTCGCCTCGCTGCACCGCGCCGTCTGCTGCTTGCGGCGGGTCCCAGCGGAACCCAAGACTTGACTTGGAGCCCAAGAGCTCGCAACTGCATATGTACGCAGCATGAGAATTCCGTCTTTCCCATTTCATGTTTCCAAGAGTAACTCAATAAGAGCGTCTGTCCTAACTTTTCCGTAGCTCAGGCGTTGATTGAAGCCACTTATGAGGACGCAACCAAAGTCTCATGCAATCAACGAAACTTGGTATCGTCCCGCGCTAATACGCCCCACTACCAAGCTAATTCTTACCGCTTATCGTCTCTTAAAAAAATTTCCCTGCAAGATACCACCAGCCTCGTTACCCAGCCGCTTTTACCAACCCAGAAGTCAAATCAGGGTATCGTGATTTTCTCCGCCCCCACAATGGCGGCCTCCAAAACAAGAACGATCAAAAACAAACATGCCGCCCCAAAAGGAGGGTCCTCTTCCAAAGGCGGCGCAGGCGCTAAGCGCTCCGACACCGATGGCATCTCGAAATCAAGGAAGCCCAAGGGCCCCGTGGTATCGCAGCAAGTCAAGGAGAAGAACCGCGCTGCAATGCTGAAAAGGCCCAAGAAGAAGGTATACACGGAGGCAGAGCTCGGTATCCCGGAATTGAACATGGTCACGCCCGTGGGTGTGGTCAAGCCGAGGGGCAAGAAGAAGGGCAAGGTTTTCGTTGACGACACGGTAGGTCGCTCACCGTCTTCCCTGCTGAACTGAACCCCAGCGAATGGTGTAGCAGTAAGGGGAAGATCCACGTAAATGTTGTCGCTGACGAGCATGTTGACAGGAGGGCATGGGAACAATCATGGCCATGGTCCAGGCCGAGAAGAATGGCGAGATCGAATCAAAATTGATCAAGGCTCGACAGATGGAGGAGATTAGGGAGGCGCGCAAGCTTGAAGCTCAGAAGAAGGAGCACGAGAAAAAGTCCAAGCTTGAGGACACCAAGGACTCTCTGAGGAAGAAGAGAAAGAGAAAGGGCGCGGCGGGCGACGACGACGACTCGGTCAAGACTTTGGCCATGTCGGGATCCAAGGCTACCAAGACGAAGAAGAAGGTCGCATTTGCATAAGAGGCTGGCGGTTGGTTCCATCTATGACGGACACGATGATGGGATATTTGCATCTTCATTCTCTATTTATGCCTTCGGCATCGTTTGGCGCTCGGGAGTTTGGGCTTATCTTGGACAGGAGAATATTGGTATTTTCCAAATCTGGTGTGCATTTGACCATGGATAAGATTTCTGGCGGCAGGAATGTGGGAATTACACAGAACTGATAATGCTATCTATCTATTCTCAACTTGTCTGAATTCACTATTCTGGTCGTGCAACAAGTCGTGTCAATGGTAGGTCGATTTGCGTACAACCAGTACTTCGCGAAGCTTCTCCGCTTTTTCTTCTTCACTGTCCACATACCTCGAGCTTGCGTTGCATAGGCTTGTAGGTTGCACCGTGAGATGAATTTTCGGGAACAGTACTCTCCGTAGATGGGGTCAAGCTGTTCAGATCGACCTTGCATGCAAGATGATTCAGGAAGTTGCATACCTGCCCAGAAGTCAGCAAGCCTATATATTGTGGTTTCTCTCATCCGGCTTACCGGCTTAGGGTGCCATCGACTGCCACCTGATTCGAACCAGCACAAATGACCACCTAGTGAGGTCGTGACCATGACGGTATTGGGGTTGAGTTTGAACTCTTCGTACGGAAGGGCTTGTTCAACGGCAATCTATAATGTCCATCAGTTTCAAGACCTATATCTAATGGGATAAAAACAATGGAAGTTTACGAACAGGATCGTCAGTAGCCTGTAAAGCAACAAAAGGAATTCGTATATTGAGCACCGCATCTGTGGACGATGCATCTCGGTAGTAGGCAGTCTCGGTAGGGTATCCCCATGTCGGACACCTACGAATGCTCAGCAAGATTCAGAAGTTAACTACAGACAAAGAATGACACGTACTGGACTTCGCGATCAAAATCGTGTAGGTAAGTGACTGACTCAATCGAACGCAGATCAAGGCTGCTATGCTTCTTCAACGCTTCCTTGTGCGTTTCAATTAAGGATTTCATGGCCGCTATAAAAATGTCAGACAGGCAAGTCGCTCGAGTGACTTCGGATTGCCGTGCATCACTTACTGCCCATGGCTCTGAGATACACCTCCTTGCCAATCAAGCTGTTCTGCAGCATTTTATTCGAGACTTCCAGATTGAAAGGGTTTGAGCAGACAACTGCTCCTTTGAGCAAGCATTTCTCCCCTTCTTCGCCACAATACTGCCTCACGTTTCAGCATCCAATTGCCGAGGGGGTGTGGAGATTGAGATTGGTATTCCTACGTGTTTTCGTACTTACATTTGTGAGCATGTTGGCCCCCAACGAGAAGCCTAGACCAAACAAAGGACGATTCGGGAAGGTCTCTCTCAACCACTTTACCGTCTGCGCGGCAAATGTTAACGTCAGTCTTTCAGCAACGATCATGGCAACCTGAGACTAACCTGTCTCATGTCCCACGTAGCACGAGCGTTATAGAGTACACCGCTCGTGATTTTGCTCATTGCGCATCCTCTTGAATTGACCACGCACACCTCCCAACCACCGTCACCCAGTAAAGGTATGATGGTGTGTCTCAAATAGACCTCATGCGAGCCACCAGAGAGTCCATGCAAAACGACGAGCATAGGCTTGGAATCGTCGGAGCCAATGTTGGCGAACTCGTCGTCAGTGTAGTACATCGTCCTTCTCGGTAAAGACTCGTCTCCGCCTTCGAAAGGCTGCACGGCAAAATCCACTGCAAAGGTTCCCCGGTAGGTTTTGTGGTCAGCTTCGAATATCTTGCGCCGATAGTAAACCTGCGGCCCATGTGGTCTCATAACAGTCCACATCGTTTGTACATGGCCATTGAAAAGCAGCGGATTCAAGCGGCAAGGCGGCGTCGCTGCCTCAACAATCTTGAGCACGTCCGTCTCTTTGCCATCCTTCTCTTTCAATGCTCGTGGCGTTGGCGCATGAGTAAAATCAACCTTGGCGTGCCCAAACCACTCCATCGTTTTGAAGCGCCGTAAATGGGCAACTTTGTGAAGAAAATACCGGCTCTAGACTCGCGGCAAGTGCGCTGATGATAAAAACAGAAAAAAAAAGGAGGGGGGGACAAAGTCTAGAAAAAAAGCCGACGGCGAACAACACAAAACGACTAGTTGTATGTCATGGAACACAAAGGCATTGCATTTGAAGGATTTCGGAGTTTCATACGTGGTGGTCCACCATATACGCCGTGCGCGGAATCCCCGCCCGCGTCCCCTATGGCATGTGAGCTGTAGACCCGTCTACTTCAATATGTTGGTGCTTTCCTCTTTACTACTCCGTAACCCAGTAACCCAATCGCGGCAGGACAAAAGTCACCGATAGGCGATTTGGCAAAACCCGATCGCCGTGTTCCAGTTCTTTTTGCGGCGAGCCACTGCTGAAGCAGTGAGCATTTCGCGGCAAATAGATGATCCGCTTGATCAAGAATCGACCACGTGATCTAGACCTGAGACCCGTGACCTTTGCTCTACGTCTTGCCCACAGTCAATCTACTCCCTCGTGCTTGATCAGACCGAACATGGTTGGGTTATCCCACCTCTATGGCACCGCAAAGGACTGTTGAATTGTCCCATTTGAACAAGTCAATGATAGCGCTTGAGCGACCTGGGGCGACCGGGCTCTGGACAAGAATTTGTACGAAAATGAAGTCGGCGTGATACAAGCCTAGCCCGCATGAGGTCGCTGCCTTCTACAAGGTCATTTCTCGTCGAAACACGCCAATACACTCGATGCCGCAACGTTCGCCGTCACTGCTGGATGCGACTCCAAATAGGTGATGGGAATTGAGGACCAATGAAAAACGGCACCTCACAAAATCAGTTCGGATTCGCTAGTTACAAGAATATGCCGGCGGAAAGTCATCTTTGTCAAAAGGACGCTTCCAGGTTGCGCAGCAATTCGTAAAAGCACCGGAGATAAGAGGATCCCTCAGCGACGACTTGATTACGCACTATCAGAATCCTGGGATCGACTACAGTCAATATCTACCATCATGGCTTTTAGAATCCCTTGGCTCTCGTTCTAGCCGCATTCTGTGCGGCTACTCTCTGCACCTCCCTGTGCTGTCGTTCGGAGTCAGCGTTGCCTGTGCTTCTTGTCAATGGATCCGGTCTATTAGCTCACAGCTTTTGTTGGCTTACTGAGACCAAGTTTGAGCTGAAGGCCACAGCCCGTCACGTCCGCGGATAGATGCTGATCAATGCGAATCGCGACTGAGCTTAGCAACTGTGTTCTTGGAATATGTTTTCAGAGATTATGGAGCCCCAGAAGGTATTATAACAGACCAAGGTTTAACATTTACTAGTGGGTTGCTCAGTTGCCGCTTCGTCGCAATGAGATGGCAGAATGTTCTCTAAATCCCACTGGTAAATGTTAAACCTCGGTCCGTTATAATACCTTCTGGGGCTCCATAATCTCTGAAAACATATTCCAAGAACACAGTTGCTACAAAATGTACTGACACTCGATACTGACGCCTCAAGAGTTGGAACTTTGGAGTCACGGATTACCATGGAGCAGATTGGCATTTACGCGAATGCTAATCATCTCAGACACCTTTTGACGCGGCTTTAGAGGGACCGTGTTGTCGCCAGTTCTCCAGAACTCGGATGTTGGAGGGATTTCAATCGTCAGACTCATCATTTCAGTCGATTGAGCGTGCTTCGTAAATGATCCGAGAGGATCCGTACATAGTCTTCTCTTTCCAACCCTCTGACCGTGTAGTGACGGCTGTTGAGGTCATTTTATGTGAGGCCAATGGTTGGGCCTCACACGACTTTGGACGAGAGCCGGCTGGAATGCGGCTGCGGGAGAGAACGACGACTGCGTGGTCGATATACAGGAGGAAACTGCAAGCACTCATGAACCTAAAGATGGACGACAGATACGAGTCGGCAGGATATGACAATTGGCATGGATGAAATTGGCAGACTGAAAGTTCTGGTATGCTGGGTCGAAAATGAATGCCCACCGTTGGGTCATGGCCGGAGGAGTCAGTGCAAGCACATGGTAAGCCAAAGAATCATCATAGAGTGCAGGCATCAGAGGATGCGACTTTCCGTTCCCGACGAGATGGCAAAATGCTGTCCCCCTGGTCGGCACGCAGGGAAGAATGAGGAGCGATTGATCTGCAGCATTTGGTCCGCACTGCGTCGTCGTGCGCCAACTCTGGTGTTCGGGTCCTGGTGGTTATGGGGTTATGGACTTCACGGGGGCTGCACCACAGCACGCCCCGGCCCAGCAGCACCGCACACCCCTTGGTGGTTCGGCTAAGGTGCGGCGATTTGTCGTGACAGCACTAAAACTCAAAACGGGGCACTCAAGAGTCGACGCCATCAGCCATCCATAACTACATCCGCGTCGCCCGTCGATATGTTGCCATGAGAGATCCTGGAGGTAGTGATCAGGGAGAACGGGCCCGAACTGGTCGAGGAGTACCGCCCTTGGACAGACCAAGATCTCCTCCACGGCCAGCCCGGCGCAGCCCCAGCACTGGATCCCGCCTTCGCCATTCCAGATCCGACCACGACTCTTCCAAGAACGACCATCGTCGCTCTCGCGACCGTAGCAGAGATCGCTCGCACAAGTATCAAGACGATTCCGCCGACCAACGCAGTCAATTGGACGACCTTATACCACGATATCGAGCAAAGAAAGCTCGCGAACAGGATCTTGACAAGCAGCCTCGCCGAAGCCGTAGCCGTGAACGATATCACCGCCACTCACCTTCGTCCGCGAAAAGACACAGAGGACGGAGTCATTCAACCGAATCGCCCATGAAAAAAAGATCAAAGAGAGCACGCGATTCTTCCAGGGACCCCGAGACTATTCGCCAAGCACCGAATCAAGGAAGCACAGCCGCCGCGAGTCATCACAGGATCGCCATCACCGGCATCATCACCGAAGACACCGGTCGACATCTCCACGCCGCCATTCTCGCTCACGCAGATCTCTCTCACCAACGAAAGATACTCTCGCAAGACGCCAAAGGGACTCGGTCTCACGGTCGCCGTCAAGACGCCCGTCCGACTCGCGACCTCAGCTGTCGAAAAGCAGTGGACGGGAACGGCCCCGAGACCACCGAAAGACATCGCGAAGTCCCCTCCAACTGGACAACGCCCGAAAGTTTCTCCTCGTCGCCATCGCACCTCATCGCGCTCTGCCCAACCCGCTAGGGCTCCATCCCCTGGCCCGAAACCCCTGGACGCGCGATCACAGAGACCAGATCGACCACGGTCCCCGAGATCTTATCGAGATGGAAGGAGGAGAGGACGCGGTTGAGCCGCATCATTCGTCTCGTTCGGACATGGATGACGACGTGACATCGCGTAGTACATATCGCGGCGGGCACAACTACAAGTCGCACTACGGGGCCGATGCCAGGAGATACTCGCAGTCCCCTCAGCATGGGAGCTCCTTTCAACATTCTCAATCGACCTCCCCTATCCCAATACTCGCCCCGGATGGAACGGACAACACACACCCGAACGGTAAGCTTGGTCACAATCTCGCGCATCTGAATGTTTTGCCATTGGTATGCTGATAACAATCATAGACAACACCCGCATTCGTATCACAATGGACCGGCTCACCACGGTCCGCCCAGCGGTCCCACAGACCACCATCATCCCCATCCCCATCCTCCGAGGTCACCTCCGTATGGAGCCCCATCGGGACCGATGAACCCTTTCCCGTCAGGCAACTACCGAGGTAGCACGCGTGGAAACAGCCAGCGAGGATCTTCTTATCAGAGCCGTGGTGGTTTTAGAGGGCCTAACACTAGACCTTGGGGCCCGGACAATTCAGAATCATCGGCACGAAACAACCAACACACACATGATGAGCCGGGGGCTAACAGGCACCAAGGCGGTTCAACAGCAGCAAGGGAGGACGATTTGCCCAAACAGAACGAGATGGATGCTGGCAGAGACGCAAGGCCTCCGAGAGGGCCCTCGGCGGAAAACCCTAGGGTCAATGACAAGCCCGCTGGCTCGGTGCCATCTGGACCATCCCACCCCGGTGCTTCAGGTTCTGCATCGTCCCCGACCGGCATATCGGGCAAGTTTAGTTTCGCTTTCAAGGCGTCTTCGAAGCCCACGCCAACAGCCCCCAAACCCGAAATATCGCAAAAGTTCAATGCCCCTGTCAAGAAAGACATGCCGGTCAGGGATATCGACAACGACCGGGAGCCGCCCCGGTCAGCACCTACGGAGCCAGCGTCAGCAAGACAGCGGATGGACTTCCGGAACCCGCCGCCCGGTGGCCCTAAGATGGCCCCTCGAATGCGCAAGGTCAAGAAGATGATGCAACGGCCGAAGCCTCGGCCGGTGCTGGATACTGACCTGACAGCGTCCGAGTCGGTTTTTTACAGGAAGCCAGGCAACGAGTCGGTGGTTGGGTCTGGCACGTATGGCAAAGTGTTCAAAGGCCTGAACGTCTACACAAAGGGCCTGGTTGCCCTGAAGCGGATACGCATGGAGGGGGAGAGGGACGGATTCCCCGTAACGGCAGTTCGAGAAATCAAGCTGCTCCAATCCTTGCGTCACACCAACATTGTCAGCCTCCAGGAAGTCATGGTAGAGAAGAACGATTGCTTCATGGTGTTTGAATACTTGTCCCACGACCTGACGGGCCTGTTAAACCATCCCACGTTCAAGCTCGAGCCTGCGCAAAGAAAAGATCTCGCAAGACAGTTGTTTGAAGGGTTAGATTATCTCCACATTCGAGGTGTTCTCCATCGAGATATCAAGGCGGCCAACATCCTGGTGAGCAACACTGGAGTCCTCAAATTGGCCGACTTCGGACTGGCCCGCTTCTACGCCAAGCGACACCAGCTGGACTACACCAACCGTGTGATTACAATATGGTACCGATCTCCAGAGCTCCTGCTGGGAGAAACCCAATACACGGCTGCGGTGGATGTATGGAGCGCTGCTTGCGTGATGGTGGAGATATTCAACCGGACAGCCATCTTCCCAGGTGATGGAACAGAACTGAGCCAACTTGATAAGATCTACAATGTTCTCGGTACGCCCAGCCGCCAAGAATGGCCCGGCCTGGCCGACATGGCATGGTTCGAGCTGCTGCGGCCGACGGTGAAGCGGAAGAGTACTCTGGCGGAAAAGTACAGCGACAAGTTGACGCCAGCGGCCTTTGATCTCCTGTCTGCAATGTTCCAATATGACCCTGCCAAGCGGCCAACGGCTGCCGGCGTTCTACAGCACGCCTACTTCACCAAGGAGGAGCCACTACCGAGACAGGCAATAGAGTGAGTCGATGGCCACGTATCTGATGCCCGAGAAGTGGGCGGCTTTGACGTGTGATGCTAACCGAACTCCCACAGACTTGCAGAAATCGACGGTGACTGGCACGAGTTTGAGTCCAAGGCATTGCGGAAGGAAAATGAGCGTCGGGAACGGGAGGCCCGAAAAGCTGCGACCAAGGAAACCCCTCGCGACCAGGAAAAGAAACGTGTGCCGGAGGATGGCAATGATGGCGAGCTGGAAGCGAAGGGGTGTCTGTTGATGAGAGGCGTTAGGTCAGAGAAGTGATGGAGGACGGACTCGCTTATTCATTCACATTGGTTTGGCGGGGAATCAACTTGTACGAGAGATGTCAAGGGGCGGGCGGAACAAAGTGTGAATGGCAGGAAGAGAGACGACGGACATGCAGGAAAAATGAAAACCATTGCTGTATAAAGCACAGGCTGAGGCTGGTGTAGGCATAATGCGTCGTCCCTGGCAGATAGATGGCTGCGCGTTAATAATTCCAAACGTTGAAAGAGCACTTGACCCGAGTCCGTCCGCCGGTCCAAGGCAAGGGAGAAGAGCGAGGGCGAGAACCACCAAGTTATTTGACCAATCAGCCAGCCTGCCTCATGCACGCATGCATCCATACGATGAAGTTTGTAAAAATAGCCATGCAACGTTCTACAAAGATGGCTCTTGATGCCCTCACTCTCGGACCCCCGTAATTAACTTTACGGATGGGGGCTCTCCGCATGTTTACTGCATTTGAGACCCGGTGATTCGGTCAATCTCCCCGTTATACTTTGTGGGATCGATTTACGGTTTGGTCCGGACCGGGGGTTTTTTTTTTTTTTTTTTTTTCAATAGGGATCCCCGTTTCTGTTACGTTTTTCTTTTCAACATTGTTCCGCGTTGTGCTGCTGTCGGTCGGGAGAGAGCGAGACAAGACAAGTCGCCACTGAGCCCGAAATCACAGGAACAGGGTGAGCGGCAGAGGGGACGAGTCAAAACCTCGTGTTGCTTGCATCAAGGGTCTGCGGCTGCACGGGGTATTCCGCTTGCCATTTCTCACGGCGCGGGCATCCCACCTGCCAAGCTTGGAGGGAATTCCGGCGGCTCCTGGTACCAGCGAATCGGCAAAAGGGCAAGGAAGGGGGTAGGTCCATGCATGCATGCATGCATGTATGTATGTATGTATGTATGTATGTATGTAGGGAGTCGGACTAGAACGGCACCAGCTTGAACGCTGGTCTCACCCCAACTGAAACCATTGCTTCCAAGTATAGCATCAGACTCCACGGGGGTCGGCCGTTCTCGTCCCTGGACAGGGGGAGCTCTGTGCGTTCCCTCGTCTCCCCCCGGTACCTGCATCACACTTCCAACTGGCATGCCCAAGTTCCCCAGGGCAGGGCGTACTCCGCAGTCCGCGACCCGTATAAAAGGGAACGAGGAACCCGGGGGCCCTGATCGTCGGCATTTCACCACCGACCCCATCCCAACCCAAAAACAAGCAGTGTAGGGTCAGGAAGCCGATCCTTTTGTTTTTTCTTCATAAAAAAGCACACGGACCCTGTTTCTCACTCAAATCCCCCCGCCCTCCCCTGCCCCCAACTTCTCACAACAAAAAAAAAAACATCCGCGTAACTTGGCCAGCCTCACAACTAAACTTGTCCAAAAAAAAAAAAACACACACACGCCGGATTCGCAGCCTCTCACCACACCCGCACAAAAAACATGCGCGCCGTCTCCGTCATCATCGCCTGCCTGGCCGCGGCCGCCATGGCCACGCCAGCTCCCGCCCCCGCTCCCGCTCCCGCTCCTGCTCCTGCTCCCATCAGGGACCAGCTCTCGGCTCCCCGCGTCGGCGGCCGCGACGTTGCCGCCAGGCAAGCCGAGGAGGAGGCCCCGAGGCGAACATGAAGAACGCCCAGGCTACCTTTGACAACGGCTACGCGCCTCGCAGGCCGTGGTAGAACCTCTTTTTCCGGTTTCTTGATCTGGGCGTTTTTCGGGGGGGAGAAAGCAGGAACAAAAGGGAAACTCGGCAGCTTCACGCTCACGCAATAGCCAAGAGAGGGGGGGGTTGGAGGCGGCGGAAAGTGGAGGGCGACGGTGGCAGGTTTTGAAGGGCATCGGAAATGAGGGTTTGACTAGTCCTTGATCAGATGCCGGGCTTGAACCGTGATTGGCTGACCGCACGATGGTGGATATTTGCATTCCAGATTTAGCTTCTTTTTTCTCCTTCTTTTTTTATTTTATTTTTTTACATTTTTCACGTGTCTCACCGTACGGATCTCTCGCTCTCTTGTTGCTCTTTTTTTATTTGTATGAACTTGGATTGATTGGACTGGACATAATACGACAGAATTTAGTCGCGCAAACCATTCCCTAGTTCACAGAGGTCGATAATCCGTGGCCGGCGAGGCACTCCAGACGTGGCTTCGACATCATCGCCACGTTGCTCGTCGGTTGTCCGTCCGTGCCCGGCATTCCCGACCAAACACATTCGATGATGAACTGCAGCTGTCGCATTCCAGGGCTCTGAAGCCCATTCCTGTGCCCACAAGTTTGCTTCGGGATCGAACTGATCAGACGAAGAATTTGTGTGAGGGGCTCTTTTTGCATGTGCTCCAAAGGGGTTTGACATGGGGTGGGATTTAAATGACGCTTACTAATTATTACTTGCTTACGGTTGCGCAAAGTAGCCCATCAGCTTCACATCTGCATCAATGACGACATCTTTGTTCAATCGGCATCTCGTAGTACACGTGCTAATCATCCTGTGCCTGCCATCGCCAGAGAGAAGAGTCAAAAATGAGCATGTCACACATGATGAGGTTTCCAAAACATGACCAGTCGCTTTCGCTGTTCCCCATGATTTTTTGGCTTTGTACTTCTGTTGAATGGAGCGCGAGCCCCTTCCAGAGTCGCAAGTTCGTTCCCTAGATTTATGGAAACTGCCAACCAATTGTTTTTTTTAGGTGCCCATCCCCTTGTTCATCACATAGTTGATCCCGTGCTCCTGCCTTTGTTTTCCGTGTTTTGCAGCAACTCCCTCAGGCTGCCCTCGGCACGGCCATTGTATTTTGGCTGACCAGATGAAGACACCCACGGTAGCCAGCCAGATATCGTTGATAGGATAGTTGTACCCAAAGTGCTTTGACGTGCAGACGTTATTGACCCTCTAGCAAGCTGTACGTCCAGCATATACGCCCGAGGGACCGGCAAAGCTTCATCTTCTAGCCTCTTCGTCTTGCTTGGCTCATTTTCCGAAGCAGTTCGAGTTTCCAATTGACTACTAGATGCCTGGGGCAATGCAGGCTCGCTCACCAATGCTGAAGAAACCCGAGGCGTCGTGGAATCCAGGAGTGTACCGCTCTGTCTGGAGTTATCAATCAGAGCCAGCGAGGCTGATGGTCGTCTCGACGGAGTTTGTGGTTGTCGGTCACCATCTTGTGAGGTCGACGCCTCCCGTTCGCCGAGAGAGGACGATGTCGGTGACGATTGCCCCGACGTTTTTCTTACGGCTCGCCCGCGAAGTTCAGCGGCAAGTTCGGATGCCGACGTCTTCTTCGACCTTTCCTCGTCCGATGAGCGGCTCGATGACATGATTGTCTCCAGGGTACCCATTGCTCTACTGTTTCTCCTGCCCACCTGCCTCCTCCGTCTTGTTGTACTTCGTACATCCTGCTCGTCATCCGAGAGGACGGCTTGTAATGTTGGGCCCTGGGGTTCCTGGCTCTGGCTAGAAGTAAGGAAAGATGTTCCTGACCCATGGGGGTATAATGAACCTCATATTGGTTGCTCAGTGAATATCGTGATCTGGCACATATCTCTGCTATCCTGTCCAGGTCTGAGTTGATATTACCTTCGCCAGCTTGTGCTTCCATGTTGGCCATGAAATTCTTGAAACTGAACGCCTCGACGGGAGGCAAATGTGCATCTTGTTGAACATCCACAGTGGACGTTTTCCGATTGTACGCCCTCGCCATCGTGCTCAGCATGCCACTTCCACCTTGAGTCGCGTTGTTCGCAAATCCAAGACCACGAGCCATACCGATCCTTGGCCCACCAGCTTCGGACCCTGGCCCGCCACGACCAGGTCGGCGTCGACTGAACTTGTCGTGGCGACTTGGGGCGGGTGAGTAGTAACTGCGCACGATGACGGGCTCGGAGCAGGTACTAGACTGAGCACCTGTAGATTTAGCGTATCTATGACGGCTGGGATAATGGCTGTTGAGTTCGCGCAATGCGGATGTTCGATGTTCGGCCGTGGTATCGTCCACCGGGATGGCTCTGCCCTCGGCTGTCGAAGGCGCAACGCTGGTAGAAGATGGATTCGGCCGAAATGGGCGTGTCAAAGAAAATGGCAACGCCCTCCGATTGTCGTTGTTACGACGAGTCGACGGTGCTGTCGATGCGGGGGAGGGCGAGAGTGAGATTGTTGAGCTTGAGGAGGGGAAGGGGGAGTGGCTGTCGAAGACATGATCCGAATTGTCTCGGGTAGACGACAACGATGTTATAAGTCAGTGATGAAATTTAATGGAGGCTCTCCTGCATCGCTTTACCACGGCATCAATTGTCCAAATGATGCACCCGTCAAAAAAAAGGGGAGGCCACACTATCGGCTCCGAGCCGTATCGTCTAAAACAGTGCTCCTGGCTGGCCGGGGGTCATCGACGGGTTGACGGAATGAATCAGGTGTGCGCTTCAGGTCACGGCCCAGAGTGACTTCTTTTGCCACTGTCCCGTGCCGAAACCAGGCGAAAATAGAAATAGAGTTGACGAGTAATCGCGTGCGTGTGCTTGAGGAGACCGGGAGAGCTGTTGCGTTCCTTCCCCGCTACTTTGGTAGTCTTCCACGAAAACTGGGCGACCCGCGTCCTGGCCTGGTTCGTCAGCACCGCCGCTCTCTAGAACGGTTGCCATGCGAGTAGCGGGGTGGTTTCCTAATTTAGCTGGCCTGGTGTTATGACAATGATCCACAATGAACATCAATCGAATGCAGCTAAACTTGCACCCCAGCATACTCCCGCAATTAAGATCAGATAGCTCTGCAAATTGACAGGCAATCCATAGATTCGATAGATGTCCAACTCTGCAGTTGGGGGAGGTGCAGTAGATTGGCAAACTGGATAATTCCAAAAGACCGCATTCAATTGATTTGATTTGGACACGATTCATTTCCTTGCAAGTCTGGACCGTGCATATTCCCCGAACCTATTCCCCTGGCGTTCATTTGTTTCTTGCCTCTTTATCAATCCCTTACCAGAACTTTCCCATAACCCACCCAAAGGCCTTGTCGTGAGCATAGAAAATGCCCTGAACTAAGCCGCTAATCAGATCGTTTGCAATGTTTGTTTCCTGCGTACCATTAATACCAATCTCCTCGGTAGCAACGTTCGCTCCGATAACGAATAGCGCATCCTTGGGCATGTCGATGATTGTAGCTGCAATTTTGGATACAACCCTCTCAGGTGTCTTACTACCGACTTGGTACAAGACTAACGCATAATCGGGACGCTGAATAACACCCCACTCGGTAGTTTCAACAATAAAACGACCGTTGCGTGCGTTTTTCGCAGTTGACGGCGGGAGAGGTGGTAAGTTGTCAAGTTCAGTGGCCCAGCTATCTGGATCGGAAGCATCTACTGCTGGGGCGGGGTCGTTTTTCCCTTCTTCGGGGATTTCTCAGCAGGATGCCCCGTGGTATCGTTCGCGCTGGCCTCCACCATGGCTTTGCCCTCCGCGTCAAGAGTGGCAGTTCCGGTTAATTCCCAGAGGATCTCAAGGCGCGCTCCAAGGCTGTTGCTGCAAAACCAAACGTTTTAGTCGTGACCGGTTCTTGGGAAATCTTCATATCATACCTAGGGAAGGCATGTGTCCCATACATCTTTACTTCGCCTAGATGACCGTTGTTCACGGTGGGGTCAAAGTCAAAGGGTGCTTTCTATTATCACCATGGTAAGTATAGCTCAAAGACTACCTGTTCACAATACTTACAAGGTCTTTTCCATGGCCATCAGACAGTGTGGCTCGCCACTCCTTTGGGGGTCAGGAGGCAAGAGGTTTAGTTCAGTGATTCTCATGCTCATGCCCTTGGGGATAGCCTTGATGTAGAGCTGTTGCTTGACGGTCCCAACCATGTTGAGGAGTGTTGAACAGTGCGTTGAGGGTGAGTTTGATAGATAGTTGGAATTGGTAACTGTTTAATTGGGAACTTGAGGTTACGGTTTTATATGCGGAATCATCTTGCCTTTATAGCTAGATCCGTCGACTCGGCTGAGGTGGCCGGCCTACTGGTGTTATAAGGACAATAGAGTAGCAGCAAGCGCTTGCCTATCCGAGACAATACAGGCCAGGCGAACCCTAAGAAGATGCTCTCAAGGTGCTGGTCCTGGGATGTGTTTGGTGTGACTGCCACTGACCAGAAATTTTGGCCAAGGTGCAGCACTTCGCAGCACATCCGGATCATAGACGAGCCAAAGTTTCATCGACAATGTCCCACGACCTGCAACCTGCAGAATACGGATACGTGATAACTTGATGACCTTCCTCTTGTGCTAATACATGCTATGGTCCGTCGTGATACTATTGTGGCCTTGAACTTGTAGCGACGTAGCCACGTCAGTTGCTTCGGCTTGATATGCACATATGATGTGATTATGAATCTATTCCAGTGCGCAGGAGCTCCAGCGACAGAAACTGTGTCACAAGCCTATCTGACCGACTGCAGCCAAAACGTTTGTAATCAATGGTTTGCGGTATCTTTGTTTCTGGCCTTCCGATAGGTCGGTTATATATAATATTAACACCGTTCGTCCTACTATGCGAATGAGCCCTACTTGAATGCAGTTTATTCACACATCTGCATGTTACCTCGGTCTGTGGCTCATGAATCATGTACGAGGCCAACACCTTCGCAGGGTTCGACATCGGTCGATCGGACGAGGTTGATCCGATGTCGAACCACACCAGAAACGGATTTGGACGGCAAGATTTGTCGGGGGTGAATTGGGGTAGTCAGACGAGGGACAGCGCCAGACCGAGCAACTGCAGACACCTGACCTAACAATGCTTAGTAAGCAAATAAAGGAGAATATCAATGATATCAATGCAGCAGCGATGTGTTTTCTTCTGAGACGGCCATTACTAGCAAAAGGCCAGAACGAGATGGGAGATGAAGTGCTTTCTGGCTGGCCCTACCATTGCACTCGATAGAAGCCGAGGAAAAGGGCAAGCTGTGAATGGCTTGTGCTACACACTACGGAGTGCCGATGCGGCAGGCGGGTTGCGGACGGACGGACTCTCAGAACCCTTGTATGGACAAGAATGTCATTTCCCAGTTGTACGCCTATGCTACGGATTGAGATTGAGGGTTGAGGCTGTTGGAAGCATAATGGTATTATGGTATTGCATGTCAAGTCAAACGCTTGAGGAGTTTCATATCTCATTGTTGCTCAGGTGTCGTGTTCTCCAAAACAACGTCCGCCACGATCAGACCTTGCTACCATATCGTCATCGTCGGAACGTTTTGGCATTCCCCAACCTATGATTCCTCAGTGAGTCGGGTGCACAATGGTGCCGTAACCCTGGCCACCAGTCTGCACATTGTCGGAATAGACCCCGGGCGCGCGGCTGGTGGGGAAGCGACCATGATGCGCCTCCTCACGGCGATCATAGTAAATGTACTCGAGGTAGAAGGCGTGTACGTGACCTGGAATAAAACCCAGAATAGTCAAGCAGATGTTGATAAACAAGTCTGTTGCTCGTCAGCGACATTGTAGACGGCGGATAGGGTTGGGGCGGAGAATTACCCATGCCACATCCGGCGACTGCCCATACTCCCAGCGGAGGGACTATTATTCAAGTCAGCACCAAGTCGTTGTTTATGGACCTTGAAAAAGACACACAGAAGATGGTGATGATGACAATGAGGATGGCCGATGCAGCACCCATATTGACGATGAGAAATGATACCGTAAGCAAAGCAGGCCTTGGACGTTGCAAGAAAAGCGGTGTTTAGGAATAGGGAGTGTCAAAGTTGACAGACTCCGCGCGCAGCTTTTATGACTGTAGCTGTGACCAGAGAATAAATCGAGAGCGACGCGTTGTTGCGAGGGGAGAATGATGTTCGGCAGCGGCAGTGGTGCTGGCGCAACGAGTTATATCTGGTCTAGGAATGAAGTCAGGCAGCAAGCTCCAGATTTAAATCATCACGGGAGAAGTCTGAAATGAGGCCTCGTCTGGGTCATGAGAGCAAGGCAAACAGTCAGAAATGGATGGATGACGTAACTGCACGTGCACTAGCTGGGAAACCATCATATGCCCAGCCGTTGCCAGTTGTTGAGACAGCCCACGACCGACTAACTACAGCATTCAACTCGTATCAAAAGTCAATTACCTGCAATCCCGGAAATTGGTGTACTTGACTGCGTGACAGTCATGTCTCACTTTTTCGATGAATCATGTTTTTTCATTCACCCCGGGTCGTTCACCAACAAGTTACAACCTCGGACGCTCCTAAAACAGAACCTTCACCAACGGTAAAGTATTGGTGACGAGAAATGCCGGCACTTCAATGCCCAGATAACGAGGGGTTGGATGATATTTTGGAAAAGGACTGGTGCCCTTTCCTGTCTGTTGATGTGCCTCTCGATCAAATGTGAAGGATGTCTCGTTTCTCGACATACTGTACCGATATTTCTGCGCCCTCCCGGCCGGGTCTCTGAAGCAGTCAGAACTGCCTGGACCCGGATGACTAGGACAAAACAACGCCTTACAGGGTGCGCGACGAAGCGCGAGGCAATATCTTTGGATGACGGTTAAATGAGGAGGTTACACAAGAGATATCACAATGCATGGCGTTATGATATCTCTATGCTCTACGGAGTACTAAGCTATGCATAGTACCCAGATGCTAATTTACCAGGCGAACATGGAGCGCCGTCGTCGTCGTACAAGGCACAGTTGGCTTGCTGGCGGCATGTCTTGTTTGCCTTCTGCTCGTCCTTGACCAATATTGCCATGTAGCTTCTGTGAATGACCAACCTTCTTCGAGTACTGGACGGTGTTGAGGTTGGCTACTATGGGTCCTGGCAGAATCGAGAAGCAGAGTGGCTGAGCACAGTCATTACTCCTTTTTGAATTTTGAGGGAGCCCTTGATATATGTTATCGCGTATTAATTGCATCCTTTCGCTCCTCCTGACGCACTTCAAAAGGATATGAACGGGTTTTGGATCCGTCCTGCGAAATCTATTTGAGCTCGACAAGCTCTCCGAGTTCAAGATTGACGTGGTCACCCAAAGTTTCAACCCTGGTAACAAAGCGTGCACGTGGGTGGGGATGATGCGCCTCCTTCTACAGAGACTCGACGGGCTACTGGCTCGCCCTTTCATGGATATTTATTTGCATGGCGCAGCGTTGTTCACCTCTGAGACCAACTACAGGACTGTTGTCTCAATTGAGCCGCAAGGACGGATTCTGGCAGAACTCCAATGGCAGGCAGAATGGGTGTCCTCACAGCTCGACATGTGCTTCGCACCGCTGCAACACCTTCAATTTTGGTCCCTGTCAAAGGATGCTACCCGGGAATTTTCAAGCTACGCTCTTTGAGAGACCGATCGTACATTGAACCTACTCAAGTTCGAAAACCACGCGGGCCAAATGGCAGAGTTCAATGATTTGACGAGATGAAAACTCCAGAAAATACATGCTATGCGCCAACGTCACCCTCCTAAGCACGAGCATAAATTGCCGGTACTGTTTTAATTCCTGGAGAGCCTTATGAGCATTCCTGACAACCCTGGCGATCGTCTTGCTCAGCGTCGGATCGGTTGCAGCGGGCTTTGTATCCAACTCAGCCATTACTGCTAGGATCATATTAGTAGCCACATATATTAGCTTGCGAAGCCTGTTATACCTCTTGGTTCGTGGTTAGAGGGTTATAATTTTAGACGGTACTGAGGTAGCGTGGGTTGTGTCTTCGTGGTAGACATGATGCTCGTGCTTTTGATTCTTGGGGAGCGCAATATCTCAAGCGCAGCGAGACCGACTGATTCTGAGAGCAAGGGGTGGGTGGTGCAAGGAAGAGGGAGCAAAGTCATGGTCGTGAAAGGGGGAAACCCTTCTTACACGACGCGAATCATTGTGCATCTTGTAAACTGAGTCAATGTTCAACGAGCCAGGTATGATGGCCAGCACATGCTGTGTAGAAAAAACCCGCTCAAAAAAAAACCCCCGAAAATGAATGCGCCGACGCCTGATATCGGGTCGTCAATCTCTCAGGCACCTGTTGGCACTAAAGCTAGCGCCAGGGAGTTTGAAGCTCGCCGACGAAGGGTCCACGGGGTCCGGCATTCTAAAGTTAGCCCAGTCCCGGGCGTCATCAGCAATTCTGCCTCTCTTGTGCGGAGCACGGAGTACGGAGTACGGAGCACTTGAATGTAAACAGTTTGCAGAAACTTCAAATGATGGCAACCTCGCCTCAGGTAGGATGCATCGCAGCGGTTAAAGGTTAAAGGGGTGGCTTCAGTTGGATGTCTGAAGACCGGGCCAAAACTCGCAGCTGTTGCTCGCCGGCTCATTTCAATGTTCCGCGGGTTGTCAGTCCGCAGTCAGCGGCAAGGATAGGCCTCTCTGCCTCTGCCCCAGCAATCCCCCGGCTCCCCGCCAGTGCTTCCAACTGTTTGAGGGCTGCATGGCTGTGACTTTGGTCCTTCCCCGAGCACGGGGCTCACTGTTCGGTTTTTTTAAGCGCCCCTCTCTCCATCTGCCCACTGTCGTCGGCCCGTTCAATTCTCCAGTCGGTCTGCGGCTCTTTTTGCTCGGTAAAAACCTCCTGAAGCTTTCAGTTGGTTTTTGTCATCCCAACACCATCCAGTCCCGTCACCGTCATACCTTTGGAGAGCCGGCTGGGTCACAGGCTGCATCTCCGTCCTCTCTCTTCTTCTGTCGACCTTCTTTCTAGAAGTCGACAACCGAGCAGATTGTCCCGACGCTGCTGCCGCTTACGCCACTTCCATCTCTTGCATTGCTCATTGAGCCCGCACGATCCGCCAAATCAGCCACCATGTCTTCTCAGCAGCCCTCCCAGCTCAATGTCGATCGTTATGTTGTTATACATGTTGCTACAACATGCGATGAGCACGGTGTCTACGTGACCAAGGACTCTGCTGAAGTCATTGAGCTCGGTTGGATTCTCCTGGATGCCAATTCGCTCGACGAGGTAAGAATGCAACCCCCACATCCTTCTAGCCGCTAAGCTGTCCATAAAGGCGCTTCATTCGTGCGTCTACTTGTCTGCGTGTTGCTGACGGCGGCTTTTTCCATCATAAGATTACCCACGAGAGCGTCCTTGTCAAGCCTGTGAATACCCCTATCACGCCCCTCTGCAGTGAGTAAAGCAACTTCCGGCTCAAAACGCATCTTGATTGGACGGGACAGAGCACTGTTCCCAATCCTCCCCAACAGAGTTGCGTATCTTGTTCTTAGTGACATTTGACCCGTTCCATCCATACAATGGTATGGGATTAAAACGATGCAAGAAGATTTCTGACACTATTGGCTTGTGCAGCGAGCCTAACGACCCTGACTTGGGAGCATGTTCGAAACGCGGGTACCTTTAGAGACGCTATTTCTCGATTCGATACGTTTGCTACCGAGTATCTGACTTCCAAGAATCTTGATTTCGTTTTTGTTACCCTTGATGCCTGGGATCTTCGTGTGCAGCTTCCCGAGAAGCCCGCGACAAAGCCGTCGTCCTCCCCCTTACTTGCAGCACTCTCGCACATTCGATCTCAGAACAGAATATCAGCGATGGCAACAGCATCACCCTGAGAGCCTTC
Organism: Epichloe scottii; assembly: GCA_021950295.1. Lineage (NCBI taxonomy): Eukaryota > Fungi > Ascomycota > Sordariomycetes > Hypocreales > Clavicipitaceae > Epichloe > Epichloe scottii. The sequence continues at coordinate 2,611,546 of CP083247.1, read as the reverse complement.
CCTTTGGCCCCTCGATGCTCTCCAACATTTGTGCCGCTCTCGAAGTCGAACCAGTTCAGTCGAGCGCCCCAATCAAGCACAATTTGCCCTTTCATCTGCAGGCCTTGGCTCCCGCTTCGCCCCGACGTGCCATGGAAGAGGCCATAACCCTTGCTCGTGTTCTGCGAGGATTGATTCGCAAGTCACAACCTTCTCAGGAGCATCCCGATGTTCTGACTCGGCCAATGGATGCTAGAGCAGACGTTCGAGCCTTCTTATCCGAGAGAAGCAAGGTTCTCCACATGTCGGGTCTGCCTCACGACACAACTCAATCCGAGCTGGAGAGCTGGTTCACTCAATTTGGTGGACGTCCCATCGCTTTCTGGACTCTACGTACCCCAGAGCAGCATAAACCTACCGGCACTGGCTTTGCTGTGTTTTCTTCTCATGAAGAGGTTAGTTATCTACATGTTTTGTTCTCTCAAAATTTACATTGGTTCGACATTATGGGTTCAAAAGCTTTATACTTACGATATCTCTACGCAGGCTGCCGAGAGCCTATGCATGAATGGTCGTGCTCTCAATGAAAAGGCCATCGAGGTTTCGCCCTCTTCCAGCCGCGTTCTGGACCGGGCTCAAGATATCCTTACTCCATTCCCTCCCAGCAAGAACCGGCCCAGGCCTGGCGACTGGACATGCCCTTCGTGCGGCTTCTCTAACTTCCAGCGCCGAACTGCTTGTTTCCGATGCTCGTTCCCGGCTGCCGGCTCCGGCCCAGGTGCCGATGTCTCTGGAGGCTATGGTGGTGGCTACGGCGGCGGCGGCGGCGGCGGTGGTGGTGGGTACGGGCCCCGGCCATTATGCCCCCTCCTCCCCATGGTGGACATCACGGACCCATGGGTCATGGAGGTGGTCGCATGGGAGGAGGTGGTGTCGTTCCTTTCCGTGCTGGCGATTGGAAATGTGGCAACGAGGTTTGTGGTTATCACAATTTTGCCAAGAATGTGTGCTGCCTTCGCTGCGGAGCTAGCCGAGCTGGTGCTGCCGTTGTTGCCGACTCGGGCTATCCCTCCCCTATGGATAATGCTTCTCAATATAGCATGAGTCAGGGATCCATGGCGGGCACCCCGGACCGGTGTCTGGGCCCTTTCACTCTACCAACTCGTTTGGATCCGCCGGAGGTTACAATCAGCACTTTGGTGGACCTCCCAGCCACTTCCTTCCTTCCGGTCTCGGCGGTGGTGCCGGAGCTTACCCCAGCTCCATGAACAACCAGAGTTATGCTTCGACTCCCGGTTCTCACTCGGCTGGTCCCTTTGATAGCCGAGCTGCTGAAGCTGCTTTCCAGTCAGCTTCCAACGGCCCTGTCTCCGCCGGATCAGCGCCCCCGAACAACTTCTACAACAACAACAACAATGGCGAGAATGATCCATTCGCGTTCCTCTCATCGGGCATTGGTGGACTCAGCGTTAGTGGCAACGACCCTCGCCAGAATGGCGGTGGTGCGCCTCCAAGCAAGTCACCTGCTTAAGGCAAACAAGCATTTACGACTGTAATTCAGGGACCAGTTGCTTGTACAAGCTTTTTCTTAGATTGTCAATCTCACCCTGACGGTTGCGCATCTACCCATGTTGATTTTTTTCCCTGCTCAACAAAGAAAATAAGAACGACCTGAGAATGACGAACATAGAGAGCCATTGACCTTGACACAACAAAAACATACTCAAGCAGACCTTGGGTTGCTATTTCGAAGGGATCGGGAGGTAAAGGTGTGTATTGGCTTTTTGTTTTCTTCTTTTCTTTGTTAAATTGTGCAGGACCAGGACGGAGTGTCGGACTTCTATTTCAGGCGGGATGTGGTACCAAGAATTCGAGAGGCCGGAGAGACAAAACAAGTGAGGCACTATACCACGGCTGCTCTGGGTTGATGAGACTCGGGTGCAAGATCTGCCAGGACAAGGTTTTTTTGTCATTTTCTCCAGTTTCCTGCTTCTTTTTCTACTCTGTTTTCATATGTCTGTCCGTCGCAACAGCGAAAGGGAAGGCCGACATCTACATGGCAAAACAAGGGGGGGACGGGGTTTTGAAGTGGATTCGGGCTCGGACTTGGACTTGTGGGACGGATTGTGGCATTTGCTGGAAAAGCCTTTAGTGTCCCGGATGGGTGCATAGCGAAAGGGAGTGTGAGGGTATGTATACCTTTGGCCATGGCGTGTGACTCAAATATTCCAGTTTTCACTCCATGTCTGCATATATTTGTCCATTATGGGAATCTAGGGATCTAGACCTTGTGCTAATTTTCTTCATATGCATCCACGCCCTCGGCTATTTTCTATACCTGATTGCTCTTGATCCATCCATCACGGTATCCTGCGGTCCCGCGGGTCGTCTCGCCATGTGTTTTTTCTGATCTACGTATATCAAGCCATCCGGGCGTCTTTTATGATTTTGTTCCCTCGTCTTTCATATATATATATATATATATATATATATATTAAACAAAAAGGGGTTGATGAAGTTGGCGCGGCTGGATATTCGCACCACAATGTATATTCGGGGCGAGAGCCGGGGAGCCCTTGTCCATGGAAGGGGAACCAAAACGTTTTCTCTTTTGTCTTCTCCGAGACAGTCATGTCATTTCGACTGACTTTGCTGGCTTGCGAGGTGAATGTGCATTGTACGTGGTCCTGGTTTTTTTTTTTTTTTTTAATCGAGTAGGGGTCCCGTTAGTGGATGCTCGATGAGCTCTTGAATCTCTACAGCGTGTTGTGAAGCTGTTTTTTTTATCATCATCTCAATTTGTTTTGTTAAAAGGGTTGTATCAGAAAGTTGATCCTCGTGGAACCAGCTCGGGGCATGTTCCTCCAGCAGTCTGCGGACCTGCTCGCCCATGGGGGCGTCTGTGTCCCGGGCAAAGTACTCGCTCACGTCGACCAGCAGGGAGCCCGTGCGGGCGTCTCCATGCCCCCTCGTCATCGCAGTCGCCGTTGCTGTCCTCTTCATACGCTGATTGCAGGTCGTCCAGAATAACCGTCTCTTTCTCGTCCTCGTCGTCCTCTTGGTCGGCTGCGTCCTCGCCTTCATCCTCAGTCCCGTCTTCGTCGTCTGAGCAGGGGGACTCGGCACCAGCACCAGCGGCCCCATGAGCTTCGTGCTCAGCCAGCCAGGCGGCCCAGTCATAGTCGTTGTAGATCTCGTCGTTGTGGTAGTTCTCATGGGCTTGTGCGCGGAGGGCCTGCTCCTCGGTCAGGTCCGCTGGGACTGTGGTCAGGGCGGCATCGACAAAGTCCGCCCAGCCGCGGGTGTCGTTCTTGGCGGGAACAGCGGCGGGGGGTTTTACCACTGTTTCTCGGACGCACAATGTATCCTCGCTTGATTTCGTCGTCGAGCGTATATGCGGCCTGCTCATCTTGCTCGGACACGACGACGTGCTCGGTTGTGTCTCCCGTCCAAGCTAGTGCTCTGAGGCGATCGTCCTCGTCCTCGTCCATGATTTGCTGTTGCTGGAGGGGGACAAGCCCATGAAGCGCTTCTTCAGGGCGTGCTTCTTCTTCCAATGGCCCGTGGTGTCCATGTGCGAGAGGGTGGTTTCCTCGTCGGATATATACATGTCTTGTTCTGTCGGGACAATGTTCTCGCCGGTTTCGAAGTCGATGTAGCCCCACAGCATCATGTAGACGAGGTGGTTGTCGAGCTCGAGACCGCGCGCAATGGCCTCCACGGGGACGAGTTCATCTGGGCGCTGGAGGTGGATGTCTCCTAGGCCCCAGCCCTCGAAGTGTCCTGTGCCGACTTCGTGGATGGGCACGCCGTGGACCGTGGACTCGTTGGATGTTCCTCCGCCGTATAGCTCATTTGGTAGGTCGTAGTTGTAGCGGGCCTTCCATTCGAGTAGTTCGGGGAGGGTCGTGAACTTCTTCTGCAAGAGGAGCTGCCACAGCGGGTAGAGCCCCTTTTGGCCGAGTGCCACGTGGACGAGCTCGTTGGAGAGGGGCCCGTAGATGGGGTCGTTGAACATCATGGACAGCTTGAGGAACAGCAGTTGCGCGTTGTAAAGATCTTGGTCTGTCCACAGGTCCGTGTTCCGTAACAGCGCTTGTCTTTGTCCCGTGGTGGGAATATCCATGAGCAGCCAGAGCCGCAAGAGGGTGCGATGCATGGACGTGGGCACGAGGAATCCGTTGCGCGCCATGATGGCCACCATCTGTCGACAACACCTGTCTCGACCCAGGACGAGCTGGAGGTATCGCAGGCCTGGGACTGTGCGAACCTGTCGCATGAGGCGCGGGTTGTCTTGCTCCGTGCTTGTGCCTTCGTATTGCACGCCCCATGTGCGGCCGGCGGGGTCGGGGATCAGATGGCGACGGTAGAGCTTGTATTTGAAGATGCGGCCTGCCTCGGGGGCCCTGTGTGCGATCCACATCCTCATGCTGGAGAGCAGGTGCTCGTTGATTGCGTCGTGAAACATCCTGCTTGTGGCGTATAGAGTGACGAGGTCCTCGGGACGAAGCTGTTTGCCCAACTCGACGGCTATTTCGCTCCGGGCGCATAGCGCGGTGATGAGATCGCGATTGTGATGCTTGAGGCTGAGGGATGCAGAGTCTCTTCGTGAAGGATATGGATCTTCGTTTCCGAAATACTGTTCCAGACCGTCGTCGTCGAATTTGAATCGTTTGATTTGCTTGCCGTCGTGCTCATCCAGCACGATGCGCGTATCTGTCTGGGGTATGTTGTTGAGGAGCTGTAGGTTTGCTTCCATGTCCTCGATGATGGAGATGCCTTGTTTCCGGACCTCGGGTCGGACGCCCTTTTCGCGTTCAACCTCCTCGGTGGCATATTGCTTGATGGCTTCGGCAATGCGTTCGAGCGTAACGGGCTGGTTGGTCTGGTTGTATAGTTCGCGGAGCTTGTCTAGGGCGAGGTGCGTGAATATGGCGGCTTGGTGGGAGTTGAAGCCCTGGGCGCGGAGGTTTCGTTTGATTGCATTTGGGTCGAAGGGAAATGCCATGTTGGATTCAAGGGCTGGACTTGACGAGAACGAGAGGTTGTGTTAGATGGCAAAGACGCGATACGTTCTTGCTTGCTGTCCTTGTCCTTGTCCTATACTCATACTCATTAGGAGCCAGTGGTCTGATGGATTCACTTGTTGCTCACCATTGTCTTGTCTGTGTGACAGTGACAACACACCGGCCGGACCGAATCACACACTCTGCCAGCTGGGAACTACCCGGTCTCATGGCCCGCCAACACCCGTTGGCCACCTGCTGAGGTAGCATGCATGTCCTAAAGGCTCGTCGTTGAAGTATCGTAACTCTGTAAGTGTACAAATAGCGACGTAAAGTGAACAAAAAGTCAAGACGTTTTCTACTCCATGGACTCCTTTCCCTTGCTCAAGTTCATTGTTGTCATGTCCGCCTCACCAGCAACCTCTCTGTCATGATTTTTTCTCGTCCCCCTCATCCTATGAAGACCGACCATTTTTGCCTTCTACGGACTTCCACTTTACCTATCGGTCAAGCTCATCAACGGGCAGCTCGCCATCATCCTTGCCAACAATCGACTCGGCCACCTTCCAAATCTGCAATAGATTGTCTTCAGCAGCACTAGCAATCAGCCAAGGCTCGTTGGGGTTCCAGCTAAAGTCGGCGAGGTGGTTGGTATGGCCGCCGTGCATAAAGAGCCTGCGCATTTCACAATTAGTTTCAAACTTGCGAGTTGCGATACTTTGCAGAATGACGTACAGTTCCGGTGGTCCATCGTCTTGGTCATCGGGCAGCTGCTCCTCGCCCACACGAGACAGATCCCAGAAAATGATTCTTCTATCATAACTACCACTGCCCAGTATCCCAGCTTCAGTCGGGTGCCAAGAAAGGGACGTTACGGCGTCGTTATGTCCCTCGAGCGTGTGAACTTTCTCCTTGACATTTCTCAAATCCCAAATACCGACAGTCTTGTCGGCAGACGCCGTAGCAACCAAGACTTCTGAGTTGGGGTTGAATGCAAGTGCGTTGATGGCATCAAGATGGCCACGCTTGGCGACCAGTGCAGCAGCCGAGGTGCTTTCTTGTCTGATGTCTAAAATTTGCAGCGTCTGATCGTCGGATACGGAACCGATGAAGTTCTTGGAGATGGGGTGATATTGAACATCATTAACCACTTGAGTGTGATGAGTGTATCGACGCCACGGCTTGAGGATTTTGGTGTCGGCTTCCAGCTTCTTGAGGTCCCTAATACAGTGTCAGTATCCGTCTCATGGCACATCAAAGCACATGAAAAGTGTTATACTTACCACAAGCACATCGTCTTGTCTTCGCTCCCAGAAGCAAGGCATCCGGCCTCGTGAGGACTCCAGTTGAGACCAAAGCCCTCCGACTTGTGTCCTACCAATTCAATCTGGGCATTAACCTTGCCGAGCGAAGCAGGCTGAAGAGGGTGCTTGGTGCGGTCAAAGATGAGAATTTTGCCGTCTACGCAAAGCGTGGCAATGATGTCTGGGTTCTGGGGTTGATAGCGAGCCTTGTTCACCTCGCCGGGGTGCTCAATCTTCTGGACAATTTCACACTTGATGGCAGCAACGTCGCCCGAGCTACCGTAACCGCCAATCTCGCCTCGTTCTTCGTCGTAGTTGTCGGGATTTGGGGCCACCGCCTTGGGGATCTGAACATCCGCAATTTGCAAGAAATTTGTACTTTCGTCAGATGTGTGGGTGCCGAGCAGCAGTCGGTGCATATGATAGTTTTTGCCCTCGGGTTCCTTGACATCGGGAAACCACTGGACCGTAAGGGTGGGCCATGTCAAAGCCGTTCTAGTGTTTGTTAGACCAAATAATGAGGACGAAAGAAGCCTTCACACAGCCCGCGTACCCTAGAATCATATCATAAAGAAAAGGACTGTTCTTCTTCCACGTCTTGTACTCTTTAAATGGGATTAGCATGATCTATCGTGCGACTACCAAGGCAGATTGAGAACTCGTACCCTCGTTGATGAGACGCTCGACCTGATCATCATCCTCCTCATGAGTCATCTCGACTAAAGACAGCACAAGTTAGTAAGTGGCGGACGACCTATTGCTACTTGTCGAAGCAAGCTCGTTGGCGCGCGGGCGCGAGCTTACCGTCAACCTCAGGGTCTGCAGCTTGCGCGGGAGCCATGGCGGACTGTTTTTGCCTCAAAGACAGATTTCGACGGATTCTGAGGGGTGAGATATCGACTGAAATCCGGGGAAGCTTGAGGAGGCTGCAATTGTGGCGATGAGGAGCCTGAGGTCACGTTTGTCAACGACGACGAAGCTGAAAATGCGAAGTCCTTGAGCTCGCACGCGTCGCGCGTGGAGTGAAAGATGGTGGACAGCACGCAGCCAATAGGAAGCGATTATGGCAAACGCTTGTGGGGTGGTCGAGTCACATCGTACGGAGTACGGAGTACCGAGCTTGGTAGCCGGCAACATTGCGGCAGGCAGATTCTCAAAATTGCTTTCTTCTGCTTGGGCTTCAATGAATGGTGCCACTGACCTGCTCGGCGCTCTCCTGCTGATTGCTGGCTTGGCCCTTATTCTCGTCCCCAATAGCCCGTCGTCTTGGTGGGATATGGACCCACTCTGAGCCACAATTTTGCCCCTCCACATTGGCGCGGTTGCTTGCGGTTGTCCTGATGAGCATTCGGTGATGACTTCTCGCTCCTACAACCTATTGAAGTTTCCTCATCCGGCTGTCTAGACCTCCGACCTCCCTTCCGACGCCGTTCTCGCCAGGTTCCTGCGCATACGCTAGCTTGAGATTGGACGTTCTCACAGACTCCATTCTCTTACCGCCTGGGGTTTCCATGAGCGCATGAGGACGTTGTTCGCTCGTATTCGGGGACCAGAGTTCATCCTGCATTTGCGCTGACGATACATCGGAGCTACTTACATCGCATCACCGCCCGTGTTCGATTCCTTGTTTTGATACCATTTCATATAGTTTTTTTGGGCCATAGAGTGCCCTCATTGCCGTTATGGGGTTCGTACACCACACATGCTGCCAATTGCGGCAGCAAATGCTAATGAATCGTCCAGAGTCCCCAAATTTTTCAGATGGCTATCAGAGCGATACCCCGCCATTTCTCAAGTTATTGCTGAGAACAGAATACCTGAGTTCGATTGTCTTTATGTACAGCGCACCCTTCGACCGCTCGTCCCGCGCAACCCACTGATTGCTTACTCTTCTAGCTTGATATGAATGGTATCATCCATAACTGCACGCACAAGGATGCCGGGGAAGATGTCTCATTCCGCCTTAGCGAAGAAGAAATGTTCATTAGGATCTTCAACTATATCGAGCATTTGTTCGGAAAAATCAAACCCAAGCAGCTTTTTTTATGGCTATCGATGGTGTCGCACCGCGAGCGAAGATGAACCAGCAACGAGCTCGTCGTTTTCGTACCGCATTGGACGTTGAGAACGCCCGTGAGAAGGCTATCAAGGAAGGTGTCGAAATGCCGAAAGAAGAGCCATTTGATAGCAATTGCATTACTCCAGGTACATCAGCCCGCCTTCTGGTCATGCTGAATCTTTAATTGACAACGGCCAAAGGAACCGAGTTCATGGCGAAGCTGTCGCAACAGCTACGATATTTTGTCAACAAAAAGGTGTCCCAAGACGCCGACTGGCAAGGATGCGAAGTTGTTCTTTCCGGCCATGAAGTTCCTGGCGAAGGCGAACACAAAATCATGGAATACATTCGAAATGCCAAGGCGCAGCCGAACTATAATCAAAACATGCGACATTGTTTATACGGATTGGATGCAGACTTGATCATGTTGGGATTGCTCAGCCACGATCCTCATTTCTGTCTTCTCCGTGAAGAAGTCACTTTTGGACGAGCTTCCAAGAGTAAGTCGAAGGAGCTCGAACACCAAAACTTTTACCTGCTCCATCTTTGCATAGTGCGGGAATACTTGGAAATGGAGTTTCAGGAACTGCACGAGGACGGTACTTTGGCATTCCCATTCGATCTTGAAAGAGTTATTGATGATTTCATTCTGATGGCATTTTTCGTTGGTAACGATTTCTTGCCCAATCTTCCCGGGCTTCATATCAATGAAGGAGCATTGGCAAATATGTTTAGAATTTACAAGTCTGTACTACCCAAATGCGACGGGTACATTAACGAGGACGGCGTGATTAACATGCCTCGTCTGGACAAGCTGTTGACAGAGCTCAGCAAGCTGGAGTTGGTGTCATTTGAGAGTGACGTTTCGGATGAAAAATGGTTCGCTTCTAGGCAGATGGAAAAGAAGCTGGAAATCAAGAACGGAGCGAGTCACAAGAACACGAAAACTGGCCAGCTAGTCATCACGTCAGCTCAGCGCGATCTTTGGAAACAGAATATACGGCCTTATGTTTCTAAACGGTCCGATGAGCCATTGGATCTCGGTTACGAACTGAAGGCTGCGGATCGCAAGTTTGTGCAGGATCTTGCAGATGCCATGCATCTTGAATGGGCAACGAAGGAGGACGAGGAAGCGAATCGCCATCTTGTTCTATCCTTCCCCGTCAAATTTGGCACACAGAGTGATGACAACGTCGACGAGGATGATGATGATGAGGAAGAGGAGGGAAACTTGGCTGCTTACCGTGTGATTAAATCCTACGACAAGGCCATGGTCGTTGATGTCACCGCAGAAGATGCTCAGCAGCGCTATGAAAAGCTGTTTCGGGACAAATACGCAGGGTGGAAGACCAAGTATTATCTACAAAAATTCCCGGAATGGGAATCGGAGAAATATGGGCAGGAACAAAAGAGTCTTTGTGAGAACTATGTTCAAGGTCTGCAGTGGGTTTTGTTCTACTACTACAAGGGCATAGCATCATGGCCATGGTTCTATGGTTATCATTATGCCCCACTGATTTCCGGTATGATACGAACACTCGCGCGTCCGCCTTGTTATCTCTCTTGACTAAATAACGGGAATAGATGTCACTAAAGGGTTGGGGGCTGACCTCAACTTCGAAAAGGGCCAGCCATTCAAGCCTTATGAACAACTCATGGGCGTCTTGCCAGACAGAAGTAAGAAGATCGTTCCCAATGTGTATCATGATCTCATGACAAATCCAAATTCACCCATCGTCGACTTCTACCCACGAGACTTTGAGCTGGATATGAATGGGAAAAGGATGGACTGGGAAGCAGTTGTCAAGATCCCATTCATCGATGAAAAGCGACTTCTGGATGCAATGGCCACCAAGAATGATGACTTGGAGCCCGATGAAAAGGCTCGGAATGGGTTTGGCGTACCTCTCAAATTTACATACTCCCCGAGGTCAACTTCACCTATCCCTCGCCCCTTCCAGGCATCTTCCCAGATGTTCAGAACTGTCGCTGCATTGAAAACATTTTCGACCTGCCGGATATGGAGGGTCTGGAGTATGTTTCTGGCTTGACCAGTGGAGCTGTGGTCAAGGTTGAGGCTCTGGCCGGCTTTCCGACGCTCCACACACTCCCATACACCGCACAACTCGTCGAAGGCTACGGTATCAACGTCTTCCAGCAGGATAGCAGAAACCCTAGTGTCGTGGTCACGCTGACTGATACTAACCTCCGCACGAGCATTGAGACATTCAAGGCGAAGCTTGGCCAGCGGTGCTATGTGGGTTATCCCTTCCTCCAAGAGGCCAAGATCGTCAAGGTACAGGATGAACTCTTCACTTATGAGCTTACCGAGAATGAAAAGGACATTGTGACCAGAGATCACTCTAACCGAGAAGCGGCCGATTTTGCCAAAGAAGCCGACTTTTTGGAGAGCTGGCATGGCAAACGGCTCGGTGTAACCATTGGACAGGTGGAGTGTCTTGTGCATGTTCACATGCTGAAGGGATTGATCAAGACTGAAGCGGGTGCTTTGATCAAGGAATATGCAGAGAATCCAAGCGTTCGCAGCGTCTACGCTTCCCAGACTGTTGTCGACGAAGTCGTGAACGAAGACGAGCGGTTCATTGAGAAGGAGCTCTCCCTATTGAGGAGGAGTTTCCTTTGGGCACACGAGCCTTCTTCTTGGGAGAATACGCCTTTGGACGACCGCTGGAGGTGACTGGACACGTCGATGGTAGAACCGAGGTAGTGGTCTCGATACCCAAGAATAAGGAACCCGAATTTTCCAGGAAAATAATTTATCAGGCCGAGCGCAACAACCCTTACACACCGTCATTTGCTGTTGCGAAACAACTGGGCGTACACCCTCTGGTGCTTAGCAAGATCACTTCATCGTACCAAATTAGTACATCTGCAGGATTGAAGCTCAATCTCGGTCTCAATCTCAAGTTCGAGGCCCGCAAACTCAAGGTCTTGGGCTACTCTCGCAAGTCTCATACTGGTTGGGAGTTCAGCTCTTTGGCTGTGAAGCTGATTGCTGATTACATGGTGGCCTTTTCTGATTTCTTCGCTGCCATTCAGCGCGAGCCGCAAAGGAGCGAGACTTCTGAAACTGATCTGTGGAATGACTCAGCTGTTGCGTCTCAGCGAGTTAAGGACATTGTGGCATGGCTCAAGAAGCAAGAGACGTCAAAATTCGAGAGAGTGCCTCTTGAAGCGGAGCAGCTCGACTCTGAAATTGTCATGGGTTTAGCTGCTGCAGGAGAGAAAGTCTTCCAAGCTTCCGAAGACGTCGAAATCAAGAAGCTTAAGGGGTACCCCGAGCTGCAATCTTGAAGCCCTCTGACGCAGACCTCGTCCTGGGAAATCAGAATTTCGGCTTGGGCGATCGCGTCACCTTTGTCGCCTCTGCTGGCAAGGTTCCCATCGCCACAAGGGGCACGGTCGCTGGTATCAGTAGAACTGCCACCGCCCTTCTTCTCGATGTCGTTTGGGACACGTCATTCATGAGCGGAACCACGTTGGGTGACCGAAGCCCCATGTTCCGTGGGCAGACGGTGGCATCTTCGTCGGTCCTGAACACCACAAACAAGCAGGTCATTTCCAATTCGAGCAAATCACAGCAGAAGCGAGCGACTTCTACCATGACGACTGGCCTCTACGGGTCTGTGGGTGTGCCCCAATACAAGGACGCTGCGGCCAGAGCCCCTCTCCGCGGCGGCTGGAGAGGCGCTCTCAACGGCAATGGAGGACAGGGCACGCCTGGCCGGAACTCTTCAGGCAGGGGCAGGGGCAGTCACAGCACAGGACCTCAGCGCGGAGGTGGTGGCAACGGCAATGCGCCAAATCTGCTTCACAGCACATTGGTGTATCGTGACGGTCCAAATGGCACACCGCCCCCTGGACAAAATGTCAACGGTCGCGGGCGCGGTCGCGAGCGAGGCGGCTTCTTCCAAGCTCAATCTAGTAGCGGAGAACAGCCAGGCAAGTACAGCAACATGCCACCCCCGCGAGCCTTGACAACCCCCGCGGCGGACGCGGGCGTGGTCGCGGAGGCCGAGGACGTGGCGGACCTTACCGTGGACGGGGTGGCGACGGCCGCGGAGCAGCGAGCTTCTGATGGCCCCACCACTCAGGGCTGAGCAAAATTTGTATTGTGTTGCTTGTCTCGTTCTTTTCTTTATGTGAGGTCCAGTGTCAAAAAGCATTTACGACGATGATGTCGTCCATCATGGGCATCGGGAGGACTGGGCGTCAGCATGGATGTGTAGTTCTTGGCTACCAAGTGTTACCATCACGATGGTACGATCACGATGGTGTAATATAGATGATGCGCGAAAAGGTGTTGCATTACGTTTTACTTGTTGTCATGCGTCCAGCAACGATGTGCCGATAAGACCAGTCCTTCATTCGCCAAAGCCTACTTACTATACATGCCGTGACGGGAACAAAGTTCAATTGACAAATTATCTCGCGGCAGAGCCTCCTCTAGGCCTTTCTGGCCTTATTCTTGCCCGCATCCTTGACCTTGATGGCCGGCAACTCAAACGGCTCACTGGCGCCGCCGTCCATGGCCCTCCAGTACCCCAGCTTGTCTTCCATATTCCACGTCAGTAGGCCCACCCACGGCTGCACGTTGTAATGGACCTTGAGAGTGACGCCGTCAACCTCGGCGATCTTGCCGCTAGGATGGGTAATCTGGTACTTTGGTCGCTGATTCTTGAGCTTCAACAGACCGCTGTTCAGATGTTCCAACATTAGTACTGTACGTGCTGCGTTTTCTCCATGGCAATCACCTCACAGCATTATGCCTTTTTTTTGGTTGCAAAGAGAGAAATAGTGATCAACATACCGACTAGGATCAATGGCTTTGCCCTCGGAGCTCCTCCTCAGCTTCTTCATGGCCATGGGCCCAATGTTCCGCAGATGATCGGCGCTGGGGCTCGTGATGATGCTGTCCCAGATGACGGCCGAGTCGGTGGAGTTTGCGCCAGGCGCAGAGGGCCAGTCGGCCGTGACGTAGACGAAGAGCTGCTTCGTGTTCCATGTGAATAGGGAGGAGAGGTCCGCGTCGAGGGAGAACTTGATGATGGCGTATTCTTCTTTCTTGGAGGAGTAGTAGTGGGGGCGGCCTTTGACGCTGTTTTTTTTAAACCCTCTGTGTTAGTGTGTGGTTCCTTTATTGCCATGTATGTGTGTGTGTATGCGTGTAGATTGAAGATTTTTTTCGCAGGGTGGAGAGAGTACAAAGAATTGGCAATGCCAGCTGGGGTTGTTCTTCTCGTACACTTGGATGTTGGTGGGGACAATGGTGCCGCTTGGTTTGCGAATGGATAAGAGGTCGGTCGCGGCGATGAAGCCGGCTAGCACGCAGGCGACTGTTGTGAAGAATCCAAAGACGCCCTGGGTGCGGGTGAAGGAGCTGTGCATGATGGGCGGGAGAGCGCTTCGTTGTCGAGGGGGTTGAGAAGTTGGACGGGCGGCGAGGGAAGCTGAGCTTATCTTGATGACAGAGTACGGATTGTGTTTTGGGGGGTTCGGGATGGGCATGGAAGTCGAGGACACGTGTGGGGGGCACCATGTTCCGCATTGGGCAACTTGCGACTCATCGGCAATGACAAGGTCATGCGGTCGTTGGATCGTTTTTTTGTCGGCAGAAGCAACGAACCCGTTGAACATTCCATTTTCTACAGGTCAACAATCTCCCCCGAAGAACACACTATTACACCATGCGGCCGTAGAGTCATCGCCGCCGCAGCGATCTTGATCTCGGTATTGCTAGCTTCACCCAGCCAGGGGAATCAAAGACATCCGTGCAACGAACCTCGGGAACAGACTCCCGTCGTCATACGGGTCGTGAAATGGACGATAATACCGTGTACTGCGTGACGTGTGAACTAGAACGCTGCTACCCACCATGACAACAAGCCAGCTCCCTCGCCGACCCCCATCGTCTCCCAGCTGCTGGGATGCCAGTCAGTGACAGTTGAGTGATATTAAAAGGTTTACGTTTCCTAATCATTACAGATGAGCTAAATTACACAGCTACCTTTTTTTGCGCTGAACCCTTATTTTTTTCTTGTAATCTTCATCCCTGTACTTTGCTTCAATTTCGACAATCCGTGCGCCGGCGTCTCTTACATGGTCCATACCACATTACATGAGGTTCTTGAAGCCTGCTTTGCGGCAGCTGGCAACAAGAGATTTAACTTCCTGCGCACGGGCACGGGTGGTGACCATGAGGGCATCAGGAACGTCCACAATGACAAGATCGTCCACACCCAGACAAGCGATCAGACGGCCAGATCCGGGAACAACAATGCCACCAGGGGCTTGTTGGGCAACGACTGCAAGCGTGAGTCAGCTCGCGAATCATCGTAAAGATGACAATGGATAAGTGTGTGAGAGGTTTTTTTCTTTTTCAAAATTAGAACCAACTTACCAAGATTGCGATCACCCAGAACTCTGGGAGAGTTGGCCTCGGCGGGAAGCATTTCGGCGAGGGAGGAAAAGTCACCGACATCATCCCAACCTAAGAAAGAGCGCATGTTAGCACAGTTTGCACAGCACATCATGGTTTGTGTCGAACGAATAAACATACCAAAGGTAGCAGGGATGACAGCAACCTTGCCCTCAGCAGCGGCTGGTTCAGCAATGGCATTATCAATGGCCACCTTCTCGAGATTGGGCCAAACCTCGTTGAGGATCATGTCTCGCTGGGTCTTGTCCTCCCAAGCCTCGGCGATTCTGGTCAGGTTGGCGTGCAGCTCGGGCTCATACTCCTTGACCAGGTCCATCAGTGTAGAGGCCTGAGTCACGAACATACCAGCATTCCAGCGGTAGTTACCAGACGAGAGATACTTGGCAGCCGTGTAGGCATCCGGCTTCTCCTTGAAAGCGCTCACAAGACGAGCGGTAGGCGCGCTAGGCACATCCAGCTTGTCACCCAGCTTGACATAACCAAATCCAGTGGCAGGGTGTGAAGGCGCAATACCAATGGTGACGAGAAAGCCCTCTTTGGCGACCTTGACGGCCTCGGTGACGGAGTTGAGGAAAGCGTCTTCGCCAGCAATCATGTGATCGGCGGCAAAGGATCCAATGACGGCATCCGGGTCGCGGTGCAGGAGGACAGCAGCGGCGAGACCGATAGCGGCCATGGAGTCCTTGGGACCAGGCTCGGTGAACAAGTTGGAGTCCTCGAGCTGAGGCAACTGGGTCTGGATGGATTCTGAGTGGCTAGGGCCGGCAACGACAGTCATGCGACTTGCACCAGCAAGTGGAACGAGACGGCGCCACGTTGACTGAAGCAAGCTGCGCCCTGAAAGATCGATGTCCAGCAGGAACTTGGGGTGGTTCTCGCGGGACAGAGGCCAGAGACGCGTGCCGGCACCACCGGCGGGGATAATGACATAGAAGCCATCAACTTCACGGTCCACGGCAGGGACGGTGAGCTGCGGGGTGGGTGAGGGTGGTGGGATATATCTCATGGCGGGAGACAGCCTGGGGAGAGGATGAGGGCTGAAAGATCGCATGGAGCTGTCAGGACCGGGTGAGAGGCCACCCAGGCCTGAACTGTCGCGACGAGACTTGAATCGGAGACATGTGAGTGATGTGTTGCATGCTGCGAGAGAGAAACGACATGAACAGAGAGTCGTCAAGAGCACGAGGGTGCAAGACTTACCAGGACAGTCTCCTTGAGGAGCAGCGAGATCTCCGCGTTGGATTGTCGCAGTTGGGTGCACTCTTGGCGCAGCTCTGACATCTCCTCGTTCTACATGGTAAAACAGAGGAAAAAGAAGAAAAAGCGCATTAGCAGCTTGGTATGCGCAAATGCGAAGGAAAGTAAGCAATGAGGCATCGTCAGTCGCAAAGCCCACCACAGCTCATTGCCATGCGAACTGCGACCTCACGATCTGCCCCCTGAACAAACCCAATACCGTGTCAACTACGACGGGGAGTGCACAAACAAGGACATACCTGCTTCTGCACAACCTCCATGATCTTGGCCAAAGCGACCTCGATGCCATTCTGTGCAGCCATGTTGACTGACGCTTGCGAAGTAGACGGGTATCAGCTGATGATGGCAAAGAACAGCCGGACAATTGTTGAAGAAGAGAAGCATCAGACTTGACTGGATGGGCCAAAGGGGTTGGTTGGAGTGGAGGGATGTGGTGGGTGTGGTTGGTGTGGTGGGTGTGGATGCGGTGGATGTGGTTGGTCCCGTAATCGCGATGGAGACGATAAAAATGGACCCGACCAGACCAGAGCAGGCTGCCACGCTGCTGCCACGACCCCCTGTCCCGTCTTCCCGCTGGCATCCTGCCTTGTACGGTGCCTTGCACGGAGTATCCTGGGTGCGCGCTACTGCACGGAATCAGTTGCAGACAATCAACATCATAAAATCTCAAGCTCTCTGTTGATAACATGACACTTCAGTGATGATTGGTATTGTCAAAATCTGGAGCTCCAAGATCCTATCGTTCCTCCGACGAGCAGCCCAGCTTCCGCCACTGGTCTCCGGTTCCGGCATGGAAGACGCTTGACTGGTGATATGCCCATTGCCCATTGCTAATAATTGGTCGTACTCAAGCAAGCAGTGGCTACGGTTGTGTGTGGTGTGCTTGTGAGCTTGTGTGCCTCATCCACGTTCCTCTTTCCAACCCAGCCTCAAACATCTACCCATCGCCGCTCGAAAGACCTGTCATATCGAGCATTTGTCGCAATAATGTGGCGGCCCCGACGATAGGCTCGGCCATCAACAGCGACAGACAGCCATGACCCTCGCGCTCACCCGAACCAGACGAACCGATGCCGCTCAGGTTCAGGCTCGCGCCTTTTCGCCGCAGGCAAGTCTCATGATTCCCGTCATTCTGCCCGCTTTCAGTGTTTGCAAAGCCAATCGACATCGTCACCTCCATCATTTCCATCATCATCATCATCATCATCATCATCATCATCATCGTCAGTTGTCATTTGTCTGCCTGCGTGCGAGACGTGACATATTACCACGGAAGGTGCAGCCGCGTACAGGTGGCGCCGGACCCGCTAAAATTTTCCATTATCCACTCACAAATGGTTGTCCAACTTCGTTGCGTGGCCCCACGACTAACGTCTGCAGAAATCATCCGCTTCATTGCCCAAACCCTCCAGACAGTGCAGGTCTACTGCTAAGTCGTGTGAAGCGCTGTAAGTCGATGCAATGCTCACGGGCTTTCCTTCGCAGTGTCGTCGACTTGTCACTCATCTATTTGACCCCATGCTCTAGCTCGCAGCCCTCCTGCCCCAGTCAAACTGTCGCCATACGGAACGCGATTGTCAACGATCCGACGCCGAAGAGTCCCAAAGACGCCGAAGAAATAGGTCTAAGCGCTCTGGCGGAGGCTCTTTCGGAGGAGAGGAAGAAGCGAAAGCGGCCTTCACGGGAGTATGTGTAGTTGGCAGGCCTTACCCTAATTGTACACTTTTGCTCATTTCAGTTCCAGCCCGCTTGCCCGATACCATTCCGAGGCACACTCGTTCCCCGACTATGGGTATGGTTCTCCAAAATCCAACTACGAAGCTGGTGTTGGAGGTCTTGTTTAACTTGATTGCTTTACTTGCTCACACTTACCCTAGGATTGCTAGTGATAAAATGCAAAATAAGCGGCTGGTAAGAGATGCCCACGTTTTGGAAACGAACTGGCACCAGACTGATATTGTTGCATAGAGGCAGCTCAATGGTTCCACAGCAGGAGGGCTAAACACACTAAAAATCCCCCACGCCCGTCGGCTAGTTCTTACTCGCCCAGCGAAAGTCCTCGATCAAAACGACATAAACCCGACGTAACCTCGCCTGACCCAAGAGACTTCGTATATAGCCGCTATTTCGTAAATGCCGAGCGACACGGTGCAAACGAAACCCACGATCTAACTCTCAGTGGCTCCCAAGAAGATTTGTATGAAACTAAAAGCAATTCGAGCATCGGAAAATCAAAAACTATACGAGCTGGTGTGGAGGAGTTTCGCAGTACTCAGCCCAAGAGCTATCCGGGGAAGAATCACGTGAGAAGGAGCCGGTCAGATTCTTGTCCCCACCGGCCTCTGGGAGCTGTTAGAAAGAGCGAGGGCAACAATGCTGACACCCCGGATCGTCTGAAGAATCCAGGGTCACTGGAGAGTCCTGATGTTTTGGGAGAGGATGATCCTCCACCAGCAACTATTTGCTCTGATATCGTACGCGCAGGGCCGAAACGATCACGGCCAGCATCTCGCACAGAAACAATCAGTCCACATTTCAAGCGTCCTCGAGTTCACCAATCCATAGAGTCGATAGAGTCAGAAGATGAGTTGAGCAAGGATCAATATGAAGAGCGGCGCACAAACTTCTCGGATTTGGCCATCCTGAAGCGCACATCGTCCAGAGCCGACATTCCGCCCACACAATTTTTGAAGCCACGGCCGAAACCTTCAAGTACAACAGAATGCAAAAGGGTGCCCCCTTTGTGCGTGAGAAGCGCCGTCTCTGGAAAGCACACCTATGTTACAACAGAGGGCAAGCGCGAGCTTTTCCTCAAACAAGCTCGCGACGATTCACCGCTTCTTTTACCAAACTACACGCAAAACGCAGAAGGCCCGTTAAATTGGCTGGCTATTGACTTGGAAAATGTCACCAAGATGCAGCACGCCTGCACTCAGAGTCATCTTGTACACGTGACGAGGCCTCGATCAAACAATAGCGGATCTAGTTTGTGGTTGGAATTCATGGATCATCGCGATGTTATGGGTCTCATACGCTCTGCAAGTCCCACTCAATCGGCTGAGTTGCCCGTGTAAGTTATCCTTGATCACGATTTCATTGAACCTCGGCTAACCATTTCTATGTAGCAAAGAACTTGAGATCAAATGGAAACAGGCGTGGGACGTGACTACCAACTATCATCAAAATACGAACCCTGTCAAATACTCGGATTCTTTGCCTACTTTACCACAGTATACAGAAGAAGTTGCTTCCAAGAATCGACGAACTGACAAAGACGACACCGTCAATGGGTCTCGCCGACCGGTCAAGCTAGTGGACCAAATGCAAGACTCGACGAGGACCGAGCAAAACCTGACCATCGAGGCCAGTAGAAAAGAGATGCCTACCGTGGCAAAGGCTCCGGGTACGAGGCGAACTCGAAGGTCTTCTCCCGTTTATGTTCCTCGAGAAGCAAGTCCAGAGCGGTGGACCAGCCAAAACCCAGATTGGAGGGCACAATGGTATCAATCTTTGGTGTTCCCCGCTACCGGGAGAAACAGGGCAACGGTCGATGGTGGCGATATTCCCAGGTTGGACGAAGGCGAGTTCCTCAACGATAATCTCATCAGCTTCTACATTCGATACCTGCAATTCAAATTAGAAAGCGAGAAACCCGAACTTCTCAGCAAGATTTATTTCTTCAGCACTTTTTCTTCGAGAAACTGAGGTCGACAAAGGGTAAGATCAACTTTGAAGGCGTCAAAGCTTGGACGGCCAAGTTTGATTTGCTCTCCTATGACTATATTGTAGTACCAGTCAATGAAAACGCACACTGGTACTTGGCGGTCATTTGCAATACGCCAAATGCTGTCCACGAAATGCCTCACGAGGGTGATCAAGACAACTCTGAGCTTGTGGATGAACCGTCACCTAGAATAGCAGCCATCGAGCAAAACATGTCCGACGTGACCATACAAGATGGCGACACGAAACAACTTTCCGTCGATGTCGAGATTGTTCATTCTCCCCAAGCTCCGCAAGGACAATGCAGAACTCGTCACCAGGGTTGAAAAAGACGACAACAGCCAGTTCTCAAATCAGCACTGCGGCCCCGCGTCACGATGATCCCAGAACACCAAAGATTATCACATTAGACTCATTGGCCAGTTCCCACTCTGCAACTTGCAAGGCACTTAGGGAATACCTTATTGCGGAAGCAAAGGACAAGAAAGGTGTTGATCTAGTCAAAGTTCCAAATGGCATGACTGCAAAGCGGATACCTGAACAAGACAATTTCTGCGACTGTGGAGTATTCATCTTGGGATACATGGAAGAGTTCTTGAAAGACCCGGATGGGACTGTTCGCAAACTGCTCCAACGAGAATCTTTAGGGTGGGATATCCGGCCGTCCCAGTTGCGGAAATCGCTCCGCGAATTGTTGTTCAAGTTGCAGCGCGAACAGCATGAGCGCCATGAAAGGAGAGGGCGGAGAAGCGGTTGCTCTCCGCGAAAAAAATCTCTTGCCAAAAATGCAAATTTCTCAACTCCAAGGGTGGATCAGGATGTATCCCCAACGCCAGGAAGGGAATCGTCGGCCACAGAATTGCCTGATGCATCTGACGTAGTGATGGTTTCTAAGCCATCTCTCTTTGCCACCGAGGCGGTTGTAAAAGATGATGCTCGAAGCTCTGAACCGGAGGCGGTGGCTTCGTCGCCGACAAAACGATCCTCGAAAGATAGAGTACTCTTTGAGGATCCTCAAGCCGATCTGAGTACGGACATTAACAAGCGCCGTGCTACTAGTGTACGCGATTCATCTCTGTTATCAACCAGCCATGAATTGATCAAGGACGCACTGGGTGAATCTGAGGTGAGAAGGCCCATCGCCCAGACGTCGAGTCCGCCACGACACCCAAATCAGCAGGATCTTGTGGAGACCCTACCCATCTCATCATCCGAAGCCGAAGTACAGGTAACCCGGGCCACTCCAAAAAGACTAAGCGCACGTCTATCGATTCAGCGGATGTTGAAGAAGTAATGTCAATATCAAGAAACCGGGCGACACGACAAAGGTCTAAGCAACTAGAGTCGTCGCCATCCTTGATTCAACCTTTGAGGTCAAGTCAGAGTCTATCACCTGGAAAACTGCAAGCGAAATATGATGGTATTGAGCGGTCTGTGGATTTGACATGAGGTATATCATTTAGATGAAGTCGAATACCAGAGGATTGACCGGAGGGTATCGATTGACCTTCTCCTTCCTTTATGTCGCTGCGAAGGAATCTGGGAAGTCCCCCTCTTGGTGTTGGTGCGTGTTTGAGGAAAGTACGCCTGTTGGAGGCATTTCTGCATAGCGTTGGGATCGGCATTTGAGATGAAAAACTGCTCTCTGTTGATGATTGTGAGATTGCAAGTACATAGAGCGTTGGTTGCAGCATCCGCAATGGTGCCTTGTTCCATAGATGATCAGACGCTATTGATTTCGAGGGCTGGAGTCTCCTTGGCACCATTTGCGTTTGGTTCCCAGACATCGGACGAGGGGGTTTGTTTGGCATATTCAAGAACGGACGCACATGCAGCAGAGCAAATTATCATAATCACAACTCGGCACATCAACGCAGATTCTTTCCTCAATAGACATTCCCTCATGCGTACGTACGTAAGTCGATTGATTCATGACTGATACACCTTTCTCCCTAATGAAACCCATTGCTTTTTTTCTCTTTCAAACATGACGAAATGAAGACACATGAAATGGTGCCAGGGCGCCTCAACTATGAAGTTTTCTATTTTGTTCTATATACATAGTATACTTATACTCTCTGTCTGTCTGTCTGTCTGTCTGTCTGTCTGCGCTATGAGTCATCTCCACCGTCTGATTCTGGCGGTGAGGCGTCCTCGGCGTCGCCATTAGCTTGCCGTGGCAGCCGGGGCAGCCGGGGCACCTCGAAGATGACGCCGCCGTTTCGAACGCCGCCGCCCTTGCAAACTTTCCAGCGACCGAAGCGGTGTTCTTGCGCAACGGCAGCAACGACACACAGCCCGTCTTTGCCGCGATCCCCGCGCTCAAAGACGGTGATGTCGTTGATGATTCCTGGTATGGGGCGGTGCGAATCAGCTGTGCCGTGGGGGTTGGGGACGTCTTGGACGGAGTCGTTGTCGTAGTCATCGGGGAGGTCGCCTAGCACGCCGATTTGTTCAATCTTCTTCTTGTCTTCGGTGAGTTTCCAGACGCGGACGTGGCCGTCCCAGCTGCCGCTGAGAATGATGTCCGAGTAGGGGAGGGTTTTGAGGGCCGTGATCCAGCGGGGGTGGGTGCTGGAACGACCTTTTCAATGACGGGGTGGACTTCTGCCGAGGCGGACAGCGGGTCGAGGGCTGGGTCGAGGCCGTGGGCGAGGGGCTGGATGTGGACGGGTTTCTTCTTGGTCAAGCTCCAGAGGGAGATGGCGCCGTTGTCGCTGCCCGTGACGAAGAGGTCGTCGTCGATCATGGCGATGCGGTCCATGCTGCCTTCGTGGAGGAGCGAGCGGGGGTCGACGCCGGGAGGGTTGTTCTTCTTGTCGGCGCCGCCGCCGCGGAAGACGAGCTGTGTTTCCTCCGTGACCTTCCACAGGCGGGCGGTCCTGTCCCGCGCGCCGACGCTGACGCAGCGCTCTTGCGCCAGGGCGTCAATGTCGACGACGTGGTCTTGGTGGCCGAAGAGGGTCTCGATGTAGGCTAGTGTCTCTAGGCTCCATACTTTGACGGTCCGGTCTCTCGACGCCGAGTATAGCTGGCTTGTGCCGCGCTGGAACACCAGTGCCGTGACGGCATCGCGGTGGTGCGTGAGGACTTTGACGGGCTGCAGTGTGTCGGCGTCGTAAACGATTATTTTGCGGTCCTCGCCGCCCGTGACGACGTACTTGCCGTCCGGGGAGGCGGCTACGGCCAGGATCTGGTCCGTATGTCGTTTGTAGTTTCGGTCTTTGCTCTTGCTCTTGTTCCCTCTGACCCATGCCAGTAGCTCCGGTCTCTTTCTGGCCGGAGCATCGGCCTTCCTGGGTTTCCTCCTCGTCGTCTGCGGGAACTGGTGCTGTGGGAGGTCCTGCGTCCGCCACTTGTGTAGCGCGAGGTCTTTGGTGGCCGTGTATACGAACGGCGGGAAGGAGGCAATCGAGGTGACGGAGTTGGTGTTTGTGCGGAAAAAGGTCTGCGAGGCCTTGTTCAGAGCCAATTGGTTCCAGAGCTGGCGGTACACCCTGCCCTTGGTCTCGGCGACGTCCTCTTGCAGCCTCTCGGCGATCAGGTCGCGGTCTATGTCGGCGGCGTCGAACCCAGCCTCGTCCACGTGCTCCTTGACATTTTCGAGGTAGCGCTCCGCCAGACGAAGTCTCTTCTCGGCGGCCGTCTCTTCCTCGTCGTCTGAGCTCTGCCGGTCCTCTACGTTTTCGTCGTCGCCAACTCTGGACGCGCTGCCGTAGCTCTCGTCATCATCCGAGTCGCTGCCGGAAATTGAGTCTTCCCGCTCGGCTCTTTTTTGCTGTTGCTTGAGGCGGCGGCGGCGGAAGCGGCACCGGGTCTTTTGGCGGGCTTGCTGTGAGATGTGGTTTTGGCACCGGCGATTTTCTTTTTGGTGCTTCTGGTGCGGCGGGTCGCTTTCGCTTCTTTTGGGCGCCAGGAATGGTGAAAAAGGACGACATGGTCGCTTTTTTGTTCACCCCTGGTTTTTTTGGTGTGTTTCTAGCTTGCTCCCAAGGCTGGCTGCGTGCCTATGTACTTTCTCGTTTCTCTTTAAAAAAAAAAAAAAAAGTTCAAGGATGGAACGCTTGGAAAGCCGTGTACCCCACTTTCTGCCGGGGTGGAACCAATCAGTGGGCTATCCCGGTGAATAGTGCTTCCGATGTTTGGGCGGTGGATGGTGGCACAATCTCAGGTGCAGGTTAGGTTGGTGGACAGCAGGCCACAGACAGGGATCAGGCGAGCTCGTTGACGCGCAGCGCTACAGCCTAACTTATATGTACTACCAGAACGAGCTCGAAGCATCACTCACTGGCAAGTTCGCAACCAAGCAAACAGGCAATCAAGCTGCGTCCCAACCTCCAACTTCACACCTCCCATACCACCTCAGTACACGACAACAGCACCGCTCTCAAGTCAACACCATGTGGGTAGCCGATGATTCGACAGCTGGGATGGTTCGAATTGAGTTGCTGACAGCTTGACATAGGGAGGTTCTGTTGGGAATTACAGGCAAGGACTTCACCATCATCGCCGCCTCAAAAGCAGCGATGCGTGGTGCTACGATCCTCAAAGCGTCCGACGACAAGACCAGGGCGCTGAACAAGCACACTTTGATGGCTTTCTCGGGAGAGGCTGGTGATACAGGTACGGGCGGCATGGAAAACCCTCGTCGATCCATCCACCGAGAGAGTCAAACTGCTTCGAGAAGATAGACGACCAGAAAGAGGAGCGTATACAAGCTCGAATTGTTGGCTAACATGATCCGGGGCAGTGCAATTCGCCGAGTATATCCAACGAAATGCTCAGCTCTATTCGATGCGAAATGAAACCGAACTGTCTCCATCAGGATTGGCACACTTTGTCCGCGGCGAACTTGCGTCCAGCTTGCGATCGCGTCATCCCTACAACGTCAATCTCCTGATGGGAGGAGTCGATCCCATCACCGGCAAGCCGCACCTTTACTGGCTTGATTACTTGGCCTCGCTGGCCGACGTTCCTTATGCCGCTCACGGCTATGCGCAGTACGTATAGTATAGACAAACCTGCTTGCTCGTTTGACTGCTGCTGGGACAATGTGTATTTCTTGTGTGCCACCGTCGAACTGATTCCTGTGCGCAGGTACTATTGCTTGTCTATTCTGGATAAGCACCATCATCCCGATATCACACTCGGACAGGGCATCAAGCTCCTAACGCTCTGCACGGATGAGTTGAAGCGACGGTTACCCATCGATTTCAAGGGCATGGTGGTCAAGGCGATCAAGGCTGATGGGATCATTGACATAGAATTCAACGATGAAAAGATCGTAAAGTGCGCGTAGATGGCGGGGAAGGTGCGGAGCATGACAAGACCTGTATTAATATGATCATTGGCCAAGAAGGGCTATTCAATGAAACGGCGTCTTCTATCGGCGAATACATACCGTGAACGCACTGAGAGTGCGACATTCTCTGCTCCTTCGTAGTGATGCCGAATGAAATCTGCACGAGATTTTGCATAGTCAAGTCTGGACGAAGCAAAGAGACTGCTTGCGTATTGTGCCAACAAAAGACCTCGAACAAGGTCGGCCTGGTGCTGTCATACAATTACCCTGTGCCGAACGTCACAAGTTGCGGCAACCTACTATTTAGCATGCTCTGGCACCATCATGCGTATCCCTAGAGCCGATGTAGGGCTGCCTCATCTTCTTCTTTAAACCACAAGCAGGAGAGTACGAACGAGTGAAGGGTGAGTGACGTGGCTATGCTTATGCTTACGTGTTTCGCCGTCGAGTCCAAAAATAGTTGGCATCTTGTTCGGCCCCGGCCGAAAGAAAAGCACTTATTTGGGTGGGTTGCCATGGTCTTGACGAACCGCATTTGCTATATATAATGCGACGAACATAGGCATTTGTTTTCTAACATGGTTCAGTTTATTTTTGATTCAAGTTTATGAAACAAATGAGGAAATATGTGACCCAACAGCGACTGAAGCGTTTGATACGGGTTGAAACAAGGCTGCTAAAGTACGAGTACTGAAGAGTACCTCCCGTGACTCAAGTACAGTCTTTACTGTGGGCGGACCCGCCGTGAGTACAAGGGAGCTACGCCAGTGAGATAACGTGAGATAACCCACCGTGCCGCGGCCGGACTCGGTGACGCCCAGTGACGGCACCAGTGCTGGCGGCTCCAGCCTCCAGTTGGCTGGCCCAGACTGGGGCTGCTGCATCGCAATGTCAGTGGCTGCTCAAACCATGGCGGTGTCCACTTCCCCCTCCGCGCTGGCAAACAGCTTGGCCGATGAGGCAAGGGAAACGGGGAAGGAAAAATTCAAAATTATTCAATCCGAGAAAATGGTTGGCCCTCCATGATTGGGCACTAGCCTCCCTGGCCACCCGCAAAGTAATTTTTTCCTTTTTGCCTCCAAACCAACTCGCCCGCCGTCTCTTTTCTTCCCTCCTACAACTCAAACCTCTACATCCACACACCCTTTCATTTCCCCTCATCTCATCCTCTCTCATCTAGGTCATTTCCAGAGACCATCCGTCTTTCCCTTGGTCTTTCCTTTGAAGTCTTGTTCTTCGAGGGATCGTGCAAGCATCGCCTTCTTGTGTAATCATTTCTGGGGAAGAATCCAAGTCAAGAGCTCACGTCCTTGCTTTTTCTTTCTCTTTGATAACCGATTTAGATCTTGTTCCATCAGACGGTCACTCTTTCGTTCATTGCGGTAGTGATTTTGCTGTAAATTACGAACGATTGCACTGTTTTCGCGCCCTTTCGATTTCGAGGCACCAATCGTCTGACGTACAAGTCATCAACAACACAACGAATCCAACTCTCACATCCCAACATGGCGGATCAACTCAACATGAACGGCTTGAACTTGGCCGATGGCCATCAGGGCGGTGGTCCGCGTTCTTACATTCCGCCTCACATGCGAAATCGGCCCTCTGGGGGCCCTCCCATGAACAGTCCTGCCTCCGGTCCTGCCCCCAGTGGCCCTGTCCCTAATGGCGCTCCTCCCAACGGCGCCCCCAACGGTGCTCCCGCTCCTAATGGCTTGAACGGCAGTTCCTGGGCTGGGTAAGTCCTTCATTCTCCCCTTCCTCGCTTCAGCGTCGCAGGCTGGCTGGTCAAAGAACACGTAGGCTAACAGTTTGATACACAGGAACAACTTCGCCGCTGGAGGCGGTCGACCGAACAACTGGAGCAACGGACCTGAGGGCGGCGCTGCTCCTCCTCCATTCCAAAACAACCGCCGCGGCGGTTGGAGCGGACGTGGAGGTAGTCACAGCGGCGGTCGCGAAGGCAATGAGGGTGGTTCTTCTTACTCTGCCCGAGGCTCCGGTGATGGCCAGTGGCGCGACGGCAAGCACATTCCTGGTCCTGCTAATCCCCGTATCGAGCGTGAGCTGTTCGGAACCGTCGATGACCCTTCCAAGCAGCATACTGGTATCAACTTCGAAAAGTACGACGACATTCCCGTCGAGGCCTCTGGCCAGAATGTTCCCGAGCCAGTCAATCAGTTCTCCAGCCCTCCTCTGGATGAGCACCTGTGCCGTAACATTGAAATGGCCCACTACAAGGTCCCCACCCCTGTTCAGAAGTACTCCATTCCCATTGTGTCGGGTGGTCGTGATCTTATGGCTTGTGCTCAGACTGGTTCTGGCAAAACTGGCGGTTTCCTTTTCCCCATCCTCTCTCAGGCCTTCCTCAACGGCCCCTCTCCAGTTCCGGCCAATGCTGCCGGCCAGTTTGGTCGCCAGCGCAAGGCTTACCCCACCTCTTTGATTCTTGCTCCGACTCGTGAGCTGGTCTCTCAGATTTACGAGGAGTCCCGAAAGTTCGCTTACCGGTCGTGGGTTCGCCCTTGCGTTGTCTATGGCGGTGCCGACATCGGTTCTCAGCTTCGCCAGATTGAGCGAGGCTGTGACCTTCTTGTTGCCACTCCTGGTCGTCTCGTCGATTTGCTTGAGCGTGGCCGCATTTCCCTCTGCAATATTAAGTATCTTGTTCTCGATGAGGCCGATCGCATGCTCGACATGGGTTTCGAGCCCCAGATTCGCCGAATCGTTGAGGGCGAGGATATGCCCTCGGTTGCCGACCGCCAAACTCTCATGTTCTCAGCCACATTCCCCCGCGACATTCAGATGCTCGCTAGGGACTTCTTGAAGGATTACGTTTTCTTGTCCGTCGGCCGCGTTGGTTCTACGTCGGAGAACATCACTCAGAAGGTCGAGTTCGTCGAGGACATCGACAAGCGATCCGTTCTTCTTGATATTCTCCACTCTCATGCTGGTGGTTTGACCCTCATCTTTGTCGAGACCAAGCGCATGGCTGACTCGCTTTCCGATTTCCTCATCAACCAAAGCTTCCCCGCCACTTCCATTCACGGTGACCGTACTCAGCGTGAGCGTGAGCGTGCTCTCGAGTTCTTCCGTAACGGTCGGTGCCCCATCTTGGTTGCCACTGCTGTTGCTGCCCGTGGTCTCGATATTCCCAACGTGACTCACGTCATCAACTACGATCTTCCCACCGATGTGGATGATTATGTTCACCGAATTGGTCGTACTGGACGCGCTGGAAATACTGGCATTGCCACTGCTTTCTTCAACCGTGGTAACCGAGGCATTGTTCGTGAGCTCATGGACCTTCTCAAGGAAGCTAACCAAGAGGTTCCCCCATTCTTGGAGGCCATTGCCCGGGAGTCCTCCTTCGGTGGTGGTGGCCGTGGCGGCGGCCGACCCCGTGGCGGAGGTGGTGGCCGTGGCGCTGCCAATCGCGATTTCCGTAAGTTCGGCGGTGGTGGCGGAGGCGGCGGCTTTGGAGCAGGCAACGGCGGTGGCTTCGGTGGCCCCCACAGAGCTCTGGCTATGGTGGTGGTTTTGGGGGCCCTCAGGCTGGTGCCTACGGCGGCGGTGGTGGAGGCGGTGCCTACGGCGGCGGCGGCTATGGAAACCCTGGCGGCTCTGGTGCCCAGTCTTGGTGGTAAATTGTTCGCAACCACGGCGATTTGCCTTGACCCAAGAGTCAGGGCTTGGTCACGAAAACGATGGCCGCAACTGGTACTTGTGGATTCCACATGTGCTTGATCCTGCTTTGCACTGTTATGTTTTGCTTGACGCACATCGACAAACTCTGTTTCTCACTGTTTTCTTCCTTTCGACTTATATTTCTTTTCTCATTTTTTTCCCAATTTTGTTTTGGACGAAGCGGCGGCATCATGACCTGCGAAGACGGATGAGTGCCTAATCGGTTCACCGGACTTTTTCAGCAGCAACGGTCACGGGGAATTCACGAAGCATGTGATAGACAGCATTTGTTTTGATTTCGTCACCCTCCTCGCTTGATACCCCTTAGACCGAGATTTGGGGGAACTGAAGGCACTGCTGGAAACGTGGTGATATAATGGATCTGGAGAAGAAGAAACGCAGGTCCGGTCATGAACATCACGATTCTGCATGTTTCTTTATTGCCCAGGAGAGGCACTGTTTTCTCCCCAAGGGGCATATTTTTCGCTTTCACGATAGAGGGTCATGTTATCGCCGTGCAGATATAGACAAAAGTGGATTTACTCGGGTCTCTGGTCAGAATTGCTCATTTGGTCTCCCAACGGTGGAGGACTTGAAGGAAGAGATGAGAACAAATGAACATAGATTTGGAGGAAAGAAGGCCACTTTGACAGGCTTTCCTCTGTTCCATAGTCACAGAGAGAGAGAGCCAGGACGAGCCCGCACTCGACACATAGGTTATGGATTTCGGTTGGGCAACGGCACGCGCATCAAAAGGCTCTTGTTCTTTTTGACAGTTGCACGCGCGCACAGGGGCAATGAGACGTAGACTTTGGGTTTCTGGAGGATGCCCAGGTCAAACGTCTCGGTTGCCTTGTGCCTCGCGCGAATAGACAGAGGACAAACCAGAGCGGACTGAGGAGCCCAAGTAAAAAAAATGAAATGCCGCTTTTTTGCAGTTAATTCCTCTCCCCAGCTGATAACATATGGTGACAAATTTCTATCGGTGTGATGTGATACTTGTTGGATATTCGTCAACGTGAGCTAGCAAGCATCAAATAACTTCTCTGATGATGTGTATTCTGCGAGTATTTCTTTTCTCGCGCGTGCTCTCCATCGCTATGACAGTCTGTTGACTGACGACGAGCCAAGCAGCCCAATTGCTGAACTCAATTGCTGAACTTCTGAGAGGACAAGTACGGAAAGGGGTGAGTGATGTCTGTCTGGCCAGTCACACGCAATTAACTGCCTTCTAGAAACAAAATTTACATCTGGCACTAGAGCAGGCCAAGTCCCCGCGCACAAACACCGCTTG
The DNA here is from genome assembly GCA_021950295.1 of Epichloe scottii. Classification (NCBI taxonomy): domain Eukaryota; kingdom Fungi; phylum Ascomycota; class Sordariomycetes; order Hypocreales; family Clavicipitaceae; genus Epichloe; species Epichloe scottii. Next base: position 2,581,475 of record CP083247.1, on the reverse strand, counting down.
AAAGTTACACAAGCATGATGCAGATAGATGTACGACATTTCACGCATCACGCACGCATCAAGCGGACGTCAAGGCTGAATAATAATGACATTTAGCAATACGTCAGCTACGTACTTCATCATAAGTCTGTTTTAGTAAAAGTAAAAGGAAAATAAATAAATCCAGTCAAAACAGAACATGTCTATAGAAAAGTGCCAGAACGCCTATCGGCCCTTTTCGATATCCGTACCCTGGACGGACGGGACGTCATTCACACGTCATTCACCACAATGGCCGGGGCATTGATTGATGAGTCCACCGTACCCTTTGGCCGTTCCACCTGGTGGACCTGCTCGTCCTCGTGCTCATACTTCTTGTTTCGCTTGAAGAATCTGGCCAAGGCGCGGTACGCCGTGGCAAAGGGAAGCCGACGATGCCGGCAATCTTTGTGAACCAGGCGTCGGGGAAAAGACGCACGAGAATGGCCCAGGGGAGACACATCATGGCAGTGACGACGGAAATGGCCCACTGGGTGCCGTCGAGACCCTTCGGGTTGATGGCGAAGGCATGGGATCCGACGAAGATGATGGCAACTTGAAGACCCACCATGAGGAGGTTGATGAAGATGAAGAAGCCATTGCGGTGGACGCCTTCAAAAATGTTGAACTTGTTGTCGAGACGACGGCTGTTGAACTCGTTGAAAATTTGCATCCACACAAAGGTGTTGAAGATGATGGTATCGAGCTCGAGCTTGGCTTGATTGTTGTCTTGGAAACTGTCGTAGCCGAGGATGGGGATGCCGGCGAAATAGAGAACAAAGGTGACTGTAAGCTGGAAGATGGATTGACCAACGATCATTTTCCACATCTTGTTTTGGGGGAGAAGACTCGTTAGTATACTATTTCAAGGAGGCTGAATTTGGGCGATCCGCACCACTTGCGAAATCAAAGGAGTCAAAAGGGAAAATGGGGCAAAGGTGAAAAACGTACGTTGGTGGTGATCAAAGGTGCCTTCTTGCCCTGAGGAGGGCGATCGAGAATCTTCTCGGTAGGGGAGTCCGTGGCAAGGGCAAGGGCGGCAAAGGTGTCCATGATGAGGTTCAACCAGAGAAGCTGCACGGCCTTAAGAACAGACTTCATGTTTTCGTCGTAGACGGCAGTGACAAAGGCGAGGAGCACAGCGGTGATGTTGACGGTAATTTGGAACTGCAGGAACTTTTGAACGGCGTCGTTGACGGCACGACCCCATTTCAATGCGGTGACGATGGAGGTGAAGTTGTCATCCATGAGAACGATTGAAGACGCCTCCTTGGCGACTTCAGTGCCTGAAATGCCCATTGAGAACCCGACATCTGCTGCTTTAAGTGCAGGCGCATCATTGGTGCCATCGCCAGTCACAGCGACGGTCTCGCCCAATTCCTTGAGTTTGGTGACGAGAATCCTTTTGTCTTCGGGGAAGAACGGGCCAGAACTTGTAATTTGGGCAAGATGGACTTCATGTCAACGTCTGTGAGCTTGCGGAACGCAGGGCCTTCCATGACGACACCGCCGTCAGTGTAGATGCCACATTCGGCGGCGATGGCTCGTGCCGTGACGATGTTGTCACCTGTGACCATGCGGACCACGACGCCGGCATGCTGGGACCTACGCACAGCTTCGGGCACACCTGGGCGAACTGGGTCCTGGATACCCACGACACCGAGGAAGACGAGGTCTTGGAGCAGAGAAGCAAAAGTAACATGACCATCATCAGTGACTTCAGCATAGGCAGGTGGCCATGACTGATAGTCCTTGTAGATGAGACCAATTGTGCGGAGGAGTTGCCAGCATACCTTTCAATCGTGGCCATCATGTTCTGTTTCAACCCAGACGTGAGTGCATCCTGCTGCAAGGTGTGCGGATCGGTCATGGTAGCACAGTAGCCGAGGAGTATCTCCGAAGCACCTTTGACATGAAGTCTGTACCCTCCAGAGCTGCTACGGGTAACGGAGCCCATACACTTCTTGCCAGAGTCAAAGGGGAACATTTGCACAACTGTCTCGTTGGCACGCGTCTCCGCAAGAGATTGCAAGCCGAGGTGGTCTTTGGAAAATTGGAGCAGGGCAGTTTCTGTTTTGGAGCCGATGAAAGTCGCCTGGCCGTCTTGCTCGCCCTCAAAGGCAGTGGAGTTGATGGTAACGGCTTGGGTGATCAAGTTCTTGGTATTGGCGGGCAAGGCAGTGGCCCACTGAGAGATGGGTTCAGACTCTGACTTGGAGAAGAGGGTGCTTCCGAATGTGCCGGCAACGACTGTCATTTTGTTCGTTGTCTAGTACGAACAAACGAAGCATCATGTTGGTGAGTGGATATTAACGGTGACATGACGGAATATAGGAGGAAGAGCAAAGACGTACCAGAGTGCCCGTCTTGTCAGAGCAAATAGTTGTAGCATTTCCCATGGTCTCACAAGCACGTAGCATACGGACGAGGTTGTTCTCCTTGAGGAGTCTCGTCGTAGCGAATGCCAGAGCGAGAGTTACGGCGAGCGGCAGACCTTCAGGCACAGCTACAACAACAATGGTGATGGCGACAATGAGAATGTCCATGAACGCAGAAGCCTTTTCGGCAAAGGTGCGTCGGTCTCCAGCTAGACCTTCCACAAACCGGAATAGGAGAACAAAGAACAATAGGGCGGCCGCCGTGCTGCCGAGCTTAGCAATGGCAAGGGCAAGACCCTCGAGCTTCTTCTGGAGGGGGTGTCTTCGACTTCATTGCGGACAGACATCATGATCTTGCCAAAAGAGCTGTGCACGCCGACGGAGGTGCAAACAAAGGTTCCCATGCCTGAAGAACATGTGTCAGTATCAAAAGCCTTGGTAAGAAAGACAGTACACGTGTGTTGGGAGTGTCGGGAGAGGAATAGCAAACCTTCCAGGACCTTGGCTCCAGAGATGATGAATGGGTCCAAGTCCTTGGTACCGTGTCCATCCTCGAGAGCTCTCATGACCTGGTCGCCTCCTGTCTTCTTCAAAGCATCAGACTCACCAGTGGCCGAGGACTCGTCGCACTTGACATCATGGCCTTGGATGAAGACGCCGTCGACGGGGACCAAGTCACCAGGCTCCAGGTGCAAGACATCACCGACGAGGATATCATGAACGTTGATCATCAAGGACTTTCCGGAACGAACGGCTTTAATCTCACGATCTTCCTTTTTGGCATTCAGCTTGACAAAAGCCCTTTCCTTTTGCCAGTCATTGAGAGATCCAACAGTCGTCACGACAACAATGGCAACGCAAATGGCAACACCCTCGACCCAGTCGACTGATGGAGGAGCACCGGTTCCCTTCTTCACGCTAAAGGTCTCGTAAAGACCTAGGGTGAGGGAAACAACAGCCGCAACGGTCAGCAAGACGAGGACTTTGTCATTGTAGGCGTTCCACACGAATTTCCAGAGAGGAATGGGCTTCTTGTCCGGGAGGAGATTGCGTTTGTACACGCGTGCACGGTCAGCAAAAGACTCCGAGGATGTGTCCCTGTTCAGTGTGACGTTCTTATCGTAAGCAATGTCCAGGGATGACGAGTAGACCGCCTGGTCAAAGGAGACCGTTTGCGATACTGAGGTCTCGTCTATATTCAGACCAGCGGCAGTGTCTGTCTGCAACCCCTTCGCAATGCCTCGGAGTCCACCGAGCGCCTGAAAGACAACCAGTGATTTCGGATTGAGCAACTTGTTGAGCTGGCCTGGTGAAAAAGCAAATGGGTTCTCTTCCACGCGGAAATCATCTTCAGTACCGGGATCTGGGCGCAACGCCGTGGCCAGGTCATCGCTGAAGCTGGCCGCTCGGCTCGTTGCCGCAGGCGTCAGAAAGGGATTGGAGGTGGCGGGCGATAGGCTGCTGTTCGCCATGACTGTTGTTCTTGTTCTTGTTCTGGTTTATATTGGCTGAATCGTTAAGATTTGTATGACCGTATATCGACTCGAACACTGACTAAGGTGCGAGAGAGGCGCCGGGTTGAGAGCAATAATGTGATGAAGAAATGTGCGTCTGATGTGATGATGAACATAGATCTGTAAGCGCAGTGGTGCAAAGTGTTCGTTTCTCATGGGATGGGAAGAATGAAGAAGCACCATTAAAAGGAAAACGAGAAAAATGCAGAGGATTTTTTCATGCAAGTAAGTTAAGCTTATCAACCAAGGCCCAGCCCCAGAGCATAGAAGGCAAAAAGGATGTCGTCGGCGTCGATGGCGCAGAACGAGGCTGAGCCAGTCGACAGAGCAACTCCTCCTCTATTCTTTTCGTGACGAAGCCGAGGATTTCCTGGTGGCGCTGTCCGGCAAGCAAGTGACAAAACATGCTGTCATCCGGGGCAAAAAGACGCGGAGAGAAAATCAAGTTGCACCACAGCTGCGACAAACCGCAACTGCTATTGCCGCCCGTCGGTCCGTAATTTGTTTGTCCACTTTGGGGCCCAGCGAGGCGCAGCAGCGCGAAGATGGGGGAAAAAAGGAGAGACACAGAGGGTATCTGGAGCTGGAGTGGTGGTTGGGTTTTGCCAGGACGTCGTCGTCGGTGCAGCCTCGTGTAGTATATACAACGTAGGCAGGGCCCGAAAGCCAAGACGTCTTGCCTGATCGGGAAGGTTCGCGGCCTGTCAGCCTGTCAACTGTCAACACCTGCAGGACAAAGTGTAACGGACTGTTCACCACCGCACCAGAAGTGCATGGAACCCGCCAAGGAGACTTCACCAGCTGCAGCCATTAAGCCAACTAACCTCTCGAGAATTTAAGCTCATTTTGGTGGCGTCGCTGAGGGGTGGGCACCGCCCAAAGCCGTAGGGCTCCAGATGTAGCAAGCACTTTTGCGAGGCATATTCTCTGCAGACAGACGGCCTCGTCTATGGCAAACCCCTGGATGGCATCATGCCATGCGATTTGAGAGACTATCCACTCGAGTCACTGGGGAATGAGTTTTTCTCATGGTAAGATGGATCTAAAATCAATCGAAATGCCTTGTCTGTCTCGTCGCTGCCCTGAGCCTCGGAAATTGGACTACAATGGTCAACAGTCAACTCAACACTGGAAGAACTTGATTGTGGCTGTGAGAAAGGGGTGCAAATTTCCTGGCATTGACAGCCCGGTTTTGAACCACGAAGAAAGGAGAAGGAAGGTGAGAAACCAAGTCGCGAATAAGTACAGATCATCTCTATAGGGTAATCGAGTCATCGAGACAAACGAGGGGAAAACAGGATTCTCAGACGAGACTTTTGGCCTGGCCGGCATATCAGGAAAAGCAGCGAGACACACTCCAGATAAATAATCGTGTTGACCTTCACCTTCCAGGCCGGCTGCTTCTTTGGCTCGCTGTTGGACCTTGCCGGTTGCCGATCGGGTCGGAAGCAAAAGAGCCATCTTTGTAGCTGCTCTCGTCCTCATCGTCGGCGGTGTCCTTGATGACGGCGAGCCACGGTGAGAGTGCCATGCCCATTGCGGGCGACAAGAAGCACGTCGTGGAGCAAGTGGAGCGGGTTTGACGGCGAGTTCCACCAAGATTAGCGAGAGCCGAGCCGTGGAAACTCGATATGCGCTAGGGTCGGAGGAGTCGTGTTCCGGTGGGGGTTTGCCCCCTTTTCCTTTTTTTCCATTCATAAAATGCCTGGCTGTAGCGGGAGGCACGCCTCCAGGCTGCTGGTCGGCGTATGACGGGTAGACTGCTGATTGAGATAATCCGGCCCTCAGCACAATGTTACTGATAATAGAAATGAAATAAAATGTCGGACCGTCGTGCACTGAGCGGTGGTGTTGTCAACAGCTAGGCTAAACGGCCAAAAACGGAGTACGCACCCCTGCGATACACGAACATATAATATGTTCAACGACGGGTGTCTCATACTTGCACTGGCAGAACTGGACTAGCTCGGGGCCACCATGACACAGAATGCGAGAATGGTGCACGCAGGATGATTATTGTTTCAATCATGTACATGAAAGACAAAAGGTTCCCTCTAAATTAGCGTCGAGAAGAAGCAAAAGAAAAACTACGTTGTGTAGCGGCCAATGTCTGAACCAGGGTTCCAGCCACCGGTAAATCCATCCCGTGCCCGGACTTCGGTGCCATCACCAAGGCGAAGAGCGACGCTGGTGTCCTTGGCACATAGCCCGTACGCCTGCAGGTTCTTGGGGGTCTCTGCAATATAATGCATGTATTCTATGCGAAGAGAAAGATTGTCAGCAAAAGGAAAAGACACTCAAGCTGGTAAGTTTACGACAGAGGGAGGGGGGCCTACTTTGGCACTGGTACGCTCCCGAGCACTTTTGGTATTCTGGGCCACTGAAAAAGGCCCAAGATGCAGACCCGTAGTAGATGATGTCGGAGCCGCCCTGGATGTAATTGGCAAGACCCATGCGACATCGCTTGTCACCACGACCGCACCATGAGAAGTCTGGGTCTCCCCAGCCCTCGACATTGGCTGTCCAGGGCGCGGGCGGGAACTGTCTCGCGTTGTCCCCTTGGTCGTAGTTGGTCTCACTCTGGAGGAGGGTGACGACGACGTTGCTCGCGGAACGGAGGTTGAGCTGGTAGAGCCACCAGTGTTCGCTGCCTAGGGCGTGCAGCCATGTGCCCTTTGTGGACTCGACGAGTGCGCCGCCCTTGGCTGCGATGCTGGAGCCGCCGTCAAATCCCTCTGCGATGTGGTCGGCGACCCAGTTCCAGACGTTCTCGACGTAGGCGGATGAGTCTTTGGCGAAGTGGAGGCCAAGGAAGGCGCCCTTGCATTGGGTGCTGGCGTCCTTGCATGAGTCTGTCAGGGCGGGAGCGCCAAGGGTCCCGCCCACCGTCATGACCGAGTTCCAGAGCGCAACGTCGCCGGGCTTGCTGCCAGCGGCCTGGAACTGGACGATAATGGCGCCGGGGAGGACGTCGGCGACGGTGAAGCGCATGTCCTGGATCTGGGCGGTGCCCACGTCACCCGGCTTGCCGACTTGCACAACGGGCTCGGGCTTGGAGCCATCTTTGAAGAACTTGCCTGCGCCGGAGATGGTGGACCAAGCTTCGCCGACAATGCGAGATCCGATGGGTATAAGAAGAGTAGACTCGACGCGGTAGTCTCCGAAGGGGAAGTATGCAATCTTCTTGTTGTCCGCAGCAAACTGGAGCACCTTGTTAAGGGAAGCGGCCTCGTCTGACTGACCATCGCCCCTGATGTCGTGACCACCGTTCTGGTTTGAGTCCTTGACGTTGATGAAGTTAGCAACCGGGTTGTCTGCGTATGTCGGGGCAGCCAGCACGGGGATGCGGCCTCCTGGCGCGGCCGCTTCCGATCGAGGCTCGGCGGAGTGGGTTGAGCCGTAGATGGGATCACGGCCGACCGTGTTGCCGAATGAGAAGTTCTTGACGTGTTTGGACGAGCCGAGGGCCGTACCGCTCGGCAGTTGCACAATGTCAGAGTCAGTATCCTTGGTCAAGTTGTCAATGACGACGGATGGGTACACGGATGAATGAATTGTCACGCCCGAGTTGATGGACTTGGCGTCGATGACGCCGATAAAGGGGCTTCCGCCCGTGTTCTTAACCGCCGTTCCCACCGTATCAAATGTCGGCGCCAACAGACTGACGGTGTTGCCGCCGGCGATGAGGATGCCGACTGTATTTTGGAAGAAGTAAATACTCTTGTAGAGCGCTTGCTGATGGCCATTGTGCCAAATGCCGTTCTGTATACATGGGTGGTCAGCGAGTCAAGTTCATGAAGAAATAAAATCATAGCTAGGAGGAAACGCGAACCAGTCCCCTTTCGACGCGCACATCAGCTAGTCCGAGTGTTGAGCCACATCCGAGCTTGATGCCAGTGTGGCCCTTGCCGTCGCACGAGGAAGGCATGCGGATCTTTAGATTCTGAAGATGGGCCACTTGGGCTACGCCCCAGTACAGGGCTGTAAAGTTTTGGCCTACCGTGACATGTCAGCAGAGAGGCTCTGATGGATTTGTTGCCTTCATGATACGCAGTAACGCGCATAGGCGCATAGGGACACCTCACCTCCGTCGACAGAAGTGGTATCGAGAATCAAGTTCTTCAAGCCCACAGCAAATGACAGCTCACCCTTTTCGCCCGTGGCAGGATCTTGACCTATATTGAGGGATATGTTAGGTTAGTGGCCTGTTCGCGATATTTTTGAAAGAGTCTTGACTCCTGACCGTTGATGAGAGTGTTGCCGTCGAAGCCAGCAGCTGGTTTCAACACCGGGGGTCGGTTGCATCGCCCATGAGGATCGTGTCTGTCCGCATATTGATAGTCTTGCAGATGGTGTATGTGCCCGATGGGAGGTATACGACCTGCAATACGAGTCAATCATTGCCCTCGTCATTCCCGACCGTGTGTAATGGATCTCATCTCCCACGTACTCGAGGTTGGGATGCAAACCACTCTTTCTGTCGATGTCCATTACCAGCCGAGTCAATGGCCTCCTGGATACTGCTACCATCGCCGGACTTGACAGCCTGAAATACGGAGTATGATGCGGCGTTCTCAACATAGGGAGCATATCCCCGGGGTGCGCCAGAATGGTCCATCTGGGCGTACCAGAAACCACTTGCGCTGGCTTCCACGCTGCTCTGTCCGAGTGGCGAGGCCGAGACAGAGGCCGAGGCCGAGGCCAAGACGGCGATTGCGCTCCCCAATAGCGTGAGCATCATGAGAAAGTACGGGCTCTGTCGTGGAAGAGCAATGCGCAAGTGAGGAGAGGAAAGGTGACGCGCTAAACCTTTCTGGAAACGAACTTTCGAGATCCAATGCAAAAAGTCTGGTGGATGTGACTCAACAAGCGGGCGGGCTGGAATGGATTCGCTCACGCGCGGGACCCTCAGGCACAGCCTTCGCATTGGTGCGAGAATAAATGCTTGTCGCCCCAATGCCTGTGTCTGCCCTCCCATCCCGAGCCAAAGTCAAAGAGACAGACATTTGCCAGTGTGTATTAGTGTCGAGGTAGGGGTCGGTGTAGATAATAGAAAACGTTCGATTTGATCAATCAGAGGTGCAGACGGCACCCGACTTTTGTACCTAAAAGGTACATAGTACGCTATAGTAATGACTAGTCTACGGAGGTACTTCTAATACATTGTCTCCACTATTATCTTATAGAGGGTTTAATCCTAGTTAATGCGCGGGCTACATCCACATATCTAGTGCTTTAAGGAGCTCTCCCTAACACACCCCCTAGCTAAGATATCTATTAAAGCTAGAGTTAATAAGCGTAGGAAGAGATTATAATAAATTCCTAGTATTATAATTACATAGGAATCTCCTATAAGCTAATCTAGTAATAGAAATCCCTATATATTTAGCTTAATAGAGGCTTTATAAAGCTATTTATAGGCATCTTAGAGGTCTTTAACTAATTTACCTTAATATTACCTAGGGCATATTACTCTTAAATCTATATTTAATTTATATTAAGATACTTAAGGCTAGTTTAAAGCCTTCCTTCCTTATACTCTATAATATAGATTATCTATTTATTATTATACTAGATAATTAATAGTAATAGTATATAGACCTTAATATTATAAAGTAGCCTTCTAAGAGATATACGCTTTTTTACACTATAATTTAAGGTAAAGAGCTCTACTTCTATGCTTAAGGTTATTATATAATATTACCTACTAGACTTCTAATTAATTATAGTGCTATATATAATAAAGACATAACCTTATATTAATTTATATATATTAGGGTTATTACTAAGGGAAGCATTAGTACTAGAAAATAATATATTAAAGCTATTTACTCCTAAGTATTAGATATATAGCTTCTTTGTGTTCTAGGCATATAAAATCGCTCCTTTTGTAAACTTAATATGCTTTACTAAAGGGTTTATTATAAAAGAGGTAAGTTTTAATGCTATAAAGGCTACGTTAGGCCTTCTAATAATATATAGATACACTAAAGAGCTAATAACTACTCTATAGTAATTAATCTCTTTATTAGTAGCTTTGCTAGTATTAGTAAGAATTATAGCTATAGGGAGAGGAGTAGAGATTAAGCTCTTTAAATTACTATTAATAATATTAGGGATAAATTTCTAAGTAATCTTTTAAATATATAATTCCTATAATAACTATATCTCTTTAGTATTATAATTCCTAATAATTTTAATGCCTAGGAATTACTTTAGGTTGCCTTAGTCTTTAATGTCTAGACTATTTATTAATTATTTATAAAGCTCTTTAAATTCTACTTTAAATCCATTAGGATACATTACTATAATATTATCTATATAGAAAAATAGGATAAAACTGTCTTTTATAAAGATATATAGGTCTTCTTTTCCTTAGATAAAGCCTATCTTTAATAGGAATTACATTAGATATAGGAACCATTATTAAGAAGCTTCTCTTAGTCTATATAATACTTATATTATCTTCTAGAGATAATCTCTTATATTTATACCTTCTAGAGGTTTGTAAAAGATAGGTTATTTAAGTTCTATATATAGGAAGGCATTCTAAACGTTATATTAATAAGTATTAAGATTATTAGCGTAATAGACTGTAAGTAGTATACGTAGAGATTATAAAGTAAGCGTAGCTATATAATTATTAAGGTTATCTTTTAGTTATTAATTGCCTTATATAACTATTCTAGCTTTAAACTCTATAACTATACCTTTCTTATTAGTTTTATATTTAAAAACCTAGCTAAGGTTAATAATCTCCTTATAGTATTCTAGATTAAATAATTTATCTAGTATATTCTCCTAGTAGTTTAAGGATAGAAGCTTTAAAAGCTTCTTTATAATTACTTTCTTCTAGTGGTTATAATAGGCTAAGGCTATAGCTTAATAATAGTAGGTAGGTTCTAGGGGCATATCTTTAATATATAAACTATATTAAGTGCCTTAGAATACTATTAAAAAGTAGAAGAAAACTATGCCTACCTAGCTTTCCTTAATTCCTTTCTTTAGCGTTTTCTAGTTATAATATTATCTAGATTAATGCTATTATTATAGGGATAATAATTCTCTACTACCTTACTACCTTTAGTAGTAATTTTACTAGTATCCACAGTAGTATCTGTGTGTTTAGATATTACTTTACACATAAATTTATTAATTTTATAAAATAGCACATTATTACCTAGTATCTAAATCTCTATATTCTCTATAGTAACTAGCGCCTTATAAGAAGAGTTAGGAGGGGTTAAAAGTATACTAATATAGTTACCTTCTTACCCTAATACTTAAGGTAGTGTTTCTGCTTTAAACTGCTTATTTTCCTATTCTATAGTTAATAGCTAAAAGGCTTAATTATCCTCTTTAAGTTCTATTCTAATAAGGTCTTAGCTAATTTCTTCTTTAATATCTTTAGCCTTAAGCTCTTTAAGTAGTGTAATTATTAATATCTTCTCCTTTTAAGCTAATTCTAGCTCTTCTTCTAGTTTAAAGAAGGAGTTCTTATTAAATTAAACACACGCTAATATAATAACCTTCTAATTACATAACATAGGCACCTAGATAATATACTAAGATTTGCCTCTATAACTAACAAGGTAACCAATATAAGCTTTCTACTCTAATTAAGGGATTATATTATATAATTTAACATACTCTAGAGCCTTTATTATTATTAGAAACGCTTTATATCTATAAGCGTAAAGATAAGTAATTAAGGGTTTTTAGATCTCTACTATCTGTAAATAGGTAGGGACAGTTTTCCTAGCCTAATTCCACTAAAGTTTGTATAGTATAATCTAATTTCTATAATGCTTAAAAGGTATTTAATTTAGGAGATAAACTATAGTATTAAATACCTTATTATTAAGTTCTAATAGAAAGTAAGCCTTAAGGCTTAATATATAAGCTTTCTACTTAACCACCCCCTAGATCTCTCTGCCTTACTATTCTAACTAGGTGTTAAGGGAGCTAAATTATAGACTATAATACTAGCAAAGGCTATCTTATCTTTTATATTCTCTATAAAGAGGGCTTTTTTAATATTACTATGCAAAAATTATAGTTAAATGCTAAATTAAGTGCTTAGAAAGCCTATTATTATATAGAAGCTATTATAAATACTATCTTTAGTCTTAAATAAGTAAAAGAAACACATTAAGGTTATAAGGCATATAAATATATACTAATACCTATCACTATTCTAATAAGGAGAGTTATAGTAATCTAGATTAACTAATAACCTATAACCTAGTCCTTAAGGAAGTCCTTTAGGTATAACCTATAATCTCTATTACTTAGCTTTGCCTATAGCATATATCTTATATTATATAAGCTTAGGTCTAATTAATTTAATGCCTAAAGTTATGTTTATAAGTTCTATAAAAGCCTTTATACCTAGATAACTATATTATTAATACTAAAGTTCTATATCTCCCTTTATAGGTAGCTTTAGTAGTTAGCTTATTATAGCGTAAGCTTCTCTTAGATTATCTAATAGCCTTAATAATACATAAAGCTTATTAATATTATAAATTTTCGCCATAGGATAGTTCCCTTTATAGAGAAATCCCTTCTTCTAATTCTAATAGATCCCTGCTTTTATTAGGATTATCGCTAATACTAGATTAACATGGAATTTAGGAATAAATAGTGCGGTCTCTAATATAATTATCCTTATGCTTTATAATACAGGGTCTGTAATAGATATATATATAGGACCTTAACCTAAAGCTATATATATTATACCTCTAGCCCTAACTTCTATTATAATAGTCTTATTAAATTTAGATTAATTAAACTAGTATATATTATTAAAGATATAAATATTTACTCTAGAGTTATATAGGACTATATTCCGCCTTAATTCTATGCTTTCTATAGTATTAGTAGTTAAATTTGTAACTTCCTTTAACTATTAACCTTGCTTAGAGTGTATAAATAATAATACATTTATAGTCTTATTGCCTAGGGTAACTATAATTAAGTTATTAGTTAGATTCTATAAAGGTATAAAGATATTGCTACTCTTCTTCTCTAGTTTCTAACTTATTACCTTAGACTTTTCTTGCGGATTCTCCTTTAGATACGTTTTAATATTATCTTTAGAGTTCTTCCTAACTTCCTAGTCCTTTAGAGCAGCCTCTAGCTTATATATAGCCTTAAATAAATTATATAATTCCTACCACTTTAAGGCTTCTTTAGTATAATACCTAGAGTAAGGGTATCTTATTCTTTCTAATTTACTTTAACTATTTAATCTTTTAATAGTAAGGGTATTAGCTAACTTTAATACGCTCTATAGAGCTTTATAATCTCTTTTAAACTTAGTAACTACCTTAAGGAATTTATAATTCTCTTCTTTATTAAGTAGATTATTCCACTTCTTCTAGAATAATTTAAATTTACTTTAAAGAGGTATAATAAACTTATATAGTATTATCTCCTTAGTCTATTAAGTCTTAAGATCTTAATAATTCCTCTATAATACCTCTATTATTATAGCCTACTTATACTAATTATAGGTACCTTTAGCTTATAAATAATTATTAAGGCATATTTCTATAAGAATAAGTATCTTCTTTATATTTAGCTTATACTAATCCTAAAGAAGCTTAAGAATCCTTTAAGTATAATATTAAACTAACTCTCTATCCTTAACTTTAGTATTAAAGTTAAGAGAATCTTATATATTCTTTAATAGAGTCTTATAGATATATTCCCTAATCTTTAGCATCTACTTTAATAGGGCTATATACTTTATAAGGTTAAATTATAATTCTTTATATTAAAAATTAAATTAATCCTTTATATCTTTATAAGCAATTCTCTAATTCTTAAGGGTATTAGGGTTATCTAGTAAGACCTCTAGTCTCTAACCCCTCTGCGGGTACATAGGCATTATAGGTTCTTTAAGCAATTTATCCTTATTAGGATTAATATACTCCTAAATACTATAGGATTCCGCGTAATTCTTAATTTACATATACTATTTAATCTAGTCCTTCTCTAATAATAATACTATATTTAGAGTTTCTTTAGATATTATAAAGGAGGAACGTACTAGTTAATTAGAGCGTAGGATAAGTGTTTTAACTAATTAGATTAACAAAGGGCAATTATCTCTTAATAATTAGCAAGCGTTAATTAATAATATCCAACGGAGCTTATATCTTCAATAATAATCAAAAAAAAAAAAAAGGGCAATAGAAGCCTCCCGGGCTTATAACTATCGAGGTAGGGGTCGGTGTAGATAATAGAAAACGTTTAATTTAATTAATCAGAGGTGCAGATGGCACCTGACTTTTATACCTAAAAGGTACACAGTGCGCTATAGTAATGACTAGTCTACGGAGGTACTTCTGATACATTGTCTCCACCGTTGTCTCACAGAGGGTTTGATCCTAGTCAATGCGCGGGCTGCATCCACACATCTAGTGCTTCAAGGAGCTCTCCCTGACAATTAGATTTGCTTCTCGCGCCAGCGCCATCCACAGACGCGTGTCATTGTGTCAGGGAGAGCTCCTTAAATCATTAGATGTGTGGATGTAACCCGCGCATTAACTAGGATAAAACCCTCTGTGAGATAATAGTGGAGACAATGTATTAGAAGTACCTCTGTAGACTAGTTATTACTATAGCACACTATATACCTTTTAGGTATAAAAGTTAGGTGCTATCTATACCTCTAATTAATTAAATTAAATATTTCTTTTTATTTATATTAATCCCTACCTAATAGTTATAAGCCTAGGAGGCTTCTATTACCCTTGTTATTAATTATTATTAAAGATATAAGCTTTATTAGATATTATTAATTAATACTTACTACTATTAAGAGATAATTACCCTTTATTATTATAATTAGTTAAAATACTTAACTAATACTTGAATTAACTAGTATATTCCCCTTTATAATATCTAAAGAAACTGTTGATTCCTCCGGATCTTCATCGGCTTAACCGTGGCCAAAGACCGGACCAAATGTGAATCCGGTGGGTCACCAAATGGATGCACGCAACGCGATTAGCTACATCCTTTGCCACCCCTTTTTGCCCCACTTACGGGTTTCACCCACTTTTCTTCCTAGCTAGATTTCCCTCTCTTCTCTCTTTCCTAGATTATCATTAACTTCAATAAGACCGAATTATCGTATCATTTACCTGCGCAGGCACCTTAGTGTAACTAACACTGATCAGTGGTTGACTTTATAACCATAGATAAGTTAGGTATTATAAGAAGAGACATTTCTGTAGACGCCCTAGCCACTTACCCGTTATTTGGACTTTTAGGTAGAGAGGCATAACTACAGAGTGTGCTAAAGGAAGAGACTTAAATTCTAGCTACGGACTTATTAGGCTTCTAAGGGATTAACTTCTTCTATTATTATCTACATCTTTAATAGAGAGATTAATCCTACGTCTATTACAAGAAAAATAACTAAATAACCGAATCTATTGCCATAAGGCATTTATTTCAAACCCGACGTTAAATAACCTTAGCTAAGCTAGCTAACTCACCCATAACCTACCACTATATAACCTCTCCTTCTAACATATCTCTAACCTCTCTCTACAAGCATCTACCGCTTGTTTCTTGCCCTAATTCCTTTGGTACTATTTGCCCTATACTTATTAGCTAGGTGGTCCTTCTGCTACGTATAGTTAAAGGAATTGCCTCTAGGCGGTCTTTCCCTGTTTTTTATAAGAAAAAGGGAACGCTGCTTCCCGTCCTTTCTATTATTACTTCTATTGCTTCTATTAACTTATTGCTTCTATTGCTTTTATTATTCCTGTTTTTTTGTTATTCCTTTTGCTACTTACGTTGCTTTTCCTACTGTTTTTCCTGTTTTTTCTATTACACACGTGATATCCGGACACCGGGGATTACGCGTGGAGTTTCGGATTCGGAGACGGCTAAATACATAAGCTTAATTAAGAGTAATTAATAATAACTTAACAACGATTCTTTATAGCTTATATAGTTACAAAGTGAAGTTAGAACCACTTTCGTAACACTATAAGTTAAGACTCCGGACCGTTAATAAGATAGAAAGCCTGAACTACCGCAGAAGCTAGACCGTTACCTGCCCTGTCACTAGTAAGAGAAGAATTCCCATAAATTGCTAGTAATAGTAAGATTCCTTAGTTCGTAATGGTTACCCTTAAGAGACCCTTAAAGGGCGAAGTGCCACTATGCCTATAACCGCTTACCCATGCCCTTATAAGAGATTAGGAAGAGCTAATTAAGTTAAATCCTTATACCACTACACTGTCTAAGCTTAATAATTATATCGTGAGGTTTATTAACCTTAGTGAGCATTAAGGCTAGAGGGATAATAACCTCTAGGAATTATTCTAAGAGGACTTTAAAGACTAGACCTAAGACACCTTTAAGAAAGCTAATAGAGATATTGTCCAAGAATTGCGAAACTCTCTACAAGACTATAGTGTTCTTATTAGATAAGGCTAAGGATTGCATATTATAGCATTACTAGAAGAAGTAATCCGTTAAGAATCCAGATTATTATAGCTATAAGAGAGGCCACGATCTTCTAAACCTCTGGAACCTTAACCCTAGCCTCCCTAATTACCTACCCTAGAAGCCCACTTCCCTTAACCCTAAGAACCCCTTAAACCTCTATAAGAGCCTATATAATAATCTTAATCACACTAATCGCTTTACCCTAAGGACCATTATTCACAATAAATTATGCCTCCTATACAGCAATTCCCTTCTAAAGATTAGATTACGAAGAAGATCTTAGAACTTATGAAGATATATAAAGATAGTAACCGCTATAGCGGGAAGCTATATGATTTTCTTATACCTAAGATTACGCTCTTTAAGAATAAGTGTAATAGGATTAACCTCCCTTAAACGCATTATTAGAAGGCTTTCCCTATTATATTAATAGGTAATACTAAGCAATATTACCTTAATTACCTCTTTAGGAATAACCTTTCCTATTAAGATATAATTGCTTAAATCTATTAACGCTTTAAGACAGAAAGTAACTAATAGTTCTACCGCCGCGAATAGAGTAGCATAACGCTAAATAACACGATTATAAAGAACCCTAATAAAAGCAAACTTAAATGCCTTAAGATTACGCTAGCTACCCTTAAGAAGATCTATAGAGGTCTATACCCTTCTAACACGGTTAATACTAAGCTCTATAAGTAAACATTAAATGCTATAGCTAGTGTACCTAAATATTAGATAGTGGAATATATACACTCCCTAGGCTTTAAGAGTCTTACCAGAGATCTCTATAAGGCAATTATAATCACGGAATTAAATAAGAGGACTACCTAGTACCACTAGTATAAAGAAGGAAACTCTTTAGAGGCTATGTTTACTAATTATTAGTATAGATAATAACCCTATAGTGGAGGAAGCTATTATAGGAGAAGCCCTAAGCATAGCTCTAAACACTGCTTTATATGCGGTAAGAATAGTTGCTAGTCTTTTAACCACCCTACTAAAGAACACTAGAAAGAAAGAGACTGCTGGTTTGCTAGTAAGACCTATTACACACCCCCTTTAGAGAAGAGATTCTAGGCATTCCTTACCTCCTATAAAGGGCCAGATAATAATAAGCCTAATAAGGGCCCTAACCAGGAGTGGGAGCCATATCTTGCGGCCTATATAAAGGCCTAAGAAGATAATAATAATAATGCAGAAGAACCACTATTAATAGCACATTTAAGCATTATATAATTCTTCTGCTTAGGACTATAGACTAAACATAACCTTATTAATGCTAATATTCTTGCCACCCTTAATAATTAAGCCTTTTAATATGCTTTCCTTAAGCAAGAGCCCTATAAACTATAAGAAGCCAATAAGGGTTTAACATGCTATATCTCTAAAGAACGCTATTCTAAAGAGGTCTTTAGAGGTATTATGCCTAATACCAGCGCGGCAGGCAAGTTAACTGTAGGGAAGGCATAAGTGAAAGCTCTGTTAAGATTAATGCCTTTATTAAAGGTAATCCCCTGCGAGCCATAAATCGTTTAATTCGGTGCCGGATTAGCAATTACAAGCGGCATTCTTCATGTGCCTACAGAGCTTAGCGAGCTTGAATTCCACATTGTTAACATAGCTACACCTTTCCTCTTTTCTATTACTAACATAGATAAGATGCAAGTGAAGATTAATAACCTTGTGAACGTTCTTATTTAAGGCAATAAGACTATACCTATAGTATAATAATAGGGTTATCCTTAGTAGTTACTAGAGGCAAAAGAAATGGTTGCCTTCTACCTCTTAGAGGGAGAGATCCGTTAATTACACTATTGCTTTGGTTATCCTTCCGTTTAACGGCTTATAAAGATCCTCTAATAAGCTAGTTATGACGTTAAACGCCAGGCAATTAAGAAGTTGACCGAAGTATGCTATCATTGCTAAATAAATAGAAAAGCTCCTGGCTAATTTAAATTCACTATTAAAGATAACTATAACTTTAACTATAAGATTATTGTTAATATTATGTAGATTAATAACTAACTAGTCCTTTATGTTATTAATTTAGCAACTTTATTTTAAGCAGCCTAATTCCTTAATCCTAAGAAGTAAAAGGCCTAAGATATCTAGGACACTATTAGAGAGTGCTAGATTAATACTTATCTTAGACCCCTAGATTAGATTGTTTATAATGCTAGTAATAACTTTGCTTCCGCTGAATTTAAGTATTATGCCTGATTAATATTAATTAAGATTAATAAGATGCTAATCAAAGCCTATAATAGTATTAGAAAGGTTAAGCGATACCACGGACCTTTACGTTAGGCTTACGAGATTATCACGGATTTAATTAGCGCGGAGATCACACTGGAGCAACGTCTCTAAATAGCTATTAAAGCTATTAATAACTTAGCAGGCCCTAATAGTCAAGTGCTAACCCTACTAGTCTTTAGAGCCTACCTATAGATAATAGATAAGTTACCACTAAGCGTCTCTATTATTTAATGTGCTAAGGCAATTCGGAAGGCCACTAATAAGGTCCGCCGTTACCTAGCCTCGCGGCAGGTTCGCGATGCCCTTAACACCTAGAATGGCCCTAATATAGCGCCTATACATTAGCTGCCTTTATAGGCTAACGTACGTATATAGAGAGAAAAGGGTAGCTAGTATAGCCCTTATAAGCTAATTACTACTAATAGAGAGACCTATATAGTTAAGATGCCCTATAGCCTAGCGAAGTTCCGCTCTATAGTGGTAAAGCCTTACCACAAAGACCTATGTATTATAGAGGGGCTAGGACCTTAGGAGATAAAACCCTAAGGGGGAGGGGTAACTACACTAGTAATTACTAGTGCTAGGGAAGATTCCCCTACCGCTATAAAGGTAGGGGTAGGAGCGGAAGAAGAAGCAGAGCCGCTAGTACTAGTAAAGAGGAAGTAAGGAAGGCTAAGGAAGGCCCTTATAGTCTAATTTAATATTAGCTAGGGCATAGAGGAGCCCGCAGAGGCTAATAAAGCTAAAGGCAGGCCCGCAGAAGCTCGCAAGGCCTAGGCGGCCCCTACAGGAGGCTATAAGGCTAATAGTCTTATAATAACTATAGCAAAGCCTATTAGAGCCAGGACTTATAATCCTAAGGAAGCAATTAAGCCTATGGAACTCCTTATACTTATTAACAAAGACTAGGAATAAGCCTTTATTAAAGAGATTATAGCTAGGGAAGTGCTAAACATAGCATTCCTTATAGTAAAGGAAGAGGCTAATTAGAACCTTACTCTTTAACTCCGCTAAGAAGGAAAGATTATAACTCTAGGCAGGCCTTTTAAGCAATCTAACCAGACTAAGCTTAATGCCCTATAGGCTTATAATGTGTTTAGATTTGTTAAGTTTAACCTAGTAAAGCACGGAGGCAATAGAGTCTTTAATTCTTATATAGTTAGAGAGATTAAAGGCAAGGGAACGGACTTACTGTATAAGAAGTCTTGTCTTATTATGCAAGGTTATAATAATAAAGGAAAGGAATTCATCTTAACGTAATCACCGATAATATAGCGAGCAAGTTAATGGCTAATTATAGCTATTGCCCTATTATTAAAGCGAAAAGGGATCTACCTTTAGATTCAGGATATCACGCAAGCATACGTGCAATCGCAAACGATGCTTAATAGATTAATTATTATGAGGCTACCCAAATAGATTGCACACCTCTTTCTAGAAGGCATAGTAATGGAGGTTATTAAGCCTCTTTATAGCAATATAGAAGCCGGAACCCACTAGTGGGCAATGTACTTCCGCCACTATAGGGATAATTTAAATATAATAACCTTCATATATAATCCCTGTCTATTAATCACAGCGCTAAGTAATAAGAACCTCTTTGGTATTGTTAGAATGCAAACAGATGACACGTTAGGCCTTGTTATGGACTGGCCCCTAGGCAACTGCTGTTGGGCGTCGATATGATATTAAGAAACTTAAGGAGGGAAGAGAGGAAGAGAGCTAGTCCATCCCCTTTATGCCCCTTATATCCCCTAGCTATCTTATATTAGCCTCCTTCCTAAACCCTTACTAGTTCCTATTAGCTACCTATCCTTCTAAGCTATGACTAATGCTTAGGTAAAGCCTAAGCCCTTTATATACCTCCCTACTCACCTATCCTAGCAATATCTCCTAAGAGTATAAATTATCCCCTATTCCCTTTAAAACCTTCTTACCCCCTCTCTACTCCCCTTAACTTAAATATGGTATGCCCTTGTGTTATGCACGTCCTAGTGTTAGGTTATAGGGTTGTCTCCACCTATTGCGGTTTGTTATTATTATGTGGCGTACGTAACGCGGCTTACGCGTAGCCCTACTAGCCCCTTATATTATTATAATAACCCCCTAACCCTACCCCTACTAGTTTATTACCTTACCTTTACTTTTATATTACGTATAAAAACATTTTACCTACCCTCCCTTTCCCCCTAACTTCCCTTTTTCTAACTTTACCTTCTATATATTATAATCCTATCTTAGATCCTTCCTACTCCCTTATTATACCTTAATTGCATCCTACATAAACGCTTATTAATATACTACGCCCTTATAATCCTCCTCCCTATAGCCCTACTATGCCTACTATGCCTCCTACCTATTCTATAGGCAAATATCTTATAGAAGGTAACTTAGATAATAAGCAGTATGCTACGCCTACCTTAGTTTTTTATCCCTATAGTCCCTATATAAAACAGGCCCTAACTATAGGTATTATAGACTATTACCTACCTAAGAGTAGTAAGTCCTACCCTCCTTATTAATATAATTACATTACCTATATCTAGCTAACTAGGTACCTATCTACTAACCCTTACCTCTATTATACCCTAAAAGATCTTAAAGCTAAAATCACTATAGGCTAGTATATTATAGAACCTAGTATTACTAAGTTAGTAACTATAAAGCAAAAATTACCTATTTTATCCTAGAAATACTAGTCCCTTATTACCTACTAGAACTCTCTCCTTAATTAGGCCTAGTTTAATCTAGTACCTATCTATTTAGCCCTTAGGCTATCCCCCTTAACTAATACTCTTACCTTAAATATAACTAGACTTAATATTATCCCCTTTATTAGTAGCAGTCCCTTAGCTAGTTATAGAATAAATAACTTACTATACTAAGTTACTAGCGCCCTATTTTAGTAAAACTAGTAGCTTATAAATAGTATAGTTACTATATAATAGGATTTCTATAAGTAGTCTACTACTATAATTAGCATACTCTTCCCTAGTTATTACTATATTAGTACTAAGACTAATCCTTAATATATTAAGCTATATAATAAATTACCTTTCTATTACTATTAGCATTAATCCTAGTGCTTTTCTAGTGTCCCCCTTACTAATCTATATTAAATATAGCTTGCCCTCCTTAATAAGACTAGTTACCCCTATACTAAGTCTAAATATCTTCCTATTGCCTCTAGTAATTATATAGGAACTAAGCCCCTACCTATATACTTCTATCTTCTACCCTCTAGGTAATATACCTCTCCTATTATTTAGCGTTAGGGATAGAGCTATAATAACCACTATATAGATATCTATTACCCCTAAGCTAGATATAGTTTATCCCCTTTTTAATATATTATCCCTATTAATAGGAGTAAAATAGAGTTTAATAGCGCCTCTAGTAAGATTAATAAGGATTTAGTGGCTAAAATAGCTATAGTAAGAGCATATCTTAGTTATGCTAAATAATTTATTATAGATAGTAGTATAAGTATACCCCTAGTCCTATATATAGTCTCTCTTAGTAAATAACTTTTGCTTAATTAACTTAGTCTATTATTATATTATATATTCCCCTATTCCTATTTAAAGTTATCTAGCGCCCCTATATTTACTATATTCTCTAGTAGTTCCTATATTAGTTATAAGTAACCTACCTATTTAACTAGTATATTACATTTATTGCCTCTACCTAGTGTATTCTAGGCTATAAGAATCTGCTTTATATAGTATTCCTTAATAAGTTTATTATTATCCTCTAATAATATCTATTCTAGATCTAGTCTAGAGTCTTAGAGCTTTTAACTTAGAAGAGGGTCTATTACTACTTACTCTATAAGATCTATATAGAAGACTAGGTAAATGCCTCTTAGTATATCTAATTAGACTATAAGTAGTATTAGAACTTTTATAATAGTGTATTTAGTAGTAACCTAATTAAGCTTCTATAAAGGGTAATTAGTTTTAATATTCCTAAGTAAGAGCTATACTTTATCCCTAACCTAGAAACATTCCGCTAGGCAATATAATACTAATATTATATCCTATTAATATTATTATATATATACTATTATAGCCTAAGCTAAATAAGTCCCCTCCTAGAGGTATTCTAGGAACTAAACTGCCCTTCTCTTAGAGGTTATAGTAGATAGTGCTAGGTCTAGCTATAACTAAATAGGTTCTAAATTATAGCTATATAGTAATCTATTAGGACTTACCCCTATAACTAAGGATATCCTATTATTAATTATAAGCTAATAAGTAGCTAAGTATTTAGGCTAATTATACTATAAGAAGGAGATAAATACATATAGTATTACTTACACCTCCTAATTTACCTATTCCATGCCGCTATCTATCTATAGGTAATATAATATAGAAAGAAGTTAGTTAATCCTAACTCTTAAGCATAATATTATCTAGAAGTTTCCTAACTAATCTAACCCTTAGTCTATAATAATTAACTAAGGAAAACCTTAAAATCTCTACTATACTATCTTAAACTATTCTACGCACTCCTTAGCTATAATAGAGGTTATTACCTCTAATTAAATAAACTTAGAAAGCCTATTAGTAATAACTATAAGGAACTAGGGCTATTCTAGGGATAATACTAGTAAGTTTATTATAAAGTTAATAGAGATTTATAACTAAAACTAGTTAGGGATTAGTAATAGTTTTAATAAGCCCTAATATTATTAATAACTTTTATAACTACTAAAGTAGTAGTAGTTATAGATAAACCTTATAATATCCTATAATATCCTATCCTAATAAAACTACCGCTATAAGATCTAAAATATTATATTATATCCTAGGTGCCTTACTACTAGTAAATTATAATATTATTAGATAAGCGTTATTATAAGAGGTTCCTAGGCTAGGACCTAGGTCTAGCCCTAAAACTAGAGCGCCCTATAGGCACTTAGTAAGTAATCTATAACCTATTCCCTTATTATTACTTCTAGTAGAAACTTCCTTGCCCCTTCTTAAATTGCCTAAAGCTAGATATAGTATATTAGATCTAATTAAACTACCTAATCCTATAAAGTCTATAAGTGCCTTATAGTAAAGAGAGCTTCCCTAGTAGGTAGTAGTGCTATATATAATAATAGTAGACTCTAGCTATAACCTACCCCTAACTCTAATAGTAACTATAAGAGTCCTAAGATAGTAATAGGCTATAGTATTTATCCTATTCTTATACTAGGTCCTAACCTATCCTAGTCCCTTTGTAAAAGAGTATCTAGGTAGTAAGCCTATGTGCTAGGCCTGTATTAGAGGTAAAAGTTAAATAAAGTAAGTATATCCGCCTACTAGGCCTACTATTCTAACATTAGCTAAGGTATTATAAAGTATTCTAAATTCTTATAATCTATATAGATTATAAATAGGTAGGACACTCCTTATAGTTTTACTAACTATGCCTTAAGATAAGAGATAATAGCTAGAAGCTCCTTATTATAAATAGTATAATTCCTCTATAAGGCTATAAGGCTTATAGAATAGTATATAATAGGATATAGGACATAATCCTAACCCTCCTATAAGAGGCACCCTCCTAGGGCTATCCCTAAATAATTTGCTTTAACTACTATTAGTTAGTCTAGGTCCTACTATGCTAGGACTAGGTATTTAATAAAAGCCTCTTTAAGCCTTTTAAAGGTAGTGCTTTCCTTAGCTCCCTATTAAAATAGGATATCCCTCTTAGTAAGGCGTATAAGTAGAGCAGCTAGCTCTAAAAAATCCTAGATAAAATTATAGTAAAAATTCACAAACCTAAGGAAACTATAAACCCCCTATAACTTTATAGGGGCTACCTATTCCCTAATAGCTATAACCTTTACAGGATTAGGGCAAATAAAGCGACCTACTATAATAATATAGCCTAGGTACTAGACCTCCTTTATAGCAAACATAGACTTATTAAGATCTAGGTAAAGGCCTGCTGCCCTTAATTAGCCTAATATTAGCTAAACCTTAGCTATATAGTCTTTCTTTAATCCCCCTAAATAGACTAAGATATTATCTAAATATACTATAATAAAATCCCCTAATGTATCCCCTAAGGACTTATTAATATAATATTAAAAGGTAGCTAGTGCTCCTACTAGGCTAAATAGGCAGACTAGCCATTTAAATAACCTAAACCTAGTTTAAAACGCTATTAAGTGCTCCTTATCTTTAGCTATCTATAGTTTATAGAATACTATATAGATATTAACCTTTATAAACTATTATACTTAGGAGAGTAAGTATAGCGTTTCCTTAATTAATAAGAGAGGGTAATAATCCTAGGCTATTATCTTATTAAGTGCATAGTAGTCTACGTAAAAACGCTAACCGCCTCTAGCCTTCTTAACTAGAAAAATAGGGGCTACTACTAATAAGGAGCTTACTTAAATCTATCCCTTATCTATTAAGTCTATAATCTAGCGTCTAATCTCTAAGAGTTAGTCCCTTAGTATATTATATAATAGACCCTATAGAAGTGCTAGTTTAGACCTATCTAGGTTCTTATATATATATATATAGTAATTAAGAGACCCCCTATAAGGAGGTAAGCTATCTGCTTTTACTTTATTAAATAGGTCCTTAAAGTCTACTAGTTTATCTAGTAATATTAAAGTATTAGGGTAGGTAGGTTTTAACTTTAGGGCAGTAACCTATAATACTATTATAATTTCCTTTAGACTTATAGTAATAAACCTTATAATTATATTCTTCTTATATTAGGCTTATTAGGCTTCTGCTATATATAAGGACCTAATAATTCCCTAAACTAGTTTGCTTATACTATATTCCGCTGCCTTAGAAACGCATAGACCCTTAGCTACCCTAATTACTAACTATTGCTTAGCTATATAAATAATAATATCTTACTATTCTAACTATAGCATCCTAAAGATCACATCTTAAGTAAGACCTAATATAATATATAGATATACTAACGATTCCTACCTATTAATATTAATCCTTATATATACTATATGCATAATTAAAGACATATCTTCCTAGGTATAGACCCCCTTCTTCTTATTTCTACTACTATATAGACCTACCTTTACTTTAGTAATTATATAAGCTCTAGGCCTAGTTATTATACTACTAATTTACTAATAGCGCTATAGTAATTACACTTACTATTAATTTAAATATTAAGGTATAAATATATATTAAAAAGTATAGAAACTAAGAATAGTAGTTAATCTATATAGTATTCTATATTTTCCTCTATATCTATACACTAGCTATACTTATCCTTATCTATAGGTAATAACTAGCCTCTACACCCCTATATAAGACTTTACTTAGGGGCTACTTATTTTCCTAGGGTTAAGTGTTAACCTCCTTATTAGCGCTCTCCTTATTTACCTTATATATATTAATAGTAACCTTTAGATAAGGTTAGCGGGTAGGAAGGAGGGTGTACTCTTAGATCTAGTGTTCTATTAAGCTATAATATAAGTAGCATTCCTTCTTATAATATCTTATTATTTTATCTATTATAACCTATTATACCCTTAGCCTCCTATTATTAGTCTTTTAAGGCTTCCCTTTCCTCTCTATATTAGCTTATTTGCTAGAGTAGGTTAATATAGCCTAGACTCTAGTTATTAGTATATTACTATCTTAGTTAGTTTATTAGGGTATAGGTTATACTAGTTAGGGTCTATGTTAGGTTTAATACTTATCCTCTAAGGCTAAGGCCTTAATATTAACTATAATGCTATAGTATTATAAGACTATAAGAGGGTAATCTATATAACTAATTCCTCTGCTAATACTAACCTCTCTTAGCTACTTATTAAGAGTATATTATAACTTTACTAGCTTAATATTACCTACCTACTATCCTCCCCCTACTATAGAGAGTTTCTATTTAAAGTAAATAAAGAATATAGTAAATAACTCCCTAGACCCTTACTTAATCTAGTTAAGTTCTATAAGGGCTATCTCCTATCTATAAGGGTTAGAGAATATACTCTCTAGGTAGCTAAGGAAGCTAATAAAGGAGTAGTTATATAAGTAACCTACCTTAAAGTATATAGCTATATAGGACTAGACCTTTAGTGCTAAGTTTTAATAGATAAATATCTATTAGTCCTTATTACCTCTAATAAAGTCCCTATTTACTTCTAACTTATATTATATAAGAAACCTCTATATAGTAAATATAGTCTTATTACTATTATATAGATTACCTATAGGGATTGGTTTTTAATGTAATTATTATATAGTAGGTAATGCAGTGGGGGTAGTATATTGCATAGAAGGGTATAGGTCTAATACTAGGGGTTAAATAGGGGCATTTACTAGGGGGCTAACTAGAATAGTGGTAGTAGGTTTATATAAACTTAGTATTATAAAGTCTTAATCTCTCTTACCTACTACTTAATTATAAGTTAAAGTGTGTTAATTTGCGCATTATAAGCTAATAGTAGCAATGTGGTATCTGTTAATAGGGTTCTTGTCCCTAGGTTTCCTTTAACCTATGGTTATAGTGTATCTATTATATTATCTTCTTCTATTATGTTAATTTGTTTGTTTATTTATAGTAGTGCTATTATTTTTAGTAGCCCTTTATTAAGGCTAAAGGAAGTTTCTTAAATATTATAGACTAGCCCCTAGGTAACTGCTATTAGGTATTAATATAATATTAAGAAACTTAAGGAGGGAAGAGAGGAAGAGAGCTAGTCTATCCCCCTTTATGCCCCTTATATCCCCTGGCTATCTTATGTTAGCCTCCTTCCTAAACCCTTGCTGGTTCCTGTTAGCCACCTGTCCTTCCAAGCTATGACTAATGCTTAGGCAAAGCCCAAGCCCTTTACAGGCCTAAGCAATAATGACTTCTTCTAAAAAGAAGAGAAAGAGCTCTAGAAGGCTAAATTCATAGCTAAAGAGAAATAATAACTAATAACCAGGAATCCCCTTATTTTTAATAGCTATATCTTAACCTAAAACGCTGATAATTTGCTAACCCTAACCTAAAAGGGCTAGAGTTAGAAGATTAAGGAAATTAATCCTTAATCTCCCACAGTAAAGCAAGATTACATAGAATAATAAGCCTAAGGGAGCTACATTATAACTATGTGCTAACCTAAAGCCTTATATAACCTATTAATTGTAGCTTAACACTAAGAACCCTCTGCTAATAATATCGCGCGACTTAATAAACGCCTTAAATAGCAGATTAAGAACTAATAGCAAGGGCTGCGATACATCCCTTAACCCTTAAAGAGGCGAAGCTCTTTGTGTTCGTAGATGGATCACTTACTAATAATAAGGATTTGAGCTTATAAATTAGATACATCATTGTAATTAGTAACGAGATAATGCAAGATAATAACACCTTTATCGTGAAAGGCAACATTATTACGTATAGCTTAATAAAAAGTAAGCGAGTTACACGCAGCGCGCTCGCTTCTAAATTATATAGCATAGTCTAAGGCACAGATATTACGTACACGATATCTATAACCCTTAATTAGATCATGGACTAATTAAAGATGCCCTAAATCCCTATAATCCTCTGTACTAACTCTTTTTCGCTATATAAATGCCTTGTTAAGCTAGGCATAATAAAGGAGAAGAGGCTAATGATTAATATTATAGCTCTTTATTAATCATACGAGAGGCGCGAGATCTATAAGGTCAGATAGATCAACAGCAGCGATAACCTGGCTAATGCGATAATAAAGGCATCACTAAACCAGGCTCTTTTAACCTTGATTAATTTGAACGAATTAATGATTTGTGTGGAAGGTTAGGTTAAGAGACCGTTAACTATGCAATAAAGAGAGCTTTAATGGAACTAAAGGGAGGGATCTATTATGATCGGGTTAATTAAATTAACCAATGCTGACCAAGCTAATTAGGGCTCCGGATTCCTATAAAGGGATCCACTTATATACACTGTGTGGCCTGAGTCGCGCGCCTAGAAACACACGCGTTCGCGATGATAGCATTAGGGGTCACAGGGATAATTATCACACTAAGGGATAATAATATTAGTTATATAAGCTAGGGATTAAATAGTCTATAAAGGGATCACTTCTAACTAGGCTTCTAGAGCTTATCACGCACGTTAGATATAGAGTTTTTATGCCTAGCTTTACTATGGCTTATTATTATATTTTAAGATAAGATAAATTAACAAGATTATTATTACCCACACTGATTTAACTATTAGGTTACTTCTAAGCTATTAGACTATTTAATCTAGATTATCTCTATCTTATAGAGATAATCTAGCCTTATAATAGGTTACTATAGTTAAGCTTCTTAACCCCTTTAATATGCGTAGACATTAAAGCTACCTATGCGTGTAGGCTAGCATTATATCTTTTAGGGTATTATTTTCTGCTTAATAAAACTAGTAGAGAAATAAGTTTTTAATCCCCTAGGACTATTTTGCTCTAGTTATTTCTTAGCCTTAGTTAAGATTAATTAGAAGTAATCCTTTAATACCTTTTAGCTATTACTAACCTAGACTATAAGAAAATCCCTTTATCTTATTTTCCCTATAATAAGCTATAAACTAAGAGTCTAGACCTAACTTATAAGATAGCTAGGGTATTAAAATAAAAGCAGCTAAACTAGCTAAATATAATAAGATAAGGAGGATTAGGCAGAAGGAAGCGTGTTACACGTATATATAGGCAGAAAAGCTAGCTAGCTTAGAAGGGTACTCTATAAACACTTGCTAAGTTATTAATCCCTTGCTAGTTACCTCTAAATATAAGTCTATAATATAGAAAACGTAGCTAAACGTTCTAAGCTAGTAGGACATATAGTCTAGTGTTTTAGGCTATTTAATCTTAGGGCCTATTATCTATTTTGCTATTATTTAGCTAATTATTAGGATCTTATAGTTAATTATAAAAAGCTATGTAATTATTCTAGTAGCCTTTACTTATAGTTTATTTATTATTACTAATACTACTTCTTTAAAAGTCTTCCTAAAGGAAGCACTAAATATTATAAAGATATTTATTTAAATATAAGTAGCTATCTCTCTCTAAGATTAATTAAAAGAATACTTATCCTACTCTATGCCTAGTTATATCCTAACTTATTCTTAATAAACTAGTAAAGCAAGATTAAGTAAGCTATTAACTAGTTAATAAGACCTTAGGGACACTCCTTTGCTAAGTACTCTAACTAATAGTTAGGGACTATCTAATCCTAAG
Source organism: Epichloe scottii (assembly GCA_021950295.1). Lineage (NCBI taxonomy): Eukaryota > Fungi > Ascomycota > Sordariomycetes > Hypocreales > Clavicipitaceae > Epichloe > Epichloe scottii. The sequence continues at coordinate 2,551,642 of CP083247.1, read as the reverse complement.
ATAGTAATTAGCCTAACCTAAACTAGGTTTAAAGACTACTTAGGAAAACCCTAATAATATTAGTAAGATACCTAAGGCTCTTAGAGGCCTTAATATAGAATCTTTTATAAAGCTTCTTAGAGAAATAATAGTATAGTAAACCTTATTAATTACTATATAAAATAGATATAATATTTAGTAGTTTACTAGTAAAAATATATCTAACTTTCTTAAGGACTTTAAAGTAAAGATAAAGGCAATAGGTATACCTAAGATAAACTAGTATAAGATACTTAAATAGGATATTAACCTAAAGCTTTAATAGGTAGTTAAGATACTAACTATATTATAAACCTAGAAGGAGTCTAAGGAGAAGATACTTCTCTAGTATAATACTACTAGTTAGGATTAAATAGAAAATGCTTATAAATAGCTTAAAGATCTTAATTTAATTTAACTAAAGTCTATTTAGAATACCTATTACTAGCTATAGAAGCATTAAGCTCTAATATCTATTATTAACCTAACTAGATAGAAAACCACTATAAGCTAATTAAACTATATCTATAAAGCACTCCTAGATTATTTAATCTTAAGCTTTATAAATTATAAAGGGCTTACCTATAAAGAAGTCCTTATTATAAAATATAAACCTCTCTAGATAGAGCTTAATATACATGTTTACACGCGCCTAGAACTCTAAAATAAGGGTTTAGAAGGTTTTAATATAGTAAAGCTTTCTTTAGATAATTAGGAATCTAGCCTTATAAATTAGAGATTATTTAATCTAAGGGTTTTTAATAAGTAGTAAACTTCTTAAAGAAATTATTTAGCATAGGATAATTTATTAGGAAGGGATAGTAGAACTAGATTCTATAAAAAAGGGATAGGAAATAGAATAGTAGCTAAGTAGTTAGATTATTAAGATTAAATAGATAACCTAATAAAATAATTAGCTAACCTAAAGATTATATTTATAAAATAAGTAGGTAAGGAAATTAATATTATAAAATAGCTTAAGGCTAAATATAGCACTACCTAGTAGTAATAAAGGTAGCTTTACTAAATAAACTATATAGAACTATATAATTATAATAAAGATAACCATATCTTTAATCTAAATGTAATTTTAGGAAGGGGCTATTAGTTAAATAAATGCTATTACTATAATAATAATGCTTATTTAGCTATAAGATATAAGATCCTTAAGTTTAATAAGATATTAAAATTTATAGTCTATAATCTAGTAGTCTATATCCTAGTAATTAGGGATAATCTAAAGTATTAGATTATACCCCTAGTCTTACTCTTAAAATTTCTCTAAATTAGTAGCTATATATATAAGCTAGCTATATTTTAGGTTAAGTATTTTAAAAACTATAAGATTACCTATATAATACCTAGGATTAAGGAATATAAACTAAGTAAAGGTATAAGTTAGGAAATAATAATAGAAGAATAAGATATCTTTAAGAGAATAGAAAGCTAGTTTAATCTAGTAATATACTAACTAGAGAGAGAAGTTAAGGTAATAATCCTAAAGAGGGAATTAATAGGTATAGTCTTAATTATCTAATTTAAGAAGGTAAGTGTAAAAGATAAAGGCAAAGAAAGCGCTATTATAAAAGTATTAGCTATTAGAGAAAGATTAGCAAAACACCTAAGGGTTAAGGAAGTTAAGAATAATAACACTAAAAATCGCTAAAGTTAAAGCTAACCTATCTAGGAAAACCTAGCTATAGGTAAAGGCAATAAGGATTAGTTAAATAAAGTTAGGTAACGGATTCTAGATTAATTATATAATAAGGTCTTCTAAAAGAAGCTTAGTATCCCTTTCTAAGATATTTACTATATAATACTAATATTAGCTAAAGTAGTTAGTAATAAATGTCTTATAAGAGCAAAAGGCATTAAAGATATCTAATACTATAATAGGAACTTATTAGGACTAGTCCCTTCTCTATTAAAAGCGTTTAGTCTAAGAAAAACCTAAGACTATTTAATCTAGACTAGTAGATTAATAGTATTACTTAGATAATATAGAAGATAATTAAGGAGAATAAGAAGAATAAAGCTATGATTAAGAAAGCTTTACTACCTATAATGCCTTTACTAGAAATTAATATAGCCTTATAGGAATAAATTTAGGAGAGGCTAGGAATAAGAAGCTTAATTACTAAGACCTATTAGGAACTAATTAATCTAAATAAGAAGACTTTTATGCTTAATATAATAATAAAACTATAAGCTACTATTAATAATCTATAGGAGTTACTATACCTATAGGTTTAACTAGATAACCCTAAAGGAGAGCTACTATAAGGACTTATTAACATAGGAGTATAAGGAAATGTAATCTTAGAAAGCATAGCAAAATAACTTAGATTAAAGATCTATCTAATAGACGCTATAAATACCTTATCTTACTTATTACACTAGATTAGGATAATTAGGGAGGTTTAAATAAGGCTATACCTAGGGAATATCTAGATACCCACTACTTTTTACGTTAGCCTAGACTTAGTTAATATTATCTTAATCCTAGGAATGCCCTTCTTTAGGATATACTAGATATAATTTAATTATATACGTAGCAGGGAGCTCTATGCCTAGTGTTAATTTAGTAATATAGTTATTATATTAAGAGTTATAGAAAGCATTTAGTAGTAATATACTAATAAACCACTAGCATAGTAACCTACTATTAATGCTATTATATTTAGCTACCTAGTAGTAAAACTAGAAGCCTTAGGAATCTTAGAAGAAAATTAAATATTTTAAGAAGGAATAGAGAAGATATTAAAAGATAGTAAGGAACTTATCCCTATCTTAATAAAGGAAGGAACTAAGATCTTCTATATAGTTATTAAAGATATAATAATTAACTACGCTAAGTAACTTAAGGTAGTTATAGAGGATTTTTAACCCTAGTAAAAGCTAGAACTACCTAATCTAATAATTAACATAATATATAAATAAAAAGCCTAGAAGATTTACCCTTATAATAACATACCCTCTAATAGATTAACCCCTAAAGGAGATCTAAAGTAAAAGTTAAAGAAATAGGAAGAAGTAAAGTTATAACTTAATATATCTAGGAAATATAATAAGTATATTACTAGGAGATTTAGCGTAGACCCTAGAGGTTTTAGAATAACCTAGGAATAATTAGATTAAATAGTTAAAGGGGTGTAAGAATATTTAATACTAGAAGAAGTTAATATTTTTAAGGAAATTCTCTATAACTAAGAAGCGGCGCTAGTATAGGACTTATTAGAGTGTAGAAAAGTTAACTTACTAGTTATGCTACTATAAGTTATTAAGGTTATTAAATATAAGGCATAGTAGGTAGGTTTAATCCTAATACCTCTTAGGTTATAAGGAAAGCTAGTTAATCTTTTAAAGAAAAAGCTAAAGTATAGTTATTTAGAGGAGAGCTATAGTTCCTATAGGAATCTATATTTCCTTATTATAAAAAAGGATAGTGGAATTTATTTAATCTTATTAGTAATAAAATATAATAAAGTTATAATATAGGATATACTTAGCCCTTAAGGAGCTAAAGTATTTAGTAAAAGCTTTATAATATATAAGATCCTATTTATTATTAATTTATTATTAGGATATAATTAGGTTAAATTAGCTAAGAGAAGTTAGGATATAATAATAATTTTAACTATAGTTAGACTTTTATAACTCTATTAGCTACTATAGGGAGCTACTAACTTAGTAGCTTAGTTTATTAGGATTATTAGGAGAGTATTATTTAACTTAATTCCCTAAATTTATATACCTTTCCTAGATAATATTACTATCTAAGGTCTAATCACAATGTATAATAATAAGGAAATTATGCTAGGAGTGTAAAGGTATATAATAGAGTATTTAATTAATATTAATAAAGTCTTAGTTAATATTAAGCTCTTTAGTTACATAGCCTTAGCAGTTAAATTAAAGTTTTGTTAGAAGTTAGTAGAAATTATAGGATTTATATATAGTATAAATAGAAGGAAACTAACTAAAGTAAAGATAATTAAGATCTTAGACTAGGAGGTATATTAAGATTAATTAGATATATAGTCTTTTATTAGATTAATAGGAGTTTATTATATATAGGTAAAACATTATACATAGAAAGTAAGGCTATTAGTAATCTTACTAAAGAAAGAGAGTAAATAGATATAGGGGCTAGATTAGTAAGAAGCTATAGATATCCTTAAGAAAGCGGTAATAATAGCACTAATTCTTATTTTACTTAATCTAGGACTAGGCTTTAGAGAAATTATTCTAATAGTTAATATAAGCTTAATTAGATAGGGAGCTATATTATTATAAATTATTAATAGTAAATAATATCCTATTTAATATAAAAGTAATACTTAGAATACTACTAAATCTAAGTATAATACTATAAAGTAAGAATACTAAGCAGTAATTTATATATTAAGATAACTATAAATATATCTATATAGAGTTCTATTTACTTTAGAGACAGATTTATAAGTCCTTATATATTAAATTAATAGTGCTATTAATAATATACCTAGGGCACTTATTACCTAATAGATTAGCTATATTTTACTCTTTAATTTTACTATATAATATATACCTAGAGAGAAAAACTAAATTACTAATGCCTTATTAAGGAAGGGCCCTAAAGCTTTAGATTAATTAGACTAAGTAGTTAAAGGGGATATTAAAGATTTTATTAATCTTTACCTTAATAATATTACTATAGGTAAAGAAAATAAAAAGAGCTACTTAGAGAAGATATAATAGGTAATTAATTTCCTATTAACTTTTTAAAGACTACTTAATCTTAGTATAAAGGACTATAGGAAACTATATAATAAGGCTAAGAAGTTTTACTTAGAAAAAGGATATCTCTAGAAAAGGCTAATAGGAATTATAAAGGGACCTATACTAGTAGTAGATATACCTAAGTAATAATAGATAATTATTAAGGCTATTTATAAAGAACTTAGATATAAAGGCATTAAGGTAGTCTTCTAGGTAATAAGATTAAGGTACTAGTAAAAGGGACTATAGAATATAGCCTAGGAGATAATAGCTTACTATAAAATATACTAAAAGTTTACACTATAGTGCCTATAAAAGCTTTCTATACTAGTTATACTAGGAAACCTAATAAGTAAGATTTATATTAATACTTAGCACTTACTAATTAATTATAGATATAAGTATCTATTAGAAGCTAGGTATAACCTTACTAGTTAGGTAAAGGCTACTCTAGTTAAGAATACTACTATATTAGTAATTAGGAAGTTTCTCTCCTCTCTAATTAGTAAGTTTAGGCTCTTCTAATTTATTATCTATAATAGAGAACCTAAAATATATAGGAACCTTAAGGAAGCACTTATAGATATTAGCATTACTAGAATCTAAATATCTAGGTATAACCTAAAGGCAAACTCCCTTATTAAAGTTAGATATTAGTCTCTTACATTTACCCTAGTAAAGTTAGGTAGATTAGATAGATAATGGTTTAAGCGCCTTAATAAGGCTCTTCTTATAGATTACACTGCTATTTATAAATTACATAGAAAGTCTATGTTTTATTTAATCTATAGATAGGAGCTAATACTACCTTTAGAAGTTAAATTTCTAACTTAGAGACTAATTAATTAGGATATAATTATAGGTAGTTAAGACTTATTTAAAGCATAGGTTTAGATACTTAAATAAAAAGCAAAAGACATTAAAAAAGCGAGAATAAAGGTGTTTAAATTTAGATAGTAACTTATAAAATAAACTAATAAGAACTAGGCTACTTTAATTAGAAAAGATTAATTAAAACCTAGGGATCTTGTCTTAGTATATAATATCTAATAGAATATTAATATATCTATAATATAGAAGCTTATAATAAGGTAAAATAGACCCTTTTAAATTTATAAGCGTATACTAATCTCTAGAGCCTACTATTTATAAATGCTAAATAGCATTAAACTTATAAAGATAATCTTAGGGAACTATATTAAGAAATTCCTCCTAGATCTAGAAGGGTAGTAGACTTCTACTATAGATAAATAGCTTTACGCTCCTTAATATAACTAGGCAGAAAAGGTAATTAGTAATAACTATAATAAGGAGGTTTTAAGCATTATATTATTAATAGCTTAATATAATATATTAGATTAAATAATTAATAATAAGAGCACTTACTATTAGGAAGGGATAAGTAAGGAAAGGCTAGTGCTTAAGAATAATAAAGTTAAACTTCTACCCTAATAGTACCTATACTATAAGATTAAAGTTAGGTTACCTTAATTAATAATTAAATAGCATTAAGAATATAAGGTTTATCCCCTAACTCTTTAATAATATACCTACTAGAAGCTATTTTAACTTTTATTTTATTTATACTTTACTTTTATTTTTAAGAAAAGATTAGGTTTTATTTTTAAATACTATAGATTAAGTAATTATAGTATAGTTCTAGAAGCTAAGTTACTAGTTTTCTTATTTATTTCCCTAAATTAAAAGATATTATATATTTTTCCTTTATTATAAACTATCTAGAAAGGGGGAGGTATATCTATTACTAGGTAAGGGGAATTCTTAAAGTTAATACTAGTTAAATTAAGGGGAATTACCTTAGCTACCTTAGTAGTCTATTCTTTACCTAAGAATAGTGCTAAAGCCCTCTCTCTTAAGGATCTAGGCTAATACCTAGAAGTAAAGCGCTATTTATAGCTTATAGCATAGGAGCTATTCTAGATATAATTACTATAGGCACCCTTAAGGATACCTAGAATTAATATATAACTATAGAATAGAAAGTATATATGCTTATTAAAGAAGTTAATATATTATATATATAAGTTTAAGTAGTTAGAATAGAAGACACTATTTAATTTACTATATATAAAGATAAGCAAAGCCTAGTAATGCTTAGGATATTATAAAAGAGTGTGTAGAAAATACCTATTAGGATAAGCTATTTTAGCTAGAATAAGGACTTAATATTAATAACTAGTTTTAACTACTAGAGCTAATATACTTTCTTTCTTAGTATAGCTTCTAATAAAGTCCTTTACTAAGTTTACTTTCTTTATTACCTTAAGGAGATAGAAAGGTACCCCCTTTAGAATATTATCTATAGGTTAGAGAATAATTTTAGTGTATAAGGGAACGCCACTATTACTAATATTAATGCTATTATAAACCTAGAATATAAAGAGAAACTTAGACTATAAAAACAAAACTATTAGCTAGTGGTTTAGTATAAGATTAAATAATACCTAAGCCTATATAATCTCTACTAATATAGGAGGGGTAGATCTCTATATAATTAGACTAGTTAATAGTCTTAGTTACTATAAGTTTTACCTCTAAGACACTAGCCCTAATAATAGTAGTAACATTAGGAAGCCTTTAATAGGTTATATTAAGAGAATTAGCTATAATAAAATAGTTAAAGGAAAGAGAAATAAAGGTTTATAAAAGATAGAATAGAGAGGAAAAGAGAGGGTTTAAATACCTTAATTTATAACTATTCCTTAATAATAGGTATTAATAACTAATAGATAGGTAGCCCTAATAACTAATAAGGGTGCTAAAGAAGTTTAATTTATAGGATTTATCTAATCCTTGCAACTATTGCCTAATAGCAAGTATTAGCAACCATTAGTTATAAAAGAGAACATAGCTATAGATAGCCGCTGCTAACTAACTATATAACCACTAAGAGCTATAAGAATAAGGCTTAGGTTATAAGAACTATTTAATCTTACTTACTTCTTATATTATTATGCTTTTCTTTAGTTATTAAAGCCTTCCTTTCTTAAGTTCTTCTTATATCCTACCTCTCCTCTTATTATAATTACTTTATCTCCTAAAAGTAACTACTATCCTTTCCCTTACTACTCTTATATACATACCTATATATTCTATTTAATTATACCTTATTATAGTAAAATATAAGGAATCTAAGGTATCTAATAATACCTACACTAAAGTAAATAGCAAGACTATTATATACTTTATAAATAAGAGGTACCTAATAATATACTATATTTATGGTTTAATATATAGAATAGAAGGATTTTTCTTTAGGGAAGAGAAAGAAGGCACTATTAGACTTAACCTAGTTAATCTCTATAGATAGTAGCCACTATTATTCTATCTAAGGCAGGACTAGCTATAGCTCTTACTAAGATTTAAAATATACTAAGATAGTAATAACTTTAATAAAGTTATACTAATTAGGCCTAGTTAGACACCCTTAACTTAGTAATAATATTCTATAGATATTTATAGGTTCTTAAGAAAGGCCTATAAAACCCTAAATAAGGACTAGCTTAATTAGTTTAAGCTATTTACTATAGGGAGGATTATTATATAAGGACTAAAGGTAATAGTAGCTATACTACCTTAAGCATTTAAACTATACACTATAGAGAATTTTAATATAGATACTTTATAGTAATTAATTAGTTTAAAGGTAGGAAGGCTTTATTCCTCCTACTAGCTAGTTAATATTACTTATAGCTTATAGTATAACCTAGTTAACCTTTACTTATATATAAGCTATTAATATATTATAGTAGGATTTACTTTCTTTATAAACTATTAGACTTACTTTCTATTTAATTAGAAATAAAGGCATCTTTACTACTTTAATACTATAGGAGAAGGCTAAATTAAGCGGTTTATTAACTTTATAAGTAGCTAGGGATAAATTATATAACTTTTAAATTACCTATATAATTTTAAAGTAATTATAGTCCTAGCTATAGAGTAAAAGGAAATTAGGAGTGTAGGTATACTTACCTAGGATTCCTTCTTTAAATAATTTATTACTAAGTTAGTTATTAAGCACTTAATCTCCTTATAGAGAACTAGAACACACTAAACTAATATAGTATTAAGTTTAAATAACTATATGCATTTAGCAGGGATTTATATATTAGGCACTAATTTAAGCTTTATCTTAGGGACTAGATAGTAACTAATAATATCCTAGACCTAAGATATAGCTATATAAAAGCCCTTAAGAGAACTCTAAAAGTCCTATATAATATAGTAGTAAATAAGCTTATAATAAGGGATTAGTTACCTAGGGAATTATCTTACTAAAAAGACTTTAATCTTTAATATTTAGTATATAATATAATAATACGCTAGATGCCTTACTTTACTACTTAAATAATTAGTAGAGGATTACTAGTAAGTATAGTAGTTATAGCCTAGAAGTATAAGACTAGTAATAATAATTACTTAATTAAATAGTATACTAAGATAGCGTAAGTTAATAGACTTTATATTTAGGATTTCTAGTAGCCTATAGCTTATATTTTTATAAATAATCCTAAAGTCTTTAATATTAGTATTTAAGAATTACTATAGGAATAGGAATAGTAAATATAGTAGGAACTTAATACTAAATAATAATAAGGAGCCACTAGTAGCTAAGGATTAAATAAAGAGGTAGGATTTTAAGCATTATAAGAGTCTTTATTAGGACTATCTTCTACTTCTAGTTATAATAAGATACTATAGTCTTTAGTTACTTAGCTTAAAGTACTCTATAAGGCATAATAGAATTAAATGCATAGTACCCTAGAATAAAGTACCTAATCTTAGCAAGCTATAACTTATAAATTGTTTTAAATAGATATTAAGGACTAGCTAAGGTTAGCATAAATCCATAGAGTTATTAGGCAAAACTAAGTAAGTGGATATTAAGCCTTAATAGATTAAGTAAATAAAGAGGTTATATAGTAACCTCTTAAAGACACTAGATAAGCTATAACTATTAATCTGCTTCCTTTCCTTAAAGTATAGAATATAGTGTAAAGAAAAACCATAGCTTAATTACTAATATTATTTACCTATGTATTAGTAGTGCTACTAGGGCTAGTTTCTTAAGGAATATAGGTAAGTATTATTAACACTTATTAGTAGGAGAGATAATAAGCCTTAGGATTAATTAATTAGTAGGTAAACCATAAGTAAAGGGCTACTTAGTAAGATTCTAAACACCTAGCTCTTTATATACCCTTACTAATATTACCTACTAATTATCTATATATACTAAAGACACTAAAGCTCTCTAGAGAAATAAGGAACTTAGGACTATAATTAGGAGAATTACTTTATTTTTCTTTCTTTCTTTTCTTATTTTTCTTTTCTTTTCTTTTCTCTTTACTATAGGAAGTCTTTTCCTATAGATAGATTAAATAGTAGCTCCCCTTATATATAAGCTATAGTCCGCTAATCTTGCTTTATATCCTATTTGTTTTTAGTCTATATATAGTTAGGGTTAACTAGTATATACCTAGGGAGGTATTATATAGCCTAAGTTACGCGCCTAGAAACACACGCATTCGTAATAATAGCATTAGGGGTTATAGGGATAATTATTATACTAAGGGATAATAATATTAGTTATATAAGCTAGGGATTAAATAGTCTATAAAGGGATTACTTCTAACTAGGCTTCTAGAGCTTATTATGCACATTAGATATAGAGTTTTTATGCCTAGCTTTACTATAGCTTATTATTGTGTTTTAAGATAAGATAAATTAACAAGATTATTATTACCTATACTAATTTAACTATTAGGTTACTTCTAAGCTATTAGACTATTTAATCTAGATTATCTCTATCTTATAGAGATAATCTAGCCTTATAATAGGTTGCTATAGTTAAGCTTCTTAACCCCGTTTAACGTGCGCAGACGTCAAAGCTACCTACGCGTGTGGGCTAGCATCGTGTCTTTTGGGGTGTTGTTTTCCGCTTAACAAAACACTTTCCTTTGATTCGATTTTTATTGCGTTTTTGGGCTCCTTTAGCCACAAGAAAAGAGAGAGTGCTAGTGTTAATTCCTCCGGATCTTCATTGGCTTAACCGTGGCCAAAGACCAGACCAAATGTGGATCCGGTGGGTCACCAAATGAATGCACGCAACGCGATTGGCTGCATCCTTTGCCACCCCTTTTTGCCCCACTTACGGGTTTCACCCACTTTTCTTCCTAGCTAGATTTCCCTCTCTTCTCTCTTTCCTAGATTATCATCAACTTCAATAAGACCGAATTATCGTATCATTTACCTGCGCAGGCACCTTGGTGTAACTAACAGAAACTTTAAATATAGTATTATTATTAGAGAAGGACTAGATTAAATAGTATATATAAATAAAGAATTATATAGAATCCTATAGTATCTAGGAGTATATTAATTCTAATAAGAATAAATTACTTAAAGAACCTATAATAGCTATATACCTATAGAGAGGTTTAAGACTAAAGGTCTTACTAAATAACCCTAATACTCTTAAGAATTAAAGAATTACTTATAAAAATATAAAGGATAATTTTAATTTTTAATATAAAGAACTATAATTTAATCTTATAAAGTATATAGCCTTATTAAAGTAAATACTAAAGATTAGGGAATATATTTATAAAACCCTTTTAAAGAATATATAACATTCTTTTAACTTTAATACTAAAGTAAAGAAAAGAGAGTTAGTTTAATATTATACTTAAAGGATTCTTAAGCTTCTTTAGGATTAGTATAAGCTAAATATTAAGAAAATACTTATTCTAGTAAAAATATACCTTAATAATTATTTATAAACTAAAGGTACTTATAATTAGTATAAATAGGCTATAATAATAAAGGTATTATAAAGGAATTATTAGGATCTTAAGACTTAATAAACTAAAGAGATAATACTTTATAAGTTTATTATATCTCTTTATAGTAAATTTAAATTATTCTAGAAAAATTAAAATAATTTACTTAATAAAGAAGAGAATCATAGTTTTTTAAAGGCTATTACTAAGTTTAAAAGAGATTATAAAGCTCTATAAAGTATAGTAAAGTTAGCTAATATACTTACTACTAAGAGATTAAATAGTTAAAGTAAAGAAAAAGCTAAGTGCCCTTATTTAGGGTATTACTTTAAAGATACTTTAAAGTAATAGGAATCTTATAATTTATTTAAGGCTATTTATAAGCTAGAGATAGCTCTAAAGGACTAGAAAGTTAGGAAAAACTCTAAAGATAATATTAAGAAGTATTTTAAGGAGAATCTATAAGAGAAATTAAAGGCTATAAATTAGAAGCTAAAGGAGAAGACTAGTAATATTATTATTCTATTATAGAATCTAATAAATAACTCTCTTACTATAACTTTAGATAAGAAATTAGCTAATATATTATTATTTATATAATTAGAGAGCTCTTAACCTTTAAAGAAAGTTATAACTTTAGCTTTAAACACTATAAATAGTTTAGAAATAAAGCAAAACATAGTTCTCTATAATTCTAGAGTAAATATTTATATCTTTAATAATATTGGAATGTAGGGAGCTAATGCCAGCTAGCAACAGCTGTACGGGTGCAGATTCTACGGTTAGGGACTAATAGAACCGCAACGTTAACTAGGTTAACGTAACGTAATAGAAGGATATAGCAGATATCACTATTGAATTCCGATTTAGGTAGTTTGTCAAGCGGAAAACAACACCCTAAAAGACACGATGCTAGCCCACACGCGTAGGTAGCTTTGACGTCTGCGCACGTCAAAGGGGGGTCAAGAAGCTTAACTACAGCGACCCGTTATAAGGCTAGATTATCTCTATAAGATAGAGATAATCTAGATTAAATAGTCTAACGGATTAGAAGTAACCTAACAGTTAAATCAGTGCGGGTGATAATAATCTTATTAATTTATCTTATCTTAAAACACAATAATAAGCCATAGCAAAGCTAGGCATAAAAACTCCATATCTAACGTGCGTAATAAGCTCTAGAAGCCTAGTTAGAAGTAATCCCTTTATAGACTATTTAATCCCTAGCTTATATAACTAATGTTATTATCCCTTAGTGTAATAAATATCCCTATAACCCCTAATACTATTATCGCAAACGCATGTGTTTCTAGGCGCGTAATTTAGGCTATATAACACCTCCCTAGGTATATACTAGTTAACCCTAACTATATATAGACTAAAAATAAATAGGATATAAAGTAAGATTAGTAAACTATAGCTTATATATAAGGGAAGCTACTATTTAATCTATCTATAGGGAAAGACTTCCTATAGTAAAGAGGAAAGAAAAGAAGAGAAAAATAAGGAAAGAAAGAAAGAAAAATAAAGTAATTCTCCCTAATTATAGTCCTAAGTTCCTTATCTCTCTAGAGAGCTTTAGTGTCTTTAGTATACGTAGATAATTAGTAAGTAATATTAGTAAGGGTATATAAAGAGCTAGGCGTTTAGAATCTTACTAAGTAGCCCTCTGCTTATAGTTTGCCTGCTAATTAATTAATCCTAAGGCTTATTATCTCTCCTACTAATAAGCGTTAATAATGCTTGCCTATATTCCTTAAGAAACTAGCCCTAGTAGCACTACTAACATATAGGTAGATAATATTAGTAATTAAGCTATGGTTTTCCTTTACGCTATATTCTATACTTTAAGGAAAGGAAGTAAATTAATAGTTATAGCTTATCTAGTGTCTCTAAGAGGTTAGCGTATAACCTCTTTATCTGCTTAATCTATTAAGGCTTAATATCCGCTTACTTAGTTTTACCTAATAACTCTATAGATTTATACTAACCTTAGCTAGTCCTTAATATCTATTTAAAATAATTTATAAGTTATAGCTTACTAAGATTAGGTGCTTTATTCTTAGGTATTATATATTTAATCCTATTATGCCTTATAGAGTGCTTTAAGCTAAGTAACTAAAGACTATAGTATCTTATTATAACTAGAAGCAGAAGATAGTCCTAATAAAGACTCTTATAATGCTTAAAATCCTACCTCTTTATTTAATCCTTAGCTACTAGTAGCTCCTTATTATTATTTAGCATTAAGTTCCTACTATATCTACTATTCCTATTCCTATAGTAATTCTTAAATACTAATATTAAAGACTTTAGGATTATTTATAAAAATATAAGCTATAGGCTACTAGAAATCCTAAACATAAAGTCTATTAACTTACGCTATCTTAGTGTACTATTTAATTAGGTAATTATTATTACTAGTCTTATGTTTTTAGGCTATAATTACTATACTTACTAGTAATCCTCCGCTAATTATTTAAGTGGTAAAGCAAGGTATCTAGCGTATTATTATATTATACACTAAATATTAAAGGTTAAAGTCTTTTTAGTAAGATAATTCCCTAGGTAACTAATCCCCTATTATAAGCTTATTTACTACTATATTATATAGGACTTATAGAGTTCTTTTAAGGGCTTTTATATAGCTATATCTTAGGTCTAGGATATTATTAGTTATTATCTAGTCCCTAAGATAAAGCTTAAATTAGCGCCTAATATGTGAATCCCTACTAAATGTATATAGTTATTTAAACTTAATACTATATTAGTTTAGCGTGTTCTAGTTCTCTATAAGAAGATTAAGTGCTTAATAACTAACTTAGTAATAAATCATTTAAAGAAGGAATCCTAGGTAGGTATACCTATACTCCTAATTTCCCTTCTACTCTATAGCTAGGACTATAATTACTTTAAAATTATATAGGTAATTTAAAAGTTATATAATTTATCCCTAGCTACCTATAAAGTTAATAAACCGCTTAATTTAGCCTTCTCCTATAGTATTAAAGTAGTAAAGATACCCTTATTTCTAATTAAATAGAAAGTAAGTCTAATAGTTTATAAAGAAAGTAAATCCTACTATAATATATTAATAGCTTATATATAAGTAAAGGTTAACTAGGTTATACTATAAGCTATAAGTAATATTAACTAGCTAGTAAGAGGAATAAAGCCTTCCTACCTTTAAACTAATTAATCGCTGCAAAGTATCTATATTAAAATTCTCTATAGCGTGCAGTTTAAATGCTTAAGGTAGCATAGCTATTATTACCTCTAGTCCTTATATAATAATCCTCCCTATAGCAAATAGCTTAAACTAATTAAGCTAGTCCTTATTTAGGGTCTTATAGGCCTTTCTTAAGAACCTATAAATATCTATAGAATGTTATTACTAAGTTAAGGGTATCTAACTAGGCCTAATTAGCGTAACTTTATTAAAGTTATTACTATCTTAGTGTATTTTAAATCTTAGTAAGAGCTATAGCTAGTCCTGCCTTAGATAGAATAATAGTAGCTACTATCTATAGAGATTAATTAGGTTAAGTCTAATAGTGCCTTCTTCCTCTTCCCTAAAGAAAGATCCTTCTATTCTATATATTAAAACATAAATATAGTATATTATTAGGCACCTCTTATTTATAAAGTACATAATAGTCTTACTATCCACTTTAGTATAGGTATTATTAGATACCTTAGATTCCTTATATTCCACTATAATAAGGTATAATTAAATAGAATATATAGGTGTGTATATAAGAGTAGTAAGGGAAAGGATAATAGTCACTTTTAGGAGATAAAGTAATTATAATATAAGGAGAGGTAGGATATAAGAAGAACTTAAGAAAGGAAGGCTTTAATAACTAAAGAAGAGCATAATAATATAAGAAGTAGGTAAGATTAAATAGTTCTTATAACCTAAGCCTTATTCTTATAGCTCTTAGTGGTTATGTAGTTAGTTAGCGGCGGCTGTCTATGGCTGCGTTCCCTTTTATAACTAATAGTTACTAACACCCACTATTAGGCAACGGTCGTAAGGATTAGATAAATCCTATAAATTAAACTTCTTTGGCACCCTTATTAGTTATTAGGGCTACCTATCTATTAGTTATTAACACCCGTTATTAAGGAATAGTTATAAATTAAGGTATTTAAACCCTCTCTTTTCCTCTCTATCCTATCTTTTATAAACCTTTATTCCTCTTTCCTTTAACTATTTAATCATAGCTAATTCTCTTAACATAACCTATTAAAGGCTTCCTAATATTACTACTATTATTAGGGCTAGTATCTTAGAGGCAGAACTTATAGTAACTAAGACTATTAACTAGTCTAATTATATAGAGATCTACCCCTCCTATATTAGTAGAGATTATATAGGCTTAGGTATTATTTAATCTTATACTAGACCACTAGCTAATAGTTTTATTTTTATAGTTTAAGTTTCTCTTTATATTCTAGGTTTATAGTGGCATTAATATTAGTAATAGTAGCGTTCCCTTATACACTAAAATTATCCTCTAACCTATAGATAATATTCTAAAGGGGGCACCTCCCTATCTCCTTAAGGTAATAAAGAAGATAAACTTAGTAAAGGACTTTATTAAAAGCTACACTAAGAAAGAAAGTGTATTAGCTTTAGTAGTTAAAAATAGTTATTAATATTAAGTCCTTATTCTAGCTAAAATAGCTTATCCTAATAGGTATTTTCTATATACTCTTTTATAATATCCTAAGCATTACTAGGCTTTGCTTATCTCTATATATAGTAGATTAAATAGTATCTTCTATTCTAACTACTTAAACTTATATATATAACATATTAACTTCTTTAATAAGCATATATACTTCCTATTCTATAGTTATATATTAATTCTAGGTGTCCTTAAGGGTGCCTATAGTAATTATATCTAGAATAGCTCCTATGCTATAAGCTATAAATAGCGCTTTACTTCTAGGTATTAGCCTAGATCCTTAAGAGAGAGGGCTCTAGCACTATTCTTAGGTAAAGAATAGACTACTAAGGCAGCTAAGGTAATTCCCCTTAATCTAACTAGTATTAACTTTAAGAATTCCCCTTACCTAGAAATAGATATACCTCCCCCTTTTCTAGATAGTTTATAATAAAGGAAAAATATGCTATATCTTTTAATTTAGGGAAATAAATAAGAAAACTAGTAACTTAGCTCCTAGAACTATACTATAATTACTTAATCTATAGCGTTTAAAAATAAAACCTAATCTTTTCTTAAAAATAAAAGTAAAGTATAAATAAAATAAAAGTTAAAATAGCTTCTAGTAGGTATATTATTAAAGAGTTAGGGGATAGACCTTATATTCTTAACGCTATTTAATTATTAATTAAGGTAACCTAACTTTAATCTTATAATATAGGTGCTATTAGGGTAGAAGTTTAACTTTATTATCCTTAAGCACTAGCCTTTTCTTACTTATCCCTTCCTAATAGTAGGTGCTCTTATTATTAATTATTTAATCTAATATATTATATTAAGCTATTAATAGTATAATGCTTAAAACCTCCTTATTATAGTTATTACTAATTACCTCTTCTACCTAGTTATATTAAGGAGTGTAAAGCTATTTATCTATAGTAAAAGTCCACTATCCTTCTAGATCTAGGAGGAATTTCTTAATATAGTCCCCTAAGATTATCTTTATAAGTTTAATACTATCTAGTGTCTATAAATAGTAGGCTCTAGAGATTAGCGTGCGCTTATAAATTTAAAAGGGTCTATTCTACCTTATTATAAGCTTCTATATTATAGATATATTAATATTCTATTAGATATTATATACTAAGATAAGATCCCTAGGTTTTAATTAATCTTTCCTAATTAAAGTAGCCTAGTTCTTATTAGTTTATTTTATAAGTTACTATCTAAATTTAAACACCTTTATTCTTGCTTTTTTAATATCTTCTGCTTTTTATTTAAGTATCTAAACCTATGCTTTAAATAAGTCTTAACTACCTATAATTACGTCCTAATTAATTAGTCTCTAAGTTAGAAATTTAACTTCTAAAGGTAGTATTAGCTCCTATCTATAGATTAAATAAAACGCAGACTTTCTATGTGATTTATAAATAGCAGTGTAATCTATAAGAAAAGCCTTATTAAGGCGCTTAAACCATTATCTATCTAATTTGCCTAACTTTACTAGGGCAGATATAAGAGACTAATATCTAACTTTAATAGGGGAATTTACCTTTAGGTTATACCTAGATATTTAGATTCTAGTAATACTAATATCCACAAGTGCTTCCTTAAGGTTCCCACGCATTTTAGGTCCTCTATTATAGATAATAAATTAGAAGAGCCTAAACCTACTAATTAGAGAGAAGAGAAACTTCCTAATTACTAATATAGTAGTATTCTTAACTAGAGTAGCCTCTACCTAACTAGTAAGGTTATACCTAGCTTCTAATAGATACTTATATCTATAATTAATTAGTAGGTACTAAGTATTAATATAAATCTTACTTATTAGGTTTCCTAGTGTAACTAGTATAGAAAGCTTTTATAGGCACTATAGTACGAACTTTTAGTATATTTTATAGTAAGCTATTATCTCCTAGGCTATATTCTATAGTCCCTTCTACTAGTACCTTAATCTTATTACCTAGAAGACTACCTTAATGCCTTTATATCTAAGTTCTTTATAAATAGCCTTAATAATTATCTATTATTACTTAGATATATTTACTACTAGTATAGGTCCCTTTATAATTCCTATTAGCCTTTTCTAGAGATATCCTTTTTCTAAGTAAAACTTCTTAGCCTTATTATATAGTTTCCTATAATCCTTTATACTAAGATTAAGTAGTTTTTAAAAAGTTAATAGGAAATTAATTACCTATTATATCTCCTCTAAGTAGCTCTTTTTATTTTCTTTACCTATAGTAATATTATTAAGGTAGAGATTAATAAAATCTTTAATATCCCCTTTAACTACCTAGTCTAATTAATCTAAAGCTCTAGGGCCCTTCCTTAATAGGGTATTAGTAATTTGGTTTTTCTCTCTAGGTATATATTATATAGTAAAATTAAAGAGTAGAATATAGCTAATCTATTAGGTAATAAGTGCCCTAGGCATATTATTAATAGTACTATTAATTTAATATATAAGGACCTATAAATCTATCTTTAAAGTAAATAAAACTCTATATAGATATATTTATAGTTATCTTAATATATAAACTACTACTTAGTATTCTTGCTTTATAGTATTATACTTAGATTTAGCGGTGTTCTAAGTACTACTTTTATAGTAAATAGGATGTTATTTACTATTAATAATTTATAATAATATAGCTCCCTATCTAATTAAGCTTATATTAACTATTAGAATAATTTCTCTAAAGCCTAGTCCTAGATTAAGTAAAATAAGAATTAGTGCTATTATTACTGCTTTCTTAAGGATATCTATAGCTTCTTACTAATCTAGCCCCTATATCTATTTACTCTCTTTCTTTAGCAAGATTACTAATAGCCTTGCTTTCTATATATAATATTTTACCTATATATAATAAACTCCTATTAATCTAATAAAAGACTATATATCTAATTAATCTTAATATATCTCCTAGTCTAAAATCTTAATTATCTTTACTTTAGTTAGTTTCCTTCCATTTATACCACATATAAATCCTATAATTTCTACTAACTTCTAACAAAACTTTGATTTAACTGCTAAGGCTATATAACTAGAGAGCTTAATATTAACTAAGACTTTATTAATATTAATTAAATACTCTATTATATACCTCCGTACTCCTAGTATAATTTCCTTATTATTATATATTATAGTTAGACCTTAGATAGCAATATTATCTAGGAAAGGTATATAAATTTAGGGAATTAAGTTAAATAATACTCTCCTAATAATCCTAATAAACTAAGCTACTAAGTTAGTAGCTCCCTATAGTAGCTAATAGAGTTATAAAAGTCTAACTATAGTTAAAATTATTATTATATCCTAACTTCTCTTAGCTAATTTAACCTAATTATATCCTAATAATAAATTAATAATAGATAGGATCTTATATATTACAAAGCTTTTACTAAATGCTTTAGCTCCTTAAGGGCTAAGCGTATCCTATATTATAACTTTATTATATTTTATTACTAATAAGATTAAATAAATTCCACTATTCTTTTTTATAATAAGGAAATATAGATTCCTATAGGAACTATAGCTCTCCTCTAAATAACTATACTTTAGCTTTTTTTAAAAGATTAACTAGCTTTCCTTATAACCTAAGAGGTATTAGGATTAAACCTGCCTACTATACCTTATATTTAATAACCTTAATAACTTATAGCGGCGTAACTAGTAGGTTAACTTTTCTACACTCTAATAAGTCCTATACTAGCGCCGCTTCTTAGTTATAGAGAATTTCCTTAAAAATATTAACTTCTTCTAGTATTAAATATTCTTATACCCCTTTAACTATTTAATCTAATTATTCCTAGGTTATTCTAAAACCTTAAGGGTTTACGCTAAATCTCCTAGTAATATACTTATTATATTTCCTAGATATATTAAGTTATAACTTTACTTCTTCCTATTTCTTTAACTTCTAATTTAGATCTCCTTTAGGGGTTAATCTATTAGAGGGTATGTTATTATAAGGGTAAATCTTCTAGGCTTTTTATTTATATATTATATTAATTATTAGATTAGGTGGTTCTAGCTTTTACTAGGGTTAAAAATCCTCTATAACCACCTTAAGTTACTTAGTGTAATTAATTATTATATCTTTAATAACTATATAGAAGATCTTAGTCCCTTTCTTTATTAAGATAGGGATAAGTTCCTTACTATCTTCTAATATCTTCTCTATTCCTTCTTAAAACATTTAATCTTCTTCTAAGGTTCCTAAGGCTTCTAGTTTTACTACTAGGCAGCTAAATATAATAGCATTAATAGTAGGTTACTATACTAGTGGTTTATTAGTATATTACCACTAAATGCTTCCTATAACTCTTAATATAATAACTATATTACTAAATTAACACTAGGCATAGAGCTCCCTACTATATAAGTGGTTAAATTACATCTAGTATATCCTAAAGAAGGGCATTCCTAGGATTAAGGTAATATTAACTAAGTCTAGGCTAATATAGAAAGTAATAGGTATCTAGATATTCCCTAGGTATAGCCTTATCTAAACCTCCCTAATTATCCTAATCTAGTGTAATAAGTAAGATAAGGTATTTATAGTGTCTATTAGATAGATCTTTAATCTAAGTTATTTTACTATACTTTCTAAGATTACGTTTCCTTATGCTCCTATATTAATAAGTCCTTATAGTAGCTCTCCTTTAGGGTTATCTAGTTAAACCTATAGGTATAGTAACTCCTATAGATTATTAATAGTAGCTTATAGTTCTATTATTGCGTTAAGCATAAAAGTCTTCTTATTTGGATTAATTAGTTCCTAATAGGTCTTAGTAATTAAGCTTCTTATTCCTAGCCTCTTCTAAATTTATTCCTATAAGGCTATATTAATTTCTAGTGGAGGCATTATAGGTAGTAAAGCTTTCTTAATTATAGCTTTGTTCTTCTTATCCTCCTTAATTATCTTCTATATTATCTAAGTAATACTATTAATCTACTAGTCTAGATTAAATAGTCTCGGGTTCTTTCTTAGACTAAACGCTTTTAACAGAGAAGGGACTAGTCCTAACGAGTTCCTGTTATAGTATTAGATATCTTTAATGCCTTTTACTCTTATAAGATATTTATTACTAACTGCTTTAGCTAATATTAGTATTATATAGTAAATATCTTAGAAAGGGATACTAAGCTTCTTTTAGAAGACCTTATTATATAATTAATCTAGAATTTATTGCCTAACTTTATTTAACTAATCCTTATTACCTTTACCTATAGCTAGGTTCTCCTAGATAGGTTAGCTTTAACTTTAGTAATTTTTAGTATTATTATTCTTAACTTCCTTAACCCTTAGGCATTTTGCTAATCTTTCTCTAATAGCTAATACTTTTATAATAGCGCTTTCTTTGCCTTTATCTTCTACGCTTACCTTCTTAAATTAGATAGTTAAGACTATACCTATTAATTCCCTCTTTAGGATTATTACCTTAACTTCTCTCTCTAGTTAGTATATTACTAGATTAAACTAGCCTTCTATTCTCTTAAAGATATCTTATTCTTCTATTATTATTTCCTAACTTATACCTTTACTTAGTTTATATTCCTTAATCCTAGGTATTATATAGGTAATCTTATAGTCTTTAAAATACTTAACCTAAAATATAGCTAGCCTACGTATATAGCTACTAATTTAGAGAAATTTTAAGAGTAAGACTAGGGGTATAATCTAATACTTTAGATTATCCCTAATTACTAGGATGCGGACTATTAGATTATAGACTGTAAATTTTAATATCTTATTAAACTTAAGGATCTTATATCTTATAGCTAAATAAGTATTATTATTATAGTAGTGGCATTTATTTAACTAATAGCCCCTTCCTAAAATCATATTTAGATTAAAGATATAGTTATCCTTATTATAATTACATAGTCCTATATAGTTTATTTAGTAAAGCTGCCTTTATTACCACTAGGTAGTGCTATATTTAGCCTTAAGCTATTTTATAATATTAATTTCCTTACCTACTTATTTTATAAACATAATCTTTAGGTTAGCTAATTATTTTATTAGGTTATCTATTTAATCTTAATAATCTAACTACTTAGCTACTATCCTATTTCCTATCCCTTTTTTATAGAATCTAGGTCTACTATCCCTTCCTAATAAATTATCCTATGCTAAATAATTTCTTTAAGAAGTTTACTACTTATTAAAAACCCTTAGATTAAATAATCTCTAATTTATAAGGCTAGATTCCTAATTATCTAAAGAAAGCTTTACTATATTAAAACCTTCTAGACCCCTATTTTAGAGTTCTAGGCGCGTGTAAATATATATATTAAGCTCTATCTAGAGAGGTTTATATTTTATAATAAGGACTTCTTTATAGGTAAGCCCTTTATAATCTATAAAGCTTAAGATTAAATAATCTAGGAGTACTTTATAGATATAGTTTAATTAGCTTATAGTGGTTTTCTATCTAGTTAGGTTAATAATAAATATTAGAGCTTAATACTTCTATAGCTAGTAATAGGTATCCTAAATAGACTTTAGTTATATTAAATTAAGATCTTTAAGCTATCTATAAGCGTTTTCTATTTAATCCTAACTAGTAGTGTTATACTAGAGAAGCATCTCCTCCTTAGACTCCTTCTAGGTTTATAATATAGTTAGCATCTTAACTACCTATTAAAGCTTTAGGTTAATATCCTATTTAAGCATCTTATACTAGTCTATCTTAGGTATACCTATTGCCTTTATCTTTGCTTTAAAGTCCTTAAGGAAGTTAGATATATTTTCACTAGTAAACTACTAAATATTATATCTATTCTATATAGTAATTAATAAGGTTTACTATACTATTATTTCTCTAAGGAGCTTTATAAAAGATTCTATATTAAGGCCTCTAAGGGCCTTAGGTATCTTACTAATATTATTAGGGTTTTTCCTAAGCAGTCTTTAAACCTAGTTTAGGTTAGGCTAATTACTATCTTAGGATTAGATAGTCCCTAACTAGTAGTTAGAGTACTTAGCAAAGGAGTGTCCCTAAGGTCTTATTAACTAGTTAATAGCTTACTTAATCCTGCTTTACTAGTTTATTAAGAATAAGTTAGGATATAACTAGGTATAGAGTAGGATAAGTATTCTTTTAATTAATCTTAGAGAGAGATAGCTACTTGCATTTAAATAAATATCTTTATAATATCTAGTGCTTCCTTTAGGAAGACTTTTAAAGGGGTAGTATTAGTAGTAATAAATAAACTATAAGTAAAGGCTACTAGGATAACTATATAGCTTTTTATAATTAACTATAAGATCCTAATAATTAGCTAAATAATAGTAAAATAGATAATAGGCCCTAAGATTAAATAGCCTAAAACACTAGACTATATATCCTACTAGCTTAGAACGTTTAGCTATATTTTCTATATTAAAGACTTATATTCAGAGGTAACTAGCAAGGGATTAATAACTTAGTAAGTGTTCGCAGAGTACCCTTCTAAGCTAGCTAGCTTTTCTACCTATATATATATATAATACGCTTCCTTCTGCCTAATCCTCCTTATCTTATTATATTTAGCTAGTTTAGCCGCTTTTATTTTAATACCCTAGCTATCTTATAAGTTAGGTCTAGACTCTTAGTTTATAGCTTATTATAGGGAAAATAAGATAAAGGGATTTTCTTATAGTCTAGGTTAGTAATAGCTAAAGGGTATTAAAGGATTGCTTCTAATTAATCTTAACTAAGGCTAAGAAATAACTAGAGTGGAATAGTCCTAGGGGATTAAAAACCTGTTTCTCTACTAGTTTTATTAAGCGGAAAATAATACCCTAAAAGACATAATGCTAGCCTACACGCGTAGGTAGCTTTAATGTCTGCGCATGTTAAAGGGGGGTTAAGAAGCTTAACTACAGCAACCTATTATAAGGCTAGATTATCTCTATAAGATAGAGATAATCTAGATTAAATAGTCTAACGGATTGGAAGTGACCTAATAGTTAAATCAGTGTAGGTGATAATAATCTTATTAATTTATCTTATCTTAAAACACAATAATAAGCTATAGCAAAGCTAGGCATAAAAACTCCATATCTAACGTGCGTAATAAGCTCTAGAAGCCTAGTTAGAAGTGATCCCTTTATAGACTATTTAATCCCTAGCTTATATGACTAATATTATCATCCCTTAGTGTAATAAATATCCCTGTGACCCCTGATGCTATCATCGCGAACGCGTGTGTTTCTAGGCGCGCGATTCAGGCCACACAGTAGCTTTTATAATAGCTAATTTATTAATAGAATTGATTTTAGGGACGTTATACAGGCAATGCGGCTTAATTTAGTTAAGAGGTCTAGCTAACTAGTAAGATAAAATTTTTGTCTTTCTCTTATAGACCCCTAACCATATTAGTGAATCTAGGTCGCTAGCTAGGTCTCTAGGGCCACTTTTGATTTTCCGTAAAATTCATTTATATAGAAAAACCAAAAAATCAACTCACTACTATATTAGCTAGACGCCCGTATGCACTAAATTTGTAACTAAAAAATATCTTTATAGAATTTAAAAGCCTTGCTTTATAGCTCTAATTTGCTATACGCAAGACTTTTATATAACCTCTAGTTATTAAGAAAATCGCAGTTAAAGATTAGGTATAGGTTATGTTACCTTCCTCATCGGGTCTAGTTGTTATAGCTAGGGTTGTGGCTATAACATAGCTATAATTAACTTAGTAAGTTATCCACTTAACTTAGTTATTTAATTAACTTAGTGATTTAATTAACTTAATTATCCACATAGTTAGTTATAGCTATTAACAGCTGCACAGTAACTATTAACGGTTACCATACAACTATTAATAGCTACAGTGTAGCTATTAGGCTTATAAGCAACGCAAGCAATAATAAGACCTTATGACTAGAAAAAGGCTATAAAAATAGGTCTTATTTTTAACACCCCTCTATAAAAGTATTACATTAAAAGCAATTAAAAGCGTATAAAGTTACAATAGGGTAATAAGCAAAATAGTAATAACTTTTAGTAAAAGTAATAACTAGATAAAATTAATAAAACGGAAAAACAGGAAAAGATAGAAAAAGCCCCTTTTTAACTTCCTAGCTATTGTTAAATATAGCTCCCTTTTAAATAATGTTTTTAGTTCCCTATTAAAGGGATTTTTTGGTTGTTAGTTGTTGGTTATTTGTGAACATTAAGCCCTAGAAGCTTAATAAAAGCCTGATAAAGAGGTCTTGTAAGGGATTTTGTAAGACTGTCTGCAGGCATTAACCTTGTATCTAGATATTTAATCTTAGCTAAACCTACTAATACCTATTGCCTAATATAGTGAAATTTAAGCAAGGTATGCTTAGTATGGCTATGTAAAGTAGGGTTATAAGCGGTGGTTATAGCGCCTTAATTATTATAGAATATCTAAATAGGAAGGGAAATAGGGGCTTTTAGCTCCTTAAATAGACCCTAGAGCCACTATAGCTCCCGGAGGGTATCGCAAATAGCGTTAGATTTAGCTTCTAATGTAAATAACGTAATTATACTAGCTTTCTTTAATTTCTAGCTAATAGGGCCACTAGCTAGTTTAAATAGATAAGCATAAGTTAATTTAGAGGTCTTTTTATCTCCTGTAAAATCACTATTGTAATATCTAACTAAGCTCTTAGTAGCACTATCCTTAGGGTTTAAAGATCCCTTAGGGTTATCTTTAGGGTTACCCCTATAGATAATAGCAAGGAATCAGGTCCTAGATAGATATCTTAGCAGATTTTTAGCTGCTTTTAGATGCTCTATATAGGGATTAGCTAGTGTCGTTAATAACTATTATAATTTAAAGGCTACATTAGGTCTCGTAAGAAACATTAGGTATATTATAGTCCCTATAATGCACTAATAAAGCTTTAATTCGCTAGCTATTAGCGGCTTTGTTATTTAGGTAGCTAAAACGCCTAGCTAAAGAGGTATGCTAATAGGCTTACTATCTAGCATATTAAATCATTTTAAAGCCTCTAAGATATACTAAGATTAATGAATTTTTAGTATTTTATTAGGCCTATCTTAAAAAATTTAAACCCCTAAGAAGAATTTAGCAAGCCCTCTATCTTCTATTAGATAGACTTTATAAAGTTCCTTTTTAAGTCTTTAGATATAGGGTAAATCCGGTCTAATTAGAAGGCAGTTATTTACGTATATAATAATAAAGGTCTTAGTGAAAGGATTAAAGAAAATAGCTAGGTTAGAAATAAGAGAGTTAAATCCTAGGGATTTTAGCATAGCCGTTAGTGCTTATTACCATTCCCTTAAGCTCTGCTTTAGGCTATATAGAGACTTTAGTAATAGAATTACTTAGCCTTTAGAGGGTTTATAGCTAAAGCTTCTAGCTAGTTTTAGATTAGCGTCAAGGAATTTAACAAATCTATTAGGAATAACCATATAAATCTATTCCTTTAGGTGGCTATTTAGAAAAGCCCCTATAAAATCGACTTGTTTGATTTCCTAGTTATTCTAAGCCGCTAGGGCTAGTAAAATCCTCTAGCTAGGGGAATGCTTGTGGCAGCGAAGGTTTCTATATAATCTAAACCTTTGATTTGCATAAATCCCTTAGTAATAAGTTAAGCCTTATATTTTAAAGGATTATTTTATTTATCCTTTTTAAGCTTATAAACAAGCCTATTTTTTAGTACTTTTTAGCCCTTAGGAATTTGGTCTATCCCTATAAATTTAAAAGTACTAGCCTTTAGAAGCTATTTATATTTACTAAACATAGCCTTGATCTATTCCTTTTTCTAAGGGCTAGATATAGCTTGCTTCTAGGTCTTAGGTTTAGGGCTAATAGGGTTGTTTTCCTTTAGCTTTTCTTATACCTTAAAGCAGATTTCTTTAATTAATAAATCTACTAAAGAAGGAGAACTAATATTAATATCTTTTAGGTTAATATTAGGGTTAAAGTTAGTGTTTTTATTAGAAAGAAGGTCCGGAGTTAATATCTGATTCCCTGGCTGAGATATTGGCGTGGTTTCCTCTTTAGGGGTTCCTTTAGGCCTATAGGTGTTTTTTCTTAACCTATAGGGATCCCTATGTTATCTATAGGGTAATACTTTGAACCTTAACCTAGATCTTGTTGTTATAGGTCATTTTCCCCTCTAAAGGGTTATCCCCTATAGAAATCCTAGGTAATCCTTTAGATATAGGGCCTATAGGTTCTATACTTTTAATAAAGCTAGTCTTTGTAACTAACCTTTTAGAGGGAATATACACTAGATAGGTGTTAGAACCTAGTGTAGTAAGGAGCCTACTAGGGATAGTCCTAGTAGCTAACTTCTAGGCTGGAGGTCGTTTTTCCAGGGGGATAAGAATCTCACAGTAAGATCCTATGGCTCTAATGCTGCTAAAATCAACTTTAGAAGGATAATTTAGCTCCCTAGCTAGCAGCTGTTTAGGGCTTTCATTTTTAGTGGAATTAGCAGTAATCTTAATTAAATTAATAACTACAGGTAAAACAAAACACTATAGATTTAACGGTAATTATGCCCACTAAATTATAGCCCTTAATTGGTTTAGAATAATCCGAATTAAATGCTTAGCTAATCCATTTTGCTTATGGATATAGGGACTAGAAGTTATAAATTTAATTCCCTTAGAATTTAACTAATTTTAATAATTAGAATCATATTCTTAACCTCTATTAAAGTAAAGATATCTAGGGTATTAGCCTAGTTAATTCTTAAGCCCTCTAAAGAAGCCTTTAATAGCCCTATAAATAGTTAGGCCTTCCTTATTAGGTAATAAGAAAACCCACCTATATCTAGTCTTTTAGTTAACTAAAATAAGGCAAATTAACTGCTTATTGTATAGCATAGGACTGATTTTTAGCGTATCCCCCTCTATTTGGTCTAGAGCTCTAGGAGAGTTAGGGATAGCTAATTTTCTAGGTTTTCTAACTGCTTTAGATTAGTCATAAGCTAAACATCTAAAGTCTTTATCCTTAATTTTGGAAAAATTAGGGATTTCTTTAGTTATTAAGCTAGTTTTCTTTAGCAAAGGAAGGCCTAGATGTCCTAGTTAAATATGCCATAGGCTAGCTAGTTCTAATAAGCGTTAATATTAAAGATCTTTAGGGGCCTTAGAACCTAAATTAGGTCCTAGATTAGAGCCCTCTTCCGTAGTCCCCTGCTAGGCCCCTTAAGGAACACAGGCCTCTTAGAGAGGTATTAGGGGCTTTTCTAATCCTCCTAAGCCCTCTAACACCCCTAAATCTATCTCTTTAGATTTATAAGGGACCTAACCTAGGGCTATAGACGTTGTGGAAGAAGGGGCTAATAAATCTTCCCTTTTAATCTTTTTAATATTATCCTTATTATCATTATCGATTTTAACTAAATTAGATGCCTAATTAGGCTTTTTAGAGGGAATTTAGACCTCTATACGGTAACTAAGACCCTTAAAGCTAACATAGGTAAAAGGATAGATAAGATAAGCATTAGAATGCCCGCAAGGACCTTTTCGTAACTATAGTGTAGGTTAGTTCTTAATTTAGAAGAAGAAACTATACTTTGCTACATCTAAAAGAGTAATATAAGATCTATTAGCTAGATATAACTAATTTTTAATCATGTAACCCCTAGATATATAGTGCGTTAAGCCACTAACTATATTAATATCTATTTAAGGGAAATATAGCGCTCTTTTTAGCACTAAGGTCCTATATTTTTCTGGATTTTTTTAATATAAGACCTGAAAAGTAGCCTAACCGTATCCCTTAGGATAGATAGGACCCCTACTAGTTATAATTAGTTTAGATTGCCCCTTTTTAAAGGGGTATAATCCTAAAAAGCCTCTTTTAAATTAATGATATAAACCATGGAGCTAGTATTATATAATAGAGCGTTTTTTATGTCCTTATAGTAAAAATTAAAGCCATTATAGGACCTAATGTCTTTAATATTATTATTAGAATCACTAGAGCTAGAAGAAAAGCTACTATTACTAGAGCTTTTATAGCTAACCTTGTGATTACTAGGTTTCTTGTATGGTTTTAGAGCTCCGTTAGAAAGGTTAAATTTTCCTAGCATAAAAGAACCTTCTTAAAGGTCTTTATTATCCTTCTTATCCTTTTTATCTAATTTAGGGCCTTTATAGCCGCCCTTTTTCTTCTTCTTAGAAGAGCCCTTATTTTCTCTAGGGTCTTTTCCTTCTTCTTTTAACCTTTAGGGGACTTTTCTTTCTCTTTAGTGCCCTTTTTATAGTCTTTAGCCCTATAATTTAGGGCTTTAGATATAGTAGATAATTTATCCCTCTGTTTAGCTAGAAGGTCTGCTATTAAGAACTAAAGATTTAGGGCTTCTATAGGTGCCCCTATAGCCCTATTTGTTTGCATGCTAAATTATTGCCTTTTAGCCTAAGCAAGGAAGGTGGATTTTAGGGATTAGAGATATTAATTAACCTAATTAATAGGATTAATTAGAACCCTAGAAATCAATAATCTAGCTAGTAGATTATTAAAGACTGCATTAAAGGACTCTAGGGATCCCTTATAACCTTGAAAATTTAGGTTATAAAAATCTAAGTATAGGGACCCCTCTGGATTTTAATGCTATAAGAATATTGCCTAATAAGGAATTTATAGGCATCTTCTAGGTTCTTTTGCCAAGTTATAGCGGCTTAGGGTCCTTCTGTATAACTATCCCTAAGTAACATAAGGATAATAGCTTAGTTAGCGTCCCTTCGCGCCCTAGAATCCTCCGGATTATCTAGAAAATTAGGCATGCCTAAAGCTCTAAATTAGATAGCTAGGGCTTATTTCTATTAATTAAAAATTTTAGCTCCTTTAAGCTTTATAGTCTCTAGGAAGCTATAAACCCTCTTATTAAATTCTTTAATAATAGAGTTATTAAAAGCAGCTTACATAGAACTAGATTCTAGTTCTTAAGCTTAAATTAGCTACTAAATTAGCTATTAAATTTGGGGCTTGCTAGCTTCCACACCCTCTATACCTCTATTTATAGCTATAGTTAAGCTTTCTAGCTTTTCTAATAACTAGTCTATAGTGGCTTATTGCCTAATAACCTGCTCTGTAAGCTAGTTATTTAGCACCTCTTGCGGACTTATCTTAGGGACTTGTTGCCCTTATTCTAACTAGTTAGTACCTATCTTCCTTTTTTATAGAAGGGAAGTCTTTTATTCTCGTAGATATTCCTTTTTTATAGAAGGGAATTACTTCTATCCTTGCTAATATTCCTTTTTTATAGAAGGGGAAATACTTCTATTCTTGCTTTAAGCTTCCTGTTTTATAGAAGGGAAGTCTTCTATTTCTAACGAATTTTTCCTTTTTATAGAAGGGAAAAGCTTCTATAACTATAATTAATTCCTTTTTATAGAAGGCAATAGCTTCTTTTTTCCTATTTTATAGAAGAGAAATCTTCTATAAGGTATACACAAGCAATCTAAAAGAATCAATAGTAATAGAAGCTAGGCTTATAACCTATTAAAATATAGGGAGCTAATACTAACTAGTAATACCTATATAGGTGTAGATTCTATAGGTCCCTTATAAATCTAAAGAGATAGATTTAGGGGTGTTAGAGGGCTTAGGAGGATTGGAAAAGCCCCTAATACCTCTCTAAGAGGCCTGTGTTCCTTAAGGGGCCTAGCAGGGGACTATAGAAGAGGGCTTTAATCTAGGACCTAATTTAGGTTCTAAAGCCCCTAAAGATCTTTAATATCAATGCTTGTTAGACCTAGCTAGCCTGTGGCACATTTGACTAGGATATCTAGGCCTTCCTTTACTAAAGAAAACTAGCTTAATAACTAAAGGAATCCCTAATTCTTCTAAAATTAAGGATAAATATTTTAGATGTTTAGCTTATAACTAATCTAAAGTAGTTAGAAGACCTAGAAAATTAGCTATCCCTAACCCTCCTAGAGCTCTAGACCGAATAGAGGGGGATACGCTAAAAATTAGTCCTACGCTATATAATAAGCAGTTAATTTACCTTATTCTAGTTAACTAAAAGACTAGATATAAGTGGGTTTTCTTATTACCTAATAAGGAAGGCCTAACTATTTATAGGGCTATTAAAGGCTTCTTTAAAGGGCTTAAGAATTAACTAGGCTAATACCCTAGACATCTTTACTTTAATGGAGGTTAAGAAATCGATTCTATTTGCTAAGAATGGTTAAATTCTAAGGGAATTAAATTTCTGACTTCTAGTCCCTATATCTATAAGCAAAATGGATTAGCGAAGCGTTTAATTTAGACTATTCTAGACCGATTAAGGGCTACAATTTAGTGGGCACAATTACCATTAAATCTATGGTGTTTTGTTTTACCTGTAGTTATTAATCTAACTAATTTTACTAAGCCTAAAAGCCCTAAACAGCTGCTAGCTAGGGAGCTAGATTAACCCTATAATAAGGTTAATTTTAGTAGCATTAGAGCTATAGGATCTTACTATAAGATTCTTATCCCCCTAGAAAAATAACCTAAAGCCTAGAAGTTAGCTGCTAGAACTATCCCTAGTAGGCTCCTTGCTACACTAGGTTCTAACACCTATCTAGTGTATATCCCCTCTAAAAGGTTAGTTACAAAGACTAGCTTTATTAAAATTATAGAACCTATAGGCCCTATATCTAAAGGCTTACCTAGGGTTTCTATAGGGGATAACCCTTTAGATGGGGAAAATAACCTATAATAATAGGATCTAGGTTAATGTTTAAAGGATTACCCTATAGATAACATAGGGGTCCCTATAGGTTAAGAAAAAACACCTATAGACCTAAAGGAACCCCTAAAGAGGAAGCCACGCTAATATCTTAGCTAGGAAATCAGATATTAACTCCGGACCTTCTTTCTGATAAAAACACTAACTTTGACCCTAATATTAACCCTATGGATGTTGATATTAGTCCTCCTTCTTTAGTAGATTTATTAATTTAAGAAATCTGCTTTAAGGTATAGGAAAAGCTAAAGGAAAATAACCCTATTAGCCCTAAACCTAAGACCTAGAAGCAAGCTATATCTAGCCCTTAGAAAAAGGAATGGATTAAGGCTATGTTTAGTGAATACGAATAGCTTCTAAAGGCTAGTACTTTTAAATTTATAGGGATAGACTAAATTTCTAAGGGCTAAAAAGTACTGAAAAATAGGCTTATTTATAAGCTTAAAAAGTGTTAGAACAAAGATGATATCAATCGCGCGTCACAGCCGTAATTACCTGGCAAAAGCTTGGGCCGCGCGCCCGCACGTAATCCCTAACCTGGCTTTTTAATTAGCTAGGAAAAGTAAGGGTATAAACGCGTAACCCCCTTTTGCCTATGGCATTATGGCTTCTAGCTTCTAACTTCTCTTTCGAAGAACGCAGCCTAGAATAGATAATTAATAATAATACTATTCTTTAGGCTTATAACTTTGTTACATTGAATTTAATACCCTGTGAAACTAACACTAATTAGTGGTTACCTTCACAGATAACCACGCAGTATTTAAACACCGCAGATTAGCAAGGTCAAAATCAGAAGAGGCAGCTTGCCTAATGACAACTCGCCCTATAAAATAGGAGGGCCACGTTTAATAATAAGTTATGCTAACGGAAGGGTACAGATATAGCTCTCTTCTTACTTTAGTACTAATATCTATATCTATACGGATTCCGAAACAACAAAGAAGGGTTTAACGCTAGTAGCTAAGCTATCCCCTTGTCTTTCCTTGTTATGCGTTCTATTACGCATTTAAAGTTAACCGCCTTGCCTCGCGATCCTTTACATCAAAAAAAAAAAAAAGAACATAAGTTACATAATTCATATTAACACCCCCCTATCCCCTCTATATTATAAGATTCGTCCCCTATAATTAATCACTTAGTTAGAATATTAGATATAGCTAGCCTGCTAAGGGCCTCTGGTTAATTTATAGTCCCTAGTAAGAGTAATAACTATAATAATGCTATAGAAGGCGTTAAAGCTAGAGATAGTAGTGAACACCCTAATAAAGGAAAAGCCATAGATTACACTGCCTAATTCCCCTATATCTCCGTAAGACTCTAATGATATATTATGGAGGAGCTACTCTAATAAATAGGGAGCTCTAAACACAAAGAGATAATAATATCTAAGGAAATCACGCTTTATATCCTTATTAAGACCGAATAATATAGATAGTAAGGGTTATTTAGAAGAACACTCTTCTCTAAATTTAGTAATAACTTCTATAGATAGTTAAGAAATAAGTTTATAAAAGGGAAAGAGCTTTCCTAGAATAGACTTTAGGACTACCTCCTTTATAATAGTGTATATATAACTATTAGAAGAGGTATAAAGATAGCTATTAATCTTAAAAAGGTAGTAACCTAGGAAGAATTTTAGTTCTAGACCCTTAAAGAAATTAAGGATACTAGGAAGAAGTATATAGGCTTCTAGAAGAACCTAGATAATAAAGACTTCCTCTATAATCTCCTAGATAATAGGGATGTTAGGGTCTAATACCCTACCCCTTTACCCCGCCTATTAGTATAATCGCTATTAAAGGGATTAGTAGGCTAATCTCCCCTTTAAAGATTAGTTACTTTAGAAGTAAGGGCACTAAAGGATGCTATCTGTGAACATTTGCGGGTGGCTCCCTTACCTATACCTTTGCCTAAGATAATCTAGTAGAAGTAACCTAATAATACTATAGTAAACGCCCCTAAGCAGGGATATTACTAATAGAATTAACCCCTGCTACCTAGGGCTAATAATGTCTTTGTTAGCATAGCCTAGAGGCCTACACTTCCTACTCCCTAATATAGGGGAGAGGAAGATTAGAGAGAACTATAAACCCTAAAGCTACTTTCTTACTTATTAAAGATAATACTATCCCCTCTATAGACACAAAGGGAAGTATCTAGAGAACCTCTATAGACTTAGAGGCCCTCTCTAAAGTAGATTATAGACCTTTTAAAGGTATACCCTAAAGAGTAACTCTATAGTGCTAATAATTATAATATGCTTAAGTTAAAGCTTTAAATATTCCGTAGGAAGTATAAGATGCTTAATATCTAACTAGAGCAAGCTAGGTATGCTTTTAAGGTTATGCTTAAAGGTAAAGCTTTATAATACTATATAGACTATCTCTTAAAGCCTAGTTAACTATAAGACCTCCCTACACTTATTAACTATATAAGGGAATAATTTAAGACTAAGGATACATAGTAAAGATATCTCCTAGAATAGAATAATATAACTCTATAAGGGATAATAAATAATAACCTAAGCAAATTAATAATTAATTGCTTTAATAAAGTTACAGAGAAGCTAGCTATATTATAATAAGCGGTACCTAAAGTAGGCTAGAGCAAAAGGGCACTCTAGAATTAGATTATAAAAGCTTATAATAGCATCCTAGAATGCAGAGAAGCTATTATAGATCTACTAAAGGGCCTATAAGAGTTCTACAAATAAATTAGAATAATAATCTAACTTATTAGGGAAGAGAAGAAGAACTATTAATAATTCCTAACTAATATTATAACCCTAGAGTAATTCTAGACTAACTAAAGATATAATAGAAAAGGAAAAGAGGCCTAATACCTATCTAGAAGACTATAAGAAAGAGGAGAAAACCCCTGTATAAAGAAGTGCTATATATATAGAAAAGAGGGATACTAGTTATCTAAGCACCTAGAAGAGGATTATAAGAAGGCATTTTAACGCTTTAAGAATCACTACCTTACGGATTTAGCTAATAACTTGTATAACTTATTCCTTATATAGTATAAAGGGGAATAGAAGCCTTAATCTCCCCTTAATAATAAGATTACGTAGTACCTAAAGAGCATTAGATTTAAGGATAGCCCTAATAGTATAGATAGGCTAGTACCTATAAGCTTTTTAATTAAGAAACGTAACTTAATAGCAAAAGAATAGTTTAAATCCTAATAAGTTAAGTAACTTATTATGGCTTAAGCAAGGAAGACCCTTTTTAGCAGGAACTATTAAATAATGCTCTAGTAACGTTTATACTAGAAGATTGCTATTCTTATATAACGTTCTAAGGGATTATGCTAGATACAGGAGCCGCAAAGTTCTTTACAGTAGGGCACCCTTAATTCCTTGCTTTATAACATTAAATGCCTAAGATATAGCTTAATATATTAAAAGCAAGGAAGGCATTAATTAGATTTAGCGCGGGAGAGCTAATTACCGCGCTTAGAGTAGCTAATATACCTACTTCTTTTAGAGATATCCTCTTTTAGGTTATTCTAATAAACACTCTCTTCCTCTTATCCCTTAATAATATAGACTAACTATAAATTAACTTTAATATCTCTAAGAATATACTATAATAAGGAGATATTAAAGTCCCTATAATACAAAAATAGGGGCACACTTAGATGCTACTTACGTAGAAGGAAGAAGTAGTTAGTTAGAGCTACCTTATAGAAGGCAAGCTATAATAATTATATTATTGTTTTAGGCATCTATTAATCCAATGCCTATATAAGGTCCTCTGTAGATTAAGGCATAATATTAATATTAAAGCTATTAGGGAGCTAACGAAGGTCTGCCACTAATGCTAGATGCACGTAGATAGCCCTAATCGCTTTAAATTCACCCTCTAAGATAAGTATAGCTTTAACTATAAAGTAATAGTAGATATCTTTTACCTTAATAGTAATTACCCTACACTCCATGCTATAGATATGGCCACAGCGTTTAACATAGCGAAATTCCTTAATAATATTTCTATAAAAATAACCTAGGAAGCCCTCTAGATGTGCTAGATTAATGTTTATTAAGGCCCTCCTGATTTTATTATTATAGATACTAGAACGAACTTCTATAGCGATAAATTTAGGCAGTTTGTAGTGTTAATATTAATTTTAATTAAGGAGGTCCCTATTAAAGCATATTATAGCTTTAGGAAGGTTAAAAGATATTATAGGCCACTCTATAGAGCCTATAATATAATTAGGCGCGAATGCCCTATAATACCTAAACCCATTGCCCTATAAATAGTAATAAAGGCCCTAAATAACACTATAGGCCCAAATAGCCTTATTCTAACCCTCCTTATATTTAGCGCCTACCTATATGTAATAAATAAATCCCCGCTATTACTAGATATTACACAGCGTGTAATCGCGGTATAGAAGGCTACTAAAGAGATTAAGAGACTCTATGCTATCTAGAAAGTTAATAAAGCCCTTGCTAAACGTAATAGCCTAGATACCTTAAAGACCCTTAGCCTATTACTTAGATTAAAGGTCTAAGTCTAGCGAGAAGGCAAGGGATAGAAAGGCCTATATAAGCTACTAGTAATAAACGGAGAGAGCTATACGCTTAACCTGCCTAGGGGCCTAAAGACCTTTAGGTTAACCTCTATTAAGCCCTACTATAATAACCCTAATGCGGAGTAGTAAACGGACCACTAACCAGCGGAGCCTAATGAAGAGGAAGAAGAGTAAGAAGCTTAAGATAAGAACATAATGCTAGCGATACTACTAAAGCGCGGGCGCGGCAGGCCCTAAAAGAACCCTCCTATAATACTATAAGAGACTAATGTCTTTTTATTAGCAAAGGAAGAGAGTAATTTAGCCCTTATAATTAAGCTATGTAAGAAAGGAATTATTAAGACCCTAGGTAAACCCTTTAAGCTATTAATAAAGGCAGAAATTAAAGCCCTAATTAAATAAGGTATGTTTAAATTTATCTTATTTAACGAAGAAGAGCACGGCAGGACTTGGATCTTTAATTCGTGTATTGTTAATAAGGTAAAAGGCAAGATAATAGAACCCTACGAAAAGTCACGCCTTATAATCTAAGGCTATAAAGATAAAGGGAAATAGGCTATCCTTACACAAGCCCTAACGATTCAATAAGTAAGCTAATGCCTTATCCTCGTAATAGCCCCTTTAGCGGCGTTAAGGAAATTTATCCTATAGATACGAGATATTTGCTAGGCATATATACAAGCCCGTATATTACTAGAGCGGCTAATCCTAGCGCGCTTACTAATTTAGATACGGCACCTTTACTCGCCTAGAATGATTATAAGGGTTATAAAACCCCTCTATAGACTTGTAGAGGCTAGAACGCACTAGTGGGTTATATATTATAAGTATTATAGAGAGAACCTCTAGATAGAAACCTCTATATATAACCCCTGCCTGCTTATAACTATAAAGGAAAGCCCTAACTTTACGTGCGTTAGAATACAAACCAATAATACCCTTAGCCTATTAGATAAGAAGTTCTCTAAGAAGGAAGAGGATTAGCTAGTTATAGTAGGCTTTAATATAAAGATAAAGTAATTCCTAACTAAAAGCAATTCCCTTACGTTTAATAGAGGCATTATTACGCTAGAGAATAATGCTATTAAGATATAATAGAAGGGATAGAGTAATAAGCTAGAATTAGTTCCTATAACTAATTTAAAGCGTAAATACGTTAAGCAGAGAGCCTAAGGCGCTTACATCGCCTTAATCTGCTAACTAGAGGCTTGCTTTAATCTATCTATTGCTACATAATACTAAGAGCTAACCCTAGAGAATGTGAAAGCCCTTAATTATTGCCTAAAGTGGCAGGTAAACTACCTAGAAAAAGGCCTAATATTTATCCTAATAGACCTTAAGAAGGCAAAGCTCTTTGCCTTTGTAGATAGATCCTTTGCTAATAATAAGGACCTATGCTTATAACTAGGATATATACTAATCCTAGCTAATAAGGACTACACTAATGGCAAATTCATAATTAAAGGTAATATTATGCACTTTAGCTTAACAAAGAGCAAGAGAGTTACGCAAAGCATGCTTGCCTTAGAGGTTTATAGCATAGTAGCTAGTGTTAATATGGCTTACGCAATTATAACGACCCTAAACCTAGTCACTGACTAACTAAAGCTCCTAAAGATCCTAGTTATTACTTGTACGGATTTATACTCCTTATATAAATATCTTATTAAGCTTGGTATAATAAAAGAGAAACGCCTAATAATTAATATTATAGCTCTTTAATAATCATACAAACGCCGAGAACTCTGCGAGATCTAATGGATTAACAGGGAGGATAACCTAGCTAATGCCTTTATAAAGGCATTACCTAATAAGGCCCTTAAGAACTTTATCTTAACTAACTAGATAACTATCCGGATAGAGGGATAGGTTACCCGCGCGTAACACACGCGCGGTGATAGGAGAAATGATCCTCTAGGAGGGTAACCACAGGGACAAGACCGCGGTTAACATCCCTAGTGGCCACGCCCATAAATCAGAGGAGGAAGACATTATCTATACACTATGGTGTGGGATATGTGTTGTTTAAGGAAGGAAGGGATTTAAACAAGGCCCACTTATCTATACATAGGCTCATAAGTTAAGCAGAGTTATTATTATTCCTTTTATTAGCCACTATACGCCTAGACAGGCTATAAGTTCCCTTTCTTATATTCCTAGTTAATTAGATTATTAATTAACCTTTCTTTTCACTTTTACGATTAATATCGCGTGTTAATAATCATGTTAAAAGAGAGGTTCTAGTGTTAGAACAAAGATAATATTAATCGCGCGTCATAGCCGCAATTACCTAGCAAAAGCTTAGGCCACGTGCGTGCCCTATATATAATCCCTAACCTAGCTTTTTAATTAGCTAGGAAAAGTGAGGGTACAAACGCGCAACCCCCTTTTGCCTGTGGCATTACGGCTTCTAGCTTCTAACTTCTCTTTCGAAGAACGCAGCCTAGAATAGATAATTAATAATGATACTATTCTTTGGGCTCACAACTTTGTTACATTGAATTCAATACCCTGTGAAACTAACAAAAAGGATAAATAAAATAATCCTTTAAAATATAAGGCTTAACTTATTACTAAGGGATTTATGCAAATCAAAGGTTTAGATTATATAGAGACCTTTGCTGCCACAAGCATTCCCCCTAGCTAGAGGATTTTACTAGCCCTAGTGGCTTAGAATAACTAGGAAATTAAATAATTTGATTTTATAGGGGCTTTTCTAAATGGTCACCTAAAGGAATAGATTTATATAGTTATCCCTAATGGATTTATTAAATTCCTTAAGGCAAATCTAAAACTAGCTAAACTAGCTAGAAGCTTTAGCTATAAACCCTCTAAAGGCTAAGTAATTCTATTACTAAAGTCTTTATATAGCCTAAAGCAAAGCTTAAGGGAATAGCAATAAGCACTAATAGCTATTCTAAAATCCCTAGGATTTAACCCTCTTATTTCTAACCTAGCTATTTTCTTTAATCCTTCCACTAAGACCTTTATTATTATATATGTGAATAACTACCTTTTAATTAGACTGGATTTACCCTATATCTAAAGACTTAAAAAGAAACTTTATAAAGTCTATCTAATAGAAGATAGGGGGCCTGCTAAATTCTTCTTAGGGGTTTAAATTATTTAAGATAGACCTAATAGAATACTCAAAATCCACTAATCTTAGTATATCTTAGAGGCTTTAAAATGATTTAATATGCTAGATAGTAAGCCTATTAGCATACCTCTTTAGCTAGGCGTTTTAGCTACCTAAACAACAAAGCCGCTAATAGCTAGCGAATTAAAGCTTTATTAGTGTATTATAGGGACTATAATGTACCTAATATTACTTACGAGACCTAATGTAGCTTTTACGCTATAATGGTTATTAACCGCAACCGCACTAGCTAATCCCTATATAGAGCATCTAAAAGCAGCTAAAAATCTGCTAAGATATCTATCTAGGACCTAATTCCTTGTTATTATCTATAGGGGTAACCCTAAAGATAACCCTAAGGGATCTTCTAACCCTAAGGATAGTGCTACTAAGAGCCTAGTTAGATATTGCGATAGTGATTTTGCAGGAGATAAAACGACCTCTAAATTAACCTATGCTTATCTATTTAAGCTAGCTAGTGGCCCTATTAGCTAGAAATTAAAGAAAGCTAGTATAATTGCGTTATCTTCATTAGAAGCTAAATCTAACGCTATCTGCGAGACCTTCTAGGAGCTACAGTAGCTCTAGGGTCTAATTGAGGAGCTAAAAACCCCTATTTCTCCTCCTATTTAGATATTCTATGATAATTAAGGCGCTATAACCACCGCTTATAACCCTACTTTACATAGCTATACTAAGCATACCTTGCTTAAATTCCACTGTGTTAGGCAACAGGTATTAGCAAGTTTAGCTAAGATTAAATATCTAGATACAAGGTCAATGCCTGCAGACGGTCTTACAAAACCCCTTACAGGACCTCTTTATCAGGCCTTTATCAAGCTATTAGGCCTTAATAAAAACAAATAACTAACAACTAATAACTAACAAATTCCCTTTAATAGGGAACCAAAAAACATTATTTAAAAGGGAGCTATATTTAATAATAGCTAGGAAGTTAAAAAGGGGCTTTTTCTATCTTTTCCTGTTTTTCCCTTTTATTGATTTTATCTAGTTATTACCTTTACTAAAAGTTATTACTGTTTTGCTTATTACCCTATTGTAACTTTATACGCTTTTAATTGCTTTTAACGTAATACTTTTATAGAGGGGTGTTAAAAATAAGACCTATTTTTATAGCCCTTTTCTAGTTATAAGGCTCTTGTTATTGCTTGCATTGCTTACAAGCCTGACAGCTACACTGCAGCTGTTAACAGTTATGTGGTGACCGTCAATAGTCACGTTGCAGCTGTCAACAGCTGCGACTAACTGTGTGGATAACTAAGTCAATTAAATAACTAAGTCAAGTGGATAACTTACTAAGTTAATTATAGCTGCATTACAGCCATAACCCTAGCCACAATAACTAGACTAGATTAGGAAGGTAATATAACCTATACCTAATCTTTAACTGCGATTTTCTTAATAACTAGAGGTTATATAAAAGTCTTACGTATAGCAAATTAGAGCTACAAAGCAAGGCTTTTAAATTATATAAAGATATTTTTTAGTTAAAAATTTGGTGCATACAGGCGTCTAGCTAATATGGTGGTGAGTTGATTTTTTGGTTTTTCTATACAAATGAATTTTGCGGAAAATCAAAAGTAGCCCTAGAGACCTAGCTAGTAACCTAGATCCACCGATATAGTTAGAGGGTCTATAAGAGGAAGAGTAGTTAGCTAGACCTCTTAACCAAATCAAGCCGCATTGCCCGCATAATGTTCCTAAAATCAATTCTATTAATAAATTAGCTATTGTAAAAGCTATCTAAATCGGAATTTAATAGTGATATCTGCCATAACCTTCTATTGCGTTACGTTAACCTAATTTAACGTGGCGGCTCTATTAGTCCCCGACCGTAGAGTCTGCACCCGTACAGCTATTGCCAGCTGGCATTAGCTCCCTACATTCCAATATTTTCCTTCCCTAAAGGTATCTTACTATATCTTTCTTAATATATTAGTATCTTTTTTACTCGTTCTTTAGTAGCTACTATCTTTCTTCAAAGTTCTAGTAAGAGCGCCCTATTTATTATAGGTTTACCCTTATAATTAAACCTTCTTAATAGTGTATTTATAGGGTTACTCTTTCTTAGTCTATATTTAATTATAAAGTAAAAGGGGTAAAGGAATATATACTATCTTACCTACCTCCTATTTAACTTTAGTTACTTTATAAAGGTTTATAAATTAAAGTAATCTAATATTACCTCTACTAGGCTTACTATACCTTTAATATAGTATTACTAGTATTTAAATAACTTTACTATAGTAAGTAGCTCTTAATTAGCTATACTATAGTTATACTTAGTATTTATAAACTTCCTTAACTAAAAGGCTACTAAATACTAATAGCCTTTATTATCCTATTAGGATAGAATCCCTACTATTATAAAGATTAAGGTATTTATCTTAATATATACTAGTTAACTTAGGTTATAATAATAAAGTAAAGGCACTTACTAAAATACATTCTTTAGCTAGTTAAATGCTAGCTATTTCTTTACTTTAAATATAAACTTCCTAGTCTAAATACTATTTTAACTACCCTTTATTAATATATATAAGGGAACTATAATCCTAGAGTATTTATAAATAAACTATTAGTAAAAGTTATAGAATCTAAGGAATAACTATATATCCTTAAAGCTTATTAGCTTTTTCTAGTCCTAAATTATATTAACTTAACTTATATCTATTAAAATCCTATTAACTAATAGAATAAATCTAAGAAACTCTACTAATTCCTAATAGAAAAAGCACTTTAAGGGTTTTATATATAGCTTTACTAATCTTATATACTTTAGGACTTCTTTAATATATATAATATACTTCTTCTATATTTTTAAGAAGATAAGGATATTATCTAAATATACTATATAAATTATATTAACTAGCCTATAAAGCGCTTTATAGATATAGCTTTAGAAGGTAGCTAGGGTATTAGTTAACCTAAAAGGTATAGTAAGATATATATAGTATCTATAGTATATATAAAAAGCAGTCTTTTATTTATTACCCTCTTTAATATAGATTTAGTGGTAAGTATCTTTAATATTAATCTTTAAGAAAAAATAAGCCCCTTAGTATTAGTCTAGGATCTTTAAAATTAAGGGGAGGGTATAGTAATTCTTTTATATAACCCTATTAAGTCTCTAGTAATCTATATATAATTAGAGTATTCTATCCTTCTTTAGTATAAATAAAATAAGTGCCCCTATAAGGCTCTTTAAAGGCCTTATCTTATTATAGACTGGCCCCTAGGCAACTGCTATTAGTCGTTAATATACTATTAAGAAACTTAAGGAGGGAAGAAAGGAAGAGAGCTAGTCTATCCCCCTTTATACCCCTTATATCCCCTAGCTATCTTATATTAGCCTCCTTTCTAAACCCTTACTAGTTCCTATTAGCTACTTATCCTTCTACGCTATAACTAATACTTAGGCAAAGCCTAAGCCCTTTATATACCTCCTTACTTACCTATCCTAGTAATATCTCCTAAGAGTATAAATTATCCCCTATTCCCTTTAAAACCTTCTTACCCCCTTATCCTATCTATATTATTACCTTTCTACTAATATTAATATCCCTTATATAAGTAATTCCCTCTCTACTCCCCTTAACTTAAATATAGTATACCCTTATATTATATATGTCCTAGTATTAGGTTATAAGGTTATCTTTACTTATTATAATTTATTATTATTACCTTAAATATAGTATACATATATATTATATATATCCTAGTAGTAGGTGTAAAGTTATCTCCACCTATTATATTATATTATTATTATTATATAGTATATATAACATAGCTTATGCATAGCCTTACTAGCCCCTTATATTATTATAATAACCCCTAACCCTACCCTTACTAGTTTATTACCTTACCTTTACTTTTATATTATATATAAAAACATTTTACTTACCTTACCTTTCCCCCTAACTTCCCTTTTCCTAACTTTACCTT
Organism: Epichloe scottii; assembly: GCA_021950295.1. NCBI lineage: Eukaryota > Fungi > Ascomycota > Sordariomycetes > Hypocreales > Clavicipitaceae > Epichloe > Epichloe scottii. The sequence continues at coordinate 2,508,039 of CP083247.1, read as the reverse complement.
TTATATATTATAATCCTATCTTAGATCCTTCTTACTACCTTATTAAACCTTAATTATATCCTATATAAACGCTTATTAATATACTATACCCTTATAATCCTCCTCCCTATAGCCTTACTATACTTACTATGCCTCCTACCTATTCTATAGGTAAATATCTTATAGAAGGTAACTTAGATAATAAGTAGTATACTACGCTTACCTTAGTTTTTTATCCCTATAGTCCTTATATAAAATAGGCCCTAACTATAGGCCTTATAGACTATTACTTACCTAAGAGTAGTAAGTCCTACCCTCCTTATTAATATAATTATATTACCTATATCTAGCTAACTAGGTACCTATTTACTAACCCTTACCTCTATTATACCCTAAAAGATCTTAAAGCTAAAATTACTATAGGCTAGTATATTATAAAACCTAGTATTACTAAGTTAGTAATTATAAAGCAAAAATTACCTATTTTATCCTAGAAATACTAGTCCCTTATTACCTACTAGAATACTCTCCTTAATTAGGCTTAGTTTAATCTAGTACCTATTTATTTAGCCCTTAGGCTATCCCCCTTAACTAATACTCCTACCTTAAATATAACTAGACTTAATATTATTCTCTTTATTAGTAATAGTCCCTTAGCTAGTTATAGAATAAATAACTTACTATACTAAGTTACTAGTGCCTTATTTTAGTAAAACTAGTAGCTTATAAATAGTATAGTTATTATATAATAGGATTTCTATAAGTATTTTACTACTATAATTAGTATACTCTCCCTAGTTATTACTATATTAGTCCTAAGACTAATCCTTAATATATTAAGCTATATAATAAATTACCTTCTTATTACTATTAGTATTAATCCTAGCACTCTTCTAGTATCCCCCTACTAATTTATATTAAATATAGCTTACCCTCTCTAATAGGACTAGTTACCCCTATACTAAGTCTAAATATCTTCCTATTACCTCTAGTAATTATATAGGAACTAAGCCCTTACCTATATACTCCTATCTTTTACCCTCTAGGTAATATACCTCTCCTATTATTTAGCATTAGGAATAAAGCTATAATAACTACTATATAGATATCTATTACCCCTAAGCTAGATATAGTTTATCCCCTCTTTAATATATTACCCCTATTAATAGGAGTAAAACAGAGTTTAATAGCGCCTTTAGTAAGATTAATAAGAATTTAGTGGCTAAAATAGCTATAATAAGAGTGTATCTTAGTTATACTAAATAATTTATTATAGATAGTAGTATAAGTATACCCCTAGTCCTATATATAGTCTCTCTTAGTAAATAACTTTTACTTAATTAACTTAGTTTATTATTATATTATATATCCCCCTATTCCTATTTAAAGTTATCTAGCGCCCCTATATTTACTATATTCTCTAGTAGTTTCTATATTAGTTATAAATAACCTACCTATTTAACTAGTATATTATATTTATTACCTTTACCTAGTGTATTCTAGGCTATAAGAATCTGCTTTATATAGTATTCCTTAATAAGTTTATTATTATTCTCTAATAATATCTATTTTAAATCTAGTCTAGAGTCTTAGAGCTTCTAACTTAAAAGGGGGTTTATTATTACTTACTCTATAAGATCTATATAGAAGACTAGGTAAATGCCTCTTAGTATATCTAATTAGACTATAAGTAGTGTTAGGACTTTTATAATAGTATATTTTATAGTAACCTAATTAAGCTTCTATAAAGGGTAATTAGTTTTAATATTCCTAAGTAAAAGCTATACTTTATCCCTAACCTAGAAATATTCTACTAGGTAATATAATACTAATATTATATCCTATTAATATTATTATATATATACTATTATAGCCTAAGCTAAATAAGTCCCCTCCTAGAGGTATTCTAGGAACTAAACTACTTTTCCCTTAGAGGTTATAGTAAATAGTGCTAGGTCTAGCTATAACTAAATAGGTTCTAAATTATAGCTATATAGTAATCTATTAGGACTTACCCCTATAACTAAGGATATCCTATTATTAATTATAAGCTAATAAGTAGCTAAGTATTTAGGCTAATTATACTATAAGAAGGAGATTAATATATATAGTATTACTTACACCTCCTAGTTTACCTATTCTATACTACTATCTATCTATAGGTAATATAATATAAAAAGAAGTTAGTTAATCCTAACTCTTAAGTATAATATTATCTAGAAGTTTCCTAACTAATCTAACCCTTAGTCTATAATAATTAACTAAGGAAAACCTTAAAATCTCTACTATACTATCTTAAACTATTTTACACACTCCTTAGCTATAATAGAGGTTATTATCTCTAATTAAATAAACTTAGAAAGCCTATTAGTAATAACTATAAGGAACTAGGGCTATTCTAGGGATAATACTAGTAAGTTTATTATAAAGTTAATAGAGATTTATAACTAGAACTAGTTAGGGATTAGTAATAGTTTTAATAAGCCCTAATGTTATTAATAACTTTTATAACTACTAAAGTAGTAATAGTTATAAATAAACCTTATAATATTCTATAATATCCTATCCTAATAAAACTACTACTATAAGATCTAAAACATTATATTATATCCTAGGTGCCCTACTACTAGCAAATTATAATATTATTAGATAAGCGTTATTATAAGAGGTTCCTAGGCTAGGACCTAGGTCTAGCCCTAAAACTAGAGCGCCCTATAGGCACTTAGTAAGTAATCTATAACCTATTCCCTTATTATTACTTCTAGTAAAAACTTCCTTACCCCTTCTTAAATTACCTAAAGCTAGATATAGTATATTAAGTCTAATTAAACTACCTAATTCTATAAAGTCTATAGGTACCTTATAGTAAAGAGAGCTTCCCTAGTTAGTAGTAGTGCTATATATAATAATAGTAAACTCTAGCTATAACCTACCCCTAACTCTAATAGTAACTATAAGAGTCCTAAAATAGTAATAGGCTATAGTATTTATCCTATTCTTAAGCTAGGTCCTAACCTATCCTAGTCCCTTTATAAAAGAGTATCTAGGTAGTAAGCCTATATACTAGGCCTATATTAGAGATAAAAGTTAAATAAAGTAAGTGTATCTACCTACTAGGCCTACTATTCTAATATTAGCTAAGGTATTATAAAGTATTCTAAATTCTTATAATTTATATAGATTATAAATAGGCAGGACACTCCCTATAGTTCTGCTAACCCTACTAACCACGCCTTAAGATAAGAGATAATAGCTAGAAGCTCCTTATTATAAATAGTATAATTCCTCTATAAGGCTATAAGGCTTATAGAATAGTATATAATAGGGTATAGGATATAATCCTAACCCTCCTATAAGAGGCACCCTCCTAGGGCTATCCCTAAATAATTTGCTTTAACTACTATTAGCTAGTCTAGGTCTTACTATGCTAGGACTAGGTATTTAATAAAAGCCTCTTTAAGCCTTTTAAAGGCAGTATTTTCCTTAGCTCCCTATTAAAATAGGATATCTCTCTTAGTAAGGCATATAAGTAAAGCAGCTAGCTCTAAAAAATCCTAGATAAAATCGCGATAAAAATTCATAAACCTAAGGAAACTATAAACCCCCTATAACTTTATAGGGGCTACCTATTCCCTAATAGCTATAACCTTTATAGGATTAGGGCAAATAGAGTAACCTACTATAATAATATAGCCTAGGTACTAGACCTCCTTTGTAGTAAACACAGACTTATTAAGATCTAGGTGAAGGCCCGCCGCCCTTAATTAGCCTAATATAAGCTAAACCTTAGCTATATAGTCTTTCTTTAATCCCCCTAAATAGACTAAGATATTATCTAAATATGCTATAATAAAATCCCCTAATGCATCCCCTAAGGACTTATTAATATAATTATCAAGGTAGGGGTCGGTGTAGATGATAGAAAACGTTCGATTTAATCAATTAGAGGTGCAGATAGCACCTGACTTTTGTACCTAAAAGGTACATAGTGCGCTATAGTAATGACTAGTCTATAGAGGTACTTCTAATACATTATCTCTACTATTATCTCACAGAGGGTTTAATCCTAGTTAATGCGCGGGCTATATCCATATATCTAGTGCTTTAAGGAGCTCTCCTTAACACACCCCCTAGCTAAGATATCTATTAAAGCTAGAGTTAATAAGCGTAGGAAGAGATCGCGATAAATTCCTAGCGTTATAATTACGTAGGAATCTCCTATAAGCTAATCTAGTAATAGAAATCCCTATATATTTAGCTTAATAGAGGCTTTATAAAGCTATCCGCAGGCATCTTAGAGGTCTTTAACTAATTTACCTTAATATTACCTAGGGCATATTACTCTTAAATCTATATTTAATTTATATTAAGATGCTTAAGGCTAGTTTAAAGCCTTCCTTCCTTATACTCTATAATACAGATTATCTACTTATTATTACACTAGATAATTAATAGTAATAGCACGCGGACCTTAATATTATAAAGTAGCCTTCTAAGAGATATATGCTCTTTTACACTATAATTTAAGGCAAAGAGCTTTGCTTCTATGCTTAAGGTTATTATGCAATATTGCTTACTAGACTTCTAATTAATTATAGTGCTATATATAATAAAGAAATATCCTTACGTTAACTTTTAAGTATTAGGATTATCACTAAGGGAAGCATTAGTGCTAGAAAATAACGTATTAAAGCTATTTGCTCCTAAGTATTAAATACATAGCTTCTTTATATTCTAGGCATATAAAATCGCTCCTTTTATAAGCTTAATATGCTTTACTAAAGGGTTTATTATAAAGAAGGCAAGCTTTAATGCTATAAAGGCTATATTAGGCCTTCTAATAATACATAAATACACTAAAGAGCTAATAACTACTCTATAATAATTAATCTCTTTATTAGTAGCTTTACTAGTATTAGTAAGGATTATAGCTATAGGGAGAGGAGCAGAGATTAAGCTCTTTAAATTACTATTAATAATGTTAGGGATGAATTTCTAAGCAATCTTTTAAATGTACGATTCCTATAATAACTATATCTCTTTAGTATTGCAATTCCTAATGATTTTAATGCCTAGGAACCACTTTAGGTTACCTTAGTTTTTGATGTCTAGACTGTTTATTAATTGTTTATAAAGCTCTTTAAATTCTGCTTTAAATCCATTAGAATACATTACTATAATATTATCTATATAGAAAAATAGGATAAAACCGTCTTTTATAAAGATACATAGGTCTTCTTTTCCTTAGATAAAGCCTATCTTTAATAGGAATTATATTAGATATAGGAACCATTATTAAGGAGCTTCTCTTAGCCTGTATAATACTTATATTATTTTCTAGAGATAGCCTCTTATATTTATACCTTCTAGAGGTTTGCAAAAGACAGGTTCTTTAAGTTTTACATATAGGAAGGCATTCTAAATATTATATTAATAAGTATTAAGATTATTAGCGCAATAGACTGCGAGTAGTATATATAGAGATTGTAAAGTAAGCATAGCTATGTAGTTATTAAGATTATCTTTTAGTTATTAATTGCCTTATATAACTATTCTAGCTTTAAACTCTATAACTATGCCTTTCTTATTAGTTTTATATTTAAAAACCTAGCTAAGGTTAATAATCTCCTTATAGTATTCTAGATTAAATAATTTATCTAGTATATTCTCCTAGTAGTTTAAGGATAGAAGCTTTAAAAGCTTCTTTATAATCGCTTCCTTCTAGCGGTTATAATAGGCTAATGCTATAGCTTAATAATAATAGGTAGGTTCTAGGGGCATATCTTTAATATATAAACTATGTTAAGTGCCTTAAAATACTATTAAAAAAGCAGAAGAAAACTATACCTACCTAGCTTTCCTTAATTCCTTTCTTTAGCATTTTCTAGTTATAATATTATCTAGATTAATACTATTATTATAGGGATAATAATTCTCCACTGCCTTACTGCCTTTAGTAGTAATTTTACTAGTATCTATAGTAGTATCTATATATTTAGATATTACTTTATATATAAATTTATTAATTTTATAAAATAGTGCATTATTACCTAGTATCTAAATCTCTATATTCTTTATAGTAACTAGCGCCTTATAAGAAGAGTTAGGAAGGGTTAAAAGTACACTAATATAGTTACCTTCTTACCCTAATACTTAAGATAGTATTTTTACTTTAAACTACTTATTTTCCTATTTTATAGTTAATAATAAAAAGGCTTAATTATTCTCTTTAAGTTCTATTCTAATAAGGTCTTAGCTAATTTCTTCTTTAATATCTTTAGCCTTAAGCTCTTTAAGTAGTGTAATTATTAATATCTTCTCCTTTTAAGCTAATTCTAGCTCTTCTTCCTATTTAAAGAAGAAGTTCTTATTAAATTAAACACACGCTAATATAATAACCCTCTAATTATATAACGTAGGTACCTAGATAATATACTAGGATTTGCCTCTATAACTAATAAAGTAACTAATATAAGCTTTCTACTCTAATTAAGGGATTGCATTATGTGATTTAACGTGCTTTAGAGCCTTTATTATTATTAGAAACGCTTTATATCTATAAGCATAAAGATAAGTAATTAAGGGTTTTTAGATCTCTACTATCTGTAAATAGGTAGGGACAGTTTTCCTAGCCTAATTCCACTAAAGTTTATATAGTATAATCTAATTTCTATAATGCTTAAAAGGTGTTTAATTTAGGAGATAAACTATAGTATTAAACACCTTATTATTAAGTTCTAATAGAAACTAAGCCTTAAGGCTTAATATATAAGCTTTTTGCTTAACTACCCCCTAGATCTCTTTGCCTTACTATTCTAACTAGGTGTTAAGGGAGCTGAATTATAGACTATAATACTAGTAAAGGCTATCTTATCTTTTATATTCTCTATAAAGAGGGCTTTTTTAATATTACTATACAAAAATCATAGTTAAATGCCAAATTAAGTGCTTAGAAAGCCTATTATTATATAGAAGCTATTATAAATGCTGTCTTTAGTCTTAAATAAGTAAAAGAAACACATTAAGGTTATAAGGCATGTAAATATATACTAATACCTATTACTATTCTAATAAGAAGAGTTATAGTAATCTAGATTAACTAATAACCTATAACCTAGTCCTTAAGGAAGTCCTTTAGGTATAACTTATAATCTCTATTGCTTAGCTTTGCCTATAGCACATATCTTATATTACGTAAGCTTAGGTCTAATTAATTTAATACCTAAAGTTACGTTTATAAGTTTTATAAAAGCCTTTATACCTAGATAACCACATTATTAATACTAAAGCTCTATATCTCCCTTTATAGGTAGCTTTAGTAATTAGCTTATTATAGCGTAAGCTTCTCTTAGATTATCTAATAGCCTTAATAACATATAAAGCTTATTAATATTATAAATTCTCGCTATAGGATAGTTCCCTTTATAGAGAAATCCCTTCTTCTAATTCTAATAGATCCCTGCTTTTATTAGGATTATTACTAATACTAGATTAACATGGAATCTAGGAATAAACAGTGTAGTCTCTAATATAATTATCCTTGCGCTTTATAATATAGGGTCTGTAATAGATATACGTACAAGACCTTAACCTAAAGCTATATATATTATACCTCTAGCCTTAACCTTTATTATAATAGTCTTATTAAATTTAGATTAATTAAACTAGCGAATATTATTAAAGATATAAACATTTGCTTTAGAGTTATATAGGACTATATTCTGCCTTAATTCTATGCTTTTTATAGTATTAGTAGTTAAATTTATAGCTTTCTTTAACTATTAACCTTGCTTAGAGCGTATAAATAATAATATATTTACAGTCTTATTACCTAGGGTAACCGCGATTAAGTTATTAGTTAGATTCTATAAAGGTATAAAGATATTACTACTCTTTTTCTCTAGTTTCTAACTTATTACCTTAGACTTTTCTTATAGATTCTCCTTTAGATACTTTTTAATATTATCTTTAGAGTTCTTCCTAACTTCCTAGTCCTTTAGAGTAGCCTCTAGCTTATATATAGCCTTAAATAAATTATATAATTCCCACCACTTTAAAGCTTCTTTAGCATAATACCTAGAGTAAGGGCACCTTATTCTTTCTAATTTACTTTAACTATTTAATCTCTTAGTAGTAAGGGCATTAGCTAACTTTAATACGCTTTATAGAGCTTTATAATCTCTTTTAAACTTAGTAACTGCCTTAAGAAATCTATAATTCTCTCCTTTATTAAGTAAATTATTTTACTTCTTCTAGAATAATTTAAATTTGCTTTAAAGAGGTATAATAAACTTATATAGTATTATCTCCTTAGTCTATTAAGTTTTAAGATCTTAATAATTCCTTTATAATACCTTTATTATTATAGCCTACTTATACTAATTATAGGTACCTTTAGCTTATAAATAATTATTAAGGTGTGTTTCTATAAGAATAAGTATCTTCTTTGTATTTAGCTTATACTAATCCTAAAGAAGCTTAAGAATCCTTTAAGTATAATATTAAACTAACTCTCTATCCTTAACTTTAGTGTTAAAGTTAAGAGAATCTTATATATTCTTTAATAGAGTCTTATAGATATATTCCCTAATCTTTAGCATTTGCTTTAATAAGGCTATATACTTTATAAGGTTAAATTATAATTCTTTATATTAAAAATTAAATTAATCCTTTATATCTTTATAAGTAATTCTCTAATTCTTAAGAGCATTAGGGTTATCTAGTAAGACCTCTAGTCTCTAACCTCTCTATGGGTATATAGGTATTATAGGTTCTTTAAGCAATTTAGCCTTATTAGGGTTAATATACTCCTAGACACTATAGGATTCCGCGTAATTCTTAATTTGCGTATACTATTTAATCTAGTCCTTCTCTAATAATAACACTATATTTAGAGTTTCTTTAGATATTATAAAGGAGGAATATACTAGTTAATTAGAGCGTAAGTTAAGTGTTTTAACTAATTAGAATAATAAAGGGCGATTATCTCTTAATAATTAGCAAGCGTTAATTAATAATATCTAACGGAGCTTATATCTTTAATAATAATCAAAAAGGGCAATAGAAGCCGCCTAGGCTTATAACTATTAAGGTAGGGGTTAGTGTAAATAATAGAAAACGTTTAATTTGATTAATTAGAGGTGTAGATAGTACCTAACTTTTATACCTAAAAGGTACATAGTGCGCTATAGTAATGACTAGTCTACGGAGGTACTTCTAATACATTGTCTCCACCGTTGTCTCACAGAGGGTTTAATCCTAGTCAATGCGCGGGCTGCATCCACACATCTAGTGCTTCAAGGAGCTCTCCCTGACAATAATATTAAAAGGTAGCTAGTGCTCCTACTAGGCTAAATAGGTAGACTAGCTATTTAAATAGCCTAAACCTAGTTTAAAACGCTATTAAGTGCTCCTTGCCTTTAGCTATCTATAGTTTATAGAATACTACGCGGACATTAACCTTTATAAACTATTATACTTAGGAGAGTAAGTATAGCGTTTTCTTAATTAATAGGAGAGGGTAATAATCCTAGGCTATTATCTTATTAAGTGCGTAATAGTCTACACAAAAACGCTAACTACCTCTAGCCTTCTTAACTAGAAGAATAGGGGTTATTACTAATAAGGAGCTTGCTTAAATCCATCCCTTATCTATTAAGTCTATAATCTAGTGTCTAATCTCTAAGAGTTAGTTCCTTAGTATATTATATAATAGACCCTATAGAAGTGCTAGTTTAGACTTATTTAGGTTCTTATATATATATATATAGTAATTAAGAGACCCCCTATAAGGAGGCAAGCTATTTACTTTTGCTTTATTAAATAGGTTCTTAAAGTCTACTAGTTTATCTAGTAATATTAAAGTATTAGGGTAGGTAGGTTTTAACTTTAGGGTAGTAACCTATAGCACTATAGTAATTTCCTTTAGACTTATAGTAATAAACCTTATAGTTATATCCTTCTTGCGTTAAGCTTATTAGGCTTTTGCTATATATAAGGACCTAATAATTCCCTAAACTAGTTTACTTATACTATATTCTATAGCCTTAGAAACATATAGACCCTTAGCTACCCTAATTACTAACTATTACTTAGCTATATAAATAATAATATCTTACTATTCTAACTATAGTATCCTAAAGATTATATCTTAAGTAAGACCTAATATAATATATAGATATACTAATAATTCCTACCTATTAATATTAATCCTTATATATACTATATATATAATTAAAGATATATCTTCCTAGGTATAAACCCCCTTCTTCTTATTTCTACTACTATATAAACCTATCTTTACTTTAGTAATTATATAAGCTCTAGGCCTAGTTATTATACTACTAATTCACTAATAGTGCTATAGTAGTTATACTTACTATTAATTTAGATATTAAGGTATAAATATATATTAAAGAGTATAGGAACTAAGAATAGTAGTTAATCTATATAGCGTTCTATATTTTCCTCTATATCTATATACTAGCTATACTTATCCTTATCTATAGGTAATAACTAGCCTTTATGCCCTTATATAAGACTTTACTTAAGCGCTACTTATTTTCCTAGGGTTAAGTGTTAACCTCCTTATTAGTGCTCTTCTTATTTACCTTATATATATTAATAGTAACCTTTAGATAAAGTTAGTAGGTAGGAAGGAGGGTACACTCTTAGATCTAGTGTTTTATTAAGCTATAATATAAGTAGTATTCCTCCTTATAGTATCTTTTTATTTTATTTATTATAACCTATTAGGCCCTTAGCCTCCTACTATTAGTCTTTTAGGGCTTCCTTTTCCTCTCTATATTAGCCTATTTACTAAAGTAAGTTAATATAGCCTAGACTCTAGTTATTAGTGTGTTACTATCTTAGTTTATTTATTAGGGTATAGGCTATACTAGTTAGGGTCTATGTTAGGTTTAATACTTATTCTCTAAGGCTAGGGCCTTAATATTAACTATAATACTATAGTATTATAAGACTATAAGAGGGTAATCTATATAACTAATTCCTCTACTAATACTAACCTCTCTTAGCCACTTATTAAGAGTATATTATAACTTTACTAGCTTAATATTACCTACCTACTATCCTCCCCTTACTATAAAGAGTTTCTATTTAAAGTAAATAAAGAATATAGTAAATAACTCCCTAAACCCTTACTTAATCTAGTTAAGTTTTATAAGGGCTATCTCTTATCTATAAGGGTTAGAGAATATACTTTCTAGGTAGCCTAGGAAGCTAATAGGGGAGTAGTTATATAAGTAACCTACCTTAAAGTATATAGCTATATAGGACTAGACCTTTAGCACTAAGTTTTAGTAAATAAATATCTATTAGTTATTATTATCTCTAATAAAGTCCTTATTTACTTCTAACTTATATTATATAAGGAACCTTTATATAGCAAATATAGTCTTATTACTATTATATAGATTACCTATAGGGATTAGTTTTTAACGTAGTTAGTATATAGTAAGTAATATAGTAAGGGTAGTATATTATATAGGAGGGTATAGGTCTAATACTAGGGGTTAAATAAGGGCATTTACTAGGGGGCTAACTAGAATAGTAGTAATAGGTTTATGTAAACTTAGTATTATAGAGTCTTAATCTCTCTTACTTACTGCTTAATTATAAGTTAAAGTATATTAATTTACATATTATAAGCTAATAGTAGTAATATAGCATCTGTTAATAGGGTTCTTATCCCTAGGTTTCCTTTAACCTATAGTTATAGTGTATCTATTACGTTATCTTCTTCTATTGCGTTAATTTGTTTATTTATTTATAGTAATGCTATTATTTTTAGTAGCCCTCTATTAAGGCTAAAGGAAGTTTCTTAAATATTATAGACTAGCCCCTAGGTAACTACTATTAGGCATTAATATAATATTAAGAAACTTAAGGAGGGAAGAAAGGAAGAGAGCTAGTCCATCCCCCTTTATGCCCCTTATATCCCCTAGCTATCTTATATTAGCCTCCTTCCTAAACCCTTGCTAGTTCCTATTAGCCACCTGTCCTTCCACGCTATAACTAATGCTTAGGCAAAGCCTAAGCCCTTTACATATCTAGCCCTTTACTAGGTTATTCTTAATATACTCTTAGAGTTCTTATAGTTTACTTTAGAAGAGAGAGTATATAGGTCTATATAGTAGTGTAGTATCTAGTACTAAATTAATTATATAGTCTATTAACTTTCTTAATAGTAGACTTCTTACTTTATCTAATATAAATATATCTTTAAACTTATATAGTTCTTTAGGGATATTACTAACTATTCTATATACTTTTACCTCCTTATTATCTTTAAGGGTAATAAACTTATCTTCTATAACTCCTATAATAGTATATATAATAGTCTGATTATATATTACTTTAGTAAACTTATAAGAAGTTATTAATAAAAAGGCTTTTCTTCTTTTTTAAACTACTATTCTTATAAGTATAAATAAAGGTATATACACTCTTTTACTAGTATATATATTCTAATTAATCTAGGACTTCCCTTTACTCTTAAGTCTTTATCTATAGCTATATATAGTAGCTTAAGGTTCTTTTCTTTTTTCTTAAATCTCTAATTATTATAGGTACCTTATAAATACTATATTAAGGGACTATAAGGGCTCCTATTACCTTAAGAATAAGTATAGTAATCTTAGCCTTATTTAGCTTATAAGTCTCTATAAATTTAGTACTAATAATATTAATCTTAGCGTAACTATTTAAATCTATTACTATTTTAATGTCTTTATGCCTATAAATAGTAACTAGTATATAGAAGTAATACCTTACTAGTACCTTAGCTTAGGAGATAGAAGTAAGGGTATTTACTTTTACCTTTAGTAGTTTCTCTAATCCTTTTTATACTTTTTCTTTAGCTTATTATAAAAGTATACTATATATTTAGTATTACTATAGTTATAGTAATATCTTTTCTCTCTAACTTCCTTATTATTTAGAGCTATAGCTAGGGTTTTTCTTTTTCTTCTTCCTTCTAATCCCTATTAAATCTATAGCTATATAAGGAGTTATATCTATAGTATTAAGGGTTCTTAGAAAACCCTTTATTCTTAGAATACTTATACCTTTACTTACTCCTTAGTATTACCTTTTAAAACCACTAGGTAAGTTATATAACCTTCTCTCTAGTCTTCCTAATAATAAAGGTATATAGATTAATATAGTTCTATAAGTTAGGAAGTAGCTTTATAAAGAATATAAGTATATAGGACTTTTTAGAGGCTCTTTCTAGATATTTCTTAAGTAAATCTAGGTAAATACTAAACTTAATAGGGCTTTAGCCCTTATACTACTTTATATTTTCTAACTACTTAGTAATTTAGGTATTATAGTTTATAGAGTCTTTAAGTAATATAAGGGTCTAAGTTTAGAATTTATTCTAATTATCTTTAAGTTCTTTATAGCTACTAGCTAACTATTCTTTAAGATATTAGTCTTATCTTACCTTATAATATATATATATATAATTAAGTATAAAGAGAATCTTTTAGTAATTATATATATACTTATATCTTACCCTATTAAAGGTATAGTTAAGGTTATTTATCTATATTTTATATTTCTATAGGTTAGTAAGGTAAGTAAGCTTAGTAATATTCTAGACTTTAACTTCTCTCTTACTCTTACTTAAGAATAAGCTTAAACTTTATAGCCTTTTTACTTATTCTTTTCCTATATTTAGCTATAGGAACTTAATAAGTTCTTATTCCTTATCTTATAGCCTTTTTAATTCTTCTAGCTAGGTAATTTATTCTTATATTACTACTCTATAGGTAGTAAGGGTAAGAGGTTTAAAGGGGTTTCTCTTACTTTAGTTAGGGTTTTAGTTAGGGTCTTTATTATACTAGGAATAGAGGTTATACCTATAGCTATAGTACTACCCTTAGAAGATTAATCTTAATTATTTATAGGTATTACTCTAGTAAATTATATGCTTCTTTCCCCTATATTACTCTTAGGTAGCTAGTATTAAAGCTTTAGAATTATAAAAATAAGGGGATAGCTAGGTAAGAGATATAGGGGCACTTAGTATATTAACTAAAGCTTACTAGGTCTAAGTATATTATATATATAAGCTACTGTCTTATAGCTAGTGGTTTGCTAGCATTATATGCACCTAGCCCTAGGGCATAGTGTGTTATAGGGTGCACCTGTGTTAGGAGTGGGGCCTCATATAATCTTAATACTTATTAATATAATGTTTAGAACGCCTTCCTATACATAAAACTTAAAGAACCTATCTTTTATAAGCCCCTAGAAGGTATAAATACAAGAGGTTATCTCTAGAAGATAATATAAGCATTATATAGGCTATATAAAGCTCCTTAATAATGGTTCTTATATCTAATATAATTCCTATTAAAGATAGGCTTTATCTAAGAGAAAGAAGACCTATATATCTTTATAAAGGATACATTTATCCTATTCTTCTATGTAAATAATATTATACTAATATATCCTAATAGATTTAAAGAGCTATATAAGTAGTTAATAAATAGTCTAGATATTAAAGACTAAGGTAATTTAAAGTGCTTCCTAGGTATTAAAATCATTAGGAATCGCAATACTAAAGAGTTATAGTTATTATAGGAATTATATATTCGCAAGATTATACAGAAGTTTATTCCTAATATTATTAATAATAATTTAAAAATCTTAATTATAGCTTCTCTTTTAATAGCTATAATCCTTCTAAACACAAGTAAAGCTACTAATAAAGAGATTAAATACTATAAAGTAGTTATTAGCTCTTTAGTCTATCTATGTATTATTAGAAGACCTAATATAGCCTTTATAGCATTAAAGCTTGCCTCTTTTATAACAAATCCTTCAAAAAAGCATATTAAGCTAGTAAAAGGAGTGATTTTATACGCTTAAAACATAAAGAAGCTATATATCTAATACTTAGGAGCGAATAGCTTTAATATATTATTCTCTAGCACTAATGCTTCCCTTAGTAATAACCCTAATACTTAAAATTTAATATAAGGTTATATCTTTATTATATATAGTATAGTAATTAATTAGAAGTTAGGCAGGTAATATTATATAATAACTTTAAGTATAGAAGCAAAGCTCTTTACCTTAAATTATAGTGTAAAAGAGTATATATCTCTAGGGAGGCTACTTTATAATATTAAGGTCCGTATACTACCACTTTTAATTATCTAGTGTAATAATAAGTAAATAATCTATATTATAAAGCATACAAAAGGAAGGCTTTAAGCTAGCCTTATGCATCTTAATATAAATTAAATGTGGATTTAAGAAGAATATGCCCTAGGTAATATTAAGGTAAATTAGTTAAAGACCTTTCAGATGCCTATAAATAGCTTTATAAAGCCTCTATTAGGCTAAATACATAGGGATTTCTATTACTAAATTAACTTATAGGAGATTCCCGCGTAATTATAACACTAGGAATGTGAGAACAAGGGGATAGCTAGGCAAGAGATATGGGGGCACTTAGTATATTAACTAAAGCTTGCT
The DNA here is from genome assembly GCA_021950295.1 of Epichloe scottii. Taxonomy (NCBI): domain Eukaryota; kingdom Fungi; phylum Ascomycota; class Sordariomycetes; order Hypocreales; family Clavicipitaceae; genus Epichloe; species Epichloe scottii. The sequence continues at coordinate 2,492,547 of CP083247.1, read as the reverse complement.
AGGTCTAAGTGTATTATGTGTGCGAGCCACTATCTTATAGCTAGTGGTTTACTAGCGTTACACGCACCTAGCCCTAGGGCATAGTGTATTATAGGATGCACCTATATTAGGAGTAAGGCCTTATAATTACCCCCTATTTTTAGCTAGGCTTCTAAATAGCTTTAGATTTATTAGCTATAATATAGCTATTTGCTATCTAGTAGTTATAATAATATTATCTAATAATATTATAATAATAATAAATAATAATTATGCTATAGTAATATATATAGCGCTTTAGTATAAAGTTACCTATAGTTCCCTATTATATTACTTTCTTTTTACTATTATAAAGCTAGTTTATTCTTAATTAATCTTTAAACTTTAATTATACTAACCTTTCTCTTACCTTTTACTAGTTATTTACTATTATTATAAAGGTAATATACTTTTACCTTTATTTATATATATATTATTTATATACTAGGTATATAGAGTTTAAGAAAAACCCACTAGTTAAGATTAAACTCCTATAGATTATCTATAGTTTCCTTATATTTTAGTTATAGCTATAGCTAAGATAAAGCTTTCTAAATATTATATAGAATATAATAAGCATAGAGATATATATAAGATAGTAAGTTACCTATTATTCCTCTATTTTATAGTTTCTTATTACTAACTTTTCTATATAGGCTATTATAACTCTAGCTAGAGACTTTACTAATCTAATAGTTATTTTTAAATAAGTCTAGGCCCTTATAAATACTACCTTTAAGGAAGGGGATAAGGAGGCTATCCCTATATTTTTAGAGGTAACTTACTAATAACTTACTAAGTGTATTGATAGTTTTATTATAGGATTTAACTATACTAATATAGTATACTATATAGCCTTTAGATTAATAGGTGCTATAAAGGCATATTAGGTTTATTAATTTTTACCCTATTTACCTATTCTTTGCTTATATTTCTATATAAGCTATATCCCTTATATACTAGTAGTATATAGTCTCCTACTAGCAGAGTATTACACTACATTGTGTAGTGTAGTGTAGTATTTGTAGTGTAGTGTAGTATTTGTAGTGTAGTGTAGTTACTACAGTATAAACTACACTACACTACAAACTACACCAACTACAAGCTAAAAAAACTACACTACACTATACTACAAATTAATTTATAGTAACTACACTAACTACAAACACTACAAATGTAGTGTGAAAATAAAAGTGGGGTTACTTATTAGTTATTATTATTATAGGAATTAAAAAAAGCCTGTTAATCTTAGGTTTATTTTATTAGCTATTTTCTCTTATTAGTTATATAATTTATAAGATTATAGTAATACTAGGATTTTTCTATAGCTAGGTATTATAACTAGGTATTATATCTAATATTAGGATTTTTTACTAAGACTATTATTCTTAATACTTTTTCTTATAAATATTACTTTAAGAAAAACCTTCTTATTATATTATATACTATTAATATAAATTAAAAATTACCTAAAACTATATTCATAAAACTAAATAAATAACTAAGGATTTATAAGCTATATCTCTATTTCCTAAGTATTTTAATTAATATAGTCAGAACTTATAAATAGCTTTAACTATTTATTTAATATTAATATTAATATAAAAATACTAAGATTATTATAATAAAAGCTTTAAATTAGTTATTATAGCTTAATTAAGCTAGATATTTTAATATAATAAAGTATATAGGTTATTAATATATATATTATTAATAATAGACTCTTATTTTGAACCTTTTTTCATTATAGTGTTAAGATATAATAATTTATAGTATATAATTTCCTAAAGCTTTAGAATTATTAAGCTAAAAGTATTATAATATATATTATAATAGTAAGAATATAGTTAGAGTTATTTAAAGGTTCTTATTAGATACCTAATTGTTAAAAATATATAAGGCTTTGTAATCCTAGGTGCAGTTAGATCGGTCCACTCTTTTGATTTCAATACTAATAATATTTAAAAGAGATATAGATATTTTATTAACTTATAGTTATTTCTTAAGAATTAATAAGGTTTATTAATAGTTTATTACTTTAGTTTAGGGTATTTTTTAATTAAAAGTAATAGTAATAATTTATATTAATAGTAAATAAAATAATATAAAGGTTTTTCTTTAAGTTATATTAGTAAAAAAAGTATTAAGAATAATAATATTATTTAGAAGTTCTAATATAATATATAATACCTAGTTATAGTAAAATCCTAATTTTAGTATAATTTTAGAAATTATATAACTAATTTAAAACAATAGCTAATAATATAAGGTTTAGATCAATAATCTTAAGCTAATTCTTAGAATAATACTAACTAATAAAAGGCCTACTTTATTTTTTAACTAACACTACATTTGTAGTATTTGTAGTTAGTGTAGTAACTACACTAACTACACTATAAACAATACTCTGCCTACTAGTAACTTTAAGTTACTATAGTTTTTACTACTCTATCTAACTTAAGGACACTTCTCTAGCCGCGACTAGTTTGTATGGGCGGGGTCTAGGGTAGCTAGCCTACCCTACACCCGCCTGCGCGCGCTGCCTACTCTACTAGTTTCTATGCGCTTACTCTATCTAACTTAAGGATACTTCTCTAGCTATAACTAGTTTATATAGGTAGGGTCTAGGGTAGCTAGCCTACCCTACACCTACCTGCGCGCGCTACCTACTATATATGCGGGCGCTATTAATGTTTATTTAGGCGCTATTATTGCTTATGCGTGTGCTATTATTATATATAAGTATACTATTATAGTTTATACGTGTGCTATTATAGGCATACACATAAGGGTAATTAAAAGTTAGTGTATATAGGTATTTATATTATATAGTTATAAGTTAATTTTTTACTTTTCCTATAGAAATAAATTTTATAGAAAATAAAAAGTAGTGCGTAAGCCCCTACTAGTAACCTAGGTCTGCTAATATAGTTAGTAGGTATATAAGAGGGGGCAAAAGCCTAGATAGTTAAGCAGTAGTGCTATAAGGTAATATAGTTTAGTAAGTACTACCCTCTTTATACCTTATCTTATAGATATCTATTATATAGCCCTTTAAATATACTTATAGGCTATAGTCTTATTAGTAAGGGGTTATAGTAAGCATTAACTTCCTTAAAACTAGTTACTTAGGCTTTATAGCGTATAGGATATACCTAGTAGTAGTAGGAGGCATGCCTCTATACTACCGCTAGATAGGTTCTATAGGTAACTAGTCTTTAGCTATTATGCTATAATTTAGAATAATAGGTAGTAACTATAGGTAGCTAACACTAGAATAGCTAATACTACGCGCTAAGTCCTCCTCCTAGGGCGCCTAGACCACATAGCCTATAGTAGGCGCTAAATATATGTATAGATAAATGCCCTAGGGAACTTAGAGGGGAAAGTAAATTACTATAGGCAGTCTCCTAGCCTAAAGCTAGCTAAGGCTACCTATAGCTTGCCTATATTATAGTAGGTAATAACTAGAAAACTAAATCTCTCTAGCGCTACTCTAGTAGCGCTAGTAAGCTACCCCTAGTAAATAATAGTTACCTAGTTAATTCTACTAGTAGTTATATACTTATCTTAAATATTAAGCTATATATATCTAAGTATAAGTAATTATATAGTAAAACTATAAATAGCTTATTATATAAGTTATTATTTATTTAATAGTACCTTACTACTTAGATAACTATAGTAATTCTAGAGCTAATACATGCTAAAAATCCTAACTCTAGAAGGGATATATTTATTAGATTAAAAACCAATACCCCTAGGCTCTCTAGTAATTTATAATAACTTCTTAAATTATATAGCCTTATACTAGTAATAGTTTATTTAAATTTCTTCCCTATTAACTTTTAATATTTAGGTAGTAGCTAAATATAGTTATAATAGGTAATAGAGAGTTAGGGCTTAACCCTAGAGAAGGAGCCTAAGAAATAGCTACTATATCTAAGGAAGGCAGTAGGCACGTAAATTACCTAATCCTAATTTAAGGAGGTAGTAATAATAAATACTAATATAGGGCTCTTTTAGGTCTTATAATTAGAATAAGTATAATTTAAATCCCTTAATAAGGAATAATTAGAGGGTAAGTCTAGTGCTAGTAGCCATAGTAATTCTAGCTCTAATAGCGTATATTAAAGTTATTATAGTTAAAAAGCTTATAGTTAAACCTTAGGCCTAGCTAGCTAGTCTGCCTTACTACGTGTACTAGTCTAGCTAGGCCTTTCCCTCTATAAAACCCTATGCCCTTTACTAGGCATAGTAGGGAAATAGGACTTTTACTTTAAAAAAATTAGAGTGCTCTAGGTAAGCCTATGCTTAAATATATTAGTATAGAATAATAAAATAGGATATATAGTTCTATTTTATTAGTTTCTAAGACTACTATAATAATTAATAGGGATAGTTAGAGGCATTAGTATTTAATTATTAGAGGTAAAATTCTTAGATTTATTAAAGACTAACTACTATAAAAGCATTTACTAAGGATATTTTTATTAATTAGGAATAAAAGTTAGGGGATTAAAGATAATTAAATACTATCCTAGTCTTAACTAAAAACTATACTAACTAGGGATTAGATAATATTATTTTTTAACTTATTTAGCACCTTATAAGAAATTAAAGTGCTTAGGCTTTAGGGGGAGTATAGTTATAAGGCTAAAACTTAAAGAAATTAATAGAAGGGCACTACTAGGGGTAAAGCCTATAGCTTAATTTAACTTAATATAGGGAAACTCACTAGGTTTAGACATAATAAGGATTAATAGATTAAGAGCTTTTTCTTGATTTTATAGGTAGTAGTGCATAGCTATTCTTAGTTAGTGGAGTAATTTATCTACTTAATTATAATAATAAATAAGACCTTAACCTACTAAATAGCCTATATTACTTTAGTAGTATACTAGCTTCTTAGAGGGACTATTAGCTTAAGCTAATAGAAGTTTAAGGTAATAATAGGTTAACCTATATAGGCCTATAATAGTAGGCCTTTAGAAAAAAGATAACCACTAGTCTAGTTACTTTACTCTTATAGGGAGAGTCCCCCTTTATTAGGCAAGGGAGCAGCCTCTACTACTTATTTTAGGTAACACTACCTAGTATAAGGAATGCCTAATAGGCTAATCCTATAGTAAGCCTAGGTAACACTAGGCTATTATAATATGCGCTAAGGGGTAGGCTAAGCCTCTAGGCTAGCTTAAGGTATATACTAATCCTATAGGAAAAAACTATACCTCTATATAGAGCCCTAATAAGGTAAAGTATATTAGGGCGCCCTAAGAGATTAGGGCGCTAGTCCTGCTAGCTTATAGGCAATCCCCTAGGGCTTACCCCTAGGCAGGCGCCTATAGGCTTGTAAGAGAATGCTATAATACCCTTAGATATTCTAGGCTATATACACACTACACTAACAGAGCTAGTAAGTACTCCCTTAGCTAGAAGGCCTAGGTAATCTTATTAAACTCTATTATACTAGGGATAAAGTATTATAATTATTACTCTTTAATAAGGAATCCCTAGTAAGCATAAGTTATTAGCTTATATTAATTATATCCCTACCCTTTATATACACTACCTATTACTACTACTAATTAAATAGCTTAGTAAGGCATTTAGACTAGCCTAGAGAGGTAAGTAACTACTACTTAGGGCTAGAAAGCTCTCTAAACTTAGTTATTTAGAGGAAGTAAAAGTTATAATAAGGTCTCTATTAGTAAACTAGCAAAGGGATTATTACTAAGTTTACACTCCTAAACCCCTATAGACTTATACCTTTACTATTACCTTAGTAAGTATAGCTATAGACACCCCCTTATAAGGGCACTAGGGCTAGGCGCCTACTAGAGAACCTAAACCCTTTTATATTTTCTTATATATATCTAAGTAGATTTAATATTAAATAAATTAAAACTTTTAATAATAAATCTCTTAGTTCTAGTATTAATAAAGAATATAGCAAAATACAATAAGTAATATAAATTATAAAATTTAGTAAATTATTAAATCTTTAAATATACATTATACCTACTAGTATTCTAGTAGGTATGCCTATTTAAGTATTATTTTAACCCTTAAGCCTACTATATACTTAGTATTAGGGACTAGCCTACCTGCCTTATAGTAGCGGCTACCTCTAAAATAAATTAGTAGTCTTATCGTAGCCTCCCTTATATAGTAATATACTATCTTATAACCTAAAGCATAGTATAGCTACTACTATAAAATGCCTAACTTCTAAGAGTTAACCTTAAACTAGGTAGGAATACCTACTAAACTTAAGTATATTAATAAGCAGAGGAAAAGAAACTAATAGGGATTGCCCTAGTAATAGCAAGTAAAGTAGTAATAGCTTAAATTTAAAATCTAGCCCCTAGGGCCTAAGTTATAATTTATAGAGAATACTTTTAGTAAGGCGCCTTCTAAGTTCCCTAGAATAGGACGCCATAGAGGGTGAGAGCCCTGTCTAGTTAGATGCTAAGCCTCTATAAAGCTCCTTTAATAAGTTAAGTAATTTAGGAATACTACTCTAAATAAGAGATATATGTCTTCTAAAGCTAAATATTAGCTAAAGACTAATAGCATATAAGTAAAGTAATTAAAAGATAAAAAGCACTTTAAAAAGAGGGTTAAATAGTATATAAAATTATTAAAAGGGAAGCGCTTATAACTAGACTTAGACCTAGTAAATTATCTAGCGTTCTTACTAGTGCACTTTACTAGGCTTAGGCTAGTATTAGTTTGCCCTAGGGGACAAAGGCTCTAGGAATGTGGCTCCTCTAGGAGTATTATAGCCCTCTATATAATACCCTAGGGCAGACTAAGGTCCGCGTATTTACAAGGATGCTAGCATAATAGTTATTAGTAACCTATCTTAAAACACAGACTAAGGAGTTATCCTTATATGTAAGTGTTTAGGTAAATCCTAATATTCTTAGATAGATTTAAGTAGGAGCATACGGGGCCGGACCCGAAAGAAGGTGAACTATGCCTATATAGGGTGAAGCCAGAGGAAACTCTAGTGGAGGCTCGCAGCGGTTCTGACGTGCAAATTGATTATTAAATATGGGCATAGGGGCGAAAGACTAATTGAACCTTTTAGTAGCTGGTTTCCGCCGAAGTTTCCCTTAGGATAGTAGTGTTAATCTTAGTTTTATAAGGTAAAGCAAATAATTAGGGACTTAGGGGCTATATACTACCTTTATCCATTCTTAAACTTTAAATATGTAAGAAGCCCTTATTACTTAATTAAACATAGGCATTTAAATGCATTAACACTAGTGGGCTATTTTTAGTAAGTAAAACTAGCAATGCGGGATGAACCAAACGCAAGGTTAAGGTGCTAGAGTAGACGCTTATTAGACACTATAAAAGGTGTTAGTATATCTTAATAGTAGGACAGTGGCTATAGAAGTTAGAATTCGCTAAGGACTATGTAATAACTTACCTACTGAATATACTAGCCCTAAAAATAGATAGCACTTAAGCGTCTTACCTATACCTTGCCCTTAGGGTAGAAACAAAGCCCTAAGGAGTAGGTAGATATAGGGGTTAGTAATAAAGCCTAGGGCATAAGCCTGGGTTAAATAGCCTCTAGTATAGATCTTAGTAGTAGTAGTAAATACTTTAATAAGAACTTAAAGGACTAAAGTAGGGAAAGGTTCTATGTAAATAGTGGTTAGACATAGGTTAGTTAATCCTAAGCTATAGGGAAGTTCTATTTTAAAGGTATACTTATATGCTATCTAGCGAAAGGGAAGCTAGTTAATATTCTAGCACCTAGATGTGGGTTTTGCGCGGCAATGTAACTAAACGCGGAGATAATAGTGGGGGCCCTAAGTAGAGTTCTCTTTTCTTCTTAATGGTCTCTTACTCTGAAATTAGTTTATCTAGAGATAGAGTTTAATGGCTAGAAGAGCCTAGCACCTCTGCTAGGTTTAGTGCGCTCCTAACGTCCCTTAAAAATCTATAGGAAGGAATAATTCTTACGCTAGGTTATACTTATAACCATAGTAGGTCTCTAAGGTAAATAGCCTCTAGTTAATAGAATAATGTAGATAAGGGAAGTTAGTAAAATAGATCTATAACTTTAGGAAAAGGATTAGCTCTAAGGGTTAGGTGTATTAGGCCTTAGGAGGATACCCTAGGAGCAGGCAGCGACTAGCTAGGTAACTAGCCAGCGGCAGCTAGCATCTAGGTGCTAATGCCCTTGGTAGGCCTTAGCTGTCTGGCGCACGATTAATAACTAACTTAGAACTAGTATAGACAAGGGGAATCTAACTATCTAATTAAAACATAGCATTATAATAGCTAGAAAGTGGTGTTAATGTAATGTGATTTCTGCCTAGTGCTCTGAATATTAAAGTAAAGTAATTTAACTAAGCGTGGGTAAATAGCGGGAGTAACTATAACTCTCTTAAGGTAGCTAAATGCCTTGTTATCTAATTAGTAATACACATAAATAGATTAACAAGATTCCCACTATCCCTATCTACTATCTAGCAAAACCATAGCTAAGAGAATAGGCTTAGTAGAATTAGCGGGGAAAGAAGACCCTATTAAGTTTAACTCTAGTTTAATATTATAAAAAGACATAGAAGGTGTAGAATAGGTAGGAGCTTTAGCGCTAGTAAAATACCACTACTCCTATTGTTTTTTTACTTATTTAATAAAGTAAGGCTGGATTTTTGTCTAACTTCTAGTTTTTAAGGTCCTTTATAGGCTAACCTAGGTTAAAGACATTATTAGGTAGGGAGTTTGGCTAGGGTGGCATATCTATTAAACTATAACGCAGGTGTCCTAAGGGGGCTTATAGAGAATAGAAATCTCTAGTAAAATAAAAGGGTAAAAGTCCCCTTAATTTTGATTTTTAGTGTAAATATAAACCATAAAAGTATAGCCTATTAATCCTTTAGTCCCTTAACATTTAAGGCTAGAGGTGCTAGAAAAATTACTATAGGGATAACTAGCTTGTGGCGGCTAAGCGTTTATAGCGATATTGCTTTTTAATCCTTTAATATTAGCTTTTCCTATTATACTAAAGCAGAATTTGGTAAGCATTAGATTATTTACCTACTAATAGGGAACGTAAGCTAGGTTTAGACCATCATAAGATAGGTTAGTTTTACCCTACTAATAACCTTGCTATAATAGTAATTTAGCTTAGTATAAGAGGAACCACTGATTTAGATAATTAGTTTTTACGGCTGTCTGACCGGGCAGTGCCGCGAAGCTACTATCTACTAGATAATAGCTAAACGCCTCTAAGTCAGAATCTATGCTAGAACGCGGCAATACCGCCTATACGTATAGATAGACAAGAATAGGCTCTAGCTTAGCGTCTTAGCAGGCGATCTCTTTATAGCGCAGGAAGCGCGTTGTGGTATTTCGCGTATTGTAATTTTAATACAAGCGGGGTTAAATCCTTTATAGACAACTTAGCTATGCGAAATAGTCCTGTAAGCAGTAGAGTAGCCTTATTATTATGATCTGCTAAGGGTAAGCCATCCTTTGCCTTAATTTCCCTAGCGTTAGGGTCTCCACAAGACTGGGGCTGGCGAGGGGGGCGCGTAGTAGGGGAGGTAATAAATAAATAAGCTGGCGGGATGGCCGCTGCGGTTATGCGGACGATATAGGTTAGGCGCCTAACCTACACTGACTGTTTATTTAGGTAGTATAGGGTAGCCTTGCCTGCGTGCGCTAGCCACTCTCCACGCGTTTACTCCGTCTAACTCGAGGACACTCCTCTGTCTTATCTGTGACCAAGTTATATAGGTAAGGTATAGGGTAGCCTGCTTACCCTACACCCGCCTACGGGCGCTGTCGCGGGCGCGCGTAGGGCAGCGATCAAAAGTTGGTGCACATGGGCGTCTGCGTTACATAGCTATGAGTTGGTTTTTTACTTTTCCTATATAAATGAATTTTATAGAAGTTAAAAAGTAGCCTATAAGCCCCTATAGGCAACCCTTATCCGCTAATACGCTTGGCGGGCTTCTAAGGGGTATTACTAGGTTATCCTCTGGGGGAGGCGTTTTACCGTGGGCACTAGGGTAGGTAAAATAAAAAAAGTTATTAGTAAGCGCGCTGCCCTGAGCGTGAATAGGGAGGTTACTGTAGGTGGTGGTAGGCTTATGGGCTAGGTGAGTGGGCGAAATTCTTATTCTTATAGCCCGCCTACCCTGCACCGCTGGTTTGTTCGCGGAGGTACAGGGTAGCCTGCCTACCCTGCACCGGCGGTTTGTTCGCGGAGGTACAGGGTAGCTGGCCTACCCTGCACCCGCCCGCGCGCGCCGCCCGCTCTCCTAACATCCATTAGCTCACTCCATGCAACCCAAGGACACTTCTCTGGCCGCGACCGGTTTGTATGGGCGTGGTGTAGGGTAGGCGCCTACCCTACGCCCGCGCGCGCGCCAGCGTCGTGCCTGCGGGCGCTGTCAGTGTGCGCGGGTGCGCTGTCGTGGCTCGTGCAGGCGCTGTCAATGTGTGCGGGTGCGCTGTCGTGGTTCGTGCGGGCGCTGTCGCGGGCGCGCGCGGGGCGGCGATCAAAAGTTGGTGCACATGGGCGTCTGCGTTGTATGGCCGTGAGTCGATTTTTTACTTTTCCCATACAAATGAATTTTGCGGAAAATAAAAAAGCATTATAGCGAGCTTTATTGGATTCGTAAGGAAGCTGCCTAGCGGGGAGGCCAGCGATCGAAATTGACGAATTTGTCAGATTGACGGTCGGGTCGAAGGTCTTCAAATCAACGGATCAACGGTCGGGACGAAGGTCAACGAATCTGACGATAGGCGCGATGCCTAGGGGTGAGCTATCAGGCCTATTGAAAGGGATAGCTTTGACGGGCTTGGTGGATTGGTTGACGATAGTGTCAGTTTGGTGGCTTTTATTAGCAGTAAAAGCGCTAGAGGTGCGCAACAATCAAAGAGCAATTGCTACCACTTGTTACGATATAAAACGTAAGATATATTGAGTGTGTTCAGGTTGTTATTTTTCAACTAGCTAGAGGTCAAAGCTATCATCTAATATAGGGGTTCTAGGTCACGTGCTAGCCACAACCGAGGTCTTGTGGCACGAAGCTAGCCACATCCTAGGTAACAGGCCAATTGTCAATTCTAGCACGTAACAATAGGCCTAAATAGCCTTATTCTAACCCTCCTTATCTTTAGCGCCTACCTATACGTAATAAATAAATCCCTACTATTACTAGATATTACATAGCGTGTAATTATAGTATAGAAGGCTACTAAAGAGATTAAGAGACTCCATGCTATCTAGAAAGTTAATAAAGCCCTTACTAAATATAATAGCCTAGATACCTTAAAAACCCTTAGCCTACTGCTTAGATTAAAGGTCTAAGTCTAGTAAGAAGGCAAGGGATAGAGAGGCCTATATAAGCTACTAGTAATAAATAGAGAGAGCTATATACTTAACCTACCTAGGGGCCTAAAGACCTTTAGGTTAACCTCTATTAAGCCTTACTATAATAATCCTAATATAAAGTAGTAAATAGACTACTAACTAGTAAAGCCTAATAGAGAGAAAGAGAAAGAAGAGTAAGAAGCTTAAGATAAGAATATAATACTAGTAATACTACTAAAGTATAGGTATAGCAGGCCCTAAAAGAACCCTCCTATAATACTATAAGAGACTAATATCTTTCTATTAGTAAAGGAAGAGAGTAATTTAGCCCTTATAATTAAGCTATATAAGGAAGGAATTATTAAGACCCTAGGCAAACCCTTTAAGCTATTAATAAAGGCGGAAATTAAAGCCCTAATTAAATAAGGTATGTTTAAATTTATCTTATTTAATAAAGAAAAGCATAGCAAGACTTAGATCTTTAATTCGCGTATTATTAATAAGGTAATGTGTGGCTGGAATTGTACCCCCTCAATCATCGATATCATCGGCATCGCCGGCATCGTCGGATCAATTCAGCCACTATCATCGGCTTCGTCGGAAATTACACATTAGGTCTATCAGGTCCGTCGGGTCAATTCAATCCCCTAGGTCCGTGGCCTAGCTAGATAAAAACCCCTAGAATTCCTCTCTTTTTCATAGAAAATCAACTCTCCCTTCTCTCCCTTTGTTGCCTTTGGCTTGGATTGTTCAAATTGATAAGATGACATGAATCCCGATATAGTGTTTTGCCTAGCTTACTAGCTATGGCCCTTTTTACCCTTTTGACCGATTTGATCTACGCCGAAGATCGCAAATATCGCTGCCTCCCTCGTTGATGTGCGCAGGCATCAATATTATCGTCACCGTCACTATCGTCAGTTTTATTGTCTTTGGTTGGGGTTTTTCCCTGACATAGTAAAAGGCAAGATAATAGAACCCTATAAAAAGTTATGCCTTATAATCTAAGGCTGTGAAGATAAAGGGAAATAGGCTATCCTTATATAAGCCCTAATAATTTAATAAGCAAGCTAATGCCTTATCCTTATAATAGCCCCTTTAGTAGCGTTAAGGAAATTCATCCTATAGATATAAGATATCTATTAGGCATATATATAGGCTTATATATTACTAGAGTGGCTAATCCTAGCGCGCTTACTAATTTAAATATAGTACCTTTACCCGCCTAGAATAATTATAAGGGTTATAAAACTCCTCTATAGGCTTACAGAGGCTAGAACGCACTAGTAGGTTATATATTATAAGCATTATAAAGAGAACCTCCAGATAGAAACCTCTATATATAACCCCTGCTTACTTATAACTATAAAGAAAAGCCCTAACTTTATATATATTAGAATATAAACTAATAATACCCTTAGCCTATTAGATAAGAAGTTCTCTAAGAAGGAAGAGGATTAGCTAGTTACTATAGGCTTTAATATAAAGATAAAGCAATTCCTAACTAAAGGCAATCCCCTTATGTTTAATAGAGGTATTATTACGCTAGAGAATAATACTATTAAGATATAATAGAAGGGATAGAGTAATAAGCTAGAATTAGTTCCTATAACTAATTTAAAGCGTAAATATATTAAGCAGAGAGCCTAAGGCGCTTATATTACCTTAATTTACTAACTAGAGGCTTGCTTTAATCTATCTACTACTATATAATACTAAGAGCTAACCCTAGAGAATATAAAAGCTCTTAATTATTACCTAAAGTAGTAGATAGACTACCTAGAAAGAGGCCTAATATTTATCCTAATAGACCTTAAGAAGGTAAAGCTCTTTACCTTTATAAATAGATCCTTTACTAATAATAAGGACCTATCCTTATAACTAGGATATATACTAATCCTAGCTAATAAGGACTACACTAATAGCAAATTCACAATTAAAGGCAATATTATACACTTTAGCTTAATAAAGAGTAAGAGAGTTACGTAAAGCGTGCTTACCTTAGAGGTTTATAGCATAGTAGCTAGTGTTAATATGGCTTACGTAATTATAATAACCCTAAACCTAGTTACTAACTAACTAAAGCTCCTAAAGATCCTAGTTATTACTTATACGGATTTATACTCCTTATATAAATGTCTTATTAAACTTAGTATAATAAAAGAGAAATGCCTAATAATTAATATCATAGCTCTTTAATAATTATATAAACGCTAAGAACTCTATAAGATCTAATAGATTAATAGGGAGGATAACCTAGCTAATGCCTTTATAAAGGTATTACCTAATAAGGCCCTTAAGAACTTTATCTTAACTAACTAAATAACTATCTAGATAGAGGGATAGGTTACCCACGTGTAACACACGCGCGGTAATAGGGGATTTACGCCCCCGCGGTTAATATCCCTAGCGGCTACGCCTATAAATTAGAGAAGGAAGACATTGTCTATGCACTATAGTGCAGGATATGTATTATTTTAAGGAAGGAAGGGATTTAAATAAGGCTTACTTATCCATATATAGGCTTATAAGTTAAGTAAAGTTATTATTATTCCTTTTATTAGCTACTATATGCCTTAATAGGCTATAAGTTCTCTTTCTTATATTCCTAATTAATTAGATTATTAATTAACCTTTCTTTTTCACTTCTATAATTAATATCACGCATTAATAATTATATTAAAAGAGAGAGGTTCTAGTGTTAGAACAAAGATAATATTAATCGCGTATTATAGCCGTAATTACCTAGCAAAAGCTTAGGCTATACGCGCGCCCTACACGTAATCCCTAACCTAGCCTTTTAATTAGCTAGGAAAAGTGGGGGTACAAACGCGTAACCCCCTTTTGCCTATGGCATTATAGCTTCTAGCTTCTAACTTCTCTTGTAAACACATAACGCAGCCTAGAATAGATAATCAACAATAATGCTATTCTTCGGGCTCACAACTTTATCATATTGAATTTAATACCCTGTGAAACCAATAGTTTATTTATATTAATATATATATTTTAGGGATAGATAAGGGATATTATTATATAATTAGGTAATAGGTAATTAAAATCATAGAAAAGATTTAGGGTAAGAAGGGAATTTAGTAAGTAAGAAATAGATTACAAGAAATAGGTAATATAGTAAGGTAAGGTAAGGCAAGGTAAAAAGATAGCTAGCTATAAGTATAGAAACTTAAAAGGCTAGTATTATAAGGAGGTAGGGGTAAAAAGGGAGTAGGTTAGCTATATAATAAGAGAGTTAGGGATAGGGTAGTTTTTATAAAAAAATTTCTAGACCTATAGAGCTTAAGAGTATAACCTTACTTACTTATAGTTATATTACTATATATATATAAACTATTTTTAGTAATTCTTTACTAATTAATAAGGGAGGGAGGAAGAGTAAGTAAGGGGGTATATTATAGACTTAAGCTATAAGCTTAGGTTAAGTCTAGAGTAAGACTAGGTCTAGAAAGGGGGCGGTTTATGTATAGACTATATAAACCTACTATAAAGGGGATTTATTACTACCCCTTTATTTAGTTCTCTTCTTCTTCTATAAGAATAAGATTTGCACTTTAAACGCTTATATGCAATTACCCTAAGGCTAGTTTATAACAGTTTCTAAGGTTCTAGTAGGCTAACATAGAAGATATTATATAATTAACTATATTTTTTAGGCAGTATAAGTTAGTAGGCCTATTTCCCTATAGCATTAAGTATTTAAAATAGCCTAATAAATCTAGTAGTTAGCTTATGCTTTATATCTTTAAGTCTAATATTCTTAGCTAATAGGAGTACTAGGTCTCCCCTTTTTAGGGTTAATAGCTAGTAACACTAGTTATAGTATTTTACCTATATTTTAGTGGCTTTTCCCTAGCTTTACTTAAGTTATTCTCTAACTTTATATAGCTTTATAATATACATATATGCTTCTAGCACCTTCCCTTTAGTAATCTTACCCTTAAAAGCTAGGTAAAACTTAGGTAAGTATTCTATAAGCATATAATTTAGGGAGTAGCTAGTAGTTTTATTAACTATATTATTATAAGCAAATTAAGCTATTAGAAGTAGTTTTAGCTATATTTACTAATTCTCTCTAATAAAGCATTAGAGATAGTGTTTAAGTACCTAGTTTATTTACTTTATTTACCTATCTATTTAGGGGTAAAACGCTATAAAAAGCCTATATTTTAAATATAATAGGTAGCATAGGTCTAACTAGAACTAGCTTATAAAGACAGACCCCTATTTAATATAATACCTTTTAGCGCTCTAAACTATAATTTAATCTTCCTATAGAATAGCTTTACTAGTTTAGCTATGTTAATTATAGTTAATACTAGGAGAAAAATAGAGTACTTAGTAAATTAGTCTATAATTACTAGGATTACGTTAGTTACTTAGTTAGCTATTAATAATATAAGTAAGCCTATAATAAAATCTATTAAAATTTCTACCTATAGTTAGTTAACTTAGTATTAGTAGGGATTTAAGAGTTTTATATAGGTAATGCCTTTACTTTACTACCTATTAGTATATACTATAACTTATAATATAATCTAAAATAGACTTACATATTACTAGCTACTAGAAGTAATGCTTTAAAAGCTTAAGAGTATACTTAGTTTTAAAGTAACCTACTAGTAAATTATTATAGTATAGCTATAGGAGCTCCTATTATAAGATAAGCTCCTAGGGAATAACTACCTAGTCTTAGTATATTAGGAGACCCCTCTTATTGATTTTTATTTTTTTTGGGCGCATTCTGTAAAGGGCTTGGGCTTTGCCTAAGCATTAGTCATAGCGCGGAAGGATAGGTGGCTAACAGGAACTAGCAAGGGTTTAGGAAGGAGGCTAATATAAGATAGCTAGGGGATATAAGGGGCATAAAGGGGGATAGACTAGCTCTCTTCCTTTCTTCCCTCCTTAAGTTTCTTAATATTATATTAATGCCTAATAGTAGTTACCTAGGGGCTAGTCTATAATATTTAAGAAACTTCCTTTAGCCTTAATAAAGGGCTACTAAAAATAATAGCACTACCACAAATAAATAAATAAATTAATGCAATAGAAAAAGATAATATAATAGATATACTATAACTATAGGTTAAAGGAAACCTAGGGATAAGAACCCTATTAATAGATACTATATTACTACTATTAGCTTATAACATATAAATTAACACACTTTAACTTATAATTAAGTAGTAGGCAAGAGAGATTAAGACTCTATAATACTAAGTTTATATAAACCTACTATTACTATTTTAGTTAGCCCCCTAGTAAATACCCCTATTTAACCCCTAGTATTAGACCTATACCCTCCTATATAATATACTACTGTAAAGGGCTTGGGCTTTGCCCAAGCATTAGTCATAGCGCGGAAGGACAGGTGGCTAACAGGAACTAGCAAGGGTTTAGGAAGGAGGCTGATATAAGATAGCCAGGGGATATAAGGGGCATAAAGGGGGATGGACTAGCTCTCTTCCTTTCTTCCCTCCTTAAGTTTCTCAATATCATATCGACGCCCAATAGCAGTTGCCTAGGGGCCAGTCCATAACAACTACCCTTACTATATTACTTACTATATAATAATTACATTAAAAACTAATTCCTATAGGTAATCTATATAATAGTAATAAGACTATATTTACTATATAGAGGTTTCTTATATAATATAAGTTAGAAGTAAATAAGGACTTTATTAGAGGTAATAAGGACTAATAGATATTTATTTACTAAAACTTAGCACTAAAGGTTTAGTCCTATATAGCTATATACTTTAAGGTAAGTTACTTATATAACTACTCCTTTATTAGCTTCCTTAGCTACCTAGAAAGCATATTCTCTAACTATTATAAATAAGAGATAGCCCTTATAGAACTTAACTAGATTAAGTAAGGGTTTAGGGAGTTATTTACTATATTCTTTATTTACTTTAAATAGAAACTCTCTATAGTAAGGGAAGAATAATAAGTAGGTAATATTAAGCTAGTAAAGTTATAATACACTCTTAATAAGTAGCTAAGAGAGGTTAGTATTAGTAGAGAAATTAGTTATATAGATTACTCTCTTATAGTCTTATAATACTATAGTATTATAGTTAATATTAAGGCCCTAGCCTTAGAGAATAAGTATTAAACCTAATATAAACCCTAACTAGTATAACCTATACCCTAATAAACTAACTAAGATAGTAACATACTAATAACTAGAGTCTAGGCTATATTAACCTACTCTAGTAAATAAGCTAATATAAAGAGGAAAGGGAAGCCCTAAAAGACTAATAGTAGGAGGCTAAGGGCTTAATAAGTTATAATAGATAAAATAATAAGATACTATAAGGAGGAATGCTACTTATATTATAGCTTAATAGAATACTAGATTTAAGAGTATACCCTTCTTCCTACTTACTAACCTTATCTAAAGGTTACTATTAATATATATAAGGTAAATAAGGAAAGCGCTAATAAGGAGGTTAATACTTAACCCTAGGAAAATAAGTAGCCCCTAAGCAAAGTCTTATATAGGGGCATAAAGGCTAGTTATTACCTATAGATAAGGATAAGTATAGCTAGTGTATAGATATAGAGGAAAATATAGAATACTATATAGATTAACTACTATTCTTAGTTCCTATACTCTTTAATATATATTTATACCTTAATATCTAAATTAATAGTAGGTATAATTACTATAGCACTATTAGTAAATTAGTAGTATAATAACTAGGCTTAGAGCTTATATAATTACTAAAGTAAAGATAAGTCTATATAGTAGTAGAAATAAGAAAAAGGGGGTTTATACCTAGGAAAGATATATCTTTAATTATGTATATAGTATATATAAGGATTAATATTAATAGGTAGGAATTATTAGTATATTTATATATTATATTAGGTCTTACTTAAGATATAATCTTTAGGATGCTATAGTTAGAATAGTAAGATATTATTATTTATATAGCTAAGCAATAGTTAGTAATTAGGGTAGCTAAGGGTCTATGTGTTTCTAAGGCTATAGAATATAGTATAAGTAAACTAGTTTAGGGAATTATTAGGTCCTTATATATAGTAAAAGCCTAATAAGCCTAATATAAGAAGGATATAACTATAAGGTTTATTACTATAAGTCTAAAGGAAATTACTATAGTACTATAAGTTACTACCCTAAAGTTAAAACCTACCTATTCTAATACTTTAATATTACTAGATAAACTAGTAGACTTTAAGAACCTATTTAATAAAGTAAAAGTAAATAGCTTGCCTCCTTATAAGGGGTCTCTTAATTACTATATATACATATATAAGAACCTAGATAGGTCTAAACTAGCACTTCTATAGGGTCTATTATATAATATACTAAGGGACTAACTCTTAGAGATTAGACGCTAGATTATAGACTTAATAGATAAGGGATAGATTTAAGCAAGCTCCTTATTAATAGTAGCCTCTATTCTTCTAGTTAAGAAGGCTAGAGGTAGTTAGCGTTTTTACGTAAACTACCACGCACTTAATAAGATAATAGCCTAGGATTATTACCCTCTCCTATTAATTAAGGAAATACTATACTTACTCTCCTAAGTATAATAGTTTATAAAGGTTAATATCTATATAGTGTTCTATAAACTATAGATAGCTAAAGGTAAGGAGCACTTAATAGCATTTTAAACTAGGTTTAGGTTATTTAAATAGCTAGTTTACCTATTTAGCCTAGTAGGAGCACTAGCTACCTTTTAATATTATATTAATAAGTCCTTAGGGGATATATTAGGGGATTTTATTATAGTATATTTAGATAATATCTTAGTCTATTTAGGGGGATTAAAGAAAGACTATATAGCTAAGGTTTAGCTAATATTAGGCTAATTAAGGGCGGCAGGCCTTTACCTAGATCTTAATAAGTCTATATTTGCTATAAAGGAGGTCTAGTACCTAGGCTATATTATTATAGTAGGTTACTCTATTTACCCTAATCCTGTAAAGGTTATAGCTATTAGGGAATAGGTAGCCCCTATAAAGTTATAGGGGGTTTATAGTTTCCTTAGGTTTATAGATTTTTACTGTAATTTTATCTAGGATTTTTTAGAGCTAGCTACTTTACTTATATGCCTTACTAAGAGGGATATCCTATTTTAATAGGGAGCTAAGGAAAGCATTACCTTTAAAAGGCTTAAAGAGGCTTTTATTAAATACCTAGTCCTAGTATAGTAAGACCTAGACTAGCTAATAGTAGTTAAAGCAAATTATTTAGGGATAGCCTTAGGAGGGTGCCTCTTATAGGAGGGTTAGGATTATATCCTATACCCTATTATATACTATTCCACAAGCCTTATAGCCTTATAGAGGAATTATACTATTTATAATAAGGAGCTTCTAGCTATTATCTCTTATCTTAAGGCATAGTTAGTAGAACTATAGGGAGTGTCCTACCTATTTATAATCTATATAGATTATAAGAATTTAGAATACTTTATAATACCTTAGCTAATATTAGAATAGTAGGCCTAGTGGGTAGATATACTTGCTTTATTTAACTTTTACCTCTAATATAGGCCTAGTATATAGGCTTACTACCTAGATACTCTTTTATAAAGGGACTAGGATAGGTTAGGACCTAGTATAAGAATAGGATAAATACTATAGCCTATTACTATTTTAGGACTCTTATAGTTACTATTAGAGTTAGGGGTAGGTTATAGCTAGAGTCTACTATTATTATATATAGCACTACTATTAACTAGGGAAGCTCTCTTTACTATAAGGTACTTATAGACTTTATAGGATTAGGTAGTTTAATTAGATCTAATATACTATATCTAGCTTTAGGCAATTTAAGAAGGGGTAAGGAAGTTTCTACTAGAAGTAATAATAAGGGAATAGGTTATAGATTGCTTACTAAGTGCC
This sequence comes from Epichloe scottii, assembly GCA_021950295.1. Classification (NCBI taxonomy): domain Eukaryota; kingdom Fungi; phylum Ascomycota; class Sordariomycetes; order Hypocreales; family Clavicipitaceae; genus Epichloe; species Epichloe scottii. The sequence continues at coordinate 2,472,276 of CP083247.1, read as the reverse complement.
TATAGGGCGCTCTAGTTTTAGGGCTAGACCTAGGTCCTAGCCTAGGAACCTCTTATAATAATGCTTATCTAATAATATTATAATTCGCTAGTAGTAAGGCACCTAGGATATAATATAACGTTTTAGATCTTATAGTAGTAGTTTTATTAGGATAGGATATTATAGGATATTATAAGGTTTATCTATAACTACTACTACTTTAGTAGTTATAAAAGTTATTAATAATATTAGGGCTTATTAAAACTATTACTAATCCCTAACTAGTTCTAGTTATAAATCTCTATTAACTTTATAATAAACTTACTAGTATTATCCCTAGAATAGCCCTAGTTCCTTATAGTTATTATTAATAGGCTTTTTAAGTTTATTTAATTAGAGGTAATAACCTCTATTATAGCTAAGGAGTGTGTGGAATGGTTTAAGATAGTGTAGTAGAGATTTTAAGGTTTTCCTTAGTTAATTATTATAGACTAAGGGTTAGATTAGTTAGGAAACTTCTAGATAATATTATACTTAAGAGTTAGGATTAATTAACTTCTTTCTATATTATATTACCTATAGATAGATAGTAGTATAGAATAGGTAAATTAGGAGGTATAAGTAATACTATATATATCTATCTCCTTCTTATAGTATAATTAGCCTAAATACTTAGCTACTTATTAGCTTATAATTAATAATAGGATATCCTTAGTTATAGGGGTAAGTCCTAATAGATTACTATATAGCTATAATTTAGAACCTATTTAGTTATAGCTAGACCTAGCACTATCTACTATAACCTCTAAGGGAAGGGTAGTTTAGTTCCTAAAATACCTCTAGGAGGGGACTTATTTAGCTTAGGCTATAATAGTATATATATAATAATATTAATAGGATGTAATATTAGTATTATATTACCTAGTAGAATGTTTCTAGGTTAGGGATAAAGTATAGCTCTTACTTAGGAATATTAAAACTAATTACCCTTTATAGAAGCTTAATTAGGTTACTATAAAATATACTATTATAGAAGTTCTAATACTGCTTATAGTCTAATTAGATATACTAAGAGGCATTTACCTAGTCTTCTATATAGATCTTATAGAGTGAGTAATAATAGACCCCTTCTAAGTTAGAAGCTCTAAGACTCTAGACTAGATTTAGAATAGATATTATTAGAGAATAATAATAAACTTATTAAGGAATACTATATAGAGTAGATCCTTATAGCCTAGAATACACTAGGTAAAGGTAATAAATATAATATACTAGTTAAATAGGCAGATTACTTATAACTAATATAGGAACCACTAGAGAATATAGTAAACACAGGGGCGCTAAATAACTTTAAATAGGAATAGGGGGATATATAATATAATAATAAACTAAGTTAATTAAGTAAAAGTTATTTACTAAGAGAGACTATATATAGAACTAGGGGTATACTTATACTACTATCTATAATAAATTATTTAGCGTAATTAAGATATGCTCCTATTATAGCTATTTTAGCCACTAAATCCTTATTAATCTTACTAGAGGCACTATTAAACTCTATTTTACTCCTATTAATAGGGGTAATATATTAAAGAGGGGATAAACTATATCTAGCTTAGGGGTAATAGATATCTATATAGTGGTTATTATAGCTCTATCCCTAATGCTAAATAATAGGAGAGGTATATTACCTAGAGGGTAGAAGATAGGAGTATATAGGTAGGGGCTTAGTTCCTATATAGTTACTAAAGGTAATAGAAAGATATTTAGACTTAGTATAGGGATAACTAGTCCTATTAGGAAGGGTAAGCTATATTTAATATAGATTAGTAGGGGAGACACTAAAAGAGCACTAGGATTAATACTAATAGTAATAAGAAGGTAATTTATTATATAGCTTAATATATTAAGGATTAGTCTTAGGACTAATATAGTAATAACTAGGGGAGAGCATACTAATTATAGTAGTAGAATGCTTATAGAAATCCTATTATATAGTAACTATACTATTTATAAGCTACTAGTTTTGCTAAAATAAGGCACTAGTAACTTAGTATAGTAAGTTATTTATTCTATAACTAGCTAAGGGACTACTACTAATAAAGGGGATAATATTAAGTCTAGTTATATTTAAGGTAGGAGTATTAGTTAAGGGGGATAGCCTAAGGGCTAAATAGATAGGTGCTAGATTAAACTAGGCCTAATTAAGGAGAGAGTTCTAGTAGGTAATAAGGGACTAGTATTTCTAGGATAAAATAGGTAATTTTTACTTTATAGTTACTAACTTAGTAACACTAGGTTTTATAATATACTAGCCTATAGTAATTTTAGCTTTAAGATCTTTTAGGGTATAATAGAGGTAAGGGTTAGTAGATAGGTACCTAGTTAGCTAGATATAGGTAATATAATTATATTAATAAGGAGGGTAGGACTTACTACTCTTAGGTAGGTAATAGTCTATAATACCTATAGTTAGGGCCTATTTTATATAGGGACTATAGGGATAAAAAACTAAGGTAGGCATAGTATACTACTTATTATCTAAGTTACCTTCTATAAGATATTTGCCTATAGAATAGGTAGGAGGTATAGTAAGTATAGTAAAGCTATAGGGAGAAGGATTATAAGGGTATAGTATATTAATAAGTATTTATATAGGATATAATTAAGGTTTAATAAGAGAGTAGGAAGGATCTAAGATAGGATTATAATATATAGAAGGTAAAGTTAGGAAAAGGGAAGTTAGGGGGAAAGGGAGGGTAGGTAAAATGTTTTTATATATAATATAAAAGTAAAGGTAAGGTAATAAACTAGTAGGGGTAGGGTTAGGGGGTTATTATAATAATATAAGGGGCTAGTAAGGCTACGCGTAAGCCGCATTATATACACTATATAATAATAATAACATAATATAATAGGTAGAGATAACTCCACACCCGCTACTAGGACGTGCATAATACGTGCGCGTACCATATTTAAGGTAATAATAACAAACCGTAATAGGTAGAGACAACCCTACAACCTAACACTAGGACGTGTATAACATAGGGGCGTACCACATTTAAGTTAAGGGGAGCAGAGAGGGGATTACTTATATAAGGGATATTAACATTAGCGGAAGGGTAATAATATAGATAAGATAAGGGGGTAAGAAGGTTTTAAAGGGAATAGGGGATAATTTATACTCTTAGGAGATATTGCTAGGATAGGTAAGTAGGGAGGTATATAAAGGGCTTAGGCTTTGCCTAAGCATTAGTTATAGCGCGGAAGGATAGGTGGCTAATAGGAACTAGCAAGGGTTTAGAAAGGAGGCTAACATAAGATAGCCAGGGGATATAAGGGGCACAAAGGGGGATAGACTAGCTCTCTTCCTTTCTTCCCTCCTTAAGTTTCTTAATATTATATCGACGCCCAACAGCAGTTGCCTAGGGGCCAGTCCATAACAGTTTATAATCTAGTAGTCCGTATCCTAGCAATTAGGGACAATCTAAAGTATTAGATTATACCCCTAGTCTTACTCTTAAAATTTCTCTAAATTAGTAGCTATACGCATAGGCTAGCTATGTTTTAGGTTAAGTATTTTAAAGACTATAAGATTGCCTATATAATACCTAGGATTAAGGAATATAGACTAAGCAAAGGCATAAGTTAGGAAATAATAATAGAAGAATAAGATATCTTTAAGAGAATAGAAGGCTAGTTTAATCTAGTAATATACTAACTAGAGAGAGAAGTTAAGGTAATAATCCTAAAGAGGGAATTAATAGGTATAGTCTTAACTATCTAATTTAAGAAGGTAAGCGTAGAAGATAAAGGCAAAGAAAGCGCTATTATAAAAGTATTAGCTATTAGAGAAAGATTAGCAAAACGCCTAAGGGTTAAGGAAGTTAAGAATAATAACACTAAAAATCACTAAAGTTAAAGCTAACCTATCTAGGAGAACCTAGCTATAGGTAAAGGCAATAAGGATTAGTTAAACAAAGTTAGGTAATGGATTCTAGATTAATTATATAATAAGGTCTTCTAAAAGAAGCTTAGTATCCCTTTCTAAGATATTTGCTATATAATGCTAATATTAGCTAAAGCAGTTAGTAATAAATATCTTATAAGAGTAAAAGGTATTAAAGATATCTAATACTATAATAGGAACTTATTAGGACTAGTCCCTTCTTTATTAAAAGCGTTTAGTCTAAGAAAGAACCTAAGACTATTTAATCTAGACTAGCAGATTAATAGTGTCACTTAGATAATATAGAAGATAATTAAGGAGGATAAGAAAAATAAAGCTATAATTAAGAAAGCTTTACTACCTATAATACCTTCGCTAGAAATTAATGTGGCCTTATAGGAACGAATTTAGGAGAGGCTAGGAATAAGAAGCTTAATTACTAAGACCTATTAGGAACTAATTAATCTAAATAAGAAGACTTTTATACTTAATATAATAATAGAACTATAAGCTACTATTAATAATCTATAGGAGTTACTATGCCTATAGGTTTAACTAGATAACCCTAAAGGAGAGCTACTATAAGGACTTATTAACACAGGAGCATAAGGAAATATAATCTTAGAAAGCATAGTAAAATAACTTAGATTAAAGATTTATCTAATAGACACTACAAATACCTTATCTTACTTATTACACTAGATTAGGATAATTAGGGAGGTTTAGATAAGGCTATACCTAGGGAATGTCTAGATACCCACTACTTTTTACATTAGCCTAGACTTAGTTAACATTACCTTAATCCTAGGAATACCCTTCTTTAGGATATACTAGATATAATTTAACTACTTACATAGTAAGGAGCTTTATGCCTAGTGTTAATTTAGCAATATAGTTATTATATTAAGAGTCATAGGAAGCATTTAGTAGTAATACACTAATAAACCACTAGCATAGCAACCTATTATTAATACTATTATATTTAGCTACCTAGTGGTAGAACTAGAAGCCTTAGGAACCTTAGAAGAAGATTAAATGTTTTAAGAAGAGATAGAGAAGATATTAAAAGATAGTAAGGAACTTATCCCTATCTTAATAAAGAAAGGGACTAAGATCTTCCGCGTGGTTATTAAAGATATAATAATTAACTACGCGAAGTAACTTAAGGCAGTTATAGAGGATTTTTAACCCTAGCAAAAGCTAGAACCACCTAATCTAATAATTAATATAATATATAAACAAAAAGCCTAGAAGATTTACCCTTATAATAACGTGCCCTTTAATAGATTAATCCCTAAAGGAGATCTAAAGTAAAAGTTAAAGAAATAGAAAGAAGCAAAGTTATAACTTAATATATCTAGGAAATATAATAAGCATATTACTAGGAGATTTAGCATAGACCCTTAAGGTTTTAGAATAACCTAGGAATAATTAGATTAAATGGTTAAAGGGGTGTAAGAATATTTAATACTAGAAGAAGTTAATATTTTTAAGGAAATTCTCTATAACTAAGAAGTAGCGCTAGTATAGGACTTATTAGAGTGTAAAAAAGTTAACCTACTAGTTACGCCGCTATAAGTTATTAAGGTTATTAAACATAAGGCATAGTAAGCAGGTTTAATCCTAATACCTCTTAGGTTATAAGGGAAGCTAGTTAATCTTTTAAAGAAAAAGCTAAAGTATAGTTATTTAGAGGAGAGCTATAGTTCCTATAGGAATCTATATTTCCTTATTATAAAAAAGGATAGTGGAATTTATTTAATCTTATTAGTAATAAAATATAATAAAGTTATAATATAGGATGCGCTTAGCCCTTAAGGAGCTAAAGCATTTAGCAAAAGCTTTGCAATATATAAGATCCTATTTATTATTAATTTATTATTAGGATATAATTAGGTTAAATTAGCTAAGAGAAGTTAGGATATAATAATAATTTTAACTATAGTTAGACTTTTATAACTCTATTAGCTACTATAGGGAGCTACTAACTTAGTAGCTTAGTTTATTAGGATTATTAGAAGAGTATTATTTAACTTAATTCCCTAAATTTACATACCTTTCCTAGATAATATTGCTATCTAAGGTCTAACTATAATATATAATAACAAGGAAATTATGCTAGGAGTGTAAAGGTATATAATAGAGCATTTAATTAATATTAATAAAGTCTTAGTTAATATTAAGCTCTCTAGTTATATAGCCTTAGTAGTTAAATCAAAGTTTTGTTAGAAGTTAGTAGAAATTATAGGATTTATATATAGTATAAATAGAAGGAAACTAACTAAAGTAAAGATAATTAAGATCTTAGACTAGGAGGTATATTAAGATTAATTAGACATATAGTCTTTTATTAGATTAATAGGAGTTTATTGTATATAGGTAGAATATTATATATAGAAAGCAAGGCTATTAGTAATCTTACTAAAGAAAGAGAGTAAATAGATATAGGGGCTAGATTAGTAAGAAGCTATAGATATCCTTAAGAAAGCGGTAATAATAGCACTAATTCTTATTTTACTTAATCTAGGACTAGGCTTTAGAGAAATTATTCTAATAGTTAATATAAGCTTAATTAGATAGGGAGCTATATTATTATAAATTATTAATAGTAAATAATATCCTATTTAATATAAAAGTAATACTTAGAACACTACTAAATCTAAGTATAACACTATAAAGTAAGAATACTAAGTAGTGGTTTATATATTAAGATAACTATAAATATATCTATATAGAGTTCTATTTACTTTAGAGATGGATTTATAGGTCCTTATATATTAAATTAATAGTGCTATTAATAATATGCCTAGGGCACTTATTACCTAATAGATTAGCTATATTTTACTCTTTGATTTTATTATATAATATATACCTAGAGAGAAAAACCAAATTACTAATACCTTATTAAGGAAGGGCCCTAGAGCTTTAGATTAATTAGACTAGGTAGTTAAAGGGGATATTAAAGATTTTATTAATCTCTACCTTAATAATATTACTATAGGTAAAGAAAATAAAAAGAGCTACTTAGAGGAGATATAATAAGTAATTAATTTTTTATTAACTTTTTAAAGACTACTTAATCTTAGTGTAAAGGACTATAGAAAACTATATAATAAGGCTAAGAAGTTTTACTTAGAAAAAGAATATCTCTAGAAAAGGCTAATAGGAATTATAAAGGGACCTATACTAGTAGTAGATATACCTAAGTAATAATAGATAATTATTAAGGCTATTTATAAAGAACTTAGATATAAAGGCATTAAGGTAGTCTTCTAGGTAATAAGATTAAGGTACTAGTAGAAGGGACTATAGAATATAGCCTAGGAGATAATAGCTTACTATAAAATATGCTAAAAGTTTATACTATAGCGCCTATAAGAGCTTTCTATACTAGTTATACTAGGAAACCTAATAAGTAAGATTTATATTAATACTTAGCACCTACTAATTAATTATAGATATAAGTATCTATTAGAAGCTAGGTGTAACCTTACTAGTTAGGTAGAGGCTACTCTAGTTAAGAATGCTACTATATTAGTAATTAGGAAGTTTCTCTTCTCTCTAATTAGTAGGTTTAGGCTCTTCTAATTTATTATCTATAATAGAGGACCTAAAATGCGTAGGAACCTTAAGGAAGCACTTATAGATATTAGCATTACTAGAATCTAAATATCTAGGTATAACCTAAAGGCAAATTCCCCTATTAAAGTTAGATATTAGTCTCTTATATCCGCCCTAGTAAAGTTAGGCAGATTAGATAGATAATAGTTTAAGCGCCTTAATAAGGCTCTTCTTATAGATTACACTACTATTTATAAATTATATAGAAAGTCCGCGTTTTATTTAATCTATAGATAAGAGCTAATACTACCTTTAGAAGTTAAATTTCTAACTTAGAGACTAATTAATTAGGATATAATTATAGGTAGTTAAGACTTATTTAAAGCATAGGTTTAGATGCTTAAATAAAAAGTAAAAGACATTAAAAAAGTAAGAATAAAGGTATTTAAATTTAGATAGTAACTTGCAAAATAAACTAATAAGAACTAGGCTACTTTAATTAGGAAAGATTAATTAAAACCTAGGGATCTTGTCTTAGTATATAATATCTAATAGAATATTAATATATTTATAATATAGAAGCTTATAATAAGGTAGAATAGACCCTTTTAAATTTATAAGCGCATGCTAATCTCTAGAGCCTACTATTTATAAATACTAGATAGCATTAAACTTATAAAGATAATCTTAGGGGACTATATTAAGAAATTCCTCCTGGATCTAGAAGGATAGTGGACTTCTACTATAGATAAATAGCTTTACGCTCCTTAACGTAACCGGGTAGAAGAGGTAATTAGTAATAACTATAATAAGGAGGTTTTAAGCATTATGCTATTAATAGCTTAATATAACATATTAGATTAAATAATTAATAATAAGAGCACCTACTATTAGGAAGGGATAAGTAAGGAAAGGCTAGTGCTTAAGGATAATAAAGTTAAACTTCTACCCTAATAGCACCTATACTATAAGATTAAAGTTAGGTTGCCTTAATTAATAATTAAATAGCATTAAGAATATAAGGTCTATCCCCTAACTCTTTAATAATATACCTACTAGAAGCTGTTTTAACTTTTATTTTATTTATACTTTGCTTTTATTTTTAAGAAAAGATTAGGTTTTATTTTTAAATGCTATAGATTAAGTAATTATAGCATAGTTCTAGGAGCTAAGTTACTGGTTTTCTTATTTATTTCCCTAAATTAAAAGATATTATATATTTTTCCTTTATTATAAACTATCTAGAAAGGGGGAGGCATATCTATTTCTAGGTAAGGGGAATTCTTAAAGTTAATGCTAGTTAGATTAAGGGGAATTGCCTTAGTTACCTTAGTAGTCTATTCTTTACCTAAGAATAGTGCTAGAGCCCTTTCTCTTAAGGATCTAGGCTAATACCTAGAAGTAAAGCGCTATTTGTAGCTTATAGTATAGGAGCTATTCTAGATATAATTACTATAGGCACCCTTAAGGACACCTAGAATTAACATATAATTATAGAATAGGAAGCATATATACTTATTAAAGAAGTTAATATATTATATATATAAGTTTAAGTAGTTAGAATAGAAGACACTATTTAATCTACTATATATAGAGATAAGCAAAGCCTAGTAATACTTAGAATATTATAAAAGAGCGTGTAGAAAATACCTATTAGGATAAGCTATTTTAGCTAGAATAAGGACTTAATATTAATAACTATTTTTAACTACTAGAGCTAATACACTTTCTTTCTTAGTATAGCTTCTAATAAAGTCCTTTACTAAGTTTATCTTCTTTATTACCTTAAGGAGATAGGGAGATGCCCCCTTTAGAATATTATCTATAGGTTAGAGGATAATTTTAGTGTATAAGGGAACGCTACTATTACTAATATTAATACTACTATAAACCTAAAACGCAAAGAGAAACTTAAACTATAAAAACAAAACTATTAGCTAGTGGTCTAGTATAAGATTAAATAATACCTAAGCCTATATAATCTCTACTAATATAAAAGGGGTAGATCTCTACACAATTAGACTAGTTAATAGTCTTAGTTACTATAAGTTCTGCCTCTAAGACACTAGTCCTAATAATAGCGGTAATATTAGGAAGCCTTTAATAGGTTATATTAAGAGAATTAGCTATAATTAAATAGTTAAAGGAAAGAGAAATAAAGGTTTATAAAAGATAGGATAGAGAGGAAAAGAGAGGGTTTAAATACCTTAATTTATGACTATTCCTTAATAATAGGTGTTAATAACTGACAGATAGGTAGCCCTAATAACTAACAAGGGTGCTAAAGAAGTTTAATTCATAGGATTTATCTAATCCTTATAACTATTGCCTAATAGTAGGTATTAGTAACCGTTAGTTATAAAAGGGAACGTAGCTATAGACGGCCGCTACTAACTAACTATATAACCACTAAGAACTATAAGAACAAGGCTTAGGTTATAAGAACTATTTAATCTTGCCTACCTCTTGCATTATTATGCTCTTCTTTAGTTATTAAAGCCTTCCTTTCTTAAGTTCTTCTTATATCCTACCTCTCCTCTTATTATAATTACTTTATCTCCTAAAAGTAACTACTATCCTTTCCCTTACCACTCTTATATACATACTTACACATTCTATTTAATTATGCCTTATTATAGTAGAATATAAGGAATCTAAGGTATCTAATAATACCTATACTAAAGTAAATAGCAAGACTATTATATACTTTATAAATAAGAGGTACCTAATAATATACTATATTTATGTTTTAATATATAGAATAGAAGGATCTTTCTTTAGGGAAGAGGAAGAAGGCACTATTAGACTTAACCTAGTTAATCTCTATAGATAGTAGCCACTATTATTCTATCTAAGGCAGGACTAGCTATAGCTCTTACTAAGATTTAAAATACACTAAGATAGTAATAACTTTAATAAAGTTATACTAATTAGGCCTAGTTAGATACCCTTAACTTAGTAATAATATTCTATAGATATTTATAGGTTCTTAAGAAAGGCCTATAAGACCCTAAATAAGGACTAGCTTAATTAGTTTAAGCTATTTACTATAGGGAGGATTATTATATAAGGACTAGAGGTAATAGTAGCTATACTACCTTAAGCATTTAAACTATATACTATAGAGAATTTTAATATAGATACTTTATAGTAATTAATTAGTTTAAAGGTAGGAAGGCTTTATTCCTCCTACTAGCTAGTTAATATTACTTATAGCTTATAGTATAACCTAGTTAACCTTTACTTATATATAAGCTATTAATATATTATAGTAGGATTTGCTTTCTTTATAAACTATTAGACCTACTTTCTATTTAATTAGAAATAAGGGCATCTTTACTACTTTAATACTATAGGAGAAAGCTAAATTAAGCGGTTTATTAACTTTATAGGTAGCTAGGGATAAATTATATAACTTTTGAATTACCTATATAATTTTAAAGCAATTATAGTCCTAGCTATAGAGTAGAAGGGAAATTAGGAGTATAGGTATGCCTGCCTAGGATTCCTTCTTTAAATAATTTATTACTAAGTTAGTTATTAAGCACTTAATCTCCTTATAGAGAACTAGAACACACTAAACTAATATAGTATTAAGTTTAAATAACTATATATGTTTAGTAGGGATTTACATATTAGGCGCTAATTTAAGCTTTATCTTAGGGACTAGATAATAACTAATAATATCCTAGACCTAAGATATAGCTATATAAAAGCCCTTAAAAGAACTCTATAAGTCCTATGTAATATAGTAGTAAATAAGCTTATAATAGGGGATTAGTTACCTAGGGAATTATCTTACTAAAAAGACTTTAACCTTTAATATTTAGTGCATAATATAATAATGCGCTAGATGCCTTACTTTACTACTTAAATAATTAGTAAAGGGTTACTAGTAAGTGTAGTAGTTATAGCCTAGAAGCATAAGACTAGTAATAATAATTACCTAATTAAATAGTACACTAAGATAGTATAAGTTAATAGACTTTATATTTAGGATTTCTAGTAGCCTATAGCTTATGTTTTTATAAATAATCCTAAAGTCTTTAATATTAGCATTTAAGAATTACTATAGGAATAGGAATAGTAAATATAGTAGGAACTTAACACTAAATAATAATAAGAAGCTACTAGTGGCTAAGGATTAAATAAAGAGGCAGGATTTTAAGCATTATAAGAGTCTTTATTAGGACTATCTTCCGCTTCTAGTTATAATAAGATACTATAGTCTTTAGTTACTTAGCTTAAAGCACTCTATAAGGTATAATAGGATTAAATACATAGTACCTAAGAATAAAGCACCTAATCTTAGCAAGCTATAACTTATAAATTATTTTAAATAGATATTAAGGACTAGCTAAGGTTAGCATAAATCTATAGAGTTATTAGGTAAAACTAAGTAAGCAAATATTAAGCCTTAATAGATTAAGCAGATAAAGAGATTATACGCTAACCTCTTAGAGACACTAGATAAGCTATAACTATTAATCTACTTCCTTTCCTTAAAGTATAGAATATAGCATAAAGGAAAACCATAGCTTAATTACTAATATTATCTACCTATGCGTTAGTAGTGCCACTAGGGCTAGTTTCTTAAGGAATATAGGTAAGCATTATTAATGCTTATTAGTAGGAGAGATAATAAGCCTTAGGATTAATTAATTAGTAGGCAAACTATAAGTAAAGGGCTACTTAGTAAGATTCTAAATGCCTAGCTCTTTATATACCCTTACTAATATTACCTACTAATTATCTATATACGCTAAAGACGCTAAAGCTCTCTAGAGAGATAAGGAACTTAGGACTATAATTAGGGAGAATTACTTTATTTTTCTTTCTTTCTTTTCTTATTTTTCTCTTCTTTTCTTTCCCTTTACTATAGGAAGTCTTTCCCTATAGATAAATTAAATAGTGGCTCCCCTTATATATAAGCTATAGTTTGCTAATCTTGCTTTACGTCCTATTTATTTTTAGTTTATATATAGTTAGGGTTAACTAGTACACACCTAGGGAGGTATTATATGGCCTAAATTGCGCGCCTAGAAACACACGCATTCGCAATAATAGTATTAGGGGTTATAGGGATATTTATTACACTAAGGGATAATAATATTAGTTATATAAGCTAGGGATTAAATAGTCTATAAAGGGATTACTTCTAACTAGGCTTCTAGAGCTTATTACGCATATTAGATATAGAGTTTTTATGCCTAGCTTTACTATGGCTTGTTATTATGTTTTAAGATAAGATAAATTAATAAGATTATTATCACACACACTAATTCAACCGTTAGGTCACTTCTAATCCGTTAGACCATTTAATCTAGATTATCTCTATCTTATAGAGATAATCTAGCCTTATAACGGGTTGCTATAGTTAAGCTTCTTAACCCCTTTAACGTGCGTAGACGTCAAAGCTACCTACGCGTGTGGGCTAGCATCGTGTCTTTTGGGGTGTTGTTTTCCGCTTGACAAAATAACTTTAAATAGAAATAGGGGGATATATAATATAATAATAGACTAAGTTAATTAAGTAAAAGTTATTTACTAAGAGAGACTATATATAGGACTAGGGGTATACTTATACTACTATCTATAATAAATTATTTAGTATAACTAAGATATACTCTTACTATAGCTATTTTAGCTACTAAATCCTTATTAATCTTACTAAAGGCACTATTAAACTTTATTTTGCTCCTATTAATAGGGGTAATATATTAAAAGGGGATAAACTATATCTAGCTTAGGGGTAATAGATATCTATATAGTAGTTATTATAGCTCTATCCCTAATACTAAATAATAGGAGAGATATATTACCTAAAGGGTAAAAGATAGAAGTATATAGGTAAGGGCTTAGTTCTTATATAATTACTAGAGGTAATAGAAAGATATTTAGACTTAGTATAGGGGTAACTAGTTTTATTAGGGAGGGTAAGCTATATTTAATATAAATTAGTAAGGGAAATACTAGAAAAGCACTAGGATTAATACTAATAGTAATAAGAAGGTAATTTATTATATAGCTTAATATATTAAGGATTAGTCTTAGGACTAATATAGTAATAACTAGGGGAGAGTATACTAATTATAGTAGTAAAATACTTATAGAAATCCTATTATATAGTAACTATACTACTTATAAGCTACTAGTTTTACTAAAATAGGGCGCTAGTAACTTAGTGTAGTAAGTTATTTATTCTATAACTAGCTAAGGGACTACTACTAATAAAGGGGATAATATTAAGTCTAGTTATATTTAAGGTAGGAGTATTAGTTAAGGGGGATAGCCTAAGGGCTAAATAGATAGGTACTAGATTAAACTAGGCCTAATTAATAAGAATATTTTAGTAGGTAATAAGGGATTAGTATTTCTAGGATAAAATAGGTAATTTTTACTTTATAGTTACTAACTTAGTAATACTAGGTTTTATAATATACTAGCCTATAGTAATTTTAGCTTTAAGATCTTTTAGGGTATAATAGAGATAAGGGTTAGTAAATAAGTACCTAGTTAGCTAGATATAGGTAATATAATTATATTAATAAGGAGAGTAAGACTTACTACTCTTAGGTAGGTAATAGTTTATAATACCTATAGTTAGGGCCTATTTTATATAGGGACTATAGGGATAAAAAACTAAGGTAGGTATAGTATACTACTTATTATCTAAGTTACCTTCTATAAGATATTTACCTATAAAATAAGTAAGAGGTATAGTAAGTATAGTAAGGCTATAGGGAGGAGGATTATAAGGGTATAGTATATTAATAAGTATTTATATAGGATATAATTAGGGTTTAATAAGGGAGTAGGAAGGATTTAAGATAGGATTATAATATATAAAAGGTAAAGTTAGAAAAAGGGAAGTTAGAGGGGGAAAGGGAAGGTAAGTAAAATATTTTTATATATAATATAAAAGTAAAGGTAAGGTAATAAACTAGTAAAGGTAGGGTTAGGGGTTATTATAATAATATAAGAGGCTAGTAAGGCTATACATAAGCTATATTACATACGCTATATAATAATAATAATATAATATAATAGGTAAAGATAACTCTATACCTACTACTAGGATATATATAATATATATATATACTATATTTAAGGTAATAATAATAAACTATAATAGGTAGAGATAACCCTATAACCTAATACTAGGATATATATAATATAGGGGTATACTATATTTAAGTTAAGGGGAGTAAAGAGGGGATTACTTATATAAGGGATATAAATATTAGTAAAAGGGTAATAATATAGATAGAATAAGGGGGTAAGAAGGTTTTAAAGGGAATAGGGGATAATTTATACTCTTAGGAGATATTACTAGGATAGGTAAGTAAGGAGGTATATAAAGGGCTTAGGCTTTGCCTAAGCATTAGTTATAGCATAGAAGGATAAGTAGCTAATAGAAACTAGTAAGGGTTTAGGAAGGAGGCTAATATAAGATAGTGTGTGGCTGGAATTGTACCCCCTTAATCATCGATATCATTGGCATCGCCGGCATCGTCGGATCAATTCAGCCACTATCATCAGCTTCGTCGGAAATTACACATCAGGTCTGTCAGGTCCGTCGGGTCAATTTAATCCCCTAGGTCCGTGGCCTAGCTAGATAAAAACCCCTAGAATTCCTCTCTTTTTCATAGAAAATCAACTCTCCCTTTGTTGCTTTTGGCTTAGATTGTTCAAATTAATAAGATGACATGAATCCCGATATGGTGTTTTGCCTAGCTTACTAGCTATGGCCCTTTTTACCCCTTTTGACCGATTCGATCTACGCCGAAGATCGCAAATATCGCTGCCTCCCTCGTTGATGTGCGCAGGCATCAACATCGTCACCGTCACTATCGTTAGTTTTGTTGTCTTTGGTTGGGGGTTTTCCCTGACATAATAGCTAGGGGATATAAGGGGCATAAAGGGGGATAGACTAGCTCTCTTCCTTTCTTCCCTCCTTAAGTTTCTTAATATTATATTAACGCCTAATAGCAGTTACCTAGGGGCTAGTCTATAACACATTCTAGCCAATGCATCTGATTTTCAATAGACATGATTACTGGCAATACCTAGATAGTATAACAATTAACATATAAGTTAAAAAGTCTATAGAAATAGATTTAACCTAAGATAGAAACAAGCTTTAAGGTTACAAATACGGGGGCTGCGAGGTTAGATTAAAGTTAGCGATAAACTTTATAGCTGCAATAGCGCAAGAGTTATAGTTTGCGACCGCAGTTAAACTCAAATCCGTTCGAGTTTTACTTATAGCATAAATTAACGTGATTCCCCCTTCCTCTGTGACTGTGTTTATTTCCTCTCTTTATCTCTTCTATCTTCTTGCACCTTACTACTTATGCTTTAAAGCTCTAAGGCGAACTTAAACTCTCACACTAAACACAACTCATTCCCACTTGCCACACAACCTAATTCGCAGGTAGGTCCTGCCTTTCTAATTAACTAATTAACCCCTAACTAATTAGACTGTAGTATGGCCAAGGGTGACCCAAAGCCAGGGGCTATAACCACTAGGCTAGGTAACTACAAGGCTGGGAGACCCCTCTTATTATATAACTATAGACTAGCTTTTCCCTTTTCTTTTACTAGGGAATTTACCTTACTACTCTATCTTTATAAATCTAAATCTTAGTATTATACCTTCTATAGTAATTATACTAAAGGTTTATTTAGTATAGATTAGTAAGGATTTAGTAATATAATAGCCCCCTAAATCTCTTATATTTTAATCCCTTAAATATACATTACTTTCTCCTTAAAATTACCCTTATTTAACTAATCTCTTACTAGATCCTTAGTAGCTAACTAGCCTTTATACTTTATAGCACTATTTAACTAAGCTACTCTAGCCTTTATAGCTTTCTTTTATACTACTCTAGTATTAGTAAGCTTTTCTCTTATAACTAGGATATTTTCCTTCCCTAAAGGTATCTTACTAGGTTACTTTTCTTCTAAGACTAGGATATTTTCCTTTCCTAAAGGTATCTTACTATATCTTCCTTAATATATTAGTATCTCTTTTACTAGTTCTTTAGTAGCTATTATCTTTCTCTAAAGTTCTAGTAGGAGTGCCTTATTTATTATAGGTTTACCCTTATAATTAGACTTTCTTAATAGTATATCTATAGGGTTACTCTTCCTTAGTCTATATTTAATTATAAAGTAAAAGGGGTAAAGGAATATATACTATCTTACCTACCTCCTATTTAACTTTAGTTACTTTATAAAGGTTTATAAATTATAGTAATCTAATATTACCTTTACTAGGCTTACTATACCTTTAATATAGTATTACTAGTATTTAAATAACTTTACTATAGTAAGTAGCTTTTAATTAGCTATACTATAGTTATACTTAGTGTTTATAAACTTCCTAGTCTAAATACTATTTTAACTACCCTTTATTAATATATATAGGGGTACTATAATCCTAGAGTATTAATAAATAAACTATTAGTAAAAGTTATAAAACCTAAGGAATAACTATATATCCTTAAAGCTTATTAGCTCTTTCTAGTCTTAAATTATATTAACTTAACTTATATCTATTAAAATCCTATTAACTAATAAGATAAATCTAAGAAACTTTACTAATTCCTAATAAAAAAAGCACTTTAAGGATTTTATATATAGCTTTACTAATCTTATATACTCTAGGACTTCTTTAATATATATAGTATACTTCTCCTATATTTTTAAGAAAATAAGGATATTATCTAGATATACTATGTAAATTATATTAACTAGCCTATAAAGCGCTTTATAAATATAGCTTTAGAAGGTAGCTAAGGTATCAGTTAACCTAAAAGGTATAATAAGATATTTATAGTATCTATAGTATATATAAAAAGTAGTCTTTTATTTATTACCCTCTTTAATATAAATTTAGTAATAAGTATCTTTAATATTAATCTTTAAGAAGAAATAAGCCCCTTAGTATTAGTCTAGGATCTCTAAAATTAAGGGAAGGGTATAGCAATTCTTTTTTATAACCCTATTAAGTCCCTAGTAATTTATATATAATTAGAGTGTTTTATCCTTCTTTAGTATAAATAAAATAAGTACCCTTATAGGGCTTTTTAAAGGTCTTATCTAGCCCTTTACTAGGTTATCCTTAATATACTCTTAGAGTTCTTATAGTTTACTTTAGGAGAGAGGGTATATAGGTTTATATAATAGTATAGTATTTAATACTAAATTAATTATATAGTCTATTAACTTTCTTAATAGTAAACTTCTTACTTTATCTAATATAAATATATCTTTAAACTTATATAGTTCTTTAAGGATATTACTAATTATTTTATATACTTTTACTTTCTTATTATCTTTAAGGGTAATAAACTTATCTTTTATAACTTCTATAATAGTATATATAATAGTCTTATTATATATTACTTTAGTAAACTTATAAGGAGTTATTAATAAAAAGGCTTTTTTCTTTTTTAAATTACTATTCCTATAAGTATAAATAAAGGTATATATACTTTTTTACTAGTATATATATTCTAATTAATATAGGACTTTCCCTTACTCTTAGGTCTTTATCTATTGCTATATATAGTAGCTTAAGGTTCTTTTTTTTTTCTTAAATCTCTAATTATAATAGGTACCTTATAAATACTATATTAAGGGACTATAAGGGCTTTTATTACCTTAAGGATAGGTATAGTAATCTTAGCCTTATTTAGCTTACAGGTCTTTATAAATTTAGTACTAATAATATTAATCTTAGTATAACTATTTAGATTTACTACTATTTTAATATCTTTATATCTATAAATAGTAACTAGTATATAAAAGTAATACTTTACTAGTACCTTAGCTTAGGAAATAAAAGTAAGGGTATTTACTTTTACCTTTAGTAGTTTTTTTAATCCTTTTTATACTTTTTCTTTAGCTTATTATAAAAGTATATAATATATTTAGTATTATTATAGTTATAGTAATATCTTTTCTCTTTAACTTTCTTATTATTTAAAGCTATAGCTAGGGTTTTTTCTTTTTTTCTTCCTTTTAATCCCTATTAAATCTATAGCTATATAAGGAGTTATATCTATAATATTAAGGGTTCTTAGAAAACCTTTTATTCTTAAAATACTTATACCTTTACTTACTTCTTAGTATTACCTCCTAAAACTACTAGGTAAGTTATATAATCTTCTCTTTAGTCTTTCTAATAATAAAGGTATATAGATTAATATAATTTTATAGGTTAGGGAATAGCTTTATAAAGAATATAAGTATATAGGACTTTTTAGAAGCTTTTTCTAGATATTTCTTAAGTAAATCTAGGTAAATACTAAACTTAATAGGGCTTTAGCCCTTATATTACTTTATATTTTCTAATTACTTAGTAATTTAGGTATTATAGTTTATAGAGTCTTTAAGTAATATAAGGGTCTAAGTTTAGAATTTATTCTAATTATCTTTAAGTTCTTTATAGCTACTAGCTAACTATTCTTTAAGATATTAGTCTTATCTTACCTTATAATCTATATATATATAATTAAGTATAAAGAGAATCTTTTAGTAATTATATATATACTTATATCTTACCCTATTAAAGGTATAGTTAAGGTTATTTATCTATATCTTATATTTTTATAGGTTAGTAAGGTAAGTAAGCTTAGTAATATTCTAGACTTTAACTTCCCTTTTACTTTTACTTAAGAATAAGCTTAACCTTTATAGCCTTTTTACTTATCCTTTTCTTATATTTAGCTATAAAAACTTAATAAGTTCTTATTCCTTATTTTATAGCCTTTTTAATTCTTTTAGCTAGGTAATTTATTTTTATATTATTACTTTATAAGTAGTAAGGATAAGAGGTTTAAAGGGGTTTCTCTTACTTTAGTTAGGGTTTTAGTTAGGGTCTTTATTATGCTAGGGATAGAGATTATACTTATAGCTATAGTGCTACCCTTAGAAGATTAATCTTAGTTATTTATAGGTATTACTCTAGTAAATTATATACTTCTTTCCCTTATATTACTCTTAGGTAGCTAGTATTAAAGCTTTAGAATTATAAGAATAAGGGGATAGCTAGGTAAGAGATATAGGGCACTTAGTATATTAACTAAAGCTTACTAGGTCTAAGTGTGTTATAAGTATAAGCTACTGTCTTATAGCTAGTGATTTACTAACGTCACGTGTATCTAGCCCTAGGGTATAGTGTGTCACGGGGTGCACCCGTGTTAGGAGTGGGGCCTTATAATTATATATATAAGCCACTATCTTATAGCTAGTGGTTTGCTAGTGTTATATATACCTAGCCCTAGGGCATAGTGTGTCGCGGGGTGCACCCGTGTTAGGAGTGGGGCCTTATAAGGAATTTATTATAATCTCTTCCTATGCCTATAAATCTAGCTTTAATAGATATCTTAGCTAGGGGGTATATTAGGGAGAGCTCCTTAAATCATTGGATATGTGAATATAACCCGCGCATTAACTAGGATAAAACCCTCTATAAGATAATAGTGGAGACAATGTATTAGAAGTACCTCCATAGACTAGTTATTACTATAGCGCACTGTGTACCTTTTAGGTATAAAAGTTAGGTGCTGTCTGCACCTCTAATTAATCAAATTAAACGTTTCTTTTTATCTACATTAACCCCTACCTGACACATTGTCTGGGGTCTGATTTAGCCATGTCAGGTCTAGCGTTAGCACTCGAGCTTCGGGGAATCGGACGGAGATTCTAGTGAAAATTGGGTAAATTGGGTGGGCAATCGAGGACTATTGGGATGGCCGAGACGCCATTTACGGAGCGTAGCCTCATTGTCCTCTGCACCAAAACATGACATGGCAAGGATGTGAAAAAGCGAGAGTTCACATAATCTGACCATGCCCCATAATAAAGGCCGCCTGACCATCCTAGTAATACGTAAGCTAACCCTGACTATCTAAGACCTGACCTAACTATACTTGAGATTTTTTAATCTATAATTGTAGTGCTTGTTTTTTTATAGGTTTCATATTCAATATTCAATATTATTTATATTTTACTCCATTCTTTTTAGGCAGGTTAGGTTAGGTATTTGACATGGTCAGGTCAGGTCTTGGTCAGGCATTGGTCAGGCATTGGTCGCATGGTATTATGTAATATGTGCACCCTGATGGACTGGGTCGGCAGAAGCGTTATTTATTACCCGCCATTATCCTCGCTCAATTATTCACGTAACATAGCATTGCGCTGCAACATTGCGTGATTTAACCCAGTAACATAATGGGAGGATGGCGTCTCGTTCCATCATTTACATTTGTTTTCTTGCCCCTCTTAAGTTCTTGACGCTGTTGCTTGAAACTACTTGCCTGCCGCGACGGTGTACCCTCCATCCACGACAAGTGTATCGCCGTTGAGATACTGGTTGCAACTGGCGAACAAAATAGCCGAAGCCATGTCTTCATCCTTCCCCGGTCGAGCGGCCGGCACTTTGCCTTCAAAATCTTCCTTGGGCAGCCCGCTTTTCTGCGCGTCGTCGCTTTCACCAGCCGTCATTTCACTAGGGAACACTCCGGGCGCAATGCCGTTGATGCGAATCTTGAGCCCAGCCGATGCAATCTCCGAGGAGAGCATGCGCGTCAGATGAACAGCTGCCGCCTTGGAAGAATTATAGTCAAAATGCCTCTGAGCCGTCTTTACCAGCCCTGAGATGGACGTGATGTTAATGACGGTTCCTGACCAGCCCTGGTGTTGCTCCGATGACGCCTGGAGAAGAGGCAGGAAAGCTGCCGTGGTGAAGTAGACTGCCGCGACATTGGTGCGGTATAAATCAGTCCACGTGTCAAACGATGAATCATTGAACAGAGTCGACTGCAGGGCCTTGGCCGACTTTGCCTCGGCATCGAAGGTCTTTCCGCCAGAAATGCCCGCATTGTTAACAAGGATGCAGAGACATTTCTCCCGAGATTCGATTTCTTTAAGCATAGACTGTATGCCCTCCTTGGACGTGACATCTGCTTGCAGTGGTATGACTTGTTCAGAACTTCCCTTGAAGTGCTTAGATACGACTTTGTCTAGTTTTTCCTTGGTTCTCCCAGTGATGTAGACCTTGGCACCGTTCGCAGCCAGGGCTTGTGTTGCCATCAAACCGATGCCTGAACCACCACCTACAATTCAGGTTGTCAGTTGCTCGGACGTGGACTTGACTAGAGCCGGGGCGTGTATTCAACCAAATTAGGTCATGCCCTCCTCCACGCTTCAAAGAAGAATTGACGAACCAGTGACCAGAGCCACTCTCCCCTTGAGGTTGAAGAGAGTGTCTCTTGTTAACGCTTCCGTGCTAGCCATTCTGAATTTGCAGTTAAATTGAGTGAGATTGGAGGAAGCAGGTGACTCTGGTCGGGAAATTAATAAATGACGAGATTTTTATATGGTCATACATAAATCGCAGCCATGGTCACATATATAGGGCTGCTGCAGACCCAATTTCCCGCGTCACATTGACCTGATGACGATCAGTTCGATTTGACCCCGATTTTGTCCCGATCAAAGTGGCCAGAATGGCGTCAAAAACCCGGCGTTTGTTTCCGTCCAGTCTCCAGCGCGGGCCGGTTGGTGCAATGGCCTGGTCATGATGATGTCAGACACTAACCATGCCATGTCGATGATGACACATTTGAGCGTGATGAGGCGCAAAGATGATGATGTATTGACTTTTGCCAGCACTCGACCACGTCATGATGCGACGCTGCATTGCTCAAAACTCGTTTCGGAACAGTCTTCTATCCAAACCTCTTGAATCTAAACCTCTTTTATCCAAACCGAGCCGTGCATCCTGGCCGTCCAGCCGTCGTCGAACCTGCCGGGTTTCGAGTGGGGGTCCTTTCAGTGGCTGCTTTGTGGCTCAGGCCAGCCGTTACCAGCTGCCCATGGTAATTCTCATTGAAAACCGTTAGCTGTTATTCTATAGAACCCCACTTATCTTAGCTTCACCAGAACGCGCTGGGATGAAGTTATTTTGAGAAACTCAATGCACTAGCAACAACTAGCAACAACCATTGATTGAAAACCAAGTCAACTGTCCTGTACGTTTTGACGGATAGAATGTACGCCGCCGGCACCACGAAACCGCGGATTGGAGAATCCCGGTACTCCGTACACTCACTGTCTGTCTAGTGCATGCAAATAGGTTCATTCTGCAATTCTGACTAGGCCAACAGGATAATAACCAGGAACAACCAACACAAACGTTTCTCTTTGCCTCCGGACCTCCGGACATTAAAGACTGGTGGAGCCCAGAGCTAGTTGGACTGGAAGCACATATGAACGAACCACCACTTTCCACCAATCTAGACAACTACTGTAGCTGAGATATTCCAGGCTCACGTGACAGGTATCGCAGCACCCAGCTTATGAAGTTAACAGGAGATAGTTCGCGTCTCAATGCACGTATGGAAGCACTCTGCGTATCAGCCTTGGTACGGTTATGGCCTGAAATTACACACAGTCGACAAGGATGATCGTTCGGTAGGTAATTTGACCCCATCATGAACTCCAACACCGGTAAAGCACCATTGCGGCCTCTGGTGTCACGCGCTCGAGATGAGGATCCATCGTCAACAGAATCCGTTGAGCCCTATGCGGGACGAAAACGAGAGGTTGTAGTTGCTGCTTGTGAAGATTGCAGAAAGCGGAAAGCCAAGGTCTGTACCATACGAATTTGCTAATCAAAAAAAAAAAAAAAAAAAAACCGTCGTCTCTTCGTGAACAGGCCCTGATTTGTGGATGATCGAAACTTCTAGTGCGATGCTCGACGCCCGAAGTGCTCGGCCTGTATAACCCGTGGACGAGCCTGCATATACACTACTAATCCATCGGAAACACGAGGTTCGGCGTTGAAACGAAAACATGAGTACCTGGACAAGGAGTTTCAGGAGCTTCAGAAATCTCGGGATACGTTGCAACAACTGGTCCATGCCTTGCAGTCCCGGGGTGAAAAAGACGCCTTCGCCATTTTCCAACGAATACGACAGGATGTCGATGCCAAGACAATCGTGGAGCATCTCCACGCAAGTGATCTTCTTCTGGAGCTGCAGATAAGTCCTGATTCTAGGCCAGCCCGCGACTCTAGCCCTACAAATCGAACATCTGTACCAGTGTCGCTATTGACATCCGACGATTTATGTTTCCCGCCTTTGAACGAGGGAGGAATCCAGGTCATACCGAGCCAATATCCACATACGGACGCTGCATCATTGCCATTGTTCAGCTTCTTCCGTTCGCTTAGCAATGTGTCCCACTTCACGAGACCATGTGCGCGTGCCAAGATTGTGGACTCAAGACTTGACGCGGTTGTTCCCTCTCGTTGGACTCGTGTTCCCGCCGCCGACGACATGCTCAGAGACCTACTCGGGCGATACTTTGTTCAAGAATATATACGAATAACATGCTTCCAAAAAGATGACTTCTTGGACGACATGCTGTCTGGGTCGTTGCAGTTCTGCTCGCCCCTTCTGGCCAATGCAGTGTTGGCTTTGTCTTGTGTACGTACTTTCACTGCCAATAGAACCTTTAAAAGGCTCCTCAATGGGACTAGACTCACCAACTTCTTTTGTAGTATTGCTATCATGAAGGCACAGACCAAGAAAAATCCTACCGGTTGCGTAGTCTGGGCTATGAACTTTTGGCAGAGGCCAAAAGACTTTGGGATCTGGAACGAGGCAGACCAATCTGCATTACGACAATACAGGCTACTTTGATTTTGAGTGTCATTTTGAACGCATTCTCAGCCGAAGAGCTTGCAATCAAGTATGCTCAGTGTGCTGTTGCAATGGCCGTTGATCTCGGGCTCTTTCTGTCCCCCGACACCCAACGCAGGACCCGACGGTTGCAAGACGCTCACGACTTTACAGCTTGGTGTGTTCACAACTGGATCATGCAAGTATTTCTTTGAAACATGTGGATTTGTTACCAGTGAGAGAGCGTTTGTTCAAACACTTCTAACACGGTGTCTAGTTTACAAGGTCATCATTTCATAATATCGCCTGCCGTCGAGAATCAACGTTTGCCACCACTACCGGACACAGACGAGAGCGCAAAGTGGTACGGAGAAATCTGGATCCGGGATTCTTCGACGGCAAGAATATTCTGCATGAATTACCCGCGCTTGTTCAAAGCCAAGTGCGAAATGGTGTCCATTTTCAACCAGATTGGAAATCATCTATCCCATTTAATCGGAAACGCCGCCACTAGTGCTGCTTGAAAGCATTTTAGACCTCTACTTGATTTACTGTAATATACCGTCTTTCCTTTCCGCGGCGTATGGGACACCTCGTGCGTTGTTGTTTTTCGCGTTACGCAAACGCGTACCGCTTTAACTTCAAATGCAGGACGATGCGCACCCCGAACAACGACGAGACTTGGGACAGAGAAACTTTCAAATTTCTACTGGAAATAGATGTTTTTGATGATCAAATGATAGAGATGTGATCAAAGTTGGAGGGAAAAAGCGACATTTCATCTCACATGGCGCCCAAAGGTTTCTGGCTTTTATTTAATTTTGATAATCATATGGTGTCGAGTTGAGCTTGCTCAAAAGCGACGCTGGAATGCGTGTTGTGAAGAAGCACCTAATCCGATCTCGCTTATGCCTTATGCCCTCAATAAGGAGGGTCAGGTTGCCGTCGAAGAATCTTTATGCATTGGAGGAAACAAAAGGTCGCAAAGGCCAGGTTTGAGGACTGTTCTCATGCGTGCCAATGTTGCCGTGAATTCCTCAGGAGCTCAGGGGGCAAAATCGGTTGTTACCTCGTGTAGGAGAAATTGTAAACCTGTACTCTGTAATCATGTCCTTGGGAATCCCTGTTCATCATTGCTTGTGCTGGATCACCATTCGTTGACACGGAGTCGGAGGCCGAGCCCCACTATTTTCACATCACGATGCGGATGCGTTCATCATGGCGCACTGGTTATGCTCGCCTGAATTTGCAGACTACTCGGTACTTTTTTAAAAAAAAAAAAATGTGGCCAAATTTTCAAAAAAGAACCCTGCATTGTAGTTCAAGAATCCGGAGGAGAGGAGACGCGTTCGCCCTTGCGGAGGCGCTTTGGGCAATCATTGAAAGCATGGCATTATCAGATATTTTGGCAGAGAAGTTAAAGTCTCATAGCAAGAGACATACTCTGTACATACAGAGGACAGAAACAATAGTTTTAGACACCCATTCTTTGTCACAGAAAAGAAACTGTGATGATGAATTCAGCCGTGTATCCCATGTTACTGTTGGACAGCACGGGTCCTCCATAGCAACAACGCGCGGGAGATGATACGCAAACACGTTTTTCATTTTTTGGATGCTTTGATGCATTGCTTTGGCTTGTACGCTTTGATTGGCACTTCGCCAACGTCTTCTTTCGACGGACCTGATGCTCCGGATCCTTCAAGACGGTCCCGAAGTTGCTTCGGTCCCCTCCTGGAAGAGAGCTGGTCTCGCAGCTGGTTTGATTGAAATTTTGCCCTGACGGAGGAGGGTACACGTAATCCCCCAGAACGCAAATTCTTGATTGGAAGGATCCGGTCGGGTAATCGGGTAAAGTTTGCGATTCATTTGTTTTCTCCCTTGGTTTAGTTTTCTCCTTTACCCCCTCCCCCTCTATGCACGAAAGGGGCTGGCTGCAGCGCCCACGGCCGGGAATTTCCGTGAAGTATATAACTCGGCCAACAATCGATCATCGACGGACGTTTCTGTATTTCAAGGCAACAAGACTCATGACGCCTGAGCCGGGACGCTGTTACATTCTACGCCGACGACGCCATCTATCGCGTGATATGGTGAGTGCACATACGATCCGAGGACATGTTCTCGGATAGTAGGCAGTTTTGAGAAATACCAACGAGATCCCATCCGGAAAAGGAACTCGAGAATGAACTGTAACCGCACAGACGAAAGAACCCGATGGGTCGTGCTCCCAATAATGACGGCGCACCTGCCCAGACCGGGGAGAGCCTACAAGAGACCAAAGAATCTGCCGACACGGTATGAATGCCAGTCACCTCCTGCAGGGAAACCAGCGAGCCTTATTCTCATGTTGTCGTTAGAACTTGTACAGCCGTCACTTGCACTGGGCCAACACTGAGCGCGCCTGCGTTGCCGCTTCTCGACGAACGGACAGGAGTCTCGAGGCTCGCTTAGAGTCGGCGATGAGGGCGAGCTCTATTCATCACCAGCTAACTGGCATGGGGCTAAGAATCATCGAAGAGACTGTTCTCAACCAACAACCGTACGAGGAGGAAGCGGAAGAGGAAGAGGAAGAGGAAGAGGACGACACCGACGATGACGACGATCTGCCCCAATCGTATCGAGCGTTTCATCCCGAGCTCACATCGGATCCAGCTTCTGGCGGCAATGCCTCTTTAGCATTACATCTTGCTTGTTTGGATGAAAGGTGGAATCAAAGTCCAACGAATCAACCGTACGCGCACCGTTTCTCGGGTTCGAGCACAACAACGTGCCGCTGGAGTGCGGTATCCTGCCTCGCCGCCTTTGCATGGTCCATCTTCAGCGAAATGCCACGGTAATGGGACTAATAGAGAGCTGGGATCGACAGACAGAACTAGAGACGAGTTGGGACATGCCCGTGACGCCGACGAGTCACCAGTTTCATACCGTGATGTGCTCTTTGGAGATGATTCGCAACATCCCGATGCTGGGTCTGCAGCAGTCCAGCGCACAAAATGATGGCTCTGCCACTGGAAGTCCAGTTCGCACGAGCAGGGGAGGATCTTGATATTGATGGATGAGTAACGATGTCTAACATAATTTTGTCAATTCGCCCATGACCAAGAAATATCTCTCTTATTTAGAAGTGCTCAATTCTTTCGAGGACGCCGAGGAGATTATTAACGGCATTTACGTCACCGATGCCTATGAAGGAATTACGCAACCATTTGAGCCGCTCTTTGCTGAGCTCGCGCCCTTTCCGTTAGTGTGCATTGTGAGAACGCGAATCACCCTGCAAGAGTATCTCTTTCCGAGGTTTTTCGTTTGTACTCTCGATATCGTTGACGAAGAACTGCGCCCACGTCTTATCCCAACAAACAAGCCACCCTACCGGCCACCGTTCGTCGGATTCGATGACGATTTCCTTGATGATCTGGAGACATGGACCGCGTTTTACGATCCGGCTGGCATTATCCTAAGCCCCGAAGATCCCAGAGACGCTTTGTTCAAGCCACCGAGGAAGCTTCTCATTGATAATGACCAAACTGAATACTTCTTCAAACCCTGTCATAGTCGCGCGCAGACGATTCAGGAGCTCAAAACATATAAAAAGATACATGAGGCTGGTTTAGACTTGAACTCTGAACTGAACATTTGCCATTTCTTTGGCGTTGTGATGGATGACTCTGACTTTATTCTCGGGCTGTTATTATCCTACATAGAGTGTGATAATCTGCCATTATCCACAAGTGTGCACCCTGACAAACCGGACTACCCGCCGTATGCGAGCAGAAGACGGTGGATAAGCCAACTAGAATCTGCTTTATCTGCATTACACAAGAACGGTATTATATGGGGAGATGTGAAGGCAGAAAACGTGTTGATTGATAGAGACAATAATGCTTGGATGGTCGATTTTGGTGGTGGTTATACAGAAGGCTGGGTTGCTAGGGACAAGGCAGGGACCGTGCAAGGAGACTTGGATGGTCTGGCAAAGATAAGGAAGTTCTTATTTCCTTCCGAAAAAGTTGACTTGCAAATATTACGAATGTGATGGGTATAATAAAGGAATTAACGATTGCAGCGGCTCAAAAGGCATTTAGCATGGCTGAACGACCTGCTGAACGATATCACGAACGTCTACTCCGTACACCTGTGTCTATTGACTGCGCGTGTAATTCTTACCCTCGCGAGCACGGCTCCAAATGTCGTCACGGAAAATGCGCGTGACACCAAATATGTCTCCCAACACAAAGTAGCAAGCAGGCCCCGCACAATTGGTTCTACCAGCGCTTTCCGGGTATCGGGTCATTCATTGCCAACATGGCACGAGCAACTCATGCAGCCAGTGGTCGTCGTTGCGAAGTCCTCCGACCAGGTATTCGACTTGCCGTCGTCTTCCCTCCCTCCCCGTTGTTTGACCCTCTCCGCGCCAAGCGTACATTGTGAATATCTCGGCGCGTGAAAAGAGGTTCCGAGTTCTCATCTCGTAGACTAGACCCTATTGCTTGCGGTTTGGCATTCAGTCCGGATAAGCGTGCGACCGCGGCTCGTTGCTCCGGCAAGAACTGGCGGGCCTGGGGTCAGGCTAACAAATCGTCAGCGTCATGTGTATGCTCGGAATTTCTGACCTCGAGATCCCAATTTCCATCTCTCCAGCAAGCTCCGCAAAGCTCGAAAGGACATTGAACGATCACCGCCCAATACCACGTTCTTGTTGGCTGTTGATTGCCGGATAGTCACGACATACAGAGAGCCTCTCTGCTCGGAAAAGCTTTTCTCTGTAGCAGAGTAGCTGATTCCTCGGGACGTAATTTATCTAAGAGTCATACGCGGACTAAAGCAAGTCAACTCCTTCCTAAAAAATCAACCATCGTAGCAAGACCTCCTAGGCCATTGGATGGGGGTGGCACTGGCATTAATCAAAACAGAGTTACGGAGTAGAAAGGTTTATGTGTAAAGTCGCTCGCTGCAAATTGGCTGCCGTTTTCGACCGCCTGCCCGCACGGGCAAGGCGGCCGCCCCGAGCCCCACTTTCCACCTCACGCTGCTTTAGAGAAATCTATATTAAGACCACCACCAAACCCAACTTCTTTCCCTCCTCACCTCGACCACTCACTCGCCATGCCACCAACACTGGAACTTGTCGGTCGACCCCTATCTCGATCGAGTCTGCTGTCGAGGAAGAAAGAAATGTCATTAATTTGGTGTCGTATGGGCCCGCGACTGATAAACTGTATAAAGGACTTTGGGAACAGAGAGAATCAATAGAAGCTCTTGTTAAACATCATCTGGCGTTAGGCAAGCGAGACACATGCATTGTGCTGCCGCCGTCTCACTGGATTCGAGGCAGTTTCAATATTTGCGTCTTCGTCGAGGTCAACTCCAACAGTCCATACAGGAAGGTAATCTTCCGTTGTCCCATGCCACACAAGCTTGCTGAAGCTAGGTATCCCGGTAGCATAGACGAGAAATTGAGCTGCGAGGTAGGAGCGTCTATATGGGTGGAAGAAAATTGCCCGGAGATCCGCTCCCCTACCTATTTGGCTTCGGCTTTTCGGACGGTCGCCACGTAAGTCTTGCTCCTCGATTGTTTGTGCTTTCGCTCATCAATTAGTTTACACATACGAAACACATGCCGTTCTTTTCGCGTATCGTCCGTCTGTTTTGGCGCTCCATTTACAAATTTCTCCGACTTCCGTTACTGTCCCACTATGTCTGGAATCCGCCAAGCCATCAAGTGCGTACTGCGTACATGGTGTTGGAGTACCTAGGTCCTGAAACGGGTCAGATGCTTTCAGATTCGTTTGATGCGCACCGGGACGACGAAACTCTGAGGCGGAGGCTATTCAGGGGTATGTCGCGGATTCTGCTTACGCTCGCCCGCATTCCACAAGCGCAAATCGGGTCCTTCCAGTTCCATAATGATGGCACCGTTACGCTGACGAATCGACCCCTCTCATGTTCGATGATGATTTTGGAGAATGACGGGGCAGCAAAGACAATACAACGGAGCACTACATTTAGCTGTACTGATGCGTTCGTATCGGACATGCTCACCTTTCACGATCACCGATTTCTTAGTCAGCCAAACGCGGTCTATAGTGAGGGCGACTGTCGAGGCCAGATGGCAGTCAAAACCTTGCTCCGAGTCTTATCACACCTTTACATCAAACAAGAACTCCGCAACGGCCCATTCCTACTCCAACTTACTGACTTCCATGCGAGCAACATCCTGGTTGACAAGCATTGGAATATCACTGGCTTGATAGACCTGGAGTGGATATGCGCCCTTCCCTCAGAGATGCTTGAGGTACCATATTGGTTGACCGGCTGTGCCATCGACCAGATCAAAGGCGAGAAACTCGACCGGTTTGATCAGGTACGACGAGAGTTTATGCGCGTATTTGAGGAGGAAGAGCAAGCTACGAAAGCTGAGACAAGGCACGATATCACTCTCTCCAAAGTCATGCAAGACACGTGGGAGTCAAAAGGGTGTGGTTCTGGCATTGTTTGTCGTCTGTGAATGCTATGTATTATCTTCTCGAGACTCATCTGTATCCGCCTAAATCTCTTACAATCGAGGCCGAGAAGTTTCTGTCGAGGTTCTGGTGCAGAAACTCGGAGGATGTTGTGCAGAAGAAGATGGCGGATAAGCAAGCATACGACGATCAAGTTCGAAAGATGTTCTGTGAATAAATGACTGGAAAGGCTCTGCGCTACTAGCCCTTCAAGGCCGAAATCGATAAAAAGATCGTGGTGGATTTCAGTGACCGGAGAAACGCTAACACGTATCGTAAATCCTTTTCCATTGGTGGGTCGGGTTTGATTGCTTCCTGTCAATGTGAATAAACCCTGCCAATCGAAATGAAACTCCTCTCATTTCTTCTGTGCATCCTCTCTCTCCTGATTCTCCTTGTTCTCCCTGTTTTGGCGTCTTTTCTCTTAAGCGCTCTTGCCCGAAGATACTACGCCGGCTCGTATGACCAGCTGCTTTCAACAAAGCCTTGTTTAAAGGACGCCCAAGGAAGGCGGCGACAGTGTCACACTAGCTACGCCGGTTTATGTACGCCTGGTAAGTGGCTGCGTTTATGTGACACATGACCGGCTGAAGTTGTGCCTGCGTCGCAACGGCTAGATGGAAGTTGGTGAGCGAAACAGAAATCAAGGACAAGATGTTACCCTCGACACCTTCTCCAGGGCCTCGGCGAATGCAGTATGGATTTAAGATTT
Source organism: Epichloe scottii (assembly GCA_021950295.1). NCBI lineage: Eukaryota > Fungi > Ascomycota > Sordariomycetes > Hypocreales > Clavicipitaceae > Epichloe > Epichloe scottii. Next base: position 2,440,869 of record CP083247.1, on the reverse strand, counting down.
GCATAAAGCCCATGACAAGACCTAATTCCTACAGGTAGTCAAGGTAGGTATAATAACAGAGCGCCTCTGTGTCGGAAGTTCGGACTATTCCATCTTTGGCGGACACCGCCTGTCGGGAAGATGGGTTTGTCTCTGATTTCCGCGCGCCGGACAAACTCGAGTGAATGTCTCGGTGGCCGGACTTTTGTCCTGTAGAAGTCCTGAACTTTCTGGATGTTTGCCTCAAATGCTTGGTCTATGTCATAACCTCGAAGGTGTGCGAGGTAAGCCACTAGACCAAAAGATCCGCCAATGTTAGCTGTCGCTAACATTGCACCTTACAATCACTTAAGACCTGTTATTCCTGCCATATCATGCCCTATAGCTGCTACTAGCCACAACCACGTGTGCCACTATAGGGCACCACGCCTTACAGAACACACAGCGCCTTACAGTCTAGAAGGGCGAGAGCCAAGAGATAAAGGACGGCGTCAAATAGAAGATCATCTACCTTGACGTCACCGTATGTGATTGTTTTAAAGTCGTCTGCTTTCGGATACCATTCGTCTGGATAATCCTCCGATCCCGTATCATCGTCTCGAATACCAGAATAGTGATTATCTATCGCTTTCTTGTTGAGCTTCTTGTATGCAAATGCCCTTTCGCGTTGCTGTGTATGCCCGGAGAAGAATCAGGAGTGCCAGCCGTATTCGTTGGCGCTCATCCGGAAAGATAGAAGTATCACGAACCCAGTGATAATGCTGCACTAAGTAAACGTCATTAATATCCATAATAGGCTTCTTATTGACTAATGTATCAAGTTTGTAACGAGTGGTGAGATATCCGTTGATATACTACCACATCTATAAGTAGACGTTTCAAAACTGTATCTTGCTCCCAAAGCAGTGGTGATCTCACATTATTGATCTCTTCATTTGCCTCGCTGTTAAAGTCGACGCTGACAGATTTTCGGTATACTTGGAAAAGGATTCTGTTATATGCGTGAACGGTGCTTCTTTTGCGTATTCTGCGATATGAGTCCAGCATCCACTCTAAAAATGTCATAATGTCTTTGGTCGCAGTGCCCAAGTTTATTAGAGATTGCGTTACTCCGTACAGAGCGACCAACTCATGTCACCAGCTGGCGAAGTGGTCGCTCGTGCTCGTGGCCGAGTGGCGCTGACATGGTGGGGTGGGGCTGGCCGAAATAAGACCATGCTGAATCAGTGGGGTGCATTGCCCTCCCTCCCACTTCGCTCATTCATTGGCTAGGCTCGCTGGCTGTTGGGGCTCGTTGACTTTAGTGCGTCAAATGGTGCGGACAAAAATAATGCTTCACCATGACTAGGCTTCCTTGGCAAAGCCTTGTTACTTTATTATAGGCGCAACTTGGACGAGATGTTATGAAACCCAGAATGCGCTACATTAATACAGCTCATCCTATGTACTCATCGCTCAATATGGTTACCGAACTGTCAGGCTAGGCACCCTCGGGTTTCCATTGGACAGAACAGCATCCTTCCATGTCACAAAACGAGTGGCCACAGCCCACACCAATTTCGCGGACCCCAGGGGTTCATTCAAGTTGGACCTTTTGCAAGGGGGAATAGCGGGCCGCGCGCAAGGCGTGAGGCCAATCATGTAGCACAACTACTGGCACCGTCCCCACTCTGTTTCGGAAATAAATAGCCTAAAGGCAAAAAAAAAATTCTTATCAATCATTGATCAAATAGATTAGATGGCTCAGCCGCAGACCAAGATAAGATAATCACCCGGTCTCGCACCTTGCGCAAAAGCAAAAACGGATGTTGCTTCCTTCATAGTTTCACCATCTCTTTCAGGAACACAACGTGACTTGGTTCTGAAGTGCGAAAAAAATGCAGTGGAAAAGTTCCGTCGGAGTTGGGGTCCGCAGTACGTTGCAATGTCTTTTTTGGATGCGCAAAGATGGACTGACAGCCAACTCGCCGCAGGGTTCTTCCTCGGAACAGAAGCCGGGACAAAGGAAGAGAGGCGGCTGGTTCGGAAACTCGGTACGCCATCTCTGATCTCATCTCTGCACGTTGCGGCATGCGATGCGATGCGATGCGGCACCGGACCCAATTCCGTTCGGGCTAACCGTGTCTCTCTTCCCGTGTAGACTTCTTCATCCTCGTACGTTTGTTTCCCATGTCAATCTGGCGACTTGGGCTGGAGCCGGTTGGGACTGACCCCGTCGTGGTAGACGTATTGCTGTGTCAGCTACTTTATGAACTTTCTGGGTAAGAACATGGGCCCTGACTCTTGAGTTCCGGAGTCTTGGCGGAGAAACGAGGCAATTTTCTCATGAGCTGACTCGTTTCATTTCCAGATCGCGCGGCCTTTGCCAATGCCTATGTGCGTCGTGGCCAACCCCCCCTTTTTTTTTCTTTTTTGTTTGGAAACCATCACGTCGCGCCATCATGAGATGGAGATTTGCTAACGCCTTGTTTCTTGCTTCTGCCGAGTACAGGTCTCGGGACTTCGCGAGGCTCTCGGCATGACCGGCCATGAGTACAACAACGTGCTTTCAATCACCACTGCTGGGTAAACATGAAATAAAACAAGCCCCATCAGCCTTCCGATGCTTTGATCAAAAGCAGCTAACATGGAGGCTGACTAGTATGGCCATCGGCCAACTTCCTCACGGAATCATCATTCAGAGGGTGCCCCCTCGCATCTGGCTGCCCCTCATGGTGGTCGTTTGGGCTGGGTTGACGGCAAGTCCCCTCGAACCATCTACTCTTTTTTTTTCCTGTTTCCCTCGAACCATCCATCCATTCTGCGCCCCGGGCTGTGACTAACCCCAACTGGGCAGATGGTCAGCGCAGCCGCCAAGAACATAACGCAGCTCTACGTGATCCGTTTCCTTTTGGGCCTCGCCGAGGCAAGTACCTTCTCGGGAACAATCTACACCATTGGCGCGTGGTACAGGCCAGATGAGATATCGAAACGGACGGCCATTTTCTCCGGTTCAGGACAAGTGGGCACCATGTTTGCGGGCGTCATGATGACTGCCATCTACAAGGGCATGTCTGGTCTGGCCGGCCTAGAGGGTTGGCAATGGGTCTTTCTCATCGGTATGACCCTACCCGACCGGTGCAAAACCCCTTCTCGGATGGAACATCTAACCCCCTGTGGCAGATGGCCTCATCACTCTCCCCATCGCCGTGTTCGGATACCTCTTCTTCCCCGACATTCCCGAGAACACCCAGGCCGGGTATCTCTCGGAGAAGGAGAAGCAGCTGGCGGTTGCAAGACTGCCTCCCGTCCAGGAAGATGGCCACAACATCTCGCCCCTGTCTTTGATCAGGCGTGTCACATTGACTCCCGTTTTGTTAGTCTTGCACGTCAATGGTGTTCTTTTTCCTTCTTCCCACCCAGAGACAATCTTGACTGACTGGCGCGACCGAAACAGCTGGGTCCTGTTCTTCTGGTCTCCTGTCTGCGCCACCATCGAAGGCTTCCCCTTCCAGAACAGTTTCCTGCTCTGGCTCAAGTACAACAACAAGACTTTCACACAGACACAAATCAACACGTACCCGCTCGGTGTCCAGGCGGTCGGCATCGTTGCCACCATTCTGACAGCTTGGTACATGGACGTCACGGGCAGGAGAGCTCCCATGGCCGTACTGGCATGTTCGATACAGATGGTCGTCGGCGCCATCCTGCTCGTCAAGGATATTCCCTCTGGACTCACCTTCTTCGCCTTTTACCTCGCCGGCTCGGCGTACATGGTGCAGCCGCTCATTTTCGGATGGGCCAACATCATTCTGCAGCGCAGCGGGGATGACGCCGTCCGAAGCGTGACTCTGTACTCGATGAATATTGGTTCCATGGTCCTCTGGACATTCTGGGGCATTGTCTTCTTCTCCGCTGCCGATGCCCCCTACTGGAAGAAGGGGAGCATCGCGACCATTGCCTGTGCGGCAGTCATGTTTGGCTACGCGTGGTTGGTCCGCATGGTAAGAGCGATCCGGCCCCCTTGCCGTGAAAAGTGCCGCGTGGCTGACCACTTCGCGACGTCACACAGATCGACCACCAGACGAGGGCCAAGTACGCCGACAAGCTACACGGGCTTGATCTGGACGGGCGCCAGCGGAGCGGGCATGACTCGGAGAAGGCAGTGGTCACTGGTCATGGGTAAAGCAACAAGCAAGCCGGGTCCTCGGGTTGAAAGCTGCCCGGCGCCCCTTCCGGACTTCCTGGAGTAGGCAGCCAAATCTCGATTCTTGGGACTGTTTGGTTTAGTACATGACCTTGGGGGGAGTGATGATGTCGACAGGCGCGTGCTCATTCTGTGTCACATGGGAATCCGTGTCCATCTCGAGTCGACGTCGCGCTGAGCGACCGTTGACTCGCTGGCAGATTGGCTGCGTGTAAGCCGACCCGTCTAGTCCGGGTGAATTCTTGTTTTCAATTTTCTTGGCACAGAAAGGAATTGTATTTTGTCTACTTAGCATCATCAAAGTTTAGGCAGGCCGCACACTACAGGTAATCGCCACGAGACACACTCGTCGTGACCTCCCGATGGGACGCGGCTCAGAGGGCGTCTTCAATTCTAGCCCAGGCGGTCGGCGGCAACTTCAAAATCAGCCAGTAGTTGTCGCCGTGGTCCTTTCCCAGCACGGTAATCATGTGACGGACGGCGCGGTTGTCTCGCATCGAATGCCCGTGGTGGAAGACCAGTCTGCCGGGCGGGGGTGATGATGGTTCCCTGCCGTCTCGGGCTCCGCGCGGCCGGCACGTAACACGGCGGGGCTGAAGTCGACGGCGTCGAACAAGTTGGCCCGAGTCCAGTTTGTGGCCAGAAGCATCGAGGCGTCGGATTCGCCGCACAGCATCACCGGGTCGTTGCTGCCCGGCTGGTATTCCCTCCGCTGCTTGCGGAACCACGCCAGCACCTGCGCCTCTCTCAGCTGCGGCGTCAGTTGCCGCCGGTTTTCCAGCGCCGCCGGGCCGAGAGGTCCGGCGGCGACCTTCGGGGAGAAGAAGGTGAAGGCTGCCAGTAGCATGTTCTGGACATGGACACCCGGGGCGTTGATCAGCGACGGGAGTCGGAATCGCGCGTTGACTGCGTGAAGAACGGTGACGGGCCGTGGTGACTGCGGCGAAGACGAGGCCACCGCGCGCACCGCCCAGGCCGTGAGCACGTCGCCCTCGCTCACAAAGGAACTCTCGTCCTGGGCGGCGGCCAGGTCACTTTGCGCCTCGCGCCGCAGCTTGTCCACCGTGCTCCTGGGCAAGTAGACGGTGCGCGTCTCCGGGGCCGCGTTCCGCAGAATGTCCCAGCCAAGTCGGAGGCCGAACACGGCCATGGCCCATCCCTTCAGCCGCTTGTGCTCCAACGCGAGCTCCTCCTCCTTCTCCCCGGCGACCTCATCCGTGGCCGAGCACACGGCGTCGGCGCGCGCGCCGAGCATGGCGGGCACCTCGGACTCCCGGCCGGCCAGCACCAGAGACCAGCCGTGCAGGAGGGCTTTCTGGCCCATGACGTCCATCAGTGAGTGTGGCCACGAGAGGCCCACGAGCGTCGCGTTGTCGAACGACGTGATGTGGAGTGAGAGCTGCGGCGTGTCTCTGTGGATGAAGTCCTCGAGCGTCGCCGGCGCGTCGTCTCGGGCGGCAAAGACGCGAAAGCCATGCGGTCCGGGCTGCACGGACGGGCCCTCGGTCGCCCCGGGGAGCGTCTTGGCCAACGGGTCGTCCTCGATATCCGAGGCTATGATGCGGTGCGTGTACGACACGGCAGGACGTTCCGTCGTGAACCGCCGCGGGGCGTGAATCTCCAGCTCTCCATTGTCCTGGACGTCGTCACGACGGTTCGTGTTAGCCGCAGTCGTTGGTTGGCCTGGCACAATCGCCCATGGGGCCGCATATATCGAGTCAAGTCATGTCATGTTGTGTAGCAGACCTTTAGCCTCAGCCGACCGCCGACCTTTCTCCAGTCTCCGATTTCCAGCAGCCTCGACAGCGAGCCGTGCAGTTGATCCGCGTCCAGCACGTCGTTGAAGCGCAGCGTCCACGCGAGAACAATGTTGCGCAGATTCTTGGAGCCGTCCAGCATGTGAACGGGATAGATGTCGTCGCTCTCAGCTTGGCTCGCCGACGGTGCATCTCTTGCAGGAGACGCTCCTAGCAGGCGCCACAGAGCCATCTTATGCAGTTGTTTGGCTTCTTCTTCTTTCTTCTTCTTACTTTGGTGAGCAATGTTGCGACTGGGGGCTGTCGTAATAGAAAGGGGGCCGCGCGTCTGTGAAGGTTACTAAGCCCCAACTAATTTTAGAGCGCTATGAGGAAACCCCATCTCCCTCACTTCCTTGCTAATACCTAATTCGCTCAAGTCCCCCTGTCATGTAGATTTGTAAAATAATTCAGGGGTTAGAGTGTAGGTTCATAAACATGTTCATTTTGTATACTGATTAAGGGGCTACTTTCCCCACTGCATCACGTGCAAGCCGTTTTGAATGCATCACGTGCGAGAGCGTGACTATGTCATCCCTTTGAGTGCGGTAAGGCAACCAGGGTCCTGCGGAAGCAGAGCTTTGCATGTCGTGTAGTAAATGTAGTATTTCGACTTTGCTTGTAGTGTGCGGTGTAGTGTAGTGGAGCGTTGCTATTCGGAGCTATGTTTTCTTGCTACTTAGCGCTATACTGTCAGGAGCGTAATTAGAAGGCATGGAGGGCATCGTGGGCGGGCTGCTGGTGATCTTTTCCTGCGTCCTGCGGACAGCACCTGGGCCTCCACGAGGTGAATTACGCTGGGGGATGCATGATTTCTCGTGGAGGACATTGCTATCAGAAGCAGGAGTACTTCGCTTCGTCTTGATGCTGTTGTTTCAAAATATTCGTGCTCGCCGTTGATGATGTTCATTCATCTCCATTGATCTTTGTTTGAATCGCGGGTCACTAAACGCGCATATCGCGTTAGTCCCAAAACGGAAGGAGTATCTTTCCACCTAATCCCCGCCAAATATACAAGCTCTTTTTAGTGGCGAATGCAGGCAGCTCACTGTAACGCTTGCAACGCTTGTAACCTCTTCTGTAGAATTCCTTCCTTCCTTTTTATCGCAGTTATGACATCTTCAAAAATCAACACCTTTCAAAAATCAACACCTTCAAATATCGCACACATAGGCATCTCAATTGATGGCGAAAATCAACAGATGCGAGCCACACCAAAATTGTGGGGGCCGTCCTTCCGGATTAGGACTAACGCGGTCTGCGCACTAGGTCACTAAACGCGCATCCGTCAAAAATTAAATGTGCATCCGCCGTTAGTCCTAATCCGTTAGAACGACCCACCCACACATTTTCAGTGTGGCTAATGTTTATAATTCTTTATACCTATGTCTAAAGTTAATTATAATACCTATAATAAGTATATTTTATATTAAATTAAAGCTATTATAAGTGTCTTACTAGCGGATTTCTTTTGTAAAAATAAGGTTAAAAGGCATGCTTATTATATAATGTTATAATAAAATTACTAGCGTTATATTAAAATGATTAACTAAGGCTAGTAAGAATAGTGTATGTGGCTATAAAAACAAAGAATATATCTTATCTATAAAGCTTAGTAGGAAGATATATAAGTGGGTTTAAAGACGAATTAGGAAAAGCGGCGGATGCACATTCAATTTTTGACGGATGCGCGTTTAGTGACCCGGTCTGCGCACTTGGTGACGACCCCCAAGCGGCAAGCCTAGCAACCCCATAATAACATCCACAACAAACCCCGGGATCATCTTCATCGCCTGCGGAGTCAGCAACGACGACAACACCGTCTTTTTCGAGCATCCATCCCGCGGCGTCCGCCCCTTCATGACATCAATAAGATACGACAATGCCCTCGGGGCCCCCGTCCCCACCGCCGCGGCATGCCCCGAGAGCAATTCACGCTCGTACTCTACCCTCGCGCCCCCTGAGCAGTAGAAGTCGTAAAGATCAGTCGTCTCCCGGACCGGGCTGACCTGGTCAAGCTTGGCCTTGTACAAGAAGATGGGAATCGTGGGCACAGCTTTGCCGAGGTCGTTATCCTCGAGGATCTTCGCCAGCTCGAGGTCCTTCAAGATGCTGTCGTTGAACATGCCCACGACGTCCTTGAACACAAAGTCTTTGGCATTGGCAACAAGACATTGGGTCTTGGTCTTTTCAAACCTGTGTCGATACTGCGGCTTCAGATGCTGCTGCACCCTCTCGGCGAGGCTGGGGTACTCGTTGGCGAGACCCATGAGGCCTGACGCAATGAGGCCTGCATAGGCCCCATGGTTCGTCGACTCGATGACAGTGACCAAGATCGGCTCGATGCCTCCTATGGCAGCGCCGGCAATCTCCAGATCAGGTGCATACGTGGGCTGGAGCTCGGCAGCCCAGGCACTGGTGATGCCTCCCCGGAATATCCCCACATGGCCACGGTGGGACGACGAGCAATCCCCGTAAAGTTGGAGGACCGGATCGCGGCCCTGATGCCATCCAGGATTGCCTGGCCGGCGAGCCTGTTTGCTAAAAAGGCTGCCTTGGGGCCCTGGAAGTCCGGGACGATGACGACCCAGCCCCGCACGAGAGCTGCCTCCATCAGCAGCACTTCTGCCTGAGTGTGTTCCATGCCCGGCGGACCATTGGCTGTCGAGTCAAGCTGGATCGCGTATGACGGTGCACAGTCCAGTGTGGGCGCATCCTCGGCGACCTGGTAGGACAGGACCTTGGCATAGTCTGCTTTGTGAGGGACCAGCACCGTTAGCACAGTCGCCGTGGCATTGCCGTGGCTGTCTGTTGTCCTGTACAGGATCTGGTGGGTGGTATTGATGTTGGCCCATAATAGGTTGAATGCGACGATGGGCGACGGGACCTTTCTATGCCGCAAGATGGACCCGGGCTCGAGCTGGTCCAGGTCTCGCGGGACCACGTAGAATGGATCCTGGCTCGGACGAAGCAGTTTCGTAGGCTTCTTATTAGGTCTTGGCCTCATCATCAAAGGCTCAGGCAGGGACCATGCCTGCCGTGTGAAGAAAAAGAAGAAGAAGAAGAGGGCAAGGAGCGCCCGATGAGAAAACATGGCTTTGTTCTGCGGAGCTATTTGGCAGCGGTATCACGTATCACGTGCCTGCCCAACCGAGAGAGTAAAGTCGTCTTCCTTTCCGGTCGTCTATTCCACAGCATCAAGACATGAAGAATATAAAGATGTTGTGCGATGGAAACAAAAGGGCAAAAGAATAAATAAATAAATAAAAACCCTCATCCGACTGCCACAGTGCTGTCCCCCCACCATTTTGACTTTGAATCAGATGCCCTAATGGGGCGCCTACTACTCCGTACTCCGTGGGAAATGGGCTCATTGTTCGTGGCTTTTTTCTGGCAGCCTCGTCTTCCTCTCCCTCTCCCCGTCGCCCATCCGCCACCCATCCGCCACCCATCCGCCATCCGCCACCGTGATGACGTGCCTCATCACAGGCCAAGGCCTCGCCCCGAGAGCCTGCCCAGTCTGCCGCCGGAGAGACGGCCTCCTCCGCTGCTCCGGCTGCGAGGTCACCTTCTACTGCAGCCGCGACCATCAGGTCTCCCACAGGCCCGCGCACAAAGAGGCCTGCACCACGGTCAAGAAGGCGCGGGAGAACCATCTCGACGAGGATCAAGCCCTTCGCTCCCTGTCCGGTGATGATTTGTTCGTCCCCGACGACGTCTTCCGCAACCACGTCGGCCGCTTCTGGGGCATCGTGGAGACCAGGCCGTACATGATGGCTCGGTACGGCCTCGTCGACGCGCTCCTCCACAACTTCGGCTCCGTAGGGGCCCCAGTCGACGTCGTCCAGGTCTCTTTGGACCATCTGCGGGACATGATGAGGCTGTGCCGTTCCGACAACATGGGCCTGCGGGACATGATCCTCTCTGCTCATCCGGCTGGGCCGAGACCAGGACGCCTACGACTTCGTCAAGTGGTATGCCACGACAGGCAACGACGGCAGCTACAACTGGGGGACATGAGCCTTCCCTTCCTGGACGTCAAGGGTGCCGACGTCCTCGAGCCCGTCGACGACCTGCCGTTCGACCTCAGCCATGCCACATCGGTGCTTCTCATCAAGACGCGTCTGCTGCTGGACCTCGAGGCGCTCCAGGCCGCCTCCTGCCCTCTCGCCGGCAGACTCCCCGCAGAGATGCTGCACCTCATTCAAGACCAGCTCGTTGGGCCCGCGCTCAAGGCACGACCTGAGCTCCTCCTCGAGTGCACGACCGATGGGGCGAGCGGCGCTGTGGGACGTGTCAAAGACCAGGTCGCGGCTCTCTTCAAATCCATCGACAAGCAAAATGGTCATTTCTGGCCGTCGATGCTGCACAGGCCCGAGAGCGCCATTGCCCATCGCCCGGAATACTTCTCACCCCGCTCGCGGGAGGAGGCCATCTTGATCATCGGCCAAACGTACCCTGCCTGGGCGGAGACGCGGGGGCCATTGAGCTGATGAAGAAGCTCAAGACTACGTTGTGACGAGACGGTGGTTCATGAGAATGCGCGTCGTTGACTTGGCTGGATCCAATGGTTGAGTGAGTATGGCGGGATAAGGATGACTGCCGTCTTTTTTCGACATGCAGTCGGGGGATTTTGCAGGGTGTACGGTGTGGGCGTTGACGTTGGAGTACGTTGCAGATTACATGAGAGATGAAAAAAAGAGCAATGATGTTCACTCGGCACTTGGTGAGATGGAATTGTCCAACTTGAGGCTGTATTGCCATTCCGTCTATTTCTTACATCGTTTCTGAGCTAAAATTTCCATACAGAGTCTAAATCCTACATGCTGCGCTTTTCCTAACCGGTGACACGGCCATCTCGATTCGTTCCAAGCTCAACTACACAGCCACTTGCAGCCTCAGTAGAGGAAACCAGGCCGAACCACAACATTTTCTCTCGCAAGCTAGAAACCAAGTCCGTCAATGCCTCTTCCAAGTTCCTCCATGTCCTCTGCCGCCCTCACTCCCTCGGCCATTCTGTGGTTATGGCCACCGATTCTAGCATCGCAGTCAGGGCAGCGAGCTTCCTCCATTGGTCGACCACACTCTCCAATCGTAAAATAATGTCCATTCTCACAAGCGTACCAGTGTCCGCTTCCTCCGAGCTCGCTGGACATGGCTTCAAACACTGCGCGCAGCTCTTCCTGCGTGGCAGATTTGTTGGAGCCATCATCAAGAGTCCGTTGTAGGGAGTCAATCTCTCCCTCAAACACCCTAGTGGATGGGTATCTGTCCAGAAGTCCCCTTGCCTGATCAAGACACTCGTATCCATGCTGCTTCAGTGAGTCACCGCCATCAGAGTCGGACTCCGCCCCTTGAAAAGGTGCGACGAAATTGGACCCAATCGCACTGAGATGGGCTTTGTAAATAAGCGCTTGGACTTCTTCTTTGGGGTACATTGACTCTTGCGCCAACCGAGTCACTTGCTCGCAGTCTTTGAACTGCTCCGTCAGATCCAGTACAAGATCCAGAGGCGGACCTGCTGCTGGTCCCTTGGTCTTGTCGAAAAAGTCGGACATGATGCAGATTTCGCATCTCAGGCGTAACAATGAAGCGAGAAGGAATCCTTTAACCTGTAGAACCGAATTGTCAAATCGAAACCCTTTGCGCGTGTTTCTCTGCCGATTAATGTGCCGAACAAAGTCTGCAACCCTCTGGAACGGCTGCTCCTCCTTTTTGACCTGGTTCGCAAAGGTGTTGATGTCTTTCCAACATTGCATCAACGACCCATAGCGTTCAATCTTGGCACCTCTTTCTAGCCAGCCGAGGTAGCTGAATCGAGGCGCTGTGAAATGAGGACGCTTAGACTTTGCAGATGAGACCACAATGTCAAGATTGGCGGCCTTCTTCAAAGTCGACTCGGCATCAAAAAGCCGCGATGCGAGAGCGAGATACTTTGTGTTCGACCACGAAATAAACTTTTTGGTGGCTTCATCGAGAGTTGCCCGACGGACAATACGGCCGTACCTCGCAACATTCCGCAGTGAACCTCTGCATGTGGCACAGACGCGAACTCCCGCCCCATCCATGGAAAAAGGCTCAGAAGCCTTGTTGATGCCAATCGGGTACCCGTTGGAACCCATCATATAGTGCGATGGCATATCCATTTGACCATCCATGGATGCAATAGTAAGAAAGTGTCCACAGTCCGGGAAAATACACGGATCGTGATCCAAATCAATGTCTCTGTATTCCTTCATTTCAAGGAAGTCTACACAAGTAGATTTGATCGCATCGGAAGCGCATTCTTGGCAGAATGTAGAATCGGGACAATTCTCGCCACAAATCGAAGGGCCTATTTTAGAACTTCGGTTAGCGTTCCGCGTTCCGCGACTCGCGATGACGCAGCACAAGGGTGTTCCGGTTTGGGGGCATGACTTACACCTGTGTCCGCAGATGAGGGTTTTGTCGCAACGCTCGGAGCATGGAATCCAGTCGCAAGGTACAGAGCAAGGCATCGTGCATTGAGCGTGAGGGCAGCAAGAATGGCACTTCTCTTCGGCACATGGTGCACATGGCTCGTGGCATAATTTACTGCATTGTGAGTGACTGCACCGGACCTCACAAGGCTCACCACAAGCAGGGCAGCTGGCCCCGTCGTGACAAGTTTGGGTGCAACTGTGACGACACGTCGAATATTTCCTGCCGCAGACTTGTCTGCAGTCCCCATGGTCTGAGTTCACGATTTCACCGTGCTGCCGCCGGGTGCATTTCGAGCAAGGGTTTTTGCAATCGTGACCGCATGAGAGATGCTGTCCACAGGCTGCTCCGCACTTGTATTTTTCGTCAGTCACATCCTCGCAGCATGCGATGCTAACGTGATGCTCGCACCCGGGCACTACTTTCTTGACAGTCACCGAGCATTGGATCAGTGATGGATCTTGGACCTGAAAGCATGGCGCCTGCTTCACTCGGTGTCCGCATTTCAACATGATATCCAGGCCTTTGACAAGTTTTCGACATTCTGAAGGGCACACGTCACCGCAGCGCTCTGGACATGAGTGATCGCAGCTTTTAAGCGATCGCGGGCATGGTTCTATGCACTTGACAGCTTCGTGTAGTATGTCGGAATGGCAGCGACCTGTACATGAATGCCCACATCTGAGTCTCATCTGACAGGGTAGATTGCAACCGCTTTCTGGAGCATGGACGGCAAAATCATCCGGTTTGGAAACAAATATGGGTGTTTCAGGATGCCGAGGGCACTGAAGACCCAATTTCGTGCCAATGTTTTCTTGGGCGTCCAGTTGTTCAATGACATCCTGCCACATTGGCACGCTTCTGTATGTGTTTGAGTTTCCAATGATATACATGCCATGCTTTGCACGCGATAGTAAGACGTTGATCCTGTTTTTCGTACTGAGAAATCCGCATCTGCTCTGTGGGTTGCTTCTCACGAGGGAGATAACAACGACGTCGGCTTCTTCCCCTGAAAATTGTCTATGGTTGCCACTCTAATTGTTTTAAGCAGAGAGCTCTTGCTGACATTGACTGGGTAGGTTTTTGGGTCTGAGCTCAAATCAGTCATCATAGCTTCAAGGTCTTCGTTGTCTCTGTCGTTAAGACAAATCTCAAAAATGGAGGACATGCGACGACGAAGCTTATGAAGCTGACCCAAGTATGGCGTCAAGACAGCAATTTTCCCGTTCTGATATTCGCCTTGACGTATGAGATGTGATACCAGAGCCGTTGTCATTTCAACCTCAAAGTCGTTTGAATGGGAAGTGTTCAGCGGGTCGTGAGCCGAAGCTCCGGATTCAAAATGTTCATGGTGGAGCCAGAACAATCTCTGTTTCACACCCTTGACTTCTGGATAAGAATTTACGAGCTCGGAGTCTTCCAGACTAGGGTAAAGTGTGGACCGAATGAGCGAGGCGATAGATGGGTGCATTCGTCGCTGTGTCTCAAGTGTACTGTACGGCACTCGTGGGTCGGTATCGTACAGAGGCTGGACCAATCTCTCAAAGAGAGACATATCCAAAGAGTACTTTGCTCCTTCAGGACTTGTACTCTGAAGTTCATAGTTGTTGATCTGGGGTCGAAGCTGCAAGTGATCTCCGATCAAAATGGCCTGCTCGAGCGATGGTAGCAGCGCCGTGAGGACATGCGCTTCAAGAACTTCGCCAGCCTCCTCGCAGAGCATGATTTTGCTTCGCAAGCGTCGCAGCAATCCAATGTTCTTTGCCAGCCCGGTGGTCGTGACTCCAATCACATCTGCCTCTTGGAGGCAACGAAGTTTAACGTCACCTCCTACTCTATCTCGCCGTTCAAATAGTGCAGCATATTCTCTCTGTAAAGCGACAACAGAAGAGATGATGGGATCTCTTATCTCTTGAAGCCAGTGCTCGAACAAAACGCGTCTCTCGTAACTGCTCATTTCACACAAATTGGCTAGCTCGAGGTCTTCCACGGGCTTGTGTTTGAACAAATTTTCGTGACCACTGGTCAGCCATTTGTCGAATGCGGAAGCCGGAGTCTGGTAGGAAACTCGAGTCCACCCATCTTCTGATGGCGGAAAGAGTTCGTTGTGGTGTCGCGGGTGGTGGCTCTGTAGGTATTTCTTGATGGTGGTTGTAGCCTGGGACGCTGCTAACTCCCGAAGACCTGACACTATTTCTTGAGTGACTCGTTTGATTCCTCCTGAAGCTTGTCCGAGCTCAGCCTTCTCACCCTTGGTCTTGTCAAAAGCCTGAACGATGTTTTTCAGGTTGAGATTGATCATTCGTTCAGACTTTGATCGTGAACCGATGCGAATGACCTTCTCGACCCCTTTGTCCAGAAGATGCTCAAGAAGTTGATCTAGAGCATGATTGGTATAGCACACGCAAAGAATTGGGCCTAGATTTGCTTTCTCCTTGTTTTGTAACAATATCTGAATGATCTTCTCTCCAGTGTAACTCTTTCCAGTTCCCGGAGGCCCTTGCACAAGAGACAACTCTCTAGACAATGTGTTCAGAATAGCCAAAGACTGGCTATGATCGAGGGTTGAACAAGCGGCGAGCTCTTCCGGTTCTGTGTCCCCGACCGCTGATATCATCAATCCTTGATGGAGGCAGTGGGCCTTGTAATTGAAACCAGGTCGTCTAGCAAACAACGGAGGCTGGACCAATACATCAGTCGTCTTTTCTGATGACGGTGCAATTAAGTCACTGAAAGGCACATTGGGCTTTTTGTAAATGTCCTGGAGTGCAGTAAGTGTATGTTTGAACGAATCAAGCAGAATACCTGGGAACTCCACGAGAAACTTGCGTTCCGTGGCACCAATAGCGCGATACCATTCTAACAGCCTTTGCACTTCTTCGGCATTACTCTCAACCAGTTGCAGTATAACATGAAGGAATTCAGAATCATCCGATAACGTGTATATAGGCTTTGATTGTCCATCCTCTGTCTTTTCTGCTTTGCTCGTCTGTCGTCGAGACTTCTCATCTTCTTTACTTCTCGCAGTTGACTGAGACACGACGAAGAAGGCAACATTGCCGCTGGCATCAATGAGGCATACAAGAGCGCCGGCTTGCAGTCTGCGGCTTTGTTGCCACCAGGCCTCACGATCTTCCGCTTTCAGGCTGTTTACGGCAGTGAGTTGTTGGCACTGCACCAGCAGCTCTAGTCCACCGTACCTGCCAAACATGACATTGATTGGCGTGGGATCTTCATATGTGTAAGTTCTGAGATTGTTCTTTGTCGTGAGACGGTCTTCTTGAGGTTGTCTCATTTGCTCTTGTACGTGTCGTACGGTATCCCTAAGTTGCCCAACTGTGTCCTCTCGAAGAAGGCGAAACTCTCTATCAATGCGTCCACGAATGCCACCAACGTGCCAAGTACTGCTGTCGTTTGTAGGCAGATACTCTGCTCGGGGTGACATTATTTCTTCGCAGGTTGGTAAAATGCTGATTTTGGAAATGTCAGCGAAGTCATTGTCATGCCTTGGGCCTTCGGCCGACAGAGCTCCTGGCAGGTCTCGTCGTAGAACAAAGTTTTCTCGAATTACCGGTTCAGTAGGAAGATCTTGGTAAGAAACAATCTCGTCGCCTACTTCAATGCGACGACGTATGTAATCAATGTACTTCGTCGACTGCAATCGTGCAAATGACTCTTGATCATCTGTACTTTCTGAGACGACTTCTGCGAATTGAGTGTTGAGATGGGCGAATGTCTCATTTACAATATTGACCGTATTGCAATCCAGTATCTTGGTCAAGACAGCCAATGAAAGTTCCACAGCGGACATCATCGTCGAATCGGTCTTGTCGTCTGTGTCTGGCCATGCCTGAACCAACTTGACAAGGTAGCCAAACAGGTACTTCATCCGGCGCCCACCGAGACCTAAGACGTAGTTGAAGATCGTAGCCACCTCCTGTTCCAAGACGGCTGAGTCAATGACTCGAGGGTGAGTTATCAGCTGGAAAAACGGTTTGATCTCCGTAGTCCAGAAAGGTAAGCTTGGGCCCGTTCGTTCGGCTATCCGAACATGCCGCTCGACAACATCTTTTATGAATGGCAGTCCCCTTTCGCTTGCGACATGTTTGATCACAAACTGTGAAGAGCTGACATCATTATCCATCAGCTCCAGTGCAAGTACGAAGAAGCGACTAATAGTTGCCGGGGATGGTCGCGAAACGGATAGCCCTTGAGCAAGCAGTTGCTTCCATTCACGAAGTTTTCCGTCAAGCTTTGGCTTCGCGTTTTCAATTTCGTGATTTGTAAAAAACCTAACTACTTCGGGGGCAGTTCTTGTTTCTGCCGATTTGGTGCAAGTTCATGCGAGTAGTGGCACCGTTTACCATGCTTGCAGTGTCCGGTTCGTTCGTATGCCCAACAGATGTCGGGTGGGTTCGACGTTGACGTTGCATCATGAGATGGCCGACTGTTCAGATCATTAGCAAAGTACACCTGGCATCGTCATTCATTATTTTGAAGACGCACTGATTCTCCATGTCGTCAAACGACGTTGACACTGTTGCCACAAGTATCAGATGATCTTGTTTTCCAGTCCGAGAGACTCAACCCGGTTTTTACCCAAGTTTTGTAAAGAGTTTGGTCAAGTTCTGGATCAATGCTTAGAGCGCAATGAGAGTTAGAGATTAGGGCGAAAGAACCTGCTTTTAATTCCCTGCAAAGGACGAGCGGCAGGCCCGATGAGAAGTGACTCTGCAAACAGACAGAACCGCAAACACATATAAATATACTGCTGGCGAACAATGGGGGCTGGTGAAAAGAAGCAAACGGCCGGCAAGCATTCTGACAGCTGCCGGCTCTTTCACTGCCGACAGCTGGCAGACATGTTGTTATCTGTCTGAGTTAGTCATCTTTGGTACACTCAATGTTTGAGCTTCTGAACCCGCCGCACCAGAAACACAGAATCACATTCACAGAATACGTGTTGACAAAGTGAATCTCATTCTAGCTGGGAAGGTCCCCTCGGTAGCTGGTTCTTCAGAAGCTACAGTAAGACCTCGAGCAATTCATTGGCGATGGACAATACCTGCAACTCAGGTATCTAGCAAGGTAACCAGGTAGTTTGACGTAGATATCTCCGAGTTGGTTCAACCACAAGTCAATTCTTTTGTGACGTTGATGATGGTTTTCAACCCACTCACTACCTGGTACCTACTACCTACACCACTGCAGGTAGACGCCGAATTCACCTGCGATGTGAGTCGCACTTCAGCAGCCTCCTGAGGAGTCTTTACGAGACTAGCAAAAGATCGACCCTTTCCAAGCCGTTGACACTCCTCCTCATCAGTCCTCACCCAATCGGGCCGAGTGTAGCACCTCGACTGTACGCAGCTGGTGGCCCAGCCACCTGCCAACCTGGCCGTCAGTTCCCCACTTGCCATTTGTCTCCGCTGGCCCCGGGCCATTATCATCATTTCGTCTCGCTTTGTCCCGCCGACGATATTGAACTCCCGCCGCGGGGTACTTGCCGATTTCTTGCACTTTCCGTGTAGGCATTACAGCACTGCCATTCTCTTCACATCTTCAACAAGTTTGTGCTTTGTTTCCTTCCCAGAGCCCCTTGACATTGACGACACTTGCATCATGGGCCTACTCGAGATGATCGACTCGGCCATCACGGGCCTGTTCTCCCAATGGAACGCCTACTCTACTGCGCTGGCAACGGCGCTCGTCGTCCTCGTCACCTACCGCATCATGTCTGCCACCGAGCCTGACGCCCACCCTTTTTGCTCGCCAGGCAAGCCATGCCATCTGCTGTCCGTAACGAAGACGAAAGCGCAGTGTATCGGTCCCAGTCTGCGCCGCATGGTATGCCGCTCAATGCTGGATTGAATATCAAGGACCCTGGTGCGCCCAAGTTCTCGCGTGGCAGAGACGGTGACTTGCGTGACGTGTGGAGGAAGGCCGCAGCTGGAGGACATGCCAGTGCGACAGGAAGGCTGTTGACTGTTTTGGGTTCTGAAAATGTCATCGAGCATAAAATAGGTATGGCTTCTTTTCTATGTCCAATCTATGTCAGGAAGCATATCAAAACATGAGAAGGTGCCGCCAAAAAAACAGCTAACATGATCAAGCCGACGTCAATCGACAAATCAATGTCATCGGCCGATACATCGAAGAACAAGGCTCCATCAAAGTCGCTGTCTATCTCCCCAACTCTATCGAATTGCTCATAACCCTCTTCGCATGCTCTTTCTACCCTAACCTGACGACTGTCATCATACCATTTGACGTCCCCGAGTCTGAGCTTATCTCCATGCTCCGTCGTTCGGCCGTTGATACCGTTGTTACTGCCACCGGCACGTTTCCTCTCGATTCCGTGGTCAAGGCCTATCCCTCCCTCCGTCAACTCATTTGGGTCGTCGACGAGGGATCCCGCCACATGGATTGGAGCGACGTGCCCGAGGGAATGGGTGGAAGTGTTAATGTAACCACCTGGCAGGATCTCTTGAACGACACTCCTGCCGGTACGCTCACGGAACTACCACCCGTGGACAAGGAGACTATTCCCCAGGATGTCGTGACATTTTGGCAGGGCAAGACCGGCGACCTCGAGGAGATGGTGCGCTTCACTCAAGCAAACCTCGTGTCGGCAATATCTGGGCAACTCGCGGCAATCCCTAGCAGGGAGAAACTTACACATGCTGATCTATTCTTGCCCGTCGATGCACTTTCCAACATTCACACATTGACCCTGACACTGGCAGCACTCTTCTCCAATGCTGCGGTAGCACTCAACGCGGTAGCCGGCCGGTCTGCCGATCTTTTTCTTGCTACGCAAGGCGTTGCACCTACCGTCATTGTCGCCAGCCCAGCCACACTGCTCCGATCACATGGAGAATCCATCCGCAGGCTGGGGGCGGCCTGGCCAAGTTTTCTCACGCTTTGTCCACGAATGCACTCACCCAGCGTGGCGTCCATGTAGCTCCAAACGCCTTGGCTGCCCTAGCAGCGGGGCCCGTCTTCGCATCGGTACTAAGCCCGGGAAGCTTCGCCTCGTATATGTAGCTGAGCGTGTTGGCGCTGATACACCTTTGCTCTCATCCCAGGTCCTGTCTGATCTGAGAATATTCAGTGGCGCGAGGATCATCTACGCTCTGACGGCAGCTAGAGTTGCTGGCTCCGTGACACAGACAGCGCTGTTTGATTACAGAATCACTCCCTCCGTCAAGGCCCATTTTGGTGTCCCTCCATCATCTGTTGAGATGTATCTGAAGGATATGGAAGCGTACAAGACAACTGATGACATAGTCCAAGGCGAGGTAAGAACTTTACCGCTCCCCTTCTTTCAACTCTGCTATAATTATAGCCATCACATCATGCTGACTCATGCCATTTTAGATCGTCGCTCGCGGACCCTGTGTGTCTGGAGGCGAGGCGCGTCTGGGAGTTGCTGGCAAGCTAAATGACGACAACACATTGTCTTATGCTTGAGCCAAAAGAGAAAAAAGGTGTATACCCAAGCGATCAAATAGCGGATGAATTGGAAAATTAGTCATGTCCGTTAAAGCTTTGTGCGAATCGTCCCTAGATTTGGTTTCATACAAGAATCATTTGCGTTGTAATCCATGTTTTGAATCTTGTTGCATGATCTGCCAATTTGACACGGATGGATCGGAAGCCGCTTTCGTTCTTTTGCGACGGTGGCATCCGAGTCTCACTACAGCTCATGTGTCTTGCTGCACACGGAATACCGCATGGAACGAATACCCTTCCCTATTAGCTTAGAAACCACTTCTTGGGTCTTTTTGACCATCGAAAGTTGTTCGGTTCAAGCGGATCTTGCCTTTGAAATGGCCTAGCTAGGTCTGGCAGAGACTGCTTGATTGCAAGTCATAGCAGCGTGACGCGGGTGGGCAACCCTCCTGCGACCTGATTCAATCAATTGCCTTCTCGACGAGCCCTTGGCAGCGAATGAAAGGCAGATGCTCCGTGGGTGCGGCTCGGCGCGGTGGCGATTGGCTGTGAATCTTTCACACCGGACAGTGACGGACGGTGCCATCATGAAAGGCACCGAGATAAATGAGTACATGCAAAGAGACCCGCGGGTCCGTTTGCGAGAGCTTGCTTTGTATTGATTCTCGAGCAAACCCTTTCTTCTTTTCTTCTTTTCTTCTTTTGGCGTGGGCGGCGGCAATGTTTTCTGCCTTTTCTCGAATTCCCTCGGACGTCATAGACCTTGGGAGCAGACGTTGTGTACACAGGGTTTGCCCATAAAACCACCAGCCTGTTCAATCTCTTATCCCCTATCGTATATGGAATCCCCGTGCCTTCGTTATAGTGTAGTGTAGTGCATGCGTGCATGCATCGTCAAATCATCACGTCGTGTCCAGAACCGCCCTCTTGCTAAGATCATCACCTACCCACCCTGCAACCCTCGTGCCAACATCTCCAACAAGTTTATCATAATGGGGCCCCGAAAAGAACAGTCCGCAGTGGGCACCAACCTCATCCATTCCCTCCATGTACACATCAATCCAAGTCGAGTCCCTGACACCGTTCTTCTTACTAGGCAGGGAGCAGAACTTCTTTAGCTTCTTCTTGTCTGTCCCCGCCGCTGTATCGAGAGTAGACCCGTCTCCAGACGTGGTGGTCGTGGCTGATGCAAGGCTCGGCGCCCGTTCTGATTCTGGGCGCGCGAGTCGCTTCTTCTCTTCCTTTTCCATGCGTAGTCTTTCTTTTTCTGCTTCTTGTGCCTTCTTTTGTGCCTCTTTGGGAGCCTTTTTGCGTCTCTTCTGAATTAGCTTTTCGCGTTCTTGGACGGCCTTGTTGTGGTCCTTGATGACTTGGTCGTGGGCTTTTTGGAGTCGTTTCCCTTCTTTCTCGGCTTGTTTTTTGGCATTTTTGTCTTTGAATTGGGATGGATCTGGGAGTGTGGGCTTTTCGGGGGTTCTGGAATGGCAGGTAGATCGAGGTCAAGTGGATGATGGTCTTGGGTTGGGGGCTCGGTAGACCGAGTCTGTTCTTTATTGTCGTCGTCGTCGTCGTCGTTTGTGAGAGGCATGGGATCCAAGTTCTGCAGGGGAACCCGGTTCATGACGGCCAGTGTGTCTGAGAGTTGGCTACTGCTTGCGTTTGTTACTTTCACAGGAGCGGATTCTTGATCCTCTTCTTTCGATGGCCTTTTGTCAGTAGTCTCTACTTGGTCGATGGTTTTGTGCGACTTCATTGCTAAGGAGGGAGCAGAGGCTTCGAGATAGGTTTTCTCATCGCTGGTTTCTCCGTGAGAATACTTCGGTTCTACATGGAAAGGGTATTGTTTCTCCCTGTTGTTGTTTTCCTCGTTGCTCGCTCTGTCCCCCTGGAATACTTCAGTCGATTCGCGGGTATTGGTCGCTAACTCGTCGTCCATTGCCGATTCTGGCTTTGGTGGTTTTGGTCGGCCAGGAGACAGTGTATAGTAATTCACAAAGCGAACTCTAGCGTGATCGCCAGCTGGTCGACCATCTGACATGAGTTTTATCTCATCAACATCCTCCAGGGCCCGAAGCCGGTTATACCGCATGTTCAGCCCCCGATAGTCGGCTAGACAGCCCCCAAATTCCAGATGTGAGTTGATATGATTACCCATTGCGTTGAATAGTCCTTCTCGTCTGTGCTTGGCAGTGAAATTCATCAGACGCTTCACAAATGGTTGCTTCCTGAATGGCGCATCGTTGTAGAACGGGGGATCAAAGAAAGGGTCAGTTGGTTGTCGCGGATGTGGGCCCAGCGATGATGCCTCCGTGTAAATCGATTCCGCTCGAGAGTCGACGGAAGGCAATTGCTCAATCGACGACGACGAACCAAATCCATCTGAAGATCCAAGTTCCAGGGGGCTTCCTGTGACTGTTGCTGAACGTCCTCGAGTTTTGGCGAAGGCTGGAACAAGCTCGCAATACCTGATATCACAATCCCAGGATGCAGACCCAGGAACGGGGAATCCATAGCAATGGTCCCGAGGATTCCATGTTTGAACGGACGTTGACGGTATGGACTGCAGTTTGGCTATGGCAAAGGTCCGTGTTAGCCATCGATCATCATTCTGATGTATGCAATATCTTTTGTCACCTGCTACCCAAGCCATGCTTTGGATTACATACCATCAGAACCACCTCAGCCGCCAAAAGACCACCCATCGAGTGCCCCACGAGAACAACATCAGTTCTCGGCGACTCGTGAGGCTTCAGCCAAGCACTGAAGTTATCGCGAGCAACCTCGATAGCTTTGTACGTCTTGTACCTAGGGTAGATCTTTGAATGAACGACATGGCTGTCCGCCAACAGGGTTGTCAGGCAGGCGTGGACGTGAGCGGGAAACGACCGAAATGATTGGTCATTACCATAAAAGCCGTGAATATAGACGACGAGGAGCTTGCGCCTAGTTTCCGATTTGGAAATGGAGGGAACAAGAGACTGTGTCGAAGAAGTGCGTGGGTCCGCAGAGTGCAGTACGACATGGTCAGGGTATGGCGATAGGAATGAGACAGATGCTTGCGATGTGGTTTCGGAGGAAAGACGTGGTGGCAGCGGTGGTGGTCGAGACTTGAGTGACATTATCACGGAGCCAAGTCAAATAAAATGTCAAGAGCACCGCGAAGCGAGGATACCCTTGAATTTGATATCGCTCGGGCGCCTTATTGGTAAGAGGCGTGGGGTTAGGCCGCGGTTTGTCCAGCTGGCAGGTCGGCTGGGTCAGTAGTGAGTCTGTGTGCAAGTCCGAATCAGACTAGATCGAATAGGTTGATATCGGGGCGAATCTAGGGTTGTGTAACGGCTCGATAACCTTAACCCGTCTCCATGGCCATCTGTGTAGTGAGCGTCAACAAATGTCGTGCACGACTCACGAGTGGCACCAACAGGATTGGGAGTGGGGATTCCTTACCGCCCCACATTCACCCGTTTTCTATCTCAAAGTGTCAAGAACACAAAAAAAGAGGGGTCGACCAGGGTGGCATGGCCAAGCCGCCCTGACCATGTTTGCAACCCACAAATTCAGGTACAATACAAGAAGAGGATCGACAGAGCAGACGCATCAGACGAGAGGTGGAGCAGAACCGGGGCCGGCTCCTCTGTTTTGGGCCTTCAATCCGTCACTCCTCTTCGGAGCGCGATATGGCAATGCGCGAATGATACATCAATCAACACACACGTCTTTGAAGCGTCCAACTCGATGATCTGTTGGCCGCATTCTCCACCTACATGCCAGTTGCCAACGGCCGACCCATCCAAACAGAGACCCGTTCAATACGAGCATGTGTAACGCACCAACCAGTACGAGTTGTCGGTCGCGGGATGGCGTTCTGATGGACTCGCTCAGCCAGCCCTGACAGGTCAATTCCAAACTTGAGATGGCATTTCATTCCAATCTGTTGTGTCTGGTTTCATCACCTCCACTTCAGTCAGCAGCCCGGGCCGGGGCCCATGGCTCACGTCCCCGGGCTTGATTGGATGTCGTCTCTGCCCCAGGGTGCATGTATTTAGCGCAGGAGGCCCACCCGCAAGCGAAATTGGGGTTTCTGGCGGTCCTGACTCCTGACTGTCCCCGTCCTACCGCCGTACCGCCGTCCGACCCGTCGTCGTCGAGCTGCTTGTGTTTGTTCGGAGCACTGTCTATTATTATTATTATTATTATTATTATTAGCCCTGTCGCTGTCCACGACAAGGCCTGTCCATGTCAGGATCTCTAGTGCGCGAACTGGGAAACGGAGACCACGAGAGTGAGTGACTTGATTGATGGATGCATTGTTCCCTCCCACACCACCAACAAACGCTTCGCCTCCTTTTCCATTTTCTCTCTCTCCTTCCTTCCCCTCCCAGGCTGCAGATTACCGTCGCCTCGCGATGCCCATTTGTGTTGTGTCGTTGTATTGGGCGTCGTTGATGAAGCTGGTCTGAGGTCTGAGAGGTACGCCAGGATTATTGTCATTTCGATTCTTTTCCTTCATTCTGCACCACCAACTCGACGGTGCCTGAAATTTAGCGGCAGCCATTTCACCCCAACTAGAAGTCGCTCTTTTTCTACTCAGCATCCTGCAGCGATCTGCTTGTGCACCATCACGCAGTACATACCAGACCAATCCCAAAGTCGTTGGGCGACGATACACACGGCCACATCTCAAAGGACCAGGCATTTGTTGTCACAGCAGCAGGTAGACAGACTGGCGACGTTATACTCCAACTAATGCAGCGAGGCCAAAGATTCAATGCCAGTCATTCGACGCCGCCGCTTTCCGATTCTTTGATTCCTAGTTTCATTGATCGGCACGATGACGACGCTGGATTGTCTCC
This sequence comes from Epichloe scottii, assembly GCA_021950295.1. NCBI lineage: Eukaryota > Fungi > Ascomycota > Sordariomycetes > Hypocreales > Clavicipitaceae > Epichloe > Epichloe scottii. The sequence goes on along the minus strand of CP083247.1, from coordinate 2,416,141 downwards.
AAAATTAAAAACAAAATCGAAATTTCTCCATTCTTTTGTCGAGCCGCCATCGACGACTCGTCAGCCAAGAGGCACACGCACCCCCACTTTGTCGGGAATACGATCGTAGGCCATCCACACTGGACTGGTCACGCACGCCAAAGCTGCTACCATGACTAAAGCATCTCGTTGGTCTTCACTCTTTCAGACCCGCGAATCGCACTCGCACTCACACTCACACTCTCACTCTCACTCTCACTCTCACTCTCATTCTCATTGTCACTCGCACGCACACTCATTGTTTCACCGACTGCGACGTAATCCCTTTCTTTCACAAGATCCAAACGAAGGCAACACCAGCAACGTTGCTGAACACGATCCCGCCAGCCAAGTCGGCGGCGAGGGCGAGCTCGATTCCGATAACGACTCTCTTGCCAAACGCGACCGCAGTGCCGTCGTCGAAAAAGCTGTCAATGCCATAGGTAGCAGTCAAGAGTCCTTCGTTACCCGTGTCGTTCAGACCATTTCGCTCGTTCAGTACGTCGATCCATGGGGTTCGGCATTCAAGACCCAGACTGTTTTTGCTGCGCCAAACACCGTTGTTGTCGACCCCGGGTCCGGGAAAACCGTCGCCATTTCGGTCGGTACACCATCGAGTGCAGCCCTACCCAGGTCTACGCCTGGTGGGAGCGGGCTTGCCTCATCCTCTTCGAGCAATACGGCCCAGACACCCCACAAGACAAAATTGACTTCTAGCTTATCAGCGCAGTCAACAAAGTCTGCTTTTCCAAGCTTGGTTGATATTCGAAACTCAACAAACTGTAGGCTGCACAAGACACCTCAGACCTCGTCATTCTGCCTCTGGTGCTGATGCTAACTGAACTCTTCATGGCCTAGCTAACTTCCACGCCAACTCCTCGGTTGCTGCAATCACAAATGCCAACAGCAAGTCGATCTACAAGCCGACTTTATACTCTGGCCCTGTCTTGATATCTACCTCCGAACTCCACTCGACAACATCGACTCGGGCCCAGATAACATCGTCTCAGGCCCAGACAACATCATCTCAGGCCCAGACAATATCGTCTCAGGCCGAAAAAACCGCATCCAGCTCGACGATATCCCAGTCTTCCTATTCAACACTTTCCACGTCAAGCCCCGACGATGGCTATCGCACCTTGACCGTTGCTGGCAGTCATCCCACAAGTACATCTGCCGGTAATGGCAGCGATGGTGGTGGTGGTGGCGGCGGAGGCAGCGCAGGCAGTGGTATCGAATTGACCCCTCAACAAAAACAAGTTATTGGTGGTGTTGTTGGGAGTATTGCCGGCGTCGCCATCATCGGTCTCCTACTGATGTTGTTTCTTCGATACAAAAAGCGGAAAGGAGGCCAATTTCTGCTGGATTCACAGTCCGGGACTACAGCAACTCGATTCATTGGAGACGTCAAACCGGCCGGCGGTTCGGGTGCTGCCATGGCTGAGAGGTCTGTAGCATCTGGGGCCGTGGCATCTGCTCTAGCAAGTTTAACGGGAAAGAAATCACCGCCTGCTCCACCACCAACGGCAACTGCCGAACGAGGGTTCTATCGCGTTTCGGGCAGGAAGTTACCATCAGTGCTCCTCAACGGAGGAGACGGATACTCTGACCCCAGACAAAGCGCTGCCAGCGGCAGTTCTGATTACTATCGAGGTTCACAGGCCTTTGAACCTGGTTCCGGAAACGTGGCACAGTTAGCCCTCGGTGCCCCGATGCGCCCTGTGAGCGGTGTTGCTGTGATGCGATCCGGCCCTGCAAGAGTAGCCATCACCAAAAACCCCTTTGCCGACCCCAAACGTCCCACAACCCCGACCAATCTATCCTCGCCAACATTGGGCACACGCGACAGCCCGCGAGCCTCTGGATCTCGGTTTCAAGAAGGAATCTAGTCTCTGACTTCATCGCTTCATGCTCTTCCTTCTTCTCCTTTCACTTCCCGTGTCTTTGCCGATTCCTCTTCAGATGAGGACACTGCAGCCAGCGAGTTGCTCTCATTCATACTTTGGTCAATTTAAAACCCCGCCAATTTCTCAATCTTGTTTCAATGTACATATTATATCGGCATGTCGAAATGAAGATGCTTGCGTGTATCTAAACTCTCTTGCCGACATTCAGCTGAGGGAAATTATTTTAAACTCAAACACTGGGTCACCCAAAAAGAATTCTGCCAGGGCATGGTTATGTTCTTCTCTTATCAACCCTCATGGCGTTTATGATGAGTCCTGGCCTTTTCCCCTCTCTTCTTCCTAGTCTAGCTACGAAGGAAGCTAATGATGAATACTGTACAAATGTGCACAGCTTCTACTTACATGTCGTGCCGTGAAATTTCCCACTAAATTGAATGTCATCTTTGAGCATAGACGTCTGTCTTCAAACACTCGTGGCGCCGCCAAGACACTCATGACAGATGGCTGCGGCAAATGAGACTTGCTGGAAACAATCAACAAGATTGCAAATGAAACATTTACGATAAACACATTGCACGGCGCTTCTCTCTCTTTCCTCTCTCTCTCTCTCTCTTTTCGCGGTGGTACGTTGGCGCACTGGCATTCTTGAGACTGGAGTGAAACAAAGATGCTGTGGGTAGGTGGTTCTGATAAAGGCTAGCGCGGTGCGGGAATAGGTATACTGATCAACGTCACTAAAAGTTACGTGCGCCTTGGCGTTTAGGTCTTGGCATGACAAATACGCTGACCTGCATCGATGAGTTCTGGGCCCCGCATTATTGTTGCCCTCTGCATCATGCGTGCGTCTCTAAAACGTTTTGGTTAGAGCCGACAGCTGATCGACCGAGATGCATTGGTGAAACCATTGCAGAGGTCGGTATAGGAGGGATGTGGTGAATTAATACGAATTGTCTAGAGGACTTGACCCACGAAGTAATCCGTACCAGACCTCTGAGATACCTCCCGGTGCGGCATGTAGCACTGTTGCACGTGACAGTGCTTGCTCGTCTCCCCTAACTTTAGTAATAAACTCCGCTACTCCGCTACTCCGCTCCCCGCCAGGGCCGTCACCCCGAAGCCGCAAAGGCCGCCCCAGCGCCCGCCAGTACGGGAAATTTGCACCCAGATCCCTCCTTCCACTCGACGTTATTCTAGACTGTTCCCCCCATCAAGCCATCATCCATCGCCTTGTTCGTTTGAGATCGGCATCCGAGCGAGCCTTGTCCAGCCTTAGCCTAGCGTCCCTTGCCATTACCAAGCCACTGCACTGCGACCCCCGCCCTCTTTGCCTCTCTCCCGCCCAGACATCTCGCCCAAATCTGCGACCAATACGCATTGCCCTCTTCTTGCCCAATCCCTCCTGCTGCACTGCGCATTGCATTGCTGCATCGCGACATTCAACACATTCAACAGGAATTGGTCTTTGCTCGGTGGCCGCCACCCGGTTGTTGTGTGTCTGAACAACATCCATCGGCGTGCTACATTGACTTTCCGTCCCAGCCCATCCAGTGTCCACCACCAACCAATTCATCGCCATTCAGATTCTTGCTTTGGTCTGGTCGCACTTCGTGCCCACGGCCAAGATCAGATCTTCATAATCCACCGCCATGGACCATATGGGTTTTCAAATGCCTGGCATGGCGCCGCCACCGCTCATGAACCAACCGCCTCGGATATTTGGCGGATACAATGGCGAAGGCCTACCAAACGAACCTCAAATGCCGCCAGATTTTACCGCACACATGTTTCCGGACGCTCATCTCCTCATGGAAGATATGAGTGAAGCCAAGAGGAGAAGAATTGCCAAGGTGAGAAAAAGCTCTTCTTCGTTGCTGTTGGCCCAGCACGGATGGACATTGACTTTTGTGTGTAAAGGCCTGCGATATGTGTAGAAAAAGAAGATCAAGTGCGATGGCAAACTCCCCGCATGCACGCACTGTATCAACTACAAAACCGATTGCGTTTTCACGCAGGTCGAGAAGAAGCGAAGTCCTCCGAAAGGGTACGTTGTTCCTAGCATTTCCCGCGCAAGTCTCCTTGCATCGAAGTATTAACACTTGGTGTAGTGCCAAGTACATCGAAGGATTGGAGAACAGATTGGGCCGCATGGAACACCTGCTTCGGCTCTCAGGTATTTGACAATGCATTGGTCTAGCTCACAGGACGGGACGCGGATTGGCTAACGCACAACACCTCTTACCTCCAGGTTTACTCAGTGAGGACGACAATGGCCTTGATCTCGGTGCGTTGGAGAAGAAGCTGACGGAAGCGTCCCTTCGAGCATCGACGGGCGCCACCAGTCCCCGTCGCCGTCGCAAACTACCCCAGCACGAGAAGCAAACAGTTCAACACCGCACAGCATCGTGACATCTCCAGGCCATGCCAAGGACAAGGACAAGGATGAGAAGCGCAAGTCGATCACCCCCGCCGCCCCCGCCGATGAGAACGACGACGAAGACGAAGAGGAAGTCGCGGCTCTGTCGGAAATGATGTGCTCTCTTGTAACAACCCAATCTGGCGAGACTCGATATATTGGATCGTCGTCCGGTTTCTCCATCTTCTCGCCCAAGGGTATCCAATGGGTGAACTCACGTACTGGCGACGAATCGTTTGCGACCATGATATCCGAGGTATCCGTCGATGATCACAAATGGACAAACTGGAAGCCCGAGGTCTTTGGCGACTTATTCCAGAGGCGTGTGTTTCGACCTTTGCCGCCCAAACACGAGGCCCTCTCTCTCCTTCAGGATTACTTCGAGAATTTCAACTGCATGTTCCCGCTCTTTCATCAGCCGACTTTCATGCACCTGGTCGAGAGACAATACTCCTCGGACCCTTACGAAGGCTCCGGATGGTGGGCGAGTCTCAATTGCGCCTTGGCCATTGCCCATAGATTGCGAGTAATGAGCAATCTTGTATCGCAGGACGAAGACGAAAAGGCATGGGCGTACTTGAAGAACGCCATGGCAGTGTTCCCGGAGCTTTCCATGCGTAACACCGATCTGCTCAGCGTTCAGGCTCTCTTGGGCATGGCGCTCTTCATGCAAGGCACGCCAAACCCTCAGCCCACTTCTCTCCTAATCGCCGCCGCTGTCCGGCTGTCCCACAGCATCGGCCTACACAGGCGCGGTACCGGGTTCAATCTGAACCCCATTGAAATCGAGCAACGGAAAAGGGTGTTCTGGATTGCCTACATGCTAGACAAAGACCTGTGTCTACGATCAGGTCGCCCGGCTGCCCAGGATGACGACGACATGAATGTTGAGCTGCCGGACGCCGATCCAGCGGACAACATTGGAAATATCCCGCTCGCCGACGGAAAAAGCAAGATGAACCTCTTCCGCGTCATCTGTGAATTCACCGTCATTGAAGGCCGTGTATACAAGAAACTCTACTCAACGCAGGCAACGAAGCAGTCGGACGGTGAGCTGCTAAATATGATTGGCGAGCTGGACCAGGAACTGGAAGACTGGAAGGACAGTATCCCTATTGACTTCCGACCGGAGCACGAGATCAAAGCATCGCACACGCCGCTGATTCTACACATTGTCATGCTGCATTTCACATATTACAACTGCCTGACGACCATTCATCGCATGTCTATCCATCACGGTTACTGGACAAGCAGGCTGTCAAACTACGCCATTCAGGGCCTGAATTCTCGACCGCTCAATCCACGAGTCTTTTCCTCTGCCCAGCTATGCACAGCTGCTGCCAGAGCGTCCATTGCGTTGCTCAAATATGTTCCGCAAGGCGACTTTTCCTGCGTATGGTACGTTTTACTCTCCATTCTGCTCCCTCCGTATCTGTTTGTTCCCTCTCAACTTCTTCTACACAATTCTTCTTCTATTCTGTCCTTTCTTCCCCAATCCTAAGAGAGAGAAAGATAGAGAGGAACTCGGGACTAATCATGGTAAAAAAATATCTTTTTTTCTTTTCTAGGCTCATTCTGTATTTCCCCGTCTCAGCTCTCATGACCCTCTTCAGCAACATCCTACAAAACCCATTGGATCCCCGTGCCAAATCAGACACCCGATTGATGGACCTCGTCGTGACCTTCCTTTCCATGCTAGGCCAGGAGGCCGAACAAGGCGGTGTACACCGTATGCTAGGAATTTGCGCCGAGTTTTGCCGCATCGCCAAGCTGGTGATTGAGCGAGCAGAGAAGGAGCAGTCTTCTCGCCGAAAGCGAAAGAACGTCGACTCTGCTTCGAAAAGCAGCTTGTCGACCAGACCAACTTTCAACCTCAAAGATGCTTCCTCGTCAGATACGCGCCGGCCCGGCACCGCAGCGGCCACAGCTCAGTCGCGCAACCTTTCCGTGTCGTCGGCCTCCAGAGACTCACCCGGCACCCAGTTGTCCCCCTCGTCGACATCAGAGCATACCAGCTCGTTCGGCCCCGCCACCTCGACCTCCCACAGCGGATGTTCCCCATCGGCGGCGTCGTCAGGCTGGCAGCAGGAGTACCAACCTCCACAGATCGGAGACTTTGACTCATATAACAACATGAATGCCTTTGGGGCTATTGGTGTCTCTCCGCCTCCCATGCCGTTGACTGCCCGCCCGTTTGCTCAACCACTTCTTCCGCAAGACTTGTTCGGCCTGCCTACTACATTGGACTGGAGCTGGTCCGAAATGACGGGCGGCGCGTATCCGACGGTAGAAAATGGGAATTACGGCGGTAGCGATACGCATAGACATTAATCATAGAGGCTCGGCGCAGATCACGCTTTTTTGATTTTTCCTCTTCTCTTCTTTTCTTCTGTCGGTAAAGATTATCACGAGTTAATAATGATGATTGGTTGGAACAGGACGAATAGGAGCTTTCTTGAAACTTTTCTTCTTCTTTTATTTATTTTTAGAAAGAACAAGCTGTGGTCCTCTCTGTTGAAAGACGCTAGTCCACACTTTGAACATGGAAGAGAGAAGGAGCCAAAATGCAAAGTTTATGACCCCCAAGAACGCCAATTGCATCGCTGAGAAGAGCACCCTGATCCGAGGTTCATGTCACCGTGATTTTTATTTTCCCCTGATTTCCTGTACATGATATGCGTGTTGACCAAAAGACGGTCAAGTAATATAGAAGGGACGAATTCGTAGTTTCCTGACGAACCGAAGATGTGGTAGAAACAAGTTGTGTACTAAATAATGTCCCTAGACGCGTGGCAAATTGTGATTGGTACCATTTCTGCTGAGTGTCTGGAACTGTGGACGGTGTTAGACTGCCGATTGCCTTGGTGAATGGATCGAGCATTGCAATGGCAGAATGTGTGGATATTCGTGGCTCTTCGAGACCAGAGTTGTAGGCAGAGTGGCCATCGCGGCTGACTCTGGGTGAGTCTGCCTGGGAATATCTTCGTGCCAGTAAAGTAGTACACGGGTAGACACGTCGTTTGTGCGCGGCGGGATGTCGGGGATTTTATTTTGTCCTTGCGACGGAGGAAGCCATCACGCGCCGACCATGCCGGGGCCATAACTTTGCCGTTGCATGAGATGATTCGGTGTGGAGTTCCCAGAATTCTTTGAAACATTGTTAGATGTAGAGTTCTCAGCAGCAGCAGCGTCTGCATGTGTTGATGAGTTACCTTCTTGCGTCGTTTGTGACCGCCCTCGCCCTCTCCTGTTGAGTATCCCGTGTCTATTCCGCCATCATCGTCGGGAAAGCCTTCGCCATAGCCCTCGTAGCTACTGTCGCCGTAGGATCGTTTCTTGATGTTCCTTCGAGGTCGGTTCGGGTCATGACCAGGCGGTAGCTGGGGCTTCGGTCTACTCAATGCGTTTGGTGTCGATGACAATGGTGTATTCGGTGTCGACGGCTTGGCTGACATTGGTTTCGACGGGTTTGCATTGGTTGTTGCCGGGTCTCCCAAGACGGATGTATCCCAGACGGATTTGGGGACAGGACCTTTGGACATGGTCATGGCACGGCCAAGGTTGGACAACGTGGACTCTGACAAGCCATCCGTTACTTCACGGCCTTTGGCCTGGTGAACATTCCATTCTAGCTCGGGGACTTGGAGCATCGCCATGAATTCTGAAGGCGCATCTTCCTTCTTTTTGCACGTCGAAGTGGCCAGCTACGCCCAACCGTTTGATATGGCCCTTGTACGTCTTCCGCAGAGCATTCTTCTCGCCATTTGGCTTCTCACGAGCGACATCCGCTGCGAGACCGGCCAGGCCGAAAATCTCATACAGGTCTTGCGAGGCTCGAGGTAACCGCTGAGGTTGCTCTAGAAATGTGACACACTTGTTAACCATGGCAAACAATTGCGAGAGCATCCGCCATTCTCCCAGATACTGTCAAGATTCCTAGATCCTGTCGAAAGGAATGGGGGTACGATGGCCGGCAACCCTGTTCGACGGGACAATAGAAAACAAGGGCCAGTCAAGGGAGCCTTACGAGTTTGGCCAACAGGAGGGTGTTGGCAAAGCAAGTATTTCTCGCCCACATCAAGATGCAGGTCTTCGATGCCTAGTGCGCTGCCCTCGAGATGCATCTTTTTCTGGTCGCGGTCGCCCATGTCGTCGAGTGAACGCTTTCTCTTGAACGGCGACTCGTCGGACATTATGATGTCAAGCTGTGAGCTACTTGAGCTGACGCTGTGCGCGGGCGTAGGAAGAGCGGCAGCCATAGTCTTCGACAGCGCGGCAGAGATTCTGTCGGATTCTCGAGCCGGGAGACGGTCAAGGGCGAGAGTTTGACGGGGGGCGTGAGGCATCGGGCTGATGAAAGGTTCACGCTGACGGGTCTGGACGAGGTACCATCATCCTAGGCGTTCCCCGGTAGCGCCACATTACCACGTGACTGGGTTCTGCGGCCGGCGATATATCTTTGGTGAATGAATGAGTGGAGCACGGGCTTTCCTTCTTTCTTTCTTTTCTTTACCAACCGGCCACATCGCTCGATACTATTTAAATCGCCAGTTTTGCTTGACTTTGCTCAAACTCTCGACGCTGCTGACGATACTCGAGCCATGGTCTAGAAAAAACAACCTTGCCTAAAACCATCATCACGAGGGCCCCTCGCGCGGCTGCCATGATGCGATGATGACCTGATGCAAGTGACAAATAACAAATTTTTCTCATCTTTTTCGGCCTGGCTATCATTATAGCTGGTTGTAAAATTACCGTTGATCCGAGATGCGGCCATTTGCGAACATAACCTACGATGGAACTACATCTGGCACATTCTCGCAACGGAATGCCTACCCATATTTAATGTAGGTTTTTGCAAATCAGCGGCCTCACCAGCCTCATCGGTGGCTCCTGTTCGCCCACACATTCACACTCAGTTGATGATGAATCAATTATATCTCTGGTAACCCTACTGGCCATGGCTGTAGTCGGTGACGTCGCCACGCGCAACGGATAACCAACCGCGTGGCCGCAGGAGGATAAGGCATTCTCTGAGACTTAAGCCGCAATTCAGATACATTGTGCAATTGAAGCAGAAAGCGGGACTAACTAGCATTTTGTTCCATTTAGATCTCACTTGAAGCAAACGTAGCTTGCTGCGCCCATGTACTCCCATCACGAGATTCACCACGCATGTCAAGGTGTGTGTGATCATGTTTGCGAGTCAGTAGTGATGCATCCTTTTCTAATCCATGGTTTCTGCCATGTGGCAGCCCAAATGACGCAAATTCTGTACTTGATCATGCGTGACGCAGAATAAATTGCGTGGATACAAAATATAAGTGCTAGACTTTCACGTCGTGTTACTCCGTACAGGAGAGCCATGTATGTGTGTAGCTGTAGTTTACTCTGTGTAGTCCCAAGGCGTAGCCGCAAGAGTCACGGCCTGATTGTCGTCGTCCCAACACAACACTTGAGGAGGCATGAGAAAACTAGCCTCTGGCCAGTCAATTCTGGGTGTGTTCAAGCGGCATCAGGCTTACAATCAATCGTCTAGTTCCTGAGTCACAGCTTGGTAGTCCTGGCTTGCCGCTTGAGCTAGAGCTTTGGTCCCTCGATGAGTTGATATCCCGTCCTGAGCATCTTCGAGGACATGGGTGATACTTCAGACAGGGGGCATAAACTGAGCGCGGGTGATGTGCTCAAAATGGCAATGGTCAACGATGCCGTTTCGGCAAGCTGCCAAGAGCATCTTGAGGACTTGACACCACGAGTCGTCACTTTGTTTGTCCTCCAGCGGCACTGCAACCGTGGTCATTCGATCGCGAGACCTTGATTTTCCAAACTTTTCAGCCCATTCTCTGCTTGCGTCGGATCCAGACGGTTCGTTCCTCAGCGTGGCCATCACTTTTCAAGGGGTCAATAACCTTGGCTCCGGCCTCGTCACGCAGCTGCACTTCCCACACGGGCAGTTTGTAGCGACCAGTATCAGACAGGCCCGTAAAGAGGTCGAAAGACCAGCCGTGCTTCGGACACGTCAAGCCCGCGCTCAATTTGACACCAAAGTCCTCAATGTCAAAGGGCATCCCGTTTGACAGCGGGTACGCGGAATGGGGACACCGCTGCGAATTCACACAGAGTTAAATTTCGTGTCAACCGACGGAGACTCATGCTCAAAAACAACATTTCTCTGATGGGCGGTTTCGCCAGGAATGCAGGATTCGAGACTCACATGATCGACGGCGTGGAACCTGCCCCTGTACTGGAAGATCACGACCTGGTCCAGCAACTCGTCTCCCGTCATGGACGACTCTAGACTGTCCGCCGACAGAATCATCTCTCTTGCCTGTGACGGATTTTGTTTGGGAACGTGGAAGACCTTGCAACCGGGCTGCATATGGGCCTTGCACAAGCGGGCTTCTGCGAGATTGCCCGTGTCCTCACCGAGGTCTGGGAAGGTCGAGGCTGGTCCTACGGAGACCCAGCCTGTGTCTGGGCGGGACTTGAAGAAGTAGTACATGTTGGGTTGGGGAGATAGATGGTCACCGCAGACTCGACTTTGATTCATTGAAAGTCTGTCACATGGCATGGTGGTTTTGAAAAAAAATTGGAAAAAAATCGCCCCGAAATCAATTCGCATCACGTGCCATGCTCGTGTGAAAGTTCAATCACCAAGTTTCCAGTGGCCTCCAAGTCTCAACACCGCAGTCATGAAAAGTCCGTAACTCCGGACGGCCACTGCCACGATTCCAACAGTTACACCAAACATGCTCACACGAAAGATCCTGACTCCAGTGGCACCGTATGAGCCGTTCATCATGCGTTTGACTCGCGAGAACAGTAGCGGCCTTGGTCACACTATGAAAACATTCTCGACGACACCCTGACAGTTCGTTCGAGGATTCACGAAAAGTCAACTCACTCGCTTCGCCACCGTAAGAGAAGAGAAACGGGGAAAGAAACGGGGAAAAAAACGATCATGACTCTCCGCGTAACATGTGTTGGCGCCGGCATAGCCAGTCTCTCCGCGGCAGTCGCCCTGCGCAAACACGCATCCAGCATCATCTTGCTCGAAGCAGCCGGGAGCATAGAGGAGATGAACGTGCGAGCCGCGGGACTGGCACTGCTTCCCTGCGGAACCACGGTCCTGCAAAAGCTCGGCGTGGACCCTGCTCGAGACGTGCAAGCTGTGCGGATGCAGTCCATTTTAGAGCTGGACTGGGAGGATGGCTCTTTGAGACGAGAGACTGGTCCGCTTCCACCAACCTGCTTTACTGCGCACCGTGGAGCACTGCTCGATGCACTGGTCAAGAAGGCTACGGGTGCGGATGATGATGGCGATGGCTCACCGGCGCAGTTGCTCCTTGGGAAGAAGGTCGTCGACGTCGTGAGTATTGCTTCTTCCCTGTCGAAATGTTGATCTCGCCTCTCTTTTATGGGGGTTTTTTTTGCTTTCAACGTTCAATGATCCAATGCCAGCTCTAAATTTTCGCCTTTGTCGAGACAGGACGTGACATCCGGCAAGGTCACGGCCGAGGACGGCTCAATATACGAGAGCGACCTCATCATCGGCGGCGACGGCGTCCGCAGCATCACCCGCAGGGCCATCGTCAAGGAAGCCATTGTCCAGCCCTCGGGCCTCAGCATCTACCGATGGACAATGAGTCCCTCCGACTGGGCTCATCTTCCGCAAGACGTCAAGGCCCGTATCGACGACCTCGTCGGCCCCGAGAACAACCATGCCAACGTCATCGATGCCGGCGAGAAGCGCATAGTCACCTACGGCTGTCACGAATCCGGGCTCGTCACAGGCGCGCTCCTCTTCCCCGATTACGAAGTGCCCTGTACAACAGAAGACTGGGGCTCTGCCGGCTCCCTCACCCATCTGCTGTCCAAGACGCAGGACCTCCACGAGCCGTTCAAGAGCCTGTTGAGCTGCATTCCGGCTTGTGGCCTGTGGCAGCTTCGCAAGCAAGCGCCCCTCCGGACGTGGTACAAAGGCAAGGCCATTATCCTCGGCGACGCGGCGCACCCGATGCTCCCCTTCCAAGCCGTAGCGGGCTGCCTGGCCATGGAAGACGCCGAGGCCCTGCAGTATTGCCTCGGCGCAGTGGGCTATCGACCGGAGCGCGTGGCAGAGGCGCTCTCCCAGACGTTCTGCATGCGCTTCCTCCGCTGCTCCATCATTCAGTACTTGTCCAACTCGAGCTCCTTCGGGAACGAGTTTATGGAAAAGGCAGCCAGGTGGTCGTTGGAAAATACCAAGCAGGGCCAGGATGATAACGCAGTCCCCGTGACCAGCAGCGGACTGGACCATGTTGTGCAGAGGGACATCGTGGAGAGGGTGAGAGAGACGGCCGCGGCGTTTGATGTAAGAACGGCGTCGGACTGGGTCATGGGCTATACACTGGACGAGTTTGTGAAGAATGAACGTCGGTATATTCTGGATAGACCATATGTGTAACTGTAATCATGGCAAGTTACAAAGGCAGGACAGCTACGGTCCTCCCAAGTCGAGCTTTGTCTCCTTTGAATTCTGCACCTTACCAATGTTTTCTTCTTTTCTTTCCGGTGTCATTTTTTTCACTTCCATGCCAGTATACTCGCCTTTTTCTACCACATTCGGAAGCTCGCAGTAGCCCCAACGCCCCAATAACGATAGGAGTTGTTGTAAATAAAAGTAGTTGAATTTCTGTCACTGCATTATTCAGCACAAAGCCACGAGTGCCCACCCTGCGCACCTGCATTGACCAATAGTTGCGCCATCATCATGCCCTGGGGAGGAAAACAATCCAGAGATGAACATTGAGAAGAACAAAACGAAAGGAGAGTTGGTACACGATAAATTTGAAGAGAAAGAAAAGAAACCAGAGCCAGACGAATCGAAAAAGACCGTGTCGCATTATTCCCCCTCCCCTTTCGTCCCAGATACCCTTTCTCTCTTTCTGACTGTGTGCCCATCTCGTCTTCCATGAGCAAAACCTTCAGTGGTCCGTTGCTGGCGTTCCGGTTAGGCAAAGGCGCCGTATACGGTCGACTAAAGCAGTATTCGATAGGTTCTGATATCGGAGCACTGAGCTGCGGAGTCGAGTAGTCTGCCGCTTTTTCATCCTGAATTTGGAAATGGTCGGCCGGCAGGCATGCTCAAGGGCGCAGATACTGGTCCGCGGGGGTGATTCGTTGGAGATGAGGACATGTTTGATCGGAGAGGCGGTAGTGCATGACCTCGATCTTGGACATGTGAGTGTGGAGAGTATAATCCAGCATTTCGACACGAGTCTCTGAATCCAGAATTCATGACCCGCAGGCCTGACACAGTGGCATGCGGACTTCTGACATTACTTTGGTCTGGTTCTTCCATCGTCCTGGTGTTGTTCGAACTCTTTCCCGCCATTTGCGCCTTACCTGTCTCCCAGACGCATCAGTATCATCTAGCAGAACGAGAAACAGGCCCGAGTAGTGTGCATGAGCAAAAATCCTCTAGTTACCTTGGTATGTCTGGGGCTCCATGCCACTGAAGACGCTTGGCGCTGATGATCCGAAATGACTACTGGCATAACCCAATTGACGATCTGATGAACTTGATCCAGGAGTGTCTCCCTGGTAGACGCCAAGAGGGTGTGTAGTGCATCCGGGGCACTTCTCGGATTCCAGTCCCGGCCATGCATAGCTTGACTATCCCTCAAGCCTGTTCTGTTGGATTGTGCTGACCTATCCATGCTGCTGCTCCCGGGATTCCAATAAGGACCGGAACTGCGGAATCCAAGACCCGAAGGGCCCGAAGGGGATGGCGAAGAGCCGCCAGTGGCGAGTCGATCCTGGGATATTGGACTGGCTGATGGTGCCATGTCCGAACCACCCATCGGCCCCAACTGGCCCAGTTCGATGCCCCCAAACGACGGTGTCAGCCCCGTACGAGACAAATACGAGTCTCCTCCTCCCCGTCTCATATCCAGCATCAGCGGTCTCGCGCCGTGGTTACCGTAAGGGCTGCCCATTGACGACAAGTTGGACGGGGAGAGTATCGTCGTGACCCCATGTACGGCGCCATAGGGTGAGTGGAGGGCCTGTACGTTGTCGAAATCATCTGGAACTGCCCGCATTCTGATCATTCTATCACGGTCATCCACTGTGAGTCTCTTGATTTTTGCTCTCCTAAATTCAATTCGATCTGGATAAGTGTTGGATTCTCAAATGTTCACTTCAGTTCAACGTACCGATTCTGGAACCAGACTTGAACTTGTCGTGGACTCAGGCCCGGGATCTCGCGGGAAAGTCGTTCTCTGTGAGCTGCATCTGGATGTGGTTGCTTGGCAAACTCGCTCATCAAGAATCGAGTTTGTTGATGTGTAAGCCTGTTTTACATTAGCAACGTAAGTATAATCCTCTGGTCGATGCGGAGGCAATATTTCAAGTACCGGAATCGTTTCATTTTGCGACGGGCGGCCAGTCGTTCTTCGGCCACAGTTTGACCATGTGACTGCCAGTCCCCTTCGCCATCATCTCCGTCTCCATTCTCATCTTCTATCTCGTAGTCCACACCGTGGCTCAAACTTTGGTCCTGATCGTCTTTTTCGCATGGACTGAGCTCAGTTGCTGATGTTTGGACCGCCGAAGATCCGAAGTAGACACTGCCGGATTCTGATGATTTTGGAAAGGACAATTGCTCCGTCCTTGAACTCAGATCTTGCCTGTGAAGTTGCTCTTTGGGAGCAGCGCTTGATGCGCTGAATATTGATGGCGAATCTTTGTTGCGCCGAGGGCTGCAATCCATCATGATGATATTAGAGGTCGCATCTTGGTGAGAGCCCTTGGATTTGAGAGCCCTTGGATTGAAAAGTCTGCTCTGGGGGCGTGAGGACCTGTTTCCGGCGGCGTCAAACCAGCATCTCTATGCTCGCCATGGTCTCTCGTGTCCGTAAAAGAGCGCGAGTAGGTGTCAATCTCGGTGGAGGAAAGGTAAGAATACCGTGCTTGCCAATCTGGCTCCACTGGTGGCGGCGGTAGGGTCTGTTTGTCCGACATGCGTGAGCTTGACGGACGGAGTGGTGGCCGGCTGTGGTTATGAAAGGCCGCCCAGTGGCTGTGATCTGTAGTGTCACAGAGCCTCGTAATAAGCATTGAGAGGATGACGTGAGGGTCTTGAGGGTCTTTGATTTTCAAAGGGGCAGATCCAAGGATGGGGATCAGGTACCGGTCTTCGCACGCGGCTGAGCCCCTGTGGGTGAAACCTTTTATTCGGTTATCACGAACCACCCGTTGGAACAAGAGAGGAGCAAATCCACAGCTTGTAGAATAGGCGGTAACAGATTGATGACGGTTCAGAATGCTTTGTAATGACTGACTCATGGATAAGATTTGTCCTTCTGTTGGGGATCTGTGAATACGCAGATAGTCCGATTCGGTCCAGGAAACTGTGTCAAATTACCGCTGAGGTAAGGAGGTACAAGTGATATAAATATCAATCGTACAACAGCGGGAAGGTGACAATGACTGTATTCCAAATTTGAGGCAACGTTGACAGTTTGACGACAGTATAGCTGGCCTTGGGAAGATGTTTCTGTGTGGTGGTTTTGATGATCAGCATTACTGAGGTAGCAGAACATGGGCTTGGCTCCGGAAGTAAAGTAATACTATACCATGATACCATGAAGGAAGACTAATCCGTAGTGTAAGCTTGATCATGTGTGAGGACCAAAGACCAGACAGATCAGGGCCATAGTTGCCGGTACAGAACGGAGTTCGGCCGCCAATAGATGCGGTAAATCAGGCGTGTTGCAAAACACGGAGGAGCTGGGCAATGCACGCTGTATGAATTGGCTGATTGAGTATCTTCTCGCCCAAGCTAGGCCTCAGACCTCGGTCCCGGGTCCAGGAAATCTAGGTCGCCGAGTCAGTATCAATCGCAACAAGAGCTGGAACTGGGCCCTGGTTTGCCTCCCAAACAAGTGCTCTCTGTACTCCGTACGGCTCGCACTTGGCCCAGTTCGTGATGCCCCAAGTTGGCACGCCCGCCAGTCTTTGATACTTATCAGTTACAAGCTTGAGGATAGCGTTCCCAGACTGGCGCCAGCAGCGGTCCATTTACATGACCTTCTAGGGCGTGCCCGTGCTTTGCTTCGGCTAGATGCAGCGCCGCCAACCTTGATAACAGATTCAAAGTTGGCTGTCGTGCAAGCAAGCGATATCCAAGCCAAGCGACAGGGACAGCAACGGGATCGGACTATACCCGCCGTCTAATTTCAGACGGGGAGGGGCCCAGTTCCGAAGGCACCAGTCAAGAACCAATGGGGACCAATGAGGACCAAGGCGGGCCAGGGTCAACGGGGTGATGAAACCTCACGTTCATCATGTCTTCTCCGAGGGGCTGTTTATCCCAAGGACCGCCTGCGTTGCAGCACATTCTGTGTCCGCACGAGCCAGCCCAGGCCAATGCCCACGAGAACAAAGACCAACAAACCAACCACATACAGAGTAAGGCTCGCAATGCGGGTTGGGGATCGCTGGAGGAGCAAGTAAGTACCCATGTGTTACAAGACTACTGAATGGTATTGCAAGTTTCCGTATCGAATTGCGACCTCTCGTGTAACTCATCTTCAGCTCCTTGGCCAAATAAATGAAGAAGAGAAAGAAGAAGACGAAGACGAAGACGAAGAAACGCGGGCCGACCTAATGCATCCATTCTCAGGCCCAAGCCGAAAATTGAGATGTAGACGGGGGAAGTGGATGTAAATACCATTATTAGGGATTAGACGAACCTGTGCGTCCAGTGTCCACATACATGCCCACCACCCACCATGCTAGTTTCCGTGGATTCGATGTCGAAGGCACCATCCATGGCATGGGCAAGGGGAAACGTAGCTTTGACCCGTTCTGCTTTTGCCTGGAGAAGAACAGGTGGACGCCATAACAAAAGGTACTGCCGTATTCAGTGAAAGCGCAGAGCTCGCCTGGTTGGCAGCACAGTGATGAAATATTGTTGGTCATCATGGCACCCATCCAGTGAATTTGAGGTGGACTTGCTTTTGATGACGAAGGTTGCCTTCAAGCCAACTAGATTCCCCAGCACTTTTGGCGGCCTGTGAGCTCACCGATCATCTTTGAAAATGGCCAGGTTGGACACAAAATGTTCCGTTGCGCGTTGGTAGACGTGGTGTTTCGGGGTGTTTCGGCGAGCAAATCTCAAATGCCTCCGGGACGCATCCAACATCGGTTTGCACTGACACCTCTGAGAAATCCGCAATGCCTCGTGCCCACTAACAAGTCCTTCACCATCACAAGCCTTTGTCATGACATTCTCATGGGCAGCCAGCCTGGTCTGGCTTCATCGGGGGCCGCCGAGAATATTGCCGGGGTGGCCACCTGCCGGTTTTGCAAAAGTCGGGAATAATCAATGTGACTTGTCCGAGATTGTCCATTTGTGCCTGTGCCTGTGCCTGTGCCTGTGCCTGTGCCTGTGCCTGTGCTTGTCCCTGTCCCTGTCCCTGTGTAGCACAACTCATCGCATGTAGGTATGCCTGCTGTCTGGCATCGCCGGGCACCGGTTGGACTGATGCCAGTATAGTCAGTGCACGCGGCAAGGGGAGCAGAGCAAGACAAGACCCTCTTGCCTCCTAGGCAGACCTAATGATATCTGACGAACCCGATCTTTGTTTGTTTGGGTCACTGCTCCAAAAAGGCGTATGCGTGTTGATCAGAGCCAAGGGACGAGACGTGACTCGAGCTCAGCGCACTTTGATGTCTGTCGGAACCAGCTGTTGTCCTACGTCCAGAGATGGAGATGAGAAATCATCGGCACATCTCCCTTCCAAAAATCCCCATCATCAATGGTCAGCGGCTGCTCTGGGTGCAAGCGGTCCGTGATGCGTACTCAAGCACCTTTCGGTGAAACCGGTGGTCACAGTAGGCGCGTGCCTCTTGCCACTGAAAGCTCTCGCTGGATCCCCATCTGCAAAGGCAATATCGAATACGATGTGCATCATTATGGCGTACCGGACGATACCCGATATCGTGGCGAGATGCAAAAATGTTCCAAATTGGTGGCGTGAATCCCGGTGAATAGTTGGAGCAAGGCTTTCGGTCTGCCGAGAATCCAACCAGGGAAAAAGCCGCCCCGAAGCACCCCTGCTCCTGCCCTGACCAGGTTCCCAAGCAATCCCACCAAGCAAAGCATCGGTGGGGCAATCGAGAAATCCAGTCCCCCCTCTCCCGCTACCGAAGGGGTAATCGGTTTCCCTCCCTTAAAGAAAGACAAGTCACAATAGCATGCAATCATACGAATGATAGTTGGCTGTTATTGCTGTGTGCGTACGGAGTAATCCGTGCAGCAGTACACTCTCCAAGCCTCGGCGAAGGACCAAGTCCGTTCAGGGGTTCGAGAGCTCAGTCCAGAGTAGTCAGTATTATCACAAGATGTCTTGAGTATTTTCCCCAACTCTTCCATGTTTAGCCAAGCATGGATCATTCCGTCCTGGCGGTTGGGTTTATCACAATCTCACATGTCCTTCCACTGCCCACCAACCTCAATAATCATAGAAACCTTTGCCGCTCTTCTTGCCAAGCCAACCGGCATCTACCATTTTACCAAGCAAGACACTGGGGCGGTACTTTGAGTCTCCAGTCTCCTGGTACAACACCTTCATAATGGACAAGCATGTGTCTAAGCCGATGAAGTCTGCAAGTTGGAGGGGACCCATGGGGACGTTTGTTCCATTCCTCATGATAGCATCGATCGAGTCGCGATCGCCCACACCAGTCTCGAGACAAATTACGGCCTCATTAATATACGGCATCAAAATGCGGTTGGCCAGGAACCCGGGCGTATCCGCCGAAACCGAGGTTATTTTCCCCAGCCTCTTGCAAAATTCGACTGCCGTGTCAAGTGTCTCCTTGCTAGTCTGCAGGCCACTGATGATCTCGACACCCTTTTGGACGGGGACGGGGTTCATGAAGTGGGTTGAGACGACTCGGGACGAGGCAGAGGTGTCGGTAGGGTCGCTTGTTGTGGCGGCGGCAATTTTAGTGATGGAGATGGACGACGTATTGGTCGCGAGGATGGCATGCTTCGGGCAGATCTTTGCGAGGTTACCAAATATGTCGTACTTTAGCTTGGGCATCTCGGGCACGGCTTCAATAACGAAATCAACGGATGACAAGTCCTCCAATTTCGTGCTTGGTTTCAACAGTGCTCGTGCCTGGTCGGCCTGATCCTGGGTAATGCGCGACTTGGCCACGTCTTTTGCAAGCAGTTTATCTGTCCAAGAAGAGAAGGTTGCGTCTTAGCAAAACCACGGTCCAAAAAGAACAACAAGCATCGTAAGAGAGAGAATAATCTCCACTCTGACGGGCAAGTAAAACAGCATGTGACGCTAAAGGGTGTCGTTTACCTGCAAATGCGAGTCCCTTGCTCAATGCCTTGTCGGAGGTGTCGATGATTGTGACAGGTACTTGGGCCTTTTGAGCGGCTACCAATGCAATACCTAGGCCCTACATTTGGGTATAATGTTCCCATCAGTCCGCTGTTTCAACGATTCATGGACATGAAATCCATGGTTCCACCGGCCCGGAACCAGATCACATGCCGGGTATGTTTCTTTTTTTTCGTTTCCTCCGTTCTCTCCTCGTCTCTTTTCTGGTGATTGGGGAGAAAACTCGTACCATCTGTCCAGCGCCAACGACACCCAGAGATTTGACATCCGCGGCATTGCGGCGCGCCGTGCCGCTGAAAGAGCGAATTTTTTGGCATGCTCCAAGCCCTCGCAAGCGTAGAAGCGGACTGGCCATAGTGATTTATGTGTGACAGCAATGTTTATGACTTCGAAGCGACGTATGGAAAGAAATCCGGAGGAAAAGAGGGTGTTGGAAATGATGAAGTCGGTCATTCGGGTAACCTCGGCTTTTGTGGGGTGGACTTCGGGCTCGATCCTTTACGCGGTGTGGTTCCGCTCCAGACGCGTCGGAGCGCGTAAATTGTAGACCAGCGCAGGACAAGGCCACGCTTGGTACTCCGTAGCCAGTCGAATTATCCCAGCGTTTGGAGATCTGGAAACAGGTATCAGAAGACAACAAATGCACTACGGCACTCGTTTACACTCGCTGTGAAGAGGTTCCCCGCGGAATCTTTCGGAATCTGTCGAAATCCCAGCATGGAGCTGGCAGATGGCGCAGGGGACATTGTGCATCCCGAAGTTCGAGCACATATCAGCAGTCTTGTGTCTGCGGTAAGCCAACGTGACCTTTTCGATAATTTCTCAACGAGGGAGAAGCTCACTTTGCGAAATCCTGTCTAGCTCGGTGGCATAGCTTTAGATGACGATGGTCAGTATCAACTCGGTGACGATGCGCTCGAAGTGTTGCGCGATCTGAAGCGCTGGATTCGCTTCTATGACGAGAAAACGAATCGCATGGATGTAGCACGATGTATCCACGAGGCAAACCTGATCGAGGGCGATTTGTTGCCGATCCTCAAGGCATGGCCGGAGAACGCCATGGACAACAAGTTTCGATCACGCATTGCGTTGGCTTGCTTCGAATTGATGGTTCCGCTCACTTGGCCAATGGAGAGGGATAAGGAGAGAATGACGGTGAACCACCACAGACATCTCCCAGTTCTCGAGCTGGCACAAGTGCAGTACAAGAGAGCAATCATCAACTTTGACGGCGCTCGTATCCTGCATGCCGCAGTCAGAGCAGCACTGCCAGCCATGGCATTGCCCATAGGCGACAGGACCGCGCGAGACCAAGGCATCATCAAGCTTGTTTTGTTTTTTCTTCGAAACATGGCGTCGATTGCACCACCTCCAGACGGCAGATACGACGGCGATGAATCTCAAATTTCCCGCTCGGCTACAATCGATGCCTTTTCGTATCAAGACATCTTCCACGTTCTCCTCACACTGGCATCGAACATGGGCGAGGACTTTAGAACGGAGGACACAACCGTCATGGAAATCATCTACCATCTTGTCAAGCAGGTAGAGATCGATAAGCTGTTCATGGACGAGAGACAACTGAACCAGGCCAAGGCCAGCGAGTTGTCGGCGATGATGAATAAGGAGGCAGTCATGCTGCAGTCGCACAATCGCAAGGGTCCGACCAGACATAATCGATTTGGCACCATGATTTGGGTGAAACGAGACGATGGGAAAATGACTTCTCTATCAGGACAGGATGCACTTGCAGATTCTGCAACCCGAAATAAAAAAATGGACGACAACAAGACTTTCAAGCCGCCCCGAAGGGCTCGGAAGGACAACAAAGACGAGCGAGATCTCGGCCCTCGCGTCAAACTCAATGCCCGCGCGAATGATCAGTTGCGGAATTTTGTTGAGGAGTTTATTGATTCTGGTTTCAACCCTCTTTTCCTTCATATTCGCAAGACAATTGATCGAGAGGCACCACACCTGCTTACCCATCACAGACGGCAATACTTCTACCTAGTGGCTTGGTTCCTCGAAGCAGAACGTGTCGGGCGCAGCGTCAAGAAGTCTAACAGTCAGGACGTCGATGTCAACGATGTCAACAGATTTCACCTTGTTGCGGGAGTGTTGAACCAGGAGATGTTTATCACGTTGAACCGCGCGCTACACGAGTCATTCGATATGAAGGATTGGACTGAGCTAACGGCTGTTATGCGCTGCTTCACGCAGATTCTCTTGACCGTTCAGGAAATGACGGAGTTGGGCAATGAGGACGATCAGGAAATTGCTGAAAATGTCCTGAGCCGACTCTTCTATGAAGAGGCTACACACGATGCCATCGCGAACATCATTCGGACATACAAGGATCAAGGGTTCGATTACCTAGATGCTGCCACGGAGCTTGTGCATCACTTTCTTCGCATTCTGGAGGCTTACTCGAAGCAAAACGTGGATATGCAAGTGCGTTCAAAAAGACGAACCAGGCGGAAGAAGAAGCAGGCCACCAAAGAAGGGGATGGTGGTGAGGATGCAGATGAAGACTTGGATGACTCGGCCGACGACGAAGAAGCCGCAGAGCGGACCTCAAAAGAGCGCAAATTTGACTTTCACAAATTCGGCTCTCGATTCACGCCACAAGGCGTTGTAGACACTTTCACGACCTTTACAAAGTACTATCGCGACCTGACCGATGCACAACTGAAACGAGCGCACCGTTACTTTTATCGTGTCGCATTCAAGCAGGACATGAGCGTCATGCTATTCCGCGTTGACATTATCAAATTGTTTTATACCATGATCAAAGGCCCCAACCAACTGGACAGTTCGGCCAGTCTGTACAGGGAATGGGAGGAACTGGTCAAGCAGATTTTGCGGAAATGCACCAAGAAGATTCAAGAACGACCGGAGCTCCTGGTCGAGCTGCTATTTAGCAAGATGCAGGGCACCGCATTCTTCTTGGAGCATGGGTACGAAAAACAGACGGCAAGCAAGGGCCAGCCTAAACCAGGAGCCGAGCTGGTGTTCAAGTATACCGAAGAGCGCGACCAGCAGATTGCCATTGTCGTGGGTGCTCTGCTGGACAAGAACGGTGCTGAGCACATCGATTGGGTGAGGCAGAGGCTGTGCGAAGCCGAGACTGAGCGCCGTGCATGGACCGCAGCAGAGGAGGCCAAGCGTGACGCCGAGGCGGGTTTTGGAGACGACGAGGCTGCCGTGGATGCAGAAGCCAAGATGCCTCCCGTATTCAGTAAGACTGACATGCGCACTCACGAGACCAACTGTACCAGATAAGAACCATGCTGACCAGTCGAACGCAGGTGTGCGACGTGACAACTCTGAGCGGCGCACCGCCGTATTCAAGAACTCGTACCTGCGTCTGTTGATGAAGTTATCTGGGATGCGCCTCATGGGCCCCGGTTCTGAGGAAACTCCCGAGAGCATGTGGATCATCGCCGAAGACGTGTCGGCGGACCATCTCAAGGACACGATTCACTTCATCAACCAAGCAGAATTCAGCCCGCCGACATTCGAGGATGGCGTCCTGGCAGAAAACCAGCTTAAACGCAAGACGGCGCCTCGAAAGAAGGCAGCTTTTGACGACGATGACGATGAAGGAGGAGCCGGGGCCGATGACGAAGGCTTCCTCGACGACGAGATGCTGTTCCCCGCAGGCGGACCAACCGCGCGCAAGGTGATCGACGACAAGAAGAAGGCCAAGAAACCACGCAACAGACGCAGGGGCGGCGACGACGCGGAAGAGCCAGACGACGCGGAGCTAGAAGAAAAGGCCAGAAGACGACGCGAAAAGGATGTGGAAAAGGCACGCCGCGTCAAGTCAGCACTGTACGTGCGCGACGGAGACGACGAGTTCGACTCGGAAGAGGACGAGGCCTTCTTTGCTCGCGAGCGCGAAATCGCAGCCCGCGCAAAGCTGGCTGCGACAAGGTCTGCCGCGGATCCCTACGTGGCGCCCAAGAAGAGAAAGTCGACCGTTCTATCGGACGGCAGCGAAGATGACGAGCAAGACGCCGACAGTGCGGGTCCAGCAAGGAAGATGCTTGGCAGCCAGGAGGATGTGGAGGAGGATGATGATGATGAAACGGACGACACGCCAGTGGACACGAGCGACGGGGAGGCCCGAAAAAGGAGGAAGACCAGCGGAGGGGAAGAGCGAGACGGCGCGGATGCAGACTTGGACATGAGCAGTGCGTCCAAGATTGACGAGCCGCAAGGGGGAGAAGAAAGGGAAGACGACACGGCTGTCGTGACGAGACGGCCTCGAGTACGAGGCGGTTTTGTCATGGACAGTGATGATGACGAGTAGATGTTCTGTGTCTACTGCGAATTGGTTTTCTATTTCTCATCTTGGACATACGGGAAGGGCATGATATCCGGCGTTTGCACACGGACATTGGACTGGGTTGGGTTATTTTTGGGGAGCGAGCATTCTAGGTATGAATGATGGCATCGTAATTTTACTCTTTACCAAATCAAGTCGAGTTCTGCGACGTATGAGCTAGTATCTAGAAGTACACCTGCTCGATATTGCGTGCACTTTGCGTATTCTATTAATTCCAGCATCTCCTCGTCGTGTTTCAGTCGTATTCTTATCGTCATGCAAAGCGTTTGTACATTTTAGGGAGAATTTGCTGGAGCTCCGAAATGCAAAATGTGCCAAAGTGTAATAGAAGAAGAAATGAGAAGAAGAAAAAAATGCTGAAGAATTAAAAAAAATTGCATAAATACGTCCTTCATAAAAAGGGACAGACAGACAATGCGTGAGTCGGAAATGTCATCTTCATCTACGGGGACCCCTTTCTGGGTAAAGCTTCCAGTGCTCGCACGACCAGGCCTTCTGTCCACGCTCGTCCGCCTTGTATTAGCAGCGAGTGCTCTGGCCACTCTGCGCTCTGCCCAGCTCTGCCAAGTCCTCCCGACTCTTCCCGGGACCTCCGGGACTGGCAAAAATGCTGTGGCGACGGGAGGTGGTCTGCATGGGGGACTCTCTGCTCTGCGAGGGCACCCTCGACACGGCAGTCTCCTCATCTCCCTGCTGCCCCGGGGATTCCTGCCCCGGACACGCTCGGCGTCCCCACGAGCCCCCGATGCCTTCCATGGTGAATTCGGACGCAGTGGGCGCATCCAGCAGATCCAGCTCATCCTCGCTGAAAAGCTTGGGCAGCACGAGGGCACGCAGCGGGATCAAGAGGAAGATGAAGACGGGGAAGCCTACTGCCGCGACGGTCTGGGTAATGGCAAAGGTGGCCCCGAAACCAAGCAGTTCGATCACGACAAAGTACCAGATGGCTGAGCGACGCTTGATGCTCCGCAGGGGGAGCTGGGTGGCGTGAGGGACTTGTCTCTGGCCAGAAAGATGAGCTTGCTAGTTATGCCGTTGGCCTCGAGGGCCTGAACGCCCATGACGAAGAAGAGGCCGGCCAGGACGCCGTGCGGAATAAGATGGAGCACGACGAGGAGGGACCTGTCATGGTGCCGAGGGTGAGCAGACCCTGTGCGAGGTTGGACACGCGCTGCTCCACGACGTGGGTTGCCTCGTAGGTATAGTCGCCCTTGTCCTCGCCCTTTTCATCAAGCTGCTTGACGGGCTTCGTGACGCAGAGGGACTCGGTATGAAAGGGGGCCTGGGGGATCAGGCCGTTGGGAAAGGGGATGCCCAGGATGCCGGCGACACCGGTGGTGATGCCGAGGAGGAACATGTCCCAGTGGAAGCCGGCGGGCTTGCGGAGCGGGTACTCGCTGCCTTGAGCGATAAGCGACGAGACGTTGTGGTCGAACCAGAACAAGATGGTGAGCAGGATGGCGAAGGGCAGCGCGGTGAAGATGTCGCCGACGCCGAGGTCCCAGAAGCGGACGAGCCAAGGCCGGCCGCTCGTGGGCTCGAACGCGATGCCCGTGGGAAGCACCTCCAGCTCCACGTTGCGCATGCGCCCAATGTGCACGAAGCCCGTGAAGAAGATGAGCGTCAGGGGCGTGCCGTAGTCCTTGAGGAACACACGGGTGGGCTGTCTAAACAGGCCGCTTGTGCCGAGCTCGCCGCAAACATATGCGACCGTGAAGACGAGCAAAGCAGCCACGATGGACAGGTAGAAGGGCGAGCCGTCGCCCAGGCGATCAAGCACCTGGATGCCCTTCTGGAGGTAGATGAAGGCAACGTAGAAGCCGAAGATGTCGCAGGGAAACCGGGTGACCCAGCGGAGGGCATTGCAGGAATTTGTCACGGCGAGGATGACGTGCAGAATGAGGGACCATCTGCATGGGATTCGCCACGTTAGTTTGGGGAGGCTTTGGGGAGGACATGAAGAGTTCGAATGAGCATCACATACATGCCGATCCAGGCCATGAAGCCAATGTAATCAACGCCCGTATCTTTCATGATGTCGTACACAGTGCTGAGCAAGAGAGATGAAAGCAGTTAGTTGGCTGTACTTCCACACGCATGGGTTTCCCCGACAAGACAACCTGAGGTGTACGAACTAGTTGAACACAGTGATTGGTCCTGCAGGGCACGCGCATCAGCATAACTTCTTCCAGATGAGCCCACAAAGAGGCGCGAACGACGAACCTGTCACGCCAACAATAACAAGAGGCTGTGCCGCAAGGACAGCAAAGACAAGTGATCCCAGGACGGACGCCAACAGGACCTCGTTGACGCCGTAGTTGGAGCCCGTCTTGGAGAACATGTCGAGGGAGAAGGCGAGGGCGGGCAAGATGCTGCGATGTAGCAAGCTCGTCAGCCTCGGTTCGATTCGATTCATTTCGATTCCTCGAAGGGGGACAAGTCGGAAAACAATCCTACTTCGCAAAATACATGTACACCGTCGCAGGCACAACGCGATAATCCCGCGCATCCAGCCAATCGCTCCCATAGAACGGCACCCGTCTACGCACATCGTTGACCATGCCACGGAAGAGATGGACTCTCCACCACGGCTCTTTGCGCCGCGCAGCAACTTCAACGTCGTCGTCGGCATCGTGGGCGGTGGCGCCGGCAGCGACACGGCCGGTTCTGCACGCGGTACGAGGAGGCATGGTGTTTGAGCGCAGAGCAGAGGAGAGGGAATGACGAGCAACTAGATCTTCTTCTTTTACTTCTTGTATCTCCCTCCTCGTCGCGTCAACAAATGTATGTTATTGCCGCACCAAGTCCATCAAAAACATGGCTGCTGAGAGCAAAAACAAGAAGAAGCAAAAGGTTGATTGAGAAGAATAAGAAAAAAAGTCCAAAAAATAAAATCCCACATTGGCCGAATCTACTCCTTCCCGCTTTGTCTCTGGCCTAGAAACAAAATATCCACTTGGGTTCGTTAGTAGATAGAGAGAAGACCAAGATGTTGTTGCATTTTAGACTTTTAGTACGAGAAGCTGCAGCTGCAAACCGGCAGCATACTTTGCCAAGGGGAACTTTCTCGACCAATCACAGTGCGGCCAGTCGACGTCGACGTCCACGGCCACGGCCACTAGAAAGGAAGCGATGTTGATACACGCAGGCAAGCCACAAGTCGCAAGTCGCAAGTCGCAAGTCACGGCCCCGTTTAGTTTGGTTTGGTTTGCCTTGGTTTGGTAGTGGTGCATTTCGCCATATTTCTCGTCCGCTCGTCCACACCGAGACTTAATATTCTAGGCCCTAAAGTACATACATACAGTGGTTTACATGGGGATGCAGATACACAAAAAGAAAAGTGAGAAAAACAAGGTGAGAACGACTATCTTCATCCCATCCCACATGCGCCGTCCCATAGGGGAGCAATGATGCTGCTTGTTTACAGGTTGGGAAGGGGTGACACCTCATATGCCCTGCGTGTACGGAGTATACATGGAGTTGAGAGAGTAAAGCATGACTTGCAAAACGACAACACAACTTGATTCCAAGTGCAGCGGAGTCCCGGTACCTTGGGTCCTCGTCACATGCATCACAACTTTTCGCTGTCATGTTGAACCGGCCAATCTGCTGGCCGCAATCAAGTTCCGGACAGATCCAAATCCCCGCCTCGACCACAGCCGAAGCGGGCAACATTTTTAGCCTGTTCTTATTCAAAAATTGATTTTCGTTTGGTCGAGCAGGCAGAAATCGAAAACCAGCTTCCCCTTCCCCCACGCCTCATCTTGAGCTCTCGGGATGATGCTGGCTGAATGCTGGGGCGGGAGCAGGGGCTCATCCTTGGGCGTGTCTGTCTCAGCAGGGAACGGAGGTGGGGCGCTTGATTCTTTGCCGCCGCCAAAGTACTTCTCAAAGTCCTCATTGTTATCGTCAAATGGTCGTTTTCCCAGGATTCGGACCATGTCATCTCGGACCAGTACCTCCTTCTTCAGCAGCTCCTCTGCGATCAGGCCGACTTCCCTCTTCTTCTCTAGCAGCAGGTCCTTGCATCGCTGGTAAGCCTCATCAACAATTCTGTGAACCTCTTGGTCAATCTGTTGGGCCGTCGACTCGGCGAATGGCTTCTGCATTCGGTTTGGGTCGCTTTCGAAAAAAACAGGTCCGACTTTGTCAGACATGCCCCACTGCGTAACCATGTTGCGCGCCATGCCGGACACCTTCTTGAAGTCGTCACTGGCTCCTGTAGTGACTGTAGGGAAGTGCAGTTCCTCCGATACACGGCCGCCCATCGTCATGGCCATGCGATCCATCAGCTGGTTCGTGTTCATCAGGTACGCATCTTGCGGCAGATATTGGGCATAACCAAGGGCTCCTTGTCCACGAGGGATAATAGACACCTTCAAGAGAGGGTCAGCGTGGCGAAGGAACCAGCCGCAGATGGCGTGGCCTGCCTCGTGATATGCCACAGTCTTCTTCTCCTCTGGTCTGAGCACAAGAGACTTGCGTTCCAGACCGCCGATGACTCGCTCGATAGCCCGCTCAAAGTGCTCCATCTTGACTTCTTCGGCATTTCCTCGGGCAGCTACAAATTGCATTGGTTAGAATTGCGCCTGGGAGGGAAAAAGTAAAAACAAAAGTCGTAGATACGTACCGATCAGAGCCGCCTCGTTGACAACATTGGAAATATCAGCACCAGAGAAGCCAGGCGTCAACGTAGCCAGGCGACCGACTAGGAAGTCTTGGTCTTCATTGGTGACAATCTTCTTAAGGTACACCTTGAAAATCTCCTTTCGGCCGTTCATAGTGGGTCGGTCGATGAAGATGTGTCTATCGAAACGACCTGGTCGCATGAGAGCCTTGTCCAGGATGTCTGCGCGGTTGGTACCAGCCAAGACGACAACTTGCTCACGAGTGTTGAACCCATCCATTTCCGTCAGGATTTGGTTGAGCGTGGCCTCTCGCTCGTCGTTGCCACCAAATCCTCGCCCGCTCTCTTGACGAGCTCGACCAATGGCATCGATTTCGTCAATAAAGATGATGCAAGGAGCATTCTTGCGTCCCTCTGCAAAAAGATCTCGAACTCTTGACGGACCAACACCGACAAACATTTCCACAAATTCAGAACCGCTCACGCTGAAAAAGGGAACGCCAGACTCGCCAGCAGTGGCCTTCGCGAGAAGCGTCTTACCAGTACCCGGAGGGCCGGCGAGAATAGCGCCGCGGGGATCTTGGCTCCCAGCTTCTCGAATTTCTCAGGCTGTTTGAGGAAACTGACGAATTCCATGATTTCCGTCTTGGCTTCCTCCAGGCCAGCCACGTCAGCAAACTTGACCTTGACAGAGTTCTCGGCATTGAACTTCTTAGCCTTGCTCTTGCCAAAGTTGAACATGCCGCCGCCTCCGGCTCGACCACCCATAGATCGCTGAGTCCAGAGAATGAGGCCGATGAAAAGGAGGGTTGGACCAAAAGCCAAGACAAGGTTGCCGATTGTGCTGCCACCAGCTTCGTAGCTGACAGGTATTCTCTCCGAAGCGGGAATTCCGAGTTGGTCTTGGGCTTCTTCGAGCTTCTTCTCAAATGATTCTACTGAGCCGATGGTGAAAACATACGTCCTCTTGCCATTAGAGCCAGCGTCGCCTTGGATGGCGTCTGGGTGCAGCTCAACACGAACCTGTGAGCCATTAACCACCACCATTTTCTGCACAAGACCCTTGTCTAAGAAGGCCCTCCGCATCTCTTGCCATGTAATTTCCTTCTCTGAAAATGGCTTGCTGAGAGAGTCCACAGCCCATAGAGTGATTCCGAGTACCAGACCAGTTTGCAAAGCGTCCATCCAGCCGTTACGCTCGGGCTTCTTGGGTTGTCCGGGTCCTTGTTGATTAGATCCGCTGTCGTCGGTTCTCTTGTCGCGAGATTCAAATTCAGGTTCACTCTTGCCGGTTTTGCCAGTCTCGTTTTGTGTTTCATTCGGCGTTTGGTTTTTGTTGAACATTCCGTTGCCTTTTCGTTGCTCTTCGATCTCCCATTCTGCCAGTCTTTCTGCCATCATAAACACACAACGCATTAATCGACCCTTGTCTAGGATCGACAAGTTCCCGGGGCCTTCGCGCATCTTCTGTAGCAGTTCCCGTACTTCAGCAGGCGCGCCTGTCTGCTGAAGCCCTCTAAGAATATCCGTGAGTGTGGCTCTTTGTGCTTCTGGTAGCACTTTTTGAAATGCCTCCAACTGAGCAATCTCTTCTTTCGATAACCGAATCCATCCTTCTGGCAACGGCGCGACCTTCAGGAAACCAGTATCATTCTCTTCTGCGTCCTTCTTCTTGGAGTCATTCTGGCTGCTCGGTGTGTCGGATTTGTTGTCTTTGTTCGCCTTCGGGTCCTCCTCGGGTTGTGGCGACTTTTGCGAGGAATAGTACCTCGCGCTGATGCCATAGGGAGCCGGCAGTGTCTGCGAAGGGAACGATCGTGACGCGGCTGTGAGCCGCAGGCTTCGCTGGACCCTTGGCTGTTTTGAAAGTCTAGCTAAGCGTGTGAGCTGGCTCGACTGTCGGAGATATCTTGACATGGTGGGCATATCGAAGCTGTCGCAGACTACAGAACCACCGCAATTGGTGTCTTTGAAAGGAGACCGACCACCCTATCTCATGAGCAGCGTAGACCGGTTCTCTACGGCTCAAAGATGGCAATTTCGAGGAATCGGCATCCAACAGTAGCGTGTGCCCAAGAGAAATCAATGCTACGCAGAAAAAGGTTCGTTGCTGCTCTCAAGTATTGAGCTTTTGGATGATGAGTCCACTTGCTTGCAAGCTGGAAATTCATGGGCGTCACGTGGTGCTAATGCCGGGGTTGTGGGCCCATAGGGTAGGCATCCGGGAATGACGACCACGACTATTTATCATGACTTGCACAAGAACAAATGAATATTTAGTGGCTGGCAGAATATGTATGAACTGACTAATCATCGATTTGACTAGGAATTCGGGTTCTCAACGGTGCATTGGCGCCCAGCCAGTCGGTCGGTTAGTCATTTCGGGATGTCAAAAGGGTCTCTGCCGATAAATTCCGTTAATTTCTCGTGTATTCACTCAGCCATGTAAAGCTAATAACTCATGTGAGCACTGTGCTTGCTCGCACAGAGTTGTCTTATCAAAGGTTTATTGATCCCAGCGATTTCGCATGAATATTGATCTCATCCGACCACCACCTTTAACCGAAACCGTCTGATTCTGTTCCCCGCCCAAGATGGTAAGCTCGGTGTCTTGGCCGGCGTCTGCCTCGACATCCGGCCAGTCTCTCCAAACCTCAACCTCCGTCATGGCTGCAATCTCGTGTCGAAACAATCCAGAAAGCACACGACATATCTGGTCCTCATCTCCCATTTCGAACAGAGCGACACTCGGTTTCAGTGTCATGGAAATGGTTAAAAGTCGCAGGTAGAAAACATCTTCAGGCTGCCATCCCATGGGCCGTTCGATAGTCGCGTCTGGCACCAGAGCTAAACGTGGTTCGTATTTGCGAACAGAATATCCTAATTGTCCGCAACCAGAGTCCCAAACTCTATGAGATATGTAGGGTGGATTCGAGATCAGAACATCACATTTGTTTTCTGAAAGACGCTCAACATCGTCGTCGCTAAAAATATCCCCTTTCGTGATCTCAAGTGCTTGCCCCTGCCGAGATGGAGCCATTCTACCCAAGTTGATGTTATATTCGATGTTACGCTGGGCCAAGTCCACTGCGGCCGGCGCAATGTCAACTCCACGAACTGTTAAACGTTGAAATGAATGCTGTAGTAGCGCGAAAGCAAGCAACGGTATGCATCCAGTCCCTGTACAGAAATCAATGATGGTGATTTTGCCGTTGTTCTCCATTGCCCCTTTGTTCGACTCGATCAAGTTCACGAGGTGGAGAGTGTAAGCCTCGGTCTCGGATCGGGGGATAAGTACGCCTGGCGTGCATTTGATATCTAAAGGGCCAAAGGGCTGCGATCCAAGAATGTACTGCAACGGGACGCCGCGACCTCTTCTCCGACACAGCCTCTCTAGCAATTTGTGTTGCGCATCAATATGGCCTGGCGGTGTTGTCTCCCTCGCATACTCAGTCAACCATCTCAGCTCGTTTTTCGCCGATCGCAGGTCACGACATGCAGGAACAAGAGCCGCGAGATTGGGGCATTGACGTTTAGCTTGCCTGAGAAGGCTTGGAGGAGTCGCGGCATTGACTAAGATGTTGTTTGTCTTTACATGGTCTTCATTGTGTGTCTCGGCGAATTGCGAGTTGTGCCTCAAGGTTTGGTTTGTTGTTAGAACGGTGGAGCACTTGAGCTGAACCTTGAAGCTTATTTGTTGGGCGGTTTACCCGAACTAAAACCCTTTGCGCCTCCGACATGCCGGCGAACCTTGAATTGTCACAAGGTCGCCGCATTTTCGGATTCACTCATTCGTTCAATCCATTGCTGTTTGTTGTTCATTTTTGCGCGTCAGATTCTCTTTTCTTGGATAAGAATATTTCAATATCGACTTAATACTGATTTAAAGAGGAAACTTCATTCCGTCACCATTCGTCACCGAGAACGACGCACCACAAGTAGCCTTGAAGACCGCTTAATTGCTTATTCTTCAGCAGCAGCTGAACGGGCAGGAATCGGTGTTTAAAAAATGAACGCGCCAGATCGGTAAGTGAAAAGAGGAGTTTGACAGCGAGGGCGTCTGTTTGACCGGAAAGCGGCCCCTTTCACAGCAGCCAGTCATGGTTAAGGCAAAGATGAGGCAGAGATCAACATCAACATCGATGTCAAAGTCGCCGATTACTCAACCTCAAGGGAACCATAGAGTCCTTCGGGGAAACCGCGCATCAGAGACTGGAACATCTATTGGCTGAGGCCTTGGACCCTGACACTGGCAGGTGGTAACCAGTTGGCGACGCTGCCGCCAGCTGGTGGGCTTCAATTTCGGACCCCCAAAGTTGACCTGCGTGGCAATGCGGTAGCAATCTGGCTAATCCCAATTCCATCATCGTATCTCTTGTCCAAATTTCATTCGCCATGACTGGTTGCAATCCGAAGCATTTCAATGTTCAAGATAGCCCGTTACGTTAACTTTGTCTGGATGGGCTCGCCTTGACACCAACTGACAGCCGTCCAGTTTCGAGCTCTTCTTGCTGAGCGAGGGCGAAAAGAAGATTGAAGAAAAGGTGTACTCTGGTAAGACTATAATGTAACCATCACACAAATTGCAGTCAATCACTTTATAACACAATGCCAGGCATGTCGAACACCTCAGATTTCGTATTGAACAAGGAAGACCACACGCTGGGCAATCTCTTGGCCGAACATCTCAAAGCTCACCCCAACGTCTACATGGCGGGTTACAAGCGTATGTCTCCTAGCTGAGGGTCAAGTGCTTTCTTCCAAGCTAACATCGTGTAGTTGGCCACCCCAACGTGCCCCAGCTATTCATCCGATTGCAAACAGATGGGACCAAGACTCCTCGCGATGTCTTCACATCTGTGTGTGAGAAGCTCATCAACCAGCTAGAGTCGCTTCATCAGGAGTTCACCCGGGAATGGGAGCTGCGGCGTATTACCAACACCGGAGAACAAGGAAACATGCAGGGCAATGGTTTCTAAGATATGGATAGATTGTACGCATGACTCTAGAGGGTACCGGCGTTATTCGATTTGGGCAGTATGATAGCATTTTTCTTTCAAGAACAACAAGGTAATCCTATCAATGTTCTCGCATTCTATGTAGGTATTATTACATTCATTGAAAATGTCTCTTAGTAGCAACAAAGAGAGAAGAGCTTAAATTTCTCCCTCTGAGGCATCGTAGTTTAGAATCGTGCTGGATTGTGTTGTGTTGCGCGTTCTGTCGATCAAGGGCTTACAAATTGCTATTTCAGCATCAAACATGAAGTTTGGGTTGTTGCCCTGACGACCCTCGCAATACTGACAGGCTCTAACATGTCATGATCATGGATTTACCAATCCAAGGCGGCAGTATTGTCATTGAAGCATCTTTCTTCAAACTGGTCCTTCGCCTCCAGGAATCAACTGTCATATTACATTAGTGCCCCAAGTTCCATTTCATCCATTGAAAAACTCTTACCATGCAAATGTTGTTGCCATTGAGTAGAATCTTGGGCAGTTTGGTGTGGTTTCCCGAATAATCGCTACAGGAGCAGGTCAGTAAAAAGTCTCGTGCCGAGCACGACGCCTAATTCAAACATACAACTCTGTCACATTTTCCAGAACCATGTCTATCCGCATTATTAGCAAATGCGGTTACAATCATTCGGGACGGTTTGAGATCCCACTTACTGACGTAGTCGTCGAAGCCCACAAGAGTACCGCTAAATTCTGCGCGACGATTAGCTCTTGCGTCACTTTCATAGCTATTCAGTCACGACTCGAACCTTTGTCTCCTTTCATGATGACCCATATCCTTGAGCCGACACACTTGTCGATGAGTTCTGAGGGCGGGTCAGTATATGCAACGAGGTTTTTGAAGGGGCAATGGCGCTGACCGAGGGGCAGTAGTTGTGACGCCATTGCGAATCTATGTAGTCAATAGCACGCTGAGAAGTCGAGAGCTGTTGAACGAGGAATGAAGAGGTGGAAGATAAGATGGATTACTTTCGCCGGCCGTATCCAGTTGTTGGAGGCTATCTTCCTTGTGCGGGAAAGGTGGCTTACGTAAGCACACATGCCCCACGAAAGGCTTCAGCGGCCACAGATGCCTGAACCAGCCCCGACCTCGCGTAAACAAACCACCGCTTCCTTGGCCATACACCATGCATGGCTGCCTGTTCACGATTCGAAATCCGCACCTAGGCCATGATAACTGGCCGCCGTTGTCATGGTGTCTTACTGATGAAATATTTGAACATGGCAGGCCCGCGTGTTGCCGCCGCAAGTAGACTTACACCTCGGCCCAGTAGATTCGATCTCGGTAGACCATCTGCCACCGATTACGTTCCCAGCAGTGTAGCCTTGAAAACGCCCTTATCAACAATGGCTAGGCCTCTGAGACCAGGAGCGAAGACGCGGCTATGGAGTCCCGAATTGGGTATTCGGTTCTCTCCTCTCCATCACCAAGTCTGGATCCAAGCCCTGGACCATCATATCCAGCATTGGACGTGTCGCGTTTCTTTCAGACCATAAGCCGTGGTGCTGAAGCGGGCTTCACGATGTCAAAAGATGGGTTAGACGTTCCTGGTGCTCAAGTGAACAAATATGGCCCAAATCGAGAATCGGCTGAGCTGTGTACCAAGAGCGCCCGGCCGTCAAGAATCTCGTCGGCGGCGGCCGGTAGCATGAGTCAACACCTGACTACTGCCCTTGATCCTACGCCAAACACTATGCAATCATCAAGCAAGGCTCAGTTGAATCTTCCTGAGACAGAATCTACAAAAAATGTCACGGTTGAGCCACCGTCGACATCTTTGAGCTTCAACATCTCTCCAGATCTCTTCTATGCTGCCCGTTCTGCGAAGGCGGGCTCCAGTAACTCGTTCTGGTCATATACCATGTACCAACGAAGATCTGCCGCTGGCGTCACTGAAAAAGTCAAAGTGCATTATTGTACCAGCAAACAAACCATGGAATGGGTCTGCAAGAAGCACTTTCTACACCAAGAAGTTCTCGGCTTCGACCTCGAGTGGCTTGCTTTCGCTACCCGCAACTCCGGAGCTCGTGAGAATGTATCTCTGATTCAAGTCTCGAGTCCGGACCGAATAGGTCTGTTCCACGTGGCCTTGTTTCCGCAAAAGAAGTTGATTTGGCGTCGCCCACGTTTCGAAAAATCATGGAGGATCCAAATGTGAGCAAGGTCGGCGTTAACATTCGAGCGGATTTCACCAGATTGAAGAATTATCTGGGCGTGACGGCGAAGGGCATTTTCGAGCTCAGTCACTTGTACAAACAAGTCAAGTTTACGGAGGCCAAGACACCAAGACTTATTAACAAGGTCGTTGTGGCGTTGTCCACCCAGGTGCAAGAAGTACTGAGGCTACCAATGTTCAAAGGCGACGTAGTAAGGTCAAGCAATTGGATGAGAAGGCTTAACCATCAACAAATCCTATGTAAGCATGACACTCAAGAGCGTATTATGATATCCGTGCTAACCATGACTTGTAGACTCTGCTTCTGACGCCTATGCGGGCATCCAGCTATACCACGTCCTTGAAACACGGCGCAAGACGTTGGACCCCTGCCCAGAGCGTCCTCACCACAGTGAACTCGGGCTACCGATTCCAGTTGTCGACCCCGAACCCGAGCCAGAAGTAGAAGGCGCAGACGAGTCCTCATACAATGCTGGCATGGATTCCCAAAGCGAACCGTCGCAAATGACATCACCCACTCCTCCGCAGGGAAGTGCTCCCAGCCTGGCTTTGAAACAACGACGAGACTATCGCATCATTGCTGCAGAGGAAAAGGTTGCGCAGTACCGAGCCTCCAAAAACGTCGTGTCTGTACAGCCAGCTGTCCTCAGAGCCTACCATCTCTGGCATGACAACCTCGACCTTTCGCCGGAGGCCATCGCCAGGATACTGAGAGATCCACCTCTACAAACCAACACAGTGGTTTCATATATCCTAGACGCGATTGTGTTGGGAAAGTTGCCCCATGATCAGGAAAGACTTAGGCTTGAAGTGATACCCCTGTTGCATGAGAGAGGAAGGATGGGACCTCGGTATGGCGCATTAGTGAGGAGCTGTGAACAAAATGCAATCCTACCTAGAACATGATCATATCTACTTATATCCATCTATAACCATGTGTATATATATATGCAATACACACATGTATTTACTTGAACCCGTCACTGCAGGCACACAAGTCACGCAGGAAGAAGAACATGATATGAAAGCAATTTCCCGAGCACATACTCTCTATGTGCAAGATCTTTCGATCAAAAACCACAAATATGTACATTTTGGCCTGTTTGAGTTTTACTTGAGACTAGATTAAAAAAGAAAACTATGAGGCCAACAACCCTCTGCCCCTATTGATTTGCACCTTCTTATCCTCGCCTGCACTAACTATGCCCCATGACTTGTCCCAGACGACACTTAGAACCTTGGCGCCATCCCCAGCCGGCGGCAACTTCTTGCCGTTCAGCCACTCTCTGCCAATCGTGTACACAGGCTCGCTAACAAGGCCAGTGGTCTCGTCAGACGTGGCTTGTCGAGTGCTTCGAAGATCCCATACCCGGCAAGTGCTGTCGTGAGAGGCCGAAACAAGCGAGTAGTCGTTCTCGGGAGACGGGCTGACGGAAACAACCATGTTCAAGTGGCCACGGAGGGTCATGGCGGCCGTGGCAGCAGCAGATTCTCTAGGATCAAGCAGAGTGATATGTCTGGCGGACGAACCAGCTGCGACAAGGGAGTTGTCCAGGGCGGCAGCACACATGATGGGATGCAAGGTTGTTAACCTCGACACCTCCCTCTGAGTGGTCAAGTCAATCGTCTTGACGGTGTGATCTTGCGACGCCGAGTAGGCAACGGTCGCATCGTGGGGGTGGAATATGGCAGCCGTCACCTGGACGTGGTGCATGGGCATCATGGCCAGCGGACCACGCTGGGCCGTCGTCGCTGCGGCAGAAACCTTGACGCGCTTGGTGGAATGCGCTGTTGGCAGGCTCTCGGCGTCAGCCTGGGGGCGGTACGCTTGGACGACGTCCACAGCCCAACACGGCCATCGGACGAGGCAGTGAGAATCCGCTTCGTGGAACAGTTGACATCGATGGCGTTGATGTTTTTCTCATGACCCCACAGCTCCATGTTGTGCCTCAACGAGCCCGAGGCGCCATCGTCCGTCTCGGCGTAGTCCCAGATGATGATTTTCATGTCCAACCCCGCGGACGCGAGTTTCGTGGGAGACAACCATCGCACGGCGTTGACTCTGGCTGTGTGGCCACCCGCTCTGCCGGCCGTGGCCGTGGCAGTCACATCACCGGAGGGATTCCATACTCGCACAAGGCCGTCATACGAAGCGCTGGCCACTCTGTCGTTGATGACACCGTCGACGCTCTTGCCCGCGGGGGCCGTGGCTGACAGGACATCAACGCTGCTGACCCAGTCGTCGTGCTGGAAACTAGCTTGGTACACGGGCGGGATCAACGAGCGCACGTATTGCAGCGTGAGCGTGGTTTCGGACGAGAGACCATTGGACTTGAGGTAGTCTTCGATAGAGGTGCGCAGAAAGGTGCCATTGGCGAGGAAGTCGAGCGGCACGGGGGACGAAGTATCGAGCATGGACTCGGAGTTGAGGATTCGAGAAAGTCCATATCGTTTTATATCTGAGGAGTGTTAATCCCAAACAAGTGACTGTCTCAAACAGAATACATTGGCTCACGAACCTGCCGGGACAAGCAATTGCCTCTTGGTCTCGGGGAGTTGCAGATCCTGCTCGTCTGTGGTGAAGAGGACCTTCACCTGGGTCGGTGAGGTGTCCATATTTGATGACGAGTGCTGTCGCAGGTAAAAAGCGCGCGATACTGTTACTTGATTATAGTTTCAGAGGTGGTCTCGCAAAACCCAAGGCGCATACAATGCTTGTCGATAAAACGCCCACAGAAATCTCGAGTGAAGCAGCACTTTCCAGAAAAAATTGGGAGCCATGCTCAGCCTTGCAGCGGGGATCCACAGCGGGGATGGAATAGGCGCGACATGGCCAATCATGGTAGGGAGCATGGACAAGGCTGAGAGCTGTGGTGCAGACGAACTCAACAAGGCAACAAACGATTCTTGAAATAATTAGACGCCAAATGAAGTTCAAGGTCACGCTGTGGTGGGACCGTTCATCGCCATTTCTCCTTCTTCGTATATTATATTCTATGTATGTTTGATTTGATTGGGCTGGCAGAGAGAGTAGGATCCAGGCCATTGAATGCTTGGCGAGCATAATCCTGGCGGCGAAAAGGGTGGCGTAACGGAGTACTCCGTATGGTTGCCGAGGGCAAAAAGAAAAAAAAAAGAAAAAAAGCCACTGCCAAGAGGGAGGGATGAACTGGCACCTGGATATCCAATATCAATATCTTCGGATTGCGCGCGGAGAACCAAGAGCGGCAGCAGCGCTAGTCCCAAAACGTCACCAGCCACCAGCCAGCCAGCTCTCCAGCTCCAGCTCATTCCCCAGACCCACCTGCTTTATTCTCCTCCGTAGTTGTGTGGATCGACCATCGTGACCTCCGACATCGACATCCCCCTCATAGCCACGGCCCGCTCCTTTTCCTCACGGCTGGGCAATTCTCATGCTGCCTCTGTCGTCTTTTGTCGCCGCTGACTCCGTCCCACACCGCCTTGCCTGAACTGCCTCTAGCTTGTTGGCCTTGCCTTGTCATCCCTGTCATCCCTGTGCCATTCTTCTTTGCGGAGTACTCCGTTCCGTACAGTCCCGCCAACCGTGACGCCATCCCTGCCGCATTCGAATCGCCCAGTCCGACAGAGCTTGCAAAAGCGCATCGTCCAGCTCTGCAATCTCTTTTCTTCTCTCTCCTACCTTCTGCCCTCACCTCCTTCGTTCCCCGGCTACGTCTCGTACAGCTTCGCCTGTGACTAGCTGCAGGAAAGCAATCGCAAATCTGCTCTCCCCACCCTAGTCGCAGCCCAACCTCCTCCCCTCCGTCGTTGAGCTCACAATGGCCGCCGCTGGTGAGCGAGTCCGCGATGTCAAGAACCACCTGCTCTTCGAAATTGCCACCGAGGTAGCTCACAGAGGTAAGACCGCACATGGCCTCATCTCTTTACCGAACTGACCTGCCTGCCTGCTTGGGTAGTTGGTGGTATCTACTCCGTCCTCAAGTCCAAGGCGCCGGTGACGACGGCTGAATATGGAGATCGATATACCCTCATTGGACCTCTCAATCATGCCTCTGTGCGTTCATGCCCCCTCCTCCCCCACATGTCTTGTATATGCTTCGGGCCACACAGCTCCTAACAAATCGTTGACAGGCTGCTGTCGAGGTGGAGGAAATGGAGCCCAACAACCCGGCCATTACGGCTACTATGCAGGCCATGAAGGATCGAGGCGTCGGCATGCTCTACGGACGATGGCTCATCGAAGGAGCGCCTAGGGTTTTGCTAATCGACACCAAGACGGCCTACGGCTACATGAATGAGTGGAAAACAGATCTTTGGAACCTTGCGAGCATTCCCTCTCCGCCCAACGATGACGAAACCAACGAGGCCATTGTATTTGGGTACCTGGTGGCATGGTTTCTGGGAGAAGTGAGTGTTGCGAGCACGTCACGCGCACGCGCGCACAATGGGCCATGCACATTTTGCTGACATTGAAGCGCTACAGTTTGTCTGCCATGAAAAGGACAAGGCAGTCATTGCCCACTTCCACGAATGGCTTGCTGGTGTCGCCCTGCCCCTCACCAAGAAGAGACAAATTGACGTGACCACAATCTTCACCACGCACGCGACGCTCCTTGGACGATATCTCTGCGCTGGCTCTGTAGACTTCTACAACAACCTGCAAAACTTTGACGTGGACGCAGAGGCTGGCAAGCGAGGCATCTACCACCGGTACTGTATTGAGCGTGCCGCCACACATGCGTGCGACGTCTTCACAACAGTATCCCACATCACTGCCTTTGAATCTGAGCATCTGTTGAAGCGAAAGCCTGATGGTGTTCTGCCCAACGGTCTCAATGTCACCAAATTCTCCGCGGTGCACGAGTTCCAGAACTTGCATCAGGTCTCCAAGGAAAAGATCCACGACTTCGTCCGTGGCCATTTCTACGGACACTACGACTTCGACCCGGACAATACGCTTTATGTGTTTACGGCTGGCCGATACGAGTACCGAAATAAAGGTGTAGACATGTTCATTGAGTCTCTGGCTCGCCTGAACCATCGCCTCAAGGCTGCCGGTAGCAAGATGACGGTCGTGGCCTTCATCATCATGCCGGCACAGACTACATCGCTCACTGTAGAGGCGCTCAAGGGCCAGGCTGTCATCAAATCGTTGCGTGACGCATCGACCATGATCGAGCAGAGCATTGGCCGAAGGATATTCGAGCGATCGCTCAAGTGGCACGAGGAGACCCGATGCCGGACGAGAAGGAGCTCATCTCGGGCCAGGACCGTGTCTTGCTTCGTCGCCGTCTCTTTGCCATGAAGCGCAGTGGGTTGCCGCCGATTGTCACGCACAACATGGTCAACGATCAGGAAGATCCTGTCCTGAACCAGATCAGACGTGTGCAGCTCTTCAACCACCCATCCGATCGTGTCAAGGTCGTGTTCCACCCGGAGTTCTTGAACTCGGCCAACCCGGTGCTGCCTCTCGACTATGACGACTTTGTGCGCGGCTGCCACATGGGCATCTTTGCCTCGTACTACGAGCCCTGGGGTTACACGCCAGCGGAGTGCACCGTCATGGGCGTCCCCAGCATCACGACCAACCTGTCTGGATTCGGGTGCTACATGGAAGAGCTGATTGAGAACTCGAGCGACTATGGCATCTATATTGTCGATCGCCGAACAAAGGGTGTGGATGATTCCGTCAACCAGCTCACGTCGTACATGTACGAATTCTGCGGCAAGAGCCGACGTCAGCGCATCAACCAGCGAAACCGAACCGAGCGTCTGAGCGACCTGCTTGACTGGAAGCGAATGGGCATGGAGTACGTCAAGGCCCGTCAGCTGGCATTGCGCCGAGCGTATCCCGATTCGTTCTCTGGGGACGAAGATCCAGAAGACTTCATCCCCGGCGTGGAGCAGAAGATCTCCCGACCTTTCTCCGTCCCCGGATCACCACGAGATAGGAGCGGCATGATGACACCCGGAGACTTTGCCAGTTTGCAGGAGAGCCACGAGGGTTTGAATACGGAGGACTATGTTGCCTGGAAGCTACCGTACGTTTTTTTGTCCTTTCTCCCTGGCGCAGGGCCGCAATTCCATTGCCAGAGTTTCATAAATACTAATTTCAAGCATCTTCAGTGACGAGGAGGACCCAGAGGAATATCCGTTCCCGTTGACGTTGCGAACGAAGCAGCCCGGCGTGGAGAGCCCGTTGCCCCCGGCCGCGCTGAACGGAAATTGAGTGCATAGCGACAAGCGAAAATTTATGTAAAACCATGTCTCTTGTCTTTTTTTCGACTGCATGTTTCGTCGTCATCTGCTTGTTTCTTTTCTACACGATGCAAACATTATTGGAAGAGAGGGGGATACCGCACCGCATTCGGTGCTTTTCTCACATGTCGAGAATGTAATATGATTATTTAGTTGGGCCTATAGTATAATCAAGTTGTACGAGCGAGGAGGAAGCATGTGCGTGCGACTTGACTTTTGCTAGCGACCTATGGTAGGGTAGGGTAGTCTCTGTATAAGTGATGCCCAGTGCTGTCTGTCTGTGCTGTCTGTGCTGCGAAGTAGTATCGTGTATCGGTCTCTGGTATCATCTGGCTTGAATGGGGTTTCGTTTTGGAGCTCGGTCCACGAGGAAAGTCGGTCAACTACTCCGTAGACGTTTCTCCAACGCAAAGTGGGAAATACGTACTGTACATGTACAGTACGGAGTACGGGGTCGGCAGGTGAATTGCGGGTCCAGGGGCAGCCGAGATTTGCTTCCCATGGGATTTTGAGAAGCACGCGAAATGAAGCAGAACAGCGGGGGTCCGGCCATGCTACCCTTTCGTCATGCCACGGGGGCCCGTAATTCTCCGCATCAGGAGCGCGATGGGCCAGAAACCCAAGCGGGGGTCAGTCACCCCCAAAGAAAAAAAAAACCAGAGTGTGCGTGATCCCGTCCGTTGCCCTCCCACCCTTTTTGCATGCCATTCACCGCCAATCAAGGGGCATGTCGCCGCACACTACATACATACATACTTCTACCGTACGAGAGCGAGACTTGTTCAGTCTCTGGATATCTGGGTAAATCCTGCCGACAACAAATCAACAGAATCCTTGCGGAACCGAAACCATGGCCTCGCCAGCGAATCAAGTTTGCGTGGCGTCTGTTCTCCCCACATTGCACATTGCACATGCACGTCTTTCCCGCACCGTGGACGAAACCTCGGAGCAAATATCTCTCGTGCGTGTACGGAGTACGGGGCCACGTTGAAGTACTCCGTAATCCCTCCTCAGTGGTCGCTACAGAGATGGCCGTTGCCGGCTCTTTCCATTGGTTGAAGACGTGCAGCCGTTGCCATCCTGTACGGATGATACGCTAATCAGACCGAGGTTTCAGTGACAAAGGATAAATTATATTCTCTTTATTCCTTGACACTTCTAAACTAGCTCTGTAGACGTATTCGTCACCTACAGTCGGTGTGTTGCCCTGGTCTTCCAGTTTCTGGACTTCCAGGCTTGCTTGACATTCCCAAAACATGTTCCATCCCATAACGCCATACCGCAAGGATCCGTTTCATCCGCCCATGATAATATATACTTGTCCACATAACAGGACTTTAGCTTACCCCCCA
The DNA here is from genome assembly GCA_021950295.1 of Epichloe scottii. Lineage (NCBI taxonomy): Eukaryota > Fungi > Ascomycota > Sordariomycetes > Hypocreales > Clavicipitaceae > Epichloe > Epichloe scottii. The sequence continues at coordinate 2,372,628 of CP083247.1, read as the reverse complement.
GTGCGCCAAAGAGAATAAAAGTTCGACCACCCATGCAACTCCGCTAGGTTCTCCCCGCCTTGGTAATAATAGTATTACGCCGTGCCGTAAAGTGCAAGTCAAACTCTGCCGCAAGGTTTTGAGGGCAACCGAGGACAACAGTCGTTTCATTAGTCGTAATCAATAGATTGTGTGGCGACGAAGAAATCAAATCGTCCATACGACGTCAAGTCGCTCATGCTCTGACACTCCTTTGTCGGGTCAACGACAACCCTGTTCGGAATCGATTCTTGGGTGACTTTGGAGACGATGCTTCGCTTCGTGGTACCGAAAGAGACACATTTCTCTTGGCGCCCTTGACAATGTCTTGATAACTGACAGAAGACAGCGTGGGGGATTCCAGGCAGATGCTTTCCCGAGGGTCGTCCACCTCTTCTTCCACTTCGCCCACTTGTTCCATGGGTGTGATCAGGCTTTCGCTCTGGTGCAAGTTCTGCTTACTACGCTTCTTGACCAGGTTCAGCGTCTTTCGAAGCATGGTAGTTGGCGTCTTGGGCGTACGGGCAGTTTCTTGGTTGGCATCGTTGCCTTTGGCATACGGGTCGATGTGCAGGAATCCCGGTCGCTTCTTCCCGAAGCCGGCCGTCATCATGCTGCTCGATCGAGGTGGGTGGTTCAAGGTGGTTGTAGAGGAAGTGGATGAGACAGATCGAGGGCGGCTCAGGGCAGGCTCGGTCAATGTTCGGAGGATACCGGCGCCAGTCTGTTGGCCATTGCTCGAGCTTGGCGAAATCGACCTCCGCGGAGACAGTGTGACAATAGACGGCTTGCCATAGAAGATAACCGCCACCATGCGGGCCGTGTCTTTGGTTCTTTGTGATGGTTGGCTGTCTGATTCTAGCTCCTCCTCAAAGTCAGAGAAGTCATCTGCTGAGGAAGATGCATCCTCTTCTGAAGAGAGGTAGATTTGGTGAGGTGCAGCATGTGGCAGCATAGGTCGCTCATCGCTAGCCGTCTTCTTTGGAGGAATGGGCGTGATGAGTCGTGAAGCGCGCCGCGCACTCCTGGCAGGCAGCATGGGGGCCTCGCCAGTGGGAGCGGCGAGGCTGATGCTGCCGCTCCTGCTGCTGCTGATGTTGTCGACTGACAGCATGTCGTCGTCGTGTGGTTTTGATCCCAAGTCTTCGTGCGTACTACTGTTGCTGCTATTGACGCTGCTAGTAGTGCTGCTGGTCTTGTCGCTGCTCAAAGTCTGATCCTGTTGGTCTTGCCCGTTATTATCACGTCGGCTTGGGCTCTGTGAGAGGCGAGACTGGTCTTTGGTGGATGGCTGAGAAAGTGAGTCGGATTCAGAGGTCAATGTCGAGGATGATGTGGATGATGAGGACGAAGTAGTATAGGAGCAGAGGGAGCTTCCTCTATAAGGCATGTCTGACAGGGATTGGCTGTTGGCAGGACCATCCGAGATGGGCTGCTGGATTGGAATGGAGCCCGCGCGATGCCTGGGCTGTCGTGGTAGCGACATGGCCAACGGTGTACGGAGTATTGTGGATGTTTGAATGAGAGAAGTGTGTGTGTGTGTGTGTTTCGAAAGTCAACTCCGAGGAGTCGTGAGACATGGAAAGTTGTAGAGTGTTGGGACGAAAAGGGCGGGCGTAGAAACAACCTACCCGTGCCCGGTTTTAGAATGGAATGTCAAGGCCCTCGTCCTCGTGGTTGGGAGGTCTCTCTCTAATCGAACTGCTGGGTATAGTCTGTCGATTCTCTGAATCTACTTGTATAGAGACAATATGTACCGAGTACGGTAGGCGAGAGAAGAACTGGTTCGAGTACTCCGTAGTAAAGAAAAGACGCAGACGCAGGACGTGGGAGGAACGACCAGATGGACGGATGGACGGATGGACGGATGGACGGCGGTGACGGCGGTGAAAAGGCGTGCGTCAGTGTGTCGTTGCCGTTGGAGCAAGGGAAAGGAATTCAATAATGAGGGACGAAGGGAAGGGCAGAGGAATGTTTCAACCGTGTCCGGCCCCGAGTCCCCAGATGTATGGGAATGGAATGGTGACAGACATGATACGGTATGGCATGAAGAGAAGGAGTGGGAGGCCCTGACGAGATATGGATGAACATAGCCGACTAAGGACTAAGGCACTACTCCGTACTCCGTACTAGGCACTCACTCATCCCACTACCCATTACCCACTACCCATTACCCATGTACCCATGTATCCACCCATGTACCCATGGTGCCATGATGCCATGAGCAGGGATGCCACGGACGCCCATGCTGCATGAGGACGACACGAGACTGCGGTGGGATGGCTGCCGTGCTAGTTGAGCCAAGGCGCACTGGGTACATTGCAAGTGCGTGTGTCCATTGTCCATTGATAAAGTGAGTGGCAGGGGCAGATGGGCCCACCCCGTGCAAATCGGTTGACCCTGACCCTTCACACATCTCGTCAATAATGAGACCAGACCGACTTTTCAGGCTCAATCGCGGCTCAGTGGGTTCATGAGGACGAATTACCGCGCACTTTTTTTTTTAAGGCAACGTATACGGAGTAGAAAGTGTGTCAACGTCGGTTCAAGTAAATCAATGGTTCATTCACAGAGAATTCCACACTCGGATATTCTCCGCACAGGTACCAATGGTTCAGACAAGACAAGAAGTCACAGTGCGGCGCGACGATGGGCAAATTCAATCGACTGACTGCCCTGGTCCGATTGTCTCTGAATGCCCATGAAAACCCTTGAACGCATTGTCAATGGTGGTTGCTCCCGTCACAAAGGGGTCTGTCTGCCCTGTGCAATCCATCTCGTCGCCGCTCTCCCTCGAAGGGGCCATGAACAGCCATCAAACACAACCATTACCGCCTCGTCGGTCCCTTGTCGGTCCCTTGTCGGTCGCAGAGGACAGGTACTAGAGTCGGCGATTTTTCCATCCGCCTGTGCGCGGGTGCAGCATCGTGCATGCATCGAGAATGGCATGGCACGGGTGGGTTCTGGTTTGTCGTCACGGTTGATTTGCTGCTTCCGTACGTAAGTCGATTTATCAGTCTGTGCTGTGTGGTTTCATCATCGACACAACACACGCACACATTGGAGGGGCGGGGCTCATCACGACAACATGAAACCACGGACAAGGTATCGCTCGATTGTACTCTGTACAAGTCTAGCTGCAACAGAGCAGCCACTTGTTCAAATCTAGTCAACTCAATCATCCATCCATACACTCCGTACTAATAATGATTCAGTCATCCATATTCTGCCCTGCCCGCCCTGGCTTGTCGCAAGTCGTGGCTGGTAAAATGGGACCCACATTTCCCGATGTAGCAGGGTGTCCACAGCTCGCACAGCTGGTAATACTTAAAGTTCCGGATTGGCGCGACAAAACCCCCAGCCACCCTTTTCCACCCGTTCCCAGCCGCGGGAATTAGCCAGGCTGGCTGGTGGACAAATGCTCTCTGTGTTCCATCACCAACAAGTCATGCCACCGTTTGGCATGCACGTTGTACGGAGTACTCCGTACACAACGCATACACGTAGTTTTTCAACACCCATCCCACTTCGGTACCGTCTGACTCACGGACGGGACGCCAAGTGGCTGGTGTCTATCCTGTCCATAGGAAGGAAGCAAGGAAATCGGCATCGTACGCAGATATTTCCATTGTTCCGCCACCAACACCTCTGGTGCCCCCGAGACTGTGCGCAGGAATGAAAAATCCGCGTCGAGAAACGGGGTCTCAGTCCAGATCCATGCCGCCCCGAAATCCAAAATTTCAGTGGTCCTTCATGCACAGTGTAACCGTGAAACCACCGCTTACAAGAAACCAGATTCATACGGAGTAAGGAAATAAAAAAGATCCCAATGACTAGTAGCATGAATTTCCCCAGCAGGGTTCAATTAACGAGGACCGAATACCTTGTGCCAAGGCTGAACTCGTCCACGCGCATTCCAGCGCGGCGCGTCACGCCGCGGCGCGGGTGAGGAGCCTGGACAGCGTGTTGAAGATGATATTGTACCGAATACGGACTAAGCCGTATAACAAGACGGGATTACGACCCCTGCATTATTCTGCAAAGATGCTCATATAATGAAGAAGGTACGGACTACGCCTCTTATTAGCTGAAACTCCCTGCTGCCAAGACCCCCCTCAAGCGTGCTGGGTTTGCGCTTACTCCGTATACTTTGCATCTATTCAGATAGTCACGGGTTATTATCCTCGCGTGATTTTGGGGTGGACGCTCCTGTGCTAACCGCGAGGGGCATGCCCAAACTGGGTATCTTCTCGGTCTAATGTGTCTGCGTTCGAATCATGTTCTAGTAGCCGTCTTCGCTTGCATTCAGTATACGCTTCCTGGACTCTTCACCGAGTACGGAGTAATGAACTCAACAATCATGTTCCCATGGATGCGTATGTACTGTGTGACAAGTTCATACCACCCTTCACGTGGCCTATGAATTCCATCATCCCACTGGTCATTCCGATATAGCCACATGTGAACAAAATCATCATCACCCCCATGCTCCAACGGCTCTCCCAGTAATTCCTCGTTCCGCTTGCTCTCTTGCTTGCTAATCATCGATGCCCCTTCCAACACGATTCGTCTCTTACACCCTGTTCCACATCGCTCGATTCCCATCGCCTCCACTACTCCGAGGTCGCATGGTATCTGGACCACCCGGTACCGGTACGGGTCCGGATGAAAATGCTTCCTGTGCCCCCTCACCACCGGGCAAGGCCAAGAACCCGCCTGTGCCATTGCCGATCATGATGCTACGTCGTGCTTCGCCGCGATCCCATCCTTGCCCTGCAACATCTGCTGCCAACCCGTAGCTACTGTTTGGTCTGCGCGGCGCGGTGGCAGCCGATCCCATGTACGAGTCTATCCGAGCAAAGTTCCACTTGCCAAACTCATCGCTCTTGGTGAAGACCTCCAAGGTCTGTATAGGTGGCAGCCCTGACCCTGGACCTCCCCTGCCGGCCATCTGGGCAAAGGGGTTGTTGGAGCTGAATCTGTTGGGGTTGGGGTTGGTAATGCTGGACATGTTTTGGCGCGTGGGCGATTTCGGGGATAAGGGCCCATTGCCCGGAGGAGACACGCGCAGTGAGGGCGGGCTGTGGGCTGAAGCATTCGATCCCGAACGGACTCGCCCGGCAGCAAACGTCGGCGTCGGCGGCGGCGGCAGGTTCTGGAGTTGATCTGGGAACTGTTCATCAAGTACGTAGAGTCTGCGCAATCTGGGCAGACCCCCAGATAAGACAGAGTTTGAAAGATAAGAGTAATACCCTTGCGTCGCAAACGGCCCTGCCGAGGACTTGGCAGATATCTCGTAGCGAAGTGTTCTCATCCGTTTATGCACCAAGGGCTGAACTCCTTCTCCCGATGGAAATGAGTCTTTGACTTTAGCTTGGATTGCCAATGTCTTGAGTGACGGGGCCATGGCCAGCACCTCTTGCAATTTCCACGGCTGGATCCCAGTGTCCTTTAGCGTTAGGACTTTGAGAGACTTTTGAGTTTCGTAAAATGACAAGTAATCCACCAGTCCGACTGATGTAAGGCTTGGTGTATCCTTGAGCACCAACTCCTCGACCGCGGGCAGAGGAGGCAGATTCTCATCAGCTGCCAGGACCTCATCTGACAGACTATATGTTTCGGCCACTTTGAGAGCACGGAGGTTGGTCAGACAAGTCAACACCCCTCTCAGAATTTTGGGGTCAACCTTCAGTCGTTTCAACTCCAAGACTTCAAGGTACGGCCAGATCTGGCCAGACATGAGTGTGGAAAAACTGCGCTCTGAGCCACCCAAGTATGTTGTCTTGCGGAGATTAGGGCATCGCGCCTGTACTTCGAGTCGCAGCGTTGCATACGCCGTTTCATCGGAGAACATGCCCTCTGGGAGGTCGACATACTTCAAGTTGGGTAGTACGGCAATGGTTTGTGCTAATTCCACATGACACGACTCGCGAATCATGTAAGGCGTCTTGAGGAACTGCACCGTCTTGCCAAGCCTGGTCGGGTCGTCTCGAACAGTTCGTCGCAAGAGCCTCAGGCGTGCAAGCGCTGGATCCTCAGGGATTCCATTTCTGTCAAATCTCGAAGTTTTCTTCCGTCGCTCTGCCAAAAATGCCTCAAGCCGGCAATAGTGAACTGGGTCGATTCGAACGCTATGGTACCTATATGTCCCGGAAGCTTTAGTACAGAGGACTTTAGGATTGGCCCGAGCTGATAGCGCTCTTGGGAAAAGGGGAGATCGAAGCAGGAGAACAAATGGAAATAAGAAGAATTAAAGAATGCGACCGACTCACAAGATCTTGATGGCAGTTTCCCTCCATGCCCGATTCACCTGCACACAGCGCGACAAGTCCCGCAAATCGCAAAGCATGCATCCCTTTTCATTGGCGCTCTCCTCGCACGTTTCATAGCTCTCGTCCAAAGCATGTGGGCAGACAAAAGTGAATATTCGCGCAAGTACCTTGGGCGGCAATGCGGCCAAAAGTTGTGCGGAGAATCGGGATGGAGGAGAGGCGTTGGCATCCAGACCAAATCCGCCCGTAGGTCGAAATTCATTTGAGTTGGGTGATGTCCTGCCGTCTCTCTTCTTGTCCTTCTTGCGAAACGGCAATCTCATGATGAACTGTTGCTGAAGCCCCAATGTGATTATGTGATTGTCGCGTGGTGGCGTAGGAGTGCCGCTGCGTCAAGAAGGGGTTTGATCTGTTCGAAGTACTGTTGAACCCGTGTCGGAATGACATCTGCCAAAAGTGCAAACGGAAAAAGGAAGGAAAGGAAACGAAGGGGAAGAGGTGTAGTCAGATAAGGTGAGGTGGTTTGTCAGGTCGAGCAAGGACAGGCAGGACTTGAATGCGTCCCGCAACAGTTCGAATGCCGTTGGCCTTTGTCGCCCTCTGGAAATGTCCCCTCGCGTCAAGACCTGTCGTTCTTTGATCCGTGCGGTCTCTGTCTCACACCTGGACAGGCTGGCAGTTGTCGTCACCCCGGCTGGCCCGGCGGCTGAGGGGCCACTTGCTCCTTCCTCTTCCTCGCCAGTCGAGGAGAAGCCCTGCTGAGCTGTGCTGGGCTGTGCTGGGCTGGGCTATGCTGGGCTGGGCTATGCTGGGCTGGGCTGGGCTGTGCTGGGCTGCTGGACCGAAGCGAAGGTTTGTGCTGTCACGGCCGTGGCGTATCCCCAATACCCCCATTCGTCTGATCAATTCCTTGCACGCCGGACAAAGGAAGTGAAGTGATTACGGAGTGTTGCACCCAACAACGACGTCAAGCGTGGGAACGTCAGGGGCAAGCTTTCCTCGCTGGTGTGGGGAAGACGACCGCCATCTACTGGCGCTTGCTTGGCCAAAGTGGATGATTCATTGTTCGGATCGGCGGCTAGTCGTCTCGCGGCTTGCCCTTGGGCCACCCAATCTGCCAGTGTGCTCACAATACACCATCGCGAGCTCCTTCAGGGATCGACGTAGAGCCAATATTCCTGTCCTCTTTACGGAGCGATTGCGCCTCTAGTGCTATTGTTCTGGCATTCGCCTCCACAACCACGAGCTCCAGCACTCGCCAGTCGACCCAGAAATTGCCCGTCTACACGCATGCGCCAGGACCTCCCGGACGTTCGAAATACACATCATGACCGAGAACACAGTCACATAAACATATTTCACATCCGTGCAGCAGCAGCGGAAGCAGCAGCAGCAGTTGCTCAAAATGACCCCATTATACCTTTCTACATGTTGCTGTGCGCGCTCCGAGCCGGGAGCACGCCATCATGCACCAGTTGTAAAACGGACCGTGGCAGAACAGAACAAAGGCGCTTGACGTCGCCGTCACAACTTTCATGCACCTTGGCTGCTCTGCCAAGCAGTCAGCGATCCGGCCAAAATACTCCTTCTGAAGTTGTCCACCCCTGCCATGAAACTGCCGCACATAAACCCAAGTGAAACGCGCGAATTATCATCAATCAGTCGCCTGCCATTATGACCGCCGGAAAAAGGACACTAGTGAAGTCTCTCCTCTCCGAGACGACCACGTCGTGAAGTTGATAAAAATCCCCACACCTGCCCAGCGCCCAATCCGCGTATATTATGTTCCCCTAGTATCTCCAAAAAGAAAAATAAATAATCTTCAACTTTTGTACAATTAGGGCGCCGTATATGCCAGGCTTGTGGTTTTCAGAGGGCATGTGTGATTGAAGCCTAGATGGTGGTTTGCAACTTGCCCCCTCAATCCAGAACAGCTCGGCGTCGTTGTGTCTGACTGTGTTCTTCTTCTCTCTCAGCCCTGAGGCTGCGCAAACGCCTCTAGGCCAAACTAAAGGATGACGAGTTTGTATTTAGGCCTTGCGGGAGCGCGCAGTGGAGCCGTTTGTCTTGGACCCGGTTGAGGTAGCGTCGTTGCCGTGACCGTTCGCAGCGACAGCAGCCTGGATATGCAAAGGGTCGGGAAGAGGAGCCTGTGACATTCGACGGAGCGACTTGCGAGTAGTGCTCATGCCACCCTTCTTGTAAGTGGCAAAGTAGAAGGAGATGAAGAGAACCAAATACGAGCTGAGAATAGCAATGCCAGAGAAAGCAGCAAACTCCTCGCCAGCGCAGTTGCCGGCATTAGGCAGCCACTGGAAGTAGGTCGAGGTGAAGTAGGTGTACGAGGCAAAGTAGACGAAACCTATGTTCCAGTTATTAGCAACACGGCTGACTTGCGGACTCTTCTAAATGTATTGCGGGAAAACTTACCAAGATCGATGATGAACTGGATGATCTGGAGACGAGTGACCCACTCCTTCCACCAGATGCGAATGCCACGGGCACTCTGAAAGTAGTACCAGTACATGACAACGTGCACGGTCAGATTGAGGGTGATGGGAACCCAAGAAACCGACGTGGAACCAATCAACTGAGTGTAGCAGAGGAGGGCGGTGGCACCGTGGTGATAGCAATGAAGGAAGGCTATGCCAATCAGTGAGTGAAATTGTTCAAGTGCAATGGCATCTCTCAGCAAAATTTTGGCGAAAAAAGAAAATAAAAGGGACACATACTCAGGGGCTTCTTCTTGAGGAACAAGAAAACCGTGTCAAGCAGTTCCAAATACTTGGTGAGGTAGTTGAGCTGCAATTGGCATGTCAGTACAAATTCATCATGAGCGAATCAGTGACACCATTTCTCTCTGGGCTGGCAACTCACGTAGTACAGAACGACCATGGGCTGCGTCCAACCACCATCGCGGTGACAAATGGCGTGGAAGACACCATTGTGGTAGAGCTCAGGAACGAGCTGCTCAATGAAGAGAACCAGAAGGATGCCGCTGATGGCGGTCAAGTAGAAGTTGTGAACGAGGAAGAGCGCCTTGAGCTTGAAAGGCTCGCGGTTGCGCATCAACTCGCGACCCCCAAAGATGATCATGTAGTAGATGACGATGAAAACCGAGGTCGACTTAAGAGTCGACATGGGTGTCTCGAAAGGGACGAACTTGAACTCCTCGGCAGGATATCCAACAACGGCCTCCCAGGCCCTGCTGAAGATAGGCCATAGGGGAACGCCGAATGGACGATCGATCGTAGGCAGCGGAAGCTGCTCAAGAAGGCCGGACATTTTGGCGATTGACGGCTTTTTCCCCGCGTACCTCGAAGAGAATAAGCTCGACGAGGATATGATGTGGAAGAAAAGGGTGTCGAGTCGAGTGGGAAGCAGGCGCGAATGTAATGCACGACTGTATGCTCGGCAAGGTTTGAAGTTTCCGGACTCGACGCGAGAACGAAGACGCGCGAAACGCTTTAGCTTCTCAGGATTGGTACAAGACAGGCGTCACGCAAGCAAGGAGCGACAAGAAAAAGGAAGTACCAATGGCTCTTTGCGAACAAAGAAGCAATCGGCGGGAAGATTAATAGAATACACCAGATGGCGGACGGGCAGGCCGGATAACAGTGAACAAGGGAAGGAAAGGGAACGGAAGGGAAGGGAAGGAGGAGAGGGAAGGAGGGGAGAAAAGGGCTCTCTCCGGTGGATGATGAACAAGTACACTCACATGTTACGACTGGTGCAAAGGGACACGATACTTAACAGGTACAGAGGTATAGCGCAGGGGAATTTCACTGCGCCGTGTAAGCAGGGGGCCATCTCGCATGTGATTCGTCGGGATCGAAATCGCCGACCAAGACCGCCCCTTGTCTGCGACTTTGTGAGACCCAGCATTCAAGAAACACAGCACGTGACCGTGATCGACGAGGCTCTAAGTCTCCAAGTGTTGTGGAAGTAAGTACTTGTCTGCCAATTTCAATGGCCCACCCGTACCGACAAGAATTTTTATTCAATCAGAATTCTTTACTCCGTATATAAACTTGGTATCTGGGCTGCTTGTTCAGGTACCAATATATATCTTGTAAGGGCCTATGGAGTCCTAGTACAGAGAAGCGCGAGGCGATGGGGCACGACGTAGGACCGGATAGATGTTAATTTGGGACAACTAAACGCGCATCCGTCAAAAATTAAATGTGCGTCCGCCGCTTTTCCTATGCCCACTTATGTATCTTCTCACTAAGATTTGTAGAGAAGATATATTCTTTATTTTTAAAAAAGAGCATAGCTACGCGGACTATTTTCACTATCTATAAAGAAGCAGACCTTACTAATAGAACGCCAGCAGGGCTCCCGCAAAGGCACCCGCAATAGGCACTCGCGATAGGCACCCGCGATCGCTACAAAACGCACTTATTATAGGCATTATAATTAACTTCAGACGTGGGTATGAAGAATCAATCATAAACTTTGGCTACATTAAAAAAGTATAAGTGGGCCATTGTGACGGATTAGGACTAACGCCGGATGTATATTTAATTTTTGCCGGATGCGCGTTTAGTTGTCCGTTAATTTGCGAGTTTGCGTGCCCATTGCGGATTAGCAATGCTTGTGGAATTACAAGGCCCGATTAAGCACGGCGCAAATATCTGTGCCGTGTCAAATAAGACACATCCCATTTTCTCGGTCTTAGTCTCTCGGATCAAGAGGGTCTCGCCGTGTTGGACCTCGGCATTGCTCAATGTGTATGGAGGCGACTATTCTGCTTCGACATTGCGGCATATGCTTGCAATTGCCTGACGTGCGTACATCATTTCATTTGGCTTACCAGTGGGCAATTGCATGCTGTGACGACATGATCATGCAGCCGAGTTTCTTTGCGAAGTAAAGCCCATTGCGTCATTGCCTCGCGACCCTTGTCGGTCGGCCATCTTTACACAGTGCGTAATGATAGAAACCGTGCAACCTCACACGACCCCCTCCGAAAAATGCTCAGTTCACACAGCACAGCTAAGAGCAAGCAGCTTAGTCACCCACAGCTGTCCATGGGCGGGCCAGCCAGCCAGCCAACAAGGCAAGCAATCAGCAAATCCATCGTCGAAAAACGCACATCCAACCCTCCCCGAGTGTCCACATCACCACCCGCACGACAAAACATAACATCGCCAGTCAAACCACACCTCCCCCTCGACATCGACCATAATGCCGTCAGCCTCTTTGCTCCGCGCCGCCACTCGTGGCTCGACGACCTTTTCCCGCGCCGCCGCTCGTCCTATTACCAAGCCCCTGGTGGTTCGCGCTGCCTTCAGCACTTCTCTACCCCGGCGAAGCGATCATGCCGAGGAGTCGTTTGATGACTTCACTGCCAGGTAAGGAATAGCTCTTTGCCACGTCGAGACACCAATGCAGTGTATTCTATGGTATGAGGGAACGAGGGAACGCAATTGGGCTTTTTCCTGGTCCCTCTCGGCATCTAGCGGGACAAAAAATGCTTTTCCAACCACGCGAGCCGGGTTCCCGAATGCAAGCGCTACCCGCCAATCTTCACGGAATGCATTCCGAAATCTTGCAATAGTAGCATTACTGAATAGGCTCAATGACTGACGAGTCATCAATCCTTTGCAGATTCGAGAAGGAATTCAACAGTGTTCAGGATGTTTTCGAGCTCCAGGTATGATGGCCCTGTCATCCTACAAAAAACCATACCAATCGTACTAATCGCCATTGGCCAGCGCAACCTGAACAACGCTTTCGCGTACGATCTCGTCCCCTCCACCTCCGTCATCGCTGCCGCCCTCAAGGCTGCCCGAAGGGTCAACGACTTTGCTACTGCCGTCCGCATCTTCGAGGGTACGTTACCGTCATTTCAATCTTGATGTCATCATCACCTCCTCGGGCCGTCCCGATGCTTTGGAAAACCTGTCGGTCGAATTGACCTAGTGCGACCCGTCCTACTAACTGGTTCTACCCCGATTGCAGGCGTCAAGGCCAAGGTCGAGAACAAGGGCCAATACGACCAATATCTTACCGAGCTCAAGTCTCTCCGGGAAGAACTCGGCGTCCCCTTGAAGGAAGACCTGTACCCTGAGGAGAAGTAAATGTTCTTTGCATTCATCAACAAATTCGCAAAGCCCCGAGAAGAGGCGGGGAAGAAACGTAACACCGTCAGTGTTGTTACTTGTAAAGGAAATACTCTTGTCTGCTGCCGCCTTTTGAAGCATATCAATTGTTGTACATGTTATTCTAGGGAGAAAGAGGAATCGAGTGCCAAGTGGCCGGTGACGTAGGAAAGAAATAGACAGGAGCATCATATTGGTTTTTTCCAATACAATTTTTTCGACTCACTCATGTGCTTTGTCTATTTCCCAAAGGCAATGTGTGGGATACGTCAATGAAGACGACTGACTCATGGGTGCTCAAGTCGAAATGTTGCTTAATACTCCTCCCGACGCGCCATCCTAGTCCAATGTTTTGGCCATACAGGCTCATTGATAGACCATAGGCTGAAGCCCGGTGCTTAAGGCATTGCTATCCTACATGAACTCTCAAATAATAAATTCCGTTGCCCACGCAGAGCTTCTCAACTCACGAGCCACGTTTCGTTTCGTAATTAAGCAAGGTAGCCACGAGATCCTATGAAACGCCTGCTAATCTCGAAGATGATTCCACCTTCCGTTCCCTGGTGGCTGTGCCATATACTGCATTCCAGCCAAAACACTCGATGCCACTCCATCTACCACAAACGTGGGAGCTGGACTCGTCCCTCTACTGGCTGATCCTCCTCCGCCATTGCCGCCATGCGTTGCTCGTCCTGTGCGAGGACTCATCATACCCATACGAGGACTCCGAGGAACACTGACTTGGCGTGTCTCCCGGCGACCACTCTTGAGCTGCCGTAGTTCGTCTTTGGTACGATCCAATTCGATTTCCCGCTCGCGTAGCTGAGATTTCAGGTCCCGGATCTGGCGGAGACACTGCTTCGCTGTAGTGTCTGCCTGAATAGCGTGAATCTTGCCCAATGTGTCTTCTGTTTTCTTTCGGAGATCAGTCACTTGCTCCTTGAGGTCCGCATTTTTACCCCGAAGGGCGCTACTCGTCGTCGTGGCATCCTGGTAAAGACTTCGTGCATAGTCTGCATCTTTATGAGCGTTTTCTAACCGCTTCTCCAACATTTGGGTTCTTTCCTGAGCTTCTTGCAGAAGCTTCTGCGTCTTGGCCAACGGTGTTTCTTTCGCCCCATCTGGATCTGCAGTGAGCCGTATAACAGTTGCTTCTAAATCAGTCATCTTCTTTTGTGCCTTTTCTGCGTCTTTTTGCGCTGCTTCTGTCGCGCTTTGCAGTGCTGCCTCTGCCTTTCGTGTCTGTCGCTCGAACTTAATGCGGTCTTCCAACGCCTCCCGCTGTGACGAATAAATCTTTGCGCTCGTCCTCTCATATTCTTTGATTCGGATCTCCATCCCTGATATCAGGTTCTTATATTGTGCATCCCTATCTGCTACGTCCACTTGCCGCCTGAGCTCCGAAACCTGCCGCAGTTCATTAGTCGCCATTTGTTTGTTTCGTCATTGATCTAGATTTTATACTTGTTCTGCCAGTACTTGCAAAACCGCCACCGACACACTGACGACGCCTTTGGATTTGATAGTGCTCTCTTCGGGCTTGACGGAGCTTAACAACCCTTGGACGTCGTCGGGTATTGGAGTATCGTTCACCTGAATGGTGGATTTTTTAAAAGGTAACATGCGCAGTCTTTTAGCATCGTCGTCGTCGAAATCATCCTGTTTCAAATCAGTAACACACTACAATCGAAAATTGCGAGCTTCTCTTGCTCACCAGCTTTCGCTTTCGAGCATTCTCAACGTCGGGAGCACCGGTCACGGGCATTTGTGAGCGCGGTTGAGAGTTGACATAAACATCCAAGATTTCTTCAGGAACGGGGACTGGATCCCATACGATACCTTCGACCAGTCCGTTCAGGTATTCCAGGAACAGGCTGGCAGCTTCATGTGGTTCCGGGTGTCCGCGGTCTGGGTCACCCACGAGCTGTCTCGCCCGCACGATCCCAGATATAAGGGCGTTTTTTCGCTCTAAAGGAGTCAAGTCGTCGGAAACATATAGGTCGATATGCTCAATAGAGTGTGTGGTGACCAGCATCAACACCATCGGCGACCTTGCATCCGGAATATCTGGCTCAAGCTTTTTGCCAACTTCTGAACTCCCAAAAGAATGATCATAGCCGACAATGACATCAAAATCATCTTCATCAACATTTGTTCCGGGAAGAATTAGAGTAGCTCTGACAACTGAAGATACTGATTTGGTCTTTGACGATTTATCAATGTCTCCACAGATGCACTCAACATCTAGTGCCTCCGTAAGGCGGTACAGAAGCTTCAAAATATCGACAGATCTAGCCACAATCAAGACGCGCGTTTCTTTGGTAAGTCCCTGAAGAAGCTCATACAGGAAATTAAATTTGGAGTTACCATCACAGCAGTACTTGATAAGTTGATCGGATGGTAGTTCCTCGAGTGCGCTGCCTACCGCGTCGGGTGGGTAGTCGCAGATATTATGCAATCGACCAAAAACCTGATCTATTTTGTGCACCAAGGCCTCCTCTGGTTCAATAAATTCTTCGCTATTGAAAATAGCGCCAAACTGTGTTACTTCTTTCTTGTATTCGAGTAAGGTATCATCGTATAATGGCCTTATGCTTGCTTGGAAGGGAAGTGTAACAATATGCTTCAACAAAACGGGTTCTTGATCACTGGACCCATCATTTGACGCTTCATCGGGTTGCGGCTGCCCCATCGAAACGGAGACGGCCGAGCTTTGATGACCTGTCCGTGGTAAATCATCATGAGACTCTTCCTGGTGAAGTAGGGATGGCATCAAGGGCAGAGCTGCGCCATGCAGACTGTGTTGCTTTGAAATGTCTGCCAGAGAGACTGTTGGCGGCTCAGAATTGTGCATCTCATCAGGTACCATGGTGCCGGAGATTGACAAATCTGGATCATCGAAAATCATGTTAACAATGCCCTGTAATGATTGGACCGCGGATGGTTTAGGGCTGCTGGGCGACTCGGGTTGTGTGTGCTCACTTTCAACGACAACGGACTCATGAGTATGACTTCGTTGATCAGCTGCTGGGGATTCCGGCACATTCAGACTGGATAGCTGTGCTTCGGAAGACCCAGCATCGCCGCCCAAAGGTTTGTCATGATCTTGAAAACTTGGACCCTCAGCCATGACTTTGTCCAAGTTGAGTATTTGGCTCAGCTCATCCACGGCAGATGATTGCGAAACCGCGTTTGAGGTCTCACGTGCCGCCTGATTTTCCATCTTGTCGTGCATCAAATCGAATGATGGTTGTGGGACTGTATCGGAAGCTTGCGGTAGCGAAGAGACGTTTGCAGTAATGGGGCTTGTGTATTTATTGGCACCGTGACTGTCAGTAAATGCTTCCGTTTGTGACACGGACGGAGTGATGCGAAGGACTTGGGCGTCTTGAAATTCAGTCTGATTTCCAGCAACTACAGATATACTTGCGGAGTTTTGATTATGAGTCGATGAAGTTTCATCAACCACACTCCTGGCCGAAGAACCTTGCAATTCACTGGACAAACTTTCCGAAATATTAAACGAAGAAGGAAGTGGTGGCTGTGACAGGAATGCAGGAGCAGGAGGGCTAGTATTCGGTACAACAGCCAGGTCGTTGTTGCACCCTGTTGATTGTGCTTCCGAATAAGGTTTGGTCGCAGCTATTGTGGAACAAAGGTCCTGAATGGTAACGCTCAATGATCTGCCTTCGCCAAACTGATGAGAGGGTATATCGGGGCCGTCCAAGTGCCCTGAAGATTGTCCCGACGCTTCCTGATCACAGAGATTGCTCAGATCACCAGATTCAAGCTCTGCTTGTAACAGACCCGAGGCGTATTGATAGTCTTCGAACTGAGAATTATCATGAGTCTCGCGAGAATTTTTGGCCGATGATGCAAGCTCGACTTGCTGAAGATCCACCGACCAGGTCTGTCCAGAAGGCTCTTGAGAGTCTGGAATAATGGTGAGACGGCCGAGCTGAGAAGCAAAAATGTGGCGCTCGTCCTGATCTTCGAGTTCCACAATCGAATGAGACGAATGACCACTGCTTTGGGTGTTGTGCTGGCTGCTGTATTCAGCTGGATCAAATTGTGAGTTTTTCTCGAGTTGTACCACAAGCCTTCGAGACCGAGAAGCGTCTGATGCTCGCGAGTTCGGGCAACTCAGGCCGTCAAGATCGGCACAGTCGTCGACGGCGCTATCAGTGGAGACAAGGGAAGCTATAGATGGAACTGGCTCTTCCGAAGGAGTCGCACTATATGTAACCTTGGTGATCTTGCGAGGACGCTCGCTTTCGTCGGTTGAGCTAGAACGTCGCCGTACTCGTCGTTCTCGTCGAAAAGCGCCAGACGGATCAGCAGTCTGGAGTTTTTGTTGTTGCCTCCAATTAGAGGGTCGTGGAGGCTGGCTGTCTTGACTATCTTGACTATTTTGTTCGACTTGCTCCCTATTGCGTGATGTCTTCAGTTGATTCCACTCTTCCTTGGCTTCGTCTGTGACCTCGCGACTCTATAATCAGTGACTCATTAGCATATCGCACGAGAGAAGCATCCCCATGCCACTGTGACGAAACGTAACGAAACCTACCCAAGTGGGAGAATACGCCTCGCCAGTCGTCTTGTCGTCGTCCCAGTCCACGAGATATTCAATACGGCCCCTTACAATTCTTTCGTCGAGAATACTCCTGATTGTAAACCAGCCCTCGTCAGGCGAGGCTACCCGCTTCCGCGACCCGAATGTGCGAGGTTGAGATCGCCGTGTTCTTGGCATTGACCCAACTGCGAAATGTAGCCCGTTGGACAAGTTTTGTGCCAACCTACCGCACCGGTTGTGCCTCTGGCAATAAGAGAGGCCTCAGCGAAGATAGGCGGTGCGCGACGTTGTCTGGCGCAAAGGACGAGTGAGCGGCCGATATAAGTCGATCCGCGCGGCGCGCCCAGAAACAAGGCTGACAATGAGACCACGAAGGGAAGGGGACCGACCCCACGCTGGAGAGCTCGTGTTGGGCTGCAGATGGCTGAGTGGACCACCCTAGTGACAAAATCACGTGGCTGCGAATTAGACAAACAGAATATGCGAAAAGTCCAATCCTAAGGCGAAGGGGAAGGCAAAGGCAAAGATGCGATTAAAAGAGAAAAAGCATGAAAGACAGAAAACAGGGTTCAGCTGGCGGGGAGAGGTCTGGCTAACAACATTGTTTGCGCCTTCCTGACTGGAAGTTGTTCTACATGAGATCCGCAGACCAGCGGGGAAGGGGAAAGTGAAGCCGAGTCGTGCCTGCCTTAAAAACACGCCTTCCATTAATCAATTCAGTTGCCACTCAATGGAACACAGGTCGTCGCGTTCACTGGTTTAGGGTAGTCGACCTGAGTCGTACCCAGCACAGCCACCGTCTATTGAATGAATGTGAAGTTGCAGAGGTTAATCTATTATTTGGAGGGGTTTGTCTCATCTCTATCCAGACATTCTTGTGAATAAGAATGCGACCTTCATACTAGACATGTTGCGCGGCGTGAACGACCACGACAGTGTCGCAAGGCAAACGGCGATCCTGACTGAGACTCAGTGGTGAGTTCCACTGCAAACACGAAACTTCACCAACACAAGGCATCATCACTTTACACCCCACGCATGGTTCCAACGTCAATTCTCACACCTACTCCGCAGCCCATGGCCTTTATTACAGTAGCACAATTAGACACTCTCCCCGGCGCATCTCACAGAGAGTTATCCGACCTGCCCGTCTCATCGCACTGAAGTGAGGCCAAGCAGCCAACAACGGTCATTCACCATGGCGGCGAACTTCCCAATGCAGCCCATGGGCAGATTCTCTGGTCCCAGCCAACCCGTAAAACGGCCCAAGGTAGCAAGCAGCCTTTTCCCCGAACGTATTCCGTCCCCTCGATTATGTGAAACTCGTCTCACACTGCACAACAACTTAGGAGTTCGCCTGCTTCTCGTACGATGAGAACCACGAGTTTCGGCTAGATGACTCGTCCATAAAGTATTACTACACCCCTCGATTAGGAGCAGACCTGTCCAAAGGATTCGATACGTTCCGGAAACTCGATGATTCCGGAGACGAGCACCTGGATGGCTTGTTGAAGACGATCGTGGCGCACGAGAAGGAGACGGGGAAGAAAATTGACGCCAATGTCGTTACTTGGCGAGGAATGATGACCAAGGTGTGTTTCCTCCGCTGCTCATGCTTACTTTTAACATGACGAGTTGTAATATTTATCGACAGATTTAGATTATGGCGGCTTTGTTTGAACAACAAGATGGGTAAGTTCCCCTACATTGCGCGTGAAAAAATAAAAATAAAAAAACTTGGATGGCTGACCGTTCTATAGCTTTGAAATGAATGCCACTTTATATCAGGTATGTCTTCACACCAAGTCTCACCAAGAGCACAGCCAACCCATCTGTAGGACTGCTTGTAAGTGACCCCTCGCTCTATATGCGTTGCCTCGGCTCACAAACACAGGTTCATCGAGGAGAACAACGAGTTCAAAGTTCAATCACGCCTCAACGAGAACCGTAGAGGTCCTAGACGTGGCCCCCCTGGAAGTCATGCAATACTGGGGTAAAGACATGCCCTCCACCCAAGTAACGCAGAAACTCAAATACGCCATGCAGCATACTGACTTCTGCAGGCTACAAGTTCGAGACCCTCTCCACCCTCCCCAAGACATGGCACGAAACATCAAGGGAATACATTGAAGATCGCGAAAACCAAGTCGTCAGCAACAAGGAGCAATACTGCTCAGTCGTCCGCACCGGCATCGGCAGCACAGTCCTCTGCCTCGGAGGCGAAGTCGACGCCAGTATGTTTATACTAGCCCCCTCCCCTCATGTCCTGTCTCCTGTTCCCTGCCAATGAAAAATTGACACCCATCATGCTGATCATATTCTCCCACAACCAAAGTATGGGACGCGAAACCACCCCCGGTCAGCCCATCAACTGGGTCGAGCTCAAAACCTCCGCCGAGATCCGCTCCCCGGCGATCTGGACAATTTCCACCGCAAGCTCATGAAGTTCTGGATCCAGTCGTTCCTCCTTGGCGTCCCCAAGATTGTGGTGGGATTTCGCACAAGAGACGGCATCTTGGTCGAGGTCCAGGAGATTGAGACGCAGAATATCCCGCAGACGGTAAACTCGAGACAAGGCGCGCGATGGAACGCCGACATGTGCGTCAGTTTCGCGGGGGAATTTCTCCAATGTAAGTTCCTACGATGTTGTGCCAGGCTCGTTGCGCAGGCTTTTCTTTAATCCATCGTCGTCGCTGGCTGCGGTTGACGGAAAAGTCAAGGTTTATTCTAATCCGTGGCAGGGCTCAGAAACGTGATCAACGATGAAGGCGTATGGAGGATACGGCGACGAGCAGGATCGGATGGTATCGAGGTCTTCAAGGTTGAAGAGACTGGACACGGAGACATCCTGTCAGAGGAGTTCAAGAATTGGAGAATCAAGCTTGCTCTTGGACCGGGTCCTCCTGAGGCAAGGGCGTAAGAAGCCGTCGATGAGAGCAACTCTAATACACGGCGCGGTGCTATTTGTAGCGCCATGACCAATCTTCACGCACGCAATAACCGCAAGGTTCAGAAAGATTTCATGTGCCATCTTTGTTCCATTTACTTCACACATGGTGGTACACTACCTGGATCTACCTATGGAAAATCAAATCGCATTTTACAAGATCCATCAAAACACTCCCAATGCCCAAACGCCGTAATCTGGTGGAAGTTACATCAGACCTGAACCCAATAGAAGAAATCATAATCCAAACGTGTATCAACTCAGTAACTGTTCAGATCGCACACATGCGCATGCATGGATGCAGTTCGCCGATAAGCCACGAATGTAATGCGATTTCCTCGAGAGCTCAAAATCACAAGACGCCAATATGTGTCGTCCATGTCTTGAACCAATCAAAACATGCTTTTGCTTCTTTAAATGGAGTTCTTGATCTTCCAGAACCAGGCTATGCTGTCGCACTCACTGAAAATCGTACAACCCAAAGGGTATTCGTATCAAACATGGAAGACAGGTTGAGAACGATGAAGGAAATTCAAGAAACAAGAAAAAAATCCCACCATATGACCAAGTCGAGCCTGGAAAACATGGTCCTTCCATTATGTTTATAACCGGGTGTATTGTTATACAGCTGGCCACCTAATTCGAAGATTGTCCGACCATCGTTGGTAGAGAACATCTGAAAGTTGTTTGCAGTGCTCCATGCCATTTCGAGGTTCGCGGCCAGGATATTTCTCTTCGAGCAACGTCGACCGCTCTCTGTCCAACTCCTTGTCCCCGAGGCTGGGTCTGGGGAGTCTGTGAGTCGCCGTCTGTGGCTCTTCAAGTGCGGGTTGTTCGAGCTGAGCACTAATTTCGTGGGACTAGCTAAAGATGGTACAGAGCTCTTGACAATGACCGTCCCTTGCGGTGTCCCATCGACCGGAATCTTTTGACTAGGCTGACGCAGCAACGAAGCATTGAGCTTGTTGTCCTGCGACACAGATGCTACAAGATTGCTCATGAGATGGTAGGCACCCTCCGGATCTACCGCGTCCAACGCTGCAAAAGCGTCAGATAATTTGCCGAGAGCCTCACGTTTCTGCACGACCGACGTCTGCGCATGCAGCTCTGCTAATGTGGGCTCGACGGCCTTGTTGTAAAGTCGTCTGCCTAGAATCGCCTCCTTCCCAAATGGCTCGATAGGAGATGCAATAGGAGGAGGGATATTCTCGTCACAAAATACATCGTCTGGTGACGAAGGCCTTCCAAGCTGGCCATTGGTAGAGCTATCCGATGGTACGCGTCGGAACAAACGCATAGTTGATCCCGAGTTGCCAAAGGACATGTCGGGTTGCAAGGGCTTCTTGGGCGCTACCGTGGGACGTGGAGATCCGCTCGATCGGATCGAGTTCGACTGGGCGAGGGATGGAGCGCGACGAACAGTCGACTTGCGAACTGTTGCAGGTGCTGGCGAGGACGGTCCCAAAGGCCCTTCGACCATGTCGAGTCTTCGCAAGCCCTCGTCAGTAGCCAGCATCGACGAAGGCTTACGGTGTTTGACAGTCGGTCTCTTGGGTTGAGTGATGGCAATAGACTTGACAGTGTCGAACACCCAATCTTGTTGTTCATCTTTTGGTAAAATTGTCTGCAACGTCTCTTGGTAATATATCGGGTGTCTTTGACGATTCTGGTTGGCATCCCACATTTGACGTCGGGCAATAAGCTCTTGTAACGCCTCGACCTTTCCGGCAGCCCGGATGAAACGATGCTTTAACAGATCTCTTGCGGAAGGTCTGCGCTCATAGTCTTTGGTAAGACATTGAGCAACAAAATCCTTGAAGTCTCTGCTGAAATCTCCCTCCAGTCTTGGAGCCGAGTTCTTGGGAATATGGAACAATACTTTCATTGGATGGATATGGCACAGGGGGCTCGCCGTTAGCCATTTCCATGGCTGTGATGCCGAGAGACCAAATGTCCGCTTTAAAGCTATAGCCATCTTGTTGAATCACTTCTGGCGCCATCCAAAATGGGGTGCCGACGAAGGTGTTGCGCTGTGATTTGATGTTGGTGAGTTGTGCTGCAACACCAAAATCGGCCAGCTTGACTTTGCCAGACTCAGACAGCAGAACATTGGCTGCTTTGATGTCTCGGTGAATTTTCCCCTCGGTGTGTAAATACTGTATTCCTAGAAGGAGTTCTCGACAAATGATGGCAATGTGCGTTTCGCTGAAGTTTGCAGGTTTCAACTGTAGTTTCTGGTCAGTATGGGTCACATCAACTCAGGCGCGAGCCAGTACGAAAAATTCTCGACCACGACCACCGCGAACATACCAGGTCAAGGCAAGAACCACCACCTAGATATTCCATGACAATCCATAGCTTGTGTCCTCGGAGGAATGAGCCTTTGTATTGCGTCACATATGGGCTAGCACATGTACTGAGGACAGAAATCTCGGCCTGAATATCTTGAATGTCGTCATCGTTGGATTCGAGATCAATCTATTTCCGGAGCCAGGCTGTTTAGCATCGAGGCCTGTGCAGGCAATGCTTAGGAAGGAAAGGGGTTCTCATTTTGACGAATACGTACGTGTTTGATAGCGACAGTTTCACCAGTTGCCTTTTCAATGCCTTTGAACACCACGCCGAAACTCCCACCTAGGAACAGATGACTGTTAGTCCTCAATCGCGTCACGAAATAGAATCTTACTTACGGCCAAGCTCCTCCAACACTTGATAGTGCTCGGCGACACCCTCGTCTGCCATGCCGTCTTGATGCCAAGCAATAGCCTCTTCTTGAACGGTTCGGGCACAGCGTTCTCGTGATAAGGCTGGGGTTGTGACGTTTGGGGCCGCAGTGTGTGTGTGTGGAAGCGCCCTGAGGGCAAGACCAAAGTGTTTTTAGGAAAGTGGTTGCGAAAAGACGACAATGTTTCGGTTGACGCAAGCTGAGAAGATGAAGAAACGAAAAAATGAGGTGGAGGCGAGCTGGGTCGCACAGCCATATAGTATCCAATGCAGGCTATCTGGGCCAGGGTGATGCCCAGTTCGCTTTAACGATTATCGTCGGTTGTCTGGGACAGCAGCAGGCAGGGCGCAGAGCTTGGGCCGTTGCCTTTGTTTACAAATCTCCTGATTCGGACAGCTGTGACGGGGGAGGGCTCGCTGGAGGACCTGGGGGTCTGCTGGGAGTCCGCTGGGGGTCCGCTGGGGGTCCGCTGGGGGTCCGCTAGCGAGGTGTCGAGGCCCCAATGATTAGGATTATGCGGCCAGGTGGGATAAAGAGGCTGCTTCTTCGTCGTCTTTCTGCTGCATCGTGAGACGGACTGGCTTGGTGTTGAGGACGGAGGGCAAGGGAGAAAACAGAGGACAGCTGCAGATGCGGATGCAGAGGTGTTGTGTCGACTAAATATCTCATCTGCTCTCTCTGCGCTTTAGATGCAAGCGCTGCGTCGGCGAATGTGTGTGCCACCCATGGGCCATGGCAGTGATGCACTGGAACGTTGGGTTGGACGCCAAGCCGTCGCCACGGCGGCCAGGGCGGCCAGGGCACAGCACAATTGGGCTGTATTACATGTAGCGCGGAGCAAAGTGTACCGGCCGAATGCATCCACCGGTGGATCAACCCTCGTCCAAGTTGGGCAATGCAAGGGCGTGGGGTGCTTTGTTGTCGTGGCAACCATCAACCCTCTGTTTTCAAACGGCCGGGAGTGGTCGACCTTCAGCCACCTTTTAGCCCACCCAGCCCAAGCCTGCATGCAGAGCCCATCGGTGACGCTGTTCGATCTTTGACGTTGCGCTTCAAGGGTTGTCTGGCTACTGAGATCTAATTGTGATAAGAAGAGACCTCTTCGTTTTCTCAAACATCTTTTGGCCACATCTAGTCCGCTTCATTCCACGCCATCCCAAGCTTTTTAGGAACACGGGACACTGAAAAATCATGACAATGATGCGCATTTGATGCCATCGCTGATTCCCGCTGACCGACACACCTGCTCTGTGTTATTTTGACGAAACATTGCCGCCAAACAATTATCACGGCCGCACGACTAGATCGTGATATTTCTCAGAATTTCACCAAGTCTGGCAACGTCTTCACTGTTCGCAGCAGCTTGACGCAGGCCTAAACTTATCTTCCTCCCAGTTTTTAACAGGTGCGATCGATATTATCTATTGCTGTCAATATGGTGCCAGCACCGTCCTCGGTTCCACCGCTTTTCCCGTACTGGTGTAGAGCTGTTTATTCGTGGGGAGGAGAGGTACGTTGATCACCTGGACTCCGGTCCTCTTATCCTGCATGTTTTGTGGTTCAAAACTTCGATCAACTAACACCGAGGCAGTCAAAACGAGATCTGGGCTTCATCGAAGGAGACTTGATTGAATGCCTTAACGCTGGAGACGGATCGTGGTGGGTTGGTCGTCTTTACCGCGACCGGAGAACGGTTGGCTCATTCCCATCAAACTTCGTTGAGGTTCTTCCTCAGGATTTCCGCCCGATGACTAGATCCGCCAGTCCCTTGCCTGAGCGCAATGCCTCCAGCCTCGAGAAAACACCTGCCAAATCAAAAACGTTCCGCAAACCGTTCGAGGCTTATGCGAAGGCTCCGCATTACACCACTGCGAAAACCCCTACATCATATCGCGATCCTCCCGTCGCGGTTGCAGCGCCAGTGTCAACGCCGAAACCTTACCAGCAACGGCCGAGAGACAATTCGGCCAACTCTTACCACGGAACGGTTCATGAGACCATCGAAAGGGTGCCCCCCTACACCTGTCCGTGGCTATGGTTCTCGGGCACCATCACCAGCTCCGTCTCCCTACCTCATTAATCGCAGTTGTACCCCTGATAGAGACAGTGCGCCTCCCCCAGCACCGCCTCCTCATAGGCACGTGGGTGGTTCATCTCTTGATATGTCGCGGCAAGCGTCGAACTCTTCTTTCCGTCCATATTCGCCAGCGGTGATATCACGGCACGAATCAAATGCTCCCTTTCATCAACCGCATCAAACACCCGGAAAGTCACCCTATGCTACTTACGACGACAGGGAATATCAACGCGAATTAAATGGGCAATACACGCCGATAGAAAGATCACCGCGGCAAAGTTCGTCCGACGAACTACACATGACACCATCTCCGCTGCGAGAGGCCATGGATAGTGTGATGGAACAATTGGACCAGCTTGACGGGCTCGGCAGTAACTGGGTCGGGGACCAACAACAAGAGCCGGAAGAAGACGAAAAGCCGATTGACCCGTGGGCTCCTGAGTCCCTCGACATGCTGGCCCAAAACTCGAGGCGAAAGGAGCCAGAACGCGCCAGACCCTTAACTTCTATGGGCTTGCCCCATCACGATGAAGGTTATGAGACCTGGAGTGGAGGATCATCTCAGAAAACATCCTATCAGAATGGACACCATGAAAGTAAACAGGAACTACCAGAGCTCAGCAATTATGTCGAGCGTATGGAAAAGAGACTACGAAATATGCATCAACACAGCGTGAGCGCGTCGATGGCGGCGGACATTGATCTGGACGCAGAAAATAATGACATGCCACCTCCCCCACCGCCCAAAGGCCAGCTGTATCAAAGACCCAAGTCCTCGGCTGGTGTTACTGGCGGCCACGCGAGACGATTGAGAACACAGAAATCAGCGTTTGAGATTGGTAGGGGCAATGTCACTGGTGGCAGCATCGGTAGAACACTCACCACGAGAACCAATACCACGAATGCCTCGTCAGGAAACCAGAGTCACACTAGCTCCTCGACTCAAAGCAGTGCGAGGAGTCTTTGGAGCGGCGTTTCCGCCGGCGGCTTCAGCTCAACAAGTGCTGGAAGCATGGCTCGCCAACATTTACGTACCCGTAGTGCTGTGGACATACGCGAAGGAGAGTTGGAACGCCCGGACTCCCTTTCACGGGCGTCACCTATCATAGCAGTCATGCTAGCAATGTGCCTGCAGGACCACAACGGGCTCGGACTGGGCTGGAAGGCGACTTGACCGGTGGTCTCGGAGGATTGGTTCAGCCGAAAGCACCGAAGAGGAACATTTTCAAGAAGATATTCGACTCTGCCAAGACGGGTGTAGCAAGCAACCGGGGCAGTTTCGCAGCTGGGTCAATAGCTGGAGGGAATTCGATCCGGGCATCACCATTCAACCGGCCCCGGCCATTGGGTACATATTCTGGTGTGGGCTCAAGAACGACGGCCGTCAGTGGCCCCGATCACGGATCACACGCGGCTCGTGAGATGGGTTTTGCAGCGGCAGCAGCGTGGATTGGGTCCTCGTGCGCCGCGATGTCAACAGGTCCAACTCCCTTAGCAAGGTCGAGAGGAATGAGCGGCAAGGCCGTTGCCAAACACTCGATCACCCGGTTCTCAACCCGGTCGACGAGCTCTACGACGGAATCGAAGGAGATGAAGGGGCAGATGGTAATCCTGTCCGAGATGCTTTGAACTATCAGTCTATCAATCTGAGCCAGGTGGATAAGAACTCGAGATACATTGCGGATATGCCACCTATGACGACGGCGATTCAATTAGCGACCATGTACGTTTGCCGACCATATAGAAGCGATGTCCAACGGCTGCGTGCCATCTTTACATGGGTTTCAGAAAAGATCTGCTGGGAGGAGGATTTTGAAGGCCAAGTAGACACTCGTCGTGTCATTCAGTCCAAACGGGCCTGTGCCGAAGAGTACGCCGTACTTGTCATGGAGATGTGTGCCGCCGTTGGTCTAGAGTGCGAAGTTGTCAGAGGCTACTTGAAGACCCCAGGAGACGTTTCTGACCTGAGCACGATGCCGAGATCCAACCATTGGTGGAATGCCGTCATTGTGGACAATGAATGGCGAATTATCGACAGCTGTCTGGCGAGTCCATCAAATCCCAAACGAGGCCAGTACTCGAGCACCAAAGGGCCGATTGCAGACTTTTGGTGGTTCCTAGCCCGGCCGACAGAGGTTTGTTGGACGCATGTGCCTGAGCACCACGATCAACAGCACATTGTGCCTCCTGTTGCCCACGAAATCCTGTTGCATCTTCCTTGCACCTGCCCCGCTTTCTTCCGCAATGAAATCGAGATGGTGGATTACAACACGGCTGTCACCAGGATCGAAGACTTGGAGATGGTCCACGTCAAGTTCAATGTGCCCGCCGACGTTGAAATTGCTGCAGAGGTTGAGGCCCGGGCTTACTCGCGTGACGCAGACGGCGACGTCTTTGAAAGCGGAGATGTTGTCAAGAAAAGGGCATTGGCGCAGGCAGAATGGTACAACGGCGTAAAGCGCTACACGATCAAAGCGCTGCTGCCAGGAGATGAGGGCCAGGGAACACTCAGAGTCTACGCCGGTAAACGCGGATTGATGCACAGCATCAAGGACATCCCCCACCCCTAGCATTTGCACTACCGATTGTACACACCGGAGAGAACCCGCCATACGAGTTTGTGACTCGACATCCCACGCCACATGCCCAACGGCACGACATATACGTGGTTCAACCACAATGCCAAAGACTGGCGCTCAACAATACGTTCGTGTTTGCCATTAGACAACATCCCAACACGGTTATACTTGGACCCAGCTCGGCGTTGACACCAGCATCGAACCCGGGAAGAGCAAGCCCGAATCCATTTGCACGACCCAGCTCAGCTATGAGCGTGCATGCATCCAGTGTCAGCGGATCGTGCCCAAGCTCTGCAAGTGGCACGGTGGCAGGGAGAAAGCCAGCCAAATTAGCAATCCAAACTCCAGGCGGCAAGATTCTTCGTCTTATGAGGAAAGAGGATCGAAAGGGCGTCGCGGTTGGCGGAAAGGGTTTATCAAGCGGCGAGGATGTCAGTGACGGCGGCACATGGGAAACCATCATCAAATGTTCCGAGAGAGGCGTGTGGAGGGGTTTGGTCCTAGCAGATCGGACGGCGAGATGGTGTGTTTTTGCTGAGTGGATGTGCGTGTGAGATTGGCAGGTACCTTTTAACCTGCTTGGCATGGAGGATGTTGATATTCCTAGAAAGCACCGGGAGTTTTCGGTTTGAGCTACAGCATCATTTGATGCATCAATGAGGGAGCCGGCGGCGACATGCTTTTGATGAATGGCGTCAACAGAATTTGGAATGGAGTTTGCAGCAGGTGTTTGTTTTATGTAGATTTTGCATCTCGAAGGGACGTACAAGGACAACTGGTGTTTGGAAACATTGTGTATTTTCTTGTATAATAAGGCTGGTCATTCTTGAGAAAATAGCTTGCGCCATCGGAACAGATGATGAAGATTGATGAGTTCCGAAATGTGAACTGTTGGAGGTACAACCCACTGTATGTCTTCAGTGGGTCGCGAGAGCGAGAGAAGGCGAAGTCGCGCTCCACCTAGGATGCAGCTAAACCCTGTCGGGACGGGGACATGACAACCTTCCAACCTGGGAGCCACCTCGGAGCCGCGATCCCAACGACGTGCCATCCTCCCCCGCGAAATCCACGACGCGATCGCTTTCCTTCGTCGACATCTATCGCACACCCTTCCACCACCATTCATCGCTTTTTACCGACATTGCTTGCTGCGATAAGCGAGGGCTCGCGTCACGCGCCGACGCTCTCGATCTAGACGACTTCGTCGACAAGCCCGACAGGAACACGAACGACAGAGAACCGACCAAGCAATCGGCGAACTTGAATGGAGCTCATGAGCTGAATCCATCTTATGGGTCGAAGCCATACATGCACAGCCTCAACACTTGCTTTGAATCTTTCGCCCCCCCCGCCCCCTTCCCGGACGAATCTAGCCCGTCGCTGATCTCTTGACACAATTGCCGACTCCTCCTCTTTGGGCACCAACTCTGTCGCGTCCATCGTCTTGCCCTGTCACGCCATACCCTGTCACGCTCTACCCTGAAGATTTATCGAGTTCATGAGTTCGGCAGTCTGATGCAGACACGGCGGATATGACATACCGAGGCACGTTGCCTTCGGGGCAACCGGGCTTTTCGGGCCAGCAGCAGCAGCAGCAGCAGCAGGATCACCAACTGTATGGTGGTCAGATGGGCTATCAGCAGGGCCAGTTCCAGCCACAACAACAGATGCAAAATCAACAAGCGCTGTACTCGAATGGTTCAGGAGATCAGTTCTACGGACAGCAGCAGCAACAACAACAACATCAGTCAATAGCCCGTTATATGGGCAGCAGCGGTGGCATGTCAGCTCAAAATTACGATTCATATGCCCATCCGCATCAACAGATGCACGTTCATCAGCAACAGCAGTCTTTATGGCCGCAGCCTCAGCCTCAAACGAATGCCTCGCCACAACAGCAGTTTCGTGGGCTCCCATCACCGAGACAAAATACAAATGGAATGCAGCAGCCCCAGCTGGCCCAAAACGTGGTTCAAATGCAGCAATCGCAACAACAGCAGATGTCAGATCAGATGCTACAGAGAATGTACCAGCAGCAGCAAGTGGCTAAACAACACATGAGATCGCCTCAAATACAACAGCAGCCATCGCCACTGCAGATGGCATCGCCGCTATCACCGTCGCAGATGCAACGGAAACACTCACTGCAGAGCCAATCGAACCAGCATTTAATACAATCACCGATACAGCAACAACTGCATCAGCAATTTCAATCAACGCCACCACCGCCACAAACGATGCCTCTCCCGAAGAGCCAGACGCATTCACCGCAACCGTCGCCTCTTATTCAATCTCAGCGTCATTATCGACGGCATCAAAACAACCAGTTTCAGAGACAGCACAATCAGCACCATCAGACCCCTCCACCACCCATACCGCAACAGTTGCCTCAAGAACCTGTGCAAGACACGACGCAACAACCTCTTTCTATACCTGAATTCCGACCTCAATCGGAACCTGTACCTGAGCCCGAACACGACCACGAACCAGAACCCGAGCCCGAGCCCGAGCCCGAGCCCGAGCCCGAACCAGAACTAGAACCAGAATCAGACCCAAATTCTTTGCTCGAGTATTCATCGTCGGAACCGCCGCTTCCACCTCCAGTACAAGAACAGATCAATTATGTCAATCCGCTAGACATATTCAACGCTCCTCCTCCTCCCCCATTACCGCCACTCCCTATGGGCGACTTCCGAAGTTGGGGCAAGAAAAGGCCAGACCCCATACCCGTGAAAGAGTCAGCATTTGTAAAGCCAGCAGAGACGAGCGAGGATGTGAAGGAGCCATCTCAGCAGGAGTCTATCATAGTAAAGACGAAAGCGCCGAAGCAACCAGTAAAACAAGAAATAGTAAAAGAGCTTAAAAAGGAGGTCAAACAGGAATCGAGGCCTGAACCTGTGCGCATCAAATCAAGTCCACACTCATCCGTAACAAATTCGCCTGCACTCTCGACAAATTCACCGAGTATTACAAAGCGGTCACCCGCCCCGAAATCACGTCCTGTCAATACAATTCCGCTCATGGTTGCGATTGCAGAGGAATGTCTTGAAAAAGCCCGCAGCTCTGTACACGATGTAGCCATGTCTCTTGATTCTGAGATTGTCGACGAATACCAAAGGTTGATCGCCACGACTCTATCCTGCTTGGAAGCTGCGATGCAGAATAGTAAGCTTGCGCCACGAGAAGAGGCTCGGCTGCGGATGAGATACGCAGCAATCTTACAGGAAGAGACGGAGAACCTTATGGAGGCAGAAACGGCGCTTGGAAAGGGGATCACACTGTGTGACAAGGTATGTTGCGACTCACGACTTTTCCATGTCTACATGTATGTGACTGACAGACTGCAGCACCGATTAATTGACTTGAAATACTGCATGCAGTACCTGATGATGAAAGTTCTTTTTCAACGAAACCACAAGGCGGCTTTGAAAGCTGTCGATGGTCACATCTCCGACTGTGAAGCGTAAGACGATGTCGTTGATCTTGGAAACGTTTGTAGGAGGAAGCTGACATCTCACAGGTTCAAACACGTTCAGTGGTATTATGCTTTTCGACTTCTGAAATCGACGTTTTACATGAGCATGGGGAACGCGTCTGATACAGGGGCGTTGGAGAATATTCGAGCTGTGCAAAGTGTAGCCAGCCTTAGGGGCGACAACGCCATGACGGTCTTTGCGTCTATACTAGAAGGTCTGGCACTTCTCAAGACGTCCAAGGACAGCAACATTGAGCGCGTCAACTCTTGCATCGCGCAGGCAGCCAAATATCAGTTCGACCCCTCCGTCAAGATCATGCAGCTGGATATCTTGATGCTTTTGCTTGACTTCTCCTCGAGTCTGCATCACCAAAGCCCAGACACCACAGCTCAGAAGCTACGGCTCCTACAACAGAAGCTGGACGACTGCGAGGAATGGAACAACATCAAGGCCGATTTCCAAATTCCTGTTAAAAAACAGTCATCCGGGGCCAAGATCGTTAGCGAACAGACGTCGGCCATTATCCGCCCTGGAGGAGAGGTTGACGGCGAATTTGATTTCGTGGTAATGACTTTCATGACCAAGGTAGAGCTGAGGTCGCTGGTGTATGTATCTGAATCGGGAGAGATTTACGCTGCGCGGGGACCGAACTAACAACATTGCTTCCAGATTTACCTTGAGCGGACTCGCAAACATGCATAAACCTTCTTCGCAAGGCCGTCGATCTACCGAGTTTTGGTTGGAA
This sequence comes from Epichloe scottii, assembly GCA_021950295.1. Taxonomy (NCBI): domain Eukaryota; kingdom Fungi; phylum Ascomycota; class Sordariomycetes; order Hypocreales; family Clavicipitaceae; genus Epichloe; species Epichloe scottii. The sequence continues at coordinate 2,341,109 of CP083247.1, read as the reverse complement.
GGCGTCAAAATCCTTGACACCTGTAAGTTCTCTACCTGGCGGGATCGCAAAGAAGGCCGAAACTGACAGATGGGGAATAGGGGATGGGCTAACAACGGGAATCCCATATGGGCCGTCCATCTCGCTATCGACGGCGATTCGACAGCGAGCCTGGCGAACAGACGCGCAAGCATATCTCTGCGCGCTTCTCGGCTTCCTGGCAGCCAGTCATTGCCAGTGGAACAAAGTGAAGCAGTTCATGTCAAAGCTCGAAGCTCTCATTCGACCTTGCACACAACCCACAATAGGATTGCTCTCGACGTACTTGACGGGGGTGTACAGCCAAGGGACAGGAAATCTCCAAGGCGCACTGGATATCTTCCTCCACCCCTGCTTCATCTTGCCACAATCATCGAGTGGCGTCAAGACTGGTCAAAAAGAGATCGCGCTCCTGGCGGGACTGAATCGCCTTTGGATTATGCAACATCCAAGCTGTAGAAACGATGTTGAAACTCACGAGCTCATCGAGCACTTGCAACCATTTTGCACGAACCACTGGAACATTGATCTTCGCACAGCCTGGCACAACGTAGCAGCGGCACTGGAAACCGAGCCTCCTCAACAACTCAACCAACAAAAACAGCACATTCAAGCAGCCATGTCTGGGTCCAAGGTGACTAATAACATCCTCGGAGCCGCCGTCACACTCTGCATCATGCGCAGCAGGTTTTTCGAAAACGTGATTGGTGAGCAAGCCCTCAAGAGTGCGCGCGCGGCATCAAAACAAGCACAGAGGAGCGGCAACATGCTCTGGCAAAGCGTGGCAGATGGTATGCTCGCGCAGTCATATGAGGTCCAGGGACAGAGGGAAGAGGCGGGACAAGAGTGGCAAAAGGCTACCAAGGAGGCTAGGGATGCATTTGCTGGGAGTTGGTGATTTTGGCGGGTTTTGCGCATGTGACTACCGTCTTTGGACAAGGACCATTTGGCGGAGAAGACGAGGCGCTGCTTCTACATCCCTGACGTGTCTGGTTTCACTGCCAGCTGTTACCGGTTGCCGCTTTGCCTCTTAATTTTCGTCATCTTTTCTGGTTTCGCCGCACAAATATCATCTGCTGCACTTGTCGGCTGCATGGCGGGAGGGGTTTGCGGGTTATTCATCCGACGGGCCAAGGACCCAGCCTTTTTCTTTTGCTCTGGCGCGCTGCCTGTGACAATAACATGTTACGGATTTGGTTACTACCTACATGATTTGGGGGTTCCATGTTCGAGATATTGGGCAGGGTTTTCTTTTGAAAAGGAGTGTGGCATGACGTGCATGGTTTCGGTGCTATTGAGGATTTTTCAATTGATTCTTTTCGAATTGTTGTTTGTACCGTCCAACATGTTGTTCACGTTGGGTATATTGCGAAGTATCTTGCACGGGGAAATGTAATCCAGAGCGCTAACATAACAGGTCTTGTTGTAATTGTACATGAATACCTTGCTTCTGATCCTCCTTTCCTCTTGGAGAACTCGTCAGACTTTGTTAATCTTATTGATTCGCCAATCATCATCTCCGTCCGAATCCCGGCGGGGGCTGGAATCCCGGCGGGGGCATGAAACCGGGAGGAGCCCCTGGAGGAGCAACTGGTGCGCCCGGGGAGCTCCGGGGGGCGGTGGGAAATCCAGGCGGTGGTGCTATAGGATAGGCCTGGGGGTTTGGAGATCCCGATGGTGGTCTGATGGCGCCGGGGTGGAAGTCTGCGGGGTTGGTGTAGTTTTGGCCCTGGGGCGGACGGGCTGGAAGTCCCGAGGGGGTGGAGGGAGAGGAATTGAGCCGCGAGACTGGGGAGGGAGGACAGCATGAGGAGCGACATTGTATGGTGACGGGCCGCGGTGGGGAGGAGGCGCGAACCCGGCTGGTGGTGGATGGTGATGGCCAAGCGAGGGGGAGGAATTCCAAGAGCACCGATGGGGGAACGGGCATGCCGCCCATGGCGGAAGGATCGAACCCTGTCGGGGCAGGAGGTGGAATCTGTTGATGGTGAGGAGGATGCTGTTGTGCTGGCGTCTGGTTTGCTGTTGCTGCCGCTGCTTGCTGTGATGGCGGTTGCGTCTGTGACTGTGGCTGTGGCTGCTGCTGCTGCTGCACAAACGAAGGCAAACCCTGGCCCTCGGGCACGATGTTCCTCTTCTTGGCCTGCTTAGCCAACTCTCTCTCCGCCTCGTCACCGTGCCTCTCCCCCTTGCCATCCTTCTTGAAAGCATATTGCACACTAATCTCCTTGCTGAGCATGTACTGGCCGTCCAAGTTCGCCACGGCAGCATCACTGCTTTCAAAGTCCCCAAAGCTCACGAACCCAAACCCTTTGCTGTTTCCAGAATGGTCCCGCGCGACCTTTGGCAGGCTCAGGAGCGGGCCGAAGCGTGAGAAGGTATCGTACAATAGCTTCTCGTCGACCATGGCATCGAGGTTGCCGATGAAGAGCTCCGCGCCGATATCCGCGCCCTTTTGTTTATCGGCGGAGGCTTTGTTCACGCGGAGCGACTTCCCAAAGAGCTTTATCCCGTTCATGACATTGGCGGCGTACTCGGCGTCGGAGGGGTGCGGAACTCGACGAAGCCGAAGCCTTGGTGGGTTTGGGTGACGCGGTCTCGGGGCATGTGGATGTTGTGAATGGGTCCCGTTTGTAGCATTATCTCGTAGATGGTGGATGTGGTGGCGCGCTCGTCAATGTTTCCTATGTAGACGGTTGCATCTTTGTCTTGCTCCCTGTGATTTGTGGTCAGTCAGCGACAGGAAGAGGTGCAGATGGTTTTTTCTTTAGTGCTATAGTCGGCGGGCGGACGTACCAATGGCGGTTTTGGGCCATTTTGGAGGCGGTTCTGAGCGTTGGCTACGCTCCTGGTAATGGGTGAGTGGCGAGGAATAAGACAGCGGGATGGGATCTGGAGATTGAGGTTGGGCGGGATGTTGTCGAAAAGGCTTGATTGTAAGTCGCATTATCGGAGCTTGGAATTTCTAGCCGATGATGACCCGTCCGGTGCGCGGTTTGTGCTCGCCGGTCGATGGGTTGAACACCCTGCTCTCGTACCCTTCGCAGCAGGTACCCCGGTTGGACCCCGCCCAAGCACCTGCCCTCATCCCCGCGAGCTCGCTGGCTCTCAGAAGATGTCAGCAACGCCAGTGCATGTCAGTGAACACCCGACCTTGGAGGAATTGTGGCAAGCCTACATCCAATATGAAAAGATCGAGAAAAATGCCAACGCATTCAAGGTCCTCTCCCGGGTAGATAGGAGGTACCATCTTGTACGTTTTGACGAATTATACAAACGAGAATAACTCAAAGCCGGGGAATTTTCTAGTAAACCTGCTTCTTGTTAAAATTAGGTAGGTGGGCTGTTAATCCGGATTAGGATTAACGCCGTGTGCGCACTTTAAAAACGCGATATGCGCATGTAGAGGTCCCGCCGGTCTATCTGTCTGGCTCTTCCCTTTTTATGGGTCCGAAATTTCTGAGAAGTAGATAGGTTCTGAACTCGGGAACCTGAGCTTCATTGAGTTTGTCAGTCCAGTACACATAACACATATCCACGCTGTTTCTTTCGGGGCGACGCACGCATTCACGTTCTCATTAGTGTCGAACCGATTACTCGCTCTTCTCTTCCTCTTTCTCAACATGCTTGCTCTTTCTGAGGAGTCCAAGGTTCGTATCGGACGTTGCGGATACGGGGTCAAGGCGTGCAGGCAAACTGACCTTTGCATGAATAGGAGCGCATTGCCAAGCTCATTGACGTGTCTCGCGTCGCTATCCATTAGTGAGATTTTGTCAAATACCAATGCTACATCTCTGCATTGCTAACAATTTGCAGTGGCTACCTTCCTCTGATTCTCTATCTCGGTACGATTCAATCACAGCGAACAGAATAGGTGTCATGTTGCTAATCTTGTTCGTCGAGCAGGCTACACCCGCAGCGACCCTCGTCCCTCCGTCATCCGGTATGGGCTACTTTTCCATCACTTGGGATACGCGTTTCTTCTTATGGAAAGTGCTAATCAGTTGTGTAGCCTCCTCTCTCCTCTCTCTTAAACGCTCCGATCTCGTCAAACCAACACTGTATTACTAAAATTTTCACGGTCCGTCGATATCAACATTCGCGGAAAGAGATTCAAAGGGCTACGATTTCAAAGGGGACAAGGCAATTGAGTCACTACTTTGCGCAGACACGAGAGGAAAGGAACGGTATGCAGCCGCATTTCGTGGCGTTGGGATAAAGAAGCGTGGTAATCCATGTATGGCCAAGGAGATTTCTGTTGGAGGGCAAGAAATGTACGAGATGTATTGTTTCTTGCCATGTATAGTTTCCGTTAGAGAAGACCACTCATCACATATAGTTTTTCCTGCAAGTGTCTATATTATGATTTGTCTCGATCACTGGTCGGAATCGTCATGGGGTTGTGACATGCTGTTTTTGACTGGCCTGGCGGTGGCCCCTGTTGAGTGCGATCCACTGACGTACTCCGTAGCTCCGATAGATATCCCGCCATTTTCTTCTCTTTTCTAAATTTTTTCCCCTTCACCGAAAGCTCCCACCAGTGACCACCCAACAACCATGAGTTCATCATTTGGCCGAGAAATCCAGCATTGCTAGCCCCCATCCAACAATGTAGAGCAAGGCACTCTCTGAATCACATCTTTCTATATGCAGGACCGCCGCCATGGGGGTCCGTCTCCCGCTCTCGTCGAATCCATCGCCGGCTTGAGCGCCGGTGTGGTGGCCACGCTGGTTGTGCATCCTTTGGACATTGTCAAGACTCGAATGCAGAGTGAGTTCTTTTCGGCCTTCCCCTTTGCTTACCCCGAAGAGAACGAACGAACCAACAAAACGATAACATGGCGCAGTCTATCGCAGCGCAGGACCTTCTTCACCCACCCCCACGACCGTTGCCATCCTCCGTTCACTCACGTCCAACAATCAGGCCGTCATGTCCTCACTGTACCGCGGCCTCACGCCCAATCTCGTCGGAAACGCGACTTCCTGGGCGTCCTTCTTCTTCTTCAAATCCCGCTTCGAGAGGCTCATTGCCCGGCGGGACCAACGACCTTCTCCAGCGGAATACTTCATCGCGAGCGCTCTCGCCGGCGCAACCACTTCTGCCCTCACCAATCCCGTATGGGTACTGAAGACGCGCATGCTCTCTTCTGACAAGGGGTCTGTGGGCGCGTATCCCTCCATGCTGGCGGGTGCGCGCACCATCCTGCGGACGGAAGGGGTGAGAGGGTTCTACCGGGGCCTTGCGGTGTCGCTGCTGGGCGTTTCGCATGGCGCTGTGCAGTTTGCCGTGTATGAGCCGACCAAGAGAATGTATCTCAACAAGAGAAGAGAACAGGGTGGTTCTGATCCTGGAGAACAGAGCCTCAAGATGGCCAACGAAGCTACGCTCGTGATATCCAGTGTCGCCAAGCTCGTGGCTGGTGCTGTAACGTACCCTTACCAAGTCCTCAGGAGTAGGATGCAGATCTACAGAGCGGACGAGCGCTTTGGAAGAGGCTTGGGCGGCGTCATTGCGCGGATCTGGAGAGAGGAAGGCATCGTTGGCTTCTATAGAGGCTTGGTGCCGGGCGTGGTGAGAGTCATGCCGGCCACGTGGGTGACTTTCCTGGTCTACGAGAATGTCAAGTATTACTTGCCACGGTGGGCTGCGCAATAGTAGCTGAAAAGACGAAGGACTGGGTTTTGGCTGCCCAACTATCTGTGTACTGTTGCGATGCTCTGGTCTTTTCCTGCAAGATCGCAGTAGTCTTGGGCAGCATGACTGCAGAAAAAAAAGGGGGGACAATAACGGGAAGAATATATTTGTCGGTCTCACCACACATTTCCTCGACTCCACTGAACTACAAGTGTACCAACTATTTGATTCCACTCCGAAACCAAAGTCAGACAGCAGTCATCACCAGCTACTCCCTGGCTGGGCGGCCCAAGATTCATATATATCGCGGAAGATACTGGTACTCTCTGTGATTCCATAAGCTCGATTGAATACATCCGGAGAACGGAAGAGATCCATTATCACGGCTTGTCTAGGGGGCAGACTGTGTTTTTGTTTTGTTTCCTTTTTTATATCGAATCCATTGCTGCTTTTTATACCAAGGATCCTTATCAATCTGGGCAAAACTACTCCGTACAGGGCCACTAGTAATACTACTAGCAATACCACTCTGACTACTCCGTACGGAGTCAACGGGCCGGATAAGAATGGAAAAAGATGGAATATCAGCATCCATTCGCCCCCGCCTGTCAGACTCGCTAGCCATGCGTCGCCGGCGCCACTCCGCACATCTCCCTACTCCTCAGTTCTTTTGCATCTCTAACAGCAACTCTCCTCGCAGTCGCAGAGGCCGCAGCATATCGAGCAGCCGGCCTCCTCGCCACCACGCAGAGTCATGTGACTCATGTCAGGTTGCTGATCAGAAGTGTTCTACGCAGTCGGCGACGGCACACCTGCAAGTCAGCGGCTATCCTCCCGATGCGATCGATGCAGGGGAAATGACTTCCGAGGGATCATACAGGCTGCTGGGTAATGACATTGCTTGACTCAACAGCCATTGGCTGCTGCTGGGCGGGCTCAGCAGAGGCAGGCATTGCGGCGGCGATTTCTCGAGTTTGAATGTGAGTAGTAAGTACAGAGTATACAGAGTTTACAGACAGCAAAGGGACAGAAAGTCGACGGCACACAACCCCTCTATATAACCCCCAGACGACTCCAAAGAGCCAAGTCCGTCTTTGGCTCTTCGGCTATCGAGCTGACATGGGTGGCTGTGTAATGAGGAACAAAGGGGAGCGTTGTGACTTGTTGTCAGGCCCATCGTGATTGGCCACGCCCCGGGCCCTCGCATCTACATCCGTGCCGAGCTTGCCGACTTTTGCATCGTGGCACAATGACGGTCCAACCATCGTAGAAGCATGCCCGTATCCCTGCCGGCGGGTAGCGGTCTGGGCCTTTCTTTCGGGGCTTGGACGGCCAGCAGATGGGTGGAAGGGGAGCGAAGGGAAGGATCGTCCACACGTCCTTTGATGTGTGTCACGATATCTGACATCATCTCAACCTCAATGACGGCATTTTTAGTGTCAAGATTGACCTATTGCTCTCTTGTTCTCTTGCCCTTCCTGCGGGCCTGCTCTGCGCAGCCTCATGGACCCAAAATGGGGCCGGAAAGCTTCCACCAGGCTTACGTTGTGTTCGGATCGTCGCATATGTCATCCGTGCCGTCACACCAACAGGCCACAGGGTAGAGTCCGCGCCTGAGCATGATTAATTGGTATACGGAGTACGGAGTAGAAGGGCTTGTATGTACCCGTGGTTTCATCGCCGAGTCCAGCGTCCAATTGCAGATGTCTGCATGCATAGGAAATGCCGCATGGGAAGTGGACGTCGTGAGTCGTCACGAGAATGAGTTTGCACAAGGCCAAGGCCCATCCATCCATCACGTGCAGCGACATCCACACACACACGCACGCACAAAATAGACGACATGAATCTTTTTTTTTTTTTTGAATCGCATGCTCATCCCACCGACATTGTTTCAACACAGCCTTGCGTTGCCGACCTTAAACAAGGCCCCGGTTTCCCGCTTCTGGACGCTGCCTCCATGGCGACTGTGATAGTCAAACTTGGCGGCGCTGCCATCACGGAAAAGTCCAAGGCAGACACTCTGTCACCCGACCTGGACACTTTGGTAGGCGGAATCGCTCAAGTCTGCCGAGATGAGCTTCGTCCAAGAGGGACAAGATTGATTTTGATTCATGGAGCCGGTAGTTTCGGGCATCCCCGGCCAAAAAGTATCGAGTAAAGGCTGGCTGGTCGATGACAACGCCGAATGAACGAACCAGTGTGAATGATGTGACACGGGATGAGAGGCAACGACAGCAAGTGGAGCAACGAGAGAGCGTCAAATTCGGCATGGCATTCACAAGACAACGTGTGCTCCAGTTGCACCATCACGTCTTGCAGCGGCTACAAGACCGGGGCCGATTACCAGTGTTGTCAGTATCAACATACGACACGGTTGAGACGGACCGGGGAGAGTTGACGCCAGAATCAAGCATTCGTCTGGTCACTCGGGTGCAAAAGCTGTTAGCGCAAGGGTTCGTTCCTGTGCTGTTTGGCGATGCCGTCCTCGACATCGCCTTGGGGGCCACCATCCTCTCGGGAGACGCGCTGATGCACAAGCTGGCTACAGAGCTGCTCGAGGTACGGCGATGCGTCTTCGTCACAGATGTAGCGGGAATCTACACGAGAGATCCGAAAAGATTTGAAGATGCAACTTTACTATATCAGTTACGCTGTAGCACCGAGCAAGGAATTGACGAAAGCGACGCGTCGGCGGGCGTGGACGACGTGACGGGAGCTATGAGCAGTAAATGGCAATGGACGAAGCGCATCATGGCTGATGCGCCTCACATACGGCAGGTTGTTATTTGCCAAGCGTCCGACTCGGGCAAAGCGTTGTCTGTTACTGGAAAGGACGTCGATGGGAGTGATGATTGTGGCGATATTGCCCATACCTGGACCACGATTCTTCGATGACATCATTCCCACCAATGCATTTAGTGATTGCGGCCTCAGACAACAGGTCAGGAAAACATGGCCTCGCTGCTCCCTCGATACTTACCTAAACCAATCATGCTGGCTGCAGGAGGCACCATGTCCCAGTGGCTTATAGTTCAGTCCTCGGCGTCGCGATTTGACTTTACATGCGCACCAACGGCGCTGTGAGGCGCAGCTGCAACTTTTTGCGTCAAATCAATAGCTGGCTGACGCGTTTTATAGGGTGTTGAAGGAACGTTGTATCCCTTTGCAACGGCTTCCAAGTCTACGGTACCGTACTCTATCCGAAGCCGCTTCTCACCCGCAGCCTGCTGCAGACAGCGAAAAAGTCAAACTTGATCATCCCGGCTGACTTTACTGATACGGACAGTCTCCTGGAGTGTACTGATGGTGAGGCATGCAGTCAGTCAACAGCTTGTGAAAGCAGCCAACTAATCAGCCCGCATTCACAGAACTTGGGACCGTATATCGCTGTCTTGAAGGCCCATATTGATATCGCTGGCTTAAATAACCAAGTCAATATGCTATGATTGTATTTTCATCTCATCTAGTCTAAAGTAGAGTAAAAACTTTGCTTCATCAGGTTGTATGAGATGACATCAGGCCGAGCCGTATAACAGGGGCACCAAGCGAAAGAAGCGCCTCCATGGGGTTCCTTATGGGTTGATGGGGGAGGAGTGTTGTCAATGGTCATGTAGACGACGGGGTCGACCTGACTGCATGCGACGTCTGTGCGCCCGGGACCGCCTGAGAAGCAGCGGGTACGGACGTCTTTGATGCCGGTGTATCCGAAGCTGTGTTTTGCCCCAAATCGTCAGTCTTGTCTTGGTTCTTTCGGGATGGGATGGGATGGGATGATACATACGCGGTGCCAAGCTCATGGTACACACGCAGAGCAAACTCGGACTGTCCTCCCTGCGAGCCGGGGTGCAGCGAGAAAGAGTACTTGGGGTCGCTGCATTCACCGACTCCGTCGGGCTTGGGGAATTTGGGGTCGTTGACCCAGCACTGTATGAGGGTGTTGTTCTTGCCGACGAGGTCGACGGTGACGCCCTTCACCGTGAAGCTGGCGCCGCTGACCTCCTTGCGGACGAACAACTTGCTGACTTGGATGTCCTCGTGGGGGCGGGCGCCGGGGAATCTGCGGGAGGAGCGGCGCTGGCGATGGCGGCCGCGGAGCAGAGGGCGAGGATGGCGGTGGCCTTCATTTTGAGGTTGTTGTTTTTATTTTATTCTCGTGGTGGGTGGGTTTGTTGTGTGATAAGAAAGGGGGGGATGAAGGATGATGGATTGTACGTGACTTGAGCAGGAGCGCGTGTCCATGCTCTTATATGTAGAAATCGTGGGCCTGTCTTTTCTCGTGTTCGAATTCCAGGTTTAGAAGCCGCTAGTTGGTTTGGGCGTTGGCGTAGAGGACAAGGCCAAGGCCAAGCGACCGTCAACCAATAAGTGCCCTCTTTCTTGTTTCCCGTCCTTGCCGCGCGTGATGCCAAAAAGTCCGTGGCAATCCGACGTCATATGTCAAGTGCAACTAGTACAAACTACGGACTACGGACTACGGGTCAAATCAAACAGGATTAGACTGTACAAAGTCCAGGCCACTATCCGGAGGTGCCGTAGTCCCGAAATCGAGCGGCCCTTGGCGCTTTTACCAAGTGCGTGCATCCGGGGGGGCTGGCATCTGAATACGAGCAGCAACTTGATCTCTTTGGTGCCGGTAATGTCCACGACTTTTGCCTATTTCCCTTGATTATTGAGCTACAGAGTACAGCAGCACGCTGCCATTTAGCATCGGACGAGGCCTCATAGGTACATGAGATATATATAGTGTCCCAGATGGAAGAGCCTGTATCTGCCGAGTGATTACGTCAGCCAAACATGCATCCAAAAGACACACACTTGGGCCTCACCTGCTGCCCGAATGCCATCTATATGTTGAGCCAAGAATCGGGGAAGCTCACTCGAAGTCCACCCACCAATACAGCCGCCGGCATCGATCGATGGTTGATGACCGAACAGTGACACGAACCACCGCGTGCCTCAAGAGTCGGGAGTCGGGATCCTCTCCCATCCAGGATCGTGTCTCGCGTACGCATTTCAATCTGGCCAGTCACAGCGCATCCCGCTCTCATCGATGAGTCAAACAAGTCGTCAAAAATGATGGATTCAACAGCAGATGCGCCAGTGCCACGACAGCAGTGCAGATTCATCAACATTCTTCAGGGAGAATAAAGCCGCGCATCGGCGTCATCGAAACCATTGTTTTATTGCTGACATCCTTGCCCTTGCCGTCTTGACAGCAGTTCTACTTGCCAAAGTTTTCGTCAACCAATTCGAGCGTCTTGCCAAAGGCAACACCCATGCCCTGGACTGTATGGCCAGTGCCCGAAGGCCCGGGATCGTTCAACTCTGTGACGGGACGCACTTGATCAACGCCAACCTCGAGAATAGTTCCCCCGACATAGTCCTCGCTGGTGATCAAGTCGAGAATCACGTTGGCCACGCGCTCCTTGGTGACCCACTGGTCCACACCCTCCTCAACCCATGCCAATTTATCCTCTTCCCAGATTGGCGTCTTCACGATTCCTGGAGCGACACCACTGACTCGAATGTGCATGGCAGGCTCAAGGGCAGCCAAGCAACGAATGAAGCCCGAAATGGCATGCTTGCTGGCGGAGTACAATGGAGTGGTCAGCAGAGGCATCTGGGCCGCGATTGAAGATATGAGCACCACCACGCCGTGGCCCAGCCTCTGGCGTTTAAACGAGTCAATCGCCAGCTGCGTGGCGCGAATCGGATGCGTGACATTGACGTCGATGCACTTGAAAGATGACGCCTGCGTTGTATCGGCACCTTGATTTGGATGCCAGAAGTTCGACACACCCTAGAGACAATGTCAGCTCAGAATCGTTGAAAACGCACATGAGCCTGGAGAGAAGACGGAACCTGTGGCTCGAATATTCCAGCCCCTGGAATGACAATATCCAGTCGACCGAATTCCTCCATGGCGTGGCTGAACGAGCTGTCCAGCTCTTGCCACTTCGTAACGTCCGTCTGGATAAAGAAAGCACGCGCCTCGCCCTCATGAGCAGCTCGAACGAGATCGCTCAACTCCTTGCTGGCCTTCACATCCGCAACCACCACGTTGCAACCTCTGCTCAAAAGTTGGCGAGTGACTTCTAAGCAGATCCCAGATGCTCCGCCCGTCACCAGCGCAGTCTTGTCACGAACATCGAGCGCCATTGTTTCCGCGGTAGAAGCTCAGCGACTTGGTTTCCTTGGGGGTCGAGCATGTATGGCAATGCGAAGCCATGTATTTGTACTTCTGGCGAACGACGTACTCATGCTTACACGTGGTCTGCGCCATCCGTTCGGTTACGCTGCGTGGGTCATTCCTCTTCGCATGTTTCCGCCGGCTGCAATCAGCAAAGGTGGGAGTCTGCAAGTCGACACACAACCAGGCTTATCTGTATGTTGATGTTGTGTAGCTTTCGAGCGCCGTCTTCTCTCGCCTGCGCCACGCTGAGGATAACGCGGGATTAAACCAGAGCTACAGGAGTTATTCATGCTAGTAGGAGATACTTTACTCCGTACGGAGTATTATACAGTCATGGTAAAATACACGTAATACACTAAGCCACAGAAAAGACTGATTATTGGCCTGCTGCCCCTAGCTCTGTACCTCTTCTTGTAAAGGCGTAGCATCTGGATGGTTTCGAAGCAACTATCCACCTGGTCGAGAACGTGTTGAAGGGTCTCCATCCAGTCAATGCAGCCTGATGAAGTGGCCCTTGTTGTTGCTGCCGAGGAGACACGCAGCTGTTATGCCATCGCCATAGCCGACTTCGCCATCATGTCGCCCATGCATGTGCCCGTCAGCTCCGACAATGCAGCTTACTGTGGAAGAGCACTGGCTGTTACACCAAAAGAGCGGTGCAACCAACTGGTCACTACTTGTGCGTACTCCGTAGTCCGTATTTCAAGAAGAATTCTAGGCTTTACCTAAGTAGGCATCGTCTTGGACAAATTATGTTAATCAAACTCCTTATGAATTAGTTGAAAATAGCTCAATACCTAGTATGCGCTGGGGAAATAGTGTAGGGGTTATCGCGTCCGCTTTGCATCTTGAAACGTGCTACTTGCGGAAGGTCCGGGGTTCAATTCCCCGTTTCTCCAATAATCTTTTTATTTTTTTAGTCTTTATCCAATCACTCTACAGTCAAGTGCACTTTCCCCGTTGTGCATTTTTTTTGCTTGATAATCTATTACCTATACAATCTATATTTAAATCGCGTTTGTAAGTTTGCACTATAACATTTACCTAGGATACTCACCTCGTTAGCCTATCTCCATGATACCTCTCCGGGTCCTTGAACTGCATGCCTGGGACGCAGGAGGACCATACAGCTTGGCGCAGCTGGCAGCATCGCTGGCGCCATTCTGCAATCTTGTTCGTTCTCGCTCCCGCAACTCATCGTTGGACGACTTGTTCTCCGGCTTCTGGTTCGGTCATCTCAGCGCCACCGCGCCCAAATAGCAGGCCGAATGCTCCCGGGCTGAGCACCGCGGAGCTGCAGTCGTCCTGGAGAGATTCTTCATCAGTGCGTCGAGGAGGCACGCGAGATCATAGCAGCCCTGGCAGACACGGCAAACGACTCACTCGAGGTGGAAGAGTCCGTCGCCGACATTCAACTGGTCAATCACGGTCTGGCGAGGCGAAATCCAAGCACATCTCTTCACCTGCCTCGCTGCCGCGGGTCAAAATGTTTCAGCAAGCTGTCCGGCATCAACGCCCTGGATTTGATTCTATGGCGGTTATCGGAGCGGCAATCGGACGAGAGGCACGAAATCGCCCAAGTTTGGGGCCTCCTGACAGTCTGACAGCAGCAATGCGGCGTGGCTTGCTGGGATTTTAGACCTGTTTTTGACATCTGGATGACCCAAAACGGAGCGTATATGTGAGGTCGATATGATCGAATATTGATTCTCCGTACATGGTGTTTGGTCGATTTCTGGCCGGCCCGCCACGATGGCCTGGTCAATCGATTTGCTTTCTCAGCTGCGGGAAGTGGGATCGTCGGGCGGGCATTGGTTCTTTGTCGTGACTTGTGCTCACGTGCCTGTGAACCGTGCCTATGTAATAAATAGGTGAACATGACTGATGGAGAAACAGTGGTGGTCTACAGCAGCAAAGCAAGTCTGGACCTGAGAACGCATTGCTGTCACTGGTCGCGAGATGAGCACCTTCACTTTCTGGTTTTTCGGGCCATCGGCGAGGCGAGGCGAGGCGAGCATCAATGAATTCAAGCCTTGCGCCATGCCCATGCAGATGCAGCGGGTCGCTCCTGCAGCCAGTTGGGACCGCCATTGGACTCCAGATTCGCCAGTGCGTCTGCAAGTGGGCAGGCGAGCCCCACAAATGACCGCAAATGACCACCAAATGACCACCAAATGACCAACAGGCCCTTCTTCACTTTCACTCGACCAGACCGACTCAAACTGCTCGCCATGTTCGCGTGCCCTGTTCCTGTTATCTTGAGACCTCCCACACTTGGCCTCGTATGCCTCCTTTGACAGCACACCCAACCCCAAGGCTCCTGCTCCAAGAATCTTGCTACCCGCCGCAGCTCCCTGCCTCTAGCATCTAGCATTCGTACGCCGCTGCTGTCACGTCACTCCGGCGGATTCAAACGCCGCCAGGTACTCACGAGTCACGAGAAGTCGGATCCGCATCATTCCCCACGCCCACGGGCCACGAGCATCGGTCCCGGCATCGCTGCATGGTGCCGCTCACACACTGCATCTCTCCCAGGGTTCTTGTTGTTGACAATCTAAGTTGTCGGTGTACTGCTTTGGATCCGCACCGCGGCCGTCTACTTCATCCATTGCTGCGTCCTCGGCAGGCCGGCGACTACTTCGGGTCGTCGCCAACGGTTTTGCATGGTCTTATTTTGTCCGGTAGTGCCACTTTATGCATGAGCTCGCTTCGCCAGTCATGGACATGGAACCGGAATCCGCGACGGCGACGGCGACGGCGACGGCAACAACAGAGTTTGCTTCCGCTCATAAAACTCAAGCTCAACGTCACACATCACCGGGTCAGGGTCAAACACAGTCTCACTCGAGATCTGACTCGCACGGAAATTACTCCCCCAATCATCGCCCTAAGAAATCCTCCTCCACTTGTTCCACTTGTCGATTTCGCAAGGTACGCTGCAACGGAAGCCGACCGGTCTGTTCCAATTGCCAGAGGCTCGGTTTCCCCTGTTCATATGACGACTCTGATGCCGATAAATGGTCCATGGCTTTGCCACGTCGGAGGGTAAAGCAGGCTTGCATGAGCTGCCACAGTCGCAAAGCACGTTGCTCGGGTCATATGCCAGCCTGTGATAGGTGCCGTGCGCAGGGTAACGAATGTGTATACCGTCCAGGTACTAAACGTGTGAATTGGCCAGCAGGCCAAGGCGAAAATCACGAAACGCAGAGCCCTCGTAGTCACGACGACGGTGACAATCGGTATCGCCAGAAAGACGCTGATCATGACAAGGCCGATGACAGTGACACTCCTTTAACTGATCCGGTCAACACGCCTAGCACGTTCAATCATGACATGTAAGCTGGCCACCTCGTGAGGAAATCTGAGCAACGAGACTGACTTTGGCCCCCAACCAACTGCAGCTCCACCACAGACGGATCTTTTGATTCTGTCATTAGCCGCACCTTTGACCAATTCTTCCGCCATGTTCACCACATTCCCATGTACTCGTTCCTGCACCGAGCATCACTCATGGAGCAATACAATGCTGGAAAAGTCGACAAGGCATTGCTGCTAGCTCTTATTGGTATCACGTCTTGCCTTACAGATATGGGCAATGGCGTACGCGAATATGGTGACCGATGCATTGACCGAGCTGAAAGCTTAGTTTTCTCCGACTATTCTCGACCATCGACATTCAAGGTCCAAGCACTCGTTCTTATGATCAAGCATAGGATCCTCTCCAACAGATACCCCAGTGCTTTCATGCTCCTTAGCATGGCTTCGAGATTTGCCGCTGCCCTTCGCCTAAACCACAATAGTCCCAATTTATGCTTTCTCGCTCAAGAGTCTCGACGAAGATTAATGTGGTCATTGTACTGCATCGATACAGGCATTGCCGCAGGCTATCGTGACTTTGCACTCTGGCGAGCGGATAGGATCTTTGTCAGCTTGCCTTGCAACGAACGTAATTTCGAATTCGATCTACCCCAGCCTGCCGAGATGCTCAATCCCGAGTGTAACGGCTCAGAAGTCCAGCATTCGGAGGATGTGGGGAGTCTGGCACTTCACATTCGCATACTTCACTTGCGCCAGAAAATCATCGAGTTCACGAAAGATGTACTTGTTAGCCGAACAGTTTCCGATACATCAAGCTTGCAAGAACCTGTTCTGGCCTTGCATAAGCAGTTGGATGGCTTTGCCGGCAGACTGCCCGCCTCGTTCCAGTTCTCGGAAAGCTCGCTCCGACTTCGAGCCTATTCCCCTCGCATCTGTGTCTTCGTTATGATCCATGTATGGTGGCATCAATGTCACTGCGACTTGTACCGCATGACGATGGCCGGATTCCGTGAGGCGTTGCCCGAAGCTACCTTGCAGTGCCTTGATCAAGGCTTTCTTACACACTGCCAACGTCAATGCGTTGTTCACTCGCTAGCGATGGCCAGCATCTTTGCTTCTATGCAAAAACTTGGGGCGAAACCTGTGGCTGATCTGGATCTTGCCCTGTGCGCATATCAATGTGCTCGCATGCTCAAATACGCACTACACGGCGGGGAGAAAAGTTTGGCTTGACTGTCGAGGCTGTCACTGACAAGGCCAAGGTCTGCCTCCAGGCCATCAAGCAATGCTGCATGGGGCCTGCAGCAGGGGCAATTCGCTCCGACCTGGAAAGATTGATAAGCCAAGGTCTCGGCTCGGGTGTATCCTCCCCTCAAGACCCCTGCCTCGATACGGACAGATCCAATCACTCTACCGAGACGGGTGTCCCTTCAAGGCACCCTGTTTTACGAAACATGGAGCTCACCGAGGAGCCGTCTGTAATTTCTACCTTGAAGTCTCCCGCAATGCGTACCGCGTCCAACCCACCGGAGCCATTCATGACCACTCCAGACACAGTACCTGCCATGCAAACATCGCTGTCCGCGCAAACACTGTCAACATCCAGCCCTTGGAGCGCCGCGCCACAGCTTTCTACCTTGACATCATCGCTGCCCATTGTGAATGCGGAAAACTCAAATACGGCGGAGCAAATGGATTTGACTGGCGCATCTAATGACAAACCTGACGCGGCTGCCAGCGAAATGAACAGCGCCTATGAAGGCGCCCTGGATGGATTTGATCAGGACAACGGCCTGGCTCACGCTATGGGGGTTGAACTGACTCCATGGAATTGGAGCAGTGATCTACAGTGGCCAGATTTTCTAAATAACAGCGTTGGAGTGTGATCACAAATAGAATGTGACATATAAAAGATTCTGCCCTCCAGGGGAGCCCAAGCATGATATGGAGATGAACCAGACCGTGAAAGATGGCCCATTTTGTTTTGTTTTGTTCTTCTATTTTGGACGGGGTTTCTTTTTTCTAAAAAAAAAAAAAAAAAAAAAAACCCTTGGAAGTAAACACACGGGCAAAGTGACATGCTCTAGAACTGTCAAGTCGGCTCCACGCCAGTGACCGTGGCACACCCGACGCAAACAAGGCCACCACCCACCAAGTGCTCAAGTCCTGCGTTGACTGGCAAAGCCCTTCAGCTTCAGTCCAGTGATAAGCCCGTTCTGACTACAGAATGCAACGGTTGCCATATTGATGGTTTTTACCCAATACATCTCGCACTTCAGTAATTCTTTCCCGTCCTAGTCATCATCTTCATCGCGTCACACCGTGCTCTTTATAGCAGAGGAAAACTTGATGGCTCGTGGTCTAAATGACATCGCTATAAGAATAGTACGTATATACTTGAAACCACAGTCAAATCTACATTTCCACGTGGAACAAATAACGGAGTTTGACTTGCGCGACGTCGTAGCAAATGTACTCATTATAGGCAAGGTGGCTGCCGTCAACGTTGGTCGGGCCGGGTGCTGTTTGCAAATCAGGCTTGAGCAAGAGATCGTGTCAGTACCAAATCTGTGAGGCAAATGCAAAAAGCGAACGCAGTAGGGACGAAGAGGCACTCACCATTTTTGTGCCCGCCAACGTCTCATGGACCTTGCTAGCATCCATCCATTTACTGGGCCCGGTGCTGCCCACGCCCCATGTGCTGTACATGCCTTTACTCTCTGCGTCTTCACCAGCGCTGTAGGACGCATTCGTCAATTTCTGTAAGGGGTCACCAAGCTCAGCTTCACAGAGAAGGAGAAGCGCCTGACGGTTGGAAATGTACGAGCAGCAGTAGTTCGCCGACTTGGTGGACATGTCTGCCAAGTAAATACCTTTGCCAAACATGTAGCCCGATACTGGAGCCTCCGGGGGCGCAATCCGCAACCCTTGGCTGAGGATACCACCGAAATTGGTGCAGCGCGAGCCGTGCCATAACAGACGCTTGTCGGACGGGATCTTGGCGAAGCGGGAGTTGTCGAAGCGCTCGAACTCGCTGGCACGCTGGATGCGGAAGATGTTGTGAACCTTGTAATCGATGCCGTGAGTTGAACCCTTTGATCCATCAAGGTAGGTTCTGAGAAGGTCAAACTCGGAACTGGCGTGGTCGAGGGGTGACATTTCTTCCATTCCTAGACCAAGGTAGTGGCTATCCATGGGATGGGTCGTCTTTGCCTTGTTTCTGTCAATTTTCATGATGTTGGAAGCATCCTTCATATCAGACAAACTTTCGAGGAGCTCAATCTCCTTTTTGAGATGAGCCTCATTGTTGATGATCGGCGGCCTATTGCGACCAAAGGCGTGTGGAATGAGTGAGTAGTACGTATTGGAAAGATGTTCCGTGGCCCCTGCAACACTCATGTCCCACTGGCTTGAGGCCAGCGTGGGATCATCCATTAGAGCTGCAAGATCCTTGAGCTGCTGGAATCCGCGAAGAATAGTGGCCTTGCTGAGCTTCCCCAGGGAAGCTTGTTGGCGTCGTAGTTGAGCGAGGACATGGTCGCGTTGAACAAACTTTGGTTGAATATGAGCTCCATCACTCGACGGACCGGGTCGGACAGCGTGCACTCGGGTGGCTCGTAGTCGTCTTTCTCTTCCTTTTTTTGACGACGCCGCCAGCTCCGTCTTCTGCGTCGTCATCAGAGTCATCCTCGTAGCTTCGTTCCACAAAGGCATATTTTTTGGCCTGGGGTCTTTTGTACGGTCGTCCCAAGCGAGACCAGACTTGTCTTTGAACTTTTTCTCGAAGTGTCGTTTGGCATCTTCCAGAGAGCCGTTTCCGAGTACGGCGTGCTGTCCCATTTCGCCGACGCGGCCCCATCGAGTCCAGGTTTTGTAGTCGTTACTATGTACCAAAATCTGTCAAGTATCAGTCATGCTTTTTTACCAATCAAAATATTCACGCCGAGCCCCCCGTCTTACCTGCAGCCTGTAGAACTTGTTGTGGTTGTTCGACGTACTCGATTGGTTCAGAGATGCGTCGTAAATCATGCCACTTTTGGGTTCAATGTATACTGAGTAAGATTGTAGCGGGCAGTACTCATCCAGAGGGATCACAATGTTCTTCTTCTTCAAGAACTGTCCCTTGTTGAGTTCTTGGAGCTTTTTCTCGATTGTTTCTTCCTCCACGACCTCCTGCTTGCCATTTTTCTCCTTGGCATCTTCTTTGTTCTCATCTTCCGCCCCGTCTTTCGGTTTCATCGCTCTAGCTCTAGCCTTTTTGGTCTTGGGTTTCGCATCCTCAGCCTCATCGCTAGCTTCGTTGCTGCTTTTCGGATTGGCTGCAGCAATTGGCCGCTTTTTTCCTTTCCCATTTGTAATGCCATTTACTTCGACCACCGGCTTTTCTTCCTTATTTCCCTCGTCCTGCTCCTCCTCGTCTTCATTGGGCCACGAGTAGATGTCCGGGTCGACCCTCTTCTTTGACTTGACGACTTGGTCCAGCCAATCAAACTTGACTATAGCGACACTGGCTGCTTTGGCATCTGCAACTTTGGGCGCATTCTTCAAGTAGTCCTTCTCGTCACAGACGAGATGGGTGTTGCGTGCACTCACGGATGCAGTCACGGATGCACCAAGGGACATGACAAGACTGTGCAAGTCCCTGTGGGAATAACCCGGGAACTTGCCACTGAACACGAGACGGTATTCGCTCAGGGGCTGAACAACAGAAGCGGCAGAAGATGCTGTGGAGGGGCTGCTGCCCGGCCGCGGGTTGCCGCAGGCATTGTTTGTCGTGTGGTGGGGAGAATGATGGATTAGAGATTAGAAAGGAAGGAAAGGCATTGGGTCATGAACTGATCTATGCTGATGGGAAGTCGATGCGTTTTATGCCAGTCGTTCACAGCTGGCGTCTGTCTGGTCTGGTGGTGTTGCTATAAATTGCCATGCTAGGCAGCACTTCACTTCACTGCCCAGTGACTCACGCTGTGGTCTCAAGCTGGTGTGCATTGCCGTGCCGTGCTGCCGTGCGTTGCTGATTGGCATTCAAAGCCCCGCAGAGGAGGCCAGCGCCGCCAGTGCCTCAGGCCTGATAGGCGCTCTGCTGCCTGCTGTTCGTGCCATTGAGAGAGCTTATTAGAACTCGACTTTTACTCGACTTTTATTCAAGTCTGGTTTGCAGACGTAGACGGGGCTTTCGCCTTGGCGCATGTTCAATCGGTTCATTTAAGCACATTCATTCATTCACCTGTTCGATTTTGGAGATGACTTGCAACGTTGGATCATCACACAACCACGAGAAGGACGTGGCCCTTCGACTAGACCGGGCTTGAGATCGCACCTCGCAACTCGCAACAGGCACAATGGCAAACACATTTCCAACTGCCCTGCCCGGCACCTGTCCGATCCAGAAGATCCCGCTGGAGGTCCTCCTGCGCATCAGCTATCATCTGTCCACCTCTGACCTCGGGAGTCTCCGTCTGACCCGTCGGTCCATTGAGCAATCTTTATACACCACTTTCGTCAACGAGTTCTTCACGCGGAAGCAGTTCATGATCACACAAGACAGCTTGCAAACCCTCATAGATGTATCCAAAAGCAGGTTGAGCCAACACCTGCGTTTTGTTCACATCGGACTAGATCGCTTTCCCGAGGGTGTTCAACGCCCATTATTAGACGACGAGAAGGAAGGGAGGTTCAGGGAGCGGTATGCCATCAACTTCACGCTGTGGAACACGGGACACCATCGAGACATGATGGCCGAGGCCTTTCGCAATCTCGAGAACCTAGAAGACGTCATCATCAGGGACTTCAACTCGAACCGCCGGTCAAGAGATGGGCCGCACGCCGAATGGCACAGCTACGGCTACACCACCGTCTTCAACGAGACGGGCGTGAGCTTGAACCAAGGCATTACTGGCATATGGAGCTCTGATTTCCCGTATCAGTACTGCAGCCAGGTCTTCACGGCGGTCATCTACGCCCTAGGGGCTGCTCAGGCCAAGCCAAGGGGCATCGAAATCATGTCGAGAAACAGCAGTCATCTGCGCGACTTTGCCTTCAACATACCCGACTTCATGCAGTCGTCCGTCGTTCCCATTCTCGAGGGCCTCGAAAAGCTTCATCTGTGCATCGACCTGGCGTGGCGATGCCCCAGCGTCGTCTGGTTGAGCAACAGCACGCCTCCCTCCCGATCCGCACTAGACCTCTTCATACGAGAGTTCCTCTCCCACGCCACTAATCTGAAAAACCTTCGCATCAATGAGAACCGCAGCAATAGCGCAGGGCTGTCAGATCTCCTCGACTGGATCGTAGGTGACTTGGATTCCCAGGCGAGCACCAACAGGACCAAAAAGGGCGACCTCGTCCTCTCCATGCCTCGTTTAGAAAAGCTTAGTCTCGGCACCATGAATGTCGATGCCCCTCGCCTCCTCAAACTCGTCCAGAAATTCGCCCCATCCCTCAAATCTCTCGAGCTCTGGAAAGTCACCATGATCCGAAGCCTTCCACCAGACACGCCATCCGCATCCACGCCCGCGCCACGGGAAATCTTCTGGGCCCCGTTCCTCAAAAAGCTGACCGAGGTTCCCGGCCTAGATCTCAAGCACTTCAAAGCCGGCATGCTCCAACAGCACTGGATTGAGAAGCCGTTCCCCGCGCATGTTTCGTTCAAGGGCTACGGAGCCGTCCGCGAGTACATCGGATCAGATTGGAAACATTTCATAGGGGAGATCAAGCCTCTCCTCGAAGTGCAATGGCCGGAGGAGCATTACTACAGTGATGGCGAAGGTGAGGGCATGTCGTCGTTTTCTTCCATGTTATGAAAGTCCTTGGACTCGTGTACTTCGTTCATACACGCATTGCCTCTGTTGAATCAGCATTTGATCCATTCATACTGACCATGTGATTGTGCATCCCATCAGAGGAAGATAGCATGCTAGATGGTGAAGACGACGCCACCGACAATGACGAATAATTTCAAAACAGTCGAAGCTAATACGTACCAACAGGGCTGGACTGGGAAGGGGACATTTTTTCCAAACATTGCTGGATTATAGCCAGCAGCATCCATTATGGGACGTGTAGGATTGAAGACAGGATGTGAGAAGCCTGTGAATGCCGACTTGGCTAACGAGGTCTAAACTTCATTTCCTTTCTTCTTTCACCTGATTTGTGGTTTTATGTATCTCTAGAAGGCATCAACTAAGTGTTTGATTGTACATAAAGATACCCGGTGGAAATCACCAGTCTACGCCGCGTTTCCGTTCTCCGCATTCCCGTACTTGTTCGAGGTACCTATGTGTCCTGACGTCCGCAATCACAACAATCCCCGTGAATAATAGAAAATGCACGCAGTCTTGGCCCAGCACCCGCAAATCAATCATATGGTATATCCCCTTCTCTGAAATTCGAGTCCGTCATGAAAAAGGAAGGAGCAAACAAAGCCCAGCACTGTCTATACCGCTCGTATGGTGACCATTAAAATGCTGCCATCGAAGCGCACCCAAGTCCTCTCGTCCTGCAATCTATAATGAATCCCATCATAGCTTCTCAAGGCATGCCATGCTGCATGCTGCATATAAACTCTCAACACTCTTGTCCAAGAATATTCCTAAATATCAATGCAAAATACTCCAAAGCGCCATCAAAGACCAGACGCCTCTAACCAGGCCTTCGCTCACGCCAGACCCATGAATTCATTTTGACGTAAAAAGCTCGTTGCCAGCTCATCGCCCCCATGCTCTGCTGCTTCCATCCAATGCACGGCAACACACATGAGGCCCACATCATTCCTGACATCGCCATCTTTGCCGCCTGCCGTTGGCCCTCCTCCTGCGGCAGCAGCGCCGGGGCCCATCGCGCGGGTGTTCACTCCAGTAGTGGCCAAACCAGCAGATCCAACTGCTCCCGAATTTCCGCGAGCTCGTTCGCTTCGTCCATATCTCTCCATCACCGTCTGCTTGAAAACCTCTCGGGGTTTTGAAAGCGGAAGGGTGGTCCTTTCAACAAACTCAGGGTTGGACAGGTAAAAGAGAGCAAGCTCTCGCTGTGCTGTAGGATAGCCTTCCTTGGCTGTGATGGCCCACATTTTTCCAACATCGTCCAACTTGTACGTGGTTGACGGAGGAGGGGGTTCCTGTCAAAGACGGTTTCGCCTCGGGGAGTGAGTTGTTATCACCAGCGGACTTGCGAGAGCGCGTGTGGGCTGCGATGATCTCATCGGCCATTTCCACCATGGTCAGACACACCTCTGATTTGAGTTTGAGGGCAGCTAGACCGGCGTTCCAGAAAGCCTTGCCACGTTCAGGTTTATCAAGAATAGTTGGCGGCACGAATGCGGCAATGAGCTGAAGGTCACGGAACAGTGACTTTGGCCGAACACCAGCATCTCGAAATAGCCTTTGCAGTTCACCAGTTATCACGTCAGTGCTTGCAGCGCCATTCGACACAATTGATCTCGTTTCTGGGTTTGTTTGGCGCGGTTGGTGCATGTGCCCGCTGGATTGAATCGCAGAATGAAGAGCCTGGGATCGGCGCTCTCTCACGTTATCAATTGTCCCATCAAGAGAGGTTTGACGAATGTTGACCCCACGATCGTCCGCAATGCTGGATCCCGCGTCTGAGTGGTTGGCCCTCAGCTTCTTAGAGCCGCTCCAGGTGAGAGACGCGATGATGAGGTTCTCCAATTCGTTCAGAGCATTCAGTTTAGCGAATGGATTGGGGTTGACACTAAACATATTCAGCAGTCGGCAATATGCCTTTTTGAACGGAAAGTCGGCGGGATGGTCTTTTGCATTTGCCGACGGAGTGAATTGGGATTTGTTCCCACTGCCAGGTTGGCTGTCCACATCTTCACCTAAGTTACCATTCGACGGCTCCGAGTGTCGTTCAACCGTAATTTCTCCAGCACCTCGCAAATTTCGGAAGCTCTTCTTCTTTTCGATCACTCTTGGTCTCGTGGAGCTTCGACTGCTAACTTCCTTGTCCTTCTTCTCTGATCTTCGTCGTGCGCGACGATCGAGGGCGTCCTTGCGATCTACACATTCCTGTCCAAGGCCATCGAACCAAGAGTCAGTCTCAGAACCACGTCCCAAGACCTGGCTTCCTAGATCAGACAGTAGGAGACTGGTGAGAGTTTGCCTCAAATCAGTCAGGAATCGTGTCTTCTCGTCTTCGGCTCGCTGCAAAAAGACTGTTTCATTTGAGGACGCCGATGTCCCAGGCCTTCCCGTTGACACACTCGAGCTTGATGGTAGTGGCACTTGATGAATTGGTCCAGAAAACGTTGTGGAAAGATTAGTCAAGCTCGTCGTGGGTGAGCAAGCCCTCGAGAGACCTGACCCAGGCGACATGGCGGGTTGAAATGGGGTCCAGTACGTACTCAACGATTCCGTTGTATTGATCGGCGATGCTTTTTCGAAGCAATCATTGTTCTCCACTAAATCTGATAGTGAGGCTGTCGGCCTAGCAAAGTTGATACGGGATGCGTCCAAAGAGTGCTGACTCGAGCTAGAACTGCTCAAGATTCTAGATTCGCGACCCAGCCAACCTGGCCGGGTGGAAGTTGAGCCGATGCGCCGCTCGCTGTCGCTGACCATACCCGTAGCGTCATCGCTGGCGGTCCAAGATTGCTCCTTGTCTCGGGTCCTCATACGATCATATACCACCTTTTCACGCTTGTATAGGTCGCTAGACCATAACACAGGCGCATCTCGAATTGTTCCTCCAACCAATTTGGATATACACTTGTCCACCTCGTAGCAGAATCTGTGAATCCTTTCCTCCCCATGGCAGAAATTCTCGATGCCATACTGTTGCAGCCACATAGACGTCATTTCAGCCTGATCATCGCTCAATTTATTCGGCCCACCTTGCTCCTCCGAGGCAGCCAATAGATCCATTATCTGGGACTCCGAGCGATACAAGTAGGATGAACCACCAGGAGCTCGTCCGAAATTTGTGCGCGACCGCTGGAGTGAGCTCCATCGTCGGGGCATGCCCATTGTCTTCAAAGCTTGGCAGATATCGCGGCTGTGGCCATACTCCTTAGAGTTGCGAACATCTGTGACAAACCACATTTTGTCACGCATTGCTCTGACCCGCCTCATCATGCGGTCTATCAGCCCTTCGTGACGCTCCTGACTTTGCTTCAGCCATACCAGCCACGCATCATACTCTTCAATGGCTGCCGCGGATCGCCGGATCGAGTCCCGGGGCCCCGTGAAAAAATGTTGATCAGGACGGCAAAACCATTCTCCCGCAGAGATGGCGATGCAAGAGCACTAAGATGCTTGAGAGTCTTCCAGTAAACATGAGCAGAAACGAAGTCGGCTTGGGCCTTGGACTGAGAAGAAGCTGCCCTTAACATTTGGATTAAAACCGGTTCCGTGCCATCATCGCCGTCACAAGCATTCCAATTTGCGGCCGTGGCCAAGCCGTTTGAGGCACCAGAACCCATGCCATATGAGGGTTCCTTTGGGCCTGAATGGGCTCTGTATGGATTGCGGCTTGACATTGACTTCGCTGCTGTGATAATTTTGTTCTTGGACGTGTATCTTCGAAGCCTGGATGCTCGATTCGTTAGCTGAGGAGCACCTTCACCGGCTTTTTCTAAACTCCGTGGAATCTCATATTCTTCAACAAGTCTCAAGATTGCATCGCGTAACTGATGATAGTCTTTGTCGAGCTCTGGACCTTGGGCATCTTCGTCTTCATCGGTATCAGTGCTGGAAGAATTTTCATCTTCATCTAAATCGTCGTCTGGATCATAGGTCATTGCCGTGGATAGTTTTTTTCCATCTGCAGAAAGAAAAAGCACAATCCATCGTTCAGCACAAGGGTGGCAAAGTCCTCGAGTGGCCTCTGGTCCCAGGTTTTGGCTCATTTCGTGAACAGCAAGTCGTAAACGATAGCCATCGTCGTTGTATTGATTAAGCCGTCTTTGTGCTTCAGGATGAGCTGGCGGCGGAGAATACCTCTGGGATATCCCATTGGATTGCTCATCTTGAAGGCCCCCCGGCCGGCAGTTGTTCCGTCACTAACCACCGACGAAAAGCTAGTGCTAATTATTGAAGCTGTTTCCATGTTGTTAGCTCTGAGGCCGGTTGAGGCGGGGACCTGCTGTGAGATGGCAGAGAGCCCAGAAACAGAAGCGGAACCAGATCGGAGTGTATTTGACAGGGACGACATGGGTCGGCGTTCAGGAAACAGGGCATTCACCAAGGTTACCAAGTCTGAAGGGCTAAGCACCAAGTAGGGGTGTACCTCGACGGTCTCTCTCAAGGAGGTGATGGATCTTGCTGGAAGCAGTTTTGCAGTGGAAATTTTGGATCGGGCGCCTTGGAACCTGGCAAGGATGCTCTCCACATGTCCTTTAATCTGAGGTGGTACATCCACCGGCACACACGTTGCGGAGGGTTTGCCGCTCCACATGCTGGAAACGTATTCGTGGGCTTTCATTGCAACTTTCTTCAAGATCTTCTCTCGGGCATAGGGTGTGATATGATACTCAGCCAGCATGCCATATGATTCGGGATGGACAATCACGCCCAAAAGAAAAACAAAAAAGACATCTCCAGACTAGCCAGCGGGATGAGTTCTCCAAGTACTTGTTGTCGAGTTTGTTCAAGATGGCATTGCCCAGTTCCAAGAGGCCTTCCGGAATTCCAGTGGCATCTTCGTCATCGATCAATTCAAAAAGCCCCTGGACAGCCTTGTCGTAAAAGTCCCTGGCAGCAGCTTCATCAGAAGAGTTCCAGTCGGAGAGGTTGAATCGGGTCCCGTGTTGATCCTCGGCTCGGTCGAGGATGAAAGCTCCATCTTCCAATATTTTCATCAAATACCATTCCATGTTGGATTTCCCGGACCAATCGCGCATGGCGGTCCATATGTTCAGCACAGAGATAAGGAAGTGCTCGCTACTGGACTTTGGCTGCTGAATCAGCCTAGCCAAGACCGTGGCCCAGATTTCTGTTCGCCGGCGATCCTCTATACTGTCAGGGCCGGCAGAGTTTGCGAAGCAAGAATGAATCAAGATGGAAAGTGCATCATGTCGCTGAAATGAAAGGAGACGCTCAATGTCAGGCCCTGCACCATTACGGTTAGAAGAACTTCCATGGTGACGACTTGCCGATCTTCCGTGAAATGGCAACACGGATTCCACGGGTTCCATGCCCTTGTGAAAACTGAGGAACGCATTCAGCTCGGAGCTAGAGAGCGCACAGATTCGAGTAGCCAGATAGTCAGGATTGGTTCGTACTTCAGACAGGAAATCAAGAAAAGTGTCACGGGCCGATGCGGAAATATCATTCAGAAATGGGGTGATGGATCGTATAGGGCCAACGGCGACAGTGGAAGTGGCAGGAGTATCCAGACTTTCCGATGAACCCAAGGCAGGCGAAGAGACTGGCTCCAAGTCTGGCTCCAACAGGGCATAGCGGCGTAGCTCATCACAGCTTTTTCGAACATCCTGTATAGCATTATATAGCATAACAAAGCCATCCTTGTCATCTTTCCGGAAGCTATCGACCAGGTTCCTGTGAGCAATATCACCACACCTGGTGAGTCGAGCGCTAAGAGCAGTAGAAATTAGACTTCTTTGCAGGCGAACCCTGGTGTTGGCGCGCTTGCGCTCCTGGTATTTGGAAAGGCGCACAACATGAGCCAGCTCCTGCAGTGTAATGCTTTCGTCATGATTTGTTATATGTGGATTTGTGAACTGTGTCGGGTCTGGTAATAGTGGTTGCGTACGAGGTTGCCGGGGTTCGTGTCACTGGGTACGATGGAAGCTGTAGCAGGCTGGACCTTAGTATCACGCCGGTCGCTTGCTTGAGTGGGAGTGGAAGCAGCTGGCTGTGCCACAAGCGGTTTCCTCGAGATTGCCGTGCTTGGCTGGCCTCTTTGGTAGCTCCATCGGCTTCCTTCATCGGTATGGCGTACCGGAACATGGGACTGAACAACTTCGGCAGAGCGATCAGGATCATCAGGGCTTTGTGAGCGATACCGAGTTGGATGGGGAATATCCTTGTGGCTTTCGCGGCGCGCGGACGGGCTGGGAGACCTCGAAGGACGAGCGGTTGTCGGCGACACAGCTGGCAGCGGAAGATGTGCATAGGTCAGCAACATGAGCAGCGCCAAAGACAACCCAATAAGTAGAAGACTGGACAGGGAACAGAAGGGGTCCAACTCCCAGGTCATGTACAGCTATGATAACGCGACATACTCGTAGGAGAACAGGTGCGAACGGGCGAAGAGAGAGATCGTTGCATGGAGATCATAGTGATACCATGCATATGGCCCCGTGTTGGCGTGGTGCAGCAGCGCGAGCGACAGCTTCTAGAAGAAACCGCCTACCGGCCGATGCGCGAAGGTTGCCGAGGGAGATCCCAAAGAGACGGCGTCTATAGAATCAGAACCAAGCATGAAGTTGTATTTGGGAGGGGGGAGGGATAGAAAGGGTGTATTACGAGGCAAGAACTATCTATTATATCTTGCTGGCGCAAGACCGAGGGTTGATTAATAGCAAGTGGAGCACGGTCTCTTGGATCTGACCAGGGGTTGCTGAGAGGGGGAAGGAGCGGCCGGCAGTGGAAGATTGAAAGCGAGACGCTAGCACTGGGCGGGACCCCGTGAAGAAGAGAAAGAAGTAGGGAGGGAAGGAGGCTGCAGCGCAGCGGACAAAAGACAAAGAAGTAGAACCAGATTCACAAAAAAGGGGAAAGAGGAGCAAGGGAGCAAGAAGGCAGGCTGGCGAGATGGGCGACGATGCGATACATATGCTAGGTGGCAGGTGGCAAGCGAGTGTTGGAGGTGCAGCGCAGCGCAGCAGTCTGAATCACATCCTGCATGCGCTGTTATAAGTTATTAGGGAGGGTCGGGGCTTCAGTGATGGGCTGGCGGCGGACGCACATGCGAAGATGCCCTGGCGTGTGCCCTGAAGTCGCCAACTTTGGACAGCCTTGATGAGTGGAGCAACGAGGTCGAGAAATGCATCGTCTTTGTGAGAAAAGATGGTGTGTCACCAGTTGAGAACTCTAAACGAGACGTGCTCTTTTGAGGAACAATGATTCTCAGCCCAACTCCTCTACTTGCTGCTTATCCGTACGGAGTATGGAGGGAGTAATCACGAGCCGACCTCATCGGCTTAATGGTCCATCTTCTCGGCTGGCAGTGACAACGCAACTACTCCAACTGATGAATGAACCAGGCGGGACCGACCAGACGACAACCAGTGGCCACATGACCGCAAGTCGCCTGGCTGTCTGGCGTGTATTCCGTAATAAGTGCAAGTGCAATGCGGTTGTCGTCAGTATCACGTACAGGGATAGAGCCAGGACGGAGTAAATAAGCCGTACTCGTCACGAGTACTCCGTAGCATCTGGTGAGTTGGCACTGCATGGTGCATGATATGGATGCATCCAGTGGCACAGTTGTCCTCCCGGGGGCTCGTAACCGACGAGGAATACGTTCGTTGATCCGGCTCCGGTCGTGCGACGTGGTCCGACGTGGTCCGACGTGGTCCGACGTGGTGCATCAATATTGCTATTCTTTCATCATTTTCCAGCCGGGGTTTCATACCGACGACATCCGTTGCCTGCTTTGACGTCCACCGTGTCATTTGTCTCGGGTCTGTGTATTCCTTGGTCGGCGACCCCCTCCCTCCCCAGACCCCTACCCTCGTGCTTCCCAGCAAACAAGCGTCTGATCTGGTCTGGCCTGGTCAATCCTCCACAACCACCCACCAAACAAGTCATCATGGTCGGTCCTCCACACCACGAAACGGCAGTGGCCATCGCCCAATCCCCTTCGTCCACGCCAACGCCATGCAGCAGCCGCACGCACTAGACATGTGTGCCAACTCACCTCGCGACCCAATCATCATGCGCCAACTTGGCCAAAGCTGCCAGCCCGCTCATCGGCCAGAGTCTCAAATCGGCCACACATTCTGTTCATCGACCATGAAACCACAGCCTGTATCTTGTCGGTTTTGTCTCACTGTTTTGGCTTTGCTTGGCTTTGATTTGCCTCCAAGGGAAGCAGGAACGTCGACCGGGAGATTGAAAGCATCTCATATCCGCAGAATGAAATGGGTTTTGTACCCCAACCGTTTGCGATGCTGAGGGCTTGCAGCAGTGCGACAGACGCATGGAGGGGCAAGAGTCTGTAGGGTAATTCTTTGGTTGGTTTTCCTCGTGTACTTCGTGTACTTCGTGCCGGACAGCCAACGCTGCTGTCTAATGTCAACCCAGATTTCACACAGTCCCGACGGTGTACATGTCAGCTGAGCTGAAGAATTTCAACTATTTAGGAACAAGGGTCAGCTCAACTCAGGCTATTCACAGTTTAATGCTCATGACAAGCCATTACAAGAACCGAAGGCGAACAACGCGTTCATGTTTTATACATGAATAGAATACTCTACCTATTTTGCAACCCAGGCAAAGACCAAACCGGTATTTTCTCCCATTGAATTCACACAGGTATATGTATTCGATAGCAGAAATCACCTCAAATCACTCGTGTCAGATGAATCATGTATACATTATCAAATCGCGCGAACTTTAAGCATCACGACCAAATCGGATGTCGAATTCCTTCAGAACGCTCATGATACTAGCGGCTTCAACCTCAATCGCCTGCCTGCTAGGAATGGGTCCGCGACTCGCTGGCACAGGCGTGGTAGTCTTAAGCTTTGGAAGCCATGAAGAAATATCATCCGCGGCTTTGGAGAAGTTCCTGTGACTGGAGAGCGTCTGGTACGCCTCGGCACAGCTGAGACCAAGACTGGGGAGACTGGGGAGGGTAATCTTTTCTGGGACTGCCTTTGATTTGCAGCATCCACCGCCTGCGTCTTTGCCACCACAGCAACCACCAGAGGGGCCTTGCTCACGACTGTACTTGGCGTTCATCAATCGGCAAAAGAGACCGGATTTGGGATCGGCTTGGCACTGAGCACAGGTTCCGGGGCCATTGCTTCCACAACCGCCGTCTGAGGAAGAGGCAGCCTTTGCTGGCTTCTTTCCCACGATTCGACGTGGCAATTTAACGGCTCCATCAGTAGTCATCTCCATAGCCATGGGAGGAGGCAAAATGTCGGGTTCTGACGGAGGCGGGGTTTGAGTTTGTTGGGAAGATTGGGGCATCGTCTCGGATGGCGTAATCGCTGGCGTGGCCATACCGGCAGCGTCTTCGGCGCAGACACAGTACGTCCCGTCCTTGCAGAATCCACAGCTTTCCCTGAAAGCCATGGGACCTCCAGATGGTATTGGAGTATCAAACGAGGATTGTTCATACAGCGACTCGGAAGCCGGGTGGGGAGCCGGCTTCCTTGAAAACATGGCAGTAAAGTCTGTCTCAGTGACCAAATTCGTGTCGGCAGTGGACCTGTGCCGCTTGCCGCCTGACAAGTCTGCTGACGGCGAGACAGGTCTCTTCAGATCTGTTCCTTGACCAACAGCGTCATCCAAGCACCGACAAAGAGCACCAAACCCACATTCGCCACAACCCGCTGATACGGATGCAAGAACTTCTTCAGCACAGGCGCATGGGCCGTTAGGCGAACAATTGCCGCAAGTAATGGCAGCATCAGCGACCGGGTTGTTAGAACTGATGTCTAGGCTCTGTGGCGGGGTGATGATTTGCGAAATGGAGAAATTTTTTCCTTGGGCGATTTGAGTACTGTGCCCGTCCGACAGGCTGGGACGTGTTGGATGATGGGTCGGGCTATGAGGTTGACTGTGAGGTTGACTGTTAGAGTGGCGGGGGCCACTCGTGCTCCGAGACCGGTAGAGGTCGTCGCCGTGTCTCTTCCTCAAAGTTTCTGCCTGAGTCTCGGCACGGATACGTTCCTGACGCTCGCGGTCTAGCATGTTCTCCAATAGCAAACATCTTGAGCGGAATGATTGCAGGTCCAGCTCAAGACTGTGAATTTTGTCTTTGAGCTCGCTCTCTTCCTTCTGGTGGTCATCTCTGATTTCATCAAGCAACTGTTCCAGTTCCCCAACACGGGCAGCTCTTCTCTCACGGAAAGCACGCTGGGCAGCCCGGTTCTGTGCCTTTCTCTTTGTTGGAGGAGTATCCGTAGCTGGTTTGCGTCCTGGCTTTGGTCGAGGGGGATGACCCATTCCTTCGAGGTCATGGAAATCTTTGGGGCCTCCGCGGCAGAACCAGGACTGATCACGGCAGCCATGGTCATCTTCTTGGTAGTTGGGGGTGCTGATAGACGAGGCAGAGGCGAAGGGCCACCAGTCGCTTTGGCGGAGGTGTTTGCCTTTGGCTGCTTTGTCGGGAGTGGTGCTCGAGCTGGTGGGGCAGCAGCAGTCGCCGGGGACCCCGCAATAGCCGCAGTATCACTGACGACAAACTTTTGATTGGCCCTGAAAGTACTATGAGATGCTATTTGCCTCTTGTCGCTGTCCTCGTGTATGACGCCGGACTCGTGAGATGGAGGAGAGGGAGCGAGAGGAGCGGGTGTGGAAGGCATGGTGTCGGCAAGCGAAAAAGTGGAGTTTTTGCAGCGCAGACGATTGTGGATGCTAGCTCGTGATTCGCTGGGAATGGACCAATACCTCGGAGTTCCGATTCGGGCGGTGGTATGACTTAGGCAGGATCAGATAAGTAAAAAACTGGGTCCCTACCGCCTGCGGCTTTGGAGAAAGGACCAGACCGAAATTTGCTGGAGCAGGGTGGCGAGAAAACAGGCTTATAATCTATGCGACAGAGGACAAGAGCTTGAAGAAGAAGAAGAAAATTATTGATAGAATGGTATTGCTTTTGATCTTCGTCTGCTTTTGAACGGTATTCTGATTTGGCGAGCAGGTTTGCGCTGAATAGAGGCATGTGATGCGACGCAGAGAGTCTCAGGTAGCCGGAGGGTAATCCAAGGTAATGACAGCAAAATAAACGGAATGAATTTCAAGCCCTCTCCTTCTGATTTGCTGGGCGCTCAATCCAATAAAAGGCGAATAGTCAGGCTGTCAGCACTGAGTGGAAGGATGATACACAAGAGCTGAGTCTTGAAGTAACAGCCCCATCCAATGCGGCGCGGGATTTGGAAGTGAGGGATATTGAGATTTGGAAAAGAGGTACAAAACCATGGGCGCTCTCGTTCCGAACAAAGGAGCAGCTGTGGCCCTATTTGAACGAGGCAGAGACTTGTAGTGGTCCGGTTCCAGGAGGGGAAAGGTGGGCCGTGGATTGATTGATAAGATTTGATTGATAAAATTTCCAGACCTTTTCTCCATTCTCGTCGCGCTAATTGCCCTGCCCCCCCCCTCCCCCTTCCAGTCTATTTTGGCCTCCATCAGGCCATATACTTTATGGGGAGGATTTTGCGTTTGCTGCGTTTGCATGTGCCGATGTGCGGACGGATCGACTACAGACCTATTTCTGGCTTGCTTGCTTTTTGGTCAATCTAAGGTGTCGACGATTCGATTCGCTCTAGCTCCGATTCCGGGCGCTGCTTGCCGAATTCCACAAGTGCAGTGCATTTCTAGGGTCTGTGTTAGAAAACAATCGAGCCACATTCTGATTTTCCTTCTTTTCTTCCTCTCTTCAACAGAGTGTTGCATTCATAGCGCTTCATCATATGACAGAATATCACATTGCGAGCTTGTCAATTGCTGGGTTCGCCGTTTCGAAAGTGAGCTCACACGGAACTCGACGGATCCATGGAGCTTCCTTGCGGGCTGTGCGTTTTCTTGTGGGGATGCAAGTAGTGGGGTTATGCAATTACAAGGCGCGTCCCCAACAAGACGCTCGCTCTTTGTCACAGCACCATACTTCCTTCGGCTTGGCTGCCACTCACAATATCAGACTGCGCGCGAGTGTATAGCGGGATTCTCAGACGGCCCTTCCTCGCCATTCAAGCAGATCTTGCCCCCCCTCCCTCTCTCGCCTCTCTCGAGGGGTGACACCCACACAATGGCGCATCTGGCGGTAGACGCAGACCGCCTGCGCCCCGCATCAACATCCTACAAGATACCCTCCGACTCTTCAGATAGTGGTGACGACGCCCCTCTTCCCTTCCCAGAAGTTCTTCCTCGCTCGGATTTCGTCGTCGCCGACTTTGATCCGGCTGCGTACCTGTCGGCTCTGCCTCACCGCCACCAGACCCTCGAAGACTTGCGATCTGATCTTCGCGACCGAAGTGCCACCATAGGCTCGGAGCTTCTCGAGCTCGTCAACTCAAACTACACAGCGTTCTTATCGCTGGGATCAGAACTCAAAGGTGGAGATCAGAAGGTAGGGGATATAAAAGTTGCCCTTCTAGGGTTTCGCAGGGCCGTGGAGGATGTCAAAGCCAAGGTCGCCAAGAGGAGAGACGAGTCGAGACAGCTCAACGACGACCTACTCGATGTAAGAGCAACTATCGGGGAGGGGAGAAAGATGCTGGAGCTTGACGATAGGTTAACTATATTGGAGAAGAAGCTGGCTGTGGACAGTCTACCCGGTG
Source organism: Epichloe scottii (assembly GCA_021950295.1). Classification (NCBI taxonomy): domain Eukaryota; kingdom Fungi; phylum Ascomycota; class Sordariomycetes; order Hypocreales; family Clavicipitaceae; genus Epichloe; species Epichloe scottii. The sequence goes on along the minus strand of CP083247.1, from coordinate 2,306,510 downwards.
GTGGTGAAGAAGATTGGGACTCGGACAGCAGTGACGAGGACGAGAGTGAGTCTGCAGAAGGGCTGCTGGGAAGCTCACCTGCCAAACTATTACATTTGGCAACGCTATGCGGCGACGCCACAATACTGAAAGAGTCCCTTGACCAGAATCATCCGCTCGTCGTCAAGTTGGAGGAACGGCTGACAAGGTGTCGAAATACCCTGCTTTTAGACTTGGGCAATGCTCTCAAAGAAGCACGAGGTGCTGGCCTCAAGGGTCACACCAGGGTATTGAAATATCTGGCCATATATCGCTTGCTCAATGCACAAAGAGAAGCCGTCAGGTCTCTCAAAGGAGGCTAACCTATGATTGTAGAATAGAATAGAAATGTGCGTCATATGATACCAAGGCTAAGCTACAGCATGTTTCTACAGCATTTCACAAGAGCGACACAATTTGCCGCCAATACATGGCTATAGTACAATATACATCGACTACCAAGGTCTGATTTCTTACATGACACCGCTTAAAGCCTCGGATGTCGCCTCGCCTTCCGCATCGTGGAATTTCCCACTCAGGCTCAAAGCAGGACCGTTGGTAGTGCTCAAGATGACCTCGTGAACCTCCTTCGAAACCTCCTCGGAAATTTCAGCACATTCGGATTTGATCTTCTTTAGAAGGGCTTGGATGTTTGACTTGAGCTGATCAGGGGTGTATCCAAGCTGACCAATGGCCATGCGAATGACACCTTGCCTCTCTCGGTAATCAGCAGCTCCGGCAGAATCGCGAATTGATTTGGTCACGTCGCTGACGATTGTCTTCATCCTCTTGCTGGGCATCAAGCCCTTGGGTCCCAAGATCTTGCCCAACCCAGCCTTGTTGAGGGCCTTTTCGCTCGTCTCGTGACAGATGAGGCGGTCGAAATCAATTTTCTCTTTGCGGATGGCCTCGAAAAGGGTTTCTTCGCCGACGGCGACGGCACCGGCAGCAGTAGCCGCAGTCGCAATGTCGCTACCCTCGGGGCAAATGACGGCAATTTGCCAATCGCTTTGTACGGGATGAGGAAGTCGAATGCTGTTCTTTACTACAGGTCCATTTCGCGCTGTCTTGAGGTTGATATGAGCTTCGTATTTGATAGATGCAGGTGGTTGGCCAACTTCGACAGCTCGCAGGACGCTAGAAGCTTAATTAGCATGTTTTTTCCTAGGACTTCGTCTTAAAAGTTTCGTAGGGGGTCATATTCATACCGCATAGCTTCGCAGAGTGAGAATCGAGGAAACTGTCTCTTATCGAGGTTTTGGCGCCGGAAATCCTTGGGGATGACTCGCTTCTTCGAGACCTTCTTAATCCGTACAACGGAGGCCAGACGAGTTTGCTGCACGATTGCCGGCGCAAGAAAACGTGGTATTGGAGTGGGTGATGGCCGTACCATCTGTGCAATACTCAGCCTGGCCATGGAGGCCAAGCACCGGTCAATTGCCGTCATTGTTGTTGAGCTTGATAGTCCTGGAAACTGTCGCAATAGGGGACTGTTTGATCGCACGCGCACGAAAAGGCCCAACCTGGCAGTAACGTTGCCTGCCTGGTAAGTCAGGCGTCCATTTTTGTTGGACGCCTCGAACTCGACGTTTTGCTTATCGATAAGACATCTGGCCTGGCTCATGCATGACCCTCCATTGTCCAACCCCACCAGAAGTAAAAAAACGGCGCTTGACTCACGACTCCCGAGACAGCTCGCCTTCGTTTGTCGGATTTGATTTTCGGGGACTATTTCACTTGGGTACTCGAAAAGAACTCAAAATGAAAAACGAGGAGCTCGACACTCTCGCCAGCAATCTCTCTGGAGACTTCCGCACCATCGAGCCCCGGCTCCGCGATCTTGACAAGCACCTGACGCTGAGAACTTACCTGGATGGGTATACCTTAGGAGACCTCGAGAAGAAGATTTGGCAGACACTTCGTGGCAACAAAGCAGCCATCGGATTTATCAGAAGAAACGGCCTCCCAAATCTGACGAGATGGTTTACATTCCTCGAGCAGACGCACCCTGAGCTTCAGGAGGAAGCTGCAAAGGGCAAGGTCGCCAACAAAGGTGGTGCCAACTACAACCTCGCTCTCCAAGATACCGAGAAGGGTGTGGTCACTCGATTCCTGCCCGAGCCTTCGTGAGTGCTGCAGTCAAAGTCCCGGATAATGAACTGGACGAAATATTAACCCTATCACAGAGGTTACCTGCACATTGGACACGCCAAGGCAGCTCTCCTCAGTGACTACTTCGCTCACGTCGCCTACAAAGGTCAGATGCGGCTTCGACTGGACGACACCAATCCCGCGAAAGAAAGCGAGGAATTCCAAGACGCCATTGTAGAAGATCTCGCTCTCATGGGCATCAAGCCAGATGCACTTACCTACACCTCGGACTACTTCGACTATCTTTACGACATGTGCAAAAAGCTCATCTCTATGGGCAAGGCTTATGCCGATGATACCGATCAAGAGACCATGCGTGCCCAGCGAATGGACGGAATTCCTTCTAAGCGCCGCGAACGATCTGTCGAGGAGACCTTGCGCATCTTTGAGGAGATGAAGAATGGTTCTGACGAGGGACGCTCTCACTGCATCCGAGCCAAGATTTCCGCCGACGACCCTAACAAGGCTATGAGAGACCCCGTTATATACCGATGCAACATTGAGAACTCTCACCACCGGACTGGACGCAAGTGGAACATGTACCCCATGTATGACTTTGCTTGTCCCGTAGTTGACAGCCACGAAGGCGTCACTCACGCGTTGCGTTCCACCGAGTACACGGATCGCAATCCCCAGTATCAGTGGTTCCTGGATACTCTTAGCCTCCGCCAGGTACACATGTGGGACTTTTCCAGAATGAATTTCATCAGGACATTCCTGTCCAAACGCAAACTTGCCAAGCTCGTGGATGCTGGCAAGGTATGGGGCTGGGACGACCCAAGAATGCCCACTGTTCGCGGTGTTCGACGTCGTGGTATGACTGTGGCAGCCCTGCGAGATTTCATCATTCGCCAGGGTCCCAGCCGTAACGTCGTCACCATGGACTGGACCAGTTTCTGGGCCGCCAACAAGAAGGAGATTGATCCCGTTGTTGCCCGGCACACTGCCCTGTTGAGCGACAACCTCGTCAAGGTCAAGCTTACTGGTGCCGAGGTCCCCTCGGGCGTTGTTATTGAGCAGCGCCCCAAGCACCCCAAGAACCCAGACGTCGGGCTAAAGGACGTCGTCTTCTCTCATGAGCTTCTGATTGATCAGGAAGACGCCAAGAGCTTTAAGCTCAACGAAGAGATCACTCTCATGGGTTGGGGTAACGCCTTTGTCCGCGAAATTCCCTCTGAGGCCCCCATCAAGACCATGAGCCTGGAGCTCAACCTGAAAGGTGACTTCAAGTCAACTGACAAGAAGATCACCTGGCTGTCTGCTGAGGGTTTCGAGCCTGTGCAGGCCGAGCTGTGGGACTTTGATTATCTCATCACCAAGGACAAACTAGACGAGGATGACAAGGTAGAGGATTTCCTAAACCCCAATACTTTCAGCCTTGTCGATGCTGTCTGTGATGACGGTGTTGGAAAGCTTAAGAAGGACGATATCATCCAGCTGGAGCGACGAGGCTTCTACAGAGTGGATAAGGGCTTGGAGGACTGGGCACCCGGAGAGGCTGGTCTTAAGGGTAAGAGGGTTGTGCTGTTCTACATCCCCACTGGCAAGACGGGCGGAAAATAAAGGTTGTTGCATGGCATGGGAAAAAACTTCAATGGCAGATAGCAAGAAGAACAGCGGCTTCGTGACATGATTCTCCGAGCTGCAATTGAAATGCACACACACGCTGATTGCCAGGATACCAATGGTCAGCATTGAGCAATGCTTGGAGTGGCAGAAGTCGAGCATGCTGGAGCAAAGCACTTTGTCCTCTGGTACGATCGAGGCACAGTCGAAACAAGCCGTCTCAAGTCGGGTCGTACGCTGTGATTCCAGCACATGCTCGGTGCTGTTCCACAACATGACTGCTCTTGACTCGAAGCATGCGCCCATCCCGCGTCACACCGAGAACTTGGTACGACTGGTGCTCTGAATGATTGTCCATCAATATGCAATGATGGAGGGCAGCTGCTAGCATTTTGCAACTGCCGGTGTAAGTGACAAGCATTAGCGCGATGGCACCCACATTCTTCAAGTTGTTTCGCAGCGAAATCAAGGATGTTAACAGGCTGAAGGTGCTGGGACCGTCCGGACCGTCCGGCTGCAGGAGGAGGGAGCAGGGAGGAGGCAGGAGCTGATAATTACGAAAGCGCTGGGAGGTTGTCGGATCAGAAACCCCCACTTCCCCCTCGCCCCCCTGCCTGCTGCATTCCACCTCCCACCGACTCATCCTGACACCCTCGTCACTCGTCACTCGTCACTCGTGCGCCTGGCTCGCTATCTTTTCGTGCGGGCCCGACAGCCCCCGACGGCTCCGACTGTATTCGCCATTCCAGAATACGCAGTCTGTCCATTTCCTAGGCATCTTTTGCCCTGCTCTCAATTCTTGCTGGCGTGAGCGGCAACTTCCCCTCAATCAGCACTGCCCACCTCAGTTTCCCAAGATGCTCAGCGGTACGACGAATGGCACCAACGGCGCAAGCGACGGCATGCCTCACATCAACGGCGATGGACCCTTGGTTCACCGTATGAGATCCGACCGCAAGCAGTCCAGTCCTATGGCGCCGGCTTTCATGGTCTCTGCGCCGGGGAAGGTCATCATGTTTGGCGAGCATTCCGTTGTCCATGGAAAGGTACGCTGTCATGACGGTCGCTCAGACAGTTTGCTAACCATGACTGCCTTGGCTCTTCTCACTAGACCGCTATTGCTGCCGCGATTTCGTTGCGATCATATCTTCACGTCACCACGCTTTCCAAGTCAAAGCGAACCGTTACCCTGCGGTTCCCAGACATTGACTTCATCCACACATGGAACATTGATGAATTACCGTGGGATGCTTTCCAGCAACCTTCCAAGAAGAAGTCGTACTACTCTCTCGTCACCGAACTCGACCCCGATCTTGTCGACGCTCTCGGGTCGCATATCGAAGTCGTGTCTCCTGACAGGACCGAAGACATCCGTCATATCCACAGAAACTCCGCGTACGCATTCCTCTACCTTTTTCTCTCTCTTGGCTCACCAGCTTTCCCGGGATGCTTATACACATTGCGATCAACAATTCCCATCAGCGCTGGCCTAGGAAGCAGTGCGTCGATTGCAGTATGTGTGTCTGCGGCTTTGCTCATCCAGCTGCGGGCGCTATCCGGGCCACATCCCGATCAGCCACCGGAGGAGGCTCGACTTCAGATCGAACGCATCAATCGATGGGCTTTCGTCTACGAGATGTGTATTCATGGAAATCCCTCTGGAGTTGACAACACAGTTGCTACGCAAGGCAAAGCTGTGGTTTTCCAGAAAACGGACCCCACTAAACCGGCTGCTGTGCGCCCACTATGGGACTTTCCCGAGCTGCCACTGCTTCTGGTTGACACAAGACAAGCCAAGTCTACGGCTCACGAGGTTGCCAAAGTCGGTGAACTCAAGAGCACGCACCCAAAGCTGGTGGGATCAATCCTTGATGCCATGGACACGGTCGCGGGCTCAGCCGCCAAGCTCATTACGCATGATGAGTTCGATGAAGAAGAGGAAGAAAGCTTAAGGAAGCTTGGCGAGTTGATGACGATCAACCACGGACTGTTGGTGTCGCTTGGCGTATCACATCCGCGGCTGGAGAGGATACGAGAGTTGATAGATCACGAGGGTGTGGGGTGGACGAAACTCACAGGCGCTGGCGGCGGCGGCTGCTCCATCACCCTGCTGCGGCCGGATATCCCCCGTGAAGAGATGATGAAATTAGAGCATCGATTGCAGAAGGAAAACTACGGCAAATATGTGGCGACGCTCGGTGGCGATGGCGTTGGTGTACTCTGGCCAGCAGTGCTGAAGAAGAACGGGACAGCTGAGGACGACGAGGGCGGCATGGAGATCGATCTGGAGATGTTCCTCAACGCAGAGGGAAACGATGGCGTGGAGAAGCTTGTGGGTGTCCATGGCCATGGTGGTGAGCGCGAGGGATGGAAGTTCTGGCGCGTCGAGAGCCACTGAGCCAAGCATCAAGTCGATGTGGGAAGTGGCCGAGTTAGGAATTCAAGCAAGAGCGCAATCAATCAACCGGAATGTCTTTGCATCTCTGCTTTGTCAACTTCATTTCCGATCATGTTCGTCAATGCTGTGAGAGGAGGACATCCGAGTCAATAATGGTAAGGATGACTCGAGCGCAATATTTCATTGAAACATTTGGGATTGGAAGTCGTGTAGGATCCCGCGTGTTGTGGAATAAGAAGGAAGAATAAAAGAAGCCTTCAAGATACAACATGCTCGACTGCAAAATAATGTGTGTGATGGCTGATGTAAAGATCGATGGCTTGTGGTTTGTCAGTACGTGCGCTGTTGGCCACACTATCACAGCAACATCCCTCGAGCCGACCCACCCCTTCGACATTCAAGCATCCAAACATCAACACAATCCCATGTCAAGCACAACCAGACAACCCGACCCCCAACAAGCACATCTTGTTCACAGACGCTCCTCCAAAATGGTAACGCCTCCCCACATCTACTCCCCCGTGTGCCCAAAGCTTAGAAGCGCAGAACAAGGACTCATCCTTGACGCAAATCCACATGCATCGCGCCTCGGACGCGGATCTCTTCGAAGACTTCTGCAAGGACAAGCTCCCGTCCGATGAGATCTACGTGGCGCCGCAGCACCAGCCGATCAACCCCGAGGACGAAGACGACGTGGTCCCCGACCAGCATGCTGCGTTTGGGATCCAGCGCGCGACGCAGAAGGTGAGGGAGCCGGCTTGGAAGGACCTCGGGCTGGGCGAGCTCATGAGGAGGGGGCCGGGGAGGGCCAGAGTGTAGCAGGCAAGGGCGGGGCCGTGGTGAAGATGGGGGATGCCCAGGTGAATGCCATGCATGGTGTTGTTGCGAGGAGAGTCCATGGAGTTGGTTGTTTTGCATCTTTTCAACGAGGGACAATTGGACATGCGCACTGGCACTTTTGGCATCGTGAGAATAACGAAAACGCGCGTCTATTTTGTGGGTGTGAAAATGTTGGGAATTGCCTGTTTTTCAAAAACTCCATGCTTTTGTTCCTAATCGTGTTCCTTCCCGCATGCATTGATTTTTGGAAAAAAAAAATTCGGGCTCATTGGTTGTAGCGAATGCATCTGATTTTAGAAAGACGTGAGGATTACTGGCGATACCCAGCCTGTATGATGATGAAGATGTGAATTATCTTAGACCGCGGGAATAGATATGACCCGGTATGAGAGCAAGCTTCAAGGTTACGAATACCGGGGGCGGCGAGGTTGGAGCAAAGTTGGCGATGAACTTTGTGCAGTCATAGTTCGCGACCGCAGTCAAACTCAAATCCGTTCGAGTTTTTGCTCACAGCATATATAGACGTGATTCTCCCTTCCTCTGCGACCGTGTTTGCTCCCTCTCTGCATCTCTTTTCCATCTTCTCGCACCTTGCCACTTGTGCTTCAAAGCTCCGAGGGAACCAAATACAACTCATTCCCACTTGCCTCTAACTGAACCCAATTCATTCCCACTTGCCTCTAGCCTAATTCGTTACAGTGATATATAGGTCCCATGTTACTGTAATGAATTAGGTTGGAGGCAAGTGTGAATGAATTGTATCTGGTTAGAGGCAAGTGGGAATGAGTTGTATTTGGTACGCCTCGGAGCTTCCCAGTCGCATGTATCATGACACCGAACCCCCCTCGCAAAAAAAAAAAAAAAAAGCGCCAATTTCTTGTCATTTTAATCTCAAAAGACATCGGTTTCAGGTTCATGACCATGAACCCCTCTCCCCCTTTTCTTTATTCATGTCTTCCCCAGGAAGGTTTCCCGCTCAACAACCTCCGCTCTGAACTTGACCAGGAACACAGTCTTCCCAGGCCACATGTCTCCCTCCCCGACCGTATGCGCCGTCACCTTGGCCGGGAAGTCTGCGCCGTCGCACACGCCCTCGACCACGCCGGCCACAAACGCCGCGCAGTTCAGCTGGCTCATCTCTCGGGGCACGCTGATGTACTGGTTCACGAGGGGCTCGTTGTCGATGACCATGTACTCCTCGGGCGTGTCGGGGCTGTTGCTCTTCTCCAGCCGGTCGGCCTGTCGGCCGAAGAGGTGCTGCCAGACGTTTTGCTTGATGAAGTGCAGGAGGGATATGATGGTGAGGGGGCGGAGCTGCGTGCGTGGTGGTTCGCGGTAGAGGAGGAGGTCGAGGAGTTTGAGGCCGATGGGGTGGCCTTGCGAGTTGAGGCTGTTTTTTTCTCTCGTTTTTTTATACGTAGTTTCTTCAGGTCAGTGTTGTGGTTTTGTGGTTTGTTACGGAAAGGCGAGGTTTTGGAGCTTGGCTCATCATAGGGAGGGGTTTTTTTTTTTTTTTTTGGCCATGCGTGGGTGGGTAGGTAGGATGGGAGGATGCAAAGATGATGCGCACCGCTGTTCTAGCTCTTGAATCCCCTTTACTCTCCTCTGTGCGTACGTGACCATTTCGCCGAACAGGTAGGCGAAGCTAGCTTGGCTGAGCTCGGCTGTCTTGGTCCTGTTCAACGGGCGGTGGTAGATTGTCTTGCCGTTGCTGGGCACTCGCAGCCCCGGCTCTTTGGACCCTTGGGTCGTGGGTTGTAGGTTGGACATGGCGACTCCGATCTCATGTGCGTGTTGGGCTAGAGGAGGTGGTGGTTGGAAGTCTTGGAGATGAAGTCGGAGGGCATTTGGGAGGTGGGGCGAGGGGTCTTGCACTGCGTCTTTGCTGGGAAAGGTAGCATGGTCACAGAATCACAAATCCCACACTCCGTCATGTTTCGTTCAGGCTACTTCATTATATTTGAACAACAAAATTCCAAACTGAGAAATCGTCCATGACTGCCCGAGTCCAGTATCATCGCTGTGTACTCGCCATTTGGAGAGTTAAAAAAAGGACACCGTAGATACAACAGCGCCTCGACTGAAAATACATCTACTGAACCGTCACCACCTTGGAATGCGACTCCTTCTGCTTCTTTAGCCCCTCAACCCAGCTTTCCAGATCCTCTAGCGCCTTGCGTGGATCCTTTTTGCGTTTCAGTAAGAAGCCCTGAATTTCAGCAGGCGAAAACATGCCCTCCGGTATTCGCTTTCCGAATTCCTCCGATATACTCTTGACTTCGTCCATGGTAACGTCGAGCAACTCTCCGTACGGGGTCGTTATCTTGCTTGTTCTGTCGTTCTTGTCCTCTTTGACAGCCTTGGCGGAGTCTGAGCCGTCACCCCTGACCGGCTTGGGAGGAGACACTTCTTCGTACATGCGATAGAACAGCTCGCCCGCCTGATGACTTGACGCATTCTTGAAAGCAACTTGAACATCGATACGCCCGGGGCGAATGAGGGCCTCATCAAGCGATTCTGGCTTGTTTGTCGTCATGATCAAGATGCGGCCCTCATGGGATGCGACGCCATCAATGGCATTCAGGAGACCCGAGAGTGATATGTTCTCGACGGCAAGAACCTTCTTCTTGGACCCCCTTTTCTCCTTTTCAGCGTAATCTTCTTGCTTTTAAAGTTCTTGCGCTTTAACTTGGCCGACAGATCCTCCTCGCTACTCTCACTGCTGTCGTCATCATCATCATCGTCTTCAGCACTCTCATCGGATGAGGCAGCCTTTTCGGTCTTTTTCTCACGTTTCTTCTTGCTTGCAGTCTTGTCTTCGTCAGGCTTTGTCTTAACTTCCTCCTTTGCGGGGTCCTTGACGCCACTGAGCTGTGCCTTGTTGTCTCCCTTCTCACTCTGCTTCTCCTCTGGCTTAGTGTCACCATTGTCATCATCATCCCCGTCACGCCGTAAACCAGCAGTATCAATGTCTTCTAGAAGCACAATACATCTTCGCGGAAGTCTGGTAAACAAGACGGCTAGGTCTTCCTCGGTCACGTTGATATCTTGCAGACTGATAACGTATATGTCAACTCCAAAAACACCGGCGCATGAGAAGGAGAAGCTCGTTTTCCCGGTCCCGGGCGGGCCATGGAGGAGATACCCTCGACGAAGTGGAATACCTCGCGATGCGTACCACTTGGGAGTAGCGGGATGGAGGTACTCGTTCATGTCTGCTAGTACGGTATGTTTCTCCTCATGATCCAGGACTACGGTCCGCATGGGTCTGACAGGGCGTCGTGCCACTTGCTGCCACATGCTATGATCGCGCCGAAGCTCTTTAGGCTTCGGCCGATATATAGCAGTCTTTTGATGAGTGTCGTGGTAGTAAACATCTTTGGCGTCTGCCAATAGCTTCTTGATAGGCTCTGATGGGAAAGTTCCGTGTTAGCATAAGGCGGGTCGTTCGGATAGATGGGTAAGGTAAACTTGTTGGAAGTCAGCAGCACATGCCTATCGACCGTCCGAAACAGGATATCCTGATTTCTTCAAGTTCCTTCATGGCTCCCCACCCAGATGATCCCATGAAAGATTCCCTTCTCCGAAATACGCGAAAGTAGGTCCCCTTGTACCAGAAATAGGTCGCACCCATTGCGGGGACATACCTGGGGCTCTGAGGATGTCATTGTCAGCGAACTAGTGCTGTATAAGGCATTTTCCAGCTAGGATCAAAGAGCACACGAACCGATCTGGCTGCCTGGCTGGAGAAGTTGAGATATTTGCGGTCACTGTCGCCATCGCCGCCGTCAGTGAAGAAGAGGGCGCTCTCGAGCTCCTCCTCCTCTTCCCAGGCACTCTTCCACACAGTTTGGGCCATAAGGTACTGGCTGTTGCGAATGCTAGGCTGCTGAGAAAGCCACTTCATTACATGGCTGTAGATGTGATCGTACTCGGAAACAAACATGGCGCACATGAAATGACGATCAATAAAGTCCAAGATATGGGCGTAGATCTGGGCACCGATTTTGGAGAATCCCCAGAAGAAGCCAAGTAAAGTCAGCAGAACTGACGGATCCAAACCCAAGTGAGACCCCAGCATGCGATAGACAAAGAAGAAGACCTGCATCAAGGGAGAAGCCTGTCCGGCCGTGGCCAGGAAGCTATCCATAACACCAGCCGGAAAGGATGCCGCCGGCCCGCGGGCGTCTGTGGGGCCGGTGCCGTTTCCAGTGGAGGCATTGAAGCCGGGCTGCTGGAGGATGGGCGGGAGTTGGAAACTCATGCCGCCGAGAGTATGCAAGAATCCCACCATGCTGATTGTGAGATGGAGAGAGAGGCGGTCCTCGGTCTGTTGGGAGAGGTCAATTACTTAAGACGAAAAGCTGTTTGGGTGTGGCGGGGAAGGTTATGGGAACCTTGGGGGTGGGCGTCCCGTCTGGCATGCAGTGTCGACAGGTGCCAGCACTGCCAGCACTGCCAGCACAGGCAATTTGGATAAACAGTTTCGGGCTCGGTCTTACCTTCCTCTTTAAAGCTGTGAACCCCGTTCGATACTGCCCCAGACCAAGTCCAAGAGTGAACCGAGAAGAGTGGATTATAATGAACTCATGAAGTCTTGTATTTCTATCCTCCAAAAGGTCAAGCAAGTGGCGTAGCTTACACGCAAGTCATGGCATCTAGGCATCTAGCAACGCAACGCAACGCAACGCAACAGTTTGCTTTTAGCGCAGTGGTTGGTACCTCGTCGTCTCCGGCAAATGCATGACTGAGCAACAAAGATTGGCAGGACACACCAGCATGAACATCTCGAGACTTTTGAATTGTACAAGGGTCACATGGACCGGCGCATGATGCAGCTTCCACAGCTCAGCTTCTTTTCAAAACAACGCTGTAGCCTTGCCTTGGCGTGCCGCATGGACCAGAGCGAGAGGGAGGCGGTAATACGGAGTATAGGCCCATCTATTCACGATTGAAGACGGCAGGCAGACAGGAATGTTCGAGTAAACCAGCCTCAACAGTGAAGAAAGTTTCCGTCATGCCGTCATGCCGTGAGACGATGAGATAAATTCATTTGGGCACGTAAAGTTTGTCTTGCAGGTCCTCCTCCGCCGTAACACGGAGTACGGAGCACAAATTTGCGGTATGCAATCAGCAACAGGATATTCCTTGTTCAGATGAATCAGATCGGATCAGCCCCTTGCTCCAACCACCACTGACCAGCAGGCGGTCCCGGTTGCAATGTGACCTGTCCGTCACGACCAACCGGCGCCTTGCATCTATCTATTGGGCACCTGGTTTTCGACCGAGGCGCATTGTTAGCAGCGTCTGTAGGAGGAACACAACAGGAAAGTGCACCTGTTAACATGGTGCCCACTGCCTAACCTGGCCACGAAACCCAAAGAAATGGTTCCAAGTGCCCTGCTGCTGTGTTGCCGCCGCGTATGACTCAACGCTTGGCAAGGCATCATCTCCAGATGATTGAGGGTCAGGTAGCACGTGTTTGCAAAGGTTGGGCAGACTTCAAGGCTGTGGCTCCCTCGCATTGATGGTTGGGGGTAAAAAATGTTTAAAAAGTGTATCTGTGTCATTGGCGGACCAACATGCTGGCTGCATGTGGTGGCATGACGAGAAGCAATATTGGTGATGTTGGGGAGCCATGATGCCTGAGGTTTGCAGAAGCGGTCCAGGTTTTGGGCGGTGAACAATCGCACGCCGAAACCATGTCGACGGAAGCGGACGATTTTTGTGCAGACAACCGATTACCAAACTCTAGAGCAAAGGCCGGATCATGGCAGATATTGCTACGGGGATATACTCTATTGATGGTTATGTAGGCTGTGCGCAGGCGATTCTAACGCAGTGATTATATACGATGCAAGAAGATGAAAGGACCGGGGAGCCGATGAATGAAAAAGAAGAAGGGAACGACCAACGGAAGGGCATTAGTCTCTACGCAGTACTTACCTCCGCGGGTTTGCTCTGCACATTCTCCAACGTGGCTCCAGCCAGCTTCTCCTGTACGACATCCACCTCTCCCGGATCTTTTTCTCCCTCTGCCGAGACAGTAACAGTAGGAGCAGCAGAGGCAGACATGGACGTAGACGTAGACGCAGACGAAAATTCGAAACCGTTCACACTCACGTCCGTGTCGCCAGCCAAATAATCCTCCGACTCGCCGATCTGGCTTCCTGCGGCGGTCCATCTAGCCATGCGCTGCTCCCGCCTCAGTCGACACATGGCATTAAGGGCAGGCCAGTAGGCGGAGTGGTCGTATTCAAAGTCCATGTCGCCGTTCCAGTCGGCGCTCCAAAGCTGCTCGGCGGGAACAAACTGCTTCATATCCTCGTTGAACTTGAGCTTCTCGCGGGTAACGGGGTGCATGAAGGGTTTGATGATCTTGAAGAAGCCCCATACAATCCAGGGGACTACACAACATGACAAGTCAGTGTCTGGGCATGCAGAGCAAATCAACCACTCGGCTGTGGTTGGGATGTGGTGCAAGTAAGCAAAACATGCTCTCAAACAAAACAAGGTACACAGAGGAGCCAGAAATGATAATAAGTGCGCAAACCTACCATTGATGATCAGGGCCTTGCCCAGCCTTTCGGGATAATGACTCTGCAGTATGTGCAACACTTCCCTCGCCGTCGACACCGGCACGGACGTATTCTGCCTCTGCTTACTAGGCTTGAAGTTGATCATGAGATTCAGCTTCTCCACGCCCGGGGGCATCATATCCGTCACACGCTCCACCATGTAGAACAAGTGATGGATCTGCCGAGGACTGGCATCCGTGTTCTGCCGCCCGGGATTCAAGTACTGACACGGACGACCCTGCTTGTCGAACCCGACTATAATCTGCTTGCCCGTCTCCTGCTCCGGAGAGATGTACTCGGGCGTGAAGTCATCGATGCCGTATTCACGACGCCACGCCAGTGTATCAAGGAGGCGTTGCTCCGACTCCTTGACGGTCCAGTTTGTTGCGCGGAGATAGCGAAGCAGACATTCACGTGTGAGCCAGGCTCGCTCTCGTTGATTCATGGGACCGGATTTCCCCTTGTGCTCCTTGGTCGGGCAGGTGATTTCCGTGAAAGCCCGGGCCTTTTCTAACAGAGTCTCGTACTTGGTTTGTTGGTCGGGCGTGAGTTCTGCGCGAGACTCGGGCACGCTGGATGGTGTGGGGGCCTCGAAGGGGTTTTGCGAGGCGAAGAGCCTTGTGTGCTTGGCATACTGGGCGGTTGTGGTTCTTGTGAGGTTCTTGTGAGGTTCCAGACAGTGGGCTGGTTGGGGTTGAGATGAGGTTTTGAGTCAAAGTTTGAGGGGACGAGGTGTGAAAGAGTGAGATTGTTTCGAGATGGTGTGTAAGCAACGCCCTTTCTGGCCAATGGGAGACGGTGTTTTTTTATGCGGGCGCCACGTGGAATAAGAATGAAAGAGAAGACGACTGACTTGCAATGGGTTCAAGATAGTGTTGCTGCAACAGGTGTTCCTGTCTTGAATCCTTGATGGGGCGGCGTCTGGATTCATCTGGAATAGGAGAAGGGCGGCAGCAACGGAAGAAGTCGATTAGAGCATGTGGGGCACCAGTGACTTCATTAAAGCTCCGCCATCCGCCTGCCCGCCCTCGCCCTGCCTGCCCCGAACCCGAACCCGACCTGGCGTGCATGATGTGAGGGGCTGGGATTGACAGGTACCTGAATCGACGGACGATTTACAGGGAAAATAATGTATCTTCTGGAGGCGCTTGATACCCTGTATTCTCTCCGTGTGACTCTCTAATCGTGGCTAAGGGGACTTGGCACCTGGTCATGTAGGTTTTGGGTCACGTGCCACCTGTCAATTCTGTCTGGCTCAATCCTCCATGTTTTGCGCACGTGTGACTCCAGCGACGCTGCGATGATCCGATCCTCCGATGGGCGCTCCGCATTCAGGACAGCGCGCCTCTTCCATCGGCAGGCATTCCACATTCGCCAATTGCAGCAGATCGACTTTGCGCGTCCTGTTTTTTCCTGGGCAGCGATGGCCGCAAGAGAGCACCTTCGTGCATCGCTCATCACATCCCTCGGGGTTGTATCGAGGGACATCGGGCTCGGATACCTCTATCGGAGTGTCTCTGTGTCGCGGGCAGCATAGTCCCAGGGTTCTGCTCACGGAGTTGCGCGCTCGCATGAGCTCAATGACTGTTTGCCACATCTTGACCTGCGTGTAGGTCTCTGTGTTCCCGATGAGGTACATGCCATACTGGGCACGACTTAAAAGAACATGGAACCGATTCGTAGTTCGCAAGAAGCCAATCTTCCTAGCCTCGTTGCTTCTAACGAGCGACACGATAACAACCTTTGCTTCCTCTCCTTTAAAGTTATCAACAGTGGCCACTCGTAGTAGCTCACTCGGCTTCTTCTTTGCCAAAGCACCTTTCCCCTAAGTCCATGAGCTTTCAGACGAACCTTCTTGTGAGCTCAGTGTTATGTCTGCATCGAAACCATCCTTGTCTAGTGCGTCTTGGTCTCTGTCACTGAGAACAATCCAAGTCGTTGAGCATCGCAGTACGTAGCTTCTGAAGCTGTCCGGTATATGGAGTCAACACCGCTATGTCACTGCTGCTATACGCTCCTTGGTGGACGATGTGGTGGACGAGCGCGTGAACCATCTCTGCCTCCCAAGCGTTTGGATGCGACTTGTGGTGCATTTCAGAGTATTCGCCGTCCTCTAGGTGATCGTGATCAAGCCAAAGTAGATTTTTTCGCATTCCGACGACTTCTCGAAGTTCACGGGTACTCTGGTGATCTTGAATATTGGGATATATGGTCTCTCCCGAATCATCATCGAAATGGCAGGGCGCATGCGTCTCTGGACTTCCAATTGGGCGACGGGTATTTTTGGTCGTCCGCGGCGGAGAGGGCAATGGCCGCTGCCTCGATTGCCGCACAAGGGTCGCCGAGCCTGATAGACAGTTCTTCGAGTACTCTGTCGCAGCAATTTCGCAACATTGGGATAGCCCGAACCCCGGTGGTACCACTGAAGAAGTTGTACAGCCCCCGACGAATGGATTGACGGAGAGACAGTCCAAACTTGACACATGTATCAAGTTTTTGAAGAAAATATCTCACGGTCTTGAAGCTTGTTGTAGTTTTTGTAGATTGTATCGTACATTTCTTCATGGCTTTGATGTGTTCACTGTTCAAGCCCGCAGAATTCTTCATCGTCGAGAACCTTCGGGAGGCAGTGCTTCCACTCTCGCTCGTTGCCATCGAGAATCTCAAGAGCGCCATGCCACAGACGCTTAGCAGCCTGTACATCGCTCGGCGAAGGCGAGACTTTGATTATCCGTTTCCACGAATTGTAATCTGCCCTGGCTTGCGATTGATTGTTCTGGCGTTTCCTCTGCAATAGACTTGCGACTTCTGGCCAGGCGTTCATCGCCATCCGTGGGCGAAAGGTCATGGGAGAATGCTGAACCATATCTACAACTTTATGCCCGTTGAAAGAATACACACGGCTTTTTCTGCTTCACTGCGGTTGACCTCCCTTCCTCTTCGCCATTAACGCCGGCCACTCGCAATGCCACGTGTATCACGGGCTCGGGTCCAAGGTCGCATGTTGTTGTGTTAATGGGGGTAAATATGAATAGTAGAGATGATTTAGGCCCAGAAATCTGTTGAGCTACTCAAAGCAAGAAAGAAACATGACTCGTTCTGTACGATTCGTCCCATATTTGTGAATGCACTCCGTCGCCTATGGAGTCTGAACTCCGTACCCAATGACGGGTTGCAGCTGATGAGCCCCGCCAAGAGCCTTCTCATTGGAAGCCTTATTGGCCATACAGATTGGAACAAGGCTGCCGAGAAGAAAGTGTCTCACCTCATGGAGAATCCCGATTCTCACAATCTTGACCTTCAGATATCTCTCAATTGATGTGTATGTAACTTTTAGGAAGCGAGCAGTGCAGCCTCATGCGCTTCTACCCACCGGAACTCTCCCTCGCTCCACCCTTACCACGCGGACGATTCTTGCAACATGCCAGTTGCGTGCTATGTGTCCGACGTCTTGCCCGTTAGGATAGTTATCCTCCATTTTCTAAAACGCGATGACTTGATATGTCTCTTCGGAGTTTGTCTAGATTTTTTGATCGAATTGAATCGCGTGGTAGGGTCATGTCGAACCACAGAAAACATTAGAGTCTGACGACGACAGACAAATCAGGAATGCCAAGCAACATGTCTACACTTTGCTGCGTTTGATGGAAGATGGAGCCTGGTCAAAGAAGAGGGTCGATTGGTTAAGATCTTGAAGGTTCATAACTCTATAATACACACAGTTTTCGGTAATACAATAACCAATAACAAACAAGGCGAGTCTCCCGTTCCGTGCGCATCACGACTGCTCACAACATGCGCAGTTACTCTTTTTACTCCATGACAGAAGTCCAAGACCAAAATGAATAACCTGGCCCTAGTCCCGCGTCTGCCTTCGTAGTCGGGCCCGAGTGTCCAAAGAGAGTCGACCCTGGTGTCAGTCCAATTCAGCGGGTTCAATACATTGCCGACCATTCCCAGAAGGAGTTTTACTACCTGGCTCCCCAAGACGCTCTGATGATGCTTTGATCGCCGGCGCAAAGTCGGCCATCTCGCACATATAATCCTTGTAGCTGTTTGCAATCTCGGCCACGATCGTGTCTCTCATACTCGATGGGAACATGGCGCAGTTCGAAGGAACCAGGATTTGTGAAACGTGGCCGTTCTTTCCAGCCTCTTTTGAGCTTCTATGTGTGATACCGCAAATCATGGAGTGTGATGAGTGCGACAGGTCGAGGAGAAGACCCCCGAGCGACAGTGGTATGGTATAGCCTTCCCACAATCTCTGCAACAGCTTCTCGTATGTGACTTTGGGTATATACAGGGCTTGAAGGCGCCTTTTCCGCTGAGTCGCTTCTACCATGTGCCTTCCCAATAATGCTTTTCTAAAGTGCGAAACCATGCAAACGCATCTTCTCCGTTCGCATGGTGAGTTTTCAACAGAAGTGATTTTTTAGCCTGAAGTTCTGTCAGGACAAGCGACCGGCTTTCCACCAGGCAGATGACGTTGCTGGCATTGAGCAGTGTGTGAGGGAACGCAACTGACACCAAGGCGGCATCGTCAAAGGAAGATATTGCTCGTACTGGCTGAGACTTTCCAGGGTCCAACAAACCATCAACAGCGTCGGGGTACCCATCAGGGGCCATGAATAGTCTCAGTTTCTTGTCGAGGAGTCGAATAGGAGGAGATGGTCTGCGAGAAGACTGAATATTGCTACTCGACTGCAGGGTGCGAGGCTGACAATTCATCGGATACATGGATCCTGAGTTGATTATTCTTCTACGCGAAAAAACTATTAGCCAATGATGATGTCGTGTAAATCAATTGACGTTTTCCCACGAACAGGACCACGACCTACATCTCGTCTGAGCCGACCGCCTAATTTACGCCAATGCCCCATCTTCAACAGCTCGGTAAGTGCAGCATGCAGCATAACTGCATCTAGGACGTCGTTGAATCGAATTTTCC
Organism: Epichloe scottii; assembly: GCA_021950295.1. Classification (NCBI taxonomy): domain Eukaryota; kingdom Fungi; phylum Ascomycota; class Sordariomycetes; order Hypocreales; family Clavicipitaceae; genus Epichloe; species Epichloe scottii. The sequence continues at coordinate 2,288,011 of CP083247.1, read as the reverse complement.
GACCAAGAAATTCGTGGTTCAGTTTGCAACTATCCACCAGGCGGACAGGGTACTCGTCCCAATTAGACTTGTCGATACCTGCCGCGCCAAGAGCAGGGCTTTCCCAACCGACCGAGAATAGCCATGTTTTCCTTTGCGGGGAGAATGATGAAGCTGTCCTTCCCAAGACCCAGTATACCAATAGTTCCCTGTGAATTATTGTCAATGGGCAGACAAGGTGAAGTACATGGCCCCTGCAGTCCAGTCAATGAAGCAAAAGCAGAAGGAAAATCACAAAATCAGCGGTGCCGTGATTATATCCTTTTTCGCGCACGCGCAGGTCCTTCACACGTGTTAAAGAAATGACGATAGGGGTTGTGACCTTGTAGTACGGGTGCTGTCGGTTTGTCGGTAGTTGCAATGTCCTCAAGTGGATTGGTTGCCTCGTGCACAATACTCCGGAGGCAGTTACGGAGTACTGGGGTGCAATGTGTAGATGCGTGTAAATAGCACCATTCATTCCAGGGTGTTCCATCGTGTTCCTCCGTGTCCCAACGTGTCCCATCACAACGCCCCCATTCCCGACCCGTCCTTTTTCTCACTCTGCCACCGGGCGTGAAGGAGAGGGTTCTTGCAAAACAGGTGCTTAGAAAAGAGAAAAGGAAAGGAAAAGCATGAAGGGGATTGCACCTCCATGCTTGTCACTGTGCCACGTGTGTGTATATACGTATATACCTTGAGTCTGTTACGAGACCTTCGCTCTTGGTATGACAACAGGAAAAAGAAAATTCGCTTCAACGACAAGACATATTGCCCTTCTAATAACCGCGTCTGGCTCTGCTAGGACTCCCGTGGACCCTTTGCGATGGTCGTTCTTTGGCAAGTGTTTTACTTGTGGCTTCATCGAACCCACAGGTATCTACGAGATACGCCAATCTGAGTAAAACCGGAAGTGCCCGTTAGAAAGACTCTTCGTCAAAGAGGCATGGTATAGGTGAACTCTGAGGCATGACTTACTTCTCGTTAGCAACGACTTGTGAATGAACAGTTTCGAATCGCTGCTGACTTTCCATCCAAGCTTTTGCTCTTCCTCTCGGATCTACCTTCTTCACCCACAAGCGAAAGCTTCCGGTCACAGGTCGGTGATCGCTGACTCGGACTTCATGTCTTGTGTAGTCGAGCTGTCGAACACGGCCTTGCCCGCGGTAGAGTAGCCGATCACACCATGCGGGGCTGCGTCTCTTCTCACTTGTATCATAAGTATCGGTGCCCACATCGTACTTGTAGGTTGGTGGAAATGTAATGGGAAGTTCTTCAAACGCACGCAAGCGAAATGCAGGATTCCGCCGCCGGGCGACAAGGAGTTGATCCCGCTCCAGGAGTTTCGAAAGTTGCTGCTGCTGAACTGCTTTGACAACAGTATCGCGCGACATGGTGTCGATGCGGTAGTTGAGGTCGCCGTTCAAGATGCAGAGTTCGTGGTCGAGAATCATCGAACCGTCGCCCCCGGCAGTAAATGCATCTAAACGTATTTCTGGATCACGTTCGGTTGGGAAAAGATTGGCTTCCAGTATGGCAGCAATGTCGTTGTGACGTGAGTTGGCTTGGGACTGTCCCGCAGCTAGATGACAATTGACAAAGCAGAGCGATGTGTCGTCTACTTTGAATCGAACAGCCACTGCTCCCTTGTTTCCGTGCAGACCTCCCATACCTCGCTTCACTTCTGCTGCATTAAGGTTTCGGACCCGATCCCGCAGACTAGACTTGACGAACACACACGTGAATAGTCCAACTAGCGGCGATGACTGGAGAAGGTGGTATAGGTCGCTCGAGGGCATGTAATCATCCAATGACTTGAGCAAAAGTCCCTCCAGTCTCTATATTGATGGCTCATCCGTTCTTGGTCAGAGCCTTCCTTCTTCTTCGATTTGAAAAGCCTCTTGGCTGTGGCAGTTTTGTCTTCTAGATCAACGAGTTCTTGAAATCCAAACACAAGAATATCTGGTGATCCACTTGACTGCAAAAGGTTTTTGAAAAAGCTCGCATCGCCGGCTGAGTAACGCATACTGTGGGGGTTGAAGCACCGGCATTCCATGTAAACACCATGGCTTTGATCTCTTCAAATTCGCAGTAATTGATGTCTTTAGACTTGAGATCGTCTTCCAGCCAGTTGTCTTGCAACATGCCGTCCCAGATTTTGATTTTGCCGTCAGCACCCAGAGAAAGAACCTGTAGTCGTTCCATCCGGTACGAGCTTGACGGATCTGCTTTCATCTTCAGAACCGAGTGTTCATGTGCCTGCCATTCCTTCTTGGTGGTCCAGGGCTGCTTAGTCGCGTCGTAGACGCAGATCTTGCCCGTATTGTAGGCAGCCCATATGTTGTTGCCAACGCCGGCCAGGCCATTGATCTTCCAGGAACTAACATTGAGGACCTTTTGACACGAGTAGTCCGACGTTGAGAACATGCTCACTTTACCATCTACGTGGCCAAAGAAGACCAAGCCTGGGGCTGAAGCCAGCGTTGTGCCCGCGCTGACATCGCCACACCCATCGGCCGACAATGGTCGGAACAACACTTGGAATGGTTTGCTCCCGTCTGCTGAAGGCTCAAACACCCGGATCAGTTTACCTGTTGCGTGCCAGAGCTCGTCACCAACAACCATGGAGAAAGTATGTCCTCTGGGAATTCGACTTGCTTGAACAACAGGCTGGCTGTTGAGGCTGGGTACACCATCGCTGCTCGGCATCCAGAGATATAGTGCGCCTACTTCGTCCAAGGACCACAGTTCATTGTAATGGCGATATATGTTGGTGATCTCGGCTTTACTGTGCACGCCTGTCCTGAGTTCCCCGATGCGCTGAGTCGCGGTTTCGACTTCCATCAGCTCTCCCATGTTCGTGCCTATCCATAGGAAAAAGCCCTCGTGTTCGGGATCTACCGCAGGTTTAAACGCAACGGACGTGGCTTTGACTCCTTCAGTGTGGGACAGACTCATAAGCTGATCACCATTCACTACATCCCATACCCTTGTTAGGTGGCCGCTCGTACAGACCAGCTGTCCACAAACATCGAATATCTTTGGATCGTACTTGGTTTGCAGCTCGTAACAGCCCTTTTTGATGTACGGTGGCCGCCGATTGACATTTGCATTGTCTGGAAAGACATTTACGTGATCGACAGATTCAGAACTTGCTGCAAGACGCTCAGGGGACCCGGTTCGCGGAGTTGACCGACTGGTGGAGGACTGAGGGCATGTGGTCGTCCCCAAATCTCTATCTACAACACGTTCGACGACTTTTGAGGGGCCCTGATTTCGCGTTGGCGGCGTAGGATACTGAAAGGTAGACAAATGCTTTTGTGGTCGTGTACTGGGGGCTGATGACGACTGGGCACTACTTGATTTGGGCGAATCCCGTTGAGCTGGTCTGGGAGGTTTCGGCGGAGGCGTAGCCATAGCCGCGATGTTGGCATTGTATGCATATGATGGCAAGTCACTGGCCAAACGCTTGGAGGAGTATCGGTCATCTCCGGTGCGTTGCGCGACAAGCGAGAGTTTCGCAATCCCATTGATACTTGTGTCACGGTCAATATTCCGGCCAGCTACTGCGTGATGCACTGGCGGAGGTTCGAAACCGGTCGAAGAAGGGCCAGGTTTTGTGACCTTCTGCTGGTTGCCTGTTCCTGTTCCTGTTCCTGGTCTTGGCCGTATCGGCAATTGTGGTGGTACCTCATCGATGGCCTCTTTCTCAGGGCTGCTGGGAGGGCTATTGAAGGGAGAGTTCTCATCAGCCATACTGGCTTTGATAGATTCCTTCGTCTTCAAAGCATCAGAAAGTGTGGACGAAGTGGGTGTGATATTTCGCGATCTGTCCAAGCGAGGGGTTGGTGGGGGGAGGTAGCTTCCCGTCTTGCTTCAGCTCGCCTGATCGTCTCGGAGGAGGGGGACGGCGGTCTTGATGAACCCGGTCGAGGTGATCGAGGAGCTGATGGAGGGTGATTTGGGGTCATAGGTCGACTAGGAAGCTTCATCGGTATCGGTGAGCCGCCAGGGAGCTCATGTGATGCGGCAGAAGCTGGATCCAAGAAGGGGATTGGGGTCCCGCCACAATCACCGTTCCCCCTTGGGCTTTTGGCGGTGATTGAGGTGGCAAGACCTTGAGGGAAGGCGGAGGGGCATCGCCGAAGCTGCGGATTTGCCATCCGAGGCCGCTAGTGTCCGCGTAAGCGAATGTGAAATCGGGAGCGCCTCATCATGGCGAGTATTACTTGATGACTCGTTCGCCTGGAGCTGCGTATGATTCGCAGGAGGTCTGACCGCAATGCCGGCAGATTTCGATACGGGTAAAGTTGGAGCTGAGTTCTGAAAGGAGGAAGGGTCTTGCAAAGACTTCAAGTTCCGGAATCTGTCAGGTTTAGGCACGGGCGAGATGGGTCTGGAGGGAGCATTATGCGTCGTTGCGGGAGGTGTAGACTGGTTTAGATTTTCGAAACGTGCGAGGAGAGACGAGACGGGTTTCTGCCGAGGTGACAGTGTAAGCAGAAGTATGCATAGAAGTAGGGGGTTTTGCTAATAATGAGAGTTCAAGCAAAGTTCACATACAATAGATGAGGCATCCGGGCCATCGCTGGCTGGTGGCCCCATGTTGGGAGGAAAATTGATTTTGTGAAGACAAAAGTTCAATGGTGGGGTCGTGAGGTGCTGCAGATGTTGTTCCGCCGCCAACACCCACTCTCCTTGGCTGGGTCTAATAAGTCATTCCCGCGAGTCTGATTCAAGTCTATTGCTACCGTCAGTCAAAGCTGTGAAGGGAGTTTGTTCTGGCGAGACAAAGGCCTCGTTTCTTCCGACGAAGAACAGGCGCGAGGCTGGTGGTGGTTAAGAGAGACAGCAGTCGGGCCAAAGGTTTGTGGATAGTACGAGATGGGGACGGCAGAGCGACGGCGCCAGTTGGAGAACTTGGGGCGTTGGCGCAGACGTTGACGCTGATGATGTTGACCGTGACAGATGTGACTTCGGGGACAGGCTGCGAGCAAAGAGTCATTATTCCATTCGTCGGAAGCGTTGCGTTGCGGCATTAGCAAGGAAGCAGGGCGCACGGGGCTTGCGTGTCTGTGCCTGTGACGAACACTGCAGCGAGGGGCAGGCACGCAGGCAAGCTAAGCAGACAACTTTGATGCTGGCAATGTGGTCACAGACGCAGATAGAGTAGTGGCTGATAGTCAATACCGGGCAGCGAATGACAAATGAGAAATGACAAACCTTCAACCGAACCTGTTCAACGGTTTGGAAGCGGAAGTGGATATGCATCGGTCAATAATATGCAGATGCCCTCGCCGATTTGGTTCCGCTCTGGGCCACACCTAGTAAGGTGGGGCGGGGTACGAGTACATTAGCCTCAGACATCGGAGCCGTCGGTCAACATTGTGGAGCTACGGTCCATCAGCCACTGCCACGGCCACTGCCACGAGACACACTTCAAATGTTCCATCACCACCACCTGACGGATCCTTTCACTTTCAAGATTGGAGCTCCGACCTTAATTCTAGCGCAACACTTCAGGCACACCAATACACATCACATTTCGCCAAAATGAATACTGTAAGTCGTGATAAGTCGTGACCCATGGAACCAGTAAGTCTTGCTCGTCCCTTGGCCCTTGTTAATTCGCGCGCAGGTCCGATCTTTCTGGTTCGTCAAACCGAAGCTTTCCCATGTTTCCGACCTGTACCGTGCCGTACCGTACCGATGAGAAAAAGTCATCTGCAAATTAACAACATGCAATCCGCAGGCTCGGCTGGGGCTCCGTGTGTGTCGGTGAGCTTTCCTCGCGCACAGATAGCCTTCGAATCCCTGATTTTGATCTTGCCCGGGCCCCAGACGGGAGTCGTGTTTTGCTCTAACAGGTATTTCATCAGCCGGCGCCGGCGCATACTACTTTGCCAAGCGAGAAATAAACGCCGACCGACAGGCCAAGCTTGAGGCTGCCCGCAACAAGAAACAAGCGATCCGATCCATGGAATACGCCGGGCTCGAACCGACGTCCTCATCAGCGATAGCGGCGACGAATGGTAACGATGGCGCCCCTGCGAGAACAGATACGACCGGTTCGCCCAGCCAGGAGGTCAGCCGTGATCCTGCAGCAACGAGACATGCCGCCGTGACGGAGTTGGATGAGACGAAAGAGAAGAGCAGATATGAGAGCGCTGCTCCGTACAGGAGTCGGAAGGGCGACAGGTTTTCGTAGGCGACGGAAGCTGCGTGTGACTGCTTGTGGTGTGTCGCATTGTAATGCTTCGGTTTGCGCCAGGGGCCGAGCCAAGAAGGGCTTGTACAATAGCAATTGCATGTATTGAATCAACTTGTCTTGTATGGGATACTCAACTTCTTCTTCTTTCTCATTGTCTTCCTTCTATCCAGACACGGACTGTCTGCCTCAAAGCTCATGCCAGCCATCTGGTGACTTTTAGTTGTATGATGCCGCCAGTCTCAGCTACCTAATGCAAAAACATCAAGTCTCTCAACCCCCAATTTAGGAAATTTTGAGCCCGAAATCAACTGAAACTGTTGCAATCTTTTGATTCACACCGTGCTTGCCATTCATTGCGTGAAAATTTATCATTGCCCGCTTCACTTTTTTTAACCCGCGGTAAATATCAGGCCATGCCCCACCTCAAGGCCAGCTGAACCCCCGATTGGCCCCCACGATTACTCCGTACAATGAAGCTACCTTTCAGCCTTCAACACCAACACCACACACCTCGTCGTCCTCGTCCTCTCCATCTCACCATCACCACTGAGTATACACCTCCACCAAGGGCCGCCCTCTCCCCATGGCGACCCCGGAACTCGCCATTGCCAAAGCGGCCCTCTCTGCATCCCTCTTCCGGGCCGATCCAACATCCACAAGTCGCCCATCTGTCGATTCCTTCTTCCAGCTTCTCAACTCGACACTCGCGCAGTGCTCCCGTCCCAATGTCCAGGTTTGCCCAATGCTCCTCTCTTGATGATGCTCCAACAAATTTCATCCCGCTTGCCCAAATGCTCTTCCCGATTCTGCGAGACGCGGGGTCATTCAACAGTATATATCCAAACAAAATCAAAGATAAAGCGGTTCCCTTACTAAATCCTGCCTCGTCATCTCCAATACCCACAGAACTGCAAAGACTACATCACAAGCAACATCACCTTATCGAGCGGCCGAACAATCTCTCTCGCGAAATACCTCGTGGCCCTCTCCAAAGCACAAGTCGACAATGACGGCAACGCACCACGACCGAGCTCCAAACGCCGTCGCCTCCATATATTGTATATCGCCAATGACGCCTTGCACCATGAACAGAGCCATCGCGACTTTAGCAGCGCATGGGAGCCCTTTCTCCCTGCGCTTTTCACATCCGCCGCAGCATACGACAAGTGTCCTAAGCATATCCGAAAATTAGAAGATCTAATTACCCTCTGGCAAGAGCGACAATACGTTTCAGACGACGCAGTCACCAAACTGAAAGAGGCCCTGTCAAACGGCGGCGCACCACCGCCCGCGTCTGCACCCCATCTCACCACATCGTCTTCTACTCTCAAGCTAGCCAGGGAGGCGCCTTATGTACTGCCTTCTTTTCATGGCGACGCCTCGACGGCATGGTACGATCTTCCCGCCGCAACGTGGCTGCCTCACCTTGTGCCCAACTCGACGAAGCCCATGCTCCCGGAACTGATTAAGCCGCTCCAACTTGCTCCCGGACCAGCAGACAAGGCCATCACTTCTGCGGTGAAGGCCTTGCTCTCTGATGCGGAGAGAATCTTTGCCAAGGATAATCTGCCAGAGGACGACGGGTTCGTCGATGTCAACGAGCTAGGCGAGAGAATCATTTTGGACGAAAACACAGGAGATATCATCAGCGGAGAGACCTACTACGGCTGGTCTCGACGATTCTGCGAGCGCATGAAGGATCGCAAGAATAGAGGTCGCGCTAGAGGTCGCCCTTATTCCCGCTCTCAATCCCGCTCTCGCTCGTCATCCAGAGACAGAAGTTACTCGCGCAGCCGACGTCGCAGCTCGTCATCACGATCCACCAAGCGCCGCCGCATATCTCCATCGAGTCGCAGCCGCAGCCGCAGCCGCAGTCGTAGCCGTAGCTACACGCCAAGTCGATCACGAAGCCGCGATCGTGTTTCCCGCTCGCCCAGTCGGCAACCACCTAATCTTCCACATCTTCCACATCCTCCTCATCCTCCTCATCCTTCTCATCCACCACCAAACATGCCGATTCCTCCGCCACCATCAGGCTATAAAGGACCATGGCCACCCCCTCCTCCCCCTCCTCCCCCTCCTCTCCCTCCTTCAAACCTGAGCGGTCCTCACTCAGGCTGGATGCCTGACCCTGCCTTCGCCGCCCAAATGATGGGTGCTTGGAATCCAGGACAAGCTCCACCCTCCTCCTCCTCCTCCACCACCTCCTCAGCATCAGCACCAACTCCACTACAACAACTATGACAATCGAGTCCTTGACAGTGGAGGATATAGAGGTCGTGGAGGTGGGGGTGGGAGGGGTATTATAGGGTGCCGGCGGTGCCGGGAGATTCGGAAGAGGTAGATAGAGAGAGGGTGTGTGATGAATGGCACAGTGTAAAGACAAGAGAATCAAGTTAGACTATGATGCTTATTATCAAAGATACCACCTAAAAGGGTTCCATCAACCCCCATTGATTGACACAATATGATACACACAATGGCCTGCATTTTCGTTACAAGCGAATACGCACTTTTCTGATCATGTGTGATGACGATATGGAAACGCAGGAAAGTCTATGGGATGAAGAGAAGAAGAAAGAAAGCGACCATGCACCCTTGTCTACACAAAGGCAACAAGACAGCAAAAAATGGTTGGCTCTGGCATGTTCGCGAGCCGGGCAGCATCCGTATCCCCCCATCTGCACTCAACTACAAGCCAGTGTTCCACCTTCCCACCATACAAAGGAGCCATAAAAGAGAAGAAAAAAGCCCGACAGTGGGAAAGAACATTCGCGGCCATTTTGCATGCCCCAAACGCTTGGATTTGGGGGCCACCCGAGGCATTGCGGCCAAGTATGGGGGAGTGAAAAACAAAAATACGGGTTTAATCACGAGAACAATGCTAACCGTGTCGGCTTGATGCAATCAATTGTCGCATGCTTTTCCCCTTCCTTCACCCCACTCCTTGATCCAAATTGCATGACACAAAATATATATATGTAAAGATGTGAAGAGAGGCGCCTTTCTGTCTCCTTTGCCACTTGATGTAGTACTTAGGGAAGTTGCGACCCAGGAAAAACGTGGTGGAAACCAAGCAAAAAGAACAGCTGGATAAAAGCATGTCCAAGGTTTTGTCATGAGAGCCGTTAAAGAGAAGGGCCAATACGGCAAAAAAAAAAAAAAAAGAATCTGCACCATATTGGTCAAGGGGTCGGTGTGGTGTAAGCAGCCTCAAGTTATACGCTTTAGCTTCGTCTCGTCTGTTGTCGACGATTGGATAATATTTGGAAACCGGCCAAACAAAGGCAGATCGTACCTTGCTACACCGTATCACTGACTACCGTGAGTTGCAAGAGTGAAGATGAGCTTGGGCGACATCGCGAGACGAAGATTGTGCTTTGTGGGCATATCCAACAGATCACCTGCTTCGAATAGAGCTTTGTGAGCTTTGTCGTTCGTGTCCTGCAGGTCGTCTGCCGGAGGCATCTTGGAGCTTTAGCGAATCAAGCCGCTTCTGGTTATCCTCGGTGACAGGGTCGACTTCGTCCAGTCGAGGCAACACTCCACCAACCTGTGGCCGCTGGGGAACATCGGCAACGCCGACCGATGCTCGCCTTTGGTCGGCCTTCTCGGCCAAAGCAGCCCATTTGCGTTCTCGAAGTGCTTCTCGTTCCGCAGCACTGTTTTGCTGCTCGGTATAGTCATGAGAGCAGTCGTCGAAAAGTTGAGGGTTGATCTCCATGAACAGCTTCATCGCATTGTATACCATTCCGTGGATTGTCCGGTTCCAGTGTCCCTTAGAATTCTCGTAGAGCGGTGCAAACATGATGGGCAGAATAATTTCTACATTGTCGCTGACAAGGTTGCAGAAATATTCATTGTTCCAAAAGTAAAGCGCACGCTCTGCGACCTGGAAGTGAGGGCTGGCCACGGATTTGGCGAGCTGATGAAACAGAGGCTCCTGGACCTTGGCAAACTCTGCAGGGTCCATGACTTCGAATATATCTTCAACCTCATTTAAAAACATGACCTCTTTGGTACTGTTAACCTTGGGCCAATATCGGAGCAGGCCAAGGACGACCTAGATGGAACAGTCATTGTCAGCTTTCCTTTTTTTTTCCTTTTTTTTTTTTTTTTGAGAAAAAATGATAGCCCGTACATCTTCGGTGAGGGACGCATCCTTTTCCAAGAACTGCACTATACAGTATGCCAGCTGAGGATGATACATGCTCAAGCTCTTGGGCTTATGCAGTGGAAGCAAAACGCGAGTCAAAAAGATCTTGTGCTCCTCCTTCAGAGGCAGTGCAAAGCCGTTGATGATGGATCCGAGAATCTCGAGCAGCTCGGCGATACCATTAAATCGCTCGGTTTCGTATGTAAATTGGAAGAAGACGTTGTTGATCGATCGGCGGATGAAGGAGCGGAGGTTGAGGAATTTGCCGTAGATGCGGTGGAGTGTCGTCTTGAGGAAATCGCGCTCTCGGGGATCCTCCGAGTCGAAGAGGTCGAGGAGTTGCAACACAAAGCCGTGGTCTATGTAGGCCTTTGCTATGTTCGTGTTGAAGTCTTGACTTTCAATGAAGCGAAGGAAGAATTCATAGACGACCTGGATATGAGGCCATGCGACCTCCAAAACGGGCTCGTCCTCTTCCGGATCGAAAGCCTCGCCCTGGGGGTTTATGGGAGGGGGATCGGTCGGAACAGATTCTTGGCGAACATGTCGACGACCCTCGGGTACATGGGCTCAGTTATCACTTGCCTGTTATTAGCGACATAGTCGAGCAGCTCGTGCAGGGCGAGACGCTTGATTTCCTTGGCCTTCATATCTCCGCTGGCATCATTGAAGTCGAAGATGACGTTGCATTGGTCAATCTTCTGCATGAAAAGCTCCTGTCTCCTGTTCGGGGAACTTCGTGAAAACCCGGTAGCTTCTCCAATTCTCGATGGGCTGAGATATCGAATCGAGACGAATGCTGTCGTTTCGGGGTTCGTAAGCCCTCGGGAATGGCGTCACGGTTATCAATGCCTCGGTGAATCATGAGTGACTTCTGGCCGGCCTTGGGAGGTGCCAAGTCGTGAGGCATGGTTTCGGCGGCCCCCGGGGAGGAATATGCTGAACAATCAGATGAGTCAGTGCTATGGTTCAATGGCCAATTACTTGGTGCATGAGTCTTGGGCACGTCTGCTCACGCCGGGAGTTGGGCTGATGACCACTGTGGGAGGTAATCTGGGATTGGCGTTGCCTCCGTTTGGGCTTGAAGCGCCACCCATGGGGCCGAATCGATCGGGATTACTGCCCTGCTGGCCAGGGTTGGACGGTTGGCTGGCGGTTCCGTGATCCGCATGTCCTGTGTTGGGCGGCAAGGGCTTGTTGCGGATGTCGTTGAGTGCGGTAGAGGACGACGTCGGCGTCAGAACGGGGGACTGGTTGGATGGATCTCGAGATGAAGGGGACGAGGTGCCGTCCTTGGAATCCTTATTCTTCTTGGAGGACTTGCTGGCGTCCTTGCCTCGCGCGAGCTGTTGGAGAAGTGAAGCATGTCAATAGAGTGCGCCGGCGCGTTGTTGTAATGGCGACGTCGTGAGGCGAGACGGAGGGCAACAAGATGCTGGGCGAAGTAGGCAGTATAGGATTGAACCACTTACCAGTCCTTTGCCAAAGCGCTTCATGATGATGGGCAACGGGACCTGGATACTCGCGTTTGTCGACGTCGGAATGATGCCTTGGTGACTTGCTTTGGTAATTTCAAATGCAGCCAAGTATGTACTTGTTGCTGCAAGGTCAGGTCTGGTTGGTCTGGTCGACGCCGCGACTGCGGTGGGGTAGCTCAATGGAGAATGGGGAGGCACAACAGAACGGGGTCAGGTGCAAGTCGTGCCAGCGGCAGCTCGTCGGACCGCGTTGGCAAGCAGTCTGTCTGGTCGGAGCAGAAGAGATGTTGTTTTATTTTTCCGAAATCAGAGCGGTCGTGCGGAGGAGTTGACGGTTTGGGTGGGCAGGGAAGAAATTACTCGCAGTTGCAGCAGTAGGGGACGAGGGGACGAGGGGACGAGGGGACGAGAGGTGGTGGTCTCGTCTGGTGGTCTCGTCTGGTGGTCTTTTTGTCTGGTGGTCTTGGGAGTCTTGGACTTGTCGTGGCTCCCCCTCCTTCGCATGGCCTTCAGATTCAGGTGCACATTCAGTTGACCGAGTGCCCGAGCATCAATTGCAACAGACTCCTTTCGAGTCGAGGCAGGTGCGGCCTCAGGTGTCAGCGAAACATCAAGGGCCCGGCCTCGAGATTGGCGCGCTTCACCCATCTATCGCAATACATCACCAGACGGCAAGCCGATGACCACGATGAATCCTCAGTGCCAGCCACCCTGTTCCGAAGTGGCGTTTTCAATGGACCCACATTGAATTGAGCAACAAGACCATTTCAACACCAACAAGCAAGCCGTGATCCGACACACTGACTTCCAAGCAACTCCGTTTTGTTCTTTGGCTTCTCCGCGCCGCAAGTAGGCACGACATGTCCCACCTACTGTCCACAAAGTCCACAAAGTCCACAAAGTCCACAAAGTCCACAGAGTCCAAAGGATGGATTCATTGCTAGATGACGTTGAGTTGGCCGGCCCATCCAGCTCACGGTCGGCGCAACGTCCCGTTGACCAGGATGATGGAGCTCCTCGATATCGCATTGCGCATCGGCACCTTTCCGCCATTGAGATTCCCGCCGTCGTGGAGAACGTAGATCGGGCAGTGAAGGCCTTTGGCAGGGTTCCTACATTGGCCCATGTGAGTTTTCCTGCCCTTGTACATACAAAGTAAACGGGTCTCATCTTGGGAATGAAGATGCGGCTAACATGTCTGCCACCAAAAACAAAGGCTCTGGAGACTACCAGAAACTCAATACCCTTGTATTTGCGCCCAGAAAGCCCCTTCTGTAAGCCATTGATGTCCCATAATGCGGCCTCACACAATGTTGTGCTCAAAGTCACCGTGCCAAAACGGACTGGCCGAAAGAGGAAGAAGGGTAGCAAGGGCCCTTGGGAAGGAGATGTAGACATCTCGGACGCTTCCACAGCCGAGGGTGGTGGCAGCAACAAGGGGCAAGTCCAATCTGTAGCACGCCTAGACGAACCCAAAGTGTTGAGAAGAAAACTGGAAGATAACGTGGGGAGATACGATGTTGAAGCCGTCGGCATTATCAAGCACACACATCGATTTCGTGCGCTGGCTGACTTTTACTGGGACATGAATCGATCCAATTTTGCTCAGAGATATGTCGATCAGGTTCTACCAGGAGACGGTATTCTGCCCCCCCCTATTTCCTTCTTTCGCGTATAGACTTTTCTTCCTTCCCATTCTCCATCTAACCTCCTGATGTAGTGCAAAATATGAAAAAGTTCGCTTTTGAAGGAGGCACAGATCGCCCTCCCAACGTGGACATCCTCCCGCCACCCATCTTCACCCACATGAGTCTCCCCTTCAACTACTTCTACTCGCAAAACCCATACGTGCGCACCACCGAAGACGGCGACACGTTCAACCTCACAGCCGTCAAGCACGTCGGCCACTTCATCGGCGCAGAAGACCCTGCCCCTCGGGCCCCCAGATCGCGCCCAACATGACAGACCCGCGTATGCTTGAGGTCATGTCCGACCTGGAAGAAGCCTTCCAACTTCGTCCCATCTGGACACGCCGTTCCTTGATGAACCACCTCCAGGGCAAACTCCAAAGCTGGAACGAGCTGAAAAAGTACCTCAGCTACACGGCATACCAGTTCAAAGGCGGGCCATGGCGCGACAGTGTGGTGCCCTACGGCCTTGACCCACGAACCGACCCCAAATACCGCATCTACCAGACCCTCATGTTCAAATTGAAAAAGCATAGGCGCACCATCAAGGACCAGCCCTGGCAATCCGTTCGGAGGAACCAAATGGGCGCCTCGCACGTCACTCCGGACGTGGCCCCCGACAGCCACATGTTCGACGGAGAAGCGTACTCGACCGACGGCAAAGTCTGGCAAGTATGCGACATTACCGACACCCTCCTGAAAGAGCTCCTCGACCACGCAGCCGTACGGCCCGAATGCGACGTCAACAGCGGATGGTACCACGGCGGGCTATGGGCCAAGGTCAAGGCCATCATGAAGACGAAACTCGTCGCCATCCAATTCGGACGGCGCCTCGGCAAAGAGGACTTCTCATCAACGCTCGAGTGCGGCGACATGACGCCCACGCGATCCGCGTCCACCACGTTCCACCTGCCCCTGCCGGAACTCGATCTCACGAATGAGGAACTCACCCTGCTGAGGGGCAGAGAACCCCCAAGAAGAAGAGCAAAGGGTACAACGTGCGATTGCGTGACGCAGCAAGTACACCTGCCGTGGAGGCGTCGGAGCAGTCCCCCCGCCCACGCCTTTTGCAGGAAGCGGCGTCGTTGGCCGACATGGCACGCTCTCGGAGGGTGATGCGGATGACACGGGGAGTGAGGGCGAGGATGACGACGAGTCTGATCATGAAGGATATGAGCACGATGCCAGGTTCCGTCAAGCGGAAGAATATGGGGGTCAGCACTACAACCACCGTCATCATCATCAGACCTACGAAGAGCATGACATGGACATGGACATGGACATGGATCTGGATATGGGAATGGGTAGAACGCCGTATCCCGAGCTAGATTAGCAATGCCATGTACGGGGCCAAGAACCCTCGCGTTTCAAGAAATTTTCAACAGAACCATGAATGTAGACTCCAAAATAACAAAAGTAGTATGTAATTCGCACTACTGGATCCGTTTCATAACAAGACACATCACAGCTAGATACGCCAGAAAGCAACGTCGCTCTCAAAAGCCCGCATATGCAATTTTTCTTTTCTTTTTTTTTTTTTCAAAAATCCAACGCACGCACGTTCTACCTCGAACGAGCGATCTGGGCCATAAATAAAGCAAATATACAACATTGGTTGCGAAAAAAAAAAGACGACACATCCCACGACAAGGATCTCTCCTCCATGCTCATTATTTCCCATTCCGCAGTATCTAATCTACACCTTCGTCCAGAGGAAGTGGACTCGTTCTACTATCCCACCCCTGGGTGCTCCCCTTCTTCAACATGCCGGTCGCGCCGCCGCGAGACCAGCCCCGTCCGTTGGTGACAACTTGTAGTGCGCGCCGCTCGGCGTCGTCTCTGGACTCGTCCGGCCGCGAGCCCGGCCTGCTTGTGATTGTGAAGCCCGTCGTTTCCGTGACATCCTCGTCATCTGTGTCCAGGAGCTCGTCGTCCAGAGACTTTCCCTGGGTGCTGAGACGCTGCATCTGCATGCTCGGTTGCGATCCGTCGGCGTACAGGTTGGGATCGCGGCCCAGGACGCGGTCAGCTTTGCTGGGCGCGTTCCTTCCTGCGCCCTTCAGATTCCCGTTCCCGTTCCCGTTCCCGTTCCCGTTCGAGGGCTGCGAGTAAGGGCTCGGTGCGGCGAAAGTGTCGTCACCTCCCCAGCCCGCGTTGATTTCTCGAGCGCGCTGCTCTTCCCGCTCGCGCCTGACGCGCTCTCGAACCTCGAGCCACCTGGGGCTGGCTTCCCACGACCATCCGTCTCCCGTGGTGTTACATATAGGGAGTGCCCAGAGCCATGGATTGTGCCCCATCAAGTGCAGCAGGTTGTTCTTCCAGCCGAGATCAAACGCATTCGGGAGCTTTGTAGAATCCTGTTCGTCCAGGTACTCCTCGTACCGCAGACGACTTTGTTGTCTCTCCCTCTCCTCGAACGTCTGCTGGACGGGGCGTGACCCGTCATACGTTCGCTGAGCCTCGTAATAATCCTGGCTCGACCTGCGCTCCTCTCCCTCCTCCGGCCGAGTGATTCCCGGCAAGGCGTTGGTGTGGAAATCCACAAACTGCTGTGCTGCCTGCGGTAGACGATTGGCTGGGTTGTGCGCGGCGTGATAGGTGCGCTTCAGAGGCGACAAGTATCTCGTCTTTTCGAGGCACTCGATGGTTGTTTGACCCTTTGACGCCAGCATGACATGCCATCCCGTGAAAACGCCAACCACGATGCCGATGATTCCGCTGAGAATGCTCAGCACTACGAAATTCACCGGCAGGATGTTGTCAAACTGCTGGACGTCCTCCTGAATCACCTCGGACCACACCCACGTGCCGCTAACAGCAAAGGCATAGAAGGATAACAGAGTCGTGTAGATGAGAAATAGCAGAAATGGCTTGTAGTTTCGCAGGCCAAGGCACGTAGCCAGCCAAGGGCAGTGGTGATCCATCTTGAGCACGCATCGTCGGCATGTTGAGCAATGGTGGGCACGGTCTGGCTTGCGCGCCTGGCACTTTTTGCAGAACCGAATCTCGCCATTACTCTTGACGGTGAATGACGTCGCGGGCGGGTGGCCCTGAGCCGTAGGCAAGAGGCCGTAGCCGTCGCGGTTTGTCGTTGAGCCAGGGTCGGTGAACACGGCGGTTGTGTATGACCAATTCAGCAATGCGTATAGTGCGAGGCCAACGGCAGACGACCCGTTTCCTGCGTGGAGAAGGTAATCAACGGTGTTAGCTTCTTAACCATATCATGGCTCAGCGTCCAGCCATCAAGGCAAGCATGCAGAGGGCGTTCTGGGAGAGGTTCAATGATGCGATGAAGCAAGATATGACCTACCCAGCCAACTCCTTTTGGGGGCTTTCATCCCTATCTCCACCACCACCCAGGTCGCCCATGTCGTCAAGCCATATACGAATATCAGCGGTATGTACGTGGCAAATGCACAGCAAGTGCGCTCAATTGTACGTGCACACCGCCGGGACATGGTAGTCCCTGGGTCGACGGCGATCCGTCGAGATCGTGGTGGTCCAATGCGGCAGCTTCGGTCAGCGGAAACGAAACGGGTTCGAGGTCATTCGACAGGCTATCCGGCGATGTTCAGCGAAGCAAGAGCTCAGGGGGCAGTTAGGGGCAGAGATCGCATTGACGTGTCGTATCGTGTTGAAGATGGGGAAACGCGAATGGATATCAAGATACAGACGGAGTCGATCGGGGCAGGCGGCCATTCTGACGCCGCCAGATCTGGTCTGTACCGTCTGTACCTGCATGGGTGGGTGCGGCGACAAACATCGTGTGTGTAGTCCGTGCTCCGTACAGTGTACACTTGGTAGGCCAGCGCCGATCTCGCTTCCTACCCTGCACTGTAGACTCTTTTGCATTCCTCCAACGATTACCTCTCACTATGATTCGTAATCTACGATTGAACGAAGAGATTGTTTACAAACAGCCGATCAGAGTTGGTGTCCTCGAAAGCCTATGGTCTACTGCAAAATCAAACATCCGAAGCAACACTTTTATTCCTCTCGCCGTGTGTTCCAAGCGCATACCATCATGCTACCGTCTCAGAAATCGAGGGCCTACTAATATCATCCTACGTCAAACCGAGTAACGCGCATCGAAGAGAGTTGACTGATGCTCGTAGTTGGGAGACGAGCCAACTACCAAAACCCCGAGTTTTGAGCGCTCTCCGCCGTGGTATACTGAAGAGTTCCATCCTCATTTTGCCTCCCAATATCGACCATACCCGCCGTCAACTGGTCCAGGAAAGCATTGTAGCCGTCCGTGTCGCGAATGCGGCAGTTCATGGAGCTAGACTCCACATGCGACGTAATCGCCGTCAAAGTTTTGAACATCCTGAAGCAATACGGACAGCGATATGTCCTGTCCCCATGAGCTGGCGAGCAAAGGTGGCCGACCAGGCGACCACTAGTCTTGAACACTTTTCTGTTCGTGTGTCAATAGATTGAGAATCGCGATACACACGAACATGTGCTCAACTTACCCGCACCCGAGTTTGGGGCAAATATACTGCTCAATAATACCCGAGTAATACCGCTCGGCATCGAAGGATGGGTTTCCAGGATCATCCGGATCCATAGACTCAAATAGCGTCCTTTCACCTGGCCGAGTGGTAGCCTCTAGCTGCTGCGAACTCGGACGTCGAGCATCTGCGGCATGTGGGAATAAGTTCTCCTTTTCTATCCAAGCTGTAGGACCTCCAGGCTTGTTACAATCACCAGACTGAGCCGTGCTCTTGGTAGCGTTGTGATTCTTTCCGCCAGATAGAGATAGAGCCGGGAAATCCGACTGTACAATGGTGAAGTCTGGGTCTTGTGTAATCGACCTGGCATTCTTGAAGCTCTCTGCTGGTTGCTCGGGGGACAGGAACCTGGTGTAGTCGTTTTTGTTGGGCTCTTTAGCTAACGCCGCAAGGCCCTTCGTAAATTCGACCTTCTTCTCCCGCGCTTCATCCAAAGAGGAGCTACTAATTCGAGGACAATCTCCATTCTCAATATGCCCCATCAAGCTTGCAAGGCGAGGGAACGGTCCTCGACCACAGCCTGGACAGTCGAGACTTTGTTCTTTGGGATGAGTCTCGAAAGATGGTCAGCATTCGTTCATACCCTCTCCCCAAACAACCGAGCGCGTAATGGGGATATTGCATTACCTGTTGAACATGTCGCAATTGGGCGAGCTCGGTTTTGAAATCTTGACCACATACGTGGCAATGAATGTGGTCCTTGGCACCAGTCTTGAGCTTGTAGGCTTTATGCCTTGTCAGAGACTCCCAGGTATGAAATTCGCGATCGCAGGGCGTGCAGCGCCACTTCCCGTCTTCCATAGTCTGAGACATGCTCGCGGTGGTTTGGTAAGATGAAGAGCTGTGAAGATGTTGCAGTGCAAGGTTTTTTCCATCTGCCTGGCCAGCCGTCGTTTGCCTTGGAGCGAAGGCAGCCAGCTGTCGACAGTTGCCAACCACGGCACCTGCCCTACGCAGCTGAGATAGGACGCACAGGCGAGAGTAAACGAACGGGAATGCATATAGAATCGAGTCCATGACGTGTTTGATTCAAGTGTCTAGGCACTTGAGCTTGATGATGCACGACCAAAGGCAGTCGCATGGTGTTTGGTAGTGCGAAGCTCTTCTCATCTACCTCATGGCTATCTGCGCAGACAGATCTACTAAAGGCCAAGATCAGTCAAGCAGTAATCTATCCCAACATCAAGCGGACGAAGAAATCTCGTCACAATGGCCACAACAAACAGCGTCGTCGTCAGATCAGCAAGACTATACACTCAGCCATGCCCATGCCTGTCCCAAAACATTCCATCCATCTCGCACACCCAAGTACTTCCAGTTCAAATCAACATCTATCTACTCTGCCCAACGCATTGCCCTCCCTGCATCCGTCCGGACGTCCATCCCTCCACACCATCGGACCCCTACATAAACTGCCCTAAAAGCTGACTAGCATGTGCGAGGTGGGTGCATGAACTGATCGGTTGCCCCTGATCTTCACATCGTTCACACACGCACACAAACATGACCGTCGGGAGATAAAATGGAGACCACTGCGTCACGTTCGCCCCCATCAGTAATCTATCCACGACCCCTGAATTACAAACAACCACTCATCACCTCATCAACTCCTCGCCCTCACGCCCTTTCGTGCTCAACAGCTTGACAAGACAGTCATTGTCGCGCCACCATCAATACAAATCACAGTGGCTAAACACAAGGAGGCCAGTGAATGGAGAATGCATATAGAATGGACGACGTCGACTTTGTCTCTCGTGGCCTGCTCGGTGACCCTACCATTTCGTTGGGCCTCGTGCAGCCCACGAACCATTGTCTCCCTCACGATAAGGTCCAAAGCGGCACTTCCGATCCCTGTCCAGCAACAGTGTTGTCCTGTCCTTCGAAATAAGACCTGCTAAAGCGGGCAGGGAAAAATGATAAAAAGAAAAGAAAACTCCTTCAAGGGAGGGAGAGAGACGAAAAGAGACAAAATAGAACATTTAAAACTCGTTTCCCGCCAAGACAGCAAAAACAAGTGAATAGCGAGGACCAGCGAAAAGGAAATCTTCATCATCATCATGGCCATAGTGAGCAAATGAATGCGTGTTTGGTGTCCGAACCTATCCTGTCTATATAATGCTGTGTGCCATAGCTCGAATACAATGCTTATGCCCGATTCATAAGACCTTTGAAAACAAAACATATTCATGCTGCCCATCCTTGCCTTGGTGCTGACAAAACCCGGTATATGCCGTCATCGAAACAAATTGTCCCATTCACTTTCCGTGTAATGAGGGGGTATTTTTTTCCATCTGCCTTTTTTTCCATCGCTCACATGTTATGAACACAAAAGAAATAGAATAAGAGAATATAGAAGCATCCTGCTTGTGAAGTGCAAAGTAGCTTGTGTTCCACCAAGTTTGAGAATCTGCCTGGGATTGCTCAATCCGGTGTAGTTGGGGAAAGGGGGAGTGTGGGGGGATGTATAATGAAGAAAGGAATTCGCATATTAAAAGAACAAAAATAGCTAGGATAAACCAGTCCTGCCAATGAGATTGAAAGAGAAGTGATGTTTGAAAAGATGAAAAGAAAATAAGTTTTTAGGCGGGAGACCCGCGAGCACCGTGAGGGAAGCATGCACTCTATGCAAAACTGTCAAAGCTGTTCTTCTCCACACTGTTCTTCTCGAAAGTGCTGCGAGGGCTGGTATTGGCCCGGCCGAAGACCTTGCCTCCCAGGCGGTTAAATTTATTTCCATCTTGTGTCGTGGCAGCGATGTCGAACAATCTGGTTTCAATGGATTCGACAGCGATTTTGCAGAAAAGCGTGGAAAAAAGATATTGGTCGCCTGCGTGGTTGTGAAGTGGAATTGTGCGATATCCATGCTTCAAATTTTTGAGCTTTGCGGTATAGGTGGCAATGGCGGCGCTCTCTTTGCTATTGTAGCTTTCTCCGTAGCTGGCGAGCTTGACAGACCAACGGACAAAGATCAACTCTGGATGTTTTGTCGTAATTGTAAACTTGAAATTTCCGTCAGCAAACATGGGGTTAAACCCATTTTCGCGGATGATGTCTGTCTGGAACTTGAGCGGCGCGTCAAATGCGTGCGTCAAACCAGAGCCGACCTCCTTCTTGTCTCGCTTGTCGTTTGCATGGAAAACTTCTACCTCCACGTACGTGTCCATTGACTTGTTGGCCGGCAGATTGGCTGGGCGCATAAGCTGCTGAGCAGAGATGACGTTGATAGTAAAAGTCACCACAGATCTTTCCTTTTTCCCCTCAGCGATAGCCGAGTTGTAGGGCTGAATTTGAATATCGCGAAGCTCATCAGGCTTCAACACATAACCAGACTCATCTTTGCCGCCCTGGAACATGGCATTGTTGAGCTGCATGCCCAAGTCGAACGTTTGCCAGTTCAATGCCGCCATTTGCACGCCACGACGCCAGTAAATAAGAGGATCGAAGTTACTCGAGGACAGCCGGAGACCGTCAGGGTAGACGCGCATAAGATAACGCATATTGTGGATGTCTAGGGCCATTTTCGCATCCTTGGTACGAGAGTGCTTAGCGAAACTGCTCTCCATGAATGAGAAGATGTGATTGAAGGGTTTCGCTGCAGGGTCCTCAAATCCGGAGAATTTGACGCCGGCACAATAGACGCCGAGGACGCCGAGGTATTGTGTCGTCTTGTTTTGCGATCGTCTCCCATCGCCTCCAATCTCGCTTCCACTTTCTGTGTCACTGGGAACATCTTGCACCTCGCCCTCAGCGATGGTATTGACACGGCTCTTGCTGACAAGTCGGCGGGCTTGATGGGTGGCTGACAGAAGTGGGCTTTGAGGAAGCGACTGTGAGGGTGACAATATTGCGCCGTCTGGAACGCAAGGCCGCGTGGTGGGCGAGGTCAGGCTATTTCCACGGCGCCGACCCGCGGGCTCGGCGGGCACGCTTTCGTCTCTGCTGACTCTGGGCTTCTTCACCTTGATAAGAATTCGCTCCATGAGTTCCGAAGGGGAAGGCAGCTTTCCTGATGAGGGATCCAGCGGCTCAGTGATCAGCCTGTGCCCAAAAGCCTCCTTCATAATGTCCACCATGAGGGCTTGCTGGGAGGGGCTGCAATGAACTTCGAGAGAGATCCAGAGGGGGAAGCTGGATTTGACAAAGGCGTATTTGTTAATCGTCGTCATGACTTCCTTGAAGCTGATAGCTGAAGTGAGGGTTCTGCCGTGGACAACTTGTGGCTGACCATCAGATCCGTCCCAGCAGTCGACCTCGACGCATCGACAGCCTTGAGCCAGGGCGCGGATGTATCCCTCAACGCTCGATTGACCAGCGACCTGACGGCCGAGAAGATACGTGTTGTGAGAACTGGAGATGTAGTATTCATTCATGGGCCGATCCAGCGTGTATTCCTGGGGCTCCTCCGTCAGTGGTCCATTTTGTCTTGAGGTGAGGAACCCAACAAATGCGGCCTCGGACATGTAGGCATTGTCGAGAGATGACTCTGGGCCATCGAGAAAATCAGACCTATGCTTGCGGACAAACTTGGCAAAGTGCCTCTCCCATAAAGAAATATTGGCATCGACATCTTCACCTTGCTCGTCTCTCAAAAAGGCCAAGAATTCCTCAAAAGCAAGGCCTTTGTCAGGTTTGGCAGCCATACCGCGAATGATGCGCTGTACTTCTGGGCGCTGTCGCATGAGAAGAACAAAATCGAAGAACTCTGCGAAGTTGAGTGCCTCGCGGTGCCGGGAATCGGCCAGCCGAAAATTGGCCTGCAGGGTGGACTGGGAGCTATAAATATGCAAATTTTGGCAGACGCGCATGACCCCCGTGATGTCGAGCTCTTCCTCGTCCTCGGTGCGAGGTCGGTCTCCAAACTGCTTAGACATTTCCTTGTGCCAGAATTGCCGGATGGCCTTGTCATTGAACGTCATCAATGCAGTCATGACATCTTGTCTGTGTTTCAACATGGCTTCCAAGAAATTGACCCATAGACGTGTAGTCTCAATACTGTCTGCCATTAAGTGCATGAGTTTCGTCTTGGATTTGTCGGGTGTAGTGTACAAGATTGAGAACCACATTGGTCGCTCCCATTCAGGAATGTTGTATTCACGAGCATACTGCTGAATGTCAGTACCCAGGCGAATTTCTCGAATCTCATCGACGTGAAGAAACTTTTGCGGTCGGGTTCGATCCCAGGTGAGTTTGTTGGTCTCTCGATCGTAAACAAGACAAATTCGTTTTGATCGGTTCTTCTTGGAAATCTTTCTCAGCCAAGTACCCCGTTGGAGCTGTAGCGGAATGACGGGGCCGGCCATGTTATTGCCACTGCCTGAAAGGGAACCCGTGGTGCTGTTGGCGGAAGAGCCTTTATGGACCTGGTCGAGGGAAATGGATCTGATGGACATGAGATCTTCACGTTCATCAACGTCAGATTCGGAGTCGGTTGTTGGAGTGGGTGTCAAGTCGGGCGGCGCAGTGTTGTTGCTGTCACTGCGTCTGCGTAGAAAGCAAGGACCAACGCTTCCGTCCCTACTGGTCGGAGCAGCGGAGGATTGCCTCCTTCTGCTGGTCAATCTCCTTGATGCTCGGCTTGAAAGCCTTCGAATCAAGTTCGTCTTGCTACTTGAAGCGGTAGGCGTTGTGCCAGTGGAGGCAGCGGCATACACGCTGTTGCTTTGGGACTCGGGGCTCATCGCCTCGGCAATGGGACTTGTACTGCTCATCCAACTCCTGCCAAGAGAGTTGGTGCTGGTCTTGCGAGACAGGATTGAGTCTGGCAGCTGAAAGCTGCTAGAAAATTGATCATCATCTCTGGGTCGAGGGGGCTCGGGTGAGGCCTGAATTGAGGAATTTGTGGTCAAGACTGCAGCGTCTGGTGACATGATTGGAGATCCTTGCTGTGAGTTCGAGGCAACAGAGGACGAGCTGATTGCTGAAGCCGGTACACACGTTGGCTGTGAATTGGAAATGAAGGTGGTCTGAACTCGACCGGGGC
The DNA here is from genome assembly GCA_021950295.1 of Epichloe scottii. Classification (NCBI taxonomy): domain Eukaryota; kingdom Fungi; phylum Ascomycota; class Sordariomycetes; order Hypocreales; family Clavicipitaceae; genus Epichloe; species Epichloe scottii. The sequence continues at coordinate 2,263,966 of CP083247.1, read as the reverse complement.
GAGCACGCCGTAGCTGTGTTGCGAGTGCAGACATTGTTGGTTCTGCAGTATGGGTAGCAGCTTTCTGCTGAGATTCTGAGTTGCCGGACAACATGTTTGTGTGTCTCTTCTCAAAGCAAATGCATGAGCAGAGAAGTGGGAGGCTGCCTCAGAACGGCTGTGCTGACATTTATGAAGTCAGGCCAGATGCTGTATGCATGTTGGAACGGCCTGGGGCAGGAGGCAGACAAGAGGAAAAGGCAGGGCGTATAGCAGGAATGTGGGGAAAACCGTCTAATGTCGAGCTGATAGATCTACGAAGAGCCGGGATATGTTTGGGTTGATGTTTGCCTAGGGTGTGTGTGTAATGAGATATTGGGTGACTCCCTCTTCGCGATGGTCAAGCAGCAGAAAGAGCTTTGCAAAGTGGTGTGTGCGCGCGTGATGATTGTCTCCTGCTTTATCTGCCAATAGGACTGATCAAACCAACGCAGGAGGCATAAATGGCAGTTGCAATCAAAATAGAACCCGAGGGTGGTGGCGGAACGGCAACTAGCGACAGATCTGGAGCGTCGGGTCGAGACAGAGTGGCCCAAGGAGCGTCGGGAAATGCGTGGTGAGCTGGCAGGCCTGCGACCTTGGCTTTATGCAGGTGTCTGTTTTTGGGAAGCAGTGTACTGCAAGCACCGAGGACCTGTCGTGAGCCACAAGACAAGGATGCAAGAGGCAGAGAGCAGGCAAAGACAGCTGTCGACTGATATATGCGTCAAGGAGGTGCGCGTAGTAAGACGGAATGTGGTCCCCAAAGAGGTTTCCGGAGGTAATGCGAGTTTTTGGTAATCCTGCAGTACGATTTGCGTCGGCAGAGGACGAAGACCGGAGATGGTTCCTGGACGAGGACCTGGACGAGGGGTTGCGACAACACCAGGCTGTCAGAGCTTCCGAAATTGACCTTCCACAACTAGGAATGAGCGTCAAACCCCAGAGGATATGTCAGTGGCAGGATCCTGCTGCACAATCGCGAAACAAGGCGTGAGTTGAAGAAAATTGAGGGAGGGAGCGTCGTCGTTGTCGTCGTCGTCGTCGTCGTTTGGAGCTTCACGAGGGGGTTGATAGAGAAGGGGTTGGGAGGAACAAGAAAAATTGGCCCACGTCGTCTCAACACTTGGGCCAAAGCGGGTAGCAAGGGTTGTGCCAGGCACCTGCGGCAGAGAGCAGAGCAGGCCGGCTGGAGGGCTGGAGGGCTGGAGGGCTGGTGCGTGTGCGGGCGCGGGCGCGCAGCGTGTGCTGCAACTTGTTTGCTGGTGCTGAAGCTGTTGTTGGCTGGCGCGCAGAGTGACTCAGCTGGCGTCTTTGGTAGGCCCACGGCGTGTCAGTGTGGCAGAGAATCCGGCCTAGCCCCTAATAGTGCTTCCTGCACTCCGTACTCGGTACTGAGCGATGACGAAGAATGAGCAGTAGGCTCTGGCCGATGGACTGGACGAAGAGTGTTTCGCAGATGACGTAACTATCCTGTAACGGGAATGCTTCTTTCAAACAATCTTCACAAAGAACTGTCGGTGAGTGACAAGAAGACCGAGTTGGTAGCTGGCGTCCCCCGAGTCATGGCTCTGGGAGAGAAAGGACGAAATGAGTCAACGCTGGAAAGAGCGGGATGCCATCCAAGTAAAGTACTCGTAGTTGCCCAGATAGATTATGGTATGTGGTTTTGCGATGACAAGGGGCAGGGCGGGGCCAGGCCAGGCATGCCCAGGCATGCCCCAGGAAGTACATATGTATGTACATACTTGGTGGCATTGGGCGTGCGTTGGGCTCGGGAAACGCAGCCAAAGGAGAGGGGGTGGCTATAGAAAGACTCACGTAGGACGTGGGAGGAAATAATAATAATTAAGGAGACACAGAAGGAGCGGCCACAGTGCCAGCGGAGAAAGTGGTCCACACCGGCCCCAAGACAACGGGACAAAAAAGGGGAAAGGGAGCCGTCTCTGCTGGCGTGCTGGCAATCTCGCCGAGCTGGGACGGGGACGGCTTGGTCGGATGGATACGTAGCGCGACGCCAAAAGTGACTAGACGCAGAAGAAGAAAAATAGTGTGCAGGTACATGAAACTCCCCGGAAAATCAGTGCTGGGGCGTGTCCACCGCCCAGATGAGGTGGGCATCTAGGTACCCAGGTGTCTAAGTCCATATGCTTCCAGCAATGCACCAAGAGAGTCAAGTATGGGACGCCCATGCTTATCCTGTTGTTATCCCGCCGGCTTGGACTTCAAGGGAGGTATGTAAGACGTGACGGACGACACAACGGCCCCTCGTGTGTCAATCTGATACCGACCCGACAATCATTTCATATTGATAACTGGCCAACAGCAGATCAGGAGGGGTACGGCCTGCAAAGAATCAGCTTCCTACATACGTATTTCCCGTTCCAGTCAGCATGGCAGCATGGGGTCAAGCCCCGAGAGGTTGTTCTAGATGCTACGGTTCTATCAGTGCTCGACCAGGCGTAGCTGCTAGTAAAGGACCGACCCGGGAACTTGGGATTGCACGGGGTCTGGCAGGTCGTTTCAAAGATAGACGTGGTTCACTTGGTGAAAAGGCCAGGGAAGGGGGGCCGGGGCCGGGGCCGACGGTGAGCGCCTGATAAGTCAGCAAATGCCCCAGCTGGGTGGCATTACGCCAAGGTTTGACAGGGCAGAGATACTGAGTGCCTGACTTGAGTGAAAGTGAGTAAGGGCCTACTACGGCTAACTAGAAAAGGTACGAAAGGTCTTTAGCATACACATAACATTACCAGTTTCTCTGCTAGATTTAGGTGCCTGGCTTACAACCTAGAATACTGAGCCCAGTACATCTTCGAGGCCTTACGACTTGCCAAAGGGATGGATAATTGAAGAAACCATCCGGTGCCGTTGCGCAACCTCGCAGCAATGCGCCAATGTATCTTTTTTGGCAAGCGCCGAGCATGTCATGCCAGACCGCCAGCCAGACCGCCAGCCAGACCGACTGGACTGAGGGGGAGTCACGTAGAGAGAGTCATGCTGGCACTTGCATGCACCAGTCCGTCATCCATCTTGATCAGTCGTGGCTGCGAGTGGATGTGCGGCGTGAGCGCATGTCAAATCAGAATTGGATGGACCCTTTTCGCCCTTTAATTCGTCCCGTCTGTCTGTGCCCAGTGACGTGGGCATAATTTCCAGTCGAACGTGGAGTACGGAGTACTCAAATTTACCAGCCGGATTCATCAATTCACCCCAGTAAGCAGGGCTGGCATGCGGCGGGGCGTGGCTTGTAGCCTTATAATGCTGGTTGATTCGAAGCCGAGAGAGAGAGCACACAGAATTGCATCAAATGAACCTTATAACATGACAGAGTAAGACTTTAACTTACTGGGGGTGATGGGGTATGCCTATCCTGCGAGCCGATTCCTGCACCGAGCATCGCCAAGCTCAATGGCCACGGGTGCATCAAAAGTCTCGTCAATGAAGATGGGGAAGGTGCAGCCGACCCACCACTCTCCCCACCCTCCTTAAATTTTGCTAAGGAGAGGGGGCAAAGTCTTTTTTCTTTTTTTAGAGGGGGTAGACTAGGAGAGAACAGAATTTAATCAATCTTTAATTATCACTTTGTTTAGGGTCTAGCCCTTATTATTATATTATCCTTTTTAGTGACTACGCTAGGAGATAGTAAATTAAAAGCTTTTAAAGCATTCCTAGGAGTATTAAGCCACTTTTCTATTAGGTAGTGGCTATACCCCCTATTATTATTATTTTCTTAATCCCTATTTATATTAACTATCCCTACTTTTTTATTATCCTAGATTCTCTAATTAAAGAAGAGTCCCTATAGAACTTATAGACTACTAAAATATATCCTCCTAATTTATCCTTATTATAGTTATTATTACTATATAGTAGCGCTCCTCTAGGAGAGGATAAGTTACCTTATATAGGGACTAAGAATAAGGCTATAATCTAACTTACTAGTTTCTTTAAGAAACTAAAGTCTCCCTTAATTACTAAGTTACCCTCTTATATCTAAATTAAAATAGCTACTTATAAGTTCCTTACCTTAAGAGATATTAGAACTTTTAATAGGTCTATATTTACTAGTTAATAGTTAAGTTAACTATAGTAAGCATTTAAAATAGTTAATAAGGGTTAAGATATTACCCTAAGTATCTTTATTTAAGCTATTAATATAGCTTTAGATAGAAGAGCTACTACCTTTATTAATAGTTCTAAATAATTAAGATAGGTAGTCTTAAATACTAAATAAGGTATAGTATTACTTAATAATTTAATAATACTTTAATAATCCCTAAGAGAGAGATATTTACTAAAAGTTATAAATAAAGAGGTAGATATTAGAACTACTATAGAGATATATTAGAAAGAAGGTAAAGCCCTTACTATTTACTATTCTTATATCCTAAATATACTTTACTAAGCTAAAGGCAGAGATAAGCTAGTTATATTAAATAATTCACTTACCTTAATTAAGAGTTATACTCTCTATAACTTTATTTAGAGATTTATTTAAGGACTATATAATAAGTTACTAATATAGGAAGCAATTAGTTAGAATATCCTAACTACTAATAGCCTTAGAGAAGCCTAAGAGCTTATTAAGTAAGCTAGTATAATCTTAGAAGCTAAGGTAAATCTTATAAAATTAATAGTAAGAGATATAAAGATAATATTAATAGAGGAGTTTATTAAATACTAGAGTAAGTGTTTTGCTAATAAAGTGTTATCCTAGGTATACTAGTTACCTCTAGGATTTATAGAAGTTCTAGGAGGGCAAAGGCACTAATTTACTCCTATTAATACTCTAATTACTTAGCTTTAACTATTAATACTATACTTTAGGTTTTTAGGAATATATCCTCCCTCTTACTCTTATTAGTTTAATAGATATTACCCTATAAATCTAGTTAGTTAGGGCCTAGCTCCTACCTCCTACCCTTAGACTTAGAATAGAAATACTAGTAATCTAGAGAATAAGACCCCTAATGCCTAGAAGGGTTCTAACTAACCTAATTAAGGAACTTAATAAGTGAATTAGGCTATACTATCTTAGAATTAGAATAATACTATAGGCTTATATCCCACTACTATTACTAGACCCTTATAACCTTTATAAAACATTAATCTAATAACCTAGAATACTAGACTAAGAGGTTATACCTTAGAGCTAAGACTTACTACTAAATTAAAGAATCTATATATTAATAGCTTTATATTACTACCTTATAGGAATGCTTACTTTAAGTGTAGTATTACTAGATATTATACCCTTACCTATACTATAACTAGGAATAACTTATTATAGAGATAGGAATCTATATAGTTAAAGTTAATAACTCTTCCCCCTAAAATAATACTACTTAGGTCCCTAGATAAGCTTATACTTACTTAGCTTAGATATACTTAAGTAGTAATAAACATAATAATATTAATATATCTAGGATTATAGAGAATATTACCTCTAATCCTATAGTTAGAGCCTAATATACCCTAATTAAGCCTAGATTTATCTTAGAAGTAATATTAATAGTTAAGGATTATTACCTTAGTTAACTTAAGCAAAAGCTATTAGCTTTATAGTAGTTAGTAATTACTAACCTATAGAATCTTAAAGCTAGATAAGCTAATATAAAAGCATAGGTTAAAGATATTACTAATAAGGATAAGCCTCTAAAGCCCTTACTAAGGAGCCTTAAAAAGGCTAATATAGAAACACTTAAGTCTATTACCTAAGGCACTCTTTAGGTTATAATACTTATCTTAGAAGCTAAGCTACCCTTAAAGAAATAAAAGGGAATAGCTATTAGTAATATTATTAATAATAATAATTAAACCCCTAAGGCTACTTCTCTAGTAAGAGAAAAGGTAGTAAAATAAAATATAAAAGCCCTAAGCAAGATCTAGGGACATAAGGGTCTTAGCCCTATTAACTAGAAGGCTTTAGTAAATTATATCTTAGTCCTAATTTTATTAATAGACTTATAGTAAATTAGCCCTAAGATATCTAAATAGTTTTAAAAGCTATCTTCTAGGGTAATAGCCTTAAAAAAGTAACTAAAGAAAAAGGCAGTGTTATTCTTACTAGATATAGGTTTAGTTTAAGCTTTATCTAGAGGAGCTAAGAAGGATCTAATCCCTAATAATTATAACACTAAGTTACTTTAAGAACATTAATCTAAAGCTAAACTATTTAGGATTACTATTTAAGCTTACATAGGATTTTAAAAAGAATAGATATTTAACTTTAAGGCTAGATAAGCTATTATAGATTAAGGAGCAGAGATTAATATTATATCTTAAGCTTTTATTCTAGAGGAGAACATACCTATTTATAATTTAGGATTAGTTAGCTTTTAAGGGTTATAGATAATTAATACTAATAGGTAGGAAAACATAGTTACTTACTTTATAATAATAAAGATTACTTATTATAGAGTTACTTAATTAGTCTAGGCTATTATTATGCCTAATTATTAACCTAAGAACTAAACGATTTTAATCTTAGGACTCCCTAGCTTTATAATATAAGTGCTAAGTTTAATATTAGAAAGTTAGAATTATTAATTAGAGTTAAAGGATATAGGGATAATACTATATCTATTAAGGGACCTCTAGTAGTATTATCTAAATAATAGAAAGTAATGCTTTATCTTACTAAGCCTACTATCTTAGAATAGTATACTAGTTAGGAAGATATAGGTATATCTCTAGATAAAGCCTTATTAGATTCTAATAATAATTTAGATAATTTAGAAAACTAAGTTATCTAGAATAACCTAGTTAAGTTACAAAACTAAATCTAATAGCCTAGAGTAAATTACTAAGTAAAGACCTTTAGGAATTCCCTTTTATTTATTTCTAGGGTAAACCTATAGTATAGTTCTTTAGTTATATACCTTAAATTACCTATCTTACATTAGTGCGTAAGGAGTATTAGCTTATAAGTTATCTTAGTCTCTCTATATACTTATTAGAAGTAAATTTGCTTAAGGAAAAGGATTTATCTATAGACTTAAGGGTTAATAGCCCTAAGAGGTCTTCCTAATAGACAAAAGATAACTAGCTAGGACTTATTACATAGAAGCCCCTATTATTTCCATTTCTAACTAATTAATAAGTGTAAAGGAGAGAAATAGATTAGAAGACTCCTATAGGAGTAGTATTATCCTAGTTTAAGGGTTATAGGGTAACCTTAGGTCCTCTAGTCCCTAGGCCTATAGTAAAAGAGATTATATAAATGTTTTATACCTATAAAGACTTAAATGCTTTATCTATTACTAATATCCTTACTATAGACCTTTATATATATATACCTTAACTAAAGGAAAATATAAAGCTATAGGTATAATCCCTAAAGAGAAGGTAGTTAAAGCCTTAATAATACTAGTTAAATTAATTAGTAACTAAAGGGATTAATTCTAGAATATATAAATATATAATAGCTATAAATAGGAGGATATCTAACTAGTGTGTAAAACTAGTACTAGTGCTAAAAGATAAGTCTAACCTATAGGCTAAGTAGTAACTTATAATTAACTATTCTTATATTAAGAAGGATATACTAGGTAGTTAGTTACCTTTACTAGCTAAAGTTTATAATTAACTCTCTAACCCTTAGATTAAATCCTACTATATATTTAATCTTAAATATATATACTAGTTAATACCTATAGCCCCTAAATTATAATATATATTTGCTTTTAATATTCCTAGATTTAGTTAGCTATAGCTATCTTATATACCTTAAGGCTTTTAATTAGTAGGATTTACTATAATAAAGGTAATAAGGATTATACTTAGCCTAATTCCCTTACCTCTCCTAAAACCTTCTCTTATAGCTTCTTAGATATAAGGTAATTTAAGTGTATTAACTAGCTATATAGATAATATATTCTATAAGCATATATCCTTTAAGAAATAGTAGTTATTTATTAAGGACTATTTATTACTAAGGCTACTATAGACCCTCTTAAAGTTAAGTTTTAAGAAGGTATCCTTAGGGATAAGTTTAATCCTTATAATTAGTTAGATTTATAAGATTAAGGGAAGGATATTTATTAAACCTAATAGAGCTATAAAATTAAAGAAATAGCTAATACCTATAACTTAGACTACTATTTATGCTTTCCTAGGAGCTATTAGACTATATAAAAGATAGATTAAGAATTATACTAAGATTGCTTAGCCCCTTAATTAACTAACTAGAGATATAAACTAGTAATAAGGAGACTCTAAGGCACTATTCTTTTCCCTCTTAAAAGATAAAGTAGCTACTACCCTAAGTATATATAGGTATATATTTAATTTACTTACTTAATTATACTTTAATACTAGTAGGTTTAGAGAAAGGTATATAATTTTATAAACTTAGGATAAGATTCTATACCCTATCCTATATAATTCTTTTTTATTTACTAAAACCTAAAGGAATTATAATACTTATAAGTAAGAATTATACACTATTATTAAGTTCTATTAGAAATATAAATATTTTTTTAAGTTAAGGATAAGATTAATAATCTTTATAGATTATAAACCGCTTATAATATTTATAATAGTAACTAGGTATAAGGGTATTTATACTAGATAGGTTACTAAGCTAAGACTATTAAATATAAAGATATGCTTTATTTAGGGAAAATAAAATATAGCTACTAATAAGTTATCTTATATAATATTTCTATTAGATTATTATGTGGATAATTTAACTAAGTTTAAATTATAGGATATAACCCTTAACTAATAGGTCTAGAAAGATAGAGTTAGAGGGTATAAAGAAATACTAAGAACTTTAAAAGCTACTAAAGTTAGTATAACCCTAGAGCTACCCTTAGAACTAAGTTAAGGAGTAAGATAGGTAAAGGTATCTTTACTAATTAAAATATTATAGAAAAAGTATCTAGATAAGCTATAGTATACTAAAGTTATAAGATACCTAACTACTAGATCCTATAGTAAGGGGAACTATAATTAATATTCTATTTAAAGGATATTTATAAAAGTATATTAGTATAAGTTAGAGAATAAAACTCTCTAGTATAAGGGATAATATTATAGGTAATAATACTTAGTAAAAGATAAGGTAAAGCATACTCTTTGTAAGGCTTATAATAAGTCTAGATATTTTAGGGCAAACCTAACCTAAAGGAGGCTAACTTAAACTATTTTTTAGCTAAGGATAGGAGCTAATATTATAGAGTATATCTTAGGATATATACTATATGTTTAATATACCCCTTAAAAGAAAAAAGCACTAAATTAACAGATAGTAGTAAATAAGCCACTCTAAGTTATTAGGATAGACTATATTAGGCTATTTCTAAAGTCTAAGAGATAGATTAAACATGTTTTAGTTATAGTGGATTATTTTTCTTAATTTATTTAGCTATTCCCTTACAAATTAACTAGTGCTATAAAAGTAGTAAATTATTTAAAGAATTAGATAAATAGATTATTAATAGCCCCTAAGGGTTTCTATACTAATCTAGGACTAGCATTTAGGTTAGTAAAGTTATCTATATTCTTAAGGAGAAAAGGGGTAAGTATAATTAATACCCTAAGATAATCTTATAGAAGTATTAGATTAGTGGAGGTATTAAACTAAGTTTTTTAGAGTATTTTAAATAAAATATTAACTAATTTAATAAACTAGGACTTATAGCTTCTAAGGGTAGCTAAGGCTCTAAACTATTAATATATAAAGTCTATAGGCTATTCTCTTACTAAGATCTTATATAGATTAATAAGGATTTTAGGGATAGGGCTAGGAGCCCTTTTAACTTAAACCTTAATTAGCTAGAGTAATAAGTTTTATAAAGCTCTAATTTAGCTAAGGGAGAAGTCCTTAAAGGGAGAATTAGTAATATACTAGGTAAGAAGTATTAAGTCTTGCTAGGAGAAAGTTATAATCTAGAGGGGACTAGAAGCTATTGCTTAGAGAGATTATTATAAATAGCAGAGAACTAAACCCTTTAAACTAGATAAGATAGTAATAGTTATAATAAAGAGAAAGCCCCTAAAGTTAAAGCTACGCTAGTAAGGACCTTTTATATTAAAGCTTAAATAGGATATATATCCTATTAACTAGTTAATATAGATAGATTAAGGGTGTAAGGAGGTTATAACCTGGATTTTTATAAAGATACTTTAAAAGCATATAAACCCTAAACTAACTACTTAAAAACTCCATAGGATAGATTATTATTAGGGAGGGCAAAGTTATAGAGATAAAAATAAAGAGAGAGAATATTAGTAAGAATTAAATAATCTAGTTAGTAAGAGCTAGATTTACTATAGAAGAAGAGGTTTATTTAGTGTTATATAAAAGTGGCAAAAAGTGAGTTAAAAGTAAGAATAAATAGCAAAATAGAGTGTACTATATACTTCTCTATCTTTCTTTTATATTCTAGCTTCTTATACTCTTCTCTTTTTACTTACCACTGACAAATTATAACTAGAAGTTTTACTATTACCTAAGGGGTAACTCTGATTTATTTTATTATTAGGGAGGTTTAAAATTATCTTTTACCTTATATTAGGGTTTACTTATTAGATATTATTACACTTAAAAACTAAGGAGATTACTCCTTACTATTTAGCAAATTCCTTTAGGCTTTATAAACATAACTATAACTAAGATTTATAATATTACCTATACCTATCTAACTTACTTAGATAAGTAATAATCCTTATAACTATTTACTTATCCTTAGTAATTTACTTAGGATTAAACCCTTTAAAAAAAAAAAAAAAAGGGAGAAAACCACTCTAGTCCTTATTAAGTTACTTAAAGAATTATAAAAATAAGTAAGCTACTAGACTTTATAAGATAGGAGGTTACTTCTTTAGCTAAAAAGAAAATATATTAACTAGAAGAAGAAGATATAGATAAGGCATTAGAGGGAATACTCCTATTTTATAAGATAGGCTTTTAGGGAGGTAGCTTAATACTAAAGGCTCTTTATATTTGCTAAACCACTAGTATATAGGCATAGGGGTATCCTAAGATTAAGGGAATAACTATAAGGATAAATAGATACCTTCCTATTATAGAGCATAAGGGTAAGGTATTAACTAAGATAATAGATAATATAAGAGGGACTAACCTGTTTTTAGCTATAGGTTTCTAACTAGAGAAGTGGTATTACCTTAGATTACTAAATAGGTGCCCTATCCTATATAACACTAGACTATTATTATAGGTTAGAAAAAGGAATATATAAGATTCTATACTAGTAAAGTTAAATAGGAATAGAAGAGATACTCTAATTAAGGGTCCTACCTAGGTCTTTATAGGCTATTACTTAGAAAGCTTATACCTAGTAATACTTTAGACCCCTAATAAGAATTATAACCTTAGATTTAATAGAGATAATAATTATATAGTAGGTTATTACTATAACTTAATAACTAGTAAATGTATTTTGCCTAGGTTAGTTATTTTACATTAGGATATACTAGTTAAGGGGAACCTAAAAGCTATTAAGGGCTTAGTTATATAAATATTAGAAAATCCTCTATAAAGTCTAGTAACTAAGATATTAAAGAAGTTAGGGTTTAGCTAGAAGTCTCTAATAGAATAAGGATTATTAACACTTAAAAAGTTATTTAGATAGTGTAAACTAGTTTAGAGTTAACTTAAGGAGGGATAAATAGTTACACTACTATATACCTATAGAAATTAGACTATTAACCTAGAAAGCATTTTAAATACTAAGCCTTAGGGGACACTAGGAGCCACTAGGATAAGCTAGCCTACCCTTTATAATAAGAATACCCTAGGAATTTACTTTTATGCTTTTTCTCTTATAGCTACCTTAAAATTTCCTAACTTAATTTTAAAGATAGTAAAGGACTTTATAAAAGCATATTCACTAGATATTTTTTATACTATAGGGTTACTTATAGCTCTTATAATATAGGGAGACTTAAATAGCTTACTAACCTTCTAGATAGAGGAGTTCCTCTATATACTAGGAAAAAAAACAAGAAAACTATCCCTAAAGTAAAGCTAGTTAGAGCTAAGGAGTTTTGCCTATACTTCTAGCATTAGCTAAGACTAAGTTATAACTTATAACTATCTAAATTCCCTTATCTATTTTAGATTATCCCCTTATTATTAGGAAAAACTTTAGAACTATTACTACTAAGGGTAAAGATAAGAGATCCTAGCTAAGCCTTAGATAGCAGGAAAATCTAACTTAAGTTAAAGAAAATAACCTTAGTAATTAAGGGGCTACCTATCTATTTTTAGTTACCTATAACACTTACTTATTTATAAGATAGCCTTTATAGTATACCTAAGGGGCTAAGACCTAACTAAAGCATCCTTAGGATAAAATTATCTTTAATAGTCTAGGGGCTTTAAGCACTTAGGTCTTTCTGCCTAATTAAACTACTATTAAATAAGGGATCTATAGTGGTATTTAATATTCTAATACTAAGGGACTTTATAAGACAATATTATCTAACTAAAGCTAAATTACTTAATATAGTGCCTAAGATTAACTATTTATAAAGCAAGAAACTAATCCTTATAGGATTAAATATTAGTAATAAACCTTACTATCCCTAGAAGGTAGTTTAGCCCCTGCCTATAACCTTACCTAGTAATCCTAGAAGGAGTAATAAAATTATAGTTAAGCCTATAAGAGTCTAGGAATAGGATAGAGGTCCCTCTAACCCCCCTTAAGGGAGTAAAATAATAAGCTTAGGATATTATTAAGAATAAAGAGAATAGTAAGAAGTCCTCTAATTAGCCTTATAAAGATAGGGATTAAGGCCCTAAGGATAAGGATCTTAATAGTAAAGAAGAATTTAAGGGTAAAAATAACTCTATTATAAATGCTATAAATAATAACTTTTCTTTACCTATTATAAATACTATAAATAATAACCCTCCTTTACTAAAACTACCTATATTATTATTATTAGGGAGCTAAGAGTATGCTAGGGAAAAATAGAAAAGGGAGATTATAAATAATAATACCTTTAAGGCTTAATTTAGAGAAGCTAATTTAATACCTAACTATAAGGGTATAAATAGATTACTAGCACTAATCCCTATATTAAGTAGGAGATAGAAAGAAAACCTAATTTAATATTTACTAAAGTAACTATAGTAACTCCCCTTATTAGTTTTATTACTACCTTTATTATATTAATAGGATAAGTTATACCCTTTCTTACTAGGGTTACTTACCCTTATAACTACTTTAGCTAGTATATAAAGCTTATCTTATCTTAAGTGTCTATATTATATTTAGAATATATTTTTATTTAAAAAGGTTAGGAGGCCTAATAGAGATACTATCTTACTAAACCTACTTACTATCCCCCTATACTATATATTCTTAAGTAAATTAAGAGAAGTAAAATTAACTCTAACCCCCTTAGTAATTTAGTAGGAATTATTACTAGATAATATATAATCTATAACCTATATAACTTAATAAGAGTAGTAAATAATTATAAGATTCTAATCCTTCTAGGAAGCTTTATATTTAATAAGTATAGAGATCTTAGATTAAGAGAAGCACTATGCCTATCTAAAGTTTAATTTATATCTATTAAGAAATATAGTAAGATAGTAAAAGAATATAAGGTAAAACTAAAAGAGAATAAAACTTCCTTACCTTCTTAAAGGTCTCCTACTCTATAGCTAAAGGTTAAGGTATCTAAGGGTTAATTAAAGAAGATATTAGAAAAACTATTCCTAGGTTAAAGTATAAGGCTACTATCCCTATAGCTTATTAGAATAAAGGATATAAAATCCTAGATTAAAAATAATTTATAAAGATATATAGAGAAAGAGATAAAAGCTATAGAAGTACTTAGGGTAATCTTAAAAGCTTATTAACTATTTTATAAGGCTTTAAAAGGGCTATATAACCTAATTAATATTTATAAAGAGAGTATTAAGTTTATTAATAATAATAAACTAGATCTAAAGAGATTAAGGAATATTAGTAAAACTCTAATATATTATCTTAATAATAAGGATAGTGCTTATATCTTTAAGGGGTATCTAGAAACCTTATAACTAGAGGATAATAAGGTTAATATATTTAGAAGTTAGTTAAATATATAGGCTAATATACTAGGCTAGGACTAGTCTAAGGACTCTACCTTTACCTCTAAGGTTACTAAGTGTATATATAGGATTATAGGAGGATTAGTTTCCTTACTAAGTCTTAGAAAACTTAAGAAATTAAGAGAGGTAAAAAATAGGATAGTAAGGCTAGAGATCCTTCTAAGGTTAAACTATATTTCTAAAGAGGTATTAAGCCTCTATAGGGATCTTTATTAGGAGTATAGATAGAAAGAGGGGACTTTAGAATAGGATTTAATAATACCTAGATTAATAGATATGCTTAGGGGCTAGCTATTAGGGTTTAATAGCTATAGCTAAAGATATTAATAGATAGTTAGTGTAGTTAGGGTAACTAATATATAGTGGTAGATAAGATAGGGAAGGTATAGCTAACCTACCACTCTCCCCCTTACCCTCCTTAAATTTTACTAAGGAGAGGGGGCAAAGTCTTTTTTCTTTTTTAGAGGGGGTAGACTAGGAGAGAACAGAATTCAATCAATCTTCGATCATCACTTTGTTCAGGGTCTAGCCCTCATTGTTGTATCATCCTTTTTAATGACAAGAGAGGAGCTGCCCCAGCACAGCGCTGTAAGCATTCGTATGTATGATTGCCATCAAACGCGGGGTACGAGCCCTCTTTGTCACATCGCGCACGCCATAACAAGACCGAATTGGGTGTACTCCGAAGTCGAGTCATCTCTGTTCAGTTCAGTAGAATCACAGTTCGTAAGTGGGCTGACGGAACCACCGGCTCGGGTCAGGGCAGCTGCTAGCTCTTATGACGAGCGCCTATTTTTCTCGTCGTGGATACTTGGCTTGGTATTATTAGTCGTGGACGCAGTTTCTGCCCTGCATCTCTTGACCAAATTGCCGCAGGCAAGCGGAGCCGAAAGCGCCCGGCTAGCCCAAATCAGCCCACACTTGCCTCGAGGCCTTTGGCACAACTTTTTGATGGAGCGCGCCGTGGCGCGGTAATACCTATTTTGTCTTCCCTTTCCCGTTCGGTCAAGCTGGAGGACGCAAGAGTGACGTGCGTCTGACAGACGGATCCATCATGTCTCTTTGTTCCATTTCGCATTGTGCTTCTAGCCCCTGCCACTCTCTTATTGCTCACAGTGGCGACAAGGTCTTTAAAGATGTAGAGCCTAGAGGGGGAGGGCGGGGGTGAGAAGAGAGGAAGACAGTGCGGGCGATGTTGTTGGGCTAGTGCAAGGAAAGAAATGAAATGAAACAACGCCGAGGATCGAAAAGACGGGGTACATTCGGTGTAGAAAGTCGTGCTTCGCTAGGATCTTCCTTCTTTGGCTGGTCGCTGCGACCTCACGTAAGGTCCCCTCCTCCCCTCTTTCTCTTTACCTTAATGAAAAAAGTCAGATTAATGGCTTAAGCCAATGAGCTTTGCCAATTTTTGCCGTCCATCTCCTCCGCAATAGAGAGGGCGAATGTCAGTCATAGAGTGACTGGAGGAGTGGCAGTGGCTCGTGCATTGGCACTTTTGAAAGCGCTTTGACCAATCAACAAGCTACGCCCGTGACATCATGATTAGGGCTTTGTGCATCGTTGTCCGCAATACTACTCCGTTCTAGTTGTCAAACAAAGAACTCGGTGATTCGGCAAAAGGCGCGAAAGGATTGTCCGGCCAGGTGAGCAGCATTCTTGCAAGATGCCATTCTGGATAAAAGTCATTGCCAAGCAGCACAGCCCTTGGCATTATGGGTTGATCAATTTTCATTGGGTATCTCAGCAGCAGCTTTTGTTTTGTAGCGAGCTCCGTTGTGGATTCTTCAGGATTCCAATCGAAACCTGCATTGTGATGCTTGACAAGATGCCAGGCGCTTAGGCCAGTATGTACCTGGGCCAAACTTGCGATGGGTTCTTTGACCAGTATTATCTATGTACCTAGGTACCTAGGTATTTTGTCCCGCCTCGTCTGTTTGGATAAATAATACTGCTTCAATGATCAGGAGGCCTCGAATCCCAGTGCACGATATTAATGCTTCTCCTGCATTCCAGGAATCCACCCGGGTAGGTCGATCGTGTCAGATTGTTACGCCAACATTTATGCGATGTACCACGGACGGAGGTTTTTCTCCAAATGAAGCGTCATGGCCAGCGTGGCGTCATGCCGCCGTCACCATTGATACTGTCTATTCGGGAGTTGGATTGTTGGGAATTTTTCGAAGAGTCCACCGCACGCCGCCCTTCTCTGTACTCGATTGACATTGGACCATTTCCCTTCCCCGCCTGTCGAGTGCAGCACACAACTGCGCCGAAGGCTGGTTGTCCATTCCACCGACAAGGCAGGAGCCACCTCTGCAATAGCCTTCTGCGTCACCACAATCAGCGTCAGATTACAGCGTGGCGCAACCTGCCAAATTGACGTCTGGCATGATGTTTGCCGCAATCTCATTCCGACAATACCACGCGTTGCTCATTTCGTCAACATCACGTAATTTCTTGTGAATCGTCCTCAAATCATTACCCATTCGAAGAGATTGAGCCATCCACTAATGAGGAGAAAGCCTGGCGCCAGTCTCGGACTCATGATGTAGCGTGCAAGAGCCGTTTGGAGCCCTGGACCAACCGAAATTCAGATGTACAGGCATCTTCATCAAAATCAGCAACAGTGACCTATTAAACTATTAAAGCACTAGGTAGGTAGCTTCCTGGACAATGTATATTGACGGCGTGTGGTATCAAAGTTACCGTTAAACCACCAAGCAGCCCAACTGCCTATATCAAAAAGCCCGAAACAGGTTGTCGTGAGTGGTGCTTCGGTTCGATTGCACTGAATATGAGTGCGTACTCACCTGTCAAGCGGAAGATACTGCCTCAATTCTGGGTAGAGGTGCATTCGACCAGGCCGCTGCCGTCGTGGTCGTGTGTTCCCGGGTCACCGAGGCATTTCCTTCGTCTACTACGATTCGCAGGGTTACTTGAACATGACCAGTATTTCGGGTGTAGGAACCCATGCTTGCTCAATCCTGATGAATCCTGATCAAAGGCCAAGACTCTGCGGGTTTTTCATTCCCCTTCCGACTGAATTACGAGACAGTCCTCTTGGAAATTCCAACCGACGTTGCGGTGTAGTCCATGATTCGATTGGATTGAGCTGAGTTTTCAGTTCACCCCGACTGCATGTCGATACATGCCACGAATAAAGGCCCTCTAGTGGAGGCATCAAAATGGTTCCCCCAGGTCAAACGAAACACGTAGCTTTGTGGAGTCGTAAGGCTCTCGCCAATCCCTCCCATGTCGAGGGACCATTTTTGCGAGTCAGTAGGCAGGCAAGCCCGGCAACATGCGTCACATCAATCATGAACACTTGAGCGTCCCCGCGAGCAGGGTCTCCCTGCCCGGGCTCAGGGAAATTTTGAAACCAGAATACCCGAATACCCACCCGTGGACAGATGGGGAGGTTTCTAGAAGGCATGCTGGCAGGCAAAGCCCACAACAGACCTGGCAATCTTGACGACTGGTAATATTAGAAAGGAAATGACAAGTGAGCAAGGCTCTTGTCATGTCACACGGTACGGTACGGCACAGGGAATTGCTAGTTGCATATGCACACCCGCGCACAAAAGACTTTGTCTTCCAACCAAAACCCTGCCAAACCCCGCGATTGCACCTCACGTGGCCATCTCAGTTTGCAGTCGTGGCAGCTTGTTGGAGCGCTATTTTAACTCTGCATGGAATCCAGTCACCTCTCACCCCAGCTGCCCGGGTCGACATCAGTGCATCGGGACCAGCGTTGGTCATCGGCTCACAGATACTGGTCGAACCCGTCTCGGATAATCCGGCATATCATATCAGGTTTGCTATTGTCAGTCAGCCTGCGCAGAGATCTGAAAGTTCGTGCATGGATGAGCTCCCACTCATGTGCAACCCATCGATTCGGCCGAGTTGGCATTTACTGCGTGCAGATGGCGTGAGAGCCTGTGGATGAACAAATGTCAGTTCCAAAATGTTTGACCATGCCTGGCCATGACATTTTTGGCTACGATGGCAGCGTACATCAATCACGACTTGGCAGAAGCCAATTGGGCCTCGCCATGGTGTCTTAGCAAACTGTAAGATAGTCTTGTGTTTCGTGATTCACGTGCAACATGCTGACCACCCACTTGACAAGAGGAGTGAGCTTGGCAGGAAACAAGATGGTGTTTGACTTGCAGATACCAAACTTGCAATCGTGTGGGAGCATTATTGGATCACGCAATTGGCCAATAGCTCAGTGTAATGGTGGTGCATGAATGCGTGACAAGGGACGGTGGCTTCACATTGTAGCCTTTCCCCGGAATCCGGTTCTGGATGCCTTGACTGATGTGAAAGGATAGTTAGCGATGCAACATTGCAAAGGTCCCGTTCTCCGTTATGGTGTGAGAACTGATGATGAATTTGACTAGTCTCTTTTTCTTGTTCTGATCGACTTGTCCCGGGCCGGGCCGCCAATGCCCACTGTCTTGCCTGGATGAGATGGAGGAAAAGCAGTTTTGCAGGATACTTGATTCGATCTAATGCATGGCCCATGTCTTGAACAAGCAGACGCGAAATCAACTGTGCTAGAGGCAGTATATCCCTTTCACCTGAACTCTTGATGGAGTAGAACAGTAAAGGTCAATTGCAACAAATCACATTGTGGATCATCAAAGTTGTCCAGCTGGTCAGATCTACACATGCTGGCTCGGGAAAGAGACACGCGACAAGATTCGATTCAAGACGGTGGCAATCGCTCCTCTTGACAACACACGTTGGTCAGCAGATATGTGTCTGACCCTGGCAAGTCACGCATGGTGTTGACATGCTCGGCACTAGCACATGCAGCAACCTTTTGGTTGTGCTGGAGTGAGTGTATACTCCGTACGTAGCTGCAGTACCAGCGAAACAGTGAGCGTTTGTGACCCTCGGCCGGCCGGGGATACCAGAGTTTGTGGTGTCATCAGATAAATGCGCCATGATGAGTCGCTGTATCACATCAGTTCGTGTACACGGTCATCGCCTTCTCACAGCACACTTGCAGACAGTGTGACGACAGACCGGGAGGGGAGCAATGATGTTTAGCAGGGGAAAAAGCCACTACAAGATCCTTATGGCTGCCTAAATTCATCGGCATCATAGGCGTAGGGAAAGCTTTAGTATTCGCCTAGGCTAACTATTATTCACTTCTATCTTTAATATATAAACACATAGTATAAAGTGTGTAAGAGGCCTTTTTAGTTAATCTTATAATATGAGTTAATACATAGTTATCCCTCTAGGGGCCTTGCTAGGGGCTACCTATAGTAAGCTTTTGCCTATAGTAGGTAATAATAATAATAATAAAAACGATTTCTTTACATATAATACTATTTATATATGGTAGACACCCTCTAGGGGCCTTACTAGGGGCTGCCTATAGTAAGCTTCTGCCTATAACGGGTAATAATAATAATAATAATAATTTCTTTATATATAATATAAGAGGGTATAGGCCCCCTTACTATCCTTTTCTCCTACAACTAGACTAGGAGTAGGTTAAGGTTAGCTAAAAAGTGGGGTAACGCAAGTGCTAGCACGAAAGTGAATAAGAGATAAAAGGTAGCGATTAGCGTAAACTCACCTTACCTATAAAGGATAATAGAGAGGGATAAAGTAAAGATACCTTTAACTTAAAAGCACACTAGGGGAGGCAAAAAACTAACCTTAATATATTTTAAGAGGGATAAGGCTAGCGTAAGCTAGTAATAAACACACATAATAATAATAGTATTGAAATGTAGGGAGCTAGTTGTTAGGAGCATAAAGGCATGAGAGACATCGTGAGAGGGCCGCCTCTTTAAGCGAGGCAAGTCCCTACATAACTTATGCGCTAAGACCTAGTAGCTAGATAGTTATATAGGCATAAAGAGAAGGTATATAATAAGGACCTTTCCTATTTAGGGGAGAGGTTAGAGTTTAAAACCTTTATATACCTACCCCTAGCTATTACCTTTATAGTAGTAATCTTATTCTCTTACTATTACTCTATTTATCTTTTCCTATACCTTTAGTTATAATAAATTAAACTCTTAAACCCTTTAGGGTAAATAAACTATTAGTTATAGATTATTATATTAGAATTAAATAGGATAGCTATATAATTTACTATATATAGTAACTATATAGCTAGTACACTATACCTAGGTAATAATATATATATATGTAAAGGGCTTGGGCTTTGCCTAAGCATTAGTCATAGCGCGGAAGGATAGGTGGCTAATAGGAACTAGTAAGGGTTTAGGAAGGAGGCTAATATAAGATAGCTAGGGGATATAAGGGGCATAAAGGGGGATAGACTAGTTATCTTCCTTTCTTCCCTCCTTAAGTTTCTTAATATTATATTAATACCTAATAGTAATTACCTAGGGGCTAGTCTATAATATTTAAGAAACTTCCTTTAGCCTTAACTAAGGGCTACTAAAAATAATAGTAATACCACAAATAAATTAATAAATTAATATAATAGATAAAGACAACGCAATAGATATACTATAACTATAGGTTAAAGGAAACCTAGGGATAAGAACCCTATTAATAAATACTACGTTACTACTATTAGCTTATAATATATAAATTAATACACTTTAACTTATAATTAAGTAGTAAATAAGAGAGATTAAGTCTTTATAATACTAAGTTTATATAAACCCTTTACTACTATCCTAGTTAGGACTTCTAATAAATACCCTTATTTAACCCCTAGTATTAGACTTATACCCTCTTATATAGTATATAGCCCCTATTACCTTACCCCCTATATAGTAAATATATTATAAACTAATCCCTATAGGGGACTTATATAATAGTAATAAAACTATATTTACTATATAAAGGTTTCTTATATAATATAAGTTAGAAGGAAATAACGACTTTATTAAAGGTAATAAGGACTAATAAATATTTATTTACTAAAACTTAGTACTAAAGGTCTAGTCTTATTGTGAGAATAAGGGGATAGCTAGGCAAGAGGTATAGGGCACTCTCTATATTAACTAAAGCTTACTAGGTCTAAGTGTGTAGTGTGTGCGGACTGCTGTCTTATAGCTAGTAATTCGCTAGCGTTACGTAGACCTAGCCCTAGGGCATAGTGTATTATAGGATGCACCTATATTAGGAGTAAGGCCTTATAATTACCCCCTTACTTTTAGCTAGGCTCCTAAATAGCTTTAGATTTATCTACTATAATATAGCTATTTACTATCTCGTAGTTATAATAATATTACTAAATTAAAATATTATAATAATAATTACTAGTAATTATCTCCTAGTAATATATATAGCGCTTAGGTATAAAGTTACCTAGAATCCCTTATTATATTACTTCCTTTCTCCTTTATAAAGCTAGTTTATTTTTAATTAATCTTTAAACTTTAATTATACTAGCCTTTCTCCTATCTTTTACTACCTCTTTACTATTACTATAAAGGTAATTTACTTTTACCTTTATTTATATATATATTACCTATACACTAGGTATATAGAGTTTAAGAAAAACTTACTAATTAAGATTAAACTCCTATAAATTATCTATAGTTTCCCTTATATTTTAGTTATAGTAATAGCTAAAATAAAGCTTTCTAAATATTATATATAATATAATAAGCATAGAGATATATATAAAATAGTAAGTTATTTATTATTCCTATGCTTTATAGTCTCTTATTACTAACTTTTCTATATAGGCTATAGTAACTCTAGCTAGAGATTTTACTAACCTAATAGTTATTTTTAAATAAGTCTAGGCCTTTATAAATACTACCTTTAATATAAGGGAAATAGAGAGTATCCTAGTATTTTTAAAGGTAACTTACTAATAGCTTACTAAGTGTATTTATAGTTTAGTTATAGGGTTTAACTATACTAATATAGTATACTATATAGCCTTTAGATTAATAAGTACTATAAAGGCATATTAGGTTTATTAATCTCTAAGGTATTTACCTATTCTTTACTTATATTTCTATATAGGCTATATCTATTATATACTAGTAGTATATAGTCTCTTACTAGTAACTTTAAGTTACTATAGTTTTTACTACTCTAGCCCCTCTAGCTATAGTTTATATATAACTCTTTATTATATTTTTACTAGTCTTTTACTAACTCTTTTATAGGGAGACCTAGAGAATATTATAAGCGCTTAGGAGGTAAAGATAGTCCTTTAGCTCTAGCCCTCTAACCTAGGCTATAGTAATATATTAGTTTTACTATACTATAGAGAAGGTAATTAAGGTAAATAAGAATAGCACTAAGTTTGCCTTTATTAATAGTATACTTTTTACCTATAGGGGTATAACTATTAAGAGTTTTCTAGTTATTTTGCCCTTCCTTTAGGGTAGCTTTTCTTTATTTTTTAGTAGTTTATCCTAAACCCTTAATTAGAGTTTTAATAGTAGCTAGAGATACTAGCCTTTTTTTGCAGTAAACTTATATCTTTTTACCTATAATTCTATTATATCTTATCACTAACTTTCTTTCCTTTTACCTAGTAATATATATAAATTATATATTAAGCGCTTTCTATATTATTTACTAGGATTTACTAGTTATATTTACTAGGCTAGCCCTTTTATTTTACTAGGTATTTATTACCTTTATAAGTCCTTTTATAATTCTTAACTTCTTTAACTTTATACTTATTATCTTTATCTTTAAGGTTTAGTATTAGTATATTCTTATTCTTTACATTCCCCTAGCGTTTCTATAGCTCTAGTAAGCTAATATAAAAGATATTATATAATTAACTATATTTTTTAGGTAGTATAAGCTAGTAAGCCTGTTTTCCTATAGCATTAAGTATTTAAAATAGCCTAATAAACCTAGTAGTTAGCTTATATTTTATATCTTTAAGTCTAATATTCTTAGCTAATAAAAGTACTAAGTCTCCCTTTTTAGGGTTAATAGCTAGTAGCGCTAGTTATAGTATTTTACCTATGTTTTAGTAGCTTTTCCCTAGCTTTACTTAAGTTATTTTCTAACTTTATATAGCTTTATAATATATATATATACTTCTAGCACCTCCCCTTTAGTAATCTTACCCTTAAGAGCTAGGTAAAACTTAGGTAAATAGCCTATAAGTATATAATTTAAGGAGTAGCTAGTTATTTTATTAACTATATTATTATAAGCAAATTAAGCTATTAGAAGTAGTTTTAGCTATATTTATTAATTCTCTTTAATAAAGTATTAAAGGTAGTGCTTAAGTACCTAGTTTATTTACTTTATTTACCTATCTATTTAAGGGTAAAATGCTATAGATAGCCTATATTTTACATAGGATAGGTAGCATAAGTCTAACTAGAACTAGCTTATAAAGACAAATCCTCTATCTAATATAATACCTTTTAGTAGTCTAAATTATAATTTAATCTCTTAATAAAATAGCTTTACTAGTTTAGCTACGTTAATTATAGTTAATACTAGGAGGAAAATAAAGTACTTAGTAAATTAGTCTATAATTACTAGGATTACGTTAGTTACTTAATTAGTTATTTATAATATAGGTAAGCCTATAATAAAATCTATTAAGATTTTTACCTATATTTACCTTAGTATTAGTAGGGATTTAAGAGATTTATATAGGTAATATCTTTATGCTACTACTTATTAGTATATACTATAACTTATAATATAGTCTAATATAAACTTACTTATTACTAGCCACTAGAAGTAGTGCTTTAAGAGCTTAAGAGTGCGTTTAGTTTTAAAGTAACCTACTAGTAAATTATTATAGTATAGCTATAGGAGCTCCTATTATAAAATAGGCTCCTAGGGAATAACTACCTAGTCTTAGTATATTAGGAGGCCCTTCTTACTATATAACTATAGACTAGCTTTTCCCTTTCCTTTTACTAGGGAGTTTACCTTACTACTTTACCTTTATAGATTTAGATCTTAGTCTTATGCCTTTTATAGTAATTATGCTAAAGGTTTATTTAGCTTAGATTAGTAAGGATCTAGTAATATAATAGCCCCTTAAATCTCTTATATATTAATGCCTTAAATACATACTACTTTCTCCTTAAAATTACCCTTATTTAGCTAATCTTTTACTAGATCCTTAGTAGCTAACTAGCCTATATACTTTATGGCACTATTTAACTAGGCTACTCTAGCCTCTATAGGTTTCTCTCTTATAACTAGGATATTTTCCTTCCCTAAAGGCATCTTACTATATTTTCCTTAATATATTTGTTAGTTACACTAAGGTCCTACGCAGGTAATGATACGATAATTCCGTAGTATTGAAGTTAATGATAGATTAATTAATTAACTAGGAAAGAGAGAAGAGAGAGAAATCTAGCTAGAAAAGAAAGTAAGTAAAACGCGGAAGTGAGGCACAAAAAGGGGTAGCGAATAATGCAGCCAATCGCATCGCATGCATCTATTTAGACCTACCCTTGTCCTAGCCTTTAGCTATAATTAAACCAAATAAGACCTAAAGGAAGCTACACTAGTAATCTCTGTTTTTCCTTTGTGGCTAAAAAGCTTAAAAACGTAATAAAAATTAAATTAAAGAAAAGTATTTATAAGTAAATCCCTTTATAGGAATCCAGAGCCCTAATTAGCTTAGTTAGTATTAGTTAATTTAATTAATCTAATTATAATAGATTTCCCCCTATTAGTTCTGTTAAAGCTCTCTTCCTCCTACTACTAAAGGTCTCTTAACCTAGCCTTCTATATAAATTATTAATTCGTTTGAATTAATTAAGGTTAAAAGAGATAAATTTAGTAATATCTTTATTATTAAATTAGCTAGATTATTATTACTATTAATCTATCTAACTTTATAGATCTCCCTTCTCTTATATAACTATTAAAGGGCTATAATATTAATTATTAGCTACTTCTCTTTTATTATACCTAGCTTTACTAGGTATTTATATAATAAGAAGGAGTTAGTGTAAA
The DNA here is from genome assembly GCA_021950295.1 of Epichloe scottii. NCBI lineage: Eukaryota > Fungi > Ascomycota > Sordariomycetes > Hypocreales > Clavicipitaceae > Epichloe > Epichloe scottii. Next base: position 2,238,948 of record CP083247.1, on the reverse strand, counting down.
GGATTATTAGAATTTACAGTATCTTTAATTAGTCTATAATCTAGTTAAGGGTTGTAGATATTATATACGCAATATCCATGCCTTAAACTATACTATATAATTTAGAGGCAAGCGCGCTATATATAACTCGCTTACTCTTTGTTAAGCTATATGTAATAATATTACCTTTTATAATAAAGGTATTATTATCTTATATTATCTTATTACTAATTATAATAACGTACCTAATCTATAAGCTTAGATCCTTATTATTAGCAAGTAATCTATCTATAAATATAAAGAGCTTTGCCTCTTTAAGGGTTAAGGAATATATTATAGCCCTTATTACTAGCTTTTAATCTGCTATTTAAGGCGCTTATTAAGTTATATAATATTATTAGTAAAGGGTTCTTAGTGTTAAGCTATAATTAATAGATTATATAAGGCCTTTAGTTAGCATATAGTTATAATATAACTTCCTTAGGCTTATTATTCTATATAATCTTATTTTACTATTAGAGATTAAGGATTAACTTCCTTAATCTTCTAACTTTAGCCCTTCTAGGTTAAGGTTAATAAGTTATTAGTGTTTTAAGTTAAGATATAGCTATTAAAGATAAGGGGATTCTTAGTTATTAGTTATTTCTTCTCCTTAGCTATAAATTTAGCCTTCTAGAGCTTTTTCTCTTCTTTTTAGAAGAAGTTATTATTACTCAGGCCTAATATATTATCTATTTATATTTTAATAATACTAAAGAGGTTCTTATTATTTAGGGCTATAATTAATAAGTAGGGATTATATATTAAGGTTATCCCTATAGTAATAGAAGTATATTACCTACTAGTAGGTTCTTGTTACGATATAAAACGTAAGATAAAAATAAGTGTGTTAAGGTTGTTGTTCATTCAACTAGCTAGAGGTCAAAGCTATCATCTAATATAGGGGTTCTAGGTCACGTGCTAGCCACATCCGAGGTCTTGTGGCACGAAGCTAGCCACATCCTAGGTAACAGGCCAATTGTCAATTCTAGCACGTAACAATCCCTTTATTTTATTTTCCCTATAATAAGCTATAAACTAAGAGTCTAGACTAAACTTATAAGATAGCTAGGGTATTAAAATAAAAGCAGCTAAACTAGCTAAATATAATAAGATAAGGAGGATTAGGCAAAAGGAAGCGCGTTATACGTATATATAGGTAAAAAAGCTAGCTAGCTTAGAAGGGTACTCTATAAACACTTACTAAGTTAGTAATCCCTTACTAGTTACCTCTAAATATAAGTCTATAAAATAGAAAACATAGCTAAACGTTCTAAGCTAGTAAGATATATAGCCTAGTGTTTTAGACTATTTAATCTTAGGGCTTATTATTTATTTTACTATTATTTAGCTAATTATTAGGATCTTATAGTTAATTATAAAAAGCTATATAGTTATCTTATTAGCCTTTACTTATAGTTTATTTATTATTACTAATACTACCCCTTTAAAAGTCTTCCTAAAGGAAGCACTAGATATTATAAAGATATTTATTTAAATATAAGTAGCTACCTCTCTTAAAGATTAATTAAAAGAATACTTATTTTATTTTATACCTAGTTATATCCTAACTTATTCTTAATAAACTAGTAAAGTAAGATTAAGTAAGCTATTAACTAGTTAATAAGACCTTAGGGACACTCCTTTACTAAGTACTCTAACTACTAGTTAGGGACTATTTAATCCTAAGATAGTAATTAGCCTAACCTAAACTAGGTTTAAAGACTACTTAGGGAAAAACCCTAATAATATTAGTAAGATACCTAAGGCCCTTAGAGGCCTTAATATAAAATCTTTTATAAAGCTTCTTAGAGAAATAATAGTATAGTAAACCTTATTAATTACTATATAGAATAGATATAATATTTAGTAGTTTACTAGTAAAAATATATCTAACTTCCTTAAGGACTTTAAAGTAAAGATAAAGGTAATAGGAGTACTTAAAATAGACTAGTATAAGATACTTAAATAGGATATTAACCTAAAGCTTTAATAAGTAGTTAAGATACTAACTATATTATAAACCTAGAAGGAGTCTAAGGAGAAGATACTTCTCTAGTATAATACTACTAGTTAGGATTAAATAGAAAACACTTATAAATAGCTTAAAGATCTTTATTTAATATAACTAAAGTCTATTTAGGATACCTATTACTAGCTATAGAAGTATTAAGCTTTAATATCTATTATTAACCTAACTAGATAGAAAACCACTATAAGCTAATTAAACTATATTTATAAAGCACTCCTAGATTATTTAATCTTAAGCTTTATAGATTATAAAGGGTTTACTTATAAAGAAGTCTTTATTATAGAATATAAACCTCTTTAGATAGAGCTTAATATATATATTTATATATACCTAAAACTCTAAAATAGGGGTTTAGATAGTTTTAATATAGTAAAGCTTTCTTTAGATAATTAGGAATCTAGCCTTATAAATTAGAGATTATTTAATCTAAGGGTTTTTAATAAGTAGTAAACTTCTTAAAGAAATTATTTAGTATAGAATAATTTATTAGGAAGGGATAGAAGACCTAAATACTATAAAAAAGGGATAGAAAATAGGATAGTAACTAAGTAGTTAGATTATTAAAATTAAATAAATAACCTAATAAAATAATTAGCTAACCTAAAGATTATATTTATAAAATAAGTAAGTAAGGAAATTAATATTATAAAATAGCTTAAGGCTAAATATAGCATTACCTAGTGGTAATAAAGGTAACTTTACTAAATAAACTATATAGGACTATATAATTGTAATAAGAATAACTATATCTTTAATCTAAATATAATTTTAGGAAGGGGCTATTAGTTAAATAAATGCTACTATTATAATAATAATACTTATTTAGCTATAAGATATAAGATTCTTAAGTTTAATAAAATATTAAAGTTTATAGTTGTGATAGACTAGGCTTTGCCTAGTCCTAGCAATATAGGTGTCAATTGCACAAGTCAAAGGGACTTGTTCAATGCGTATTCTTTTGCTATGGCGCAATTAGATCGGGCACATCACCCGTGCGGCGCGCGCTGATATCCGCGATGGCTCCCTTGGGGCTACACTATAATATTTAAACAAGTCACCTAAGGTTATAGGTTTAAGACGGCTGCGTGTAAGGGTTATAATAGGTCTCTTCCTAGGCTTATAGGGACTAAGAGAGAGGTCCCTAGGGGATGCGTAGTATTGCTAAGGGGTTAAAGAAGAAAGGTTACCTAGGGAAGAAGCCTATGTAATAGACTAGGCTTTGCCTAGTCCTAGCAATATAGGTGTTAATTACATAAGTTAAAGGGACTTGTTTAATGCGTATTCTTTTGCTATGGCGCAATTAGATTAGGCACATCACCCGTGCGGCGCGCGCTGACATCCGCGATGGCTCCCTTAGGGCTGCACCGTAACAATAGTCTATAATCTAGTAGTCTATATTTTAGTAATTAGGGATAATCTAAAGTATTAGATTATATCCCTAGTCTTACTTATAAAATTTCTCTAAATTAGTAGCTATATATATAGGCTAGCTATATTTTAGGTTAAGTATTTTAAAGATTATAAGATTACCTATATAATACCTAGGATTAAGGAAGTTAAGAATAATAATACTAAAAATTACTAAAGTTAAAGCTAACCTATCTAGGAGAACCTAGCTATAGGTAAAGGTAATAAGGATTAGTTAAATAAAGTTAGGTAATAGATTTTAGATTAATTATATAATAAGGTCTTCTAAAAGAAGCTTAGTATCCCTTTTAAAACATTTACTATATAATACTAATATTAGCTAAAGTAGTTAGTAATAAATATCTCATAAGAGTAAAAGGCATTAAAGATATCTAATACTATAATAGGAACTTATTAGGACTAGTCCTTTCTCTATTAAAAGCGTTTAGTCTAAGAAAGAACCTAAGACTATTTAATCTAAACTATTAAATTAATAGTGTTACTTAGATAATATAGAAGATAATTAAGGAGAATAAGAAAAACAAAGCTATAATTAAGAAAGCTTTACTACTTATAATGCCTTTACTAGAAATTAATATAGCCTTATAGGAATAAATTTAGAAGAGGCTAGGAATAAGAAGCTTAATTACTAAGACCTATTAGGAACTAATTAATCTAAATAAGAAGACTTTTATACTTAATATAATAATAAAACTATAAGCTACTATTAATAATCTATAGGAGTTACTATACCTATAGGTTTACCTAGATAACCCTAAAGGAGAGTTACTATAAGGACTTATTAATATAGGAGTATAAGGAAATATAATCTTAGAAAGCACTATAAAATAACTTAGATTAAAGATTTATCTAATAGATACTATAAATACCTTATCTTACTTATTACACTAGATTAGGATAATTAGGGAGGTTTAGATAAGGCTATACCTAGGGAATATCTAAATACTTACTACTTTTTACATTAGCCTAGACTTAGTTAATATTACCTTAATCCTAGGAATACCTTTCTTTAGGATATACTAGATATAATTTAACTACTTATATAGTAAGGAGCTTTATGCCTAGTATTAATTTAGTAATATAGTTATTATATTAAGAGTTATAGGAAGTATTTAGTAGTAATATACTAATAAACTACTAGTATAGTAACCTACTATTAACGCTATTATATTTAGCTACCTAGTAATAAAGCTAGAAGCCTTAGGAACCTTAAAAGAAGATTAAATATTTTAAGAAGAAATAGAGAAGATATTAGAAGATAGTAAGGAACTTATCCTTATCTTAATAAAGAAAGGAACTAAGATCTTCTATATAGTTATTAAAGATATAATAATTAACTATACTAAGTAACTTAAGGTAGTTATAAAGGATTTTTAACCCTAGTAAAAGCTAGAACTACCTAATTTAATAATTAATATAATATATAAATAAAAAGCCTAGAAGATTTACCCTTATAATAATATACCCTTTAATAAATTAATCCCTAAAGGAAATCTAAAGTAAAAGTTAAAGAAATAAGAAAAAGTAAAGTTATAAGTTAATATATCTAGGAAATATAATAAGTATATTACTAGGAGATTTAGCGTAAACCCTTAAGGTTTTAGAATAACCTAGGAATAATTAGATTAAATAGTTAAAGGGGTATAAGAATATTTAATACTAAAAGAAGTTGATATTTTTAAGGAAATTCTCTATAACTAAGAAGTAACGCTAGCATAGGACTTATTAGAGTGTAAAAAAGTTAACTTACTAGTTACATTACTATAAGTTATTAAGGTTATTAAATATAAGGTATAGTAAGTAGGTTTAATTCTAATACCTCTTAGCTTATAAGGGAAGCTAGTTAATCTTTTAAAGAAAAAGCTAAAGTATAGTTATTTAGAGAAGAGCTATAGTTCCTATAGGAATCTATATTTCCTTATATAAAAAAGGATAGTAAAATTTATTTAATCTTATTAGTAATAAAATATAATAAAGTTATAATATAGGATATACTTAGCCCTTAAGGAGCTAAAGTATTTAGTAAAAGCTTTATAATATATAAGATCCTATCTATTATTAATTTATTATTAGGATATAATAAGGTTAAATTAGCTAAGAGAAGTTAGGATATTATAATAATTTTAACTATAGTTAGACTTTTATAACTTTATTAGCTACTATAGGAAGCTACTAACTTAGTAGCTTAGTTATTAGGATTATTAGGAGAGTATTATTTAACTTAATTCCCTAAATTTATATACCTTACCTAGATAATATTACTATCTAAGGTCTAACTATAATATATAATAATAAGGAAATTATGCTAGGAGTGTAAAGGTATATAATAAAGCATTTAATTAATATTAATAAAGTCTTAGTTAATATTAAGCTCTCTAGTTATATAGCCTTAGTAGTTAAATTAAAGTTTTATTAGAAGTTAGTAGAAATTATAGGATTTATATATAGTATAAAGAAAAGGAAACTAACTAAAGTAAAGATAATTAAGATCTTAGACTAGGAGGTTTATTAAGATTAATTAGACATATAGTCTTTTATTAAATTAATAGGAGTTTATTATATATAAAAAGTAAGGCTATTAGTAATCTTACTAAAGAAAGAGAGTAAATAAGTATAAGGGCTAGATTAGTAAGAAGCTATAGATATCCTTAAGAAAGCAGTAATAATATTACTAATTCTTATTTTACTTAATCTAGGACTAGGCTTTAGGGAAATTATTCTAATAGTTAATATAAGCTTAATTAGATAGAGAGCTATGTTATTATAAATTATTAATAGTAAATAATATTCTATTTAATATAAAAGTAATACTTAGAATACTACTAAATCTAAGTATAATACTATAAAGCAAGAATACTAAGTAATAGTTTATATATTAAGATAACTATAAATATATTTATATAGAGTTTTATTTACTTTAGAGATAGATTTATAAGTCCTTATATATTAAATTAATAGTGCTATTAATAATATACCTAGGGCACTTATTACCTAATAGATTAGCTATATTTTACTCTTTAATTTTACTATATAATATATACCTAGGGAGAAAAACTAAATTACTAATACCTTATTAAGGAAGGGCCCTAGAGCTTTAGATTAATTAGACTAGGTAGTTAAAGGGGATATTAAAGATCTTATTAATCTTTACCTTAATAATATTACTATAGGTAAGGAAAATAAAAAGAGCTACTTAGAGGAAATATAATAGGTAATTAATTTCCTATAAACTTTTTAAAGACTACTTAATCTTAGTATAAAAAACTATAGGAAATTATATAATAAGGCTAAGAAGTTTTACTTAGAAAAAGGATATCTCTAGAAAAGGCTAATAGGAATTATAAAGGGACTTATACTAGTAGTAAATATACCTAAGTAATAATAAGTAATTATTAAGGCTATTTATAAAGAACTTAAATATAAAGGCATTAAGGTAGTCTTCTAAGTAATAAGATTAAGGTACTAGTAAAAGGGACTATAAAATATAGCCTAGGAGATAATAGCTTACTATAAAATATACTAAAAGTTTATACTATAGCGCCTATAAGAGCTTTTTATACTAGTTATACTAGGAAACCTAATAAGTAAGATTTATATTAATACTTAGCACTTACTAATTAATTATAAATATAAGTATCTATTAGAAGCTAGGTATAACCTTACTAGTTAGGTAAAGGCTACTCTAGTTAAGAACACTACTATATTAGTAATTAGAAAGTTTCTCTTCTCTCTAATTAGTAGGTTTAGGCTTTTCTAATTTATTATCTATAATAGAGGATTTAAAATATATAGGAACCTTAAGGAAGCACTTATAAATATTAGTATTACTAGAATCTAAATATTTAGGTATAACCTAAAGGCAAATTCCCTTATTAAAGTTAGATATTAGTCTCTTATATTTACCCTAGTAAAGTTAGGCAAATTAGATAAATAATAGTTTAAGCGCCTTAATAAGGCTCTTCTTATAGATTACACTACTATTTATAAATTATATAGAAAGTCTGCGTTTTATTTAATTTATAGATAAGAGCTAATACTACCTTTAGAAGTTAAATTTCTAACTTAGAGACTAATTAATTAGGATATAATTATAGGTAGTTAAGACTTATTTAAAGCGTAGGTTTAGATACTTAAATAAAAAGCAAAAGATATTAAAAAAGTAAGAATAAAGGTATTTAAATTTAGATAGTAACTTATAAAATAAACTAATAAGAACTAAGTTACTTTAATTAGAAAAGATTAATTAAAACCTAGGGATCTTATCTTAGTATATAATATCTAATAGAATATTAATATGTCTATAATATAGAAGCTTATAATAAGGTAAAATAGACCCTTTTAAATTTATAAGCGTGTGCTAATCTCTAGAGCTTACTATTTATAAATACTAGATAGTATTAAACTTATAAAGATAATCTTAGGGAACTATATTAAGAAATTCCTCCTAGATCTAGAGGGATAGTAGTCTTTTACTATAAATAAATAGCTTTATACTTCTTAATATAACTAGGTAAAAGAGACAATTAGTAATAACTATAATAAGGAGGTTTTAAGTATTATACTATTAATAGCTTAACATAATATATTAGATTAAATAATTAATAATAAGAGCACTTACTATTAGAAAGGGATAAGTAAGAAAAGGCTAGTGCTTAAGGATAATAAAGTTAAACTTTTACCCTAATAGCACTTATACTATATAATTAAAGTTAGGCTACCTTAATTAATAATTAAATAGCATTAAGAATATAGGGTCTATCCCCTAACTCTTTAATAATATACCTACTAGAAGCTATTTTAACTTTTATTTTATTTATACTTTACTTTTATTTTTAAGAAAAGATTAGGTTTTATTTTTAAATACTATAGATTAAGTAATTATAGTATAGTTCTAGGAGCTAAGTTACTAGTTTTCTTATTTATTTTCCTAAATTAAAAGATATTATATATTTTTCCTTTATTATAAACTATCTAGAAAGGGAGGAGGTATATCTATTTCTAAGTAAGGGGAATTCTTAAAGTTAATACTAGTTAGATTAAGAGAAATTACCTTAGCTACCTTAGTAGTCTATTCTTTACCTAAGAATAATGCTAGAGCTCTCTCTCTTAAGGATCTAGGCTAATACCTAAAAGTAAAGCGCTATTTATAGCTTATAGTATAGGAGCTATTCTAGATATAATTACTATAAGTACCCTTAAGAATACCTAGAATTAATATATAACTATAGAATAGGAAGTATATATGCTTATTAAAGAAGTTAATATATTATATATATAAGTTTAAGTAGTTAGAATAGAAAACACTATTTAATTTACTATATATAGAGATAAGTAAAGCCTAGTAATACTTAGGATATTATAAAAGAGTATATAAAAAATACCTATTAGAATAAGCTATTTTAGCTAGAATAAGGACTTAATATTAATAACTGTTTTTAACTACTAAAGCTAATATACTTTCTTTCTTAGTATAGCTTCTAATAAAGTCCTTTACTAAGTTTATTTTCTTTATTACCTTAAGGAGATAAGGAGGTACTCTCTTTAGAATATTATCTATAGGTTAGAGGATAATTTTAGTGTATAAGGGAATACTACTATTACTAATATTAATGCTACTATAAACCTAGAATATAAAGAGAAACTTAAACTATAAAAATAAAGCTATTAGCTAGTGGTTTAGTATAAGATTAAATAATGCCTAAGCCTATATAATCTTTACTAATGTAAGAGGGGTAGATCTCTGTATAATTAGACTAGTTAATAGTCTTAGTTACTATAAGTTTTACCTCTTAGACACTAGCCCTAATAATAGTAGTAATATTAGGAAGCTTTTAATAGGTTATATTAAGAGAATTAGCTATAATTAAATAGTTAAAGGAAAGGGAGTAAGGAATAAAGGTTTATAAAAGATAGGATAGAGAGGAAAAGAGAGGGTTTAAATACCTTAATTTATAACTATTCCTTAATAATAGGTATTAATAACTAATAGATAAGTAGCCCTAATAACTAATAAGGGTGCTAAAGAAGTTTAATTTATAGGATTTATCTAATCCTTATAACTATTGCCTAATAGTAAGTATTAGTAACTATTAGTTATAAAAGGGAATATAGCTATAGATAGCTACTGCTAACTAACTATATAACCACTAGGAGCTATAAGAATAAGGCTTAGGTTATAAGAACTATTTAATCTTACTTACTTCTTATATTATTATGCTTTTCTTTAGTTATTAAAGCCTTCCTTTCTTAAGTTTTTCTTATATCCTACCTCTCCTCTTATTATAATTACTTTATCTCCTAAAAGTAACTACTATCCTTTCCCTTACTACTCTTATATACTTACTTATATATTCTATTTAATTATGCCTTATTATAGCAAAATATAAGGAATCTAAGGTATCTAAGGATACCTATACTAAAGTAAATAGCAAGACTATTATATACTTTATAAATAAGAGGTGCCTAATAATATACTAAGTTTATGTTTTAATATATAGAATAAAAGGATCTTTCTTTAAGGAAAAGGAAGAAGGCACTATTAGACTTAACCTAGTTAATCTCTATAAATAGTAGCTACTATTATTTTATTTAAGATAGGACTAGTTATAGCTCTTACTAAGATTTAAAATATACTAAGATAGTAATAACTTTAATAAAGTTATACTAATTAGGCCTAGTTAGATACCCTTAACTTAGTAATAATATTCTATAGATATTTATAGGTTCTTAAGAAAGGCCTATAAGACCCTAAATAAGGACTAGCTTAATTAGTTTAAGCTATTTACTATAGGGAGGATTATTATATAAGGACTAGAGGTAATAGTAGCTATACTACCTTAAGTATTTAAACTATATACTATAGAGAATTTTAATATAGATACTTTATAGTAATTAATTAGTTTAAAGGTAAGAAGGCTTTATTTCTCTTACTAGCTAGTTAATATTACTTATAGCTTATAGTATAACCTAGTTAATCTTTACTTATATATAAGCTATTAATATATTATAGTAAGATTTACTTTCTTTATAAACTATTAAACTTACTTTTTATTTAATTAGAAATAAGGGTATCTTTATTACTTTAATACTATAGGAAAAGGCTAAATTAAGTGGTTTATTAACTTTATAGGTAACTAGGGATAAATTATATAACTTTTAAATTACCTATATAATTTTAAAGTAATTATAGTCCTAGCTATAAAGTAAAAGGGAAATTAGGAGTATAGGTATACTTACCTAGGATTTCTTTTTAAATAATTTATTACTAAGTTAGTTATTAAGCACTTAATCTCCTTATAGAGAACTAAAATATACTAAACTAATATAGTATTAAGTTTAAATAACTATATATATTTAGTAGGGATTTATATATTAGGCGCTAATTTAAGCTTTATCTTAGGGACTAGATAATAACTAATAATATCCTAGACCTAAGATATAGCTATATAAAAGCCCTTAAAAGAACTTTATAAGTCCTATATAATATAGTAGTAAATAAGCTTATAATAGGGGATTAGTTACCTAGGGAATTATCTTACTAAAAAGACTTTAACTGTTACGTGGCAGAATGCCTAGAAGCGGAAGGGACCCTTACAGGGCCAGATTTAGCAACCTAGAGTAGGGGATAACTTAATTCTTATAACATACTTTACTCCTAATAGTAACTTTCCTAAAGTAAACTTAGCACGATTTATAACCTATTAAATCCGTTAGCCCCTCTAACGGATTTAACCCCTTACATGCCAAATCAGCACGTAATAAGTGGTAGTAATTAGAGATTCTTTTATTGCGCACCTCCGGTTATCTAAGAATAATAGCCTTATGTCTAAAACTAACTATTTACAACGCTAATTTAACCCCTTTTAAACTTTCTAGTAAATAAGACTAAATTATAACTTATTTACTAATTTAGAGCTTTTAATAGTACTAATCTAGAATTTAAATATTAGAAATAAAAACTTATTAGAATTAATAAATAAGAGGATTTAAATAAGCTTACCTAGTACAAATTTATTAATAGAATAGTAATAAGACATAAATAGCTAGTATACTAGGAACCTCCTATTTATTAGAACACTATAGATTTATAAACTATACGCCTTATATAGAATTAAGTTAAGTCCTATATTATAAAAGCCAAATCTAAGGGATTTCTTTACAAATCTAGTTAATCTAAAGGTAGTAAGGAGTCTAAGAAGAGGTCTAAGAGCACTACTAGTCTAGTTAGTAATACTAATACCACTAAGACTAGGAATAGCATAGAGAAGGGTAAAATTAATAAAGGAAAGGGGATTAAAAACTACCCTAAAAATAATACCACTACTTAATATCTATAACCCCCTAACCACTTATTAAAATCAGACCTAGGAGACCTATAGCTAGGACTATTAGGAAGTACACTAGGTTTAGGGGAACTTTACGCTAAGCTAGCTAAATCTAATATAGCTAGGATCCTTTAGGAAGTAATTAGTTAATAATAGCTTATGCAGCGGGCAATAATAGAAGAAGTAGCAATAGGAATAGAGCGGTTAGTAATAAAACTAATAACTAAAATTAGGAGCTTATAAAGTGTAGGAGCCTTAGTAAGGTTAACACCGTAACCACAAAATATAACTTAGGGAATAGCATATCCACCTATAGACTAGGGGTAGTATAATAGTAATCTATATGCTAACCTAAACCAAATAATGCTAATAGCATAACTAATACCACTATAATATTAGTAGGGATACCTATAACCTTAGTAGTACCCTTACTAAGGTTATCTATAAGGACAATACCCTCTAAACTAGGAATAGTATATAGATCTAAGTATTTAAGGTAAGATAGATTTAGTAATAGATTAGGACTAGAATCCTTAACGCGTAGATATAATAAAGCAATAGGTGGATTTAACGTGGAAAATCACGGATATTAGACACTTTAAGCCTTAATATAAGCCTAAGGAAGCTAGTAATAATCTTATTATATATAATAGGAAGTAGACCATTTTTTATAACATTAAATTATAGATATAGGCGGTTAAAGATTACTTATATTACGCTAGTCCTAGCTAATAAGATATTATTTAGAAGAAAGTCTAGACGCTATTCTAAGGAGATGTAATAGTATAGTATAGGTAATATCTTAATTTAGGAGAAAGGAACGCTATATTTAGCAGAATATTAACTATGTTTGTAGTAGTTAGAAAGGAATTTAGTATTTAAGTCTAGGACATAATAGAATAGCTTAATAAGGCTAAATATATAAGAGAGGATATTATAAAGGAGGTATCTTTTTGTGAATTTATATTAAAAATTTTCTAGTATACTAGAGCAAATAGTAAGATAATAGACTATTAGCTATTATTGCGCTTACATTATAAACTCTACCTAGGATTGCGTTAAATATGTCTAATACTAACAAAAGAGGACATAAGATTAGCATATATTATAATAGTAGATAATAAGAGACGCGACTTATATAACCACCTATATAATAAGGGTTATACTATAAATAGAAAAGGTAAAGGCAAAACTAAGGTCTATTTCTAATAAAAGGAATCTAGTAGTAATTTAGAAGGGGAAGCAAAAGGAGCCTAAGCTAATTAGAATAGGCTATTTAATACGTAATTCCCTCTAGGAAGTTAATAGTATAGATAGGATAATTAAAATACACAAAGATTTTTAGGTGGTTTTTAGCTAAGGTTATACTAGTAAAATCAGCCCTTTAAGGAGTAAAACTAGAAACCTTAGTAAAATAAATCATAGTAAGAAGATAAAGCAAGGAATTGCCCTAGACCTAGTTAAAATAGGCAGGAAAATCTACTAAACTAACTAGATAAATAATAACATTAGGAGACTTTATTATTAGGGTAGGCAAGCTAATTGTAGCAGCTAAGGTAGTTTTAGCGTTAGGAGAAAACACCTATAAAGGAGAAGGAATATACATATATTATAGTATATAAGGATAACTCTAATGTAGAATAGCACAAAACCTATCTTAAAGACTGTAAATACTATATAGTAAAAGAAGGGGAGGTTTTAGAAGATAATAATAAGGAAAGCTAAGGTTAAGATTCGAATTTTATAGAGATATATTTTATTAAAAATAACGGAAAGAAAGTTAAGAAACCTACTATAGAGACAGGTCTAGCTAGACCTAGATAACTAAGCCTAGGATAGGTTATTAAGGCTATAGTAAGACTATAAGAGGTAGAGTATAATAGGAAAAAGGCGAATACTTTCCTTAAAATTCTAATTAAATTTAATAATAAAGGCAAGAGCTACTAAGTCTATCTTAATATAGGAATATTATTAATCTTAGCAGATAAGGTATAGCTATAGTAGTATAGAGTAAACGTAAAGTAGGGAACGTAGGAACTAAAGCTAGTCTTAGGAGTCTAGTCTTCCTTTTTTATTACTAAAACCGCTACTTTTAACTTTTATATCCCTAGGATAGCGTGCGGAACTAAGATAACTAGACATTTTATAGTAATAGCGGATATAATGCTAAATCTAGGGCCTAAATTGCTACTTAGTACGAATTTCCTATATAATTTTAGGGCAAAAATCAATTTTATATAACCTAAGGTAGTATTTAGATTAGTATATAGTATAATAGTGTAGGCAGAAATATTTTAACTAGTAAGCAAAGTTCCTTACTAATAAGTAATTACGGCATAGATAGTAATAATTCCCCTAAAGGTATAGTTATATATGCTAGTTACCTAGAAGGTAGGATAGAAGAATTAGGAAATAAGTGTTTATTACACACTATTATGTTTAATATTTCTCCTAGACGCACTCTTATGCGGATCTAGCTAGGGATAGATAGTTGCTTATAATCTAACTAACAAAACTATTACTATTTCTAAGCACTAGAAGGTTATATATCTAATAGTAGCTAGGGAGGTTACTATAAACTATATAATTAATAACCCGTTTGTATATTATGCCTTTTTTAGTAAAGATATTATAGAAAAGAGTAAAGAGAAGGCTAAAACTAATAAGAAGACTAAAGGAGAGAAAGATAACCTTAATCTAAAGAAAGTTAACATAGGAGTACCCTCTTATAGAATCTTATGTCCTAAGGAAATTCTATTTATAACTAATTAATTTAGGGTATAGGTAGCTAATATTAATAAAGAGGCTGTAAATAAACTTATTAAGTTAATAGATAAATATAACATCTACTGTAATAGGGGTATTATACTAATGCTAGAAGACTAGAAAATAAGAATTAATCTTATAGAGGGATAGTAGTATTAAATAAGGCTAATTAGGCCTTATAAACTTAGAAAATAGAATGCTAATAAACTTAATAAAGTATATAATAAACTCCATACAAAAGGGAAGATATTATATCTAGATAAACTAGTAGTAATTGCGTGCCTAGCGTTTATAGTCTAGCGAGAGACTAGCTAAGAGAGGAAAGGAAGAGTTATAGTTAATATAAGACCACTAAATAATATAGTAATGCTAGATATATACCCTTTACCTAACTAAAGCGATATTATAAATAACACCCACGGTAAGAAAGTGATTTCTCTTTTTAATAGAACTGGTTTTTTCTATTAATTACCTATTTAATAAGACTATTAAGCGCGCATAGTAGTAATATTAAATAGAGGTCTAGAAGCGTTAAATGTGGCACTAATAGGGTTTAAAAACTCTCTAGCTTTTGCCTAAAGATTTATAAATAGACTATTCTAGAAGCACAAACACTTTATTTAGGTATATATTAATAATATTATTATGTTTTTAGATAATTTAGAAGAGCATTTAAGCTATCTTAAAATGGTTCTTAAAATCCTTAAGGAGAATAGATTAATAATTGCCATAAAAAAGTTATTTATTAGCTACCCTGCTATTTAGTTACTAGGATTTATTATTAATAGTAATAGAATTGTAAATACTAATAATTAGCTTAAAGCGTTTTAAAAGATAATATTTCTAAGCAATTTATTAAGTCTTAAGACTTTTATTAGAATAGCTAGATTTCTACGTAATAGAATCCTATGGTTTAATATGCGAATCTAACTATTATAGGCATAAAAAACGGCGTTATTACGCGAATTTTAAGAAAAGGATAAAAAGATTACTAGTATCTTAAAGCTAATATAGAAGAGAAAAACGTAACTAAAGACGTTTTTACTAACTAGAGATAAGGAAAAGGCGTTTAAAGATATTAAGACATTTTTAAGCAAGAAACAAACTTTATAGCACTATAACCTAAAGAAGCCACTATTCTTTAAAATTAACACTTATAAAGAGGGATTTAGTCTATATATTTTCTAGCTATAAGAAGAATAGGATAGTTAAAGTATTCCTAGGAGGGAGATCTAAAATAACTAGATATAGCTAATTCTATTCCTTTCTAGAGCAATATTAAGCGTTAAAAAACAATATAGTTTAATAGAGGCAAAGGTAGCTGCGATTACATAGAGCGTTAGAAAGCTCTAGAAGATAGTATAATCTAATAACGCTATAGTTAATATATTAACTAACTATTCTCTAGCAAAGGGCATTATTAAACATACCTTATTATTAATAATAGACCTTAATAAGGCTAATTTAAAACTAGCTAAAGTTACGAATTATTTATTATAATTTAGCCTAAAGGTAATATATATGCTAGGAGTGTTAAATGTGGTTCTAGACGCGCTCTCTAGATTACTAGTAGAGGTAACCTATAGGGAAGTAGCGTAGAAAAGCTAATATAATAAGTTAGATACTAGTGCATATTTTGGCGAAGAATATACTATAACTATAATTATAGATAATAAACTTAAGGCTAGAATTATTAAGGGGTACTAATCTAATTATAAGTTTAGCTAAATTATTATATTAATAAAAGCCTACTAAGAAAGACAAGTAGTAAAGAACGCTAGAACTAGACTAAAGATCCCTCTATATAGCTAGGATTTACGCAAGGACGGATTATTATATTACTATAGTAGGGATAGATTTTTCTACCTATATATTCTAATAGCAGAGGTTAAATCTATACTATAATTAGTACATAACAAACAGTAACACTTTAGAATTACAAGGATAGTAGCAGAATTATAGTTAGTCTATTTTATATGAATAAGTTAATGTATTTGCGATTATATAGCCTATTATACGGTGTGTTAGGAGAATGTAATTAATTATGCGAAGCCCCTAGGGGAAATGCAGCCCTTATAGTTAAAACTAACGCTATTTTATATAATTTCCCTTAATTTTATAACGGATATGCCAGAGGTCTTATTAGCAAATACTATATAGCAAATAGAAGGGTATATAATATATAACTCACTATGCCCTATAAACTACCTTTTAGTAAGAGAATATTATTAATACCTAGATATACTACGTATCCCGCGGAAATCTAGGTAGAATTACTTCTTTAGGCACTATATATTATAGATTAGGGGTTACTAAGATAGATTATAAGTAATAGAGACCTAAAGTTTATATCTAACATATAGAAAGCTATATTTAAGTAAGTAGGGGTAAAACTCCTTATAAGTACTATGTATTATCCCTAGATAGAT
The DNA here is from genome assembly GCA_021950295.1 of Epichloe scottii. Classification (NCBI taxonomy): domain Eukaryota; kingdom Fungi; phylum Ascomycota; class Sordariomycetes; order Hypocreales; family Clavicipitaceae; genus Epichloe; species Epichloe scottii. Next base: position 2,221,951 of record CP083247.1, on the reverse strand, counting down.
AGAATAGCTAAAAGAAAGAACTAAATAGTAATAATTACGATATAGTATTACATAGTAATGGACCTAGATATAACATAGACATCGCTATTACTAGCATTATAACACTAACTAAATAACACTATAGCAACAAGTACTAGCCAGGCACCTAATAAGCTATTATATGGATTTTAGCCTTTAAGTATTATTAACCTTCTTTTACCTAATAATATAACTAACATAGGGACTAGCGTAAATAATATTATAGTACTATAGAAACTATATTAGCATAAAGCTTAATTAGCGATTATAATAGTAGCTACACTAGCGAAAATTCGGTATAATAACCGCTATAAACCAGTTAATATTAATAAAGGTAATATAGTCTACCTGCGATTATATAAGGGATATAAACTACCTAGTAAGCTAAAGAAAAAATAGTCCTTATAAAAGGCAGGTCCCTATAAGGTACTAGAGAAGGTAAATCTATTAGCTTATTAGTTAGAATTCCCACTAAATTCGTAAGTATATCTAGTAGTATTAGTAGCATAGCTATAGAAGCTAGTATAAGGAAGGGATCTATTTAAGAGGGAAGAACCAGCTTTACCACTAATTTTATTTAATAATCTAGAGGAAATAGATTATTAGGAAATTAAGCGAATCTATAATTATTAGGTTAAAATTTTAAAGCGGAAAAATAAGGTAGCAAGAGTAGAGTTTCTTATTAGATAGAAAGAATATACTGCTAAAGATAACTAATAGGTAGCTAAAAATAAGATATAGATTAATATATCTAAAATAGTAAAGAAATACCTTAGGAAGAACCTAATTAATTAGGCTAAAGAATATACAAAAAGAGACTAGTAACCTATAAAGAAATAATAGTAGTAAAAGGAGAATTTAAATAATAAGTACTAGATCTAATAAGCTAGCAGGGAGGCAGGAGTTTCTAGGGGCCTACTCTTACATATTATTTATTATACTAACTAGGATTATCTTACTATACTTAAACTTTATATTATCACATAATTAAATAATAATTATAGTGTAGTTAGATTTAGCATAAGCGCAGTTAAATTTAACTAAGTTATTATATTTTGCTTTATAGTAATAACTAGTAAGAGTGCTAGCGTAGAATTCAAAGTAGCTAAAGCCTTTATTAGTAGAAATAATAGATCTAGTATTTACAAAGGAAGCAATAAACTTAGCATTAATAATAGAGATTAATAACGTCTATAAGTAATATAGAACTATAAGAACTACAGGAAATATTATATTAAATATAACTATTTTACCCTAGGAGTTAAATACACGCACTATATGCTTAGTGTAAACCTAATTCCTCCTAATTTCCTATATTAAAAGCCTAATCTTATTATATTTAATAATAAGATTAATGTCTAAGAATAAACACTATATAAGCAGATCCTAGTAGTGTATCTATATATTTAAGTTCTAGTATTAATATAATAAAATTAACTTTTAGGGGAACTTATATACGCTAATTTAGGGAGATAATAAGCTAATACTAAAGAAGAGTAAGCTAAATTTAACTAATAAATAGATAATAAGTTATTTAAATTAGGAATAGCTAGCTATTTTAAGGATAAGAAATTCCTTTATTACTATATATAACTAGTAAAGAGGAGTAATTAATAAAGGGAGTATATACTTCCTATCCTTTAAGTAGAAGAACTATGCTATTAGTAGTATCTAGGGGAAATATAAATATTAGTAAAGGAATTTAATAAGTTAGCCTAATAGGCAGGAGATAGTAATAGTAATAACATAGGAGCTACTAGTATTATAAAGGATATAGTTAAATCTAAGGGGCGCTAAGAGGAAACGCTAACTAAGGATTTAGGAAAAGAAGTTAAGAATAGTAGGAGTAATAAAATTATACTAACTAATACTAGAAAAGAAAGACAGGAGCGCAAAGAAGCACTAAGATAATTACTAAAGGATAACCTTACTAGAGCTATAAAAAGAAAATAACTTATAGAGAGCAAAATAACATAAGGAAACAATAAAATTAGCAATATATTAGACAAAGAAGATAATATAATAATAGTTAACCTTACTAATATAGCTACTAAATCCTCTAACTAGGAATCTAGATTTAAGGATAAACCTTTAGAAACTAAAGTTAAAGATAGGATTTTAGAGAGTAAAATTAATAATAAAGTTAATAAGATACTAGTAGAATTCCTTATTAGACTATTATAGGTCCACGCGTAAATCGCGGAGCTTAATTTTAAATTATTATATATTAGATTTAGATAGCCTAGCTCTAGAAAAGATGCTCTAAAGCTAATGCCTAAAATTAGAGTAGTAGCGTAAAAAAGAATAATAGAAGAATTTAATGTAGAGTATAAAGGAAAAGGCATTAAAGGGATTAATTTTAGTACTTTCTAACACACTATAGTAGGCTAAAAAGGTAGCATATAGGATATATAGTATACTATATAGGCATATATATATAAATTTGTATTAAAAGGCGCTATAATAGTATTAAATAGATTAGAGGTGTATCTAAATAATATATATTTTACATTATAGTAAAATGTAATTATATAGATTTTTACTATTTTTAAAGAATAAAAGGTAATATTAAGAATAAGGAAAGTAGTAGTAGAACTAAATAGGAAGCTATTAAATTAAATTACTACTAATCTAATAGAATATAGAGTAATATAATAGGTAAAGAATTAGATAAAGATAGTAGTAGTAGCCTTTTATAATAGTATAATAGTTAAATATAGATAGTAAATAGCTATATATAATAGCACTATATCTTTACTACTATAAGTAGATTTATTAGCTCTCTATTTTATAGATAAATACGGAGTAGTAAACGCTATAATTGCTAGTGTATTAGCTAGTGTTAGCAAGGCGGATTTGCTTTACATTAGCACTAATAAGGAGCTAACCTAGAAATCTACTAGATCCTAAGAGAATAAGAAGAGAGATAGAGAATATAAGCAAAGCAAAATTAATAATATAGTAAACTAAATAGATAAGATAAAAAGGGCTTTTAATAATATAAGAGTAGATATAAGCTTAGCATATAACTTAGCTATAGAGGCATTAGATTAAGTTAAGGAATTAGTAAATTTAATAATAAAGAAGGCAGAAAAAATAAAGGAGAAGTTTATATAAATAGTAGAAATACTAAGAAATCATAAGAAGAAGATTCTAAAGCTTAACCCTAGAGTAATATTAACTAACTTTAGCAAATAACTTATAGAATTTAAGGAGAGTATAGTTAGTAAGAGTAAGCTAGAGAAAAAGCTTATAATACTAGTAGGGATAATAGTGGAAATAGCATAGTAGATAGATGCCTAGAAAATAATAATAAATAAGCTTATATAAGAATAGAAAGAGCTTAGAGGGGAGATAAAAAAGGCAAAAACTATAAAACTAAGTCTAGCTAAATCTAGTATAGTGTAAAGCAAATTACGCGGTAGAATACTAAATCCTAGCAATAAGTAACCCTAAGGTAAAACACTAGGAAGCCTAAGCAAGAAAACTAGGCTAAATAAAAAACTTAGTCTAATAAAACTAAAGGCTACCTAGGCAATTCTGTGATTAACCCTATTAAAAACGCTAGTAATATAAGCATAGCTAAGAATAGTAGGAATATAGAATAAGATAGCGCTACCTCCTAATTAGCCTATAGCTAGACCTACCGTAACGTAGGATAATAGGGATAATAAATTTACTAGATTAATAGATTAAGGACACGGATTTAGATAAAACAAAAAAAAAAATAAATAAAAATAAAAAACAGGAATTAGATTCTATCTAGTAATAAGATAATATAGTTTAGGATTAGACTAGGGATATACTAGAAAGGACAATCAATTAGTAGGATTTAATAACTTACTAAAAGGAGGGGATAAAATTAGTAATTATAGGAGAACAAAATTTAGTAATAAAGTAGGAGATTATAATAAAATCAGCACAACCGTTATTTAACATAACGATTTTGTAAGTACTATTATAAGGCGTGGTTTAGTAAATAGCAATTATAGAGTTAAGTGAACCTATAACACTAAAGCCACTAGTGTAGCGGGGAACGCGCTATATCTATCTCCTTATAAGATTTAACTTAAGCTATATTTCTTTTATTTGCGTTAATAGTTAAGGACCTAAATCTAGCCACTAGCTAGCTATATCCGACTAGGATAGTTGTTTTTAAGGCGCGCCTGGCACTTATTACATAGCAGAATGCCTAGAAGTGGAAGGGACCCTTACAGGGCTAGATTTAGCAACCTAGAGTAGGGGATAACTTAATTCTTATAACATACTTTACTCCTAATAGTAACTTTCCTAAAGTGAACTTAGCACGATTCATGACCTGTTGAATCCGTTGGCCCCTCTGACGGATTCAACCCCTTACGTGCCAAATCAGCACGTAACATTAACCTTTAATATTTAGTGCATAATATAATAATACACTAGATGCCTTGCTTTATTACTTAAATAATTAGTAAAGGATTACTAGTAAGTATAGTAGTTATAGCCTAGAAGCATAAGACTAGTAATAATAATTACCTAATTAAATAGTATACTAAGATAGTGTAAGTTAATAGACTTTATGTTTAGGATTTCTAGTAGCCTATAGCTTATATTTTTATAAATAATCCTAAAGTCTTTAATATTAGTATTTAAGAATTACTATAGGAATAGGAATAGTAAATATAGTAGGAATTTAATACTAAATAATAATAAGAAGCCACTAGTAACTAAGGATTAAATAAAGAGGTAGGATTTTAAGCGTTATAAGAGTCTTTATTAGGATTATCTTTTGCTTCTAGTTATAATAAGATACTATAGTCTTTAATTACTTAGCTTAAAGCACTCTATAAGGCATAATAGAATTAAATATATAGTACCTTAGAATAAAGCACCTAATCTTAGTAAGCTATAACTTATAAATTATTTTAAATAGATATTAAGGACTAGCTAAGGTTAGTATAAATCTATAGAGTTATTAGGTAAAACTAAGTAAGCAGATATTAAGCCTTAATAAATTAAGCAAATAAAGAGATTATATACTAAACTCTTAGAGACACTAGATAAGCTATAACTATTAATTTGCTTCCTTTCCTTAAAGCATAGAATATAGCGTAAAGGAAAACCATGGCTTAATTACTAATATTATTTACCTATACGTTAGTAATACTACTAAGGCTAGTTTCTTAAGGAATATAAGTAAGCATTATTAATGCTTATTAGTAGGAGAGATAATAAGCCTTAGGATTAATTAATTAGTAAGTAAACTATAAGTAAAGGGCTACTTAGTAAGATTCTAAATGCCTAGCGCTTTATATACCCTTGCTAATATTACTTACTAATTATTTATATACGCTAAAGATACTAAAGCTCTCTAGGGAGATAAGGAACTTAGGACTATAATTAGGAGGATTACTTTATTTTTCTTTTCTTTCTTTTCTTATTTTTCTTTTCTTTTCTTTTCCCTTTACTATAGGAAGTCTTTCCTTATAGATAGATTAAATAGTGGCTTCCCTTATATATAAGCTATAGTTTACTAACCTTACTTTATATCCTATTTATTTGTTTTTAGTCTATATATAGTTAGGGTTAACTAGTGCACACCTAGGGAGGTATTATATGGCCTAAATCGCGTGCCTAGAAACATACGTGTTTATAATAATAGTATTAGGGGTTATAGGGATAGTTATTACACTAAGGGATAATAATATTAGTTATATAAGCTAGGGATTAAATAGTCTATAAAGGGATTACTTTTAACTAGGCTTTTAGAGCTTATTACGCATATTAGATATAGAGTTTTTATGCCTAGCTTTGCTATAGCTTATTATTATGTTTTAAGATAAGATAAATTAATAAGATTATTACCACCCACACTAATTTAACTGTTAGGTTACTTCCGATCTGTTAGACTATTTAATCTAGATTATCTCTATCTTATAGAGATAATCTAGCCTTATAATAGGTTACTGCAGTTAAGCTTCTTAACCCCTTTAATATGCGCAGACGTCAAAGCTACTTACGCGTGTGGGCTAGCATTGTGTCTTTTAGGGTGTTGTTTTCCGCTTGACAAAGTGTTAGTATTACTAAGGTGGAATATAAAGCACTAGTGTAATAATATCTATTAAGGTATATAATAGTTAATTATTATTACTAGTGTGTGGCTGGAATTGTACCCCCTCAATCATCGATATCATCGGCATCGCCGGCATCGCCGGATCAATTCAGCCACTATCATCGGCTTCGTCGGAAATTACACATCAGGTCTATCAGGTCCGTCGGGTCAATTCAATCCCCTAGGTCCGTGGCCTAGCTAGATAAAAACCCCTAGAATTCCTCTCTTTTTCATAGAAAACCAACTCTCCCTTTGTTGCCTTTGGCTTGGATTGTTCAAATTGATAAGATGACATGAATCCCGATATGGTGTTTTGCCTAGCATACTAGCTATGGCCCTTTTTACCCCTTTTAACCGATTCGATCTACGCCGAAGATCGCAAATATCGCTGCCTCCCTTGTTGATGTGCGCAGGCATTAACATCGTTACCGTTACTATCGTCAGTTTTGTTGTCTTTGGTTGGGGTTTTTCCTGACATACTAGCTAAGGGGCTACATAGCTAAAGGTTTTAAGGGGGATTACAGGTCACATAACTCGCTTACATATATAGCTAATTATAGCGTAGCCCCGCGCGCAGATGCTTCACTTTCCCTTGTGGTTACCTAACGTTAACCTAGTTGTCACAATAATTATTATATATAGCTTAATAAAAAGCAAATATATAATATATAGCGCGCTTATATCTAAGCTATATAGCATGGTTTAAGGCGTAGATATTACGTACGTAATATCTATAACCCTTAATTAGATTATAGACTAATTAAAGATACTATAAATTTAAATAATTCTTTATACTAACTCCTTCTTATTATATAAATGCCTTATAAAGTTAGGTATAATTAAAGAGAAGTAGCTAATAATTAATATTATAGCCCTTTAATAATTATATAAGAGAAGGGAGATTTATAAAGTTAGGTAAATTAATAGTAGTAATAATCTAGCTAATTTAATAATAAAGGTATTACTAAATTTATCTCTTATAACCTTAATTAATTTAAATAATTTAATAATTTATATTAAGGGATAGGTTAAGAGACCTATAAGATTAAAGGAGAAGAAGGATTAACTAGATTAATTAGAGAGACTAAGGCTAGGTAAGCTAATTAGAGTAATAGATTCCTATTAAGGGATTTACTTATAAATACTTTTCTTTAATTTAATTTTTATTATGTTTTAAGCTTTTTAGCTATAAGGGAAAAAGAGAGATTACTAGTATAGCTTCCTTTAGGTCTTATTTAGTTTAATTATAGCTAAAGGCTAGGATAAGAGTAAGGCTACTAAATAGATACTCGCAATGCGATTAGTTGCATTACGTGTAGCCCCACACTATCCGCATTGCCCTGCCACTATAGGCTTACTTTTCTTACTTTCCCTTTTAGCTAGATTCCTCTCCTTCTCTCTCTTCTAGTTACACATCTATTAATTAATCTATTATCACATCGTTAAATTCAACCTTGTTGCACTAGTGCAATCACCCTTTGGTGAAACCAACAATATTATTAGCTATTTTATTTAATTAGTTATGTAATTTCTAAAATTATACTAAAATTAGGATTTTACTATAACTAGGTATTATATATATTATTAGGATTTCTAAATAATACTATTATTCTTAATACTTTTTCTCACTAATATAACTTTAAGAAAAACCTTCTTATTATTTTTTTACTATTAATATAAATTATTACTTTTACTTTTAATTAAAAAATACCCTAAACTATAGTAATAAAAGAAAATAAACTATTAATAAAACTAAATAAATAATTAAAGATTAATAAGTCTAATAGTTACTTTCTAAATATTATTAGTAATATAGTAACCACTTTTGTATAGCTTTAAATATTCATTTAGTATTAATATTAATATAAGAACACTTTTAGCTTAATAATTCTAAACCTTTAGGAAATTATATATACTAAATCCTTATATCTTTATACTTTAATATATAAAGAAATATAATAATATTCTAATATTTTTAAGATATATATATATAACTTATATACTTTCTAAATTAGGATATATAGCTTAATTAAGCTATAAAAGATAATTTAACTATTTTTAAAGATTTAAATTAAAGCCTTATATAGGTAAATAAAAACCCTATCTTTATAAGTTATTATAGGAATAAGCATACTTTCTAGATATATAGTAAGGTCCTGTTATAGACTAGCCCCTAGGCAACTGCTATTAGGCGTTAATATAATATTAAGAAACTTAAGGAGAGAAGAAAGGAAGAGAGCTAGTCTATCCCCCTTTATACCCCTTATATCCCCTAGCTATCTTATATTAGCCTCCTTCCTAAACCCTTACTAGTTCCTATTAGCTACCTATCCTTTTACACTATAACTAATGCTTAGGCAAAGCCTAAGCCCTTTATATACCTCCTTACTTACCTATCCTAGTAATATCTCCTAAGAGTATAAATTATCCCCTATTCCCTTTAAAACCTTCTTACCCCCTTATCCTATCTATATTATTACCCTTTTACTAATATTAATATCCCTTATATAAGTAATTCTCTCTTTACTCCCCTTAACTTAAATATAGTATACCCCTATATTATATATATCCTAGTATTAGGTTATAGGGTTATCTTTACCTATTATAGTTTATTATTATTACCTTAAATATAATACATATATATATTATATATATCCTAGTAGTAGGTATAGAGTTATCTCTACCTATTATATCTTATTATTATTATTATATAATATATATAATATAGCTTATATATAGCCTTACTAGCCCCTTATATTATTATAATAACCCCTAACCCTACCCTTACTAGTTTATTACCTTACCTTTACTTTTATATTATATATAAAAATATTTTACTTACCTTCCCTTTCTCTCCCTAACTTCCCTTTTCCTAACTTTACCTTTTATATATTATAATCCTATCTTAAATCCTTTTTACTCCTTTATTAAACCTTAATTATATCCTATATAAATACTTATTAATATACTATACCCTTATAATCCTTCTCTCTATAGCCTTACTATACTTACTATACCTTCTACCTATTTTATAAGTAAATATCTTATAAAAGGTAACTTAGATAATAAGTAGTATACTATACTTACCTTAGTTTTTTATCCTTATAGTCCCTATATAAAATAGGCCTTAACTATAGGTATTATAAACTATTACTTACCTAAGAGTAATAAGTCTTACCCTCCTTATTAATATAATTATATTACCTATATCTAGCTAACTAGGTACTTATTTACTAATCCTTACCTTTATTATACCCTAAAAGATCTTAAAGCTAAAATTACTATAGGCTAGTATATTATAAAACCTAGTATTACTAAGTTAGTAACTATAAAGTAAAAATTACCTATTTTATCCTAGAAATACTAGTCCCTTATTACTTACTAAAACACTCTCCTTAATTAGGCCTAGTTTAATCTAGTACTTATTTATTTAGCCCTTAGGCTATCCCCCTTAACTAATACTTTTACCTTAAATATAACTAGACTTAATATTATTCCCTTTATTAGTAGTAGTCCCTTAGCTAGTTATAGAATAAATAACTTACTATACTAAGTTACTAGCGCCTTATTTTAGTAAAACTAGTAGCTTATAAATAGTATAGTTACTATATAATAGGATTTCTATAAGCATTTTACTACTATAATTAGTATACTTTTCCCTAGTTATTACTATATTAGTCCTAAGACTAATTCTTAATATATTAAGCTATATAATAAATTACTTTCTTATTACTATTAGTATTAATCCTAGCGCTCTTTTAGTATCCCTCTTACTAATTTATATTAAATATAGCTTACCCTTTCTAATAAGACTAGTTACCCTTATACTAAGTCTAAATATCTTCCTATTACCTCTAGTAGTTATATAGGAACTAAGCCCTTACTTATATACTTCTATCTTTTACTCTCTAAGTAATATACCTCTTTTATTATTTAGTATTAGGGATAGAGCTATAATAATTACTATATAGATATTTATTGCCTCTAAGCTAGATATAGTTTATTCTCTTTTTAATATATTACCCCTATTAATAGGAGTAAAATAGAGTTTAATAGTGCCTTTAGTAAGATTAATAAGGATTTAGTAGCTAAAATAGCTATAGTAAGAGTATATCTTAGTTATACTAAATAATTTATTATAGGTAGTAGTATAAGTATATCCCTAGTCCTATATATAGTCTTTCTTAGTAAAAGACTTTTACTTAATTAACTTAGTTTATTATTATATTATATATCCCTTTATTTCTATTTAAAGTTATCTAGTGTCTATATATTTACTATATTCTCTAGTAGTTTCTATATTAGTTATAAGTAACCTACCTATTTAACTAGTATATTATATTTATTACCTTTACCTAGTGTATTCTAGGCTATAAGGATTTGCTTTATATAGTATTTCTTAATAAGTTTATTATTATTCTCTAATAATATCTATTCTAGATTTAGTCTAAAGTCTTAGAGCTTTTAACTTAAAAGGGGGTTTATTATTACTTACTTTATAAGATCTATATAGAAAACTAAGTAAATACCTCTTAGTATATCTAATTAAACTATAAGTAGTATTAGGACTTCTATAATAGTATATTTTATAGTAACTTAATTAAGCTTCTATAAAGGGTAATTAGTTTTAATATTTCTAAGTAAAAGCTATACTTTATCCCTAACCTAAAAATATTTTACTAGGTAATATAATACTAATATTATATCCTATTAATATTATTATATATATACTATTATAGCCTAAGCTAAATAAGTCCTCTCTTAGAGGTATTCTAGGAACTAAACTACTCTTTCCTTAGAGGTTATAGTAAATAGTACTAGGTCTAGCTATAACTAAATAGGTTCTAAATTATAGCTATATAGTAATCTATTAGGACTTACCCCTATAACTAAGGATATCCTATTATTAATTATAAGCTAATAAGTAGCTAAGTGTTTAGGCTAATTATACTATAAGAAGGAGATAGATATATATAGTATTACTTATACCTCCTAGTTTACCTATTTTATACTACTATCTATCTATAGGTAATATAATATAAAAAGGAGTTAGTTAATCCTAACTCTTAAGTATAATATTATCTAGAAGTTTCCTAACTAATCTAACCCTTAGTCTATAATAATTAACTAAGGAAAACCTTAAAATCTCTATTATACTATCTTAAACTATTTTACACACTCCTTAGCTATAATAAAGGTTATTACCTCTAATTAAATAAACTTAAAGAGCCTATTAGTAATAACTATAAGGAACTAGGGCTATTCTAGGGATAATACTAGTAAGTTTATTATAAAGTTAATAGAGATTTATAACTAGAACTAGTTAGGGATTAGTAATAGTTTTAATAAGCCTTAATATTATTAATAACTTTTATAATTACTAAAGTAGTAGTAGTTATAGATAAACCTTATAATATCCTATAATATCCTATCCTAATAAAACTACTACTATAAGATCTAAAATATTATATTATATCCTAGGTGCCTTACTACTAGTAAATTATAATATTATTAGATAAGCGTTATTATAAGAGGTTCCTAGGCTAGGACTTAGGTCTAGCCCTAAAACTAAAGTGCCTTATAGGCACTTAGTAAGTAATCTATAACCTATTCCCTTATTATTACTTCTAGTAAAAACTTCCTTACCTCTTCTTAAATTACCTAAAGCTAGATATAGTATATTAGGTCTAATTAAACTACCTAGTCCTATAAAGTCTATAAGTGCCTTATAGTAAAGAGAGCTTCCTTAGTTAGTAGTAGTACTATATATAATAATAGTAAACTCTAGCTATAACCTATCCCTAACTTTAATAGTAACTATAAGAGTCCTAAAATAATAATAGGCTATAGTATTTATCCTATTCTTATACTAGGTCCTAACCTATCCTAGTCCCTTTATAAAAGAGTATCTAGGTAGTAAGCCTATATACTAGGCTTATATTAAAGGTAAAAGTTAAATAAAGTAAGTGTATTTACCTACTAGGCTTACTATTTTAATATTAGCTAAGGTATTATAAAGTATTCTAAATTCTTATAATCTATATAGATTATAAATAGGTAAGACACTCCCTATAGTTTTACTAACTATACCTTAAGATAAGAGATAATAGCTAGAAGCTCCTTATTATAAATAGTATAATTCCTTTATAAGGCTATAAGGCTTATAAAATAGTATATAATAGGGTATAGGATATAATCCTAACCCTTCTATAAGAGGTACCCTCCTAGGGCTATCCCTAAATAATTTGCTTTAATTACTATTAGCTAGTCTAAGTCTTACTATACTAGGACTAGATATTTAATAAAAGCCTTTTTAAGCCTTTTAAAGGCAGTGTTTTCCTTAGCTCCCTATTAAAATAGGATATCCTTCTTAGTAAGGCATATAAGTAAAGTAGCTAGCTCTAAAAAATCCTAGATAAAATTATAGTAAAAATTTATAAACCTAAGGAAACTATAAACCCCCTATAACTTTATAGGGGCTACCTATTTCCTAATAGCTATAACCTTTATAGGATTAGGGTAAATAAAGTAACCTACTATAATAATATAGCCTAGGTACTAAACCTCCTTTATAGTAAATATAAACTTATTAAGATCTAGGTAAAGGCCCGCTACCCTTAATTAGCCTAATATTAGCTAAACCTTAGCTATATAGTCTTTCTTTAATCCCCCTAAATAGACTAAGATATTATCTAAATATACTATAATAAAATCCCCTAATATATCCCCTAAGGACTTATTAATATAATATTAAAAGGTAGCTAGTGCTCCTATTAGGCTAAATAGGTAGACTAGCTATTTAAATAGCCTAAACCTAGTTTAAAATGCTATTAAGTGCTCCTTACCTTTAGCTATCTATAGTTTATAGAATACTATATAGATATTAACCTTTATAAACTATTATACTTAGGAGAGTAAGTATAGTATTTCCTTAATTAATAGGAGAGGGTAATAATCCTAGGCTATTATCTTATTAAGTGTGTAATAGTCTATATAAAAACGCTAACTATCTCTAGCCTTCTTAACTAGAAGAATAGGGGCTATTACTAATAAGAAGCTTGCTTAAATCTATCCCTTATCTATTAAGTCTATAATCTAGTGTCTAATCTCTAAGAGTTAGTCCCTTAGTATATTATATAATAAACCCTATAGAAGTGCTAGTTTAGACCTATTTAGGTTCTTATATATATATATATAGTAATTAAGAGACCCCCTATAAGGAGGTAAGCTATTTGCTTTTACTTTATTAAATAAGTCCTTAAAGTCTACTAGTTTATCTAGTAATATTAAAGTATTAGGGTAAGTAGGTTTTAACTTTAGGGTAGTAACCTATAGTATTATAGTAATTTCCTTTAGACTTATAGTAATAAACCTTATAGTTATATCCTTCTTATATTAGGCTTATTAGGCTTTCACTATATATAAGGACCTAATAATTCCCTAAACTAGTTTGCTTATACTATATTTTATAGCCTTAGAAACGCATAGACCCTTAGCTACCCTAATTACTAACTATTACTTAGCTATATAAATAATAATATCTTGCTATTTTAACTATAGCATCCTAAAGATTATATCTTAAGTAAGACCTAATATAATATATAGATATACTAATAATTCCTACCTATTAATATTAATCCTTATATATACTATATATATAATTAAAGACATATCTTCCTAGGTATAAACCCCCTTTTTCTTATTTTTACTACTATATAAACCTATCTTTGCTTTAGTAATTATATAAGCTCTAGGCCTAGTTATTATATTACTAATTTGCTAATAGTACTATAGTAATTATACTTACTATTAATTTAGATATTAAGGTATAAATATATATTAAAGAGTATAGGAACTAAAAATAGTGGTTAATTTATATAGTATTTTATATTTTCCTCTATATCTATACACTAGCTATACTTATCCTTATTTATAGATAATAACTAGCCTTTATGCCCCTATATAAGACTTTACTTAGGGGCTACTTATTTTCCTAGGGTTAAGTATTAACCTCCTTATTAGCGCTCTTCTTATTTACCTTATATATATTAATAGTAACCTTTAGATAAGATTAGTAAGTAGGAAGGAGGGTATACTCTTAGATCTAGTGTTTTATTAAGCTATAATATAAGTAGTATTCCTCCTTATAGTATCTTATTATTTTATCTATTATAACCTATTAAGCCCTTAGCCTCTTATTATTAGTCTTTTAGGGCTTCTCTTTTCTCTTTATATTAGCTTATTTACTAAAGTAAGTTAATATAGCCTAGACTCTAGTTATTAGTGTGTTACTATCTTAGTTAGTTTATTAGGGTATAGGTTATACTAGCTAGGGTTTATATTAGGTTTAATACTTATTCTCTAAGGCTAGGGCCTTAATATTAACTATAATACTATAGTATTATAAGACTATAAAAGAGTAATCTATATAACTAATTCCTTTACTAATACTAACCTCTCTTAGCTACTTATTAAGAGTATATTATAACTTTACTAGCTTAATATTACTTACTTACTACCCTTCCCTTACTATAGAGAGTTTTTATTTAAAGTAAATAAAGAATATAGTAAATAACTCCTTAAACCCTTACTTAATCTAGTTAAGTTCTATAAAGGCTATCTTCTATTTATAAGGGTTAGAGAATATGCTTTCTAGGTAGCTAAGGAAGCTAATAGGGAAGTAATTATATAAGTAACCTATCTTAAAGTATATAGCTATATAGGACTAAACCTTTAGTGCTAAGTTTTAGGAAATAAATATCTATTAGTCCTTATTATCTTTAATAAAGTCCTTATTTACTTCTAACTTATATTATATAAGGAACCTCTATATAGTAAATATAGTCTTATTACTATTATATAAATTACCTATAGGGATTAGTTTTTAATATAGTTATTATATAGTAAGTAATATAGTAAGGGTAATATATTATATAGGAGGGTATAGGTCTAATGCTAGGGGTTAAATAGGGGTATTTATTAAGGGGGCTAACTAGAATAGTAATAGTAGGTTTATATAAACTTAGTATTATAGAGTCTTAATCTCTCTTACTTACTACTTAATTATAAGTTAAAGTGTATTAATTTATATATTATAAGCTAATAGTAGTAATATAGTATTTATTAATAGGGTTCTTATCCCTAGGTTTCCTTTAACCTATAGTTATAGTATATCTATTATATTATCTTCTTCTATTATATTAATTTATTTATTTATTTATAGTAATGCTATTGTTTTTAGTAGCCCTTTATTAAGGCTAAAGGAAGTTTCTTAAATATTATAGACTAGCCCCTAGGTAACTACTATTAGGTATTAATATAATATTAAGAAACTTAAGGAGGGAAGAAAGGAAGAGAGCTAGTCTATCCCCCTTTATGCCCCTTATATCCCCTAGCTATCTTATATTAGCCTCCTTCCTAAACCCTTGCTAGTTCCTATTAGCCACCTGTCCTTCCGCGCTATGACTAATGCTTAGGCAAAGCCCAAGCCCTTTATAGGTCCTAGTAATTCTAAAGAATTTTTACTAGAGTTACTATTACTACTACTTTAGAATTCCTAGGACTTACTATAGTTAAGGAAGTTAAATTAATAACATATTAAAATTCTAATTATATAAATAGTATAATTAAAATTAATAAGAGTAAAGAGTTTAAAACCTTTAATAATATATAATTATAAAATAAGGGATTCCCTTTTTTTAACTAAATTACTAATAAATCTATATAATTTAAAAGTTAAATATTTATAATATATTAGAACCCACTTTATAATATAAGATTACTACTATTATAGTTATTAATTTAAAAACCCCTTATTATATAAATCATAAGTCAAATATTAATAATATATTAGGGCTCACTTTTAAATATAAGATTACTACTATTATAGTTTTTTATTTTAAAACCTCCTTACTAAATAAGTCCTAAGTTAAATATCTATAATATATTAGGGCCCACTTTTAATTATAAGATTACTACTATTATAGTTATTTATTATAAAACACCCTTACTAAATAAGTCCTAAGTTAAATATCTATAATATATCAGGGCCTACTTTTAATTATAAGATTACTACTATTATTGTTATAAACTAGCCTTAGGGCAACTGCACGTAAGCGTTTAAAGTGCAAATCTTATTCTTATAGAAGAAAAAGAGAACTAAACAAAGGGGTTATAATAAATCCCCCTTATAGCAAGTCCTATATAGTCTATATATAAACTGCCCCTTTTCTAGACCTAGTCTTACTCTAGACTTAACCTAAGCTTATAGCTTAAGTCTATAACATACCCCCTTACCAGAGTATTGTTTGTAGTTAGTGTAGTGTGTTTTGTAGTTTTTGTATTTAATTTTATAGTAAGCTTATTATTAAAGATATTATCCTATAAATTACGAAATCTTATAGAGATTAATCCGAAGAAAAATGCTATATATTTAAGTGGGTCTAAAAGTGAGCCATTTAGTTATAAATTGGAAACACTACATTTGTAGTGTTTTTGTAGTCCTAAAATGTAGTGAAATGTAGTTTTTCTAATTTATAGCTGAATGACCCACTTTTAGACCTATTTAAGTATATAACTACATTATAGTTTTTTTAGGTATTTATCTAAAAATCAAAGTTTTATATCTATATATATTTTCTAAGATTAGATATATATTATTTGTTAAGAAAAAAACACTACAAAATGAAAGTAGTGCAATACTTTGGCTACTAGGTCTTAGCGCATAAGTTATCTAGGGATTCGCCTCGCTTAGAGAGGCAGCCCTCTCACGATGTCCCTCATGCCTTCGTGCTCCTAACAGTATTGCCTACATAACGTTCCTAAAATCAATTTTATTAATAAATTAGCTATTATAAAAGCTACCTAAAATTGGAATTTAATAGCAATATATACTATAACCTTTTACTACGTTACAATAACCTAACTTAACGTGGTAGCCCTATTAGTCCCTAACCGTAGAGCTTGCACCTGTATAGCTATTGCTAGCTAGCAACTAGCTCCCTACACTTCAATACGTAAGATATCTCTTCTTTATAATCCTAGCTTATCTGTGGTTTTGTAACCACTAATTAGTGTTGGTTTTACTAAGGGATTATACACTAGTGTAATAAGAGGTTAAATTTAATAATAGTTATAATTAATTAATCATATTTAGAAGAGAGAGAAGGAGAGGAATCTAGCTAGAAGGGAAAGTGGGAAAAAGTGGTATCGTAGTGTAGGGGCAGTGCGGGGCAGTGCATCCATTTGGTGGCCCCACATTTGGCCACGATTGAACCAAACAAGACCCGAAGGTCCGGAGGAAGCAACAAATAGGGATAGCTATATATAAAGAAGTCGTTATTATTTTTATTATTGCCTACCGCAGGCGAAAGCTTGCCGTAGGCAGCCCCTAACAGGGCCCCTAGAGGGATAATTATATATGAATTTATATCATAAGATTAACTAAAAAAGACCTCTTACGCACTTTACACTACATGTTTATGTGTTAAAGAAGATAGAAGTGAATAATATACGGAAGACTATAGCTACATCTATGCCTAAACCCAAAAATCGATATGTTAACCCTACGAGGCGTGTACGCGTTAGACCCGATATGGTCATAGATGTAATCAAGCGATATAATAATAGACTATATAGTCATCCGCTAAAGAGCTAGCGCATGTACATATCTAAAATAGTTAATTACTAAATAGCCTAATTAATAAAAACAAATCCTACTATAGTTAATTCTTCTCTTCTTCTTTTCTTTAGCAACCCTTAAGCATATATATATGCCTATATAAACCTATATAATTTCCTACTCTTCTTTTTCGCTATATTTTACTGTTTTTTTAGTATAAGAATATTAAATATTTATATTTAAACATTTTTATGCTTAAAAAACATATAGAGTAGAGCTACATAGCTTTATATAGGTTTATGTCTATTTACTAATGTTTTTAAGTTAGCGCCTATATAACCCTCTACTCCCCTATTACACCCCTATATAAACATTTACGCAATATCTATAAACAAAATCACATTTAAAATCACGCTTCTAATAAAATTTAATAATATTAATCTTCCTATAAATATAATAACTCTTAAATATAATACTATAGATAAGGGTAGGACTATATGGTTTTTTTTAATTATAAGAGAGTATATAATAGGAAAAGCTACTATACTATTCCTTAAAATACCTCCTACTATATATTATAGCTATTTATAGACTATTATAAATACTTATAGGTTATAGTTAAAATATTTACTTAAGTTCTAAAAAGTTTTTAAGTAAGGTAAGATAGTTACTTTAAAGCTTAAATATAAACATATATAATTAGCTAATGCTCTTATTAAATACTTATATAGGACTATATATACTAGTTAAGATAAGTGTATAAGCTATAGTAAGGGTAATAGTATTTTTATAAATTATATATCCTATAATAGCATTTCCCCTAGCTATGCAAACTATTATAGCGCTAGGCACGTATTAAAGTGCTCTCTTATTACTCCTAGCCCTAGTAAGTACTTATATAGAGCTTTATAGATTTATGCTAATTATTATAGCTCTAATCCTAACAAAAAAACGCGAGTTATTAGATAATAACCTATTTACTAATAAAAGCAGTAGTTAATTAAAACATATAAAACGTAAAGCTAGAGACAATATAGGTGCAAGCTTAGGCAAGAATATACTAGACTATGTAACTACTTTTAAGCCTACTTAGCTCTAATAAATAGCAGACCTACTTAGATAGCTTGCTAATTATATTAATATAGTTTAGAACTAATCTATACATAGCTATACGCGGGTTCTTAGGAGGGTAACTTTAGCTTAAGCTTTAGGAAATGTTTTTTTTACATTAAAGCCTATATAAAGGCATAAATATGCTTATAAATCTTTATATAGAAATAATATTCTAGTTACATATGCTTATTTAAATATACCTATAAATGCTTATAAATGTCTATAAAGGTGTTTTATTACGTGTAATTATAATATAACTAACTATATAAATAATAAGGGGTATATACATATATTTATTTGCTTCTATAGAATATTATAAGTAATTTCTCTTCTTTCTATACACTATAATAAAAATGCCGTAACTAAAAGCAGACCTTAAGCCTCTATATAATAAGATATATACTTTACACGCATCTAGAAGCAAAGTTATAATAATTATATAAGAATTAAAATTATAACATAATATAAATATTAGCACCTAAACACTATACAAATCCTTATAAGCATAGGGATTAATACGCTAGAAAAGAAGCATTATTACTAAAGAATTACATACCTATATTTATTATTTATTTTTTTATAAGTGCTTAAAAGATAAGTATATTCTTTTATAGCTTTAAAACAAGGGATTTATAATTAATTTATAATAGCTTATTAAGCTACAAAAGGAAGCAGGGATTTATTACTAGCAAAGCCTAGAAATAATTAACCTAGTAATTTCTTACGCCTATACTTTTTTTAATAGCTATCTTTAAGTATTATTAATCTTAAAAGGCTATAGTTAAAATTATCTATATATATATATAAAATAGCAGTATTATATTATCTTATAAGATACGCTATACTCCTTATATTATAAGATTATGCCTAATAATGTTCTTAAGCGCTAGGGTAAATCTCGGATTTCTTAACGAGATTTCACTATTTTAGGGCCTAACTAGCTATAGTTAATTAACGCGTATAATAAGCTTAAACACTAGGGTTTTAAGATCTATATAGGTATTAACACTTACTTACAATACATTACATAGTTTTACTATAGAATATCCGCTAATATAAGCTAAAGCACTACTATTTAGTATATTAATATGCTTTAATAATATGGTTATATGCCCTATATCCTTTAATCTAATTATAGCAAAGAGACATTACTACTCTATAGCTTACACTACTTTTTATCTAGGACCTATATAAAGATATATAATAATAAATAAGTGCCTATTAGCTTCTTAGACTATTAGTTCTTTAGTAAAAGTGTTTATAATACCTAAATTAAGAGCTAGTGGCTTTAATTAAGTAAAGGATAAGCTATTTTTTAGCGGGTTAGCGTTATAATAGCCTATTTGCTTCTATTTTATTCTCTTACTAATATATTCTAGAAATACTTTTAGTAGCTATTAGATAATAGCTATTTTAATTATAGTTTAAAGGCTAATTATATTATAATCCTTTTTATCTATATAGATATTATCTAATAAGAGCTTATTAAGTTTATACACATATAAAACTCACATTACATCTGTTATTAAGCAAATTAACCCTATATAAAGAGCGGTTAGCCTATAGTACTATATTATAACCTTAATAATATAGCCACTACTAACTATATAAAAGAGATACCTATAGATCGCTTTTAGACTTGCTTTAACTTACTTAAACGCAATATTAAGGATATTAATAAGTTTCTACTAGACACTATAATACAAGTATATTAATATCTAATTTAGGAATTAATTAGTAGCCTACTAAAATATCTAAAAACCCTAATTATCCTTAGCTAGATAAGTACTAGTTATTATAGTTAAAGTTATTTAAGTATAAGCTTAAAAAAACATAACTAAAGCTTAGTTTACTTAATCCCACTCTTAATAGGTAAGATAAGCTTATTTAAATACTATAGGACTAAGGAATAAAAATTAATAAACTATAAAAGAAGCTAGATAAGGAGCTAGAGAAGTAAAAGTATTATATAACTATAATCTATTCTATATTACTCTATAATTACATCTTCCTATGCATAACTATACGTAATAATAGGATATATAGCTAATGTTTTAGTAGCCTATACCTTCCTATATGCTTATTTAGCTATAGTGGTTTGAGTTATATCTTCTTATATAGACTATTCTTTAAGTATATCTTTAATAAGCACACTAGGACTTACTATATTATCCTTAATATTAGAGAAATTAGGGAAATTATCTTTAATGTTTCCTATATAAGCTACTATATATATTAATAAATTTATACTAGCCTCCTTCTTTAATAGACACTCCCTTTTAATAGGCTAAGGGGATAAAGGGTTAGTTATCTACCTTTTTCTTTTTATTATAGCTAGTTTTGCTTTTACTTTCTTCTCCTCCTTAATTATATATGCTTTAATATTTATATGTTTCTTTAGCTTCTCTTCTTTAATACTAAATAGGTTATTATCTTCCTTCTTCTCTTTTACCTAGAAGAATATAAGCATATACTTATATAAAGGGTTAATCTTTATACTATATACCTTAAGCAAATCTAATATAGACTTTATTTAGAGTATACTAAAAGGGTAAAAAGAAATTAAATTTAGTGCTTTATATATATAACTAGCAATAACTTACTATTTAACACTATAGAATAATTCCTAGTCTCTAGCCTATTTAGCTAGGTATTATAGTATAGTAAGATAATCTTTATACTATAGTGCTAGATAATGCTTAAAAAGTATTATAACTTTAAATACTATCTTTAGAAATAAAGGATTATATTATATAATAGAGAAACTAAGTTTATTACTTATTTATATAGTAGTATAGTAAAAGAAAATTATAAGTTTATATAGCTATATAATAGGCCTTCTTTAGTTTTTAATTACACTAGCTAATTAATAGCTATTTCCTTCTATAATAGCTTATTAAAGTAATTACCTATATATACTAGTATTTAAAGATAGAGAAATAAGCACTTATATTAGTTTTCTTTTAACCTTTATTATTTAAGGACTATTACTAGTTAAATTAATTATCTCTAAGTTATTATTTATAGTTATAGGTATTAATAATTATATTTTAACTAGATTAGCTATGTTTAGATTTATAAGATAAGTTCTATAAAATAAATAAAGGGTCTAGTCTAGATTAAGATAGTATAAGACACTATAGGAAAATCCCCTTAGTTTATATATATTAGAATCTATTATATAGGCTATGTAATAATACTATATAATAAGAAATAAAGTAATCTAAGTTTTTTCTATAAAACGCTAAGAAAAGTTGATTTTTATACATATAAACTCCACTCTATTACTTTACTAATGCCCCCTATTATAGGCCTACTACTATAATATATTACTAATTATATTCTATTATAAAGGTATAATAGTCTATAAAATCTTATTACTTAGTAGTTAATTTTTAGATAAGGTAGTATACTACTATTTAGCTTTATCTATAGGATATTAGTATAAATTAAGATTAGAGATAGTGTATATACTATTATAAGTATAGTTAAAACCCTATAAGGCATATGCGTAATTTATATATAATCCTAACGCAATTAAATCTAGCTTAATATATCCTTTAAAGACTCCTTTTCCTTATAAATATTTATTATAAGGCTAATTACATTTATAGCTAAAGATATAAATTAGTATTATATTAGAATTTTAGGATTATAATATATTTAATTAGGGAGTTTATAATCTCCCTTATTATAACTAGTTATTTAGTTATAGGAGCCGCTAGGGTTTATATAAGTGCTCTATATCTTAAAGTTATACTATTTAAAAGAGAGATATCTTTATAAGCGCCTAAGTAGTTAATTCTAGATTACTTTAGGGTTATTTAGATACTATAAGGACTATTAGAAGCTTTATACTATTAATTAATATTATAGTAATATATAGGAGGAAAAAAGTTACTTTAATAAAAAAATTAGATATTATACAAATATATACATTTAATAAACAAAATATACAGATACGCTAGGGTGGCTCTAGTTACGAAAATTTTTGGATTTTGGGTTTAGGCACAGATGTAGCTATAGTCTTCCGTATAATAGTTAGCCTAGGCGAATACCGAAGCTTTCCCTGCGCCTATGATGCCAATGAATTCGGGCAGCCATAAGGATCTTGTATGTACATCATTCCATGTCTCTCCTAATTCATGCCATTTCCGCCATCGCTGCCTACTCCGTACGCTACGCCTCTTTCCCTCTTTGCTCCTTTGCCGCGCCCGCGATTCCGGGCGCCTTAGTCCGCTGCAGAACAAGCATCGCAGGTGCGGTATTTTACGGAGCACGGAGTACATGAGGGGGCCGAGGACATGAACAAGCCCAGGCCAGCCGCGCCAAAAAAAAAAAAAAAAACATATGACTTTGTCTTGTTGGCGTGCGTTGCAGGACAGGACAGCATGCGGATCAATTAGAACAACAAAAAAAGAAGAAAAAGGAAAAAAAATAGCCACGCAGCATCACGCGATTGTTTTCGTTTCCCCCGTCTGTGCCGATACAACCACGAAGGTCCCTCCCGTCCGTGAAGCTCGGGCGGATCAGTGACACACTTGGTGCGTTGCGATTTGACCTTGCTTCTGCCTCGTGCTGACCATTTTTAAACGCCCGTGGCACCCGCCGACCGGATTGTTTTCGGTCTTGGTGGCCATGTACATTGGAGTAACGCCGTGCAATCACCCTGACCACATTTCGACGACCCCAATGACACAATGTCCCGTCCCCGCCGCTCCATGTTTCTTATCTACTGCGTGACGCGGTCATGGTGCGTAGAAAAGTGACTTGTCGCATCGAAAGGGGGGACTTGTCGTGAAGACCAATGCATGATAATCAATCACTCGAGGTATCCCGCAGCTCAACAGTGAGACACGGCTTTCCCAGCACAGCATTATGCACACGCCTCGCTTGGATCACGCGAGGTTGCTGATGAACTCGCAGTCCCCGCAGTCTCACGTTATCTGGAGACGATGAGGGTTGTTGTTGTTGGACTAGACGTTGATGCTTATTTATGCGTAGGTTATCAGATAGGACGGGATGTGAATGGTTTGCCAAGCCCTGGCTGGTGTGTGGCTGTTCCTGCAACGCTGGGAAATCTTCGCCGGGGGCCCTTGGATGCTCTGGGGATTCGGGGTCCGATGAAACATTCCGCAGGGACCGGTTCACCGGTTCTAGCACCTGGGGGCCATCCATTTATTTGCCTTCTTCAAGGCTCTTCCGGATCTACATATATGCTGCCTGACTCGGCTTGCCTCACAAATCTACCGCAGGATATTGCCTACTTTCAATCTCCTTGATCATCTGCCTCGTGCGTGGGTTGTCCTCGAAACTTGCATGGATCAGATCCACTACTTCCTGCACTGTGAAGTAGTAGCTCAGCTTTTGCTCGCACCATAATTCCTTGATCCCGTTGAGATCGCTTTGCAATACCTCGCCCAGATACTTCAGCCGAGGCCAGTTGGGGGCGTACTGCTCCGTGGTTGGCACCTCATTGCCGATGGGCTCTGTCCCGCCGAGCTTGCTTGGAAGGAACAGATCATCTAGTCTTGTTGTCGTGGCGATCAGATGCGCAATACTGTAAGCTTCGTCTTGTCCTATCGATGACAGTTCCAGCACATCTATGATGATTCTATTGGCGAGAGCGTCAACCAGTGAGCCGATGGCCTGAGACCAAACTGATCTGGGTAGAATGCATTCCCACGCAGTCGCCATGGAACGAATGCGCGCCGTCCCAGCTTCGATGGCGCCCGTCGGATCATCCTGTTGCACAACACTCTGCGAGCTGCCCAGGAGGTCCTGAAGAACCGTGCGCTGCATCGTCATCTCGTTTCCATAGCTTCGATTGGCAAAATTTTGAAGAGTCTTGATGTCGTTGTCTAATCGCAACATGGCCTTTGCCCGCGGAGTGAGATCCTCACGTTCTTTCCAAGCTTTCGAAAATGTGGTCAGCTGTTCTGCCATGTACATTGCATCATTATACAAAAACCTGCAACATCTCGATTAGTGAAAGGCTCCGGCTCCCTACACCATTTTCGATAATGATAAAAAGCAGTCAGTACTTACATGTTGCCACCAACGGTCAAGGAGTAGTAGTGGGGTGAGATGGCTCTGAAAAGCGCCAATACCAAGGTTGGCAAGCTGAAAAGACCTGGCGCAGTAGATGCAATAATCTGATACTTGTCTCCCTCCTTTGTCAAAGTAGCGCCATCTTCCAATATTGAAGTGATCATACCAAGAACCGGCTCAGGCATAGACGAGATGTAGTACTTTTCTTTGAAAACAAGCTCT
The DNA here is from genome assembly GCA_021950295.1 of Epichloe scottii. Lineage (NCBI taxonomy): Eukaryota > Fungi > Ascomycota > Sordariomycetes > Hypocreales > Clavicipitaceae > Epichloe > Epichloe scottii. Next base: position 2,196,836 of record CP083247.1, on the reverse strand, counting down.
TTCTTTTCATCGAGACCTGCTCCTCGCTTCTGTTTCTTGGGAGAAGAGGGTTTCGCTTGCGCCGACTCGACCGTCGTGTCCTCGTCACCCCAACCCCATGCATCAGCACCCGCATCCTCATCCCCTCCACCCTCCACATGTGTATCCGTCTTCTCAGGCACGTCTGTTTCTTCTGTGGGGTGATCGGCGTTCTCATCTTCGGCACCCCAGCCCCACGCGTCAGTGCCGTCATCTTCACTGACTGTCGACGTCGTCCTGGTATCTGTGGCACGCTGTGTCTCATTTGGCTCATTATCATCATTCTCATCGTCGTCCCACGCATCATCCCACGCAGCTCCCCAGTCATTAGTATCGGCCGAGGCACCAGCACCGGTGGTGGCAAGCTCGTTGCCCTCGGAAAAAGTGACCATGTGCTTTTCAACCCTTTCAACGTGTCTAGGAGCACCTATTCCTTGGCTAATTTTTGTCCGAATAGTGTCGAGAGCAGTTTCCCGACATCGTCCCAGCCACGTCATATGCGCTTTGCTAACCCACTCTCTGAGGTCCTCAAAACCACTGTAGCCACTTCTTTCGAGTGCAGAACAGAAGGCCTGTGCGCTCTGCATGATGCTTTGAAATCGAGGTATATCATTCAGTGATGATGGAACGGCTGGGTTAAGCCACTGCTGGATCAATCTTGGTATCAGATCTACCATCATGAAGCCCTGTAGCCGGCTTAGCAATTCTTCTGGCAACTTCTGCGATATAAATGCCAGAATAACTGGAAGATCAGAGAGAAGAGACTCCACAGAGGAATCAGTTTGCCCTGACAATGCTAGCTCATCTCCATTGGCGATGACGCTTGTAATGGCTGGTCTGGTTTTGTCCATCCTTGGCGAGACTATCGCCCCATTCAGGTTCCTCCACATTTGCTCCATGCGCTCGTCGGTTTCTTTATATGATTTGAGGCCAATCACAGCTTCCGATAGGGTCATGCCGCTCGCTACAGTGTGTCAGTCAATATGCCGCGTTCAGGCCTAAAAGGATTCCCACGCACGTACCAGGAAGAGATTCGCGAATGGTTACTTTTCCATCGTCGACATTGAAGTGAACCAATTCTTTCCATAGTCGATTGAACACTTCATGGATGCTTGACTTCAGTCCAAAAGCTCGATGATCCAACAACTTAATTATTCGGCACGTTTTGCTCACGCCGACTTCATCGAGGGCGTTCCAGGATTCTGCTTCGTGTTAGATTATACTCATACTCCTTCGTAAAAGTATTCATGGCTCTGGAGCCATGGTGACAGCTTGCACTCACGTTCAAGGAGCCGTAGTGAGTCAAGAATTCGTCCATCGTTCTGTGCCGTCTCGACCTGTGTCAAAAGCCCGTCCAGGCTTTTGATTTTCGCAAGGACTGTATAGATCTGCTGACTGTACTGGAATTCGCGATTCAGGAATCGAACTCTTTCTTCGGCATCTTCTATCATCTCCCCCGTCACATTTGGAGCTTCCGATTGGCGTACAATGTCATTCGCAATGGTCTTGGAGCGAATGATGTCTTCCTGCAAGGCTTTCGCATTTTGGGCCCAGGAACTGACATCTTCTTTGATTTCCTCGTTAATAGTATGAACCTCGCTCTGCCATGATGTGAGTGAATGTTTCTTTTCCCCTTCGCTACCCAGCTCACGACTCACGCACCTTGAGATTGGCCTTGGCCACGGCTAGTGCCTCAATAGTAGGCTGAATATCTATTTCCGAGACAGGTGGCAGTGATGAGACATCCTCCGGGAATTTCCCTTGGAGCGAAAAGTCGACGATGGCATCGCTAAGCTGTTGCGGCCCTGTAGCCGTGGTCATGGCTCGTTACGGCGCACGAGAAAGACGACGGATGTCGTTAGTTCAGCGCGTCGAGTGGCAAACGGTGCTCGGGACCAGCTTTAGAAAGCTTTATGCGTGATGGATTATGTTCGGCGGTTGTATCATCGTATCCGTCTCGTTTAATTTCGCTGCTGTAGGAATGCTATCGCGTTGGTGTCCGATACTCGTGAGGGTCGCGCAGTAGATCTCAGACAAGCTGTCCACTCCCTGAGGTCATAGTAAGAAAGTGGGGCCAGACGACAAGTACGTACCCAGTTACTCCACCATCCGCCAGACAACTTCTATTGTAGTTGGAGACACAAAACAATCACAGATTTATGCAGGGGCATTTCTAGGTGGTCTTGAATCCCGAGCTTCGTGCAGGCAAGCCCAATCACCTGACGAAACGTTGCTGATGATGCCGCCTTTGACCAATCTCTTGGCTGACTCTGTGCCCGTTGGATGTCCTGTCTCACAAGAAGGTCAGATTTCCTGTATCCTACGCTGGTCTGGTAGAGCTTGATTTCGAGATGCTCGCAGCTGACAGTAGCGGGGTAGTTTCATAGTCTTTTTCCTCCTTAGTCATTCGACCAACCTGTGCATATCGACTTTGCCAACTTCATCCTGAGCATTACAGGGCCTGGTTTTTTTTCCTTTTTTTTCGTGAGGCACCGAATTATCGACATTAATCAGCTACGCCCTCGCAACACTTTATAGGTGCGCGTAAGTGGTGAGTTTAGATTTTCCGCATCATGTTCATGCACTCTCCGTCATCAATGATGTTTTGTCTTCTTGCCGTATCCAGACCTCTTAGTGATAGTCTGGGGTGATACTCGCACTGCAAGTCCTTAAATTCCTGCTGGTTCGGCGTCTGACGCGGCTGTTACTTCCGAAGTTGTTTGCTCTTGGTTCGAAGAGTCGACAATGGGAAGACGGTAGTATAAGGGTAACTTCGATGAGAGAACATCCAATCATTTATACGAACAGGCAATAGCTGAAAAGATCCCCTCCTCACACGATCGCGATTTCTTGTCCTATGCCCCTTCGTGTTGGGCTTTTGTGGAGAGGGACTAACAAACGACAGTTTTTTGCAACCAAGGTTGAGTCAACACATTACCTCAGCATGCCTTCTACGACACGTCAGTCGCGGTTTCGCAAAGTTCAAAGCTTTACAACTGACTATGCACCATGCACCATCACTCAATATGTATCTGAGAGGAGTGGTATGCAAGTGGTCGTTGCTGACCGGCAAGGGCCCAAGATCAACGGATACTTTACCCTGGCTACCGAAATCTTTGATGACTCAGGCGCGCCGCATACACTAGAACATCTTGTCTTCATGGGCTCAAAAAGCTTCCAGTTCAAGGGTCTTCTTGACAAGCTTTCTTCCCGAGCCTACTCAGGAACGAATGCTTGGACAGCAACAGATCACACGGCGTACACACTGGAGACCGCGGGATGGGAAGGATTCGCTCAAGTACTCCCTGTTTACCTCGAACACATCATCTTACCAACAATTACAGATGAAGGCATCACTACTGAAGTTTGGCATATAGACGGCGAAGGAAATGATGCCGGTGTAGTATATTCTGAGATGCAAGCCGTCCAGTTCCGAAGTGCAGAGATCATGGACCTGCAGGCTCGCCGTCTGATGTACCCCAAAGACGTTGGATTCCGCTACGAAACAGGTGGTATGACTGAAGCCTTGCGCGTCCTCACACCGGACAGAATTCGCCAATTCCACCGCGACATGTATCAGCCACGGAATTTGTGTCTGGTTATCGTTGGAGAGGCGGACCACGATGACTTGTTGCAGATTCTGGACGACTTTGAAGAGAGCATCAAAAACGACATACCTCCTCTGGATGCGAAGTTTCAGAGGTAAGTTTCATGGCAAATGATTGGAAAAGCCTCTTGAGAAAAAATCAAGCCGAGTAACACTTTTTAGACCTTGGCTTGAATCTGCCCAGCCGCCAGCTTTGAAAGAAACCATTGTCACCACGGCCGAGTTCCCCGAAGAAGATGAGTCCGTTGGAGAAATTCTCATTGGATTTTTCGGTCCCAATTGCGTTGACTTGATAAATACGTCAGCACTCAATGTTTTACTTACCTACTTGTGTGGCTCATCCGTTTCCATTCTTGAGAATGTTCTGGTGGAGAAGGAAGAACTCGCCAGTTCAGTGACTCACTGGTGGGAGGCCCGCCCCAGTTCAGTCATCTGGCTCCAGCCCACAGGAATTGCCACAGAGAAATTGGAATTCGTTGAGAAGCGCCTGTTTGAGCTTCTCAAGGAAGTGGCATCGAAACCAATCGATATGGACTACATGCTAGAGTGCATCCGAAGAGAGAAACGCCAAGTCAAGTTCCACGCCGAGACATCCGAATCATTCTACGCTACAAACATTATCACGGACTACCTGTTTGGTAAGCGAGATGGATCAACTCTTAAGGACCTTGCGTCTCTCAGCGAGTACGACGTGTTGGAGAAGTGGACAGACGAGCAGTGGCGGGCATTCCTGAGTAAGTGGATGGCAGATGCCCACCACGTATCTATCCTGGGCAAGCCCTCGCACGAGCTCGCCAAGAAGATGAAGAGCGACGAGGAGGCACGTATTTCAAAGAGAAAAGAAGAACTGGGGCCAGAAGGATTGAAGAAACTGGCAAAGAAGCTCGAAGAGGCTAAGAAGAAGAATGACGAGCCCATTCCCGCCGAAGTCATTGATCGTTGGAGCGTCCCTGGCACCGATTCCATTCACTTCATTGAATCTGATACGGCGCGATCCGGCCGAGCTCGATCCATCGGTCTTGGCACCGGTGCGGCGCAAAAGACCATCGACTCTTCAACGGATGGAAAACTGCCGCTTTTCATCCAATTTGAAGATGTGCCGACCAACTTTGTGCATATCAATATTCATCTTGGCACTTCGCAAGTCCCTGTTGAGATGAAACCGCTCATGTCCATATTTAGTGACAACTTCTTCAATACCCACATCACGAGAGACGGTGAACAGGTCGACTTCGAGCAGGTAGTCATGGAGCTTGAGCGAGACAGCATCGGCTACGGCATTGGGTCATCACGATCCTTGGGTGATGCTGATGGCTACCTCATCCAGTTCCAAGTTGAGCCGGAGAAGTACCCCGACGCGGTCAATTGGTTGAGGACTATGATGTTCGACTCCGTCTTTGATCCTCAGCGTCTCAAGGCTGCTGTGAACAAATCTCTGGCCGATATTCCCGAAGGAAAGCGGGATGGACGTGGAATGGCCGCCGAGATTGATGCCGCCATTCACATGGACAAGTCCTCCCTGACTGTCGCGAAGCGAACTTTAGTCAAGGCTGTCTATTTGAAGCGCCTCAAGAAGCTTCTGAAGAGTGAACCGGAGAAGGTGGTAGAGTGGTTCAACACAATACGCAAGTCTCTGTTCACATTTCAAAATATGCGTTTTCTGGTCACTGCAAACGTGTCAAAGCTCGACAATCCCGTCACCACCTGGAATTCCCTCTCCGCGGTGCTAACGGCACAGCAAGACATGATTCCCATCCCCAAGTTTGTCGATCTCCTAAACGATGAAGGCCGCAAGCCCGGTTCAGTGGGCACCATCATTGTCCCCATGACCATGCTGGAGAGTTCATACTCTGTGAGCACCGCATCCAGTATCACGTCCCTGTCTGACCCCAAATTCGCCTCCATCATGGTGGCTATCGGATACCTCGAAACCGTTGAGGGGCCCCTCTGGAACGCCGTTCGCGGCGCCGGCTATGCCTATGGCTCGTACTTCTCCCGCAACGTTGAATCGGGCATCCTGTCCTACCGTGTATATCGCTCCCCCGACGTGTACAAAGCCATTTCCGCTTCCCGAGATGCCATTCGAAAAATCGCCACGGGTGAAGTCCCCATCGACAAGCATCTCCTCGAAGGAACCATCAGCCAGATTGTCGTCATGTTTGCCGACGAACAAGCCACGATGCCCAGTGCTGCCCAGCAAAATTTTGTTCAAAGCGTCGTACGTGGGTTGCCCAAGGACTGGAGCAAGGAAGTTCTGAAAGACGTACGAGCTGTGACAGAGGAGGAGATCAAGAATGCTCTCGAGGAGCTTATCCTGCCCTGCTTTGAGCCCGGGAAGAGCAATGTCGTGATTACCTGTGCCAAGTTGATGACTGAGGTATGTGCACCCAACGATACGAGAATCCCCTAGAGGTTTCTTGTGCACGATCAGAATGCTAATTACCTGCAGAACATGGAAACTGCTTTCAGGGGCATGGGGTACAAGGTGCAGACGCACGAGCTGAGCTATTTCCATGATGACTATGGCTTGAAGACCGATGACGAGGACGACGAGGACGAAGAGGACGAGGATGATGAAGGAGAAGGATCAGAAGGGAGTTATGGCTCGGAAGGATCTGTTGAAGATTGAACGGTGTTGTGGTTCCCAAGAGAGAGAAAAAGAACCGCTCAAATATAAGGCAACTTATCGAGAAAGACAGTGCGCATCTAGTTAGAAACAGACAATCGCTTGACGAAAGTCACTTCCGGGAATCCAACCAATAGTCTTGTGGAAAGACCAAAAAGGTGCTGAAGTAATCAACTTTTCTATTACTGTACAGACTCTACCCTTTATTTCCATTCATGACTTTCCATGGCAGCCAAATCTCGCTTTCAACATCGGGCACTTTATCGCCATCCACCTCCCCCTTCCTCTACCATTTACAGCTCATCACGACCAGTAGCTGTAGCTGAGCCATTCTTGTCCTTGTCCTTCTCACTAGTAAGCGCCGCTTTAGGTGTCCAATCCAGGGCCTTGAGACGTTCCGACAAGTGGGGGTGCGAGAAATGATAGCTAGCGTACATCCAGTCGGCATCCATGGTGCTCAGATTCTGGGCATGCAGCTTGATGAGCGAGCTGGCGAGCTCGGAGCGGAATCCAAGACCCTTGGCAAAGTCATCAGCCTCGAACTCGAACTTGCGAGAGAGAATGTTGAGGAGCAGCTTGATGACGGTGTCCATGGGGGAGAGAGCATCGGAGAAGAGAATGAAGCCGATAATGATGGGGTACTGGGTATGGAATCCGAATGCGTTATAAAGCGACTTGTTGTTGAGGAAAACAGAGAAGAGGGAGAAGACATAGAGAAGGTGGGCCTAGTTGACAAGTCAGTCTATGCACCTTTTTCTTTTTATAATAAAAAGCCAACTTCATCGTGACAGAGGTGGGGGAGTGCGGGGAGGGCAAAAAAGAGCAGACTTACCTGAGCAATGCCAAAGAGACGAGTAGTGTGGCCTAATTTCCAGTGTCCAAGCTCGTGCGCCAAGATGGCGATGATTTCATCCGTTTCCGTCTTCTCAATGAGCGTATCATAGATGACGATGTGCTTCTTCCATGGCAGACCGTAAAAGTAAGCATTTGAGTGAGCGCTGCGCTTGGATCCATCAATGACGAAGAGGTCCTGGAGCGGGAATTTGTGAGTAGCAGCCAGACCGTTGACCTTGGTCTTGAGCTCGCCCTCTTCGAGAGGAGAGAGCTTGTTGAACAAGGGCTGGATGAAGATGGGGTACGCCGTGGTAGTGAAGAGTTGCAGGCCAGCAGCAAAGACCCATAGGTAGAAGACAAACTGGTTGCCAGTCTTTTGAATAATCTTGAGGAAAGCAGCCAGGATGGGGGTACCAGGGCAACGGTCAGCAAGTTGGTCTTGATCATGTCGGTAACGAACAAGGCGGGCGTCTGCTTGTTGAAGCCAAATTTTTCTTCCAGCACGAACGTGTTGTACACACGCGCCGGCAAAGAGAGCATCTGTTGGATGACGATGAAGCTCAGCACGAAGACGATGGAGTGGGATATTTCGCCGCTGAACCGGGCAGGTGCCCACCTGAGCAACAAGTCGCCGGTCCAGGACCAGAGTTTCGGGAGGACATCGCACTGGATAAAGGCAACGTTCTGAACTTGGGCCCAAAGGCCGGAGATGATTTCGAACTGGGCTTTGGCGCGACCATAGGCTTGGGCCTTGTCGAATGTTTCTTGGGAGATTTCCTTGGAGAGCACGGCGGGGGCTTGGTGCTTTGGAGAATGCGGTATTGGCGCAAGGTGAGGAAGGACTCGAAGATGTACTGGCCGACAGAGAATCCGAGAATGAGCTTCTTCCAGGGGAAGAGGGGGCGGTCAAGGTATCGCGCGAGGCGCTGGAAGGGAGAATGAAAACACTGGTCAGCGAACGTGTGGAATTAATTGTGTCTGATCAAGACTTCTTACCTGGAGAAAGTCCATGGTATGGTGGCGGCGTCGGCGTCGGCGTCAGCTACGACAATAGCAGTTGTGATAGCTTCGACAGTCCTGGACGTTTGGTTTGTGGTGATGGAAAGAAGGGGAGGGAAGCAGTCAGTCAATGTGGGAGCTGAGACCAGCCAGACAGACAGCTTGACTTGACAGGGTGTCCTTCCTGTCTCGTCCCCTCCGAGTGGAGTGTGACGCAAGCATCACCGTTTTGTGCTGCGCGCGCACGCAATTGTCTGGCAGTTGAATAATCAATGCATTTCATCGCCAGAGCATTGCGACGGGTGCACCATTATTGTTCCATCATTCAAATGTTCACACTGGATGGAAGCTATATTATCCCATTGACACTAATACAATACATGTAATGCAGTCCTACACTGCACTTCTGACAGACAGATAAGCGGAGCAAAAGTTCACAACTCCTACATCAGCCCCTTGCAAAACTTCTCCACGTCGAATTCGCCCCCATTGAGTGCCCTCTCAGAAACTCGCATCTGTAACAAGTCGAATGGCACAAATGGCATCACAACAGCCAACGCCCGTTGCACCGCTTCGGGATCGTCTTTTATACGATCCACCTGCGCAAAGATGTACCGCGCCAAGTCGGCCTTGGGCAGATTGGCAACATGCGAATTGTTGATACCCATCACTCGGAGCATTTCCAACAGGCTGTCCTAATGTCCATTGGTCGTCGCAGCCGTTGCCTCCTGTTGCTGAGTAGATGGTGGTGGCCGCTCCGGTCCGTACGTGATGGGAGCAGGTTGCTTCTCGACAGGTTGAGGCTCCTCCTCGGTGTCGTCGTCGAACTCGCTGAGCCCTTCGTCCTCGTCCTCGCCTTCGTTTGAGTAGTCGCTCTCATCGTCTCCTTCGGCTCCACCCTGGTTCTCCGAACAGGTGCTTTCCATGACGCTAGCCAATCCTGGAGGGCCCTTACGACCCTGATGTTGCATCTGTTGGATAATGCTCATGAGCTTGTCCACCTTCTTCTCGGCCGAGTCCAGCTCCTTTTTCCATCCCTGTCGTTCTTCGGCCATGCGGATTATGTTTGCGGCGGTGGCCTCCTTCTGTCTTTTGAGAGCCTCATTCTCTTTTTCCAAACGCTTGCCCTTCTTTGACATGTCTTCCATTTCCTTTCGAAACGATAGAAACAGATCGTTGCTGTTGTTGAGTGTATCCTCGACCTGGTGATGCCACCCAAGATTAGTACTATAGTTGCACAGAAGGCTGAAGTCCAGTAGCGCACCTGCTTGAACTTGTCTACATAGACGTTCAGCTGATTCCGAAGCTCTGTTTCAGTCTTAGTAAACGCTTGCACTTGCGCTTGCAGATGCCGTGCTTTTGTTGATTCGGCTTCAGCCGTCTTCTTTTCTCGCTCGTATCGCGACTGGTGATATTGCACTTCAAGCTCTTTCGTTCGCATCAGTGAATGGAAGTGTAGTTCACGTAGCTCGTACTGCTCGATAAATGACTTGAATCGAACACGGAACCTGCCATAGCACTACAGTCAGTATGGGCAGGCGAACTTGTTCCAAACTGGACCATTGCTCACAATTCGTCGACTTCCATGTCCACGACTTGTTTTCGAGGCGTGTCCTTCTCCTCCTGATATCCTTCCAACTTTGACAACAGCGTCGCGTACTTTTCGTCCCAAGAAACAGTGTTTCGCTTCTGTGAGGTCTGGAGTTCCTTGTTCTCATTCTGTACCACAAAGCCAAAGTCAGCACACTATTTTGAACCTGCGTTGTGTCGGCCATGGGAGCGCTTGTGGCCGGACCTTCATCTTGTTGTTGTCGCGCTGGAGCTCACGGCATAATTTCTCGAGCTTCTCCTTCAGTCCCACAGTCTTCCCCAGCTCCGTTCGACCAGTGTCACGTTCTTTTTGGAGGCTATCTCCGCGCTTCTTATTCTTCTGGTTTTCCTTTTCAAGACGCCGCATATCAGCCAGCAGTTCACTCGAGCGCTTGGTGAGGTGGTCGATCTTTTGCATATCGTCCATCTTGGCAACCTGCTGCAGTAGGTCTCGGTTGGCCCTTTTGACTTCACGCTCTATTTTCTCAAAATTGTGTAGCTGGTCAGCCCTGATGTCCCCTCTATCTGGTCCAACTCTTCGAGCAGGGTGTCTGGATGCCAAAACTTGAGGTTATGATGCTCATGAGCGCAAACGTACCAATCTCGAGCTCTTGGTCCTTTTCACCGGCGGCATCCTGCTCTAACTGAGAGATGCGAGCCTGCAACAATCTGGAGGCCTCATTCGAGTCAATCGCCTTCTTCCCTTTCCCCTTCTTTCCCAGTGCAGGTGGTGCAGGATGGACGTGGCCATCATGACCGTTGGTCAAAACTGTATCTACTTGACTCGTAGGCATAGCGAACGATGTCTATCAATTCCTCTTTGGTTGGGTCACGGGGGCAAGCGTCGTCTCACAGAGTGCGCAACATCGGGATACGTGGAGGTGTCGGCGGAGACGGAACGCAAAAAGGGTTTGGATGTCGGAGAGGCAGAAAAAAAACCCCAATGACAAAGTTCGTCAACAGATGGGCGACTTGGGCGTTCCGATTCGGCGGGTCAGTGTATTGGTCGCTCAAACGAAAGCACGGCGACCTAAATGGCTAGGTTAGCAAAACTACGACCGCCCAAGGCTCTTGCTTTTTCCCTGCATCGAGTCCGGTCTGTTTGTAGAAATAGGTCAGTTTGGGACAGCTTAATAGCCGAAACTTACAAAATCAGCTGTCGAAGTCGTTTTAGGGCAGCGACAGTGTGAGATGGGATGGGTCGCGGCACCACAGACTGAAGTTGTAGTCGAAGACGTCAACTGGTAGGCGTAGCAGTGATGCAGTTTTCACTGAGGTCGGAAAGGGCCTTGCTGAGTGAGACTCGCTGTGACTCGGCTGGACTGGTCAAAAGGGCGTTAGTGGATTATGCATCGCACGGCACAAACGGTGCCAATATGGATAATGCGCTATCTTGTCCGCCGTACTCGTGCTGATTGACGGGCGACGTCCACTAACAGTCCCGCTGAAGCCCCGTTGGGCGCGCTGTGGTCTTCAGGCCGGGAAAGCGGGTCGATGAGTTGCTCATCTGGTCAGGGCTCGCCGCTCGCCGCTCTGACTAATCTGAGGGCCAGGCTTGCTGCTAGATCCGCCCTGCACTACTTAAAATATTGCGTCTACGTTCAGATACGACAGACAACTTATTGTTCCAGCACATTATTTATCCAACTTGCGATGCTGTGGCCAGGAAGGACCTGATCCATCTTTTTCGCGTTGTATATTATATTTTTCATTGTCCTATCAGAATTTTCTGGTCTTCTCCCTACATCCATCCGCGCAAGATGCTTCGAAACGCCGCCAAAGCAGCGCGTAAATCTGTAACCGAACTGTCACAATACCCAAAGCCCGGCGACACACTCCATGGCTTTACACTAGTCCGTTCAAAACATGTTCACGAGTTGGAATTAACGGCTCTCCACCTTCAGCATAATAAGACCGGCGCCGACTATTTGCACATTGCCAGAGACGATAGCAACAATGTCTTCTCCATCGGCTTCAAGACCAACCCTCCCGATGATACTGGCGTACCGCATATCCTCGAGCATACTACGTTGTGTGGAAGCAAAAACTATCCCATCCGCGATCCTTTTTTCAAGATGCTTCCCGAACCCTCTCCAACTTCATGAATGCCTTCACTGCGTCGGACCACACATTTTATCCATTTGCGACGACAAACGCGCAGGACTTCAAGAACCTCATGTCCGTTTATCTGGACTCTACATTGCATCCGCTGCTGAAGGAGTCCGACTTCACCCAGGAAGGATGGAGAATTGGCCCAGAGAACCCGCTGGGGAAACCGATGAAAGCAGAAAGTTGGTATTTAAAGGTGTTGTCTACAACGAGATGAAGGGACAGATGTCAGATGCTGGCTATTTGTACTACATTCGTTTCCAAGATCACATCTTCCCGGATATCAACAACTCGGGAGGTGACCCGGTCAAGATTACCGACTTGACATACGACCAGCTCAAGGACTTCCATGCTCAGCACTACCATCCCAGCAACTCAAAGCTATTTACCTACGGAGACATGCCCCTGGCAGATCATCTGCAGGAACTTGACGCTAGGCTGCAGAGCTTTGACAGGATTCACGCTGATGGAGAGATTCACGAGCCAATCAAATTGAGCGGCCCGCGAGAAGTGATGTTGCAAGGCCCCCTCGACCCGTTAGTCGACCCCGATCGCCAATACAAAACATCTGTATCTTGGATTACCGGCGATACGGCAAACGTCGTCGAATCATTCGCAATTGCCTTGCTTTCAACTTTGTTGATGGATGGCTATGGCTCGCCGCTGTATCGTGGTCTCGTCGAGACCGGCATGGGTGCGGACTGGAGCCCCAATGCCGGGTACGACAGCTCGGCTAAGCATGGCATCTTCTCAATAGGTCTGACCGGCGTCCAGGAAGCTGACGTGCCCAAGTTGAAGGAGAGAGTTCAAAAGATTCTGCGTCAAGTGCGGGAAACCGGGTTCGACAGGACCAAAATTAATGGCGCATTACACCAATTGGAGCTATCTCTGAAGCACAAGACTGCCAACTTTGGGTTTTCCATGCTGAACAGGCTCAAGCCGAAATGGTTTAATGGAACGGACCCCTTTGACTCTCTGGCTTGGAATGACACGATTTCGGCGTTCCAGAACAAGCTTGCAGAGGGTGACTACCTCGAGGGCTTGGTTGACAAGTATTTCCTCAACGATAACGCACTGACCTTCACAATGGCACCTTCAGTGACATTCAGTGAGGAGCTTGCCAAGGAAGAGCAGCAACGACTGTCTGGCAGAATTTCAGATGCAATTGAGCGGGCTGGGAGCGAAGAGAAGGCTCGCAAGGGGTTTGAGCAGCGTGAGCAGGACCTTCTCTTGGAGCAGAACAAGACCAACACGGAAGACCTCGGCTGTTTGCCAACTGTACACGTCAAGGATATTCCGCGATCTCAGGAGCCGGTGGTTGTCCGTGAAGAAATGTTGCATGGCACGTCAATTCAATGGCGTGAGGCTCCAACGAATGGCTTGACCTATTTCCGGGCAATCAACACGTTGGAAAACTTACCTGATGATCTTCGAGAGCTGATTCCTCTCTTCACTGACAGCATTATGCGTCTTGGTACCAAGGGCAAGACCATGGAGCAACTCGAGGACCTCATCAAGCTATACACTGGCGGTGTATCTGTGGGGTACCACTCTACCCCCTCGCCTACAGACTTCCAATCTTCTAGTGAGGGCATCATCTTCACCGGGATGGCGCTCGATCGTAACGTCCCTGTCATGCTTGACATTCTGCGCGAACTAGTACTGGAAACCGATTTTGACAGCCCCGAAGCCTCCTTACGCATTCGACAGCTGTTGCACGCATCCGCGGACGGTGTCGTCAACGACATTGCCTCATCAGGCCACCGGTTCGCCGTAGGTTATGCCGAATCGAGCCTCACGCGCAGCGCGTGGCTAAGACAACAGGTAGCTGGGCTGTCCCAGGTCAAGCTTATCACAAGGTTGGCGGGTAGACCTGAGTCTGATAAGCTGCAAGACGTCATTCACAAGCTGAAGCAGATTCAAGCCTTTGCCTTGTCGAGTGATAACATGCGCGCGGCCGTCACATGTGGATCGGAGAGCGTGTCGCAGAACTCCAACAACCTCCAAGGCTTCGTGAAGATTCTTCCCAAAGATGTTTCCAACCTGAAGAATTCAGAGCCGCGGAAACTTCCAATTGACCGCAAAACATTCTTTCCTCTTCCATACCAAGTCTACTACGGTGGTTTGTCGGTTCCCACAGCATCGTATACGGCTCCCGAGGGCGCGCCTCTTCAAATTCTCTCTCAACTCCTCACACACAAGCATTTGCACCATGAGATTCGCGAAAAGGGCGGCGCGTACGGCGGTGGAGCCATGTATAAGCCGCTAGATGGCTTGTTTGGATTCTACTCTTACCGTGACCCCAATCCCCAGAACACCTTGGGCATCATGCGCAATGCTGGCAAGTGGGCCATCAACAAGGAATGGTCAGACCAAGATCTGGAAGAAGCCAAGATTTCTGTCTTCCAGGCAGTCGATGCCCCCAAAGCCGTTAATCAAGAAGGCATGGGCAAGTTCCTTTCCGGAATCACGGAAGAAATGAAACAGAAGAAGAGAGAGCAGCTTTTGGAGGTATCAAAAAACCAAGTCAAGCAAGTCGCTCAGAAGTATCTTGTCGAGGCCATTGAAAATGGCGAAGAGCGCACCGCTTTCCTCGGTGAGCGTCAGTCATGGGTGGACAATTCATGGAAAACCCAGGAGATGAACGTCGCTGTCGGCGAATAAAACATAACTCAAGATGCACACACACACACACACACACACACACAAAACGTCAACGAAAACACGAAAAGGATGCACACATATAACTCTCCCTCGCATATGACTTGACTGCTCTGCTTGGGCATCCGACCCCGCCACAGGCATGTACTATCCACTTTACGGAAGAACGTGTACAACCATGACAACAATGCTCATTGCATACCAAGATATGCAAACGGCAACGGCTTAGATAGAAAAATCTTCCCCTATGTCCATATAACATGTAATACTATCCTATGAGAACACCCGACTGCTAACTTAGCGGCGGTACAAATGCGTCCCTGTGATTGAAGTTCAAAGTTGGACCGGAAGCGTTAAGATACGATACATCTTTTTGCCGAACGAGGGGAATCACCGCCCTCTCGCTTCAACATCATGGCTAAAAGACCACAGAGCAGCGCAAGAAAAAAATCAAAATGACGTGCGATTCCGTGACTCCCTTGTGGTCATGCCAAAACTTCAATCTTTAACTCATCTCTACGCAGAACCCGCTTCAAAAAGCCCGCGGCGCTATCAAGCATCAGGTGTTCTTTTTGTGGCACGAGGGTCTCGAGGAGTATGATTGGGAGATAGACAGGATGGTATACAAGCAATGGATGAGATTGCATTGGGCTCGTTCTATCAGAGCAGGAGCCCCTGAGCATTGGGTTACCGGACTAAAGAGCAGAGTACATTGTGTGGAGAATGTTCGACACACTTGATGCGTAAGTCATGGCTCACAGCCACTTTCACCGCAAATGTCTCTGTAGAATGCAGAGTCAATGAGTCAGAAACTTCAATGGGATGGCACGTGCAAGGTATGTTCCTGGCTGGAGACCGTGATGCGACATTGCGGTGAGGGTGGCTGCTGTGTGCCGTCAGTGCCGAGAGCTGTCGGCCGAGGAGCGGGGCGCGGGAATAAGGAAACTTCGGAAGCTCGAGATGTTAGTGCGATGGGGGCGCGATTCCAAAGTACATCACG
The DNA here is from genome assembly GCA_021950295.1 of Epichloe scottii. Lineage (NCBI taxonomy): Eukaryota > Fungi > Ascomycota > Sordariomycetes > Hypocreales > Clavicipitaceae > Epichloe > Epichloe scottii. Next base: position 2,181,392 of record CP083247.1, on the reverse strand, counting down.
TGTGACACAAGCTTTGGCCGGACCCATATCTTTCTTTTTTGGTGATGCTAGTCCGTGCAAGTCGCAGAACTAGGCAAATGACGAGATGGTTTCAGTCCACTGATGTTACGGCTACGAATGGAGGATTAGCACGCCTCCATGGCAAAGCGGCAAAGTCTAAACTTGCGCTAAAATACGGCAGGAGAAAGACGGCAGGGGCGTAGTGCATGCATGGTCCAGATCGTGTTTCGCAGCGTGCACATCATGTCAAAGCCGCCCAAGCGCTCGGCAGTAAGTTCCGATCCCCCAAGGTTAACTGACGCAAGTGCTGTCTAATCGATGGCCGGCCAAGAAGGTGAGAACAGAACAGCACAGCCTTGCCGTCGACCTGTTGTTGTTATGGCTGTTATGGACGAGGTTTGTTTCCACGGCAGGCAGTGCTTTGTCCAAGCATCCCGACCGAGCAAATCACTGATGGTTCATCCAGCCACGAGGGTGCGGGCGGCTTCGTTCGGACCTCGCAATTACTACCATCGAATGCGGTTACTGGAAGAAAACATCTCGAAACAATGACCGCTATGTTAAACTATGACGCGCGTGGCAAGGGGAAAAGAACAGAAAAAATGCATAGCGGATGTGGAGGCGAAAACTGGAGACAGATTTACATACATAGAGACAACGAGGTGAGGGAACATTCTGGCGACCAACCATGGTGGAGCTGCGCCGCAGGGTGGGAAAATACAGACAAAAATTTGATTCCCAATGAGGCGCAGGTACAAACAGCGCGGCACCACGGGAACTGAGAATTGAGTGGTGTGTGTGGCTGCGTGCGGCTGCGTGCGGCAGAATAAAAATCTAGTCACAGCCCCTCCATCATGGGACTCAAGTCTTTTTCCCTCAAGACAACAGCAACCACAACATCACGTTCAAAGTCGCACCCCCGAAGGATAGGCACTTTTTTGCTTGTCCGCTACTCAATTGCATTGCAACGCAACCAACATCTCTGGAATCTTGAAAACCAGGTTAGTGTGACACCATCATCCCAAGCCAGCCCGTGCCACGGCACAGCTCTGCCGACCTCCAAGAACCCGTTCGTCGGCCATCCGTCAAAGTGGCCACCACAAGACAATTTCGATGGACCAGCTAATGTCCTGAGCCACGAATCAGTGCTTTGCGCCTGGTTCCCGCATCCCGGAGAAACCGAGAACTGACTTTATGCCATGCCTATAGAGCTTGTTCCCACTTCACTACAACAAAGTCTCCCCTGACTAGCCTTTGGTCTCCTCAAAGGCAACCCATTCCGTCACGGCTACCCAGGCCGTAAGCTTCGTCAGTGACCAAGATTTCAGTCTTCGAAAGACTGCTCACATCATCAACGCTATCCCTCCTCCCACTGTCTCTGCTGAAAGATTCTAAGCGTCTCGAGGCATTCACGTTGTTCGGCGAACCGGTGTTCCAGCCCCCATCCCGGCCGTCTCCAGAATTCTACCAGCTGCCGCATAGGAGGATCCCTGGGGTTCTTCCTCTTACCGAGGAAGAGTCGAGGAGGCCTCGCCAGTCCACTGAAGGAACAGTTTGCCGTCTGTTCCGACCCCCTAGAACTTGCCCTTGCTCAGCTAGCCTGAGTATAGAGTCTGATCTACAACATCTATATAACCCAGCCAGCCCCGTCAACCCTTTTGACATCTTTCCACTTTAGATGGTCCTTGAGCACTTGTTTGTCCCTAGCAACTCGTCAACCCCAAGCCACACGATAGGAAGGCAACAAGTACAAACATCGGGTGTCTCACACTCAAAACAGACAACAAGTTACTCAAACAACTCTCCCTCTGGGGTACCAATCTAGGGACATGGTTATGGCAACGGCTATCCTTGACAACCACCACCAAAATGTCCATCATACGTTGATGAAGAAACCGCTTTTAGCGGACTATCATCATTATCAGCATGCTTCGGTTGATCCCAAGCAACTAATTGGCGATGCCCTTCACAAGCGCGTGGATTCCGTTGACCATGAGCTCTGCGAGCCTGGCGACGAGGACACGTTCTACGTCGCTGACCTAGGCGATGTCTACCGCCAGCATCTTCGCTGGAAGAAGAATTTGCCACGTGTGAAGCCATTCTATGGTAAGCAATCAGACTGGTCATCTTCAACAACCTGACTTCGGATCAAATCACTTACTTTTTCTGTTGCAGCCGTTAAGTGCAACCCCGACCCTCAGGTCCTCCACCTCCTAGCTAAGCTCGGCACCGGGTTTGACTGTGCCTCCAAGGGCGAGATTGAGCAGGTGCTTGGGATGGGAACAAGCCCCGATCGCATCATCTATGCTCAGCCATGCAAGACCAACTCGTATGTTCGGTTTGTCAAATCTGTTGGCGTCAAGCAGATGACGTTCGACAACGCCGACGAGCTGTACAAGATCGCGAAGCTCTATCCCGAAGCCGAGTTGTTCTTGCGCATAATGACGGACGATACATCCAGCTTGTGCCGTCTCAGCATGAAGTTTGGCGCCGCCATGGACACTACCGAGGGCCTTCTAGCGGTAGCCAAGAACCTTGGACTCAACGTCGTGGGCGTCAGCTTCCATGTTGGATCCGGTGCTTCTGACCCTTCGGCCTTCTACAAAGCTGTCCGTGATGCCCACATCGTCTTTCAGCAGGGCGCCGAGCTTGGGTACTGCATGCGCACCCTGGACGTTGGCGGCGGATTTTGCGGAGACACATTTGAGCAAATGGCTGGTGTCCTCCGCGAAGCCCTGGACGAGTTCTTCCCAGATGGCAATAAAGTGGACATCATTGCTGAGCCCGGCCGATACTATGTCTCCACGGCTTTCACCATTGCTTGCAACGTAATTGCCCGCCGCACCGTTGAGGACCCCACGCTCGACGGCAAAGGCTACATGGTGTACGTGAATGACGGAGTCTATGGCAATTTTTCTAGCATCATGTTTGATCACCAGCAACCAGTGGCCAAGATTCTCCGAGCCAGCGGACGTACCCTCTACAACTCCGCGGCGGCCAATCCCTGCAGCGCAGGTGACGGCGTCGAGTATTCCGTTTGGGGGCCTACGTGCGATGGTATTGATCGAATCAGTGAGAGCATCCGGTTCGACTCTATTCTGGATGTTGGCGACTGGCTCTATTTTGAAGACATGGGGGCGTATACCAAGTGTTCGGCTACCCAATTCAACGGCTTTTCCAACTCGCACGATGTCATTTATGTGTGCAGCGAGCCTGGCGCCACGGCCCTCTTGAACACGTAAAGCAACATGCTATGGTTGGCTCGCGTCTATTCACCCTCAAGACATCTGTCGGAGAAACGGTTGAGGGTTGCTTTATTTTTTCAAAAAAAAAATCGGGATACGATGAAACGGGAGCGAGAGAAAAGGCTTTATGCCACAAATAACAAACACAAGTTTCGATTCGTGGAAGTTTTAGAAAGGACATCTATAGGTTCATCTAGACACATTATGATAGCTGGTTTGCAATCGAGACGTTCCTTGTTCACTGATACTTTTTGCAATGCCCACCGACGGAGCGTGAGCAATCGTTTGGCGATCTGCACCAGGTTGGCCAAGCTCGAGCCTGACACTTGTAGATAGATGCGGAGACGTGGCACATGGTGCGCTGCTATGAGAGCTCTTTGCTCTTGGTGCCTGACTTGGTACTTGCTCAGTCTTGTCTTGTCGGCGCCGATGACTTCACCGCCCCAGACAAAAAACCACTTTCGAAAATCAATCACGGACACTACGGCAGCAGGTTCACAGGTATGGGCAGAATCAGAACATAAAGCTTGATGTTTCCGCTAGCGCTTCAGGTCTTGTACGCGCGACCGCTGCCAAAATGAATACCTGCCTGCATGAGACGAAAGAGAGAAACAGCTGGTGATGCAGGCTCGAAAATATTTGATGCCTCAGGCTCACATTACTTGGACTGCCAACAAGCGCCACTGTGCACGTTCTGCGAGAGTGAGGAAAAAAAGGTCGATACCCTCCAACCCAGAAAGTGGGTCCGCAAAATAACATCCCCTCCTCCTGGGCTTCACACTCTTCCCTGTGCAATCAACTTATCTCCCACTCATCCAACCGTCCATCTCGACTCGCTCGCCCCCTTTCCGTCGTCGATCTTTCTCCGCAACAGTCACAATGGGTTTCACCGATTTCCTCTCCGATGCTGGCTTGAACCGTGAGTTTGTCTCTGCTGACGCACAACCCAATTCCCCATCTGCCTGCGTGGTGCTGGCGGGCGATGAACCCCCACCCCCGCCACGCCTCCTCGCGATCTCACAATTTTCTTCTTTTTCGGACTTGCGTTTGGCCATGCGAACGTAGACTTTTGACTGACCACGTCGATCGGATAGTTCTTAACAACTGGGTTCAGACTCGCTCTTACATTGCTGGGTACGTTGATAAAGTTGATCCGTGCAGTCTTTAACCATTTGCACTTTCTGCTGTGCTGTGTAATGGTGGGGGAGGGGCTAGCGAGGAGACAGACAGTGGCTTCATTGACCCGTTCAATATGCTTTCTCAACGTATACGACTTTTTGTCAAATCCCCAAACTTCACAGCTGCATTGTATCTGCCCGGGTACCCCACCACTGCATGTCTGCACCCACAATATCTGCTATCAAAACGATTCTGCAGGTACCAAAGCCGATGAACTCCGTTGACTAACTCTGTCTTGCTCTTTAGCTACTCTGCCACCCAGGCCGATGTTGCTTGCTTCAAGGCCTTGAAGTCTAGCCCCGATGCCCAGAAGTTCCCCCACGCCGCTCGTTGGTACAAACATATTGCTACCTTTGAGGACGAGTTCGCCAGCCTCTCCGGCGATGATAGCAAGCCCTACACTGTCTACGGACCCGACGTTTCTGAGGTCACCCTGAACCCCGCCAAGGCCCCTGCCGCCGAGGATGATGATGATGATGTCGACCTGTTCGGCTCCGATGACGAGGAGGATGGCGAGGCCGCCCGTGTCCGTGAGGAGCGTCTGGCCGAGTACCGTAAGAAGAAGGAGGCCAAGCCCAAGACCATTGCTAAGTCTGTTGTCACTCTTGACGTGAAGCCTTGGGGTGCGTATAGAACACAAAAGAACCCCTATCGAACCCGCCTATTGTGACATAGCCCATGCTGACAGCGCCCTCATAGACGATGAGACCGACATGAAGGCTCTAGAGGAAGCCGTCCGCAGCATTGAAAAAGACGGTCTTGTCTGGGGTGCCTCGAAGCTCATCGCCGTTGGTTTCGGTATCAAGAAGCTCCAGATCAACCTTGTCATTGAGGATGAGAAGATCTCCTTGGCCGAGCTCGAGGAGGAGATCCAGGAGTTTGAGGATTTTGTCCAGTCCACCGATGTTGCTGCCATGCAGAAGCTCTAAATGCGTCCCATCATCAACTCTTCGCGCTTTTAACCCCTCCGGCTCTATACTGCGTCCTCCTCTTACATATGTAATGTCGCAACACAACGCATAATTTGTCACCACAAATGAGCATAAACCTCCAATGGATTGAGGAGGATATGCTACCGAGTCATGCATCGTGGCAGCAACGACAAGTATTGAGTTGAGAGGGAAAATGGGCAGAGAGACAACACAACACCTCTGCAAGAGCATTCAAACATGCCGTTATGAGAGGCTCTCTCTTACCGAGGAAGAACGTCACCAAAAATATACAAGAACAACGAATATCATGTCAATATGAGAAGATGGGAAACGGACATGATGACGGATTATTTCTCAGGGACCAAGGGGAGGGGGTAGTAAAACCTGTGCACGAGAACCCAAAGTGTTGATACTACTCCATGACCATAGACTATTACCAATTCGTGTGGCTAAAACGAAATATACTTTAACTTTCTTTTGTCGTGTTCAGATCTGTGTTTTCTTTGATCTTTTTAAGTGTTACTGGCCAGCATACTTGCATCGCAACCCGTTTTGAGCAGAAGTTCCGCGTTGTGAGTACAAAATAGAGATGTTGGTGAATTTCATCTGTTGATGAATTTGATGCTCTGTGTGTAATGAGCGAGAAACAATAAAGACACATACAGTTGTACTTCTACAGATACTATCAAAACCAAAAGTCCACCAACTCCTTGCTGTTTCCCCTCTCTGCAACCGCTTAGACTCCACGGGGCCCTAGGCCAATTGCCAATTGCCGTCCTTCTTCCCAGCAAAAACATGGTAACCAAAACTGGATTTTGCCAGTCTTGACCTTCCTGTAACGCCGTACCAAAAGGCAAGTAACGCAATTTCAGGTACCTCTGAATAAAAATTGCATGTCCTCCGGACTTAGGCTATCCATAGCCTTGTCGTCGGCATTGATGGTCGAATGAATCATGTTTGCCTTCTTCTCTTGAATGAGCACCATACGGCTTTCGACTGAGTCCTCGATGCATAGTCGCGTGATGGTGCAAGGTCGAGTCTGGCCAATGCGATGACATCGGTCAGCAGATTGCCACTCTGCCGCGGGGTTCCACCATCTGCATGCACATTAATGAGTGAGTTTTCACTAACTTCTTCTAGGAATGGAGGACTTACGGATCAACAACGAACACTCTCGAGGCCTCTGTCAGATTGAGGGCGACACCACCTGCTTTGAGCGAGACCAAGAAGCATTCTACATCTACGTTGTTCATGAAGTGCTCAATGGAAGCCTGGCGTTGCGCCGGAGTCATGCTGCCATCGAGCATGACGGTCGTGATACCAGCTCGTCGGAGCCTCCACTCGATGAGCTGGAGCATGGTGGTAAACTGTGAAAAGATGATGGACTTGTGAGAAGCGTTATCTGAACGAAGCTTGTGCAAGTCATGGACGAGCAATTCAATTTTGGAGGATGAGACCCAGTTCTCCATCTTGATTCGATTGATGATCGAGCTCTTCTTGACCAAGTTTTCATCCTGTTCAATCTCTGGTTGCTCCAGATCTATAGACAGTGCGATGTGGCAGGTCGGACAATCAGGTGTATCCGTGGACCGAACATACCCAGAGACGCAAGCTCGACAGAAGTCATGTTTGCATCGACTTCGAATCGTGTCCTCGGCCGGCTCATCACAGATACAGCATACCAGGATATTCTGCCCACCCTCGGCGTTCTTCTTCAGCAGCAGATCCGGATGATCTGCCACTTGACGCATCTGCATGATGAGACCAAAAATGTTGGCGTAATTATTCAAAAGAACACCCTGAGCCACGTAGGTGTCAAATTTACGCTGTCCATTCGTCATGATGCTGTTGGCAAAGTCGTTCTCTTCTTCGCCAAAAAATTGTCTGTCAACGTGGACTTCTTTGACGGGCAACTCCATGGCGTTGGTGTGATCCTTCTTGAGTCGACGCAGCATAATTCTGTCCGTCATCAGTCGCAGCTTTCGGAATGCTTCGCGACCAGGCCCGAGATTGCCAAACTTCTGAATAGGATTCAAAAGCTCTTGGTTGAAGACCGACACATGCTGCATACCAGCATGTTTGCAGTGAGTACAGCGACTCGCTTCATTCATTGACCACTCGAGGGTGGAGCACGGACACTGCTTGCACAAGTACAGCGCGAATGGTCGGATGTTGAGAAATCTAATCAAGGAGAAGAGCTCTCCAATTCGATTCTGCAAAGGCGTGCCCGACAGACACCAGCGGTAGGTCGTCTGCAAGGCAAAGCAAGCTTTGGCCGTCATTGTGCTTCGGGTTTTGATGCAGTGCGCTTCATCCAGGATGGCTCGATGGAAGTTGATGGAGTGTATAACACTCTTTTCTTTATGAATGCCATTTTTTCTTTTGAAACCCTTCTCCTGTTTTCGATACATGGACTCCAGGCTGTTATACGACATCATGATCACGTCGTAAGCCTTGAGTTCCTTGGCAGTGATGGTCTTGGCCTTTTGGTTCGTTCCGTGGAAGACGAACGTCTTGAGGGTGCCATCTGTGTATGACTTGATTTCAGACTGCCATTGCATCAAAGCGACCGGGGGAACGAGAACGAGTGATGGTTGCTTGGCCGGATAGTCGGACATGATGAGAGAGACGGCTTGGATCGTCTTTCCGAGTCCCATCTCATCGCCTAGCAAGCCGCCCCTCCATTCCATCTTTTCCATTTCTTTCATCCAAGCGAGACCTTCCAACTGGAAGGGCTTCAGCTGCCGCGAGATGGTTGTAGGTTGCGCGGCCATGCCAGCTTTGATGACTGGCATCTTCTCCAAATCATCCCACATGGTGATGATTTCCGGATGGTGAGTTTCAAGGCGGTCACGCTCCTTCTTAAGGCGCCTCTTGTTGCCTGATCTATACGCTCGACGCTGGAACGCGATCCTGTTCAGGTCTGTTCCAGCTTCCTCGGCCTCACTAGAAGTCGGAGAGTCGACGCCACTCGAAGAGTCGACACCACTCGAAGAGTCGACACCACTCGAAAAGTCGACACCAGTCAAAGAGTCGACACCAGTCGACACGGCACAAACCGATCTCATTCCAGAAATGAGACTAGCGACTTCATCTGAACCAATATCAAGTTCATCTCCCGAGTCCTCGATTACAGTCGCAGGAGGTCGGCCACGGCCACGGCCAGCTGCTTTTCCAGGCGCCTTGAGGTTTGAACGAGAAATAAGTCGTCTCTTGGCAGGGGCCTTTCCCTTGGGCGCTGTGCGTTTAGGCTGCGCAGGCTGTTTCCCCTTCCTCCTCTTAGAAAGCGGTTCATCCTCTGGATACGAATCCTCATCTCCGTCTTCTTCAGCCGCATCATCAGAGTCAGCAATGAAAACTACGTCTTCCAAGACACCGGGTGCATCAGAGATTTTGCTTTCCAACGCGGCTGCGGCTGCAAGCTCGGCATCCATATCAATATCTGATTGTGGAGCATCTTCCGAATCAGGAATGATTCTACTCTTTTTGGCTGGTGGAGCCAGTTGAATGGACGAACGAGTTGAGGTTCTGCCTCGCTTGGTAGCGTTGCGAGTGGGAAGAAGCGACGGGACGGCCTCTGCCCCCGCAGCTCGATGGTTTCTTTGGCGTAATATGTTATGGGGCAACTCGTCCTCCTCGTCTGCTCTCGCAAACTCCTCTTCTTGCAATCTGCGGGCAGTTTTGACATCTCTCTTCACATCAGACGAGAGATCTCCATCGTCCTCGTCCTCCGAGTCGAATATTTCAGTTAGTTTCTTCCCTTTCGCCGGGTTCAAAGAGTAGACGCTATTTCTCAGTGCTCGATCAGTATCATCGAGTTTTTCAAAATTTTCCCTACTAGCCCTACTAGGCCTACTAGGCAGTCGAACTTCCAAAGAAGTCGTGGGCTGAAGAAACTTGGAGGAGGCCGAGCCTTCAAGGATGACTGGCGTGGCAACTTTGCTCGTCGCTGGCGTCGAGCATTCGCCGTCAGAGGAAAGGTCCAGTGGCGTCGATACAGACGAGACAGAAGGGTCGCTGATGGCTGAGGCTTTCCCATTGCGTCTTGCGGTGGTCTTTTGTGGTGCTGGCGAGGACGCGGCAGAGCTCGCGTGACTGGCTAGAAGGGATGCGCGGCTTGGTCGACCTCTGGGTCTTTTTGTTGGCGGTGGTGGGTTCTCAGAGACTACTGCTTCATCTGCAACTGCCGGTTTGGAGAATGCAGATCTGGTCCGTCGAGGTTCACTCATATCTGAGGTTGTCCTTGCTTAGACTACGCTCGTTCATTGAGCATATGCTTTGAGAGAGAGAAGACTTACCGGCGCTTTGCGACAAAGCTGGAACGCCAGCTTGTTGGAGAGAACGGCGCCCGCGAGGCATGGTTGTTCCGAGTTTGGCGTGAGGCAGGATGATGAGGCTCTGTGCATCGATAAAGGAGGGCAATCGATGAAAGACCCTGGGAATGAACGGAGTTTCTGGAACGCAAGGGGCAAAAGTTGCCACTGACTTTTTCCCCCTTCCTTCTCTCGTTTAGCCATCCGTGACTTTTCGCACCATTTCACAGTGTCCAGAGAGACGTAGGACGCCACCCGAGTTGCCAACTGAACACGAAAGCACGTGCCAAGGGCCGGGGGCCTTAGAGAGGCCGTCTTTTGCGTGAATCACACACTGTACGCCTCATCCTACATGACGCGATCCTTGACCCAACCATGTGCATCATCCACAGTGTGAATAGGCCGAGACAGGAGGCACAGCACCAAACTCTGGACTGGTCCAAGGCGGGTGGGTCACAGTGACGGTCTGCCGATATTCACACAGTAAAGTCGTCGTCGTTGCACAGAGCAAAACCACCAGACCGTCCAGTGTCAGAGCTGTGAATCGCGTCAGCGAACAGCAAGACCATACGGAGTAGTTCATTCTCTGATAGTCAATAAGCACCAGAACAAATAGTCTTCTTGGCTCTGTAGAGTTGGCTGTATGAAATCATGTAAGTTTTCCCGCCTCTTCCTCTTCTCTCAAGCCTGGCCGCGTCTCCAAATTCATGAGCTCACAATTTGCGCCCAAAGGGTTCGTCGGAGTCGAGCGCAGGAACAAGATGCGGCTGGCTCCTCAAGGCCGACCCGAAACATCACTGGACCGTAAGATGATTTGATTCCCTTCCGCTCAGCATTGTACTTGACCTAACATGGCAATACCAGTCAGTCAGCCCTGACAGATTTCCTGGCTGTAAGTCTACAAATTCTTCCAACTGCCAGTTGACATTCTTGCTCACCGCGATCATAGTCACATAACATCTCAGCTCGTCGAATTCGCGATGACGCAGAGTTGCGGCGTATGGAAGCCAACAATCGCGCTGGCATAAACGGACACACCTCGCCCGCTGAGGAAGCTGAAGCGGTTGTTGCTGAGTCCAGTGCTGCTGCTGCTGCTGCTGGGGAGCAGTCTTCTGGCCGCAATGTGACTGGTACCCAATCGTCCAAGAGGAAGAAGACGGAGCAGAAAACCATTGAGAAGATCAAAGCCAGCAAAGCCTTCAAAAGGCGCAAGAAGCACGTCGATGACGATGATGACGATGATGAAGTTGCCCGCGCTATCTTCGAGGAACGTCATGCACCACTGCCTGGTCAGATGGAAAATTGCGCCATTTGCGACAAAAGGTTTACTGTTACTCCTTACTCGGTCGCGGGGCCCGATGGCGGTCTCCTTTGCGCCCCATGCGGTAGAGAGATGGCAAAAGAGCGCCAGGGAGCACAGCCCAGCAAAAAGAAGCCGAGAAAGCAGACTGGCGGAGTAGGATCTCGCCGAAGCATTCAGAGTCGCATCCTTGACGGCGATGTCGGCACAAAGAGTTTGGCAACGCTGTGCGTGCAGACCTTGGCGAAAAACGTCGACATGGCGGAAAGCTTGGGTGACCTCCCGGAGCACCTCGTTGACAAGATTGCCCGCATCTTCTCCAAAAGACGACTTCTCCGCACAGAAACATTACCGCTCTTCGCGCAGCCAACTACGGAAAGCATCAAGATATACGACGGCGCAAACCTGAGTGATCAAGACTACATCAGCATATTCCAGGTGGCACCCAACCTGCGGAGATTCAAAGCCCGGTCGGCCATCCAGTTCAAAGACGAAGTCATGGACTATCTATTGTCTCGTGACACTGCCCTGGAAAGCTTCTACCTGCATGGAGCCAATCTTCTCAGCGAGGAGAAGTGGCACGAACTGTTCGAAAAGAAGGGCCAGTCCCTCAAGGACGTTCAAGTATACTATACAGACAGACACTTTGGCGATGACACCCTTGATGTGATGGCGACTCACTGTCCCAACTTGTCGCGCTTGAAGATTGAACACAATCAAAAACTGACGGAGAAAGGCGTAGAGTCCATTGGAAGTTTGTCTACCCTGCAACACCTTGGCTTGCAGCTGCAACATCCGTTATCATCCGCGTCAATCATTTCAGCTGTCTCCAAGATTGGGCCAAAACTCAAGACGCTCTCACTCAAGATTGTGCCCGAGGCGGACGACGGCGTACTGCAAACGATCCATGAGTCTTGCCGGTCCTTGCAGAAGCTTCGCATTACCGAGAGCGAGAAGATGACCGACCAAGGATTCGTCAACCTGTTCAAGGACTGGGCGAATCCTCCCCTGCAGAAGGTGGACTTGCAGAAATGTCGGTACATCGACGCCAGCCGTCCGCGTGCCAACGAAGAGAATGTCGGTCTCTGCAGCGAGGGGTTCAAGGCACTCATGGCACACTCTGGCCAGAAGCTAGTGGATGTGAATGTCCATGCTTGTAGGCATATTTCTCAGCAGGCATTTGAGGACGTCTTTGACGAGGCGGCCGTGTACCCGGAGCTGAAGCGCCTGGAGATCAGCTTCTGCGAGGAGGTGACTGACTTCGTATTGGGGTCCATCTTCCGCGCGTGTCCCAAAATCAAGGAAGTCAACGTGTTTGGCTGCATGAAGGTCAAGGCCGTGAGGGTTCCGAGGGGCACCATTCTCGTCGGTGTGCCCAACGCGCAGGGCATGATCATGGAGGGCATGGACTGAGGTTCCGAGACGTTGTGTGTAGGTTTTCATGTACAATTTTGCCACGCAGCACCGGCGTCTGGGGGTTGTCATGTTCATTTTCCCGTGTTGGATCTCTCTCACATTGGCGCACACCGGAATGGGCTTAATGAAAATGAAAATGATGTATTTTTTTTCTCCAAGATCAAGACTATAAAATGCCAACGCTGATGCAGCAACGCCGTGACCATGTACTCTTGGCCTACACATCTACGACCTTGTCATATGCGCTCAACCATGTTGTCAATCATCATCATTGAATTTCCGAGTGTTTTTTTTTTCGTGTGGGTTTCTTTCTACACAAGAGATGCTGGCTATATCATACCTGGCCATGTGAACATGGGCTATCAATCAGAACATCATGCAGCAGGCCCAGCGTCAGCTCTTTTGCTTTTGATGACATAGTCCTGATCCTTCCGACTCCAGTCATCAAGACGCTGCTCCAACTCCTCATTCGAAACGTCATTCGGAACGTCGTCTCTCTTCCACATGAGCTGGGAGCCCGTACACGCAGAGGTTTCTCCAAGATAACGCAAGTGCGCGGGTATATCTAGGCCAAAGGTCCCGCCATTGCACGCCGTGCTCGCGATGCCCTTGCAAACCTTGAGCTGGCTAATTGGCCAGTCATCCTGCATGTTCCCGCCACTGGACAACCAATACTCGGGAGAAATATGGCGATACCCGATGAAGATGGGAGGCAGCCTCGGGACAGGATCATCGTCATGCGTGATGCGCCACTGACCACCGGGTTGGCCAGTCATCCAGTTGGCGAACTCGTCGTTGCCGACCCTCGGAGACCCATAGGTGTACACATCAACGGCGTAGCCATTCCGTCGAAGATGTGCCGCACCGAGGGTGGCCACGGCGCCGCCGAGAGAATGGCCCGTTGCGACGACGCGGAACCCGGGGTTCTGCTCGCGGGCCCTCCTGATGGCTCGCGCGGCCGCGTCCTCAATCTCCTCCCAGCTCTTGGCGAAGCCCGTGTGGACTTTGCAGTCGCTGGCAAAGTCGCACCCTTGCCAGGCGAAGATGATGTCTGTGATGAAGTTGCGGATGTTGTTGCTTCCGCGGACGGAGAGGACGATTTCCCTCCGGATTTTATCTACTGCGACGTAGGCGCCTATACCGGTGTATTGGCCGCTATATAAAAGGGGAGGGAGTCTCGTGTTAATGCCAGAGGAACAATCTGGTCAAGAGAAGAGAGGGGGCACTACGTACGTAAAGGATGCCACAACTGTAGGCTTATTCTGCTGTACCAGAGGACAGGCATTCTTCCCGCAGACGATGGCCCTGCCAGGGGCGGCGTTAAAGTTGCAGTACGCGGCCGCGGCGTGCTGAACGTAGTACTTCATGCTCGTGTAGTCCTGCTCGGATACGCTGCCTGTACAATGAACGCTTCATGTTAGACGATGAGATGTCATGGCAAGCCCATGCAATAGAGAAAAGGTTGGAGGAACTAACCTCCATCGTCGAGGGACGTGACATAGTCCTCGATGCCGCCGACAGGCCCAGCTGCTGCCAGCGCGGCAAAGCCCAAAACATACGTGAACAGCATTGGTCTTGGATATGCACAGCCGAAGAAGAAGAAAAAGTATATACAAGAACAGAAAAAAAAAGTGACTCTTTGAACCACAAAGTGGTGTAAACGACAAACCTTGCTCTGGACTCGTCTCACAACTACGATTCGATTCTGCACGGGCATCAAGAACGCTTTATAGATAAGTCGCCTCACGCCCCCCCCTCCCCCCTTACTCCGAGACTGTCGTGCTTGCAGCAGGCCATGGTCGTTTGGTCGTGGTAATCGGCGGACACCAAGACGGCTCGCTTTGTTTGCTCGTCCTAGCCATGGGGAAGCTCAGTGGACTCGGGCGTTTTCCTTCCCCAGTTTGCAGCGTCGCGTGGCCAAGCCGCTCGAGGGGGCCACTGGATTTTCTTCCCTTTTTTTTTTTTTTTTTTTTTGCGACGGACATGCGCCCCACGACCTGGCTACCTCGATGCAACGGAAAACGAGTCGTTTCCTCTGTCGAGAAGGTCGGCAGCCGGCGGTGAGTAGAAGCGTTTCTGTTTCAAGCCCAACGTTGTGCGTGACATGCGAGGGCGGGGCGGGGCCCCCGAACGGAGGCCAAAAACTCGACACAAAAGAAAAAGACGTGCGGAAGGGCCTTTCCCGGAGAGGGATGGAGCGATATGGCCGTGGGATCCGGGCAGCTCTCGGATCCAGACCAAGGCTCCTGAACAGGTCATTCTGCCCGTCCTCGACGCGTTCATGCGCAAAGCGTGCGTACAGTACGCAGTAGGATTGTCCGTATGCGAGGAGCCAAGTGCGCCAAGTGCGCTTCGCGGCCCCCCTGCCTCCCTCCAAGGATGCTAGTGCGGGGAGGGGGACTAAGGGTCGATCCATGCATGATTGTCCATCTCAGATCCTTGCCCGGCCTCTGCTGCACGAGGGTCACGGGAGCCGCGCCGTCGTGGGAGAGAGGTGACGCAAAGAGGGAAGAAGAAGAGAAAAGGCGCCCTTGCCCTTGGCAGTGGCGCCCGGCCGAGAGTTGGGGGCCTAGATGACTGGGCCGAGGGGAAATGCGGAGTGGGTAGGGATGATTTTCTTCTTTCTTCTTGATGATGAGAAGCGGAAAATCCGTATCCGTCCGTGAGGGTGGGTGGATGTGGCTGAGACGGACGGACAGTTCGGGAAGCCCAGAATAGTGGAAACAAGCTTGACCAGTCGGATGGGCTTTTTAAGCAACGTCTACTGAATCTATGCTGCATCCAATTCATCTGTCCCTCGTGCACAAATCTACACCTTCCATCTGAATCCAGGATGTTTCCAATCCATCTCCTGAATCTCCTGCACGCTCTTCCCCTCCAGCGCAGCCACCACATCCACCGCCTCCTCCTCCTGTTATCCCTCTTGGCCCAGAAATACGAGGCCGCGGCGATTAGAATCATGGTCGCCTGCGCCGCGAGATTCAGCCCATTCCCGATGTAATAGTTTGGCGAGTCCTTCGCCACAAAAGCCCACGTGGAGATCAACCCGCCGATATTGCTCATCATGACATTTGTCGCAATGGCCGAGGACCTCGCGGTATCAGAGACCACGTTTGCAGCCACGTGGGAATTCGTCAAGGCACCATAGGTAAAGATGCCCAGAAACGGTAAAAAGGTGGCTCCATAGCGCACGCTTGGGTTCGTCGTGGCGAGGAACATGGCGTATCCGACGACGGTGAGGGGCGCACAGAAGATCATGAAGATGCTGCGGCGGTTCACGCGCCATGATACGTAGCTTGTTGCGGCGCAGAAAATGGCCCCGACGAAGTACGGCGGCACGGTGAGGAGCTGCTGCTTCGCAACGGTCTGATTGGGGAAGATGGTCTTGACGATGGTGGGTAGGAAGAAGGAGACGCCGTGGACGGTGATGCTGTCGAGCAGGAAGATGATGGAGGTGGGGAGGACAACGGGGTTGAAGATGCCGAGGCGCATCCTTTTCCAGCTGAACTTGTCGACGAGCTCGGTGACGGCGATGCGTTCGGACTTGAGGCGCGATCTGGCCAGTACCTTTTCCTTTGGGGAGAGCCACAGAGCGGTCTCGGGACGGTCGGGAAGAGCGAAGAAGCAGACGATGCCGAGGACACAGGTTGCGATGCCTGATGATGTATCCCCAACCATTAAATCTTGTTCCATCTGTCCTCAAAACGACAAAAGGGGGAAAGAAACATACCCTCGATGGCAAAGATCATTCTCCACGAATGCAAGCCCCCAAACTGTCAAGCCTCAGAATCGCAGACGCCAGCAGCCCGCCGAATGCACCGGCCAAGGAAGCCGAAATGATGAACAGAGACACCCGAAACGTCAACTCGCCCTGACGGTACCACCTCGACAGGAAAAAGACGAGCGAGGGCATCATGCCTGACTCGAAGATGCCGAGGAGGAAACGGACGGCGCACAAGGTGGAGAAGTCGGTGACAAAGGCGTTGCAGATGGTCAGGATGCCGAAGCCGAGCGTCGTGGCAGGGATGAACCACCCTGGGCCAACGTATTTGCAGAGCATGTTGGAGGGAATTTCAAACATGATGTAGGAGACGAAGAACATGGAGAGAGCGACGTTGAATTCGGAGCCTCGGAGGTGGAGTTCTTTTTCGAGGCCGGCCAGTCTGGCGTTGCCTGAAGTTCTGGTAAGAAGAGGTTTCTCATCATGGCAGTATTGAGCGAGGGCCGGGGTGACTTGGAATCTCCTGGTTCTTTTCCGATGAGAAGTGGCAGTTTCTTACCAATGTTGGAGCGGTCAATAAAGGCGAGGACTGCGAACTCGTCAGTGGTTAGGTTATTAGATGGCGTCCACAGCAAGACAAGACGCATGCATGTCGCGTACTTACGATAGAGCAAGCTGACGAGCGGAATAAGCCCAAGGTCCATCTTTAGACGAATCCTGGCTTCTTCTTGAGCATCGACATGCACCAGCGACAGACCGTGGCTGTATCAAAAGTTTAGCATCTTGAATGAATTCAAGGAATTGAAACTGAGAAACAAACGTACGCGTCCGTCGCCGGGTGCTCTGCCTTTTCATCCATGCTCGAGTCACCCACTGCGACTACATTTGGCAAAGTTTGTTTCGCCATGCCACGATGTGAGGTGAGGGAAAGATTCAGCTCGCCATCAAGTAATAGTGCATCCGCGTCGGCAGCGGGCACTGGCAGCGGGCCACCACCCGACGTTATACTCTGTATTTATAATTCCAATCACGGTAAAGATTTTTCTCTGCCATGTCCAATTGCCGTGTTCTCCGCAGTAGACAGGGAATATACTTGATTCACCCTTGCTGATTGTTATAATGCCGCTCGCCTCATTGGGCACGTCAATGCGACCGTGTTATCGGCGAGTCGAGTCAGCGGCTATTGCCGCCTTTAAAGACTTTGTGCGCCAAGCTTGGTGGGTCGCTGAACGCGCATATCGCGTCTTTTGAATGCGCATATCGCGTTAGTCCCAAAACAGAAGAAGTACCTTTTCACCTGACCCCCTGCTAAATATACCAGCTCTTTTTAGTAGCAAACGCAGGCAGCTTACGAAGTACTGTAACGCTTGCAACGCTTGTAACGCTTATAACCTCTTCTGTAGAATTCCTTCCTTCCTTTTTATTATTACAAGACCTTATAACGTAATGCAATAACGCAACAAAATGCAACAAGGCTTGCACATATAGGCATCTTAATTAATAGCAAAAATCAACAGACGCGAGCCACACTAAAGTAAGGTGTAGGGACCGTCCTTCCGGATTTGGACTAACTTGATGATTGCATTTAAAAAACGCGATATGCGCGTTTAGTGACCCCACCAAGAATGGAGGGGTATTGTTTTACCCGTATTACTCATGCTATTCCTCCCCCACTACTGCGTATTGTTTGATTGTATGTAGGTAAAATGACGCACATCCACGCGAGCTGTGTGCCGAGCAGCCGTTATATGTTGTGCCTATCGTACTCCGTATGTTTGAGCAACTAAACGCGCAGTACGGAAAAAATACATACATAGTGACTGGGTCTAATCCGTACAACAGGAGAGATACCTTCTGCATGTTTTTCCTGTGCAGAAGTACTTCCATGGTTTCTGTTCCAAACAATACAGTGCGGATTACTGTGCGTCTTATTGCGGCAGGTGGCGAAAAGGTCTTGGTGGACGAAGGGCAAACGCTATCAAAATCTTTGTCAATGGGCAATCTCGACCAAAGGTTAGATGGATGCTGCTATCTTGTGATTCCTCCTCGAAGCCATCTACGAGTTGTTCCTTTCGCTACGGAGAACTTTAACCACCCACATCGGTCATGGTCCGACGGATGTGGCATCAGGTCATACTGCAGAAATAAAGAGTTTAGCTGATGTCCCGTCCAGCCTTTCCCGACTGAAGGAGTAAATACAAGTCTTTGGAGGCGTAATGTGAAGCTAGGCATTGCTCCGTTCGTGGCGGCTGCTAAGCTGTCACAGGTGTTACGGTAAATCAATGGCGGGGGAGGGGGAGCAAGCGGCCTTTTGTTCCCAAGATTGGAAAGTCTTGTACAAGCCATGAACTTTGGGGTTTGTTGGAACATAAGCTCCGGGATTCAGTTGTGCTTCGCATGCTTCCGTCTTCATGCAGCCCAGACACCCCATTCTACATGTACAATTTTTTTACGTTACATTCGCACTGTGAATAGTTATACTCATGTCTGATGAGCTTTCCATGAACATCGTTACATCGGTATGCGCTCAAGAAACTTGGCATCACACCATCAGAAGCCGCCGCGAAAAGTCTGCGACTCATTTCCAACTGGGTTCGTTAGCGAGGGCCTCACGGTGCTGATCGTCGCCGAAATAGGAGGCAACATCGTAGTATAAAACTCCAGGGGTAGTCCACTTTCACTCAAAGGCTTGTCATGATTACGAATTTGAGGTTGCATCGTTGTCCAAACCCTCACGTGGTGGATTGATGGGGGCCTGAATCGGTGACAGTCTGACGATGCGGAGGCCGGTGGAGCTATTCGAAAGGAATTCGGTGTTTTCGCGCTACGGAGATGTTGCAGCGGCGACGATGTGGACTTGCGAGGAATGGCGAGCCACCATCATGTTCGATCCAACAACTGATGAGAACACGACAGAATGGGCTAACGCAAGGAGAAACGTCGACTAGCCCACCCGGAGCATTTATACAGAAACAGCAAGTCGCGCACTAATAATGCAAAACGGTCCATTACCGCACCATGCGCCATGTCGTGCAAGATCTCGGTGCATGTTAACTCAAACGGGATGAATCGAGGCAGCACACCGCAACTGAGGGTTCCTTCTCATCCCCATGTGCTTCCTTTCCAATGGGTTCGGGTCTGTGATGTGATGCGCAGGAAGTTTGGCCGCGCGTCACCGCCTTATCCAACACGACCCAGACGTACCATATTGAGAAACATCATTCCATTTATGCGACGCCTTGCTGTAGGAAAGTCCACAGCCACGCTATGTAGGCCCCAACTTAGAAGGAGGTTCCCGTGTCAATATGACAAGTATTTGTACAGATGAGAAGAAACCGCTCGCCGAGAATCAAAACATTCTCCAAATCAGCAGGTGCGGCGGTGCCATTGATGGACGAAAGGAATAGATATACAGGACGAGGCTCCACAGGCGGACTGTGCTCGACAACCTAGGTATGCAGCGTCAGGGCTAATAGGGTGGCGGTAGTAAGGGTGGCGGTAGTACATGTACTAGGTCAATTTGGGAGGCTGCCAGGAATGTAATAGGCACACCTTGGAAAACATCCCAAACAGAGGGGAAAAGGGGCAAGAAGAGATATAATGAAAGAAGCCTCATGTTATGAAATAATCACCCCAGGCTCAATATGTGCTGTCTCGTTGATCAACGGCATACATCCGAAAAGCTCATTATAGTAGTTCAGGCATTGGCTTCGAGCCTCGATGTGGCCTGGCTTTGTGCTGATTCCATTCTTGGGCACGAAACTGACATAGGGCTCTTTGCCCTTGACGAGCAATGGCCCCTCGCCCGTCAGCATAGATACCAAGTAGTTCATGGCCAAATCTTCGCAGTTGAAGTGCTTGTCCACATAAGCCCGAATCTTGGTAGTCATCGCATCGCTTGAAGAATAGTAGTCCATGAAGGAAATGTGCGCAAAGGCAAGACCCGATAGAATCAAGTTGTAATTGTCGTGCGCAGCGTCGGTCGAACAAAACGAATATTTCCATTTGCCGTTGGGCTCTTCAACTGCGCAGCGTGTGAACCCTCCTGTCATCCGGCGACGTCCAAACTTGCGCCATGACTGGAACACGAATTCAAGATCTTTGGGCTTGTAGTAGATGTCGTCGTCAGACAGAAAGATGGCTTGCGTCTGGTATGCCGGGTCGGGCCACAGTTTCTGGTTGAGGCTGTTTATAGGTGAGTGCCTATATCGAACAGGCACACCATGCTCGGATGTATAGTCTTCAGGAGGCGCCGTCTCCAAGTCGTTCCACACCACAACAACTTCCAGAAGCGAGGGAATCTCCTCGGACAATAAGCCATGCATGGTATCGTTGAGTTCTTTCGGTCGGCGGTAGGTTTGCATGGCAATGCTAGAATCAAGCAGTCAAGGTTAATGCAAGAGCTGGGCTGTGGCGCGGCAGTGCCGGTACATACGTAAATTTGTCATCGCGCAGATGTTGGTACTTCAGCTGTGACTCCTTCCAGATTTCATCGGTTTTATTGAACGCGCCGCATTTGGATATCTTGGTTGGCTTGGTTGGCTTGAATGGAGCCTCCCATGGCTTGACGATCTCAGAAATGGGCTGTAAATGTGTCTCGGGTGCGTATGTGAATAAGGCAAACGCGATACCTGCGGCGGCAGTAAAGGCAAAGACGGTAAAAGCGATGCGTTTAAAAGGCGAGGCAGTACGCCACCCCGCGCCTTCGACGTATCCATGATGCTACGCTATGCTATTGCCAAGTCGTCACCATCTCTCGTTTACGAATCCAAGTCAGGGGAGACGAATTCGGTAAGCGCTGTCGCGTGCCCGCTCGGATAGTCGACTGAGGAAAAGCCTAGGGCAGGAGAGAAGTCAAGGTAAATTGATAGTGCAATGCAGTGACGCAGGCATGCGAGAATCAGTATCGGTTGGATCCCCTACATTGAACTTTATTTTCGTCACTATTCGGGAAGTAGACGAAATGGGGAAAAGTGGCGATTGCGTGTCGAGTAAGATGCAGGCGCACCAGTCATGCCAAGCTAGTGTCCAATTTGGCCAAGCCTCCGTTTCTTCGTGGCCGCTGCTGACGGTCAGATTGCCGAGACATACATTGTATTTCAAGCTTGAAGCAAGAACAATACTCCGTATATGCAATTATATGTGACGTGGCAGGATTGGACCTAAATTCGCGCAGAAACATGGACAAGATGACTAATAAATGGGTCCGGCTTTCATTCGACTTGTTGCGCAACGGGGAAGAGACCTTTTTCAATGTGGTGTTTCCCTTCGAAAAGGGTTGCCGCTGAAATCCCCAGGATCCTATCGACATTCCTGTCCGTTTCTTCGCCATCCTCTTGACGAACAAAGGCATTTCTTCGTTGCGTTTCATTTCGTCTTGCTGTTCCAGCACCCGACTTGGAAATATGTACACGGGAGCCCGTCACTAGTTGCTGTACATATGGTACTGTCAGGGAGAGCTCCTTGAAGCACTAGATGTGTGGATGCAGCCCGCGCATTAACTAGGATCAAACCCTCTGTGAGACAACGGTGGAGACAATATATTAGAAGTACCTCTGTAGACTAGTTATTACTATAGCATACTATGTACCTTTTAGGTATAAAAGTTAGGTACTATCTGCACCTCTAATTAATTAAATTAAACGTTTTCTATTATCTATACTAACCCCTACCTTAATAGTTATAAGCCTAGGTGGCTTTTATTACCCTTTTTAATTATTATTAAAGATATAAGCTCTATTAGATATTATTAATTAACGCTTACTAATTATTAAGAGATAATCGCCCTTTATTATTCTAATTAGTTAAAACACTTAACCTATGCTCTAATTAACTAGTATATTTCTCCTTTATAATATCTAAAGAAACTCTAAATATAGTATTATTATTAGAGAAAGACTAGATTAAATAGTATATATAAATTAAGAATTATATAGAATCCTATAGTATCTAGGAGTATATTAACCCTAATAAGGCTAAATTACTTAAAGAACCTATAATACCTATATACTTATAGAGGGGTTAGAGACTAGAGGTCTTACTAAATAACCGTAATACTCTTAAGAATTAGAGAATTACTTATAAAGATATAAAGGATTAATTTAATTTTTAATATAAAGAATTATAATTTAACCTTATAAAGTATATAGCCTTATTAAAGTAAATACTAAAGATTAGGGAATATATCTATAAAACTCTATTAAAGAATATATAAGATTCTCTTAACTTTAATACTAAAATTAAGGATAGAGAGTTAGTTTAATATTATACTTAAAGGATTCTTAAGCTTCTTTAGGATTAGTATAAGCTAAATATAAAGAAAATACTTATTCTTATAAAAACATACCTTAATAATTATTTATAAGCTAAAGGTACTTATAATTAGTATAAGTAAGCTATAATAATAGAGGTATTATAGAGGAATTATTAAGATCTTAAAACTTAATAGACTAAGGAGATAATACTATATAAGTTTATTATATCTCTTTAAAGCAAATTTAAATTATTCTAGAAGAAGTAAAATAATTTACTTAATAAAGAAAAGGATTATAGATTTCTTAAGGTAGTTACTAAGTTTAAAAGAGATTATAAGGCTTTATAAAGCATATTAAAGTTAGCTAATATCCTTACTACTAAGAGATTAAATAGTTAAAGTAAATTAGAAAGAATAAGGTACCCTTACTCTAGGTATTATACTAAAGAAGCTTTAAAGTAATAGGAATTATATAATTTATTTAAGGCTATATATAAGCTAGAGGCTACTCTAAAGAACTAGGAAGTTAGAAAGAACTCTAAAGATAATATTAAAAAGTATTTAAAGGAGAATCTATAAGAAAAGTCTAAGGTAATAAGTTAAAAACTAGAGAAGAAGAGTAGTAATATCTTTATACCTTTATAGAATCTAACTAATAACTTAATTATAGTTACCCTAGGTAATAAGTGTTACGTGCTGATTTGGCACGTAAGGGGTTAAATCCGTCAGAGGGGCCAACGGATTCAATAGGTCATGAATCATGCTAAGTTCACTTCAGGAAAGTTACTATTAGGAGTAAAGTATATTATAAGAATTAAGTTATCCCCTACTCTAGGTTACTAAATCTAGCCCTATAAGGGTCCCTTCCGCTTCTAGGCATTCTACTATGTAATAAGTGCTAGGCATGCCTTAAAAATAACTATCCTAGTTAGATATAGCTAGCTAGTGGCTAGATTTAGGTCCTTAACTATTAATATAAATAAAAGAAATATAGCTTAAGTTAAATCTTACAAGGAGATAGATATAGCGCATTCCCCGCCACACTAGTGGCTTTAGTATTATAGGTTTACTTAACTCTATAATTACTATCTACTAAACCATGCCTTATAATAGTACTTATAAAATTATTATATTAAATAATAGTTATGCTAATTTTATTATAATCTCCCACTTTATTACTAAATTTTATTCTTCTATAATTACTAATTTTATCCCCTCCTTTTAGTAAGTTATTAAATCCTACTAATTAATTATCCTTTCTAGTATATCCCTAGTCTAATCCTAAACTATGTTATCTTATTGCTAGATAGAATCTAATTTCTATTTTTTTTTTTTTTTTTTTTTTATCTAAATCCATATCCTTAATCTATTAATCTAGTAAATTTATTATCCCTATTATCCTATATTGCGGTAGGTCTAACCATAGGCTAATTAGGAGGTAGCGCTATCTTATTCTACATTCCTATTATTCTTAGCTATGCTTATATTACTAGCGTTTTTAATAGGGTTAATTATAGAATTACCTAGGTAGCCTTTAGTTTTATTAGACTAAGTTTTTTATTTAGCCTGGTTTTCTTACTTAGGCTTTCTAGTGTTTTGCCTTAGGGTTACTTATTACTAGGATTTAGCGTTTTACTATATAATTTACTTTACACTATGCTAGATTTAGCTAGACTTAGTTTTATAGTTTTTGCCTTTTTTATCTCCCCTCTAAGCTCTTTCTATTCTTATATAAGCTTATCTATTATTATTTTCTAGGTGTTTATCTACTATACTATTTCTACTATTATCCCTATTAGTATTATAAGCTTTTTCTCTAGCTTACTCTTACTAACTATGCTCTCCTTAAATTCTATAAGTTATTTACTAAAATTAGTTAATATTACTCTAGGGTTAAGCTTTAGAATCTTCTCCTTATAATTTCTTAGTATTTCTACTATTTATATAAACTTCTCCTTTATTTTTTCTGCCTCCTTTATTATTAAATTTACTAATTCCTTAACTTAATCTAATGCCTCTCTAGCTAAGTTATATACTAAGCTTATATCTACTCTTATATTATTAAAAGCCCCTTCTATCTTATCTATTTAGTTTACTATATTATTAATTTTACTCTGCTTATATTCTCTATCCCTCTTCTTATTCTCTTAGGATTTAGTAGATTTCTAGGTTAGCTCCTTATTAGTACTAATATAAAGCAAATCCGCCTTACTAACACTAGCTAATATACTAGTAATTATAGCGTTTACTACTCTATATTTATCTATAAAATAAAGAGCTAATAAATCTACTTATAGTAGTAAAGATATAGTGCTATTATATATAGCTATTTACTATCTATATTTTACTATTATACTATTATAGAAGGCTACTACTACTATCTTTATCTAATTCTTTATTTATTATATTACTCTATATTCTATTAGATTAGTAGTAATTTAATTTAATAGCTTCCTATTTAGTTTTACCACTACTTTCCTTATTTTTAATATTACCTTTTATTCTTTAAAAATAGTAAAAATCTATATATTTATATTTTACTATAATATAAAATATATATTATTTAGATATACCTCTAATCTATTTAACACTATTATAGTGCCTTTTAACGCAAATTTATGTATATATACCTATATAGCATACTATATATCCTATATACTACCTTTTTAGCCTACTATAGTGTGTTAGAAAGTGCTAAAATTAATCCCTTTAATGCCTTTTCCTTTATACTCTATATTAAATTCTTCTATTATTCTTTTTTATGCTACTACTCTAATTTTAGGCATTAGCTTTAGAGTGTCTTTTCTAGAGCTAGGCTATCTAAATCTAATATATAATAATTTAAAATTAAGCTCCGTAATTTACGCGTAGACCTGCGATAGTCTAATAAGGAATTCTACTAGTATCTTATTAACTTTATTATTAATTTTGCTCTCTAAAATCCTATCTTTAACTTTAGTTTCTAAAGGTTTATCCTTAAATCTAGATTCCTAGTTAGAGGATTTAGTAGCTATATTAGTAAGGTTAACTATTATTATATTATCTTCTTTATCTAATATATTACTAATTTTATTGTTTTCTTATATTATTTTGCTCTCTATAAGTTATTTTCTTTTTATAGCTCTAGTAAGGTTATCCTTTAGTAATTATCTTAGTGCTTCTTTACGCTCTTATCTTTCTTTTCTAGCATTAGTTAGCATAATTTTATTACTCCTACTATTTTTAACCTCTTTTTCTAAA
Organism: Epichloe scottii; assembly: GCA_021950295.1. Taxonomy (NCBI): domain Eukaryota; kingdom Fungi; phylum Ascomycota; class Sordariomycetes; order Hypocreales; family Clavicipitaceae; genus Epichloe; species Epichloe scottii. The sequence continues at coordinate 2,155,793 of CP083247.1, read as the reverse complement.
TCCTTAGTTAGCATTTTCTCTTAGTGCCCCTTAGATTTAACCACATCCTTTATAATACTAGTAGCTCCTATATTATTACTATTACTATCTCCTACCTATTAGGCTAACTTATTAAATTCCTTTACTAATATTTATATTTCCTCTAGATACTACTAATAGCATAGTTCTTCTACTTAAAGAATAGGAAGCATATACTCCCTTTATTAATTACTTCTCTTTACTAGTTATATATAGTAATAAAGGAATTTCTTATCCTTAAAATAGCTAGCTATTCCTAATTTAAATAACTTATTATCTATTTATTAGTTAAATTTTACTTACTCTTCTTTAGTATTAGCTTATTATCTCCCTAAATTAGTGTATATAAGTTCCCCTAAAAGTTAATTTTATTATATTAATACTAGAACTTAAATACATAGATACACTACTAGGATCCGCTTATATAGTGTTTATTCTTAGATATTAATCTTATTATTAAATATAATAAGATTAGGCTTTTAATATAGGAAATTAGGAGGAATTAGGTTTACACTAAGTATATAGTGCGTGTATTTAACTCTAGGGGTAAAATAGTTATATTTAATATAATATTTCCTATAGTCCTTATAGTTCTATATTACTTATAGATATTATTAATCTCTATTATTAATACTAAGTTTATCGCTTCCTTTATGAATACTAGATCTATTATTTCTACTAATAAAGGCTTTAGCTACTTTAAATTCTACGCTAGCACTCTTACTAGTTATTACTATAAAGCAAAATGCAATAACTTAGTTAAATTTAACTATACTTATGCTAAATCTAACTATACTACGATTATTATTTAATTATATAATAATATAAAGTTTAAGTATAGTAAGATAATCCTAGTTAGCATAATAAATAATATGTGTAAGTAGGCCCCTAGAAACTCCTACCTCCCTGCTAGCTTATTAGATCTAGCACTTATTATTTAAATTCTCCTTTTGCTACTATTATTTCTTTATAGGTTACTAGTCTCTTTTTATATATTCTTTAGCCTAATTAATTAGGTTCTTCCTAAGGTATTCTTCCACTATTTTAGATATATTAATCTATATCTTATTTTTAGCTACCTATTAGTTATCTTTAGTAGTATATCCTTTCTATCTAATAAGAAACTCTACTCTTACTACCTTATTTTTCTACTTTAAAATTTTAACCTAATAATTATAGATTTGCTTAATTTCCTAATAATCTATTTCCTCTAGATTATTAAATAAAATTAGTAGCAGAGCTAGTTCTTCCCTCTTAAATGGATCCCTTCCTTATACTAGCTTCTATAGCTATACTACTAATACTACTAGATATACTTACGAATTTAGTAGGAATTCTAACTAATAAGCTAATAGATTTACCTTCTCTAGCACCTTATAGGGACCTGCCTTTTATAGGGACTATTTTTTCTTTAGCTTACTAGGTAGTTTATATCCCTTATATAATTATAGGTAGACTATATTACCTTTATTAATATTAACTAGTTTATAGTGGTTATTATACCGAATTTTTGCTAGTATAGCTGCTATTATAATTACTAATTAAGCTTTATACTAATATAGTTTCTGTAGTATTATAATATTATTTATACTAGTCCCTATATTAGTTATATTATTAGGTAAAAGAAGGTTAATAATACTTAAAGGCTAAAATCCATATAATAGCTTATTAGGTGCCTAGCTAGTACTTATTACTATAGTATTATTTAGTTAGTGTTATAATGCTAGTAATAGCAATATCTATATTATATTTAGGTCCGTTACTATGTAATACTATATTATAATTATTACTATTTAGTTCTTTCTTTTAGCTATTCTATCTATCTAGGGATAATACGCAGTACTTATAAGGAGTTTCACCCCTACTTGCTTAAATATAGCTTTCTATATATTAGATATAAACTTTAGGTCTCTATTACTTATAATCTATTTTAGTAACCCCTAATCTATAATATATAGTGCCTAAAGAAGTAATTCTACCTAGATTTCCGCGGGATACATAGTATATCTAGGTATTAATAATATTCTCTTACTAAAAAGGCAGTTTATAGGGCATAGTAAGTTATATATTATATACCCTTCTATTTACTATATAGTATTTACTAATAAGACCTCTAGTATATCTATTATAAAATTAAGGGAAATTATATAAAAAGGCATTAGTTTTAACTATAAGGGCCGCATTTCCCCTAGGGGCTTCGCATAATTAATTACATTCTCCTAACACACTATATAATAGGCTATATAATTGCGAATATATTAACTTATTTATATAAAATAGACTAACTATAATTCTACTACTATCCTTATAATTCTAAAGTGTTACTATTTATTATATACTAATTATAGTATAGATTTAACCTTTACTATTAGAATATATAGGTAGAAAAATCTATCCCTACTATGGTAGTATAATAATCCATCCTTGCGCAAATCCTAGCTATATAGAGGGATCTTTAGTCTAGTTCTAGTGTTCTTTGCTGCTTGTCTTTCTTAGTAGGCTTTTATTAATATAATAATTTAGCTAAACTTATAATTAGATTAGTACCCCTTAATAATTCTAGCCTTAAGTTTATTATCTATAATTATAGTTATAGTATATTCTTTACTAAAATATATACTAGTATCTAACTTATTATATTAGCTTTTCTATGTTACTTCCCTATAGATTACCTTTACTAGTAATCTAAAGAGCGCGTCTAGAACCACATTTAACACTCCTAGCATATATATTACCTTTAGGCTAAATTATAATAAATAATTTGTAACTTTAGCTAGTTTTAAATTAGCCTTATTAAGGTCTATTATTAATAATAAGGTATATTTAATAATGCCCTTTGCTAGAGAATAGTTAGTTAATATATTAACTATAGTATTATTAGATTACACTATCTTCTAGAGCTTTCTAACGCTCCACGCAATTATAGCTACCTTTGCCTCTATTAAACTATATTGTTTTTTAATGCTTAATATTACTCTAGAAAGGAATAGAATTAGCTATATCTAGTTATTTTTAATCTCCCTTCTAGGAATACTTTAACTATCCTATTCTTCTTATAGCTAGAAAATATATAGACTAAATCCCTCTTTATAAGCGTTAATTTTAAAGAATAGTAGCTTCTTTAGGTTATAGTACTATAAAGTTTATTTCTTACTTAAAAATATCTTAATATCTTTAAATGCCTTTTCCTTATCTCTAGTTAGTAAAAACGTCTTTAGTTGCGTTTTTCTCTTCTATATTAGCTTTAAGATGCTAGTAATCTTTTTATCCTTTTCTTAAAATTTGTATAATAATGCCGTTTTTTATGCCTATAATAGTTAGATTTGCATATTAAACTATAGGATTCTATTATATAGAAATCTAGCTATTCTAATAAAAGTCTTAAGACTTAATAAATCGCTTAGAAATGTTATCTTTTAAAACACTTTAAGCTAATTATTAGTATTTATAATTCTATTACTATTAATAATAAATCCTAGTAACTAAATAGCAGGGTAGCTAATAAATAACTTTTTCGCGGTAATTATTAATCTATTCTCCTTAAGGATTTTAAGAACTATTTTAAGATAGCTTAAATACTCTTCTAAATTATCTAAAAACACAATAATATTATTAATATATACCTAAATAAAGTGTTTATACTTCTAGAATAGTCTATCTATAAATCTTTAGGTAAAAGCTAGAGAGTTTTTAAACCCTATTAGTGCCACATTTAACGCTTCTAGACCTCTATTTAATATTACTACTATGCGCGCTTAATAGTCTTATTAAATAGGTAATTAATAGAAAAAACCAGTTTTATTAAAAAGAGAAATCACTTTCTTACTATAGGTATTATTTATAATATTACTTTAGTTAGGTAAAGGGTATATATCTAGTATTACTATATTATTTAGTAGTCTTATATTAACTATAACTCTTTCTTTCCTCTCTTAGCTAGTCTCTTACTAGACTATAAACGCTAGGCACGCAATTACTGCTAGTTTATCTAGATATAATATCTTCTCTTTTATATAGAGTTTATTATATACTTTATTAAGTTTATTAGTATCCTATTTTCTAAGTTTATAAGGCCTAATTAGCCTTATTTAATGCTACTATCCCTTTATAAGATTAATTCTTATTTTCTAGTCTTCTAGCATTAGTATAATACCCCTATTACAGTAGATATTATATTTGTCTATTAACTTAATAAGTTTATTTATAGCCTCTTTATTAATATTAGCTACCTATACCCCAAATTAATTAGTTATAAATAGAATTTCCTTAGGATATAAGATTCTATAAGAGGGTACTCCTATATTAACTTTCTTTAGATTAAGGTTATCTTTCTCTCCTTTAGTCTCCTTATTAGTTTTAGCCTTCTCTTTACTCTTTTCTATAATATCTTTACTAAAAAAGGTATAATATATAAATAGGTTATTAATTACATAGTTTATAGTAACCTCCCTAGCTACTATTAGATATATAACCTTCTAGTGCTTAGAAATAGTAATAGTTTTGTTAGTTAGGTTATAAGTAACTATCTATCCCTAGCTAGATCTATATAAGAGTGTGTCTAGGAGAAATATTAAATATAATAGTGTGTAATAAACGCTTATTTCCTAATTCTTCTGTCCTGCCTTCTAGGTAACTAGTATATATAACTATGCCTTTAGGGGAATTATTACTATCTATGCTATAATTACTTATTAGTAAGGAACTTTACTTACTAGTTAAAATATTTCTACCTACACTATTATACTATATACTAATCTAAATACTACCTTAGGTTATATAAAATTAATTTTTGCCCTAAAATTATATAGGAAATTTGTACTAAGTAGTAATTTAGGCCCTAGATTTAGCATTACATCCGCTATTACTATAAAATATCTAGTTATCTTAGTTCTACACGCTATCCTAGGGATATAAAAGTTAAAAGTAGCGGTTTTAGTAATAAAAAAGGAAGACTAGACTCCTAAGACTAGCTTTAGTTTCTATATTCCCTATTTTACATTTGCTCTATACTACTATAGCTATGCCTTATCTACTAAGATTAATAATATTCCTATATTAAGATAGACTTAGTAGCTCTTGCCTTTATTATTAAATTTAATTAGAATTTTAAGGAAAGTATTTGCCTTTTTCCTATTATACTCTACCTCTTACGGTCTTACTATAGCCTTAATAACCTATCCTAGGCTTAGTTATCTAGGTCTAGCTAGACCTATCTCTATAGTAGGTTTCTTAACTTTCTTTCTATTATTTTTAATAAAATATATCTCTATAAAATTTAAATCTTAACCTTAGCTTTCCTTATTATTATCTTCTAAAACCTCCCCTTCTTCTACTATATAGTATTTACAGTCTTTAAGATAGGTTTTATGCTATTCTACGTTAGAGTTATCCTTATATACTATAATATATATATATTCCTTTTCCTTTATAGGTATTTTCTCCTAACACTAAAACTACCTTAGCTACTATAATTAGCTTGCCTACCCTAATAATAAAGTCTCCTAATATTATCATTTATCTAGTTAGTTTAGTAGATTTTCCTGCCTATTTTAACTAGGTCTAGGGCAATTCCTTACTTTATCTTCTTACTATAATTTATTTTACTAAGGTTTCTAGTTTTACTCCTTAAAGGGCTAATTTTACTAGTATAACCTTAGCTAAAAACCACCTAAAAATCTTTATATATTTTAATTATCTTATCTATACTATTAACTTCCTAGAGGGAATTACGTATTAAATAGCCTATTCTAATTAGCTTAGGCTCCTTTTGCTTCCCCTTCTAAATCACTACTAGATTCCTCTTATTAGAAATAGACCTTAGTTTTGCCTTTACCTTTTCTATTTATAGTATAACCCTTATTATATAGGTGGTTATATAAGTTACGTCTCTTATTATCTACTATTATAATATACGCTAATCTTATATCCTCTTTTATTAGCATTAGACATATTTAATATAATCCTAGGTAGAGTTTATAATATAGGCATAATAATAGCTAATAGTCTATTATCTTACTATTTACTCTAGTATACTAGAAAATTTTTAATATAAATTTATAAAAAGATACCTCCTTTATAATATCCTCTCTTATATATTTAGCCTTATTAAGCTATGCTATTATATCCTAGACTTAAATGCTAAATTCCTTTCTAACTACTATAAATATAGTTAATATTCCGCTAAATATAGCATTCCTTTCTCCTAAATTAAGATATTGCCTATACTATACTATTATATCTTCTTAGAATAGTATCTAGACTTTCTTCTAAATAATATCTTATTAGCTAGGACTAGCGCAATATAAGTAATCTTTAACCGCCTATATCTATAATTTAATGTTATAAAAAATAGTCTACTTCCTATTATATATAATAAGATTATTACTAGCTTCCTTAGGCTTATATTAAGGCTTAAAGTGTCTAATATCTATAATTTTCTATGTTAAATCTGCCTATTGCTCTATTATGTCTATGTGTTAAGGATTCTAGTCCTAATCTATTGCTAAATCTATCTTACCTTAAATACTTAGATCTACATACTATTCCTAGTTTAGAGGGTGTTATCCTTATAGATAACCTTAGTAAGGGTACTACTAAGGTTATAGGTATCCCTACTAATATTATAGTGGTATTAGTTATGCTATTAGTACTATTTAGTTTAGGTTAGTATATAGATTACTATTATACTACCCCTAGTCTATAGGTAGATATGCTATTCCCTAAGTTATATTCTATAGTTATAGTGTTAACCTTACTAAGGCTCCTATACTTTATAAGCTCTTAATTTTAGTTATTAGTTTTATTACTAACTACTCTATTCCTATTACTACTTCTTCTATTATTACCTACTATATAAGCTATTATTAACTAATTACTTCCTAAAGGATCCTAGCTATATTAGATTTAGCTAGCTTAGCATAAAGTTCCCCTAAACCTAGTATACTTCCTAATAGTCCTAGCTATAGGTCTCCTAGGTCTAATTTTAATAAGTGGTTAGGGGTTATAGATATTAAGTAGTAGTGTTATTTTTAGGGTAGTTTTTAATCCCCTTTTCTTTATTAATTTTGCCCTTCTCTATGCTATTCCTAGTCTTAGTGGTATTAGTATTACTAACTAGACTAGTAGTGCTCTTAGACCTCTTCTTAGACTCCTTACTACCTTTAGATTAACTAGATTTATAAAGAAATCCCTTAGATTTAGCTTTTATAATATAGGACTTAACTTAATTCTATATAAGGCATATAGTTTATAAATCTATAGCGTTCTAATAAATAGGAGGTTCCTAGTATACTAGCTATTTATATCTTATTACTATTCTATTAATAAATTCGTACTAGGTAAGCTTATTTAAATCCTCTTATTTATTAATTCTAATAAGTTTTTATTTCTAATATTTGAATTCTAGATTAGTACTATTAAAAGCTCTAAATTAGTAAATAAGTTATAATTTAGTCTTATTTACTAGAAAGTTTAAAAGGGGTTAAATTAGCATTATAAATAGTTAGTTTTAGATATAAGGCTATTGTTCTTAGATAACCAGAGGTGCATAACGAAAGAATCTCTAATTACTACTACTTATTATATGCTAATTTAGCACATAAGGGGTTAAATCCGTTAGAGGGGCTAATGGATTTAATAGGTTATAAATTATGCTAAGTTTACTTTAGGAAAGTTACTATTAGGAGTAAAGTATATTATAAGAATTAAGTTATCCCCTACTCTAGGTTGCTGAATCTGGCCCTGTAAGGGTCCCTTCCGCTTCTAGGCATTCTGCCACGTAACAATAAGACTATAAATATATTATTATTTATACGCTCTAAGTAAGGTTAATAGTTAAAGAAAGCTATAAATTTAACTACTAATACTATAGAAAGCATAGAATTAAGGTAAAATATAGTTCTATATAACTCTAGAGTAAATATTTATATCTTTAATAATATCCACTAGTTTAATTAATCTAAATTTAATAAGACTATTATAATAAAGGTTAGGGCTAGAGGTATAATATATATAGCTTTAGGTTAAGGTCCTATATATATATCTATTATAGACCCTATATTATAAAGCATAAGGATAATTATATTAGAGACTACACTATTTATTCCTAAATTCTATATTAATCTAGTATTAGTAATAATTCTAATAAAAGCAGGGATTTATTAGAATTAAAAGAAGGGATTTCTCTATAAAGAGAACTATCCTATAGTAAGAATTTATAATATTAATAAGCTTTATATATTATTAAGGCTATTAGATAATCTAAGAGAAGCTTACGCTATAATAAGCTAATTACTAAAGCCACTTATAAAGGGAGATATAAAGCTTTAGTATTAATAATATAGTTATCTAGGTATAAAGGCTTTTATAGAACTTATAAATATAACTTTAGGTATTAAATTAATTAGACCTAAGCTTATATAATATAAGATATATACTATAGGTAAAGCTAAGTAATAGAGATTATAAGTTATACCTAAAGGACTTCCTTAAGGACTAGGTTATAGGTTATTAGTTAATTTAGATTACTATAACTCTTCTTATTAGAATAGTAATAGGTATTAGTATATATTTATATGCCTTATAATCTTAATATATTTCTTTTACTTATTTAAGACTAAAGATAGTATTTATAATAGCTTCTATATAATAATAGGCTTTCTAAGCACTTAATTTAGTATTTAACTATAATTTTTATATAGTAATATTAAAAAAGCCCTCTTTATAAAGAATATAAAAGATAAGATAGCCTTTACTAGTATTATAGTCTATAATTTAGCTCCCTTAATACCTAGTTAGAATAGTAAGGCAAAAAGATCTAAGGGGGTAGTTAAGTAAAAAGCTTATATATTAAGCCTTAAGGCTTAGTTTCTATTAGAACTTAATAATAAGGTATTTAATACTATAGTTTATCTCCTAAATTAAATACCTTTTAAGTATTTTAGAAATTAAATTATACTATATAAACTTTAGTAAAATTAGGCTAGGAAAACCATCCCTACTTATTTATAGATAGTAGAGATCTAAAAACCCTTAATTACTTATCTTTATGCTTATAGATATAAAGCGTTTCTAATAATAATAAAGGCTCTAGAGCATATTAAATTATATAATGTAATCCCTTAATTAGAGTAGAAAGCTTATATTAGTTACCTTATTAGTTATAGAGGTAAATCCTAGTATATTATCTAGGTGCTTATATTATATAATTAGAAGGTTATTATATTAGTATATATTTAATTTAATAAGAACTCCTTCTTTAAATAGGAAGAAAAGCTAGAATTAGCTTAAAAAAGAAGATATTAATAATTATACTACTTAAAGAGCTTAAGGCTAAAGATATTAAAGAAGAAATTAGCTAAGACCTTATTAGAATAAAACTTAAAGAGAATAATTAAGCCTTTTTATTATTAACTATAAAATAGGAAAATAAGTAGTTTAAAGCAAAAATACTACCTTAAGTATTAGGGTAAGAAGGTAACTATATTAGTATACTTTTAACCCCTCCTAACTCTTCTTATAAGGCACTAGTTACTATAGAGAATATAGAGATTTAGATACTAGGTAATAATACGCTATTTTATAAAATTAATAAATTTATATATAAAGTAATATCTAAATATATAGATACTACTATAGATACTAGTAAAATTACTACTAAAGGTAGTAAGGTAGTAAAGAATTATTATCCCTATAATAATAGTATTAATCTAGATAATATTATAACTAAAAAATGCTAAAGAAAGGAATTAAGGAAAGCTAAGTAAGTATAGTTTTCTTCTGCTTTTTTAATAGTATTCTAAGGCACTTAATATAGTTTATATATTAAAAATATACCCCTAGAACCTACCTATTATTATTAAGCTATAGCCTTAGCCTATTATAATTACTAGAAGGAAGTAATTATAAAGAAGCTTTTAAAGCTTTTATCCTTAAACTACTAGGAGAATATACTAGATAAATTATTTAATCTAAAATACTATAAAGAGATTATTAACCTTAGCTAGGTTTTTAAATATAAAACTAATAAGAAAGGTATAGTTATAGAGTTTAAAGCTAGAATAGTTATATAAGGTAATTAATAACTAAAAGATAACCTTAATAACTATATAGCTATGCTTACTTTATAATCTCTATATATACTACTTATAGTCTATTATGCTAATAATCTTAATACTTATTAATATAATGTTTAGAATGCCTTCCTATATATAAAACTTAAAGAACCTATCTTTTATAAACCTCTAGAAGGTATAAATATAAGAGGTTATCTCTAGAAGATAATATAAGTATTATATAGGCTAAGAGAAGCTCCTTAATAATAGTTCCTATATCTAATATAATTCCTATTAAAGATAGGCTTTATCTAAGGAAAAGAAGACTTATATATCTTTATAAAAGATAGTTTTATTCTATTTTTCTATGTAAATAATATTATAGTAATGTATCCTAATAGATTTAAAGTAGAATTTAAAGAGCTTTATAAATAATTAATAAATAGTCTAGATATTAAAGACTAAGATAACCTAAAGTAATTCCTAGGCATTAAAATTATTAGGAATTATAATACTAAAGAAATATAGTTATTATAGGAATTATATATTTAAAAGATTACTTAGAAATTTATCCCTAATATTATTAATAGTAATTTAAAAGCTTAATCTTTACTTCTCTCCCTATAGCTATAATCCTTACTAATACTAGTAAAGCTACTAATAAAGAGATTAATTACTATAGAGTAGTTATTAGCTCTTTAGTATATTTATATATTATTAGAAGGCCTAATATAGCCTTTATAGTATTAAAGCTTACCTTCTTTATAATAAACCCTTTAGTAAAGTATATTAAGCTTATAAAAGGAGTAATTTTATATACCTAGAATATAAAGAAGCTATATATCTAATACTTAGGAGTAAATAGCTTTAATATATTATTTTCTAGCACTAATGCTTCCCTTAGTAATAATCCTAATTGTTACGTGGCAGAATGCCTAGAAGCGGAAGGGACCCTTACAGGGCCAGATTCAGCAACCTAGAGTAGGGGATAACTTAATTCTTATAACATACTTTACTCCTAATAGTAACTTTCCTGAAGTAAACTTAGCATAATTCATAACCTATTAAATCCATTAGCCCCTCTAACGGATTCAACCCCTTACATGCCAAATTAGCATGTAATAAGTAGTAGTAATTAGAGATTCTTTTATTACGCACCTCTAGTTATCTAAGAACAATAGCCTTATATCTAAAACTAACTATTTATAACGCTAATTTAACCCCCTTTTAAACTTTCTAGTAAATAAGACTAAATTATAACTTATTTACTAATTTAGAGCTTTTAATAGTACTAATCTAGAATTTAAACATTAGAAACAAAAACTTGTTAGAATTAATAAATAAGAGGATTTAAATAAGCTTACCTAGTATAAATTTATTAATAGAATAGTAATAAGACATAAATAGCTAGTATACTAGGAACCTCCTATTTATTAGAACACTATAGATTTATAAACTATATGCCTTATATAGAATTAAGTTAAGTCCTATATTATAAAAGCTAAATCTAAGGGATTTCTTTATAAATCTAGTTAATCTAAAGGTAGTAAGGAGTCTAAGAAGAGGTCTAAGAGCACTACTAGTCTAGTTAGCAATACTAACACTACTAAGACTAGGAATAGCATAGAGAAGGGCAAAATTAATAAAGGAAAGGGGATTAAAAACTACCCTAAAAATAACACTGCTACTTAATATCTATAACCCCTAACCACTTATTAAAATTAGACCTAGGAGACCTATAGCTAGGACTATTAGGAAGCACACTAGGTTTAGGGGAACTTTACGCTAAGCTAGCTAAATCTAATATAGCTAGGATCCTTTAGGAAGTAATTAGTTAATAATAGCTTATATAGCGGGTAATAATAGAAGAAGTAGCAATAGGAATAGAGCAGTTAGTAATAAAACTAATAACTAAAATTAGGAGCTTGCAAAGTATAGGAGCCTTAGTAAGGTTAACACCGTAACTATAGAATATAACTTAGGGAATAGCATATCCACCTATAGACTAGGGGTAGTATAATAGTAATCCATATACTAACCTAAACCAAATAGTGCTAATAGCATAACTAATACCACTATAATATTAGCAGGGATACCTATAACCTTAGTAGTACCCTTACTAAGGTTATTTACAAGGATAATACCCTCTAAACTAGGAATAGTATATAGATCTAAGTATTTAAGGTAAGATAGATTTAGCAATGGATTAGGACTAGAATCCTTAACACGTAGACGCAATAGAGCAATAGGCGGATTTAATATAGAAAATTATAGATATTAGACACTTTAAGCCTTAATATAAGCCTAAGGAAGCTAGTAATAATCTTATTATATATAATAGAAAGTAGACTATTTTTTATAATATTAAATTATAGATATAGGTAGTTAAAGATTACTTATATTACGCTAGTCCTAGCTAATAAGATATTATTTAGAAGAAAGTCTAGATACTATTCTAAGGAGATATAATAGTATAGTATAGGTAATATCTTAATTTAGGAGAAAGGAACGCTATATTTAGCGGAATATTAACTATGTTTATAGTAGTTAGAAAGGAATTTAGCATTTAAGTCTAGGACATAATAGCATGGCTTAATAAGGCTAAATATATAAGAGAGAATATTATAAAGGAGGTATCTTTTTATGAATTTATATTAAAAATTTTCTAGTATACTAGAGCAAATAGCAAGACAATAGACTATTAGCTATTATTACGCCTGCGTTATAAACTCTACCTAGGATTATATTAAATATGTCTAATGCTAACAAAAGAGAATATAAGATTAGCGTATATTATAATAGTAGATAATAAGAGACGTGACTTATATAACCACCTATATAATAAGGGTTATACTATAAATAGAAAAGGTAAAGGCAAAACTAAGGTCTATTTCTAACAAAAGGAATCTAGTAGTAATTTAAAAGGGGAAGTAAAAGGAGCCTAAGCTAATTAGAATAGGCTATTTAATATATAATTCCCTCTAGGAAGTTAATAGTATAGATAGGATAATTAAAATACATAAAGATTTTTAGGTAGTTTTTAGCTAAGGTTATACTAGTAAAATCAGCCCTTTAAGGAGCAAAACTAGAAACCTTAGTAGAATAAATCACAGCAAGAAGATAAAGTAAGGAATCGCCCTAGACCTAGTTAAAATAGGTAGGAAAATCTACTAAACTAACTAGATAAATAATAATATTAGGAGACTTTATTATTAGGGCAGGCAAGCTAATTATAGTAGCTAAGGTAGTTTTAGCGTTAGGAGAAAATACCTATAAAGGAGAAGGAATATATATATATTATAGTATATAAGGATAACTCTAATATAAAATAGCATAAAACCTATCTTAAAGACTATAGATACTATATAGTAAAAGAAGGGGAGGTTTTAGAAGATAATAATAAGGAAAGCTAAGGTTAAGATTCGAATTTTATAGAGACATATTTTGTTAAAAATAATAGAAAGAAAGTTAAGAAACCCACTATAAAGACAGGTCTAGCTAGACCTAGATAACTAAGCCTAGGATAGGTTATTAAGGCTATAGTAAAACCATAAGAGGTGGAGTATAATAGGAAAAAGGCAAATACTTTCCTTAAAATTCTAATTAAATTTAATAATAAAGGTAAGAGCTACTAAGTCTATCTTAATATAGGAATATTATTAATCTTAGCGGATAAGGCATAGCTATAGTAGTATAGAGCAAACGTAAAGTAAGGAACACAGGAACTAAAGCTAGTCTTAGGAGTCTAGTTTTCCTTTTTTATTACTAAAACCGCTACTTTTAACTTTTATATCCCTAGGATAGCGTATAGAACCAAGATAACCAGACATTTTATAGTAATAGTGGATGTAATGCTAAATCTAGGGCCTAAATTACTACTTAGTACAAATTTCCTATATAATTTTAGGGCAAAAATTAATTTTATATAACCTAAGGTAGTATTTAGATTAGTATATAGTATAATAGTGTAGGCAGAAATATTTTAACTAGTAAGCAAAGTTCCTTACTAATAAGTAATTACGGCATAGATAGTAATAATTCCCCTAAAGGTATAGTTATATGTGCTAGTTACCTAGAAGGCAGGATAGAAGAATTAGGAAATAAGCGTTTATTACGCACTATTATATTTAATATTTCTCCTAGACACACTCTTATACAAATCTAGCTAGGGATAGATAGTTACTTATAACCTAACTAACAAAACTATTACTATTTCTAAGCACTAGAAGGTTATATATCTAATAGTAGCTAGGGAGGTTACTATAAACTATGTAATTAATAACCCATTTATATATTATGCCTTTTTTAGTAAAGATATTATAGAAAAGAGTAAAGAGAAGGCTAAAACTAATAAGGAGACTAAAGGAGAGGAAGATAACCTTAATCTAAAGAAAGTTAACGTAGGAGTACCCTCTTATAGAATCTTATATCCTAAGGAAATTCTATTTATAACTAATTAATTTAGGGTATAGGTAGCTAATATTAACAAAGAGGCTATAAATAAACTTATTAAGTTAATAGATAAATACAATATCTACTGTAATAGGGGTATTATGCTAATGCTAGAAGACTAGAAAATAAGAATTAATCTTATAGAGGGATAGTAGCATTAAATAAGGCTAATTAGGCCTTATAAACTTAGAAAATAGGATACTAATAAACTTAATAAAGTATATAATAAACTCTACATAAAAGGGAAGATATTATATCTAGATAAACCAGTAGCAATCGCATGCCTAGCGTTTATAGTCTAGTAAGAGACTAGCTAAGAGAGGAAAGGAAGAGTTATAGTTAATATAAGACCACTAAATAATATAGTAATGCTAGATATATACCCTTTACCTAACTAAAGCAATATTATAAACAACACCTATAGTAAGAAAGTGATTTCTTTTTTAATAGAACCGGTTTTTTCTATTAATTACCTATTTAATAAGACTATTAAGCACGCATAGTAGTAATATTAAATAGAGGTCTAGAAGCGTTAAATATAGCACTAATAGGGTTTAAAAACTCTCTAGCTTTTGCCTAAAGATTTATAGATAGACTATTCTAGAAGTATAAATACTTTATTTAGGTATATATTAATAATATTATTATGTTTTTAGATAATTTAGAAGAGCATTTAAGCTATCTTAAAATAGTTCTTAAAATCCTTAAGGAGAATAGATTAATAATTACCATAAAAAAGTTATTTATTAGCTACCCCGCTATTTAGTTACTAGGATTTATTATTAATAGTAATAGAATTATAAATACTAATAATTAGCTTAAAGCGTTTTAAAAGATAATATTTCTAAGCGATTTATTAAGTCTTAAGACTTTTATTAGAATAGCTAGATTTCTATGTAATAGAATCCTATAGTTTAATATGCAAATCTAACTATTATAGGCATAAAAAACGGCGTTATTACGTGAATTTTAAGAAAAGAATAAAAAGATTACTAGCATCTTAAAGCTAATATAGAAGAGAAAAACATAACTAAAGACATTTTTACTAACTAGAGATAAGGAAAAGGCGTTTAAAGATATTAAGATATTTTTAAGTAAGAAACAAACTTTATAGCACTATAACCTAAAGAAGCTACTATTCTTTAAAATTAACGCTTATAAAGAGGGATTTAGTCTATATGTTTTCTAGCTATAAGAAGAATAGGATAGTTAAAGCATTCCTAGGAGGGAGATCTAAAATAACCAGATATAGCTAATTCTATTCCTTTCTAGAGCAATATTAAGCGTTAAAAAACAATATAGTTTAATAGAGGTAGAGGTAGCTATAATTATATAGAGCATTAGAAAGCTCTAGAAGATAGTGCAATCTAATAACGCTATAGTTAATATATTAACTAACTATTCTCTAGTAAAGGGCATTATTAAACATACCTTATTATTAATAATAAACCTTAATAAGGCTAATTTAAAACTAGCTAAAGTTATAAATTATTTGTTATAATTTAGCCTAAAGGTAACACATATGCTAGGAGTGTTAAATGTGGTTCTAGACGCGCTCTCTAGATTACTAGTAGAGGTAACCTATAGGGAAGTAGCGTAGAAAAGCCAATATAATAAGTTAGATACTAGTGTATATTTTAGCAAAGAATATACTATAACCGCAATTATAGATAATAAACTTAAGGCTAGAATTATTAAGGGGTACTAATCTAATTATAAGTTTAGCTAAATTATTATATTAATAAAAGCCTACTAAGAAAGATAAGCAGCAAAGAACACTAGAACTAGACTAAAGATCCCTCTATATAGCTAGGATTTGCGTAAGGATAGATTATTATACTACTATAGTAGGGATGGATTTTTCCGCCTATATATTCTAATAGTAAAGGTTAAATCTATACTATAATTAGTATATAATAAATAGTAACACTTTAGAATCGCAAGGATAGTAGTAGAATTATAGTTAGTCTATTTTATATAAATAAGTTAATATATTCGCGATTATATAGCCTATTATATAGTGTGTTAGGAGAATGTAATTAATTATGCGAAGCCCCTAGGGGAAATACGGCCCTTATAGTTAAAACTAACGCTATTTTATATAATTTCCCTTAATTTTATAATAGATATACTAGAGGTCTTATTAGCAAATACTATATAGTAAATAAAAGGGTACGTAATATATAACTTACTATGCCCTATAAACTACCTTTTAGTAAGAGAATATTATTAATACCTAGATATACTATGTATCCTATGGAAATCTAGGTAGAATTACTTCTTTAGGCACTATATATTATAGATTAGGGGTTACTAAGATAGATTATAAGTAATAGAGACCTAAAGTTTATATCTAATATATAGAAAGCTATATTTAAGTAAGTGGGGGTAAAACTCCTTATAAGTACTGCGTATTATCCCTAGATAGATAGAATAGCTAAAAGAAAGAACTAAATAGTAATAATTATAATACGGTATTACATAGTAACAGACCTAGATATAACATAGATATTGCTATTACTAGCATTATAATACTAACTAAATAACACTATAGCGATAAGTACTAGCTAGGCACCTAATAAGCTATTGTATGGATTTTAGCCTTTAAGTATTATTAACCTTCTTTTACCTAATAATATAACTAATGCAGGGACTAGCGTAAATAACATTATAGTACTATAGAAACTATATTAGCACGAAGCTTAATTAGCGATTATAATAGTAGCTACACTAGCGAAAATTTAGTATAATAACCGCTATAAACTAGTTAATATTAATAAAGGTGATATAGTCTACCTGCGATTATATAAGGGATATAAACTGCCTAGCAAGCTAAAGAAAAAATAGTCCCTATAAAAGGCAGGTCCCTATAAGGTACTAGAGAAGGTAAATCTATTAGCTTATTAGTTAGAATTCCTACTAAATTCGCGAGTGTATCTAGTGGTATTAGCGGCATAGCTATAGAAGCTAGTATAAGGAAGGGATCTATTTAAGAGGGAAGAACTAGCTCCGCTACTAATTTTATTTAATAATCCAGAGGAAACAGATTATTAGGAAATTAAGCGAATCTATAATTATTAGGTTAAAATTTTAAAGTAGAAAAATAAGGTAGTAAGAGTAGAGTTTCTTATTAGATAGAAAGGATATACTACTAAAGATAACTAATAGGTAGCTAAAAATAAGATATAGATTAATATGTCTAAAATAGTGGAGGAATACCTTAGGAAGAACCTAATTAATTAGGCTAAAGAATATATAAAAAGAGACTAGTAACCTATAAAGAAATAATAGTAGCGAAAGGAGAATTTAAATAATAGGTACTAGATCTAATAAGCTAGCAGGGAGGCAGGAGTTTCTAGGGGCTTACTCTTATATATTATTTATTATACTAACTAGGATTATCTTACTATACTTAAACTTTATATTATTATATAATTAAATAATAATTATAGCGTAGTTAGATTCGGCATAAGCGTAGTTAAATTTAACTAAGTTATTGCATTTTGCTTTATAGTAATAACTAGCAAGAGTGCTAGCGCAGAATTTAAAGCAGCTAAAGCCTTTATTAGTAGAAATAATAGATCTAGTATTTATAAAGGAAGCAATAAACTTAGTATTAATAATGGAGATTAACAACATCTATAAGCAATATAGAACTATAAGGACTATAGGAAATATTATATTAAATACAACTATTTTACCCTAGGAGTTAAATACGTGCACTACGTGCTTAGTATAAACCTAATTCCTTCTAATTTCCTACATTAAAAGCCTAATCTTATTATATTTAATAATAAGATTAATATCTAAGAACAAACACTATATAAGCAGATCCTAGTAGTGTATTTATGTATTTAAGTTCTAGTATTAATATAATAAAATTAACTTTTAGGGGAACTTATATACGCTAATTTAGGGAGATAATAAGCTAATACTAAAGAAAAGTAAGCTAAATTTAACTAATAAATAGATAATAAGTTATTTAAATTAGGAATAGCTAGCTATTTTAAGGATAAGAAATTCCTTTATTACTATATATAACTAGTAAAGAGAAGTAATTAATAAAGGGAGTATATGCTTCCTATCCTTTAAGTAAAAGAACTATGCTATTAGTAGTATCTAGGGGAAATACGAATATTAGCAAAGGAATTTAATAAGTTAGCCTAATAGGTAGGAGATAGTAATAGTAATAACACAGGAGCTACTAGTATTATAAAGGATATAGTTAAATCTAAGGGGCACTAAGAGGAAATGCTAACTAAGGATTTAGAAAAAGAAGTTAAGAATAGTAAGAGTAATAAAATTATGCTAACTAACGCTAGAAAAGAAAGATAGGAGCATAAAGAAGCACTAAGATAATTGCTAAAGGATAACCTTACTAAAGCTACAAAAAGAAAACAACTTATAGAGAGTAAAACAATATAAGGAAATAATAAAATTAGTAATATATTAGATAAAGAAGATAATATAATAATAGTTAACCTTACTAATGTAGCTACTAAATCCTCTAACTAGGAATCTAGATTTAAGGATAAACCTTTAGAAACTAAAGTTAAAGATAGGATTTTAGAGAGTAAAATTAATAATAAAGTTAATAAGATACTAGTGGAATTCCTTATTAGACTATTATAGGTCTACGCGTAAATTACAGAGCTTAATTTTAAATTATTATATATTAGATTTAGATAGCCTAGCTCTAGAAAAGACGCTCTAAAGCTAATGCCTAAAATTAGAGTAGTAGCGTAAAAAAGAATAATAGAAGAATTTAATATAGAGTATAAAGGAAAAGGCATTAAAGGGATTAATTTTAGCACTTTCTAACACACTATAGTAGGCTAAAAAGGTAGCATATAGGATATGTGGTATGCTATATAGGTATATATATATAAATTTGTGTTAAAAGGCGCTATAATAGTGTTAAATAGATTAAAGGTATATCTAAATAATGTATATTTTATATTATAGTAAAATATAATTATATAGATTTTTGCTATTTTTAAAGAATAAAAGGTAATATTAAGAATAAGGAAAGTAGTAGTAGAACTAAATAGAAAGCTATTAAATTAAATTACTACTAATCTAATAGAATATAGAGTAATATAATAGGTAAAGAATTAGATAAAGATAGTAGTGGCAGCCTTCTATAATAGCATAATAGTTAAATATAGATAGCAAATAGCTATATATAATAGCACTATGTCTTTACCGCTATAAGTAGATTTATTAGCTCTCTATTTTATAGATAAATATAGAGTAGTAAACGCTATAATTACTAGTGTATTAGCTAGTGTTAGTAGGGCGGATTTGCTTTACGTTAGCACTAATAAGGAGCTAACCTAGAAATCTACTAGATCCTAAGAGAATAAGAAGAGAGATAGAGAATATAAGTAAAGCAAAATTAATAATATAGTAAACTAAATAGATAAGATAGAAGGGGCTTTTAATAATATAAGAGTAAATATAAGCTTAGTATATAACTTAGCTATAGAGGCATTAGATTAAGTTAAGGAATTAGTAAATTTAATAATAAAGGAGGCAAAAAAATAAAGGAGAAGTTTATATAAATAGTAGAAATACTAAGAAATTATAAGGAGAAGATTCTAAAGCTTAACCCTAGAGCAATATTAACTAACTTTAGTAAATAACTTATAGAATTTAAGGAGAGTATAGTTAGTAAGAGTAAGCTAGAGAAAAAGCTTATAATACTAGTAGGGATAATAGTAGAAATAGTATAGTAAATAGATGCCTAGAAAATAATAATAGATAAGCTTATATAAGAATAGAAAGAGCTTAGAGAGGAGATAAAAAAGGTAAAAACCGCGAAACTAAGTCTAGCTAAATCTAGTATAGTATAAAGTAAATTATATAGTAGAATGCTAAATCCTAGTAATAAGTAACCCTAAGGTAAAACACTAGAAAGCCTAAGTAAGAAAACCAGGCTAAATAAAAAACTTAGTCTAATAAAACCAAAGGCTACCTAGGCAATTCCGCGATTAACCCCGTTAAAAACACTAGTAATATAAGCGTAGCTAAGAATAATAGGAATATAGAATAAGATAGCGCTACCTCCTAATTAGCCTATGGCTAGACCTACTATAATATAGGATAATAGGGATAATAAATTTACTAGATTAATAGATTAAGGATATGGATTTAGATAAAATAAAAAAAAATAAAAATAAAAAACAGGAATTAGATTCTATCTAGCAATAAGATAATATAGTTTAGGATTAGACTAGGGATATACTAGAAAGGATAATTAATTAGTAGGATTTAATAACTTACTAAAAGGAGGGGATAAAATTAGTAATTATAGGAGAATAAAATTTAGTAATAAAGTAGGAGATTATAATAAAATCAGTATAACTATTATTTAATATAATAATTTTATAAGTACTATTATAAGGCGCGGTTTAGTAGATAGCAATTGTAGAGTTAAGTGAACCTATAACACTAAAGCCACTAGTATAGCAGGGAACGCGCTATATCTATCTCCTTATAAGATTTAACTTAAGCTATATTTCTTTTGTTTGTGTTAATAGTTAAGGACCTAAATCTAGCCGCTAGCTAGCTATATCTGACTAGGATAGTTGTTTTTAAGGCGCGCCTAGCACTTATTACGTAGCAGAATGCCTAGAAGCGGAAGGGACCCTTATAGGGCTAGATTTAGTAACCTAGAGTAGGGGATAACTTAATTCTTATAATATACTTTACTCCTAATAGTAACTTTCCTAAAGTGAACTTAGCACGATTCATGACCTGTTAAATCCGTTAGCCCCTCTAACGGATTCAACCCTTACGTGCCAAATCAGCACGTAACACTAATACTTAAAAGTTAATATAAGGATATATCTTTATTATATATAGCACTATAATTAATTAGAAGTCTAGTAAGTAATATTATATAATAACCTTAAGTATAGAAATAAAGCTCTTTATCTTAAATTATAGTATAAAAAAGCATATATCTCTTAGAAGGCTACTTTATAATATTAAGGTTTATATACTACTACTATTAATTATCTAGTATAATAATAAGTAGATAATTTATATTATAAAGTATAAGAAAGGAAGGCTTTAAACTAGCCTTAAGTATCTTAATATAAATTAAATATAGATTTAAGAGTAATATACCCTAGGTAATATTAAGGTAAATTAGTTAAAGACCTCTAAGATACCTATAGATAGCTTTATAAAGCCTCTATTAAGCTAAATATATAGGGATTTCTATTACTAGATTAGCTTATAGGAGATTCCTATGTAATTATAATACTAGGAATTTATTATAATCTCTTCCTACACTTATTAACTCTAGCTTTAATAGATATCTTAGCTAGGGGTGTGTGTTAGGGAGAGCTCCTTAAAGCACTAGATATATAGATATAGCCCGCGTATTAACTAGGATTAAACCCTCTATAAGATAATAGTGGAGATAATATATTAGAAGTACCTCCATAGACTAGTTATTACTATAGCGCACTATATACCTTTTAGGTACAAAAGTCAGGTGCTGTCTGCACCTCTGATTGATTAAATCGAACGTTTTCTATTATCTACACCAACCCCTACCTTGACAGGTACATATGTAGGCTCATGTCGCACAAAAAGCAAGGGCCCGCTTCAGCAATAGAAAATGTGCATGTCGAGAGCCGTCACCCCCGAGTTCAGTGTCGCATTGCCAAGCCGCCCATGCGCCTCGTGCCCTCTTCCCTCTTCACGATGTGGGTCCCTTCACGGTGTGGGTCGCGCCTTCCCAGTTATCAGCCACGGTCACTCCAGTCACCTGCGCCTTTTGCCTGATCAAAGTCGACTCCCCTGTCGTCTTGTGCAGTCATTTTCGCTTGGATAAAAGGAGACCCCATCCTGCAATTCCCTCAAGCTACGGTGGACATCTTGGCACTGAGGATGCTTGGATGCCACTCTATCACTCCTATTGTGACACTGTCGGGCCCGCAGGAGGGCAACACGAATCAATGTCTACGGAGTATCATTAGACCACAATGTCGGCGTCATGCGACAGAACCATGGACTTTCTCGTTCTCTATGTACGGACTAGTCTGTGTTCTTTGCATGATTTTAACCGATGAGTGCGAACCCTACTTCGGTTAACGGGCTCCCCAGGGGGGTCCGATTTTAGTGTTCTGGTTGATTCCTACGACTTACATTGCGCTCGGTGTTGATTTTTGGGAACAATGGTGGCCATCTCTGAAAAAGTAGCCCTGATCGCGGGCGTCATTTCCTTCAGTAGTGCGAGCCAAACTCCTGGAGCTGTTCAGCAAAGGTCATTCGTTCCAGATGGATATTACGTGCCCGCGTATTACCCAGCGCCGTTTGGCGGATGGGTGAAGGATTGGCAGGAGAGCTATCGCAAGGCGAGGAAGCTTGTCGACTCCATGACACTGGCGGAAAAGACCAATATTACTGGCGGTAGTGGTGTATTCATGGGTGAGTTCGTTCCTCTCATAAAGTTTGCAAAAGCAATCGTGTTGGAGCTTATTGATAACACCGTGTGACAGGGTGAGCTTTGATCCTGCGAGACTTGGACGTCCATGCATCTTTGCGGCCAAATCCAAGATGACGCCCTTGGTGGCAGTTGCCCCCTGTGAAAATGAGCTTCGGCTGACCCGTAAGCAGACACTGTACTGGCAACACCGGCTCTGCTCTCCGAGTTGGATTCCCACAGCTGTGCTTGAACGACGCTCCCAACGGAATTCGTAACGCGGACCATGTCACCGTCTTTCCAGACGGCATCACGGCGGGTGCCACATTCGACAAGAAGCTCATGTACCAGCGAGGTGTCGCCATTGGCAAGGAAGCTCGCGGTAAAGGCGTCAATGTCTGGCTCGGTCCAATGGTTGGTCCCATTGGGCGCAAGCCCAAAGGCGGCCGCAACTGGGAATCGTTCGGTGCTGATGCCTGTCTACAAGCCGCCGGTGCTCGAGAGACCATAAAAGGTGTCCAGGAACAAGGTGTGATTGCGACAATCAAACACTGGATTGGCAATGAACAAGAGATGTATCGCATGTACAACCCTTTTCAATATGGTTATAGCGCCAACATAGGTACGGGAGCATCATGGCTTCGTCTTTGTGGACCATTTACTGATAATCCACCAGATGATCGTGTTCTGCACGAGCTCTATATGTGGCCTTTTGCAGAAGGTATCCACGCCGGGGTTGGGTCCGTCATGACTGCCTACAATGCTGTAAGTGAATAGACGGAAGAGCAATTTTTCCTTGGGAAACAGGATGCTGACACATGACCCCAGGTCAATGGCACTGCGAGCAGCCAGCATCCGTATCTCATCAACGGACTTCTAAAGGATGAGCTGGGCTTTCAAGGCTTTGTCATGTCCGACTGGCTCGCCCATATGTCAGGCGTGGCGTCCGCCATATCTGGCTTGGATTTGGACATGCCTGGGGATACCCAAATCCCCTTCCTTGGCAACTCTTATTGGATGCACGAGCTCAGCAGATCTGTCCTCAACGGCTCCGTACCTATGGATAGGCTGAATGACATGGCAACACGGATCGTCGCTTCTTGGTATCAGATGGGCCAAGACAGAGACTTTCCAGAAACAAACTTCGACATTAACACGAAGAAACAAAAAGGACTTCGCTACCCAGCTGCCTTCCCGGATACACCCAGAGTAGTTGTCAATCAATTTGTTCCCGTTCAAGCTGATCACGACATCATCGCACGTCAAGTTGCCCAGGACGCCATTACTTTGCTGAAAAACACCGATAACCTGTTACCACTCGACACGTCCAGACCGTTGAAGGTCTTCGGCACCGGAGCCAAAACCAACCCCGCTGGTCCAAATGCCTGCCTTGACCGAAATTGCAACAAAGGCACCCTTGGGCAAGGGTGGGGATCCGGCTCCGTTGATTACATGTATCTGGATGACCCGATAACAGCGATTCAAGCACGTGCCAATAAAGTCCAGTTTTATAATTCTGATTCCTTCCCAGGCAGTATCGATACCCCTGTGGATGACGATGTTGCTTTTGTCTTTATCACGTCAGACTCTGGCGAGAATACCTACACCGTTGAAGGTAACCACGGTGACAAAGACGCATCTGGGCTTTATGCTTGGCACAATGGAGACAAACTCGTCCAAGATGCCGCTGCCAAGTATAAGAACGTGGTCGTCGTGGCACATACCGTCGGACCGCTCATACTCGAGAAATGGATTTCTCTCCCGTCTGTCAAATCAGTACTAATTGCTCACTTGCCAGGCCAGGAAGCAGGACGATCTCTGGCCGAGGTGCTCTTTGGTGACGTGTCGCCAAGCGGTCACTTGCCCTACTCCATCACCAAGAAAGAGGATGATATGCCCAAGAGCGTCACAGAACTGATCAACCGTGCCATTCTAAAGCAGCCGCAGGATACATACACCGAGGGTCTTTACATTGACTACAGATGGCTCAACAAGAATGGGGTCCAGCCGCGCTATGCATTCGGCCACGGCCTCAGCTATACCACCTTTATGTATTCTCAAGTGAAGATCACAAAGGTCACCCAAATGAGCAGAACACCTCCCGCTCGGCCCCCAAGACTGGCATTCTGGAGTATGCTCAGGCTATCCCGGCTGCAAATGAGGCAGTCGTGCCGGCGGGTTTCCGCAAGAGGTGGCGATATATTTACTCGTGGCTCAGCGCCTCGGATGCAGAGGCGGCCAGCAAGGACGCCGGCAAGAAGAAGTATCCATACCCCGAAGGTTACTCGACGGATCAAAAACCAGGTCCTCGCTCTGGCGGCGGCGAAGGGGAAACCCTGCCTTGTGGGACGTTGCCTATAAGCTCTCTGTCACGGTGACTAACAGCGGACAAAAACACTCTGGCCGAGCCTCTGTGCAGGCTTATCTCCAATTTCCGAAAGACGCCGGCTACGAGACGCCCACCATTCAACTCAGGGACTTTGAAAAGACAAAAGTCCTCGCGCCGGGGGAGAGCACCACTGTCGAGTTGCAGTTGACAAGGAAGGACCTCAGTGTGTGGGATGTAGAGATTCAGGACTGGGTCATCCCTGCTGTGGATGGGGCATACAACGTGTGGATTGGAAATGCAAGTGACGACTTGATCGTTTGTTGCCACGCCCTTGACTTGAAGTGCGAGAACGTGATTAAGGGGTGATTTTAGAACGAATCGTCTGGGCAGGTTAATAAATTGCAATATCCGAGTATGAAGACGTTTTGCACACGTGCCACTTCTAGTAGAAATGTATTTATGGATGGATACAGACTTTTCTTTCCATTACATGATAGTAGTACAATCTCACGTATTGGCGATTTCGTGTCCAGCGTACGATTCGTCCGTTTCGTTCTACGCCTCCTCCAAACCCACTGCCCATCCAGCCCATAACGTACAAGCTCCTGCCTCCAACGCAGACAATCCACCCTCACTCTCACTGAGCCAATTGCTTTCTTCCCTTAAGTCTCCTCCTCCAAATAATCTTTCGTCCCGTCCTACTCCGCATTCTGTACAAAAACCCATGTCTACGCTTCTGCACCAATCTCGTATGCCCATTCATCGTGTTTCGCGGACCAAAGCGCATTTGCAGCCCGCACAGGGAAGGATGCGACGATACGGCGCTCCGGGAGACGACGTCTGCTTCTTCGGCGGCAGAAGCGGCGGGTGCAGGAGTGAAGCTCGTGAGGGCATTGGGACGACGGAGAGGCGTGAGGGATGGTCGCAGGGGAGAGGGTGGTGAATGTTCTGGATGTGTTAGCTAGGTTTGATGGCGCTGGGTGCACAAGGTTGATTTTTTTACCGAGGAATATGATGGAGCGGCTTGGTTAGTAGCGGGCGCGCGAGGCGCGTGAGGGACTGCATCGTGGTTGTGTTTGTGGTTGTCGTCGGTTGATGGGGCTGATGATGAGGCATGGAGGAAAGTTGGGTAAATCCTTGAGGCGCAATGATTGGGTGGCTGGGGCGCAGGTGGGGCACAGGTGACGAGGAGGGGCCATTATGCATGTACATATACATAGTACACACGTCTGCGTCAAAGAGCCCATAAACATTTGTCCTCGGCCATGGCGGAATCGGCGTCAATGAATCGTCTACGGGAAAGTCCAACAGATTTGCCGAGGACAGTACGGAGCATGGAGTTGCTCCGTTGAATCACTCAATGAAACCGGCCTCTCTCCACATTTTTCGCAAAATCTCCCGTATAGTCGCCTCTTTCCTGGCGTTGTACTGGTGCAGAGCCTCGCCTCCCTCGGTCGCCAGCTCAGAGGCCTCCCTCTTGGCCCTGACATACGATTCCCTGTCCTCTGCATTCCCCAGGATGTGGCTCCTGAACATCAAGTGCCGCGCCAGCTCGGGACATGCCTCGGAGAAGACGTGCAGGTTCGCCGCGGGCTCGTAGCAGACGAAGAAGTGGTGGTTGTGCCACGCGGGTTCGTAGCTTATCCACTGGAAGCCGGCGGCCTCGAGGGCAGCGACGTAGTCGTCCTCTTTGCTCGCGTCCGCGACGGTGAGGTCGACGTCGATGACGTCCTTGGCCGGCAGGCCGGGAATGCTGGTCGATCCGACGTGGGAGACGCAGAGGGCTTTGGGGCCAAGCGCGTCTTGGATGCGCGCCTTGAGAGACTGGAACTGGGCGGGCCAGGCAGGGTCGGGGTCGACTATGGCGAGAGAGGGTGCGATTTTTCGTTCGGAGACGCGCACGACGGTCGACGGGTCGTAGACGTAGTCCTTCATGAGCTCCTCGGGACTTGGCTGCTTGGTGGTGGTGGAGGAGGCGGCGGGTCGGCCGTTATCATCGCTGGCGGGTTGATCCATGATGAAGTTGAAGGCGAGAGATTTCAATGCACGAGATTGAATTTTTTTTTTTTTACGCTCAGCCTGGATTGGAAGCTTCAAGATGATGGTTGGCCGCCGTGAGTCACGGCATCTTCCTGTCAGACTATATTTAGCAACGACCCCCTCACCAAGTCACAACTCATACTTGACCTCCTCGTAATACACCTCCTCTTCCGCCCTCCCCGTCCACCCCTCCTCCACCAGCCTCTCGACATTCTCCCACGACATCACCATCATGACCTCCCCAAAGTAATTCACCCCCCGCTCTGCCTGAACCCCAGCTTCCCAAACAGCCTTCTGCTCCCCTCGTTGCCCTCCTTGATCTTGGCCATCAACCCCACCATCTTCCCTCCCGCCGCCGTGCCCTCCTTGGCCGCGTACTCCCTCAGAATACCCCGTAGATTCCGCCATATATAAACAAGTAGACATCGTACAGACGCGCCTCCATGCCCCTTTCTCCAATTTCCCCTCTCCGCAACCATGACATCGATCTCGCCTCGAAGCCGAACCGTCTCGCCAGCCGATTCTGCCGCGTCCCCCTCGTCGGGACCTTGGTCGTCGCGGTGGATGAAGAAGTTGATGTCTCCCCTCATGCGGTCATTTGCGTCCGCGACGCCGGCCTTGACGCCGGCCGACGACGGGGCGGTGCTTGACGGACCGAGCGGCTCGCAGACGATGAATGTGAGTTTGTCGTGTGATGCTCGCCATGACTGCTGGTTTTCGTACTCCTCCTCCAGGGTTAGCGGCTCAGATGCGGTGGCTTCTTGGATGGCCTGCTTTGGGGCATCCTGTGAATACTTTTCATGTCTTTTGGATCAATGCGGCGGGGACCGACGTACGGGATCTTGCATCCAGCTGTGGTACCTGGGGACATGGCGGGCTTCGTACGGCACAAGCAGGACTTTACTGGCCTTGATGGCTGTGCCATGTTGGTTGGAGATGGGGACGGGCGAGTGAGTGAGTTTTTTGGGGGGGGAGGGGGCGCTTGACTTACCTGTCCCTTCGTTGACTCTCATTCTCGAGTGCCTCTTCGATCCGGGTTGCGCTGCGTGCTACAACTTGGACCGGAGATGAATGAGATGTCAAGCTTGCCAGTCTTGACTCTTGAGACAGACGTTGAGTGGGCTCCATCAATGGCCTCCATTTTTGCCTTTCCACAAGAGCACGGCATCGCAATCGGCTCGAATTACTACCGAGAAACAAACAATACGCGGTGGATTGATGATGAGCACTTTTCAAAGATTATCAGAGGTGAGAAATCAACTTCGCTTATCCATGTTCTACAAGTGTACAGTGGCCGTGTACAGCGGCCGTGTGACGCATCTTCACGTCTACCTAGTCGTACAGCCCGCACACATTGATACATTTTCATTCTGCGCATTCTTCGCGGCGTGCAATTCAGCCAGCATCTTGGCCACTGCCTCTTCTCCCATTCTTGCCTCCATCGCCAACAGCTCTGCCACTTGGTTCATCTTATTCCTCGTCTTGTCGTGCAGAGCAGAGCTCAATTGCTCCATGACGTCTGCGTCAGAGTCGTTTGCATTCGGCGTCGGTGGAAAAATGGTATCCCATTTCTTCGTTCGGGTTGCTGGATCGCCAGTCTTTGCTTCGGTGCCGTAGTTTGTGTCCTTTCCCTTGACTGCAAAATCGACAGTTCTTCGATCCGGAGCCACACCTAGTTCGTTGAGAAGCAGCGACGCCTTGGTGGGCATGATGGGTTGCAGCAGAATGCCTGCGATGCGCAAAGCCTCTGCACAATTGTATATCACCAGGTTCAAGAGCACGCGCGATTCGGGGTCAGGGTTCTTGACCAGGTGCCAGGGTTCTGTATCCGATACATAGCGGTTTGTCTGCGAGAGAATCGAGAGTTAGGGCCAGGGTGTACGAGCATCTGATCCCAGTAGAGGAGCAAGCTTACCTCGCGAAGAAGGTTGAACATCTCACGAACAGCACCACCCGTGTTGCAATTCTCCATTTCTTCGTAGAATGCAGAGGGAGCTTTCTTCAGGTGCTCATCCAGGCTTTTGAAGAGCTGCTTTGGATGCTGCTCGGCAATCTGCCTGAATGCGCCATCTCGAAATGCAGAGACGGCTTCCAAAGTCGACCACTTGCCGGTTACTTTGGGTCGCGCGATCCTGTAAAATAGGTTCCCGATGTTGGCTTGCAGTTCCTTGGTGTACACCGACCCAATCAACTGGTTTGAGTAGCTCATGTCCTTGGAAAAACTTCCGTTGCGCATGAGGAAGTAGCGGAGGGGTCAACGTCCCATCGCTGCACGGCAAAGAATGGATTGACCACGTTGCCTAATGATTTGGACATTTTGCGGTTCGACATGGTCCAATGGTTGTGGCATAGCAGGCGCTTTGGAAGCGGAAGTCTTAGGGCCATGAGAAGAGCAGGCCAGTAGATGGCGTGGAATCGAAGGATGTCTTTGCCAATGATTTGCATATCCGCAGGCCAGATGCCCATGTTATCAGACGGCGAGTGCCACGTGCTTCCGTAGCCAGCTTGCGTGATGTAGTTGATCAGCGCGTCCACCCAAACATAAATGGTTTGATCGTGATCTTCGGGGTCCGGAATGCCCCAGCTTAGCCGTGCCGCAGGTCTCGTGATGGACAGATCCTCGAGATGGTTTTCCACCCAATTCCGAACCTCGGTCATTCGGTGCGCTGGTGTTATCCAATTTGGATTCTCATCGTAAAACTTCAACAGCGCATCTTTGTACTTTGTCAGTGGGAAAAACCATGTTTCCTCTTCAACCCACTCTACTTCGCTTCCCGTCTCGTCGCTGACCATGATCTTCTTTCCCGTCTGGGGCACAATGTCTGGTCGGACCAAATCCTCAGGATAGAAGCATTCGTCACTCACGGCATACCATCCTTCATGGGTGCCTTTGTAGAGTCCCAAGTGCTCGGGCAAGCTGTGTTTCAGTTGCAGCCAAAACTCACTGACGGACTCCTTGTGTTTCGGGTTCGTGGTCCGCATGAATGCGTCGTAGGAGATTTCAGCCGCCGCCGCGAGTTCTCGGAACTTGTTGGAATTGTTGTCGCAAAATTCTTTCGGTTGAATTCCCTCTTTCGCCGCAGCGCGCTGAATTTTCATCCCATGTTCATCTGTTCCAGTCAGAAAAAAGTTTCCCTTCCTTGATCTGTTGCCACCTGTTCAAAACGTCGGCCAGGACCATCGTGTACAGATGACCAATATGGGGCGCTGCGAGTCACCAATAGTTAGCCATGAATGACTGGACTTGCAGATTGTGAATGCAAGAGCCTACCAGCATTGACGTAGAAAATCGGCGTTGTGATGTAATACGGCTTTTCGGTCGAGGAGGCCGCAGGTCTGCCGGAGCTGTTCCATCGGCCTCGGGGAACATTTCGAAGCCTACAGCAGCTGTAGACCCATTGCGGCCGTAACGACGTGTTCAATCGGCCTCGCCCAAGCCCGACCAGAGCTCGCGACGAGACTGGCCTCATGATGATGCAGCTTGTGGCCTGTGTCAAGTGCGCTGTCCTAAAATGTTGGAGCTGGTGAAGCTCACAGAGATGTGCAGTTGCAGGGTCCAAACCAGCCCCACCGTGTGAAATGCTTCTCGCCGATAACGATAACTGTCTGTCTGCTTTGCTTGCTCTTGTCGGTCTGCAAAGTGACAACTCACGTCATTGTGCAAATACCATCGTCACTTACGCTTACGAGCGGACAAGGCCACTTCTTGATAGATCACAAAGCTGAACATGCCGCTCCCGGATACGGACACTGAGGTCAAGGCCTCGAGTGAAGGTCAGTCCGTGTCGCCGTTGCCCCCTTCGTCGCTCTGTTTGATCTAACACGATGCGCGCCATTTTAGCTGCCGAAACATTCGTCAACCACTACTACCAAGCTCTCAGCAACCGATCACAGCTTCTCCAGTTCTACATCAACTCGTCACCCAAATACTCGATTGCCGCCGACATTTCTATCAATGGCTCCGTGGTGGCTACACCCGCAGACTACTCCACGCTGTTGGACGCACAAGGCGAAGGCGTTCGCTACGAGATAGAATCCCTTGACGCGCACGTCATCAATCCTTCGTCACAATACGGAGCGCCCGAAAACATTCACGATAATAACAAAGTCGAGAAGAACGGCGGGCGAATGAGCGTTGTAGTTACAACCATGGGCAGAGTACAATTTGGCAAGGGCAGAGAAGCGCCGCAGAAGATGTTCAATGAGACGTTCGTGCTCGTACCGAATTGGGATTCCATGGCCAGGAACCCCCTCGCGGCCTCAAGCGATGGCTCATCATGTCGCAAAATTTCCGCGCTCTATGAGTTTGACTCGAACGTTGCGGGGACTCGTTATGATTAAATGACAATGACCAGAAAAGAAAGGGACGGATGTTTGGGAGTCGGGTGGAAAACACTGAATGAATAGATGACCTGGAGTCCCGGCGATGGAGTTGGCAGGCTTACCAGTCTCTTGTTATCAGTAATCTCTCAAGTCTTGTAATAATAGATGCAAGCCGGTAGTTGGCCATTCGCCGGCAACACAACAAATCCATGCAACTTGCTCGTGAATCAATTTTCTTGGTTTGCCTTTCTTTGATTGGTTGAACGAGGCGTGGGTGATGACACGGGCTTGATGTTGGCGCAGAGCGCTGAGCAAGAAAAATCAGCGGAGCCATCAAGAACAATAGCTTGACCACACCACATCTGTCCATTCTTGATCTTTATTACCCCACCATCGCGGCTGCAAACATGCCACCCAAGGCAAAGTTGGGCGGGAAGGCTGACAACACAGAGCCCAAAGGTGATCATTCTCTGGTAGCGAGGAGAGGAATGAATTCGTCTATGAAAGCTAACCAGCCTTCTCGAGCCTCAGAAACTGCTCCGGTAACTGTTGGCGAGCGTACGACCCAGCGCTTTTACCAAACGAACCCTGCCGAGAAGAGATTCGAAGAAGTTGGGTTCCCTGGCCTGACTCCGCAAGAACAGACGGCCTACACGTACACGAAGCTTATTCTTCCAGTCGCCGATCACAAAGTTCCTCTGTCGAACAAGGCGGAGCGCGAGTACTGGAAACAAGTCACAAAGGACGGTCTCCCTATCCGCCGCCTGCGCAAGGACTACGCTTGGGGCAAGGACCGGAGTGGTAGAGACATCGGCACATATAGGCTCGAGGACTATCAGCAACGTGTTTTCAAACAAGCTCGACTGTTCGCATTGGACATTCTTCACCGTAAGTTCTTGTCGGAGCGGAAAAAGACACTCTCCAAAGACGGTAAACTGTCGGAACAAGACATTGCCGAGGAAAAGACGAGGAGAAGAGAGATGGCAGCTCTGAAGAGGGACCTATACGGCGAGATTACTGGTTCGCTCGTCAATGATCCGGAATGGGACGATGTTATTCCCATCCCCCACAGCGAGCCTG
Source organism: Epichloe scottii (assembly GCA_021950295.1). NCBI lineage: Eukaryota > Fungi > Ascomycota > Sordariomycetes > Hypocreales > Clavicipitaceae > Epichloe > Epichloe scottii. The sequence goes on along the minus strand of CP083247.1, from coordinate 2,123,059 downwards.
ACGATGCCCTCGCCAAGATTGCCTACCCAGACGACTACGCTGAAGGTGGGTTCACGTCGATTGTGACTTTGCTATGACGTCGCTGACGAGAGCCCAGCCGTTTCATATCTTCGTGCTGTCATGGCTGCACAGGAATGTTCACCCAGGTGCCTCCGTCTCACAGAGCACATCATCTCGATGAACCCCGCACACTATACCGTCTGGTTATATCGCTTCAAGATAGTCCAGACGCTGAAACTCCCAGTTCCCGAAGAAATCGATTGGCTCAACGCGGTGGCCTTGTCGAACCTCAAGAACTATCAGATCTGGCATCACCGCCAACTGTTGATGGATTACTATTTCCCTGTCATTGCCTCTGACGAAGAGACCATCAAGAAGCTAGCGCGGACTGAGATTCAGTTTGTCAACGCCATGCTGGATGAAGACACCAAGAACTATCACGTCTGGTCCTATCGACAGTACCTTGTCAGGAAACTGGGCATATGGAATGTTTCCGAGCTGGCGGCAACTCAAAACCTAATAGAGGACGACATCCGCAACAATTCCGCCTGGGCTCATCGCTTCTTTCTTGTTTTTTCTGACCCTGCCACGTCCACGCCCAATCTTCCTGCCACGGCACACGATCCCGAGGTTCCCGCTCCCATCGTTGACAGAGAGCTAAGCTATGCAAAGGAGAAGATTGCGCTTGCGCCACAGAACCAGTCCGGCTGGAATTATTTGCGTGGCGTGCTTGCCAAGGGTGGTAGATGCTTGTCTGATGTTGTTGAGTTCTCGGAACAGTTTGTCAAGGACCTGGGTGAAGGGGGCGAGCAAGTCAAAAGCTCGCATGCGTTGGACTTGCTGGCGGATGCATATTGCCAGTCCGGAGAGACGAGCAGAGCGAAGTTGTGTTTACAAAGACTGTGGGAGAAGTGGGATCCGGTTCGTGAGGGATACTGGAAGCATAGAGCGTCGGAACTGGACGTTTGAGGATGAAGGGGCCATCCTTTATTCTAATTAATTAATTATAGCTAACTCTCTTAACATAACCTATTAAAAACTTCCCAAGCCCACCTCTCACCTCAGCAGGACGCGAGGATCGTAGAGGAGTGCGCTTAGGATTTGCGACTGGATAACTTGTATTATGATTCTAAGCGGGTGTTCACAAATCAGCACTTTGGCTAGCTCTCCACAATCTCTGCATTCAACCTTGATTGCTTGAGAGGGGGATGTGTCTTGCCTCCTCGTCCTTTCCTCCTTTCCCCCAAACCGCCTCTTATTGATAGCATTGGTCTCTCCGGATTTGTTGTAATGAGACAGGCCGGATTACCGGCTCTGGAAGCTTCAGTATGGCTATCGCGTCGCCATGAGACATGATGTCGTCACCGTCCAGGCTTTCATATACCACGTCTAGTCCGTACCCGGAGTGCCTGGCTGCCACAGCACCCCAAGCCTTGATAACTGACTGCGGTAGATTGAGATCCCATGTACCTCTCCAAGTCACAGTAGAGAGCTGATGTCCTCGAGTACACTCATATCTGAAACGAGCGGCAAGTTTCTTTCGTCCATTCCATATTGTCATGGTCTCAAGCTGTGGCATATGCATAGCTTCTGATGCTGCTTCGTGAATCATATTCATAATACTTGCTTGGCTCTTGTCCGGCGCCAGTAGCTGTGAAGTAAGAACGAGGGTCTTCAGATTGGGCCACCTCTTCACGAATTGATAGTCATTGGGGCTGAAAAAATGGCCCGCGTCTACCAAGAATGCCCCCGAGATAGATTCAAGATGGCAGCTAACCGTGGCAAGTGCCTCACTCAGAGCAGGGTTTGGAGGTCGAATGAGCGATGCATGGTCTTGCGCGGCGGGTGGCCACAAAGGGAAAACGGCAGTGTCAATAGCGCGAAGGTGCGCGTGGTGGGGGCTGAAGTTCTCAAAGATTGTTAGTGTCAGGGAGAGCTCCTTGAAGCACTAGATGTGTGGATGCAGCCCGCGCATTGACTAGGATCAAACCCTCTGTAAGACAACGGTGGAGATAATGTATTAGAAGTACCTCCGTAGACTAGTCATTACTATAGCGTACTATATACCTTTTAGGTACAAAAGTTAGGTACTATCTACACCTCTAATTAATTAAATCGAACGTTTTCTATTATCTACACTAACCCCTACCTTAATAGTTATAAGCCTAGGAGGCTTCTATTGCCCTTTTTTAATTATTATTAAAGATATAAGCTCTGTTAGATATTATTAATTAATGCTTACTAATTATTAAGAGATAATTACCCTTTGTTATTCTAATTAGTTAAAACACTTATCCTACGCTCTAATTAACTAGTATATTCCTTCTTTATAATGTCTAAAGAAACTCTAAATATAGTATTATTATTAGAGAAGGACTAGATTAAATAGTATATATAAATTAAGAATTACGCGGAATCCTATAGTGTCTAGGAGTATATTAATCCTAATAAGGATAAATTACTTAAAGAACCTATAATACCTATATACCTATAGAGGGGTTAGAGACTAGAGGTCTTACTAGATAATCCTAATACTCTTAAGAATTAGAGAATTACTTATAAAGATATAAAGGATTAATTTAATTTTTAATATAAAGAATTATAATTTAACCTTATAAAGTATATAGCCCTATTAAAGCAAATACTAAAGATTAGGGAATATATCTATAAGACTTTATTAAAGAATATATAAGATTCTCTTAACTTTAATACTAAAGTTAAGGATAAAGAGTTAGTTTAATATTATACTTAAAGGATTCTTAAGCTTCTTTAGGATTAGTATAAGCTAAATATAAAGAAAATGCTTATTCTTATAGAAATACGCCTTAATAATTATTTATAAGCTAAAGGTACCTATAATTAGTATAAGTAGGCTATAATAATAGAGGTATTATAGAGGAATTATTAAGATCTTAAGACTTAATAAACTAAGGAGATAATACTATATAAGTTTATTATACCTCTTTAAAGTAAATTTAAATTATTCTAGAAGAAGTAGAATAATTTACTTAATAAAGGAGAGGATTATAAATTCCTTAAGGTAGTTACTAAGTTTAAAAGAGATTATAAAGCTCTATAGAGCGTATTAAAGTTAGCTAATACCCTTACTACTAAAAGATTAAATAGTTAAAGCAAATTAGAAAGAATAAGGTGCCCTTACTCTAGGTATTACACTAAAGAAGCTTTAAAGTGGTAGGAATTATGTAATTTATTTAAGGCTATATATAAGCCAGAGGCTACTCTAAAGGACTAGGAAGTTAGGAAGAACTCTAAAGATAATATTAAAAAGTATCTAAAGGAGAATCCATAAGAAAAGTCTAAGGTAATAAGTTAGAAACTAGAGAAAAAGAGTAGTAATATCTTTATACCTTTATAGAATCTAACTAATGAATTAATTACGGTTACCCTAGGCAATAAGACTATGAATATATTATTATTTATACGCTCTAAGCAAGGTTAATAGTTAAAGGAAGTTATAAATTTAACTACTAACGCTATAGAAAGTATAGAATTAAGGTAGAATATAGTCCTATATAACTCTAGAGTAAATATTTATATCTTTAATAATATATACTAGTTTAATTAATCTAAATTTAATAAGACTATTATAATAGAGATTAGGGCTAGAGGTATAATATATATGGCTTTAGGTTAAGGTCCTATACGCATATCTATTATAGACCCTGTATTATAAAGCGTGAGGATAATTATTTTAGAGACTACACTATTTATTCCTAAATTCTATGTTAATCTAGTATTAGTAAGAATCCTAATAAAAGTAGGGATCTATTAGAATTAGAAGAAGGGATTTCTCTATAAAGGGAACTATCCTATAGCAAGAATTTATAATATTAATAAGCTTTATTAGACAATCTAAGAGAAGCTTACGCTATAATAAGCTAACTACTAAAGCCACCTATAAAGGGAGATACAAAGCTTTAGTATTAATAATATGGTTATCTAGGCATAAAGGCTTTTGTAGAACTTATAAACGTGACTTTAGGCATTAAATTAATTAGACCTAAGCTTATATAATATAAGATATATGCCATAGGTAAAGCTAAGTAATAGAGATTATAGGTTATACCTAAAGGACTTCCTTAAGGACTAGGTTATAGGTTATTAGTTAATCTAGATTACTATAACTCTCCTTATTAGAATAGCGATAGGTATTAGTGTATATTTATATACCTTATAACCTTAATACGTTTCTTTTACTTATTTAAGACTAAAGATAGCATTTATAATAGCTTCTATATAATAATAGGCTTTCTAAGCACTTAATTTAGCATTTAACTATAATTTTTACATAGTAATATTAAAAAAGCCCTCTTTATAGAGAATATAAAAGATAAGATAGCCTTTGCTAGTATTATAGTATATAATTCAGCTCCCTTAACACCTAGTTAGAATAGTAAGGCAGAGAGATCTAGGGGGTAGTTAAGTAGAAAGCTTATATATTAAGCCTTAAGGCTTACTTTCTATTAGAACTTAATAATAAGGTGTTTAATACTATAGTTTATCTCCTAAATTAAATACCTTTTAAGCATTATAGAAATTAGATTATACTATACAAACTTTAGTGGAATTAGGCTAGGAAAACTATCCCTGCCTACTTATAGATAGTAGAGATCTAAAAACCCTTAATTACTTATTTTCACGCTTATAGATATAAAGCGTTTCTAATAATAACAAAGGCTCTAGAGCATATTAAATTACATAACGTAATCCCTTAATTAGAGTAGAAAGCTTATATTAGTTACCTTGTTAGTTATAGAGGCAAATCCTAGTATATTATCTAGGTGCCTACGTTACATAATTAGAAGGTTATTATATTAGCGTGTGTTTAATTTAATAAGAACTCCTTCTTTAAACTAGAAGAAGAGCTAGAATTAGCTTAAAAGAGAAGATATTAATAATTATGCTACTTAAAGAGCTTAAGGCTAAAGATATTAAAGAAGAAATTAGCTAAGACCTTATTAGAATAGAACTTAAAGAGGATAATTAAGCCTTTTAGCTATTAACTATAGAATAGGAAAATAAGCAGTTTAAAGTAGAAACACTACCTTAAGTATTAGGGTAAGAAGGTAACTATATTAGTGCACTTTTAACCCCTTCTAACTCTTCTTATAAGGCACTAGTTACTATAGAGAACATAGAGATTTAGATACTAGGTAATAATACACTATTTTATAAAATTAATAAATTTATATATAAAGCAATATCTAAACACATAGATACTACTATAGATACTAGTAAAATTACTACTAAAGGCAGTAAGGCAGTGGAGAATTATTATCCCTGTGATAATAGCATTAATCTAGATAATATTATAACTAGAAAACACTAAAGAAAGGAATTAAGGAAAGCTAGGTAGGCATAGTTTTCTTCTGCTTTTTAATAGTATTCTAAGGCACTTAATATAGTTTATGTATTAAAGATATACCCCTAGAACCTACCTACTATTATTAAGCTATAGCCTTAGCCTATTATAACTACTAGAAGGAAGTAATTATAAAGAAGCTTTTAAAGCTTCTATTCTTAAACTACTAGGAGGATATACTAGATAAATTATTTAATCTAGAATGCTATAAGGAGATTATTAACCTTAGCTAGGTTTTTAAATACAAAACTAATAAGAAAGGCATAGTTATAGAGTTTAAAGCTAGAATAGTTATATAAGGTAATTAATAACTAAAAGATAATCTTAATAACTACATAGCTACACTTACTTTATAATCTCTATGTATACTACTTATAGTCTATTATGCTAATAATCTTAATACTTATTAATATAATATTTAGAATGCCTTCCTATATATAGAACTTAAAGAACCTATCTTTTATAAACCTCTAGAAGGTATAAATATAAGAGGTTATCTCTAGAAGATAATATAAGTATTATATAGACTAAGAGAAGCTTCTTAATAATAGTTCCTATATCTAATGTAATTCCTATTAAAGATAGGCTTTATCTAAGGAAAAGAAGACCTATATATCTTTATAAAAGACGGTTTTATCCTATTTTTCTATGTAAATAATATTATAGTAATGTATCCTAATGGATTTAAAGTAGAATTTAAAGAGCTTTATAAATAATTAATAAATAGTCTAGATATTAAAGACTAAGGCAACCTAAAGTGGTTCCTAGGCATTAAAATCATTAGGAGTTACAATACTAAAGAGATATAGTTATTATAGGAATTATATATTTAAAAGATTGCTTAGAAATTTATCCCTAACATTATTAATAGTAATTTAAAGAGCTTAATTACTGCTCCTCTCCCTATAGCTATAATCCTTACTAATACTAGCAAAGCTACTAATAAAGAGATTAATTACTATAGAGCAGTTATTAGCTCTTTAGTGTATCTATGCATTATTAGAAGGCCTAATGTAGCCTTTATAGTATTAAAACTTGCCTCTTTTATAATAAACCCTTTAGTAAAGCATATTAAGTTTGTAAAAGGAGCGATTTTATACGCCTAGAACACAAAGAAGCTATATATCTAATACTTAGGAGTAAATAGCTTTAATATATTATTTTCTAGTACTAATACTTCCCTTAGTAATAACCCTAATACACGTAAATTAATATAAGGTTATGTCTTTATTATACATAGTGCTGCGATTAATTAGAAGTCTAGTAAGCAATATTATATAATAACCTTAAGCATAGAAGCAAAGCTCTTTGCCTTAAATTATAGTATAAAAAAGTATATATCTCTTAGAAGGCTGCTTTATAATATTAAGGTCTATGTACTACTACTATTAATTATCTAGTGTAATAATAAGTAGATAATCTATATTATAGAGCATAAGAAAGGAAGGCTTTAAACTAGCCTTAAGTATCTTAATATAAATTAAATATAGATTTAAGAGTAATATACCCTAGGCAATATTAAGGTAAATTAGTTAAAGACCTCTAAGATGCCTACGGATAGCTTTACAAAGCCTCTATTAAGCTAAATACATAGGGATTTCTATTACTAGATTGGCTTATAGGAGATTCCTATATAATTATAATACTAGGAATTTATTACAATCTCTTCCTATACTTATTAACTCTAGCTTTAATAGATATCTTAGCTAGGGGGTGTGTTAGGGAGAGCTCCTTAAAGCACTAGATATATAGATGTAGCCCGCGCATTAACTAGGATTAAACCCTCTATAAGATAATAGTAGAGATAATGTATTAGAAGTACCTCCGTAGACTAGTTATTACCATAGCGCACTATGTACCTTTCAGGTACAAAAGTCGGGTGCCGTCTGCACCTCTGATTGATCAAATCGAACGTTTTCTATTATCTACACCGACCCCTACCTTGACAGTTAGTTTGCTCAGTGCTTTGACGGCGGGAGAATTGAGGAGATGCATGAAATCTATATAAAGAATCAGCATTGGTGTTCATTCTCATCGTGGCTGCAGTGATCCGTGTGATAGTGGAATCACTTGCCGTTATCTGTGAACTCTCTGAGAGTGTCGTTTTGCTCTGCTCTAAAAGGCTCATAATGGAGCTCACGCAATTGAGGAAGCAGCGCAAGAATGTTGGCAAGCGCTCGAGGGGTCCAACGTCGGCGGATTTGCTGACGTAACAGCAGACGTGTCACCGCTGGTACCAGTGGTAAATGTCGCCACCATCCATCTGCCTCCTCTCCACCTACCTCCTCTTCATCTTCAAACCACTCGAACTTGTCGGCGTAGTCAAGGGCTCTAAAAAAGCTTCCTCTGCCTCTGCTCTGGATAGCCCTTCCTGCCCGACCTCTTGATCATGACAACCTTTATTTGGCAGATCAAGCTCAGCAGTCATATACTTGAAACAATGCTCTGCATCACTAGTCGAGTAAACACTAACATCCAGTGATAGAAAGCCATTTGGCTCCCAGGCTCTGAGGACTGAGAAGAGACCCTGAAATGCTTTCATGACAAGAGGTTTCTGCTTAGGGGGCTATCGCCATATCGTTCGAGTTCTAGGCAGAGCCATAAGTAGCGCACCCGACCTCGATTGCGACATGTCATTACATCAAGCTCGGCGATGCGGGACGGTGTGAGTCTGATTCGTGAAAAGGTGTGTGGCTCAATTATTCTTTGCCACTCACGCGATACTGTAGCGAAGCGAGCCAGGTTATCGTCATCTTCTGCCAAGGCCCGGGCTACCATAAGGTTGATTTCCAAGGACAAGTAGGGTGAGTTTCTCGATGGCATCTTCTTTTCCGCCGCTGTAGATGTATTGCTCATGTTGATGATAGTAAGATTGGGAGGTTGTTGGCGACTAGCATGAAACGAGGCCCTTTCGACTTTGTTGAGTATTAGAGAGATGATGGAGGTCGTGCGATTCTTGAAAGAGGAAAAAATGGCTCTAAAGAGCCTGCAGGTTCTTATACTGACGATGGCAGATTTAGACTTTTCTTCCGCAGTACGGAGTATAAGGGCGGTGAATAACGCGAGATGGCGATATGGAAAGCTTCGTCACGGCATGTACACGCAGCACACCTCATGCAGTACTAGGTTTGGCTACACCTAGGTCCCGTGAATCATGACATTCACGACCAAAAGTGAAAATTCCTGGTCAATGGTCATGCAATATGCGCGCCGGTATCCCTCAAAAATCCTCTAAGCAGCCTACTTGATTCAATTTAGTACATGGCAGGTTGACATCTTGGGCTTTCTGAACGGAACAAGCATCACTTGTGCGAATAGCTTACGAGGAGGATTCATTTTCATAACCCAGGAAGTGGTCAGAAGCGAGAAGTAAGACGAATTCAACGCCGCGTCAGATATCGGGTTTCTTGATTTCTTCGTCAACTTGAACTGACCATCTCTTTGAAAGCCGCAAGGCTACTATTGTGTACCGACAGGGGCTAGCCTCTAATAAAAGCCTTAGGATTGAAGGTACATAAAGAGCTATATTACATCCTATGCTATATTAGTATACTCAAGGTCACATGAGGTCACGCGCCTAATAGAGGGGAAGTATGGTCAGGATGCGGAATCGTGGCCTTACGGTTTTCAAAGAGATGCGACTCCGACTCTTGCCCTCTGCTGGTTCACCGTCCCTTGTGAGTCATCTCCAGAAATGTCTCGATCGCGCCGAACCACCGCCGCCGTTGCTGCAGACGAAATCGGCAATCTGTTCCCGACCGTTTTTGAGGCGGGGGTAGATCAGTTCAAGACGGGATGGACGGCAAGACGCATCTCACACCATCATCACTCCGAAGCAGACATCAACACATTTGTTGGTCCTTCGCTCCCCATCATTGACAAAGACTGGACGGCAGAAGACGAGGCATGGCTGATGAAGACGTGGGAAGACTCATCAACCAAAACAGCCCTCGAGCGAATAGGAAGCCATAGTCAAGAGCTCCTCAAGCTCTGGAGACTGTCATGCACGCTTATGAGATGCTCCCCGTGAGCATCGTGTCTCCACAATACGGACTCGTCTACGATGGGCTCGAGCCGACCCGGACATTCTTCCCGAAAGACGATGCCGAATGTTCCCTGTGGTCTGACGGATTCTGCAAAGCACTCCACGCGTTGGTCGTCCATTCGTTCTGGAGGGGTGACGCTAGACTCCTCGCCACCACCATTCAGTTCACCGTGATTTGCCGGACCGATGATCGTCAGCCCTGGAAGATGGCCATGGGTCCGTCGTCCTGTCTGGCCATGGAAACCATGAGAGACATCGCCATGTCCCAGAGGGCCCGACACTTTCACGACGTACTTGGCGATTATGCGGCTTCTCAGGCTGCTCACGGGAGAGAATTGTCCCTCGAGTACGAATTCCTGAGCTACATTGGCTCCATCATCGATAAGCCCTCTTTCAAACATGCCGCGGAGCAGAGCGAGGCCCATCCGCCAGTTTATGCTGTCCGGACGGCAGATCTGAACACGATTCTGCACGCCCTCAATACGTTCAACCCAAACGGGTATCCGTTGTTCACGCACTCGGAAATCTTTCTCAGAGCATCGACGTCGGCGCAGTTGCACTCGGTCTTCCCCAATGAGGACAAGCTCCGAGAATTGCATACGAGGTCGTTCTTGCACGAAAGCCGCATGGCGTATCGAGAAATGCGTGCCAAGAAATGGACGCCTCGTACTCCGAGGACGTTTCTACCCTGTGTGGCCTGGTCGGGCGGCGAACCGGCTACGAGGCGGTTGCGGAGGGGGACGAGCCTGGTTCGGCTGCAGAGGTCATTGCCATTATAGACGATGAAGAAGAATCACGCCCTAACATGGCATCGTCGAGGGGTGGCTACCAGCGGGGAAGAATCATAATCATCGCGGGGGGACATCGACAGCAGCGGCAGCAGCAGCAGCCGCAGCCGCAGCCGCAGCCGCAGTCGCAGTCGCAGTCGCAACGGCAACAGCAACAGCAACAGCAACAGCACCCACAGAAAAGGAAAAGAATTCAAAATGGCTATTGGAATCGCCAGCGGACATCTGCGGCAGAAAGTCCGATTAAACCTTTTAGACATAATGACGCCACGCGGAGCGGCAGTCAGAGAGAGTCATCAGGCGGGTGGTCAATTGTCGGCAACTCTCCGAATATAAAGCACTTTATACAGTGAGCATAAAGTTCAGATGTCGCCGTGTTTGAGGGAGCGAAACAAGGGAAATCAAATTGTGACGTCATGACTCTGGGAAGCATGTCCATCATAAAATTCTACGCAACACATCAATGATGGTGGGAGCAATGCGGGAGAGGCAGTTTGCAGAAATGCTGGATGTGATGAATGGAGAACCTCCATATGAATCATGTGTAAATCAATTACTTTACTTTGAGAAAGAGATCATTTTGCTCTTCACGCTGTCGGGCGCCCATAACGTTATTTAACCGTCATGGTTAATCGAAACCTCGGCCGTGGGATGGCGAAGGCAGAGAATTCTCCCACAACTATGTCATGGCAAATGTCACCCCCGTGCCGGGCAGCTTGTCGGCGGACGGGTCCGAAGTCCTCAGATATGTCTCGTATCCTGGCGTGGGCATGAGACTAGTTAGGCGTTCCCATGGGATTACTACTATTTACGTAAACTGTGTAAAGTCATTCATGTCGTCTTGTGCTCAAACTGCTATAATGATCGCTCTTTGCTATTGTAATCGCAGTTCCATATCAGAATCGCTCATCATCACATCATCACACCATGCGAGTTTGTAGTTCCTTATTTTCGTCGCGCAACCCTTTCAGCTGCTTGCCAAATTCCTTGTTCACCCACTCCCAGTACGAGGTCCAAACTCCAGCTGCTCCCGCATTGCTCATGACGGCCCCGGCATTGCCAGTCATGGCCTTCATTTTGTCTCCAAGCAGGAGTGTGACTCTGAGAACACTCTTCTTTGCCTCCTCCTGCTTCTCCACGTCTTGCTTGACTGCGTTATCTTTGAGCTTGACGGACAAGACACCCCTGTAGGCTTCCGCAATCGAGTCCAGTCGGCGAGCAGTCTCGTCGGGGTCAATCACAATCAGCTTCGTCACCATGAGATTGCAAAGCTGCCGAATATCGTTGTCGTCCTTTAGCCCTGCCACAACGCGGTCGTAGAAGTCGATATTATTAATGCGTGTGAATGCTGTCTCCATCAGGGCATACAAGGTCTCGTAGGCACTCTGTTGTTATCAAAGTAAGGGAATGTCTCTTTCCACGAGATAAGAGGGCAGGGAAACAAGACGAATATCTCACCTTTCTCACTTCTAGTCCGTCATCGACTGTATGTTTGAAGGGACCCAACATGACCTCCTTGACCAGCTCAGGCTTTATTGCAGATTCAGTCAAAACAAAAGGCATCAGCTCTCCAAGGTGTGGCAGAATGAGGTCAGGCTTGTTGTGGGCAGCAGAGTTCAACGTAGTCATTGCGAGTCTTCGAATCTCCGTGTCCGAGTCTTGCAACATGGTCAAAAGCATGCTAATGAGTGTGGTCTTGAGCATGGCATCGAAGGCTTCCTCGCTCTCGGGCAAAGTGTAACGCACAGCTTGAACGGCCATGCCTCGAATACCCGACGACTTGTCTTTGAGAAGAGACTGGATTTACCTCGGTCAGTACAGGAAGACTGTATAAACTGTATCGTGAGAACTCACCTGTAGTTTAGGCATAAATGCACCAGGATTGAGGGTCACCAGACGTCCGACACACTCCGCACAAACAACTCTGTTGTCGGCCGTCTCCGAAGCCCTCAGCAGCTGATGCCAGATAGGAGCAGCATATTCGCGTAGGTTGGCTGATTGAACTGTCACCGATTGAAGGATTTCCTTGATCGACTGGATCAGGAGATACTGTGTGTTTCCGCCAGTCTGCATCTTCTCCAGGATATTTGGAAGAAAATGGGCGACGTTTCCAGATCCAGCGCGGCCGAGAGCAATCGCGGCGGCCAAAGATACCTTGTCAGGCTCCGAATGGAACTGGTCCAGGAACAGGTCTGGCTTCAAAGGAGACATTGGACCCAATCTCATACCCGTCTCTCCAAGCACAGCGAGCGCAAGACTGACACGGGCCTCGTCGCCATTCTTTGAGCTGTGCTGTAGTTCTGAAATAAAGCTATCGACAGAAACGCCTGCTGAACTATCACCAGTGACCAGCAGAGTACCAATAACCTTGCCCACGACGGAAGGATCTCCCGAGACACTAACATCATTCAACAGTCCTTTCATGAGGGGTTGACTTGCGCCACTGTCCCCAATCTTGACTACCAGCTCGAGGATTTGATCCAGGACAATGCTAGCAAAGTGGGACTTGAGGAGCTGACAGAGAGAGGTGACCATTGCTTGCGAGACAACTTTACCAGGGTGCTCTGGGGCTAAAGTTGCGAGTATCAACAGAGCCGGGCCGAGGAGATGGGTGTCACTGTTCGTGATAGCTGGCATAAGCGCCGAGACGACTCCCTCGACTGTCGCTTGCTCTAGCCTGCCCTTGGTAGCAGCGGACAGAACCAAGTGCTTCAGTGCACTGGCGCTTGATCCACGAAGAGATCGGTTCGCTTTGCGAAGTTGGGTAGAAAGCTCAAGAGCGACTTCCTGAATCCAGGAATTTTCGAGTTGTCCAGGGCTAATCGCAAAAGCCGCGACATTATCGACGGCACGCACCGCAGCAAGTCTGGTGGTCTCGTTCTTGAGTCTCTCACGCAGGATGTTCAAGGCCTTCTGACGATCTTTGTCTGGCAACAGACCAGCATCTTCTGCCAAGGTTCTAGAGACCAGGACTCCAAGGGCATGAATGGCTCTTTGACGAACTTCAGCATCAGCATCATTGGCGGTGCATCTGTCGGTAATGACTGAGTAGAGTGACTGCAACTCTGACTTGTACTTCGAGCCCGAATCGTGAGAACGCGGGGGAGTGATAGCCTTAACAAGCTCCTCTGCGGTTCTGATGGCTTCGCTCGAGATTTTGTAAAATCGGTCGTGGACCGCCGCAGTCACGCCTGCGACGATCTTGGTCAGATATGGCTGCAAGACAGACGATGAATGCGTCTTGGAGATGTCGCACATCAGCCTCAGCGTCGCAACTCGTAGGGTACTAGGCGTCGCGGAAGCAGAGCCACCGGCCGCGGCAAGTGATGATGCCGTGGCACCATGACCATTGGACTTTGCGGCCTCGAGTATGGGATCAATCAGCTCAGCGAAGAAGAGCGCGAGCCCTCCAGACTGAGCCAAGATAATATCGTCGAGCAAGTTAATGATTGACTGCTTGGTGGGAACAGCTTTCCCCTTGAGTTGTTTGATGGACGCCTTGACGATGTTTGGGGTAAGTTGGGCCAAATCTGCCCGAGGGCCCGTCGCAGGCACCTTTTCGAGGACTGGTGATGTGAGGCCGGACCCAGCCATGAATTGCGAGACAGTGGTAGCTGTTCCAGCACTGCTCTGCCGTCGCCTCTTGCGATTGAGGGGTGCCTGTGCAGCAGGTGCGGCAGGCTCAGGATCGTCCAGAGAAAGGTTGGCGATGTGTAGTCCCTCGCCAGTCTTGCGAATCAGAAGAGCCAATGCTGAGATGACTTCCAGACGCACGTTTTCTTCTCGCTCATCGATGCGTTTGATGAGATGAGGAGCAGCTTGTTTGTAAAGCACTCCATTATCCAGGAGATCTCCACTACCACGAGTCGAGATGAGTGTATAAAGGGTTTTGGCAGCACAGCGGCGAACTTTCCAGCTTGCGTCATCATCGTCATCCTCGAAACCGTCGTCGGCATCGAACTCATCATCTTCTTCATCCTCAACCTCATCCTCGTCCATATCTACATCGTTGTCATCGTCAACCGCATAATTTGGGTCGTATTTGAGGTATCGCAGAGCAGATGCTATGATGGCATCGGTAAAGAAACGCATCTCTTGAGGACAGGATGCCAAAAACGCCTCGGAAGAAACCAGCGCTGCTTCTCGTACTTCGTTAAACTCCAGACCAAGATCATCGCCATCACTTATTTTTTCCAGATGACTTGCCAGCTCCTCTTCAGAAAGAGCCTGCAACAAGAACGGCGTGGCTTTTGCAATATGTGGGCCAAAGCGGACGGGTATTGAGCGAGCCATGCTGCCCATTATGGAGATGTAAAGACGCCGCGTCACGGCGCTGGTGTTAGGGTCAGCTAGCCTTGACGTTAATCTCTGGATAACATCATCCAGATGCTCATCTGTGAGGTAAACGGCAAGCATAGAAATGGCAACAACAGCCCTCTTCTTTACTACCGACATGCCCTTTTTGCTTTCAAGCAATTGCATGACCACTTGTTGCATAGCTTCGACCTCGACTGACTGGAGAAGAGGACCAAAGCAACGCACCACCTCAATCAATACGTCGACAGCCTCGGGATTGACGTCGTTTTGATCCTGAAGCATGCCAGCAGGAACAATGGGCAAGGGGACCTTGCTAGAAGAACGACTCTGACTTGTCGCTGCGCTTGGTCCAATCAAGCGAGGTATAAGTACACGATGAATGGCATCGTAAGCCGTCTGAACATCGTTCGTAGCAGGAAGTCCCGGTACAGGGCGAGGGAGGGCTATCAATACGGATCGAAGCGCGAGAGAAGGCACAGCATTGTCGACAGAGTTCTTAAGCTTTAGCGACGACAGCTTGTCAATCATGGGTGCAATGATCGGTGTTGGGACCTTGCCAACGAGGGGACCCAAACTATGATACAGGCTTGTTAGCAACAAGTAACCAAGGATAAATATTGACTCATGTTAACCAACCACTTAATGGCCAAGTTCTGGACTTCGCCATTCTGGTCGTCGAGCGTTTTGATGATTCCATCGACAGCTCGCGCGGCCGTGTTGTAATCATGTTGAAGGAAATCGGCTTTGGCTACCTGCAGTAAGTGCAACAAGTCGTTCAATGACATGAATCGAAAGTCAGGATCCGAGTCACTTAGCTTCTGCACGAGCGTCGTGACGGCCTGCGGCGTAGGATTCACGGTGGACGTGGCCATGATGACGACAAGAATGAAGTCGGCCAGGTGCAGTGATAGCTTGTAAGGGAACAAGGTGAAAGAGACGAAGTAGTCTGTGGTGGGGTTAGAGTGGCCTAACCCCACGCTGGATATAGCTCTTGTAAGGTTTAGTTACATAGGTGCTAAGCTAAAGAGAGCTAGGTAAGACTTTTTCTATTTTTTCTATTTTTTCTATTTTTCGCTGTAAATATAGCTACGTTAATAGTTTAGGTCCCCTTGTTAGCAAGGTCCTAACACTAATTATTACACCACGAGTTTCTAGCAGGGACTTCTAAATGCGTATCTATCCTTTTTTAAATGCGCATCTGCCCTTAGTCCTAAAACGGAAGGACAACCCACTCACGTAATTTTGGTGTGGCTCGCGTCTGTTAATTTTTATTATTTATTTACAAGAGACTTATTATAGTTGCGTTGTGTTATGAGGCCTCGTGATAATAAGAAGAAATAAATTACAAGCGTTGTAATAAGCGTTGCAATAAGCGTTACACGTTGTAGTAAGCTGTCGTGAGCTGCCGTGAGCTGCCGTGAGCTGCCTGCATTCGCCACTAAAGAGAGCTAGTATATTTGGCAGGGAATTAGGTGAAAAGGTACTTCTTCCGTTTTAGGACTAAGGACAGATGCGCATTTAGAGGTCCAGCTAGCGGTGCTAAGTCTGTTAATCGTGGTGTCTCCTTCCCGTCCGATCGGCGAGCATCATAGACCTTAACACTGACTGGTATACGGCTTCATGGAGATGGAGCTTTGGCGTCATCTTCAGCTTCGAGAGACCGTTCAGGAGAGGGCAGCACACGCACCGCGGATATGGCCCCAGCTCTGTTAGTAAACTTGACGAAGCGGCAATTGTCAGTATACTTCCTAGAGAAAAATACGTGATGGAAGCCAGGCACATATGAAAAGAGGGGAGGGGGACAATGACTGCAACGCCGGAGAAACTTGGACAAGACCATACCTGAATCCGCTTTGTCGCGCTTCGAACGCCTAGATGCTGTCCAATATAAGCTAGGCGACCACGAACCCACGCACGCTGAGCGTCGGTTGTATAATCATGAGCTTCCAAGGTCGCCAACGGCCATATCAGTAAGAATCCTGGCAGCGTCTTGGTAGCGTCATCCTCTCCACATCCATATGCAGACAAGTTTAGATCCTTTCGCAATTCTCGATGATTTACAAACCAGCCAAGTAGATATGGGACGGAGGCCATGATGGAGCTCATTTCCTCGCCCCAAGCTTTTGTCACAGCAGCATACTCTATCGTAGTGCGGTAGTCGTTCGGCCAGGTCAGGAATGCCACGCATCGCATCATAACAGACGTCACCACGATGCGACCGGTTCTTGCAAAATTTAAAAGACTTGCTGCCCAAATATTCTGATAAAGGTCGATGCGCCCGGGGTAGACCTCGGCAGTCGAGTAATCACCTCGCGGGACCCGATATTCCCAAGCCACTGTCTTCCAGCTGTAGCTCTCGGGCAAATTTTTTGCCCACTCCAAAATCTCTTCCTCTATACTCCTGCATTTTTGAACAATTTTCCGCAAGGGAACGATATTGTCTGCAGTTGGAGGTTTATTGAGGAGCTCTGCAGCCACGGCTTTGATTTTGGCAACCTGCAAGCTTAACTCTTGAAAGTAGAGCGCTGGGTCTTTCTGATAAAATTTACGTGGTATCTCTAGTCCACTATCAGGTGGAATACCAGCACTGAGTGCACGAATGATCTGGACGAGGTTAGATTGGAAACCTTGCCGACGTGATGAGCGTGCTGGAGGGCGTAGGGGTGGAGAGGAAAGGGGAAGCCTGTAGAGCAAGCAAAGGAAAAGAAAGAAAAAGAAAAGCCGCGCGTTTGCTCACTATTTGTGTTCTACTGGTGATAAAAAGGTCCAATCCCGACTTCGACTGTAATTGTTCATAACCTCTTGCGCGAATAAGAAGCAGTGCACCCCGCGTATGAGAGCCCCAGGCAATGGTACAGACGCTCGTGGCAGTGATTGTCTCAAACAGGCATAAGAGGTAGACTGCGGCAAGAGTGGCATCATCTTTAGCGATGGCCGGGTTTCGCAACGCCGCTGAAGTAGCGGCCAAGGCTTTCGTATAATGGGCCAGGGCTAGACTTTCATGTTCGAGTTTGTGATCTATCGAGTTGTTGAGAGAAGCAATTGAGCAGGCATCGAAAGCGAGTCGAATGTGGGGAAGATCCCTGCGGCTTTTCAGAAGAGGCATCAGAAAGTCGAGGAACCCGCGCATGCCCCCAGTGTGTGGCGTGAGGCAATAGTTGGCGACGAAGTGACATGATGCTCTCTCATGCAGTGGAATAGCCGGAGATTCAACGATCGATGATTTCGTGGCCGTGGCAGATGTGTCGATTTTCAGTCCCGACGGCTTCTTTCGCCTGACCGACGACGCGGGCGCCGCGGGCGGCAAGTCAGCATCCTTCAACGGACCGGGACATCGGATGCGTGCCTTCAAACACTGGCCACAACTTGGATGTTGTAGGTCGCACTTGTTGGAGAGTCGAGTCACGCGTCAGTCGAGGTCGTCCCTTCTCTTCATCCTTATCTCTCCGCAAACGTGGGGGAACCGGGGCACAAGCGATGATCGGGCATGACACGTACCTTGATTCGTCGGATCTTACAGCTTTGGCAAGCGCGCGAAGTCCTGCGACGAGCCATGATGATGGCATGGTGAGGGATGGGGGACGGATTGCGTGACTGGGAAGAAGAATATCTTCATGCATCCGAGATGAGATGAGATGCCATTCATCCATGTTTCCCAACGGCGAACTCTCGAGTCTACTCCGTAAAGAGCTTTACAGTTCAGGGCTTTCGTCAGATGTCATGTTTTTGCCTTGCCGCCGGATGGCTCCTGGCTCCTGCTAGCCCAACCCGGTTAAATCTTGGGCCGGAGGTCGGGACAAAGACACCCCAACGCATGTCCTGGAGATTCAACATTTACACTTTCCTGGAAGCGTCATGCTGTGCTCAGCCGCCAATCGCCCACCACTTTTAGGTAGACGCATTTGGGTGGCCCCAAGGTGTCAATCGCAAATATAGCCGCGTTGAGTTTGGATCCACGCACGCCATTTGCACCAATAATGGCAATCGACTGCCGACTGACTGACTGCGTGCCACTGGGGAAAAGCCGCAAGCGCCATCGTAACGGTCGAACCTTATAAGTTAACGGCAAGCCAATTGGACTACTCCAACACCTTGGTCAACGGGATTGTCACGGCGCGTCAATACACGGATTTAACGGAATTGAAGATGAGATTGGGAAGTGGACACCTGAGCTGAGCCGAAAGCGGAGGTTATGCCATGTCATGATCTACGCGCGACAGGGGCAAGAGCGATCAAACAGCTGTGGCTGCCGCGGACGCCAGTCGAACACGTGTGTTTATGTGTGTGTGACTAGCAACAACGTGAAACACTCTCCTTGTTGGCCGGGCTCTCTCTCTCCACATCTGCCTGCCTCTCAGTCAGCCTCTCAGTCAGCCTCTCAGCAGCCTCTCGAGTCCTACCATCATACCAGTAGGCAAGCCGGCCTGTTCAGCCTTATTTCCAGGTATGGAGTTTTGCGAGGAGCATCTCGCGGCCCGCGCCGGCTGTGTTTGCGTTCGTGGAATGAATGCATGCACGATGCTGTACGACGCCCGATTTGCTCTTGACTCTTGCACAACAACAACTTGCTTACAAGTTACCACTGCTCAGGCTTGTCCCGAGAAGACCTGGGATGCTGGCTCAATCTGTCCGTGCTGCGCAATATCAAAAAACCTGAGCAAGTTCCGCCCGCGCCCGCGCCCATGCCCTACCCTACCCTGGTACAGTTCATTACAGGCTCTCACTGCTGAAAATGCTTGAAGGATGTACATATGACAATTTCGTAGCCGGCATGTACCTTCGCAGCCTCGGAACGCAGGGAAACAGCCCCGAGGAGACTCACTGTTGCGCACTGTCAGATAGATCCTCTGGTGCATCTCCGGAATGACCGGGCTTGATGTTCGATCCCACCCTGAGTTTCACACGTTGTTCCTAGCCAAGTTAAACAGGCAAATGGGAATTGGACCAAGCCGGCGATAGTGGCGGTTTTGAGATTGCAAGGCTTTTGAAACAAACAATGAACAACATCAAGAAAAGATTTTCTTACAACGCCAGACCAATCAAATGAGCCTGGCTTCATCAACCTCATTTGCTTCAGCGACTCCACGGATCGCTAAGCTTTTTCTCACAAGCCACCATGTTGGTCAAAGAGCGCACGAGCAACGGAGTACCGGCGACATCGTATCAATAACCGCGAAAATGTTCAGCCAGTGGATAGGCGTTGAAACAAACAGACTAGCTCCGAGACATGAGCAAACTACCAGAGCTTTGCGAGTCACGACTTGTGTGCTGAAGTTAGATTGTATAACCAGACGATAATACAAGTCAAGATGATCATCAATCAACGGCTCCCAGGGCAGGGTATCAGACACCAAAGATTCGACAATTACTGGTATTAGCGGCCAGTAACTTGGCGATATGCTAAGATGGCACTCCATCCCCTAAATTCAGCAAATGACAGATCAGCACAAGATGCCCCGGAGCCACTCATCGTCGTATTCGCTAGTAACATATATGCGCCTCACTTGGGGAAGAAAATGGTACGCATACGCACGTTCCGCCGCTGCCATGAGGTTGACAGCACAGCGCTGCCAAAATTATCATCCCTGCTACACCTGAGCCGTCTTGCCCACCTTGTCCTGCTCCGACAATCCAATGAATGCCGCCTAGAGGACCCCCTGCCAGAATGGCTGTACAGGCACTTGAAACCTCTGAATAAAGCGCCGTTGTTGATCAATACCCAAACTTCCATCTAATACCGATAGGCCCAGACGTTTGCGGTTAAATCATGCGATGCTCGTGTTGTTCGTGTTCTAGAAGGGGGAAAAAGAAGAAGAAGAAGAAGAAGAAGAAAAGACCATGGAACGGCGGGCAGAACAAGCGCAACTTCGGCAGTCGGGGTCGAGAGCTTCTGATATTGCCTGACACCTGTACCTCCAAGCACCCCTGTGAGAATACAGGCTTCTTAGTACACAATGACATGCGGGTGGGGGTTCTGCAGAACATGTTGCGGATATCTAACCAGACGCTTTTCAGCAGAATAAGGCGGCCCGATGTATCAGTTCCTTCCGCTTGGAGGCATAGAGGCGGCAATATGGCCATTGATGGGCTGGAAGTTTATGGTCGAGTTATTCGAATCTTGGAAAATGGACACTATGAACGATTGCCCGCACGAGGCGGACTGGGCAACATGCCAGTAAGGCGAAGGAAGATTGATTGGGGTGGGAGGGGGTGTGCGGCACCGTTGTCTTTATGCTTGACCAAGCATCGATGTTCAGAGACCTTCTCTTCTCTTGACGAAACACAACACCTTACATGGCCTTTGTACCACGCCCAACTTCCTACATCATCCTGTCAGAAGCTCTGACCGCTATCATTCCAGGCAGCGGCCAAGTATTGGGCCTGTATAAAGAGGCGGACAGTTCACGTTAGTCCCTTGGCGTAATTGTCCCCAGCTTATAAAGCTCACATCTTTGCCCGCGAGTGAGCAGCGCTGATAGTAGCCATTGACAAAGGAGACATAGATGCAGAAACATTGAGCGAGATTCAACCACAAGATTCCATGTTGCAGAAGTTTCCTCTAGCCATCGGAGACAAACGACCCGAAGACCTGACATTACCACCATCCTTTGAATTTATTCTTCTTGTTTTTCGTCGGCCACTCGCCTCTGATTAGAGAGAGGAAGAATGTTACCAGAGCCAACAGAGTTCCAACAGAGTTTCCTTGATCAGATCTACCATGTATACTTTCCGAGCAAGTTCTTCACAGGGGGCTGTAGGTATGTTTAGCTTTGATCATCCATCGCCGAGGGCTGATCGAGTCTGCCACCCTGCCTGGCCTGGATTAGCGCAACAGGTCCCTCCCGGGCCCCCTCGAGAGACTGTAACTGATTTCTTTTTTTTTTTTTTAATTTATAGCTGATCATACCTTCATCCTGGGTGCCTCAACTAGCCCGCTTATCCCTTCATGGCAGGGTTACATTGCATCTACAACAGATGCCCTAGTTACCATCGAAGCCTATCTTGTCGGTCTTGTTGACGGCATTCCCCGCCGACCCCGATACGCCGAGCATCACTCTCTCATAAAGAGTGGGAGTGTACTCATCTTTGAAGAAGGTCCCTCTGGTATCAAACGCTGGACGGATGGTCTGAAGTGGGGGCCCAGCAGAGTTTTAGGAAACTTTCTCATCTATCGGGAACTCGACGATTCCTCGAATTCGATACGGAAGACCACGACCAAGCCAAAAGCTACCCGCAGTGGCAGGAAGCGATCTGCGGGCATGGCGGCAGCCAACGTTGCCGGCAGCTTCGGGGACTGGTACCAATTCAAACAGGATGGACTCGTCAAGAAGACCATCAGCGTCCTAGTCCAGGGCCGAACGCTTCACCTTGTCAGCTACTTCACCATGGAGGACGTCATGCTGGGTAGGCTCCTCACGCCGACGATGGAGCCCGGGTTGCAGCACATTGTGCCTCGAGTGGACCTTTTTCGATCAGAGAGTATTCGAAAGCCCATAGACGGCGCCGGCTACCTTCAAAGTGCCCGCGACGGTCCAACGACGAGCACTGCGCATTCAGTATCACGGCCCGGCTGGGAGGCACAGCAGTGGGAATTCTTGCATCACCCCACGGGCTACCATCCCATGAACATGTACAGCTCATCTATGCTACAATAGCATCATGAGACCTTTTCCCTGCTGTCTGGTTTGTTTCTTCTTCAGGCTGCTCGCCAGCTTATGACTTCACGTGCTCCTTATTTATCCTAGACTACAAGTCACAGTCACCAATACAAAGCAAAATCCTCTTCTTCTTTGTCTTCTACCTTGTTCCACGTTCAGTTTCTCTACCCGTCTTTCCAAAGCGACATGGGCTCTGACGCACAACGTGTTGACACACTAATGGGTGAGGCATCACTCTGGAAAACCTCACACTCGTCGTTTTCTGATTTCCATTCATTGCCCATCCCCAGCCCCTTGACTGGAGACCCAAGGCACGAGTAAGCAAACTGCTGGCCTTGGCAAGACGCAGACCCAGAGGTCAACCAAACCGTGACCGTCGTAGTATTTGAAAAAGCCGTGTCTTTTGGGGGCCCGGGAACTTCCCCGTCGTCGACCACGGATCTCTCTGCAGAGGCATTGATTTCCCGAGGCTTGCGGCATTGTTGAGTGACAGGAATATGGACGCAGGGGCACGAAGATCCCCAATGAAAAATGTGAAGAGGACGACGGCCACGCTGGATCGATGACTGTTTGGGCTTCACAAGGCTCTGCGCATCCGGGCCATCAAACTGGTTTTGCACTGCCGGAAATCTGGTGAAGTGCTTTTTTATTTTTTATTTTTTTCCATTCCAGCAACAGCAATTTCCTACAGCTGTCGAGCCTATAGTCTACCATGGAATTACTTGTCAACCTGGGCAGTCACTTCATTGTTGGAGGGAAGATTGTTGGGAGTTGCAGCCTCGCATCCTAGGCATCCATCTCTTTTCCTCTGTTCGCGTTTGTCAGCAGCTTTTTCCCGCATTCGAAGCTTCGCTCGCTTCGCCGTAGTCCGTACATGTACCCGGTCTCCTGGTCGTGCATACAAATCATGCCGGCATGCAGGAAGACGGAGCAGGGCACGCAGGGGTCCATCCAGAGCGTTGGGTGGCCATGGGTGTGTGTGTCACTTGTCACTGTCACGGACAGGCGAGCCAGCCTGGCGCATGATGTTATGAAATGACCCCCGACCGCGACGTAAGCTTATTGAACCGAGTGCCACGGCGGTGAGCAGATCAATGTCGGAATTAGCGTGGGGTCTCACATCGTTTTCGAACACGTTTATCTTGTAAAAGCCCCCTCCCCCGAGATTCAAACCAGACGTGGGCTGTAGAGCAAGCAACCTCCGATAGCTGGAACATGCCTAGCTGTTGTCAGAACACCGCTCCATAATACGCGCTGAATCCCCTCGGCCAGCCTGGGTCGGGTGAAGATCATGTTTCCGCACGGGCCTTGCCCGCTGCTGCACCGCCGATGGAACCTTGACATCTGCACATGACCAAACCGCTCCGTGTTCCGCCAAAATATCCAATTTTCAGAGGCACAGAGGTGCGTGACGAAGAGGTTCTGGAACCATGTTCGTGGTGAGGTGAGGACAAGGGGGTTCAGGCGAGTTCCTGTTGCAGGGTACACCTACTTCCTGCCCATTGCGGAGTGCCTGTCGAAACTAAAGAGCTCGACGCTGCGAGGCCTTGGTACTTGGTCGATTCAGAGAGCGAGGCCTTGTTTTTTTCCCTCAGTCATGGGATGGGGTGCCAAGCCAGTCAGACTGGACGTCGTGGCGGGATTGATAACTTGAATTTTCCTACCCCCCCAGCCACGCCACGCAGCCTTTCCTTTTCTTTCCTTTCCTTTCCTTTCCTTCCCTTTCGGCAACGACATTCAAGAAGACAAGGTACCTACGTACCCGACATGTCCTCAACTTACAAGATTTGCCGTGTTACCGGCCGGTGGCATTGGACCCGAGGTAATCAGTTCAGTTAGGCGTTGAAATGGTCGACTCTGTACAGGGGGAAAGCCTGGGTTCTTTCCGTCTGAGCTTCACGCACTATGATTGGGGAGCTCGCAAAATTGCAAGGACACTGACACCTCCATACCCGAGAGGAGGGGTTTGAAACAGTTGAAGACAAATGATGCCATCTTGTTCGGGGCAGTTGGTGATGGACCCCCTGAATGATTTTACAAATCTGCTTGACAGGGGGATTAAGCCAATTAGCTACCAGAAAGGAAACAAGGGAGACAGGGACTAGGATTGATAAGTACCTTATATCATTAGTAACTTACGTGGAAACGGGTGTGTTCTTCAAAGCACTGCACCTTATCTTTGCATTCTCCTTGTAACTCTCAAACAATACACAATTTTGAAACTGTCATTCAGCATGGCTCTCGGTGCTCAGTCGTCTCGATGTGGTCCTCTTATATCAATCATGTCCATTTCTCTGGCCGACATTGTCTCTCTCCAACCACGTTCGCCATTCCTTGGAGCCTCGGCGAGCTTCTTTTGATCCGGGGCATCTTCAGGTCTGCAGGGAAGACATGGTATTAGCAATGTTTACCATTGCGCCAACTGAGCGAAATTGTAGGCCTACTGAATTATTACTTCAACAGCAAATGTCAAGGCAACACGTCTATTGGTGTCTATGCTATGCAGTCTGTACCGCACTTGACTGCCCCTACTTTCTCTTGGTCGCGCTGCCAACATTCGTGCCAGTTGTCTTGGCCTCGGGCTTGACATTGGCCTGCTTGTCCTCGATGGTGTCGGCTTCCTTCTTCAGTAGGGGCTCCTCATCATCACCGCCCTGGCCAAACTCGTTGACACGTGTGTAGTCCGTCTTGTAGGCCCAGCGCTGGTACAGATAAACGAAGAAAATGACGTCGTCACGAAGCGTAGCGAGGCGATGAAGGGTGGGCATCTTGATGGTGAAGGCAAACAAGTCGTCAATGAAGGTGTTGAGGAACTTGTACAACATGGCCTTGGATGGCATGTGCGCCACACTTTTCAAACGGTAATTGATGTACAAGGAGGGCACCATCATGAGGAAACCATAGGCATACACCGACCCAACGAGTGTGGTGATGATGAATGAGTACCAGGATTTGTGGGACTCGTAAATCAGCGAGTAAATGCCGTACGCGGCCAAGAGAGGCACTGCCACAATGTACATGTACTTGAAGGCAATTTCGTCGTACTCCTTGGTCTTCTCCTCGGTCTCGGTGAGCTTGTGCTTGTCCTCAAAGACGATTGTGTACGGCAGCAAAGATCCGGGAGGTGCTGGGCGGAAACGCACATTCACCACAGTGGTGACCTTCCAGAACTCAATGACGATGCCTACGACCTGAGAACCCAAGATCATCCAGCTCGTATTCTGTGAGTTATCAAGAAGATACAGGAAGATGATGGTCTGCATGAAGACGTTGGCCAGGATGGAACGGACTGAAATGCCAACATTGTCCTTCTTCTTGCGGTAATGGGCAATGTCGGAGCCAAACGCCAGGGTCTCCAGAATGACGTGCGCAATGCTGACAAAAATGGTAATGCCGAGCAAGATTGGGTTTGTGCCAATCAAGACCTCCTTGACCATTTCAATCTCGGAACCGTCACCACCAGTAGGCAGGGTTTGGCCAAACGCGGCTTTGCGAGCGTTTTCCTTGGAATTCAAGTCAATCGAGGCAATGGTGCTGAACTTCCACATGGCCATGTTGGTCAGATCAATGTGCAATGGTAATTCTTTGACCGTCTCGTTGAGTATCATCATGTGACTGTTGAGTTGCCAAAAGGTGTTGATGTACAAGATGGGGTCTACAGAGTCAGCTTCACACACAAAGACAGAACGAGTTGAGTTTCATCCGACTTACAGTACCAGCCATTCTGACCACTGCCATCACGGGCACCAGTAGCTTCAAGGCGAAGGTAATGTTTGACTGCAGGGTGGATCTGGTTGAACTCCTTCACACCCATGGCGGAGACAAAAGAAAAGCTCGCATTGGGGTGATAGTGGCTGTTGATGATGGGGCCCGAGGGTTCCTCTTCGACCTGAGTGTCTTCCTCCTCTTTTCGAGCATCCAGCAGGTTTCTCGTCTTGGCAAGCTTCTTTTTTGGCAGGTACTGAGTCAAAGGGTATGTAAAATGAAAAGCCCGGGCGGTATCGTAGCCAGGCTGATAAGGGTCCAAGGTACTGCCGGTGAGGCCAACATAAAAATGGCCCCAAAGGGTTCCATTGTTTTGAACGGCTTTAGGGACGGTGAACTTGGTATCTATGGTGCGCTTCTCTGAGCTGTTTCCCATGTTGAAGTCCGTCTCCTGAAGCACCAGAAACTCCGGCGGGGTCTCCGAGATGGGCATTGGGTTGAACGACGGAGAAAGAGTGACGACGATGTCCACATGACTGTCCTGGGGCCAGATTGGCGCAATCTTGTGGGGGATTTGATGATACAGTGCACCTTCATCGAGCTGCTTGGGGCGGAACTCAAATGCAGGAATATCCCCCAAATTGGAGGCCACGGTGATGGGCTTGCCAGTATCGGGGTCGGTCGTTGAGACGCCTCGTTGATCTTTGCTCAGGAAGTACGAGAGGCCCATGTTGAGACCCAGGTAGACGACACCGCCAAGAAGCAGCTTTTGGAAGTTGAAGCCCTATGATCACGAGCCGAATTAGTTTGGTGTCCACCGATCGAACAGCAGGGGGCGTTCCCGTCATACGTACACTTCCTTGCTGCTGTTGCTGCGGCGGCGGCGGCGCGCCCTCAGGCTGGCGGATGATTTGATCAACCCCAGACATGATGTCGACTGTCAGGAAGAGGGAAAGGAAGAGGAGTACGATGCTGGCGGCGCAATGTCGATGCGCTTGCTGAAAACAACGCGTGGAAGGGATTGGAGAATTCGCCTCGCCGTGCTGTGGCATCCACAATCTGGACCCTTGAGATGGAAGCAGCCACGCCACGGAGGCAGCAGCAGGGGGTGCTTTCCTGCCTTCACTACGGAGTAATTTCAGTGCTCGGCCCCGCCACAACAGGGAACTAAATGGGGAAAAGGCCCTGAGGTCCGTATGTATTAGAGGCCCTGCTCAACTACCAGGTCACTGGATGCAGAGCACTCGCATCGCTCCGAGCTCGGCTGCGTCACAAAGTCGACTCGGAACTCAAGATCGACTATCTTGCCACGGAAAGTTGGTCTCAGAAGGCTGTCCTGGGATCCCCAAAAATTTTGGAGCCCAAAGGCTGATGGCTCTGGCCCCATTGTGGTGGCAGACCTGAGCTCCAACATTTTGTCGCGCAAGATTCCTGTGCACAACTTTGGCGCCATCTTCTTCGGCGCACAAAAGCACCTGGACTTTGCTGGCATCACAGGCGTCGTCATCAACAAGAAGAGTCTGATTCCGCAGCCCTCGGCGACGCTGATGCGAACATTGGGCTCGCCTCTACCGCCTGTTGTTTTGCAGTACGAAATGATCGCCAAGAACAATAGCTTGTATAACACTGCACGTTGAGAACTTTCGAGCGAGTACCTCTCAGGTCCCCGATGCTTTACGAATGCCAATCACGTCTCGATTTAGCGCGTTGCCGGTCAGGTTATCCAGAAGCTGCATGCCACGCATCCCAACAAGGGCAGATGGCCAAGAGACCGTGTCCAAAAAGAAGACTGAGCTCATCTACGGCGCTCTTGATGCTTTTTTTGGGTGTTTATAAGGTTGTCGAGTCTACCCGGTCCCGCATGAACATCTGCTTCCGTTCCGGGTCATCAAAGGGAGGTGATGTCGACTGGGCAGAAAAGGTGTTTCCTGAAGAGGCAACGGGTTCGGGGTTGACGGGCCCCAAGGGCGAGAAGCTGACCAATTTCTTGGAGACGTTTGCCAAGGGTTGAAATGGGGGTCGTGTAAGAATTCTATTTAGGCGCAAGGGGGACGGGATATGGACAACAGAGGTTAACATGAGCAAGCGGGCTTCATCACGCGATGCAATGATTTAAAGGACAATTCAACGATCAAATGACAAGGAGACGTGTTGATGCGCCAGGGCAGGGCCGGGGGCGGGTTCTCGAATTGACTTCCCCGCCGCTGATGAGCATCTCAAAATATGGTGACAGAGAATGAATTCACATGAAGTATGCGCTTCATAGGGGAAAGCATGTTGCACATCTGCTCATTATGCTGTTATACCTGGTGATTGATGCTTGATGCCTGATATCTCTAGGTGCTACAGGGTATTGGACCACGTTTTGTTACAGACGAGGTCAATGCAGGCTTCCTTCCAAGGCAAACAAACCCAAAGCGTACGACTTGTCGATGACACCACGACACCTCTGGATGGACAACTGGACCGGCATCAAGGCGTTAGGATGCCGTGTCATCCATCAATGTGCCACCTGACCTCCCCACTTCGCCGCCATCTAGCTCGACCGTACCTGCGGCCTTTTGGTGTCAACCCCGGACCGTAACTTCTTACTTTAACCTCTTGCCACGCACTCTCTTTTACATCAAGATCATGATCACATTCTCGTATTCTCTCCACTGGGTCAGTATCTTCAAGGACAGACCCGCCGGAGACCCGCCGGACCACCTTTTATCAACGTCCAGCGCAGACAGACAAGTCGAGTCATTAGACCTTTTGCCAAAACGCAGCTAGTTGGTCACCATGTCTTCCAACACACCCATCGCGGGCCAGAATGGCGTCAACACCAATGGAACCAACACCAACATCAGTGACAATGCGCCTCGGGCTAAAATCTGCGTCTTCTGCGGCTCTAGCGGTGGAGCAAGTCCCGCGCACATGGAGGCAGCCCGGCAGCTGGGCAGAGCCATGGCCGAGAACAACATTGACTTGGGTATGTTTTTGCCTGTGCAATGAATTGTTTGTTGATTCAAACTGACACAAAACACACTCAGTCTACGGGGGTGGCACAGTCGGCCTCATGGGCGAGGTCGCAAAGACCGTCTGCTCCATCAACGGCCCTGATTCCGTTCATGGCATCATTCCCGAAGCCTTGGTAAGATATGAGCGAGACGAAACCTATCAAACCGTCAACCACAACAACCAAGCCGTGCCCACCGAGTCTACGTATGGCCGCACCACAGTCGTCAAGGACATGCACACCCGCAAGAAGTTGATGGCCGAGGATGTCTTCAAGGGCGGGCCCGGAAGCGGCTTCATCGGCTTGAGCGGCGGCTACGGCACCATGGAGGAAGTTTTTGAAGTCATCACCTGGAACCAGCTGGGCATCCACACCAAGGGAATCTGCTTACTCAACATTGAAGGATACTGGGACGGCATCGTCCAGTGGGTAAACAAGGCGTCCGAGCAAGGCTTCGTGAAGCCCGGCAATGAAAACATTGTAGTATCAGCAACCGACGCGGAGGGCGCCGTCAGGGCATTGCGGGACTACAGAGTCTCTGAGTCTACATTCAAACTCCAGTGGGGAAATCAATAGAGAGCGATAACGAACAAAGTTCATGTTGGAGTGCATAGATGCTCGGGCCGAGTCATGATGTGATGTGACCCTCGTTCACGCCAGCGGCGTTTTGTATGGGCACGAAGAAACTAGAGATATCGCACAAATAGACATCACCTGTGTATACAAACATATCGGTCTAATCACCATCATCCACTCATTTTGTCAAGCGTTCCTGGCGAAGGCCGTCTTTGTAACTCTTTTGGTCATTCGTGTCGAGACCGCAATGTGCCGCTTCTAGCAGCGGTTAGCTCTGTAATTGTACATGATCTAGCTCTCCTGTCCTTCTTGCCCCCTGCATCCATGTCATTTAGCTGTCGACCTCCATACTCTGGCCCTCGCCCTCGCCCTCGCCCTCGCCCTCGCCACCTCCTGAGCTCTCGCCCACGCTATCAATCCACTGCTTGACCTCAAACTCCTCATACAGCTTGAACGGCTCGATGTCCTTCTTTCCCTCGCCCTGCACACCGACCAGACCAACCGACGTGTTCTCAACAGTCAGCTCCTTGTCCTGTACCAAGCTCTCTCTCAGAGCCTTCAGGCCATGCTGGACCAACTCCTCCCTCGAGCAGTCGGCAAAAGCATCCACGTTGCGCTCAAGATACGTTCTGGCCATTTGGCTTCGAGCCCCAATGGCAAACGCCACCATCTCTTCCGTCATACCGGAGGGTTGGAACTCGAACAAGTGAGGGCCCTTCTCGTCCACACCTGCAACCAGCAGGCCCACGCCGTACGGTCGCTTTCCGTATACTTGCGTGTTGGTCTGGGCCTTCTCACCAATCATGTCGACGAGGGAGCGGAGAGGGATGGCGCGGCCGTAGGTAAGGCGGTGACCGAGACACTGCTGCTTCATAAAGTTGGAGAGAACGCGGGCATCTGATGTGAGGCCGGCAATGGCGATGCCAGCATGTTCGTCGACGGAGAACAGCTTCTTTTGGTAGGATGATAATTCTTCGGCGTTTCTCTGCAAATGCGCTCGGTTAGCAGCTCATTGCGTGTGGAGTGCCGGAGAGTCGGTGATGCGGGAAGAACTACTTGCCTTGACGGCACAGAGGACAGCGTGCGTTTTGCTGACGATGCCGACGACAACGGAACCTTGCTTCACTGCCTCGGCGGCGTATTCGATCTGAAAAATCCTGCCCTGTGGCGAGCTGATTGATGGCGTTAGCATGCAATTCCCGCTCGGCGAGGAAGCTCTCTACTCATGGGTCGAAGCTCCGGGGAAGATGGAGAGGGGTTTGTTGGGAATCGGCGCGTACAATGTGACGGAATCGTTGTCGTAATTGTTCCTGAACATGATGGGCTGGCTGAAGGGGCTCGGTCGGTTGCTTCTCGTTGGAGGACGGAGGACGTTTGTGTGCGGTGGTATGCCAACTGATCGGAGGAAGCAAGCTCGAATGAACCATCGGTTTTCAGGCAGCCCTAGCTTCGTCGTCGTTGTCGCGCAAGCTGTCATGGCTGGGTGGGAGTGGATGCCGTGGATGCCTCGCCTCACCGCCTGCGCTTTTGGCAGAATCTCCAATGGGTGTGTGTCAAAGCCCTCGTCACACGATAGTCTCGGTGCTTAACCACCTAAGACGCTAGGACCCCTGCCCTAGTCACTTTCCGGAAGTTTAGTAGATGCATGGTATGTTTTTGTATGGCTAGATTACACGCTATATTATACAGGTACTTAGTTATTTAAGTAACTATCCGCACCCTCTTATATTAATCTATGCTCTTTAATCTAACCCTAGCTTCGCTATCACGGCTAAAGGTGTGGGAGAGATAAACAGAGTAATAGTGGGAGAACAAGGTTACTACTATATAGGTAAAAGTGTTAAAAATAAGACCTATTTTTA
The DNA here is from genome assembly GCA_021950295.1 of Epichloe scottii. Classification (NCBI taxonomy): domain Eukaryota; kingdom Fungi; phylum Ascomycota; class Sordariomycetes; order Hypocreales; family Clavicipitaceae; genus Epichloe; species Epichloe scottii. Next base: position 2,091,727 of record CP083247.1, on the reverse strand, counting down.
TAGCCCTTTTTTCTAGTCATAAGGCTCTTGTTGTTGCTTGCATTGCAAGCCTAACAGCTGCACTCAGAGTATTGTTTGTAGTGTTAGTTAAAAAATAAAGTGGGCCTTTAATTAGTTAGTATTATTCTATGAATTAGCTTAAGATTATTAATCTTAAGCTTATATTATTAGCTATTCTATATAATTAGTTATATAATTTCTAAGATTGGAATCATCCTCTTAGACATGGCTAGTTAGAAGGCCCTAGGTGATAATAAGATTCCCGCGGGCCTTATTAAGGCCTGTGGTAACCTAGTAAAAGACTCTATTACTAGACTACTAAATATAGCCCTTAAATTAAGGTATTTCCTAAAGCGCTTTTAATCTATAAGAATAGTAATTATTAGAAAGCTAGGAAAGATAACTAAGGAAATAAGAAGGGTTAATATATAGAGACTTATCTTATTACTTAATATAGTAAGTAAGATTATAGAAGTAATAATAGTAAGGTAGCTTATAACCTTTACTAAGGTAAATAACCTTTTCCTTAAACTATAAATAAGTAATAAAGTAAATAGATTAATAAAAATAGTAATTAAAGCCCTTATAGAGTATATTAGGGAGGCCTAGGGAAGGGGTAGGATTACCTTACTAATATAAATAGATATCTTATTAGTGTTTAATAGGGTTAGCTACCTATACCTTATTACCCTTCTTATTTAAATAGGTATCTTACTATAGCTAATAATAGTTATATATAGCTTCCTTATAAGGAGAATAAGCTAGCTTAGCTTTAATAGGGGACTCTTAAGGCCTTTTAAGATTAAGGCTAGTACCCTATAGGGTTTATCCCTTTTACCTATTCTTTTCTTACGATATTTTATAAAACTATATAAATACCTCTAATTTATCTTAGGTATAGTTATAGTTAGATTTATAAATAATACTAATATAATAGCCTTTAGAAAGAATATAGCCTAGACCTAGAAAAGACTTAAGGTAATATAAAGAGTTTATAAGAAATAGGTAAAAGATATAGGAGTAAAGTTTAATCTCTTAAAGACTAAGCTTATATACTTTAGTAAAGCTTACTACTTACCCTAGACTAAAGTCTAGCTTAAAGCTAATAAGGTAATACCTATAGAGTCCTATAGATTCTTAGAAGTCTAAATAAATAAAAAGATTAATTAAAGTACTTATAAAAATATTCTTAAGGGAATGATAGCCTAGTAATAACTTATACTTATTAAACTAGCAGTATTAGCTTAGGAGTTAACTTTAAAAATTTTAGACTTCTATACATATAAGTAATCTAACCTATTCTTACCTATAAAGTAAGTGTTTTCTATATACTTACTAAGGTTAGGGAAAACCTAAGAGAGATAGCTAAAAGCTTTCTAATAGACTAATTAGCTTACCTATAGGTTATAGCTAGGGCATTTAAGGCTACCCCTATTATATAACTAGAATCTAAAACCTATATCCTACCCCTAGACCTTTATCTTAATATAATAAAATAAATATTTAAGGCTAGAATTATAGAAAATAAAATAGTAAAGAAAATTTAAACCACTACTATATTAGTAGTAGTAATACTATAATATAAGAGAACCTAATAGAGAAATAACCCTAAAGATAATAAACTAGATATATAGCTCTTTAAGGAGTAAAAAAGGTAATAAAAAGTATAGTATAATAGAGAATACCTAAACTACTACTAATATATTTATAAGCTAGCTAAGGATTACCTACCTAATAAGGACTTAAAAATAATATAAAAACTTTATATAAGCCTTATAAAGTATAAGTCTTTAATACTTATATAACTATATATAGAAAAGATAAGGCTATTAGGAGCATAAAGGCATAAGGGACATCGTGAGAGGGCCGCCTCTCTAAGCAAGGCAAATCCCTAGATAACTCGTGCACTAGGACCTAGTAGCTAGATAGTTACGTAAGCGTAAAGAGAAGGTATATAATAAGGACCTCTCCTATTTAGGGGAGAGGTTAGAGTTTAAAACCTTTATATACCTACCCCTAGTTATTACCTTTATAGTAATAACCTTATTCTCTTACTATTACTTTATTTATCTTTTCCTATGCCTTTAGTTATAATAAATTAAACTCTTAAACCCTTTGGGGCAAATAGACTATTAGTAATAAATTATAATATTAGAATTAAATAGGATAGCTATATAATTTACTATATATAGTAACTATATAGCTAGTATATTATACCTAGGTAATAATATAGGACACTAAGATAGTGTAATTCTAGGGTTTAATAGCCTAGATAGAAATAATAAAAATAGCACTCTTAAAGACTAAAATAATAATAAGGAGCTTACTATAGACTAATATAATAGTTATAGGGAAATTAATTATAGTAATAAGAAGCTAAACTAAATCCTTAAATAAGCTAAGACTAAGATATAAAAAGCTTAGAAAAGATAGAAAATTCTATAACTATGTGAGGCCCTGCTTCTAACACAGGTATACCCCGTGACACACTATGCCCTAGGGCTAGGTTTACGTAATGCTAGCAAACCACTAGCTATAAGATAGTAGTCTATATATACTACACACTTAGACTTAGTAAGCTTTAGTTAATATATAAAGTACCCCTATATCTCTTACCTAGCTATCCCCTTATTCTTATAATTCTAAAGCTTTAATACTAGTTACCTAAGAGTAATATAGGGGAAGAACTATATAATCTAATAAGGTAATACTAGTAAATAACTAAGACTAATCTCCTAAGGGTAATAGCACTATAGCTATAGGTATAACCTTTATCCCTAGTATTACTAATACCCTAACTAAAGAAAAGAGAAACCCCTTTAAACCTCTTACCCTTACTACCTATTAAGTAATAATAGTAAAATAAATTACCTAGCTAGAAGAACTAAAGAAGCTATAAGATAAGAAATAAAAACTTATTAAGTTACTTTATCTAAATATAGGGAAAGAATAAGTAAAAAGGCTATAAAGGTTAAGCTTATTCTTAAGTAAAAGTAATAAGGAAGTTAAAGTCTAAAATATTACTAAGCTTACTTACCTTACTAACCTATAGAAATATAAGATATAGATTAATAACCTTAACTATACCTTTAATAGAGTAAGATATAAGTATATATATAATTACTAAAAGATTCTCTTTATACTTAACTATATATATACTAATTATAAGGTAAGATAAGACTAATACCTAAAGAAATAGTTAGCTAGTAACTATAAAAAACTTAAAGATAATAAGAATAAATTCTAGACTTAGATACTTATATTACTTAAAGACTTTATAAACTATAATATATAAATTACTAAGTAATTAGAAAATATAAAGTAATATAAAGGCTAGAGCCTTATTAAGTTTAGTATTTACTTAGATTTACTAGAGAAATACCTAGAAAAAGCCTTTAAAAGTCCTATATACTTATATTCTTTATAAAACTACTCCCTAACCTATAAAACTATATTAACTTATATACCTTTATTATTAAAAAGACTAGAGAGAAGGTTATATAACTTACCTAGTAGTTCTAGGAGATAATACTAAGGAGTAAGTAAAGATATAAGTATTTTAAAAATAAGGGGTTTTCTAAGAACCCCTAATACTATAGATATAACTCCTTATATAGCTATAGACTTAATAGAAATTAAAAAGATAAAAAGAAAGAAAAAACCCTAGCTATAGCTTTAAATAATAAGGAAGTTAAAGGGAAAAGATATTACTATAACTATAATAGCACTAAATATATAGTATACTTTTATAATAAGCTAAAAAGAGAGTATAAAAAGGACTAGGAAAACTACTAGAGGTAAAAGTAAATACCTTTATTTTTATCTCCTAAGCTAAGGTACTAGTAAGGTATTGCTTTTATATACTAGTTATTATTTATAGGTATAAAGATATTTAAATAGTAGTAAATCTAGATAGTTATACTAAGGTTAATATTATTAGTACTAAATTTATAAAAACCTATAAGCTAAATAAGGCTAAGATTACTATACCTATCCTTAAGGTAATAAGGGCTCTTATAGTTTCTTAATATAGTATTTATAAGGTACTTATTATAATTAAAGATTTAAGAAAGGAAGAAAAGGACTTTAAGCTACTATATATAGCTATAAATAAAGACCTAAGAGTAAGGGGAAGTCCTATATTAATTAGAATATATATACTAGTAAAAGAGTATATATACCTCTATTTATACTTATAAGAATAGTAGTTTAAGAAAAGAGAAAAGCCTTTTTATTAATAACTCCCTATAAGTTTACTAAAGTAATATATAATAAGATAATTATATATACTATTATAGGAGTTATAGGGAATAAGTTTATTACCCTTAAAGATAATAAGAAGGTAAAAGCCTATAAAATAGTTAGTAATATCCCTAAAAAAACTATATAAGTTTAAAAATATATTTATATTAGATAAGGTAGGAAGCTTACTATTAAGAAAGTTAATAAACTATATAATTAATTTAGTACCTAATACTATACTACTATATAGACTTATTTACCCTTTCTTCTAAAGTAAACTATAAGAACTCTAAGAGTATATTAAGAATAACCTAGTAAAGGGCTAGATAAGACCTTTAAAGAGTCCTATAGGAGTGCTAATTTTATTTATACTAAAAAAGAATAGAATACCTTAACTATATATAGATTATTAAGGACTTAATAGAGTTATATAGAAAAATTACTATGCCCTTCCCCTAATTTTAGAGATCTTAGATTAATACTAAAGGGCTTACTTTTTCTTAAAATTTAATATTAAAGATACTTACTACTAAATCTATATTAAAGGGGGTAATAAATAAAAGACTACTCTTTATATATACTATAAGCACTATAAATATCTTATTATACCTTTTAGGGTAATAAATGCCCTAGCTACCTTTTAAAGTTATATCTATAAAGTGCTTTAGAGGCTAGTTAATATAATTTATATAGTATATCTAGATAATATCCTTATTTTCTTAAAAATATAGGAGAAGTATACTATATATATTAAGGAAGTCTTAGAGTATATATAACTAGTAAAGCTATATACTAAGCCCTCTAAGTGCTTTTTCTATTAGGAATCTATAAAGTTCCTTAGGTTTATCCTATTAGTTAATAGGATTTTAATAGATATAAGTTAAGTTAATATAATTTAAAACTAGAAGAAGCTAATAAGCTTTAAGGATATATAGTTATTCCTTAGATTCTATAACTTTTACTAATAGTTTATCTATAAATACTCTAGAATTATAGTACCCCTATATATATTAATAAAAGGTAGTTAAAATAGCATTTAGACTAGGAAGTTTATATTTAAAGTAAAGAAATAGCTAGTATTTAACTAGCTAAAGGATATATTCTATTAAGTGCCTTTGCTTTATTATTATAACCTAAGTTAACTAGTATATATTAAGATAAATACTTTAGTCTTTATAATAGTAAGAATCCTATCCTAGTAAGATAATAAGGGCTATTAGTATTTAGTAGCCTTTTAGTTAAGGAAGTTTATAAATACTAAATATAACTATAGTATAGCTAATTAAGAGCTACTTACTATAGTAAAGTTATTTAAATACTAGTAATACTATATTAAAGGTATAGTAAGCCTAGTAAAGGTTTTATTAGATTACTATAATTTATAAACCTTTATAAAGTAACTAAAGTTAAATAGAAGGTAAGTAAGATAGTATATATTTCTTTACCCCTTTTACTTTATAATAAAGCATAGACTAAGGAAAAGTAACCTTATAAATACACTATTAAGAAGGTTTAATTATAAGGGTAAACCTATTATAAATAGGGCGCTTTTACTAGAACTTTAGAGAAAGATAGTAGCTACTAAAGAACTAGTAAAAGAGATACTAATATATTAAGGAAGATATAATAAGATACCTTTAGGGAAGGAAAATATCCTAGTTATAAGAGAAAAGCCTATAGAGGCTAGAGTAGCCTAGTTAAATAGTGCTATAAAGCACTAAGGCTAGTTAGCTACTAAGGATCTAGTAAAAGATTAGCTAAATAAGGGTAATTTTAAGGAGAAAGTAATATATATTTAAGGTATTAATATATAAGAGATTTAGGGGGCTATTATATTACTAAATCCTTACTAATCTAAGCTAAATAAACCTTTAGTGTAATTACTATAAAAGGTATAAGACTAAGATCTAGATTTATAAAGGTAAAGTAATAAGGTAAACTCCCTAGTAAAAGGAAAGGGAAAAGCTAGTCTATAGTTATATAGTAAGAAACGCCTCCTAATATACTAAGACTAGGTAGTTATTCCCTAGGAGACTATCTTATAATAGAAGCTCCTATAGCTATACTATAATAATTTACTAGTAAGTTACTTTAGGACTAAATACACCCTTAAGCTCTTAAAGCATTACTTCTAGTGGCTAGTAATAAGTAAGTTTATATTAGACTATATTATAAGTTTTAGCGTATACTAATAGGTAGTAGTATAAAGATATTACTTATATAGATCTCTTAAATCCTTACTAATACAAAGGTAACTATAGGTAAAAATCTTAATAGATTTTATTATAGGATTACCTATATTATAGATAACTAATTAAGTAACTAATATAATTCTAGTAATTATAAACTAATTTACTAAGTACTCTATTTTCCTTCTAGTATTAATAATAATTAATATAACTAAACTAGCAAAGCTATTTTATTAAGAGATTAAATTATAATTTAGACTACTAAAAGGCATTATATTAGATAAAGGATTTATCTTTATAAGCTAGTTTTAGTTAGACTTATACTACTTATCCTATATTAAACATAGGCTCTTTATAGTATTTTACCCTTAAATAGATAGGTAAATAGAGTAAATAAACTAGGTACTTAAGCACTACCTTTAATACTTTATTAGAGAAAATTAATAGATATAGCTAAAACTACTTCTAATAGCTTAATTTACTTATAATAATATAGTTAATAAAATAACTAGCTACTCCTAAATTACACGCTTATAGGATATTTACCTAAGTTTTACCTAGCTCTTAAGGGTAAGATTACTAAAGGGAGGTACTAGAAGTATATATATATATTATAAAGCTATATAAAGTTAGAAAATAACTTAAGTAAAGCTAGGGAAAAGCTACTAAAATATAGGCAAAATACTATAACTAGCGCTACTAGCTATTAACCCTAAAAGGGAGACCTAGTACTTCTATTAGCTAAGAATATTAGCCTTAAAGAGGTAAAATATAAGCTAACTACTAGGTTTATTAGGCTATTTTAAATACTTAATACTATAGGAAAATAGGCTTACTAGCTTACACTACCTAAAAAATATAGTTAATTCTATAATATCTTCTATATTAGCTTACTAGAGCTATAGGAAATACTAGGGGAATATAGAGAATAAGGATATACTAATACTAGACCTTAAAGATAAAGATTATAAGTATAAAGTTAAAGAAGTTAAGAATTATAAAAAAACCTATAAAGGTAATAAATACCTAGTAAAATAAAAGGGCTAGCCTAGTAAATATAACTAGTGAATCCTAGTAAAGAATATAGAAGGCACTTAATATATAATTTATATATATTACTAGATAAAAAGGAAGAAAGTTAGTAGTAAGATATAATAAAATTATAGGCAAAAAGATATAAGTTTACTATAAAAAAGGCTAGTATCTCTAGCTACTATTAAAACTCTAATTAAGGGTCTAGGATAAACTACTAAAAAATAAAAGAAAGCTACCCTAAAGGAAAGGCAAAATAACTAGAAAACTCTTAATAGTTATACCTCTATAGGTAAAAAGCGTGCTATTAATAAAGGTAAACTTAGTGCTATTTTTATTTATCTTAATTACTTTCTTTATAGTATATTAAAACTAATATATTACTATAGCCTAGGCTATATAGCCTAGGTTAGAGGGCTAAAGCTAAAGGACTATCTTTACCTCCTAGGCACTTATAATATCCTCTAGGTCTCCCTATAAAAGAGTTAGTAAAAGACTAGTAAAAATATAATAAAGAGTTATATATAAACTATAAATAAAGGGGTTAAAGTAGTAAAAACTATAGTAACTTAAAGTTACTAGTAAGAGACTATATACTACTAGTATATAATAGATATAGCCTATATAAAAATATAAGTAAAGAATAGGTAAATAGCTTAGAGATTAATAGACTTAATATACCTTTATAGTACCTATTAATCTAAAGGCTATATAGTATACTATATTAGCATAATTAAACCCTATAACTAAACTATAGATATACTTAGTAAGCTATTAGTAAGTTACCTTTAAAAATACTAGGATACTCTTTTCTTCCCCTATATTAAAGGTAGTATTTATAAGGGCCTAGACTTATTTAAAAATAACTATTAGGTTAGTAAAATCTCTAGCTAGAGTTACTATAGCCTATATAGAAAAGTTAGTAATAAGAGACTATAAAGCATAGGAATAATAAGTAACTTACTATCTTATATATATCTCTATACTTATTATACTATATATAATATTTAGAAAGCTTTATTTTAGCTATTATTATAACTAAAATATAAGGGAAACTATAGATAATCTATAGGAGTTTAATCTTAATTAGTAGGTTTTTCTTAAACTCTATATACCTAGTGTGTAGGTAATATATATATAAATAAAGGTAAAAGTAAATTACCTTTATAGTAATAGTAAAGAGGTAGTAAAAGGTAGGAAAAGGGCTAGTATAATTAAAGTTTAAAGATTAATTAAAAATAAACTAGCTTTATAAAGGAGAAAAGAAAGTAATATAATAGGGGATCCTAGGTAACTTTATACCTAAGCGCTATATATATTACTAGGAGATAATTACTAGTTATTATTATTATAATATTTTAATTTAGTAATATTATTATAATTACTAGATAGTAAATAGCTATATTATAGCAAATAAATCTAAAGCTATTTAGGAGCCTAGCTAAAAGTAAGGGGGTAATTATAAGGCCTTACTCCTAATATAGGTGCACCCTGCGATATACTATGCCCTAGGGCTAGGTCTATGTAACGCTAGCAAACCACTAGCTATAAGACAGCGGTCTACACATACTACACACTTAGACCTAGCAAGCTTTAGTTAATATATAGAGTGCCCTATACCTCTTGCCTAGCTATCCCCTTGTTCTCACATATAATGCGTTAATAGCTTATATATAAGTAAAGGTTAACTAGGTTATACTATAAGCTATAAGTAATATTAACTAGCTAGTAAGAGAAATAAAGCCTTCCTACCTTTAAACTAATTAATTGCTATAAAGTATCTATATTAAAATTCTCTATAGTATATAGTTTAAATGCTTAAGGTAGCATAGCTACTATTGCCTCTAGTCCTTATATAATAATTCTCCCTATAGTAAATAGCTTAAACTAATTAAGCTAGTCCTTATTTAGAGTCTTATAGGCCTTTCTTAAGAACCTATAAATATCTATAGAATATTATTACTAAGTTAAGGGTGTTTAACTAGGCCTAATTAGTGTAATTTTATTAAAGTTATTACTATCTTAGTATATTTTAAATCTTAGTAAGAGCTATAGCTAGTCTTACCTTAGATAAAATAATAGTAGCTACTATCTATAGAGATTAACTAGGTTAAGTCTAATAATACCTTCTTCCTCTTCCCTAAAGAAAGATCCTTTTATTTTATATATTAAAACATAAACGTAGTATATTATTAAGCACCTCTTATTTACAAAGTACGTAATAGTCTTACTATTTACTTTAGTATAAGTATTCTTAGATACCTTAGATTCCTTGTATTTTGCTATAATAAGGCATAATTAAATAGAATGTGTAGGTGGGTATATAAGAGTAGTAAGGGAAAGGATAGTAGTTGCTTTTAGGAGATAAGTAATTATAATAAGAGAAGAGGTAGGATATAAGAAGAACTTAAGAAAGGAAGGCTTTAATAACTAAAGAAGAGCATAATAATATAAGAAGTAGGTAAGATTAAATAGTTCTTATAACCTAAGCCTTATTCTTATAGCTCTTAGTGGTTATATAGTTAGTTAGTAGTAGCTATCTATAGCTGCGTTCCCTTTTATAACTAATAGTTACTAACACCCGCTATTAGGTAATAGTTGTAAGGATTAGATAAATCCTATAAATTAAACTTCTTTAGCACCCTTATTAGTTATTAGGGCTACCTATCTGTTAGTTATTAATACCTATTATTAAGGAATAGTTATAAATTAAGGTATTTAAACCCTCTCTTTTCCTCTTTATCCTATCTTTTATAAACCTTTATTTCTTGCTTCCTTTTCTTTAACTATTTAATTATAGCTAATTCTCTTAATATAACCTATTAAAGGCTTCCTAATATTACTACTATTATTAGGGCTAGTGTCTTAGAGGCAGAACTTATAGTAACTAAGACTATTAACTAGTCTAATTATATAAAGATTTACCTCTCTTATATTAGTAGAGATTATATAGGCTTAGGTATTATTTAATCTTATACTAGACTACTAGCTAATAGTTTTGTTTTTATAGTTTAAGTTTCTCTTTATATTCTAGGTTTATAGTAGTATTAATATTAGTAATAGTAGCGTTCCCTTATATACTAAAATTATTCTCTAACCTATAGATAATATTCTAAAGGGGGCACCTCCCTATCTCCTTAAGGTAATAAAAAAATAAACTTAGTAAAGGACTTTATTAGAAGCTATACTAAGAAAGAAAGTGTATTAGCTCTAGTAGTTAAAAATAGTTATCTATATTAAGTCCTTATTCTAGCTAAAATAGCTTATCCTAATAGGTATTTTCTATATACTCTTTTATAATATTCTAAGTATTACTAGGCTTTACTTATCTTTATATATAGTAAATTAAATAGTGTCTTTTATTCTAAGTACTTAAACTTATATATATAACATATTAACTTCTTTAATAAGTATATATACTTCCTATTTTATAGTTATATATTAATTCTAGGTATTCTTAAGGGTGCCTATAGTAATTATATTTAGAATAGCTCCTATACTATAAGCTATAAATAGTGCTTTACTTCTAGGTATTAGCCTAGATCCTTAAGAGAGAGGGCTCTAGCACTATTCTTAGGTAAAAAATAGACTACTAAGGTAGCTAAGGCAATTTCTCTTAATTTAACTAGCATTAACTTTAAGAATTCCCCTTACCTAGAAATAAATATGCCTCCTCCCTTTCTAGATAGTTTATAATAAAGGAAAAATATATAATATCTTTTAATTTAGGGAAATAAATAAGAAAACTAGTAACTTAGCTCCTAAAACTATACTATAATTACTTAATCTATAGTATTTAAAAATAAAACCTAATTTTTTCTTAAAAATAAAAGTAAAGTATAAATAAAATAAAAGTTAAAATAGCTTTTAGTAGGTATATTATTAAAGAGTTAGGGGATAAACCTTATATTCTTAATATTATTTAATTATTAATTAAGGTAGCCTAACTTTAATCTTATAGTATAGGTACTATTAGGGTAGAAGTTTAACTTTATTATCCTTAAGCACTAGCCTTTCCTTACTTATCCCTTCCTAATAGTAAGTGCTCTTATTATTAATTATTTAATCTAATATATTATATTAAGCTATTAATAGTATAATACTTAAAACCTCCTTATTATAGTTATTACTAATTACCTCTTTTGCCTAGTTATATTAAGGAGTGTAAAGCTATTTATTTATAGTAAAAGTCTACTATGCCTTTAGATCTAGGAGGAATTTCTTAATATAGTCCCCTAAGATTATCTTTATAAGTTTAATACTATCTAGTGTTTATAAATAGTAGGCTCTAAAAATTAGTATATGCTTATAAATTTAAAAGGGTCTATTTTACCTTATTATAAGATTCTATATTATAGACATATTAATATTCTATTAGATATTATATACTAAGATAAGATCCCTAGGTTTTAATTAATCTTTCCTAATTAAAGTAGCTTAGTTTTTATTAGTTTATTTTATAAGTTACTATCTAAATTTAAATACCTTTATTCTTGCTTTTTTAATATCTTTTACTTTTTATTTAAGTATCTAAACCTATACTTTAAATAAGTCTTAACTACCTATAATTACGTCCTAATTAATTAGTCTTTAAGTTAGAAATTTAACTTCTAAAGGTAGTATTAGCTCCTATCTATAGATTAAATAAAACGCGGACTTTCTATGTAATTTATAAATAGTAGTATAATCTATAAGAAGAGCTTTATTAAGGCGCTTAAACTATTATCTATCTAATTTACCTAACTTTACTAGGGTAAATATAAGAGACTAATATCTAACTTTAATAAGGGAATTTGCCTTTAGGTTATACCTAGATATTTAGATTCTAGTAATACTAATATCTATAAGTGCTTCCTTAAGGTTCTTATATATTTTAGGTCCTTTATTATAGATAATAAATTAGAAAAGCCTAAACCTACTAATTAGAGAGAAGAGAAACTTCCTAATTACTAATATAGTAGTATTCTTAACTAGAGTAGCCTTTACCTAACTAGTAAGGTTATACCTAGCTTCTAATAAATACTTATATTTATAATTAATTAGTAAGTGCTAAGTATTAATATAAATCTTACTTATTAGGTTTCCTAGTATAACTAGTATAGAAAGCTCTTATAAGCACTATAGTATAAACTTTTAGTATATTTTATAGCAAGCTATTATCTCCTAGGCTATATTCTATAGTCCCTTTTACTAGTACCTTAATCTTATTACCTAGAAAACTACCCTAATACCTTTATATCTAAGTTCTTTATAAATAGCTTTAATAATTATCTATTATTACTTAGGTATATTTACTACTAGTGCAAGTCCCTTTATAATTCCTATTAGTCTTTTCTAAAGATATTCTTTTTCTAAGTAAAACTTCTTAGCCTTATTATATAGTTTCCTATAGTTCTTTACACTAAGATTAAGTAGTCTTTAAAAAGTTAATAGGAAATTAATTACCTATTATATTTCCTCTAAGTAGCTCTTTTTATTTTCTTTACTTATAGTAATATTATTAAGGTAAAGATTAATAAAATCTTTAATATTCTCTTTAACTACTTAGTCTAATTAATCTAAAGCTTTAGGGCCCTTTCTTAATAAGGTATTAGTAATTTAGTTTTTCTCCCTAGGTATATATTATATAGTAAAATTAAAGAGTAAAATATAGCTAATCTATTAGGTAATAAGTGCCCTAAGTATATTATTAATAGTACTATTAATTTAATATATAAGGACTTATAAATCTATCTCTTAAGTAAATAAAACTCTATATAGATATATTTATAGTTATCTTAATATATAAATTACTACTTAGTATTCTTACTTTATAGTATTATACTTAGATTTAGTAGTGTTTTAAATATTACTTTTATATTAAATAGGATATTATTTACTATTAATAATTTATAATAATATAGCTCCCTATCTAATTAAGCTTATATTAACTATTAGAATAATTTCCCTAAAGCCTAGTCCTAGATTAAGTAAAATAAGAATTAGTGCTATTATTACTACTTTCTTAAGGATATCTATAGCTTCTTACTAATCTAGCCCCTATACCTATTTACTCTCTTTCTTTAGTAAGATTACTAATAGCCTTGCTTTTTATATATAATATTCTATCTATATCTAATAAACTCCTATTAATTTAATAAAAGACTATATATCTAATTAATCTTAATAAACCTCCTAGTCTAAGATCTTAATTATCTTTACTTTAGTTAGTTTCCTTCTATTTATACTACATATAAATCCTATAATTTTTACTAACTTTTAATAAAACTTTAATTTAACTACTAAGGCTATATAACTAGAGAGCTTAATATTAACTAAGACTTTATTAATATTAATTAAATGCTTTATTATATACCTTTACACTCCTAGTATAATTTCCTTATTATTATATATTATAGTTAGACTTTAGATAGTAATATTATCTAGGAAAGGTACGCAAATTTAGGGAATTAAGTTAAATAATACTCTCCTAATAATCCTAATAAACTAAGCCACTAAGTTAGTAGCTCCCTATAGTAGCTAATAGAGTTATAAAAGTCTAATTATAGTTAAAATCATTATTATATCCTAACTTCTCTTAGCTAATTTAACTTAATTATATCCTAATAATAAATTAATAATAGATAGGATTTTATATATTATAAAGCTTTTACTAAAAGCTTTAGCTCCTTAAGGGCTAAGCGTATCCTATATTATAACTTTATTATATTTTATTACTAATAAGATTAAATAAATTCCACTATCCTTTTTTATAATAAGGAAATATAGATTCCTATAGAAACTATAGCTCTTCTCTAAATAACTATACTTTAGCTTTTTCTTTAAAAGATTAACTAGCTTCCTTATAACCTAAGAGGTATTAGGATTAAACTTACTTACTATACCTTATATTTAATAACCTTAATAACTTATAGTAGTATAACTAGTAGGTTAACTTTTTTACACTTTAATAAGTCCTATACTAGTGCTACTTCTTAGTTATAAAGAATTTCCTTAAAAATATTAACTTCTTCTAGTGTTAAATATTCTTATACCCCTTTAACTATTTAATCTAATTATTCCTAGGTTATTCTAAAACCTTAAGGGTTTACGCTAAATCTCCTAGTAATATACTTATTATATTTCCTAGATATATTAAGTTATAACTTTGCTTTTTCCTATTTCTTTAACTTTTACTTTAGATTTCCTTTAGGGGTTAATCTATTAGAGGGTATATTATTATAATAGTAAATCTTCTAGGCTTTTTATTTATATATTATATTAATTATTAGATTAAGTAGTTCTAGCTTTTACTAGGGTTAAAAATCCTTTATAACTACCTTAAGTTACTTAGCGTAGTTAATTATTATATCTTTAATAACTATATAAAAGATCTTAGTTTCTTCCTTTATTAATATAGGGATAAGTTCCTTACTATCTTCTAATATCTTCTCTATTTCTTCTTAAAATATTTAATCTTCTTCTAAGGTTCCTAAGGCTTCTAGCTTTACTACTAGGTAGCTAAATATAATAGTATTAATAGTAAGTTACTATACTAGTGGTTTATTAGTATATTATTACTAAATACTTCCTATAAATCTTAATATAATAACTATATTGCTAAATTAATACTAGGTATAAAGCTCCCTACTATATAAGTAGTTAAATTATATCTAGTATATCCTAAAGAAAGGCATTCCTAGGATTAAGGTAATATTAACTAAGTCTAGGCTAATATAGAAAGTAGTGGGTATTTAGATATTCCCTAGGTATAGCCTTATCTAAACCTCCCTAATTATCCTAATCTAGTATAATAAGTAAGATAAGGTATTTATAGCGTCTATTAGATAGATCTTTAATCTAAGTTATTTTATAGTGCTTTCTAAGATTACATTTCCTTATGCTCCTATATTAATAAGTCCTTATAGTAGCTCTCCTTTAGGGTTATCTAGGTAAACCTATAGGTATAGTAACTCCTATAGATTATTAATAGTAGCTTATAGTTTTATTATTATATTAAGTATAAAAGTCTTCTTATTTAGATTAATTAGTTCCTAATAGGTCTTAGTAATTAAGCTTCTTATTCCTAGCCTCTCCTAAATTTATTCCTATAAGGCTATATTAATTTCTAGTAAAGGCATTATAGGTAGCAAAGCTTTCTTAATTATAGCTTTGTTTTTCTTATTCTCCTTAATTATCTTCTATATTATCTAAGTAATACTATTAATCTACTAGTCTAGATTAAATAGTCTTAGGTTCTTTCTTAGACTAAACGCTTTTAATAGAGAAGGGACTAGTCCTAATAAGTTCCTATTATAGTATTAGATATCTTTAATACCTTTTACTCTTATAAGATATTTATTACTAACTACTTTAGCTAACCTTAGTATTATATAGTAAATGTCTTAGAAAGGGATACTAAGCTTCTTTTAGAAAACCTTATTATATAATTAATCTAAAATCTATTACCTAACTTTATTTAACTAATCCTTATTACCTTTACCTATAGCTAGGTTCTCCTAGATAGGTTAGCTTTAACTTTAGTGATTTTTAGTGTTATTATTCTTAACTTTCTTAACCCTTAGGCATTTTACTAATCTTTCTTTAATAGCTAATACTTTTATAATAGCGCTTTCTTTACCTTTATTTTTTATACTTACCTTCTTAAATTAGATAGTTAAGACTATACCTATTAATTCCCTCTTTAGGATTATTACTTTAACTTCTCTCTCTAGTTAGTATATTACTAGATTAAACTAGCCTTTTATTTACTTAAAGATATCTTATTCTTTTATTATTATTTCCTAACTTATACCTTTACTTAGTCTATATTCCCTAATCCTAGGTATTATATAGGCAATCTTATAATCTTTAAAATACTTAACCTAAAATATAGCTAGCTTACGTATATAGCTACTAATTTAGAGAAATTTTAAGAGTAAGACTAGGGGTATAATCTAATACTTTAGATTATCCCTAATTACTAGGATATAGACTACTAAATTATAGACTATAAACTTTAATATCTTATTAAAGTTAAGAATCTTATATTTTATAGCTAAATAAGTATTATTATTATAGTGAAAGTATTTATTTAACTAATAGCCCCTTTCTAAAATTATATTTAAATTAAAGATATAGTTATTCTTATTATAATTACCTAGTCCTATATAGTTTATTTAGTAAAGCTACCTTTATTACTAAGTAGTGCTATATTTAGCCTTAAGCTATTTTATAATATTAATTTCCTTACTTACCTATTTTATAAATATAATCTTTAGGTTAGCTAATTATTTTATTAGGTTATCTATTTAATCTTAATAATCTAACTACTTAGCTACTATCCTATTTTCTATCCCTTTTTTATAGTATTTAAGTCTTCTATCCCTTCCTAATAAATTATCCTATACTAAATAATTTCTTTAAGAAGTTTACTACTCCTTAAAAACCCTTAGATTAAATAATTACTAATTTATAAGGCTAGATTCCTAATTATTTAAAGAAAGCTTTACTATATTAAAACCTTCTAGACCCCTATTTTAGAGTTTTAGGCATATATAAATATATATATTAAGCTTTATCTAGAGAGGTTTATATTCTATAATAAGAACTTCTTTATAGGTAAGCCCTTTATAATCTATAAAGCTTAAGATTAAATAATCTAGGAGTGCTTTATAGATATAGTTTAATTAGCTTATAGTGGTTTTCTATCTAGTTAGGTTAATAATAGATATTAGAGCTTAATGCTTCTATAGCTAGTAATAAGTATTCTAAATAGACTTTAGTTATATTAAATTAAGATCTTTAAGCTATTTATAAGTGTTTTCTATTTAACCTAACTAGTAGCATTATACTAGAGAAGTATCTTCTCCTTAGACTTCTTCTAGGTTTATAATATAGTTAGTATCTTAACCACTTATTAAAGCTTTAGGTTAATATCCTATTTAAGTATCTTATACTAGTTTATCTTAGGTACTCCTATTGCCTTTATCTTTACTTTAAAGTCCTTAAGGAAGTTAAATATATTTTTACTAGTAAACTACTAAACATTATATCTATTTTATATAGTAATTAATAAGGTTTACTATACTATTATTTCTCTAAGGAGCTTTATAAAAGATTCTATATTAAGGCCTCTAAGGGCCTTAGGTATCTTACTAATATTATTAGGGTTTTTCCCTAAGTAGTCTTTAAACCTAGTTTAGGTTAGGCTAATTACTATCTTAGGATTAAATAGTCCCTAACTAGTAGTTAGAGTACTTAGTAAAGGAGTGTTTCTAAGGTCTTATTAACTAGTTAATAGCTTACTTAATCCTACTTTACTAGTTTATTAAGAATAAGTTAGGATATAACTAGGTATAGAGTAGGATAAGTATTCTTTTAATTAATCTTTAAGAGAGGTAGCTTCTTATATTTAAATAAATATCTTTATAATATCTAGTGCTTTCTTTAGGAAGACTTTTAAAGGGGTAGTATTAGTAGTAATAAATAAACTATAAGTAAAGGCTAATAGAATAACCACATAGCTTTTTATAATTAACTATAAGATCCTAATAATTAGCTAAATAATAGCAAAATAGATAATAGGCCCTAAGATTAAATAGTCTAAAACACTAGACTATATATCCTACTAGCTTAGAACGTTTAGCTACGTTTTCTATTTAGTAGACTTATATTTAGAGGTGACTAGCAAGGGATTAATAACTTAGTAAGTATTCGCAAAGTACCCTTTTAAGCTAGCTAGCTTTTCCACCTATATATACGTATAATATGCTTCCTTCTACCTAATTCTCCTTATCTTATTATATTTAGCTAGTTTAGCTACTTTTATTTTAATACCCTAGCTATCTTATAAGTTAGGTCTAAACTCTTAGTTTATAGGTTATTATAGGGAAAATAAGATAAAGGGATCTTCTTATAGTCTAGGTTAGTAATAGCTAAAGGGTATTAAAGGATTGCTTCTAATTAATCTTAACTAAGGCTAAGAAATAACTAGAGTAAAATGGTCCTAGGTGTTATAAACTAGCCTTAGGGCAGCTGCACGTAAGCGTTTAAAGTGCAAATCTTATTCTTATAGAAGAAGAAGAGAACTAAATAAAGGGGTAGTAATAGGTCCCCCCTTATAGTAAGTTTGCATAGTCTATGCATAAACCACCCCTTTCTAGACCTAGTCTTACTCTAGACTTAACCTAAGCTTATAGCTTAAGTCTATAATATACCCCCTTACTTACCCTTCCTCCCCTCCCTTTTTAATTAGTAAAGAATTACTAAAAATAGTCTATATATATATAGTAGTATAACTATAAGTAAGTAGGGTTATACCCTTAAGCTTTATAGGTCTAGAAAATTTTTTTATAAAGACTACCTTACCCTTAACCCTCTTATTATATAGCTAACCTACTCCCTTTTTACCCTTACCCCCTTATAACACTAGCCCTTTAAGTTTCTATACCTATAGCTAGCTATCTTTTTGCCTTACCTAACCTTACTATATTACCTATTTCTTATAATTTATTTTATACCTACTAAATTCCCTTCCCCCTAAATCTTTTCTATAGTTCTAACTACCTATTACCTAATTATATAATTATATCCCCTATGTGTCCTAAAATTTATATATTAATATAAATAAACTATATTTAGGTTAAACTTAATCCTTATTATCTATAGAATATAAATACTCCTATACTTCCCTAATAATCCTTCCTTTTATTTCCCTTTAATTATTATTACTTTCTTTATTTCTTTTTATCTTAGCTCCTATTCTTACTTAACCTTTAATCTTTTTATACCTTATTTACTCCCTCTTTTACTACTATAGCTAATATTAATACTCTCCCCCTTAGTAATAAGGCTACTACTATACCTTTACTATCCCTTTCTCCCTCTCCCTCCTTAGGTAAGGCTAGCTACCTTAGTAGCTATATTATAAAAGGAGACTTAGATAATAATAATAACTCTAATAGTAAAGAATAAACTATCCTATATATCCCTTACCTTAATAATCTTTATACTAAGGGTATGCACTCCTATAAGCCTAGTACCTATATATCTTATATACTATATTATTAGGCTTATTACTTATATAGTTCTAACCCTAAACTATATTATACCTATAAGCACTTAGAGATCTTATTATATATAGGTAAGTCTATTAAGGCTCTAGTAGTTAAGTAAACTACCTTTAAGAAGGGATATTATACTATTTTAATAAAAACCTTTATTTACTATTATAAGTATTATAATACTATTTTAGCTATAGCTTATATTAACCTAGCTACTATAAAACCCCTTTTCTTCTCCCTTACTAGTATAGCCTAGGCCTAGGGCGCTACTAATATATAAGCACTTATTCTTATATAGTAACCTACTCCTCCCTAAAACACTATAGGTTATAAAAACTATATAGCTACTAAATTTCTCTATAGTATAAGTAATATAAATAAGACCCTTATATAGTCTATTATTACCTAGAAAGTAACTTATACTAGATAATAAGCCCTTTCTAATTCTATAGTAAAGTTAGTTTACCTCCTTACTAAGGAATATTATAAGTGTGTATATAAGTGGGATAGTGCTCCCTTATCTTAAATTTCCTTTATTATAGTGGATAACTAGCGCTAGATTATATACGTAATAGAGGCAGATTAATGTTTTTAGTTTTTTATATTTAAATAAAATTATACCTATTTAGGACTATTATTTTTCTATATATTACCCTATTATGCCTTAAATCTATCTAGTGCCTCTATATTTTATATGTTTTCTAGCGGTTCTTATATTAGCTAAATATATCCTTTTTATTTTACTAATATATTATAGTATAACCCCTATTCTTATATGTTTTTAGCTATAAGAATATCTTTAACCTAGTACTCTAAGAGATTAAGGTTAGTATTTATTATCCTAAGTTCTAGTAGTGGGCGCTTATTAGCTAGTTTCTAACTTAGTAATAGATTTTCTACTGCTTACTAGACTAAATTAATATAAAAGATAGAATATAAGCCCCTTAGTATATCTAACCTAATAGTTAGTAGTATAGGGACCTTAAGCACCTTATACTTAGCTATTACCTAATCTAACTTCTTATAGGGATAATTTATCTTAATATTCCTAAGACTTAACTATATATAGTTACTAACTTAGAAACATTTTACTAGTTTATAACTACTATTTATATCCTCCTATTATTATTATTAAATAAAAGCTATAGTAACTTATATAAGGTCTATTTTATTCTTTAAATATTATAGGAAAGCTTAAGCCTATTCTTTTGCTAAAGTGGTTAATAACTATATTTAAGTTACCTCCTAAACTATTAATATATTATAACTATATAGGGCTATATTTACACTTATACCTATTACTAATAAGTCCTAATTATTTAACGCTAGTTAGTAGGTAAGTAAATAGTTAGGCTATTTAAATTAAGAAAAGGATAGCATTACCTATAAGATAGCTTACACTTCCTAATTTACCCTCTCTATTCTACTATCTATCTATGGATAGTGTAATATTAATAGTAATTATTATATACTAACCTTTTTACAAAGGAAAGTCTAGAAATTACTTAGCTAATCTAATTTATAGTCTATAATTATTTATATAGGGAACCTATAGAGTTACTACTAATAATGTTTAAAGCGTTTTACATATGCCTTAGCTATTATTAATATTATAGCCTTAAGCTATATATATTTAGAAAGTCTATCTATAATAACTATAAGGAACTATAGGTTATCCTATCCCTTAGTAGGGAGATTAGTTATAAAGTTAATAGAAATCTATAACTAGTGTAAAGGGCTTGGGCTTTGCCCAAGCATTAGTCATAGCGCGGAAGGACAGGTGGCTAACAGGAACTAGCAAGGGTTTAGGAAGGAGGCTAACATAAGATAGCTAGGGGATATAAGGGGCATAAAGGGGGATAGACTAGCTCTCTTCCTTTCTTCCCTCCTTAAGTTTCTTAATATTATATTAATGCCTAATAGCAGTTGCCTAAAGGCTAGTCTATAATATTTAAGAAACTTCCTTTAGCCTTAATAGAGGGCTACTAAAAATAATAGCACTACTATAAATAAATAAATAAATTAATATAATAGAAGAAGATAATATAATAGATACACTATAACTATAGGTTAAAGGAAACCTAGGGATAAGAACCCTATTAATAGATACTATATTACTACTATTAGCTTATAATATATAAATTAACACACTTTAACTTATAATTAAGTAGTAGGTAAGAGAGATTAAGACTCTATAACACTAAGTTTATATAAACCTACTACTACTATTCTAGTTAGCCCCCTAGTAAATACCCCTATTTAACCCCTAGTATTAAACCTATACCCTCCTATGTAATATACTACCCCTACTATATTACCTACTATATAATAACTATATTAAAAACTAATCCCTATAGGTAATCTATATAATAGTAATAAGACTATATTTACTATATAGAGGTTCCTTATATAATATAAGTTAGAAGTAAATAAGGACTTTATTAAAGGTAATAAGGACTAATAGATATTTATCTACTAAAACTTAGCACTAAAGGTCTAGTCTTATATAGCTATATACTTTAAGGTAGGTTACTTATATAATTACTCTCTTATTAGCTTCCTTAGCTACTTAGAAAGCATATTCTCTAACCCTTATAGATAGGAGATAGCCTTTATAGAACTTAACTAGATTAAGTAAGGGTCTAGGGAGTTATTTACTATATTCTTTATTTGCTTTAAATAAAAACTCTTTATAGTAGGGGAGAATAGTAGGTAGGTAATATTAAGCTAGTAAAGTTATAATACGCTCTTAATAAGTGGCTAAGAGAGGTTAGTATTAGTAAAGGAATTAGTTATATAGATTACCCTCTTATAGTCTTATAATACTATAGTATTATAGTTAATATTAAGGCCCTAGCCTTAGAGAATAAGTATTAAACCTAATATAGACCCTAACTAGCATAACCTATACCCTAATAAACTAACTAAGATAGTAACACACTAATAACTAGAGTCTAGGCTATATTAACCCACTCTAGCAAATAAGCTAATATAGAGAGGAAAAGGAAGCCTTAAAAGACTAATAGTAGGAGGCTAAGGGCCTAATAGGTTATAATAGATAAAATAATAAGATACTATAAGGAGGAATGCTACTTATATTATAGCTTAATAAAACACTAGATTTAAGAGTATACCCTCCTTTCTACTTACTAACCTTATCTAAAGGTTACTATTAATATATATAAGGTAGATAAGGAGAGCGCTAATAAGGAGGTTAATACTTAACCCTAGGAAAATAAGTAGCCCCTAAGTAAAGTCTTACATAGGGGCATAGAGGCTAGTTATTACCTATAGATAAGGATAAGTATAGCTAGTGTATAGACACGGAGGAAAATATAGAATACTATATAGATTAATTACTATTCTTAGTTCCTATACTCTTTAATATATATTTATACCTTAATATCTAAATTAATAGTAGGTATAATTACTATAGCGCTATTAGCAAATTAGTAGCATAATAACTAGGCCTAGAGCTTATATAATTACTAAAGCGAAGATAAGTTTGCATAGTAGTAGAAATAAGAAAAAGGGGGTCTATACCTAGGAAGACATGTCTTTAATTATGCATATAGTATATATAAGGATTAATATTAATAGGTAGGAATTATTAGTATATCTATATATTATATTAGGTCTTACTTAAGATATAATCTTTAGGATACTATAGTTAGAATAGTAAGATATTATTATTTATATAGCTAAGCAATAGTTAGTAATTAGGGCGGCTAAGGGTCTATACATTTCTAAGGCTATAGAATATAGTATAAGTAAACTAGTTTAGGGAATTATTAGGTCCTTATATATAGCGGAAGCCTAATAAGCCTAACGTAAGAAGGATATAACTATAAGGTTTATTACTATAAGTCTAAAGGAAATTATAATAGTATTATAGGTTACTACCCTAAAGTTAAAACCTACCTACCCTAATACTTTAATATTACTAGATAAACTAGTAAACTTTAAGGACTTATTTAATAAAGCAAAAGCAAATAGCTTACCTCCTTATAGGGGGTCTCTTAATTACTATATATATATATATAAGAACCTAGATAGGTCTAAACTAGCACTTCTATAGGGTCTATTATATAATATACTAAGGGACTAACTCTTAGAGATTAGACACTAGATCACAGACTTAATAGATAAGGGATAGATTTAAGTAAGCTCCTTATTAGTAATAGCCCCTATTCTTCTAGTTAAGAAGGCTAGAGGTAGTTAGCGTTTTTGCGTAGATTACTACGCACTTAATAAGATAATAGCCTAGGATTATTACCCTCTCTTATTAATTAAGGAAACGCTATGCTTACTCTCCTAAGTATAATAGTTTATAAAGGTTAATATCTATATAGCATTCTATAAACTATAGATAGCTAAAGGTAAGGAGCACTTAATAGCGTTTTAAACTAGGTTTAGGTTATTTAAATAGCTAGTCTACCTATTTAGCCTAGCAAGAGCACTAGCTACCTTTTAATATTATATTAATAAGTCCTTAGGGAATGTATTAGGGGATTTTATTATAGCATATTTAGATAATATCTTAGTCTATTTAGGGGGATTAAAGAAAGACTATATAGCTAAGGTTTAGCTAATATTAGGCTAATTAAGGGTAGCGGGCCTTTACCTAGATCTTAATAAGTCTATATTTACTATAAAGGAGGTCTAGTACCTAGGCTATATTATTATAGTAGGTTACTCTATTTGCCCTAATCCTACAAAGGTTATAGCTATTAGGGAATAGGTAGCCCCTATAAAGTTATAGGGGGTTTATAGTTTCCTTAGGTTTGCGAATTTTTACTATAATTTTATCTAGGATTTTTAGAGCTAGCTACTCCACTTATATGCCTTACTAAGAGGGATATCCTGTTTTAATAGGGAGCTAAGGAAAGTATTACCTTTAAAAGGCTTAAAGAGGCTTTTATTAAATACCTAGTCCTAGTATAGTAGGACCTAGACTAGCTAATAGTAGTTAAAGCGGATTATTTAGGGATAGCCCTAGGAGGGTGCCTCTTATAGGAGGGTTAGGATTATATCCTATACCCTATTATATACTATTCTATAAGCCTTATAGCCTTATAGAGAAATTATACTATTTATAATAAGGAGCTTCTAGCTATTATCTCTTATCTTAAGGTATAGTTAGTAAAACTATAGGGAGTGTCCTGCCTATTTATAATTTATATAGATTATAAGAATTTAGAATACTTTATAATACCTTAGCTAATATTAGAATAGTAGGCCTAGTAGGCGGATATACTTGCTTTATTTAACTTTTACCTCTAATATAGGCCTAGCATATAGGCTTACTACCTAGATACTCTTTTATAAAGGGACTAGGATAGGTTAGGACCTAGCATAAGAATAGGATAAATACTATAGCCTATTACTATTTTAGGACTCTTATAGTTACTATTAGAGTTAGGGGTAGGTTATAGCTAGAGTCTACTATTATTATATATAGCACTACTACTAACTAGGGAAGCTCTCTTTACTATAAGGCACCTATAGACTTTATAGGATTAGGTAGTTTAATTAGATCTAATATACTATATCTAGCTTTAGGTAATTTAAGAAGGGGCAAGGAAGTTTCTACTAGAAGTAATAATAAGGGAATAGGTTATAGATTACTTACTAAGTGCCTATAGAGCGCTCTAGTTTTAGGGCTAGACCTAGGTCCTAGCCTAGGAACCTCTTATAATAATGCTTATCTAATAATGTCATAATTTACTAGTAGTAAGGCACCTAGGATATAATATAACGTTTTAGATCTTATAGCGGTAGTTTTATTAGGATAGGATATTATAGGATATTATAAGGTTTGTCTATAATTACCACTGCTTTAGTAGTTATAAAAGTTATTAATAATATTAGGGCTTATTAAAACCATTACTAATCCCTAACTAGTTCTAGTTATAAATCTCTATTAACTTTATAATAAACTTACTAGTATTATCCCTAGAATAGCCCTAGTTCCTTATAGTTATTACTAATAGGCTTTCTAAGTTTATTTAATTAGAGGTAATAACCTTTATTATAGCTAAGGAGTATATAGAATGGTTTAAGATAGTATAGTAGAGATTTTAAGGTTTTCCTTAGTTAATTATTATAGACTAAGGGTTAGATTAGTTAGGAAACTTCTAGATAATATTATACTTAAGAGTTAGAATTAACTAACTTCTTTCTATATTATATTACCTATAGATAGATAGCAGCATAGAATAGGCAAATTAGGAGGTATAAGTAATACTATACGTATCTATCTCCTTCTTATAGTATAATTAGCCTAAACACTTAGCTACTTATTAGCTTATAATTAATAATAGGATATCCTTAGTTATAGGGGTAAGTCCT
Source organism: Epichloe scottii (assembly GCA_021950295.1). NCBI lineage: Eukaryota > Fungi > Ascomycota > Sordariomycetes > Hypocreales > Clavicipitaceae > Epichloe > Epichloe scottii. Next base: position 2,065,869 of record CP083247.1, on the reverse strand, counting down.
AATAGATTACTATATAGCTATAATTTAAAACCTATTTAGTTATAGCTAGACCTAGCATTATCCACTATAACCTCTAAGGGAAGGGTAGTTTAGTTCCTAGAATACCTCTAAGAGGGGACTTATTTAGCTTAGGCTATAATAGCATATATATAATAATATTAATAGGATATAATATTAGCATTATATTACCTAGTGGAATGTTTTTAGGTTAGGGATAAAGTATAGCTCTTACTTAGGAATATTAAAACTAATTACCCTTTATAGAAGCTTAATTAGGTTACTATAAAATACACTATTATAGAAGTTCTAATACTACTTATAGTCTAATTAGATATACTAAGAGGCATTTACCTAGTCTTCTATATAGATCTTATAGAGTAAGCAGTAATAAACCCCCTTTTAAGTTAAAAGCTCTAAGACTCTAGACTAGATCTAGAATAGATATTATTAGAGGATAATAATAAACTTATTAAGAAATACTATATAGAGCAGATCCTTATAGCCTAGAATACACTAGGTAAAGGCAATAAATATAATATACTAGTTAAATAGGTAGGTTACTTATAACTAATATAGGAACCACTAGAGAATATAATAAACATAGGGGCGCTAGATAACTTTAAATAGGAATAAGGGGATATATAATATAATAATAAACTAAGTTAATTAAGTAAAAGTTATCTACTAAGAGAGACTATATATAGGACTAGGGGTGCACTTATACTACTACCTATAATAAATTATTTAGCGTAACTAAGATACGCTCTTACTATAGCTATTTTAGCTACTAAATCCTTATTAATCTTACTAAAGGCACTATTAAACTCCGTTTCGCTCCTATTAATAGGGGTAATATATTAAAGAGGGGATAAACTATATCTAGCTTAGGGGCAATAGATATCTATATAGTGATTATTATAGCTCTATCCCTAATACTAAATAATAAGAGAGGTATATTACCTAGAGGGTAGAAGATAGGAGTATATAGGTAGGGGCTTAGTTCCTATATAGCTACTAGAGGTAATAGAAAGATATTTAGACTTAGTATAGAGGTAACTAGTTCTATTAGAAAGGGTAAGCTATATTTAATATAGATTAGTAAGGGGGATACTAGAAGAGCACTAGGATTAACACTAATAGTAATAAGAAGGTAATTTATTATATAGCTTAATATATTAAGGATTAGTCTTAGGATTAATATAGTAATAACTAGGGGAGAGTATACTAATTATAGTAGTAGAATACTTATAGAAATCCTATTATATAGTAACTATACTATTTATAAGCTACTAGTTTTACTAAAATAGGGCGCTAGTAACTTAGTATAGTAAGTTATTTATTTTATAACTAGCTAAGGGATTACTACTAATAAAGGGGATAATATTAAGTCTAGTTATATTTAAGGCAGGAGTATTAGTTAAGGGGGATAGCCTAAGGGCTAAATAGATAGGTACTAGATTAAACTAGGCCTAATTAAGGAGAGTGTTCTAGCGGGTAATAAGGGACTAGTATTTCTAGGATAAAATAGATAATTTTCACTTTATAGTTACTAACTTAGTAATACTAGGTTTTATAATATACTAGCCTATAGTAATTTTAGCTTTAAGATCTTTTAGGGTATAATAGAGGCAAGGGTTAGCAAATAGGTACCTAGTTAGCTAGATATAGGTAATATAATTATATTAATAAGGAGGGTAGGACTTACTACTCTTAGGTAGGCAATAGTCTATAATACCTATAGTTAGGGCCTGTTTTATATAGGGACTATAAGGATAAAAAACTAAGGTAAGTATAGCATACTACTTATTATCTAAGTTACCTTCTATAAGATATTTGCCTATAGAATAGGTAGGAGGCGTAGTAGGTATAGTAGGGCTATAGGGAGGAGGATTATAAGGGTATAGTATATTAATAAGTGTTTATATAGGATGTAATTAAGGTTTAATAAGGGAGTAGGAAGGATCTAAGATAGGATTATAATATATAGAAGGTAAAGTTAGGAAAAGGGAAGTTAGGGGGAAAGGGAGGGTAGGTAAAATGTTTTTATATATAATATAAAAGTAAAGGTAAGGTAATAAACTAGTAGGGGCGGGGTTAGGGGGTTATTATAATAATATAAGGGGCTAGTAGGGCTACGCGTAAGCCGCGTTATATACGCTATATAATAATAATAATATAACGCAATAGGTAGAGATAACTCTATACCCGCTACTAGGATATATATAATATATATGTATACTATATTTAAGGTAATAATAATAAACCATAATAGGTAAAGATAACCCTATAACCTAATACTAGGATATATATAACATAGGGGTATACTATATTTAAGTTAAGGGGAGTAGAGAGGGGATTACTTATATAAGGGATATTAATATTAGCGGAAGGGTAATAATATAGATAGGATAAGGGGGTAAGAAGGTTTTAAAGGGAATAGGGGATAATTTATACTCTTAGGAGATATTACTAGGATAGGTAAGTAGGGAGGTATATAAAGGGCTTAGGCTTTGCCTAAGTATTAGTTATAGCGTAAAAGGATAGGTAGCTAATAGGAACTAGCAAGGGTTTAGGAAGGAGGCTAACATAAGATAGCTAGGGGATATAAGGGGCATAAAGGGGGATGGACTAGCTCTCTTCCTTTCTTCCCTCCTTAAGTTTCTTAATATCATATTAACGCCCAATAGCAGTTGCCTAGGGGCCAGTCCATAACAACTAGTACCTATTAGGAGAGGGATTAGCTTTAGTAAGCCTTACTATAATTATTAGCTTTTCTACTCTCTATAGTAGTAATAGTTCTATATAAAATAGGCTATATCCTATAATATTCTATCCTAATAGAAGTCTCTTTAAAGCGCTTTAAAAGTTATATTTCTCCCTAGGTGCCTTAATAAGGGTAAGTTATAAGTCTATTAAATTAGTATTATAGTTAATAGCTCTTACTTTAGAATCTATATCTATCCTTAAAACTATAATATGCCTTTTATACTAATTTAGTCATTTACTATCTATTCTCTTATACCTATAGTATTAGGAAACTTCTAGGCCCTTACCTTTACTATATTAAGCTAAACCCTATAAGCCTTATCCTAGAGTATAGATTAATTCTATAGGGATTAAAGGTATTTATTTATAAATAGCGCTTTTCTAGCTAGGGAGTCCCTAAGCATACCTAGGTTACCTCCTTAACTATTCTCTTTTACTAGTATAATAGGCTAAATACTTATAATTACTTTTTTATATTAAAACTAGAACTTAGTAGGAGATATTACTAAATATATAAGTAGCTCTTTTAGCTTTTTTACCTATACTTTCTCCTAATAGCGTCTTAATAATATATTTAGTTAAGCTACCTATATACCTAGCCTATAATATAAATAGAAGTTAAAAAGTGCTAGTATCTTTGCTTACCTTACCTACTATTCTAATATTTCCCTTAGCACTATAAAGTACTCTAAGTTCTTATAGTTTATAAGGATTATAAATAGCTTACTAATACTCTATAGTTTTACTAACTATGCTTTAAGGTAAGAGATAACTACTAGTAGCTCCTTATTATATATTATATAATTCTATTAAGTAAGCTATAACTACGCAAAGTAGTAAGCTACTAAATATAAAACTCCTTTATTATTAACCTAGAAAAGGCAACCCCTAATGCTATCCTAGAATAATTTACCTTAACTAATATATTCTTCTTAGGGTCCTACTAGGTTAAGATAGGGTATAATATAAAAGCTAACTTTAATATATTAAAGGCCTTATTACACTCCTCTATTTATATAAATAAGGCTCCCTTTTTAGTTAAGTTAAGTAAGGGCGCTATAATCTCTAAGAATTATAGTATAAAGTTATAATAAAAGTTAGTAAAACTAAGAAATCCGTGTACTCCCTAGACCTATATTAGGGCCTCTTAATCCTATATAGCTATAATCTTTTCCTTATCTAGGCAAATTTGTTTTCTAGTATAAATAATAAACCCTAAGTACTTTACCTCTTTAGTTATAAAAATACACTTCTTAATATCTAAGTTTAGTCCTACTTAGTAAAGCCTATCTAGGACTATCTAAACTTTTTATATATAGTCTTTTTATAAATTGCCTAAATAGACTAGAATATTATTAAGGTATACTATAATATAGTCCCTTAGGATTTTACTTAATATACTATTAATATATCTCTAAAAGGTAGTAAGTATACTTACTAATCTAAAGGGGTATATAAGCTATTTAAATAAACTAAACCTTATTTAAAATGCTATTTAGTATTCTTTACCTTTAGTAATATATATATAATAAAACACTGCTTATATATCTAGTTTTATAAACCACTTTACCTCTAATAATAATTATAGTGTTTCCTTAACTAGTAGTAAAGAATAATAGTCCTATTTTATAATCTTATTAAGTGTATAGTAATTTATATAAAACTTCTAGCCTCCCCTAGTTTCTTTACTAATAGTATAGGCACTATAGCTAAAGATAAACTTGCCCTAATCTAGCCCTTATTTATTAAGTCTATTACCTATTTCTAAATTTCTAGTAAGTAATAATAAGGTATATTATATAAGGGTGCCTAAGGTAACTCTAGTTTATTACCCTCTATATCCTATTTTAACTAAATATAGTGGTTAGACTTACCCTAGTATAGTAATAAAGCATTTGCCTTATTTTCTAAGAAGAGGTCCTTAAAATCCTATAGTATCTCTAGTAAGGAGGCTAGGAGCTCCTATTTTATAGGCTTTAGTGCTATATTAATTTATAAGATAGATATAATTTCTCGTAGACTTATTACGTAAAGCTAGATATATTTCTTCTATCTCTTTGCTTAATACACTATTCCTATAAATATAAAACCTAGGATAGCCACTATAGGTTAGTCTACCTTCCTATTAATTATAGCCTATATTTATAGGTTATTTACTAACCCTATAAGTACTTATTATTATACTATATCTAAATTAATTTTATTTTATTTTATCTAAGGTATCCCTAGGATAAGTTACCTTATTAATCCTAGGATTATATATATAATAATTAGTGTCTCCTATCTATCTAAATTCACTTAAAAACAAATAATATGTATTATATATAAACGTTTTTTATACTTCTTTTCTCCCCCTTATTTTACACTAACTACTATATAAACTAACCTCTTAGTTAGAAGAGGAGGTATTCTAGTTAAAGCTTCTAGATAAGGCATTTACTTATAGTAGCATAGTAGTTATAGCCTATATTAATTTAAGTATTTATAAAGGTAGTCTAAATAATTAAGGTAGGAACTAAAAAAGGTAATAAATCTATATTATTCTAGATTTATTTAAAATCCTTATTAGTAATAACTATATACTATAAAGCCTCCCTATGCTTACTTCCCTTCTCCCTTATTAAATAACTTAATAAAGGGGTTATTCTTTTCCTAACTACTTTATACTTTCTCCCTTTAAGTTACTATTATTAGAGTTACCTATATTATAAGCATTTACTAATAACTTTCCTTATAGGCATAGGGTAGGATATAGTAGATATTTACTAATAAAGTGCTAGCTAGAACTGCATTAGAGGCATTTACCCTTCGCATAGTAAGCGTTTATAATATCTTAGGTAACCTATTTAGCCTGTTTTCCTCCTAACCTATTTCCTAATTTCTACTATATCTATAACTTTCTAGGTCCCTTATAGTTCCCTATTATACCTATAACTTAAATATCCATTATTAGTGTGTCCCTATCCTACTATTTAGCCTTATTTACATTCTAAGCTAGTTATATATACTTTTATGCCTAGTGCTTTTCCTCTAATTAATAGGATTTAATATCTAAGGTAATGCTATAGTAGTAAGCTATAGCTATTATATAATCTATTTAGGGTATATCTCTTCTAATACTATAGTCCCTTATTTACTTATTAATTACTATATATAACTTAGCTAGCTTTATAGCATTATCCTATTCTAATTCTCTAGCTAATATAAGCTTTTATTTAAATTAAATATAGAAGTCACTAAACTATTTATTAGGTTACTAAGCTATCTAGTTAAGTTTTATAATAGCTAATTCCTATTAATAAGGGTTATTAAATATATCCCCTAAGTATATAAGAAAATAAGTAAGTTTATAATTAAGAATATATCCTTTTTTAAAGAATAAAGCGATTTAAGCCTATACCTTTACTAATAGATTTTAGTAAATAAAGTACTATTAATTTTTCTAGTCTCTAATAAATGCCTTATCTATGTAAAGCTTATATAATATAAGATTCTTCTATAATATAAATAGTGCCCTATTACTATTAAATAGCTATCCTATAGGTAATGGCTTTTGCTTTATTAGTTTGCTTTTTATTAGCGTATTAAAGTCTAACTATTATTTATTAGTAAGCTCTTTAATTTATTATAACTATTTCTTAACTAGCTCCTATAGCATTATAAGTTTATCTATTTCCATTTTATCCCCTAAGAAAACACCTATAGGTAATAACTTTAATAGTAATCTAACTATAGTAAAGAATAAGATATATTATAAACTAGCCTTAGGGTAGCTATATATAAGCGTTTAAAGTGTGAATCTTATCCTTATAGAAGAAGAAAAGAACTAAATAAAGGGGTAGTAATAGGTCCCCCCTTATAGCAGGTTTACATAGTCTATGCACGAACCGCCCCTTTCTAGACCTAGTCTTGCTCCGGACTTGACCTAAGCTTACAGCTCGAGTCCATAACACTAGGGGATTAAAAACCCGTTTCTTTACTAGTTTTGTTAAGCGGAAAACAACACCCTAAAAGACATAATACTAGCCCACACGTATAAGTAGCTTTAACGTTTACATATATTAAAAGGGGGTTAAGAAGCTTAACTATAGCGACTTATTATAAGGCTAGATTATCTCTATAAGATAGAGATAATCTAGATTAAATAGTCTAACGGATTGGAAGTGACCTAACGGTTAAATTAGTGCAGGTGGTAATAATCTTGTTAATTTATCTTATCTTAAAACACAATAATAAGCCATAGCAAAGCTAGGCATAAAAACTCTATATCTAACGTTCGTGACAAGCTCTAGAAGCCTAGTTAGAAGTAATCCCTTTATAGACTATTTAATCCCTAGCTTATATAACTAATGTTATTATCCCTTAGTGTGATAACTATCCCTATGACCCCTAATGCTATTATTGCGAACGCGTGTGTTTCTAGGCGCGCGATTTAGGCCACACAGTATATAAAGGAGATTTATATAAAAGTCTTTAATATTTCTTAGTAGACTTTAATATAGCTTTTACCCTAGACTATAAGATATTTATTAATAATACTACTAAGGTAGCCTTAGAGTATTGCACTACATTGTGTAGTGTAGTGTAGTAACTACACTATAAACTACACTAACTACAAGCTAAAAAAACTACACTACATTTGTGGCTTCCTTTGGGTCTTATTTGGTTTAATCGTGGCCAAAGGCCAGGACGAGAGTGGGTCCAAATGGATGCACGCGATGCAATTAGCTACATTATTCGCCACCCCTTTTCTACCCCACTTCCGCGTTTCACCCACTTTCTCTCCTAGCTAGATTTCCTCTCTCATCTCCCTTTCCTAGATTATTATTAACTTTAATACTATAGAATTATTATATTATTACTTACGTAGGACCTTAGTGTAACTAATACTAATTAGTAGTTAACTTTATAACTATAGATAAGTTAGGTATTATAAGAAGAGATAATTCTATAGACACTATAGCCACTTACCTCTTAAGTCCCTAAACTATTTAGGTAAAGAGGTATAACTATAGATTATACTAAAGGAAAAGACTAGATCTATAGACTTATTAGGCTTCTAAGGGATTAATTTATTAACCCTTAGGCCTATAGGATATTATTATTATAGGATTATTCCTATTATCTATTATAAGAAAACTAACTAAATAACTAAGTCTATTACTATAAGGCATTTCACTTAAACCTAATATTAATATAACCTTAGCTAAGCTAGCTAACTTAATTTATAACCTCTTTTTCCTACTTTAATTATTACTTTTACTATAATAGTCTTTACTCCTTTATACTCTATGTATATTATATAGAGTTAGAGCTCTTTACTTTCTTTTAATTATTACTTTTACTATAATGGTTTTTATGCCTTTATACTTTATATATATTACGTAAAGTCACCCCCTTTCTATTCCCTCCTTTATAATGATTATAAACTCCTTTATCTAGTTTATCCTATTTTTCCTGTTTTTCCTATTTATCCTATTTATCCCGTTTATCCTATTTACCCTATTTTTCCTATTTTTCCTATTTTTCCTATTTACCCTATTACTTTAATCATAGAGGGAAATTACACTATTATTAATCTCCCTTTAGTTCTTTCTATTTAATTAGGCTTCCTAGCTTTATTATATTAATAACTCTCTTATTTTTCCTAATTTCCTTTATTAAAGAAAATAGCACTAGAAGTTAGACTATTAATAAGGAAAACTCCCTAATTACCTCTCCTTAAAAGCATAATACCTAAAATACCTTTAAAGAAAATCTAAGAGAGACCTTTAAAGATAGAGTTACCTAGATAATTATAACCTTACTTAAAGGTACTTATAAGAGACTAAAGAGAGCTTATATAGCTAAACCCTAAGATAGCTATATAATATAGATTAAATAATTATATTATAAGGTTTATTTATACTAATAAGTATTAAGGCTAGAAAGATAAGGACCTTTAGGAGACCTTTAAAGAAGACTTTAAAGGGTAGTCTAAAGAAATATTCTAAAGGGCTTATAGTAAACTCTTATAAGAACTCTAGAACTCCCTATAAGAATATAGTATTTATATTACTTAAGGACTAGGACTTTTAATTATAATAGTAATAGAATAAATACTCTAAGAAGTAATAAGATCTTTATAGCTAAAAGATAAATTAAGATCTTCTAAACTACTAGAGCCTTAAGTATAATAACTTACCTATTTTCTAACCTTAGAAGTTCCCTTCCCTTACCCTTAATAATCTCTTTACCCCCTTACAAACTATTATAGTACTTTTAATTATATTATAAATAATAGTCTTAGTAATATTATTAGTCCTAGTAATTTACCTCTCCTATACTATAACCTCTCTTTAATAAGTAAATTATAAAAAAGATCTCTAAGTTTAAAAAATATATAAGAATAGTAATTACTATAGTAAAAAGCTTTATAACTTTCTTATACTAAAGATAATACTCTTTAAAAGTAAATATAACTAGATTAACCTCCTAAGGAGTTACTATTATAAGGCCTTTCCTATTATACTAATAGGAGACACTAAATAACACTTCCTTAACTACCTCTTTAAAAGGAATTTCTCTTATAAAGAGATAATTACTAAAATTTACTATTACTTTAAGATAGAAAGTAACTAGTAATTTTACTAGTATAAGTAAAATAATATAATACTTACTAAGATTATTACTAAGAATCCTAAAAAGAGTAAGCTTAATTACCTTAAGATTATATTAACTACCCTTAAGAGAATTTATAAAGGGCTATATCTCTCTAATATAGTAAATATAAAGCTCTATAAGTAAATACTAAATATAGTTACTAGTATACCTAAATATTAAGTAATAAAGTATATTTACTCCCTAGGCTTTAAGAACCTTATAAGAGACCTTTATAAGTTAATTACTATTATAAAATCTAGTAAAAGAAGTACTTAGTATTACTAATACTAAGAGAAAGACTTATTTAAAGTAATATTTATAGATTATTAATATAGATAATAAAACTAGGGAAAAGAAGGCTATTATAAAATCCCTAAATAAAGCCCTAAGGAATGCTTTATTTATAGTAAGAATAAATATTAGTTATTAAACTATACTAAGGCAAAATATTAGAAGGAAAAAGAGAGATAGTAAGCTAGTAAGAACTATTATATACTACTATTAGAGAAGAAGTTCTAGGTATTTATTACCTCTTATAAGGGGTATACTAATAATAAGGGAGATAAAGGAGATAAAAAAGAATAGGAATCTTATCTAGAGGCTTTTATATAGACCTATAATAATAATAATAATAGTAAGAGAAGTTAATCTTAAAGGCATACCTTAGTATTATATAATTCTTTTACTTAGGGCTATAAATTACTAATACCTTTACTAATACTAATATTCTTACTACCCTTAATAATTAAGCCTTTTAATATACTTTCCTTAAGTAAGAGCTATATTAAGCGTAAGACTCTAATAAAGAGTTAAGTTTATATATCTCTAAAGAACACTATTTTAAAGAGATTTTTAGAGGGATTATACTAGATATAAGTATAATAGGCAAATTACCTATAGGGATTATATAAGTTAAAGCCTTATTAAAGTTAATGCCTTTATTAAAGATTAAACCTTATAAATAATATATTATTAAATTTAGTACTAGAGTAGTAATAATATATAGTATTATTTATATACCTATAAAACTTAGCTAACTTAACTTTTATATTCTTAATATTACTATACCCTTTCTTTTCTTTCTTACTAATATAGATAAGATAAATATTAAGATTAATAACCTTACTAATATGCTAATTTAAGGTAATAAGACTATACCTATTATATAATAATAGGGTTATTTATAGTAGCTATTAGAGGCAAAAGAAATAGCTACCTTTTACCTTACTAAAGGAGAGATTTATTAACTATACTAAAGATTTAGTTCTCCCTTAGTTTAATAGCTTATAAAGATTCTTTAATAAGCTAGTTAGAATATTAAATATTATATAATTAGGAGTTAACTAAGATTTACTATTATTACAAAATAAAAGGAAAAGCCCCTAGTTAATTTAAGTTTATAATTAAGAATAACTATAACTTTAACTATAAAATTATTATTAATATTATATAGATAAATAACTAGCTAGTCCTTTATATTATTAACTTAGTAACTTTATTTTAAGTAGCTTAAATCCTTAATCCTAATAAGTAAAAGGCTTATAATATCTAGAATACTATTAGAGAATACTAGATAAATACCTATCTTAGCCCTCTAGATTAGATTATTTATAATATAGGTAAGAACTTTACTTCAGTAAAATTTAAGTATTATACTTACCTAATATTAATTAATTTTTAATAAAGCACTAATTAAGGCTTATAATAGCATTAGAAAAGTTAAGAGATATTATAAACCTTTATACTAGGCCTATAATATTATTATAGATTTAATTAGTAAAGAGATTACACTAGAATAATAGCTTTAGATAGCTATTAAAGCTATTAATAACTTAGTAAGGCTTAATAGCCTAGTGCTAATATTACTAGTCTTTAGGGCCTATTTATAAATAATAGATAAATAATAGATAAGTTATTACTAAGTATTTTTATTATCTAATAGGCTAAAGTAATTTAAAAGGCTACTAATAAGGTTTACTATTACCTAGCTAAGAGATAAGTCTATAATACCCTTAATACCTAGAATAGCTTAAATATATTACTTATATATTAGTTACTACTATAAGCTAATATATATATATAAAGGGAGAAAGATAGCTAGTATAGCCCTTATAAGTTAATTATAACTAATAAAGAGACTTATATAGTAAAAATACTATATAGCCTAGTAAAGTTTTGCTTTATAGTAGTAAAGCTATACTATATAAACCTATAGTATAAAGATACTAAAAAGGGCACTAAGGTAAAGCCCTAGGATATTAGAAGTAAGGAGACTACTAGTAAGACTACTAGTAAAGGTAAGAGAGATACTCTTACCTCTATAAGAGGTATAAAAATAAAGGTAGTAAAAGAAAAAGAGATACTAGTAAAGAGAAAGTAAGAAAAGCTAAGGAAAGCCCTTATAGTTTAATTTTACCTTAATAGGCTTAAGGTAGTAAAAGTAAAGGTAAATAAAGCAAAAAAGTACTATACTAATAAAGACTAAGAGAAAGCCTTAATTATAAAGATTACTACTAAGGGATTACTAAGTATAGTATTCCTTATAGTAAAAGAAAAGGCTAATTAAAACCTTACTCTTTAATTTTACTAGGAAGAAAAGATTATAACCCTAGGCAAGCCCTTTAAGTAATCTAACTAAGCTAAGCTTAATACCCTCTAAGCTTATAATATATTTAGATTTATTAAGTATAACCTAGTAAAGCATAGAGGTAATAGAATCTTTAATTCTTATATAGTTAGAGAGATTAAAGGTAAGGGAATAGACTTACTATATAAGAAGTCTTGCCTTATTATATAAGGCTATAATAACAAGGAAAGGAATTTATCTTAATGTAGTTACTAATAATATAGTAAGCGAGTTAATAGCTAATTATAGCTAGTACTCTATTATTAAGGTAAAAAGGGATTTACCTTTAGATTCGTAATATTATATAAGCTTATATTTAATTATAAATAACACTAATAAGGCTAATTATTATAAGGTTACTAAAGTAAATTACATACCTCTTTCTAGAAGGGACTATTATTAAAGTAATTAAGCCTCTTTACAGAATCCTAAAGGCTAGAACCTACTAGTAGGTAATATACTTCTATTACCATGTAGATAACCTTAATATAATAACCTTAATCTATTTAACTTGTATGTTAATTGTTGTACTAGCTAGGTATTGCCAGCAATCATGTCTGTTGAAAATCAGATGCATTGGCCATAATGCGCCTAAAAAAAATATAAAAATCAATAACCTTAATCTATAATCCCTGCTTATTAATTATAGCCCTAAATAATAAAAACCTCTTTAGTATTATTAGAATATAAATAAATAATACATTAGGCCTAAGCAATAATAACTTCTTCTAAAAGAAAAGAAAGAGCTCTAGAAGGCTAAATTCATAGCTAAAGAGAAGTAATAACTAATAACTAGGAATCCCCTTATCTTTAATAGCTATATCTTAACCTAGAATGCTAATAACTTATTAATCTTAACCTAGAAGGGCTAAAGTTAGAAGATTAAGGAAGTTAATCCTTAATCTCTAATAGCAAAATAAGACTATATAGAATAATAAGCCTAAGGGAGTTACATTATAACTATATACTAACTAGAGGCCTTATTTAACCTATTAATTACAGCTTAACACTAAGAACCCTTTACTAATAATATTATATAACTTAATAAATACCTTAAATAGCAAATTAAGAACTAGTAGTAAGGGCTATAATACATTCCCTTAACCCTTAAAGAGGCAAAGCTCTTTATGTTTATAAATATATTACTTACTAATAATAAGGATTTAAGCTTATAGATTAGATATATTATTATAATTAGTAATAAGATAATATAAGATAATAATACCTTTATTATTAAGGGTAATATTATTATATATAGCTTAATAAAGAGTAAGTAAGTTATATATAGCGCGCTTACCTTTGAATTATATAGTATAGTTTAAGGCATAAAGATTATATACACAATATCTATAACCCTTAACTAGATTATAGACTAATTAAAGATACCGCAAATTCTAATAATCCTTTACACTAACTCCTTCTTATTATATAAATACCTAGTAAAGCTAGGCATAATAAAACAGAAGTGGCTAATAATTAATATTATAGCCCTTTAATAGTTATATAAGAGAAGGGAGATTTATAAAGTTAGATAGATTAATAGTAATAATAATCTAGCTCATTTAATAATAAAGGCATTACTAAATTTATCTCTTATAATCTTAATTAATTTAAATAAATTAATAATTTATATTAAGGGATAAGTTAAGAGACCTATAAGATTAGAGAAGGAGAAGGATTCACTAGGTTAATTAGAGAGGCTAAGGCTAGGCAGACTAATTAGAGAAGCGGATTTCTATTAAGGGATTTACTTATAAATACTTTCCTTTAATTTAAATTTTATTATGTTTTTAAGCTTTTTAGCTATAAAGGAAAAAGAGAGATTACTAGTATAGCTTCCTTTAGGTCTTATTTAGTTTAAATATAGCTATAGGCTAGGATAAGAGTAGGGCTACTAAATAGATGCATATAATGCGATTAGTTACATCGCGCGTAACCCCGCACCGTCCGCACTGCCCTGCTACTATAGGCTTACTTTTCCTACTTTTACTTCTAGCTAAATTCCTCTCCTTCTCTCTCTTCTAGTTACACACATCTATTAATTAATCTATTATAACATCGTTAACTTTAACATCATTACACTAGTGCATCACCTTTGGTGGAACTAACATTATAGCCTTATATAATAAGGGAAGATTTTTTATATAGTAATTTAGTTCCCTTACCTTTAATCTCCCTAACTATATAAGAATTAAAGATCCTTTACTTTCTATGCTTCTCTAGATTAAATATTATAAATCTAAATATATTATAAGCTTATAAGGCATTAATCTTAGCCTAGTTAAATTATTTAAAAGGTTAAACTAGGCTTATAATCTTTCCTTTCTAGTAAAGTTAAAGAGTAAGGTTTTAATTAGCCTCTTCTTTTACTATAAGAAATACTATATTTAGTAATCCCTTAGTAATAATCTTTATAATAAAGGCTTTCTCTTAGTCTTTATTAATATAATACTCTTTTACTTTATTTACCTTTACTTTTATTACCTTAAGCCTATTAAGGTAAAATTAAACTATAAAGGCTTTTCTTAGCCTTCCTTACTTTCTCTTTACTAGTATCTTTTTTTCTTTTACTACCCTTACCTCTATACCTTTTATAAAGGTAAGAGTATCTCTCTTATCTTTACTAGTAGTCTTATTAGTAATCTCCTTATTACTAATATTCTAGGGCTTTACTTTAGTGCTCTCTTTATTTTCTTTATACTATAAGTTTATATAGTATAGCTTTATTACTATAAAGTAAAACTTTACTAGGCTATAAGGTATTTTTAATATATAAGTCTTTCTATTAGTTATAATTAACTTATAAGGGCTATACTAGCTACCCTTCTCCCTTTATATATATATATTAGCTTATAGTAGTAACTAATATATAGGTAATATATCTAGGCTATTCTAGGTATTAAAAGTATTATAAACCTATCTCTTAGCTAGGTAATAATAAACTTTATTAGTAGCTTTCTAAATTACTTTAGCCTATTAGATAATAAAGATACTTAGTAGTAACTTATCTATTATTTATAAATAAGCCCTAAAGACTAGTAATATTAGCACTAGGCTATTAAGCCTTACTAAGTTATTAATAGCTTTAATAGCTATCTAAAGCTATTATTCTAGTGTAATCTCTTTACTAATTAAATCTATAATAATATTATAGGCCTAGTATAAAGGTTTATAATATCTCTTAACTTTTCTAATGCTATTATAAGCCTTAATTAGTGCTTTATTAAAAATTAATTAATATTAGGTAAGTATAATACTTAAATTTTACTAAAGTAAAGTTCTTACCTATATTATAAATAATCTAATCTAGAGGGCTAAGATAGGTATTTATCTAGTATTCTCTAATAGTATTCTAGATATTATAAGCCTTTTACTTATTAGGATTAAGGATTTAAGCTACTTAAAATAAAGTTACTAAGTTAATAATATAAAGGACTAGCTAGTTATTTATCTATATAATATTAATAATAATTTTATAGTTAAAGTTATAATTATCCTTAATTATAAATTTAAATTAACTAGGGGCTTTTCCTTTTATTTAGTAATAATAGTAAATCTTAGTTAACTCCTAATTATATAATATTTAATATTATAACTAGCTTATTAAAGAATCTTTATAAGCTATTAAACTAAGGAATAACTAAATCTTTAGTATAGTTAGTAAATTTCCCCTTTAGAGAGGTAAAAGGTAGCTACTTCTTTTGCCTCTAATAGCTACTATAAATAACCCTATTATTATATAATAGGTATAGTCTTATTACCTTAAATTAGCATATTAGTAAGGATATTAATCTTAATATTTATCTTATTTATATTAGTAATAAAGAAAAGAAAGGGTATAGTAGTATTAAGAATATGAAAGTTAAGTTAGCTAAGTTTTATAGGTATATAAATAATACTATATATTATTACTACTCTAGCACTAAATTTAATAATATACTATTTATAAGGTATAATCTTTAATAAAGGTATTAACTTTAATAGCGCTTTAACTTATATAATCCCTATAGTTAATCTTCCTATTATACCTATATCTAGTATAATCTCTCTAAAAATCTTTTTAGAATAGTATTCTTTAGAGATATATAAACTTAACTCTTTATTAGAGTCTTATACTTAATATAGCTCTTACTTAAGGAAAGTATATTAAAAGGCTTAATTATTAAGGGTAGTAAGAATATTAGCATTAGTAAAGGTATTAGTAACCTATAGTTCTAAGTAAAAGAATTATATAATACTAAGTTATACCTTTAAGATTAACTTTTCTTTACTATTATTATTATTATTATAGGTTTATATAAAAGCCTTTAAATAAGATTCCTATTCTCTTTTATCTCCTTTATCCCCCTTATTATTAGTATACCCCTTATAAAAGGTAATAAATACCTATAAATTCTTCTCTAATAGTAGTGTTATAGTATATAATAGCTCTTACTAGCTTACTATCTCTCTTTTTCCTTCTAATATTCTATATTAGTATAGTTTAATAACTAATATCTATTCTTACTATAAATAAAGCATTACTTAGGGTTTTATTTAGGGATTTTATAATAGCTTTCTCTTCCCTAGTTTTATTATCTATATTAATAATCTATAAATATTACTTTAGATAAGTCTTTCTCTTAGTATTAGTAATACTAAGTACTTCTCTTACTAGACTTTATAATAATAATTAACTTATAAAGATCTCCTATAAGTTTTTTAAAGCCTAAGGAGTAAATATACTTTATTACTTAATATTTAGGTATACTAATAACTATATTTAGTATTTACTTATAAAGCTTTATATTTACTATATTAGAGAGATATAGCTCTTTATAAATTCTCTTAAGGGTAGTTAATATAATCTTAAGGTAGTTAAGCTTACTTTTTTAGGATTCTTAGTAATAATCTTAGTAAGTATTATATTATTTTACTTATACTAGTAAAATTACTAGTTACTTTTTATCTTAAAGTAATAATAGATTTTAGCTATTATCTCTTTATAAGAGAAGTTCCTTTTAAAGAGATAATTAAGGAAGTATTATTTAGTATCTTCTATTAGTATAATAAAAAAGGCCTTATAATAGTAGCTCCTTAGGAGGTTAATCTAGTTATATTTACTCTTAAAGAGTATTATTTTTAGTATAAGAAAGTTATAAAGCTTTTTACTATAGTAATTACTATTCTTATATATCTTTATAAGCTTAGAAATCTTTTTTATAATTTACTTATTAAAAAGGGGTTATAGTATAAGAGAGGTAAATTACTAGGACTAATAATATTACTAAGACTATTATTTATAATATAATTAAGAGTACTATAATAGTTTTTAAGGGGGTAAAGTAATTATTAAGGGTAAGGGAAGAGAACTTCTAGGGTTAGAAAATAAGTAAGTTATTATACTTAAGGCTCTAGTAGTTTAGAAAATCTTAATTTATCTTTTAGCTATAAAAATCTTATTACTTCTTAAAGTATTTATTTTATTACTATTATAATTAAAAGTCCTAGTCCTTAAGTAATATAAATACTATATTCTTATAGGGAGTTTTAAAGCTTTTATAAGAGTTTACTATAAGCCCTTTAAAATATCTCTTTAGTGTGAGGCCCCGCTCCTAACACGGGTGCACCCCGCGACACACCATGCCCTAGGGCTAGGTCCACGTGACGCTGGCGAACCACTGGCTATAAGACAGCGGTCCGCACACACTACACACTTAGACCTAGCAAGCTTTAGTCAATATACAGAGTGCCCCATACCTCTTGCCTAGCTATCCCCTTGTTCTCACATTTAGACTACCCTTTAAAGTCTTTTTTAAGTTTTTTAAAGGTCTTTATCTTTCTAGCCTTAATATTTACTAGTATAAATAAACCTTATAATATAATTATTTAATCTATATTATATAGCTATCTTAGGGTTTAGCTATATAAGCTCTCTCTAGTCTCTTATAAGCACCTTAGAGTAAGGCTATAGTTATCTAAATAACTTAATCTCTAAAGGTCTCTCTTAGATTTTCTCTAAAGGTATTTTAGGTATTATACTTTTAAGGAGAGGTAATTAGGAAGTTTTCCTTATTAATAGTCTAGCTTCTAGTACTATCTTCTTTTAATAAAGGAAATTAGGAAAAATAAGAGGGTTATTAATATAATAGAGCTAGGAAGCCTAATTAAATAGAAAGAACTAAAGAGAAGATTAATAATAGCGTAATTTCCTCTCTATTATTAAAGCAATAGGATAAATAGGATAAACAGGATAAATAGGAAAAATAGGAAAAATAGGAAAAAATAGGATAAACTAGATAAAGGAGTTTATAATTATTATAAAGGAGGGAATAGAAAGGGGTGACTTTACGTAATATATATAAAGTATAAAGGCATAAAAACCATTATAGTAAAAGTAATAATTAAAAGAAAGTAAAGAGCTCTAACTCTATATAATATACATAGAGTATAAAGGAGTAAAGACTATTATAGTAAAAGTAATAATTAAAGTAGGAAAAAGAGGTTATAAATTAAGTTAGCTAGCTTAGCTAAGGTTATATTAATATTAGGTTTAAGTGAAATGCCTTATAGTAATAGATTTAGTTATTTAGTTAGTTTTCTTATAATAGATAATAGGAATAATCCTATAATAATAATATCCTATAGGCCTAAGGGTTAATAAATTAATCCCTTAGAAGCCTAATAAGTCTATAGATCTAGTCTCTTCCTTTAGCATAATCTATAGTTATACCTCTTTACCTAAATAGTTTAAGGACTTAAGGGGTAAGTAGCTATAGTATCTATAAAACTATCTCTTCTTTTATAATCCTAGCTTATCTATAGTTATAAGTTAACCACTAATTAGTATTAGTTTTACTAAAGGTAATACACTAGTGTAATAATATTAAAGTTAATAATATTATAATAGATTAATTAATAGATATGTATAACTAGAAGAGAGAGAAGAGAAGGAGAGGAATCTAGCTAGAAGGGAAAGTAGGAAAAGTGGGCCTGCAGTGGCAGGGCAGTGTGGACGGTGCGGGGTTACGCGCGATGCAACTAATCGCATCGCGTGCATCCATTTGGTGGCCCCACTCTCGTCCCGGCCTTTGGCCACGATTGAACCGAACAGGACCCGAAGGAAGCCACAACTACACTATAACTACAAATTTTTCCTAAAAATTACACTAACTACACTACAAACAATACTCTGGTGACCGTAGAGTCTGCACCCATACAGCTGTTGCTAGCTGGCATTAGCTCCCTACATTACAATAAGATTAAAGAGCATAGATTAAGTTACCTAATTCTATAGGAGGGTGTAAATAGTTACTTAAATAACTAAGTACCTATACTATATAGTATATAATCTAGCTATATAAAAACATACTATGCATTTACTAAAGTTCTAGAAAGTAACTAGGGCAGTGGGTCCTAGTGTCTAAGCTGTCCGAGCGGTTAAGCGCTGTGACTATCGTGTGACAAGAGGTCTGACAATGCGCAAGCTCTGCTTTTAGGCCCACAATCTGGCCCTATAATAGATAGGGCAGGGCTTGTGGTCACATAACCCACGTGCGATGCACCTTTTCCTCATAAGAATGCGCTCTCTTTTACACTCTCTTTTCCTTCTTCTGTAGCTTAGAATAGATTATCAACAACGATCCTATTCTTCGAGCTCACTACCTTATGACCCTGATTTCAGGAATCCTGTGATACCAACACAAATTGACTCTACCTCCGGTTCGGAATCACGAAAACCATTCATTCCTATTGATTTATTTCTGCCCAAGACCAACTTTGCGAGTATCGCGAAACGCTGCCGAAACCACGATCGAAATGGCGCTCAATAATGAGGCCGAAGTGCCCCACGACAGCTTCGATGTACGTACCGACAGTGCTCTCTGTAGAGGGCTGGAACCGCGAGCCCCGCGACTTGCGATCGATCACACCAGACGGGGCGTGCTGGTGCAATCGTTTCATGAATGTGAGGGAGGGGACTAGATTGGCTGATACTTAGCTCTCTAGACCATACTTGTTCTCGACTTTGGCTCTCAAACCTCGCATCTTATACTGCGTCGGCTTCGGGCTCTCGGTGTCTTCGCTGAACTGCTTCCGTGTACCACCAAGATCGCTGATCTGACATGGAAACCCAAGGGAATTGTGTTCTCTGGAGGTATGAAGTGTGTGCTAATGCATGGTTTGCGCCGAGGTCTGACTGAGCTACTAGGTCCTTCTTCCGTCTACGACGAGGGCTCGCCTCGTAAGGTTTCCATCTCCGGAAAGTCCTGCCACCCGTGCTCATACGTGTAGATGTGGACCCCGCTGTTTTTGAGCTGGATGTGCCCATTCTGTGAGTGTTTTCTACCCATCCCTCAAGTTTCTGGACCTGAACTAACACGGAGGTACAGGGGCATTTGGTATGACCTGCTTGAACGTCGATAAACGGTATGACACTAATACTGTTGACCCAGCTATGGTTGCCAGGAGATTGCATGGCGGATCGACTCAACGAACGTTGCCCGCGGAGAAACCCGAGGTTTGCAACCTTTTGAACACTCACCATCTGGAATTGTCTCTGACCCTTTCCTCGTAGAATACGGTCACACCGATGTCAACATCACCAAGGTTAACAGTCATGCCGACCGGCTCTTCGCTGGTTTGGGTGATTCAATGTCTGCGTTCATGTCCCACTTCGACAAGCTAGTTAGCCTGCCAACGGTGAGTGAGATCAACCCGAAATTCTGGACCACTTCCTGACTCTAACAGGGCTTTGTGGTTATTGCTGCCACCAAAAACTCGGAGTACGCCGGCATCGCTCACGAGGAGAAGCCCATCTTTGGTATGTCTTCCTCCACACTACATTTACGGCCGAGTAAAGGAAGATGCTAACGCAAGGTGACCAGGCGTACAATTCCATCCGGAGCTCGAACACGTTCGTCACCCAAAGGCATTACACACAAGAACTCCTCCCTCTGACATTCGGATCTAGACACCCCGCGGAAGCGAGCTTCTCCGCAACTTCAGCGTTGATATCTGCGGAGCTCAACCAAACTGGAAAATGGGCGATTTCGCCCAGCTCGAGATCGCTCGCATCCGGAAGCTCGTTGGTGACCGAGCACTCGTTCTTGGAGCTTGTAGCGGTGGTGTGGACAGCACTGTAGGAGCGACCCTAATGCGTGAAGCCATTGGGGACCGCTTCAAAGCCATCGTCATCGACAATGGATGTATGCGATTGAACGAGTGCGAGCAAGTCAAGGAGACGCTCGGCAAACACCTTGGCGTTAATCTCACAGTTGTTGAGGCTGGCGAGCTGTTCCTGAGTCGTCTTGCGGGTGTTTCTGATCCCGAAAAGAAACGCAAGATCATTGGGTCCACTTGTACGTACCTGAAGCTATCTTGGATGGGCTGCTGACAGTGGTACTGACTACATCAAAGTCATCGATCTGTTCGAGAAAGAGGCTATCAGGGTACGCTCAACCCTTTCTTGACAGTCGAGGTGTCTTGCTAACAGCTCGCAAGATTGAGAAAGAAGCAGAAAATACTCCCAACTCCGGAAAGGTGGAATGGTTTTTGCAGGGGACACTGTACCCTGACGTGTAAGTCATTTTATTGAGCGAATTGCTGAGTCCAAACTAATAGCACCTCAGTATCGAGTCTCTGAGCTTCAATTCGGTCACCATTAAAAGTATGCGAGCCAACAAAGTCTCGGGAGCAGGAGACTGGACGTGCACAACAAGAAGCGGATAGAAGCTGACATTAGAGACAGCTCACCACAACGTAGGCGGTCTGCCAGAGGTAAGCAAAGTCAACGCCCCCTCACACCGCGAAAGCATCTTAACTGACCAGCATGTAGCGAATGATGAAGGGCGTAAGTGGTACCATCCTGGCATGGTCCAATGTACACTGACTAACATGGCTCGTCTAGCAAGGCCTGCGTGTAGGTGCATTTTTTATCTTTTTATCTTTTATCAAGTAGAGAGGGCTAACATGACTTCTATTACAGCTTATAGAGCCGCTTAGACTCTTGTTCAAAGATGAAGTGAGGGTAAGCTAAACTTGAGAGTGTGAAGCCCAATGAACTAAACACTTATATCAATACCATAGGCAATTGGTCGGCAACTCGGGATCCACGAGTCACTAGTAAATCGCCATCCCTTCCCCGGTCCTGGCATTGCCATTCGCATCCTCGGCGACGTGACCGAGGAACGAGTAGAGATTGCCCGCCAGGCCGACCACGTCTTCATCACCATGATCAAGGAGGCTGGCCTTTACAACCAGGTAAGTTGCGTTACAGATACGCACCCGAAAACGGGTGCAAGCTAACTATTTTCTCCTAGATATCTCAAGCATTTGCTGGTCTTGATACAAACCGTAGTGTTGGTGTTTTTGGTGACCAGCGAGTCTGGGGTTACATTGTAATCCTCCGCGCTGTTCGTACCAAAGATTTCATGAGTGCGGAGGCGTTTAACTTTGACAACTCCTTCCTCATGGTGAGTCACGTCTCGTTTATACTTTGACCTCTCCACAACGTTAGTCCCACACCATTGTTTTTCTAATACTGACTCGGAACCCGCAGGATGTTTCGCGCGCCATCTGCAATAAAGTAGAGGGTGTCTCCCGTGTTGTCTATGATTTGTAAGTAAAAGTCGTCGCCGCCATCCGTATACGGCGAGCCTCGGAGCTAACATTTATTGTCTTACTAGAACCTCAAAGCCTCCTGGCACTATTGAGTTGGAATAGGCGACATGATGGAGGGATGGCACAATAAAGATGGGTCATTTGCCAGCGTGAGCTAGCATTGAATATAGATTGGGTTCTGTGGCGTTTGGAGACTCTGGAAAGGCATATTGTTAGTATCACAGGATTCCTGATATCAGGGTCGCAAGGTTGTGAGCTCAAAGAATAGGATCATTGTTAATAATCTATTCTAAGCTACTGTTAGAACAAGCATAATATCAATTTGTTATACGCGATTTCCTTTGAGGGTTAAAAACGTAGGCTAGCCACAGTCGCAATCGCGACCACGCTATGGCTAGCGTGGCCCCTAGTTATATAACTACCTATAACTGTCAAGGTAGGGGTTGGTGTAGATGATAGAAAACGTTCGATTTAATTAATTAGAGGTGCAGATAGCACCTGACTTTTATACCTAAAAGGTACATAGTGCGCTATAGTAATAACTAGTCTATAGAGGTACTTCTAATACATTGTCTTTACTATTATCTTATAGAGGGTTTAATCCTAGTTAATGCATACTACCCTTATATATCTAATGCTTTAAGGGAGATCTCCCTAATACACCCCTCCTAGCTAAGATATCTATAAAAGCTAGAGTTTATAAGTATAGAAAGAGATTATAATAAATTCCTAGTATTATAATTACATAGGAATCTCCTATAATCTAATCTAGTAATAGAAATCCCTATATATCTAACCTAATAGAGGCTTTATATCACGACTAAAGGCGTGGGAAGAGATAAATAGAGTAATAATAGGAGAATAAGGTCACTGCTATATAGGTAATAGCTAGGGGTAGGTATATAAAGGTTTTAAACTCTAACCTCTCCCCTAAATAGGAGAGGTCCTTATTATATACCTTTTCCTTACGCTTACGTAACTATCTAGCTACTAAGTCCTAGCATATAAGTTATCTAGGGATTTGCCTTACTTAGAGAGGTAGCCCTCTTATAATATTCCTTATACCTTTATGCTTCTAATATAATACCCCCTTATATATAATTATCCTTAATTATATAATAAACTATTACCTAAGGGTAAGTATACTACTTAGAAGCTTCTAAGACTATTCTTTAACCTTATAGTATAACATAGGATTATTATAATCCCTTATACCTTAACGCATTAGTAAAAAAAATAAAACCTTAATAATATTAGGTCCTAATTATTTTCTTATATAGCTAGCTTACTATTAATTACTATTACTTTATAGCTTTAATACTAAGACTTAACTATACCTAGCTTTTATATAGCTAAATCCCCCTTATTAAATAACTTATATTAATTTTTATAATTAGGTTAAATAGATAAGGTCCCTAGTCCTAATAATTTAAATAGCTTTATTTATAAATTATAGCGAATTTATCCTAACTTTACTATATACATATAGCTAGCCTATATTTCTAATAGTAGTAGCTATAACTATAATTTTTCTAATTTATTAATTTATTATATATAGCTTATAAATTACTTAAGGGCTTATAAATTACTTAAGGGCTTATAAATTACTTAAGGGTTAGCTATTCCCTATAAAAAAAGCTAGTTTTCCCTCTTTTCTTATTATTTCTTTCTTTAATATCCTTATCTTAAATTTATAAGTTACCCTTACTAGCTTAATAATAGCTTCTATACTACTATTATTTAGTGGTTTTTAAATAATCCTTTTTTCCCTTAAATTTCTTTACTACTTTAGTATTACTAACTATTTACTAGCTTACTATATTTACTACTATATTTATCTTTACTAGTCTTATACTTACTCCTATTACTAAGGTTTCTAAGAAATCTCCTTATAAATATATAAAAATAAATAAATTAACTATATAAGTTTATTACTTAAGTATAAAGATCTTACTATTAACTAAGTACTAGTAATACTAAGATACCTTATTTATATTATACTTAGTAAGTTACTATTTAAAAGATTACTCCCTAAGATAATAAAAGTACTAAGCCTTAATATATTATTAAAGAAAAAGTTACTTTAAAAGACTATAGTTACTCTTTAAGTATAACTATACTACTATCTTATTACTATCCTTAGCTAACTTACTTAGATAATTTTATAAAATATATATATTATATAAGAAATAATAAACTCTATATTAGTGTATATTATTCTAACTCTTAAAATAAGTTCTTTACTAATATACTACTAGTATTTTAATAGAATTACCTAGCTTTATAAAAAGCTATTTAACTTAATTTAGTCTATTCCTAAAGGAATATACTTTTATACTAATATTATAAGTTTACCCTTATTAATATATAACTTAATAATTACTAACTTATTACTAGGCTTTTATTTATACTCTTTATAAACTTTATAATACTTTATTATCTTATAAAAATACTAATTAATATAGCTAGGTTAGATATACTTATCTTACTACTAATACTACTTATAAGATAAAGGCTAATAAGTATATTATATTCTTATAATAACTTAATATTACTAACTTAAAGACTTAAATTAAAATTATAAACTATCTTTACTTTATAGCTATAACTAGCCTAATAGTAAGTTTCTTAAATATTTTTCTAGCTTATATCCTACTAACTTATTACTAGTTTATACTATTTATTACTTAACTCCTTATTTATATTAAGCCTTTAAAGGTCTTAGAAAAAATTTAAGCCTATACCTATAAGAATAAGGAATCTTCTAATAATAAAGCTAAAGTTATTATAGCTACTAATATCCCTATAAAGAAGTAGTAAGTAAATAGCTATTTAAATTATAGTTTTAAAAATTAATACTATTATTAGATTTTACTCTTTTTAACCTATAGAAGTAACTTTATCTCTATAATTTAGCTATATAATTATTACTTATAATTATTAATAATATCTTTTAAGATAAAATCCCTTTTTAGTACTTATAAATTCTCTAAATTATTATAGTCTTTTTATTTTACTAGATATTTATAGTATTTACTATTATACCTATATAAAATAATTCTTATAACTTTAAATTCTTCTTTATTATTCTTAATATTATCTTATAATAAAGATATATTAACTATATTACTTAAATCCCTATAAAAAGGCTTAAGGCTTATAATATTAAAAATATTATATAAGTATATCCTAGCTAGTAACTATAATTAATATACTAAACTATAACTCCTAACCTTCTTTTTAATCTTATAGGGACTTAGGTACTTTACTAAGAGCTTCTTACTAAGGTATTATAAATTAATATTCTTTATTAATAGTAAAATATAGTTACCTATATTAAATCTTATTAGCTTTCTCTTTAAATTATAACATTTCTTATACTAAGCTTTTATATTATTTAGGAGTTACTTAATTATAGTATACTTATCCCTTAGCTCCTAGACTTTAGTCTTAGCTTAATTATTTATTAGAGAAATTTATATAACTACTTAATATAGCCCCCTTAGGTTATACCCTTATAGCGCCTTAGTAAGTATATAGCTATATATTATATACTTACTTATATTATAAGTAAATTATACTATTAGTAAATTATTAGCCTAATCTATTTACTTTATATAAGTAAAAGCCCTTAGATAATACTTTAGAACTTAATTAAAATATTCTATCTATTTATCTATTTATAGGTAAAATATAGTACTTAGTTATTACTTTATTATAATTAGGTAGTAAAATATTCTCTAAAACTTACTAGTAAATATTAACCCTTAGTTTATAATAATACCTTTTAGGGTATTATAGTCTCTAAATATATATTCTAAAAATACTATTACTAGCTTATTACTAGTTAGTTATATAAATATAGAGATATAAATACTATACTTTATAAAATAATTAATAATAACTAGGATTATATTATAAGTCTAATTTCTATTCTTTACTAGTAGTAATCCTATTATAAAGTCTATTAAGAGTTTCTAGAAGAGGTAATTAAGTACTAGTAAAGCTACTAACTTACTATAAGGTTTATATAACCTAGGCTTTAAAACTTAATAATTTATATAAGTACTTATATATAACTTAGTATCTTTTTTTATTATTAGCTAATAGTATTAGTTTATAATTTAGTAAAGTATCTTACTAACTCCCTAATATCTAGTAATAAGGTTATTATAAGTTAGTAATAAAATCTCTTTTCTTATTTCTATAGGAATAAAAATATAGTCTTTAAATATTAATAGCTTAAAAGGCCTAATAGACTATATTTATAATATTTTAAAGTTACTACTTTTTAGTAATAACTTTTACTATATAATAAAGATATTCCTTTATTATACTTTAAATAATAAAACTTAAATTAGAGAATCTAAGCCTTCTTTAAATATAGTAAAGTTTAACTTTACTAAAGTTCTCCTAACTATTAAAATCCTAGCTATAATATCTCTATAAGGGATTAGCTTATTTTATATACCTAGACTTATAGGTAAGATATAATTAAATAATAAGCCTTATTAAGTATTAGTAGTTTTACTATAACTATCTTACTACTTATTATTTACTATTCTTACTATAATTTCTTCTATAAGGAATCCTAGACTTATAGGGTCTAGTTAGCTATATAATAATTCTAAACACTAGGTATTAGTAGTTTTACTATAATATTCTTACTATAAACTATCTAAAATCCTTACTATAATCCCTCCTATAAGGAATCCTAGACTTATAGGGTCTAGTTAGCTATATAATAATTCTAAACACTAGGTATTAGTAGTTTTACTATAATATTCTTACTATAAACTATCTAAAATCCTTACTATAATCCCTCCTATAAGGAATCCTAGACTTATAGGCTTTTCTAGAATATATTTAAGTTATATTTTCTTAAAACACTAGATATTAGTAGTTCTATTATAGTGCCTCTATAACTTAATATTTAACTTACTAAATAATAAATAAATAGACCTTATAGTATTAGTAGTTTTACTACTATATCCTTATTACTTTACCTTTATAAACTTTAATAAAAATATTAGTAATTATAAGGATATTACCTTTACTTTTTCTCTTTATTAATATAATCTAACCTTCTTAATAGTATATTAGCTAGGTTTAATTTCCCTACCCTATATATAATTATAAAATTAAATAAATAAAGCTTATCTAATACTATAACTTACTTATTACTTAGCTTTAGCTTTATAGCTAGGTACTTATAGTTAAGATAATTAGTTATAATAGTAATTAGATATATTAAATAAGCTAGATAGTATTACTAAGCCTAAAAAGCCTCTTAGATTACTAGAAGCTTTATATTTAGTATTATATAATAAAGTTTTATATTATTTAACTTCCTTAATATATACGCTACTAGGTGCTAGTAACCTAGCACTAATATTATAAGGATTACTCTAATAGCGTATCCTAATATATTAGTCTTTACCCTTAAAGATACTAGTAAATTAAAATAAACTAAAATTAGCGCTTTTTAGAATTACTACTAGAGTTCTCTAAACACTACTAACTTATAGGGCTCTAGCTTAAAGGTTACTAGCTAATCTCCCTAAGTTAATTAGTTAGTAAAATTATAATTTTACTATAGCTTTTAATAAAGTATTAGTAAAATGTAGTAAAACTAAGAAATAACTAGATATTAAGCATGCTATAAGGTACTAGCTAGGTTATAATAGCCTTAATATAAGAAGGCTTTATTAAGATACCTTCTTCTATAATTATAAATCCTAAGAACTTAACCTTAGTATATAAAAATTTACACTTTATAAGGTTAATAAAAAGGCTAGCTTTATAAAGCTTATAAAGAACCTATGAAATATAACCCTTATGTGCTTCTATATTACTACTATAAATCAGAATATTATCTAGGTAAATAATATAAATTAAATTAATAAGGCCTTTAAGGGCGCTATTAATATATTCTTAGAAGGTTATAGGCATATTTATAAGCCTAAATAGCATTATAAGATACTTAAAGTAACTATATTTACACTAGAAGGCTATCTTTTACTTATCTCCCTTATAGATATATAGCTAGTAATATATATCTTTAAGATCTAATTTAGTATAAACCTTTACCCCCTTTAATTAATTTAAGATCTTAGTAATTAAAGGTAATAGTGCCTTATCTTTTATTATAATTTAATTTAAGCCCCTATAATTTATATAAAGCCTTAATTTACCTTCTTTCTTTAGAATAAATAAAATTAGGGCCTTAGCTAGGCTAATTAATCTTTAAATCTATCCTTTATACTATACACTAGCTAGGTACTCTCTAAGTACCTTTAGCTCTTTCTTAGCTAAACTATATATTAGCCTCTAAGGGGTGTTTTCCCTTTTTTAACTTAATTATATATATATAACTACCTAACTTAAGAAGTATACCTATAAGCTTATTAGAAAATATATCTTTAAACTCTATATATACCTCTAGAAACTTAGTCTTATAGTCCTTTTTTAGGTCTAGTATTACTACCTTACTATTAGGGTTTATTAAGGTAATAAAACTTTTTTTCCTATTATATAGGTATCTTCTACCTTAATTATAGTTAGGCTATTATAAGTTAAGGCATTACTTACTATAGGGCTAATATCCTTATCTTTTTTATCCTTATTTAGTAGGTTTATAAGCTTAATTAACGCTAAATAAAGTAAAAACACTATAAATAAGCGCTTTACTTCTTTTCTTACTTACTATATTCCTAATATAAAGTTAAGGTAATCTTTTATAATAAGGTATCTTTATAGTCTCTCTTTCTAGGATATAACTATAGGTTTATATACTCTAGCCTAGTCTATTCCTAAGATAAGGTTCTTAGGGGTATTTATAATATAGTAATAAACTTAATATATTTTTATATAGCCTATGCTATTTTTTACTAAGATAACCTAATTTAAGATTCCTTAATATAAAATAAGGGTCTTAGCTACACTATTAAGTAATATATTATCTTTTTATATATTAGCCTAATCTGCCTTTAATAATAATTTTAGGTAAATAATTAATTCTATTATACCTATATTAAGTAGCGTAAATACTACTACCTATTTATAATCTTACTATAATAATGTCTAAACTTTTATTCTTATATCCTTAGATAATTTATTAGTGTTAGGAAGAGCTCCCTAAAGCATTAGATATGTGAATGCAGCCTGCGCAATGACTAGGTTAAAACCCTTGATAAGACAACGGTGGAGATAATGTATTAGAAGTACCTCCGTAGACTAGTTATTACTATAGCGCACTATGTACCTTTTAGGTATAAAAGTTAGGTAGCGTCTGCACCTCTAATTAACTAAAATTAAACGTTTTCTATTATTTACACTAACCCCTACCTTAATAGTTATAAGCCTAGGAGGCTTCTATTGCCCTTTTTGATTATTATTAAAGATATAAGCTCCGTTAGATATTATTAATTAACGCTTACTAATTATTAAGAGATAATTGCCCTTTGTTATTCTAATTAGTTAAAACACTTAATTTACGCTCTAATTAACTAGTATATTCCTCCTTTATAATATCTAAAGAAACTCTAAATATAGTATTATTATTAGAGAAGGACTAGATTAAATAGTATACGTAAATTAAGAATTATGTGGAATCCTATAGTATCTAGGAGTATATTAACCCTAATAAGGCTAAATTGCTTAAAGAACCTATAATGCCTGCGTACCCGTAAAGAGGTTAGAGACTAGAGGTCTTACTAGATAGTCCTAATGCTCTTAAGAATTAGAAAATTACTTATAAAGATATAAAGGATTAATTTAATTTTTAATGCAAAGAATTGTAATTTAACCTTATAAAGTATACGGCCTTATTAAAGCAAATACTAAAGATTAGGGAATATATCTGTAAGACTTTATTAAAGAATATATAAGATTCTCTTAACTTTAATACTAAAGTTAAGGATAGAGAGTTAGTTTAATATTATACTTAAAGGATTCTTAAGCTTCTTTAGGATTAGTATAAGCTAAACATAAAGAAAATACTTATTCTTATAAAAACATACCTTAATAATTATTTATAAGCTAAAGGTACTTATAATTAGTATAAGTAGGCTATAATAATAGAGGTATTATAAAGGAATTATTAAGATCTTAAGACTTAATAAACTAAGGAGATAATACTATATAAGTTTATTATACCTCTTTAAAGCAAATTTAAATTATTTTAGAAGAAGTAAAATAATCTGCTTAATAAAGGAGAGGATTATAAATTCCTTAAGGCAGTTACTAAGTTTAAAAGAGATTATAAAGCTTTGTAAAGTATATTAAAGTTAGCTAATGCTCTTACCACTAAGAGATTAAATAGTTAAAGCAAATTAGAAAGAATAAGGTACCCTTACTCTAGGTATTATATTAAAGAAGCTTTAAAGTAGTAGGAATTATATAATTTATTTAAGGCTATATATAAGCTAGAGGCTATACTAAAGGACTAGGAAGTTAGGAAGAACTCTAAAGATAATATTAAGAAGTATCTAAAGAAGAATTCGCAAGAAAAATCTAAGGTAATAAGTTAGAAACTAGAGAAAAAGAGTAGTAATATCTTTATACCTTTATAGAATCTAACTAATAACTTAATTATGGTTATCCTAGGTAATAAGACTATAAATATATTATTATTTGTACACTCTAAGCAAGGTTAATAGTTAAAGGAAGTTACAAATTTAACTACTAATGCTATAGAAAGCATAGAATTAAGGCAAAACATAGTTTTATATAACTCTAAAGCGAATATTTACATCTTTAATAACATCCACTAGTTTAATTAATCTAAATTTAATAAGACTATTATAACAGAGATTAGGGCTAGAGATACGATATATATGGCTTTAGGTTAAGGTCCTATACGTATATCCGTTATAAACCCTATATTACAAAGCGTAAGGATAATTATATTAGAGACTACACTATTTATTCCTAAATTCCATGTTAATCTAGTATTAGCAATAATCCTAATAAAAGCAAGGATCTATTAGAATTAGAAGAAGGGATTTCTCTATAAAGGGAACTATCCTATGGCTAGGATTTATAATATTAATAAGCTTTATATATTATTAAAGCTATTAGACAATCTAAAAGAAGCTTACGCTATAATAAGCTAACTACTAAAGCTACCTATAAAGGGAGATATAAACCTTTAGCATTAATAATATAGTTATCTAGGTATAAAGGCATTTATAAAGCTTATAAACATAGCTTTAGGCATTAGATTAATAGGTCCTAAGCTTACATAGTGTAAGATATATGCTATAGGCAAGGCTAAGTAATAGAGATTATAGGTTATACCTAAAGGACTTCCTTAAGGACTAGGTTATAGTCTTTTAGTTAATTTAGATTACTATAACTCTCCTTATTAGAATAGTGATAGGTATTAGTGTGTTTTTACTTACCTTATAACCTTAATATAGTTCTTTTATTCCTTTAAGATAAAGGATAGGATTTATAATAGCTTCTATATAATAATAGTATTCCTAAGCACTTAATTTAGGGTTTTACTACGCTTTTTATATAGTAATATTAAGAAAGCCCTCTTTATAGAGAATATAAAAGATAAGATAGCCCTTACTAGTATTATAGTTTATAATTTAGCTCTCTTAACGCCTAGTTTTGAATAGAAAGGCTAAGAGATCTAAGGGGGTAGTTAAGCAAAAAGCTTATATATTAAGTCTTAAAGCTTAGCTTCTATAGGATCTTAATAATAAGGTCTTTAATACCGTGGTTTATCTATTAAATTAAACGCTATTTAAACATTATAGGAATTAGATTATACTATATAAACTATAGTAGGATTAGGCTAGGAAAAGCATCCCTACGTATTTATAGATAGCAGAGGTCTAGAAGCCTTTAATTACATATCTATAAGCCTATAGATATAAAGCATTTCCTATAATAACAAAGGCTCTAAAGCACGTTAAATTATATAATACAATCCCTTAATTAAAGCAAAAAGCTTATATTAGATACCTTATTAGTTATAGAGGCAAGTCTTAGTATATTATCTAGGTGCCTTTGCTTTATAATTATAAGGTTATTATATTAGCATATGTTTGCTTTAATAAGAACTCCTTCTTTAAACTAGAAGAAGAGCTAGAATTAGCTTAAAAAAGAAGATATTAATAATCACACTACTTAAAGAGCTTAAGGCTAATAATATTAAAGAGGAAATTAGTTAAGACCTTATTAGAATAAAATTAGAAGAGGATAATCACGCCTCTCTGCCTTTAATTATAGAAGGAGAAAATAAGTAGTTTAAAGCAAAAATACCTCCTTATATAATAGGGAAAAAGATAACCTTTCTAGTATACTTTTAACCCCTCCTAACTCTTCTTATAAGGCGCTAGTTACTATAGAGAATATAGAGATTTAGGTATAAGGTAATAATACGCTATTTTATAAGATTAATAAATTTATATATAATATAATAATTAAACATATAGAGACTACTATAAAGACTAGCGAAATTACTAGTAAAGGTAGTAAGGCAGTGGAGAATTATTATCCCTAGGATAATAGTATTAATCTAGATAATATTATTACTAGAAAACGCTAAAGAAAGGAAACACATAAAGCTAGGTAAGCATAGTTTGCTTTTACTTTTTCTATAGTATTATAGGGCGTTTAATATAGTTTACAAATTAAAGATATACCACTAGAACCTACCTATTATTATTAAGCTATAGCTTTAACCTATTATAACTACTAGAATGAAGTAATTATAAAGGAGCTTTCTAAGCTTTTATCCTTAAACTACTAGGAAGATATACTAGATAAATTATTTAATCTAGAATACTATAAGGAAATTATAGACCTTAGCTAGGTCTTTAAATACAAAACTAATAAGAAAGGAGTAGTTATAGAGTTTAAAGCTAGAATAGTTATTTAAGGTAACTAATAACTAAAGGATAACCTTAATAACTACGCTACTACGCTTACTTTACAATCCCTATAAATACTACTTATAGTCTATTATACTAATAATCTTAATACCTAATAATATAATATTTAGAATACCTTCCTATATATAGAACTTAAAGAACCTATTCTTTATAAGCCCCTAGAGGGTATAAACATAAGAGGTTATCTCTAGAAGATAATAAGAGTATTATATAGGCTAAGGGAAGCTCCTTAATAATAGTTCCTTTATTTAATATAATTTCTATTAAAGCTAGGCTTTATCTAAGGAAAAGAAGACCTATATATCTTTATAAAAGACAGTTTTATCCTGTTTTTCTATATAGATAACATTATAGTAATATATCCTAATAGATTTAAAGCAGAATTTAAAGAGCTTTATAAATAATTAATAAATAGTCTAGATATTAAAGACTAAGGTAACCTAAAGTGATTCCTAGGCATTAAAATCATTAGGAATTACAATACTAAAGAGATATAGTTATTATAGGAATTATATATTTAAAAGATTGCTTAGAAATTCATTCCAGACGTTATTAATAGTAATTTAAAGAGCTTAATCTCTGCTCCTCTCCCTATAGCTATAATCCTTACTAATACTAGCAAAGCTACTAATAAAGAGATTAATTACTATAGAGTAGTTATTAGCTCTTTAGTATATCTATATATTATTAGAAGGCCTAATATAGCCTTTATAGCATTAAAACTTACCTCTTTTATAATAAACCTATTAGTAAAGCATATTAAGCTTACTAAGGGAGCGATTTTATACGCTTAAAATATAAAGAAGCTATGTATTTACTACTTAGGAGCGAATAGCTTTAATACATTATTTTCTAGCACTAATGCTTCCCTTAGTAATAACCCTAATACATATAAATTAACGCAAGGCTATGTCTTTATTATGTATAGCACTGCGATTAATTAGAAGTTAGGTAGGTAATATTATATAATAACTTTAAGTATAGAAGCAGAGCTCTTTACCCTAAATTATAGTATAAAAAAGCAAATCTCTCTTAGTAAGCTACTTTATAATATTAATATACGCGTGCCACTACTCTTAATTATCTAGTATAATAATAAGTAAATAATCTAGATTACTAAATATATAGAAGGAAGGCTTTAGACTAGCCTTAAGCACCTTAATATAAATTAAATATGGATTTAAGAACAATATATAATAGGTAATATTAAGGTTAGTTAGATAAAGACCTCTAAGATGCCTACGGATAGCTTTACAAAGCCTCTTTTAGGTTAAATACATAGGGACTTTTACTATAGAATTAGCTTACAAGAGATTCCTACCTAATCACAATACTAGGGATTGTTTATAATCTCTTCCTATGCCTTTAATCTTTAGCTTTAA
Organism: Epichloe scottii; assembly: GCA_021950295.1. NCBI lineage: Eukaryota > Fungi > Ascomycota > Sordariomycetes > Hypocreales > Clavicipitaceae > Epichloe > Epichloe scottii. The sequence goes on along the minus strand of CP083247.1, from coordinate 2,030,944 downwards.
TAGATATCTTAGCTAGGGGGTATATTAGGAAGAGCTCCCTAAAGTATTAGATATATAGATATAGCCTGCGTAATAACTAGGTTAAAACCCTCGATAAGACAACGGTGGAGATAATGTATTAGAAGTACCTCTGTAGACTAGTTATTACCGTAGCGTACTGTGTACCTTTTAGGTACAAAAGTCAGGTGGCGTCTACACCTCTAATTGACTGAAATTAAACGTTTTCTATTATCTACACTAACCCCTACCTTAACAATTAGTAAGGGCATTATCCTAGGCCTAAGTAAAGCTAATTAGTGTCTTATTTACATCTTACCTTACTGCTTAGTTACTATTATTCCTATATAATAGTATTATATAGCTTATACTCTTATAGATAAAATAATCTAGTTCTTTATATCTTAGTGTAATATAACTAGGTTATTTATATTTAAAGCATACTATAGGGGATCTTATAGCTCTCTTACTACTTTATTATAGTATGTTTACTATAGGTAAATTTAAGCATTACCTTTTCTATTTATAGTCTTATTTATAGTTATTACTTTAGTTACTATTCTAACTTATTTTTATTATAACTTCTACTTTCTATTCTTAACTAGCTAAATAGGTTTATATTACTAGAAACTCCTAGCTAAGTATTTGCTTCTTTATAGTATTATTTAGACTATTAATAAATATATAAATATAAAGTCTTATAGGGATTACTTTAAGGAGCTTAGCCTTAGCTTTTATCTATATTTTTATAAATCCCTAAAATAACTAATAGTTTTCTTATCTAAGGGTTAGTAGTATCCTTATAGCTTTTAAGCACTATATATTCTTATCTATTATTCTAGTTTTTAGCTAATTTATAAACCTAGCCTAGGTATAGTCCTAGTAATCTATATAACTATCTATAGCTATATAATATATCTATTATTACTTTATATTCTTTACTAAGTAGCTACTAGTATAGGCTACCTTAGTAGTATTATTAATAAATATCTTATAGTCTAGGGTTAAAGCTATATTAAGGTTTACTAAGAAATATTAAAGACTTTTATATAAATCTCCTTTATATACTAGAGTCTTTAGTTATATTTTTATAAGACTATAGTAATATAAGGTTATAGTAGGTTTAGAGCTTCTTAGTAAGTCTAAAGGTAATATAATTATAAGTCCTTTAGTAAGGTTAGTAAGTCTAGTACTAGTACTTACTAATAAGGTACCTGCCTTAATTATATACTACTATTTCTATAGCTATAGAATTTTCTATCTTTTCTAAGCTCTTTATAGCTTAGTCTTAGCTTACTTAAGGATTTAGTTTAGCTTTTCTTTACTATGCTTAATTTCTCTTTAATTATTATATTAATCTATAGTAAGCTCTCTATTATTATTTTAATCTTTAGGAGTGCTATTTTTATTATTCCTATCTAGGCTATTAAACCCTAGAATTATACTATCCTAGTATCCTATGCTATTACCTAAGTATAGTATACTAGCTATATAGTTACTATATATAGTAAATTATATAACTATCCTATTTAATTCTAATATTATAATTTATAACTAATAGTCTATTTACCCTAAAGGGTTTAAGAGTTTAATTTATTATAGCTAAAGCATAGGAAAAGATAAATAGAGTAATAATAGGAGAATAAGGTTACTACTATATAAGTAATAGCTAGGGGTAGGTGTATAAAGGTTTTAAACTCTAACCTCTCCCCTAAATAGGAGAGGTCCTTATTATATACCTTCTCCTTACGCTTATGTAACTATCTAGCTACTAGGTCCTAGCGTATAAGTTATCTAGGGATCCGCCTTGCTTAGAGAGGCAGCCCTTTTATAATATCCCTCATGCCTTTTTATGCTCCTAACAGATACTAATAGTAATTAATAAAGGAGAAAGGGGCTAGTATAGATTTACTACTACCTAAACGCTAGCCTTAGATAGTTTAATATCTAGAGAGGTAAGAATAACCTATTAATATATTAGATATAATTTAAATACCTAGAAGAGAAGAAATACTATAAGGAAATTACTAGCCTTATCCCTAGTAATAAAATTAATTATGTGTTGTAAATTATAAAGACTATAGCTAACCTAGTAGTAAGGCATGCTTAGGCTAAGGATAAGCTAGGAGTAAATAATAGTAATATATATACTACTAAAGAGGCACTTAAATAAGTTATTAAAGAAGGTATTAAGGAGAAAACTAAGAATAATAGCGCCTTAACCTAAGTAAGTATTATTACTAAGGTAATATAAAGGTAACTTAATCCTATGCCTTTTTCCCTATAAATCCCTAACTAATAATATAGAGAAGTCCTTATTAAAGGAAATACTATATAAGAATTATACTAATTCTCAGGTACTGAAGATATAGTAACTATAGTTAATAAAGCTACTAGCTAGAATATAGTAATAGTAGTAAAAAAACTCCCTAGTAAAGATATAATTATTATATTTAAAGGAAATACTACTTAATATAGAGAAGATACTAACTAGATTATTACTATGTTTAAACTAGATATAACCTTATACTACTATATACTTAGTATAATTATTAAGGGGTTCCCCTTAAAATATATATCTATTAAGAACCTAGTAGCTAAGATAGAAAAAGCTAATAAGATAAATATAATTAAAGTAACTATAAGGCGCCCCTAAGGTAAGAATATATAAAGAATAACCCTAATCCTTAGCCTAGCTAAGGTAAATAATACTAATAAGATTTACTAGAATAAAATAGTATTTAAGGCAAAGCTATTTTAATCTAAACCCTATAATAAAACCTTATAATCTAGATAATACTATAACTACTTCTAGATAGAATATATTATAAAGTACTATAAGGTAACTCTAAGGTATAGTAAGTTTAATACTAGCTACTATAAGGATAGGAAAAAGTCTTACCTAACTATTAAAGGCTAATAAAGGGAAAACTATATCCTATACTTAGGCCTATACCTAGCCTAGTCTAGGGACTACTTAGTCCTAAAAGAAAAGTAAAATATAGTAAAGGTAGGATATCTTAAGAGGCTATTTTACTTTACTACTTAATCCCTAAATAGTAGCCTAGCTTAAATATAGGAATAGCCTATTATCTAACTTTAATTTACTACCCTAATAGGAAGAAAAAGAGATTAACTAATACTTATAGAGTAAAGTACTAAATAAACTAGGGCTAGAAGTATTAGAAGATACATAAAGCTAAATAGAGCTAGAATAAAACTAATCTAGGATAGTAAAGACTTACCCTTACTATAATTAATATAATAATACTATAGGTTTTTTCTAGAATATAAATAAGTAAAATAACCTTATTTATATAATACTTTACTACTAGACTAATATAGATATAATTATAATATAAGAATAGGAATATATAAAATAGCTATAGCTACTAGCCTTAGGCCTTACCTAACCCTAACTTATATACTATAATAGGTATAATATTATATATATAAATAAGAAATATAGAGTAGGGTTATAGTTAGCCTAGGAGGCACTAATTAGTTACTAGTAAAAATATAAGGAGTTAATATTTACTCCTTATACTCTAAGATTTATACTAATAAATAGAATACCTTTATTTACACTATAAATATAAAAGAGCCCTAGGGTAAGAGTATATTTATAGGAGACTTTAACTAGAAATATTCTCTATAGGATAAATATAATAAAACTAGTAATAGAGTAAAAGAACTACTTAAGTTTATAAGCTAGTAAAGGCTTAGGCTAGTAATACCCTAGGGAAACCTATAAAATAAAAGGAAGGTAATAGAGATAGTACTATAGACCTTATATAGGTAATACCTAATATCTAAGTTTACTATAAAGGGGTAGTTAAGCTAATAGGATTTAACTATATTCTATAGCTAATTAGTATCTTTACTAAACACTAAGAACACACTCCCTAGAACTTAACTATAACTAGCTAGTAATAGATAGACCCTTTATAAAAGTAAAAGTAATTATATAACTTTACTAAGAATATACCCTAGACCCCTATAACTAGAATAGGATAGATAAATATACTATATAGCTTATTATAAACCTCTAATAAATAGCTAAGAAGGTAGCCTTAAAAAGCCCTAAGGCTTACCTAGTCTAGAGATATAGTAATTAAGGAGGGCTAAGGAATTAGTTACTATAGTAAGATAAGCTAAGAGGGTATAAAGGTATAGAAAGATAAACCTTAACTAGTAAGTATATACTAAGGTAAAGGTAAACTAAATATATATTATTAAAGAGAAGAAAAGAAATGCCTAGAGAGAGGCCCTAAGAAATACTAATATATAGGAAAAAGATAGAGATATATAAAAACTAGAGAGATAGGCTAGGCTTTAGAGCTAGGCCCCCTCTAAGCTCCTTAGGTTACTAGACTTAGAGAGAACTAATAATAATATAAACCTAGCTACTATATATAAAGAGAAGGTAAAAGTACTTATATAAAGGTTTTTGGAATGTAGGGAGCTAGTTGCTAGGTGGCAACAGCGAAACGGGTGCAGATTCTACGGTTAGGGACTAATAGAGCCGCAACGTTAATTAGGTTAACGCAACGCAACAGAAGGTTATGGCAGATATCATTATTGAATTCCGATTTAGATAGCTTTTATAATAGCTAATTTATTAATAGAATTGATTTTAGGAACGTTATGCGGGCAATGCGGCTTAATTTGGTTAAGAGGTCTAGCTAACTAGTCTTCCTCTTATAGACCCTCTGACTATATCGGTGCATTTAGGTTGCTAGCTAGGTCTCTAGGGCTACTTTTGATTTTCCGCAAAATTCATTTGTATAGGAAAACCAAAAAATCGACTCACTACCATATTAGCTAGACGCCTATATGCACTAAATTTTTGACTAGAAAATATCTTTGTATAATTTAAAAGCCCTGCTTCATAGCTTTAATTTGCTATACGCAAGACTTTTATACAACTTCTAGTTATTAAGAAAATCGCAGTTAAAGATTAGGTATAGGTTATATTACCTTCCTAATCTAGTCTAGTTATTGTGGCTAGGGTTGTGGCTGCGTTACAGCCACAATTAACTTAGTAAGTCATTCACTTAACTTAGTTATTTAATTAATTAACTTAGTTATCCACACAGTTAGTCACAGCTGTTAATAGCTAGAACGTGGCTATTGATAGCCACCACATAACTGTTAACAGCTGTAGTGCAGCTGTTAGGCTTGCAATGCAAGCAATAATAAGAGCCTTATAACTAGAAAAGGGCTATAAAAATAGGTCTTATTTTTAACACCCCTCTACAAAAGTATTACGTTAAAAGCAATTAAAAGCGTACAAAGTTATAATAGGGTAGCAAGCAAGAAGCAGTAATAACTTTTAGTAAAAGTAATAACTAGATAAAATCAATAAAAGGGAAAAACAGGAAAAGATAGAAAAAGCCCCTTTTTAACTTCCTAGCTATGATTAAATATAGCTCCCTTTTGAATGATGTTTTTGGTTCCCTATTGAAGGGATTTTGTTAGTTGTTAGTTGTTAGTTATTTGTTTTTATTAAGGCCTAAGAGCTTGATAAAAGCCTAATAAAGAGGTCCTATAAGGGGTTTTGTAAGACTGTCTGCAGGCATTAACCTTGTATCTAGATATTTAATCTTAGCTAAACCTACTAATACCTATTGCCTAACATAGTGAAATTTAAGCAAGGTATGCTTAGTATGGCTATGTAAAGCAGGGTTATAGGCAGTGGTTATAGCGCCTTAATTATCACAGAATATCTAGATAGGGAGGGAAATAGGGGTTTTAGCTCCTTAAATAAGCCCTAGAGCCACTATAGCTCCTGGAAGGTCTCGCAGATAGCGTTAGATTTAGCTTCTAATGTAAATAACGCAATTATACTAGCTTTCTTTGATTTCTAGCTAATAGGGCCACTAGCTAGCTTAAATAGATAAGCATAGGTTGATTTAGAGGTCTTTTTATCTCTTGCAAAATCACTATCGCAATATCTAACTAGGCTCTTAGCAGCACTACCCTTAGGGTTACCCCTATAGGTAATAGCAAGGAATTAGGTCCTAGATAGATATCTTAGCAGATTTTTAGCTGCTTTTAGATGTTTTTTATAGGGATTAGCTAGTGCGGTTAATAACCATTGTAACGTAAAAGCTACATTAGGTCTCGTAAGCAATATTAGGTACATTATAGTTCCTATAATACACTAATAAATTTTTAATTCGCTAGCTATTAGCGGCTTTGTTATCTAGGTAGCTAAAACGCCTAGCTAAAGAGGTATGCTAATAGGCTTACTATCTAGCATGTTAAATCGTTTTAAAGCCTCTAAGATATACTAAGATTAGTGGATTTTTAGTATTCTATTAGGTCTATCTTAAACAATTTAAACCCCTAAGAATTTAGTGGGCCCCTATCTTCTATTAGATAGACTTTATGAAGTTCCTTTTAAGTCTTTAGATGTAAGGTAAATCCAGTCTAATTCGAAGGCAGTTATTAATATATATAATAATAAAGGTCTTAGTGAAAGGATTAAAGAATATAGCTAGGTTAGAAATAAGAGAGTTAAATCCTAGGGATTTTAGCATAGCTATTAGTGCTTATTACCACTCCCTTAAGCTTTGCTTTAGGCTATATAAAGACTTTTATAATAGAATTACTTGGCCTTTAGAGAGTTTATAGCTAAAGCTTCTAGCTAATTTAGCTAGTTTTAGATTAGCCTTAAGGAATTTAATGAATGCATTAGGGATAACTATGTAAATCTGTTCCTTTAGGTAGCTATTTAGAAAAGCCCTTATAAAATCGACTTATTTAATTTCCTAGTTATTCTAAGCTGCTAGGGCTAGTAAAATCCTCTAGCTAGGGGAATGCTTATAGTAGCAAAGGTCTTAATATAATCTAGACCTTTAATTTGTATAAATCCCTTAGTAATAAGTTAAGCCTTATATTTTAAAGGATTATTTTCTTTATCCCTTTTAAGCTTATAAATAAGCCTATTTTTTAGTACTTTTTAGCCCTTAGGAATCTAGTCTATCCCTATAAATTTAAAAGTACTAGCCTTTAGAAGCTATTTGTATTCATTAAACGTAGCCTTAATTCATTCCTTTTTCTAAGGGCTAGATATAGCTTGCTTCTAGGTCTTAGGTTTAGGGCTTATAGGGTTATTTTCCTTAAGCTTTTCCTATACCTTAAAGTAGATTTCTCAAATTAAATCTACTAAAGAAGGAGGACTAATATTAACATCCATTAGGTTAATATTAGGGTTAAAGTTAGTGTTTTTATTGGAAAGAAGGTCTGGAGTTAATATCTAATTTCCTAGCTAAGATATTAGCGTGGCTTCCTCTTTAGGGGTTCCTTTAGGCCTATAGGTGGTTTTTCTTAACCTATAGGGACCCCTATATTGTCTATAGGGTAATCCTTTAAACCTTAACCTAAATCTTATTATAAGTCATTTTCCCCCTCTAAAAGGTTATCCCCTATAGAAATCCTAGGTAATCCTTTAGATATAGGGCCTATAGGTTCTATAATTTTAATAAAGCTAGTCTTTATAACTAGCCTTTTGGAGGGGATATACACTAGATAGGTGTTAGAACCTAGCGTAGTAAGGAGCCTACTAGGGATAGTTCTAGCAGCTAACTTCTAGGCTTTAGGTCGTTTTTTTAGGGGGATTAGAATCTCATAGTGAGATCCTATGGCTCTAATGCTGCTAAAATCAACTTTAGAAGGTTGATTTAGCTCCCTAGCTAGCAGTTATTCAGGGCTTTCATTTTTAGTGGAATTAGCAGTAATATTAATTAGATTAATAACTACAGGTAAAACAAAACACTATAGATTTAATAGTAATTATGCCCACTAAATTGTAGCCCTTAATTAGTCTAGAATAGTCCAAATTAAACGCTTAGCTAATCCATTTTACTTATAGATATAGGGACTAGAAGTCGTAAATTTAATTCCCTTAGAATTTAACTAATTTTAACAATTAAAAGCGATTTCTTAACCTCTATTAAAGTGAAGATGTCTAGGGTATTAACCTAGTTAATTCTTAAGCCCTCTAAAGAAGCCTTTAATAGCCCTATAAACAGTTAGGCCTTCCTTATTAGGTAATAAGAAAACCCACCTATTTCTAGTCTTTTAGTTAACTAGAATAAGGCAAATTGACTGCTTATTATATAGCGTAGGACTAATTTTTAGCGTATCCCCTCTATTTAATCTAGAGCTCTAGGGGGTTAGGGATAGCTAATTTTCTAGGTCTTCTAACTGCTTTAGATTAGTTATAAGCTAAATATCTAAAGTCTTTATCCTTAATTTTAGAAAAATCAGGGATTCCTTTAGTTATTAAGCTAGTTTTCTTTAGCAAAGGAAGGCCTAGATGTCCTAGTCAAATGTGTCACAGGCCAGCTAGTTCTAATAAGCGTTAATATTAAAGATCTTTAGGGACCTTAGGACCTGAATTAGGTCCTAGATTAGAGCCCTCTTCCATAGTCCCCTGCTAGGCCCCTTAAGGAACACAAGCCTCTTAGAGAGGTATTAGGGGCTTTTCCAATCCTCCTAAGCCCTTAAATACCCCTAAATCTATCTCTTTAGATTTATAAGAGACCTAACCTAGGGCTATAGACATTATGGAAGAAGGGGCTAATAAATCATCCCTTTTAATCTCTTTAATATCATTATTATTATTAATTTTAACGATTTTATCCAAATCAAATGCCTAATCAGGCTTTTTAGAGGGAATTTAAACCTCTATAGGGTAGCTAAGACCCTTAAAGCTAACATAGGTAAAAGGACAGATAAGATAAGCATTAAAATGCCCGCAAGGACCTTTTTATAACTATAGTGTAGGTTAGTTCTTTATTTAGAAGAAGAAACCATACTTTTCTATATCTAAAAGAGCAATACAAGATCTATTAGCTAGATATAACTGATTTTTAATTATATAACCCCTAGATATATAGTGCGTTAAGCTACTAACTATATTTACATCTATTTAAGGGAAATATAGCGCTCTTTTTAGCACTAAGGTCCTATATTTTTCTGGATTTCTTTAATATAAGACCTGAAAAGTAGCCTAACCATATCCCTTAGGATAGATAGGGCCCCTACCAGTTACTATAGGTTTAGATTGCCCCTTTTTAAAAGGGGTATAATCTTAAAAGCCTCTTTTAAATTAATAATATAAACCGTGGAGCTAGTATTATATAATAGAGCGTTTTTCATGTCCTTACAGTGAAAATTAAAGCCATTATAGGACCTAATATCTTTAATATCATTATCTAAATCACTAGAGCTAGAAGAAGAGCTACTATTACTAGAGCTTTCATAGCTAGCCTTGTGATTACTATTACTAGGTTTCTTATACGGTTTTAGAGCTCCGTTAGAAAGGTTAAATTTTCCTAGCATAAAAGAACCTTCTTAAAGGTCTTTATTATCCTTCTTGTCCTTTTTATCTGATTTAGGGCCTTAATAACTACCCTTTTTCTTCTTTTTATTTAAAAAGCCCTTATTTTCTTTAGGGTTCTTTTCCTTCTTCTTTTAACCTTTAGGGTACTTTTCTTTCTCTTTAGTGCCTTTTTTATAGTCTTTAGCCCTATAATTCAGGGCTTTAGATACTGTAGATAACTTATCCCTCTATTTAGCTAGAAGGTCTGCCATTAAGAACTAAAGATTTAGGGCATCTATAGGAGCCCCTATAGCCCTATTCGTTCGCATGCTAAATTGTTGTCTGTTAGCCTAAGCAGGGAAGGTTAATTTTAGGGATTAAAGATATTAATTAACCTAATCTATTAGATTAATTAGGACCCTAGAAATTAATAATCTAGCTAGTAAATTATTAAAGACCGCATTAAAGGACTCTAGGGATCCCTTATAACCTTAAAAATTTAGGTTATGAAAATCTAAGTATAGGGACCCCTCTGGATTTTAACGCTATGAGAATACTGCCTAACAAGGAATTTATAGGCATCTTCTAGGTTATTTTGCTAAGTTATAGTGGCTTAGGGGCCTTTTATATAACTATCCCTAAGTAACATAAGGATAATAGCTTAGTTAGCGTCCCCTAGTACCCTAGAATCCTCTGGATTATCTAGAAAATTAGGCATGCATAAAGCTCTAAATTAGATAGCTAGGGCTTATTTCTATTAATTGAAATTTTTAGCTCCTTTAAGCTTTATAGTCTCTAGGAAGCTATAAACCCTCTTATTAAATTCTTTAATAACAGAGTTATTAAAAGCAGCTTACATAAAACTAGATTCTAGCTCTTAAGCTTAAGTTAATTGCTGCTGTTAAATTGGCTGTTGAATTTGGGGCTTGCTAGCTTCTATACCCTCCATACCTCTATTTACAGCTATAGTTAAGCTTTCTAGCTTTTCTAATAGCTAGTCTATAGCGGCTTGTTGCTTAATAACCTGCTCTGTAAGCTAGTTATTTAGCACCTCTTGCGGACTCATCTCAGGGACTTGTTGCCCTTGTTCTAACTAATTTGTACCTATCTTCCTTTTTTATAGGAGGAAGTCTTCTATTCTTTGTAGATATTCCTTTTTATAGAAGGGAATTACTTCTATCCTCGCTAATATTCCTTTTTTCTAGAAGGGGAAATACTTCTATTCTTGCTAATATTCCTTTTTATAGAAGGGAATTACTTCTATTCTCGCTTTAAGCTTCCTGTTTTATAGAAGGAAGTCTTCTATTTCCAATGAATTTCCTTTTTTATAGAAGGGAAAAGCTTCTATAACCATAATTAATTCCTTTTTATAGAAGGGAATAGCTTCTTTTTCCTATTTTATAGAAGGGAAATCTTCTATAAGGTGTGTATAAGCAATCTAAAAGAGTCAATAGTAATAGAAGCTAGGCTTATAACCTATTAGAATGTAGGAGCTAATGCCAGCTAGCAATAGCTATATAGGTATAGACTTTACGGTTAGGGACTAATAAAGCCACCACGTTAACTAGGTTAACGTAACGCAATAGAAGGTTATAGTAGATATTACTATTAAATTCCGATTTAGATAGCTTTTACGATAGCTAATATATTAATAGAATTGATTTTAGGAACGTTATGCGGGCGATGTGGCTAAATTAGTTAAGAGGTCTAGCTAACTAGTCTTCTTCTTATAGACCCTCTAACCATATTAGTGAATCTAGGTTACTAGCTAGGTCTCTAGGGCTACTTTTGATTTTTCGTAAATTTCATTTGTATAGAAAAACCAAAAAATCAACTCACCACCATATTAGCTAGACGCCCGTATACACTAAATTTTTGACTAAAATATATCTTTGTATAATTTAAAAGCCTTGCTTTGTAGCTTTAATTTGCTATACATAAGACTTTTATACAACCTCTAGTTATTAAGAAAATCGCAGTTAAAGATTAGGTATAGGTTATGTTACTTTCCTAATCCGGTCTAGTTGTTATGGCTAGGGTTGTGGCTGCATTGCAGCCACAATTAACTTAGTAAGTCATTCAATTAACTTAGTTATTTAATTAATTAACTTAGTCATTCACATAGTTAGTCACAGCTATTGACAGCTGTAACATAGCCATTAACGGCCACCACACAACTGTTAACAGCTGCAGTGCAGCTGTTAGGCTTGCAACGCAAGTAATAACAAGAGCCTTATGACTAGAAAAGGGCTATAAAAATAGGTCTTATTTTTAACACCTATATATATAGAAGTCTAGTATCTCTAAAGTTAACTCCCTAAGCTAATACTACTAGTATAGTAAGTATAAGTTATTACTAGGCTATCTTCCCCTTAAAATATTTTTATAGGCACTTTAATTAAGCTTTTTATTTACCTAAACTCCTAAGAATCTATAGGACTCTATAGGTATTACCTTATTAGCTCTAAGCTAGACTTTAGTTTAGGGTAAGTAGTAGGCTTTACTAAAGTATATAAGCTTAGTCTTTAAGGGATTAAACTTTACTCCTATATCTTTTATCTATTTCTTATAAACTCTTTATACTACCTTAAGTTTTCTTTAAGTCTAGGCTATATTTTGTCTAAAGGCTACTATATTAGTATTATTTATAAATCTAATTATAACTATACCTAGGATAGACTAGAGATATTTCTATAATTTTATAGAATATAGTAAGAAAAAAATAAGTAAAAGGGGTAAACCTTATAAGGTACTAGCCTTAATCTTAAAGGGCCTAAAGAGTCCCTTATTAAAGCTAAGCTAACTTATTCTCCCTATAAGAAAGCTATATATCCTTATTATTAGCTATAGTAAGATACCTATTCTAATAAGGAGGGTAATAAGGTATAGGTAGCTAACCCTATTAAAAGCTAATAAGATATCTATTTACACTAGTAAAGTAATCTTACCCTTTCCCTAGGCCCCCTAATATACTTTATAAGGGCTTTAATTACTATTTCTATTAATTTATTTATTTTATTACCTATCTATAGTTTAGGGAGGAGGTTATTTACCTTAGTAAAGGTTATAAGCTACCTTACTATTACTACTTTTATAATCTTACTTACTATATTAAGTAGTAAGATAAGTCTCTATATATTAGCCCTTTTTATTTCCTTAGTTTTCTTTCCTAGCTTTTAAATAATTACTACCCTTACTAACTAAAAATACTTTAGGAAATACCTTACTTTAAGGACTATATTTAATAACCTAGTAATAGAGTCCTTTACTAGGTTACTATAGGCCTTAATAAGGCCTATAGGAATCTTATTATTACCTAGGGCCTTTTAACTAGCTATATCTAAGAGAATAGTTTTAATCTCTCCTTATAAGAATTATTCTTAGGCTAGGAATAGTGTATTATTAAGCTTTAAAAGGAGAGGTTTAGGATATAGGAGAGGTTAGCTAGAGGTTTTAGGAAGAATCTTTATATAAGCACTTTTACCTTTACTTTATATATAGTAGCTAGGTTTATATTATTATTAGTTCTCTCTAGGTCTAGTAACCTAGGGAGTTTAGGGGGCCTAGCTCTAGAGCCTAGCCTATCTCTCTAGTTTTTATATACCTCTATCTTTTTCCTATATATTAGTATTTCTTAGGGCCTCTCTTTAGGCATTTCTCTTTTTCTCTTTAATAATATATATTTAGTTTGCTTTTACCTTAGTATATACCTACTAGTTAAGATTTATCTTTCTATATCTTTATGCCCTTTTAGCTTATCTTACTTTAGTAACTAATTCCTTAGCCCTTTTTAACTACTATACCTCTAGGTTAGGGAGGTCCTAGGGCTTTTTTAGGGCTACTTTCTTAGCTATCTATTAGAGGTTTATAATAAGCTATATAGTATATTTATTTATTCTATTCTAGTTATAGGGGTTTAGTATATATTCTTAGTAAAGCTATACTATTACCTTTGCTTTTATAAAGGGTTTATCTATTACTAGCTAAGTATACTTAAGTTCTAAGGGAGCGTATTTTTAGTGTTTAGTAAAGATACTAATTAGCTATAAAATATAGTTAGATCCTATTAACTTAACTACCCCTTATAGTAAACTTAGATATTAGGTATTACCTATATAAGGTTTATAGTACTATCTCTATCTTTATTCTTCTATTTTATAAGTTCCCCCTAAGGTATAACTAGTCTAAGTCTTTACTAGCTTATAAACTTAAGTAATTTCTTTACTTTATTACTAGTTTTATTATATTTATCCTATAGAGAATATTTCTAGTTAAAGTCCCTTATAAACACGCTCTTACCCTAGGGCTTTTCTATATTTATAGTGTAAATAAGAGTGCTTTATTTATTATTATAGATCTTAGAGTATAAGGAGTAAATATTAACTCCTTATATTTTTACTAATTACTAATTAGTGCCTTTATAGGCTAACTATAATCTTACTCTATGTTTTTTATTTATAAATATAGTATTATACCTATTATAGTATATAAGTTAGAATTATATAAGGCCTAGAGCTAGTAGCTATAGCTATTTTATATATTTCTATTCTTATATTATAATTATATCTATATTAGTCTAGTAATAAAGTACTATTTAAATAAGGTTATTTTACTTATTTATATTCTAGAAAAGGACTTATAATATTACTATATTAATTATAGTAAGGGTAAGTCTTTACTATCCTAGATTAGTTTTATTTTAGCCTTACTTAGCTCTATATATTTTCTAATACTCCTAGCCTTAGTTTACCTAGTACTTTACTTTATAAGTATTAGTTAATCTCTTTTTCTTTTTATTAAGCTAGTAAATAAAAGTTAGATAATAGGTTATTTTTATACTAAAGCTAGGCTACTATTTAGGGATTAGGTAATAAAGTAAAATAGCCTCTTAAGATATTTTACCTTTATTATATTTTATTTTTCTTTTAGGACTAAGTAGTCCTTAGACTAGGCTAGGTATAAGAATAAGTATAAAATATAGTTTTCTCTTTATTAGCCTTTAATAATTAAGTAAAACTTCTCCTTATCCTTATAGTAACTAGTACTATACTTACTATACCTTAGGGTTACCTTATAGTACTTTATAATATATTTTATCTAGAAGTAGTTATAATAGTACCTAGGTTATAGGGTTTTATTATAGGGTTTAGATTAGAATAGCTTTACCTTAAATACTATTTTATTATTAGGAGCGCAAAGGCATAAGGGATATCATAAGAGGGCTGCCTCTTTAAGCAAGGCAAATCCCTAGATAACTCATACGCTAGGACTTAGTAGCTAGATAGTTACGTAAGCGTAAGGAGAAGGTATATAATAAGGACCTCTCCTATTTAGGGGAGAGGTTAGAGTTTAAAACCTTTATTTACCTACCCCTAGCTATTACCTATATAGTAGTAACCTTATTCTCCTATTATTACTTTATTTATCTTTTCCTATACCTTTAGTTATAATAAATTAAACTCTTAAACCCTTTAGGGTAAATAGACTATTAGTTATAAATTATAATATTAGAATTAAATAGGATAGCTATATAATTTACTATATATAGTAATTATATAGCTAGTATACTATACTTAGGTAATAATATAAGACACTAGGATAGTGTAATCCTAGGGTTTAATAGCCTAGATAGGAATAATAAAAATAGCACTCCTAAAGATTAGAATAATAATAAGGAGCTTACTATAAATTAATATAATAATTAAAGAGAAATTAAGTATAGTAAAGAAAAGCTAAACTAAATCCTTAAGTAAGCTAAGACTAAGCTATAAAGAGCTTAAAAGAGATAGAAAATTCTATAGCTATAGGAATAGTAATATATAATTAAGGTAAGTACCTTATTAGTAAGTACTAGTACTAGACTTACTAACCTTACTAAAGGACTTATAATTATATTACCTTTAGACTAACTAAGAAGCTCTAAACTTACTATAACCTTATACTACTATAGTCTTATAAAAATATAACTAAAGACTCTAGTATATAAAGAAGATTAATATAAAAGTCTTTAATATTTCTTAGTAAACCTTAATATAGCTTTTACCCTAAACTATAAGATATTTATTAATAATACTACTAAGGTAGCTTATACTAGTAGCTACCTAGTAAAGAATATAAAGTAATAATAGATATATTATATAGCTATAGATAGTTATATAGATTACTAGGACTATACCTAGGCTAGGTTTCTAAATTAGCTAAAAACTAGAATAATAGATAAGAATATATAATACTTAGAAGCTATAAGGATACTACTACCCTTAGATAAGAAAACTATTAGTTATTCTAGGGATTTATAAAAATATAGATAAAAGCTAAGGCTAAGCTCCTTAAAGTAATCCCTATAAGACTTTATATTTATATATTTATTAATAGTCTAAATAATACTATAAAGAAGCAAATACTTAGCTAGGAGTTCCTAGTTATATAAACCTATTTAGCTAGTTAAGAATAGAAAGTAAAAGTTATAATAAAAATAAGTTAGAATAGTAACTAAAGTAATAACTATAGATAAGACTATAAATAGAAAAGGTAATGCTTAAATTTACCTATAGTAAACATACTATAATAAAGTAGTAAGAGAGCTATAAGATCCCCTATAGTATGCTTTAAATATAAATAACCTAGTTATATTACACTAAGATATAAAGAACTAGATTATGTTATCTATAAGAGTATAAGCTATATAATACTATTATATAGGAATAATAGTAACTAAGTAGTAGGGTAAGATATAAATAAGACACTAATTAGCTTTACTTAGGCCTAGGATAATGCCCTTACTAATAAATTATCTAAGAATATAAGAATAAAAGTTAAGATATTATTATAGTAAGATTATAAATAGGTAGTAGTGTTTACACTACTTAATATAGGTATAATAGAATTAATTATTTACCTAAAATTATTATTAAAGGTAAATTAGGCTAATATATAAAAAGATAATACACTACTAAAAAGTATAGCTAAGACCCTTATTTTATATTAAGGAATCTTAAATTAGGTTATCTTAGTAAAAGATAGTATAGGCTATATAAAAATATATTAAGTTTACTACTATATTATAAATACCCCTAAGAACCTTATCCTAGGAATAGACTAGGCTAGAGTATATAAACCTATAGTTATATCCTAGAAAGAGAGACTATAAAGATACCCTATTATAAAAGATTACCTTAACTTTATATTAGAAATATAGTAAGTAAGAAAAGAAGTAAAGCGCTTATTTATAGCATTTTTACTTTATTTAGCGTTAATTAAGCTTATAGACTTACTAAATAAGGATAAAAAAGATAAGAATATTAGCCCTATAGTAAGCAATACCTTAACTTATAATAGCCTAACTATAATTAAGGTATAAGATACCTATATAATAGAAAAAAAGTTTTATTACCTTAATAAACCCTAATAATAAGGTAATAATACTAAACCTAGAAAAGAACTATAAGCCTAAGTTACTAGAGGTACTTAGAGAGTACCTAGCTAGTGTATAGTGTAAAGGATAGATTTAAAGATTAATTAGCCTAGCTAAGGCCTTAATTTTATTTATTCTAAAGAAAGAAGGTAAATTAAGGCTTTATATAAATTATAGGGGCTTAAATTAAATTATAATAAAAGATAAGGCACTATTATCTCGAATTACTAAGATCTTAAATTAATTAAAGGGGGTAAAGGTCTATACTAAATTACATCTTAAAGATATATATTACTAGCTATATATTTATAAGGGAGATAAGTAAAAGATAGCCTTTTAGTATAAATATAGTTACTTTAAGTATCTTATAATGCTATTTAGGCTTATAAATACACCTATAACCTTCTAAGAATATATTAATAGTGCCCTTAAGGGCCTTATTAATTTAATTTATATTATTTACTTAGATAATATTCTAATTTATAGTAGTAATATAGAAGCGTATAAGGGTTATATTAAATAAGTCCTTTATAAGCTTTATAAAGCTAGCCTTTTTATTAACCTTATAAAGTGTAAATTTTAATATACTAAGGTTAAATTCTTAGGATTTATAATTATAGAAAAAGGTATCTTAATAGAGCCTTCTTATATTAAGGCTATTATAACCTAGCTAGTACCTTATAGTATGCTTAATATCTAGTTATTTCTTAGTTTTACTAGATTTTACTAATACTTTATTAAAAGCTATAGTAAAATTATAATTTTACTAACTAATTAACTTAGGGAGATTAGCTAGTAACCTTTAAGCTAAAGCCCTATAAGTTAGTAGTATTTAGGGAACTCTAGTAATAATTCTAAAAAGTGCTAATTTTAGTTTATTTTAATTTACTAGTACCTTTAAGGGTAAAGACTTATATATTAGAATATACTATTAGAGTAGTCCTTATAATATTAGTGCTAGGTTACTAGCACCTAGTAGTATATATATTAAGAAAGTTAAATAATATAGAACTTTATTATATAATACTAGATATAAAGCTTCTAGTAATCTAAGAGGCTTTTTAGGCTTAGTAATACTATCTAGCTTATTTAATATATCTAATTACTATTATAACTAATTATCTTAACTATAAGTACCTAGCTATAAAGCTAAAGCTAAGTAATAAGTAAGTTATAGTATTAGATAAGCTTTATTTATTTAATTTTATAATTATATATAGGGTAGGGAAATTAAACCTAGCTAATATACTATTAAGAAGGTTAGATTATATTAATAAAGAGAAAAAGTAAAGGTAATATCCTTATAATTACTAATATTTTTATTAAAGTTTATAAAGGTAAAGTAATAAGGATATAGTAGTAAAACTACTAATACTATAAGGTCTATTTATTTATTATTTAGTAAGTTAAATATTAAGTTATAGAGGCACTATAATAGAACTACTAATATCTAGTGTTTTAAGAAAATATAACTTAAATATATTCTAGAAAAGCCTATAAGTCTAGGATTCCTTATAGGAGGGATTATAGTAAGGATTTTAGATAGTTTATAGTAAGAATATTATAGTAAAACTACTAATACCTAGCGTTTAGAATTATTATATAGCTAACTAGACCCTATAAGTCTAGGATTCCTTATAGGAGAAATTATAGTAAGAATAGTAAATAATAGGTAGTAAGATAGTTATAGTAAAACTACTAATACTTAATAAGGCTTATTATTTAATTATATCTTACCTATAAGTCTAGGTATATAAAATAAGCTAATCCCTTATAGAGATATTATAGCTAGGATTTTAATAGTTAGAAGAACTTTAGTAAAGTTAAACTTTATTATATTTAAAGAAAGCTTAGATTCTCTAATTTAAGTTTTATTATTTAAAGTATAATAAAGGAATGCCTTTATTATATAGTAAAAGTTATTACTAAAAAGCAGTAACTTTAAAATATTATAAATATAGTCTATTAGGCCTTTTAAGCTATTAATATTTAAAGACTATATTTTTATTTCTATAGGAATAAGAAAAGAGATTTTATTACTAACTTATAATAACCTTACTACTAGATATTAGGGAGTTAGTAAGATACTTTACTAAATTATAAACTAATACTATTAGCTAATAATAAAAAAAGATACTAAGTTATATATAAGCACTTATATAAATTATTAAGTTTTAAAGCCTAGGTTATATAAACCTTATAGTAAGTTAGTAGCTTTACTAGTACTTAATTTCCCCTTCTAGAAACTCTTAATAGACTTTATAATAGGATTACTACTAGTAAAGAATAGAAATTAGACTTATAATATAATCCTAGTTATTATTAATTATTTTATAAAGTATAGTATTTATATCCCTATATTTATATAACTAACTAGTAATAGGCTAGTAATAGTGTTTTTAGAATATATATTTAGAGACTATAGTGCCTTAAAGGTATTATTATAAACTAAGGGTTAATATTTACTAGTAGGTTTTAGAGAATATTTTATAACCTTATTATAATAAAGTAGTAACTAAGTACTATATTTTACCTATAAATAGATAGATAAATAAAATATTTTAATTAAGTTCTAAAGCATTATCTAAGGGCTTTTACTTATATAAAGTAAATAGATTAGCCTAATAATTTACTAATAGTATAATTTACTTATAATATAAGTAAGTATATAGTATATAGCTATATACTTACTAAGGCACTATAAGGGTATAACCTAAGGGGGCTATATTAAGTAATTATATAAATTTCTCTAATAAATAATTAAGCTAAGACTAAAGTCTAGGAGCTAAGAGATAAGTATACTATAAATAAATAGCTCCTAAGTAATATATAAGCTTAGTATAAGAAATATTATAATTTAAAAAGAAAGCTAATAAGATTTAATATAAATAACTATATTTTACTATTAATAAAGAATATTAATTTATAATACCCTAGTAAGAAGCTCTTAGTAAAGTACCTAGGCCCCTATAAGATAAAAAAGAAAGTTAGGAGTTATAGTTTAGTATATTAATTATAGTTACTAGGTAAAATATACTTACATAATATTTTTAATATTATAAGCCTTAAGCCTTTTTATAGGAACCTAAGTAATATAGTTAATATATCTTTATTATAAGATAATATTAAGAATAATAAAGAAGAATTTAAAGTTAAAAGAATTATTTTATATAGGTATAATAGTAAATACTATAAATATCTAGTAAAATAAAAAGACTATAATAATTTAGAGAATTTATAGGTACTAAAAAGGGATTTTATCTTAAAAGATATTATTAATAATTATAAGTAGTAATTATATAGCTAAATTATAGAGATAAAGTTACTTCTATAAGTTAAAGAGAGTAAAATCTAATAATAGTATTAATTTTTAAAACTATAATTTAAATAGCTATTTACTTACTACTTCTCTATAGAGATATTAGTAGCTATAATAACTTTAGCTTTATTATTAGAAGATTCCTTATCCCTATAGGTATAGGCTTAAATTTCTTCTAGGACCTCTAAGAGCCTAATATAAATAAGGAGTTAAGTAATAAATAGTATAAACTAGTAGTAAGTTAGTAAGATATAAGCTAGAAAAATATTTAAGAAACTTATTATTAGGCTAGTTATAGCTATAAAGTAAAGATAGTTTATAATTTTAATTTAAGTCTTTAAGTTAGTAATATTAAGTTATTATAAGAATATAGTATACTTATTAGCCTTTATCTTATAAGTAATATTAGTAGTAAGATAAGTATATCTAACCTAGCTATATTAATTAGTGTTTTTATAAGATAATAAAGTATTATAAAGTTTATAAAGAGTATAAATAAGAGCTTAGTAATAAGTTAGTAATTATTAAGTTATATATTAATAAGGGTAAACTTATAATATTAGTATAAAAGTATATTCCTTTAGGAATAAACTAAATAAAGTTAAATAGCTTTTTATAAAGCTAGGTAATTCTATTAGAATACTAGTAGTATATTAGTAAAGAACTTATTTTAAGGGCTAGGATAATATATACTAATATAGAGTTTATTATTTCTTATATAATATATATATTTTATAGAATTATCTAAGTAAGTTAGCTAAGGATAGTAATAAGGTAGTAATATAGTTATACTTAAGAAGTAATTATAGTCTTTTAGAGTAGCTTTTTCTTTAATAATATATTAAGGCTTAGTACTTTTATTATCTTAAGGAGTAATTTTCTAGATAGTAACTTACTAAGTATAATATAAATAGGGTATCTTAGTATTACTAGTACCTAGTTAGTAATAAGATCTCTATACTTAAGTAGTAAACTTATATAGTTAATTTATTTATTTTTATATATTTATAAGGAGATTTCTTAGAAACCTTAGTAATAAGAGTAAGTATAAGACTAGTAAAGATAAATATAGTAGTAAATAGTTAGTAATACTAAAGTAATAAAGAAATTTAAGGGAAAAAAGAATTATTTAAAGACTACTAAATAATAGTAGTATAAAAGCTACTATTAAGCTAGTAAGGGTAACTTATAAATTTAAGATAAGGATATTAAAGAAAGAAATAATAAGGAAAGAGGGAAAACTAGCCTCTTTTATAGGGAATAGCTAACCCTTAAGTAATTTATAAGCTATATATAATAAATTAATAAATTAGAAAAATTAGAAAAATTATATTTATAGCTACTACTATTAGAAATATAGGCTAGCTATATACACGTAGTAAAGTTAGGATAAATTTACTATAATTTATAAATAAAGCTATTTAAATTATTAAGACTAGGGACCCTATTTATTTAACCTAATTATAAAAATTAATATAAGTTATCTAATAGAGGGGATTTAGCTATATAAAAGCTAGGTATAGTTAAGTCTTAGTGTTAAAGCTATAAAGTAATAGTAATTAATAGTAAGCTAGCTATATAAGAAAATAATTAGGACTTAATATTATTAAGATTTTATTTTTTTACTAATGCGTTAGGGCGTAAGGGATTATAATAATCCTATATTACACTATAAGGTTAAAGAATAGTCTTAGAAGCTTTTAAGTAGTGTGCTTACCCTTAGGTAGTAGTTTATTATATAATTAAGGATAATTATATATAAGGGGGTATTATATTAGGAGCGTAAAGGTATAAGGGATATTATAAGAGGGCTACCTCTCTAAGTAAGGTAAATCCCTAGATAACTTATGCGCTAGGACCTAGTAGCTAGATAGTTATATAGGCGTAAGGAAAAGGTATATAATAAGGACCTCTCCTATTTAGGGAGAGGTTAGAGTTTAAAACCTTTACGCACCTACCCCTAGCTATTACCTTTATAGTAGTAACCTTATTCTCCTATTATCACTCTATTTATCTTTTCCCACGCCTTTAGTTATGACATTTATCCTAGTAAATCTTATTAGTATTATTTACCTTAGCTAGGCTAAGGATTTGTAAAGGGCTTATGCTTTGCCTAAGCATTAGTCATAGTGTAAAAGGATAGGTAGCTAATAGGAACTAGCAAGGGTTTAGGAAGGAGGCTAATATAAGATAGCTAGGGGATATAAGGGGTATAAAGGGGGATAGACTAGCTCTCTTCCTTTCTTCCCTCCTTAAGTTTCTTAATATTATATTAATACCTAATAGTAGTTACCTAGGGGCTAGTTTATAATATTTAAGAAACTTCCTTTAGCCTTAATAAAGGGCTACTAAAAATAATAGCATTACTATAAATAAATTAATTAATTAATATAATAGAAGAAGATAATATAATAAATATACTATAACTATAGGTTAAAGGAAACCTAGGGATAAGAACCCTATTAATAAATACTATATTACTACTATTAGCTTATAATATATAGATTAATACACTTTAACTTATAATTAAGTAGTAAGTAAAAGTGATTAAGACTCTATAATACTAAGTTTATATAAACTTACTACTACTATTCTAGTTAGCCCCCTAATAAATACCCCTATTTAACCCCTAGTATTAGACCTATACTCTCTTATATAATATACTACCCTTACTATATTACTTACTATATAATAACTATATTAAAAACTAATCCCTATAGGTAACCTATATCCTAATAAACTAACTAAGATAGTAATATACTAATAACTAAAGTCTAGGCTATATTAACTTACTCTAGTAAATAAGCTAATATAAAGAGAAAAGGAAAGCCTTAAAAGACTAATAGTAAGAGTCTAAGGGCTTAATAGGTTATAATAAATAAAATAATAAGACACTATAAGGAGAAATACTACTTATATTATAGCTTAATAAAACACTAGATCTAAGAGTATACCCTTCTTCTTACTTACTAACCTTATCTAAAGGTTACTATTAATATATATAAGGTAAATAAGGAGAGTACTAATAAGAAGGTTAATACTTAACCCTAGGAAAATAAGTAGCCCCTAAGTAAAGTCTTATATAAGGGTATAAAGGCTAGTTATTACCTATAGATAAGGATAAGTATAGCTAGTGTATAAATATAGAGAAAAATATAGAATATTATATAAATTAACTATTATTCTTAGTTTCTATACTCTTTAATATATATTTATACCTTAATATCTAAATTAATAGTAAGTATAATTACTATAGTGCTATTAGTAAATTAGTAGTATAATAACTAGGCCTAAAGCTTATATAATTACTAAAGTAAAGATAAGTCTATATAGTAGTAAAAATAAGAAAAAGAGGGTTAGTACTTAGGAAAATATATCTTTAATTATATATATAGTATATATAAGAATTAATATTAATAGGTAGGAATTATCTATATATCTATATATTATAGTAAGTCTTACTTAAGATATAATCTTTAGAATACTATAGTTAAAATAGTAAGATATTATTATTTATATAGCTAAGTAATAGTTAGTAATTAGGGTAGCTAAGGGTCTATATATTTCTAAGGCTATTAAATATAGTATAAGTAAACTAGTTTAGGGAATTATTAAGTCCTTATATATAGTAAAAGCCTAATAAGCCTAATATAAGAAGGATATAACTATAAGGTTTATTACTATAAGTCTAAAGGAAATTACTATAATACTATAAGTTACTACCCTAAAGCTAAAACCTACTTACCCTAATACTTTAATATTACTAGATAAACTAGTAGACTTTAAGGACTTATTTAATAAAGTAAAAGTAAATAGCTTACCTCCTTATAGGGGGTCTCTTAATTACTATATATATATATATAAGAACCTAGATAGGTTTAAACTAGCACTTCTATAGGGTTTATTATATAATATACTAAGGGACTAACTCTTAGAGATTAGATACTAGATTATAGACTTAATAAATAAGGGATAAATTTAAGTAAGCTTCTTATTAGTAATAGCCCCTATTCTTCTAGTTAAGAAGGCTAGAGATAGTTAGTATTCTTATATAAACTATTATATACTTAATAAGATAATAGCCTAGGATTATTACCCTTTCCTATTAATTAAGGAAATACTATACTTACTCTTCTAAGTATAATAGTTTATAAAGGTTAATATCTATATAGTATTCTATAAACTATAGATAGCTAAAGGTAAGAAGCACTTAATAGTGTTTTAAACTAGGTTTAGGCTATTTAAATAGCTAGTTTACTTATTTAGCCTAGTAAGGGCACTAGCTACCTTTTAATATTATATTAATAAGTCCTTAGGGGATATATTAGGGATTTTATTATAGTATATTTAGATAATATCTTAGTCTATTTAGGGGGATTAAAGAAAGACTATATAGCTAAGGTTTAGCTAATATTAGGCTAATTAAAGGTAGTAAGCCTTTACCTAGATCTTAATAAGTCTATATTTACTATAAAGGAGGTTTAGTACCTAGGCTATATTATTATAGTAAGTTTCTCTATTTACCCTAATCCTATAAAGATTATAGCTATTAGGGAATAAGTAGCCCTTATAAGGTTATAGGGGGTTTATAGTTTCCTTAGGTTTATAAATTTTTACTATAATTTTATCTAGGATTTTTTAAAGCTAGCTACTTTACTTATATACCTTACTAAGAAAAATATCCTATTTTAATAAGGAGCTAAGGAAAATACTACCTTTAAAAGGCTTAAAGAGGCTTTTATTAAATACCTAGTCTTAGTATAGTAAGACTTAGACTAGCTAATAGTAGTTAAAGCAAATTATTTAGGGATAGCTCTAAGAGGGTTAGGATTATATCCTATACCTTATTATATACTATTTTATAAGCCTTATAGCCTTATAGAGAAATTATACTATTTATAATAAGGAGCTTCTAGCTATTATCTCTTATCTTAAGGTATAGTTAGTAAAACTATAGGGAGTGTCTTACTTATTTATAATCTATATAGATTATAAGAATTTAGAATACTTTATAATACCTTAGCTAATATTAGAACAGTAAGCCTAGTAAGTAAATATACTTACTTTATTTAACTTTACCTCTAATATAGGCCTAGTATATAGGCTTACTATCTAGATACTCTTTTATAAAGGGACTAGGATAGGTTAAGACCTAGTATAAGAATAGGATAAATACTATAGCCTATTACTATTTTAAGACTCTTATAGTTACTATTAGAGTTAGGGGTAGGTTATAGCTAGAATTTACTATTATTATATATAGTACTATTACTAACTAAGGAAGCTCTCTTTATTATAAGGCACTTATAGACTTTATAGGACTAAGTAGTTTAATTAAACCTAATATACTATATCTAGCTTTAGGTAATTTAAGAAGAGATAAGGAAGTTTTTACTAAAAGTAATAATAAGGGAATAGGTTATAGATTACTTACTAAGTGCCTATAGGGCACTCTAGTTTTAGGGCTAGACCTAGGTCCTAGCCTAGGAACCTCTTATAATAATACTTATCTAATAATATTATAATTTACTAGTAGTAAGGTACCTAGGATATAATATAATATTTTAGATCTTATAGTGGTATTTCTATTAGGATAGGATATTATAGGATATTACTAGGTTTATCTATAATTATTATTACTTTAGTAGTTATAAAAGTTATTAATAATATTAAGGCTTATTAAAACTATTACTAATCCCTAACTAGTTTTAGTTATAAATCTCTATTAACTTTATAATAAACTTACTAATATTATCCCTAAAATAGCCCTAGTTTTTTATAGTTATTACTAATAGGCTCTTTAAGTTTATTTAATTAGAGGTAATAACCTTTATTATAGCTAAGGAGTATATAAAATAGTTTAAAATAGTATAGTAAAGATTTTAAGGTTTTCCTTAGTTAATTATTATAGACTAAGGGTTAGACTAGTTAGGAAACTTCTAGATAATATTATACTCTAAAGTTAGGATTAACTAACTCCTTTTTATATTATATTACCTATAGATAAATAGTAGTATAAAATAGATAAACTAGGAGGTATTAGTAATACTATATATATTTCTTTCTTTCTTATAGTATAATTAGCTTAAATACTTAGTTACTTATTAGCTTATAATTAATAATAGAATATCCTTAGTTATAGGGGTAAGTCCTAATAAATTACTATATAGCTATAACTTAAAACCTATTTAGTTATAGCTAGACTTAGTACTATTTACTATAATCTCTAAGAGAAAAGTAGTTTAGTTTCTAAAATACCTCTAGGAGAGGACTTATTTAGCTTAGGCTATAATAGTATATATATAATAATATTAATAGGATATAATATTAGTATTATATTACCTAGTAAAATATTTCTAGGTTAGGGATAAAGTATAGCTTTTACTTAGGAATATTAAAACTAATTACCCTTTATAAAAGCTTAATTAAGTTACTATAAAATACACTATTATAAAAGTCCTAATATTACTTATAGTTTAATTAGATATACTAAGAGATATTTACCTAGTCTTTTATATAAATCTTATAAAGTAAGTAGTAATAACCCCCTTTTAAGTTAAAAGCTCTAAGACTCTAGACTAAATCTAAAATAGATATTATAAGAGAATAATAATAAACTTATTAAGAAGTATAATATAAAATAAATCCTTATAGCCTAAAATATACTAAGTAAAGGTAATAAATATAATATACTAGTTAAATAAGTAAGTTACTTATAACTAATATAGGAACTACTAGAGAATATAGTAAATATATAAGCACTAGATAACTTTAAATAGAAATAAGGGGATATATAATATAATAATAAACTAAGTTAATTAAGTAAAAGTCTTTTACTAAGAGAGATATATAACTTAGAGTAAAAAATAGGAGTATATAAGTAAGGGCTTAGTTTCTATATAACTACTAGAGGTAATAGAAAGATATTTAGACTTAGTATAAGGGTAACTAGTCTTATTAGGAAAGGTAAGCTATATTTAATATAAATTAGTAAGAGGGATACTAAAAGAGTAATAGGATTAATACTAATAGTAATAAGAAAGTAATTTATTATATAGCTTAATATATTAAGAATTAGTCTTAGGACTAATATAGTAATAACTAGAGAAAAGTATACTAATTATAATAGTAAAATACTTATAGAAATCCTATTATATAGTAACTATACTATTTATAAGTTACTAGTTTTACTAAAAGAAAGCACTAGTAACTTAGTATAGTAAGTTATTTATTCTATAACTAGCTAAGGGACTACTACTAATAAAGGGAATAATATTAAGTCTAGTTATATTTAAGGTAAGAGTATTAGTTAAGGGGAATAGCCTAAGGGCTAAATAGATAAGTACTAAATTAAACTAGGCTTAATTAAGGAAAGTATTTTAGTAAGTAATAAGGGACTAGTATTTCTAGGATAAAATAGGTAATTTTTACTTTATAGTTACTAACTTAGTAATACTAGGTTTTATAATATACTAGCTTATAGTAATTTTAGCTTTAAGATCTTTTAGGGTATAATAAAGGTAAGGGTTAGTAAATAAGTACTTAGTTAGTTAGATATAAGTAATATAATTATATTAATAAGGAGAGTAAGACTTATTACTCTTAGGTAAGTAATAGTCTATAATACCTATAGTTAAGGCCTATTTTATATAGAGACTATAAGGATAAAAAACTAAGGTAAGTATAGTATACTACTTATTATTTAAGTTACCTTTTATAAGATATTTACCTATAAAATAGGTAAGAGATATAGTAAGTATAGTAAGGCTATAGGGAGGAGAATTATAAGGGTATAGTATATTAATAAGTGTTTATATAGGATATAATTAAGGTTTAATAAGGGAGTAAAAAGGATTTAAAATAGACGTATAATATATAGAAAGTAAAGTTAGGAAAAAGGAAGTTAGGGGGAAAGGGAAGGTAAGTAATATATTTTTATATATAATATAAAAGTAAAGGTAAGGTAATAAACTAGTAAGGGTAGGGTTAGGGGTTATTATAATAATATAAGGGGCTAGTAAGGCTATGTATAAGCTATATTACATATGCTATATAATAATAATAATAAGATATAATAGGTAGAGATAACTCTACACCTACTACTAAGACATGTATAACGCGTGCGTATACTATATTTAAGGTATTATAGACTAGCCCCTAGGCAACTGCTATTAGGCGTTAATATAATATTAAGAAACTTAAGGAGGGAAGAAAGGAAGAGAGCTAGTCTATCCCCCTTTATGCCCCTTATATCCCCTAGCTATCTTATATTAGCCTCCTTCCTAAACCCTTACTAGTTCCTATTAGCTACTTATCCTTCTACGCTATAACTAATGCTTAGGCAAAGCCTAAGCCCTTTATATACCTCCCTACTTACCTAGCCTAGTAATATCTCCTAAGAGTATAAATTATCCCCTATTTCCCTTAAAACCTTCCTACCCCTAATCCTATCTATATTAGCACCCTTTTGCTAATATTAATATTCTTTATATAAGTTATCCCCTCTCTACTCCCCTTAACTTAAATATAGTACGCCCCTATGTTATACATGTCCTAGTGTTAGGTTATAGAGTTATCTTTACCTATTACGTTTTATTATTATTATTATATAGCGTGTGTAACATAGCTTATACGTAGCCTTACTAGCCCCTTATGTTATTATAGTAACCCCCTAACCCTACCCTTACTAGTTTATTACCTTACCTTTACTTTTATATTATATATAAAAACATTTTACTTACCTTCCTTTTTCTCCCCTAACTTCCCTTTTTCTAACTTTACTTTTTATATATTATAATTTTATCTTAGATCCTTCTTACTCCCTTATTAAACCTTAATTATATCCTATATAAACGCTTATTAATATACTATACCCTTATAATCCTTCTCCTTATAGCCTTACTATACTTACTATACCTCTTACCTATTTTATAGGTAAATATCTTATAGAAGGTAACTTAAATAATAAGTAATATACTATACTTACCTTAGTTTTTTATCCCTATAGTCCTTATATAAAATAAGCCCTAATTATAGGTATTATAGACTATTACTTACCTAAGAGTAGTAAGTCTTACCTTTCTTATACCCTAAAAGATCTTAAAGCTAAAATTACTATAGGCTAGTATATTATAAAACCTAGTATTACTAAGTTAGTAACTATAAAGTAAAAATTACCTATTTTATCCTAGAAATACTAGTCCCTTATTACTTACTAAAATACTCTTCTTAATTAAGCCTAGTTTAATTTAGTACTTATCTATTTAGCCCTTAGGCTATTCCCCTTAACTAATACTCTTACCTTAAATATAACTAGACTTAATATTATTCCCTTTATTAGTAGTAGTCCCTTAGCTAGTTATAGAATAAATAACTTACTATACTAAGTTATTAGTGCTTTATTTTAGTAAAACTAGTAGCTTATAAATAGTATAGTTACTATATAATAGGATTTCTATAAGTATTTTACTACTATAATTAGTATACTTTTCCCTAATTATTACTATATTAATCCTAAGACTAATCCTTAATATATTAAGCTATATAATAAATTACTTTCTTATTACTATTAGTATTAATCCTAGTGCTTTTCTAGTATCTCTCTTACTAATCTATATTAAATATAGCTTACTTTTCCTAATAAGACTAGTTACCCCTATACTAAGTCTAAATATCTTCCTATTATCTCTAGTAGTTATATAAGAACTAAGCCTTTACCTATATACTTTTATCTTTTACCCTCTAGGTAATATATCTCTCTTATTATTTAGTATTAGGGATAGAGCTATAATAACTACTATATAAATATCTATTACCTTTAAGCTAAATATAGTTTATTCTCTTTTTAATATATTACCCCTATTAATAGGAGTAAAATAGAGTTTAATAGTATCTCTAGTAAGATTAATAAGGATTTAGTAACTAAAATAGCTATAGTAAGAGTATATCTTAGTTATACTAAATAATTTATTATAGATAGTAATATAAGTATACCTCTAGTCTTATATATAGTCTCTCTTAGTAAAAGACTTTTACTTAATTAACTTAGTCTATTATTATATTATATATCCCCTTATTTCTATTTAAAGTTATCTAGTGCCTATATATTTACTATATTCTCTAGTAATTCCTATATTAGTTATAAGTAACTTACCTATTTTACTAGTATATTATATTTATTACCTTTACCTAGTGTATTCTAGGCTATAAGGATTTATTCTATATAGTATTTCTTAATAAGTTTATTATTATTCTCTAATAATATCTATTTTAGATTTAGTCTAAAGTCTTAGAGTTTTTAACTTAAAAGGGGTTTATTATTACTTACTCTATAAGATCTATATAGAAAACTAGGTAAATACCTCTTAGTATATCTAATTAGACTATAAGTAATATTAGGACTTTTATAATAGTATATTTTACTATAACCTAATTAAGCTTTTATAAAGGGTAATTAGTTTTAATATTCCTAAGTAAAAGCTATACTTTATCCCTAACCTAGAAATATTTTACTAGGTAATATAATACTAATATTATATCCTATTAATATTATTATATATATACTATTATAGCCTAAGCTAAATAAGTCCTCTCCTAGAGGTATTTTAGAAACTAAACTACTTTTCTCTTAGAGGTTATAGTAAATAGTACTAAGTCTAGCTATAACTAAATAGGTTTTAAATTATAGCTATATAGTAATCTATTAGGACTTACCCCTATAACTAAGGATATTCTATTATTAATTATAAGCTAATAAGTAACTAAGTATTTAGGCTAATTATACTATAAGAAAGAGATAGATATATATAGTATTACTTATATCTCCTAGTTTACTTATTTTATACTATTATTTATCTATAGGTAATATAATATAAAAAGGAGTTAGTTAATTCTAACTCTTAAGTATAATATTATTTAGAAGTTTCCTAACTAATCTAACCCTTAGTCTATAATAATTAACTAAGGAAAACCTTAAAATCTTTACTATACTATCTTAAACTATTTTATATACTCCTTAGCTATAATAGAGGTTATTACCTCTAATTAAATAAATTTAAAGAGCCTATTAGTAATAACTATAAGGAACTAGGGCTATTTTAGGGATAATATTAGTAAGTTTATTATAAAGTTAATAGAGATTTATAACTAAAACTAGTTAGGGATTAGTAATAGTTTTAATAAGCCCTAATATTATTAATAACTTTTATAACTACTAAAGTAGTAATAGTTATAAATAAACCTAGTAATATCCTATAATATCCTATTCTAATAAAACTACTACTATAAGATTTAAAATATTATATTATATCCTAGGTACCTTACTACTAGTAAATTATAATATTATTAGATAAGTATTATTATAAGAGGTTCCTAGGCTAGGACCTAGGTCTAGCCTTAGAACTAAAGCGCCCTATAGGCACTTAGTAAGTAATCTATAATCTATTCCTTTATTATTACTTCTAGTAAAAACTTCCTTACTCTTTCTTAAATTACCTAAAGCTAGATATAGTATATTAAGTCTAATTAAACTACCTAGTCTTATAAAGTCTATAGGTATCTTATAGTAAAGAGAGCTTCCTTAGTTAGTAATAGTACTATATATAATAATAGTAAATTCTAGCTATAACCTACCCCTAACTCTAATAGTAATTATAAGAGTCCTAAAATAGTAATAGGCTATAGTATTTATCCTATTCTTATACTAAGTCCTAATATATCCTAGTCCCTTTATAAAAAAGTATCTAAGTAGTAAGCCTATATACTAAGCCTATATTAGAGGTAAAGTTAAATAAAGTAAGTATATTTACTTACTAGGCTTACTATTCTAATATTAGCTAAGGTATTATAAAGTATTCTAAATTCTTATAATCTATATAGATTATAAATAAGTAAGACACTCCCTATAGTTTTACTAACTATACCTTAAGATAAGAGATAATAGCTAGAAGCTCCTTATTATAAATAGTATAATTTCTCTATAAGGCTATAAGGCTTATAAAATAGTATATAATAGGGTATAGGATATAATCCTAACTCTCCTATAAGAGATACTCTCCTAGGGCTATCCCTAAATAATTTACTTTAACTACTATTAGCTAGTCTAAGTCTTACTATACTAGAACTAGGTATTTAATAAAAGCCTCTTTAAGCCTTTTAAAGGTAGTATTTTTCTTAGCTCCCTATTAAAATAGGATATCCTTCTTAGTAAGGCATATAAGTAAAGTAGCTAGCTTAAAAAATCCTAGATAAAATCCTAGTAAAAATTTATAAACCTAAGGAAACTATAAACCCCCTATAACTTTATAAGGGCTACCTATTCCCTAATAGCTACTACCTTTATAGGATTAGGGTAAATAAAGTAACTTACTATAATAATATAGCCTAGGTACTAGACCTCCTTTATAGTAAATATAGACTTATTAAGATTTAGGTAAAGGCTTACTACCTTTAATTAGCCTAATATTAGCTAAACCTTAGCTATATAGTCTTTCTTTAATCCCCCTAAATAGACTAAGATATTATCTAAATATACTATAATAAAATCCCCTAATATATCCCCTAAGAACTTATTAATATAATATTAAAAGGTAGCTAGTGCTCTTACTAGGCTAAATAAGTAGACTAGCTATTTAAATAGCCTAAACCTAGTTTAAAACGCTATTAAGTACTTCTTACCTTTAGCTATCTATAGTTTATAGAATACTATATAGATATTAACCTTTATAAACTATTATACTTAGGAGAGTAAGTATAGTATTTTCTTAATTAATAGGAGAGGGTAATAATCCTAGGCTATTATCTTATTAAGTATATAATAGTTTATATAAGAATACTAACTATCTCTAGCCTTCTTAACTAGAAGAATAGGGGCTATTACTAATAAGAAGCTTACTTAAATCTATCCCTTATTTATTAAGTCTATAATCTAGTATCTAATCTCTAAGAGTTAGTCCCTTAGTATATTATATAATAGACCCTATAGAAGTGCTAGTTTAGACTTATCTAGGTTCTTATATATATATATATAGTAATTAAGAGACCCCCTATAAGGAGGTAAGCTATTTGCTTTTACTTTATTAAATAGGTTCTTAAAGTTTACTAGTTTATCTAGTAGTATTAAAGTATTAAGGTAAGTTAGTTTTAACTTTAGGGTAGTAACTTATAGCACTATAGTAATTTCCTTTAGACTTATAGTAATAAACCTTATAGTTATATCCTTCTTATATTAGGCTTATTAGGCTTTTACTATATATAAGGACCTAATAATTCCCTAAACTAGTTTACTTATACTATATTTTATAGCCTTAGAAATACATAGACCCTTAGCTACCCTAATTACTAACTATTACTTAGCTATATCAATAATAATATCTTACTATTCTAACTATAGTATTCTAAAGATTATATCTTAAGTAAGACCTAATATAATATATAGATATATAGATAATTCCTACCTATTAATATTAATCCTTATATATACTATATATATAATTAAAGATATATTTTCTTAGGTATAAACCCCTTTTCTTCTTATTTTTACTACTATATAGACTTATCTTTACTTTAGTAATTATATAAGCTCTAGGCCTAGTTATTATACTACTAATTTACTAATAGTGCTATAGTAATTATACTTACTATTAATTTAGATATTAAGGTATAAATATATATTAAAGAGTATAGGAACTAAGAATAGTAGTTAATCTATATAGTATTCTATATTTTCCTCTATATCTATATACTAGCTATACTTATCCTTATCTATAGGTAATAACTAGCCTTTATACCCTTATATAAGACTTTACTTAAGGGCTACTTATTTTCCTAAGGTTAAGTATTAACCTCCTTATTAGCACTCTTCTTATTTACCTTATATATATTAATAGTAATCTTTAAATAAGGTTAGTAAGTAAGAAGGAGGGTAAACTTTTAGATCTAGTATTTTATTAAGCTATAATATAAGTAATATTCCTTCTTATAGTATCTTATTATTTTATTTATTATAACTTATTAGGCCCTTAGCCTCTTACTATTAGTCTTTTAGGGCTTCCCTTTTCTCTCTATATTAGCTTATTTACTAGAGTAAGTTAATATAGCCTAGACTTTAGTTATTAGTGTATTACTATTTTAGTTAGTTTATTAGAGTATAGGTTATACTAGCTAGGGTTTATATTAGGTTTAATACTTATTCTCTAAGGCTAGGGTCTTAATATTAACTATAATACTATAGTATTATAAGACTATAAGAGAGTAATCTATATAACTAATTTCTTTACTAATACTAATCTCTCTTAGCTACTTATTAAGAGTATATTATAACTTTACTAGCTTAATATTACTTACTTACTACCCTCCCTTACTATAAAGAGTTTCTATTTAAAGTAAATAAAGAATATAATAAATAACTCTCTAAACCCTTACTTAATTTAGTTAAGTTCTATAAGGGCTATCTTCTATCTATAAGGGTTAGAGAATATACTCTAAGTAGCTAAGGAAGCTAATAAAGGAGTAATTATATAAGTAACTTACCTTAAAGTATATAGCTATATAGGACTAAACCTTTAGTACTAAGTTTTAGTAAATAAATATCTATTAGTTTTTATTACCTCTAATAAAGTCCTTATTTATTTCTAACTTATATTATATAAGAAACCTTTATATAGTAAATATAGTCTTATTACTATTATATAGGTTACCTATAGGGATTAGTTTTTAATATAGTTATTATATAGTAAGTAATATAGTAAGGGTAATATATTATATAGGAGGGTATAGGTCTAATACTAGGGGTTAAATAGGGGTATTTATTAGGGGGCTAACTAGAATAGTAGTAGTAAGTTTATATAAACTTAGTATTATAGAGTCTTAATCTCTCTTACCTATTACTTAATTATAAGTTAAAGTATATTAATTTATATATTATAAGCTAATAGTAGTAATATAGTATTTATTAATAGGGTTCTTATCCCTAGGTTTCCTTTAACCTATAGTTATAGTATATCTATTATATTATCTTTTTCTATTATATTAATTTGTTTATTTATTTATAGTAGTACTATTATTTTTAGTAGCCCTTTATTAAGGCTAAAGGAAGTTTCTTAAATATTATAGACTAGCCCCTAAGTAACTACTATTAGGCATTAATATAATATTAAGAAACTTAAGGAGGGAAAAAGGAAAAGAGCTAGTCTATCCCCCTTTATACCCCTTATATCCCCTAGCTATCTTATATTAGCCTCCTTCCTAAATCCTTGCTAGTTCCTATTAGCCACCTATCCTTCTGCGCTATAACTAATGCTTAGGCAAAGCCTAAGCCCTTTACATAAGGCAATAATAACAAAACGCAATAGGTAAAGATAACTCTACACCCACTACTAGGACATGTATAACGCATATATATACCATATTTAAGGCAATAATAATAAAACGTAATAGGTAAAGACAACCCTATAACCTAACACTAGGATATATATAACACAGGGGCATACTATATTTAAGTTAAGGGGAGTAGAAACAGGATTACTTATATAAGGGATATTAATATTAGTAAAAGGGTAATAATATAGATAGGATTAGGGGTGGGAAGGTTTTAAGGGGAATAGGGGATAATTTATACTCTTAGGAGATATTACTAGGATAGGTAAGTAAGGAGGTATATAAAGGGCTTAGGCTTTGCCTAAGCATTAGTTATAGTATAGAAGGATAGGTAGCTAATAGGAACTAGCAAGGGTTTAAGAAGGAGGCTAATATAAGATAGCTAGGGGATATAAGGGGCATAAAGGGGGATAGACTAGCTCTCTTCCTTTCTTCCCTCCTCAAGTTTCTTAATATTATATTAACGCCTAACAGCAGTTGCCTAGGGGCCAGTCCATAACAGGATTAAGGTCATTCTTTATATATTCTTACCTTAGGGATACCTTATAGTTACTTTAATTATATTTACCTTATTAGTTTTTCTTATCTTAGTTACTAGGTTCTTAATAGATATATATTTTAAGGAAACCCCTTAATAATTATACTAAGTATATAATAGTATAAGGTTATATCTAGTCTAAATATAGTAATAATCTAATTAGTATTTTCTTTATATTAAGTAGTGTTTCCTTTAAATATAATAATTCTATCTTTACTAGAGAGTTATCTTACTACTATTACTATACTCTAGTTAGTAGCTTTATTAACTATAGTTACTATATCTTTAGTACCTTAGGACTAGTATAGTTCTTATATAGTACTTTCTTTAATAAGAACTTCTCTATACTATTAGTTAGGGATTTATAAGGGAGGAGGTATAAGGTTAAGCTACCTCTATATTACCCTAGTAGTAATACTTACCTAAGTTAAGGCACTATTATTCTTAGTTTTCTTCTTAATAGCTTCTTTAATAACTTATTTAAGTGCCTTTTTAGTAGTATATATATTACTATTATTTACTCCTAGCTTATCCTTAGCCTAAGTGTGCCTTACTACTAGGTTAGCTATAGTCTTTATAATTTACTATACTTAATTAATTTTATTACTAGGGATAAGGCTAGTAATTTCTTTATAGTATTTCTTCTTTTCTAGGTATTTAAATTATATTTAATCTATTAATAGGTTATTCTTACCTCTTTAGATATTAAACTATCTAAAGCTAGTATTTAGGTAGTAGTAACTTTATACTAGCCCCCTTTTTCTTTATTAATTACTATTAGTATCCTAGCCTCTAGCTTACCTCTATCTTTATTATAGCATAATATTATAGAGGGGGTAATTAAGGGTAAGGATTTTAAATATTAGTTTGGTTTGTATTTTAAAGGCGATTCTAGACCTACAGAGCGGTGCAGAAAGATTCGCGAAAGGTTTGCTTAATATTATTAGGATAGGTTCTTTAGTGCCTTAGGATTAGTATAATTCTTATATAGTATTTCCTTTAATAAGGACTTCTCTATATTATTAGTTAGGAATCTATAGGGAAGGAGGTATAGAATTAAGTTATCTCTATATTACTCTAGTAGTAATGCTTACCTAGGTTAAGGCGCTATTATTCTTAGTTTCCTTCTTAATAGCTTCTTTAATAACTTATTTAAGTGCCTCTTTTATAGTGTATATATTACTATTATTTGCTTTTAGCTTATTCTTAGCCTAAGTATACCTTACTACTAGGTTAGCTATAGCCTTTATAATTTACTATACTTGATTAATTTTATTACTAGGGATAAGGCTAGTAATTTCTTTATAGTATTTCTTCTCTTCTAGGTATTTAAATTATATCTAATCTATTAATAGGTTATTCTTACCTCTCTAGATATTAAACTAGCTAAGGCTAGCGTTTAGGTAGTAGTAACTCTACGCTAGCCCCCTTTTTCCTTTATTAATTACTATTAGTGTCCTAGCCTCTAGCCTACCTCTATCCCTATTATAATTTAATATTATAGAGGGGGTAATTAAGGGTAAGGATTTTAAATATTAACTTAGTTTATATTTTAGAGGCGGTTCCAAACCTGTAGAGCGGTGCGGAAAGTTTTGCGAAAAGTTTTTTTAGAAATTATATAACTAATTAAATAAAATAGCTAATAATATAAGGTTTTAATTAATAATCTTAAGCTAATTCTTAGAATAATACTAACTAATAAAAGGCTTACTTTATTTTTCAACTAACACTATATTTATAGTGTTTGTAGTTAGTGTAGTAATTACACTAACTACACTACAAAATAATTTATAGTAACTACACTACACTACACTAACTACAAATTTTTTTACACTACATTATAACTACAAATTTTTCCTAAAAACTACACTAACTACACTGCAAACAATACTCTATCCACCGATATGGTTAGGGGTCTATGAGAGGAAGACGAGAATTTCATCTTACTAGTTAGCTAGACCTCTTAACCAAATCAAGCCGCATTGCCCGTATAACGTCCCTAAAATCAATTCTATTAATAAATTAGCTATTGTAAAAGCTATCTAAATTGGAATTCAATAGTGATATCTGCTATAACCTTCTGTTACGTTGCGTTAACCTAGTTAACGTGGCAGCTCTATTAGTCCCTAACCGTAGAGTCTGCACCCGTACAGCTATTGCCACCTAGCAACTAGCTCCCTACATTCCAATAGACTAGTTATAGAAGTGTTAGCGAAATGTCTAGTTCCTTAACTAAGATTAAATAGTAGCTTATTAGAAATCTCTTTAAACTTTATTATAATAAAGTTTTTAGAAGAAAGAAGGGAATATAAGGCTAAACTTAAATTCTTACGTATAATTTATTACTTAGTGTTTGCCTACCGAAGAAGAGAAAAAAGAAGAGGTCTCCTTAAGTCCCCTAAAAGTAAAAACTACTTCTATCTCCTACCCTTTCTCCTTCCCTTAAAACCTTTACCTTCCTAATTCTAAGCAATCTTCTATTATAAGTATAGTATACCTATAAATATTCACACTATATTATCTAATCTATAGCATAGATAAGGAAATATATAGGCCTAAAAGTAGGGTTATTAGTCTATATGCTATACCTTTAGATATAGTAAAATAATTATTCTAGTAAACTAAGGTTTTTAATCTTAAGAGGCAAATTAGTTAAGCTATTATAGTAAGACATTCTACCCCTAGTCTAGCTACTATCTAATATAATAAATAGGGCATTTACTACCTTAATACTTAAAGAATATTAATACTTTAGCATATACTACTAGCATAGTTAAGCATTCCTAGCTAGCCTTATAGTTAATCCTATAAGTAGTTTCTCTAGCTTATAGTGCTTCTCTAGGGTTTCTTAAAGTAATAAGTTTAATTCTAATATTACGCTATATTCCTTATAATATATTTATTAAGTCTATAAGCAAAGAAGCATTCTAATTTTACTAAGTGTAAAATAGTTAGTCCTATGCTAGGTTTTCTAGGTTTAGGTTAGACTTTAGAATTATAAATTTCTCTAAGATTAGGTCTATTATCTAGTTATATCCGCCTCCTAATTATATCTAATCTTATACTCCTATTAATATCCCCTTCTTACTAAGTATATAAATATTATTTCCTATAATCTAATTTCCTAACTTAAGTAAATTCTCTATAGTTCCTTAAGGTTATAAGCTAAGGGCTTTTATCTAATAATATCTAATCTCTATTAGCCTCTATGCCTATTTATAGAGTTAAGATAATAACCTTC
This sequence comes from Epichloe scottii, assembly GCA_021950295.1. Lineage (NCBI taxonomy): Eukaryota > Fungi > Ascomycota > Sordariomycetes > Hypocreales > Clavicipitaceae > Epichloe > Epichloe scottii. Next base: position 1,991,726 of record CP083247.1, on the reverse strand, counting down.
TATAAATAGGTTAACTAGAACATAGCTATCCCTATGCTATACTAATTTAGTATATTATACTTTTATAATTCCTATAATCTTTTATTTATTTAGTCTAGTTAACCTCTATACTAGGGTTTCCCTTACCCCTATCTATATGTCTTTTAAGTTAATTTATTAGGATATTTCACTTCTATTATCTTTCCTATTAGGTATTACTATTTACTATCTAGCTCTTAGTATCCTTTAAATTTTTTATTTATAAGCATTTTATAGCCCCATAGTTCTATGTTTATTATACTAAGTCCTATAGTCCTTAGTATCCTTACCTTATCTAATAAAGGTAATCCTAACCTTAGCTAGAGGATCTTCCTAATCTAAGGTAATAACCATAGCTATTATTTCTTATATCTATTTATTTTATATTTCTAGCTATAGTTATACTCTATTACTTCTTAGAGATATATTATATTCTTATTCTAATCATTATTATTATTTATTTAGTTATTTACTAAGTGAATATTATTTGCTAGCTTAATAATCTCTTAGAGGTAGTAAATAGTTACTTATTTAGTTATTAATAATCTTAGATTTAAGGGCGTTTAATATATGTATAAAGTCCTAGTCTTATTACTATAAAGTATGACTGAAAGTTTAGGTGGTTAAAGATGCTTATATTCTCCTATGTTCTAGCTGCTAAGTCTCTATAATAACAATACTCCTGATTACCTAAGACATTCTCCACCTTAACAGTACTAACAAACACTTCTGCTAGCCGGCCACTGAACGAAAGCCACATCACGCATAGCTCTTGCCATACCCTGTCAAGCCACTGTAACAATTCGTATTGGGCGTTGGTTGGACAGTGTTTCCAGCGGCTAATAAAATGAATTTTGACACAAGTGGTGGTTGACTGGGGTTCAAGAAACATGTTAGGTGTGCACACCCACATCAGCACGCCTGCACCCAGCCAGAAAAGGTCAAACTCCGCACAATTAGCAAAGGCCTGGAATTTCTATCATCAACCAACTGCTGAGCGTTGAGCAAAGGCTCTGTTCATCACACTACATGGTGCAGTGTATCCAGTGACCTTGTGGGAGATGGAAGGTCGCTAATGGGCCGTCGAAAAGCATATAAAAGTCTGGTCGTAGACCGGATAAGATGGGACGAATCTCTACCTAATTTGACATTCATCCATTCGACTACCCACCTACTTACAATAAAGAGCTTATCGACAACGTCTTGCTCGGCTTCATACGGAATTCATTTTGTTCCCCGTCTATCTCAGCCATCCTCTACCACACCGGTCTAACCTTGATTAATTCACACTTCGAGGTAAGATTTCAACGCGGCCATCAAATGTAGTCAAAGAATGAGACATTGAATCATTCACGCTTACGCATTATTAGTCAAAATGCCTGCAGGATCCAAAAGCGCCTATACAACTTGTGCAACCATGGGTTGCGATGGGGCCAATATCGGACGTGGGCAGGCATGCCCCAAGGGATGTGGCTGGACACGTCCTGCAACTGACGGACAGTGAATGACTGGGTGTAACTAAGTAAACGACGGGCGAACCATATGTTTATCAAGCAGCCCGGGGTTCTGGTAGTACAATGAGACCGTGGTGAATGCATACAGTTCAACCAGCATGTGATTAGTGTATACAGAAAATTACCACCTAACTTGTGGAGCTGGTGTCCGCCTCAAATCAACCAATCGAAGAAGCAGCGCGTATTCCTTTCGACCGTAGTTTTGAGACGTACTTCTAAATATAGACAATTCTACTAGTACACCGCCATAGTTTGTTTATCCTGACTGCTATTATTTGCACCTCAAATGCACACGTTTACGCGCGTTCCGATTGGGTAGTCTATCTGTCTGTCCACACTCTCTAATTGCAATATGCAGACGATTATTGCTGTAACCCCCTCGAAGGGTTCAGCCCTCTACAGTCACCTCCTATATAAAAACGATCGGCACTCCTGTTACCGCCTCAGTCCCTGGAATCTTTGAATCATTTAATTGATTTCTTTAGGAGCAGGCTGCCTATGGCTACAAACTCGACCTCCTGGACAACAGTTCAGGATTTTCTTCAGAACAGTGATCACCAAGCTATCGCTTGTTTCAACCAAGTCAACTGGGATCAGCTGTGTCGAATAGCCTCGGATGCCAACCGCAGCTTGGAATGTGTAACCCTGGACCAGATAACGAGCGGACTCAACAACGTCGTCCGTCAACTTGAGTTCTCCGATAAAACTCGTTGGGCAGCCCGAATTCCCATCATACGAAGCGATTCTTCATGTTCCTACGGCAAAAATCTACGAAATGAAATTGCAACAATGCAGTTCATTCAAGAGAATTCCAGCTTACGGGTACCCCGAGTCTTTGCCTACGACACAGACATGAATAATGCTGCAGAGGCTGCCTTCATGCTCATCGAAATGCTCCCCGGTATTGTTGCTATGGATGCTCTCGGCGGTCACAGAGTACACGGTGGTGTGATACCCGTAGAGTACCGAAAAACCTTCCATCAATCTGTCGCTGAGTGTCATGTTCGTTCCTGGTAACCCACCTTCTTGACCTGACTGTATAGCAACTTACTGTACTAGGTCCAGATGACGTCATTGCGACTCCCAAAAATAGGAGCCATCACCCGAAGGAGGACGGCGGGTACGAGCCGGGTCCTATTCCGGGGATCGGCGGTCCGTTCGATTCAGCGGCGGCCTTTTTTGAGGCATGGGCCGACAAAGTCAAGTTCAAGCTCGACAAGGAAACAATCACCCGAATGATGCAGAGAGGCCCGATTTCGGCGGAAGAGATGGTCAAAATTACCGACGAATTCCCTTTGCAGATCAAAAGCATGGCCAAACTACTCCCTTTACGCAACGAGGGACCATTTCCTTTGTGCCACGATGATTTCCTTCACAGCAACATCATGGTCGACGAAGCCGGCTTTTACGTAACAGGAATCATTGATTGAGGGGGCATGCACGGTTCCTTGGGGACTCGTTACGTACCCCGACTTCATTCAAGCCATGCCTCGGTCGTTTGACTTGCCCCAACATTACGACCAAGATGGGCACCCCTAAAGGAAAGCGTGAAAGAAAAATGGCGCGAGCAGCGAGACTATGTTGAGATGGTGAAGACAGCGGAAGGTGAAGACAACCTGCTCTCAACCTCTCTCAGTAGCAACTTAAACCAGGCTTTGGCCTACACGTACGGAGCGTTTACTACTGGAAAATTGGGGTTCTATGATAGAGTCGTAACAGAGTTGGAAAAGGGCATTAAAGCGTAGTAACCTGGTCAATCTCGCTTCGAATCAGCCATGGTAGAGTTTTCTCAACATGATGCAAAGTAAACACGTACCTATGGGTGTTGAACACTGCACTCTTCAACAATATATGAAGTACATTAACCACCATGGAGTTTGCGCAAATCGTTGAAAATTACCTCCTAGACAGCTAAATTACTTTCGAAAATCATATTTCTGTGCAAGTAGTGCAAAATGTCATGCCCAAGCCTTCCGACTCTCGTACGCCGGTAAAGCCCACCTCTTCATCCAAGCCATGTTCAACACCTCCGCTGCATTTGGCCGCTCTCTAGGCCTCCATGCGAGCATCCAGTGTAACAGCTCAAACAGCGCGGCTTTCTCCTCTTCATCAATAACACTCATACCACAAGACTGTCTCGGCTCTTGTACCCATTGCTCGAACCGCCTATCCCACGTCCATATGTCACGCTCATTACTGAGCGGTCTTCCCGCTTCGTCGAACCATTTGAACCGCTGTTCCCAGTTATCCCACCACTCCGACGGTAGAGGTCCTTGTAAGTGGACCTGCTGCGCCGTGATTTCGTCCTGAAGCGTAAGGATTCCGTCGATAAGAGACCCGTGAGCAAGCAACTCGAAGATAGTGCAACCGAGGCTCCATATATCTGACGCAAAGGATAGAGGCGTCGTCGGTTCAAAGAACGCCTCGGGCGGGCGGATCACGAGGGAGTATACGATTCAAACCGCGACTTATCTGACGGGCGAAAGGCGACACCAAAGTCGCTAAGTAATAGCTTTGCCTGCTTTATGGTGATTTCATCGCTTGCTATTCCAAGCCACACAGTAGGGACGGCGTATAAAGGAACCCCAGCTGCTGAAGAGGTTGACTTTTTGTCAAGACGGACGACAGGCTCTGGCTCTGGAGCTCCAAACTTTGCATACAACTGATCCACTGAGAGACCGTTGAGAGAAGGAGGTAGCTGGAGAAGGAGGTTGCCAAGATGAAGGTCTAGGGGAGGGCGTTGTTGGATCATTAGAGAGGCGGCGACGAGGAAGAGAACCACGTACCTCCATGGGCATAACCCTGTGAGTGAACAAGAGAAATGGCAATGGCAAGCTGGGCAGCTAAAGACCGAGCAACATCAAGCTCAAATAGTCTTGGGTCTGACGCCTCTTTCGCATCCATAAGACTGCATCTTGCCGGGACTGTTACAAAACAAGGATGAGTCCCATTGGGGCCATCAAGACTAAAGCGATCGATGACCGTAGGGATCATCGACGCCTTATGTGCGGCGTGGCTGCGATCCGCGACTCCTGTAGTAAGCTGAGATAGAATATCTACCTCTCGCGTGTCTGCATCTGCGGTGCCAACTTTAACGGCGACGTAATTCGACGTCCGTTCGTCAAGAGCGAGCCAGACCGTTGAAAACGTGCCGTGACCAAGCTTGTGTACTATGCGGTATCGCTTGTGAAGACGATCGTCGATTTGGATGGGATGATAACCGCCCAGCCGGTAGTCGCTGAGTCTTTCCACGTCTGCAATATACCCATATTCGAACTCTGAGGCTGACATCGTCGAACAGGGCACATTTGAGAAGATACGAGACTTTCGCGTTGAAAGTGGATAACTTGATTGACGCGGTCGTTGCGTAAACACGCGTCGCAGTAGGGTCCGCCGGGAGTACCAGCAATTCATCTGTGGGCTCGTGTACCGGCTGGAATAAGAGATGGTGCTGCCGAGATGATTGCATGGAAGAGTAGAAAGTCTTGTAAACATAGTAGATGGGTGTGCCTCTGTGACAGATTGAGTGTGTAGTCACTAGTAACATAACGAGTGTAGGATAAGTTGGGTTTTCTCTTTAGTTCATTGATCTGTATCCTCAAAGAGTGACTAGGGGCGTTCACCATCCTGTCGAATGTGCCAGGGTATATAGGTGGGCAACAAGTTTGTAAGCAGGAACAAAACGGGCGCTCGGGTACTCTTTTGCAGATTTGACACATCTATCTATATAGCGAGTAGACGATCACCTATGCAGTGATAACGTAAACTGATGTGGTTTCGTCTGTGTATGAGTATTGGCTTACGCATCAAGCTACTGGGTCCTTGTTCACGGTGGTACAGCTTCCACCGGAGCCCGAAATGGAGCCGTCGGTATTGGGCCTTTGGCAACGACGCAGCCAAAGTTCTCGTTCGTTCTGTCTCGCCTCCTTGGCTAGGGTGGGTCACGCTGAGGAACGTCCATGATGGATGTTGATGACAGAACTAGCACTAGACCTCGCAGCGGTGCACGTCGGCCCCATCAGCGGGGCCTACCATACATCCCGTATCCAGGGTACTGGACAGTATCAGGTAGAAGGTTGCGCAGGCGGGAGACTGGTATCTTGTCGCATGCATTCAACCGCAAGCAGACTTCGTGGACACTAGGACCCACTAACCTAGTCACTTTCTGGCACTTTAGTAAATATATAGTACGTTTTTATATAGCTAGATTACACTCCCTTTAGTATAGGTACTTAGCTATTTAAGCAAGCATTTATACCCTCTTATAAGGTTAGGTAACTTAATCTATGCTATTAAATCTAACCCTAGCTACATGGTCTAATATAGTAGTAATTACTTAGTGTTTATAAAAATTATACCCTTTCTTCTAAATTAGTACTATCTTTAAATTAACTAATTATTTAATCTTTAAAAAAACGGTATAACTAGCTAAAGAGAGGCTTAATTTATTAATATTGTGATTAAGTAACCCTAGTAATAACGCAGAAGATTTACATAGGTTAAAGTTTAAATTATAATAATATAGGACATTCTTACAATATCTAAGAAAACAACGACTATAAAGGGCTATAAGCTAGTAGTTAAGCTATAGGAACTATACTATTAGGACCTATGGTTTAAAATAATTAAAGAAAGAGCTATTAAAGATAATATCTAGATGTTATAACTAAAGGCGTGGGAAGAGATAAACAGAGTGATAATAGGAGAATAAGGTCGCTACTATAAAGGTAATAGCTAGGGGTAGGTATGTAAAGGTTTTAAACTCTAACCTCTCCCTTATATAGGAGAGGTTCTTATTATATACCTTCTCCTTACGCCTATATAACTATCTAGCTACTAGGTCCTAGCGTATAAGTTATTGAGGGATTTGCCTTGCTTAGAGAGGCAGCCCTCTTATAATATCCCTTATAACTTTATACTCCTAATATAATACCCCCTATATATAATTATCCCTAATTATATAATAAACTACTACTTAGGGAGAGTATACTACTTAAAAGCTTCTAAGACTATTTTTTAACCTTATAGTGTAATATAGGATTATTATAATCCCTTACGCCCTAATGCGTTAGTAAAAAAATAAAACCTTAATAATATTAGGTCCTAATTATTTTCTTATATAGCTAGCTTATTATTAATTACTATTACTTTATAGCTTTAATGCTAAGACCTAACTATATCTAACTTTTATATAGCTAATTCCCCCTATTAAATAACTTATATTAATTTTTATAATTAGGTTAAATAGATTAAGTCCCTAGTCCTAATAATTTTAATAGCTTTATTTATAAATTATAGCAAATTTATCCTAACTTTACTATATACACATAGCTAGCCTATATTTCTAATAGTAGTAGCTATAACTATAATTTTTCTAATTTATTAATTTATTATATATAGCTTATAAATTACTTAAGGGCTTATAAATTACTTAAGGATTAGCTATCCCCTATAAAAGAGGCTAGTTTTCTCTCTTTCCTTATTATTTCTTTCTTTAATATTCTTATCTTAAATTTATAAGTTACCCTTACTAGCTTAATAGTAACTTCTATATTACTATTATTTAGTAGTCTTTAAATAATCCTTTTTTCCCTTAAATTTCTTATTTACTTTAGTATTACTAACTATTTACTAGCTTACTATATTTACTACTATATTTATCTTTACTAGTCTTATACTTACTTTTATTACTAAGGTTTTTAAGAAATCTCCTTATAAGTATATAAAAATAAATAAATTAACTATATAAGTTTATTACTAAAGTATAGAGATCTTACTACTAACTAAGTGCTAGTAATACTAAGATACCTTATTTATATTATACTTAGTAAGCTACTATCTAGAAGATTACTCCTTAAGATAATAAAAGTACTAAGCCTTAATATATTATTAAAGAAAAAGCTACTTTAGAAACCTATAGTTACTCTTTAAGTATAACTATACTACTACCTTGCTACTATCCTTAGCTAACTTACTTAGATAATTCTATAAAATATATATATTATATAAGAAATAATAAACTCTATATTAGTGTATATTATCCTAACTCTTAAAATAAGTTCTTTACTAATATACTACTAGTACTCTAATAGAATTACCTAGCTTTATAAAAAGCTATTTAACTTAATTTAGTTTATTCCTAAAGAAACACACTTTTATACTAATATTATAAGTTTACCCTTATTAATATATAACTTAATAATTACTAACTTACTACTAGGCTCTTATTTATACTCTTTATAAACTTTATAATACTTTATTATCTTATAAAAATACTAATTAATATAGCTAGGTTAGATATACTTATCTTACTACTAATACTACTTATAAGGTAAAGGCTAATAAGTATACTATATTCTTATAATAACTTAATATTACTAACTTAAAGACTTAAATTAAAATTATAAACTATCTTTACTTTATAGCTATAACTAGCCTAATAGTAAGTTTCTTAAATATTTTTATAGCTTATATCTTACTAACTTACTACTAGTTTATACTATTTATTACTTAACTCCTTATTTATATTAGGCCCTTAAAGGTCCTAGAAAAAATTTAAGCCTATACCTATAGGAATAAGAAATCTTCTAATAATAAAGCTAAAGTTATTATAGCTACTAATATTCCTATAGAGAAGTAGTAAGTAAATAGCTATTTAGATTATAGTTTTAAAAATTAATATTATTATTAGATTTTACTCTTTTTAACCTATAAAAGTAACTTTATCTCCATAATTTAGCTATATAATTACTACTTATAATTATTAATAATATCTTTTAAGATAAAATTCCCTTTTTAGTACCTATAAATTCTCTAAATTATTATAGTCTTTCTATTTTACTAGATATTTATAGCGTTTACTATTATACCTATATAAAATAATTCTCTTAACTTTAAATTCTTCTTTATTATCCTTAATATTATCTTATAATAAGGATATATTAACTATATTACTTAGGTCTCTATAGAAAGGCTTAAGGCTTATAATATTAAAAATATTATATAAGTATATCCTAGCTAGTAACTATAATTAATATACTAAACTATAACTCCTAACCTCCTTTTTAATCTTATAGAGGCCTAGGTACTTTACTAAGAGCTTCTTACTAAGGTATTATAAATTAATATTCTTTATTAATAGTAAAATATAGTTACCTATATTAAATCTTATTAGCTTTCTCTTTAAATTATAATATTTCTTATACTAAGCTTATATATTACTTAGGAGCTACTTAATTATAGTATACTTATCTCTTAGCTCCTAGACTCTAGTCTTAGCCTAATTATTTATTAGAGAAATTTATATAATTACTTAATATAGCCCGCTTAGGTTATACCCTTATAGTGCCTTAGTAGGTATATAGCTATATACTATATACTTACTTATATTATAAGTAAATTATACTATTAGTAAATTATTAGCCTAATCTATTTACTTTATATAAGTAAAAGCCCTTAAATAATACTCTAAAACTTAATTTAAATATTTTATCTATTTATTTATTTATAGGTAAAATATAATGCTTAGTTACTACTTTATTATAATAAGATAGTAAAATATTCTCTAAAACCTACTAGTAAATATTAACCTTTAGTCTATAATAATACCTTCTAAGGCGCTATAATCTCTAAATATATATTCTAAAAATACTATTACTAGCCTATTACTAGTTAGTTATATAAATATAGGGATATAAATACTATACTTTATAAAATAATTAATAATAACTAGGATTATATTATAAGTCTAATTTCTATTCTTTACTAGTAGTAATCCTATTATAAAGTCTATTAAGAGTTCCTAGAAGGGGTAATTAGGCACTAGTAAAGCTACTAACTTACTATAGAGTCTATATAACCTAGGCTTTAAAACTTAATAATTTATATAAGTGCTTATATATAACTTAGTATCTTTTTTTATTATTAGCTAATAGTATTAGTCTATAATTTAGTAAAGTATCTTACTAACTCCCTAATATCTAGTAGTAAGGTTATTATAGGTTAGTAGTAAAATCTCTTTTCTTATTCCTATAGGAATAAAAACTTAGTCTTTAAATATTAATAGCTTAGAGAGCCTAATAGACTATATCTATAATATTCTAAAGTTATTACTTTCTAGTAGTAACTTCTACTATATAATAAAGGTATCCCTTTATTATACTTTAAATAATAAAACTTAGATTAGAGAATCTAAGCTTTCTTTAAATATAGCGAAGTTTAACTTTACTAAAGCTCTCCTAACTATTAAAATCCTAGCTATAATATCTCTATAAGGGATTAGCTTATTTTATATGCCTAGACTTATAGGTAAAATATAATTAAATAATAAGCCTTATTAAGTATTAGTAGTTTTACTATAACTATCTTACTACTTATTATTTACTATCCTTACTATAATTCCTCCTATAAGGAATCCTAGACTTATAGGGTCTAGTTAGCTATATAATAATTCTAAATACTAGGTATTAGTAGTTTTACTATAATATTCTTATTATAAACTATCTACAATCCTTACTATAATCCCTCCTATAAGGAATCCTAGACTTATAGGCTCTTCTAAAATATATTTAAGTTATATTTTCTTAAAACACTAGATATTAGTAGTTCTATTATAGTGCCTCTATAACTTAATATTTAACTTACTAAATAATAAATAAATAGACTTTATAGTATTAGTAGTTTTACCACTATATTCTTACTACTTTGCCTCTATAAACTTTAATAGAAACATTAGTAATTATAAGGACACTACCTTTGCTTTTTCTCTTTATTAATATAATCTAACCTTCTTAACAGTGCGTTAGCTAGGTTTAATTTCCCTGCCTTATATATAATTATAAAATTAAATAGATAAAGCTTATCTAATACTATAACTTACTTACTACTTAGCTTTAGCTTTATAGCTAGGTACTTATAGTTAAGATAATTAGTTATAATAGTAATTAGATACATTAAATAAGCTAGATAGTGTCTCTAGGCCTAAAAAGCCTCTTAGATTACTAGAAGCTTTATATTTAGTATTATATAATAAAGTTTTATATTATTTAACTTCCTTAATATATACGCTACTAGGTGCTAGTAACCTAGCACTAATATTATAAGGACTACTCTAATAGCGTATCCTAATATATTAGTCTTTACCCTTAAAGATACTAGTAAATTAAAATAAACTAAAATTAGCGCTTTTTAGAATTACTACTAGAGTTCTCTAAACACTACTAACTTATAGGGCTCTAGCTTAAAGGTTACTAGCTAATCTCCCTAAGTTAATTAGTTAGTAAAATTATAATTTTACTATAGCTTTTAATAAAGTATTAGTAAAATGTAGTAAAACTAAGAAATAACTAGATATTAAGCATGCTATAAGGTACTAGCTAGGTTATAATAGCCTTAATATAAGAAGGCTTTATTAAGATACCTTCTTCTATAATTATAAATCCTAAGAACTTAACCTTAGTATATAAAAATTTACACTTTATAAGGTTAATAAAAAGGCTAGCTTTATAAAGCTTATAAAGAACCTATGAAATATAACCCTTATGTGCTTCTATATTACTACTATAAATCAGAATATTATCTAGGTAAATAATATAAATTAAATTAATAAGGCCTTTAAGGGCGCTATTAATATATTCTTAGAAGGTTATAGGCATATTTATAAGCCTAAATAGTATTATAAGATACTTAAAGTAACTATATTTACACTAGAAGGCTATCTTTTACTTATCTCCCTTATAGATATATAGCTAGTAATATATATCTTTAAGATCTAATTTAGTATAGACCTTTACCCCCTTTAATTAATTTAAGATCTTAGTAATTAAAGGCAATAGTGCCTTATCTTTTATTATAATCTAATTTAAGCCTCTATAATTTACATAGAGCCTTAATTTGCTTTCTTTCTTTAAAACAAATAAAATCAGGGCCTTAGCTAGGCTAATTAATCTTTAGATCTATTCTTTTTACTATATACTAGCTAGGTACTCTCTAAGTATCTCTAGCTCTTTTTTAGCTAAACTATATATTAGCCCCTAAGGGGTGTTTTCCCTTCTTCTAACTTAATTATATATATATAATTACCTAACTTAGGAAGTATACCTATAAGCTTATTAGAAAATATATCTTTAAATTCTATATATACCTCTAGTAATTTAGGCTTATAGTCCTTTTCTAGGTTAAGTGCTACTACCTTACTATTAGGGTTTATTAAGGTAATAAAACTCTTCTTACCTATTATATAGGCATCTTATATCTTAATTATAGTTAGGCTATTATAAGTTAAGGCATTACTTACTATAGGGCTAATATCCTTATCTTTTTTATCCTTATTTAGTAAGTCTATAAGCTTAATTAATACTAAATAAAGTAAAAACGCTATAGATAAGCATTTTACTTCTCTTCTTACTTACTATATTCCTAAAGTAAAGTTAAGGCAATCTTTTATAATAGGGTATCTTTATAGTCTCTCTTTCTAGGATATAACTATAGGCTTATATATTCTAGCCTAGTCTATTCCTAGAATAAGGTTCTTAGGGGTATTTATAATATAGTTATAAACTTAGCATATCTTTATATAGCTTATACTATCTTTTACTAAGATAACCTAATTTAAGATTCCTTAATGTAAAATAAGAGTCTTAGCTATACTTTTAAGCAGTGTATTATCTTTCTATATATTAGCCTAATTTGCTTTTAATAATAATTTTAGGTAAATAATTAATTCTATTACGCTTATATTAAGTAACGCAGATATTACTACCTATTTATAATCTTACTATAATAATATCTAAACTTTTATTCTTATATCCTTAGATAATTTATTAATAAAGGTATTATCCTAGGCCTAAGCAAAGCTAATTAGTATCTTATTTATATCTTACCTTACTATTTAGTTACTATTATTCCTATATAATAGCATTATATAGCTTACGCTCTTATAGATAGAATAATCTAGTTCTTTATATCTTAGTGTAATATAACTAGGTTATTTATATTTAAAGTATACTATAGGGGATCTTATAGCTCCCTTACTACTTTATTATAGTATATTTACTATAGGTAAATTTAAGTGTTACCTTTTCTATTTATAGTCTTATATATAGTTATTACTTTAGTTACTATTCTAACCTATTTTTATTATAACTTTTACTTTCTTTCCTTAACTAGCTAAATAGGTCTATATTACTAGGAACTCCTAGCTAAGTATTTACTTCTTTATAGTATTATTTAGACTATTAATAAATATATAAATATAAAGTCTTATAGGGATTACTTTAGGGAGTTTAGCCTTAGCTTTTATCTATATTTTTATAAATCCCTAAAATAACTAATAGTTTTCTTATCTAAGGGTTAGTAGTGTCCTTATAGCTTCTAAGCACTATATATTCTTATCTATTATTTTAGTTTTTAGCTAATTTATAAACCTAGCCTAGGTATAGTCCTAGTAATTTATATAACTATTTATAGCTATATAATATATCTATTATTACTTTATATCCTTTACTAAGTAGCTACTAGTATAGGCTACTTTAGTAGTATTATTAATAAATATCTTATAGTCTAGGGTAAAAGCTATATTTAGGTTTACTAAGAAATATTAAAGACTTTTATATAAATCTCCTTTATACACTAGAGTCTTTAGTTATATTTTTATAAGACTATAGTAGTATAGGGTTATAGTAAGTTTAAAGCTTCTTAGTAAGTCTAAAGGTAGTATAATTATAAGTCCTTTAGTAGGGTTAGTAAGTCTAGTGCTAGTACTTACTAATAAGGTACTTACCTTAATTACACACTACTATTCCTATAGCTATAAAATTTTCTATCTTTTCTAAGCTCTTTATAGCTTAGTCTTAGCTTACTTAAGAATTTAGTTTAGCTTTTCTTTATTATACTTAATTTCTCTATAATTATTATATTAATTTATAGTAAGCTCCTTATTATTATTTTAATCTTTAGGAGTGCTATTTTTATTATTCTTATCTAGGCTATTAGACCCTAGGATTATACTATCTTAGTATCTTATATTATTACCTAAGTATAGTATACTAGCTATATAGTTACTATATATAGTAAATTATATAGCTATTCTATTTAATTCTAATATTATAATCTATAACTAATAGTTTATTTACCCTAAAGGGTTTAAGAGTTTAATTTATTATAACTAAAGGCATAGGAAAAGATAAATAAAGTAATAATAGGAGAATAAAGTTACTACTATAAAGGTAATAGCTAGGGGTAAGTATATAAAGGTTTTAAACTCTAACCTCTCCCCTAAATAGGAGAGGTCCTTATTATATACCTTCTCCTTATGCCTATATAACTATTTAGCTACTAGGTCCTAGCGCATAAGTTATCTAGGGATCTGCCTTACTTAGAGAGGTAGCTCTCTTATAATGTCCCTCATGCCTTTGTGCTCCTAACATAATACTATATTAAAGGTATAGTAAGCCTAGTAAAGGTTTTATTAGATTACTATAATTTATAAACCTTTATAAAGTAACTAAAGTTAAATAGGAGGTAAGTAAGATAGTATATATTTCTCTACCCCTTTTACTTTATAATTAAGCATAGACTAGGGAAAAGTAACCCTATAAATATACTATTAAGAAAGTCTAATTATAAGGGTAAACCTATTATAAATAAGGCGCTTTTACTAGAACTTTAAAGGAAGATAGTAGCTACTAAAGAACTAGTAAAAGAGATACTAATATATTAAGGAAGATATAGTAAGATACCTTTAGGGAAGGAAAATATCCTAGTCTTATAAGAGAAGTAACCTAGTAAAATGCCTTTAGGGAAGGAAAATATCTTAGTTATAAGAGAGAAACCTATAGAGGCTAAAGTAGCCTATTTAAATAATACTATAAAGTATAAAGGCTAGTTAGCTACTAAGGATCTAGTAAAAGATTAGCTAAATAAGAGTAATTTTAAGGAGAAAGTAGTGTATATTTAAGGCATTAATATATAAGAAATTTAGGGGCTATTATATTACTAGATCCTTACTAATCTAAGCTAAATAAACCTTTAGTATAATTACTATAAAAGATATAAGACTAAGATCTAAATCTATAAAGGTAAAGTAATAAGGTAAACACCCTAGTAAAAGAAAAGGGAAAAGCTAGTCTATAGTTATATAGTAAGAAAGGCCTCCTAATATACTAAGACTAGGTAGTTATTCCCTAGGAGCCTATTTTATAATAAGAGCTCTTATAGCTATACTATAATAATTTACTAGTAAGTTACTTTAAAACTAAATATACTCTTAAGCTCTTAAAGCACTACTTCTAGTAGCTAGTAATAAGCAAGTCTGTGTTAGACTATATTATAAGTTATAGTATATACTAATAGGTAGTAGCACAAAGATATTACCTATATAAATCTCTTAAATCCTTACTAATACTAAGGTAATTATAGGTAAAAATCTTAATAGATTTTATTATAGGCTTACTTACATTATAGATAACTAATTAAGTAACTAATATAATCCTAGTAATTATAAACTAATTTACTAAGTACTCTGTTTTCCTCCTAGTATTAAATATAATTAATATAGCTAAACTAGCAAAGCTATTCTATTAAGAGATTAAATTATAATTTAGACCACTAGAAGGCATTATATTAGATAGAGAATCTATCTTTATAAGCTAGTTCTAGTTAGACCTATACTACTTATCCTATATTAAATATAGGCTCTTTATAGTGTTTTACCCTTAAATAAATAGGTAAATAAAGCAAATAAACTAGGTACTTAAGCACTACCTTTAATACTTTATTAGAGAGAATTAATAAATATAGCTAAAACTACTTCTAATAGCTTAATTTGCTTATAATAATATTGTTAGTTACACCAAGGTCCTGCGCAGGTAATGATACGATAATTCCGTAGTATTAAAGTTAATAATAGATTAATTGATTAGGAAAGAGAGAAGAGAGGAAATCTAGCTAGAAGAGAAAGTGGGTAAAACGCGGAAGTAGGGTAGAAAAAGGGGTGGCAAATAATGCAGCTAATCGCATTGCGTGTATCCATTTAGACCTACTCTTATCCTAGCCTTTAGCTATAATTAAACTAAATAAGACCTAAAGGAAGCCACACTAGTAATCTCTCTTTTTCCTTTATAGCTAAAAAGCTTAAAAACGCAATAAAAATTAAATTAAAGGAAAGTGTTTATAAGTAAATCCCTTCATAGGAATCCAGAGCCCTAATTAGCTTAGTTAGCATTAGTTAATTTAATTAACCTAATTATAATAGATTCCCCTGTTAGTTCTATTAAAGCTCTCTTCCTCCTACTGCTAAAGGTCTGTTAACCTAGCCTTTTACACGAATTATTAATTCGTTTGAATTAATTAAGGTTAAAAGAGATAAATTTAGTAATACCTTTATTATTAAATTAGCTAGATTATTATTGCTATTAATTTATCTAACTTTATAAATCTCCCTCCTCTTATATAACTATTAAAGGGCTATAATATTAATTATTAGCCGCTTCTCTTTTATTATACCTAGCTTTACTAGGCATTTATATAATAAGAAGGAGTTAGTGTAAAGGATTATTAGAATTTGCAGCATCTTTAATTAGTCTATAATCTAGTTAAGGGTTATAGATATTATATACGCAATATCCGCGCCTTAAATCATGCTATATAATTTAGAGGTAAGCGCGCTATATATAACCCGCTTGCTCTTTATTAAGCTATACGTAATAATATTACCTTTTACAATAAAGGTATTATTATCTTATATTATCTTATTACTAATTATAATAACATACCTAATCTACAAGCTTAGATCCTTATTATTAGTAAGTAACCTATTTATAAACATAAAGAGCTTTGCCTCTTTAAGGGTTAAGGAATATATTATAAACCCTGCTACTAGTTCTTAATCTGCTATTTAAGGCGTTTATTAAGTCACGTAATATTATTAGCAAAGGGTTCTTAGTGTTAAGCTATAATTAATAGATTATATAAGGCCTCTAGTTAGCACATAGTTATAATGTAACTCCCTTAGGCTTATTATTCTATGTAATCTTATTTTACTATTAGAGATTAAGGATTAACTTCCTTAATCTTCTAACTTTAGCCCTTCTAGGTTAAGGTTAATAAGTTATTAGCATTCTAGGTTAAGATATAGCTATTAAAGATAAGGGGATCCTTAGTTATTAGTTATTTCTTCTCCTTAGCTACGAATTTAGCTTTCTAGAGCTCTTTCTCTTCTTTTTAGAAGAAGTTATTATTACTTAGGCTTAACGTATTATTTATTTACATCCTAATAATACTAAAGAGGTTCTTATTATTTAGGGCTATAATTAATAAGCAGGGATTATAGGTTAAGGTTATTATATTAAGGTTATCCCTATAGTAATAGAAGTATATTACTTACTAGTAGGTTTTAGCCTCTAGGATCCTGTAAAGAGGCCTAATTACCTTAATAATAGTCCCTTCTAGAAAGAGGTATATAATCTATTTTAGTAATCTTATAATAATTAGCCTTATTAGTATTATTTATAATTAAACATAGGCTTACGTAATATTACAAATCTAAAGGTAAATTCTCCTTTGCCTTAATAATAAAGTAATAGCTATAATTAGCTATTAACTTACTTACTATATTATTAGTAATTATATTAAGATAAATTCCTTTCCCTTATTATTATAGCCTTATATAATAAGGCAAGATTTCTTATATAGTAAGTCTATTCCCTTGCCTTTAATCTCTCTAACTATATAAGAATTAAAGATTCTATTACCTTTATGCTTTACTAGGTTATACTTAATAAATCTAAACATATTATAAGCTTAGAGAGTATTAAGCTTAGCTTAGTTAGATTGCTTAAAGGGCTTGCCTAGGGTTATAATCTTCTCTTCCTAGTAGAGTTAAAGAGTAAGGTTTTAATTAGCCTTTTCTTTTACTATAAGGAATGCTATACTTAGTAATCCCTTAGTAATAATCTTTATAATTAAATCCTTATCTTAGTCTTTATTAGTATAGTACTCTTTTGCTTTATTTTCCTTTACTTTTATTACCTTAAGCCTATTAAGGTAAAATTAAACTATAAGGGCTTTCCTTAGCCTTCCTTACTTCCTCTTTACTAGTACCTCTTCTTTTTCTATTACCCTTACCTCTATACCTTTTATAGAGGTAAGAGTATCTCTCTTACCCTTACTAGTAGTCTTACTAGTAGTCTTCTTACTACTAATATCCTAGGGCTTTACTTTAGTGCTCTCTTTATTATCTTTATACTATAGGTTTATATAGTATAGCTTTACTACTATAGAGTAAAACTTTACTAGGCTATATAGCATTTTTACTATATAAGTCTCTCTATTAGTTATAATTAACTTATAAGGGCTATACTAGCTACCTTTCTCCTTTATATATATATATTAGCTTATAGTAGTCACTAATATATAGGTAATATATCTAGGCTATTCTAGGTATTAAGGGCATTATAAACCTATCTCTTAGCTAGGTAATAGTAAACCTTATTAGTAGCCTTCTAAATTACTTTAGCCTATTAGATAATAGAGACATATAGTAGTAACTTATCTATTATCTATAGATAGGCCCTAAAGACTAGTAATATTAGCACTAGGCTATTAGGTCTTGCTAAGTTATTAATAGCTTTAATAGCTATCTAGAGCTATTATTTTAGTATAATCTCTTTACTAATTAAATCCATAATAATATTATAGGCCTAGCGTAAAGGTCTATAATATCTTTTAACTTTTCTAATACTATTATAAGCCTTAATTAGTGCTTTATTAATATTAATTAATATTAGGTAAGTATAATGCTTAAATTTCACTAAAGCAAAGTTCTTACCTATATTATAAATAATCTAATCTAGAGGGCTAAGATAGGTATCTATCTAGTATTCCCTAATAGTATCCTAGATATTATAAGCCTTTTACTTATTAGGATTAAGAAATTAAGCTACTTAGAATAAAGTTACTAAATTAATAATATAAAGGACTAGTTAGTTATTAATCTATATAATACTAATAATAATCTTATAGTTAAAGTTATAGTTATCCTTAATTATAAACTTAAATTAACTAGGGGCTTTTCCTTTTATCTAGTAGTAGTAGTAGATCTTAGTTAACTCCTTAATTATATTATATTTAATATTATAACTAGCTTATTAAAGAATCTTTATAAGCTATTAAACTAAGGGATAACTAAATCTTTAGTATAGTTAATAAATTTCTCCTTTAGTAAGGTAAAAGGCAGCTATTTCTTTTACCTTTAATAGCTACTATAGATAACCCTATTATTATATAATAGGGATAGTCTTATTACCTTAGATTAGTATATTAGTAAGGTTCTTAATCTTAATGTTTATCTTATCTATATTAGTAATAGAGAAGAGAAAGGGTATAGTAGTATTAAGAATATAAAAGTTAAGTTAGCTAAGTTTAGTAAGTATAGAAATAACACTATATATTATTACTACTCTAGCACTAAATTTAATAACATGCTATTTATAGGGTATAATCTTTAATAAAGGCATTAGCTTTAATAAGGCTTTAACTTATATAATCCCTATAGTTAATTTACCTATTATGCCTATATCTAGTATAATCTCTCTAAAGATCTCTTTAGAATAGCGTTCTTTAGAGATATATAAACTTAACTCTTTATTAGAGTCTTATGCTTAATATAGCTCTTACTTAAGGAAAGCGTATTAAAAAGCTTAATTATTAAGGGTAGTAAGAATATTAGTATTAGTAAAGGTATTAGTAGCCTATAGCCCTAAGTAAAAGAATTATATAATACTAAGATATACCTTTAAGATTAACTTCTCTTTACTATTATTATTATTATTATTAGTCTATATAAAAGCCTTTAGATAAGATTCCTATTCTCTCTTATTTTCTTTATCTCCCTTACTATTAGCATACCTCTTATAAGAGGTAATAAATACCTAGAACTTCTTCTCTAATTATAGTGTATAATAGTTCTTACTAGCCTACAGAGTATTGCACTACATTGTGTAGTGTAGTGTAGTTTTGTAGTGTAGTGTAATAACTACACTACAAACTACACTACACTATAAACTACACTAACTACAAGCTAAAAAAAACTACACTACACTACACTACAAATTATTTTGTAGTAATTACACTAACTACAAACACTACAAATGTAGTGTAAAATTAAAGGTGGGGCTAGTTATTATTTATTATTATTATAGGAATTAAAAGAAGCCTATTAATCTAAGGTTTAATTTTCTAGCTATTTTCTCTTATTAGTTATATAATTTATAAGATTATAGTAATACTAGGATTTTTCTATAGCTAGGTATTATAACTAGGTATTATATCTAATATTAGGATTTTTTACTAAGACTATTATTCTTAATCCTTTTTCTTATAAATATAACTTTAAGAAAAACCTTCTTATTATATTATATACTATTATTATAAATTAAAAATTACTTAAAACTATATTAATAAAATAAAATAAACTATTAATAAAACTAAATAAATAACTAAAGATTTATAAGCTATATCTCTATTTTCTAAGTATTTTAAGTAATATAGTAAAAACTTATAAATAGCTTTAACTATTTATTTAGAATTAATATTTATATAAAAATACTAATATTATTATAATAAGAGTTTTAAATTAGTTATTATAGCTTAATTAAGCTAAATATTTTAATATAAGAAAGTATATAGGTTATATATATATAATTACTAATATTAGACTCTTATTTTTACCTATATATATTATAGTATCAAGATATAATTATTTACTAGGTATAATTTCCTAAAGCTTTAGAATTATAAAGCTAAAAGTATTATAATATATATTATAATAGTAAGAATATAGTTAGAGTAAATTAAAGGTTCCTATTAGATACCTAATAATCCTTAGAAGAGATAAAAATATCTTATAAACTTATAGTTATTTATTAAGAATTAATAAGATTTATTAATAGTTTATTACTTTAGTTTAGGGTATTTTTTAATTTAAAGTAATAGTAATAATTTATATTAATAGTAAATAAAATAATAAGAAGGTTTTTCTTAAAGTTATATTAGTAAAAAAAGTATTAAGAATAATAATATTATTTAGAAATCCTAATAATATATATAATACCTAGTTATAGTAAAATCCTAATTTTAGTATAATCTTAGAAATTATATAACTAATTAAATAAAATAGCTAATAATATAAGGCTTAGATTAATAATCTTAAGGTAATTCTTAGAATAATACTAACTAATAAAAGGCCCACTTATTTTTTTAACTAACACTACATTTGTAGTGTTTGTAGTGTTTGTAGTTAGTGTAGTAACTACACTAACTACACTACAAACAATACTCTGCTAGCCTACTATCTCTCTTTTTCCTTTTAATAATTTATATTAGTATAGTTTAATAACTAATAACTATTTTTACTATAGATAAAGCACTACTTAGGGCTTTATTTAGGGATTCTATAATAGCCTTCGCTTCCCTAGTTTTATTATCTATATTAATAATTTATAAACATTACTTTAAATAAGTCTCCCTCTTAGTACTAGTAGTACTAAGTACTTCTCCTACTAGACTCTATAATAGTAATTAACTTATAAAGGTCTCTTATAAGGTTCTTAAAGCCTAAGGAGTATATATACTTTATTACTTAATATTTAGGTATACTAGTAACTATATTTAGGGTTTACTTATAAAGCTTTATATTTACTATATTAAAGGGGTATAGCCCTTTATAAATTCTCTTAAGGGTAGTTAAGCTTACTCTTTTTAGGATTCTTAGTAATAATCTTAGTAAGTATTATACTATTTTACTTATACTAGTAGAATTACTAATTACTCTTTATCTTAAAGTAATAGTAAATTTTTAGTAATTATCTCTTTATAAGAGAAATTCCTTTTAGAGAGATAGTTAAGAAAGTATTATTTAGTATCTCCTATTAATATAATAGGAAATGCCTTATAATAGTAACTTCTTAAAAGGTTAATCTAGTTATACTTACTCTTAAAGAGTATTATCTTTAGTATAAGAAAGTTATAAAGCTTCTTACTATAGTAATTACTATTCTTATATATCTTTATAAGCTTAGAGATCTTTTTTATAATTTACTTATTAAAGGGGGTTATAGTATAAAAGGGGCAAATTACTAAGACTAATAATACTACTAAGACTATTACTTATAATATAATTAAGAGTATTATAAAGGTTCTTAAGGGAGGTAAAGAGATTACTAAGGGTAAGGACAGAGAACTTCTAAGGTTAGAAAATAGGTAAGTTATTATGCTTAGGGCTCTAGTGGTTTAGAAGATCTTAATCTATCTTTTAGCTATAAAGATCTTATTACTTCTTAGAGTATTTATTCTATTACTATTATAATTAGAAGTCCTAGTCCTTAAGCAATATAAACACTATATTCTTATAGGGAGTTCTAGAGTTCTTATAAGAGTTTACTATAAGCCCTTTAAAATGTCTCTTTAGACTACCCTTTAAAGTCCTCTTTAAAGGTCTCCTAAAGGTCCTTATCTTTCTAGCCTTAATGCTTACTAATATAAATAAACCTTATAATATAATTATTTAGTTTATATTATATAGCTATCTTAGGGTTTAGCTATATAAGCTCTCTTTAGTCTCTTATAAGTACCTTTAAGTAAGGTTATAATTATCTAGGTAGTTTTATCTCTAAAGGTCTTTCTTAGATTCTTTCTATAGGTATTTTAGGCATTATGCTTTTAAGGAGAGGTAATTAGGGAGTTTTCCTTATTAATAGTCTAGCTTCTAGTACTATTTTCTTTAAAAAAGGAAATTAGGAAAATAAGAGGGTTATTAATATAATAAAGCTAGGAAGCCTAATTAAATAGAAAGAACTAAAGGGGAGATTTCCCTCTATTATTAAAGTAATAGGGTAAATAGGATAAAGAGGAAAAACGGGGTAAATAGAATAAATAGGAAAAAGAGGAAAAACAGGAAGAATAGAATAAACTAGATAAAGGAGTTTATAATTACGTAATATATATAGAGTATAAAGGCGCAAAAACCATTATAGTGGAAGTAATAATTAAAGGAAAGTAAAAGAGCTCTAACTCTATATTATATACATAGAGTATAGAGGAGTAAAGACTATTATAGTAAAGGTAATAATTAAAGTAAGAAAGGAGGTTATAAATTAAGTTAGCTAGCTTAGCTAAGGTTATATTAACGTTAGGTTTAAGTGAAATGCCTTATGGTAATAGACTTAGTTATTTAGTTAGTTTTCTTATAATAGATAATAGGAATAATCCTATAATAATAATATCCTATAGGCCTAAGGGTTAATAAATTAATCCCTTAGAAGCCTAATAAGTCTATAGATCTAGTCTCTTCCTTTAGTATAATCTATAGTTATGCCTCTTTACCTAAATAGTTTAGGGACTTAAGAGGTAAGTAGCTATAGCGTTTATAAAGTTATCTTTTCTTATAATACTTAACTTATCTATAGTTATAAAGTTAACCACTAATTAGTGTTAGTTACACTAAGGTCCTGCGTAGGTAATAATATAATAATTCCATAGTATTAAAGTTAATAATAGATTAATTAATTAGGAAAGAGAGAAGAGAGGGAAATCTAGCTAGAAGAGAAAGTAAGTGAAACGCAAAAGTAAGGCAGAAAAAGGGGTGGCAAATAATGCAGCCAATCGCATCGCGTGCATCCATTCGGACCCACTCTTGTCCTAGCCTTTAGCCACGATTAAACCAAACAAGACCCGAAGGAAGCCACAAATATAGTTAATAAAATAACTAGCTACTCCCTAAATTACATGCTTATAGGCTATTTACCTAAGTTTTACCTAGCTCTTAAGGGCAAGATTACTAAAGGGGAGGTACTAGAAGTATATATATATATTATAAAGCTATATAAAGTTAGAAAATAACTTAAGAAAAGCTAGGGAAAAGCTACTAAAACATAGGCAAAATACTATAACTAGCGCTACTAGCTATTAACCCTAAAAGGGAGACCTAGTACTTCTATTAGCTAAGAATATTAGACTTAAAGATATAAAATATAAGCTAACTACTAGGTTTATTAGGCTATTTTAAATACTTAATACTATAGGAAAATAAGCCTACTAGCTTACACTACCTAAAAAATATAGTTAATTATATAATATCTTTTATATTAGCTTACTAGAGCTATAGAAACGCTAGGGAAACGTAAAGAATAAGCATATACTAATACTAGACCTTAAAGATAAAGATAATAAGTATAAAGTTAAAGAAGTTAAGAATTATAAAAGGACTTATAAAGGAGACAAATACCTAGTAAAATAAAAGGGCTAGCCTAGTAAATATAACTAGTAAATCCTAGTAAAGGATATAGAAGGCACTTAATATGTAATTTATATATATTACTAAATAAAAGGGAAGAAAGTTAGTAGTAAGATATAATAGAATTATAGGCAAAAAGATATAAGTTTACTATAGAAAAAGGCTAGTATCTCTAGCTACTATTAAAACTCTAATTAAGGGTCTAGGATAAATGTTAGTATCACCAAGGTGGAATATAAAGCACTAGTGCAATAAGGGGTCTGTTAAGGTGTATGATAGTTAATTGTTATTACTAGCTAAGGGGCTACGTGGCTAAAGGTTTTAAGGGGAATCGCGGGTTGTATAACTTGCTTACATATGCAGCTAATCACAACGCAGTTAATCACAACGCAGCCCCGCGTGCGAATGCTTCACTTTCCTTATAGTTAACTAACATTAACCTAATTATTATAACACTAGTAACTTCTCTTTTAGAAAGAAAGTAGGGCAAAGTAAATATATAATTAAAAGAAGGAAAAAGTGGGTATAAAATAAAATAAGCCTATTAAAGGATAAGTAGGTTAGAATATTAAATTTAGGTTCTTATTAGTTAATAATAATTTAAAGAGAGGTTAGAAGGAAAATTTAAATAAAAGAGATTAGAAGCTTTAAAAGCTTTAAAAACACAATAAAAATCAAAGTAAACACAAGTGAATCTAAAGGTTTAATTACAGGCCTCTTATTAGCTTAGCTAATAGTTAAGCTAGAGCCGGATTTTTATCTACCTTATCTAGTCTCTAGCCTCTTTACCTAGCCTTTAACCTAAATTATAGCTTTATTTAAGTTAATAAAGGTCTTAAGGGTCTAATTTAGTAATGCCTTTGTTATTACATTAGCGGGATTATTATTACTATTAATCCATTAAACTTTATAAATCTCCTAGCGCTTATATAACTACCTAAGGGCTATAATATTAATTATTAAGCGCTTTTACTTTATAGTGCCTAGCTTTACAAGGCATTTATATAATAAAAGAGAGTCTATATAGATAATTATTAGAATCTAATTAATCTTAAGGCAATCTATAATTATATTTAGGGTTATAGCAATTATATAGGCTATATTAGCGCCTTATACTATTATATATAATTTAGAAGTAAGGGCGCTATAAATTATATATTTACTCTTTGTTAAGCTATATATAATTATATTACCTTATAGTTTAAAAGCGTTCTCTTACTCTTCCTTATTACTAACAATAATAATATAACTAATCTACAAACTTAGATCTTTATTATTAGTAAGGGATCTATTTATAAACACAAATAACTTTACCTTCTTAAGATCTAGTAGGATATAGTGTATCCCTTATTCTTAATATTAGATTTACTACTTAAGGCATTTATTTAATTAAGATATATTATTAGCTAAAGGTTCTTAGTGCTATACTATAATTAAAAGATTCTAGAGTGCCTCTAGTTAACACACTATTATAATACAACTCCCTTAAGCTTATTATTTAATATAATCTAATTTTATAGTAAGTAAGTTAGGCTTAATTTACCTAATTTTCTTACTCTAACCCTTTTACTATAGTTCTATTAAATTATTAGCATTCTATAAGAGAATATAACTATTAAAGATAAGGGATTCTTAGCTAAAAGGGTTTACTTTAGCTTTACTAAGAATTTCGCCTTTTAAAGCTCTTTTTCTTCTAGTTAAAAGAAGTTATAATTACTTAGACCTAGCGTATTATTAGTCTATATTCTAACTACACTAAAGAAGTTATTATGATTTAAATTTGCTATTAATAAGCATAGATTATAGGTTAAAGTTATTATCTTAAGATTTTCTTTATAGTAGTAAAAGTAAGTTACCTACTAATATATCCCACCTTTATAATTCTATATAGTAGTTTTATTACCTCTATAATTATTCCTTTTAGAAAGAGATAGGTAATCTAACTTAGTAATATAGTAATAATTAGGTATTTAAGCCTTATATTTAACTATATATATGCTTAAATAATGTCTTAGATCTATATAATAATTCCTTTTAACTTTAATAACAGTACTATTATAATAATTAATCATTAACTTACTTACTATATTATAGGTAATTAGGTTAGGATAAACTCCTTCCCTTTATTATTATACCCTTAAATTATAAGTTATAATTTCTTATATAGTATAGTGGTTTCTTTGCCTTTAATCTTGTAAACTATATAGTACTTAAAGAGCCTTTCTTTGCTATACTTAGTAGGATTAAATATTATAAATTTAAAAACATTATAGGCTTATAAAGCATTAATCTTAGCTTAATCTAACTACTTAAAAGGCTTACCTAGCATTATTATCTTCCCTTCTTAGTATAACTAAAGGGCTAGATTTTAGTTAGCTTTTTCTTTTATAGTAAGGAATACCTCTTAAAGTTCTCTAGTAACTATAAGCTTCTCTATTAAGGCTTCTTCTTAATCTTTATTTATAAGGAATAATAACACGTTTTATTCCTATATAGCTTTGCCTTCTTTAAGGTTAAATTTAACTATAAGCTTCTTATGTAGCCTTCCGCGTTTTCTCTTAACCTATAGAATTCCTTTTACTTAAGTAGTCTCTTTAATAGCTTATAAAACTTCCTCTTTAACTAGCATATTATATGCTAATTCTTAGGCTTATTCTTCGTGTTTATAATCCTTTTTAATATAGTAAGGATTCTAATAATATAGCTTAACCACTATTAATCTAAATTTAGTTAGTCTATAAGGCATTTAAAGAATATAAGTCTTACTATTAGTCCTTATAAGCTTATAAGGGCTATGCTAGCTATCTTTCTCTCTCTAAACGCATATATCTAATTAAAGTAAAAGCTTATATATAGGTAAAGTATCTAGGCTATTATAAGTCTATAGGGTATTATAAACTTACTGCTTTACTAGGAATTATGAGACTTTATTAGTAGCTTTATAGATTGCTTTAGCTTATTAAATAACTAATATACTTAGTAGTAATTTATTAGTTATCTATAGATATACTTTAAAGATAAGAAGGGTAGGTATAAGACTATTTAGTCTTACTAAATTATTAATAGCCTTAATAGCTATTTAGAGATGCTACTTAGGTATAAGCTCCTTAACTATTAAGTCTATAATAATATTATAGGCATGCCTTAATAGTCTATAATATTGCTTAACCTTCCTAATACTATTATAAGCTTTAATAGGGACTTTATTAATCTTAATTAATAGTAAGCGTATGTAGTGCTTAAACTTTACTAATATAAAATTCTTTCTAGTATTATAAATAATCTAATCTAGAGGGCCTAGATATATATTAATCTAGCATTTATATAAGGCGTTCTAAATATTATAGGCTTTCTATTTATTTAGATTAAGAAACTAGGCTACTTAGAAAGAAGTTACTAAATTAATAATATAAAGAACTAGTTAATTATTAATTTATATAATATTAATAATAATCTTATAGTTAAATTTATAATTATCTTTAATAGTAAACTTAAATTTACTTAGGGCTTTCCTATTTATTTAGTAATAGTGGCAAATCTTAGTTAACCTCTTAATTATATTATTCTTAACTTTATAACTAGCTTATTAGAGTATTCTTATAAGCCTTTAAACTAAAGGGTAGCTAAAATAATAGTGTAACTAGTAAATTTCTATCTCTAATAGATAGAATACTACTGTTTCCTTAGGTTATAAGGTTTACTAAGGATATCCCTATC
Source organism: Epichloe scottii (assembly GCA_021950295.1). Classification (NCBI taxonomy): domain Eukaryota; kingdom Fungi; phylum Ascomycota; class Sordariomycetes; order Hypocreales; family Clavicipitaceae; genus Epichloe; species Epichloe scottii. Next base: position 1,964,189 of record CP083247.1, on the reverse strand, counting down.
TCCTTATAATTAGTATAGTCTTATTACCTTAAATAAGGAGGTTAGTTAGGTTATTAAGCTTAATACCTAACCTATCTATATTATCTAGAGAGAATAAAAAGAGTATAGCTATATTAATTACGTAGAAAGTAATCTTACTTAATTTAGTTAGTATATAAATTACGCCTTATATAGTTACTAATCTAGCACTAAATTTAATCTCTTTTAGTAAGGTTACTTTAATCTTTAATAAGGGCATTAGCTTTAGTAGTGCTTATGCCTATTTTATTCCTACTATTAATAATCCTAAAGCTCTTATATTAGGCAAGATACCTCTAAAAACCTCTTTAGAGTAGGGCTCTTTTAAAATATATAATATTCTTAGCTTATTATATAGGTTATGCTTTAGATAGGCATATTTAAAGGCTTAGTCTTATAAAGTTATAATTATATTATTATTAGTTAGTTAGGGTCTTACTATTAAGAATTAGGTAATGCTTAGGTGGTTAAATTTTAATATAAATACCTCTTTAGTATTATTATTATTATCCTCTTTATTATTTATTTATATAAACACTTTAGCTAACTTCTAGGCTTTATTATTAAGATTATTATCCTTTTTAATTCCTTAACCTTTAAAAGCTATAAGGTAAGCCTAGAATTTCCTCTTTATTAGTAGTATTTAATACTACTTACTCTTTTACTATTACTCTTTTACTTATTAATAATCTTTTTCTAAGTAATTTATTAACTAATAGCTATTCTTATTATAAATATAGTATTTACTATTATTCTAGCCTTAGTTATAATAACTATTGTTATGGACTAGCCCCTAGGCAACTGCTGTTAGGCGTCGATATAATATTAAGAAACTTAAGGAGGGAAGAAAGGAAGAGAGCTAGTCCATCCCCCTTTGTGCCCCTTATATCCCCTAGCTATCTTATGTTAGCCTCCTTCCTAAACCCTTGCTAGTTTCTGTTAGCCACCTGTCCTTCCGCGCTATAACTAATGCTTAGGCAAAGCCTAAGCCCTTTATATACCTCCTTACTTACCTATCCTAGCAATATCTCCTAAGAGTATGAATAATCCCCTATTCCCTTTAAAACCTTCTCACCCCTTATCCTATCTATATTATTACCCTTTTGCTAATATTAATATCCCTTATATAAGTAATCCCCTCTTTACTCCCCTTAACTTAAATGTGGTACGCCCCTGTGTTATGTATATCCTAGTGTTAGGTTATGGGGTTGTCTCTACCTATTGCGTTGTGTTATTGTTATAATGTGGCGTGCGTGATATGGCTTACGCGTAGCCCTACTAGCCCCTTATGTTATTATAATAACCCCCTAACCCCACCCTTACTAGTTTATTACCTTACCTTTACTTTTATATTATATATAAAAACATTTTACTTACCTTCCCTTTCCCCCTAACTTCTCTTTTCCTAACTTTATCTTCTATATATTATAATCCTATCTTAAATCCTTCTTACTCCCTTATTAAACCTTAATTATATCTTATATAAACGCTTATTAATATGCCACGCCCTTATAATCCTCCTCCCTATAGCCTTACTATACTTACTATGCCTCCTACCTATTCTATAGGTAAATATCTTATAAAAGGTAACTTAGATAATAAGTAGTATACTATACTTACCTTAGTTTTTTATCCCTATAGTCCCTATATAAAATAGGCCCTAACTATAGGTATTATAGACTATTACTTACCTAAGAGTAGCAAGTCTTACCCTCCTTATTAATATAATTATATTACCTATATCTAGCTAACTAGGTACCTATTTACTAACCCTTACCTCTATTATGCCCTAAAAGATCTTAAAGCTAAAATTACTATAGGCTAGTATATTATAAAACCTAGTGTTACTAAGTTAGTAACTATAAAGTAAAAATTACCTATTCTATCCTAGAAATACTAGTCCCTTATTACTTACTAGAACACTCTCCTTAATTAGGCCTAGTTTAATCTAGTACCTATCTATTTAGCCCTTAGGCTATTCCCCTTAACTAATACTCCTACCTTAAATATAACTAGACTTAATATTATCCCCTTTATTAGTAGTAGTCCCTTAGCTAGTTATAGAATAAATAACTTACTATACTAAGTTACTAGTGCCTTATTTTAGTAAAACTAGTAGCTTATAAATAGTATAGTTACTATATAATAGGATTTCTATAAGCATTTTACTACTATAATTAGCATGCTCTCCCTAGTTATTACTATATTAGTCCTAAGACTAATTCTTAATATATTAAGCTATATAATAAGTTACCTTTTTATTACTATTAGTATTAATCCTAGCGCTCTTCTAGTATCCCCCTTACTAATCTATATTAAATATAGCTTACCCTTTCTAATAGGACTAGTTACCCCTATACTAAGTCTAAATATCTTCCTATTGCCTTTAGTAATTATATAGGAACTAAGCCCTTACCTATATACTCCTATCTTTTACCCTCTAGGTAATATACCTCTCCTATTATTTAGTGTTAGGGATAGAGCTATAATAATTACTATATAGATATCTATTACCCCTAAGCTAGATATAGTTTATCCCTTTTTAATATATTACCCTTATTAATAGGAGTAAAATAGAGTTTAATAGCGCCTCTAGCAAGATTAATAAGGATTTAGTAGCTAAAATAGCTATAGTAAGAGCATATCTTAGTTATACTAAATAATTTATTATAGGTAGTAGTATAAGTATACCCCTAGTCCTATATATAGTCTCTCTTAGTAAATAACTTTTGCTTTATTAACTTAGTCTATTATTATATTATATATCCCCCTATTCCTATTTAAAGTTATCTAGCGCCCCTATATTTACTATATTCTTTAGTAATTCCTATATTAGTTATAAGTAACCTACCTATTTAACTAATATATTATATTTATTGCCTTTACCTAGTGTATTCTAGGCTATAAGGATCTACTCTATATAGTATTCCTTAATAAGTTTATTATTATCCTCTAATAATATCTATTCTAGATCTAGTCTAGAGTCTTAGAGCTTTTAACTTAGAAGGGGTTTATTATTACTTACTCTATAAGATTTATATAGAAAACTAGGTAAATACCTCTTAGTATATCTAATTAGACTATAAGTAGTATTAGGACTTCTATAATAGTGTATTTTATAGTAACCTAATTAAGCTTCTATAAAGGGTAATTAGTTTTAATATTCCTAAGTAAGAGCTATACTTTATCCCTAACCTAGAAATATTCCACTAGGTAATATAATACTAATATTATATCCTATTAATATTATTATATATATGCTATTATAGCCTAAGCTAAATAAGTCCCCTCTTAGAGGTATTCTAGGAACTAAACTACTTTTCCCTTAGAGATTATAGTAAATAGTACTAGGTCTAGCTATAACTAAATAGGTTTTAAATTATAGCTATATAGTAATTTATTAGGACTTACCCCTATAACTAAGGATATCCTATTATTAATTATAAGCTAATAAGTAGCTAAGTATTTAGGCTAATTATATTATAAGAAGGAGATAGATATGCGTAGTATTACTTATACCTCCTAGTTTACCTATTCTATACTACTATCTATCTATAGGTAATATAATATAGAAAGGAGTTAGTTAATCCTAACTCTTAAGTATAATATTATCTAGAAGTTTCCTAACTAATCTAACCCTTAGTCTATAATAATTAACTAAGGAAAACCTTAAAATCTCTACCACACTATCTTAAACTATTCTATGCACTCCTTAGCTATAATAGAGGTTATTACCTCTAATTAAATAAACTTAGAAAGCCTATTAGTAATAACTATAAGGAACTAGGGCTATTCTAGGGATAATACTAGTAAGTTTATTATAAAGTTAATAGAGATTTATAACTAGAACTAGTTAGGGATTAGTAATAGTTTTAATAAGCCCTAATATTATTAATAACTTTTATAACTACTAAAGTAGTGGTAGTTATAGACAAACGTTATAATATCCTATAATATCCTATCCTAATAAAACTACTACTATAAGATCTAAAATATTATATTATATCCTAGGTGCCTTGCTACTAGTAAATCATAATATTATTAGATAAGCGTTATTATAAGAGGTTCCTAGGCTAGGACCTAGGTCTAGCCCTAAAACTAGAGCGCCCTATAGGCACTTAGTAAGTAATTTATAACCTATTCCCTTATTATTACTTCTAGTAAAAACTTCCTTACCCCTTCTTAAATTACCTAAAGCTAGATATAGTATATTAGGTCTAATTAAACTACCTAGTTCTATAAAGTCTATAGGTGCCTTATAATAAAGAGAGCTTCCCTAGTTAGTAGTAGTACTATATATAATAATAGTAGACTCTAGCTATAACCTACCCCTAACCCTAATAGTAACTATAAGAGTCCTAAAATAGTAATAGGCTATAGTATTTATCCTATTCTTATACTAGGTCCTAACCTATTCTAGTCCCTTTATAAAAGAGCATCTAGGTAGTGAGCCTATATACTAGGCCTATATTAGAGGTAAAGTTAAATAAAGTAAGTATATTTACTTACTAGGCCTACTATTCTAATATTAGCTAAGGTATTATAAAGTATTCTAAATTCTTATAATCTATATAGATTATAAATAGGCAGGACACTCCCTATAGTTTTACTAACTATGCCTTAAGATAAGAGATAATAGCTAGAAGCTCCTTATTATAAATAGTATAATTCCTCTATAAGGCTATAAGGCTTATAGAATAGTATATAATAGGGTATAGGATATAATCCTAACCCTCCTATAAGAGGCACTCTCCTAGGGCTATCCCTAAATAATTTGCTTTAACTACTATTAGCTAGTCTAGGTCTTACTATACTAGGACTAGGTATTTAATAAAAGCCTCTTTAAGCCTTTTAAAGGCAGTGTTTTCCTTAGCTCCCTATTAAAACAGGATATTCTTCTTAGTAAGGCATATAAGTGGAGTAGCTAGCTCTAAAAAATCCTAGATAAAATTATAGTAAAAATTCGCAAACCTAAGGAAACTATAAACCCCCTATAACTTTATAGGGGCTACCTATTCCTTAATAGCTATAATCTTTATAGGATTAGGGCAAATAAAGTAACTTACTATAATAATATAGCCTAGGTACTAGACCTCCTTTATAGTAAATATAGACTTATTAAGATTTAGGTAAAGGCTTACTGCCCTTAATTAGCCTAATATTAGCTAAACCTTAGCTATATAGTCTTTCTTTAATCCCCCTAAATAGACTAAGATATTATCTAAATATACTATAATAAAATCCCTAATATATCCCCTAAGGACTTATTAATATAATATTAAAAGGTAGCTAGTGCTCCTACTAGGCTAAATAGGCAGACTAGCTATTTAAATAGCTTAAACCTAGTTTAAAACGCTATTAAGTGCTCCTTACCTTTAGCTATCTATAGTTTATAGAATGCTATATAGATATTAACCTTTATAAACTATTATACTTAGGAGAGTAAGTATAGCGTTTCCTTAATTAATAGAAGAGGGTAATAATCCTAGGCTATTATCTTATTAAGTGCGTAATAGTCCACGCAAAAACGCTAACTACCTCTAGCCTTCTTAACTAGAAAAATAGGGGCTATTACTAATAAGAAGCTTACTTAAATCTATCCCTTATCTATTAAGTCTATAATCTAGTGTCTAATCTCTAAGAGTTAGTCCCTTAGTATATTATATAATAAACCCTATAGAAGTGCTAGTTTAAAACTATCTAGGTTCTTATATATATATATATAGTAATTAAGAGACCCCCTATAAGGAGGTTAGCTATTTACTTTTGCTTTATTAAATAGGTCCTTAAAGTCTACTAGTTTATCTAGTAATATTAAAGTATTAGGGTAGGTAGGTTTTAACTTTAGGGTAGTAACCTATAGTACTATAGTAATTTCCTTTAGACTTATAGTAATAAACCTTATAGTTATATCCTTCTTATATTAGGCTTATTAGGCCTTTGCTATATATAAGGACCTAATAATTCCCTAAACTAGCTTGCTTATACTATATTCTATAGCCTTAGAAATGCATAAACCCTTAGCTACCTTAATTACTAACTATTACTTAGCTATATAAATAATAATATCTTACTATTCTAACTATAGTATCCTAAAGATTATGTCTTAAGTAAGACCTAATATAATATATAGATATACTAATAATTCCTACCTATTAATATTAATCCTTATATATACTATATATATAATTAAAGATATATCTTCCTAGGTATAAACCTCCCTTCTTCTTATTTCTACTACTATATAAACCTCTCTTTACTTTAGTAATTATATAAGCTCTAGGCCTAGTTATTATACTACTAATTTACTAATAGCACTATAGTAATTACACTTACTATTAATTTAGATATTAAGGTATAAATATATATTAAAGAGTATAGGAACTAAGAATAGTAGTTAATCTATATAGTATTTTATATTTTCCTTTATATCTATACACTAGCTATACTTATCCTTATCTATAGGTAATAACTAGCCTTTATACCCTTATATAAGACTTTACTTAGGGGCTACTTATTTTCTTAGGGTTAAGTGTTAACCTCCTTATTAGCGCGCTCCTTATCTACCTTATATATATTAATAGTAACCTTTAGATAAGGTTAGTAAGTAGGAAGGAGGGTGCACTCTTAGATCTAGTGTTTTATTAAGCTATAATATAAGTAGTATTCCTTCTTATAGTATCTTATTATTTTATCTATTATAACCTATTAGGCCCTTAGCCTCCTACTATTAGTCTTTTAGGGCTTCCTTTTCTCTCTATATTAGCTTATTTACTAGAGTAAGTTAATATAGCCTAGACTCTAGTTATTAGTGTGTTACTATCTTAGTTAGTTTATTAGGGTATAGGTTATACTAGTTAGGGTCTATATTAGGTTTAATACTTATTCTCTAAGGCTAGGGCCTTAATATTAACTATAATACTATAGTATTATAAGACTATAAGAGGGTAATCTATATAACTAATTCCTTTACTAATACTAACCTCTCTTAGCTACTTATTAAAAGTATATTATAACTTTACTAGCTTAATATTACCTACCTACTACCCTCCCTTACTATAGAGAGTTTCTATTTAAAGTAAATAAAGAATATAGTAAATAACTCCCTAAACCCTTACTTAATCTAGTTAAGTTCTATAAGGGCTATCTCCTATCTATAAGGGTTAGAGAATATGCTTTCTAAGTAGCTAAGGAAGCTAATAAGGGAGTAGTTATATAAGTAACTTACCTTAAAGTATATAGCTATATAAGACTAGACCTTTAGTGCTAAGTTTTAGTAAATAAATATCTATTAGTCCTTATTATCTCTAATAAAGTCCTTATTTACTTCTAACTTATATTATATAAGGAACCTCTATATAGTAAATATAGTCTTATTACTATTATATAAATTACCTATAGGGATTAGTTTTTAATATTGTTATTATATAGTAAGTAATATAGTAAGGGTAGTATATTATATAGGAGGGTATAGGTCTAATACTAGGGGTTAAATAGGGGCGTTTACTAGGGGGCTAACTAGAATAGTAGTAGTAGGTTTATGTAAACTTAGTATTATAAAGTCTTAATCTCTCTTGCCTACTACTTAATTATAAGTTAAAGTATGTTAATTTACACATTATAAGCTAATAGTAGTAATATAGTATCTATTAATAGGGTTCTTATCCCTAGGTTTCCTTTAACCTATAGTTATAGTGTATCTATTATATTATCTTCTTCTATTATATTAATTTATTTATTTATTTATAGTAGTACTATTGTTTTTAGTAGCCCTTTATTAAGGCTAAAGGAAGTTTCTTAAATATTATAGACTAGCCTCTAGGCAACTACTATTAGGTATTAATATAATATTAAGAAACTTAAGGAGGGAAGAAAGGAAGAGAGCTAGTCCATCCCCCTTTATGCCCCTTATATCCCCTAGCTATCTTATGTTAGCCTCCTTCCTAAACCCTTGCTAGTTTCTATTAGCTACCTGTCCTTCCGCGCTATAACTAATGCTTAGGCAAAGCCCAAGCCCTTTACAACTATAGCCTTTACTATAACCTTTTTAATTATATAGTTAATTATATCTTTAGTCTATAAATATTACCTCTAAATCTTTATTATTAGTAAAGTATTAATTAAATTAGGCACTTAATTTATTAGCTTTAGTAATAGTAATAGATTTATAAAGATCTCCTATAAGCCTTTTAAAACCTAGTAAGTAGTTATACTTAACTTACTTATATTTTAGAATACTAGAGATTATACTTAATATTTAATAATATAGTTTTATATTAATAGTTAATAAGGGAAATAATTCTCTATATACTTTCTTAAGGGTTATAAGTAAGATCTTAAGATAATTTATCTTAGATTTATTAGGATTCTTAGTAATTATAGCCTTAAGCGTTATATTATTTTACTCTTAGTAATAAAACTATTAATTACTCTTAGTCTTAAAGTATTAATAGATATTATAAATTATTTACTTATAGTTAAGGTTTCTATTTATAAGATAATTAAGAAAGTATTATTTAGCATTACCTATAAGTATTATTAGGAGTGCCTTATATATATATTCCTATAGAAAATTAAGTCTATTATACTTATTTTAAAAGAGATTAATCTTTAGGGTAATAAAGTTATATATCTTCTAACTATAATAATTATTATCTTTATAGGTATTTATAAGTTCTAAGATCTTTTTAATAATCTAATCTTTAGAAGGAATAATTAGTGCTAGGGTAACCTATAGTATTCTTTATAGTTATAGAGTGCTTATTCTTAAAGATATATAATTAGTAAAAGGATTATTAATAAAAGGGATAATAGGAGGGTTAATAGGAGGGATATTAATAGGGAAATTTCTAGTAAGGGGTTATAAATAGTAGGGTTATTAATAGAGAGAAATTTGCCTATAGCTATTTACTTTATGATTTTATCTTTAGGCTATTATAATATCTTATCCTTATTAAGGACTTATTATAATAAACTAATAATTCTACTACTTTAACTCTTAGTAATATAAACGCTATTTTTACAGAGGTAATCTTATAATTTATGTATTAAGGAATATAATGCTTATTTAAGCGTTTCTTTAGTCTAACCTTTAAGATTATCTTAGAAGATTTCCTAAAGTGTAAGATCTTTATATTAACCACTCTTATAGACATTAATTATCTAAGTAATATAGTTATTAAGCTCCTAATCCTTAGTATCTTAAGGGTTTAGTGCTATAGAGCTTTCTTAGTTAGTGCTAATTATAATAGCGTGTTTTTAGAGTTATAGGGATAAGTTAGATTTCTTAGGTCTTTTAGGTCCTATAGGTTACTTGCCTTTTGTAAGTTATAATAATAAAGAATTATTACTAGCTATTAGGAGTATTATTATAGTGTTTTTCTTTAGCTAGTAAGGCTAAGTTAATCTCTAGTTTAAGAAGTATATGTGGCTATAACTCCTTAGTTAATTAATTGTTTTTCTTATAATAAATAATAGGATTAATCCCTTTATTAATAGTTAGAGACTTAATAATAGAAAAAGTTAAATCCCTTAAAAGCCTAATATCTAGTATCTAGAGTCTATCTTCCTTTAGTATAATTCTCTAGCTAAACTATAGGAATATCTCTTCTTTATAATCCTAGCTATCTATGATTTTATAACCACTAATTAGTATTAGTATTACTAAGGTAAAATATAAAGCACTAGTATAATAAGGGGTTTATTAAGGTATATAATAGTTAATTATTATTACTAGCTAAGGGGCTACGTGGCTAAAGGTTTTAAGGGGAATTATAGGTTATACAACTTGCTTACATATGCGGCTAATTATAACGCAGCCCTGCGTGTGAATGCTTTACTTTCCTTGTGGTTAACTAACGTTAACCTAATTGTCATAACAATAAACTATAAAAAAATAAAGGAAAGCTACCCTAAAGGAAAGGTAAAATAACTAGAAAACTCTTAATAGTTATACCCTTATAGGTAAAAAGCATACTATTAATAAAGGTAAACTTAGCGCTATTCTTATTTACCTTAATTACCTTCTTTAGAGTATAGTAAAACTAATATATTACTATAGCCTAGGCTATATAGCCTAGGTTAGAGAGCTAGAGCTAAAGGACTATCTTTACCTCCTAGGCACTTATAATATTCTCTAAGTCTCCCTATAAAAAAGTTAGTAAAAGACTAGTAAAAATATAATAAAGAGTTATATATAAACTATAGCTAGAGGGGTTAGAGTAGTAAAAACTATAGTAACTTAAAGTTACTAGTAAGAGACTATATATTACTAGTATATAATAGATATAGCCTATATAGAAATATAAGCAAAGAATAAGTAAATAGCTTAGAGATTAATAGACCTAATATACCTTTATAGTACCTATTAATCTAAAGGCTATATAATATACTATATTAGTATAGTTAAACCCTATAACTAAACTATAGATATACTTAGTAAGCTATTAGTAAGTTATCTCTAAAAATACTAGGACACTCTTTTCTTCCCCTATATTAAAGGTAGTATTTATAAGGGCCTAGACTTATTTAAAAATAACTATTAGGTTAGTAAAATCTCTAGCTAGAGTTACTATAGCTTATATAGAAAAGTTAGTAATAAGAGACTATAAAGTAAAGGAATAATAAGTAACTTACTATCTTATATATATCTTTACGCTTATTATATTATATATAATATTTAGAAAGCTTTATCTTAGCTATTATTATAACTAAAATATAAGGGAAACTATAGATAATCTATAGGAGTTTAATCTTAATTAGTAGGTTTTTCTTAAACTCTATATACCTAGTATATAAGTAATATATATATAAATAAAGGTAAAAGCAAATTACCTTTATAGTAATAGTAAAAAGGTAGTAAAAGGTAGGAGAAAGGCTAGTGTAATTAAAGTTTAAAGATTAATTAAAAATAAACTAGCTTTATAAAGAAAAAAGGAAGTAATATAATAGGGGATCCTAGGTAACTTTATACCTAAGTATTATATATATTACTAGGAGATAATTACTAGTTATTATTATTATAATATTTTAATTTAGTAATATTATTATAACTACTAGATAGTAAATAGCTATATCTTAGCAAATAAATCTAAAGCTATTTAGAAGCTTAGCTAAAAGTAAGGGGGTAATTATAAGGCCTTACTCCTAATATAGGTATACCCTATAATACACTATACCCTAGGGCTAGGTTTATATAACGCTAGTAAACCACTTGCTATAAGATAGTAGTTTACACACACTACACACTTAGACCTAGCAAGCTTTAGTTAATATACGGAGTGCCCCCATACCTCTTGCCTAGCTATCCCCTTGTTCTCACACAAAGCTTCTAGCCCTTTCTCACTACAGTAAGGAACTAATTACCTTCTAATGATTATATTAAGAAGTAGGCCTTTGCCTTAGAGATAACACCCTTAAGATTAAATGTGATAATATGCAGACTATTTGCCTTCTTAAGGAAGAATTTATTAAACTTATAATAAGACTTTATTACATTAATATTTACTATTACTAGCTTAGATAAGAGGTAATAAAAGGAACCTTTAACATTACTTAGAAAGCCACTAAAGAGATAATCGCGAATAGCCTTATAAAACCACTTATAGGTATAGCTTTTATAAGCTTTAGGGATAGATTAGGGCTTGTATACCTACTACCTTATATACTTAGAGAGAAACCATAAAAGTAAAAAGTGACTAATAATATTATAATTAATAACTTCTCTATAGATTAATTTATAGATTAATATAATATAATTAATTTAATTATAACTAATAGATAAATTATAGGAAACCTTAATTATAGGTTCCCTAGGGGGTGTGTTACATGCATTTAACTATAAGTAGACTTCGTAAACACTAGGACTCACTAACCTAGTCACTTTCTAGCACTTTAGTAGATACATAGTATGTTTTTGTATAGCTAGATTACACTCCCTTTGGTATAGGTACTTAGCTATTTAAGCAAGCGTCCGCACCCTCTTACAGGGTCAGGCAACTCAATCCATGCTATTAAATCCGACCCTAGCTGCGTGGTCCAACATATCTCCCCTGCATGACACAGTTGCTACCAGTCATCATGGCTGGGCAGTGATGCGCTGACCAGTCCCCAGGCCGCAGCTTGGGTATTGGAGCGAGTGACAGGTACGAAGCCTAGAAGGAGATGCCGTGACTAGTACCAGGCACCAGCAGACCGCGAGTTACTAGTCCAATCCCTAAGCCGGGGGTTCTTGAGACTAGTCACGCTAACCTCGCTTGTTGCTACAGTACTAGTAACAGGATATTACCAGTAGTGAGGGCCGAATTTGGCTGATGCCAATCGACACCTGGATTGGATGCTACCGAAAGCCCCGCAACAAAATACAACGGTGATGGAATTAGCCGGCTGGTAAGGTAAAGCACACGGATGCTAGCACACGGATGCTAGCACATGGCGGATAGTCGGTGCAGTCAGTCTTCAGCCCTGACACAGTCCTCCTGACAGCCCGTTCCGGATCTGGTAGGACGCGATGGATTGCGATAGTATCGGGGTATCGCACCAGCGCGCTGTGTAGTGACGCAGTGCGAAGGTGAAGCCTAAGCAAGGCAAGCAGTAACAAGGAACGAAACGATGGTACAAGAGCAACGTAGGTGGTAGATAAGTCAGGTGTATTATGGTTGACCTTCCTCCTATGGGGAGGTCAACAGTAAGACGGACTGTATACCCAGTGGGCACGTGCTTGTACACTTGCCTGTTGGCACAATGGGTCTGCCCATCCCTAACTACCTACTTTCTTGTGATAAGTCCAGTCAAGTCAGCCTATAGAAAGCAGCTTGGATATGTACCTCAGCGAGTGGAATGATTCAACTATTATAGGCAAAAGAAAGTCACCCGATGGAGCCGGATTTAGCTTAGACCGGAAGCCAGATGCCTTGCCAGTCGAGTAATTGTGCCTTTACCGGCAATTGTAGCTCCTACCCACCTGAGCGATTCGACTGTAATTGGCTGGACGATACCTTGGTGTTGAAGGTGGACGGATCTGCCTAGTTGTGCGTAGAGTGGATGATGACCATCTTGTCCGTCGGCTTCTGATTTGATTCATTGGTTCATTCCCAGAGGCCCCGCTGCCGAATGTCAGGTGACCGCCAGGAGAGATGAAGAAATTGTCCTCTTATCGATAGCGGTACATATACACTGACCTGTGCCTTTGCTAAGGCAACCTCTACGTTTTCCTTCGCTTCGAGACCTGAACCTCCCTCTCCCGTCTTACCTTTCTGCTTCCACCTTGCTAATCGTTTTCCTGCTAGGCCCAACCATACCTGAACCCCCACGAACGACGTCGCCGGCGGCGTAGATCGATAGGATGCATCCGCCTTCCCCGTCATCTTCACCGAGCTGCACTAAGCTGGGATTACACCAGACAAGCCCTACAACTTCCGAAGAGCAGAAAGGACAAGACCATAGACATCAACTGGCTTACTACTTCCACCTTTGATAAGCCGTCGAATCTCCGCGACAATCGCCTCAACGTTCACATCACAATGAGCCAAATCTTAACCCCTCGCCAAGCGGACGAACTGTTCGTCCACGTCACCAACCTAGCAGTCTGGAGTTCATTACTAACCAGTCCAAATAGGCACAAGGCCATTATCGCGTACCTATCTTCAATCAACCTCCCGAATGCCGCGGCTGCCCTCAGGGAGGAGCTGCAGGTCGGCGAAACCTTCGATGCGGCCACTTCCCAGAGATACGAAGGTCCGCTGGAGAAGAAATGGACCAGTATTGTGAGGCTACAGAAGAAGGTATGTTGCTTCTGTCTGCGCCGCCTATGCGGGACAGCTTTCACTGATATCAATCTAGATAATGGAACTCGAGTCTCAAACTGCGTCCCTACAGTTAGAACTCGACAATGCGACACCGACATCGCTGTCCCGACGAACTCATGACCCTGCCATCTGGCTGCCCCGTTCCCACGCCCGACACACTCTCGAGTCCCACCGCGAACCCATCACATGCGTTGCCTTTCACCCCGTCTTTTCAGTCCTTGCCTCGGGGTCTGAGGACTGCACCATCAAGGTCTGGGACTGGGAGTTCGGCGAACTTGAGAAGACTATCAAGGGACACACCAAAGCAGTGACCGATGTCGACTTTGGAGGACCGCAAGGTGCCACGCTGCTGGCTTCATGCTCAAATGGGTTGACAATCAAACTATGGGATACTTCAGACGACTACAAAAACACTCGAACATTTTCTGGCCACAACCATAGCGTGAGTGCGGTCAGGTTCGTCCCCTCGGGAGCCGCCGGCGCTCCGGGCTCGAGCAACCTTCTCGTTTCGGCCAGCCGCGACAAGACACTGCGAATTTGGGACGTTTCAACCGGCTACTGTGTCAAGACCCTACGAGGGCACGCAGACTGGGTTCGTGATGTTTGTCCATCCCCGGATGGCCTTTTTCTTCTTTCGGCCGGCGACGACTACACAGGGCGACTCTGGGATATCAGCGTGGCAAACCCCGAGGTGAAGCTGACGCTTACCCGCCACGAACATGTTGTAACATGTTGTGCGCTTGCGCCACCCACTGCCTACACCCATCTAGCCAAACTTGCGGGCCAGAAACCCCCGCCCACAACGAATACGGCCGAGTTTATGGCAACAGGCAGCCGCGATAAGACGATTTGTCTTTGGGATGGTAGAGGGAATTGTATCAAGACTTTGATTGGCCACGACAACTGGGTGCGGGCCCTTGTCTTTCACCCTGCCGACAAGTACCTGCTGAGTGTGTCCGATGATACCACATTGCGATGCTGGGATCTCGAACAGGGGGCAAGTGTGTCAAGGTGCTCGATGACGAACACAGCTGCTTTGTCTCGTGCTTGCGTTGGGCACCAGGCATAGTTCGCGAGGCGGCTACCAACGGTGACGGATACAAGGGTATCAACACAACAATAAGAAAAGCGGCTGAGAAACCACACAACATCCAAATCCGATGCGTTATTGCAACCGGAGGTATTGAACGGAAAGTGCGCATCTTTGCTAATTGACGCACCTCGGGCGACGAAAACACATACTCTAATGAGTGATTATGGACGTGTCTATCTAGCTACAAAGTCAGTAGTGGGTCTGTCCTGTGAGTGGGCCCTCGATAGTGAGTGAGAAGCCGCAGGGGATACGGCCGGGAGCAGCCACCGGACCAACCAACATCGTACCATATTTGGTCCAATGGTACGGGAGCCATGTCGCTAATCACATCGAATTGCTTTCTGCCCAGTGACCGTGAATATTCCAACAGGGATGAGCCATGCGTCTATTAACATCAACCGAAAGCTACGCTGCTAAATCCCAACTCTTTTTCACGGCAATCATTGTCAACCAATCGTACAGTGGATCGCAGCCAGAGCGCACAACAATTATCTGCAATAAGAACACTCCATGTGCTCGCAATGCGATAAGTGTGCTGGCTCGTGCACAACAGGTCCCGAATGCGAGCCAAGATGCCAGCAGTGCAACAGATGGTACGGCAGTAGTGTATGCAGCGCGAGTGCCCGCGACATTGTCAGGAGCTACCTCTAGCGCCAGGGACGCACTGTGCACCCGCTCGCCGTTGAGACATGGCGCCCCCTTGCCTCTGCATCAACGATGGGCATTAATCGGCCTCCTGCAGCTACATCATGCCATACTACAACAAAGAATTTGATAGGCTCCGTGACGAAACAAAATCGACGATGGCGCAATGTACTGCAGAGTGTTTGTTGTCCGTTGGTCACCAGCGGGGTTGGCCTATTGTTGCGCTGAACGTTGCTGCACAGGGCCCTTGCCCGCTCCTTGAAGTTTAGCCAGCACATCTGGATTTAGGTCGGTCGGGTAGTGCATGGCTGCAAGCAACTCACCCCACCGAGACAAGCGACTCAAACCGACGTCCAATTGATTTTGTCACGTCTAGGATGTCCGCCATGCAAGCCAGTTTGTGATAACGCACGCGCCACAATAGGTACTTGTGCATACGCTGCGCTGACAGTCCATAAGGGTGAGCCAACCAATAACACTGACGGCAAGCCTGCAAAAGAAGGCCGCGGTTAGGCGTGGGATGCACGCCACTTCGCTTGTGCGAGTCCTAAACTGCTGTCAGGCTGGTTTGCACTTCACCTTACAAGTAGTTTAATAATCCTGAAAACCCTTTATTTCCTGTGACACTCGATTAACACCATCTAACCTCACAAAGATTCCTATTCTCAACCCGCACGAATGAACGTCAGAACTTGAAACCATTAAGCTTCTGATAGCAACCCCACCTTACAACCCTCAAGAAGACCAACCCAATATGGGGGACCGTCTTTTCCAGCGCAGAACAGCTGCTCGGTCTCTACGCCTGCCCACCTCTTAAGCCAGTATGCAGTTTGTTCAACGTAAGAAAGAGTAAAATTGCTAAGTTCCTTCCAGGGCATGCAGCAGTAGTTGAAGACTGGTAGGCTTGGCCATTTTGAATCTACCGGCTGCTTCGAATACGACTGGGCTTAATATGGCCTCATGGTCCCAGGTGCTCGTCGACGGGAAGGCCTCAGATGATGTTTTAGTATGGTCAGATCATTCCGAATGGGTTATGTCCATGACTCGCATAGAAGCATGCATGGATTCTGTCAGATACCATGTGTAACGGCCAAACTTCTAATAAGCGTGCGAAATGCCTGTCAACGCAGGATCTCTATCGCAACCTCCAAGTCCTAAATCTCCTTCTTTAGCCTCTCCCTATGCTCCTTCGTCTGGCGAAACTCCCCGCCATAATAAGCAGCTTCTTTAGGTCTAGGCATAGGACCTATTACTCTAAAAATAGCTAAAGGGGGCCCTTAGGGCTAGAAAGTAGCTTATAGTTAACTACTTAGCTAAAGACATTACTAACAAACCGCTTATAAGCTACCTTATAGCAAGCCTTAAGGGTGTTATAGATAGTCTCTATAGTGTATGCTATATTACTCTTATTTATAACTATATCTATAACATCACTTAGATAGATAATATAGTTAATAAAGCTATTATAAGACTATTCTATTTAGGCCTTAGGCTATAGTGTTTCTTTAATCCATATGCCATAACTCCTTTACTAGTTATAGTTAAAGTAGTGATTTAGCGTATACGGCTTTAGCTACCGCTTAACGTTAACTAGCAAGGCTACCTAGTCTATACTACCCTTATACTTAGCGCAAAGGTTACTTGGAAGGGTAGATAAGATATCCGAGAGCACCTAAGTGTTTACACAGATAACCTCTAGTGCTACTAGGATAAATGTCACGACTAAAGGCGTGGGAAGAGATAAATAGAGTAATAGTAGGAGAATAAGGTCGCTGCTATAAAGGTAATAGCTAGGGGTAGGTGCGTAAAGGTTTCAAACTCTAACCTCTCCCCTAAATAGGAGAGGTCCTTATTATATACCTTCTCTTTATGCCTACGTAACTATCTAGCTACTAGGTCTTAGCATATAAGTTATCTAGGGATTTGCCTTACTTAGAGAGGTAGCCCTCTTATAATATCTCTTATACCTTTATACTCCTAATATAATACCCCCTATATATAATTATCCTTAATTATATAATAAACTACTATCTAGGGGAGAGTATACTACTTAAAAGCCTCTAAGACTATTCCTTAGCCTTATAGTATAATATAGGATTATTATAATCCCTTATACCCTAATATATTAGTAGAAAAATAAAACCCTTAATAATATTAGGTTTTAATTATTTTCCTATATAGCTAGCTTACTATTAATTACTATTACTTTATAGCTTTAATACTAAGACCTAGCTATATCTAACTTCTATATAGCTAATTCCCCCTATTAGATAACTTATATTAATTTTTATAATTAGGTTAAATAGATAAGGTCCCTAGTCCTAATAATTTAAATAGCTTTATTTATAAATTATAGTGAATTTATCCTAACTTTACTATATATATATAGCTAGCCTATATTTTAATAGTAGTAGCTATAACCACGATTTTTCTAATTTATTAATTTATTATATATAGCTTATAAATTACTTAAGGGTTAGCTACCCCTTATAAAAGAGGCTAGTTTTCCCTTTTTCCTTATTATTTCTTTCTTTAATATTCTTATCTTAAATTTATAAGTTACTTTTACTAGCTTAATAGTAGCTTCTATACTACTATTATTTAGTAGTCTTTAAATAATCCTTTTTTCCCTTAAATTTCTTTATTACTTTAGTATTACTAACTATTTACTAGCTTACTATATTTACTACTATATTTACTACTATATTTATCTTTACTAGTCTTATACTTACTCCTATTACTAAGGTTTTAGAGAGATTTTCTTATAAATATATAAAAATAAATAAATTAACTATATAAGTTTATTACTTAAGTATAAAGATCTTACTACTAACTAAATACTAGTAATACTAAGATACCTTATTTATATTATACTTAGTAAGCTACTATTTAGAAAATTACTCCCTAATATAATAAAAGTACTAAGCCTTAATATATTATTAAAGGAAAAGCTACTTTAAAAGACTATAGTTACTATTTAAGTATAACTATACTATTACCTTATTACTATCCTTAGCTAACTTACTTAAATAATTCTATAAAATATATATATTATATAAGAAATCATAAACTCTATATTAGTATATATTATCCTAACTCTTAAAATAAGTTTCTTACTAATATTTTACTAGTGCTTTAAGAGAATTACCTAGCTTTATAAAAAGCTATTTAACTTAATTTAGTCTATTCCTAAAGAAATACACTTTTATACTAATATTATAAGTTTACTCTTATTAATATATAACTTAATAATTACTAACTTATTACTAGGCTTTTATCTATACTCTTTATAAACTTTATAATACTTTATTATCTTATAAAAACACTAATTAATATAGCTAGGTTAGATATACTTATCTTACTACTAATACTACTTATAAGGTAAAGGCTAATAAGTATACTATATTCTTATAATAAATTAATATTACTAACTTAAAGACTTAAATTAAAATTATAAACTATCTTTACTTTATAGCTATAACTAGCTAATAGTAAGTTTTCTAAATATTTTTATAGCTTATATCTTACTAACTTACTACTAGTTTATATTATTTATTACTTAACTCCTTATTTATATTAAGCCCTTAGAGGTTTTAGAAGAAATTTAGGCTTATACCTATATAAATAAGGAATCTTCTAATAATAAAGCTAAAGTTATTATAGCTACTAATATCCCTATAGAGAAGTAATAAGTAAATAGCTATTTAGGTTATAGTTTTAAAAATTAATACTATTATTAGACTTTTACTCTCTTTAACCTATAGGAGTAACTTTATCTTTATAATTTAGCTATATAATTACTACTTATAATTATTAATAATATCTTTTAAGATAAAATCCCTTTTTAGTACTTATAAATTCTCTAAATTATTATAGTCTTTTTATTTTACTAGATATTTATAGTATTTACTATTATACCTATATAAAATAATTCTTTTAACTTTAAATTCTCCTTTATTATCCTTAATATTATCTTATAATAAGGATATATTAACTATATTACTTAGGTCCCTATAGAAAGGCTTAAGGCTTATAATATTAAAAATATTATATAAGCATATTCTAGCTAGTAACTATAATTAATATACTAAACTATAACTCCTAATTTTCTTTTAATCTTATAAGGGCCTAGGTACTTTACTAAGAGCTTCTTACTAGGGTATTATAAATTAATATTCTTTATTAATAGTAAAATATAGTTACTTATATTAAATCTTATTAGCTTTCTCTTTAAATTATAGTGTTTTTTATATTAAGCTTATATATTACTTAGAAGCTACTTAATTATAGTATACTTATCCCTTAGCTTCTAGACTTTAGTCTTAGCTTAATTATTTATTAGAGAAATTTATATAATTACTTAATATAGCCCCCTTAGGTTATACCCTTATAGTGCCTTAGTAAGTATATAGCTATATATAGTATACTTACTTATATTATAAGTAAATTATACTATTAGTAAATTATTAGCTTAATCTATTTACTTAATATAAGTAAAAGCCCTTAGATAATACTTTAAAACTTAATTTAAATATTTTATCTATCTATTTATTTATAGGTAAAATATAGTACTTAGTTATTACTTTATTATAATAAGGTAGTAAAATATTCTCTAAAACCTACTAGTAAATATTAACCCTTAGTTTATAATAATACCTTCTAGGGCGCTATAGTCTCTTAATATATATTTTAAGAATACTATTACTAGCCTATTACTAGTTAGTTATATAAATATAAGGATATAAATACTATACTTTATAAAATAATTAATAATAACTAGGATTATATTATAAGTCTAATTTTTATTCTTTACTAGTAGTAATTCTATTATAAAGTCTATTAAGAGTTCTTAAAAGGGATAATTAGGCACTAGTAAAGCTACTAACTTACTATAGGGTTTATATAACTTAGGCTTTAAAACTTAATAGTTTATATAAGTACTTATATATAACTTAGTATCTTTTTTTATTATTAGCTAATAGTATTAGTTTATAATTTAGTAAAGTATCTTACTAACTCCCTAATATCTAGTAGTAAGGTTATTATAGGTTAATAGTAAAATCTCTTTTCTTATTTCTATAGAAATAAAAACTTAGTCTTTAAATATTAATAGCTTAGAGAGCCTAATAGACTATATCTATAATATTTTAAAGTTATTACTTTCTAGTAGTAACTTTTACTATATAATAAAGGTATCCCTTTATTATACTTTAAATAATAAAACTTAGATTAGAGAATCTAAGCCTTCTTTAAATATAGCGGAGTTTAACTTTATAGAGGTTTTCCTAACTATTAAAATCCTCGCTATAATATCTCTATAAGGGATTAGCTTATTTTATATGCCTGGTGTTGCAACAACTAGGTTAACGTCAATTAACCACAAGGAAAGTGAAGCATCTACGCGCGGGGCTGCGCTGTGATTAGCCGCATATGTAAGCAAGTCATATAACCCGTAATCCCCCTTAAAACCTTTAGCTATATAGCCCCTTAGCTAGTAATAATAATTAACTATTATATACCTTAATAGACCCCTTATTATACTAGTGCTTTATATTCTACCTTAGTAATACTAACACTAATTAGTAATTATAAAACCATAGATAGCTAGGATTATAAAGAAAAGATATTCCTATAGTTTAGCTAGAGAATTATACTAAAGGAAAATAGACTCTAGATACTAGATATTAGGCTTCTAAGGGATTTAACTTTTTCTATTATTAAGTCTCTAACTATTAATAAAAGGATTAATCCTATTATCTATTATAAGAAAAACAATTAATTAACTAAGGAGTTATAGCTATATATACTTCTTAAACTAGAGATTAACTTAGCCTTACTAGCTAAAGAAAAACACTATAATAATACTCCTAATAGCTAGTAATAATTCTTTATTATTATAACCTATAAAAGGTAAGTAACTTATAGGACCTAAAAGACCTAAGAAATCTAACTTACCCCTATAACTCTAAAAACACACTATAATAATTAGCACTTTATAACTATAGAGAATACTATAGGTTACCCTAGCACTAATTATTCCTTCTAAAGATTAGATTATTAGGAAGATCTTAAAACTTATAAAGACCTATAAAGATAATAATTATTATAGTAAGAAGATATATAACTTTATTACCCTAAAGATTAATCTCTTTTAAAATAAGTATAATAGGCTTAATTTTCTATAGGAATATATATATAAGGCACTCCTAATAATACTTATAGGTAATATTAAATAATACTTTCTTAATTATCTTATAAATAGGAACCTTACTTATAAGTAAATAATTTATAATATTTATTAATGCTTTAAGACTAAGAGTAATTAATAGTTTTATTACTAAGAGTAAAATAATATAATGCTTAAGGCTATAATTACTAAGAATCCTAATAAATCTAAGATAAATTATCTTAAGATTTTACTTATAACCCTTAAGAAAGTATATAGAGAATTATTTCCCTTATTAACTATAAATATAAAACTATATTATTAAATATTAAGTATAATCTCTAGTGTTTTAGAATATAGGTAAGCTAAGTATAACTACTTACTAGGTTTTAAAGGGCTTATAAGAAACCTTTATAAATCTATTACTATTACTAAAGCTAATAAATTAAGTACCTAATTTAACTAATACTTTACTAATAATAAAGAGTTAGAGGTAATATTTATAAACTAAAAATATAATTAACTATATAATTCAAGAGGTTATAGTAAAGGCTATAGTTATTATAACTAAGGTTAAAATAATATATATATATATTAAATACGCTAGCTAGCTCTATATAAGGCTAGTTCTAGTACTCCTACTAGTTTATTAATAAGGAAAACCCTTAAAATAGGAAGAAAAACCCCATTACTTTAATCCTTAGCTTAGCACTAACCCTACCACAGGCTTATGCTATTTAACTTATAGCCTATTATATGTGTTTATTACTAGCTTACACTAGCCTTATCCCCTTAAAAACATAAAAGGGTTAGTTTACCACTCCCCTTAGTGTATCTCTAAGCTATAAGCTACCTTACCTTACCCCTCCTTACTTCCCCTTATAGGTAAAGTAAGTTAGTCTAATTATTACTCTTTATCTATTATTTACTTTCTTACTAACTCTTTTATTACCTTACTTTTTAGCTAACTCTAACCTATCCCTAGGCTAGCTATAGCGTAAAGCCTATACACCTTATCCTAGCCCCTTATTATAGGAGGAGGGTAATTATAGTCCTAGCTTAGGGTAGCCCTATGCCTAGATTATAATTAAGATATTTGTTTATCTAATCTCTCTATGCTTTATTTTTTAAGCTTTAGCTATAATTTACTCTCCCCCTATAAGTATAAGAGAGAGCCTCTCCCCTAGGTGGTTCTAGCCTCTTTTCCTTCCTTCTATATTAACCTTCTTATAAGTTTCTCTCTATAGCCCTAAGAGGCTACTCTAGCCTAGGCCTAGGTTAATATCTAATGCCTCCTTATAGTCCTAGAAGCTACTCTTATTATAGCGCCTATTAATATAAGTTATTTGCTATTTAGTATATTTCTAGCTTTAATCCTTCTAGGAACCTTCCCTTTCTAAGTAGTACCCTAAGAAGCTCTTAACTCCTAAATAGTTAGAGAAAGCTCTAGATAAGGAGCTAAAGGTAAGTCTACCTCTATTCTAGGTTAGTTCTAGGTCTAACTTATTCTAGCTAGGTAAGCCTTAATTATTCTAATATGTCTTATGCTACTCCTAATCCGTAGAAACCCCTAGGCACTAATGCCATAACGTCAATGGTAAGGGCGGTGTAGGCTCGGCGGAGAGGTTAAAATAATAGTAAATACTATATTTATAATAAGAATAGCTATTAGTTAATAAATTAGTTAGAAAAAGATTATTAATAAGTAAAAGAGTAAGTAGTATTAAACACTACTAATAGAGAGGAAATTCTAGGCATATCTTATAGCTTTTAAAGGTTAAGGAATAAAAGAGGCTAATAACCTTAATAATAAAGCCTAGAAGTTAGCTAAAGTATTTACGCAAATAAATAATAAAGAGAATAATAATAATAATAATACTAAAGAGGCATTTATATTAAAATTTAACTACCTAAGTATTACCTAATTCTTTATAGTAAGACCCTAACTAACTAATAATAATATTATTATAACTTTATAAGACTAAGCCTTTAAGCATGCCTATCTAAAGTATAACCTATATAATAAGCTAAGAATATTATATGTTTTAGAGAAGCGCTACTCTAAAGAGGTTTTTAGAGGTATCTTACTTAATATAGGAGCTTTAGGATTATTAATAATAGGAATAAAATAGGTATAAGCACTACTAAAGCTAATGCCCTTTTTAAAGATTAAACTAACCTTACTAAAAGAGATTAAATTTAGTGCTAGATTAGTAATTATATAAGGTGTAATTTATATACTAACTAAATTAGGTAAGATCTCTTTCTATATAATTAATATAGCTACGCCCTTTCTGTTTTCTCTAGATAACATAGATAGGTTAGTGTTGGTTACACCAAGGTCCTGCGCAGGTAATAATACGATAATTCCGTAGTATTAAAGTTAATGATAGATTAATTGATTAGGAAAGAGAGAAGAGAGGGAAATCTAGCTAGAAGAGAAAGTGGGTGAAACGCGGAAGTGGGGTAGAAAAGGGGTGGCGAATAATGCAGCTAATCACATCGCGTGTATCCATCTAGACCCATATTTAGTCCTAGCCTTTAGCCACGATTAAACTAATAAAGATCCGGAGAAAGTAACACTAGTAGTCTCTCTTTTCCTCGTGGCTAAAGGAGCCTAAAAACGCAATAAAAATCAAATTAAAGGAAAGTGTTTATAAGTAAATCCCTTTATAGGAATCTAGAGCTTTAATTAGCTTGGTTAGCATTAGTTAATTTAATTAATCCGATTATAATAGATTTCCCCTATTAGTTCTATTAAAGCTCTCTTCCTCCTGCCGCTAAAGGTCTCTTAACCTAGCCTTTCACACGAATTATTAATTCGTTCGAATTAATCAAGGTTAAAAGAGATAAATTTAGTAATGCCTTTGTTATTAAATTAGTCCCTTTACCTAACCCTTAACCCGGATTATAGCCTTGTTTAAGTTAATAAAGGTCTTAAGGGTCTTATACCTCCTTGTTACTAATAATCTAAATTAACTATTAATAGCGGGAATAATCCCTCTATTCTAAAGCATTAATAGATATTACCTATTATTTACTTGTACGTGAGGCTCTTGTTTACTAGAGGATTAAGGTATTATTTAGCATTGCTTATAGGCATAATTAGATCTTTAAAGTCCTAATAATCTTTGAGTTCTTAATAATCTTTAGGTTATTACCCTTAGTAATCTTTAGGTTATTAATAATCTTTAAGTTCCTAATGATCTTTAGGTTATTATTACCCTTAGTAATCTTTAAGTTCTTAATAATCTTTAATAATCTCTTTAGTGGCTTATTAGGGTAGAGAGCCTTTAAGGGATTCTTATAGGGGATGGAGAGATTACTAGGGATAAGGAAGTAAATCTCTAGGGTTAGGAATTAGGGAGGTTAAGGGGTTAAGAAGGTCTTAATCTCTCTCTTAACTATAGTAATCTTCTCTCTTCTTAAAGCACTTATTTTAATATAGTTATAATTAGAAGGCCTAGACCTTAGGGAATATAAACACTACTCTCTTATAAAGAGTTTTATAGTTCCTATATAATCTTACTATAAGCTCTTCTAAATGTTCCTTTTAACTAACCTTTAAAGTCCTCTTTAAAGGTCTCCTAGAGGTCTTTATCCTTCTAGCCTTAATGCTTACTAGTGTAAATAAACCTTATAATATAATTATTTAGTTTATATTACATGGCTATCTTAGGGTTTAGCTATATAAGCTCTCTCTAGTCTCTTATAAGTACCTTAGAGTATAGTTATAGTTATCTTAGTAGTTTATCTTCTAAAGGTCTCTTAGGTTTTAATATTATACCTATTACGTATTTTCTAGGGAAAGGGAATAAGGGAATAGAAAGGGGGTAACTCTATATAATATATATAGAGTATAGAGGAGTAAAAGTAATAATTAAAGTAGGAAAGGAGGTTATAAATTAAGTTAGCTAGCTTAGCTAAGGTTATATTAATATTAGGTTTAAGTAAAATGCCTTATAGCAATAGACTTAGTTATTTAGTTAGTTTTCTTGTAATAAATAATAGGAATAATCCTATAATAATAATATCCCGTGGGCCTAAGGGTTAATAAACTAATCCCTTAGAAGCCTAATAAGTCTATAGATCTAGTTTCTTCCTTTAGCATAATCTATAGTTATATCTCTTTACCTAAATGGTTTAGGGACTTAAGAGGTAAGTGGCTATAGCGTTTATAGAGTTATCTCTTCTTATAATACCTAACTTATCTATGGTTATAAAGTTAACCACTCATTAGTGTTAGTTACACTAAGGTCCTGCGTAGGTAATGATATAATAATTCCGTAGTATTAAAGTTAATAATAGATTAATTAATTAGGAAAGAGAGAAGAGAGGGAAATCTAGCTAGAAGAGAAAGTGAGTGAAACGCGGAAGTGGGGTAGAAAAGGGGTGGCAAATAATGCAGCCAATCACATCGCGTGCATCTATCCGGACCCACATTTAGTCCTGGCCTTTAGCCACGATTAAACCGATAAAGTTCCGGAGAAAGTAACAGTTAGGTATTAAGCTTAATAACCTAACTAACCTCCTTATTTAAGATAATAAGACTATACTAATTATAAGGAGATAGGGATATCCTTAGTAAACCTTATAACCTAAGGAAATAGTGGCATTCTATCTATTAGAGATAGAAATTTACTAGTTATACTATTATTTTAGTTACCCTTTAGTTTAAAGGCTTATAAGAATACTCTAATAAGCTAGTTATAAAGTTAAGAATAATATAATTAAGAGATTAACTAAGATTTACTTCTATTACTAAATAAATAGGAAAGCCTTAGGTAGATTTAAGTTTACTATTAAAGATAATGATAAATTTAACTATAAGATTATTATTATTATTATATAAATTAATAATTAACTAGTTCTTTATGTTATTAATTTAGTAACTTCTTTCTAAGTAGCCTAGTTTCTTAATCTAAATAAATAGAAGGCCTGTAATATTTAGAACGCCCTATATAAATGCTAGATTAATATATATCTAGGCCCTCTAAATTAGATAGTTTATAATACTAAAAAGAATTTTATATTAGTAAAGTTTAAGCATTATATGTGTTTACTATTAATTAAGATTAATAAAGTTCTTATTAAAGCTTATAATAGTATTAGGAAGGTTAAGTAATATTATAGACTATTAAGGCATGCCTATAATATTATTATAGACTTAATAGTTAAGGAGCTTATGCCTAAGTAGTATCTCTAAATAGCTATTAAGGCTATTAATAATTTAGTAAGACTAAATAGTCTTATGCTTACCCTTCTTATCTTTAGAGTATATTTATAAATAACTAATAAATTACTACTAAGTATATTAGTTATTTAATAAGCTAAAGTAATCTATAAAGCTACTAATAAAATCTAATAATTCCTAGCAAAGTAGTAAGTTTATAATGCCCTATAGGCTTATAATAGCCTAAATACTTTGCCTATATATAAGCTTTTACTTTAATTAAATATGCGTGTTTAGAGAGAAAGATAGCTAGCATAGCCCTTATAAGCTTATAAGGACTAATAGTAAGACTTGCATTCTTTAAATGCCTTATAGACTAACTAAATTTAGATTAATAGTGGTTAAGCTATATTATTAAAATCCTAACTATATTAAAAAGGATTATAAATATAAAGAATAAGCCTAAGAATTAGTATATAATATGCTAGTTAAAGAGGAAGTTCTATAAGCTATTAAAGAGACTACTTAAGTAAAAGGAATTCTATAGGTTAAGAGAAAACGCAAAAGGCTACGTAAAAAGCTTATAGTTAAATTTAACCTTAAAGAAGGCAAAGCCACATAGGAATAAAGCATGTTATTATTCCTTATAAATAAAGACTAAGAAAAAGCCTTAATAAAGAAGCTTATAGCTACTAGAGAACTTTAAGAGGTGTTCCTTACTATAAAAGAAGAAGCTAACTAGAATCTAGCCCTTTAATTACGCTTAGAAGGGAAGATAATAATGCTAGGCAAACCTTTTAAGTAGTTAGATTAAGCTAAGATTAATACTTTATAAGCCTGTAATGTTTTTAAATTTATAATGTTTAATCCTACTAAGCATAGTAAAGAAAGGCTCTTTAATTCCTACATGGTTCGCAAGATTAAAGGCAAAGGTGTTAAAAATAAGACCTATTTTTATAGCCCTTTTCTAGTCATTAGGCTCTTGTTGTTGCTTGCGTTGCTTGCAAGCCTGACAGCTGCAGTGCAGCTATTAACAGTTGTGTGGTAGCCGTCAATGGCTACGTTGCAGCTGTTAACAGCTGCGACTAACTGTGTGGATGACTAAGTCAATTAAATAACTAAGTCAAGTGAATAACTTACTAAGTCAATTGTGGCTATAACGCAGCCACAACCCTAGCCATAACAACTAGACCGGATTAGGAAGGTAACATAACCTATACCTAATCTTTAACTGTGATTTTCTTAATAACTAGAGGTTGTACAAAAGTCTTACGTATAGCAAATTAAAGCTACAAAGTAGGGCTTTTAAATTATACAAAGATATTTTTTAGTTAAAAATTTGGTGTATATAGGCGTCTAGCTAATATAGTGGTAAGTCGATTTTTTAGTTTTTCTATATAAATGAATTTTGCGGAAAATCAAAAGTGGCCCTAGAGACCTAGCTAGTGTGTGGCCTAAATCGCGCGCCTAGAAACACACGCGTTCGCGATAATAGCATTAGGGGTCATAGGGATAGTCATTACACTAAGGGATAATAACATTAGTTATATAAGCTAGGGATTAAATAGTCTATAAAGGGATCACTTCTAACTAGGCTTCTAGAGCTTATTACGCACGTTAGATATAGAGTTTTTATGCCTAGCTTTGCTATGGCTTATTATTATGTTTTAAGATAAGATAAATTAATAAGATTATTACTACTTATACTAATTTAACTATTAGGTCACTTCTAATCTATTAGACTATTTAATCTAGATTATCTCTATCTTATAGAGATAATCTAGCCTTATAATAGGACGCTATAGTTAAGCTTCTTAACCCCTTTAATATGCGTAGACGTTAAAGCTACCTACGTGTATAAGCTAGTATTATGTCTTTTAGGGTATTATTTTCTGCTTAATAAAACTAGTAAAGAAATAAGTTTTTAATCCCCTAGGACTATTTTACTCTAGTTATTTCTTAGCCTTAGTTAAGATTAATTAGAAGCAATTCTTTAATACCCTTTAGCTATTACTAACCTAGACTATAAGAAAATCCCTTAATCTTGTTTTCCCTATAATAAGCTATA
This sequence comes from Epichloe scottii, assembly GCA_021950295.1. NCBI lineage: Eukaryota > Fungi > Ascomycota > Sordariomycetes > Hypocreales > Clavicipitaceae > Epichloe > Epichloe scottii. The sequence goes on along the minus strand of CP083247.1, from coordinate 1,935,221 downwards.
AACTAAGAGTCTAGACCTAACTTATAAGATAGCTAGGGTATTAAAATAAAAGTAGCTAAACTAGCTAAATATAATAAGATAAGGAGAATTAGGCAAAAGGAAGCGTATTATATGTATATATAGGCAGAAAAGCTAGCTAGCTTAGAAGGGTACTTTATAAACACTTACTAAGTTATTAATCCCTTACTAGTTACCTCTAAATATAAGTTTATAAAATAGAAAACATAGCTAAACATTCTAAGCTAGTAAGACATATAGTCTAGTGTTTTAAACCATTTAATCTTAGGGCCTATTATCTATTTTACTATTATTTAGCTAATTATTAGGATCTTATAGTTAATTATAAAAAGCTATGTTATTATTCTATTAGCCTTTACTTATAGTTTATTTATTACTACTAATTGTCAAGGTAGGGGTCGGTGTAGATTATAGAAAACGTTCGATTTGATCAATCAGAGGTGCAGACGACACCTGACTTTTGTACCTGAAAGGTACACAGTGCGCTATGGTAATGACTAGTCTACGGAGGTACTTCTGATACATTGTCTCCACCGTTGTCTCACAGAGGGTTTGATCCTAGTCAATGCGCGGGCTGCATCCACACATCTAGTGCTTCAAGGAGCTCTCCCTGACACTAATACTACCCCTTTAAAAGTCTTTCTAAAGGAAACACTAGATATTATAAAGATATTTATTTAAATATAAGTAGCTACCTCTCTTAAAGATTAATTAAAAGAACACTTATCTTACTCTATACCTAGTTATATCCTAGCTTATTCTTAATAAACTAGTAAAGTAAAATTAAGTAAGCTATTAACTAGTTAATAAGACCTTAGGGACACTCCTTTACTAAGTACTCTAACTACTAGCTAAGGACTATCTAATCCTAAGATAGTAATTAGCCTAACCTAAACTAGGTTTAAAGACTACTTAGGGAAAAACCCTAATAATATTAGTAAAATACCTAAGGCCCTTAGAGGCCTTAATATAAAATCTTTTATATAGCTTCTTAGAGAAATAATAGTATAGTAAACCTTATTAATTACTATATAAAATAGATATAATATTTAGTAGTTTACTAGTAAAAATATATCTAACTTCCTTAAGGACTTTAAAGTAAAAATAAAGGTAATAGGTATACCTAAGATAAACTAGTGTAAGATGCTTAAATAGGATATTAACCTAAAGCTTTAATAAGTAGTTAAGATACTAACTATATTATAAACCTAGAAGGAGTCTAAGGAGAAGATACTTCTTTAGTATAATACTACTAGTTAGGATTAAATAGAAAACACTTAAAAATAGCTTAAAAATCTTAATTTAATATAACTAAAGTCTATTTAGGATACCTATTACTAGCTATAAAAGCATTAAGCTTTAATATCTATTATTAACCTAACTAGATAGAAAACCACTATAAGCTAGTTAAACTATATTTATAAAGCGCTTTTAGACTATTTAATGTTAAGCTTTATAGATTATAAAGGGCTTACCTATAAAGAAGTCCTTATTATAAAATATAAACCTCTTTAGATAAAGCTTAATATATATATTTATACGCGCCTAGAACTCTAAAATAGGGGTTTAAAAGGTTTTAATATAGTAAAGCTTTCTTTAGATAATTAGGAATCTAGCCTTATAAATTAGAGATTATTTAATCTAAGGGTTTTTAATAAGTAATAAACTTCTTAAAGAAATTATTTAGTATAGGATAATTTATTAGAAAGGGATAGAAAACTTAAATACTATAAAAAAGGGATAGAAAATAGGATAGTAGCTAAGTAATTAGATTATTAAGATTAAATAGATAACTTAATAAAATAATTAGCTAACCTAAAGATTATATTTATAAAATAAGTAAGTAAGGAAATTAATATTATAAAATAGCTTAAGGCTAAATATAGTATTACCTAGTAGTAATAAAGGTAGCTTTACTAAATAAATTACATAGGACTATATAATTATAATAAGAATAACTATATCTTTAATCTAAATATAATTTTAAAAGAGGCTATTAGTTAAATAAATACTATTACTATAATAATAATAATACTTATTTAGCTATAAAATATAAGATTCTTAAGTTTAATAAGATATTAAAGTTTATAGTCTATAATCTAGTAGTCTATATCCTAGTAATTAGGGATAATCTAAAGTATTAGATTATACCCCTAGTCTTACTTATAAAATTTCTCTAAATTAATAACTATATATATAAGCTAGCTATATTTTAGGTTAAGTATTTTAAAGATTATAAGATTACCTATATAATACCTAGGATTAAGGAATATAAACTAAGTAAAGGTATAAGTTAGGAAATAATAATAGAAAAATAAGATATCTTTAAGTAAATAAAAGGCTAGTTTAATCTAGTAATATACTAACTAAAGAGAGAAGTTAAGGTAATAATCCTAAAGAGGGAATTAATAGGTATAGTCTTAGCTATTTAATTTAAGAAGGTAAGTGTAAAAGATAATAATAAAAAAAGCGCTATTATAAAAGTATTAGCTATTAGAGAAAGATTAGTAAAATACCTAAGGGTTAAGGAAATTAAGAATAATAATACTAAAGATTACTAAAGTTAAAGCTAACCTATCTAGGAGAACTTAACTATAGGTAAAGGTAATAAGGATTAGTTAAATAAAGTTAGGTAATAGATTCTAGATTAATTATATAATAAGGTCTTCTAAAAGAAGCTTAGTATCCCTTTCTAAGATATTTACTATATAATACTAATATTAGCTAAAGTAGTTAGTAATAAATATCTTATAAGAGCAAAAGGCATTAAAGATATCTAATACTATAATAGGAACTTATTAGGACTAGTCCCTTCTCTATTAAAAGCATTTAGTCTAAGAAAGAACTAAAGACTATTTAATTTAGACTAGTAAATTAATAGTATTACTTAGATAATATAGAAGATAATTAAGGAGGATAAGAAAAATAAAGCTATAATTAAGAAAGCTTTACTACTAGTAATGCCTTTACTAGAAATTAATATAGCCTTATAAGAATAAATTTAGGAGAGGCTAGGAATAAGAAGCTTAATTACTAAGACCTATTAGGAACTAATTAATCTAAATAAAAAGACTTTTATGCTTAATATAATAATAAAACTATAAGCTACTATTAATAATCTATAGGAGTTACTATGCCTATAAGTTTACCTAGATAACCTAGAAGGAGAACTACTATAGGGACTTATTAATATAGGAGTATAAGGAAATATAATCTTAGAAAGCACTATAAAATAACTTAGATTAAAGATTTACCTAATAGATACTATAAATACCTTATCTTACTTATTACACTAAATTAGGATAATTAGGGAGGTTTAGATAAGGCTATACCTAGGGAATATCTAGATACCTACTACCTTTTATATTAGCCTAGATTTAGTTAATATTACCTTAATCCTAGAAATACCCTTTTTAGGATATACTAGATATAATTTAATTACTTATATAGTAGGGAGCTTTATGCCTAGTGTTAATTTAGTAATATAGTTATTATATTAAGAGTTATAGGAAGTATTTAGTAGTAATATACTAATAAACCACTAGTATAGTAACCTACTATTAATACTATTATATTTAGCTACCTAGTAGTAAAGCTAGAAGCCTTAGGAACCTTAAAAGAAAATTAAATATTTTAAGAAAGAATAGAGAAGATATTAGAAAATAATAAGGAGCTTATCCTTATCTTAGTAAAGAAAGGAACTAAAATCTTCTAAATAGTTATTAAAGATATAATAATTAACTATACTAAGTAACTTAAGGTAGTTATAGAGAATTTTTAACCCTAGTAAAAGCTAGAACTACCTAATCTAATAATTAATATAATATATAAATAAAAAGCCTAGAAGATTTACCCTTATAATAATATACTATCTAATAGATTAACCCCTAAAGGAGATTTAAAGTAAAAGTTAAAGAAATAGAAAGAAGTAAAGTTATAACTTAATATATCTAGGAAATATAATAAGTATATTACTAGGAGATTTAGCGTAGACTTTTAAGGTTTTAAAATAACCTAGGAATAATTAGATTAAATAGTTAAAGGGGTATAAGAATATTTAATACTAGAAGAAGTTAATATTTTTAAGGAAATTCTCTATAACTAAGAAGTAGCACTAGTATAGGACTTATTAGAGTATAAAAAAGTTAACTTACTAGTTATACTACTATAAGTTATTAAGGTTATTAAATATAAGGCATAGTAAGTAAGTTTAATCCTAATACCTCTTAGGTTATAAGGGAAGCTAGTTAATCTTTTAAAGAAAAAGCTAAAGTATAGTTATTTAGAGGAGAGCTATAGTTCCTATAGGAATCTATATTTCCTTATTATAAAAAAGAATAGTAAAATTTATTTAATCTTATTAGTAATAAAATATAATAAAGTTATAATATAGGATATACTTAGCCCTTAAGAAGCTAAAGTATTTAGCAAAAGCTTTATAATATATAAGATCCTATCTATTATTAATTTATTATTAGGATATAATTAGGTTAAATTAGCTAAGAGAAGTTAGGATATAATAATAATTTTAACTATAGTTAGACTTTTATAACTCTATTAGCTACTATAGGGAGCTACTAACTTAGTAGCTTAGTTTATTAGGATTATTAGGAAAGTATTATTTAACTTAATTCCCTAAATTTACATACCTTTCCTAGATAATATTGCTATCTAAGGTCTAACTATAATATATAATAATAAGGAAATTATACTAGGAGTGTAAAGGTATATAATAGATTATTTAATGAATATTAATAAAGTCTTAGTTAATATTAAGCTCTTTAGTTATATAGCCTTAGTAGTTAAATTAAAGTTTTATTAAAAGTTAGTAAAAATTATAGGATTTATATATAGCATAAATAGAAGAAAATTAACTAAAGTAAAGATAATTAAGATCTTAGACTAGAAGGTTTATTAAGATTAATTAGATATATAGTCTTTTATTAGATTAATAGGAGTTTATTATATATAGGTAAAATATTATATATAGAAAGCAAGGCTACTAGTAATCTTACTAAAGAAAGAGAGTAAATAAGTATAGGGGCTAGATTAGTAAGAAGCTATAGATATCCTTAAGAAAGCAGTAATAATAGTACTAATTCTTATTTTACTTAATCTAGGACTAGGCTTTAGGGAAATTATTCTAATACTTAATATAAGCTTAATTAGATAGGGAGTAGTATTATTATAAATTATTAATAGTAAATAATATCTTATTTAATATAAAAGTAATACTTAAAACACTACTAAATCTAAGTATAATACTATAAAGTAAGAATACTAAGTAATAGTTTATATATTAAGATAACTATAAATATATCTATATAAAGTTTTATTTACTTTAGAGATAGATTTATAGGTCCTTATATATTAAATTAATAGTGCTATTAATAATATGCCTAAGGCACTTATTACCTAATAGATTAGCTATATTTTACTCTTTAATTTTACTATATAATATATTCCTAGGGAGAAGAACTAAATTACTAATGCCTTATTAAGGAAGGGCCCTAAAGCTTTAGATTAATTAGACTAGGTAGTTTAAGCTAATATTAAAGATTTTATTAATCTTTACCTTAATAATATTACTATAGGTAAAGAAAATAAAAAAAGCTACTTAGAGGAAATATAATAGGTAATTAATTTTCTATTAACTTTTTAAAGACTACTTAATCTTAGTATAAAGGACTATAGAAAACTATATAATAAAGCTAAGAAGTTTTACTTAGAAAAAGAATATCTCTAAAAAAGGCTAATAGAAATTATAAAGGAACTTATACTAGTAGTAAATATACCTAAGTAATAATAGGTAATTATTAAGGCTATTTATAAAGAACTTAGATATAAAGGCATTAAGGTAGTCTTCTAGGTAATAAGATTAAGGTACTAGTAAAAGAGACTATAAAATATAGCCTAGGAGATAATAGCTTATTATAAAATATACTAAAAGTTTACACTATAGCGCCTATAAGAGCTTTTTATACTAGTTATACTAGGAAACCTAATAAGCAAGATTTATATTAACACTTAGTACTTACTAATTAATTATAGATATAAGTATTTATTAGAAGCTAGGTATAACCTTACTAGTTATATAAAGGCTACTCTAGTTAAGAATGCTACTATATTAGTAATTAGGAAGTTTCTCTTCTCTTTAATTAGTAAGTTTAGGCTTTTCTAATTTATTATTTATAATAAAGGGCTTAAAATGCGTAAGAACCTTAAGGAAGCACTTATAGATATTAGTATTACTAGAATCTAAATATCTAGGTATAACCTAAAGGCAAATTCCCTTATTAAAGTTAGATATTAGTCTCTTATATTTACCCTAGTAAAGTTAGGTAAATTAGATAGATAATAGTTTAAGCGCCTTAATAAGGCTTTTCTTATAGATTACACTACTATTTATTAATTACATAGAAAGTCTATGTTTTATTTAATCTATAAATAGGAGCTAATACTACCTTTAGAAGTTAAATTTCTAACTTAGAGACTAATTAATTAGGATATAATTATAGGTAGTTAAGACTTATTTAAAGTATAGGTTTAGATGCTTAAATAAAAGGTAAAAGACATTAAAAAAGTAAGAATAAAGGTATTTAAATTTAGATAGTAACTTATAAAATAAACTAATAAGAACTAAGTTACTTTAATTAGAAAAGATTAATTAAAACCTAGGGATCTTATCTTAGTATATAATATCTAATAGAATATTAATATATTTATAATATAAAAGCTTATAATAAGGTAAAATAAACCCTTTTAAATTCATAGGCATATGCTAATCTCTAAAGCTTACTATTTATAAACACTAGATAGTATTAAACTTATAAAGATAATCTTAGGGAACTATATTAAGAAATTCCTCCTAGATCTAGAGGGATAGTAGACTTTTACTATAGATAAATAGCTTTACACTCCTTAATATAACTAAGTAAAAGAGGTAATTAGTAATAACTATAATAAGGAGGTTTTAAGTATTATGCTATTAATAGCTTAATATAATATATTAGATTAAATAATTAATAATAAGAGCACTTACTATTAGAAAGGGATAAGTAAGAAAAGGCTAGTGCTTAAGGATAATAAAGTTAAACTTTTACCCTAATAGTACTTATACTATAAGATTAAAGTTAGGCTACCTTAATTAATAATTAAATAGCGTTAAGAATATAAGGTCTATTCCCTAACTCTTTAATAATATACTTACTAGAAGCTATTTTAACTTTTATTTTATTTATACTTTATTTTTATTTTAAGAAAAGATTAGGTTTTATTTTTAAATACTATAGATTAAGTAATTATAGTATAGTTCTAGGAGCTAAGTTACTAATTTTCTTATTTATTTCCCTAAATTAAAAGATATTATATATTTTTCCTTTATTATAAACTATTTAGAAAGGGGGAGGCATATCTATTTCTAGGTAAGGGGAATTCTTAAAGTTAATACTAGTTAGATTAAGAGAAATTACCTTAGCTACCTTAGTAGTTTATTCTTTACCTAAGAATAATACTAGAGCCCTCTCTTAAGGATTTAGGCTAATACTAGGAAGTAAAGCACTATTTATAGCTTATAGTATAGGAGCTATTCTAGATATAATTACTATAAGTACCCTTAAGGACACTAAGAATTAACATATAACTATAGAATAGGAAGTATATATGCTTATTAAAGAAGTTAATATATTATATATATAAGTTTAAGTAGTTTAAATAGAAAACACTATTTAATTTACTATATATAGAGATAAGCAAAGCCTAGTAATACTTAGGATATTATAAAAGAGTATATAGAAAATACCTATTAGGATAAGCTATTTTAGCTAGAATAAGGCCTTAATATTAATAACTATTTTTAACTACTAAAGCTAATATACTTTCTTTCTTAGTATAGCTTTTAATAAAGTCCTTTACTAAATTTATTTTCTTTATTACCTTAAGGAAATAAAGAGATACCCCTTTAGAATATTATCTATAGGTTAGAGAATAATTTTAGTGTATAAGGGAACACTACTATTACTAATATTAATGTTACTATAAACCTAAAATATAAAGAGAAACTTAAACTATAAAAATAAAACTATTAGCTAGTAGTCTAGTAGTCTAGTATAAGATTAAATAATGCCTAAGCCTATATAATCTTTACTAATATAGGAGGGGTAAATCTCTGTATAATTAGACAAGTTAATAGTCTTAGTTACTATAAGTTCTGCCTCTAAGACACTAGCCCTAATAATAGCGGTAATATTAGGAAGCCTTTAATAGGTTATATTAAGAGAATTAGCTATAATTAAATAGTTAAAGGAAAGGGAGCAAGGAATAAAGGTTTGTAAAAGATAGGATAGAGAGAAGAAGAGAAGGTTTAAATATCTTAATTTATAACTATTCCTTAATAATAGGTATTAATAACTAATAGATAGGTAGCCCTAATAACTAATAAGGGTACTAAAGAAGTTTAATTTATAGGATTTATCTAATCCTTATAACCATTGCCTAATAGCGGGTGTTAGTAACCATTAGTTATAAAAGGGAATGTAGCTATAGATAGCTACTGCTAACTAACTATATAACTACTAAGAGCTATAAGAATAAGGCTTAAGTTATAAGAACTATTAAATCTTACTTACTTCTTGCATTATTATGCTTTTCTTTAGTTATTAAAGCCTTTCTTTCTTAAGTTCTTCTTATATCCTACCTCTTCTCTTATTATAATTGCTTTATCTCCTAAAAGTAACTAATATCCTTTCCCTTACTACTCTTATATACCTACCTATATATTCTATTTAATTATGCCTTATTATGGTAAAATATAAGGAATCTAAGGTATCTAAGGATGCCTACACTAAAGTGAATAGTAAGACTATTATATACTTTATAAATAAGAGGTACTTAATAATATACTATATTTATGTTTTAATATATAGAATAAAAGGATTTTTCTTTAGGGAAGAGAAAAAGGTACTATTAGACTTAACCTAGTTAATCTCTATAGATAGTAGCTACTATTATTCTATCTAAGGCAAGACTAGCTATAGCTCTTACTAAGATTTAAAATATACTAAGATAGTAATAACTTTAATAAAGTTATGCTAATTAGGCCTAGTTAGATACCCTTAACTTAGTAATAATATTCTATAGATATTTATAGGTTCTTAAGAAAGGCCTATAAGACCCTAAATAAAGACTAGCTTAATTAGTTTAAGCTATTTACTATAGGGAGAATTATTATATAAGGACTAAAGGTAATAGTAGCTATATTACCTTAAGTATTTAAATTATATGCTATAGAGAATTTTAATATAAATACTTTATAGTAATTAATTAGTTTTAAGGTAAGAAGGCTTTATTCCTCCTACTAGCTAGTTAATATTACTTATAGCTTATAGTATAACCTAGTTAACCTTTACTTATATATAAGCTATTAATATATTATAGTAGGATTTGCTTTCTTTATAAACTATTAGATATACTTTTTATTTAATTAGAAATAAGGGTATCTTTATTACTTTAATACTATAGGAGAAGGTTAAATTAAGCGGTTTATTAACTTTATAGGTAGCTAGGGATAAATTATATAACTTTTAAATTACCTATATAATTTTAAAGTAATTATAGTCCTAGCTATAAAGTAAAAGGGAAATTAGGAGTATAGGTATACTTACTTAGGATTCCTTCTTTAAATAATTTACTACTAAGTTAGTTATTAAGCACTTAATATCCTTACTAAGAACTAGAATATACTAAACTAATATAGTATTAAGTTTAAATAATTATATGTATTTAGCGAAGATTTATATATTAGGCGCTAGTTTAAGCTTTATCTTAGGGACTAGATAATAACTAATAATATCCTAGACCTAAGATATAGTTATATAAAAGCCCTTAAAAGAACTCTATAAGTCCTATATAATATAGTAGTAAATAAGCTTATAATAGGGGATTAGTAACCTAGGGAATTATCTTACTAAAAGGACTTTAATCTTTAATATTTAGTGTATAATATAATAATATATTAGATACCTTACTTTACTACTTAAATAATTAGTGGAGAATTACTAGTTAGTATAGTAGTTATAGCCTAGAAGTATAAGACTAGTAATAATAATTACCTAATTAAATAGTATACTAAGATAGTGTAAGTTAATAGACTTTATATTTAGGATTTCTAGTAGCCTATAGCTTGCGTTTTTATAAATAATCCTAAAGTCTTTAATATTAGTATTTAAGAATTACTATAGGAATAGGAATAGTAAATATAGTAGGAACTTAATACTAAATAGTAATAAGAAGCTACTAGTAACTAAGGATTAAATAAAGAGGCAGGATTTTAAGTATTATAAGAGTCTTTATTAGGACTATCTTTTACTTCTAGTTATAATAAGATACTATAGTCTTTAGTTACTTAGCTTAAAGCACTCTATAAGGCATAATAAGATTAAATATATAGTACCCTAGAATAAAGCACCTAATCTTAGTAAGCTATAACTTATAAATTATTTTAAATAGATATTAAGAACTAGCTAAGGTTAGTATAAATCCATAGAGTTATTAGGCAAAACTAAGTAAGTAGATATTAAGCCTTAATAGATTAAGTAAATAAAGAGATTATATACTAACCTCTTAGAGACACTAGATAAGCTATAACTATTAATCTGCTTCCTTTCCTTAAAGTATAAAACATAGCGCAAAGGAAAACCATAGCTTAATTACTAATATTATTTACCTATATATTAGTAGTGCCACTAGGGCTAGTTTCTTAAGGAATATAAGTAAGCATTATTAAAACTTATTAGTAAGAGAGATAATAAGCCTTAGGATTAATTAATTAGTATGCAAACTATAAGTAAAGGGCTACTTAGTAAGATTCTAAACGCCTAGCTCTTTATACACCCTTACTAATATTGCCTACTAATTATTTACATATACTAAAGATACTAAAGCTCTCTAAGGAGATAAGGAACTTAGGACTATAATTAGGGAGGATTACTTTATTTCCTTTTTTTCTTTTCTTATTTTTCTCTTCTTTTCTTTTCCCTTTACTATAGGAAGTCTTTCCCTATAGATAGATTAAATAGTAGCTCCCCTTATATATAAGCTATAGTTTACTAACCTTACTTTATATCCTATTTATTTGTTTTTAGTCTATATATAGTTAGGGTTAACTAGTGCATACCTAGGGAGGTGTTATATAGCTTAAATTGCGTGCCTAGAAACACACGCGTTTGTAATAATAGTATTAGGGGTTATAGGGATAGTTATTACACTAAGGGATAATAATATTAGTTATATAAGCTAGGGATTAAATAGTCTATAAAGGGATTACTTCTAACTAGGCTTTTAGAGCTTATTATATACGTTAGATATAGAGTTTTTATGCCTAGCTTTGCTATAGCTTATTATTATGTTTTAAGATAAGATAAATTAACAAGATTATTACTACCTACACTAATTTAACTACTAGGTTACTTCTAATCTATTAGACTATTTAATCTAGATTATCTCTATCTTATAGAGATAATCTAGCCTTATAATAGGACGCTGTAGTTAAGCTTCTTAACCCCCTTTGACGTGCGTAAACGTTAAAGCTACCTACCCGTGTGGGCTAGCATTGTGTCTTTTAGGGTGTTGTTTTCCGCTGAACAAACTAGCAACCTGATCCACCAATATAGTTAGAGGGTTTATAAGAGGAAGACTAGTTAGCTAGACCTCTTAACTAAATTAAGCCGCATTGCTTGCATAACGTTCCTAAAATTAATTCTATTAATAAATTAGCTATTGTAAAAGCTATCTAAATTAGAATTTAATAGTAATATCTGCCATAACCTTCTGTTACGTTACGTTAACCTAATTTAACGTGGTGGCTCTATTAGTCCCTAATTATAGAGTCTGCGCCCGTATAGCTGTTGCTAGCTAGCATTAGCTCCCTACATTCTAATAGGTTATAAGCCTAGCTTCTATTACTATTAATTCCTTTAGACTGCTTGTGCATACCCTATAGAAGATTTCCCTTCTATAAAAAGGAAATTCGTTAGAAATAGAAGACTTCCCTTCTATAAAACAGGAAGCTTAAAGCGAGAATAGAAGTAATTTGTGAGGCCCCGCTCCTAACACGGGTGCACCCCGCGACACACTATGCCCTAGGGCTAGGTCTATGTAACGCTAGTAAACCACTAGCTATAAGATAGTAGTTTATATACACTATACACTTAGACCTAGTAAGCTTTAGTTAATATATAGAGTGCCCCTATACCTCTTACCTAGCTATCCCCTTATTCTTATAATTCTAAAGATTTAATACTAGTTACCTAAGAGTAATATAGGGGGAAAACTATATAATCTAATAGGGTAATACTAGTAAATAACTAAGACTAACCTTCTAAGGGTAATAGTACTATAGCTATAGGTATAACCTTTACCCCTAGTATTACTAATACCCTAACTAAAGGAGAGGGAAACCCCTTTAGACCTCTTACCCTTACTACCTATTAAGTAGTAATAGTAAAATAAATTACCTTACTAGAAAAACTAAAAAAGCTATAAGATAAGAAATAAAAACTTATTAAGTTACTTTATTTAAATATAGGGAAAGGATAAGTAAAAAGGCTATAAAGGTTAAGCTTATTCTTAAGTAAGAGTAATAAGGAAGTTAAAGTCTAGAATATTACTAAGCTTACTTACCTTACTAACCTATAGAAATATAAGATATAGATTAATAACCTTAACTATACCTTTAATAAAGTAAGATATAAGTATATATATAATTACTAAAAGATTCTCTTTATACTTAACTATATATATACTAATTATAGGGTAAGATAGGACTAATACCTTAAGGAATAGTTAGCTAGTAGCTATAAAAAACTTAAAGATAATTAGGATAAATTCTAGACTTAGATACTTATATTACTTAGAGACTCTATAAATTATAATATATAGATTACTAAGTAATTAGAAAATATAAAGTAATATAAGGGCTAAAGCCTTATTAAGTTTAGTATTTACTTAGATTTACTAGAGAAATACCTAGAAAGAGCCTCTAAAAAGTCCTATATACTTATATTCTTTATAAAACTACTCCCTAACCTATAGAACTATATTAACCTATATACCTTTATTATTAAAAAGACTAGAGAGAAGGTTATATAACTTACTTACTAATTCTAGGAGGTAATACTAAGGAGTAAGTAAAGATATAAGTATTCTAAGAATAAGGGGTTTTTTAAGAACCCCTAATACTATAGATATAACTCCTTATATAGCTATAGACCTAATAGAGATTAAAAAGAAAAAGAGAAAGAAAAAGCCTAGCTATAGCTTTAAATAATAAGGAAGTTAAAAGGAAAAGATATTACTATAACTATAGTAGTACTAAATATATAGTATACTTTTATAATAAGCTAAAGAGAGAGTATAAAAAGAACTAGGGAAACTACTAAAGGTAAAAGTAAATGCCTTTACTTCTATCTCCTAAGCTAAGGTACTAGTAAGGTATTACTTTTATATACTAGTTACTATTTATAGGTATAAAGATATTTAAATAGTAGTAAATCTAAATAGTTATACTAAGGTTAATATTATTAGTACTAAATTTATAAAAACCTATAAGCTAGATAAGGCTAAGATTACTATGCCTATTCTTAAGGTAATAGGGGCCCTTATAGTTCCCTAATATAGCGTTTATAAGGTGCCTATTATAATTAAAGATTTAAGAAAGGAAGAAAAGGAGCTTAAGCTATTATATATAGCTATAGATAGAGACCTAAGAGTAAGGGGAAGTCCTATATTAATTAAAATATATATACTAGTAAAAGAGCGTGTATATCTTTATTTATACTTATAAGAATAGTAATTTAAGAAAAAGAGAAAAGCCTTTTTATTAATAACTCTATATAAGTTTAAAGATATATTTATATTAGATAAGGCAAGAAGCCTACTATTAAGAAAGTTAATAGACTATATAATTAATTTAGTACCTAATGCTATACTACTATATAGACCTATTTACTCTCTTTCCTAAAGTAAACTATAGGAACTCTAAGAGTATATTAAGGATAACCTAGTAAAGGGCTAGATAAGACCTTTAAAGAGTCCTATAGGGGTGCTAATCCTATTTATACTAAAGAAGAATAGAACGCTCTAACTATACATAGATTATTAAGGACTTAATAGGGTTATATAGAAGAATTACTACGCCCTTCCCCTAATTTTAGAGATCTTAGATTAATACTAAGGGGCCTGCTTCTTCTTAAAAATTAATATTAAAGATGCTTACTACTAAATCTATATTAAAGGGGGTAATAAATCAAAGACTGCCTTCTATATACGCTATAGGCACTATAAATATCTTATTATACCTTTTAGGCTAATAAATACCCTAGCTACCTTTTAAAGTTATATCTATAAAGCGCTTTAGGGGCTAGTTAATATAATTTGCGTGGTATATCTAGATAATATCCTTATCTTCTTAAAAACATAGGAGAAGCATACTATATATATTAAGGAAGTCCTAGAGTGTATATAACTAGTAAAGCTATATACTAAGCCCTTTAAGTGCTTCTTCTATTAGGAATCTATAGAGTTTCTTAGGTTTATCCTATTAGTTAATAGGATTTTAATAGATATAAGTTAAGTTAATATAATTTAGGACTAGAAAAAGCTAATAAGCTTTAAGGATATATAGTTATTCCTTGGGTTCTATAACTTTTACTAATAGTTTATCTATAAATACTCTAGGATTATAATACCCCTATATATATTAATAAAAGGTAGTTAAAATAGTATTTAGACTAGGAAGTTTATATTTAAAGTAAAGAAATAGCTAGTATTTAACTAGCTAAAGAATACATTCTAGTAAGTGCCTTTGCTTTATTATTATAACCTAAGTTAACTAGTGTGTATTAAAATAAATGCTTTAATCTTTATAATAGTAAGGATTCTATCCTAGTAGGATAATAAGGGCTATTAGTATCTAGTAGCCTTTTAGTTAAGGAAGTTTATAAATACTAAATATAACTATAGTATAGCTAATTAAGAGCTACTTACTATAGTAAAGTTATTTAAATACTAGTAATACTATATTAAAGGCATAGTAAGCCTAGTAGAGGTTTTATTAGATTACTATAATTTATAAACCTTTATAAAGTAGCTAAAGTTAAATAGAAGGTAAGTAAGATAGTGTATATTTCTCTACCCCTTTTACTTTTTAATTAAGTATAGACTAGGGAAAAGTAACCTTATAAATACACTATTAAGAAGGTCTAATTATAAAGGTAAACCTATTATAAATAAGGCACTCCTACTAGAACTTTAGAGGAAAATAATAACTACTAAAGAACTAGTAAAAGAGATACTAATATATTAAGGAAGATATAGTAAGATACCTTTAGGGAAGGAAAATATCCTAGTCTTATAAGAGAAGTAACCTAGTAAGATACCTTTAAGGAAGGAAAATATCTTAGTTATAAGAGAGAAACCTATAGAGGCTAGAGTAGCCTAGTTAAATAGTGCTATAAAGTATATAGGCTAGTTAGCTACTAAGGATCTAGTAAAAGATTAGCTAAATAAGAGTAATTTTAAGGAGAAAGTAGTGTGTATTTAAGGCATTAATATATAAGAAATTTAGGGGGCTATTATATTACTAGATCCTTACTAATCTAAGCTAAATAAACCTTTAGTGTAATTACTATAAAAGGTATAAGACTAAGATCTAAATCTATAAAGGTAAAGTAATAAGGTAAACTCCCTAGTAAAAGAAAAGGGAAAAGCTAGTCTATAGTTATATAGTAAGAAAGGCCTCCTAATATACTAAGACTAGGTAGTTATTCCCTAGGAGCCTATCTTATAATAAGAGCTCCTATAGCTATACTATAATAATTTACTATTAGGTTACTTTAGGACTAAAGATACTCTTAAGCTCTTAAAGCACTACTTCTAGTGGCTAGTAATAAGCAAGTCTGTGTTAGACTATGTTATAAGTTATAGTATATACTAATAGGTAGTAGTATAAAGATATTACCTATATAAATCTCTTAAATCCTTACTAATACTAAGGTAATTATAGGTAAAAATCTTAATAGATTTTATTATAGGCTTACTTATATTATAGATAACTAATTAAGTAACTAATGTAATTCTAGTAATTATAGACTAATTTACTAAGTACTCTATTTTTCTCCTAGTATTAACTATAATTAATATAGCTAAACTAGCAAAGCTATTTTATTAAGAGATTAAATTATAATTTAGACTACTAGAAGGCATTATATTAGATAGAGGATCTGTCTTTATAAGCTAGTTTTAGTTAGACTTATACTACCTATCCTACATTAAATATAGGCTATTTATAGCGTTTTACCCTTAAATAGATAGGTAAATAAAGCGAATAAACTAGGTACTTAAGCACTACCTTTAATGCTTTATTAGAGAGAATTAATAAATATAGCTAAAACTACTTCTAATAGCTTAATTTGCTTATAATAATATGATTTATTAAAAATAAGACCTATTTTTATAGCCCTTTTCTAGTTATAAGGCTCTTGTTATTACTTGCGTTGCTTGCAAGCCTAACAGCTGCACTGCAGCTGTTAACAGTTGTGTGGTGACCGTCAATAGTCATATTGCAGCTGTTAACAGCTGCGACTAACTGTGTGGATAACTAAGTTAATTAAATGACTAAGTTAAGTGGATGACTTACTAAGTTAATTATGGCTATAATGTAGCTATAACCCTAGCCACAATAACTAGACTGGATTAGGAAGGTAATATAACCTATACCTAATCTTTAACTGCGATTTTCTTAATAACTAGAGGTTATATAAAAGTCTTATGTATAGTAAATTAAAGCTACGAAGTAAGGCTTTTAAATTTTATAAAGATATTTTTTAGTTAAAAATTTAGTGCATATAGGCGTCTAGCTAATATAGTGGTAAGTTAATTTTTTGGTTTTTCTATATAAATAAATTTTGCGGAAAATCAAAAGTAGCCCTAGAGACCTAGCTAGCGACCTAGATTCACTAATATAGTTAGGGGGTCTATAAGAGGAAGACGAAAATTTCATCTTACTAGTTAGCTAGACCTCTTAACTAAATCAAGCCGCATTGCCTATATAACGTTCCTAAAATTAATTTTATTAATAAATTAGCTATTATAAAAGCTATCTAAATTGGAATTTAATAGTGATATCTGCCATAACCTTCTATTACGTTACGTTAACCTAGTTAATGTGGCAGCTCTATTAGTCCCTAACCGTAGAGTCTGCACCTATATAGCTGTTGCTAGCTAGCATTAGCTCCCTATATTCTAATAGGTTATGAGCCTAGCTTCTATTACTATTGATTCTTTTAGATTGCTTATGCATACCCTATAGAAGATTTCCCTTCTATAAAATAGGAAAAAGAAGCTATCCCTTCTATAAAAAGGAATTAATTGTGGTTATAGAAGCTTTTCCCTTCTATAAAAAAGGAAAAATTCGTTAGAAATAGAAGACTTCCCTTCTATAAAACAGGAAGCTTAAAGCAAGGATAGAAGTAAATCCCTTCTATAAAAAGGAATATCTATAAGAATAGAAGACTATCCTTCTATATATCTATGAGAATAGAAGACTTCCCTTCTATAAAATAGGAAGATAGGTACTAATTAACTAGAACAAGGGCAACAAGTCCCTAAGATAAGTCCGTAAGAGGTGCTAAATAACTAGCTTACAGAGTAGGTTATAAAGCAATAAGCTGCTATAGACTAGTTATTAGAAAAGCTAGAAAGCTTAACTATAGCTATAAATAGAGGTATAGAGGGTGTGGAAGCTAGTAAGCCCCAAATTCAATAGCCAATTCAGCAGCCTATTTAGCAACCTATTTAAGAACTAGAATCTAGTTCTATGCAAGCTACTTTTAATAACTCTGTTATTAAAGAATTTAATAAGAGGGTTTATAGCTTCCTAGAGACTATAAAGCTTAAAGGAGCTGAAAATTTTAATTAATGGAAACAAGCCCTAGCTATCTAATTTAGAGCTTTAGGCATACCTAATTTTCTAGATAATCCGAAGGATTCTAGGGTGCTAGGGGACGCTAACTAAGCTATTATCCTAATATTACTAAGGGATAGTTATATAGAAGGGCCCTAAGCCACTATAACTTAGTAAAAGAACCTAGAAGATGCCTATAAATTCCTTATTAGGCAATATTCTTATAGCGTTAAAATCCAGAGGGGGTCCCTATACTTAGACTTTTATAACCTAAACTTTTAAGGTTATAAGGGATCCCTAGAGTCCTTTAATATAGTCTTTAATAATTTACTAGCTAGATTATTGATTTCTGGGGTTTAGATTAATCCTATTAATTAGGTTAATTAATATCTTTAATCCCTAAAATTAACCTTCCCTGCTTAGGCTAAAAGGCAATAATTTAGCATGCGAACAAATAGGGCTATAGGGGCTCCTATAGATGCCCTAAATCTTCAGTTCTTAATGGCAGACCTTCTAGCTAAACAGAGGGATAAGTTATCTACAGTATCTAAAGCCCTGAATTATAGGGCTAAAGACTATAAAAAGGGCACTAAAGAGAAAGAAAAGTCCCCTAAAGGTTAAAAGAAAAAGGAAAAAGACCCTAAAGAAAATAAGGGTTCTTTAAATAAAAAGAAGAAAAAGGGTGGTTATAAAGGCCCTAAATCAGATAAAAAGGATAAAAAGGATAATAAAGACCTTTAAGAAGGTTCTTTTATGCTAGGGAAATTTAACCTTTCTAACGGAGCTCTAAAACCGTATAAGAAACCTAGCAATAGAAGTTATAAGGTTAGCTATAAAAGCTCTAGTAATAGTAGCTCTTCTTCTAGCTCTAGTGATTTTGATAATAATAATATTAAAGACATTAGGTCCTATAATGGCTTTAATTTTTACTGTAAGGACATGAAAAACGCTTTATTATATAATACTAGTTCCACGGTTTATATTGTTAATTCAAAAGAGGCTTTTTGGGATTATACCCTTTTAAAAAGGGTTAATCTAAGCCTATTATAACTGGTAGGGGCCCTATCTATCCTAAGGGATATAGTTAGGCTACTTTTTAGGTCTTATATTAAAGAAATCTAGAAACATATGGGACCTTAGTGCTAAAAAGAGCGCTATATTTCCCTTAAATAGATGTAAATATAGTTAGTGGCTTAATGCACTATATATCTAGGGGTTGCATGATTAAAAATCAGTTATATCTAGCTGATAGATCTTGTATTGCTCTTTTAGATGTAGAAAAGTATAGTTTCTTCTTCTAAATTAAGAACTAACCTACACTATAGTTATAAAAAGGTCCTTGTGGGCATTCTAATGCTTATCTTATCCGTCCTTTTACATATATTGGCTTTAAGGGTCTTAGTTACCCTATAGAGGTCTAAATTCCCTCTAAAAAGCCTAATTAGGCATCTGATTTAATTGAAATTAATAATGATAATGAGGATGATATTAAAGAGATTAAAAGGGACGATTTATTAGCCCCTTCTTCCATAACGTCTATAGCCCTAGGTTAGGTCCCTTATAAATCTAAAGAGATAGATTTAGGGGTGTTAGAGGGCTTAGATAGAGGAAAGCCCCTAATATCTCTCCAAGAGGCCTGTGTTCCTTAAGGGGCCTAGCAGGGGACTATGGAAGAGGGCTCTAATCTAGGACCTAATTCAGGTCCTAATTCAACCCCTAAAGATCTTTAATATTAACGCTTATTAGAACTAGCTAGCCTATGGCACATTTAACTAGGACATCTAGGCCTTCCTTTGCTAAAGAAAACTAGCTTAATAACTAAAGGAATCCCTAATTTTTCTAAAATCAAGGATAAAGACTTTAGATGTTTAGCTTATAACTAATCTAAAGCAGTTAGAAGACCTAGAAAATTAGCTATCCCTAACCCCCCTAGAGCTCTAGACTAAATAGAGGGGATACGCTAAAAATCAGTCCTATGCCATATAATAAGCAGTTAATTTGCCTTATTCTAGTTAACTAAAAGACTAGATATAGGTGGGTTTTCTTATTACCTAATAAGGAAGGCCTAACTGTTTATAGGGCTATTAAAGGCTTCTTTAAAGGGCTTAAGAATTAACTAGGCTAATACCCTAGATATCTTTACTTTAATAGAGGTTAAGAAATCGATTCTATTTGCTAAGAATGGTTGAATTCTAAGGGAATTAAATTTACGACTTCTAGTCCCTATATCTATAAGCAAAATGGATTATCTAAGCGTTTAATTCGGACTATTCTAGACTAATTAAGGGCTACAATTTAGTGGGCATAATTACTATTAAATCTATGGTGTTTTGTTCTACCTACAGTTATTAATCTAATTAATATTACTGCTAATTCCACTAAACCTAAAAGCCCTAAACAGCTGCTAGCTAGGGAGCTAAATTAACCCTATAATAAGGTTGATTTTAGTAGCATTAGAGCCATAGGATCTCACTATAAGATTCTTATCCCCCTAGAAAAACAACCTAAAGCCTAGAAGTTAGCTACTAGAACTATCCCTAGTAGGCTCCTTACTACACTAGGTTCTAACACCTACCTAGTGTATATCCCCTCTAAAAGGCTAGTTATAAAGACTAGCTTTATTAAAATTATAGAACCTATAGGCCCTATATCTAAAGGCTTACCTAGGATTTCTATAGGGGATAACCCTTTAGAGAGGGAAAATAACCTATAATAAGATCTAGGTTAAGGTTTAAAGGATTACCCTATAGATAACATAGGGGTCCCTATAGGTTAAGAAAAAACACCTATAGGCCTAAAGGAACCCCCTAAAGAGGAAGCTAATAAGGAAGCCACGCTAATATCTTAGCTAGGAAATCAGATATTGACTCCGGACCTTCTTTCCGATAAAAACACTAATTTTGACCCTAATATTAACCCAATAGATGTTAATATTAGTCCTCCTTCTTTAGTAGATTTAATTCAAGAAATCTGCTTTAAATTACGGGAAAAGCTTAAGGAAAACAACCCTATTAGCCCTAAACCTAAGACCTAGAAGCAAGCTATATCTAGCCCTTAGAAAAAGGAATGGATTAAGGCTACGTTTAGTGAATATAAATAGCTTCTAAAGGCTAGTACTTTTAAATTTATAGGAATAGACTAGATTCCTAAGGGCTGAAAAGTACTAAAAAATAGGCTTGTTTATAAGCTTAAAAAGGATAAAGAAAATAATCCTTTAAAATACAAGGCTTAACTTGTTGCTAAGGGATTTATGCAAATTAAAGGTCTAGATTATATTAAAACCTTTGCTACCATAAGCATTCCCCCTAGGTAGAGGATTTTACTAGCCCTAGCGGCTTGGAATAACTAGGAAATTAAATAAGTCGATTTTATAGGGGCTTTTCTAAATAGCCACCTAAAGGAATAGATTTATATAGTTATCCCTAATAGATTTGTTAAATTCCTTAAGGCTAATTCAAAACTAGCTAAATTAGCTAGAAGCTTTAGCTATAAACCTTCTAAAGGCTAAGTAATTCTATTATAAAAGTCTTTATATAGCCTAAAGCAAAGCTTAAGGGAATGGCAACAAGCACTAATAGCTATGCTAAAATCCTTAGGATTTAACTCTCTTATTTCTAACCTAGCTATATTCTTTAATCCTTCCACTAAGACCTTTATTATTATATATATTAATAACTGCCTTCTAATTCGACTGGATTTACCCTATATCTAAAGACATAAAAAGGAACTTCATAAAGTCTATCTAATAGAAAATAGGGGCTTTCTAAATTCTTCTTAGGGGTTTAAATTGTTTAAGATAGACCTAATAGAATACTAAAAATCCACTAATCTTAGTATATCTTAGAGGCTTTAAAACGATTTAATATGCTAGATAGTAAGCCTATTAGCATACCTCTTTAGCTAGGCGTTTTAGCTACCTAAATAACAAAGCCACTAATAGCTAGCGAATTAAAGCTTTATTAGTGTATTATAGGGACTATAATGTACCTAATATTGCTTACAAGACCTAATGTAGCTTTTACGCTACAATGGTTATTAACTACACTAGCTAATCCCTATATAGAGCATCTAAAAGCAGCTAAAAACCTGCTAAGATATCTATCTAGGACCTAATTCCTTGCTATTATCTATAGAGGCAACCCTAAAGATAACCCTAAGGGATCTTTAAACCCTAAGGATAGTGTTACTAAGAGCCTAGTTAGATATTGTAATAGTGATTTTGCAGGGGATAAAAAGACCTCTAAATTAACCTACGCTTATTTATTTAAGCTAGCTAGTAGCTCTATTAGCTAGAAATTAAAGAAAGCTAGTATAATTATATTATCTACATTAGAAGCTAAATCTAACGCTATTTACAAGACCTTCTAGGAGCTATAGTAGCTCTAGGGTCTATTTAAGGAGCTAAAAACCCCTATTTCTCTCCCTATCTAGATATTCTGTGATAATTAAAGCGCTATAACCACTGCCTATAACCCTGCCTTACATAGCTATACTAAGCATACCTTGCTTAAATTTCACTATGTTAGGCAATAGGTATTAGTAGGTTTAGCTAAGATTAAATATCTAGATACAAGGTTAATGCCTGCAGACAGTCTTACAAAACCCCTTATAGGACCTTTACATTAGGCTTTTATCAAGCTTTTAGGCCTTAATAAAAACAAATAATAACTAATAACTAATAACTGACAAAATCCCTTTACCCTTCAATAGGAAACCAAAAACATCATTTAAAAGGGAGCTATATTTAACAATAGCTAGGAAGTTAAAAAGGGGTCTTTTCTGTTTCCTGTTTTTCCCTTTTATTGTTTTTATCTAGTTATTACTTTTACTAAAAGTTATTACTACTTCTTGCTTACTACCCTATTATAACTTTGTATGCTTTTAATTGCTTTTAATATAATACTTTTATAGAGGGGTGTTAAAAATAAGACCTATTTTTATAGCCCTTTTCTAGTCATTAGGCTCTTATTGTTACTTGCATTGCAAGCCTAATAGCTGCACTGCAGCTGTTAACAGTTATGTGGTGGCTATCAATAGCTACGTTACAGCTGTTAACAGCTGTGACTAACTGTGTGGATAACTAAGTCAATTAATTAAATGACTAAGTTAAGTGAATGACTTACTAAGTCAATTGTGGCTACAACGCAGCTATAACCCTAGCCATAACAACTAGACTAGATTAGGAAGGCAACATAACCTATACCTAATCTTTAACTGCGATTTTCTTAATAACTAGAGGTTATATAAAAGTCTTACGTATAGTCAATTAGAGCTATAAAGCAAGGCTTTTAAATTATACAAAGATATTTTTTAGTTAAAAATTTAGTGCATACAGGCGTCTAGCTAATATAGTGGTAAGTTGATTTTTTGGTTTTTTCTATATAAATGAATTTTGCGGAAAATCAAAAGTAGCCCTAAAGACCTAGCTAGTAACCTAGATTTACCAATATAGTTAGAGGGTTTATAAGAGAAAGACAAAAATTTTATCTTACTAGTTAGCTAGACCTCTTAACTAAATTAAGCCGCATTGCCCGCATAACGTCCCTAAAATCAATTCTATTAATAAATTAGCTATTATAAAAGCTATCTAAATTGGAATTTAATAGTAATATCTACTATAACCTTCTATTGCGTTGCGTTAACCTAATTTAACGTGGCGGCTCTATTAGTCCCTAACTATAGAGTCTGCACCCGTATAGCTATTGCTAGCTAGCATTAGCTCCCTACATTCCAAAACTAGTATTATATAATAGAGCGTTTTTTATATCCTTACAGTGAAAATTAAAGCCATTATAGGACCTAATGTCTTTAATATTATTATTAGAATTACTAGAGCTAGAAAAAGAGCTACTATTACTAGAGCTTTTATAGCTAACCTTATAATTGCTTTTGCTAGGTTTCTTATATGGTTTTAGAGCTCCGTTAGAAAGGTTGAATTTTCCTAGCATAAAAGAACCTTCTTAAAGGTCTTTATTATCCTTTTTATCCTTTTTATCTAATTTAGGGCCTTTATAGCCGCCCTTTTTTTCTTTTTATTAGAAAAGCCCTTGTTTTCTTTAGGGTCTTTTTCCTTCTTCTTTTAACCTTTAGGGGACTTTTCTTTCTTTTTAGTGCCCTTTTTATAGTCTTTAGCCCTATAATTTAGGGCTTTAGATACTATAGATAACTTATCCCTCTGTTTAGCTAGAAAGTCTGCTATTAAGAACTAAAGATTTAGGGCATTTATAGGTACCCCTTTAGCCCTAATTGTTCGCATGCTAAAACGTTGTCTTTTAGCCTAAGTAGGGAAGGTTAATTTTAGGAATTAATAGGATTAATTAACTAATTAATAGGATTAATTAGGACCTTAGAAATTAATAATCTAGCTAGTAGATTATCAAAGACCGCATTAAAGGTCTCTAGGGATCCCTTATAACCTTAAAAATTTAGGTTATAAAAGTCTAAGTATAGGGACCCCTCTAGATTTTAACGCTATAAGAATATTGCCTAATAAGGAATTTATAGTCATTTTTTAGGTTCTTTTGCTAAGTTATAGCGGCTTAGGGGCCTTCCGTATAACTATCCCTAAGTAATATAAGGATAATAGCTTAGTTAGCATCCCCTAGCACCCTAGAATCCTCCGGATTATCTAGAAAATTAGGCATACCTAATGCTCTAAATTAGATAGCTAGGGCTTGTTTCCATTAATTAAAATTTTCAGCTCCTTTAAGCTTTATAGTCTCTAGGAAGCTATAAACCCTTTTATTAAATTCTTTAATAATAGAGTTATTAAAAGCAGCTTGCATAGAACTAGATTCTAGTTCTTAAATAGGTTGCTATTAAATTAGCTACTAAATTAGTTATTGAATTTGGGGCTTACTAGCTTCCACACCCTCCATACCTCTATTTATAGCTATAGTTAAGCTTTCTAGCTTTTCTAATAACTAGTCTATAGCGGCTTATTGCCTAATAACCTGCTTAGTAAGCTAGTTATTTAGCACTTCTTGAGGACTTATTTCAGGGACTTGTTGCCCTTGTTCTAACTAATTAGTACCTATCTTCCTTTTTTATAGAAGGGAAGTCTTCTATTTCTAACGAATTTCCTTTTTATAGAAGGGAATAGCTTCTCTTTTCCTATTTTATAGAAGGGAAATCTTCTATAAGGTATGCATAAGCAGTCTAAAAGAATTAATAGTAATAGAAGCTAGGCTCATAACCTATTAGAATATAGGGAGCTAATGCTAGCTAGTAATAGCTATATAAGTGCAGACTCTATGGTTAGGGACTAATAGAGCTGCCACGTTAAATTAGGTTAACGTAACGCAATAGAAAGTTATAGCAGATATTACTATTAAATTCTAATTTAGATAGCTTTTATAATAGCTAATTTATTAATAGAATTGATTTTAGGAACGTTATATAGGCAATGCGGCTAAATTGGTTAAGAGGTCTAGCTAACTAGTCTTCCTCTTATAGACCCTCTAACTATATTAGTAAACCTAGGTTACTAGCTAGGTCTTTAGGGCCACTTTTAATTTTCTATAAAATTCATTTCTATGAAAAAAACCAAAAAATTAACTCACTACTATATTAGCTAGACGCCTATATACACTAAATTTTTAACTAAAAAATATCTTTATATAATTTAAAAGCCTTACTTTGTAGCTTTAATTTGCTATATATAAGACTTTTATATAACCTCTAGTTATTAAGAAAATCGCAGTTAAAGATTAGGTATAGGTTACGCTACCTTCCTAATCTAGCTTAGTTATTGTGACTGTGGTTATGGCTGCGTTATAGCTATAATAACTTAGTAAGTTAGTTACCCACTTAACTTAGTTATTTAATTAACTTAGTTATCCACACAGTTAGTCGTAGCTATTAACAGCTGTAACGTGACTATTAACGGTCACCACATAACTGTTAACAGCTGCAGTGTAGCTGTTAGGCTTGCAATGCAAGCAATAACAAGAGCCTTATGACTAAGGTCTTATTTTTAACATAACTATTACAGTATATTTAGCGGCTAGGGCTATAGCATATAGAAGTAGCTAAATAAGCCTTAGACTATAGATACGCTTAGGTAGACCTTGCGATTAAATTTAATAGTAATAATCCTAAACTTCAACCCTATAGTAATGCTTCTTTTACTAATAATACAATAACCTAAAGGAGCTTATAAGGCTATATAGTTAAGCTTTTTAGAGGCTAAGTACTCTTTGAAGTAAGAAGGTAAGAGACTATTACTATATTATTAATAAAAGTAAAGCTCCTACCTCTCTCTTACTATAGTAAGAAGCTTATTACCTTTAAGAGGTTATATTAGGAAGTAGGCCTATGCTTTAGGGATAATACCCTTAAGATTAAATACGATAATATATAGACTATTTGCCTTCTTAAAGAGAAATTTGTTAAGCTTACTATAAGGCTCTATCATATTAATATCTACTATTACTAGAGTATTGCACTACATTGTGTAGTGTAGTGTAGTATTTATAGTGTAGTGTAGTTACTACAAACTACACTACAAACAATACTCTGACTATTACTAGCTTTAGTCAGAGGTAATAAAGGGAATCTTTAATGTAACCTAGAAAGCTACTAATGAGATAATTGCTAATAGCCTCATGAAGCTACTTATAGGAAAAGCTTTTATAAGCTTTAGAGACCCTCCCGAGCACGAGGTAAAACTGCTTAAATTGTTACAGCCTGAGATTTTAAAATGAACACGGTCGCAGAGGAAGGGGATATCATGTCAATTTATGCTATAAGTAAAACTCAAACGGATTTGAGTTTAACTATAGTTACAAACTATAACTATATCTTATGCTATTATAGCTATAAAGTTTATTACTAACTTTAATCTAACCTTATAGCCCCCTATATTTGTAACCTTAAAGCTTGTTTCTATTATAGGTTAAATCTATTTCTATAGACTTTTTAAACTTATATGTTAATTATTATACTAGCTAGGTATTGCTAGCAATTACGTCTGTTAAAAATCAGATGCATTAGCCACAATGCGCCTAACAAAATATAAAAATCAATAAGCTTTGGAGAGGTATTAAGGCTTATATGCCTGCCTTCTTATATGCTTAGAGAGGAACCAATAAAGTAGGCATTATATAATAACCTTACTATTAATAAGCTCTCTTTAGATTAAATTTTTATGCCTTTTACACACCATAGATTAATAGAATTAATAGATTATAGGAAACCTTACTTATAGGTCTCCTAGGGGGGTGTTAAAGCCCTTATTACATAATAGTCTTAGTGCTTAACTACGTAAGACGCTAGGACCCCTGCCCTAGGTACTTTCCATGCTCTTCGATCTGACCCTAGCTTCGCGGTCTAACAGTGTGGGGGTGCCTGCACGCACCCCCGACATTCACTGATCAATTGGAATCGATCCCTGGCATCCTGGGTCACTCGCTCAGTCACTCACTTTCCATAATGCCAGACTCTCACGTACTGGCAAGCCCATCTCATCCATGCCAGACAATTGAACAACGCCGATGATCAAACGCAGCCTTTTCTTCAGAGGCACACGATTCAGTCCATTTGCAGTCAGCCGCGCTTCTCCATGGCATGAGCAGGTGTACAGGGTGCGGCGGCGACTGCAGCATGCCAGACAAGACGACGACCCTCGCGGCTTTCCCGCCATCGGAGATACCATCTATGCACTTTCCACGGCCCAGGGGCGAGCCGGCATCGCTGTGATACGCATGTCTGGTCCATCGTGTCTTCAGGTACGCACGCCGTCGAGTCAAATGGACCCCCGGCTAATCAGACACAGATCTACCGAGCTCTATGTCCCGACACACAGCCTCCGAAGCCGAGACGGGCCACCATCCGCACTATTTTCCATCCACACTCCAGTGCTCTCCCCAACGTATTAGACTCCGAGGCCCTCCTCCTCTACTTCCCCTGTCCCAAGACAGCCACTGGCGAGGACGTCCTCGAGCTGCATGTGCACGGCGGGCCAGCCACGGTGAAAGCGGTCCTCTCCGCCATACCACAATGCCCAACCACTTCACCGCCCCCGCGCTACGCCGACCCCGGCGAGTTCACCAAGCGCGCCTTCATCAATGGCCGTCTTGACCTGGCGCAGATCGAGTCACTGGGCGACACGCTCGACGCAGAGACGGAGCAGCAACGTCGGGCAGCTGTGCGCGGCAACTCGGGCGCTCTGGGGCGAACGTACGAGGGTTGGAGAGAGCAGCTGCTCCAAGCACGGGGTGAGATGGAAGCCCTCATTGACTTTTCCGAGGATCAGCACTTTGACGAGTCGCAATCAGAGCTGTTGGACAATGTGGCAGGACAGGTCAGCAGGATTTTGGACGGGATTCATCTCCATGAGATTGGCGGACAAAGGAGTGAGCTGCTGCGAAAGGGAGTCCGCATCGCGCTGGTGGGTCCGCCCAACGTAGGCAAGAGCTCACTGATGAATATCATCGTCGGCAGGAGGCGTCGATCGTGTCCGGAGAAGCCGGCACGACGAGAGACGTTGTCGAGGCGAGTCTCGATATTCGAGGGTATCTGTGCTCGTTTGCAGACACGGCGGGGTTCCGATCCCTTGGCGACGGCCATGCCGACATTGGAGCTGTGGAGGAAGAGGGAATTCGACGAGCGAGGAAGAAGGCGCTCGATTCGGATCTTATCGTGGTGCTGGCCTCTGTGGAGAGGGATGGCGCGGGTGGTGCGAGACCATATATCCATTTCGACAAGGAGACGCTCGATCTCGCTGCGGGTGCCCCGGGGCTATCTTGGTGGTGAACAAGCGAGATGCCGTTGATGAAGATACGTTCCGCGACCTGCTCGCCGAGTTTCGCCGGTCCGTTAGCCAATCACATGCCTCATTCGCAGGCAAGCCCATCTGCATTTCGTGCAAAGACGACGTCGCCACGCGAGACAGCGGCATCCAGGATGTCATCCAGGCCTTGACGGCATCGTTTTCCGAAATGACCGACATGCCCCCTGAAATGCGGGACCTGCTGGGCGTGACGGAGCGGCAACGCCAGCTGCTCGCCAAGTGCCGAGGCCATCTGGAGGAATTCATGGACGAGGCGCAGCCAGAGGACGAGGGGTCGATGCCGACATCGTGCTGGCGGCAGAGTATCTGCGGTACGCGGCGGATTGTCTGGCGCGTATCATGGGAAAGGGCGAGGCGGGCGATGTGGAGGATGTGCTGGGGGTCGTGTTTGAAAAGTAAGTCTTATCTTGCATGGTTTCCGATACAGTTGTGCAGCTAACATTGTAGATTTTGCGTGGGCAAATGATGTACGAGTACAGTAACACCGAGGAAGCGGCTTCGTTGCGGCAACATCGTAGGGAGATGGGAATGTGTATATTCTGCGTCCAGCACAGCCTCTATTCTATGAAAAATTCAAGCTACCAATTCACGCCCCGACTTCGAAGTCCACATCTAGTCCAAATGCAGTTATTCTATCCCCGTCCAGCGTCTATTCCAAGTCTCCGATCTGCTCTTGTCGACTTTGTTCTATCTATGGTTTGTGTATCTCCAGTGTATTTGACATGCAGCAACGCCAAAACTTTCGGCCAGAGGCGTGCTCAACAAAGGAGAAAAAGTGTTGCCACTCGTGATCAACCCGGCTCTATAGCGCCCGGGGGGGGCATGCTCCGACAAAAGAAAACCTTCTATTCCTGTGATGTACAATGATTTTGCGAGTCTCATTGATGCTACTGACATGACATGCCGTGTCTAGCGAGAGTCGTCGTTGGTAGGGGGCTGCGTGCCTGGTGCGCCGCTGACGACGTTGTAGCCTGAGCGGCCGGCGTTGACGAGCTGGGCGTCGAGGGGGAGGAGGCCATTTTGAGATGTGCTTCGAAGAAGGTTGGGAGTGGAAATTGAGGTGGGAAATTTGAGATATCGATCAGTTGAGGTTTGTAGTTGAGGTTTGTAGATGCGATGCGGTGCGGTGCGGTGCGTTGTGATGTGATGTGTACTCGTAGTAGATGAGCTTGTTCTCTACAGAGGCAGCATGTCATTACCAGACGAGTCCATCTCGACTTATATATTCATTTAGAAACGTAAAAAAAATATTGGTCTCTGCCATCATTCTCACCTCGTCTTACGACTTGGCTCCTGCCGTAGACGAACAGGCAGACAAGACTTTCTCCCTCCTTCGAGTCCTTCCCGAGCGGCCCCCACGAGCTTGGACTTGGCGGCCTTGTCCCTCTGACGGCCGGCCCCCTCTAGTCATCATATCATGATGGATTCATGGACTCATACTCGGTGCAACAATTAGTCACCCGTAGGGCTGATTGATTCCTTCTTCTTTTCCCGGCCCCTGGTCCCTGGCCCACATGTTCTTTTCCACCAACGACTCTCGCATGGTGCCTTGCTTATCTCACGCGATGCCTGCCTGCCTTGCTCAGCCCTTTTCTCCTCTTCCAGGGCCCAGGGCCCAGGGCCATCCAATCGACTTGGGCCTGTACGGCGAAACCGTATTTGTAAGTATGTAACAATTCACCACCTTTTTGTCCCTTGTCATTTTTCTGAAACACAAAAGCATCCATCACCCTTCTGGAAGCCACCATCGATTCCGCAATGCATGACGATGGCAAAAGCATCCGACTGAAAATAGATTCTCTCGCCAATTGACGTCGCTCGACTGACGGCAAGGCGAGGCAATGCAGAGAGACTTTTTTTTTTTTTTTTTTTTTTTTGCCTCAAACCCCCAAGGGAAGGTCACTCCGTAATTACGCAGTGGGTGAGAGACTCCACTGAGCCGAGAAAAGAGGCCTGCGCCGCGTATCACGCCCAGCCTGCAGGCAAGGCCTTGCCCTCGGGCAATCTTGACAAAAATAGCAACTTTCCCGGGCTGGAATTTGCCCGTCGGCCGTCGGGCCCGACAGGCCCGGCCCACGTACATGAAATGATGACGGGCGATTCGGTCAAGGACAACTAAAACATGGGCGCCGCGGACACCCTGCTGCCTCGTGGCAGACTGGACGGGGCGACGACGCGACGCGATGCGATGCGATGCGATGCGATGCGATTACTCCGTACTCGTGCCACAATGCAGGCGCAAGCGCGCGGCCACCAGCTTTGCCCGGCGGCACTGACTGCACCCTCGACGGTGAGTGGGCACTGACGGCGACGTCATTGCAACGAGTGAGTCAACCGCTCGTCATGACTTCT
This sequence comes from Epichloe scottii, assembly GCA_021950295.1. Lineage (NCBI taxonomy): Eukaryota > Fungi > Ascomycota > Sordariomycetes > Hypocreales > Clavicipitaceae > Epichloe > Epichloe scottii. Next base: position 1,904,100 of record CP083247.1, on the reverse strand, counting down.
TGTGCTGCAGCGGCGTTGCCGGACCAGACGTCGCCCAGCTTTCGCCTGGCTCGACTCAATTTCGTCGGGGCTTGGAAATCAAGGACTCGAACATCGATGCCTGCCTGGCCGTCTCATGTCAGCAATTGGTGGATTCCCGCGTCATCCACAACGCCAGCCGAGCCTCTCTAGTCCGGAAATGATTTGAAACCTTGAGAAAATTTGACCACATAGACGAGCCATGTGCATACCAGAGCTGTCCTGGTGTATTAAGACGTGGAAGCAGAGAGATCAAAGACGACCCTCCATTGCATTACAACGCTACAGCACTACAGCTCATCCCTCGCATGTCCGGATACATCATCCATGGCCATAATCTTGACAACCAAGCTCGTCCACCCCGTGAAATGCTGCGTGCGCTGCCCAGCCCCCGTCTCAGGATTGTACTGCTCCCAGGCGAATCCCGTCTCCTCCCAGCTCTTGTACACCGTGTCGACAAGATTCTGGCGCAGGCGCGTGTACATGTCGCGCGCTCTGTTTCGATACCGTCCTTCTTGCTTGGCCAGCGTCTAGTTGACAAGGGAAAAGAGTCAGTAGTAATCCAGCACACATTTTCCCCATCACACCAAAAAAGAAAAAAATCACCAGTCTGGACATCATGCTCTAGGGGAGGAAAACATCTTACCTGCAGTTGTTTGACAACCATGTAGTTCATCGGCATCCAAATCGGACTGCGCCAGTAGTTCTCGCCCGTTCCGTAAAACTCATCCTGCTTGCTGAGACTGCGGATCCCGTGGGCGCTCCAGAGGTGTTCCTCGTCGGCAATGAGATCGAGCGTCTTGCCTAGCTTGGCATCATTTGGCTTAAGCAGTCCGACTAGGAAGGGAAACAGCGACACGTAGCCCTTGTGGCAGACGAGCTGGTGCTCTTCAAAAGCATCGACAGTGGCGTCACAGTAGCAGCCGTCCTTTTCGGACCAGTGGAGGTCGTTGAGGTTGTGCTCAATGGCTTCCAGGTTCTTGCTCAGCTCGGTGGCGTCTTCCTGTAGCCCAAGGGCGTCGGCAATATTCCTCAATGACTTTGTCATCAATCCGACCCAGGCCATGAGATCGACGTGTAACTCGCCGGGGTGCGGGGGCTGTGGCCGCGGGTAGTCATCGAGACCGCTCGTGAGCACATGCGTCTCCGTTCGTCCTCGCCACCGGTAGCCTTCCTTGGTGGAATACGCCTCTCGGTCGTAGCCCTTGATATCTCCGCGCTGCGTCTTGCGGAACCAGTCGTATTGTCGGCGCAAAAGGGGATACAGTTTTCGGAGAAAGTCCTCTCCGAGCTCATAGTTGTCCAGGTGCGCCGTGTGCAGTTGTTGGCGATGGCCCTGGGCCAGACTCTCCCTGCCCAAGGGCTGGGTGCCATTGGTTTTGCGCAGTCTCTCCATGAAGTCTTCGATGACGAGGAATAGCGTGGGAGGGTTGGCATAATGCGGGTACTGCACTTGGAACTCCTCGGGCACCTTGGTGCGAGCCTCGGGCCCCAGGATCTGCTCTCGGGGGATCCAGCCGTCGTCGTCCATCGTGTTGTACCAGCTCTTGACGATCTGAAGTGTCAGGTCCATGTCCCAGTCAGCAATGGGAGCCAGGTGGAAACCCTCATCCCAGAGGAACCCGCGGGGAAGAATGGCCGGGACGGTACACTGGTGAAGAGCTCATACGGACCCTCGAGCTTCTGCTGCTTGAGCTCCCTCGCCGCCGCCGCCTCCTCCCAGAAGCCCTCGTTTTCCTCGTCGTATTCCGACGCATACGATCGGTCAATCATTTGCTGTCCGTAAAAGTATCCCACGCCGCCCAGCAGATTCGAGAACATGCTTTTCCCAAACTTTTGATACTTTTCCGCCTGGAACGGCGCCTTGAGGTCAAATATGGAGGAGAAGCGGTCGGAAAACGAAGTGCTTGTCGATTCTATCGCCTTGGTCACATCCTTGCTGGTCAACTCCACGCCGGCGGATCCCGACGAGAATATCACATCAAACTCAAAAGAGCCCTCGTACGTCCTCTGCACGATCTGAGAGTTGCCTTTGCCAGGCTTGTGCGGCACACGATACACTTGCCACGCAGGCGGAGGATTATCCGGCCCGTACTCGTCCTGCAGAGCCACCGCAGCAGTCTGCAGCTGCTGGAAAAGCAACGCCTTTGCCTGCCAGATGACGTCTTCTTCAAAGTCCGCACTGCTCACCAGCGTCACATCCCCGGGCCGCCTCTCGCCAATATCATGGCTGCTCGTAGGGTACTTGCCTTTGCCCTCGGTGAACACCAGTTTGTAGTCCCCCAGTGACTCCGACTTTCCAGTGAAAGTGACGTCGCCCTTGAAACCGACCTCGCCGCCCTCGCCGTGAACCTCGAGATCACCCGCATCCTCCTGCGCAAGATAGTAATACACGACCGTCCTGCTATTCTCTGGTGCATTTTCGTGCAGCTTGCCGTTGATGCGGACTGCCCAGCTGCCGCCGTGGGCTCCGCCTGGGATTTTCACAAATGAGGTCGTGATATCTATCTTGTTGCCTTCATCGTGGATCGTCTGCACACCACCGGTTCGTGCATCGTACTCATCCCATCCGTAACCGCGTATGTCTTCGCCTTGCTCGCACGTGTATCGCAGGCCTATCGTCGGTATCAGAAAGGACTTGATCTCAAGCTCATCGTGGTCATCACCATACCATCCTTGACGTCATTAAAATCGTCGATTCTCCCCCACATCAATCCCGTCCACAAACTCTTTGGCACTCGCGGCCGCACGCCAAAGTACAGGTTTGGCTTGTACGGACCCCATAGCAAGCTTTGGTTGTTCTGGCGTCCGATCTCGCTCATCAGCACAGATGCGTCGCCCGTGGCCGTTGCGGCCGTGGCAGCCAGGAAAGCAGCTGCCACAAACTGGGCGAATCTTGCCATTTTTTTCAATTTTTTCTTTTTTTCGTATCAAGAATCTTGTGGGATGTCGAATTGCCCGTGTGATTCTGCAATGGTCAAAGCTGTTCCACCGAATGGATGGGAGGCCACGTCAAGGGTTGTCAGGCGGGGGCATGCAAGGCTGACGTTGCGAGTGGATTTTTCTCTGAGCTCGGGGCGTGCCTTGAGCAATCCAGGGGCACACCCCCTTCCTCTCCCTGCTTAGTGCTCACACACCCTCTTCTCCAGCCAACGAGATTACAATGCCCCCCTGAATTACATTTTACAAATCTACATGCCCCAGTTTTTCGTTCCTCGCTAACAGTTGTAACCGGCTGCAAGTGCACTGCAACCCCTGCATAATTTTAGAGAGCTACAAGGGATTTAAATGCATAGGGTATAAAGCGCCACCAAAAGATACATCGCTTTCCGTGTAAATTGTCTGCAATTCAAAGTACCTGCTGATCCCGGCCCCTGTCTCCCTCATTTCCCGGCTGCTATCATTCGTTCAACTACCCCTGTCACGTAAGATTTGTAAAATAATGCAGGGGTGTGTTGCTACCCGTTGCCGACCGACAGCCTTGCGCTCTCCGCTTTTAAAATCTCCCCATCTGATACCGGCCTGACATCACCTCCCAGGCGCAAATTTTCACAGCATCAACTCAAATCCACCAACACAATGGGCGACCGCCGCCCCCGCCGGCCAGACCCGCGCCAGACTGGGGACGATTCAGACCGCCCGAACCGACGCGTCAGAGACCACGACCGTCCACGGTACCGCTCCCGCTCCCGCTCTCGCGATCGTCAACACAGACGCAACGACCGCTCCCGATCCCCCGACGACGACAGACGCTACAGAGACCACGCAGGCGGTGGCCGGGGCCGGGGCCGGGGCAGCAACAGAGACCGTCGCCACGATGACAGAGTCGGAGACGAACCCGATCGACGAGATGCCCGTCGTCGCTCCGCGTCGCCTAGTAGCAGGACCCTCCTCCTCCTCCCGGCCTGCCCACCCGCTCCCGTCCAGATGACAGGCAATCTGTGGCTCGAGGACGGGCAAGTCCCTCGCCGCCCCGCGGCCCAAGGAGTGCTGCGCCCATGGAAACAGACGGCGAGGAGGCGGGCGAGGTTGGCGACGACGACCTGGCTTCCATGCAGGCCATGATGGGATTCGGAGGGTTCGGCACAACAAAGGGGAAGAAGGTGGCGGGTAACAATGCTGGCGCGGTGCACAAGGAGAAGAAGACCGAGTATAGGCAGTATATGAATCGACAAGGAGGGTTCAATAGGCCGCTTAGTCCCGGGAGGTGAGGGGGATTTGGGAGGATGCATGGCATTTGCTTACTGGGAGGGGACTGTCGGCGTTCTAGGAGCAGGGTCTGATAATGACTTCAAAATAGCAAGACGACTTTCAGGAATCGTAGTCACAGTCGTGCTGGTATAAACATTATGTACTGACGCTATGTGCTGTTCCCCTTCTCATTCCGTGCCTTCCGTGTCTTCTGCTTTGGCACCCTCGTCGTCATCCCCAGCCCTTTGGGCCTGTGGCTGCTCCGTCTCTTCTTCAACCGTCTCTGGTATCTCCGCCACTGCCCCTGCTGCCTCATCACCTGCACCAGCTGCCTCATCATCCTTGACCTCGCCACTACTCGCGCTTCTGCTGACCTTTTCTCTCCTCCGTCTTCGTAGTCGCCGCTCCTCCTCTGCTGTTTGCCTCCTTGCTTGTCGGAGGCTCTCTCTTTTCCGCATCATTATCGCCGTCGCCTCGCATGCCCTGCAGCAGCGCGGCTGCTCTGTCGGCAACGTCGTCTTCGCCCTCGCGCGGTGAGCTCAGCCCAGGACTTATCACTGTCGGGCTCTCCTCGTCAATCGTCTGGTTCTTGTCTGGCAGACCGGCTTCGACTTCGGGTATCACATTGATATCGGCAATCTTCTGGCCAGAAGCCACACGCACTTGGTGCTTGTCCTTGAGGCGTGCGCGACGGCGTCGATCTCTCTGGTCTCGCGCCTGTGGTGCAGCGGCTCGAAGCTTCTCCAGTAGCGAATCCATGGCGCCAGTGCTCGTGGGCGAGGTGCTCCCTTCTCCCAGCGCGGCGGCGGCGGCGCCTTTTGCGCCTGGTGCTTGCGCTTCATGGACGCTTCGTTACGTCTCCTCATCTCCTCCAACTGGATGTTCTTCTCCTTTGACTTCTTCCACTCAGCCAGGAAACTAGCCAGCTTGGCAAAGAAATCACGTCTGGCGTTTTCGTCTGTGGGGTCCTCGCCGTAAAACACCATGATGTCCTTGTACGTCTTCATCATCTCATCGAGGTACAGTTCCATCTGCTCTGCCTTGCGACGAGCCTCTTTCATGCATCGCTGCACGATGGGGCTGACACGATCCTCGGGATGGAACTGCCTGGGATCGCTGAGGTTGCCAGAATCCAAAGACATTTGCACGTTGCGAATCGTGTCAATATACTTCTTGGCATCGGCCTGAAGCTGTTCGACATTGATCTTCTGTGCCGTTAAGACGCCGCTGATGTCCTGGGCAAATCCCTCCCATTCCGGGTACTGACTTCGCACAATACGTTCCACCAAGTCGGCGAGCGAGGACTCGTTCTTGTCGTCCTTGACCATGCCCAGCCGTGCAAGCGAGCTCAGCTTGAAACCCCGTGCCTGCTTGTTGGCGTCGTTCATGTAGTTGCCAATGTCTAGAATGAGGCCGAGAACATTCATCAGAGACACCGAGTCGCGCAGGCTCTCGGACACAGCCATCACCTGGTTGATTCTCTCGTTCAATTCCTCATAGTCGGGCTCAAAGTTCTTGGTAAGCCATAGTGCTCTCATACGGCTCTTCCAGTAATGGTGTAGCTCAAACGCTGTGTGCAGGTAGATCTGATCCTGTCGAGTCAGTTCGTTGGGGTCCAGCTCGCGGCTGTTGCTCTTGGCGTCAGGCCCCGTCAGGTCTCGGCTATAGGGGGCCATTTGCTTCGACACATTGTCAGATATGTTGCACAGATCATCCTTTTGCAAGAATTCCATGACGACTTGGTTGTCCAGCAATTGAGGGTCGCAGTGGATAATCTTTTGGACAATCTTTTCCACAGAATGTTGTGAAAATTTGGCAAAGGCGATTTCTGTCATTCATTCCAATGTTAACAAAATGTTTTACCGCGGCGAGCACCGATTTTCTATTGTGACGCTTACCATATGCCTTGCGCAAATCGGAAGAAATGATTTGCTTCTTATCGCCCTTCTTTGCGCCTCCGCCGCCCAACTTCTTAATCTCCTTGGCCATGAAAAGCTTCTCAACTTCGTCCAAGATTCCCTTGCGGCTGAGCTCATTGTACTTCTCCTCTCGTTCCTCGGCAGACGGGGCATGGGCGGCCCAATGACTAGTCTCAGGGGCGTCGACCTTTTCCCAATGCAGTGCCTTGAGCTTCTTCTTGGGCCGTGCCACTGGCAGACCGATGCCGGGTGTCGCGGCAAAGACAGACTTCTGTGGCAGGAAGTGACCAGAAGGCATAGCTCCAGGCATAGGGGGCGGCGGCGGCGGCGGCGGCGGCATAGAGCCTGTAGAGCCAGGCATGGGCGGGGGAGGAGGCGGAGGAGGGGGACCGCCGGACATCTGACCCGGCATCGGTGGAGGTGGAGGTGGAGGCGGAGGAGGAGCAGGAGGAGCCCCGGCGGTTTGACCGGGCATTATGGGCGGCGGCGGCGGCGGCGGCGGCGGTGGGCCGCCAGCCTTTTGACCCGGCACCGGTGGGGGTGGTGGTGGAGGAGGGGAGGAGGCGCCGCTCCGGCACCGGCAACAATCCCGTCCGTCTCGAGTGTCTCGTCGTCAGTCGAGATGAAAGGAGTTGTTGAAGATGCCAGACTTGGGTGTGGTGGGGCTGCTGTCTCATCGACGTCCTCGGAGTCGCTGCCTTCAAATTTCTTGACATTGGCACCAATCTCACTGACCAGACCTGCCTGGAACCTGGGATCGACAGTTGGTCGTTTCATCTCCACGATGCGAGGACGCTCGAATATGACGCCGTCTTCCCCTTCGGCGTCTTCACTTTCTTCGATAACGTCGGGTTCGCTATCCCTGTCCGCCTGAAGTGGCTTGCGAGTGATTCGGGTTTGGCGGTTTATACTGCCCAACACACTGTTGGTAAGATCGCGAGGTGGTGTCCCACTGCCAGCCGAAGACTCCAAGTTCTCGTCTTCCATTTCCTCGCGCAATGCGCGGAGACGGTCGGACGGGCCGCCAGCCTCGCCCCAGACTCGCCCTTCGAGCTTATACTGTGTCTTTTGGCGCTCCAATTGCATCTGCAGACGCTCCATAAGTCTCTCTCGGTCCAGAATGCCTTGCATTTGAGCAGCGTTTCCGTTACTCGGGGTTTCGCCAGGTTTGTTGCTGCTCTTGATGGCGTTGGACGCCGCAATATCCTGTGCATCCCTGAGCATCAGATACAGTTCTCTCGTCTCCAGTTCGTTCCTCTGCGCCTCCTTGGCACGGACGCCCTGAAGGCTGCTGATCTCGGCCTTGAGTCCATCCGCTTGTCTCTTCTGGGCCTCAATGAATCGAGCCTGCTCGTCGAGCTGTTTCTGCATCTTCTTGACGAGGCCATCCGCTCCCAGCTCGAGCCTGGCACGCATCTCATCGCGCTCCGCCATGGCAGCTTCCGCTATTTGCCGCGACTCCAGAGCCTCATCTTGGGCCTGGCGTGCTTCCGAATCGGTGTGCAGCTTGTCGAGAAGGCTTTGCACGGTGAAGTTGAGACTCTGCTTGAGGTCCATGTTTGGCAGGCGCCTATCCATGGCAACGTAGCTGAGCATGGAGTCGACCAGCTGGAACATGCGCAAACGTTCCTCGCCGTCTTGGGCCCGGATGAGCATGAGATGCTGCAAGGCTGAAACGAAGTAGTCTTGCGCCTTGCTTCCATGGATGCGCTGTTGAATGGCATCCGCAATCTGCACGGGGTCGCTGAGATCCTTCACGTCGCCTTCGATGCTGTCCTTGATGCTGCTGTTTTCCTTCTCCAGCATGTCCTCGTAGTCAATGGCTTCGTTGGTGCGGAATCGCTCAACCTGCTTGTCGAGAAGCTCGTATTGGAACTCTTCCATCTTGGTCAAGATGCGTTTGATGCCGCATGCTGTGAACTGAGCTCGGATATGGATTCGCAACTGAAGGTCACCCTCTGGTGCATCCACCACCATGTTCACCAGCATCAAGGTCGTGACGGCGTACTCCATGAGCAAGTTCTCCATGCCGATGCCGCCGGTCCGAACCTCTTCGCTTGCCCCGACCAGACTGCCCATCTTGCCGCGACCGTCTATCGTAACCTCTACCAGGCGCATCCAGGCGTCAAAACGGCCATTTTCCCCCGACTGAGCCTTGACCTCGTCCAGGGCCTGGATGACCTTGACATGGCCCTCGCCATTTTCGCCCCAAGTACACAGAAACGTGAGGATCTCACTGACCAGTTTTCGAGTGGTGATGCGCGCGGATGTCAGGCACGTAGCCAGAGCCACCAGCACCTTTTGCTGCATCAGAGCATCGTCGGCACCAAACTTGTTGTTCATGAGTGCTTTGAGACACTTGATTATGTCGTATTCCCGGTCCAGGTTCTTCTCCACGCGAGAATTCTCCGGCACGGGGCCGGCTGCCGATTTGCGATTGATCTTGAGGAGCAAGGTCACCAAAGCCACCTGTCCCTGACATTCGACAAATCGCTTGACCCAGCCAATCTGTTGTGTTCGGAGATTGACCTCGAGACTGCCCATGCCTTTGGTGTCGAGCTTGTCTTCCATCACCTTGCGGACATACCACTCCGGCGTGCCCTCCTCGTCAGAGTACGTCGTGATGTCTGGTGCAGCAAATTGATTCGTTCGAGCAGTCTGTCGTCGCTTCTGCTCGCCCTGCCACTCGGTGAGGCGATCTTGGTGAAGCAGCGTCCATTTCTTCTGTGGTGGGTACGCCAACATTTGTCGTCGGGCTTGCTCGGGCAGGTTGTGCCATCCTCGTTTCTGCATGAGCTGCAGAAACATTTGCTCAATTATATTATCGTCGTCTGGCTTGGGAAAGTAAAATCTGTCATGGTTGGAGCCGGGCCCGGGAAACTTGGTCAGCCGGTTGGACTCCCGATGCGAGTGGTAATGGCCGTAGGAACTTTGCGACGGAGCGCTCGGTAGAGCTAATTGCGATGAGCGCGTCATCCCCCCGTTGTCTCGATTTCCAGCGTTACCTGAATATATACTGAGGTTGTCAGCAGAGCTGCGGCTTCCATTGGCGCCCAAATACGAGTCGTATCTTGAGGTATGTGACGAGCCATTGGCTGTGCTGGCAACGCTTCCGCGAGCAGGGCCCCATTGTTGATATTGAGCCTGGCGGCCCGTGGATGCCATGGTCATGTTTGACTCCCTGGGTCGAGTGGCAGAGGCGTCAAATGACGGATATTGGTGGAAATCTGCCGCACTCTTGTTAAGCTGGTGAGGCAGAGGTTCGCGACGGGCGGGAACTTGGTCGGAGCTGGGTAAATAGTCGACGGGGATCGGGGATCGGGAGCCAGGGGGCATATTGTCGTAGGGGATTGATGTTATCACTCCCGCCATCATGTTGACTCCAGGATCGGGAGAGATTGGCATATCGATGGACACGGTCGAGGAGTCTCGCTTATGCCGCGACGAGCGAAAGCTCAATGTGCTACCGACATCGAGGTGGTCGGTATCTGTCGTTCTTCTATCCTTGTTCTTATGCCTGGAGAAGATGGACCGTCCTCCAGACGACTGCCTCGACTTGTCTGCCGAGGACATTGTTGCTTCTGCTGCTGGGGATGAGGGGGGATGAGGATTACGGAGTCGATTCACTGAACAAAAGGGCTGCCTAGGTGAAAAACGTGGAACCGGACAAGTGCTGGCCCAAGGCCGCTTGCATGGTGAACGATCCAAAGCCAAGGCCCTGTGTCACAGTGTGTTCTGCTCCGTTACTGCGGCTGTTGGTGGTTCGCAATAGAGTATGGAGAACAGGGTGGCTGTTTCGTTTCGATGTTATGATTTGACTCGGTGGGCCGATGCCGGAGAGGGGTCTCTTGTCTGTTTGTTCGGATCAGAGTGAGGATGCGGTCGTATGAATGAAAGTGCGCGAGTGGTGAGATGCAGCAGCCACGATCAGGAGGAATAGGGGCCGTGGCGTGCAATCGATAAAGGATGCGGGCAAGAGACAGTCTGTCTGGCAGAGTCTGGCAGAATCTGGCAGTCTGGCAGTCTGGCAGTCTGGCAGTCTGGCAGTCTGGCAGTCTGGCAGTCTGGCAGACTGGTGGGCCCTCGACCGGTCAGCGTGCGCTCGGTTCGCGATGCTCGAGAATGCTTGGTTCGGTGGTGACGAGTGTTGGAAAGAAATAAATCGTTGGTTGGGATGGTCTGCACATGATGCCAGTCGCACAGTACGGAGCAGATACGGACGTACACCCACTGTATGCGGACCGTGTTCCAGAGCAGGCCCCTGAAAGCTGAAAAGTAGGAGACTAGAGACAGCACCGGGGGACCAAGTGGCTAGCGCCAGACATTGCTTATTTATTAATTGAACAAGTGGGCTGGTTGTTGATGGCCGCCAGACTCGAATGGGTTGGACTGGACACACAAAGGCTCATTGCATCACAGCCAAAGAAACTCCTGTCGTCGCATCATGAGCTGGTGTCTCGCGCACCAATGAAGTGTCACGCTCTACGGAGTATCCTGCCAACGTCCAACGTCTGCTGGTCAATTGCTCCCATATCAAACGCCACTGCCACTGCCACTGCCGGTCTTAACACCCCTAATAAAATGGGTCGCGAAGCGCGGTCGAGTTCATCTCCGTAGTACTCCGTAATCCGTAATCCGTACTACTCCGTATTAGTACTATTAATACCAGGCAACCACCAACCACAACTCCTCCCCGTGCAAGAGCCTCAACTCCACCACCCTTTGCGAATTGCTGCGTCCTTGTCGTCAACAACCAGCCCACATGTCACCACCACCACGGCGACACGCCTTCCCAGGTAACACCAGCCCTCTGGCTCAGACCGCGTCTTGACATCTCGCTGAAGCGTGCTCTGCAACCAGCTCTGCAACCATGGCCACCGCATCGGCTCTGCTGTCCCTCCTCAAGGCAAGTCGCATGACGCATCCCTGCAGGCACTGCCTCTCCTATTCCCGCCGTCCACGGCGTACTGACCTCTCGCGCCATGACCTAGACCATCTTCATCCCAGCCGTCATCTCCCTCGTCCTCTTTCTACTCGTCACATTCGCCGTCCTTCCTATGTGGCGTCGCTATCGAAATCGATACAGCCAGTACCTCCCCGTCCCGACATATACATCCGGGCTTTCGAATCTCTTTTCGCAGCGGTTCTCGATGCTGACGTTGCCATCCACATGGAGTCGGAACGGGGATCCGTGGACAACGCGGATGCAGATGACTACTTGGAAGATGGCGAGGAGCTGGGAAACGTTGATCCCCGAATTGTCAATGTCATCAGACAAGCCATATCAAGGGGCAATGAACACACGCGGCGCTTGAGCAGAGAGTACGTTGCGGGGCTCTTAAACAAGACGCCATCTGTTTGCTAATAAATGCGCAGTCTTGAAGAGGGATTCATGGACGACAGTGACGATGACGACCAACCGCAGAGGTGACGGTTTCCAATCCGGGTTCTTTTCTTTTCCACTTTGCCATTGTTGCAATCACGTTTGGGGCATCAGTTTATAGATGTCGCATCCAACCCAACCACGATTCTATCAGTTCCATATGCCCGCTCTTTGACTTTTGGGATCACTCTCAAGTAGACAATCAAAGTTGGAAAAAAAATCAATTCGCTGAGATGCTGGATGCTGATACTGTCTAGTTTGATGCATTAAATACACATCCATAACGTATGATGTCGCTCATGTGTTTGTGGAATCAGTGTCCTCCCGGCTTAACCCTTTGACGCGTTGCCAGCTCCACGTGCCCTGTCGTTTCTTCTTCTCAAACTCGTTCCATCGGTTGGTCCACCAAATTCTTTGCGCTTCATCCAGCCGCTTCTCCGTCTGCTGAAGTAAGGCCGTGTAATACTTGAGCCGGGAATGCACTGTGAAGGTCATGGCAGACTTCCTTCGATTGTTTCTCTGCGATTCGAGCCTCCTCACTTTGCCACCTGACTCGGCTATAGTTCTGAGGTATTTTAACCCCTTTGGGCTCGAGCAGAATTCATAATTCCAGGGCAAAACTGCCACCGAGCTGTCGTGAAACGTTTCGGCTGGTGGTGCAGAACTTGGCATCGTCAAGTGCTCACAAACATGGCGCATTGGGATGCAATGGAGATTGGGACAGCTGGCTGCTCCCTTGGTCTTGACATGTATCGAAAGAGGCATTCATGACCGAACATATGGCCACACGGGAGATGGGCCATTTTTTCTCCCGTTTGCCCCTTTTCTTTGCCAAAAAACTTGCCGCACATAAAACAAAGGGCCGGTCGCCGCTCCGAGTCCATCGCCATGACTGCAGTAGGGGCTTGGGACAATTCTGATTCAGTTCGTCTCGGCGGTGCCGGCGTGATAGCATCAGGATGATCCTCGGACGTGGAATGCCGGAGTCGGCGCGTGATTGTCTCTGGTTGAGCACGTTCTTCAGTGCTGGCAGGGACTTGCACTTCTGGTGTCACTGCGGACAAGCTTTCTCTGGATGTCCACTCTGTTGGGTTCCGAACAACTAGAGTTGTTCCGCTCAAATCCGGGGAGGCTCTGACACAGATTGTTGAGCCTTGACTCATTCGCCTGAACGATAGCTCAGTTTCATTCCCATCTTCGTCATCAATGGGCCTCCTAGTCAGCAGAGGCTCCTTGGACTCGGCATCATCGTGTAGATTCTTGCTTGTAAGAAAAACACGACCCAATTTGGTGCTCAGTCTTCCCATGAAATCTTTGGCGGGTGCCATTCTGAGCCAGAAACGAAACTTTGAGGGTTTGATATAAGGACGTTCATAGCGACTGATTATGTAAAGAGTGAGGCTATTAGAAAAGGCTGACGTGACGTGACGTGACGTGACGTGGTGGACAATGTGATCCAAGAAAAGCAAAAGAATGTTGTTGATCGATGCAAAGAATGGTGATGAATGGACGAGCCCAAGTCTGCCAAAAAAAAAAAGAAAAAAAGAAAACCCCGGGAACAAGTACTTGTCTATAAAATCAAGCTGCAGATGATTTTGGGGTGTCAAGGAAAGAGCAGCCATGTCATTGACATCGCACGCTGCATTCTAGGCTTTTGCAAGTGCAAGTGCCAAGTGCAGTGCGCACCAATGAATGCCATGCCATCGCACCTTCCCAACGCACTTCACTCACTCAATGCATCATCGTCTTCACACAACGAGCTCTCACTATGCGATTCCGCACAGAGCTTAAAAATATACGCACACTTGCGAGTATGCTCTTCGTCACGCATCTTCGTGTAGACCAATCTTGTAGGTCTTTCTGCTGACTGTTGTCCAGAACTCACCGCAGCACTCTCATCCCTCGAAAAGATCGCTTGGGTCCGTCTGAGCGATGACACGGCTCGATTCACCGTCATTCCCGACATGGGATCCCAAGTCTGGGCGTACGATGCTTGCTTTCCACTCCGCTTCACTCAATCAATGTCTGACCAAATCACACAGTTCCTTGGCAATGGATCTCATCTTTGAAGGATACCATATCCAGTCCGCAGAGTCCAACAACACCATCAACCTCGAACTGCCACTCCAATCCCTCCAACGCGCCCTCAAATCCGCTCTCAACAGTATCTCTGCCTCACTGCGCCTCACTAAAAAGGATGGATTGCCCATTCTCTCCATGACCATTACAACCACGACGTCCAGCGCATCAAGCGCGTCGGCCAAACTACCATCTGACGATCCATTCGGCGACGACGTTTTTGAGCAAGAACACCTGGAGACTTCGCTGCGCAGAGAGCACGAGAAGATTATCACGCAGGACATTCCGGTTCGTGTGCTTCATCCCGAAACGGTAGAGACCATTATGCAGCCCAAGGTGCGGGAGCCGGATGTGCACATTCAGTTGCCGCCGTTGCTGCAGCTCAAGGCAATATCAGATCGCTTCACAAAACTGGCTCTTACAGGGGCGAATCCCTCCAAGGCGCCGAAATTGGAACTCAGTGCCAATATGCACGGTAGTTTGCGTTTGAGGATTGCCACCGAGGCCACTGATATCTGCAGCGTGTGGTCTGATCTGGAGAACCCTGAACTGGATCCGGCTCAGCTTGACCGTCCCGTGGAAGAGCACCCCAGTACCAAGTTTCGTGAGGATGGGCCTGATCGATGGGCTACGGTGCGCGTGGACGGCAAAGATTGGAGCCGAGTGCTGAGCGTAGGCCGCTTAGAGGGTCGAGTGATTGCATGCTTTGCTGATGACCATGCGTTGATTCTATATGTCTACGTGCCGCATTATGACGATGCTTCTGCTGAGGATTCCGTTGTTACAGTGAGTTTTGTCTCTCGCGTCCATTCCAGCTCGGAGGGCTGATCTAACATGACTGCAAGTACTATGTACAATCTTATAGCAAGTGATGGCGCACAAGACACCGGCGTTGAATATTTGAGATATGTTCAAGAGAGGGCGTCGGGGTCTTCTCGGCGGGTGCAACGTCTTAAATGAATAATGAGATGATTGAAAACAATTGGTACAAATCTACACCAGGACAGTTGAAATTTTGAAACCTCTATTGTACAAGAATGCCCAGTATTGATAACTCTATCACGATAAAACGCCGTGTGTGCGTGCACAGGTCTCTCTTGGACAACCCGTCCCGCCTCGTCTTTGTTTTTTTTTTCACACAAGACAACTTTCAGTCAACTCCCTGACAAATGTTTGTTGCACATTACTTGGCCATGACGTCAACGTAGCGGCCGCTCTTTCTGGGCTTCTTTTGACCAGCTTTCCGTGGCGCTGGTGCTCCCAATAAGTCATCAATACTGCTTGCGTTACTCATGCTCGTAACCGGTCTGCTGGGAGGTCCTGTCGATGGAGGTCCTCCACCGACATTGCTGGTCGAAACCGACCGAGGCATGCCTGCGGGGGTGCGTCGGCATTCAGGTTGTCCATGGACTGCGCTGTTGACAGGTTTCCGCGGGCTGACCGTGTTGGCATCCCCATGGGAGGAACACTCCTTCGTCCAGCAGCGGGAGGGGGTGGTGCCCGATGGAGGCGGCGTGCCACTGACGGAACGGGGACCAGCACGGGGGGAGGTGTACCCTTTTGACCTCGACGTTCTCGGCACCAGGTTTCTTGTTGATCCAGCGGCCAAGGTCGGGGTCATAGACAAAACTGCTTTGCTCGCCAAGCTTGGCTTTGATGGGCTTGCCAGGCGACGGGTCGCCCATATTCCCATCGGCCTTCTTGCCGCCTCCAAACCAGCCGCCAAACCCCCATCCCTTTTTGTTGCTCGCTGCTGCTGCTGCTGCTGCGGCTCGCTTGGCTGTGAGAAAGTCATAGAAGTCAGTGGGGGATAACAGTGTCGGTTCCATGGTGAGTAAAACTTACCATCCTCTTCGGCCGCCTTGCGGAACATCTCCTCGTTTTCCCGGTCCTTGTCTGATTTTGTTTGTTGCTGTGGCTTTCTGAAAGCTAGTATATCATCTTCGTCATCATGGTCCATGAAGCTCTTCTTCTTTGGCTTGGGCGCCTCGTCATCGTCGGCCTCTGGCTGATATGAAGGGGCCTCATATCCATATGGCTGTAACGAGGGTGGCTCATAGCCGCTGGTACCGGCACCCCCTGGCTGCTGTCTTCGGTAAGGGCCAGAGCTGTTTGAGGAGCTTCATAACCATACGAAGGGGGCTCATAGCCTTGGGAAGCATCTTCGTTGACGGACGGCTGGGGATGGATATGAGGTGACTCTTGGAGCCCATAGGGTTCATATCCGCTGGGGGCTGGGGGCTGCGCAGTTGATGCTGGCTCCGCATGGCCAGGGGCAGAAGTCCGGATCGGTTGATATCCTGATAGTGAAGATCCAGGGTATCCTGTCGGTTGATAACCACCAGACTGCGATTGAGCAGGAAATGCTGCTACTGCGGCACTGCTTGGTTCGTGCGGGTTCGGCGCATACTCTTGACTGCTGCGGCCCGATGCCGATGCTGGGGCATGCTGCTGCTGCGGCTGGGTTGCAGGCGCATACGGATTGGCGCTGGTGCCTGGAAAAGACACAGTTGGCGCCAGTGCGTATCGAGATGGTCCAGTTCCGCTTGTGAGGGGCGCACCACCTGCGGGTTGGTAGCCATGAGATGGCCCGTAAACGTCAAAATTGGATGTGGACGAAGGTCTTGAAATGTTGGGCGAGGATGTAATGTGAGCAAATGGTCCGTTATCACCATCAGATCCCGCGTGCCCAATTGCATCCTCATCGCCCGAGACGAACTTGTTGAACCTGTTCCACATGCTGTCGGAGACTTTACCCATGGTCGGCTTGGACATCCATGACGATGAAGCATCTTTTGGTGATGACTTCAGCCTTGCCAGGAGATCTTCCACGGATGCTTCAAGGACGGCATGATGATATGGAGACCTTCGAGTCTGGGCTACAATGGCAGACGCGATAGCATCACAGTACTGCATCGCCTTGTCGCGGAAGCCGTACTCGGCAAGGGTCACGGCGTGCTGCAATTTGTAGGCGGCAAGGTGTGGTGCTCCTGCGGACGCTGCGACACCGCTTCCGAGCGTCAGTCCGTACTCGTAAATTTCGCTGAGCTGAAGAGCTTCCGTTTCCTTGGCAAATTGGTCGGACTGCCGTCTGTGGTCTGAGCCCACCAATACAAAATCGGAGTTGGAATCATCCAGACCACCGAATACGGACAGGCTCCGGCTAAAGATGAAGCAGATGTGAGCTGCCTCGGCCCGTCCATAGCTGGACAGGAGTTTACCAAGAGCATGAAGTCCACGGGTATCCTCGCTGCTGCGGTTGCTCAACACAAGCGTCAACGTCTCCCGCCACTTGTCGAGGCCGTCCATTGCGTCCTTGGTGGGTCCAGAAGATGTTTCCGTAGATACGAGCTGCAGTCCAGCGCGCGCATAAGAGGGAACAAGTTCATCCACACAGTCCTCATAGTTACCCGACAGGATCTCGTAGAGGGCGGCCAAGGATTCGTTGTTGTGTGCTGGGTAATTGACTTCCTTGCGTACAAATTCCTGCGCAACCTGCTTGTAGAGGTCCGCCGACACAGTCTGCGAAATGAGCATGGCGTGGCCCCAGAGACGCTTATCCACTGCAGCCCATACCGCCGTTTCCCGGTCGCCTTTGAGCAAGTCCAGACGAATTTCTTCAACAGCGCCGGAATCGACGCCATCTGCCTTCATCGAAGTGGCCCCAGACCCGACTTCTGCGCCTGTGAAGAGCAGAGCGCCTTCACTTCGCAACTCTGCTGTCTCAGGAGCCAAGACTTCTCGAACTGCCTTTTCCACCGCAGGGATTCCTTCCAAAACACCATCATTCTCAATGAAAATTCGCAACAGTTTCCACAGCAGCAGACGCTCGACAGAGCGCTTTGCTTCCAGAGACAGCTGCGAGTGGAAAGAAACATCGGGGATTTCCTTTTCTTGCACATCAATGCCAGCCGTGAGCCATGCAGCGGCTTCCTTCTTCTTCGACTTGCCCTTGAGCGGGCCGGGGAACTTGGCAAGGCGGTCCTGGAGAGGGTCGAGATCCTTCATGTTCTGCACCTTGACTTCGCCTACTGTGCGGATTGAGACCGGGGCCGTTTGGCCTACTGCATAGCGAGGGACGCTCTTGGGGAAAGATGTGACGAAGGCTCCGCCCACTCCCCACGCCATGATGGGAGTCCCTCTCCACCGTTCGAGAAGGTCACACTCCCTCCCGTCACTAGGTGGCACCACGTTGGTGATGGACTGTCCACGGGTCCGACTTGTCATCGATGCATACGCCGACTGAACAGGTTGCGTCATGGCTGGTGCAGGCGGCGGTACTTGTGCGGAGAAGGGTCGGGGAGCATATTCGGCTAGTTTGCTTCCCTTCCTGGCATCAGAGTGCGAAGCGCTGGGAGACTGCGTTTGCGCCCATGGAGGTGGCACAAACGATGTCTGTGCAGGTGCCGACGTTGCGGCAGGTTGTGGGGCATAATTGGGGTTGAATCTCTTGGGGAGTGACGGAGTAGTAGCAGCAGCGGCAGCAGCGGCAGCATCAGGTGGTGCTGGGCTATATCTGGACTCGGAGACTTTCGCAGTGGGAGAAGTGACTGCATGACTGGCACTAAAGGACCGGTTCCCAGGAGATGCAGCCTCCTCGTCTTCCTCTTCGTCAACCTCTCGGGTGGGGGTAGGGACGAGACGCGGTTAAGTCTTGGTTCGAAAGATGAGCTCGCTCGGCGGTCGTACGGCTGTCCGTCTGCGTTACCACTCGTCTCATAGTGGGCCAAAGGACTCGAAGTTCTCGGCAAGTGAGGCAGAGCGGTGTGCGTCGACCCTGCACTGTACGAGCTATTCGGACGCGATCCAGCAGAGGGTGCGGGCGAGTAGCGGCTGATGATTGAGACGCCGCCGCCTTGTGGTCCAGGGGGCAGGCGAATATCGAGACGAACTGCTGGACGGAGGGGTCACAGAGCTGACATGAGATTGCACAGTGGCATACGGGCTTGATTTGGGCGGTGCCACGAGGTTTGCAATCCCCGGAGGAGTAGCGTGAACCTCCTCATTGAGATGGTGTGGTGGTGGAGCAGCAGGCGGAGGAGCAGTCCGTGGTACTGGCGGAGGTACTACTTGGGATGCTGGTGGAGGAGGCACAGTTTTTGATATTGGCGGCGGCGGCGGCAGCGATGCTTGCGGAAGTGTTGAATTGGTAGGCAAGTACTGGCCAGGGGATGGTGCTCGTTGGCTCTGTCTGGAGGCAGGTCGGGGCTTTGAGCTCATGGGAAGCTCTTCAAAGAAACTTGCCTTGGAGCGTAGAGGCGCCGCCCCGCCGAAGCTTTCTGGCCCTGTGGGGGTCCTTGAGGTGTTCCAGCCGGTGCTGATGTTGGCGGAGCTGACGAGATCGCAGGCACAGATGGAGGACGCGGAGACTGTCCGGGGCGTACATGCCAGCGCTTCTCGAGGGTGGAGGAGCGGTCTCTGTGGGAAGGTGCTGAAGACTAGGTCGCTTGCGCGGCTTGACAGGCTTTACCAAATCAGTCGGCAAGTCGTATGGTGACGAGTATCCGAATTTGGATTTATCCGCAAAGCTTTGTGTCTTGGTGGGCTCGGGACGAAGAGGCTGTGGTGTCTGTCCAAATTGCGCTGAGCCAAATGGTGCGGTATACGTTTGCTGCGGCCCGTAGCCATAAGGTGACCCCGCCGGTGAAAACGGTGCCGTCGACGGAACTGTGACGGCAGCAGGTGCATAAGGGTTTGACGCAGGTTGTCGAGGTTGGTAGGTGGCAGAGTCTGGCGCCGGAGCGTCTAAGTCATCGTCGAGAAGCCCTTCATCATCACTACCCAAAAAGGCTGTGGCATCTACGTCCTTGTTTTCGACCGTAGAGTTGTCCAACAAAAATTCGTCTTCATCGTCATCTCCAAAGGCCTGCTCCCACTTGGAGGCCAAGTCTTCGGTTGCCGGGGCGTCCTCGGCCGTGTCAGAGGCTTCAAGTGTGACGCCTTGGGTAGAATCGTCGCCATGTTCTTCCGAGGTCTCATTGGTGGTGCTGTGTCGAGTAAGCGGGCCACCGTCACCCATGGCCTCCATCACTTGCATGGTTGACTTTCGCTCAAGGGATCTTCCACCATCTTCGTAGCCATGCTGCCTCTCCTCGTTGTTCTGCATCTGCCCGAAAAAGTCGTCCTCATTGTCGTCGTCCTGTTCACCGAATGGGTCTGGGTTGCCTCTGGCGCTGGTCTGCTGAGTGTCATCGTCGACGACGGCTTCAGTTTGCGGTATGAGAGGCAGGCCCTCCTCGAAACGAGCCTCTTCCTCGATGGCAGCAGCTTCTTCGATCTCGCCTCCAATGGAACGGTGTGCAGAATGCTGAGGTCGGGTTGTACCATGTCTGTGCCATGATGCTGAGCTGTCACCTTCCGGACTACGCATCATGTACTCTTCTTCTTCCACCTCGGCCTCCTTCTCATCTTCTTCCATGACATCCAGGACTTGTTTAGACTGCAGCGGCATGTTGACCCGAGCCTCGGTCTCAGACGCCATCGGAGGCACAGCGGGAAACGAGTTTGTTCGGTCTGACGGGGGCATGAATTCAAAGGTGTCTGTCTCGGCTCGGCCCAAATTCCACTCTCCATCTTCATCGTCAGCGAAGCTAATCTCGTGGGAGACGGTCCGGGCAAATGACATGGAGCTTGAGTGCTGTGCCATAGATGGGGCGGCTCCGGTCCGTTTGACTCCTACAGCATTTGTTTTTTCTGTTTTTGGCTCCGCGGGCTCTTTGTTTATGTGCTCGTCGAGAGCGAGCGCGGCTATGGGTGCGGGTGCGCATGCGCTTTTTAATGATGGGGCTTCTTCATCGACAGAGCCGTTGTCAGTCGCTTCAACTTTGTGTGCTCCTTCGTCCTGAAGCAACCAGGCACCACCTTCACCCTCGTCTCCGTTGGTCAACCATGCGTCCGCGGTATCATCTTGCTTTGCTGAGGGGTCCTCTGTCGATTCTGCGTGTCGCGAGAGGTTCGAGGGTTCGAGGTTTCGATGGGTTCTGTCGGCACAGTGTCCTCTGAATTGAGCCATGTATCGGCTTCGTCTTGGTCGTCTTGGTCGTCTTGGTCGTCTTGGTCGGGCAAGATTTCTGTAGGACGGCTCTCCTCTACCGTCGAGTCCACCGCTGAGTCGACATGAGTCAGGGGTTCGACGTGCTTTAACTTTGATTTTGACTCTTGCGCGACAAGGTCGGCAGCACTATTAGGCATCATGGCCGGATGCCACGAGCTGGCCGACTGGCTGGCCATGATGCGAATGCGTCACGAACGAAATGAAGTGCCTAGGATGAATACATGCAGAAATGGAAAATCTATTAAGCCACGTCAATACTGTTTGAAGGGAAAAGTCTCGACGATGCAAACTACGCAAGCAAGGCAAGATGCCCGACGACAACGTTGGGCCAATGGTAGTATTTGCGTGATGTAGTGGATTCATCTCGGGCGGCAAGAGGTACATACAGGTACGAAAGAGACAGAAGCAGAAACAGACAAATGTTCAAGCTGCGCTCCAGTTCGCCATTCGGGAAGAGGCCATTCAACAAAATCGAGGGTATTGGGCAGCGAAATGGCGAAGAACTGAGATCGTGCGATGCGTCGCGAGCCGACTTGGATGGTGGTGACGTGCGATGTGCGATGGCAGGAGGCAAATGCAAGCTGGCATGTACGAAGCAGCCGTCAGCGTTGGGCTGGCCTCCTTTCAGGAGAGCTGGCTGACTGGACTGGCACATGCACCTGGACCTGCACCTGGACGCGGAGCCACGCGCCAACTCACAAATCGCGACTCGTGGAATGGTCCTGGTCCAATGCAGCGCCACTTTTTTAACATCCGCCAGTCGAAATACATAGCACACGCCTTCTGGAGGGCTGTACTTCTCCTTTTTGAGCAGCAAACCATATGATCCCTTTTTTTTTTTTTTTTTTTTAATAATAACCATTCGGACGACACGGCGCGAATGCAATGTCCACTTGTTTGGGGTTACAATTAGCATTCCTTGTCAATGAAAAAATGCCCGTATTGTGTTAGATAGATGTCACGACTAAAGGCGTGGGAAGAGATAAACAGAGTGATAATAGGAGAATAAGGTTGCTGCTATAAAGGTAATAGCTAGGGGTAGGTGTGCAAAGGTTTCGAACTCTAACCTCTCCCCTAAATAGGAGAGGTCCTTATTATATACCTTTTCCTCATGCCTATATAACTATCTAGCTACTAAGTCCTAGCATATAAGTTATCTAGGGATTTGCCTTACTTAGAGAGGTAGCCTTCTTATAATATCCCTTATGCCTTTATACTCCTAATATAATACCCCCTATATATAATTATCCTTAATTATATAATAAACTATTACCTAGGGGTAAGTATATTACTTAAAAGCTTCTAAGACTATTCTTTAACCTTATAGTGTAATATAGGATTATTATAATTCCTTACGCCCTAATATATTAGTAGAAAAATAAAACCTTAATAATGTTAAGTCCTAATTATTTTCTTATATAGCTAGCTTACTATTAAACACTATTGCTTTATAGCTTTAATACTAAGACCTAACTATACTTAGCTTTTATATAGCTAAATCCCCCTATTAGATAACTTATGTTAATTTTTATAATTAGGTTAAATAGATAGGGTCCCTAGTCCTAATAATTTAGATAGCTTCGTTCGTGAATTATAGAAAATTTATCCTAACTTTACTGCGTGCGCGTAGCTAGCCTGCATTTCTAACAGTGGTAGCCGTAACCGCGATTTTTCTGATTTATTGATTTATTGCGCGCAGCTCGTAGATCACTCAAGGGTTAGCCATCCCCTATAAAAGAGGCTGGTTTTTCTCTTTCCTTGTTGTTTCTTTCTTTAACAGCCTTATCTCGAATTTATAAGTTACCCTTACTAGCTTAATAGTAGCTTCTACGCTACTATTATTTAGTAGTCTTTAAATAATCCTTTCTTCTCTTAAATTTCTTTACTACTTTAGCGCTACTAACTATTTACTAGCTTACTATATCTACTACTATATCTATCTTTGCTAGTCCTATGCTTGCTCCTGCTACTAAGGTTTCTAAGAAATCCCCTTATAAACGCGCGAAAACAAATAAATTAACTGCGTAAGTTTGCTCCTTAAGCACAGAGGTCTTACTGCTAACTCGGTGCTAGCAACACTAAGATAGCCTATCTGCGTTGCGCTTAGTGGGCCCTTAGAGGTCCTAGAAGAAATTCGGGCCTACGCCTACGGGGACGAGGAATCTTCTAATGACGAAGCTAAAGTCGTTGTGGCTGCTAACGTCCCTATAGAGAAGTAGTAGGTAAATAGCTATTTAGATTATAGTTTTAAAAATTAACACTATTATTAGACTTTACCCTCTTTAACCTATAGAAGTAACTTTATCTTTATAATTTAGCTATATAATTACCGCTTATAATTATTAATAATGTCTTTTAAGATAAAATCCCTCTTTAGCACTTACGAATTCTCTAAATTATTATAGTCTTTCTATTTTACTAGATATTTATAGCGTTTACTATTATACCTATATAAAATAATTCTCTTAACTTTAAATTCTTCTTTATTATCCTTAATATTATCTTATAATAAGGATATATTAACTATATTACTTAGGTTCCTATAGAAAGGCTTAAGGCTTATAATATTAAAAACATTATATAAGTATATCCTAGCTAGTAACTATAATTAATATACTAAACTATAACTCCTAACCTCCTTTTTAATCTTATAGGGGCCTAGGTACTTTACTAAGAGCTTCTTACTAAGGTATTATAAATTAATATTCTTTATTAATAGGAAAACATAGTTACCTATATTAAATCTTATTAGCTTTCTCTTTAAATTATAATATTTCTTATACTAAGCTTATATATTACTTAGGAGCTACTTAATTATAGTATACTTATCTCTTAGCTTCTAGACTCTAGTCTTAGCCTAATTATTTATTAGAGGAATTTATATAATTACTTAATATAGCCCCTTTAGGTTATACCCTTATAGCGCCTTAGTAGGTATATAGCTATATACTATATGCTTACTTATATTATAAGTAAATTATACTATTAGCAAATTATTAGCCTAATCTATTTACTTTATATAAGTAAAAGCCCTTAGATAATGCTTTAAAACTTAATTTAAATATTCTATTTATCTATCTATTTATAAGTAAAATATAGTGCTTAGTTACTACTTTATTATAATAAGGTAGTAAAATATTCTCTAAAACCCACTAGTAAATATTAACCCTTAGTCTATAATAATACCTTCTAAGGCACTATAGTCTCTAAATATATATTTTAAAAACACTATTACTAGCTTATTACTAGTTAGTTATATAGATATAGGGATATAAATACTATACTTTATAAAATAATTAATAATAACTAGGATTATATTATAAGTCTAATTTCCCTTCTTTACTAGTGGTAATCCTATTATAAAGTCTATTAAGAGTTCCTAGAAAGGGTAATTAAGCACTAGTAAAGCTACTAACTTACTATAAGGTCTATATAACCTAGGCTTTAAAACTTAATAATTTATATAAGTGCTTATATATAACTTAGTATCTTTTTTTATTATTAGCTAATAGTATTAGTTTATAATTTAGTAAAGTGTCTTACTAACTCCCTAATATCTAGTAGTAAGGTTATTATAGGTTAGTAGTAAAATCTCTTTTCTTATTCTTATAGGAATAAAAACTTAGTCTTTAAATATTAATAGCTTAGAGGGCTTAATAGACTATATTTATAATATTCTAAAGTTACTGCTTTTTAGTAGTAACTTTTACTATATAATAAAGGCATCCCTTTATTATGCTTTAAATAATAAAACTTAAATTAGAGAATCCAAGCCTTCTTTAAATATAGTGGAGTTTAACTTTACTAAAGCTCTCCTAACTATTAAAATCCTAGCTATAATGTCTCTATAAGAGATTAGCTTGTTTTATATGCCTAGACTTATAGGTAAAATACAATTAAATAATAAGCCTTATTAAGTGTTAGTAGTTTTACTATAACTATCTTACCACTTATTATTTGCTATCCTTACTGTAATTCCTCCTATAAGGAATCCTAGACTTACGGGGTCTAGTTAGCTATATAATGATTTTAAACGCTAGGTATTAGTAGTTTTACTATAATATTCTTGCTATAAACTATCTAAAATCCCTACTATAATCCCTCCTATAAGGGATCCTAGACTTACAGGGTCTTTTAGAATATATTTAAGTTGCGTTTTCTTAAAACGCTAGATATTAGTAGTTTTATTATAGTGCCTCTATAACTTAATATTTAACTTACTAGATAACAAACAAATAGACCTCATAGTGTTAGTAGTTCTACCACTATATCCTTGCTACTTTGCCTTTGCGAACTTTAATAGAAATATTAGTAATTATAAGGACGCTACCTTCGCTTTTTTCTCTTTATTAATATAATCTAACCTTCTTAATAGTGCGTTAGCTAGTGTCACGACTAAAGGCGTGGGAAGAGATAAACAAAGTGATAATAGTAAAACAAGGTTACTACTATAAAGGTAATAGCTAGGGGTAGGTGCGCGAAGGTTTTAAACTCTAACCTCTCCCCTAAATAGGAGAGGTCCTTATTATATACCTTCTCCTTATGCCTATATAACTATCTAGCTGCTAGGTCCTAGCGTATAAGTTATCTAGGGATTTGCCTTACTTAGAGAGGCAGCCCTCTTATAATATCCCTTATGCCTTTATGCTTCTAATATAATACCCCCTATATATAATTATCCTTAATTATATAATAAACTACTACCTAGGGGTAAGTATATTACTTAGAAGCTTCTAAGACTATTCTTTAACCTTATAGTGTAACATAGAATTATTATAATCCCTTACGCCCTAACATATTAGTAAAAAATAAAACCTTAATAATATTAAGTCCTAATTATTTTCTTATATAGCTAGCTTACTATTAATTACTATTGCTTTATAGCTTTAATACTAAGACCTAACTATGCTTAGCTTTTATATAGCTAAATCCCCCTATTAGACAACTTATATTAATTTTTATAATTAGGTTAAATAGATAGGGTCCCTAGTCTTAATAATTTAGATAGCTTTATTTATAAATCATAGCGAATTTATCCTAACTTTACTATATACGTATAGCTAGCCTATATTTCTAATAATAGTAGCTATAACTATGATTTTTCTAATTTATTAATTTATTATATATAGCTTATAGATTACTTAAGGGCTTATAAATTACTTAAAGGTTAGCTATCCCCTATAAAAGAGGCTAGTTTTTCCTTTTTCCTTATTATTTCTTTCTTTAATATCCTTATCTTAAATTTCTAAGTTACCCTTACTAGCTTAATAGTAGCTTTTATACTACTATTATTTAGTAGTCTTTAAATAATCCTTTCTTCCCTTAAATTTCTTTATTACTTTAATATTACTAACTATTTACTAGCTTACTATATTTACTACTATATTTATCTTTACTAGTCCTATACTTACTCCTACTACTAAGGTTTCTAAGAAATCCCCTTATAAATATATAAAAATAAATAAATTAACTATATAAGTTTACTACTTAAGTATAGAGGTCTTATTACTAACTTAGTGCTAGTAATACTAAGATACCTTATCTATATTATACTTAGTAAGCTACTATCTAGAAGATTACTCCCTAAGATAATAAAAGTACTAAGCCTTAATATATTATTAAAGAAAAAGCTACTCTAAAAAACTATAGTTACTCCTTAAGTATAACTATATTACTACCTTACTACTATCCTTAGCTAACTTACTTAGATAATTCTATAAAATATATGTATTATATAAGAAATAATAAACTCTATATTAGCATATATTATCCTAACCCTTAAAATAAGTTCTTTACTAATATACTACTAGTGCCTTAATAGAATTACCTAGCTTTATAAAAAGCTATTTAACTTAATTTAGTTTATTTCTAAAGGAATATACTTTTATACTAATATTATAAGTTTACCCTTATTAATATATAACTTAATAATTACTAACTTACTACTAGGCTCTTATTTATACTCTTTATAAACTTTATAATACTTTATTATCTTATAAAAATACTAATTAATATAGCTAGGTTAAATATACTTATCTTACTACTAATATTACTTATAAGGTAAAGGCTAATAAGTATACTATATTTTTATAATAACTTAATATTACTAACTTAGAGACTTAAATTAAAATTATAAACTATCTTTACTTTATAGCTATAACTAGCCTAATAGTAGGTTTCTTAAATATTTTTATAGCTTATATCTTACTAACTTACTACTAGTTTACACTATTTATTACTTAACTCCCTATTTATATTAGGCCCTTAGAGGTCCTAGAAGAAATTTAGGCTTATATTTATAAGGATAAGGAATCTTCTAATAATAAAGCTAAAGTTATTATAGCTACTAATATCCCTATAGAGAAGTAGTAAGTAAATAGCTATTTAAATTATAGTTTTAAAAATTAATACTATTATTAGACTTTACTCTCTTTAACCTATAAAAGTAACTTTATCTTTATAATTTAGCTATATAATTACTACTTATAATTATTAATAATATCTTTTAAGATAAAATCCCTCTTTAGTACCTATAAATTCTCTAAATTATTATAGTCTTTCTATTTTACTAGATATTTATAGTGTTTACTATTATACCTATATAAAATAATTCTCTTAACTTTAAATTTTTCTTTATTATCCTTAATATTATCTTATAATAAGGATATATTAACTATATTACTTAGGTCCCTATAAAAAGGCTTAAGGCTTATAATATTAAAAATATTATATAAGTATATCCTAGCTAGTAACTATAATTAATATATTAAACTATAACTCCTAACCTTCTTTTTAATCTTATAGGGGCCTAAGTACTTTACTAAGAGCTTCTTACTAGGGTATTATAAATTAATATTCTTTATTAATAGTAAAATATAGTTACTTATATTAAATCTTATTAGCTTTCTCTTTAAATTATAATATTTCTTATACTAAGCTTATATATTACTTAGGAGCTACTTAATTATAGTATACTTATCTCTTAGCTCCTAGACTCTAGTCTTAGCCTAATTATTTATTAGAGAAATTTATATAATTACTTAATATAGCCCCTTAGGTTATACCCTTATAGTGCCTTAGTAAGTATATAGCTATATACTATATACTTACTTATATTATAAGTAAATTATACTATTAGTAAATTATTAGCCTAATCTATTTACTTTATATAAGTAAAAGCCCTTAAATAATGCTTTAAAACTTAATTTAAATATTCTATTTATTTATCTATTTATAGGTAAAAAGTAATACTTAGTTACTACTTTATTATAATAAGGTAGTAAAATATTCTCTAAAACTTACTAGTAAATATTAACCCTTAGTTTATAATAATACCTTTTAGAGTACTATAGTCTTTAAATATATATTCTAAAAACACTATTACTAGCCTATTACTAGTTAGTTATATAGATATAGGGATATAAATACTATACTTTATAAAATAATTAATAATAACTAGGATTATATTATAAGTCTAATTTCTATTCTTTACTAGTAGTAATCCTATTATAAAGTCTATTAAGAGTTCCTAAAAAAGGTAATTAAGCACTAGTAAAGCTACTAACTTACTATAGGGTTTATATAACCTAGGCTTTAAAACTTAATAATTTATATAAGTGCTTATATATAACTTAGTGTCTTTTTTTATTATTAGCTAATAGTATTAGTTTATAATTTAGTAAAGTATCCTACTAACTCCCTAATATCTAGTAGTAAGGTTATTATAGGTTAGTAGTAAAATCTCTTTTCTTATTCCTATAGGAATAAAAACTTAGTCTTTAAATATTAATAGCTTAAAGGGCCTAATAGACTATATTTATAATATTTTAAAGTTACTGCTTTCTAGTAGTAACTTTTACTATATAATAAAGGCATCCCTTTATTATACTTTAAATAACAAAACTTAAATTAGAGAATCTAAGCCTTCTTTAAATATAGCGGAGTTTAACTTTACTAAAGCTCTCCTAACTATTAAATTCCTAGCTATAATATCTTTATAAGAGATTAGCTTATTTTATATGCCTAGACTTATAGGCAAAATATAATTAAATAATAAGCCTTATTAAGTATTAGTAGTTTTACTATAACTATCTTACTGCTTATTATTTACTATCCTTACTATAATTTCTCCTATAAGAAATCCTAGACTTATAGGGTTTAGTTAGTTATATAATAATTCTAAACGCTAGGTATTAGTAGTTTTACTATAATATTCTTGCTATAAACTATCTAAAATTCCTGCTATAATCCCTCCTATAAGGGATCCTAGACTTATAGGGTTTTTTAGAATATATTTAAGTTATGTTTTCTTAAAACACTAGATATTAGTAGTTCTATTATAGTGCCTCTATAACTTAATATTTAACTTACTAGATAATAAATAAATAAACCTTATAGCGTTAGTAGTTTTACCACTATGTCCTTATTACTTTGCCTTTATAAACTTTAATAGAAACATTAGTAATTATAAGGACGCTACCTTTGCTTTTTCTCTTTATTAATATAATCTAACCTTCTTAATAGTGCATTAGCTAGGTTTAATTTCCCTACCCTATATATAATTATAAAATTAAATAGATAAAGCTTATTTAATACTATAACCTACCTATTACTTAGCTTTAGCTTTATAGCTAGGTACTTATAGTTAAGATAATTAGTTATAATAGTGATTAGATATATTAAATAAGCTAGATAGTGTCTCTAGGCCTAAAAAGCCTCTTAGATTACTAGAAGCTCTATATTTAGTATTATATAATAAAGTTTTATATTATTTAACTTCCTTAATATATATACTACTAGGTGCTAGTAACCTAGTACTAATATTACAAGGACTACTCTAATAGTATATCCTAATACATTAGTCTTTACCCTTAAAGGTACTAGTAAATTAAAATAAACTAAAATTAGCGCTTTTTAGAATTACTACTAGAGTTCCCTAAACACTACTAACTTATAGGGCTCTAGCTTAAAGGTTACTAGCTAATCTCCCTAAGTTAATTAGTTAGTAAAATTATAATTTTACTATAGCTTTTAATAAAGTATTAGTAAAATCTAGTAAAACTAAGAAATAACTAGATATTAAGCACACTATAAGGTACTAGCTAGGTTATAATAGCCTTAATGTAAGAAGGCTTTATTAAGATACCTTTTTTTATAATTATAAATCCTAAGAACTTAACCTTAGTGTATAAAAATTTATACTTTATAAGGTTAATAAAAAGGCTAGCTTTATAAAGCTTATAAAGGACCTATTTAATATAACCCTTATACGCTTCTATATTACTACTATAAATTAGAATATTATCTAGGTAAATAATATAAATTAAATTAATAAGGCTCTTAAGGGCGCTATTAATATATTCTTAGAAGGTTATAAGCGTATTTATAAGCCTAAATAGCATTATAAGATACTTAAAGTAACTATATTTACACTAGAAGGCTATCTTTTACTTATCTCCCTTATAGATATATAGCTAGTAGTATATATCTTTAAGATCTAATTTAGTGTAAACCTTTACCCCCTTTAATTAATTTAAGATCTTAGTAATTAGAGGTAATAGTGCCTTATCTTTTATTATAATTTAATTTAAGCCTCTATAATTTATATAAAGCCTTAATTTGCCTCCTTTCTTTAGAATAAATAAAATTAGGGCCTTAGCTAGGCTAATTAATCTTTAGATTTATCCTTTTTACTATACACTAGCTAAGTACTCTCTAAGCACCTCTAGCTCTTTTTTAGCTAAACTATATATTAGCCCCTAAGGGGTGTTTTCCTTCTTCTAACTTAATTATATATATATAACTACCTAACTTAGAAAGTATACCTATAAGCTTATTAGAAAATATATCTTTAAACTTTATATATGCCTCTAGTAACTTAGGCTTATAGTTCTCTTCTAAGTTAAGCGCTACTACCTTACTATTAGGGTTTATTAAGGTAATAAAACTCTTCTTACCTATTATATAGGTATTTTATACCTTAATTATAGTTAGGCTATTATAAGTTAGGGTATTGCTTACTATAGGGCTAATATTCTTATCTTTTTTATCCTTATTTAGTAAGTCTATAAGTGTTAAGGTAGGGGTTAGTGTAGATAATAGAAAACGTTCGATTTGATTAATTAGAGGTGCAGACGGCACCTGACTTTTGTACCTGAAAGGTACACAGTGCGCTATGGTAATGACTAGTCTACGAAGGTACTTCTAATACATTGTCTCCACCGTTATCTTATAGAGGGTTTAATCCTAGTTAATGCGCGGGCTATATTCACATATCTAGTGCTTTAAGGAGCTCTCCCTAACACACCCTCCCTAGCTAAGATATCTATTAAAGCTAGAGTTAATAAGCGTAGGAAGAGATTATAATAAATTCCTAGTATTGTGATTATATAGGAATCTCCTATAAGCTAATCTAGTAATAGAAATCCCTATGTATTTAGCTTAATAGAGGCTTTGTGAAGCTATTTATAGGCATCTTAGAGGTCTTTAACTAATTTACCTTAATATTACCTAGGGTATATTACTCTTAAATCTATATTTAATTTATATTAAGATACTTAAGGCTAGTTTAAAGCCTTCCTTCCTTATGCTTTATAATGCAAATTATTTACTTATTATTACACTAGATAATTAATAGTGGTAGTATATAGACCTTAATATTATAAAGTAGCCTTCTAAGGGATATATACTCTTTTACGCTATAATTTAAGGCAAAGAGCTTTACTTCTATACTTAAGGTTATTATATAATATTACCTACTAGACTTCTAATTAATTATAGCGCTATATATAATAAAGATATAACCTTGCGTTAATTTATGTATATTAGGGTTATTACTAAGGGAAGCATTAGTACTAGAAAACAATATATTAAAGCTATTTGCTCCTAAGTATTAGATATATAGCTTCTTTGTGTTTTAGGCGTATAAAATCGCTTCATTTATAAACTTAATATGCTTTACTAAAGGGTTTATTATAAAAGAGGTAAGTTTTAATGCTATAAAGGCTATATTAGGCCTTCTAATAATGTATAGATACACTAAAGAGCTAATAATTGCTTTATAGTAATTAATCTCTTTATTAGTAGCTTTGCTAGTGTTAGTAAGGATTATAGCTATAGGGAGAGAAGTAGAGATTAAGCTCTTTAAATTACTATTAATAACGTTAGGGATGAATTTCTAAGCAATCTTTTAAATATATAATTCCTATAATAACTATATCTCTTTAGTATTGCAATTCCTAATGATTTTAATGCCTAGGAACCACTTTAGGTTACCTTAGTCTTTAATGTCTAGACTATTTATTAATTATTTATAAAGCTCTTTAAATTCTGCTTTAAATCCATTAGGATATATTACTATAATATTATCTATGTAGAAAAATAGGATAAAACTATCTTTTGTGAAGATATATAGGTTTTCTTTTCCTTAGATAAAGCCTATCTTTAATAGGAATTACATTAGATATAGGAACTATTATTAAGGAGCTTCTCTTAGCCTATATAATGCTTATATTATCTTCTAGAGATAATCTCTTATATTTATACCTTCTAGAGGTTTGTAAAAGATAGGTTCTTTAAGTTCTATATATGGGAAGGCATTCTAAATATTATATTAATAAGTATTAAGATTATTAGCGTAATAAACCATAAGTAGTATGCGTAGAGATTGTGAAGCGAGCGTGGCTATGTAGTTATTAAGGTTATCTTTTAGTTATTAATTGCCTTATATAACTATTCTAGCTTTAAACTCTATAACTATGCCTTTCTTATTAGTTTTATATTTAAAAACCTAGCTAAGGTTAATAATCTTCTTATAGTATTCTAGATTAAATAATTTATCTAGTATATCCTCCTAGTAGTTTAAGGATAGAAGCTTTAAAAGCTCCTTTATAATTACTTCCTTTTAGTGATTATAATAGGCTAAGGCTATAGCTTAATAATAATAGGTAGGTTTTAGGGGCATATCTTTAATATATAAACTATATTAAGTGCCTTAGAATGCTATTAAAAAAGCAGAAGAAAACTATGCTTACTTAGCTTTCCTTAATTCCTTTCTTTAGCGTTTTCTAGTTATAATATTATTTAGATTAATGCTATTATTATAGGGATAATAATTCTCTACTGCCTTACTGCCTTTAGTAGTAATTTTACTAGTATTTATAGTAGTATTTATATGTTTAGATATTACCTTATATATAAATTTATTAATTTTACAAAATAGCGCATTATTACCTAGTATCTAAATCTCTGTGTTCTCTATAGTAACTAGCGCCTTATAAGAAGAGTTAGGAGGGGTTAAAAGTGCACTAATATAGTTACCTTCTTACCCTAATACGTAAGGTAGTATTTTTACTTTAAATTACTTATTTTCCTATTCTATAGTTAATAGTGAAAAGGCTTAATTATTCTCTTTAAGTTTTATTCTAATAAGGTCTTAGTTAATTTCTTCTTTAATATCTTTAGCTTTAAGCTCTTTAAGTAGTGTAATTATTAATATCTTCTCCTTTTAAGCTAATTCTAGCTTTTTTCCTATTTAAAGAAGGAGTTCTTATTAAATTAAACACACGCTAATATAATAACCTTCTAATTATATAATATAGGCACCTAGATAATATACTAGGATTTGCCTCTATAACTAATAAGGTAACTAATATAAGCTTTCTACTCTAATTAAGGGATTGCGTTATGTGATTTAACGTGCTTTAGAGCCTTTATTATTATTAGAAACGCTTTATATCCATAAGCGTAAAGATGAGTAATTAAGGGTTTTTAGATCTCTACTATCTATAAATAGGCAGGGATGGTTTTCCTAGCCTAATTTTACTAAAGTTTATAAAGTGTAATCTAATTCCTATAATGCTTAAAAGGTATTTAATTTAGGAGATAAACTATAGTATTAAATACCTTATTATTAAGTTCTAATAGAAACTAAGCCTTAAGGCTTAATATATAAGCTTTTTACTTAACTACCCCCTAGATCTCTTTGCCTTACTATTCTAACTAGGTGTTAAGGGAGCTAAATTATACACTATAATACTAGCAAAGGCTATCTTGTCTTTTATATTCTCTATAAAGAGGGCTTTTTTAATATTGCTATGTAAAAATTATAGTTAAATGCTAAATTAAGTGCTTAGAAAGCCTATTATTATATAGAAGCTATTATAAATACTATCTTTAGTCTTAAATAAGTAAAAGAAATATATTAAGGTTATAAGGCATGTGAATACACACTAATACCTATTACTATTCTAATAAGGAGAGTTATAGTAATCTAGATTAACTAATAACCTATAACCTAGTCCTTAAGGAAGTCCTTTAGGTATAACCTATAATCTCTATTACTTAGCTTTACCTATGGCATATATCTTATATTACGTAAGCTTAGGTCTAATTAATTTAACGCCTAAAGTTATATTTATAAGTTCTATAAAAGCCTTTATGCCTAGATAACTATATTATTAATGCTAAAGCTTTGTATCTCCCTTTATAGGTAGCTTTAGTAGTTAGCTTATTATAGCGTAAGCTTCTCTTAGATTATCTAATAGCCTTAATAATATATAAAGCTTATTAATATTATAAATTCTCGCTATAGGATAGTTCCCTTTATAGAGAAATCCCTTCTTCTAATTCTAATAGATCCCTGCTTTTATTAGGATTATTGCTAATA
The DNA here is from genome assembly GCA_021950295.1 of Epichloe scottii. Lineage (NCBI taxonomy): Eukaryota > Fungi > Ascomycota > Sordariomycetes > Hypocreales > Clavicipitaceae > Epichloe > Epichloe scottii. The sequence goes on along the minus strand of CP083247.1, from coordinate 1,869,790 downwards.
CTAGATTAATATGAAATTTAGGAATAAATAGTGTAGTCTCTAATATAATTATCCTCGCGCTTTATAATATAGGGTCTATAATAGATATGCGTATAGGACCTTAACCTAAAGCTATATATATTATACCTCTAGCCCTAATCTTTATTATAATAGTCTTATTAAATTTAGATTAATTAAACTAGCGGATATTATTAAAGATATAAATATTTGCTCTAGAGTTATATAGGACTATATTCTGCCTTAACTCTATGCTTTTTATAGTATTAGTAGTTAAATTTGTGGCTTCCTTTAACTATTAACCTTACTTAGAGCATATAAATAATAATATATTCGCAGTCTTATTACCTAGGGTAACCACTATTAAGTTATTAGTTAGATTCTATAAAGGTATAAAGATATTACTACTCTTTTTCTTTAGTTTCTAACTTATTACCTTAGACTTTTCTTATAGATTTTTCTTTAGATACTTTTTAATATTATCTTTAGAGTTTTTCCTAACTTCCTAGTCCTTTAGAGTAGCCTCTAGCTTATATATAGCCTTAAATAAATTATATAATTCCCACTACTTTAAAGCTTCTTTAGTATAATACCTAAAGTAAGGGTACCTTATTCTTTCTAATTTGCTTTAACTATTTAATCTCTTAGTGGTAAGGGCATTAGCTAACTTTAATACGCTTTATAGAGCTTTATAATCTCTTTTAAACTTAGTAACTACCTTTAGGAATCTATAATCCTCTCCTTTATTAAGCAGATTATTTTACTTCTTTTAGAATAATTTAAATTTACTTTAAAGAGGTATAATAAACTTATATAGTATTATCTCCTTAGTCTATTAAGTCTTAAGATCTTAATAATTCCTCTATAAAACCTCTATTATTATAGCTTACTTATACTAATTATAGGTACCTTTAGCTTATAAATAATTATTAAGGCGTGTTTCTATAAGAATAAGTATCTTCTTTATGTTTAGCTTATACTAATCCTAAAGAAGCTTAAGAATCCTTTAAGTATAATATTAAACTAACTCTTTATCCTTAATTTTAGTATTAAAGTTAAGAGAATCTTATATATTCTTTAATAGAGTTTTATAGATATATTCCCTAATCTTTAGCATTTGCTTTAATAGGGCTATATACTTTATAAGGTTAAATTATAATTCTTTACATTAAAAATTAAATTAATCCTTTATATCTTTATAAGTAATTCTCTAATTCTTAAGAGTATTAGGGTTATTTAGTAAGACCTCTAGTCTCTAATCCCTCTATAGGTACGCAGGTATTATAGGTTCTTTAAGTAATTTAGCCTTATTAGGGTTAATATACTCCTAGACACTGTAGGATTCTATATAATTCTTAATTTATATATACTATTTAATCTAGTCCTTCTCTAATAATAATACTATATTTAGAGTTTCTTTAGATATTATAAAGGAGGAATATACTAGTTAATTAGAGCGTAGGTTAAGTGTTTTAACTAATTAGAATAATAAAGGGCAATTATCTCTTAATAATTAGCAAGCTTTAATTAATAATATCTAACGAAGCTTATATCTTTAATAATAATTAAAAATAGTAATAAAAGCCTCCTAGGCTTATAACTATTAAGGTAGGGGTTAGTGTAGATAATAGAAAACGTTTAATTTGATTAATTAGAGGTGCAGACAGCACCTAACTTTTGTACCTAAAAGGTACATAGTGTGCTATGGTAATAACTAGTCTACGGAGGTACTTCTGATACATTGTCTCCACCGTTGTCTCACAGAGGGTTTGATCCTAGTCAATGCGCGGGCTGCATCCACACATCTAGTGCTTCAAGGAGCTCTCCTGACAATAAGCTTAATTAACGCTAAATAAAGTAAAAACACTATAAATAAGCGTTTTACTTCTCTTCTTACTTACTATATTCCTAAAGTAAAGTTAAGGCAATCTTTTATAATAGGGTATCTCTATAGTCCCTCTTTTAAGATATAACTATAGGCTTATATATTTTAGCCTAGTCTATTCCTAGGATAAGGTTCTTAGGGGTATTTATAATATAGTAATAAACTTAGTATATCTTTATATAGCCTATACTATCTTTTACTAAGATAACCTAATTTAAGATTCCTTAATATAGAATAAGGGTCTTAGCTACACTTTTAAGTAGTATATTATCTTTCTATATATTAGCTTAATTTACTTTTAATAATAATTTTAGGTAAATAATTAATTCTATCGCGCCTATATTAAGTAGTATAGACACTACTACCTATTTATAATCTTACTATAATAATATCTAAACTTTTATTCTTATATCCTTAGATAATTTATTAATAAGGGCATTATCCTAGGCCTAAGCAAAGCTAATTAGTGTCTTATTTATATCTTGCCTTACTACTTAGTTATTATTATTCCTATATAATAGTATTATATAGCTTACACTCTTATAAATAGAATAATCTAGTTCTTTATATCTTAGTGTAATATAACTAGGTTATTTATATTTAAAGCACACTATAGGGGATCTTATAGCTCCCTTACTACTTTATTATAGTATATTTACTATAGGTAAATTTAAGCATTGCCTTTTCTATCTATAGTCTTATTTATAGTTATTACTATAGTTACTATTCTAACCTATTTTTATTATAACTTTCGCTTTCTTTCCTTAACTAGCTAAATAAGTCTATATTACTAGGAACTCCTAGCTAAGTATTTGCTTCTTTATAGTATTATTTAGACTATTAATAAATATATAAATATAAAGTCTTATAGGGATTGCTTTAGGGAGTTTAGCCTTAGCTTTTATCTATATTTTTATAAATCCCTAGAATAACTAATAGTTTTCTTATCTAAGGGTTAGTAGTGTCCTTATAGCTTCTAAGCACTATATATTTTTATTTATTATTCTAGTTTTTAGCTAATCTATAAACCTAGCCTAGGTATAGTCCTAGTAATCTATATAACTATCTATAGCTATATAATATATCTATTATTACCTTATGTCCTCTACTAGGTAGCTACTAGTATAGGCTACTTTAGTAGTATTATTAATAACTATCTTGTAATTTAGGGTAAAAGCTATATTAAGGTTTGCTAAGAAATATTAAAGACTTTTATATAAATCTCCTTTATATACTAGAGTCTTTAGTTATGTTTTTATAAGACTATAGTAATATAAGGTTATAGTAAGTTTAGAGCTTCTTAGTAAGTCTAAAGGTAGTATAATTATAGGTCCTTTAGTAAGGTTAGTAGGTCTAGTGCTAGTACTTACTAATAAGGTACCTACCTTAATTACACGCTACTATTCCTATAGCTATAGAATTTTCTATCTTTTCTAAGCTCTTTATAGCTGTAAAGGGCTTGGGCTTTGCCTAAGCATTAGTCATAGCGTGGAAGGACAGGTGGCTAATAGGAACTAGCAAGGGTTTAGGAAGGAGGCTAATATAAGATAGCTAGGGGATATAAGGGGCATAAAGGGGAATAGACTAGCTCTCTTCCTTTCTTCCCTCCTTAAGTTTCTTAATATTATATTAATACCTAATAGTAATTACCTAGGGGCTAGTCTATAATATTTAAGAAACTTCCTTTAGCCTTAATAAAGGGCTACTAAAAATAATAGCACTACTATAAATAAATAAATAAATTAATATAATAGAAGAAGATAATATAATAGATATACTATAACTATAGGTTAAAGGAAACCTAGGGATAAGAACCTTATTAATAAATACTACATTACTACTATTAGCTTATAATATATAAATTAACACACTTTAACTTATAATTAAGTAGTAAGTAAGAGAGATTAAGACTCTATAATACTAAGTTTATATAAACTTACTACTACTATTTTAGTTAGCCCCCTAATAAATACCCCTATTTAACCCCTAGTATTAAACCTATACCCTCCTATATAATATACTACCCTTACTATATTACTTACTATATAATAATTATATTAAAAACTAATCCCTATAGGTAACTTATATAATAGTAATAAGACTATATTTACTATATAGAGATTCCTTATATAATATAAGTTAGAAGTAAATAAGGACTTTATTAGAGGTAATAAGGACTAATAGATATTTATTTACTAAAACTTAGCACTAAAGGTCTAGTCCTATATAGCTATATACTTTAAGGTAAGTTACTTATATAACTACTCCCTTATTAGCTTCCTTAGCTACCTAGAAAGCATATTCTCTAACCCTTATAAATAGGAGATAGCCCTTATAAAACTTAACTAGATTAAGTAAGGGTCTAAGGAGTTATTTACTATATTCTTTATTTACTTTAAATAGAAACTCTTTATAGTAAGGGAAGGGTAGTAAGTAAGTAATATTAAGCTAGTAAAGTTATAATATACTCTTAATAAGTAGCTAAGAGAGGTTAGTATTAGTAAAGGAATTAGTTATATAGATTACCCTCTTATAGTCTAATAATACTATAGTATTATAGTTAATATTAAGGCCTTAGCCTTAGAGAATAAGTATTAAACCTAATATAAACCCTAGCTAGTATAACCTATACCCTAATAAACTAACTAAGATAGTAATACACTAATAACTAGAGTCTAGGCTATATTAACCTACTCTAGTAAATAAGCTAATATAGAGAGAAAAGGGAAGCCCTAAAAGTCTAATAGTAAGAGGCTAAGGGCCTAATAGGTTATAATAAATAAAATAATAAGATACTATAAGGAGAAATACTACTTATATTATAGCTTAATAAAACACTAGATCTAAGAGTATACCCTCCTTCCTGCTTACTAACCTTATCTAAAGGTTACTATTAATATATATAAGGTAAATAAGAAGAGTGCTAATAAGGAGATTAATACTTAACCCTAGGAAAATAAGTAGCCCCTAAGTAAAGTCTTATATAGAGGCATAGAGGCTAGTTATTACCTATAGATAAGGATAAGTATAGCTAGTGTATAGATATAGTATAAGTAAACTAGTTTAGGGAATTATTAGGTCCTTATATATAGTAAAAGCCTAATAAGCCTAATATAAGAAGGATATAACTATAAGGTTTATTACTATAAGTCTAAAGGAAATTACTATAGTACTATAGGTTACTACCCTAAAGTTAAAACCTACCTACCCTAATACTTTAATATTACTAGATAAACTAGTAGACTTTAAGAACCTATTTAATAAAGCAAAAGCGGATAGCTTATCTCCTTATAGGGGGTCTCTTAATTACTATATATATATATATAAGAACCTAGATAGGTCTAAACTAGCACTTCTATAGGGTTTATTATATAATATACTAAGGGACTAACTCTTAGAGATTAGATACTAGATTATAGACTTAATAGATAAGGGATAGATTTAAGTAAGCTCCTTATTAGTAATAGCTTCTATTCTTCTAGTTAAGAAGGCTAGAGATAGTTAGCGTTTTTATGTAGACTATTATATACTTAATAAGATAATAGCCTAGGATTATTACTCTCTCCTATTAATTAAGGAAATACTATGCTTACTCTCCTAAGTATAATAGTTTATAAAGGTTAATATTTATATAGTGTTTTATAAACTATAGATAGCTAAAGGTAAGAAGCACTTAATAGTATTTTAAACTAGGTTTAGGCTATTTAAATAGCTAGTCTGCCTATTTAGCCTAGTAGGAGCACTAGCTACCTTTTAATATTATATTAATAAGTCCTTAGGGGATATATTAGGGGATTTTATTATAGTATATTTAGATAATATCTTAGTCTATTTAGGGGGATTAAAGAAAGACTATATAGCTAAGGTTTAGCTAATATTAGGCTAATTAAAGGCAGTAGGCCTTTACCTAGATCTTAATAAGTCTATATTTACTATAAAGGAGGTTTAGTACCTAGGCTATATTATTATAGTAAGTTGCTTTATTTGCCCTAATCCCATAAAGGTTATAGCTATTAGGGAATAGGTAGCCCCTATAAAGTTATAGGGGGTTTATAGTTTCCTTAGGTTTATAAATTTTTACCGCGATTTTATCTAGGATTTTTTAAAGCTAGCTACTTTACTTATATGCCTTACTAAGAAGGATATTTTATTTTAATAGGGAGCTAAGGAAAACACTACCTTTAAAAGGCTTAAAAAGGCTTTTATTAAATACCTAGTCCTAGTATAGTAAGACCTAGACTAGCTAATAGTAGTTAAAGCAAATTATTTAGAGATAGCCCTAGGAGGGTGCCTCTTATAAAAGGGTTAGGATTATATCCTATAACCTATTATATACTATTTTATAAGCCTTATAGCCTTATAGAGGAATTATACTATTTATAATAAGGAGCTTCTAGCTATTATCTCTTATCTTAAGGCATAGTTAGTAAAACTATAGGGAGTGTCTTACCTATTTATAATTTATATAGATTATAAGAATTTAGAATACTTTATAATACCTTAGCTAATATTAGAATAGTAAGCCTAGTAGGTAAATATACTTGCTTTATTTAACTTTTACCTCTAATATAAGCCTAGTATATAGGCTTACTACCTAGATACTCTTTTATAAAGGGACTAGGATAGATTAGGACTTAGTATAAGAATAGGATAAATACTATAGCTTATTACTATTTTAGGACTCTTATAGTTACTATTAGAGTTAGGGGTAGGCTATAGCTAGAATCTACTATTATTATATATAGCACTACTACTAACTAGGGAAGCTCTTTTTACTATAAGATACTTATAGACTTTATAGGACTAGGTAGTTTAATTAGACTTAATATACTATATCTAGCTTTAGGTAATTTAAGAAAGGGTAAGGAAGTTTCTACTAGAAGTAATAATAAGGGAATAAGTTATAGATTACTTACTAAGTGCCTATAAGGCGCTTTAGTTTTAGGGCTAGACCTAGGTCCTAGCCTAGGAACCTCTTATAATAATGCTTATCTAATAATATTATAATTTGCTAGTAGTAGGGCACCTAGGATATAATATAATATTTTAGATCTTATAGTAGTAGTTTTATTAGGATAGGATATTATAGGATATTACTAAGTTTATCTATAACTATTATTACTTTAGTAGTTATAAAAGTTATTAATAATATTAGGGCTTATTAAAACTATTACTAATCCCTAACTAGTTTTAGTTATAAATCTTTATTAACTTTATAATAAACTTACTAGTATTATCCCTAGAATAGCCCTAGTTTCTTATAGTTATTACTAATAGGCTCTCTAAGTTTATTTAATTAGAGGTAATAATCTTTATTATAGCTAAGGAGTATATAAAATAGTTTAAGATAGTATAGTAAAGATTTTAAGGTTTTCCTTAGTTAATTATTATAGACTAAGGGTTAGATTAGTTAGGAAACTTCTAGATAATATTATACTTAAGAGTTAGGATTAACTAACTCCTTTTTATATTATATTACCTATAGATAGATAGTAGTATAGAATAGGTAAACTAGGAGGTATAAGTAATACTATATATATCTATCTCCTTCTTATAGTATAATTAGCCTAAACACTTAGCTACTTATTAGCTTATAATTAATAATAGGATATCCTTAGTTATAGGGGTAAGTCCTAATAGATTACTATATAGCTATAATTTAAAACCTATTTAGTTATAGCTAAACCTAGCACTATTTACTATAATCTCTAAGAGAAAAGTAGTTTAGTTCCTAAAATACCTCTAGGAAAGGACTTATTTAGCTTAGGCTATAATAGCATATATATAATAATATTAATAGGATATAATATTAGTATTATATTACCTAGTAAAATATTTCTAGGTTAGGGATAAAGTATAGCTCTTACTTAGGAATATTAAAACTAATTACCCTTTATAAAAGCTTAATTAGGTTACTATAAAATATACTATTATAAAAGTCCTAATACTACTTATAGTCTAATTAGATATACTAAGAGGTATTTACCTAGTTTTCTATATAAATCTTATAAAGTAAGTAATAATAAACCCCCTTTTAAGTTAAAAGCTCTAAGACTTTAGACTAGATTTAGAATAGATATTATTAGAGAATAATAATAAACTTATTAAGGAATACTATATAGAATAGATTCTTATAGCCTAGAATACACTAGGTAAAGGTAATAAATATAATATACTAGTTAAATAGGTAGGTTACTTATAACTAATATAGAAACCACTAGAGAATATAGTAAATATATAGGCACTAGATAACTTTAAATAGGAATAGGGAAATATATAATATAATAATAGACTAAGTTAATTAAGTAAAAGTCTTTTACTAAGAGAGACTATATATAGGACTAGGGGTATACTTATACTACTACCTATAATAAATTATTTAGTATAACTAAGATATACTCTTATTATAGCTATTTTAGCTACTAAATCCTTATTAATCTTACTAAAGGCGCTATTAAACTCTATTTTACTCCTATTAATAGGGGTAATATATTAAAAAGAGAATAAACTATATCTAGCTTAAGGGTAATAGATATCTATATAGTAGTTATTATAGCTTTATCCCTAATACTAAATAATAGAAGAGATATATTACTTAGAGGGTAAAAGATAAAAGTATATAAATAAGGGCTTAGTTTCTATATAACTACTAGAGGTAATAGGAAGATATTTAGACTTAGTATAGGGGTAACTAGTCCTATTAGGGAGGGTAAGCTATATTTAATATAGATTAGTAAGGGGGATACTAGAAAAGCACTAGGATTAATACTAATAGTAATAAGAAAGTAATTTATTATATAGCTTAATATATTAAGGATTAGTCTTAGGACTAATATAGTAATAACTAGGGAAGAGTGCGCTAATTATAGTAGTAAAATACTTATAGAAATCCTATTATATAGTAACTATACTATTTATAAGCTACTAGTTTTACTAAAATAAGGCACTAGTAACTTAGTATAGTAAGTTATTTATTCTATAGCTAGCTAAGGGATTACTACTAATAAAGGGGATAATATTAAGTTTAGTTATATTTAAGGTAAGAGTATTAGTTAAGGGGGATAGCCTAAGGGCTAAATAGATAGGTACTAGATTAAACTAGGCCTAATTAAGAAGGGTATTCTAGTAGGTAATAAAGGACTAGTATTTCTAGGATAAAATAGGTAATTTTTGCTTTATAGTTACTAACTTAGTAACACTAGGTTCTATAATATACTAGCCTATAGTAATTTTAGCTTTAAGATCTTTTAAGGCATAATAAAGGTAAGGGTTAGTAAATAGGTACCTAGTTAGCTAGATATAGTATGTCAGGGAAAACCCCCAACCAAAGACAACAAAACTGACGATAGTGACGGTGACGATGTTAATGCCTGCGCACATCAACGAGGGAGGCAGCGATATTTGCGATCTTCGGCGTAGATCGAATCGGTCAAAAGGGGTAAAAAGGGCCATAGCTAGTATGCTAGGCAAAACACCATATCAGGATTCATGTCATCTTATCAATTTGAACAATCCAAGCCAAAGGCAACAAAGGGAGAGTTGATTTTCTATGAAAAAGAGAGGAATTCTAGGGGTTTTTATCTAGCTAGGCCACGGACCTAGGGGATTGAATTAACCCGACGGACCTGATAGACCTGATGTGTAATTTCCGACGAAGCCGATGATAGTGGCTGAATTGATCCGACGATGCCGGCGATGCCGATGATATCGATGATTGAGGGGTATAATTCCAGCCACACAATAGGTAATATAATTATATTAATAAGGAGGGTAAGACTTACTACTCTTAGGTAGGTAATAGTCTATAATACCTATAGTTAGGGCTTATTTTACATAGGGATTATAGGGATAAAAAACTAAGGTAAGCATAGTATACTACTTATTATCTAAGTTACCTTCTATAAGATATTTACCTATAGAATAGGTAAGAGGTATAGTAAGTATAGTAAGGCTATAGGGAGGAGAATTATAAGGGTATAGTATATTAATAAGTATTTATATAGGATATAATTAAAGTTTAATAAGGGAGTAAAAAGGATCTAAGATAGGATTATAATATATAGAAGGTAAAGTTAGGAAAAGGGAAGTTAGGGGGAAAGGAAAGGTAAGTAAAATATTTTTATATATAATATAAAAGTAAAGGTAAGGTAATAAACTAGTAGGGGTAGGGTTAGGGGTTATTATAATAATATAAGGGGCTAGTAGGGCTATATATAAGCCACATTACACACGCTATATAATAATAATAATAAGACACAATAGGTAAAGATAACCCTACACCCACTACTAGGATATATATAACGCATACGCGTACTATATTTAAGTTAAGGGGAGTAAAGAGGGGATTACTTATATAAGGGATATTAATATTAGCAAAAGGGTAATAATATAGATAGGATAAGGGGGTAAGAAGGTTTTAAAGGGAATAGGGGATAATTTATACTCTTAGGAGATATTACTAGGATAGGTAAGTAAGGAGGTATATAAAGGGCTTAGGCTTTGCCTAAGCATTAGTTATAGCGTGGAAGGATAGGTAGCTAATAAGAACTAGCAAGGGTTTAGGAAGGAGGCTAATATAAGATAGCTAGGGGATATAAGGGGCATAAAGGGGGATAGACTAGCTCTCTTCCTTTCTTCCCTCCTTAAGTTTCTTAATATTATATTAACGCCTAATAGCAGTTGCCTAGGGGCTAGTCCATAACAATAGCTTAGTCTTAGCTTACTTAAGGATTTAGTTTAGCTTTTCTTTACTATACTTAATTTCTCTATAATTATTATATTAATCTATAGTAGGCTCCCTATTATTATTTTAATCTTTAGGAGTGCTATTTTTATTATTCCTATCTAGGCTATTAGACCCTAGGATTACACTATCTTAGTATCCTATATTATTACCTAAGTATAGCACACTAGCTATATAGTTACTATATATAGTAAATTATATAGCTATCCTATTTAATTCTAATATTATAATCTATAACTAATAGTCTATTTACCCTAAAGGGTTTAAGAGTTTAATTTATTATAACTAAAGGCATAGAAAGAGATAAATAGAGTAATAATAGGAGAATAAGGTTACTACTATAAAGGTAATAGCTAGGGGTAGGTATATAAAGGTTTTAAACTCTAACCTCTCCCCTAAATAGGAGAGGTCCTTATTATATACCTTCTCCTTACGCTTACGTAACTATCTAGCTGCTAGGTCCTAGTGCACGAGTTATCTAGGGATCCGCCTCGCTTAGAGAGGCAGCCCTCTCATAATGTCCCTCATGCCTTTATGCTCCTAATAGCTAGGTTTAATTTCCCTGCCCTATATATAATTATAAAATTAAATAGACAAAGCTTATCTAATGCTATAACCTGCCTACTACTTAGCTTTAGCTTTATAGCTAGGTACTTATAGTTAAGATAATTAGTTATAATAGTAATTAGATGCGTTAAATAAGCTAGATAGTGTCTCTAGGCCTAAAAAGCCTTTTAGATTACTAGAAGCTCTATATCTAGTGTTATATAATAAAGTTCTATATTATTTAACTTCCTTAATATATACACTACTAGGTGCTAGTAACCTAGCACTAATATTATAAGGACTACTCTAATAGCATATCCTAATATATTAGTCTTTACCCTTAAAGGTACTAGTAAATTAAAATAAACTAAAATTAGCGCTTTCTAGAATTACTACTAGAGTTTCCTAAACGCTACTAACTTATAGGGCTCTAGCTTAAAGGTTACTAGCTAATCTCCCTAAGTTAATTAGTTAGTAAAATTATAATTTTACTATAGCTTTTAATAAAGCATTAGTAAAATCTAGTAAAACTAAGAAATAACTAGATATTAAGCACGCTATAAGGTACTAGCTAGGTTATAATAGCCTTAACGTAAGAAGGCTTTATTAAGATACCTTCTTCTATAATTATAAATCCTAAGAACTTAACCTTAGTATATAAAAATTTATACTTTATAAGGTTAATAAAAAGGCTAGCTTTATAAAGCTTATAAAGGACCTATTTAATATAACCCTTATGCGCTTTTATATTACTACTATAAATTAGAATATTATGTAGGTAAATAATATAAATTAAATTAATAAGGCCCTTAAGGGCGCTATTAATATATTCTTAGAAGGTTATACATATATTTATAAGCCTAAATAGTATTATAAGATACTTAAAGTAACTATATATATACTAGAAGGCTATCTTTTACTTATCTCCCTTATAGATATATAGCTAGTAGTATATATCTTTAAGATTTAATTTAGTGTAAACCTTTGCCCCCTTTAATTAATTAAAGATCTTAGTAATTAAAGGTAATAGTGCCTTATCTTTTATTATAATCTAATTTAAGCCCCTATAATTTATATAAAGCCTTAATTTACTTTCTTTCTTTAGAATAAATAAAATTAGGGCCTTAGCTAGGCTAATTAATCTTTAGATTTATCCTTTTTACTATATACTAGCTAGGTACTCTCTAATTATCTCTAGCTCTTTTTTAGCTAAACTATATATTAGCCCCTAAGGGGTGTTTTCCTTCTTCTAACTTAATTATATATATATAATTACCTAACTTAGGAAGTATACCTATAAGCTTATTAGAAAATATATCTTTAAACTCTATATATACCTCTAGTAATTTAGGCTTATAGTCCTCTTCTAGGTTAAGTGCTACTACCTTACTATTAGGGTTTATTAAGGTAATAAAACTCTTCTTACCTATTATATAGGTATCTTATACCTTGATTATAGTTAGGCTATTATAAGTTAGGGTATTACTTACTATAAGGCTAATATCCTTATCTTTTTTATCTTTATTTAGTAAGTCTATAAGCTTAATTAATACTAAATAAAGTAAAAACGCTATAAATAAGCATTTTACTTCTTTTCTTACTTACTATATTTCTAAAGCAAAGTTAAGATAATCTTTTATAATAGGGTATCTCTATAGTCCCTTTTTCTAGGATATAACTATAGGCTTATATATTCTAGCCTAGTCTATTCCTAGGATAAGGTTCTTAGGGGTATTTATAATATAGTAGTAAACTTAGCATATCTTTATATAGCCTATGCTATTTTTTACTAAGATAACCTAATTTAAGATTTCTTAATATAAAATAAGGGTCTTAGCTATACTTTTAAGTAGTATATTATCTTTCTATATATTAGCCTAATTTGCTTTTAATAATAATTTTAGGTAAATAATTAATTCTATTATGCCTATATTAAGTAGCGCAGATATTACTACCTATTTATAATCTTACTATAATAATATCTAAACTTTTATTCTTATATCCTTAGATAATTTATTAGTAAGGGCATTATCCTAGGTGTTACGTGCTAGAATTGACAATTGGCCTGTTACCTAGGATGTGGCTAGCACGTGACCTAGAACCCCTATATTAGATGATAGCTTTGACCTCTAGCTAGTTGAATAACAACAACCTTAACACACTCATTATCATATATTTTATATCGTAACAAGTGGTAGCAATTGCTCTTCGATCGTTGCGCACCTCTAGCGCTTTTACTGCTAATAAAAGCCACCAAACTGACACTATCGTCAACCAATCCACCAAGCCCGTCAAAGCTATCCCTTTTAATAGGCCTGATAGCTCACCCCTAGGCATCGCGCCTATCGTCAGATTCGTCGACCTTCGAATTGCTTCGATCTTTGACCTTCAATCCGTTAATTTGAAGACCTTCGACCTTCGATCTTCGACCTTCGATCCGTTAATTTGAAGACCTTCGACCTTCGATTCTTCAACCTTCGATCCGTTGATTTGAAGACCTTTGAAGACCTTCAATTCGTTGACCTTCGAATTGCTTTGATCTTCAACCTTCGATCCGTCGATTTGAAGACCTTCGACCTTCGATTCTTCGACCTTTGATTCTTCAACCTTCGATCCGTCAATTTGAAGACCTTCGACCCGACCGTCAATCTGACAAATTCGTCAATTTCGATCGCTGGCCTCCCCGCTAGGCAGCTTCCTTACGAATCCAATAAAGCTTGCTAGATACAATGCTTCCCTTGCACCAGCTAGATCAGTGCGAGCAACAGCGATTACAGCGGCTTTATAAACAAGATCGTCAGCGCCGAACCTGTGGCATCTGTAGGAAGACCTTCTCGTCAAGAAATCAGGTCTTTCAACATCTCAAGGACCTATGCCCAGCTAGTCAGCAATTTCAACAGATTCAACAGCAGCTAGATCAACAACTCCAGTAGCAATTTCAGTGGCAGCAAGAACAGCATCAACGGGACCTTCAGGACCTAAGGACCCGATATTAATGGCAACAGCAGCAATTGCAGTAGCAAATTCAACGGCAGCAGCAGCAAATTCAGTGGCAGCAGCAACAGATACAGGACCTTTAACGGAAGCTAGCTATTAAAGAGGATGACTTCTAGCAGCTTAAAGACCTCGTTAAGGAAGTCTTCGAAGAACGCGATGACCTTCGAAGGCAGCTAGCTTGTCAGCTAATTCAACAGCCTGACCAAAGCCCTCTGCAAAGCTCGTTGCCTGGCCCTTTGCAAATTCGTCAGCAGCTAATTCAACAGCCTAACCGAAGCCCTTTGCAAAGCTCGTTGCCTAGACCTCTGCAAAGCTCGTTGCCTAGCCCTTTGCAAATTCGTCAGCAGCTAATTCAACAGCCTGACCGAAGCCCTCTGCAAAGCTCGTTGCCTGGCCCTCTGCAAAGATTGTTGCCTTGCCAATCTAGCTATCGTCAGATGTATCAATCCAATGATCAATTTGACCGTCAACCTGACCGTCAACCTGACCGTCAACCTGACCGTTAACCTGACTGTCAATCTGACCGTCAACCTGATTGATTTGACATTAGCTAGCTGACCTTAGATAGCTGGGACAGCTATCTCTTTTATCCGTGGTGCCCGCACTTGTTACGTGCTAGAATTGACAATTGGCCTGTTACCTAGGATGTGGCTAGCTTCGTGCCACAAGACCTGGGTTGTGGCTAGCACGTGACCTAGAACCCTTATATTAGATGATAGCTTTGACCTCTAGCTAGTTGAATAACAACAACCTTGACACTCATTTTATCATACGTTTTATATCGTAACACTAGGCCTAAGTAAAGCTAATTAGTGTCTTATTTATATCTTACCTCACTACTTAGTTACTATTATTCCTATATAATAGTATTATATAGCTTATGCTTTTATAAATAAAATAATCTAGTTCTTTATATCTTAGTATAATATAACTAGGTTATTTATATTTAAAGTATACTATAGGGGATCTTATAGCTCCCTTACTACTTTATTATAGTGTATTTACTATAGGTAAATTTAAGTATTACCTTTTCTATTTATAGTCTTATTTATAGTTATTACTTTAGTTACTATTCTAACCTATTTTTATTATAACTTTTGCTTTCTTTCCTTAACTAGCTAAATAGGTTTATATTACTAGAAACTCCTAGCTAAGTATTTGCTTCTTTATAGTATTATTTAGACTATTAATAAATATATAAATATAAAGTCTTATAGGGATTACTTTAGGGAGTTTAGCCTTAGCTTTTATCTATATTTTTATAAATCCCTAGAATAACTAATAGTTTTCTTATCTAAGGGTTAGTAGCATTCTTATAGCTTCTAAGTACTATATATTCTTATTTATTATTCTAGTTTTTAGCTAATTTATAAACCTAGCCTAGGTATAGTCCTAGTAATCTATATAACTATTTATAGCTATATAATATATTTATTATTACTTTATATCCTTTACTAAGTAGCTACTAGTATAGGCTACTTTAGTAGTATTATTAATAAATATCTTATAGTCTAAGGTAAAAGCTTTATTAAGGTTTACTAAGAAATATTAAAGACTTTTATATAAATCTCCTTTATATACTAGAGTTTTTAGTTATATTTTTATAAGACTATAGTAATATAGGGTTATAGTAAGTTTAAAGCTTCTTAGTAAGTCTAAAGGTAGTATAATTATAAGTCCTTTAGTAAGGTTAGTAAGTCTAGTGCTAGTACTTACTAATAAGGTGCCTATCTTAATTATATATTACTATTCCTATAGCTATAGAATTTTCTATCTTTTCTAAGCTCTTTATAGCTTAGTTTTAGCTTACTTAAGGATTTAGTTTAGCTTTTCTTTACTATACTTAATTTCTCTATAATTATTATATTAATTTATAGTAAGCTCCTTATTATTATTTTAATCTTTAAAAGTGCTATTTTTATTATTCCTATCTAGGCTATTAGACCCTAGGATTATACTATCTTAGTATCTTATATTATTACCTAAGTATAGTATACTAGCTATATAGTTACTATATATAGTAAATTATATAGCTATCCTATTTAATTCTAATATTATAATTTATAACTAATAGTCTATTTACCCTAAAGGGTTTAAGAGTTTAATTTATTATAACTAAAGGCATAAAAAAATAAAGTAATAATAGGAGAATAAAATTATTACTATAAAGGTAATAACTAGGGGTAAGTACGTAAAGGTTTTAAACTCTAACCTCTCCCCTAAATAGAAGAGGTCCTTATTATATACCTTCTCCTCGCGCTTACGTAACTATCTAGCTACTAGGTCCTAGCGCATGAGTTATCTAGGGATTCGCCTCGCTTAGAGAGGCAGCCCTCTTATAATGTCCCTCATGCCTTTGTGTTCCTAACAATAGATATGTTAACAATAATCGTTAAAGAACTCACAACAAAACTTTAAATTTGATTAACAATTATTCGATAAGAAAAGTCATGAAAGTATGATTTATTGTTTGGTTCTTCATTAAATCAAGGCAGCCAAAGGATTATTTCGGGTAGTCACGAGATGCAGGGTAGCGGGCGGCCAGTCGCGCAAAAAGCTACGGATTGGCCGGCGACGCCGAGTTGACCTCACGCTGTGTTTCACGTCCCTTCATTGCCGTCGAAATCTCTCTTCCCTTCGTATCATCTTCCACAATCCCACACTTCTCCTCTTGATCCAGGAATCAACGTCCCGAGTCATTTTCACCACACTCATATCCACGCTTACTCACAATGCGCCAAGTTGCATTCACCCGTTTGTGATCTGCACGTGCGACTCGACGGGAGCTGGCGATTTGTAGCGCAGCATGACCATCCAAGCAACGCCATCAACGCCAGCGCATCATTCCAAACTCACACCGACCGTGAAGTCCAGCTGTCCTTGTCTGGATCACTCACAGAAAACGTTGATGCGGGATGCCTTCGACACCCAAATACCGACCGACCGAGCATCCCGAATCTCCCACACATGACTCTGACTCTGATCTAGACCTCGACATCCACGAGTTGGATCCCATCTCGACTGAGAACGTGCGAAGTCTGCGTCCAGAACAATCTACCACGACTTCTGACTCGAAACCCTCGAGAATAGCTCTTCGAAACTTGCGCATGGGAGGTTTGCGCCGTGCTAATAAACGCGGTGTTCGCGGATACGGGGAGCTTGGTCAGAACCGAGATGATTCCGACGAGCACACCCAGGCGCTGTTGGATGATCACGATGGACCAGAGGGTGGTCATGCTGAGGACGATGCGCCTCTTCTTGGCAGACACTCTCACCAGAGATCGCACAGCCGCCGCTTGTCCATGTCAAGCATTCGACTGCCTAGCTTCCTTTCAGGACACAAGCCGCAGCAACAGCACCAAGGCGAAGATGGAAGCAATGGAGAGCAGGAAGAGCATGATCCTTCTTCCTCCAGGCACATAGCAGTTGGATCGACACAGGCGGCTCGGTTTCCCGCCAACATCGTGTCTAATGCCAAGTACACAGCCCTGACTTTCCTCCCCATTACGTTGTACAACGAATTTTCCTTCTTTTTCAACATGTATTTTCTTCTCGTTGCTCTATCACAAGCAATTCCGTCTCTCCGAATCGGCTATTTGTCTACGTACATAGCACCCCTAGCATTTGTTCTCTTCATCACCATGGGCAAAGAGGCCTACGACGACATTGAGAGACGACGGAGAGACAATGAAGCAAACTCGGAAGAGTATCGCATCCTGACCTTTTCGGCCCCAGACTCTCGGCCAACACCAGCTCGGTCAACCCGCAGACTGCTCAAGTCCGACTCGTACACTAAGAGAACATCGCGCAGGCAGAGGAGGCGCGGCATGACTTGACGGATATCCAGGAAGAACAAGGCAACACTTACCACCCATCGTCTTTCGTTCAAGAGATGAGCCGGAAATCCAAGGATCTCAAAGTTGGCGACGTTCTAAAGCTGAGCAAAGGCCAGCGCGTGCCGGCCGATGTCGTCATTTTGCAATGTTACAGCGGGGAGGCGCCTGCCACGTCGCCGCCTGCAAAGGACCTAGCTGAGGAGGAGACACTGCTCGCGTTCACCAATAACGAGCCTGACGCGAAAGGAAAGGATCCGGAGCTCGACGCTCAGAGAGATGATGCTGCTGAGGGCAGCGGGGGTTCGGGAGAGACCTTCATCAGGACTGACCAGCTGGACGGTGAGACGGACTGGAAGCTGAGGCTGGCCTCGGCACTTACGCAGGGCATTCCCCGGAAGAATTTGTTCGGCTTCGAGTGGCTGGCGGGAAGCCTGATAAAAAGGTCAACGACTTTGCGGGCACCATTGAACTAATGCGGACCAAGCAGGATGCCACGAGCCACCACTCGATTCTCCAGCAGCAGGACGATGACAGCACAAAGACGGCTGGCTTGTCTATTGACAATACGGCCTGGGCAAACACCGTCATCGCCTCCCAGGGAACGACCCTTGCTGTCATTCTGTACACTGGACCCCAGACTCGATCTGCCTTGTCTACATCGCCTTCCCGCTCGAAAACGGGCCTTCTCGAGTACGAAATCAACTCACTGACCAAGATCCTCTGCGCGCTCACTCTAGCCTTGTCCGTGGTCCTGGTCGCCCTAGAAGGATTCGAAAAGACGGCGGGAAACGTTTGGTACATCAAAGTCATGCGTTTCCTGGTTCTCTTTTCGACCATTGTGCCCATTAGCTTGCGCGTCAATCTTGACATGGGCAAGAGTGCCTATTCAAAATTCATTCAGAGCGACCCTGGGATCCCGGGCGCTGTCGTACGAACCAGCACCATTCCCGAAGATTTAGGTCGCATTGAATACTTGTTGAGCGACAAGACCGGCACCCTGACTCAAAACGACATGGAGATGAAAAAGGTCCATGTTGGTACAGTGTCCTACGCCAACGAGGCCATGGATGAAGTGAAATCCTACGTGCGGCAGGGGTTCCACATTCAACCCACGACGGACCCGTCATCGCAGACGATGCTCGTCACCCCCTCATCAACCTTTTCCACAACTGTCAATGTCGGTGCCACGCGCACGAGGCGAGAAATCGGTGCTCGTGTGCGAGACGTCGTCCTCGCGTTGGCCTTGTGCCACAACGTCACCCCCACAACCGATACTGAGGATGGAAAGGAGGTCACCTCCTATCAGGCATCGTCCCCCGATGAAATTGCGATTGTGAAATGGACCGAGGCGGTTGGTCTGAAGCTATCAAGCCGAGACCGAAGAAGCATGACGCTCGAGTCTACGGAAACGGGCCGCCCAGTGGTTCGTGTCCGTATTCTGGAGGCGTTTCCTTTCACATCGGACGGCAAGCGAATGGGCATCATTGTGCATTTCCACGAGGACGCCCGCGTCACCAATCCGAGCTTGAGCGCAGGTGAGATTTGGTTCTACCAGAAAGGCGCAGATACAGTCATGGGCACCATTGTTGCCGCCAATGACTGGCTCGACGAAGAAACTGCCAACATGGCCCGCGAAGGTCTGCGGACGCTCGTCGTCGGCCGCAAGAAGCTGTCGTACCAGCAGTATCATGAATTCTCAACCAAGCACCAAGAAGCATCGTGGTCCATTGCCAGCCGTGAGACTGGTATGCAGCGGGTCGTCTCCCACTATCTGGAGAACGACCTCGAACTCCTCGGCGTAACCGGCGTGGAAGACAAGCTTCAAAAGGACGTCAAGCCATCTCTGGAGCTTCTTCGCAATGCGGGCATCAAGATTTGGATGCTGACGGGCGACAAGGTCGAAACAGCCCGCTGTGTAGCCGTCAGCTCCAAGCTCGTCGCTCGCGGTCAATACATTTACACAGTTGCCAGGCTCAAGCGACCCGACGCAGCGCAAGAGCACCTCGACTTCCTTCGCAGCAAAACCGACGCGTGTCTTCTCATCGACGGCGAAAGCCTGCAGCTTCTCCTGACCCATTTCCGCATCGAATTCATCTCTTTGGCCGTCCAGCTCCCCACCGTTGTTGCATGCCGATGCTCGCCCACCCAGAAAGCCGAGGTTGCCAAGCTCATCAAGGAGTACACCAAGAAGCGAGTATGCTGCATCGGTGATGGCGGCAATGACGTGTCCATGATTCAAGCCGCCGATGTGGGTGTCGGAATCGTGGGCAAAGAAGGTCGCCAAGCCAGTTTGGCCGCCGATTTCTCCATTGAGCAGTTCCACCACCTGGTAAAGCTACTCGTGTGGCACGGCCGGAATAGCTACAAGCGGAGTGCCAAGTTGGCGCAGTTCGTCATTCACCGTGGCTTGATCATTGCGGTGTGCCAGACCATGTATAGTATTGCGATTGAGTTTGAGCCCGAGGGCTTATACAAGGCACGCTTGATGCACCCTCCCCTTGAACACTTTGGAACAGTGAACAGAGACTAATGATTCATCCATCCACAGGACTGGCTCCTCGTTGGATACGCCACCATTTACACTGCCGCACCAGTGCTGTCTCTCGTTTTGGACAAGGACGTCGACGAGAACCTAGCCAATCTATATCCCGAGCTGTACAAGGAACTCACAGAAGGCCGGTCGCTGTCATACCGCACATTTTTCGTCTGGGTTCTCGTGTCCATCTACCAAGGGGGCATGATCCAGGGCCTGTCGCAGATCCTCACCCAAGTGGAGGGCAACAGAATGGTGGCTGTGAGCTACACCGTACTGGTGCTCAACGAGCTCATCATGGTGGCCATCGAGATCACGACGTGGCATCCTGTCATGATTCTCAGCATCCTAGGGACGTTCCTGGTGTATCTGGGGTCCATGCCGTTCCTAGGGAGTATTTCGACTTGAAATTTGTCATCACCTGGTATGCACATCTCCCGCCCCCCAAATCCTTCGGCCTCGTTGTATTTCTTCTGACAATCCACCAGGGGCTTTGTGTGGCGCGTTTTCGCCATTGGAGCCGTCTCTTTAATTCCACCGTATGCCGGCAAATTAATCAGGAGGGCCATCAAGCCACCGTCTTATAGAAAAGTCCAGAACATGTAGAAGATGGGTGAACGATGGCATTTCTTGTGGCGAAATTTACAATTGCATAGCTAGGTGTATGGGAGCTCGTTGCTAGATGAATGAGAAGAATGTACTTTATGTTTCTTGTCATGTCGTTTGCAAGACTGCAAGCATGTGCCCTACAGTTTCAAAACCAGCCAGTCGTTGGCCAGGGACGGATCCCTCCTCTGCAACCGTCCTGCTACGCCGTCGACCGGCCCCTGGGCAAGAGTGCCGCCGATCCACATCTTCTCTCCGGCGTAGTGGGCGATGAAGCCATCTGGGCCCGACACCATGAAGAGGTTCTTCCCGGGGCGGCCGTCGGAGCCGTCGCACTGGCATTGGGCGCGGGGCCCTTCAAACTCGGAGGCTCGCGTGTGAAGAAGCTGGTCGTGGAACGGACATCCCTTGCCGCCCAAAGCAGGAGATTGCCCCCTCTCGCCTCCCCAGAGCACTCTGCACGTCCTCGCCTGTAAAATGGGTGCGCTCCTCATCCACAGCAAGTCGTATGTGCAGCCTCTCGCCATACTTGGCCTTCAAGCGCATCAGCTCCTCGCCACGGCGCTCGGATGCCCCAAGTCAGCGTCCATTTCCGTCAACGCCGCGGGTGCTTGCGTGGCCCAGAGCTTCCCCACCAGGGCTGCTGCTGCGCGATGCCGGCGCTCTGGGCTTCCTCCCGCTTCCTCACGGCCCACAGCAGCTTGACCCGGGAAGAGTCGTCCCTCTCGAGCACGGCCCTGGCCACTTGCATGCCGGGGACGACGCCCGTGCCGCCCGCGAGGAAGACGACCTTGTTGCACGCGCCCAGTCGGCCCAGGACGTCGAACCCGTGGTGCGGGCCGCGCAGGTACACGTCCCTCCCCACGCCCAGACGATTCAGGTAGTTGGACATTTCGCCGCCGCCGACAGCCCTGACGTAGAAGCGCAGCTTGCCATCGCGCGGGTCCTCGCCGTCCCGCGGCGGGAGCGGCGTGTAGTGCCGCGCGATCTGGACCTCGGGCTGCTTGAACTCGACGGACCAGAGGGGGTATTTCCACACCGCTGATTGGGGCAGTAGGTAGCAGGGCGGTGAGGGGTCATGACGGTGCGGGGAGATGGTGAGGAGGACGGATGAGGGGAGATGGGGTCCCGGGCTGTGATGGTGTAGGGGACGAAGGTGGTTTCGTTGAGGGTACAAGATTTACTCGACGGGGTGAGAAGATGTGCGGCGCTGCCGAGAATGGCGACGGCGATGAATATGGTGGGGAGGGGAGCGCGCGGGCCTGCTTGCGGTGGAGACTGTTGCTACTGCTGTGGGAGGTGTGGGAGGTGTGGGTGAATGTTTTGTGAGTGCGTATTCGAGATGCTCGCGTGGTGTGTCTTGCGCGGATGGCGAATGCGCGCAGTGGTGGTGCGGCCATTTGTGACGGGAGAGGGGGACGCCGGCTGTGGGAAGGTGGGAAGTGGTGTTGGATCGAACATCTGCTGTCGAGGATAGATCTGCTATCGAGGATACGCAGCTGTCGGCGTTGGGATGGATGCTGTGATGCCGAGAGAATCAATCGCAACGCCGTCGAGAAAAGGTGGTCGCGATACCTTCGCGCGGTCACGTGGGGCCAATGCCGAGAACTGGACGCACGACAACTTTCTTCACCTCTGTCCTGTGGCAGTGATGCATGACAGTTTCATTCGAGCAATGTTCGCTAGTCTAGTCTGTTGTAGGTGGTAGTGGTACATCTTTGTATATACATTTGGATTCAACCCAAAGGATGTGACAGTCAGTAACAAGTATGCGACATCAGATCCTCAATATCCTCCTCTTCGAATCGACCCCCCTAAATCTATCCTCCACGACCCTCCCCCTCACGACAGTCTCATTGACCAAGCCCTCCACATGCTTCGGCTCAACCCTTCCGTACCAAATCCCACATCCGGCCAAGGCATGTGCCTCCCCCCGGGCCCTCATGCCCCGGCGGTATATACACAATCACGTTGCCCGCAAACTTGTGCCCGCCAATATGACTGATGAGTCCAACTCTGGCAACCTTGTTGCCCTCCACGTCCCCTTCTATTTCCTGCGCGGCCTCATCCCAAAGATGGACTGGCACAGCTCCCTCGCGACCTCGAAGCCCGCGTCGCCCAGCTTGTCCTCAAACTCGACTCTCAGCAAGGGCCCGAAGATGCCGCACCGAGCATCCCGGCCGCCGTGGCCGCAAATTAGCACCAGCACGTCCCTGACATCCTGCACGCCCAGCAAGAGGTTCTGGTAGGCGTCTTTCCGCGTGAGTCTATCCCTGTGAATCGGTGACAGTCCCTCGTGCGCGGAGTGCAGTTTCTCAGGCAGCAGGTACCCCTTTGCGAGGGCCTGCACGCTATCAAAGGATACGCGAGGCAGGAAAGGGACGTACTTGAAGCTGGGGAGGAGATAGGCGGATGTGGATTGGACTTCTTCTGCCCGGGGTGGTGGCGTGGAGCTGGGAAACGAGGAGTTGAGGATGGATACGTTGTGGAAGGGCTTGAACAGTGTTAGCAATTCATTCCATGGAGCGATGTGATTATACCTCTCCTGGTGGCAGTCCTCTAATGATACTCACATCACTGTACACCCCCTCTACCAAGTAATTCCTTCAAATCCGCCGCCAAATTGTCCCCTCCACTCTCGTCCTCGATCTTCGACGCCCAGTCGTCCCGCCCCGTACAAACGAGCACTTGCTCTGCATAGCCGGATATGACGCCATTCAAAGGAGCTTCGTGGTCGATTCCCAGTCCCTCTGGCATCACTGGTGTTTCCGCACAGCCACATGTTGGCGAGGGACACGACGGGACCGTGGGAAACGGAGGCTGCTGCCGCGCCGTGGTGGCATAGCGGCGTGATAAAGATAAAGAGACGCAGCTTGGGAATCGGCGCCGTACGCGCAACGATGAGCGCAAAGCCATGGGTACTGACACGGCGGGTTTCGATGTGACGGGAACAAGAATTACGATTACACAGTGTATAAGTGGCAGTCGTCAGTCGTCAGTCGTCAGTCGTCAGTCGTCAGTCGTCAGTCGTCAGTCGTCAGTCGTCAGTCGTCAGTCGTCAGTCGTCAGTCGTCAGTATTTGGTCAGCTCGGACTCGGATCTTGCTCGAGAGAGAGACTCGGTTCCTCTTTCCCCGCCGTCGATGAATGTCGCTCCACCGGATCTGCTTGATCGCTGGGAGCGGCCAACCACGTGCCACAAAGGATACAGACCAGAGTATGTTTTAATTTTAATTGTTATTCTGTCTCCTTCGTCAAAGATTACTGACAACACGTTGTATTCAATCATGAGCGAGTCCCTGTTCTGGTTGTGGCGCTCGTGTTGGACAACTAATTTGGCTAATCCCTGGCCCTGAGCCACATGATCCTCTCTATCTACGATGCAAAATCCAAGCGCTTGTGACGTTCGCTGTGTCCCATTTATACAATTTGTGTCCATAAAAATATAAGCCGCCATGCCATACAGAATCCTACATGAACAATGCGTTATGCCGAAATGACAAGCCGTCTCCTGTTCCAACGCTCCATGTTTACTTCCTGTCGCAGTATCCTGGCGCCTGAGGCTCCGCATTCGCCCAGCTCATTATGGTCAGACTGGTTGCGTATGCCATGGCAAAGACACCGAATATGCACAGTACAATGTCCGAGACTTTCCATAACCTGCTGCGCGCAACCGCTCTGTAGTGTAACAGGGGCTGAATAGTACAACAGTCAGTATTGTAGATTCCGGACACACTCACACATACAAAATACTTGTGAGAAAAGGGTGCCATCAAACTTACGGGATAGATATACACCAATGGAATGCAGGCAAAGTTGCCAACCAGAGCGACAAACTTGTCAAGATGATCTGCGCCGCCCCATGCAATAGAGGAACAAAGCATGACCATGAAGAAGCGGAAAATATTCTTCTTCCACTTGATCCACGGGTTATACTTGCCGCTGCGGGTGAATAGCTCGGTCTCAATGATACGGATGGCGGGGAAGATTTGGAGCGGGGTCGATAGTAGAATGGCGCAAGAGTAGAGCAGCTGTACACCATTGACGAACTTGTCGTCCTGGGGCAGGTTGAGAAGCACGACAGTCTCAGTCTTGGATCCGTAGGCAGCGTATGAGATGGCGCCCATGACGATGAACAGAACAGTAATGATGATCATGACGAGGAACAGAACTCGAGGAAACTTTGTGGGGTGCTTCATCGATTCCTGGATGGGGATGATGAGGCCAATGCCCTCGAAGGTGAAGATGGCGGTGCCGATGAACAAGGTCCAGTCCTTTTGTTGAACATGATGATGTCGGCGAGTCCATCGGCGTTGAGGGTGATTACATCGTAGTAGAAAAGGTAGGCCAGTCCAATCATGATAAAGGCATCGGCAATGAGTGCGGTGAAGCCTAGTTTGCCAATGTCGCGGAGGAGAGAAAAGGGAAGGAATATGGCCGTTTGCATGAGAATGAGAAGCGGGATGCTGATGGATGACGTGCAGTTGGACACAGCTCGGATGAAAGCCTGCAAGTTCTGGGCCGTGAAGACTGTATACGCCGCCACGAAACCGATCTGGCTGATGACAATGGAGGAAAGGATCAGATTCCGCATCCATTTACCGTAGAGAATACCTCCCATGTCACCAAACGAGCCCTCGACCCTCAATCTCGTCGATACCAACAAGACGAAGCAGTAATAGCTGAGGATGCTCACTCCCAAGAGCACAAGGTTGCTAAAGAGCATGCCGCCATTGAGATAGGCACGAGGCAGGAACAAAACACCCGTACCGACGAACGATTTCAGCAACAACAGCGCGGCATTCATCGGACTGTTCTGACCACTACCGCCGCGGGGCTTTCTCTTCCGCCTCTTCTTGGATGGACCGAGGAGCGCGCTGTCCTCGGTTGGTTCGTCGTCCCCATCTTCACGATCCTCACCCGAGTCCCATATCTCATTGGGCCCCAGATTCTCGTCGTCTTCCTCAAGCTGCTCGCCGGCAAAGTGTCCGTAAATGGTGAGGAACTCGAGGAAGCTCGAGGTAAACAGCCTCGGCTGGTCGAGAGTTCCAGGGAGCTGAAGCCATTGCCGCCTTGTTCGACATGCGGACCACTGGGGCTGAATGCCCGCCTTCTGAGATGATCTCGTCTGAATCCACCAGGCACCTTGATCGAATTGATGTCCATGACTTCTTCCTCTGGCTCGGGCCGCATATCGTCGTAGCTTTTACTTCTATTAAGCTTGTTCTTGGCTTCCGCCTGCTCAGTCCACTTATATATCCCGCGCGTGACATCGCCGCCCTGCAGTTGCAAGCTGGAAAATTCCTCGTCATTGGCACTGGTGGTGCCCATTTCCAAAGGCTGCTTGCCTTTGAAAGTGCCAATCATGGATGATTCCTCCGAGACAACATTCTCGGCTTCATTAGGCTGCACCAAGTGCCGCTTGACAATTTCGGGGTCTTCGTACGGACCACTTGTGCTGCCAGGGCCGCCTAAATCAAACCGTGATCGCGAGTCAAAGGAGCCATACTGCGTGGGAGTAGCGGATCGGGCGGGGATCGCGGGTGACTGAGATCGCGGAGGTGTGCCGACTCGAGCGGCTGGCGTGCCATGACGAGGCGGCGATTGTCCCAAGGAGTTAGACAACGCAGCAGCTAGTGCTGATACGCCGGGTCCTTGGGTATAGCTTCCTCCGAGGAAAGGAGCTTCGCAAGATTGAGAGATGTCAGCTCCCGGGGCCGGACAGCCACCCCGAAGGGGCGACGTTCCAAGAATCGGCTCCGCAAGACGAGCTGTCACCTCTCCACGAGGCTGTGAGGATGGAAACGGGCGAGGCTGCCCGAGCTGAGGTGATGACGACCTCGGCCCAGGACCGGCACTGAATGTGTCTTTGGGCGAAGACATGGTCTTCGTACCGAGTTTCGATTTGAGTGAAGGATTGATTGGTGAAGACAAGGACACGGGTTCGACGTCGGAAATGGTTTGTGGGCTTCTCTATTGCATGTCTTTCGAGTTAGTCTACGCTTTGCTTTGCCGACATCAGAGCTTGAAGCTGTGCAATGTCGCCAACGGCCGCTTGCTTGCTAGCACCCGTGGATGGCTTGGAGCAATCACGAGGGACTAGAAGGCGCACAGGATTGCCGCAGAGAGGAAACCAGAGAAGGGATGGCGTGTCTTGAAATGAAGAGATCGGTAATGAAGCCGTCGAGGCGGCCGCGGCTTGTTGCTGGCCTCAGCTGACCTCTGTCAATTGAGCGTCCCGTCGATGAGTGTGAAAGTCTGCGGGCGTGTGTGTGGTTGTGGTTGTGGTTGTGGTTGTGGTTGGGGGTTGGGTTGTGGCAGAAGATGACGGCGCCGGGCGTTTGGGAAGGTCAACGTTCTTTTGGGGAAAAGCGTAGCCCCTTGCTGATCCTGTCTGGGTTCGAAGGCGACAGCCGCCTCTGTAGTCTAGTGGGGCCGTGGGCAGGTCAAGTGGTCAGGTGCTGGAGAGGTGCTGGAGAGGTGCTGGAGACAGGATGGAGGCGCCCACGACCCGCTGTAAGCCCAGCCGAGCCCTTCCCCACAGGCTGCCACAGCAGCTCACCAGACTGACTCACCGCGGATCCCCAGTAAACAAATCTTCAGCATGCCCTGACAGTCATACCCCTGGGCCGTGGACCAGACACCACCCGTCGGTTAGCATGCATCATGAATCAGAATGATGACACCGCCACAATCTATGCGAATTCTTTCGAGGTGAATTGGAGCCCGCGTACTCCGTACGGAGTATTCGATCTGATAGGTTCTGATAGGGACAACCAAGCCGGTGCGACTCGCCACGTAGACCACATTCCAAACGTCGCACAAATGACAATGTAACTTACTTATCTGCTGCCGACCAAGACCAAGACAAGTCTGGCCTGTGACGACGGCCCGTAGCTTGACAGGGGTGAGTGGGGTGGGCGTCGCGAGGCGTCGGGGTCTAATTTGGCATTTTGGCTCATGTCAGGCAAAACACCTTCTCCGCAATTAGATTGCCTTGAGCTTCATGACTCTTTTCGGTTCTGAAAGGTGGAAACAAAGATCATCTGTCAATCTTCTGAGGCTCTTTATCTTTCTTTTTGCCAAGTCACGATCATAGAGATCTGCGGCGCGAGCAAGGCGTACGTACCCATGCAGCACGATTACCACCGCATCGTTGTCTGGAGGGCGCTGGACAACATCGACGAGTGCACACGCATGCGGCCATGAAGACATGAATTTCTGCCCACCACGACACGAAAAACAAATCATCGTGTGATATATCACCAGGTCACGAAGCCCACCTCGCCAGAGGACAAGGGCGGCCCTTCTGGCGTCATGGACGCCAGAAAGAGCTCCAAGCTGGGCTTGGTGTCTGGAGTGTACATCCCCGTTTGCTTGAACATTATGAGCATTCTCATGTTCTTACGCTTTGGCCTGATTCTGGGTCAAGTAGGGTTTGTGGGAATAGTTGGTATGTCTACTCGAGGTGCCGTCCCTACGCATCAAATGTACTAATTTGACCTAGGTTTGTTGGTCACGGCTTATTGCGTCGATCTTCTGACTACACTATCTCTGTCCGCAATAGCATCCAACGGCGAAGTAAAGGGGGCGGTGCCTACTATCTGATCTCAAGATCTCTGGGCCCCGAATTCGGAGGCTCTATTGGGATCCTGTTCTTCTTGGCTCAGGCCCTCAACACTGCCATGAACATTGTCGGTCTGCTTGACTGCATCCGGCTCAACGTTGGAGCTGCGTTTCCACAAGAATACTGGGAAATCTATGGCTTACAGACTGCAGCCTTGTTGCTCTGTACTGGCATGTGCCTACTGGGATCGGCTACGTTCTCCAAGGCTTCCAATTTACTTTTGGTCATTTTGACTGTGGCCGTGGTCAGTATCCCATTGTCTGCGCTCTTCAAGACGCCGTTCGTTGATGAAGATGTCGGAATCATCTACACTGGTATCGACCTCAACACGCTTGCCAAGAACTTTTTGCCGAATTCTGATGACAAAGTGTATCTTGGACTAGCAACTTTCAGGGACTTGTTTGGGATTTTGTTTCCGTAAGTGAATCATGAGCGCTCCCCGGAGAGAGAGAGAGTGGCGCTTACCATATTTTCTCAGAGCAACGTCCGGAATATTTGCTGGTGCCTCCATGTCTGGTGATCTCAAAAACCCAAGCAGGGCAATCCCAAAGGGCACACTTTGGGCCATGCTGACGACGTTTATTGTCTATTTTGTCGTGGTTCTATCAATGGCATGCACCATATCGCGCGACTCACTCCTCTCCAATGCGAATATCGTTTCTCTGACCAACCTTTCTGCCCCCGTTGTATTGGCGGGAGAGTGTGCCGTGACGCTGTTCTCTGCTTTGATGGGCATCATTGGCTCTGCAAAGCTGTTCCAGGCTCTGGCTAAAGACAAGCTTCTTCCAGGACTGTCCATATTTGGTAGGGGAACCAAGAAGAATGATGAGCCGATTTTTGCGATTCTGCTCACCTATGCCATTGCCCAGGCGGCGCTCCTCGCCAACTTGAATCAGATTGCAACTTTCATCTCCATGGGATACCAGGCATGTATTTTGTGCACATACATAATAACCATCTTCATGATCACGCAGTACTAACCATGTTAGATGACGTTCTTTGTCATGAACCTGGCCTGCTTTTTGCTTAAAATCGGCTCGGCGCCCAACTTCCGGCCAAGCTTCACGTTCTTCACTTGGCAGACGGCCTGCATCGGCAGCTTACTGTCCGCCGCGGCCATGTTCTTCATCGACGAGACGTATGCCGTGATTGCAATTTGTGTCCTCATCCTCATCTTCCTTTTTATCCATTATTTGTGCCCCCGAAACGATGGGGTGATGTTTCCCAGAATCTGATCTATCACCAAGTTCGCAAATACTTACTGCGGCTGAAGCCAGAGCACATCAAGTTCTGGCGACCTCACATTATACTTCTCATCAACGATCCGCGGCGCCAGACGAGGCTTATTCAGTTTTGCAACTCCATGAAGAAGGGATCCTTGTATATCTTGGGTCACGTCATCGTTACCGACGACTTTAACACGGGTGTCCACGAGGCGCGCCTTCAGCAGCAGGCCTGGACAAGATACATCTCGGAATTCTCAAGAATTAAGGCCTTTGTCCAATTGACCATGTCGCCATCAATCACATGGGGCGTGCGCAACCTGGTATTGTCCGCCGGGCTTGGTGGCATGCGTCCGAACATTGCAATCATGGGCTTCTACAACATGGACGACCTTCGCAAATCCAAACCGTCTGTAGTGATTCCCGAGGTTCCGGCATCGCCCGCTTCCAAGATGCGCCGTCGACCCCAGCAGGCGGACACAGTCTCCTCCAAGAGGCGGCGCGGAGACACTTCTGCCAGACTTCTCGAAGGAGCACTTCCGACTGATGCCATCCGGAAAGAAGGCATGATATCGCCCACCGACTACATGGTCATCTTGGAAGACCTGGCCTTGAGGTACAGACTCAATGTTGCTGTAGCACGTGGGTTCGACAAACTTGAAACGCCGCGACACGACGAAGCCAATACCAAGACATACGTAGATCTGTGGCCTATTCAAATGTCTGCGGAAGTCTCTGCAGATGGTCAGAATGTGTTGACGACAAACTTCGACACCTGTAAGTAGTTCTCTTCTGCACCCTATTCCCATCTTTCTCCCCTTCTTAGTGGCTAACGTCCAAAGACACACTCATTCTCCAACTGGGGCATATTTTGCACAGTGTACGTGCCTGGAGAAATGTGTTCGCCATCCGCGTCATTGTATTTGTTGAATATGAGCACGAGGTGGACGAAGAAAGCGCCCGTGTGAGAGTACTTTTGGAGAAACTTCGTATCGACGCTCATGTACTCGTCCTTTATCTGGCTGCTGGCGATCTCAATACATACGAGCTCATCGTTAATGGCAAGAGCAATGATCTTGACACTGAAATTATTGTTGCGGAAGCTCTAAAGGACGAAGAGTGGTGGGAAGATTTGCAAATGCTCCGCAGACAAGAGCAAGACCTCTCATCCAGTCAAGAGCTTACACACCTGGCCCACATCTTGGACTCTTCTGGCGGCGTCGGTGGTGGCTATAATCCACACGAGCATGTTACCCATGACCGCCGCCGACATAGTGTGGCAGAAGTGGCGGGAATGCCGAGAAAACCTGACATTGCCGCGCTCTCAAAACTGGGCGTCAGTGTGGGAATCCATACAACGCATATCAATGACGGAGTTTTGCAAGAGCTGGGATCTGATACTGATCTCGACAGTGATCTAGACGGGCCTTCCGAGGATGAAAGCTATCAAGCTGACACGATAGACCATTTCCCTTCTGCCCACGACGCCAAGAATCCATCACAGCGCCCGTTGTTATACCATGCATCGGAACAAGGTGGTAGCATAGCCGGATCAAACAATAACAAAGCGGGAGAAGCATCGTCCGCAAGATCTGGGCGCGGAAGGCATACCAAGGTCACGGACAATGATAGTGCGGATGTTTCCTTATACGGCACCATGTCAACGTCGCGGACACTCACGATCAGGCCAGAAGAATCACCACTCACTGTGCGTGTACCGGAGGTTGCTGAGATAGGAGCGAGCCTGCCGAGTCAAGTGGCGGAAGAACCGAGGAAAGATACCGAGTCCTTTCCAATACTCGGACCGCCCCAAGTTGCAGATTTTCCCTCGGACAGCTCCAGACGAGCACGGTCGATGAGCCCCTCCAAAGGAGGCAGACCTACACCTCGAGACGGCATCACCACGCCTTCCCGACCCAACTTTTCCAGACAATCCTCCGCAGCTCGATTTTCCAGCCGACCAGTCCCGGAAACCAAAATCACTACCGATGACGAAGCCTCCAAGATAAGCTTTGCGCCATCTGCCTCCCACTCTCCCATCCCAAGAGTAGATCGACCAGCGTTATCCCGACAGTCATCTCTGGCTAGATTCTTCAGTCGTCCTCTCCCAGAGACAAAGGTTAGCGGCAAAGAAGGTTCAAGGACCATCACTTTTGCGAAACAGCCTGCGAGCCGGTCCCATTCTGGTTCGCATCCTCGCCATTTTTCTCGGCAAAATTCGCAGTTCTCGACGCAAGGCCAAGATGGAGTCAGCCAGATGATTCCGGAATACATTGACTCCTCCAGGCATCATCATCATCTGGAGGACGACACGGACACAGAGTCCGGGTCAGCTTATTCAGGACACGCCGTGGCCCTGTCGTTCAATGACCTGCCAAGTCGAGCACAACATCTGATCTTGAATGAGTTGATGCGGAAGTACTCCAAGGATACAGTCGTTATACTGACAACACTGCCTACTCCGTCGGAAGGAACCAGCCTGGATGAAATCTCTACTATTCAGTATCTTGCTGATGTGGAGTTGCTGTGCAGCGAATTACCACCCACCCTGATGGTGCTGAGCAACAACATGACGGTCACTGTCAGTCTTTGAGCCGTGCATGTTCCCGATGCGCCTGTTCTGTAATTCTTATTCAATCTTCTTTTTTCATTTGAGCGCATCATGAATTGCAATGCAAAAAAGTGTATGATGTCGGATTCACTACTCTTTGTCCCCATCCTTTTCGAGCGAGCGCAACACATGATCATCTTTGTGCAGCCTTTGTATTCATGTTTGTCAATTCACGCATGACTGAACACTACTCAGGACCCATACCTACTGAACTCTTATTTAAATAAAGTCCCTGGCCTTTTGTGTCATACCACTCTGTCATCATGTGTCGGAATACCACGAAGCCTAGGAAGTGCGACGCAGACTTGGCCATTTTCATTTCATTGCCCCAATTATGTTGTCGATCAGACCGTTCGATTCGCCACCACCTCGTCCCACCGTCTGTTCAATCGAAGAAGCAATCCTACAGATAATGTATCAGCCAACTAGCCCACGTGGTTTTGGTCAGGATATTGTGAAAACAGGGGAGTGTACGGCCAAGAGAGACCGAGTTCGCGTACATCAAGTGTTCACTCTTCAGACGAGGAAAGCGATGGCAGAAGCTCTGGCAGGCACGACCCCGAACACGCCGCAGAGTGTATGAGAGACTCTGATGCAAGTCTTCCCCGAACGAATTCTCTAGATTTTCAGGATCCAGATGCTAGGAAAAAGGCCGCAGAATGTGAATGGTGTTGTGCCCAACGACTCGAAGTGACCGGCTTATGTCACTACCACACTTTCGTACACGGGTGGGAGGCCCGGCGAGAGCATAAAAAGCAGGCGGAGAATCTGGCTAGAGGGAAGAAAGGAAGACTACATGGTGACAAGCTTGCCCCGATGCCGACTCCTTCTCGCTCAACTATCATCAAGATGTATCACGGTAAACTTGAAGTCGATTCACGTAAGCAGAAGACTAATGAGAAGGGTTCTCATCAAGACCCTGAGAAACAAGAATGGGTTTAATCTTGTCTGGGATCTATCATGTATTGTAACTAGTTCTATGCCACGTCTTCTTTCGTTCGATTAAAGGATCTTCTCGACGCTCAACTCGCCCTTCCTTCCGCCGTCCAACTCAATATACCCCCTGCTTCCAACTTCTTCTTCCACTTGTTACTCTCGTGACGCCCCAGTATCATCGTCATTCGCAAAATCGCGTCATTGCTTGACTCATGCTCCTGCTGCTCTGCAGCCACAGGGGTAAACGTCCATCGGCCAAAGGCCCAGTTCAGGATGTACCGACCACTGGGGTTGTCCTCGGGCTGGGGAACGTCCACATCCGAGTTCTTGGGAGTAGAGGACAGCGTAGCAACGGCCTTGATGCGGTAAGCTTCATCTTTGGGCGCGGCCCGAAGAAGCATGATGAGTTTGTCGGTGGAAACAGCCGACGTGGCGGGGGTGTCGGCTTTCAGTTCGATGGAGAGCACCTCGACTTCGCTCTGGTGGTTGCGTGCGTGGCCGTTGCCGTTGCCGTTGCCGTTGCCGCCTGAACAATGTTGACCATCATCAGTGACATGCGCATCTGTCAGCTGCTTTGCCAGCCCACCATCCACGCCAAACACCAGGTCCATGTCGACCCAGCCCCTCGTGCTCTTGATCTTGGCCACGTCGACATCCAAATCACCGACCCGGTCCACGCACTCTTCGTACCGATCCTCGCCGGCGCCCTCCCACTTGTTGAACACAACCAGGTCCGTGTACCGCGCCTGGATCTTGGCCGTGTAGCTCGTGTCCTCGTACCCCTGCCAGTTCTCCACGTCAATCACGCTGACGACCCCGTCGAGGTAGTAGCGGCCTGCATCGCGCGCCAGGCGGTTCACCTCGAGCGCCAGTGTCGCGGGAAACGCGGAGCCGCTCGTCTCAACGACAATTCGGTCGGGCGCGGCGGCCTTCCCGAGCTCCTCGAGAGCAGGTCCCAACTGTCCGACGAGGTTGCAGCAGATGCACCCGTTGAGCATCTCCTGCACGCCGGAAATGGCGGACGAAGATGCGAGCTGCGAATCGATGGCCACGTCGCCGAATTCATTCTTCAACAGCGCGAGTTTGTATCGCGGGTTCTTCCGGCGCAGTTGCGGGATGAGGTTGAGAATGAGTGTGGTTTTCCCCGAACCCAAGAAGCCGGTGATGATGGTGATGGGGGTCGGAGCCATCTCGGTGGACGCAAGCGCGGCTCGAAATAGGACGAACTTGTTTGTCTATTCCTTCTTCTGGCGTGGACCGAAAAAAAAAAAAAAAAAAAAAAGAACAAATGACCTGACACACGTAAAAAAGAAACCCCCATCCAAGACATCAGTGCTTACGAACGGAATTGGTTGAACGTTGAGCTTGGGCGGCTTGGCGGTCTTTTCCCCGTTATCTTATCGAGAGGCTCCCGTGCCCGGCGTCGAAAACCGGGGTGGGACGCTGGAGCGCTGTGCGTTTGGCGCACTGAGACGAGACCCCGCGCCTTGCCAGAAGAAGAATACGAGTTCGAGCGCGTCGAAAGGTCACTGCATGGGTTTGACGTCATTTTCAGCGTCAATGGCTCCTGCGCCGTGTTCGATCGCCCGAAGGAAAACGTTATTCAGGTTAAGAGACACTGCCACCTTGATTGGCCCATTATCTCGAGACTCCTTCGTCTAAGCTCTGCTGGGCCTTTTCTTCCTCTGGCAACGAACTCAACTTGAACACACGGAGTAGAATCATTGTCAATCCTCCTGCGAAGCATCGCACCACATTCTGTCGCCAAACTGCAAAAAAATGACTACCGAAAAGGAAAAGACCACCCATGATGATGCTCCGGCCCAGAACACCTTCAAGGATCAACTGGACAAGGCAGCGATAGAGCAGCGAGAACGAGAACAATCTTCGAAACCGAATCCTATTGTGGAAAAGAGTATGCCGCCCCGTCGCGTTCCTACGAGCTTGGCCCTGTCATACATGGGATAGCGTTCTTCTAGTCGGCATCAACTGATCTTGCTAGTCACCGAAATTATTCCTGCTGCATCCAAGGTGCTTGGCCCCAAGGAGCATCACAAGCAAGAGGCGCACCCGCCTGGTCCACCAGAGCGGCCAGATCATGATCCCAGCATTGAAACATTTGTGCGGGATCAGCACAAAAGTATGCCGCGCGGAATCGAGGGGGACTTGACTTCCGTTGATCGAGAGTGATGCGAAATGGGCCGGCTTACCTGGGTAGCATAAACTACTTACCTTACATATGAAGGAGTACGCATCGATGAAATAGATAGCATTGAAATTCACGTCTTTTGCCAACACGAGCACGGCCATAGTGCGTCTAGCTCGCCGCGACCAACGCTCAGACTGTAAGTCTAAATCATAGTCATCACACATGTCATTTCAACAGCTCAACATCATTCATCAATGAGATGTCCCCCTTCTTGGCATTGTTCCGCCTACAGGCATCGTCCGAAGACAATCTTGCGGAAAATTTCCTATATCCAAGGGTTTTTACTCTTCTGAGCGGTTCCCCAGATTGGGAAAGGCAACGCGACACCGTGGGAAAAAAGGGTGAAGGTCGTGGCAGCTCAGTTAGCTTTTTGATGAAGAAGAAAAGAGAAAGAAGAGAGAAAAAGAAATTTCGGCGGCGCGGTGCGTAAATAAAGGGCCAGGAAGTGGGTGTGTGGGCGCTAATCCTGTTTGGGGTGCATGAGTAAGCAGGATTTTTCTTTCACGCAGTGTGGACATGATCTTGCTGCGGACTCTTTATCGATTGTGATGAGAGAAAAAAAGGGTGACAGCAAAGCGCACGTCAAGAATTTTATCGCATTGTCTCGCTCATGGCTTCCGTAATCCTTTATCCAACAATTCTTGTGCCACTTCTGCTATAAGTCTCTCGTTTGGAAACTGTTTCTTCTTACCAGCGACTGTGCCCTGCGCATCAAGCACTCTCAAGAGATCTGCTAGCTCTCCGTCCAGACTCGTTCCAAACACTAGGTGGCCCAGAGCAGAGAGCATGCCCTGCAGGGCTTCTATTGACTTGTCCTCTTGGCTGATGGCCTCTATGAGGGCTGCTGCTAGTTCTGCTTCGTCTTCTTCGGGGAGGCTCGACTTGGCATCGTCCATCCTCGCTCGACGATTGGCCAGGGCCATGTTGAACAGAAGCGACGACGAGGCCACTCGCACATTGTTGTGGGCATCATCTAGGAAGCTCGTCGATACCAGCCGAACCAACGCTGGCCGCAGGGTCGTACCGGACAAAATTTGATGCTCGAACAACGGTGATGAAAACATGTTGCATGCCATCTGTACTGTTACCAGGCGCAGGGCATACGGGCATGCCTCTTGTGCATTGACATATTCTAGAATCGTGCTGATTGTCTTGTGATGCGGCTCCTCTGCGTAGTAGGCACTCACCCGCGGGTCGGCCAGAGCACATCGGAGCAGGTCCACCATGGCAAACGAAATATCAGGGGCCAGCGTTGCGACTGATTCTTGCACATAGCTGGAGAGTTCTCCGAGATGGGGAGAACAGCATCTTGTGCGCCGACGTTGGCCCTCGCCACGAGGAACTCTTTGAGCATCTTTATTGGAAGGCTGCTGGCGACTTCGCTGCCCATCTTGACGTCGAGCTTTGCCAACGGGGAGCCTGTGATAGATGACGGGTTTGACATTGGCGTCTTTGAAGCTGGGTAATCGTAAGTTGTCGTGCGGGTGACTCGGGTGACCCATTTGCGCGAGAAGTAGCACGTTTCCTCGCAAAGCAGCTGGGTCTGCCCCGCTCCACCTGTTCTCCTCTTTGCCTCGGAGCAGGGTGACAAAGGTCGGTGTCGCTCGGATGGAGAAGCTCTGTGAGATTTCTTTCGTGGACGGCTGGGAAGTATCGATCTTAATGAACGTGACTTTTGTGCCATGTTCCTCGGCAAGCTGGTCGTAGATTGGGTACATGAGCTTGCAGGGCGGACAGGTCGCCGACGTGAAGAAAATGACGGCGCTTGAATTTTTGGCACTCTCCAGTATCTTTAAAAGCTCATCTGATGTCGAGACCGTCACGACACCCTGCATCCTGGCTCCTTTGGTCGGCATTTGAGCGCTCTGCTCCAGGCCGAGAATTGACCCGTTGGACCGGCCTGCGTTGACTCCTTGGGTGAGCTGGGGCAGTAGCATGCGTCCTATGGGCGAATCCAACACTGCTTGAGGCATGCTGACAATGTGGCTTGGTATTCCCTTGCCAACGAGGAACTTTGCAAAGGAATCACTAAAGTTGTTACAATTGTGGCAGAAGAGGTCGTAGGCCTGTTGTTCGGTGATTAGCCCTCATGATGAGTTCGTGACCAGCTAACCGAGGTGAGGCGCCCGCTTACCTCGAGCGTGAAGATTGGTCGAAGAGAGTCAAGGTATTCCTCGATGATGTCCATGGGCAGGTTGGTCGTTCCGAGATGCAGCTTCTCCATGGGCTGGCCAAGGTGCGACGACCCCGGAGCGATGGCGATGATGCCTCCGTCGTAGACGTATTCTCGTCTATTTAATTGGATTGAGGTGTGATAGATGGCATCTAGGTGGAAGCCCAATAGGCCCGTGGACATTTGCCGAGCGAGTCCACGGGACAGGTCGTAGACCAGCAAGTGTACATCCATGATGATTGCGTTTGGGTTGGTATGCTTCGGGTTGTGCACTCTGGAATTTGCAACTGACTCACTGCTCCCGAAAAGAGACCACAAGAAAAAGATGGAGGTTCAAAATTTAGTTCCGTCTTCACCGCATGTCTGTGGTATCTGCAGTTGTCAGGAAAGCTGGCTCAATATTAGGGAAATGGCCGGTGGTAAGTATGACGGAGGCTTGTGGTGCAGGCAACACTGGACTACGTGAGCGCAAGCGACCGACCTGTTGACGTCTTGGCGCTGTTGTCTGGTGCTGGAAACCAACGCTCCACATTCGCCTCGTCTACTGCCGCAACACAGCTGCCCTTCGCACAGCTCATCACAGGATGATCTCATCATCAAAAAATCCTTGCGTCGTGTTGACTCTGGCGACCACTCTGGCGACCATCATTCACCTGGGGCTGTGAAATGTCAGAGAAGAGTCACTGTCTTCCCTTTCTCTTTCTAGTAACGATCGGCCTTGGATTCTGTGCTGATTGATTCGATTGCATTGCAAAGACCAAGCCAGAATGGTTTCCATCAACTTGCAAAGCATTACTTTTTGGCGGGCTCGCGGGGTTGTCAGCTACATAGCTGCTCAATTCCCGCCAACGCCAGAAGGTGTCAAGGTCATCAAGTCCAAATTTGACGAGCTCGTGACCATATCGTTTAAGGAGGTCAGTAAAATTTTCTGCCATCAAAACTCTCTTGCATCATGAAACGTCGTCAGAGAAGCTGATTTGGCGTTTGCAGCCTGGACTCTGCGAGACTACTCCCGGCGTCAAGTCGTACGCTGGTCACGTCCGATTACCACCGGCTTATCAGATGACGTTTAGGGAAAGAAACAGAATTATCCTGTAAATACGTACGTCTCAAATCAAGATCAAATCTGTTCTCACCGTATGCTTTGACTCACAGAATGATTTCTTTGTCGTGGATGAGGAGCTGGGAGAGGGCGATGGCGAGTTGCAAAGTCTGTGGCACTTTGAGAGCCAGCAGTGAGGAAGAAAATGTAGTGAAAATTAGATTCATTTTCAGGCCTCTTTCTCGGATTGGCCGTGGGGAGGTGGGTGGGGGCGTCCCATATCTTCTGCATGGGGTTACAGTCGGCTGCGCCTCTTTTTTCGTGCAATAATCCCGTGGCTCCTGCCACGCTAATTCGTCCACAAGTGGTGCAGCACCGGCAAACCTCCAAGTTTCCCCTTACTCCTCGTACCCACCACCTTGTACATAATCATCCCGATCCCGGTCCTTTCAATCCTCTTCTTCTTCCCCCTCTTTCAGATCCCTTCACTTCATCAGGTTTTCTTTGAAAAGGAAAGGCGCAACAACTCACATGGGGCTTCCATAGGCATCACTCGTTTCATTTTTTCTTTACCTATCTCTCCCACCTGGCTCAGACGGGCGGGATTGAAATCCATTTTTCTTTGGCTTCCCTTTTGTTGCGCCATCTAGCATGCGAAAACAGTCGGTCTCGCTGCCGACCAAACAAGTAGTCTACGACCCCCACGAGAAACCCGACCGATACGGAGACAGCCCCCTCAGGGTGCATTTTCGAAAATGAAGGAACAGTGGATGTCGCAGTCGCAAAAGACACGTTGGGTCAAGACGGCCGCCATCGCGTTCACCGTCTGCCTTTTGTTCTACTGGCTTTCACCACGTGGCGTTGACGTCTATAATGACGTTTCCCACAATACACCTAGCACGACCAGTGGCAACAGTGTCAACAAGCTGGATGTTGAAAGCGAACAAGTTGCTGTCGATTCGCCGGCTGGAACCGCCAAGTGCACCAAGTCGTACTCGAAGAACAAGCCGCTCGTCCAGTATGTCCTCATGATTGATGCGGGTAGCACGGGCTCTCGCATTCACGTCTACAAATTCAACAACTGCGGCCCCGTCCCCGAATTGGAGAAGGAAGAGTTTGAGATGACCAATAAGGAGGTTGGCGGACTGAGCAAGTATGCCAATGACCCCATCGCGGCCGCCAAGACGCTGGATTCCCTCATGGCCGTTGCCATGAAGCACGTCCCCGAGAAGCTCAAGGGATGCAGCCCCGTTGCTGTCAAGGCCACCGCCGGCCTGCGCAAGATTGGTCCCGAAAAGTCCGAGGCCATCCTCAAGCAGGTCCGCGAACATCTCGAAAGAGACTACCCGTTCCCCGTCGTTTCCAACGACAAGGGTGGCGTCGCCGTCATGGATGGTGCCGATGAAGGTGTCTACGCCTGGATCACAACCAACTATCTGCTGGGCAAGATTGGTGGCCCCGATAAGAGCGAGACGGCCGCTGTTTTCGATCTTGGCGGTGGCTCGACTCAGATTGTCTTCCAGCCTACCTTTAAGGAGGCCAAGGATGGAGGCATGCCCGAGAAGCTTGCCGAGGGCGACCACAAGTTTGCGCTTGATTTTGGCGGCCAGAAATTCGAACTGTACCAGCACTCTCACCTTGGCTACGGGTTGATGGAAGGCCGAAACGCCATCCATCGACTCCTGGTCAACGACATGGCCAAATCCAAGAGCACAGACAAGTCTTGGGAATCCAAGCCAATTGTCCATCCATGTATCACGCCTGGTCGCACCCGTGAAATCGAGGTTGAGTTCTCCAAGGACGCCAAGAAGACGTACAACTTCACGGGCCCTGCCGAGCCCTCTGCTTCACACGCCTCACAGTGCCGAAGCCTCGCCGAGAGAATCTTGGAAAAGGACAAGGATTGCAAGCTTGCGCCTTGCTCATTCAATGGCGTCCATCAACCCTCGCTTGCCAAGACATTTGCCAAGGAAGATGTTTACATTTTTTCATACTTTTACGACCGTACCCATCCCCTGGGTATGCCCGATTCCTTCACCATTCGTGAGCTGCACGATCTGGCTCAGACCGTCTGCAAGGGCGAATCCGGTTGGGGTACATTTGACAGCATTCCCGGCGCTTTGGAGGAGCTCAAGGGTCGCGAGCAGTACTGCTTGGACCTCAACTTCATGACTGTGCTTCTCCACCACGGTTACGACATGCCTATTGACCGAGAGGTCAAGATTGCCAAGAAGATCAAGGGCAACGAGCTGGGCTGGTGCTTGGGTGCTAGGTATGCATAGGCTCCCCGTCCTTTGCCGGGCGTACCATGATTGCTAACTTTTTGATTATAGTCTGCCACTCTTGGAAGCTGGCTCCGGCTGGTCGTGCAAGGTGAAGCAAATCTCATAGAAAGAGCTACGGCTCACACGGCGTTGATAAAGAATGTTGTTTTCATGTTGCCTACTTTATTTTTCACTGCGTAATATCTAAGTAAGAGGCTGCGAAGAAGCGAGTGTACGACGTTTATGAAAAAAACAGGAACGGTTATATTCGGACGTATGGAACTGGGATCCGCGCCAAGCGAGAAGCTCCAGGTGTCTCCCCAATAAGGGCTGTGCATACACCAAAGTTACGAGCTAGTCGAGCAAGAAAAGGCTATGAGCGAGTCACAGGCATGACTTATTTTTCATTTGAACTCAGAGGCGATTGCCGGGAAGACGTTAGATTGGCGCCGTTACCATGCTTAATACATCATTAATCACTTGCTCCGGCCCCACGTCGTTCAGTAGAGCTGTCACGGCGTCCAGACTGCTGCCCCATTGTACGCTTCGCTCATTTTCGGGTGTCGTGATGCGTATGCGATGCAAATATGTCTTCTTGGCGGCCACTCCAACAAGCGCGGGCGTAACGTAGTCTAGTGTATGGATAGGCGCCAGACACCGCATCAGCTTCTCGAAATGCTTGGTTGCAGCAGGTGTGATGCCGTCCTGTACGGCACGGTGCATGCGCAGGAACGAGACAACGTTCATTTGATATCGTTTCACGTCAATGTCAATTTCCACCTGTTGGCTCAGCTGCGCGAGATGGTTGATGTCCTGTACCGAACAGCGTCGACGTCAGCATCTCCTGTTTTGTCCTGGTTCTTGCGGAAGGGGTGGGGGGGGCGGTCGTCACATCTTCTGATATCAGGGCTGTCGACGAATCGCCATTCTCGCGCCTGACGACGCTGTCGACCGAATTCCTCTCGACCCGCTCG
Source organism: Epichloe scottii (assembly GCA_021950295.1). NCBI lineage: Eukaryota > Fungi > Ascomycota > Sordariomycetes > Hypocreales > Clavicipitaceae > Epichloe > Epichloe scottii. Next base: position 1,827,589 of record CP083247.1, on the reverse strand, counting down.
TCCTCGTCCTCGACATTGACGTATCCATCCTCGGGGTCGTGCCAGTGCGCGAGTGCAAAGAAGTCGTTCAAGTGGGACGTCAGCTGGGGTCCCTTTCCTGGCGCATCAGCCTGCAGGACGGGTATGAATACGAATCTCTTCGGGGCCGTCTGCACGGATGTGTGTGTGAAGATGCGTCTTGTTCTGAGCAACTCTAGAGCCTGGATTTGTACTGCCCGCGGGGCGAGGTCGAGGTTGGTCGCGAGGATGCAATTGGCGATTTGGGAGCTGGAAGGGGGGCGATGTAGAGCGGCGGGAAGGGCGAGGGGGTCTCGGGGCGAAGTAATCTGGGCGGCTGGGCTTTTTCTGGGACGAAGACGAGGGGATGAGGAGGGCGGAGGCGAAGTCGTCGAGGGTGGTGGACGGGGTGCAGTTGACGATGGCGTGGGTGAGACGGAACGTTCTGGGGGCGATGAGGGAGAGCTCGCGGGTGAGGGTGTCGATGTAGGAGGCTGGCGTGGTGAGGATAGGGTGGTCGTGGGTGATGAGGCTGAGGAGGAGGGCGAGTTCGATGTCGGAGAGGTCGTGGACTTTGGGGAGAATCGTGGAGAGGTTGGCGCTGGTGATGCTGGCCATGATGGGGCGGCAGCTGGGGGGCTATGATGAGGACATGATATTCGGTTGGGCTGGAGGGGAGCGAAGGGACGGGACGCAGTCGCAAGAGGTGAGGGTTTGTTGGAGTCGTGGTGGTGTTTGTCGGATGAGGCGAGGCTCTGGTTTGACTATCACTTGTCACTTTGTGGCCCGAAAAGGTGGGGCCCACATGGTCACATTGAAAAAATTCGACATGTTGTGAGCTGAACAATGAAGCGAGATTCAAGGTTGCGTTATTATTATGATTGAAATAGTATCCTATCTTCTCCCATCACATTCATATCCTCGTCCCAAAGCTCACTCGCAAAGGTGAGCCGTGAGATTGACTGGCTGCGGGCAGCCATATTCCTTCGGGCGATAAAATGTGCTGTAGCAGTCGTCCGTTTCATTGGCCTTGCAAAGGAAACTCGGGTTGCCGTCACCGGCCGAGAGCGAATTGCCGTGACTGGCAAATGGGTTGCCAAATGCAGTGCTAAGTTCGTCTAAACAGAGTGAGAATGCTTCACTCATGAACCAGTTTTTGAGGGGAGGCTTACACCAAATGTATTCGGGGTCGGACCCGAATTTGTACTCGATGGTCAGGTGCTCGTAAAGGGTCTCGTTCGTGCCAATTGTGACAGTCTGGAAATCCTGTTAGTCCAGCTTGTGCGACTCGTTTGGAACTGACAATGTACGAAATACGCACCGAGCCATCAGGGCGGCGGTAAACCTCAGACCAGGATTGTCCGGGCTGGAGAGTGTCTACAGGGCCGGAGCCACTTCCGTCAGGGAGGAGGGACTGGAAGTAGACGGGGTGGAACAGCTGTTGATGATGTGGAAGTTCTGGGCAGAGGTGAGGCCCAGAAGGGCGGCGAAAGCCATGATGGAAGTCTTCATGATGTGCATGGGTTGATTGGCGAATGATGATTGCTTCTGCTGGTTCCAGCCTGAGATGAAAAGTGTTGGGAACACAAGGAACTCCTGTATACAGGGACGAGGACGAGACTTGTATTCATCTATTGATCGAGCCTATCTAAGCAAGGGGAGATGAGGAACAAAGAGGTAATCGCGCGATTTATACGAAAAGAAGGTTGTCCCGATCGCCGCTGCCGTCAACCCGCAGGCGGGCCCGCAATTAAAGCCTTAATATCATGCTTAAATTTTTTCCCCTCGTATTTTACGGGTCCACTTGCGGATTACTTCTCTGGCAACCGGTGTACCGGTCAATTGTAGCATAATAGTGCTATGTATGACTCGTCAGCGAGCTCTTCACATCCCTCGCTCCACAAGGCTTATCAAACCTTGAATTAATGATTGAATGCTACCGTAGAGGATCTTACATATGATGTGCATGTCATGGTCCCCCTGCAATATGCATAGGTGTCGATTGCACTTGTCAGAGGGACTTGTTCAATCTGTAGTCTTTTGCACAGCGCAATGGAACTTTGACGATCTTGGCGGCACCGTCAGTCCCGCAAAGAGGGCATCGTGGTCAAATGAATGGATCCGGACCGCAAATTTCACGCAGAGGCGAGCCAGCAAAGACCCAAGATACGCCTCGCGACAGTTTCCTTCGGTGACATTGGCCAACATTGTTCGACCAGAATTCCTCCACCTTCCCGCTCCTGGCGCGGGTTTGTGCCAGAGTCTGTGCTGTACTCTGCGTAAAATGCAACAGTAGAGAGAGACCTCGGGGCTTGGTGTCCGTTTGATGAAGACTTTTCGAAGCGGAGATGTTGGTGATCCTTTTGCAATCGGTGCCGTTTTGCGGCCGGGAAGTTCTTGTTGCGTTGAGAGTGTGTGGATCCGACCGAGCCACGCGGTGTTCCTATTGACCTTGTTTCCTAATCTGGTACTGTCAAGCAGCGCACGGGCGCACGGCACGGAGCACGGAGTAATGCATTTGCGCTCGAGTCAATCGCCCGGTTCGATTGCTCCACAGCGCCATTCAGGGCTCATGCCCGCGTAGGCGCAAATTTCCCACCGGAGCTTTCAACGGCAGCTACGGCAGCTGCTGCTCTGGAATGAAGGAATTCAGCGGCATTAGGAAACTCCTCTCGACTTAACTAGTCCGGTGGGAAATTTGCGTCCCCCATGCTCGCCGTGCTCAGCGCCCATGTCACTAACTGCCCACCCGACGGGGTTACTCTGAATCCTAATTAGGTAGGCGGTGAAAAATGAACTGCATTTGCCGAGTACATGCCAAGTAAAGACCACAGTGTATTAGTGCGAATTCACACTTACAGTCAGTCAGTCAGTCAAGCAAGCAAGTCAAGGAGCTACAGGGGCTATAGGTGGTACGTGCCCTATAATATAGTGGTATAATCTAGCATATGCTAACCATGCTATTCTGCTAGTCAAAATGCTCCACCCTAAAATTCACTGTGTGCCCCCGCCCGACAAGGTCCCCACACACACAGCCTACGTCGTTTCCGTCCAACGCAAAGCGTGTTCCTCTCCCACACCAACCTCATCCTACCGCCTACCGCGCCTGATCACCCGTGTCTTGTGGAGGACGCCCAGCGCGAATCCGTTTGTGCCTGCTCCGACCGACACAGAACACGCACCGGGCAGCTGAAATCCATCGGGTCTTTTACCTCTATTATACCTCCACAGTGGGCAGCGCTGAATCGCATCTCGCATCTCGCATCTCGTGTTATCACGTCATAGCCACCCACGACCGACAGGTCCACCTGACCACATCGCACCTCGACGCCACCTACGTGCCAGACAAACCCGACAAACCCCTAAAATCCTTCAAATCTCCAACATGTCTTCGCGGAAGAAGGTCCTTCTTAAGGTATAGGCGAACCAGGGGTGGGCCCACGTCTCGGCTACACAACAGGTATTGACGGGCGGCAGGTTATTATCCTTGGAGATAGCGGTGTCGGCAAGACGAGCTTGATGAACCAATATGTACGAATGGCCAACTTGGCAATTACTGCCATTTTATAGTGATGCTGATGGGTTTGCACACAGGTCAAGAAAAAGTTTAGTGCGAGCTACAAGGCCACCATCGGGGCCGATTTCTTGACGCGGGAGGTCATGGTCGATGACAGACAAGTCACCATGCAGGTGGGTTTGGGCCCCCTTGAACGACGACGGTGGACGACTTTCCTGACTGATGTATGCGGGATAGCTCTGGGATACCGCCGGCCAGGAGCGATTCCAATCGCTGGGGGTTGCCTTTTACCGCGGCGCCGACTGCTGCGTGCTGGTCTACGATGTCAACAATGCCAAGAGCTTCGAGGCGCTTGACAGCTGGAGGGACGAGTTTTTGATCCAGGCCTCGCCTCGAGATCCCCCAACTTTCCATTTGTGAGTACTTGGTGCTGTCATGGGTCCACGGAATCTAACAGTGTCTAGGTTGTTCTTGGCAACAAGATTGATGTCGAGGAGAGCAAGCGAGTGGTAAGGCGCCAACTCGACTCCCTTGTCTGCCAATGAGTGAAACATGACTGATGAAGAACAGATCTCCAACAAGCGTGCCATGACTTTTTGCCAATCAAAGGGCGACATCCCCTACTTCGAGACGAGTGCAAAGGAGGCCATCAACATCGACCAAGCGTTCGAGGGCAAGTCGACTCGATCCTTCTGCCACCACTTTCTTCCCCTGTACTAACGAAACGTAGTCATTGCCCGGAATGCCCTTGCCCAGGAAGAGTCGGAGGAGTTCAGCGGCGACTTTGACGACCCAATCAACATCTCCCTCGAAAACGACCGAGACGGCTGCGCTTGCTAGACGGACGGGTGGAGGTGTTGTGGGGTAATGTGAAGATTGTACAGTGGGCATTTTTGCCCGGTGGTTTCGAAACAGCATAAACGTAAATGAAGAGGAAGCATTGAATGCTTGGGATGGAGACTCGTCATCGATGTAGACTACAGAGTGTGGAGTTTCTTTTTTTCGTTGCGTTATGTAAGTGTTTTTAATGACCGTCTTCCCGAGTCGCTTCTTGGCTGTGGTGCCTGTTTCAGTGTGTTGAGTCGTTCATAATGTTGATGTGTTGTCTCTGTTCCCAAGGGGCGTGTGTGGATCGATGATGAGGCTGGGATCGCCTTGGATATCAAAGATGGTTTTTGCCTGACAGGCTGCATTCCGGCAAATGCATTGACCAGACACCTGATGTCCTGAGCCGTAAAATCGGTCAGATTACTGCAAAATGCAAGTGAATTGAAACTGACATCAAAAGATGGACTGACTAATTCATCAGCTCGATCGGATATTTGAGCCCTTGTAGGGTAGCTACTTATGTATTCGAGGAACCCGAAACTCGACCTATATTTTACCGAGGCTTGCGGCGATACCCCCTGTTGGTGGGCAAAATGGCTTATGTAATCAGAAGTAACATTATTATAGAGATTAGCTAGGTAGACCACTTAAGAATACTATTATCCTTAATAACCCTATTTTTAGTTAATACTTTATGGTAATAAGACTAGGACTATGTATATCTTAAGAGCCTCTTAAGATAGCCTTAAACCTATTATTTATAATTAAAGAAACTAATAGCCTAGAATAAAAACTTAGAGCAAATATTAAATAATTAAACAAGAGAATAATTATAATTATAATTAAGGAAGAATTAATCTCTATAAGGACCCTAGAGTATAGCTAAGGTTAGAAATAGATTAATTAAATATAAGTCTATAGAGCTATAATTACTAAAGAGAGATAAATAAGAATTCTAATTATAAATAGGAATAACTTTAAATAATAATATAAAGGTTACTAAGGACTATAAGACTTAAGGGAATAAAATAAAGGACTATAGGACTTTATTATACTTATTTAAATACTAAGAAGAGAAACTCTAACCCTATCTTAACTAATTATAGAAAGATAGAAGAAAAAGGAGTTATAAATACACTAAGAACTATAGAATTAGATATATTAATAAAGATACTTATTAGATAAATAAGATTAATTAATAAGAATATTATTATAGATAGACTAATAATAGATATAAAGGATAGATTAATTAACTTACTAGTTTACCTCTAAGTATAAAATAGAAGTCTTATTTTAAGATAAATATAGTAGGATAAAGGGATACTTTAAAGTAGCTTAAAAGACTATAGAATCTAAGGTTAAACTAGAGAATTAAACCCTAGAAATCCATATTTCTAGACTTAGTAAAACAGGGAAATTTGCTTTAAAAGGAAAATAAATCTAAATAAAGAATAGATATAACTAGATACTGGAATTTACCTTAGACCTTTTTAAGATTTTAGAATTACTAATAAGGTTAAAAAACATAGCCTAGAGAGATATATTTACTAGACTTATTATAATTATAGAGGGTTTATCTAGGCTAAGTATTACTTTATACACTCTAAGGTAATATTTAATACTATAAAATAATAAGTAACTACTAGGATAGGACTATTATTTATTATAAACTTTATATATAAACTTTATATATCTCTAATATCTTAAATATAGTATAAGATTAATTATAGAGTAATATAAGAGGCCTTATTAAAAATACTATAAATAGCGCTAGATAGGAGGTTCTAATCTTTAACTTTAAAGCTAAGCCTAACTAGTCTCTTAGCACTAAAAACTATAGCTTATTAAGATAATTATATTACTATAACCTTAGGTAAGATATATAAGCTACTTACCTTGCTTTAGACTTATAATTATCTTTACTTTATTACTTATTTAGGCTTTTAATTAGCTAGAATAGTAGGAAATAAAAGGTTATACTATATCTTAAGGTATATAATTAGACTTATAGAAAAAATAGGAGGGTTTAGAGGCATAGCTAATATAAAGATTAAATACACTTAATATTAGGAGTTTAGATTAGTAAAAGGAAAAAGAAAGGTAGTAAGTAAGGGTAAATAATTTCTCTAGCTAGGAGAGGACTTAACTTTTTCTTTTTCTTCTAGTCCTTTAGGTAAACCTAATAGAGAACTTTATTATAGTAAGTTTTAAGTTTAGCCTCTTATACTACTTTAAAAAGAGTTTATAATAACTCTATTTAATAGTTAAGTAAAAGTTTTCTTCCCTTTTTATACTAGAAACTTTATTTACTCCCTAAGAATATAGGAGCTATTTCTTCTAGCCCCTATCTTTAACCTAAACTATTATTATTTATAAACCCTTTACCTCTTTAAATTAGAATATAGCTAGACCTAGACTTAGACTTAGACTATAAATTAGAAAGAGCCTTATTATCTCCCTTTTATCTAAGTCTAGACTTACCCTTAATTATATTATCCCTATCTAAAGATATCCTACTACTTTTCCTAGCTTTATTACTCTAATCTCCTAAGGTACTAAAAGCTAGCAAATTAGGATAGGTAATTACTATAAATAACCTCTTTCTTCTAATAATATCCTATAATATTAGAGAAATAACCTTCTTAGGATATCTATAAGATAGTCCCGCTTAGGATTATATTAACTACTATTTAGCTATAGTAATAATAGCTTAAATCCCTAAATACACTAATATACTAGTATAATATAACTTTACTTAGGGTTTAAGAGAAAAAGCTATAACCTAGTATAAAGACTTAGATTATAAGGATTATAAGTAAAATATCCTTAAGGATAAGTTTATAAAGAAGTTTAAGAAGCCTAACCCTCTTCTTAAAGTAGCTACTTAATAAGAAGTATACTATTTTACTAGAGAAAAAGGAGAAATATTAAACACTTATATCTAATAAGTAAAGCATCTTATATTAAAAGTAAGGGTAAAAGTAAGATAAGTTCTCTTTATAAACTTTATAATATATATAGTAAATAGAGAATTAGATCTTTAACTATAGGAGAGAGTAATAGATTACTTATATATAACTAATAAATAAGCATAGGGAATAGTATTATAGGATCTTACTATATTAGACTTAAAAGTTATTCTATATAACTATTACTTATTTACTTCTAAGAAAATCTCTTACCTTAGTAAGAATCCTAGGTTACTAGACTATTTTAACCTAGTCTATATATAGATAGAGAAATAAGCTAAGAGAGATAAACTAGCTTCTAAAGCCTAAATTAAGAGAGATAAACAAATAGTAAAGCTTATTTATTAGCTTAAAGCATTCTAAGTATAGGCTATAGGAGAATTATTAAGACTATATAGATAAACTAGATATAGAAGATATAGAAGATATACTAGCACTAATTTACCTTAGTCCCCTAAGAAACCTATAATTAAGTATAGCCTAGGAGAAGGCTAATAAGACCTAGACTTCTTCTAGTGTTTTTTATATAGAGAATAGGGATATGTAGGATATAACTATCCTTAAAAGAATAAAGTATTAACTATAGACTTTAAGAGATAGTAAGAATAGTAAATATAAGATAGACTTTAAATAAAATAAGACTATAAAAGAGAGTTAGATAATTAAGTTTAGTCTAACTATATTAGTAAATTAAAAGGAGAACTAATTTTACTACTAGGATTTGTTTTATACTAAGGATTTTTAGCCCTTAACACTTTACTACTAAACTACTAATCCCTAAGTTATATCTAGGAAGAGAATAAAATTAGTAGTATTTATACTTTAACTCTTACTAAGGTAAAGGGAAAGGCTCTAGAAACTATATAGATACGTAAATAGAATAAAAGAATTATAAAGTTAACTAATAAACCTAGCATTATTCTAGATAAATAAACCTAATATTAGATTAAGGAAATTTTAGACTTAGAAGAAACTAAAAGGACATAGAATTAAGTAACTATTATAAACTAGCCTTAGGGCAGCTGCACGTAAGCATTTAAAGTGCAAATCTTATTCTTATAGGAGAAGAAGAGAACTAAATAAAGGGGTAGTAATAAGTCCCCCTTATAGCAGGTCTATATAGTCTATGCATAAACCGCCCCCTTTCTAGACCTAGTCTTACTCTAGACTTAACCTAAGCTTATAGCTTAAGTCTATAATATACCCCCTTACTTACCCTTCCCCTTCCCTCCCTTTTTAATTAGTAAAGAATTACTAAAAACAGTCTATATATATATAGTAGCGTAACTATAAGTAAGTAGGGTTATGCCCTTAAGCTCTATAGGTCTAGAAAATATTTTTATAAAGACTACCCTACCCCTAACCCTCTTATTATATAGCTAACTTACTCCCTTTCTACCCTACCCCCTTATAATACTAGCTCTTTAAGTTTCTATACCTATAGCTAGCTATCTTTTTACTTTACCTAACCTTACTATATTACCTATTTCTTATAATCTGTTTTTTACTTACTAAATTCCCTTCTCCCCCTAAATCTTTTCTATAGTTTTAATTACCTATTACCTAATTATATAATTATATTCCCTATCTATCCCTAAAATATATATATTAATATAAATAAACTATATTTAGGTTAAACTTAATCCTTATTATCTATAGAATATAAATACTCCTATACTTCCCCTAATAATCCTCCCTTCTATTTCCCTTTAATTATTACTACTTTCTTTATTTCTTTTTATCTTAGCTCCTATTCTTACTTAACCTTTAATCTTTTTATGCCCTATTTGCTCCCTCTTTTGCTACTATAGCTAATATTAATACTCTCCCCCCTTAGTAATAAGGCTACTACTATACCTCTACTACCCCTTCTTGTTACAACTAAAGGCGTGGGAAGAGATAAACAGAGTGATAATGGGAGAATAAGGTCGCTGCTATGAAGGTAATAGCTAGGGGTGGGTGCGCGAAGGTTTTAAACTCTAACCTCTCCCCTAAATAGGAGAGGTCCTTATTATATACCTTCTCCTTGTGCCTATATAACTATCTAGCTGCTAGGTCCTAGCGTATAAGTTATCTAGGGATTTGCCTTACTTAGAGAGGTAGCCCTCTTATAATATCCCTTATGCCTTTATACTCCTAATATAATACCCCCTTATATATAATTATCCTTAATTATATAATAAACTACTACCTAGGGGTAAGCATACTACTTAGAAGCTTCTAAGACTATTCTTTAACCTTATAGTGTAATATAGGATTATTATAATCCCTTGCGCCCTAATATATTAGTAAAAAAATAAAACCTTAATAATATTAAGTCCTAATTATTTTCTTACATAGCTAGCTTACTATTAATTACTATTACTTTATAGCTTTAACACTAAGACCTAACTATGCTTAGCTTTTATATAGCTAAATCCCCCTATTAGATAACTTATATTAATTTTTATAATTAGGTTAAATAGATAAGGTCCCTAGTCCTAATAATTTAGATAGCTTTATTTATGAATTATAGCGAATTTATCCTAACTTTACTATATGTGTATAGCTAGCCTGCATTTCTAATAGTAGTAGCTATAACTATGATTTTTCTAATTTATTAATTTATTATATATAGCTTATAGATTACTTAAGGGTTAGCTATCCCCTATAAAAGAGGCTAGTTTTCCCTCTTTTCTTATTATTTCTTTCTTTAATATCCTTATCTTAAATTTATAAGTTACCCTTACTAGCTTAATTATAGCTTCTATACTACTATTATTTAGTAGTCTTTAAATAATCCTTTCTTCCCTTAAATTTCTTTACTACTTTAGCACTACTAACTATTTACTAGCTTACTATATTTACTACTATATCTATCTTTACTAGTCTTATACTTACTCTTACTACTAAGGTTTCTAAGAAATCCCCTTATAAACATATAAAAATAAGTAAATTAACTATATAAGTTTATTACTTAAGTATAGAGGTCTTACTACTAACTTAGTACTAGTAATACTAAGATACCCTATTTATATTATACTTAGTAAGCTACTATCTAGAAGATTACTCCCTAAGATAATAAAAGTACTAAGCCTTAATATATTATTAAAGAAAAAGCTACTTTAGAAAACTATAGTTACTCCTTAAGTATAACTATACTATTACCTTATTACTATTCTTAGCTAACTTACTTAGATAATTCTATAAAATACATATATTATATAAGAAATAATAAACTCTATATTAGTATATATTATCCTAACCCTTAAAATAAGTTCTTTACTAATATACTACTAGTGCCCTAATAGAATTACCTAGCTTTATAAAAAGCTATTTAACTTAATTTAGTTTATTTCTAAAGGAATATACTTTTATACTAATATTATAAGTTTACCCTTATTAATATATAACTTAATAATTACTAACTTACTACTAGGCTCTTATTTATACTCTTTATAAACTTTATAATACTTTATTATCTTATAAAACACTAATTAATATAGCTAGGTTAGATATACTTATCTTACTACTAATACTACTTATAAGGTAAAGGCTAATAAGTATACTATATTCTTATAATAACTTAATATTACTAACTTAGAGACTTAAATTAAAATTATAAACTATCTTTACTTTATAGCTATAACTAGCCTAATAGTAGGTTTCTTAAATATTTTTATAGCTTATATCCTACTAACTTACTACTAGTTTATACTATTTATTACTTAACTCCCTATTTATATTAGGCCCTTAGAGGTCCTAGAAGAAATTTAGGCCTATACCTATAGGAATAAGAAATCTTTTAATAATAAAGCTAAAGTTATTATAATTACTAATATCCCTATAGAGAAGTAGTAAGTAAATAGCTATTTAGATTATAGTTTTTAAAAATTAATACTATTATTAGACTTTACTCTCTTTAACCTATAAAAGTAACTTTATCTCTATAATTTAGCTATATAATTACTACTTATACTTATTAATAATATCTTTTAAGATAAAATCCCTTTTTAGTACTTATAAATTCTCTAAATTATTATAGTCTTTCTATTTTACTAGATATTTATAGCATTTACTATTATACCTATATAAAATAATTCTCTTAACTTTAAATTCTTCTTTATTATCCTTAATATTATCTTATAATAAGGATATATTAACTATATTACTTAAGTCCTTATAAAAAGGCTTAAGGCTTATAATATTAAAAATATTATATAAGTATATCCTAGCTAGTAACTATAATTAATATACTAAACTATAACTCCTAACCTCCTTTTTAATCTTATAGAGGCTTAAATACTTTACTAAGAGCTTCTTACTAAGGTATTATAAATTAATATTCTTTATTAATAGTAAAATATAGTTACCTATATTAAATCTTATTAGCTTTCTTTTTAAATTATAATATTTCTTATACTAAGCTTATATATTACTTAGGAGCTACTTAATTATAGTATGCTTATCTCTTAGCTCCTAGACTCTAGTTTTAGCCTAATTATTTATTAGAGGAATTTATATAAATACTTAATATAGCCCCCTTAGGTTATACCCTTATAGTGCCTTAGTAAGTATATAGCTATATACTATATACTTACTTATATTATAAGTAAATTATACTATTAGTAAATTATTAGCCTAATCTATTTACTTTATATAAGTAAAAGCCCTTAGATAATACTTTAAAACTTAATTTAAATATTCTATTTATCTATCTATTTATAAGTAAAATATAGTGCTTAGTTATTACTTTATTATAATAAGGTAGTAAAATATTCTCTAAAACCCACTAGTAAATATTAACCCTTAGTCTATAATAATACCTTTTAAGGCACTATAGTCTTTAAATATATATTTTAAAAACACTATTACTAGCCTATTACTAGTTAGTTATATAAATATAGGGATATAAATACTATACTTTATAAAATAATTAATAATAACTAGGATTATATTATAAGTCTAATTTCTATTCTTTACTAGTAGTAATTCTATTATAAAGTCTATTAAGAGTTCCTAGAAGGGGTAATTAAGTACTAGTAAAGCTACTAACTTACTATAAGGTCTATATAACCTAGGCTTTAAAACTTAATAATTTATATAAGTGCTTATATATAACTTAGTATCTTTTATTATTCTTAGCTAATAGTATTAGTTTATAATTTAGTAAAGTATCTTACTAACTCCCTAATATCTAGTAGTAGGGTTATTATAGGTTAGTAGTAAAATCTCTTTTCTTATTTCTATAGGAATATAAACTTAGTCTTTAAATATTAATAGCTTAGAGAGCCTAATAGACTATATTTATAATATTCTAAAGTTATTACTTTCTAGTAGTAACTTCTACTACGCAATAAAGGTATCCCTTTATTATACTTTAAATAATAAAACTTAAATTAGAGAATCTAAGCCTTCTTTAAATATAGCGGAGTTTAACTTTACTAAAGCTCTCCTAACTATTAAAATCCTAGCTATAATATCTCTATAAGGGATTAGCTTATTTTACATGCCTAGACTTATAGGCAAAATATAATTAAATAACAAGCCTTATTAAGTATTAGTAGTTTTACTATAACTATCTTATCACTTATTATTTACTATCCCTACTATAATTCCTCCTATAAGGAATCCTAGACTTATAGGGTCTAGTTAGCTACATAACAATTCTAAACACTAGGTATTAGTAGTTTTATTATAACATTCTCGCTATAAACTATCTAAAATCCCTACTATAATCCCTCCTATAAGGGATCCTAGACTTACGGGGTCTAGTTAGCTACATAATAATTCTAAACGCTAGGTGTTAGTAGTTTTACTATAACATTCTCACTATAAACTATCTAAAATCCCTACTATAATCCCTCCTATAAGGGATCCTAGACTTATAGGCTCTTCTAGGATATATTTAAATTACGTTGTCTTAAAATACTAGATATTAGTAGTTTTATTATAGTGCCTCTATAACTTAATATTTAACTTACTAGATAATAAACAAATAGACCTTATAGTGTTAGCAGTTTTACTGCTATATCCTTGCTACTTTACCTCCGTAAACTTTAATAGAAACATTAGTAATTATAAGGATACTACCTCTGCTTTTTCTCTTTATTAATATAATCTAACCTTCTTAATAATGCGTTAGCTAGGTTTAATTTCCTTGCCTTATATATAATTATAAAATTAAATAGATAGAGCTTATCTAATACTATAACCTACTTACTACTTAGCTTTAGCTTTATAGCTAGGTACTTATAGTTAAGATAATTAGTTATAATAGTAATTAGATGCGTTAAATAAGCTAGATAGTGTCTCTAGGCCTAAAAAGCCTCTTAGATTACTAGAAGCTTTATATTTAGTATTATATAATAAAGTTCTATATTATTTAACTTTCTTAATATATATACTACTAGGTGCTAGTAACCTAGCACTAATATTATAAGGATTACTCTAATAGCATATCCTAATGTATTAGTCTTTACCCTTAAAGGTACTAGTAAATTAAAATAAACTAAAATTAGTGCTTCTTAGAATTATTACTAGAGTTCCCTAAATACTACTAACTTATAGGGCTCTAGCTAAAAGGTTACTAGCTAATCTCCCTTAAGTTAATTAGTTAGTAAAATTATAATTTTACTATAGCTTTTAATAAAGCATTAGTAAAATCTAGTAAAACTAAGAAATAACTAGATATTAAGCACGCTATAAGGTACTAGCTAGGTTATAATAGCCTTAACATAAGAAGGCTTTATTAAGATACCTTCTTCTATAATTATAAATCCTAAGAACTTAACCTTAGTGTATAAAAATTTACACTTTATAAGGTTAATAAAAAGGCTAGCTTTATAAAGCTTATAAAGGACTTATTTAACGTAACCCTTATATGCTTTTATATTACTACTATAAATCAGAATATTATCTAGGTAAATAACGTAAATTAAATTAATAAGGCCCTTAAGGGCACTATTAATATATTCTTAAAAGGTTATAGGCGTATTTATAAGCCTAAATAGCATTATAAGATACTTAAAGTAACTATATTTACACTAGAAGGCTATCTTTTACTTATCTCCCTTATAAATATATAGCTAGTAGTATATATCTTTAAGATTTAATTTAGTATAAACCTTTACCCCCTTAAATTAATTTAAGATCTTAGTAATTAAAGGTAATAGTGCCTTATCTTTTATTATAATCTAATTTAAGCCCCTATAATTTATATAAAGCCTTAATTTACCTCCTTTCTTTAAAATAAATAAAATTAGGGCCCTAGCTAGGCTAATTAATCTTTAGATCTATTCTTTTTACTATACACTAGCTAGGTACTCTCTAAGCACCTCTAGCTCTTTTTTAGCTAAACTATATATTAGCCCCTAAGGGGTGTTTTCCTTTTTCTAACTTAATTATATATATATAACTACCTAACTTAGGAAGTATACCTATAAGCTTATTAGAAAATATATCTTTAAACTTTATATATACCTCTAGTAACTTAGGCTTATAGTCCTCTTCTAGGTTAAGCACTACTACCTTACTATTAGGGTCTATTAAGGTAATAAAACTCTTCTTACCTATTATATAGGTATCTTATACCTTAATTATAGTTAGGCTATTATAAGTTAGGGTATTGCTTACTATAGGGCTAATATCCTTTTCTTTTTTATCCTTATTTAGTAAGTCTATAAGCTTAATTAACGCTAAATAAAGTAAAAACGCTATAGATAAGCGTTTTACTTCTCTTTTACTTTCTATATTTCTAAAGCGAAGTTAAGGCAATCTTTTATAATAGGGTATCTCTATAGTCCCTCTTTCTAGGATATAACTATAGGCTTATATATTCTAGCCTAGTCTATTCCTAGGATAAGGTTCTTAGGGGTATTTATAATATAGTAGTAAACTTAGTATATCTTTACATAGCCTATGCTATCTTTTACTAAGATAACCTAATTTAAGATTCCTTAATATAAAATAAGGGTCTTAGCTATACTTTTAAGTAGCGTATTATCTTTCTATATATTAGCCTAATCTACCTTTAATAATAACTTTAGGTAGATAATTAATTCTATTATACCTATATTAAGTAGCGTAAACACTATTACCTATTTATAATCTTACTATAATAATATCTAAACTTTTATTCTTATATCCTTAGATAATTTATTAGTAAGAGTGTTATCCTAGGCCTAAGTAAAGCTAATTAGTATCTTATTTATATCTTGCCTTACTACTTAGTTACTATTATTCCTATGTAATAGTATTATATAGCTTATGCTCTTATAGATAGAATAATCTAGTTCTTTATATCTTAGTGTAATATAACTAGGTTATTTATATTTAAAGTATACTATAGGGGATCTTATAGCTCCCTTACTACTTTATTATAGTGTGTTTACTATAGGTAAATTTAAGCATTGCCTTTTCTATCTATAGTCTTATCTATAGTTATTACTTTAGTTACTATTCTAACCTATTTTTATTATAACTTTTACTTTCTTTCCTTAACTAGCTAAATAAGTCTATATTACTAGGAACTCCTAGCTAAGTATTTACTTCTTTATAGTATTATTTAGACTATTAATAAATATATAAATACAAAGTCTTATAGGGATTGCTTTAGGGAGTTTAGCCTTAGCTTTTATCTATGTTTTTATAAATCCCTAAAATAACTAATAGTTTTCTTATCTAAGGGTTAGTAGTGTCCTTATAGCTTCTAAGCACTATATATTCTTATTTATTATTTTGGTTTTTAGCTAATTTATAAACCTAGCCTAGGTATAGTCCTAGTAATCTATATAACTATCTATAGCTATATAATATATCTATTATTACTTCGTATCCTTTACTAGGTAGTTACTAGTATAGGCTACTTTAGTAGTATTATTAATAAATATCTTATAATCTAGGGTAAAAGCTATATTAAGGTTTACTAAGAAATATTAAAGACTTTTATATAAATCTCCTTTATATACTAGAGTCTTTAGTTATATTTTTATAAGACTATAGTAGTATAGGGTTATAGTAGGTTTAGAGCTTCTTAGTAAGTCTAAAGGTAGTATAATTATAGGTCCTTTAGTAGGGTTAGTAAGTCTAGTGCTAGTACTTACTAATAAGATACCTGCCTTAATTATATACTACTATTCCTATAGCTATAGAATTTTCTATCTTTTCTAAGCTCTTTATAGCTTAGTCTTAGCTTACTTAAGGATTTAGTTTAGCTTTTCTTTACTATACTTAATTTCTCTATAATTATTATATTAATCTATAGTAGGCTCCTTATTATTATTTTAATCTTTAGGAGTGCTATTTTTATTATTTCTATCTAGGCTATTAGACCCTAGGATTATACTATCTTAGTGTCCTATATTATTACCTAAGTATAGTATACTAGCTATATAGTTACTATATGTAGTAAATTATATAGCTATTCTATTTAATTCTAATATTATAATTTATAACTAATAGTCTATTTGCCCTAAAGGGTTTAAGAGTTTAATTTATTATAACTAAAGGCATAGGAAAAGATAAATAAAGTAATAATAGGAGAATAAGGTTACTACTATAAAGGTAATAGCTAGGGGTAGGTATATAAAGGTTTTAAACTCTAACCTCTCCCCTAAATAGGAGAGGTCCTTATTATATACCTTCTCCTCGCGCTTACGTAACTATCTAGCTACTAGGTCCTAGCGCACAAGTTATCTAGGGATCTGCCTCGCTTAGAGAGGTGGCCCTCTTATAATATCCCTTATGCCTTTGTGCTCCTAACACTTCTCCCCCTCCCTACTTAGGTAAGGCTAGCTACCTTAGTAGCTATATTATAAAAGGAGACTTAGATAATAATAATAACTCTAATAGTAAAGAATAAACTATCCTATATATCCCTTGCCTTAATAACCTTTACACTAAGGGTATACACTCCTATAAGCCTAGTACCTATATATCTTATATACTATATTATTAGGCTTATTACTTATATATATAGGAATTACACTTATATAGTTCTAACCCTAAACTATATTATACTTATAAGCACTTAGAAATCTTATTATATATAAGTAAGTCTATTAAGGCTTTAGTAGTTAAGCAGACTACCTCTAAGAAGGGATATTATGCTATTTTAATAAAGACCTTTATTTACTATTATAAGCATTATAACACTATTTTAGCTATAGCTTATATTAACCTAGCTACTATAAAACCCCTCTTCTTTTCCCTTACTAGTATAGCCTAGGCCTAGGGCGCTACTAATATATAAGCACTTATTCTTATATAGTAACCTACTCCCCCTAAAATGCTATAGGTTATAGAAACTATATAGCTACTAAATTTCTCTATAGTATAAGTAATATAAATAAGACCCTTATATAGTCTATTACTACCTAGGAAGTAACTTACACTAGATAATAGGCCCTTTCTAATTCTATAGTAAAGTTAGTTTACCTCCTTACTAAGAAATATTATAAGTGTATATATAAGTGGGATAGTACTCCCTATCTTAAATTTCCTTTATTATAGTAAATAATTAGCGCTAGATTACGTATGTAATAGAGGTAGATTAATGTTTTTAGTTTTTTATATTTAAATAAAATTATACCTAGTTAGGACTATTATTTTTCTATATATTGCCTTATTATGCCTTAAATCTATCTAGTGCCTCTATATTTTACATATTTTCTAGCAGTTCCTATATTAGCTAAATATATCCTTTCTATTTTACTAATATATTATAGTATAACCCCTATTCTTATATATTTTTAGCTATAAGAATATCTTTAACCTAGTACTCTAAGAGATTAGGGTTAGTATCTATTATCCTAAGTTCTAGTAGTAAGCGCTTATTAGCTAGTTTCTAACTTAGTAATAGATCTTTTACTACTTACTAGACTAAATTAATATAAAAGATAGGATATAGGCCCCTTAGTATATCTAACCTAATAGTTAGTAGTATAGGGACCTTAAGCACCTTATACTTAGCTATTACCTAGTCTAACTTCTTATAGGGATAATTTATCTTAATATTCCTAAGACTTAACTACACATAGTTACTAACTTAGAAACGTTTTACTAGTCTATAACTACTATTTATATCCTCCTATTATTATTATTAAACAAAAGCTATAGTAGCTTATATAAGGTCTATTCTATTCTTTAAATATTATAGAAAAGCTTAAGCCTATCCTTTTACTAAAGTAGTTAATAACTATATTTAAGTTACCTCCTAAACTATTAATATATTATAACTATATAAGGCTATATTTACACTCATACATATTACTAATAAGTCCTAATTATTTAATGCTAGTTAGTAAGTAGGTAAATAGTTAGGCTATTTAAATTAAGAAAAGGATAGTATTACCTATAAAATAGCCTACACTTCCTAATTTACCCTCTTTGTTTTACTATTTATCTATGGATAGTATAATGTTAATAGTAATTATTATATACTAACCTTTTTATAAAGGAAAGTCTAGAAATTACTTAGCTAATCTAATCTATAGTCTATAATTATCTACGTAAGGAACCTATAGAATTACTACTAATAATATTTAAAGTGTTTTACACATACCTTAGCTATTATTAATATTATAGCCTTAAGCTATATATATTTAGAAAGTCTATCTATAATAACTATAAGGAACCATAGGTTATCCTATCCCTTAGTAAGGAGATTAGTTATAAAGTTAATAGAAATCTATAACTAGTACCTATTAGGAGGGGGATTAGCTTTAGTAAGCCTTACTATAATTATTAGCTTTACTACCCTTTATAGTAGTAATAGTTCTATATAAAATAGGCTATATCCTATAATATTCTATCCTAATAGAAGTCTCTTTAAAGCGCTTTAAAAGTTATATTTCTCCCTAGGTGCCCTAATAAGGGTAAGTTATAAGTCTATTAAATTAGTATTATAGTTAATAGCTCCTACTTTAGAATTTATATCTATCCTTAAAACTATAATATACCTTTTATACTAATTTAGTAATTTACTATCTATTCTCTTATACCTATAGTATTAGGAAACTTCTAAGCCCTTACCTTTACTATATTAAGCTAAACCCTATAAGCCTTATCCTAGAGTATAGATTAATCCTATAGGGATTAAAGGTATTTATCTATAAATAGCGCTTTTCTAGCTAGGGGTCCCTAAGCATGCCTAGATTACCTCCCTAACTATCCCCTTTTACTAATATAATAGGCTAAATACTTATAATTACACTTCCTTATTAAAACTAGAACTTAGTAGGAGATATTACTAAATGTATAAGTAGCTCTTTTAGCTTTTTTACTTGCACTTTCTCCTAATAGCGTCTTAATAATATATCTAGTTAAGCTACTTATATACCTAGCTTATAATATAAATAAAAGTTAAAAAGTGCTAGTATCTCTGCCTACCTTACTTACTATTCTAATATTTCCCTTAGTACTATAAAGTACTCTAAGTTCTTATAGTCTATAAGGATTATAAATAGCTTACTAACACTTTATAGTTTTACTAATTTATTAAGCGGAAAACAACACCCTAAAAGACACGATGCTAGCCCACACGCGTAGGTAGCTTTAACGTCTACGCACGTCAAAGGGAGTCAAGAAGCTTAACTACAGCAACCCATTATAAGGCTAGATTATCTCTATAAGATAGAGATAATCTAGATTAAATAGTCTAATAGATTAGAAGTAATCTAATAGTTAAATTAGTGCGGGTGATAATAATCTTGTTAATTTATCTTATCTTAAAATATAATAATAAGCTATAGCAAAGCTAGGCATAAAAACTCTATATCTAACGTGTGTAATAAGCTCTAGAAGCCTAGTTAGAAGTAATCCCTTTATAGACTATTTAATCCCTAGCTTATATAACTAATGTTATTATCCCTTAGTGTAATAATTATCCCTATAACCCCTAATACTATTATTACAAACGCGTGTGTTTCTAGGCGCGTAATTTAGGCTATATAATACCTCCCTAGGTATATACTAGTTAACCCTAACTATATATAGACTAAAAATAAATAGGATATAAAGTAAGATTAATAAACTATAGCTTATATATAAGGGGAGCTACTATTTAATCTATCTATAGGGAAAGACTTCCTATAGTAAAGGGGAAAGAAAAGAAGAGAAAAATAAGAAAAGAAAGAAAGAAAAATAAAGTAATCCTCCCTAATTATAGTCTTAAGTTCCTTATCTCTC
The DNA here is from genome assembly GCA_021950295.1 of Epichloe scottii. Lineage (NCBI taxonomy): Eukaryota > Fungi > Ascomycota > Sordariomycetes > Hypocreales > Clavicipitaceae > Epichloe > Epichloe scottii. The sequence continues at coordinate 1,807,111 of CP083247.1, read as the reverse complement.
TAGAGAGCTTTAGCGTCTTTAGCGTATATAGATAATTAGTAAGGAATGTTAGTAAGGGTATATAAAGAGCTAGGCATTTAGAATCTTACTAAGTAGCCCTTTGCTTATAGTTTGCCTACTAATTAATTAATCCTAAGGCTTATTATCTCTCTTGCTAATAAGTATTAATAATGCTTACCTATATTCCTTAAGAAACTAGCCCTAGTAGCACTACTAATATATAGGTAAATAATATTAGTAATTAAGCTATAGTTTTCCTTTATACTATATTTTATACTTTAAGGAAAGGAAGTAGATTAATAGTTATAGCTTATCTAGTGTCTCTAAGAGGTTAGCGTATAACCTCTTTATTTACTTAATCTATTAAGGCTTAATATCTACTTACTTAGTTTTACCTAATAACTCTATAGATTTATACTAACCTTAGCTAGTCCTTAATGTCTATTTAAAATAATTTATAAGTTATAGCTTACTAAGATTAGGTGCTTTATTCTAGGGTATTATATATTTAATTCTATTATGCCTTATAGAGTGCTTTAAGCTAAGTAACTAAAGACTATAGTATCTTATTATAACTAGAAGTAAAAGATAGTCCTAATAAAGACTCTTATAATACTTAAAATCCTACCTCTTTATTTAATCCTTAGCTACTAGTGGCTTTTTATTATTATTTAGTGTTAAGTTCCTACTATATTTACTATTTCTATTCCTATAGTAATTCTTAAATACTAATATTAAAGACTTTAGGATTATTTATAAAAATATAAGCTATAGGCTACTAGAAATCCTAAATATAAAGTCTATTAACTTACGCTATCTTAGTATACTATTTAATTAGGTAATTATTATTACTAGTCTTATGCTTCTAGGCTATAACCACTATACTTACTAGTAATCCTTTGCTAATTATTTAAGTAGTAAAGTAAGGCATCTAGCGTATTATTATATTATACACTAAATATTAAAGGTTAAAGTCTTTTTAGTAAGATAATTCCCTAGGTAACTAATCCCTTATTATAAGCTTATTTACTACTATATTATATAGGACTTATAGAGTTCTTTTAAGGGCTTTTATATAGCTATATCTTAGGTCTAGGATATTATTAGTTATTATCTAGTCCCTAAGATAAAGCTTAAATTAGTGCCTAATATATAAATCCCTACTAAATATATATAGTTATTTAAACTTAATACTATATTAGTTTAGTGTGTTTTAGTTCTCTATAAGGAGATTAAGTGCTTAATAACTAACTTAGTAATAAATTATTTAAAGAAGGAATCCTAGGTAAGTATACCTATACTCCTAATTTCCCTTTTACTTTATAGCTAGGACTATAATTACTTTAAAATTATATAGGTAATTTAAAAGTTATATAATTTATCCCTAGCTACTTATAAAGTTAATAAACCACTTAATTTAGCCTTCTCCTATAGTATTAAAGTAGTAAAGATACCCTTATTTCTAATTAAATAGAAAGTAAGTCTAATAGTTTATAAAGAAAGCAAATCCTACTATAATATATTAATAGCTTATATATAAGTAAAGGTTAACTAGGTTATACTATAAGCTATAAGTAATATTAACTAGCTAGTAGGAGAAATAAAGCTTTCTTGCCTTTAAACTAATTAATTACTATAAAGTATCTATATTAAAATTCTCTATAGCATATAGTTTAAATGCTTAAGGTAGCATAGCTACTATTACCTCTAGTCCTTATATAATAATTCTCCCTATAGTAAATAGCTTAAACTAATTAAGCTAGTCTTTATTTAGGGTCTTATAGGCCTTTCTTAAGAACCTATAAATATCTATAGAATATTATTACTAAGTTAAGGGTGTCTAACTAGGCCTAATTAGCATAACTTTAGTAAAGTTATTACTATCTTAGTGTATTTTAAATCTTAGTAAGAGCTATAGCTAGTCCTGCCTTAGATAGAATAATAGTAGCTACTATCTATAGAGATTAACTAGGTTAAGTCTAATAGTGCCTTCTTTCTCTTCCCTAAAGAAAGATCCTTCTATTCTATATATTAAAATATAAACATAGTATATTATTAGGCACCTCTTATTTATAAAGTACGTAATAGTCTTGCTATTTACTTTAGTATAGGCATTATTAGATACCTTGGATTCCTTATATTCTATTATAATAAGGCATAATTAAATAGAATATGTAGGTGTGTATATAAGAGTAGTAAGGGAAAGGATAGTAGTCGCTTTTAGGAGATAAAGCAATTATAATAAGAGGAGAGATAGGATGTAAGAAGAACTTAAGAAAGGAAGGCTTTAACGACCGAAGAAGAGCATAATAATGTAAGAAGTAGGCAAGATCAAATAGTGTCTTCTGTTCTGACTGCTTGAACTTATACATGCAACACGTTAACTTCTTTAACGAGCATGTATGCTTCCTATTCTATAGTTATGTGTTAATTCTAGGTGTCCTTAAGGGTGCCTATAGTAATTACATCTAGAATAGCTCCTATGCCATAAGCTACAAATAGCGCTTTACTTCTAGGTATTAGCCTAGATCCTTAAGAGAGAGGGCTCTAGCACTGTTCTTAGGTAAAGAATAGACTGCTAAGGTAGCTAAGGCAATTCCCCTTAATCTAACTAGTATTAACTTTAAGAATTCCCCTTACCTAGAAATAGATATACCTCCCCCTTTCTAGATAGTTTATAATAAAGGAAAAATATATAATATCTTTTAATTTAGGGAAATAAATAAGAAAACTAGTAACTTAGCTCCTAGAACTATGCTATAATTACTTAATCTATAGCATTTAAAAATAAAACCTAATCTTTTCTTAAAAATAAAAGTAAAGTATAAATAAAATAAAAGTTAAAATAGCTTCTAGTAGGTATATTATTAAAGAGTTAGGGGATAGACCTTATATTCTTAACACTATTTAATTATTAATTAAGGTAACCTAACTTTAATCTTATAGTATAGGTGCTATTAGGGTAGAAGTTTAACTTTATTATCCTTAAGCACTAGCCTTTCCTTACTTATCCCTTTCTAATAGTAGGTGCTCTTATTATTAATTATTTAATCTAATATATTATGTTAAGCTATTAATAGTATAATTGTTATGGACTGGCCCCTAGGCAACTGCTGTTAGGCGTCGATATGATATTAAGAAACTTGAGGAGGGAAGAAAGGAAGAGAGCTAGTCTATCCCCCTTTGTGCCCCTTATATCCCCTAGCTATCTTATATTAGCCTCCTTCCTAAACCCTTACTAGTTCCTATTAGCTACCTATCCTTCTAAGCTATAACTAATACTTAGGCAAAGCCTAAGCCCTTTATATACCTCCCTACTCACCTATCCTAGTAATATCTCCTAAGAGTATAAGTTATCCCCTATTCCCTTTAAAACCTTCTTACCCCCTCTCTACTCCCCTTAACTTAAATATGGTATGCCCCTGTGTTATACATATCCTAGTGTTAGGTTATGGGGTTATCTCTACCTATTACGGTTTGTTATTATTACCTTAAATGTGGTACGCGCACGCGTTATGCATGTCCTAGTGGCGGGTATAGAGTTATCTCCACCTATTGCGTTATGTTATTATTATTATATGGCGTATATAATGCGGCTTACGCGTAGCCTTACTAGCCCCTTATGTTATTATAATAACCCCCTAACCCCACCCCTACTAGTTTATTACCTTACCTTTACTTTTATATTATATATAAAAACATTTTACTTACCCTCCCTTTCCCCCTCTTAACTTCCCTTTTTCTAACTTTACTTACTATATATTATAATCCTATCTTAGATCCTTCCTACTCCCTTATTAAACCTTAATTATATTCTACATAAACGCTTATTAATATACTATACCCTTATAATCCTCCTCCCTATAGCCCTACTATACCTACTATGCCTCCTACCTATTCTATAGGTAAATATCTTATAGAAGGCAACTTAGATAATAAGTAGTATACCGCGCCTGCCTTAGTTTTTTATCCCTATAATCCCTATATAAAATAGGCCCTAACCATAGGCATTATAGACTATTGCCTACCTAAGAGCAGTAAGTCCTACCCTCCTTATTAATATAATTATATTACCTATATCTAGCTAACTAGGTACCTATTTGCTAACCCTTGCCTCTATTACGCCCTAAAAGATCTTAAAGCTAAAATTACTATAGGCTAGTATATTATAGAACCTAGTGTTACTAAGTTAGTAACTATAAAGCGAAAATTGCCTATTCTATCCTAGAAATACTAGTCCCTTATTACCTACTAGAACTCTCTCCTTAATTAGGCCTAGTTTAATCTAGTACCTATCTATTTAGCCCTTAGGCTATCCCCTTAACTAATGCCCCTGCCTTAAATATAACTAGACTTAATATTATCCCCTTTATTAGTAGCAGTCCCTTAGCTAGTTATAGAATAAATAACTTACTATACTAAGTTACTAGCGCCCTATTTTAGTAAAACTAGTAGCTTATAAATAGTATAGTTACTATATAATAGGATTTCTATAAGCAGTCCGCTGCTATAATTAGCACGCTCTCCCCTAGTTATTGCTATATTAGTACTAAGACTAATCCTTAATATATTAAGCTATGTAATAAATTACCTTCCTATTGCTATTAGTATTAATCCTAGTGCTCTTTTAGTATCCCCCTACTAATCCGTGTTAAATATAGCTTACCCTCTCTAATAGGACTAGTTACCCCTATACTAAGTCTAAATGTCTTCCTATTACCTCTAGTAACTATATAGAAACTAAGCCCTTACCTATATACTCCTATCTTTTACCCTCTAGGTAATGTACCTCTCTTATTATTTAGTATTAGGGATAGAGCTATAATAACCACTATATAGATATCCACTGCCCCTAAGCTAGATATAGTTTATCCCCTCTTTAATATATTGCCCCTATTAATAGGAGCGAAATAGAGTTTAATAGTGCCTCTAGTAAGATTAATAAGGATTTAGTGGCTAAAATAGCTATAGTAGGAGCGTATCTTAGTTATACTAAATAATTTATTATAGGTAATAGCATAAGTATACCCCTAGTCCTATATATAGTCTCTCTTAGTAAATAACTTTTACTTAATTAACTTAGTCTATTATTATATTATATATCCCCCTATTCCTATTTAAAGTTATCTAGCGCCCCTGTGTTTACTATATTCTCTAGCAATTCCTATATTAGTTATAAGTAACCTACCTATTTAACTAGTATATTATATTTATTACCTCTACCTAGTGTATTCTAGGCCGTAAGGATCTGCTCTATATAGTATTCCTTAATAAGTTTGTTATTATTCTCTAATAATATCTATTCTAGATCTAGTCTAGAGTCTTAGAGCTTTTAACTTAGAAGGGGTTTATTACTGCTTGCTCTATAAGATCTATATAGAAGACTAGGTAAATACCTCTTAGTATATCTAATTAGACTATAAGCGGTGTTAGAACTTCTATAATAGTGTATTTAGTAGTAACCTAATTAAGCTTCTATAAAGGGTGATTAGTTTTAATATTCCTAAGTAAGAGCCACACTTTATCCCTAACCTAGAAACGCTCCGCTAGGTAACGTAATACTAATATTACGTCCTATTAACATTATTATATATATGCTATCGCGGCCTAAGCTAAATAAGTCCCCTCCTAGAGGTATTCTAGGAACTAAACTGCCCTTCCCTTAGAGGTTATAGTAGATAGTGCTAGGTCTAGCTGTGACTAAATGGGTTCTAAATTATAGCTATATAGCAATCTATTAGGACTTACCCCTATAACTAAGGATATCCTATTGTTAATTATAAGCTAATAAGCAGCTAAGTGTTTAGGCTAATTATACTATAAGAAGGAGATAGATATGCGTAGTATTGCTTATACCTCCTAATTTGCCTATTCTATGCCGCTGTCTATCTGTGGGTAATATAATATAGAAAGAAGTTAGTTAATCCTAACTCTTAAGCATAATATTATCTAGAAGTTTCCTAACTAATCTAACCCTTAGTCTATAATAATTAACTAAGGAAAACCTTAAAATCTCTACCATACTATCTTAAACCATTTTGCGCACTCCTTAGCTATAATAGAGGTTATTACCTCTAATTAAATAAACTTAGAAAGCCTATTAGTAATAACTATAAGGAACTAGGGCTATTCTAGGGATAATACTAGTAAGTTTATTATAAAGTTAATAGAGATCTATAACTAGAACTGGTTAGGGATTAGTAATGGTTTTAATAAGCCCTAATGTTATTAATAACTTTTATAACTACTAAAGTAGTAGTAGTTATAGATAAACCTTATAATATCCTGTGATATCCTATCCTAATAAAACTACTACTATAAGATCTAAAATGTTATATTATGTCCTAGGTGCCCTGCTACTAGCGAATTATAATATTATTAGATAAGTATTGTTATAAGAGGTTCCTAGGCTAGGACCTAGGTCTAGCCCTAAAACTAGAGCGCCCTATAGGCACTTAGTAAGTAATCCGTAACCTATTCCCTTATTATTGCTTCTAGTGGAAACTTTCTTGCCCCTTCTTAAATTGCCTAAAGCTAGATATAGTATATTAGATCTAATTAAACTACCTAATCCTATAAAGTCTATAGGTACCTTATAGTAAAGAGAGCTTCCCTAGTAGGCAGCGGTGCTATGTATAATAATAGCAGACTCTAGCTATAACCTGCCCCTAACTCTAATAGTAACTATAAGAGTCCTAAGATAGTAATAGGCTATAGTATTTATCCTATTCTTATACTAGGTTCTAACCTATCCTAGTCCCTTTGCAAAAGAGTATCTAGGCGGTGAGCCTGTGTGCTAGGCCTATATTAGAGGTAAAAGTTAAATAAAGCAAGTGTATTTGCCTACTAGGCCTACTATTCTAATATTAGCTAAGGTATTATAAAGTATTCTAAATTCTTATAATCTATATAGATTATAAATAGGCGGGACACTCCCTATAGTTCTGCTAACTATACCTTAAGATAAGAGATAATAGCTAGAAGCTCCTTATTATAAATAGTATAATTCCTCTATAAGGCTATAAGGCTTATAAAATAGTATATAATAGGATATAGGACATAATCCTAACCCTCCTATAAGAGGCACCCTCCTAGGGCTATCCCTAAATAATCCGCTTTAACTACTATTAGCTAGTCTAGGTCCCACTATGCTAGGACTAGGTATTTAATAAAAGCCTCTTTAAGCCTTTTAAAGGCAGTGCTTTCCTTAGCTCCCTATTAAAACAGGATATCCCTCTTAGTAAGGCGTATAAGTGGAGTAGCTAGCTCTAAAAAATCCTAGATAAAATCGCGGTAAAAATTCGCGAACCTAAGGAAACTATAAACCCCCTATAACTTCGTGGGGGCTGCCTATTCCCTAATAGCTATAACCTTTATGGGATTAGGGCGAATAGAGCAACCTGCTATAATAATGTAGCCTAGGTACTAGACCTCTTTTATAGTGAACACAGACTTATTAAGATCTAGGTAAAGGCCTGCTGCCCTTAATTAGCCTAATATTAGCTAAACCTTAGCTATATAGTCTTTCTTTAATCCCCCTAAATAGACTAAGATATTATCTAAATATGCTATAATAAAATCCCCTAATGTATCCCCTAAGGACTTGTTAATATAATATTAAAAGGTAGCTAGTGCTCCTGCTAGGCTAAATAGGCAGACTAGCTATTTAAACAACCTAAACCTAGTTTAAAACGCTATTAAGTGCTCCTTGCCTTTAGCTATCTATAGTTTATAGAATGCTACGTGGACATTAACCTTTGTAAACTATTATGCTTAGGAGAGTAAGCGTAGTGTTTCCTTAATTAATAGGAGAGGGTAATAATCCTAGGCTATTATCTTATTAAGTGCGCGGTAGTCTATGTAAAAACGCTAACTACCTCTAGCCTTCTTAACTAGAAGAATAGGGGCCACTGCTAATAAGGAGCTCGCTTAAATCTATCCCTTATCTATTAAGTCTATAATCTAGTGTCTAATCTCTAAGAGCTAGTCCCTTAGCATGTTATATAATAGACCCTATAGAAGTGCTAGTTTAGACCTGTCTAGGTTCTTACATACACGTATATAGTAATTAAGAGACCCCTATAAGGAGGCAAGCTATCTGCTTTTGCTTTATTAAATAGGTCCTTAAAGTCTACTAGTTTATCTAGTAATATTAAAGTGTTAGGGTAGGTAGGTTTTAACTTTAGGGTAGTAACCTATAATACTATTATGATTTCCTTTAGACTTATAGTAATAAACCTTATAGTTATATCCTTCTTATATTAGGCTTATTAGGCTTCTACTATATATAAGGACCTAATAATTCCCTGAACTAGTTTGCTTATACTATATTCTACCGCCTTAGAAACGCATAGACCCTTAGCTGCCCTAATCACTAACTATTGCTTAGCTATATAAATAATAATATCTCGCTATTCTAACTATAGCATCCTAAAGATTATATCTTAAGTAAGACCTAATATAATATATAGATATACTAATAATTCCTACCTATTAATATTAATCCTTATATATACTATATGCGTAATTAAAGACATGTCTTCCTAGGTATAGACCCCCTTCTTCTTATTTCCACTACTATATGGACCTACCTCTGCTTTAGTAATTATATAAGCTCTAGGCCTAGTTATTATGCTACTAATTCGCTAATAGCGCTATAGTAATTACACCTACTATTAATTTAAATATTAAGGTATAAATATATATTAAAGAGTATAGGAACTAAGAATAGTGGTTAATCTATATAGTATTCTATATTTTCCTCTATATCTATACACTAGCTATACTTATCCTTATCCATAGGCAATAACTAGCCTCTATACCCCTATATAAGACTTTACTTAGGGGCTACTTATTTTCCTAGGGTTAAGTGTTAACCTCCTTATTAGCGCTCTCCTTATCTACCTTATATATGTTAATAGTAACCTTTAGATAAGGTTAGTGGGTAGGAAGGAGGGTGCACTCTTAGATCTAGTGTTCTATTAAGCTATAATATAAGTAGCATTCCTCCTCACAGTATCTTGTTATTTTATCTATTATAACCTATTATACCCTTAGCTTTCTACTATTAGTCCTTTAAGGCTTCCTTTTCCTCTCTATATTAGCTTATTTGCTAGAGTAGGTTAATATAGCCTAGACTCTAGTTATTAGCGTGTTGCTATCTTAGTTAGTTTATTAGGGTATAGGTTATGCTAGTTAGGGTCTACATTAGGTTTAATACTTATCCTCTAAGGCTAAGGCCTTAATATTAACTATAATACTATAGTATTATAAGACTATAAGAGGGTAATCTATGTAACTAATTCCTCTGCTAATGCTAACCTCTCTTAGCCACTTATTAAGAGCGTATTATAACTTTGCTAGCTTAATATTACCTACCTACTATCCTCCCCTACTATAGAGAGTTTCTATTTAAAGTAAATAAAGAATATAGCAAATAACTCCCTAGACCCTTACTTAATCTAGTTAAGCTCTATAAGGGCTATCTCCTATCTATAAGGGTTAGAGAATATGCTCTCTAGGTAGCTAAGGAAGCTAATAGGGAAGTAGTTATATAAGTAACCTACCTTAAAGTATATAGCTATATAGGACTAGACCTTTAGTGCTAAGTTTTAATAGATAAATATCTATTAGTCCTTATTGCCTCTAATAAAGTCCCTATTTACTTCTAACTTATATTACATAAGGAACCTCTATATAGTAAATATAGTCTTATTACTATTATATAGATTACCTATAGGGATTAGTTTTTAACATAGTTATTGTATAGTAGGTAATATAGTGGGGGTAGTATATTACATAGGAGGGTATAGGTCTAATACTAGGGGTTAAATAGGGGCATTTGCTAGGGGGCTAACTAGAATAGTAGTGGTGGGTTTATGTAAACTTAGTGTTATAGAGTCTTAATCTCTCTTACCTGCTGCTTAATTATAAGTTAAAGTATGTTAATTTGCGTGTTATAAGCTAATAGTAGCAACGTAGCATCTATTAATAGGGTTCTTATCCCTAGGTTTCTTTTAACCTATGGTTATAGTGTATCTATTGCGTTATCTTCTTCTATTACGTTAATTTATTCGTTTATTTGTAGTAGTGCTATTGTTTTTAGTAGCCCTCTATTAAGGCTAAAGGAAGTTTCTTAAATATTATAGACTAGCCCCTAGGCAACTACTATTAGGTATTAATATAATATTAAGAAACTTAAGGAGGGAAGAAAGGAAGAGAGCTAGTCTATCCCCCTTTATGCCCCTTATATCCCCTGGCTATCTTATATCAGCCTCCTTCCTAAACCCTTGCTAGTTCCTGTTAGCCACCTGTCCTTCCGAGCTATGACTAATGCTTGGGCAAAGCCCAAGCCCTTTACAATAATGCTTAAAACCTCCTTATTATAGTCCTTACTAATTACCTCTTTTGCCTAATTATATTAAGGAGCGTAAAGCTATTTATCTATAGTAGAAGTCTACTATCTCTCTAGATCTAGGAGGAATTTCTTAATATAGTCCCCTAAGATTATCTTTATAAGTTTAATACTATCTAGTGTTTATAAATAGTAAGCTCTAGAGATTAGCGCGCGCTTATAAATTCAAAAGGGTCTATTTTACCTTATTATAAGCTTCTATATTATAAATATATTAATATTCTATTAGATATTATATACTAAGATAAGATCCCTAGGTTTTAATTAATCTTTCCTAATTAAAGTAGCCTAGTTCTTATTAGTTTATTTTATAAGTTACTATCTAAATTTAAATACCTTTATTCTCGCTTTTTTAATATCTTTTGCTTTTTATTTAAGCATCTAAACCCACGCTTTAAATAAGTCTTAACTACTTATAATTACGTCCTAATTAATTAGTCTCTAAGTTAGAAATTTAACTTCTAAAGGTAGTATTAGCTCCTATCTATAGATTAAATAAAACGCGGACTTTTTATGTAATTTATAAATAGCAGTGTAATCTATAAGAAGAGCCTTATTAAGGCGCTTAAACTATTATCTATTTAATTTACCTAACTTCGCTAGGGCGGATATAAGAGACTAATATCTAACTTTAATAGGGGAATTTACCTTTAGGTTATACCTAGATATTTAGATTCTAGTAATACTAATATCTATAAGTGCTTCCTTAAGGTTCCTACGCATTTTAGGTTCTCTATTATAGATAATAAATTAGAAGAGCCTAAACCTACTAATTAAAGAGGAGAGAAACTTCCTAATTGCTAATATAGTAGCGTTCTTAACTAGAGTAGCCTTTACCTAACTAGTTTGTTAAGCGGAAAACAACACCCTAAAAGACATAATGCTAGCCCACACATGTAGGTAGCTTTAATGTCTACGCACGTTAAAGGGGTTAAGAAGCTTAACTACAGCGACCTATTATAAGGCTAGATTATCTCTATAAGATAGAGATAATCTAGATTAAATAGTCTAATAGATTAGAAGTGACTTAACGGTCGAATTAGTGTGGGTAATAATAATCTTATTAATTTATCTTATCTTAAAACATAATAATAAGCCATAGCAAAGCTAGGCATAAAAACTCTATATCTAACGTGCGTGATAAGCTCTAGAAGCCTAGTTAGAAGTAACTCCTTTATAGACCATTTAATCCCTAGCTTACATGACTAATGTCATTACCCTTAGTGTGATAATTATCCCTGTGACCCCTAATGCTATCATCGCAAACGCGTGTGTTTCTAGGCGCGCGATTTAGGCCACACACTAGTAAGGTTATACCTAGCTTTTAATAGATACTTATATCTATAATTAATTAGTAAGTGCTAAGTATTAATGTGAATCTTACTTATTAGGTTTCCTAGTATAACTAGTATAAAAAGCTCTTATAGGCGCTATAGTGCGAACTTTTAGTATGTTTTATAGTAAGCTATTATCTCCTAGGCTATATTCTATAGTCCCTTTTACTAGTACCTTAATCTTATTGCCTAGAAGACTACCTTAATGCCTTTATATCTAAGTTCTTTATAAATAGCCTTAATAATTATCTATTATTACTTAGGTATATCTATTACTAGTGTAAGTCCCTTTATAATTCCTATTAGCCTTTTCTAGAGATATTCTTTTTCTAAGTAAAACTTCTTAGCCTTATTATATAGTTTCCTATAGTCCTTTACACTAAGATTAAGTAGTCTTTAAAAAGTTAATAAGAAATTAATTACCTATTATATCTCCTCTAAGTAGCTCTTTTTATTTTCTTTACCTATAGTAATATTATTAAGGTAAAGATTAATAAAAGATTTAATATCCCCTTTAATTACCTAGTCTAATTAATCTAAAGCTCTAGGGCCCTTCCTTAATAAGGCATTAGTAATTTAGTTTTTCTCTCTAGGTATATATTATATAGTAAAATTAAAGAGTAAAATATAGCTAATCTATTAGGTAATAAGTGCCCTAGGCATATTATTAATAGCACTATTAATTAAATATATAAGGACTTATAAATCTATCTCTAAAGTAAATAAAACTCTATATAGATATATTTATAATTATCTTAATATATAAACTACTACTTAGTATTCTTACTTTATAGTATTATACTTAGATTTAGTAGTGTTCTAAGTATTACTTTTATATTAAATAAGATATTATTTGCTATTAATAATTTATAATAATATAGCTCCCTATCTAATTAAGCTTATATTAACTATTAGAATAATTTCTCTAAAGCCTAGTCCTAGATTAAGTAAAATAAGAATTAGTGCTATTATTACTGCTTTCTTAAGGATATCTATAGCTTCTTACTAATCTAGCCCCTATATCTATTTACTCTCTTTCTTTAGTAAGATTACTAATAGCCTTGCTTTCTATATATAATATTTTACCTATATATAATAAACTCCTATTAATCTAATAAAAGACTATATATCTAATTAATCTTAATAAACCTCCTAGTCTAAGATCTTAATTATCTTTACTTTAGTTAGTTTCCTTCTATTTATATTACATATAAATCCTATACTTTCTACTAACTTCTAATAAAACTTTAATTTAACTACTAAGGCTATATAACTAAAGAGCTTAATATTAACTAAGACTTTATTAATATTAATTAAATGCTTTATTATATACCTTTACACTCCTAGTATAATTTCCTTATTATTATATATTATAGTTAGACCTTAGATAGTAATATTATCTAGGAAAGGTATGTAAATTTAGGGAATTAAGTTAAATAATACTCTTCTAATAATCCTAATAAACTAAGCTACTAAGTTAGTAGCTCCCTATAGTAGCTAATAGAGTTATAAAAGTTAAACTATAGTTAAAATTATTATTATATCCTAACTTCTCTTAGCTAATTTAACCTAATTATATCCTAATAATAAATTAATAATAGATAGGATCTTATATATTATAAAGCTTTTACTAAATACTTTAGCTCCTTAAGGGCTAAGTATATCCTATATTATAACTTTATTATATTTTATTACTAATAAGATTAAATAAATTCCACTATCCTTTTTTATAATAAGAAAATATAGATTCCTATAGGAACTATAGCTTTTCTCTAAATAACTATACTTTAGCTTTTTCTTTAAAAGATTAACTAGCTTCCCTTATAACCTAAGAGGTATTAGGATTAAACCTACCTACTATGCCTTATATTTAATAACCTTAATAACTTATAGTAGTATAACTAGTAGGTTAACTTTTCTACACTCTAATAAGTCCTATACTAGCGCTACTTCTTAGTTATAGAGAATTTCCTTAAAAATATTAACTTCTTCTAGTATTAAATATTCTCACACCCCTTTAACTATTTAATCTAATTATTCCTAGGTTATTCTAAAACCTTAAGGGTTTGCGCTAAATCTCCTTATAATATACTTATTATATTTCCTAGATATATTAAGTTATAACTTTACTTTTTCCTATTTCTTTAACTTTTACTTTAGATCTCCTTTAGGGGTTAATCTATTAGAGAGTATATTATTATAAGGGTAAATCTTCTAGGCTTTTTGTTTATATATTATATTAATTATTAGATTAGGTAGTTTTAGCTTTTACTAGGGTTAAAAATCCTTTATAACTACCTTAAGTTACTTAGCATAGTTAATTATTATATCTTTAATAACTATATAAAAGATCTTAGTTCCTTTCTTTATTAAGATAGGGATAAGTTCCTTACTATCTTCTAATATCTTCTCTATTCCTTCTTAAAATATTTAATCTTCTTCTAAGGTTCCTAAGGCTTTTAGTTTTACTACTAGGTAGCTAAATATAATAGCATTAATAGTAGGTTACTATACTAGTGGTTTATTAGTATATTATAACTAAATGCTTCCTATAACTCTTAATATAATAACTATATTACTAAATTAACACTAGGCATAGAGCTCCTTACTATATAAGTAGTTAAATTACATCTAGTATATCCTAAAGAAGGGCATTCCTAGGATTAAGGTAATATTAACTAAGTCTAGGCTAATGTAGAAAGTAGTAGGTATCTAGATATTCCCTAGGTATAGCCTTATCTAAACCTCCCTAATTATCCTAATCTAGTATAATAAGTAAAATAAGGTATTTATAGTGTCTATTAGATAGATCTTTAATCTAAGTTATTTTACTATGCTTTCTAAGATTACATTTCCTTATACTCCTATATTAATAAGTCCTTATAGTAGCTCTCCTTTAGGGTTATCTAGTTAAACCTATAGGTATAGTAACTCCTATAGATTATTAATAGTAGCTTATAGTTTTATTATTATATTAAGCATAAAAGTCTTCTTATTTAGATTAATTAGTTCCTAATAGGTCTTAGTAATTAAGCTTCTTATTCCTAGCCTCTCCTAAATTTATTCCTATAAGGCTATATTAATTTCTAGTAAAGGTATTATAGGTAGTAAAGCTTTCTTAATTATAGCTTTATTCTTCTTCTCCTCCTTAATTATCTTCTATATTATCTAAGTAATACTATTAATCTACTAGTCTAGATTAAATAGTCTTAGGTTCTTTCTTAGACTAAACGCTTTTAATAGAGAAGGGACTAGTCCTAATAAGTTCCTAGTATAGTATTAGATATCTTTAATGCCTTTTACTCTTATAAGATATTTATTACTAATTACTTTAGCTAATATTAGTATTATATAGTAAATGTCTTAGAAAGGGATACTAAGCTTCTTTTAGAAGACCTTATTATATAATTAATCTAGAATCTATTACCTAACTTTATTTAACTAATCCTTATTACCTTTACCTATAGCTAGGTTCTCCTAGATAGGTTAGCTTTAACTTTAGTGATTTTTAGTGTTATTATTCTTAACTTCCTTAACCCTTAGGTATTTTACTAATCTTTCTCTAATAGCTAATACTTTTATAATAGCGCTTTCTTTACCTTTATCTTCTATGCTTACCTTCTTAAATTAGATAGTTAAGACTATACTTATTAATTCCCTCTTTAGGATTATTACCTTAACTTCTCTCTCTAGTTAGTATATTACTAGATTAAACTAGCCTTTTATTCTCTTAAAGATATCTTATTTTTCTATTATTATTTCCTAACTTATACCTTTACTTAGTTTATATTCCTTAATCCTAGGTATTATATAGGTAATCTTATAATCTTTAAAATACTTAACCTAAAATATAGCTAGCTTATATATATAGCTACTAATTTAGAGAAATTTTAAGAGTAAGACTAGGGATATAATCTAATACTTTAGATTATCCCTAATTACTAGGATATAGACTACTAGATTATAGACTATAAATTTTAATATCTTATTAAACTTAAGGATCTTATGTCTTATAGCTAAATAAGTATTATTATTATAGTAGTAGTATTTATTTAACTAATAGCCCCTTCCTAAAATTATATTTAGATTAAAAATATAGTTATTCTTATTATAATTATATAGTCCTATATAGTTTATTTAGTAAAGCTACCTTTATTACTACTAGGTAATACTATATTTAGCCTTAAGCTATTTTATAATATTAATTTCCTTACTTACTTATTTTATAAATATAATCTTTAGGTTAGCTAATTATTTTATTAGGTTATTTATTTAATCTTAATAATCTAATTACTTAGCTACTATTCTATTTCCTATCCCTTTTTTATAGAATCTAGGTTTACTATCCCTTCCTAATAAATTATCCTATACTAAATAATTTCTTTAAGAAGTTTACTACTTATTAAAAACCCTTAGATTAAATAATCTTTAATTTATAAGGCTAGATTCCTAATTATCTAAAGAAAGCTTTACTATATTAAAACCTTCTAAACCCCTATTTTAAAGTTCTAGGCGTATATAAATATATATATTAAGCTTTATCTAAAGAGGTTTATATTTTATAATAAGGACTTCTTTATAAGTAAGCCCTTTATAATCTATAAAGCTTAAGATTAAATAATCTAGAAGTGCTTTATAGATATAGTTTAATTAGCTTATAGTAGTTTTCTATCTAGTTAGGTTAATAATAGATATTAGAGCTTAATACTTCTATAGCTAATAATAGGTATCCTAAATAGACTTTAGTTATATTAAATTAAGATCTTTAAGCTATCTATAAGCATTTTCTATTTAATCCTAACTAGTAGTATTATACTAGAGAAGTATCTCCTCCTTAGACTCCTTCTAGGTTTATAATATAGTTAGTATCTTAACTACCTATTAAAGCTTTAGGTTAATATCCTATTTAAGTATCTTATACTAGTCTATCTTAGGTATACCTATTACCTTTATCTTTACTTTAAAGTCCTTAAGGAAGTTAGATATATTTTTACTAGTAAACTACTAAACATTATATTTATTCTATATAGTAATTAATAAGGTTTACTATACTATTATTTCTCTAAGAAGCTTTATAAAAGATTCTATATTAAGGCCTCTAAGGGCCTTAGGTATCTTACTAATATTATTAGGGTTTTTCCTAAGCAGTCTTTAAACCTAGTTTAGGTTAGGCTAATTACTATCTTAGGATTAGATAGTCCCTAACTAATAGTTAGAGTACTTAGTAAAGAAGTATCCCTAAGGTCTTATTAACTAGTTAATAGCTTGCTTAATCTTACTTTACTAGTTTATTAAGAATAAGTTAAGATATAACTAGGCATAGAGTAGGATAAGTATTCTTTTAATTAATCTTAGAGAGAGATAGCTACTTATATTTAAATAAATATCTTTATAATATCTAGTGCTTCCTTTAGGAAGACTTTTAAAGGGGTAGTATTAGTAGTAATAAATAAACTATAAGTAAAGGCTACTAGGATAACTATATAGCTTTTTATAATTAACTATAAGATCCTAATAATTAGCTAAATAATAGTAAAATAGATAATAGGCCCTAAGATTAAATAGTCTAAAACACTAGACTATATGTCCTACTAGCTTAGAATATTTAGCTACGTTTTCTATATTATAGACTTGTATTTAGAGGTAACTAGTAAGGGATTAATAACTTAGTAAGTGTTTATAAAGTACCCTTCTAAGCTAGCTAGCTTTTCTGCCTATATATATATATAATACACTTCCTTTTGCCTAATTCTCCTTATCTTATTATGTTTAGCTAGTTTAGCCACTTTTATTTTAATACCCTAGCTATCTTATAAGTTAGGTCTAGACTCTTAGTTTATAGCTTATTATAGGGAAAATAAGATAAAGGGATCTTCTTATAGTCTAGGTTAGTAATAGCTAAAGGGTATTAAAGGATTGCTTCTAATTAATCTTAACTAAGGCTAAGAAATAACTAGAGTGAAATAGTCCTAGGGGATTAAAAACTTATTTCTTTACTAGTTTTATTAAGTGGAAAATAATACCCTAAAAGACATAATACTAGCCTATATATATAAGTAGCTTTAATGTCTACGCATATTAAAGGGGTTAAGAAGCTTAACTATAGTAACCTATTATAAGGCTAGATTATCTCTATAAGATAGAGATAATCTAGATTAAATAGTCTAATGGATTAGAAGTGACCTAATAGTTAAATTAGTGCGAGTAATAATAATCTTGTTAATTTATCTTATCTTAAAACACAATGATAAGCCATAGCAAAGCTAGGCATAAAAACTCCATATCTAATGTGCGTGATAAGCTCTAGAAGCCTAGTTAGAAGTAATCCCTTTATAGACTATTTAATCCCTAGCTTATATAACTAATGTTATTATCCCTTAGTGTGATAATTATCCCTATGACCCCTAATGCTATCATCGCGAACGCGTGTGTTTCTAGGCGCGCGATTCAGGCCACACACTAACTATGCTTTAAGGTAAGAGATAACTACTAGTAGCTCCTTATTATATATTATATAATTCTATTAAGTAGGCTATAATTATGCAAAGTGGTAAGCCACTAGATATAGAACTCCTTTATTATTAACCTAGGAAAGGTAACCCCTAATGCTATTCTAAAATAATTTGCCTTAACTAATATATCCTTCTTAGGGTCCTACTAGGTTAGGATAGGGTATAATATAAAAGCTAACTTTAATATATTAAAGGCCTTATTACACTCCTTTATCTATATAAATAAGGCTCCCTTTTTAGTTAAGTTAAGTAAGGGCACTATAATCTCTAAGAATTGTGGTATAAAGTTATAATAAAAGTTAGTAAAACTAAGAAATCCGCGTACTCTATAGACCTATATTAGGGCCTCTTAATCCTATATAGCTATAATCTTTTCCTTATCTAGGCGAATTTGTTTTCTAGTATAAATAATAAACCCTAAGTACTTTACCTCTTTAGTTATAAAAACATACTTTTTAATATCTAAGTTTAGTCCTACCTAGTAAAGCCTATCTAGGACTATCTAAACTTTTTATATATAGTCCTTTTATAAATCGCCTAAATAGACTAGAATATTATTAAGGTATACTATAATATAGTCCCCTAGGATTTTACTTAATACACTATTAATATATCTCTAAAAGGTAGTAGGTGCGCTTACTAATCTAAAGGGGTATATAAGCTATTTAAATAAACTAAACCTTATTTAAAATACTATTTAGTGTTCTTTACCTTTAGTAATATATATATAATAAAACGCTACTTATATATCTAGTTTTATAAACTACTTTGCCTTTAATAATAATTATAGTGTTTTCTTAACTAGTAGTAAAGGGTAATAGTCCTATTTTATAATCTTATTAAGTGTATAGTAATTTATATAAAACCTCTAGCCTTCCCCTAGTTTCTTTACTAATAGTATAAGCACTATAGCTAAAGATAAACTTACCCTAATCTAGCCCTTATCTATTAAGTCTATTACTTATTTCTAAATTTCTAGTAAGTAATAATAAGGTATATTATATAAGGGTGCCTAAGGTAACTCTAGTTTATTGCCCTCTATATCTTATTTTAACTAAATATAGTAGTTAGACTTACCTTAGTATAGTAGTAAAGCGTTTGCCTTATTTTCTAAGAAAAGGTCCTTAAAATCCCGTAGTGTCTCTAGTAAGGAGGCTAGGAGCTCCTATTCTATAGGCTTTAGTGCTACATTAATCTATAAGATAGATATAATTTCTTATAAACTTATTACATAAAGCTAGATATATTCCTTCTATCTCTTTACTTAACGCACTATTCCTATAAACATAGAACCTAGGATAGCCACTATAGGTTAGTTTACCTTCCTATTAATTATAGCCTATATTTATAGGTTATTTGCTAACCCTATAAGTACTTATTATTATACTATATCTAAATTAATTTTGTTTTATTCTATCTAAGGTATCCCTAGGATAAGTTACCTTATTAATCCTAGGATTATATATATAATAATTAGTGTCTCCTATCTATCTAAATCCACTTAAAAACAAATAATATATATTATATATAAATGTTTTTTATGCTTCTCTTCTCCCCTTATTTTACACTAACTACTATATAAACTAACCTCTTAGTTAGAAAAGGGAGGCGTTTTAGTTAAAGCTTCTAGATAAGGCATTTACTTATAGTAGCATAGTAGTTATAGCCTATGTTAATTTAAGTATCTATAAAGGTAGTCTTATTAATTAAGGTAGGAACTAAAAAAGGTAATAAATCTATATTATCCTAGATTTATTTAAAATCCTTATTAGTAATAACTATATACTATAAAGCCTCCCTATACTTACTTCCCTTCTCCCCTATTAAATAACTTAATAAAGGGGTTATTCTTTTCCTAACTACTTTATGCTTTCTCCCTCTAAGTTACTATTATTAGAGTTACCTATATTATAAGCATTTACTAATAACTTTCCTTATAGGTATAAGGTAGGATATAGCAGATATTTACTAATAAAGTGCTAGCTAGAACTACATTAGAGGTCTTTGCCCTTCGCATAGTAAGCGTTTATAATGTCTTAGGTAACCTATTTAGGCTATTTTCCTCCTAACCTATTTCCTAATTTTTACTATGTCTATAACTTTCTAGGTCCCTTATAGTTCCCTATTATACCTATAACTTAAATGTCTATTATTAGTGTGTCCCTATCTTACTATTTAGCCTTATTTACGTTCTAAGCTAGTTATATATGCTTCTATGCCTAGTGCTTTTCCTCTAATTAATAGGATTTAATATCTAAGGCAATGCTATAGTAATAAGCTATAGCTATTATGTAATCTATTTAGGGTATATCTCTTCTAATACTATAGTCCCTTATTTGCTTATTAATCACTATATATAACTTAGCTAGCTTTATAGCGTTATCCTATTCTAATTCTCTAGCTAATATAAGCTTTTATTTAAATTAAATATAGAAGTTACTAAACCGTTTATTAGGTTACTAAGCTATCTAGTTAAGTTTTATAATAGCTAATTCCTATTAATAAGGGTTATTAAACATATCCCCTAAGTATATAAGAAAATAAGTAGGTTTATAATTAAGAATATATCCTTTTTTAAAGAATAAAGTAATTTAAGCCTATACCTTTACTAATAGATTTTAGTAAATAAAGTACTATTAATCCTTCTAGTCTCTAATAAATACCTTATCTATATAAAGCTTATGTATTATAAGATTCTTCTATAATGCAAATAGTGCCCTATTACTATTAAATAGCTATCCTATAGGTAATAGCTTTTGCTTTATTAGTTTGCTCTTTATTAGCGTATTAAAGTCTAACTATTATTTATTAGTAAGCTCTTTAATTTATTATAACTATTTCTTAACTAGCTCCTATAGCATTATAAGTTTATCTATTTCTATTTTATCCCCTAATAAAATACCTATAGGTAATGGCTTTAATAGTAATCTAACTATAGTAAAGAATAAGATATATTATAAACTAGCCTTAGGGTAGCTATATATAAGCGTTTAAAGTGCGAATCTTATTCTTATAGAAGAAGAAGAGAACTAAATAAAGGGGTAGTAACAGGTCCCCCCTTATAGTAGGTCTATATAGTCCGTGCATAAACCGCCCCTTTCTAGACATAGTCTTGCTCTAGACTTAACCTAAGCTTACAGCTTGAGTCCATAACAGTAACCCCTAATACTAAATATTTACTCTAAGAAATAACTATAGAGGAATTTAAAAGATTATTACTTACTTTAAGACCTTACTTAGACAAAATTATAGGTCCTTCCTAGACCCCTATAGTATCTAATTTGCCTTATAAAGTAGTAATAAAAGATATAAATCTAAAGGAAGTTTTACCTCCCTAATAGAGATTAGAGTTAGAGAAGATTAGGGTAACTAAAGAGTACTAGGTTTTGCTATTTAATCTAGGAAGATATTTAGGAAATATAATAGTTTCTATTAGCATTCTCTAGCTCCTTTAGTTAGCTCTAATTATTTGCTAATAGCTAAGTTATTTAATATAATATTATAGAAAGATAAAGAGTAAGGGGGCAAAATCCCTAATTATAAACCTTATAGAACTATACTAGGAAGCGGTTTACCTATTATATAAGTCTAATATGTTATTAGGAATAGTAAACGCTATAATTGCTTAGAATAATATTACAAAACTAGACAGTAATATAGTAACTACACTAGGATATATTATAACTTACATTAAAGGTTATTAGTGTGACTTAGTTCTAATTAATAGAGGTTTTAGGATAAAGCTAGTAAGTAAGGATTATCTAGTAAAATATAGGTTCCCTATAGTATAACTTAGAGAAAGATAGTTTATTTAAATAGTAAATAATACTAAATATCTAATTACCTTATATACTTACTTATAGGTTATAACTAGGGAAATCCTAGCCTTAGTAAAATATTATATTATACTAGCTTAATAGGATTAGGATTTTCTTCTAGGTAAAGTTTAGCTAAGAAAATTAAACACTATAGAACACTATAGAGAAGATAAGCTAACTATTATAGGAATAAAGGGAGTTACTTAGACTTTACTAATTTACCTATACCTAGACTTATTCTAGAGATCTAAGATATAGGCTTAGCTACCCTAGAGAACTAGACCTAAGGAAACCATAGAGTTTATTAAAGATAATTAGGAGATCCTAAAGGAAGTTAAATAAATCCTAAGAGGACTAAATATTAAGCTAGGTAAGTAAACTAATAAATTAGAATTAGAAAAATAAGAACTATAGATAATACTGCTAGTAATTATTCATAGGATTTACTATTTAATTTAATAATGCTAGGTAATAATAATAAGATAAGTTTAGAAGAGAATTATCTAGAGATAAGTAAAGAGTAAATAAAAAAGAAATAATATATATATTAGAGAGATAAAGGATTTAAAGAAACTATTACTAAATTAAAAATTAGGGATTTGCTAAATTAAATAAGTTAAGAGAAATATAAGGCTTTTTTAAATAGTAAAAGAATAGAATTTAAAATAGAAGGAATAAGTAATAAGGGGGTTAATAGAATAGATATGTTAGGTAAGGATTGCCTAGTAATTATAGTAAAGGACAAAACTCTAATAAGAAGATATAAATTAAGCTTAAATGCTATAATCCTATAGAAACTAATTTAGACCTTTATATTAAATAGTATTATTTACAAGATAGTTAATAAGATAGAAATAAGATAGTTTTTCTTCTACTCTAATATAATAACGCTATTAGGATAAATTATAGCTACCTAGAAGATTACTTAGAGTTAAATTAAGCACTATAAGGTAGCTTAGAAGAAGAAATAGAGTAAGAATACTTTATACAGACTTATAAGATCTAAACTATAGGAGTAAAATACCTCTAATATCTCTAAGGAAAAATAGGCATTAGACCTAATAAATAACAAAGATAGAACTAAGCATTTAGATTTCCTTAAGGTATTTGTTACGTGGCAGAATGCCTAGGAGCGGAAGGGACCCTTATAGGGCTAGATTCAGTAACCTAGAGTAGGGGACAACTTAATTCTTATAATATACTTTACTCCTAATAGTAACTTTCCTAAAGTAAACTTAGCACGATTTATAACCTATTAAATCCGTTAGTCCCTCTAACGGATTTAACCCCTTACGTGCCAAATTAGCACATAATAAGTGGTAGCAATTAGAGATTCTTTTATTACGCACCTCTAGTTATCTAAGAATAATAGCCTTATATCTAAAACTAACTATTTATAACGCTAATTTAACCCCTTTTAAACTTTCTAGTAAATAAGACTAAATTATAACTTATTTACTAATTTAGAGCTTTTAATAGTACTAATCTAGAATTTAAATATTAGAAATAAAAACTTATTAGAATTAATAAATAAGAGGATTTAAATAAGCTTACCTAGTATAAATTTATTAATAGAATAGTAATAAGACATAAATAGCTAGTATACTAGGAACCTCCTATTTATTAGAATACTATAGATTTATAAACTATATGCCTTATATAAAATTAAGTTAAGTCCTATATTATAAAAGCTAAATCTAAGGGATTTCTTTATAAATCTAGTTAATTTAAAGGTAGTAAGGAGTCTAAGAAAAGGTCTAAGAGCACTACTAGTCTAGTTAGTAATACTAATACTACTAAGACTAGGAATAGTATAAAGAAAGGCAAAATTAATAAAGGAAAGGGGATTAAAAACTACCCTAAAAATAACACTACTACTTAATATCTATAACCCCTAACCACTTATTAAAATTAGACCTAGGAGACCTATAGCTAGGACTATTAGGAAGTATACTAGGTTTAGGGGAACTTTATACTAAGCTAGCTAAATCTAATACTACTAGGATTCTTTAGAAAGTAATTAGTTAATAATAGCTTATATAGTAGGTAATAATAGAAGAAGTAGTAATAGGAATAGAGTGGTTAGTAATAAAACTAATAACTAAAATTAAAAGCTTATAAAGTATAGGAGCCTTAGTAAGGTTAATACTATAACTATAGAATATAACTTAGGGAATAGTATATTTACTTATAGACTAGGGGTAGTATAATAGTAATCTATATACTAACCTAAACTAAATAGTGCTAATAGCATAACTAATACTACTATAATATTAGTAAGGATACCTATAACCTTAGCAGTACCCTTACTAAGGTTATCTATAAGGACAATACCCTCTAAACTAGGAATAGTATATAAATCTAAGTATTTAAAGTAAGATAGATTTAGCAATAGATTAGGACTAGAATTCTTAATATATAGACGTAATAGAGTGATAAGTAAATTTAACGTAAAAAATCACGGATATTAGATACTTTAAGCCTTAATATAAGCCTAAGGAAGCTAGTAATAATCTTATTATATATAATAGGAAGCAGACTATTTTTTATAATATTAAATTATAGATATAGGCAGTTAAAGATTACTTATATTACACTAGTCCTAGCTAATAAGATATTATTTAGAAGAAAGTCTAGACGCTATTCTAAGGAGATATAATAGTATAGTATAGGTAATATCTTAATTTAGGAGAAAGGAATGCTATATTTAGCGGAATATTAACTATATTTATAGTAGTTAGAAAGGAATTTAGTATTTAAGTCTAGGATATAATAGCATAGCTTAATAAGGCTAAATATATAAGAGAGGATATTATAAAGGAGGTATCTTTTTATAAATTTATATTAAAAAATTTTTAGTATACTAGAGTAAATAGTAAGATAATAGACTATTAGCTATTATTATGCCTATATTATAAACTTTACCTAGGATTGTGTTAAATATATCTAATACTAATAAAAGAGGACATAAGATTAGCGTATATTATAATAGTAAATAATAAGAGACATAACTTATATAACCACCTATATAATAAGGGTTATACTATAAATAGAAAAGGCAAAGACAAAACTAAGGTCTATTTCTAATAAGAGGAATCTAGTAGTAATTTAGAAAGGGAAGCAAAAGGAGCCTAAGCTAATTAAAATAGGCTATTTAATATATAATTCCCTCTAGGAAGTTAATAGTATAGATAGGATAATTAAAATATATAAAGATTTTTAGGTGGTTTTTAGCTAAGGTTATACTAGTAAAATTAGCCTTTTAAGGAGTAAAACTAGAAACCTTAGTAAAATAAATTATAGTAAGAAAATAAAGCAAGAAATCGCCCTAGACTTAGTTAAAATAAGTAGGAAAATTTACTAAACTAACTAGATAAATAATAATATTAGGAGACTTTATTATTAAGGTAGGTAAGCTAATTATAGTAGCTAAGGCAGTTTTAGTATTAGGAGAAAATACCTATAAAGGAAAAGGAATATATATATATTATAGTATATAAGGATAACTCTAACATAAAATAGTATAAAACCTATCTTAAAGACTATAGATACTATATAGTAAAAGAAGGGAAGGTTTTAGAAGATAATAATAAGGAAAGCTAAGGTTAAGATTTAAATTTTATAGAGATATATTTTATTAAAAATAACAGAAAGAAAGTTAAGAAACTTACTATAAAGACAGGTCTAGCTAGACCTAGATAACTAAGCCTAGGATAGGTTATTAAGGCTATAGTAAGACTATAAGAGATAAAGTATAATAGGAAAAAGGCAAATACTTTCCTTAAAATTCTAATTAAATTTAATAATAAAGGTAAGAGCTACTAAGTCTATCTTAATATAGGAATATTATTAATCTTAGCAAATAAGGCATAGCTATAGTAATATAGAGTAAACGTAAAATAGGGAACGTAGGAACTAAAGCTAGTCTTAGGAGTTTAGTCTTCCTTTTTTATTACTAAAACCGCTACTTTTAACTTTTATATCCCTAGGATAGCGTGTGAAACTAAGATAACTAGACATTTTATAGTAATAGCAAATATAATACTAAATCTAGGGCTTAAATTGCTACTTAGTATAAATTTCCTATATAATTTTAGGGCAAAAATCAATTTTATATAACCTAAGGTAGTATTTAGATTAGTATATAGTATAATAGTATAGGTAGAAATATTTTAATTAGTAAGTAAAGTTCCTTACTAATAAGTAATTATAGTATAGATAGTAATAATTCCCCTAAAGGCATAGTTATATATACTTTGTTAAGCGGAAAACAACACCCCAAAAGACACAATGCTAGCCTACACACGTAAGTAGCTTTAACGTCTGCGCACGTCAAAGGGGTTAAGAAGCTTAACTGCAGTGACCTATTATAAGGCTAGATTATCTCTATAAGATAGAGATAATCTAGATTAAATAGTCTAACGGATTAGAAGTAACCTAACAGTTAAATTAGTATAGGTAATAATAATCTTATTAATTTATCTTATCTTAAAACACAATAATAAGCTATAGTAAAGCTAGGCATAAAAACTCTATATCTAACGTGCGTAATAAGCTCTAGAAGCCTAGTTAGAAGTAATCCCTTTATAAACCATTTAATCCCTAGCTTATATAACTAATGTTATTATCCCTTAGTGTGATGACTATCCCTGTGACCCCTGATGCTATCATCGCAAACGCGTGTGTTTCTAGGCGCGCGATTCAGGCCACACAATACTAGTTACCTAGAAGGCAGGATAGAAAAATTAGGAAATAAGCGTTTATTATGCACTATTATGTTTAATATTTCTTCTAGACGCACTCTTATATAAATCTAGCTAGGGATAGATAGTTACTTATAACCTAACTAACAAAACTATTACTATTTCTAAGCACTAGAAGGTTATATATCTAATAGTAGCTAGGGAGGTTACTATAAACTATATAATTAATAACCTATTTATATATTATACCTTTTTTAGTAAAGATATTATAGAAAAGAGTAAAGAGAAGGCTAAAACTAATAAGGAGACTAAAGGAGAGAAAGATAACCTTAATCTAAAGAAAGTTAATATAAGAGTACTCTCTTATAGAATCTTATATCCTAAGGAAATTCTATTTATAACTAATTAATTTAGGGTATAGGTAGCTAATATTAATAAAGAGGCTATAAATAAACTTATAAAGTTAATAGATAAATATAATATCTACTATAATAGGGGTATTATACTAATGCTAGAAGACTAGAAAATAAGAATTAATCTTATAAAGGGATAGTAGTATTAAATAAGGCTAATTAGGCCTTATAAACTTAGAAAATAGAATACTAATAAACTTAATAAAGTATATAATAAACTCTACATAAAAGGGAAGATATTATATCTAGATAAACTAGTAGTAATTATATACCTAGTGTTTATAGTCTAGTAAGAGACTAGCTAAGAGAGGAAAGGAAGAGTTATAGTTAATATAAGACTACTAAATAATATAGTAATGCTAGATATATACCCTTTACCTAACTAAAGTAATATTATAAATAATACCTATAGTAAGAAAGTAATTTCTCTTTTTAATAAAACTAGTTTTTTTACTAATTACCTATTTAATAAGACTATTAAGCGCGTATAGTAGTAATATTAAATAGAGGTCTAAAAGCATTAAATATGGCACTAATAGGGTTTAAAAACTCTCTAGCTTTTACCTAAAGATTTATAGATAGACTATTCTAAAAGTATAAACACTTTATTTAGGTATATATTAATAATATTATTATGTTTTTAGATAATTTAAAAGAGTATTTAAGCTATCTTAAAATAGTTCTTAAAATCCTTAAGGAGAATAGATTAATAATTACTATAAAAAAGTTATTTATTAGCTACCTTACTATTTAGTTACTAGGATTTATTATTAATAGTAATAGAATTATAAATACTAATAATTAGCTTAAAGCGTTTTAAAAGATAATATTTCTAAGTAATTTATTAAGTCTTAAGACTTTTATTAAAATAGCTAGATTTCTATGTAATAGAATCCCATAGTTTAATATATAAATCCGACTATTATAAGCATAAAAAACAGCATTATTACATGAATTTTAAGAAAAGGATAAAACAATTACTAGTATCTTAAAGCTAATATAAAAGAGAAAAACGTAACTAAAGACGTTTTTACTAACTAAAGATAAGGAAAAGGCATTTAAAGATATTAAGATATTTTTAAGTAAGAAATAAACTTTATAGCACTATAACCTAAAGAAGCTACTATTCTTTAAAATTAACGCTTATAAAGAGGGATTTAGTTTATATGTTTTCTAGCTATAAGAAAAATAGGATAGTTAAAGTATTCCTAGGAGAGAGATTAAAAACAACTAGATATAGCTAATTTTATTCCTTTCTAGAGTAATATTAAGCGTTAAAAAATAATATAGTTTAATAGAGGTAAAGGTAGCTATAATTATATAGAGTATTAGAAAGCTCTAGAAGATAGTGTAATCTAATAATACTATAGTTAATATATTAACTAACTATTCTCTAGTAAAGGGCATTATTAAATATACCTTATTATTAATAATAGACCTTAATAAGGCTAATTTAAAACTAGCTAAAGTTACGAATTATTTATTATAATTTAGCCTAAAGGTAATATATATGCTAGGAGTATTAAATATAGTTTTAGACGCGCTCTCTAGATTACTAGTAAAGGTAATCTATAGGGAAGTAGCGTAGAAAAGCTAATATAATAAGTTAGATACTAGTGTATATTTTAGCAAAGAATATACCATAACTATAATTATAGATAATAAACTTAAGGCTAGAATTATTAAGGGGTACTAATCTAATCGCAAGTTTAGCTAAATTATTATATTAATAAAAGCCTACTAAGAAAAACAAGCAGTAAAGAACGCTAGAACTAGACTAAAGATCCCTTTATATAGCTAGGATTTACATAAGGATAGTTTATTATACTACTATAGTAAGGATGGATTTTTCTATCTATGTATTCTAATAGTAGAGGTTAAATCTATACTATAATTAGTATATAATAAACGGCAATACTTTGGAATTATAAGGATAGTAGCAGAATTATAGTTAGTCTACTTTACACAAATAAGTTAACGTATTTATAATTATATAGCCTATTATATAGTGTGTTAGGAGAATGTAATTAATTATACAAAGCCCCTAAGGGAAATGCGGCCCTTATAGTTAAAACTAACGCTATTTTATATAATTTCCCTTGATTTTATAATAGATATACTAGAGGTCTTATTAGTAAATACTATATAGTAAATAGAAGGGTACGTAATATATAACTTACTATGCCTTATAAACTACCTTTTTAGTAAGAGAATATTATTAATACCTAGACACACTATATATCCTATAGAAACCTAGGTAGAATTACTTCTTTAGGCACTATACATTATAAATTAGGGGTTACTAAGATAGATTATAAGTAATAGAGACCTAAAGTTTATATCTAACATATAGAAAGCTATATTTAAACAAGTAAGGGTAAAACTCCTTATAAGTACTACGTATTATCCCTAGATAGTGTGTGGCCTAAATCGCGCGCCTAGAAACACACGCGTTCGCAATGATATTATGTCAGGGAAAACCCCTAACCAAAGACAACAAAACTGACGATAGTGACGGTGACGATGTTGATGCCTGCGCACATCAACGAGGGAGGCAGCGATATTTGCGATCTTCGGCGTAGATCGAATCGGTTAAAAGGGTAAAAAGGGCCATAGCTAGTAAGCTAGGCAAAACACTATATTAGGATTCATATTATCTTATTAATTTAAACAATCTAAGCCAAAGGCAATAAAGGGAGAGTTGATTTTCTATGAAAAAGAGAGGAATTCTAGGGGTTTTTATCTAGCTAGGCCACGGACCTAGGGGATTGAATTGACCCGACGGACCTGATAGACCTAATGTGTAATTTCCGACGAAGCCGATGATAGTGGCTGAATTGATCCGACAATGCCGGCGATGCCGATGATATCGATGATTAAGGGGTATAATTCCAGCCACACAACACCTCCCTAACTATTTTCCCTTCCTAGTCCCTAGGAAGGAAAAATAGTAACAAAGCCCTAGTAGTTAAAGATCTTATTAGACAGTTAGAGACCTCATCAGAAGACCTTCGAACAGTCAGATTCCTTATCAATCGTCAGAGGAATCGTCAGTCAGAGAGGGTCTTCAACGGTCAGAGGTCTCGTCAGTCAGAGACCTCGTCAGAAGACCTATCTAACAGTCAGATTCCTCATCAATCGTCAGAGGAATCGTCAGTCAGAGAGGGTCTTCAACGGTCAGAGGTCTCGTCAGACGGTCAGAAACCTCGTCAGAAGACCTATCTAACAGTCAGATTCCTCGTCAATCGTCAGAGGAATCGTCAGTCAGAGAGGGTCTTCAACGGTCAGAGGTCTCGTCAGTCAGAGACCTCGTCAGAAGACCTATCTAACAGTCAGATTCCTCATCAATCGTCAGAGGAATCGTCAGTCAGAGAGGGTCTTCAACGGTCAGAGGTCTCGTCAGACGGTCAGAAACCTCGTCAGAAGACCTATCTAACAGTCAGATTCCTCGTCAATCGTCAGAGGAATCGTCAGTCAGAGAGGGTCTTCAACGGTCAGAGGTCTCGTCAGTCAGAGACCTCGTCAGAAGACCTATCTAACAGTCAGATTCCTCATCAATCGTCAGAGGAATCGTCAGTCAGAGAGGGTCTTCAACGGTCAGAGGTCTCGTCAGACGGTCAGAAACCTCGTCAGAAGACCTATCTAACAGTCAGATTCCTCATCAATCGTCAGAGGAATCGTCAGTCAGAGAGGGTCTTCAACGGTCAGAGGTCTCGTCAGACAGTCAGAGACCTCGTCAGACAGTCAGAGACCTCGTCAGACAGTCAGAGACCTCGTCAGAAGACCTATCTAACAGTCAGATTCCTCATCAATCGTCAGAGGTCTCGTCAGTCAGAGACCTCGTCAGAAGACCTATCTAACAGTCAGATTCCTCATCAATCGTCAGAGGAATCGTCAGTCAGAGAGGGTCTTCAACGGTCAGAGGTCTCGTCAGACGGTCAGAAACCTCGTCAGAAGACCTATCTAACAGTCAGATTCCTCATCAATCGTCAGAGGAATCGTCAGTCAGAGAGGGTCTTCAACGGTCAGAGGTCTCGTCAGACAGTCAGAGACCTCGTCAGAAGACCTATCTAACAGTCAGATTCCTCGTCAATCGTCAGAGGGATCGTCAGTCAGAGAGGTCTTCAACGATCGGAGGTCTCGTCAGACGGTCAGAAACCTCGTCAGAAGACCTATCTAACAGTCAGATTCCTCATCAATCGTCAGAGGAATCGTCAGTCAGAGAGGGTCTTCAACGGTCAGAGGTCTCGTCAGACAGTCAGAGACCTCGTCAGAAGACCTATCTAACAGTCAGATTCCTCGTCAATCGTCAGAGGGATCGTCAGTCAGAGAGGTCTTCAACGATCGGAGGTCTCGTCAGACGGTCAGAAACCTCGTCAGAAGACCTATCTAACAGTCAGATTCCTCATCAATCGTCAGAGGAATCGTCAGTCAGAGAGGGTCTTCAACGGTCAGAGGTCTCGTCAGACAGTCAGAGACCTCGTCAGAAGACCTATCTAACAGTCAGATTCCTCGTCAATCGTCAGAGGGATCGTCAGTCAGAGAGGTCTTCAACGATCGGAGGTCTCGTCAGACGGCCAGAGCCTAGCCTAGCCTATACCTCCCTAACTATTTTTCCCTTCCTAGACCCTAGGAAGGAAAAATAGTAACAAAACAAGAAGAAGAAAAAAAAATCATGAATTTCACCTCCCCATGTCCCTAGCCATTAATCAATCAGAGAGGTCATTAGAGACCTTGTTAGAGGTCAGATCAATTGATCCGTGATAAAAGACCTTATTAATGGTCAGAGACCTCGTTAGAAGACCTTCTAATAGTTAGATTCCTCATCAATCGTCAGAGGAATCGTTAGTCAAAGAGGTCTTCGATGGTCGGAGGTCTCGTCAGACAGTCAGATTAATTAATCTATAACAAAAGACCTAGCTAACGAAGGTTAGGTCAAAGGTCTAATTATAGGAGCCCTAATTTATTGAAGGTCGGATTGAAGGTTAGGTTAAAGGTTGAAGTTAGAAAAGAAGGTCATAACGGTTAGGATTAATTAATCTGACAAATTCAATGATTTTAATGATATCGGATCCATTAGATAACCTGAATTAATTGATCGGAAATGAACGATTTAATCAGGCTAACCCGGATTAAGGGAAAAGGTCGTAATGGTCGCGATTAATTAGTCTGATAGATTCCAATGATTTTGATGATATTAGGTCTATCGGATTAATTAATCAGAAGGATCCTACTGGCCTAGATTAAAGGGAAAAGATGTAAGAAGTAGCTAATGGTTATAATAACTATAGGGGATGTTTAGAGAGGTTCTAAGGGATTTATTATCAAATTTAGCTACAGAAGGTCTAACAGGAGTATTCCCCGTTTCTCCACTATTTATGTTAGGGAAAACCCCTAACTAAAGATAATAAAACTAATAATAGTGACGGTAATAATGTTAATGCCTGCGCACATTAATAAGGGAGGCAGCGATATTTGCGATCTTTAGCGTAGATCAAATTGGTCAAAAGGGGTAAAAAGGGCCATAGCTAGTAAGCTAGGCAAAACACCATATCGGGATTCATGTTATCTTATTAATTTAAACAATCTAAGCCAAAGGCAACAAAGGGAGAGTTGATTTTCTATGAAAAAGAGAGGAATTCTAGGGGTTTTTATCTAGCTAGGCCACGGACCTAGGGGATTGAATTAACCCGACGGACCTGATAGACCTAATGTGTAATTTCCGACGAAGCCGATGATAGTGGCTGAATTAATCCGACGATGCCGGCGATGCCGATGATATCGATGATTGAGGGGTACAATTCCAGCCACACAATATCATCAGGGGTCACAGGGATAGTTATCACACTAAGGGATAATAACATTAGTTATATAAGCTAGGAATTAAATAGTCTATAAAGGGATTACTTCTAACTAGGCTTCTAGAGCTTATTACACACATTAGACATAGAGTTTTTATGCCTAGCTTTGCTATGGCTTATTATTGTGTTTTAAGATAAGATAAATTAACAAGATTATTACTACTTACACTAATTTAACCATTAGGTTACTTCTAATCCGTTAGACTATTTAATCTAGATTATCTCTATTTTATAGAGATAATCTAGCCTTATAATAGGTTGCTGTAGTTAAGCTTCTTAACCCCCTTTAACGTGCGTAGACGTTAAAGCTACCTACGTGTGTGGGCTAGCATCGTGTCTTTTAGAGTGTTGTTTTCCGCTTGACAAAATAGATAGAATAGCTAAAAGAAAGAACTAAACGGTAATAATCGCAATATAGTATTATATAGTAATAGACCTAGATATAATATAGATATTACTATTACTAGCATTATAACACTAACTAAATAACACTATAGCAATAAGTACTAGCTAGGCACCTAATAAGCTATTATATAGATTTTAGCCTTTAAGTATTATTAACCTTCTTTTACCTAATAATATAACTAACGCGGGAACTAGCGTAAATAACATTATAGTATTATAGAAACTATATTAGTATAAAGCTTAATTAGCGATTATAATAGCAGTTACACTAGCGAAAATTTAGTATAATAACCGCTATAAACTAGTTAATATTAATAAAGGTAATATAGTTTACCTGTAATTATATAAGGGATATAAACTACCTAGTAAGCTAAAGAAAAAATAGTCCCTATAAAAGGTAAGTCCTTATAAGGTACTAGAGAAGGTAAATCTATTAGCTTATTAATTAGAATTCCTACTAAATTCGCAAGTGTATCTAGTAGTATTAGTGGCATAGCTATAGAAGCTAGTATAAGGAAAGAATCTGTTTAAGAGGGAAGAACTAGCTTTACTACTAATTTTATTTAATAATCCGGAGGAAATAGATTATTAGGAAATTAAGTAAATCTATAATTATTAGGTTAAAATTTTAAAGTGGAAAAACAAGGTAGCAAGAGTAGAGTTTCTTATTAGATAGAAGGGATATACTACTAAAGATAACTAATAGGTAGCTAAAAATAAGATACAAATTAATGCGTCTAAAATAGTAAAGGAATACCTTAGGAAAAACCTAATTAATTAGGCTAAAGAATATATAAAAAGAGACTAGTAACCTATAAAAAAATAATAGTAGTAAAAGGAGAATTTAAATAATAGGTACTAGATCTAATAAGCTAGCAAGGAGGCAGGAGTTTCTAGGGGCTTACTTATATATATTATTTATTATACTAACTAGGATTATCTTACTATACTTAAACTTTATATTATTTTATAATTAAATAATAATCATAGCATAATTAGATTTAGTATAAGCATAGTTAAATTTAACTAAGTTATTATATTTTGCTTTATAGTAATAACTAGTAAGCCCCTAATATAGAATTTAAAGTAGCTAAAGCCTTTATTAGTAAAAATAATAGATCTAGTATTTATAAAGAAAGTAATAAACTTAGTATTAATAATAGAGATTAATAATATCTATAAGTAATATAAAACTATAAGGACTATAGGAAATATTATATTAAATACAACCATTTTACCCTAGGAGTTAAATATATACACTATATGCTTAGTATAAACCTAATTCCTCCTAATTTCCTATATTAAAAGCCTAATCTTATTATATTTAATAATAAGATTAATATCTAAGAATAAACACTATATAAGCAAATCCTAGTAGTATATCTATATATTTAAGTTCTAGTATTAATATAATAAAATTAACTTTTAGGGGAACTTATATATACTAATTTAGAGAGATAATAAGCTAATACTAAAAAGAGTAAGCTAAATTTAACTAATAAATAAATAGTAAGTTATTTAAATTAGGAATAGCTAGCTATTTTAAGGATAAGAAATTCCTTTATTACTATATATAACTAGTAAAGAGAAGTAATTAATAAAGGGAGTATATACTTCCTATCCTTTAAGTAAAAAAACTATACTATTAGTAGTATCTAGGGGAAATATAAATATTAGTAAAGGAATTTAATAAGTTAGCCTAATAGGTAAGAGATAGTAATAGTAATAATATAGGAGCTACTAGTATTATAAAGGATATAATTAAATCTAAGTAGTACTAAGAGAAAATGCTAATAAAGGATTTAAAAAAGAGGTTAAGAATAGTAGGAATAATAAAATTATACTAACTAATACTAAAAAAGAAAGATAGGAGCGTAAAGAAGCACTAAGATAATTACTAAAGAATAACCTTACTAAAGCTATAAAAAGAAAATAACTTATAAAAAGCAAAATAATACTAGGAAACAATAAAATTAGTAATATATTAGACAAAGAAGACAATATAATAATAGTTAACCTTACTAATATAGCTACTAAATCCTCTAACTAGGAATCTAGATTTAAGGATAAACCTTTAGAAACTAAAGTTAAAGATAGGATTTTAAAGAGTAAAATTAATAATAAAGTTAATAAGATACTAGTGGAATTCCTTATTAGACTATTATAGGTTTATATATAAATTATAAAGCTTAATTTTAAATTATTATATATTAGATTTAGATAGCCTAGCTCTAGAAAAGATACTCTAAAGCTAATGCCTAAAATTAGAGTAGTAGTGTAAAAAAGAATAATAAAAGAGTTTAATATAAAGTATAAAGAAAAAGGTATTAAAGGGATTAATTTTAGTACTTTCTAATATACTATAGTAGGCTAAAAAGGTAGTATATAGAATATATAGTATACTATATAGGTATATATATATAAATTTGCATTAAAAGGCACTATAATAGTATTAAATAAATTAGAGATATATCTAAATAATATATATTTTATATTATAGTAAAATATAATTATATAGATTTTTACTATTTTTAAAGAATAAAAGGTAATATTAAAAATAAGGAAAGTAGTAGTAAAACTAAATAGAAAGCTATTAAATTAAATTACTACTAATCTAATAGAATATAAAGTAATATAATAGATAAAGAATTAGATAAAGATAGTAGTAGTAGCCTTTTATAATAGTATAATAGTTAAATATAGATAGTAAATAGCTATATATAATAGTATTATATCTTTACTACTATAAGTAAATTTATTAGCTCTTTATTTTATAAATAAATATAAAGTAATAAACACTATAATTACTAGTATATTAGCTAGTATTAGTAAGGCAAATTTACTTTATATTAGTACTAATAAGGAGCTAACCTAGAAATCTACTAAATCCTAAGAGAATAAGAAAAGAGATAGAGAATATAAGTAAAGTAAAATTAATAATATAGTAAACTAAATAAATAAGATAAAAGGGGCTTTTAATAATATAAGAGTAAATATAAGCTTAGTATATAACTTAGCTAGAGAGGTATTAGATTAAGTTAAGAAATTAGTAAATTTAATAATAAAGGAGGTAAAAAAATAAAGGAGAAGTTTATATAAATAGTAAAAATACTAAGAAATTATAAGGAGAAGATTCTAAAGCTTAACCCTAAAGTAATATTAACTAATTTTAGTAAATAACTTATAAAATTTAAGGAGAGTATAGTTAGTAAGAGTAAGCTAGAGAAAAAGCTTATAATACTAGTAGGGATAATAGTAAAAATAATATAGTAAATAGATACCTAGAAAATAATAATAAATAAGCTTATATAAGAATAAAAAGAGCTTAAAGGGGAGATAAAAAAGGCAAAAACTATAAAACTAAGTCTAGCTAAATCTAGTATAGTATAAAGTAAATTATATAGTAAAATACTAAATCCTAGTAATAAGTAACCTTAAGGTAAAATACTAGAAAGCCTAAGTAAGAAAACTAGGCTAAATAAAAAACTTAGTCTAATAAAACTAAAGGCTACCTAGGTAATTCTATAATTAACCCTATTAAAAACGCTAGTAATATAAGCGTAGCTAAGAATAATAGGAATGCAAAATAAGATAGCGCTACCTCCTAATTAGCTTATAGTTAGACTTACTATAATATAGGATAATAGGGATAATAAATTTACTAGATTAATAGATTAAGGATATAGATTTAGATAAAAAAAATAAAAAAATAGAAATTAGATTTTATCTAGTAATAAGATAATATAGTTTAGGATTAGACTAGGGATATACTAGAAAGGATAATTAATTAGTAGGATTTAATAACTTACTAAAAGGAGGGGATAAAATTAGTAATTATAGGAGAATAAAATTTAGTAATAAAGTAGGAGATTATAATAAAATTAGTATAACTATTATTTAATATAATAATTTTGTAAGTATTATTATAAGGCGTGGTTTAGTAAATAGTAATTATAAAGTTAAGTAAACCTATAATACTAAAGCCACTAGTATAGTAGGGAACGCGCTATATCTATCTCCTTATAAGATTTAACTTAAGCTATATTTCTTTTATTTGCGTTAATAGTTAAGGACCTAAATCTAGTTACTAGCTAGCTATATCTAACTAGGATAGTTATTTTTAAGGCGCGCCTAGCACTTATTACATAGTAAAATGCCTAGGAGCGGAAGGGACCCTTATAGGGCTAGATTTAGTAACCTAGAGTAGGGGATAACTTAATTCTTATAACATACTTTACTCCTAATAGTAACTTTCCTAAAGTGAACTTAGCACGATTTATAACCTGTTAAATCCGTTAGCCCCTCTAACGGATTCAACCCCTACGTGCCAAATTAGCACGTAACAGTATTAGTAGGATTTACCTAAATAATATAGTAGGATAAGTATAATATAGATATAGAAAGACATAAGGAGGGTATAATTTATATAGGAAACTTAAGAATTAAGGGGTACCCCTATAAAAAGGGAAATCCCTATATAAAATTAGAAAAGATATGCTTAGGTCTAAAACTAGAAAATAGGATATAGTATTCTAAGGACTTAGGAGACAAGAAGGGAGATTAATAAGACTAGGATGCAATTAGATATACTAATACTCTAATTTATATAGGAAATTAGAATATTAAGGGGTTACCCTTAGAAAACGGAAATTACTATATAAATAGAAAGTTAAGTGGCTTAGAGAGAGAAACTAAGTATAGGGAGTTATATTCTTTAGACTTAGTAGTTTTGTAATAATAAGAGAACTACGTAAGGGTAAGCATAGTAAGTAATAGTAAGGGTATATAGGATAAAATAAGATATGCTAATAAGCTAATTTATATAGGAAAATAGGAAATTAAGGGCTACCCCTTAAGGTTCCGGAATCTCTATATAAATTATCTAATATTATCCTTATCCCTAGAAACCATTACTTTATAGTTTAAGAAGTTACGCATTACACTAGGAGACTATATAGGAGATAATAAGCAGAGACTAATAATTATATAATTATATTATATATTTAAAGAGTGCTTTATTTTAAAGCTTAAAGATATTTGCATTACTAATCTTATTAAATATTATATTTCACTGGTTCCTAGTGCGTGACCTAGTAAGCGTAAATAATTTAGGTATTCTATAGTATATTACAAGTTTTTAAGATAGGTCTTCCTATTAATAAAAAGAGTGGGTATTATCTATTATAGTAAATCTAAATAGGTGGCTCTAATAATATTTGCCCTAAAACTAGGATAGAAGGATTTTTAAGTGGTTTATAACTTTAGAGATATAAATAGTAAAATAGTTAAATTAGGTTATCTATATTATAATATAGACACTAATCTAGATTTAATTTACTATAGTTACTCTAAGATTTTCTCTTAAGCTAATACTTTAAATAGGTTTTAGGTAATTAGTGTTTACCCTCCTAATAAATATAAGACTGCTTTCTTAGGGCCTAATAGAA
Source organism: Epichloe scottii (assembly GCA_021950295.1). Classification (NCBI taxonomy): domain Eukaryota; kingdom Fungi; phylum Ascomycota; class Sordariomycetes; order Hypocreales; family Clavicipitaceae; genus Epichloe; species Epichloe scottii. The sequence goes on along the minus strand of CP083247.1, from coordinate 1,768,204 downwards.
TATACTACTATAATAACATAGCTTAAGGGTTAATAGGATCTATAGTAACTTATACTAGGTTTAGGGATATAACCTTTAGACACCTTTTCTTCTAGGATAGGACTAAAGGTAACTTAATTTTAGGTTATATAGAGGATTTACGCACTTCCTTTTCTATCTATATTAATAACCACTACTTAGGCTTAGAAACATAGGAGAACCACTTTAATTTCCTGTAGAAGAGGTATTTTCTAAGAATTACTTAGGCTCTAATTAGGTTAAGTAGATATAAGACTACTTTATTTACCTCTAAAGTTAACTATATAGGCTACTCCTTAGAAGATAGGAAAATAAGACTAGTATATAAGTATTATAATAGATTTGCTAACTTAGCCTAATAATTTAAAGAATAACTACTATAGTCCTAGGATAAAATACTAGTGCTTATTTACCTAATGCCTTTTTTAAGAAAGTTTATTCTAGGAAGATTAGACCTAGTAGTTATAATTAAAAAGGCATTCTTTTATAAAATACTAAAGATAATAAGAATAGGAAAGCTATTAATTTAGAAGAAAGAGATACTAAGAGAAAAGCTAGAATAGATATTAGAGTTATAATAAGTATTACTAAAAATATATAAGAGTATTTAGGTAAATACTACTTTTAGTGCCTAGCTAGGGATATAGTTTTATATAGCTATAAAGATATTAGATACTAGCATAAGGGGAGTGTTATTCTAGATAGAAAATACTAAACCTAGAACTAGTATTATAGATGCTAACTTTTTGAAAGTATAAATTATTATATAGATATTACACTAGCTAGGAGATGCTAAGAGATAATATTTAATACTAGAAAAGGAGATACTAGTTATTATAGTAGGCTTAAAGGAGATAAGATAGTTAATTAATTACTTACTATACTTATTAAAGGTATATATAGATTATAAAGGCATTATTAATTTAATAGTAAATCTATTAGAAGTCTATAGGAAAGTAGCACACTAGGTTAATATTCTCTAAGAATCTAATGTAAAATATATTTACTACCTAAATACTATAAAGATTATAAAGATTATAGATAAAATATTATGTATACTAGACTACTTAAGATCTAACTTAATTCCTATGGAGAGAAGAATAGGAGTAGATATTATACTACTATAGTATTACTAGAGGGAGGAAGTTTAAGTTAGGATATAATAGAAATGCTATATTATAAACTTTAAGAATGGTTTGTCTTAATATAGTATAGAGAAGTCTTATTTACTATGGTTTTTAGATATTAGACTATCCTAGCGGAATAATAAAAGCTAGTATAGTATTAATCTTTAAAATACTAAATCTTTAACTAGATAGTATATTATTTAGAATTAGATAAGGCTTTAGTAAAATATATTCTTATAGATAAGGTGCTAATAAAATTATAAGAGGCCTATAATACTAGAGGATATTTTAGAATAGTAATTACTATATAAAAACTCTATAGAAAGTACTTTTAGCTAGATAGAAGTAAAGATATTAAATCTTATTACTAATCTTACTTAGTTTACTAATAAACTAGTATATAATTTTTTTACCTTAGGTAAATCTAAAGATAGTTATAATATTAGAACTATAGGCTTTAGTTACTATAGACTACCTAGGTTTAATTATGCCTTAAGTAAAGAATAGGGATACTTATATCTTAATTACTATAGACTATATAATAAGGTTTATACTAGGTTAATCCTATTATAAGGCTATAGGTAATTTAGTTACTTAGGCTTAGGATAAAAGCTAGAGCCTAATATTTAGTTAGCCTAAAGGTATTTATTATAATAATAGCTTATACTTTAAGAACCTAATATTTTAAGTAGCTTTTAGAAAATATAGGACTATAGTAATATATAGGCTAGTTTTATATCTATTATTAATAGGACTAGCTAAATATAATATAAGACTTATTAAAGGATAGTTAATAAAATAGGCTATAGAATAAGATAGAGTTTTACTAAACTTCTAGGACTAAGCTATCCTAAGTATTATAGTGGTAATTAATAATAGATATATATTAAATATTAGAATAAGCCCTATAATATTAATATTAGGATTTAAACTATTTACTAAGTATATAGGGGTAAATAAGTTAGTAAAGCTAGAGAATCTAGAGATATTTAAGGACCTAGAACTAATTTAAGAAACTAATTTATAAAACTTAGATTATTAGGAGGAATAAAGAGAGATAGTTTAAACTTAAAAGATTAATAATTAAGAGAATACTATAAAACCTAGATATAGCTTTAAGGTAGGAAACCTTATATAGGAAAAGATAAATAAAGAGAATAAGCTAAAAGGTAAGTTTTATAAGACCTAGGGGAAACTTTTAAAGGTAGTTAGAAAAGTGTTATTAGTTTTATATAAGATTAAACTATTAGAAGGAGGATAGATAAGGAAAATCCACCTAGATAATCTAAAACTCTATATTTTATACTAGGAGAAGCTTTAATTACTAAGACTAAATACCTAGGACTTAGCTAAATAGAAGGAGGGAATAACTAATTAGATAAACCTAGAGAAAGATAAAGGGAGATAAAGGTATTAAGATAGGAGGATTATAGTATTAGGGTTAACACTATTATGAAAAATAGCTAGCCTATTAGTAGGCGAAATGGCTTATATAATTAGAAGTAACATTATTATGGAGATTAGCTAGGTGGACCACTTGAGAATACCATTATCCTTAATAACCCCATTTTTGGTCAATGCTTCACCCCAGATGGGTAATCATGACACGACCCACCCACCTTTCTGGCTCCAATGGCACGATTAATAGGTGGCCAATGATAGGACGGAGTGGCGTCGAGGTGAGAGCGGCTGCTTGAGAACCTCGGTTTCCTGACCCGTACTTATTAATCAAGTAAACGGCGCACAACGGCGCACAACTGTCCTGGACTTCTTCACTTCACACCTACTATAGGCGAGCCCGTCATGTCGGCCAAGATCCCCGCCGTTGTACGTGTCCGCCCGTTGTCATTGTCCGGATGCGCCATTCGATGAACTGTGCTCTGCTAACCCCCATCCTGTAGGTCTCACATTTGGTGAGCGATGAGGCCAAGAAAATGATTGATGTGGTGGCCAAGTTTGTCGAGGAGGAATGCATCCCAGCTGATCCCGTATTGGAGGCCCAGGTCGGCGAGGGCGATGCCCGCTGGGAAAATCATCCTGCTATTATCGAAGAGCTCAAGGAAAAGGCCAGGAGGTTGGGTCTCTGGAACATGTTCCTGCCCAAGGGCCACTACAAGGAATCACCCGGCTGGACCAACCTCGAGTACGGCATCATGGCCGAATGGCTCGGTCGCTCGCGCAGTGCGTCCGAGGCGTGCAACTGCGCGGCCCCCGATACCGGCAACATGGAAGTCTTGGCCAAGTATGGCAACGATGCCCAGAAGCAGCAGTGGTTGAAGCCTCTGATGGACGGCAAGATCCGATCGGCTTTCCTCATGACGGAGCCCCAGGTGGCTTCGTCGGACGCGACCAACATTGAGATGGAGATTAGACGCGAGGGCAACGAGTACGTGCTGAATGGGCAGAAGTGGTGGTCCAGCGGGGCTGGCGATCCCCGTTGCAAGATTTACATTGTCATGGGCAAGACGGACAAGAGCAACAAGGACCCATATAGGCAGCAGTCTGTGGTGCTGGTGCCTGCCGACACGCCGGGCATCAAGATTGAGCGCATGCTCAAGGTGTACGGATACGATGACGCGCCCCACGGACACGGGCACTTGAGTTTTACCAATGTGAGAGTTCCTGTGAGCAGCATGGTTCTCGGCGAGGGACGCGGGTTCGAGATTATCCAGGGTCGTCTGGGACCGGGTCGAATTCACCACGCTATGCGTAGCATTGGCGCTGTACGTTTCTCTTACCCTTCACTCCATCATCAATATCTAACAGCCAAGACGCACAGTCCGAAGTCGCTCTGGATTGGATGCTCCTGCGTGTCAACGATGAGCGCAAGAAGCCCTTTGGCAAGCTCCTTCGCGAGCACGGCGTCATCCTCGAGTGGATTGCCAAGTCTCGCATCGAGATCGACGCTGCTCGTCTGATTGTCCTCAACGCCGCGCACAAGATGGATCAGCTCGGCCCCAAGAAGGCCCTCAAGGAGATTGCCCAGGCCAAGGTCCTGACCCCCAGACTACCCTGACCGTGATTGACCGCGCCATCCAGTCATTTGGTGGTGCTGGTGTCTGTCAGGACACTCCGCTGGCCAACTTGTGGGCAGGCATCCGAACCCTGCGTCTGGCCGATGGCCCGGACGAGGTGCACCTGCAGCAGCTGGGCAAGAACGAGAACAAGCGCGGCAAGGAGACTACTGAGAAGATCCTGAGACAGCAGGCCAAGACGGCCGAGCTGATGAAGACGCATGGGACCAAGACGGCGCAGCCTGGTGCAAGGATTCGTCACGCGGCCAAGATGTAGCAAAGGGGCTTTTGAGAGAGAAGGGAATGAATGGATGGATGGCGTCTCTAATAACAAATGGTTCAAGTCTATCTATCCGGGCAAATCGGTTACGAGGCAACATGACTCACAGTCTTTATCTTCATGCAAGTAGTATATCGTGCATGTATGGCTGGTTCATTAGACGACATGGTTCACCACGCCAAACACACCGCCGTCAACGAACTCAAATACAGTAGTACTACTGTGAATTGCCATGACAATGCCAGCCATGCATGCATGCGTGCTCCTGCCCCGTGCGCATGTTATGGTGGCGAAACACTATTGACTTGACCTTGTCTCCGAGTCTGGTATCCAGAACACTGCCTGACTGCAGTGCAGGTTGGTGGTCCGCGCCTTCCCCACCCAACCACATTCCCGATGATGACTCTTCTTGTCCCCGGCCTTGCATGCACGCACCCGTTGCCCCGCCAACCGACCAAAAGAATGATTTCTTTCCCACCTCCGTGGTCCGGTTGCCCAGACCACATGCCTTGCGCTATGAACAGGGAGGCGTGCACCACTCATCACCACCAATAGTTTTCCCGTTCTCCCTCTTCCGCATGCTGCATAAAGTCGTGTTATACCAGACCCAAACATCCTGGACACACTATTCTCCCTTTACCAACACATCACAACACGACGCCAGAACAAAGTACTGATTTTAGGGTATCTGGTAAGTTTGGCCGAACCCTCCCTCAACCACCCATCACCCGTGGCCAAAGATTATTTAGTTCACTCTCGTCCTGACCACTGCTGCTTGATTGCTCTTTTCCCCCGCCACGCAGAAACATATATCCAACGCTGGTCGTCCTACGCGAAAGAACAAAAGAATCCAAGAAAACTGCCTCGCTAAACCCTACACGGAACAAACATGTCGGGCATCCTCGGTGACAGGGACGTCAACGCTCCCGTGGAGCAGCACCAGTCTGGCAAGGACGTTAAGAGCATGGAGTACCATCGCCAGGTGTTCCAGTCCAAGATGGCTGCTGAGCCGTACGTTGTCCCTGCGCAATCATCATCGTCGAAGAAGAGGAATCGATCGAGAGGCAGTCTTGGCGGATGCATCGCCGGCACCAGCACCAGCAGATTGACTGATGCCGTGTATAGGACCAAGCAATATGTTTCTCCGTCGGACAACATCATGAGCCCTTGCACGGCCAAGATCAATGCTTTGAGAAACAAGCATGCGAGCAAGTATGTTGCCCTTTGACTTGAGAGGAGATGACGGTTGCTGACGGGTCTCTTAACTTCCTTCTTTCAAAACAGAGCCAAGCCCAAGTCGCTGTTTGCCCAGGCGAGCGTTAAGAAACTCACTGGCGAGAATGCCCTTGGCGCGCGATCCATTCAGCAGTAGAATATTTTGCGGCTCGTTGTACATCAGAGGCTGGTCTAGTGCTCGCCCCTTTTTCTCTTTCTTTGTCCTTGCACGCAGCTGCGGATGATTTGTGCCTGGGCCTCGAACCATCGAGGCTAGTTTGGCAGTTTTTGGACACGAATTCGGAGGGGTCCGAGGGAACTGGCGTTACGGAACTATATGAACACTTTCGACAAATTGTTTGTGAAAAGGGACATGATTCGGAACTCGGGTTCCTTGTACTGGATGCTGCTTGGCTTTATAATGATATCGGTCTGTGATGAGGGTGGCATGTGCTTTCGAGTGACCACCCGGAAATGAAGAGGAATACATACGTTGGGACTCTCTTATGTTGGGACAATGAATGACGCAAAAGTTTCACCACCAGCAGTCACACTCGTCGATGAAGAAGGTTTCGGGTGATGTGTTTAATTATGCCTTCCATCCACTGACTATGTAAACCACATCTTCATCCGCAACCACGTGGCCCAACCCCACGCGCTGCGGAACATGTCTCGCACTGGCGCCCCACACCAGCGCATACTTGAAGGTATCCTTGAGGGTGCGATGGATCCGGTCACACACATCCTCGATGCTGCTGTTGCTCCGCACAATCAACGCCTCGCCAAAGTCGGGCTCCACAGCCTTGCGCTTCGTGTATACCCTAATCAACTTGAGCTCCTTCCAGCAGCGGTCAATCACATCCTGGATGCCCAGGTCCAACTCGCAGCTCATGACGACGGTTTGCGGCTCCCGCGCCAGACTGTCCAGGAAATCGAGCGAAACGCTATCAATCTTGTTGTACACATACAGACACTTGATGTACTTGCGGTGGTCTTTCATGATGACGTCGATGAAGTCGTCGACGGTGGCATTTTCGTCACGCACCAGTACTTCGCAGTTGAGGATTTTGTAGTCGCGGAGGATGTTGTAGAGCATCTTCTCGTCGAGATATTTCGGGGGCGTCTGGAAGGTGATTTTCATGCCGCCTGCTTTTTTGGGTTTGAGGTAGATGTTGCTGTGAGGGGAAACAGTGTCAGCAACGAGTCCGAGCGGAGGAAGGGGGAAAGAGTAGAAACATACGGGGGTTCGCGATTTAATCGAATGCCAACGGCTTCCAACTCGGCCTCCAGCAGGGCCCGCTGCTCGGCGCGTTTCGTGGCATCCAGCACCATGAGGATCAGATCGCTCGTCTTGGCGGCGGAAATGACCTGACGACCTCGGCCCTTGCCCTCGGCGGCACCCTCGATGATGCCGGGGAGATCGAGGAGTTGGATTTCCGCGCCGCCGTACTCGAGGACGCCGGGGATGGCCGTGAGGGTTGTGAATGCGTACGAGGCGACTTCGGATCGGGTCTTGGTCACCTTTGATAAAAAGGTTGATTTGCCGACTGATGGGAATCCCACGAGCGAGATTCGTGCGTCGCCGCTCTTGCTGACGTCGAAGCCGGAGCCGCCGCCGCCGCCGGCTCCCGGGCCGGGTTCTAGTAATTGGGCGCGGAGGCGGGCGAGCTTACTGGTGGGAGGGGGCGGGTGAGTTTTCTGCGACTGGGTTGTGCTGGTTTTTCGGGGGTCGGGGTCGGAGGCTCACCCTTTTAATAAACCAAGGTGATATTCTTTGCCATGTCAGTTGGGCGTGAGATGGAGTGCGTTGAGCAGTGCGTACCCGTGGCCTTGTTTTCTGCGTCATGTTAGCATTGATACAAGGGAACCGAGTGTCCTCAGGCAGCGCGTGAAATCTGAACATGAGAGGAATTCACGACCATGTTTCCACGGCGATATGGTGGCATAACGGGTAGAGATACGTACTTTGCGTCCTCCTCATCTCATCCTCAATCCTGTTTGTTCATGGTTAGCTAGCTTCGTTCGGTCCAATTGGGTCACACTGGGTGTCTGGGGAGGACTCACTCCTTGATCTTTTCTGTAATGTTGACCATCTTCTATTCCCTTTTATTTATAGACGGCTCACCGTCTCTTTTTTTTTTCGGTACAAATTCTGCGCTGCGTTGCATCGAGATGGATGAATTCGAGATAGGGTGGGGTGGTGTGGACGACCCCAAACTGGCAGAAACAAATGGTGGCGGGGCCAGAACGTACTGCAACGGGCCATACACCGCCTGCCGTTTTGTTCGCTCGTCGACCTTTTTGCTCCAGCCTCGTTGCGGCGCCACAGCTTGCGAACCTCAACCACTCCCCCCAAGTCCTTCTCTCGCCTTTGAGGACAGTTTCACCCACCCAACGAGAGAACATGGCCGACCAGGAAGAGCAGAGCGTCGTGGTGACTGCGCCCGATGGCGTCGGCACACAGAAAGATTCCCTGGCGTTAGCCGCGACGGGGCAAAAGAGAGTCGTCAAGAAGATTATCCGCAAGAAGAAGCGACCTGCTCGAGTGCAGATGGACCCCAGCGAATTCAGCTCAGAACCGCCACCGCAGACCGGCACGACGTACAATATCTGGTTCAACAAGTGGGCGGGAGGAGACAGGAAGCCTACCAACAGACCAAAGCCAAGGGACGGTGCAACATTGCAAGGGACAGCGGATATACGCTGGGTGACAAGGTGACGGGCAGCTATTTCTGCTTGCGATTTGCACGGGGCATCTGCCCGCTCGGTCAGGACTGCACAAACCTGCATCGGTTGCCAGGGACGTTCGACCTGTTCAACCCCAACGTGGACTGTTTCGGACGAGAAAAATTCAGCGACTACAGAGATGACATGGGTGGCGTTGGTAGCTTCATGCGACAAAACAGAACCATTTACGTGGGGCGCATTCACGTATCCGAAGACATCGAGGAGATTGTAGCGCGTCATTTCGCGGAATGGGGACAGATTGAGAGAGGTTCGTAGTCCACCATCCCACCCCCTTGCTGGTTCGTCTGGCGCGCAGGCCTAACTGAGGAGAACAGTCCGAGTGTTGAACACCAGAGGGGTCGGCTTCATCACATACACCAACGAGGCCAACGCGCAATTCGCCAGAGAAGCCATGGCTCATCAATCGCTGGACAATGACGAGATCCTCAACGTTCGATGGGCAACCGCTGACCCCAATCCGATGGCGCAAGCACGAGAAGCGCGACGAGTCGAGGAGCAAGCTGCAGAGGCCATTCGCAGGGCGCTGCCGGCCGAGTTTGTGGCAGAAATCGAAGGCAAGGACCCCGAGGCCCGGAAGAGAAGGCGCATCGAAAGCGGGTATGGGCTGGAGGGCTATGAAGCGCCCGATCAAGTACACTTTGCACGAGGCAAGAACGCGGTGAACCCCGTTGGGCGCGACGGGTTTGAGGCGGAACACCAGGAGCCTTTGATGCTCGAAGACGGCCAGACAGGGGCGCACCAAGTCCCAACAACGACGACAGCGCTGGACAAGAGCGGCATCTTTTCCGGGAACACGTTGGCGGCGTTGAGCAGGGCCAAGGTGGCCGTGGCGCCGAAACCCAAGGCCGAGGCAGCTTGTCCGGGTCCCCTTGTATCTTATGACAGCGACAGTGATGAATAGGCAGGCGTTGTTGCGCAATTTTGACGGCAGTGTACACCAAATAGCTTTTTCGCATTTTTTCTTCTCTTCTTCTCTTCTTCTTTTACAAGATAATGATACCAACATGATGGGACAAGTCACGCTTCACTTCTCACACTAGCTATTGAATATCCTCGAGTACAGCACCTCGTGCCTCCCAATCCACAGATCCATGACCGGCACGCTCTGCCCGGCCTCCTCGACCCTCGTGTTCCACTCCCGATCAATCAACCTCGTGATCAACGTCTGGACCTCCTCGCCCGCCAGCACCTGTTGCGCCTGGTACGGACCAAACATGCTGGCCCTCACCGCCGCCGACACCAGCGCCTTGACATGGCTCACCATGTACACGTACGCCGTCTGCTGCACCGTGAGGCCCACGACGCCGCAAATCACGCCAAAAAGGGGCGCGAGATGCGCCGACACGGGCGGCACCTCGTGTGCCGATGCGTCCCTGAGGAGGGCGCCGAACTCCTTGAGAATCGGCAGATCCGCCTTTGCCGCGCACAGCGTCTTGCGAAAGGACCGCTCCCAGATGGACAGGAGGGCTCGACCCTGCGCGACGCTGGCCCTCCTTCCGACGGTGCAAACGACCGCCGCGTCGAGCTGGTCGTCCAGAGAGACGAGCGAGCATGGGTCCCGGTGGCCCGCGAGGACGAACGGGAGGGTCGTGGCTGCAAAGGAGGACAGTGAGAGGGGAGGAAGGATGAGAATGTCGGGCGGCGAGGCGAGTGCGCCAGATACGACTCCAGGCCGCTGCTGAACGCGAACGAGCCGATCGGCAACTGGGAGTCGGACAGGAGGAGGAGGTAGTGAGTTGGCGAGTCGAGCGGTGCTGGATGGAATTGGTGAGGGTGAGCGTGCGAAACGACGGGGTGAATCAAGACTGACATGGGAGTGAAGGCGAGGGTGAGGGCGAGGCCGCTGCCTTGCTGAGACGCACTTTTGCCGCAGCCAGGCGCTTCTCTAGCTCCATGATTTCATCTTCAATCTCATCTTTCTTAGAGGCTGCGCCATCCTCATCCGAGTCCATTGAGCGAGGGTTTGTGTGCGAAATGTATGCGAGGAAAGCATTGTCACGCGAGCGAGGTTGAAGATGAGGGTGGGTCGTTCGACAGAGTTGATCAGTATCGGAGGCTGGCGGTGCGCGATCCATATAATGCACATGCATATGCATAATTGACTACAAAACAACAAGTGGCTGGAACCAAATACGGCCAGACTATACAAACGTGCCGGCAAGACAATGATGAACATGACGGGCCTCCCTTATCCAGAACTCCATGCTCAATTTGATTTCCAACGATTAAAAAAAATAAAGGTTCAGCAGCACCACGGAACCACGGACCCTCAGGGCCGTATATTCTCCTTGTCGGAAGCGCCGCTTCGATTGCGCAGCTTCTTCTTCTCCGCCATCCTCTTCTCAATTCTTGCAAGAGCTGCTGCTCGTCTTTCCGGCGGCAGCGTTCCCTTTGACGTGTCGTCCACCTTCAAGCTGTTGATGTGACTATTTGGACCTGGACCGCCTAGTCGCGCAAACCGACCCGACAATAGGTCTATTTCAGCAACAGAAGCAGCAGCAGCAGGAGGAGGAATCGCATTGTCATCACGTTGCATTGATTTTTCCAGGACGGAAAGTGCTGGTGGCGCAGAATCCTTGGGTGCTACGTCGTCCGAGAGGTAGCCACGGTTTCTCGGTGACCGAGGCACGAATGGCCGCCACTTAGGCTTGTCCAGGCTCGTTGGCTCGGCTGCACTTGTTCTCACTTTGGATCTGGACGAGGGGGCATCAGCCATGAACTTTTCTCGCAAAGTTCGCGGTTGTGCCCTTTTCGGGTCACTCCCGCTGTTTCGTCCAAACTTCGTCGTTCGGTGGCCTGGAGATTGTTATCTCTGATGAGCTCGTCTGACTTGGTCTCCTTGATTTCTGCGTCGTTGTTCGTGTTTGGGTGCCAGCTGTGTGGTCTTGCGTGGCCCGAGCCAGCGGCAGACTTGAGCGACTTGACCTCCTTTTTGAGATCTGCAATCTTGGCATGTGCACGCTCCAAGACTGCCTTGGTGTCGGCGTCACGAGCGTCGCTTTCTGTTCTGTATGCCTCAAAATCGACTTGAAGCTGTCGCAGCTCCTCATCCTTGCGTTTCGCCTCGTCCCTGGCAGCCTTGAGCAGAGTTCGCAGTTCCTGGGCCCTCGGACCACCACTTGCTGCGCGCGCCTCCTCCTTCTCATTGACGACCAGTCGCAATTCGGCCTTCTTGAGCTGCATCTTCAGTCCAAATACCTCATCGCGCAAAGAGTCGAGTTCCTTGAGTTGCGATCGCGCTCGACGTAGTTCTCGACGGGTCTCTGTCAATGTCTTTTGTGTCGCCGACACTGAAGGGGTCGATGCGTATCGACGACGCGGTGTCTCATTGACTGCCGTTGCATTGTCCCTTTGCATGTGCAGTTCCTCCATCTGGGCTTCCAAGTCTTGCACGCGATGACGATATTGAGCTGCGAGCGTTGTTTGCTTGGTGAGCTTGCATAGCAGCTCTGTGGGATCTTCTCCTGACGACTGTCGGTGTTGAGTGACTATTTGAGATGCGTTTTCCGCAATCCTCTTTTCCATCTTGATGACGCGCTGCTGCTCGTCTCGAAGCCTCTCGGCGAGCTGTATGGCCTCGGCATCCTTTTGCTGGGCGTATGACTTTGCCAGTTGCTTATACTTGAGCAATTTCTCCATCTCAGCCCTCGCCTCCTGGTGATACTTTAGAAATTCCTCTTTCCAGTATCGACCAGATTGCGAGTGTGGTTCGTTCAAATCCACTGTGACGTCGCGAGAGCCATTGTCCTCGCCCCCATCCTCGGCCTCCTCTTCCCAGTCATCATCCGAGATTTTGGCGTCCTCGGGGTTGGTTTTAGTTCTGCTTTGCTGTCTGGCACCGGAAGGGGTTCCATCTCGGGCGATTCATCCAGCTCGGTGATTCGGTCGAGTTCGGTGGTTGATCCACCCGGAACATCCCGGCCAAAGGAGACACGCTTTCTCTTTGATGTTGCGGTCCCGGGTGTGAGGAGAATGCCCTGAGGCTTCAATGGTGTCTCTGAGCTTCGATGTTTTGTGGCTGAAGATTTGCCTGGGGACCGACGGTCTTGGGGCCGCTTTGATGGTGTGCCGAACAGCGCGCTTTTGAAGGCCCTGGCTGCGAACACGGGAGCAGGAGTATCTGGCTGGTCGATTTGCGTCGTATCTGTACAAATCAACTGGTTAGTACCGTCGCTCCTGTTCAGATAATGCTGCTTGCCGCACCTCCATCTCCTGGCTCAGGCGCGTTCTCGCCGCGTTTCAACATCCACCCGAGCATTTTGCCACGAGTACCTGATCCCATGAAACAAGATACAAGAATGGAGGCGTGGTGCTGAGATATGCCTGATATCTCCGGAGCCCTGATATGTCCATGTGCGTCCAAGAAAAATGCATAAAGAGAAATCGCGTTGCATGACAATGGAAGTGATTCGTAGAGATGATGGAGTCTTGTTTACTTTGCCGGACCCAAGTCGGACAAACGCTGTGGGGCTGTTGTGCATGCTGCTCCTGCACTTGAATGGCCCGACAAGGCCTCGGGCTCCACTGCGCCCAGCTGCGATCAGCTGTAAGTACTCCGTACGGAGTAATACTATTAATAATTAATTGCTCATAGTCCCTGTCTCCCTTGTTTCCTTGCTAATAGCTAATTGGCCTCATTCCCCCTGTGAAGTAGATTTGTAAGATGAAATAATTCAGGGGGTGCATTGTAGTCCGCAGACTTGCAATCTTTCCTCTTCTTATCAAAAATTCCATGTACAACTTGATGCTCCCGGCTTGCATGGACAGGCCTTAAATCTAACATCGTCCCACATCAAATGCATGGCTTCAATCTGACCCTGTGTGAATTCCGTACGGCAATCTCTGTAATAATCATTCCCTTATTAGCAAGATGTGAAACTAGAAAAATAAGCCCGTCGTGGTAAAAAGACATACTCATTGCTGTAGCTCATATGATTATGTATGGGATCAAGACCAGGTTGATCAGGACAGGTATCAAGTCCCTCCTCACAGGAAGCAAGTTTAGCTATTGAAGCTGGAGTATCATCGATAACATCGCCATCACCAGAACATGATGTAGAATGTGTATGCAGCAGGCCAACCCAGTGGCCTACCTCATGAACAAGGGCTTTGCCCGAACGGGGAGTGTCACCCACGCCGTTCGCGATAGCGGAAGCTTGCATGACAACGCCATCTCTGAACCAGGCCTTCTCATCGCATTTCTCGTCGATGGGAAATGTTGCGGAGCCAAGTGCGCCACTGTCATTGACTTTTTCAACAAAGTACACGTTGAGAGAGGTATAATCACCCCTATGAAGCATCCTGTACATGCTTTCCTCCCGAGCGGTTTCATTAGTAGGCCAGTCGGGCTCATGTATCTGTAACAAGTCTCTCAGAAGAAAGGTGAACCCGGCCGACTTGAAGCTTTCATTCAAAACTTGCATCTGTTTATGAACTTGCTCGGACTGCATCAACCAAAGTTAGCTGCCGTCTCCTTATTTCGATCTTGGATTAGCGTCGGCCTACGGTCAGCAACGCGTCTGAGGTCAATCCAAGGATGGAAAACATGTATACGTCGATGTCCACGTGAAAGGGGGACGGCTGGGCTCGACGCTGCGACTTTTCGGGAACTGGGCCATTTCGCTGGCGATGAAGATCGAGGAGCCCCTTTGGGGGTTCGCCAGTTGCACAAAAGAACCCTTTGGCTTGTCAGGGACGCCGATCGAGGTGGCCGCGAATGGGAGACCAGCGAGGAGGGCACATGAAAGGGAGATTCTCATATTCTTTATCGTACAATAAGAAATAATGGCTGGGGCTTATGCAAGAGACTAGAATACCCTCTTATAGCACTTCTTCGTAGATTGTCATTACTAGTTGGGTAAATAAACATGCAGTTCGCGATTTTCCAATCATGCAGTAGTAGTAACATGGCCTAAAGGAGGAAGAAGTATTTTTCTATACGTTTTTCAAAGTAAAGGTACCTCCACCGTTTCGAATCACACATAAAACGTCCTGCGCGTTCTGTCGCGGTAGGTCCTGAGTCGGAGTCCTGACTGGCGAAGGTCTTGACGAAGCTTGCTTGATGAAGGAAGCTTGTGTTATGAATGCATGACTAGGTACCTACCTACCTTTCCCCTTCCAAAACACCTGGGCACCTCTACCTAGGTAGGGGATTGAACAACCACCACTGCATGTTTGCCGGGCAGGTAATTGCCTACAGTTATTCCGATGAATTGGCGTGAAAAGTGAAAACAGCTCACTACTCCGTAGACCGCTTCTCTTAGCCTGATGTGACGATTCCCACCGATTCCCAGTACCCCGCCATGTCGAGCGCGCCGTTCAAAGGTGGGCTGGGCTAGTCAGTCCCTTAACTTTGTACTTGTACTTTTAATCTTGTTCAATACGCCAAAACCCATCTTGACACTACACCAGCGCATTGAAAGACATGGATTCCTCTGTGTAAAGACCGTCACAGCTTCGGCTGTGACTCTTACCTGGACCTCACGTGATCATGGCGTGGCAAGCACCCGGCGCATGGAAGAAGGCCGCGACCAAAGATTCAAACAAGGACGACTCGAGCTTCCCGGGTCTGAAGCCCACTACGCCCGACGCAGCAGCAAAGATTGAATATGAGGAGCTGCAGCAGAACGAGCTGTTGGCTCTCGAGGCCATCTATGGAGATGATTTCGCGATGCACACAAGCACACATAGTGCATGGAAGGTGAGGTCAGAGTTGAAATAACCCCACCTCTTCCGCCACCACCACCAAAGGCTAACAAACGAACAACGGCTGCGCAGAAGACGGAACCCTCGTTTGATGTTCGAATCAAGGCTTCGACGGACAGTGACTTCGCCGTGACAGTCGGCTTTGTCATGACGGCGACCTATCCCAAGACGCCCCCTCTCTTAACCGTCAAAGACCTCAGTGGCTTGCGCGAGGCGACTCAATTCAAGATCCAAAATTTTGTCGATACCGAGCCCAAGGAGTTTGCCAAAGAGGCCCAGGAAATGGTTGACCGGATTGTTGAAGGCATTCGTGACATCCTGGAAGACGCAGCCCAGGCAGAGGCATCGGGCAAGCAACTGCCATCCCTCGAAGAAGAACGAGAGCAACACGAAGCCAAACTTGCTGTTTTGGCGCAGAAGCAGATGGAAGAAGAACAACGCAAAAAGTTGGAAGAGACGAAAGAGGAGGAAAGGGTCATGTCGAAAATGCTTCAGCTGCAAATTGACCGGCAGCGCCAAAAGGCCAAGGAGTCGAGGGTCAGTCGACGTCCCAATGGGTTACATGGACAGCCTAGCGACAACTCTGCCGCCGACAGCGAACAAGTCGACTTTGATCAGCTCTGCAACACGACCGACAAGGACGGCAACGTTCTCACATTCAGGTCGGTTGTCGGCAAATGTGATCCGCAAGAGGGCAGAGTCACCGTCGTCTACACCGTGAGACCCGTCCTGGGCAACGGCCAAGGCAACCAAACACTGGCCTTGAAAGAGGCCACTTTACGGAGCGGCAGCCGAGATGCCAAAGAGTTCAAGAAGCAATTGCAATCGCTGGAATCACGACTTCAGGATCTCAAGACGGCAAAGCGTATCCACCACCGCCACCTCGTCGACGTCTTGGATTTCAAGGTCGAAAGCGGGACGCCCACGGATGCGGCGGCCGCCAACGTATGGACTGTGAGAATACTGGCGCCCATGGCGGAGAAGGGCTCTCTTGAGGAGTTGTTAGAGTTGGCAGGTCATATCGAGATTGGAAAGGTACGATCATGGACGAGGGATCTGTTGGATGCACTTAATTTCTTGCATAATCAAAACATCGCGCACCAGGATATTCACCCCGGAACGTTGTCCTATTCCGTGAGTCCACGGGCGAAATTGTACCCAAGTTGTCAGATGCCTGGTACCAGCGAGAAATCCACAACGCCAGCACCCCCAAGCCAGGTCTTCCCGGCCTCAGCTCCGCAAAGTCGGCGTACTGGCTGCCGCCCGAGATTGCGGGACAGTCCAAGCCGCAGTACACGTACAAGACTGACATATGGGAGTTTGGCATCGTCTTTGTTCAGATGATATTCGGTCTGGATGTGCTACAAAAGTACTCATCGCCAAGAAATTTGATGGAGTCGTTGACTCTGTCACAGTCGTTGCAGGAATTGGTCAGCCGGTTCTTCAAAGACGACAAGCAGAAGCGACCCCGGCCCTTTGAGCTTGGATCAAGTGAATTTCTGGCGACCGACGCCCCGGTGTTTCACAATGATTCATGCGCCATCCTGTCGATGACACCGTCATTGACATCTCTACACGGTCCCCCGACAAAACTCAGACGCGACTCCATGACGCGAGGGGCGGTGGTTTCCCGCTATACAGAGGACTTTGTGGAGGAAGGACGTCTGGGCAAGGGTGGCTTTGGCGAAGTCGTCAAGGCACGGAAGAAGTTGGACGGACAAATCTACGCCATCAAGAAGATCACCCAGCGTTCCCATGCGAGTTTGACAGAAATTCTCAAAGAAGTCCGCCTTCTTTCTCAGCTCAGCCATCCAGCCGTGGTGCGGTACTACAACACGTGGGTCGAGGAAGTGGCAGACGTCACCGACACCGAAGGCGAAACATCCACCGACGACTTTACTGAAGAAACACGGGAGGCTGGGTCCGCTGGCATCGATATCCAGTTTGCCACCAGCACCGGTGGCCTCGACTTCATGTCCTCCAACGCAGCTATAGAGTTCGGATACGACGATAGCAGCGATGACGGAGATACGTACGAGGACTCTGATGACGATAGCTCGAGCATTGATGAAGCCGCCGTTGGGCACCGCGGCCCTCTGTCACCAGAAAGAGAGCGTCAAGCTTTTATTCTGAGGCGCGCCAGATTCCAGCGCTCGTACCGGACCGTTCTTTACATTTCCATGGAATACTGCGAGAAACGAGTAAGCACAAGCAACTGGCTCTCTTGGCCTCCCCTTGCAATATTATCACTGAACCTTGGCTAATTGGCGCGATAGACATTACGTGATTTAATCACCCGCGGCTTGCACAAGAATACACCCGAGATCTGGAGGCTGTTTCGGCAGATTATCGAAGGTTTGGCGCATATCCACGGGCTGAGCATTGTGCATCGGGATCTGAAACCCGAAAACATTTTCATCAGTAGCAGCATCGACGGCGTCGACAATGTGAAGATTGGGGATTTCGGTCTCGCAACCAGCGGCCAATTTTCCGTGGACAAGGCTGCCAGTAACAACTTGGAAACAGATGACATGACGCGAAGTATCGGAACCGCGTACTATTCAGCGCCTGAAGTGCGATCAGCAGCCAACGGCATGTACAGTACCAAAGTCGATGTAAGTGTCCCCCCCCGGATTCAATTGTATGGAACTGACTCTCTCCCAAAGATGTACTCACTCGGAATCATCTTTTTGAAATGTGCTATCAGCCTATGTTCGGCATGCAAAAAGCAGATGTCATTGGTCAACTTCGACGGCCGAAGGCGGTGTTGCCGTCCGACTTCAAGCCTGCCGAAAAGACGCAAACCGAGATTGTATTGTCGCTAGTCGACCACGACCCAAGGGAACGCCCATCTAGTGCCGACCTGCTGAAGAGCGGGAAACTCCCCGTACAAATGGAGAGCGAAACCATTCGTCGAACACTTGCGGGTTTGGCCGACCCCAGCTCTCCTTACTATGGCAAGATGCTCTCCACCCTCTTTGCCCGTCCGGTGGACGCCGCCAAAGACTATGCTTGGGACATGTTTGCCTCCAACCCCGACTCTGCAGAGCTGCTTAATCAAGGTCTTGTCAAGAATATCCTCATCTGCATCTTCCGCCACCATGGCGCGCTGGAAATGGCTCGCAGCTCCATATACCCCCGATCATCGCACTATGGTGACAATGTCGTGCAGCTGTTGGACCCCAACGGTACCGTTCTGCAGCTCCCCTACGACCTGACCATGGGCAACGCCAGAATGATTGCGAAGCAGTCGACGGGCCCCACGCTACAGCGCACGTTTTCCTTCAGCAATGTCTATCGAGACAAGCAGGATACTGGTCAGCCTAACATGTTTGGAGAAGTCGACTTTGACATTGTCACGACCGACACCCTGGATTTGGCACTCAAAGAAGCAGAAGTGTTGAAGGTCCTCGACGAAATCATCAACACGTTTCCGTCACTGTCGCAATCGCAAATGTGTTTTCATGTCGGACATTCCGATCTCCTTCAACTCATTTTCGAACACTGTGCCGTCGAGAAGGCAAGCCGGCGACTCGCAGCGGATGCGCTCAGCAGACTCAATATTCACAACCATACATGGCAGAAAGTTAGGATGGAACTGCGATCGCCGGCAGTAGGAGTATCTGCTACCAGTGTGGACGAACTTCAAAAGTTTGATTTCCGAGGTATGTTTGCCCCCCCTCTTGTTTAGAAGGTGCCTCCTCGTTTCAGTCGGCTGAAAAAGACGTGTAGACACTCCAAACAAAGCCTTTTCTCGGCTGAAAACACTGTTCGAAGGCGGAGACATGTATGAAAGGGCATCGTCAACCATGGCGCATCTGAAGGAGGTGGCCGAATATGCAAAACGGTTCGGCGTCAGTACCAAGATATACATCAATCCGCTCAACAGCATCAAGGAAAACTTCTACGCTGGCGGAATCCTGTTCTCGTGTCTCTATGACAAAAAGGTCAAGGATGTGTTTGCAGCAGGCGGTCGGTATGATCACCTTATCAAAGAGCAGCACCTCAAAACTGGCGGAATCCAGGAGGAGAGACATGCTGTTGGATTTAGTCTTGCATGGGAGCGATTGGCTCGCATTCCCAAAGCTGGAGCGAAGTCATTTCTCCAAAAACAAGAGACGGATCCTGGTTCCGTATTCACTGAGCGGAGGGTAAGTCTTTTTTTTGGTCCCCGATTTTGCCGTGTACATTTTTAATCTGACCATTGAAAAGTGCGATATACTGGTTGCATCATTTGACATGACAATCCTTCGGTCGACTGGTATCGAGATACTCCAGCTACTTTGGGACCACGACATTAGTGCAGAAATGGCCAAAGATGCCAGGTCGCCAGAAGACTTGCTATCCAAACACAGAGACGAGAAGTACTCTTGGATTGTCGTGGTCAAGCCCGAATCCATGCTCAAGATCAAGACAATGAGCCGCAAAGACGTTCCAGACGTTGATCTGCCCCTGTCCCAGTTGATGGCATGGCTCCGGCCTGAACTGAAAGAACGTGACGCTCGGGCATTCTCAAAGCTCAGAGGTAGCACATCCCAGGCTAGCGAGTCCACGGGGCCCAACCAAAACGAAGTCCAACAAGAGCAGGACGTCAAGGTGCTCGTGGCAGGCACCAAGAGCAAAAAGTTCAACCGCAGACAGGTGGTGGATCAGGCTCAACTTAGCGCGGCTAACCTGGTACGATCGTTCTTGGACGGTCCCATCTTGGCAATCGAGACGACAGACCAGGTCATTGACTTACTCCGGGAAACCAGTCTGTCAGATCACGACAGCTGGAAAAAGGCGGAACATGAAGTGACGATGAATGAGAGAAAGTACGTACGCGAGCTCCATGTACAGCTCGACACGTGGCGGTCATCGTATGAGAGGAAGGGCAAGTCCAAGCATGCGTTCATATACAACTTCCGAACGGGCACATGCGTGTATTACGACCTAAGCGCCTAGGGCAATGTTCCCTCTCGAAGCAGACGGGCAAGGTGCATGCGTATAAATTCTCGGACTGTAGCATAGTACTCATGTGGTTGTCTAATAAGTCAATCTCTGCATCGAGAATAGTGTCTTATTTATGAAACCTTATGTCTGCGGCTACCTGGGTTTTTTTAAAAAAAAACAAGCAAGAGCAACTACTATATGTTATTTATTTATTTATTTAATTACGCTAGATAGCAATTTATGCTATTGACTAGTACTCCTACGGTGATGTTGCTTTGTAATAGGAAAACCATACTAGGTTACTAATTATCTACTTATTAAATAATAGTTATTAAATAACTAGATAATTAGTTAGTTGCCTAGTGTTAGGAGCACAAAGGTATGAGGGGCATTATAAGAGGGCTGCCTCTCTAAGCGAGGCGAATCCCTAGATAACTCGTGCGCTAGGACCTAGTAGCTAGATAGTTATATAAGCGCAAGGAGAAGGTATATAATAAGGACCTCTCCTATTTAGGGGAGAGGTTAAAGTTT
This sequence comes from Epichloe scottii, assembly GCA_021950295.1. Lineage (NCBI taxonomy): Eukaryota > Fungi > Ascomycota > Sordariomycetes > Hypocreales > Clavicipitaceae > Epichloe > Epichloe scottii. The sequence continues at coordinate 1,747,634 of CP083247.1, read as the reverse complement.
AAAACATTTATATACCTACCCCTAGCTATTACCTTTATAGTAATAACCTTATTCTCTTATTATTACTTTATTTATCTCTTCCTATGCCTTTAGTTATAATAAATTAAACTCTTAAACCCTTTAGGGTAAATAGACTATTAGTTATAGATTATAATATTAGAATTAAATAGGATAGCTATATAATTTACTATATATAGTAATTATATAGCTAGTATACTATACTTAGGTAATAATATAGGACACTAAGATAGTGTAATCCTAGGGTTTAATAGCCTAGATAGGAATAATAAAAATAGTACTCCTAAAGATTAAAATAATAATAAGAAGCTTACTATAGATTAATATAATAATTATAAAGAAATTAAGTATAGTAAAGAAAAGCTAAACTAAATCCTTAAGTAAGCTAAGACTAAGCTATAAAAAGCTTAAAAAAGATAGAAAATTCTATAGCTATAGGAATAGTAATATATAATTAAGGTAAGCACCTTATTAGTAAGTACTAGCACTAGACTTACTAACCTTACTAAAGGACTTATAATTATACTACCTTTAGACTTACTAAGAAGCTTTAAACCTACTATAACCTTATATTACTATAGTTTTATAAAAATATAACTAAAGACTCTAGTATATAAAGGAGATTTATATAAAAGTCTTTAATATTTCTTAGTAAACCTTAATATAGCTTTTACCCTAGACTATAAGATATTTATTAATAATACTACTAAAGTAGCTTATACTAGTAGCTACTTAGTAAAGAATATAAAGTAATAATAAATATATTATATAGCTATAAATAGTTATATAAATTACTAAGACTATACCTAGGCTAGGTTTATAGATTAGCTAAAAACTAGAATAATAGATAAAAATATATAGTACTTAAAAGCTATAAGAATACTACTAACCCTTAGATAAGAAAACTATTAGTTATTCTAGGGATTTATAAAAATATAAATAAAAGCTAAGGCTAAACTCCTTAAAGTAATCCCTATAAGACTTTATATTTATATATTTATTAATAGTCTAAATAATACTATAAAGAAGCAAATACTTAGCTAGGAGTTCCTAGTAATATAGACTTATTTAGCTAGTTAAGAAAAGAAAGCAAAAGTTATAATAAAAATAGGTTAAAATAGTAACTAAAGTAATAACTATAGATAAGACTATAGATAAAAAAGGTAATACTTAAATTTACCTATAGTAAATATACTATAATAAAGTAATAAGGGAGCTATAAGATCCCTTATAGTATACTTTAAATATAAATAACCTAGTTATATTACACTAAGATATAAAGAACTAGATTATTCTATTTATAAGAGTATAAGCTATATAATACTATTATATAGGAATAATAGTAACTAAGTAATAAGGTAAGATATAAATAAGATACTAATTAGCTTTACTTAGGCCTAGGATAATACCCTTACTAATAAATTATTTAAGGATATAAGAATAAAAGTTTAGATATTATTATAGTAAGATTATAAATAGGTAGTAGTATTTATATTACTTAATATAGGTATAATAAAATTAATTATTTACCTAAAATTATTATTAAAGGTAAATTAAGCTAATATATAGAAAGATAATATACTACTTAAAAGTATAGCTAAGACTCTTATTCTATATTAAGGAATCTTAAATTAAGTTATCTTAGTAAAAGATAGCATAGGCTATATAAAAATATACTAAGTTTACTACTATATTATAAATACCCCTAAGAACCTTATCCTAGGAATAGACTAGGCTAGAATATATAAGCCTATAGTTATATTCTAGAAAGAGAGACTATAAAGGCACCCTATTATAAAAGATTACCTTAACTTTATATTAGGAATATAGTAAGTAAGAAGAGAAGTAAAATACTTATTTATAGTATTTTTACTTTATTTAGTGTTAATTAAGCTTATAAACCTACTAAATAAGGATAAAAAAGATAAGAATATTAGCCCTATAGTAAGTAATACCCTAACTTATAATAGCCTAACTATAATTAAGGTATAAGATACTTATATAATAAGTAAGAAGAGTTTTATTACCTTAATAAACCCTAATAGTAAGGTAGTAATACTAGACCTAAAAGAGAACTATAAGCCTAAGTTACTAGAGGTATATATAAAGTTTAAAGATATATTTTCTAATAAGCTTATAGGTATACTTCTTAAGTTAGGTAGTTATATATATATAATTAAGTTAGAAAAAGGGAAAATACCCCCTTAGGGGCTAATATATAGTTTAGCTAAGAAAGAGCTAGAGGTGCTTAGAGAGTACCTAGCTAGTATATAGCGTAAAGGATAGATCTAAAGATTAATTAGCCTAGCTAAGGCCCTAATTTTATTTATTCTAAAGAAAGAAGGTAAATTAAGGCTCTATATAAATTATAGGGGCTTAAATTAGATTATAATAAAAGATAAGGCACTATTACCTTTAATTACTAAGATCTTAAATTAATTAAAGAGGGTAAAGGTTTATACTAAATTAGATCTTAAAGATATATACTACTAGCTATATATCTATAAAGGAAATAAGTAAAAGATAGCCTTCTAGTGTAAATATAGTTACTTTAAGTATCTTATAATACTATTTAGGCTTATAAATATACCTATAACCTTCTAAGAATATATTAATAGCGCCCTTAAGGGCCTTATTAATTTAATTTATATTATTTACTTAGATAATATTCTAATTTATAGTAGTAATATAGAAGTGTATAAGGGTTATATTAAATAGGTCCTTTATAAGCTTTATAAAGCTAGCCTTTTTATTAACCTTATAAAGTATAAATTTTTATATACTAAGGTTAAATTCTTAGGATTTATAATTATAAAAGAAGGTATCTTAATAAAGCCTTCTTATATTAAGGCTATTATAACCTAGCTAGTACCTTATAGTATGCTTAATATCTAGTTATTTCTTAGTTTTACTAGATTTTACTAATACTTTATTAAAAGCTATAGTAAAATTATAATTTTACTAACTAATTAACTTAGAGAAGATTAGTTAGTAACCTTTAAGCTAAAGCCCTATAAGTTAGTAGTGTTTAGGGAACTCTAGTAGTAATTCTAAGAAGTGCTAATTTTAGTTTATTTTAATTTACTAGTACCTTTAAGGGTAAAGACTAATATATTAGGATATACTATTAAAGTAGTCCTTATAATATTAGTACTAGGTTACTAGTACCTAGTAGTGTATATATTAAGAAAGTTAAATAATATAAAACTTTATTATATAATACTAGATATAGAGCTTCTAGTAATCTAAGAGGCTTTTTAGGCCTAGAGACACTATCTAGCTTATTTAATATATCTAATTACTATTATAACTAATTATCTTAACTATAAGTACCTAGCTATAAAGCTAAAGCTAAGTAGTAAGTAAGTTATAGTATTAGATAAGCTTTATCTATTTAATTTTATAATTATATATAGGGTAGGGAAATTAAACCTAGCTAATATACTATTAAGAAGGTTAGATTATATTAATAAAGAGAAAAAGCGGAGGTAATATCCTTATAATTACTAATATTTCTATTAAAGTTTATAGAGATAAAGTAATAAGAATATAGTAGTAAAACTACTAATACTATAAGGTCTATTTATTTATTATCTAGTAAGTTAAATATTAAGTTATAGAGGCACTATAATAAAACTACTAATATCTAGTGTTTTAAGAAAATATAACTTAAATATATTCTAGAAAAGCCTATAAGTCTAGGATCCCTTATAGGAGGGATTATAGTAAGGATTTTAAATAGTTTATAGTAAGAATATTATAGTAAAACTACTAAGACCTAGCGTTTAGAATTATTATATAGCTAACTAGACCCTATAAGTCTAGGATTCCTTATAGGAGGAATTATAGTAAGGATAGTAAATAATAAGTAGTAAGATAGTTATAGTAAAACTACTAATACTTAATAAGGCTTATTATTTAAAGCATAATAAAGGGATACCTTTATTATATAGTAAAAGTTACTACTAGAAAGTAGTGACTTTAGAATATTATAGATATAGTCTATTAGGCCCTCTAAGCTATTAATATTTAAAGACTAAGTTTTTATTCCTATAGGAATAAGAAAAGAGATTTTACTACTAACCTATAATAACCTTACCACTAGATATTAGGGAGTTAGTAAGATACTTTACTAAATTATAAACTAATACTATTAGCTAATAATAAAAAAAGACACTAAGTTATATATAAGTACTTATATAAATTATTAAGTTTTAAAGCCTAGGTTATATAAACCCTATAGTAAGTTAGTAGCTTTACTAGTGCTTAATTACCTTTTCTAGGAACTTATAATAGACTTTATAATAGGATTACTACTAATAAAGAATAAAAATTAGACTTATAATATAATCCTAGTTATTATTAATTATTTTATAAAGTATAGTATTTATATCCCTATATTTATATAACTAACTAGTAATAGGCTAGTAATAGTATTTTTAAAATATATATTTAAAGACTATAATACCCTAGAAGGTATTATTATAAACCAAGGGTTAATATTTACTAGTAAGTTTTAGAAAATATTTTACTACCTTATTATAATAAAGTAGTAACTAAGTATTATATTTTACTTATAAATAAATAAATAAATAGAATATTTAAATTAAGTTCTAGAGTATTATCTAAGGGCTTTTACCTATATAAAGTAAATAAATTAAGCTAATAATTTACTAATAGTATAATTTACTTATAATATAAGTAAGTATATAGTATATAGCTATATACTTACTAAGGCACTATAAGGGTATAACCTAAGGGGGCTATATTAAGTAATTATATAAATTCCTCTAGTAAATAATTAGGCTAAGACTAGAGTCTAGGAGCTAAGAGATAAGTATACTATAATTAAGTAGCTCCTAAGTAATATATAAGCTTAGTATAAGAAATATTATAATTTAAAGAGAAAGCTAATAAAACTTAATATAAGTAACTATATTTTACTATTAATAAAGAATATTAATTTATAATACCTTAGTAAGAAGCTCTTAGTAAAGTACCTAAGCCCCTATAAGATTAAAAAGGAGATTAGGAGTTATAGCTTAGTATATTAATTATAGTTACTAGCTAGGATATACTTATATAATATTTTTAATATTATAAGCCTTAAGCTTTTCTATAGGGACCTAAGTAATATAGTTAATATATTTTTATTATAAGATAATATTAAGGATAATAAAGAAGAATTTAAAGTTAAGAGAATTATTTTATATAGGTATAATAGTAAATACTATAAATATCTAGTAAAATAAAAAGACTATAATTATTTAGAGAATTTATAGGTACTAAAGAGGGATTTTATCTTAAAAGATATTATTAATAATTATAAGTAGTAATTATATAGCTAAATTATAGAGATAAAGTTACTTCTATAGGTTAAAGAGAGTAAAGTCTAATAATAGTATTAATTTTTAAAATTATAATCTAAATAGCTATTTACCTATTACTTCTTTATAAAGATATTAGTAGCTATAATAACTTTAGCTTTATTATTAGAAGATTTCTTATCCCTATAAGTATAAGCCTAAATTTCTTTTAAAACCTCTAAGAGCCTAATATAAATAAGGAGTTAAGTAATAAATAGTATAAACTAGTAGTAAGTTAGTAAGATATAAGCTATAAAAATATTTAAGAAACCTACTATTAGGCTAGTTATAGCTATAAAGTAAAAATAGTTTATAATTTTAATTTAAGTCTTTAAGTTAGTAATATTAAGTTATTATAAGAATATAGTAAACTTATTAGCCTTTACCTTATAAGTAATATTAGTAGTAAGATAAGTATATCTAATCTAGCTATATTAATTAGTATTTTTATAAGATAATAAAGTATTATAAAGTTTATAAAGAGTATAAATAAAAGCCTAGTAATAAGTTAGTAATTATTAAGTTATATATTAATAAGGGTAAACTTATAATATTAGTATAAAAGTATATTTCTTTAGAAATAAACTAAATTAAGTTAAATAGCTTTTTATAAAGCTAGGTAATTCTATTAGGGCACTAGTAGTATATTAGTAAAAAACTTATTTTAAGGGTTAGAATAATATATACTAATATAGAGTTTATTATTTCTTATATAATATATATATTTTATAGAATTATCTAAGTAAGTTAGCTAAGGATAATAGTAAGGTAGTAGTATAGTTATACTTAAGGAGTAACTATAGTCTTTTAAAGTAGCTTTTCCTTTAATAATATATTAAGGCTTAGTACTTTTATTATCTTAGGGAGTAATCTTCTAAATAGTAGCTTACTAAGTATAATATAAATAAGGTATCTTAGTATTACTAGTATTAAGTTAGTAGTAAGACCTTTATACTTAAGTAGTAAACTTATATAGTTAATTTACTTATTTTTATATATTTATAAAGGGATTTCTTAGAAACCTTAGTAGTAGGAGTAAGTATAAGACTAGTAAAGATAGATATAATAGTAAATATAGTAAGCTAGTAAATAGTTAGTAATACTAAAGTAATAAAGAAATTTAAGGGAAGAAAGAATTATTTAAAGACTACTAAATAATAGTAGTATAGAAGCTACTATTAAGCTAGTAAGGGTAATTTATAAATTTAAGATAAGGATATTAAGGAAAGAAATAATAAGGAAAAAAGAAAACTAGCCTTTTTTATAGGGGATAGCTAACCCTTAAGTAATTTATAAGCCCTTAAGTAATCTATAAGCTATATATAATAAATTAATAAATTAGAAAAATTATAGTTATAGCTATTACTATTAGAAATATAAGCTAGCTATATGCATATAGTAAAGTTAGGATAAATTCGCTATAATTTATAAATAAAGCTATTTAAATTATTAGGACTAGGGACCTTATTTATTTAACCTAATTATAAAAATTAATATAAGTTATCTAATAGGGGGATTTAGCTATATAAAAGCTAAGTATAGTTAGGTCTTAGTATTAAAGCTATAAAGTAATAGAAATTAATAGTAAGCTAGCTATATAAGAAAATAATTAGGACTTAATATTATTAAGGTTTTATTTTTTTACTAATATATTAGGGTATAAGGGATTATAATAATCCTATATTATACTATAAGGTTAAAGAATAGTCTTAGAAGCTTCTAAGTAATATACTTATCCCTAGGTAGTAGTTTATTATATAATTAAGGATAATTATATATAAGGGGGTATTATATTAGGAGTATAAAGGCATAAGAGATATTATAAGAGGGCTACCTCTTTAAGTAAAGCAAATCCCTAGATAACTTATATACTAGGACCTAGTAGCTAGATAGTTACATAGGTGTAAGAAGAAGGTATATAATAAGAACCTCTCCTATTTAGGGGAGAGGTTAGAGTTTAAAACCTTTACGCACCTACCCCTAGCTATTACCTTTATAGTAGCAACCTCATTTTCCTATTATTACTCTGTTTATCTCTTCCCACGCCTTTAGTCATAACAAGTTTCTATGTTAGGAGCACAAAGGCATAAGGGACATTATAAGAGGGCCGCCTCTCTAAGCAAGGCGAATCCCTAGATGACTTATACACTAGGACCTAGTAGCTAGATAGTCACGTGGGCGTAAGGAGAAGGTATATAATAAGGACCTCTCTTATTTAGGGGAGAGGTTAGAGTTTGAAACCTTTACGCACCTACCCCTAGCTATTACCTTTATAGCAGTGACCTTGTTCTCCTATTATTACTCTGTTTATCTCTTCCCACGCCTTTAGTCATAACACCTAAAGCCATTAATTATGCAATAGTTACAAACCCTAGCTTAAATTATAACCCTAAAGCTCTGGGTACCTAGCTAATTTATATGGTAAGATAGCTTGTTTAAATGCGCTTATAAAGCAAGGAAAAGTGGGGCCCGAATTCACTTTTTCCTTGCCTTGTGATTGGTTTAATTCTAAAGGCGTGACTAAGACCTTTATAATTGTGCCCCGTGTGGGATTCGAACCCATGACCTACGACCCGGAACAGGTCTCCACAGCGTGTAACTACCACGCCACGGGACTACTACATGTTAAAACCAATGTGACTGCTGTTTAGCCATGTAATAAAACACGTGTCTGCAGAATAATTAACAGTTTCAGCGACCCTTGCCTCTTCCACCTCGGCTCCTGCATCTGGTTGGCATGGAGCTTGAAGTTGCGAAGTGAGAAGAAGTTGGAGCCTGTGCCATAATTCAGACGGCCGAGATATGGGCGAACTAAGCAGTCTTTGTTTGCCTCATTGCTTTTCGCGGTGCTCTTGCCATGAGGAGGACAGTATTTGTCGATGAGAGCTAATCGTACCGGAAGGGGAAGGGGGAGATACGTTCCATGCAAGAAACATGTTTTCGTTGCTTGGGAAATTGCTGAGTGAATGGGGAATGATCGATATTTTCATCCCAGAAGGCTGTCGAGTCTGAAGTCGCGTACCGGAAGCATTCGGGAATTTCGACCTGTCCGTCCACATAAGGTAGAGTTTCGAAACTAGTTTTGACTCTGTGGTGGATCTTGTAGTTGTTCCAAAGCTTCGTGGGATCATCGGACAATGGAAGCTTGTAAACAAACACAGTGCCAGGGTGCTCGAAGACTTTGCCAATGGAGCCTGTCCCAATCTCCTTGAATGCAGCAGAACCTGATTCAAAGGCGGCGTGCTGACGCGCTGCAAAGGACGAAGACGTTGACACGACAGATTTGGTAGAGAGCATGCGTTTGAGGCACGCTTCGGGAGTTTCTGAAGAAGCTTCAGCATCAAGCTTGTCTTCGAGAGCCAAGTTGGCAATAAGTGCAGCATCAAGTGAAAACGACCTGGAGGAAACAGTGGAATCAGTCGCGTTGAGAAAACGACGCGAACTTCCTAAAAAGGAGCTGCCGGCGTCATGTGTTTTTTGTTTGTCGTTGCCCATTTTGTTTCAGTCGTCTCAGTCCACGAAGTCGCTAAAGAGAAGATGAGAAAAATCTGTGAAGAGCAATGATGGTAAGAACTTGAATGCAAAGTTCAGTTGCAAAGGGCACCGCCGTCGTTAAAAGGTAAAAGGAGAGCCCGTGGGACAAGTTCAAAGTGAGTCACAAATAGAACAAACCCTGAGTTTAAGACCCCGATGAGTCACTCATACACTTTGTGGCTGAGACTTCATGCCAACTCTATTCTTGCTGAATAAATACTCGACCTCTGGCCAACCCCTCAATGTCAACTCCTCGATTCTCAGTCTCACTTATTTTTCTACACGAATCAACTTACCACAATACTTCAACGCAACTCATTGTTCCACACGAATCACCTTGCCACAATACTTCAACGCAACTCATTGTTCCACACGAATCACCTTGCCACAATACTTCAACGCAACAACTGACATCCGATTCACAATGAACGCTACGAATTTACTGACCGACTTCGGCCCCCTCGAACGGATCGGACATGGCCACTGCGGCTCCGTCTGGGGCGCACTCGGGCTGGAGCCCATGGATGGGAATCATGGGAGTGCTCGGGCTGTGGTCAAACGCGAAGATGCAAGCCCCGGCAGGGACATCCAAAACGAGGTGTCTGTCCAGTCACAAGTTTTCGCATGCGCAACGGGCGGCATGCTACCGCGCGTATTGGTTCCCAAATGTTTTGGTTTCATGAGCAGTCTCGATGAGAGATGGACCCAGCTGCTACCACTACTGCCTGCTGGCTTCGAGGGATGCAGAGCCATGATCGCCGAGAAGATCGAGCCCGTGTCGAAGCAGGCACAGTTGCTTCTCATTGACAGATACGGCCCGGAAAAGCATCGCGATGAATTGCGAGAGTCACTATGTCATGGCAAGCCCGAGCATTGCCTGGCCCGCATCTACCTTGGCCGCCGACGGCAGATGCATCATCCAGACCAACGCCAACAGCGCCCTCGTTTCTTCAGCCTCCGCAACTTCCCTATCCACTCCGATCAAGCTGAAGAGCTTCGCCTACCCTGTGAAGAGTACGCCAAGTCCATGGCAGAGGCTCTGGCAGTACTTCACTGGAGGGTCAGGACAAATGGCGCCGATGTCGAGTTTGTACTTGGTGCCTGTCGTGAAGCCGGAACAGTGGACGACATGTCGACCCCCTCGGCGAACACGCTATCTGGATGCTTGACTTTGATTGCTCTAGACCCATCGAGGCAGATGAATCTGGCCTTGAGTCAATTACACGAGCATTTTGGCGCAACGATCCTTACTACCCCCAGCCGCACAGTGCTCATGAACGGGATCGACAACTATGGGACATCTTTGCTGCCGAGTATCAACGAGTAGGAATGGAGGTTGTACGAGCTTACCCTCGCGAGGGAGAAGACGTGGACGTGTTGTGTGCTCTAGTCGATGGTGTGTTGACAAAGATTGTGGAAACAAAGGGTAAATGGAAGAGTGGAGGGCATTTCTGATGACGCAGCTGCCATTGATTATTGTTCTTCATGCTCGTTAATTAATTGAAGTCGATTTCGAATTGGGAGGTACACTTGTTTGTTGCCGTAGATGTGACGTCTGTTGTTGAAGAAGTTGCCGCGAATCTACCTTTGTCCTGATTGGCCCATATTTTCCCTTCACGACTGTTCGAGGGACAATGATAATAAGACCCACTGATGCCTGGAAGTGAATCAGGGGGCCCATGGGCCCATTGGGCGGCAGGCCACCTCCAACGCATGTGGAGCCCGTGGCCAGCTGATGCCGTCACTCCCGCCCGCCGCCTCGTCTTGACTCCTGACACGTCTTGCTCAGCGTTTTACTTTACTCTCGGGACTCCTTCACACATGACTGCCGAGAGCAATTTGCAGAAAGCGGGACTTTTCGTCAGCCCTCGCTGGCCCTCTTGACCTCTTGACTCCCCGAGCGCATTTGAAGTCTGCACGCCATCTAGATAGACTTGGACTCTGCCAGAGACGAAACGCTAACCGCCACACACCCCTCTCCGTTGACCGGATCCGTCCACCATCGCTCGTCTCGTCATCTCTTCACCACCAGTCCTTGACGGTTGCCCTGGCCTGGCAAGACGATCCCGCGACCATCTTGCCGACGTGCACTCAGGATCGGACCAGAGGCATGGCTCAAAAGCGGTTGATGCAGGAGCTGCAGGCTCTCCAGAAGGAGAAATGGGTCTATATCGAAGTATGATGAGCAAGAGATGAGATTGATTGCAGACTTGATGAAGCCGACCCAGCTAACAATGGACACAGACGGACGACTTGAACATGATGCGTTGGAAGGTTGGGCTCTGGGTGGTGAACCCTGACAGCATCTGGCATGGCGCCTATCTCCGTGTATGACATATACCCTCTCTGCCATAACGCGAGCCCGGGATATACTGAAAATGACGAGCTGACCAGTTGAACATCCAGGCCGAGATGCGATTTCCTGGCGATTATCCCTACCAGCCGCCCTCGTTCAAGTTTCTCACTCAGAGAATCTGCCATCCCAACGTCTACACTGACGGCAACCTGTGCATCTCCATTCTACACAGACCAGGCGACGACGAACAGTCTGGTGAATTAGCCAGTGAACGATGGAACGTGCTGCACGGAGTCGAGTCGGTGCTGCGATCAGTGCTGCTTCTCATGGACGATCCCGAAATCAACTCCCCGCCAACGTCGACGCAAGCGTGCTGTTTCGTGATAACCGAAACCTATACGACTCCTTGGCCAAGGATATTGTGGACCAGTCGCAACAGGAGATTCCAGATGGGGTGCGGATGCCCACAACTGCCGAGATGGCCCCTGCTCCGGTCAAACCCGTCGAGGACGACGCCGACTTTTGGAACATGAGCGACGAGGAGGAAGACTTTGGCGGCAGTGACAGCGACGAGGACATGGGTGATTTCGAAGAGGACGAGGATGATGATGACGACGACGACGACGAGGCGAAATGACTTGTTCCGCCCCGAGGGATGCACTGTCGGAAATATGGACACACGTCTGCAGCATAGCGGGATATACTTTGATTAACGGACGGCGTTTTGTATGCATCTGTGATGCAAAGGCATGCCGAGAACACCGCTGAGGCATTGCTCGGAAGGATGATATTTTATTGGGCGTGGGGACATATTGGGCAGGCGTATAATGTGCACGAGCTACTTTTTATCGGCCATTCCGTTAACATTTGAGCGTGGCCATGACATATTTTTGGATGGCTGGCTGGCTTTGGTAGACTACGCTAGATATTGCGTTTCACACCAGAAACAAGACTTTCCGCTCCACGCAAGGAGTCGTGCCAAATAATCAGAGGCCTGGATGTCGAACGGCTGGGATCTGACGCGCAGGTGCCACCGCCACTACGTTGCACCTACCCACAGTACAGTGGGGTGTAGGCTGTCGCCACACGCGCGCTAGCTGCAAGCACCATCCAGAGAGAGCATCGCTGTCACAGCCTGTCAGGTAGAGCTCTCGAACTTCACCCTGCTTTGACCATCACATCACATAGGATTCTCGCGCATTCCTCTCTCCCGACATCCACCGACTGCGCCCACCATCTAGGTCGCCAAAATGGCCTCCAGGGCGCCGCCATCGGAGGAGGAGATCTCGCAGGTCATTGATTTCGCGGGTCTCAGCCCCCAAGATGATCGGCCCATGGTCATCCAGGCGCTCAAGGTTCGTCAGCCTAGACTGCGTTGTGCATGGCACGCAGGCCAAGGAGAAAATTAGCTTGACTAATCCGATCCGAGATTTTCAGGAAAATGGAGGCAATGTCGAGGCGGTGGTAATGCAATATTTCGATAACCCAGAATCGGTAAGCTCGAGGGGGTGCTGCGTACATGTGCGCTGGGTGCCCGCTGACGTTTGGAGGATTGTAGTTTCGACAAAAGTTTACACAGCTATGGAACGAAAGTATGTTCTCGGCAGATCGGGATGGTACAGCCAATAATACTGGAATCTGTATGTTTGGCCTTGTTACAGCAGTGGGCGACGCTGCGAAGTGCAATTTCTGAACAGACACAGCGTTTCACATCGAGTCGATGACCAACAACGATGCGATCCAGGGCGTGACTCCGCCGCCCGAGGCGTACGGACCGACTGCGCCTTCACGACCGCCATCGAGATCGAACACCAAGTCGCCTCTGGGCAGGGTGGTGGACTGGGCTGGCAATGATGTGCCTGGTTCGTATTTCGGAAAGTCGGAGCTTTGAAAACGCGGCTGATTTTTGGGTAGCTGCATCGACTGAGCCATCGCGAGAGGACGAAGACATGCAGCGAGCGCTCCGAGAATCCGCACAAGAAGCCGGCATCGGGCTGATTGATCAACAGTCGGGCGTAATGGATGGGTCGACGTCTGCACCGGCCTTTGGACCAGCCAACAAACCCGACTACGATGAGGGAAGCTGGGCCATGGTCCCAGGCGGTGCATCGGAGACCAAGGTCCCCAGGGCACCCGCGCCGTCGTCACGAAAACGAACACACGGAGCACCTGCATTCTTGGTACAAGGAAGCAGCACGGTAGGAAACCACGGTCTGGGGGCATGCTTACGGTGATGCATGAGATTGCACTGGCACGAAACACGTTGCTAGAGATTGGGTCTCCAGCTGCGTCGTATGGATTCAACAGTGAATGGTGGAAGGGCCAGGAGATCTTGCCACCACACGTGCTCGCTCGGCTGCAGGGAGGAGGGGACCTTCAATGGGGCCAACAAGATGAATACAAGCCCGACGCGGAAGAGGAGGTTCATCGACTGATGGCATTTTTGGAATCTACCCAACGGAGCTATGGAACAGTCAGCGTACTGACGGATCTGATTCCGTGCCCGAGCCTGGGGCCGGAAAAGCAGCTGTACGAGTTTCTCGGACCCAGAAACGAAGAAGCGCTGCAGCCTTTGATTCACTCCGCCGTGCTTGCACCGGTGTTTGGCGACGACCTGGGAGAGGAGGAGGCCAGATTCGGACTTTTGGAAATGGAACATGCTCGCGAGGAGTATGCTTATATCACCACGCTGTACGAGTCTTTGGACCACACAATGTGGAGCGATGCCTTTTCCCACAGCGAGCTGCATGAAGGGTCAAAGATGGCCATGTTCAAGGACATGGGCGACGTGTTGGCCATCAAGCTCAACGGAGACGGACCTGCAGAATCTATTGAGATTCCGGAAAAACTGTACCTCGAGAAATACCAAACATACCGAAAGGACGAGGCTCGACGAATACAAGCGGCATGGTGCGAGACGAAGAATGTGATTGCGCGAATAGCACAGGAGGAGATGAAACTCTACGAGTGGCGCAATGATTGGAACGACCTGGTATTTGACCGACGGCGAATGATTCAACGCGCCGTAACCCAGTGGCAGGCGTACCGACAATATATCCAGTCGCTCGGCCGGTTTCGACAAATGGAAGCATCCGACTTCGACACGGACGAATACCCAGACTACCGCAAGGCCCCTTTGAAACAGGACCAGACGTTGACACCGAGTACACGACTGTGGAGGGCGTGTTAGAGCTGACTGAACGGATGCTGTCTGACATTGACACGAGGATGAAGAGTAGGTGCCATTTTTTTAAAAAAAAAACAGTTGATTCTTCTCTTCCAGCTGACTTGAAACGAATGAACAAAGATCTTAATTCGCAATTGGAGCAGATCAAGACCAAGCAACGGTTTCTTGGTCGACTGCTGACAAGACCAAACAAATCGGGCCGGCCACGGCCCATGTCGTGCAAAGAGCTCTTGTTGCGCGGCGTCGTCACACAGTCGGACATTGTCTACGTCTGTCAAAGAGTCGAACCGGACTTGGTACAGCTAGAAGAAGAACCTCAACAACTGGATCAGTGGTGGAGGCTGGCATACTACCCTAATGATGAGCAGCCAGTCAAAACAGAGGTGGTTCCCACGAGTATCTGTGTGTTGCTGGTGAGATCTGTTGCTAACACAATCGACACAGAAGACGAACATGGACCAAGTATTGCAAGACGTTTGGCACGAGACAAAGGTGCCTCTCATGGTATACGCCACAGAAGCAGCACTGAACGTAGCACGGACACCACTGCCGATGCCACTACAGCGATTTGCACGGGCAGAAAACAAGGCATTCCAACAAGAGCTGGATCAAGAAACGACGGGGCCGCCAACTGACCCCATCTCGCCATCCAAGAGAAAGCACCGGGTTGACAGCATCGACTCGATGGACAGTAACCGGGCTACACTAGGGAGTGACGACGGTAAACCCGGATTTGAGGGTGGCCAAGTCTCGACGTTCACCATGTCCTCGGGGAGGTCTGCGGCAACGCCAGAAGCACCAGAAGTAGTCATGGTATCGCGGGACGATTGAAGCGGCAGGCCAATGAGGAGCCTCCAGTCCATAGAAACTTCTAGAAGATTCCATCAAGTTCGACGCTTTGAGACATGACGGTACAACAGCCCAGCCTCGTATTTGAGCATCATGGCATGTTGCAGCGCATTGGAAAAAGCACCGGAGTTTTTGCGCCATGTACGGCTATAGCGAGCATTCATGACTGTTGATTGCTTCGGATGCTTGAAATCGCGAGGCCCGGCCCAGGCGTCCCACGATTGGGGCGTAGACGGACAGACGGACAGACGGACAGACACTTGGCAGGAAGTATGTGTATGTGTTGCATTCATGTGTGCGAGCATCGCTTTACTCTTTTCTCAGTGCAATGAATCAAAACTCTTTTTATCACGTTGTTGAACTTATTATCGTGAAATGCCACTTGCTCCGGCCCACGCTCACCGTGTTCCCCGCGGTGTTGCGTCATAAGTCGCCTGGCAAGTCTCGCCGACATCGAAGCTTCCACAAGGTCCCACGCTGTCTCTTCGAGCCTGTTGGTCCCACTTGCCACTGGAAGCTTGCCCAACCACGCCGACCAACTTGACCCTCTTCTCAATTCTTGCTTCCCTCGTGCAACTCCCCTTTCCCTAATCATACTGCTTCTCTTTCCACCCATCACCACGTTGGAAGTTACTCGACGACTTTAAACGAGCTAGTGTGTTACAAAAGATACCCGGCACTCGATTGGCACACGCAAAATGGTCAAGGAGACGAAACTGTACGACACGTTGAGTGTCAAGCCTGAGGCTTCCCAGGATGAAATCAAGAAAGGATACAGGTAAGCGATGTGCATGTGGAAGCTTGAGGCACTCCTTCCCTGGTCCTTGTTCTTCCGACAGAAGCTAACATTTAGACAGGAAAGCAGCTTTGAAATGGCATCCCGACAAGAACAAGAATAATCCCAGCGCTTCTGAAAAGTTCAAGGAATGCTCGCAGGCCTATGAGATTCTCTCAGACCCCGAAAAACGCAAAGTCTATGACGAATATGGCCTCGAGTTCCTGCTGAGAGGAGGAGGCGCACCACCGCCAGAGAGTGGTGCTGGTGGTGCTGGTGGCTTTCCTGGCGGTGGCATGCCCGGAGGTGGATTCGGTGGATTCGACTTTGGCAGCGGTGGCATGCCTGGAGGAGGAGGAGGAGGCGGCGGTACCCGGACGTTCCATTTCAGCACTGGCGGTGGACCCGGCGGCGGCTTCAGCTTCAATAATCCAGAGCACATATTTTCCGAATTTATGCGTCAGCAAGGCGGCGGCAGCGGCGGCGGCATGCACGGCGGCGATAACGACTTTGGCGACATCTTCTCGTCATTTGGTGGCGGTGCCCAGGGAAGCGGCAGTCGGCCTGGCCGCACAAGGATGAGGGCGACGTCTGGATACGGGGAGCCGAGACAGCGGGAGCATACGCCCGAGATCACAACGGTGGAGCGACCGCTGCCATTGACCTTGGAAGAGTTGTTCAACGGAGTCACCAAGAAGATGAAGATCAAGCGCAAGACATTCGACGAAACAGGAAAGCGAGTGCAGACGGACCAGATTCTGGAGGTTCCCATCAAACCGGGGTTGAAGAAGGGGTCCAAGATCAAGTTCAACGGAGTTGGTGACCAGGTCGAAGGTGGACGACAAGACTTGCACTTTATAGTGGAAGAGGTGAGCCGCCCCTTTCCCCTTATTTCAACTGCCACGTTTGATTTCGTGACGCACACGTATGCTAACAAGTTATGCAGAAAGAGCATCCTCTCTTTAAGCGGGAAGACAACGACCTCATCCATACTGTTGTCCTCGATCTTAAGGAAGCCCTGACAGGGTGGAAGCGAACGGTCACCACGATTGAGGGCAAACAAATCAATCTGGACAAGGGCGGACCTACACAGCCCGGAAGCGAGGATCGGTACCCAGGGCTGGGAATGCCCATGTCGAAGAAGCCTGGTCAAAGGGGCGACTTCGTCGTCAAGTACAAGGTCAACTTCCCCTCAAGTTTGACAGCGGCCCAGAAGCAACAGTTGAGACAGATTCTGTGAGGGGCTCCTCGGCAGGAGAAGATGGATTTATTTGCAGACCAGCAAAGTATATCTGCTGAGTCATTCGATGATAATGATAGTAACAAGACACATGCACGCACAAAATGAAAAAGAGTCTTTGGGATTACAACGGCGCTGGGGTGTTTTGCTTTTTAATCAATGTATCTGAGGCAAGCACAGCAAAGGTTGTGCATACTGAATGAGGGAGCTGTGAGAGGATAAAGATGGAGAGACGTACTGCTTGAATTTTGTTGTTCTTTTACGAGAAATGTTTCGTGTCGTATTGGGATAATAAAGCCCGCACAGTTGGAGTAAGACACGACGGGCCGATACAACCAGCATGCGCCTCGGTTGTATGCAGCCTTCATGCTCCCCCCAAATTTTGTTAACGTCGTTTATTCTTATTTTGTCATAGCATAGTTAATTTAAGAATGAGAGTCACAGATGGCAGCCATCGCACGTGAGGGTGGAATTTTGACTGGCCCGCCGGACCACCCGGTCGATGACGCCAGGCCGTTGGCCACGGATGGCGGGGGAGGGGGTAAAAGGACTACAGGACAGCAGCGAAAGCCTCATTTCGGGTGCCAGCCACTCTTTGGTGCACTCGGTCGGTGGGACAAAGTCTGGTTGCACCGAAATTGGCACTGCTGGGCTTGAGGTATCCCCTCCCCGAAGTGGTGGCACGTTGCTGTGTGTGACAAAGGAAAGAGGCACCCAGAGACGGAGAGCTTTGGGGGTGGTGGTGGGCTGCTTCCTGCTGCTTCCTCGACCAAAGACTTGGCTTGGCTTGTTTTCTTTTCCTCTTTCCCCTCCATGTTGACCGAGTCTACTCAACTCTTCTCTCGTCAATCTACATTCGTAGACCAAGACTTACTCAGAATCCAGCCAATTCTCTTGTCTATTGCTATTTTAGCCCCATCTCAACATCCAAACTTTGATTTGCATCATTTACGTCCGTGGACCAGCCGTCACAATGGCCAAGGTAGCCTTGACTTCATCCCCCCGGTCCCCACCCATCACGATGGCTAACTGCGGAGAATTAGATCACCACCCTCTTGTTTGACTGTGACAATACGCTCGTGCTTTCCGAGGAGCTAGCGTTTGAGGCATGTGCCGATCTCATCAACAAGATTTGCGCCGAGCGCGGTATCAAGAAGACATTTACTGGTGAATCGCTCATTGTGGAATTCGTGGGCCAGAATTTCCGCGGCATGTTGACTACCTTGCAAAAGGAGTATGGCATTGACATTGCCCCCGAGGATATGGAAGTGTATGTTCGCATGGAAGAGGATGCTGTTATTGCCAAGCTCAAGGCTGCGTTGAGGCCCTGCCCTGGCGTGGATGAGCAGCTGCAGAAGCTGGCTGCCTCGAACAAGTACCTTCTCGCCGTGGTGTCGTCTTCTGCTCTGCGTCGTGTCAAGGCGTCTGTGGAAAAGGTCGATCAGAACAAGTACTTCAAGGGCCCCAACGGCGAGGATCTCATCTACTCGGCGGCGACGAGCCTCGACACGCCCACCAGCAAGCCTGACCCTGCCATTTACCTGCACGCCCTCAAGGTTCTGGGCAAGAATGCGGGAGAGAGCGTGGCGATTGAAGACAGCAAGAGTGGTACGCTGAGCGCTACCAGGGCTGGAATCAAGACGATTGGTTATGTCGGCCCCTATGCGGATGACAAGAAGGCTGAGATGGAAAAGGTCTTGACTGACGCGGGCGCCGTGGTGATTATGCGCGACTGGAACGAGTTTCCTGCTGCTCTGGAAAAGATTGAGTCTGGTGCCGCGTAGGATGTTGTGGTGCAGTCGTTGCTACCTGACGATGCTGCCCTGGTAGCTGTCTTGACGGGCTAGCTTTGGAACTATAGATATACGATGAAATGATTTGAGACAAGCCCCTCCCTTCCCGTTTGCAGTGATTTACCAAGCATGGTTGGTATTGATGGCGATTGCTGGTCAGGACCTTGTGCATTTCCCTATCTTGCCCAATCCATCAAGAAGCTGTTCACGCTCTGCAACGTCTGCCGGCTAGGGTTGCCCGCTGGATACGCCGTCACTATGCCGCCCAGCTTCACCTTGACGTGTGATTTTGTAAAGAAGACGTTCTCATCCGGCACGCGGAACTGCTCCTCCCCATCAAACAGGTAGCATGAAAGTGCGAGCGCGGTGCCCACCGACGTGTCTCGTCCCGACTCACACGCCACAATGACTTGACGCTCTTCTCCCAGCCCATGTCCCGTTTCCAGGAAGTTACTCACAAACGCGCACACCTCTGGCAGCGCGAGCCGTAGGTTTCTACTGGCAGTCTTGTGTTTGCCCAGCCCAACCTGCATGTAATTGGGTGCTCGAACCCACGTGTCCTTGTGCGTAGGAGCATCCGTCAAGGCCACGTGACAGGCGGTGCCGGATTCCGGGGCATTCAACGGCAAGGCACAGACACTGATCTGACGAGTGAGCCGGACCCTCGATGTCGACGAAGCGTCTTGGCGCCTCTCGGCCTCGTGCTCTCGCAGTAGCGAGGCAATCAGGTCCGGCAGATGGGCATCCGCAGTCGACAGCAACGTGTCGACGTGGTCCCAGAAGACATCTGGCGTCAGACCGCAGGCCCAGTTCTCGGTATCGTCGGCCGCGCCCTGGATGTAGCCGTGGGAGTCGACCTCGCTGCCGAGGACGCGGCGAGAAGCAGTGAGGCAGACGACGGGTCTGTAGTCCCGGAAGATGATGCCCCGGTCGGGGGGACATGGTCGCCCGGGGCGGCGGGCTCGGGAGCAGGCAGCAGCGTCGAGTCCTGGGTGACCCAGACCGGACGAAGGGGCTTGGCGAGCGCGGGCAACGGAGAGAGGCCGAGGTCCCGCAGGGACTGGACAAAGGACGGGATGAGGGCCTCGATCTGGGCGCGGGTCGTGGAGAGGAGGTGCGGCGGGAGGAACAGCTGGCCGGACAGAGGGTGCGAGGGGAGAAGAAGGTGGTTGAGGACGGTGCACCAGATGGGGATGGTGGTTGAGAGGGCATCGGGCATCCCTGCGGCTTGTGAGATTTGGGATGGAGAGACACGATGGGGGGGACGTACGCTTGCCTCGACGCGTGGAGTCGACGATGATGATGCTGGGGCGCGGCTTGGTCAATACATAAATACAGTGCGGCCTGTGACACGGAGATGGAGTGAATATTCACCCGTCGTGCTTCTCCACGAGCTCCATCAGGTGCACGTTCAGCCGCCTGGTGCTGAATTTCCAGGCCCGCTCGTGGCCGTCGGTGCTCTTGAAGTACGCGGACGCGTGCTTGAGCCCGGGAGGCACGTACCAGCTTCCGCAGCGCTCGTTTGCGACCAGAGGCCGGGGTGCCAGCGAGGCAGATGAGGCTGCGAGCTGGACGAACCGCGCGTCGGCGAGGATGGAGGTGAGGCGGTTGTGGATGCTGAGGGTGGAGCGCTTCAGCGAGGCGAGGAGCGTGGACATGGAGGGCTGGCAGGGGAAGACGATGTCGTCGATTGTCATGTTTCTGTTGTTGGGGTCGGCGGCCATTGTGGTTTGTTGGTTGGTTGGTTGGTTGGTTGGTTGGTTGTGAATTTTATAATTCTACAATTGATTGAGAGTGATGATTTCGATGGGTCCCACTTTTTGGCTGCTCACTTTGCTCCGTACGTACGTACATGCTAGACGATGCCATCGCTCACACCAGCCTCCACACCCCCTCGACCGAGATTCCGACCTCCCCCCTCGTCAATGCTCCTCCTGCCGGCCTCCAAGATGGCCGTCGTGGCAATGGTGTTCTTCAGCGTCGGCAATCCCTTCTCGTCCAGCTCCTCGGGCCTGGTGCCCGCGTTCACGGCCCGGCACCCGTCCACAAACTTCTCCAGGGAAACGTACCCGTAGCCCGTCTGGCCGTTGAAATTCCCATCCTCGTCGGGGGCGTACCGCATGTAGAAGGGGTTGAGCCACTGGATCTGGCCCGCGTCGTCGTCGGCCACGTCGTAGCCGCGATGGGCCTGGTCGACGCGGATCTCGCCGTTGGACGCCAGGTAGTGGAAGTACTGGTTCGTGTGGACGCCCGCGCGCTGGGGCGCCGTCCAGGAAGACGTGTAGACGCCGACGGCGCGCTTGGCGGCATGGCGAGTGTTGGCCCAGGTGACGAGCAGGGAGATGGTGTCCTCGGTCTCGGACACGCACCCCAGGTCGGCGGCGACGCCCGCGGACGACGAGGCCGACACCTTGACGGGCAGGTAGCCCAGCTGCTGGACCATGGAGTCGCAGACGTCGACGTGGTGGCTGTTGAGGTAGTACGAGATGTCCGACTCCCGGCCCGCCCACGACTTGAACGTCTCGAGCTGGTACTTTGGCTGCGACATGTAGCTGTAGAAGTAGTTGAAGTCGCCCAGGTTCCTGGCCTTGAAGCGCGCGTCCGAGTAGGCCGGGTCGAAGCGCTTGTGGTGCTCGACGAAGACGTAGACGCCCTTTTCGCGCGCCCGCCGCACCAGCTCCTGGTGGTCGTCCAGCCGCTTGACGGCCGGCTTGGTCAGGAGCACGTGGACGCCTCTCTCGACGGCGTACAGCGCGATCGGGTAGTGCGTCGGGTCGGGCGTGAAGACGGTGACGGCGTCGCCCGGCGCGAGGGCGTCGATGGCCGTCTTGTAGGCCTCCGGGTCCTTCCGGTCGTTGGCCGGGAACGAGTCGAACGAGGTGTCGAGGCCGTTGTAGACCTGCGTGATGTTCTTGCTCAGGTGCTCGCGGATGGCGGGGAACTTGGTGCCGTTGACGCCCACCATGCCCAGCTTGTCGACCTTGCCGCGTCGTCGCAGGTCGAAGAGGGTGAGGCCCACGACGCCGACTTTCTTGTCGGACCCCGAGGCACCGCCGCCGACGAAGCCCGTCGTGTACTCTCCGGTGCCGATCTGGGCAGCTTTGCGTTAGTGTCCTGATCATTGGGGGGAGCATGCCTTACCATGAGCACGTTGAGGCCTGCCATGATGACGATGAATTTCTTTTTTCTTTTTCTTTTTTTTTTGGGTTGCTGGCGGGCTGGTGAGACGGGCTGGTGAGGAAACGGAAATCAAGAGAGGGGAGTGCCGGATCATCGTCAAGTTACCAGCTTCCAACCGGATTGGGAGACGGAAGAGGGGCAGGCGGGGTATGCGCGCCGCCGTGACTGGTGGATAAATGCATCGCACCTCTCGTTTGATTCGTCGGCCTCGGTGCCTGCATTTCCGTACGGCCCGTCGTTCAACGGCACTTGTAGGCCGTACTCCGTATGTCTTGACCCCTCTTGCCCTCCGAAATATAAGCCTCTCGCGCCAGATGCAAAACGCATTGCCACCCGTCATGGCCAGACGCGTCTTACTTACTAAGTGAGGTTGCTGCCCTGCAGCCAAGGCTCTTGTAGCCTAGTGAACGACCGGGTGTATTGCAAAGACTACTTACATTATATAATAGGGGTTAGAGATCAACACCTTCAAGCTCACACCCATAGCTATTAGCTTCCTAGTACCTCGCAGCGACCTTTAAATCCTAGCCTTCACGTTGAGGGAGTGAGTACTGAATACCGAAATCACAGTCCATGTAGGTCCAGGGCCCGATGCTAAATTGGGGTTGGACACGGCTCCGGGCCCGCCCGGTCATGGTGATACAGTCTTGGCATCATGGCGAGGGGATAAGGCAGTTGTGAGTAGTCTGTATGACGACGGTCAGTGGTTCAGCGTGACGGCATCGAGCACATTTGCAGACACGGCCACTCGATCCGTCGCGGACAGGCAGTGCATCACACATTAAGGTTTCGTTTCATTTTATTCAGACAGAGTCCGGATAACGTCTTATTTCGCTCATGAATTAAATCTCAATATACATGCAATCCCGACACACAATCAGTCATATCCTGCGCCACGTTTCCAGGGACTACGTGAGCTATGGTCAGCATTTGTCGACCGCAAAAGTGGCTCGGAGAGGACATACCTAGAATTGTTCACCTGGCGGTATCCCGAAGCTGGCGGGCCGTTATGCGGTTCCATGCTCGCGGGAGAAGCAGACCGGAACGGACTCTGCTCTCTGCTGGCGGGGAAAAGAGGCATCGACGGACTGACTGGCGACGTGGAGCGGTGCATGCCATGGCCGGGATGGAGATGGCCATCGTCGTCGTCCAAGTCCAGCCCAGATTTGTAACCTCCCTTGTCGCCTCTTGCTGTGGCGGCCAGGGCATCGAGCTCAGTGGTGGTGGTCAGGTGCGTTTGAGAACGCATGAATGAGGCGCGATCGTCGGCCATGAATTGGTACCGGGCATCTGGGTTCTTGCGGAAGAAGGTGACTGCCGTAGAGATGATGACCATGAGGAGCAAGATAAGGGAAAAGGAGGAGTTGAGGACGAAAAAGACGACGCCAACGCTGCCGCGGACGATGCCAGGCGCGCCAAAGACGTCGGAAAAAATGATAAGGAAGACGGCATTGATAAAGTTGACGGCGTAGATGGCAATATTAAAAGAATTCGTGGACTTGTCCATCCAGGGTCGCATAACGGATGAGGCGATCAAGGCTGCTAGCTCCAGAATGAGAAAACCGATAGCCTGTGCCAAGCCAGCCTTTTGACCAAACGACACAAACATGGCCTTGACCAAGACGTAACAAAGG
Source organism: Epichloe scottii (assembly GCA_021950295.1). NCBI lineage: Eukaryota > Fungi > Ascomycota > Sordariomycetes > Hypocreales > Clavicipitaceae > Epichloe > Epichloe scottii. Next base: position 1,723,762 of record CP083247.1, on the reverse strand, counting down.
ACGGGAACCACAAAGTAATAGGCCGATGCGCGGAATTGGATATAGAGGAAGCCCCATTTATTCAGGCACTGGGGGTCTGAGAAGAGAATGTAGGCCGGGTTTCTATGCATCGCAATAGACCGACGGGCGATTCGAATGACCTTCCCGGTGCCCCAACCCAGAATGATGGTCAACGCTAAGAAGAAGATGACTGCCAAGACGGCTTCGGCCGAGGAATCGATTTGCGTCAGTTCCCAGAGACAGAGGATGACGATTTGGGGAAAGCCAATTAAGCAGAGGCGGAACATGATTCCCTTGAGGATAATGCGCCAACCATTTCGGAACTCGAGGAAACGGTCTTTGGCGAGCAGGCCGCTGGATGCGCAAAGCTCGATGATGCCCTTGAACGCGGCCACGCCCAGGGCCGTGACGATGATGAAGAGACAGAAGAATGTTAGCCCGGTCATGAAGAGATTGGTCGTCTCAATCTTGGATCGGTAGGCCACTCGCTGGATGCCGTAGACAATGTACGACCCAGCCTCGGTCTGAATGTTGCCGCGACGCAGCAGGCGAGCAGCGCCGTTGGTGACCGGGTCGGGGAGCCAAGACAAGCCACGCGCAATGACGTTGGCCCCGGGCTCGAGCATGTCCAGACCTCGTTTCTGCACCTGGACGGAGATGGTGCGGAGGGTAGAAAAGATGTTGGCGGGCGCGCCACCCGTGGCGCGCTGGTACCAGGTAAAGACGCGCTGCATGAAATTGACGTGGATGATGCCCATGGACCATTGGAAGTTCTGAGTCCACGATTGCGCAATGGGCGGCAGATGGACACTCGTCAGGCCAATAATGGCCTGGGCCTGAAAATATCCAAACAGGGACAACGAGTTGGAGGCAACATGGGCGGCCGTGTTCAAATGGCCGCGACCGCTGACTATACCCGACGACAGGAGAGCCAATCCGGCAATGACGGCAGTGGCCCATTTGATGCCCTTTAGATCGACCGTCTTGCCGTTTGAAATCTGCGCCTCCACACAGGCAATCTGGACAGCGCGGGCATCTTTGTTCTCGGCCGTTAAATTCATCTTGACACGAACCATGGCGTCCAGGTCGGGAATACTAAAGGCGATTCCAGGAAGATCCTTTGTGGCGTCGCCGCTGACGGGAAAATTGAAAGACAGTTTTGTTTTGCCAGGAATCATGGGGCAGATACCGTCGAGACCCTTGATTTCACAGGGATTGACCTGTTTCTGGATAATGGGCAACCCATACACAATTACAGCCACGTCAAACATGACTTTGCCCTGGACTGACGACGTTGCCACCAGATCAATGTCTGCCGAGTTGTTTCCAGGCGTGTAGACGACGTTGAACAGACTGGCTTCGAACCTCGAATCCGATTGGCACGAATTGAGCGAGTTCGATAAAAGCATCCTCTCCGATACAACCAGTGACGGCAGAGCCGCCAGGGCCGCCAGGGCCTTTGCCGCACAAAATCGCATGCTGGGCGGTTCCTATCCTGTCCTGTTCAATTTTATGGGCTACTCGACGCGAGGCTGGTCCGGCCAACCTTGTGGTGCGTAAGTTTGTGGCAAATATCCGTCAGGTATGCCAAAAGAGATGGAGCTGCTATGGGACAGCTGGTCGTGATTATTTCCCCAAGCCCCTCGTGAGTGGCGGTCATGGAAAGAATTGACGGTTCGCGTCGTGCCCAACGGTCGGTCGGAAAAAAACAGAAGGCTTTCGAGAGCGAGCGCAAAGGTCAAGGTAGAGTAAGGGAATGAAACGACCGGGCGAGGTCAAACGGTGCGTGATTGAAGATGAAGGGGAGAGGCTGCCCAAGAAGGGACAAATACGGAGAATACGGAGAATACGGAGTAGGACATGACAGGAACCTTGCCGCGTTGGGCAAAGGAATGGTCCAAGTGTCCACATCGTGGCAGGGATCCACGCCCGGCGCGTCTCAGGGGTAATAAAGCGTAAACCAACCGATGTCATTGTTCGCAATGTTATTCATCCGCCGATTCTGGCAGAGGTGACGCACCACAAACGTTTTCAGCATGAGGGACGGACGGTTGGCTGATTTGCCATGCTATCGTTCCACTCCAGAATGAAACGAACAATTGTCGAGTCGAAAAATTAACCAACGGATAAACCGCCCCCACACCACCGATACCCCTCACATCAACGCGCATCCCATCCTTCATCATCATCATCATCATCATCATCATCATCATCGCACGTCCTTTATCGTAATGGCCACAAACACGTCGACAACAGCCACAGAAGGCACAGAGTACTTGGAGCGCTCTGGTTTCCACAAAATCTTTGTGCTCCCAGCAACGACGGACCATGATGCACTGCAAGTAGGCTACTCTGACCTCGGCCGCCAACCCACGGCGACAGCTGACCAGGACGAACCGCCCGTTGTACTCTTCATGCCAGGCATGTTTGCGTCTCGCTTCCACGGCTTGCTCATGGACGTCGTGGGCAATAAAATTGGCGTCCGCGTCTTGACTGTTGATCGGCAAGTCTACCCTCCGTCTGCCCGGCCCTGAATCCACGGGGCACAATTCTGACGACAGCAGTTCGTGGTTTCCAGTCCCGGAATGGGCCAGTCGACTGATGTGAAGCCTGAGCAGAGAGTCGCCAACTGGGTCGAGCTCGTACCGCGGCTGCTGGCGCACCTGGGGGTACGGCACGTCTCGCTGGTCTCGCATAGCGCTGGGGGCGTGTATCTCCTCAACACGCTATACAGCTGTCGAGACGTGCTTTCGTTGACTAGGCCCTATGTCGCCCTATTAGCCCCTGGGTTGACGTTCAGCATTCAGGCGTCAAGCTCTTGCAGGCAGCGCAGCTACTTCCCAATGCTGCTTTCGGGTCCTGGAACAAATTAGCCAAGTCCATAGCTACAAAGATAGGGCCCGCCATTGGCTCGAGCATTGGGGCCATAGGGAAATGGGTGCCAAAGAGTACATCGGCATCAGATGCGGAATTCGAAACGTCAAAGAACCGTCTGCATTGGCGGAGTGGGTATGGCCTCTCTGTCGAATTCCTAGACACGGCCCCTGATGCCTTGCTTAGCGCCATGTTCGCGGAGAACACGGTTGGCGCCAACAGCGAGGCGAGGCAGTGTCTCAAGAAGCAAGGGGACGGCACCTGGGGTGAGTGCGAAGATTTCCGGGTCTTTGTGGAAAAGTTGGTCGCGCAGGAGAGAAGTCGTGCACAGGCAGCAAAATTGAGGGTCAACATACTCTTTGCAGAGAACGACGCTATGATAGGCCAGCAAGGCCAGCAATACATGAAGGCTTGCTGGGACAAATCCGAGTTTGCGGATGTGCTAGACTTCACCTCGGCAACCGTCGACGACACCGATCATGATAGCTTACCGACAGTGGCGGCTGTCCTGGAGAACGTCCTTGGAGATGTTGTAGGTGAGAATGCCGCGCATGGTAGATCCATCTAAGCTGGACACAGCGCGTCCCCTGGGAAGAAATAGTCCATGCGAAAACAATTTGATGCCATGACTTGCCTCTCAAAAAGTAATCATGTCAAAACGGCCCGGGAGTCGAACCAAACGTGCAAAAAGTTGAAAAAGAGCCACATGGACAATCCCTCGTGCCATTGCCGTGAGGCCAGGCAGTCGTCGGAACAGTCCATAAAACTAATAACCGGTAAAATTCATTATAGACCTTATCATATGTGGATCCTCCTTACTGATGGACCATGGTAGACTTCCCCACCTTGCGCTCCGATCCGGACATGGCCATGCAGCCAAGCAGCCATGGTGTCTACCTACCAAGGATTGGTCTACCTGAGTCGCCGGATGCTTTAATGCGTCATTCAATACACCTTGAAGCGGAAATCACGGCTCGGAAGCGAGTTAGCACCCCATCTCTTGGGCAGCATATCCGCACAATACCCCGCGGCGGCGGCCGGAGCTAAGCTTGACTCCTCAATCGCTCCATCGTGATCAGTGATCAGTCGTCTGTACCAAGGCTCTCCCATTCAATATTCTAGCAATGACCGGTGATCAAACAGGCAAGGCCGATGCCTGTCATCACGACGATGAAGAGGCAGGTGCACAAGGATCGGGCGCGGAACAATCGGGCACGGAACACACGCCCTTGCTTCGGCCAGAGCACGAGCAGGCGCGCAACGGCGTTCACTATGATGACGGCTCTAGGATTCCAGGCGGCCAGGAAGAAGAGCAGACCATATTGGCCAAGGAAGAATCCTTGGGCAAGCTGGCTCTCGTCATGGGAACCACTTGGATAGGCGTGTTCCTCGGCGCCATAGACTCAACAATCATCGCCACCTTGTCCGCCCCGATTGCCAGCGAGTTCAAGTCCCTCAGCCTCATGTCGTGGCTCGCCACCGCCTACCTCATCTCCAATGCGGCATGCCAGCCGATCTCTGGTCGGCTGACTGACATATTTGGGCGCGGACCCGGCCTGGTCTTCAGCAACATCTTCTTCGCGGCAGGCAACCTCATCTGCGGTCTTGCTCGTGACGAAAAGGTCATGATTCTAGGCCGAGTCATTGCCGGTATTGGCGGCGGTGGGCTCATGAGTATCTCTACGTTTTTGGGGTCCGACTTGGTTCCCCTTCGCAGAAGAGGCATCGTGCAGGGCATTGGCAACATTTGCTACGGGTCCGGTGCCATGATGGGCGGCTTTTTTGGCGGCCTCATCAACGATCACACCAAGCTGGGTTGGCGTCTGGCCTTTCTGGTTCAGGTCCCGCCCGTGTTGTTGTCGGCCGTCGCGGTTCATTTCCTGGTCAAGGTGCCGCCAAAGCAGTCGGACAAGTCGTACTTGGCGCGCATCGACTTCGTCGGCGTCATCTTGACCTCCTCATTTCTGGTCCTGCTGCTTCTTGGCCTCAACTCAGGCGGCAACCAGGTCCCTTGGACACATCCCCTACCAATGACGACGATTCCTCTGTCTATTGCTTTTTTCGCCGCCTTCATTTGGTGGGAGAGCCGGGCGCGTCAGCCCATCATTCCCGTGAGACTGTTAATGACTCGTACAGTGCTGGCGGCTTGCTTCACCAACTTACTGGCCACCATGGTCGTACTGGCTCTTCTCTTTTACGTGCCGCTGTATATGCAGGTTCTCGGAGATTCCGCCACATACGCCGGTCTCCGTATTCTGCCTTCGCCCGTGGGTATGTCCGTCATGTCCGTCTTGGCTGGGTACGTTATGAAGCGAACGGGTCGATTTGTAACCCTCGGCATCGTCAGCATGACCTTCATCATTGTCGGCATCGTCCCTTTTACGCTCATGGGCCGCGAGTCGTCTGTCTGGCTTAGCAGTGCCGCCTTCTTCCTCCTCGGTGGTGGTTATGGCGCCATGTTGACGACTACCTTGCTCGCTTGCATCGCTGCTGTTGACCACTCCCAACAGGCTGTCGTGACATCTGCAACTTGTGAGTGCTGTCAAGGCTCCTTTTTCTTCGACCTCGCCCAGCCCCCACCTTGAGCCTTGCTAATCAAATCGCAAAGATCTGGCAAGAAGTCTCGGAGGAACTGTGGGCATCACAATCGGCTCGGCCGTCTATCAAAACGTTCTTAAAGCCCGGCTATGGGACCGCCTCGGTGACCAGCCCGACGCGGCCGACGAGATTCGTCGTATCCGCGATGATCTGGACGAGCTGAAGCATTTGCCACCGGGCTGGTATGACGATGTAATTGATTCCTTCATGGATGCATTTAGGGATGTCTGGTTGACCATGTTGGGTTTGGCTGTCATGGGGCTGGTCTGCGTCTCCCTGATGAGACACCATACGCTACACTCCACGTTGGACAGGCGATAGATGATCAATCGACGAGACCAACATAATTTAAGATCAGATGCGGCCCAAAAGATAGATCCTGATTACAATACCAAAGCTTTCAATCTACACAAAGGGAAAGCTAACAAAGGGAAAGCTGCAACAAATAAAAGTCATGACCGAATGCGGTTTAATATCTTCTGGTCCATTGGGCAAGGTCTTACCCGTGCGCTAATCAGGTCAGGCTGTAACGTGCTCACCTTCACTTGTCCTGCCATCGCTTGTTGAGCCCTCTTGGCTTTTCCTTTGTAACTTGTCCATCTTGCCTAACTCCCAAGTGCATATATAGAGTAACAATGCAGACACGGGTCCCAGCGAGATTGGTATGCTAATGGCCCAGAACGTGGGGAATAAGCCAGCAAATGCCTTGATTGGTAAGAAAAAGGTACACACCAGAGCCATCATCTAGCGCTCAATGTATGAAAAGTCATTGGCGAGCTCTTATCCATTTAGCTGCAACAGCCACGAGGCATGTCTCCTCGGTATCTGGTGGATTTCCTTCGAGCAGCAAGGTAGTCGACGACCAAAGAGTGCAATCACTTTCTTCATGGTGCCCATGTTGGTGAGCATAAGCCGCCGAGATCCGCCAGGGCTCCGTAGCGCTTCCACGTGCCATGTGAATGTGACGCCGCAGTCCATCAGCCAGTCCGCCTCGCGGCCATACATATGGCGCGAGTTATCGATGGCGCAGTCGGGAGTTGGCGATCCGCTGCACAGCCATCAGTCAAGCAATCGACGTGGTCAATTTCACGGTGAGTAGCAAGCGGCGGAGAGTGTGGGACACATTGAAGAGATGTGCACAAAAATTTTTCACGCGAGCAGACTTAAATGAATAGAAACTGATCACACTCAAATGTCCAGACCTCCTGCCTCGTGTCGCACATGCAGCAGCGAGAAGACACACAAGGACGCGGACAGGCAAGTGCAAGCCAGTGGGTAAGTGGGTCCGGTCTTGTCGTTGCCCAGCGCCAAGTCGATAATCCAACCACTCACTGGTCGGACGTTATTATCGGCAACCGCCCGGACTCCAAGATTACAGACACTGATGCTCGAAAAAAATGGCTGGCGAATCGCCCTGTTCTCTTTGTAGTAAGGAAATGTGATGAAAGGTCTGGCAGGCTGGCTTCAAAGCTTGGTGCAGACGCGTTGAACGTGAACTTAACCCCCCTGGCTACACCGATTTCCTCAGTCGCCCCCGTAGCATCCGAAGAGGCACTGCAGTCTCTGTCTGTTGAACGTTTTTGCGAGGGAACAAGCCTACGACTCAGCCTCAGGTGGATCTGCATACCGGAGTAAGCAGGACTCCCTCCGCCACAGAAAATGTGGGTAAAGTGACGACTTGGTCTTATGACTGCTGCTCCATCAGAGCAAAACATCGACGATTTTCCAGTGTTTCGGCGCCCTCGATTTTCGCGCGTTTCTTCTTCTTTTTATTTCCATACGGTGCCTCTAACTTCATCTTACTCTCTCATCTTTGTTTCTCGTCATCGCTTCTAGATCTCGCTCGAGCGACTACAGGACACCTATCATGGGTCTCGAATTCGATCCTGATCTTGTTCCCAAGGCCAAGCTGGGCCTGCACTGCGCCCAAATTCTGCTAGCTCTCGTCGGTTGGTGTATGGGAATCGCCGTCTTTGTTGGCAAGGATGCCAAGGTTACGGCCAACAATGGATGGACATTTGGCGTGGTATGTCATCACTCCCAGAGCCAAATAAAATCAAGTGTCATCGTCAAATCAGCTAAACAAAGCTGCTTGCAATAGTTTTTCCTCACGATACCAGCTTGGTTATATCTCATCATGACCCCTCGATTCGCACGAGCACGAAAATGGGCAGAGCCCCATGCCATGTTGGCCGTGGATGCCGTCTTCACCATCATCTGGTTATCGGCCTTTGCTAGTCAAGCTGCACACAACTCTTCTGGCTTGTGTGGGCAGGCTTGCGACATCAGCAAGGGTGTTGTCGTTCTGGGAGTCTTTGTCTGGTATGTTTATCGCTGCCTACCCGTGCCTTTTAGTGGCCATCATCCAAGAGCTAACCAATCGCAGTCTCCTCTTCGGTGGTACCACATTCATGAGCGCCTACACGCTCACGTACTGGAAGTTCCATGGCCATCTACCAGGCTACGACAACCGAAAGCTGCGTGGCGGCGATAACAATATTGACCCTGACAAGGCTGCCTTTTCCATGGCACCGCACGACGAGGAGGCCTACGAGCGGGTCAACGTGGATGACCACGACCACAACAACCCATATGGCGACAGTGGTCGCTACGGGCATGCCAACCCGTACAGCCACAACGATGACGATGACCCCGATCGCTACGGTGCTCTACCTCCTCGCAGAACGGAACTGTTCAACCAGGACACCGAATACAGCTCTGGTGGTGGTGGTGGTGCCCTGTCTCCTGCGTCTCACGCGTACGGTGGCTCACAAATCGGCTCACAAGTTAGCTACAGCGACGGGCCTGCAAAGTTTCCCGCCGCCAACTACGATCGCGTGGATCGTTAGAGGTCAATTTAGACACTTATATATGTGAGAGATACGAGCGTGTTGTAGAATATGCACTGAAGAAGCTTTGGATGAAGCGACTCACGAAAAGAGTCCACGATGGAAATTGAACCAAGTCGTTTATTTGTTTGGATACAACTAGCAAAGCACAGAATTGGCGTTGTTGTTTTCGGGAGTCATTGCCCACGAAGGTCGCTTGCCCACATGTCATGGCCCCCGGGGGGAGGGGGTGTAGTTTAGTCATCGGTGGGTTTAAAAGGCGGACGGACGGATGGACGAAAGATACCCCATGCATTTGGGATTGTGCATAGACTGGCTATGGTTTACATGGGGCGCGAGATGCTATCGCTGAACGCAGTATGTATTGTATGGTTGCATGAGCATCAGCGTTCTGGGCGAAAACGCATGGGCGACGTCCATACTGTGGCATTAAGTGCAAAAAGTGCCCTTCCCCGAACAAACAAGAAACACCCCCAACGCCTTCGAACGCCGCTCCAATCAGGGGAAACAGCCCCATTCCCCTTCACGTACCCTGCATTTTCTTGATCCTCTTGGTAATATCCCTAGCAGTCTGCTGCATAGGATTCAGCTTGAGATCCCTCGCCATAGCACTCGTATCGTCTCCATGCTTCTTGATCAACCTCTCTAACCACTCCCTCTCCGCCTCACTCTGGTATCTCGCCATCTTGGGCGCCGGATTATGCGACTGCTCAATCAACGACTTGACAATCTCCGTGGTGTTTTCATCCTCAGCAGCTTCTTTCTCCGCAATCCCACCCCATTCCTCGCCCTCGTCGCCTTCGCCTTCGCCATCATCAGAATCAGACTCGAGCGCGTTGAGCGGGTCATTCAGCGGGTTCGGCCTGGTGCGCGAGCTACTCAGGATACGAACGATACTGCCGTCGGCATCTCTCTCGACCTTGGCTTCCGACACGATGGCCTTTCCGACGGACGTGATGGCAAATGGGTCGTTTTTCGAGATGCCATGCGTGGTGCCGAGTTTCTTCTCCGTGCCGCCCGTGGGGGCTTTGAGGCGGGCGAGGAGACCGAGACGGCGGTAGTTTTGCGCCAGTGTTTCCTTCTTGTCCCTGCACACACGGGGTTAGAAAACAGTCACGTTGGGGAAAACGGAACCGGGGGGGAGGCGATGTACCAGTTTTTGGCAATGATGTTGTTGCCGCGCGGATTGAGAATCTTCTTGGTCTTGTTGGGTTGCCTTACGGGCTGCCGGCTAGAGCGGCGCTTCTTCTTCTGCAATTCCCGGCCCATGGTGGTGATTTCGCGACGATTTGAATTCGGGGGTGGTTGTGTATCCATCATTGAGACGGGTCCCTGGTGAGGCCCAAATTTTCTGTTTCTTGGGTCTTATCGATAAGGATGAAGGGGCGCGCGATGGGTGGTGAATGATGGGCCAATCGCGGGGCGGCTTCCTACAATTTATTGACGATTGAGGTCACGTTTCCTGTGGTCCAAAATTGGTTTGCATTCACACTTTGAACTTTCTCGGGTCCAGCTTTTCAATGTTGGCACTCTTGGCCTCCCCGTCAAAGATATACTCCGACATCAACTTGCCCGTAGCAGGACCGTTTTGAATCCCCCAACAAGTGTGGCCTGCTGCTACCCAAAGTCCTTCTACTGTCGTCGGGCCTATCAATGGACCGCTTTCCTGACCGAATCGCATGTGCCGCGGCAGGTAGCACGACTGTTTGGCTTTGACGGGCGCTGAGCCCAGCACAGGACTAAACGTTTTGATGTACGAGATGATGTCGTCGCATTGCGCCTCATCGCACTGGACCTGGTCGACGGTGTCGGGCAGTGGGACCGTCGTGTCCGGTTCACCTCGTCGGCTTGTCAATATATCAATAATGTCTGATGAGGCACCGAGCCACTTACCACATGCGTATGCCTCGCCAAAGGGACGAGCATAAATTTCCGGGTCAACATGGTTCTTGTGCATTCTCTTTTGTCCCAACTTGGCGCGGTGTTCCGGCACAAAGTCTGATGGCAATTGAATGTCGGTAAAGACGGCGAATGGTGATACTTCCGCCTCGTAGACGACGCTATGTGCTCGCAATCCTTCTACTTTTGCTCGGGGCAGTAGCCTTCCCGTCCACGGGCCCGCTGTCACGATGACGTCCGTCACGTCGACCAGCTCCTTCGTCTCGCCCGTGTTCCGGTCGAGGTACTGAATCTTGTCCAGAGACGTTTTTGAAGTGACAATGTTGCTGACTTTGGAATGCATCTTCATCCGCACGCCACCCTGCTGCGCGAGTTGACCCATTGTCGTGGTAAAATGCAACGGATGTGCCTGAGCAGTCTCTGATTTTCCAGGGCAGCCCATCTCTGCCCAGCTCGTGATCAAGTCTCGGTTCACCCAGTCCAAATCCTTGGGTAGCACACTCTCCTGCAGGAACTCCTTCGCGGCCGCATCCTGCTTCGGCAACTTTTCCCAGGCTTTCCCCTCGTCTTGGGCTTGCCGCATTTCACTAAGCGTCTGCTTTGAAATGACGGCCTCGAAACTGCCGCAATTCAATTTCCGGTAGCCCCATTTCCGGGCACCATCATGTTCTGCCGACAATTCGGCATGCAGCTTGTACGATAGCGGAACGATGCAGGCTGGGTAGGCCCACAAGGCCAGCAGGCCGCCTGCTTTGCCTGACGCGCCACCCGCGAGAGAGGGCCCGGCTTCGAGAAGGGTGATGGTATGAAGTGCGGCATTGAACTTGGGGTGGCGAGTGAGGTAGTATGCTGTCGTGCAGCCGATGATGCCGCCACCTACGAAAAGGAGTCAACCTTTCAAAAAGCACAACGCAACGTTGGTATGAAAGTGAGCCAAAGAAGACGTACCAACAATCACAATGTTGCGTCTTCCATCCATACTATGCGGTTCGAACGAACAGAAGGAAGAAAAATAAAGAAGATTCGTATAAGCCAAGGGCTCCAGGTTTCAGAATTGCAGATACTGATTATGCTCTGATTCATCACGATTTGCAAGTTCTAGGGTGGCGGATAATAATTGGCTGCCGCTAGACTCTAAATTCTATGACGCAAGCGGGGTTCCTGCTTCCTAATAGTCCACGTTCAAATCCCAAGCCTCAGGTACGGAGTAATCGGCGGGCTAATAATAAAAGCGTTCACATGCCGGGATTTCGCATGGCGTGTTTGTTTGCAGAGCAAGTCACGGCAGATAGCAAGCAGCCCTGGTCGACTGACCCATGCATATTGTGACGACGTCTCTGGTCTGGTTGAAGAACGATCCGCGAGTCCCGATTAGCTCTGTTGTCGCTTTCGGATGATACAGTTGCCGAGACTTTCCCTGCCACTCAATTGACAAACACAGTCTTGATCCTCTGGCCATCATTTTAGCCACAATCCCGTCGTTGCAAATTATTCACCTTGTCTCCATGTATCGACAGGCGATTTGTCATCGCACCTCGCAACTCCACTCCATAGCTCGAGCTTCCCTCTCACCACATCCGTTATCGCCCGTCTCCATTACTGCTACAGGTCCTCTTGTTTGCAGCATCCTTCAATCTCATCAATTTCTTCAAATTTCCGCTGCCCAGCAGTGTCCCACAATCCAAATACCCCGCGCATTCGCAACCATGGCCTCCGCCACGAGCTTCTACGACTTCAAGCCGCTTGACAGTTGGTTTTGTCCCCCCTTCCCCCATCCTCCTCGAATCAGTCACTCTTCCATACTAATCACATGTGAAACTCGTGTGTCTAGAGCGTGGCCAAGAAGTTCCCCTTGCAGACTACAAAGGCAAGGTTGTTCTCATCGTCAACACGGCGTCCAAATGCGGCTTCACCCCCAGTATGAAGGCCTCGAGAAGATCTACAAGTCCATCAAGGACAAGCACCCCGAAGACTTCACCATCCTTGGCTTTCCTTGCAACCAGTTTGGAGGACAGGAACCCGGAAGCAACGATGATATTCAGAATTTCTGCCTCGTCAACTACGGCGTGAGCTTTCCCATCATGCAGAAGATTGATGTCAATGGCGACAAGGCCAGCCCTCTCTATGAATGGCTCAAGACCGAGAAGCCCGGCCTGATGGGGCTCAAGCGTGTCAAGTGGAATTTTGAAAAGTTCCTCATCGGTCGTGACGGTACCGTCAAGGGTCGCTGGGCGAGCACCACCAAACCAGAGAGCTTGGAGAAGCCCATTCTGGACGAATTGGAGAAGAAGGCTTAATGGTGATTGTTGCGACTAGGCCCTGCGAACGAAGCCATTACGAGTGGAGGATTATGGCAAAAGGACATGATATCCGAGTCTTTCTGAGAATTTGAGTGGCTCATGCCAACGTCGTTCGTGTCGTCCAAGTCATGTTCTCACAATGCTGGATCCATTCGATGGCAGTACTCCATTGTGCTTAATGAGGCCGCGTATTCCTTTTCATGCTTTAAATAAAGATATCCTTTCTTTCTTGTGAATTATCCCCGTCATTGGTAAAAGTATTAGCGAGCCCTACTCTCTAGAGGCACAGCGTGTCCAGACTCGTGGCCAGTGGTTTGCTGCCATGCTAACCTGCCCCGTCGGGTGTCAGTCGTTCGGGGATTTCATGTGCTAGAAATACAGCTAGTCCGCAGCCCTTGGCAGTGTAATTCATGCAGTTGTCCCGAGTCCTCATCGACTGTGACAAAGGGGGATAGGGGTTGAAACTACGTTTGTCTGTGTTCACAGATCGATTCCATCTCTGTTGTTTTAAACCATTGGCAGCATTCAACACCACAACCCAGCAGCCCTGACGGAGAGGGCTTGAATATGTGACATGCAGGTTTCCCGTTACTATGTTGGTTGGCCCGTGAGCACAAACATCAGACCCACGCCAGCCAGCGACGCTCAATTTCTGCATCTTTGCGTGCGAATGATGGTGCAAACTGCCCGCTACTCATTCGACTTGCCGAACTGGGACGCCGCATAATAAGATTTAGGATGTTGCACAATCAATCGCCATTTTGAAAAGCATAAACCGTCATTGCATGGAATCAGTTCATGACGGTACTATCCCAGTCGCGTGAACTTTTGGCTCCTGCAACTTCAAACAAGAGTCTCGAGATCTTGTCGACGGCTCATGAGTTTTTCTGGCAACCGGTTTCGACAAAGCGTCGTGTTAACACAGCCTCGAACCTCGAAAAAATCATGCCAGCATTGCCAACCAAGTGATCATAGTGCTAGGCTAAGTCCCTTGGTAAGTCAGTGTTACAATATAACACGTGGGTTAAAAGGGTGTCTGTAAGGTTGTTGATTCTAGCTAAGTGCTCGATAGATGCTAAAGCTGTTCTCTTATACCCTGGCAAACGAAAGAGTCGATTGCGGATGGGTTTGGCTATTTTGTTTGTTAGGGCTTGTTGGATGCTATGACATGCTTGAAGTGGTCACAAGGGTCACATTTTGAGCATTTCCCGCACGCTCAGTTACAGTTGTGGGGGCCACGTTGGTTTGTTCACAACCTCACAACCTACGACAGCACAAAGAATGCCGTTGAATTCGCTGTTGTAGAATTACAGGGGATGTTTAGGCTAATTATGGAGTAGGTCACGCTAATTTACGCCACCGAGACCCACAAGTGCACTCAGGTTAGGTCAGGTCAATCAATACCTTACTGTAAGTGTCAAGGTAGGGGTTGGTGTAGATGATAGAAAACGTTCAATTTGATCAATCAGAGGTGCAGACGGCACCTGACTTTGATACCTAAAAGGTACACAGTGCGCTATAGTAATAACTAGTCTACGGAGGTACTTCTAATACATTATCTCCACTATTATCTTATAGAGGGTTTAATCCTAGTTAATACGTAGGCTATATTTACACATCTAGTGCTTTAAGGAGCTCTCCCTAACACACCCCCTAGCTAAGATATCTATTAAAGCTAGAGTTAATAAGCATAGAAAGAGGTTATAATAAATTCCTAGTATTATAATTATATAGGAATCTCCTATAAGCTAATCTAGTAATAGAAATCCCTATATATTTAGCTTAATAAAGGCTTTATAAAGCTATCTATAAGTATCTTAGAGGTCTTTAACTAATTTACCTTAATATTACCTAAGGCATATTACTCTTAAATCTATATTTAATTTATATTAAGATACTTAAGGCTAGTTTAAAGCCTTCCTTCCTTATACTCTATAATATAAATTATTTACTTATTATTATACTAGATAATTAATAGTAGTAGTATATAAACCTTAATATTATAAAGTAGCTTTCTAAGAGATATACACTCTTTTATACTATAATTTAAGGTAAAGAGCTTTACTTCTATACTTAAGGTTATTATATAATATTACCTACTAGACTTCTAATTAATTATAGCACTATATATAATAAATACATATCCTTATATTAACTTTTAAGTATTAGGATTATTACTAAGGGAAGTATTAGTGCTAGAAAATAATATATTAAAGCTATTTACTCCTAAGTATTAGATATATAGCTTCTTTATATTCTAGGTATATAAAATTACTTCTTTTATAAGCTTAATATGCTTTACTAAAGGGTTTATTATAAAGAAGGTAAGCTTTAAAGCTATAAAGGCTATATCTAGTTTTCTAATAATATAAAGATAGACTAAAGAGCTAATAACTACTCTATAGTAATTAATCTCTTTATTAGTAGCTTTACTTATGTTTATAAGGATTATAGCTATTATAAAAGAAGCTATAATTAAGCTCTTTAAATTATTATTAATAATATTAGGAATAAACTTCTATATAATCTTTTAAATATATAATTCCTATAATAACTATATCTCTTTAGTATTATAATTCCTAATAATTTTAATACCTAGGAATTACTTTAAATCTCCTTAGTCTTTAATATCTAGACTATTTATTAACTACTTATATAGCTCTTTAAATTCTACTTTAAATCTATTAGAATACATTACTATAATATTATTTATATAAAAGAATAGGATAAATCTATCCTTTATAAAGATATATAAGTCTTTCTTTCCTTAGATAAAGCCTATCTTTAATAGGAATTATATTAGATATAGGAACTATTATTAAGGAGCTTCTTATAGTCTATATAATACTTATATTATCTTCTAGAGATAATCTCTTATATTTATACCTTATAGAAGTTTATAAAAGATAGGTTCTTTAAGATTTATATATAGGAAGGTATTCTAAATATTATATTAATAAGTATTAAGATTATTAGTATAATAGACTATAAGTAGTATATATAGAGATTATAAAGTAAGCATAGCTATATAGTTATTAAGGTTATCTTTTAGTTATTAATTACCTTATATAACTATTCTAGCTTTAAACTCTATAACTATGCCTTTCTTATTAGTTTTATATTTAAAAACCTAGCTAAGATTAATAATCTCCTTATAGTGTTTTAGATTAAATAATTTATCTTATATATCCTCCTAGTAATTTAAGGATAAAAGCTTTAAAAGCTTCTTTATAATTACTTCCTTCTAGTAATTATAATAGGCTAAGGCTATAGCTTAATAATAATAGGTAAGTTCTAGGGGTATATCTTTAATATATAAACTATATTAAGTGCCTTAGAATACTATTAAAAAAGTAGAAGAAAACTATACTTACCTAGCTTTCCTTAATTCCTTTCTTTAGCATTTTCTAGTTATAATATTATTTAGATTAATACTATTATTATAGGGATAATAATTCTCTACTACCTTACTACCTTTAGTAGTAATTTTACTAGTATCTATAGTAATATCTATATATTTAAATATTACTTTATATATAAATTTATTAATTTTATAAAATAGTATATTATTACCTAGTATCTAAATCTCTATATTCTCTATAGTAACTAGCGCCTTATAAGAAGAGTTAGAAGGGGTTAAAAGTATACTAATATAGTTACCTTCTTACCTTAATACTTAAGGTAGTATTTTTACTTTAAATTACTTATTTTCTTATTCTATAGTTAATAGTAAAGAGGCTTAATTATCCTCTTTAAGATCTATTCTAATAAGGTCTTAGCTAATTTCTTCTTTAATATCTTTAGCCTTAAGCTTTATAAGTAGTATAATTATAAATATCTTCTCCTTTTAAGCTAATTCTAGCTTTTCTTCTAGTTTAAAGAAGGAGTTCTTATTAAATTAAATATATACTAATATAATAACCTTCTAATTATATAATATAAGCACCTAGATAATATACTAAGATTTGCCTCTATAACTAACTAGGTAACTAATATAAGCTTTTTACTCTAAT
The DNA here is from genome assembly GCA_021950295.1 of Epichloe scottii. Lineage (NCBI taxonomy): Eukaryota > Fungi > Ascomycota > Sordariomycetes > Hypocreales > Clavicipitaceae > Epichloe > Epichloe scottii. The sequence goes on along the minus strand of CP083247.1, from coordinate 1,707,229 downwards.
TAAGGGATTATATTATATAATTTAATATACTCTAAAGCCTTTATTATTATTAGAAACGCTTTATATCTATAAGTATAAAGATAAGTAATTAAGGGTTTTTAGATCTTTATTATCTATAAGTAAGTAGGGATAGTTTTCCTAGCCTAATTCTACTAAAGTTTATATAGTATAATCTAATTCCTATAATACTTAAAAGGTATTTAATTTAAAAGATAAACTATAGTATTAAATACCTTATTATTAAGTTCTAATAGAAACTAAGCCTTAAGGCTTAATATATAAGCTTTTTACTTAACCACCCCCTAAATCTCTTTGCTTTACTATTCTAACTAGGTATTAAGGGAGCTAAATTATAGACTATAATACTAGTAAAGGCTATCTTATCTTTTATATTCTCTATAAAGAGGGCTTTTTTAATATTACTATATAAAAATTATAGTTAAATACTAAATTAAGTGTTTAAGAAGCCTATTATTATATAGAAGCTATTATAAATACTATCTTTAGTCTTAAATAAGTAAAAGAAATATATTAAGGTTATAAGGTATATAAATACACACTAATACCTATTACTATTCTAATAAGAAGAGTTATAGTAATCTAGATTAACTAATAACCTATAACCTAGTCCTTAAGGAAGTCCTTTAGGTATAACCTATAATCTCTATTACTTAGCTTTACCTATAGCATATATCTTATATTATGTAAGCTTAGGTCTAATTAATTTAACGCCTAAAGTTACATTTATAAGTTTTATAAAAGCCTTTATACCTAGATAACTATATTATTAATACTAAAGCTTTATATCTCCCTTTATAGGTAGCTTTAGTAGTTAGCTTATTATAGTATAAGCTTCTTTTAGATTATCTAATAGCCTTAATAATATATAAAGCTTATTAATATTATAAATTCTTACTATAGGATAGTTCCCTTTATAGAGAAATCCCCTTTTCTAATTCTAATAAATCCTTACTTTTATTAGGATTATTACTAATACTAGATTAATATAAAATTTAGAAATAAATAGTATAGTCTCTAATATAATTATTATTATGCTTTATAATATAGGGTTTATAATAGATATATATATAGGACCTTAACCTAAAGCTATATATATTATACCTCTAGCCCTAACCTTTATTATAATAATCTTATTAAATTTAGATTAATTAAACTAGTAAATATTATTAAAGATATAAATATTTACTCTAGAGTTATATAAGACTATATTCTGCCTTAATTCTATGCTTTTTATAGTATTAGTAGTTAAATTTATAGCTTTCTTTAACTATTAATCTTACTTAAAGCATATAAATAATAATAATGTAATACGTTATATTATAGGAGATATAAAAAGTCTAATTTATATTATTAATTTAATACATGGTAAGTTAAGAACACCTAAAAATAAAAGATTTAATGATTTAATTCAATTCATTAATGCTAAATACGATTTAAATATACCTAAAAGTAATTATAATGGAAATTATAAAGATAATAGTTGATTTGCAGGTTTTACAGAAGCTGATGGGCATTTTGGGATTAAATATATAGAAAAGAAAGATAAATCAGAAACAAGTAAAAGATCTGTAAGCGAAAGTATTTCACTTAAATTTAGATTAGACCAACGTTCATATGATAAATCTACATCGTCTGATATAAAACCCTTTATGGTAGAGTTAGCTTCTTTTTAAATTGTAACTTAACTACTTATAAAAATAAAACAGGTAAAGTTTTATCTTTATATGTTTCTTCTATTGATAATATTAAAATCATTATTAACTATTTTGATAAATATCCTTTAATAGGAAATAAACTTAATGACTATGATAAATGAAAAATCGTTTATAATATGATAATATCTAAAGAACATCTATCTGAAGAAGGTAGATTAAGAATTAGAGCTTTAATAAATAAATTATAATGATGTAAGTGCCTTCTTTAAATTTAACCAATTGCTGGAAAACCCTTTATTAAGGATGATCAGTAGGGAATTAATAGATTAATAATTATCTTTTAATACCTTTAGAGACTAAACGTTAAAAATTAATACGTTATTATAACCTATTAATTAAGATATAGTCCAACAAATATAGAAATATATTTTATTATTGACTTACTTAGGTAATTACACAAAAGGGTTCCGTGTATTAAAATTAAATAGTTTAAAGACTAAAACATCTTTTAATAACACTAGACACTTTAGTACTAATAGAAATAATCAATTGGCTTATTATCTTGCCGGATTAATTGAAGGGGATGGATCAATAATAATTAGAAAAGGGGATAGAGAGAAAGAGTCTCCAAAAATAGTTTTTACTTTTGGTAAGAATGAAATACCTATGTTTAAAAAATTAAAAAAATTCTTAATACTGGAGTTATACAGATAGAAAAAAATGGAGCATGTAGATATAGTATAACAAATTGAGAGGCGGTAACTAATATAATCAATCTTATAAACGGTAAATTTAGAACCCCTAAGATATTAGCATTATATAAAGCTATAGATAATTTAAATAAATGAAGAAATACTAATTTGTCTAAATTACCATTAGATACTAGTAATTTAGAGTCTAATAGCTGATTAGCAGGTTTTATTGATGCGGATGGCCATTTCTCTATAAAATTAACAGGTTCATACGGATCTGATGAGTCAGAAGCGCGTGGAAGAGTACAATGTGTATTTTCTATAAATCAAAGCGAACTTAACAGAGTTACAGGTGAATCTAATGTTATTTTTATGACAGAATTAGCCAAATTTTTCCAAGTTAATTTAAATAAAAAAATAAGCAATAGCCCTTTATTTAAAAATCCATCAAACATGTTAGTATTTTATGCTCAATCGGATAGAAAGCACTTTATTATAACTACTTATTTAAGTAAATTTCCTCTGATGACTAGTAAACACTTGAATTATTTATCTTTTTTTAAAGTATTAAATTATTTAGGTAAAAGATTAACAAGAGAAGAAATACTTGAAGTACGTAATATAAAAAATTCTATGAATGACAAACGTAGTGAATTTAATTGAGACCATCTTGAAAATTTTTATAACCACTAATTATCTATGATTATTTTATTATACTAAGGTACATATTGTACTTTCTAGGTTAATTATCGGTTTTTATCTTTAAGGTAAAGACTTTTTAAAGTTACTTTTACAATTGACTTACTTAGGAAATCATACCCTTGCTGTACAAAAAGGATTAAACCTAGGTGTTATATTATTTATAGTATCTGAAGCTTGTTTCTTCGTAGCTATATTCTGAGCATTCTTTCACAGTGCATTAACACCTACTGTAGAACTAGGAGCTCAATGACCACCTATGGGTATAGAACCTGTAAATCCTTTTAAATTACCTTTATTAAACACAGTAATCTTATTATCTAGTGGTGCTACTATAACTTACGCACACCACGTGCGCGAGCTGTGCTTGTGTACCAAATCTCTATCAAGAGATATATATTTCTCAAACATATATGCAGTCCATGAGTTAGGTGGAGGGGAAAACCCGATACTAAACATAGCATCTTATGTAAAGACTATAATTAAAATAAACCTTCTAAAATTAATATTAGTTGAGACTGTTCTTTCTATGGTTAAAGCTTGATTGCCTAAAGTCTATTGTTCATCGTCCTCTCGCGTAGGGAATCGTCTTGGAAGGAATGGGACGTTTAGAGTCTTCTATGAATTGAGTGGTGGTATACAGAATTGAGAGACTTTTATAAGTTATGTAAGAAACATAATTAAGAACAAGAGTGGACAACCTAAGGAAAGTAATTGAGTATACAAAGCAACTCTCGGATTGCCTAAGGGAAGTAATTCCTATGGTAACAGAACAATCATAGTACTCAAAACTGTAGGTAACACTGCAGATATAAGGGGAAGGGTTGTAGTAAAAGGCGCTTTTAATATTCGTAGTTACAGTACAGGATGTATTATAGACCCAGAGTCTAATGTAATAAAGAAATTGAAAGACTTATACAAAAGATCTAAAAATAAAACTTCTAAACCCATAGATAGAAATCTATACAAATTATTGTGTGATACTGAAATATACGGAATAGCTTATGAAAAATTAAAAAGTAACCCCGGACAAATGACTCCTGGCGTAAACCCGGAAACATTGGATGGTATGTCAGTTGAAGTAATTCACGAAATAGTTGAAAAACTAAAGAATGAATCATTTAAATTCAAACCAGCCAGAAGAATAAAAATTTTAAAGGCTTCCGGTGGTACTAGACCTCTTACAATTGCGTCTCCTAGAGATAAAATTGTTCAAGAGGCCATAAGAATGATCCTCAAAGCGGTTTTTAAACCTATATTTCTGGATTGTAGTCATGGATTTAGACCCAAGAGAGGTTGTCATACTGCATTAAAAGCAGTTAAACAGACTTTTTAACCATCAACCTGAATAATAGAGGGAGATATTTTAAAATGTTTTGACTCTATTGATCATTCTAAGTTAATGGATATTGTGGAAAACAAAATTCTTGATCGTAAATTCACTAGATTAATATAAAAAGCTTTAAAAACGGGTTACTTCGAATTCAGAGAATATCAGAGTAATATAGTAGGAACTCCTCAAGGATCTATAATTAGTCCCATTCTAGCTAATATATTTATGTCCGAACTGGACAAAATGGTTATTAGGCTTAAAGAAGATTTTGACAAGGGGTCTAAATCTAAATTGTCTTCAATAGCGGGTAACTACCATAGTAGAATATCAAGAGCTAAGAAGAGAAATGATATGCAATTAGTTAGAAGTTTAGCTAAAGAAAGTAGATTATATCCTTCAGCTAATTTTAGCGACCCGAATTTCAAGAAAATCTCATATGTTAGATATGCAGATGACTGAATAATAGGGGTGAAGGGTACTTTAGAAGAGACTAAGGTAATACTTACCAAGGTTAAAAACCAATTATCTGCTATGGGATTAACTTTAAGCGAATCTAAAACTAAGATCACAAATCTAAATACAGAAAGCGTATTATTCCTAGGAACTAACATAAAAAGAGCAAAAGAATTCAGTTATTCTAAGCCCAAACATAATAATATTTTAAGAAGAAATTCTAAAAAGATTAGAATGGAGGCTCCTATTCAAAGAATAGTAAATAAACTGCATAATGCAGAATTTATGAAAAACAACAAATCTAGTCCAAAATTTGTGTGAATGTCCTTGGAACATAGACAAATTATACATATGTATAATGCTGTGTTTAGAGGGTATTTAAATTATTATAAATTTGCGCATAATTACCCAAGATTAGCTAGTACAGTAGGATATTACTTGAAACAATCATGTGCTAAACTACTTACAGCTAAATTCTCGTTAGGTACGATGGCGAAAACTTTTAATAAATTTGGACCCAATTTAGGGGTAACACATAAGGATATGAAGGACCCAAAAAAGAATAAATTTTATAGCTTTTTAAATCCTTCATATAAAACTACGTTAAAGTTCTTAACAGATAGTAGTCCAGTTATCAAAGCGTTATACGGATCTGTGTCCTTATCAACTCTTGATGACTTAGAATGTGCCAAATGTAATTCAAAATATAGAGTGGAAATGCACCATATAAGGCATATGAAGGATCTTAATCCTAAATTAAATTCTTTAGACAAATTAATGGTACGGAGACGTAGAAAGCAAATCCCTCTATGTAGAACCTGTCATATGGAATATCACAGAAAATAATTAGAAAGTAGTATAAGGAATGCGTTTTATGGAGAGCCTAGTGATGTAAAAGCATCCCGCTGGGTTCGGGAAAGAGGCAATTTTATCCATTTAGGATAGGTTGTACTTAGTTCATTCTTTAATTAAAGGAGAAAGATCAGGAGCTATATACGGTACATTATTTACAGTATTATTAGCATTAATATTCACAGTATTCCAAGGAATAGAATATAACGTATCATCATTCACAATAAGTGACGGTGTATTCGGTACATGTTTCTTCTTCGGTACAGGGTTCCACGGATTCCACGTTATCGTAGGAACAATATTCTTAGCTGTAGGATTATGAAGAATATTAGCATACCACTTAACAGATCACCACCACTTAGGTTATGAAGGAGGTATATTATACTGACATTTTGTTGACGTTGTATGATTATTCTTATACGTTTTAATGTACTACTGAGGATCTTAATATTAAATAAAATAGAGAAATTATTCTCTAAACGGGTATAGGTTAATGGTAGACTTTCTGATTTCCACTCAGCGTGCGTCAGTTCAAATCTGACTACCCGTAAACTTGCTGTGTATACAGCTATATAAATTAATCTAAAAGCTTTAGAGCAAATTGCTCCAATATATTTCCTAATCTTAGGTAACTCAATATAAATAAATATGAATCAATTATTCTCTGTTCAGGATATCTTAACAAGTGGATATACAGTGGAATTTCTAGATATATTAAGTGTAATAGCATTATTATTTAGTATAGCAGTTATAATAAATAAAAATCCTATAGTTTTATTATTATCTTTAATCGGTTTATTTGGATCAATATCTGTATATTTAATATTATCAGGATTAACATTTATAGGTTTTTCATACTTAATAGTATATATAGGAGCAGTATCTATTTTATTCTTGTTCATATTAATGTTAATAAACATAAGAACAAGTGAATTACAAAGTAATAATGTAAATAGTATACCTTTAGCTTTATTTATAACAATATTATTTAACTATGCATTATTCCAATTATTACCTTACTACGTAGCTATATTAAATAGTTATAACAGTAAATTAAGTAACATATTATACTATCTACCTACAAGTAAATATAATGATATAATAATGAATACAAGTAAAAATCTAGACATAAACACACATAATGTTATGTTTGTAACAAGTAACAGTTGAGATGGTACAATTACAGAAACAAGCCATATATCAACAATAGGTAATATTTTATATACATCTTACAGTATGTGATTATTCCTTGTAAGTATAATTTTATTAGTAGTAATGGTAGGAGCTATCGTTATAACAATAAAACAGGATACTGTTAAACAATAATAAATTTAAGGTATAATTAAACCTTAAAAGAGAAATTAGTTCAATTGGCAGAACGTTTGTTTTACACACAAAATGTTAAAGGTTCAAATCCTTTATTTATCAAAATTCCTTAACTTAACAGGTAAAGTGTATTCTTGATAAGGATATTATCAGTGTTCGATCCACTGAGGAATTATAAATAATATATATATACTAAATTAGTATACACATTAAAGAGAATTGGCCGAGTGGTTTAAGGCGGTAAGTTTGAGTTTTACTAGGTTAGAAATAGCTACATCCGTTCGAATCGGATATTCTCTGAACTATATTATAAAAGAGTGTAGTTTAATTGGCAAAATAGGAAGCTTCAACCTTCAAATTCTTGGTTCAAGTCCAAGTACTCTTGTTTTAATAATTTTATTTATATTATGGCAAAGTCGGTCGTGCGTAGAGAACACGAAAACTTTTATACTTTTCTTTACAACTATATGAGGAGAGTATTCTTTATTGATTACACTCCTACTACTCACTGTTTTACGAAAGACCCCAGAGTCCTTTTTTAATTAATAGTGTTTTAGTTTTAACCCGCTCTAATAGAGCTATTATAGACTAAGTTGTAACTTACATTACAAAAACAACAAATTATGATAACATTTTTAAAATTATTATGAAACACTAGATATTTCTCTACTACTACTGTAGTACAAAACAAGCATTCTTTTGCTTCCTCCTTCGATTCCAAAGTTAAATATATGGATCATAACGGTTTGATTACCATTAAAGGGAAGACTTTAATTATTCGTTTTACCACTGAAAAGTTTATTACTAAACAATATTTATTGGAGACTATTAAACAATATTTAGAACACGATAAATATCATTTTGGACTTGTTAAGTCAATCATGGGAATGGTGTCTTGCTTCGCACAAAATGGCTGGTAAACAAATCGTGTTATAATAAAAAGGATGTTGCTATATTAGATCATTTATACGACTCTATTATTAGTAGAATAGATATTTTATTGGAAAATTATAATGAGCTTTAGCTTGCGTAGCCTCCACAAAATCACCTTTTAGTGCTGCATGCTTCTATGCTTCGCTAGAAGCAAGAAGCAGCCAGCAAGATCTTTATTAAAAGATTTGATAGAATGATTCTTACTGATGTTAAACAGGATGATAATTTTTAAATTAAAAATATAGCTCTAGATATTAGAAAGAATTTAGCTATTGCACCTTTCGAAATTAAAGATTAGAATTTAATTGGTAGTATGATAAGTGATATTAGATTTAATTTTGTGCGAAGCAAGACCTTATTATTTTGGTTACTTTTTATTATAATAATAAGCTTTTTAACATTGAACTAAGAGATTTTCACCAAGGTGAATATAAGTTCTACGTTAGAGATATTACAAAACCTCTTTACATTCTAGTCATCGTTAATTATTATGTTCATCAACATAAGATATGTTTTGATTTTTTAGGTAACCTGCTTTCTTTTGTAATAGACAAAACATCTAAAGGAGAGATTGTTAGATAAGATCACAACACTATTACTAAGTTTAATACTAATAATAAACAGATTATTTCTATTAATAGAGATTTAAATGTTCAGGATATCAGTAAGAACCTTTTTTAAAAATAATGATACAGGTATAGAAAACAGTTAAATTGGTGTTATTGATTTAGAAGTAGCTAAACCTACTTCTTCTAAAAATACGGAGTTTATTTATCTTGCTGGTATTTATACATGAGCTTTAGCTTGCGCAGCCTCCATAAAATTGCGGATATATTTTATATAGACTCTGAAACTAAAAATAGTGATTTAGTGATATGTAATATGTTAGACACTATGTTTAAATATGATGTACATACTTATTATTGTCATAACTTAGCAAATTCTGATCTATATTATATATTAAAGACTTTGATTAAATATCCAAATATTTATACTTTCTATCCTACTTTTAAATATAATATTATTAAAATTATAATTAGTAAAATGATTGGTAAAAAGAAGGTTTATATTACTATTAGTGATAGTTATACTATATTAAATTCCTCTTTAGCTAAATTAGCAAAAACTTTTAATGTTTTAACATTAAAAGGAAATTTCTCTCATGATTTTGCTAATGAAAATACTTTATTTTATATTGGTTATTTACTAAAATTCAAGATTATAAGGGTGTTGATATAGATACATATAAAACTATTTATTCTGAAAGATGAGATTTTAAAGAAGAATCTATTAAATATCTTACTAAGGACTTACTAGCTTTATATCAAGTTATTAAAGCTTTTAATCACGAGTTATTTGTTAATTTTGATATTAGTATTACTAACGGTTTAACTATATCTTCACTAGCTACTCGTATTTTCTTTACGAAATACTATAAAGGAAACATACTTTTAATAAATAAACAAGAATAAGTGCTTATAGAGATGTGATGAAAGCTGGTGAACCTTATTGTAGCTTAGTCGGAGTAAGTAAATATAGGGAACTGTTTTTTAAGTTAGTAAAGTAACCTTTTACGTTAAAAATATGACTGTTATTAAATACGTAACGTAAAAGTTATTCTTATGTAGAATACATGTTCCTAATTCTATATAGGTAAGGATATTTAAACGCAAAAAAGCTGAAGGACTGCGTGGACAGTGGCGAGTGAACAAAAGCATTAATAATTACAAATAATGAGAATGAAAAATATTTTTAAACAAATGCAAAATTTAGGATTATTTGCTAGTGGGATTGTAGCACATCATTATGGTAGTAAATTGTTAGATCTTAAAGACAATTTAGATGAATCTAAGATTCAAGCTGAAAGAGATGCTAAGTTAGATGAAATTGCTACTAATATTAAATTGTTAAAAGATAATTGTAGTAGTATTTCTAAGAAGGATTCTTTTAATAATAATACTGAAGTATCGGATGATAATATATCTAGTTTACAAGAACAACTAAAAGTTGCTGAATATAAAAGTAAGAGTGTTTTAGATTCTTTAAATAAATTTGACTCAAATTCTGATTTGAGTAGTAATAAAGAGAATTTACATAAAGAGGTTAGTGATATGCTTTCTGTTACTGAGAAGATTAAGAAGTTATTGGATGGTTTTAGTGATAGTAAGGGAAGTGGTAAAGGTAATAATTTTATGCCTAGTTTAAATAGTTTATATGACTATCTTAACAATATGAGTCTTTTAGAAGAAGCTTCTTTATTACATATATTGTTATTCTTAGTTATTATGTTAACTGTTTTTAACATATTAGTAGCGTTATTTAGTAATGAAATTATAAAATATTTTGACTTGGAACAAAAATATCCTTCTTTAAATGCTTTTTTTAAATTACGTATTAAATTTCAAAGATATTATTTAATATGAAATATCTCTACATTGTTTATTATATGTTTAGGTGGTATTTGTATAAATATTTTAGCTATTTATTGTTTAAATTAGTAGTCTTGTAGCATAGTACAAAGACTGACAATGTCTTAATAGTAATGTAGGTTTGTTAAGCTTAAGTACCGTTTAGCTGGCTCCAGTATAGCAAATGAAGCTCTAGCGTAGCAGCTACACTGCCCTCGAAGGGGTATGTCACGTTTAATATTCCGTGAACTGAGGAGGGCTCAGGTTAATGTCGCCAAGTTGTGCTTCTCATAAACAGGCATGGTAAATATTTCGTGCTTTGTATAGGGTTTATCACAAAAAAGTACGTAAAGGACTGCGTGACCTACTTTATAGAAACTATAAGTTAAGGACTGAAATAGCGAGTGAACAGAGAAAAAATGATGTAAAGTTATTTAAACACACCGAGGAAACTATAGTATAAATATAAAAAAAATAAGATCTTATTTTTTTATTAACTATAAGTAATAACTCAATAAGTGATTTAACTCACTTAAATATAAAAATGGCAATAATTAAGAATTCAGTTGAAAATACTTTATCTAATATTGCTGCAGCAACGTATGAACGTTGATATATTATATATATCTTGTATAGTTCTAGATGATACATTTGAATGTGAAACCTTAGAAGTACAAGAACCATCAAAAAGAATATATATTAAAATAGGTATTAAGTATTTCACAGAAGGGACGTTAAGTAACCCTAAATATAATCAAAATACCTTATATATTTTAAAAAATGGGGGGATTAATCTGATCTTAACTGTATATTTACTGAAATTCAAGAAGAAAAAGTAAATATAATAAGAAATGTCTGATCGCTAAAAAAGACCTAAGTCCTATGGATTTTATACTTTCTTGTTATTTAATGATACTTTATAATATGGACTATGCTAAAGCATCTTCTAGTAATTCATTTAACAGGTTAACTAAAAATAGATATTTACCTTATTCATAGTAAAACTATTTACTTTCTTTATAATAAAGATATTATGTATTAGCATAATACGGGTTAGAGCCGGAATGGTTAGGCACTCCGTTTGGGGCGGAGAGTAACTAGGTTCGATTCCTAGTAACCCGATTATTTGTATAATAATTCGAATATTAGAACTATTAGAAATAAAGAAAAACTGATATATAATTATTAATTATAAAAATATAAGTATACAAAGAAACTATTATGGAATTTAAGCTATGTATTAAAGAGAATAAGTTACATAAATAAGTAAAAACTCTTATAAATGTATAAACTCTAAGAGAAATCTAATACTAAACGAAGTGAATTGAAATATCTTAGTAACTTCAGGAAAAGAAATCAAAAGAGATTCTATGAATAGCGTGAGCGAAAGTAGAGGAGCCTAAAAAGTAGAACGGTATCAAAACTGTTTAAATATTGGGGAACCTTCCTCAAAGGCTAAATATAATACATAAGCGATAGTGAAAAGTACCATGAGGGAACAAAAACAAAAATAGTAGTTTTATAAGCAGTTCGTGAGCGCAAGCTCTAGAACGTACCTTTTGCATAATGGGTCACCAAGTTAACATTAGATGCGAGCTGAAAAGTAAGCGTAGTTAAACCGAACGTTAAAATAATGAATAAGTGTCTAAAGTTAGACCCGAAGCCAGGTGATTTTACCATGGTCAGGATTATAAAAGTCCAAACGGGTGATTGTAGCAAAAATCTCCAAAGAACCGTGGTAGGTGTAGTGAAAGACAACACTGACTTGGATAGCTGGTCGAAGAAAAGAGGTAAGCTCTCTTTAAATAGCCAGTGTGTAGAAATGAACTTTCTGCAATAAATCATCAAATTGCGGGAAAGCCCTAAAGCAATCTAAACCAAGCAAGTATGGTAACATATTTGTGGCACAGGTAATGACTCGTGGTATGGTAATATCTAGATTGATATACGTAAGTATAATGGGTAATCCGCAGCCAAGCATCGACTGCTTTTAGTAAAGGTGTGCAGTTCATCGACTAAATGTTGGTTGGCTTATATTTACCGATTAGGTATAATATTTAGCTTAAGATATAGTCAGACCCTATCCGAAAGGATACAGAATAAATTTGATTACTAAACTTACTAACTTACGATTAAAATAATTTACGTATTAAAGCTGTATAAGCTAAAACAATAAATAAATAAAACTATGATAAGAAACTTAAAACCAATAAAAGTATATTTAAATTCTGATTTAGATAAATTAAATATCCTAAAGGATAATAAGAATAAACCAGGTATTTATTCATGAATAAATAATCTTAATAATAAGATATATGTAGGAAGTTCTATAAATTTAACTACTAGATTTTATAAATATTATAGTGTTAAAAATTTAACTTTACATAATACAATTATACATAACGCTCTTCTTAAGTATGGATATACTAATTTTAGTTTAGCCATATTAGAATATGTTTCTATTGAGGAAGATTTAATAAGAAGAGAACAATATTATATAGATAAATTAAAACCTGAATATAATATATTAACTAAAGCAGGATCTAGTTTAGGTTTTAAACATAAGGAAGAAACTTTATTATTCTTTAAAGAAGAACGTAAACTTACAGAAGAAGCTAGAAATAATTTATCTATAGCAGCAACAGGTAGAATATTACCTCAAAATGTTAGAGATAAAATAGCAAATAAACGTAAAGGTGTAATACTTTTAGATGAAACACGTACAAAGATATCCGATGCGGCTATCAAACATGTAGGTGTAAAAATTAATGTGATTAACACACAAACAAATGAAAACTTGTCTTTTGATACTTTAACTAAAGCAGCTACTTATTTAAATGTAAGTAGAACAGCAATAAGTAAAGCATTAAAAACAGGTAAAGAAATAAAAAATATATATGCCATTAAAGCATATGTAAAGTAATCAAATTTATTTGTTAAATGGATAACAAATAGTTATTTAGGGAGAAGGACTTCAGCTTTATCCTAAGGGTAGAAGAAGTAGATTCGTTTCTGCGAAACCTATAATAGTAGGCAATTTAAGTAAACATCTTAGCAGGTACAGAATTTAATCTCAGACAAGGCATTTTATATGTTTTATATTGTACAAATTGGGGGACCATGAAGGTTTTATCAGTGAGTATGTAGACTCGGAATGGCAAAGATGTATCTTAAATGATCAGACATAGAATGATAAGGTTGTATGTCAAAAGGGAAACAGCCCAGAACAAGAGTTAAGGTTCCTAAATTATTAGTTGAGTGAAATTAAGAAGGTTTTTATTAAAGTCGACAAGGAGATAGGCTTAGAAGCAGCCATAATTTTATGACCTGCTGGAGGACGTAGGATGTCCTCTATGTGGGTAAAACTATCAAACTCCGGGGACTCCTAAAGATTTTGATACTAAACCATATATGAAAATATATGAGTGGCTGAACTAATTACTCAGGTATAGTAACAAGTCAAAATATGAACGAAAGTGAAATGGGATATCGCGGATCTAAATCAATAGTATTTAGAAATACTGTTGTAAAAGAGCAACGAGTAGACGGTAGTTGACGCAGTAATGCGTTTAAGGTGTACTCTAATGGGTTCCAAAAGGAATTATCAAATCAGAGTCCTTTCTTAGGGAATACAAAATTTGTAAGATATTGTAGCAATTTAAGTATAAATTACCAACTAGCCCCTTACACATTAACTGGGCTTGTAGACGCAGAAGGATGTTTTATAATTTCTATTTTAAGCAATAGTAATTTTAAACAAGATGGTAGTAATGTACCTTTTAAAACTAGACTTTATTTTTAATTATCTTTACATAAAAAAGACGAAAATCTATTAGAGTTATTGAAAGATAACTTAAAAGTAGGTAAAATTTATAAATCTCGTCCTGAGGCTTATGAGTTTTAAGTGTCTTCAATAAAAGATATAAAATTGATAATAGAGTTTTTTAATAAATATCCTTTAATTACCCAAAAATATGGGGACTACGAGCTTTTTAAACAAGCATATGAATTAATTAGTAATAAACAACATTTAACTAATGATGGTTTATTAAAATTAATAGCTTTAAAAGCATCTAGTAATTGAGGTCTTAATCAAATTTTAAAAGAAACATTTACTAATATTGTTCCTATTACTCGTGTACAACCGGATAATAAAATACCTAGTCCTGAATGGTTACTAGGTTTTGTTAGTGGAGAAGGTAATTTTATGATTAGACTATTGAATTCTCCTGCTAATAAATTAGGGTATCAAGTTGGATTAAGATTTTAGATAACTCAACATAATAAAGATAAGTTATTAATGGAAAACATAATAAACTATTTAGGATGTGGATATTTATCTGTTCGAAAAGATATTATAGATTTTCATGTTACTAAGTTTAGTGACATAGTAGAAAAAGTAATACCTTTTTTAACAAATACCCTTTATTAGGAGTTAAACAAAAAGATTTTGAAGACTTCAAGTTAGTTGCTTCTATCATTAGTGATAAAAAGCATTTAACGGAACAAGGTCTATCAAAAATAAAAGAGATAAAGTTAGCTAAAGAAAATGACAAGCCAATATAATTGAAACCCACAAAAATGAAATTTTGTATTCCGATGATAAATCTGATCGCTGTGCGTAACAGAGCGCTTGTTAAGTTATAAAAGCATCGAAAATTTAACGGATCTAAACAATATACCAAAACCTTGTCCATGATATATTATAATGATAATATTATTATAATTTAATGGGGTAGCAGAACGTTGAGCTAAATTACGAGTTTTATTTTTTTAAATAGAATGATAATGATTTAACTCAAGTGAGAATGGTGACATGAGTAACTAAAAGAAAATTTTCCGCCTTAAGCTTATGGATATATTTAAGTAACGGCCTCTAAGTTTATATTATCTAAAGATTTAAACGATGAGAAAATCTTTTTTACTAAGGACGACATTTTAGTGTAAAATGTACTGGAAAAATAGTAAATATATTTATAGTAAGCGTAAGTTTATTATAAATGAAGAATAACCGTACCTAGAATCTGAAACAAGTAAGCTAGTAGAGAATACGAAGGCGTAAATGGGCTAAC
Organism: Epichloe scottii; assembly: GCA_021950295.1. Lineage (NCBI taxonomy): Eukaryota > Fungi > Ascomycota > Sordariomycetes > Hypocreales > Clavicipitaceae > Epichloe > Epichloe scottii. The sequence goes on along the minus strand of CP083247.1, from coordinate 1,691,785 downwards.
AATCATAAAGGAACTCGGCAAATTGACTACCGTAACTTCGGAATAAGGAGGGCTCATTATTCTTGATTAATATCAAGTAAAGAGGAAGAAGCATGAAATAATGTTGTACGACTGTTTAATTAAAACACAGCACTCTGCTGAAAGATAAAAAATCTAAGTATAGAGTGTGATATCTGCCCGGTGCCGGCTGGTTAACAGAGATAATTTAATATACTACTATTTGATGTCGACGGAAACCCCGGTTAAAGGCGGCCTTAACGTGAGGGTCCTAAGGTAGCGAAATGCCTTGGCCGTTAAATGCGGTCTTGCATGAATGGTGTAACGATACAACAGCTGTCTCTATGATTGACCCAGTGAAATTGGAATAGCAGTGCAGATACTGCTTACCTCTAGTTAGACGAGAAGACCCTATGCAGCTTTACTGTCACTAATTATAGATTATGATAGACAATTTTCAGATTATAAGGTAATTGATTTATGACAATGAGAAACCTTTATTTTTCTTTCATATGAATGAATTGGTTTAGGAGTATAAGTAGATTATAGTTTATGTGACTTTACTGAGTCAACTTGTTAAATTATAGTCTGTATGCTTATACTAGTAGATCAGCCTAATTCAACTTACTATATTTATTATAGTAGGTACCCTTTAGTAAGGAACTATCGCTAGGGGACAGTTTATGTGGGGCACAGACCCTGTAAAGAGTAAACAGGAGTGTCTAAAAATTTAGAAATATTTTGTTTGCAATTTTGAATAAGAATTTATTCTTATTTTTAATCATATACAATTGATTATATTTGCATTTATTGTAAATATAGTTAAGATTAGGTAGGATTTTCACTATATAGAAATTAGAGATAATAAAAATATTATGGAGAAGTTCTTCTAATATTTTTTAGCTATTTATTAAATAGTTATGTTTACAATATCTAAAAAGCTCAACGGCTTAATCCTGCCTTACTGTTTGATTATCTACAAATCTTACAGTTGCGTAAGCAGGGCATAGGATCACAAGATGCAACAAGGAAAGATCTTGGATTATTGGAAAAGCTACGCTAGGGATGTTTGTCCTTTAATATTTTATATTGTATGGTTAACTAAAGTTATACCTCTGTACGGTGTATACCTACACGCACGCAGCACGCAAACATATAAAATTATTAATATAAATTGGGTAAATTTCAAGAATTACTTATAATAGTAAACTTGAAGCGAAGTTTATCTTAGCATAATTTTAAGATAAAAACGTTCAACGACTATAAGGTGAGTGTTATGCAATATACACGATAATCCTTTTAATACTACCCAACATTTTTATTATACATATTTAAAACAAAAATAAAAGAAATTTAATTACAAATAAAATATATGAAAATATTTACTAACAATTTAAATAATAATTCTAAAACTGTCACTTTAAAAAATAAAGTAGGAGATATAGGAAAAACTAAATATTTACCTTCCTTTTCTAAAGAATGAAAAAATGTTGTTTATTCTTACAATAAAAACAATTTAAAAAATATACCAATGAACGATGTAAATATTAATAAAATAATCCAAAGTTATTTTAATTTGTATTTTAAAGATCATAAATACGTAGGTTCTAAAAAGTTTATATTATTAAGAAGAAGACGTAATTTTTTAAGAAGAATATATATAAGTAATGCTGAAATTAAACATACGAATAATAAAGCAATAATTACATTATTTACCGTTAATAGAGAAAAGAAATTATTAAAGAAGAAATATTTAAAAATAAATAAAAAAATAAGTAAAAATTTAATAAAACGTTACTTCTTATTATATAAAAATAATATTAATAAGATTTACGAAATATTAAATGTATCTTTAGCTTGCACAACTAATAAAAACGAATATGCTTTTATATCAGATAAGATATCTAAAAGAAAATTCTTACAATCTAAATTAGAATATTTAAATCAATTTATAAATTTAAAGAATCTTTATCTTAAAAAAATATGAAGTGTAATAATAAATAGATATTGAAAAACATATCTAAGATTATTAAGAAAATACGATTTAATGTATTCTCTTAATCAATACAAATTTAATAATCAAATATTATTACCTAAATTAAGTAATATATTAAATAAAATAATAGGAAAGAAAATAGAATATAATATAATCAATTTAAAATCTATAGCATATAATACTGACTTATTCACTCATGCTTTAGCCTTAAAACTAAAGAAGACAAGAATGAATCATATGAAAAGTATGTTTAGTATTTTAAATAGAGCTTATTTACCTAAAATAAATACAATAAAAGAAATAACTTTAGTTAAAGGTCAAAACAATGTTGATTTATTCTTAGATAAATATAAAGATTTAAAAATCATATCTAATATAAATGCTAATAGCAATTTAGATGGATTATTAAACAATGTACATAAAACTGCTGCTTCGCAGCATAAAAAAGAAATACATAATACAGTTTATAACTCAATAGGTTATAAAAATATGAGTGGTATAAGATTAGAAGTTAAAGGTAGATTGACTAAACGTTATAGAGCTGATAGATCTATCTATTCATTAAAATGAAAAGGTGGATTAAAGAATGTAGATTCATCATTCAAACGTTTAAGCTCAGTATTATTTAGAGGAAACTCTAACTCCAATGTATCTTATTCATTAACTAAATCTAAACGTCGTATTGGAGCGTTCGCAGTTAAAGGTTGAATTGGTGGAAAGTAGAATTTGTAATTCTTATTATTATTCATTATTTTGTGAAATTCATATTTCTAACATTGTCTCTTCTTAGTTTTTACTTTGTAAAATAGGACTTGATTTTTGTCAAGGCAGCTGCATGCTTTAGCTTGCGCTGCTGCAGCTGCACTAAAAGTACAATAATTTATAGATTTTTTTAATCAACAATAAACAATAATATGACTATTCATCCATGAGCTGTTACTGGATTTTTAGATGGTGAAGGAAGCTTTATAATTTCTATCGTTAGAAGCGATAAAAGTAAAACGGGTTGAGTAGTTAAATTACGTGCTCAAGTAAATTTTTATAAAAAAGATAAAGCTATATTAGAACTATTAAAAACTTATTTTAATGCAGGGAACATACATGAATTAAATGAAAATGCATTACAATTTAAAATTGAATCTTTTAAATAGAGCTCGCACCGCAAATAATAATAGATCACTTTGATAAGTATCCATTAATAACTAAAAAATAAGAGGATTTAAAGTTATTTAAGGAAGCTTATAATATAGTTAAAGATAAAAATCATTTAACTAAAGAGGGATTAATAAAAATTGTATCATTAAAAGCCTCGATGAACAATGGTTTATCTGATGTTTTAAAGAATGTTTTCCCTAATGTAATTCCCGCAATTAAAAAGTTAAATTCAAACCAAGCACCTGTATGTCCTAATTGATTAGTAGGTTTTACAAGTGCTGAAGGAAGTTTTTTTGTTAATACTTATAAAACTAACACTAAAGTGGGTATAGGTATACAATTAGTATTTTTAATAACTCAACATATACGTGATGAAGTCTTAATGAGAAATTTAATATCTAATTTAGATTGTGGATATATTAAGAAAAAATTCACTTTTAATTCAGTTGAATAGATTTTGTTGTTACAAAATTCTCTGATGAGAAAATTATACCCTTCTTTAGAAAAAATAAAGTATTAGGTGTTAAATTACAAGATTTTGAAGATTGATGTAAAGTAGCTGAGCTAATTAAAAATAAAGCTCATTTAACTCCTTTAGGTTTAGAAGAAATACAAAAGATTAAAGCAGGAATGAATAAAGGAAGAATTGTTTAGTGTTAGATTAATAAGAGGTAAATAAATATTAAAGGATACTAAAATATGTGTGTAGCTTGCGTTAGGGCAAGCTCTTAATAAAGATGAAGACATAGTCTGAACCATTTTAAAAGAAATGGAAATATAATAAAAATATGATAACATATAGAACAGGCTAATTTGCGCAAGAGTGTACAAAATGAGTGCGCGGTTTGGCACCTCGATGTCGGCTTAACTTATCCTCATGGACGCAGGAACTATGTAGGGTGCGACTGTTCGTCGATTAAAAAGTTACATGAGCTGGGTTAAATACGTCGTGAGACAGTATGGTTTCTATCTTCTAGGGGGAATTAGAATAAAATAAGAACTAACTTTTATACGCAAGGAACAAGAAGAGTTTAACATTGTTAAACTATGGTTACTAACCTATGGTTTACCTGTTGTTTATGTGTAGGCTGCTTCTAGCGAAGCAAGCCTACCTAATATTAAATATATATATTTATTTATATATATCTGTATTATTTTGATAATACATAGGGATGTTTCTTTCACTAAGATAATGTATAGCATAAGCACGGCAGGAAAGCTAAGTTGGTTAAGGATAAGTGCTGAAAGCATATAGGCACGAAGCTTATCTTAAGATATTTCTTAAATATACGTAATATAATATTACGAATTTATAGGCTTTATCCGTAAGAATCTAGAGATTTTAAAGATTAAAGTACTAATTTAATAATTTACTATTTATACATATATCAATACATGCCTGATTAGCATAAAAGTAATGCAATTGTTTTGTAATCAATAGAAGCAAGTGCGATACTTGCATTGGGCTTATTTTCGCCGCTGCTGCACAAAAAGGATTAGTAGTCAAGTGGTTACGCTTACTGCGAGCTAATCCGCGTTATATCCAAGGATGACTTTTTAATCTCATTCTTTTATTACTAAATTCAATACAATTAAACATTTGTGCTGCCTTTATAAAAAAATAATAGCAAGCTAAAGCTATGAAAAAATTATTACAACAAAACTTTAAAATAACATCTAGTCAAATTAACCTGGATTGATTTATAACAGGGTTTACAGACGCTGAAGGATGTTTTTATATTTCTATAACTAAAAATTAAAGATTTAAAACAGGTTGAAAGGTATTAGGCTTCTTTAAAATACATTTACATAAAAAAGACTTAGAAATATTACAATCTATTCAAAAACAACTAAATGGTGTAGGTTGGATAGTACCTAATGGTAAAAATGCATATAGTTTTAGAGTTAATTCTCTGTGCGAAACTAGAGCTTTTAAATACAATTATACCTCATTTGGATAAATATACTTTAATTTGTAGCTTCCGGCTACAAAAATTTGCTGATTATATTTTATAAAAGAAAGCAATAATTATGATGAAAGATGGTAAGCATTTAACAGATGAAGGTATTAAAGAGATTGTAAATATAAGAGCAAGTATTAACACAGGTTTATCTAAAGTGTTAAAAGATAGTTTTATAGAAACTATTCCTGCTATTCGTCATTTGATTAATAAGCAAGAAGTTCCACATGGTGGTTGATTATCTGGATTTACTTCCGGGGAAGGTCATTCTTGATAAGAATAGGTAAATCTTCTAATCAAGTAGCATCTAGAGCTCAATTAGTTTTTACAACATACTCGTGATGAAAATCTTCTTAAATCTATTATAAATTATTTGAATTGCGTACTTACCGTACTTATAATAATAGAGATTTAGGATATTATATGTGTACAAATTTTAAGGATATTTATACTAAGATTATACCTTTCTTTAAACAATATTAGGGGTAAAATCTCAGGATTTTGCTGATTGAATTAAAGCAGCTGAATTTATACAAAATAAGGATCATTTAACTCAAGAAGGATTGGATAAAATTTTAAAGATTAAATCAACGATGAATAGAAGTCGTGAATTATAGTTGTAGAACTATAAAAGGATTAGTAGTCAAGTGGTTACGACATAGCTCTTTTAATGCTACCATCGCAGGTTCGATCCCTGTCTAGTCTAAGCGGATTAGTGTAATAGAAACATATTCGGTTCATGCCCGAAAGATATTGGTGCAAGTCCTTTAGCCGCGTTTTTTTAGATCTATTAGTAATATATAGGGTTATAGCTTAATCAGTAAAGCATACTGCTCATAACAGTACTTATCTATATAGAATATATAATTTATATATTTATTGAAAGGCCTATCTAATATATTTTCTATGGAAGGAAAAGGTTATAGATTAAAACTTCAGTCTATAGGGAAGTCCTTTATAACCATAGCCGCCCAATCTCTCGGTGACCAAAGAGAGATTTATATATACTTTTAAATATGAACAAAATAACATCACAACTGTGAACCAGATATAGTAGTAGTACATTGTTTACTAGGGCTACACAATTTATTAATAAAAAGAGATTTATACATTCAACTTATTACTGTAGAACTATAGAAAATTCGAATTCAGAAAATCACCAATTTATCTTCTCTAATGAATTTATTGAATGATAAAGAGGCTTTACAGACGCTAAAGGCTGTTTTTTATTAGTTAAACCTAATAGTACTTTTGCTTTTAGATTTTTAATAAAGTTACATATAGATGACGCATCTGTACTATATTTTATTAAAAAGACTTTAGGAATAGGTAAAGTAACTATATATGAATCTTCTGCAATTTTTTCTAGAACTTCTCAAAAGGAAATTAAATCCATTTTAGAACTTTTTACTAAATATCCTTTAAATACAACAAAGTATCTTCTTAGATTTTAAAAAAGCTTTCGAACTTTATGTAAATACTAAAGTTAAAACACCAGAACTTGTATTAGAAATGGATAAGATTAAAAGTAATATGAATAGTCAAAGAACTACCTTTAAATTACCAGACGATCATAAAATTAATATAACACCTAATTGATTATTAGGGTTTATTGAAGGTGATGGTAGTTTTAATATTATTAAAAAAGATAATATTTTACAATTTTTATAGCGAAGCTGCTATTATTTTTTTAGAATAAAAAATAAAGGCGCACATAAAAAGGTAATTTAATACTAATGGAAGCAATAAATAAATTTTTTATTAATTTAGCTAAATTTAATGATCTAAGAATTACATGGGGTTTTGTTTACATAACCAATGTAAATATAACTAGACCAGAAGCATCAAATTATGTTTTATCTATTAAAAATAATGATTTTATAGATAAAGTACTAATACCTTTCTTTGATTCTATGATTTGACATAATAAGAAAGAACTGGATTATTTGTGCAGCATAGCAAGCTAAAGCTAAAGCTATGAAAAATTATATTCAAAATTAAAAAACTAGGATTACATTATACAAAAGACGGAAAAGACTTAATAAATTTTGTTATAAGTAAAATGAATAATAATAGACTTTCTACTAGCGAACCTATTAAAATAGAAAGAAGTTTTACCTCTTTATAGCTTGCGCAGGGAATAGAGGTAATCTTAAATGGACCATCTAATTATAAAAAACAAAAAGATGGTAGAATCTTGATTAAATCTTCTAATAAATATGATTTCAGTAGAAAAAATATGAAAGTAGAACTTAGAAATTTACAAGGCTTAGTTTTTAAAACTTTTAACTATATAACTAGTTATGAAAAATTCTTAGAAATAAGTTCTCATATAGTTAGAAAAATAATTAAAGCTAAGAAACCTATATTATTTAACAATAAAGAATACTATATAAAATTAATTAAAATTATTTTAATTTAAAAAGGGTTATAGCTTAATCAGTAAAGCATGCTGCTTATAACAGTAAAAATAAGTGTTTAAGTCACTTTAGCCCTAGTCCGAATGGTAAAATTGGCAAACACAACAAACTTAAGCTTTGTAGACTTCTAGTCTTGAAGGTTTAAGTCCTTCTTCGGATATATTTTATTAGAGTGTTATAAAGCTCTCACACAGGGGATATAGTTTAATTGGTAAAACTGCGATTTTGCATATCGTTAATTCGGGATCAACTCCTAATATCTCCATAAGCTCGTGAAGCTCAATTGATCAAGCAGAACGTTAAAGTTATATCTTATAGTGAACTAAATTAGTTTAATTTAAATCTAAATTAGTGAAGGTTAGATAACTCTATTATACCTAATTAAGGATTAGATGAAGAACTGTAATCTATAATTTATAAATGGAGCTTGGTAATGGTTTTTAACATCATGGCTCATAAATTCGAAAGAGTGAACAAGGGCATAATTTTTTAACTTTAAACAATGAAAAACACAATAAATAATAACATAGATAGCTTTAGCTTGCGTAGCACCACAAAAACATATTTTAATGCAGAAAGGGACAAGTTTATTTTTTATAAGGATAATAATAATAAATCAGGAATATATCTAACCCATACCCCCTTCAGGAGAGGGTACGAAATAATTTAATTACAAATAAAAGTTATTGCTTCGCATAGGTTCAGCTAAATCCATTAGAGGTAGATTTAGTATTTATTATTCTACAAATTCTGTTTAGCGTAAACTAGCAGAAGGATCTAGTGCTATTTACAGTGCCATACTAAAATACAGCTATGGAAATTTTAGTATAGATATTCTAGAATATTGTGATATAAGTACCTTAATAGAAAGAGAGTAATATTATATAGATTTATTAGAACCTGAGTATAATATATTAAAAATAGCTTATTCTCTGCGAAGGGGCTAAACATACTAAAATTACCAAATTATGTATAGGGTTAAAGTCTCTAGGACGTAAACATACAGAAGAGGCTAAATTAAAGATAAGAGAGATAGCTATATTACGTAAAGGTGAAGAAACTTCTTTTTATAGTAAAAATTATTCTCCTAAAAGCCTATTAAAAATGTCAATAAATAGATCTATTTAAGTTAAAGTTCTAGACATAGTATTAAATAAGGAGACAGTATTTTTAGGTAATAAAGAAGCAGCTGAATTTTTAAATGTAGGATTATCTATATTAGTTAGATATAAAAAATTAAATAAAGAGCTTTAGCTTATGCAGCCTTAAAAGAAAGATACCTAATATCTAACAAGCTTGTGTAACTCAATTGGTAGAGTGAAATATTAAAGCTATTTTTGTTATAAGTTCAAGTCTTACCTCGAGCATTTTTAAGGAACTTTAGTATAATAGTAAATGCGTATGACTTTTAATCATTAAAATGTAGGTTCAATTCCTACAAGTTCTATAAGGGTAATAATGGAATTAGCAGACATAAATAAATATATATATAAATATAGTGTTTTAATTTCATAAAATTCTAATTAATTTATTTTAACTAATAATAAAAAGGACTTTAGTATAAAGATAATTACATATGATTTTGATCATAAAATATAGGTTTAACTCCTGTAAGTCTAATTTAAGGAAGAATTGTTCCTTTTTAAGTTATTATTTAGAAGATCTTGCTTCTTTGTTATTAATTTAATTATACAAAAATGAAAAATTTTTTAAATAAAGTTCTTACTATTAATAATTTAAATAGAGTTATTACTATATTTATTATAGGTATGTTTTTTAGATATTTAATTAACGACTATTTACATTTATATATTATAGAATACATAAATTGTATATCTATATTAATAGGTTCTATAATAAATTATTTATTAGAACCTTTGCTCCTTTTCCATTGTAAGTTTTATAGTACTAAATATATTACCTATATAAATGATAATAATAAGTCTGTAGATAACAATTACTTTAATATAGATTTACCTTTACATTATTATGATATTTAAGGTAGAATCTCATTAAGTAAACCTAGTGAAATATTACACTATAATTTGGATAATGAAACTAGAAAAAGAATAGCTAGTCAAATATTCGAAGAAATTGCACAACCGCCTAAATTTAAAGAAATACCTATAGCTTGTGCTAATAATACAGGTCATATTTATTTAGGTATTAGATATTATGATAAATCATCTGATCCTGTAGGGTTATATATTAAATATTTTAATATTTTCAATCAAATGTCTTATTAATATGTTTGAGAAAAAGAAGAGAATTACTTAAAATTCTCTAAAATCAGAGAAAGTATAAGTTCTAAAATGAATATATGAAAATAAATAAATGATACTACAGGTACTAATGTAGTAAAAGAAGTTCGTATGTTATTAAAGACTAATCCTTTCCATGTAAATAAACATAATAGATAATTATTATGTTCAGTAGAGTAAATTAACTCTTTTTCTTTATTATATATACAAATTATGAAAAAATATTTAAAACTTTAAAAATATTATTAAACAGGGCACTTATACCTATTAATGTAAGTAAAGCAATAGTTATATTCTTTATTGGTTTTATTTCTAGATACTTTATTAACGATTATTATAATATAAATGTATTTAAAGAATATTTAACTTTAGTTTTAATAACTTTTTATTCTGTATTTGCTGCTTTTATAGTGTTTGTTAATAAATTATTTTCATTCTTTAATATTAATCTAATACCTAGTTTTATTTAAAGTATATTTTCTACAATTTACATAGTTATAGATTATATATTTATAAAGCCTTTTATATAAATATCTTCTAAAGTTTAAGGTAAAAATGTACCAATACTATATATAAATGAACCTAGAACTTCAAATAGTAGTAGTGTTTATGTAGGTAATAATTATGATCATTATTCTAATATTAGAAATTCCAATAGAAACAGTTATTATAACTAAATAGCCGTACAAAATCCTTATAATATTAAATATTCTTCTCTTAGTCGTGTACCTAATCCAACTCATTATCCGCTATCTAACTATAATCCTAATTACGATCAAGGTTTTACTAGTGAATATGTTAAGCATAATACATCTCAATATTATAGTTATAATTAAACTCCAAATACTGGTTACTAAGAAGATAGTACTAGATTTTTCTGTATTAATAGTATCCATAACAACGGTGTAGATAGGAATTTTTATACTCTAAGTAATAATCCTAATGCTCCCTAAATGAGTAATGCTACAACTCCTTATACTATGACTCCTTTATTTGGATCTAGTGAACAAGTGAGTTAACAACCTAATAGTTCTTAAGATAGTATACCTTTTACAAATGATACTACACATGGTACTATAGGTAGTAATTTATCGGAGTCGCATATAAATTGACCAGCTAGAAGACAAGAATTGTTTAGAGTAATGCAAGTTGAAGGACATGCTTGTTCATCTATAATATTCTCTGCTGCATATACAATATACTTGTTCAATAGAACAGCCTTCGGTGGATCATTCACAAGATTCTTAGAAGAAAGTGTATATGATGTAAATAAAAGAGAATTCACAATGCTATTTATATTAGTAGTATTTACTGTATTCTTAGGAATTTACCCTTCATTAATATTAAACGTATTAGACTACTTAATAAATAGTTTAATATATAGCGTATAATAATTTAAAAACAATTATTAAACTCTTATCTAACTTACGATTAAAATAATTTACGTATTAAAGCTATATAAGCTAAAATTCATAAAAAGAAAACAAAATATGCCTTAATTAACACCTTTTTATTACATAAATGAAGTAGTATTTTCTTTTACTATTATAGTATTAGTATTATACGTATTATCTAAATACATATTACCAAGAATAGTTCGTTTATTCTTATCACGTATGTTTATAAATAAAATATAATATAAATTTATATATTATAAAAATATTATAATTAGTGTGCTGCTTAGCTTGCTAGGTAACTAAAGCGACTAGTTATAAATAATTAGTTATTTAAAGATATATATCTTATAGTAGTGATTATACTACTAATGTTTTCTAACACATAAAATTTATTTATAGAAATAAGAAGTCCTTTAGATCAATTCGAAATAAGAGACATATTAAACTTAGAAGTTTTAGGTGGTAACTTACACTTATTAATAACAAACATAGGATTCTACTTAACATTAGGAGCATTATTAATATTAATATTAAGCTTAGTTGTAACTAACCAAAACAAATTAGTAAGTAATAACTAATCTATAGCTCAAGAATCTTTATACGTAATAATACACAATATAGTTACAGGACAAATAAATGCTAAAGGAGGACAAATATACTTCCCATTTATTTACACATTATTTGTATTTATATTAATAAATAATTTAATCGGTATAGTACCTTATAGTTTCGCATCTATAGGACACTTTGCATTAACATTTGCATTAAGTTTCACAATAGTATTAGGAGCTACAATATTAGGATTCTCTAAACACGGTTTAAAATTCTTCTTATTATTAGTACCTGCTGGATGTCCTTTAGGATTATTACTATTATTAGTAATAATAGAATTCATTTTATACTTAGCTAGAAATGTTTCATTAGGATTAAGATTAGTAGCTAACATAACAGCTGGTCATATGTTATTAGCAATATTAAGTGGATTTGTTTATAATATAATGAATTCAGGAATAATATTCTTTATCTTAGGATTAATCCTATTAGCATTTATAATAGCATTCTTAGGATTAGAATTAGCTATAGCCTTTATCCAGGCGTAGGTGTTTGTAGTCTTAACTTCTTCTTACATTAAAGATGGATTAGACCTATATTAATATATAAAAGAATATGTGCATGCGTGCATGCACGCATGAAAAAAGATTAAAAAAATATACAACTTACGATGTAGCTATTTAAGCCTGATTTTTCTAATTAGTCTAATATCCCAGTGGGTACGAAAGTGTAGCCCTACCGACTCCAAGGGGATACTCCGTACATGCAACGGATTTTTAATCATGCAGCAGCAAGTACACCTGCACATAATTTACGCAAGAAGATACTCATGGACTAATGTACTACACAAGAAATACGGAGTACCCTTACTTGTTAAAAACTCCCGTGCTACTCCTTTTTAAGCTTAGTTGCTGCTGCATGTTTGCGTACTCCTTTCATTTGTTCATCCTCGTGGAAGCTGAAACGGGTGGCTTGTCACTGACACGCCAAACGCGGGTCCCACCTGCCCACTTCTCAGGTCAAAGTCGTCCCGCTCTTCCCGCATTCCCCGCTGTGGTGTGGTCCCCTACGACTCGCTCATCAAGGAAGCATGGGCAAAGTAAAATCATTGTCACACTGGCTGGGTATCGCCACAACCAATGAGCAAAAAATATTAAAATTCGTGTCCAAACTCCACACAATTGACGCTAGGATGCTTGTGGCACCACACTACATCCAGACGATGTGTTTCGGTGTCGCTCTTCATTTATCGCCCCCGCAAGCTCATGCTCCTTATTCCTCGTCCCATGGATGCCCTCACTGACTCAACGCTTCGCGCTAGAAAAATCCCTCCAAGAAATGCTTCTTTTCCGTCGTGTACGGATTGAACGACCATGACCGAGGAGGACACACGGTCAAGGACCACTTGCCCCCAACTCGCTAGCTCGGTTTATTCGTGCTGCTGTTTATCAAGGATCATGCTCGTGCCACGAGGTTTTGCAGGGGAACCTGACCGTCCGTTGGAAAACCCATCATGACATCCGTACGGAGTAGAAGTCGCACCTTTGCTTTTCTTTTTTCATGTTTTTTACTCCGTACCTTTCTTCTCTTGCCCCCTCCTTTTCCATCCCATCTTTCTTCCCATCATCAGTGTTGGGGGTCGGGCTGTCTCTCTTTGTACTTGTCACTCTCTTGCATCGTTCGGTCCGTTCGTAATCCCTCTCGCATTCGTTTATTTCTTTTTACATTCGTTTACTTTATTTGTTTTCATTCACGGCATGAGTAAGCCTCGTGTACTCGAGTGAGATAATACTTGCAACACTCGTATCGTCAGTCGCTCTTTATGCTGGCAAACACACAACATACGCGAGGTTTTGTATTGCAAAAGCACACTGTCATCATGCTGTCCGCTCTCTTGTCACTTGCAGCTTTGCCACTTGTGGCCCAGGCCTTGGAAATTCCAATGGACAATAAAATGCGCCAGGAACCTGGTCTGCTGCGGTATCCCATCACGGTCAGTCCCGGCGCTCCTTCAAAAGACCACATCCTCCGACGCCAACAAGACGTTGGTGTACGGGCTCAACAGTCGGGTTTCTTCTATTCCATCCAGCTCCAAGTTGGTACTCCTCCCCAGTCGGTGAGCGTCAACTTCGATACCGGTTCAGCCGAGCTCTGGATCAACCCCGTTTGCAGAAAATCTGCCGATCCAGCATTCTGCGGCACACTTGGTCGGTTCAACGGCAGTCAGACATTCGTCGACACAAACGTCACCAATCGCATCAACTACGGAACCGGCTTTGCTCAACTCGAGTATGGCTACGATTACGTTCAGATTGGTTCGGCCAAACTGAGCCAACAGATGTTTGGTGTAGCTACTGACAGTGAATTCGCCATGACTGGCATCATGGGTGCCGGGCCTCAGGTGAAGGGCTGGGCCAGCGATTACCCTATGATTCTCGACAACATGGTTGCTCAAAAATTTATCCAAAGCCGTGCCTTTTCCCTAGACATTCGATCCATTGAGAGCGCCCGCGGCTCGGTCGTCTTTGGCGGTATTGATACGAAGAAATTCTCTGGTCACCTCGAGAAGCGTCCCATTATTCCTGCTACCGAGTCTCCTGACAAACTCACCCGCTACTGGATTTATTTGGATGGCCTATCAGTCACCAACGGCAAGGGTTCCAGGGCCCAGATCTTTGACCAGGTTAATGGCCAGGCTGTGCTTGTCGACAGCGGCTACACCGTGTCTGCTCTTCCCACGAACCACTTCAACAAGATCAAGGATGCCTTCCCTGGTGTTACTCCCTCCCGAGGGGGACAAGTCTGGTCTGTACCGAGTTCCTTGCAACATGGGCGAGCAGAACGGCACCGTCAATTTCAGATTCGGCAAGACCGAGATCAATGTGCCCTACAAGGACTTTATCTGGAAGCAGTCTGACGGTCTTTGCATCTTTGGCGTCACTCCTGATGACAAGTTTCCGGTTCTCGGCGACACTTTTCTGCGTGCCGCCTACGTCGTCTATGATATGGACAACCGCAACCTTCACATTGCCAACAACGAGGACTGTGGTTCTGCCTTGCTGCCCATCGGCAAAGGTCCCGATGCTGTTCCATCTGTCGAGGGTGACTGTGGCAAGAAGCCCGAGCCCAAGCCAACGACAAGCTCTGCTATCTCGACCAACTCGCTAAAGCCTGCTACGACTACTACGTCGTCCCGCGCAATTCCAACTGGCCACAACAGCAGCACCACCACCACCACCACTACCATCGGCGGCGGCGGCTACCAAAACAGTACCGGTCTTACAACTCAGCCTGCCACCACGAAGCAGCCAGGAATCACGTCCAAACTCTTTCCCACGACCGAGGGGCACAATGCCACGGCCGCCCCCACGTACACGTCGATGTTCACCACCACCAAGGTTCGCACCATCACCTCGTGCCCCCTTATGTCACTGGATGCCCCGTTGGTTCCGTCACCACCGAGATAGTCACTGGAACCATCACCTGGTGCCCTGGACGTGGCAGCAAACCGACTCCCGAACCGACGCAGTCTAGCACAGAACAATCGACCATCACGTCCGAACCAAGCATCACCTCGCAGGCAAGAATCACATCCGTTTTCACCACGACCAAGACGCACACCATCACTTCGTGCCCCGGCAATGGTCCTTGCCACATGGGCAAGGTCACCACCGAGGTTTTGACTTCGACAACCTATGTTTGCCCCGAAATTACGGCCGTCTTCACCATTCCTCTAACACATACTTGCGTTGATAACGAGCCTTGCTGCAACCCCGGTGACAAGGTTACCAAGACCTACACCGTCACTATTCTGCCTCACGTCATTGCCGACAAGCCCATTCCCATTCCCGGCTGCGGCGACAACTGTGTTTTGCCTCCCCCATCCAGTCCCTGCCTCAGACCACGGCCGTCGTTACTCAGCCCAAGATAACCTCTCCTGCTACGATCCCTGAGACAACGGCCGCCCCGCCCACCACCATTGGCAACATGACCGGCAGCATCACCACCGCCACCACCAAGCCCGGCGAGACTCCCTGCGGCACTTGCAGCCCGCAGACGAGCTCGCCACCCGTCTCCGCCGGCGCTGTTGAGTCGTTCCGCGTCTCCGCCGTGGCTGGTGCCATGATGCTGGGAGCGCTGGCCGTTGCTGTTCTGTAAAGTAGAAGTGTATCAACGAAGCAGAAGTGTATCAACGGGTTTGGCGCTTGTGATTCATTGTTGTACATGTAAAGACTGGGGCACATTTGGCTTGGCATGTGTTTGAGTGCCCGCACAAAGAGGTATATCTTAATGGTCCATACGGTTTCTATTGTTTGTATTATTTTCTAATGTTTATATTTCGAGTCATGTCTCTCCCTGCTTATGTGTGCGAGGGTCATGCGGAGATTTCGTAAGAATAATTTAGTTCAACCTAGACCCTTCATTGACATTTCTTCTTCTCCTCCTCGTATAGGGTACGCTTTGGATTCGACTGGCAAAAACGGCAGACAAAACTCACCCGCCACCAGTCATGGAAGAATTTGTCAAAGTCAACGATGGGCCAAGAAATTCCCGCTTCACCATGTGGTAGCGGTACGGTACCGCATTCGACTTGACACGAGAACTGCGGAAACGGATTGATTCATTTTCTCGTTTGAATGGACAAGAATGGATGGGAGACTGGAGATCGAATGGCGTGGATTGGGCAAGATGACGACGATATGATAACACAGAGGCCAGTCATCTTGGTTCTGGCGCACACTACCAGCGTCTGCGATTCGTGCGCCAGGCCCAAGAGACGCCAATTACATGCTCGGGACGTTCTAGAAAAAAGACTGGCAATGGTGAAATCATTTTGGTGTGTTCGGGAGGCGTCATTCACGATCGCTCTCCTCTCGCATCGGGCAGCATGGGGGCAGCAATATACCACAGGATAGGCAGAGCGTGGGACTGAGTGGCCACATGATGAAAATGACAACAACAGCGTCATCTCGGGACATCCCTCAAGATTCTCTTTTCTTAGAGCCCAACTTACCCCTTATTCCCCCGCATTCACCAATAAGATGAGAGAATATTCCCAAGACCTTCCTAAAGAGGTCCTCAATAGTGCAATGCCACCCACCCTTGTGCAGACACAAGCAACATGAAAGACGGCGGGCGGGTGTTGAGAGAATATCTCTCGGCTAGGATACTCGACCAGGCTGTCAAGGAGGGAGGCTTTCTTCTCCCTTGTGTTCGCATATTAGCTACTCTTTACTTTAGGTGCTTGCATGGGAGACAGGAAGAGGTAAGTTAATGAAACATGCAGTTCTGAATTTGCTCAGACAAGTGTTTCGGCGCTAAAAGGGAAATGTCCATTGTGGCTATTGGCGGCCCAGTTTGTTGTCGATTGCTGGGGCTAATCCAGTTGACCCCAGCATGTATAGAGCGATGCTCAAACCCTAAAAATCAAAGACTAGGTAATGTCGGTCTCTTTTATTGATGCGAGATGCACATGGTGCAGTTGAGAGAGCTCGCCTTTGCTTCTGGGCCTTGGCAATTACTCTGATGGGAGCCATCATCATGGGGGATGTTCAAGCCGCACCCACATGTTGCACACGAGGAAGTGCATTCGCACGCGCATGACCGTGAACGACGAGCAAAGCTTGCGACAAGACAAGAGCCTGACTCATACTCACAAAATGAATTCAGACTTTGCGATACGCCTCGAGTGCCAGACCAACGAGGTCTGTCCAAGCCGAGGCATACGATGCGCAGGCAGCACGAACCACGAAACCAAGGTTTTCCAACTGGATGTGGCTGATACTCCGCTTAGGTGCGATAAGCTCGGTTCCGCCATGGTATTTATGCCGTCCCGATATCCAGGAACTTTTGCGAGCGCAGGGCGGGGATTGCACCAGAACTGAACGGTTCCTGTTCACGCCCCCTGTCGACATGGCACGCGCATGTGGTACGCCCGTAGCTATTACGTCTCTCATTCTGTTGCGTGGATGCAGAACGGTTGCAACTGCGGCTCGACATAGTCTGGAGAATGGGCATGTACGGCGCATGGCGCCATGACCCCATGGGGATGCTGGGGCTTTCCACGTGTTGGCTATTGAGCGGTCCAAGATTATGAAAGTGATATCATCTCATGACATTGGTGCTCCATGCTGATGCTGGACTTGATGATGCCTTTGTTGAATGCTACCGCAAGGTGAGGGAGAAGGAAAAACAAACATGACATGTACGTCGCTTTAGCGAGAACATATGGATCCGGAGAGTGTCACAGATACTGACCCCAATCCCAGTTGCTGTAATATTGGAGGAGGCGCCCGCCGGCAGTAGAGGCAAAAAGAAAAAGGAAAAGGAAAAGCAAAGCAAAATTGGCCACTTTACGTGATGGAAAAGCACGCCAACCCGGTCATTTTACGGCCAAAAAAGATGCCGATGCCAAGGGTCCGGCGCTTAACCCCATCTTTGCGGGGAAGTCGTGCGTCGTGCCGCCTCGTGCGTCAGCCAGAACAACAGGATGGAATATCTGGGGAGCTTGTTCCGCTGCCAGACGCGCCGGCACAAGGCGAGGCATGCCGGGCCAGTCAGACAAGCGGAGGTGTTGTGCCAAGCATAAAAAAACATGGGTTGCTAATCTAAGGGCTTCGCACCAGTTCACCATCTTGATCTTCCTGCGCGATTGCTCGAACGACCGTGTCAGGAGCGTGCGGGGAGGGAGCTGAGATTTTCGACCAGGACCGCCCCATGCGGGGTTAGACTCTGTCAACAGGAAGCCGCAACTTGACCGCATGTCATTGTCTGTCTGTCCGATGTTCAGTAGAGGAATGCGGAATGAGTCAAAGCCATCCATGTAAAGAATGATTCGAATGGGGATTGCATTTACTAGTCTCTTATCCGCACTTAGCCATCGTTGGTCTCCCGAGGAGCTTTGAGAGCTTGAGAGATACTAGATGATTGGCCAGATGTCGCGCCAGCATGGGGTACTTGAGCTAGGCCATCTTGAGCAGGGCTTTTTGTATTCGTAGAGGCTTGGACTCTCAACCTCGCCCTTTGGTTGGCTTCCACCAAGCGTTCTTCGTTGCTTCTGGGGCTAATGTGCAAGTTGACAGGACATCAAGACTGCAGGAGCATTCTGCTAGTGGCGAGAGCAAGCAGTATGCTAAGTCCTGTGGCTTTTTGATCGACATTGTCAATGCCTGCTTTGGTCGAACGCGACTCCGCTCCCGCAAGCTGCTCGCTAACATTGGGCCGTGTCGTGACCCTCTCTGTCTCCGACCGACCAGCCAACCAACCAACGTCAGCAGTGATCTGATAATGGAACATTTTGTGCTTGTAGTTCCATTCGTGGAATAGGTCGCCCACCGGTATAGATCCGAAGGAAGGGCACCGGTAGAAAATGATGATGACTGGTCAGCGATTAAGACAGGCTGATCGGGGGTTCTCGCAGTCCGTTGGTGATTTTTGGCAGCCTTGGATAGTTGAAAGGATGTCTGCTAGTCAGTGCCGGCCCAAAGGTGTCATTTCTCACCCCTTACAGCCTGGGCGTCAATGAGAATGTTGCTACCAAAATGGAAACTCTGCGTAGCGATACGCAATGCTGTCATGTTCAGTGGCGATGGTATCAATCATGATATGGTCAGTCTGTCCGCGTTGCTCCTAATGTTAAGGGCGTTGAGAGCGTGCTTTCCTGTCACGTGGCTCCAGGTGACGCGATGATGGAAGTGGACGTTGATTTTTGGCAAGAGCAGCCCTCATCTATGCTGGAATCTATTCTTGGCAGGCTGTAAAGGAATCTCACGCTTCACACTAATGGTTAGTCAGTCAATCAGGGAAGTCAGGAAATAGGGAGTTATAGGTGGTTATATCCTGTAATATGATCTATTAATTTTTTCCCCAAGTTTTGACTCTACACATAAATTTATGCTGTGTAATTACACATCCCTCGCATATCCTAACCGCATGCAGAATTCTGCCGCTTTTGCTCCACCCTGGACCTGAGCGATTTTCTGCTAGACCTACGATTTACTGGCCATACATACTTCGACGCCCCCTTCACCCCCTCTACCCACAACCCATGACAAGCTTTGAGGCTTTCGCACTTCGTCTCAGCTCACATCTACGATAGCGCATCTTTGATGTCGTGATAAGAGGGCACACAACCGTCGGGAGTGCAAGAAGCGTCACGAGAAGTGCCCCCCTAGCGTCAGGTCAAACGATAGTAATTATTGCTTCATTTTCACTGACAGGGATTTGGCTGTTTTGGCCGGCCAATTGAGCAGTCTGGTCCGAAGCTTTGTCTATGAAACGAAGAATTCAAAGTTGGCAATGGGAATGATACGATCCACTCTTCCATCTTTCGTTTCGCGTTTGCTCATGCCGCCGCCACGCCTTTGCGGAGCACCCACTGGTTTTTGGTGATAAGGAACGTTCGGAAGCAAACGCTCCAGCACATGGAGGGGCCAAGCTGTTCAGTCATAATAACAGTTCTTATTTCCAAACATTGCCGTTTCCCACTGCTTTTTCTTCATGATACAGGCCACTCTCTTCAGCCCGGGCCTTTTGCATGATGGCGACAAGTTTGGGGAAGGGTGAGGGGGAGAGCTTCCCCAGTCGAACCCTCTCAAATTTCATTGGCAGTAGTACCCTTCACTCCGTAACAATGGAGCTTTTCATGGAGAATGAAGCCGATGACGAGTGACGACTTCGTCCAGGCCTTTGACACATTCATTCTATGCTCTCTCCTCTCGCCACGTGCAATCTTTGATCCTTTCATTTATCGTTACTCTTGTAAAGCCGGAATCGATGGATGGCAGGTTCGTTTTCGGCCGCCAGATACCTTTCATAAAATAGTCTACATTATCATGGTCCTCTTGTCCTCGGCAAACTTGGAGCAAGTGCTCTCTCACTAACACTTATTAGTGGACGTTAGCCCCAGAAGTGCCGCCCCGAGAGGGTTGTCCAAGTGGGCTTTATTACAAAAGAACCCGAGGACCTGACACTAACTGCGCAGATGTGTTGGACGCTAGAAAAAACTGCCAGAAGGTGCCGGTCTCCATCACGGAAATGGGGCCAAGGTTGGCTCGCGTGCTTGAAGGATTTGCCTTGTCTCCCAGTAAAGCTGGATGATTAGTTCTAGGTCTTACCAAAGCTGACAAGAGCGAGTCGCCCATGCGGCCGACGAGAATCCATGAGATGCGGATGTTGGCTGACGAGGTGTGAATTTTTCTTGTCCCCCGCCTTCTTTTCGAGGTTGATCTTGATTGCCTCAAGAAACGCCTCATTGTCATTGGAACCTCTATATTCCCCCTGCCCCCTTGCTGGTTCCTCCAAAAGACTGGCAACGATCCCCTGACCGCTCACAGAGTCTGGTCCTCGTGATCCTCGTGGTCCTCGTGATGCTTGGGATGCTTGGGATGCTTGGGATGCTTGGGATGCTTGGGATGCTGTATATGCAGGTAGGCTTGAGGCGAGTGACCGTCGATGGTCGGAGCATCTCCAACAACGTTGAACTTGGAGGTTCAGATTGCTGTGACTGGCCAACGAGAAGGTCAGGGCCATGCATGGCGAAGAAGGACAAGGGACCGGTGATTATGTTGGACGGAGGCCACGCCCCTTTGGCTGCCCTCCCATCCGCCTTGATGCCGTTCCCCTCTAATTTCATCACGACACGCCCTCTGTAGCATCCTCCAATTGACCAAACGGCAAGCAATCAAGCGAGCGGCATTGGCATCGTCTTTTTCGTCTTGCAGTATCTGTCAACCGAGGCCAACTGCAAAGCGGGAACCAGCACATGGTTTTCGGCCCCTCCACAGGATATAAGGACAAACAAGGAAAAGTGACCAGTCAAGGGTCGTTTATCGATAGGGGAAGTTTGGCGTCATCGGCCAAGCTTTCACGCGAGAAAGACATGCTTACGAGACACCACGCGTGCGTGTTGCATGCATTTGCTAGGCTGGTTCATATCGAACGACTGGGAACGACTGGGAACGACTGGGGCACATGACATGAATGCTACATTTCCTGCGCGGGCACTTCTTCTTCGGGACAAGATATCTGGTTCACTATGATCGTGGACATTCAGTCAGCTATGCTCGACGACAAACCGTCGAGGCGACTGGCTCGCCACGAATGGAGGCTCTGGAGTCTGGACCTATCCCCTCTGAATCCTGAGGTCAGGATTTAGACCCTCCGTGCGACGGCCCCCTCTCCGCTGATCTCGAGAGGGACCGGGCAAGTGGGCGAGGGGGGTGAAGAAGAAGACAGACGCCCTTCAGGTGCCCCGCCCTCCACATCATCCATGTACTTTGTCGATGCGAGTTGTGTAGTACGACCACAGGCACACCACACCATCGGGTTTTGCTCTGCTCACTGATCGCTCTACCGTAGGAGTTGGAAGTTGGGCCGGGACCAGGGCCATTGAGTCCCGTCCTGACATCGTCGTAAGGATGCAATACTCCGTACAATATGGAGAGTTCGGGACACACCCCGGTCGACTCCCATGGCGCAAACGCCTTTCCCACCGCCGCTTGGTCCGAAATCCCTATCTGACGGAACTGGGAGGGGTTCAACCGCTCAACTGCCAGGACGAATATACATAACCTTCGTACCACCCGTTCCGTTCCGTTCCCTTTGTATGTAATCTCTGTATCAGTCAAGTCGGATTTATATCACTTCGACCCAGGCCTATATTCTGTCAACGCCTAAGCCTCCCTCCCTTCTTTTCGTCCCATGGAATCCCCAGCTTCCAACTTTATACCACCAAACAGATCACCAGTCATCGAAAGAGTTGAGCAGTCATTCATTCTTTCGGCCATTCTTTCGGCCTGTTGAGAAGCAACAGCAAAGAAACACCGTCTTTGTGATCATGACAGCTCCCCTTTCGCAGCAAACAGTCTCAGTCAAAGACGCGGCCGCAGTTCGAAAGCGCAGAAGACGTGCTCCCGCTGGAGGGGCCGCTGATGACTGCTTCGCCTGCTCGAAACGAAGTGTCAAGTGTGACCGTCGTCGACCCTACTGCTCACAATGTCTCGAAATCGGCAATGAGTGCTCTGGCTATAAAACTCAGTTGACTTGGGGCGTCGGCGTCGCTAGCCGCGGAAAGCTTCGTGGGCTTTCACTTCCAATTGCCAAGGCTCCTCCCGTTTCTCGCGAGCCCAAGAAGTCTCCCATTTCGCGCAGCCGAGCCCATTCGTCAGCTGCCGTCATGGCCGCAAACTGGGTAGAGCAGGAAGAAGTCAGAGGACACCATCATCATCATTACCGAGGACCCATCGATATCCCCTCAGTCGCGCACTCGGGCTCAACACCAGCCAGTTCGTACCCCGGGCCAAGTCACTACGACTATCTTCCCATACCCCCCATCATGATTATGACACATCACCACATGTTTCCCAGCACAGCTGGAGCAGCATTCATTACTCGCCCGGCCTTGTGCACAGCTCTCCTGGCGCCACTTCAAAGTACTCCAAATTCCCCCTCCCCGTCATCACTGATGGACTCTCATCATCAATTGATTCGGTCAGCGATGTCGACTATCTCTCCCCGCTCAGCCAGACCTATTCTCGAGACGACATGCCATTTGTCAACGGATCGTCTGTCATCTACGACGGATATTCTGGAAACCAGCACTCTCCAGTAGCGCAGAGTCCCCCTCGGGGCTTGTCCTAGACCATCATCACGTCCGTGTGCCAACAACCTCTTGTCCAAGCTTGATATACGCCGCGTCAGAGCAGAGCTCGAGTCTCAATTCACACCTAGATCCATTCGATACACACCTAAGCCACAAGCTGATGCGGGAGTCCGACAGCCTCAGTGAGCATCACATGGCGCCTTGCCCAGCCTTCCCCTTCTAATGAGGCAGCAGGTGTTCCCCAAGTCAAAGTCTACCGCGCAAGCTGCACTCCCACCGGCCACAGCTGGGCGTTGCCTCACCCGCGAGACGCTGACGAGTTGCAGTCACCGCAATCCGAGCACGCACCGAACAGATGGCCGCCGGCGGTTCGAGGACCAGACACGATGCGCGTAAGCCCAGACCTTGCCGCAAGAATGCCGTTCTTCATGGATTACTACAAGAATACAATTGCTCCATCCATGGTCTACATTGACGGGCCCACGAACCCTTTCCGCCGTCATATTGTTTCGCTGGCAGCCCATAGCCAAAGCCTGCGGCATGCCATGTGCGCCCTGGCTGCTTGCAATCTTAGAATGAAGAGGAAGCTCAGCCTGGGCCAAGACACGCGAGAGTTGTTTGAGAAGCTCATGAATGAAAAGAATATTATTGACAACCTTGGTGATGGGCAGCCAGATGATGCGTCTTTGGCGGAGGAGTTCCAGCACCGAAACCAGGCTGTGAATCTTCTCAACGAGCAGCTCAACGACCCTGTCAGATCTACCCATGACTCCGTACTGGCCACAATCTTACTCCTGTGCCACTATCGCATGGTGGAGTCTGGCGTGGCAAAATTTCACACTCAGTTTGCGGGCGTCAAGAAGATCTTGGCCTTGAGAACCAAGCGGTTTGGTCCGTCCAGAGACTCGGCTTGGATCGAGTCTCTCTTTACCTACTTTGACGCCATTTCCGCCAGCATCAACGACCGTGAGGCACAGCTAGCTTCGGGGCCGGACGATGGCTCCCCGCTCCTCTTGCACGGGGCCGAGAACTTGGTTGGCTGCGATAGGGAGCTGTTCAAGACCGTAAGCAAGCTTGGCAGATTGAATCTTCTCTCCCAGCACCGTCCCGTGGAGAATATGGCCTCGTCATCGTCGTCTTCCCCACGACCAGGCGGCATTGCAATTCCCACGCCACCGAGAGGGCAGCAGCCACGGCAGCAACTCGACGACATTTTCCCGTCGTCGTCGTCGTCGTCGTCGTCGGCGCAACGCTTCGACGGCAATGGTTTTGGGGCATTGCTCGACGACGACGAGATACTGGCCTCGACCATGTGCACATCGCCCGCGCTTGATGACAGACGGTCACTGTTCTGGCGTGAGTGGAAAGAAGCCCGGCTTGCACTGCAGAGCTGGCAGTTCGACGCCGCAACGGTTGCGGCGTCGTTGCCGGGAGCCCCGAGCCCCTCACAAATCCGGGATCTCGGGTCCCTGTCCGAGGCGTTTCGGTACGCCGCGCTTCTCTACACGGAGCGTCTGGCGGGTCCCATGACGCCGTCGAGCCACACAAACTTGCAGAACCTGGTGAGTCAAGTCGTGTACTACGCAACCAGCCTCGACGCGGGCAGCACGGCCGACAAGTTCCTGTTGTGGCCGCTGTTTGTCGCGGGCTCCGAGTGCGTCAACGAGCTGCAACAGAACATTGTGCGAACCAAGTGCCGTGACATCATGAGCCGATCGGGTTATATGAATAACCTGTCGGCGCTGGATGTTTTGGAGAAGCTCTGGGCGGGCGATTTCAAGTCGGGCCACGATTTGCGAGGTTACCGCGCTGGCTGCCGAGGGCCCTTCAACTGGGCCAAGTGCTTTGGTGGTCCCGGAGCAGAGGCTGAGTGGATCATGTTTTGAAGAGACGGAGACAGCGAGCCCCCTTTCGTCTGCTTGTTACACCTCGTTAACCAGCCATTATCACTTTTCTCCCTTTTCCTCGTTATAGCACAGCACAGCATGGAACAGCATGGAACAGCATGGAACAGCATGGCATAGCATAGTATAGGCAAGGGGCGAGCAAAGGGGGCGCTCAAACCTGTTGTATTTTACATGGCAGCATTTTCATTGCTTGTCAAATATCAACTCATGTCTCATTCGTGAATGTCGCAATGACTGCCACGTTGAAGTGGGATGGCGGGGAAACCCCCCGTGGTCCGCACGGAGTACATGAACCCCTTTGACAAGTTCGTCACGGTTATCCGGACAGCAGGGAAGATTGTGAGAAATGTGCCCTGCCGCGCCTGCCTGCGTCTGTTTCCCAGAATGGTGGACACGGCCGAAGGCCGGGTAGGGGGAGGGGGGCTTGTCATCCGCCAGCTCCCCGTCCCGCCGTGTCACAAGCTTTTCCCATCCTGAGCTCCTCCGGCCACGGCCATGAGAAGTGGGTAGGGGATATGCCGCGTGATCCCTTTCCGGACTTGTTTCTTTCTTTTGGCATGGAGAGCCGAGCAAAAGGGGAGCCTATCGCTACTCCGTACTCGAACCGAGACCAATCAAAAGCTCGAATGGAATTTTCAGCATTCGGTTTCGGTGGAACACATGAACACCGCGGCCGGCCCCTTCAGGAACAAAGGAACAAGTCTCTCGTGAGGGTGTGGCTGTGGCGCTTCCATGTTGTGCAATCAGAAGCAAGCAAAATAACCCGTTCAGCCTCACAAATAAACGATTGCACCCCCCCCGAGAGGACAATGGGGCCACGGGACAGGAAACATTGGCCATGTGGCTGACGCCCATGATGAATTCTGGATTCACGCTTCCCTGATTCGGGGTCTTCCGAGACAGACTTAAAGTGGGCAAGCCATGGATAGCACTGGAGCAAGCCACCAGAGCCAACTTCTCCCGAACGCTGTCGTTGCGGCGCACACACCCCCATCTCCACCAACACACAAACCCTGATCATCTGGTGTTTCCGTTTTCGCCCTGCCAAACGCCCTCTCACACATGCAGGCACGGGTTCTCGAGACGGAGGCGGCAACGGGCCATCTACACCGCCGGACGTAAGAGTCTGAAGAAGGGCAGAGGTATTGGGGCGGCCAACTGGTAGACGGAGACGGACGGACGGACGGACGGATCGGCAAACTTCGAACGGTCTTGACCGTGCAGAGAACTCGTATCGGGGGCCAGAAGGTCCATGGAAATCGAATGCACGCCATCACCGCCATCTCTCCCGCTGCACTGGGCTCGGGTGAGTCGTCTTTGTCGGCAGAAGCGGCTGCAGCTCCCCACGGGCAGAATATATGTACGTGACGTTACAGCAACTTGCGGTGCCAGCCGACGGCCGCACAATCATGTTGACAATGGCACACAGCAAACAGGCGGGACGGAGCTAGTCACATGTCTGTCTGTGCGCCGTGGAGTCCATGGAGTCACTTCACTGAGCCTTGGTCTCGGAAAACCACCGGTGCGATGCCTGCTGTCAGTCATCGCAGACCACGCGGGAACGCCCTTGTCGTCGCCTGATGGTCTCTATCGTGGGGAGCCGAGAAGAGAGAGACTGTATATTCACTGTCGCACTGGGGGTTCTCACCCCGTCATGATGGATTACGCTTCACCCCGTGTAAGTGGCTTGTGCCATTTCCGCATAATGCTAAAATATCCGGATAGCGCTCGTACAACGAGCTAAAAAGGCCTCGGACATGACACTTGACGGCTCTTGTGCTAAGTGTCGGCGACGCATTGCACCGCGGTCATCGGCTGCTTGAACCCACTCGGTGAACTTGCATATCCGGTATCGCGGTCAACACACGTTCGTGCCGAATGGGTAATTGTCTGGAAGAAACCGTCTCAACAGATTGGATTATATAAAGTTACACATGAATCAATTACTCGGAGGCCACAACTTTCTGGCAGCGTTTCCTCTCTCGTGCGAGACTCCGCATATGCCAGACGAGACCGGAATGTCCCAATTCGCAAACCCAGAGGCATCGCATATCGGAGCAGGGTCGTCCAAATCCAGTCAATTGTGGACTCCACTTTGGACAAGTTTGTTGACAAGTTGTCGCAACGCGGTGCTTTGATAAATTGCGAGGAGTAAACTCAACGGTGCCCGCGGAGGTACGACGATATAACGTGACTAGATCTGTGCTAGGGGCAGTTGGGACCTATCTTGAAAGTGGTGTAGTTCCGAGATGAGAGCGAAGGTGAAGTCGTAGTCGGTCGTCAAGGCCGCCTGAAAAGTCGATTCTGTGTTTCGACACCTCCAGAAATAGGAGCCGAGGTGTGCATATATTTGGCATCAGACGGGAGTTTGTTGACCTTGTTGATGATAGACTGCGACAAGAGCAGCCGGCCCTGTCTCACTCATGTAAGAAAGCCCTCCATTTATTTTTGCTCATCTGTCGCAGTGTCTTGCCTCGCGCGTATTTACGACGCAAATTGTGTTCATCATTGCCTGGTGGTCTCGTCCTAGCGGTGAAGAGTTCGCCAGCGCGTCCGAGTGTGCAGCCACATGAGTCTATCGTGTCACTGACGCTCACAGGACGCCCGGTCGAGGCCATCTGGGCGAATTGTGCTGTCCTAAAAAAGTCGGTATGCGCTTTCGCCAGATTCATTGGATCGAGAAAACTTGTTCTCAGGCTTCAACGGGTGAGCACAACAGCACTTGCGATGATAACACGGTGTCACATTCAACTTTTCTCCTTAGCCACCCATCAAAAATGGCGTGCATGATGTTGCCAAAACGTAATGCCCCTCGTGGCTATCAATTCTTACATGAATTGCATCGCGATGAGATATAAAAAATGAAATTCCCCGTGACAAAAATATGTTTCCATATGACAATGCCCCATGATGTAGCGCCGTGGATGCAGGTACAGAGTGAGCCATGACGCATCGTTGGATGACACGCGAGCATCATTGCGAGACGTTCGCTTCGTTTGCAGACAACGGCGACAGCGACAGCGACGACAGCGACCGTCTGGCTAGGTCTGGACTAATACTTCTTGAGCACAATGTCTGTGCAGCCAATCTTTTGCATCCCTCAAAGCTTGATGCTGCAGTGCCGCTACCAGGACTGATGGAGGTACGGCTGGGGGCTTTTTCGTTGGAAACGAGGCCCTTGGCTTGGACAAAGGCGCTGGACCGGACGTGGTATGGGTCCCGTTCGTAATACTTGTCGAGTATCGGGTGAGACATGACGGTCTCGCGGTGAATGGTCAGAATAGAGTTTGTAGGTACGTTTACCCAATTTTCTGCATCACGATTAGCCGTGGTGCTGGAGGGTAGATGTAATTCGGCCTCTCTCTCAGACTAATCAATCTCACCTCGCTCAAAGGTCAGCGGTTCGCTGGCCACGAGGACAAGGTCGGCTCCCTTGTCCTTGCGTTCCATCTGGTATTGTCGGTCGGTCGGGTCCGACGTCCTGGTCACCCACTGCGTTCCAGACGAATAATACAAACTGGCTGCCTCGTCGGTGGAGCTGCTAATGTACCTTGTGCAGATGACACTGTGGCCATCCGTGACGGCAAAGTTGAGCAAGCTCCTCGTATCCACGTCTTCATTCTGCAGGATAGCTTGTGGAATCGAGTCTGTCAATTCGTTGATCTGAGCAATTGTCTGCTCCACGGCCTTGCGCAGCACAGTTGGACCAAAACCCGTTTCGGGGGACGAGCTAGGATCGTGACCCAGTCTCTCGAGGGTGTCGAGAAACAAGGAAAATGCCCATTCGCTGTCAGTGCCCCCTTGACCTGCAAATACCACTTGTCTGCTAGGCGGTCGCCGAGCTTTCTCTTGATGTGCTTCCAGCCGCCGAGCCCACCATTGTGCATCCACATGAGGCTGGCATGGGTAAAGGGATGGCAGTTGTCTTCGCTGAGGGAGCCTTCGGTTGTGGCCCGAACATGGCCAAAGATGAGGCGGGACGCTGTCTTGGATGCTATTCGTTGCAGATTGGTGCAGTTCCAGGCAGGAATCGTGGAGGTAAAGAGGCAGGGCGCAGCGCCGAGCTTGGGATCCGTATAAAAACCTATGCCGAAGCCATCGGCATTGTTCTGGCCGCGACGAGTGTCCTGGGAGAAAAGGCTTGAGTTAGGATCCGCGCCCGACCGACGTGTTGTAAATTAACTTTTGGGGGTTGTTTCATGCAGTGTAGCGCGCGTACCAAACGCAGCCGGGAGTCAAACGACTGCTTCAAAATCGAATGGGTTGGGTCGAGAATCAGTTTTGACAAGAGAATCTCATCGCTGCCCTTGTATACCTATTCGTGACCCCATAAATTATTAGCCAGTGTCCGATGTCGGAGGGTCGATGAGCATTTGCCTACCAAGAAGCGGCACATGATGGATTTCGACTGCGTGTGATGGATATGGTTGGATGCAGTTGGCTTAAAAAGGCGATACTGTCGATGGTACGTACGAATGCAAGAAGACGGATCTGTT
Source organism: Epichloe scottii (assembly GCA_021950295.1). NCBI lineage: Eukaryota > Fungi > Ascomycota > Sordariomycetes > Hypocreales > Clavicipitaceae > Epichloe > Epichloe scottii. The sequence continues at coordinate 1,662,041 of CP083247.1, read as the reverse complement.
GAGGAATCAGCGACTTGAGAATGGGAGGACGAGCGATTGTGAATCACATCTGGAAATGACACCATACCCTTTCCTTGCTGGACCCTTGGGGGACCAACCACCGGTCTGTGGCAACTGTGGCAACTGTGGCTGCAGGACGGGTGTAAGGACAGCCAGGAAAAGGTGTTGCTGTGGCTGAGGCTCCAGCCCGTCCGGTGCGCCCATCAGGACGGGCCGTTAGTGGGCTTGCCCCTGTGGCCTAGACACTTCGATCGGTGGTCGATCTGTTCTGCTGGAGCACTCAACGCGACAAACCCATTTATTTAATTTACACGCCTCGCGCGTTGCCATGACCGCGTCTTGCGACTCCACCCCCAGCCTCAACCATGGGCCATGGCACCGTCCCTTGTTGAATAAAATCTGCCCGGGTGACCAACACTTGTTCACAAAAAGCTGTTCACCCTCCCGCTCTTGCTTTATATGTCCTCGATCATCATTCATTGCATTCAAGCCTAAGGACACTCTGGGAAAATTACGGTTTCGCGTCGATTCGATTCTGCCGCTGCTCGAGTACGCGGCCAAGCTCGCTGGCGAGCACGATGCATCACCATGGCTCTCCCGTTGCCGACGTCTTGCCGTCCAGCCCACCAAATATGTCTTCTTCTCCAGCAAATCCGTTTCTATCGCCGACTCGAACGAGCCGCCGCAAGGAGAAACGCCAGCCATCCGTCACACCTAGGAGGTTCGGCCGCTTCTTCACACCGCGATCAACCTTGCCCAAGGAGCATCGAGTGACGTTGGGAGTTTTGAATGCCTCGGCGACCAATCGTCAAATGCTTTCGCCTCACTCACTGGCAGGCGATCCGTTGAGATCAGATCCTCTATGTCCCTCCTCCCCCACCGAAGGTCTGGGGCAGCATCGTGTGTCAGGGGACAAGAGGAAACAGAACGGGCGAGATCAGCCCATTGTCAAAAGAAGGCGCGGCTTGCTTCCTGATGATATGGATCCCCCGCTCCTTCGTTTGCCTGGAAGAAGCTTTCACATGTCACGAAACGGAGACGTCCGGATGGTAGAAACACAGCCCGAGCCTGATGCTCGAGATGGCTATGGCCTCGACGACAAACGGAGGACTACTTTGGTTGGTAGCCAACTTACTTGCGTGTGATTATCATGTGTGACAACGCCGAGCTAACCCTAAGCCAGAGCAACTTCTTTAAAGCAAGCCGGAGCGGCAGCATGGTTGGTTTGGAGGAAAAGTCTTATCCCGCTGCACCCAGCGTTCAGCCATCCGAACTGAGGGCAAACCTGGTATGTTCGCCCCATGCAGATGCAACCACTGAATTGTGGGCTGACAGGAAATCTTTCTCTCGTGGCTGCAGACTCTTGAAGGATATCAACCCAAACCTATTCGAAAATTCCGCAATCGTGGCTTTGAAGCGCAGTTGCTCGATCGCGAACAAGGATTCGGCACTCACACTGGAAAACAATATCTCCAATACCCTGTAAACGATGCCAGAGCCCACACAGCCTCTTTCTACAGCCAAAGTTCAGATGTCCATCAATGTACCTCATATACCGGCCAAGGAAACACGATTCCGTTCAGTCTCTCCAGCTCGCCCACCGATGCCACGACGGCCATTGGCGATGAAAGGGCTTTGTGCGGCTCTTCAAAACCCGCACAAAACAAGGTGACCTGGGCCCAGCAGTGGATGAGTATGTCAAAGTGCACGACAACGCCATTATGGATCTCGATTTCTCCCAGGACGGCTATCGATTAGCAACGGCATCGGGGGACAGGACCGGCAAGATTGTCGACCTCGTCACATTGTCCATCGCGGTTGACCTCACAGGCGGACACTGGGATTCCCTCCGTCAGATCGCCTTCCAGCCCGGCAAGGCCAGTGGCTTCGGCCTCGCATCATCAGATCGAGCCGGGCGAGTGCAGATATGGGACTTGCGCTGCTCGACCGTGCCCACTCTCACATTCAGTTCTGCGGGTGAAAGCGGCTCGACGGATCGCGACGTGGCCCTGGATCCAGTGGCTGCCAAAACAGTCAACACCTTGGACAACGCCCACGAACGCAACGTCCAGGGCATCAAGTCGTCGGCGTCCGTCACAGCCATTCAATGGCTTCCGTCCGGCCGCGAGCATCTTCTCCTTACGGCCTCGGAAGCCAACGCGTCCATCAAGCTTTGGGACACGCGATACATCAAATCGCGGCGCCAGGCCGAAGACACGCCCTTGGCTGTAACACCGCAGCCAATGACGCACGCCTGGCGCTCCTACGGCATCACCTCTCTCGCCCTCAACTCCAACACCTCTCGTCTCTACGCCGTCTGCAAAGACAGCACCATCTACGCGTATTCCACCGCACACCTCATGCTCGGCCACGCGCCCGAACTACAAGACAACGCACCGAAGCGCAGACCAAACGGAACCAAGGGCTTGGGACCTCTATACGGCTTCAAGCATGACCAATTCCGTGCGTCGTCGTTCTACGTTAAATGTGCCCTCCGTCCCGCCTCAACCAGCCCCCAAACCAACAATTACCAATCCGAGCTCCTCGCCGTAGGCAGCACGAACAACTGCGCGGTCCTATTTCCCACTGACGAGAAATACATGCGCTCCGCATGGGCGCGACACGCCCACGTCCTCGACTCGTCTCCCGCCGGAGCTCCGACCCCTTCCCAGTCCTTCACCGCCACACCCTCGGGCCTCTCACCATGCTCATCTCCTATTCCCATCTTCCGCACCGGCACGCCCCTCGTGCGAGGGCACTCCCGCGAAGTCACCAATGTAAGCTGGTCCCTTGATGGGGACCTCGTCACCGCCTCAGACGACTACCTTGTTCGTCGGTGGGAAACCAGGCTGCGCGACAAGGCTCGGCATTTCCGCACTATTGGGGAGTTTGGCGGCGAGAGACACATGGCCGGATGGGCGGATGTAGGCGAGGACTGGGACATGGATGACGAGTGTTGAGTCTGGAACTATCTATTTTTTTTTTGGCAGAAATCTGAGGCACAGCATGGCATGGCATGGCATGGCATGGCAATCTGGCGTTGGCACTGAAAGGCAATGACATTTCCCTCACATCATGGCCGTCTAGGAACTGGATAGATACCCTTATACGTAGCATTCATACAACTACATTACATCTGCATGGTTTCGCACGGTCCCAACGTCAGTTACGGCTGTCCACCTCCAATCTATTGTGGAACCTCATACTAGTGAACTTTGACGCCGTTGTGTAATCAAGAGGCGGGCCGAATGCTGCATAACGAATAAGGCGGAGCGACAAGAATTGAAAAATAAATATATATATATATATACCTGTATCATTATTGGTTTTCTAATATCATGCATCCATTAACATATTAGCATCCCGGCACTCGCTACGGGCACACAGGCCCGGACGAACGCAATTGATCCGACATCCCCGCCTATTTTAATCCGTACAGAGCAAGGGAAACACGATTATTCAAAAAGGCCACCCCCGAACAGAGGGTGTCTACTCCGAGGAGACGGCCCGCCGTCCCGACAAAACAGCACCAAGGATAATGAACCCTATGGCTAGTCCAAGTAGCCAGTTCGTAGCTTGCTCCCAACGCAGGCGCTTCGAGGCCATCTTAAGGCTCTCGGCCAAGTTGCCGATTGGGCCTCCCACGCCGAGATGGCTCCGGGACGGCTGGGGTAGGGATTCTTCGAATCTGATAGATTTCGATGCTGCAGGACAAAGTTCTATCCCGATGCCAGGGGGTATGATCGGATGATTGTCCGTTCTTGATGGGTGTGGATTATCGGTGACGGCGGGCGTGTTCTTGTCGCGCATCTCTTGGGATGAACGCCGTGCGCTGCGCTCCTTTGTTACCACGACGCTGTCCCTGAACCTGTTGATCGAAGATGGGTTGGTGATGACGGTGGCGAGAGAATCGGCCGAGCCGCGTCTGTCTGCGGATGGCGGATGGCTCGCAATCCCCCACCACATTGTCCAGTTGTGCAACCACCAGAATCATATTCTCGAAAATGCAAATGGCTTCCTGAACAATGTCGTGTTTCTCTCGATAGCTGAGCAATTTCTCCGCGTCTGCCAAACGTTCTTTAAAGTCTCGCTTCAAGTCCTCGCCGTCCCGAGGCGTGTCGAAGTGAAAAAATCGAAGAGGCATACCATGCGGCGCCTGAGGAGGCAGTCCAGGGTGCTGCGAGTTTTGACTAGGGAGAGTTCTTTCCAAAAATCGTCGCCAGCAGATTCGAGAGTCGCTCGTATAAAGCGACCCCCGGCGAACAATGCCATGAACATGATGTACGAATACGCCAGCAAAACATGTGGTTTACTCTTGATGACGCGTCGGATGTGTTTTACAAACTCGGCCAGATGGCCCGTCTTGCTAATAATGTCGAGCTGCTCCGTCGTCGTGTCTTGCGTCCAGCCCGTCATGGACCGAATGTCTGCTTGCAATCGGTCCCTCCGCATCAGGCCGGGCAAGTACAACAAGTCCAAAGTTTCTTGCAACTGTGGGGAAATTCTCGACGGGTCAGGCCTGTCGATGATATCTGACCACACAGTTTCGAATGTGGTATATACCGGCGCAATGTGCATCAGGCCCGACGCATATACAAGCGAGCTCGTCGCATGCGGTGGCAGGACCAAGGGTAAACGGGCGATGATGAGCTTGTTAAGCTTCGCATGGATGGGTCGAGTAGCGATGGCGATCGACTCGGCCAGCGGTCTATCCTCGCGGAAAGAGTCCAATGATATAATGGCTGACATGATTCTTAATTCTAGTAGGACATACCGCGTTGGAAGGGACAATGAGATAAATAGGTTGTTTAGTAGGTTGTTTTGTAGGTTGATGGAGTCCCATCCCTCCCCCTCCGGCCTCAGCTTGGCCGTCAAGAAGATCAGCTTTTGCCTCTCCCACGTCGGTTTCTGTCCTGTGCAGAAAGAACGACGTTGCTGAATCAGAAAGGGCGATGGCTATGCATGGTGGAAGAAGTCGAGTGCTGCAGGCGTCAGTCAGGGTGTTCTTGCCCGTTAACGTGCCAGTCTGTCAGTCAAGTCGTGGAGGTGCACTATGCTGCCTATGCAGCTCGGCGGATGTCGAGGTCTTGCTCTCCAGTGTTTCGTCTCCAGATGTTGTCGAGCATCGAGGTTCACTTCCAGGTAGGTTACAGGACCAAGATCCCCTCTCATGTAAGCAACAGACGTGTCTTCATAAATATACCCATCCACTGGTTAGCCTCCCAAGGCTTCGGAGGTCGTGCCAGCCGCTTCTCTCACGCGGAGTGGTTCGACCAGGGTCCAGTGAGCTATTGATTCCACTAGTTCGGCTGAAGCAGCTTCTATTCTCCGTTCAAGTGATGCCTTCGTTCACGGCAGACGACGGTTCTTCCCAACACAGAGAAAAAGGCAGATAAATGGAAAGGACCTGAATCTCAAAAGAAACTCTCATGTTTCCAGTCCTCCAAGTTTCGTGAAAAGGCAACGTCCCACTTCTTATTCCCGCCTCTGATAGTAAGTTCTCCGCTTGCAAGGGTTCTTCGTTGTAGGGACCGTTCATCTTCGCCCGCCGTTTTCCCCGTTTCTGTCGCTGCCCACTTTTATGGACGTCATGTCCGACGATCGAGAAATGTGTGGTTGATCGGACGGCCAGGTCCGTTCGCGCGTGCCGTCTACTTCCTTGGTTGAAACAAAGCCAATAAAGTACGTTGTTGTCAAGCGAAGAGAATGCCCAAAAAAATTGACGAGAAAATGGAAAAAACAAGTAAAAAAAATTAAAAATTGCTGTATTGTACATATGCTTCCAGAGGGAGAAAGATGGAATGGTATGGCTGTTGAGAAAGGGCTGCCAATGCGACGGCACGTGGAGAGGGGGATCAGGGGTGAATCCGATTGAATGATCCGAGCGGGGCTACAGTGTAACAGTGCGAATTCACACTACTGATGAGTAAGTCGGTTAGTCAGTTGGTTAGTCAGCCAGCCAGTCAGCCAGTTCGTCAGCCAGTCATAGTCACTATAGGTAGTATATACCCTATCGAATATAGTCATATAACGCAGCACAAGTAGGCATATGCCCTATAATATAATTCATATAGTACCATTACATATGCCTACTATATGCCCGCTACTCCGTACAATATGCCATTCTGTTAGTTAAAAGGCTCCACCCTAGATACGAGACGAACTTTGCTAGAGCCGAGATTTACAGGTACATACATACGGTATGCCCGATGCGAGCTCCATCACCATTGGCGGACCATGGAAAGCAAGGTAAACCTATTAAGTATTGGTCTACGTCTTCTTCTATGTATTACATTCACATTCGCATGACTCTATACCGCACCTCGACCTTCCGGAACTGCTTCATGCTTGTCAGCGTCTTCCCGGCTCTCATTATTGATAAAGACAAACGACACAAACACCACTGCAGCGCCTATCCAATACACAAAACTCGAATACTGTCCGTATTGGATCATCTCTCCAATCAGAGAGAGTGGAATGGTGAGAGAAAGCCCAACCGTCACGACCAGCGGAGTAGTTAGGAGCATGGCAAAAGCCCAACACATGTCGCTCACAAAGGATGCCATAGAGTTGACCTGCGATTCTGTTAGCAGTGACTCCAACGACAAATCTTTGTCAGAAGAACCGCGGAAAAGGGCTTTACAATAATTATGGTCGAGACCGTTCCAGTAGGAGGCATCTCAAACTGAACGCTCGTGGTTAGCGAGTTGAAGATGTGATTGGATCGGTTTGCTGCCACTCACTGGCTCGATACCTGTCCAATGCAGAATGAAAAACAATGGCCACAGCAGTACCAGATTGAAAACTCCCACCAACCCGAAAAACAATCTCATGTCTACTTTGTCCTCGTTACCCACACGTCTCTTCATGACTGTAACATACAAGCCATACATCATGGCACTGAAAAAGGCCATCGAATCACCAATGGCTATCTGGGCCGGCGTCTTATGGGGAAAGATCCTCGGTTCTCGTCGCTCTCACCAGACAGATCGACCGTGGAAATCAAAACGATACCCACCAGGGACGCCGTGACGCCAAATAATTTCCGCATGGAGAATGATTCGACCCGAAATATTGCGCAAAAGACCAGAGTCGACGCGCTGCTCGTGGATGTAAGAATAGTTACGCTTGCGACGCTTGTGTATTCCAGGCACGCAGATGCAAAATAATTGGCCAGAAACCATATCATGGAAAATTCGAGGCTGAGGACGCCCGTCTCTCGGAAACCGAGTCTCTCGTCGACGTTGGCGATGCCCTCCACGGCCGCGTCGTTGTTGTCCACCATCGACCTTGGGCCATCGAGCGCGTCGTCCTCGGTTGCCGCTTTGGTATAGGCTCCTCGGTGCTTGTTCTCCGTCCACATCTGCGTCAGGTCATTTCGCATGCCCCGTACTCCTGTTTTCAAGGAGTATTTTAAGAATTTGGGCAGCAAGGAAATCGCAAAGACTGAGGAGTTTGCATAAACGAGAAAGAACGGCTTGTCGTATGTATGATCGGAAAAGATGAACTACTCGCTCGGGTGGTTAGCGTCGGCAGATTTTGAGTCCATTGAGGTGGTACTCACGCTCGCAAGAAAATTAGATAGTGTCCAGAGTAGCACGGTGACCAACAACAAGCAGATACCCAACGTTCGTCTCGCCACACCTCCCAGTCCTAGACCCGCCAGCAGTCCTGTGGGCTTCGTAGGCATAGAGGCCTGCGCGAGTATCGAACCCGTTGATGCGGTCATCTCGACTGCCTCATCGCCTCCCACGGAAAGACGCCGGTAATTGCTGGCCTCGTTGGTCGCGGCAGAGCTCGCAAATGCATCCTCGCTGGCGCGTCGTAAGTCTGCGGTCGCCGTCATGGTTGTTCATTTGGCGGAGATATGATTGGCAACGCAAGCAGAGCGTTCCAACCTTGTCAAATTGAGGAACTTCCTCTACGATTTGCGAGGACAGCTCAAGCAAGGGAGGTCATATGTGATGGTGCACCACGAGACCATCGGTGCAGATGCGAACTCAGGTTAAAGCGGCTGTCGAGACGTGACGGCGGGGCAGAGAGGACACCAAGAAGCTAGAGTCGCTGTGTCTGTGGCAAGCACCCTATCGAAACATTCCGGGGCTGTTGCGAGGGGGAACTATGAAGGATGCTGAATGTTGGCAGAGATCGAATTATGAAAGTTCGGCGTTTGGGCCACAGCAAGGTTGAACGGGACGAGCAAAAGTGGGTGACGCAGACACCGCCAAAGTGGAGCGAGGAGACTGAACGGCCATCGCCATTGGGTCGTGGGGCCCTGAACGTGCACCATTCAAGGCAAGGTGGTGCGTGACTCAGCCAATCAATTCAGAAGAGAAAGATGCGGGCAAAGAATGTGATGACATTTCAAAACACCTAGCCGTCTACGGACTACTCCGTAGCAACGTTGACATTGACCATGCCTCGTTCCCTCCTTTCCCACATCCAGCGCCCAAGCTCTACCTGGTCTTGTCTACGTCTTCACCACCATCGACTCAGCATCCATACCTTTGCCTTCCACCAGGACACCTGCCTTCCTCAACACGCCTATGCACTTCGTGACCACCTCGGCCTTGACTCCTTTCGTCTTAACGGGAAACTTGACCGTCTTCAACCACTCCCTTGCATCGGGCTCTGTATACCCCAGCTCTGTGGAGATGTACCTGACAGCCTCATCCTGGTTCTCGTTGAAGTGCCGAATGCCACGGTCCAGTTTCTCAAACAGCGTCTCGATGCGAGGATCCAGTGAAGATGCAGAAGCAAGTTTTGTCGATGCCACAATCTTCCAGCTGCTCCAGGGTGTGTAGATTTCTCCCACACGTCGAATTTCTCCCGAGTCGTAGTACTTCTTGGACGTGAAGTACTCCCACATGAAGAAGTCGGCTTCACCACAGTTGACGGCATTGCGGAGGTTTTCGAAATTATGGAGGACCACAGTGTCCGAAAAGGTAGCATTGTCAGCGAGCCAGCCTTGTTGGTCGGCCAAGACGAAGCCCATGACGTAGGAGCCCGATCCGATTCGAGAGACGCCAATTTTGGTACCTTTGAGAGAGGACACGGATGTGATGTCGGGGCGTTTGGCGCCGGTGGAAATAGCCCAGCCTTTTTTCACCCAAGGCAGGGTCAGCGGGGCGTTTCTCAAAGGAGGTTGGCGTCGTAGGAACAGCACAGCAGGTTTCATGACTTACACAATGGGGTATCAACGTACGTGCCCACAAGGCGATATCCTCCGTCGCCCTCAACCCCTTCTTTGCCAAGTGCGGCAATCCATCCTTCTGTCAGACCAATGCCAACGTCAATCTCGCCGTCGCGAATGGCCGTCACCATGTGTCCTGTGCCCGAGGGGAAAGCTGTCAAGTTGGCACCAAGATCGTAATGTTTTTGAGCAAAGTGGAGTGGGGTGGAAAAGTGCTCGGGCACATAGCCAATACGCAGAGCCAGTGAAGACATTCTGGGATTTTTCGTGATGATGGATGTCTTTGTGAAAAAGAGGTGTTGATGATTGATTGAGTGGTTTCGTGGCGTGAAGCGGCCAAAGAGGGGAAAATTTACCCAAACTTTATAATGTACGTACATACTCCGTACGGTAACGCGACTATCTCCGTCGCTTCCGTGAGGCTACAATCACCTGGGTATCTTGGCCCCACAACGGTGTGGGGTACGTGAGGCAGCCAGGAGACCTCGAGTGACCAAGCGAAGCCACTATAGATGTGAGACGTGCGATGTATGTTGGATATTACAGCCTCACATCTTGGGCATCACTCCCTTCGCGATACCTTCCGTCTTCGCGGCTGATTGCGAGACCTCGGCACTTGCCCTCGTTAATAGTCTCCTGCGCCATGTGCGGATAGCCTACATAGCTGAATACATCATCATCACTTTCCACACCGTCTCACAATGTACTCCGCACAATGCCACACTGGGTGGTCTGCTCGGGGCTCGCGGGTTTTTCATGTCCGAGTTCGACCGGCCCGTGGGTGCCGATATATGTCGTCCTGGTCATCACACCCCTCATGCTCTGCGCATTCTTCTTCATCCCGGAGACGCTTGATCTTGATGAAGGGAAGAGAGTGCGACACAAGAATAAAGCCGAGACATTTGCCCAACAAGCATGAAAGGGCCATATTGGCAGAGGTCTCGAGGACCTGACGCACTCGATGGACATGATTAGAAACCCCAATATCGCCCTCCTGATGCTCACGTTCTCCTTCCAATCAGCGAGCACCTACGCTTATACACCCATGCTCACTCAGTACATCAGCAAGCGCAGAGGTTCCTTCATCGGCCTGCCTTGGTTCTACATTGCATTCCTCTGTAGCGTCGCTTTTACTGCATTGTTCTTTGACGCACCACCAAAGAATGCGGGTTTGTCAGCAGAGGAAGCTCTGCACACTAAGAATGGCGTTGTTGGGTCCGCAGTGGAAGATCCCCTACTGTCCACGGTGAGACGTGAGCATAATTGATGAACCCAAATACACGTATGCTGGAGACGCCTTTGTTGCCTGCCTCGGACTGATTCATTTCGAGGTGAAAGAACAGCCTGAAGGTTATCAGACACACAAGGTTGGACCAAACTATTGCTTATTGAGCCGTCGGACCCTGTTATAGCCTGTCTTGGTGTCTGGTGCCGGGGATCGTTTCCTCTCCGTTAAAGCGTGCCGACGACGATATCCACAGTAAGTGTGGCCATCCACACCTTGCAGCCAGCCTACTTAGCAGCTGTAAGAGTTACAGAAGGACCCCGAACGAGTACAAGGACCGCTGACAAGTCGGAATCGCACCAGCCCTGTCAGGCGCGCGTGGACCATGGTGGTAGTTCTTTTGACAAGGCGGCTTGCGTGGCTTGCCAACGGAGAACAAAGAAAAAGGCATGATTCAAGATGGTGCGAATAAAACCACTTTTTTTGAACCGTGGTCCGCAGCAACCGTCGAGTAGCGTAAATCATGTTGAACCGGGCGCTCTGGGCTCAGAGAGTTCTGTCCTGCACCAAACTCTTCAATAATGTATGCCAACGGGCACAATGCCACGGCAGCTTGCAGCGATGACTTCTTCAGCCCTGCCGTATGGACGACCGGCTGTCGAGGCGGCTTCGACTTTTCATGTATGGCGGGCATCTGGCCCCTTGCGAAGGATGAGAAGTCTTTCGACTTGTCAAGGTTGACTGTCACCTAACGTATTGTCGTTGTGTAGTAAGCAAACCTTTCAAGAAAGTAAGTCCACGAAGCGAGATCAAGACTGAGGCATATGGTAGAATGACATTTCGTCAATAAGGAATTATAACAAATAAGAATGATGATATAAGATAATATACCTCCTATTCATTACACGATGCGCATCTCGCCACACTCATCCATGTCTAAATAGTAAATGCAGAGTAGCCCTGCAAAGCACCCATGGCACTCACAGCAAAGAAGTTGGCCATCACTCCGTTCTTGGCATACCACCACCCACTGATCCACATGATGGCAATCATTGTACTGGCAATAGCCTTGTGAACAGGATCACGCAGCAGCGCGGGATTCTGCGACCAGGCGTAGTTGAGGAGAGCTAGAGGACGCCCCAGTCAGCACCATCTGAGCGGAGGCAGGGCATGCTCAAAACTAGCTATTGGGGCGAGGAGAAGAAACAAATTGGCTTCCAAGAAGCAAAGACACTCACCATTCATGACAAAGAACCCACTGCCCTGGTACCAGCCCACCTTTGCACAGGCAGACGAGAGTCTCGAGAGAGTTTGAAACTTGGCATTCGCTTGCCAGTCTTTGGCGCCGCTCTGGATAGCGAAGAAATCGAGCGAGTTAGTGCAGGGCGATCCAACTGCGATGAGTTTTGCGCGAGGGGAATGATGAAAGAGTGAGTGAGCGTACCGTGTGGCCGAGCGATAGGAGGAGCCATCCCACCGCGGTTACTTTGAGGGACCTTGACATTTTGGGCGTGACAAGTGCGTCGACTCGAGTGATGAGTGAGAGGGAAAGGCGTTGATGATGGAGACTACACGATGAATTGTTTGTAGTCGTGGGCCAGGACTCAGGATTGGGGGAGAAGTGAATAACTCGGCTTCGGCGCCTGGGCCAAAGTTGCTCCGCATGACCAGGGCGGGGAGGGGCGGGTCAAGGGGGCCGCCGGGGTTGATCATCTAGGATCTGAATATCTTGGATTGCCTCGCAACCTCGACGGGTCACAACAGTGACAGCACCCTTCTCTTGATCGGAATTATATCCCAGCCTTCCGTCCTACGGCCATTCATCACCGACTGACCGACTGACGAGCTCGCAATGTCACCATCACCATGCAGCCGCATCGTAAAAAGCACGGTCCTATACCGTACTCCGTACACCACTACTCAACCCGAGAAGAAGCACATCATTGCTGAAAGACAAAGGCTTCGTAGGTCCAAGGCGAAACCCCTGTGCCAATCGCGTACCACGTAGCACTGCATCCGAGTGAAAAGGGACACACCCGTCGTCCATGTCAGAATAACCTGGTCGAGTGAAAGTCCCGTCGCCATGACCATAACTGTAATCACGCTGCCCAGCCTTGACGTTCGTATATAAGATTTCGCCAAGTCCTGAGAACCTTGTGCCCAACTTTCCAAAGAATGTATCCTCACCCTCCAGTCTCATTTACACAAAAGCTACGACGGGCGCATCGAAAGCCAAAATACATCCTCTTTGAATATAAAACCTCCACAATCCCAAACAAGCAGCCGAGAATGTGCAAAACAATCGTTTGGGTCCTTCAATGTCCTACATGCCATTGCTACATTGACGTGGGACGCGACAGCACACCTCTGTGCACAGATGCGCAGCGGGCTCGATATCCCCGGCGAGGAGATTGCAAGGAAGGCATATGGAACGACTACAAGCTTCGGAGCCCAGGACAAGCAAGACTTTGCTCGCAATGCGAGGCTGCTCTTCGGGAAGCAGCAAGGGGGCGCCGACGATATCGTGATTGATAGAATTCGCTGGCAGTCGGGAAGGCATGTATAATCAGATGCAACGGTAATATTATGAAAGTTCACGCGATTCTATGCTCGCTTCTAAAAGGCTGCGAGAGAGACATACCAAAGAATAAAACCAAGCTTTTTTCATACGTTCGAGGCCTCATCCAATTCTGCGAAATCGTTGCAATCGTCCACTCATCATTTGTTGTTATCAATTTCAAGACTTCAAGAGAGATCCATTGTGCCCCCGCCTGTGTCCGGCTTCGGCTGGGTGCTTGAAGACGACTCACCAAGTCCCAGGACATGTGTCAGATACTCCGTCGCCTCGTCCATGCCCGTTGGTGAATGGAACCAATGCCCCCGTCGGATATTCTCTCCAGTGTACCTGCGCTCCAAATCCTTGTAGCGTGTCCCGGAGAACTCGTCCATGTTCTACCGGAACGACCTGATCATCGGCACAGTGCTGCAACAACACGGGCGTCTTTCGAATGACCTGGTCGTCTTCGGGTACATCATCCAGATTCAGCATCTTTCTCGTTTCTGCCAGATCTCGCCCAGGAAAAGGCATCCGGCACGAGAACCCCAAAAATGCAGCCAGTCCACCAGGCAGGGCGGTGCCATCGCGGGCTTGTTTGGGCAATGTGAGATTAAGCAACGTGTGCGTGGCTGTGGCGGCACCCTGACTGATTCCAGCCAGGACAATGCGGTCCCAACGTCCACCAAGGATGCCTGCCTCGATGACCAAGATGTTTCGCATCATCTTAATGCTCTCCTTGAGCCCTAGAATCTGTATCTCCTCTCGATCCGAAAAGTCCTCCACGTTCCAGATATCGAACCACTGAGAAACTTTGTTGCCTCCAGCAGAAAAGGACACCGTCTCGTCAGACTTGGGAAACACCCAGCGGAAAGTGGGAAATGCCTCATAGAGAGTTCGGTTTCGAGAATCGTGAGAGTACTTCAAAGATTCACTGAAGGATTCGGCATTGTCACCACGGCCGTGGAGGAAGATGACGGTATGTGAGTGAGCCTTTTGGACGGGGATGATGACTGGCATTCGACCCATGGCGAACAACGGAGGCGAGGAATGTGCGTGTATGAATAAGTTGCGAGTCAGAAGGTGAATATGAATGCGAATGTAGTGTAAAAGCGGATAGGGATGTCATGCAACGGGGAGCGATGCAACTACTAGTCCGCACTATGGACATGATTGATTTCGCTTGCAACTTGGAAGGAAGGGACGACCTGGATGAATCGATCCTGCATGTGGGCAGGTGCCGGCCCATTTTTGTCTACCTGACCTACCTGACCTACCTGCCTACCCGACCTACCTGCCGTTGCCGTGCCTTTCTCCTCTCTCCGCTTGTTGTATCTGGTTGTCCTGGCCGTCGACGTGAGATTCAACATCAAAGTATTCAAACGGGGGCCGGGGCTAGTCCGAGAAACCACCCACCTCCAGTCATCGAAACAATTCACGAACCGAGCCCACGCTCGTCATTGCAAGTTGGGCAGGCGGGGAGGGCTGAAGGCGCCACTGTCACCCCGAGAGACGCCTATAATATCGGTCCATGTGGACGAATCGGTAAATGCATTTTGGCTCTTCATCACGCAATGCGCTTACGACATTCCCAATAGCTGTAACGAATGGTTACATCTGGCCTAGCAACAACAGGCTCGGGTCCCGCCTTTCCCGCTTTTTGATCCAAACAATTTGACCACGCCATTCCTTGTGCCTGTCTTTTGGAATAATGCAACCTACGTGCATAAAAAGGGGGCTTGATGACTCGATGAGTATCCATTCAACTCAAGTCCCGCATTGGAGGAGGCGCCCTGGTCGTCGCAGATTTTTACTCAAATTTGTTCGGTGTGTTCGGTGTGGCCAGCCTTTGTGAGCGAGCAGAGTACCAACAAGGTACGTCCAGGACTTTACGGAGTAGAGGCGGTCCGTTGATTTGCTGATTCGCGAGTTACTTTTTTTGCTTGGTGAATTGATGAAGTCGTAGCTGGCCCGCCTTGTTCTGCTTGCCCTCTATCTTGCTGCCCAAGTCATCAGATAGCCAGCACGAGGCGCTCTCTGGCTTTCACCAGCCATACCGAGAGACAAGCTGCGATAGATAATAACAGCTAGCATCCAACATGGAACGCGTGGACAGCTATTGCGGAGGACCTTTGGCTTACGCAATCACGCTAGTAGGACTTGTACCAGGCGCTTTCAGACTATTGGCCCGGACGGTTCTTGCACTACCTAAAATGGAAATGCATACCATTTCTCGAGCGTTTCTTGAGAGCTAGTCCACCCGAGCGATTGCCTCTATATATTGCAGCTACATTCTTTGTTTTCCTCTGCAGAGAAGTTGTGATGGTCAATTGCTTCGTTGGAAATTGGAAAAGGTATGTTGCGAATTGGAGAAGCACTCAAAATAAGCAGTAGTTGACCCTGGATGACTCAATCGCCACAGGATGAATGGCCCGATCCCTTTCGCAATTTCTCGATATTCAGCCAACCTTTTTCTTCCTATCTGACAAGAGCCTCAGAGAAAAGGTTGTCCTCCAGCCAGGGGACTTATCTTCCGGCATCCCTCCGAAATTTGATGCTTGGATTAAGACTATTTCCGCTCCTAGTCACTTCAGACATATCATACAACAAATATGAACTGCCATGAACTGGGTCGGGGACAGTAACGAAACCACCACCTTTACTAGAGGAAGGGCATCCCGCGCGCGAATTCCCTCACATCTCGTGAAACGATCATCAGAGACGAATCGCCAACAATGCAGTCGATGCCACAAGCCTTTGCCTCGACAAGACTCGACACATGTTGCAATCCATACTCCGTATATGCCTCGCAAAAACCACAACATTCAGAATCAGTCATAAGAGACCGAATTGACTTTGCACCCACCAACAACAGGTCGATATGGGAGGATCAATCTTCCAGAACCTAGGACCCATGGCAGTCGCTATCGTGATGCCCTCTTCTCGGGAATGGAGCCGAACCAAAGAGTGGCACTTGTCCTCTAATCAGTGACGGGTTCGGTGCTCAACGACTGAGGGTCCGAGGAGGCTGAGATCGTGCATGGTGACACCAGGTTCATCGGAAATAGCATGTCTCGCAGGCACGATAATGCTAGCGCGACGTTGCCGACGCACCATACCTCGTTTGCACCGGTTGTGCCACCAATGCTCGGACTTTGTTGCCCTGCTGGCCTCTTGGACGACACATACATTTGGGTTCATCGCCTGACATGGAACTACGTGCTTTATTTTTTCTTTTTAAGCCGCTGGCCCTGATACACGTTGATAGATGGACTGGACTCACTAGATTCAGTCGAGTGTCCCGATGATGGGAAACGAAGCCCTGCGAGAGAGACACCGTTTCGACACCGTTTTGCAGCGCCAGCGAGGGCGACAACACGGGCCGGCGGGAGCATCTGTTAAAACCTGTTCAGCGTATTTCAGACATTGCCATCCGCGCCGGGCGCCCTAACAAAACCCTGTCTGTTATCGAACGCGGTGCACCTCAGCCTCAGACTCCGCACGAGCACTAGTTCGCCAATAAGCCACAGCCAACGTTTGCGATTTGGCGCACCACATCTCGATCATCATCGAGATTCAACCCCTTTGATGCAGTGCCCAGGGCGCCCCAAGCGCCACCGCCTATGGCCGCCCGCCCACCTGAGGCTACACAGGCGATTGCCCTCATGACGAACTACGTCGACCTGAGCGTGGCCCGGGGCGTGAACCTGCAACATCAGCAACACCAACATCAACGAGAGCCATAATAACAACATAACTATAAAGCCGCCAGAAATTTGCACAGCTTGGGATGCTCTGCTCTCGTGCTGCATCATGGTCGCCCTAGTCGACGTCTCCGAGGCGGCTCGCGAACGAGAAACATTTCGATACGACTCGAACCTCATCCAAAGTACCGTTCATAACTTCACCGACGACCCTATATCGGCCTCGCAGCTTCGTTCGTCACCGGACTCTGCTCTTACGGCCTTTGCGCAGCTTGCCGTCTTGCGACTCAAGACCTCACGCGCCCTCATTTCCTTATTCGACACCACGAACCAGTACATTGTCGCCGAAGCCACGCCTGATCTCAGCTTGCAACCATCGCGTCCTGCCGGTATAACCCCTCTCTGGCTCTCAGGCACTGCCATACCTAGAACCCACGGAATCTGCGAGTATGTCCTTACTGCCGCTCCAGCGCCAGTCGAGGATACCAAGTCTGGGAATGAGACTTTGCCAGTGTCAGTTGCCAATGATTTAGCAGCTGACCCGCGTTTTGCCGACCGGCCGTTTGTGAAGTCCGACTGGCCTCGATGTCGATTCTATGCCGGTGTCCCTATCCGAACGAATCACGGAGTCAATATTGGCGTCCTCTGTGTTTTTGACGATGAGCCTCGTTCTGGACTAGCAGCTGACGACACGCGTTTCATGTGGGAGCTGTCCAAAATCATTATGGGCCACTTGAAGTCGAACAGAGCAACACAGTCACATGGTCGAACAGAGCGTATGGTTCGTGGAATCAGTAGTTTTATCGATGGATCCACAACCTTGACCAAGAACAGGTTTGATGTGCTGCCGAGCAGCGATGACGGCCTTGCACGTATTCACGACTCAGCAACACCAAGCGTTCTTGCAACGGGCATGGAGCCGCAAACGGCGCCTCTTCCTCCTCCTCCTGCAGGTGCTGCCAACATTGGAGAAGGGGAAGATGCATCAGACCATCATGGCACGTTGCCCGCCGTAGCAAAAGAGTCAACATCGCAGATGCGCGCTCCGACAGCGACGGCCGAGTCTACTGGCAAGTGCGCAGGCGAGAAGGACGTGGCAGCTAAGACACGAAAAATTTACACCAAAGCTGCAAAAGCACTTTGCAGCTCCTTGGATGTCGAAGGCCTCGTTTTCCTGGGCGCTAATGTCACGTCCTTCGGCGGCGCCAGCGCATCCGATTTTCGCAGCGCAAGCGCCACGAGCTCTTCGTCTTCATCCTCGTCGTCTTCCAGCAGCGATGAACGCACGTCACGCACCTTTTCAAGCGGCAACGAAAACGACAGCTGCGGCGAGCCGTTTGCCCCGGTGCTCGGCTTTTCAGGTACGTCGTTATCGACGATCCAGGACGATTCTGCATCCCACCACCCCTCAAGTTGCCACAACAATTTCTGCGCAGGCTTCTGCGGCGGTACCCGAAAGGCACCATTTTCAATTTCAACCAGAGTGGCACAGTGCAGTCGAGTGATTTCTCAAGCGAGGAGGCATCAGCCGACCAAGATGCCCCAGCGACACCACACGAGGCTCATCGGAAACGGCGGCGGGGCAGACGGTCGCGAATGAAGCAGAGTGAGCAGGACATGCTCATGCAAATGCTGCCAGCTGCGCGGTGCATCGCGTTTGCACCTGTGTGGGATCCCTCGACCCAGCGCTTCTCTGCTGGCACGTTTGCATACACCAAGGCGCGGGGTCGTGTCTTTAGCTCCAAGGGCGAGTTGAGTTATCTCATCGCCTTTGGAACCATTGTCATGTCCGAGGTCTCGCGTCTCAAGGCAACAATGGCGAACAAGTCCAAGATGGACATGTTGAGTTCCCTGTCACACGAATTGCGCTCGCCGCTGCACGGCGTGGTATTGGGTGTGGAGATGCTGCACGACTCAGCCCTCGATCGGTTCCAAAGAGATGTCTTGCGCACTGTCGAGACGTGCGGGCGCACGTTGCTGGATACTGTCGACCACTTGCTCCACTGGGCCAAGATCAACAACTTCAACACAGAAGTCTCGTCGCGACATGCAAGGGTTTCGGGGGCCACGACAGCAAACGCGACCTCCGTGCCGATCGCAGGGCATACAAGTCTGTCGAAGCAGGCATGATGAGCATCACGACCAATGTCGCCGTGGACGCACTGGCCGAAGAGGTAATCGAAAGCGTCTTCGCCGGACACACGTACCAGAAACTCATTGTTGCACACGCCGCCAGGACATCATCCGTTGAGGCCGATCGAGCTGCTCTGCGACGACTCGACCGCATGCATGTCGCCATGGACAATGTGCCAATGGATTCGCAGTCGAGCGAGGTCGTCGTTAGCCTAGACGTTGAGCCCAACGTGGATTGGGTGTTTCACACACAAGCTGGTGCTCTGCGACGTGTAATTATGAACTTGCTGGGAAACTCGCTCAAGTACACGGCCAAAGGCTTCATTGAAGTGACGCTGAGGCAACGGGCAAGCCCGCCATATCCCGGCCATGCTCGTGCGCGTCGCGACTCTAGAAATGTGTGTTTGACTGTATCAGACTCTGGCAAGGGTATCAGTGAGGAGTACCTCAAAAACCACTTGTTTGTGCCTTTTTCACAAGAAGATCGGTTAAGCCCTGGTGTTGGTCTCGGCTTGAGTCTTGTCAAAAAAATCGTTTCGGGACTCGGCGGGCGAATAAAGGTGCAAAGTAGCGTCGGCAGCGGAACAATCATCATGGTTGAATTGCTCCTAGAGGTGGCCCCATCTCCCAAAGTGCCGTCATCACTAGTTGCGGCTCCAGATGGGAACAAGGAGCTCTCTGAAAACAGCGAGTTCGAGCGGCATGTCGGCATGCTCAGGGGCTTGCGCGTCTCTGTTGTCGGCTTCACGAGCGGGGATTTTGAGACTAGAGATCTGGGTGTCCCAGGCATCGGCAAGCAGTTCGACGAGCATGCCGCGCTGGTGGCCATTTGCCGCGACTGGCTGCATATGACGGTCTTGGAAGCTTCAGCGGATACCACAACAAAACCGGATCTAGTGATTTGCGGCGACGCGCATCTAGACGGAGAGACGCTTGCACCGAATACCCCCGCTGTTGTGATTTGCCGCAATGTCGCAATGGCGAGAGTAGTCGAGTCGAGACACAAGGATTCGTCACGGAGCGGGCTTCTTGAGTTTAGCTCCCAGCCGTAAGCTTTTGTCCCTCTTCCCCTGTTTTCCTCTCTCGTGATGGTTCCTCCGTTCGCTAACATTGTGCTTCAGCATGGGACCTCGAAAGCTGGCCAGAGTGCTGGCATCTAGTCTAGAACGTGAAAGTGAGCAGGCTGCCTCAAGTGTATCCATGGAGCTGATGCCGCCAGAGACCGAGCTGAGCCAAGAGATGCCATCAATCGATCAGATGCTTGTGAGTGATCAGTCGCTTAGTCAAGGGTCCCCAACCGACGAGTCTCGTGATGAAGCCAACACGCCACCGACGCCACTCACAACACCAGGCTTCGGTACATCGCCCGCCGAGGCAGTCGATTCAACCAAGGATTCGTCGTCGTCCCGAGATCGGTTCCTCCTCGTCGACGACAACCCAATCAACCTCAAGATTCTATCGTCATGCATGAGAAAGATGGGGCACCCGCACGACGTAGTCTGCAATGGAAAGGAAGCGGTCGATGCGTTTCGACAAGGCGCTGGTGCGTACACATGCATCTTTATGGACCTTTCTATGCCCGTCATGAGCGGTTTCGAGGCCGCTTGTCTCATTCGACAGCAAGAAAAGGATGCCAAGCTCGAGGCATGCACCATTTTTGCTTTGACAGGCTTGGCATCAGCGGAGGCACAGCAGGAGGCGTTTGCTTGCGGGATCGACTTGTTTCTAACCAAGCCGGTCAAGCTCAAGGAACTGAAACAGATTTTGGCCTCGAGTGGGTTGAGCTGAGGACTGATGTGGATGAATGTTTGTATACGTGCGAATGTACCACGAGCTGTGCAGGTCACGGAGTATTGTAGACGTGCCTGGAATTCTGGGAACGGGAGTTTGAATTTGGCGTGCATTGCCTGGCGTTGAAGCACAGCAAAAAATTGATTTAGTGGCATCATGGCTGACTGACGAGTCTAGGTGGTCTTGCATTTTTCTCAATCCCCCGAGGTTTTACATTCAAGTGATTGATTTCATGACGGTCAGGCCAGCTGCACAACAGTTTGAATATACTTGAATTGACACAAGGTGACAAGACATGCGTGCAATGTGCAACGTGCAATTGTCCACCAACAAGACGCTTCCTCAAGGTGGTGCTACACCTCGCCGCGACGCCGACTGGAACGTGTTAGACAACGTTGTGTTGTCATTCAAATGGCGCAAGGTAATGTACAAAAATGCCCCATCTAGCCATGCATATTTTATCCGGCGTCCCCAAGTCTAGTTTCTCTCATCTCAACATGTACGACAGATTGGGCAGACCCCTTAACACGCTTTCTACAATCTCGTCGTCGCGGTGGTCATCGATGTCGACTGGCGTGGGCAGAGCAAAGGGATGACTCTTCACGGCACCCATTGTCGGGGATGTAGGGAGGTCGCCCGTGATGGTGGCGGCAGGGTTCATCGACTCCCGTGGCGTGTGCTCGTCCACTGTCCATGTAATAGATTCGTCCTTGAAAACTCCCAGGCCATGCCACGGATTGGGGTCCACGGCAGAGCCATCCTGCCCAGCAGACGAATCGAAGGCGCGATCCAAAAGACTTGTGCTGAACTCGGGTGATGGGGATGCGAGACCCGTAAACCCGTGACTAAGACCTGGTGTTGCACAGGATGCATTGACGCTGGACGGTCGAGGATGGGCGAACCCGTTGCTGGCATTACGGAGCAGTGTCCCTGTATCTACCGCTGGAGAAGACACCATCTCGCCCCATTCGTCTTGGTCCTCGTCCTCGTCCTCGTCCTCGTCATCCGATGAAGATGCTAGCTCGGACAGGCGCTGGCCGCGGCGAGGAGCACCATGCGAGCATGTCGTTGGCGTTGGCGTTGGCGGCCGCTCCAGCACCGTCGAAGGCGACGGTCCGGCATGCCACTCTGACGAGAACCCCGTCGGCACGGCAGGCGACGTGGCTGTGTCTTGGATAAGAATTCGAGGAGCAGCGGGAGCTTGTCTTGTATGAGATTCGCCCCTTTTCTGGGAGAGCAGCTCGCCGATTTGCACGCCCGGTGCGCCCAAGTCCCAGTTGAACATGCTGGCGCCGGCATGGCCTAGCCTCCTTCCAAGGAGGACGCGACCTCCTAGGGAGTCCTCTTCCATCCATCGTCGGACAGTTGCGAGGACGCCTTTGCGAGTGTGTGAATCTTTCCACGACACGCGGACATGGGTTTCGTCGTCGCCGCCGTGGTTTTGCTTTCTGATGGAGCCGAAGCGCGAAATGCGATACCAGGCCTTCCGTTGGGCTATGGATGTAAAGGTGTCATCGATGACTGCGTCGGGGAGACTCTCGGGTTGGACCGAGGATGGCCGGGTTCCGGGAAAGAGGCCCTCCAGATGAGAGAGGTCGATGGGGTAATACGGGAGAGCCGCCGACTGGGTTGTCGCACCCTCCCGACGTACTCCTCTGCCCTCCTCGGCACCATCATCGCCTTCCTTCAGAGCCATGTCCAAGCTCGACGTGCCCTTGGCCATGCCATCGTACTTGTCCACAAGCTCCTGGACCTTTGAAGGCTGCATATTGCCCACTTGCCGCCCTTGATCACCCAGTGGCGGCTCCGATCCCCGAAGCTCTGGCGATTCGCATCTCTGCCCACTGTCTGCTTGTAAAGCTTCTCCCTCTTCGTGGTCGCTGGGCCATGCACTATTACGCGCACCGTCACCAAGTCCACCCAGTCCACTCATGAGACTTGGCGGCGACGGCGGCACGAAATCAAAATCACCGGCCGGCCCTGCCTCGCCCGCGCGAATCGCCGAATCAGCATTCCTACCCTCCATCCCACCGTGTATCGTCTCCGCTCCCGGCGTCCACGGACCCGGCGAAGTCGTCGTGCCCTCCAACGCATGGTCCGCTCGAGTCGTTCCCCAGCCCGGGCTTTCCCTCCCCGATTCTCGTCGTTCCATCCTGCCCACGGATCGTCGTCGCGACCGTCATCATGCCGGGCTCGACCCCACGGCGATGGGGAGCGTGAACGTGACTGTTTGCTCGGGGTACTTCTTCCCGAATGGGCTCGTTCTGGTTCGGGCGGCAAGTCTGTCCTTGTCCCGGCAGGGTTTGGGACCGAGTCGGTCGTCCAGGGGGTTCCATGGGTCCTCCATGCCGAGCGAGGGGTTGGGCTATGATTCGAACCCAATCATTGCTGCTCATGTGAGGGAAGAGCAACGCCGTTGGTTCAGCAGCAATGGCCAAGCTCGGGCAAGGACTCGTCCTGTCCTGTCCGCAAGCTTGAAATGAATGTCACGGCAGCAGCGGCTGGCGCAATTGTCTCGGCCGCTTCGGGTGTCTCGTCTGGAAAGAGCTGCCCGCGGATGGGAACTGGGATTCGGAACTCGGAAACGGTGGTTGAGATGTCTAGTTTGCAGTCGTGAGCTTGTGAGCAACGGAGAGGAGAAATCTTGACAGAAGAATGGCTCGCGGCTGGGGTTGCGCCGGCAGGCAGGGGTCCGACCCGTCACGGCGGTGGAGTATTCGAGCCCCGCAATTCCCGCCGCTATCAGAACAAGTTTCAGTTCCCAGGCAAACAGGCACACAACACGCACGCCACTACCGACTACTCCGTACATGATCAATGATAGCAATAGCCATCTCTCATTTCATTGCCTACAATGAACTGGTCACTTGGACTTGATGCCGGCCGCCTTCTCTTCTGGCACATGTATGTATGCACATGGGTAAAATGTAACAGGACCTGCCAAGAGCCAGAGGAGGAAGAGTTGTACATAAATGCCAGCCAAGTTGCTCCTCGCTAAATAGACACCGTCGTCGCGAAAGAAGGGAAAAGAAAAGGAGGCTTCAGCCCGAGCCATCTGACGGGTTCACACTCTTATAGCACGATTTCGTGACCTGGCTTGAGATCCCACTCCTTTGATCGTCCGGCTCCCTTCTTCTCGGCAACATGTTCCAGTGTATTCTTTACCTCGGCGCGAGATACACTATCCCGAAATCGGTGAAAGATGAAGTCAATGATGCCGACCTTGGAGAGGGCCTTGTTGTCGAGGATGGCCTGTTTCACGTCATTCATGAGCTCGGCCTTGACTAGCTTGGCAGCCGCCGCCGCCGCCGCCGCATTGCCTGCCTCACCAGTCAGTGCCGCGAAAGCATTGGTGGGTGCTGGAGGAGGTGGCATCTTGTTGGCCTTCGAATGTATCAACGGTGCCGGTTTGGCCTTCGTCTCTGGTTCCCAATACTTGGTGGAGAATGGTTCAATGCCCCAGGTGTGTTCCAGTCCCTCTGAGATGCCACGTTAGCTCCGTTTTGCGCAGGTTCCCATAGCAACGAGCAAGTCTTACCATGCATAAACTCCATCTTGTGTTCATAAGCAGTACGGCTAGGTCCAAGACGGACATGGTTCTCGAAACAGATGCCCGTGCTCTCGGGCTCCATTGCACTGCCGAATATCCGTCTTGATGGACCGACATCTTCCGTATCATCCAGAAAACCATCCATGTCATCCTCATCATTGAGCTCTTCGTCATCGCCATCGTCCAGATCGACATCTTCTCCTTCTTCCTCCTGCCACTCGGCTTCCGAGTCGTAATCATAATCAAGTGGCAGGCGGCGGCCTGTCGGCATGCGGGCGAGCTTGCTGATGGTATCGCGCCCTAGAGCAAACGGCTTTAGAGTAATTGTGCCATAGTATGGAGGACGGACATCCTGCGAGAATGCAATGACCTTCTGTGGGATGCGGGCTAGCTTCTTTTGTGCCCCCTCGGCTATGCCACCGGGACCGCCTGCGCTCGAAGCTGTTTCCATAATGTGTTTGACAGGATGATGGATTTTGCCCCGCCGCCTCGAGGGCTTGAAGGCAAGACAAAAATGTTCCATTGCATTGAATGAATGGTTTTCCCTTGACCCTCGCCCTGATCGTC
Source organism: Epichloe scottii (assembly GCA_021950295.1). Lineage (NCBI taxonomy): Eukaryota > Fungi > Ascomycota > Sordariomycetes > Hypocreales > Clavicipitaceae > Epichloe > Epichloe scottii. Next base: position 1,637,324 of record CP083247.1, on the reverse strand, counting down.
TTGCTGTCTGGTGACGAACCCATCAAGCGTCCGTGACTTGGCGTCTTTGGTTTCTTGATCCATCTGTGTGGCGCAATGAGCCAGGCGGGTATTGTCTCGAACGAAGAACGGCTTAAAGAGCTTATCGTATTCGGCTTCCACGGGTTTGGCGTCTTTGACAGGGCTGACCACATCAGAAACACCGTCGCCGTCTGCCTTAAGAGTGCTGGGAATCTTGAAAAATGCGTTCAGCTTTTGCTGGCTCCGGGTCTTCCTGTCCTTTTCTTCCTGAATGCGTCGCTGTTCCTCTTCCTTCTTCCGCCTCTTCTCATCGCGCTGCTCAGCCCTGAGTCGGTCCTCCTCTTCCTTTTGCTTGCGTTTTTCTTCGCGTTCCTTGGCCCGAGCCGCCTTTTCCTCTTCTTGTCTTGCCTTCTCTGCAGCCTTCTTATTGGCCTGCTCCTCGCGCTCCCTCTTCTTCTCCGCCAGCTCCCTCTCCCTGGTTTCCTTTTCCTCGGCCGTAAGGCGCTTGCGTTTTGGGGCGGGTGCTTTGTGGGCTGTCAATGACGAGGATTGGGCGGCAGAACTTGGCGACATGGTGACAGGAGTATCGTCGCCGTCCGATGGCTTGCCAGACCTGACTTTGGTGGGTGTGAGTGGAGAGGGAGAGTTGCGCGCTGGAGTGCTGCTACCAGCTTCAGTAAGTGCTGGGGAGCCGAATCCGTTTGACGATGACTGGACCTCGGATTGAACTCGCGGGGGCAGCACTATAATAGAAAAGGTTAACGCTGTGTGACAACCGGCGTGAATCGTCCTGAAGGGTGCTCACAGCTGTCACCGGATGGCAGAATAGAAGCCACCTTGGGTATCTTGGCATCCGTATCCTCATCCATCTTCAATAGATCTCCTAAATACTCATCATGGCTTCGTTTCCGTCCTATCGAATCCATCTCCTGCACATTTGGTGACATCTCAAATAGGGGCATCGGGAAAGCCTCTGTTCGTCGAGCGCCAGCCTAACCAGGTATGTATTCTCAATCAACAGATGGGGTGGATGACGGAGAAATGACAAAGTCGATGACTGTGTGTGCTGTTTCTCGATAGTATGACTACCTGTCGGGGCACAGAATTGTCTGCATCGAACTCGGTGCTGAATGACGAACCAGCAACGTCGTACGCGTTTCGTTTGAATCAAGTAGTGAACGATCTTGAACTGATGATGAACTGCTAGAAGCAGTTGTGAAGGTGAGACGGCAGGTTCACTCCGTACAAATGGGGAATTTGAAGGAAGATGAAGATGCTGCCAAATTGGCTTCAGAGCGCACTTGGAAGGGAAAGGCGCATACGCGGCGCGTGAAGTTGGCGCCTGCAATCTGGTGGCCAGACTTTTATGTCTGTAAGTTGGGACGCGTCGGAGGGTCTCTTTACGGGTGATTCTCGGGGCAAAGCGGTGTGGCTGAAGCCTGCAGATGGGGGAGGGAAAAAAATTGAGCATTTCACGTGCCACTCTGGGATGCCCCGCGCTAAGCTGTGTTTGGTCAGCACGTGGCTTGGCAAACGTCCCGGGAAGCTATCAACCCGTCGCGAAACCTTCCAAAATGTTCCTGGAGGGGAAAAGGGAAAAGGGTGCATGACGCCCATGAAGAAAGTTAGTTCACAACGAGGCTGATCAAGGAGAGGTATTGTCACGTACAGCGGAGGCCAGCTAGTCGAGTCGCTAATACAGCCGCCAGTCATTCCGGGACCAAAGTCTCAGGCAAAGAGAACAGCTCAATTGCCCCATTGAAGGTCGGTCGGTAGTGATCTAATTTCTCGCCATCTCTCATGTTGTGTTATTATTATGGCTATAATACGGAGTATGTACCTATTGATTGGCGACCCGACTCGGTTGTTGTTGCCAATGCCATCATCAAACACCCGCTTTTCCTTGTCTCGCTGTAGGATAACAAAAATAAATTGCTTGTAGAAACAGCCTTTTGCGACCGCACAGCAGCAACAAGTACCACACAGCAAGAGCGAGAGTGATTCTAGTAAAGAGAAACAAAGGACTAATACATAAAACTGTTGGTTGGTATCGACACACAAAAAGATGATGGAATGTAGAACAATAGATTGAAATTTCATCCTGCCGCAAACTCCGGAGTCATGCATCCCGGGTGATTCAAAAACGAACGAAAATTGGGCCTTGGCACGTGAACAAAAGCGAGCGGCTGATAACTCCGAGTTTACGAAAACGTGTGCAAAACTTTTGGAAAATCCTTGGCGACTCCTTAATCGGGATTGGCAATATAGAGGCGGCCGGAGGTGAGTGTTGCGGTCCTCTCGTCGACACTACCTCTTCGCTTGAGCTCCTCGGCGCTCTTGACGCTCTTCTCTCTGGTTAAAGCCGAGTTTTTTGCGAGTTGACAGCCACCTTGGGAGCGATGCCGAGCTCTCCAACGTTATCGGCTCGCTCGCCGCTACTAGCACTGCTCGAAGTCTGGGCCCGTCCTGAAGCAGAATCGTCCATGGGATTGCTTGGTTCCTCTGGATGGTCGGCCAGGCTGCCTGTTCGCTCCGGAGTATCACCCGGACTTCGCCGTTGCTGGGATCCGGAGGCAACGGAGCCGGCTGAGGCCCGATACTGCACGCCTCGTCTACCACTTCCGATGCTGCTTCGGCCGCTGCTTCCAGTCCGACGATGATGCGCCCGAGACATAGTCTGCGCATCATCCTCGTCGCTACTTTCCCCTCTACTTCGGTGGCACTGAGACGCAATGGCACGCCGCCGACGCCGACGTGATTGGTGTCTCCCGGTGCGTATCCCACGACGGGGTTCTTGCCGTGGTGTCTGATCTTGGCAGCAACCTTGCCAGTGGCGCTAATACCAGTGTTGCTGCGGCTGCCAACAACGGCACCACGGCCACCTCCCACGACCTCGAGGTTTGCGCGCATCTTGGCTGCCCTCTGTTGGGCCGCGGCACGCGGGTCTTCGTACTGCGCGCGATCGCACCAGACCGTGGCTTTTTGCCTGCGGAGAAGCGCTACATAGCCAGATGGCTGTGGGATGGTCCCCCAGAGCGACTGGAGATGGAACGGCGAAGGTCTGTCGAAGACGAGGTGCGGTAGGCAGCAGGAGGCTGCATGCTCGAGGTGGTGCTGAAGGTTGTGACGGACGGGGAGCGGCGGGAATGATGCAGGTGGGGAGGCACAGCTTGGGGATATTGAGAGCCAGCTTGTTGTTGATGGAGGTGATGTTGCTGCTGCTGCTGCTGCTGCTGCTGCTGTGGATGCGGACGGTGCTGTTGATGTTGTGGCTGCAAAACGGGAAACGTATTCGAGGAGGTTGTTCGGGACCGCGAGTGGCCGTAGACGGTCGCTTGATCCATGGGTCTAGAAATCGCATGTGGTTCCAACATTGTCAAGGTGGGAGCCAAACCCAGACCTGACGGGCTGGACCAGGAAAGATCTTCTCCTGGTATTGGAGGAGGAGAAAAAAAGGAACTCTCCGTCTCTGGTTTCCCTCGCTGACTTCGAATTCGAGTAAAAAAAATGACGCGGGGTTCCTTATTTCCTCCCTTTGTTTCTCCAGGTCCGGTCAAGTAGTGATGGCGTTCAAGAGTCGGTGTTGCCAGCGGAAGGGGAACTAGAAAAATTCGATCGCGTTGGGTTTTGGGTCAACCTGAAACCCTCTGGGCTAGCCCTTTCTTTGTCTTTGCTGGCAACTTGGGGCCTGCGACGACGAAAGTCTTGGGGCGGACGAGAGTCGCCCGGTAGAAGGGAAGGAGAAGAAGAAGAGCAAAGTGCACCGTCTTTGTCGAAAGAAAAGAAGAATGTTCAAGGGGGCCCGCTCTATATGGCGATGGCGGACAAGCTGGGTGGGCGTGCAGAAGTCGGGACGGGACGTGCGAAGCGTCTGACGAGAGGGCGGAGGGAGGAATGGGAAAGATGAAGAGACATGGCGTGGAGTCTCTGCACTGGCCTGGCCTAGCATTGGTCAGTCAATTTGCGCGCACACAGGCACACAACGCACAAGGCACACAGGCTATCGATAAGTTGACTGGGGCCAACCTGCCCTGCCAACCTGCCAACCTGCCAACCTGCCAACGCTAGGAACGCCCAAGGCCAATGGCTGGGGAACCACGAGGGGAATGGGGGCTGGACATTGAAGGTGAGGGGGCCATTGAATATTCTTCTTCCATAAGCTACCTTTGTACCTTTTTACCGAGTAGATGTTTTTCGATAGGAGGTTTTTATAACTATAATTACATACGACTGCACGATGGAAAAATCGCAACTGTGCGCTTACCTTACTCACTCGGGGCCTCGGCACCGCCAAGACTCGCTGCACCAACAAGCGAGGATTCCAGGGCGCGACTTTCCGACCCGCACACCAGTATGGCTGGGAGCTCCCTGTCTCGACGCAGCCGAGGCCGGCATTTCAACTGAATCAGTTGATGATGGCTTTCCCCAGCTGTGGCGAGAGCAGGTCATGTTGGCGTGTTGTGCTTTCCAGATACCGGCTCGAGAAGGTTATCACGGCAGCACGCACAAGGGTGTGTGTGTGTGTGTGTGTGGGTGTGTGGGTGTGTGGTTGTTCAAATGTTCGCTCAGCCCGCCCACCCTGCTGTGGTTGTAACTTGTGGGTATCGGTCCAGGCCCCTCCTGGACAGGGACAAAGTGAACCGGACGGTCCGACAAGACATGGAAGGAGAGACCGGGCTCGTCTCGTCCAATCGTCTGCTTATCGACGACAACTGTGATGTACATACATGTAATAATGGACAACCTCTGGTTGCTAGTGGGGTCACTGAGATCAGGCCAGCTTCTGGGTATCAAACGTGTTACGTACAAGTGACGAATTTTGGTGTATATTGAAATCCAAGGTCCATCTGGTCCTGCATGCGCACAGAAGCACAAAACTCAGCCTGGGAACAAGCACGCATAATAATATATGCAAGCTGCAGACAGACCTTGTTATGCCACACGCACCATTTGCTCAACCGGGCTATCCGGCGTCGCCCATTCCGAATGTACAGTCGTCAATCCATCATGCCATATCAAGCATATCAAGGAGGACAAGCTTATCCCTGTGAACTCGTACGGGGTTACTCTCTGATGCTTTCTTTGTGGCCAGTTTGTTTGTGCATGATGGCATGATGAGGGAAATGGGGAAAAGAGGGGCGGCATGGCCATTGCTCACCAGCATCAACAAACAACCAAGTAATTAATTAATTCCCGGCGTGACGCGGGATGTGACCCAGCAAGCTTCGAGGCTGCCGGGGCCGGGGCCAGGGCCAGGTCCAACCTTGCATGTGAAGAGAGAGCCAAGAGAGAGCTGGGACCGCGCAGCTGGAGCAACGTCGAGATTGGGCGGTGCCGGAGCGCAGTGGCGGGGACCCTAAGACATCAATCAGTGAGATCAATCAGTGAGACGGCGGAGCACGTTGCTCAACTCTCGCCCCTGACAGGTCCTGCCTGTTTGTTCGTTCCGCTTCAACTTCATCTTCATCGTCGGCATGCCAGTCCGTCGTCATCTTGATCGCTCGTTCGCAACTTGCACAACCACCCGCCCGGGTCACCACGACAAACAAATCGGTTCCTGATTCCGCTCTGCAACAGACTGCACCGCACCAGACTGCGATATCAGCCTCCAGCCTCTCCCCAATGCACACGCGTAGGCAACGAACCTCGGTCTGTTGAGGGCTGCGCCGCAGCTGAGACGGCGGCCATGAAGTTTGCCAAGGAGCTCGAGAGAGATGCCGTCCCAGGTGAGAGTCCCCCATTCTTCTTGTCAATTTTCTGTCAGCTCGTTTGGACGGTTGGAGAATAAAAGGCGAAATGAAAATTTGGACGATATTTGCTGCCTTCTGCAGTCGAAACCTCAAGCAGCGCCACCCAATCTTCTCCCCCCATTGCACCCCATCTTCTTCAATTGGTGGCTTCATCATTCGGTGAACTATTGCTGACCAGGTCACAGAATGGCGCATCAAGTACCTCAACTACAAGGCCGGCAAGAAATACGTCAAAGCTGTTTCGAGAGCCATCAACAGGACGCCCAGAGGTTTCTCGAACCGCACGCCGTCTCTCTTTTGCTCAAGCCAACGTGAAAGAACGTCCATCCTGCCATACTCGGCCTCGGGTCCTGCGCCGGCCAGCACTCCCAAGCAGGAAACTGGAGCCTCCGTCCCTCGATCAAAGCCAATCGCAGTTGCTGGGAACGCGAGCGAAGACGAGGCACTGAGAATTGACGGCAAAAACCTTCAGTATGGAAGCTTTGTGCCCACCCCGCCAGCATATAGTCCCTTGAAAGATCGAATCGACAACAAGAGTCATGATTTCGCGTTGCCGGCACCGGCCATGAAGGCACCAGACTCCCCGAGCTTACACGACCTACGGAGACGATGCATAGAAGTCGGAGTAAAATGCCTCTACAACGCCGCGCTTCCACGTCTGCGGCGGCGGAGCCCGTCACAACAACTCAAGAAGCCTCCAGACCATCAGACGCGCCTCGAAGACCGACAGCTGGACCGACAATGACGGAGTCGCCCTCGCATCTCCGGCGCATCTTGTCGCATGCGCAGAGCCCCATGAAGCGGGACATGTCGAGAATAGACGGTGGCTTGTCTAATTTTGATTTGGTCCGTGAGAGGGAACGAGACTTCTACGAGTTTATGGAATCGGAGCTCGATAAGGTGGAGTCATTCTATAAACTCAAGGAGGATCAAGCTGGACAGCGGTTTTCACTGCTAAGACAACAGCTGCACGAGATGCGAAACCGCCGAATCCATGAGATCTCCCACCGTCACGATGCCGACGCTGACGGCGGACAATGCACAGACGCCGAGAATTCCAAGGATAGCCTGAATGGATGGGTGCAGCCGATCAAGGCCAGGATGTTTCCGCCAGGACCCAACTCCAAAGCATTGCGAAACATGCCCAAAACACCATTGCTACCTGCCAGCACGTCTGCCGGCGATGCAACAAGAGACTACAGCCGAAGGCGGCAGAAAGAAGACGTTTCGTATCGAACGGCGAAGCGCAAATTAAAAATGGCACTTCAGGAATTCTACCGAGGGCTCGAACTTCTCAAGTCGTATGCCATACTGAACCGGACGGCTTTCCGCAAGCTGAACAAGAAGTTTGACAAGGCCGCCAATGCTCGCCCACCCCTGAGGTACATGACCGAACGGGTCAACAAGGCTTGGTTCGTCAACAGCGATACGTTGGATGGCCACATCAAGGCGGTCGAGGACTTGTACGCGCGGTACTTTGAGCGAGGCAACCACAAGCTCGCCGCAGGCAAACTGCGGAGTCTCACGAAGAGGTCGACGACTAGCGAATCAGGCAGTTCGTTCCTAAACGGGTTCCTCATCGGGACAGGCCTGATTTTCAATATCCAGGGCGTCATATATGGCTCGCAGTTGCTGTTCGACAGCGACGACACGGTGCGACTCCAGACCAGTTATCTCCTGCAAATCTATGCTGGATACTTTCTCATGCTCTTCATGTTCTCCTTGTTCTGCATCAACTGCTTTATATGGACCAAGAACAAGATCAACTACCCCTTTATATTTGAGTTTGACCAGCGAAGTCATCTGGACTGGAGACGCCTCGCAGAATTTCCCAGCTTCTTCTTACTCTTGCTGGGCATCTTCATGTGGATGAACTTTAGCCGATACGGTGCTGGTTGGCTCTACATTTATTACCCCGTGTTCTTGATTTGCATCACGGCGGCCATCATCTTTTTCCCCGGTCCATTTCTGTGTCACAAGAGCCGAAAGTGGTTCGCATATGCTCATGTAAGTTTTGGTCGTCTCTCTGTCCCTCGTGTGCTCGCTCGCTTCTTGGGTTTCTAACATGTGGAATGAAAACTCGTAGTGGCGACTCTTGCTGGCCGGCCTGTATCCTGTCGAGTTTCGAGATTTCTTCCTGGGCGACATGTACTGTTCATTGACGTACTCCATGGCTGTAAGTCTAGTGCGCGACCCGTTGAATCTCTTATTTTGCTGACAAGACAACTGTGTTCTCCCACCCAAAGAACGTTGAGCTGTTCTTTTGTCTGTACGCCAACAAGTGGGACGATCCGCACCAGTGCAATTCCAACCACTCTCGGCTTTTGGGCTTCTTCATGACGCTCCCGCCCATCTGGCGCTTCTTCCAATGCCTTCGCCGATACAACGACACGCGAAACGTGTTTCCCCATCTGGTCAACGGGGGCAAATACATCATGACCATCATCTCCGCCGTGATGCTCTCCCTCTACCGCATGAACAATAGCCGCTCCAACCTAGCATTGTACATAGCTTTTTCAGTCATCAACGGCGTCTACGTCTGTATGTGTAATTTCCCAGTCTTTCCAACGTTGGACGCACACGAGCTGATCAACCGCCCCCGCCCATTAACACACAAAACAGCAATCTGGGACCTGTTCATGGACTTTTCCCTTCTCCAAACAGATGCCCGGCACTGGGCCCTCCGAGACATTCTGGCTCTCAAGCGCCGGTGGCCGTACTACTTCATCATGATTGTCGACCCCATTCTCCGCTTCGCATGGATCTTTTACGCCATCTTCACGCACAACACGCAGCACTCCACCATAGCCTCCTTTTTCGTGTCGTTTGTCGAAATCCTCCGCCGAGGCATGTGGTCTCTCTTCCGCGTCGAGAACGAGCACTGCGCAAACGTCTCCCAGTACAAGGCGTCCCGCGACGTCCCCCTCCCCTACCGCATCGAACCGCTCATGGATGGCGCCAGCAGCACCGACGGCCCCGCCGCCGTGACGCCCGAGGAGCAGCGAAGACACGACGTCACTCAATCGGCGGGGAGCTCCACCGCCGTGGCCAGTTCGCTCGGGGCACTGCGTCGTCGCACCGATACCATCAGCGCGCGGTCCTTTTCCAAGATTCTCGCCGAGGCACACAAGCAGGATTTCGTCAAGAGAAGAAGGCCTGGCACGAGGGAGGCGGAGCAGGCGGATGGGGCAGAGGAGGGAAGCGATGAGGATGACGATGACGACGACGACGACGACGAAGAAGAGGCAGCGAGTCTGCTCGAAGCGGGTGAGGCGAGGGAGTTGCGCAGAAGAGCAGAGGATCGCGGATGATTGCTTCCCATTTTTTATCGTCCCTGCCGTGTACGCGGTGAGGGGTTTTTTTCTTCTTCTTCTCGTTTTAAATCACTCGGTGACGTTGGAGTAGAGTACAGCAGAATGGACGGTAGGCATACTTGTACATGAGACGGGACCGCGGTGTACTGCTGTATATTTCTAAATTATTGCGCGCAAGTGGTGTTGCAGACAGACGATGGACAAGAATTATGGCACAGAGGCTTCACTGTAGTGTGTAGTCTGGTGGAACACGGGATCATGTAACCCATCGGTTTTTCCTATTCTTCAACCACCGTCATGACATGCAGGCTCACACCCACTCCCCATCCACCTTCTCCCAATTGTCGAGGAATCCCTTGAAGAAGTGGACGCCGAGGCCAGGGTCCAACGCACCCGTCGTGGCTCTGATGGAGTGCATGCTCAGCTGGGCGAGACCTGCGTCGGCGGCCCTGACGCCCATGGCGCTCGACAGCATGGGGCCCACCGTGCCTCCGCTGCGAGAGTCGTTGCGGATCTGGAACATCTGCGTCTTGGCCCCAATCATCTCGGCGACCCTCGTCAGAATGGCAGTCGACACGGCGTCGGTGGTCATGTGACCGTTGGAGTCGGCGGAAATGGCAATGCCCACGTTGAGCTGGGGCACGTGCTCGTCGAGGTAGCTTTCGAGGAAGTTGGGGTTCCCGGCGTGCGTGACATCGGCCGAGACGAGGAACGACCGGGCGTACGTCTGGCCGAGAAGGCCTGGGCCGTACGAGTCGTGGTTGAGGGCCTCGACGGTGCGTTGGATGACGAGCGGCAGGAAGTTACCGTTGGCGCCTTGGCGGAGGAGTGAGCCTATTTCCTCGTCGTCGAAGAGCGCGACGAGCTTGATGTAGCCGTCATCCTTGTTGGAGTCTGCGGCGAGGAGACCCATGAGGGCCGACCATGAACAGAGCTTGTCGTCAATGCGACCCGCCGTGATGAACTCCTTGTCCATGCCCATGGTCTGCGCGGGCTGCGAGTCGTACAACTCGAGCTCCCAGTTGACCATGGAGCTGTACGACGTGATGCCCAGTTCTTTGGCAATGAGCTGAACCAGTCGTCGGGGCTGGGTGGTGACAAAGGCGCCTTCGGGGCCGAGCGGTTCCAGACCATCTTCATCCTGCTGTTTGGACGAGGGGCTCGGCTGCAGGCCGATGATGGGCACCGCTTGCGTCTCCTTGTTGTTGCTGCCAAACATGCCGACGCCAAAATGGGGAGCGAGCGTGGGGATCTTGGCAATGGGCCAGTCTAGCTTGACGAGCCTGGCGCTTGTCTTTCCCGTGTCTGGGTCGCGCACAATGACGCGGCCGCCGATGCTGAGGTCGCGATCCCACCAGGTCTGGTTCAGGCCTCCTGCGTATTGCGCCACGCCAAGCTGAACGTAGCCGGCCTTGCTGTGCCGCGTGCTCACGGGCTTGAGTCGAGCGGTGAGAGCATCGATGTGGCCGGCAACCATTCCCACCCCGTTTCCGGGCTTGTAGGCCTCGCCAACAGTGAAGGCAACAATGGTGCTGCCGTTGCGCGTCACCCAGTATTTACCGCCAGGTCGTATCTTTCCCGCCCACGCATCTCGCGCGGATAGCTTTGGGAAGAAGCGAAACCAGGTTAGCCACCTCAGCCCAAGGGGAACAGGGCAAGCGGGAGAAGGAGAAAGGAAGAGCATACCTCTTCAAACCCACTATCCTTCAGTTTGCGTTTGAAGTAGTCAACGGTATGAAAAACGGTAGGGTTTTCTCGCAGGAAATCGCAAAAGGGCTTGGTGAATGCCTCGGGTTTGCATTGCGCAATGTGGCACAGTCGGCAGGCTTGGTCCTCTGCGAGATGCCAGTTCACCTGGCCTATCTCGCTTGGAGCCAGTTTCGAGATGCAGCTTGCGCAGGCACGGTTGTCCCGCGATGAGCGACCGTCCATATCGGCCAGAATGAAGGCCTTTGACTTGCTGCTGGGCTTGTCGGATGGTGCAGGAGCCGAGGCAGCCGGTGACGCAGCCGGAACCTGTGGAGGCGAGGAATGTTGTTGACGCAGCGACAGGGCCAACGCATGCGGGCTGACAATGGGAGAGCGTCTAGTCATTGTGTCGGGTCGGGTCGGGTCGGGTCGTGTCGTGTCGGGTCGTTTTCGGTGAAAGAAGTCCGTCTGGTGTGGTTGTTTAGAAAAGGTTGAGGATGGAGAAGGAGGGTTGGAGTCGGTGGAGACGGCTGATGCGTGCGAGTTGGGCGCGAGTTTGGCGCTAGTGCCTACACCGAGTTGCGGGGCTCCGAGTCCAAGTCCCCGTTTGGCAAGTCCTTCGGGCTCTACTCCGTAGAAAGCCGACATGTCACTTTCAGCATACAGAAAGAATGCATCCATTTCTGTATATTTATTTGTATTTCGATATTATCCTAGGTGGCTATCTACTAGTAACCCCCACGGCTTCGTCAACAGGGAAAACCCTTTACGTGGGAGAAAAAACCCTGCTGGCTCTTCTTCCTTCTCCATTTCCATATCAGTACCTCGGAATCCTAGTCCCCGTCTCCCTCATTTCCTTCCAGGGGGCGCACTGTCATCTAATGTCCGTATTTGCCCCAGGCAATCGCCTTGACGTCCGCGTAGCAGTCGGAAAGGAGGGCAAACTCGTGGCTGGGCGCAGTCCCCTTGGGCAAATACGCAGACCCCTTGGGCAAATCGTTCAGCTTGGTGCACTCGGGCACCAGACGAACAGGAGCGCAGCCACTGACAGCGTCGTGATCGGTAGAGCCGGCATTGACCTGCTTGAAGACGACAAACTCCTTGTTGTCATGGTAATCAGGCAACTTCTCCTTGCAAGCGAACCAGGACTCCGGGACCAAGAAAGAGTAGTTCACGGGGGGAGGGTTAGGCCGATGCCGGCATCTGAGGAGCCAGCAACAAGGCGAGCTGTTCGGACATTCGGATTCGGGTTGCCGTCCTGTTCAAGCTTGAGTCCCGAGGAGATTGTAGTGATACTTTCGCTGAGGACCCGGGATCGGCCATGATCACGCTCTGCAGTGGTGCCGTTTTGGTAAAAGATAAGACCATGGTTCGCGTCCTCGATCTGTCCGATAAGATCGGAGCCCACATTACTGACGTGGAGGCTGGAGATGTAGGTGTTTTGGATCGAGGGGTGGAAATCTTTGGAGGGGTCGGTGACATTGACCACGAGGCGGAAGCCCTTGGAGAGCGTCATTTCTGGGTATGTTGGGCCGCCGGCGGGAACGGCGGGAACGGCCGCGACGGCAGCGGCAGCGGCGCCGGCAAGACCTAGAGCAGCGGCGGAGACGTACATGTTTGAAATGTTGGCTGGCGGACTGTGTCGGTTGTGTGTCGGTTGTATGTCGGTTGTGTCGGTCGGGTGGGGTATGATGAAGTAAGTGAATGAGCTGATTGGGTCCTTGAGCTGCTGCTGAAGAAATGAGAGCAAGTAGACCAGCGGCCCGACGTCGTTCTTATACAAAGTCGTGCACGCCACACAAGGCCCTATTAAGCCAGTCAGTTATCCAGTCAGGCTGTACTCTGTAATTAGCCTATAGTGAATAATAGGTGGGAGGCTTACCGAGTATTATTAGAACAAGCATGACATTAATGATCCTGCGTGGCTTTAATTGCGTCCATCCGCCGTTGGTGCTAATCCGTCAGAACGACCCACACACACACTATAGTCTAACCCCGGAATGATTTTACAATAACCATGTACAAGCCCCACGTGGAGCGGCTACTATTATTAGTGGCTATACGGAGTAGTGAGTGGAGCTATTAGGGATCCTATAATCCGTAGGGGTATTTATGCTAAAGATATGACCTGTTTTTAGCCCTTCCAGTTGAGGTCTTGGTTATCTTACTTACCAAGTACGAACTATTGCATAAAGGCTCCACCCTGGATACGAGACGAACTTTGCTAATCCGTAGAGCCGAGATTGATACAGGCAGGCGGCACCTTGACTTCCCCGGCGAGCCCCTGCGGTGTCCGCCTTTACAGTCACAACACGTCCTTGATGTTGACACTTGCCGAGTGTCCATGGCCATTTGTCACGGGCCCTTCCAGCAGCGTCAGTCTCGAAGCGTGGCTGCCGGACGACTGGACGGGCAGACTGATGGCCATCGGCAACGGCGGGCTCGATGGAGAAGCATGCATTCATTGCGAGGACATGAACTACGCGTCTTCCACGGGATTCGCAACTGTTGGGACCAACAATGGCCATGATGGCAGCGGTGCGCCGTTCTACTACAAGAACCCCGGGATGCTCGACGGTATTGAACATGAATGGTCTGTGATGGATCGCGGTGTGGCTTCAGATCCAGACTCACAAGTTGTATAATCGCAAACGCCCCAAAAGCGATCCGTGCCGGATGAATCAGTTTTTCCAATATGGACGAAATTGATTTGGGATATGAAGTATTGCAAGCTGCACAGATCCCGTTCCATCACCTTGATAGGCGTCTGTGGGGATCTATGTATGCTGACGGTTTTGTCATTCTGTTTGAGTAGTCAAAGTTCGAGTCGCCTTTGCTGTGCCGTGCCGCGCTGCGTATTTGGTCTGGTTTGGTTGATATAATAGGGTTGCTGCAAAATTGCAAAGCATCAGACGGGCTGTTACATGCTGCCTGGGTTGCAGGGTAACTGCGTTGAAGGCGCAGTTGCTCTCAGCTTGAGGTCTTCTTGGGCCTGTTCTCCGCGTCCACGACAATGTTCTTGTTATAGCGCATCCTATTGTTCGAATCAACACTGCTTTTCAGCGCACAGATGCGATCCCATTTCTCACGAGAACCGTATAGATGGCTCAGCCATTCAGCGCCACGGTCCGTCGACAAGTTGACTTAGCCGTCGCCGAGTGAGAACGGCTCCAGCGCCGTCATGACGCCGTCGACCCATCCCATGTATTCGTCATCCCTGTCCTTCACGTCCTTCACGTCCCACTGGCCGAGGACTTCCCACAGCCACTTCGCTCCCTTGCGTGAGAAGGCCTCGAAGTCCTCGTCCAGATCGAGGCCAGCATCATCATTGGGCGCTGACGCTTCCATGATCTGGTCAACCACCATCTGGGCCATTTCCAGCGTCATGGCTGCGAGATACCCCCGGCTGTGCTGTCGCCGGCCGGCGGGAGCCAGGACATCCAGAATCAAGTTTTCCGCAAGCCAGGTTGATGGGCGCACCATATCGGCCAGTGGTCGACACTTGAGCAAACGAATGCAACCGATTGCCTCCTGGTACGTGGACAAGCGGCTCGTATACACGACAATCAGGGCCAAGATGGGAACGCCCGTCGCCCCCACCCAGTATCAGACCGTCCATCTCGCCGAGGAGAACCCCTGCCTCGATCTCGGTGGTCCCCACGGCCGGATCGATCTGGACATGCTTCATCAGCGACATGTCAATCACGAATGCATTGTGTGGCATTGCATGGCCGTCAATCGCATGCCCGCCGCTGCGTATGGCTATTGGCTCTCGCTGATCGCGGCAGTACTCGACTGCCATGACGACACCGCCCACGCCTCGACACTGCGCAAGCAGGGCAGGATGGCTTCCTGTTCGGGCGTTGGCTATCTGGCGCAGCTGATCGTAGCTCGCATCCGTGGGACAAATGACGGCGCCCCTGAAACCAGCGGGCGGGAAAGTTGCAAATTCCTTGAAAAGGTGACGGCCTGGCTTCTCAGTCATTCTCGAAATGGATATCGGAGATCTTTGCTAGGATAGTATTCTCACCAAGACTTGTCAAACGCATCAAGTGGCCAGTTGCACCACTCACTTCTGTCGAGCCTATCCCATGCCCTCTCTCGCTCGAGTGTCGGCGTCCCACGGAACAGTCAGGTTCCATTCTGAGGGTTCTATCGCAAACAGACGCAAGTTGCTCAGCACAACAAACTTTGTCGGTGTCCACATCCGTTTTGACACCCGGTGATGCAGGTTGTCCTGCTCGCCAGACTCGTCGTGATAGTCACCATGCTGTCTCAGTTCGTCGGGGCTGAGGAGCTTGTGGTGGACTTGTTTCGTTCGCATCAAAAGGCATTGGTGAGGCTCCTTTTCTCTCTAACCCTCTTTTCGTCTGTTGTCTGTCTGTTTCCCCCTCCTGTCAGATGTCTATGAGGGACGCGGGAAGCGGGAGAAAGTCTACTTCGAGCGCACGCGGTCAGACAGGGAGGGGGATGTTAAGAAAGGAAATGGGCCCGGATTCGATATTCGACCTCTTTGTCCAAGCTGGGACTGCATATATGCCTTCGCTCCGACTTGGACAATAGGATGGCCGTGCGCCTGCATGAACCAGATGGTACCACGTTTTGCTTTCATGGAGGAAAGCTTTCCGAATTAGGCAATTCTCGGAGACTTGTTCACCAGGGATGGATAGATCCCCTGTCTTTCGTGGGACCCCTTTCCGGTCCTCTACAGGACGGCAAATCTTGCCTCGGAAAATGTCGAACCTACGCCAGCGAATAGAACTGACGGGATGACAGCGCGAAGAGGTGGCTTGTTGTTGTTATTGCTGTTGTCTGAAAACGACCCTCCCTCGATAACAAAACACAAAACACTGCTCACCATGTGAAGCCACACGAGCGGCGCCTTTCGCCATTGGCCAAGACACGCTTTCGCGATTGCCCGATTGTCATGTTTAACGAATTGTGCAGAGCCATCATTGTTGTTCATCCACGAGCCAACCTCTTCCAATTTGCCACAGTGTTGGTCTGCGACGGCGGTGGTGGAGAATGTAGGCGGTTGTGGGTGTTGCGAGCTTGAGGGTTTCAGGGTTTCAGGGTTTCAGGGTTGCTCATTGTGCATCCACCGCTCTTGTACATGTACGGAGTATCAGTTCGGAAATACACCACTGTACAGTGGACCCGTGTTGGTACTACGCTACGGGGCGTATTGCAGTGTGCCTTGTTTCGATGTTTTCCCTACCGAGTACGGAGGGGTATGAACAAGAGGAAAGAAGCCCACATCGTCATGGTTTGTCCGAAAAGGCGTAATTGTCTGGGCTTTTCCCCACCAACCCACCAACCCACCAAGCAGAGGCAGGAGGGGCACACAGTAAATCTCGGCTAGGCAGGAGCTCCCGACGAATCAGTCAAATGCCGGAGCCCATTCCCCATTCTGAGCCGAGAGAGCTAATAAGAGCAGCGCGTTCGTGTTCCAGAGACAGGCGTTCTTGTTCCCCCTCATCAACCGAACTGACGCCGCTTTTTCTTTCATCGGAGCCAATGTGCCGTCTTCTTGATGGCCCCGCTTTCGTCAGGTCAGGTCTGGCTGCTCGACCTTGTCTATCAATCCCGAACACCGAGATTCCTCCCACGCTCTCTGACCTTGAACCACGATGCCACCGACAATACATGTCCATTAGCAGCCTAGCAAAATCGCCCTCTGCTGATATGTGCAAACAAACCAGCCAGTTGCCATGCTACCCCTCCTAACGACGGGTACGCTGTGTAGCAAAATGAGGTCAGTCTGACTCAGTCATCTACCTGGACGGCCTATTTTCACTTGCAATGCCGAGCTCTCTGCGAGACACGCCCAGACAAGTGGACTCCACGGACAGATGGGACGTCGGAGTAGATGGATGGGCTTCGAGGGCTTCGAGGGCTTCGAGGGCTTCGAGGGGCGGCTCGGGCTTGAGAGGGGTTAGGTGCCTAGGGCAGGTATAAGCTGCTTGGCGGATTGGTGGTGACGATGTTGAAAAATATGCTCTTCCTTCTCAGGGTCATCCCAGCTCGCTCCAATGGAAACATAAATAGCCAGCCGTCTCCCGGACTTCTTTCTGAGGGGAATCAATGACACACGACACACGATTTCTCCTCATTTCTTGTCTCCGAGGTTTACTTACCACTGTCACATCATCACATCATCACACCATCACGCCATCACGCCATCACACAAATAAGCTGCGCTCCTCGCCTACTCCTCAAAGAAACGACACTCTGTTCGCAATGGTACTTTTCCGCCCCGCATCCTGTTCACAGACAAGCTTTCTTCTTCTCCATTTGCCGCCCGGCCGCGCTTCTTGCCGTCATCACTGCGTGCGCTGACAACGACAACCGCGCGTGAAAAGGTCAAAGTTCTTCTCGTTCTCTACGACGGTGGCCAGCACGCCAAGGATGTAAGTAGTCAGTGTCCTTTCCCATGTGTGTTTCATCCTCTTACCTGGATCGTGGCCGGGCTGCTTCTGGCCGGCCCTCCCGCAGCTTCCGCAACGTGTGCATTCAAATCTCCGCCAGAAACGCGGGGAAGCCCGAGTCGAGTGCGGGGGTGGATGACTCCTCAACTCGACGAGCCCATGTCACTCACTGTCCCAGTACTGCGCTAATGCGGGCCATGTCGTTTTGCTTCCGGTTATAGGTGCCCGAGCTACTTGGTGCTACGGAGAATGAGCTCGGCCTGCGAAAATGGCTCGAAGACCAGGGCCACACCCTGGTCACCACTTCGGACAAGGAGGAGGACGTCAACTCCAAGTTCGACCAAGAGCTCGTCGATGCCGAGATTATCATAACCACCCCGTATGCAGATGCCCATGACAGCAGGTCTATCTTTTACATGTCAGCCGATTGATTGCTAACGTGAGTCGAAGCTTCCACCCTGGCTATCTGAACGCAAAGCGTCTGGCCAAGGCCAAGAATCTCAAGCTTGCCATCACGGCCGGCATCGGTTCTGATCACATCGACCTCGATGCCGCCAACAAGACAAACGGCGGCGTCACCGTGGCCGAGGTCACCGGCAGCAACGTCGTGTCCGTTGCCGAGCACGTCATCATGACCATCCTGGTCCTGATCCGCAATTTCGTTCCTGCCCATGAACAGGTTGAGCGTGGCGATTGGGATGTTGCCGCCGTCGCCAAGCAGGAGTACGATCTTGAGAACAAGGTTGTTGGAACCGTCGCCGTCGGCCGCATCGGTGAGCGTGTCTTGCGTCGTCTCAAGGCCTTTGACTGCAAGGAGCTCTTGTACTTTGACTACCAGCCTCTCAGCAAGGAGAAGACGGAGGAGATCGGATGCAAGCGTGTTGATACTCTGACCGAACTACTCAACCGTTGTGACATTGTCACTATCAACTGCCCTCTGCATGAGGGGACGAGGGGACTCTTTGACGCGAAGCTCATCGCCCAGATGAAGAAGGGTAAGTACAATCAATACATGACCATGACCCATTTCGTTTTCTCCGGCATTCCTGTTCACATTATAACGTCTTATCCCCCTCTCTCTTCTCCTCTCCTCTAAGCCTCTTACTCGTCTTACCTGACCTCTTACCAATGCCATAGGCTCATATCTCATCAACACTGCTCGCGGAGCCATCATAAAGGAGGCAGACGTCGCCGCGGCGCTAAAGTCTGGCCACCTCGCCGGCTACGGTGGCGATGTTTGGTTCCCCCAGCCGGCAAAGCCCGACCATCCCTTGCGCACTGCCAAGAATCCTTTCGGGGGCGGCAACGCCATGGTTCCTCACATGTCCGGCACCTCTCTCGATGCTCAGAAGCGCTACGCCGATGGAACCAAGGCTATTCTCACCAGCTACTTGTCTGGCAAGCACGACTACCGCCCCGAGGACCTGATCGTTCACAAGGGGGACTATGCCACCAAGGCATATGGTGAACGATCCAAGTAGAGAATGAAAAATGAAAGAAAGAAAGAAGGGGATCTGGGAAGTCTAGCGATACATTATTTTCTTTTTGTCAATGGCAGGATTTACGAGTTGGCGAGAAGTAAAGTGAGCGCCTGAAATTGTGCACATGCGTGCTTGAGCCAGATGAATATACTCTTATTCTTCTAAAGGGCTCTGCATCACCCTGTGTATCCGTTCCAGCCTCCTCCCGCAGAGAATCATGTAGAGCGGCCAAACGCCCATCGTTTGGACGACTGTTTTCGGCTCGTGGTCCAGATGGGCGGCGTGGACAAACTTCGCAAAACATTGGTCTTTTTCTCGTTCATCTTCACACCGTAGCTTCGTTTGTTGTTGCACTTTGCTGCACTTTGTTTCTCCTCATTACTGCATATATTATCCAGCGCCCGCCGGGGCTTTCACCTTTGCAGAAGCACCCAGATACCTAATCCAGACCAGTGTCAAATGCCCCGTGTCCAAGCAAATATGCGTAATCCTAACAATTGTACATGCCATGATGCTGGGGATATCTTTGACTATACGCCGCCCATGTGCTCGTTTTCAGTTTCTCAATCTCCCCTTTCTGCAATGTCTTGCTATTTCTTCCAGAACCGCCACCAGGGTTTATGCGCATCGCCCCCGCCTGCTTTCCTCAACTTGTCCCTGCCGTGGACGCGCCAGAAGTAGACAGGAATACCTGCCATGACGAATGCGACCACGGCCAGAGTTTGGATTGGTCGCGCAAAGACTGCCCTGCTGAGAAGGAAGAGACTGACGCAGCAGAAGATGATGGGGGTCGTGATCCATGTTTGATACGGTCTTTCGAGCTGCGGTTCCTTCACACGAAGAATAATGACGCCGAGCACGGTACAAAAGTAAAATGTGTAGCCGGCAACGCCGTAAAAGGTGACCAGGGTTGGGAATTCGCCGACGATGCAGTATCCAGCAGTAATGACCCCGTTCAGTACGAGAGCATAAATCGGGGTGAAGAAGAGGCCCATGTCCCCGTCGCCGAAGAGTTGGTCCAGTTTGCGAAAGGCCCAATTTCGCGTTCGCTGTGTAGACATGCTCGGATCTTGGTTGTTGATGCCAATCTTTCCGAATAGCCCTGGAATATAGCCCTCCTTGCCAGCAACGTAGACCAGTCGACCCGCCGTGAATGTGGACGAGGTGAGGGCTCCTAGGCAGCTGGCGCTGACCATGAGTGCCAAGATGATGGATCCGACTGCGCCGAGCGCCTTGGAGCCGAACATGACAGCTACGGTGTTGGAGCTGTTGACCTCCTCTACGGGCAACACGAGAAAGTAGGCCACATTCGCCAGCACATAGCTTACTATGACAAGCGGCATGGCCGAATGAATCACTCGAGGGAGATCTCTGCTCGGATTGCGAAACTCTCCCACCACGTAGTTTGTCTGCACACGATCCAGTCAGCCATTTGCGCGCCAGGGGTAAGTTGGCTTCGCCGATTCTGGAGCACATACATTGTCCCATCCGTCGTATGCCCACAGACCGCCATACAAGGCGACGGCCCAATTTGACAGATCCGTCGACGTGTCATTGAACCAATCCTTTGCCTTCCATGCCACGTCTTTCTCGCCCTTGAAAGTGTATCCGGTGACGGCGACGACAATACCCACTACGGTGACAAACAGCAATGCCACAAATTTCAGAAACATAAGCATGTCGTTGATCCGTGTTCCCATGCGTGTAGAAACACAATTAAACAAAGTGACCGAGAAGATGCCTGCCAGGGCAACCGACTTGTTGATCCAAGGGTTGACGTATTCTGCCTCGGCTCCAATGACGGCGCGCACAAAGTATTCCCCCATGATGATGGCTATGATGGCAGCGCTGCCTGGTTTGAGGACCAAAACGGCCGTCCAGGTGAACAGGAAACCCGCGAGTTCACCAAATGTCTTGGCAAGATACACTTGTGCGCCACCATTGAGCGGAATAGCCCCTCCCAGCTCGGCATAAGACGCCGCGCCAGTCCAGGCCAATATTCCCGCCACGATCCATACCACAATGGCGGCGCCCGGCGATCCGACCTTGGAGCTGATCTGGCTGGGTGACGAGAAGACTCCGGATCCAATAATGAGGCCAATGATAAGCGACAGTCCATTGAGATATGTCAAAGTCTTGTGCTTCTCCAACGAACCTCCTCCCAGCGCGCCCCTCGGCCGTGCCCCCGACGTTGGCGCTCCAATCGGCGCATATCCTCCCGCTCCCGTGGTCGAACTCAGCGGAAATAGGTTCGCAGCGAAATCGAACGTCGACGATACTGAGTACGATCGACCCAGTCTGCCGGCAGGGTTGTCATCGTGGAGAGGATCTTCCTCCTCCACCAGCGACAATCTTCTTGACGACGAGATGCTCTGCCTAGATGATATCTCTGTTTCGGCGCCATCATTCATCATGCTCGAACTCGCCAGAGATGCCAGCTCCAGGGAGTCTCGCGACTGCGGTTGCACGCCATGAGGGGCCATGGCGATTGTGCTGCTCCCTATGTCGCAGCGGGCGCCCGAAGTTCTACAGCGAGGCGAAAGGTCGATCTAGTAAACCAAGCCCATGTCGATGAGCTGAAGGCTAGATAGTACGTTCGTCGAAGCAGACGCGCGGCGGGCGGTCGAGGACGAACAAGCTGGTTCCTTCCAGGCTCGTGCTATTGCGTTGAAGGAGCTTGACGAGAGGATGGCAGGGCGACGTGATGATGTACTATGTACGAAACAAAGGGTATATACAATAGCAAAGTGAAAGAAGAAGAAAGTTGTGAGAAAAAATAACCAAACAGTCGATGATATAGCGGTGGTCTCTATCTGCTCGAAAGGCCAAGTGTGTGAGTTGGGACAGGAGCAAAAGAAAGCCCTCAAGACAGGTCACAAGCGGCACCTGGTGCGTACGGAGCAAGGGCAGGAAACTTGAAAGTGACGATCGATGAGGACGAGGGAAAGAGAAAGGGGCCCCCCTGTATTTGTGCCCTGTCCCTGACCTCATTGGCTGGGATGGGGGCCCCTCTACCGTGGCATTCCATCCCCCGCAAGTCGTCTTATTTTACGGAACAGTCCAGACAGACCTCTGCGACAACATTCATCCATCTCAAACCGCCCGCCCAAGCCATGCCATCCGGCGACTACACCATCACCGGAGGCGGCGCTCTCAAGCTCAAGGGCGCCAAGGTCCAGAAGAAGAAGAAGAAGAAGAAGAGCAAGGACAAGAGCGACCTGGAAAAGAACCTCTCTACCGAAGACGATGGCGTCATCGTGAAGAAGACAAAGGAGAGTCCCCCAGCTGCAGACAAGACGGGAGATCAAGAGGAGGACGGGCAAGTCCGAGACGAAGAGGTTCCCGAGGCGCGGAAGACGGAGTCGGAGAGGCGGTATGAGGAGGTCAAGAAAAGACGGGTAAGTGAAACATGTGCGCACCAAAAATTACATCTAGAGGAACGAAAGATGTGAGAAATGTGGTGAACGATTTCAACAAGAAAACAAGACTCTTTGTGCTGATATCCCCTTCTTCACAGCTACAAAAACTAGCCGAATCATCAACCTCGCGACCCGAACTCCTCAAAACACACAAGGAACGAGTCGAAGAGCTCAACACGTACTTGTCGAAATTGAGCGAGCATCACGACATGCCCAAGATTGGACCAGGTTAAATCACTGACATGTCAATTGAAGAAAAAATTAGATAGGCTGTACAAGACAGATGGGGTACGGAGTTGGCGGCGCATTTGCTATTACATCGTACTGGGTTCGTGTTTTACATGCTCTCCTCACTACGCAGCATGAGAGAATGAAAAACATTTGTCACGACGTCGTACATACAAGCAACCTGGTGGTCAATGTCATCAATTTTGTGCTCAACCATGACGCTATTTTTTGCATAAATTGCCTCTTCCCATGTCCTGTGACCTGATTAAATGCCCGATGGTCATCTTGTTCCATCTACCGTAAATGATCTTTATATCCAAAAAAGGTTTGTCTCCAAAGTTTTACATGCGTGATGGCCGCTCGCGCCCGGTCTATTATTATTTTTTCCTCCTCGCGGGCGTGTAATATGATTTGACAGTAGAGGAAAGTCGTTACATCATAAAATGAATGGTTGGAGTTGAAAGACATGAAAATGTACAACTCGCCAAGCCATGGGCAATAGACATGGTGGAACTGACCAAAGAAATGATATGTGTCGAGTTGCCTATTAGAACAGGAGCATGCCGAGGGTTGCTGCTCCTACCGCAAGGACGAGTTTGAAGTGGCCTTTGGATTTAGGGGCGGCATTCTGCAACTTCGGCTCCGAGCCGGACGTTGCCTTGCCAGTTGGCACGACCGCAACCCATGAGGTGGAAGTGATTGTGAGAGTGCCGCCGTTATCCAAGGTCGTTGTCAGAATCTCGGCTACGAGACTACTTGTGGAAACGCGGCCTGTGGTGATCGTCTTGCGAAGTTTGGTCGTGGGATTCACCTCTGATGTCGGTTCTAGGGATACTGTTAGCTGATGTTTTCAAAAAATTCACTCATCAATCAAAAGCTATGTAGTCCAAATATGGAAGTGGTAGAGTCAGGTCCACGAAGGATCATAACTCAAACGGCAAATCGGGTGCTTGGCTGATGAAAAATAGACGACGGAAGGGCCCATCACGCACCAGGTAACACAGAGGATGTGGTTAGCACAGTTGTTACTGGGTTACAAATGTTAGATACCGGACGCTTCATAAGCTTGTGGGTTCTCTGCGGTATCGGTGAATTTGGAGAGATGCTTGCAGGTATCATAGAAAGAAGGGACATGTTTTGGCGGCGTTGTAAGCGTATATACGAGGATTCAACATACTGGTAGCATAGTGGGAAGAGATAATCGTACTATCAATAGTGGAGGAGGGTTCGGTTTTCGTTGACCTACGGGAGGGGGATACTTGGACTACACTTGAGGAAGCACTTGAAGAAGAAAAGAAGAAGAAGAAGAGGAAGAAGAGGAAGAAGAAGAAGAAGAAGAAGAAGAAGAAGAAGAAGAAGAAGAAGAAGAAGAAGAAGAAGAAGAAGAAGAAGAAGAAGAAGAAGAAGAAGAAGAAGAAGAAGGTTCGGAGACGGGTCCTTGCCTCATCGTGGACGTACCAGAGCTTTCAGGGCGGCGGGGTGCGGTTGGCGTCTCGGTTTGGCTGGGCGTAGTTGCTGTAGTAGAGATTTCGGGAGGAGCTTGGACTATCGTGGAAGTCGTGCTTGTTGATGGTGGCTGTGGCTGCTGCGTGGTGGCCGGAGAAGTTGGAGTGGTCACCGGAACCAGAGGTAAAGAGGGCGGGATTGCCGTGGAGGATGGTGCAGTGACCACAGGAGCTGTGTTCCATTATCAAGTCAGCATCATGGATCTTGGACCTTTACTTCTCTACAACATGCCATGTTGCATCAAGACGGAGTGTACTAACGAGGAGACGAGACGGAACTGACGACCACGGTGGACCTTGTTTGCCCGGGGTCAGCAGCAGTTCCAGGTTGGTTGGTCGTGGATCCAGAGATGGTGGCATTCGTCAAGGATCCGTTTTGTCTCTTGTTCAGAGCGGTTCGAGCAATCTTCGTGGGCACATCATGAGGACCATGAGCCCAGCGCATGCATGAAGTGGAAAGGGAAAGGTCCTTGGCCAGAGAGAGTCCCAGACCGACGAGAAGGCTGATGCCGATGATCATGGTGACTCGCCTGAGAGGGGGCATTCTCCCAGATTGTTTCTGCACCTGCGATGGGCAGTGAGCGGATGCTGATTTGTCCTGTTTGAGTCCTGACGAGATGAACGGAACGAACGGAACCTTCTCTTCGTCCTGAGTGCCTGGCAGTCCTGCCTCTAGTCGGGAGTCGCCGTGGTGTTTGAAAACCATCGGGGACATTGTGTGGAATAATGATGTATGTGTGGGGACACAGAAGGCGTTTTGTAGTTTTGTAGGTTGCTGACGGCTCAGATGCAGATTCCCAATCAAGAAAAGGGACGTTCAAGGTTCACGTAACAGTGACGGCACAGGTGGATGGAGTGATTGGAACGAGGCTTAATGGGTGGCGGAATCCAGTGAACGACCTGAAGAGATGATATGCATTCACCCCCTCTGTTGCCGACTGTAAGAGAAGATGATGTATGCACGTATGTACGGAGTATTAGGGGCTACCATTAACCAACCCAATGAATCAGAAAGACGAAAGTCGTCGACTAGATTTCTTCGGGGTCCAGTTGTACGCGGCAGCCAAGCTGTAATTTCTTCAACCGGAAGAGGGCGAGAGAGGAAGAGAAAAGTAGAGAAGGAAAGGAGGCCGCACCGACGAGTGTATCTTGGTCGATGTGATGTGAGTATTATGCGATGTTTAGCCAGCTTTCCGTCAGCCAAGTCGAACCGTGTTGTCGAGCCTTGTGTCCTTTTGTCAACGAGAGGAAAGAAGAAAACAGTGGCGGAAGTGGTGACACAATGACAGACTGGGAAGAACGAGCAGACAAAAGCAGGTCTGCACTTCAGGCAACGGAACAAACGGTCGGTGGAGTTGGGCCCTTGCAAGGCACATAGAACTGTGGCGCAGGCCAATGTCGTCTGGGTTGATCTGATCTGGTCTTGCCAGGATATCTTATGGTGGAGACTTTGGCCAAGGAAAGATCGTATCCGTGGATGGGGATGAGCCCAGACTGGTGCGAGCTCCGTTCAATACGGGCGAGGATGTTTGGGGGGCAGTGTTTTTCCAACGCAACGGAGACGATGCAACGGGGGTGGCGTGGCCCGAGCAACAATGCCGGTCGTCGATGAATGTGAACAAAAAGAATCTTGAAGAAGGAAGGGGCTGAGGAAAATCCTAGTCTCGAGGCTGGTGCCCCGAAGTCAAGGGTCCAACTTGGGGAGGGACACCCTGGTAGACAAAAAGGCAGAAGCAGGCTGGGTAAGTTTACGGCACTGGAAGAAGCGCCATCATTACGGAGCATAGTTTAATATAATTCTTGGCCATCGCTGGGCTTTCTCAACAAACCATGGGTATCAGCTTGTGAGCTGGCATGGCCACCGCGCTACCGCGCCGCTACCGAATTCTGCGAATCAATTCGATGTTGACGACACGAGCCGCCCATTGATTGTCTTGTCCGATGGGCCCCGCCTTGACGCCACCAGACATTTCACTCCGTCTCCAACTTATTTTAGTTAGAACGCGGGAACACGGTTCCGATGTGCCTGCGGTGTTGTGCCTTGTTGCTTGCCAATCGTCAGGCTGCAAGTCATGTATTCTCTATCGGTGGGCAACAGCCAGCCGGCGGATGAGACGATGGTTCGTTTCAATTGTCACGACTCACCCGCCGCTCCGAGCGCCAGACATCAATTATCCGTCTCATCAATGGGCAGGCAATGGAGATTCTTTTGCCAGTGACATCATCGTTCCAAGCTCCACCGTAAAGTTGTGGGCTCTGGTGCGTTTCCAAAGTGGTCTGGGAAGGAAGGGGGCAACTAACTTGCCAACATCTCGTATTATTTCATCAATTCCGTAGATAGTGCGGAGTCATCCTGCCGTGTTTCACCGCCAGTTCCAATCAAAGCATGAGATCCGAGCAAGAAGCCAACAAATTTTTTCCCTAGTACAGCTCTCGTCAGGCCGGTGGTGCCGGCCTCTTATTACGACGCTGCCAAACTGTACACTGGTTGACGTAAGCGCTTGACACCATATGCATGACGAGCAAGTCAAACTACGTACTCACGGACTATTCGGTACAGTGCATCATCACTGTACTGTATGGATCAATTAATCAACTCTGGCCCCTCCCTTTGTAGAATTGATGCCTTCGTCGCTGAGAGCTGTCATCTCAAGTGGGTCCGGTCGAGTCTCATCCGTCCAATTCCCCAGTGAGTTACTCCGTATCCACCGTATCCACCGTATCCACCACGTCCATGTCAACTTGTCCGTCACTGCACGCACCACATCAAACTCCAGTCTGCCAAGCAGCCAGCTTGCATGTGAAGGAAGATAGGCTCAAGCTTGTCTGTTCCGTTTCCCCCAACCCAGGGCGGCACTGAACTTGTCCTCTGTCTCGGCTGCTTCGCCAATGTTGTCCCTCTTCCTTTGTTGATTGCATTTCCCCACGGCCTCCCTCACATTGACCTGGGGTCGCAGACTGCCATTCATGAATCCCCTCGACCGGCTCCCCTCGAACAGCTCACCAAATGTCAGACAACTCCAGACCAGAGTCGCTGATGCCTCCTGACCCCGATCAGCAAGATGCGCTGCGAACCCTGAACCGAACTCCCCATCCCTATCACCACCAGAGCTCCGAGCTGCCGCATTCGTCAGAGCGCTTCTTCACCACCAACACACGCGAAATCCGCCATGCAAGCCGCAATGGCCCACAGCCGTCGCCGGCATGGCTTCCGTCCTTTCCCAAGGATTCTACACCAGGCAGCGAGAGCGGGACAGAGGCCGACGACGAGCACTTTCTAAGGGGCTTGCCCGCGCCAAAGGTCAAGCTGCACAAGGGCCTCAGGGACGGCAACGAGCCCATCTCAGGTATATCAACACCCATGCCGTCGCCGGCAGCATTAGACGACGACCACATCCCAAGACTACCGCAGAAATTAGTCCCAAAAGAACACTCGCCAAAGGAACGCGGGTATGACGTCTTGCGCCGGAATAGAAATCTCGTGCGGAGGGCAACCGAGACGGGAATTGTAGCTTCGTTGGGCTACATGGTGGTGTCGAGCACCCACGTCTCGCCGATATTTCGTACTTGGAGCAAAGGTTCGCTTAGCCCCTGGTTTTCTCTGCTTTCAGGACCCCCAAAAGATTGCCATCTGACAACTCAGCGACAGACTTTCAATATCTGAGCCTGCTCTACGCCCTCCTGTTGGCTCTCTACCCCTCACGAGTGCTAGCCTGGTCATATAGACACGGGAAGCCCTCGCAATGGCTACCGCTACGCCTCCCTTCTCATTTTGACCCTGCTCCGTTATTATACCCCCGCGATCACGACCTTTGTCTCCCTACTGGTGGCTCGAAGCAGCCCGGGAACAGTTCTACCCAGCATCATCTTGAGCATCAGCTCGCTCCCACAGGCCTTGATACCCAAGCTCGACCCGACGGCCTCCTACGACGTCCTGCACTGGGCACTCTCGTGCCTGCCCTTGATCTGGGGCTCCTCGACGCTGGACTCGTCGAGGTTCAACCCAACATACTCCTTCGTGTCTGCAGAGGCGCTCGTCTTGCTGTATCCCGTCCATCAGACGCTCTGCATCGTACTACACCACCTCACGACAACCAGTCTCCTCACCGCCGAGCTCCAATTGCTCTCTATTGCGCTCATCAACGTCCTAATCCTGTCAGCGTCACCGCAAGCAAAGATCCTCAAGGGACTTCTCTGGGAGGCGGCCTCGCGGTGCTCGTATTTTGCGGACCAGTCATCCGATGGGGTATCGCGCTGGCGCGGGTTCCCAAATGGCGATTCCGAAAACCCTCCAGCTCGCAAAAGTACCGATTTTGGAAGGACGTTCGGAAGTTCCTGTCGTGGCACCGAATCAAGAACGATGTGGTCGGCTCAGCGCACGACGGTGGCTCACACGACTCCCCGTCATCGGGTGACGAAGAGGACGATATCCCAATCTTTAGGGGGCCCCTGCGAGTGCAGACTCTCGGCTCAGCCGCCGATGTCGATGTCCTGGCCGTGAAGGCAACGAACTCGGCATCCACCGCCACGGCACCGACGGCTGTCGAACCTGGTCGCAGAGCGCAACGAAGGCACACAATGCCCCATCCAGACCAGCCATTTGGGAAACGGCCGTCCCAGGCGCCGTCTGGCAGAAGGAAGAGGAGGACAGCCTCCCTTTCATTACGGCCGTATATCCGGCTGACGCAGGGGCAAGCTACCGTGCGGAAATGGGCCTACGCAGCCTACGTGTACGCGTGCTTGCTCGGCATCGTCCTCATCGGCGTCCGCACCTATGTCGAACGATACGCCCTCGGCGGGCTGGAACCCATCGGATGGGCCCTGGGCTACATGTTCGGCGACCTGCCCTATTTCCGGTTCCAAGTCGTGAGGGCCAACCTCGAGCGCTGGATCTGCCTCCCCGCGCGCATGGCAGACGCCGTCGCCGCCACTGCCCACGGCAAGCACTGTCACCTGGGCTGGGTCCAGCATCTGCGTCACAGCGAATTCGGCGAGGCAAACACGCGCCTCGGCCTGAGCGCCTACTGGCTCGTCATCCTCATCCTCGGCTTGACGATTGTGTTTCGGCTCAAAGAGACGTACGAGGTGGACACGAGACGCAAGGTCTTCCACTTCATGATGGTATGCATGTTCCTGCCCGTGACCTACGTCGACCCCGCCTACGCCGGCCTCGCACTGTCCCTCATCCTTGCCGTCTTCCTGATCCTAGATCTCCTCAGGGCCAGCCAGCTGCCGCCGCTGTCGAAACCCATCGCGTCCTTCCTAGCTCCGTACGTCGACGGCCGAGACTTCCGCGGCCCTGTCGTTGTCTCCCACATCTTCCTGCTCATCGGGTGCGCCATCCCCCTCTGGCTCGCCCTCGCGTCCCTCCCCGCACGGGCTCAGGCTGCCTCGCCGGCTGGGAGGTCCCAACACGAGACGTCAGCATGGTGTCCGGCGTGATCTGCGTCGGTCTAGGAGACGCGGCGGCCTCGCTGATCGGCCGGCGCCACGGACGTCGCAAGTGGCTCTGGGGCGGGGGCAAGAGCCTCGAAGGCAGCGCGGCCTTCGCGGTCGCCGTGTTTCTCGGCCTGGCCGCCGCGGGCGCGTGGCTGCGCGTGGGCGGATGGCCCACGACGAGCGATGACTCGGCGGGGTGGCTCGTCGGCGCGAGGAACGCCGGCCTATGCGCGTCTGTGTCGAGCTTGACGGAGGCGGTGCTGACGGGCGGCAACGACAATGTCATTGTCCCGGTAGTGTTGTGGACATGTGTCAAGAGTTTGGGCATGTAGCGCGGTAAACCGTGCTGGGAGGAGGTCATATCGGGTTTCCATGTGGTTTCCCATGTTTCAATCTTGAAGTTGTAGGCCAGACAGTGGAGCCTGGGAGTAGTGCCTTTCGGTTCTGACACGAGCGGAAATAGAGAAGAGGACAGTGGATGATGATGAACATGTGTATATATATCACAGACACGAGACGACGCCTCTTCCCTTTTAATGCCGACCGATTATGGGACAAAATACGTAACCCAATCTAATGCAATACACGTCATAAACGCCATGATGCTCACCACCACCTTGGTCAAGACATCAGATCCTCCAATATGGCTTCCAGCTCCTCCTTTTGAAACGGCACACTTAACAGTTCTGTGCCGAGAGCATCTTTGCGGCTTGTAATCATTTGATGGTCGTGGAATCTGCAAGGAAGGAAAACACGGTCAGCCGTAATTCAGTCACACACTTCTCATCTTTGGGCCTGTCGGGATACCGGGGAAAAGATGGCCAATGTAGAAGATGCAGAGTGCAGCACAGCCAATGGGAAAGAAAAAAAGGAGACGGTGGAATGGAGCACATACTCCTTGAGAAGTGTCCGAAACGCCATCTCCGAACTACAAATAAACTCCTCCACGGCCTTGTTGTACACCATTCTGTACTCCACACCCGCCGCCTCCTCATCGTGGGTCGCGCCGTCGTCCTCCATGGCAACGAGGACCTCTCCCACGAGCAGCTGAAATAGATTCTTTGCATTCTCCGGCAGACTCTTGAGAACAAAGGCAACGCCCTCTCTGCCATTGACACGACGGGCTTTGCGGCCCAGCAGTTCGTGGACCTCGTCGATGACGTCGAGTTCCACAGTAAAGGGGGCGAATGTCGTGCAGTCGTGAAAGACAAAGTTGAAGGCGGAGCGGATGCCAATGTCCCAGAGGAGAGGAAAGTCGGGCGTGTCGGCGGAGCAGACGAGGTTGACGTGCGGGTGGGAAGCGAGCTGGGATAAGACGGACTGCGTGCCCGGTTTGCGAAGTGGCGCAGCGTCGATGGAGTTGATGATGATGGTGAGGGTGAGGTCTGCGAGAGACAGGTGCGTGAGGATGCTGGCGAGCATGGCGGCGGGAGAGGAGGCGGGTGGTTTGAGAGACGGGTCGATGGCGGAGCTGACGCAGGTTAGGATTTCTCGGAGCGTCGCCGCGTGCGTGTAGCCGTTGACGATGATGGTCTTGCGAGTCGTTTGGGAATCCGCCCGGCGCGTGGCGTGTAGGTGCTTGGCCAATTTTTGGAGCAGTTTCCTCTTGGAGCCGAAGCCGTAGAGACAGATGCTGTAGCCTTGGGAGAGCTCGAACATCCATTGGGGAAACAGTTCGGCGTGCAGATTCTCCAGATACTCTACATCTTCACCGTGTCGGTCGACGTGGTCGTTGAGAACCGAAAAGTACTCGTCGTGCGTGAGCATTGCCAGAGACGCGAGCGTGTTGTCCGACGTCTTGGGCCGGCCGGGCTTGTTGTGCGTGAAGTAGAGCTCGTGAGGGGGCAGGTCGCGCGGCGGAGTTGGTGATCTTGCTCGTTTGGCCCGTCCTCTTTTGAGGCCGGTTCTCGAAGGCGTGCCGTCTCCCTCGGGAACGGTGGCTGCGGCATCGCCCCCTGCAGACTTGCATGATGGAGAATGCTCTGGCTGTCGACGACATCTTCGCCGTCGCTGTCTTCGTATATCTCCCGCACGAGCACATCATCGTCTTCGTCCTCACCGTGGCTGTCACGATCATCGCCGACTACGTTCTGTATGAGGGCCCGGGCACTCTTCTTGCGCGCTGACCGGTCTGCAGCCCGTCTTTTGGGGGTGGCGGATCCGGTTGCGTGGTTCTTGACGGGCGTTGCGAATATCGATTTGGTGGGTGTCTTGGACGGCGTGCTGGTTTGCGACTTGGCCTTGGGAGGACGGCCTCGGCGACGAGGAGTGGTGGCTATCGCGAGAGGGGCATTGGAGATCTGCTCTGCCGAAACGTTGATGCTAGTTCTTTCGTCGTGATCGTCGGTTTCCGTGTCGTCTGCTGCCGCCGATGCGTCTGCGAGGAGGGCGTCGCGGGTTGTAGAGCTGCGTCGTCGTTTGGTCGGCGTGGCTTCGAGGTCGACGGCATCGACAGATCGCTTTCGCGACGAGGCTGCTCCGTCGGCCGGGACGACTTCCTGCGAGTCGTCTGTTGGGGGATTGCTCCGGGGCATGATTGCTTCTGGCAGCACCTTTGTGCATTGGAGATAGTCTTTGCCTGTACATATATCGGAGCGAGGAAGTCAATGTCAATATCCAAGCTGAGCTCGTGCATCTCCATAAGATTTGATTTTCACCTGGAGTTAATACATACGACCACACCTACCAGAGAATTCGGGATCCCGTCCGCTCTCCCATAGACAAGCTGGTAAGGGGCAGATTAGTAGTTGGGTCGGTGACGACCAGCGAACACCGGCTGTTGTATGTTTTTTTTTAAGTTTCATTGATCTTGGTGGGCAACCGCATCTTGACACTAGGCGGTGAAAGAATACCAATTAGATAGGTTGTTAATAATGATAGTTGTATTGTTAAGTAAGCTAGCTACAAGGTTCTCCATAACACTACTACCTCTGCAATGCCCCCTGAATTATTTTACAAATCTACATGACAGGGGTAATTAAACGAATGAGATAGCAACTAGGAAATAAAGGAGACAGGGGCTAGGATTAACAGGTACCTTAAATTATAGACGATTTACATGGAAAATAATGTACCTTTTGGTTACGCTTAATACCCTGCGCATTTTCCTCGTAGCTATCATAACCCAGAAGGTGTGCTAGGTAAGCCACTAGACCAAAAGATCCGTCAATGTTACAGTGGGGTCCCAGTAATTCCGAAGAATCTCCACCAGAGTCGCCGTTGCTGCTGCTTTGGAATTACTAGGACCCACTGTAGCTGTCGCTAACATTGCACCTTACAATCACTTAAGACCTGTCGCCTTGCATTCTATGCCCCACAGCTGTTACTAGCCACGACCACGCGTGCCACTGCGAGCACCACGCCTTACGGAACGCACAGCGCCTTACAAGTATTGACTATAACACTATAAATTATTTACTCTGTTAATTATTATTCCCTAGCCCATAATAATTTTACATCTCCTATTCCCAGACATATGCTAAAAAAATTCACCGCCTGACTAATTAGAATTCCAAGGCTTAGCCCCAGACACGAGATTAACTTTTTTGGAGCCGAGATTTACTGCGTGCCCCCCACGTTCCCTAGTCTCATTTTAAGGAGTGTTTATCAAGCACCCCCTCTGGAGTAAATAGCACCCCCGAAGGTAGCTAAGGTGGCTGTAATAACTAATACTAGCTACCCATAGTAAATTATATACTAAGTCTATACTAAGTGTCTGCCTGCTCCCTAACCACCCCCTGCCCTAGCTAAATTATCTTTGCCTATAGCCTAGCCTTTGCTATAGTCCTCTCTTCTAATTATAATAATAGCTACGCCTAAAGGTATTATATAAGCTAATTATTAATATATAATATATCTTATAATAGTATAGTGTATTATTATGTAACTATTCCTAAGTTATTAGCCTCTATATTATCTAAAATCTCTAGTGTTAAGGTATTAGAGGTATTATTATTAGAGTTAAAGTTAGTAAGCCTATTAAGTGCGTAACTATATAACTAAGGATATTTTATACTAGGCTTATATAGGTTATTATTAACATTATTAACGTTATTAGGGTTATTAGGGACTTTAATAACCTTATGTAAAGCTATTTAAACTATACTAATTATAGTAAGTGCTATTAAGGGTAGTGGTTATAGGGCATTATAAGCCTTATTACCCTTATTAGCCTCTATTACCTAGGTATATTTAAAAGTAAATAGCTTATGTAAGGTCCCTATAATAGGATTTCTCTTCTCTAACCTAAGAACCCCTTAGGCTTACCTTTTCCTTATATTAGCATAGGATTAAATAGTCCTACTTAGGAATTATTATTATTATTATTAGTATTACTATTAAGGCTTAAACTATTATAATATTAGTGCTAATGCTTATTAACCTTATAGAGCTAAATTAGCTTATTATCCTTAGTATACTACTAAAGAAAATGCTAGCAAAGCATACTATAAGATATAATAAGCTTATAAGGATAATAAGGTAATATAAGGGCTTTTTTAAGGTCTTTATCTATAGCTGTTTTCTTATTTATTATGAGTTATAACGCAATAAATAAGACTTTATTATAGATAATACTATAGATAGGTTTTTATAATAGATTTAATATCTTATAATATTTATTGTTTGCAAACTATTATATCTTTATATATTAATTAACCTAGTATATTTATAGGCAATAGAAAATAGAGGTTAGATTGCCTATACTACTTATTAAAATCCTCTTTATAGTAGTATTTAATAACTTAATAATAGATATAACTATATAGCTAAAGTAGTAATATTAATTAATAAAGCACTTTATAATCTTTTCCTTCTATAGATTAATCTAGGTTTTTATAATATAATTAATAGTAGCCGCTAGGAACCTACTAGGCTACTAGAAGCGCTTTAATTTACGCTTAAAGTTAGCCTCTAATTTACATAATATAAGGGCATTCTAAGCCTTTAGAAAAGCTATAAATTTAGGTGCCTATATAGTCTGCTAAGTCTCTTTATTATACGTAGCCTTTAGAAAAAAACGCTTACACTTAGCTAGTATATTTATATTAATATACTACTAATATCCCCTCCCAAGCACGAGGTAAAACTGCTTAAATTGTTATAGTCCGAGATTTTGTTTCTATCTTAGGTTGAATCTATTTCTGTGGACTTTTTGATCTTGTATGTTAATTGTTGTACTGGCTAGGTATTGCTAGCAATCATGTCTGTTGAAAATCAGATGCATTGGCCACAATGCGCCCAAAAAAAATATAAAAATCAATATACTACTAATATAAAATGTGTGACATGCTATTAAAATATAGGTTCCTTTTAATTGCGTTTATTAGAGATATTTTATAGTCTATAATAATAATATAGGGCTTCTAGATAGATTAGTCTTTTTAAAGCTTTATAATAATATTAATAACCTAGTAATAGTTATCTTTAGTCTTACTACTTAAGAAATAAGTTATAAATTAAAAGGTTTTCTTTAATAGTATAATACTATAAGTATTAAATAATAAAAGGTTAATGTTGTAACAACCGGGTTACATTAGTTAACCACAAGGAAAGTGGAGCATTCGCACGCGGGGCTGCGTTGTGATTAGCCACATATGTAAGCGAGTCATGTGACCCGCAATTCCCCTTAAAACCTTTAGCCACGTAGCCCCTTAGCTAGTAATAATAATTAACTATTATATACCTTAATAAACCCTTTATTACACTAGTGCTTTATATTCCACCTTAGTAATACTAACACTAATTAGTGGTTATAAAACCACAGATAGCTAGGATTATAAAAAAGAGATATTCCTATAGTTTAGCTAGAGAATTATACTAAAGGAAAATAGACTCTAGATACTAGATATTAGGCTTCTAAGGGATTTAACTTTTTCTATTATTAAGTCTCTAACTATTAATAGAGGGATTAATCCTATTATCTATTATAAGAAAAACAATTAATTAACTAAGGAGTTATAGCTATATATACTTCTTAAACTAGAGATTAACTTAGCCTTACTAGCTAAAGAAAAACACTATAATAACACTCCTAATAGCTAGTGATAATTCTTTATTATTATAACCTATAAAAGGCAAGTAACCTATAGGACCTAAAAGACTTAAGAAATCTAACTTACCCCTATAACTCTAAAAACACGCTATAATAATTAGCACTAACTAGGAAAGCTCTATAGCACTAAACCCTTAAGATACTAAGGATTAGGAGCTTAATAACTATATTACTTAGATAATTAATATCTATAAGAGTAGTTAATATAAAGATCTTATACTTTAGGAAATCTTCCAAGATAACCTTAAAGGTTAGAATAAAGAAACGCTTAAATAAGCATTATATTCCCTAATATATAAATTATAAGATTACCTCTATAAAAATAGCGTTTATATTACTAAGAGTTAAAGCAGTAGAATTATTAGTTTATTATAATAAGTCCTTAATAAGGATAAGATATTATAATAGCCTAGTGTATGTACTATGTATATTTTATAGAAGAATTAAGTCACCTAATGAGAGGAATGTGGATTTTTGTTTTTTCACTTCTGATCGACCTATACCCCGAAACGCCTTTTTTCGATTGTTTTCCTATTTATTTAAGGCTAGCTTATTTGGTTATATTATAATAATTATTAAGTCTAATAAGAAAGTGCTTAATAGCTAGGAAACTCCGGAGATAACATTAAAACAAAGGGACATCTAAGCTAGCGTACTGGATAATTTAAGTAATAAAAAGAACCTAGAGAGATACTAGATAAACTAAAAAATTCCGGTAAGACCCCGGTTATTTAGTATATAAATACCTTATATAGTTAGAACACTAGTACTAAGAAGTGAACAGGTGCATTATAAAATTATGATAATAATGAAATTTATTTTTAAAAATATACACGAAATTCGTACTAATGCTTTACATGCAATTAATAACACAAATGCTAGGTTTTTTTCTTCGACGAATGGATTTTGTTATAATAAACCTTAATTATTACTTTATTATAATAAACAACTTTTTGATAATAGTTTAAAGGATTTGTTATTACCTTTAATTAATAAAAAACATACTTATAAAATAGAATATTATATGAAAGTTTAAGGAGGTAATTTAGATTTTACAGATATTATAGAATATGAATATTCCTGATCTCTTAACGCTATGTATAACGACGATTATAAAGAAAAGCTTTATATAGGAGAAATATGAAATGAGTTTAAAGGTTATTCTTTAATACATACTGATTTTTTCAATAAATCTTTAGTTAATGATCTATCTTTATATATAGAGGATGTTTCTAATACTTTAAAATTAAAAACAGATCATTATCAATATGATAAAGATTCTGATTATATTTTAATAATTATTAGTAAAAATTCTAGAAAAAAAAGATACTATATCTAAATCATTTCCTTTTGATTTTAAACGTTATTATTCTACTAATCCTAAGGATATGAATAATAATATATCTTCTTTTATATTTACTAATATTGAGAAAATATTATATAGTAGACCTATAAATACCAAAACACAAATTAAGATTGAAAAATTTTTATATAACTAAGGTGAGCATATTTTACAAGATGTTAATGTTTTAGGTGTTAATATTAACTATTTAAATAATAATATAAAGAGATATTGTTTTACTAAAGCTGAAGTTCTTAAAGTTTATATAACTAAACTCAAAAATCTTTTAAATAAGAAAGATATAGAATCTTTTATGAATAGTAAATCAATAACTAAAAAATATGATTATTATACATGAGAAATTGTTAATAAAGTTAAAACTAATGACATTATAAATATTATGCTTTATATTTTCCTTAAAGTTGTTACATTTTATAATATTAATTCTGATGATGAATTACATAATGGATCTACCTCTAATAATATTTTATTAGGTAGATTATTGGTTAATAAATATATTAATATTATAAAAGATGAAAATATTTCATATTCTAAATATAAACAAAAAATTATAGAGGAAAAAGAAGATAATATTATAATATTTGATGATAATTTTTATTTACATTTAGGTTGTAAATTGACGGAAATTATGATAGAATGTGATTTATTTATATTTTCTAGTGTTATGTATAAAGGTGATAATCATTCTATTTTCAGAATATCTAAAGAAATTCAAGGGTATATACCTACTAATAGCGTTATACTAGCACCTTTAAAATTACCTATGATTGTAGAACCTAAACCTTATGATAATAATATTTTAGGTGGTTACCTTTTAAATAATAAAGAGTATAATGATCCTATAATTACAACTAAAGTGGGGTTAAAAGAATCTTCTACTATATTAAGTGATAATATTATTTATTATTCTGTTAACAATATAATGAAGACAGCCTTTAAAATTAATAAAGTTTTATTAGAATATTTATTAGATTTTAATAATGATCATAATTTGTTAACTTTAGAAGATGATAATTTATATAAAAATATAGATGATATAAATATGGATGATATGGATCCTAAGGAAAAAGATCCTATTAACAATATTTAAGTAAAAAATTATTACATGATTATATTATAAGAATAGCTATTACATATAAAAATATCCCTGAAATTTTCTTTCCTATTAAATTAGATAATAGAGGTAGATTATATCCTACATCTGCGTATTTTCATTATCAAAGTTGTGAATTGGCTAAAGCCTTATTGTTATTTGCTAGACCTGATCTTATTAAAAGATCTGATACTGTTTCTATAAATTATCTTAAAGCTTACGGAGCCACTTATTTTGGTAATAAATTAGATAAAAAATCTTATAATAAAAGATTAAAATGAGTTAATGAGAATTGAGATAATATAGTTAATTATAAGAATAATATATTATTAAAACAAGCAGAGAATAAATTTTTATTTTTAGCTTTTTGTATAGAAATAGGAAGATTTGATAAATTTTTAAACGATGATTCTACATTAGAATTTAAAACATATCTACCTATTCAATTAGATAGAACTTGTAACGGTTATCAACATTTAGCTTTACTATTAAATGAAGTTATGTTATATGATAAGTTAAATTTAGATGGTAAATCGAAAAGTCAAGACCCTACTGATTTTTATACTTATATGATAAATCAGTTGAATATACACCTTGAAAATAAGAAAGTATTAACTAAAGATCCTATAGAAAAAGAATTATATGAAAGATTAATTAATTTTGGTATATTAAGATCTAATATAAAACAAGCTATTATGACAAAACCTTATAACGCTAAAGATTTTACAATAGCCGAATATATAATAAATACTTTAATAATAACTAAGAAAGAAGAATATTTAGAAGATGGTATTGTTAAATATAAATATTGATATAAAGTTAATGAAAATATGGACAGTATGGTATGTTATAAAGATATATATTTATTAGCAAAATGTATAAATGAAATTATATTTCATGACTATCCATATATAAAAGCTTTATTATCTTATTTAAATATTATTAGTGATATAATGTACAAATTGAATTTACCTATTATATGAAAACTCCCTATAGGTTTAGAAGTTTATTAACAATATATGAAAACTTATAAAAAATATATAAGACCTTATACTTACTTAGATAATAGTTTAATATTAAAAATAATAGATAATATTAAAATGGATAAAATAAAACAAAAAACATCATTAATGCCTAATTTAGTATATTCTTTAGATGCAGCATCTTTAACTATGTTATATTATGTTTTTAATAAATCTATAGGTGATGGTGTAGTAAATTTTTATGGTGTACATGACTGTTATGGTGTTACTGCTAAATATATTGACTTATTAATATCACAATTAAGAGGTATATATATAAAATTATACTCTAAGGAAGGTTATATAAAACAATTTGATGAATATATAATAAATTATATTTGTAGTATATATTCAATAGATATAAGTTTATTTGATAGGGAAAAAAGAATATTATATATAAAAGGAGATAAAATTAAATTTCCTCCTCTACCTAATATTGTAAATTTAACTATTTTAAATAAAGCTTATAAAGACTTAAATAAAGCTAATATGTTTATTAAATAACATTATAAAAAATACAATTTTTTTCAGTTATTATACAATTATGTATAATAGCTGTTTTTTTTTCTATTACTGCCTTTATAAATAAAATAATAGCAAAGCTAAAGCTAAAGCGACAAAAAAACTCGAGTTTTTATTACTTAAGTAAAAAATAATCATGGTTTAAGGCCTTTATTATTTTTTTATTTTATATCTTTATTATTAATATCTATTATTTCAGTTCCTATTCATCTACCATCCTTAACAATTCTACCACGTTTTTTATATGAACTAGGATTTAATTTTACAACATTATTAGATATTGTAACATATCTATCTTTATAATTTCTAATTGAACTGGTTTTGTTAGCATTTATAACTTCCATATTATACATTTTTTCATAATCTTCATATTTAAGCAAGGAACTTTTAACTCCTTTAGATTTTTTTATGATTTTACCTGTATTAGAGTCTATAAAAGAATATGTTTTATCTGCTATAAAATAACCTTTCTCTATAATATGCTCTAATTTTAGTTTACCTAATTCTAATGAATTGATCATATGTTTAGGTAATTTTATATTTGTAACTATACTATTAGTATTAGTATAATATAATGTACCTTTATTTTCTAGAATATATAACATTATTTTAGCCATGTGTATTCTAGTATAAGACAATACAGTAGCAGTAGTAGTGATAGATACATTATTAATGGAATTAATTCCTTTTTTATCTAAATTTTTATTATTTAAAACTTAGTTAAAGTCCATACTAAAATTTTCACATACTTCTTTATTAATATCAGGTATATAACTATCCATATACATACCACCTAAATTAATAGAATTTTTGATTATTCTAGTAGTTAATAAACTTAAATGTTTTTCTTCTGTTAATAATGTTGTTTTAATTTTATGGATATTTATACCTTATCTTCCTATTATACTATTTAAAATTAATTTAGCTACATTTTTCTTAGACATATTTCTAGGATTAGATTTTATTTTATAAATATTATATACAAAATCATTAAAAACATTTAAAACACGGTTAAATTTATAACCTTTTAAAACTTCGATTTTATAACCATATAGAGCTGCTAATTTCAACTCCTCTGAAAAATATTAACCTTGTTAAGTTCCTGAGGGAAATATAAGACTTGTTTTGGTTTTCTTAGGTAATAAACCTATATATCTATCATTTGAATATTCTATATTACAATAAAGATATCCAAATAAATCTTTTAATTCTAATATTTCTTTAACATTTTTAAAATAAACACAATCTAATCCTGGTATGTTGTTAAGTGAAGCAAAGGGGTATAATGAATTAATATTATAGTAATAAATTTTCTTTTTATTGTTTTTTTCTATAATAGGATTAAAAACTTTAACTCTACCTCCATAATAAGCTTAATGTATATCTTTAAATATTATAGGATCTTTTATTAAAGGAATTGGTTTATTCTCTTAATTATAATATTTTATTAAAAATATTTTATTCGCTAAGCTTGAAATAGTTGTAGATTCTGTAAAATTAATATCAAATAAAAACTTAATAGTTTTATTAATAATAACTAAAACTTTGTATAAACTATATAAATCTAATTCTAAATATTTTAAAGTTTCTCCCTTAAAATCCCAATCTTCTTTCACTAAATTATTATATTCTTCTTTTGAAATATCTATATAATAACTAAAATTAGGTGTTTTACCTATATAAAATAAATTATCCGCTATACTAAATTCATAAGGAAAATAACTTTTACTATTTTTAATTTTATAGTCTTTATATAAATCTCTTAAACTTCTAGGTAATACTGCTAAACTATCTAATATAGTAATAGATCTTATTTTATTATTTAATTTTCTTTTAATAATAAGTTTTAATATATTAGAGTTTCTAGTTAAAGGTTTAGGTATTATATATGGATTTTCAATACCTTTAGGTGTTTTATTAAATAGTATTAACTCTTTAAGTATAAAAACAGCATCGAATTTACCAAGATTATGTGCATAAAAAGTAATATTTCTATATTTATAACTCATTATCTTATGGATACAAGTGTGTATTAATTTATAACTATTTAGGTCTTTATCTATATAAAAAGTATGTGGTTTTTTATCTAAATTAGTATAAAAACCTATAGCATAACCAAAAGGTGATTCATTAGAAGTTGTTTTAATATTAATAGTACCTATATTAGGATTAGCTATAACTTTATCTTTATCTTTTTTATTTTGATAAAGATTTTTACTAATAGGTGTAAGTTTAATATTTTTTTCAGCTAGTATTATTTTATTATTAATATTGAAGAAAGTAGTAAAATTATGTTGTTTTCTATTTTAACTTCTATTTTCCTTAGCAGTATCTATAATATAGGATAGTAAATTAGCAAATTTATTATAAATTCTTTTATGAACTTTATCACCCTTTTTATCTATAATAATAATATATGATTTCCCCTTATTATTAGAAAGAAACATTTCACTAGTATTATAATATTTATAATTTGTTTTATCTTTCTCTAAAGCTTTATTATAATTATTATTAAATCTAGTTTTAAAACCTATTAAGTCTGGATTTTTAGTTTTAAACTCAGGCATTATAATTCTTCTAGTTGTACTATACATTCTTTTTTTGTCGCTTGCACAGAAAATTATAGGAGATGCTGTTTTCTTTATGTTAAAACCACCTAAAATATTAAAAGTATGAGTACCTAATCTATAAGA
The DNA here is from genome assembly GCA_021950295.1 of Epichloe scottii. Taxonomy (NCBI): domain Eukaryota; kingdom Fungi; phylum Ascomycota; class Sordariomycetes; order Hypocreales; family Clavicipitaceae; genus Epichloe; species Epichloe scottii. Next base: position 1,595,326 of record CP083247.1, on the reverse strand, counting down.
TTCTTTAGATAACTTTTCTTTAACTTCTTTTTTATTTATTATTTTATGTATTTTATTATTAGAATCTTTTATAGGGTAGAATTTAAGTAAAACAGAATCACACGAATATTCTAACTCTTTAGGATATTCTTCAAACAAAATTTCCAATCTATCTATTATAGTGAAAAATATTTTATCAATATAATTATTAATTAAAGATTCAAAAATAACAGCCAATTGTTTATTACCTATAGTAAGGAACTTTTTATCTTTATGTACTTTAGTTAATAAAGCATAATTAAAATAAAATTTAATTCTATTATTATTAAATAAAATATTTTTAAAAGTATCTAAATCTTGATTAATAAAATGTTTATAATTAACTTATTTATTAATTCTATTAGTTTTATAGTGTAGTGAAGTTGAAGAAAAAACCTAGCATTTGTGTTATTAATTGCATGTAAAGCATTAGTACGAATTTCGTGTATATTTTTAAAAATAAATTTCATTATTATTATAATTTTATAATGCACCTGTTCACTTCTTAGTACTAGTGTTCTAACTATATAAGGTATTTATATACCAAATAACCGGGGTCTTACTGGAATTTTTTAGTTTATCTAGTATCTCTCTAGGTTCTTTTTATTACTTAAATTATCCAGTACGCTAGCTTAGATATCCCTTTGTTTTAATGTTATCTCTGGAGTTTCCTAGCTATTAAGCACTTTCTTATTAGACTTAATAATTATTATAATATAACCGAATAAGCTAGCCTTAAATAAATAGGAAAACAATCGAAAAAAGGCGTTTCGGGGTATAGGTCGATTAGAAGTGAAAAAACAAAAATCCACATTCCTCTCATTAGGTGACTTAATTCTTCTATAAAATATACATAGTACATACACTAAAGATAAAATTATAAAGTAAATAGCTATAGGCAAATTCCTCTCTATTAATAACCCTACTATTTACAACCCCCTTACTAGTAATTTCCCTATTAATATCCCTCCTATTAACCCTCCTATTAACCCTCCTATTAATAATCCTCTTACTAATTATATACCTTTAAGAATAAGCACTCTATAACTATAGAGAATACTATAGGTTACCTTAGCACTAGTTATTTCTTCTAAAGATTAAATTATTAGAAAGATCTTAGAACTTATAAAGACTTATAAAGATAATAATTATTATAGTAGGAAAATATATAACTTTATTACCCTAAAGATTAATCTCTTTTAAAATAAGTATAATAGGCTTAATCTTCTATAGGAATATATATATAAGGCACTCCTAATAATGCTTATAGGTAATGCTAAATAATACTTTCTTAATTATCTTATAAATAGGAACCTTACTTATAAGTAGATAATTTATAATATCTATTAATACTTTAAGACTAAGAGTAATTAATAGTTTTATTACTAAGAGTAAAATAATATAATACTTAAGGCTATAATTACTAAGAATCCTAATAAATCTAAGATAGATTATCTTAAGATTTTACTTATAACCCTTAAGAAAGTATATAGAGGATTATTTCCCTTATTAACTATTAATATAAAACTATATTATTAAATATTAAGTATAATCTCTAGTGTTTTAAAATATAGGCAAGCTAAGTATAACCACTTACTAGGTTTTAAAGGGCTTAAAAGAAACCTTTATAAATCTATTACTATTACTAAAGCTAATAAATTAAGTGCCTAATTTAATTAATACTTTACTAATAATAAAGAGTTAGAGGTAATATTTATAGACTAAAAATATAATTAACTATATAATTAAAGAGGTTATAGCAAAGGCTATAGTTATTATAACTAAGGCTAGAATAATAGTAAATACTATATCTATAATAAGAATAGCTATTAGTTAATAAATTACTTAGAAAAAGATTATTAATAAGCAAAAGAGTAATAGTAAAGGAGTAAGTAGTATTAAACACTACTAATAAAGAGGAAATTCTAGGCTTACCTTATAGCTTTTAAAGGTTAAGGAATAGAAGAGAATAATAACCTTAATAATAAAGCCTAGAAGTTAGCTAAAGTGTTTATATAAATAAATAATAAAGAGAATAATAATAATAATGCTAGAAAGGCATTTACATTAAAATTTAACTACCTAAGTATTACCTAATTCTTTATAGTAAGACCCTAACTAACTAATAATAATATAATTATAACTTTATAAGACTAAGCCTTTAAATATACCTATCTAAAGCATAACCTATATAATAAGCTAAGAATATTATATATTTTAGAGAAGCGCTACTCTAAAGAGGTTTTTAGAGATATCTTACTTAATATAGGAGCTTTAGGATTATTAATAGTAGGAATAAAATAGGTATAAGCGCTACTAAAGCTAATGCCCTTATTAAAGATTAAAGTAACCTTACTAAAAGAGATTAAATTTAGTGCTAGATTAGCAACCACATAAGGCGTGATTTACGTACTAACTAAATTAGGCAAGATTGCTTTTTATATAATTAATATAGCTACGCCCTTTTTATTCTCTTTAGATAATATAAATAGGTTAGGTATTAAGCTTAATAACCTAACTAACCTCCTTATTTAAGGTAATAAGATTATACTAATTATAAGGAGATAGGGATATCCTTAGTAAACCTTATAACCTAAGGAAATAGTGGCATTATATTTATTAGAGATAGAAATTCGCTAGTTATACTATTATTTTAGTTACCCTTTAGTTTAAAGGCTTATAAGAATACTCTAATAAGCTAGTTATAAAGTTAAGAATAATATAATTAAGAGATTAACTAAGATTTGCTACTATTATTAAATAAATAGGAAAGCCCTAGGTAGATTTAAGTTTACTATTAAAGATAATTACGAATTTAACTACAAGATTATTATTAATATTATATAGATTAATAATTAACTAGTTCTTTATATTATTAATTTAGTAACTTCTTTCTAAGTAGCCTAGTTTCTTAATCTAAACAAATAGAAGGCCTATAATATTTAGAACGCCCTACGTAAATACTAGATTAATATATATCTAGGCCCTTTAGATTAGATTATTTATAATGCTAAAAAGAATTTTGCGTTAGTAGAGTTTAAGTACTATGTATGCTTACTATTAATTAAGATTAATAAAGTCCCTATTAAAGCTTATAATAGCATTAGGAAGGTTAAGTAATATTATAGACTATTAAGGCATACCTATAATATTATTATAGACTTAATAGTTAAGAAGCTTATACTTAAGTAGTATCTCTAAATAGCTATTAAGGCTATTAATAATTTAGTAGGACTAAATAGTCTTATGCTTACCCTTCTTATCTTTAGAGTATATCTATAGATAACTAATAAATTACTACTAAGTGTATTAGTTATTTAATAAGCTAAAGTAATCTATAAAGCTACTAATAAAGTCTAATAATTCCTAGTAAAGCAGTAAGTTTATAATACCTTATAGACTTATAATAGCCTAGATACTTTGCTTATATATTGTAAAGGGCTTGGGCTTTGCCTAAGCATTAGTTATAGCGCGGAAGGACAGGTAGCTAGCAGGAACTAGCAAGGGTTTAGGAAGGAGGCTAATATAAGATAGCCAGGGGATATAAGGGGCATAAAGGGGGATAGACTAGCTCTTTTCCTTTCTTCCCTCCTTAAGTTTCTTAATATTATATTAATGCCTAATAGTAGTTACCTAGGGGCTAGTCTATAATATTTAAGAAACTTCCTTTAGCCTTAATAGAGGGCTACTAAAAATAATAGCACTACTATAAACAAATAAATAAATTAATATAATAGAAGAAGACAATATAATAAATACACTATAACTATAGGTTAAAGGAAACCTAGGGATAAGAACCCTATTAATAGATACTATATTACTACTATTAGCTTATAATGCATAAATTAATATACTTTAACTTATAATTAAGTAATAGGTAAGAGAGATTAAGACTCTATAATACTAAGTTTATATAAACCTATTACTACTATTCTAGTTAGCCCCCTAGCGAATGCCCCTATTTAACCCCTAGTATTAGACCTATACCCTCCTATATAATATACTACCCCTACTATATTACCTACTATATAATAACTATATTAAAAACTAATCCCTATAGGTAATCTATATAATAATAATAAGACTATATTTACTATATAGAGGTTTCTTATATAATATAAGTTAGAAGTAGATAAGGACTTTATTAGAGATAATAAGGACTAATAAATATTTATCTACTAAAACTTAGCGCTAAAGGTCTAGTTCTATATAGCTATATACTTTAAGGTAGGTTACTTATATAACTACTCCCTTATTAGCTTCCTTAGCTACCTAGAAAGCATATTCTCTAACCCTTATAGATAGGAGATAGCCCTTATAGAACTTAACTAGATTAAGTAAGGATTTAGGGAGTTATTTATTATATTCTTTATTTACTTTAAATAGAAACTCTCTATAGTAAGGGGAGGATAGTAGGTAGGTAATATTAAGCTAGTAAAGTTATAATATACTCTTAATAAGTAGCTAAGAGAGGTTAGTATTAGTAGAGGAATTAGTTATATAGATTACCCTCTTATAGTCTTATAATACTATAGCGTTATAGTTAATATTAAGGCCCTAGCCTTAGAGGATAAGTATTAAACCTAATGCGGACCCTAACTAGCATAACCTATACCCTAATAAACTAACTAAGATAGTAACACGCTAATAACTAGAGTCTAGGCTATATTAACCTACTCTAGTAAATAAGCTAATATAGAGAGGAAAGGGAAGCCTTAAAAGACTAATAGTAGGAGGCTAAGGGCCTAATAGGTTATAATAGATAAAATAATAAGACACTATAAGAAGGAATACTACTTATATTATAGCTTAATAGAATACTAGATCTAAGAGTGCACCCTCCTTCTTACCTACTAACCTTATCTAAAGGTTACTATTAATATATATAAGGTAGATAAGGAGAGCGCTAATAAGGAGATTAATACTTAACCCTAGGAAAATAAGTAGCCCCTAAGTAAAGTCTTATATAAGGGCATAGAGGCTAGTTATTACCTATAGATAAGGATAAGTATAGCTAGTATATAAATATAGAGGAAAATATAGAATACTATATAGATTAACCACTATTCTTAGTTCCTATACTCTTTAATATATATTTATACCTTAATATCTAAATTAATAGTAAGTGTAATTACTATAGTGCTATTAGTAAATTAGTAGCATAATAACTAGGCCTAGAGCTTATATAATTACTAAAGCAAAGATAGGTCTATATAGTAGTGGAAATAAGAAGAAGGGGGTTTATACCTAGGAAAATATATCTTTAATTATATATATAGTATATATAAGGATTAATATTAATAGGTAGGAATCATTAGTATATCTATATATTATATTAGGTCTTACTTAAGATATAATCTTTAGGATGCTATAGTTAGAATAGTAAGATATTATTGTTTATATAGCTAAGCAATAGTTAGTAATTAGGGTGGCTAAGGGTCTATACGTTTCTAAGGCTATAGAATATAGTATAAGTAAACTAGTTTAGGGAATTATTAGGTCCTTATATATAGCGGAAGCCTAATAAGCCTAATGTAAGAAGGATATAACTATAAGGTTTATTACTATAAGTCTAAAGGAAATTATAATAGTATTATAGGTTACTACCCTAAAGTTAAAACCTACCTACCCTAATACTTTAATATTACTAGATAAACTAGTAGACTTTAAGAACCTATTTAATAAAGCAAAAGTAGATAGCTTACCTCCTTATAGGGGGTCTCTTAATTACTATATACGTATATATAAGAACCTAGATAGGTCTAAACTAGTACTTCTATAGGGTCTATTATATAATATACTAAGGGACTAACTCTTAGAGATTAGATACTAGATTATAGACTTAATAGATAAGGGATAGATTTAAGTAAGCTCCTTATTAGTAATAGCCCCTATTTTTCTAGTTAAGAAGGCTAGAGGTGGTTAGTATTTTTACGTAGACTACTACACACTTAATAAGATAATAGCCTAGGATTATTACCCTCTCCTATTAATTAAGGAAATGCTATGCTTACTCTCCTAAGTATAATAGTTTATAAAGATTAATATCTATATAGTATTCTATAAACTATAGATAGCTAAAGGTAAGGAGCACTTAATAGCGTTTTAAACTAGGTTTAGGTTATTTAAATAGCTAGTCTGCCTATTTAGCCTAGTAGGAGCACTAGCTACCTTTTAATATTATATTAATAAGTCCTTAGGGAATGTATTAGGGGATTTTATTATAGTATATTTAGATAATATCTTAGTTTATTTAGGGGGATTAAAGAAAGACTATATAGCTAAGGTTTAGCTAATATTAGGCTAATTAAGGGTAGTAGGCCTTTACCTAGATCTTAATAAGTCTATATTTACTATAAAGGAGGTCTAGTACCTAGGCTATATTATTATAGTAGGTTACTCTATTTACCCTAATCCCGTAAAGGTTATAGCTATTAGGGAATAGGTAGCCCCTATAAAGTTATAGGGGGTTTATAGTTTCCTTAGGTTTACGAATTTTTACTATAATTTTATCTAGGATTTTTTAGAGCTAGCTACTCTACTTATATGCCTTACTAAGAGGGATATCCTGTTTTAATAGGGAGCTAAGGAAAGCATTACCTTTAAAAGGCTTAAAGAGGCTTTTATTAAATACCTAGTCCTAGTATAGTAGGACCTAGACTAGCTAATAGTAGTTAAAGCGGATTATTTAGGGATAGCCCTAGGAGGGTGCCTCTTATAGAAGGGTTAGGATTATATCCTATACCCTATTATATACTATTCTATAAGCCTTATAGCCTTATAAAGGAATTATACTATTTATAATAAGGAGCTTCTAGCTATTATCTCTTATCTTAAGGTATAGTTAGTAGAACTATAGGGAGTGTTCTACCTATTTATAATCTATATAGATTATAAGAATTTAGAATACTTTATAATACCTTAGCTAATATTAGAATAGTAGGCCTAGTGGGTGGATATACTTGCTTTATTTAACTTTTACCTCTAATATAGGCCTAGTATATAGGCTTACTACCTAGATACTCTTTTATAAAGGGACTAGGATAGGTTAGGACCTAGTATAAGAATAGGATAAATACTATAGCTTATTACTATTTTAGGACTCTTATAGTTACTATTAGAGTTAGGGGTAGGTTATAGCTAGAGTCTACTATTATTATATATAGCACTACTACTAACTAAGGAAGCTCTCTTTACTATAAGGTATCTATAGACTTTATAGGATTAGGTAGTTTAATTAGATCTAATATACTATATCTAGCTTTAGGTAATTTAAGAAGGGGTAAGGAAGTTTCTACTAGAAGTAATAATAAGGGAATAGGTTATAGATTACTTACTAAGTGCCTATAGGGCGCTCTAGTTTTAGGGCTAGACCTAGGTCCTAGCCTAGGAACCTCTTATAATAATACTTATCTAATAATATTATAATTCGCTAGTAGCAAGGCACCTAGGATATAATATAATGTTTTAGATCTTATAGTGGTAGTTTTATTAGGATAGGATATTATAGAATATTATAAGGTTTGTCTATAATTATTACTACTTTAGTAGTTATAAAAGTTATTAATAATATTAGGGCTTATTAAAACTATTACTAATCCCTAACTAGTTCTAGTTATAAATCTCTATTAACTTTATAATAAACTTACTAGTATTATCCCTAGAATAGCCCTAGTTCCTTATAGTTATTACTAATAGGCTTTCTAAGTTTATTTAATTAGAGGTAATAACCTTTATTATAGCTAAGGAGTGTGTAGAATAGTTTAAGATAGTATAGTAAAGATTTTAAGGTTTTCCTTAGTTAATTATTATAGACTAAGGGTTAGATTAGTTAGGAAACTTCTAGATAATATTATGCTTAAGAGTTAGGATTAACTAACTTCTTTCTATATTATATTACCTATAGATAGACAGCGGTATAGAATAGGTAAATTAGGAGGTATAAGTAATACTATGTATATCTATCTCCTTCTTATAGTATAATTAGCCTAAACACTTAGCTACTTATTAGCTTATAATTAATAATAGGATATCCTTAGTTATAGGGGTAAGTCCTAATAGATTACTATATAGCTATAATTTAGAACCTATTTAGTTATAGCTAGACCTAGCACTATCTACTATAACCTCTAAGGGAAGGGTAGTTTAGTTCCTAAAATACCTCTAGGAGGGGACTTATTTAGCTTAGGCTATAATAGTATATATATAATAATATTAATAGGATATAATATTAGTATTATATTACCTAGTAGAATATTTCTAGGTTAGGGATAAAGTATAGCTCTTACTTAGGAATATTAAAACTAATTACCCTTTATAGAAGCTTAATTAGGTTACTATAAAATATACTATTATAGAAGTTCTAATACTACTTATAGTCTAATTAGATATACTAAAAGGTATTTACCTAGTTTTCTATATAGATCTTATAGAGTAAGTAGTAATAGACCCCTTTCTAAGTTAAAAGCTCTAAGACTCTAGATTAAATCTAGAATAGATATTATTAGAGAATAATAATAAACTTATTAAGGAATACTATATAGAGCAGATCCTTATAGCCTAGAATACACTAGGTAAAGGCAATAAATATAATATACTAGTTAAATAGGTAGGTTACTTATAACTAATATAGGAACTACTAGAGAATATAGTAAATATAGGGGCGCTAGATAACTTTAAATAGAAATAGGGGGATATATAATATAATAATAGACTAAGTTAATTAAGTAAAAGTTATCTACTAAGAGAGACTATATATAGGACTAGAGGTATATTTATACTACTACCTATAATAAATTATTTAGTGTAACTAAGATATACTCTTACTATAGCTATTTTAGCCACTAAATCCTTATTAATCTTACTAGAGGCGCTATTAAACTCTGTTTTACTCCTATTAATAGGGGTAATATATTAAAGAGGGGATAAACTATATCTAGCTTAGGGGTAATAGATATCTATATAGTAGTTATTATAGCTCTATCCCTAATACTAAATAATAGGAGAGGTATATTACCTAGAGGGTAGAAGATAGGAGTATATAGGTAGGGGCTTAGTTCCTATATAGCTACTAGAGGTAATAGGAAGATATTTAGACTTAGTATAGGGGTAACTAGTCCTATTAGGAAGGGTAAGCTATATTTAATATAGATTAGTAAGGAGAATACTAAAAGAGCACTAGGATTAATACTAATAGTAATAAGAAGGTAATTTATTATATAGCTTAATATATTAAGGATTAGTCTTAGGACTAATATAGTAATAACTAGGGAGAGCATGCTAATTATAGTAGTAGAATACTTATAGAAATCCTATTATATAGTAACTATACTATTTATAAGCTACTAGTTTTACTAAAATAGGGCGCTAGTAACTTAGTATAGTAAGTTATTTATTCTATAACTAGCTAAGGGACTACTACTAATAAAGGGGATAATATTAAGTCTAGTTATATTTAAGGTAGGAGTATTAGTTAAGGGGGATAGCCTAAGGGCTAAATAGATAGGTACTAGATTAAACTAGGCCTAATTAAGGAGAGTGTTCTAGTAGGTAATAAGAGACTAGTATTTCTAGGATAGAATAGGTAATTTTTGCTTTATAGTTACTAACTTAGTAATACTAGGTTCTATAATATACTAGCCTATAGTAATTTTAGCTTTAAGATCTTTTAGGGTATAATAAAGGTAAGGGTTAGTAAATAGGTACCTAGTTAGCTAGATATAGGTAATATAATTATATTAATAAGGAGGGTAGGACTTACTACTCTTAGGTAGGTAATAGTCTATAATACCTATAGTTAGGGCCTATTTTATATAGGGACTATAGGGATAAAAAACTAAGGTAGGCATAGTATACTGCTTATTATCTAAGTTACCTTCTATAAGATATTTACCTATAGAATAGGTAGGAGGTATAGTAGGCATAGTAAGGCTATAGGGAGGAGGATTATAAGAGTGTAGTATATTAAAAAGTATTTATATAGGATATAATTAAGATTTAATAAGGGAGTAGGAAGGATCTAAGATAGGATTATAATATATAGAAGGTAAAGTTAGGAAAAGGGAAGTTAGGGGGAAAGGGAGGGTAGGTAAAATGTTTTTATATATAATATAAAAGTAAAGGTAAGGTAATAAACTAGTAGGGGTAGAGTTAGGGGGTTATTATAATAATATAAGGGGCTAGTAGGGCTATGCATAAGCTATATTATATACGCTATATAATAATAATAACATAATATAATAGGTAGAGATAACTCTATACCCACTACTAGGATATATATAATATATATGTGTACTATATTTAAGGTAATAATAATAAACTATAATAGGTAGAGATAACCCTATAACCTAACACTAGGATATATATAACATAGGGGTATACTATATTTAAGTTAAGGGGAGTAAAGAGGGGATTACTTATATAAGGGATATTAATATTAGTAGAAGGGTAATAATATAGATAGGATAAGGGGGTAGGAAGGTTTTAAAGGGAATAGGGAATAATTTATACTCTTAGGAGATATTACTAGGATAGGTAAGTAGGGAGGTATGTAAAGGGCTTAGGCTTTGCCTAAGCATTAGTTATAGCATAGAAGGACAGGTGGCTAGTAGGAACTAGCAAGGGTTTAGGAAGGAGGCTAATATAAGATAGCTAGGGGATATAAGGGGCATAAAGGGGGATAAACTAGCTCTCTTCCTTTCTTCCCTCCTTAAGTTTCTTAATATTATATCGACGCCTAATAGCAGTTGCCTAGGGGCCAGTCCATAACATATATAAGCTTTTACTTTAATTAGATATGCGTGTTTAGAGAGAGAAAGATAGCTAGTATAGCCCTTATAAGCTTATAGGGACTAATAGTAAGACTTATATTCTTTAAATGCCTTATAAACTAACTAAATTTAGATTAATAGTAATTAAGCTATATTATTAGGATCTTTACTATATTAAAAAGGATTATAAATACGAAGAATAAGCCTAAGAATTAGCATATAATATACTAGTTAAAGAGGAAGTTTTATAACCTATTAAAGAGACTACCTAAATAGAAGGAATTTTATAGGTTAAGAGAAAATATAAAAGGCTATGTAAGAAGCTTATAGTTAAATTTAACCTTAAAGAAGGCAAAGCTATATAGGAATAAAGCGTGTTATTATTCCTTATAAATAAAGATTAAGAAGAAGCCTTAATAGAAAAGCTTATAGCTACTAGAGAACTTTAAGAGGTATTCCTTACTATAAAAGAAAAAGCTAACTAAAATCTAGCCCTTTAGTTACGCTAAGAAGGGAAGATAATAACGCTAGGCAAGCCTTTTAAGTAGTTAGATTAAGCTAAGATTAATGCTTTATAAGCTTGTAATATTTTTAAATTTATAATGTTTAATCCTACTAAGTATAGTAAAGAAAGGCTTTTTAATTCCTATATAGTTTATAAGATTAAAGGCAAAGAAACCACTACACTATATAAGAAATTATAGCTTATAATTTAAGGGCATAATAATAAAGGGAAGGAGTTTATCCTAACCTAATTGCTTATAATATAGTAATTAAGTTAATAATTAATTATTATAATAGTACTATTATTAAAGTTAAAAGGAATTATTATATAGATTTAAGACATTATTTAAGTATATATATAGTTAAACATAAGGCTTAAATACCTAATTATTACTATATTACTAAGTTAGATTGCCTATCTCTTTCTAGAAGGCATAATTATAGAGGTAATAAAACCACTATATAGAATTACAAAAGTAAGAACGTATTAGTAAGTAACTTACTTTTACTACTATAAAGAAAATCTTAAGATAATAACTTTAACCTATAATCTATACTTATTAATAGTTAATTTAAGTAATAATAACTTCTTTAGTGTAATTAGAATATAGACTAATAATACACTAGGTCTAAGCAATTATAACTTCTTTTAACTAGAAGAAAAAGAGCTTTAAAAGGCGAAATTCTTAGCAAAGCTAAAGCAAACCCTTTTAGCTAAGAATCCCCTTATCTTTAATAGTTATATTCTCTTATAAAATACTAATAATTTAATAGAACTATAGTAAAAGGATTAGAGCAAGAAAATCAGGTAAATTAAGCCTAACTTACTTACTATAAAACAAGATTATATTAAATAATAAGCTTAAGGGAGTTATATTATAATAGTGTGTTAACTAGAGGTACTTTATAATATTTTAATTATAGTATAGCACTAAGAACCTTTAGCTAATAATATATCTTAATTAAATAAACGCCTTATGTTACGTGCTAGAATTGACAATTGGCCTGTTACCTAGGATGTGGCTAGCTTCGTGCCACAAGACCTCGGATGTGGCTAGCATCGTGCCACAAGACCTCGGATGTGGCTAGCACGTGACCTAGAACCCCTATATTAGATGATAGCTTTGACCTCTAGCTAGTTGAATAACAACAACCTTAACACACTCATTATATCTTACGTTTTATATCGTAACAAGTGGTAGCAATTGCTCTTCGATCGTTGCGCACCTCTAGCGCTTTTACTGCTAATAAAAGCCACCAAACTGACACTATCGTCAACCAATCCACCAAGCCTGTCAAAGCTATCCCTTTCAATAGGCCTGATAGCTCACCCCTAGGCATCGCCCCTATCGTCAGATTTGTTGACCTTTAGTTTGAAGACCTTCGATTCTTCAACCTTCGATCCGTCGATTTGAAGACCTTCGACCTTCGATTCTTCAACCTTCGATCCGTCAATATGAAGACCTTCGACCTTCGATTCTTCAACCTTCGATCCGTTGATTTGAAGACCTTCAACCCGACCGTCAATCTGACAAATTCGTCAATTTCGATCGCTAGCCTCCCCGCTAGGCAGCTTCCTTACGAATCCAATAAAGCTCGCTAAAATGCTTCCCTTGCACCAGCTAGATCAGTGCGAGCAACAGCGATTACAGCGGCTTTATAAGCAAGATCGTCAGCGCCAAACCTATGGCATCTGTAGGAAGACCTTCCCGTCAAGAAATCAGGTCTTTTAACATCTTAAGGACCTATGCCTAGCTAGTCAGCAATTTCAACAGATTCAACAACAGCTAGTCCAGCAATTTCAGTGGCAGCAAGAACAGCATCAACAGGACCTTCAGGACCTAATAACCCGATATCAATGGCAACAGCAGCAATTGCAGCAGCAAATTCAACGGCAGCAGCAGCAAATTCAGTGGCAGCAGCAACAGATACAGGACCTTTAACGGAAGCTAGCTATTGAAGAGAATGACTTCTAGCAGCTTAAAGACCTCGTTAAGGAAGTCTTCGAAGAACGCGATGACCTTCGAAGGCAGCTAGCTTGTCAGCAAATTCAACAGCCTAGACCTCTGCAAAGCTCGTTGCCTAGCCCTTTGCAAATTCGTCAGCAGCTAATTTAACAGCCTGACCAAAGCCCTCTGCAAAGCTCGTTGCCTGGCCCTTTGCAAATTCGTCAGCAGCTAATTCAACAGCCTAACCGAAGCCCTCTGCAAAGCTCGTTGCCTAGCCCTCTGCAAAGATTGTTGCCTCGCCAATCTAGCTATCGTCAGATGTATCAATCCAATGATCAATTTGACCGTCAACCTGATTGATTTGACATTAGCTAGCTGACCTTAGATAGCTGGGACAGCTATCTCTTTTATCCGTAGTGCCCGCACTTATTACGTGCTAGAATTGATAATTGGCCTGTTACCTAGGATGTGGCTAGCTTCGTGCCACAAGACCTCGGATGTGGCTAGCTTCGTGCCACAAGACCTCGGATGTGGCTAGCACGTGACCTAGAACCCCTATATTAGATGATAGCTTTGACCTCTAGCTAGTTGAATAACAACAACCTTAACACACTCATTATATCTTACGTTTTATATCGTAACACCTTAAGTAGCAAATCTAATATTAAGAATAAGGGATACACTATATCCCACTAGATCTTAAGAAGGTAAAGTTATTTATATTTATAGATAAATCCCTTACTAATAATAAAGATCTAAGTTTATAGATTAGTTATATTATTATTATTAGTAATAAGGAAGAGTAAGAGAACGCTTTTAAATTATAAGGTAATATTCTTATATATAGCTTAATAAAGAGTAAATATATAACTTATAGCGCCCTTACTTCTAAATTATACGTAATAGTATAAGGCGCTAATATAGCCTATGTAATTGCTATAACCCTAAATATAATTACGGATTACCTTAAGATTAATTAGATTCTAATAATTATTTATATAGACTCTCTTTTATTATATAAATGCCTTATAAAGCTAGGCACTATAAAGGAGAAGCGCTTAATAATTAATATTATAGCCCTTAGGTAGTTATATAAGCGCTAGGAGATTTATAAAGTTTAATGGATTAATAGCAATAATAATCCCGCTAATGTAATAATAAAGGCATTACTAAATAAGACCCTTAAGACCTTTATTAACTTAAATAAAGCTATAATTTAGGTTAAAGGCTAGGTAAAGAGGCTAGAGACTAGATAAGCTAGATAAAAATCTGGCTCTAGCCTAACTATTAGCTAAGCTAATGAGAGGCCTGTATTTAAACCTTTGGATTTACTTGTGTTTACTTTGATTTTTATTGCGTTTTTAAAGCTTTTAAAGCTTCTAATCTCTTTTATTTGAATTTTCTTTCTAACCTCTCTTTAAATTATTATTAACTAATAAGAGTCTGAATTTAATATTTTAACTTACTTATCCTTTAATAGGCTTATTTTATTTTATACCTACTTTTTCCCTTCTTTTAATTATATCTTTACTTTGCCTTACTTTCTTTCTAAAAAGAAGTTACTAGTGTTATAATAACTAGGTTAACATTAGTTAACCACAAGGAAAGTAAAGCATTCGCACGCGAGGCTACGTTATAATGTCATGACTAAAGGCGTAGGAAGAGATAAACAGAGTGATAATAGGAGAACAAGGTTACTACTATAAAGGTAATAGCTAGGGGTAGGTGCGTAAAGGTTTTAAACTCTAACCTCTCCCCTAAATAGGAGAGGTCCTTGTTATATACCTTCTCCTTATACCTACGTAACTATCTAGCTACTAGGTCCTAGCGTATAAGTTATCTAGGGATTTGCCTTGCTTAGAGAGGCTACCCTCTTATAATATCTCTTATACCTTTATGCTTCTAATATAATACCCCCCTTATATAATTATCCTTAATTATATAATAAACTACTACCTAGGGGTAAGCATATTACTTAAAAGCTTCTAAGACTATTCTTTAACCTTATAGTATAATATAGGATTATTATAATCCCTTATACCCTAATGCATTAGTAAAAAAATAAAACCTTAATAATATTAGGTCCTAATTATTTTCTTATATAACTAGCTTACTATTAATTACTATTACTTTATAGCTTTAATACTAAGACCTAACTATATCTAGCTTTTATATAGCTAAATCCCCTTATTAGATAACTTATATTAATTTTTATAATTAGGTTAAATAGATAGGGTCCCTAGTCCTAATAATTTAAATAGCTTTATTTATAAATTATAGCAAATTTATCCTAACTTTACTATATACATATAGCTAGCCTATATTTCTAATAGTAGTAGCTATAATTATGATTTTTCTAATTTATTAATTTATTATATATAGCTTATAGATTACTTAAGGGCTTATAAATTACTTAAGGGTTAGCTATCCCCTATAAAAGAGGCTAGTTTTCTCTCTTTCCTTATTATTTCTTTCTTTAATATCCTTATCTTAAATTTATAAGTTACTCTTACTAGCTTAATAATAGCTTTTATACTACTATTATTTAGTAGTCTTTAAATAATCCTTTTTCCCTTAAATTTCTTTATTACTTTAGTATTACTAACTATTTACTAGCTTACTATATTTACTACTATATTTATCTTTACTAGTCTTATACTTACTCTTACTACTAAGGTTTCTAAGAAATCTCCTTATAAATATATAAAAATAAATAAATTAACTATATAAGTTTACTACTTAAGTATAAAGATCTTACTACTAACTTAGTGCTAGTAATACTAAGATACCTTATTTATATTATACTTAGTAAGCTACTATCTAGAAGATTACTCCCTAAGATAATAAAAGTACTAAGCCTTAATATATTATTAAAGGAAAAGCTACTTTAAAAGACTATAATTACTTCTTAAGTATAACTATACTATTACCTTACTACTATCCTTAGCTAACTTACTTAGATAATTCTATAAAATATATATATTATATAAGAAATAATAAACTTTATATTAGTATATATTATCCTAACTCTTAAAATAAGTTCTTTACTAATATACTACTAGTACCTTAATAGAATTACCTAGCTTTATAAAAAGCTATTTAACTTAATTTAGTTTATTTCTAAAGGAATATACTTTTATACTAATATTATAAGTTTACCCTTATTAATATATAACTTAATAATTACTAACTTACTACTAGGCTCTTATTTATACTCTTTATAAACTTTATAATACTTTATTATCTTATAAAAATACTAATTAATATAGCTAGGTTAAATATACTTATCTTACTACTAATACTACTTATAAGGTAAAGGCTAATAAGTATACTATATTTTTATAATAACTTAATATTACTAACTTAAAGACTTAAATTAAAATTATAAACTATCTTTACTTTATAGCTATAACTAGCCTAATAGTAGGTTTTTTTAAATATTTTTATAGCTTATATCTTACTAACTTACTACTAGTTTATACTATTTATTACTTAACTCCTTATTTATATTAGGCCCTTAAAGGTCCTAGAAGAAATTTAGGCTTATACCTATAAAAATAAGGAATCTTTTAATAATAAAGCTAAAGTTATTATAGCTACTAATATCCCTATAAAGAAGTAGTAAGTAAATAGCTATTTAAATTATAGTTTTAAAAATTAAGACTATTATTAGATTTTACTCTCTTTAACCTATAAAAGTAACTCTATTTCTATAATTTAGCTATATAATTACTACTTATAATTATTAATAATATCTTTTAAGATAAAATCCCTCTTTAATACCTATAAATTCTCTAAATTATTATAGTCTTTCTATTTTACTAGATATTTATAGTATTTATTATTATACCTATATAAAATAATTCTCTTAACTTTAAATTCTTCTTTATTATTCTTAATATTATCTTATAATAAGGATATATTAACTATATTACTTAGGTCCTTATAAAAAGGCTTAAGGCTTATAATATTAAAAATATTATATAAGTATATCCTAGCTAATAACTATAATTAGTATACTAAACTATAACTCCTAATCTCCTTTTAATCTTATAAGGGCCTAGGTACTTTACTAAGAGCTTCTTACTAGGGTATTATAAATTAATATTCTTTATTAATTATAAAATATAGTTACCTATATTAAATCTTATTAGCTTTCTCTTTAAATTATAATATTTCTTATACTAAGCTTATATATTACTTAGGAGCTACTTAATTATAGTATACTTATCTCTTAGCTCCTAGACTCTAGTCTTAGCTTAATTATTTATTAGAGGAATTTATATAACTACTTAATATAGCTCCCTTAGGTTATACCCTTATAGTGCCTTAGTAAATATATAGCTATATACTATATACTTACTTATATTATAAGCAAATTATACTATTAGTAAATTATTAGCCTAATCTATTTACTTTATATAAGTAAAAGCCCTTAAATAATGCTTTAGAACTTAATTTAAATATTCTATCTATCTATCTATTTATAGGTAAAATATAATGCTTAGTTACTACTTTATTATAATAAGGTAGTAAAATATTCTCTAAAACCCACTAGTAAATATTAACCCTTAGTCTATAATAATACCTTCTAGGGTACTATAGTCTCTAAATATATATTCTAAAAACACTATTACTAGCCTATTACTAGTTAGTTATATAAATATAGGGATATAAATACTATACTTTATAAAATAATTAATAATAACTAGGATTATATTATAAGTCTAATTTCTATTTTTTACTAGTAGTAATCCTATTATAAAGTCTATTAAGAGTTCCTAGAAAAGGTAATTAAGCACTAGTAAAGCTACTAACTTACTATAGGGTTTATATAACCTAGGCTTTAAAACTTAATAATTTATATAAGTGCTTATATATAACTTAGTGTCTTTTTTTATTATTAGCTAATAGTATTAGTTTATAATTTAGTAAAGTGTCTTACTCACTCCCTAATATCTAGTAGTAAGGTTATTATAAGTTAGTAGTAAAATCTCTTTTCTTATTCCTATAGGAATAAAAACTTAGTCTTTAAATATTAATAGCTTAGAGGGCCTAATAGACTATATCTATAATATTCTAAAGTTACTACTTTCTAGTAGTAACTTTTACTATATAATAAAGGCATCCCTTTATTATGCTTTAAATAATAAAACTTAAATTAGAGAATCTAAGCCTTCTTTAAATACAGTGGAGTTTAACTTTACTAAAGTTCTCCTAACTATTAAAATCCTAGCTATAATATCTCTATAAGGGATTAGCTTATTTTACACGCCTAGACTTATAGGCAAAATATAATTAAATAATAAGCCTTATTAAGTATTAGTAGTTTTACTATAACTATCTTACTACTTATTATTTACTATCCCTACTGTAATTCCTCCTATAAGGAATCCTAGACTCATGGGGTCTAGTTAGCTATATAATAATTCTAAACGCTAGGTATTAGTAGTTTTACTATAATATTCTCGCTATAAACTATCTAAAATCCCTGCCATAATCCCTCCTATAAGGGATCCTAGACTTATAGGGTCTAGTTAGCTATATAATAATTCTAAACGCTAGGTATTAGTAGTTCTATTACAATATTCTTACTATAAACTATCTAAAATCCCTACTATAATCCCTCCTATAAGGGATCCTAGACTTATAGGTTCTTCTAGAATATATTTAAGTTATATTTTCTTAAAACACTAGATATTAGCAGTTTTATTATAGCGCCTCTATAACTTAATATTTAACTTACTAGATAACAAACAAATAGACCTTATAGTATTAGTAGTTTTACTGCTATGTCCTCGCTACTTTGCCTCCGTAAACCTTAATAGAAATATTAGTAATTATAAGGACACTACCTTTACTTTTTCTCTTTATTAATATAATCTAACCTTCTTAATAGTGTGTTAGCTAGGTTTAATTTCCTTACCCTATATATAATTATAAAATTAAATAGATAGAGCTTATCTAACACTATAACCTACCTACTACTTAGCTTTAGCTTTATAGCTAGGTACTTATAGTTAAGATAATTAGTTATAATAGTAATTAGATATATTAAATAAGCTAGGTAGTGTCTCTAGGCCTAAAAAGCCTCTTAAATTACTAGAAGCTTTATATCTAGTATTATATAATAAAGTTCTATATTATTTAACTTCCTTAATATCTATATTACTAGGTACTAGTAACCTAGCACTAATATTATAAGGACTACTCTAATAGCGTATTCTAATGTATTAGTCTCTACCCTTAAAGGTACTAGTAAATTAAAATAAACTAAAATTAGTGCTTCTTAGAACCATTACTAGAGTTCCCTAAACACTACTAACTTATAGGGCTCTAGCTTAAAGGTTACTAGCTAATCTCCCTAAGTTAATTAGTTAGTAAAATTATAATTTTACTATAGCTTTTAATAAAGTATTAGTAAAATCCAGTAAAACTAAGAAATAACTAGATATTAAGCACGCTATAAGGTACTAGCTAGGTTATAATAGCCTTAACGCAAGAAGGCTCTATTAAGATACCTTCTTCTATAATTATAAATCCTAAGAACTTAACCTTAGTGTATAAACATTTATACTTTATAAGGTTAATAAAAAGGCTAGCTTTATAAAGCTTATAAAGAACCTATTTAATATAACCCTTATGCGCTTCTATGTTACTACTATAAATTAGAATATTATCTAGGTAAATAATGTAAATTAAACTAATAAGGCCCTTAAGGGCACTATTAATATATTCTTAGAAGATTATAGGCATATTTATAAGCCTAAATAGTATTATAAGATACTTAAAGTAACTATATTTACACTAGAAGGCTATCTTTTACTTATCTCCCTTATGGATATATAGCTAGTAGTATATATCTTTAAGATCTAATTTAGTGTAAACCTTTACCCCTTTAATTAGTTTAAGATCTTAGTAATTAGAGGTAATAGTGCCTTATCTTTTATTATAATCTAATTTAAGCCTTTATAATTTATATAAAGCCTTAATTTACCTCCTTTCTTTAGAATAAATAAAATTAGGCCCTAGCTAGGCTAATTAATCTTTAGATCTATCCTTTACGCTATATACTAGCTAGGTACTCTCTAAGCACCTCTAGCTTTTTTTAGCTAAACTATATATTAGCCCCTAAGGGGGTGTTTTCCCTTTTCTAACTTAATTATATATATATAACTGCCTAACTTAGAAAGTATGCCTATAAGCTTATTAGAAAATATATCTTTAAACTCTATATATACCTTTAGTAACTTAGGCTTATAGTCCTCTTCTAGGTTAAGTATTACTACCTTACTATTAGGGTTTATTAAGGTAATAAAACTCTTCTTACCTATTATATAGGTATCTTACACCTTAATTATAGTTAGGCTATTATAAGTTAGGTATTGCTTACTATAAGGCTAATATCCTTATCTTTTTTATCCTTATTTAGTAAGTCTATAAGCTTAATTAACGCTAAATAAAGTAAAAACGCTATAAATAAGCGTTTTACTTCTCTTCTTACTTACTATATTCCTAATATAAAGTTAAGGCAATCTTTTATAATAAGGTATCTTTATAGTCTCTCTTTCTAGGATATAACTATAGGCTTATATATTCTAGCCTAGTCTATTCCTAGGATAAGGTTCTTAGGGGTATTTATAATATAGTAGTAAACTTAGTATATTTTTACATAGCCTATGCTATCTTTTACTAAGATAACCTAATTTAAGATTCCTTAATATTAAATAAGGGTCTTAGCTATACTTTTAAGTAGTGTATTATCTTTCTATATATTAGCCTAATTTACCTTTAATAATAATTTTAGGTAAATAATTAATTCTATTATGCCTATATTAAGTAGTGTAAATACTACTACCTATTTATAATCTTACTATAATAATATCTAAACTTTTATTCTTATATTCTTAGATAATTTATTAGTAAGGGCATTATCCTAGGCCTAAGTAAAGCTAATTAGTGTCTTATTTATATCTTACCCTACTGCTTAGTTACTATTATTCCTATATAATAGTATTATATAGCTTATACTCTTATAAATAAAATAATCTAGTTCTTTATATCTTAGTGTAATATAACTAGGTTATTTATATTTAAAGTATACTATAGAGGATCTTATAGCTCCCTTACTACTTTATTATAGTATATTTACTATAGGTAAATTTAAGTATTACCTTTTCTATCTATAGTCTTATCTATAGTTATTACTTTAGTTACTATTCTAACCTATTTTTTTATAACTTTCGCTTTCTTTCCTTAACTAGCTAAATAAGTCTATACTACTAGGAACTCCTAGCTAAGTATTTACTTCTTTATAGTATTATTTAAACTATTAATAAATATATAAATATAAAGTCTTATAGGGATTACTTTAGGGAGTTTAGCCTTAGCTTTTATTTATATTTTTATAAATCCCTAGAATAACTAATAGTTTTCTTATCTAAGGGTTAGTAGTATCCTTATAGCTTCTAAGTACTATATATTCTTATTTATTATTCTAGTTTTTAGCTAATCTATAAACCTAGCCTAGGTATAGTCCTAGTAATCTATATAACTATCTATAGCTATATAATATATCTATTATTACTTTATATTCTTTGCTAAGTAGCTACTAGTATAGGCTTCCTTAGTAGTATTATTAATAAATATCTTATAATCTAGGGTAAAAGCTATATTAAGGTTTACTAAGAAATATTAAAGACTTTTATATAAATCTCCTTTATATACTAGAGTCTTTAGTTATATTTTTATAAGATTATAGTAATATAAGGTTATAGTAAGTTTAAAGCTTCTTAGTAAGTCTAAAGGTAGTATAATTATAGGTTCTTTAGTAAGGTTAGTAAGTCTAGTGCTAGTACTTACTAATAAGGTGCTTACCTTAATTATATATTACTATTCCTATAGCTATAGAATTTTCTATCTCTTTTAAGCTCTTTATAGCTTAGTCTTAGCTTACTTAAGGATTTAGTTTAGCTTTTCTTTACTATACTTAATTTCTCTATAATTATTATATTAATCTATAGTAAGCTCCTTATTATTATTTTAATCTTTAGGAGTGCTATTTTTATTATTCCTATCTAGGCTATTAGACCCTAGGATTACACTATCTTAGTGTCTTATATTATTACCTAAGTATAGTGTATTAGCTATATAGTTACTATATATAGTAAATTATATAGCTATCCTATTTAATTCTAATATTATAATTTATAACTAATAGTTTATTTACCTTAAAGGGTTTAAGACTTTAATTTATTATAACTAAAGGTATAGGAAGAGATAAATAAAGTAATAATAGGAGAATAAGGTTACTACTATAAAGGTAATAGCTAGGGGTAGGTATATAAAGGTTTTAAACTCTAACCTCCCTCCTAAATAGAAGAGGTCCTTATTATATACCTTCTCCTTGCGCCCATATAACTATCTAGCTACTAGGTCCTAGCGCACGAGTTATCTAGGGATCTGCCTTGCTTAGAGAGGCAGCCCTCTTATAATGTCCCTCATGCCTTTGTGCTCCTAACATTTAGTATCTCCTATTAGTATAATAGGAAAAGCCTTATAATAGTAACTTCTTAGAAGGTTAATCTAGTTATACTTACTCTTAAAGAGTATTATCTTTAGTATAAGAAAGTTATAAAGCTTCTTACTATAGTAGTTACTATCCTTATATATCTTTATAAGCTTAGAGATCTTTTTTATAATTTACTTATTAAAAGGGGGTTATAGTGTAAAAGGGGTGAATTACTAGGACTAATAATACTACTAAGACTATTACTTATAATATAATTAAGAGTATTATAAAGTTTCTTAAAGGGGGTAAAGAGATTACTAAGGGTAAGGAAAGAGAACTTCTAGGGTTAGAAAATAGGTAGGTTATTATGCTTAGGGCTTTAGTAGTTTAGAAAATCTTAATCTATCTTTTAGCTATAAAGATCTTATTACTTCTTAAAGTGTTTATTTTATTACTACTATAATTGGAAGTCCTAGTCCTTAAGTAATATAAATACTATATTCTTATAGGGAGTTTTAGAGTTCTTATAAGAGTTTACTATAAGCCCTTTAGAATATCTCTTTAGATTACCCTTTAAAGTCTTCTTTAAAGGTCTCCTAAAGGTCCTTATCTTTCTAGTCTTAATGCTTACTAATATAAATAAACCTTATAATATAATTATTTAGTTTGTATTACATAGCTATCTTAGGGTTTAGCTATATAAGTTCTCTTTAGTCTCTTATAAGTATCTTTAAGTAGGGTTATAATTATCTAAGTAATTTTATCTCTAAAGGTCTTTCTTAAATCTTCTTTAAAGGTATTTTAGGCATTATACTTTTAAGGAGAGGTAATTAGGAGTTTTCCTTATTAATAGTCTAGCCTCTAGCGCTATTTTCTTTAATAAAGGAAATTAGGAAAATAAGAGGGTTATTAATATAATGGAGCTAGGAAGCCTAATTAAATAGAAAGAACTAAAGGGGAGACTTCCCTTTATTATTAAAGCAATAGGGTAAATAGAATAAATAGGAAAAATAGGATAAACAAAAAGAATAGAATAAACCAGATAAAGGAGTTTATAATTACATAATATATATAAAGTATAAAGGCGTAAAAACCATTATAGTAAAAGTAATAATTAAAGGAAAGTAAAGAGCCCTAACTTTGCGTTATATATATAAAGTATAGAGAAGCAAAGTCTATTATAGTAAAAGTAATAATTAAAGTAAGAAAGGAGGTTATAAATTAAGTTAGCTAGCTTAGCTAAGGTTATATTAATATTAGGTTTAAGTAAAATGCCTTATAGTAATAGACTTAGTTATTTAGTTAGTTTTCTTGTGATAAATAATAGGAATAATCCTATAATAATAATATCCCATAGGCCTAAGGGTTAATGAATTAATCCCTTAGAAGCCTAATAAGTCTGTAAATTTAGTCTTTTCCTTTAGTATAATTTATAGTTATACCTCTTTACCTAAATAGTTTAGGGACTTAAGAGGTAAGTGGCTATAGCGTCTATAGAGTTATCTCTTCTTATAATACCTAACTTATTTATAGTTATAAAGTTAACCACTAATTAGTGTTAGTTATACTAAGGTCCTATGTAGGTAATAATACAATAATTCCGTAGTATTAAAGTCAATAATAGATTAATTAATAGACTAGGAAAGAGAGAAGAGAGAGAAATCTAGCTAGAAGAGAAAGTGGGTGAAACGCGGAAGTAGGGCACAAAAAGGGGTGGTAAATAATGTAGCTAATCGCATTGCGTGGATCTATTTGGACCCACTCTCGTCCTAGCCTTTAGCCACGATTAAACCAAACAAGACCCGAAGGAAGCCATAATTATAGTACCCTTATATATATTAATAAAAGGTAGTTAAAATAGTATTTGAACTAGGAAGTTTATATTTAAAGTAAAGAAATAGCTAGTATTTAACTAGCTAAAGAATGTATTTTAGTAAGCGCTTTTGCTTTATTATTATAACCTAAGTTAACTAGTGTATATTAAGATAAATACTTTAATTTTTATAATAGTAAGAATTCTATCCTAGTAAGATAATAAGGGCTATTAGTATTTAGTAGCCTTTTAGTTAAGGAAGTTTATAAATACTAAATATAACTATAGCATAGCTAATTAAGAGTTACTTACTATATTAAAGTTATTTAAACACTAGTAATACTATATTAAAGGTATAGTAAGCCTAGTAAAGGTTTTATTAGATTACTATAATTTATAAACCTTTATCAAGTAGCTAAAGTTAAATAAAAGGTAGGCAAAATAATGTATATTTCTCTATCCCTTTTACTTTATAATTAAGTATTTTGTCAAGCGGAAAACAACACCCCAAAAGACACGATGCTAGCCCACACGCGTAGGTAGCTTTGACGTTTACGCACGTTAAAGGGGGTTAAGAAGCTTAACTACAGTAACCCGTCATAAGGCTAGATTATCTCTATAAGATAGAGATAATCTAGATTAAATAGTCTAATAGATTGGAAGTAACCTAACGGTTAAATTAGTGTAGGTGATAATAATCTTATTAATTTATCTTATCTTAAAACACAATAATAAGCCATAGCAAAGCTAGGCATAAAAACTCTATGTCTAACGTGCATAATAAGCTCTAGAAGCCTAGTTAGAAGTAATCCCTTTATAGACTATTTAATCCCTAGCTTATATAACTAATATTATTATCCCTTAGTGTAATAATTATCCCTATAACCCCTAATACTATTATCGCAAATGCGTGTGTTTCTAGGCGCGTAATTTAGGCTATATAATACCTCCCTAGGTATACACTAGTTAACCCTAACTATATATAGACTAAAAACAAATAGGATATAAAGTAAGATTAGTAGACTATAGCTTATATATAAGGGGAGCTACTATTTAATCTATCTATAGGGAAAGACTTCCTATAGTAAAGGGGAAAGAAAAGAAGAGAAAAATAAGAAAAGAAAGAAAGAAAAATAAAGTAATTCTCCCTAATTATAGTCCTAAGTTCCTTATCTCTAGAGAGCTTTAGTGTCTTTAGCGTATATAAATAATTAGTAAGTAATATTAGTAAGGGTATATAAAGAGCTAGGCATTTAGAATCTTACTAAGTAGCCCTTTACTTATAGTTTACTTACTAATTAATTAATCCTAAGGCTTATTATCTCTCCCACTAATAAGTATTAATAATGCTTACCTATATTCCTTAAGAAACTAGCCCTAGTAGCACTACTAATATATAGGAAAATAATATTAGTAATTAAGCTATAGTTTTCCTTTGCGCTATATTTTATACTTTAAGGAAAGGAAGTAGATTAATAGTTATAGCTTATCTAGTGTCTCTAAGAGGTTAGCGTATAACCTCTTTATTTACTTAATCTATTAAGGCTTAATATTTACTTACTTAGTTTTACCTAATAACTCTATAGATTTATACTAACCTTAGCTAGTCCTTAATATCTATTTAAAATAATTTATAAGTTATAGCTTACTAAGATTAGGTGCTTTATTCTAGGGTACTATGTATTTAATTCTATTATACCTTATAGAGTGCTTTAAGCTAAGTAACTAAAGACTATAGTATCTTATTATAACTAGAAGCAGAAGATAGTCTTAATAAAGACTCTTATAACGCTTAAAATCCTACCTCTTTAATTAATCCTTAGCTACTAGTAGCTCCTTATTATTATTTAGCATTAAGTTCCTACTATATTTACTATTCCTATTCCTATAGTAATTCTTAAATACTAATATTAAAGACTTTAGGATTATTTATAAAAATATAAGCTATAGGCTACTAGAAATCCTAAATATAAAGTCTATTAACTTACGCTATCTTAGTGTACTATTTAATTAGGTAATTATTATTACTAGTCTTATACTTCTAGGCTATAACTACTATACTTACTAGTAATTCTCCGCTAATTATTTAAGTGGTAAAGCAAGGCATCTAGCGTATTATTATATTATACACTAAATATTAAAGGTTAAAGTCTTTTTAGTAAGATAATTCCCTAGGTAACTAATCCCTTATTATAAGCTTATTTACTACTATATTATATAGGACTTATAGAGTTCTTTTAAGGGCTTTTATATAGCTATATCTTAAGTCTAGGATATTATTAGTTATTATCTAGTCCCTAAGATAAAGCTTAAATTAGCACCTAATATATAAATCCCTACTAAACGCATATAGTTATTTAAACTTAATACTATATTAGTTTAGCGTATTCTAGTTCTCTATAAGGAGATTAAGTGCTTAATAACTAACTTAGTAATAAATTATTTAAAGAAGGAATCCTAGGTAAGTATACCTATACTCCTAATTTCCCTTTTACTCTATAGCTAGGACTATAATTACTTTAAAATTATATAGGTAATTTAAAAGTTATATAATTTATCCCTAGCTACTTATAAAGTTAATAAACTACTTAATTTAGCCTTCTCCTATAGTATTAAAGTAGTAAAGATACCCTTATTTCTAATTAAATAGAAAGTAAGTCTAATAGTTTATAAAGAAAGCAAATCCTAGTATAATATATTAATAGCTTATATATAAGTAAAGGTTAACTAGGTTATACTATAAGCTATAAGTAATATTAACTAGCTAGTAGGAGGAATAAAGCCTTCCTACCTTTAAACTAATTAATTACTATAAAGTATTTATATTAAAATTCTCTATAGTATATAGTTTAAATGCTTAAGGTAGTATAATTACTATTACCTCTAGTCCTTATATAATAATCCTCCCTATAGTAAATAGCTTAAACTAATTAAGCTAGTCCTTATTTAAGGTCTTATAGGCCTTTCTTAAGAACCTATAAATATCTATAGAATATTATTACTAAGTTAAGGGTGTCTAACTAGGCCTAATTAGCGTAACTTTATTAAAGTTATTACTATCTTAGTGTATTTTAAATCTTAGTAAGAGCTATAGCTAGTCCTGCCTTAGATAGAATAATAGTAGCTACTATCTATAGAGATTAACTAGGTTAAGTCTAATAGTGCCTTCTTTCTCTTCCCTAAAGAAAGATCCTTCTATTCTATATATTAAAACATAAATATAGTATATTATTAGGCACCTCTTATTTATAAAGTATATAATAGTCTTACTATTTACTTTAGTATAGGTATTATTAGATACCTTAGATTCCTTATATTTTACTATAATAAGGAATAATTAAATAGAATATATAGGTATATATATAAGAGTAGTAAGGGAAAGGATAGTAGTTACTTTTAGGAGATAAAGTAATTATAATAAAAGGAGAGGTAGGATATAAGAAGAACTTAAGAAAGGAAGGCTTTAATAACTAAAGAAAAGCATAATAATATAAGAAGTAGGTAAGATTAAATAGTTCTTATAACCTAAGCCTTATTCTTATAGCTCTTAGTGGTTATATAGGTAGTTAGCAGTGGCTATCTATAGCTATATTCCCTTTTATAACTAATAGTTACTAACACCCGCTATTAGGCAATAGTTATAAGGATTAGATAAATCCTATAAATTAAACTTCTTTAGCACCCTTATTAGTTATTAGGGCTACCTATCTATTAGTTATTAACACCTATTATTAAGGAATAGTTATAAATTAAGGTATTTAAACCCTCTCTTTTCCTCTCTATTCTATCTTTTATAAACCTTTATTTCTCTTTCCTTTAACTATTTAATTATAGCTAATTCTCTTAATATAACCTATTAAAGGCTTTCTAATATTACTACTATTATTAGGGCTAGTGTCTTAGAGGCAAAACTTATAGTAACTAAGACTATTAACTAGTCTAATTATATAGAGATTTACCTCTCTTATATTAGTAAAGATTATATAGGCTTAGGCATTATTTAATCTTATACTAGACTACTAGCTAATAGTTTTGTTTTTATAGTTTAAGTTTCTTTTTATATTCTAGGTTTATAGTGGCATAAATATT
Organism: Epichloe scottii; assembly: GCA_021950295.1. Classification (NCBI taxonomy): domain Eukaryota; kingdom Fungi; phylum Ascomycota; class Sordariomycetes; order Hypocreales; family Clavicipitaceae; genus Epichloe; species Epichloe scottii. The sequence goes on along the minus strand of CP083247.1, from coordinate 1,566,673 downwards.
AGTAATAGTAGTGTTCCCTTATATACTAAAATTATTCTCTAACCTATAGATAATATTCTAAAGGGGGCACCTTCTTATCTCCTTAAGGTAATAAAGAAAATAAACTTAGTAAAGGACTTTATTAGAAGCTATACTAAGAAAGAAAGTGTATTAGCTTTAGTAGTTAAAAATAGTTATTAATATTAAGTCCTTATTCTAGCTAAAATAGCTTATCCTAATAGGTATTTTCTATATGCTCTTTTATAATATCCTAAGTATTACTAGGCTTTGCTTATCTCTATATATAGTAGATTAAATAGTGTCTTCTATTCTAACTACTTAAACTTATATATATAACACATTAACTTCTTTAATAAGCATATATACTTCCTATTCTATAGTTATATATTAATTCTAGGTATCCTTAAGGGTACTTATAGTAATTATATCTAGAATAGCTCCTATACTATAAGCTATAAATAGCGCTTTACTTCTAGGTATTAGCCTAAATCCTTAAGAGAGAGGGCTCTAGCACTATTCTTAGGTAAAGAATAGACCACTAAGGTAGCTAAGGTAATTCCCCTTAATCTAACTAGTATTAACTTTAAGAATTCCCCTTACCTAGAAATAGATATACCTCCCTCTTTCTAGATAGTTTATAATAAAGGAAAAATATATAATATCTTTTAATTTAGGGAAATAAATAAGAAAACTAGTAACTTAGCTCCTAGAACTATACTATAATTACTTAATTTATAGTATTTAAAAATAAAACCTAATCTTTTCTTAAAAATAAAAGTAAAGTATAAATAAAATAAAAGTTAAAATAGCTTCTAGTAGGTATATTATTAAAGAGTTAGGGGATAGACCTTATATTCTTAATGCTATTTAATTATTAATTAAGGTAACCTAACTTTAATCTTATAGTATAGGTACTATTAGGGTAGAAGTTTAACTTTATTATCCTTAAGCACTAGCCTTTCCTTACTTATCCCTTCCTAATAGTAAGTGCTCTTATTATTAATTATTTAATCTAATATATTATATTAAGCTATTAATAGTATAATACTTAAAACCTCCTTATTATAGTTATTACTAATTACCTCTTTTACCTAGTTATATTAAGGAGCATAAAGCTATTTATCTATAGTAAAAGTTTACTATCCCTCTAGATCTAGGAGGAATTTCTTAATATAGTCCCCTAAGATTATCTTTATAAGTTTAATACTATCTAGTATTTATAAATAGTAGGCTCTAGAGATTAGCGCGCTTATAAATTTAAAAGGGTCTATTTTACCTTATTATAAGCTTCTATATTATAGATATATTAATATTCTATTAGATATTATATACTAAGATAAGATCCCTAGGTTTTAATTAATCTTTCCTAATTAAAGTAGCCTAGTTCTTATTAGTTTATTTTATAAGTTATTATCTAAATTTAAACACCTTTATTCTTGCTTTTTTAATATCTTTTGCTTTTTATTTAAGCATCTAAACCCATGCTTTAAATAAGTCTTAACTACCTATAATTACGTCCTAATTAATTAGTCTTTAAGTTAGAAATTTAACTTCTAAAGGTAGTATTAGCTCCTATCTATAGATTAAATAAAATATAGACTTTCTATGTAATTTATAAATAGTAGTATAATCTATAAGAAAAGCCTTATTAAGGCGCTTAAACTATTATCTATCTAATCTGCCTAACTTTACTAGGGCAAATATAAGAGACTAATATCTAACTTTAATAGGGAATTTACCTTTAGGTTATACCTAGATATTTAGATTCTAGTAATGCTAATATTTATAAGTGCTTTCTTAAGGTTCTTATGTATTTTAAGTTCTCTATTATAGATAATAAATTAGAAGAGCCTAAACCTACTAATTAAAGAGAAGAGAAACTTCCTAATTACTAATATAGTAGTATTCTTAACTAGAGTAGCCTTTACCTAACTAGTAAGGTTATACCTAGCTTCTAATAGATACTTATATCTGTAATTAATTAGTAAGTGCTAAGTATTAATATAAATCTTACTTATTAGGTTTCCTAGTATAACTAGTATAGAAAGCTCTTATAAGCACTATAGTATAAACTTTTAGTATATTTTATAGTAAGCTATTATCTCCTAGGCTATATTTTATAGTCCCTTTTACTAGTCCCTTAATCTTATTACCTAAAAGACTACCTTAATGCCTTTATATCTAAGTTCTTTATAAATAGCCTTAATAATTATCTATTATTACTTAGGTATATTTACTACTAGTATAGGTCCCTTTATAATTCCTATTAGCCTTTTCTAGAGATATCCTTTTTCTAAGTAAAACTTCTTAGCCTTATTATATAGTTTCCTATAGTCCTTTATACTAAGATTAAGTAGTCTTTAAAAAGTTAATAGGAAATTAATTACCTATTATATCTTCTCTAAGTAGCTCTTTTTATTTTCTTTACCTATAGTAATATTATTAAGGTAGAGATTAATAAAATCTTTAATATCCCCTTTAACTACCTAGTCTAATTAATCTAAAGCTCTAGGGCCCTTTCTTAATAAGGTATTAGTAATTTAGTTTTTCTCTCTAGGTATATATTATATAGTAAAATTAAAGAGTAAAATATAGCTAATCTATTAGGTAATAAGTGCCCTAGGCATATTATTAATAGCACTATTAATTTAATATATAAGGACTTATAAATCTATCTCTAAAGTAAATAAAACTCTATATAAATATATTTATAGTTATCTTAATATATAAACCACTGCTTAGTATTCTTACTTTATAGTATTATACTTAGATTTAGTAGTATTCTAAGTATTACTTTTATATTAAATAGGATATTATTTACTATTAATAATTTATAATAATATAGCTCCCTATCTAATTAAGCTTATATTAACTATTAGAATAATTTCTCTAAAGCCTAGTCCTAGATTAAGTAAAATAAGAATTAGTGCTATTATTACTACTTTCTTAAGGATATCTATAGCTTCTTACTAATCTAGCCCCTATATCTATTTACTCTCTTTCTTTAGTAAGATTACTAATAGCCTTGCTTTTTATGCATAATATTTTACCTATATATAATAAACTCCTATTAATCTAATAAAAGACTATATGTCTAATTAATCTTAATAAACCTCCTAGTCTAAGATCTTAATTATCTTTACTTTAGTTAGTTTCCTTTTATTTATGCCACATATAAATCCTATAATTTCTACTAACTTCTAATAAAACTTTAATTTAACTACTAAGGCTATATAACTAGAGAGCTTAATATTAACTAAGACTTTATTAATATTAATTAAATGCTTTATTATATACCTTTATACTCCTAGTATAATTTCCTTATTATTATATATTATAGTTAGACCTTAGATAGCAATATTATCTAGGAAAGGTATATAAATTTAGGGAATTAAGTTAAATAATACTCTCCTAATAATCCTAATAAACTAAGCTACTAAGTTAGTAGCTCCCTATAGTAGCTAATAGAGTTATAAAAGTCTAACTATAGTTAAAATTATTATTATATCCTAACTTCTCTTAGCTAATTTAACCTAATTATATCCTAATAATAAATTAATAATAGATAGGATCTTATATATTATAAAGCTTTTGCTAAATGCTTTAGCTCCTTAAGGGCTAAGCGCATCCTATATTATAACTTTATTATATTTTATTGCTAATAAGATTAAATAAATTCCACTATCCTTTTTTATAATAAGGAAATATAGATTCCTATAGGAACTATAGCTCTCCTCTAAATAACTATACTTTAGCTTTTTCTTTAAAAGATTAACTAGCTTCCCTTATAACCTAAGAGGTATTAGAATTAAACCTACCTACTATGCCTTATATTTAATAACCTTAATAACTTATAGTAGCATAACTAGTAGGTTAACTTCTTTACACTCTAATAAGTCTTATACTAGCGCTACTTCTTAGTTATAGAGAATTTTCTTAAAAATATTAACTTCTTCTTATATTAAATATTCTCACACCCCTTTAACTATTTAATCTAATTATTCCTAGGTTATTCTAAAACCTTAAGGGTCTACACTAAATCTCCTAGTAATATACTTATTATAATTCCTAGATATATTAAGTTATAACTTTACTTCTTCCTATTCTTTTAACTTTTACTTTAGATTTCCTTTAGGGGTTAATCTATTAGAGGGTATATTATTATAAGGGTAAATCTTCTAGGCCTTTTATTTATATATTATATTAATTATTAGATTAGGTAGTTCTAGCTTTTGCTAGGGTTAAAAATCCTCTATAACTACCTTAAGTTACTTAGCATAGTTAATTATTATATCTTTAATAACTATATAGAAGATCTTAGTTTCTTTCTTTATTAAGATAGGGATAAGTTCCTTACTATTTTCTAATATCTTCTCTATTCCTTCTTAAAATATTTAATCTTCTTCTAAGGTTCCTAAGGCTTTTAGTTTTACCACTAGGTAGCTAAATATAATAGTATTAATAGTGAGTTACTATGCTAGTGGTTTATTAGTATATTTGTCAAGGTAGGGGTCGGTGTAGATGATAGAAAACGTTCGATTTAATCAATCAGAGGTGCAGACGGCACCCGACTTTTGTACCTAAAAGGTACACAGTGCGCTATGGTAATGACTAGTCTATGGAGGTACTTCTAATACATTGTCTCCACTGTTGTCTTACAGAGGGTTTAATCCTAGTTAATGCGCGGGCTATATCCACATATCTAGTGCTTTAAGGAGCTCTCCCTAATACACCCCCTAGCTAAGATATCTATTAAAGCTAGAGTTAATAAGCGTAGGAAGAGATTGCAATAAATTCCTAGTGTTATAATTACGTAGGAATCTCCTATAAGCTAATCTAGTAATAGAAATCCCTGTGTATTTAGCTTAATAGAGGCTTTATAAAGCTATCTATAGGTATCTTAGAGGTCTTTAACTAATTTACCTTAATATTGCCTAGGGCATATTACTCTTAAATTCATATTTAATTTATATTAAGATACTTAAGGCTAGTTTAAAGCCTTCCTTCCTTATACTCTATAATACAAATTATCTACTTATTATTACACTAGATAATTAATAGTAGTAGCACGCAAACCTTACTATTATAAAGTAGCCTTCTAAGGGATATACGCTCTTTTACACCGTAATTTAAGGCAAAGAGCTCTGCTTCTATGCTTAAGGTTATTACATAATATTACCTACTAGACTTCTAATTAATTATAGCACTATACATAATAAAGACATAACCTTATGTTAATTTATATGTATTAGGGTTATTACTAAGGGAAGCATTAGTGCTAGAAAACAATGTATTAAAGCTATTCACTCCTAAGTATTAGATACATAGCTTCTTTATATTCTAGGCGTATAAAATCACTCCTTTTGCAAACTTAATATGCTTTACTAAAGGGTTTATTATAAAAGAGGTAAGTTTTAATGCTATAAAGGCTACATTAGGCTTTCTAATAATATATAGATACACTAAAGAGCTAATAATTGCTCTATAGTAATTAATCTCTTTATTAGTAGCTTTACTAGTATTAGCGAGAATCGTAGCTATAGGGAGAGGAGCAGAGATTAAGCTCTTTAAATCGCTATTAATAACGTTAGGGATGAATTTCTAAGCGATCTTTTAAATATATAATTCCTATAATAACTATATCTCTTTAGTATTGCGATTCCTAATGATTTTAATGCCTAGGAACCACTTTAGGTTACCTTAGTCTTTAACGTCTAGACTATTTATTAATTATTTATAAAGCTCTTTAAATTCTGCTTTAAATCCGTTAGGATATATTACTATAATGTTATTTATATAGAAAAATAGGATAAAACTGTCTTTTATAAAGATATATAGGTCTTCTTTTCCTTAGATAGAGCCTATCTTTAATAGGAATTACGTTAGATATAGGAACTATTATTAAGGAGCTTCTCTTAGCCTATATAATACTTATGTTATTTTCTAGAGATAACCTCTTGTATTTATACCTTCTAGAGGTTTACAAAAGATAGGTTCTTTAAGTTCTGCGTGTGGGAAGGCATTCTAAACATTATATTAATAAGTATTAAGATTATTAGCGCAATAGACCGCGAGTAGCATGCATAGAGATTATAAAGCAAGCGTAGCTACGTAGTTATTAAGGTTATCTTTTAGTTATTAATTGCCTTATATAACTATTCTAGCTTTAAACTCTATAACTATGCCTTTCTTATTAGTTTTATATTTAAAAACCTAGCTAAGGTTAATAATCTCCTTATAGCATTTTAGATTAAATAATTTATCTAGTATATCCTCCTAGTAGTTTAAGGATAGAAGCTTTAAAAGCTCCTTTATAATTGCTTCCTTCTAGCGGTTATAATAGGCTAAGGCTATAGCTTAATAATAATAGGTAGGTTCTAGGGGCATATCTTTAATATATAAACTGTATTAAGTGCCTTAAAATGCTATTAAAAAAGCAGAAGAAAACTATGCTTACCTAGCTTTCCTTAATTCCTTTCTTTAGCATTTTCTAGTTATAATATTATCTAGATTAATACTATTATTATAGGGATAATAATTCTCCACTGCCTTACTGCCTTTAGTAGTAATTTTACTAGTATTTATAGTAGTATTTACGTGTTTAGATATTGCCTTACGTATAAATTTATTAATTTTATAAAATAGCATATTATTACCTAGTATCTAAATCTCTATATTCTCTATAGTAACTAGCGCCTTATAAGAAGAGTTAGGAGGGGTTAAAAGTGCACTAATATAGTTACCTTCTTACCCTAATACTTAAGGTAGTGTTTCTGCTTTAAACTACTTATTTTCCTATTCTATAGTTAATAGTAAAAAGGCTTAATTATCCTCTTTAAGTTCTATTCTAATAAGGTCTTAGCTAATTTCTTCTTTAATGTCTTTAGCCTTAAGCTCTTTAAGTAGTGTAATTATTAATATCTTCTCCTTTTAAGCTAATTCTAGCTCTTTTTCCTATTTAAAGAAGGAGTTCTTATTAAATTAAACACACACTAATACAATAACCTTCTAATTACATAATATAGGCACCTAGATAATATACTAGGATTTGCCTCTATAACTAATAAGGTAACTAATATAAGCTTTCTACTCTAATTAAGGGATTGCGTTATGCGATTTAACGTGCTCTAGAGCCTTTATTATTATTAGAAACGCTTTATATCTATAAGTATAAAGATAAGTAATTAAGGGTTTTTAGATCTCTACTATCTGCGAATAGGTAGGGATGGTTTTCCTAGCCTAATTTCACTAAAGTTTATATAGTGTAATCTAATTCCTATAATGCTTAAAAGGTGTTTAATTTAGGAGATAAACTATAGTGTTAAATACCTTATTATTAAGTTCTAATAGAAACTAAGCCTTAAGGCTTAATATATAAGCTTTCTGCTTAACCACCCCCTAGATCTCTCTGCCTTACTATTCTAACTAGGTGTTAAGGGAGCTAAATTATATACTATAATGCTAGTAAAGGCTATCTTGTCTTTTATGTTCTCTATAAAGAGGGCTTTTTTAATATTGCTATGTAAAAATTATAGTTAAATACTAAATTAAGTGCTTAGAAAGCCTATTATTATATAGAAGCTATTATAAATACTATCTTTAGTCTTAAATAAGTAAAAGAAACGCATTAAGGTTATAAGGCATGTAAATACACACCAATACCTATTACTATTCTAATAAGGAGAGTCATAGTAATCTAGATTAACTAATAACCTATAGCCTAGTCCTTAAGGAAGTCCTTTAGGTATAACCTATAATCTCTATTACTTAGCTTTATCTATAGCATATATCTCACATTACGTAAGCTTAGGTCTAATTAATTTAATGCCTAAAGTTGCGTTTATAAGTTTTATAAAAGCCTTTATGCCTAGATAACTATATTATTAATGCTAAAGCTCTGTATCTCCCTTTATAGGTAGCTTTAGTAGTTAGCTTATTATAGCGTAAGCTTCTCTTAGATTATCTAATAGCCTTAATAACACATAAAGCTTATTAATATTATAAATTCTTACTATAGGATAGTTCCCTTTATAGAGAAATCCCTTCTTCTAATTCTAATAGATCCCTGCTTTTATTAGAATTATTACTAATACTAGATTAACATGGAATTTAGGAATAAATAGTGTAGTCTCTAATATAATTATTCTTATGCTTTATAATATAGGGTCTGTGATAGATATGTGTATAGGACCTTAACCTAAAGCTATATATATTATACCTCTAGCCCTAACCTCTATTATAATAGTCTTATTAAATTCAGATTAATTAAACTAGCAAATATTATTAAAGATATAAACATTTGCTCTAGAGTTATATAGGACTATATTCTGCCTTAACTCTATGCTTTCTATAGTATTAGTAGTTAAATTTGCGGCTTCCTTTAACTATTAACCTTACTTAGAGCGTATAAATAATAATATATTCGCAGTCTTATTGCCTAGGGTAATTACTATTAAGTTATTAGTTAGATTCTATAAAGGTATAAAGATATTACTACTCTTCTTCTCTGGTTTCTAACTTATTGCCTTAGACTTTTCTTATAGATTCTCCTTTAGATACTTTTTAATATTATCTTTAGAGTTCTTCCTAACTTCCTAGTCCTTTAGAGTAGCCTCTAGCTTATATATAGCCTTAAATAAATTATATAATTCCCACCACTTTAAAGCTTCTTTAGCGTAATGCCTAGAGCAAGGGTACCTTATTTTTTCTAATTTACTTTAACTATTTAATCTCTTAGTAGTAAGGGCATTAGCTAACTTTAATATGCTTTATAGAGCTTTATAATCTCTTTTAAACTTAGTAACTACCTTTAGGAATCTATAATCCTTTCCTTTATTAAGTAGATTATTCTACTTCTTCTAGAATAATTTAAATTTGCTTTAAAGAGGTATAATAAACTTATATAGTATTATCTCCTTAGTCTATTAAGTCTTAAGATCTTAATAATTTCTCTATAATACCTTTATTATTATAGCCTACTTATACTAATTATAGGTACCTTTAGCTTATAAATAATTATTAAGGCGTGTTTCTATAAGAATAAGCATCTTCTTTATGTTTAGCTTATACTAATCCTAAAGAAGCTTAAGAATCCTTTAAGCATAATATTAAACTAACTCTCTATCCTTAACTTTAGTATTAAAGTTAAGAGAATCTTATATATTCTTTAATAAAGTCTTATAGATATATTCTCTAATCTTTAGTATTTGCTTTAATAGGGCTATATACTTTATAAGGTTAAATTATAATTCTTTATATTAAAAATTAAATTAATCCTTTATATCTTTATAAGTAATTCTCTAATTCTTAAGAGCATTAGGGTTATCTAGTAAGACCTCTAGTCTCTAACCCCTCTATAGGTACGTAGGCATTATAGGTTCTTTAAGTAATTTAGCCTTATTAGGGTTAATACACTCCTAGACACTATAGGATTCCGCGTAATTCTTAATTTATATATACTATTTAATCTAGTCCTTCTCTAATAATAACACTATATTTAGAGTTTCTTTAGATATTATAAAGGAGGAATATACTAGTTAATTAGAGTGTAGGTTAAGTGTTTTAACTAATTAAAATAATAAAGGGTAATTATCTCTTAATAATTAGCAAGCGTTAATTAATAATATCTAATAGAGCTTATATCTTTAATAATAATTAAAAAGGGCAATAGAAGCCTCCTAGGCTTATAACTGTTAAGGTAGGGGTTGGTGTAAATAATAGAAAACGTTCGATTTAATTAATCAGAGGTGCAGACAGCACCTAACTTTTATACTTAAAAGGTACATAGTGCGCTATAGTAATGACTAGTCTACGGAGGTACTTCTAATACATTGTCTCCACCGTTGTCTTACAGAGGGTTTAATCCTAGTCAATGCGCGGGCTGCATCCACACATCTAGTGCTTCAAGGAGCTCTCCTGACAATATTACTACTAAATACTTCCTATAACTCTTAATATAATAACTATATTGCTAAATTAACACTAGGCATAGAGCTCCCTATTATATAAGTGGTTAAATTATATCTAGTATATCCTAAAGAAGGGTATTCCTAGGATTAAGGTAATATTAACTAAGTCTAGGCTAATATAGAAAGTAGTAGGTATCTAGACATTCCCTAGGTATAGCCTTATCTAAATCTCCCTAATTATCCTAATCTAGTGTAATAAGTAAGATAAGGTATTTATAATGTTTATTAGATAGATCTTTAATCTAAGTTATTTTACTATACTTTCTAAGATTATGTTTCCTTATACTCCTATATTAATAAGTCCTTATAGTAGCTTTCCTTTAGGGTTATTTAGTTAAACCTATAGGTATAGTAACTCCTATAGATTATTAATAGTAGCTTATAGTTCTATTATTATATTAAGCATAAAAGTCTTCTTATTTAGATTAATTAGTTCCTAATAGGTCTTAGTAATTAAGCTTTTTATTCCTAGCCTCTTCTAAATTTATTCCTATAAGGCTATATTAATTTCTAGTGAAGGTATTATAGGTAGTAAAGCTTTCTTAATTATAGCTTTATTCTTCTTATTCTCCTTAATTATCTTCTATATTATCTAAGTAACACTATTAATTTACTAGTCTAGATTAAATAGTCTTAGGTTCTTTCTTAGACTAAACGCTTTTAATAGAGAAGGGACTAGTCCTAATAAGTTCCTATTATAGTATTAGATATCTTTAATACCTTTTACTCTTATAAGATATTTATTACTAACTACTTTAGCTAATATTAGTATTATATAGCAAATGTCTTAGAAAGGGATACTAAGCTTCTTTTAAAAGACCTTATTATATAATTAATCTAGAATCTATTGCCTAACTTTATTTAACTAATCCTTATTACCTTTACCTATAGCTAGGTTCTCCTAGATAGATTAGCTTTAACTTTAGCGATTTTTAGTGTTATTATTCTTAACTTCCTTAACCCTTAGGTATTTTACTAATCTTTCTCTAATAGCTAACACTTTTATAATAGCGCTTTCTTTACCTTTATTTTCTATGCTTACTTTCTTAAATTAGATAGTTAAGACTATACCTATTAATTCCCTCTTTAGGATTATTACCTTAACTTCTCTCTAGTTAGTATATTACTAGATTAAACTAGCCTTCTATTCTCTTAAAGATATTTTATTCTTCTATTATTATTTCCTAACTTATACCTTTACTTAGTCTATATTCCTTAATCCTAGGTATTATATAGGTAATCTTATAATCTTTAAAATACTTAACCTAAAATATAGCTAGCCTATATATATAGCTACTAATTTAGAGAAATTTTAAGAGTAAGACTAGGGGTATAATCTAATACTTTAGATTATCCCTAATTACTAGGATATAGACTACTAGATTATAGACTATAAATTTTAATATCTTATTAAACTTAAGGATCTTATATCTTATAGCTAAATAAGCATTATTATTATAGTAGTGGCATTTATTTAACTAATAGCCCCTTCCTAAAATTATATTTAAATTAAAGATATAGTTATTCTTATTATAATTATATAGTCCTATATAGTTTATTTAGTAAAGCTACCTTTATTACCACTAGGTAGTGCTATATTTAGCCTTAAGCTATTTTATAATATTAATTTCCTTTCCTACTTATTTTATAAATATAATCTTTAGGTTAGCTAATTATTTTTTTAGGTTATTTATTTAATCTTAAAATTCTAATTACTTAGCTACTATTCTATTTCCTATCCTATTTTTATAGAATCTAGGTTTACTATCCCTTCCTAATAAATTATCCTATACTAAATAATTTCTTTAAGAAGTTTACTACTTATTAAAAACCCTTAGATTAAATAATCTCTAATTTATAAGGCTAGATTCCTAATTATCTAAAGAAAGCTTTACTATATTAAAACCTTTTAGACCCCTATTTTAGAGTTCTAGGCGCGTATAAATATATATATTAAGCTTTATCTAGAGAGGTTTATATTCTATAATAAGGACTTCTTTATAAGTAAGCCCTTTATAATTTATAAAGCTTAAGATTAAATAATCTAGGAGTGCTTTATAAATATAGTTTAATTAGCTTATAGTGGTTTTCTATCTAGTTAGGTTAATAATAGATATTAGAGCTTAATACTTCTATAGCTAGTAATAGGTATCCTAAATAGACTTTAGTTATATTAAATTAAGATCTTTAAGCTATTTATAAGTGTTTTTTATTTAATTCTAATTAGTAGCATTATACTAGAGAAGTATTTTCTCCTTAGACTTTTTCTAGGTTTATAATATAGTTAGTATCTTAATTACCTATTAAAGCTTTAGGTTAATATTCTATTTAAGCATCTTATACTAGTTTATCTTAGGTATACCTATTACCTTTATCTTTACTTTAAAGTCCTTAAGGAAGTTAAATATATTTTTACTAGTAAACTACTAAATATTATATCTATTTTATATAGTAATTAATAAGGTTTACTATACTATTATTTCTCTAAGGAGCTTTATAAAAGATTCTATATTAAGGCCTCTAAGGGCCTTAGGTATCTTACTAATATTATTAGGGTTTTTCCCTAAGTAGTCTTTAAACCTAGTTTAGGTTAAGCTAATTACTATCTTAGGATTAGATAGTCCCTAACTAGTAGTTAGAGTACTTAGTAAAGGAGTATCCCTAAGGTCTTATTAACTAGTTAATAGCTTACTTAATCCTACTTTACTAGTTTATTAAGAATAAGTTAGGATATAATTAGGTATAGAGTAGGATAAGTATTCTTTTAATTAATCTTAGAGAGAGATAGCTACTTATATTTAAATAAATATCTTTATAATATCTTATGCTTTCTTAAGGAAGACTTTTAAAGGTATAGTATTAGTAGTAATAAATAAACTATAAGTAAAGACTACTAGGATAACTATATAGCTTTTTATAATTAACTATAAGATCCTAATAATTAGCTAAATAATAGCAAAATAGATAATAGGCCCTAAGATTAAATAGTCTAAAACACTAGACTATATGTCTTACTAGCTTAGAACGTTTAGCTATGTTTTCTATATTATAGACTTATATTCGGAGGTAACTAGCAAGGGATTAATAACTTAGTAAGTATTTGCAAAGTACCCTTCTAAGCTAGCTAGCTTTTCTACCTATATATGCGTATAATACGCTTCCTTCTACCTAATTCTCCTTATCTTATTATGTTTAGCTAGTTTAGCCGCTTTTATTTTAATACCCTAGCTATCTTATAAGTTAGGTCTAGACTCTTATTTTATAGCTTATTATAGGGAAAATAAGATAAAGGGATCTTCTTATAGTCTAGGTTAGTAATAGCTAAAGGGTATTAAAGGATTACTTCTAATTAATCTTAACTAAGGCTAAGAAATAACTAGAGTAAAATAGTCCTAGGGGATTAAAAACTTGTTTCTTTACTAGTTTTATTAAGTAGAAAATAATACCCTAAAAGACATAATACTAGCCTATATACGTAGGTAGCTTTAATATCTACGCACGTTAAAGGGGTTAAGAAGCTTAACTATAGTAACCTATTATAAGGCTAGATTATCTCTATAAGATAGAGATAATCTAGATTAAATAGTCTAATGGATTAGAAGTAACCTAACGGTTAAATTAGTGTAGGTAATAATAATCTTATTAATTTATCTTATCTTAAAACACAATAATAAGCCATAGCAAAGCTAGGCATAAAAACTCTATATCTAACGTGCGTGACAAGCTCTAGAAGCCTAGTTAGAAGTAATCCCTTTATAGACCATTTAATCCCTAGCTTATATAACTAATGTTATTATCCCTTAGTATAATGATTATCCCTATGACCCCTAATGCTATTATCGCGAACGCGTGTGTTTCTAGGCGCGCGATTCAGGCCACACAGTATAAACTAGGGAAAAGTAACCCTATAAATACACTATTAAGAAGGTTTAATTATAAGGGTAAACTTATTATAAATAAGGCACTCTTACTAGAACTTTAGAGGAAAATAGTAATTACTAAAGAACTAGTAAAAGAGATACTAATATATTAAGAAAGATATAGTAAGATACCTTTAGGGAAGGAAAATATTCTAGTTATAAGAGAGAAACCTATAGAGACTAGAGTAACTTAGTTAAATAGTGCTATAAAGCATAAAGGCTAGTTAGCTACTAAGGATTTAGTAAAAGATTAGCTAAATAAGGGTAATTTTAAGGAGAAAGTAATATATATTTAAGGCATTAATATATAAGAGATTTAGGGGCTATTATATTACTAAATCCCTACTAATCTAAGCTAAATAAACCTTTAGTATAATTACTATAAAAGGTATAAGACTAATATCTAGATTTATAAAGGAAAAGTAATAAGGTAAACTCTCTAGTAAAAGGAAAGGGAAAAGCTAGTCTATAGTTATATAGTAAGAAAGGCCTTCTAATATACTAAGACTAGGTAGTTATTCCCTAGGAGCCTATTTTATAATAGGAGCTTTTATAGCTATACTATAATAATTTACTAGTAAGTTACTTTAAGACTAAATATATTTTAAAACTCTTAAAGTATTACTTTTAGTAACTAGTAATAAGTAAGTCTATATTAGACTATATTATAAGTTATAGTATATACTAATAGGTAATAGTATAAAGATATTACCTATATAAATCTCTTAAATCCTTACTAATACTAAGGTAACTATAGGTAAAAATCTTAATAGATTTTATTATTAGCTTACCTATATTATAAATAACTAATTAAGTAACTAATATAATCCTAGTAATTATAGATAAATTTACTAAGTACTTTATTTTTCTCCTAGTATTAACTATAATTAATATAGCTAAACTAGTAAAGCTATTTTATTAAGAGATTGAATTATAATTTAAACTACTAGAAGGTATTATATTAGATAGAGAATCTATCTTTATAAGCTAGTTTTAGTTAGACCTATACTACCTATCTTATATTAAATATAGGCTCTTTATAGTATTTTACCCTTAAAAAAATAGGTAAATAAAGCAAATAAACTAGGTACTTAAGCACTAGCTTTAATACTTTATTAGAGAGAATTAATAAATATAGCTAAAACTGCTTTTTATAGCTTAATTTACTTATAATAATATAGTTAATAAAATAACTAGCTACTCCCTAAATTACATGCTTATAGGCTATTTACCTAAGTTTTACTTAGCTCTTAAGGGTAAGATTACTAAAGGGGAGGTACTAGAAGTATATATATATATTATAAAGCTATATAAAGTTAGAAAATAACTTAAGTAAAGCTAGGGAAAAGCTACTAAAATATAGGTAAAATACTATAACTAGTGCTACTAGCTATTAACCCTAAAAAGGGGAGACTTAGTACTTTTATTAGCTAAGAATATTAGACTTAAAGATATAAAATATAAGCTAATTACTAGGTTTATTAGGCTATTTTAAATACTTAATACTATAGGAAAATAAGCCTACTAGCTTATACTACCTTAAAAATATAGTTAATTATATAATATCTTTTATATTAGCTTACTAAAGCTATAGAAATGCTAGGGAAATATAAAGAATAAGGATATACTAATACTAAACCTTAAAAATAAAGATAATAAGTATAAAGTTAAAGAAGTTAAGAATTATAAAAGGACTTATAAAAGAGATAAATACCTAGTAAAATAGAAAGGCTAGCCTAGTAAATATAACTAGTAAATCCTAGTAAAGAATATAGAAAGCGCTTAATATATAATTTATATATATTACTAGATAATAGGGAAGAAAGTTAGTAATAAGATATAATAGAATTATAAGTAAAAAGATATAAGTTTACTATAGAAAAAGGCTAGTATCTCTAGCTACTATTAAAACTCTAATTAAGGGTCTAGGATAAACTACTAAAAAATAAAGAAAAGCTACCCTAAAGAAAGGGTAAAATAATAAGAAAACTCTTAATAATTATACCCCTATAGGTAAAAAGTATACTATTAATAAAGGTAAACTTAGTACTATTCTTATTTACCTTAATTACCTTCTTTATAATATAGTAAAACTAATATATTACTATAGCCTAGGTTAGAGGGCTAAAGCTAAAGGACTATCTTTATCTCCTAGGTACTTATAATATTCTCTAAGTCTCCTTATAAAAGAGTTAGTAAAAGACTAGTAAAAATATAATAAAGAGTTATATATAAACTATAGCTAGAGGGGCTAGAGTAGTAAAAACTATAGTAACTTAAAGTTACTAGTAAGAGACTATATATTACTAGTATATAATAGATATAGCTTATATAGAAATATAAGTAAAGAATAGGTAAATAGCTTAGAGATTAATAGACTTAATATGCCTTTATAGTACCTATTAATTTAAAGGCTATATAGTATACTATATTAGTATAGTTAAACCCTATAACTAAACTATAAATACACTTAGTAAGCTATTAGTAAGTTACCTCTAAAAATACTAAGACACACTTTTTCCCCTATATTAAAGGTAGTATTTATAAGGGCCTAGACTTATTTAAAAATAACTATTAGGTTAGTAAAATCTCTAGCTAGAGTTACTATAGCTTATATAGAAAAGTTAGTAATAAGAGACTATAATATATAGGAATAATAGGTAACTTACTATCTTATATATATCTTTATGCTTATTATATTATATATAATATTTAGAAAGCTTTATTTTAGCTATTATTATAACTAAAATATAAGGAAACTATAGATAATTTATAGGAGTTTAATCTTAATTAGTAGGTTTTCTTAAACTTTATATACCTAGTATATAAGTAATATATATATAAATAAAGATAAAAGCAAATTACCTTTATAGTAATAGTAAAGAGGTAGTAAAAGGTAGGAGAAAGGCTAGTATAATTAAAGTTTAAGGATTAATAGAAAATAAACTAGCTTTATAAAGGAGAAAAGGAAGTAATATAATAAGGGATTCTAGGTAACTTTATACCTAAGCGCTATATATATTACTAGGAGATAATTACTAGTTATTATTATTATAATATTTTAATTTAGTAATATTATTATAACTACTAGATAGTAAATAGCTATATTATAGTAAATAAATCTAAAGCTATTTAAAAGCCTAGCTAAAAGTAAGGGGTAATTATAAGGCCTTGCTCCTAATATAGGTACACCCTATAACACACTATGCCCTAGGGCTAGGTTTATATAATGCTAGCAAACTACTAGCTATAAGATAGTAGTCCGCACACACTATATACTTAGACCTAGCAAGCTTTAGTTAATATACGGAGTGCCTCTATACCTCTTGCCTAGCTATCCCCTTATTCTCACACTAGGTCTAAGTGTGTAGTGTGTGTAAACCGCTATCTTATAGCTAGTAGTTTGCTAGCGTTACATAAACCTAGCCTTAGGGCATAGTGTGTTATAGGGTGTACCTATATTAGGAGCAAGGCCTTATAATTACCCCCTTACTTTTAGCTAGGCTTTTAAATAGCTTTAGATTTATTTACTATAATATAGCTATTTACTATCTAGTAGTTATAATAATATTACTAAATTAAAATATTATAATAATAATAACTAGTAATTATCTCCTAGTAATATATATAGCGCTTAGGTATAAAGTTACCTAGAATCCCTTATTATATTACTTCCTTTTCTCCTTTATAAAGCTAGTTTATTTTCTATTAATCCTTAAACTTTAATTATACTAGCCTTTCTCCTACCTTTTACTACCTCTTTACTATTACTATAAAGGTAATTTGCTTTTATCTTTATTTATATATATATTACTTATATACTAGGTATATAAAGTTTAAGAAAAACCTACTAATTAAGATTAAACTCCTATAAATTATCTATAGTTTCCCTTATATTTTAGTTATAATAATAGCTAAAATAAAGCTTTCTAAATATTATATATAATATAATAAGCATAAAGATATATATAAGATAGTAAGTTACCTATTATTCCTATATATTATAGTCTCTTATTACTAACTTTTCTATATAAGCTATAGTAACTCTAGCTAGAGATTTTACTAACCTAATAGTTATTTTTAAATAAGTCTAGGCCCTTATAAATACTACCTTTAATATAGGGGAAAAAGAGTGTATCTTAGTATTTTTAGAGGTAACTTACTAATAGCTTACTAAGTATATCTATAGTTTAGTTATAGGGTTTAACTATACTAATATAGTATACTATATAGCCTTTAGATTAATAGGTACTATAAAGGCATATTAGGTTTATTAATCTCTAAGATATTTACCTATTCTTTACTTATATTTCTATATAAGCTATATCTATTATATACTAGTTATTATGGACTGGCCCCTAGGCAACTGCTATTAGGCGTTAATATAATATTAAGAAACTTAAGGAGGGAAGAAAGGAAGAGAGCTAGTCCATCCCCCTTTATGCCCCTTATATCCCCTAGCTATCTTATATTAGCCTCCTTCCTAAACCCTTACTAGTTCCTACTAGCCACCTATCCTTTTACGCTATAACTAATGCTTAGGCAAAGCCTAAGCCCTTTATATACCTCCCTACTTACCTATCCTAGTAATATCTCCTAAGAGTATAAATTATCCCCTATTCCCTTTAAAACCTTTTTACCCCCTTATCCTATCTATATTATTACCCTTTTACTAATATTAATATTTCTTATATAAGTAATCCCTCTTTACTCCCCTTAACTTAAATATAGTATACCCCTATGTTATATATATCCTATTATTAGGTTATAGGGTTATCTTTACTTATTATAGTTTATTATTATTACCTTAAATATAGTACACGTATGTGTTATATATATCCTAGTAGTAGGTATAGAGTTATCTTTACCTATTATATCTTATTATTATTATTATATAGCATATATAATATAGCTTATATATAGCCTTACTAGCCCCTTATATTATTATAATAACCCCTAACCCTACCCTTACTAGTTTATTACCTTACCTTTACTTTTATATTATATATAAAAACATTTTACTTACCTTCCCTTTCCCTCTTAACTTCCCTTTTCCTAACTTTACCTTTTATATATTATAATTCTATCTTAAATCCTTTCTACTCCTTTATTAAACCTTAATTATATCCTATATAAATGCTTATTAATATACTATACCCTTATAATCCTTCTCCCTATAGTCTTACTATACTTACTATACCTCTTACCTATTCTATAAGTAAATATCTTATAGAAGGTAACTTAGATAATAAGTAGTATGCTATACTTACCTTAGTTTTTTATCCCTATAGTCCCTATATAAAATAGGCCCTAACTATAGGTATTATAGACTATTACCTACCTAAGAGTAATAAGTCTTACCCTCCTTATTAATATAATTATATTACCTATATCTAGCTAACTAGGTACCTATCTACTAACCCTTACCTTTATTATACCCTAAAAAATCTTAAAGCTAAAATTACTATAGGCTAGTATATTATAAAACCTAGTATTACTAAGTTAGTAACTATAAAGTAAAAATTACCTATTTTATCCTAGAAATACTAGTCCCTTATTACTTACTAAAACACTCTCCTTAATTAGGCCTAGTTTAATCTAGTACCTATCTATTTAGCCCTTAAGCTATCCCCCTTAACTAATACTCCTACCTTAAATATAACTAGACTTAATATTATTCCCTTTATTAGTAGTAGTCCCTTAGCTAATTATAGAATAAATAACTTACTATACTAAGTTACTAGTGCCTTATTTTAGTAAAACTAGTAGCTTATAAATAGTATAGTTACTATATAATAGGATTTCTATAAGTATTTTACTACTATAATTAGTATACTTTCCCCTAGTTATTACTATATTAGTCCTAAGACTAATTCTTAATATATTAAGCTATATAATAAATTACCTTCTTATTACTATTAGTATTAATCCTAGCGCTTTTCTAGTATCCCCCTTACTAATCTATATTAAATATAGCTTACCCTCCCTAATAGGACTAGTTATCTTTATACTAAGTCTAAATATCTTCCTATTACCTCTAGTAGTTATATAAGAACTAAGCCCTTACCTATATACTCCTATCTTTTACCCTCTAAGTAATATACCTCTCCTATTATTTAGTATTAGAAATAAAGCTATAATAATTACTATATAGATATTTATTACCCCTAAGCTAGATATAGTTTATCCCCTCTTTAATATATTACCCCTATTAATAGGAGTAAAATAGAGTTTAATAGTATCTTTAGTAAGATTAATAAGGATTTAGTAGCTAAAATAGCTATAGTAAGAGCGTATCTTAGTTATACTAAATAATTTATTATAGGTAGTAGTATAAGTATACCCCTAGTTTTATATATAGTCTCTCTTAGTAAAAGACTTTTACTTAATTAACTTAGTTTATTATTATATTATATATCTCCCTATTCCTATTTAAAGTTTTCTAGTGCTTATATATTTACTATATTCTCTAGTAGTTCCTATATTAGTTATAAGTAACCTACCTATTTAACTAGTATATTATATTTATTACCTTTACCTAGTGTATTCTAGGCTATAAGGATTTGCTTTATATAGTATTCCTTAATAAGTTTATTATTATTCTCTAATAATATTTATTCTAGATTTAGTCTAGAGTCTTAGAGCTTTTAACTTAAAAGGGGTTTATTATTACTTACTTTATAAGATTTATATAAAAGACTAGGTAAATACCTCTTAGTATATCTAATTAGACTATAAGTAGTATTAGGACTTTTATAATAGTATATTTTATAGTAACCTAATTAAGCTTTTATAAAGGGTAATTAGTTTTAATATTCCTAAGTAAAAGCTATACTTTATCCCTAACCTAGAAATATTTTACTAGGTAATATAATACTAATATTATATTATATTAATATTATTATATATATACTATTATAGCCTAAGCTAAATAAGTCCCCTTCTAGAGGTATTTTAGGAACTAAACTACTCTTCCCTTAGAGGTTATAGTAAATAATACTAGGTCTAGCTATAACTAAATAGGTTCTAAATTATAGCTATATAGTAATCTATTAGGACTTACCCCTATAACTAAGGATATCCTATTATTAATTATAAGCTAATAAGTAGCTAAGTATTTAGGCTAATTATACTATAAGAAGGAGATAGATATATATAGTATTACTTACACCTCCTAGTTTACCTATTCTATGCCACTATCTATCTATAGGTAATATAATATAAAAAGGAGTTAGTTAATCCTAACTCTTAAGTATAATATTATTTAGAAGTTTCCTAACTAATCTAACCCTTAGTCTATAATAATTAACTAAGGAAAACCTTAAAATCTCTACTATACTATCTTAAACTATTTTATATACTCCTTAGCTATAATAGAGGTTATTACCTTTAATTAAATAAACTTAAAGAGCCTATTAGTAATAACTATAAGGAACTAGGGCTATTCTAGGGATAATACTAGTAAGTTTATTATAAAGTTAATAGAGATTTATAACTAGAACTAGTTAGGGATTAGTAATAGTTTTAATAAGCCCTAATATTATTAATAACTTTTATAACTACTAAAGTAGTAGTAGTTATAGATAAACCTTATAATATCCTATAATATCCTATCCTAATAAAACTACTACTATAAGATCTAAAATATTATATTATATCCTAGGTACCTTACTACTAGCAAATTATAATATTATTAAATAAGTATTATTATAAGAGGTTCCTAGGCTAGGACCTAGGTCTAGCCCTAAAACTAAAGCACCCTATAGGCACTTAGTAAGTAATTTATAACCTATTCCCTTACTATTACTTCTAGTAAAAACTTCCTTACCCCTTCTTAAATTACCTAAAGCTAGATATAGTATATTAGGTCTAATTAAACTACCTAGTCCTATAAAGTCTATAGGTACCTTATAGTAAAGAAAGCTTCCCTAGTTAGTAGTAGTGCTATATATAATAATAGTAAACTCTAGCTATAACTTACCCCTAACTCTAATAGTAACTATAAGAGTCCTAAAATAGTAATAGGCTATAGTATTTATCCTATTCTTATACTAAATCCTAACCTATCCTAGTCCCTTTACAAAAGAGTATCTAGGTAGTAAGCCTATATACTAGGCCTATATTAGAGGTAAAAGTTAAATAAAGTAAGTATATTTACCTACTAGGCTTACTATTCTAACATTAGCTAAGGTATTATAAAGTATTCTAAATTCTTATAATTTATATAGATTATAAATAGGTAGGATACTCCCTATAGTTTTACTAACTATACCTTAAGATAAGAGATAATAGCTAGAAGCTTCTTATTATAAATAGTATAATTCCTCTATAAGGCTATAAGGCTTATAGAATAGTATATAATAAGGTATAGGATATAATCCTAACCCTCCTATAAGAGGCACCCTCCTAGGGCTATCCCTAAATAATTTACTTTAATTACTATTAGCTAGTCTAAGTCCTACTATACTAGGACTAGGTATTTAATAAAAGCCTCTTTAAGCCTTTTAAAGGTAGTATTTTCCTTAGCTCCCTATTAAAATAGGATATCCTTCTTAGTAAGGCATATAAGTAAAGCAGCTAGCTCTAAAAAATCCTAGATAAAATCGCAGTAAAAATTTATAAACCTAAGGAAACTATAAACCCCCTATAACTTTATAAGGGCTACCTATTCCCTAATAGCTATAACCTTTATAGGATTAAGGCAAATAAAGTAACCTACTATAATAATATAGCCTAGGTACTAGACCTCCTTTATAGTAAATATAGACTTATTAAGATCTAGGTAAAGGCCTACTACCCTTAATTAGCCTAATATTAGCTAAACCTTAGCTATATAGTCTTTCTTTAATCCCTCTAAATAAACTAAGATATTATCTAAATATACTATAATAAAATCCCCTAATATATCCCCTAAGGACTTATTAATATAATATTAAAAGGTAGCTAGTGCTCCTACTAGGCTAAATAGGCAGACTAGCTATTTAAATAGCCTAAACCTAGTTTAAAACGCTATTAAGTGCTCCTTACCTTTAGCTATCTATAGTTTATAAAACACTATATAGATATTAACCTTTATAAACTATTATACTTAGGAGAGTAAGCATAGCGTTTTCTTAATTAATAAGAGAGGGTAATAATCCTAGGCTATTATCTTATTAAGTGTGTAATAGTCTATGTAAAAATGCTAACTACCTCTAGCCTTCTTAACTAGAAAAATAGGGGCTACTACTAATAAGGAGCTTACTTAAATCTATCTATTATCTATTAAGTCTATAATCTAGTATCTAATCTCTAAGAGTTAGTCCCTTAGCATATTATATAATAAACCCTATAGAAGTGCTAGTTTAAACCTATTTAGGTTCTTATATATATATATATAGTAATTAAGAGACCCCTATAAGGAGGCAAGCTATTTACTTTTACTTTATTAAATAAGTCCTTAAAGTCTACTAGTTTATCTAGTAATATTAAAGTGTTAGGGTAGGTAGGTTTTAACTTTAGGGTAGTAACCTATAGCACTATAGTGATTTCCTTTAGACTTATAGTAATAAACCTTATAGTTATATCCTTCTTATATTAGGCTTATTAGGCTTTTACTATATATAAGGACCTAATAATTCCCTAAACTAGTTTACTTATACTATATTCTATAGCCTTAGAAACATATAAACCCTTAGCTACCCTAATTACTAACTATTACTTAGCTATATAAATAATAATATCTTACTATTCTAACTATAGTATCCTAAAGATTATATCTTAAGTAAGACCTAATATAATATATAGATATACTAATAATTCCTACCTATTAATATTAATCCTTATATATACTATATATGTAATTAAAGATATATTTTCCTAGGTATAAACCCCCTTCTTCTTATTTCCACTACTATATAGACCTATCTTTGCTTTAGTAATTATATAAGCTCTAGGCCTAGTTATTATGCTACTAATTTACTAATAGCACTATAGTAATTACACTTACTATTAATTTAGATATTAAGGTATAAATATATATTAAAGAGTATAGGAACTAAGAATAGTGGTTAATCTATATAGTATTCTATATTTTCCTCTATATTTATATACTAGCTATACTTATCCTTATCTATAGGTAATAACTAGCCTCTATGCCCCTATATAAGACTTTACTTAGGGGCTACTTATTTTCCTAGGGTTAAGTGTTAACCTCCTTATTAGTGCTCTCCTTATTTACCTTATATATATTAATAGTAACCTTTAGATAAGGTTAGTAAGTAGGAAGGAGGGTACACTCTTAGATCTAGTATTTTATTAAGCTATAATATAAGTAGTATTTCTTCTTATAGTGTCTTATTATTTTATCTATTATAACCTATTAGGCCCTTAGCCTCTTACTATTAGTCTTTTAGGGCTTCCCTTTCCTCTTTATATTAGCTTATTTACTAGAGTAGGTTAATATAGCCTAGACTCTAGTTATTAGTATATTACTATCTTAGTTAGTTTATTAGGGTATAGGTTATACTAGCTAGGGTTTATATTAGGTTTAATACTTATCCTCAAAGGCTAGGGCCTTAATATTAACTATAATACTATAGTATTATAAGACTATAAGAGAGTAATCTATATAACTAATTCCTTTACTAATACTAACCTCTCTTAGCTACTTATTAAGAGTATATTATAACTTTACTAGCTTAATATTACTTACTTATTACCCTTCCCTTACTATAAAGAGTTTCTATTTAAAGTAAATAAAGAATATAGTAAATAACTCCCTAAACCCTTACTTAATCTAGTTAAGTTCTATAAGGGCTATCTTCTATCTATAAGAGTTAGAGAATATGCTTTCTAGGTAGCTAAGAAAGCTAATAAGAGAGTAGTTATATAAGTAACCTACCTTAAAGTATATAGCTATATAGGACTAGACCTTTAGTGCTAAGTTTTAGTAAATAAATATCTATTAGTCCTTATTATCTCTAATAAAGTCCTTATTTACTTCTAACTTATATTATATAAGGAACCTCTATATAGTAAATATAGTCTTATTACTATTATATAAATTACCTATAGGGATTAGTTTTTAATATAGTTATTATATAGTAGGTAATATAATAGGGGTAGTATATTATATAGGAGGGTATAGGTCTAAAACTAGGGATTAAATAGGGGTATTTATTAGGGGGCTAACTAGAATAGTAGTAGTAGGTTTGTGTAAACTTAGTATTATAGAGTCTTAATCTCTCTTACTTACTACTTAATTATAAGTTAAAGTGTATTAATTTATATATTATAAGCTAATAGTAGTAATATAGTATTTATTAATAGGGTTCTTATCCCTAGGTTTCCTTTAACCTATAGTTATAGTGTATTTATTACGTTGTCTTTTTCTATTATGTTAATTTATTTATTTGTTTATAGTAGTGCTATTATTTTTAGTAGCCCTTTATTAAGGCTAAAGGAAGTTTCTTAAATATTATAGACTAGCCCCTAGGTAACTACTATTAGGTGTTAATATAATATTAAGAAACTTAAGGAGGGAAGAAAGGAAAAGAGCTAGTCTATCCCCCTTTATGCCCCTTATATCCCCTAGCTATCTTATATTAGCCTCCTTCCTAAACCCTTGCTAGTTCCTATTAGCCACCTGTCCTTCCGCGCTATAACTAATGCTTAGGCAAAGCCTAAGCCCTTTACACTAGTAGTATATAGTCTCTTATTAGTAACTTTAAGTTACTATAGTTTTTACTACTCTAGCCCCTCTAGCTATAGTTTATATATAACTCTTTATTATATTTTTACTAGTCTTTTACTAACTCTTTTATAAGGAGACCTAGAGAATATTATAAGTACCTAGAAAGTAAAGATAATCCTTTAGCTTTAGCCCTCTAACCTAGGCTATATAGCCTAGGCTATAGTAATATATTAGTTTTACTATACTATAAAGAAGGTAATTAAGGTAAATAAGAATAGTACTAAGTTTACCTTTATTAATAGCATGCTTTTTACCTATAGGGGTATAACTATTAAGAGTTTTTTAGTTATTTTACCCTTTCTTTAAGGTAGCTTTTCTTTATTTTTTAGTAGTTTATCCTAGACCCTTAATTAGAGTTTTAATAATAGCTAGAGATACTAGCCTTTTTCTATAATAAACTTATATCTTTTTACTTATAATTCTATTATATCTTATTACTAACTTTCTTCCCTTTTATTTAGTAATATATATAAATTATATATTAAGTGCCTTTTATATTCTTTACTACAATTTACTAGTTATATTTACTAGGCTAGCCCTTCTATTTTATAAGGTATTTATTTTCTTTATAGGTCCTTTTATAATTCTTAACTTCTTTAACTTTATACTTATTATCTTTATCTTTAAGGTTTAATATTAGTATATCCTTATTCTCTACGTTTCCCTAGTATTTCTATAGCTTTAGTAAGCTAATATAGAAGATATTATATAATTAACTATATTTTTTAGGTAATATAAGCTAGTAGGCTTATTTTCCTATAGTATTAAGTATTTAAAATAGCCTAATAAACCTAGTAATTAGCTTATGTTTTATATCTTTAAGTCTAATATTCTTAGCTAATAAAAGTATTAGGTCTTCCCTTTTTAGGGTTAATAGCTAGTAGCGCTAATTATAGTATTTTACCTATGTTTTAGTAGCTTTTCCCTAGCTTTACTTAAGTTATTTTCTAACTTTATATAGCTTTATAATATATATATATACTTCTAGTACCTTCCCTTTAGTAATCTTACCATTAAGAGCTAAGTAAAACTTAGGTAAATAGCCTATAAGTATATAATTTAGGGAGTAGCTAGTTATTTTATTAACTATATTATTATAAGTAAATTAAGCTATTAGAAGTAGTTTTAGCTATATTTATTAATTCTCTCTAATAAAGCATTAAAGGTAATGCTTAAGTACCTAGTTTATTTACTT
The DNA here is from genome assembly GCA_021950295.1 of Epichloe scottii. Taxonomy (NCBI): domain Eukaryota; kingdom Fungi; phylum Ascomycota; class Sordariomycetes; order Hypocreales; family Clavicipitaceae; genus Epichloe; species Epichloe scottii. The sequence continues at coordinate 1,539,856 of CP083247.1, read as the reverse complement.
TATTTACCTATTTATTTAAGGGTAAAATACTATAAAAAGCCTATATTTAATATAAGATAGGTAGTATAGGTCTAACTAGAACTAGCTTATAAAGATAGATTCTCTATCTAATATAATATCTTCTAGTAGTTTAAATTATAATTTAATCTCTTAATAAAATAGCTTTACTAGTTTAGCTATATAAATTATAGTTAATACTAGGAGAAAAATAAAGTACTTCGTAAATTTATCTATAATTACTAGGATTATATTAGTTACTTAATTAGTTATTTATAATATAAGTAAGCTTATAATAAAATCTATTAAGATTTTTACCTATAGTTACCTTAGTATTAGTAAGGATTTAAGAGATCTATATAGGTAATATCTTTATACTACTACCTATTAGTATATGCTATAACTTATAATATAGTCTAATATAGACTTACTTATTACTAGCTACTAGAAGTAATACTTTAAGAGCTTAAGAGTATATTTAGTCCTAAAGTAACCTACTAGTAAATTATTATAGTATAGCTATAGGAGCTTTTATTATAAAATAGGCTCCTAGGAAATAACTACCTAGTCTTAGTATATTAGAAGGCCCTTCTTACTATATAACTATAGACTAGCTTTTCCTTTCCTTTTACTAAGGAGTTTACCTTATTACTTTACCTTTATAGATTTAAATCTTAGTCTTATACTTTCTATAGTAATTATACTAAAGGTTTATTTAGCTTAGATTAGTAACAATTTAGTAATATAATAGCCCCTAAATCTCTTATATATTAATACCTTAAATATATACTACTTTCTCCTTAAAATTACTCTTATTTAGCTAATCTTTTACTAGATCCTTAGTAGCTAACTAGCCTTTATACTTTATAGTACTATTTAACTAGGCTACTCTAGCCTCTATAGGTTTCTCTCTTATAACTAGGATATTTTCCTTCCCTAAAGGCATCTTACTAGGTTACTTCTCTTATAAGACTAAGATATTTTCCTTCCCTAAAGGTATTTTACTATATCTTTCTTAATATATTAGTATCTCTTTTACTAGTTCTTTAGTAACTACTATTTTCCTCTAAAGTTCTAGTAAGAGTGCCTTATTTATAATAGGTTTATCCTTATAATTAGACCTTCTTAATAGTGTATTTATAGGGTTACTTTTCCTTAGTTTATACTTAATTATAAAGTAAAAGGGGTAGAGAAATATATATTATCTTACCTACCTCCTATTTAACTTTAGCTACTTTAGAAAGGTTTATAAATTATAGTAATTTAATAAAACCTTTACTAGGCTTACTATACCTTTAATATAGTATTTCTAGTATTTAAATAACTTTACTATAGTAAGTAGCTCTTAATTAGCTATACTATAGTTATATTTAGTGTTTATAAACTTCCTTAACTAAAAGGCTACTAAATACTAATAGCCCTTATTATTTTACTAGGATAGAATCCTTACTATTATAAAGATTAAAGTATCTATCTTAATACACACTAGTTAACTTAAGTTATAATAATAAAGCAAAGGTACTTACTAGAATATATTCTTTAGCTAGTTAAACACTAGCTATTCTTTTACTTTAAATATAAACTTCCTAGTTTAAATACTATTTTCACTACCTTTTATTAATATATATAGGGGTACTATAATCCTAGAGTATTTATAAATAAATTATTAGTAAAAGTTATAGAACCTAAGGAATAACTATATATTCTTAAAGCTTATTAGCTTCTTTTAGTCCTAAATTATATTAACTTAACTTATATCTATTAAAATCCTATTAACTAATAGGATAAACCTAAGGAACTCTATAAATTCCTTATAAAAGAAGCACTTAAAGGGCTTAGTATATAGCATTACTAGTTATATATACTCTAGGACTTCCTTAATATATATAGTATACTTCTCCTATATTTTTAAGAAAATAAGGATATTATCTAAATATACTATATAAATTATATTAACTAGCCCCTAAAGCGCTTTATAGATATAACTTTAAAAGGTAGCTAAGGTATTTATTAGCCTAAAAGGCATAATAAGATATTTATAGTGCCTATAGTATATATAAAAGGTAGTCTTCTATTTATTACCCCCTTTAATATAAATTTAGTAGTAAGTATCTTTAATATTAATTTTTAAGAAAAAGCAAGCCCCTTAGTATTAATCTAAGATCTTTAAAATTAAGGGAAGGGTATAGTAATTCTTTTATATAACCCTATTAAGTCCCTAATAATTTATATATAGTTAGAGTATTCTATCCTTCTTTAGTATAAATAGGATTAGTACCCCTATAGGACTCTTTAAAGGTCTTATCTAACCCTTTACTAGGTTATCCTTAATATACTCTTAGAGTTCCTATAGTTTACTTTAGAAGAGAGAGTAAATAAGTTTATATAGTAGTATAGTATTAGGTACTAAATTAATTATATAGTCTATTAACTTTCTTAATAGTAAGCTTCTTATCTTATCTAATATAAATATATCTTTAAACTTATATAGTTCTTTAGGGATATTACTAACTATTCTATAGGCTTTTACTTTCTTATTATCTTTAAGGGTAATAAACTTATCCTTTATAACTCCTATAATAGTATATATAATTATCTTATTATATATTACTTTAGTAAACTTATAAGGAGTTATTAATAAAAAGGCTTTTCTCTTTTTCTTAAACTACTATTCTTATAAATATAAATAAAGGTATATATGCTTTTTTACTAGTATATATATTCTAATTAATATAGGGCTTCCCCTTACTCTTAGGTCTTTATTTATAGCTATATATAGTAGCTTAAGGTTCTTTTTTCCTTCCTTAAATCTTTAATTATAATAAGTACCTTATAAACACTATATTAGGGAACTATAAGGGCCCCTATTACCTTAAGGATAGGTATAGTAATCTTAGCCTTATTTAGCTTATAGGTTTTTATAAATTTAGCACTAATAATATTAACCTTAATATAACTATCTAGATTTCCTACTATTTAAATATCTTTATATCTATAAATAGTAACTAGTATATAGAAGTAATACCTTACTAGTACCTTAGCTTAGGAGATAAAAGTAAGGGTATTTACTTTTACCTCTAGTAGTTTCCCTAGTCCCTTTTATACTCTCTCTTTAGCTTATTATAAAAGTATACTATATATTTAGTACTATTATAGTTATAGTAATATCTTTTCTCTTTAACTTTCTTATTATTTAAAGCTATAGCTAGGGTTTTTTTTCTCTTTATCTTTTTAATCTCTATTAGGTCTATAGCTATATAAGGAGTTATATCTATAGTATTAGGGGTTCTTAGAAAACCCCTTATTCTTAAAATACTTATATCTTTACTTACTCCTTAGTATTACCTTCTAAAACTACTAGGTAAGTTATATAACCTTCTTTTAGTCTTTCTAATAATAAAGGTATATAGGTTAATATAGTTTTATAGATTAGGGAGTAGTTTTATAAAGAATATAAGTATATAAGACTTTTTCAAGGCTTTTTCTAGGTATTTCTTTAGTAAATCTAAGTAAATACTAAACTTAATAAGGCTTTAGCCCTTATATTACTTTATATTTTCTAATTACTTAGTAATCTATATATTATAGTTTATAGAGTCTTTAAGTAATATAAGAATCTAAGTTTAGAATTTGTTTTAGTTATCTTTAAGTTTTTTATAGCTACTAGCTAACTATTCCTTAAGGTATTAGTCTTATCTTACCTTATAATTAATATATATATAGTTAAGTATAAAGAGAATCTTTTAGTAATTATATATATACTTATATCTTACTCTATTAAAGGTATAGTTAAGGTTATTAATCTATATCTTATATTTCTATAAGTTAGTAAGGTAAGTAAGCTTAGTAATATTCTAGACTTTAACTTTCTTATTACTCTTACTTAAGAATAAGCTTAACCTTTATAGCCTTTTTATTTATTCTTTCCCTATATTTAAATAAAGTAACTTAATAAGTTTTTATTCTTTATCTTATAGCTTCTTTAGTTTTTCTAGCTAGGTAATTTATTTTACTATTATTACTTAATAGGTAGTAAGGGTAAGAGGTCTAAAGGGGTTTCCCTTTCTTTAGTTAGAATATTAGTAATACTAGGAATAAAGATTATATCTATAGCTATAGTGCTATTACCCTTAGGAGGTTAGTCTTAGTTATTTACTAGTATTACCCTATTAGATTATATAGTTCTTCCCCTTATATTACTCTTAAGTAGCTAGTATTAAAGCTTTAAAATTATAAGAATAAGGGGATAGCTAGGTAAGAGGTATAGAGGCACTCTATATATTAACTAAAGCTTACTAGGTCTAAGTGTATAGTGTGTGCGGATTACTATCTTATAGCTAGTAGTTTGCTAGCGTTATATAAACCTAGCCCTAGGGCATAGTGTGTTATAGGGTGCACCCGTGTTAGGAGCGGGGCCTTACACCTAGCAAGCTTTAGTTAATATACGGAGTGCCCCTATACCTCTTGCCTAGCTATCCCCTTGTTCTCACATCCCGCTAGACTCTATAATAGTAATTAACTTATAGAGGTCTCTTATAAGGTTCTTAAAGCCTAGGGAGTGTATATACTTTACTACTTAATATTTAGGCACGCTAGTAACTACATTTAGGGTTTACTTATAGAGCTTTATATCTACTATATTAGAGAGGTATAGCCCTCTATAAATTCTCTTAAGGGTACTTAATATAATCTTAAGGTAGTTAAGCTTACTCTTTTTAGGATTCTTAGTAATAATCTTAGTAATTATTATACTATTTTACTTATACTAGTAGAATTACTAATTACTTTCTATCTTAAAGTAGTAGTGGATTTTAGTAATTATCTCTTTATAAGAGAAATTCCTTCTAAAGAGGTAGTTAAAGAAGTATTATTTATTATCTCCTATTAGTTTAATAGGAAAGGCCTTATAATAGTAACTTCTTAGAAGGTTAATCTAGTTATACTTACTCTTAAAGAGTATTATCTTTAGTGTAAGAAAGTTATAAAGCTTCTTACTATAGTAATTACTATTCTTATATATCTTTATAAGCTTTTTTTTTATATTTTACTTATTAAAGAGGGGTTATAGTATAAAAGGGGTAAATTACTAGGGCTAATAACACTACTAAGACTATTACTTATAATATAATTAAGAGTATTATAAAGGTTCTTAAGAGAGGTAAAGATATTACTAGGGGTAAGAAAAGAGAACTTCTAGGGTTAGAAAATAGGTAAGTTATTATGCTTAGGGCTTTAGTAGTTTAGAAGATCTTAATCTATCTTTTAGCTATAAAGATCTTATTACTTCTTAGAGTATTTATTTTATTACTATTATAATTAGAAGTCCTAGTCCTTAAGTAATATAAACACTATATTCTTATAGGGAGTTTTAGAGTTCTTATAAGAGTTTACTATAAGCCCTTTAGAATATCTCTTTAAACTACCTTTTAAAGTCTTCTTTAAAAGTCTCCTAAAGGTCTTTATCTTTCTAGCCTTAATACTTACTAATATAAATAAACCTTATAATATAATTATTTAGTTTATATTATATAGCTATCTTAGGGTTTAGCTGTATAAGCTCTCTCTAGTCTCTTATAAGTACCTTTAAGTAAGGTTATAATTATCTAGGTAGTTTTATCTCTAAAGGTCTTTCTTAAATCCTCTCTAAAGGTATTTTAGGTATTATGCTTTTAAGGAGAGGTAATTAGGGAGTTTTCCTTATTAATAGTCTAGCTTCTAGCGCTATTTTCTTTAATAAAGGAAATTAGGAAAAATAAGAGAGTTATTAATATAATAAAGCTAGGAAGCCTAATTAAATAAAAAGAACTAAAGGGAGATTTCCCTTTATTATTAAAGTAATAGGTTAAATAGGATAAAGAGGATAAATAGGAAAAACAGGAAAAATAGGAAGACTAGAATAAACTAGATAAAGGAGTTTATAATTATATAATATACATAGAGTATAGAGGCGTAAAAACCATTATAGTAAAAGTAATAATTAAAGGGAAGTAAAGAGCTCTAACTCTATATAATGTACATAGAGTATAGAGAAGTAAAGACTATTATAGTAAAAGTAATAATTAAAGTAAGAAAGAAGGTTATAAATTAAGTTAGCTAGCTTAGCTAAGGTTATATTAACATTAGGTTTAAGTAAAATGCCTTATGGCAATAGACTTAGTTATTTAGTTAGTTTTCTTATAATAGATAATAGGAATAATCTTATAATAATAATATCCTATAGGCCTAAGGGTTAATAAATTAATCCCTTAGAAGCCTAATTGTTATGGACTCAAGCTATAAGCTCGGGTTAAGTCCGAAGTAAGACTAGGTCTAGAAAGGGGGCGGTTTGTGCATAGACTATGTAGGACCTGCTATAAGGGGGATCCATTACGACCCCTTTGTTTAGTTCTTTTCTTCTTCTATAAGAATAAGATTTGCACTTTAAACGCTTACGTGTAGTTACCCTAAGGCTAGTTTATAACATATCTTATTCTTTATTATAGTTAGATTACTATTAAAGCTATTACCCTTAGGGGATAAAATAGAAACAGACAAACTTATAATGCTATAGGAGCTTATAAAGAAATAGTTATAATAAATTATAGAGCTTACTAATAAATAATAGTTAGACTTTAATAAGCTAATAAAGAGCGAAATAATAAAGCAAAAACCATTGCCTATAGGATAGCTATTTAATAGTAATAGGGCACTGTTTATATTATAGAAGAATCTTATAACATATAAGCTTTGTATAGATTAGGTATTTATTAGAGACTACTAGGACTAATAGTACTTTATTTACTAAAACCTATTAGTAAAAGTGTAGGCTTATGAGAACAAGAGGATAGCTAGGCAAGAGGTATGGGGCACTCTATATATTAACTAAAGCTTGCTAGGTCTAAGTGTGTAGTGTGTGCGGACCGCTATCTTATAGCTAGTGGTTCGCTAGCGTCACGTGGACCTAGCCCTAGGGTATGGTGTGTTACAGGGTGCACCTATGTTAGGAGCGGGGCCTTATAATTACCCCCTTATTTTTAGCTAGGCTCCTAAATGGCTTTAGATTTGTCCGCTATAATATAGCTATTTACTATCTAGTAGTTATAATAATTATTACTAAATTAAAATATTATAATAATAATAACTAGTAATTGTCTCCTAGTAATATATATAGCGCTTAGGTATAAAGTTACCTAGGATCCCCTATTATATTACTTCCTTTTCTCCTTTATAAAGCTAGTTTATTTTTAATTAATCTTTAAACTTTTAATTACACTAGCCCTTCTCCTACCTTTTACTGCCTTTTTACTATTACTATAGAGATAATTTGCTTTTACCTTTATTTATATATATATTACCTATATACTAGGTATATAGAGTTTAAGAAGAACCCGCTAATTAAGATTAAACTCCTATAGATTATCTATAGTTTCCCTTACATTTTAGTTATAATAATAGCTAAAATAAAGCTTTCTAAACGTTATATATAGTGTAATAAGCATAGAGATATATATAAGATAGTAAGTTACCTATTATTTCTATGCTTTATAGTCTCTTATTACTAACTTTTCTATATAGGCTATGGTAACTCTAGCTAGAGATTTTGCTAACCTAATGGTTATTTTTAAATAGGTCTAGGCCCTTATAGATACTACCTTTAACACAGGGGAAGAAGATAGTGTCCTAGTGTTTTTAGAGGTAACTTACTAATAGCTTACTAAGTATATCTATAGTTTAGTTATAGGGTTTAACTATACTAATATAGCGTACTATATAGCCTTTAGATTAATAGGTACTATAAAGGCATATTAGGTCTATTAATCTATAAGCTATTTGCCTATTCTTTGCTTATATTTCTATATAGGCTATATCTATTATATACTAGTAGTATATAGTCTCCTACTAGTAACTTTAAGTTACTATAGTTTCTACTACTCTAGCCCCTCTAGCTATAGTTTATATATAACTCTTTATTATATTTTTTACTAATCTTTTGCTAACTCTTTTATAGGGAGACCTAGAGGATATTATAAGCGCCTAGGAGGTAAAGATAGTCCTTTAGCTCTAGCCCTCTAACCTAGGCTACGTAGCCTAGGCTATAGTAATACATTAGTTTTACTATGCTATAGAGAAGGTAATTAAGGTAGATAAGAATAGCGCTAAGTTTGCCTTTATTAATAGCGCTTTCTACCTATAGGGGTATAACTATTAAGAGTTTTCTAGTTATTTTGCCCTTTCTTTAGTGTAGCTTTCCTTTATTTTTTAGTAGTTTATCCTAGACCCTTAATTAGAGTTTTAATAGTGGCTAGAGATACTAGCCTTTTTCTATAGTAAACTTATATCTTTTTCCCTATAATTCTATTATATCTTGCTACTAAGTTTCTTTACTTTTATCTAGTAATACATATAAATTATATATTAAGCGCCTTCTATATCCTCTACTAGGATCTACTAGTTATATTTACTAGGCTAGCCCTTCTATTTTACTAGGTATTTATTACCTTTATAGGTTTTCTTATAATTCTTAACTTCTTTAACTTTATACTTATTATCTTTATCTTTAAGGTCTAGCATTAGCATATCCTTATCCTCTGCGTTTCCCTAGTGTTTCTATGGCTCTAGTAGGCTAATATAGAAGATATTATATAATTAACTCTATTTTTCAGGTAGTGTAAGCTAGTAGGCCTATTTTCCTATAGCATTAAGTATTTAAAATAGCCTAATAAATCTAGTAATTAGCTTGTGTTTTATGTCTTTAAGTCTAATATTCTTAGCTAATAGAAGTACTAGGTCTCCTTTTTAGGGTTAATAGCTAGTAGCGCTAGTTATAGTACTTCGCCTATATTTTAGTGGCTTTTCCTAGCTTTACTTAAGTTATTTTCTAACTTTATATAGCTTTATAATACATATATATACTTCTAGCACCTCCCCTTTAGTAATCTTACCCTTAAGAGCTAGGCAAAACTTAGGCAAATAGCCTATAAGCGCGTAATTTAGGGAGTAGCTAGTTATTCTATTAACCACATTATTATAAGCAAATTAAGCTATTAGAAGCAGTTTTAGCTATATTTATTAACTCTCTCTAATAAAGCATTAAAGGTAGTGCTTAAGTACCTAGTTTATCCGCTCTATCTGCCTATCTATTTAAGGGTAAAATGCTATAGATAGCCTTTATTTAACGCAGGATAGGTAGCATAAGTCTAACTAGAACTAGCTTATAAAGACAGATCCTCTATCTAATATAATGCCTTCTAGCGGTCTAAACCATAATTTAATCTCTTAATAAAATAGCTTCGCTAGTTTAGCTGCGTTAATTATAGTTAATACTAGGAGAAAAATAGAGTACTTAGTAAATTAGTCTATAATTACTAGGATTACGTTAGTTACTTAATTAGTTATCTATAATATAGGTAAGCTTATAATAAAATCTATTAAGATTTCTACCTATAGTTACCTTAGTATTAGTAGGGATTTAAGAGATCTATAGAGGTAATGTCTTTGCGCTACTACCTATTAGCATATACTATAACTTATAATATAGTCTAATATAGACTTACTTATTACTAGCCACTAGAAGTAGCGCTTTAAGAGCTTAAGAGTGTATTTAGTCCTAAAGTAACCCACTAGTAAATTATTATAGTATAGCTATAGGAGCTCCTATTATAAGATAGGCTCCTAGGGAATAACTACCTAGTCTTAGTATATTAGAAGGCCCTTCTTACTATATAACTATAGACTAGCTTTTCCCTTTCCTTTTACTAGGGAGTCTACCTTACTACTCTACCTTTATAAATCTAGATCTTAGTCTTATACCTTCTATAGTAATTATGCTAAAGGTTTATTTAGCTTAGATTAGTAGGGATCTAGTAATATAATAGCCCCCTAAATCTCTTATATATTAATACCTTAAACACACACTACTTTCTCCTTAAAATTACCCTTATTTAGCTAATCTTTCACTAGATCCTTAGTAGCTAACTAGCTTATATGCTTTATAGTACTATCTAACTAGGCTACTCTAGCCTTTATAGGTTTCTCTCTTATAACTAGGACATTTTCCTTCCCTAAAGGTATCTTACTAGGTCACTCCTCTTATAAGACTAGGATATTTTCCTTCCCTAAAGGTATCTTACTATATCTTCCTTAATATATTAGTATCTCTTTTACTAGTTCTTTAGTAGTTATTATCTTCCTCTAAAGTTCTAGTAGGAGCGCCCTATTTATAATAGGTTTACCCTTATAATTAGACCTTCTTAATAGTGTATCTATAGGATTACTTTTCCCTAGTCTATGCTTAATTATAAAGTAAAAGGGGTAGAGAAATATACACTATCTTACCTGCCTTCTGTTTAACTTTAGCTACTTTATAAAGGTTTATAGATTATAGTAATCTAATAGAACCTCTACTAGGCTTGCTATGCCTTTAATATAGTGTCACTAGTGTTTAAATAACTCTACTATAGTAAGTAGCTCTTAATTAGCTATGCTATAGTTATATTTAGTATCTATAAACTTCCTTAACTAAAAGGCCACTAGATACTAACGGCCCTTATTATCCTACTAGGATAGGATCCCTACTATTATAAAGATTAAAGTATTTATCTTAATACACACTAGTTAACTTAGGTTATAATAATAAAGCAAAGGCACTTACTAGAATACGTCCTTTAGCTAGTTAAATACTAGCTATTCCTTTACTTTAAATATAAACTTCCTAGTCTAAATACTATTTTAACTACCTTTTATTAATATATATAGGGGTGCTATAATCCTAGAGTATTTGTAGATAAACTATTAGTAGAAGTTATAGAACCTAAGAAATAACTATATATCCTTAAAGCTTATTAGCTCCTTCTAGTCCTAAATTATATTAACTTAACTTATATCTATTAAAATCCTATTAACTAATAGGATAAACCTAAGAAACTCTATAGATTCCTAATAAAAGGAGCACTTAGAGGGCTTAGTGTATAGCTCTGCTAGTTATATATGCTCTAGGACTTCCTTAATATATATAGTGTGCTCCTCCTGCGTTTTTAAGAAGATAAGGATATTATCTAGATATACTATATAAATCATATTAACTAACCCCTAAAGCGCTTTATAGATATAACTTTAAAAGGTAGCTAGGGTATTTATTAGCCTAAAAGGCATAATAAGATATTTATAGTGCCTATAGTGTATATAGAAGGCAGTCTTCTATTTATTACCCCCTTTAATATGGATTTAGTAGTAAGTATCTTTAATATTAATTTTTAAGAAGAAGCAGGCCCCTTAGCATTAATCTAAGATCTCTAAAATCAGGGGGAGAGCATAGTAATTCTTCTATATAACCCTATTAAGTCCCTAATAATCTATATATAGTTAGAGTATTCTATCCTTCTTTAGTATAAATAGGATTAGCACCCCTATAGGACTCTTTAAAGGTCTTATCTAGCCCTTTACTAGGTTATCCTTAATATACTCTTAGAGTTCCTATAGTTTACTTTAGGAGAGAGGGTAGATAGGTCTATATAGTAGCGTGGTATTAGGTACTAAATTAATTACATAGTCTATTAACTTTCTTAATAGGAGGCTTCCTACCTTATCTAATATAAATATATCTTTAAACTTATATAGTTCTTTAGGGATATTACTAACTATTCTATAGGCTTTTGCCTCCTTATTGTCTTTAAGGGTAATAAACTTATCCTCTATAACTCCTATAATAGTATATATAATTATCTTATTACGCATTACTTTAGTAAATTTATAGGGAGTTATTAATAAAAAGGCTTTTCTCTATTTTTTAAACCACTATTCTTATAAGTATAAATAGAGGTATATATACTCTTTTACTAGTATATATATTCTAATTAATATAGGACTTCCCCTACTCTTAGGTCTCTATCTATAGCTATATATAATAGCTTAAGATCCTTTTTTCCTTCCTTAAATCTTTAATTATAATAGGTACCTTATAGACACTATATTAGGAAACTATAAGGGCCCCTATTACCTTAAGGATAGGCATAGTAATCTTAGCCCTATCTAGCTTATAGGTTTTTATAAATTTAGCACTAATAATATTAACCTTAGCGTAACTATCTAGATCCACTGCTATTTAAATATCTTTATACCTATAAATAGTAATTAGTATATAGAAGTAATACCTTACTAGCACCTTAGCTTAGGAGATAGAAGTAAGGGTATTTACTTTTACCTCTAGTAGTTTCCCTAGTCCCTTCTATACTCCCTCTTTAGCTTATTATAAAAGCATACTATATATTTAGTGCTATTATAGTTATAGTAATATCTTTTCCCTTTAACTTCCTTATTATTTAGAGCTATAGCTAGGGTTTTTTCTTTCTCTTTATCTTTTTAATCTCTATTAGGTCTATAGCTATATAAGGAGTTATATCTATAGTATTAGGGGTTCTTAGAAAACCCCTTATCCTTAGAATACTTATATCTTTACTTACTCCTTAGTATTACCTCCTAGAACTACTAGGTAAGTTATATAACCTCCTCTCTAGTCTTTCTAATAATAGAGGTATATAGGTTAATATAGTTCTATAGGTTAGGGAGTAGTTTTATAAAGAATATAAGTATATAGGACTTTTTAGAGGCTTTTTCTAGGTATTTCTCTAGTAAATCTAAGTAAATACTAAACTTAATAGGGCTCTAGCCCTTACACTACTTTGCATTTTCTAATTACTTAGTAATCTATATATTATAGTTTATAGAGTCTCTAAGTAGTATAAGTGTCTAAGTCTAGAATTTATTCTAGTTATCTTTAAGTTCTTTATAGCTACTAGCTAGCTATTCCTTAAGGTATTAGTCCTATCTTACCCTATAATTAGTGTATATATAGTTAAGTGTAAAGAGAATCTTTTAGTAATTACATATATACTTATGTCTTACTCTATTAAAGGCATAGTTAAGGTTATTAATCTATATCTTATATTTCTATAGGTTAGTAAGGTAGGTAAGCTTAATAATATTCTAGACTTTAACTTCCTTATTACTCTTACTTAAGGATAAGCTTAACCTTTATAGCCTTTTTACTTATTCTTTCCCTATATTTAGATAAAGTAACTTAATAAGTTCTTATTCCTTATCTTATAGCTTCTTTAGTTCTTCTAGCTAGGTAATTTATTCTACTATTACTACTTAATAGGTAGTAAGGGTAAGAGGTCTAAAGGGGTTTTCCCTCCTTTAGTTAGGGTATTAGTAGTGCTAGGGGTAGAGGTTATACCTATAGCTATAGTGCTATTACCCTTAGAAGGTTAGTCTTAGTTATTTACTAGTATTACCCTATTAGATTATGTGGTTCTTCCCCCTATATTACTCTTAGGTAGCTAGTGTTAAAGCTTTAGAATTATAAGAATAAGAGGATAGCTAGGTAAGAGGTATAGGGCACTCTATATATTAACTAAAGCTTACTAGGTCTAAGTGTGTAGTATATGCGGACCGCTGTCTTATAGCTAGTGGTTCGCTAGCGTTACGTGGACCTAGCCCTAGGGCATGGTGTGTCGCGGGGTGCACCCGTGTTAGGAGCGGGGCCTCACAAGGCTTAAATCGCTTTATTCCTTTAAAAGGGATATATTCTTAATTATAACCCTACTTATTTTCTTATATACTTAGGGGATATATTTAATAACCCTTATTAATAGGAATTAGCTATTATAGAACTTAACTAGATAGCTTAGTAACCTAATAAATAGTTTAGTAACTTTTATATTTAATTTAAATAAAAGCTTATATTAGCTAGAGAATTAGAATAGGATAACACTATAAAGCTAGCTAAGTTATATATAGTAATTAATAAGCAGATAAGGGACTACAGTATTAGAAGAGATATACCCTAAGCGGATTATATAATAGCTATAGCCTGCTACTATAGCATTGCCTTAGATATTAAGTCCTATTAATTAGAGAAAAAGCACTAGGCGTGAAAGCACATATAGCTAGCTTAGAACATAAATAAGGCTAAATAGTAAGACAAAGACATGCTAATAATAGATGTTTAAGTTATAGGTATAATAGGGAGCTATAAGGGACCTAGGGAGCTATAGATATAGTAAAAATCTAGGAATAAGTTAGGAGGCAAATAGGCTAAATAGGTTACCTAAGATATTATAAACGCTTACTATGTAAAGGGCAAATGCCTTTAATATAGTTTTAGCTAGCACTTTATTAGTGGATATTTACTATATCCTACCCTATACTTATAGGGAAAGTTATTAGTAAACGCTTATAATATAGGTAACTCTAATAATAGTAACTTAGATAGAGAAAGCATAGAGTAGTTAGGAAAAGAATAACCCCTTTATTAAGTTATTTAATAGGGGAGAAGGGAAGTAAGTATAGGGAGGCTTTATAGTATATAGTTATTACTAATAAGGACTTTAAATAGATCTAGGATAATATAGATTTATTACCCTTTTTAGTTCTTACCTTAATTAATAAGACTACCTTTATAGATACTTAAATTAATATAGGTTATAACTACTATACTACTATAAGTAAACGCCTTATTTAGAAGCTTTAACTAGAATGCCTCCCTCTTCTAACTAAGAGGTTAGTTTATATAGCGGTTAGTGTAAAATAAGGGGGAGAAGAGAAGTATAAAAAGCGTTTATATATAACACATATTATTTATTTTTAAGTGGATTTAGATAGATAGGAGACACTAATTATTACATATATAATCCTAGGATTAATAAGGCAACTTATCCTAGGGACACCTTAGATAGAATAAAACAAAATTAACTTAGATATAGCATAATAATAAGTGCTTATAGAGTTAGTAAATAACCTATAAATATAGGCTATAATTAATAGGAAGGTAAAATAACCTATAGTAGCTATCTTAGGTTCTATGTTTATAGGGATAGTGTATTAAGCAAAGAGATAGAAGGAAAATATCTAGCTTTATGTAATAAGTCTACAGGAAATTATATCTATCTTATAGATTAATATAATACTAAAGGCTATAGAATAGGAGCTCCTAGCCTCCTTACTAGAAATACTATAGGATTTTAAGGACCTCTTCTTAGAGAATAAGGCAAACGCTTTATTACTACACTAGGGTTAGTCTAACTATTATATCTAGTTAAAGCAAGATATAGAAGGCAATAAACTAGAGTTACCTTAGGTGCCTTTATATAATATACCTTATTATTACTTACTAGAAATTTAAAAGTAAGTAATAGACTTAATAAATAAGGGCTAGATTAGGGCGAGTTTATCTTTAGCTATAGTACCTATATTACTTATAAAGAAACTAGGGGAGGTTAGAGGTTTTATATAAACTACTATACGCTTAATAAGATTATAGAATAGGACTATTACCCTTTACTACTAGTTAAGGAAATATTATAATTATTATTAGAGGCAAAGTAGTTTATAAAACTAGATATATAAGCAGTGTTTTATTATATATATATTACTAAAGGTAAAGAATACTAAATAGCATTTTAAACAAGGTTTAGTTTATTTAAATAGCTTATATATCCCTTTAGGTTAGTAAGTATACTTACTACCTTTTAGAGATATATTAATAGTGCTTTAAGCGAAATCCTAGAAAACTATATAATAGTATACCTTAATAATATTCTAGTCTATTTAGGTAGTTTATAAAAGAACTATATATAGAAAGTTTAGGTAATTCTAGATAGGCTTTGCTAGGTAGGACTAAACTTAGATATTAAGAAGTATATTTTTATAACTAAAGAGGTAAAGTACCTAGGATTTATTATCTATATAGGAAAATAAATTCGCCTAGATAAGGAGAAGATTACGGCTATAAGGGATTAGGAGGCCATAACATAGGTCTATAGAGTACGTGGATTTCTAGGTTTTGCTAACTTTTATTGTGACTTTATACTATAATTCTTAGAGATTATAGCGCCCCTGCTTAACTTAACTAAAAAGGGAGCCCTGTTTTTATAGATAGAGGAGTGTAATAAGGCCTTTAACGTACTAAAGTTAGCTTTTATATTATATCCTATCCTAACCTAGTGGGACCCTAAGAAGGATATATTAGTTAAGGCAGACTGTTTTAGGATAGCTTTAGGGGTTGCCTTTCCTAGGTTAATAATAAAGGAGTTCTATATCTAGTAGCTTACTACTCTGCTTAGTTATAGCCTACCTAATAGAACTATATAATACATAATAAGGAGCTTTTAGTAGTTATCTCTTGCCTTAAAGCTGTGAGAACAAGGGGATAGCTAGGCAAAAGGTATAGGGGCACTCCGTATATTAACTAAAGCTTGCTAGGTCTAAGTGTGTAGTGTGTGCGGACCGCTATCTTATAGCTAGTGGTTTGCTAGCGTCACGTGGACCTAGCCCTAGGGTATAGTGTGTTATAGGGTGCACCTATATTAGGAGCGGGGCCTTATAATTACCCCCTACTTTTAGCTAGGCTTCTAAATAGCTTTAGATTTATCTGCTATAATATAGCTATTTACTATCTAGTAGTTATAATAATATTACTAAATTAAAATATTATAATAATAATAACTAGTAATTGTCTCCTAGTAATGTATATAGTGCTTAGGTATAAAGTTACCTAGGATCCCCTATTATATTACTTCCTTTTCTCCTTTATAAAGCTAGTTTATTTTTAATTAATCTTTAAACTTTAATTATACTAGCCTTTCTCCTACCTTTTACTACCTCTTTACTATTACTATAAAGGTAATTTGCTTTTACCTTTATTTATATATATATTACTTATACACTAGGTATATAAAGTTTAAGAAAAACCTACTAATTAAGATTAAACTCCTATAGATTATCTATAGTTTCCCTTCTATTTTAGTTATAGTAATAGCTAAAATAAAGCTTTCTAAACATTATATATAATATAATAAGCGTAGAGATATATATAAGATAGTAAGTTACCTATTATTCCTATGCTTTATAGTCTCTTATTACTAACTTTTCTATATAGGCTATAGTAACTCTAGCTAGAGATTTTACTAACCTAATAGTTATTTTTAAATAGGTCTAGGCCCTTATAGATACTACCTTTAATATAGGGGAAGAAAAGAGTATCCTAGTGTTTTTAGAGGTAACTTACTAATAGCTTTCTAAGTGCATCTATAGTTTAGTTATAGGGTTTAACTATACTAATATAATACACTATATAGCCTTTAAATTAATAGGTACTATAAAGGCATATTAGGTTTATTAATCTCTAAGCTATTTGCCTATTCTTTACTTATATTTCTATATAGGCTATATCTATTATATACTAGTAGTATGTAATCTCCTACTAGTAACTTTAAGTTACTATAGTTTCTATTACTCTAGCCCCTCTAGCTATAGTTTATATATAACTCTTTATTATATTTTTACTAGTTTTTTACTAACTCTTTTATAGGGAGACTTAGAGGATATTATAAGCGCCTAAGAGATAAAGATAGTCCTTTAGCTCTAGCCCTTTAACCTAGGCTATATAGCCTAGGCTATAGTAATATATTAGTTTTACTATACTATAGAGAAAGTAATTAAGGTAAATAAGAATAGCGCTAAGTTTGCCTTTATTAATAGCGCTTTTTACCTATAGGGGTATAACTATTAAGAGTTTTCTAGTTATTTTACCTTTCCTTTAGGGTAGCTTTTCTTTATTTTTTAGTAGTTTATCCTAGACCCTTAATTAGAGTTTTAATAGTAGCTAGAGATACTAGCCTTTTTCTATAGTAAACTTATATCTTTTTACCTATAATTCTATTATATCTTACTACTAACTTTCTTCCCTTTTATCTAGTAATACGTATAAATTACATATTAAGCGCCTTCTATATCCTCTACTAGGATTTACTAGTTATATTTACTAGGCTAGCCTTTCTATTTTACTAGGTATTTATTACCTTTATAAGTCCTTTTATAATTCTTAACTTCTTTAACTTTATACTTATTATCTTTATCTTTAAGGTTTAGTATTAGTATATCCTTATCCTCTACATTTCCCTAGCGTTTCTATAGCTCTAGTAAGCTAATATAAAAGATATTATATAATTAACTATATTTTTTAGGTAGTTTAAGCTAGTAGGCCTATTTTTCTATAGTATTAAGTATTTAAAATAGCCTAATAAACCTAGTAGTTAGCTTATATTTTATATCTTTAAGTCTAATATTCTTAGCTAATAAAAGTACTAGGTCTCCCTTTTTAGGGTTAATAGCTAGTAGCACTAGTTATAGTATTTTACCTATATTTTAGTGGCTTTTCCCTAGCTTTACTTAAGTTATTTTCTAACTTTATATAGCTTTATAATGCGTGCATATGCTTCTAGCACCTCCCCTTTAGTAATCTTACCCTTAAGAGCTAGGTAAAACTTAGGCAAATAGCCTATAAGCACATAATTTAAGGAGTAGCTAGTTATTTTATTAACTATATTATTATAAGTAAATTAAGCTATTATAAGTAGTTTTAGCTATATTTATTAATTCTCTCTAATAAAGTATTAAAGATAGTACTTAAGTACCTAGTTTATTTACTCTATTTACCTATCTATTTAAGGGTAAAACGCTATAAATAGCCTATATTTAATATAGGATAGGTAGCATAGGTCTAACTAGAACTAGCTTATAAAGATAGATTCTCTATCTAATATAATGCCTTTTAGTGGTCTAAATCATAATTTAATCTCTTAATAAAATAGCTCCGCTAGTTTAGCTATATTAATTATAGTTAATACTAGGAGAAAAATAAAGTACTTAGTAAATTAGTCTATAATTACTAGGATTATATTAGTTACTTAATTAGTTATCTATAATATAGGTAAGCTTATAATAAAATCTATTAAGATTTTTACCTATAGTTACCTTAGTATTAGTAAGGATTTAAGAGATCTATATAGGTAATATCTTTGCGCTACTAACTATTAGCATATACTATAACTTATAATATAGTCTAATATAGACTTACTTATTACTAGCTACTAAAAGTAGCACTTTAAGAGCTTAAAAGTGTGTTTAGTCCTAAAGTAACTTACTAGTAAATTATTATAGTATAGCTATAGGAGCTCCTATTATAAGATAGGCTTCTAGGGAATAACTACCTAGTCTTAGTATATTAGGAGGCCCTTCTTACTATATAACTATAAACTAGCTTTTCCCTTTCCTTTTACTAGGGAGTTTACCTTACTACTTTACCTTTATAAATCTAGATCTTAGTCTTATGCCTTCTATAGTAATTACACTAAAGGTTTATTTAGCTTAGATTAGTAAGGATCTAGTAATATAATAGCCCCCTAAATCTCTTATATATTAATGCCTTAAATACACACTACTTTCTCCTTAAAATTACTCTTATTTAGCTAATCTTTTACTAGATCCTTAGTAGCTAACTAGCTTATATGCTTTATAGCACTATTTAACTAGGTTACTCTAGCCTCTATAGGTTTCTTGCTTATAACTAGGATATTTTCCTTCCCTAAAGGTATCTTACTAGGTTATTTCTCTTATAAGACTAGGATATTTTCCTTCCCTAAAGGTATCTTACTATATCTTCCTTAATATATTAGTATCTCTTTTACTAGTTCTTTAGTAATTACTATCTTCCTCTAAAGTTCTAGTAAAAGCACCCTATTTATAATAGGTTTACCCTTATAATTAGACTTTCTTAATAGTATATTTATAGGGTTACTTTTCCCTAGTCTATGCTTAATTATAAAGTAAAAGAGGTAGAGAAATATGCACTATCTTACTTACCTCCTATTTAACTTTAGCTACTTTATAAAGGTTTATAGATTATAGTAATCTAATAGAACCTCCACTAGGCTTACTATACATTTAATATAGTATTACTAGTATTTAAATAACTTTACTATAGTAAGTAGTGTTAAAAATAAGACCTATTTTTATAGCCCTTTTCTAGTTATGAGGTCTTGTTATTGCTTGCGTTGCTTGCAAGCCTAACAGCTGCACTGCAGCTATTAACAGTTATGTGGTAACTGTTAATAGTCACGTTGTAGCTGTTAACAGCTGCGACCGACTGTGTGAATGACTAAGTTAATTAAATAACTAAGTCAAGTGAATAACTTACTAAGTTAATTGTGGCTGCGTTATAGCCATAACCCTAGCTATAATAACTAGACTAGATTAGGAAGGTAACATAACCTATACCTAATCTTTAACTGTGATTTTCTTAATAACTAGAGGTTATATAAAAGTCTTGCGTATAGTAAATTAGAGCTATAAAGCAAGGCTTTTAAATTTTGCAAAGATATTTTTTAGTTAAAAATTTAGTGCATACAGGCGTCTAGCTAATATAGTGGTGAATCGATTTTTTAGTTTTTCTATATAAATAAATTTTGCGAAAAATCAAAAGTGGCCCTAGAGACCTAGCTAGTAACCTAGATCCACTAATATGGTTAGAGGGTCTATAAGAGAAAGACAAAAATTTCATCTTACTAGTTAGCTAGACCTCTTAACTAAATTAAGCCACATTGCCCGCATAACGTCCCTAAAATCAATTTTATTAATAAATTAGCTATTGTAAAAGCTATCTAAATCGGAATTTAATAGTAATATCTGCTATAACCTTCTATTATGTTACGTTAATCTAATTTAACGTGGCGGCTCTATTAGTCCCTAACCATAGAGTCTGCACCCGTATAGCTATTACCAGCTAGCATTAGCTCCCTATATTTCAATAGGTTATGAGCCTGGCTTCTATCACTATTGATTCTTTTAGACTGCTTATGCACACCCTATAGAAGATTTCCCTTCTATAAAATAGGAAGATAGGTACCAATTAACTAGAACAAGGGTAACAAGTCCCTGAGATGAGTCCGTAAGAGGTGCTAAATAACTAGCTTACAGAGCAGGTTATTAAGCAACAAGCCGCTATAGACTAGCTATTAGAAAAGCTAGAAAGCTTAACTATAGTTGTAAATAGAGGTATAGAGGGTGTGGAAGCTAGTAAGCCCTAAATTTAACAGCCAATTTAGCAGCCAATTTAACAACAACCTATTTAAGTTTAAGAACTAGAATCTAGTTCTATGTAAGCTGCTTTTAATAACTCTGTTATTAAAGAATTCAATAAGAGGGTTTATAGCTTCCTAGAGACTGCAAAGCTTAAAGGAGCTGAAATTTTCGATTAATGGAAACAAGCCCTAGCTATCTAATTTAGAGCTTTAGGCATGCCTAATTTTCTAGATAATCCGGAGGATTCTAGGGTGCTAGGGGACGCTGACTAAGCTATTATCCTAATGTTACTAAGGGATAGTTGCACGGAAGGGCCCTAAGCTGCTATAACTTAGCAAAAGAATCCAGAAGATACCTATAAATTCCTTATTAGGCAATATTCTCATAGCGTTAAAATCCAGAGGGGTCCCTATATTTAGACTTTCATAACCTAAACTTTCAAGGTTATAAGGGATCCCTAGAGTCCTTTAATGCGGTCTTTAATAATCTACTAGCTAGATTATTGATTTCTAGGGTTTAGATTAATCCTATTGATTAGGTTAATCAATATCTTTAATCCCTAAAATTAACCTTCCCTGCTTAGGCTAAAAGGCAACGATTTAGCATGCGTACGAATAGGGCTATAGGGGCACCTATAGAAGCCCTAAATCTTTAGTTCTTAATAGCAGACCTTCTAGCTAAACAGAGGGATAAATCATCTACGGTATCCAAAGCCCTAAATTATAGGGCTAAAGACTATAAAAAGGGCACTAAAGAGAAAGAAAAGTCCCCTAAAGGTTAAAAGAAGAAGGAAAAAGACCCTAAAGAAAATAAGGGCTCTTCAAATAAAAAGAAGAAAAAGGGCGGCTATAAAGGCCCTAAATTAGATAAAAAGGACAAAAAGGATAATAAAGACCTTTAAGAAGGTTCTTTTATGCTAGGGAAATTTAACCTTTCTAACGGAGCTCTAAAGCCATATAAGAAACCTAGCAAAAGCAATCACAAGATTAGCTATGAAAACTCTAGTGATAGCAGCTCTTCTTCTAGCTCTAGTGATTCTGATGATAATATTGAAGACATTAGGTCCTATAATGGCTTTAATTTTCACTGTAAGGACATGAAAAACGCTCTATTATATGATACTAGCTCCACGGTTTATATCGTCAATTCAAAAGAGGCTTTTCAGGATTATACCCCTTTAAAAAGGGTTAATCTGAACCAATAATAACTGGTGGGGGCCCTATCTATCCTAAGGGATTTAGTTAGGCTACTTTTCAGGTCTTATATCAAAGAAATCCAGAAAAATATAGGACCTTAGTGCTAAAAAGAGCGCTATATTTCCCTCAAATAGATGTAAATATAGTTAGTGGCTTAACGCACTATATATCTAGGGGTTGCATAATTAAAAATCAGTTATATCTAGCTAATAGATCTTGTATTGCTCTTTTAGATATAGAAAAGTATGGTTTCTTCTTCCAAATTAAGAACTAACCTACACCACAGTTACAAAAAGGTCCTTGCAGGCATTCTAATGCTTATCTTATCCGTCCTTTTACCTATGTTAGCTTTAAGGGTATTAGTTACCCTATAGAGGTCCAAATTCCCTCTAAAAAGCCTGATTAGGCATCTAATTCAATTGAAATCGATAATGATAATGAGGATAATATTAAAGAGATCGAAAGGGACGATTTATTAGCCCCTTCTTCTATAATGTCTATAGCCCTAGGTTAGGTCCCTTATAAATCTAAAGAGATAGATTTAGGGGTGTTAGAGGGCTTAGGAGGATTGGAAAAGCCCCTAATACCTCTCCAAGAGGCCTGTGTTCCTCAAGGGGCCTAGCAGGGGACTACGAAAGAGGGCTCTAATCTAGGACCTAGTTCAGGTCCTAAGGCCCCTAAAGATCTTTAATATCAACGCTTGTTAGAACTAGCTAGCCTATGGCACATTTAACTAGGACATCTAGGCCTTCCTCTGCTAAAGAAAACTAGCTTAATAACTAAAGGAATCCCTGATTTTTCTAAAATTAAGGATAAAGACTTTAGATGTTTAGCTTATAACTAATCTAAAGCAGTTAGAAGACCTAGAAAGTTAGCTATCCCTAACCCTCCTAGAGCTCTAGACCAAATAGAGGGGAATACGCTAAAAATCAGTCCTACGCCATACAATAAGCAGTTAATTTACCTTATTCTAGTTAACCAAAAGACTAGATATAGGTGGGTTTTCTTATTACCTAATAAGGAAGGCCTAACTGTTTATAAGGCTATTAAAGGCTTCTTCAGAGGGCTTAAGAATTAACTAGGCTAATACCCTAGATAGCTTCACTTTAATAGAGGTTAAGAAATCGATTCTATTTGCCAAGAATAGTTAAATTCTAAGGGAATTAAATTTACAACTTCTAGTCCCTATATCCATGAGCAAAATAGATTAGCTAAGCGTTCAATTCGGACTATTCTAGACCGATTAAGGGCTACAATTCAGTGGGCATAATTACCGTTAAATCTATGGTGTTTTGTTCTAACTGCAGTTATTAATCTAATTAATATTACTACTAATTCCACCAAGCCTAAAAGCCCTAAACAGCTACTAGCTAGGGAGCTAGATTAACCCTATAATAAGGTTGATTTTAGCAGCATTAGAGCCATAGGATCTCACTGTGAGATTCTTATCCCCCTGGAGAAACAACCTAAAGCCTAGAAGCTAGCTACTAGAACTATCCCTAGTAGGCTCCTTGCTACACTAGGTTCTAACACCTATCTAGTGTATATCCCCTCTAAGAGGCTAGTTACAAAGACTAGCTTTATTAAAATTATAGAACCTATAGGCCCTATATCTAAAGGCTTACCTAGGATTTCTATAGGGGATAACCCTTTAGAGGGGGAAAATAACCTAAAACAAGATTTAGGTTAAGGTTTAAAGGATTACCCTATAGACAACATAGGAATCCCTATAGGTTAAGAAAAACACCTATAGGCCCAAAGGAACCCCTAAGGAAGCCACGCCAATATCTCAGCTAGGAAATCAGATATTGACTCCGGACCTTCTTTCCAATAAAAACACTAACTTTGACCCTAATATTAACCCAATGGATGTTAATATTAGTCCTCCTTCTTCAGTAGATTTATTAATTCAAGAAATCTGCTTTAAGGTATAGGAAAAGCTAAAGGAACATAACCCTATTAGCCCTAAACCTAAGACCTGGAAACAAGCTATATCTAGCCCTTAGAAAAAGGAATGGATTAAGGCTACGTTTAGTGAATACAAATAGCTTCTAAAGGCTAGTACATTTAAATTTATAGGGATAGACTAGATTCCTAAGGGCCGAAAAGTACTGAAAAATAGGCTTGTTTATAAGCTTAAAAAGGATAAAGAAAATAATCCTTTAAAATATAAGGCTTGACTCATTGCTAAGGGATTTATGCAAATCAAAGGTTTAGATTATATGGAAACCTTCGCCGCCACAAGCATTCCCCTAGCTAGAGGATTTTACTAGCCCTAGTGGCTTAGAATAACTAGGAAATCGAATAAGTCGATTTTATAGGGGCTTTTCTAAATAGCCACCTAAAGGAATAGATTTATATGGTTATTCCTAACGGATTCGTTAAATTCCCTAAGGCTAATCCAAAACTAGCTAAACTAGCTAGAAGCTTTGGCTATAAACCCTCTAAAGGCCAAGTAATTCTATTACTAAAGTCTCTATATGGCCTAAAGCAGAGCTCAAGGGAATGGCAATAAGCACTAATAGCTATGCTAAAATCCCTAGGATTTAACCCTCTTATCTCTAACCTAGCTATTTTCTTTAATTCTTCTACCAAGACCTTTATTATTACATATGTAGATAATTGCCTTCTAATTGGACCGGATTTACCCTATATCTAAAGACTAAAAAAGAACTTCATAAAGTCTATCTAATAGAAGATAGGGGGCTTGCTAAATTCTTCTTAGGGGTTTAAATCGTTCGAGATAGACCTAATAGAATACTAAAAATCCACTAATCTTAGTATATCTTAGAGGCTTTAAAACGATTTAATATGCTAGATAGTAAGCCTATTAGCATACCTCTTTAGCTAGGCGTTTTAGCTACCTAAATAACAAAGCCGCTAATAGCTAGCGAATTAAAGCTTTATTAGTGTATTATAGGGACTATAATGTACCTAATGTTGCTTACAAGACCTAATGTAGCTTTTACGTTACAATGGTTATTAACCGCATTAGCTAATCCCTATATAGAGCATCTAAAAGCAGCTAAAAATCTGCTAAGATATCTATCTAGGACCTAATTCCTTGCTATTATCTATAGAGGTAACCCTAAAGATAACCCTAAGGATAGTGCTGCTAAGAGCCTAGTTAGATATTACAATAGTGATTTTGCAGGAGATAAAAAGACCTCTAAATTAACCTATACTTATCTATTTAAGCTAGCTAGTGGCCCTATTAGCTAGAAATCAAAGAAAGCTAGTATAATTGCGTTATCTACATTAGAAGCTAAATCTGACGCTATTTGCGAGACCTTCCGGGAGCTATAGTGGCTCCAGGGTCTATTTAAGGAGCTAAAAACCCCTATTTCCCTTCCTATTTAGATATTCTGTGATAATTAAGGCGCTATAACCACCGCTTATAACCCTGCTTTACATAGCCATACTAAGCATACCTTGCTTAAATTCCACTATGTTAGGCAACAGGTATTAGCAGGTTTAGCTAAGATTAAATATCTAGATACAAGGTTAATGCCTACAGACAGTCTTACAAAACCCCTTACAGGACCTCTTCATTAGGCTTTTATTAAGCTTCTAGGGCTTAATATTCACAAATAACTAATAACCAACAACTAACAAAACTCCCTTTAACAGGGAACTAAAAACATCATTCAAAAGGGAGCTATATTTAACAATAGCTAGGAAGTTAAAAAGGGGCTTTTTCTATCTTTTCCTGTTTTTTCCCTTTTATTGATTTTATCTAGTTATTACTTTTACTAAAAGTTATTACTGTTTATTTGCTTACTACCCTATTGTAACTTTGTACGCTTTTAATTGCTTTTAACGTAATACTTTTATAAAGGGGTGTTAAAAATAAGACCTATTTTTATAGCCCTTTTCTAGTCATAAGGTCTTGTTATTGCTTGCATTGCTTGCAAGCCTAACAGCTGCACTGCAGCTGTTAATAGTTGTGTGGTAACCATTAATAGTTACGTTGTAGCTATTAATAGCTATAACTAGCTGTGTGGATAACTAAGTTAATTAAATAACTAAGTTAAGTGGATAACTTACTAAGTCAATTGTGGCTGCGTTACAGCCATAACCCTAGCCATAACAACTAGACCGGATTAGGAAGGTAATATAACCTATACCTAATCTTTAACTGCGATTTTCTTAATAACTAGAGGTTATATAAAAGTCTTACATATAGCAAATTAAAGCTATAAAGTAAGGCTTTTAAATTCTACAAAGATATTTTTTAGTCAAAAATTTAGTGCATACGGGCGTCTAGCTAATATAGTGGTAAGTTGATTTTTTTAGTTTTTCCATATAAATGAATTTTGCGGAAAATCAAAAGTGGCCCTAGAGACCTAGCTAGCAACCTAGATCCACTAATATAGTTAGAGGGTCTATGAGAGAAAGACGAAAATTTCATCTTACTAGTTAGCTAGACCTCTTAACTAAATTAAGCCGCATTGCCTGCATAACGTCCCTAAAATCAATTCTATTAATAAATTAGCTATTGTAAAAGCTATCTAAATCGGAATTTAATAGTGATATCTGTTATAACCTTCTGTTGCGTTACGTTAATCTAATTTAACGTGGCGGCTCTATTAGTCCCTAACCGTAGAGTCTGCACCCGTACAGCTATTGCCAGCTAGCATTAGCTCCCTACATTTCAATAAGTAGCTCTTAATTAGCTATGCTATAGTTATATTTAGCGTCTATAAACTTCCTTAACTAAAAGGCCACTAGATACTAATAGCCCTTATTATCCTACTAGGATAGAATCCTTACTATTATAAAGATTAAAGTATTTATCTTAATATACACTAGTTAACTTAGGTTATAATTATAAAGCAAAGGCACTTACTAGAATACATCCTTAAGCTAGTTAAATACTAGCTATTCCTTTGCTTTAAATATAAACTTCCTAGTCTAAATGCTATTTTAACTACCTTTTATTAACATATATAAGGGTACTATAATCCTAGAGTATTTATAGATAAACCATTAGTAAAAGTTATAGAACCTAAGGAATAACTATATATTCTTAAAGCTTATTAGCTCCTTCTAGTCCTAAATTATATTAACTTAACTTATATCTATTAAAATCCTATTAACTAATAGGATAAACCTAAGGAACTCTATAGATTCCTAATAGAAAAAGCACTTAGAGGGCTTAGTATATAGCTTTACTAGTTATATATACTCTAGGACTTCCTTAATATATATAGTATACTCCTCCTATGTTTTTAAGAAAATAAGGATATTATCTAGATATACTATATAAATTATATTAACTAGCCCCTAAAGCGCTTTATAAATATAACTTTAAAAGGTAGCTAGGGTATTTATTAGCCTAAAAGGCATAATAAGATATTTATAGTGCCTATAGTGTATATAGAAAGCAGTCTTTTATTTATTACCCCCTTTAATATAGATTTAGTAGTAAGTATCTTTAATATTAATTTTTAAGAAGAAGTAAGCCCCTTAGTATTAATCTAAGATCTCTAAAATTAAGGGGAGGGCATAGTAATTCTTTTATATAACCCTATTAAGTCCCTAATAATTCACATATAGTTAGAGTATTCTATCCTTCTTTAGTATAAATAGGATTAGTACCCCTATAGGACTCTTTAAAGGTCTTATCTAGCCCTTTACTAGGTTATCCTTAATATACTCTTAGAGTTCCTATAGTTTACTTTAGGAAAAAGAGTAAATAAGTTAATATAGTAGTATAGTATTAAGTACTAAATTAATTATATAGTTTATTAACTTTCTTAATAGTAAGCTTCCTACCTTATCTAATATAAATATATCTTTAAACTTATATAGTTCTTTAGGGATATTACTAACTATTCTATAGGCTTTTACCTCCTTATTATCTTTAAGGGTAATAAACTTATTCTTTATAACTCCTATAATAGTATATATAATTATCTTATTATATATTACTTTAGTAAACTTATAGGGAGTTATTAATAAAAAGGCTTTTCTCTTTTTCTTAAACTACTATTCTTATAAGTATAAATAGAGGTATATATACTCTTTTACTAGTATATATATTCTAATTAATATAGGACTTTCCCTTACTCTTAAGTCTCTATTTATAGCTATTTATAGTAGCTTAAGATTCTTTTCTTTTTTTTTAAATCTTTAATTATAATAAGTACCTTATAAATACTATATTAGGAAACTATAAGGGCCCCTATTACCTTAAGGATAGGTATAGTAATCTTAGCCTTATCTAGCTTATAGGTTTTTATAAATTTAGTACTAATAATATTAACCTTAGTATAACTATCTAGATTTACTACTATTTAAATATCTTTATACCTATAAATAGTAACTAGTATATAGAAGTAATACCTTACTAGTACCTTAGCTTAGGAGATAAAAGTAAGGGTATTTACTTTTATCTCTAGTAGTTTCCCTAGTCCCTTTTATACTCTCTCTTTAGCTTATTATAAAAGTATACTATATATTTAGTGCTATTATAATTATAGTAATATTTTTTCTCTTTAACTTCCTTATTATTTAGAGCTATAGCTAGGTTTTTTCTTTCTTTTTATCTTTCTAATCTTTATTAGGTTTATAGCTAAATAAGGCATTATATCTATAGTATTAGGGGTTCTTAGAAGACCCCTTATTCTTAGAATACTTATATCTTTACTTACTCCTTAGTATTACCTTCTAAAACTACTAGGTAAGTTATATAACCTTCTCTCTAGTCTTTTTAATAATAAAGGTATATAGATTAATATAGTTTTATAGGTTAGGGAGTAGTTTTATAAAGAATATAAGTATATAGGACTTTTTAGAGGCTTTTTCTAGGTATTTCTCTAGTAAATCTAAGTAAATACTAAACTTAATAAGGCTCTAGCCCTTATATTACTTTATATTTTCTAATTACTTAGTAATTTATATATTATAGTTTATAGAGTCTTTAAGTAATATAAGTATTTAAGTCTAGAATTTATTCTAGTTATCTTTAAGTTTTTTATAGCTACTAGCTAATTATTCCTTAAGGTATTAGTCTTATCTTACCCTATAATTAGTATATATATAGTTAAGTATAAAGAGAATCTTTTAGTAATTATATATATACTTATATCTTACTCTATTAAAGGTATAGTTAAGGTTATTAATCTATATCTTATATTTTTATAGGTTAGTAAGGTAAGTAAGCTTAGTAATATTCTAGACTTTAACTTTCTTATTACTTTTACTTAAGAATAAGCTTAATCTTTATAGCCTTTTTACTTATCCTTTCCCTATATTTAAATAAAGTAACTTAATAAGTTTTTATTCCTTATTTTATAGCTTCTTTAGTTCTTCTAGCTAGGTAATTTATTTTACTATTATTACTTAATAGGTAGTAAGAGTAAGAGATTTAAAGGGGTTTCCCCTCCTTTAGTTAGAGTATTAGTAATACTAGGGATAAAGGTTATACTTATAGCTATAGTGCTATTACCCTTAGAAGGTTAGTCTTAGTTATTTACTAGTATTACCCTATTAGATTATATAGTTCTTTCCCTTATATTACTCTTAGGTAGCTAGTATTAAAGCTTTAGAATTATAAGAATAAGGGGATAGCTAAGTAAGATATATAGGGACACTCTATATATTAACTAAAGCTTACTAGGTCTAAGTGTGTAGTGTGTGTAAACTGCTATCTTATAGCTAGTGGTTTGCTAGCGTTACGTGAACCTAGCCCTAGGGCATAGTGTGTTGCGGGGTGCACCTATGTTAGGAGTAGGGCCTCACAAAAGCGTGGTTAGTAGAACTACGGAGTATTAGTAAGCTATTTATAATCCTTATAGATTATAAGAACTTAGAGTACTTTATAGCGCTAAAGGAGATGTTAGAATAGTAGGTAAGATAGGCAGAGACACTAGCACTTTTTAACTTCTATTTGTATTATAAGCTAGGCATATAAGTAGCCTAACTAGATATGTTATTAAGACGCTATTAGGAGGAAGTATAGGTAAAGAAGCTAAAAGAGCTACTTATATATTTAGTAATATCCCTTACTAAGTTCTAGTTTTAATAAGGAAGGGTAGTAGTAAGCGTTTAGCCTATTATATTAGTAGAAGGGGATAATTAAGGAGGTAACCTAGGCGTGCTTTAGGACCCTCTAGCTAGAAGAGCGCTATTTATAGATAAATATCTTTAATCTCTATAGGATTAATCTTTACTTTAGGATAAGGCTTATAGGGTTTAGCTTAGTATAGTAAAGGCAAGGGCCTAGAAGTTTCCTAATACTATAAGTATAAGAGAATAGATAGTAGATTGCTAAATTAGTATAAAGGGCGCGTTATAATTTTAAGGATAGATATGGATCCTAAAGTAAGAGCTATTAACTATAATATTAATCTAATAGACTTATAACTCACCCTTATTAAGGCACCTAGGGAGAAATATAACTTTTAAGGCGCTCTAAAGAGACTTCTATTAGGATAGAATATTATAGGATATAGCTTATTTTATATAGAATTATTACTGCTATAGAGGGCGGAAAAGCTAATAGTTATAGTAAGGCTTACTAAAGCTAATCCCTCCTCCTAATAGGTACTAGTTATAAATTTCTATTAACTTTATAACTAACCTTCTCACTAGGGGATAGGATAACCTATAGTTCCTTATAGTTATTATAGATAGGCTTTCTAAATATATATAGCTTAAGGCTATAGTATTAATAATAGCTAAGGTATATACAAAACGCTTTAAACATTATTAGTAGTAATTCTATAGGTTTCCTACGCAGATAATTATAGACTATAAATCGGATTAGCTAAGCAATTTCTAGACTTTCCTTTGTAAAAAGGTTAGTATATAATAATTACTATTAATATTACACTATTTATAAATAGATAGCAAAATAAAGAGGGCAAATTAGGAAGTGTAGGCTATCTTATAGGTAATACTATCCTTTTCTTAATTTAAATAGCCTAACTATTTACCTACCTACTAACTAGCGTTAAATAATTAAGACTTATTAGTAATAGGTATAAGTGTAAACATAGCTTTATATAGTTATAATATATTAATAGTTTAGGAGGTAACTTAGACGTAGTTATTTACCACTTTAGTAAAAGGATAGGCTTAGGCTTTCCTATAATATTTAAAGAATAAAACAAACCTTATATAAGCTACTATAGCTTTTATATAATAATAATAATAGGAGGATATAAATAGTAGCTATAGACTAGTAAAATGTTTCTAAGTTAGTAACTATATATAGTTAAATCTCTAGAATATAAAGATAAATTATCCCTATAAGAAGTTAGATTAGGTAATAGCTAAGTATAAGGTGCTTTGTCAAGCGGAAAACAACACCCTAAAAGACACAATGCTAGCCCACACGCGTAGGTAGCTTTGACGTCTGCGCACGTCAAAGGGGGTTAAGAAGCTTAACTACAGTAACCCGTCATAAGGCTAGATTATCTCTATAAGATAGAGATAATCTAGATTAAATAGTCTAATGGATTAGAAGTAACCTAACGGTTAAATCGGTATGGGTAATAATAATCTTATTAATTTATCTTATCTTAAAACATAATAATAAGCCATAGCAAAGCTAGGCATAAAAACTCTATATCTAATATGCATAATAAGCTCTAGAAGCCTAGTTAGAAGTAATCCCTTTATAGACTATTTAATCCCTAGCTTATATAACTAATGTTATTATCTCTTAGTGTAATAATTATCCCTATAACCCCTAATACTATTATCGCAAACGCGTGTGTTTCTAGGCGCGTAATTTAGGCTATATAATACCTCCCTAGGTATACACTAGTTAACCCTAACTATATATAGACTAAAAATAAATAGGATATAAAGTAAGATTAGTAGACTATAGCTTATATATAAGGGGAGCTACTATTTAATCTATCTATAGGGAAAGACTTCCTATAGTAAAGGGGAAAGAAAAGAAGAGAAAAATAAGAAAAGAAAGAAAGAAAAACAAAGTAATCCTCCCTAATTATAGTCCTAAGTTCCTTATCTCTCTAGAGAGCTTTAGTGTCTTTAGTATATATAAATAATTAGTAAGTAATATTAGCAAGGGTATATAAAGAGCTAGGCGTTTAGAATCTTGCTAAGTAGCCCTTTGCTTATGGTTTGCCTGCTAATTAATTAATCCTAAGGCTTATTATCTCTCCTACTAATAAGCGTTAATAATACTTACCTATATTCCTTAAGAAACTAGCCCTAGTAGCACTACTAATATATAGGTAAATAATATTAGTAATTAAGCTATGGTTTTTCTTTATACTATATTTTATACTTTAAGGAAAGGAAGCAAATTAATAGTTATAGCTTATCTAGTGTCTCTAAGAGGTTAGTGTATAATCTCTTTGTCTGCTTAATCTATTAAGGCTTAATATCCGCTTACTTAGTTTTACCTAATAACTCTATGGATTTATGCTAACCTTAGCTAGTCCTTAATGTCTATTTAAAACAATTTATAAGTTATAGCTTACTAAGATTAGGTGCTTTATTCTAGGGTACTATATATTTAATCCTATTATACCTTATAGAGTGCTTTAAGCTAAGTAACTAAAGACTATAGTATCTTATTATAACTAGAAGTAGAAGATAGTCCTAATAAAGACTCTTATAATGCTTAAAATCCTACCTTTTTATTTAATCCTTAGCTACTAGTAGCTCCTTATTATTATTTAGCGTTAAGTTCCTACTATATCTGCTATTCCTATTCCTATAGTAATTCTTAAATACTAATATTAAAGACTTTAGGATTATTTATAAAAATGTAAGCTATAGGCTACTAGAAATCCTAAACATAAAGTCTATTAACTTACGCTATCTTAGTATACTATTTAATTAGGTAATTATTATTACTAGTCTTATGCTTCTAGGCTATAACTACTACACTTACTAGTAATTCTCTACTAATTATTTAAGTGGTAAAGCAAGGTATCTAGTGTATTATTATATTATGCACTAAATATTAAAGGTTAAAGTCTTTTTAGTAAGATAATTCCCTAGGTAACTAATCCCCTATTATAAGCTTATTTACTACTATATTATATAGGACTTATAGAGTTCTTTTAAGGGCTTTTATGTTATAAGCTAGCCTTAGGGCAGCTGCACGTAAGCGTTTAAAGTGCGAATCTTATTCTTATAGAAGAAGAAGAGAACTAAACAAAGAGGTAGTAATAGGTCCCCCCTTATAGTAAGTCTATATAGTCTATGCATAAACCGCCCCCTTTCTAGACCTAGTCTTGCTCTAGACTTAACCTAAGCTTATAGCTTAAGTCTATAATATACCCCCTTACTTACCCTTCCCCTCCCTCCCTTTTTAATTAGTAAAGAATTACTAAAAATAGTCTATATATATATAGTAGTATAACTATAAGTAAGTAGGGTTATGCCCTTAAGCTCTATAGGTCTAGAAAAATTTTTTATAAAGACTACCTTACCCCTAACCCTCTTATTATATAGCTAACCTACTCCCTTTCTACCCCTACCCCTTATAATACTAGCCCTTTAAGTTTCTATACCTATAGCTAGCTATCTTTTTGCCTTACCTAACCTTACTATATTACCTATTTCTTATAATTTATTTTATACTTACTAAATTCCCTTCCCCCTAAATCTTTTCTATAGTTTTAACTACCTATTACCTAATTATATAATTATATCCCTTATCTATCCTAAAATTTATATATTAATATAAATAAACTATATTTAGGTTAAACTTAATCCTTATTATCTATAGAATATAAATACTCCTATACTTCCCCTAATAATCCTCTCTTTTATTTCTCTTTAATTATTACTACTTTCTTTATTTCTTTTTATCTTAGCTCCTATTCTTACTTAACCTTTAATCTTTTTATACCTTATCTACTCTTTTTTACTACTATAGCTAATATTAATACTCTCCCCCTTAGTAATAAGGCTATTACTATACCTTTACTACCCCCTTCTCCCTCTCCCTCCTTAGGTAAGGCTAGCTACCTTAGTAGCTATATTATAGAAGGAGACTTAGATAATAATAATAACTCTAATAATAAAGAATAAACTATTCTATATATTCCTTACCTTAATAACCTTTATACTAAGGGTATATACTCCTATAAGCCTAGTACTTATATATCTTATATACTATATTATTAGGCTTATTACTTATATATATAGAAATTATACTTATATAGTTCTAACCCTAAACTATATTATACCTATAAGTACTTAGAGATCTTATTATATATAGGTAAGTCTATTAAGGCTTTAGTAGTTAAGTAAACTACCTCTAAGAAAGGATATTATACTATTTTAATAAAGACCTTTATTTACTATTATAAGTATTATAATACTATTTTAGCTAGAGCTTATATTAACCTAGCTACTATAAAACCCCTCTCCTCCTCCCTTACTAGCATAGCCTAGGCCTAGGGTATTACTAATATATAAGCACTTATTTTTATATAGTAACTTACTCCCCCTAAAATACTATAAGTTATAGAAACTATATAGCTACTAAATTTCTCTATAGTATAAGTAATATAAATAAGACCCTTATATAGTCTATTACTACCTAGGAAGTAACTTACGCTAGATAATAGGCCCTTTCTAATTTTATAGTAAAGTTAGTTTACCTCCTTACTAAGGAATATTATAAGCATATATATAAGTGGGATAGTGCTCCCCTATCTTAAATTTTCTTTATTATAGTAAATAATTAGCGCTAGATTATATATATAATAGAGGTAAATTAATATTTTTAGTTTTTTATATTTAAATAAAATTATACCTATTTAGGACTATTATTTTTCTATGTATTACCCTATTATGCCTTAAATCTATCTAGTGCCTCTATATTTTATATGTTTTCTAGCGATTCCTATATTAGCTAAATATATTCTTTTTATTTTACTAATATATTATAGTATAATCCCTATCCTTATGCGTTTTTAGCTATAAGAATATCTTTAACCTAGTACTCTAAGAGATTAGGGTTAGTATCTATTATCCTAAGTTCTAGTGGTAGGCGCTTATTAGCTAGTTTCTAACTTAGTAATAAATCTTTTACTGCTTACTAGACTAAATTAATATAAAAGATAGGATATAGGCCCCTTAGTATATCTAACCTAATAGTTAGTGGTATAGGGACCTTAAGCACCTTATACTTAGCTATTACCTAATCTAACTTCTTATAGGGATAATTTATCTTAATATTCCTAAGACTTAACTATATATAGTTACTAACTTAGAAATATTCCGCTAGTTTATAACTACTATTTATATCCTCCTATTATTATTATTAAATAAAAGCTATAGTAGCTTATATAAGGTCTATTCTATTCTTTAAATATTATAGGAAAGCTTAAGCCTATCCTTTTACTAAAGTGATTAATAACTACATTTAAGTTACCTCCTAAACTATTAATATATTATAACTATATAGGGCTATGTTTACACTTATACCTATTACTAATAAGTCCTAATTATTTAATGCTAGTTAGTAAGTAAGTAAATAGTTAAGCTATTTAAATTAAGAAAAGGATAGTATTACCTATAAGACAGCCTACACTTCCTAATTTGCCCTCTCTATTCTGCTATCTATCTATGGATAGTATAATATTAATAGTAATTATTATATACTAACCTTTTTATAAAGGAAAGTCTAGAAATTACTTAGCTAATCTAATCTATAGTCTATAATTATCTATATAAGGAACCTATAGAATTACCACTAATAATATTTAAAGCATTTTGCACACGCCTTAGCTATTATTAATATTATAGCCTTAAGCTATATGTATTTAGAAAGTCTATCTATAATAACTATAAGGAACCATAGGTTATCCTATCCCTTAGTAGGGAGATTAGTTATAAAGTTAATAGAAATCTATAACTAGTACCTATTAGAAGGGGGATTAGCTTTAGTAAGCCTTACTATAATTATTAGCTTTTTTGCCCTCTATAGTAGTGATAGTTCTATATAAAATAGGCTATATCCTATAATATTCTATCCTAATAGAAGTCTCTTTAAAGCGCTTTAAAAGTTATATTCCTCCTTAGGTGCCCTAATAAGGGTAAGTTATAAGTCTATTAAATTAGTATTATAGTTAATAGCTCTTACTTTAGAATCTATATCTATCCTTAAAACTATAATATGCCTTTTACACTAATTTAGTAATTTACTATCTATTCTCTTATACCTATAGTATTAGGAAACTTCTAGGCCCTTGCCTTTACTATATTAAGCTAAACCCTATAAGCCTTATCCTAGAGTATAGATTAATCCTATAGGGATTAAAGGTATTTATTTATAAATAGCGCTTTTCTAGCTAGGGGGTCCCTAAGTATACCTAGGTTACCTCCCTAACTATCCCCTTTTACTAGTATAATAGGCTAAATGCTTATAATTACTCTTCTATATTAAAACTAGAACTTAGTAAGAGATATTACTAAATGCATAAGTAGCTCTTTTAGCTTTTTTACCTATACTTTCTCCTAATAGTGTCTTAATAATATATCTAGTTAAGCTACTTATATGCCTAGCCTATAATATAAATAGAAGTTAAAAAGTGCTAGTGTCTCTGCTTACCTTACCTACTATTCTAATATTTCCCTTAGCGCTATAAAGTACTCTAAGTTCTTATAGTCTATAAGGATTATAAATAGCTTACTAATACTCTATAGTTTTACTAACTATACTTTAAGGTAAGAGATAACTACTAATAGCTTCTTATTATATATTATATAATTCTATTAAGTAGGCTATAACTACGTAAAGTAGTAAGCCACTAAATACAAAACTCCTTTATTATTAACCTATAAAAGGCAACCCCTAATACTATCCTAGAATAATTTACCTTAACTAATATATCCTTCTTAGGGTCTTACTAGGTTAGGATAGGGTATAATATAAAAGCTAACTTTAATATATTAAAGGCCTTATTACACTCCTCTATCTATATAAATAAGGCTTTCTTTTTAGTTAAGTTAAGTAAGGGCGCTATAATCTCTAAGAATTATAGTATAAAGTTATAATAAAAGTTAGTAAAACTAAGAAATCTATGTACTCCCTAGACCTATATTAGGGCCTCCTAATCCTATATAGCTATAATCTTTTCCTTATCTAGGCGAATTTGTTTTCTAGTATAAATAATAAACCCTAAGTACTTTACCTCTTTAGTTATAAAAATATACTTCTTAATATCTAAGTTTAGTCTTACCTAGTAAAGCCTATTTAGGACTACCTAAACTTTTTATATATAGTCCTTTTATAAACCGCCTAAATAGACTAGAATATTATTAAGGTATACTATAATATAGTCCCCTAGGATTCTACTTAATATACTATTAATATATCTCTAAAAGGTAGTAAGTATGCTTACTAATCTAAAGGGGTATATAAGCTATTTAAATAAACTAACCCTTATTTAAAATACTATTTAGTGTTTTTTACCTTTAGTAATATATATGTAATAAAACGCTACTTATATATCTAGTTTTATAAACCACTTTACCTCTAATAATAATTATAGTGTTTCCTTAACTAGTAGTAAAGGATAATAGTCCTATTCTATAATCTTATTAAGCGCGTAGTAATCTATATAAAACCTCTAGCCTCCCCTAGTTTCTTTACTAATAGTATAGGCGCTATAGCTAAAGATAAACTTACCTTAATCTAGCCCTTATCTATTAAGTCTATTACCTATTTCTAAATTTCTAGCAAGTAATAATAAGGCATATTATATAAGGGTGCCTAAGGTAACTCTAGTTTATTGCCCTCTATATCCTATTTTAACCAAATATAGTAATTAGACTTACCCTAGTGTAGTAGCAAAGCATTTACCTTATTTTCTAAGAAAAGGTCCTTAAAATCCCATAGTATCTCTAGTAAGGAGGCTAGGAGCTCCTATTCTATAGGCTTTAGTGCTACATTAATCTGTAAGATAGATATAATTTCTTATAGACTTATTACATAAAGCTAGATATATTCCTTTTATCTCTTTGCTTAATACACTATTCCTACGAACATAAAACCTAGGATAGCTACTATAGGTTAGTCTACCTTCCTATTAATTATAGCCTGTATTTATAGGTTATTTGCTAACCCTATAAGTACTTATTATTATACTATATCTAAATTAATTTCGTTTTATTTTATCTAAGGTATCCCTAGGATAAGTTGCCTTATTAATCCTAGGATTACATATATAATAATTAGTGTCTCTTATCTATTTAAATCCACTTAAAAACAAATAATATATATTATATACAAACATTTTTTATACTTCTCTTCTCCCCTTATTTCACACTAATTACTATGTAAACTAACCTCTTAGTTAGAAGAGAGAGGCATTCTAGTTAAAGCTTCTAGATAAGGTATTTACTTATAGTAGCGTAGTAGTTATAGCCTATATTAATTTAAGTATCTATAAAGGTAGTCTTATTAATTAAGGCAGGAACTAAAAAAGGCAATAAATCTATATTATCCTAGATCTATTTAAAATCCTTATTAGTAATAACTATATACTATAAAGCCTCCCTATACTTACTTCCCTTCTCCCCTATTAAATAACTTAATAAAGGGGTTATTCTTTTCCTAACTACTCTACGCTTTCTCCCTCTAAGTTACTATTATTAAAGTTACCTATATTATAAGTATTTACTAATAACTTTCCTTATAGGCATAGGGTAGGATATAGTAGATATTTACTAATAAAGTGCTAGCTAGAACTATATTAAAGGCATTTACCCTCTATATAGTAAGCGTTTATAATATCTTAGGTAACCTATTTAGCCTATTTTCCTCCTAACCTATTTCCTAATTTCTACTATATCTATAACTTCCTAGGTCCCTTATAGTTCCCTATTATACCTATAACTTAAATGTCTATTATTAGTGTGTCCCTATCCTACTATTTAGCCTTATTTGCGTTCTAAGCTAGTTATATATGCTTTTATACCTAGTGCTTTTTCTCTAATTAATAGGATTTAATATCTAAGGCAATGCTATAGTAGTAAGCTATAGCTATTATGTAATCTATTAAGGGTATATCTCTTCTTATACTATAGTCCCTTATCTACTTATTAATTACTATATATAACTTAGCTAGCTCTATAGCATTATCCTATTCTAATCCTCTAGCTAACATAAGCTTTTATTTAAATTAAATATAAAAGTCACTAAACTGTTTATTAGGTTGCTAAGCTATCTAGTTAAGTTTTATAATAGCTAATTCCTATTAATAAGGGTTATTAAACATATCCCCTAAGTATATAAGAAAATAAGCAGGTTTATAATTAAGAATATATCCTTTTTTAAAGAATAAAGCAATTTAAGCCTATACCTTTACTAATAGATTTTAGTAAATAAAGTACTATTAATCCTTCTAGTCTCTAATAAATACCTTATCTATGTAAAGCTTGTGTATTATAAGATTTTTCTATAATATAAATAGTGCCCTATTACTATTAAATAGCTATCCTATAGGTAATAGCTTTTGCTTTATTAGTTTGCTCTTTATTAGCGTATTAAAGTCTAACTATTATTTATTAGTAAGCTCTTTAATTTATTATAACTATTTCTTAACTAGCTCCTATAGTATTAT
This sequence comes from Epichloe scottii, assembly GCA_021950295.1. Lineage (NCBI taxonomy): Eukaryota > Fungi > Ascomycota > Sordariomycetes > Hypocreales > Clavicipitaceae > Epichloe > Epichloe scottii. The sequence continues at coordinate 1,500,192 of CP083247.1, read as the reverse complement.
AAGTTTATCTATTTCTATTTTATCCCCTAAGGAAACACCTATAGGTAATAACTTTAATAGTAATCTAACTATAGTGAAGAATAAGATATATTATAAACTAGCCTTAGGGTAGCTGCATATAAGCGTTTAAAGTGTAAATCTTATTCTTATAAAAGAAGAAGAGAACTAAACAAAGGGGTAGTAATAGGTCCCCCCTTATAGCAAGTCTACATAGTCTATGCATAAACTGCCCCCTTTCTAGACCTAGTCTTGCTCCGGACTTAACCCAAGCTTACAGCTCGAGTCCATAACATTTTATATAGCTATATCTTAAGTCTAGGATATTATTAGTTATTATCTAGTCCCTAAGATAAAGCTTAAATTAGCGCCTAATATGTAAATCCCTACTAAACGCATATAGTTATTTAAACTTAATGCTATATTAGTTTAGCGTGTTTTAGTTCTCTATAAGGAGATTAAGTGCTTAATAACTAACTTAGTAATAAATTATTTAAAGAAGGAATCCTAGGTAAGCATACCTATACTTCTAATTTCCCTTTTACTCTATAGCTAGGACTATAATCGCTTTAAAATTATATAGGTAATTTAAAAGTTATATAATTTATCCCTAGCTACCTATAAAGTTAATAAACCGCTTAATTTAGCCTTTTCCTATAGTATTAAAGTAGTAAAGACACCCTTATTTCTAATTAAATAGAAAGTAAGTCTAATAGTTTATAAAGAAAGCAAATCCCACTATAATATATTAATAGCTTATATATAAGTAAAGGTTAACTAGGTTATACTATAAGCTATAAGTAATATTAACTAGCTAGTAAGAGGAATAAAGCCTTTTTACCTTTAAACTAATTAATTGCTATAAAGTATCTATATTAAAATTCTCTATAGTATATAGTTTAAATGCTTAAGGTAGTATAGCTACTATTACCTCTAGTCCTTATATAATAATCCTCCCTATAGCAAATAGCTTAAACTAATTAAGCTAGTTCTTATTTAGGGTCTTATAGGCCTTTCTTAAGAACCTATAAATATCTATAGAATATTATTACTAAGTTAAGGGTATCTAACTAGGCCTAATTAGCGTGACTTTATTAAAGTTATTACTATTTTAGTGTATTTTAAATCTTAGTAAGAGCTATAGCTAGTCCTACCTTAGATAGAATAATAGTAGCTACTATTTATAGAGATTAACTAGGTTAAGTCTAATAGTGCCTTCTTTCTCTTCCCTAAAGAAAGATTCTTCTATTTTATATATTAAAGCATAAATATAGTATATTATTAGGTATCTCTTATTTATAAAGTACGTAATAGTCTTACTATTTACTTTAGTGTAAGCATTATTAGATACCTTAGATTCCTTGTATTTTACTATAATAAGGTATAATTAAATAGAATGTGTAAGTATATATATAAGAGTAGTAAGAGAAAGGATAGTAATTACTTTTAGGAGATAAAGTAATTATAATAAGAGAAGAGGTAGGATATAAGAAGAACTTAAGAAAGGAAGGCTTTAATAACTAAAGAAAAGCATAATAATATAAGAAGTAAGCAAGATTAAATAGTTCTTATAACCTAAGCCTTATTCTTATAGCTCTTAGTGGTTGTGTAGTTAGTTAGTAGTAGCTATCTATAGCTACGTTCCCTTTTATAACTAATAGTTACTAATACCTACTATTAGGCAATAGTTATAAGGATTAGATAAATCCTATAAATTAAACTTCTTTAGCACCCTTATTAGTTATTAGGGCTACCTATCTATTAGTTATTAATACCTATTATTAAGGAATAGTTATAAATTAAGGTATTTAAACCCTCTCTTTTCCTCTCTATTCTATCTTTTATAAACCTTTATTTCTCTTTTCTTTAACTATTTAATTATAGCTAATTCTCTTAATATAACCTATTAAAGGCTTCCTAATATTACCACTATTATTAAGGCTAGTGTCTTAGAGGCAAAACTTATAATAACTAAGACTATTAACTAGTCTAATTATATAGAGATTTACCCCTCCTATATTAGTAGAGATTTTATAGGCTTAGGCATTATTTAATCTTATACTAGACTACTAGCTAATAGTTTTGTTTTTATAGTTTAAGTTTCTTTTTATATTCTAGGTTTATAGTAGTATTAATATTAATAATAGTAGCATTCCCTTATATACTAAAATTATTCTCTAACCTATAGATAATATTCTAAAGGGGGTATCTCCCTATCTCCTTAAGGTAATAAAGAAGATAAACTTAGTAAAGGACTTTATTAAAAGCTACACTAAGAAAGAAAGTATATTAGCTCTAGTAGTTAAAAATAGTTATTAATATTAAGTCCTTATTCTAGCTAAAATAGCTTATTCTAATAGGTATTTTTTACATGCTCTTTTATAATATCCTAAGCATTACTAGGCTTTACTTATCTCTATATATAGTAAATTAAATAGTATCTTCTATTTTAACTACTTAAACTTATATATATAATATATTAACTTCTTTAATAAGTATATATACTTCCTATTCTATAGTTATATATTAATTCTAAGTGTCCTTAAGGGTGCCTATAGTAATTATATCTAGAATAGCTCCTATACTATAAGCTATAAATAGCGCTTTACTTCTAGGTATTAGCCTAAATTCTTAAGAGAGAGGGCTCTAGCACTATTCTTAGGTAAAGAATAGACTACTAAGATAGCTAAGGTAATTCCCCTTAATCTAACTAGTATTAACTTTAAGAATTCCCCTTACTTAGAAATAGATATACCTCCCCCTTTCTAGATAGTTTATAATAAAGGAAAAATATATAATATCTTTTAATTTAGGAAAATAGATAAGAAAACTAGTAACTTAGCTCCTAGAACTATACTATAATTACTTAATCTATAGTATTTAAAAATAAAACCTAATCTTTTCTTAAAAATAAAAGCAAAGTATAAATAAAATAAAAGTTAAAATAGCTTCTAGTAAGTATATTATTAAAGAGTTAGGGGATAGACCTTATATTCTTAATGCTATTTAATTATTAATTAAGGTAACTTAACTTTAATCTTATAGTATAGGTACTATTAGGGTAAAAGTTTAACTTTATTATCCTTAAGCACTAGCCTTTCCTTACTTATCCCTTCCTAATAGTAAGTGCTCTTATTATTAATTATTTAATCTAATATATTATATTAAGCTATTAATAGTATAATACTTAAAACCTCCTTATTATAGTTATTACTAATTACCTCTTTTACCTAGTTATATTAAGGAGCGTAAAGCTATTTATTTATAGTAGAAGTCTACTATCCCTCTAGATCTAGGAGGAATTTCTTAATATAGTCCCCTAAGATTATCTTTATAAGTTTAATACTATCTAGTGTTTGTAAATAGTAGGCTCTAGAGATTAGTGCGCGCTTACAAATTTAAAAGGGTCTATTTTACCTTATTATAAGCTTCTATATTATAGATATATTAATATTCTATTAGATATTATATACTAAGATAAGATCCCTAGGTTTTAATTAATCTTTCCTAATTAAAGTAGCCTAGTTCTTATTAGTTTATTTTATAAGTTACTATCTAAATTTAAATACCTTTATTCTCGCTTTTTTAATATCTTCTACTTTTTATTTAAGTATTTAAACCTATGCTTTAAATAAGTCTTAACTACCTATAATTATATCCTAATTAATTAGTCTCTAAGTTAGAAATTTAACTTCTAAAGGTAGTATTAGCTCCTATCTATAGATTAAATAAAACATAGACTTTCTATATAATTTACAAATAGTAGTATAATTTATAAGAAAAGCCTTATTAAGGCGCTTAAACTATTATTTATCTAATCCGCCTAACTTTACTAGGGTAAATATAAGAGACTAATATCTAACTTTAATAGGGGAATTTGCCTTTAGGTTATACCTAGATATTTAGATTCTAGTAATGCTAATATCTATAAGTGCTTCCTTAAGATTCCTACGTATTTTAGGTCCTCTATTATAAATAATAAATTAGAAAAGCCTAAACTTACTAATTAGAGAGGAGAGAAACTTCCTAATTACTAATATAGTAGTATTCTTAACTAGAGTAGCCTTTACCTAACTAGTAAGGTTATACTTAGCTTCTAATAGATACTTATATCTATAATTAATTAGTAAGTGCTAAGTGTTAATATAAATCTTACTTATTAGGTTTCTTAGTATAACTAGTATAGAAAGCTCTTATAGGCGCTATAGTATAAACTTTTAGTATGTTTTATAGTAAGCTATTATCTCCTAGGCTATATTCTATAGTCCCTTTTACTAGTATCTTAATCTTATTACCTAGAAGACTACCTTAATGCCTTTATATCTAAGTTTTTTATAAATAGCCTTAATAATTATCTATTATTACTTAGGTATATTTACTACTAGTATAGGTCCCTTTATAATTCCTATTAGCCTTTTCTAGAGATATCCTTTTTCTAAGTAAAACTTCTTAGCCTTATTATATAGTTTCCTATAGTCCTTTACACTAAGATTAAGTAGTCTTTAAAAAGTTAATAGGAAATTAATTACCTATTATATCTTCTCTAAGTAGCTTTTTTTATTTTCTTTACTTATAATAATATTATTAAGGTAAAGATTAATAAAATCTTTAATATCCCCTTTAATTACCTAGTCTAATTAATCTAAAGCTCTAGGGCCCTTTTTTAATAAGGTATTAGTAATTTGGTTTTTCTCTCTAGGTATATATTATATAGTAAAATTAAAGAGTAAAATATAGCTAATCTATTAGGTAATAAGTGCCCTAGGTATATTATTAATAGTATTATTAATTTAATATATAAGGACTTATAAATCTATCTCTAAAGTAAATAAAACTCTATATAGATATATTTATAGTTATCTTAATATATAAACTATTACTTAGTATTCTTACTTTATAGCATTATACTTAGATTTAGTAGTATTCTAAGTATTACTCTTATATTAAATAGGATATTATTTACTATTAATAATTTATAATAACATAGCTCCCTATCTAATTAAGCTTATATTAACTATTAGAATAATTTCTCTAAAGCCTAGTCTTAGATTAAGTAAAATAAGAATTAGTACTATTATTATTACTTTCTTAACGATATCTATAGCTTCTTACTAATCTAGCCCTTATATCTATTTACTCTCTTTCTTTAGTAAGATTACTAATAGCCTTACTTTTTATATATAATAAACTCCTATTAATCTAATAAAAGACTATATATCTAATTAATCTTAATAAACCTCCTAGTCTAAGATCTTAATTATCTTTACTTTAGTTAGTTTCCTTCTATTTATGCCACATATAAATCCTATAATTTTTACTAACTTCTAATAAAACTTTGATTTAACTACTAAGGCTATATAACTAGAGAGCTTAATATTAACTAAGACTTTATTAATATTAATTAAATACTCTATTATATACCTTTATACTCCTAGTATAATTTCCTTATTATTATATATTATAGTTAGACCTTAGATAGTAATATTATCTAGGAAAGGTACGTAAATTTAGGGAATTAAGTTAAATAATACTCTCCTAATAATCCTAATAAACTAAGCTACTAAGTTAGTAGCTCCCTATAGTAGCTAATAGAGTTATAAAAGTCTAACTATAGTTAAAATTATTATTATATCCTAACTTCTCTTAGCTAATTTAACCTAATTATATCCTAATAATAAATTAATAATAAATAGGATCTTATATATTATAAAGCTTTTACTAAATGCTTTAGCTCCTTAAGGGCTAAGCGTATCCTATATTATAACTTTATTATATTTTATTACTAATAAGATTAAATAAATTCCACTATTCTTTTTTATAATAAGAAAATATAGATTCCTATAGGAACTATAGCTCTTCTCTAAATAACTATACTTTAGCTTTTTCTTTAAAAGATTAACTAGCTTCCCTTATAACCTAAGAGGTATTAGGATTAAACCTACTTACTATACCTTATATTTAATAACCTTAATAACTTATAGTAGTATAACTAGTAGGTTAACTTTTCTATACTCTAATAAGTCCTATACTAGTGCTACTTCTTAGTTATAGAGAATTTCCTTAAAAATATTAACTTCTTCTAGTATTAAATATTCTTATACTCTTTTAACTATTTAATCTAATTATTCCTAGGTTATTCTAAAACCTTAAGGGTCTATACTAAATCTCCTAGTAATATACTTATTATATTTCCTAGATATATTAAGTTATAACTTTACTTCTTTTTATTTCTTTAACTTTTACTTTAGATCTCCTTTAGGGGTTAATCTATTAGAGGGTATATTATTATAAGGGTAAATCTTCTAGGCTTTTTATTTATATATTATGTTAATTATTAGATTAGGTAGTTCTAGCTTTTACTAGGGTTAAAAATCCTCTATAACTACCTTAAGTTACTTAGTATAGTTAATTATTATATCTTTAATAACTATATAGAAGATCTTAGTTCCTTCCTTTATTAAGATAGGGATAAGTTCCTTGCTATCTTCTAATATTTTCTCTATTCCTTCTTAAAATATTTAATCTTCTTTTAAGGTTCCTAAGGCTTCTAGTTTTACTACTAAGTAGCTAAATATAATAGTATTAATAGTAGGTTACTATACTAGTAGTTTATTAGTATATTACTACTAAATACTTCCTATAACTCTTAATATAATAACTATATTACTAAATTAACACTAGGCATAAAGCTCCTTACTATATAAGTAGTTAAATTATATTTAGTATATCCTAAAGAAGGGTATTCCTAGGATTAAGGTAATATTAACTAAGTCTAGGCTAATATAGAAAGTAGTGGGTATTTAGATATTCCCTAGGTATAGCCTTATTTAAACCTCCCTAATTATCCTAATCTAGTGTAATAAGTAAGATAAGGTATTTATAGTGTCTATTAGATAGATCTTTAATCTAAGTTATTTTACTATGCTTTCTAAGATTACATTTCCTTATACTCCTATGTTAATAAGTCCTTATAGTAGCTTTCCTTTAGGGTTATTTAGTTAAACCTATAGGCATAGTAACTCCTATAGATTATTAATAGTAGCTTATAGTTTTATTATTATATTAAGTATAAAAGTCTTCTTATTTAAATTAATTAGTTCCTAATAGGTCTTAGTAATTAAGCTTCTTATTCCTAGCCTCTTCTAAATTTATTCCTATAAGGCTATATTAATTTCTAGTAAAGGTATTATAGGTAGTAAAGCTTTCTTAATTATAGCTTTATTCTTCTTATTCTCCTTAATTATCTTCTATATTATCTAAGTAACACTATTAATCTACTAGTTTAGATTAAATAGTCTTAGGTTCTTTCTTAGACTAAACACTTTTAATAGAGAAAGGACTAGTCCTAATAAGTTCCTATTATAGTATTAGATATCTTTAATACCTTTTACTCTTATAAGACATTTATTACTAACTACTTTAGCTAATATTAGTATTATATAGTAATATCTTAGAAAGGGATACTAAGCTTCTTTTAGAAGACCTTATTATATAATTAATCTAGAATCTATTACCTAACTTTATTTAATTAATCCTTATTACCTTTACCTATAGCTAGGTTCTCCTAGATAGGTTAGCTTTAACTTTAGTAATTTTTAGTATTATTATTCTTAACTTCCTTAACCCTTAGGTATTTTACTAATCTTTCTCTAATAGCTAATACTTTTATAATAGCGCTTTCTTTACCTTTATTTTCTATACTTACTTTCTTAAATTAGATAGTTAAGACTATACCTATTAATTCCCTCTTTAGGATTATTACCTTAACTTCTCTCTCTAGTTAGTATATTACTAGATTAAACTAGCCTTTTATTCTCTTAAAGATATCTTATTCTTCTATTATTATTTCCTAACTTATACCTTTACTTAGTCTATATTCCTTAATCCTAGGTATTATATAGGTAATCTTATAATCTTTAAAATACTTAACCTAAAATATAGCTAGCTTATATATATAGCTACTAATTTAGAGAAATTTTAAGAGTAAGACTAGGGGTATAATCTAATACTTTAGATTATTCCTAATTACTAGGATATAGACTACTAGATTATAGACTATAAATTTTAATATCTTATTAAACTTAAGGATCTTATATCTTATAGCTAAATAAGCATTATTATTATAGTAATAGTATTTATTTAACTAATAGCCCCTTTTTAAAATTATATTTAGATTAAAGATATAGTTATCTTTATTATAATTATATAGTCCTATATAGTTTATTTAGTAAAGCTACCTTTATTACTACTAGGTAGTGCTATATTTAGCCTTAAGCTATTTTATAATATTAATTTGCTTACTTACTTATTTCATAAATATAATCTTTAGGTTAGCTAATTATTTTATTAGGTTATCTATTTAATCTTAATAATCTAATTACTTAGTTACTATCCTATTTTCTATCCCTTTTTTATAGAATCTAGGTTTACTATCCCTTTCTAATAAATTATCCTATACTAAATAATTTCTTTAAGAAGTTTACTACTTATTAAAAACCCTTAGATTAAATAATCTCTAATTTATAAAGCTAGATTCCTAATTATCTAAAGAAAGCTTTACTATATTAAAACCTTCTAAACCCCTATTTTAGAGTTTTAGGTATATATAAATATATATATTAAGCTTTATCTAGAGAGGTTTATATTCTATAATAAGGACTTCTTTATAGGTAAGCCCTTTATAATCTATAAAGCTTAAGATTAAATAATCTAGGAGTGCTTTATAAATATAGTTTAATTAGCTTATAGTGGTTTTTTATCTAGTTAGGTTAATAATAGATATTAGAGCTTAATGCTTCTATAGCTAGTAATAGGTATCCTAAATAGACTTTAGTTATATTAAATTAAGATCTTTAAGCTATTTATAAGTATTTTCTATTTAATCCTAACTAGTAGTATTATACTAGAGAAGTATCTCCTTCTTAGACTCCTTCTAGGTTTATAATATAATTAGTATCTTAACTACCTATTAAAGCTTTAGGTTAATATTCTATTTAAGTATCTTATACTAGTTTATCTTAGGTATACCTATTACCTTTATCTTTACTTTAAAGTCCTTAAGGAAGTTAAATATATTTTTACTAGTAAACTACTAAATATTATATCTATTCTATATAGTAATTAATAAGGTTTACTATGCTATTATTTCTCTAAGAAGCTTTATAAAAGATTTTATATTAAGGCCTCTAAGAGCCTTAGGTATCTTACTAATATTATTAGGGTTTTTCCCTAAGTAGTCTTTAAACCTAGTTTAGGTTAGGCTAATTACTATCTTAGGATTAGATAGTCTCTAACTAGTAGTTAGAGTACTTAGCAAAGGAGTGTCCCTAAGGTCTTATTAACTAGTTAATAGCTTACTTAATCCTACTTTACTAGTTTATTAAGAATAAGTTAGGATATAACTAGGTATAGAGTAAGATAAGTATTCTTTTAATTAATCTTAGAGAGAGATAGCTACTTATATTTAAATAAATATCTTTATAATATCTAGTACTTCCTTTAGAAAGACTTTTAAAGGGGTAGTATTAGTAGTAATAAATAAACTATAAGTAAAGGCTACTAGGATAACTATATAGCTTTTTATAATTAACTATAAAATCCTAATAATTAGCTAAATAATAGTAAAATAAATAATAAGCCCTAAGATTAAATAGTCTAAAACACTAGACTATATGTCCTACTAGCTTAGAATATTTAGCTATGTTTTCTATATTATAGACTTATATTTAGAGGTAACTAGTAAGGGATTAATAACTTAGTAAGTGTTTATAAAGTACTCTTCTAAGCTAGCTAGCTTTTCTACCTATATATATATATAATATGCTTCCTTTTACCTAATCCTCCTTATCTTATTATATTTAGCTAGTTTAGCCGCTTTTATTTTAATACCCTAGCTATCTTATAAGTTAGGTTTAGACTCTTAGTTTATAGCTTATTATAGGGAAAATAATATAAAGAGATCTTCTTATAGTTTAGGTTAGTAATAGCTAAAGGGTATTAAAGGATTACTTTTAATTAATCTTAACTAAGGCTAAGAAATAACTAGAGTAAAATAGTCCTAGGGGATTAAAAACTTATTTCTTTACTAGTTTTATTAAGTAGAAAACAATACCCTAAAAGATATAATGCTAGCCTATATATATAGGTAGCTTTAATGTTTATATATATTAAAGGGGGTTAAGAAGCTTAACTATAGTAACCTATTATAAGGCTAGATTATCTCTATAAGATAGAGATAATCTAGATTAAATAGTCTAATAGATTAGAAGTAACCTAACGGTTAAATTAGTATGGGTAATAATAATCTTATTAATTCATCTTATCTTAAAACACAATAATAAGCCATAGCAAAGCTAGGCATAAAAACTCTATATCTAACGTGCGTAATAAGCTCTAGAAGCCTAGTTAGAAGTGATTCCTTTATAGACTATTTAATCCCTAGCTTATATGACTAATGTTATTATCCCTTAGTGTGATGATTATCCCTATGACCCCTAATGCTATTATCGCGAACGCGTGTGTTTCTGGGCGCGCGATTTAGGCCACACAGTGCTTAAGGTCCCTATACTACTAACTATTAGGTTAGATATACTAAGGGGCCTATATCCTATCTTTTATATTAATTTAGTTTAGTAAGTAGTAGAAAATCTATTACTAAGTTAAAAACTAGCTAATAAGCGCTTACTACTAGAACTTAGGATAATAAATACTAACCCTAATCTCTTAGAGTACTAGGTTAAAGATATTCTTATAGCTAAAAATATATAAGGATAGGGGTTATACTATAATATATTAGTAAAATAAAAAGGAAATATTTAGCTAATATAGGAATTACTAGAAAATATATAGAATATAGAGGCACTAGATAGATTTAAGATATAATAAGGTAATATATAGATAAATAATAGTCCTAAATAGGTATAATTTTATTTAAATATAAAAAACTAAAAACATTAATTTGCCTTTATTATATATATAATTTAGCGCTAATTATTTACTATAATAAAGGAAATTTAAGATAGAGAAGCACTATCTTACTTATATATATACTTATAATATTTATTAGTAAGGAGGTAAACTAACTTTATTATAAAATTAGAAAGGGCTTATTATTTAGTATAAGTTACTTCCTAGGTAGTAATAAACTATATAAGGGTCTTATTTATATTACTTATACTATAGAGAAATTTAGTAGCTATATAGTTCCTATAACCTATAGTATTTTAGGGGGAGTAGGTTATTATATAAGAATAAGTGCTTATATATTAGTAATACCCTAGGTATAGGCTATGCTAGTAAGGGAGAAGGAGAGGGGTTTTATAGTAACTAGGTTAATATAAGCTATAGCTAAAATAGTATTATAATACTTATAATAGTAAATAAAGGTCTTTATTAAAATAGTATAATATCCCTTCTTAGTAGTAGTTTACTTAACTACTAGAGTCTTAATAGACTTACTTATACTTACTAAGATCTCTAAGTGCTTATAGGTATAATATAGTTTAAGGTTAGAACTATATAGGTATAATTCCTATATATATAAGTAATAAGCCTAATAATATAGTATATAAGATATATAGGTACTAGGCTTATAAGAGTATATACCCTTAGTATAAAGGTTATTAAGGTAAGGGATATATAGGATAGTTTATTCTTTACTATTAGAGTTATTATTATTATTTAAGTCTCTCTCTAAAATATAGCTACTAAGGTAGCTAGCCTTACCTAAGAATAAAGGGGGGAGGGGGTAGTAAAGGCATAGTAATAGCCTTATTACTAAAAGAAGAAAGGGTATTAATATTAGCTATAGTAGTAAAGGGGAAGTAAATAGGGTATAAAAAGATTAAAGGTTAAGTAAGGATAGAAGCTAAGATAAAAAGAAATAAAAAAAGTAATAATAATTAAAGAGAAATATAAGAGAGAATTATTAGGGAAAGTATAGGAGTATTTATACTTTATAGGTAATAAGGATTAAGATTAACCTAAATATAGTTTATTTATATTAATATATATATTTTAAGGATAAATAGGGGATATTATTATATAATTAGGTAATAGGTAATTAGAATTATAAAAAGGATTTAGGGTAAGAAGGGAATTTAGTAAGTAAAGAATAGATTATAAAAAATAGGTAATATAGTAAGGTTAGGTAAGGTAAAAAGATAGCTAGCTATAGGTATAGAAATATAAAGGGCTAGTATTATAAGAGAGTAAGGGTAAAAAGTGAGTAAGTTACCTATATATTAAGAGGGTTAGAGGTAAGGTAGTCTTTATAAAAAATTTTTCTAGACCTATAGGGCTTAAGGGCACTAGGGTATATAATACTACTTATATATAGTTACACACTATATATATATAAACTATTTTTAGTAATTTTTTACTAATTAAAAAGGGGGGAGAGAAAGGGTAAGTAAGGGGGTATATTATAGACTTAAGCTATAAGCTTAGGTTAAGTCTAGAGTAAGACTAGGTCTAGAAAGGGGGCGGTTTATGCACAGACTATGTAGGACTTGCTATAAGAGGGGATTCGTTATAACCCCTTTGTTTAGTTCTCTTCTTCTTCTATAAGAATAAGATTCGCACTTTAAACGCTTACGTGTAGTTGCCCTAAGGCCAGTTCATAACACTAATAAGTCTATAAATCTAGTCTTTTCCTTTAGTATAATCTATAGTTATACCTCTTTACCTAAATAGTTTAGGGACTTAAGAGGTAAGTGGCTATGGCGTCTATAGAGTTATCTCTTCTTATAATACCTAACTTATCTGTGGTTATAAAGTTAACCACTAATTAATGTTAGTTACACTAAGGTCTTACGTAGGTAATAATTAATAGTTCTATAGTATTAAAGTTCATAATAGATTATCTAGGAAAGAGAGAAGAGAGGGAAATCTAGCTAGAAGAGAAAGTGGGTGAAATGCGGAAGTGGGGCATAAAAGGGGTGGCGAATAATGTAGCTAATCGCATCGCGTGCATCCATTCGGAGGCCCCACTCTTGTCCTGGCCTTTGGCCACGATTAAACCAAACAAGACCCGAAGGAAGCCATAATTATAGAGTTAGTTATATAGCCACTTAACTTCTAACTAGCCTAATAGCTTAGATATCTAATGCCTTTAGATAGTGTTATAGATATTATAATAATTAATACCCTATATATTATTAATATTATCTTATTAAAGCTTCTTAAGAATTATAGTAGGTTTCTAGCTACTATTATAGGCATTAATAATCTCTTTCTTATATTTATAAATAACTTTACGCTAGGAGCGCAAAAACATAGTAGTATTTATTAGCTTATAGTTATAAGCCTTTATTATTAGCTACTTAATAGTATAAATACCCTTATATACTAATACTATTAATCTAAATAAATAGGCTATTATTTATAAGCTTATGTTCTTATAAGACTTAGTTTTATAAGCCTTAGTATTATACTATAAGGTATACTTCTAGCCCTTATAGTATTAAAGGATAATTTGTGTAAGATTACTAGTATTTAGCCTTTTTTTATAAATTATAAGGTTATACCCCTTAGTGTAGTAAACTTTATTAATAGCCTCTTAGGTAGCTTAGAAGCTATTAAATTAATAATTATAAAGTAACTCTATAATTATAAGAGATATATGCCTTTAGCTAGTGTAAATAGCTTTAAATTAGAATTAGAATTGCGATTGCAATGCTTAGTGTGTGTAATATATATAGAGGGAGGGAATTGCTATAGAAAATATTAGGTCTAACTACTAAGTCCCCTATAAAAATTTGCTAGGTAGCCAGTATTGGTTGCTAGCAGCCACCAGCTACCTTTAGGGGTGCTATTTACTCCAGAGGGGTGCTTGATAAACACTCCCCATTTCAATTCAGTTGCTCATCTTGCTCATCCAACCACTGTGACCACATGCATCTTTCGCGTTTTGTTGTCTCTCCGCATCGCATCCGAGTCTGCCTCTGTTTTTCTTAATCAACTCCCTTCTCACCTGGCGTCCTCGATAGCGCCGACTTTAGCCCTCCACTCCCTACCCTACTAGGATGCCTCTTCTTTGCCACAGCCTCCCAAGACGGCCAGCTTTCCCCAGTCACCGATACACCAGTCGTCGGTTCATCTCTCATCTTCGAGACATCCGGCAGAGCAAGCAATTCCATGAAGTACAGAATCACTTTCGGTCCGCGTTTGCCTGCTCATTCGGGAAACCGAGCACAGCTTCACAGCCATCCATTTGTCCCACCAAACCTTTCGTAGCAGTAAAGGTTGGCATCCGCGACTCGCTCGAAGCAAACCCCATTGCTTGCATCTCCATAATCAACACCAACACCGGCCATGAGAGGATAATCAAGGCGAACAATGGTAAACAATGCGCCTCTCCGAAATGGTCACCCAGTGGACACCAGCTAGCGTATCTCTCGGATCAGTCTCACCCCGGCGTTATGGGCTTGATTGTCCTCGACTCTGAACGACTTGATAACCACAGTGTCTCTTCCTCGCGCGCACCAATGTTGGCGGGAACCGCGGAAGCTTTTTCTTGGTCACCAGACAGCCGTTTTCTACTCATTCAGGTTGCTGAGAACGGCGCCGACCAAAGTGCAGCACATGGGTCAGACCAAATGGGCTCTCATGGACGTGGCGATGATCCGGACTGGTTACCCAGTGTCGATGCGACTCGCGAAGAGGTCGGTTGGAGATCGATTTATATATATGAGACGCAATCTGGCCAGTTGCGTCGGGTAGGAGAGCCGAGACTTAATGTGTGGGAGGCCACATGGCTTGGCCAAGGCCGCATTTTGGCGGTCGTCTCGGACTCACCGTCTGAGGACGCCTGGTACGAGTCATACATGGCTATCATAGATGTAGAATCTGGGCGGCATCGTCAAGTTCACCGAGGAAAGCGGCAACTTGGTCTTCCTACAGCGACTCCTTCGGGCCAAGTTGCCGCTTTTGTCGACTGCCTTAGCAGCGACCGAGTTGGCGTGGCGGGAGTTGTAAGGCTCTTAGATGCTGCGACTATGGATTCGACACAACTTGATTTGAACCGCGTAGACGTCACCTATATAGATTGGCTAGATGAGGACCGTCTTTCTTTCATGGGTCTTAGAGGAACGCGAACAGTTGCTGGTCATTATTATCGGTCCACCTGCCAGGTAGAAGAGCACTGGGTATCCGAGGGGACTTGTGGTACCCTTTACCCAGAGGCGGCAGTCACCCGAGATGGCGCTTTTGTCGTTATTTCTGAGAGCTGGAACCAATACCAGCAATTAGACATTGTTAAAAACGGCCAGTCGCGAACAGTCCGATCTTGGGCTCACGAGGGCAGTGACTGGCTGCAGTCACAACTTGGCAAGATACAGAGCGTGAACTGGACCTCACCTGACGGCCTCAAGATCCAAGGCTATCTCACCCTGCCCCCCGCTTCTCACAAACCGCCGTACCCTCTTGTTCTTAACTCACACGGAGGCCCAGTCTGGACATTTCGTAACACATGGGCCATGTCCTCGCCTCTCATTCCACTGCTTATATCCCGGGGCTACGCGGTACTATCTGCGAACCCGCGTGGCTCTACAGGCCAAGGTCCAGCTTTTATGGATAAGGTTATAGGCGATATGGGAGGCATGGATGCGCATGATTTATTAGCTGGAGCTCAAGCTATGGTGGACAGAAACATTGCCAATTCAAGTCAGCTAGGCGTCATGGGCGTCAGCTATGGAGGTTATATGGCATCGTGGCTTCCTACACTCAGTCCCTTATTCCAAGCATCAGTGTCTATTGCGGGTATAACCAACTGGTATTCGTACCATAATACATCCAACATTGGTAAGTACGACGAGCTGTTCTTTCAACAGAGCCCTCAGGACCCGGACAATCTGTACCACCACCGCAGCCCAGTCATGTTTGCTGGGAAGCATCCCACGCCTATCATGCACATCGTCGGGGCAAAGGATCGCTGCGTACATCCGTCCCAGTCAGCTGAGTACCATCGGGCGTTGCAGGCAAGGGGTGTGGAGTCTGTCTTGATTCAATATCCCCGAGAGGGTCATGGCATTCGGCGCTTCCCAGCTTACGTTGATTTCAGTGCTCGTGTAATGGATTGGTTTGACAATCACCTTGTTTCACGAACTAGTTAATATGCCGCTCATGGCCTGTATTAATGGAAAAGCTTAAACGGGGATACAAGGCTATTTTCTGTTTCATCCTACTGATGTCTCACTCCTAGTAATATGTATATGTTCTTCTACAAGAAAATACAAGAATAGAAACTTGCTATCAACGAGTTATACGATAGACAGCAAGCACAAGAATGAATATTCAGAGTCACGCCCCTCTTCTTCTCTGAGCCTGGTCGCGATTTGCATCGCCAGCTTGGCTAGAGAGGTATTTGACAGAAGTTCAAGAACTGGAATGGTATGACTGAACTTGCGGGAGATCCGATTTCTCATTTCGACTGCGACGAGGGAGTCCATCCCGTACTGCGACAAAGCCTTGGAAGGCAAGATATCGTCAAGCGAGAGCATGCACAATTCCGCAACCTTTTCACGCAGAGCACCACAAATTCTCTCGGAGGTACAGGACCAGGGGCAGCAGGCCAATAGCAGATCATTCTATAGCACTAAGTGTGGTAAGAGGTACCTTATATTAGGTGTATTCAACTAGGACTATGTAGTATCTCCTACTAGCTTACCCCTATAGCATCCCTATCAGCTCCACCCACTACAGCCACTAAGAGCTGATAGTGGCCGCCGCGCGTGGGGCTTGTAGTCGCTGTAAAATCATTCAGTGGTTAGGCTGTACAAGAGCTTATTATTAGTGGGTCCTCAAGCTCCAGAAGTCCGTTCAACTCGCCTCACAACGTGACAACCTCTCAGATCACCAATGAGGCGAAACAAGGCTTTTCATGACGCATCATACCCATCATGAACCTCAATCTCTCCGCCTCCCTGAATGCCACCAGGCTCCTCTTCAAACCCAGCATCTGCCTCCCCCATTACACGGCGTCGACGTTCAATGACCTGCCCATACCACTGGACGAGGGCCTGCGCAGGATTGGACACAAACCAGACATCAGGGCAGTCGTTCTCGACAAAGACGACTGCTTTGCCTATCCCGATGCAAAGGAGGTCTATGAGCCATACGAGGTGAGCTCCGCCAATTGTCACCTGCCCCTTTCCGGTTCACTGACCATTGATCACAGAAGCACTTTGACGACTTGAAGCAAGCGTACCCAGGGCGCAAACTGCTGGTTGTATCCAATACATCTGGCGCGACCAGCTGGGACAAAGACCTCAAACAAGCTGCCCAGGTGGAAAAGAGCACTGGCGTCCACGTGCTGCCGCATCTTGTGAAGAAGCCTGGCTGCGGTGCCGAGATCATGGCCTACTTCAAGGAACACCCCGAAACAGGTGTGACGGATCCGTCGCACGTCGCTGTTGTGGGGGACAGGTTGACGACGGATGTGATGCTGGCCAACATGATGGGCGGATGGGCCTTTTGGATCAAGGATGGGGTGGTTCCCATGCAACAAAAGAGTATCGTAGGTATCTCGCCCATCCTCACCGCGTGCCCATGTAGTTGGATCGTTCTGACTTGGATACCTGCAGTTTTCTCGAATGGAACGCAGCCTGTCACACTTTTTACTAGCCAGAGGTGTCCGGCCGCCGTTGCCGCAAGCGTCCCCAAGAGTCGTAAAATGACCACGTGGTACTGTATATATGCCCGGGATTGTGCCCCTTTTGGGCGCCAGGATGAGAACGGAAACTAGACGACGCATTACCCCGGGTAACCTTGTCGAACAAGTCACGGCGTGTTGTAATTGAATGCAAATCGGGAAGCCGAATCCAGTAGGCGAGCAACTTCTTCACTCGCAAGAAAAGGGCGCCCAACAACACTCTAAAAACGTCCGTTGACGACTTCATACGGCTACGATTGCTGCAGCAGAACGCTGTCCTTGCTCGCAGAGTCTTGTTGTCCTGGAATCCGCCCATGTTGTGGTGCAAGCAAAGCAAAGCGCAAAAGCCACCTGATACCTCAAGCGATTCCTTGATCTGAATTCAGAGGGAGGATTATTGTTATGAAACTTGAACCAGGATCGTGTTGGCTGGCTCTCAGGGTTCTGAAATTTTAAGGTATGGACGTGGACAATGGGAATTAAAGTTTTTTAAAGTCAACTTGCACAGAGACATACTGAAAGTGGTCCTCGGTAGCAGATACTGAATGAGGAATGAATGTCCTCGACAAGAGTTGTTCCGCATTCGTCTAGAAGCCGCTGAAACCATTGTGTGATGTTTCAAGTTTCCGTTGCACTATCTTTTGTCCCCAGTTTACTTCTTCGCGATAGATGTCGGAAAACGCACGCATTCCATTATATCTACCGCCCAACTAACACCTTCAAATGTCGATTGCCCATCTCCAATTCACTCCTTTGGTGCAAAAAACATGCCCAGTGAAAAATGGGATACTTTGATGACCTTGTTGTCGCGGTTCTTCCATATATCCGCAGCCAAGCGATGTCGCGATCAAGCGCAGGAAGACATTTCCTCAACGTTGAAACTCGTTGTTCGCCTCTACAGTATGATGCCTTGGACAACAACTCGAGCCTTCTCCAGGACCACAGGTTTTTCTCCGCGATGTTTCGCGTGCTTGACCAGAGCACCAAACAAGGTGTGGGCGACCAAAGCACTGGGCTCCGAGCCATGTTCCACGGCGTGAATGTCGACATCGTCAAGCTCTACACGTGTTCCGCGAGAATATACGTCGCACCAGTAAACGTCTTTTGATCTGCGCATGAGTAACCGAAGCTCATACGCGACGCGACACATGCGAGCAACCTCTTTTTGGAGCGATTGGAGACTCCCATCTGCACAACCCATTTTGAGTGCTGGCTTGAGCGTTGCGCAAATTAAATCGCTTAGACCTGTCTCAACGCCTGGCCGAGCCTGTACCTGCTGGACACATTTCATTGTCGCAAGTCTCCAGTTAGTGAGGGCCTCCTCCGAGACTTCTGTTGGTTGGAACTTGTTTAGCTATTCGCGAGGCTTGAAAGAACTTACCAGCTTCATTTCTGAGAAATGCTTCAAGATCTTGCAACTTGAGTTCATAGTAGTTCAGTGGGCAGCGTGAATTTGTCATGAGCATCTCGCCGAGTCCGAATATGTCCACGCTAAGAACGTGTACATGAATCCAATAGAATAATATTTCTTGTACCATGAATCGCCGAGATAAACTGTTCTTGCTTGTCCAAACATGGGAGAAATCTGCAGACTCAGTCGGGATGACGGAGTTATCTGTTGGTGCGTTGTAGTTGAGGATCCTACTATGAGCAGCGACTCGTAACGCTTGGTATAAATCACCAAACAATCGAACCATGTCAGAGTCTAGGGTCTGGTCAACCTCTGTATTCCCCAAAATGATCTTTCACAATTGGCCTTCCGCTTGCTTTGAGTTTTTTGTTTGCATCCTGCAATGTATGAAGTTGCGCCTCCAGTGCTCGAATCTTGGAGGATCTGTCCTTGATCTTTTTCCTGCTGAGACCAACTCGGTCTTGAGGTCAAGTATCTCGACGTCTTTCTGATGGATTTCGTCTGGTTGAGACGAGGCCTATAATTATCGATATCAGAACGTGGTAAATTTCCGACCTCGCTTGGTCCCATTTAAATACATACATGTGCTGCAGAACTGGTCGTTGGGACTCGAGCAGAGATTTGGACCAGTATTCGGTCCATGAAGTCGACGCTCATTCGAAACATGCTGTGGAGCTCATGAAAGTTCTCTGTTGTTCCCCCATTTCCCTGCTCGGGATCGTCACGGATCTGCATAGGTTGCTGGTTGTTGGTGGCCATTGTGCCAGTAAATGCTTGGGCTAGGGTTTCGATGACCTCAGGACATCACAAGTAAGACCGTGGACTGGTTTTGACATGGAAAAGAGGATAGATTATATCTCGTCGGCGGCGTTGAAGATATGGAAGGAAGAACAAATGACGTGATGTTGGCGAATAAAACATGAAAGTGCTTGCTAACAATGTCACATGCAATTCGCTTGGAGCTTCGTTGACCGTAACGGACCGTTGAACCGTCAGCAACTGCTCGAGAGTTGGCAGCGAGGTGTTTGCGAGTGTTCTGACGGATTGTTGCCACACGCCTATAACTCTTTCCTACCTCTCATCATCTCTCGCACCACCCCTTCTTCTAATCTTGACCCTCGGGATCGTGAGCAAGACTTGGCGAGATCCGCGAGTGACTGACTAGGCCGCATCTATTGCTACCCATCTCATTCGCCACATCTATCTGAGACCGCACAACTATGGCGCCCAGGAAGCGAAAGGCAAGCGAGTTGGAGGACGAGTCGGAAGGCGACGAAGGGCTCATCATTGCCTTGGATTTTGGCACCGCGTATTCTGGTATTGCATATTGCTTCACGCACAAGGAAGCGCAGCAGGCCACAGCAATTCTGAACTGGCCAGGTACGTTTCCCGGGAGAGCAGATATCGAACAACGGCATTGAGCCAACATATGAGAACAGACAATCGGGGTGTCACTGCACCGAAGATACCCACGCTCGTGAGCTACAGCAAGAACAACTCGGAAGACTGGAAATGGGGGCCTCGGCAGAGAAGGACCTCGATGTCATTGTAGGGATCAAGCTATTGCTGGACCCTTCGCAGAAAAGACCGGCGTATCTTCCCTCGGGAAACGTGAACGTTGACGTGGGGACATTGCCAAAGTCGCCCACGGAGATCGCCAGCGATTTCATGAAGGGAATCTACAGACACGCCCTGGCGGAGATTTCGAAGACGGCACCAAAAGCTTACGTGGGTCTATGCACCAAGAAGTTTGTCGTGACAGGTATGCGAACGCGCAAGCTTGCTACAGGTACATGTCCGCTGACATTGACTCGACAGTACCGGCAGTCTGGTCGGATGCTGCAAAGCATGCAACACTGAGCGTATGTATAGCTTTGTACATCTTTGACACAGGATGATATGCGATCTGGTGCTGCTGTACTCTCACCTGCAATCTGCTTCAGAGGGATGCGTCTTTCGAATTGCCAAAACATGGAAGCAGCTGCTCTGTACGCAGCCAAGTCTTTCAGTTTTGCCTTGCAGGCAAATGATGCTTTCGTCGTCTGTGACGCAGGCGGAGGGACAGTTGATCTGATATCGTATGAAGTTGAGGCTATCCGGCCAATTCTTCAAGTAAAGGAGCTGGTTCCAGGAACGGGTATTCAATCACGTCCCCCGCCCACTCTTTGATAAGCTAACTGTATTCTAGGTGGAATGAGTGGCTCTCTGGGTCTCAACATGCGCTTCAAGGCCGAGGTTCAAGCTTTGGTCGGCGAAAGTCATTGGCATGCTCTACAGGGAACGAAGGGCTGGGCCATGGCCGAAAAGCAATTTGATACCCAAATCAAGCCAGCCTTTTGTGGGTACGAGGATGAGGAGTATTTTGGGACTTTTCCCATGGTAAATCTCCCATGCAGGCCTGAACGAGGTCTGGAATCGAATACTTGGAGAATGACATGGTACGTGTTCCAGACTGACGGTGAGAAAGGCGAAGCTTCCGCTGAAGAACGTGACGGCAGCAAGGATTTGAAGCGGATCTTCAGCCCACTGCTGGACGATATCATACAGCTCATCGACGGACAAGTCTCCCAGAGCTTGTCTAAGCGCAAAGGGAAACCTGTGACGGTAAGTGACCCTGCCGCCCTCGGGAGGGTCTGTTGAGTCCTAAACGGCAGTAGGGGATCCTTCTTGTCGGTGGATTCGGAGGCAGCCTCTACCTGCGGGAGAGAGTACAGAAACACTTCCCAGCCATCGAGGTCATTCAGCCGCAAGATGCCTGGGCGGCAGTTGTGAAGTAGTGCTTTCCCCAAACGTCGAGATGAAGGCCTTTACTAAAACTCGTTGAACGTAGAGGTGCAGTTCTCTCACAGCTTCCCCGACAGACTATCGTTACCAGCACCGTCGCAACGAGGCATTATGGCATTGAAGCCTGTCACGTCTATAATCGCGCTCGAGACTTGGGGCAGCCCACGACTTTGGATCGAAAGGGAACCGTCAGGTGCTCCGTTGTAAGCCTCATCTTGCCCCTTTTTTTTTTTTTGTCCTAGCGCCAATACAACTAACACTCAAGCGGTAGATGGAGTGGTTCATCCACACGGGTGATGATATCCATAGGGACCAAGTGTTCAAGTCTGAGATGTCTGCGGACTTGGACTGCGACTACGGCCCTGAGGATCTTTTATTTACGGATGAGCTTTACCAGTGCGAGGACAGGTTTGTTTCATTTCATTCATAGTACGCATCAAATGACTGACACTTCTCTCTAGCGATGCACCAGTTCATCAATCGAAAAGCGATACTGTGGAAGTGAACTGTACCTTGCACAGCGATCTGAGGACGGTAGACAAGTCTCGTTTCAAAAAGCGCAAAGATACGAACCTGTACTTGGCATTGACAATAAACGATCTCGATGACAGCCAAATATGTACGTACACGCCAGCTGTGGACCTCGCGGAGCTTTTCTCCGGCCGCTCTTCCACAAGTCCGTCGTCATACGTCCTGGCGTCAACGTCAGCGGGGGCACCGGGCGTGAAGCTGTTTCGGGAGTATAAATGAAATAAAAGGAACAAGACGAATTTTCCTCAAATTTCCTCGAAAACTTCCCTCCGTCATTATACCCGAGTCCCAAACAGTAACACGGCACCAGAACAGAACATTGTGGGAGCATCATTGCAGGAACACCACAGATATATCCATCATCTTGTAAGCTGAGTCCCTCGCCCAAGAAGCATCCCGCACCACGCTGATGCGCGAGCTCCAACGCAGCCACCCGAAACAGCCAACAAACCCTTCAACGTCCACATCCCACAATTCGCAATGCCCGAGTCAAAGGCAGACAAGATTGCCGAGGTCCAGGCCAACCTGCCTCTTCCCGAGCAGCCCCCACCGCCTCAGACTGGCAATCGGCAGACGCTCGCAACGTGAACGTCGGCTCCGGCAGGACCGAGGCCCCCATCGGCACGGACACGGGCGCTCGGTCGGGATTGAGAGAACCAGCCACCAAGGGGGAGATGGATCTGAGCGAGGTTGGACGTACGGACAGGAAATAGATGTAGATTGGTCACGGGGAACCGACAAAAGGTCGTCATCATGTATGAAACAAAATGGATGAATTGCCAACACTACTTCCAAATCCCCGCTCTCTGATTGGTCCACTCCGCTCCAAGGTAGCTCCACTCCAGCCCGCCAACTTTTCTCAACTTCCAGATTCCCCCATCCCATCCATCCAACCAGACCAGCTCCTCCGCATCCCAACGTCCCCCCAAACCTACGCCGCCTTCTCTCTCCAAGCCCTGACGCAAAGAGAAAGAGAAGGCCGACCCCGTCAAGACGCGAATCATAGTTATATGCTCCGTCGTCTCCTAGCCACCATGGCCGAATCCGCACCCAAACGTCTCAAGACCGGTCCCGTAATCGGCACCCACAGCGGCCACTTCCACGCCGACGAAGCCCTCGCCGTGCACATGCTGCGCATGCTCCCCGCCTACCGCGACAGCCGCCTCGTCCGCACGCGCGACCCCGGGCTCCTGGAGACGTGCCACACCGTCGTCGACGTGGGCGGCGAGTACGACGCCCCGCGCAACCGCTACGACCACCACCAGCGCGGCTTCGCGACCACCTTCCCCGGCAGGAGCACCAGGCTGTCCAGCGCGGGCCTCGTCTTCCTGCACTTCGGCAGGGCCATCGTCGCCCAGAGGCTCGGCGCCGACGAGGACGCCCCCGAGGTGGCGCTCCTGCACAACAAGCTGTACGACGGCTTCGTCGAGGCGCTCGACGCCCACGACAATGGCATCTCGGTCTACGACCCCGCCGCTGTCTCGGCGGCCGGGCTGGAGAAGCGCTACAGCGAGGCCGGCTTCACTCTCGGCGCCGTCGTCTCGCGGCTGAATCCCAACTGGAACGATCCCAGGCCCTCTGATCCCGAGGCCGCGCAGGCGGCCGAGGATCACAAGTTCGAGGCGGCCAGCCGGCGAATCGGCGAGGAGTTTGAGCGAGACCTGGACTACTATGCTTCCGCCTGGCTGCCTGCTCGATCTATTGTGCAGCGAGCTTTCGACAAGCGCACCGAGTTTGACCCCGACGGGCGCATTCTCGTTTTCGAGGGCCAGTCTGTGCCCTGGAAGGACCACCTCTACGGCTTGGAAGATGGAAAGCCGTCCGTGCTGTATGTGCTGTACCCCGAGTCCACTTCTCCTGGGGCCAAATGGAGGATTCAGTGCGTTCCCGAGTCCCGGGATAGCTTTCTCAGTCGCAAGCCCTTGCCCGAAGCCTGGAGGGGCTTCCGGGACGAAGAGCTGGACGCCATCTCTGGCATCTCAGGTTGTGTGTTTGTTCACGCTGCGGGCTTCATTGGTGGCAACAAGACGTTTGAGGGTGCCAAGGACATGGCAGTAAAGGCATTGTCTTGAGGTTCGGGACATGCATCAATAGTTGTACGGCTAGGCTATACGAGAGGAAGAAAAAAAGTAGACTTGAGATGATGAGCAAAAGAGTAAATCCATCACTACTAATAACACACGTCCATGTATCCGTGTACGGCTACGCCCCGATTCAAGACCCTGAGTCTGCAAACACGCTTGGTTATTTCCCCCGAGTCTCGACTTAGCGTGCATACTCTTCTCTAGACAATTGGATCGGGCACTCACTCCCAAGCACCTCGTACACGAAATTTAACATCGTTTTAATATACCGTCCGTCACTCATTCGAACCCGAGACAACCAAGCAAATTATTTTGCCAGCCATTGTGAAGCAGGAGTAGACCGTCGGGCTTGGTTCGCGGGCGGTTGGATCAGCCACGAGGAAAGTTGCCTCGAAGATATCCATGTAGACCTGACGCAGCCAGACTACATAAAGTGTATCCCTGGTGACAATTTTTTTCATCTTGGCGTACTCGGTTTTCGCCAAGCCCGATTTCCAACATGTGGTGACCCTGGCGGTCGGCATGTGTGGCGTGGTACGATGCCGCCTTTGGGAAGTTCGTTTGCGAGACAAAAGAAAAACACTCGACAAAAGCAATAGCCCAGCAGGTTCCGGTCTCGTCTCAGACGTGTCGTTGCATGGCAAACAAAAGGAAAGCCCCTCCCAGAATCGCGTACAGCGCTCATCGTATCGAGCCATGCAAGATACATCGTCTGGTTTCGTGGTCTGACAGTTATCGTCGAATTGGGATGCCCTCGTTTGATTGTAGCGGCGTTGAAGCTGCGGCTGGAGAATCCTCCTTGTCTAGTGAAGCATTCGCACTCTTGTCGGCGTTCGAGCCTTCTTCTGTGGCGCTGGTCTCGCGATTGAGAAAGCTGCTTTCTTTGACCGGGCTTCCTGCTTGGATGCCCGGGATGGAACCATGGTGGCCATGCTTTGGGAGACTCGCTCCATTGTTGACAGGCGACGAGAGGTGAGGAATATTTTCGGGAACGGGGTGCTGGGAGCCTACGGCACCAGCATCAACTCCGTCGCCCTTTCCAGCCTTTGACATGGCGTAGTCGCCAGAGTCGAAATATTTACGATCCTTGAGGTGTTTTGCGAAATGATCGGATCGGGACGGCAGCTTTCCGTAGAGGCGAAACAAGCGCTGCTCCTCTGGGGACAGCGACTATAGCAAATTGCAATGCGTTAGTAATCATTCTTAAATGCTTGACGATAATTTTCTTCTCTTCTGAGTTTTGATAAGGGCGTTGCCCGAGTCCCCCGGTTGCCTGCTGCACGTTGCTCGATGACAGCCAGCCAGACAAGCAAAGAGCGGGATGGCAATTATAATCGTCACCAGGGGCCAAAGGCATTCTGGGAATGGAATAAGTCGAATGTGATGCTAACCTTGACGTCGACCTTGTTCTTTTGATGGGGGTTCATCGTTCAGGTTTGTAGACTCGGCGGTTTATCGAAATGTCACCGCCGTATCAGGCGATAACAGAGACAGACTTGATGAAAGTAGCCGTCTGGCTAGTCGTAGCTGTTGACGGCAGCTGGTATAGATGTGGGGACGGCAGTGACAGACTTCAGAGAAACAAATCGTCGAAGCGAGAAGTGTCGAATTGCGATGAAGGTTTCGTGCGATGCATTTGTAGATGCCGACAAACAGCAGCCAGCAAACGGCCAAGGGGAAGGCCCATCGTCAGGCATCAGCGGGGAGGCCAGGTGCTCATGTGCTTGCTTGGTGGGGAAGGGGCGGTGCTAGTCAACTGCTGCTTGAATCCCCACATCCGGCACATGCACTCAAGAAGTGAGTTTCCCAAGCCAATCCAATGCAGACAGAACTAGGGTGAAGGTCCCTGAGTCATGTCATCCAGGCAAAGCTCCCCATTGTCAATCTACGAGTGAGTCTACGGAGTTACGGAGTACTCAGAGAGGAATCAGAGGATGCACCAGACGTGGACGCAGGTGAAGGCGCAGGTGCGTGATATCCCACGGATTGTCACTGACCTCGACTATTGACGTCATCTCTTGCTCCCAGCTCCAGGGCAAACATTGCGAGCGTGAACATCACGAACGGCTCATCGCATCATACTGCAACAAGCGAGCAGCCTATGAACCAAACACAGTCGGGCTGTTTTGTCGGCGGGGTAGTCTCAAGAGTCACGACTGCGTCAACCTCAGCAGCTCGCAGCCTGGTGGTCTCTGAATCTCCAAAATCTCGCACGTTAGCGTCGTCGAGGGGTCACATGATACTCCAGCTAGCTGGTCGCCAGTTGCCAGTCGCCAGTCGCCAGTCGCCAGTCGCCAGTTGCCAGTTGCCAGAGCAAAGTCGTCAAGACAAACGTCTGTCCGAATACTCATCTCTGCCATTGGCAAAACCCCTTGTGTCTGTCTCCATGTGTTTGCTTATCACGCACTGGGTTTCTGCCTAGCTCCTGATGCTCCATGCTTTACTCCGTACTCCGTACACACTTGAGCAATGGATTTCTAAGCATCCGCCGAATCTGTCACCCGCTCCATTGTGATTGTGGAGCTCCGCTTCCGCCTTTAGATGCCAGTGATTTTCCTCCCTACGCCTCGGGTATTCCGTTCAAAACACCAGACATCGGGCGTCCGGGCTCGAGGACTTCGGCGCGGGACTTTGCGAAAGGGTATATCCAAGGCTGACCCTGCATCTTGCCCCGTTGAGGAATGGGAATTTCTTGCTCAGCCGGCTGAATTGAGCAGCGTGAACCTCAGTGAGAATCTCATTTTGACCTCGAAATATTCTCATTTGCCCGATGCTTGAACCGCGGAGTTGCACTGGTTACCACACCCATCATTACTCGTTGCCATTCCACAAGATCTTGAGACCTCAAGGTTCGATCTTCAGGGTCAGGGCCTCCTGTACTGTATAGGAACTCAACATGGGTCTTCTGTAAGTCTCCAATTGGACTATGAAATCGGCACAGGCGGATGGTTGGCATACTTCTAACTCGGGAACGACAGGGCGTTGGGAACCGCGCTGGAATGGCCCGAGGCTCAGAAACGAGCCAGTCAAGTAAGGGATTGGGGCATCAAGGTACTTTTTTTGTGGCCATCTGCACAAAATGTTCAGTGCTAACGATTGTTGCCAGCAATTACTCGAAATATGGAACAAGGCCAAGGGGAAAGAAAGAGATGCCATGCTATGGGGAGATGAGGTCACACCACCGCCTCGCACGCCATACTCCCTCTATTCAAAGCTAACCTTACTTCAGGTTGAGTACTTGGTCGTGTCATACACAAAGGAAGAGCCAAAGGTGCTGCTGTCGTTGAGACAAGCTCAGATTCTAGAAGCACTTGCGGCCGATGCAGATCTTGCTAAAGAAGGGTGCGTCCCTGCCTTGCAAGATGAGCCAGCTATAAAGCCCAAGTCAGTATGAACAATCTTGATAATGGTCATCCTCTGCTTACATAGTCATTCCATCGCGTCATATAGTTCCCATCCGCTCCCAGTATTCCACCCAGAGTTTGGTCGGTTTATGCTCGAAGCGACCCCTGGCAAACCATGGGGCATTGGATTCAAGGAACTGCTCGGCGTCGAGCCCGACATGAAACTTCGCCGCAAGATCGCCAAGGATCACATGCTGGCCAAGGAGCATCCCATCACTCTGACAACTTTCCCGCAGATAGGCGTCCCTGGGCAGTTTACAGATCCTTATTACCCACCCTCTGGATCAAGGCTTCGATCACAGTTTGTCCCAGACGAGATTGCAAACCCTCACATTCGGTTCCCTACCTTGGCAGCCAATATCAGAGCACGCCGTGGCCGTAAAGTGCAAGTCAATGTCCCTGTGTTTCCCGACAAGAATACGCCAAAGCCCTGGACCGACCCTACAGTGAATTTTGATCTGCACAATTGGCCCGAGGATGATGATGAACGCAACGGAGCAGCCCCTGATGACTTCATCCACATGGATGCCATGGCTTTCGGTATGGGCAGTTGCTGTCTGCAAATCACTTTCCAAGCAAAGAACATTACCGAAGGGCGACAAATGTACGATCATCTGAGCCCTCTGGGGCCCATCATGTTGGCATTGACGGCGGCAACGCCGATTTATAAAGGCTTCTTGGCCAACACAGATGTGCGGTGGAACCAAATCAGTCGAGCAGTAGATTGCAGAACGCCAGAAGAATTAGGGGAAAAGGTTCGTGTCGCACATAGGGTACCTCTATTCTCTGCGGAACGTAACCGCGCTGCGGGAATTAGACAATGAAACAGCGTGCTAATGACGCCGTCCATGGAACAGCCTCTCGAGAACGACCGGTGGAGGATACCCAAGTCGAGATATGCGTCCAACTCGACTTACATCTCGACGGACTCAAGGCTTCGCGAGGAGTACATGGATCCTGACCTGGTGATTGATCCCGAAATCAAGGCGAAGCTCATGGAGGGCGGGATGGACGATCGCCTTGCCACCCACTTCGCTCACCTGTTCATCCGTGACCCCATCGTCATCTTCGAGGAAGACCTGCAGGAACTCGACCTCAACAAGACGGATCATTTTGAAAACATCCAATCGACCAATTGGCAACACATGCGATTCAAGCCTCCCCCGCCGAGAACAACATTGGCTGGCGCGTCGAGTTTCGCCCCATGGAGATACAAATCACGGATTTTGAAAACGCCGCATTCTCCGTCTTCATGGTTCTCGTAACCCGCGCCATGCTCTCCTTCGACCTCAACTTTTACATCCCCATCAAGAAAGTCGACGAGAACATGGAGCGTGCACATGCCTTGGACGCAGTACTCAAGGAGAAATTCTTCTTCCGCAAGAATCCTTTCCCACTCCGTCCTTCCCGCGCCAACACCGGCCTTGGTGACGAAAGTCGTCCCGGGTCCGCCATGCCCAGCCGGTGCGGTTCCCCAGGCCTGTCCGTCGACGAAGAGTACCAAGAACTCTCCATCGACGACATCATCAACGGTTCGCCCGATGGAGAATTCCCCGGATTGATCCCCATCGTAGAGAGCTACCTCGACAGCGTCAACGTCGACGTCGAGACCCGGTGCCAACTAGCCACCTACCTTTCTCTCATCAGCAAGCGCGCCAGCGGAGAACTCGACACCGCCGCCCGCTGGATCCGCAACTTTGTCGATGCCCATCCCCGCTACAAGCACGACAGCGTAGTGGACGACGAGATGACGCACGACCTGATTGGTGCCGTTATTGCCATTGGTGAGCGAGAGAGTGCAGGCAAGAACTTTGCTGGCCTTGGAATCCACGGACTTGCCACGCTCCTGGGTAACTTTAGAGGTGGGTGCGGCGAGGATACCGCCGTGGTAAATGGTGAGAATGGCAACGCAATGAAAGGAGACGACGAGTTGGAAAATGGGTCTCTCAAGCGTAAAAGCGAGTGGATAGACGGGGACGAGTCAGTCAAACAAGAATGATGATGAGCGTGTGTGACTATCTTTACTTGGGTGATGGGGATGGGACACTTCAGAGTAAAATGCGGAGGGAGTAAGCGAATTAGACATCATCCATCTACTTTAGTTTGAATAAATAAAATACTTTGGCCAAGGTAGATCTCGTTGAACTGAGTTGAGAAAGTAAAAGAGAGAGAGGGAGAGGGAGAGAAAAGAGCAAGCTTAGGTAGTGGCGAGAATAGGGGACTCGGACATTGTTAAAGTGGTTTCTTTCTTGAACTGCCTCTATACTTGCCTAGGCGATCCTTTTACCAAAGCGTGTCGACAGATTGGTACAAGAAATATTGCCGCGTCCAGATGACATCGTTTGGAAACCCGCTTGAGCAATCACAAACCACATTCTTACGCCCCAATTGCTTCACTGCCACCGCGTCATGAAAATAAAAGTAAAAAGAGGAAGAACGTTCGATAACCCCGTATACTAAGATACGACAACTATAATCTGACCGAACGAGTCCACGAACTAGATTAGACTATATCAACACAGTTGGCGTCCACCGAGAGTTCGCAACTCGCACTATTCGATTCTTCGTCGTGTTTAGCAATGGATACACAGACGGGCATTCATTCACGACGGACCAGAGTATCCCGATATAGCCACAAGAATCCAAAGAATCACTGCCTTGCCATATGCAAAAAAACCCAGTCTACTAAAGTCGGGGTCTGACATGCAGCAAGCAGCTCGCTCAATGACAGTTGCCGCACCCCTTGCCCGTGCACGTTTGCTCATTCACGCCTTGGAGCAGGCTTGTCTCGCTCACGCCCGGCCCCAGCGAGGACATTTTCTCTCCGCTCGGACCACGATGCCGGCTCACAAAGCTGCGGGCGTGAAGTTTGCCCCCAACTCCTGGCTTCCAGACGAGCAAAGCCACGTCTGACAAGAGGCATGCGGCCGGGATGGAGCCTGGTAGAACCAACCGGCGGCGCACCGCAGTGACCACTTTGCTCGTGCGTCATGGGCCCCTCAGTCCCCGTAACTATTCAACCCCCTCCGTGTTGTCCGCGGGTCTGCTCGTTGCCGTGGACGTGGGTGACGAAGCTTTTCCCGCGTCTGGTCATTTTTTCAAGACGTTGTCACGAAGGAGACGCCCGTCGATTGTAAGCTCGGGCGGGCGGCTGGGGTCTGATGTCAAGACGGCACGCCCTCGGGCGGGAAACACATCGAATCAATGCATCCAGCCCCGTTTCATCTCATCTCACGCCCCCTCTCCTCCGGTCCGGGCCCCCCCCCCCGTCTCTCTTTGCTCGCCTTTCTTTTGGCCCTCTGATCAGCAGGGATTATGCTAGGGCTGCCTCGGGGCGTCGATGGGAAGAAGGGAGATTCAGATCGACCAGATGCCGCCAACTGTACCTGTTGAATCAAAGTGCTCACCAAGCGTGCATGCATAGCGCGGGACGTTTGATCAATTCGATCGAGATGGCAAAAGCTTGCGATTGGGTAGGCGCGCTACAAAAGCGAAAACATGCAGCCTGCCCCCTCAGTCTAAGACGAGTAGAGATTCTGGAAGTGCGGAAAGTTGACAAGGAAAGAGCAGCCCTGCTGGGGGTTAAAGAGCATGCTGGATGCTTCCGCCCAGGCATCCAGGCTACTTTGTACATGCGGGCGTGGGAGCAAAGCCGGACCGAGGACACAAGGCGGCTTCGGTTGACCGGTCCCTTGGTCCGTCTGGAATCTGATGCAACCATGCATGCCGACTCTCATCAAGGTGTCCGCCAGACTCCCGTCCAAGAATCCAAAACACCCGGTTTCCGATGGCGCCAGAACGCGACTCTGACCGAACAAAAGTCGGTTTGGCGTCGGAGCGCCCTACTACCGTGCCGCATGTCATCACTCGAGGTGAGCCCGTCAATCGCGCGATTCCCCGCATGTGGATCAAAGACGAAGATATAACATGCCGCCGAGCACACAACACACAAACGAACAAGAAACACGCTCGGCTTCGCGAGAACGCGCTTCGTCAAACATCTGGGTGTTGGTTGGACTTGGATCCAGTATCACGACGCGGTTGAGCGCGTACCCCAGGAAACCTCGAAATCACATGTTGACTGGAATCACTGCGTCGAGGAAATGGGACGATCGAGGTGAATTTGGTCTTCGCCCTCAGGGTAGCTGACTTGTGTCCTCGCGGTTGCACGAGACGGGTAGGCCTTCAAATTGACTTATCGTGGTGTAACGGATGCCATGATGAGTATGAGGAAGCACCACGATGAATGTCCTCTCGCTTGGAAGTGACAGTACACCGCAGACGAGACCTGACAGAAGACATGAGGTGCTGTGATCCGCAACGACAATCACAACGAAACGAAACGAAAAAGCTTAGTCATCGGTACGTACCCAGGTTGAAAAGTCGACTTGCTTGGCTTTTTTTGTGCAACAAGAAGCACATGTTTCCGCGTGAGAGATGCATTCCACCGAGGCTCTAGAGTCAAGCAGTCTCTCACCGACGTCACACGACCATCTCCCACTTCTGACGATTGGAGCACGCGCTTCCCTGCACCGTGGCACGACTCTGGTCTTGCTTGGTCTGGGTGCTGGCATGCGAGGACACCTGCTCGGCCACGGAGGCACGTTTCTTTGTTCCAGGTATTTGCATAGTATGGCTCGCAGCAAGTGGACGTAGATGTGGTGCTGGCCCCCGCCTCATCTGCCTGTCATTTTGCCAATCCAGCTTTTGGAACATGGATATATGACTTGTCTTTTGTTGGGCACAAACATCCTGATGGAAATCCGTCCGATTGCTTGCATCACACAACACTTGCTTGCCTGTACTTGAATGGGACCAGCGGAGACGGACTGGTGATGCCATGCCATGCCATGCGTGTCATGTCATGTCTCGACGGAGAGCTGGTACCAACGTCTTTCATCTAAAACAAATGCACATGCATGTATTCGAGGCTGGGCAGATCCTGGGTACTCACCAGATTGTCGCACAGATATTCTCCTCTTGCGTCTTGGCCTTCTTCTTTGGACCCTTGCTTCATTACAGGTTACAGCGATACTCCTGAGTCCTGACTAACCGACCGACATGGGTCTCCAATCAACAAAGTCCCAGAAGAGAACGGAACCCAAACTGACAATATACATGCAGCGCGCCCGAATACGACCAGGGAATCGTGTCAATCATGTAGGGACGCGATACTGGATTCACAACTTCTGTAATGTTTCTTCATTTTCTTTTCCAAGAATCCATCTCCTGGGTCTGTCTGGTTGTACTGGCAACAAGTATGATGTCTCTGTCTAAACACCGCCCATCCTCTCGTAGCTTGTTTCCCGGTGAGACTGCCAAAGTCAAATCTGCCAGGGCAGCTAATAATGAAACATGACCATAAAAAAGGGCCAGGTGAAAAAAAAAGGAAATAAATCCACACATGTTAAGACATCGAGTCCGAACAAATGAAAAACAACGCCTACAATGCCGAGAATCCGCCTTGGGAAAGACAAAGGTATCCGAGAGTTGGTCTGTCTGTAAACAAGATTGAAAAGAAATAAAAATTTATGTACACAACGCCGCTGGGTAGCGCAGCACGCAGCAAGAAAATGATGGAGAACATGGTGGAATAAAGAGTGGCTGGCAGCCGTGTGGCGCTCGGCGTGCTCTTTTTCAGCTCGCCTTGCGAGCCTGAGCTCCAAGGTCCCATGACCATGTTTCTCATGAGAAAGCAATCACAATGGAAGAAACAGGAGAAGTTGATGAAGGAATCGAGGTGACCAACCAACTCATCTCATCTATGTCGCTTTTGATAGGAATATTGTTTGTCTGATATAGTCTTGAGATGCATCTCGTTTTTGCATGGATCAATTCCTGTCTTCTGGTTTCGGTCGTAGAGATCGGGCTTCCAACTGGCGCTTCCGCTCAAGTTTGGCGTAGTGAAGACCGCAGGCATTGCAGAGGGTCCTGGCGCCATCGGGCCCGCGCCTCCATTCGGGGGTATCGATTCGGTTACAGCTATGGCATCGGCCTGGAGGGGCGGCGCGCTGTCATAAACCATTAGTATCGGGGAATTTCACCTGCTCTCTCGACCGTAGTGTTTTCACTTACACCGCGACGTTTTTTTACCTCTGTCATTGTGTACTGGGCTTTCATGCCATTATCATACATTGGCACATCTTGGTGATCCTCCTCATACGGTCCCTCCACTTTTGTGCCTTCCCTGGCACGTTCGCTCTGAATAGAAGCCTGGACGGCATCCTTCACCTGCTCGAGTGATCGCTTGATCAGATCAACATTGGCGAGCATGTCGTTAACCTCCCGCTCGGTGGGAAGCCGTTCCGGAATGGGATGCGAGCCGTGTTGTTCCTGCGCGATTCGACCGTACGCTTCAGCAAAATTAAAGATGGTGCGTGAAGATGATCCAATCTGTCAAAGCGAAAGTCTCGAGTCAGCATTGAAGAAGCCAAAAGGGGGAGGAAACCCCAGCCCAAAAAGAGGTGAAACCGTACCCTACTGAGCGAGTCTTGATAATTCCACGTTTCGAAATGTCGGGTGGGACCATGCTCGAACCTTGCACGATTAGCATAGTCTGCTTCGTCACGGCGCATCGGAGCTCCTCGCGGATCGTAGTGTCCAGGTGGTGGTGGGCCGGGGTGGCGAGGGAAATGGGATACGTTGGAAGAGGAACCTGACCAGGAGGAAGGTGCCCGGGAGGATATGGATGCGATGTGGGTGGAGGAGGCGCGGGAGCATGGCCGTAAGCTCCATTGGTAGTATGAGGTTCCGAAGTTGGTTGAGGTTCTGTAAGACGATGATGTGGTGGTAATTCGGATTTCGTAGGAGGGGTTGGTCGGCGGTCAATAACTGGAGGGAGACTGTGCCTGGCATTAAAAGGTAGACGCGGTGATTCCGCAAATGCTGGCAGGTTTTCTTGCCGTGAAGGGAAAGATGAGGCGGTATGAAGTGGTTGAGGGGAATGTTTCTCTGGTTCTGCGAAATGGCGAGAAGCTGGAGGGAACGGCGAGGGCAAGCTCGACCCAGGTTGCATGCTCGACTGAGACGGGGGATACTGGCTCGGTCTGGCGCCAGATATGACTTCCGAGATGGACGGCAGAGACTGTCGGCCGGGCTGCTCCTTGTCGTCAGACGACCTTCGGTGCTCACTGGAAATCATGCTGCTGGCGGCGCTGGCAGTTGGTGGAGGCGCCGGCGCCGGCGCTTCAAATTGATGGTGTTGGTAGTTCGGGTATAGAGGAGGCTGAGGAGGATAGTGGGAACTGGGTGTGAGCACAGTGGCCGCGGCCATGGCAGGCTGTTCTCGATATCGCCTGTCGAGGTGTTCTCGCTGCGATTGATAAGCGGCGGGCGGCGTGGGCACACGTGGAGATTGGAAATGATGCGGATGTTGCCGTTGACGCTGCTCTGAGATGGCGGCAGAGGTCGGGTGAACACTAGACGGACGACCGTGTCAATGTTGTGACGAGGGGAGGAGTCGAGGGAGACAGCGACGAGGCAAGGGCCACAATCTTCTTGAATGTGAGACGCACCTTGGGCGGGATCCAGAGACACCTGGTTCCATAGCGCGCGAGGCAAGGGACCGAGAGAGATCTGGAGAAGGCTAAGACTGTCGACACATCGAGTCTCCCCTTTGAAAAAGGTGGGTAGACAGGACTGCACCGAGACTCTCAAGGTCCAACAGACTGTGACGCGAAAGCAGACCAGAAGCTTGTCAGAGAGCCGGGCCAGCTATGAAACGGCAAAATCCAGAATCAGCCGACAGTGTTCACCTGTGTATGGTGGAGAGATTGGGATGGAACCAGCGGGATGGAAAGGAAGGAAAGGGAGGAAAAGGGACAGGCGAAGAAGAATGAAATGGGAAAAAGGGAATAATAGCAATATAACCATTAGAAGGGGAAAAGGTACCGATCCTACCAGTAAGCAAGCCATCCATCAGGCGCCTGGGATGGGGGACCGGGGCTGGTTGAAGGAGATCTGACGCGATGGGCACTACCTCGTGGTGGCGTTGGCGACGACGAGGATGCCAGACGGGGCCCGACCCAGCAGACGACTTGTCTGCTTGTCTGTCTGTAGTCTGTACAGGCATCAGCTCTGATCCAGTCCCCAATTTGGGCCAAAGTCAATCTGGTCAATCTGGTCGAGTGGAAGAACCAGCTCGGCCAGGGCGCCACTTGTGCTCCTGGTCGAATTCATCAGACAAGGGTCCTTGTCGAACAGATGGCCAGAGTGGAGTCTGGTCGCCAGATGAGAGAGATCCGCGGCACTGGATTGCAAGTGCGCTCTCTGCTGCTAGTCAGTCAGTTGGCTTAGCTAGCCGGGGCCGCGATGGTGGAGGTGCGCCAGACAAAGGCATCATTAGCCCTGACCCCAGAGGGCGTGCGTACATAAGGTCCAGTACGGAGTACAGTGGTTAATACATGCACTCACACTCCCACTTCTGCCGCGCAGGAAGTCAGGGCCGGTGTGAAGCTAGCAGGCCGCTGCGCCGCTACCAGGGGGTCACCCGCTCAAGAACACGGAGTCTAGGCACTAGTGGCAGCGCTATGGTGATCAACTGAGATGCGTGCTATTGTTAAACGGCAGGGAACACGAGCCCGCTGCTGGATCGCCGAGCCAGCCACACCATTCATTGCCTTGCCTTGCCCTTGCCCGTGCCCATCGAACTGATCGGAACTGGAATGTCGGATGAAGAACGTCGCTCGATTTGGTCCTGGCGTGCAGCGGCCGCACTTACCGGAAATGCTGCTGCTACTGCTGCTGCTTGCTTGTTCTTGATTTCGGATTTCGGATTTCGGGATACTTGTATTCATTTGTTGCCCAGCCGTTCGTTTCATCGAGGCCACAGGTTCGGGCGACGGCAGGCTCTGTGGGTGGGGGGAATGAACCGACGGGTCTGACGGGGTTTTGAGTTTTTCCTGCGCTTCTAGAGCTTCTGACAGGGCACCAGGGCCCCGATTGGGACGAGCGATATTTCGGTCGTGAGTGCGACCGTGATGATCAAGATTGTCAGATTGTCGACGCTAAAAGGAGCATGACGGGTGCTGGAAGAAATAAGATGACACCATGCTTTGGCTCGTCAACCGCGCTCATCCCAATGACAACCCATCCAGGGGTCTGGTTGGCACATACGTGCAGATCCTGGTCAACTCTGAGCAGGTCGCCCAGTGATGATGGGGTCCAAGTTGCGTGACGGGCCATTGCTTGCCTGTCATGCGGGGGGAATTACATGAGAGGGAGACTCTCTCTGACCAGGTCCAGGCATTGTACAGGAGTGGGAGTGTGGCAGCCATCACTTGTTTGGGGAGGCATCGACAGACGTTGATCACCAGCGGCAGGGGGTGAATCTGCATATGATGTTGTAAAGAAGGAGGAAGGAGGAAAGCTACGATCAAGGGCGCAGACTATTAATTTAAGCCGCTCATCAGCAACTTCCACCCAGACCTTTGTTAGTAAGGGAGTGAGTGCACTGTCAAGCCCGTCAAGGCCCTTACTGTAGGCTCCTTCCTCCCCACGTACAAGGAAGGCGCGCCTTCCATTCAGGATTCAGGAGGGACCTCATGCGATCATATCATAGCTTCCTTCAGCTCCACTCAATTTTGACAACCGCGCAACTCATCTGTTGTGTCTTGTGTCTTGATCAATGATGCAACAACAAGAGAAGAAACCCCGACTTGGATGGCGGGTTCTTGAGACTGCCTTTCCGTCTCTCTTTGTTCCTGTCTGAGGGTAAGAGTGTGCCCCATCCTTGCCCCATCCTTGTATTGTGTCCACTCAGAGACTTTCCAAACACCGATGTTGTTAAGATCTGGAACCGGCTGGCGCATCCGATTGACGATTCGTGGCGGTCAGTGTGGGCTGCAGCCCCATAATCATGATCATCAGATGCGGAAAGAGAATCACCAAGTCTGGCACCGCAGACTCGACGACATGCATCTTTGCTCGCGCGAGTACATGGCTTTACTCGTCACCAGTTTTCGTTCTTCGTTCTTCGCTGGGCCTGAAAACCGGTGATTCCGTTTCCAAGGCCAGAATTCCAATCGTATCTGGCATGAACCCCCAACGCAGTTCCATCTCATGTCGAGGCCCGCTAAAGGGGCTCTAGTTTCAAATTGCATCGTCGTTTAGCCAAAAATCGCCTTAGTTTACATCATGCCGCTCGCTCTCTTTTGGCCCCCTCTCCACCCCGGCGATCTGGAACCTGCTCGCTTCTTCGGCTGCAGCCCCTACTTGTTCCAAGAGTTCAGCAGCCAATGTCGCCGATAGAGCACAGCGTCATGCCCTCGAACCCATGAAGTAATGACGACGGAGTACAGGCCAGTGATGTTCATATTGATGTTCACATTTTTGCAACAATACTCACTCACTCCCCCAGATCGAAGGACCTCGTGGCGCTAACAAGCTTCTTCGCTAGTGGGACAGATTCTTGATTCATTCTATGTACGCCTTGGTCTGCGTGTCTCATTTGTCTACGTCTTTGGACGGACGTGGGTGTCGTTGAAGACAACGAGTCATGTCTCTGCAGTCGCCTCGATTGAACTTCCCGATTCGGATGTTTAGCTTTCTACGGCAACTACCTACCACGCCACACTATGTATTTCCGTCGAAAATAGACTTGACACGTCAAGGTACCGGCAGGCAATGCGTATGCAATGTCACGTACGAATGATGTTGAAGGGCTATCCAATTTGAAATGAGAGGACATCAATTGATGCCGGTGCCAGTTACTGTAAATCCCACAACGTGTTTCCCAAGTTAGGTACCTCCATTCTTTGCGGCTTAAAAACTGAGACTTTGGTCTTTCGTGGAAGTCGGGCCATATGTTTGATGTACGTTGAGGTTGAGACACAACCCGGGATGATAAAAGTGGCTTCACATGATCTAGATGTCAAATTGCCACTTTCATAGTCCGGTGATTCAGAATTATTGCTGGTGAACGAACGACCCTGGAAAAATGTCAAAGCCGCATTCAAAGTTGGCAACTATAGCTGGCTCTGCCTATTACGACCCGGCTTCATAATGAATGTCATTACGAAGGTTCGGATATTCATGCGGTTGACCATTCGATCTTCTGCCGTGGGGTGAGTAGCCAGTTTGGTAAATGTTCAATGTAAGGCTCTCGTGCCTGCAGCTAAAAGGGTTAAAGTTAATCAGCCTTGCAAACGGGGTCATCCCCTTGGAGCCGGTAAGGCTACATTTTCGTACCGACCGGGATATTAGACCATTCAGAAAAATCATGCTTAAAGAGCTACATCGCACGTCTCACAACCCCCAACGTTTCTAAGCTAGACTAGAGGTCACTCAAGGTCACCCCCTCGTGCCAGCGAAAAGAAGTGGGTCGGTACGAAAGCGTAGCCTTACCGGCTCCAAGGAGATGATGCCAGTCAATATGTGCCTGCATTAGCAGCCCGCTCTTGAACGCAGTGGTTAAGCAAGATGAAAAGCTACCTATTATTGACATTGTCTGCAACAAATTGACTTTTATCTTTTTAGAGCTAGTTACAATAAAACCATTAGGTAGGAATTTTGCTATAATGGCTTTTGAGGTATTGTTCTAGGTAACGCGAGGTACCTGACAAAGAGATATTACGGAATACAGAAGCCTGAGTGATGGGCTAGAACGACCCCGGCACCGATCGACTGGTTCAAATACAGAGGCAGTGGAAAATTTCCAAAGCCCCACCAACATGGCACCACACGTGGCTCTCAAGCCTCGACTGCCTCGACTGCTGATGCGGCGCCAAGACCAAGACCCGTTCAATCGTG
Source organism: Epichloe scottii (assembly GCA_021950295.1). NCBI lineage: Eukaryota > Fungi > Ascomycota > Sordariomycetes > Hypocreales > Clavicipitaceae > Epichloe > Epichloe scottii. The sequence goes on along the minus strand of CP083247.1, from coordinate 1,460,583 downwards.
TCATGGGAAATCAGATGCGCTAGCTCAACTGGGTAACAAGCATCGCACCAGTTGGGCGATTTCAATCCGATCTATGCATGTACATATGAACAAAGCAAAGGCCAGCCCACACCGCCATCGTTTGGTCACTCGGCAGTGCGTGTTCAAGGAACATGCACCAGGCCTTTTTCCATGACACACCGTACGGAGTACTCACGCAGCAATGAGGCAGAATCCACCGGAGTATTTCAAGTACAGTGGGTGTATTTGCTCTCTCCACCTGAGCACCGGCCACGACTCATCATCTCCTTGGTACCGAGCGCAACCACCCCAGAGGGACTTTTTCTTCGAATTGGCATCGGTGAGTGGATTGATCGGGACCGCTTTTACCTGTCCCACAACAGACCACGAGGACCGTCCAAATTTTCCCATCACACCCTCACGGCATCCACACGATAATGTGACGAGCCAGCCTCACAAAGGGCTGGGGTCGGTTTTGTACGTCTTTTGGCCGGCACGGCCTTGAAATCAAAGTTCAGACATAGATAGGCCCAGCGAGAGCAAGTCTCGTCTGGCTATCGAGGAGGGCTGCCCCCATGTACTTGACACACAGATACAGATCTGGATTATCAGCAATCCCACCACCAGCACTGACGATGATGACCGAAATGACGACGGCCGCAGTTGGAACTTGCGCTAGTGGTACAATTACCCGACTATGAGAAGAAGCAGAAAAGAAAAGAAAAGCGAAGCTCGGATACTAACCGATCGTGATGGCACGGAAGATCATGCTAGAATAGCGGCCGACGGTTTTGGTGCTCCGTACTTTTTCACAAAGGGGCTTGTTGAGGTTGCATGACGACAGAAACGAGATGTGATGGGTGCGATTTGGCAACCCTTTTACCAGGTGGGCAGCCATCTCCGTAAATCATGCTGGTAGGGACCTGCTCCCAGAACATCTGGCAATCAAGCTTGGCGTGATCTAAGTTTTGGGGGGTTGGGAAGGGGGGGAGAAGGGGTGACTCCAACAGCACGAATCGTCTTGGTAACAAGAGCCATCATGATTGACCCAGTGGCGCCTCTTTAGATTCGGTGCGGTCTACGGAATATTGGGCGAGGAATCCGGTAGTGATTACTAGTGGAATACGGAGTATTTTTCTCTCATCGTGCCCAGGCTGAGGAGGGAGTTGGGGCGCTGGCGACGACATGACGGCGCCGAGGGTCGGGGTCGTTTTTGTAGGCATCGACAAACTGATGAGAGCGGGAAAACTCATGGTCCGTATCGTATGATTTCTGCGGACATGTTTGTCGCTGCAGAGATGTGCTTGTGCGCCCAGGCTTGCAACCGGGTGGATCAACCACGACTTTGGAAAAAGCTGTCCAGTTCGGAAGTTGCGTGCTGGAAACAACCGGAATCCACACCCCCTCCTTGCCGGCCTCCCTCTCTCAGCCGCCTCTCTCAGCCGCCTCTCTCAGCCGCCCTCTCTCCAGCACTCCGAACCCCACCCCGTCGACTTGTCAATCCGTCAACCCGTCGACGTGATGCGAAGCCCCGTCACAAGTTCCAGGTGCAGGGACAACCCGAGTCAGTTTGGTAGAGTGCATCTATGTATTATCTGACTGACTGCCTGGGTCTGTCGCAAGCATTCCGAAGCCGCGGAGAGCTCGCTTCCGTCGAGGAGCTGCCAGCTACATCATCCAGGACCATCCAGGACCATCCAGGACCATCCAGGACCATCCAGGACCATCCAGGACCATCACCCACCTACAGCTAGCTCCATTGTTGGAGTCGCTGAGGGTCTTCAGTTGCAAACCGAGCAGGCAAGGCCACCACTCACTCCTGTGGCAGCAGAGATTGATTTGATAATGAAACATGGGCGGGGATCAAGACGCTACCACTCCTCTGGAAACCCGCTTCCATGCAAGGCCTGCGAGGCCCCGATTAGATCATCTCGCCCAGAAATCTAGACTGGAAGTGGAGCCAAGTGAGACGAGCCAAGAGAAAACTAGATCCCATCAAGGGGGCCATGGACCTCCAACAAAGCGGGCGCTTGTGTCCAAGAGCAATCCTTGTACTCTGCAGAAATAGCAGGACATGTGCAAAAGAGACATCTCTGAAGACAGACCCGAGACATGAAAGCAAACATGACAGTATCAAGCAAGGAAGGCATTCATACCCCAGCCGACTCTGACAGTGTGGCGTGGTTTTTGGGTGGGTGATGCTCATATTGTCGCGACACCGCCAGACGCCTGATGCATGGAAACACTTGGGAGGGATATTGCGGGCAAACCCGGCAAACGTACGAATGAGTGATATCAAGACGTAGTAAAGGGAGGGCATGGCCAATCATGTCCCGGCTCTGCTATTTCGCAGCGTGCCATTCTTCAAGAAAAATCGACCGATCGGGGACTTTGCACGTTGATGAGGCTCACGTTACCGAGGGAGGAGGAAGTGACGCAGGCAGGGGCAGGACCCTGACCGACTGGAGCCGTCGCTTAAATGTTCACACACAGGACTCAGCGGAGTCAGCGCTGTTCTCGCCAGATGCGCCAGATGCGCCAGATGCGCCAGATGACGAGGTCGTCCAAAAACCCTGAAACAGGGACGACTGACCAATCAACCAGCATCTCGGCTGGCATTGGCAGAGAGCTTGATTTGATTTGATTTGCCGTGCGGAGTACTACGAACCTCACAATGCAGAGGCCCGATCTCCCTCGCGGCAAATGGCTATTAGGCCAGGCACATCGATACAGATGGGGTCATGGGGTTACTTCGCGCAACTTTCAACAGATGCATCACTGCCGGTCATCTGTAAGATCTCTCAAGCCAGGCATGGGATAGGTCTTTCTTGGCAACATTCGGTATAATCGCCAGCTGAAATACACCGGCACGATTCCATCATGAGAGGCCTTCCCCTTCACCTTGACCAAGTTCCACTGGCTGCAGCCCGGCCGTGAGTCGTGACAGCCCAGTGGCACAACATGTTGGCGAAAGAATGGAAACGGTCTCAATCTCTCGCCAAGTTAATTTCCACGAGCTAGGTAGCACTGGCAAGGGGCTTTTGTGAGAGAGAGGGCCTGCGGATAAATGAAAGACGGGGGGGGTTCTCGTCACACATAGGGCCACCCCCGGGCGGTGTCTTCGCGGGTATGGAGTACAGTGACCGACTACTCCGTACGGAGTAACTCCTTTTCACTTCCCCAAGGAAAGCATCAGCAGGAGACAAGGAATAAAGGCGGAGGTCGCTTCTAAACGGCGGGCGGTACAACATTCCATGCATGGCAAATTACCAGTCACGATGACAGAGGTGGTCGTGGAAGACGCCCGTTGTGGATGGACAACGGCCAAGGTCGCACCAAGGTCGGCGGTGTGTGGCTATCATCCAGATTCCCGGCGCTGGTCTTGTCCAGTGCGGATGAAAGTCACAAGTGCGACTCTTGGGGGCGGCGAAGCGGTTTGCCATCCATCATTCCTCGTTTTCTCGCAGTGAACCATCTTTGTCTGTCAGTCTGACAGGCACACACACACAGACACACACAGGAACCTGCAAGCGTCTCGCGGCTAAAGCCTGTCACTCATCGTGCTTGGGACATGATCGCGGTGCGACGTTGGCGGCCCGATCCTCCCCACACCTCACAGCAAAAACTCAGAACAGGGCAGCAGGGGCCAGACAATCGACGTGGGGACCGGCTTTTTCTGACCAAGGACGGGCCAATGACTGGCGATTGGGTGCTATGACGGGGAAGCTCCCGGGTGTGTGTCTAGCCGGAGCCAGAGCCACGGCCTGTTGGTGAGTGACGGCGGCTCTCGCACGTCGTGCTCCGTAGTCTGTGAAGAAATCGACAGGAAGGGGGGTGATGGATACGGAGTACGTCGAGAGGCTTTGAAACAACCTGTCCATCCATGCTGATCGTCGACTTAATTAGCCAGTTGTATCCTTTCATGACAGGCACTTTTGCAACAGAGTGCCACTTTAGCGATTGCCAAGTGCCGATTTTCTTTCTCTTCTCCTGTCCAACAAAACAACCCGCCTTCTTCTGGGATCCCGGGCGCACTTGGCAGTTTATTAGCAGGATTCAGGATGGGTTGGCTCCGTTTCGAATCGGATCCCCCCACGCCATTCATTTCGTTGTCCTCTGCTGGCAAAACGTGCGATCGGGACAGACGAGATTCTGCGTACAATGCATGCAACAATGAGAACAGGGCTTCCACTCCTCCGTGCTCACGAAGGAACATGACCCGTGGAAGTGGTGCCTGGCCGGCTCTTCCTTCCGCAGAGCACCGAGCCATTGATCCCGTTGTGGGCGGGTAGTTGAGCTCAGTGGGATGGATCATGGATCATGGATCATGGAAGGGACGACTCGACCAGCCAGCACTTGTTTCCAACGGCTTGTCGACGTGGAGAATTGCTTATGTGATGTACGGAGTATTGATGGTGATATCCACGGAGTAACATCTGACTTGTTCTGGCTGCCAACAAGGATACGGCGGTGCGCTCGATTCAAGCACCAGATATAGTGAGACAATGTCCCGAGACCTGCCTGATATCCTAATTTGTACTCGACAGACGCAACGGAGTTGACGGAACCGCGTGTCATTCTTTTCTTGGCCGAAAATATGCCCCCCCCAACGGATCGAGCTGGGGTCGAATGATGACCGGCATTCTTGTCCGTAATCACCGACCACATGGGGCCACCGAGGGCGATACAAAGCCTTTTCAAAAGAAGAAAGAAAATGGAGAAGAAAAAAAGGCAGGTCGGCAGGGTTCTGGGATGGTCTCAGCCCACGCCGGCACAATCACCACCAATGCGTTTCATACACGCGTGCAGAACTCCCAGGGTACCGGACGCACTTTTTCGACACGAGTTGTCGGGTGCATCCATCGCCATCACATTGACCCCGGTGGCGCAAGCTGAGGCGTCTTGTTCGGTTGTTTGATGGGCCTCAGAGAAAAAAAAAAAAAAACAGACGTGGTATACGGAGTAGATGCATGGGGTGATGGGCTCTTTTTGCCAACGCCCAACAACCACACCCACCCACCCACCCCATGCCTGGACTTGGAAAGCTGGAAGCACACCCCCCCCGAGCCATGCCGGATCTTCGATGCGATCAATAGGCTTTCCCGAGTTCTGGTTCTGGAAAACCGTGGGTTAACAAGATGTGGGGGAGGCACGGCACAGCTCGCCGCCGCCGCAAAGTCTGTTTCGTGTCAGTGCGGACCTTCTCCCGCGGGAAACTGAAGGAAGCGAGAACTTTGGTGTGAAGCCATTCTTATTCTTCTTGCCTGATGTGCCTCGACCTCTGTGCTGTGCAGGCAACCAGAGCATGCCCGTGACTGCCACCGTGATTGCACCTACATGAGCCCGCCCGCCCGCCACCTTCCAACACCCCGTGCGACCAATACATACCGGACGTATCTTGTGGGGTGCGTACGTCGGCCGTTGCTCGTCTTCCTTTTCGTTTCATCACTTTGACACTTGATTGATGGCATGGCATGTTGCTGTGCACACCCGTTGGCGAGAGAATGCCGTGACGGGGGCTGTCGCTGTCGCTGTCGCTGTCACTGATGCATGTGGATCGGGCTTGTTTGGGTATTCCCGAGCCTGGGTGTAAGACTTGTTTGCTCTTCATCAGCCCGTCGTTGCCATCACCAAGGTTCTGCGCACATTTGCCTGCTACCAACAAGTTTTCAGCATAAGAGATGGTCGGTATGCTTGCTAGGTGAATAAAGCCGATGTCGAGTTTACAATGACGTATATATGATTAAAAAGTATGTGATTCTCCAAGTTTAGCTACTGAATGGCATGTGTGCGTGTTGGAAACAAACCCCCAAGTCTCCCCGGACCACAGCTCTCCTGCATTCCGTGCTCGCCGCGTTTACATGGTGAGCGTACCCTGGAGGGGCAGGTCTCGACTGCTTGTCCCGACGTGAATGGCATATCGGCCCCTCTGCATGCGCCACTTCTGCGCCGCCGTGTCCCACGTGCTCAGGTCCCGGCGCGTCAGGCGGAACTCGACGGTCCTGGCCTCGCCCGGCCGCAGGAAGGGCTTGTCGAAGCCGCGGAGCTGCTTCGCCGGGCCGCCGGGGATGCCGACGTACAGCTGCGGCACCTCGGACCCCGCCACGCCGCCCGTGTTGCGCACCTCGACGGCCACGACGGCCACGTCGTGGAACAGATCCGCCTGCCCCCGGGCACGACGGCGCCCAGCGGCCACTCGCCCGAGTGGCCGCCCCGCAGGCGCCGTATCGACAGGTTGGCGAGGCGGAACGTCGTGTAGCTCAGGCCGAAGCCGAACTCGTACCTCGGCGTCACGTTGTGCTTGTCAAAGTGCTTGTAGTCGAGGTACACCCCCTCGGCGAAGTCGGACTGCGGGAACCTCCCGAACCTGCCGGCCGGCTCGTCGGGCGCCAGCAGGTGACCGTGGTCCGACTCCCGCCGGGCGACCGTGTAGCTGAGCTTCCCGGACGGCGAGGCCTCCCCGTACAGCAGCTCGACGAGGCTCGTCCCGCTTTCCCGCCCGGGCAGGTGGGCGAACAGGATGGCCGTGACGTTGGGGTGGTCGGCGAAGCCCTCGACGAGGCGCGGCCCGGCATTGTGGAGCACGACGATTGTCCTGCCGCACTGCGCGGCGACGGTGCGGACGAGCGTGTCGGTGAGGTTGTCCGAGAGCCCGGGGCGGTCGTGCCCTCGGCGGCCCAGGCGTTGCCGAACACGATGCACGCGTCGCTGCCTCGCACGACCGCCGGCTCTGGCGTGCCAAAGTCGTGGTACAGGGCCGTGTCGTCCCGCGCGGCTCTCGCCGAGAGCGCGTCGTAGGGCGCCACGAACACGGCCGGCGTGGTTCCCCCGGAACCGCCGCCGCCCATCATCGTGCCGTTGCTGGCAATGTCCGGCAGCCGCGAGCCCGGCGCGTTGATCAAGCCCGCGACGGCCGAGTCCAGGCCGAGACATGTCATGCCGTAGCGCCACAGGTAGATGAGCAGCTCGCCCGGTCCCGGAGACGACGAGTCGGCCGACCTGGCCGAGTACCCGAAGAGGGAAACGACCCGGGGACTTCGCAGGGGCAGCGTTTCCCTCGTGTTCTTGACGAGCACGTGTCCCTCGATGGCTCCCTCGAGCAGCGTCGGCCGGTCTCTCGGGTCGCGGCCCTCGACGGCTTCGTGAGGCTGCCTGACGTCGGGTGGCATGCCGATGCCCGGCTCCGGAAACTTTGCGTCCTGTCCGAATTGATACCAGGCGGTCAAGATTCTGGCATGCACGAAATCAGCACACGAATAATCAACCAAAAACCTACAGCCAAAAAGTGGAGATTCGGCAAAACAGTACCTACCTCGTGGCCATGTCCGTAACTCGAGATTCGGGAACAGATCCGTTCCTGACGGCCTCGACGAGATGGCGGCCCCAGAACTTGCTCCCCCTTGGCATGGCCATGTCCATTCCCGCAAGAGCCGTGGCGACACCCGCATGCTGGGCATCCCAGTCGGACATGACGAAACCCTTGGGTCACTGTTAGCCGGGACTCGTTCGAAAAAGCCACGGAACCGGGTCGAACGACAAGCCCACCCACCTGGAAGCCGAGTTCCGTTTTCAAAATGCCATTCAGAGTCTTGCTATTGGCGCAGCCATACGAGTTGTTGATGCGTTGATATGAACACATGATGTTGCCGGTGCCGGCGCGCACGCCGTCTTGGAAGGGCCTGGCATGGCATCCAGAGTTAGGGAGAATACCGCCGTCTTCTTCTTCTTCTTCTTCTTCTTCTTCTTCTTCTTCAAATACAGGAGAGGGAATCGCCAGGAGCAAACGCAACGAACGACATACCAGAGATAAACCTCGTGCATGGTTTGGTCGTCAACATTGGACGACACAGCCTCAACCTCGATACCCGGATTGCGGTTCAGCTCTTGTTCGTTGGCAATGTAGTGCTTTTGCTCACCATGTTAGAAACGGGGAACATCAATCGGCGCGCGAGGAGAAGAGACGACGTGACGTACCTTGAGGCTCGTCTGGACGCCCTCGCCCTGAACACCCTGGATCGTTTGCGCCGCCAGAGAGCCAGACAGATACGGATCTGCCGAGAAGGCCTCCCAGTTTCTGCCTCCCTGGCGACTCGCCAAGCTGGCCCAACCACGGGCCCCAGAAGCACGTTGACTCCTTTCCTCCTGAACTCGCCGCCCATGGCTGCGCCGCGCCTGCGCGCCAAGTCTTTGTTCCAGCTGGCACGGAACGGAATGTTAGAGGAGGCTCATCGTGTCATGATCCCGTGTCCGATGCTCAGCTGAGCTTGACCGAGAAAAGGGAGCGCACCTCGAGCCAACATGGATGCCTGCAGGATACGCGTTCACCAGGTCGGTGTTGCGAAGACCGTTGCCGGCATCACTCACGCACATGCCGGGAAAGTTGAGCCGCTTGTTCGGGGAATGCTCCCGGAGCAGCCTGTTCCCGAGTCGACGCCTCCAGTCACATTCACCTTCTCCTCCAAGCTCATCTGGGCGACCAGTGCCTTTGCCTTTTCGTACGCCGCGGCCCATTCGGCTCCGCCCGTCATTTCCGCTGGAGCACAAATTCGTTAGCTGCTTGCGCCGGCTGTGAGGGCTCGTCTAGGGTCCCCCCTTCCCGGACGTGCGGCAAGATGGAACGTACGAGACGGGTAGACGGCGGGTGATTGACCGTGGAAATACGTGTCGCTCGCGATTGCATCGTTGGCGGCCGCCGCAAGTGCTGCCAGACCAGCAACGCCGGACAGCCAGAGTCGCGATTGTGAGACCATGGTTCTCACTAGCAGCTGTGGCTCTAGATTGGGGACCAACCTCGATCGAAACTGGACGCCTCCTGCTTTTATGGCACCTCGAGTTATTTATCATTAGTGTGCATGTGTACGGAGCGGAGTAGGTTAAGCGGGCATTGGAGGCACCGGCGCGTGAAATGCCGCTTCTTCATGGCGTGATTTCTTTTCTGCCAGACGCCAGCGATGCGACCGTGTCCATGCTAGTGGTGGATTAGGCCATAGAGACCTCTACTCTACATCTCCTACCTATAAGGCTATGGAACAAGGCATTTTAGCGTGGCCTTCATCTTGACTAGAAATTCCCCGTGAGCACAGACAGGCAGAGATCAGACCGAATCTGCGGGGAAGCCAGGCCCCCCACCACGGGAAGTTCACAGACGGTGGAGACCGGGTGGATTCCAAGGTGCCATCAGAAGCAACTTCCTCCAAGATAAGTCAAGACGTTCAAAATGTCCGTCTAAATCGGGGCAGGAGCGCGCGGATCGACAACAACAACGCACTTTCCGCCAAGCTAGTCATCGCTAATCGCTGGCCACTACAGAGTAGCCTCTTTTCTAGTCTTTTCACACACACACACACACACACACATGCATGTTTTCACGCTCACGCACGCACATCCCATCCATTGACTTTTTTAAAAATTCAAGTTTTTTCCACCATCTGCGTTGTCGTCAACGTCATATCCCAAGTATGAACTGAATTGCCCCTCATCCACCCCCTCCTTCCGAGATCTGGTACAGGTCGCACCCGTGACCACCACAGAAATATGAATGAAAACCATCAATGAGAGTGAACAAACAGGCCACGAGCAGCAAGCTAGCCAGCCTCTGGGTATCGGGATGCTGCAACTGCGCCAGCATCGGTACAGCGAAAGGTTCCTCGCTCGGCCAGCCAGCCTCGGCTCCTGCATACCCATGGGGTGGAATAGATGGCGGCTCCTGGGGTTGCTGCCCCTTTCGGATTCCACAAGCATCATCAGCGCACCCCGAGCATTGAAGATGCTGCTGCCGTCGCCGCCCCCGCGCGACATATGGGAACAATTCGGAACAGACTGTCGTGCCGTGTGTGTGCAGCCCCGTGGTGTCGCTTTGCCAGTAGCACACGTTGCAAGTTCACCGCTCGTGGGCCCAAGTAAGCTGGGTGACGTCAGGGTCAGAAAATAAAGTTGAGCGGCCGTAATCCATGCAGTCATAGATTTTCTGTTCAAAGATTTTCAAGATGCAAACTAGAGACGCTGCTTTTGCCGCGTTTATGCGTCAGTTTCGCTTGGAAACAACGCCTGGTGGTAGTTCTCACCGGCAGACAACGATTAGCGAAGATGGCGTGTATGCGTGTGTCCGAGTGCGAGAACAAATTTCAAGTCCGCGATGCATCTCTCTGCAATGGGAGCAAAAAGGGTAAACGTATGGAGAAGTCATGTTCCGGTCGTCGCCTGAACCAGAGCTTGCCTTCATTGTCACAGTATCAACTGCTTCAGATTGCGCTGGATAATCATGTCTTGTACGGAACCCATCGTGATCTTTAGCAAATTGGTGTCTGTCGCGTTGGTGAAGTGTCCGTAGATTTCTTTCTCGGGGTTCCGGCTCAGCGCGCGGAACTTGTCCAGGAAGTACTTGCTGGCGGCCTTGTAGTCGGCCTCGGGGCCGTGGTAATCAGTGAAGCCGTATTTGGTGATGGGGCTTTTGGGCAGTTTTTCCCTGAAAAGGTCCATCTTATTGAGAAACAAAATCATGGCCGACTTGGTGAACCAGTGAGAGTTGGCAATGGACTCCCACAGCATCAACGCTTCGTTCATTTGGTTCTGCCAGATTTGTTAGCCATCGAAGCTCGTCCCACGGGTGTTTGCCCAAGGACCGGTTGGTTGCTGGAACGAAAATGTGAACGTCATGCGACAGCGACATACCCCGTCCTTATCCTCAACCAGACACTGGTCGTAACCGCTAATGGCAACCAGAAATAGCAGGCAGTTTACGTTTTCGAAGCAGTGGATCCATTTCTTGCGCTCTGATCGCTGACCACCCACGTCGAACATGCGGTACGTCAGCTGGCCGAGGTCAAAAACACTCTCAGTAATGCCTGTGGTTCGGAGGCGTGAGCGAAGCAAGTCCTGGTTGTTTGGCACGTATCCATCGGCCCAAATTCGGTCCATGTCACCAATGAAGCTGCATCGACCTGGTCAGCATCATCCGCCGCATATACCTTGGGACCCAGAAACAGTCTCTTCTCAAGTAGGAGGGAACAAAGTCAGACAGACGCACTATGCCAAGTTATCGTGCAGCGCATATTCGTTGCCTTTGGCGATTGCCCTTTTCACTCCACCATCTTGCCACAAGATTTTGATAGGCTCCAGGTAGTCTTGTGGAAGCTTGTCTTCTTGGCCGATTTCGAGTTCCACGAGAATGTGCGCCATGTATTTCTATAACGCGAGTCAGCAAGCCGTTCGTCTCATCAGCCGTCAAAAGCAAACACGCATCGCGATAAGAAAGACCTACCTCATTATCGGGGTTATCGAAGCCGTAATTCAGTTCGGTCATGGCCTCGAAGATGGTACGGAAGGATTGAATAATGTTGCTGAAAACAACGGGCTTCCATTCGAGCCGCTCATGTTTGGCAAAGCCTTGTGAATAGATGAGCTTCATCTGCTTCAGGATGGTAGATTTGCCCGACTCGCCGGCGCCTGCAGGTCACACAAAGGTCAGCACGCTGGATGGGGCGCACGGAGAGATGGCCCACGCAGAAAAGCTTCCGTTACACGGCATTGAACATTCTAATTATTGCATGAGAAAAATCGCGGCTGCGACGAGGGAAGCTGATACAGGAGAAGTCTGGTCGGATGTGTGCCGCGAGATGTAGCGTACCCAGAAGGAGAAGCTTGACTTCCTTTGACATGCGCTTCTCATCTTGACGAATGCCGCGGTCGATGTCGCGGGAGCGGGCCACGCCGCTATTGTCTGATTCCCTGCTGCCAAAACACATGTTGACCCAATCTGGACAGACGTGATTGACGCCGGATAGGTAAAAAGGACTGCCTTCGACGGGCGTCCAGTCGGTATTCTGTCGCTGGTGAGGGGGCGGTCGCTAGATTCGAGGGAGGCTGGCAGGCGGGCCGGTCCAGCAGGTGGCAGAGGCACGTCTGTGCAACTATAAATGCGATGATGCTTGACAGCTCGGCCAACAGTCGAAGAATGTTGATGGACCGGTCGAATTTTGGTATTGGCCCTATAGGCCCGGCGTTCAGGTTGGCGCCGACTTCAATGTATGCCGCAGAAATAAATGGCAGGTGATGGAGGAAAATGCACCCTGTTGGTGAAGTATGGGGCACCTTGGTGCACCTTGGTGCTGGCTTGTTAACAACGTTCCCATTGACGGGTCTGCGTGGGAAGCACCACCAGACAGACCGACAGAGACAGGCACTAAGCTTGACAGGGGACAGAAGAAAAAAGAAAATAACCCACGAGCAGGGACCAACCGAGGAGGCAAACAGCGCAATCCCGGCAGACCACCCCTTCGCGACCCGGAAGACTGGAGTCGCAGGTGGTGTCGACTCGACTGCCTGACTAGTTGATAGATGTTGATGTGATGGGGTGGGAGAAGTGAGAAAGCCGGCCAGCTGCCCGGAGTCGCAGCCAGGACTTGGAGGAGGGGAAACAACAACATGTACAATTGCTGAAATGCATAGTTACTTTCGGGGGTCTCTCTTCTCTCTCTCTCTCTCTCTCTCTTGATGTCTTGTTGCGGCAAGGATCACGACAAGGGGTCTGATAGGTGGAGCCTTCCTTCGAATGACCTAGGGCCAGTGGCCAGTGGCCAGGGTGGCGCCGGCGCCGATTCTCCGCGACACGCAAAGCGGGGCTATCGAATGGTCGTCACGGTCGTTTACCCGGTTCGAACAACTAGTTTGTGCTGGCATGGATTAGAAAATCCATTATTGCACTGTGCAAGGCTAAGGGTAAATCTGGGTAAAAGCCCTCTCAGTGGATGTTATACGAGTATGTATGTACGGAGTAAGAAGCAGCAGTCTTTCATCATCCATACTCGGTACAGTTGGATATCTCATCATGAAAATCTTGTCCAGTGTGATTGCGCCCAAGCACACACACATCCTTGCCCGGCCGAGAGTCTGAGCGACCGAGTACTCAACAAAAGAAAAACCTACTCACGAGGCGGCACGGCACGCTGTTCCCGATCCCTGCGTGGCGCCGCCAACAACCGGTTGCCAGTTTTTTGCTTTGGCTTGCCTGAAACGAGCTGCAACACCTCGCTCGCTCAAGGATGTGAAAACCAGCTGGAGGGCTCGGGGGCCCATTCTCCTGCAGATCGCCGCGATGAGGCGTGATAGCTGGGAAAGGGAAAATAGGAAAGCCCGAGACCCGATTACACTGCCAGGGCCCCCAAAAAATACACGAGTCGTGTCTGCTCATGCCCAACGCAACGAGCCGGGAATCTGTCTCAGTCAACTTTGATCTGCCCCGCGGACAAACAGGGACGCCGCCAAAAAATTTGCACCCCCACCATTGACAGCATCATCAGCCATAGACATCATCGGGAGGAAAAAGTTGTTCACATCCAGGCTTTGCCCATCCTCTTTCTTCCCCTTCTCCCCAGTTCCTGTGATACCCAGATTCTCGCATTCGACATCGCGAGCGGACCGTTTCTTCTTCATCTTTCGAAATGTCTGAGATTGTTCACCCAACCATCAAAGGTTCATGCTTTGCCCGCATTTCTTGTCCTGGTTTTTACTACCCCGCGCTCGTAATTGAAGCCCCTCGGTGCCCCGCGGAAAGAGACATTGCCATGGCACAGAGCGCTACTTTCCTAATTGACCGTGCTATTATCGCAGTGGTTTGATTGCTAACATGACTTCATAGATGGCTGGTTCCGAGAGATCTCGGACATGTGGCCCGGTAAGAATCCCCACGCGCTGCGCTGCCTGCGCACAGGGCATTTCCCTTTCGAACCGAATCGGACCTCATAATTCTTCTTAGGCCAGGCAATGACGCTCAAGGTCGAAAAGATCCTCCACCACGAGAAGAGCCAGTACCAAGATGTGCTCATCTTCCAGTCCACCAACCATGGCACCGTTTTGGTCTTGGACAACGTTATTCAGTGCACTGAGCGCGACGAGTTCTCCTACCAGGAGATGATAACCCACCTCGCCATGCATTCTCACCCCAACCCCAAGAAGGTTCTAGTCATTGGTGGTGGTGATGGTGGTGTCCTTCGTGAGGTTGTTAAGCACGACTGCGTCGAAGAGGCCATCCTGTGCGACATCGACGAGGTGAATAGGCCAGAAACAAAACGTCCCGTCTGAGGGAGGGGTGGGCGGGAAACCACGTCAAGCTCACTAATGTCCTTCGCCTTGTAGGCTGTCATCCGCCTGTCCAAGCAGTACCTGCCCAACATGGCCGAGGGCTTCAACCACCCCAAGTCCAAGGTCCACGTTGGCGACGGCTTCAAGTTCCTCGACGACTACAAGAACTGCTTCGATGTCATCATCACCGATTCCTCCGATCCCGAAGGCCCCGCCGAGAGCCTCTTCAAGAAGCCCTACTTCCAACTTCTCCATGATGCCCTGCGCGATGGCGGCGTCATTACTACCCAAGGTTGTATGTTCTCATTTTTCTTGAGGAAAGTGCGGGGGTCCCTAGGAGCGGCAGAGGTTGATGAAACCATCATCGTGTTGCCCAGCAAATGAGCTGGATCTTTTTTGATTTCTCAACTGGTACTGAAGAATGAAAGACTTGAACGTACCGTCCATCCTAGGGACTGTCCGAAGCTAGTTGCTGCTTTCCTGGCTCTGCTTTCGGTAGTCCCGAGTTGCATGACTTGCGCGAAACCTGCTGGTACTTTGACAGCCAAATCCGATATTTGGCCGTCCAAGTTGCGCTCCTAAACGAAACCCCTTTCCATTTATTGAGCTAGGCAGTCGTTATTTTGCTGACTGTTCCGTTTTGCTGTAACAGCCGAGAACCAGTGGCTCCATCTGCCTCTCATCACCCAGCTCAAGAAAGACTGCAGGGAAATTTTCCCCGTCGCCGAGTACGCCTACACCACCATCCCGACCTACCCCTCGGGCCAGATCGGCTTCATGGTCTGCTGCAAGGACGCCAGCCGCGACGTCCGCGTCCCACTCCGCCGGTGGACTGCCGAGGAGGAAGAGGCCAAGTGCCGCTACTACAACTCCGAGATTCACAAGGCCAGCTTCATCCTGCCCAACTTTGCCAAGAAGGCTCTTGAATAAAAGAGCTAAAGCTGCTCGGCACGTAGTTTTCGGAGGGGAAGTTGGAAACAGGTTCAAGAGAAGGAGCCCTTCGTATGCCCCGGTAACATGTGATTTTGTCATGGCTGCAATGCGAGCGCGTTGTGAACAAAAGGACATTGGTTGCACAAGAAGTCTTCTTCTTTTCTACTTCAGCTGAGATGTATTCTCAGCTCGTTCAAAGCCATTGCGGCTTCTCAGGACCTCTGACTTGAGGAGGGACTCTTGTGTCGCAGCATCTCGGCGACTATGTGAATAGAAGCATGAATTGATGATGCCATGTTCTTTTCTCCTGTAAATAAAATTCGCCGTGCTTTGCCTCGCCGGCCACGCACTCACATCTGGAGTATAACGCCAGTTTTCATCCCCACCTTCCATGGGCCTAAAAACCATCCTCTTGTGTGCCTGTCTCTTTTTTTTCTTTTTTCTCTCTCTCTCTCTCTCTCTCGCTCCCTCACACACTTGACTCCCAAAACTGCACCTTGCCCTCACTCACATCAGGATACACATCAAACCTCCTCTGCGACCCCAACGGGATATTCCTCCTCGCCTCCGCCAACACATCCGCCTCCAGCACCGCCTCGACAATCGTCTCCTTCTCCTCGGCCTCGACCAACACCTTTGCCATGGGGTCAACAATCATGCTGTGGCCCCAAGCGTTGTAGCTCGCGCCCATGTCCCTCGCAGGGCTGCACATGACGACGTAGATCTGGTTGTCCACGGCCCTCGCCCGCGCCAGAAGCTCCCAGTGCAGCGGCCCCGTCGTCAGGTTAAACGCCCCGGGGTACACGAGGGCAAAGGCCCCCTGCGAGCGGCAATGGTCGCCAGCTCGGGGAAGCGCACGTCGTAGCAGATGGCCACGGCAACGGTCCCGTACCCCGGCAGCTCGATCAGCGTGACCTTGTTCCCGGGGCTGAGGACGTCGGACTCCCTAAACGTCATCTTGCCGGGGATGTCGATGTCGAAGAGGTGGAGCTTCCTGTGCGTCCCGAGCAGGCCGCCGTCGGGGCCAAACGTCAGGCTCGTGTTGTAGTACCTCTGCGAGGTGGCGCACCTCTCGGGGACGGACCCCCGACGAGATGGATCTTGTTGCCGGCCGCCATGGACGACAGCGCGTGGTAGGAGGGGGACTGCTCCGGGGTGGGCGGCGAGGGAGGAGCGTCTCGGCGTGGTCGGGGAAGAACTGGCACCCGTAGGGGAGTTGAAGCATTCCGGGAGGACGACGATGCTGGCGCCGTTGGAGGCTGCGCGGCGGACCTGGGAGGCGGCGCGGGCGAGGTTGGCCTGCTTGTCTGGTCCGGGGGCCAGCTGGATGCAGGCCAGCTTGACGGGCTTTTTGAGCACGGGGGCTGTCGGGCGGGAGGACATTTTGCGGAGCGGGCGCTCGGTGTACCTGGTGGAGGAGGGGAAGAAGGGTTTGATCTGGCGGATGAGTTTGGTTGTCTGGGCGAGGCAAGGTGCTCGCATGGTTGTTTTTCTTTGTTTTCTCTGGGTTGTAACTTGTCACTTGTGTGAAGTCGTGACTGATGGGGTGTGTGGGTGTGTGGGTGTGTGTGGTGGGCGCTGGGGAGGGGGGACGGGGGACCTGCCCTCAGGCCCTGCCGGTTGGTGGCTACGCAAAGATGGCATAATAACAGGAGAATCAGGTTGTCATTTTTTTTTTTTTTGTGTCGCAGTTCCAACTACGCGATTTGCCCAGAGGAACAGGCCACCAGCTACTCCGTACCGTATCTGCAAAGACCATCATCATCATCATCATCAGCAGCTCACGGGAAGCGCCCCTTGGCCCGTAGCCGTCTGCGCAAGTGCCACCTCCCTCTTTCGTCGCATATCTAGGCCGGGCAAGACCTTGCCGCCGCCCCTGTTCCACTGCGGCAACTCGCTGGCAAGAACCGTGTTCCTTCCGAATCCCTAATCAATTGGACGGTGGCATCGTTGACAGGAGGGCCGACGCAGGCGCGACGCTCAGGAGCAGCAGCCAGTGGAACGCTTCCGTCGTGGGCGCTGGGCAGTCTCCACAAACGCCTGGGACGCCTGGGCCAGTAGTAATTAAGTGCCCGCTGCTGCCTGCCACACGTCACGTCATCACTTGTCGCCGCTACCGATATCGTTGTCCAACTTCTTCGCCCTTCAATCACCCCAGACTGCCTGCTCCAACACGTTTCTCTCGTCTCCCCGCCATACACTGCGTGTGCACGTCTCCGAGATGACTCGCGTCCATGTTTACTCGTTGGCCCTGGCGGCCTTTGGAGCCTGTAAGTCCCCACTTGTTTTCACGTCCGAGTTGCCCCTTTGCCCCCAATTGGAGGATGGCGCCAGCTGTCGAATGACGTCTTTGAAGGTCAAGTCAAACCGACGATGCCACCACCAACATGTTCGCACGCCTCAGTCTTGAACAATGGAATACGCACGCAAGAGCGGGGAAATTGAAAGGCCTCTTTTAATCGCAACCTTGTTGAATTTAGCTGACGCCGACGTGTAGCGACTGCCATGATCATAGCCTCCATCTTCCAGCCAAGCTGGATCTCGTACCACGTCACATCGTCCAGAGGCGACAGCTTTGATGTGCATGTGGGCTTGCATGAACGCTGCTTCAGTACGCATGACCCGCCATGCAGGCCGTACCCGCCTGCCGATTTGTGCCAAGGGGAGAATGGGCGATACTTCTGCTCCGTGTGGAGGACGGTTGGATTTCTCGCGTCCTTGTCCGCCATCCTGTGCCTCGCGACCTTGGTCTGCTTCCTAGTTGTCATCAAGGGCGGCAAGTATAGACGTGAAACCGGCTGGACCCTCGTCAGTGGCATGCTCACCGTGGTGTCGCTCATTGAGTTCGTCGTCATCTCCGCCGTAGCCTATCTGTTCGACCATAACGATCAGTTCACCATCCCCGGCTGGAGGCTCGACGTTTCTTGGAGCATCAGCCTCGCCAGTGCCATCGTTTGCTTGGCCAGCGCTGTAGGCCTGACAGTGTCGGCATATCTTGTGCCCCCTGAAGAAGGGTACGATTTCCTGGAGGACCCGCTTGATGCGTGAGCTGCCATGAAGCTAGGGGCTTGCTTTGTGTATATACTTGAAGCGCATGGCGTATGATTTTCACTCGGGCGTTTATAGGGTTGAAATACCTGCTGCATCTGCGGCAGGTTTACAGAGTATGGGGGGAGCGGGTAGAACATGATTGAATACGATTGCCAGCGACATCGACGCCTTTCTTGCACAGCCGCCTACCAAAAAATGAACATGACTGTTCGTGTAGATACCAACATGGTAGAAGACTCAAGGAAATTACTTGGTGTACTTGGTTTCAAAATGCGGAGGTCCCCGTCCTACTCGTCTCGTCAAGTTCGAGCCATACCCCCGCCGACGAGGGAGGTCTCGTCTCAGGTGGGGGCGGGGGGTGGGTGACGGCTCATGTCACGAACGTTGACCTACAAAACACCCAACGTTCCTCGCCCGCAACATTGTCTGACCTCGGACCAAACACAACAAGGCATTAAATTTTTTTTTTTTTTTTTTTTTTAAAAAAAAAATACCAACCAACCACCACAATGCACCCGCCCGGCCTCACGCCCGAACAGCTCTCATCCTTCCACAAAGACGGCTACCTCATCGTGCGCAACGCCCTGCGCCCAGAAACAGTCACCTCGCTCCTCGCCGAGACGCGACGGCTCCTCCAGAACTTCTCCCTCGAGGACCACCCCCTCACGCGCTTCTCCACGGGCCAGACCTCGGAGCACGTGGGCGACTCCTACTTCCTCACGTCGGGCGACAAGGTCCGCTTCTTCCTCGAGGAGGACGCCCTGGACGCGGCGGGGAACCTGCGCCGGCCCAAGGACAAGGCCGTCAACAAGATCGGCCACGGCCTGCACGCGTCGTCGCCGCCCTTTGCGCGGCTCATTGCCGGGGAGGGGGAGGGGGAGGTGTCTCCCGCGGCGGTGGCGAGGTCGCTGGGGTACGCCGATCCGCGATGCCTCCAGAGCATGGTCATCTGCAAGCAGCCCGGGACGGGGGCGCGGTGCCCCCTCACCAGGACTCGACGTTCCTGTACACGGATCCGCCGTCCGCGACGGGGTTCTGGTACGCGCTCGAGGATGCCACGCTGGAGAACGGGTGCCTGAGTTTCTTGCCGGGGAGCCACGAGTGGGCGGGCGTGGAGAAGAGGCTGGTGAGGAGGGAGGGGGATGCGGGGACGGAGATGGTGGACAACGAGGGGGGGTATGTTCCCCGGGGAGGAGGGGGAGGAGGAGGTGGTGGTGGTGCGAGGAGAGGCCGGGAGCTGGACGGGGATTACGTGCCTGGGGAGGTCAAGGCTGGTGACTTGATCTTGATCCATGGGAATCTACTGCACAAGAGTGAGAGGAACACGAGCGCAAAGGGGAGGATCATCTACACGTTTCATATCATCGAGGGTGAGGACAGGGAGTATGATGAGAGGAATTGGCTGCAACCTCCGGAGGGGGTTTTACGAAATTGTACGTATGAGGGTGGGATTCGATGAGAAATTGAGGCACAGAGAATTTTTTTGGCATGGCTGCTTTCTAACTAATACGGACATGTACCTATATGAATGTGATACAATCCCAAGTTTGTACCAAAAAAGGAAAAGAAAAAGACCAATCAAATGGCCCTTTACATGGCCGTACGGGGTATTCTGTTGCATCGTCCACCAGTGGCGGTGTGAATGCCATGCATGGTACAGTCTAAAAAGGAATGCCGACATTCTTCTCCTTATTCTACGTCCCTTTCCGTACATCCCGTGAGGGTATCTCTCTCGAGTCTCGTTTATACATCTAATCATCATCATCGGCACTATCGTCGTCGGAGTCGGACTCGTCCGCCGACGAGGACGAAGAGGAGGATGAGCTACTTGATGACTCGTAGCCATCGTCCTCTTGGTTGTTGCCATCAGCGTCGTCGTCGGATTCGGAATCGTCGGAATCATCTGATGAGCTGCTGCTGGAGTCGGAGTCGCTGTCAGAGTCAGATTCTGAGCTGCTGCTGTCGTCCACATTGACCCGGAGTTTGCGCCGGCGCTTGGCCGTGCCATCGTTCAACTTGAGTTGCTTGTCGCCGTCAGTCGTCATGGTCACGTGGTTGTCGCTCGTGGTGAGCGTCTTGTCCGACGACTGTGTCGTCCGGCTGGTGTCGGTCTGCTCGCCATCTGACAGGTCGTCGATGATCAATTCCGCCCGCATGCGTTTGACGACACGGCGAATGATGACGTCGCCCGCACTGGACGAGGCAATGAATTCGACTTCGTCGTAACCCTTGCGCTTCTGGCCAGGTGCTGCGCACGCAGCAGGTCGGAGAGTAGTGTTTCGTACGACTCTTGCTTGCTCTCGACATCTTTGGTACCCGACGGGAACCCCGATGGGCCGTCTGCAACATCCCTTGTCCTTACTTCCATAGCAGTCTCGTGCAGTCTCGCCCTCACGAATCCTTTCAGGTCGCGTATATATTCATAGAAAGTATCAATGTCGGACGTGGGGATAGCATCGGCGTCGAATGCCCGTTTGATGAGTAGAGACTGGAGGTTCTTTCTGAACTTCCAGTTGTCGCGAGATGATTTCCACTGTCGGAGATAATCAAGAGCAGGCTTGATATCAGCAGGTTCCACAGGCGTCTGCTTCTTGGCTGGACCTTTGCTTTTTTGGGCTTGGGCGACTTGTTATCCGTGTTGGAGTCTTTCTGGCCCGTGGTGTTTCCGTTCCTCGTGGGCGTGTCTCCAAACGTGACAAGCTTCTTCTTCCGCAGGTGTGAGTTGCTTTCGGTGATCTGGTGACCCTGACTTTCCCTTCGAGGCCTTTTAAATGCAGAGGAGGGCGTTGTGGCCGGCGGGGCAGCGACTTTTCTCTTGTTCGACTGGGCTTCATGCTGGGAGCTGCTTGGATGCCCAACGGCCGGGGCACCAATGGCAGAGTCGGGTGCAGCACCGGGCTGCTTGAGTTTTAGGCCCAAACGTTTCCAGGCTGGCACCTGCTGTGCAGCTGCGCCTTGAGACGACGTCATTTCGAATCAAATACTTGGATCCTGACAGATAGTTGTACTCTTGCTGGGTGGTGTGAGGAGGAAGGAGTGAAGGCTGGGCGAACAAAATATGGCACGGGTGGAGGACGGCGGGCTTCGATGGCGGCGCAGATTCTCGCGAGGACAGGTGAAGCCAGCACACACACCACTTTAGTCTTCTTAATGCCCGAGGGAACGAAACGGATGGTGGTAAATCGGACGAAGCTTTGTTGGGTCAGAGTCAGGAGACTAGATTGTAGGAACCGCCGCTATTCGATCTTTCGACTTTTTTCTGGGTCCCATCAAAGTCCCCCTTCCCTTCCTGGCCGCCTGGCCCCTCTTGTCCCCTCGGGATGGCAGACGAGGCACGCGTATTATATATAGCACAAAGCACCGGAAGTGAGCTGAGAAAATATGAGACCAACAAGCGCCACGGCTTGAGACTTGTATGAAGGCAAGCAGCGACTGGTGATGGCTCGCTGGTTGGGCAGCAAGCGCTGTTCTTGTGACTGCATAAGTGGAGTTGTGACTTCTTGAACGTTGGTGTCGACGAAATGCCTGAGGCGTCAACAGCTGCCACCAAGGCAACAATGCAGCCTTTTAGCCTTGCTGCTCGCAAGCTTTCGTTGCCTGCCTCATGTCGCTCCAGGCAAGCTCGTGCTCACGTAACGCGTTTGGCCCATCCGACTGCAGCTCCATCACCGCCGTCATCAACTCCAGCTCTCACGATTGTCTCCCCCAGTGTACCGCCAAGTCTGGACTGTTCTTTGACAATTCCATCATCATTTATACTTGTCTCGCCCTGCACCGGGCCGCCACTTTGCCACAATGTCTGGTATGTCAAGCCTGCACGATAAAAGCTCAAGCCGGCTATAATAGGGAGACGTATAATTGATCTAACGTTCATGATTTTTTCCAGCCAGCGCTTACGATAGACACATTACCATCTTCTCCGACAATGGTCGACTGTACCAAGTTGGTTCGTATCTCCCAGCAACCCAGACAGCCGAATGCCTCCTCGCAAGCCGGGCCGAGAGAGACGTGATGCCCTCTTGCCACAACAGCTACTTCGCTAACCAGTCGTAGAATATGCCTTCAAGGCAATCACCGCTGCAAACATCATGTCTGTAGGTGTACGAGGAAAGGACTGCGCCGTTGTCTTGTCGCAAAAGAAGGTCCCCGTGAGTATCAGGCAATGACTGCCGACCACCCGAGGCTGCGCAGATTGCTAACGAAATCAACAGGACAAGCTTATCGACCCCTCCTCAGTCTCCCACATCTTCCAGATCTCCCCATCAGTAGGATGCGTCATCACTGGATCCATTGCCGATGCCAGATCCTTCGCCCAAAGAGCTCAGGGCGAGGCTGCTGAGTTCCGGTACAAGTTTGGATACGAGATGCCCGCCGATGTCCTGGCCAAGAGACTGGCCAACATCAGCCAAGTCTACACCCAAAGAGTATGTCATTACCACCAGCACCAGATGGAATTGGCGAGCGGTCTTGACTAACTCTCTTGCAGGCGTACATGCGCCCGTACGGTGTTGCTACGACGATCATCTCCCTCGATGCCGAGTTCGGTCCACAACTCTACAAGTGCGATCCTGCAGGATACTACATCGGCTACAAGGGCACCGCTGCAGGACCCAAGCAACAGGAAGCTCTGAATCATTTGGAGAAGAAGCTCCGCAACAAGGAGCATGCTGAGGGAACATGGAAGGAAGTTGTTGAGCTGGCAATCACGACGCTGAGCACGGTGCTCAGCATGGATTTCAAGAAGGGAGAGATTGAGATTGGTATTTGCGGCGGTCCCCGCACCGATGGTAAAGAGGGTACCAACCCTGCATTCCGAATGCTCACCGAGGACGAGATCGACGACAGATTACAAGCCATTGCGGAGAAGGATTAAGATCAGCCGCAGATATGCGTGAGCAACATGGGGATATCCGGAACTGTACACTACGCTGTCCATTGAGAGTGAGAGTTGGAATGACTTTTGATGAGCCCAGTTTTTTTAATCCAGCTGCCATGTAAACCAATTGAATGTGCTGAGATCCAGCGTGCGGACGTCTTTTGTGCTTGATCACGACAGTCCCGTCCTGGCTACCTAGTCGGAGTAGTCAGGGGGTGATTTTGGCCACATTTCGTAGTCTATTACATCCTCCCACGATATGCGTGTATGGGACTCGATAGCCAACAGTGAACACCTTGTTCTTCTATATACATGTTCACCATCATACTAGCGAGTAGTGCTAATATTCACGGAAACACCAGGAACCAACCCACTGTTGATTAATCTAGGCTGAGCTTTATTCAGCGCCTGCCCCTAAATCAGCGGACCAAATTTCTGCCTGTGCTCGTAAAGACGTCCAGAACGTGCTGGAAAACCACGAAGGGGTTCCAACATCTCGATGAGAGCAACAGCATGCCATTTTGGCCGCAGAGATAATATTGTCACTGCTCTGCAGTCTGGCCGAGCCAACCTTGCGCCAAGTTGGTGGAGCCGCCCACGGTGCCTTGTTCCTCGACGTGAGTTGTCACGGTGCGGCGTCTAGCACGGGTACGGAGAGCTGACATGCATCTTGGGGCAAATTGCTGCGAATTGATCCCCCAAGAAACGAGCCTTGCGGTTTGCCTCGCGGGGCCAGGGGCACACGGGTCGCGGCCATGGAACCTGTCCGCGTTTTCAGGCCGCGGCTGCCTTCATGAAGTCGCTATACACATGTCAAAATGCTGTAATAAATGTGATGAGGGTTTTCCCCATGAACGACTCGCATAGCCAGGCCAACAAGGAGAGGCTTAACCCATGAGCGTGCAGCTAGACGCCGTGTTGTTCCTCAGGCCAGCGCGCACGGGGGGCAAGAGCAGCGAGGAAAAGGACAAACAAAGCGTGCCTCCATGAATTCTCGTTCGCAGGTCATCGCCGTCAACAAGCTGATGGATTCCACGACTTGGTCAGCCGGTACGGCGCGGCAAGAGACTCCAATATGTCGCTTTGGTGGAGATTTTTCGTGCGCCGAGGTGGGTGGGTGTTTTGCGACGTTGGGCAAAGACGGCGCGGCGCGTTGATGGTTGGTTGGACAGGGTCGGAATCCTCGGCGACGAGGCCGTCGTGCTGGCGTATCGTGGAGATGTAAATACATAAAAACCACCAACAGCTTCTCCACCCTTTGCGGCCTGCAATAACTGTTAGCGATCAGTCCATGTGGGTGGGGCCTGCAAGTCGTCCAGCTGGACAGGGGATTTCATCAATCTTCATCGTCTTGTTTCCGATACCTTGTTAATTCCCGATGACCCCACCCACATTGCGTTCCGTCTCGTCTCTCTGGTTGCTGGCCTGGTGCGTCCTTCACCCCCCTTTCCCAAACAACCGACAAATCCATGATTCCGTCCATTCGTCACCTTCCCGCCCCTCATTTCCCTCCCGCCAAACAAGCAACTACAAATACCATCTCCCACCACAAGAATGACCCAGCCAGTCCCAGTCCCCCTGACGCCAAGCCCCCTCGTCAACTACCTCCTCAGCTTCATCCTCGTCGGGCTAGCCTGGGGCCTCACCACGCCGTTTATCCGCCGCGCCGCGCGCTCCCATCGGCCGCCCCCATCCCGTTCTGGAGACAGACTCGGTCAAGAATCATTGGCTGCGAAGCGAGCTGTACGGGGCCTTCTTCTCCGTCGTCGACCTCCTGCGGAACCCGCGATATGCCGTCCCCTTGTTGCTGAACCTCACCGGCAGTGTCTGGTTCTTTCTCCTCATTGGCCAGGCTGGTATGCCCGTTCGCTCGTCAGCGTGCCTTGGTTTGTTGTCTACCGAATGCTGACGGGACGTGGATTTCTCCTCTAGAGCTGAGCTTGACTGTTCCCATCGTGAATACCATGGCCTTTCTCTTCACTGTTCTGGGAGATTGGTATGTCGAAGGCAAGGTCGTCAGCAGAGGTGAGGAGTCCTTGATGTCCCAGGCACATGAGCCGTTGTACCATGTTGACTTGGTTCTAGATACTGCAGCAGGAATGGTCTTCTCCCTGGTTGGAATTGCCTTGTGTGTCCAGAGTAAGTCTTGACCACCAGCTCAGCTGGCTGCTTGATGGTAAATACATGAATGAGGAGGTCTTTTGTCACGAATTATACAGTCTGCCACACATTACACCATTATCCATCCCATCGATACGTCTCGCAAGACTCTGCTTTATCAAACATTTGTCGACCTGCTTGCACCAGGCAACGCAAGCCAGAAGTAGAAGCTGAACTTTTTTTTTTTTTACCCCAAGTGCTCCTTCTACATGCAATACCCGTGTCCTGGTCCCATGTGCAAATGCAAACACAAACCCCAAAGTCTCCCACATGGCTCCATAGAAAATGACCTGCATCTTCCTCGATGCTGTTGATCATTTGCGCCTGAAAGCAAGCCTCCAGAACCCCCGTGTTGGGGATCTGTTTTCTGGCTCGGCTGTCGTCATGATTTGCTCCGCAACTTCCCAAGGATCTCATCGTTGTCGTGCTCGCAGCCATCTCGAGACACTTTTCAAACTGGGATCCTCGGCCGTCCATCGGCCAAGAGCATGGTCCGAAGCCGCCAGCTCAGCGTAGATGCCATCATCTGTAATTGAGGCCAATTCCTGTCCGCGTTCTTAGAGGGTTGTTCTACCAGAGGACGAAATAAGGGTGAATGGCTTCTGAAAAGCAAATACATACTGCTCGCAATTGGCGATCGCAAGCTTGCAACTGCGCCTGGGCTGAGGAGTGAGGCCGCCGTCCCTGCAGAATCAAATCTCGATATTTTGCCCAGCGTTGTGCTGCTCCTTGTCTCGAGTGGATTTTCTGTCCCTCATGCCGCCTGGAGAAGGCATCCAAAAGAACTCTTTCATGGATGATTAGTCGTTTTGATCAATCAGCGAGAACGAGAGAGACTGGAAAATGACAACAAGTCAACGATGTGCTTCTAGATGAGATGCGTACTGCTTTAGCTCCGCCTTCATTTGCTCCAGCTCTCCTCCCGCTGCTGCAGGCACTCGCGTATCTGCCGCACATTCCAAGATGTGATGGCCGTCAACTGCACATTGTCGTAGCGTCGCCCAACCGTCTGCATAATAGTCTTCTGCATTGTCAGGGTCTGTACGCGCAGATGTAATGTAGTACTGCAGTGTGCGAAAGTCTGAGAGAATCTCCGCCACTCGCGCGGTGCGGCATTCGTTCACTAAGTAGTTGGCAACTGGGCATCAGAGATATATCTAGATGGGGAAAAGTGGTGATTGATGATGACGCGGGACATGTGCGCTTGTCATGATGGGTCAACATACGTCCATCCATTATGTCGTGGTCAGTGGCAGAGATGTAGGCAGCTGGGTTCCATTGATTCATGAAAGAATAATGATGAGCAGATGGCGAGATGTCAAAAGTCTGGGTAGATGCGGACATGACGATTAACAAGAATTACACAGTTGGGGGTGTGGCGGGTCTGAAAGCAAGTGACGTCTAGAAGAATTTATGCCGAGACGATGCAAGAAATGGAGGAAAAGGAAAAGCCATTCGAGAAGATACCAAGGAAGATGGAAGATGGAAGATGGAGGACAAAGAAAAACATCATGGCAAATTAAGCCGCTGTGAAGGGCCAGTTGACGTATCCGATGGAATTGCTGCTGGCCAAACCAGGACGTCGTGTCAAGCCAAGTCCGGTCCGGCTAGGGTCATCCAGTCTGGGAACGATGCCGCCTTGTGGACCATGATGGTCCAGCGGCCCGGTCCAAGGCAATCCCTTTTGGATGGGCCATCCAATGGGCCATCCAACGGGAAGGCTCAGACTGTTCCCAAAGTCTAGGCGCATGTCTGTCCCTGTCGAATGATGGCGTATCATGCTTCTTGGTGGACGAGTGGACCCAAAACATGGCGGCCCTGAGCATCCACAGCCGCGACAAGAACCGACAAGAACAAGCGCCTCGGACTAGGCTAGGGCTGGTCAGCTCGCACAGGGCAGACTTTGGAACCAATAGCGTTGCGGACCGGCAGTAGAGAATGCAGTAATATGCAGTAATATGCAGGCAGTTGCAAGCTCAAAGCTGGAATAGAGATGTCCCAGTTGATGCCAAGTCCAGCTCATGCCCGGCGATGGCCCTACCGGGTTGTTGTCTTGGCTCCCATTCTCCCATTCTCACACAAAAACGTGCATGGCCCCTATCCTCTCTGATCCTTGGGCGAATCTGGTCATGGCGGACTTTGCGTGACTGGCACGCACGCATTGGGAATGCGCGTCGACGAGTGGTCATTCAAAAGATGCGCTGGCAGTAGCTCGCGGCCGCACCGGGGTACGAGCCCCTGGCGATGCAGCGAAGCCAGCCTACTGTTGGCTAATGCTGTCTGTTTCTTGCCTCAATCCGATTGATTCCCTGAAGCCGGAAGAATCAATCGCACCTGTCTGTCTCGCCCAGCCAAAGCCCCCTTCCTGCCGCTATGCTAACCATGGGCATGGGCAAATTCCCTAGCGAAACGGGTTGGCGCTTCCTTGCGAAAACAACAGGCGATGATGTAGCAGCCCGATGGGAGGGACCGAAAAGACCGAGTGAAAGTGGGCTCGTGAGGTCTGCATGCTCTTTCACGGGCGCAGGTGACAGCGTCCGAGATGCTGATCAGTTAATACCGAATCATGGCAAAAAAGTAAGGGGCGGGACCGCAAGAGGATTCTGGCTGGCAATGGATGCTCAATGGCTGCTCAACTGAATGGCGAAAACGTGCATTAGGGCCGAGATGATACAGAGGACGGAGGAAGCGTCAATTCGAGACGACGTGTCCAAGATACCGAGACCCAAGTCGATGACGGAGAGTGTTTCGACTCAGACCCCGCCTCAGCCTGAAGACGGCAAGAGCCAGACCAGCTGACCAGCCACCAATGACAGGCGCAGGGAACAAGAGTACGTACCAGACGAACCACCCTGACAACTTCACGCTCCTCATGGTTCCTCAATCTTGGTTCTTCGTTCAATCGGTGTTTATCTGCCCGCCTCATTTTTGGTGCAATTTTACATCGGCTCAAATTATCCAGAGCTTGGAGAACAAAAATCCCCACGTTGAGTTGAGTAAAGACCCCAAGCCCGGGGCGGAGTGCTCTATCGAGTCCATCCCCTTTCTTTCTCTTGACGGCCGATGCCATCAGACAGACTCTTGAGAAACGCACATTCGTTCATATATACCAGACACTCACCGTCACGGAAATGGCACGCTCATAACAGCCATGTTCCCAAGTCTCTCTCCAAACGCCCCCGCCACTCCCGCCCCCATACCCGACTTGGTGGTTTCATCAACATCGTGGCCAAACTTACTTCGTGTTTCCCTGCCTGGGGTTGTGAGAAAGTGTGGCAAACGGCTCCCTGGAGGTCTCTGGCTGGCGCCGTGGATCCGATTGCCGAGCCGTCGTAGAATAACCCCTCCATAAAAAAGGCAGGGTATCCCAGATCCAGCCAGGCCCAGTTATCTAGATCGAATGACAGTTCGATCGGGAAATCTTGCATACACATCTCTTCGTAGCCGGTACATAGGGCTACGCTTGGGTACGTACCCTGACTCCATGGCGCCCTTATTAGCTGTGGCCTGAAATGTCAAGAACAAGATTGAATCAAGGAATCACGCAGGGCAATCATGCTGGATGTTGGATGAGTCTCGTGGATGGATAGATGCAGCCACCCGCCGCTTTGCATGCCATGGTCAGCGCTGCGCTAAATTGTTTGTTTGCAACTGCTAGACCTTGGTTCCAAGGGATGAATAAACCCGCCCAGGGAGCTGAGCTAGGCATCTAGAGCTGCACAAATTGAACATGGCCTGAGAGTCAAGGGAGTCGAGTCCGAAAGACGTTTCCGAAGCGGGATCGTCTCTGTGCCAGCGTTTCCACTGGATATCGAAGCGTGCGTCAATTCAGAGACAAAACATCAAGAAGTCGCTCGGCAAGGTTTCTGAGAAAAAGAAATCCACGGCCATGGCTCTACCGAGGATCTGTAAGTGAATGCAGACCGATGAAGAGACTTGGCGCAATGTTCATGATAGCCAGGCTACTTCCAGTGCGCCGTCCCGGTTGATCATCTAGGACACATGGCCAAGTCTTACTCTTGGCTCCGGCGTGAAAAGGAAAGTCGAGCCTGCGTCAGCCGTCACCATGACCATGACGAGCCTCCGTCGTCCAGAAGTTCCAGACCAATGGCGGAAAGTTGCAATTTCGACGTATAATTAATTACTCCAGCCAATGGAACATCACATGAGTAACCCCGCACTCTGCCATCTGCACAGTCGACTTTATTCTTTTTCTCCGGCCAACTACCGCGTTCTCACATGTGTCGGAGGCTCGGGACATCTCATGTGGGAATGCGGGGAGGAACCTTAATTTTTTTTTTTTTTTGCACAATGCTTTCAGACTCATGCCAATTGTCGCCAGGATCCTCGTTGCATCAATGCAGGCTACGCTGCATGGGGGCTGGCGAAATGGGAAAAGCAGTGGTGAGCGAGTTGATCACATCCGTCCGTGGTGGACAAAAAGACGAAAAGCGCACATGTATATAACTTGGGATCCATCCACGGTCGCAATCATATAACAGCATCATCGAGCTCCTCCTTCTCCTTCTTTTTCGTCACAAGGAACCATAGAAAGAAAGAACCCCAGAATGAAGTTCGCCTCTGCGTCCGCCGTGCTCTGCGCCATCTCCAGCAGCGCATATGCCTTCCATGCCGAGTCCGACCAGTCGCTCCACGCGCGCGACGCGAAACCCATCGTCGACGTCTTGGCCTCTGTCCAGACCAGCATCGACGGTCTCGACGCCGCCGTCAAGGGCTGGACCTGCAACCCCGGCCCCGTCCTGAGGGCCTCGTCCGGCCTGGTCGGCACCATCAAGTCGGGCACCAAGACCGTGTCCGGCAACGCCAAGCTCACCCTCTCCGAGTCCCTCTCCCTGCTCACGCCCGTCCAGAACCTCAGGACGCACGCCCAGGCGCTGGTGGACAGCCTCAAGGCCAAGAAGCCGCAGATCCAGGCCGACTACGAGTGCGACGTCGTCCGCCAGACCATCGCCGACATGGCGACCAACAGTCAGGCGCTCGTGGACGTCACCGTCTCCAAGGTCCCTGACAATGCAAAGGCCATTGCCCAGAAGCAGGCCCAGGGCGTCACCGATGTGCTGAACAGCGCCAAGGCCGCCTTCGACCAGGCCAACTGTGTCAACGCGTAGAGGAGCATGGGTCCATGATAGGGGGGCTTGTCTTCTTGCCGGCAGCGTGAACTAGCTTAATGTGAGATGATGGATGCTTACGTATAAACGAATGAAGAAAGAGGTGAATCTATTTCTTGCTCTTCCTGTGACTTGCTTGTTGGTCAGTCCCGTTCATTGTAAAGTCGCGTGTTCCTCCGACTGGCATGGCCGACGTATTGTGGTTGTAGAGATTTGATACTGAGAAATAAATCACTCTGGAAAAAAAAAAAAAGCAGCAGATTTTCTGGCTCGATTGGCAACTGTCGGACTTGAAAAGCGCAATGAACAGTCATTCACAAACACAAACCCGACTCGCAAAGACGTCATGAACCAGCAAGTCCAGGCATCATTCGTTCGCAGAGCTTCAAAAACCATCATAACTATATACTACGGGAGTGCTTGCGAACAAAGAACCGCATCTTTGCATATACTCGTTTTCTTTCATTCCTTCTTTCCCGTCTTTTTATTTTTATTTTTTATTTTTTTGCATATTTATATTTCCCCCTAGACCCATCTCGGCCTTGTCCTCGCCCCTCCCTCGCCCCTTTCCCCCAAACTCATGCGGTGAAAGGCGATGCGGCGCCACCGCTGTAGGCCTTGACGGCCCTGGCAAAGTCGTCGTCGATGCCCTTGACGAGGTTCTTGGCCACGGCGCTCAGCTCCGGGGGACCTTCTCGATGACGGCCGAGGAGAAGTTGGCGGTGGCGGCGCGCAGTTTCTTGCTGGTGGACAGGGTGATGGGGCTGACGATGAAGAGCTTGTCAAACTTGGGCTTCTGCGCAATCAGGTCGTCGATGGTCTTCTTGGCGTCGGCGGCCAGGTCGCCCACGAGGCCGGCGATGACGAGCGTGTCGTCGTAGCTGAGAGGGTGGACTTCCTGGCCGTGGCGGCGCCGGACTTGAGGGAGCCCTCGAGCTTGCCGGACGCGCCGAGGATGGGCAGCGCGCCGAAGATCTGGCCGTCGAACTTGGTGATGGTGCCGTCCAGGGCGACGAGGTCCTTTGTGATGGTCTTGAGGGAGTCGCTGACGGTCTTGACGTCGGCGAGGACCGTGGCCGCGAGGGCGGCGGCGACGGCGACGGGGACGACGGACCTGAGCAGCATCATCTTGATGGTTTTGGTATATTTGGAGATAGAAACAGAGAAGGCCGAGGCCGAGGCCGGGGGTGGATGGAACGGATGTGAACGGGAAAACTTAATCTTCGGGGGATTTGATGTCGATCGGATAGAATAACTTTTCCGGAGAAGGGGCTGCCTTGATGAAGCCTTTATAGAAGGTTCTTGAGCAGGAGATTAATTTTCTTTCCCCCTCTTATTTTTTTCTTATTTTTTTCTTCGAGGCTAGTTTCTGTTGTCTATCTTGCGCCATGACGAATAGAGAGTATTATGCCTCCCCCGCATTTCGCTCCCCAGTTGGGTGCGGCCTCGTCGACGGAGCATCGCGAGAATCTGTGATCAGACGCGATCCACACCCACACATGCCCTGGTTCGGCATGTGCCTCGGCGCTTGCCTGTGCAAATTGCACCAGAGTTGCGAGCACAAGGGGTGATGGCAAAGTGCCCATCTCACGTCACCAGCCAAGAGGCTAAGAACTGCGACGGTGCATGTGAAGTGCGACTCTCCGGCCCGTTGACGCAACAACCCCGGTAAACCCCGGATTTAAGGGCACGGGGTTGAGATGACGGCTTGCATCCTTTCCAGGGTCCTCATTGGCTGCGCGGGGGTTCCAATCTCAAAGCAGACAACACGTGTTGCCGACACACATGTGGTTTCCGCAACGCAACGCAACGCAACACCGTCTCGCTCATCCCAGATCCCTCATCTTGTCGGCACCCTCAAGGGGAGAAGCCCTAGAGTAAGGAGGCTGGCCTGTGCCAGGTTGTTTCCCAGCAGATCGTCACCATCGACACCGACAGCCAGACTCTCACCAAGCTGATGCCAAGAACGCCTTCTCTGGGCAGAACTGCTGAATCGTGTTAAAAAAAGGGTACTTTTCTATTCAATCAGCGACAAGGGGGTCAAGTGTTATGGCTGGGTTTTTGCCTCGCAAAATGGTACATAGCAAGCAATATACGAACCAAAATGTCATCTTCGCATGCGGATTCTCTTGGAATACCTTGTGAATGTAAGATTGATCAAATATACCCCTGATCGATTGCGAGCAAGTGCCTCAAGGAACGAACGGTACGCACGAACTCAGACGCTGCGACGTTGAAATTGTGCAAAATAATGAGATAGACGATTGTCGCAGAATGTCATGGCGGTCGAGAGAGACTGTCTCATTGCCGTCATTATCAATATCTTGCGCCACCCCGGCCAATGTATGTACTCCCAAGTATACACTATGCGTAGTATACACTACGATAAACACCATGCAACCCAGTTTCCATGTTCAAAATTAAACGAATCAAGCAGCCAAGACCATGTCCGACCCCCAATAACCTTTTTCTGATCACAAGAAAAAGAGAAGAGGGGAACAAAAAGGGGGGCCGGGGAGCAGTCGAAAAGCACGAAATGTGAAATCCCCTCCGCGCCTCGTCGTGTATAACAAAACGCCCTGCCCAATCAATGCAAGTCCCACTCTATGAGCACTTTGCTCCTGGCTTGGCGGTCACCAAGCTGACCTGTGGCCTACGCACTCCTGTGTCACGCGCCTCGCCAAATTGTATCATGTCAATAGTAGAGTCAATCAGACACATGTGTCCTTTCTTCCCCCTCAACGCGTCTCCGAGTAATCATTCAGCGCAACGCAAACGGCACCTCGGTGATGTCCATTATATTGTCGAATGATCTGCTGGCTATGCACCTCCCATAGTCGCGCGTAATGATCAGAGCAGGCAGTCACCAGATACGCTGAATCGGCACTGAAGGCACAATCCCATACCCATCGCTGATGACCTGTTAGGGTTGCCTCGAGGGGAAACGGCTCCGGGTCCTTCTCGCCCTCGTCTCGTGGTTTCGTGTTGTTGACTTCCCAGATTTTGGCGGTGTGATCCGCACTGCATGTGGCGAGCTTCTTCACGTCTGGCGATAAAAGAATGCGTGTTATGTATTCCTTGTGGGCGCTGAAATGTGTTATTGGCATGATTTGAGTTTGATCGTATGTTTGTTGTAGTTTCCACACAAAGACGTTTCCCTGTCAGTTTGTTAGCGCCCGCCCACGGCATACATGTCTGCCACGTCAATTCGAGAGGGCAGGACAATATAACAGGCTTGGGAGTCGCGTAGAAATGGACGCACCGATGTGTTGGCCGCACAGAGCAGCGTCCCGTCGCTTGCAACAGTGACACTCGACACTGGGACATCCTCCTCGGGTAGAAGCTCATGCGCGCATGTGTTCTCTGCCAGGTCCCATATCCTCACACTTCCCGCCCGATCACAGCTGATGATCTCGCCTTGATTAGGATGAATGACAACATCGTTTGCGGGAGACCCGTGGTTGTAGCTGCGTTGAATGGAGCCGGTTTTTGTTTCCCAGATTTTGACCGTCCCATCCTCGGAACTCGTCACCATCCATTTGCCCTCGCAGTGGAACGCTACGCCGGTGATGTTCCCCGTGTGTCCCTCGAATGTCAACAGGGGATTGGGATTTGTGGACTTGATATCGTAGAGCTTGACCGTATGATGGCCCGCCGCGGCCACGAATCGCTTGTCGGGGGAAATACAGAGTCGATTGACCTGAGAATCGGGATGTTGAATCGTGCGCGAGCAGATGCCCGAGAGCGCTTCCCAGAACCTGATTGTATGGTCATAGCCCGCTGCCGATGGTCCCGGTTAGCAGGCGAGCGCATTTAGGATGCTGTTGAAGATGGAGGGGGTGCGGGCGGGTTGAGGCAGAGAAAATCGAGGCGCGTGCATACCGGTGCAGAGAATGACAGACATGGCGGCGGACTGGGAGCGCAAACTGCGTACAAACTGGGAATGAACACAGTCCACTTGCACCTAGTATGCGGTGCAGAACCAAGACCTGCAGCAGCAAAGGTCGAGGTGGACGAAGCGAGGTCGATGTTGATTGTCGGGCTTGTGAGATGCAACAAATGGGAAGTCGCAAAGTTGGCGGGCGAGGAGCTCAAAGCAAGCGGCGGGAAGCTGACGTCTCCACCACCCCACAAGCCAAGTCTGGATGGGATGGAGCATGTAATAAATAGTTCACGAACCAACACGAATTATTACATTATGCATTAACGAGTAACCTGCAATACTAGGGCAACGATTACACCGAGAGTTCTCTAGTTGCTACGTGCTACGTGTTCGAGAATTGGAGGTGTATCACTTGCATCCTGTTACATACAAGAGAAAAAAGTTCAACTAGTGTCATTCCGTGTCCTGCCCTAAAAGAGAAGAAGAAAAGAGGTATCAATCATCATAAACATCTGAACATGACGACCTCCTTGTGCAGGCGTTCACAAACGCCCAGCATACTCCATTCTTACTTCCCTTTCTGTTGCAACAACTGCGCAGCGAGAAACCATGAATGAGAAATAGCGCAAAGCAATGTAACATAATTCAGACACAAACCGTCAAGCTCCATGAATAACCAGTAAGATGTGTGAGACTTCAGGCAAAAAACACACCAGAGTCAACTTCATCGTGTGCAAGCTGTTCCTGTTACAACGCTGGCGCAGTGGCTATCAGGGCAGACATGACAGCGACGCCACCAAGAGCCGCATACCCGAGGATCTCAGCCGCTCGTCGCAGGCGCTTGACTGGCCTCTCTGAAAAAGAGGCTAGATCTGTATAAGTGATCTCAGGGCCGTCTGAAGACCATGCTGATGGAGTTTCCAGATTAATCACCGGTTGCGATGACTCGAGTTGTGTCTGTGAAGAGTCAGGCTCAACTTCGGCCGGCAGTAGAGCCGAGATATCATCAGATTTTCTCTTTCTAGAAGGACGCTTAGCATCGGGCGGATGGGACGGAGGCAACTCGACGTCCTCTTCATTGGTCAAACCAGTCTTCTCAATTTCCGGGAGAATCGCGTTATAACCCGTTTGCCCAACGGCGTTTTTACTCATTTCGTAAGAGAAAGCCGATGTATCATCAAATAAGTCCTCCAGAATATCTCTCTCTGCAGGGCTTTCCTCGACAATTGGAGTTTGCAAGAATTTCTCCCCAGAAGCAAGCAAAGCGGCAGTTGTTGTGCAAGTCGAAGACTGGGAGGGACCGAAAATGTTTGTGGTTGGATGACTAGTTGAAAATGATACCGACGAACCGTCATCTTCTGCAATATCCACAGAGCTACGTTGGGTGGTCTCCTCCAGTTTATCCCCATGGTTGACGTGAACTTGACGATTATGCTCCCGCGCGGCGAAATATTCAGCCTTTTCGATCTGAACCGATGAAGAGTCTCCTGCGGAAGACTCTAGGTGATTAGCAAGCGGCCGAGAAATGACAAACATCGATACAGCGTCCTCGTTGGCGCTTCGTGGCGACGGAACGCTAGTCTCTATTGCGAACGTTTGTGCGTCTGGGCTGTGTTTCTGGTCTGAGACAGCTGGTGAAGAACCAGTGGCCTCTTGGGCGGCAGAATCTTCTTCATGTGTGTTATCTGGGTCGTCCAAGTCAGTTCCGGGCCTCGCGCGATGGGGTGGCTGTGAGAATGCCAACGCACTGTGGTCAAAGTCCGATTCCACCGCGTCATACTCAGATCCATCACATCTCTCATCATCATGATATTCTTCATTATTCGAATATGAGATTTCTTCATCTGTGTCAACCACAATTGAAGGTTTGGAGTTGTGAGGACTAGTGCCCGGCTCGCTCTCGTCATCAAGATTTTCAATTGTTTCGGGTATCCAGCGTAAACGATCTCGTTCGAAAACGGGCTTGTCGTCCGGTGTGGTCTCATCAGAAAGTTCCTTAATCCCAGATGCACCTGCATACTCCACCGCCGAGGCCTCCTCCCCGGTCAAGTCGATAGTACTAACAGTAGCGGTTTCCTCTGGATGCGAGGAAGCCATACCAGCCCTCCGCAGAATCGCAACACTTGAATCGACCGCTTCATCGACATCACTTATGTTGTCCTCTTCGTCTGTTGAATCGGGAACTTTAAACACTAACGCTCGTTCTCCGGGGCTTGTAAGTTGTTAGTTTAAGTGCTTCAACATAATGTAGTGAGAATACGTACTTTGACGAGCCTTGTTTGAGCACAACCTTCACTTCACATGCTTGGAATATGTCACGTCCTTTTTGAATAGGGGCGCCAAATCGCAGTATATCGCCTGAAATCAGCTTTCGCACCTGGCGTTGGACGACGCGGCTGTTGTTGACATAAGTTCCATGCAGTGAACCGTTATCCATTATGGAAATGCTCTATGAAAAAGAGTCAGCCAAGTCTCGAGAGTAAGCAAACATCAGCGGACGCACGTTGAGCTTTGGACAAAAAAGTAGTCTGGCATGACTCCGAGACATGACAGGAGAGTCGAACCATCCATTGTTAGGCTGCGCAGCCAATCTTGCATCTCGTTTGGTGCTGCGTCCAATGTCGACTTTGGTATTGTGCTTCGTGAGAAGGATATGACGATCGAAGAAACCATTTTCCGAACCCGTATTGATTGATTCTAGGGCAACTTGCACTAGCGACACACAAGCTTCAGTCAGGTTATCTTTGAGAGCAACGATCTTGAACGTGAACGAACCCTCATCAGTGTAATGCGGTTCCACCGCCATGTTTGGTGAGTTATTGCCGTCACGCGGTTCGACAAAGGTAAAAGAAAAGCAATCAGCGGAAATTTTGAACACTAAACCGAGGCCCCAAGAGGTCAGTACTATCGTAAGTGCCGAAGTTGTGTTTGTTCACGATAGAATGACCCGAGCATTACGAGCACCGCAATACGGACGACACTCGAGTTATCAGTGGGTCGAGGGGCGTGGATCATCGAATGCCCAACAACAGTTCCAAGAAGAAATCAAAAAGGAGTGAAAGTGCAGAGAGTCACTAAGACTTGAACCATCTCCAAGAAGAAATCAAAAAGGAGTGAAAGTGCAGAGAGTCCCTAAGACTTGAACCGTCTCCAAGAAAGAAAAGATGACGAAGAAAGAGGGGCAGCGCACGAAGAAGGCACTTGTTGGGGTATCGAGGCTCTGGCCGGGCAGGTGGAGCGTTCGCTGTCATTCGATGAAAGTGCGCGAGTACTTAAGCTTCGAGGCAACAAGCGCCTATAGTTTCATGTCACTTTGTACTCAGAATTAGGCAGAAGGGCTGTTTGAGATTATCGCTGATACGGCTGCCAGCTGCGAGCAGTGGCGGCCGCTCCGGAGCAAAACTATTCAAATTATGGCGGGGTTGAACCTACCTGACAGTTCGATTTGGAAATGGAAACACGGAGTACAAAAAACTGTGCGCATCAATCACTGACTGTATTCTGACTTTACGAGCATGCAAGCGCAAAATGGACTCGATGTCGTGCACTTCCTTGCCTCCCATAATTCAACGAGCGACACCAAAACACCAAGTTTGAGCGAGTACGCTGCAGTGGTGGTGTCACGAAGCATCAGATTTCCATCCGTGGTCACGAGCGCCATGAACCCAAAACTGGCATGCACTGTGAGGGGTGGATTTAGACACTACATGCCTCGGATGCAAGCCACCTTGGGAGAAGAGCTGCTGTTCACAGATGCCAGACAGTCTTCAAGCTTTAGTGATCAAGTTGGCGGGCTCATCGTGTTCGACTTCCTCGGTATTTTTGCAAAGACTACTCCGTAGCATCCCGGAGCCCCAAGTGACGGCTTCTCCACAAATATACGTGTCTGGTGATCATCGATAGTGCAGCACAACCCGTGCTGTCCCAGGGTATCACCGGTATCACACCGTTCTGCTCCAATACCTGCGGCAAGTGAAGCCATCTGCGACGGACAGGTCTATGCAGATTCTACCTTGGTTCCACCATCACTTGCCGCACAAGATGTGGTGTCTTGAAAGGCTGCACGTGGGGTAACGTCAAAGTGAGAATCAGTATCTGGATTACGACCTTGATGGAAAACGCGTCGACCGCGTAAAGTGGCATTTGAGGACGACGTCGGGAAAATCATCATCCCATCTCCCCGCAAAGTTCGTGGGTTGAGCTGCCGCGGACCAAGGCCCTTGTGGTGATGTGGGTCGGCCACTGCATGACGCTTTTGGGCTAACATGAATACGGAGTATTGCTTCCTTATTATTACGGAGTAGAGGAGACGTGCATCAAGCTGGACTTGGTCGTCGACTGGCTCTTATCAGGCTTATTCTGGACGTGCTTAATCGAGTTAGATTCACCAGAGGGCTCTTCTACCAAGGGCCGAGTGATAGGTGATGGACAGGCAGGAGACAAGGGAGACGCCCAAGCCAATGAGCAGCGGCCAGTAACAAGCGATCATGACCATCGCATGCCGCCACACCACCTCCACGCTGCCCGCCTTTGCTTGCCATTTATCATCTTGCCTCTCGTCCGTTTACCGCCTTTCCTCTTTCCACGTTTTCTCTCGACGCCCAACTCGACCTCGCATTTTAGCAACAGCTGCTCCCAACGCCCAGTAACAAGCTGTGAACGGTTTGCTCTCCTTTTTCTTTTCTGGACACTTCAAGACCGCACTGCATAAATTTTTGCATCATCATTCATTCCCTATGGACCTTGTGCTCCCAACACTATTCGCAACCACAAATAAGACCGCCATCTTCCATTACCTGCGAAGCACGCTTAAACCACCGACTTGACATCGATAAGCTCCGGATACAAATATACATAAGCCTACTTCCCTTAGCTTCCATCGCCCATCTCGAAGGGCTTTTGCTTGCCACCAGAGAGCTCCTCACCAAAAACGCCGCCTCCGACTGTTCGTCATTGGCAGTCGCATCTTCACGCGCAACGAATTCGCCAGTCGCTGGATTCATCTTTGAGGACATCAAACAAACTCAGCACCATGATGAACCACGCCCGAGTCAAGGCCCTCAAGGGCAGCGGCAAAACCACCTCGAAAAAGGCCATCAAATCCGGCCGTGCTTCTGGCACCGTCACGCCTGGAGGATACCCTTTGCCTTCGCTTCTGACGTCACCGACACACTCTGCTGTACATAGCCGGGTTGCCTCTGATGTGAGCGACAGCGAAGATGACAACGACTTCGAGTTTGACGACATGATGTCGAGTGTGCACTCGGGGGCTCTGGAGCAGCGACCCCGGACGAAGGAGCAAGAGAGTTTGACGCCCAAGCTCTGATCGACAACTTGCAAGACAAAAAACATAATAATAGCGATGTTCGCGAGCAGCTCCTAGAGATGTATGTCAGAATTCTGCGCACAAAGTACAATGCAGAGACGCACTACTGGCTGGACCCCGCCGCGGCGGCATTGGTCGAGTTGTTTCTCAAAGAGGCGGATCGCGGAGCTACAGCTCGCGAGAGGCTGCTCAGTCTGCAGGCGTACTGCTTGACCGTAGGCACAGCGGAGGACTTGGAGATGTTCGAAAGCAGCGAACGAGCCTTGAAACAAATCCTGGTAGACGACGACGATGACCAGTGCAAAGTATATGCCATATACGCACTCTGCATGGCGGTTCTCTACGCGGGAGGCTTGGAAGAAGCCGCGCTGGAGGTCATGCAGTATCTCGTGGACATTGTCCAAAGCGATGGCGAGAGCGTTGAATCGCACGACAACGCCTCCGTCGTGTCTGCCGCCATCATCGGCTGGTCATTCGTAGCAAGTCACGTAGATGACTTTTCCGACTTTGCCGATTCCGCCATGGACGCCTTTGTCGACCAGCTCGACAGTTCCGATACTCATATCCAATGCAACGCCGGACAATCCATTGCCCTCATTTTCGAGTCATCACGGAACCATGAACAAGAGACAGGCGAGCCATTCCAGCTGCCTTACGACCCCCAACGACTAATTGGCCGCATCAGTGAGCTCGCCAAGCTGAGCAGCAAATCAGTGGCGAGAAAGCAGCGCCGCGATCTGCGCGAAAGCCTAGTTAGCGTCGTTACGTCTTTAGAACGAGGCGTGGGACCCTACTACTCCACCGCGCTCTCCGACGACGGGCAGGCGGAATACGGCTACAGATGTCGACTTCGTCTCGGCCATCACAGTACCAGAATCGATACCTGGTCGCTGTTCTCACGAGTCAACATGATGAAGGTTCTTTTCCGCGGCGGCCTACAACACCATGTTTTTGTCAATCCTGTTGTCATGGAATGCCTGGAAGATGCACACTGGGACGAGGGCCAGCACCCCGCTGGACGTAAGCGATGATGAGTGTAGTCGGTAGTTTGGATCGACGATACATCTTCGTGCTCTTGTGTAGGCCATGGTAATCATTGGTGGATTCGGTCAAAATACATCGGCATCGCATCGTTTGTCCGTACATGTCTGCTTCTATTGTTCGTAAGACTTCAGACTGCGGTCTTCCTCGGACGAGAGGAAAGCGCAGGAAGATGTCCAATGATGGTGTACACGTTTAAAATACCATCTAATGTCATTCCCTATTACTATACCTTGACAAAACAACGAGCCTGCTAAGACGAGCTCAACTAGGTGGCATATATCTCTCCATTGCAACAAGGTCAAAATTTGCTCCAAACTTGCGGTTGCCAGCAGAACTTGGTCCTTATGATGCATAATGCCCCTATAAAGCAGACACTGCCGGTAAAAATATGAAGTCCAGTCCAAGACGTCCTTGCCAGTATAACTGCTGCAACAGGTGCACCGCCCATGGGACCGAAGGAGCCAATGACCATCATGACCCCGATCCGCAACCCAATATGACCTATATCTTGAGTTGTCTTGGTCACGCATGCAATTCCGAGTGGTGACAGGCTTCCGCCAAGCAGGCCAAATAGGCAAGCAAATGCGGTCTGCGCGGCATGGCTCGTCATCCAGATCCAGCAGAATACTAGAAGACTGGCCAACACGGCCATCGAAAACATGATATTGAACCTGAAAAAGCAACCGATCAATAAGCTGTATTTCAGCTCGGTTTGCGTTTAGGAGAAAAGAGCACAACTGACCCCCCAATTGATCTGCCAGCCAACCAGCTCCGATCCTTCCAAGACAAGAGCTGCCGTACATAATTGGGAGCAACGAATGAGCTAGACGCAGCTGGACTTGGTTATCAATAGCATAGTTAATAATTAGGGTGAATGGCGAAAGGACTCCAGTCGAAAGAACGAGGAGAGATAAACACAGACGGAGGAAGCGCCAGTCCCAGATTGCCTTTGCCGCACCCCTTTGCGATTCTCTGTTTGGACGCCCATGATTGTCATGACCGGCAGCTCCTTTCTCTCTCGCACGAGCAAACAACCAATAAAAATCAAAGGTGCTGATGTCGCTGCTAGTATTAGGTGCAAGTGATGCAGACTCAGCGTCTCGTGCAGTTCCACGATGACAAGCGGCCAAAAAGCGCCACCAAGAGCTGACCCAGACAAGGCAACACCCAAAGCCATAGCTCTCTTCTCGCTGAACCATTCTGTAATCGCACAGGTCGTCGGGTAGAATCTGTAGATTAACAGATTCCATTCGTTAGTACGTGCCGTCTCTTTTTCGGATGAGCGAGGAGCAGCGTTTACATCAGCGCACCTGCGACGCCAAAAAGGATTCCCTGTGAGAAAATGTAATGCCAGAGCTTGGTCGAGAAGCCGGCGCCGAGGAAAGATAACAAGCAGACAGCTGCTCCCGTAAATGATGCTTTGCGCGCACCCCATTTGTCGAAAATCGGCCCGGTTATCAAGCCTCCCATGAGGTAAATGAAGTGCTTTGACGTGTTAGTCGCGAAACATCAATGTAATC
Organism: Epichloe scottii; assembly: GCA_021950295.1. NCBI lineage: Eukaryota > Fungi > Ascomycota > Sordariomycetes > Hypocreales > Clavicipitaceae > Epichloe > Epichloe scottii. The sequence goes on along the minus strand of CP083247.1, from coordinate 1,418,582 downwards.
TGGACATGATTTAGTAATCGACCTGAGAATTTCCAATCCAACCTATTTCAGTACCGTTCGCATTAGGCCATGGCCCCGGTTCCAGTCCATATAAGCCATTGAAGGTGCCGAAGGCGTTCATGATACCTAGTCTGTTAAGTAAGACGCTCCGAGTCAGGGATATTGAAGCTCCATACCGAGAACAACGAAGAAGTTAATGAACCCTCCTAATACAACGGTCCAGGCCTGTAAACCGCCATCAGGAATACTTACTCCAAACTCGGAAAGGCTTTCTTCATCGTCGGGGTCGCTGGTTGGCACATCAGGGCTGTTCTCCAGGGGAGACGTATTCATGCTAGCAAAAGAGGGGACGATGCTGAAGAATGGATTTTGATCTTGCGGTCCCGAAAGTGAATGCTCGGTCAGGCGAAGGAAATCCTTGTCGAACTCATGGGGCAGGAGCGCACCTGCTTTAGCAAGGCAGCCGTAAGGCTGGACATGCAAAAATCGGAGTTAATGTCTCTAAGCTACAGAACTACGCAGATAGTCGACAACAATAAAAGAACTCTTGAAAAAGACGCCACGATACAAAGACGTGAGTTTGTTGGTTTTGGGGGAGGGGCGCTGACTTTGATAGTAACCTATGTTTCATTTACGCATCAGCCGTCCTCTTCTGCTTTCAAATATCAATGGTAACTCTTCCAATACCGCGACTCACGCAAGCCAACATGGCCGAATCCTTTTCCTCCGGCAAGAGTGCCGTACCCCTATGATCAACACGTCCGCTCTTCAGAGAAACCTTGCACGTTCCGCAATTTCCTACCTCACAACTGGACGCAATACCGGGGTACTCGCGCCGCAATACCTCAAGTAAGCTCTCATCCTTGCTCACTTTGAGAACTTTGCCGTTCTTGTTCGCAACCTCTGCTTCAAATGGATCTCCAGAAACGTCTGCTGCGAAAGCTTCGTAGTGAACTTCTCCGGGTGAAATGCCGCATTCCTGCACGGCGCTTTTCACAGCTTCCATCATGCGATTGGGCCCACAGGCATAGACGTGGCTATTCCAAGGCATTGTCTTGATGATGCTTGGTATATCCATTCTTTCCCCTTGGACTTGTCGTAGATGACAACGTTGTCCTTGAAGGCGGTCAATCGGTCGGCAAAGGGGATGTCGGCTGCTGAGCGAACACCATAGTGGAGCTTGCAGCTCCAATTGATGGAGATCATTTCCCTTATCAAAGCCAGAAATGCGGTAATACCGATGCCACCGGCAATGAAGAGGTGGTTGCTTGCCGCGCTGTTTGCTTTCACGTCGGTTGTTATGTGGCCGACTTGGATGATGTCGCCGACCTTGGAGACTTGATGAAGATAACGGGAACCGCCGCGGCTGTTCTCGTCGAGAGCAACGCCGACTTCAATCGTGCCAGTCAAGTTTAATATTTCATCTCCCCTTGATACGACGGAATAAGTCCTGATGAGTCCATTGGATAACTTGAGTCGAGCGTGTGCCCCGAGCAGTGAGTTTTCAGCATCCGGATCAGGGTTTGTACACTGTAAGGTGAGTGAAACTACTCTCGCTGTCTCCATTCTACGCTTGATGATCTTATAATCCACCCAGTGGTCTTCGGCAGGCTTCGGAGCTTTCCTTTTCATCGCCTTGGCCACTCGATTCCGGAATTGGCCGCGGCTTTCCTCACCCAAGGCCTCCACCTCTGAGAGTAGTTTGTTCATCTCAAAATTGTCTTTATCTCGATGTAGGTACTCTTGTATGCGCTCGATGGTCCACTGTGGGTGTTTCCGCTCTACCAGGCGTATCTCGTCGCCCGCATTCACGGTGCCTTCTCGAACGACTCGGTAATACCAACCCGTTCGGCTCGTTTGGTACGTCACAGGCGCGAAATTTTTCAGAGAGAATCGATGATTGAGCTTGAAACATGGCTGCCGGGGAAGCGATACTTGCAATTGAACCTCTGAGCCTACTGATACGATGTCGCCGATACAGACGTTGCGTTCGTTCATGTGAGAGGTGACCAAGTTTTCACCGAATCCGCCCGGAACGAACTTCTCACGGCGGTCGGGGTACGAAGTTGCCCAGTTAGGGTAATGCGATGAGCAATCTATGATGAAATGACGAGTTTGGTGAGTGGCTGTTGTTGGTCGTGTTTTATCTCCTTGTATCCAAATACTAGCGGTCTGCGAGAATATCACCATCACTCACATCCAAGAATTGCCTTATCTGGGCCACCGTGAAAGGTCAGGTCATGCCAGTCTCCTTCAAGCCCAAACTTGTGAATTTTCATGGGGTGATTTACAATCTTCTTGTCAATTCCTGTCTCGATGTTCAAGCCGGGCATTTTCTTCATGCCAGAGAGGCGGACCTCGAGAAGTTTATCCACCTCAAAGGACGTGGTGAAGTCTGTAGCCCATGTTTCCACAGCCATTGCGAAATACAATACAATGGAACGTGTCTGGAAGTGTGCAAGACTGCGGGGATAGGGGCAATAGACAGATCAAGAGAGGGACAAGTCCGGGAGAAAAAGACGTAAGCACCGAGCTCGGGAAGGAGAGGTTGCAACTTGTAAGTGTGTTCGTCCTGGTCGAGGAATCCAAGAGCCCTGCCAAAAGAGGGTGGGCACACAGTAAATCTCGGCTGCAACAAAGTTGATCTCGTGTCCAGGGTGGAGCCTCTGAATCCGAATTAGGTAGGCGGTGAAAAATCAAAGAGGGTGCGGCCCGACAGCTGGCGGCTGCATCTGGCAGCTGCATCTGAAATCACCCAGTGGGCCAGTGCCCCCTCCCCGCCCCGCCCCCACCTCCCCGGCCAAAGCCAGTTGACGTCACTCAGCTGATTGGACAGGCGACCCGTCGTGAAGCCTCGTCTCGTCTCCCTTCAATGTTCTGGTCAGTCAACATTCCCCGTGGCGCCTTGACGTTGCGTGCGTGATGGGCTGGTCGTATGACTTGCTGGTCTATCTATGGAACTTTCGCTACCTGCCCATCCAATACCGCTGGCCCCTGATCAAGCTTCGCCGCCGACTCGTCCCAACCAGCACGGGGCTTGGTCTCCGTCATGCTCTACGCCATGCTCGCTCATTGAAACATCCTCCGCAACCTCACCCATACCTTTTCGTCTTGAGTTTATTATGGCCACTTCCTTCCTGGTATTTTCCGGCAACTATGCCTCCTTCTCCTCGTCACATCATGGCAGATCCTGGTTCCGTTACCTGTCAGGGTCGAGACTGGATGTACCTCCGGTCAATTCCTTTATGGGAGGCTCGTGACACGCCTCAAAGATGCTTCTATCGCCTGTACCAGGCTTTCTGCGCCGCAGATGGACACATGATCTCCTACGAGACAGAGTATTTTTGGCGTAAAAGCTCTCCTCAGTGGGCAAGCGTTAATCTACCGGATCCTCAGTGCAAGGACCTGGAACAATACGCCGTCATGGCGTCTCTGGCAGAAATTTTGGCAGAATCATTCATGTGGCGGTTAAGTCTGGGGCTCCGAAGGGACGACACACCGTTTGCGAGTCGAGATGATGAGCCTCTGCCTTTGAGCCCGAAGTCTGCCCTCCCTGGACAACCACCGTCCCAGCTTTGAAGGAGAAATTGTTGATCCACTCGGACGAGGGCGTCTATTTCGACAGCCCGTTCCACAGAAGAAATATTTACATGGCAACGGGGCATTTCTACACGGTTTGAGTCTGCGCGTGTTTGATTAGAGAATTGACCAAAGCAGACATACAGACTGTGTCTCAAGACCTCCAATCTTCGACTCACTTGGAGTCCACCACCTTCCATTTTTCGGTGTGGTTGTCCCAAACCATCTCGGCGAGACCAATCTCCCCATATTCATTGAAATAGTACTCTGCAATTTCTCTCAGCGCCTCCTCTGTTGGTTGCAAGTCGAATCCATTCAAGTTCAGATCTCGAATGTACTGAAAGCTTATGGGGAGTCCATCGCCGTCCTTTCTCATGAGATGAATCAGGGCAGCGGCGTCTGGGAGATCGACATTCTTGTGTCCTCTACGGCTACGGGAATGAGACAGTCGGCGAACCTTGCTTTCCAGTGCCCAGTCCAGACGTCCGGCATACACGACGAGGTTCTTTCCACTGTACACCACTATATCCTGTTGTACCGACTCGATGAACAAAGTGACGCGACGCTTGCGGGAGACGAAGATCTTGACTTGCTGATTCAGCCAGTCCTTATAGAATCCGCCCTCGTGAGCGACGTCTTGGATCACAAGCTCGAATTCGGTTGAGTAGTCTTCGACGGCCGTTACGTGTGGGTCGAGAAGGCAGTCGATGTCGTAAGAAGCTTCCCGGTTATGGCAGAGTCGCACGGCCAAGCACCCCCAACCGTGACGAGCCTGAGCGGGGCGACGCTCATGAGCAGGTCGTTGGAGGCAATCTTGGCATCCAGCATAGTCAAGGCTGTCGAGACGTGTCTGCTGTAAACATCTATTTCCTTTTGGGTTTCAATGAGCGTCAAAGCAGGAAGGCAGCTTACCTTGTTCCATGCCCTCATAGGTCAATGGCTGCCTGTCTGATGACATGCTGAGCGGTGCATCGAATCATGTCGAAGCGTTCGTATTGTTGACTTTGCTGTTCGATCTAGGACACGCTGTATACTGATTCGAAATTTAATCTACTCTCCAGAATGCGCTCCGTGACGTTGTAGTCGTCTGACCTTTCTAGACTTGATGTGTTCTGCGAGAGTAGATGGTGTTTGGTCCCAGACGCTTTTTTTAAGCCTGTTCGTGTTGGCATCTAGTGGAGACAACTTTTCCTATTTACGTTTATTCTCCGTGTGCGGTCGTTCTGAAACGCAATACGTAAGCACAGCGGGTGACGAAAGCAGCTGGTGAATGGCAGACGCATGATGAATAAGGCCAGTTGTGATTGTGCAAGCCTCGGGCTGTTTGCCCCATGCTTGTATCTCGAACTTGCCTGACAAAAGGCGCGGGGCGGCTCGTTCGATTGGTTGATGGAGCGAATGTCTTGCGTGTCCTTTGTGGTACAATTACTGCCTCGCAGCCACATCATGTTGCATATGTACGGATTACCTCTAATCTCTACACGGGCAAAGACGACGGGTATCGACAGCTGTCTGATATCTCCGACCTTGATCAGGAGTCAGGACTGGCAAACTTATCAGGCGAGATGTCCGTAATGAACAAGTCCATATCATGGCCACTCGAGTATTTACACTACGGCTGACACGTTTGCTAAAACAAGCACAGTACTCAAGCGTCAGATTGTATGTCAGCCAGCCAGTGGTACCAGCTTTTGATGTCTTGCCGAGCAGTTTTGACGCTCCGCCTTCTCTAATTCAGTCACAAACCTACCGAAATTTGGCGATTGACGGCCCGGACTCAACTCTGATTCCCCTCGCAGTCGTTAGTATTGCTTCTCAAGTGTTAGAACTTGCTTAGCCGTGAGCCGTGGTGATCGGAGAATATGACTGGCTTCGGGGCGAGGGGCCCCTGTTGCATCTACAAACGCGCAAACGACCTGCTCCTGCGAAGGGCCGCCTTTGATGTTGCTCGAGATGGCTCACGATGGTCATGCCCACCTCTATAAACATCCACAAGACAAACATGACACTCTTTTCCGTTTCAATACCAGCCGAGTACGGAATCTATCGACTCGGTCAGGTCCTTGGAGCTTGTCTTATCGATGCAACACATATCAACACAGAAGTCGTTGAGCGTACAGGAGCGAGCTTGTTGATCGTAGAAGATGGCATTGGTGCAACATGAGGGAGAGGGAGGGGAATTGGATTGTTGGTAGGTACTAGGTACTACACAGTTTGTGTTTATGGCGCTTTCACTGCCCTTCAAATGCCATGCAGCTAAGATCTGACACTACCATGGTGATCGTGCGCTTCCTACTTGCTCTCTTTGCAAGAGGGCCGATGACCTCTGTGAGTATCCCACTGCTGCTGGACGGACGACCTGGACCAAAGATTGGTATAATAGCCCGTGTCCAAGCCATCGATTCGGGTCGGGTAGATATATAGGGAAAGCATGGCGCGATGCTTCTGTTGCTCAGACGCCGTCTCAGAATAGTCTACATTCATCCGATAAATATGCCAACGACAATAAGTCCTGGGCTGAGGCGTTCCGGGTACAGGATCCCGCTCCTTCAGTACCTTGCATCGCATTCGTCATGGGGTAACAACGAATATGGATGACGAATGAAACCGATGAAACCCCACCTCGACAATACGACGTCTTTCAGTCCTGCCAATGTCTGCCTTTCTCTCCGAGGTTCCATCGTTGTGAAAAGCAAACTAGCAAACCCAAGGGTTGTCCAGCACCTGCACGATTTTCTCAGAGTGCATCCCGGAAGCTGCGCGAGGCTCTTCTTGGCTGACGTGAAGATGCAGTACCGCCCTCTTATTCGCTGCAAGCTTTCGTCCTTGATTCCTTCTACCGTGTTACCAGGAGTTGCGCGATCAAAATCGTGGAGACTATTGGGCAAAGCCACCTGAACTGGCAAACGACGAGAAGCTGCATTTTACCAACGTCAACTCCGACAGAGAACCTAAGAGTGAGAGAATAGCAAATGACGATGAATGCCGGTCCCTGTCTTGCGCCCGCGATTGAACGTAGCATAACATTTTGGTGGGTCACGGATGATTCTCAAGCTTGAGGCTGGTGGAGGATCGAAATCGGCGTTGACAAGTCTTTGACGGGTGTTTTTGCGAGCGTTGCCAAGAGACACCCGATCTACAAAAGAAGTTGAGACGAAGAATGGAATTTTATCGTCCATGCATCCGGTGGACAGATCGGTTTTACCCATGCTCTCTCTCTATTCATAATACACTGCATTGATCAACGTCCCAATGTGCTCGATCTCGACTCTGATATCATCATTCTGATTCAGCACCACCTTTGGATCACGCATTGCACCGACTCCAGGCCCCGTGCCTGTCATGATAACTGTGCCCCTTTCCAGCGTCGTGCCTTGGGACAACCAAGAGATGATTTTTGGAATGGAGAAGATCATTTCACTAAGAGCATGGTCCCAACCCAAGAGCAACATCAGTGCCGGTTCCGACAGAATGAGGCATCGTTTACCGAGAGGACCGACCACCTACCGAGTATTCGAGTCTTGCACAACGTTCCCATTGTGAAAAGCTCTGATCCGCAAATCGTGCGGATCCTTGACAGCAGAAGGGGACACGAGCACAGGACCGAGCGGACACGATCCATCAAAGCCTAGTACAATGTCAACATGACCATCAGGTCCGTCCCCGGACGGTGTAAGGCCGTGAGACCACACCTTTTGAGAAACACCACTGGCTATTCTTGAACTGCTGCGTGCGCGCGCTCACATCATTGCTGGCCGTGAATCCCAAGACGTGATCCATCGCTTCGGCCTCGGGGATGTCCCGCCCAGACTTGCCCATCACAAAGGACAGTTCCGCTTCATAGTCGCTGGTGCCGTCCTGCGCCAGAGCGGGAACATTGATCTTTGCCGGGAACGGGCCGTTCAGTGCGGTGCGAGGCTTGATGAACAGCACGGGGACGTCGGGAATGGGTAGTTTGGCCTCTGCGGCGTGGTCGCGGTAGTTGAGGCCCATGCAGCGAATGATGGGGACATCCTCAGATGATAACGGGGAGAGGAGCTTTTTGAGACTTGAACATCAGCCCGTGTTGGAGAAGAGAAGTTCACGGGTCGTTCGTACGTACGCGGTGGACGGTCAAGGTCCTTGACGAGACGATGCCGTCGAAGACGGAACCGGTGATGGCACTGGCGGAGACGGTCTTGCCCTCGAAGATGGCGAGACCGATGTCTGGGTGGGAGGAATCGACCTCGCCGAGGTGCGTCTGGCCGTCTTCTTCTGCTATGAAGCGGATGAGTCGGGTCCAGTTTGGCGACATGGTTATGTGGGTACGTTGGCCGATGTACTCCGTACTGTAGTAGCAGTTATGGATTGAGCGTGGTGTTGAGATGAGTCACGCGCTGCCTCGCTGCCTACGACGTTTGTGCTATTGATATATTTTTAGCCCCAGGATTGAGCATTCAAGATTTATAAGCCAACATGTACGGAGTATAGTATCTACAATGATCACGAACCTACACCAATGCACAGTGGGTTGGTTGTAGCACTAACGGATGCGCCGATTTTGTCGCGCCGGTTTCATCCCCGCCGTGATTAGTCAGTTCGAGCAACGGCGCGCCGCCAGGTGGCAGGTACACGGCAAATGCATATTCTTGCCATATTACGGGATACGTTGTCGCAGAGCCCCAATCCAATCCACCACCACCCCTTATCTCACATCGCGCGTGCGACCCGACCATCCCAAGTAGAGAGCCATGGGGGCGCTGCTGGCCATGGGAGTCGTGGTGCTTCTACTGCCGTTAATATACATCTATACCGTCCCGATCGTGCAAGCTCGTTCCCCACGCCTACGAAACAAACGTATCTGCCTGCTGATTGCGCATCCCGACGACGAGGCCATGTTCTTTGCGCCCACCCTACTAGCTCTTACACGACCCGAGACAGGCAACCACGTCAAGGTCCTCTGCTTGAGCACAGGTGGGTTCTTGTCAAAAATTGGCGCCCGGCGACTTGAGTACTGATTCGGCCTTCGTTCTGTACGAATAGGCAATGCCGAAGGGCTCGGCGAAACTCGAAAGAAGGAGCTCATCAAGAGTTGTACAATGCTGGGTGTGAGACAGGAGACAGACGTCTTCGTCATCGACGACCAGTGCGTGAAATCTCGCATCCCACCAAAACACGACAACCTGCGCTAACACGTTCGGCCAGAGACTTCCAGGACTCCATCATGGTGACTTGGGATAAGGACCGAATCGCCGCTCTCCTCTGTACGCCGTTCGCCCCGCAGCACTTGAATCAGACGCATCTCGGCAACGACGATGCGCCGACCGCGACCATCGATGTGCTCATCACCTTCGACCAGGACGGCGTATCCTCCCACCCGAACCACATCTCTCTTTACCATGGCGCGAGAGCCTTCATATCTACTTTGATGGCTCGAAAGCCCGGCTGCGAGTCGCCCGTAGAGCTTTACACCTTGACATCTGTGCCAATACTACGCAAATATGCCACATTTCTGGATGTGCTACCGACCTTGTGCAAGTGGGCTTTCAGCACTGACACACCCAAGACGAAATCTCCCAGCTCACTGCTGTTTATCAACCAGATTACGGGAGAACATGGACTGCCGCAAGCCTGGAGTGCTATGACGAAAGCGCACAAGAGTCAGATGGCATGGTTCCGATGGTGCTGGATCGTTTTGAGCAGATACATGTTTCTAAACGACCTGAAGCTCGAACGAGTGTCATAATGAAGCAGATTCCGCTTGCGTCTACAGCATAAGGGGAGGGGCCTTTGAAAACTCCATGAACGCCTTGTTCATGCCCCAGTATTTGGTTGGAAATCAGAGGAGCTTCGGCCATCCCAGGGAGTTTGTCGGTTAGCCCGCGGTAGCTGGATAGAGGAATTCGAGTATTCATATCAAGTATAATCATGTGTACCGCACTTTGTAGAGGCAAATATTTGTGAAGTGCACAACGTGACCGCAATTGAGAGAGCAGGGTCGCGCGCATCTCTAGGTTTTCACCAAGGGACGCGAAGCCCGTTTCCGTTCCCGTGCTCCATCATGGCTACTACCAACGGGTGGCAGGCTCCCGAGGCCTGAAGCCAGCCCATTGGCGTTATCGAGGGACTCACGTTCCTTGTTGTTTTTCATCTGCTGTCACGGATTAGACTGCACAGAACGTCAACGCCTGGCGCAAAGAAAGGGCATGGATTAGAGAAAAAGAAAAAAGAAGTTTTGCCTAGAAAAACATAGTATTGTCTTTCTCGGGGAATTGAAAGGGTTCTAACCTCTGAGCAGAGGCCGATTTAGTGTATGCGCTCATCTGTGTGCTCGATCACCTGGAGGCCAAAGTCTTAGTAGGAACTGATGGGCTTTTTTGGAACATCAGCGTGGTTGTACTATACATGCGCAATACGCAACGAGGTTGATCTTTTACTGAGCCGCGTTTGGGGACATTGTTTGTGACTTTGTCAGTGAGGCGGAGTGGATTCATGCAGCAGGGGATTTGAGGAAATTGTGGGGTAAGTAAATTGACAGATGTGATTTCGGAGTAAAGTGGACCAAGAAGCGGTGCCCCATATGCCGATATGCCGCCCTCCTGGTTTCGACGCAACGTCCCGTCCACGAGCCAAGCCCAGGATGATCCAAAAGAGCAGCCAACGCACGCGCAGCCGGCTAAAAGCACGCGGGACAAGAGCACACTTGGCCAAGCAGGGTGAGTATTACATATGGCGCCAGTGGCCGATTCTGAAATCGAGAGATGCCTTTGCATCGCACTCCAAGACCAGTCATTAGTCATGAGTCATGATGTCCGTGACGACTGTCCACACCGATCTGCTCATCGTCGGCGCTGGGCCGGCTGGCGCTTCGCTGGCGTGTTTCTTGGGCTCTCATGGTATGTTGAGCCGGAAACCTTGTCTTGACTCTGCCAGGACGTCTCTCATATGCTCGCAGGACGTGCCGGCATCGTCATCTCTGCCGCGCCAGGCACGGCGGAGACACCACGAGCACACATCACCAACATGGCAGCCATGGGTAAGCTGCAACCGCTGAGCCGACGTCGAGTAATTCGTGTACTTTGCTGAAAGAGGGTAGAATGCCTCCGAGATATCGGCTTGGACCGCGAATGTATCAGAATGGCGGCTCATGCAGAGAATATGCAGCACACAAGATGGTGCCTGTCGATGGCGGGCGAGGAACTGGCGAGGACGTATTCCTGGGGTCACGATCCGCATCGAAAAGTAAGGAGTAATGCCGGCCCGGTTTCATCTCTGACAGAAAAGTAGGGTGACTACGAAGTAGCCAGTCCATGCGATGGCCACATGGATCTCCCGCAAACTGACCTTGAGCCCATACTCGTAAAACGCGCCGTGTGCGATGGCTGGACTGTGCGTTTCAGCACCAAACTACTCAGACTAGGCCGGAACAAGCCTGATGAAAACATTGCTGAAGTTCGAGACACTTTGACGGGCCATGCGTATCGTATTCAAGCGCGCTACGTGTTTGGATGCGACGGAGCGAGAAGCCAAGTCATAAGGGACTTGGGGATTCCACTCATCAAGAAGCCCGGCCAGGGACTAGCTCTCAATGTGCTAGTCAAAGCCGACATGTCCCATCTCGTCGAGAATCGGACGGGAAACCTGCACTGGGTGTTCCGGCCAGACAAAGAACATCCGCCTTGGGGCTGGGCCACCTGTCTGCGGATGGTGAAGCCGTGGACCGAGTGGATATTCATCTTCTTGCCTCACCCGGACACGGACATGAATGCTGCTGCTGCGATGGAGGTCACGGAGGAAGAGTACATGGCGCGGGTCAAGGAAGTGATTGGCGATGACTCGGTGGTGCCGCAGATCCTGGACGTGAGCAAATGGTGGATCAACGAGACGGTCGCCGAATACTATTCTGACGGCAATGTGTAAGCGAGTTCCATTGCTCCACTTCACTTGGTTTGTTCACCGCAGACTGATGATGGGAGACTTTTCCTCCGCAGCCATTGCCTTGGTGACGCGGTCCATCGCCACCCTCCGTTCAACGGGTTGGGCTCAAACACATGCGTGCAAGACGCATTCAACCTAGCATGGAAGGTATCCTATGTTCTGTCCAACAAGGCCGGGCCGGCTCTGCTCGAAACCTTCAGCACCGAGCGCCAGCCAGTAGGAGTAGATGTCATCACCCGCGCCAACGCAGGTCTGAGAGACCACTCATCCTGGATGAAGGCAGTTGGCTTGCTGGGACCAGACGTATCCCAGAGGGCGGCCATACTCGCCGAGTTTGACGACCCCGGAGAGAAGGGACGGCGGCGACGACAAGAGTTCCAGTCGGGGATCGAACAGACATCCAGCGAGTTCCACGGACTCGGCGTGGAAATGAACCAATTCTACTCGTCACCCGCGGTCTACCAAGACGACGAGCACCCAGAGCGGCCCGCCGCCAAGGACTCGACGCAATTCCACCAAGCCACCACACTGCCGGGGAGTCGCTTGCCGCACGCGTGGCTCAACTCGCGAGTCCCGGGGCGAAACTGTCAACCATTGACCTGGCTGGCCATGGGCGGTTTTGCCTATTCACCGGCCCGGGTGGACGAAACTGGAAGAGCGCCGCGGACCGAGTCTCGGAGAAGCTTGGTATCCAGATCGACTGCTACTCGATTGGGTGGAAGCAAGATTATGAAGACGTGTACTTTGACTGGGCGAGGCGGAGGGAGGTGGACGAGGATGGCTGCGTGTTGGCACGACCTGATCGCTTTGTGGCCTGGAGGTCTACATCGATGATTCAGGACTGTGGTTCAAAGCTGGAAGTCGTCATGAGATCGGTGCTGTCCTTGGAGCGATTGAGCTGCGTGGAACATGATTCATGAAAAGACATCAAGCTCTGATGGGGGTGTCGGGCCTGCGTGCCGCGGCTGTGATTCATGATATACTTGGTGCATGGGAAGTATTAGTCCGAATTTACAACGACACGACCAAGACATGCCGCAGTTATTCTGTTCCCCAAAATACATGTGTCCGCAGTAGCATAGAGCTCGTTGAGAGTGTCTTTTCTTTGCATTTTTGTTCTCCACGTTGCTAATGAAAAAAAAAAAAATTGAAAACGAAGCAAGCTATTCAACAGAATGGTTTCCATGGCAAGATTCGTCTTTCGCATCAAAACCTGCCCACAGTGACTGGGAGAAGCGCAATCATCATCGTTACGGCCCACGGCCGCGGACGGAGGACCAAACAGGTGGGTGGATGTCGTCGCGGGGAGAGTTGTTGAACCTTTTGGAATCTGCATGACAATCTGCATGACCCCGCTGCTGACGCGAGAATCGGGGCGTCTAGACGGAGTAGAATGCACCTCCTCCCCAGACTCCGTACAGCATCGTCACCAACTTGCCCGGATGGGACATGCTGAAAGGTGTCCGAGAGGGCGACATGGCTCCGAACCTTGGCAAAGGTCGTCCACATCTATCCCCGCCTGTCGCCAACCCAGCATGCTCGCACGGTATCAACGTCCTTTCATTGCAACAGTCCCTGGGACTGCGACGCTGACAGCGGCAATCACGCTCCGTCTCATCTCATCTCGCGGCGCAGGGGACACACGCCATCTCGCCCGACAAGCTCACCCTCGAGGTAGTGGACGTGGCTGGCCATCGATTGTACTGCGTGCTCTATGAGCCCCAGCAGGGAAAGGCCCTCATGTACAGCTGGGGCGTCCCTGGCCTGGGGTTATCTATTCGAGAGTCGGAGCACCTACTCGAGGAGACTGACACGCTAGTTCAAGTTCCCTTTGAGGACGCGCAGGATCCTCCCGCGCCGACCTGGACTCCCGAGGGTCCTCGCATGAGCCTCCGCGGAAGCGCTTAATTGCCTTGCTTTAGCACGGAGCAATTGAGCCCTAGCTTGTCCAAAGTGAGACGAGTGATGTTTATCTGTTGCAGGGTGCGCTGGATGCGGCAATTGAGGTCAAGGGGGGGAATAAAGCGAAGTAGGTAAATGTGATTCTAACACAGCCGGCTAGCTGTCGTCTTTGTGTGCATTTGTATCCATGGTCGGTAACTGGGGTTTAATTTCTCGCGTCCCGGCGCGCGAATATCGTGCGGGACTCATGCACGACAAACATGTCCTCCGAGCACCGCCCGCATGCTTGTTGAAATTAGATGACGTTTCCTGGTTACAGTAAATCTTGGCTCCAGTAAAGTTTACGCGTATCCAGGGTGGAGCCTCTAAATCCTAATTAGGTGGGTAGTGAAAAATCACTGCATACACGGAGTAGTAGCCCAAACCCGTTAATCCGTACAACACCTACAGAGTACTGCGGGGGACATATGTTCTGTTAAAAGGCTCCACCCTAGATACGAGACGAACTTTGCTAGAGCCGAGATTTACTATGGACGCGATTCCCGTAGCCAAAGGGGATCGGGGATCGGGGATCGGGGATCGGGAGCCAACTCATTGACGGGTAAGCGAGATCGGCAAAACGCAGAACAGGCTTCATATTTCATTTGTCGGCGGAATGAACCCTGTGCGACACAAGCAACGCGGTATAAAGACGAGCGCCGCTGCCGAGGCCTCGCAATGTCAGGCGCCAGAACCCTCATCTTCCTCTTTCCAAGCCCCCACGATGCGCTGGGATGTCTTCGTCTCAATCGCGACCTTGGCTGGCGCTTCGGCCCACACGGTCCGCGGCCTCCACGACAGGGACACCGGGACCAGGACGCAGGCGGGAAGCCATGCCGGAGTTCCGTTTGACAGGTGGGCGCGGGACGGGCCGGTCGCAAAGAAGAAGTTCCAAAACGACAAGACAAACAGTGAGAGCTCGCCCCTCTCCTCAACGAAGTCGACAAGGACAGGTCGGAGCCAGGACTCAGGACTAATGGATGGGCGGGGGGACGTTGACTAGAGTATGTGCTCAACGGCACAGGCATCCCAGACGTCGATTTCGACATTGGGGAAGCCTACGCGGGCCAGATGTCCATCTCGGAGGACGTCAACGGCCCGGACAGGTTTTACTTCTGGTTCCAGCCCTCTCCTAACCCTGCTGCCGACAAGGAGATTCTCATCTGGCTCAACGGCGGTGCAAGTGCCCCCTACCCCTAGCCTAGGAACTCCTATACCCGCAAAGCTAATCCCGCGTTTCGCACTCAGCCCGGGTGCTCATCTCTAGAAGGGTTGCTACAAGAAATTGGGCCGTTCCTTTGGCAGTACGGGACGTACAAGCCCGTTGCGAACCCTTGGGCATGGCACCATCTCACCAATGTTCTCTGGGTCGAGCAGCCGATCAATACGGGCTTCTCCACGGGCACCGTGACTGCCGAGAGCGAAGAGGACGTTGCTCGCCAGTTTATGGGCTTTTTCGAAACTTCATCGACACATTCTCCATGCAAGGATACAGAGTATACATTACCGGGGAGTCGTATGCGTGCGTGCTTGATCCGTTTCCCCTCCCTCCCCTCTTCTCAGTTGAAATTTAGGCGGAGCTACTCAATCCAACGGGGCAGAAGTTCTAATGCACAAATATTCGAGAACAGAGGCATGTACTGCCCCTACATAGCAAACGCCATGCTCGACGCCAACGACACCAAGTACTACAACGTCAAGGGCATGATGATCTACGACCCGTTCATCGTAGAAAGCAGAGTGGGCGAAATGACGGCTGTCCCATTCGTGGACTACCACCGCAGCTTGTTCCCCTTCAACGACTCCTTTGCCCAGCACATCCACGACACGGACAGAAAGTGCGGCTACGCCGACGTGCGCAACAACTACCTCTCGTACCCTGCCCGCGGCCATCTGCCCAGTCCTCTGCCCGGCATCGACGCCAAGACGGGCCGGCCCATGCCTGGATGCGGCGACCACGAGCTGACGGCGAGTATCCGGGGCGCCATTTCGGACATCAATCCTTGTTTTGACGTCTTCCAGGTTGCTACGACCTGTCCCTTGCTGTGGGACGTGCTCGGCTTCCCCGGCAGCTTCGACTATCTCCCCGAGGGAGCGTCCGTCTACTTTGACCGACAGGATGTGAAGAAGGCCATCCACGCGCCTCTCAACCGGACCTGGGCGTCCTGCGGTGGCCCCGTCTTCGTCGACGGCGACGCGTCCGCTCCGTCCAGCACCACCGTGCTCGGAAGCGTCATCGACAGGACCGGGAATGTCGTCATCGGCCACGGGGCACTCGACTTTGTCCTGCTGGCCAACACCACGCTCTTGGCCATCCAGAACACGACGTTTGGCGGCAAGCTGGGATTCGAAAGACGACCCACGGAGCCGTTCTACGTCCCGTACCATCGGCGAGGAGACCTCGGCACTCTCGCCGGGGCGGGTGTCTTCGGCACGGCTCACACCGAGCGGGGGCTGACCTACGTGGGCGTCTCCCTGTCCGGACACATGGTGCCTCAGTATGCGCCGACTGCTGCGTTCCGCCACCTGGAGTATCTGCTCGGTCGCGTCAAGTCCCTCAGCAGTAGGGAGCCATTCACGACCGACCCTCATGCGCCGCAACCCCGGGGTCCGTTGGGGAACGGCACCGCGCCGCCGGGATACCAGTGAGCTGGAGGGGAGGGGGCTGTGCAAGCGAAGGCGGTAGAAACAATAGACCTTGACACATGGAAGCTCGTTTTGTAGAAGAAAATCAACACGGGAGGCACATGACCTACCTGACCCCCTTGTTTGCCCCGTAATGAGGGCCAAAGAGTGGCCGGTTGAGGCGGGCCGAGAGTCCCCCAACTAAACATTGGGGGGTTTTCTCTCTGGTAATTGTTTCGCGAACACGGTCGGTGCCAAGAGTTGGTGTCTAGTAGATTTACACGACGTTAAAATGTACATCCATCTGCTCCTAGCAGACTGCGTCGGCTCTCCCGCTCGAGCCCATTTTGCGGGGTTAGCGTGGGGCTGCCTTGGAAACAGGGCAGATAGAAAGCAATCCTCCACTCCACCCAACTTGTTACCTCATGCCGACATTTTCACAAAAAAAAAAAAAAAAAAATTCCGCCAGCTTCATGCCGGATGAACAAAGGAAAGGTAACATTTTTTTCCCATGCAAAATTCAATCTCGCATCGCTGCTTCGCTTAGCGGAGCGGATGCGACGTCGACTATGCTTTTGCCATGAGACGCAACGCCCAATGGAGGGCGCTTTGAGTTTGGGGCAATACTGTTACAATTTGACGACGACACAGAATGTATTTTTCGATTCCTGAAAACAAAACACGCCGTGAAAAACGACACTGCCTATCAACTTTTTGCGAGCGAAGCTGCTGCTCTCAAATGCATCCGCGAGAAGACGGACATTCCTGTGCCAGAGGTTCTTTTCGTTTTGGCACGCCCAAGTACCGGCCGGCCCTTGTCCTCTGACCGAGCTCTAACAGGCCAAGTGCAACCTCTTGAAAATGAGATCGGCACTCCATATGTACATCCTGATGATATTCCGGCCTCGCCAAATACTACGTTGCACAACAACGTTGGAACGACTATGTTGCCGTCGGCGGCAAGGCAGAATCTAGCCAGGATCGCCTACATTATAGCGTTGTTGGAATGTTCATTCGGGACCGAGTCATCTCGCGGTTGACCGGACGAGATCGTCTTCGCAAATCTGGCTTTCCTCTCTGCCACCGTGACCTTGGCACTCAGAATATCTTCGTGGACAATGAGTTCAACGTCACCTGCGTTATCGATGGGGCATTTTGCTCTCTTGTTCCCTATGCTCAGCTACTGTCCACCCCTGGCATGCCGCACCCAAGAGACTCCTCAGCCGACCACGCATTGGTTGGCGCCTTTAGGAATGCATTTGAAGAGGGGTGTTCCAAATTTCAGAGCGTTCGACCATCAGAAAAGGAATGGGAAGTCGGTGATTTGTCATCATATATAATACACTTGGTGAATCTTGATGCTCTGCAGGACTTGCATCATCTAGAGGCACTATGTCAACTTGCCACTAGTCCAGCAAAAGGTGAGAATATTCGAGCCACGCTAGCGTTGATATCCGCGGAGTCCGAAGCAAGGCTCGTGTCGGCGACCTTGGCAGAGGATGATGAGCCCGATCATGAAGTAAGATTGCAGGAGAATGAATACTTTTCCGCTGTAGGGGAAGAACGACGAGGACTCGCGCATTACATGTCATTTCTTTCGCAGTTGAATCCACTTTTCGTCGCAGATGATCGACTCTGGCGGTGGATAGACGAGACCAGAAGGTGAGAGAACGCCCAACGCGGGCCCGAGTCTCCGATAAGCATTGCCGAAGTAGGCCATTCGGAGACGATTCTCCGAGGGAGAAGATGACCTGAAGCACAAAGATGCAGATAAAGGACCCAAAGGTCATGACTGATTAGTGATGACAGTTGGGTCTCGGCAGGACTGCTATTGGTCGATCGCCCGACGGCAATCAATACATTGGTGGTCCATGAAGTAGTCTTTGCATTGCAGATTGCTCCAGCTCGTGGCGGCCGCATCGTCGTTTAAAACATTCTTGTTCCCCCAGTTGTAGGTTGCAGCAATCATGAAGGTCGAGTAGACAAAGTCAACCAGCCCCGTCGCTGTGGTTCTCACAGCATCCACGTGGTGCAAGCTCGGTAGCCACGCTGGATATCGAACTGGCAGTGTAGACGACGGGGAAGGTTGGACGTTCTGGATGCCCAAGGGGATTAAGAAGTTGGATGATTCGGACGTCTGAACCCTTTGACTTCTTCATGTCGTTGTTGCTCGTTAAAAGTGAAGAGGCAAGATGCTTGTACTGGGGGCACATATGCATTTGTGGGGAAAACAAACATGTTCTCAACTTGATTTGGCCATTCCCAACTTACTCGGTTCTTGGTGAGTGCAACACATAGGAATGCAAGCCATGCTAAATCGATCTCTCTCCCTACGGCTTCAACACTGACTCCAAAGGAACGCCCCAATACCAAGCAGCCGCGCCCATACCGCCCACGCTCATGATTGATGCCATCAAGAAATTGACATCGTTGTTATCTAGGAGGTCCCATCCACTTTCAACCACTCTGGATGGCTGCTGGTCCCCAAAGCTTGGCTTTCGGTGCTTGCTCTTAGCATCATATGCGTCTTCAGCTTCGTCTTGCTCATCAACAGCTGAAGTATCCTGTTTGCCACTCTTCTTACCGTGTGCACCACTGGCACTTGCCGCCGCCGCTGCCGCCGCCGCTCGAATGGCTGTCTGCGAAGAAGAGGCTGAGACCAGGACGCGGTTACCACCCTCGCCTTCAACAATCTTACCGGACCTCACATCCCGCACTGATCGCTGGAAAACACCTCCCAGAAAACTGTCCAGAACACTGCCCAGCGTACCCCAAATGACCATGCCTCCCATGAATATCCGCCGCTGCGCCAGAGTCCATGGCACCCCGCCCCCAAGGGTTGGTGCTGTTTCAGCGGTGCACGTAGGCAAAAACACCATGGAAGCGGCCACCATGACCATGGAACCAAAGCAGCCAGCTGCCAAGCCGAGCAAAGTGACGCCTCCGTTGGTTCCCCGAGGGACCTTTCGCAGTCGAAGTGACGTGATCAGGCGTGGTTGACTCTTTGATAAAATGCCTAGCTCGGAACTAAACGTGTCTGCAGCGACGGCGGCATAGTTGGCAATAATCCCCACGACTAGAAGATCGCCGCCCCAAGAATAGCAAATACTGTTTTCCGGGTTCGGCGTGTTGGGGTCGGCGTAGGCGGCAACTCGACTCCGCAGCTGATATCCGTGGGCGACTGTAAGGATCGATGCCATCAAGGAATTCGCAAACACTGCGGAAGAAGCGTGTTAGGATGTGGCATTCTTGATTTCAGTAACAGTTCTCGGGTTCACCTTGCACGTGGGTTCTCGGCCCCTCGCCTCCGGAGCTGCCTTTTGAATGCATCGTCAATGCTGCTTTGACATTTTCTTTAATCTACGATTTGTGTCAGCCACATGTGCAAGTTTCCAAGGGCCTGTCTCAGTCGCATACGTGCGTGACTCGTGTTCCTGCTAGAAAGAAGACGCAGAGCAGAGCAAAAGGTAGATTCCATGGGTGGTAAGCATGTGCGATCGCCGTAAGTGCGGCCGCGACGATGCCAGCAGGGGTGAGTGAGTTCTTGGACCAAGCTCTCAGTATAAGCGCAAGAGTTACCGGCACAGCAATAATGGGCTTCATGACGAACAGCTGGAGGGCGTGTTGCGTATCGTCGCCGTTCCGTGATGAGAGTGAAAGCTCCAAAATGAGGTGGGCTAAGCCATCACAAGTCCAGTTTTACGGACGGGCTGACGTCAACCTGACTGGTTCTGTCTGGCCGCACAGACAGTGTTTGGCGCACTACTCGCACTACTCGCACTACTGGCACACGTCTGGCTAATCGATACGCTGGCGGCGCTAATTTTTTCTTCTCCGGTTTATAAGCAAATTAACTCCGTACCTGGATGCCAATACCGAACACTGCCGACGACCGGTTGAACTTCAATCGAGTTAGCGATTCGCGCATTTACGGCTCTCTGCCCCGATAGGTTCGCTCTATACTTCATCATGCCAGCGCTAACCTCGTCGAGCGACGAGTTCGCTGTTTTGCCCATCCACATGCCTTCAATGCCATCATTTCCTCTCAGCGCCATCCACGAGGTGCGCGTCCGACCAAATGCACCAAAGATTCCTACCGCGAACGATTCACGAAGTCTTTTTTGAAAAATATACCAAGTGACAGTACAGAGCCTCATTTCCGGGCCGTCTTCACAAGCTTAGTAGGGGCTGGAAGGTTCGAAACAATAAATTTCGACGATGAGGCGAAGACTATCCTGCCCGTGGACCCCGCCCAAGCGACCAAAGTACACGGTTTCGCCAAAAAGAGGAAAATGCTGCATCTTGAAGCGGAAGAGAGAAAAAGGGAAGAAGAGGAGTCACAGTTACCGCAGATATGGACCCGGCAATTACACAGAAGCAGCAGTACAGCGGTTGTCTTGCTTGCAGATGAAAAGAGTGTGCAGCTGGTGCTGAAAGCCATCACTAAAGTGCACAAGACTAAAAAGTATCCGGTATGGGGTGAGAACTTGGCAGATCAGGTCCCATCATTAGGTTCACCTTGGATAGCAACGCACTTGCAGCTCTCGAGGGTTGACAAGGCTGCTACACAAAAAGCAGTCCACGCATTCTTCAATGCTTTCAACAAAAAAGAGAAGGAGGCTGTCGAATTGGCCAAGCGGCTGCGCAACGAACCTGATGAAGACGGCTTTGTCACGGTGACACGTGGTGGCAGAGCCGCGCCGGCCAGTCGTAACGAAGCTGAGGAGGCCAAACGAAGAATGGCTGACAAGGCCGACAAGAAGAAGTCGGAGCTTGGAAATTTCTACCGCTTCCAACTGCGCGAACAACGGAAGAAAGAACAAGCAGCTTTGCTGCGACGTTTCCAGGATGATAGGCGGAAAGTTGACGCTATGCGGCAGAAGCGTGGCAAATTCAAGCCTGAAACATGAAATTCTTGCGAGGAGCGAAAGATTTACAACCACACAAGGTATGTGTATTCTCTCCCATCGCCACCCTGTCGAATTTCATCCATATCATGATGACGCCGCGGGGCCATCAAATCGCCGAGACGATCCGAGGTTCGTCCTCTTTTCGCCACTTGGCATGCCGAAAACAACCGCGTTACCAAAAGTCTTCTCAAATGTGTCTGAGATATAACAGTCGAATTTTTTGATTTTCTTCTGCCGAATTCATTACTCCGAGACTTGAATTCTAACAGACGATTCTAGGTCTATCGTCTGACACTGACACGCGACTGGTAGCTGCCATAAGCATGTCCGTCTCGAATTTTCAGAGCCACGACCACATGGCACGGAAGTATGCCGTCGGTTAATGGCCAGTTTCTATCCATACCGGCAAAAGCAAGCAAGAGACAGCAATATTTTTTCAATTTCTCTTCTTTCTTCATCACAGACACGAAATATTGCCAGGAAGCTCCGCGCTTCGGTTCATAGTGTCTTCAAGGTAGCATTGTGATGAGCAGTATGCATCGTCTATCAGACACATCACCAGCACGTAGCCTTTACCGTCAGACTGTCGGGCCCGACGTCCCTCGAAATAATAACACAGCTACTCAAAGAGCCATGTAATAAAATTATTTCATTGGCAAAAAGAAATCCATATTCGCAAGTTTTCAGTGCAATCGTGTGGTGATGATTTTTTTGGACTTGACGTTCCCGCCGTGCCGCCTTAGTCAGCGAGCGGCGCCTGCCTCGTTTGTTTACTTTCCCCACATGGCAACCATGCATAATGCCTTGTCAGAAAGGACCCTGTCACCACCACATCGCACCAGACTCGCTTTCGTGACAAGTTGCAAAGAAGCGTCGGGTTGTCCTGGGCTTTCGCAGGAGATGAACGCTTTGCTGTGAGACCCTGAAATTTTTTCCCTGCGACGGGTTATTAAGACCGACATGATCGATACCGACAATCTTCGTACAGCGTCGCTGTATATCAACAATCAGCTGCTCTCGAGAGGCTTGTTGCGCGATGGCGACTCCATCGATTTCGCAGGCACGAGAAGAAGTGATGAAGAAGACGCCGAGGTTTTAGGGCGCATCATCCGCGTCTTAAACGACCTCATACTGCGTCGCGACGTAAGTCTGGATAGGCAAACGACTTCTCGAATTGGCGTGCTGACAACAAAACCTAGCGTGATGCTGAACACCGAGAATCTCTCTCAACTTCAATGCGCGCCATGCGTGCGGAGAATCTGAAGCTCATCGCCGATCTCACGCGCACCAACGACAAGCACACCGAGGCCCAGCGCAAAGCTGATCTTGCGACACGAGCAGAGTCTACTTTGAAAACGCAGCTCAAGTCTGCAGAGGCCAACGCCAGGGCGCTGAAGGAAGACGTTGCGCGAATGAAGTCTCTGGTCGCTCAATCCCGCTCATGTTGCGCCACAGAGATCCGCCGACGAGATCGCCAAATTGATACTTTGAAAAAACAGCTGGGTGAAGCAGGTCGATCAAGGGGCACCAGAGCAAATCCTGCGATTACAACAATTACTGTAACAGGTGACATTGGCAACGAGAAGGACAACATCACGACCATCAGTAACTCTTCACACTACGATTCCGAACTTCGGAGCGAAACTGACACGACACTCGCGAATCTTGCCCGGCATCTTACCGAAGAGAATGATACCATGTTGGGTGTAATGCAACAAACCATGGCGCAGCTGCGAGACATGAGTGGCTGGGTCGCAGACACGAAAGAAGACGAAAAGGTCCGCAAGAGGCCGACGTGCGAAGATATGGCAGCAGAGCTGGACTCGATCATGGATCACATGAGGACAATTCTCACCAACCCGTCTTTTGTTCCAATCGAAGAGGTTGTCACCAGAGAAGAAGAGATCAACAGACTCAAAACTGGTTGGGTGAAAATGGAGACCCGTTGGAAAGATGCAGTGCATCTTATGGATGGATGGCGGAAGAGAATGGCTGCCAGCGGGAAATCCGTCTGCGACGAGGACTTGCAGATGGGAATGCGTCTCAGCCCTGTTCGCATCAACGATTTGGATGAGACGAGGGTTGTCGCAGACCATGGGCTGTCGGCCGTCAAAGAGGAGCCTGAGGAAAATGATGCTCGTGAATTTCTACACTCCCCTGTCCGAGAAATGCAGAGGAGCCTGATTATGCAGCTGGCGAGGATTTCGACGATGTGGGGGAGACAGCGATAGTGATGCTGCAAATCATGAGGATCATGTGCCAGAAGATGAGTATCCTGTCGCAGACGGCAGTCAAGGCATGTTCAATCAGCCAGACCAGGAGTCGATGCACGAGCACGAGCACGAGCACGGTGAGTCTTTGAAATCCGCGGCGCTTCCTGGACGTCCACAGCCCAGTCCTCTTGCAAACTCGAGTTCTGCCGGCAATCGAGGGTTTCTGAGGAACGAAAAGCTACGCTTCAGGCCGAGCCACCACGGTTCCAATGGCGACGAGAGCACTCCAACCTCGGAGTCGAAATCCATGAGATCTCTGCCGGTCCGACCGCGAGCGCTAGCATCCCAGTCGAGACTCCCGAGCAGGGTGCATCGGCCAGCCGAACGACCACGTTCACCCTCGAGAACATCCTTGGACGAGGCATTGCTACCGAAGCGGGATGCAGAGACGCCACCTGCACCGCCAGGAAACGACGAGCACGACGACCCCGCTCAAGCCGCTGGTGAAATCGACGAGACGCAAGAGCAGACTTCCGCCCTGACTGCTCACTCGTCTCCCGCGCGCGTCGGCTCTCGTGCAAAGCCACCCCGGAGCACGGAGCCGAAGCCAGCACAAAGCCCATTGACAATGTCCAACATTGCAGCGAAACTTGCCGCTTCAGAGAGGGAAGCGGACGCGGCCCGCGTGAGGGCCAAATTAAAAGCTGCGCGCGGTTCGACCAGGGGCGTGTCTCGGCCCATCACGTCCACGTCGGCAGCAACTGCTACGGTCGAGGCACCACCTGACGAAGAACCGGCGAGCAAAGCACCGCGCGAACAAGAAACCGCGCGCGACCTCGTGGAGCAGGAGCCGGGTCCATCTGACGGCCTTGCCAGACCGGAAAAGAGGAAGCGAGATCGAAAGGTCGGCAAGACGGTGTCTAGGCGGAGAAGTACACTTAGTCCCATGGAGTTGAAGGCTTTGATTTCGGGTGAGGCGCTGTGAGCACGCGGGCTTTCCCGTGGTGACATGTCGAGCACACCCTCGTGATATATGATGAAGGTATTTCGGCAGGAAAGTCGGTTAAGCGGTCATTTTTAATAGTGCGTTCAAAATACCACTTTGCTATGGTTCCAGAAACGGCGTGTCCAAGGGGTTTGACTCGGTGAACAATTTTGCCCCGGGTATCCGTCTTGAAAGGCCTCGTGGGGGACAGTGCATATCATTATTGAAGTCCTCAAGCGTGCTTCTGTACGCCGCAGCGCAGAGGTGCTCGTCATCACACGCCAGTCAATAAGATACGGATCAAAGTTCAGCAATGGAGCAATCACGAGCATTTCAGAGGGGTCACTGCAAAGGTGCATTGATGCGGGTGTTGCAACTTTCTTGTTTCTCGCGGCGTAAGCGACAGACGGTATGCTATCAGTGATGAGACATCCCATGTCTCCTATCCCATATATTCGCAGAAAGAGGTATCGTGTTATACAATGCTGATACAAAGGCACCTACCTACCATGCCAGGGAGCTTTTCCAGTCAACTCCGATTTTCCCAAATTTGTGCTTTGAATATTCGCGTCCATAAGCGACCACCCAACGAACCAGCTAGCCAGATTGCACTCGCCGCTTCCCTAATGCTGGCTCCATTGGATGGTGTTAAGGTCAATTCCTTCCTGCACAAGCTCCCACAAAGGACTCAGCTCTCGCAAGAAGTTGACACGCTCCTGGACTGCCTTGAGCACATAGTCAATCTCTGCCTCTGTGGTGAAACGTCCGATTCCGAATCGAATACTACTGTGAGCGCTTTCGTCACTGTTTCCCAGCGCGCGGAGCACATAGCTGGGTTCGAGCGACGCAGACGTGCAAGCACTACCGGAAGACAGGGCGATATCCTTGAGGGCCATGAGGAGAGACTCTCCTTCCACATATGCGAATGAGACGTTGACGCAGCCGGGATAGAAAGCATTTTTATCGCCGTTCTGGGTTGTATGCTCCAAAGAAAGCAGGCCCTTCATGAGTCGGTCGGACAAGTACTTGATTCGCTGGGTGTCGTACTACAACAGGGTTAGTTTGCGCCGTCGCCTGAAGCAAGTTTATGGGCCGTTTGAATAAGAACGGAGAAGATAATAGAAGGCCATGCTTGTGGAGCACATCATCATGTAGAGCGCCAAAGGTACGGGATGTATTGGGGTGCTGGTTGTAGGAAGGACTAACCTTCATTTCGTCCTTGGCGATGCGGCAGGCCTCGCCAAACCCAACGACCAACGGCGGAGCAAGAGTGCCGCTTCGGAGACCACGTTCTTGTCCACCGCCGGTGATGATGGGGTCTAGCCTGACCCTGGGTCGCCTTCGAACGTAGCAAGCGCCAATGCCCTTGGGGCCGTAGATCTTGTGGGATGAAATGGACATCAAGTCAATATTCATGGCATTGACGTCTAGGGGGATCTTGCCAACTGCTTGAGCGGCATCGGTATGGAAGAATGCTTTCTTCCGTCGACACAACTTGCCAATCTCCTCGATAGGCTGAATGACACCGATCTCGTTGTTGACGGCCATGATACTGACAAGGGCAGTCTCGGGCTTCATGGCTGCCTCCAGGACGGCCATGCTTATCAAGCCGTTTTTCTGTACGGGCAGATAAGTGACCTCAAAACCCTCATCTTGTAAATGTCGACAGCTGTCGAGCACACACTTATGTTCTGTCTGGGTGGTGATGATGTGATTCTTCTTGCCAGAGCGACCAAAGAATCTGGCGACGCCTTTAATGCTCATATTATTGCTCTCCGTGGCACCGGACGTGAATATGATTTCTTTGGGGTCTGCGCCGATGAGAGAGGCAATATGCTCGCGCGCCTCTTCGACTGCCTTTTCACTCTCCCAGCCGTAGGCATGTGTCCGAGAATGCGGGTTACCGTACACGCCGACGTAATAAGGTATCATGGCATCGAGCACACGGGGGTCGACGGGGGTCGTTGATTGCATATCCAGGTAGATCGGCCGCTGGCCTTCTTCCATTACAG
The DNA here is from genome assembly GCA_021950295.1 of Epichloe scottii. Lineage (NCBI taxonomy): Eukaryota > Fungi > Ascomycota > Sordariomycetes > Hypocreales > Clavicipitaceae > Epichloe > Epichloe scottii. Next base: position 1,392,400 of record CP083247.1, on the reverse strand, counting down.
CAGCCTGTTTGAGAACTTCTATGCAGCGAAGTATTGGTTAGTGCTCGGTCGTGAAGCGTGAAGAGGCACAGATCATCAAGGCGTCCCCTTACCAGCCATAGGGCTGATTTTGGCATCAGCAGGCCCTCCCATCGGGAGACGAGGGATGTCGACGAAATCCTTCTTGTCCAGTTTGATGGCAGTTTCCACGCGAGCGTGATCCTGCTTGGTCTCAGTCACATATCCTCTGCTCGTCGCCTTGGATCGTGTCGCCACCAGGGCTGCGCGAGGCCACGCTCGCAAAGGTGCGGATGCAGCGACATGGCGGCTCGCTGTCCGCCTTAACGCGCATGATGCTAAACTCGACATGATTGTGATATATGCGATGCGGGTGATTGCATATGCCGAGACTCGAAGCCTGGCGAGCGGAGAGGTGAGGCAAGGGAAGCCTTTTAGTAATGAGTGTGCACCTCGATTTGGCGAAATGCAGTCGTAGCTTCCCCATAACTAATGGCTAGGAATTTGTCATGAAAAAGCTTTCGGCTCGGCCACTCGGTGATAGGCGTCCTCACAGAGCCTCTGATTGGCCAGGATAAGACCAGTGCCCGGCGGCGCCTTCAACAATACCAATTCCACGGGCGTGAGTTGCATACAGGAGGTGACTCGGCTGAGGAAAGATGTGTGGGCGTTATGCTGGGCAGTGCGATGGGATTACTCAGAGACGATAGACATGCCACCGAGTTGACGCAATGCGAGTATAGTGCAACTACAATGTCGGTGCTCTGGCGAAGCATGGATGTGTCTGACGATGCACCGCGCAGTGATCAGGCTGGCAACCTGGCAGATGGTTTCACGGGCAGTGTACAGTGGTGTACTCCGTACTGATGACAGGTTGCGGCGCCCAAACCAGAACGCTGTTGTACGGAGCAACTTGCGCCACAATCAGCAGCACAGCCACTGAAAGTCGTCACCAAAGCCCTGGGCCGCTCACTCAATCAACGCCGACGTCAATGCCCTCATTTCTGGGTTTCCTCAAAAAGCCAGGCGTCCGCCTCTTTCTCGTTCCCTGCCCCTGCGCGCAACTCACTGCTCGCCTGCTTCCTTACTCCTTCTCTCCCTCTGTGCGAGCATAGTTATCGGGGCTTTGCATCATGAGTTTCAAAGGCTTCTCCAAGAGCCTTACTAGGGTATGTCACGTTGCTGACCTCTTCTGTGGTCGCCGCCCCTCATCTCCATGTTTGGCGGTCCTCGGTGAGGCAGCGCGCCAAAACAAAACAAAACAAAACAAAACAAAACAGCAGGCTATACTGATGCAACTGAAAATACTTTTCTCAAGTGCTAATAAATAGTCATGGTCGTCAGGCGCCTCAACAACTCAAACACAAGTTCAACATCGGAGAGCATACCAAGGATGCGGTTTACATCGATGCCGAGCGCCGTTTTCAGGAATTGGAGATCGAGACCAAGAAGCTGCACGATGAGTCCCAGAAATACTTCGAGGCCATTAATGGTATGCTCAACCATCAGATCGAGTTCAGCCAGGCCATGACGGAGATATACAAGCCCATATCAGGCCGCATGTCAGATCCCGACAGTATCAAACCTGAAGGAAACCCAGAAGGAATTCGGGCTTGTGAGGAGTACGAAGCAATCGTTAAAGAGCTGCAAGAAACTCTCGCGCCGGAGCTGGATATGATCGAGACTAGGGTTATCCGACCAGCTACCGAACTGATGGACGTTATCAAGGTCATCCGAAAAACGGCTCTCAAGAGAGAACACAAGAAGCTCGACTATGACCGACACCGCGCCGTACTCAAGAAGCTGCAGGACAAGAAGGAGCGCACAGCCAAGGACGAAAAAGCCATGTGGAAAGCAGAGGGAGATGTCGAGCAGGCCACACAAGATTACGAGTACTTCAACAATCTTTTGAAAGAAGAGCTGCCCACATTATTCGCCTTGGAGCAGGAATTCATTCAACCACTATTCCAATCGTTCTACTACATGCAGCTCAACATATTTTACACGCTTCATGAGCGTATGCAGCGCTGCGATATTGGTTACTTTGATCTGACCCTCGATATCGAGGACGCTTTCATTGAGAAGCGTGGGGATATTCAAGACCAGACAGAGGCTTTGTCGATTTGCAGATTCAAGACCACCGGGCGACCTCGACCGATCCGATACGGAGCTAAACCAGCCCTTGAAGGGGGCAAGCAACCTGGACTGCTAACAGCAGGGCCATCAGCCATCGGCACCGGCACGAGCCCGAGCCCGAGCCCCAAGATTGGTGCTTACAGCCGCCCGTCTGCCGACTCCAGCCAGGCTGCACCGCCGCCATATTCACCTGGAAATAGCACTGCCTTGTCAACCGTCGCGGCGGCCAAGGCGAAGCCTCCGCCGCCGAAGCCGAAGCCTAAGCGCTTGACAGCAGCACCTGTGGCAGAAACCGTAACAGCCCTGTATGACTATTCTGCCCAAGCTGATGGGGACTTGAGTTTCCGAGCCGGTGATGTCATCGAGATTGTCACTAGAACACAGAATGAGAACGAGTGGTGGTCCGGCCGGCTTAATGGAAAGGAAGGACAGTTTCCAGGTAAATATCAAGTTTCACTCAGCCTCCTTAGAACTTACTCCTCTCAACTAACACATCGTACGCAGGCAATTATGTTCAATTGTGAAAGCATCGAGTAGTATAACTCTGGTAAAAGTGGGTGGGCCATGGGAACAATTTGGCTGGGCTGCTTTGACAATCACAAGATGGCTAGCTGGCGCAGAAGATCTAGATTTTGAGCGCAGAATTGCTTCGAATCCGGGGCAGTCAAACGGACTTGATACACTTGAGCTTGTCGGTTGGTCGAGCTCATCCATTCGATACAGCGGACGATATTTATGACCCGCCGTCTACTAGGCTCTCTTAGGCTATGACCATGACATATTGTGTAGTCACCAAGAATGATTCCCGCAGCTGGTGGAGCAGGCCTTTGTTGACTTTCACCACGCACGTGCTGGGATCGAGCTCGTGCACTTGGCCTGGCCTTTGAAGTGGCTGTTGCAGCCCATGTTTTTTGCGTTTACATACAGCCTTCGTATGTTTGTGCTTTGCCAGTCAACCAAATTGCCACTTTCATCATTCAATGGAGCACAGCCAGGAGTGTTCATGCCCGTCATACTCCGTACAGATCCATTGCTGCATGAGCTGTCCGGGAAGTGACGTCACAGGCGAGCTGCCCCGCCAGTCGTCGTTCGCCACTTGCCATACATGACCGATAATCTCCCAGTACTCCGTAGACGACAATGACATCACAGCCCATGTGGCAGTCCCATTTACTCCCCTTGAAACGGGAAAGTGAGGCTGCTCGAATCAGAGATTTCCTTGGCAAGGGTCAAAGGGTTCCTTCCCTGTAGAACTGCCTGCGTACTATATTACCCGACTCCATCCACCTTCATTCGTGATTTCAGAGCCTTTCTCTCTTCTCTTCATCCCATCAATCCCGCCAGACACTTCTGCCTATTAGAGCTCTCTACTCATTCAAGCTACTGAAGTTTGTTCAAATAGTCATCACACATAGTTTCTATCCAACCCAGCAAACATGTCCGACAAGCAGGCACCTTCCACCCTCCAGTCGTACGTCGACTCGGCCACAGGTGCCATTCAGAGTGCTGTTGGCAGCTTGACTGGTAACACTGGAGACCAGGCCAAGGGCGACGTCAAGAAAGAAGCAGCCAAAACAGAGCACGATGCCTCTCAAGCCGCTGTCAAGGTTCCAGGAGCTACCGTTTCCAGTGACGGAGGCGCCAGCAAAGACCACCCCGATCGAAATGCCGGTTCGTGGAACCAGACTGTTGGCTCTGCCAAAGAGACGGTCGGTAATTTCGTTGGTAGCGAGGTGAGTATCTCGTGATTGACCTCTGCTCCCATGCTTGGGTTGTCCTTTATTAACAAACTTGGGTCAGAATTTGAAGACGGCCGGTCAGCAACAAAATCTCGAGGGTCAGCAACAAGAAGCCAAGGGGCAGTTGAATGACTTGGGCTCCGGTATTGGATCCCGCGTTCAGGGTACTGTCGGCGGCGCCGTTGCCAGTCTTACTGGCGACAAGGATGGAGAGGCTCACTACGATCAGATGCGTGCCGATGGCAAGGCTCAACAGCGTGGTGTGGAACATGATCTGCAGAAGAAGGCTGAGGCTGAGGAGGCCAGCAAGAAGGCATGAAGTTGACAATGACGGACAAGTTATGATGGGAGATTACGTGGCGAATTTGATACCCTATGAATAGTATGATTGCAAGCCTATACTTAATGATACAGAGTTATGGTCCTCATTGATGTCTGCGCTTTGCGATGCTGAAGCCTGAACTTGGTTGACCCATGTGGAAGGATGCAGGTCAAAAGAGAGAGAAGAAGATGATGCAGAATTACTATCTAGGAATTCGGAATCTAACGGAGGAAAAGGAAGCTTATTATAAGCTTCAAAAGCTCTCAACAGGGACCTGAATAATAGAAGGTCTAACCGACAAGTGAATCTAGGTCTGCAAACGAAGCCTACGATGAACGCGATAACAAGCGAGATGTGTGAATCAAGCGAAGAGGGGATGACGATAGTGATGCCTCAGATTTGAGGCTGCGATGTGAAGCTGTGATTCTCAACAACCCAAGAGGGCCGTCGAGTCAATCCATCATCAAGACGACCGAATTCATATCCACATTGGGTAATCACTCCTCCAGGGTAGGAGGCCCAAAGAAGATTCCTGATTTTTTCGCTTAATCCACGGGGTGGGTGGGGTGGAGCCCCTGCGCCTACCAGTTCCATTGTCCACCTTCAAATTCCGTGCTTCTCGGAATTTTGTGAACGCGCAGCTCAGCTCTTCGCCTTCAAACCACACGTCTCCCAGAGCGCCAGCACATTCAATGGCTCTGGGATTGACGCGCGATCTGTACTGAAGCGAGATGCCCCAGCGAACCCCCAAAAGCAGGGCCAAGGCCGCCGCGTCGCCGTCACCCGCGCAACCACCACCCGACTACAAGGCCATCGCCGAGCAATGGGCCAAGGCAAAGCGCATACAAGCTGCCAACGAAGCCGAAGCCGAAGCGCTCGGCCAGCCCTCGGAACGAGAGGCCGCCAAGGTCTTGGAGCGTCAGAGGGAGAGACTCAACGAACTGCGACAAAAGTCGTACGAGCGAAGATGGTGGTGGACCGTCGCGTTCTGGGCATGGCTGCTTGTCATTCATGTCGTTGGCATCTGGCTCTTCACGAGCGGCTTCCTGTTGACGCGATTCGTCCTGGAAGACAAGTCGAATTGCACAATGCCGCCCATTGAGAGTAGATTGGCGCCATTGAGCATCGAGAAAGGCTGCTGGCACCCCAAGACGTTTGATCGCGCCGTCGTGATTGTGATTGACGCTCTGCGCTACGACTTTACCGTGCCGCGGGACGAGGCCAAGAAGCACGAATTTCATAATGCTTTCCCTTTCTACACGACAAGGCTGCAAAATCGCCGCGCAATGCCGTCCTACGTCCCTTCATTGCCGATCCCCCGACGACGACGCTGCAAAGATTGAAGGGCTTGACGACCGGGACTCTGCCGACATTCATTGATGCCGGTAGCAACTTTGCGGGATCAGCGATTGACGAGGACAATATCCTGATGCAGCTCAAGAATGCTGGCAAAAAGATTGCGCATCTAGGTGACGATACGTGGGTGTCTCTGTTCCCCGGCTACTTTGAACCGAACATCAGCAAGGCCTACGACAGTTTTAATGTGTATGATCTCCACACAGTCGACAATGGCGTCATGGACAACATATTTCCGCTCATGGAGCCCCAGGCCAAGAGCCAATGGGATCTGTTGATCGGCCACTGCTTGGGTGTCGATCACGCTGGCCATCGCTATGGGCCGGATCATCCTGCCATGAACGCCAAGTTGCGGCAGATGGATGATTTCATCCGACGACTTGCGGCTACGATTGACGAAAAGACCCTGCTGGTGGTGATGGGCGACCATGGAATGGACGACAGGGGCGACCACGGCGGTGAAAGCGACGACGAGATCGAGGCTGCGCTGTGGATGTACTCCAAGTCACCCATTTTCGGACGCATTTTGCCTGAACATGCCGTGCCCCCTGCCAATGCCAAGATCCGACCCGTCAACCAGATTGATCTGGTTCCGACTCTGTCCCTTTTGCTGGGGATTCCAATTCCCTACAACAATCTGGGCCGTCCCATCGAGGAAGCCTTCTCCGGGCCCAAGGGCAACGATTGGACCAATCTCGCCGCTGTTTCTCGCATGGCATCCGCCGGGATTGAGAGATACCAAGATTCCTATTTCAAAGCCCGCGGCATCCCTCCTCGCTCCGACGCAAATTCACCTGCTGCGCTGTGGACCGAGGCACGAAAGGTGCCCATCTCGTCTCACAGAGACATTTACAATGCCTTTATCAAATTCCAGGAACAGACCCTGCTTGTGTGCAAAGACCTGTGGGCTCGATTCGATATTCCCCGCATGGTTTCCGGCGTGGTCGTCACCGCAATCGGGGTCGTGCTTCTCATGCTTTACGCTTCCCGAACCGAGGACGACGAGTTCGTGGTCATGAATGACGTGGAGCTCGACTATGCGGAGAAGAAGCTGGAGGTCTTGGAGTTCAAGGGCGAGGCCGAGGCCGAGCCTCACGCGGATCAGTACTACCACCGCGATATGCTCCGCGGGCTGTGGAACACTCGGTTCCTCTTCATCGTCGGAGCCCTCATCGCCGCGGCCGTGTACAGGCATCAGCCTCTCGACCGCTTGGCCACTCTTGTTGTGCTGTTGGTCTTGACTGCCGTGGGCACCGGCATCCACGACGGCGGCAAGACTCTGACCAACCTGCTGCCGCGAACAGTCTGGGGCTGGCTCTCAGTCGCCTTCACCCTCAGCCACTCCATCGGGTTTGCCTCCAACTCGTACACGATTTGGGAGGACCAGATCCTGCTCTTCTTCACCGCAACGTTCGGGTTTGCCGCAATCGTGTCCTCCTTCCGCATCGAGTCCAAGGTCGAACGCACCATGGCCGTCTACCACTCGGTCGCATTCATTCTGCTCGGCCGCCTCGCGTCATACTCGACGCTGTGTCGCGAGGAGCAGATGCCCTACTGCGCATCGACGTACTACGCGTCCGTCAAATCCACCGTCTCTGCCCCCTGGCAGCTCATCATCCCCTTTGCCGTCTTCGCCTGCCTCCCGTCCATCATCAAGTCGTTCCTCACGCCGACGAGATCCTACGAAGGCCTGGCACCCGCGTGGATTGGATACGCCTTCAGAGCAGGCCTGTTCATGTCAGCCGTGTACTGGACCATTGATGCCGCCAACAACGGCGCCTGGTTCGCCGACAAGCTGTCCGAGGGCACGCTCAAGACAACCGGCGTGTACCTGGCGCAGATGACGCTGGCGCTCGCCCTCGTCGCCGGCACCACGGCCTTCATCTGGGCACCGCCAAGCGTGTCCATCGTCTCGACAGCCTCCAGGACCGGCCAGCCCCGCGTCGCCATCCTGGGATACAGCAACGTCCTCGGCTCGCGGTATCTCTTGCTCCCGCTCAACATGCTCGCCGCCTGCCTGCTCCTCAGCAAGCCCATGGGCGCGGGGGCCCTCGCCCTGATGATGTGGCAGATTCTCTCGCTCGCCGAGATTATCGACCTCAACAACCTCAAGGCCGAAACCATCGGACCCATTATGCTCGCCATCCTCGGCAACCTGTACTACTTCAAGACGGGGCATCAGGCCGTTCTGTCCAGCATCCAATGGGACAGCGCCTTCATCCCCCTGTTCACCATTCGATACCCCTGGACCCCCTCGTCGTCGTCCTCAACACGTTTGGCGCTCAAATCCTAGCTGCCGTGAGCGTGCCCCTCCTTTCCATGTGGAAGGTCGGCCCCAAGCAAAGGGGGTCCTCGAAACAGTCGCCCGCGCCATGGCCGTGTTTGTCGCGTACTATGCCGTCGAGGCACTGGCCACCATGAGCTGGGCGGGCTGGCTGCGGAGACATCTCATGCTCTACCGCGTCTTCAGCCCGCGGTACATGATGGCGGGGGTGTTGCTCGTCGTGCTGGACCTGGTGCTTCTTCTGGTGACGCTGACGGGGTTGAGGAGCAACACCTTGTCGGTGAGCGAAATATTCGGATGGGCCGACTAGAATTTCCATCTTGCTCTTCTCTCTCTTTTCCCCTTTGTAGCTACAAGGTTCAGTCATTGAAGTTTCTTTCTTTACTGGTCTGTGTGTTTCGGCGAGCGACGTGTATTCATGTCATGCATGGTAGGGCAGGGGCACATTGGATAACATCATTCTCGCAATACAAAGTGTGTGGGGTTTCCCCCAAATGAAATTTCCGATAATCTATACCCACAATACCAATTAATGCCAGGGGCCCTGCGAAAACCCCCAGGCATAGAGAGCCGCTGCGTCTGCGTACGGAGTAAACACCCCCCCCCGTCGCCTCATCTCTCCATCACAGCCGCCCCCTGACAGCCAGACCGCCCCCGGACCCTCAACCCACACATCCCACGGCCCCGCCTCGGCCTCGCGCACACAAACCGTCATCTCGTCGTTGACGTAGAGCGGCGCGTAGTTCCTGTACGTAATGTGCGCGACCCTGCCGCGCAGCGCGTCCAGCATCAGCGCGAGGGTCAGCGGTCCGTGAACGAGCAGGTCCCTGTGGCCGTCCGTGGAGCGCGCGTACAGGCGATCGATGTGTATGGAGTGGGCGTTGAACGTGAGTGCCGAGAAGTGGAAGAGGTGTCTGGGCGAGGGCGTGACGCCGCAAGAGTAGCTTGGTTCATGGGGGACTTTTTTTCCGGCCCCCCAAAACGACGTCAGCCGGGTTCACTTTCATGGGGACTTCTCAAGTCGACTGATGGGAAAGGGGGGTAACAGATGGCAGACACACCCTTTATTGCTCGCCGAGGAGCACCCTCCGCGCCGGAAGATTTTTAGACTGCGCGCTCCTCATGAACACCAGTGTCCTCCTCTCCTCAATGTCCCATGCTCTCGCCCCGCCCTCTTCGTGCCCGGCGCCGTATCTTCTCCATACGTCCACAAAGACCTTGTCCTCGGGTTCTGCGCCTCGAACCTCGACGTGCCCAATCTCCTCGCGGCACGACCACGGTCTGCCGTCCAGAACGAGGTTCTTGTCCCAGCCTCGGCGGAAGATGACTTCTCCGCCGGCCCACATTCTTCTCGGGTACTCCGCGCCAGGGGAGTGGTCTGGGTCCGCGCCGTCGGGGGCCAGTTTGGACGGCGCCGTCTGGATGGGGAAGTAGACGAGGTGGTGGCCTTGAGGGAGGATCCTGCCGGGAGCCTGGATCGTTGGCGAAGACGGCGACGGCGACGGCGACGGCGGCAGGTCGTGGAGAAGGTCTGAGATGGTTGTGGTGAGGAGGTGAGAGGGCATGGGGGTGAGGTAGTCTGAGATGGATTTGGGAGCGCGGGACCGGAGGTCATTGATGGGGGGGGAGGATGAGGATGAGAATGAGGTGTTGGGGGAACGGGATGATGAGATACGACGCGTTGGTAGCTTCGGTCGGTGACAGAGACATGGTCGTGGCGGTAATAATTGAGCAAGACGTTTCATACTTTTCGGCATCTTGGTGAGTTGGAATCGGCAGCAATTGAGGGGAAGGAAGGGAGGAGATTGTGGTGGTGACAAAGAGCTGGCCGGGGTGAGTGGGTGCAGGTTGCGTGTTCCCCGTTGACGCTAATTTGAGCTGCCCCACGTTTGAGGCATGTGGGCCGGTTCGCGCTGATAAGACATTGGAAATGACGATTTGCGTGCACGAGGAAAGAAAACGTTGATACTTTGCAATTCGGTTACTTTTCAATAGGTACCTTCGATTTGCTGGCCGGTCATTGGCAGACATGTCCTTACAGCTTTTCTACGCTTGTGAACCCTAGAACCTCCGCCAGTGTCGACCGACTTCTGTCTAAAAGAAGAGGAATGGTGAGAGGCGCTGCAAATAAAAACGAGATCCCAAAGTAAAAGCTGCCTCTGTGCCCACGCGTGACCAATACCATTCAAACTGCATTAGTGATGATCGTCGGCGTTCAGACACCAACTTTTGCCTTGCCAAGGTGGTTCCATTTCCATGACTTGATCCTTTTCCTTACATCATTCTCGCCCATGTGTACAACGACTAGGCGAAAGCCAATGAAAGTCTCTGTATATGGGTATGCATACGGAGTAGACGACCTTTTAACCAACAAAGTCGGTGGAGGAGGCGACGTTGTTCTTGGCTTCCCAAGCCTTCAGATCGCCCTTGAAGTTCTCGAGAGCAGCAGACAGGTTGAACTGGGAGTCAATACCCTCAACTCGGTGAGTAGAGTTGATGTTCTTGACCAGGGTGATTTGATAGCAAGTGGCGCTACCCTGTCGGGAGGTGATGGTGGAGTAGGCAAGGAAGTACTCCCAGATCTGTGTCGAGTTGCCCTGTCAGCGAAAGAAACGGATCAATTGAAAAAACAAGAGCAGGGTTGCATGATCCAATAAACTTACCCGGTACCATCGCTTGCCATATTTGGCCTCGACCTTATCGTGGTTTCCGATCCAATTGCGGTACCATCTCCACAAGGTGGCAGAGTAGTGAACACCGACCGTGTCGACATGCTTGATTTCAAACCCGGCGCCCTCAAGCTTGTCAACGACCCAGCCCAACGGAGTGGAGGCATCAGCACCAGGAAAGATGTACTTGTTCATGAAAAGACCCCAGATGAGATCCTCATACTGCCACGGCTTTCGGAGACCAGCAATCTGCAGGAAGAAGACGCCATCGTCGTCAAGCATGTTGTAAACCTGAGTCAAGAAGCCGGAGAAATGACGAACACCGACGTGCTCGGCCATTTCCAGGCAGGTAATCTTGTTGTAGCGGCCCTCGGGGACAGGAATGTCACGATAATCCATGCACAGAATCTTGCTCTGCTCCTCGGCGACACCGACTTTGCGCATGGCACTGTTGCCCCAGGCAGTCTGGTTACGACCCAAGGTAATGCCGGTGACGCAGGCGCCGTAGTTTTCGCTGGCGAAGCGAGCAAGAGTACCCCAGCCGCAGCCAATGTCCAGCATCCTTTCACCAGACTGCAGACCAATTTTCTCACATACAATTGCCAGCTTGTTGTCCTGGAGCTGTTCCAGAGTCTCCTCCTTGTTAATGTCGGAGATGATGCCAGAAGTATAGATCATGCGCGGGCCAAGGAACCAGCCGTAGAAGTCATCGCCGCGGTCGTAATGGTCTCGGACCTGCTCCTCGTCTATAGTGGAGTTAGCCTCCAGATGCAACGATAAAAGTTGAAAAGCGGGGGATAAAGGAGAGAGAGTGCAGTTTTTTCTTTTTTTTTTTTTCACCTTGGGAACGAGTGTGCATGATCAGCTCAGGAATCATGCCGAGAAGGAAGAACTTGATGAGGCCAATGGTGAAACGGAAGCTGGCCCAGTCGTGGCGGTACTCCATGACTTCGAGGCAGTCGCCCTTGAAGTCGACATCGCCGTCAAAGTACATCTCATGGAAAGTCTCCATGGGAATCTTGTTTGAGCCGCGGTACTTGGCGCGATCCGCCTCCTTCTTGAAATCGAGGTAGAACTCAACAGGTCGGCCGGGAAGCTTGACTTTGTCATTGCGTCGAGGGCTGATGGAGGAGATTACGAGCCACCAGGCAGCCAAGAGAGGAAGGTCAATGAGCAGGGCAACGAAGAGGAAGGTCTTGAAGCCACCGCCAATCTTCCATTTCAGGTAGTAAGGCACTCCGAGCAGAAGGGACAGGAAAATCTTGTTGTTGAAAGAATCGGAGCCAGGACCGTCGGCCGGAAGAGGAGCATTTTTGATGGTGAGATACTTTACGACGTGGTTGATTAGCAATCGTACAACTGTGAGGCAGTGAGGGGGCTCATGAATTGTTACCTCGGTGGTGCGGACACCACAATTTTCATCCTTTTCCAAGACAGGAGGAGTGGCTTTCGGGGTTTCGATAAACTCGAACTCGCTCTCACTGCCGGTGAGACTCGTAAGCTTGGACATTTTGGCGGACAGACGGCCACCAAACCGTCGATTGCAATTCCCCTTCGGACTTGCGAGGGTTAATTAATTTTGGGAAGAAGGCAAAAGCAAGAGGGAGGGGAGAGAGTAAGCGAGGACGTGAGGTCAGGGCCTGTACTACATAAGCATGTCTTTTTTTTTTTTTTTTTTCTCTCTTGAGCATAGCCTGCCGGGGAGCTGCAGTCTAACCCCTGAATGATTTTATGACGACTACAAGCCCCACGCGGGGCGGCCACTATTAGCTCCTAGTGGCTTTAGTGAGTGGAGCTATCAGGGATAATGTACAGTCCTGGTCGAATGCACATCATATGAGGTACTTCTTACCCCATTTAGTGCTACACTAAGCCACGGAAATATCTGTCATTGGCCTGCTGCCCCTAGTTCTGTACCTCCCTGTAAAAACAAACAGGGTACTCCGTAGTCGACCGTTGCAATCTTCCTCTTGATCCAGGTCAGCAAGATCAATCCGTCCAATCAGATCAATTGGTCCGATATCATCAAAGTCCGATCAAATCAATGAATTCTAATTCCGACCTCAGTGGTCGCACAGCCAACCACGCAGTTTTTTCATAAACCGCAGATCAGCAAGGTCCCTCAGCACAGCGGAGCTAGCGGGTGGGGAGCTCTAGAGCTCGGTGATTGGCCCACAGTTGGCGCCCCTTTTCGTACAAAAGGTGACAAAAGTGTTTGTTGTACGACGACTCAAGAAGTTGTTGGTATTAAAGTCATGATTAAAACCCGTTGGTGGTATTAAAGACATGATTTAAACCCGTTGGTGGTATCAAAGACATGACTAAAACCCGCGAAAGCTGAATTAGCTAAACGTCAAAGTTGACTAAACGGCCCACGACACTACCGCCCTTGCCACAGATTGTAAAAGCAACCAGTCGCTTGCAATGAAACATGAAATTCGCTCAAACAATGATACAACTTTTACCCTCCGCTTGCTCTGTCCCCAAGGAAACAAAGCCATTCGAATTATCACATGGCTGAGGGAAGAATTGGTAGTCGTTCCCCCTCCTCAACCAGCCCCTGTGGGCCCGTGATGTCGACGTCAAGGATAGCCAGCCCACCCGCATTCGCATATACCAAACGAACGGGGTAATACTGCCCTGGTGCGATTGTGGTGGTAAATGACCTTCCTTGCCCTGCTCCGCCTTGGTAGCTCGTCGAGCTTTGGTTGTTGTCCTTTTGGAAATCTCCGCAGGCCCTGTCTCCGAACCATGCGAGAGCGATGTCGTCGGCTCTGGTAATGTTGAACGTGAAGGTGCCTCCTTGACAAGTGTGTACCCAGGCAGTATACTCGTATGATCTGACCGTGCCGAAAGAGGCGTCACCAATATCGTTAAAGTCCGCGACGATGGTTTGGCTGTCCGGCCTAGTCTCCTTGTAGAAGGAGGTGTTGAATCTTTCATTGTAGCCGTCGTACTCGCCGAAGACATTTGGATACCATGCTCGTGCGACACCCGTTTTACAAGCAGGCTGGGCGCATGTAGTCGAGGCTGGAACGTAGTCATGGACAGTGGTGGTGCATGGACGAGTACAGCCTGGTGGTGGAGGCTCCGTCGAGGGTGGACAGCTTGTCGATGCAGTGCAGGTGCCAGTCATAGTTATAATAGCATCAGGTGGAGGATATTCGTGAACAGTGGTAGTGCATGGACGAGTACAGCCTGGGGGCGGAGGCTCCGTAGAGGGTGGACAGCTTGTCGATGCAGTGCAGGTGCCAGTCGCAGTTGTGACAACATCTGGTGGAGGATATTCGTGAACAGTGGTGGTGCATGGACGAGTACAGCCTGGTGGCGGAGGCTCCGTGGAAGGTGGACAACTCGTCGAAGCGGTACAAGTCCCAGTCACAGTTGTGATAACGTCCGGAGGTGTTGGCGAGGGTGAGGAATCCGGTGGCGTTGAGGACGGATAATAGTCGTGGACAGTGGTAGTGCATGGACGAGTACAGTCTGGTGGCGGCGGCTCCGTAGAAGGCGGGCAGCTTGTTGAGGCTGTACAGGTGTCAGTCACAGTTGTGATGACATCCGGAGGTGTCGGCGAGGGTGAAGAATCCGGTGCTGTTGACGAGGGCGGATAATAGTCGTGGACAGTGGTAGTGCAAGGACGAGTGCAGCCTGGTGGCGGCGGCTCGATGGAGGGCGTGCAGCTCGTTGAAGCTGTACAAATGTCGGTCACAGTCGTGATATAATCCGGAGGTGCCGTCACAGGTGGACGATACTCATGGATAGTAGTAGTGCATGGACGAGTACAATCCGGACGAGGTTTCTCAGTAGAGGCCGGGCAGCTCGTTGAAGCCGTACAGGTTTCAGTTACAGTCGTGATTATATCCGGAAGTGTTGACATTGGCGGAGCATAAGCGTGGACTGTAGTACTGCATAGAGTACAACCCGCAGGAGGGTACTCGGTAGAAGGCGGACAGCTTGTTGAAGCTGTACAGGTATCAGTTATGGTCGTGATACCGCCGCCAGGGGTGCCCTTAGGTGATGGAGGATAAGTATGTACAGTGGCAGTACAAGATTCGGTACAGCCCGCAGGAGGGTATTCCGTCGATGGTGCGCAGGAGATGGAGCTCGTGCAAATATCGGTAACAGTTGTGGTGGCATCCGGAGCGGCGCCTGCGTTCAATGGAAAGTAAACATGTACGGTGGCAGTACATGATTGGGTGCAGCCCGCAGGAGTGTTTTCTATAGATGGCGCGCAGGGGACAGAGCTAGTGCAAATATCTGTGACGGTCGTGGTAGCATCCGGAGAGTCAACGCCCGTGGTTAACGGAGGGTAAATATGTACAGTAGCAGTACATGATTTAGTACAGTCCGCCGGAGGGTATTGCGTAGACGCCGTGCAAGGGACAGAGCTAGTGCAAGTATCGGTGACGGTCGTGGTAGCATCCGGAGAGTTGGCGCCTGTGACTAATGGAGGATACACATGTACAGTGGCAGTACATGATTTGGTGCAGTCCGGAGGAGGGTATTGCGTAGACGCCGTGCAAGGGGTAGAACTAGTGCAAGTATCGGTGACGGTCGTGACGGCATCCGGATGTATAGTTGTAGGCGGAGGATAAGTATGTACCGTAGTAGTACATGATTTAGTACAATACGGCGGAGGGTATTTCGTCGACGGCGTACAAGGGACGGATTTAGTGCAAATGTCGGTAACAGTAGTGATACGCTTTCCCTGATGATCACCGGGAGGATTGCCTGTGGGTGATGGGCCGACGATACAAGTAGTGGAAATAGTCCTGATTATTGGATAAGCAACACCTGTCAGCCTTGAAACGTGATGGATGATGGGTGGACTTGGTAAGTAGGCTTCCGAAAGCAACGAACCGAGTACTTGTAGACTTGATGGTCTTGCCACTGCAAACGATTTCAATGGGCTGGAGCTCAAACGTGACGGCGTTCTGACAACCACATTCGCCAACAACCTGGTAGCTCGCGTGGCCGACGACGACCAACGCTGCCAGCACGTTTCGAGCATACATGCTGTTCGCAGGCTTGCAGGGACGCGCAGAATTTGGGAAGAAAGAGAGCACAGGGCCAGTCAGGCATACTTTGTCTGAGACGGTATCGAGGGTGTTGCGAGGGGCTTTATATTCCCGCTACTTTTTGATCGTCGCTCCCAGCCCTCATGCTGCTCCTGCTGTTGGAATTTTCAAGAAGCTCTCATCTTTACACATGTACCGACCGTATTTTCTGTGTTCTGCTGTGTGAGAGAGGTTGGTCAATCCATGGTGAGCCCAACGAAGCCATTTTCATTTTTCAAAGCATTCCTGGTATTTAGCAAGGGCAAGTAGTACGCCGTAGCCTTTGCGTTGCATACCTAGGTGCCGCCCTGTAGCGTCATTGATAGAGCATGCCGCTGAGACAGACTAAATTAGTCGATATTCCCTGTGGTGCATAGGATTCGCAGCCTCGTCACATGTCGACTCGACGGTTTTTCTTGCTCGACTTTGGGATGATTAGAGGCTGAGAAATTTGAACACTTTGCCTAGCCGTTATATTGAAATGACCCTAGAACCAGCCTGGAGAAGATTGGGTACCTTGCTGCTGTTTACAGAAATCCAATCTTCAATTTTTGGGACTTTGGCGGGCTGATAAGCCCCTTCCCCATCAAGAAATCTATTCCCTCAAAATGTGACGAATCTATAATTTTGGTCAATGCATTTTTGATCAAAGATCCGCAGTCGTCTTGCCCCTTGGCTTCATGGTATGTAGAGGTGTGACGTGGCTGGGTATAACATGTAACATCCCGTCTTTCGAGCTACGGCGCATGTAGTTAGCTCAGGCAGGAACTGCGTTTCCAAAAGGGTGTTAGCGCTCAAAAAGACT
The DNA here is from genome assembly GCA_021950295.1 of Epichloe scottii. NCBI lineage: Eukaryota > Fungi > Ascomycota > Sordariomycetes > Hypocreales > Clavicipitaceae > Epichloe > Epichloe scottii. The sequence goes on along the minus strand of CP083247.1, from coordinate 1,376,035 downwards.
TACAAACCAATTCGCAAAATATGAATTTGCCATCTCGATGCCCATGCGTGGAATCACAACTGCGTGGTGAACTCGAATATCAGAGCAAAATAATCACTCCTCTGCTTATATGGATGTCGTCTCGCTCAGTCGTCATCTCCACGATACCACTGTTCCACTTGCAACGTGGCAACGTGGCAACGGTTACACAGATGCAGGCGCGTCGAACGGGGTGAAAATCTTATCTGATAAAGCCCCGGAACAATCGGTGATCGGAAAGTTTTAGATCACGGGGTTAACCCGCAAGACCAGAACAGGACTGCTCGTGGCTGAGAGTGCGACAGGGCTGGAGGAATTCCAAAAGAAGCCTGGGTTTCCGTACACCGGCATGTGGAAAGTGAGCACAAACTACTCCGCAGTGCGCACCACTAGACCAGATTTATACCGATGCACACAGTTCCCAGACCCTTGCGGGTAGGGAATTAGGCCCAAAAGAGCCAAGTGGGCCAGAATAGAATAGCCCGGCAAGTTGTTCAACCTCCTGATGAAGATTTCGGCGGATGGAGGTCTTGCTTGACGAAGGTCTTGCTTGATAAAGGTCTTAAGATGATGAACAAGGGTCCCGGTGAACAAAGGTCTTGATGATAGACGGCCCTAATTTTTAGAAAATAATGTCCAGAAGCGTTCCTGTTGGTAATATCACAGGATGCCTACTAGTAGGATTTCAGGGGTGGGCCAAAGAACAGGTATTATCCATCTATTCTAGTCTACCAAAGGAAGGAAAAAAGTGATAATAACGTGACCGCGCCTAATGCGCGATTGACAGGAAAGGGGCTGTGGGTGCCACGTGACAAGAGACCGCAATTAAAGCCGCGCAACGCGATTTGATATCATGCTTGTTCCAACAGTTCCCTCTAATAGAATATGCGTGGATGTACGGAGTACGGAGTACTTGCTGCTTCGCGCCCAAAATTCCGTCCGTTGCTGCGCGTTCAAGTGCTCGCCAGAGTTTGACCTGGAGACGACCCGAGCCCAAGCTTGACTGTTGGATACGGCCCCATCCTTGCCGAGTACTCTGAGATGAGTTTGACGAGTGATGCAGATCGACCGTGCGTGCATTTATGCATCGAAGCGAGGCCCCATAGGGCCCCGACCCGTCACGTGCCGTAAGATCAGAGAAGGTGAGGGAGAAATGCTCCTCTGCGTCCAAGGACGAGCAGACGTGTGACAAGACTAACATCGATTGCTATGCTAGGTCTAAGTCGCTTGACGCAGACCCAAGACTCACACACCTCGGCAACTTTGACAGCAGCTACATCCAGGCCTGAATCAACAGCCAGTCACGATGTTGTACCATCTCGCAGCATTGACATCCCCGCATGCTCTCGTAGACTACCTCTTGATTATATTATATCTGGGCATGTTTCGTCATTGGCTGCGTGACCCTACATATGGAAGCATGCAGCTTTCCAATGACGACATGCATAAAGCAAGAAGAACATGTCGTTTATGCACGGAGCAGAAAGTCTGCTAGACATGCTCGGAACACGGCCTGAAATACATAGCCCGAGGGAATGCCTTGAGAGAGAGAGGGAACGGCACCTTGGAGGAGAGCGGAGAAAATGCTCCGTTAGTCGCCCCCCGCCCTGGATGCAGTGATTCGTACCTCAACTCACTTGGCGTTTTTAATACCTCGGTGGGGCCATGATTGTTAACCTTGAAAAGATGCAGTGATTCTCTCCAGACCGCGTTGCTGAATTCACTTACGGCCTGTGACTGACGGCCTGTATGGTGTAAGTTCGGTATGTACGGTAGCTGTATTCTCGAATCTCTACCAATCTTAAGCTCTTCAGCACATACGCTTTTCAATAACCATGGACAAGTACGCATTCCCCTGCGACCCAGCTGCCAATCCAGGCGCCGTCGTGTCTGGATCAAATTATCGTTTTACGCTCATCAATGACACGATACTTCGATACGAGTGGTCTGAAGATGGAGTCTTTGAGGACCGTGCTTCTGCATTTGCCCTGAACCGCAATTTTACCCCGCCAGAGTATTCCGTGTACGACGCTGACGAGCAAATTGAAATCATCACTCGCAACATTCATGTCACTTATGACAAGAAACGTTTCAGTCGAAGCGGGCTCGCCATTGGATTCACCAGCAAAGTCACTCTTTGGGGAGCGGACTGGCACTATGGCGAAACGGTCAAAGATAACCTCGGTGGCACAGCCCGGACGCTGGACGAAGTCAATGGCCGATGTGACATGGGTGACGGGATTCTGTCACGCTCTGGGTTTTCCATCATTGACGATAGCAAGACAATGCTTTTTGATGGCGATGGAACCGTGGCGCCGCGAAGACCGGGGATCGCATTGATGGATACATGTTTTGCTATGGACATGATTTTAAAGCAGCCATGAAGTCTTTCTTTGATATCTCTGGGCGTCAACCCGTGCTGCCAAGATGGGCCTTGGGCAACTGGTGGAGCCGTTATCATCCGTACACCGCGGATGAGTATTTGCAGCTAATGGACAAGTTTGCCCAGCAAGATGTGCCCTTGTCAGTCGCCGTTATAGACATGGACTGGCACGAAGTCAAGGGCGATCATATACCACACGCAGGTTGGACCGGATATACCTGGGAAAAGGACCTGTTTCCCGACCCAGAAGCGTTTGGATCGGCCCTCCACGATAGAGGATTAAAGATCACACTCAACGACCATCCACATGCGGGAGTACACCACCACGAAGACCTTTATGAATCCATGGCCAAGGCACTTGGGCACGATGTTTCCAAAAAGGCTCCTATACTGTTCAATCCCACGGAGCCCAAATTTATGGACGTTTATCTGAATGTTCTGCATCGCAGTCTGGAGAAGGAAACGTGCGACTTTTGGTGGATCGACTGGCAGCAGGGCCCAGTCTCACGAATCCCTGGCTTAGATCCGCTTTGGCTGCTGAACCATTACCATTTCCAGGACAATGTCAACCAGAATGGTCAAGGCAAAGGCATCATATTCTCTCGCTACGCCGGGCCAGGAAGCCATCGGTACCCCGTAGGCTTCTCGGGTGACAGCATCGTGACGTGGGAGTCGCTCAAGTTTCAGCCCGAATTCACGGCCACGGCTTCCAACATCGGCTACGGATGGTGGAGTCATGATATCGGAGGCCACATGGGCGGTTCTCGAGACGACGAAATGGCTACTCGGTGGGTGCAGTTCGGGGTCTTCTCTCCAATTTTCAGATTACATTCCTCACACAGTCAATGGACGTCCAAGGAGCCATGGAACTACCGAAAAGAGTCTCGCGACACCATGGAGGCCTTCATGAAGCTCAGACATCGATTGGTCCCGTACTTGTACACGATGAATGTGAATGGTGGCGATGAGCCGCTCGTCCGTCCGCTGTACTGGGAGTACCCCGCCCGGGGAAGCGTACGGAAAGCCAAACGAGTACTTCTTTGGTTCAAGCCTCGTGGCTGCTCCTATCGTTGAGCCGCGGGACACAAGAACCAATTTGGCGCGTGTGGATGTTTGGGTGCCTCCTGGGCGGCACGTTGACTTGTTCACCGGGCTGGTTTATGATGGTGACCGGGAAGCTCAGTTGTTTCGACCCCTCGAAGCGATCCCCGTTCTCGCACCTGAAGGGTCCATCATTCCTCTCGATGAAGAGACGTCTCCCAAGAACGGGTGCAAGAACCCCGTCAATCTCGAGGTTATCATCGTCGTCGGTCATGACGGAAAGTTCACCATGGTAGAAGACCCGGCGGATGATGCTAGACCCCACAAGACTGCATCCGATGCACAGGAATCAAAACCGCGCAAAATCGATTTCATTTATCATCAATCCAGAGGTCGACTGTGCGCATCTGCGTCCACGAAGCACTGGCGATTCAGGTTCCTGTCCGTCATGTCAGTTCCATCCGACGTCAAAGTCAGGATTGGAGGATCAGAGGTGTCGCATACGTTGTTCGTGGATGAAACTTCGAGCATGCCCGGATTGGTAGTCATACCTCAATATGACAAACGCGAACACGTCGACATCGAGATTCAGATTGGGCCCGACCCGCAACTCGGTGCTGTGGACAAGAGGAGTCGAGTGACGAGCTGGCTTTTGGCGGCACAAATCGAGTTTGAGTTGAAGGACAAGATCTTTGCCGCAGCTGTAGAGGGAAGCAAGTCAGTTGGGAGCAGGGTCGGCAGTCTTTTGAGTTTGGGACTGGATGCGGAAGTGGTTGGGCCTGTTCTGGAGCTGCTGACGGCGGATAGTCGATGAAGGTGGGATATTTATGGAACCAAGACACAACATGAGACGTTCCTGGACCGTTGGATCAATTGAACTTCTGAGCAAACAGTCTGGTGGCATTTGATGGGCAGATGGGTAGAGAGAGACGAAAACACACGTGCGAAGATTGCGCTTCGCATTTCGTTTCGCCATTGATGCGCGCTTGCTGTCTGTGAAAGGGTATCTAATTCTCGACAATGATGACATATTTGTCCAACGACTCATACCACTGTATTGCACTTCCGATGCTGAACGCCGTCGAGGCCCATATCAGCGCGAGCTGGCTCTGGTACTCGCACCACTCCGGCGTGCAATACCCAAAGGATGCGGCCAGCGTCCATCCCACGCCGCCAATCATGTTCCACACACCTACATGCCACCCAAGCTTGTAAGGCTGCGGGGTGTACCAATTCGGCTGGGTTTCCAGGATGTACAAGAGCGAGGCAACGGCGAACAACACGCCCCCGAGTAGATAGGGAAAGTAGTAGGCTCCTTGGAGGACGGGTCTACTCAGGTTGCTGAAGATTCCGGGAAGGGCAAGGATGCCACAGATGTAGAAGACGGTGGCGCCGACAGACATGGTCAAGGAAGCGAGGAAGCCGATCTCATAGATGTAGTGCGTGGTCACGTCATGCCAGGATGGCCACCATTGCCATTGTCGCTCACTGAAGACGATGTTCTCGTCATTCCAATCGTGACGCGAGGTCACTTGCTTGAGCTCTTCACGTTCCCCCGTGGCAGAGGGGGTCAAGTTGCTGTCATTACCGGGGAGGGTGGTCTGGGGCGGCCGTCGTCATGTACCGGTTGTGGTTGTTTGAGGGGACCTCGGCATTGAAGTGTCTGGGACGGTGGTTACGAACTCGATGAGCGATCCCGAGACGATTCACGAACAGGTCCTCTATGGCACCCCCGAATTTGGTTTCTGCGCGGTCGTTGTACGATTCGAGGAACAGCAAGACGGCGCCGATCTGGAAGAGCGTCGCGCCGACAAACGCGCTGACGCCGCCGGCCACGTGGGCTTCATTGGGAAATGCTGTGCTCGGGAACGCAATGGGCAGCCAGTAGAACAGGCCGGACGCCACGAAGATCAGGCACCCGACTGTGAAGGAGATGCCGATGAGCCACGAGACGTCCCAGTAGGGGTACAGGGTGAACATGCGGCCGATGCCGAGGAGAACCCTGTGGGAGCTATATTGCAGCTTGGAGGCGAGAGGGCGGCCGGCGGCAGAATGAGAACATGTCGACCTGTGCAGTATCAGCGTCGCGGCCAGGGGGAAAATAGAGACACAAGTCATCATGTTGTTTAGGTGCGGCTTGTCCCGCCCGGACTGGATCGAGTGCAATGCAGTCAGTCTGTACCTTTTCGGTAGTCACGCGCGTTCCATCGCACCTTGGCCCTCTGCTGCTTTTCGGCATCGGTGATATCAGCAAGGTCGTGCCTCGTGCCGCCGGGCTGGTCGTTGCTTTCAATGTCGTAAATGGCCGTGGTAGGGTTCAGGAAGCCAATGGGTCCGGCCACGCTGTCCTTGCGGAGCGCCAACGTTGGGCCCGACGGCTCCCATCGAGGCGTCGTGAACGAGGTGCTTCGCGCGTTGCCTGGCCGGGGGTCGCCATTGAGGATAGAGTGGTCCTGGAGATCAGGACTTGGACGAGAAGCAGGAATAATAGTCTTGCATCGGGAGACGCCTATGGGATATGTTTTGTAGTCGCGCCGTCCTGAAAGAAGCACCGCGCTGAGGGCCAAACTCGTTCCTTTTGTATGAGTTTCAATCTCGGGTAGGGGTCTGGTGGTGGTGGTGGTGGTCCAGGGCCTCTCTTTCTGACGGGGGTACTTGCAATGGGACCGAGGTCTGAGGGTAACGGCATGTATCTTTGATCTTTGGTTTTTTTTTTTGTCAAAGCCATTTGATAAGGGGTTAGTGATACTTTTGCATTGGGGCCTTGGCTTGCGCCAATTAGCTCCACTCGAAGGGGTGGACTGATCCAAACACCAACAAAAGTATGCATGTATGTACTCCGTATGTACGGGGAGTATGGAGTCGCGATGACCCATGATTTCTAGTCTGGATCCCGCTTAATCCCAATTTCCCCGCTGGACAGGAGGTCGGCAGAGTCGGATCGGTTAAACGAGAAACAGCAACAGCCAGCAACAGCCAGCAACAGCAAATGTGCGTTGGCTAGCGCCTGGAGCCGGCTCTTGGCGTCTTGCCGCATGGGTGTTTTCTCTAACTTACAATGGGATAGCGGCGAGGGCTGGGCGGGTGCTGGTTTCGCCATTTTCTCACGAGTTGCTCTGGCCTTTGTTCGGCTATCCCTTGAGCCAGAGCCTAGATTGTGGCGACACCTGGGACACCATCTTTTCGGATCTTTGCGACATCGTCATATGTACAATGGCCAGCAGGGATGCGGAAGCGAAAGCTGATAATCGGAGAATACTACTCGTCCAATGCAACCGGAGTTCTTTCCCGACGACGCAGATGCTCACCGCTGCCTGGAGCCAGCGCTTCTGCTGACGACATTTTGGAATGCCGAGCGTTTTGTCCAAGGGTCATCCCGGACCATGTAGTCATCATCATCAGGCAGAATACTGCACGGCACATGCAGACGTTGGCTTCCGATTCCAGATGATCGGCATCATCCGAGAAGGCGCAGCCACGCCGCCATGCTAATCTGCTGGGCAAGCCACCCACCCTCCTGTAGGCTGTCAGTGGTCACGGGGGCAATTTCGGCGCGGCGAGTAAACCACCATTTCGCTCCCTCGGATGGCGTCGTGTTTTTGAATGCTCGGTCTGGAAGAAGGCTATTGACGGGACAGCCATTTGGACCCTCCCTTCTTTGTAGGACCGGCGGATGCAGTGGTGTACATGCATCATTGTCGCGCCACGTTCTTTTGTCTCCATCATCTGAGACAAGTTGCGTTGGCATCTAGCTGCCCCGCGGGCGTGAATAATTTTGGATCGTGCGCGTTATTACGGCCCGGCTGGATGATTCGATGAAAGAGGCGGGAAAATCACCGAGAGTGGGTGACGCCATCAGATGACCAACGTCTGGACTCTGGCTGGTCCTGGTTGTCCTGGTTCAACACACACCAGACACAGCGCCAAAGCGGGGTCGCCCAAATTGTGGTCTCGCGCACGTGGCGTCTCCCCTCGCTTGTTGTTGCTGCTTCATCTTGTTCTGCTGGCTTTTTGAGTGGTTTGTTCGTCCCCATGGAACCTCTCCGGGCGGTTATGCGTTTCCCTTTCCTGGATACAGTGTACCCTTGTACCCTTGTCCCTCAGGCGAGCACCCGGGTTTCATTGGCGGGCGTCTCCAATGAGCCTCCTCTTGACTGTTCGTAAACTACCGCTCAACACGGCGAGATGCCTTGCCCAATCGTTCGTCCCATCACACGACGATTACTGGCTGCGAGATCATGTACGCTCATTGCCAGTAGATACCCCAGATGCAGATCTCAAACCTCGACCATGTCAACCCATCGCCCTCTGTACGAGCATATCGACGACGTCGAAAGACTGGACTACTATCGGCCAGGGGGATATCATCCCATTCAGATTGGTGACGTCTTCCAACAACGATACCGCATCATACACAAGCTTGGGTACGGTAGTTACTCAACCATTTGGCTTGCTCGGGATGAGAAAATTGCCACGTACATTGCGATCAAAGTCGGCGTAGCCGAATGCGACTCAAGGAAGTCGAACTGCTGAGTCGGATTTCCGCCGTTGCAGTCAAAAATAGAGAATTTGGAGGCAATCTGATTCCCCTAGCATGGGATCGCTTCAACATCGATGGGCCGAACGGGACACACCAATGCCTCGTCACTGCACCGGCAAGGTGTAGTCTTGTGGACGCGGCAAGGGCGGCAAACTATAGTCCCTTCCGGCTCGACGTCGCCAGGTCACTTTCTGCACAGCTTGCCATGGCGTTGGCGTACATCCATCAGTTGGGACACGTCCACGGGGGTCAGTGCCACGTCCCGCTTCTCCCCAAACCAACACTCTAACACCTGCTAGATCTTCATATGGGGAACATACTCCTCCAATTGCCAAGGCTTGACCACCTTTCCCCCAGCAACTCTACGACGAATTCGATTTTCCGGAACCTGAGCCTGTAGTCAAGGCTGACAAGCAGCCGCTCACGTCACCAAGTGTCCCCACACACGTCTACTCTCCGATCTGGCTTGGCAAGCCCAGTAATGAGGTCCTGGTCCCTGAAGCCAAGATTCTCCTCGCCGATTTTGGGACGGCCTTCAGCCCTGCGCAGGAGTCCAGGTTCCACTCCTATACACCTCTTCAAATTCGACCACCTGAAGTCAGATTCGAGCCAACGGCGCCCTTGTCATATACATCTGATATCTGGAGTCTTGGGTGCATCATCTGGGGAATTCTCGGAGTCAAGCCGTTCCTTGATGATTGGCTACTCGGGCCGGATGACGCCACCGCGGACCAGGTTGATGCCCTCGGACCGATGCCGGATGAATGGTGGGAGACATGGCAAGGGAGGTCGGAACGCTTCGTCGGAAACGGGAAGCCAAAGGAGGGAGGAGACGTGGACTTTGGATCAACGATTTGAAGATGCGATCCAGGTGCCACGAAGGAGGAGGGGAATGGAGGCAATGGGTGAGGAAGAGAGGAATGCCCTTTTCCAGATGGTCAAGGGTATGCTCGTTTTCAGACCCGGAGATCGCCTGAGTGTACGTCAGGTGTTGCAGACGGATTGGATGAGGAAGTGGGCAATTCCCGAGGCCGAGAAGACTTGGGGGCGGGAGTTTCATTGCAATCATTGTTCTCCCAGAGACGACTCATAGGCCGGCCAGCAAGAGGGCAAAATGTCCATCCATGGCAGACTTTAGGTGATTCTCAACTGGAAAGACGGGGGTCGATTGGGTTGCTGGATCGCATTTGGCCTCTGCGCAAGCCTTTATAGTCGCATTGTCACGGGCGCAAATATAAATTTGGCAGAGAAACTGGATTTGCAGGTATTCACTTGTATTTGTAGACTGGGACACGCTGTTGTCCCCGCCGGGTTTGGCGGCGTCCCGATCGGGTAAGGCGCCCTAACCCTGGCTCACTTCTTCCTGGCGTCCGTATATATAGACCGGCCACAATCTCGTCCCATCACTTTGTATTGAAAACTTCTCTCCTCCCACTTCTCTCCCGTCATGCCTCCCACATCGTCGCCCGCCATCCCCTGCAGGACAATTTTCCCCCTGCACGTCCGCCTGCGGTCATCTTACTGCGATCCGGTCATGCCACTTTCCGAGAAGCCCTTCAATCTCGCACTGCATCATCCGTTCTCGCGAGCAACACGGCGCTGCAAGTTCCCACCCATCTGATTGGCTTCAATGCCCTTTTCGCGGGCCAAACCCGCCGCCTTCTCATAACGAAACCACATGGAACAGCTGCTAGCTAGTAGCTAGCTCAGTTTACTTTTTCTACAGGCTCGAACCTGATTCCCCATCGTTCCCTCCAGGCGCTCAGTCCCGACCCCATCACTCCTGTGTCCATCTGGGAAGGGCGCCGCCGTCGTCAGCCATTGCCTTCGGAGTGAGGAGGGCTCGGAACAACGCGGCAGCTGGTCAGCCAATGGCAAAAATGCCGTAACTTTCGGACCGCGCGAATGAGGAGGCCTCCACGACGCAGCACCGATGGGTAGCGGCTGAAGGCTTGACGGAACGATAGTGTCTCGCGATTGTATTGAGGTGGCACGTCACTGCTCATACGGGGCAGGGATTCTTGGTTCGAAGATTGCGGCTCGGCGTTGCCTCGACTCGGCTCTTTCCGACGCCCTGCATCGTCAGCAATGGCGTGATCGCGACCAACCCCTTGTGATCTATTTCGGGTGTTCTTGTCGATCAAGCGAACGTTTGGTTTATTCCAGACTCCGAAAAGCTGAGAAACTTGCATCCGGGGACCCACTCCGACAGCGCTCTCGACCGGATCGTCAATTCCTTCGGGCATGGGTGATGGCGAACAAGGGAGGTGATTGGAGCCTTGAGGTCATACGACACTGCGCAGAACACCAACATGTGCAGCGCTAGGCAGACTTCGGAGACGCCGGAGATGATGTGTTCACAAGCTGGTCTGTTGGGAGGAGATAGGAAGGCTGACTTGAGGCGAATCGGGACTTGGCTCTTCAGGTTCGCATCTTCCGCAGCCAATGGCGAACAAACGAGTACGAGCCGAATGGATTACCAAGGAGGCCGTGATCGCCGAGGGTCGGCTGAGCATTTCTCAAGCATTTAAGGAGCTCCTTCGGCACCACGCCATCCAATTTCGAGACCGCTTGTCGACGAGCCTCACATCACCTAAAAAACAGCACTCTGGAATTGCCAGGGTCTTACTTTCAGCATGGCTGCTCTCATTACCCTCGACAACCCGATTTTCTGGACTCCGCCAGAGACAGATTCGACGTGTCCTTCCGTCTTGAAATTTTTCACATCCACTTCGGCGCCCGCTGTCTCAAATTGTGACACCGGCTTCTCTTGCTCCCGCTTATCCCGGGGTAGATGAGGCGCGAGTGTGTACATCGGCTGGTCAGGCATTGGCTACGGAGAATGTGGTATTAATATCTTCGGACGAAGAATCCGACCTGGATGATGCTGACAACGACCGACACCGTTCCTACGTCGATTGCCATCATCCGGATGACTCGCTTCCATCGATTGCCACTATTGCGGCGTCTGTTGCCGCTGGACGATATAAAGGTCCGTTACCACAATCGAGCTACTGGGTTTGAGCGACAGGCTTACCTTTTCCCAGAGAAATCGATTGTCCTGGAGTCTGGGACTGTCGGGATTCCTGGAGATTCGCGCCTATGCTGTTCATCAGGCGTCGATCAGGCAGGACAGCCAGCTACTATGACATCGTCGCCACTTTCGTCACCTAGTAGGGCTGCCGACATCTCACCTGTCGCGGCCGCTTCGCTCCGAACGGGACCACCCTTAATCGAGGATGACAATACCAGGCGGAATCGGAAAGCGAGTACCGTGTGTCAACCCCGTCTTGTGTCTGCCGCCGACCCTGCTTCTCCCGAACCCGAGGTCAACCCCGGCACACCTCGCTCAAATCGATGCGGGTCTGCTCGAAATCCTGGAGTTGAGGACGGCGAGCCTAGCGCTGCCACGTCACGACAGGACGGCGATGGACTAGTCCATGAAGGGGTTGTCGAATCAGCTTCAGTTCAAGGGGCTGCGAAAGAACCCGGCAATTCCAGCCGAAGCTATCGAAGCCTAAGTGAAGACGGAGGACGGCATCGCTCGTCATTATGCGATCCTGGGCGTTCTTCTGTTGGTCCCTACTCACCTCGAACTGAACGAGCCCCCGTGGGGGTCTCAATACGTCAATGCAACCCCTTGACGTCCCCTTGGCATGATAGCAAGGAGACTAGGCGAAGAGGATTGGATGTGCCCCAGACCGCTAGCAGCAGGCGCAGTCGTACTAAAGCAATGAGTTACTACGTGGAAGATCCGATGGATTACAGCGATGACGAGATCTTGCCGGCACGCAAGCGACGCAAAACTGCGACTCTGGCTCGTGGGCGGCACAGTCAGATTGAGAGTCTACGAGAACCCCGAAACCCCGACCCAGTCGTGTTGCCATGCCAAAGAGAAGCAGCGACACCATCTCGGCTACAAATAGTGAGACGACTAGCACGGCAAGCTACGAGGAATGGCCCCTTTCCGATGCGGTGCTTAAGTGTGTCCGAGACAACGGTATGGCGACATTTCAGCTCCAATTTACATGGACTACCGCGTCGTGTACGGAACACGCTTCCCAACACAAACCAACAAGACTCCTGAATGTCAATCGTCCACAATCTGCAATCCCAGAGCAGAGAACGGAGGAGGTCATCGGAGACAACTCAGAAGAACCAGTCCAGCGGGATGGCACCGATGACGACTCCGACGTCTATACGGCGGAATGCTTACTGGCTCGATGGGGGAAGCATACTTTCTTCTAGATATGGTCGGACGGCACCACAGGGTGGGAGCCAAGGAGGAACATTCTGGATAAGCAGATGCTTCGCGAGTTCGAGGCAAATTATCACGGTTTCGATCAGGGGATTGACGTTTTGGGTATACGAAGCAGGACCGGTAAACGTCAGTATCTCTTGCATTGGCATGGTCGTCCGTCTGGTGAGGATTCATGGGTGGATGAAAAGCTGATGAGCCCGAAGCAAACGGAGAGATCCAGGAACTGCAGCTTGGGCAGTGCCGAGCTAAAGTCCGGATCATCTGGACGCGGCGGCACCAAGAGCCAGTCTACCCGTGCTGCATGGATCTCGCCGTCGGGTCATGCCGCTGCATCATGAGTTCGCAGGATTGCCCTAATGGTCCGCTACCACAGAAGGCGATACCGGTGGTCTTGAGCTTTTTCGGAGGAAAAGATGACTCGTGCTAGCTTCACAAGCGAACTTTTCTAGGTTCTACTCGGAAGAAGAAAAGGAGAGGAGAATAGAGCAGTCGGGCGTCCTTTTCAAGTATCTCCCCTATTATAGTGGGATCCACGCGAGGGATCATGGCAGACGCCTATTTATTCTCGGCCAAAATCCAGTTCTTTCGCCTCAATGTTCTCGTGTCCACTTCCGTCGACACAACTTATCAACCGTTCACTTGCGAACAGCGCTTCACACCCAAGTCGACCTGTTCTCTCGAGATGGCTATTTCTCCATGCTACCATTGCCGCACAGAGACTTCCCACACTTGGAAAGGCAAATGTTCCACCTGCAACGCTTCCCCTTTTTGGTATGCAATTATGCAAACTGCGGACCGGCTGCAGTGAAGCATTCTCCACAGTGAAACAAGGTGCATTAACTGGAAATGTGCTCCGTACACATATTACAAACACTGTATGGCTCCAGTTAGCTGACGACGGTAAAAGGATTTGCTTTAAGCTAAAGTACTATGGTGGCCGTACTTTTTAAGGCGTGTTGGTACTGCATCATTCAACATGATATGCTCCTAAGTAATAGCACTAAGACTTTTTGAGAGAAACTTTCATTTTACTATGTGTATTTCGGCCCGAGGCTTTCCCCTATAGAGCCCCTACGCTAGGTTATCTACCGTCTCTTGTATTTCAATAAGTGAATAAGCTTAGGTCAGCATCCAGGAGGCTCCTGCGTTAATTCACGTGGCTTAACAGCTTCCCGATCATTGAATCCTATGTCAACCGGTTACTAGCCAGTTTCGAGGATTCCAATCGCAACTTGGCACCGCAGACTGCGATAACTTAAAAGACACCGCATAATGGAAAATGAACATGCGGACACCGTTCAACAGAAAATATGGAAGACTTGGGAGCGGTGTATCACGATCAATAAAGACAAGGTAATTAAGAGGGAGCTTCATGAGGAGGAGCTGATTCGTCACCCAAGTGGCAACATTCTCCAACCTTTCTGGGCCAAGGAGCGACTGCAAAACGAAGCCGCGACAATTCGATTCCTCCGCCAGAACACGACCATACCAGTGCCGACATGCCGATTGTTCACAAGGGATGGGGTTATCCGCCTCGAAATGGCACGGATTGCAACTGGAGTGCTCCTCGAGGAAATAGATGAGGTCTCTCGGCCAGCCGCGGTCGCTGCTGTCGATAAAAAGATGGAAAATTCCATACTTCCACAGCTTCGTTCCTTTCGCCGAAATCACATTGGAAGCGTCGACCAAAGTCTCCCGGTAACCCCGCCTCAGCGCGTATACGATCGTGACAGAAGGGCTTGGGAGCAAATAACGTCGGAAACTAGTTGCTTTGTACTTTGCCGTAATGATCTTGGACCCCAAAACATCTTCATCTGCCCGAACACTTTTCAGATCGTTGGAATCTGGACCCCAAAACATCTTCATCTGCCCAAACACTTTTCGGATCGTTGGAATCATAGACTGGGAATTCGCCGGATGTTTTCCCCGTATTTTGAGCTTCAATTGTGGAGAGCATTTAGCTGGGACGAGGAGCAGAAGATGTACAACGGCGCGAACTCACGCGAACTCACGCGAACTCAAGTTTTTCGGGCTTGGGCCGGAAGAAGGCTTTCTCGCTAACATTTCTCAATGGCGAGGCTAAGGGTCTGTTTCAAGAGGCTCTCTCAGCCTTGCTTATACTAGCCGCAAAGGAAGATATCCGCGTTCCTTGAGTATTGATTGCAGGTCCAATGACCAAACAACCGACTAGTGTCATCGAATCATTGAAGAAAACAGGCTGAGTTGGTGGAGCATGTCCGTACAATCAAGAAGGGTTAAGCACCCGCTTCATCAAACTGCTTGTTTATCTCTTGGTCTTGCCATTCCTCCTCTTTGGCTCCCCAAAGTGAACACAAGTGAATCTAGCGAACGGATACAGACCTCTTATTAGCTTAGTTAATTATTATTCTAGTTTTTATCTAGTTTATCTAGTCTTATTAGGCTAGTCTCTTTACCTAGCCTTTAACTTGGATTATTATCACGACTAAAGGCGTGGGAAGAGATAAACAGAGTGATAATAGGAGAATAAGGTTGCTGCTATGAAGGTAATAGCTAGGGGTGGGTGCGTGAAGGTTTCAAACCCTAACCTCCCCCTAAATAGGAGAGGTCCTTATTATATACCTTCTCCTTACGCTTATATAACTATCTAGCTACTAAGTCCTAGTGTATAAGTTATCTAGGGATTTGCCTTACTTAGAGAGGCAGCTCTCTTATAATATCCCTTATACCTTTATGCTCCTAATATAATACCCCCTTATATATAATTATCCTTAATTATATAATAAACTACTACCTAGGGGTAAGTATATTACTTAGAAGCTTCTAAGACTATTCTTTAACCTTATAGTGTAATATAGGATTATTATAATCCCTTACACCCTAATACATTAGTAAAAAAATAAAACCTTAATAATATTAAGTCCTAATTATTTTCTTATATAGCTAGCTTACTATTAATTACTATTACTTTATAGCTTTAATACTAAGACCTAACTATGCTTAGCTTTTATATAGCTAAATCCCCCTATTAGATAACTTATATTAATTTTTATAATTAGGTTAAATAGATAAGGTCCCTAGTCCTAATAATTTAGATAGCTTTATTTATAAATTATAGTAAATTTATCCTAACTTTACTATATGCGCATAGCTAGCCTATATTTCTAATAGTAGTAGCTATAACTATAATTTTTCTAATTTATTAATTTATTATATATAGCTTATAGAGTACTTAAGGGCTTATAAATTACTTAAGGGTTAGCTATCCCTTATAAAAGAGGCTAGTTTTCTCTCTTTTCTTATTATTTCTTTCTTTAATATCCTTATCTTAAATTTATAAGTTACCCTTACTAGCTTAATAGTAGCTTTTATACTACTATTATTTAGTAGTCTTTAAATAATCCTTTTTCCCTTAAATTTCTTTATTACTTTAGTACTACTAACTATTTACTAGCTTACTATATTTATTACTATATTTATCTCTACTAGTCTTATACTTACTCTTACTACTAAGGTTTCTAAGAAATCCCCTTATAAATATATAAAAATAAGTAAATTAACTATATAAGTTTACTACTTAAGTATAGAGGTCTTACTACTAACTTAGTGCTAGTAATACTAAGATACCCTATTTATATTATACTTAGTAAGCTACTATCTAGAAGATTACTCCCTAAGATAATAAAAGTACTAAGCCTTAATATATTATTAAAGGAAAAGCTACTTTAAAAGACTATAGTTACTCCTTAAGTATAACTATACTACTACCTTACTACTATCCTTAGCTAACTTACTTAGATAATTCTATAAAATATATATATTATATAAGAAATAATAAACTTTATATTAGTATATATTATCCTAACCCTTAAAATAAGTTCTTTACTAATATACTACTAGTATCCTAATAGAATTACCTAGCTTTATAAAAAGCTATTTAACTTAATTTAGTTTATTCCTAAAGAAACACACTTTTATACTAATATTATAAGTTTACCCTTATTAATATATAACTTAATAATTACTAACTTACTACTAGGCTCTTATTTATACTCTTTATAAACTTTATAATACTTTATTATCTTATAAAAACACTAATTAATATAGCTAGGTTAAATATACTTATCTTATTACTAATACTACTTATAAGGTAAAGACTAATAAGTATACTATATTTTTATAATAACTTAATATTACTAACTTAGAGACTTAAATTAAAATTATAAACTATCTTTACTTTATAGCTATAACTAGCCTAATAGTAAGTTTCTTAAATATTTTTATAGCTTATATCTTACTAACTTACTACTAGTTTATACTATTTATTACTTAACTCCTTATTTATATTAGGCCTTTAGAGATCCTAAAAGAAATTTAGGCCTATACCTATAGGGATAAGGAATTTTCTAATAATAAAGCTAAAGTTATTATAGCTACTAATATCCCTATAGAGAAGTAGTAAGTAAATAGCTATTTAGATTATAGTTTTAAAAATTAATACTATTATTAGACTTTACCCTCTTTAACCTATAGAAGTAACTATATCTTTATAATTTAGCTATATAATTATTACTTATAATTATTAATAATATCTTTTAAGATAAAATCCCTCTTTAGTACTTATAAATTCTCTAACTTATTATAGTCTTTTTATTTTACTAGATATTTATAGTATTTACTATTATACCTATATAAAATAATTCTCTTAACTTTAAATTCTTCTTTATTATCCTTAATATTATCTTATAATAAGGATATATTAACTATATTACTTAGGTCCCTATGGAAAGGCTTAAGGCTTATAATATTAAAAATATTATATAAGTATATCCTAGCTAGTAACTATAATTAGTATACTAAACTATAACTCCTAATCTCCTTTTTAATCTTATAAGGGCCTAGGTACTTTACTAAGAGCTTCTTACTAGGGTATTATAAATTAATATTCTTTATTAATAGTAAAATATAGTTATTTATATTAAATCTTATTAGCTTTCTCTTTAAATTATAATATTTCTTATACTAAGCTTATATATTACTTAGGAGCTACTTAATTATAGTATACTTATCTCTTAGCTCCTAGACTCTAGTCTTAGCCTAATTATTTATTAGAGAAATTTATATAATTATTTAATATAGCCTCCTTAGGTTATACTCTTATAATGCCTTAGTAAGTATATAGCTATATACTATATACTTACTTATATTATAAGTAAATTATACTATTAGTAAATTATTAGCTTAATCTATTTACTCTATATAAGTAAAAGCCCTTAGATAATACTTTAGAACTTAATTTAAATATTCTATCTATTTATCTATTTATAAGTAAAACACAGTGCTTAGTTACTACTTTATTATAATAAGGTAGTAAAATATTCTCTAAAACCTACTAGTAAATATTAACCCTTAGTCTATAATAATACCTTTTAGGGCATTATAGTCTCTAAATATATATTCTAAAAACACTATTACTAGCCTATTACTAGTTAGTTATATAAATATAAGGATATAAATACTATACTTTATAAAATAATTAATTATAACTAGGATTATATTATAGGTCTAATTTCTATTCTTTACTAGTAGTAATCCTATTATAAAGTTTATTAAGAGTTCCTAGAAAGGGTAATTAGGCACTAGTAAAGCTACTAACTTACTATAAGGTTTATATAACCTAGGCTTTAAAACTTAATAATTTATATAAGTGCTTATATATAACTTAGTGTCTTTTTTTATTATTAGCTAATAGTATTAGTTTATAATTTAGTAAAGTATCTTACTAACTCCCTAATATCTAGTAGTAAGGTTATTATAGGTTAGTAGTAAAATCTCTTTTCTTATTTCTATAGGAATAAAAACTTAGTCTTTAAATATTAATAGCTTAGAGAGCCTAATAGACTATATCTATAATATTCTAAAGTCACTACTTTTTAGTAGTAACTTTTACCATATAATAAAGGTATCCCTTTATTATACTTTAAATAATAAAACTTAAATTAAAGAATCTAAGCCTTCTTTAAATATAGTAGAGTTTAACTTTACTAAAGTTCTCCTAACTATTAAAATCCTAGCTATAATGTCTTTATAAGGGATTAGCTTATTTTATATGCTTAGACTTATAGGTAAAATATAATTAAATAATAAGCCTTATTAAGTATTAGTAGTTTTACTATAACTATCTTACTACTTATTATTTACTATCCTTACTATAATTCCTCCTATAAGGAATCCTAGACTTATAGGGTCTAGTTAGCTATATAATAATTCTAAACACTAGGTATTAGTAGTTTTACTATAATATTCTTGCTATAAACTATCTAAAATCCCTACCATAATTGTTACGTGCTAGAA
This sequence comes from Epichloe scottii, assembly GCA_021950295.1. Classification (NCBI taxonomy): domain Eukaryota; kingdom Fungi; phylum Ascomycota; class Sordariomycetes; order Hypocreales; family Clavicipitaceae; genus Epichloe; species Epichloe scottii. The sequence goes on along the minus strand of CP083247.1, from coordinate 1,357,459 downwards.
TTGACAATTGGCCTGTTACCTAGGATGTGGCTAGCTTCGTGCCACAAGACCTCGGTTGTGACTAGCACGTGACCTAGAACCCCTATATTAGATAATAGCTTTGACCTCTAGCTAGTTAAATAACAACAACCTTAAGACACTTATTATATTATACGTTTTATATCGTAATAAGTGGTAGTAATTACTCTTTAATCGTTACGCACCTCTAGCGCTTTTACTGCTAATAAAAGCCACTAAACTAACACTATTGTTAACTAATTCACTAAGCCCGTTAAAGCTATCCCTTTTAATAGGCCTAATAGCTTACCCCTAGGCATCGCGCCTATTGTTAGATTCGTTAACCTTTAATTCGAAGACCTTTAAATTGCTTTAATCTTCGACCTTTAATCCGTTAATTTAAAGACCTTTAACCTTTGATTCTTTAACCTTTAATCCGTTAATTTAAAGACCTTTGATTCTTTGACCTTTGATTAATTCGATTAATTCGTTAACCTTCGAATTGCTTCGATCTTTGACCTTCGATCCGTTAATTTGAAGACCTTCGACCTTCGATTCTTTAACCTTCGATCCGTTGATTTAAAGACCTTTGAAGACCTTTAATTCGTTAACCTTCGAATTGCTTTGATCTTTGACCTTCGATCCGTCAATTTAAAGACCTTTGACCTTCGATTCTTTAACCTTCGATCCATTGATTTAAAGACCTTTGACCTTCGATTCTTTAACCTTTAATCCGTTAATTTGAAGACCTTCGACCTTCGATTCTTTAACCTTCGATCCGTTGATTTAAAGACCTTTGAAGACCTTTAATTCGTTAACCTTCGAATTGCTTTGATCTTTGACCTTCGATCCGTCAATTTAAAGACCTTTAACCTTTGATTCTTTAACCTTTGACCCGTTAATTTGAAGACCTTTAAAGACCTTTAATTCGTTAACCTTTAAATTACTTTGATCTTTGACCTTTGATCCGTTAATTTGAAGACCTTTGACCTTCGATTCTTTAACCTTCGATCCATTGATTTAAAGACCTTTAACCTTCGATTCTTTAACCTTTAATCCGTTGATTTAAAGACCTTTAAAGACCTTTAATTTGTTAACCTTTGAATTGCTTTAATCTTTGACCTTTAATTCGTTAATTTAAAGACCTTTAAAGACCTTTAATTTATTAACCTTTGTCCTAACCGTTAATCCGTTAATTTAAAGACCTTTGACCTAACTATTAATCTAATAAATTTGTTAATTTCAATCGCTAGCCTCCCCGCTAGGCAGCTTCCTTACAAATCTAATAAAGCTTGCTATAATGCTTCCCTTGCACTAGCTAGATTAGTGTGAGCAATAGCGATTATAGCGGCTTTATAAGCAAGATTATTAGCGCTAAACCTATAGTATCTATAAGAAGACCTTCCTATTAAGAAATTAGGTCTTTTAACATCTTAAGGACCTATGCCTAGCTAGTTAGCAATTTTAACAGATTTAATAATAGCTAGTCTAGTAATTTTAGTGGCAGTAAGACTAGCATTAACGAGACCTTTAGGACCTAAGGACCTAATATTAATAGCAATAGTAGCAATTACAGTAGCAATTATAGTAGCAAATTTAATAGTAGCAGCAGCAAATTTAGTGGTAGTAGTAATAGATATAGGACCTTTAATAGAAGCTAGCTATTAAAGAGAATAACTTTAGTAGCTTAAAGACCTTATTAAGGAAGTCTTCGAAGAACGCGATGACCTTCAAAGGCAGCTAGCTTATTAGCAAATTTAATAGCCTAGACCTCTGTAAAGCTTATTGCCTAGCCCTTTATAAATTCGTTAGTAGCTAATTTAATAGCCTAACCAAAGCCCTCTGTAAAGCTTATTGCCTAGCCCTTTACAAATTCATTAGCAGCTAATTTAACAGCCTAACCAAAGCCCTTTGCAAAGCTCGTTACCTAGCCCTTTGTAAATTCGTTAGCAGCTAATTTAATAGCCTAACCAAAGCCCTCTGCAACGCTCGTTACCTAGCCCTCTGCAAAGATTGTTGCCTTGCTAATCTAGCTATCGTTAGATGTATTAATCCAATAATCAATTTAACCATTAATATAACTATTAACCTAACTGTTAACCTAATTAATTTAATATTAGCTAGCTAACCTTAGATAGCTAGGATAGCTATCTCTTTTATCCGTGGTGCCTACACTTGTTACGTGCTAGAATTGACAATTGGCCTGTTACCTAGGATGTGGCTAGCTTCGTGCCACAAGACCTTGGTTGTGGCTAGCACGTGACCTAGAACCCCTATATTAGATGATAGCTTTGACCTCTAGCTAGTTGAATAACAACAACCTTAAGACACTTATTATATCATACGTTTTATATCGTAACAATAATCCCTCCTATAAGGGATCCTAGACTTATAGGTTCTTCTAGAATACATTTAAGTTACGTTTTCCTAAAACACTAGATATTAGTAATTCTATTATAGCGCCTCTATAACTTAACATTTAACTTACTAGATAATAAACAAATAGACCTTATAGTATTAGCAGTTTTACTACTATATTCTTACTACTTTGCCTTTATAAACTTTAATAGAAATATTAGTAATTATAAGGATACTACCTTTGCTTTTTCTCTTTATTAATATAATCTAACCTTCTTAATAGTGTATTAGCTAGGTTTAATTTCCCTACCCTATATATAATTATAAAATTAAATAGATAGAGCTTATTTAATGCTATAACTTACTTACTACTTAGCTTTAGCTTTATAGCTAGGTACTTATAGTTAAGATAATTAGTTATAATAGTAATTAGATATATTAAATAAGCTAGGTAGTGTCTCTAGGCCTAAAAAGCCTCTTAAATTGCTAAAAGCTCTATATTTAGTGTTATATAATAAAGTTCTATATTATTTAACTTCCTTAATATATACACTACTAGGTACTAGTAACCTAGCACTAATATTATAAGGACTACTCTAATAGCGTATCCTAATACATTAGTCTTTACCCTTAAAGGTACTAGTAAATTAAAATAAACTAAAATTAGCGCTTCTTAGAACCACTACTAGAGTTCCCTAAACGCTACTAACTTATAGGGCTTTAGCTTAAAGGTTACTAGCTAATCTCCCTAAGTTAATTAGTTAGTGAAATTATAATTTTACTATAGCTTTTAATAAAGCATTAGTAAAATCTAGTAAAACTAAGAAATAACTAGATATTAAGCATACTATAAGGTACTAGCTAGGTTATAATAGCCTTAACGTAAGAAGGCTCTATTAAGATACCTTCTTTTATAATTATAAATCCTAAGAACTTAACCTTAGTGTATAAAAATTTACACTTTATAAGGTTAATAAAAAGGCTAGCTTTATAAAGCTTATAAAGGACCTATTTAATATAACCCTTATATGCTTCTATGTCACTACTATAAATTAAAATATTATCTAGGTAAATAACGCAAATTAAATTAATAAGGCCCTTAAGGGCGTTATTAATATATTCTTAGAAGATTATAGGTATATTTATAAGCCTAAATAGTATTATAAGATACTTAAAGTAACTATATTTACACTAGAAGGCTATCTTCCACTTATCTCCCTTATAAATATATAGCTAGTGGTATGTATCTTTAAGATCTAATTTAGTGTAAACCTTTGCCCCTTTTAATTAGTTTAAGATCTTAGTAATTAGAGGTAATAGTGCCTTATCTTTTATTATAATCTAATTTAAGCCTTTATAATCTATATAAAGCCTTAATTTACCTCCTTTCTTTAAAACAAATAAAATTAGGGCCCTAGCTAGGCTAATTAATCTTTAGATTTATCCTTTGCACTATGCACTAGCTAGGTACTCTCTAAGCACCTATTACGTGCTAGAATTGACAATTGGCCTGTTACCTAGGATGTGGCTAGCTTCGTGCCACAAGACCTCGGATATGGCTAGCATCGTGCCACAAGACCTCGGATGTGGCTAGCACGTGACCTAGAACCCCTATATTAGATGATAGCTTTGACCTCTAGCTAGTTAAATAACAACAACCTTTACACACTCATTATATCATACGTTTTATATCGTAACAGCACCTCTAGCTCTTTTTTAGCTAAACTATATATTAGCCCCTAAGGGGTGTTTTCCCTTTTCTAACTTAATTATATACGTGTAACTGCTTAACTTAGGAAGTATACCTATAAGCTTATTAGAAAATATATCTTTAAACTCTATATATACCTCTAGTAACTTAGGCTTATAGTTCTCTTCTAGGTTAAGTATTACTACCTTACTATTAGGGTTTATTAAGGTAATAAAACTCTTCTTACCTATTATATAGGTATCTTATACCTTAATTATAGTTAGGCTATTATAAGTTAGGGTATTACTTACTATAGGGCTAATATTCTTATCTTTTTTATCCTTATTTAGTGGGTTTATAAGCTTAATTAACACTAAATAAAGTAAAAACACTATAAATAAGCGTTTTACTTCTCTTCTTACTTACTATATTCTTAATATAAAGTTAAGGTAATCTTTTATAATAAGGTATCTCTATAGTCTCTCTTTTTAGGATATAACTATAGGCTTATATATTCTAGCCTAGTCTATTCCTAGAATAAGGTTCTTAGGGGTATTTATAATATAGTAGTAAACTTAGTATATTTTTATATAGCCTATACTATCTTTTACTAAGATAACCTAATTTAAGATTCCTTAATATAAAATAAGGGTCTTAGCTATACTTTTAAGTAGTGTATTATCTTTCTATATATTAGCCTAATTTGCCTTTAATAATAATTTTAGGTAGATAATTAATTCTATTATGCCTATATTAAGTAGTATAAATACTACTACCTATTTATAATCTTACTATAATAATGTCTAAACTTTTATTCTTATATTCTTAGATAATTTATTAGTAAGGGCATTATCCTAGGCCTAAGCAAGGCTAATTAGTATCTTATTTATATCTTGCCCTACTACTTAGTTACTATTATTCCTATGTAATAGTATTATATAGCTTATACTCTTATAAATAGAATAATCTAGTTCTTTATATCTTAGTGTAATATAACTAGGTTATTTATATTTAAAGCATACTATAAGGGATCTTATAGCTCCCTTACTACTTTATTATAATATATTTACTATAGGTAAATTTAAGTATTACCTTTTCTATCTATAGTCTTATATATAGTTATTACTTTAGTTACTATTTTAACCTATTTTTATTATAACTTTTACTTTCTTTCCTTAACTAGCTAAATAGGTTTATATTACTAGGAACTCCTAGCTAAGTATTTGCTTCTTTATAGTATTATTTAGACTATAAATAAATATATAAATATAAATTCTTATAGGGATTGCTTTAGGGAGTTTAGCCTTAGCTTTTATTTATATTTTTATAAATCCCTAGAATAACTAATAGTTTTCTTATCTAAGGGTTAGTAATATCCTTATAGCTTCTAAGCACTATATATTCTTATTTATTATTCTAGTTTTTAGCTAATCTATAAACCTAGCCTAGGTATAGTCCTAGTAATCTATATAACTATCTATAGCTATATAATATATCTATTATTACTTTATATCCTTTACTAAGTAGCTACTAGTATAAGCTACCTTAGTAGTATTATTAATAAATATCTTATAGTCTAGGGTAAAAGCTATATTAAGGTTTACTAAGAAATATTAAAGACTTTTATATAAATCTCCTTTATATACTAGAGTCTTTAGTTATATTTTTATAAGACTATAGTAGTATAAGGTTATAGTAAGTTTAAAGCTTCTTAGTAAGTCTAAAGATAGTATAATTATAAGTCCTTTAGTAAGGTTAGTAAGTCTAGTGCTAGTACTTACTAATAAGGTACTTACCTTAATTATATACTACTATTCCTATAGCTATAGAATTTTCTATCTTTTCTAAGCTTTTTATAGCTTAGTCTTAGCTTACTTAAGAATTTAGTTTAGCTCTTCTTTACTATACTTAATTTCTCTATAATTATTATATTAATCTATAGTAAGCTCCTTATTATTATTTTAATCTTTAGGAGTGCTATTTTTATTATTTCTATCTAGGCTATTAAACCCTAGGATTACACTATCTTAGTATTCTATATTATTACCTAAGTATAGTGTACTAGCTATATAATTACTATATATAGTAAATTATATAGCTATCCTATTTAATTCTAATATTATAATCTATAACTAAAGGCATAGGAAGAGATAAATAAAGTAATAATAGGAGAATAAGGTTACTACTATAAAGGTAATAGCTAGGGATAGGTATATAAAGGTTTTAAACCCTAACCTCCCCCTAAATAGGAGAGGTCCTTATTATATACCTTCTCCTTATGCCTACGTGACTATCTAGCTACTAGGTCCTAGCGCATAAGTTATCTAGGGATCCGCCTCGCTTAGAGAGGCGGCCCTCTCATAATGTCCCTCATGCCTTTGTGCTCCTAATAATTATAGCTTAATTTAATTAAACTCGTATGTTAATTGTTATACTAGTTAGGTATTGCTAGCAATCATGTCTGTTCAAAATCAGATGCATTGCCCACAATGCGCCCTAAAAAAACATAAAAATCATAATTACTACTAACTATAAGGTGTTTTTAGGGAAAGATAGTTCTATTCCTTCTAAGCTACGACGCGTGGGGCCCGTATATAACTGCACTATCGTGTCACGTGCTCTGTGACAGTCAGGCTGCGTGGGCCCAAAAAGGATAATATAACAAATGAGGGCTATGCCCGAACAAAAGGATAAGGGGAGATTGATTGATTCTCTGTTCTCTAGTCTTTAAAGCTAAGAAAAAAAAAAGAAAAAGGACTACGCCCTATCCCCTCAGCAAAATTTAAGGAGGGTGGGGCGGCTGTACCTTCCCTATCTCGTCCACCACCACATATTAGTCACCCTAACTACACTAACTATCTATTAATATCTTTAGCTATAGCTATTAAACCCTAATAGCTAGCCCCTAAGCATATCTATTAATCTAGGTATTATTAAATTCTATTCTAGTGTCTCCTTTTCCTATCTATACTCCTAATAAAGATCCCTATAAAGGCTTAATACCTCTCTAGAAACGTGGTTTGCCCTTAGAAGAATCTCTAGCCTTACTATCCTATTTTTTACCTCTCTTAATTTCTTAAGTTTTCTAAGACTTACTAAGGAAACTAATTCTCCTATGATTTTATATATACACTTAGTAACCTTAGAGGTAAAGGTAAAGTCCTTAGACTAGTCCTAGCCTAGTATATTAGCCTATATATTTAACTAACTTCTAGATATATTAACCTTATTATCCTCTAGTTATAAGGTTCCTAGATACCCCTTAAAGATATAGGCACTATCCTTTTTATTAAGATAATATATTAGAGTTTTACTAATATTCCTTAATCTCTTTAAATCTAGTCTATTATTATTAATAAACTTAATACTCTCTTTATAAATATGAATTAGGTTATATAGCCCTTTTAAAGCCTTATAAAATAGTTAATAAGCTTTTAAGATTACCTTAAGTACTTCTATAGCTTTTACCTCTTTCTCTATATATCTTTATAAATTATTTTTAATCTAGGATTTTGTATCCTTTATTCTAATAGGCTATAGGGATAGTAGCCTTATACTTTAACCTAGGAATAGTTTTTCTAATATTTTCTTTAATTAACCCTTAAATACCTTAGCCTTTAGCTATAGGGTAAGAGACCTCTAAGGAGGTAAGGAAGTTTTATTCTCTTTTAGTTTTACCTTATATTTATTTACTATCTTACTATATTTCTTAATAAATATAAATTAAACTTTAAATAGGCATAGTACTTCTTTTAATTTAAGATCTCTATATTTATTAAATATAAAGCTTCCTAGAAGGATTAGGATCTTATAATTACTTACTACTCTTATTAAGTTATATAGGTTATAGATTATATATTATCTAGTAGTAATTCCTACTAAATTACTAAGGGGGTTAGAGTTAATTTTACTTCTCTTAATTTACTTAAGAATATATAGTATAGGGGGATAGTAGGTAGGTTTAGTAAGATAGTATCTCTATTAGGCCTCCTAACCTTTTTAAATAAAAATATATCCTAAATATAATATAAATACTTAAGATAAGATAAGCTTTACACGCTAGCTAAAGTAGTTATAAGGGTAAGTAACCCTAGTAAGAAAGGGTATAACTTATCCTATTAATATAATAAAGGTAGTAATAGGACTAATAGGGGAGTTACTATAGTTACTTTAGTAAATATTAAATTAGGTTTTCTTTCTATCTCTTACTTAATATAGGGATTAGAGCTAGTAATCTATCTATACCCTTATAGTTAGGTATTAAATTAGCTTCTTTAAATTAAGCCTTAAAGGTATTATTATTTATAATCTCCCTTTTTATTTTTCCCTAGTATACTCTTAGCTCCTTAATAATAATAATATAGGTAGTTTTAGTAAAGAAGGGTTATTATTTATAGTATTTATAATAAAGTTATTTTTACCCTTAAATTCTTCTTTACTATTATAATCCTTATCCTTAGGGCCTTAATCCCTATCTCTATAAGGCTAATTAGAGAACTCCTTACTATTCTCTTTATTCTTAATAATATCCTAAGCTTATTATTCTACTCCCTTAAGAGGGGGTTAGAGGGACCTCTATCCTATTCCTAGACTCTTATAGGCTTAACTATAATTTTATTACTCCTTCTAGGATTACTAGGTAAGGTTATAGGTAAGGGCTAAACTACCTTCTAGGGATAGTAAGGTTTATTGCTAATATTTAATCCTATAAGGATTAGTTTCTTGCTTTATAAGTAGTTAATCTTAGGCACTATATTAAGCAATTTAGCTTTAGTTAAATAATATTATCTTACAAAGTCCCTTAGTATTAGAATATTAAATACCACTATAAATCCCCTATTTAATAGTAGTTTAATTAGGTAAAAAGACCTAAGCGCTTAGAGCCCCTAGACTATTAAAGATAATTTTATCCTAAGAATACTCTAGTTAAGTCTTAGCCCTTTAGGTATACTATAAAGGCTATCTTATAAATAAGTAGGTATTATAAGTGTTACGATATAAAACGTATGATATAATAAGTGTCTTAAGGTTGTTGTTATTTAACTAGCTAGAGGTCAAAGCTATCATCTAATATAGGGGTTCTAGGTCACGTGCTAGCCACAACCGAGGTCTTGTGGCACGAAGCTAGCCACATCCTAGGTAATAGGCTAATTATCAATTCTAGCACGTAATAAGTGCGGGCACCACGGATAAAAAAGATAGCTGTCCTAGCTATCTAAGGTTAGCTAGCTAATATCAAATTAATCAGGTTAACGGTCAGGTTAACGGTTAGGTTAACGGTCAAATTAATTATTGGATTAATACATCTAACAATAGCTAGATTAGTAAGGCAATAATCTTTGCAAAGGGCTAGGCAATAAGCTTTGAAGAGGGCTTTGGTTAGGCTATTAAATTAGCTACTAACGAATTTATAAAGGGCTAGGTAATGAGCTTTGTAGAGGTCTAGGCTATTGAATTTGCTAATAAGCTAGCTGCCTTTAAAGGTTATTGCGTTCTTCGAAGACTTCCTTAACAAGGTCTTTAAGCTGCTAGAAGTTATCCTCTTTAATAGCTAGCTTTTATTAAAGGTCCTATATCTATTGCTACTACCACTAAATTTACTGCTACTACTGTTAAATTTGCTGCTATAATTACTGCTATAATTGCTACTATTGCTATTAATATTAGGTCCTTAGGTCCTAAAGGTCCTGTTAATGCTAGTCTTACTGCCACTAAAATTGCTAGACTAGCTATTATTAAATCTGTTAAAATTACTAACTAGCTAGGCATAGGTCCTTAAGATATTAAAAGACCTGATTTCTTAATAGGAAGGTCTTCCTATAGATACTATAGGTTTAGCGCTAATAATCTTGCTTATAAAGCCACTATAATCGCTATTGCTCGCACTAATCTAGCTAGTGTAAGGGAAGCATTATAGCGAGCTTTATTGGATTTGTAAGGAAGCTACCTAGTAGGGAGGCTAGCGATCGAAATTAACGAATTTGTTAGATTAACGGTTAGGTTAAAGGTCTTTAAATTAATGGATTAATGGTTAGGACAAAGGTTAACGAATTAAAGGTCTTTAAATTAACAGATTAAAGGTTAAAGAATCGAAGATTAAAGGTCTTCAAATTAACGGATTAAAGGTCAAAGATTAAAGGTCAAAGGTCTTTAAATTAACGGATTAACGGTTAGGACAAAGGTTAACGAATGAAAGGTCTTTAAAGGTCTTCAAATTAATGGATCAAAGGTCGAAGATTAAAGCAATTCAAAGGTTAACGAATTGAAGGTCTTTAAAGGTCTTTAAATTAACGGATTAAAGGTTAAAGAATCGAAGGTTAAAGGTCTTTAAATTAATGGATTGAAGGTTAAAGAATCGAAGGTCAAAGGTCTTTAAATTAACGGATCAAAGGTCGAAGATCGAAGCAATTCGAAGGTTAACGAATTAAAGGTCTTTAAAGGTCTTCAAATCAACGGATCGAAGGTTAAAGAATCGAAGGTTAAAGGTCTTTAAATTGATAGATCAAAGGTCAAAGATTGAAGCAATTCGAAGGTTAACGAATTAAAGGTCTTTAAAGGTCTTCAAATCAACGGATCGAAGGTTAAAGAATCGAAGGTTAAAGGTCTTTAAATTAATAGATTAAAGGTTAAAGATTGAAGCAATTCGAAGGTTAACGAATTGATCGAATTGATCAAAGGTCAAAGAATTAAAGGTCTTTAAATTAATGGATTAAAGGTTAAAGAATCGAAGGTCAAAGGTCTTTAAATCAACGGATTAAAGGTTAAAGATTAAAGCAATTTAAAGGTCTTTGAATTAAAGGTTAACGAATCTAACGATAGGCATAATGCCTAGGGGTAAGCTATTAGGCCTATTAAAAGGGATAGCTTTGACGGGCTTAGTGGATTAGTTGACAATAGTGTTAGTTTAGTGGCTTTTATTAGCAGTAAAAGCGCTAGAGGTGCGCAACAATTAAAGAGCAATTGCTACCACTTATTACGATATAAAACGTATAATATAATAAGTGTCTTAAGGTTGTTGTTATTCAACTAGCTAGAGGTCAAAGCTATTATCTAATATAGGGGTTCTAGGTCACGTGCTAGCCACAACCGAGGTCTTGTGGCACGAAGCTAGCCACATCCTAGGTAACAGGCCAATTGTCAATTCTAGCACGTAACAATAAGTAACTAAAAACAAATAAGTAGCCCCTTAATTACTAAGGTTATTTTCTTTTATTTAAGTTAGATTTTCCTGCTATCTAAGGCTTAGTTAGGATCTCTTATCTTTACCCTTAGTAGTAATAGTTCTAAAGTTTTTCCTAATAATAAGGGGATAATTTAAAATAGATAAGGGAATTTAGATAGTTATAAGTTATAACTTAGTCTTAGCTAATGCTAGAAGTATAGGCAAAACTCCTTAGCTCTAACTAGCTTTACTTTAGGGATAGTTTTCTTATTCTTTTTCCCTAGTATATAAAGAAACTCCTCTATTTAGAAAGTTAGTAAGCTATTTAAGTCTCCCTATATTATAAGAGCTATAAGTAACCCTATAGTATAAAAAACATCTAGTAAATATGCTTTTATAAAGTCCTTTACTATCTTTAAAATTAAGTTAGGAAACTTTAGGGTAGCTATAAGAGAAAAGGCATAAAAGTAAATTCCTAGGGCATTCTTATTATAAGGGGTAGGCTAGCTTATCCTAGTGGCTCCTAGTGTCCTCTAAGGATTAGTGTTTAAAGTGCTTTCTAGGTTAATAGTCTAATTTCTATAGGCATATAGTGGTATAACTATTTATCCTTCCTTAAGTTAACCCTAAACTAGTTTGCACTATTTAGATAACTTCTTAAGCATTAATAACCCTTATTTTATTAGAGATTTCTAGCTAAACCTTAACTTCTTTAATATCTTAGTTACTAGACTCTATAGAGGATTTTCTAATATTCACATAACTAAGCCCTTAATAGCTTTTAGGTTCCCCTTAACTAGTATATCTGTTAAGGCACTATGTGTTCTGTAAGGCGCGGTGACTATAGTGGCACACGTGATTATGGCTAGTAGCAGCTATAGGGCATAATGTGGCATAAACAATAGGTCTTAAGTGATTGTAAGATGCAATGTTAGTGACAGCTAACATTAGCGGATCTTTTAGTCTAGTTGTTACGTGCTAGAATTGACAATTGGCCTGTTACCTAGGATGTGGCTAGCATCGTGCCACAAGACCTCGGATGTGGCTAGCACGTGACCTAGAACCCCTATATTAGATGATAGCTTTGACCTCTAGCTAGTTGAATAACAACAACGAACACACTCATTATCATATATTTTATATCGTAACAAGTGGTAGCAATTGGAGATTCTTTCGTTGCGCACCTCCGGTTATCTGAGAACAACAGCCTTATGTCTAAAACTAACTATTTATGACGCTAATTTGACCCCCTTTTGAACTTTCCGGTGAACAAGACTAAATTACGACTTATTTACTAATTCAGAGCTTTTAATAGTACTAATCCGGAATTTAAATATTAGAAATAAAAACTTATTAGAATTAATAAATAAGAGGATTTAAATAAGCTTACCTAGTATAAATTTATTAATAGAATAGTAATAAGATATAAACAGCTAGTATACTAGGAACCTCCTATTTATTAGAATACTATAGATTTATAAACTATACGCCTTATATAGAATTAAGTTAAGTCCTATATTATAAAAGCTAAATCTAAGGGATTTCTTTATAAATCTAGTTAATCTAAAGGTAGTAAGGAGTCTAAGAAGAGGTCTAAGAGCACTACTAGTCTAGTTAGCAATGCTAATACTACTAAGACTAGGAATAGTATAGAGAAGGGCAAAATTAATAAAGAAAAGGGGATTAAAAACTACCCTAAAAATAATACTACTACTTAATATTTATAACCCCTAACTACTTATTAAAATTAGACCTAGGAGACCTATAGCTAGGACTATTAGGAAGCACACTAGGTTTAGGGGAACTTTACGCTAAGCTAGCTAAATCTAATATAGCTAGGATCCTTTAGGAAGTAATTAGTTAATAATAGCTTATATAGCAGGTAATAATAGAAGAAGTAGTAATAGGAATAGAGTGGTTAGTAATAAAACTAATAACTAAAATTAGGAGCTTATAAAGTGTAGGAGCCTTAGTAAGGTTAATACTATAACTATAGAATATAACTTAGGGAATAGCATATCCACCTATAGACTAGGGGTAGTATAATAGTAATCTATATGCTAACCTAAACTAAATAGTGCTAATAGCATAACTAATACCACTATAATATTAGCAGGGATACCTATAACCTTAGTAGTACCCTTACTAAGGTTATCTATAAGGATAATACCCTCTAAACTAGGAATAGTATATAAATCTAAGTATTTAAGGTAAGATAGATTTAGCAATAGATTAGGACTAGAATCCTTAATACATAGACATAATAGAGCAATAGGTAGATTTAATATGGAAAATTATAGATATTAGACACTTTAAGCCTTAATATAAGCCTAAGGAAGCTAGTAATAATCTTATTATATATAATAGGAAGTAGACTATTTTTTATAATATTAAATTATAGATATAGGTAGTTAAAGATTACTTATATTACGCTAGTCCTAGCTAATAAGATATTATTTAGAAGAAAGTCTAGACACTATTCTAAGGAGATATAATAGTATAGTATAGGTAATATCTTAATTTAGGAGAAAGGAATGCTATATTTAGCGGAATATTAACTATATTTATAGTAGTTAGAAAGGAATTTAGTATTTAAGTCTAGGATATAATAGCGTAGCTTAATAAGGCTAAATATATAAGAGAGGATATTATAAAGGAGGTATCTTTTTATAAATTTATATTAAAAATTTTCTAGTATACTAGAGCAAATAGTAAGACAATAGACTATTAGCTATTATCGCGCCTACGTTATAAACTCTACCTAGGATTACGTTAAATATATCTAATGCTAATAAAAGAGAATATAAGATTAGCATATATTATAATAGTAGATAATAAGAGACATAACTTATATAACCACCTATATAATAAGGGTTATACTATAAATAGAAAAGGTAAAGGCAAAACTAAGGTCTATTTCTAATAAGAGAAATCTAGTAGTGATTTAGAAGGGGAAGTAAAAGGAGCCTAAGCTAATTAGAATAGGCTATTTAATACGTAATTCCCTCTAGGAAGTTAATAGTATAGATAGGATAATTAAAATATATAAAGATTTTTAGGTGGTTTTTAGCTAAGGTTATACTAGTAAAATTAGCCCTTTAAGGAGTAAAACTAGAAACCTTAGTAGAATAAATTATAGTAAGAAGATAAAGTAAGAAATTGCCCTAGACCTAGTTAAAATAGGCAGGAAAATCTACTAAACTAACTAGATAAATAATAATATTAGGAGACTTTATTATTAGGGTAGGCAAGCTAATTATAGTAGCTAAGGCAGTTTTAGCGTTAGGAGAAAACACCTATAAAGAAAAAGGAATATATATATATTATAGTATATAAGGATAACTCTAATATAGAATAGCATAAAACCTATCTTAAAGACTATAAATACTATATAGTAGAAGAAGGGGAGGTTTTAGAAGATAATAATAAAGAAAGCTAAGGTTAAGATTTAAATTTTATAGAGACATATTTTGTTAAAAATAACGGAAAGAAAGTTAAGAAACCTACTATAGAGATAGGTCTAGCTAGACCTAGATAACTAAGCCTAGGATAGGTTATTAAGGCTATAGTAAGACTATAAAAGGTAGAGTATAATAGGAAAAAGGCAAACACTTTCCTTAAAATTCTAATTAAATTTAATAATAAAGGCAAGAGCCACTAAGTCTATCTTAATATAGGAATATTATTAATCTTAGCGGATAAGGCATAGCTATAGTAGTATAGAGCAAATATAAAATAGGGAACATAGGAACTAAAGCTAGTCTTAGGAGTCTAGTCTTCCTTTTTTATTACTAAAACCGCTACTTTTAACTTTTATATCCCTAGGATAGCGTATAGAACTAAGATAACTAGATATTTTATAGTAATAGTAGATATAATACTAAATCTAGGGCCTAAATTACTACTTAGTACGAATTTCCTATATAATTTTAGGGCAAAAATTGATTTTATATAACCTAAGGTAGTATTTAGATTAGTATATAGTATAATAGTGTAGGCAGAAATATTTTAACTAGTAAGCAAAGTTCCTTACTAATAAGTAATTATAGCATAGATAGTAATAATTCCCCTAAAGGCATAGTTATATATGCTAGTTACCTAGAAGGCAGGATAGAAGAATTAGGAAATAAGCATTTATTACACACTATTATATTTAACATTTCTCCTAGACACACTCTTATATAGATCTAGCTAGGGATAGATAGTTACTTATAACCTAACTAATAAAACTATTACTATTTCTAAGCACTAGAAGGTTATATATCTAATAGTAGCTAGGGAGGTTACTATAAACTATATAATTAATAACCTATTTATATATTATGCCTTTTTTAGTAAAGATATTGTAAAAAGAGTAAAGAGAAGGCTAAAACTAATAAGGAGACTAAAGGAGAGGAAGATAACCTTAATCTAAAGAAAGTTAATATAGGAGTACTCTCTTATAGAATCTTATATCCTAAGAAAATTCTATTTATAACTAATTAATTTAGGGTATAGGTAGCTAATATTAATAAAGAGGCTATAAATAAACTTATTAAGTTAATAGATAAATATAATATCTACTATAATAGGGGTATTATACTAATACTAGAAGACTAGAAAATAAGAATTAATCTTATAGAGGGATAGTAGCATTAAATAAGGCTAATTAGGCCTTATAAACTTAGAAAATAGGATACTAATAAACTTAATAAAGTATATAATAAACTCTATATAAAAGGGAAGATATTATATCTAGACAAACTAGCAGTAATTACATGCCTAGCGTTTATAGTCTAGCGAGAGACTAGCTAAGAGAGGAAAGGAAGAGTTATAGTTAATATAAGACTACTAAATAATATAGTAATGCTAGATATATACCCTTTACCTAACTAAAGTAATATTATAAATAATACCTATAGTAAGAAAGTGATTTCTCTTTTTAATAGAACCGGTTTTTTCTATTAATTACCTATTTAATAAGACTATTAAGCGCGCATAGTAGTAATATTAAATAGAGGTCTAGAAGCGTTAAATATAGTACTAATAGGGTTTAAAAACTCTCTAGCTTTTGCCTAAAGATTTATAGATAGACTATTCTAGAAGCATAAACACTTTATTTAGGTATATATTAATAATATTATTATGTTTTTAGATAATTTAGAAGAGTATTTAAGCTATCTTAAAATAGTTCTTAAAATCCTTAAGGAGAATAGATTAATAATTACTGTAAAAAAGTTATTTATTAGCTACCCTACTATTTAGTTACTAGGATTTATTATTAATAGTAATAGAATTATAAATACTAATAATTAGCTTAAAGCGTTTTAAAAGATAATATTTCTAAGTAATTTATTAAGTCTTAAGACTTTTATTAAAATAGCTAGATTTCTACGTAATAGAATCCTATAGTTTAATATATAAATCTAACCATTATAGGCATAAAAAATAGCGTTATTATATAAATTTTAAGAAAAGGATAAAAAGATTACTAGTATCTTAAAGCTAATATAAAAAAGAAAAATGTAACTAAAGACGTTTTTGCTAACTAGAGATAAGGAAAAGGTATTTAAAGATATTAAGACATTTTTAAGTAAGAAACAAACTTTATAGTACTATAACCTAAAGAAGCCACTATTCTTTAAAATTAATGCTTATAAAGAGGGATTTAGTTTATATATTTTCTAGCTATAAGAAGAATAGGATAGTTAAAGTATTCCTAGGAGGGAGATTAAAAATAACTAGATATAGCTAATTCTATTCCTTTCTAGAGTAATATTAAGCGTTAAAAAATAATATAGTTTAATAGAGATAGAGGTAGCTATAATTACGTAGAGCATTAGAAAGCTCCGGAAGATAGTGTAATCTAATAATGCTATAGTTAATATATTAACTAACTATTCTCTAGTAAAGGGTATTATTAAATATACCTTATTATTAATAATAGACCTTAATAAGGCTAATTTAAAACTAGCTAAAGTTATAAATTATTTATTATAATTTAGCCTAAAGGTAACACATATACTAGAAGTGTTAAATGTGGTTTTAGACGCGCTCTCTAGATTACTAGTAGAGGTAACCTATAGGGAAGTAGTGTAGAAAAGCCAATATAATAAGTTAGATACTAGTGTATATTTTAGCAAAGAATATACTATAACTATAATTATAGATAATAAACTTAAGGCTAGAATTATTAAGGGGTACTAATCTAATTATAAGTTTAGCTAAATTATTGCATTAATAAAAGCCTACTAAGAAAGATAAGCAGTAAAGAACGCTAGAACTAGACTAAAGATCCCTCTATATAGCTAGGATTTGCGCAAGGATGGATTATTATACTACTATAGTAGGGATAGATTTTTCTACCTATGTATTCTAATAGTGGAGATTAAATCTATACTATAATTAGTATATAATAAATAGTAACACTTTAGAATTATAAGGATAGTAGTAGAATTATAGTTAGTCTATTTTATATAAATAAGTTAATATATTCGCGATTATATGGCCTATTATGCGGTGTGTTAGGAGAATGCAATTAATTATGCAAAGCCCCTAGGGGAAATGCGGCCCTTATAGTTAAAACTAATGCCTTTTTATATAATTTCCCTTGATTTTATAACGGATATGCCAGAGGTCTTATTAGCAAATACTATATAGTAAATAGAAGGGTATGTAATATATAACTTACTATGCCCTATAAACTGCCTTTTTAGTAAGAGAATATTATTAATACCTAGATATACTATGTATCCTATAGAAATCTAGGTAGAATTACTTCTTTAGGCACTATATATTATAGATTAGGGGTTACTAAGATAGATTATAAGTAATAGAGACCTAAAGTTTATATCTAATATATAGAAAGCTATATTTAAGCGAGTGGGGTAAAACTCCTTATAAGTACTATATATTATCCCTAGATAGATAGAATAGCTAAAAGAAAGAACTAAATAGTAATAATTACGATATAGTATCACATAGTAATAGACCTAAATATAATATAGATATTGCTATTACTAGTATTATAATACTAACTAAATAACACTATAGTAATAAGTACTAGCTAGGCACCTAATAAGCTATTATATAGATTTTAGCCTTTAAGTATTATTAACCTTCTTTTACCTAATAATATAACTAACATAGGGACTAGCGTAAATAATATTATAGTACTATAGAAACTATATTAGTATAAAGCTTAATTAGTAATTATAATAGTAGCTATACTAGCAAAAATTTAGTATAATAACCGCTATAAACTAGTTAATATTAATAAAGGTAATATAGTCTACCTGCGATTATATAAGGGATATAAACTACCTAGTAAGCTAAAGAAAAAATAGTCCCCGCAAAAGGCAGGTCCCTATAAGGTGCTAGAGAAGGTAAATCTATTAGCTTATTAGTTAGAATTCCTACTAAATTCGTAAGTGTATCTAGTGGTATTAGTAGTATAGCTATAAAAGCTAGTATAAGGAAGGGATCTATTTAAGAGGGAAGAACTAGCTCTACTACTAATTTTATTTAATAATCTAGAGGAAATAGATTATTAGGAAATTAAGCGAATCTATAATTATTAGATTAAAATTTTAAAGCGGAAAAATAAGGTAATAAGAGTGGAGTTTCTTATTAGATAGAAAGGATATACTACTAAAGATAATTAATAGGTAGCTAAAAATAAGATACAGATTAATGTGTCTAAAATAGTAGAAGAATACCTTAGAAAGAACCTAATTAATTAGGCTAAAGAATAAATAAAAAGAGACTAGTAACCTATAAAGAAATAATAGTAGTAAAAGGAGAATTTAAATAATAGGTACTAGATCTAACAAGCTAGTAAGGAGGTAGGAGTTTCTAGGGGCCTACTTATATATATTATTTATTATACTAACTAGGATTATCTTACTATACTTAAACTTTATATTATTATATAATTAAATAATAATTATAGCGTAGTTAGATTTAGTATAAGCGTAGTTAAATTTAACTAAGTTATTATATTTTACTTTATAGTAATAACTAGTGAGAGTGCTAGCGTAGAATTTAAAGTAGCTAAAGCCTTTATTAGTAGAAATAATAGATCTAGTATTTATAAAGGAAGCAATAAACTTAGCATTAATAATAGAGATTAATAATATCTATAAGCAATATAGAACTATAAGGACTATAGGAAATATTATATTAAATATAACTATTTTACCCCTAGAGTTAAATATATACACTATATACTTAGTATAAACCTAATTCCTCCTAATTTCCTATATTAAAAGCCTAATCTTATTATATTTAATAATAAGATTAATATCTAAGAATAAACACTATATAAGCGGATCCTAGTAGTGTATTTATATATTTAAGTTCTAGTATTAATATAATAAAATTAACTTTTAGGGGAACTTATATACACTAATTTAGGGAGATAATAAGCTAATACTAAAGAAGAGTAAGCAAAATTTAACTAATAAATAGATAATAAGTTATTTAAATTAGGAATAGCTAGCTATTTTAAGGATAAGAAATTCCTTTATTACTATATATAACTAGTAAAGAGAAGTAATTAATAAAGGGAGTATATACTTCCTATCCTTTAAGTAGAAGAACTATACTATTAGTAGTATCTAGGGGAAATATAAATATTAGTAGAGGAATTTAATAAGTTAGCCTAATAGGTAGGAGATAGTAATAGTAATAATATAGGAGCTACTAGTATTATAAAGGATATAGTTAAATCTAAGGGGCGCTAAGAGAAAATGCTAACTAAGGATTTAGGAAAAGAGGTTAAAAATAGTAGGAGTAATAAAATTATACTAACTAAAGCTAGAAAAGAAAGATAGGAGCGTAAAGAAGCACTAAGATAATTACTAAAGGATAACCTTACTAGAGCTATAAAAAGAAAATAACTTATAGAGAGTAAAATAACATAAGGAAATAATAAAATTAGCAATATATTAGATAAAGAAGATAATATAATAATAGTTAACCTTACTAATATAGCTACTAAATCCTCTAACTAGGAATCTAGATTTAAGGATAAACCTTTAGAAACTAAAGTTAAAGATAGGATTTTAGAGAGCAAAATTAATAATAAAGTTAATAAGATGCTAGTGGAATTCCTTATTAGACTATTATAGGTCTATATATAAATCGCAAAGCTTAATTTTAAATTATTATATATTAGATTTAGATAGCCTAGCTCTAGAAAAGATGCTCTAAAGCTAATGCCTAAAATTAGAGCAGTGGTGTAAAAAAGAATAATAAAAGAATTTAATATAGAGTATAAAGGAAAAGGTATTAAAGGGATTAATTTTAGCACTTTCTAACACACTATAGTAGGCTAAAAAGGTAGTATATAGGATATGCAGTATGCTATATAGGCATATATATATAAATTTGCATTAAAAGGCACTATAATAGTATTAAATAGATTAGAGGTATATCTAAATAATGTATATTTTATATTATAGTAAAATATAATTATATAGATTTTTGCTATTTTTAAAGAATAAAAGGTAATATTAAAAATAAGGAAAGCAGTGGTAAAACTAAATAGGAAGCTATTAAATTAAATTACTACTAATCTAATAGAATATAAAGTAATATAATAGATAAAGAATTAGATAAAGATAGTAGTAGTAGCCTTCTATAATAGCATAATAGTTAAATATAGATAGTAAATAGCTATATATAATAGTACTATATCTTTATTACTATAAGTAGATTTATTAGCTCTCTATTTTATAGATAAATATAGAGTAGTAAACGCTATAATCGCTAGTGTATTAGCTAGTGTTAGTAGGGCGGATTTGCTTTGCATTAGTATTAATAAGAAGCTAACCTAGAAATCTACTAAATCCTAAGAGAATAAGAAGAGGGATAGAGAATATAAGTAGAGTAAAATTAATAATATAGTAGACTAAATAGATAAGATAAAAGGGGCTTTTAATAATATAAGAGTAAATATAAGCTTAGTATATAACTTAGCTAGAGAGGCATTAGATTAAGTTAAGGAATTAGTAAATTTAATAATAAAGAAGGTAGAAAAAACAAAGGAGAAGTTTATATAAATAGCAGAAATACTAAGAAATCACAAGGAGAAGATTCTAAAGCTTAACCCTAGAGTAATATTAACTAATTTTAGTAAATAACTTATAGAATTTAAGAAGAGTATAGTTAGTAAGAGTAAGCTAGAGAAAAAGCTTATAATGCTAGTAGGGATAATAGTAGAAATAGTATAGTAGATAGATACCTAGAAAATAATAATAGATAAGCTTATATAAGAATAGAAAGAGCTTAGAGAGGAGATAAAAAAGGCAAAAACTATAAAACTAAGTCTAGCTAAATCTAGTATAGTGTAAAGTAAATTATATAGTAAAATGCTAAATCCTAGTAATAAGCAACCCTAAGGCAAAACACTAGAAAGCCTAAGTAAGAAAACTAGGCTAAATAAAAAACTTAGTCTAATAAAACCAAAGGCTACCTAGGCAATTCCGCGATTAACCCTATTAAAAACGCTAGTAATATAAGCATAGCTAAGAATAATAGGAATATAGAATAAGATAGCGCTACCTCCTAATTAGCCTATGGTTAGACCTACTGTAACGTAGGATAACAGGGACAATAAATTTGCTAGATTAATAGATTAAGGATATAGATTTAGATAAAAAAAAAATTAAAAAAAAATAAAAAAAAAACAGAAATTAGATTCTATCTAGTAATAAGATAATATAGTTTAGGATTAGACTAGGGATATACTAGAAAGGATAATTAATTAGTAGGATTTAATAACTTACTAAAAGGAGGGGATAAAATTAGTAATTATAGGAGAATAAAATTTAGTAATAAAGTGGGAGATTATAATAAAATTAGTATAACTATTATTTAATATAATAATTTTATAAGTACTATTATAAGGCGCGGTTTAGTAGATAGTAATTGCAGAGTTAAGTAAACCTATAACACTAAAGCCACTAGTGTAGCGGGGAACGCACTATATCTATCTCCTTATAAGATTTAACTTAAGCTATATTTCTTTTATTTATATTAATAGTTAAGGACCTAAATCTAGCCACTAGCTAGCTATATCTAACTAGGATAGTCGTTTTTAAGGCGCGCCTAGCACTTATTACGTGGTAGAATGCCTAGAAGCGGAAGGGACCCTTATAGGGCTAGATTCAGCAACCTAGAGTAGGGGATAACTTAATTCTTATAACATACTTTACTCCTAATAGTAACTTTCCTGAAGTAAACTTAGCACGATTCATGACCTATTGAATCCGTTAGCCCCTCTGATGGATTCAACCCCTTACGTGCCAAATCAGCACGTAACAAGTGGTAGCAATTGCTCTTCGATCGTTGCGCACCTCTAGCGCTTTTACTGCTAAATAAAAGCCACCAAACCGACAAAATCGTCAACCAACACCAAGCCCGTCAAAGCTATCCCTTTCAATAGGCCTGATAGCTCACCCTAGGCATCGCGCCTATCGTCAGATCCGTTGACCTTTAATTCGAAGACCTTCAATTCGTTGACCTTCGAATTGCTTCGATCTTCGACCTTTGATCCGTCAATTTGAAGACCTTCGACCTTCGATCTTCAACCTTCGATCCGTTGATTTGAAGACCTTTAAAGACCTTCAATTCGTTAACCTTCGAATTGCTTTGATCTTCGACCTTCGATCCGTCGATTTGAAGACCTTTGAAGACCTTCAATTCGTTAACCTTCGAATTGCTTCGATCTTCGACCTTCGAATTGCTTCGATCTTCGACCTTCAATCCGTTAATTTGAAGACCTTCGATCTTCGATTCTTCAACCTTCGATCTGTTGATTTGAAGACCTTCAATTCGTTGACCTTTGACCCGACCTTCGATCCGTCGATTTGAAGACCTTCGACCTTCGATTCTTCAACCTTCGATCCGTTGATTTGAAGACCTTTGAAGACCTTCAATTCGTTGACCTTCGTCCCGACCGTTGATCCGTTGATTTGAAGACCTTCGACCTTCGATCTTCGACCTTCAATCCGTCAATTTGAAGACCTTCGATCTTCGATTCTTCAACCTTCGATCTGTTGATTTGAAGACCTTCAATTCGTTGACCTTTGACCCGACCTTCGATCCGTCGATTTGAAGACCTTCGACCTTCGATTCTTCAACCTTCGATCCGTTGATTTGAAGACCTTTGAAGACCTTCAATTCGTTGACCTTCGTCCCGACCGTTGATCCGTTGATTTGAAGACCTTCGACCTTCGATCTTCGACCTTCGATCCGTCAATTTAAAGACCTTCGATCTTCGATTCTTTAACCTTCGATCTGTCAATTTGAAGACCTTCAATTCGTTGACCTTCGTCCCGACCGTTGATCCGTTGATTTGAAGACCTTCGACCCGACCGTCAATCTGACAAATTCGTCAATTTCGATCGCTGGCCTCCCCGCTAGGCAGCTTCCTTACGAATCCAATAAAGCTCGCTATAATGCTTCCCTTACACCAGCTAGATCAGTGCGAGCAACAGCGATTACAGCGGCTTTATAAACAAGATCGTCAGCGCCAAACCTGTGGCATCTGTAGGAAGACCTTCTCGTCAAGAAATCAGGTCTTTCAACATCTCAAGGACCTATGCCCAGCTAGTCAGCAATTTTAACAGATTTAACAGCAGCTAGATTAATAACTCCAGCAGCAATTCCAGTGGCAACAAGACTAGCATTAACGGGACCTTCAGGACCTAAGGACCCGATATTAATGGCAATAGCAGCAATTGCAGCAGCAAATTCAACGGCAGCAGCAGCAAATTCAGTGGCAGCAGCAACAGATACAGGACCTTCAACGGAAGCTAGCTATTAAAGAGGATGACTTCCAGCAGCTTGAAGACCTCGTTAAGGAAGTCTTCGAAGAACGCGATAACCTTTGAAGGCAGCTAGCTTGTCAGCGAATTCAACAGCCTGACCGAAGCCCTCTGCAAAGCTCGTTGCCTGGCCCTTTGCAAATTCGTCAGCAGCTAATTCAACAGCCTGACCGAAGCCCTCTGCAAAGCTCGTTGCCTGGCCCTCTGCAAAGATTGTTGCCTTGCCAATCTAGCTATCGTCAGATGTATCAATCCAATGATCAATTTGACCGTCAACCTGACCGTCAACCTGACCGTCAACCTGATTGATTTGACATTAGCTAGCTGACCTTAGATAGCTGGGACAGCTATCTCTTTTATCCGTGGTGCCCGCACTTGTTACGTGCTAGAATTGACAATTGGCCTGTTACCTAGGATGTGGCTAGCATCGTGCCACAAGACCTCGGATGTGGCTAGCACGTGACCTAGAACCCCTATATTAGATGATAGCTTTGACCTCTAGCTAGTTGAATAACAACAACGAACACACTCATTATCATATATTTTATATCGTAACACTAGTGGCTTACCTCACACACCTTCGAGGTTATGACATTAATGTTAGCTATTATAGGTCTTCTAGTTATAATAGTCCTAGGTTTGATTCCTAGTGCGCGCAAATTCGTTCTAGGTGAGTAGCCTATATTAGGCTTATAGGGTAGGTTTTAATAGGGCCTACTATAGCAATATAGTTTACTTATATTATCCTAGTCCTTAGGGGTTTGTAATTACTAATTTCCGGAAGGCCTTAGAATCTAGGCCTATTCCCTTATGGCTTAGGGGCAAGCTATGTAAGGGGGGATAATTATTAAGGCACTATGTGTTTTATAAGGCGCGGTAACTATAGTAGCACACGTGGTTATAGCTAGTAGTAGCTATAGGGCATGATATAGCATAAACAATAGGTCTTAAGTGATTGTAAGGTGCAATGTTAGCGACAGCTAACATTAGCGAATCTTTTGGTCTAGTGGCTTACCTCGCACACCTTCGAGGTTATGACAATATCCTAATATAAAATAACTAACCTAGGTAAAACACATTTACTAGTTATTAAGTTATAGTAATAACCTACTATATAATTATTATCTCTATTAAATCTAAGGTTATAATTCTTATTAGGGGTCTAAAGTGCCACTAAGTGTAAGCTTTCTAAGTAATAGCCTATAAAGACCTAGGTAAGACCCTTAATTAGAGTATCTCTTTTATTCCCCTTTAACTTTACTAGTATAGAATCCTATATATTCCTTTTTCTAACCTATAATAATAGTCTAGTGTTATATAGGATAGGGCACCTGTTTAGTAATCTAAGGTAATACCATTTCTCTAGTTAGAAACCTATAGCTAAAAATAGGTTAGTCTCTCTTATATTATCTATTATCTTAGTTAATACCTTACCCTTATACTCTATAATAGGAAGGTATCTATTTATCCTTATAGTTATTCCCTTAATCTTAGGATACCCCTATGCCTATATACTAGTAGTCTAGCGGATATAAAAAGCCTTTAGCATTAAGCTACCTCCCTAAAAGCCTATCTTATAAAATAGAAGTATTCCTTCTAATACCTTATCTATGTCTTTTTCTTCTAGTTAATGTATTTTCTCTTTAGCTAAAGGAGTAACCTCCTATCTTATAAAGTCTAGTAGCTTACTTATTTTTATAATTCTTTAAGTAACTTAATAAGGACTAGAGTGGTTTTTTTTTTTAAAGGGTTTAATCCTAGGTAAATTACTAAGGGTAAGTGAATAGTTATAAGGGTTATTACTTATCTAAGTGAGTTAGATAGGTATAGGTAATGTTATAAATCTTAGTTATAGTTATGTTTATAAAGCCTAAAGGAATTTACTAAATAGTAAGGAGTAACCTCCTTAGTTTTAAGTGTAATAATATCTAATAAGCAAATGCTAATATAAGGTAAAAGATAATTTTAAACCTCCCTAATAATAAAATAAATTAGAGTTACCCCTTAGGTAATAGTAAAACTTCTAGGTATAATTTATTAGTAGTAAGTAAAAGAGAAGAGTATAAGAAGCTAGAATATAAAAGAAAGAAGGAGAAGTGCATAGCACACTCTATTTTGCTACTTATTCTTACTTTTAACTTACTTTTTGCTACTTTTATATAACACTAGACAAACCTCTTCTTCTATAGTAAATCTAGCTTTTACTAACTAGATTATTTAATTCTTACTAATATCCTCTCTCTTTATTTTTATCTCTATAACTTTGCCCTCCCTAATAATAATCTATCCCATAGAGTTTTTAGGTAGTTAGTTTAGGGTTTATATGCTTTTAAAGTATCTTTATAAAAATCTAGGTTATAACCTCCTTATACCCTTAATCTATCTATATTAACTGTGATAGACTAGGCTTTGCCTAGTCCTAGCAATATAGGTGTCAATTGCACAAGTCATGGTTAACTTGTTCAATGCGTATTCTTTTGTTATTGCCTTCTATGGCGCAACGGAATTGGGCACATCACCCGTGCGGCGCGCGCTGACATCCGCGATGGCCCCTTGGGCTGCACCGTAACATTAATTAGTTAATAAAATACATATCTTATTTAAGCTTTAATATAAAAAGGTCCTTACTAGCATAGCTTTAACTTTAGAGGCTTCCCTCTATTATAACTATTACTATCTTATCTAGTTTAAAGGGTTTAGTCCTTTGCTATTTATAATAATCTCTCTAAGCAGTAGCTTCTAGTCCCCTCTAGATTATAACTTTCTCCTAGCAAGACTTAATACTACTTATCTAGTATATTATTAATTCTCCCTTTAGGGACTCCTCCCTTAGCTAAATTAAAGCTTTATAAAACTTATTACTCTAGCTAATTAAGGTTTAAGTTAAAAGGGCTCCTAGCCCTATCCCTAAAATCCTTATTAATCTATATAAGATCTTAGTAGGAGAATAGCCTATAGACTTTATATATTAATAGTTTAGAGCCTTAGCTATCCTTAGAAGCTATAAGTCCTAGTTTATTAAATTAGTTAATATTTTATTTAAAATACTCTAAAGAACTTAGTTTAATACCTTTACTAATCTAACACTTTTATAAGATTATCTTAGGGCATTAATTATACTTACCCCTTTCCTTCTTAAGAATATAGATAACTTTACTAACTTAAATGCTAGTCCTAGATTAGTATAGAAACCCTTAGGGGCTATTAATAATCCGTTTATCTAATTCTTTGAATAATTTACTACTTCTATAGCACTAGTTAATTTATAAGGGAATAGCTAAATAAATTAAGAAAAATAATTTACTATAACTAAAACATGTTTAATCTGTCTCTTAGACTCTAGAAATAGCCTAATATAGTCTATCCTAATAACTTAGAGTGGCTTATTTACTACTATAGGTTAATTTAGCGCTTTTTTCTTTTAAGGGGTATATTAAATATTGTGTGGCCTGAATCGCGCGCCTAGAAACACACGCGTTTGCGATGATAGCATTAGGGGTCACAGGGATAATTATCACACTAAGGGATAATAACATTAGTTATGTAAGCTAGGGATTAAATAGTCTATAAAGGGATTACTTCTAACTAGGCTTCTAGAGCTTGTTACGTACGTTAGATATAGAGTTTTTATGCCTAGCTTTACTATGGCTTATCATTGTGTTTTAAGATAAGATAAATTAATAAGATTATTATTACCCACACTAATTTAACCATTAGGTCACTTCTAATCTATTAGACTATTTAATCTAGATTATCTCTATCTTATAGAGATAATCTAGCCTTATAATGGGTTACTATAGTTAAGCTTCTTAACCCCCTTTAACATGCGCAGACATCAAAGCTACCTACGCGTGTGGGCTAGTATCGTGTCTTTTAGGGTGTTGTTTTCCGCTTAACAAAACTAGTGGAGAAACGGGGAATGCTCCTGTCAGACCTCCCGCAGCTGAATTTGACGATAATTCCTCTCTAAACATCCCCTATGGTTATTATAACCGTCAGCTACTTCTTATATCTTTTCCCTTTGATCTAGGCTAGCAGGATCCTCCTAATTAATTAATCCGATAGACCCGATATTATTAAAATCATCGGAATCTATCAGACTAATTAATCGCAACTATTACAACCTTTTCCCCTTAATCTGGGTTAGCCTAATCAAATCGTTCATTTCCAATCAATTGATTTAGGTCATCTAATGGATCCGATATCATTAAAATCATCGAATTCGTCAGATTAATTAATCCTAACCGTTATGACCTTCTTTTCTGACTTTAACCTTCGACCTAACCTTCGATCCGACCTTCAATAAATCAGGGCTCCTACAATCAGACCTTTAACCTAACCTTTGTTAGCTAGGTCTTTCGTTATAGATCAATTAATCTGACCGTCTGACGAGACCTCTGACCATCAAAGACCTCTTTAACTAATGATTCCTCTGATAATTAATGAGGAATCTGACTATTAGGTCTTCTAACGAGGTCTCTAACCATTAATAAGGTCTTTTATTACGGATTAATTGATCTAACCTCTGACAAGGTCTCTAATAACCTCTCTAATTAATTAATAGCTAGGGACATAGGGAGGTAAAATTCACGATTTTTTTATCTTCTTCTTATTTTATTACTATTTTTCCTTCCTAGGGTCTAGGAAGGGAAAAATAGTTAGGGAGGTATAGGCTAGGCTAGGCTTAGGCCTTCTAATAAGATCTCTGACCGTTAAAGACCCTCTCTAACTAATGATTCCTCTGACGATTGATGAGGAATCTGACTGTTAGATAGGTCTTCTAACGAGGTCTCTGACCGTCTAACGAGACCTCCGACCGTTGAAGACCCTCTCTGACTGACGATCCCTCTGACGATTAACAAGGAATCTGACTGTTAGATAGGTCTTCTAATGAGGTCTCTACCGTTGACGATCCTGATGACCGTTAAAAAGGTCCTCTGTTATGGATTAATTAGTTGATTAATTAGACCTTTGGTTACGCCCCCTCTGACCATTGGATTAGATTAATCGCTAATGATCCTTGACTAGCTAACAAAGCCTCTAACCGTCGAAGACCTCTTTGACTAACGATTTCTCTAACGATTAACGAGGAATCTAACTATTAGAAGGTCTTCTAACAAGGTCTCTAACTATCTAATAAGATCTTTAACTACTAGGGCTTTATTACTATTTTTCCTTCCTAGGGACTAGGAAGGGAAAATAGTTAGGAGGTGTTATGTAACTAGAATTGTACCCCCTTAATCATCGATATCGTTAGCATTATTAGCATCGTCGGATCAATTTAGCCACTATCATCGGCTTCGTCGGAAATTACACATCAGGTCTGTTAGGTCCGTTAGGTTAATTTAATCCCCTAGGTCCGTGGCCTAACTAGATAAAAAGCCCTAGAATTCCTCTCTTTTTCATAGAAAATCAACTCTCCCTTTGTTGCCTTTGGCTTGGATTGTTTAAATTAATAAGATAACATGAATCCCGATATAGTGTTTTGCCTAGCTTACTAGGTATAGCCCTTTTTACCCCTTTTGACTAATTCAATCTACGCCAAAGATCGCAAATATCGCTGCCTCCCTTGTTAATGTGCGCAGGCATTAATATCATCGTTACTATCACTATCGTCAGTTTTGTTGTCTTTGGTTAGGGTTTTTCCTAACATAATATATAGTTGTTAGGGAGAGCTCCTTGAAGCACTAGATGTGTGGATGCAGCCCGCGCATTGACTAGGATCAAACCCTCTGTGAGACAACGGTGGAGACAATGTATTAGAAGTACCTCCGTAGACTAGTCATTACTATAGCGCACTATGTACCTTTTAGGTACAAAAGTCAGGTGCTATTTACACCTCTAATTAATTAAATTAAACGTTTTCTATTATTTACACTAACTCCTACCTTAATAGTTATAAGCCTAGGAGGCTTTTATTGCCCTTTTTAATTATTATTAAAGATATAAGCTTTATTAGATATTATTAATTAACGCTTGCTAATTATTAAGAGATAATCGCCCTTTATTATTTTAATTAGTTAAAACACTTAACCTATGCTTTAATTAACTAGTATATTTCTCCTTTATAATATTTAAAGAAACTCTAAATGTAGTGTTATTATTAGAGAAGGACTAGATTAAATAGTATATATAAATTAAGAATTATATAGAATCCTATAGTATTTAGGAGTATATTAACCCTAATAAGGCTAAATTGCTTAAAGAACCTATAATACCTATATACCTATAAAGGGGTTAGAGACTAAAGGTCTTACTAGATAACCCTAATGCTCTTAAGAATTAGAGAATTACTTATAAAGATATAAAGGATGAATTTAATTTTTAATATAAAGAGTTATAATTTAACCTTATAAAGTATATAGCCTTATTAAAGTAAATACTAAAGATTAAGGAATATATCTATAAGACTCTATTAAAGAATATATAAGATTCTCTTAACTTTAACACTAAAGTTAAGGATAGAGAGTTAGTTTAATATTATACTTAAAGGATTCTTAAGCTTCTTTAGGATTAGTATAAGCTAAATATAAAGAAAATGCTTATTCTTATAAAAACATACCTTAATAATTATTTATAAGCTAAAGGTACCTATAATTAGTATAAGTAGGCTATAATAATAGAGGTATTATAAAGGAATTATTAAGATCTTAAGACTTAATAGACTAAGGAGATAATACTATATAAGTTTATTATACCTCTTTAAAGAAAATTTAAATTATTCTAGAAGAAGTAAAATAATTTACTTAATAAAGAAAAGGATTATAAATTCCTTAAGGTAGTTACTAAGTTTAAAAGAGATTATAAAGCTTTATAAAGCATATTAAAGTTAGCTAATGCCCTTACTACTAAGAGATTAAATAGTTAAAGCAAATTAGAAATAATAAGGTGCCCTTACTCTAGGTATTATACTAAAGAAGCTTTAAAGTAGTAGGAATTATATAATTTATTTAAGGCTATATATAAGCTAGAGGCTACTCTAAAGGACTAGAAAGTTAGGAAGAACTCTAAAGATAATATTAAAAAGTATCTAAAGGAAAATCTATAAGAAAAGTCTAAGGTAATAAGTTAGAAACTAGAGAAGAAGAGTAGTAATATCTTTATACCTTTATAGAATCTAACTAATAACTTAATAGCGGTTACCCTAGGTAATAAGACTATAAATATATTATTATTTATACGCTCTAAGTAAGGTTAATAGTTAAAGGAAGCTACAAATTTAACTACTAATGCTATAGAAAGCATAGAGTTAAGGCAGAATATAGTCCTATATAACTCTAGAGCAAATATTTATATCTTTAATAATATCTACTAGTTTAATTAATCTAAATTTAATAAGACTATTATAATAGAGGTTAGGGCTAGAGGTATAATATATATAGCTTTAGGTTAAGGGCCTATACGCATATCTATTATAAACCCTATATTATAAAGCATAAGGATAATTATATTAGAGACTACACTATTTATTCCTAAATTCTATATTAATCTAGTATTAGTAATAATCCTAATAAAAGCAGGGATCTATTAGAATTAGAAGAAGGGATTTCTCTATAAAGGGAACTATCCTATAGTAAGAATTTATAATATTAATAAGCTTTATATGTTATTAAGGCTATTAGATAATCTAAGAGAAGCTTACACTATAATAAGCTAACTACTAAAGCTACCTATAAAGGGAGATACAAAGCTTTAGCATTAATAATATAGTTATCTAGGTATAAAGGCTTTTATAGAACTTATAAACGTAACTTTAGGCATTAAATTAATTAGACCTAAGCTTACGTAATGTGAGATATATGCCATAGGTAAAGCTAAGTAATAGAGATTATAGGTTATACCTAAAGGACTTTCTTAAGGACTAGGTTATAGGTTATTAGTTAATCTAGATTACTATAACTCTCCTTATTAGAATAGCAATAGGTATTAGTATATATTTACATACCTTATAACCTTAATGTGTTTCTTTTACTTATTTAAGACTAAAGATAGCATTCATAATAGCTTCTATATAATAATAGGCTTTCTAAGCACTTAATTTAGCATTTAACTATAATTTTTGCATAGTAATATTAAAAAAGCCCTCTTTATAGAGAATATAAAAGACAAGATAGCCTTTACTAGCATTATAGTGTATAATTTAGCTCCCTTAATACCTAGTTAGAATAGTAAGGCAGAGAGATCTAGGGGGTAGTTAAGTAAAAAGCTTATATATTAAGCCTTAAGGCTTAGTTTCTATTAGAACTTAATAATAAGGTATTTAATACTATAGTTTATCTCCTAAATTAAATACCTTTTAAGTATTATAGGAATTAGATTATACTATATAAACTTTAGTAAAATTAGGCTAGGAAAACTATCCTTACTTACTCACAGATAGTAGAGATCTAAAAACCCTTAATTACTTATCTTTACACTTATAGATATAAAGCATTTCTAATAATAATAAAGGCTTTAGAGCATATTAAATCACATAACGCAATCCCTTAATTAGAGCAGAAAGCTTATATTAGTTACCTTATTAGTTATAGAGGCAAATCCTAGTATATTATCTAGGTGCCTATGTTATGTAATTAGAAGGTTATTATATTAGCGTGTGTTTAATTTAATAAGAACTCCTTCTTTAAACTAGAAGAAAAGCTAGAATTAGCTTAAAAGGAGAAGATATTAATAATTACACTACTTAAAGAGCTTAAGGCTAAAGACATTAAAGAAGAAATTAGCTAAGACCTTATTAGAATAGAACTTAAAGAGAATAATTAAGCCTTTTTACTATTAACTATAGAATAGGAAAATAAGCAGTTTAAAGTAAAAATACTACCTTAAGTATTAGGGTAAGAAGGTAACTATATTAGTGCACTTTTAACCCCTCCTAACTCTTCTTATAAGGCACTAGTTACTATAGAGAATATAGAGATTTAGATACTAAGTAATAATGCGCTATTTTGTAAAATTAATAAATTTATATGTAAAGTAATATTTAAACACATAAATACTACTATAAATACTAGTAAAATTACTACTAAAGGCAGTAAGGCAGTAGAGAATTATTATCCCTATAATAATAGTATTAATCTAGATAATATTATAACTAGAAAACGCTAAAGAAAGGAATTAAGGAAAGCTAGGTAAGCATAGTTTTCTTCTGCTTTTTTAACAGTATTCTAAGGCACTTAACATAGTTTATGTATTAAAGATATGCCCCTAGAACCTACCTATTATTATTAAGCTATAGCCTTAGCCTATTATAACTACTAGAAGAAAGCAATTATAAAGAAGCTTTTAAAGCTTCTATCCTTAAACTACTAGGAGAATATACTAGATAAATTATTTAATCTAGAATGCTATAAGGAGATTATTAACCTTAGCTAGGTTTTTAAATATAAAACTAATAAGAAAGGTATAGTTATAGAGTTTAAAGCTAGAATAGTTATATAAGGCAATTAATAACTAAAGGATAACCTTAATAACTACATAGCCACGCTTACTTTACAATCTCTATATATACTACTTACAGTCTATTACGCTAATAATCTTAATACTTATTAATATAACGTTTAGAATGCCTTCTTACATATAAAACTTAAAGAACCTATCTTTTATAAACCTCTAGAAGGTATAAATACAAGAGGTTATCTCTAGAAGATAATACAAGTATTATATAGGCTAAGAGAAGCTCCTTAATAATAGTTCCTATATCTAACGTAATTCCTATTAAAGATAGGCTTTATCTAAGGAAAAGAAGACTTATATATCTTTATAAAAGATAGTTTTATCCTGTTTTTCTATATAAATAATATTATAGTAATGTATCCTAATGGATTTAAAGTAGAATTTAAAGAGCTTTATAAACAATTAATAAACAGTCTAGACGTTAAAGACTAAGATAACCTAAAGTGATTCCTAGGCATTAAAATCATTAGGAATTGCGATACTAAAGAGATATAGTTATTATAGGAATTATACATTTAAAAGATTGCTTAGAAATTCATCCCTAACGTTATTAATAGCGATTTAAAGAGCTTAATTACTGCTCCTCTCCCTATAGCTATAATCCTTACTAACACTAGCAAAGCTACTAATAAAGAGATTAATTACTACAAAGTAGTTATTAGCTCTTTAGTGTATCTATGCATTATTAGAAGGCCTAATATAGCCTTTATAGTATTAAAACTTGCCTCTTTTATAACAAACCCTTTAGCAAAGCATATTAAGTTTGTAAAAGAAGCGATTTTATACACCTAGAACACAAAGAAGCTATATATCTAATACTTAGGAGTGAATAGCTTTAATATGTTATTTTCTAGCACTAATACTTCCCTTAGTAATAACCCTAATACACGTAAATTAATATAAGGTTATATCTTTATTATACATAGCGCTGCGATTAATTAGAAGTCTAGTAGGCAATATTGCGTAATAACCTTAAGCATAGAAGCAGAGCTCTTTGCCTTAAATTATAGCGCAAAAGAGCGTATATCTCTTAGAAGGCTGCTTTATAATATTAAGGTCTATATACTACTACTATTAATTATCTAGTGTAATAATAAGTAAATAATTTGTATTATAGAGTATAAGGAAGGAAGGCTTTAAACTAGCCTTAAGTATCTTAATATAAATTAAATATAGATTTAAGAGCAATATACCCTAGGCAATATTAAGGTAAATTAGTTAAAAACCTCTAAGATGCCTACAGATAGCTTTATAAAGCCTCTATTAAGCTAAATACATAGGGATTTCTATCACTAGATTAGCTTACAGGAGATTCCCGCGTAATTACAACACTAGGAATTTATTGCAATCTCTTCCTATGCTTATTAACTCTAGCTTTAATAGATATCTTAGCTAGGGGGTGTGTTAGGGAGAGCTCCTTAAAGCACTAGATGTGTGGATATAGCCCGCGTATTAACTAGGATTAAACCCTCTATAAGATAACGGTGGAGACAATGTATTAGAAGTACCTCCATAGACTAGTCATTACCATAGCGCACTGTGTACCTTTCAGGTATAAAAGTCAGGTACTGTCTGCACCTCTAATTGATCAAATCGAACGTTTTCTATCATCTACACCGACTCCTACCTTGACAATAGTATATATCCTAAGATATACTCTATAATATTAGCTCCTATTCTTAGCTAGAAAATAGTTTAAGTTAGCCTCCTTTAGGTTAGGTTTGCCCTAAAATATCTAGACTTATTATAAGCCTTATAAAGAGCATATTTTACTTTATCTTTTACTAAGCATTATTATTTATAATATTATCCCTTATACTAGAGAGTTTTACCCTCTAACTTATACTATTACGTGGCAGAATGCCTAGGAGCGGAAGGGACCCTTATAGGGCTAGATTTAGTAACCTAGAGTAGGGGACAACTTAATTCTTATAATATACTTTACTCCTAATAGTAACTTTCCTAAAGTAAACTTAGCACGATTTATAACCTATTAAATCCGTTAGCCCCTCTAATAGATTTAACCCCTTACGTGCTAAATTAGCATATAATAAGTGGTAGTAATTAGAGATTCTATTATTACACACCTCTAGTTATCTAAGAATAATAGCCTTATGTCTAAAACTAACTATTTATAACACTAATTTAACCCCTTTTAAACTTTCTAGTAAATAAGACTAAATTATAACTTATTTACTAATTTAGAGCTTTTAATAGTACTAATCTAGAATTTAAATATTAGAAATAAAAACTTATTAGAATTAATAAATAAGAGGATTTAAATAAGCTTACTTAGTATAAATTTATTAATAGAATAGTAATAAGATATAAATAGCTAGTATACTAGGAACCTCCTATTTATTAGAATACTATAGATTTATAAACTATATACCTTATATAAAATTAAGTTAAGTCTTATATTATAAAAGCTAAATCTAAGGGATTTCTTTATAAATCTAGTTAATCTAAAGGTAGTAAGTAGTCTAAGAAAAGGTCTAAGAGCATTACTAGTCTAGTTAGTAATGCTAATACTACTAAGACTAGGAATAGTATAAAGAAGGGTAAAATTAATAAAGAAAAGGGGATTAAAAACTACCCTAAAAATAATACTACTACTTAATATCTATTACCCCTAACCACTTATTAAAATTAGACCTAGGAGACCTATAGCTAGGACTATTAGGAAGTACACTAGGTTTAGGGGAACTTTACGCTAAGCTAGCTAAATCTAATATAGCTAGGATTCTTTAGGAAGTAATTAGTTAATAATAGCTTATATAGTAGGTAATAATAGAAGAAGTAGTAATAGGAATAGAGCGGTTAGTAATAAAACTAATAACTAAAATTAGAAGCTTATAAAGTATAGGAGCCTTAGTAAGGTTAATACTATAACTATAGAATATAACTTAGGGAATAGTATATTTACCTATAGACTAGGGGTAGTATAATAGTAATCTATATGCTAACCTAAACTAAATAGTGCTAATAGCATAACTAATACTACTATAATATTAGTAAGAATACCTATAACCTTAGTAATACCCTTACTAAGGTTATCTATAAGGATAACACTCTTTAAACTAGAAATAGTATATAAATCTAAGTATTTAAGGTAAGATAGATTTAGTAATAGATTAGGACTAGAATCCTTAACGCATAAATATAATAAAGTAATAGGCAAATTTAATATAGAAAATTATAGATATTAGACACTTTAAGCCTTAATATAAGCCTAAGAAAGCTAGTAATAATCTTATTATATATAATAGGAAGTAAACTATTTTTTATAATATTAAATTATAGATATAGGCAGTTAAAGATTACTTATATTATGCTAGTCCTAGCTAATAAGATATTATTTAGAAAAAGTCTAGATACTATTCTAAGGAGATATAATAGTATAGTATAGGTAATATCTTAATTTAGGAGAAAGGAACACTATATTTAGTAGAATATTAACTATATTTATAGTAATTAGAAAGGAATTTAGTTTTTAAGTCTAGGATATAATAGTGTGGCTTAATAAGGCTAAATATATAAGAGAGAATATTATAAAGAAGGTATCTTTTTATAAATTTATATTAAAAATTTTCTAGTATACTAGAGCAAATAGTAAGATAATAGACTATTAGCTATTATTACACTTATATTATAAACTTTACCTAGGACTATATTAAATATATCTAATGCTAACTAAAGAGGACATAAGATTAGCGTATATTATAATAGTAAATAATAAGAGATATAACTTATATAACCACCTATATAATAAGGGTTATACTATAAATAGAAAAGGTAAAGGCAAAACTAAGGTCTATTTCTAATAAGAGAAATCTAGTAGTAATTAAAAGGGGAAGCAAAAGGAGCCTAAGCTAATTAGAATAGGCTATTTAATATATAATTCCCTCTAGGAAGTTAATAGTATAGATAGAATAATTAAAATATTTAAAGATTTTTAGGTGGTTTTTAGCTAAGGTTATACTAGCAAAATTAGCCCTTTAAGGAGTAAAACTAGAAACCTTAGTAAAATAAATCATAGTAAGAAGATAAAGTAAGGAATTACCCTAGACTTAGTTAAAATAGGTAGGAAATTTTACTAAACTAACTAGATAAATAATAATATTAGGAGACTTTATTATTAAGGTAGGCAAGCTAATTATAGTAGCTAAGGCAGTTTTAGTGTTAGGAGAAAACACCTATAAAGGAAAAGGAATATATATATATTATAGTATATAAGGATAACTCTAATATAGAATAGTATAAAACCTATCTTAAAGACTATAAATACTATATAGTAGAAAAAGGGGAGGTTTTAGAAGATAATAATAAGGAAAGCTAAGGTTAAGATTTAAATTTTATAAAGATATATTTTATTAAAAATAATAGAAAGAAAGTTAAGAAACCTACTATAAAGATTAGTTTAGCTAGACCTAGATAACTAAGCCTAGGATAAGTTATTAAGGCTATAGTAAGACTATAAGAGGTAAAGTATAATAGGAAAAAGGCAAACACTTTTCTTAAAATTCTAATTAAATTTAATAATAAAGGCAAGAGCTACTAAGTCTATCTTAATATAGGAACATTATTAATCTTAGTAAATAAGGCATAGCTATAGTAGTATAGAGTAAATATAAAATAGGGAATATAGGAACTAAAGCTAGTCTTAGGAGTCTAGTCTTCCTTTTTTATTACTAAAACCACTACTTTTAACTTTTATATCCCTAGGATAGCGTGTAAAATTAAGATAATTAGATATTTTATAGTAATAGCAGATATAATACTAAATCTAGGGCCTAAATTACTACTTAGTATAAATTTCCTATATAATTTTAGGGCAAAAATTGATTTTATATAACCTAAGGTAGTATTTAGATTAGTATATAGTATAATAGTGTAGGTAGAAATATTTTAATTAGTAAGTAAAGTTCCTTACTAATAAGTAATTATAGTATAGATAGTAATAATTCCCCTAAAGGCATAGTTATATATACTAGTTACCTAGAAGGCAAGATAGAAAAATTAGGAAATAAGCGTTTATTATATACTATTATATTTAATATTTCTTCTAGACACACTCTTATACAAATCTAGCTAGGGATAGATAGTTACTTATAACCTAACTAATAAAACTATTACTATTTCTAAGCACTAAAAGGTTATATATCTAATAGTAGCTAGGGAGATTACTATAAACTATATAATTAATAACCTATTTATATATTATACCTTTTTTAGTAAAGATATTATAGAAAAGAGTAAAGAGAAGGCTAAAGCTAATAAGGAGACTAAAGGAGAGAAAGATAACCTTAATTTAAAGAAAGTTAATATAG
This sequence comes from Epichloe scottii, assembly GCA_021950295.1. Lineage (NCBI taxonomy): Eukaryota > Fungi > Ascomycota > Sordariomycetes > Hypocreales > Clavicipitaceae > Epichloe > Epichloe scottii. The sequence goes on along the minus strand of CP083247.1, from coordinate 1,318,657 downwards.
GAGTACCCTCTTATAGAATCTTATATCCTAAGGAAATTCTATTTATAACTAATTAATTTAGGGTATAGGTAGCTAATATTAATAAAGAGGCTATAAATAAACTTATTAAGTTAATAGATAAATATAATATCTATTATAATAGGGGTATTATACTAATACTAGAAGACTAGAAAATAAGAATTAATCTTATAGAGAGATAGTAGTATTAAATAAGGCTAATTAGGCCTTATAAACTTAGAAAATAGAATACTAATAAACTTAATAAAGTATATAATAAACTCTATATAAAAGGGAAGATATTATATCTAGATAAATAAGTAGTAATTATATACCTAGCGTTTATAGTCTAGTAAGAGACTAGCTAAGAGAGAAAAGAAAGAGTTATAGTAAATATAAGACTACTAAATAATATAGTAATGCTAGATATATACCCTTTACCTAACTAAAGTAATATTATAAATAATACCTATAGTAAGAAAGTGATTTCTCTTTTTAATAAAACTAGTTTTTTCTATTAATTACCTATTTAATAAGACTATTAAGCATGTATAGTAGTAATATTAAATAGAGGCCTAGAAGCGTTAAATATAGCACTAATAGGGTTTAAAAACTCTCTAGCTTTTGCCTAAAGATTTATAGATAGACTATTTTAGAAGTATAAACACTTTATTTAGGTATATATTAATAATATTATTATGTTTTTAGATAATTTAAAAGAGCATTTAAGCTATCTTAAAACGGTTCTTAAAATCCTTAAGGAGAATAGATTAATAATTACTATAAAAAAGTTATTTATTAACTACCTTACTATTTAGTTACTAGGATTTATTATTAATAGTAATAGAATTATAAATACTAATAATTAGCTTAAAGCGTTTTAAAAGATAATATTTCTAAGTAATTTATTAAGTCTTAAGACTTTTATTAGAATAGCTAGATTTCTTTATAATAAAATCCTATAGTTTAATATACAAATCTAACTATTATAGGCATAAAAAATAGCATTATTATGCGAATTTTAAGAAAAGGATAAAAAGATTACTAGTATCTTAAAGCTAATATAAAAGAGAAAAACATAACTAAAGACGTTTTTACTAACTAGAGATAAGGAAAAGGCATTTAAAGATATTAAGATATTTTTAAGTAAGAAATAAACTTTATAGCACTATAACCTAAAGAAGCTACTATTCTTTAAAATTAACGCTTATAAAGAGGGATTTAGTCTATATATTTTCTAGCTATAAGAAGAATAGGATAGTTAAAGTATTCCTAGGAGGGAGATTAAAAATAACTAGATATAGCTAATTCTATTCCTTTCTAAAGTAATATTAAGTATTAAAAAATAATATAGTTTAATAAAGGTAAAGGTAGCTATAATTATATAGAGTATTAGAAAGCTCTAGAAGATAGTGTAATTTAATAATACTATAGTTAATATATTAACTAACTATTCTCTAGTAAAGGGCATTATTAAATATACCTTATTATTAATAATAAACCTTAATAAGGCTAATTTAAAACTAGCTAAAGTTATGAATTATTTATTATAATTTAGCCTAAAGGTAATATATATACTAGGAGTGTTAAATATGATTCTAGATACGCTCTCTAGATTACTAGTAAAGGTAACCTATAGGGAAGTAGCGTAAAAAAGCTAATATAATAAGTTAGATACTAGTGCATATTTTAGTAAAGAATATACTATAACTATAATTATAGATAATAAACTTAAGGCTAGAATTATTAAGGGGTACTAATCTAATTATAAGTTTAGCTAAATTATTATATTAATAAAAGCCTACTAAGAAAAATAAGTAGTAAAGAACGCTAGAACTAGACTAAAGATCCCTTTATATAGCTAGGATTTGCGTAAGGATAGATTATTATACTACTATAGTAGGGATAGATTTTTCTATCTATATATTCTAATAGTAGAGGTTAAATCTATACTATAATTAGTATATAATAAATAGTAATACTTTAGAATTATAAGAATAGTAGTAGAATTATAGTTAGTTTACTTTATATAAATAAGTTAATATATTCGCAATTATATAGCCTATTATATAGTGTGTTAGGAGAATGTAATTAATTATGTAAAGCCCCTAGGGGAAATGTGGCCCTTATAGTTAAAACTAATGCTATTTTATATAATTTCCCTTAATTTTATAATAGATATACTAGAGGTCTTATTAGTAAATACTATATAGTAAATAGAAGGGTATATAATATATAACTTACTATGCCCTATAAACTGCCTTTTTAGTAAGAGAATATTATTAATACCTAGACATACTATATATCCTATAGAAATCTAGGTAGAATTACTTCTTTAAGCACTATATATTATAGATTAGGGGTTACTAAGATAGATTATAAGTAATAAAGACCTAAAGTTTATATCTAATATATAGAAAGCTATATTTAAATAAGTAAGGGTAAAACTCCTTATAAGTACTATGTATTATCCCTAGATAGATAGAATAGCTAAAAGAAAGAACTAAATAGTAATAATTATAATATAGTATTACATAGTAATAGACCTAGATATAATATAGATATTGCTATTACTAGCATTATAACACTAACTAAATAATACTATAGTAATAAGTACTAGCTAGGCACTTAATAAGCTATTATATAGATTTTAGCCTTTAAGTATTATTAACCTTCTTTTACTTAATAATATAACTAACGTAGGAACTAGTATAAATAATATTATAGTATTATAGAAACTATATTAGTATAAAGCTTAATTAGCGATTATAATAGTAGCTATACTAGTAAAAATTTAGTATAATAACCGCTATAAACTAGTTAATATTAATAAAGGTAATATAGTTTACTTATAATTATATAAGGGATATAAACTGCCTAGTAAGCTAAAGAAAAAATAGTCCCTATAAAAGGCAAGTCCCTATAAGGTACTAGAGAAGGTAAATCTATTAGCTTATTAATTAGAATTCCTACTAAATTTATAAGTATATCTAGTAGTATTAGTAGCATAGCTATAGAAGCTAGTATAAGGAAAGGATTTATTTAAGAGGGAAGAACTAGCTTTACTACTAATTTTATTTAATAATCCAGAGAAAACAGATTATTAGGAAATTAAGCGAATCTATAATTATTAGGTTAAAATTTTAAAGTAGAAAAACAAGGTAGTAAGAGTGAAGTTTCTTATTAGATAAAAGGGATATACTACTAAAGATAACTAATAGGTAGCTAAAAATAAGATATGGATTAATATGTCTAAAATAGTGGAGAAATACCTTAGGAAGAACCTAATTAATTAGGCTAAAGAATATATAAAAAGAGACTAGTAACCTATAAAAAAATAATAGTAATAAAAGGAGAATTTAAATAATAGGTACTAGATCTAATAAGCTAGTAGGGAGGTAGGAGTTTCTAGGGGCCTACTTATATATATTATTTATTATACTAACTAGGATTATCTTATTATACTTAAACTTTACATTATTATATAATTAAATAATAATCATAGTATAGTTAGATTTAGCATAAGCGTAGTTAAATTTAACTAAGTTATTGTATTTTGCTTTATAGTAATAACTAGTAAGAGTGCTAGCATAGAATTTAAAGTAGCTAAAGCCTTTATTAGTAAAAATAACGGATTTAGTATTTATAAAGGAAGTAATAAACTTAGCATTAATAATAGAAATTAATAATATCTATAAGTAATATAGAACTATAAGAACTATAAGAAATATTGTGTTAAATATAACTATTTTACCCTAGGAGTTAAATACGCGCACTTATTATGAACTAGCCTTAGGGCAGCTACACATAAGCGTTTAAAGTGCGAATCTTATTCTTATAGAAGAAGAAGAGAACTAAATAAAGGGGTAGTAATAAGTCCCCCTTATAGTAAGTTTATATAGTCTATATATAAACCGCCCCCTTTCTAGACCTAGTCTTACTCTAGACTTAACCTAAGCTTATAGCTTAAGTCTATAATATACCCCCTTACTTACCCTTCCCTTTCCCTCCCTTTTTAATTAGTAAAGAATTACTAAAAATAGTCTATATATATATAGTAATATAACTATAAGTAAGTAGGGTTATACCCTTAAGCTTTATAAGTCTAGAAAACTTTTTTATAAAGACTACCCTACCCCTAACCCTCTTATTATATAGCTAACTTACTCCCTTTTACCCCTACCCCCTTATAATACTAGCCTTTTAAGTTTCTATACCTATAGCTAGCTATCTTTTTACCTTACTTAACCTTACTATATTACTTATTTCTTATAATCTATTTTATACTTACTAAATTCCCTTCCCCCTAAATCTTTTCTATAGTTTTAACTACCTATTACCTAATTATATAATTATATCCCCTATCTATCCTAAAATTTATATATTAATATAAATAAACTATATTTAGGTTAAACTTAATCCTTATTATTTATAAAATATAAATACTCTTATACTTCCCCTAATAATTCTCTTTTCTATTTCCCTTTAATTATTACTACTTTCTTTATTTCTTTTTATCTTAGCTTTTATTCTTACTTAATCTTTAATCTTTTTATACCTTATTTACTCTCTCTTTTACTACTATAGCTAATATTAATACTCTTCCCTCTCTTAGTAATAAGGCTACTATTATACCTTTACTACCCCCTTATCCCCCTTTTTCTTAGGTAAGGCTAGCTACCTTAGTAGCTATATTATAGAAGGAGACTTAGATAATAATTATAACTCTAATAGTAAAGAATAAACTATCCTATATATCCCTTACCTTAATAACCTCTATACTAAGAGTATATACTCCTATAAGCCTAGTACCTATATATCTTATATACTATATTATTAGGCTTATTACTTATATATATAGGAATTATACTTATATAGTTCTAACCCTAAACTATATTATACTTATAAGCACTTAGAGATCTTATTATATATAGGTAAGTCTATTAAGGCTTTAGTAGTTAAGCGGACTACCTTTAAGAAGGGATATTATACTATTTTAATAAAAACCTTTATTTACTATTATAAGTATTATAATACTATTTTAACTATAGCTTATATTAACCTAGCTACTATAAAACCTCTCTTCTCCTCCCTTACTAGTATAGCCTAAGCCTAGGGCATTACTAATATATAAGCACTTATTTTTATATAGTAATCTACTCCTCCCTAAAATACTATAGGTTATAGAAACTATATAGCTACTAAATTTCTCTATAGTATAAGTAATATAAATAAGACTCTTATATAGTTTATTATTACCTAGGAAGTAACTTATACTAGATAATAAGCCCTTTCTAATTCTATAGTAAAGTTAGTTTACCTTCTTACTAAGGAATATTATAAGTATATATATAAGTAGGATAGTACTCCCCTATCTTAAATTTCCTTTATTATAGTAAATAATTAGTGCTAGATTATATATATAATAGAGGCGGATTAATGTTTTTAGTTTTTTATATTTAAATAAAATTATATCTATTTAGGACTATTATTTTTCTATATATTACCTTATTATGCCTTAAATCTATCTAGTGCCTCTATATTTTATATGTTTTCTAGTAATTCCTATATTAGCTAAATATATCCTTTTTATTTTACTAATATATTATAGTATAACCCCTATTTTTATATGTTTTTAGCTATAAGAATGTCTTTAACCTAGTACTCTAAGAGATTAGGGTTAGTATTTATTATTCTAAGTTCTAGTAGTAAGCGCTTATTAGCTAGTTTCTAACTTAGTAATAGATCTTTTACTACTTACTAGACTAAATTAATATAAAAGATAGGATATAGGCCCCTTAGTATATCTAACCTAATAGTTAGTAGTATAAGGACCTTAAGCACCTTATACTTAGCTATTACCTAATCTAACTTCTTATAGGGATAATTTATCTTAATATTCCTAAGACTTAACTATATATAGTTACTAACTTAGAAATATTTTACTAGTTTATAACTACTATTTATATCCTCCTATTATTATTATTAAATAAAAGCTATAGTAGCTTATATAAGGTCTATTCTATTCTTTAAATATTATAAAAAAGCTTAAGCCTATCCTTTTACTAAAGTAGTTAATAACTATATTTAAGTTACCTTCTAAACTATTAATATATTATAACTATATAAGGCTATGTTTACACTTATACCTATTACTAATAAGTCCTAATTATTTAATACTAGTTAGTAAGTAGGTAAATAGTTAGGCTATTTAAATTAAGAAAAGAATAGCATTACCTATAAGATAGCTTATACTTCCTAATTTACTCTCTTTATTTTGCTATTTATTTATAGATAGTATAATATTAATAGTAATTATTATATACTAACCTTTTTATAAAGGAAAGTCTAGAAATTACTTAGCTAATCTAATCTATAGTTTATAATTATTTATATAGGGAACCTATAGAATTATTACTAATAATATTTAAAGTATTTTACATATGCCTTAGCTATTATTAATATTATAGCCTTAAGCTATATATATTTAGAAAGTCTATCTATAAGAACTATAAGGAACTATAGGTTATCCTATCCCTTAGTAGGGAGATTAGTTATAAAGTTAATAGAAATCTATAACTAATACCTATTAGGAGAGGGATTAGCTTTAGTAAGCCTTACTATAATTATTAGCTTTTCTACCCTTTATAGTAATAATAGTTCTATATAAAATAAGCTATATCCTATAATATTCTATCCTAATAGAAGTCTCTTTAAAGCGCTTTAAAAGTTATATTTCTCCCTAGGTACCCTAATAAGGGTAAGTTATAAGTCTATTAAATTAGTATTATAGTTAATAGCTCCTACTTTAAAATCTATATTTATCCTTAAAACTATAATATACCTTTTATACTAATTTAGTAATTTACTATCTATTCTCTTATACCTATAGTATTAGGAAACTTCTAGGCCCTTACCTTTACTATATTAAGCTAAACCCTATAAGCCTTATCCTAGAGTATAGATTAATCCTATAGGGATTAAAGGTATTTATTTATAAATAGTGCTTTTCTAGCTAGGGGTCCCTAAGCGTGCCTAGGTTACCTCCCTAACTATCCCCTTTTACTAGTATAATAGGCTAAATACTTATAATTACTTTTCTATATTAAAACTAAAACTTAGTAGGAGATATTACTAAATATATAAGTGGCTCTTTTAGCTTTTTTACTTATACTTTTTTCTAATAGTGTCTTAATAATATATCTAGTTAAGCTACCTATATATCTAGCCTATAATATAAATAGAAGTTAAAAAGTGCTAGTATCTTTGCTTATCTTACTTACTATTCTAATATTTCCCTTAGTACTATAAAGTACTCTAAGTTTTTATAGTCTATAAGGATTATAAATAGCTTACTAATACTCTATAGTTTTGCTAACTATACTTTAAGGCAAGAGATAACTACTAGTAGCTCCTTATTATATATTATATAAATCTATTAAGTAGGCTATAACTATATAGAGTAGTAAGCCACTAGATATAAAACTCCTTTATTATTAACCTAGGAAAGGTAACCCCTAATGCTATCCTAAAATAATTTGCCTTAACTAATATATCCTTCTTAGGGTCCTACTAGGTTAAAATAGGGTATAATATAAAAGCTAACTTTAATATATTAAAGGCCTTATTATACTCCTTTATCTATATAAATAAGGCTTCCTTTTTAGTTAAGTTAAGTAAGGGCACTATAATCTCTAAGAATTATAGTATAAAGTTATAATAAAAGTTAGTAAAACTAAGAAATTTACATACTCCCTAGACTTATATTAGGGCCTCCTAATCCTATATAGCTATAATCTTTTCCTTATCTAAGCGAATTTATTTTCTAGTATAAATAATAAACCCTAAGTACTTTACCTCTTTAGTTATAAAAACGCACTTCTTAATATCTAAGTTTAGTCTTACCTAGTAAAGCCTATCTAGGACTATTTAAACTTTTTATATATAGTCCTTTTATAAACTACTTAAATAAACTAAAATATTATTAAGGTATACTATAATATAATCCCCTAGGATTTTACTTAATATACTATTAATATATTTCTAAAAGGTAGTAAGTATACTTACTAATCTAAAGAGGTATATAAGCTATTTAAATAAACTAAACCTTATTTAAAATGCTATTTAGTATTCTTTACCTTTAGTAATATATATATAATAAAATACTGCTTATATATCTAGTTTTATAAACCACTTTACCTCTAATAATAATTATAGTATTTCCTTAACTAGTAATAAAGAATAATAGTCTTATTTTATAATCTTATTAAGTATATAGTAATTTATATAAAACCTCTAGCCTCCCCCTAGTTTCTTTACTAATAGTATAGGCACTATAGCTAAAGATAAACTTACCCTAATCTAGCCCTTATTTATTAAGTCTATTACCTATTTCTAAATTTCTAGTAAGTAATAATAAGGTATATTATATAAGGGTACCTAAGGTAACTCTAGTTTATTACCCTCTATATCCTATTTTAACTAAATATAGTGGTTAGACTTACCCTAGTATAGTAGTAAAGCGTTTACCTTATTTTCTAAGAAGAGGTCCTTAAAATCCTATAGTATCTCTAGTAAGGAGGCTAGGAGCTCCTATTCTATAGGCTTTAGTGCTATATTAATTTATAAAATAAATATAATTTCTTATAGACTTATTATATAAAGCTAGATATATTCCTTCTATCTCTTTACTTAATATACTATTCCTATAAATATAGAACCTAGGATAGCCACTATAGGTTAGTTTACCTTCCTATTAATTATAGCCTATATTTATAGGTTATTTACTAACCCTATAAGTACTTATTATTATACTATATTTAAATTAATTTTGTTTTATTTTATCTAAGGTATCCCTAGGATAAGTTACCTTATTAATCCTAGGATTATATATATAATAATTAGTGTCTCCTATCTATCTAAATCTACTTAAAAACAAATAATATATATTATATATAAACGTTTTTTATACTTCTTTTCTCCCCTTATTTTACACTAATTACTATATAAACTAACCTCTTAGTTAGAAAAGGGAGGTATTTTAGTTAAAGCTTTTAGATAAAGTATTTACTTATAGTAATATAGTAATTATAGCCTATATTAATTTAAGTATTTATAAAGGTAGTCTTATTAATTAAGGTAGGAACTAAAAAAAGCAATAAATCTATATTATCCTAGATTTATTTAAAATCCTTATTAGTAATAACTATATACTATAAAGCCTACTTATACTTACTTCCCTTCTCCCCTATTAAATAACTTAATAAAGGGGTTATTCTTTTCCTAACTACTTTACGCTTTCTCCCTCTAAGTTACTATTATTAGAGTTACCTATATTATAAGTATTTACTAATAACTTTCCTTATAGGCATAGGGTAAGATATAGTAAATATTTACTAATAAAGTGCTAGCTAAAACTATATTAGAGGTATTTACCCTCTATATAGTAAGCGTTTATAATATCTTAGGTAATCTATTTAGCCTATTTTTCTCCTAACCTATTTCCTAATTTTTACTATATCTATAACTTCCTAGGTCCCTTATAGTTCCCTATTATACCTATAACTTAAATATCTATTATTAGTGTATTCCTATCTTACTATTTAGCCTTATTTGCGTTTTAAGCTAGTTATATATACTTCTATACCTAGTGCTTTTTCTCTAATTAATAGGATTTAATATCTAAGGTAATGCTATAGTAGTAAGCTATAGCTATTATATAATTTATTTAGGGTATATCTCTTCTAATACTATAGTCCCTTATTTACTTATTAATTACTATATATAACTTAGCTAGCTTTATAGTATTATCCTATTCTAATTCTCTAGCTAATATAAGCTTTTATTTAAATTAAATATAGAAGTTACTAAACTATTTATTAGGTTACTAAGCTATCTAGTTAAGTTCTATAATAGCTAATTCCTATTAATAAGGGTTATTAAATATATCCCCTAAGTATATAAGAAAATAAGTAAGTTTATAATTAAGAATATATCCTTTTTTAAAGAATAAAGTAATTTAAGCCTATACCTTTACTAATAGATTTTAGTAAATAAAGTACTATTAATCCTTCTAGTCTCTAATAAATACCTTATCTATATAAAGCTTATATATTATAAGATTCTTCTATAATATAAATAATGCCCTATTACTATTAAATAGCTATCCTATAGGTAATAGCTTTTGCTTTATTAGTTTACTCTTTATTAGTATATTAAAGTCTAACTATTATTTATTAGTAAGCTCTTTAATTTATTATAACTATTTCTTAACTAGCTCCTATAGTATTATAAGTTTATCTATTTCTATTTTATCCCCTAAGAAAATACCTATAGGTAATAACTTTAATAGTAATCTAACTATAGTAAAGAATAAGATATATTATAAACTAGCCTTAGGGTAGCTATATATAAGTGTTTAAAGTATAAATCTTATTCTTATAAAAGAAGAAGAGAACTAAATAAAGGGATAGTAATAGGTCCTCCCCTTATAGTAAGTCTATATAGTCTGTGCACAAACCACCCCCTTTCTAGACCTAGTCTTGCTCTAGACTTAACCTAAGCTTACAGCTCGAGTCCATAATAGAAAAGGGAAGTTAGGGGGAAAGGGAAGGTAAGTAAAATATTTTTATATATAATATAAAAGTAAAGGTAAGGTAATAAACTAGTAGGGGTAGGGTATGGGGGTTATTATAATAACATAAGGGGCTAGTAAGGCTACACGCAAGCTATATTACGCACGCTATATAATAATAATAATAAGACGTAATAGGTAAAGACAACCCTATACCCACTACTAGGATATATATAATATATATGCATACTATATTTAAGATAATAATAACAAAATATAATAGATAGAGACAACCCTATAACCTAACACTAAGACATATATAATATAGGGGCGTACCACATTTAAGTTAAGGGGAGTAGAGGGGATTACTTATATAAGGGATATTAATATTAGTAAAAGAGTAATAATATAGATAGGATAAGGGGGTAAGAAGGTTTTAAAGGGAATAGGGAATAATTTATACTCTTAGGAGATATTACTAGGATAGGTAAGTAAGGAGGTATATAAAGGGCTTAGGCTTTACCTAAGTATTAGTTATAGCATAGAAGGATAGGTAGCTAATAGGAACTAGTAAGGGTTTAGGAAGAAGGCTAATATAAGATAGCTAGGGGATATAAGGGGCATAAAGGGGGATAGACTAGCTCTCTTCCTTTCTTCCCTCCTTAAGTTTCTTAATATTATATTAACGCCTAATAGCAGTTGCCTAGGGGCTAGTCCATAACAGAGATTTATTTAAGGATTATATAATAAGTTACTAATATAGGAAGTAATTAGTTAGAATATCCTAGCTACTAATAGCCTTAGAGGAGCCTAAGAGCTTATTAAATAAGCTAGTGTAATCTTAGAAGCTAAGGTAAATCTTATAAAATTAATAGTAAGAGATATAAAGATAATATTAATAGAGGAGTTTATTAAACACTAGAGTAGGTATTTTACTAATAAAGTGTTATCCTAGGCATACTAGTTACCTCTAGGATTTATAGAAGTTTTAGGAGGGTAAAGGCGCTAATTTACTCCTATTAATACTCTAATTACTTAGCTTTAACTATTAATACTATACTTTAGGTTTTTAGGAATATATCCTCCCTCTTACTCTTATTAGTTTAATAGATATTACCCTATAAATCTAGTTAGTTAGGGCCTAGCTTTTACTTCCTACCCTTAGACTTAGAATAGGAATACTAGTAATTTAGAGAATAGGACCCCTAATGCCTAGAAGGGTTCTAACTAACCTAATTAAGGAACTTAATAAGTAAATTAGGCTACGCTACTATATAATTAGAATAATACTATAGGCTTATATCCTACTACTACTACTAGACCCTTATAACCTTTATAAAACATTAATCTAATAACCTAGAATACTAGTCTAAGAGGTTATACCTTAGAGCTAAGACTTACTAGTAAATTAAAGAATCTATATATTAATAGCTTTACACTGCTACCTTATAGGGGTGCTTACTTTAAGTGTAGTATTACTAGATATTATACCCTTACCTATACTATAACTAGGAATAACTTATTATAAAGATAGGAATTTACATAGTTAAAGTTAATAACTTTTCCCCCTAAATAATACTACTTAGGTCCCTAGACAAGCTTATGCTTACTTAGCTTAGATATACTTAAGTAGTAATAAATATAATAATATTAATATATCTAGGATTATAGAGAATATTACCTCTAATCCTATAGTTAGAGCCTAATATACCCTAATTAAGCCTAGATTTATCTTAGAAGTAATATTAATAGTTAAGGATTATTACCTTAGTTAACTTAAGTAAAAGCTATTAGCTTTATAGTAATTAGTAATTACTAACCTATAGAATCTTAGAGCTAGATAAGCTAATATAAAAGCATAGGTTAAAGATATTACTAATAAGGATAAGCCTCTAAAGCCCTTACTAAGGAGCCTTAAAAAGGCTAATATAAAAACACTTAAGTCTATTACCTAAGGCACTCTTTAGGTTATAATACTTATCTTAGAAGCTAAGCTACCCTTAAAGAAATAAAAGGGAATAGCTATTAGTAATATTATTAATAATAATAATTAAACCCTAAGGCTACTTCTTTAGTAAAAGAAAAGGTAGTAAAATAGAATATAAAAGCCCTAAGCAAGATCTAGGGATATAAGAGTCTTAGCCCTATTAACTAAAAGGCTTTAGTAAATTATATCTTAGTCCTAATTTTATTAATAGACTTATAGTAAATTAGCCCTAAGATATCTAAATAGTTCTAAAAGCTATCTTCTAGGGTAATAGCCTTAAAAAAGTAACTAAAGAAAAAGGTAGTGTTATTCTTACTAAATACAGGTTTAGTTTAAGCTTTATCTAGAGGGACTAAGAAGGATCTAATCCCTAATAATTATAATACTAAGTTACTTTAAGAACATTAATCTAGAGCTAAACTATTTAGGATTACTATTTAAGCTTATATAGGATTTTAGAAAGAATAGATATTTAACTTTAAAGCTAGATAGGCTATTACAAATTAAGGAGTAAAGATTAACATTATATCTTAAGCTTTTATCCTAGAGAATAATATACCTATTTATAATTTAGGATTAGTTAGCTTTTAAGGGTTATAGATAATTAATACTAATAGGTAGGAAAACATAGTTACTTACTTTATAATAATAAAGATTACCTATTATAGAGTTACTTAATTAGTCTAGGCTATTATTATGCCTAATTATTAACCTAAGAACTAAATAATTTTAATCTTAGGACTCCCTAGCTCTATAATATAAGTGCTAAGTTTAATATTAGAAAGTTAGAATTATTAATTAGGGTTAAAGAATATAGGGATAATACTATATCTATTAAGGGACCTCTAGTAGTATTATCTAAATAATAGAAAGTAATGCTTTATCTTACTAAGCTTACTATCTTAGAATAGTATACTAGTTAGGAAGATATAGGTATATCTCTAGATAAAGCCTTATTAGATTCTAATAATAATTTAGATAATTTAGAAAACTAAGTTATTTAGAATAACCTAGTTAAGTTATAAAACTAAATCTAATAGCCTAGAGTAAATTACTAAGTAAAGACCTTTAGGAATTCCCTTTTGTTTATTTCTAGGGTAAACCTATAGTGTAATTCTTTAGTTATATACCTTAAATTACCTATCCTATATTAGTATATAAGGAATATTAGCTTATAAGTTATCTTAGTCTCTCTATATACTTATTAGAAGTGAATTTGCTTAAGGAAGAGGATTTATCTATAGACTTAAGGGTTAATAGCCCTAAGAGGTCTTTCTAGTGGACAAAAGATAACTAGCTAGGACCTATTGCTTAGAAGCCCCTATTATTTCTATTTCTAACTAATTAATAAGTGTAAAGAAGAGAAATAGATTAGAAGACTCCTATAGGAGTAGTATTATCCTAGTTTAAGGGTTATAGGGTAACCTTAGGTTCTCTAGTCCCTAGGCCTATAGTAGAAGAGATTATGTAAACGTTTTATACCTATAGAGACTTAAATGCTTTATCTATTACTAATATCCCTACTATAGACCTCTATGTGTATATACCTTAACTAAAGGAAAATATAAAGCTATAGGTATAATCCCTAAAGAGAAGGTGGTTAGAGCCTTAATAATACTAGTTAAATTAATTAGTAACTAAAGGGATTAATTCTAGAATATATAAATATATAATAGCTATAAATAGGAGGATATCTAACTAGTGTGTAAAACTAGTGCTAATACTAAAAGATAAGTCTAACCTATAGGCTAAGTAGTAACTTATAGTTAACTATTCTTATATTAAGAAGGATATACTAGGTAATTAGTTACCTTTACTAGCTAAAGTTTATAATTAACTCTCTAACCCTTAGATTAAATCCTACTATATATTTAATCTTAAATATATATACTAGTTAATACCTATAGCCCCTAAATTATAATATATATTTGCTTTTAATATTCCTAGATTTAGTTAACTATAGCTATCTTATATGCCTTAAGGCTCTTAATTAGCGGGATTTACTATAATAAAGGTAATAAGGATTATGCTTAGCCTAATTCCCTTATCTCTCCTAAAACTTTCTCTTATAGCTCCTTAAATATAAGGTAATCTAAGTGTATTAACTAGCTATATAGATAATATATTCTATAAGTATATATCCTTTAAGGAATAGTAGTTATTTATTAAGGATTATCTATTACTAAGACTACTATAAACCCTTCTAAAGTTAAGTTTTAAGAAGGTATCCCTAGGGATAAGTTTAATCCTTATAGTTAGTTAGATTTATAAAATTAAGGGAAGGATATTTATTAAACCTAATAGAGCTATAAAATTAAAGAAATAGCTAATACCTATAACTTAGACTACTATTTATACTTTCCTAGGAGCTATTAGACTATATAGAAGATAGATTAAGAATTATACTAAGATTACTTAGCCCCTTAATTAACTAACTAGAGATATAGACTAGTAATAAGGAGACTTTAAGGCACTATCCTTTTCTCTCTTAAAAGATAAAGTAGCTACTACCCTAAGCATATATAGGTATATATTTAATTTACTTACTTAATTATACTCTAATACTAGTAGGTTTAGAGAAGGGTATATAATTTTATAAACTTAGAATAAGATTCTATACCCTATCCTATATAATTCTTTTTTATTTACTAAAACCTAAAGGAATTATAGTACTTATAAGTAAGAATTATACACTATTATTAAGTTTTATTAGAAATATAAACACTTCTTTAAGTTAAGGATAAGATTAATAATCTTTATAGATTATAAACTACTTATAATATTTATAATAGTAACTAGGCATAAGGGTATCTATGCTAGATAGGTTACTAAGCTAAGACTATTAAATATAAAAATATGCTTTATTTAGGGAAAACAAAATATAGCTACTAATAGGTTATCTTATATAATATTTCTATTAGATTATTATATGGATAATTTAACTAAGTTTAAATTATAGGATATAACCCTTAACTAATAGGTTTAGAAAGATAGAGTTAGAGAGTATAAAAATGCTAAGAACTTTAAAAGCTACTAAAGTTAGTATAACCCTAGAGCTACCCTTAGAACTAAGTTAAGGGGTAAGATAGGTAAAGGTATCTTTACTAATTAAAATATTATAGAAAAAGTATTTAGATAAGCTATAGTATACTAAAGTTATAAGATACCTAATTACTAGATCCTATAGTAAGGGGAACTATAATTAACATTCTATTTAACGGATATTTATAAAAGCATGTTAGTATATGTTACGTGCTGATTTGGCACGTAGGGGTTGAATCCGTTAGAGGGGCTAACGGATTTAATAGGTTATGAATCGTGCTAAGTTTTCTTTAGGAAAGTTACTATTAGGAGTAAAGTATATTATAAGAATTAAGTTGTCCCCTACTCTAGGTTACTAAATCTAGCCCTATAAGGGTCCCTTCTACTCCTAGGCATTTTGCCACGTAATAAGTGCTAGGCGCGCCTTAAAAATAACTATCCTAGTTAGATATAGCTAGCTAGTGGCTAGATTTAGGTCCTTAACTATTAATATAAACAAAAGAAATATAGCTTAAGTTAAATCTTATAAGGAGACAAATATAGCGCGTTCCCTGCTATACTAGTGGCTTTAGTATTATAGGTTCACTTAACTCTATAATTGCTATTTACTAAACCATGCCTTATAATAGTACTTATAAAATTATTATATTAAATAATGGTTATACTAATTTTATTATAATCTCCTACTTTATTGCTAAATTTTGTTCTCCTATAATTACTAATTTTATCCTCTCCTTTTAGTAAGTTATTAAATCCTACTAATTAATTATCTTTTCTAGTATATCCCTAGTCTAATCCTAAACTATATTATCTTATTGCTAGATAGAATCTAATTCCTAGTTTTTTTTTTTTTATCTAAATCCATATCCTTAATCTATTAATCTAGCAAATTTATTAATCTAGCAAATTTATTATCCCTATTATCTTATATTATAGTAAGTCTAACCACAGGCTAATTAGGAGGTAACGCTATCTTATTTTACGTTCCTATTATTCTTAGCTATGCTTATATTACTAGTGTTTTTAATAGGGTTAATCGCGGAATTACCTAGGTAGCCTTTGGTTTTATTAGACTAAGTTTTTTATTTAGCCTAGTTTTCTTACTTAGGCTTTCTAGTGTTTTACCTTAAGGTTACTTATTACTAGGATTTAGTATTTTACTATATAATTTGCTTTATACTATACTAGATTTAGCTAGACTTAGTTTTATAGTTTTTACCTTTTTTATTTTCTCTCTAAGCTCTTTTTATTTTTATATAAGCTTATTTATTATTATTTTCTAGGTATCTATTTACTATACTATTTTTACTATTATCCCTACTAGTATTATAAGCTTTTTCTCTAGCTTACTCTTACTAACTATACTCTCCTTAAATTCTATAAGTTATTTACTAAAATTAGTTAATATTACTCTAGGGTTAAGCTTTAGAATCTTCTCCTTATAATTTCTTAGTATTTTTACTATTTATATAAACTTCTCCTTTATTTTTTTACCTCCTTTATTATTAAATTTACTAATTCCTTAAATTAATCTAATGCCTCTTTAGCTAAGTTATATACTAAGCTTATATTTACTCTTATATTATTAAAAGCCCCTTTTATCTTATTTATTTAGTTTACTATATTATTAATTTTACTTTACTTATATTCTCTATCCCTTTTCTTATTCTCTTAGGATTTAGTAGATTTCTAGGTTAGCTCCTTATTAATACTAACACAAAGTAAATTTACCTTACTAACACTAGCTAATATACTAGTAATTATAGCGTTTACTACTTTATATTTATTTATAAAATAAAGAGCTAATAAATTTACTTATAGTAATAAAGATATAGTGCTATTATATATAGCTATTTACTATTTATATTTAACTATTATACTATTATAGAAGGCTATTACTACTATCTTTATCTAATTCTTTATCTATTATATTACTTTATATTCTATTAGATTAGTAGTAATTTAATTTAATAGCTTTTTATTTAGTTTTACCGCTACTTTTCTTATTTTTAATCTTACCTTTTATTCTTTAAAAATAGCAAAAATCTATATAATTATATTTTACTATAATATAAAATATACATTATTTAGATATACCTCTAATCTATTTAATACTATTATAGCGCCTTTTAACGCGAATTTATATATATATACCTATATAGTATACTATATATCCTATATACTACCTTTTTAGCTTACTATAGTGTGTTAGAAAGTGCTAAAATTAATCCCTTTAATGCCTTTTCCTTTATATTCTATATTAAACTCTTTTATTATTCTTTTTTACACTACTACTCTAATTTTTAGCATTAGCTTTAGAGTATCTTTTCTAGAGCTAGGCTATCTAAATCTAATATATAATAATTTAAAATTAAGCTCTATAATTTATACATAGACCTATAATAGTCTAATAAGGAATTCTACTAGTATCTTATTAACTTTATTATTAATTTTGCTCTCTAAAATCCTATCTTTAACTTTAGTTTCTAAAGGTTTATCCTTAAATCTAGATTCCTAGTTAGAGGATTTAGTAGCTATATTAGTAAGGTTAACTATTATTATATTATCTTCTTTATCTAATATATTACTAATTTTATTATTTCCTTATATTATTTTACTCTCTATAAGTTATTTTTTTTATAGCTCTAGTAAGGTTATTCTTTAGTAATTATCTTAGTGCTTCTTTATGCTCCTATCTTTCTTTTCTAGTGTTAGTTATTATAATTTTATTACTCTTACTATTCTTAACCTCTTTTTCTAAATCCTTTATTAGCGTTTTCTCTTAGCATTACTTAGATTTAACTATATCCTTTATAACACTAGTAGCTTCTATATTATTACTATTACTATCTCTTACCTATTAGGCTAACTTATTAAATTTCTTTACTAATATTTATATTTCCCCTAGATACTACTAATAGTATAGTTCTTTTACTTAAAGGATAGGAAGCATATACTCCCTTTATTAATTACTTCTCTCTACTAGTTATATATAGTAATAAAGGAATTTCTTATCCTTAAAATAGCTAGCTATTCCTAATTTAAATAACTTATTATCTATTTATTAGTTAAATTTAGCTTGCTTCTCTTTAGTATTAGCTTATTATCTCCCTAAATTAGCGTATATAAGTTCCCCTAAAAGTTAATTTTATTATATTAATACTAGAACTTAAATACATAAATGCACTACTAGGATTTGCTTATATAGTGTTTATTCTTAGATATTAATCTTATTATTAAATATAATAAGATTAGGCTTTTAATATAGGAAATTAGGAGGAATTAGGTTTACACTAAGTATATAGTGCTATTATAGACTCAAGCTGTAAGCTTAGGTTAAGTCCGGAGTAAGACTAGGTCTAAAAGGGGGCGGTTTGTGCATAGACTATGTAGACTTACTATAAGGGGGGACTTATTACTACCCCTTTATTTAGTTCTTTTCTTCTTTTATAAGAAGAAGATTTATACTTTAAACGCTTATATATAGCTACCCTAAGGCTAGTTTATAATATATCTTATTCTTTATTATAGTTAGATTACTATTAAAGTTATTACCTATAGGTATTTTCTTAGGGGATAAAATAGAAATAGATAAACTTATAATACTATAGGAGCTAGTTAAGAAATAGTTATAATAAATTAAAGAGCTTACTAATAAATAATAGTTAGACTTTAATATACTAATAAAGAGTAAACTAATAAAGTAAAAGCTATTACCTATAGGATAGCTATTTAATAATAATAGGGCACTATTTATATTATAGAAAAATCTTATAATATATAAGCTTTATATAGATAAGGTATTTATTAGAGACTAGAAGGATTAATAGTACTTTATTTACTAAAATCTATTAGTAAAGGTATAGGCTTAAATTACTTTATTCTTTAAAAAAGAATATATTCTTAATTATAAACTTACTTATTTTTTTATATACTTAGGGGATATATTTAATAACCCTTATTAAGAGAAATTAGCTATTATAAAACTTAACTAGATAGCTTAGTAACCTAATAAATAGTTTAGTAACTTCTATATTTAATTTAAATAAAAGCTTATATTAGCTAGAGAATTAAAATAGGATAATACTATAAAGCTAGCTAAGTTATATATAGTAATTAATAAGTAAATAAGGGACTATAGTATTAGAAGAGATATACCCTAGATAGATTATATAATAGCTATAGCTTACTACTATAGTATTACCTTAGATATTAAATCCTATTAATTAGAGGAAAAGCACTAGGTATAGAAGTATATATAACTAGCTTAGAATATAAATAAGGCTAAATAGTAGGATAGGGATATACTAATAATAGATATTTAAGTTATAGGTATAATAGGGAACTATAAGGGACCTAGGAAGTTATAGATATAGTAAAAATTAGGAAATAGATTAGGAGGAAAATAGGCTAAATAAGTTACCTAAGATATTATAAACGCTTACTATATAGAGGGTAAATACCTCTAATATAGTTCTAGCTAGCACTTTATTAGTAAATATTTACTATATCCTACCCTATACCTATAAGGAAAGTTATTAGTAAATACTTATAATATAAGTAACTTTAATAATAGTAACTTAGAGGGAGAAAGCATAGAGTAGCTAGGAAAAGAATAACTCCTTTATTAAGTTATTTAATAAGGGAGAAGGGAAGTAAGCATAAGAAGGCTTTATAGTATATAGTTATTACTAATAAGGATTTTAAATAGATCTAGAATAATATAGATTTATTACCTTTTTTAGTTCTTACCTTAATTAATAAGACTACCTTTATAAATACTTAAATTAATATAGGCTATAACTACTATACTACTATAAGTAAATGCCTTATCTAGAAGCTTTAACTAAAATACCTCCCTTTTCTAACTAAGAGGTTAGTTTATATAGTAATTAGTGTAAAATAAGGGGGAGAAAAGAAGTATAAAAAATATTTATATATAATATATATTATTTATTTTTAAGTAGATTTAGATAGATAGGAGACACTAATTATTATATATATAATCCTAGGATTAATAAGGTAACTTATCCTAGGGATACCTTAGATAAAATAAAACAAAATTAATTTAGATATAGTATAATAATAAGTACTTATAGGGTTAGTAAATAACCTATAAATATAGGCTATAATTAATAGGAAGGTAAACTAACCTATAGTGGCTATCCTAGGTTCTATGTTTATAGGAATAGTGTATTAAGCAAAGAGATAAAAGAAATATATTTAGCTTTATATAATAAGTCTATAAGAAATTATATCTATCTTATAAATTAATAAAGCACTAAAGCCTATAGAATAGGAGCTTCTAGCCTCCTTACTAGAGATACTATAGGATTTTAAGAACCTTTTCTTAGAAAATAAGGCAAATACTTTACTACTATACTAGGGTAAGTCTAACCACTATATTTAGTTAAAATAAGATATAGAGGGCAATAAACTAGAGTTACCTTAGGTACCCTTATATAATATACCTTATTATTACTTACTAGAAATTTAGAAATAGGTAATAGACTTAATAAATAAGGGCTAGATTAGGGTAAGTTTATCTTTAGCTATAGTGCCTATACTATTAGTAAAGAAACTAGGGGAAGGCTAGAGGTTTTGTGTAAATTACTATATACTTAATAAGATTATAAAATAGGACTATTATCCTTTATTACTAGTTAAGAAAACACTATAATTATTATTAGAGGCAAAGTAATTTATAAAACTAGATATATAAGTAGTGTTTTATTATATATATATTACTAAAGGTAAAGAATACTAAATAGCATTCTAAATAAGGTTTAGTTTATTTAAATAGCTTATATACCCTTTTAGATTAGTAAGTATACCTATTACCTTTTAGAGATATATTAATAGTGTATTAAGTAAAATCCTAGGGGACTATATTATAGTATACCTTAATAATATTCTAGTCTATTTAGGTAGTTTATAAAAGAACTATATATAAAAAGTTTAGGTAGTTCTAGATAGGCTTTACTAGGTAAGACTAAACTTAGATATTAAGAAGTGTATTTTTATAACTAAAGAGGTAAAGTACTTAGGGTTTATTATTTATACTAGAAAATAAATTTGCCTAAATAAGGAAAAGATTATAGCTATATAGGATTAGAAGGCCCTAATATAGGTCTAGGGAGTATATAGATTTCTTAGTTTTACTAACTTTTATTATAACTTTATACTATAATTCTTAGAGATTATAGTGCCCTTACTTAACTTAACTAAAAAGGGAGCCCTATTTATATAGATAGAGAAGTATAATAAGGCCTTTAATATATTAAAGTTAGCTTTTATATTATACCCTATTCTAACCTAGTAAGACCCTAAGAAGAATATATTAGTTAAGGTAAATTATTCTAAGATAGTATTAGGGGTTGCCTTTCCTAGGTTAATAATAAAGGAGTTTTATATTTAGTAGCTTACTACTCTATATAGTTATAGCTTACTTAATAGAATTATATAATATATAATAAGGAGCTACTAGTAGTTATCTCTTACCTTAAAGCATAGTTAGTAAAACTATAGAGTATTAGTAAGCTATTTATAATCCTTATAGACTATAAGAACTTAGAGTACTTTATAGTACTAAGGGAAATATTAGAATAGTAAGCAAGGTAGGCAAAGATACTAGTACTTTTTAACTTCTATTTATATTATAAGCTAGGTATATAGGTAGCTTAACTAGATATATTATTAAGATACTATTAGGAGGAAGTATAGGTAAAAAAGCTAAAAAAGCTACTTATATATTTAGTAATATCTCCTACTAAGTTCTAGTTTTAATATAGAAAAGTAATTATAAGTATTTAGCCTATTATACTAGTAAAAGGGGATAGTTAGGAAGGTAACCTAGGTGCGCTTAGGGACCCCTAGCTAGAAAAGCGCTATTTATAGATAAATACCTTTAATCCCTATAGGATTAATCTATACTCTAGGATAAGGCTTATAGGGTTTAGCTTAATATAGTAAAGGTAAGGGCCTAGAAGTTTCCTAATACTATAGGTATAAGAAAATAAATAGTAAATTACTAAATTAGTATAAAAGGTATATTATAGTTTTAAGGATAGATATAGATTCTAAAGTAGGAGCTATTAACTATAATACTAATTTAATAGACTTATAAATTACCCTTATTAAGGCACCTAGGGAGGAATATAACTTTTAAAGCGCTTTAAAGAGACTTCTATTAGGATAGAATATTATAGGATATAGCTTATTTTATATAGAACTATTACTACTATAGAGGGTAGAAAAGCTAATAATTATAGTAAGGCTTACTAAAGCTAATCCCCCTCCTAATAAGTACTAGTTATAGATTTCTATTAACTTTATAACTAATCTCCTTACTAAGGAATAGGATAACCTATAGTTCCTTATAGTTCTTATAGATAGACTTTCTAAATATATATAGCTTAAGGTTATAATATTAATAATAGCTAAGGCATATGTAAAACGCTTTAAATATTATTAGTAGTAATTCTATAGGTTCTCTATATAGATAATTATAGACTATAGATTAGATTAGCTAAGTAATTTCTAGACTTTCCTTTATAAAAAGGTTAGTATATAATAATTACTATTAACATTATACTATCTATAAATAGATAGCAAAATAGAGAGAGTAAATTAGGAAGTATAGGCTATCTTATAAGTAATACTATCCTTTTCTTAATTTAAATAGCCTAACTATTTACTTACCTACTAACTAGTATTAAATAATTAGGACTTATTAGTAATAGGTATAAGTGTAAATATAGCCTTATATAGTTATAATATATTAATAGTTTAGGAGGTAACTTAAATATAGTTATTAACTACTTTAGTAAAAGGATAGGCTTAAGCTTTTTTATAATATTTAAAGAATAGAATAGACCTTATATAAGCTACTATAGCTTTTATTTAATAATAATAATAGGAGGATATAAATAGTAGTTATAAACTAGTAAAATATTTCTAAGTTAGTAACTATATATAGTTAAGTCTTAGGAATATTAAGATAAATTATCCCTATAAGAAGTTAGATTAGGTAATAGCTAAGTATAAGGTGCTTAAGGTCCTTACACTACTAACTATTAGGTTAGATATACTAAGGGGCCTATATCCTATCTTTTATATTAATTTAGTCTAGTAAGTAATAAAAGATCTATTACTAAGTTAGAAACTAGCTAATAAGCGCTTACTACTAGAACTTAAAATAATAAATACTAACCCTAATCTCTTAGAGTACTAGGTTAAAGACATTCTTATAGCTAAAAACATATAAAAATAGGGGTTATACTATAATATATTAGTAAAATAAAAAGGATATATTTAGCTAATATAGGAATTACTAGAAAACATATAAAATATAGAGGCACTAGATAGATTTAAGGCATAATAAGGTAATATATAGAAAAATAATAGTTCTAAATAGATATAATTTTATTTAAATATAAAAAACTAAAAACATTAATCCGCCTCTATTATATATATAATCTAGCGCTAATTATTTACTATAATAAAGGAAATTTAAGATAGGGGAGTACTATCTTACTTATATATATACTTATAATATTCCTTAGTAAGAAGGTAAACTAACTTTACTATAGAATTAGAAAGGGCTTATTATCTAGTATAAGTTACTTCCTAGGTAATAATAAACTATATAAGAGTCTTATTTATATTACTTATACTATAGAGAAATTTAGTAGCTATATAGTTTCTATAACCTATAGTATTTTAGGGAGGAGTAGATTACTATATAAAAATAAGTGCTTATATATTAGTAATGCCCTAGGCTTAGGCTATACTAGTAAGGGAGGAGAAGAGAGGTTTTATAGTAGCTAGGTTAATATAAGCTATAGTTAAAATAGTATTATAATACTTATAATAGTAAATAAAGGTTTTTATTAAAATAGTATAATATCCCTTCTTAAAGGTAGTCCGCTTAACTACTAAAGCCTTAATAGACTTACCTATATATAATAAGATCTCTAAGTGCTTATAAGTATAATATAGTTTAGGGTTAGAACTATATAAGTATAATTCCTATATATATAAGTAATAAGCCTAATAATATAGTATATAAGATATATAAGTACTAGGCTTATAGGAGTATATACTCTTAGTATAGAGGTTATTAAGGTAAGGGATATATAGGATAGTTTATTCTTTACTATTAGAGTTATAATTATTATCTAAGTCTCCTTCTATAATATAGCTACTAAGGTAGCTAGCCTTACCTAAGAAAAAAGGGGGAAAAGGGGGTAGTAAAGATATAATAGTAGCCTTATTACTAAGAGAGGGAAGAGTATTAATATTAGCTATAGTAGTAAAAGAGAGAGTAAATAAGGAATAAAAAGATTAAAGGTTAAGTAAGAATAAGAGCTAAGATAAAAAGAAATAAAGAAAGTAATAATAATTAAAAGGAAATAAAAGAAAGGATTATTAAGGGAAGTATAGGAGTATTTATATTCTATAGATAATAAGGATTAAGTTTAACCTAAATATAGTTTATTTATATTAATATATAAATTTTAGGATAGATAGGGAATATAATTATATAATTAAGTAATAGGTAGTTAAAACTATAGAAAAGATTTAGGGGGAAGGGAATTTAGTAAGTATAAAATAGATTATAAGAAATAGGTAATATAATAAGGTTAGGTAAGGTAAAAAGATAGCTAGCTATAGGTATAAAAACTTAAAGGGCTAGTATTATAAGGGGATAGGGGTAAAAAGAGAGTAAGTTAGCTATATAATAAGAGGGTTAGGGGTAAGGTAGTCTTTATAAAAAATTTTTCTAGACCTATAGAGCTTAAGGGTATAACCCTACTTACTTATAGTTATATTACTATATATATATAGACTATTTTTAGTAATTCTTTACTAATTAAAAAGGGAGGGAAAAGAAAGGGTAAGTAAGGGGGTATATTATAGACTTAAGCTATAAGCTTAGGTTAAGTCTAGAGTAAGACTAGGTCTAGAAAGGGGGCGGTTTATATATAGACTATATAAACTTACTATAAGGGGGGACCTATTACTACCCCTTTATTTAGTTCTCTTCTTCTTCTATAAGAATAAGATTCGCACTTTAAACGCTTACGTGCAGCTGCCCTAAGGCTAGTTTATAACATTTTCTTAACTTTACCTTTTATATATTATAATCCTATCTTAAATCCTTTTTACTCCCTTATTAAACCTTAATTATATCCTATACAAACGCTTATTAATATACTATACCCTTATAATCCTTCTCCCTATAGCCTTACTATACTTACTATGCCTCCTGCCTATTTTATAGGTAAATATCTTATAAAAGGTAACTTAGATAATAAGTAGTATACTATACTTACCTTAGTTTTTTATCCCTATAGTCCCTATATAAAATAGGCCCTAACTATAGGTATTATAGACTATTGCCTACCTAAGAGTAGTAAGTCCTACCCTCCTTATTAATATAATTATATTACCTATATCTAGCTAACTAGGTACCTATTTACTAACCCTTGCCTCTATTATGCCCTAAAAGATCTTAAAGCTAAAATTACTATAGGCTAGTATATTATAAAACCTAGTATTACTTTGTCAAGCGGAAAACAACACCCTAAAAGACACAATGCTAGCCCACACGCGTAGGTAGCTTTAATGTCTACGCACGTTAAAGGGGTTAAGAAGCTTAACTATAGCAACCTATTATAAGGCTAGATTATCTCTATAAGATAGAGATAATCTAGATTAAATAGTCTAATAGATTAGAAGTAACCTAATGGTTAAATCAGTGTAGGTAATAATAATCTTGTTAATTCATCTTATCTTAAAACACAATAATAAGCTATAGCAAAGCTAGGCATAAAAACTCTATATCTAACGTGCGTAATAAGCTCTAGAAGCCTAGTTAGAAGTAATCCCTTTATAGACTATTTAATCCCTAGCTTATATAACTAATATTATTATCCCTTAGTGTAATAATTATCCCTATAACCCCTAATACTATTATTACAAACGCGTGTGTTTCTAGGCGCGTGATTTAGGCTATATAATACCTCCCTAGGTATATACTAGTTAAACCTAACTATATATAAACTAAAAACAAACAGGATATAAAGTAAGATTAGCAGACTATAGCTTATATATAAGAGGAGCCACTATTTAATCTATCTATAGGGAAAGACTTCCTATAGTAAAGGGGAAAGAAAAGAAGAGAAAAATAAGAAAAGAAAGAAAGAAAAATAAAGTAATCCTCCCTAATTATAGTCCTAAGTTCCTTATCTCTCTAGAGAGCTTTAGTGTCTTTAGCGTATATAGATAATTAGTAGGTAATATTAGTAAGAGTATATAAAGAGCTAGGCGTTTAGAATCTTACTAAGTAGCCCTTTACTTATAGTTTGCCTGCTAATTAATTAATCCTAAGGCTTATTATTTCTCCTACTAATAAGCATTAATAATGCTTGCCTATGTTCCTTAAGAAACTAGCCTTAGTAGCACTACTAACACATAGGTAAATAATATTAGTAATTAAGCTATGGTTTTCCTTTGTGCTATATTCTATACTTTAAGGAAAGGAAGTAGATTAATAGTTATAGCTTATCTAGTATCTCTAAGAGGTTAGCGTATAACCTCTTTATTTGCTTAATCTATTAAGGCTTAATATTTGCTTACTTAGTTTTGCCTAATAACTCTATAGATTTATGCTAACCTTAGCTAGTCCTTAATATCTATTTAAAATAATTTATAAGTTATAGCTTACTAAGATTAGGTACTTTATTCTAGGGTACTATATATTTAATCCTATTATGCCTTATAGAGTGCTTTAAGCTAAGTAACTAAAGACTATAGTATCTTATTATAACTAGAAGTGGAAGATAGTCCTAATAAAGACTCTTATAATACTTAAAATCCTACCTCTTTATTTAATCCTTAGCTACTAGTGGCTCTTTATTATTATTTAGTATTAAGTTCCTACTATATTTACTATTCCTATTCCTATAGTAATTCTTAAATACTAATATTAAAGACTTTAGAATTATTTATAAAAACATAAGCTATAGGCTACTAGAAATCCTAAATATAAAGTCTATTAACTTACGCTATCTTAGTATACTATTTAATTAGGTAATTATTATTACTAGTCTTATACTTCTAGGCTATAACCGCTATACTTACTAGTAATCCTTTACTAATTATTTAAGTGGTAAAGCAAGGCATTTAGTGTATTATTATATTATATACTAAATATTAAAGATTAAAGTCTTTTTAGTAAGATAATTCCCTAGGTAACTAATCCCCTATTATAAGCTTATTTACTACTATATTATATAGGACTTATAGAGTTCTTTTAAGGGCTTTTATATAGCTATATCTTAGGTCTAGGATATTATTAGTTATTATCTAGTCCCTAAGATAAAGCTTAAATTAGCGCCTAATATATAAATCCTTACTAAATATATATAGTTATTTAAACTTAATACTATATTAGTTTAGCATGTTCTAGTTCTCTATAAGGAGATTAAGTGCTTAATAACTAACTTAGTAATAAATTATTTAAAGAAGGAATCCTAGGTAAGCATACCTATACTCCTAATTTCCCTTTTGCTTTATAGCTAGGACTATAATTACTTTAAAATTATATAGGTAATTTAAAAGTTATATAATTTATCCCTAGCTACCTATAAAGTTAATAAACCACTTAATTTAGCCTTTTCCTATAGTATTAAAGTAGTAAAGATACCCTTATTTCTAATTAAATAAAAAGTAAGTCTAATAGTTTATAAAGAAAGCAAATCCTACTATAATATATTAATAGCTTATATATAAGTAAAGGTTAATAAGGTTATACTATAAGCTATAAGTAATATTAACTAGCTAGTAAGAGGAATAAAGCCTTCCTACCTTTAAACTAATTAATTACTATAAAGTATCTATATTAAAATTCTCTATAGTGTATAGTTTAAAAACTTAAGGTAGTATAGCTACTATTACCTCTAGTCCTTATATAATAATCCTCCCTATAGTAAATAGCTTAAACTAATTAAGCTAGTCCTTATTTAGGGTCTTATAGGCCTTTCTTAAGAACCTATAAATATCTATAGAATATTATTACTAAGTTAAGGGTGTTTAACTAGGCCTAATTAGCATAACTTTATTAAAGTTATTACTATCTTAGTATATTTTAAATCTTAGTAAGAGCTATAGCTAGTCTTGCCTTAGATAGAATAATAGTAACTACTATTTATAGAGATTAACTAGGTTAAGTCTAATAATATCTTCTTTCTCTTCCCTAAAGAAAGATCCTTCTATTCTATATATTAAAAGATAAATATAGTATATTATTAGGTACCTCTTATTTATAAAGTATATAATAGTCTTACTATTCACTTTAGTGTAAGCATTATTAAATACCTTAGATTCCTTATATTTTGCTATAATAAGGCATAATTAAATAGAATATATAGGTATATATATAAGAGTGGTAAGGGAAAGGATAGTAGTTACTTTTAGGAGATAAAGTAATTATAATAAGAGAAGAGGTAGGATATAAGAAAAACTTAAGAAAGGAAGGCTTTAATAACTAAAGAAGAGTATAATAATGTAAGAAGTAAGTAAGATTAAATAGTTCTTATAACCTAAGCCTTATTCTTATAGCTCTTAGTGGTTATATAGTTAGTTAGTTATGGCTATCTATAGCTACGTTCCCTTTTATAACTAATAGTTACTAATACCCACTATTAGGCAATAGTTATAAGGATTAGATAAATCCTATAAATTAAACTTCTTTAGTACTCTTATTAGTTATTAGGGCTGCCTATCTATTAGTTATTAACACCTATTATTAAGGAATAGTTATAAATTCAGGTATTTAAACCCTCTCTTTTCCTCTCTATCCTATCTTTTATAAACCTTTATTTCTCTTTCCTTTAACTATTTAATTATAGCTAATTCTCTTAATATAACCTATTAAAGGCTTCCTAATATTACCACTATTATTAGGGCTAGTATCTTAGAGGTAAAACTTATAGTAACTAAGACTATTAACTAGTCTAATTATATAGAGATCTACCCCTCCTATATTAGTAAAGATTATATAGGCTTAGGCATTATTTAATCTTATACTAGACTACTAGCTAATAGTTTTGTTTTTATAGTTTAAGTTTCTCTTTATATTTTAGGTTTATAGTAGTATTAATATTAGTAATAGTAGCGTTTCCTTATACACTAAAATTATTCTCTAACTTATAGATAATATTCTAAAGGGGGCACCTCCTTATCTCCTTAAGGTAATAAAGAAGATAAACTTAGTAAAGAACTTTATTAGAAGCTACACTAAGAAAGAAAGTATATTAGCTCTAGTAGTTAAAAATAGTTATTAATATTAAGTCCTTATTCTAGCTAAAATAGCTTATCCTAATAGGTATTTTCTATATATTCTTTTATAATATCCTAAGTATTACTAGGCTTTACTTATCTCTATATATAGTAGATTAAATAGTGTCTTCTATTCTAACTACTTAAACTTATATATATAATATATTAACTTCTTTAATAAGTATATATGCTTCTTATTCTATAGTTATATATTAATTCTAGGTATCCTTAAGGGTGCCTATAGTAATTATATCTAGAATAGCTCCTATACTATAAGCTATAAATAGCGCTTTACTTCTAGGTATTAGCCTAGATTCTTAAGAGAGAGGGCTCTAGTACTATTCTTAGGTAAAGAATAGACTACTAAGGTAGCTAAGGTAATTCCCCTTAATCTAACTAGTATTAACTTAAAGAATTCCCCTTACCTAGTAATAGATATACCTCCCCCTTTCTAGATAGTTTATAATAAAGGAAAAATATATAATATCTTTTAATTTAGGGAAATAAATAAAAAAACTAGTAACTTAGCTCCTAGAACTATACTATAATTACTTAATCTATAGTATTTAAAAATAAAACCTAATCTTTTCTTAAAAATAAAAGTAAAGTATAAATAAAATAAAAGTTAAAATAGCTTCTAGTAGGTATATTATTAAAGAGTTAGGGAATAGACCTTATATTCTTAACGCTATTTAATTATTAATTAAGGCAACCTAACTTTAATCTTATAGTATAGGTACTATTAGGGTAGAAGTTTAACTTTATTATCCTTAAGCACTAGCCTTTCCTTACTTATTCCTTCCTAATAGTAAGTGCTCTTATTATTAATTATTTAATCTAATATATTATATTAAGATATTAATAGTATAATGCTTAAAACCTCCTTATTATAGTTATTACTAATTACCTCTTCTGCCTAGTTATATTAAGGAGCGTAAAGCTATTTATCTATAGTAGAAGTTTACTATCCTTCTAGATCTAGGAGGAATTTCTTAATATAGTCCCCTAAGATTATCTTTATAAGTTTAATGCTATCTAGTGTTTATAAATAGTAGGCTCTAGAGATTAGCATGCGCTTATAAATTTAAAAGGGTTTATTTTACCTTATTATAAGCTTCTATATTATAAATATATTAATATTCTATTAGATATTATATACTAAGATAAGATCCCTAGGTTTTAATTAATCTTTCCTAATTAAAGTAGCCTAGTTCTTATTAGTTTATTTTGTAAGTTACTATCTAAATTTAAATACCTTTATTCTTGCTTTTTTAATATCTTTTGCTTTTTATTTAAGTATCTAAACCCATGCTTTAAATAAGTCTTAACTACCTATAATTACGTCCTAATTAATTAGTCTCTAAGTTAGAAATTTAACTTCTAAAGGTAGTATTAGCTCCTATCTATAGATTAAATAAAACATAGACTTTCTATGTAATTTATAAATAGTAGTATAATCTATAAGAAAAGCCTTATTAAGGCACTTAAACTATTATCTATCTAATCTGCCTAACTTTACTAGGGCAAATATAAAAGACTAATATCTAACTTTAATAGGGGAATTTGCCTTTAGGTTATACCTAGATATTTAGATTCTAGTAATACTAATATTTATAAGTGCTTCCTTAAGGTTCCTATATATTTTAGGTTCTCTATTATAGATAATAAATTAGAAGAGCCTAAACCTACTAATTAGAGAGAAGAGAAACTTCCTAATTACTAATATAGTAGTATTCTTAACTAGAGTAGCCTTTACCTAACTAGTAAGGTTATACCTAGCTTCTAATAGATACTTATATCTATAATTAATTAGTAAGTGCTAAGTATTAATATAAATCTTGCTTATTAGGTTTCCTAGTATAACTAGTATAAAAAGCTCTTATAGGCACTATAGTGTAAACTTTTAGTATATTTTATAGTAAGCTATTATCTCCTAGGCTATATTCTATAGTCCCTTTTACTAGTATCTTAATCTTATTACCTAGAAGACTACCTTAATGCCTTTATATCTAAGTTCTTTATAAATAACCTTAATAATTATCTATTATTACTTAGGTATATTTACTACTAGTGTAAGTCCCTTTATAATTCCTATTAGCCTTTTCTAGAGATATTCTTTTTCTAAGTAAAACTTCTTAGCCTTATTATATAGTTTCTTATAGTCCTTTATACTAAGATTAAGTAGTCTTTAAAAAGTTAATAGGAAATTAATTACCTATTATATCTTCTCTAAGTAGCTCTTTTTATTTTCTTTACCTATAGTAATATTATTAAGGTAAAGATTAATAAAATCTTTAATATCCCCTTTAAATACCTAGTCTAATTAATCTAAAGCTCTAGGGCCTTTCCTTAATAAGGCATTAGTAATTTAGTTTTTCTCTCTAGGTATATATTATATAGTAAAATTAAAGAGTAAAATATAGCTAATCTATTAGGTAATAAGTGCCCTAGGTATATTATTAATAGTACTATTAATTTAATATATAAGGACTTATAAATCTATCTCTAAAGTAAATAAAACTCAATATAGATATATTTATAGTTATCTTAATATATAAACCACTACTTAGTATTCTTGCTTTATAGTATTATACTTAGATTTAGTAGTATTCTAAGTATTACTCTTATATTAAATAGGATATTATTTACTATTAATAATTTATAATAATATAGCTCTCTATCTAATTAAGCTTATATTAACTATTAGAATAATTTCTCTAAAGCCTAGTCCTAGATTAAGTAAAATAAGAATTAGTGCTATTATTACTACTTTCTTAAGGATATCTATAGCTTCTTACTAATCTAGCCCCTATATTTATTTACTCTCTTTCTTTAGTAAGATTACTAATAGCCTTACTTTTTATATATAATATTTTACCTATATATAATAAACTCCTATTAATTTAATAAAAGACTATATATCTAATTAATCTTAATAAACCTCCTAGTCTAAGATCTTAATTATCTTTACTTTAGTTAGTTTCCTTCTATTTATACTATATATAAATCCTATAATTTTTACTAACTTCTAATAAAACTTTAATTTAACTGCTAAGGCTATATAACTAGAGAGCTTAATATTAACTAAGACTTTATTAATATTAATTAAATGCTTTATTATATACCTTTATACTCCTAGTATAATTTCCTTATTATTATATATTATAGTTAGACCTTAGATAGTAATATTATCTAGGAAAGGTATGTAAATTTAGGGAATTAAGTTAAATAATACTCTCCTAATAATCCTAATAAACTAAGCTACTAAGTTAGTAGCTCCCTATAGTAGCTAATAGAGTTATAAAAGTCTAACTATAGTTAAAATTATTATTATATCCTAACTTCTCTTAGCTAATTTAACCTAATTATATCCTAATAATAAATTAATAATAGATAGGATCTTATATATTACAAAGCTTTTACTAAACGCTTTAGCTCCTTAAGGGCTAAGCATATCCTATATTATAACTTTATTATATTTTATTACTAATAAGATTAAATAAATTCCACTATCCTTTTTTATAATAAGGAAATATAGATTTCTATAGGAACTATAGCGCTTCTCTAAATAACTATACTTTAGCTTTTTCTTTAAAAGATTAACTAGCTTCCTTATAACCTAAGAGGTATTAGGATTAAACCTACCTACTATGCCTTATATTTAATAACCTTAATAACTTATAGTAATATAATTAGTAGGTTAACTTTTCTACACTCTAATAAGTCCTATACTAGCGCTACTTCTTAGTTATAGAGAATTTCCTTAAAAATATTAACTTCTTCTAGTATTAAATATTCTTATATCCCTTTAACTATTTAATCTAATTATTCCTAGGTTATTCTAAAACCTTAAGGGTTTACGCTAAATCTCCTAGTAATATACTTATTATATTTCCTAGATATATTAAGTTATAACTTTACTTTTTCCTATTTCTTTAACTTTTACTTTAAATCTCCTTTAGGGGTTAATCTATTAGAGGGTATATTATTATAAGGGTAAATCTTCTAGGCTTTTTATTTATATATTATATTAATTATTAGATTAGGTAGTTCTAGCTTTTGCTAGGGTTAAAAATCCTCTATAACTACCTTAAGTCACTTAGCGTAGTTTATTATTATATCTTTAATAACTACATGGAAGATCTTAGTTCCTTCCTTTATTAAGATAGGGATAAGTTCCTTGCTATCTTCTAATATCTTCTCTATTCCTTCTTAAAATATTTAATTTTCTTCTAAGGTTCCTAAGGCTTCTAGTTCTACCACTAGGCAGCTAAATATAATAGCATTAATAGCGGGTTACTATGCTAGTGGTTTATTAGTGTATTACCACTATGTCAGGAAAAACCCTAACCAAAGACAACAAAACTGACGATAGTGACGGTAACGATGATATTGATGCCTGCGCACATTAACGAGGGAGGCAGCGATATTTGCGATCTTTGGCGTAGATTAAATTAGTTAAAAGGGGTAAAAAGGGCTATAGCTAGTAAGCTAGGCAAAACACCATATTGGGATTCATGTTATCTTATTAATTTGAACAATCCAAGCCAAAGGCAATAAAGGGAGAGTTAATTTTATAAAAAAGAGAGGAATTCTAGGGGTTTTTATCTAGCTAGGCCACAGACCTAGGGGATTGAATTAACCTAACGGACCTGACAGACCTAATGTGTAATTTCTAATAAAGCCAATGATAGTGGCTGAATTAATCCGACGATGCTAGCGATGCTAATGATATTAATGATTAAGGGGTATAATTCTAGCTATATAACACCTCCCTAACTATTTTCCCTTCCTAGTCCCTAGGAAGGAACAATAGTAACAAAGCCCTAGTAGTTAAAGATCTTATTAGATAGTTAGAGACCTCATTAGAAGACCTTCAAATAGTCAGATTCCTTGTTAATTATTAGAGAAATCGTTAGTTAGAGGGGTCTTTAACGGTTAGAGGTCTCGTTAGCTAGTTAGAGGGATTGTTAGTGATTAATCTAATTAACGGTCAGAGGCATAATAACCGAAGGTCTAATTAATTAACTAATTAATCCATGACAGAGGACCTTTTTAACGGTCATTAGGATCGTTAACGGTAGAGACCTCGTTAGAAGACCTATCTAACAGTCAGATTCCTCATTAATCGTCAGAGGAATCATTAGTTAGAGAGGGTCTTTAACAGTCGGAGGTCTCGTTAGACGGCTAGAGACCTTGTTAGATGCAGAGACCTTGTTAGAAAACCTATCTAACAGTTAGATTCCTTGTTAATCGTCAGAGGGATCATCAGTTAGAGAGATCTTTAACGGTCAGAGGTCTTGTTAGATAGTTAGAGACCTCGTCAGAAGACCTTCTAACAGTCAGATTCCTTATTAATCGTTAGAGGGATTATTAGTCAGAGAGGTCTTTAACGATCAGAGGTCTTGTCAGACAGCCAGAGCCTAGCCTAGCCTATACCTCCCTAACTATTTTTCCCTTCCTAGACCCTAGGAAGGAAAAATAGTAATAAAACAGGAAGAAAAAAAAATCGTGAATTTCACCTCCCTATGTCCCTAGCCATTAATTAATTAGAGAGGTTATTAGAGACCTTATCAGAGGTTAGATCAATTAATCCGTGATAAAAGACCTTATTAACGGTCAGAGACCTCATTAGAAGACCTAATAGTTAGATTCCTCATTAATTGTCAGAGGAATCGTTAGTTAAAGAGGTCTTTAACGGTTAGAGGTCTCGTCAGACGGTCAGATTAATTGATCTGTGACGAAAGACCTAGCTAACGAAGGTTAGGTCAAAGGTCGGGTCGAAGGTCGAAGTCAGAAAAGAAGGTCATAACGGTTGGGATCAATTGATCTGACGAATTCGATGATTTTAATAATATCGGATCCATTAGATGACCTGAATCAATTAATCGGAAATGAACGATTTGATTAGGCTAACCCGGATTAAGGGGAAAAGGTTGTAATGGTCGCGATTAATTAGTCTGATAGATTCCGATGATTTTGATGATATCGGATCCATCAGATGACCTGAATTAATTGATCGGAAATGAACGATTTAATCAGGCTGACCTGGATTAAGGGGAAAAGGTCGTAATAGTCGCGATTAATTAGTCTGATAGATTCCGATGATTTTAATGATATCAGGTCTATCGGATTAATTAATTAGGAGGATCCTGCTAGCCTAGATTAAAGGGAAAAGATATAAGAAGTAGCTAATAGTTATAATAACTATAGGGGATGTTTAGAGAGGAATTATTGTTAAATTCAGCTGCGGGAGGTCTAACAGGAGCACTCCTGTTTCTCCACTATTTATATCAGGAAAAACCCCTAACCAAAGACAACAAAATTAACAATAGTAATGGTAACGATAATATTAATGCCTACGCACATTAACGAGGGAGGCAGCGATATTTGCGATCTTTAGCGTAGATTAAATTGGTCAAAAGGGGTAAAAAGGGCTATAGCTAGTAAGCTAGGCAAAACACTATATTGGGATTCATGTTATCTTATTAATTTAAATAATCCAAGCCAAAGGCAACAAAGGGAGAGTTGATTTTCTATGAAAAAGAGAGGAATTCTAGGGTTTTTATCTAGCTAGGCCACGGACCTAGGGGATTAAATTAACCTGACAGACCTGACAGACCTAATGTGTAATTTCTAACAAAGCCAATGATAGTGGCTGAATTGATCCGACGATGCCAGCGATGCCAATGATATCGATGATTGAGGGGTACAATTCCAGCCACACACCACTAAATGCTTCCTATAACTCTTAATATAATAACTATATTACTAAATTAACACTAGGCATAGAGCTCCCTACTATATAAGTGGTTAAATTATATCTAGCATATCTTAAAGAAGGGCATTCCTAGGATTAAGGTAATGTTAACTAAGTCTAGGCTAATGTAAAAAGTAGTGGGTATCTAGACATTCCCTAGGTATAGCCTTATCTAAACCTCCCTAATTATCCTAATCTAGTGCAATAAGTAAGATAAGGTATTTGTAGCGTCTATTAGATAGATCTTTAATCTAAGTTATTTTACTATGCTTTCTAAGATCACGTTTCCTTATGCTCCTATATTAATAAGTCCTTATAGTAGCTCTCCTTTAGGGTTATCTAGTTAAACCTATAGGCATAGTAACTCTTATAGATTATTAATAGTAGCTTATAGTTTTATTATTATATTAAGCATAAAAGTCTTCTTATTTAGATTAATTAGTTCCTAATAGGTCTTAGTAATTAAGCTTCTTATTCCTAGCCTCTCCTAAATTTATTCCTATAAGGCTATATTAATTTCTAGTAGAGGTATTATAGGTAGTAAAGCTTTCTTAATCGTGGCTTTATTTTTCTTATTCTCCTTAATTATCTTCTATATTATCTAAGTAACACTATTGATCTACTAGTCTAGATTAAATAGTCTTAGGTTCTTTCTTAGACTAAACGCTTTTAATAGAGAAGGGACTAGTCCTAATAAGTTCCTATTATAGTATTAGATATCTTTAATACCTTTTACTCTTATAAGATATTTATTACTAACTACTTTAGCTAATATTAGTATTATATAGTAAATGTCTTAGAAAGGGATACTAAGCTTCTTTTAGAAGACCTTATTATATAATTAATCTAGAATCTATTACCTAACTTTATTTAACTAATCCTTATTACCTATGCCTATAGCTAGGTTCTCCTAGATAGGTTAGCTTTAACTTTAGTGATTTTTAGTATTATTATTCTTAACTTCCTTAACCCTTAGGCATTTTACTAATCTTTCTCTAATAGCTAATACTTTTATAATAGCGCTTTCTTTGCCTTTATCTTCTATACTTACCTTCTTAAATTAGATAGTTAAGACTATACCTATTAATTCTCTCTTTAGGATTATTACCTTAACTTCTCTCTCTAGTTAGTATATTACTAGATTAAACTAGCCTTTTATTCTCTTAAAGATATCTTATTCTTCTATTATTATTTCCTAACTTATACCTTTGCTTAGTTTATATTCCTTAATCCTAGGTATTATATAGGTAATCTTATAGTTTTTAAAATACTTAACCTAAAATATAGCTAGCTTATATATATAGTTACTAATTTAGAGAAATTTTAAGAGTAAGACTAGGGGTATAATCTAATACTTTAGATTATCTCTAATTACTAGGATATAGACTACTAGATTATAGACTATAAATTTTAATATCTTATTAAACTTAAGGATCTTATATCTTATAGCTAAATAAGCACTATTATTATAGTAGTGGCATTTATTTAACTAATAGCCCCTTCCTAAAATTATATTTAGATTAAAGATATAGTTATTCTTATTATAATTATATAGTCCTATATAGTTTATTTAGTAAAGCTACCTTTATTACTACTAGGTAGTGCTATATTTAGCCTTAAGCTATTTTATAATATTAATTTCCTTACCTACTTATTTTATAAATATAATCTTTAGGTTAGCTAATTATTTTATTAGGTTATCTATTTAATCTTAATAATCTAACTACTTAGCTACTATTCTATTTCCTATCCCTTTTTTATAGAATCTAGTTTTACTATCCCTTTCTAATAAATTATCCTATACTAAATAATTTCTTTAAGAAGTTTATTACTTATTAAAAACCCTTAGATTAAATAATCTCTAATTTATAAGGCTAGATTCCTAATTATCTAAAGAAAGCTTTACTATATTAAAACCTTTTAGACCCTTATTTTAGAGTTTTAAGCGCGTATAAACGTGTGTATTAAGCTCTATTTAAAGAGGTTTATATTTTATAATAAGGACTTCTTTATAGGTAAGCCCTTTATAATCTATAAAGCTTAAGATTAAATAATCTAGGAGTACTTTATAAATATAGTTTAATTAGCTTATAGTGGTTTTCTATCTAGTTAGGTTAATAATAGATATTAGAGCTTAATGCTTCTATAGCTAGTAATAGGTGTCTTAAATAGACTTTAGTTATATTAAATTAAGATCTTTAAGCTATTTATAAGCGTTTTCTATTTAATCCTAACTAGCAGTATTATACTAAAGAAGTATCTTCTTCTTAGACTCCTTCTAGGTTTATAATATAGTTAGTATCTTAACTACCTATTAAAGCTTTAGGTTAATATCCTATTTAAGTATCTTATACTAGTCTATCTTAGGTATACCTATTGCCTTTATCTTTACTTTAAAGTCCTTAATAAAGTTAGATATATTTTTACTAGTAAACTACTAAATATTATATCTATTCTATATAGTAATTAATAAGGTTTACTATACTATTATTTCTCTAAGGAGCTTTATAAAAGATTCTATATTAAGGCCTCTAAGGGCCTTAGGTATCTTACTAATATTATTAGGGTTTTTCCCTAAGTAGTCTTTAAACCTAGTTTAGGTTAGGCTAATTACTATCTTAGGATTAGATAGTCCCTAACTAGTAGTTAGAGTACTTAGTAAAGGAGTGTCCCTAAGGTCTTATTAACTAGTTAATAGCTTACTTAATTCTGCTTTACTAGTTTATTA
This sequence comes from Epichloe scottii, assembly GCA_021950295.1. Taxonomy (NCBI): domain Eukaryota; kingdom Fungi; phylum Ascomycota; class Sordariomycetes; order Hypocreales; family Clavicipitaceae; genus Epichloe; species Epichloe scottii. The sequence goes on along the minus strand of CP083247.1, from coordinate 1,279,224 downwards.
AGAATAAGTTAGGATATAACTAGGTATAGAGTAGGATAAGTATTCTTTTAATTAATCTTAGAGAGAGATAGCTACTTATATTTAAATAAATATCTTTATAATATCTAGTGCTTTCTTTAGGAAGACTTTTAAAGGGGTAGTATTAGTAGTAATAAATAAACTATAAGTAAAGGCTACTAGGATAACTATATAGCTTTTTATAATTAACTATAAGATCCTAATAATTAGCTAAATAATAGCAAAATAGATAATAGGCCCTTAGATTAAATAGCCTAAAACACTAGACTATGTGTCTTACTAGCTTAGAACATTTAGCTACGTTTTCTATATTATAGACTTATATTTAGAGGTAACTAGTAAGGGATTAATAACTTAGTAAGTGTTTTTAGAGTACCCTTCTAAGCTAGCTAGCTTTTCTGCCTATATATATATATAACGCGCTTCCTTCTGCCTAATTCTCCTTATCTTATTATATTTAGCTAGTTTAGCTACTTTTATTTTAATACCCTAGCTATCTTATAAGTTAGGTCTAGACTCTTAGTTTATGGCTTATTATAGGGAAAATAAGATAAAGGGATCTTCTTATAGTCTAGGTTAGTAATAGCTAAAGGGTATTAAAGGATTACTTCTAATTAATCTTAACTAAGGCTAAGAAATAACTAGAGCGAAATAGTCCTAGGGGATTAAAAACTTATTTCTCTACTAGTTTTATTAAGTAGAAAACAATACCCTAAAAGACATAATACTAGCCTACACGCATAGGTAGCTTTAATATCTATACACATTAAAGGGGGTTAAGAAGCTTAACTATAGCAACCTATTATAAGGCTAGATTATCTCTATAAGATAGAGATAATCTAGATTAAATAGTCTAATAGATTAGAAGTAACCTAATGGTTAAATTAGTGTAGGTGATAATAATCTTATTAATTTATCTTATCTTAAAACACAATAACAAGCCATAGTAAAGCTAGGCATAAAAACTCCATATCTGACGTGCGTGATAAGCTCTAGAAGCCTAGTTAGAAGTAATCCCTTTATAGACTATTTAATCCCTAGCTTATATAACTAATATTATCATCCCTTAGTGTAATAATTATCCCTATGACCCCTAATGCTATCATCGCGAACGCGTGTGTTTCTAGGCGCGCGATTCAGGCCACACATTACTAAGTTAGTAACTATAAAGCAAAAATTACCTATTCTATCCTAGAAATACTAGTCCCTTATTGCCTACTAGAATACCCTTCTTAATTAGGCTTAGTTTAATCTAGTACCTATCTATTTAGCCCTTAGGCTATCCCCCTTAACTAATGCTCCTGCCTTAAATATAACTAGACTTAATATTATTCCCTTTATTAGTAGTAGTCCCTTAGCTAGTTATAGAATAAATAACTTACTATACTCAGTTACTAGCGCTTTATTTTAGTAAAACTAGTAGCTTATAAATAGTATAATTACTATATAATAAGATTTCTATAAGTATTTTACTACTATAATTAGTATACTTTTCCTTAGTTATTACTATATTAGTCCTAAGACTAATCCTTAATATATTAAGCTATATAATAAATTACTTTCTTATTACTATTAGTATTAATCCTAGCGCTCTTTTAGTATTCCCCTTACTAATCTATATTAAATATAGCTTACCCTCCCTAATAAAACTAGTTACCCCTATACTAAGTCTAAATATCTTCCTATTACCTCTAGTAGTTATATAGGAACTAAGCCCTTACCTATATACTTTTATCTTTTACTCTCTAAGTAATATACCTTTCCTATTATTTAGTATTAGGGATAGAGCTATAACAACTACTATATAGATATCTATTACCCCTATTAATAGGAGTAAAATAAAGTTTAATAGTGCCTCTAGTAAGATTAATAAGGATTTAGTAGCTAAAATAGCTATAGTAAGAGTATATCTTAGTTATACTAAATAATTTATTATAGATAGTAATATAAGTATATCCTTAGTCTTATATATAGTTTCTCTTAGTAAAAGACTTTTACTTAATTAACTTAGTCTATTATTATATTATATATCTCCTTATTTCTATTTAAAGTTATCTAGTGCTTATATGTTTACTATATTCTCTAGTAGTTCCTATATTAGTTATAAGTAACTTACTTATTTAACTAGTATATTATATTTATTACCTTTACCTAGTGTATTTTAGGCTATAAGGATTTATTTTATATAGTATTCCTTAATAAGTTTATTATTATTCTCTAATAATATCTATTCTAGATTTAGTCTAGAGTTTTAGAGCTTTTAACTTAAAAGGGGTCTATTACTACTTACTTTATAAGATCTATATAAAAGACTAGGTAAATACCTCTTAGTATATCTAATTAGACTATAAGTAATATTAGGACTTCTATAATAGTGTATTTTATAGTAACCTAATTAAGCTTTTATAAAGGGTAATTAGTTTTAATATTCCTAAGTAAGAGCTATACTTTATCCCTAACCTAGAAATATTCTACTAGGTAATATAATACTAATATTATATCCTATTAATATTATTATATATATACTATTATAGCCTAAGCTAAATAAGTCCCCTCCTAGAGGTATTTTAGGAACTAAACTACTCTTTTCTTAGAGATTATAGTAAATAGTGCTAGGTCTAGCTATAACTAAATAGGTTTTAAATTATAGCTATATAGTAATCTATTAGGACTTACCCCTATAACTGTAAAGGGCTTGGGCTTTGCCCAAGCATTAGTCATAGCTCAGAAGGACAGGTAGCTAACAGGAACTAGCAAGGGTTTAGGAAGGAGGCTGATATAAGATAGCTAGGGGATATAAGGGGCATAAAGGGGGATAGACTAGCTCTCTTCCTTTCTTCCCTCCTTAAGTTTCTTAATATTATATTAATGCCTAATAGTAGTTACCTAGGGGCTAGTCTATAATATTTAAGAAACTTCCTTTAGCCTTAATAGAGAGCTACTAAAAATAATAGTACTACTATAAATAAACAAATAAATTAATATAATAGAAGAAGATAATATAATAGATACACTATAACTATAGGTTAAAGGAAACCTAGGGATAAGAACCCTATTAATAGATGCTACGTTACTACTATTAGCTTATAATATGTAAATTAACACACTTTAACTTATAATTAAGCAGTAGGTAAGAGAGATTAAGACTCTATAATACTAAGTTTACACAAACCCACTACTACTATTCTAGTTAGCCTCCCTAGTAAATACCCCTATTTAACCCCTAGTATTAGACCTATACCCTCCTATATAATATACTACCCCTACTATATTACCTACTATATAATAACTATATTAAAAACTAATCCCTATAGGTAATCTATATAATAGTAATAAGACTATATTTGCTATATAGAGATTCCTTATGCAATATAAGTTAGAAGTAAATAGGGACTTTATTAGAGATAATAAGGACTAATAGATATTTATTTATTAAAACTTAGTACTAAAGGTTTAGTCCTATATAGCTATATACTTTAAGGTAGGTTACTTATATAACTACTCCCTTATTAGCTTCCTTAGCTACCTAGAGAGTATATTCTCTAACCCTTATAGATAGGAGATAGCCCTTATAGAACTTAACTAGATTAAGTAAGGGTCTAGGGAGTTATTTACTATATTCTTTATTTACTTTAAATAGAAACTCTCTATAGTAAGGGAAGGATAGTAAGTAAGTAATATTAAGCTAGTAAAGTTATAATATACTCTTAATAAGCGGCTAAGAGAGGTTAGTATTAGTAAAGGAATTAGTTATATAGATTACCCTCTTATAGTCTTATAATACTATAGCATTATAGTTAATATTAAGGCCTTAGCCTTAGAGGATAAGTATTAAACCTAATATAGACCCTAACTAGTATAACCTATACCCTAATAAACTAACTAAGATAGTAACACGCTAATAACTAGAGTCTAGGCTATATTAACCTACTCTAGTAAATAAGCTAATATAGAGAGGAAAGGAAAGCCTTAAAAGACTAATAGTAAGAGGCTAAGGGTATAATAGGTTATAATAGATAAAATAATAAGACACTGCAAGGAGGAATACTACTTATATTATAGCTTAATAGAACACTAGATCTAAGAGTGCACCCTTCTTCCCGCCTACTAACCTTATCTAAAGGTTACTATTAATATATATAAGGTAAATAAGAAGAGTACTAATAAGGAGGTTAACACTTAACCCTAGGAAAATAAGTAGCCCCTAAGCAGAGTCTTATATAGGGGTATAGAGGCTAGTTATTGCCTATAGATAAGGATAAGTATAGCTAGTATATAGATATAGAGGAAAATATAGAATACTATATAGATTAACTACTATTCTTAGTTCCTATACTCTTTAATATATATTTATACCTTAATATTTAAATTAATAGTAGGTATAATTACTATAGCGCTATTAGCAAATTAGCAGTATAATAACTAGGCCTAGAGCTTATATAATTACTAAAGCGGAGGTAGGTTTATATAGTAGTAAAAATAAGAAGAAGGGGGTCTATACCTAGGAAGATATATCTTTAATTATGTATATAGTATATATAAGGATTAATATTAATAGGTAGGAATTATTAGTATATCTATATATTATATTAGGTCTTACTTAAGACATAATCTTTAGGATGCTATAGTTAGAATAGTAAGATATTATGATTTATATAGCTAAGCAATAGTTAGTAATTAGGGCAGCTAAGGGTCTATGTGTTTCTAAGGCAGCGGAATATAGTATAAGCAAACTAGTTTAGGGAATTATTAGGTCCTTATATATAGCGGAAGCCTAATAAGCCTAATGTAAGAAGGATATAACTATAAGGTTTATTACTATAAGTCTAAAGGAAATTATAATAGTATTATAGGTTACTACCCTAAAGTTAAAACCTACCTACCCTAATACTTTAATATTACTAGATAAACTAGTAGACTTTAAGGACTTATTTAATAAAGCAAAAGCAGATAGCTTACCTCCTTATAGGGGGTCTCTTAATCACTATATATATATACATAAGAACCTAGATAGGTCTAAACTAGCACTTCTATAGGGTTTATTATATAATATACTAAGGGACTAACTCTTAGAGATTAGATACTAGATCACAGACTTAATAGATAAGGGATAGATTTAAGCAAGCTCCTTATTAGTAATAGCCCCTATTCTTCTAGTTAAGAAGGCTAGAGGTAGTTAGCGTTTTTATATAAACTATTACGCACTTAATAAGATAATAGCCTAGGATTATTACCCTCTCCTATTAATTAAGGAAATGCTATGCTTACTCTCCTAAGTATAATAGTTTATAAAGATTAATGTCTATATAGCATTCTATAAACTATAGATAGCTAAAGGTAAGGAGCACTTAATAGTATTTTAAACTAGGTTTAGGTTATTTAAATAGCTAGTCTACCTATTTAGCCTAGCAGGAGCACTAGCTATCTTTTAATATTATATTAATAAGTCCTTAGGGGATGTATTAGGGGATTTTATTATAGCATATTTAGATAATATCTTAGTCTATTTAGGGGGATTAAAGAAAGACTACATAGCTAAGGTTTAGCTAATATTAGGCTAATTAAGGGCAGCGGGCCTTTACCTAGATCTTAATAAGTCTATATTCGCTATAAAGGAGGTCTAGTACCTAGGCTATATTATCATAGTAGGTCGCTCTATTTGCCCTAATCCCGTGAAGGTTATAGCTATTAGGGAATAGGTAGCCCCTATAAAGTTATAGGGGGTTTATAGTTTCCTTAGGTTTACGAATTTTTACTGTAATTTTATCTAGGATTTTTTAGAGCTAGCTACTCCACTTATACGCCTTACTAAGAGGGATATCCTGTTTTAATAGGGAGCTAAGGAAAGCACTACCTTTAAAAGGCTTAAAGAGGCTTTTATTAAATACCTAGTCCTAGCATAGTAGGACCTAGACTAGCTAATAGTAGTTAAAGTGGATTATTTAGGGATAGCCCTAGGAGGGTACCTCTTATAGGAGGGTTAGGATTATGTCCTATATCCTATTATATACTATTCTATAAGCCTTATAGCCTTATAGAGGAATTATACTATTTATAATAAGGAGCTTCTAGCTATTATCTCTTATCTTAAGGTATAGTTAGTAGAACTATAGGGAGTGTCCTGCCTATTTATAATCTATATAGATTATAAGAATTTAGAATACTTTATAATACCTTAGCTAATATTAGAATAGTAGGCCTAGTAGGCGGATATACTTACTTTATTTAACTTTTACCTCTAATATAGGCCTAGCATATAGGCTTACTACCTAGATACTCTTTTACAAAGGGACTAGGATAGGTTAGAACCTAGTATAAGAATAGGATAAATACTATAGCCTATTACTATCTTAGGACTCTTATAGTTACTATTAGAGTTAGGGGCAGGTTATAGCTAGAGTCTGCTATTATTATACATAGCACCACTGCCTACTAGGGAAGCTCTCTTTACTATAAGGCACCTATAGACTTTATAGGATTAGGTAGTTTAATTAGATCTAATATACTATATCTAGCTTTAGGTAATTTAAGAAGGGGCAAGGAAGTTTCTACTAGAAGTAATAATAAGGGAATAGGTTATAGATTGCTTACTAAGTGCCCACGGGGCGCTCTAGTTTTAGGGCTAGACCTAGGTCCTAGCCTAGGAACCTCTTATAATAACGCTTATCTAATAATATCACGATTTACTAGTAGCAAGGCACCTAGGATATAATATAATGTTTTAGATCTTATAGCGGCAGTTTTATTAGGATAGGATATTATAGGATATTATAAGGTTTGTCTATAACTACTACTACTTTAGTAGTTATAAAAGTTATTAATAATATTAGGGCTTATTAAAACTATTACTAATCCCTAACTAGTTCTAGTTATAAATCTCTATTAACTTTATAATAAACTTACTAGTATTATCCCTAGAATAGCCCTAGTTCCTTATAGTTATTACTAATAGGCTTTCTAAGTTTATTTAATTAGAGGTAATAACCTCTATTATAGCTAAGGAGTGCGTAGAATAGTTTAAGATAGTGTAGTAAAGATTTTAAGGTTTTCCTTAGTTAATTATTATAGACTAAGGGTTAGATTAGTTAGGAAACTTCTAGATAATATTATACTTAAGAGTTAGGATTAACTAACTTCTTTCTATATTATATTACCTATAGATAGATAGTGGCATAGAATAGGCAAATTAGGAGGTATAAGTAATACTATATATATCTATCTCCTTCTTATAGTATAATTAGCCTAAATACTTAGCTACTTATTAGCTTATAATTAATAATAGGATATCCTTAGTTATAGGGGTAAGTCCTAATAGATTACTATATAGCTATAATTTAGAACCTATTTAGTCATAGCTAGACCTAGCACTATCCACTATAATCTCTAAGGGAAGGGCAGTTTAGTTCCTAGAATACCTCTAAAAGAGGACTTATTTAGCTTAGGCTATAATAGTATATATATAATAATATTAATAGGATATAATATTAGTATTATATTACCTAGTAGAATATTTCTAGGTTAGGGATAAAGTATAGCTCTTACTTAGGAATATTAAAACTAATTACCCTTTATAGAAGCTTAATTAGGTTACTACTAAATACACTATTATAGAAGTTCTAACACTGCTTATAGTCTAATTAGATATACTAAGAGGTATTTACCTAGTCTTTTATATAGATCTTATAGAGTAAGTAGTAATAGACCCCTTCTAAGTTAGAAGCTCTAAGACTCTAGACTAGATCTAGAATAGATATTATTAGAGAATAATAATAAACTTATTAAGGAATACTATATAAAGTAGATCCTTATAGCCTAGAATACACTAGGTAGAGGCAATAAATATAATATACTAGTTAAATAGGTAGGTTACTTATAACTAATATAGGAACCACTAGAGAATATAGTAAACATAGGGGCGCTAGATAACTTTAAATAGGAATAGGGGGATATATAATATAATAATAGACTAAGTTAATTAAGTAAAAGTTATCTACTAAGAGAGACTATATATAGGACTAGGGGTATACTTATACTACTACCTATAATAAATTATTTAGCGTAACTAAGATACACTCCTACTATAGCTATTTTAGCCACTAAATCCTTATTAATCTTACTAGAGGCACTATTAAACTCTATTTTACTCCTATTAATAGGGGTAATATATTAAAGAGGGGATAAACTATATCTAGCTTAGGGGCAATAGATATTTATATAGTAGTTATTATAGCTTTATCCCTAACGCTAAATAATAGGAGAGGTATATTACCTAGAGGGTAGAAGATAGGAGTATATAGGTAGGGGCTTAGTTCCTATATAGTTATTAGAGGTAATAGGAAGATATTTAGACTTAGTATAGGGGTAACTAGTCCTATTAGGGAGGGTAAGCTATATTTAATATAGATTAGCAAGGGGGATACTAGAAGAGCGCTAGGATTAATACTAATAGTAATAGAAAGGTAATTTATTATATAGCTTAATATATTAAGGATTAGTCTTAGTATTAATATAGCAATAACTAGGGAGAGCGCGCTAATTATAGTAGTAGACTACTTATAGAAATCCTATTATATAGTAACTATACTATTTATAAGCTACTAGTTTTACTAAAATAAGGCGCTAGTAACTTAGTGTAGTAAGTTATTTATTCTATAACTAGCTAAGGGACTACTACTAATAAAGGGAATAATATTAAGTCTAGTTATATTTAAGGTAGGAGTATTAGTTAAGGGGGATAGCCTAAGGGCTAAATAGATAGGTGCTAGATTAAACTAGGCCTAATTAAGGAGAGAGTTCTAGTGGGTAATAAGGGACTAGTATTTCTAGGATAGAATAGGTAATTTTTGCTTTATAGTTACTAACTTAGTAATACTAGGTTCTATAATATACTAGCCTATAGTAATTTTAGCTTTAAGATCTTTTAGGGCATAATAGAGGTAAGGGTTAGTGGATAGGTACCTAGTTAGCTAGATATAGGTAATGTAATTATATTAATAAGGAGGGTAGGACTTGCTACTCTTAGGTAAGTAATAGTCTATAATACCTATAGTTAGGGCCTATTTTATATAGGGACTATAGGGATAAAAAACTAAGGTAAGCATAGCATACTGCTTATTATCTAAGTTACCTTCTATAAGATATTTGCCTATAGAATAGGTAGGAGGTATAGTAGGTGTAGTAGGGCTATAGGGAGGAGGATTATAAGGGTATAGCATATTAATAAGCGTTTATATAGGATATAATTAAGGTTTAATAAGGGAGTAGGAAGGATCTAAGATAGGATTATAATATATAGAAGGTAAAGTTAGAAAAAGGGAAGTTAAGGGGGAAAGGGAGGGTAAGTAAAATGTTTTTATATATAATATAAAAGTAAAGGTAAGGTAATAAACTAGTAGGGGTAGGGTTAGGGGGTTATTATAATAATATAAGGGGCTAGTAGGGCTACGCGTAAGCCGCGTTATATACGCTATATAATAATAATAACATAATGTAATAGGTAGAGATAACTCCACACCCGCTACTAGGACATGCACGACACATACGCGTACTATATTTAAGGTAATAATAACAAACCATAATAGGTAGAGATAACCCTATAACCTAATACTAGGATATATATAACACAGGGGCGTACCACATTTAAGTTAAGGGGAGCAGAGAGGGGGTAAGAAGGTTTTAAAGGGAATAGGGGATAATTTATACTCTTAGGAGATATTACTAGGATAGGTAAGTAGGGAGGTATATAAAGGGCTTAGGCTTTGCCTAAGCATTAGTTATAGCTTAGAAGGATAGGTAGCTAATAGGAACCAGTAAGGGTTTAGGAAGGAGGCTAATATAAGATAGCTAGGGGATATAAGGGGCACAAAGGGGGATAGACTAGCTCTCTTCCTTTCTTCCCTCCTTAAGTTTCTTAATATTATATTAACGCCTAACAGCAGTTGCCTAGGGGCCAGTCCATAACAATAACTAAGGATATCCTATTATTAATTATAAGCTAATAAATAGCTAAGTATTTTAGCTAATTATACTATAAGAAGGAGATAAATATATATAGTATTACTTATACCTCCTAGTTTACCTATTTTATACTACTATTTATCTATAGGTAATATAATATAAAAAGGAGTTAGTTAATCCTAACTTTTAAGTATAATATTATCTAGAAGTTTCCTAACTAATCTAACCCTTAGTCTATAATAATTAACTAAGGAAAACCTTAAAATCTTTACTATACTATCTTAAACTATTTTACACACTCCTTAGCTATAATAGAGGTTATTACCTCTAATTAAATAAACTTAGAAAGCCTATTAATAATAACTATAAGAAACTAGGGCTATTTTAGGGATAATACTAGTAAGTTTATTATAAAGTTAATAGAGATTTATAACTAAAACTAGTTAGGGATTAGTAATAGTTTTAATAAGCCTTAATATTATTAATAACTTTTATAACTACTAAAGTAATAATAGTTATAAATAAACCTAGTAATATCCTATAATATTCTATCCTAATAAAACTACTACTATAAGATCTAAAATATTATATTATATCCTAGGTGCCTTACTACTAGTAAATTATAATATTATTAGATAAGCATTATTATAAGAGGTTCCTAGGCTAGGACCTAGGTCTAGCCCTAAAACTAAAGCGCCTTATAGGCACTTAGTAAGGAATTTATAACCTATTCCCTTATTATTACTTCTAGTGAGAACTTCCTTACCCTTTCTTAAATTACCTAAAGCTAGATATAGTATATTAGGTCTAATTAAACTACCTAGTCCTATAAAGTCTATAGGTACCTTATAATAAAGAGAGCTTCCCTAGTTAGTAATAGTGCTATATATAATAATAGTAGATTCTAGCTATAACCTACCCCTAACTCTAATAGTAACTATAAGAGTCCTAAAATAGTAATAAGCTATAGTATTTATCTTATTCTTATACTAGGTCCTAACCTATCCTAGTCCCTTTATAAAAGAGTATCTAGGTAGTAAGCCTATATACTAGGCTTATATTAGAGGTAAAAGTTAAATAAAGCAAGTATATTTACCTACTAGGCCTACTATTCTAATATTAGCTAAGGTATTATAAAGTATTCTAAATTCTTATAATTTATATAGATTATAAATAGGTAAGACACTCCCTATAGTTTTACTAACTATGCCTTAAGATAAGAGATAATAGCTAGAAGCTCCTTATTATAAATAGTATAATTCCTCTATAAGGCTATAAGGCTTATAAAATAGTATATAATAGGGTATAGAATATAATCCTAACCCTCCTATAAGAGGTACCCTCCTAGGGCTATCCCTAAATAATTTACTTTAACTACTATTAGCTAGTCTAGGTCTTACTATACTAGGACTAGGTATTTAATAAAAGCCTCTTTAAGCCTTTTAAAGGTAGTGTTTTCCTTAGCTCCCTATTAAAATAGGATATTCTTCTTAGTAAGGCATATAAGTAAAGTAGCTAGCTTTAAAAAATCCTAGATAAAATTATAGTAAAAATTTATAAACCTAAGGAAACTATAAACCCCTTATAACTTTATAGGGGCTACCTATTCCCTAATAGCTATAACCTTTATAGGATTAGGGTAAATAAAGTAACCTATTATAATAATATAGCCTAGGTACTAGACCTCCTTTATAGTAAATATAGACTTATTAAGATCTAGGTAAAGGCCTACTACCCTTAATTAGCCTAATATTAGCTAAACCTTAGCTATATAGTCTTTCTTTAATCCCCCTAAATAGACTAAGATATTATCTAAATATGCTATAATAAAATCCCCTAATATATCCCCTAAGGACTTATTAATATAATATTAAAAGGTAGCTAGTGCTCTTACTAGGCTAAATAGGTAGACTAGCTATTTAAATAGCCTAAACCTAGTTTAAAATACTATTAAGTGCTCCTTACCTTTAGCTATCTATAGTTTATAAAATACTATATAAATATTAACCTTTATAAACCATTATACTTAGGAGAGTAAGTATAGTGTTTCCTTAATTAATAGGAGAGGGTAATAATCTTAGGCTATTATCTTATTAAGTATATAATAGTTTACGTAAAAACGCTAACTACCTTTAGCCTTCTTAACTAGAAGAATAAGGGCTATTACTAATAAGAAGCTTACTTAAATCTATCCCTTATTTATTAAGTCTATAATCTAGTGTCTAATCTCTAAGAGTTAGTCCCTTAGTATATTATATAATAGACCCTATAGAAGTGCTAGTTTAGACCTATCTAGGTTCTTATATATATATATATAGTAATTAAGAGACCCCTTATAAGGAGGTAAGCTATTTGCTTTTACTTTATTAAATAGGTCCTTAAAGTCTACTAGTTTATCTAGTAATATTAAAGTATTAAGGTAGGTAGGTTTTAACTTTAGGGTAGTAACCTATAGCACTATAGTAATTTCCTTTAGACTTATAGTAATAAACCTTATAGTTATATCCTTCTTATATTAGGCTTATTAGGCTTTTGCTATATATAAGAACCTAATAATTCCCTAAACTAGTTTGCTTATACTATATTCTATAGCCTTAGAAACACATAGACCCTTAGCTACCCTAATTACTAACTATTACTTAGCTATATAAATAATAATATCTTACTATTCTAACTATAGTATTCTAAAGATTATATCTTAAGTAAGACCTAATATAATATATAGATATACTAATAATTCCTACCTATTAATATTAATTCTTATATATACTATATATATAATTAAAGATATATCTTCCTAGGTATAAACCCCCTTTTTCTTATTTCTACTACTATATAGACTTATCTTTGCTTTAGTAATTATATAAGCTCTAGGCCTAGTTATTATACTACTAATTTACTAATAGCACTATAGTAATTATACTTACTATTAATTTAGATATTAAGGTATAAATATATATTAAAGAGTATAGAAACTAAGAATAGTAGTTAATCTATATAGTATTCTATATTTTCCTCTATATCTATATACTAGCTATACTTATCCTTATCTATAGGTAATAACTAGCCTCTATGCCTTTATATAAGACTTTACTTAGGGGCTACTTATTTTCCTAGGGTTAAGTATTAACCTCCTTATTAGCGCTCTCCTTATTTACCTTATATATATTAATAGTAACCTTTAGATAAGGTTAGTAAGTAGGAAGGAGGGTGTACTCTTAGATCTAGTGTTTTATTAAGCTATAATATAAGTAGTATTCCTTCTTATAGTGTCTTATTATTTTATCTATTATAACCTATTAGGCCCTTAGCCTCTTATTATTAGTCTTTTAGGGCTTCCCTTTTCTCTTTATATTAGCTTATTTACTAGAGTAAGTTAATATAGCCTAGACTCTAGTTATTAGTATATTACTATCTTAGTTAGTTTATTAGGGTATAGGTTATACTAGCTAGGGTTTATATTAGGTTTAATACTTATTCTCTAAGGCTAGGGCCTTAATATTAACTATAATACTATAGTATTATAAGACTATAAGAGGGTAATCTATATAACTAATTCCTTTACTAATACTAACCTCTCTTAGCTACTTATTAAGAGTATATTATAACTTTACTAGCTTAATATTACTTACTTACTACCCTCCCTTACTATAGAGAGTTTTTATTTAAAGTAAATAAAGAATATAGTAAATAACTCTTTAAATCCTTACTTAATTTAGTTAAGTTTTATAAAGGCTATCTCCTATTTATAAGGGTTAGAGAATATACTTTCTAAGTAGCTAAGAAAGCTAATAAAAGAGTAGTTATATAAGTAACTTACCTTAAAGTATATAGCTATATAGGACTAAACCTTTAGTACTAAGTTTTAGTAAATAAATATTTATTAGTCCTTATTATCTCTAATAAAGTCCTTATTTACTTCTAACTTATATTATATAAGAAATCTCTATATAGTAAATATAGTCTTATTACTATTATATAGGTTACCTATAGGGATTAGTTTTTAATATAGTTATTATATAGTAAGTAATATAGTAAGGGTAGTATATTATATAGGAGAGTATAGGTCTAATACTAGGGGTTAAATAGGGGTATTTATTAGAGAGGCTAACTAAAATAGTAGTAGTAAGTTTATATAAACTTAGTATTATAGAGTCTTAATCTCTCTTACTTACTACTTAATTATAAGTTAAAGTATATTAATTTACGCATTATAAGCTAATAGTAGTAATATAGTATTTATTAATAGGGTTTTTATCCCTAGGTTTCCTTTAACCTATAGTTATAGTGTATTTATTATATTATCTTCTTCTATTATATTAATTTGTTTATTTATTTATAGTAGTGCTATTATTTTTAGTAGCCCTTTATTAAGGCTAAAGGAAGTTTCTTAAATATTATAGACTAGCCCCTAGGTAACTACTATTAGGCATTAATATAATATTAAGAAACTTAAGGAGGGAAGAAAGGAAGAGAGCTAGTCTATCCCCCTTTATGCCCCTTATATCCCCTAGCTATCTTATATTAGCCTCCTTCCTAAACCCTTGCTAGTTCCTGTTAGCTACCTATCCTTCCGCGCTATGACTAATGCTTAGGCAAAGCCCAAGCCCTTTACAATCTCTAAATAAAGTTATAGAGAGTATAACTCTTAATTAAGGTAAGTAAATTATCTAATATAACTAGCTTATCTTTGCCTTTAGCTTAGTAAAGTATATTTAGGATATAAGAATAGTATATAGTAAGGGCTTTACCTTTTTCCTAATATATCTCTATAGTAGTTCTAATATCTACCTCTTTATCTATAACTTTTAGTAAATATCTCTCTTAGGGATTATTAGAGTATTATTAAATTATTAGGTAATACTATACCTTATTTAGTATTTAAGACTACCTATCTTAATTATTTAGAACTATTAATAAAGGTAGTAGCTCTTTTATCTAAAGCTATATTAATAGCTTAAATAAAGATACTTAGGGTAATATCTTAACCCTTATTAACTATTTTAAATGCTTACTATAGTTAACTTAACTATTAACTAGTAAATATAAACCTATTAAAAGTTCTAATATCTCTTAAGGTAAGGAACTTATAAGTAGCTATTTTAATTTAGATATAAGGGGGTAACTTAGTAATTAAGGGAGACTCTAGTTTCTTAAAGAAACTAGTAAGTTAGATTATAGCCTTATTCTTAGTCCCTATATAAGGTAACTTATCCTCTCCTAGAGGAGTGTTACTATATAGTAATAATAACTATAATAAGGATAAATTAGGAGGATATATTTTAGTAGTCTATAAGTTTTATAGGGACCCTTCTTTAATTAGAGAATCTAGGATAATAAAGAAGTAGGGATAGTTAATGTAAATAGGGATTAAGAAAACGAAGATAATAGGGGGATATAGCCGCTACCTAATAGAAAAGTGGCTTAACACTCCTAGGAATGCTTTAAAAAGCTTTTGATTTACTGTCTCCTAGCGTGGTTGCTAAAAAGGATAATATAATAAATGAGGGCTATGCCTAAACAAAAGGATAAGGGGAGATTAATTGATTCTCTGTTCTCTAGTCTTTAAAGCTAAGAAAAAAAAAAAGAAAAAGGACTACGCCCCATCCCCTCAGCAAAATTTAAGGAGGGTGGGGCGGCTGCACCTTCCCCATCTGGCCCCGCGCGGCACCTTGAGAGGTACACTCTACTTCAGAGGGGTCTCTGCCACGCACTGTGAGACCCGCCAAAAAGGCGGTACGTCCCGCCCGAATCGGTGGGTCTAACAGCGCTTTCTATCATTAATCTGTATATCCATGTACATCTTGCCGCGACATCGTATGTACGTACACCCAAAGTACCTGCCACAGTATATGGTGTGATTAGTCTCCCTGCCCCACCTCCTTCCTCATGGAAAGGCGAATTCGCTCAGACCCCCGAGAAGACTCGAGAACATGCCAGAATCGCATGGCAAGTTGGCTATATTATCGTGAGCCAACTTCCCACGCCCGACTCAAAAGAAGTTCTCTCACTCTCTTACCACGGGCATCGCCACAAAAGCCGAGTCGGCAGAAAGCCAGGTGGCTTCGTGCTTGTTATTCACCACACAAAGTACGGATTAGATGCGAGTGGGTGAGTCACTGCTTCGCCACGAGCTATCCATCCATGAATGCCATGCTAGTCTTCGACATACGTAGGGTTAGACATGGCAGGTAGTCGTAATTCGCAGACCAACCTACACCTTGATTTTATGGATGCGGTGAAATAGGCACAGCACTCTACTGATGTAAACTGCGTGTTTGTCATGTTGAGCCGCTCATCTATACAAGATGCTCTGGCTTCAATTTATGAATTGGCAGTCTCGCGGATACTGGAGTTACGCAGTTGCTCGGCTTTCGTGACAAGCTGCTACGTCTTGATCACCGGACTTTCTGTCATGCCTGGATCCTTCGAAAGCGGTTCTATATGGTATGCTTCGGTAAATACTTTCATTTTCACGGTGGGCTCATTCGAGGTCGTTCGTAGGATTCCGATATCAACACTCGCCACCGCCACCGCGGATGGACAACCATGGCATACCGGATAGATTGATTCGGACAGTCCCAGTACAAGATGTACTCGGTGACGCCAAAGAATCATCTCCACCATCCAGGGTCCGGAATTCGGCCCCCCTGCCCCTTTCCGGAGAAAAGCTCCTCCACTCGCCACGCGTCCAGGAGCAAGTCGTCATGAACGAAGTGTATGTAGATACGACATGTTGGAGATGCGCCGGCTTTGGTGGATCCCTCCCATCAGACGGACGGGATTGTCTCACGAAACGTGCCAAGCCCTCATTTTCAATGAGGAACTGGCGTTCATCAAGCTACGTGTCCTTGGCTGAGGAGAGGTGATCACTATATTACCGAAAGATTCTCGGAGTGCTGTACAGGCTGATTGAAGATTCCTGACGACCCCGTTGACGACCCCGTTGATGTGGCCCCCCTCTTGTGCCTATCAAGTCTTGCATAACCAAAACAAAATATCACAGTATAAAGGGAAAGCGGATATCTGCCACGCGGCCCCTTTTCCCGGTCAAAATCAGAGATTTTTCAGGCTACGTGTCCCACGAACGTAGTCGGTGAAGTTTTGAAGTTTCATGGCCTAGCTGAGACGATATATATATATGCATGTCCATTCCAGACAGGCAGAATAATCTCTCGTCTCAAATTCATGACGAGAGAGAAGAGCAAGAGGACTACATGTCATGCAATCGAGCTCGACAGATAAATCCCCCAAAACCAGCATCATGGACTCGACCTCCCCAGAGAACTGCAGATTGCCGAAAAGATAGCGCCGTTTATCGAAAAGCTTGCCAGGTACGCCGCTATACAATAGACTGTGTCAACCCCCCTTTACTAACCAAAATAAAAAACATACAGCCTGGTCGAGGACACGAACCATGACGACCTCATCCGTTGGTCAGACGACGGAACGTCTTTCATCGTGGTTGACAAGAAAGAGTTTGTCGACAAATTGCTTCCTGAGATGTTCAAGCACCAGAACTTTCCATCCTTTGTTCGGCAGCTCAACATGTACGGGTTCCAAAAGGTTCCTCCAATGCCAGTACCCGTCGATCGAGAAGGGAGCGCCGCCATCCCGTGGACATGACCGAGTACAGACACCCGTATTTCATCCGGGGCCGTCCGAGGCTTCTTTTCAGAATAAAGAGAAACCAGAGCAGGCGAGAGCTTGCGCCGCCACTACCGGGTCGTGACGGGATCACGACGGGAGGCCATCCGATGCAAATGGGGGACATCTCAACAATACAATCACCAGCTGGCTTCCCCGGATACGACGCACAGGGCCTCAACGTGCAGACGAGAGATGCGCAGTCCCTCCGCGATACGCTGCGGGAAGCACGGGAGCAGCAAGGTGTGATTACGAGGGCCATCAATGGGCTCCAGGGCGCGAATAGGGGCCTGAGTGATCAGAACCTTGTATTTCAGCGCCTGCACGACCAGCATGAGCACTCCATCAATGCCATCCTGGACTACATTGTTCTTCTGCTTCCCCGCAGTTTCAACGACTACATCAACGGGCCGGAAGGGAGCGGCATGGCTCTTGAACAGCAGGATTTGTCGTCCGTTCAGCAGAGAGGGGATCATCGAAGAACAGACAGCCCTGGTCATGTCCTCGACAGCAACAGACACGACTACTTGACACGGCACGGCAGCACTGCCTGGGACAGCTCCGCCAACGACGCCCCGGGCCGCACGACGACGGGGGCGCCTCCCCACGAGAGAACCGCGGACGCATCACAGGCAGGTCTGTACGGACTCACTGGGAGATTTCAGGGCGTACAGACGGCGTCATCAAATGATGGCTGCAAGACTGTCGCTACGTTTGAGGAGGAAGCGACGCTGCATGAGCAGCCCCACCACCGCCGCTTGTTCGGATATGAGCAGCTCCGAGCCATACAAGAGGATCAGGATGCTCGAATTTCAAACATCAGGACGATGGTAAACACACTGAGCCCCAGGATCGGGGAAAGTGGCAACATCCATGCGCCGGGGCTAGCTGATGACACGGAAACATGTGTCCCCTGCGGCGAGGCTCGTTGCCAAACTCACTCGGGAAGAGACGACGCCAAGTGCGAAAATACTGCACCACCGAATGACCAGAAACTTGAGCAAAAAGATGACGTTGATTATTTCAATTGGCCGTCTGGTCAGTCTTGTTGAATTAGTCAGGTATGTACATATGTTACCAGGGGAGGAAAGTTGCTCGCCGCAGCTTAGAAGCGAGCCATGCGTTGGCGGCGTCCAGTCGACAGTTACGGTGGGTCCCAGTAATTCCGAAGCAGCAGCTGTCGCACGTATCACGTGACTAGATAAAGATGGCTTGCAACAATGCAATAGAAAGAGATTCCCCCTAAGATGTGGTACAAAATAAAGATATTGATTATCCTTATCTAGCATATAAAGAAGAGGTGGAAAGCTTCCCTTTTATAGAGGGATAGCTTAACTATCTAATACTATACGCGTTATTTATATTATATGTTATGGACTGGCCCCTAGGCAACTGCTATTAGGCGTTAATATAATATTGAGAAACTTAAGGAGGGAAGAAAGGAAGAGAGCTAGTCTATCCCCCTTTATGCCCCTTATATCCCCTAGCTATCTTATATTAGCCTCCTTCCTAAACCCTTACTAGTTCCTATTAGCTACCTATTCTTCTATACTATAACTAATGCTTAGGCAAAGCCTAAGCCCTTTATATACCTCCCTACTTACCTATCCTAGTAATATCTCCTAAGAGTATAAATAATCCCCTATTCCCTTTAAAACCTTCTTACCCCCTTATCCTATCTATATTATTACCCTTCTACTAATATTAATATCCCTTATATAAGTAATCCCCTCTTTACTCCCCTTAACTTAAATATAGTATACCTTTATATTATATATATCCTAGTATTAGGTTATAGGGTTATCTTTACTTATTATAGTTTATTATTATTACTTTAAATATAGTACATATATGCGTTATATATATCCTAGTAGTAGGTATAAAGTTATCTTTACCTATTATATTATATTATTATTATAATGTAGCATATGTAACATAGCTTATATATAGCCTTACTAGCCCCTTATATTATTATAATAACCCCTAACCCTACCCTTACTAGTTTATTACCTTACCTTCCCTTTTATATTATATATAAAAATATTTTACTTACCTTCCTTTTCCCCCTCTAACTTCCCTTTTCCTAACTTTACCTTTTATATATTATAATCCTATCTTAAATCCTTCCTACTCCCTTATTAAACCTTAATTATATCCTATATAAATACTTATTAATATACTATACCCTTATAATCCTCCTCCCTATAGCCTTACTATGCTTACTATGCCTCCTACCTATTCTATAGGTAAATATCTTATAGAAGGTAACTTAGATAATAAGTAGTATACTATGCTTACCTTAGTTTTTTATCCTTATAGTCCCTATATAAAATAGGCCCTAACTATAGGTATTATAGACTATTACCTACCTAAGAGTAGTAAGTCCTGCCCTTCTTATTAATATAATTATATTACCTATATCTAGCTAACTAGGTACTTATCTACTAACCCTTACCTCTATTATGCCCTAAAAGATCTTAAAGCTAAAATTACTATAGGCTAGTATATTATAGAACCTAGTATTACTAAGTTAGTAACTATAAAGCAAAAATTACCTATTTTATCCTAGAAATACTAGTTACTTATTACCTATTAAAACACTCTCCTTAATTAGGCCTAGTTTAATCTAGCACCTATCTATTTAGCCCTTAGGCTATCCCCCTTAACTAATACTCTTACCTTAAATATAACTAGACTTAATATTATTCCCTTTATTAGTAGTAGTCCCTTAGCTAGTTATAGAATAAATAACTTACTATACTAAGTTACTAGTACCTTATTTTAGTAAAACTAGTAGCTTATAAATAGTATAGTTACTATATAATAGGATTTCTATAAGTATTTTACTACTATAATTAGTATGCTTTCCCTAGTTATTACTATATTAGTCCTAAGACTAATTCTTAATATATTAAGCTATATAATAAGTTACCTTCTTATTACTATTAGTATTAATCCTAGCGCTTTTCTAGTATCCCTCTTACTAATTTATATTAAATATAGCTTACCCTTCCTAATAAGACTAGTTACCCCTATACTAAGTCTAAATATCTTCCTATTACTACTAGTAGTTATATAAGAACTAAGCCCTTACCTATATACTCCTATCTTCTGCCCTCTAGGTAATATATCTCTCCTATTATTTAGTATTAGGGATAAAGCTATAATAACTACTATATAGATATTTATTGCCCCTAAGCTAGATATAGTTTATCCTCTCTTTAATATATTACCTCTATTAATAGGAGTAAAATAGAGTTTAATAGTGCCTTTAGTAAGATTAATAAGGATTTAGTAGCTAAAATAGCTATAGTAAGAGTATATCTTAGTTATACTAAATAATTTATTATAGGTAGTAGTATAAGTATACCCCTAGTCCTATATATAGTCTCTCTTAGTAAATAACTTTTACTTAATTAACTTAGTCTATTATTATATTATATATTCCCTTATTCCTATTTAAAGTTATCTAATATCCCTATGTTTACTATATTCTCTAGTGATTCCTATATTAGTTATAAGTAACTTACCTATTTAACTAGTATATTATATTTATTACCTTTACCTAGTGTATTCTAGGCTATAAGAATTTACTATATATAGTATTCCTTAATAAGTTTATTATTATTCTCTAATAATATCTATTTTAGATCTAGTCTAGAGTTTTAGAGCTTCTAACTTAAAAGGGGGTCTATTACTACTTACTCTATAAGATTTATATAGAAAACTAGGTAAATACCTCTTAGTATATCTAATTAGACTATAAGTAGTATTAGGACTTCTATAATAGTATATTTTATAGTAACCTAATTAAGCTTTTATAAAGGGTAATTAGTTTTAATATTCCTAAGTAAGAGCTATACTTTATCCCTAACCTAGAAATATTCCACTAGGTAATATAATACTAATATTATATCCTATTAATATTATTATATATATGCTATTATAGCCTAAGCTAAATAAGTCCCCTTCTAGAGGTATTTTAGGAACTAAACTACTTTTCCCTTAGAGGTTATAGTAAATAGTGCTAGGTCTAGTTATAACTAAATAGGTTCTAAATTATAGCTATATAGTAATCTATTAGGACTTACCCCTATAACTAAGGATATCCTATTAATAATTATAAGCTAATAAGTAGCTAAGTATTTAGGCTAATTATACTATAAGAAGGAGATAGATATATGTAGTATTACTTATACCTCCTAGTTTACCTATTCTATGCTACTATTTATTTATAGGTAATATAATATAGAAAGGAGTTAGTTAATCCTAACTCTTAAGTATAATATTATCTAGAAGTTTCCTAACTAATCTAACCCTTAGTCTATAATAATTAACTAAGGAAAACCTTAAAATCTTTACTATACTATCTTAAACTATTTTATACACTCCTTAGCTATAATAGAGGTTATTACCTCTAATTAAATAAACTTAGAAAGCCTATTAATAATAACTATAAGAAACTAGGGCTATTCTAGGGATAATACTAGTAAGTTTATTATAAAGTTAATAGAGATTTATAACTAGAACTAGTTAGGGATTAGTAATAGTTTTAATAAGCCTTAATGTTATTAATAACTTTTATAACTACTAAAGTAGTAGTAATTATAGATAAACCTTATAATATCCTATAATATCCTATCCTAATAAAACTACTACTATAAGATCTAAAATATTATATTATATCCTAGGTGCCTTACTACTAGTAAATTATAATATTATTAGATAAGCATTATTATAAGAGGTTCCTAGGCTAGGACCTAGGTCTAGCCCTAAAACTAGAGCGCCCTATAGGCACTTAGTAAGTAATCTATAACCTATTCCCTTATTATTACTTCTAGTAAAAACTTCCTTATCCCTTCTTAAATTACCTAAAGCTAGATATAGTATATTAGGTCTAATTAAACTACCTAGTCCTATAAAGTCTATAGGTACCTTATAGTAAAGAGAGCTTCCCTAGTTAGTAGTAGTGCTATATATAATAATAGTAGACTCTAGCTATAACCTATCCCTAACCCTAATAGTAACTATAAGAGTCCTAAAATAGTAATAGGCTATAGTATTTATTTTATTCTTATACTAGGTTCTAACCTATCCTAGTCCCTTTATAAAAGAGCATCTAGGTAGTAAGCCTATATACTAGGCCTATATTAGAGGTAAAAGTTAAATAAAGCAAGTATATTTACCTACTAGGCTTACTATTCTAATATTAGCTAAGGTATTATAAAGTATTCTAAATTCTTATAATCTATATAGATTATAAATAGGTAGGACACTCCCTATAGTTTTACTAACTATGCCTTAAGATAAGAGATAATAGCTAGAAGCTCCTTATTATAAATAGTATAATTCCTCTATAAGGCTATAAGGCTTATAGAATAGTATATAATAGGGTATAGGATATAATCCTAACCCTCCTATAAGAGGCACCCTCCTAGGGCTATCCCTAAATAATTTACTTTAATTACTATTAGCTAGTCTAAGTCTTACTATACTAGGACTAGGTATTTAATAAAAGCCTCTTTAAGCCTTTTAAAGGTAGTGTTTTCCTTAGCTCCCTATTAAAATAAGATATCCTTCTTAGTAAGGCATATAAGTAAAGTAGCTAGCTCTAAAAAATCCTAGATAAAATTATAGTAAAAATTCATAAACCTAAGGAAACTATAAACCCCCTATAACTTTATAGGGGCTACCTATTCCCTAATAGCTATAACCTTTATAGGATTAGGGTAAATAGAGTAACTTACTATAATAATATAGCCTAGGTACTAGACCTCCTTTATAGTAAACATAGACTTATTAAGATTTAGGTAAAGGCTTACTACCCTTAATTAGCCTAATATTAGCTAAACCTTAGCTATATAGTCTTTCTTTAATTCCCCTAAATAGACTAAGATATTATCTAAATATGCTATAATAAAATCCTCTAATATATTCCCTAAGGACTTATTAATATAATATTAAAAGGTAACTAGTGCTCTTACTAGGCTAAATAAGTAAACTAGCTATTTAAATAGCCTAAACCTAGTTTAAAACGCTATTAAGTGCTTCTTACCTTTAGCTATCTATAGTTTATAGAATACTATATAAATATTAACCTTTATAAACTATTATACTTAAGAGAGTAAGCATAGCATTTCCTTAATTAATAGGAGAGGGTAATAATCCTAGGCTATTATTTTATTAAGTGTGTAATAGTTTACATAAAAACGCTAACTATCTCTAGCCTTCTTAACTAGAAGAATAGGGGCTATTACTAATAAAAAGCTTGCTTAAATCTATCCCTTATCTATTAAGTCTATAATCTAGTGTCTAATCTCTAAGAGTTAGTCCCTTAGCATATTATATAATAGACCCTATAGAAGTGCTAGTTTAGACCTATCTAGGTTCTTATATATGTGTATATAGTAATTAAGAGACCCCCTATAAGGAGGTAAGCTATTTGCTTTTACTTTATTAAATAAGTCCTTAAAGTTTACTAGTTTATCTAGTAATATTAAAGTGTTAAGGTAGGTAGGTTTTAACTTTAGGGTAGTAACCTATAGCACTATAGTGATTTCCTTTAGACTTATAGTAATAAACCTTATAATTACATTCTTCTTATATTAGGCTTATTAGGCTTCTACTAAATATAAGGACCTAATAATTCCCTAAACTAGTTTGCTTATACTATATTCTATAGCCTTAGAAACACATAGACCCTTAGCCGCCCTAATTACTAACTATTGCTTAGCTATATAAATAATAATATCTTACTATTCTAACTATAGTATCCTAAAGATTATATCTTAAGTAAGACCTAATATAATATATAAATATACTAACGATTCCTACCTATTAATATTAATCCTTATATATACTATATATATAATTAAAGACATATCTTCCTAGGTATAAACCCCTTTCTTCTTGTTTTTACTACTATAGAAACCTATCTTTACTTTAGTAATTATATAAGCTCTAGGCCTAGTTATTATACTACTAATTTACTAATAGTGCTATAGTAATTACACTTACTATTAATTTAGATATTAAGGTATAAATATATATTAAAGAGTATAGGAACTAAGAATAGTAGTTAATCTATATAGTGTTTTATATTTTTCTCTATATCTATACACTAGCTATACTTATCCTTATCTATAGGCAATAACTAGCCTTTATGCCCCTATATAAGACTCTGCTTAGAGGCTACTTATTTTCCTAGGGTTAAGTATTAACCTCCTTATTAGCGCTCTCCTTATTTACCTTATATATATTAATAGTAACCTTTAAATAAGGTTAGTAGGTAGAAAGGAGGGTGCACTCTTAGATCTAGTGTTTTATTAAGCTATAATATAAGTAGTATTCCTTCTTATAGTATCTTATTATTTTATCTATTATAACCTATTAGGCCCTTAGCCTCTTATTATTAGTCTTTTAGAGCTTCCCTTTTCTCTTTATATTAGCTTATTTACTAGAGTAAGTTAATATAGCCTAGACTCTAGTTATTAGCGTGTTACTATCTTAGTTAGTTTATTAGGGTATAGGCTATACTAGTTAGGGTTTATATTAGGTTTAATACTTATTCTCTAAGGCTAGGGCCTTAATATTAACTATAATACTATAGTATTATAAGACTATAAGAGAGTAATCTATATAACTAATTTCTCTACTAATACTAACCTCTCTTAGCTACTTATTAAGAGTATATTATAACTTTACTAGCTTAATATTACTTACTTATTACCCTTCCCTTACTATAGAGAGTTTCTATTTAAAGTAAATAAAGAATATAGTAAATAACTCCCTAAACCCTTACTTAATCTAGTTAAGTTTTATAAGGGCTATCTCCTATCTATAAGGGTTAGAGAATATACTTTTTAGGTAGCTAAGGAAGCTAATAGGGGAGTAGTTATATAAGTAACCTACCTTAAAGTATATAGCTATATAGGACTAGACCTTTAGCGCTAAGTTTTAGTAAATAAATATCTATTAGTTCTTATTATCTCTAATAAAGTCCTTATTTACTTCTAACTTATATTATATAAGGAACCTCTATATAGTAAATATAGTTTTATTACTATTATATAGATTACCTATAGGGATTGGTTTTTAATATAGTTATTATATAGTAAGTAATATAGTAAGGGTAGTATATTATATAAGAGGGTATAAGTCTAATACTAGGGGTTAAATAGGGGTGTTTACTAGGGGGCTAATTAGAATAGTAGTAGTGGGTTTATGTAAACTTAGTGTTATAGAGTCTTAATCTCTCTTACCTACTACTTAATTATAAGTTAAAGTGTGTTAATTTACGCGTTATAAGCTAATAGTGGTAATGTAGCATTTATTAATAGGGTTCTTATCCCTAGGTTTCCTTTAACCTATAGTTATAGTGTATCTATTATATTATTTTCTTTTATTGCGTTAATTTGTTTGTTTATTTGTAGTAGTGCTATTATTTTTAGTAGCCCTTTATTAAGGCTAAAGGAAGTTTCTTAAATATTATAGACTAGCCCCTAGGTAACTACTATTAGGTATTAATATAATATTAAGAAACTTAAGGAGGGAAAAAGGAAGAGAGCTAGTCTATCCCCCTTTATGCCCCTTATATCCCCTAGCTATCTTATGTTAGCCTCCTTCCTAAACCCTTGCTAGTTCCTATTAGCCACTGTGTGGCTGGAATTGTACCCCTCAATCATCGATATCATCGGCATCGCCGGCATCGTTGGATCAATTCAGCCACTATCATCGGCTTCGTCGGAAATTACACATCAGGACTATTAGGTCCGTCGGGTCAATTCAATCCCCTAGGTCCGTGGCCTAGCTAGATAAAAACCCCTAGAATTCCTCTCTTTTTCATAGAAAATCAACTCTCCCTTTGTTGCCTTTGGCTTAGATTGTTTAAATTAATAAGATAACATGAATCCTAATATGGTGTTTTGCCTAGCTTACTAGCTATGGCCCTTTTTACCCCTTTTAACCAATTTAATCTACGCCGAAGATCGCAAATATCGCTGCCTCCCTTATTAATGTGCGTAGGTATTAATATTATCGTTACTATTACTATTGTTAGTTTTGTTGTCTTTAGTTAGGGGTTTTCCCTAATATAAATGGTGGAGAAACGGGGAATGCTCCTGTTAGACCTTCCGTAGCTAAATTTAACGATAAATCCCTTAGAACCTCTCTAAACATCCCCTACGGTTATTATAACCATTAGCTACTTCTTATATCTTTTCCCTTTAATCCAGGCTAGTAGGATCCTTCCGATTAATTAATCCGATAGACCCGATATTATCAAAATCATCGGAATCTATCAGACTAATTAATCGCGACCATTACGACCTTTTCCCTTAATCTAGGTTAGCCTAATTAAATCGTTCATTTCTGATCAATTAATTCAGGTCATCTAATGGATCCGATATTATTAAAATCATCGAATTTGTCAGATTAATTAATCCTAACCGTTATGACCTTCTTTTCTAACTTCGACCTTTGACCCAACCTTCGATCCAACCTTCAATAAATCAGGGCTCCTATAATTAGACCTTTGACCTAACCTTCGTTAGCTAGGTCTTTCGTCACAGATTAATTAATCTAACTATCAAAGACCTCTTTAACTAACGATTCCTCTGATAATTAATAAGGAATCTAACTGTTAGAAGGTCTTCTAACGAGGTCTCTAACCGTTAATAAGGTCTTTTATCACGGATCAATTAATCTAACCTCTAACAAGGTCTCTAATGACCTTTCTGATTAATTAATGGCTAGGGATATAGGGAGGTGAAATTCATGATTTTTTTTTTTTTTTCTTCTTGTTTTGTTACTATTTTTCCTTCCTAGGGTCTAGGAAGGGAAAAATAGTTAGGGAGGTATAGGCTAGGCTAGGCTCTAGCTGTCTAATAAGACCTCTAACCGTTAAAGACCCTCTCTAACTAACGATCCCTCTGACAATTAACGAGGAATCTGACTGTTTGAAGGTCTTCTAACAAGGTCTCTAACCATCTAACGAGACCTCCGACTGTTAAAGATCTCTCTAACTGACGATCCCTCTGATGATTGACGAGGAATCTGACTGTTTGAAGGTCTTCTAACAAGGTCTCTAACCATCTAACGAGACCTCCGACTGTTAAAGATCTCTCTAACTGACGATCCCTCTGATGATTGACGAGGAATCTGACTGTTAGATAGGTCTTCTGACGAGGTCTCTGACTGTCTGACAAGACCTCTGACCGTTAAAGACCCTCTCTAACTGACGATTCCTCTGACAATTAATAAGGAATCTAACTGTTAGATAGGTCTTCTAACGAGGTTTCTAACCATCTAACGAGACCTCCGACTGTTAAAGATCTCTCTAACTGACGATCCCTCTGATGATTGACGAGGAATCTGACTGTTAGATAGGTCTTCTGACGAGGTCTCTGACTGTCTGACAAGACCTCTGACCGTTAAAGACCCTCTCTAACTAACGATTCCTCTGACGATTAATGAGGAATCTGACTGTTATATAGGTCTTCTGACGAGGTTTCTGACCGTCTAACGAGACCTTTGACCGTTAAAGACCCTCTCTAACTGACGATTCCTCTGATAATTAATAAGGAATCTGACTGTTAGATAGGTCTTCTAACGAGGTCTCTGACTGTCTAACGAGACCTCTGACCGTTAAAGACCCTCTCTAACTAACGATTCCTTTGACAATTAATAAGGAATCTGACTGTTAGATAGGTCTTCTGACGAGGTCTCTGACTGTCTGACAAGACCTCTGACCGTTAAAGACCCTCTCTAACTAACGATTCCTCTGACGATTAATGAGGAATCTGACTGTTATATAGGTCTTCTGACGAGGTTTCTGACCGTCTAACGAGACCTTTGACCGTTAAAGACCCTCTCTAACTGACGATTCCTCTGATAATTAATAAGGAATCTGACTGTTAGATAGGTCTTCTAACGAGGTCTCTGACTGTCTAACGAGACCTCTGACCGTTAAAGACCCTCTCTGACTAACAATTCCTCTAACGATTAATAAGGAATCTAACTATTCGAAGGTCTTCTGATAAGGTCTCTAACTGTCTGATAAGATCTTTAACTACTAGGGCTTTGTTACTATTTTTCCTTCCTAGGGACTAGGAAGGGAAAATAGTTAGGAGGTGTTGTGTGGCTGGAATTGTACCCCTTAATCATTAATATCATCGGCATCGCCGGCATCGTCGGATTAATTCAGCCACTATTATCGGCTTCGTCGGAAATTACACATCAGGACTATCAGGTCCGTCGGGTTAATTTAATCCCCTAGGTCCGTGGCCTAGCTAGATAAAAACCCCTAGAATTCCTCTCTTTTTTATAGAAAATTAACTCTCCCTTTATTACCTTTGGCTTAGATTGTTTAAATTAATAAGATGATATAAATCCCGATATAGTGTTTTGCCTAGCTTACTAGCTATAGCCCTTTTTACCCCTTTTAACCGATTTGATCTACGCTAAAGATCGCAAATATCGCTGCCTCCCTCGTTAATGTGCGTAGGCATTAATATTATCGTTACTATTACTATTATTAGTTTTGTTATCTTTAGTTAGGGGTTTTCCCTGACATAAATGGTGGAGAAACGGGGAATGCTCCTGTTAGACCTTCCGCAGCTAAATTTAATAATAAATCCCTTAGAACCTCTCTAAACATCCCCTATGGTTATTATAACCATTAGCTACTTCTTATATCTTTTCCCTTTAATCTAGGCTAGCAGGATCCTTCTGATTAATTAATCCGATAGACCTAATATTATTAAAATCATTGGAATCTATCAGACTAATTAATCGCGACTATTACGACCTTTTCCCCTTGATCCGGGTTAGCCTAATCAAATCGTTCATTTCCGATCAATTGATTTAGGTCATCTGATGGATCCGATATCATCAAAATCATCGAATTTGTTAGATTAATTAATTCTAACCGTTATGACCTTCTTTTCTAACTTTAACCTTCGACCTGACCTTCGATCCAACCTTCAATAAATCAGGGCTCCTATAATTAGACCTTTGACCTAACCTTCGTTAGCTAGGTCTTTTGTCACAGATTAATTAATCTAACCGTCGAAGACCTCTTTAACTAACGATTCCTCTAACGATTAATAAGGAATCTAACTGTTAGAAGGTCTTCTAACAAGGTCTCTGACCGTTAATAAGGTCTTTTATCACGGATTAATTAATCTAACCTCTAACAAGGTCTCTAATAACCTCTCTGATTAATTAATGGCTAGGGATATGGGGAGGTGAAATTCACGATTTTTTTTTCTTCTTATTTTATTACTATTTTTCCTTCCTAGGGTCTAGGAAGGGAAAAATAGTTAGGGAGGTATAGGCTAGGCTAGGCTCTAGCTATCTGACGAGACCTCTAACCGTTAAAGACCCTCTCTAACTAACGATTCCTTTGACAATTAATAAGGAATCTAACTGTTAGAAGGTCTTCTAACGAGGTCTCTGACTATCTGACGAGACCTCTAACCGTTGAAGACCCTCTCTAACTAACAATCCCTCTAACGATTAATAAGGAATCTGACTGTTTGAAGGTCTTCTGACAAGGTCTCTGACCATCTGACGAGACCTCTGACTGTTGAAGATCTCTCTAACTGACGATCCCTCTGACGATTAACAAGGAATCTGACTGTTAGATAGGTCTTCTGACGAGGTCTCTAACTGTCTAACGAGACCTCTAACCGTTAAAGACCCTCTCTAACTAACAATTCCTCTAACGATTAATGAGGAATCTAACTATTAGATAGGTCTTTTAATGAGGTTTCTGACTGTCTAATGAGACCTCTGACCGTTAAAGACCCTCTCTAACTGACGATTCCTCTGACGATTAATGAGGAATCTGACTATTAGATAGGTCTTCTAACGAGGTTTCTAACCGTCTAACGAGACCTCTGACCGTTGAAGACCCTCTCTAACTAACGATTCCTCTAACGATTAATAAGGAATCTGACTATTAGATAGGTCTTCTAACGAGGTCTCTGACTGTCTGACGAGACCTCTGACCGTTAAAGACCCTCTCTAACTAATAATTCCTCTAACGATTGATGAGGAATCTGACTGTTCGAAGGTCTTCTAATAAGGTCTCTAACTGTCTAATAAGATCTTTAACTACTAGGGCTTTGTTACTATTTTTCCTTCCTAGGGACTAGGAAGGGAAAATAGTTAGGGAGGTGTTGTGTGGCTGGAATTGTACCCCTTAATCATTGATATCATTAGCATCGCCGGCATTATCGGATTAATTCAGCCACTATTATCGGCTTCGTTGGAAATTACACATTAGGACTATTAGGTCCGTCGGGTTAATTTAATCCCTAGGTCCGTGGCCTAGCTAGATAAAAACCCCTAGAATTCCTCTCTTTTTTATAGAAAATCAACTCTCCCTTTGTTGCCTTTGGCTTGGATTGTTCAAATTAATAAGATAACATGAATCCCAATATGGTGTTTTGCCTAGCTTACTAGCTATGGCCCTTTTTACCCCTTTTGACCGATTTAATCTACGCCAAAGATCGCAAATATCGCTGCCTCCCTCGTTGATGTGCGCAGGCATCAATATTATCGTCACCGTCACTATCGTCAGTTTTGTTGTCTTTGGTTAGGGGTTTTCCCTGACATACCACCTGTCCTTCCGCGCTATGACTAATGCTTAGGCAAAGCCCAAGCCCTTTATATTATATAAGCTTTCTCCCTTATATTCCTCCCTATATTAGCCTAAATTATAACACAGCATGCTACCTAGGTAACACACCCCTAATTAGAGTTAAGGTTATTAAGAGCTATAATTATTACCTAGGCTAGTTAGCTATATAGTATTTTTATACTTAATAATATAGTAAAGTAAAAGTAAGTAGCCTTACCTTTACTACCTTACTCCTTACTTATAAAAAAGCTCCTTTAATATAATATTTATAAGCTTCCTTTTCTTACCTCTTTATT
Source organism: Epichloe scottii (assembly GCA_021950295.1). Taxonomy (NCBI): domain Eukaryota; kingdom Fungi; phylum Ascomycota; class Sordariomycetes; order Hypocreales; family Clavicipitaceae; genus Epichloe; species Epichloe scottii. The sequence goes on along the minus strand of CP083247.1, from coordinate 1,247,661 downwards.
ATACTTTTATTAACTATCCCTATATTTTAATTAATATAGAACCTAAATCTCTTTATATAATAGCTTAGGCTAGGGAGAAAGCAGATTCTAAGGGGGATAGTCTAACTCCTACCTAGTATAAGGCTTATATCTTAGCTAATTTAGCTTTAAACTCCCTTCTAGGTCTTAGTATAACCTATAAAGATTCTTCTCCTTCCCTAGTTAGTTCTAAGTAGTTTACTAGTAAGTTATCTTCTCTTACTTAGATAGGAGGAAAGCGTTTTATATATATACCTTTATAATTATTATATTTTATTAGGGCATAAGTCTAAGGTAAAAGTATAAGGTATAATCCTCTATAATCTATATAGAAGCAAATAGTTTATATAATGCTTTATTTTCTCTCTAGCTAAATACTAACTTTATAGCCTAGTATATTTAAACCTTATAGTACTCTATAAGATATACCTTATAATAGGTATATTTAGGTAGGCATTATAGGCAAGGGTAATCTAGGTTACTACTATAAGGTTAGGTCTAGATAATCTTAGAGATACTACTTATATAAGGTTAGTAATTACTATTATTAGCCTCTATATAATACTTATATTCCCCTTGCTAAGCGAATATTATTAGCGCTAGATAATAACGCTAAGGTAAGGCACTTTTAACTACCTTTTCCCTTACTTATCTTCTTACTATTATATAAATAGTTAAGTAGTGCTATAAGGCACTATAACTCTAATTAGAACTTATTATAAAGCTAGATTCTATGTATAATAAGGTTATTTCTAGTGCTAGGGCTAAAGTTTCTATTAAGGGCTCTTTAGTAATGTTTAAGGAGAAGGTAACTATAGTAATAGCCTATCTTAAGGAGGTTATTTACCTTCTTATATAAGTTCTTTTTTCTTTTCTTTTAGACTAGCGTTTATACGCGTGTTTTTGCGTAGTAGTGTTTTAGTGTTTATATTTTACTAATTATATTTGCCTGAGTAGCGCTTTATTTACTAAGGAGAGGGTCTTTATATATTTTTCTAAGGTAATTAATTTTATGCCCCCTTATTAATATCCCTATAATTCTATAGTAAAATATACGCTTTAAATGCCTTATTAAGTGTGTAAATTTACTAAACTAAGTATTAACCTAAAGCGTTTAAAGTGCTTTTAGTTTAATGCCTTTATAAACCTATTTACTAGTATTTTAGCTATTAGAAAATATATTACCTTAAAGCTTTCTCTCTTAAATTCCTGCTTTAACTATATATTATATATATTAATATAGTATAGTTAAGTGTTTAATTACTTACTCTTATTAAGTATAAGTTAAATTATTTATTAATTATTATAGTAAATAACTTAATCTTTATAGGTATTAAATCTAATGTCTTTAAATAGATACTATAGACTTATAGTCTCCTTTACTATTTACTATAAAGTAAGTAATTTAGCTTCTATTATAGATATTATTACTATGGATTAGCGCGTAGCTTTCTAGATAATTAGCCCTCTAAAGAGAGTAATTAGGTAACCCTATAATAATCTACGTGTTTCTTAGTTATTAGTAAAAGATATATTACTAGATATCTAAAGAGCCTATAGCTTAGTTATCCCTCTAAAGCATAGAGCAAGCTTGCTTATTATAACTAAGTAGTAGATAGCTTAGTCTACTACTTTTATATGCTCTAGACCTAGGTTTATAAGATACTATAATAGCTTTACTACTATAAGGGCTATATCTAGTCTAACTATAATTATAGTGTATAGGATTAATCTAATCTTCTCTTAGTATACCTTTATTACTTACTTCTTAGCTTTACCTATAAATTTATAATACTTAATTACTAGGATTAGGATAGTAAGGAAAGTCCTTTTTCCTACTTACCTAAATTTTTCCCTAATCTTATTAATATAGGCCTTATAACTAAGGTATACTCTTTAATATGCCCTATCCCTAATAATCTAAATCCCTAAGAAAAAGCATGCCTCTCCCTTATTATCTAAATTATACGCTTCCTTTAAACCTTTAGAGATATAGTTAGTAACCTTAATATTATCCTTATAGAAAGCTATTAAAACATTATCTATAAAGAATATAAGGAAAATATCCTACTCTTTTATATAGAATAAGTAGGGCTTCTTATTACTTACTTTAAGCCTAAGCTCCTTAAGTTACTTGCTTAATTCTTTAAACTAAAGCTAGGGAAATCTCTAAGCCTATATAAAGCTTTAAGTAATTCTATATATTCTCTAAGTATCTTATAACTATTAGGAAGCTTATAAGTAATAGGAATTATATCCTTTCCTTGCTTTATATAAAGAAATGCATTCTTTATATTATATTGCCTTATTTCTAGGTTAAAGCGTGCTACTAAAGCCATAAATATACGGAATATATATATAGCTAGCGTTACTATATAAGTTTGCTTAATTATAAAGCTTTCCTATATGTCTTTATAAATATATATACGCGCTTTAAAGCACTAGAGGATACCCTCCTTATTAAATTTATATTTTGTTAAGCGGAAAACAACACCCCAAAAGACGCGATGCTAGCCCACACGCGTAGGTAGCTTTGACGTCTGCGTATATTAAAGGGGTTAAGAAGCTTAACTGCAGTAACCCGTTATAAGGCTAGATTATCTCTATAAGATAGAGATAATCTAGATTAAATAGTCTAATGGATTAGAAGTAATCTAATGGTTAAATCAGTGTGGGTGATAATAATCTTGTTAATTTATCTTATCTTAAAACACAATAATAAGCTATAGTAAAGCTAGGTATAAAAACTCTATATCTAATATGCGTAATAAGCTCTAGAAGCCTAGTTAGAAGTAATCCCTTTATAGACTATTTAATCCCTAGCTTATATAACTAATATTATTATCCCTTAGTATAATAATTATCCCTATAACCCCTAATGCTATTATTGCAAATGCGTGTGTTTCTAGGCGCGTGATTTAGGCTATATAACACCTCCCTAGGTATATACTAGTTAACCCTAACTATATATAGACTAAAAACAAATAGGATATAAAGCAAGATTAGCAAACTATAGCTTATATATAAGGGGAGCTACTATTTAATCTATCTATAGGGAAAGACTTCCTATAGTAAAGGGAAAAGAAAAGAAAAGAAAAATAAGAAAAGAAAGAAAGAAAAATAAAGTAATTCTCCCTAATTATAGTCCTTAGTTCCTTATCTCTCTAGAGAGCTTTAGTGTCTTTAGCGTATATAGATAATTAGTAGGTAATATTAGTAAGGGTATATAAAGAGCTAGGCATTTAGAATCTTACTAAGTAGCCCTTTACTTATAGTTTGCTTACTAATTAATTAATCCTAAGGCTTATTATCTCTCTTGCTAATAAGCATTAATAATACTTGCCTATATTCCTTAAGAAACTAGCCCTAGTAGCACTACTAATGCATAGGTAGATAATATTAGCAATTAAGCTATGGTTTTCCTTTACACTATATTCTATACTTTAAGGAAAGGAAGCAGATTAATAGTTATAGCTTATCTAGTGTCTCTAAGAGGTTAGTATATAATCTCTTTATCTACTTAATCTATTAAGGCTTAATATCTGCTTACTTAGTTCTACCTAATAACTCTATAGATTTATACTAACCTTAGCTAGTCCTTAATGTCTATTTAAAATAATTTATGAGTTATAGCTTGCTAAGATTAGGTGCTTTATTCTTAGGTACTACGTATTTAATCCTATTATGCCTTATAGAGTGCTTTAAGCTAAGCAACTAAAGACTATAGTATCTTATTATAACTAGAAGTAGAAGATAGTCCTAATAAAGACTCTTATAATACTTAAAATCCTACCTCTTTATTTAATCCTTAGCTACTAGTGGCTCCTTATTATTATTTAGCATTAAGTTCTTACTATATTTACTATTCCTATTCCTATAGTAATTCTTAAATACTAATATTAAAGACTTTAGGATTATTTATAAAAATATAAGCTATAGGCTACTAGAAATCCTAAATATAAAGTCTATTAACTTATGCTATCTTAGTATACTATTTAATTAGGTAATTATTATTACTAGTCTTATGCTTCTAGGCTATAATTACTATACTTACTAGTAACCCTCTACTAATTATTTAAGTAGTAAAGTAAGGCATCTAGCGTATTATTATATTATGCACTAAATATTAAAGATTAAAGTCTTTTTAGTAAGATAATTCCCTAGGTAACTAATCCCCTATTATAAACTTATTTACTACTATATTATATAGGACTTATAGAGTTCTTTTAAGGGCTTTTATATAGCTATATCTTAGGTCTAGGATATTATTAGTTATTATCTAGTCCCTAAGATAAAGCTTAAATTAGCGCCTAATATATAAATCCCTACTAAACGCATATAGTTATTTAAACTTAATACTATATTAGTTTAGTGTGTTCTAGTTCTCTATAAGGAGATTAAGTGCTTAATAACTAACTTAGTAATAAATTATTTAAAGAAGGAATCCTAGGTAGGCATACCCACACTCCTAATTTCCCTTTTACTCTATAGCTAGGACTATAATTACTTTAAAATTATATAGGTAATTTAAAAGTTATATAATTTATCCCTAGCTACCTATAAAGTTAATAAACTACTTAATTTAGCCTTCTCCTATAGTATTAAAGTAGTAAAGACACCCTTATTTCTAATTAAATAGAAAGCAAGTCTAATGGTTTATAAAGAAAGTAAATCCCACTATAATATATTAATAGCTTATATATAAGTAAAGGTTAACTAGGTTATACTATAAGCTATAAGTAATATTAACTAGCTAGTAGGAGGAATAAAGCCTTCCTACCTTTAAACTAATTAATTACTATAAAGTATCTATATTAAAATTCTTTATAGTGTATAGTTTAAATACTTAAGGTAGTATAGCTACTATTACCTCTAGTCCTTATATAATAATCCTCCCTATAGTAAATAGCTTAAACTAATTAAGCTAGTCCTTATTTAGGGTCTTATAGGCCTTTCTTAAGAACCTATAAATATCTATAGAATATTATTACTAAGTTAAGGGTGTCTAACTAGGCCTAATTAGCGTAACTTTATTAAAGTTATTACTATCTTAGTATATTTTAAATCTTAGTAAGAGCTATAGCTAGTCCTGCCTTAGATAGAATAATAGTAGCTACTATCTATAGAGATTAACTAGGTTAAGTCTAATAGTACCTTTTTCCTCTTCCCTAAAGAAAGATCCTTCTATTCTATATATTAAAATATAAATATAGTATATTATTAGGCATCTCTTATTTATAAAGTATATAATAGTCTTGCTATCTACTTTAGTGTAGGCATTATTAGATACCTTAGATTCCTTATATTCCGCTATAATAAGGTATAATTAAATAGAATATATAGGTATATATATAAGAGTAATAAGGGAAAGGATAGTAGTTACTTTTAGGAGATAAAGTAATTATAATAAGAGGAGAGGTAGGATATAAGAAGAACTTAAGAAAGGAAGGCTTTAATAACTAAAGAAAAGCATAATAATGCAAGAAGTAAGCAAGATTAAATGGTTCTTATAACCTAAGCCTTATTCTTATAGTTCTTAGTAATTATGTAGTTAGTTAGCGGCGGCTATCTATAGCTATGTTCCCTTTTATAACTAATAGTTACTAACACCTGCTATTAGGTAATAGTTATAAGGATTAGATAAATCCTATAAATTAAACTTCTTTAGCACCCTTATTAGTTATTAGGGCTGCCTATCTATTGGTTATTAATACCTATTATTAAGGAATAGTTATGAATTAAGGTATTTAAACCCTCTCTTTTCCTCTCTATCCTATCTTTTATAAACCTTTATTCCTCTTTCCTTTAACTATTTAATTATAGCTAATTCTCTTAATATAACCTATTAAAGGCTTCCTAATATTACCGCTATTATTAGGACTAGTGTCTTAGAGGTAGAACTTATAGTAACTAAGACTATTAACTAGTCTAATTATATAGAGATTTACCTCTCCTATATTAGTAGAGATTATATAGGCTTAGGTATTATTTAATCTTATACTAGACTACTAGCTAATAGTTTTGTTTTTATAGTTTAAGTTTCTCTTTATATTCTAGGTTTATAGTAGTATTAATATTAGTAATAGTAGTATTCCCTTATACACTAAAATTATCCTCTAACCTATAGATAATATTCTAAAGGGGGCACCTCCCTATCTCCTTAAGGTAATAAAGAAGATAAACTTAGTAAAGGACTTTATTAGAAGCTATACTAAGAAAGAAAGTATATTAGCTTTAGTAGTTAAAAATAGTTATTAATATTAAGTCCTTATTCTAGCTAAAATAGCTTATTCTAATAGGTATTTTCTACACGCTCTTTTATAATATCCTAAGCATTGCTAGGCTTTGCTTGTCTCTATATATAGTAGATTAAATAGTGTCTTTTATTCTAATTACTTAAACTTATATATATAATACATTAACTTCTTTAATAAGTATATATACTTCTTATTCTATAGTTATATATTAATTCTAGTTATCCTTAAGGGTGCCTATAGTAATTATATCTAGAATAGCTCCTATGCTATAAGCTATAAATAGCGCTTTACTTCTAGGTATTAGCCTAGATCCTTAAGAGAGAGGGCTCTAGCACTATTCTTAGGTAAAGAATAGACTACTAAGGCAGCTAAGGTAATTCCCCTTAATTTACTGCCTAGAAATAGATATACCTCCCCCTTTCTAGATAGTTTATAATAAAGGAAAAATACATAATATCTTTTAATTTAGGGAAATAAATAAGAAAACTAGTAACTTAGCTCCTAGAACTATACTGCAATTACTTAATCTATAGTGTTTAAAAATAAAACCTAATCTTTTCTTAAAAATAAAAGTAAAGTATAAATAAAATAAAAGTTAAAATAGCTTCTAGCGGGTATATTATTAAAGAGTTAGGGGATAGACCTTGTATTCTTAACGCTATTTAATTATTAATTAAGGTAATCTAACTTTAATCTTATAGTATAGGTGCTATTAGGGTAGAAGTTTAACTTTATTATCCTTAAGCACTAGCCTTTTCTTGCTTATCCCTTCCTAATAGTAGGTGCTCTTATTATTAATTATTTAATCTAATATATTATATTAAGCTATTAATAGTATAATACTTAAAACCTCCTTATTATAGTTATTACTAATTACCTCTTCTACCTAGTTATATTAAGGAGTGTAAAGCTATTTATCTATAGTAGAAGTCCACTATCCTTCTAGATCTAGGAGGAATTTCTTAATATAGTCCCCTAAGATTATCTTTATAAGTTTAATACTATCTAGTATCTATAAATAGTAGGCTCTAGAGATTAGCGCGCGCTTATGAATTTAAAAGGGTCTATTCTACCTTATTATAAGCTTCTATATTATAGATATATTAATATTCTATTAGATATTATATACTAAGATAAGATCCCTAGGTTTTAATTAATCTTTCCTAATTAAAGTAGCCTAGTTCTTATTAGTTTATTTTATAAGTTACTATCTAAATTTAAATACCTTTATTCTTACTTTTTTAATATCTTCTGCTTTTTATTTAAGTATCTAAACCTATGCTTTAAATAAGTCTTAACTACCTATAATTATATCCTAATTAATTAGTCTCTAAGTTAGAAATTTAACTTCTAAAGGTAGTATTAGCTCCTATCTATAGATTAAATAAAACATAGACTTTCTATATAATTTATAAATAGTAGTATAATCTATAAGAAAAGCCTTATTAAGGCGCTTAAACTATTATCTATCTAATCTACCTAACTTTACTAGGGCGGATATAAGAGACTAATATCTAACTTTAATAGGGGAATTCGCCTTTAGGTTATACCTAGATATTTAGATTCTAGTAATACTAATATCTATAAGTGCTTTCTTAAGGTTCCTACGCATTTTAGGTTCTCTATTATAGATAATAAATTAGAAGAGCCTAAACCTACTAATTAGAGAGGAGAGAAACTTCCTAATTACTAATATAGTAGCGTTCTTAACTAGAGTAGCCTCTACCTAACTAGTAAGGTTATACCTAGCTTCTAATAGATACTTATATCTATAATTAATTAGTAAGTGCTAAGTATTAATATAAATCTTACTTATTAGGTTTCCTAGTGTAACTAGTATAGAAAGCTCTTATAGGCACTATAGTATAAACTTTTAGTATATTTTATAGTAAGCTATTATCTCCTAGGCTATATTCTATAGTCCCTTCTACTAGTACCTTAATCTTATTACCTAGAAGACTACCTTAATACCTTTATATCTAAGTTCTTTATAAATAGCCTTAATAATTATCTATTATTACTTAGGTATATCTACTACTAGTGTAGGTCCCTTTATAATTCCTATTAGCCTTTTTTAGAGATATCCTTTTTCTAAGTAAAACTTCTTAGCCTTATTATATAGTTTCCTATAGTCCTTTACACTAAGATTAAGTAGTCTTTAAAAAGTTAATAGGTAATTAATTACCTATTATATCTCCTCTAAGTAGCTTTTTTTATTTTCTTTACCTATAGTAATATTATTAAGGTAGAGATTAATAAAATCTTTAATATCCCCTTTAACTACCTAGTCTAATTAATCTAAAGCTCTAGGGCCCTTCCTTAATAGGGCGTTAGTAATTTAGTTTTTCTCTCTAGGTATATATTATATAGTAAAATTAAAGAGTAGAATATAGCTAATCTATTAGGTAATAAGTGCCCTAGGTATATTATTAATAGTACTATTAATTTAATATATAAGGACCTATAAATCTATCTCTAAAGTAAATAAAACTCTATATAGATATATTTATAGTTATCTTAATATATAAACTACTACTTAGTATTCTTACTTTATAGTGTTATACTTAGATTTAGTAGTATTCTAAGTACTACTTTTATATTAAATAGGATATTATTTACTATTAATAATTTATAATAATATAGCTCCCTATCTAATTAAGCTTATATTAACTATTAGAATAATTTCTCTAAAGCCTAGTCCTAGATTAAGTAAAATAAGAATTAGTATTATTATTACTACTTTCTTAAGGATATCTATAGCTTCTTACTAATCTAGCCCTAATATCTATTTACTCTCTTTTTTAGTAAAATTACTAATAGCCTTGCTTTCTATGTATAATATTCTACCTATATATAATAAACTCCTATTAATCTAATAAAAGACTATATATCTAATTAATCTTAACATACCTCCTAGTCTAAGATCTTAATTATCTTTACTTTAGTTAGTTTTCTTCTATTTATGCCACATATAAATCCTATAATTTCTACTAACTTCTAATAAAACTTTAATTTAACTGCTAAGGCTATGTAACTAGAGAGCTTAATATTAACTAAGACTTTATTAATATTAATTAAATACTCTATTATATACCTTTACACTCCTAGTATAATTTCCTTATTATTATACATTATAGTTAGACCTTAGATAGCAATATTATCTAGGAAAGGTATGTAAATTTAGGGAATTAAGTTAAATAATACTCTCCTAATAATCCTAATAAACTAAGCCACTAAGTTAGTAGCTCCCTATAGTAGCTAATAGAGTTATAAAAGTCTAACTATAGTTAAAATTATTATTATATCCTAACTTCTCTTAGCTAATTTAACCTAATTATATCCTAATAATAAATTAATAATAGATAGGATCTTATATATTATAAAGCTTTTCCTAAATGCTTTAGCTCCTTAAGGGCTAAGCGTATCCTATATTATAACTTTATTATATTTTATTACTAATAAGATTAAATAAATTCCACTATTCTTTTTTATAATAAGGAAATATAGATTCCTATAGGAACTATAGCTCTCCTCTAAATAACTATACTTTAGCTTTTTCTTTAAAAGATTAACTAGCTTCCCTTATAACCTAAGAGATATTAGGATTAAACCTACCTACTATACCTTATATTTAATAACCTTAATAACTTATAGTAGTATAACTAGTAGGTTAACTTTTCCACACTCTAATAAGTCCTATACTAGCGCTACTTCTTAGTTATAGAGAATTTCCTTAAAAATATTAACTTCTTCTAGTATTAAATATTCTTACACCCCTTTAACTATTTAATCTAATTATTCCTAGGTTATTCTAAAACCTTAAGGGTCTATGCTAAATCTCCTAGTAATATGCTTATTATATTTCCTAGATATATTAAGTTATAACTTTACTTCTTCCTATTTCTTTAACTTCTACTTTAGATCTCCTTTAGGGGTTAATCTATTAGAGGGTATATTATTATAAGGGTAAATCTTCTAGGCTTTTTATTTATATATTATATTAATTATTAGATTAGGTAGTTCTAGCTTTTACTAGGGTTAAAAATCCTCTATAACCGCCTTAAGTCACTTAGCGTAGTTAATTATTATATCTTTAATAACTATATAGAAGATCTTAGTCCCTTTCTTTATTAAGATAGGGATAAGTTCCTTACTATTTTCTAATATCTTCTCTATCCCTTCTTAAAATATTTAATCTTCTTCTAAGGTTCCTAAGGCTTCTAGTTCTACTACTAGGCAGCTAAATATAATAGTATTAATAGTGGGTTACTATACTAGTGGTTTATTAGTGTATTACTACTAAATGCTTTCTATAACTCTTAATATAATAACTATATTACTAAATTAACACTAGGTATAGAGCTCCCTACTATGTAAGTGGTTAAATTATATCTAGTATATCCTAAAGAAGGGCATTCCTAGGATTAAGGTAATATTAACTAAGTCTAGGCTAATATAGAAAGTAGTAGGTATCTAGATATTCCCTAGGTATAGCCTTATCTAAACCTCCCTAATTATCCTAATCTAGTGTAATAAGTAAGATAAGGTATTTATAGTGTCTATTAGATAGATCTTTAATCTAAGTTATTTTACTATGCTTTCTAAGATTATATTTCCTTATACTCCTATATTAATAAGTCCTTATAGTAGTTCTCCTTTAGGGTTATCTAGTTAAACCTATAGGCATAGTAACTCCTATAGATTATTAATAGTAGCTTATAGTTCTATTATTATATTAAGCATAAAAGTCTTCTTATTTAGATTAATTAGTTCCTAATAGGTCTTAGTAATTAAGCTTCTTATTCCTAGCCTCTCCTAAATTCATTCCTATAAGGCTATATTAATTTCTAGTGGAGGCATTATAGGTAGCAAAGCTTTCTTAATCGTGGCTTTATTCTTCTTATTCTCCTTAATTATCTTCTATATTATCTAAGTAACACTATTAATCTGCTAGTCTAGATTAAATAGTCTTAGGTTCTTTCTTAGACTAAACGCTTTTAATAAAGAAGGGACTAGTCCTAATAAGTTCCCGTTATAGTATTAGATATCTTTAATGCCTTTTGCTCTTATAAGATATTTATTACTAACTGCTTTAGCTAATATTAGTATTATATAGTAAATATCTTAGAAAGGGATACTAAGCTTCTTTTAGAAGACCTTATTATATAATTAATCTAGAATCTATTGCCTAACTTTATTTAACTAATCCTTATTACCTTTGCCTATAGCTAGGTTCTCCTAGATAGGTTAGCTTTAACTTTAGCGATTTTTAGTGTTATTATTCTTAACTTCCTTAACCCTTAGGCGTTTTGCTAATCTTTCTCTAATAGCTAATACTTTTATAATAGCGCTTTCTTTGCCTTTATCTTCTATACTTACCTTCTTAAATTAGATAGTTAAGACTATACCTATTAATTCCCTCTTTAGGATTATTACCTTAACTTCTCTCTCTAGTTAGTATATTACTAGATTAAACTAGCCTTCTATTCTCTTAAAGATATCTTATTCTTCTATTATTATTTCCTAACTTATACCTCTACTTAGTTTATATTCCTTAATCCTAGGTATTATATAGGTAATCTTATAGTCTTTAAAATACTTAACCTAAAATATAGCTAGCTTATATATATAGCTACTAATTTAGAGAAATTTTAAGAGTAAGACTAGGGGTATAATCTAATACTTTAGATTATCCCTAATTACTAGGATATAGACTACTAGATTATAGACTATAAATTTTAATATCTTATTAAACTTAAGGATCTTATATCTTATAGCTAAATAAGCATTATTATTATAGTAGTGGTATTTATTTAACTAATAGCCCCTTCCTAAAATTGTATTTAGATTAAAGATATAATTATTCTTATTATAATTATATAGTCCTATATAGTTTATTTAGTAAAGCTACCTTTATTACTACTAGGTAGTGCTATATTTAGCCTTAAGCTATTTTATAATATTAATTTCCTTACTTACTTGTTTTATAAATATAATCTTTAGGTTAGCTAATTATTTTATTAGGTTATCTATTTAATCTTAATAATCTAACTACTTAGCTACTATCCTATTTCCTATCCCTTTTTTATAGAATCTAGGTCTACTATCCCTTCCTAATAAATTATCCTATACTAAATAATTTCTTTAAGAAGTTTACTACTTATTAAAAACCCTTAGATTAAATAATCTCTAATTTATAAGGCTAGATTCCTAATTATCTAAAGAAAGCTTTACTATATTAAAACCTTCTAGACCCCTATTTTAGAGTTCTAGGTGTGTGTAAATGTGTGTATTAAGCTCTATCTAGAGAGGTTTATATTCTATAATAAGGACTTCTTTATAGATAAGCCCTTTATAATCTATAAAGCTTAAGATTAAATAATCTAGGAGTGCTTTATAAATATAGTTTAATTAGCTTATAGTGGTTTTCTATTTAGTTAGGTTAATAATAGATATTAGAGCTTAATGCTTCTATAGCTAGTAATAGGTATCCTAAATAGACTTTAATTATATTAAATTAAGATCTTTAAGCTATCTATAAGCGTTTTCTATTTAATCCTAACTAGTAGTATTATACTAGAGAAGTATCTCCTCCTTAGACTCCTTCTAGGTTTATAATATAGTTAGTATCTTAACTACCTATTAAAGCTTTAGGTTAATATCCTATTTAAGCATCTTACACTAGTCTATCTTAGGTATGCCTATTACCTTTATCTTTACTTTAAAGTCCTTAAGAAAGTTAAATATATTTTTACTAGTAAACTACTAAATATTATATCTATTCTATATAGTAATTAATAAGGTTTACTATACTATTATTTCTCTAAGGAGCTTTATAAAAGATTCTATATTAAGGCCTCTAAGGGCCTTAGGTATCTTACTAATATTATTAGGGTTTTCCCTAAGCGGTCTTTAAACCTAGTTTAGGTTAGGCTAATTACTATCTTAGGATTAGATAGTCCCTAACTAGTAGTTAGAGTACTTAGTAAAGGAGTGTCCCTAAGGTCTTATTAACTAGTTAATAGCTTACTTAATCCTACTTTACTAGTTTATTAAAAATAAGTTAGGATATAACTAGGCATAGAGTAGGATAAGTATTCTTTTAATTAATCTTAGAGAGAGATAGCTACTTATATTTAAATAAATATCTTTATAATATCTAGTGCTTCCTTTAGGAAGACTTTTAAAGGGGTAGTATTAGTAGTAATAAATAAACTATAAGTAAAGGCTACTAGGATAACTATATAGCTTTTTATAATTAACTATAAGATCCTAATAATTAGCTAAATAATAGCAAAATAGATAATAGGCCCTAAGATTAAATAGCCTAAAACACTAGACTATGTGTCCTACTAGCTTAGAATGTTTAGCTACGTTTTCTATATTATAGACTTATATTCGGAGGTAACTAGCAAGGGATTAATAACTTAGTAAGTATTCGTAGAGTACCCTTCTAAGCTAGCTAGCTTTTCTACCTATATATACGTGTAATATGCTTCCTTCTACCTAATCCTCCTTATCTTATTATATTTAGCTAGTTTAGCTGCTTTTATTTTAATACCCTAGCTATCTTATAAGTTAGGTCTAGACTCTTAGTTTATAGCTTATTATAGGGAAAATAAGATAAAGGGATCTTCTTATAGTCTGGGTTAGTAATAGCTAAAGGGTATTAAAGGATTGCTTCTAATTAATCTTTACTAAGGCTAAGAAATAACCAGAGCGGAATAGTCCTAGGGGATTAAAAACTCATTTCTCCACTAGTTTTATTAAGTAGAAAATAATACCCTAAAAGATATAATACTAGCCCACATATGTAGGTAGCTTTAACGTCTACGCACGTTAAAGGGGGTTAAGAAGCTTAACTATAGTAACCTATTATAAGGCTAGATTATCTCTATCTTATAGAGATAATCTAGATTAAATAGTCTAATAGATTAGAAGTAACCTAATAGTTAAATCAGTGTGGGTAATAATAATCTTGTTAATTTATCTTATCTTAAAACACAATAATAAGCCATAGCAAAGCTAGGTATAAAAACTCCATATCTAACGTGCGTAACAAGCTCTAGAAGCCTAGTTAGAAGTAATCCCTTTATAGACCATTTAATCCCTAGCTTACATAACTAATGTCATTATCCCTTAGTGTAATAAATATCCCTGTGACCCCTAATGCTATCATCGCGAACGCGTGTGTTTCTAGGCGCGCGATTCAGGCCACACAATACTTACTACTAAATCTATATTAAAGGGGGTAATAAATAGAAAACTACCTTCTATACATACTATAGGTACTATAAATATCTTATTATGCCTTTTAGGCTAATAAATACCCTAGCTACCTTTTAAAGTTATATCTATAAAGCGCTTTAGGGATTAGTTAATATAATTTATATAGTATATCTAGATAATATCCTTATCTTCTTAAAAACATAGGAGGAGCACACTATTTATATTAAGGAAGTCCTAGAGTATATATAACTAGCAAAGCTATATACTAAGCCCTCTAAGTGCTTTTTCTATTAGGAATCTATAGAGTTCCTTAGGTTTATCCTATTAGTTAATAGGATTTTAATAAATATAAGTTAAGTTAATATAATTTAGGACTAGAAGGAGCTAATAAGCTTTAAGAATATATAGTTATTCCTTAGGTTCTATAACTTTTACTAATAGTTTATCTATAGATACTCTAGGATTATAGTACCCTTATATATGTTAATAAAAGGTAGTTAAAATAGTATTTAGACTAGGAAGTTTATATTTAAAGTAAAGGAATAGCTAGTATTTAACTAGCTAAAGGATATATTCTAGTAAGCGCCTTTGCTTTATTATTATAACCTAAGTTAACTAGTGTGTATTAAGATAGATACTTTAATCTTTATAATAGTAGGGATCCTATCCTAGTAAAATAATAAGGGCTATTAGTATTTAGTAGCCTTTTAGTTAAGGAAGTTTATAGACACTAAATATAACTATAGTATAGCTAATTAAGAGCTACTTACTATAGTAAAGTTATTTAAATACTAGTAATACTATATTAAAGGCATAGTAAGCCTAGTGGAGGTTCTATTAGATTACTATAATTTATAAACCTTTATAAAGTAGCTAAAGTTAAATAGAAGGTAGGTAAGATAATATATATTTCTCTACCCCTTTTACTTTATAATTAAGTATAAACTAAGGAAAAGTAACCCTATAGATATACTATTAAGAAGGTCTAATTATAAGGGTAAACCTATTATAAATAGGGCGCTCTTACTAGAACTTTAGAGGAAGATAGTAATTACTAAAGAACTAATAAAAGAGATACTAATATATTAAGGAAGATATAATAAGATACCTTTAGGGAAGGAAAATATTCTAGTCTTATAAGAGAAGTAACCTAGTAAGATGCCTTTAGGGAAGGAAAATATCCTAGTTATAAGAGAGAAACCTATAGAGGCTAGAGTAGCCTAGTTAGATAGTGCTATAAAGCATATAGGCTAGTTAGCTACTAAGGATCTAGTAAAAGATTAGCTAAATAAGGGTGATTTTAAGGAGAAAGTAGTATGTGTTTAAGGCATTAATATATAAGAGATTTAGGGGGCTATTATATTACTAAATCCCTACTAATCTAAGCTAAATAAACCTTTAGTATAATTACTATAAAAGGTATAAGACTAAGATCTAGATTTATAAAGGCAAAGTAATAAGGTAAACTCCCTAGTAAAAGGAAAGGGAAAAGCTAGTCTATAGTTATATAGTAAGAAGGGCTTTCTAATATACTAAGACTAGGTAGTTATTCCCTAGGAGCCTATCTTATAATAGGAGCTCCTATAGCTATACTATAATAATTTACTAGTAAGTTACTTTAGGACTAAATATACTCTTAAGCTCTTAAAGCGCTACTTCTAGTAGCTAGTAATAAGTAAGTCTATATTAGACTATATTATAAGTTATAGTATATACTAATAGGTAGTAGCGCAAAGATATTACCTATATAAATCTCTTAAATCCCTACTAATACTAAGGTAACTATAGGTAGAAATCTTAATAGATTTTATTATAGGCTTACTTATATTATAGATAACTAATTAAGTAACTAATATAATCCTAGTAATTATAGACTAATTTACTAAGTACTCTGTTTTTCTCTTAGTATTAACTATAATTAATATAGCTAAACTAGTAAAGCTATTTTATTAAGAGATTAAATTATAATTTAAACTACTAGAAGGCATTATATTAGATAGAGAATCTGTCTTTATAAGCTAGTTTTAGTTAGACTTATACTACCTATTCTATATTAAATAAAGGCTATTTATAGCGTTTTACCCTTAAATAAATAGGTAAATAAAGCAGATAAACTAGGTACTTAAGCACTACCTTTAATGCTTTATTAGAGAGAATTAATAAATATAGCTAAAACTACTTCTAATAGCTTAATTTACTTATAATAATATAGTTAATAGAATAACTAGCTACTCCCTAAATTATGCACTTATAGGCTATTTACCTAAGTTTTACCTAGCTCTTAAGGGTAAGATTACTAAAGGGAAGGTACTAGAAGTATATGCACACATTATAAAGCTATATAAAGTTAGAAAATAACTTAAGTAAAGCTAGGGAAAAGCCACTAAAACATAGGTAAAGTACTATAACTAGTGTTACTAGCTATTAACCCTAAAAGGGGAGACCTAGTACTTCTATTAGCTAAGAATATTAGACTTAAAGATATAAAATATAAGCTAACTACTAGGTTTATTAGGCTATTTTAAATACTTAATGCTATAGGAAAATAGGCTTACTAGCTTATACTACCTAAAAAATATAGTTAATTATATAATATCTTCTATATTAGCTTACTAGAGCTATAGAAACACTAGGGAAACATAGAGAATAAGGATATACTAATACTAGACCTTAAAAATAAAGATAATAAGTATAAAGTTAAAGAAGTTAAGAATTATAAAAAAACCATAAAGGTAATAAATACCTAGTAAAATAGAAGGGCTAGCCTAGTAAATATAACTAGTAAATCCTAGTAAAGAATATAGAAAGCGCTTAATATATAATTTATATATATTACTAGATAAAAGGGAAGAAAGTTAGTAGTAAGATATAATAGAATTATAGGAAAAAAGATATAAGTTTACTATAGAAAAAGGCTAGTATCTCTAGCTACTATTAAAACTCTAATTAAGGGTCTAGGATAAACTACTAAAAAATAAAGAAAAGCTACCCTAAAGGAAGGGTAAAATAACTAGAAAACTCTTAATAGTTATACCCCTATAGGTAAAAAGCGCGCTATTAATAAAGGTAAACTTAGTACTATTCTTATTTACCTTAATTACCTTCTCTATAGTATAGTAAAACTAATATATTACTATAGCCTAGGCTATATAGCCTAGGTTAGAGGGCTAAAGCTAAAGAACTATCTTTACCTCCTAGGCACTTATAATATCCTCTAGGTCTCCCTATAAAAGAGTTAGTAAAAGACTAGTAAAAATATAATAAAGAGTTATATATAAACTATAGCTAAAGGGGCTAGAGTAGTAAAAACTATAGTAACTTAAAGTAACTAATAAGAGACTATATACTACTAGTATATAATAGATATAGCCTATATAGAAATATAAGTAAAAAATAGGTAAATAGCTTATAAATTAATAAACCTAATATGCCTTTATAGTACCTATTAATCTAAAGGCTATATAGTATACTATATTAGTATAGTTAAACCCTATAACTAAACTATAGATATACTTAGTAAGCTATTAGTAAGTTACCTCTAAAAACACTAGGATACTCTCTTCTTCCCCTATATTAAAGGTAGTATTTATAAGGGCCTAGACTTATTTAAAAATAACTATTAAGTTAGTAAAATCTCTAGCTAGAGTTACTATAGCCTATATAGAAAAGTTAGTAATAAGAGACTATAAAGTATAGGAATAATAGGTAACTTACTATCTTATATATATCTTTATACTTATTATACTATATATAATATTTAGAAAGCTTTATTTTAGCTATTATTATAACTAAAATATAAGGGAAACTATAGATAATTTATAGGAGTTTAATCTTAATTAGTAGGTTTTTCTTAAACTCTATATACCTAGTATATAAGTAATATATATATAAATAAAGGTAAAAGTAAATTACCTTTATAGTAATAGTAAAAAGGTAGTAAAAGGTAGGAGAAGGGCTAGTGTAATTAAAGTTTAAAGATTAATTAAAAATAAACTAGCTTTATAAAGAAGAAAAGGAAGTAATATAATAGGGGATCCTAGGTAACTTTATACCTAAGCGCTATATATATTACTAGGAGATAATTACTAGTTATTATTATTATAATGTTTTAATTTAGTAATATTATTATAACTACTAGATAGTAAATAGCTATATTATAGTAGATAAATCTAAAGCTATTTAAAAGCCTAGCTAAAAGTAAGGGGGTAATTATAAGGCCTTGCTCCTAATATAGGTACACCCTATAACATACTATACCTTAGGGCTAGGTCCACGTAACGCTAGCGAACCACTAGCTATAAGACAGCGGTCCGCACACACTACACACTTAGACCTAGCAAGCTTTAGTTAATATATAGAGTGCCCTATACCTCTTGCCTAGCTATCCCCTTGTTCTCACAGTATTACATAACTAGATAAAGATAGCTTATAATAATATAATAGAAAGAGATTCCCCCTAAGATATAGTATAAAATAAAGATATTAATTATCCTTATCTAGCATATAAAGAAGAGGTAGAAAGCTTCCCTTTTATAGAGGGATAGCTTAACTATCTAATACTATACGCGTCATTCGCATTACGCGAGCTTTCTCCCTTACATTCCTCCCTACGTCAGCCTGAATCATAACACGGCATGCTGCCCAGGCAACAGCAGCAGCAACGGCGGCTCTGGTGGAAATTCTTCGGAATTACTGGGACCCCACTGTAGATTGTTGGCCTAGAAGAGATGACGGAGCTGGCTATATTGGAGCTGGTTGCGTCAATGTTGATTTCTGCAGCCCGCGGGATTTGTGAATCTTCACACCACTCTCCACCGTATCTTGAGTAGCTGCCTTACGACGCGCATTCGTAGCATCAACTCTAAGTCCTAAACTAAACCCGTCCGTCCCTGTTGCCTGAGACTAGTGGCTGGCTGGCTGCTGCTCATCAGGAGCGCGCCCTTGGGACATATATATAAAATATGCCCGGCTCCAACATCACGATCTACCACGACCCTTCACAGCAACAAATACGCTCAGCGCTAGACCAACCAGCGTTCCCGTCACAACAAACGCGAGGTTGATGGGCGTGGGATTCCCACCGAGCACGTCATGTGTAACGGCATCAAGACCAGATTGAGCCAAGTTGATGACACCCGAGAAGCACACGATGGTGCCGTAAATCCGGCCAAAAGACCTGAAGCCGAAGACTTTGGTTGCATAGTCACTAGACAAGCAGATAATCAGTGCCTACTCGGAAGTGGAGAAGCAACACATTCGGGGCGTGACCTACGAAACCGCCGAGTAATACAACGGCCGAAAGATGACGAAGGCGACGACGGTAGCGTACCCTGCCCACAAATACGGGAGACAGTTCAAGACGCCTATGACGGCGATGAAGAGGGTGACTATGCCGAATACCACTGGCACGCTGAGGTTGTTGAGTACAAGACCGATAAGAGGAGTCGATGCGACTCCTGCGATGGGCAAGGCAATGTCGAAGAAGCCATTCACCTCTGCCGCTGAGCGTTCCGAGTCCAGCATGTATCTGTACTGCGCAGGAATGGTGGCGATGAAGTAATTCATGCGTAGCATCTGGATGGCTGTCAGCAAAAGAATGAGCACGAACCAGGGGCTCAGCATCTGTCTGCGGGGCGAGACACCGTGCAGGACTCCCCAAACACCGCTCGCTTCTTGCCTTTCCTCGTGGAGCTTTCTTCGATCTTGTCGGTGTGCGGCGTCACCGGCCACGTCCTCCAGTTGGCCGAGCGTGGCAGTGCGAGCCAGCTCAGCTGTGTCGTGGATGTTTCCGTCGCGTTCGCGGGCATCAGGCGGCGCTTGTTCGACCTTGCCAATCAAGCCTTCGAGCCTGGACATTGTATGGTAGGGATACGGCGGCATGTAGGTCATCTCGGCTATGCCGATGAGAATCGGGACAAGGGTGTAGCCTAGAAAGAAGGATTGAAGTGAAAGCTTGCCGGATGTCGCCTCGTAGACCATGCCATAGATGAGAAACACGGCCGACGATGCGTCGAAAGCTCCCGTCATGACAGCGACAATGGCGCCAGAGTACTTTGGAAAGGCGTTGACTAGCTGGAAGCTGGGCACGAATATGAAGGTCCCCCCATGGAGAGCAGGGCATTCGCCACCAGGTAGCCGTCCAGCCTCGGGAAAGCGAACGACGCGGCAAGCAGGAGACTCCCGGCCGCCAGGAGCACGCACGCGGCAAGCCAGCAAGCACGCCGACCAAACAAGTCGAGGACAGATCCAGCCAAGAGCGAGGACACGTTGGTGGTGACGGACCCGACGACGAAGAAGAGGTTCAGGCGCAAGTCCTGCTCGTCGCAGGGCACCGTCTCGTACCTGTTGCCCGGGGAGTCTGCGGGATGCGTGCCACGACCATGACAGACGTCGCTGTACAGGCCCTCGGATACCAATATCGGCTTCAGGGCGGCGAAGCCAAAGACGATTCCTGCGCACAGCCAGCACGAAACGACGCCAGTGGCCACCTGGGCTGGCGGCGGACGGCGTCAGTATTATCATTGATACGAAAGTGCGTACATATGGTACCTACCCCTCGTCTGGCGACAGACACCTCGTATGCGGGAATCTGATCCTCTTGCTCGGCCCGGGAGCCACCCCAAAGTTCATGGAGCGCCACTTCGGTTTTCCAGTGCCCGGATGGTCGGTCCCAAGAAGGCGAGCTGTCTCATCTCCCCCGTTGCTTGCCCGGCCGTCCACGAGGCCCCCGGCGTAGTCGAAGCCTTCGGACTGCGTGACATGCTGAGCCAACGACATTGTCCAGTGGAGCCGAAGAAGTGCGTATGTGGTCTGTTGCTGCTCCCAAGCATCATTTGCAAAGTATGGGAATTCTGGCAGATGTTATATAAGCTTGTCGTCATCGTCACGGCCTGGGGCCACCGCTTCTCGCCGTGGGTCTGGTCATTTGCGTGACGTTGCGAAACACATTAAAAGGTGGGGATGTATGGAACGGAACGGAATATACGACCGGCTTCTCGCAGTTTCCATGAGGGGATGTCGAGATGCAACCAAGGGACTAGGTGTATGTAATTTTTTTAACAAAAAAATTTGAGAAAATAACCATAAACTGCCGCCCCGTACACACTACTCCGAAAATTCTGAAGAAAATACGTAAAACTCTCATCAATCCGCTAGAATAGTCTGAATGGCGTCGTCCAAATCTCTTCGTGCTTGAATGAGCCCCGCCCACTTTTGCTTCACCCACACCTGATTCTTCCTCAACAATTCCTCCGCCTCACTCCGCAACGAGGCAACCTCGAGGGGGCCAACACTTCCAGCACTAATGCGGGTCTTGACGAAGGTCTCGGGGTCCAAAGCCAGATGAACATCCTCTTGCGACATGGCCACCTCCTTTCCGACCGTCTGCAAGCTGGCTTCTCTGACGAGCTCCGCGGTCACGGCCGACCTTGGCACTCTCCTCTCTCTGCAGGTGCTCACTACCCTTGAAACCACAGCATAGGCCTGTCTCATGGACAAGCCGTGATGCTGCATCAGCGTGTCCGATAGATTGCTGGTGGTGGACCAGCTTTCGGCCAGGACATCCCGAATCCTCTCCCCATTCAGTTGAACTGCCTCGACGGAGAAGCCTGCCAGAACGAGCATGTTGGACGTGGTCTCCAGAGCCTGCTCCATGTTTGACGGGATCCCGTGCAGGGAGTGGTCTCCCGTTCCGGCGGAGCGACTTGTGGCGAGGACGTTTGTGTACCACGAGACACTCGGTCCGGCAGCAAGCTTGATGGCCTCCAGAGTCACGGGGTTTCTCTTCTGCGGGAACAGGCTGCTTCTCTCGCAGAAAGCGTCGGGCAGTGATATGAAGGCAAACTCGTTACTCGACCACAGCTGAAGGTCGGTGGCGAGGTCGTTCAGGTGAGACATGACCATGGACAAGGCGGCCATGACATCGGCCGTGTACTCGGCATCCTTGCCCAGCAGAGAGTTCCTGACGCAGCCGTCGAAACCCAGCAGCCGGGCGGTTCTCTGGCGGTCGATGCTGATTCCCGTCCCGCATCTGCCCACGGTGCCGAGCGGACTGCGGTTCAGCCGCGCGAAGGCTGCCTGGCAGCGCTCGAAATCATCTTGCAGCTTCGACGCATACGCCAACAAGTAGTGGGCGTAGTTTCCCGGCTGAGACTGCTGCATGTGTGTGTGGTATGGAAAGACGGTGGACTCGTGTTTTCCAGCCGTGGCGATGAGGACTTGTTGAAAGTCATTGATCCTCGTCATGCACTGCAGGAACAAGTTTCTGAGGGAGATTCTACCGACGGTGGCTCGCTGGTCAATACGGCTGCGAGCCGTGTGCATCGCGCCGGCAACATAGTCGCCCAGCTTCTCGGCAAGAGCTGCCTCGATCTGGTAGAGGAGGCTCTCCTTGGTAGGGTCAATGGCCAGGTTCTCTACGCCCTTGTCGCCGACTTCTCTTATGGCCGGGAGCAGCTTCCGGCCAACGTCCTTGGACATGGTCCCGTGCTCCACGAGCATGACAACGTGGGCCAGGTCGATCCAGATGAATTCCGCAAGTTGCCTTGATTCCGCCCTTTGGGTCGGCCAGCAATGATATAAGAGGACTGGGGTACAGGGGACAGCAGGCATGCCCGCCTGAGGGGAAGCAACAAGCGTTCTCATCTTGATACAGAACAGGCACAGGCTGTGTGACGTGATACCAACCAAGCAAGTGATGACCAAAAAAAAGAAGAAGAAGAAGAAGAAAGGCCCAAGTGAGACCCTTTTTTTTTTTTGAAGCAAGAAAAGAAGAGGGTATTGGGTGTGAACGAGGGGGATAATAGCATGGACAATCGGATCTCGATGGAACCAGAGAATCAGGGGTCTCCCAAGCTGCCTTTAAAAGTTTACAACCAGATGGAAGAAATGAAACACGGACGACATTCTATCCTACTCACGGGCCAGGCCGCGTGGGGGCTCAACCTTTCTGCCCCAGCCGAGCTGGAACATGCCGCCGCACGACAGAAGCTGAAGAGACGGGCAAGTAGCGGCCGGCGTCCTCTTGGTGAATGAGTCGTTCCCAATGCCGCTTTGTTTGGCGATGGCAGCTGACAGGGGTCCGTCCGTCCACCCGAGGACGCTGTCGTTCTCTCACGCTCGGTACTATCAGGGAGCATATGTACATAATCACGGTACGGAGTACGGAGCAATATAATGGCCCAATGCTTCAATTGTGTGGAGACGAGATGAATATGTATGGGGATGCAGTCTAATCCCTGTTTGGTTGCTTGCATGTACATAGATGCCTTGCCGTGATTTAGCGTGGCGCTCCGGCAAAAAAAGACGTTTCACTCCCTGACGTTCTGGACTGACGAAACCCCATACTTTTTGCATTCCGGCATCACAAAGAGCAGCGAGAATCCAGCACGGCAGTGAAGGACGATGCCCGCGAAGCCGCATGCGACCAAGACTGTCGAATCAACACTCCCCGCCCGTAGTATAAGCTGGCTCTGCTTGTGAACCAACGTTGTCCCCGAGTCGCCGCAGTAGTACACACTGTTCTTCTTCAAGTCGCAATTGCCAACTAGTGAATATTGATCGGTGCCTTTAAAGATCTTTCGCCGCAAGGCGGCGACGACGGCGTCTGTCCGGCGACAAGGGCAGCGGCCAGCAGTGCTGATGTGAGGATCTGCATGGTGAGAATAGGATAGGATGGTGAGGATGGGATAGGATAGGATAGTGAGGGAAAACTGGAGATGTTACTCGGCACGGGATGGGATGCAGTTATATCATCTCGTGCGGATAAATAGCGCCGCCCTTGGCGTCTGACCACAGCTGTTAGTGGTCGGTTGTTCTTCTCGTGGGTAAATCCATCAAGGACACTAACTATTGGTGGTTAGACTTGGCGGGGCTCACACCAAATTCTCGTCTCTACGAGAGTAACAAAGTTTGTCTCATATCCGGGGTGGAGTGCTTCAACCAGCAGTGGCTTACACTCTCCCCTGAATTATTTTACAAATCTTCATGCCCTAGTTTTTCGTTTCTTGCCAACAGCTGCGATTAGCTAGCAAGTGCACTATAACCCCAAAGTAAATTTAGAGAGCTACAAGGAAAATATATAGGGTGCACCGCGACAACAAAAAGATATATTGTTTCCTTTATAAAGTATAAAGAGATCTAGGTACTTGCCAATCCTGGCCCCTATCTGTCACGGCTAAAGGCATGGGAATGGTATACCAGAGTGGTGGTCAAGATTCAAGGCCGCAGCTAGGAAGATGATGGCTAGGGTCTGGTGCGTCAAGGTTTCGAACTCCAACCTCTCCCACACAATAGGAGCGGTCTTTACGGTGCCCGTTACCGTTATCCTGGGATCCACCACGCTTAGTGATCCGCCCACGATGCCCTTCATGCCTCTGTGCTCCCGACACTGTCTCCCTTATTTCCTTGCTAACACCTGATTCGCTTAAATTCCCCCTGTTATATTTGTCGAATAATTCAGGGGTGTAGTGTACATACAATGCTCACCGAATGCACTAGTTTTTCACCGCCTGCCTAATTAGGATTTAGAGGGGTGGGCTCGTACGTTTTTGCTGCAGGTTATGAAGTCTAAATGATCGATGATGGCTGAGCCAACGAAACTCGCTTCTTTTCTTGCTCTCAGGATTTCCACTCCCAATTCTCA
Source organism: Epichloe scottii (assembly GCA_021950295.1). NCBI lineage: Eukaryota > Fungi > Ascomycota > Sordariomycetes > Hypocreales > Clavicipitaceae > Epichloe > Epichloe scottii. The sequence goes on along the minus strand of CP083247.1, from coordinate 1,222,515 downwards.
CGTCGATTTTCTCCCAACTCCGCATCTTTTTTTTTTTTCCACAACTTGCTTCTTGCATGTGGACTCGCGTGCCGTGTGCCAAGGCCCGACAGCCAGGATGCCTTCAGGATGAAGACATGGTGTTGATATTCGTCACGTACGGAGGTAAATACACGCACGTAATGGGATCCACCACATTGCCCGCGGGAGTCTTCATTGCCATGAGACTTGTTGGGGCGAATCGTCTCTTTCTCGCGGCGACCGTACTACGGAAGACTATAGTTACAACGGTGCCAAAACCCAAAAAAATCAGAAAATTCGTAACTACAAGCCACTTTATATATCTTGCCATCCATGCCAAGTCTCCGCTTGGAACATTGCGTTGATGAACAGCCAGAACTGACTGATCCTCATTCGCGACTTCTACGGTTCTCCATGAATGCCCATGACTTGTAGAGAACCGCTTCTGACATGGCGGCATCGACAAGAAACGGCATCGTCAAGGCCGTCACTGTTTTCTGGCAGTGGTCTGTTCCCTACAAAAGTAGCCACCGACCAGACGACAAAGTATACTCTGATCTGTGGGCTACATCACTTGACGAGCAGAACATTCTTGACATTCTTGCGCTCTCGTTTCCTGCGGTTCCTGGACACGAGCTCCCCACGACCGAGGCATCCATTCGGCGCCTGGTTCGCGAACGACTGCCTCCTCCTGGTTCCTCATCACCGACCAAGGGAACCGAGAAACAGGATGGTCCCTCTTGCGGCAGTGGCCTCGCGGTGCCTCAACGCGCCAAACAGATGGCAGAGGTCACGGAAGAAGCCTGGGCTCATCTCCCCCTCAGCTTGCGACATCTTCTCGCCGCCATGAATGCCCTCCACCTAGAGAACAAGCTGCGAATCATGTCGGGGGACGGTTTCCATCCCGCAGCCGGCAGGGACAGCATCAAACGCTCCCTGCGCGGCATCAACAAGACTTTTGCCATGTGGCGCAAGGGCTACGAGGCGGCAATCAGCCGGCGCGAGCGATGCTTTGTCAACTTCTTCTTCGCATTCCTCGCCTTCAACGCCATCTATCCAGACGTGGCCGCTGGCTTTCTCGGCGAAAGATCCTACAACCAACGCTCTATAGGCATGCGTATCGCTACCCTATGGCAGCTGTACTACCTGTGGACGTTTCCCTTCCATTCCTGCTGGCTTCTGTTCAACTGGAGTCTGGAGCGACTGATAGGTGCCTTTGTCGGGAACACGGTCTACGCACTGGCGGCCCTGGTGCCCGCCGTTCATGCCGCGTACCTGACATCATGGTTCAGGGTCATGATGCTGGTCATGTCCGTGTGCTGGCAACTCGGCGTCCAGTTCTACGCCGCAGCTCGAGACTACGTGATGAGATTGGTCACGCGCCGGCAAACACGCGCGTTGCGGCGACGGGAAGACACCGATGGCATTGACTGGAAGACCGCCGACGAGAGCATCTCCAACGAGCTGTTACCCCTCAAGTCGTTCATTGCTCTGCATTCCGACGGAGAAGGGGCGTCGTATTCCTGGCAAGAAGTTCCCATACGGGTCCGCACGGAGCGATTCATTCAGTTCACGAGCTGTTTCAGATTAGGCCGTCCGGCCGATCAATTGGTAGGCCTCGTGAAAGACGACCTCGAGGGAGTAATCAACACGTACGAGGATTACCTGTCCACGGCGCCACGCAACGACGACGCAAAGCTCGACGACGGCCACGTCGAGCCGCGGCTCCCCAAGTTCCTGCTCGTCTTCTTCGACATTGCCATCTTCGCCTATGTCTGCTACTCCTTCTACCCACAGCCATTCACGTTCAACACCGTTGTCGCGTACGGCACGGTAGTCATCATCAAGCAGACCATTGTGGCGCTCAAGCGCTACCAGACACCGAAGAGTGCGCGGAGACTGTTCACCAACATGACGGCGGTGAACATCACAGGCGTCTTGCTGGTATCGACGCCCGTCACCGTCGATGCGACTATTCTCGCCGACACGGGCAAATTCATCGGTCTCACTCTGGCAATGACGTTTGCGACGCTCTTCTTGGCGGAACCCATCGCGCCGCTCCTGCTATGCCTTGCTGAGAAGATGGCGGCGTGCTGGAACAGGTTGACGGGTCGGTCTGCGCGACCTCACGCGCCGTCAACTACGTCCTGTGACGGCGGGAGTGACTCTGACGCGACAGAGAGGTGGGACGGAATGAGACATGGTCGAGAGAATCTTGGGCCAAAAAATGAACCATGTGTCACGGCCAGTTCGTTTCGTTTCATGACAAGACGCTCGACGAGACCAACTTCCCTCTGCGTGCATCCAATATTGACTCATCTGGCAAACGCGGAATGCAGCCCCCTGACCTCATCGACACAGCCTCTTCAATCCGCCACATGTCCGTATCACATACTTGCGCGGGAGCAGGGAGGAGGTAGTCGGCCTGGGAAGGGCCTTAATCGCGTCCATGTTGATATTCCAAATTCTTATGCTACTCACGCATTAGTCATTACCTACCACGACTACTCTAGGTGGTGGCGGCGCGGTTGAAGAAATTCAAGATGATCAATGCATCATCCATGAGGCGATTCTTTCCTGATTTCACCGTGTACCAGGCAGAACAACGTGTGCGTGTGATTGACTTGTCACACAGTGACCCATGGCGGGTGAATGAAGATGCAGCAACTCAGCAACACCCGGTGACACCTCTGTCTCGGAACCAAACCCGAGAACTCGATTGGCCGGGATCGGCAGTGGCAGCCAACTTTCGGGCCCGGAATCTTGCCGGCTCGCGGCATCTTACGGATCAGGCTTTGCCCTGCCCTGCTCTGCTCCCGCATCGCTGGTGCACCCACGCCGCAGCAGCCCCGCTCGGTCAGTCAGAGTGGCTGGTCGGTCGCCTTTGTTCTCTCGAGCTTTGGGCTTCACGAGGCAAAGCCAGACGAATAAGCTACACTTGTTGGCTCGTCGTTGATGATGAGACTTGAACATGTGTCAGCTGGTTCTGGTTAAAGAAGACTACAATGTCGGTCGGTGGCTGAGACGTGCAGGTCTCACTCGCAGAACAAAGTTTTTCCACTGGACAGGCAAGCGATTCGGCCAAGAAAGGATGAAGCAAAGGTGCCAATGGGGTTTCGTTTGTTGAATCAATAGGCTCCATGTGTCAAGCACCCCTCGTGGTGCAACGAGCACCCTGACTGTGGCTGTGGCTGAAAATCAGGTTGCTCAGTCAGCCCTGTCAACGAGCCTCTTTTCTGTTGGTAATAATAAACGGCCAGTAATACGGATTAGCCCTGTGGGACTTTCAGCGCCACCAACGTTTCCCCGCTGTTTTCGTTTGGATAAACATGACTCGGCCGGGGCTTGACTCGACCCGTGGAATGTACTAGACCCGACGTAGTCCGTGGACAATGGCAAATGTGGATGTGAAAGGAACTTTTCCTAAACGCTTCCTTCCCTCGTGTGCATCGTAGCCAGGATCACTGCTTCCGTTATCCGATCCATCCGGGATCCCTTGGGTGTTTTCAGCTAGCGTCGGCCCCCTTCTAGAAGGCCGCGTGAGACATGCACGGCCATTTCGTCGGGACACCGGCGTGAATCCCGCTCCTGGCGAGGCGGTGGACGCAGAGAATACCGTTCAGATCTTCGTTTCCCGCACCGGCGTGGCCGGCCCGATTTCTCTCGCCGGCCCCGAGACGTCGCTCATCAGACCAACAACGGCAGCAGAGGGAACTTGTAGCCGGCTGTCAAGTATGCGACGTCCAACGGCCTCGCCGTGTGGTGTCTTGGATTCGACAGCCGTTTGTTTCTCCCCCTGAATCCGATCCTCTACATAAAGTCACCCAACATCATCCAGTTTCGAGGTTGGGACGACTTCTTCATCAGCGGGGCCCATGCCGTCGACCAAGCCTGCTCACCGATGCACATGAGCTCGTATCAAATCCGCAGTTTTCTTGAATTCAACAATAAAAAGCAGAGATTGGCCGTTGTCGAGTCAGAAAAGGAGGCAATCTCGGGGGAAAAAGGGGGCCTCACCATTACGACGACATCATGAGACGAGTGCTTGACATGCGACGGTTCAAACACAATTTGTCCTTGTCCTCGCTCTCGCTGGACGGGGCACCAACACTGGTAGACGACGACCAAGCAGCCATAGAAGGCCTCGACGGCATCACAAGCCTGTCAAACAAGAGATGTGCGCATGCCCTGACGCACGGGTGCCCGTTTCTGGCCGACTCAAACTCCGGCCTATGCACTCCTTGTGCTGTAGCCGCGGCAAACGGCCAGCCTTGTTCACAAGGACAATGAGTACCCACCCACCTTGGCAGTCGTTTATTCAATTGTCGGAATAAATACTCTCATTCATACGTATCGTATCTCATCAAAGCATACAGGTAGGTGCCTTGCTGCGTGGCCTTGCACGACCTCTCTTGCAGCCCGTCTGCCACAATTGTAATTCCATTTCCAAATTGGTATCTGTTGCGACATGGCTCAGTTACTGACAAGCTGGCACAGGCCATCGACAAGGGCGTTGTGACCAATAGCTTCACAATAGAATAGAAAAAAGTCCCTTCTGGTATCTTCCGAAAATCCGAGTTGATGGATACATGGTCTCCAAGCCGCCTCCCCATGAAAGAAAAAAAGATGTGCAGTTGAAGAGAAATGAAGGCGAGCAAAGAAAGCAGGAAGAACGGTTTCGATGAATGATAGTCAAGAAGAGTAAAGAGCGAGTTGAGAATCGCAGTCGTATTGCGCAGCCAGCGACGTTGAGACTCCTGCTTGGTGGTCTACTAGACCATGGCGATGAAGGCAACAACAACGGCGGCGGCGGCCCCTCTGAGCCTGTAAACCGCTGGCAGCACCAGTGGGAATAGTGACGGGGCCAGAGGTTGAAGAGCCTGGGATAACACCGGTTGGGCCAACCGAAACCGTGGTGTTGGCGGTATCAGGGAGGAAAGTGAAGGCCGGAACCGGGGGAGCGACGACGGTGTGAGCGGCAGAAGACGAAGAGGTAGCTGAAGTCGTAGCAGCAGCAGAGGTCTTGCTCAAAGGACAGTCGGTGTAAGAGGCGGCGCAGTGAGTGACGGTCATAGTGCGGGTCATCCTGGAAGTCTGAACGACAGTCTCTGTGGCGGCTACGACAGAAGCGCCGACAGCGAGCAACGTGAGCAAGGCAGCGGAATGCATCTTGTTCGCCGGTGAGACGTGAACCGGAGTGGAGAGTTGTCGTCGTCGTTGATAAGCGCGGAGTGGCAGGTTGCAATCAGTTTTTTCCTACGGATTAGAGAGTGTGTAAAACATATATGTCGTCGAGACAAGAAATACCACGAGTCTAGTGAGTGTTGTGTGAATGAGAGGAAATGTTGGAGAAAAATCCAACAAGGGCAGGCGACGACGGAGCACTTCTTTATTCCATGCATCTCTCGAACAGCAACGGTCCAGAAGACGAAAATTCTGACAGACCTGTGGCCACTGTGGAAAGCCTCATGCTCACCAGCGTCTCTTGTCACTGGCCTGGAACGGATGGCGTTGGACCGGTGTGGATTGTTCTGGTTTGGAGAAAGCCGGTGATGGCAGCTCCATCCAGGCACGGCCGGTGATTGGACCTTGAGTCATTTCCAGCCCGCGGGTGGGCGGGCGCACGAGCGCACCGTGGCCGGCTGTGACTGGCTGCGACTGGCTGCGACTGGTCCAAACGGTGGGTGGGGAGGTGGTACCTGAATTAAAAGTGCCCCTCAGTGCCCGTCTCCCGATCCCGTCCCTCTGGTTGGGCCCTCGCTGCGTTGGCGGCCCACCAACCAAGATTGCCAACCGAGATTGCCCCTGGCGGTGTGCTGCGTGGCGCCAGATGCCGCGTGCCCCTCCCAATGTTGAAATGGCGACTGGGTTTGTACGTCTGGCTTGCCTCGGGAGTCGAGTCGGGACAGCGACTTGGAGGAGCACAAGTCATGCTGTTGTAGCCAAAACGAGCTCATCTTGCTTGGTGGTGGTCTGCCCATGAATAAGTGGGCGAGGCTTGCCGGATCCAGGCAGTTTTCGTCTGCAGTGACTACCCGAGCACCATCCCGTTTTGCCTGCTTGAAACCTTGTGCCGTGTTTGAAACACCCACAATCTTCAACGTGTTTGGTCAAACGGTGAAACGAATCGGAGATGATGGAGTCTCGTGACCGCGAGTTCGGCGCCGTGGAGTCTATCTGTTGAGTCACGGGTTATTATCCGTTGTTGCTTCTCGATGAGCCTCAAGTGACTCGGCGCTGCCATGATGCTGGCGTGCAACTCAACTGCGGTGTTGTTGGTATTGTCATCGGTCCTGCTCGACCTTTTCATCTTGGCTGATTCACTGTTTTGCCCGACCTCGTGCACAGGCTGTCGTCTCAAACACGGTGACTAGATCGGTTGATTATTCGGCAAGATCGACAATGACTTTGCATTCGCGTTCAGGTGTGCAGGGCATTCCAATGTGCCAGATCGATCGCCTTCTTATCCCCGAGTGCTGACGTTGTCTCTCGGGACACTGGGACGGGATGGGTTTGCAAATCGCATTTGCGCATCTTGCTTAGTCATTCCGCCTTTTCGCGAGCCCACTTAAACACCAAACCGCCCCTGATCTCCCCCATCTCGATGCTCCTTGATGCGACCCATCCGCCGCCGCGTACCGCCAAGGATTTCATCGGTCAGTAGGGAAGAGACAAGCTTGCAGACCGCAAGGGCCCATAGGCAGCACATGAAGGCTTCTTGACAGCCTCTAACCTCGACAGCACTTGCCTTGCCCGCGCTGCGGCTGCGCCAGACATCATGACGACATACTCAACTGACCCCGCGCTGTACATCTTCACCTCCCTCACTGCCGGTTCCTCCCATATCGTCACGGCCACATCGCGGCTGGAAACCATCCTGCGAGCCAACAGAGTGCCCTTCAAGGCCGTCGACGTTGCGACCGATGAGAAGGCGCGCATGCTCTGGGGCCGCAGGGCTGGCAAAGACGACGGCGGCCGCTTGAGGAAGCTTCCCGGCCTGGTGCAGGAGGGCCTCGTCCTCGGGGTAAGCATTCACAGACGCGCTACGATGGAAACGCAAGATTTCTCCCGCTCAACTTGTACTCACTCTCGCGGCCTCACCCCCAGGACCTTGTTGAAATCGAAGATTGGAACGAGTACGGCGAGCTGAAACAGCATGTCAAGATTTACTACGACGAACACACCATTCCCAACATACACGACAAGCCTCCCGAGCCTCAAAAGCCTCAAAAGCCTCAAAAGCCAGCGGCCAAACCAGCCGTCGCCACCAACACCCCCGTAGCCTCCACGACGGCACCGGCCGCGCCTCCCGCACCGCCGCTCCCCGAGCCAAAATCGTTGCCCGGCCCAACAACAGCCCAGACCGGCGACAAGCCACCCGGAGCCGGAAAAAGACGGCCCTGCCCATGCGATCTGTTGCTGATGAAGCTGCGCAAAAGGCCAAGGAGCTCCGTCTCAAGTCGCTACGCGAGAAAGTCCATGGCAAGAAGCCCGATGGCGACGGCGAATCCTCCATGAGCAGTAAGACGACTGCAGATGAGGACGCCTCCAACGCAGAAGAGAAGGCAGCTGCTGATGAAGACGGAATGCCGGCCGGACTGCAGTCACCCACGAGCGGTGCTTGGAAAAACAAGTCCGGGAAGGACTCCATCCCGGAGACCGCACAGAGCCCTACGAGTGGGAAATGGAGACCCGGGTCTATCAGTGGAGCGGCCACCGCGGCTGTGAGCAACGAGGGTGTCGAAAAGGTCGAGGCGGAGCAGAAGAAGGCGGGCGAGAAGACTGAGGTGCCGAACAAGGAGGAGGAAGAAGAAGAAGACGACGACGACGACGAATCAGAGGACGAATCAGAGGACGACGAATCAGAAGGTGACGGCCAAGAGGAGGCCAAGGACGAGGATTCAAAGACGGCGGGCAGCAAGGACAAGGACGGAACAGAAGAGAAGACCGGAAATGCACAATCAAAATAAAGCCTTCAAATAATTAATCTACAGATTGAGCAAGTGCAGCCTTCATGACAGATTTCAAGTCTGAAAAATTCAACATTGTTTTTATGACCACCACCTGCTACAAACTAGTGATGTGTTATACACGTCCTGCACTCTAATACAATCCCTCATCGTCACTCGCCGTGCCATCCCGGACCCCCATGACGGCCTTGCCCTTGCCCTTGCCTTTCGAGCGGCCATTTGCTGTGCTGCCCGCCTCCTCCCGGCCAGAGCCCTCGTCGTCTCCGTCAGTATCGGCGCTATTAGCTTTGCCCTTGCCCTTGCCCTGGTTAATAGCCATCTTGCCATGAGCCTTGCCGCCACCCTTCGTCCTGCTGCTGGATGCAAAGGACGGTCTATTCTCCAGAGCAGGAACACCGGCCTCGGGCTGTTCATCCCGACTACCCTCGAACGTGGCGCGGACCTTTTCGTAATGTGCTAGCTCGCCCGCGCTCACGCTGGGGATGAGCTCCTCTTGGGCAGCCATGAAATCATCCTCGGTGACCATGACGGAGATGTCTTCCTTGGTGGCGAAGTGGTCGAAGAAATAGGCCGTTGAAATGGCTGGCTTGTCCGCGCGCTCACGGCTGTTGATGGCGCGAACTTTGGCGTCCACAGCCGAGGATTGCCGTGTAACGGCTTTGAGCATGGCGTCGCTGCAGAGGGCGTAGAAGTCGGCGCCCGTGTAGGTAAAGGGGAGACGTTGGGCTACTCTGCGGAGAGATACCGATGGGTGGAGGGTAAATCTGGGCCGACGGAATTAGTTACTTGCAAGCAACAAGATGATGGGGAAAATTCTTCAATACTTGCTTTCGAGTCAAGGCTTCCAGAATGGTCTGCTGTTTCTCATGGGTATCCGACACTCCCAAGTAAAGCATCTTGTCGAACCGACCTGGTCGCAGCAGAGCGGGATCCAGGAGATCAGGCCGATTGGTAGCGCCGACCACAAACACACCTCCCGCGTCATCTCCACCCGACATGCCGTCAAGCTCGGCGAGGAGCTGAGATACGATACGGTCCATGACACCGCCGCTGTCCCCTTGGTTGCCTCGCTTGGGAGCGACCGAGTCGAGCTCGTCGAAGAACACGACGCAGGGGCGAGCATCCCGTGCACGCTGGAATACTCGTCGAACATTTGCTTCTGATTCTCCAATGTACATGTTGAGGAGCTCGGGACCCTTGACGCTGAAGAAGTTCAGGCTGTACTCTGTAGCAATCGCCTTTGCCAACAGCGTTTTACCAGTACCGGGCGGGCCGTAGAACAGAATGCCGGATCGTTTCTTCATACCCTTGGCAAACAACTCGGGGCGCTCAAGCGGCAGTTGGATTGTCTCAGTGACTGCGTCCTTGACGTTGCTCAAGCCGCCAACGTCATCCCAAGTGACATTGGGAATCTTGGGCGCACCGATGGAGTCCGAGAAGTTTTTACGAGCGGCCTCGACGGCAACCTCGAAGTCTGCGGCCGTGAGAGAACGAGCAAGAGGTCCACCGGCAACTTGAACATCGCGCACCGTTACAGCGGTGCCGTCGTGGCTATTCTTCGCCGAAAGAGTCTCCAGTCGAGCGTACTGAGCCAACGAAGCCCGCTCCACTACGTCGACTAGATCGCCTGCGACCAAGGCCGCAGTCTTTAATGCAATCGAGTTCAAGTCGAGAGATGGCTCGAGCGTAAGGCCGCGATCGTCGACCACATTTCTCAGGATAGCCTCACGCTCGGACTCATCCGGCGCTCCCATCTCCAGCTCGTGGGTAAACAAAGCTCGAACACCATCTGGCACCTGGTCCACCTCGTTTGTGGTGGCGATTAGCACTCTGGTGTGCTCCAGGATCTCCTTGATCGTAGATTCGATTCGGTCTGCGGTGAGAGCTTCTACATGTTGAATCAACAGAGCACAGCAGTCTGGGCCGCAGCTAATGGCTCTTTCGGCGCGGGTTCTGAGAAAGCCTTCAGTTTTGATGTCGCTGCCGCTTCCTCCACCTTCACTTAGAATGTCGTAGGAATCAATCGTATAGGTGTGCAGGCCAATGTCGGCACAAGCAGCCGAAGCTAGGGTGGTCTTGCCAATATTGCGGTGTGTGGATTTTAGTAAAATGACGACTGACGGCATGTCAAGGCGCATTGCTCTGGAACTTATGGCCGCGGTGAGTAGTTGTCGCAGTTCTCGCCGCAAAGGCGACACAAATTTCTCTTGAGCCAAGGAACTCGAGTCCGATGATGATCGTGTTGGTGGCTTCTTAAGTCCGAGATAGTATGGCCAACTGCTCTGAACGAGACCCGGAATGCGGCTTGTCTCAAACCCGGAGCCATGCATCCCGACTGTTGAGCTGTCGATACACGAAACAGAGCCCCAAAATGACTCCGCGGTCCCGTCCTCGTCCTCGTCGGCCCTTTGAATTTGAATGTGTCCAACTTTGAACCAAGCCACACTGTCAATACGAGATGAGGGCAGTCCTGGGCGGCTCTCGTCTGCAGTAAGAGCCATCACATCGTCGACCTCAGAGCCACCAGCTCCAGTCGCTTCCTGTAGTGCTCTGCCTAGTTGTGCATCGACAGGCACAGCGATCAAGTCGCCGGGTCGAACTAGGCGGACCTTGCGAGCGAAATATCGTTTCAACCCACCCAATACGGCAGTTTGATATGCTCTTTCGGCCGAGACGGGTGTGCGGATATGATGGATAGCAATGTCCTTCGCGTAAGGGGGTGAGAGACACTGGTGAAACGAGGAAGGGTGCCTTTGCCTTGATAAGACGACTTCTTTAGCGCTGCTATCCGCAAATGAGTGGCACCGTCGAGATTGGCAAGCAGTATAGGAGATGCATATGCGGCTGGACTTGTCGGTCTTTGCAACTGCGATCCAAAGAAGGACATCTTTCGATCACCGGCCCGAGAGCTAGATATACGAGTGACAGGTCGCTGAGAGTAGCCCTCTGGTAGACCATAGACTCGCACCGGTCGCCAGTTCGAGGCCTCGGGGTCTGTGGCTCCAAAACTACCCAGTCCAAAAGCACCAAAGCCATTAAGCGGTGGCTCTTCGGCAACTTCAATTCGAGCCCAATCTCCGGAGAAACATCCAATCTTTGGCAGAGAGCTCATATCAACATATATCCTCGCTTCCTCATCCTCCTCTTGTGACGGCTTCGGGTGAAGCAAATCTGAGGGAATTGGCTGTACGAGACCATGGGCCTTGAAAAGACGACCTCTTGGTCGATCAGGTCTAGCTGTAGCCGAAGTAAAGTTCGAAAACACAGAGCCGGGTGTTGCAGCCCCGTTTGTCTTTCGGCCCCGCAAGGTGCCCATGGTCATTGGTGTTCCAGGTTGCATTGTTCCGACACCACTGATGTTGGTGGTAGGCAGAGTCGGTGCTTCTAAAGATATCATTCCATCCATTGAATCATCAGAAAGCTCTTCTTCCTGCTCAGTGGCGGACATGTCTGTTTCCGTCTCGGTGACTGTGTCGTCAGCTCGGGCGTCGGTTCGATAGCGCTCCTCGGCGGCCGAAAAAATTGATCGGTGTTGCCGTCGTCCTCCTCACCGACCCCGTTCAGTCGGTGGCTCGTGGACATCGAAGTAGGCCGTCTACTACGCCTCTTATGCCGTCCGCGCATCAATACAATTTTTGTAGTGTCGTCTAGAATACCCTGCGCGACCGGCTCACATAGCATGATCTTGCCTGGGTTTGGCGGGACATGAGTTACCGGGTGTGGCGCTAATGGCAAGGCGAACAGATCCCCGGTATGCGCAACTTTGAGACCGCTGAGAGATGTTCGAATAGCAGAAGTTAGCCGCTCGTCTGCAGCCATGTTTGCTACATTCTTCCCCGAGGATTTGGCGGATGATCTCTGAAGAAGGTTCCCTCTCCATTTTCCAGACGCTTCGTCGACTCGCTCTCCAAGCTCACAAACACGGTCTCAAGAGGCAAAGGCGCAACATCTAGAACCAATATTTCTATTCCGCTTCGGCTGTGACTGGAGAGCTTGGAGGGCGCCATCTCCTGTAATGATACAGCGAAGCTCTGGAGGGCCGACGATGAGGGGGAAAACTGTATGGTAGAATGTCCCAAGGAAGATGACCGTTTGACAGGAACTATTGACCAAGTCGTCTCGGCCGGTGCAGCATTCGGTGCCCACGGAGCAAGGGCTACATGATAAATTTCGTCCGGGTGGTCCTCGTTGGCTTCTTCCAGTTGCCCATGATCGTTAGCAACATGACCATTGTGATGATTCTGGATGGGCGAGTCTGCTTGCAACTTGCAACGGGGCGCACATACTTCCTTGGAGGTGAGGCAGCAGGTCAGCGATAACATCTTCAGATGCAATGCCGACGTCGCCTTTAATGTGATCGTCTAGAATGAGTCTGGCCGAGATCGCCGGCTTGTCTTGTCGCCGCCGGCGAATGGATCTACCACGCGGCGGGAATGCTGCGCCGTCTGCAGCCGTCATGTCTTCAGTCTCGCGGGGTCAAGTTGAGGATACGTGAAGCACATGGGCGACGGGCAGTTGAATACAAAAGCAAAAATGACAGACAGCCTGAGCACACCGTTGCTACAAGATCATTGCGCGTTGAGGTCGCTTCAGGCACGGAAACCAAGCCTTGAAGCTTTGGGGAAGTCGTCGTGAAGCTTGGGGCAGCTCTCCAAAAGTGCTTGAGTTGCGGCTAATAATAAAAATAAGGCCGCTGGCATTGGCTCTAGGCCTCGGCTTTGCTGTCTGGCTTCGCCGCACCAACAAGCAAACTAATAAGGGGCCCGGGGTTCCACCCGTGCCCATCGAGGTCGCTCCTTCCATTTTGCGGGTCAGCCAGAGTGGGTTGACCTCTCATCGATATGATATTGCCCAAAGCATTTCCCACTCTTGCCTGTAATTGTTAATCATTGCCGTCCCGTCATGGATATTCATTTCCCCTCCTCTCCCTTCACATTCACCATTGTCATGTCTAGGGATGTCCCGCGACACCAACCCCACAAAAGGCTGTAGCGTGGCGTGGCGTCTGGACTGGTTGCCCTGATTGCTCTTCAATATTGAGCAGGCAGGCCGCGCTACTGGCTGCCTCTTTTCGGAGCGTGTCACACCCGACTCCTTTTAAACTTCTCCTTTTTGGGGACTGGATGAAACTGCTTCTAAGCGCGGTTTGCCTACCTTATTAATTACTTGGTTTCTTCCATGCTTCAAACCGACCTTGTATGTCCAATGCACAAATGCAGTTTTCAAATCGATTCCATTCTACTTCGTACCGCCTTTGCCCGTCGTCAAGCCTTCAACACTGGGATTGAAACTGCATTGGCCAGACCAAGCGAACCTAACCAACAGCGGCCTTCACACAACGGTAAAATGGGCATGGCAGCAGACAGAGCAAAGTGATACTGTAAAAGGCCATGGTCAATATGGCGCAATCAACATCGAGTACAATCACAGCCTCAACCATGGTTGCCGAATCTGACAGCAACGACGCTGTACCTCAGAATGCCTATATTGCACGGAATGTAATTGCTCCTGGCACAACCTCTCACCATGCTACGCATGCCTCCATGTTAGAACCTGATCAAGATGGACAGAATGCCAACGGGTTCATCGACGCTAGCCGTTCTCTCGTCGACGATTCAGTAACGGTCATGGCTGAAAAGACACAGCAGCATCAAAATAATTCTCGTGGAAAAGACGCCGAGGCCAAGGTGGCGTTTCCAAGTAGCTCCTTATTCCCACCGTTGCCAACTTACGGACCTCCATCGTTTGTGTCCCATATGAAGGCTATAGTCTTCCGGATCACGGCCTTCTTTCTAAGTTTGACGTTTCTCGGCTTTATCGTGACTGCCTCGCTCGTCACAGGTATACCGAGATCGGCGAAGAAGCTTTCATACAAGTTGACACTGAGAGATGTGAACAAGTTGCGACCACACCATGGAGAAGAATGCCGGAGAGCTGACGTCAGGCGGCGGAAACAGAAAGAGTGGGAGCACAGAAGCTCTGCTACGAAGATTAGAGGTGACCAGGAGGGCACTGCAGAAGATTTTCCTCCCACAGAAGGGGGCAAGGATCGCATCATCTGCGATGTTGCATATTACGCGAGACGCGTGGGGCTTGATGTCGACGTTTTCCAAGTTCGCACCGAGGACGGCTTCCTCATTGATCTCTGGCACGTGTATGACCCCAAGGAATACATCTCTTACACAGACACAGAGACTGCAGAAGACCCTGCACACGTCAAAGGGCCGAGAAAGGCCCTCAAACCTGGTGTTCAAAAGCCAAAATTTCCGGTACTACTAATACATGGCCTCTTGCAAAGCTCAGGGGCATATTGCTGTAATGACGACGAGTCATTGGCCTTTTGGCTCTGCAAGTCTGGCTTTGACGTCTGGTTGGGGAACAATCGGTGTGGGTTTAACCCCAGGCACGAGAGTTTGAAGTACTCGGATCCGCGAATGTGGTCTTGGACGATTCAGCACATGGGAATTTATGATCTTCCCGCCCTGGCTTCTCAAGTTCTGTTCGAAACAGGATTCCACAAGCTTGGTCTGATTTGCCATTCCCAAGGCACAGCTCAAACACTGGTTGCTCTTTCGAAGGATCAACGACCCGAACTGGGACAGAAGCTCACTGTCTTCTGTGCACTGGCTCCGGCGGCATATGCCGGCCCACTCATCAACAAATACTACTTCCAGCTGATTCACAAACTGTCGCCTTTCACGTACGAGCTGGCCTTCGGGATACACGCCTTCATACCATTCATGATGCAAATGCATTCACTTCTGAATCCCAGCTTATACGGCTGGCTTGGGTACAAGGTGTTTTCTTTTCTCTTCAATTGGTCCGATTCGAGATGGGACCGAGGATTGCGCAACCGGCTTTTCCAATTTGCGCCAGTTTACGTCAGTTCCGAGACTATGCGCTGGTGGTTGGGCAAAGACGGGTTCGCGAGCAACAAGTGCATCCTATCAACCAAAGACATCGTCCAGTACGAGGGCGAGATGGATAGCGTAGGAAGTCGAATGAAGATGAAAGCAGGCATTGAAACCAAGACGGGTGGCACAAAGTTTGGCCATACCAATGGCAGCGAGCCATCACCAACAAGGCGCCATAATGTCCCGGCAAGCACGCCGTGGTACAATGAGCAAGTCCCCCATTTGCCATGTGGGTGTGCGGAAACGATCAGCTCGTCGATGGAAAGCGTCTGCTCAGACGGCTTCAGAACGGGCAGGAACCGCATGTGAAGATGGTGCACAGCAAAGTAATTGACCAATACGAGCATCTCGATGTTATCTGGGCTATTGACGCAGTAGAGCAGGTATTTGAGGAAATGCGCGGAGTGCTGTGGAAGACATGCTACGACCAAGAGAGATTCCGGGTGCCCAGGGGATGCGACGGCGGCAGATGTATAAATTTGTAGAAACAGGACGGCCGGCATGCAAGAGAATAAACGATGACGAACCTGATGAAGACGAGCGTCGCGCGACATGGCATCGTCTTCCCCGCATCCGCATGCGGCTGGGGCTCTTGTTGCGGCCACCAATCAGGAGCTGGAGAATCAGCTGGGGCAGCCCCGCGACGATGCGACGATGCATCAATTGATGAAGAAGTGACTTGATTTCGCAGTGTGGAGCCGTCGAGCTGTTGCACCTCGGTCCAATTGGATAGCCGGGCTAGAGATAGATAGCCATAGCCGGCGTCCCGTCCCGACTCAAATAAATATCACCAACGACCTGCCTGCTCATTTCCCCGTCTTTCCGCATCTACATACTGTCGCTGTCGACCACCCTCGAGCCCAAGATGCCGATTACTTCAGAATGGACGGTGGACATCCCCGTCATTGATATCTGGACCATGTACTTCGCAATCCCCAAGGAATACCCACCGGATCATGGTTCGTCGGCACCTCTCCATTAAAGTAAAAGAAATAAAAAGGCTCTCAAATTCTCGTCACCACTTACTTGTAGTCCTTGACGAGAACATGACTGACTGACACGCTCACTCTCACTCTCACTCACCAGTTCTCCTCACCGACGGCGACACCAATCGCTCATACACGTACAACCACATCAAAGAAGCCTCGGTCCAATTCGGCAAGGGCCTCAAGCACATGTTCGATTGGAAAAAGGCGACGTCCTCGGCTTCTTCACCCCAAACTGCATCGACACTCCTATCCTAACCTACGGCCTCCACTGGGCCGGCGGCATCGCCAGTCCCGCCAATCCCACCTACACCGTAGACGAGCTGGCGCGACAGCTCACCGACTCAAAGACCACCGCGCTGGTGACCCAGAAGCCCTTTCTGAAGACGGCGGTGGACGCTGCGCAAAAGCCGGCATCCCTCTCGACAGAGTCATTCTTATGGGCGACGAGAGAGATGAGTCGGGCCAGCACAAGCATTGGAGGGACGTCACGGCCAAAAGCGCTTGGTTCCAGCCGAAGAAGACGGCCTTGGACCCCAAGAAGGATCTGGCCTACCTGGTGTACAGCTCTGTAAGCTACCCGAAAGAATGTTTTTTTTTCTGAATAAGAATATTGGGCTTTTGTAAAGGTAAATATGAGGCTGACGGGAATAAACAGGGCACAACCGGTCTACCCAAGGGCGTGATGCTCACGCACCACAACATCGTTGCCAACGCATACCAAGCCTCCCGGATTGACGCCAAAACTCTGAACTGGGATTCCGATCGCCACTTGGGCGTCTTGCCCTTCTTCCACATCTACGTGCGTGCAATTGACCTTTTACTCCATTCTCAACCCATCAATGTGTACTGACTCCATGCAGGGTCTCTCCGTGTCTCTCAACGTCACCATGCTCACCGGCTCCCGCATGATTGTCCTACCCAAATTCGACATCGAAAAGGCCTGTCAGTTGATCGAGAAGCACAGCATCACGTTCCTGTACGTCCCGCCACCGATTGTCCTCGCGCTGGGCAAACACCCTGTTGTGGACAAGTACGACATGACGTCTGTGCGATGGATCAACTCGGGCGCTGCGCCGCTGGGCGTCGACCTCGTAGAGGCTGTTTGGAAGCGTCTCAGCATCGGCGTCAAGCAGGGATACGGTCTCTCGGAGACGAGCCCCGTGACGCATACGCAGCTCACTGATGAGTGGTGGAAGTTCCAGGGCTCGGTGGGACGGTTGCTGCCGCATGTGGAGGCCAAGATTGTGGATTTGGACGGCAAGGAGTTGCCTCGGGGAGAGGTATGTTTGATTTGTCATTCTAAATTCATCATTCCGGAGAAGAAGAAGAAGAAGAAGAAGAAGTCGTGGCGCAAGGTCCTTGACTAACATGGCGTTCAGGCTGGTGAAATTCTGTTAAAAGGCCCCAATATCTTCCACGGATACTGGAACAGACCTGATTTGAACGACGAGACCTTCACCGACGACGGGTGGTACAAGACCGGTGATGTGGGATACGCCTGCAAACGCGGCCATTTCTACATCACGGACCGCATGAAGGAGCTCATCAAGTATAGTACGTCTCCCCCGAAAAAAAACCGTACTAATGCCAAACAGAGGGCTTCCAAGTCCCACCCGCAGAACTCGAGGCCAAGCTCCTCGGCCGCGAAGACATCAGCGACGTCTGCGTCATTGGCGTTTGGGACAATGACCAGCACACTGAAGTGCCGCGCGCCTATGTGGTTGTCCGTCCTGATGTGCAGGAGACGGATGAGTTGGCCCAAGATATCATCAACTGGCTGGGCGAGCGGGTCGGCCCGCCTAAGCGATTACGTGGTGGTGTGCGCTTCGTCAAGGAGATCCCCAAGTCGCAGAGTGGCAAGATTTTGAGAAGAGTTTTGAAGGACCAGGTGAAGAGGGAGGAGGGCGATGGTAGAAAGTCCAAGCTATGATGGGTGACGGTCGCGCGTGTGGACAACTTACGTGATGAGCTTTTCGATGGTGATGTTCAGTATTTGATGGATAAGTTGTGAGCTATTTCTAACCTGTGTGTATTGTATAAGCTGTAATAGCATTTCAAACTCCTTGACTTGAACTCCAGATATATCTTCCATAATCCATGCTTCTATTTAATTTCCGCCGTTCTCTGTGCACGACACAGTTGGTCAAGGAGCTCATTTTGACGATTCATCGGTCACAACTCGCATGGCTATTCTTCAAAAATTTGGGGGCGCCATTGACCGCAGCGCCGATGAACATATCACCAAGATGCTTGTCGGAGCGAACCAGTCCTGCAAATTGGGTATTCGCCCAAAACCTGTCTGCGTAGCATGCCGCAAAGTGAGCCACAGTGGTCACCATGTTGTCAAAGTCACCGTCTTTGTCGGTGATCTTTCTGAGGAAGTCTTCAAGAAACTGGGCAACTTGATCGATTATTTTATCATGGCAAATAAGCCCCAGCAACAACTGTTGCACCTTGTAAGTAGCGAAGCGGCACAGAGTTCCAAGATGACGTTCTTGAGCGAAGAGGAAGACCTTTAGGTGCGTTCCGAAAACGCATGTATAGTCGTCCCATGCCTCATTGTCGGGAGAGGGACTGACAATCTGGTGAGAAGTTTGGTCGTAAAATCCAGGGAAGATCTCGCCGTAACTGTTGAGAAGGTAGGTTCTGGTTTCCTCTCTCATGGAGACAAGTTGTCCAGAAGTAGTATCACCATGCATTGGACATGGAGAAAAAGTGATGTACCCGCAGACACTGCATGGCTTTAGTGCCTTGGATATAAGCTTGTCTATTTCCACGGTGTATTTTCCCGTGTAGACGAATTGAATGAATAGACCAAAAGTGTGAAAAGATTGTTCGCCCCAAGAAAACTGGTTGCTCTTGGTATCGAACCCATGGAATTCGGCAACGTTCTCAAAGGCTTCATCGGTTTGATCCATCTGGAACAATCTAAGAAGCTCTGGGAACCGATCGCTCAATGCTCTTCGATGGATTTTCACACCATCTGTGCCGAAGACTGAGAATTCGAACAAGGGTGATGAAGCAACTCTGCTCATGTCTAAGATTAGCCCCGAGAGCAGATATCAGATCAGAGTGGTGAACCAGCTACGTACCGTAGAGCGGATGAATGATTACCGAATGACTCCATTTTTTCTTAGGAAAAGTTCAACTGACCAGGCAGCTCTGTGAAGGTTGCTAAAGAAGCCGTGATGGGGGATGCGAGCATGAAATTGTGAAATTTGGAGGAAGTGAAACTGGATCGGCCGCCTGGCTTTAATAGTCATGTACTCATCGACTGCCAGCTGCAACCACCTGTGGATTCATGATTCCTGATAGCACTGGCGGTGTTCTTTAACGTAAGAAGCTTACTTTGAAAACTTTCTGCCTGTTCTGGGGTTCTTCATAGCCCACATAGGACTGCTGCTTATAAGTCCATGTATTCAACGCTTTTCAACGCGAAATGCTTCACAAATAGATGGTGCCTTGGTGCTCATCATGGTTTCACCGTTGTCGAAATCATTAGAGTCAATGCGGATGTTTCTCTCGCCCATGTTCGCTGGCGAACTTGATACATCAGATGATCTTGCGTCTTCCATGCGAAGTGTTATTTGTCCTCCCTCGCCTTAACCAGAACGGTCTAGAACCGCATCGATTCACATGACATACGTGCGAGAATGTGAAGCTGGTGTTGAGATTCTTTTGAGTTGCCCATGAGCACACATTATAACCAAATGTCGAAGCATTTACAGGATGAAGTTCGTACGGCCTGTCATAATTCATTATTTTTTCAACACCAAGCCTTCCCAATTGCCACTAGTTCAATCTTCGATGTACCAGTCCCTATTCTTAAATAAGCCATATTGTTGTTGCACAATTTTCTTCAGAAGCGCCGTTGAGAATTCTGGGCAATCCTCGAGGAACAAAGTGAAAGATTCATCTGTCCAAAGATTCGTGATTTGATTCACGACATGATCTAGTAACATATTCTGAAGGGCTGAAGGGGACTGATGAGGCCAACAGAGCTTTACTAGCGCTGGCATGACGGTGATGACAGTACGATTGTTCCGAGCTTGTTTAAGGTCGACATCAAGTTTTTGGAAAGACGAGTCCATGAGCTCATCGATTCCATAGCAATCTGCGAAACAGTATGTATGAGCATGGCAAAGAAGTCGTGCACGCCACTCATCAATACTCCCTGGTTCGTGGTTGTTGGAGAAGAGCTTCAGTACATCATACTGTCCGGTGTATATATGCTGGCTAAAGCAGAGGAAAGCTTGGTCTTCGACCCCTTCCCAGTTGACGCAGCCCTCTTTCGCTTCCTTCATCTCGCCGTTGATCAACACATCTAGAGCGGGAGACTGTCGAGCAACTAAATAGGAGTGTAGAGTATATTCGGCCTTTTTCTCTCCGACGATGAACTTGATCAATCGAGATGATAAAACGCTGTGCGTTGAATTAGCATGATTCGTGTCTTTGCGCTTGGCTGAACTTCACCTCTCGGCTGGACCCTTCATTCTGTGCGCACGAGTGAGGGTGGTGTGGGTTTCTGCTGAGTCTGATATATCTAAGCAGCTGCT
The DNA here is from genome assembly GCA_021950295.1 of Epichloe scottii. Classification (NCBI taxonomy): domain Eukaryota; kingdom Fungi; phylum Ascomycota; class Sordariomycetes; order Hypocreales; family Clavicipitaceae; genus Epichloe; species Epichloe scottii. Next base: position 1,202,086 of record CP083247.1, on the reverse strand, counting down.
TTCATATCTGGAGAGGACGAGAGAAAGACGAGAACGGAATCGAAGAATAGAGAGCTGAAGTCAATCAAGGGGCACCTGTTTCATAGTCAGAGCCTTATGGACCCATCCGGGTTTCCGTTTGTAAACAACACCATGCAAACGAGGTCTTGAGTGGGACACAGGAATTTGATCTGTGAATCTGATGTATGACGGTCTCTGGTTACAAGCCTTCACTCAGCTTTGTTCGTTTGGGCCGCCCCCTGTCATAGTGCAGCTGATCTCTTACAAGATAGATGATGAAATGCATGGGCTGCGGTCTATCTTTGCAATATTTCAGCAACATATGCTATCGTGTGGTTGTGACCTGCAACATATCGATGGCCCACTGTCGAACTTACATGGCAGCCCGGCATTACAAATGCTCCATGACGACCTCTTCGCGATTCTCCAAAAGCCAGCTTGCTTATCGGATTTCCTCGAGATCGCTCATGGCGATGCCAGGGAGGTACTGTAGCATGGCAGCACTATGGAAGCATCCGTTCTCCAACGCCGAGGGAAGGCAAGGTGGTTGGGGGATAAAGAGGGCGCCTCGTGGGGTTGTTTGCCATTCCTGCCGACGGAGGGCTCGCTTCATGGACGAATTGCCCATCCCCCAATACATCCTGTCGTAGAGGACAGCATGGCAGCCCTCTGGCGTGCGACCAAGCTCTTTGTTTGTACCCATGTAGGGCAAGGCAACGTGACAAGGTTGCGGGATAAGACGTGGGCTGGGTTTGTATTACCTCGGTACGTTTGGAGGGGACAGGGGCCTGAAACAGACTCGGATATTACTTCCCCGCGTTCAAAGTGTTCATGCTCAGCAGAAAGACTGCTTCTACCGAGTATTGCCACATGCCACCACGTGCTCTGTTGCCCATCAGAGGCCAGCGCCTTCATTCCGTCACCACTAGTTTCACCATCCCGACAAAAGCTCGAATCCATAGAATGCGCACAATTCTCCGCTTCAGGACAGATGTCAAACCCCGGACCTGTATGAACCGGCGCGATCGAGAATCCAAAGCTCTGTTCAGGTGCTACGGACACGTCTTGCAAGCTCCAATCAACATGCTTTGTAATTCATCAACAGCATGCTCCCCGCCGCCAAGGACATGTTCATACTTGGATCACCCCCTTGTTTGCTTATGCTTGTCGAGGAAAATATGTATCTGGCCTCGACGTAACCATCAACTTGAAAGCGGTCTTGATGGTAAGCAACGTACAAGGTGTTTTTGTCAAAGTATTGGCCTCAAGCTAAATTGATAGCTATTGTTGCAACTGCGACTGCGACCGTCATCATAAACGATTTGTCTCCAATTACTCGGCGAATCTGTCCCTGCCAACCATACCACAAGTGTGTGCGTGACTGTTTCGTTCACAGAACATATCGGAATTGCGGGTTCTACAAGCATGTTAGCGGCGTCTTCTACTTCTTTTGCGGTTTCTTCGCCAGGTGGCCCCCACCTTGATGTCCGTAAGATCGTCTTCAAAAGCATGGTCGAAGCCTTCCGAGATGCCAGCCTTGTCGCGCTTGCGGTTGTCCCAGATGCAGACGTAGCGATATACAACTGCCAAGATACCAGCCACAAGCGAGGCAACGACGACGACAATGAAGCCGGGCACATATCTCGGCGCATCCTGCTTCTTGAAAACAAGCGGGCCGACAAAGTTTCCAAAACAGTACCCGACATATATACCAGAGGATGCGATGGATCGCTTGGTGTACCCTGCCGTGTTGGCAAGCTGCAGGCCCATGAGGACGACATAGCCGCTACCAAGCGTCGACAAGAAGCACGTGGCGAAGACCAGCGCACCCTTGGCGCTGAGCGGCAACACCCAGAGAAGTAGAGCAGCCAACGTAGTGACCATCTGGGCAATGAAGATGAGCCAGGTCCGGATGCCAGGGTACGTCATGGCCAGATAGCAGAATATGAGCTGAAATGTGCCGCTCCACGCCCCCGCCGGAATGAGCAAAAGAAGTGACTGGAGGTTGCTGTAGCCAAAGCCCTTCACGATCAAAGGGACAAATGTTGACATGGGGGCATTTGCGAACATGCAGAGGAAGGAAATAGAGAAGATGATCCAGAATTTGGGGTCCACGGCTAATTCGAGAGCCTGATTCATCTTGTAATGCGTATTTCGGACCCCCGAGTTGTTCGTACGCAGACGGGCGACGAGAACGTATCGCTCACGCGGCTCCAGCCCCTTGGCTCGGATAGGATCAGCAGGAAGAATGAAAAGAAGAAGGACGCCCCAGACGATGGTCATGCCGCCGGCAAAGTAGAACATCAGACGCCAGGAGGAGCCGTTGGGGTTGGTAGATCCGAACCCGTAGTTGATGAGGGGCGAGACCATGGAAACATAGCCGTTGCAGCAAAGCCAGATTCTGGAGCGAGAGAGAGTCAGCAAAGCTTTTTTTCTTTTCTCTTTTTTCTCTTAATAATCAAGACTGTCAGTCAGAGTAATGCTTTACCCCATACGCATCGCCTGCTCATTCTTCTTGTACCAACTTCCAATGATCAACATGAACATGGGACTGATGCCGACCTCCAGGAGACCAAGAAAGAAGCGCTGAGCATAGACGCCCTGGTAGTTGGTGCAGACTGTTGTGAGAAGCAGGCACAGACCCCACAGAGTCACGATCGCCGAAGCAACCCTCTCGACGGGGTATCTCTGGGCCAGAAGCATGACCGGATACGCCCCGACGAGGAAACCGAGGTAGAAGATGGAGGCACACCAAGAAAAGCGCTCACCCACGTCGAGGCCCAGATCCTGACGAAGACCAAAGAGGGCCTATGAAATGTGTTAGCCAGTGAGCGAGTTGATGTGACCTGGCGATGAGACAGGCATCGACCTACTGCCTGCGACAATATGTTCTTGTCGTAGTATTGCAAGCCGTAGGTTATGCAGAGAACGGGCAACAGCCTCCAATCAACCCTACGACGCAGCCGCTTCTCCTCCTCGCCCGTCCAATCCCGGTCTCCATCGTAGGTGTCCAGAATCTTGGTAGCCTCGTCGTTGTGAACGGTGTCGATGTCGATAGTAGCTCGCTCTTTGGTTGGGCCGATGTTGCGCGCCGTTTCCGTGGAGCCGGTGCCGTCTGGAGTCTGCTGGGAAGCCATCTCGACAAACGAACTGGTGTTTCTGTTTCTGTTTGTGTTTGTGTTTACGTGTGTAAAGAGAAACAAAACATCAGGCTCACGGCCTTCCTTTGAAGTATCCATGGGAGTGGAGGACGACAAGGATAGATGCCATCAGCTGGGTTCGTGGCCGGACAGCCAGCGCGACCAACTGCCGATGTGCCGCAGATCATTGCTTGGCGCCCGGGGCCCGGCCTATCATATATGTGAGGAAGAGGAATCGCGCAATTTGTGTGCAGTCAGGAGTCGTGACTTGTCTGTGCTGATTTTAACCGCATCTTTAACCATGATGCATGTGCATGTACTCCGTACTCCGCTCCGTACTCCGTACATAATCCGCAACTCACTGCCCCACATCGAATGATTCCCGCGGTGCCGGCGAATCACGTACTCGTGCCACGCCCCACCTGGCACGAATAACCGGAAGGGGCAGTCTGGTTTGCGAGCTGGGCTGTGATGATCTACTCCGTACTCCGTATGTATGCTCGTACGGAGAACTCCGTATAAAGTATGCTATTGTGTAACGTAACACCTTATGTGACGTGACTATTGTCTGTCACATGGGGTTTTAAAAGCCGCTCCCGCTCCCGTTGCTGAGTACTTTCCGACTTCATGCATGGTAAAAGGGGCGCGACACAAGTGATACGATGCTCACGACAAGACTTTTCTCCCTGACTATACGGAGTACATAGACGCAGTTGTCCCAAGCTTTGTCCTCGAGCATATTTCTTGGTGTCCACTGTCCAGAGGCCCATGTAGACCTGCTCATCGTATACGATTACGGAGTACTCCGTACAGCTCCAAAATTGACATGTCCCAACTTTGCTCGTTTGATCTTGCCGACAATGGTTGAAACAATCTCCTAGGGCCCTCTTCATGGACCTTCAGTCTGTACCGTAAAGGCGCCTGGCTTGGGCTTTGACAGAGCCCATTTGACGCTGTGGGCCAAAACTGTGTCCCAGCGCTTCGATTGACTCAGCTGCCCGAAACGCCGGAAAGCATGAGGCACTCCCTCAAAGACATAGGTATCGGTGGGGACGCTGCATGAGTGTTGGTGAGAAAGGCCGATCGATTGTCCTTCTTTGCCACAACAGAAATGTGACTTACCCAGCTTCAGCCAGCAATTGGGAGTAGAGCAGTCCCTCATCTCTTAGAGGGTCAAGTCCTGCGATTCCAAAAGTGGTAGGTGGGAGCCCCTTGACGTCCTCAACTGATGCGTTTCCTGGAGACAGGCGAATATCGGACGCGTCTGCCTCGCTCGCCTGGAGAAGGCCGATGAACGTCTTGACCAGCCGCACGGGGAGCATGGGTGCATCTTCATTTTCCTTGTACGAGGATAGAGAAGCGTCCTTGAGCTTCTTCAGCTGCGGCTCGTATGCTTCCCAGTGAACGAGACAGGGGATCATCAGAACCTGACCAGCGATGGGGGATACTCGGCGAGGGCCTTGCCCGTGTTCTTGCCGAGTACGAGGGAGGCCGCGAGCAGGGCTCCTGCTGAGATTCCACCAACAATGACCTGCTCGGGATTTCCCTTGAGTAGCTCCATGCTTCGGTGTAGCCATTCGAAGCCATCTTCCGAGTCGTTCCACGCCGTCGGATACACATGTTCGGGCGTGTGGCGGTAATTGACATGCAGAACCACAACGTTGGCGCTGGTACAGATCCAGGAACATGTGGCATCTTCGGTATCCAGCGTTCCCATGAGGAACCCGCCCCCGTGGAAATAGAGAAAGACGGGCAGGCGCTCTTCTCCGCCTGCAGATACGGGATGGTAACTCCGGGCCTCGATGGTTGAGCCGTCGCTTGCGGGGATGGAATGGTTGTCGATCCGGACCTGATCTTTGAACATGTCCATTGCCTTCGCAGCGGCCTTCTCGCGGTCCTCATTCATCAGCTGTCTGAGTCCGACTGGTGCGAGCCCTTCACTCGCCGACGAGAAGGCCATGGTCTTCTCGGCCTCTTTCCACTCGTCGCTCGCCCCGCCATATTGGGAGAAGTCGGCCATGGTGGGTGGTCACTGGTGATGATGACTGAGGAAAGATGTAGCGCGGGGTTCAAAGGGGAATCGTGCCGAGTATTCCTTTGAGGTTAGAGGTCGGATCATGTTCACAAAGGTACAAACCTCTCTTCCTGATCTGCTGCAACGGACAAGACCCCGCGTCTGGTGGGGAAGCGGGCCGCAGCTGACCATCACGAATAAAATGGCACGAACAATCTGTTGCGTCACCAAACATACCCGTCGCACAAGATGCCTACTTTCTACTCAAGGCCCATGGCTGGCTGGCGGGCGAAACTCAAGACAAGCCCAAAGCTCGGCGTGCCAGCATTACCCAGCTTCTCCTTGTCAGGCACGTCGACTTGACGCAGGGCCAATGTCTGAGACGAAACGATGTCCACTGGTGTTTTCATCCTCGAACCTCCTTCCCATGACTAGCCGTCTCGACCGGGTCTTGTTACCGGCCCACGTGACGTGACCGCACGGGTACGGAGTACGGATAAACACCCAAGAAATGATGGTGAAACGACATTCAACAGATTGGCGCTTAGGGATGGGCCCACTTTCCCGATCAGATCACCCGCTGGCCAACCATATGTAAGCTACGGGAGTTAGACATGAACGAATCCCTAACTCTTGTTGCCAAATGCCCAACCACCTTTGCGAGGCTGTACACGGCACACGATGTCGGGGTGGACTTACCTGATAGACTGACTGGCAAAGCTTCCTGAAGCCTAGCCGATGTAAAGCAATGAATGTTCAATAAGTTCGCATTGTCTGTGTAGTAGTCAAAAGAATCCTGACGCCAGTGAAACTCTTGCATCCGAACATAGTTGTCAATGGTGAAGAACACTTTTGTTCTTAGACCAGTCTTATCCTTGACAAGACGTATCTTTTCAGCCCAGCTCATCCTCAATATACTAGTATGATTAGTTTGAGCACCCGACACCAACCCCAGGGTAAGTTTCTTGCCTAACCTGCCGTACCTGCCGGTCATTGAAAGGCCAACACACTCACTCAGCATACTGCTTCAAAGTCTGAATGTTCTTCGATGGTCAGCCTGGGAATTTCTTTTTAAATCTGGGAATCAGTCAGGATAGTAGAAACGAGCGAGAGAATTCGAGGATGCAAGAACTGACGCATTCCAAATGACAAGCTCTCTCATAGACTGCTCTTTTGTATTCTCCAGTAGATTTTTGCGAACGATTAAGTCCCGAAGTAAATAGGCAAAGTCCATTACTTATAGCTTGTTCGATGCGCTGTTTTGCACTAATAGTGTGTCGCGTCTCCATTTGCGCGTGACAACGTGATCACCAACACAAGTATTGCCTATGTTCTAATTGAAGAAGATGGAAAGAACCTGGAAGGACGTCTCGTGTGGTGCTTTGGATTGTGAATATTCACTGGCTCAAAGTTCTTTCCAAGTATATCCCATCTGGTACTGCAACCAGGCGAAGAGTGATCACGAATTGAAAAATTTTCAGATAGGAGTGGTGTTATTAGTACCACAGGTACTCTTGCCTTATGTAAGGATAGAGAAGAGTATAAGTAATAGGGTCTAATCACTATTACTTATACTAGTCTATCTAGGAAGGAAGGAAGAAAGTAAAGTAAGAAAAGTAAAGTATATAATATAAGGAGAAAAGAGAAAAAAAGAGAGAGAGTTATATATTGTATAAGTAATAATTTACTTATATGATATAAGTTACTATAGGCATACGCGTGGCCTCGCGATCACGGCTGCTGCCGCCTAGTTAATATGATGCCTGTTCTAACACTGGCAATTTTCTCTTTTATGAGTGCATTGTCGGAACAGGCAGAAGAAGTTAAGAACGAAGGGAAGAAAACAAGAACATCAGCTTTATCAATCAAACGACAGCATCAGAGAGCGACAGCATCCGAGAACAACAGCAATCAACATCGTCAAACACCCCCGCGCGCGCAACCTACCCTCCCATCCAAACGTTCGCCGCGTTTATCGCTGTGAACCCAAAAGGCCAAAAGAGAACGAGAGGGTCGCCTTGTAAGAGAAAAGAAGCAGCTCGCAGAGCCAAAAGAGAGGAGCAGCTTGCAGAGCTGAAGAGAATAAAGAATCCCTTCGCGAGAGAGAAAAAAAGTCGAAAGTCACCTTGCAAAGGCGAGGAAAAAAGGAGGTCCGCAAAGGCAAGGAAAAAAACGTCCCCTCGCAAAAGAGAAGAAGAAGGTCAAAAGTTACCCTTCAAAAGCAAGAGAAAAAAGATCGTAGGCGCCTTATCACCCATCGAGAATCCAATAATTATCCACATTCCCTTTCTTGAATCCAATCTCTTCCATGAATCCAATCTCTTCCATGAATCCAATCTCTTCCACGAATCTAATCTCTTCCATGTATTGGATAATCGCATCATCATCATAGGCTTCTAAATCATCGGAAGACTTAGAGTTATAAGCACCCCCATACCAAGCGAGGGATGAGTTGTACGGAGGCATCATTGATTCCGTTAGGTAGCGACTCTTGAAGCGTTGAATCGCTCTCTTGAAGCGTTGATGGCCTTCCTTCTGCTGTTCCTCTGAGTGCCTTGTTGAATAGCACCCTTCCTTGTCACATATCCAGCATCTCTTACGATGAGGTATTTTATTCTGCGATCTCGATCGACCGTATTGGGATCTTTGTTGGGGAGGAGGAAGTGCTTCTTGAGGAAGTGGTGCTTGAGGGTGAAGTGCCTCTTGGGGAGGAGAAATAAGAGAGGAAGCAAACAAAGAAACTTGCGACTGATAATAATCCGCTGCAGGGATATTATCCTCATTACTGCGTTGCTTTTCCGGGGGCATATTCGGGGAGCGGAGCTGAAGAAATTGAGAAGATTGAGGGGGTTGAGAGGGTTGTTGCGCTCTTCTGCCGATATCGTCGATATCGTAGATATCATCGAGGAAGTCTTGGTTGTGTGTTAGCTTGCGGAAGGTTGTGTACTTCTTCGCAGCAAGCTGTACTTCTTCCTCGGTCCAGAAGTGAAATTCTTCACGATTGGCGGCATCTTCAAGGTTGGTAGCCACTTTCGAATATCGGTCAACAGCCATGTACACGCCATGGTGAAGTAAGTGATCTCGGAGGTGCCTAGCAACAGGGGTAGCGGCTGCTTCGAAGTTTTCTTTAGTCCATCCGTAGAAATCTTCACTAAAGGTCGTGAAGAGTGTTCGAGCGATCAGTCGATTCGCCTTATATTCTGCAATTCGTATAAGAATATAATCGTTTACCACTTCTGGTGTGACTGGATCCTTTTTTCTAGGTTAAAGGAATATACACGCCGTAATAGATCCCCTGTGATATATCCATGTAAGTTCGATGAAATATATCGGAGGGAAAAACGTTGATCGGCAGGTCGTTTTTGGCTTGAATGATCTCGGTGGCTTTGGCGAGTTCGGAATCAGAGTAGGGTGCTTGCGATTGCTCTGAAGCCTGTGTTTCCTCTGGTTGCTTGTCCATTTTGTCCTTGAGGGAGGAAAGGGGGAATAAGGGAGAGAGAGGGAAGATAGCGAGTTGTAGAGTGGGTAATGGAGGGAAAGGTGGAGAAGAAGGGGATGGATGATGAAAGGTTGAAGGATCGCGAGCTCGGCGGTCGACTTCGTGCGTGATGGAAGCGTAACTAAGGAGGGGCGTTGAACCCTTCTTAGAAGCTTGGATTTCGTATAGAGCTGTTTGCTCTTACCCGACGTAAGAGGAGAGCCAGAATACACCTTGTCCTAGGTTGCCTCTTCTGATAATATCCTTGCTGATCTGCGGTTTGCTTATATAGCGTGGTTATCTGTGAAGGTAACCACTGATTAATGTTAAAACCGCAGGTACTCATGCCTTGCGCAAGGATGGAGAAGAGCATAAGCAATAGGGTCTAATTACTATTACTTATACTAGTCTATCTAGGAAGAGGAAAAGAAAGTAAAGTAAGAGGAGTAAAGTATATAATATAAAGGGAAAGAAAAAATAGGGGTTTTATATTATATAAGTAATTTTAAAGTGAGAAATAGTCCGGAGATCTTGGTCAAGAACTGTGAATAACTGCCGCAAACGAGTTTTAGGGGAGCAACCTGGTAAGGCTATGGTCAACTTCCATGAGTCGTGTGTTCGCATTTTCAGGAGGCTTACCGAGGATTGAGCTCACGTCATCGATTTTAGGCCGAGACTAGTTGACCCGATTCGATTTTGAACGGGAAATAAAAACCTTGATTATTGACCGAGGCGGTTCCATTCGCAATTTTGTCATGTTGCATGTTCCAATTCCCCAGGTTCTTCCAGAATCCCGCTATCTTACTTCCGTGTATGGTCTTAGCATGACACTGATTCCAGATATCTCTCCATGGCTCTTACGGGCATCCACAAATGACATTCGAACCTCCCGAGCAAGAAAATGACACGTGCGAAGCTTATAAAATTTGTTGCCACGAACAACCCCGGATGGGCTTGTAGGTAGAAACCAAGCCTTTGATTGGAGATCGTCTCAGGTTCAGTTGTCGTTCTGATTGCCCCTAATCTCGGTGTTTAACTGAATCATGGTAGAGGCAAATCTAGATTTCCTATGGTCAGCCTTGGTATGTCGAGGGTCGCAATCGTTGCTGCTTATATAATGGACAAATGCTTTCACAATGTCCCGCTGTTCGTCTGTGGATCGTCGAATTTGGGACTGGCAGTCGAGCTGGACCTGAATAAAGTGCTCGTCAAATGCAGACCTGGTCGGGTCCAAATCGACTAGAAGTCTTCAAACTTCTGTATTGGTGAGGCTAGGAGAAAGTCAGGTCGCTGGGGTAGCCAGTGCCTGCTCCAGGTGAACATGCCTCGCAGGTATAGGCGAGAAGCGGTCAACGCTGCGCGATGTGACCTAGATTGATTGGCAATTGGCAGGTAACCATCCAGACGTGGTATCCTGTTGGCGGTCGTTTAACATACACTTATAGTAAACAGGACGCCTCTATCCCATTCTCTCGGCTTCCTCGAGCAGCTTCTCTACACTAAATCTAGGATCACCGCTGCCGAACCATTCCACGAGTTTTCTTCGCTCCTTGGCTCTCTCTTCCCTCATGCCTTCCAGCTCTGCCTCTGTGCCATCCCATGCTCCGTAGAATCGCTGGAGACACAATACAAGCCACCTAGCATGCTCAGGTGATACCCCTCGGTCGTCCATCGTTTGGCCTTGCATCAATACAAGCCCGTTATCGTTGGCCAAATCAAGGTGGTGTGTAATAGTTGTATGAGGTTGCGCAAACTCGCCACGAGTTTTGAACTCGGCCAACTGGGTGAAGAGCACTGTGCTCGTACGAGAAGCAGCGTCAAACGTCCACTGGAGAAAGTGGATCTCGGCGCCCTGGCTCTCATGAGGAATTGGCAGCACAAAGCGCGGCGATTTGCGCGCCATCTCCTCCATTACTTTATAAGAAGCAGCTGGAATGACGGCGCACAGCTTTCGGGGTGAATTGGCATGTCTCAGCCGCCAGACGGCAGTCAGTTCCTTCTCTGGCAGTTCTCTGATCTTGCCAACATCCACGATGTCATCTAATGACTGTATAGCGGCTTTGCCACTCGCGGAGGGTGGTAAGGTCGATGCTTTGGGGATTTGATCGGCGTTTCCCTCTTGTGATGGAAGAGGTCCTCGGTTGGGTTGAGACACGGGAGTGCCTACAGCTTGGGGAATCGTTGGGATTGGGTACTCGATGGCGTCCTTCTTGCGTTCGGCTTTGATTTTGTCGGCATAGGCAGATTTGAGATCTTCAATACTGCTGAGACCTTCAGTCTTGGCCTTCTTGTCAAGCTTCTCTCGGTACTTTTCAAGGATTGCCGCCGGGGTCCTTTGGTCACGAGGAATCGCACATCGTGAACCTGAGCCCATCGTCTCTGGGTTTGGAGTCGCGCTGACGATCGTAGGGGACAAATCGCCAATTGGCGGAGGGCTGGTATTCTGATTGAAGCCATGATAGCTATGTGTGTGGCGACAGGCAAGCCTACTGCTATCCGCCCAGAGAATGGATGGCAATGACGAAGCAAAGCTTGAAGCCAAGCGCGCGATAGCGTCATGATTTATCTGGAGCCTTGTTGGTCCCAAAATGCAAGTGGGGCCCACGGACACTCACAGTATTTCGTCTCGACCCCACCACCTAATGGTGGCTTCCTGACCTCGGGCAAGTCGCAAACTAAGTTATCTATCAGAGGTTCAATCTCCATAATCTAATATCTGGGAGACCATTGAAATACTTTTTTTCTAACGTCAATCCACATCGGATTCTATGGCTCCTTGACTGAAGTCTTGTTTCACAGTCGTATCTCGAGTCTCACCCATCTCATCCATCGCTTGAAGTCGGTTTGCCCCTCCATCTCATTTTGAGCCGCATTCGTCACTCGCCGCGGTCGTCACTTGCCGGGCGCAGACTGCTCTCTTGTCACACAATCAGCTCAACGCGTGTGTACTGAAGCTGAAATCTGATCGTAATATTCAAATTCGCCATCTTCCGTTTGCGCCATGGCCGACTTTCGGCAGCTTGCCCTCGAGTTTGTCCTCGAAGACAGCAAGGCAAAATCTATTCGCATTGCCCAGCAGGCTGCTAAGGGTTGGTATTCTCAAACTCACAAACTTGTCATTCACTGAAAACTGAACCTTTCTAGAAATTGAGACGGCCTCTTTGAATACGAACCCCGTCGCCAAATGGGTCGAGTCTGTCCAGCCATGGATGCCTGGAAGCTCCGAGGACGATGTGATGCTGGATGCCGACAGTACCCCGGACTGGACAGCTAGATCTAAAGGTTGATTCATGCTTCTCCAACTCGTATTACCTAAAGCTCACTCTAAATAGCGTTGGAGTTTCTGTCCGTGACGTTGTACTATCTGAATTTAGATACATTGAAACCCAGTCAAGGTATGATCACTGCGTCGGGCCCAGCCTCTTTGATATGTTGATTCTGACATCTATCAGTCGATCTCTTAGTCGCATTCTTCGGGGCTATGTTTGATGTTGACCACAAGGCCGGCATTCTTGCATCCGCAACAGCGCTATCACAAATCACCTCCATGAAAGCATTCCACCCGCGAAGTGGGAAGGATATCATCCGAAAAGTCTGCAAGCTGAAAGACGACTTTCCTCGACAACTAGCCAAGACTCGGCTAGCTGTATACGAGTTAATACAGTCTTTCATGGTCAATGCTGATGTGGTCCAAGATCTCAAGCAGCATGATGGGGAGGATGCTGCATTCATGAAAGACCTTCTGCTGCTCTGCGGTAGCGAGCGAGATCCCGATTGCTTGATGGTGTGGTTCGACATACTTCGACTATTTACCTCAGGGTTCTCTCCATCCAAAGAGACCCTCGAGAAAGTATATAATGCGTTCAAGGCTTACTTCCCAATCACGTTGCCGCGAACTGCACAAAGTGGCTTGACCCCAGAAGAGCTGAAGCTACAATTACGCAAATGCTTCTCATCGACCCACCACCTGGCTCACCTTTCTCTGCCCTTCCTGATCGACAAGCTAGATCAAGGTGATGGTGTGACCGTCAATGTCAAGGTTTGTAAATCCGACACGATTTATGATCTGATGCTGAGTGTAAATAGGTCGATGTTTTGAGGACGATCAAGGCTTGTCTTGAAGAATATCAAGAACCGACAGAATCCATCACTCCCTACACTAATAGAATCTGGACTAGCCTTAAATACGAAGTCAGAAACGGAGAAATTGAAGACACGATATGGGCTACCCTCGAGGTCCTGAAAACTCTTGCCACGCGGCTGACAGGCGATGACCTGCGTGATTACACTTTGACAGTGACAAGAGATTGCGTATCTGACTTGGCAACGCCCATGTACACTACTTCTTCCGGCCGCCTCCTTGTTGGCGTTTTGAGTGCCAATCCAAGCTCATTCGTGCTCGTTGTTACGCCAGCAATTACACATATCAGAGAGAATCTTCGTCACCCAAAATCGCATACTCACAGTCTAGATCTCCTCAAGATCCTGCGTATTATTCTCGAAACTCGACTACTTTTGACGAATGCTGAAATGTCTGAACAGGACAGGACTGACTTTAATGCTGTCGACGGAGCTTTCAAAACGCTGTACGCAGAGGTCTACAAGAATCCACTGGCACTTGCTGTAAAAGAAAACGCGTCGGAGGAGGACTTGAGGCTGTTGACAGAAGTAGTTCAAGGCGTAGGTGCGCTTTTTGGCCAACGAGTTATCCAATCTTCGGCTGTGGAGGCAGGTTCGAGCCCAAGGACCCAATTGCTACTCCCCAGTTCGACTTGCTCTGATAGCTGCGAAACACTCTTTGAAATTTCGACAAAGCCCTGGGACGAGCGAGCACGTCGAAACGGTGCAGACGATCTGATAAACGAAGCTACAAGGGCTCTTCAGCGTATTATTCAGGCATACCCCGACGGCTTCCAGCCTTTGATAAGGAATGGCGCAACACTTCTTCGTGATTCCATCTCGAATCTAACGCCTGAGTCATTGGACTTGATTAAGTCACTTGGTCCTCTACTAGCATACATAGGATGCTCCTCTGCTTCAGAACATGGCTCAGAGGCCATGGGACACTACCTTGAGTTTACGCAGGCAGTCATGACAGAGCTTATCGCTGCAATTGACGGCAAGGCAAGTCCCAGAATATGGTGCGCGTTGGTTGCAGGCATACATTCGGCTGTGCGATACTTCAACGATGCTTGTTCGGAGGCGGATTTCTCGGCCAGCCGAGTGGATGGGTTCATAACCTTGGACAAGATCGCAATCAAGTATCCTCAGCTATCCTCCATCGGCAATTCATTTGACGGCCAAACAACATCATCCGTCCTGTCCTTCACTACAATCGGCGAGGCTCGCAGCGATGCACTACTTGTCGGCCTATACATGGCCGGGATGTTATACAAGCGAGTGACACAAAAAGCTGATGCAACAGAACAGCTCTCGCTCAGCGCAGACTTCAGTGGCTCAGAAGCTCAACAAGAGCGACGGTATCTTTACCTACTATCCGAGTTAGCCAGCTTTGTCATACACGAATTAAGCGAGTCTCAACAAGCTACTCTCGAGGTAGAAACTTTCTCGCTGAATCTCTTCCGCGGCAGCGATATTGACACCTCAAATTCTGCGTCTTCGTGGAAGTGGTTGACCCACGGGCCGCTAAACGTCTTGTCACTCGGAATACTCAAAGCACTCAGACCGTCTCGAGTAGCCAAACTCGTAAGTTCATTATCTTCATCTAATCCACATACTCACGCTAACAAATTTGTCAGTATGAAAGTAAGGTAGCCCAACAAATCCTTCTGGATGTTGCATCATCAGATCATTCTGCATTGGATGCAATTTCAAGACCAGCCAGAAGATCCATCTTGGCCGTATTGGCAAATAAACACAACATTGAAACAATCGATCCCATCATGGCAGATCTAGAGAAGAATCTAAGTATCGCTATAAAGCAAGCCAAAGAGAGTAGTACCGATGAGACATTGGCACATACCCTCGAGCCGAGTCTTTCTATTTTCGCCCTAATGGGAGGTCTACTCAGAAGATACAGCGGCGCCAAGGTCCATCCCCTGCTACAATTACTTCAGACGGCCCCCAACGACTCGCGATCAGGATACCGCCTGGCTAGAGGGCTCGAGATAATTGTCGCTCCCCAAGGATGTCTCACAAAGGACAGCTTCGCAGTAGTCAGACTTCTTTGGCTACAGAAAATTTATGTAGCGCTCGTCCAGCCCCTCCTAAGCGCGGCTCTCGGCAGCGATGCCTCTGTCACGGATCCCCTCATCAAAACAAACTTCAGCATAGCCGCTCTTCTCATAGTCAAGCACATGAGCTTTCCGATTTACGAGGCAGATGCCGATAAGATCCTCCGCATTGCCATTGGCATCTTGCAGAATCTAGGGACAGGGCCGGATGGACTCGCGGCGCTGCAGGTCATTAAGGACATTCTCGTGGAGGCGTCGGACAAGGCACAAGATCATATCCGTAGCTTCGTCAAGATCTGCACTGGAATTTTCACGAACAACAAGTCCTCGTCAAGGGCTCGACCAGAGTGGTTGCCGGCGGATTATGGCACTGTTACGAGCGGTCCCGAAGTGCAGGCTGGGTGTGGCAAGTTGGCGCTCGAGATTGTGGGCGGACTGCCCCGGATGTTTGAGCCTCGGCACCTGTTGGCGTTTGAGCCGCAGGTTCAAAGGGATTTGTCGACTGCGTGTGGCCATCGAGTGCGCGAGTTGCGAATTACAGCTCGTTTGGCGCGTGCTGCGTGGGCTGATGTGAAATAGTCTAGTTGCATTGACGGAGTTTGGAATGGCGATTGCATAGGGAGCATAACTTGCAAAGGATACGATTCAATGACTTGTTCTGTACTTCATGACTGAATTCAAAATCTTCAACGACTGGAATAAAAGTAACACTGTCAAGAGTACAGAAACCTGTTTGCGCAATCGTTTCAAGCATTTGCTTTGGGAGTGACAGGTTTGCCAGCCCTCCTGCAGCATGATCCCTAATACCTGGGCTGGCGTACAAGTCTTCCACCGCCCGCGGGGTGGCTTTTTATCTCTCTCATTCCATCTTGTGTGATTTCGACACCATCCAGTAATCGCATCTCTCTCATCCTAATTCTTTCTTCGCTTGCCCTTCTTCTCAGCCGTCTCAGCCGCCGTCGAACTAGCCTCGTCGCCAGCTCCCGAACCCGCCAACATGGCATCCAACAACTCTGGGTTCGCTCCAAACATATCCTGCGTCACGCTCTTGACCCTCTTGGGATCCTGCCTCCCAATAGCCGGCACTGAAGACGCCAAAAACTCCTGGAACGGCTTCGCAACAAAGCGGCCAGTCTCGTCAAACCATTCGGTGAAGCTTCTGGACACCTCGATAGTCTGGGGCTCGCCAGTCTTGGCTTCAATCGCAACGGTCAGGTAGTATGTAGGATCGTTCTTCTTAGTCGCGGTTCGGATTGTGATCTGCAGGTTTTTCAATAATTCACACAACAACAAATCCAAATCCCCTTGCCTCGTGGTGAAGACTTACTGTCTCCCCAGATGGAGTTTTTCCTTGATACACAGTGCCCTTCTCTACACTTGACAGCCAAAACGTGAGAAAGCCATTGAGCAGAGCGTAGGTGGCTACCGCCGCGGCAGTGTAGTATTTGGTGTTTTCGAAGCCGAATTTGTAGTCCCAGCCGAAACAGGCGGCTGCAATGATGAACGCGCCGTAGCCAAGGGCTAGTCTGACATCGGTCAGGAAGTAGGACTGTTTGAACTTCAAAGAGTTCAGGTAGTTGGGGAGAGCGTCATCGGAGGTGTTTTTGAGCTCTGGAAGCTTGATGTATTAGCTAGTGGATTCGGGGACTTGGGGATTATGAGTTTGACACTGCGCGTGCAAATTCACGAAGTAACATACCTGCCAAATTGTACAAGCTGATCTTTTCGGTAGCCATGGTTGCGGTGGATTCGGCGCGCAATGGGCAGTTGTTCAAGATGAGGACCAGACGCAAGTCGACGAGGTGTCCTAAAGATGCGATGTGTGTCAGACAAGTGGGGCGGGGGAGCACTTGAGAGCCTTACTCTTTTTTTAACGGAGTAGGGGGGTCTCAGTCGAACGACGGGAAGAAAGAGACCCCGTCAAGCTCCTGTATTCATTGGCGCCACCAATTGCTTCCGTCACGACGACTCTCGTTTGTTGCATCCGACGCCGCATCGCCTGCCCGCGAACGAACGCATCCAAATCTCGTCGCCGATTCTTCATACGAGACATCCGTCGACTCGCTTCCGTCACCATGGCCCAACTACCCGTCCAGACCCTTCACCGGGACCCCCAGTTGTTGTACGGCTGTCAACCTCCAGGGTAATGATCAAGGCTATTGTACTGACTAATATCGTAGCTACTGGATCCTCATCCCCATCACCGTCGTCATGATTCTCACCGGTGTTCTCCGTCACTACGCCTCCGTCCTCATGGCCACGGCGCCAAAGAAGCTCGACGCCAGGGGCATGCGTGAGCAGCGAGCGCTAGGACGAGGAGTCGCCCTCCGCACCAACTATCATGTCCTCTCGCAAAAGGCCTTTGAGGATCGACGAGAATACCTCAGCGCCGGCTACGAGTCCGGTGCCTTCCTAAAAGAGCCGGATCGCAAGGGTCAGCCCCTGCCAATCCCCTGAGCGATCCCAGCCAAATGGAAGGCATGATGGGCATGATGAAAAACAACATGGCGATGATCATTCCCAATACCTTGATCATGAGTTGGATTAATGCCTTCTTCAGCGGTTACGTCATTAGTATGTTTCTTGTGCGGTGGAATCTCCTTGAAGGCTTGCCGGATGCTAATGAAAGTCTGTAGTGAAACTGCCTTTCCCAATTACCATCAAGTTCAAGAGCATGTTGCAGGCCGGTGTTCAGACCAAGGACATGGACCCCCGCTGGATGTCGAGCATCAGCTGGTATTTTCTGTGCATCTTTGGTCTGCAGTTCGTTTATGTCTTCCTTCTTGGGAGTGACAATGGTATGTTACGCTTTTTGTCACACACGTCTTGCTTCGCTTTGCTAACTTTTTTCAGCTGCCAGCCAGATGGCCCAGCAAATGGCTTCTCAGCAGATGCCTATGAATCCCATGGGCGGTCCCGGCCAGGACCCTGACAAGCAGTTCAAAGCTGAATCTGAGAATTTGGCTGTCATTGAGCACTACTCCGTCCTTGACGATGTTGAGGAGCGCCTTCTTCAGGGTATCAAATCGTAGATTCATGCTAAGGTAGACTAAACAGAGATTTTCACAATATGCTATGCCAAACAATACCCGGTCCTCATCCAATAAACAGATCCAAGACATAAATCAAGCACCATCCCACCACAAGCACACACCCAGACCCTCGCGAGCCATGCTGCCCTTTACCTTGTAAGGAGTCTTGGCAGGCGCATCCTCGCTCTGTGTTGGTCCAACGGGAGTCTGATCATGCCACTCCTCATCAATGACCTGAAAGCGCACCATTTCGTGATTATCGTAAAACAGTCTGTCTCCGTCAAGATTCCAGATCCATAGCTGTTCGCCGTGGTTACTGCGCCCGACGTAAGCCAACGTTCGAGAACAAATGAGAGCGATGGATGCTACTCACTATTCTGCACCTTGAGGCAGCTCCTCGAATGGAACGAATATATCGTCAAAAAAGTCTGTCCTCAGATTTATTCCCGCCGGCGTGGAGCTTCTGATTCTACCCAGCATGACTTCGCCCTTGAAGGGACGAAATACCACCATTCGGAACTCGACTGAGCATGTCAGCGTTATTGGTCTGGTGGCGGAGTTCCAGGATATTGCTTACCATTGACATTCACCAGGCCAGTCCCGTGGCCTATCAAGCCTTCCGATGACCAGAGAACATCATATAAACATATGCAAAGTCCTATCTTTTGGATGACCTGTCCAACAGGGCGAGGTAAGTTGAGTGACATAAACAACAATAGACAAGAGCGCCACAAACGAACTTTGTTAGAATATTTAGCATTGATGTTGTCCTCGATAGTAACAATACTGTGTTTAGAAAAGTCCTCTGGCGTAATTTGCACCAGATCCGAAATTTTCGTCTGAGTGACGTTCGTTCATTAGCCATTGAACGAATGTGACAAGCCCGCGGGGCATCTGCTTACCAAGATGAACATTGCGTAGAGGCCATGCGACACCAAAAAGTCGCAGAAATCAATTAGATATTTACAGACTCCTCGTGCAATGTTAATCTTTTCGAAGTGCCATACCTCAAAGCATTAGGTTTTTTGCTTGATGTATGTAGTCGATGCGCCTGCTGCAAGATCTTTCGCCTCCAACCAATCAAAGCATGGTTGAGCCAGACTTCATACAGTGGGTCCCAGTAATTCCGAAGCAGCAGTAACGGCGACTCTGGTGGAAATTCTTCGGAATTACTGGGACCCCACTATAAATCTCCAAGCTCCGGTTCTGCCGTGGTAACTCAGACCCTTCAGACCCACCGCCTGCCGCCTTGGGCAGGTTCTCCACTTTGGCGGTCCTGGCCGACTGCTAATTTCCTCGCCTTCGTTCCCTACAAAACATGGTACGCTTAGGCAACGGGGCTCGTCTTTTTATTAGCTTCTTAGACAAGAGAAGTCAACAGCTGGACGCCTTGACCGCCGTTGAGACTGGCCAAGCTCTTTATTGTATCTCTTTGACCTTTCGAAGCTCGACTCTTCCCATTGTTCCAACGGTCGATGTTGGTTTTGCTTCGCCCTCGTCTTTAGTTGCGCCATTGTCGAACATATCGAACTTTCATCCCAGCCCGCTGCTGTCTAGTAACTTCAAGCGGTTCTACTGAACCTCGCGAAAAGGCTTCACACCGGCTGGCACTAAAATCTTCATACAGACAAGTGTTCTGTCAACAACGCCGCAAGCTGCAGCGTCTTTTCCTCACCAGCCATGTCTGGCTACGGTTACGGCCCTCCTCCGCCGCCGCCGCCCTCGAGTGCTGCTTATGGGCCTCCGAGCGCTTCATATTCTCATCAAGGGCAAAGTAGAGGAGGCAGCGGAGGATCGCAGGGCTCTAGAGGTCGCGGTGGTCAGTATCCCCGCTCTCGAGACTATCATGCTCCTCCCCGGCCCATTACGAATACGCCAGCCAGCCGTATCAGACACATCAGGCCTCGTATGGAACTGCACATACTCCAGTAGGCACTTATCCGCCTCATCCATCGCAATGGGGTTCTGATCACAGCGGGCATGCACCGCATGCTGCACATCCCCATGCCCCCGCACCGCTCTCCTCTTCCAACTATCATCTGAACTATGCTCCTCCGGCATATGTCTCACCCAACCAGCATCAGCAACCGCCATCATATGGTTTAGCACAGCCGTATGGACAGTCCTATCAAGGTCACTCAGCTGCAAACCCGCCTCATTGGCATCCCCAAGGTCCTCCACAGCCCTTACGTTACTCAGGAAGTCGCGGCAGGGGAGGTTATGGAGATCGTGGAGGTCAGAAGCCACCTCAATCTGGAGGACCAAGCCGACGTGGATATGAACCTGAGCCTGTACCATCTGCAGCACCGTATGGTCAGCCCTATCCAAGTGATCATCTTGCTGTTCATTATCCCCCTCCTTCATTTCCTTATACAGGCCCTCCGGCGCCGCCGTCTGTGGCGCGCCAAGATAGTCGCTTCAGCCAAAATCCACGACGTGGCCGAGGCGGCGGGCACAGGGATGGTGCTCGTGGTCGGGGCGGGCATAACAGTGGCAGTACCCATCACCATGGGAAACCCCGTCAAAACAATCATACCAAGTCCAATCAGAATAATAACAAACCCAAGGCCGACCCACCGTTAGGGAAAGAAGAAGAAGCGTAAGGTGAATACTCTTGGCTTGACACCCGGTGTAGAGTCGGAGACTGAGGATGATGAAGGCGAGGAGAAGGCGCTCACTGAACTCATCGGAGCTGAGACCCTGCAGTAAGTCCAAGGGATCTCACACGCCTCACCTCCATTTTACTATCCTTGAGATAGATGCTAACTCAAAGACATAGAATTAGTGATGTTGCTGCGTTCTTAGCTGAACGACGTAAAAATTATCCTACCAAGGCACGAGTTGAAGCCAAGAAGACGGCCCAGGTAGCCCAAAAAGGCCACGACAAGACCGCGGAACTTGAGAAACAGGCTGACAGGCTGAGGAAACAACTCGCCAAGGTCGAATCCTCCATCAAGCGAAAGCGAGAGCAAGGAGATGAAGGAGATGAAATGCGAGATCCAGTGCAAGAGTTGTCCAATGACGAGAAGCCAGAGGTCATGTCGTCTCGCGTAAAACCCGCAGCACCGACCGCCCCCCGGGTAAAAAAGCCGACGTATCACGACACTGCAAGTATTATTCTACGGGTGGTACGTGCGGAAAGAAGGGCAAGTGCCGCTTCGTTCACGATCCTGAGGTTAGGGAAGCAGCGATCAAAGAACGTGAGGCCAACAATGGTCGTATGACAATTCAGCAGCGCTTGATTCTCAATGACAAAGAACAAGAGGAACTTGCAGTTCTTCAATCCATTCAGTATATCCGACAAAAAGGTCTCATGGAGGCCTCGGAGAATGGCACACATCGCGAACAAGAGGGGAAAGGGAATAGTCAGGGAAACGGCCAAGACCAGAACACCGTGAGGCCAGCGCCCGCAACGTCTGATTCAAGTCTGCTGCCAGCTGCCCGCGCCTCTCCGCCCGCGCTCCCTCCGAAGAGGGAATCGAGTACTCCCCAAGTCAGAATGATTCAACTCCCTCAGTTGTCCTCTCAGCTGATAGTACCGGCAATGAGGACGAAAACCTTTATGAGGGCTGGCTGCCGCAGCCATATAGGAGTTCGAATGGCAACAAGTCCAAAACGGATAATTTGCCTTGACGTGAATCTGTACGAAGTCGCTTATTTGAACAAAAACCACGTGTCCTAGTACCTCTTGTTTTTTTGTCCTTTTGAGCTTTCATCGTAATTCTGTGTACCAGTATTTTTCTAGGTATTCCAACATACATAGGCTCTTGCTCTGTTTTATAACCACGTCTTCATTGTTCGCAGTCTACAGTTCCAAGACTTAGTTGTGCACCTATATCCTGAGCGTTATTTGCCTAGTCACCACGAATCAAGAAGAGTATATGCATGTCATTCTAAAAATTCTTCCTCGTATAATCTTCCCACAATACTGCATGACTGCCCCGTCTTTTCCCACCCGCTCATGGACATGAAATGCTGAACATGTTAAATCCAAGATGTAGTAAAAACTCCGTCGCTAATGATCCAACCCCGTGACAACAGCTGGCTATGGACTTGCTGCAAAAACGCCACGCTCGCCCCCAAATACTGTATTCAATACCGCTCTCTTCAGCGCAAATGCAATGCTATCATGTGGCGCGCAACGTATGAATAATAATGATGTATAAGATTAGCGTCTTCTGGCACGCATTTCCTCCAGAGCCCTGCGCTTTCTGGCCTCCTTTGCTGCCTTGAGTGTCTTCTCAAGACGTTCCTCCTCAATGTCTTCCCGACGGCCAATGAATTCTGCGCGACGTTCCTCGTGGTCTATGTCGTCCAGGCCAGCCTCCATGTCAGAAGACCCGTCCGATGCGTAGTCGTACCGTGGGCCGCCAGCTTCCTCTTCTTCATCGTCATAGTCAATGAAGTCGTCCAGTTCCTCGTCATAGTCATCTTCGTAGCGCGACGTCTTGGACGAGGTGTGTCGTGGAACGTTGAGCAGTGCCCCGCCACGTGGTGCATCCTTCTTTCGAACTGGATTGCCTGGCTTCGGTCTGGCCGTTCCCGTGTAACCGGTTGTGGCAGCGGCTGCCTTCTTGAGCTTCTTTGCTGCTGCTGCTTCCTCTGCTTCCTCTGCTGCTGCCACCGCCTTGCTCTTGCCACGGCTGACCGCCCCAGGCCGGGCGCTCAAATCTGGATGAGCGTCTTTGACCGGCGATTTTTGCGCACCGTTGTGACCGTTGCGCTGGCCGGGTTTTGCGGTTCCGGCGTAATCCCCAGGGACTCGTCCTTTCGCTGGAACTGACAGGGGCTGGGGTTCGTCTCGAGTCTTTTTCACAGCACCCTTCTCAACTTTTTTGTGTTGTATTTTGCCCACTTGTCCCATCGCAGCCTGGGCTCTCTGGCCACGCGCAAGAATCTCAGCGAACGAGCCCTTCTTCGGTGGCGCCCTAGGCGGTGCCGCTGCAGAAGGTGCGGGCGAAGGTCGGCTAGGCGGTCCTGCTTTCGCAATCCTGGCCGTCGTCGAGCTGACCGACTTGCTACCTAACGTGTTGCTTGGCCGAGCGCTTCCCGTGTACTGGCCCTGAGGGGCGTTTGCCTTGACCGATCCAGGTGCCGACGCCAAGGTGCGCGGTGTTTTGGAGTCATTCCTGCGAAGGTCATCATCTGGCTTCCGCTTGGCCGGGACGGATACTGTTCTCTGAAGAGTGGCCGCGGTCTCGGTGTTGGCTTTGCCGCCGCTTATTTGCGCGAGCAAGTCACTGATCTTTAAATACGGCCGTTAGTATTATCCTTGAGGCTTGCGAGTCTTTAGATTTCAGTTTGTTCTACTAACCGGCATCGTGACTGCCTTATCCGACCGAGACAAACGGATACCGAGCGATGTCGGTCTAAATCCAGTATTTGACGGCTGAGTACTCCGTAGAGCTTAGATAGTGCTTTTTCGGGCTTTGCCTTGAAACTTCCCCGCTCTACGTTGCTCTCCCACAGCAAGCCAGCGTAGCTGCTCAAAGATGGTGAGGCATGGAAGAGGTGGCAAACGCTTAATTCCGATCTCTTTCGTTCGTCTTATCGTATATCGTATCTCAGTGCAACAAACACGTAATGGGGAGCCGAGTTGGTGATGATGGTCTGTCGATGCTGTGCTGCAGTAACGAGCACGATTCAAAGAGATGAGTAGAATTCAGCAGATAGCCAAGAAGCCCGATCAGGACGATCAGCAGCAAACAAGCAGAGATCGGTGGACAAGTAGACCGTTCACATGGGGGCCAAACGGGAAACGTATGCGCCACAATTTCCAAAATTGTATAGGCACGTGATACTTCTAACACTGGCCAAGATCGAGAACTAGATAACGTATGTGGCGGTGCTTGCATACACAGAGCACAAAAAATGTGGCTAGAGGAAGCACTTTCAAGGGTCATGGAAGTCACTAGAGTCTGTCTCCACTTTAGCGGAGTCTTCACACCCTAACACTTGTCCTCGCTAATCACGTTTTTTTATCGCCCACAGATTCCGAAAAATTGACATGCCACTTTACTGCGTCTCCGCCTATTTTTTTACGTGTTCAAACCTCAGCACACTTCACCAGAACTCGAAGGTTTCAGTCTCCGCCCAACTTGCGGTTAAATTGATTGATCTCTCGTGTTTCTACAGATCAAATCCACTGTAAGTGCATTATCTCGGCATTCTGGTTCATCGCGAGCGAAGTCACGTCTTGCCGCTGGTGCACAAACGACCCTGGCGCATCAGCGATATTTTCGCACGACATATCTCAAGAAGGAAGATTCGGAAACACAAATTCACAGAGACTTGGAAGTGCTGACCAGTCATCGCTTTCTTTGAACAGACACCAAAATCAAAATGAAGCACCTCGCAGCGTACCTCCTCCTTGGCCTCGGCGGCAACACCTCCCCGTCCGCCAAGGACGTCAAGAGCGTCCTCTCAGCCGTCGGCATCGAGGCGGATGATGGCCGCTTGGATCAGCTCATCTCCGAGCTCAAGGGCAAGGACGTCTCCGAGGTATGTCGAACCTGTGCTTCCACTTTTGAGTGAACCCGTTGAAATTGCTCGTCAAACAATTTTTGCGGGGAGAAGAGAGCAGTCAACTAACATGGTTTCGCCTAGCTCATTGCTGCCGGTTCCGAGAAGCTCGCTTCCGTCCCCTCTGGTGGTGGTGCTGGTGGCGCCGCTGCTGCTGGTGGAGCTGCCGCCGGCGGTGCTGCCGCCGCTGACGCTCCCGCTGAGGAGAAGGAGGAAGAGAAGGAGGAGTCTGATGAGGACATGGGTTTCGGTCTGTTCGACTAAGAAGTTCCTCTCGCGCGGGAACTTGTACGGTCATGGCGTCCCACGAATTTCGGAAAAGCTCTGGTCTGGTTGTGCGGCGGTTCTTCAGTGTGTTTTTTCTTAGCAGGGGAGAATCGGTTGCCCCATGGATGGGCTTGGCAAGCTTGCGTTGTAGGGCCGGCACGATAGACGTCTTGCCATGAAATATACGGCTCTTACACTTTCGAAAGCAAATGCCCTGTTCACTCCATTGGCTTTACATGTTCACATGATACTACTAGCTTTGTCGCAAGAGACGAACCATGACATTGGGACAAGGAACAACCTGAACCTGGTTACTACTCGTACGAGTCTCACAATACGATGTCACGCCAATGGCAAGCAGTCTGTCCGAACAAGTGAAGATTTATCCGCCTCACTCTAATTTTTGTGCACTTCAGACGGTCGATAGCACGCCTCCGCATCCTGCGTCCAAGAAAACCGTGGAGACTGGCCGTCCATCGGCATCGCTTCTCTATAACTTGGCAACGGGGTCTGTTCTGGGCCAGGCATCGCCGGCAACTCGACTGGGGCTTGCCGATGGTAGGAAGCAGGTGGTCGCTGTACAGGGAGGCTTCCTGCGACTCCATCGGTGAGGGCTGACTACAACACGCCGTCAGCTCACGTTCGTCTCCTTCCTGAGGGGAAACCTTTTGGTGCCAGCCACCTACTGGTTATGCAAAGGAGCTGCTCCCCCTGTGGCTCAATCGGGGAAACCACATTGTGATTCATCCAAGTCGAGTTCGTGCCTCCTGAAGATTGGTCCTCGTGGATAAACGTATGGTACGGCGGTGGCTGCCACGGTGGATAGGGCGGCCCCCTGGCACGAATAGTTCATGGATTGGACTCGACCGAGCACAGTGTTGTTGTTGCTCCGTTGCAGACGTGCTTCGACAGATGCGGCCCTGTCTGCAATTCGACTTCCGGCTGCAGAGCCATAGAGAAAACCCACCCATCAAGACTACGCAGGAAGCCAAGGCGGCGATCACCCCAGTGACCAGGCCAATGTTGCTCCACAGCCTGTCCTTGTCTGCTATCAGTACAACTGAGGGAGTAGGTGTAGGCAGGTAAGATGCGTCTTGGAACTTGGGGTCGCGCTGTTGATCCCGTCCATGTCAGCGGGTTTCTCTCAAGGCGGCAGGCAGTTTTTTTGTCACGGGACGAACCAACCTGCTCTGGCTCTTCCGCGCGCATCTCAGCGGCCTTTTCGTTCATTCTCGAGTAGACACGATCGAACAGGACATCCTCGTCTCGGCGGACCTTCCGTGAAGTCTTGATGCTCGGTGCATCCGCTGCGAGTGAAGAAGCCGCCGCCCCGTTCCCGCCGAGTTGCCTCGTTGGTTTCCCTGAATTAGATCCCACCAGATCCGTCGGCGGCGATTCTGACAATCTCGCAGTCTCATGTTGTTCAACCTGTATTCCCATGCCCGCAATGTGCCCCCCATGCACATGTCCGGAGACAAACAACATCGCCAGAGAAGCGGAGAAGAGCATCACGTCAGCCTAACCAAAAACTGCGACGGGCAATGTACTGCGCAAACGATGTCTCACGTGGTGAGTAGAAATGTGAAACGCGAGCAGGGTAGACAGAACCATCACTTTCTCATTAGTTGGCTGGCAGAGGCCGCCTCATAAATCAAATTCCCAGCATTTCCCCGAGCCCCCGCGGTTCATCATATCCCCCCTCCCACGTCAGCTTTCCCAGCTCAAGCACATGATAAGACATGCCACTTCCACGGGTGCCCTTCTGACAGTCACCAAATCATACGGGGGCCTTTGAAAAATTGCGCTTACCGACGGCGTTTGAAACCGCTTTCCATGACAAAGGGCTATCGCCACGGTGGACCCGGTAAGTGTTGGATGTACCCCTGGGGAGAGTAAAAATAATACAAAATTGTCGTCACGGAGGGGTTTGAGTGAGTGAAGCGTCTTCAAAGGAGATGGAAACTAACAAAGGCGCAGTGGAGGGAGGGGGTGGGCGATTGATTGCAAACAGCCATGAACCTTTGCAGCCCACAACCACGGGGTAAGCCGCCCGCGTGGCGACTTCATAAAGAGGGTTATACCTTTTCGCAGGAGCGCTACGTCCGAAGTACTTCACGGTGAGTATCAGACGGGAGTTGTTTTCGGCACAACCTGGAGGGGACTACAGACCATGGATCTGCGCCACTTTAGTCAGTCATCAGATGAAACCCCCTCAGGCCAGGCACGACAGCCAAGGGAAACAAAGAGATTCCTTCCTCGGCACGGGCCAACCCGCGCGGGTACTATGTACAGTCTTTGCATGAACCCGTAGCCAGCCCTGATTTGCGATCAGAGCTTACGCCACGCCAGAGGAGGCGCGAAGGAAGGGGAAGCGCATGGTTCGTCAGGGGACCGTCTTTGAGGAGGGGAAGAGGGGTTAACCGAGAATGCCGCTTTCAGCATCTCGCGGGGATTTCTGTTGGTGGTTTGTGTGCGATGCCAAAATGTTGGGCCACGATGTTGGGCCAGGAATGAGGGGGACGGGATGAGATGAAAATGTATGGGACCTGCGTCGGACCTGCTTTGGGACGCCAAGGGGCGTTTCTGCGCGGACATGATGAAACAGCATCTTGAGGCAGCTGCATCTTACCCTTGTCGAATGGTATCATGGAAGTGGCTGTGCTTGTGCTTGTGCTTGAGGAGAACAAAGACAGGAGACGGGAGACTGCACACTCCCCACGGGAACGCACATCAAGGCGCGTGAGATGCATCGCATTGCGTGCCATCATCTTCATGCACAAGTGACATGACATCCGCGGGGCATT
Source organism: Epichloe scottii (assembly GCA_021950295.1). Classification (NCBI taxonomy): domain Eukaryota; kingdom Fungi; phylum Ascomycota; class Sordariomycetes; order Hypocreales; family Clavicipitaceae; genus Epichloe; species Epichloe scottii. The sequence goes on along the minus strand of CP083247.1, from coordinate 1,174,635 downwards.
GATTGGCCTTGCCGCTTATGCATCGCATCTTGAGCTACCGTGGCGGCCAAAAGTCGAGGTTGCAGAACTCATAGGCGGCTTCAACAGCAATGATTCCTGGCAAAGTATCCAAGGAATTCAACAAAAAAGAGAGTTGGTTGGTGTAGCATTATCATCAAGTAGTTTTGTCATTGCTGCCCCCTCAGCCGGGCAATTCTTGTCCATCAATATGAGGATGCCTAGCTAGCTCGCGTCCTCAATGTCCCCGTCTTCCACACCGAGGACACGTCACTTCATGAGCTGCAAAAGTCGAAAATCCGTCCGGGTGGATGTACATCTCCCTTCCACACTGCCACGTCCAAATCTATGCTCATGCTCATGTTGTCATGGCCCAATGCAGCATCCATGTCATTGCGTTTTGGCCTTTGGTAAATTCGATCCTCCCACCAGACCACTGTCCACCAACAGCTTCCAAAAACACCACAGGTAGCAAAGCATAAAACCTGCGCAGCCAACACCAACGTTGGCCACCACCCACAAGTCCGGCTTGCCCAGGGGTGGCGCGACAAACGCATTGGCAGCATGCCACAGCAGCATGAAAAGGTAGAAGGCACCCTGGACGAGTGCCGTTGCCCATTGCTTCGGCGCAGATCCCGCCTCCGTTAACGGCGCCGTCCAACATGTGGGTGGCAACCCCCAAGATATGCCCACAAGAGCGTCAAGACAGCATACGGCACCGCAAGGTGAACTCGACTGAGAAGAGGGAACATGGTCCAGGCTCCGAGAATGTTGGCGAATCCGACCCATGATCGAGTGTCCCCGCTCAAACCCTGCTTTCCGGCAAGAAGTAAAGTCATGGGCATAAGCGGAAGAAGGACGCTCTTTTCGTGTACCTGGTAACTGAAGAGAAAGAAGCCCCACGCAGTCGTGGCAAAAGCCAAAGGCAGATTCTTCCTATCCGGCTTATAGAACAAAACAATGTTGGGGGGATGATGGACAAGAGAGTCGCCCCGAGAGCCGCTTTCTGCAACATATCGGCCGGATAGTTGCGCAGCTTGACCGCGACATTGAGTGCGCACCAAAAGTTGGCAACCTTGTCCTCGAACAAGCCCCTGGAGAAGGGGAATATGCGATGAACCATCTGAACCATCTGCTCGACTACAGCGTATAGAGTAGAGCGGGTATCGAGGTACTCGGTAACAAAGGTGAACAGTGGGAGTGGCAGCGGGGGCCCGTCGAGATCTAGCCTGGAGTCGATACCACGATGTCTGTCGAATAAGGTGCCGATAATCAAAGGTAGCACCAAGACCGCAAAAGAGGCAACGGTGACCAAGCCAATGCCGATCAGCCGAACCAGGTTAATGCGCGGCCAGAAACATGTACCGAGGAGATAGGCAAAGACACTACATGCGTAATACAAGGCCATCTGTTTGAAGCCAAGCGCGGCAACAAAGAAGACGGCAGCCCACTTGTATCGCTCGGCCAACATGCTGTTGATGCTGGCAAGAACTAACCCCAGCATAACAGTGTTGTACTGAAAATGAGCGTGATCGATGAGAATCGTGGCAGGCTGCATGAGCATCGCGACGAGGGCGATTGAACTGGTCCATGTCGCCACTCCATTGAGTCTGCTATATCGTCGAGCGAAGACAACAATCGCGGGAATGTAGATGAGGTATTCCGATATGATGACGGTTGCTCTCATGAAAACCTTGAGCGCCGGGTCGTCGGAGCCTCTGGACGAGAACAAAGCAAACCAGGCCGGCTCTATGAAACCACCAATCTTGCCCATGGCCCAACTGTGATACGCCGTCAAAGGGGGATAGTCGAGACCCCACCACTGCAGGTCGTGAAAATACCATTGCGAGATTGGTAGATGAGTCGTCATCTCCATCCAGTGCCTTTGTGCTTCGTAGTCACCAAACATGGGAGGGCGCTGAAATCCTACGAGATTGGCTGTCAGTCTTGATACTTCGGAGAGGGCGAGGTCCATTGTGTATGCACTCGTCTGTTCATCGTACCAGAATAGCCCCAAAGTCCAGCGGCCCATCTGAACAGGAAAGCTACCATCAATATAGCTGGCAGCACCTCCCATTGTGTTGACGAAGTCCGTGCTGGCCAGAGAAAGGCCGCCAGGGGAAAGGACGGAGCTCTCACGAGAGCTTCGGATCGTGTACGTATGAGCGCGTCGCTGCCATTGGCGTCCTTGGCCTTGCGCCTGGGTTTGTGGGGGAAGGGCTTGCCGCAGCCATTATGACAAGGCGGACGAGGGCAATGATGGTGTGCTCGTAATGCCCATTGACTGACTGATGGCGACAGGAAGTCTGGGAGATATGGCTGGAGGACACGAAACGCACCCTGAAATGGTGTCGCGGACTGAACCAGGAACGCCCAGGGTAAGTAAGGCCTTGTAGGGTAGGTAGGGTGAGTGCTTCTCTCTTCTTCTCTCTTCTCAGTGGCTGCTCTCCAAAGCGCTTTGAGACTCACCACCCACAACAACAAAAGGCCAAGACCTTCACCACATCACCCGCACCGCAAACCTTGCTTCAAGTTAGTCCTCCGCTTCGATGTCTGACACTTCCTTTACCCCCTTGTAACCCATAGGCGGAGACTGAGACGCCCTCCATAGGCCTCATAGGCCTCATTTGCTTCGTCTCGCAAGATGCCATACCCTTTTGTTCTCCCCACGACATCCTCCTTCTCCTTCTCATCCTGTTTCAGCTGTGACTCGCACCCGTCCCTCCCACTTACTGCCAGTGGTCAACGTGGGATCGTCAGAGATGCCCTTAAGAAGCATAAGCGACTGCCGCCAACCTCACGCATCGGAAGTCTAGCTACCGTCGTTGCCAGCATAGATGGTTATCTGCCGTACCTGCTGGCCGTGGACGCCGGAGTCGGCTCGCAGAGCCTGGGAGCTGAGGAGTTTATCAATGTTGTCTTGAAGACAGCTCCGTCCATCAGCTGGAGACCAACCCTATCGGGGGACATCGTTCCCGGGAGAGGGCGACCTCGTGTTGAGATTACCTCCTTGGAATATGAGATTTTCTTTGTGCTATCTTCGTTGGCCAATGCGTATACTTTGATGGCAAGATCGACGTTGCAACCCTTGTATGCGACCACGACCAACTTCTGGGGCGACAAGGAGAGGACCACGGCCATCACGGCGGCAACAAAACAGTTGCTTGATGCAGCATCAATCTATGATTATTTGTCTCGCCGCAGTGAACAAATCTCGAGTGCGGCACCTTGTACAGATGTGGCACCCACAACAGTCAGAGCTCTGTCTTCGTTGGCCTTGGCCGAGGCCACTCTCCTAGCCGTCCTGAAGGATGACCCGTACCCAGCAGCCGTCGCACAAGGTAGGAACAAGACAGATAAAGAGTGGATGTTCAAAGCTCCGGATATCCCCAAAGTCCGTGCTCATCTTTTTGCGAGACTGTGCCTCGCTGCCGCCGAACATGCCTCCAAGGCAGCGTCATTGCTACAGTCCTCAGGCTCCCTTGGCGCGAGCAAAGTCAATCCGGTCTTGCTGAAATATCTGGAGGACCTTCGGCGTACGAGCCGTGCCAAAGCCTGTAGGTTTTTTGGCATCGATGCCGAGCTCGGGGTCAGACTGCTGAGGGTATTGGCTGGCTACGAGTCGGGCTCCACGAACTTGGCGTCGAGGTGAAGGATTCAAAGAAAGGCTTCAGTCTCAGCCGCTTGCGAAAAGACATGAGTGAAAAACGGGAAGACCGGCGGGTAGAGAAGGACGCAGATTGGGGTTATGACGCGGGTCGGCAGGAGGAGACGAGGATCATTGAACTGCTCGATGTGAAATGGAGCAAGATCAATAACACTGTAAGTGGCCACTCTTTCTTCCTATCAGCTTAACACAATGGCCAATTAACAATCCGTCAAGATGAACACGCAAGCTATACCGCCAGTAAACTCTCTTCTGCCAAAAATGCCGTCGGGTCGAGAGGTGCATTCCGTCAAGCCATACCAGCCTCCCACCCTGGACAGAGACCTTCTCGAAGCAATGCGATCCCCGCCTGACGGAGAGGACGAATTTGGTGACGACGCAAGTTCAGATGATGAGAAGGGAGCGCCAAACGCACCGGGAGCTTTCCCCGGCATATACATGGATTACGGGACTCGAAGCAACAGTGGAAATCCATATTATTAGATGGTCGTAGCGCATCTATTCAAGAATTTCTTCGTCCCTTGATACATGCTTGCTCGTTAACAAACCGAGGTTTGGTCTCGTCCTACCATCCTTGCACATTCCTTGCACATCACCCTAATCCTCAATCATTCCCTTTTTTTCCACGACGGAGTCTGGTAAGCCACTGCTCTGGGGACCCGTGATTCCCTAGAAGCAGTGCCGTTCGAGGTCGCCGTTGGACAAGGCGGCTTCGAAAGTTTCCACGGCCTGCAATCCGGAATGCATCTAGTCGTCGTCATCGTTAGCCAACGCCCGTCAGAACAGGACAAGGAACAGAAGTCCACTCACCCTCCATACCAAATCCCACACTCATTCACAGCATCAACGCAAGCCGTTCTCGTTCTGCAATCATCGAGCATTACATTCGTGGGTTTGCTATGCGCAGGCAGACCCACGATTGTGACGCCATCACAAGGCGGCGGCACGGGCGCTGCCTCTGTGCAAGGATTGAAACATCTACTCAGTTACTCAGTCTTTCGAGCTTCGGGGTCGAAAAACCATGTTTAAATAGTAGTTTTTGTTTTCTTTTGCGGGGGGACATTTCGTACCCTCCGTAGGGAACACCACATGGGCTAATGGCATTAATGCACCTCGTTTCGCACTTTGCGATGACGACGTCGGGAGGGGGAAGGCGACGGCCGTGCTGGCGAGGAAAGCGAGAAGCTTCATGTTTATCGTTGCGAAGCGAGAATGAAGATGATATGAGACGTATGTAGTTTTCTTTGAAGTATATTTGAAAATCACAAAATATATACATGTACATATTCCGACATGGTGTCAAGTCTCCATCCGCAGTCTCTTATAAAGACATTGACACAAACTTCTGCATCCCCCCCTCCACTCCCCCTTGAGTACCTTGCGACAATGGCAGCTGAATCATACGTGCCACGAGCATTCTCGGCGCACAGCAACATGCCATTAAGCGAGACATGCTACGCTTCCTTTGTCGGGGTACGTACCCTAAAGGGCGAGGTCTTGGTGTGCCAAAAGAGTTGAAAATGGGTCCGAAAAGAATTGGAAATTCCTCTCGGATTATGGATTTGTGTCATTATCATGTTTTCATGTGGCTGATTACTTTTGTTTTCCCCTTGACTTTGTTGGCACACGCAAAATGCATGCATGCCATACTCGGCAACATCCAAAAGAATGCCTTGCGCGGGATTGTTGACGAGACACGGCGTGACATTGACGCAAGTTGGTGTCTGTCATTAATGAGCATTTGATTTGTCGATTCTTGCATCTTCATTGGCACGACAGTATGACATGCTGTTCTTGTATGTGAACAAAGAGAAAGAGTTCTTCATGAATCTACTATTCTGCCTTCATAGACGTACATCTCATCCATGCCTTGTACACAGGGGACCAAGTTGCTCAACCCCCTTGCTCCTGCTTCCCATCCACTCCACAGCTCGTTTTGATACCGCCCCAAAAGGTTCCTTGACACCATAACTTGGAATATAAGTAACTAGATGAATTTGTCGACAAAATCACTTCAAACCACCGCCTTACTGCCACCCACATCGCACATCTATGACAGCGACATCTGCTTCTTGATCTCGGCAATGGCCTTGCCTGGATTCAGACCCTTGGGGCAGGCACGGGTGCAGTTCAGAATGGTGTGGCAACGGTACAGACTCATGCTATTCTCCAGGTTGGCACGGCGTTCGCCCTTGCGCTCGTCTCGTGAGTCGGCGAGCCATCGGTACGACTGGAGCAGGATAGCGGGTCCGAGGTACTCCTCAGAGTTCCACCAGTATGAGGGGCACGAAGTTGAGCAACAGGCGCAAAGAATGCACTCGTATAGACCGTCCAGCTTCTTGCGGTCCTCCTTGCTTTGGCGGTATTCCTTGCCCTGTAAGAAAGAAAGGGAAAAATGTCAGTCCATGCCCTTCGCTCCGTTCCAAGAGGAGAGAGAACATACATCAGGGGCGGGAGTGTCACGCTGAAGGTAAGGCTTGATAGACTTGTATTGCTTGTAGAAATGGGTCAAGTCCGGGACGAGATCCTTGACGACGTAGGTGTGAGGCAGGGGATAAAGCTTGACATCGCTAGAGCTTTCGGCAGGGATACGGCCTGTTCAACTTGTCAATAAGCTCTTGTTCCTTTGTCTGCATTGACTGATTTATGGAGGGAGGTCTATTCATATATGCCCACCGTGGCAACGTACACAGACAAGCCAAGGTGTTCTGGCCGTTGATGTTCATGGCACAGCTACCGCAGATGCCCTCACGGCAACTTCGTCGGAAAGTCAGGGTAGGGTCAAGCTCATTCTTGATCCTAACGAGAGCATCCAAGATCATGGGTCCGGTCTTGTTCAAGTCGATGGTGTAGGACTGCATTCTGGGCTTCTCGGCAGGGGTGTCGGGATTCCATCGGTAGACCTGGAAAGTCTTCATAGTAGAAGCCTTTTCCTGGGGAGCCTCGGCGACAGAGGCCATTGAGCGGGTGAAGACAGCGCCGGGGCGCATGGCGGCCCTCAAGGACGAGCCGAGAGTTCGGGAGGAAGAGCGGAGAGCGGCCATTTTCGCGACGCGAGGAATCAATCGGGGATCGAGGATGGCGGGAGTGGACAACGAGACAGACAGTAAGAGGTGGCTTGTGGTGTTCAAATTGGCCAAGGGAACAATGAAACCAATCTGCCGCCCGTGGAAGGATGGCGCGTTGTTGAAAGCTGTTGCAGAGACGCAGGATATTGTAGGATATCGGTGCGTGTTCGCCGTTGGAATTTGGGAGTAATACGGAGTAGCCATCCTCGGTTATTTATCCGTCAACCATTGGAGTATCCGGGAACCAATCAGAGGCGCGACATTGTTAATTCGGCTAAGAAGGAGAAAGCCGGACGACGCTTGTGACTGTCGGGTGGACTGCGGGTAAACAATTTGGATTTGCCACCGGGGTTTTGCCACCGGGAGGTTGCTGGTTCAGAGGGTGACGCACTGGATTTTGGACTTTCATCTCTTACAGGCGCCCGCTGGCCGGCCCCTGTGGCACCACGGATTACCATCCACAGCATCGGAGATGGCGAAATCTGGAATCCCCAGAATCCACAGATCTTTGCCTGTCTGCCCCTTGTCTCAATTCCGCCATCCATTTTAGATCAGCTGGTCTTTCCGCGCGCGACATATTGCCACACAACCCAGATGGCTACATCGAGCGCCAGGGTTGCTTCGGCCGCAACACCATGGCGGATGTCAGTGAATAGAGGTATGCATCTTTCCTCACTCGCCTCACCTCACTCCTGCACGCTGGAGATCATGTCCTCGATGGACTCGACCACGACTAACTCTTGCATCGAATTAGTCTCTCCCTGAACTACAAACACACCCGTACTCCAGCCGTCCAACAACACCACAAAGCCGACCCGTCGCGATCAAAATCAAAAGCCAACTTCTCATCCTCGTCCTCGTCGTCACCCTCACAGACGTCGACTTCATCTCCTGCATCCCCCAGATTCAGCTACCACATCGCCGCGTCCTTCATCGGCAAAGACCGTCCCTACGATCCAACCTCGCACGTATTCCACTTCAGTCCGTACAACCGCATCCAGCCTCCTCGCACCCGCCGGCGGTCCTCTCGCCCCGACTCCGGTCACGATGCCTTCTTCGTCAGTCGCGTCAACGACTCCGGCTCCGTCGCATTCGGTCTCGCAGACGGCGTGGGCGGCTGGGTCGACTCAGGTGTTGATCCAGCAGACTTCTCCCACGGATTCTGCGAGTACATGGCTGCTTCGGCGTACGAGCACGATTCCGCCAACAGCCCGCCTCTCACCGCGCGGCGGCTCATGCAAAAGGCTACGATGCCGTATGTAAAGACAGGTCATTACAAGCCGGCGGAAGCACGGCATGCGTGGGCATCGCCGCGCCAGACGGGACTTTTGACGTGGCCAATCTGGGGACTCCGGATTCCTGCAACTCCGTCTGAACGCCATAAATGCGTACTCTGAACCGCAGACTCATGCCTTCAACACTCCCTTTCAGCTGTCGCTCGTGCCGCCGAGTGTCGCCGCGCGCATGGCTGCTTTTGGAGGCGCCCAACTCAGCGACTTGCCACGCGACGCAGACGTGTCGCAACACTGCGTGCGACACGGCGACATCCTCATGTTCGCTACAGACGGCGTGCTAGACAACCTCTTCCACCATGACATTCTCAAAATCGCAAGCCGAGTCATGGCATCCAGCGGCGCATGGCAAATGACCCCCGCTGGCGGCGTCCGCGTCGCCGACTCCATCGACTCGTTGACCAAGTCTCCCAGCTTCGCAGGTGAATCCTCGGCGGCCCACGGCAAGATGGCCAAGCCCATCACACTGCAAAGCCTCCTGGCCACAGAGATTGTCGGCGCCGCGAAAGCCGCGAGTGTCAATACCAAAGTCGACGGGCCGTTTGCCAAGGAAGTGCAGAGATACTACCCTCACGAGCAGTGGCGCGGCGGGAAAGTCGATGACATCTGCGTTGTAGTAGCAGTTGTATCGGAAGATGTGGGCCGTTTACGAAGCAAGTTGTAATTGATTCTTCTTCTTCAGAGACGCGGACCTGTTCTAAAAGGAATGGTTCACTTGCATATGAGTTTCCAATCATCATCAGGCATCACTGGCATAGACTTCACTAGAAAGGATGCGGGCGCAACGCTTTTTTTGGAATAACTTGGAGCCTGGCTGTTTTTGAAGTACTCGTTAACGGGGGTTCGAGGGCCAGCGAAAACGTGCGCATTCAGCAAGTTGCAAGCACATACGCGGACTTGATGGAAAGGGCCATCTACATAGCTTTCCATTTACAGTTTTATTTCTCACCGCTTGCACGATTTACTTTTTCTCTATCGAAACTAGCAAACACCCCAAGGTCATTGTGTGGAAGAGCACACGGGTCGTGATTCCGTCGGCGCCAACATCCGTACAACATCATGATGTCATCCAACGAGGACTGTGGATCAAGTAACCACCAACGAGTTCCCGCCGCAATTGTCATCAGCTCTACTATGCATCATGTTCCCCCCCCCAATGGACGTTTATGTAGTGAGTCGACCAGAGATCATTTACCTGACACAAGCACACATGACTAAACCCACTGGCATTGTAGGCCGGCGCCGTAGCCGCCTTCACCGTCGACGTACTCGTGTACCCGCTCGACACCATCAAGACGAGATATCAAAGCCAGGATTATCTCTCCACGTACGGATCGTCGAAACAGAATGCATTTGCCCTGAGGGGACTGTATCAGGGTATAGGAGCGTTGTGCTGGCCACCCTCCCGGCTGGTATGTTTATCCTTTCCCCTCTTTTCCAAGTTTGTTTCCTGAATAGCGGCGACTCGGGATACCACGTATTTTTATTTTTTGGGGGAATTGAGAAATCTGACAGACAAATAGCTGGGCTATTCTTCTCAACCTATGAGCAATCCAAGGCCGTCATTGGAAAATCCCTTCCGATCCATGAATCGCTCGCGCATTCATCCGCGTCGGCAATCGCCGAACTGGCTTCGTGTCTAGTCCTGGCTCCCGCCGAGGTGATCAAGCAAAACGCCCAGATGCTCCGCGAGGGCAGCGGCTCGTCAAAGGGGAAGACGACTCGTGATGGCTCAACATCTCTACAAGCCTTCTGCCACCTCGCTGGCAAGGATACATCACGACGATTATTCACGGGGTACACGGCGCTGGTGGCGCGCAACCTTCCCTTCACGGCACTTCAGTTCCCCATCTTCGAGCAGCTGCGCTCGTGGGCGTGGAGGAAGAAGCTCGGTTCGCGACAGGACCAGACGAGGGGCATCATCGAGACTGGTTTGATCGCGGGAGGGAGCGCGGGTAGCGCCGGCGCGGTCGCGGCGTTCATCACGACGCCTAGTGATGTTGTCAAGACGAGGATGATGCTCATGGCTGGAAGCACGGACAGCGGGCGTGAGACGGGGACGACGCACAACAAGACGAACCTTGGCTCGTGGTCCGTAGCCAGGACCGTGTATCGGGAACGAGGGCCCAGCGGCTTCTTCCGAGGCGGGCTCTTCCGATCAGGATGGACGGCCATAGGCAGTTCGTTGTATCTGGGGACGTATGATGCTGCAAAGGTGTGGTTGAAACGGCGGAAGAAGGCGCCGGTGGAGGACGCGGGGATTCTGTGATGTCGCGATGATGTGTTATCTCACCTTGCAGTTGAAGATTTTCCTCCAAAACACTGACTCTTCATATACTCTTAATCTTTTAATGATCTATCACAAGTAGCCTGGTGATTTTAGGACGTGAGTTGTCTATTTCGAGAGACCCGTTTGTAATTCCAACGAGACAATAAAGCAATAACTCTGTCCGCGACTGACTTGTATGGGCAAAGTATAGGGTAGCCTGCTTACCCTACACCCGCCTACGGGCGCTGTGAAAGTGTGTGGGTGCGCTGTCGTGGTTTGTGCGGGCGCTGTCACAGGCGCGCGCGCAGGGGTAATTAAAAGTTAGTGCATATAGGTATCTACGTTATATAGCTATAAGTCGATTTTTTACTTTTCCCATATAAATAAATTTTACAGAAGTTAAAAAGTGGCCTATAAGCCCCTGTAGGCAACCCTAATCCGCCGATACGCTCGGCAGGCTTCTGAGGGGGCGTTGCTAGGTTGTCCTCTAGGGGGAGGTGTTTTACTATAGGCGCTAGGGTAGGTAAAATGAAAAAAGTTGTTAGTGAGCGCGCTAGGCTAAGCGTGGATAGGGAGGTTACTGTAGGTGGTGGTAGGCTTATAGGCTAGGTAAGTGGGCGACTCTCTGCGCGGGTGGTGTAGGGTAGGCCGCTCTGCGCGGGTGATGCAGGGTAGGCTGCTCTGCGCGGGTAGTGCAGGGTAGGCCGCTCTCCGCGGTGGTGTAGGGTAGGCGGCTACCCTACACCTGCGCGCGCTGCCTGCTCTGCTAGTTTCCATGCGCTTACTCTATCTAACTCAAGGACACTTCTCTATCCGTAACCAATTTATATAGGCAGGGTCTAGGGTAGCTAGCCTACCCTACACCCGCCCGCGCGCGCCGCCGCTATGCGTACAGGCGCTATTAATATTCGTTTAGGCACTATTATTGCTTATGCATACGCTATTATTATATACAAGTACACTATTATAGTTTATGCAGGCGCTATAGCTATGCGTGCGTGCGCTATTACAGGCGCGCGCATAGGGGCAATTAAAAGTTAGTGCATATAGGCGTCTATATTATATAGCTATAAGTTAATTTTTTACTTTTCCTATATAAATAAATTTTATAGAAAATAAAAAGTAGCGCGTAAGCCCCTACTAGCAACCTAGGTCTGCTAATATAGTTAGTAAGTATATAAGAGGGGGCAAAAGCCTAGATAGTTAAGTAGTAGCGCTATAAGGTAATGTAGTTTAGTAAGTACTACCCTCTCTATACCTTATCTTATAGATATCTATTACATAGCCCTTTAAATATACTTATAGGCTATAGTCTCGTTAGCAAGGGGTTATAGTAAGCGTTAACTTCCTTAAAACCAGTCGCTTAGGCTTCACGGCGTACGGGATATGCCTAGCGGCAGTGGGAGGCATGCCTCCATGCTGCCGCCGGATAGGTTCTGTGGGCGACTAGTCTATAATTTACTATATATAGTAAATATATAGCTAGTATACTATACTTAGGTAATAATATAGGATACTAAGATAGTGTAATCCTAGGGTCTAATAGCCTAGATAGGAATAATAAAAATAGCACTTCTAAAGATTAAAATAATAATAAGGAGCCTACTATAGATTAATATAATAATTATAGAGAAATTAAGTATAGTAAAGAAAAGCTAAACTAAATCCTTAAGTAAGCTAAGACTAAGCTATAAAGAGCTTAAAAGAGATAGAAAATTCTATAGCTATAGAAATAGTAGTGTGTAATTAAGGTAAGTACCTTATTAGTAAGTACTAGCACTAGACTTACTAACCTTACTTAAGAACCTATAATTATACTACCTTTAGACTTACTAAGAAGCTCTAAACTTACTATAACTCTATATTACTATAGTCTTATAAAAATATAACTAAAGACTCTAGTATATAAAGGAGATTTATATAAAAGTCTTTAATATTTCTTAGTAAACCTTAATATAGCTTTTACCCTAGACTATAAGATATTTATTAATAATACTACTAAAGTAGCTTATACTAGTAGCTACTTAGTAAAGAATATGAAGTAATAATAAATATGTTATATAGCTATAGATAGTTATATAAATTACTAGGACTATACCTAGGCTAGGTTTATAAATTAGCTAAAAACTAGAATAATAAATAAGAATATATAGTGCTTAGAAGCTATAAGAATACTACTAACCCTTAGATAAGAAAACTATTAGTTATTCTAGGGATTTATAAAAATATAGATAAAAGCTAAGGCTAAACTCCCTAAAGTAATCCCTATAAGACTTTATATTTATATATTTATTAATAGTCTAAATAATACTATAAAGAAGCAAATACTTAGCTAGGAGTTCCTAGTAATATAGACTTATTTAGCTAGTTAAGGAAAGAAAGTAAAAGTTATAATAAAAATAGGTTAGAATAGTAACTAAAGTAATAACTATAAATAAGACTATGGATAGAAAAGGTAATGCTTAAATTTACCTATAGTAAATATACTATAATAAAGCAGTAAGGGAGCTATAAGATCCCCTATAGTGTGCTTTAAATATAAATAACCTAGTTATATTACACTAAGATACAAAGAACTAGATTATTCTATCTATAAGAGCGTAAGCCACATAACGCTATTACATAGGAATAATAGTAACTAAGTAGTTTATCAAGCGGAAAACAACACCCCAAAAGACACGATGCTAGCCCACACGCGTAGGTAGCTTTGACGTCTGCGCACGTCAAAGGGGTTAAGAAGCTTAACTGCAGTAACCCGTCATAAGGCTAGATTATCTCTATAAGATAGAGATAATCTAGATTAAATAGTCTAATAGATTAGAAGTAACCTAATGGTTAAATTAGTATAGGTAATAATAATCTTGTTAATTTATCTTATCTTAAAACACAATAATAAGCTATAGTAAAGCTAGGCATAAAAACTCTATATCTAATATGCGTAATAAGCTCTAAAAGCCTAGTTAGAAGTAATCCCTTTATAGACTATTTAATCCCTAGCTTATATAACTAATATTATTATCCTTTAGTGTAATAATTATCCCTATAATCCCTAATACTATTATCACAAACGCGTGTGTTTCTAGGCGTGTAATTTAGGCCATATAACACCTCCCTAGGTATATATTAGTTAACCCTAACTATATGTAAACTAAAAACAAATAGGATATAAAGTAAGATTAGCAGACTATAGCTTATATATAAGGGGAGCTACTATTTAATCTATCTATAGGGAAAGACTTCCTATAGTAAAGGGGAAAGAAAAGAAGAGAAAAATAAGAAAAGAAAGAAAGAAAAACAAAGTAATCCTCCCTAATTATAGTCCTAAGTTCCTTATCTCTCTAGAGAGCTTTAATGTCTTTAGCGTATATAGATAATTAGTAGGTAATATTAGTAAGGGTATATAAAGAGCTAGGCGTTTAGAATCTTACTAAGTAGCCTTTTACTTATAGTTTGCCTACTAATTAATTAATCCTAAGGCTTATTATCTCTCTTACTAATAAGTATTAATAATACTTACCTATATTCCTTAAGAAACTAGCCCTAGTAGCACTACTAATATATAGGTAAATAATATTAGTAATTAAGCCATGGTTTTCCTTTACACTATGTTTTATACTTTAAGGAAAGAAAGTAAATTAATAGTTATAGCTTATCTAGCGTCTCTAAGAGGTTAGCGCATAACCTTTTTATTTGCTTAATCTATTAAGGCTTAATATTTGCTTACTTAGTTTTACCTAATAACTCTATAGATTTATGCTAACCTTAGCTAGTCCTTAATATCTATTTAAAATAATTTATAAGTTATAGCTTACTAAGATTAGATGCTTTATTTTAGGGTACTATATATTTAATCCTATTATACCTTATAGAGTGCTTTAAGCTAAGTAACTAAAGACTATAGTATCTTATTATAACTAGAAGTAGAAAATAGTCTTAATAAAGACTCTTATAACGCTTAAAATCCTACTACTTTATTTAATCCTTAGCTACTAGTAGCTCCTTATTATTATTTAGCATTAAGTTCCTACTATATTTACTATTCCTATTCCTATAGTAATTCTTAAATACTAATATTAAAGACTTTAGAATTATTTATAAAAATATAAGCTATAGGCTACTAGAAATCCTAAATATAAAGTCTATTAACTTATACTATCTTAGTATACTATTTAATTAGGTAATTATTATTACTAGTCTTATACTTCTAGGCTATAACTACTATACTTACTAGTAATCCTTTGCTAATTATTTAAGTAGTAAAGTAAGGCATCTAGTATATTATTATATTATATACTAAATATTAAAGGTTAAAGTCTTTTTAGTAAGATAATTCCCTAGGTAACTAATCCCCTATTATAAGCTTATTTACTACTATATTATATAGGACTTATAGAGTTCTTTTAAGGGCTTTTATATAGCTATACCTTAGGTCTAGGATATTATTAGTTATTATCTAGTCCCTAAGATAAAGCTTAAATTAGCGCCTAATATATAAATCCTTACTAAACATATATAGTTATTTAAACTTAATACTATATTAGTTTAGTGTGTTTTAGTTCTCTATAAGGAGATTAAGTGCTTAATAACTAACTTAGTAATGAATTATTTAAAAAAGGAATCCTAGGTAGGTATACTTATACTCCTAATTTCCCTTTTGCTTTATAGCTAGGACTATAATTACTTTAAAATCATATAGGTAATTTAAAAGTTATATAATTTATCCCTAGCTACCTATAAAGTTAATAAACCGCTTAATTTAGCCTTCTCCTATAGTATTAAAGTAGTAAAGATACCCTTATTTCTAATTAAATAGAAAGTAAGTCTAATAGTTTATAAAGAAAGCAAATCCTACTATAATATATTAATAGCTTATATATAAGTAAAGGTTAACTAGGTTATACTATAAGCTATAAGTAATATTAACTAGCTAGTAAGAGGAATAAAGCCTTCCTACCTTTAAACTAATTAATTACTATAAAGTATCTATATTAAAATTCTCTATAGTATATAGTTTAAATGCTTAAGGTAGCATAGCTACTATTACCTCTAGTCCTTATATAATAATTCTCCTTATAGTAAATAGCTTAAACTAATTAAGCTAGTCCTTATTTAGGGTCTTATAGGCCTTTCTTAAGAACCTATAAATATCTATAGAATATTATTACTAAGTTAAGGGTGTTTAACTAAGCCTAATTAGCATAACTTTATTAAAGTTATTACTATTGTGTGGCCTGAATCGCGCGCCTAGAAACACACGCGTTCGCGATGATAGCATTAGGGGTCACAGGGATAATTATCACACTAAGGGATAATAACATTAGTTATATAAGCTAGGGATTAAATAGTCTATAAAGGGATTACTTCTAACTAGGCTTCTAGAGCTTGTCACGCACGTTAGATATAGAGTTTTTATGCCTAGCTTTGCTATGGCTTGTTATTGTGTTTTAAGATAAGATAAATTGATAAGATTATTATCACCTGCATTGATTTAACTATTAGGTTACTTCTAATCTATTAGACTATTTAATCTAGATTATCTCTATCTTATAGAGATAATCTAGCCTTATAATAGGTTACTATAGTTAAGCTTCTTAACCCCTTTAATGTGCGTAGACGTTAAAGCTACCTACGTGTATAGGCTAGCATTGTGTCTTTTAGGGTGTTATTTTCTGCTTAATAAAACTAGTGGAGAAACAAGTTTTTAATCCCCTAGGACTATTCCGCTTTAGTTATTTCTTAGCCTTAGTTAAGATTAATTAGAAGCAATCCTTTAATACCCTTTAGCTATTACTAACCTAGACTATAAGAAGATCCCTTTATCTTATTTTCCCTATAATAAGCTATAAACTAAGAGTCTAGACCTAACTTATAAGATAGCTAGGGTATTAAAATAAAAGCGGCTAAACTAGCTAAATATAATAAGATAAGGAGGATTAGGCAGAAGGAAGCGTATTACACGCATATATAGGCGGAAAAGCTAGCTAGCTTAGAAGGGTACTCTATAAATACTTACTAAGTCTAAGTTATTAATCCCTTACTAGTTACCTCTAAATATAAGTCTATAATATGGAAAATATAGCTAAACGTTCTAAGCTAGTAGGACACATAGTCTAGTGTTTTAGACTATTTAATCTTAGGGCCTATTATTTATTTTGCTATTATTTAGCTAATTATTAGGATCTTATAGTTAATTATAAAAAGCTATATAGTTATCCTAGTAGCCTTTACTTATAGTTTATTTATTACTACTAATACTACCCTTTTAAAAGTCTTCCTAAAGAAAGCACTAGATATTATAAAGATATTTATTTAAATATAAGTAGCTATCTCTCTCTAAGATTAATTAAAAGAATACTTATCCTACTCTATGCCTAGTTATATCCTAACTTATTCTTAATAAACTAGTAAAGTAGGATTAAGTAAGCTATTAACTAGTTAATAAGACCTTAGGGACACTCCTTTACTAAGTACTCTAACTACTAGTTAGGGACTATCTAATCCTAAGATAGTAATTAGCCTAACCTAAACTAGGTTTAAAGACTACTTAGGAAAAACCCTAATAATATTAGTAAGATACCTAAGGCCCTTAGAGGCCTTAATATAGAATCTTTTATAAAGCTCCTTAGAGAAATAATAATATAGTAAACCTTATTAATTACTATATAAAATAGATATAATATTTAGTAGTTTACTAGTAAAAATATATCTAACTTTCTTAAGGACTTTAAAGTAAAGATAAAGGCAATAGGCATACCTAAGATAAACTAGTGTAAGATGCTTAAATAGGATATTAACCTAAAGCTTTAATAGGTAGTTAAAATACTAATTATATTATAAACCTAGAAGGAGTCTAAGAAGAAGATACTTCTCTAGTATAATGCTACTAGTTAGGATTAAATAGAAAACGCTTATAGATAGCTTAAAGATCTTAATTTAATATAACTAAAGTCTATTTAGGATACCTATTACTAGCTATAAAAGCATTAAGCTCTAATATCTATTATTAACCTAACTAGATAGAAAACCACTATAAGCTAATTAAACTATATCTATAAAGCACTCCTAGATTATTTAATCTTAAGCTTTATAGATTATAAAGGGCTTACCTATAAAGAAGTCCTTATTATAAAATATAAACCTCTCTAGATAGAGCTTAATATATATATTTATACGCACCTAAAACTCTAAAATAGGGGTCTAGAAGGTTTTAATATAGTAAAGCTTTCTTTAGATAATTAGGAATCTAGCCTTATAAATTAGAGATTATTTAATCTAAGGGTTTTTAATAAGTAGTAAACTTCTTAAAGAAATTATTTAGTATAAAATAATTTATTAGAAAGGGATAGTAAACCTAGATTCTATAAAAAAGGAATAGGAAATAGGATAGTAGCTAAGTAATTAGATTATTAAGATTAAATAGATAACCTAATAAAATAATTAGCTAACCTAAAGATTATATTTATAAAATAAGTAGGTAAGGAAATTAATATTATAAAATAGCTTAAGGCTAAATATAGCACTACCTAGTAGTAATAAAGGTAGCTTTACTAAATAAACTATATAGGACTATATAATTATAATAAGAATAACTATATCTTTAATCTAAATATAATTTTAAAAAGGGGCTATTAGTTAAATAAATACCACTACTATAATAATAATACTTATTTAGCTATAAGATATAAGATCCTTAAGTTTAATAAGATATTAAAATTTATAGTTTATAATCTAGTAGTCTATATCCTAGTAATTAGGGATAATCTAAAGTATTAGATTATACCCTTAGTCTTACTCTTAAAATTTCTCTAAATTAGTAGCTATATATATAGGCTAGCTATATTTTAGGTTAAGTATTTTAAAGATTATAAGATTACTTATATAATACCTAGGATTAAGAAATATAGACTAAGTAAAGGTATAAATTAGGAAATAATAATAGAAAAATAAGATATCTTTAAGAGAATAAAAGGCTAGTTTAATCTAGTAATATACTAACTAGAGAGAGAAGTTAAGGTAATAATCCTAAAGAGGGAATTAATAGGTATAGTCTTAACTATCTAATTTAAGAAAGTAAGCGTAGAAGATAAAGGTAAAGAAAGCGCTATTATAAAAGTATTAGCTATTAGAGAAAGATTAGTAAAATGCCTAAGGGTTAAGGAAGTTAAGAATAATAACACTAAAAATCGCTAAAGTTAAAGCTAACCTATCTAGGAGAACCTAGCTATAGGTAAAGGTAATAAGGATTAGTTAAATAAAGTTAGGTAATGGATTCTAGATTAATTATATAATAAGGTCTTCTAAAAGAAGCTTAGTATCCCTTTCTAAGACATTTGCTATATAATACTAATATTAGCTAAAGTAATTAGTAATAAATGTCTTATAAGAGCAAAAGGTATTAAAGATATTGTGTGGCTGGAATTATACCCCTTAATCATCGATATCATCGGCATCGCCGGCATCGTCGGATCAATTCAGCCACTATCATCGGCTTCGTCGGAAATTACACATTAGGTCTATCAGGTCCGTCGGGTCAATTCAATCCCCTAGGTCCGTGGCCTAGCTAGATAAAAACCCCTAGAATTCCTCTCTTTTTCATAGAAAATCAACTCTCCCTTTGTTGCCTTTGGCTTGGATTGTTCAAATTGATAAGATGACATGAATCCCGATATAGTGTTTTGCCTAGCTTACTAGCTATGGCCCTTTTTACCCCTTTTGACCGATTCGATCTACGCCAAAGATCGCAAATATCGCTGCCTCCCTCATTGATGTGCGCAGGCATCAACATCGTCACCGTCACTATCGTCAGTTTTGTTGTCTTTGGTTGGGGGTTTTTCCCTGATATAATATCTAATACTATAATAGGAACTTATTAGGACTAGTCCCTTCTCTATTAAAAGCATTTAGTCTAAGAAAGAACCTAAGACTATTTAATCTAAACTAGTAAATTAATAGTATTACTTAGATAATATAGAAGATAATTAAGGAGAATAAGAAGAATAAAGCTATAATTAAGAAAGCTTTGCTACCTATAATACCTCCACTAGAAATTAATATAGCCTTATAGGAACGAATTTAGAAAAGGCTAGGAATAAGAAGCTTAATTACTAAGACCTATTAGGAACTAATTAATCTAAATAAGAAGACTTTTATACTTAATATAATAATAAAACTATAAGCTACTATTAATAATCTATAGGAGTTACTATACCTATAAGTTTAACTAGATAACCCTAAAGGAGAGCTACTATAAGGACTTATTAATATAGGAGTATAAGGAAATATAATCTTAGAAAGCATAGTAAAATAACTTAGATTAAAGATCTATCTAATAGACACTATAAATACCTTATCTTACTTATTATATTAGATTAGGATAATTAGGGAGGTTTAGATAAGGCTATACCTAGGGAATATCTAGATACCTATTACTTTTTATATTAGCCTAGACTTAGTTAACATTACCTTAATCCTAGGAATGCCTTTCTTTAGGATATACTAGATATAATTTAACCACTTATATAGTAGGGAGCTCTATACCTAGTGTTAATTTAGTAATATAGTTATTATATTAAGAGTTATAAGAAGCATTTAGTAGTAATACACTAATAAACCACTAGTATAGTAACTTACTATTAATACTATTATATTTAGCTACCTAGTAGTAAAACTAAAAGCCTTAGAAACCTTAGAAGAAGATTAAATATTTTAAGAAGAAATAGAGAAGATATTAGAAGATAGTAAGGAACTTATCCCTATCTTAATAAAGAAAGAAACTAAGATCTTTTATATAGTTATTAAAGATATAATAATTAACTATACTAAGTAACTTAAGGTAGTTATAGAGGATTTTTAACCCTAGTAAAAGCTAAAACTACCTAATCTAATAATTAATATAATATATAAATAAAAAGCCTAGAAGATTTACCCTTATAATAATATACCCTCTAATAGATTAACCCCTAAAGGAGATCTAAAGTAAAAGTTAAAGAAATAGGAAAAAGTAAAGTTATAACTTAATATATCTAGAAAATATAATAAGTATATTACTAGGAGATTTAGCGTAAACCCTTAAGGTTTTAGAATAACCTAGGAATAATTAGATTAAATAGTTAAAGGGGTATAAAAATATTTAATACTAGAAGAAGTTAATATTTTTAAGGAAATTCTCTATAACTAAAAAGTAGCGCTAGTATAGGACTTATTAGAGTATAGAAAAGTTAACTTACTAGTTATACTATTATAAGTTATTAAGGTTATTAAATATAAGGTATAGTAAGTAGGTTTAATCCTAATATCTCTTAGGTTATAAGGGAAGCTAGTTAATCTTTTAAAGAAAAAGCTAAAGTATAGTTATTTAGAGGAGAGCTATAGTTTCTATAGGAATCTATATTTCCTTATTATAAAAAAGGATAGTGGAATTTATTTAATCTTATTAGTAATAAAATATAATAAACTTATAATATAGAATACGCTTAGCCCTTAAGGAGCTAAAGTATTTAGTAAAAGCTTTATAATATATAAGATCCTATTTATTATTTATTTATTATTAGGATATAATTAGGTTAAATTAGCTAAGAGAAGTTAGGATATAATAATAATTTTAACTATAGTTAGACTTTTTTAACTCTATTAGCTACTATAGGGAGCTACTAACTTAGTAGCTTAGTTTATTAGGATTATTAGGAGAGTATTATTTAACTTAATTCCCTAAATTTATATACCTTTCCTAGATAATATTACTATCTAAGGTCTAACTATAATATATAATAATAAGGAAATTATACTAGGAGTGTAAAGGTATATAATAAAGTATTTAATTAATATTAATAAAGTCTTAGTTAATATTAAGCTCTCTAGTTATATAGCCTTAGTAGTTAAATTAAAGTTTTATTAGAAGTTAGTAGAAATTATAGGATTTATATATAGCATAAATAGAAGGAAACTAACTAAAGTAAAGATAATTAAGATCTTAGACTAAGAGGTTTATTAAGATTAATTAGATATATAGTCTTTTATTAGATTAATAAGAGTTTATTATATATAGGTAAAATATTATATATAAAAAGCAAGGCTATTAGTAATCTTACTAAAGAAAGAGAGTAAATAGATATAGGGGCTAGATTAGTAAGAAGCTATAGATATCCTTAAGAAAGTAGTAATAATAGTACTAATTCTTATTTTACTTAATCTAAGACTAGGCTTTAGAGAAATTATTCTAATAGTTAATATAAGCTTAATTAGATAGGGAGCTATATTATTATAAATTATTAATAGTAAATAATATCCTATTTAATATAAAAGTAATACTTAAAACACTACTAAATCTAAGTATAATACTATAAAGTAAGAATACTAAGTAGTAGTTTATATATTAAGATAACTATAAATATATCTATATAGAGTTCTATTTACTTTAGAAATAGATTTATAGGTCCTTATATATTAAATTAATAGTGCTATTAATAATATACCTAGGGCACTTATTACCTAATAGATTAGCTATATTCTACTCTTTAATTTTATTATATAATATATACCTAGAGAGAAAAACTAAATTACTAATACCTTATTAAGAAAGGGCCTTAGAGCTTTAAATTAATTAGACTAGGTAGTTAAAGGGAATATTAAAGATTTTATTAATCTTTACCTTAATAATATTACTATAGGTAAAGAAAATAAAAAGAGCTACTTAGAGGAGATATAATAGGTAATTAATTTCCTATTAACTTTTTAAAAACTACTTAATCTTAGTATAAAGGACTATAAGAAACTATATAATAAGGCTAAGAAGTTTTACTTAGAAAAAGAATATCTCTAGAAAAGGCTAATAGGAATTATAAAGGGACTTATACTAGTAGTAAATATACCTAAGTAATAATAGATAATTATTAAGGCTATTTATAAAGAACTTAGATATAAAGGCATTAAGGTAGTCTTCTAGGTAATAAGATTAAGGTACTAGTAGAAGGGACTATAGAATATAGCCTAGGAGATAATAGCTTACTATAAAATATACTAAAAGTTTACACTATAGTGCTTATAAGAGCTTTCTATACTAGTTACACTAGGAAACCTAATAAGTAAGATTTATATTAATACTTAGCACTTACTAATTAATTATAGATATAAGTATCTATTAGAAGCTAGGTATAACCTTACTAGTTAGGTAAAGGCTACTTTAGTTAAGAATACTACTATATTAGTAATTAGGAAGTTTCTCTCCTCTTTAATTAGTAGGTTTAGGCTTTTCTAATTTATTATCTATAATAAAGAACCTAAAATGCATAGGAACCTTAAGGAAGCACTTATAGATATTAGCATTACTAGAATCTAAATATCTAGGTATAACCTAAAGGTAAATTCCCTTATTAAAGTTAGATATTAGTCTCTTATATTTACCCTAGTAAAGTTAGGTAAATTAGATAGATAATGGTTTAAGCGCCTTAATAAGGCTCTTCTTATAAATTACATTACTATTTATAAATTACATAGAAAGTCTATATTTTATTTAATCTATAGATAGGAGCTAATACTACCTTTAGAAGTTAAATTTCTAACTTAGAGACTAATTAATTAGGACGTAATTATAGGTAGTTAAGACTTATTTAAAGCATAGGTTTAGATGCTTAAATAAAAAGCAAAAGATATTAAAAAAGCAAGAATAAAGGTATTTAAATTTAGATAGTAACTTATAAAATAAACTAATAAGAACTAGGCTACTTTAATTAGGAAAAATTAATTAAAACCTAGGGATCTTATCTTAGTATATAATATCTAATAGAATATTAATATATCTATAATATAGAAGCTTATAATAAGGTAAAATAGACCCTTTTAAATTCATAAGCGCGCGCTAATCTCTAAAGCCTACTATTTATAAACACTAGATAGTATTAAACTTATAAAGATAATCTTAGGGGACTATATTAAGAAATTCCTTCTAAATCTAGAAGGATAGTAAACTTTACTATAGATAAATAGCTTTACACTCCTTAATATAACTAGGTAAAAGAGGTAATTAGTAATAACTATAATAAGGAGGTTTTAAGCATTATACTATTAATAGCTTAACATAATATATTAGATTAAATAATTAATAATAAGAGTACCTATTATTAGGAAGGGATAAGTAAGGAAAGGCTAGTACTTAAGGATAATAAAGTTAAACTTCTACCCTAATAGTACCTATACTATAAGATTAAGGTTAGGTTACCTTAATTAATAATTAAATAGTATTAAGAATATAAGGTCTATCCCCTAACTCTTTAATAATATACCTACTAGAAGCTATTTTAACTTTTATTTTATTTATACTTTACTTTTATTTTTAAGAAAAGATTAGGTTTTATTTTTAAACACTATAGATTAAGTAATTATAGTATAGTTCTAGGAGCTAAGTTACTAGTTTTCTTATTTATTTCCCTAAATTAAAAGATATTATATATTTTTTCTTTATTATAAACTATCTAGAAAGGGGGAGGTATATTTATTTCTAAGTAAGGGGAATTCTTAAAGTTAATACTAGTTAGATTAAGGGGAATTACCTTAGCTACCTTAGTAGTTTATTCTTTACCTAAGAATAGTGCTAGAGCCCTCTCTCTTAAGAATCTAGGCTAATACCTAGAAGTAAAGCGCTATTTATAGCTTATAGTATAAGAGCTATTTTAGATATAATTACTATAGGTACCCTTAAGGATACCTAGAATTAATATATAACTATAGAATAGGAAGTATATATGCTTATTAAAGAAGTTAATATATTATATATATAAGTTTAAGTAATTAGAATAGAAGACACTATTTAATCTACTATATATAGAGATAAGCAAAGCCTAGTAATACTTAGGATATTATAAAAGAGTATATAGAAAATACCTATTAGGATAAGCTATTTTAGCTAGAATAAGGACTTAATATTAATAACTATTTTTAACTACTAAAGCTAATATACTTTCTTTCTTAGTATAGCTTTTAATAAAGTCTTTTACTAAGTTTATTTTCTTTATTACCTTAAGGAGATAGGGAGGTGCCCCCTTTAGAATATTATCTATAGGTTAGAGAATAATTTTAGTATATAAGGGAATACTACTATTACTAATATTAATACTACTATAAACCTAAAATATAAAGAGAAACTTAAACTATAAAAATAAAACTATTAGCTAGTAGTCTAGTATAAGATTAAATAATGCCTAAGCCTATATAATCTCTACTAATATAGGAGGGGTAGATCTCTATATAATTAGACTAGTTAATAGTCTTAGTTACTATAAGTTTTGCCTCTAAGACACTAGATCTAATAATAGCGGTAACATTAGGAAGCCTTTAATAGGTTATATTAAGAGAATTAGCTATAATTAAATAGTTAAAGGAAAGAGGAATAAAGGTTTATAAAAGATAGGATAGAGAGGAAAAGAGAGGGTTTAAATACCTTAATTTATAACTATTTCTTAATAATAGGTATTAATAACTAATAGATAGGCAGCCCTAATAACTAATAAGGGTGCTAAAGAAGTTTAATTTATAGGATTTATCTAATCCTTATAACCATTACCTAATAGCGGGTGTTAGTAACCATTAGTTATAAAAGGGAATATAGCTATAGATAGCTATTACTAACTAATTATATAACCACTAAGAGCTATAAGAACAAGGCTTAGGTTATAAGAACCATTTAATCTTACCTACTTCTTATATTATTATGCTTTTCTTTAGTTATTAAAGCCTTCCTTTTTTAAGTTCTTCTTATATCCTACCTCTCCTCTTATTATAATTACTTTATCTCCTAAAAGTAACTACTATCCTTTCCCTTACTACTCTTATATACATACCTATATATTCTATTTAATTATGCCTTATTATAGTAAAATATAAGGAATCTAAGGTGTCTAATAATGCCTATACTAAAGTAAATAGTAAGACTATTATATACTTTATAAATAAGAGATGCCTAATAATATACTATATTTATGTTTTAATATATAAAACAAAAGGATCTTTCTTTAGGGAAGAGAAAGAAGGCACTATTAGACTTAACCTAGTTAATCTCTATAAATAGTAGCTACTATTATTCTATCTAAGGCAGGACTAGCTATAGCTCTTACTAAGATTTAAAATACACTAAGATAGTAATAACTTTAATAAAGTTACGCTAATTAGGCCTAGTTAGATACCCTTAACTTAGTAATAATATTCTATAGACATTTATAGGTTCTTAAGAAAGGCCTATAAGACCCTAAATAAGGACTAGCTTAATTAGTTTAAGCTATTTGCTATAGGGAGGATTATTATATAAGGACTAGAGGTAATAGTAGCTATATTACCTTAAGCATTTAAACTATACACTATAGAGAATTTTAATATAAATACTTTATAGTAATTAATTAGTTTAAAGGTAGGAAGGCTTTATTCCTCTTACTAGCTAGTTAATATTACTTATAGCTTATAGTATAACCTAGTTAACCTTTACTTACATATAAGCTATTAATATATTATAGTAGGATTTGCTTTCTTTATAAACTATTAGACTTACTTTCTATTTAATTAGAAATAAGGGTATCTTTACTACTTTAATACTATAGGAGAAGGCTAAATTAAGCGGTTTATTAACTTTATAGGTAGCTAGGGATAAATTATATAACTTTTAAATTACCTATACGATTTTAAAGTAATTATAGTCCTAGCTATAAAGCAAAAGGGAAATTAGGAGTGTAAGTATGCCTGCCTAGGATTCCTTCTTTAAATAATTTATTACTAAGTTAGTTATTAAGCACTTAATCTCCTTATAGAGAACTAAAACACACTAAACTAATATAGTATTAAGTTTAAATAACTATATACGTTTAGTAGGGATTTATATATTAGGCACTAATTTAAGCTTTATCTTAGGGACTAGATAATAACTAATAATATCCTAGACCTAAGATATAGCTATATAAAAGCCCTTAAAAGAACTCTATAAGTCCTATATAATATAGTAGTAAATAAGCTTATAATAGGGGATTAGTTACCTAGGGAATTATCTTACTAAAAAGACTTTAACCTTTAATATTTAGTGTATAATATAATAATATACTAGATACCTTACTTTACCACTTAAATAATTAGTAGAGGATTACTAGTAAGTGTAGTAGTTATAGCCTAGAAGCATAAGACTAGTAATAATAATTACCTAATTAAATAGTATACTAAGATAGCGTAAGTTAATAGACTTTATATTTAGGATTTCTAGTAGCCTATAGCTTGTGTTTTTATAAATAATCCTAAAGTCTTTAATATTAGTATTTAAGAATTACTATAGGAATAAGAATAGTAAATATAATAGGAACTTAATACTAAATAATAATAAGGAGCTACTAGTAGCTAAGGATTAAATAAAAAGGCAGGATTTTAAGCATTATAAGAGTCTTTATTAAGACTATCTTCTGCTTCTAGTTATAATAAGATACTATAGTCTTTAGTTACTTAGCTTAAAGCACTCTATAAGGTATAATAGGATTAAATGTATAGTACCTAAGAATAAAGCACCTAATCTTAGTAAGCTATAACTTATAAATTGTTTTAAATAGATATTAAGGACTAGCTAAGGTTAGTATAAATCTATAGAGTTATTAGGTAAAACTAAGTAAGCAGATATTAAGCCTTAATAGATTAAGTAAATAAAGAGGTTATGCGCTAACCTCTTAGAGACACTAGATAAGCTATAACTATTAATTTACTTCCTTTCCTTAAAGTATAGAATATAGTATAAAGGAAAACCATAGCTTAATTACTAATATTACTTACCTATGCATTAGTAATGCCACTAGGGCTAGTTTCTTAAGGAATATAAGTAAGTATTATTAATGCTTATTAGTGGGAGAGATAATAAGCCTTAGGATTAATTAATTAGCAGGCAAACTATAAGTAAAGGGCTACTTAGTAAGATTCTAAATGCCTAGCTCTTTATACACCCTTGCTAATGTTACTTACTAATTATCTGCGTACGCTAAAGACGCTAAAGCTCTCTAGAGAGATAAGGAACTTAGGACTATAATTAGGGATAATTACTTTATTTTTCTTTCTTTCTTTTCTTATTTTTCTCTTCTTTTCTTTCCCCTTTACTATAGGAAGTCTTTCCCTATAGATAAATTAAATAGTAGCTCCCCTTATATATAAGCTATAGTTTACTAATCTTACTTTATATCTTATTTATTTTTGGTTTACATATAGTTAGGGTTAACTAGTGTACACCTAGGAGGTGTTATATAGCCTAAATCGCGCGCCTAGAAACACACGCATTTGCGATAATAGCATTAGGGGTTATAGGGATAATTATTACACTAAGGGATAATAACATTAGTTATATAAGCTAGGGATTAAATAGTATATAAAGGGATCACTTTTAACTAGGCTTTTAGAGCTTATTACGCACGTTAGATATAGAGTTTTTATGCCTAGCTTTACTATAGCTTATTATTGTGTTTTAAGATAAGATAAATTAACAAGATTATTATCACCCACACTAATTTAACCGTTAGGTTACTTCCAATCCGTTAGACTATTTGATCTAGATTATCTCTATCTTATAGAGATAATCTAGCCTTATAATAGGTTACTACAGTCAAGCTTCTTAACCCCTTTAACGTGCGTAGATGTCAAAGCTACCTACGCGTGTGGGCTAGCATCGTGTCTTTTGGGGTGTTGTTTTCCGCTTAACAAACTATCTTAGTGTATTTTAAATCTTAGTAAGAGCTATAGCTAGTCTTACTTTAGATAGAATAATAGTAGCTACTATCTATAGAGATTAACTAGGTTAAGTCTAATAGTGCCTTCTTTCTCTTCCCTAAAGAAAGATCCTTCTATTCTATATATTAAAATATAAATATAGTATATTATTAGGTATCTCTTATTTACAAAGTATATAATAGTCTTGCTATTCACTTTAGTGTAGGTATTATTAAATACCTTAGATTCCTTATATTTCGCTATAATAAGGCATAATTAAATAGAATATGTAGGTATATATATAAGAGTAGTAAGGGAAAGGATAGTAGTTACTTTTAGGAGATAAAGTAATTATAATAAGAGAAGAGGTAGGATATAAGAAAAACTTAAGAAAGGAAGGCTTTAATAACTAAAGAAGAGTATAATAATATAAGAAGTAAGTAAGATTAAATAGTTCTTATAACCTAAGCCTTATTCTTATAGCTCTTAGTGGTTATATAGTTAGTTAGTAGCAGCTATCTATAGCTATATTCCCTTTTATAACTAATGGTTACTAACACTTACTATTAGGCAATAGTCACAAGGATTAGATAAATCCTATAAATTAAACTTCTTTAGCACCCTTATTAGTTATTAGGGCTGCCTATCTATTAGTTATTAATACCTATTATTAAGGAATAGTTATAAATTAAGGTATTTAAACCCTCTCTTTTCCTCTCTATCCTATCTTTTATAAACCTTTATTTCTCTTTCCTTTAACTATTTAATTATAGCTAATTCTCTTAATATAACCTATTAAAGGCTTCCTAATATTACCACTATTATTAGGGCTAGTGTCTTAGAGGTAAAACTTATAGTAACTAAGACTATTAACTAGTCTAATTATATAGAGATTTTCCCCTCCTATATTAGTAAAGATTATATAGGCTTAGGTATTATTTAATCTTATACTAGACTACTAGCTAATAGTTTTATTTTTATAGTTTAAGTTTCTCTTTATATTCTAGGTTTATAGTAGCATTAATATTAGTAATAGTAGTGTTCCCTTATATACTAAAATTATTCTCTAACCTATAGATAATATTCTAAAGAGGGCACCTCCCTATCTCCTTAAGGTAATAAAAAAATAAACTTAGTAAAGGACTTTATTAGAGGCTATACTAAGAAAGAAAGTATATTAGCTCTAGTAGTTAAAAATAGTTATTAATATTAAGTCCTTATTCTAGCTAAAATAGCTTATCCTAATAGGTATTTTCTACATGCTCTTTTATAATATCCTAAGCATTACTAGGCTTTGCTTATCTCTATATATAGTAGATTAAATAGTGTCTTCTATTTTAACTACTTAAACTTATATATATAATATATTAACTTCTTTAATAAGCATATATACTTCCTATTCTATAGTTATATATTAATTCTAGGTATCCTTAAGGGTACCTATAGTAATTATATCTAAAATAGCTCTTATACTATAAGCTATAAATAGCGCTTTACTTCTAGGTATTAGCCTAGATTCTTAAGAGAGGGCTCTAGCACTATTCTTAGGTAAAGAATAGACTACTAAGGTAGCTAAGGTAATTCCCCTTAATCTAACTAGTATTAACTTTAAGAATTCCCCTTACTTAGAAATAAATATACCTCCCCCTTTCTAGATAGTTTATAATAAAGAAAAAAATATATAATATCTTTTAATTTAGGGAAATAAATAAGAAAACTAGTAACTTAGCTCCTAGAACTATATTATAATTACTTAATCTATAGCATTTAAAAATAAAACCTAATCTTTTCTTAAAAATAAAAGTAAAGTATAAATAAAATAAAAGTTAAAAAAGCTTCTAGTAAGTATATTATTAAAGAGTTAGGGAATAGACCTTATATTCTTAATACTATTTAATTATTAATTAAGGTAACTTAACTTTAATCTTATAGTATAAGTACTATTAGGGTAGAAGTTTAACTTTATTATCCTTAAGCACTAGCCTTTCCTTACTTATCCCTTCCTAATAGTAAGTACTCTTATTATTAATTATTTAATCTAATATATTATATTAAGCTATTAATAGTATAATACTTAAAACCTCCTTATTATAGTTATTACTAATTACCTCTTTTACCTAGTTATATTAAGGAGTGTAAAGCTATTTATCTATAGTAGAAGTCTACTATCCCTCTAGATCTAGGAGGAATTTCTTAATATAGTCCCCTAAGATTATCTTTATAAGTTTAATACTATCTAGTATTTATAAATAGTAGGCTCTAGAGATTAGCACGCGCTTATTAATTTAAAAGAGTCTATTCTACCTTATTATAAGCTTCTATATTATAGATATATTAATATTCTATTAGATATTATATACTAAGATAAGATCCCTAGGTTTTAATTAATCTTTCCTAATTAAAGTAGCCTAGTTTTTATTAGTTTATTTTATAAGTTATTATCTAAATTTAAATACCTTTATTCTCGCTTTTTTAATATCTTTTGCTTTTTATTTAAGCATCTAAACCTACGCTTTAAATAAGTCTTAACTACCTATAATTACGTCCTAATTAATTAGTCTCTAAGTTAGAAATTTAACTTCTAAAGGTAGTATTAGCTCCTATCTATAGATTAAATAAAACATAGACTTTTTATATAATTTATAAATAGCAGTGTAATTTATAAGAAAAGCCTTATTAAGGCGCTTAAACTATTATCTATCTAATTTACCTAACTTTACTAGGGTAAATATAAGAGACTAATATCTAACTTTAATAGGGAATTTGCCTTTAGGTTATACCTAGATATTTAGATTCTAGTAATACTAATATCTATATATGCTTCCTTAAGGTTCCTATGTATTTTAAGTCCTCTATTATAGATAATAAATTAGAAAAGCCTAAACCTACTAATTAGAGAGAAGAGAAACTTCCTAATTACTAATATAGTAGCATTCTTAACTAGAGTAGCCTTTACCTAACTAGTAAGGTTATACCTAGCTTCTAATAGATACTTATATCTATAATTAATTAGTAAGTACTAAGTATTAATATAAATCTTACTTATTAGGTTTCCTAGTATAACTAGTATAGAAAGCTCTTATAGGTATTATAGTGTAAACTTTTAGTATATTTTATAGTAATCTATTATCTCCTAGGCTATATTCTATAGTCCCTTTTACTAGTATCTTAATCTTATTACCTAAAAGACTACCTTAATGCCTTTATATCTAAGTTCTTTATAAATAGCCTTAATAATTATCTATTATTACTTAGGTATATTTACTACTAATATAA
Source organism: Epichloe scottii (assembly GCA_021950295.1). NCBI lineage: Eukaryota > Fungi > Ascomycota > Sordariomycetes > Hypocreales > Clavicipitaceae > Epichloe > Epichloe scottii. The sequence goes on along the minus strand of CP083247.1, from coordinate 1,143,360 downwards.
GTCCCTTTATAATTCCTATTAGCCTTTTTTAGAGATATTCTTTTTCTAAGTAAAACTTCTTAGCCTTATTATATAGTTTTCTATAGTCCTTTATACTAAGATTAAGTAGTTTTTAAAAAGTTAATAGGAAATTAATTACCTATTATATATTCTCTATATAGCTCTTTTTATTTTCTTTACCTATAGTAATATTATTAAGGTAAAGATTAATAAAATCTTTAATATTCCCTTTAACTACCTAGTCTAATTAATCTAAAGCTTTAGGGCCCTTTCTTAATAAAGTATTAGTAATTTAGTTTTTCTCTCTAGGTATATATTATATAGTAAAATTAAAGAGTAAAATATAGCTAATCTATTAGGTAATAAGTGCCTTAGGTATATTATTAATAGTATTATTAATTTAATATATAAGAACTTATAAATCTATCTCTAAAGTAAATAAAACTCTATATAGATATATTTATAGTTATCTTAATATATAAACCACTGCTTAGTATTCTTACTTTATAGTATTATATTTAGATTTAGTAGTGTTTTAAGTATTACTTTTATATTAAATAGGATATTATTTACTATTAATAATTTATAATAATATAGCTCCCTATCTAATTAAGCTTATATTAACTATTAGAATAATTTCTCTAAAGCCTAGTCCTAGATTAAGTAAAATAAGAATTAGTACTATTATTATTACTTTCTTAAGGATATCTATAGCTTCTTACTAATCTAGCCCTTATATCTATTTACTCTCTTTCTTTAGTAAGATTACTAATAGCCTTGCTTTTTATATATAATATTTTACCTATATATAATAAACTCCTATTAATTTAATAAAAGACTATATATCTAATTAATCTTAATAAATCTCCTAGTCTAAGATCTTAATTATCTTTACTTTAGTTAGTTTCCTTCTATTTATGCTATATATAAATCCTATAATTTCTACTAACTTCTAATAAAACTTTAATTTAACTACTAAGGCTATATAACTAAAGAGCTTAATATTAACTAAGACTTTATTAATATTAATTAAATACTCTATTATATACCTTTATACTCCTAGTATAATTTCCTTATTATTATATATTATAGTTAGACCTTAGATAGTAATATTATCTAGGAAAGGTATATAAATTTAGGGAATTAAGTTAAATAATACTCTCCTAATAATCCTAATAAACTAAGCCACTAAGTTAGTAGCTCCCTATAGTAATTAATAGAGTTATAAAAGTCTAACTATAGTTAAAATTATTATTATATCCTAACTTCTCTTAGCTAATTTAACCTAATTATATCCTAATAATAAATAAATAATAAATAGGATCTTATATATTATAAAGCTTTTACTAAATACTTTAGCTCCTTAAGGGCTAAGTATATTCTATATTATAACTTTATTATATTTTATTACTAATAAGATTAAATAAATTTTACTATCCTTTTTTATAATAAGGAAATATAGATTTCTATAGGAACTATAGCTTTTCTCTAAATAACTATACTTTAGCTTTTTCTTTAAAAGATTAACTAGCTTCCCTTATAACCTAAGAGGTATTAGGATTAAACCTACCTACTATGCCTTATATTTAATAACCTTAATAACTTATAGTAGTATAACTAGTAAGTTAACTTTTCTATACTTTAATAAGTCCTATACTAGCGCTACTTCTTAGTTATAGAGAATTTCCTTAAAAATATTAACTTCTTCTAGTATTAAATATTCTTATACCCTTTAACTATTTAATCTAATTATTCCTAGGTTATTCTAAAACCTTAAGGGTTTACGCTAAATCTCCTAGTAATATACTTATTATATTTCCTAGATATATTAAGTTATAACTTTGCTTTTTCCTATTTCTTTAACTTTTACTTTAGATTTCCTTTAGGGGTTAATTAATTAGAGGGTATATTATTATAAGGGTAAATCTTCTAGGCTTTTTATTTATATATTATATTAATTATTAGATTAGGTAGTTTTAGCTTTTACTAGGGTTAAAAATCCTCTATAACTACCTTAAGTTACTTAGCGTAGTTAATTATTATATCTTTAATAACTATATAAAAGATCTTAGTTCCTTTCTTTATTAAGATAGGGATAAGTTCCTTACTATCTTCTAATATCTTCTCTATTTCTTCTTAAAATATTTAATCTTCTTCTAAGGTTCCTAAGGCTTCTAGTTTTACTACTAGGTAGCTAAATATAATAGTATTAATAGTAAGTTACTATACTAGTGGTTTATTAGTATATTACTACTAAATACTTCCTATAACTCTTAATATAATAACTATATTACTAAATTAACACTAGGTATAAAGCTCCCTACTATATAAGTAGTTAAATTATATCTAGTATATCCTAAAGAAGGGCATTCCTAGGATTAAGGTAATATTAACTAAGTCTAGGCTAATATAGAAAGTAGTAGGTATCTAGACATTCCCTAGGTATAGCCTTATCTAAACCTTCTTAATTATCCTAATCTAGTGTAATAAGTAAGATAAGGTATTTATAGTATTTATTAGATAGATCTTTAATCTAAGTTATTTTACTATGCTTTCTAAGATTATATTTCCTTATACTCCTATATTAATAAGTCCTTATAGTAGCTTTTCTTTAGGGTTATCTAGTTAAACCTATAGGCATAGTAACTCCTATAGATTATTAATAGTAGCTTATAATTCTATTATTATATTAAGTATAAAAGTCTTCTTATTTAGATTAATTAGTTCCTAATAGGTCTTAGTAATTAAGCTTCTTATTCCTAGCCTCTTCTAAATTCGTTCCTATAAGGCTATATTAATTTCTAGTAAAGGTATTATAGGTAGTAAAGCTTTCTTAATTATAGCTTTGTTTTTCTTATTCTCCTTAATTATCTTTTATATTATCTAAGTAATACTATTAATATACTAGTTTAGATTAAATAGTCTTAGGTTCTTTCTTAGACTAAACGCTTTTAATAGAGAAGGGACTAGTCCTAATAAGTTCCTATTATAGTATTAGATATCTTTAATGCCTTTTGCTCTTATAAGATATTTATTACTAACTACTTTAGCTAATATTAGTATTATATAGTAAATATCTTAGAAAGGGATACTAAGCTTCTTTTAAAAGACCTTATTATATAATTAATCTAGAATCTATTACCTAACTTTATTTAACTAATCCTTATTACCTTTACCTATAGCTAGGTTCTCCTAAATAGGTTAGCTTTAACTTTAGTAATTTTTAGTGTTATTATTCTTAACTTCCTTAACTCTTAGGTATTTTACTAATCTTTCTCTAATAGCTAATACTTTTATAATAGCGCTTTCTTTACCTTTATCTTCTATGCTTACCTTCTTAAATTAGATAGTTAAGACTATACCTATTAATTCCCTCTTTAGGATTATTACCTTAACTTCTCTCTTTAGTTAGTATATTACTAGATTAAACTAGCCTTTTATTCTCCTAAAGATATCTTATTTTTCTATTATTATTTCCTAACTTATACCTTTACTTAGTTTATATTCCTTAATCCTAGGTATTATATAGGTAATCTTATAATTTTTAAAATACTTAACCTAAAATATAGCTAGCTTATATATATAGTTACTAATTTAAAGAAATTTTAAGAGTAAGACTAGGGGTATAATCTAATACTTTAGATTATCCCTAATTACTAGGATATAGACTACTAGATTATAGACTATAAATTTTAATATCTTATTAAACTTAAGGATCTTATATCTTATAGCTAAATAAGTATTATTATTATAGTAGTAGCATTTATTTAACTAATAGCCCCTTCCTAAAATCATATTTAAATTAAAGATATAGTTATTTTTATTATAATTATATAGTCTTATATAGTTTATTTAGTAAAGCTACCTTTATTATTACTAGGTAATGCTATATTTAGCCTTAAGCTATTTTATAATATTAATTTCCTTACTTACTTATTTTTTAAATATAATCTTTAGGTTAGCTAATTATTTTATTAGGTTATTTATTTAATCTTAATAATCTAATTACTTAGTTACTATCCTATTTCCTATCCCTTTTTTATAAAATCTAAGTTTACTATCCCTTCCTAATAAATTATCCTATACTAAATAATTTCTTTAAGAAGTTTATTACTTATTAAAAACCCTTAGATTAAATAATCTTTAATTTATAAGGCTAGATTCCTAATTATCTAAAGAAAGCTTTACTATATTAAAACCTTCTAGACCCTTATTTTATAGTTCTAGGTGTATATAAACATATATATTAAGCTCTATCTAGAGAGGTTTATATTCTATAATAAGGACTTCTTTATAGGTAAGCCCTTTATAATCTATAAAGCTTAAGATTAAATAATCTAGGAGTGCTTTATAGATATAGTTTAATTAGCTTATAGTGGTTTTTTATCTAGTTAGGTTAATAATAGATATTAAAGCTTAATGCTTTTATAGCTAGTAATAGGTATCCTAAATAGACTTTAGTTATATTAAATTAAGATCTTTAAGCTATTTATAAGCGTTTTCTATTTAATCCTAATTAGTAGTATTATACTAGAGAAGTATCTCCTCCTTAGACTTCTTCTAGGTTTATAATATAGTTAGTATCTTAACTACCTATTAAAGCTTTAGGTTAATATCCTATTTAAGTATCTTACGCTAGTTTATCTTAGGTATACCTATTACCTTTATCTTTGCTTTAAAGTCCTTAAGGAAGTTAGATATATTTTTACTAGTAAACTACTAAATATTATATTTATTCTATATAGTAATTAATAAGGTTTACTATGCTATTATTTCTCTAAGGAGCTTTATAAAAGATTCTATATTAAGGCCTCTAAGGGCCTTAGGTATCTTACTAATATTATTAGGGTTTTTCCTAAGTAGTCTTTAAACCTAGTTTAAGTTAGGCTAATTACTATCTTAGAATTAGATAGTCCCTAACTAGTAGTTAGAGTACTTAGTAAAGGAGTGTCCTTAAGGTCTTATTAACTAGTTAATAGCTTGCTTAATCTTACTTTACTAGTTTATTAAGAATAAGTTAGGATATAACTAGGTATAGAGTAGGATAAGTATTCTTTTAATTAATCTTAGAGAGAGATAGTTACTTATATTTAAATAAATATCTTTATAATATCTAGTACTTCCTTTAGGAAGACTTTTAAAGGGGTAGTATTAGTAGTAATAAATAAACTATAAGTAAAGGCTACTAGGATAACTATATAGCTTTTTATAATTAACTATAAGATCCTAATAATTAGCTAAATAATAGTAAAATAGATAATAGGCCCTAAGATTAAATAGCCTAAAACACTAGACTATGTATCCTACTAGCTTAGAATGTTTAGCTATGTTTTCTATATTATAGACTTATATTTAGAGGTAACTAGCAAGGGATTAATAACTTAGTAAGTGTTTATAGAGTACCCTTCTAAGCTAGCTAGCTTTTCTGCCTATATATATATATAATACGCTTCCTTCTGCCTAATCCTCCTTATCTTATTATATTTAGCTAGTTTAGCTACTTTTATTTTAATACCCTAGCTATCTTATAAGTTAGGTCTAGACTCTTAGTTTATAGCTTATTATAGGGAAAATAAGATAAAGGGATCTTCTTATAGTCTAGGTTAGTAATAGCTAAAGGGTATTAAAGGATTGCTTCTAATTAATCTTAACTAAGGCTAAGAAATAACTAAAGCAAAATAGTCCTAGGGGATTAAAAACTTATTTCTTTACTAGTTTTATTAAGTAGAAAACAATACCCTAAAAGATATAATACTAGCCTATATACATAGGTAGCTTTAATATCTATGTATATTAAAGGGGTTAAGAAGCTTAACTATAGTAACCTATTATAAGGCTAGATTATCTCTATAAGATAGAGATAATTTAGATTAAATAGTCTAATAGATTAGAAGTAACCTAATGGTTAAATTAGTGCGGGTAATAATAATCTTATTAATTTATCTTATCTTAAAACACAATAATAAGCCATAGCAAAGCTAGGCATAAAAACTCTATATCTAACATGCGTAATAAGCTCTAGAAGCCTAGTTAGAAGTGATCCCTTTATAGACCATTTAATCCCTAGCTTACATGACTAATATTATCATCCTTTAGTGTAATAATTATCCCTGTGACCCCTAATGCTATCATCGCGAACGCGTGTGTTTCTAGGCGCGCGATTCAGGCCACCCAGTAGTAAGGCAAGATATAAATAAGACACTAATTAGCTTTACTTAGGCCTAGGATAATGCCCTTGCTAATAAATTATCTAAGGATATAAGAATAAAAGTTTAGATGTTATTATAGTAAGATTATAAATAGGTAGTAGTGTCTACGCTACTTAACACAGGCGCGATAGAATTAATTATCCACCTAAAATTATTATTAAAAGCAGATTAGGCTAACGTACAGAAAGATAACACGCCGCTTAAAAGTGTGGCTAAGACCCTTATTCCATATTAAGGAATCTTAAATTAGGTTATCTTTGTTATAAACTAGCCTTAGGGCAACTGCACGTAAGCGTTTAAAGTGCGAATCTTATTCTTATAGAAGAAGAAGAGAACTAAATAAAGGGGTTATAATAAATCCCCCTTATAGTAAGTCCTATATAGTCTATGCATAAACCGCTCCCTTTCTAGACCTAGTCTTACTCTAGACTTAACCTAAGCTTATAGCTTAAGTCTATAATATACCCCCTTACTTACCCTTTCTCCCCCCTTTTTAATTAGTAAAAGATTACTAAAAACAGTCTATATATATATAGTGTGTAACTATATATAAGTAGTATTATACACCCTAGTGCCCTTAAGCCCTATAGGTCTAGAAAAATTTTTATAAAGACTACCCTACCCCTAACCCTCTTAATATATAAGTAAACCACTCCTTTTCTACCCCTACCCTTTTATAATACTAGCCCTTTATATTTCTATACCTATAGCTAGCTATTTTTTTGCCTTACCTAACCTTACTATATTACCTATTTCTTATAATTTATTCTTTACTTACTAAATTTCTTTCTTACCCTAAATCCTTTTTATAATTCTAATTACCTATTACCTAATTATATCATAATATCCCCTATCTATCCCTAAAATATATATATTAATATAAATAAACTATATTTAGGTTAATCTTAATCCTTACTACCTATAGAATATAAATACTCCTATACTTTCCTTAATAATCCTCCCCTATATTTCCCTTTAATTATAACTACTTTTCTTATTTCTTTTTATTTTAGCTTCTATCCTTACTTAACCTTTAATCTTTTTATACCTTATTTACTCCCCCTTTACTACTATAGCTAATATTAATACCCTCCCTTCTCTTAGTAATAAGGCTATTACTATACCTTTACTACCCCTTCTCCCCCTTTATCCTTAGGTAAGGCTAATTACCTTAGTAACTATATTTTAAAGGGAGACTTAGATAATAATAATAACTCTAATAGTAAAGAATAAACTATCCTATATATCCCTTACCTTAATAACCTTTATACTAAGGGTATACACTCTTATAAGCCTAGTACCTATTGTGTGGCTGGAATTGTACCCCCAATCATCGATATCATTGGCATCGCTAGCATCGCCGGCATCGTCGGATCAATTCAGCCACTATCATTGGCATCGTCGGATCAATTTAGCCACTATCATTGGCTTCGTCGGAAATTACACATTAGGTCTGTTAGGTCCGTCGGGTTAATTCAATCCCCTAGGTCTGTGGCCTAGCTAGATAAAAACCCCTAGAATTCCTCTCTTTTTTATAGAAAATTAACTCTCCCTTTGTTGCCTTTGGCTTGGATTGTTTAAATTAATAAGATGATATAAATCCTAATATAGTGTTTTGCCTAGCTTACTAGCTATGGCCCTTTTTACCCTTTTGACTAATTTAATCTACGCCAAAGATCGCAAATATCGCTGCCTCCCTCGTTAATGTGCGTAGGCATTAACATCGTCACCATCACTATCGTCAGTTTTGTTGTCTTTGGTTGGGGGTTTTTCCTGACATACTATATATATTATATACTATATTATTAGGCTTATTACTTATATATATAGGAATTATACCTATATAGTTTTAACCCTAAACTATATTATACCTATAAGCACTTAGAAATCTTAGTAAGTATAAGTAAGTCTATTAAGACTCTAGTAGTTAAGTAAACTATTACTAAGAAGGGATATTATACTATCTTAATAAAGATCTTTATTTACTATTATAAATATTATAATGCTATTTTAGCTATAGCTTATATTAACCTAGCTACTATAAAACCTCTCTTTTCCTCCCTTACTAGCATAGCCTATACCTAAGGCATTACTAATATATAAGCACTTATTCTTATATAGTAACTTACTCCTCCCTAAAATACTATAGGTTATAAGAACTATATAGCTACTAAATTTCTCTATAGTATAAGTAATATAAATAAGACCCTTATATAGTCTATTACTACCTAGGAAGTAACTTACACTAAATAATAAGCCCTTTCTAATTCTATAGTAAAGTTAGTTTACTTTCTTACTAATAAATATTATAAGTATATATATAAGTAAGATAGTGCTTCCTTATCTTAAATTTCCTTTATTATAGTAAATAATTAGCGCTAAATTATATATATAATAAAGGTAGATTAATGTTTTTAGTTTTTTATATTTAAATAAAATCGCACCTATTTAGGACTATTATTTATCTATATATTACCCTATTATATCTTAAATCTATCTAGTGCCTCTATGTTTTATATATTTTCTAGTAATTCCTATATTAGCTAGATATATCCTTTCTATTTTACTAATACATTATAGTATAACCCCTATTCTTATATATTTTTAGCTATAAGAATATCTTTAACCTAGTACTCTAAGAGATTAAGGTTAGTATTTATTATCCTAAGTTCTAGTAGTAAGCGCTTATTAGCTAGTTTCTAACTTAGTAATAAATCTTCTATTACTTACTAGACTAAATTAATATAAAAGATAGGATATAGGCCTCTTAGTATATCTAACCTAATAGTTAGTAGTATAGGGATCTTAAGCACCTTATACTTAGCTATTACCTAATCTAACTTTTTATAGGGATAATTTATCTTTATATTCTAGAGATTTAACTATATATAGTTACTAACTTAAGAATATTACGCTAGTCTATAGCTACTATTTATATCCTCCTATTATTATTATTATATAAAAGCTATAGTAGCTTGCGTAAGGTCTATTCTATTCTTTAAATATTATAAAAAAGCCTAAGCCTATCCTTTTACTAAAGTGGTAAATAACTATGTCTAAGTTACCTCCTAAACTATTAATATATTATAACTATATAGAGCTATATTTACACTTATACCTATTACTAATAAGTCTTAATTATTTAACACTAGTTAGTAAGTAAGTAAATAGTTAGGCTATTTAAATTAAGAAAAGGATAGTATTACCTATAAGATAGCCTACACTTCCTAATTTACCCTCTCCGTTTTACTATCTATTTATAGATAGTATAATATTAATAGTAATTATTATATACTAACCTTTTTATAAAGGAAAGTCTAGAAATTACTTAGCTAATCTAATCTATAGTCTATAATTATTTACATAGGGAACCTATAGAATTACTACTAATAATATTTAAAGCGTTTCATATATGCCTTAGCTATTATTAATACTATAGCCTTAAGCTATATATATTTAGAAAGCCTATTTATAATAACTATAAGGAACTATAGGTTATCCTATCCCCTAGTAAGAAGGTTAGTTATAAAGTTAATAAAAATCTATAACTAGTACCTATTAGGAGGAGGGATTAGCTTTAGCAAGCCTTACTATAACTATTAGCTTTTCTACCCTTTATAGTAATAATAATTCTATATAAAATAAGCTATATCCTATAATATTCTATCCTAATAAAAGTCTCTTTAAAGCGCCTTAAAAGTTATATTTCTCCCTAGGTACTTTTATAAGGGTAAGTTATAAGTCTATTAGATTAATATTATAGTTAATAGCTCTTACTTTAGAATCTATATCTATCCTTAAAATTATAACACACCCTTTATACTAATTTAGTAATTTACTATTTATTCTCTTATACTTATAGTATTAGGAAACTTCTAGGCCCTTACCTTTACTATACTAACCTAAACCCTATAAGCCTTATCCTAGAGTAAAGATTAATCCTATAAAGATTAAAGATATTTATTTATAAATAGCGCTTTTTTAGCTAGAGAGTCCTAAAGCGCGCCTAGGTTACCTCCCTAACTATCCCCTTTTACTAATATAATAGGCTAAATACTTACTACTACCTTTTCTTATTAAAACTAGAACTTAGTAAGGGATATTACTAAATATATAAATAGAAGTTAAAAAGTGCTAGTATTTTTACCTATCTTACTTACTATTCTAATATCTCCCTTAGCGCTATAAAGTACTCTAAGTTCTTATAATCTATAAGGATTATAAATAGCTTACTAACACTCTATAGTTTTACTAACTATACTTTAAGGTAAGAGATAACTACTAGAAGCTTCTTATTATATATTATATAGTTTTATTAGGTAAGCTATAACTAAGCGGAGTAGTAAGCTACTAGATATAGAACTCCTTTATTATTAACCTAGGAAAGGTAACCCCTAAAGCTTGTTAAAAATAAGACCTATTTTTATAGCCCTTTTCTAGTCATAAGGCTCTTGTTGTTGCTTGCGTTGCTTGCAAGCCTGATAGCTACACTGCAGCTGTTAACAGTTGTGTGGTAACTGTTAATGGTTATGTTACAGCTGTTAATAGCTACGACTAACTATGTGAATAACTAAGTTAATTAAATAACTAAGTTAAGTGGATAACTTACTAAGTTAATTATGGCTGCGATGCAGCCATAACCCTAGCTATAATAACTAGACCGGATTAGGAAGGTAATATAACCTATACCTAATCTTTAACTGCGATTTTCTTAATAACTAGAGGTCGTATAAAAGTCTTACATATAGCAAATTAAAGCTATAAAGTAAGGCTTTTAAAATCTACAAAGATATTTTTTAGTTAAAAATTTAGTGCATATAGGCGTCTAGCTAATATAGTAGTGAGTTGATTTTTTAGTTTTTCTATATAAATGAATTTTGCGGAAAATTAAAAGTAGCCCTAGAGACCTAGCTAGTAACCTAGATTCACCAATATAGTTAGAGGGTCTATGAGAGGAAGACGAAAATTTCACCTTACTAGTTAGCTAGACCTCTTAACCAAATCAAGCCGCATTGCCCGTATAACATTCCTAAAATTAATTCTATTAATAAATTAGCTATTATAAAAGCTATCTAAATCAGAATTCAATAGTGATATCTACTATAACCTTCTATTGCGTTACGTTAACCTAGTTAACGTGGCAGCTCTATTAGTCCCTAACCATAGAGTCTGCACCCGTACAGCTATTGCTAGCTGGCATTAGCTCCCTACATTCCAATAGGTTATAAGCCTAGCTTCTATCACTATTAATTCTTTTAGACTGCTTATGCACACCCTATAGAAGATTTCCTTCTATAAAATAGGAAAAAGAAGCTATTCCCTTCTATAAAAAGGAATTAATTATGGTTATAGAAGCTTTTCCCTTCTATAAAAAAGGAAATTCATTAGAAATAGAAGACTTCCCTTCTATAAAACAGGAAGCTCAAAGCAAGAAAAGAAGTAATTCCCTTCTATAAAAAGGAATATCAACAAGGATAGAAGTGATTCCCTTCTATACAAAGGAATATCTGCGAGAATAGAAGACTTCCTTCTATAAAAAAAGGAAGATAGGTACTAACCAGTCAGAACAAGGGCAATAAGTCCCTGAGATAAGTCCGCAAGAGGTGCTAAATAACCAGCTTACAGAGCAGGTTATCAAGCAACAAGCCGCTATAGACCAGCTATTAGAAAAGCTAGAAAGCTTAACTATGGCTGTAAATAGAGGTATAGAGGTGTGGAAGCTAGCAAGCCCCAAATTCAACAGCCAATTTAACAGCAGCAACCTATTCAAGCTTAAGAACTAGAATCTAGTTCTATGCAAGCTGCTTTTAATAACTCTGTTATTAAAGAATTTAATAAGAGGGTTTATAGCTTCCTAGAGACTATAAAGCTTAAAGGAGCTAAAAATTTCGATTAATGGAAACAAGCCCTAGCTATCCAATTTAGAGCTTTAGGCATGCCTAATTTTCTAGATAATCCGGAGGATTCTAGGGTGCTAGGGGACGCTAACCAAGCTATTATCCTTATGTTACTAAGGGATAGTTGTATAGAAGGCCCCTAAGCCGCTATAACTTAGCAAAAGAACCCAGAAGATGCCTATAAATTCCTTATTAGGCAATTTTCTTATAGCGTTAAAATCCAGAGGGGTCCCTATACTCAGATTTTCATAACCTAAACTTACAAGGTTATAAGGGATCCCTAGAGTCCTTTAATGCAGTCTTTAATAATCTACTAGCTAGATTATTGATTTCTAGGTTTAGATTAATCCTATTGATTAGGTTAATCAATATCTTCAATCCCTAAAATTAACCTTCCCTGCTTAGGCTAAAAGGCAACGATTTAGCATGCGAACGAATAGGGCTATAGGGGCTCCTATAGATGCCCTAAATCTTTAGTTCTTAATGGCAGACCTTCTAGCTAAATAGAGGGATAAATCATCTACGGTATCCAAAGCCCTAAATTATAGGGCTAAAGACCACGAAAAGGGCACTAAAGAGAAAGAAAAGTCCCCTAAAGGTTAAAAGAAGAAGGAAAAGAACCCTAAAGAAAATAAGGGCTCTTCTAAGAAGAAGAAAAAGGGAGGCTATAAAGGCCCTAAATCAGATAAAAAGGACAAAAAGGATAATAAAGACCTTTAAGAAGGTTCTTTTATGCTAGGGAAATTTAACCTTTCTAACGGAGCTTTAAAACCGTATAAGAAACCTAGCAACAGCAATCACAAGGTTAGCTATGAAAGCTCTAGTAATAGTAGCTCTTCTTCTAGCTCTAGTGATTCTGATAATAATGATATTAAAGACATTAGGTCCTATAATGGCTTTAATTTTCACTGTAAGGACATAAAAAACGCTCTATTATATGATACTAGTTCCACGGTTTATATCGTTAATTCAAAAGAGGCTTTTTAGGATTATACCCCTTTTAAAAAGGTTTAATCTAAGCCTATCGTAACTAGTGGGGGCCCTATCTATCCTAAGGGATATAGTTAGGCTACTTTTCAGGTCTTATATCAAAGAAATCCAGAAAAATATAGGACCTTAGTGCTAAAAAGAGCGCTATATTTCCCTTAAATAGATGTAAATATAGTTAGTGGCTTAACGCACTATATATCTAGGGGTTGCATGATTAAAAATCAGTTATATCTAGCTAATAGATCTTGTATTGCTCTTTTAGATGTAAAAAAGTATAGTTTCTTCTTCTAAATTAAGAACTAACCTACACCATAGTTACGAAAAGGTCCTTACGGGCATTCAAATGCTTATCTTATCCGTCCTTTTACCTATGTTAGCTTTAAGGGTTATAGTTACCCTATAGAGGTCTAAATTCCCTCTAAAAAGCCTAATTAGGCATCCGATTTAATTGAAATCGACGATGATAATAAGGATAATATTAAAGAGATTAAAAGGGACGATTTATTAGCCCCTTCTTCCACAACGTCTATAGCCCTAGGTTAGGTCCCTTATAAATCTAAAGAGATAGATTTAGGGGTGTTAGAGGGCTTAGGAGGATTGGAAAAGCCCCTAATACCTCTCTAAGAGGCCTGTGTTCCTTAAGGGGCCTAGCAAGGGACTACGGAAGAGGGCTCTAATCTAGGACCTAATTCAGGTCCTAATTCAACCCCTAAAGATCTTCAATATCAACGCTTGTTAGAACTAGCTAGCCTGTGGCACATTTGACTAGGACATCTAGGCCTTCCTTTGCTAAAGAAAACTAGCTTAATAACTAAAGGAATCCCTGATTTTTCTAAAATCAAGGATAAAGACTTTAGATATTTAGCTTATGACCAATCTAAAGCAGTTAGAAGACCTAGAAAATTAGCTATCCCTAACCCCCCTAGAGCTCTAGACTAAATAGAGGGGGATACGCTAAAAATCAGTCCTATGCTATACAATAAGCAGTCAATTTGCCTTATTCTAGTTAACTAAAAGACTAGATATAGGTGGGTTTTCTTATTACCTAATAAGGAAGGCCTAACTGTTTATAGGGCTATTAAAGGCTTCTTTAGAGGGCTTAAGAATCAACTAGGCTAATACCCTAGACATCTTCACTTTAATGGAGGTTAAGAAATCAATTCTATTTGCCAAGAATAGTTGAATTCTAAGGGAATTAAATTTACGACTTCTAGTCCCTATATCCATAAGTAAAATGGATTAGCTAAGCGTTTAATTCGGACTATTCTAGACCGATTAAGGGCTACAATTTAGTGGGCATAATTACCGTTAAATCTATGGTGTTTTATTCTACTTGCAGTTATTAATCTAATTAATATTACTGCTAATTCCACTAAGCCTAAAAGTCCTAAATAGCTGCTAGCTAGGGAGCTAGATTAACCCTATAATAAGGTTGATTTTAGCAGTATTAGAGCCATAGGATCTCACTGTGAGATTCTTATCCCCTGGAAAAACAACCTAAAGCCTAGAAGTTAGCTGCTAGAACTATCCCTAGCAGGCTCCTTGCTACACTAGGTTCTAACACTTACCTAGTGTATATCCCCTCTAAAAGGCTAGTTACAAAGACTAGCTTTATTAAAATTATAGAACCTATAGGCCCTATATCTAAAGGCTTACCTAGGATTTCTATAGGGGATAACCCTTTAGAGAGGGAAAATAACTTATAATAAGATCTAGGTTAAGGTTTAAAGGATTACCCTATAGATAACATAGGGGTCCCTATAGGTTAAGAAAAACACCTATAGGCCTAAAGGAACCCCCTAAAGAGAAAGCCAATAAGGAAGCCACGCTAATATCTCAGCCAGGAAATCAGATATCGACTCCGGACCTTCTTTCCGATAAGAACACTAATTTCGACCCTAATATTAACCTAATGGATGTTAATATTAGTCCTCCTTCTTTAGTAGATTTAATTCAAGAAATCTGCTTTAAGGTATAGGAAAAGCTAAAGGAAAACAACCCTATTAGCCCTAAACCTAAGACCTAGAAGCAAGCTATATCTAGCCCTTAGAAAAAGGAATGGATTAAGGCTACGTTTAGTGAATACGAATAGCTTCTAAAGGCTAGTACTTTTAAATTTATAGGGATAGACTAGATTCCTAAGGGCCAAAAAGTACTGAAAAATAGGCTTGTTTATAAGCTTAAAAAGGATAAAGAAAATAATCCTTTAAAATACAAGGCTTGACTTATTGCTAAGGGATTTATACAAATCAAAGGTCTAGATTATGTTAAAACCTTCGCTGCCACAAGCATTCCCCTAGCTAGACGATTTTACTAGCCCTAGCGGCTTAGAATAACTGGGAAATCAAATAAGTCGATTTTATAGGGGCTTTTCTAAATAGCTACCTAAAGGAACAGATTTACATGGTTATCCCTAATGGATTTGTTAAATTCCTTAAGGCTAATCTAAAACTAGCTAAACTAGCTAGAAGCTTTGGCTATAAACCCTCTAAAGGCTAAGTAATTCTATTACTAAAGTCTTTATATAGCCTAAAGCAGAGCTTAAGGGAATAGCAATAAGCACTAACAGCTATGCTAAAATCCCTAGGATTTAACCCTCTTATTTCCAACCTAGCTATTTTCTTTAATCCTTCCACTAAGACCTTTATCATTACATACGTGGATAACTGCCTTCTAATTAGACTGGATTTACCCTATATCTAAAGACTTAAAAAGGAACTTTATAAAGTCTATCTAATAGAAGATAGGGGGCTTGCTAAAGTCTTCTTAGGGGTTTAAATCGTTTAAGATAGGCCTAATAGAATACTAAAAATCCACTAATCTTAGTATATCTTAGAGGCTTTAAAACGATTTAATATGCTAGATAGTAAGCCTATTAGCATACCTCTTTAGCTAGGCGTTTTAGCTACCTAAATAACAAAGCCACTTATAGCTAGCGAATTAAAGCTTTATTAGTGTATTATAGGGACTATAATATACCTAATGTTGCTTATAAGACCTGATGTAGCTTTTACGTTATAATGGTTATTAACCGCATTAGCTAATCCATATATAGAGCATCTAAAAGCAGCTAAAAATCTGCTAAGATATCTATCTGGGACCTAATTCCTTGCTATTATCTATAGGGGTAACCCTAAAGATAACCCTAAGGGATCCTTAAACCCTAAGGATAGTGCTGCTAAGAGCCTAGTTAGATATTGTGATAGTGATTTTGCAGGAGATAAAAAGACCTCTAAATTAACCTATGCTTATCTATTTAAGCTAGCTAGTGGCCCTATTAGCTAGAAATTAAAGAAAGCTAGTATAATTACGTTATTTACATTAGAAGCTAAATCTAATGCTATTTGCGAGACCTTCTAGGAGCTATAGTGGCTCTAGGGTCTATTTAAGGATCTAAAAACCCCTATTTCCCCTCCTATTTAGATATTCTGTGATAATTAAGGCGCTATAACCACTGCCTATAATCCTGCTTTACATAGCTATACGAAGCATACCTTGCTTAAATTTCACTATGTTAGGCAATAGGTATTAGCAGGTTTAGCTAAGATTAAATATCTAGATACAAGGTCAATGCCTGCAGACGGTCTTACAAAACCCCTTACAGGACCTTTTCATTAGGCTTTTATTAAGCTTCTAGGGCTTAATATTCACAAATAACTAATAACTAACAAATTCCCTTCAACAGGGAACCAAAAACATTATTCAAAAGGGAGCTATATTTAATAATAGCTAGGAAGTTAAAAAGGGGCTTTTTTCTATTTTTTCCTGTTTTTCCCTTTTATTGATTTTATCTAGTTATTACTTTTACTAAAAGTTATTACTGTTTATTTGCTTGCTACCCTATTGTAACTTTGTACGCTTTAAATTGCTTTTAACGTAATACTTTTATAGAGAGGGTGTTAAAAATAAGACCTATTTTTATAGCCCTTTTCTAGTTATAAGGCTCTTGTTATTACTTGCGTTGCTTGTAAGCCTAATAGCTGCACTGTAGCTGTTAACAGTTGTGTGGTGACTGTTAATGGTTATGTTATAGCTGTTAACAGCTGCGACTAACTGTGTGAATAACTAAGTTAATTAAATAACTAAGTTAAGTGGATAACTTACTAAGTTAATTGTGGCTACAATGCAGCCATAACCCTAGCCATAACAACTAGACTAGATTAGGAAGGTAATATAATCTATACCTAATCTTTAACTGCGATTTTCTTAATAACTAAAGGTTGTATAAAAGTCTTACGTATAGTAAATTAAAGCTATAAAGCAAGGCTTTTAAAATCTATAAAGATATTTTTTAGTTAAAAATTTGGTGCATACAGGCGTGTAGCTAATATGGTGGTGAGTCGATTTTTTGGTTTTTCTATATAAATGAATTTTGCAGAAAATCAAAAGTAGCCCTAGAGACCTAGCTAGCAACCTAGATCCACCAATATAGTTAGAGGGTCTATGAGAGGAAGACGAAAATTTTACCTTACTATTTAGCTAGACCTCTTAACTAAATCAAGCCGCATTACCCACATAACGTTCCTAAAATCAATTCTATTAATAAATTAGCTATTGTAAAAGCTATCTAAATCGGAATTCAATAGTAATATCTGCCACAACCTTCTGTTGCGTTACGTTAACCTAGTTAACGTGGCAGCTCTATTAGTCCCTAACCGTAGAGTCTGCACCCGTACAGCTGTTGCTAGCTGGCATTAGCTCCCTACATTCCAATAAAGCTATCCTAGAATAGTTTGCCTTAACTAATATATCCTTCTTAAGGTCCCACTAGGTTAGGATAGGATATAATATAAAAGCTAACTTTAGTATATTAAAGGCCTTATTACACTTCTCTATCTATAAAAATAAGGCTCCCTTTTTAGTTAAGTTAAGTAAGGGCGCTATAACCTCTAAGAATTATAGTATAAAGTTATAATAAAAGTTAGCAAAACCTAAAAATCTATATACTCTATAGACCTATATTAGGGCCTCCTAATCCCTTATAGCTATAATCTTCTCCTTATCTAGGCGAATTTATTTTCCTATATAAATAATAAATCCTAGGTACTTTACCTCTTTAGTTATAAAAATACACTTCTTAATATCTAAGTTTAGTCCTACCTAGCAAAGCCTATCTAGAACTACTTAAACTTTCTATATATAATCCTTTTATAAACTACCTAAATAAACTAAAATATTATTAAGGTATACTATTATATAGTCTCCTAGGATTTTGCTTAAAGCACTATTAATATATCTCTAAAAGGTAGTAAGTATACTTACTAACCTAAAGGGATATATAAGCTATTTAAATAAACTAAACCTTATTTAAAATGCTATTTAGTATTCTTTACCTTTAGTAATATATATATAATAAAACGCTACTTATATATCTAGTTTTATAAACCACTTTGCCTCTAATAATAATTATAATATTTCCTTAACTAGTAGTAAAGAGTAATAGTCCTATTTTATAATCTTATTAAGCGCATAGTAGTTTACATAAAACCTCTAACCTCCCCCTAGTTTCTTTATAAGTAGTATAGGTACTATAGCTAAAGATAAACTTGCCTTAATCTAGCCCTTATTTATTAAGTCTATTACTTACTTCTAAATTTCTAGTAAGTAATAATAAGGCATATTATATAAAGGCACCTAAGGTAAATCTAGTTTATTGCCTTCTATATCCTGCTTTAACTAGATATAATAGTTAGACTAACCCTAGTGTAATAGTAAAGTATTTACCTTATTCTCTAAGAAAAAGTCCTTAAAATCCTATAGTGTTTCTAATAAGGAGGCTAGGAGCTCCTATTTTATAGCCTTTAGTGTTATATTAATCTATAAGATAGATATAATTTCCTATAGACTTATTATGTAAAGCTAGATATATTCCTTTTATCTCTTTGCTTAATACACTATCCCTATAAATATAAAACCTAAGATAGCTACTATAGGTTATTTTACCTTCCTATTAATTATAGCCTATATTTATAGGTTATTTACTAACCCTATAAGCACTTATTATTATGCTATGTCTAAGTGAATTTTGTTTTATTCTATCTAAGGTATCCCTAGGATAAGTTACCTTATTAATCCTAGGATCACATATATAATAATTAGTATCTCCTATCTATCTAAATCCACTTAAAAATAAATAATATATATTATATATAAACGCTTTTTATGCTTCTCTTCTCCCCCTTATTTTACACTAACTACTATATAAACTAACCTCTTAGTTAGAAGAGGGAGGCATTCTAGTTAAAGCTTCTAAATAAGGCATTTACTTATAGTAGTATAGTAGTTATAACCTATATTAATTTAAGTATCTATAAAGGTAGTCTTATTAATTAAGGTAAGAACTAAAAAGGGTAATAAATCCATATTATCCTAGATTTATTTAAAGTCCTTATTAGTAATAACTATATGCTATAAAGCCTCCCTATGCTTACTACCCTTCTCCCTTATTAAATAACTTAATAAAGGGGTTATTCTTTTCCTAATTACTTCACGCTTTCTCTATCTAAGTTACTATTATTAAAGTTACCTATATTAAAAGTGTTTACTAATAACTTTCCCTATAGGCATAGGGTAGGACATAGTAGACATTTACTAATAAAGTGCTAGCTAGAACTATATTAGAGGCATTTGCCCTTTATATAGCAAGCGTTTATAATGTCTTAGGTAACCTATTTAGCCTATTTGCCTCCTAACTTATTCCTAGATTTTTACTATATCTATAGCTTCCTAGGTCCCTTATAGCTCCCTATTATACCTATAACTTTAATATCTATTATTAGCATATCTTTATCCTACTATTTAGCCTTATTTGTATTTTAAGCTAGCTATATATGCTTCTATGCCTAGTGCTTTTCCTTTAATTAATAGGACTTAATATCTAAGGTAATACTATAGTAGTAAGCTATAGCTATTATATAATTTACTTAGGGTATATCTCTTCTAATACTATAGTCCCTTATTTACTTATTAATTACTATATATAACTTAGCTAGCTTTATAGTATTATCCTATTCTAATCCTCTAGCTAACGTAAGCTTTTATTTAAATTAAATATAAAAGTCACTAAACCGTTTATTAGGTTACTAAGCTATCTAGTTAAGTTTTATAATAGCTAATTCCTATTAATAAGGGTTATTAAACATATCCCCTAAGTATATAAGAAAATAAGTAAGGTTATAATTAAGAATATATCCCTTTTTAAAGAATAAAGTAATTTAAGCCTATACTTTTACTAATAGGTTTTAGTAAATAAAGTACTATTAGTCCTAGTGGTCTCTAATAAATACCTAATCTATATAAAGCTTATGTATTATAAGATTCTTCTATAATATAAATAGTGCCCTATTACTATTAAATAGCTATCCTATAGGTAATGGTTTTTGCTTTATTATTTTGCTCTTTATTAGCTTATTAAAGTCTAACTATTATTTGTTAGTAAGCTTTATAATTTATTATAACTATTTCTTTATAAGCTCCTATAGTGTTATAAGTTTATCTATTTTTATTTTATCCCCTAAGGGTAGTGGCTTTAATAGTAATCTAACTATAATAAAAAATAAGATATATTATAAACTAGCCTTAGGGCAATTACATATAAGCGTTTAAAGTGCGAATCTTATTCTTATAGAAGAAGAAAAGAACTAAACAAAGGGGTTATAATAGATCCCCCTTATAGCAGGTCTTGCATAGTCTATGCACAAACCGCCCCCTTTTTAGACCTAGTCTTACTCTAGACTTAACCCAAGCTTATAGCTCGAGTCTATAACAATCTTAGTAAAAGATAGCATAGGCTATGCAAAAATGTGCTAAGTTCACTGCTATATTGCAAATACCCCTAAGAACCTTATCCTAGGAATAGACTAGGCTAGAATATATAAACCTATAGTTATATCCTAGAAAGAGAGACTATAGAGATACCCTATTATAAAAGATTGCCTTAACTTTGCATTAGGAATATTGTAAGTAAGAAAAGAAGTAAAACGCTTATTTATAGCGTTTTTACTTTATTTAGCATTAATTAAGCTTATAAACTTACTAAATAAGGATAAAAAAGATAAGGATATTAGCCTTATAGTAAGTAATACCCTAACTTATAATAGCCTAACTATAATTAAGGTATAAGATACCTATATAATAGGGAAGAAAAGTTTTATTACCTTAATAAACCCTAATAGTAAGGTAATAATACTTAACCTAGAAGAGGACTATAAGCCTAAGTTACTAGAGGTATATATAGAGTTTAAAGATATGTTTTTTAATAAGCTTATAGGTATACTTCCTAAGTTAGGTAGTTATATATATATAATTAAGTTAGAAGAAGGGAAAATACCCCCTTAGGGGCTAATATATAGTTTAGCTAAAAAAGAGCTAGAGATGCTTAGAGAGTACCTAGCTAGTATATAGCGTAAAGAATAGATATAAAGATTAATTAGCCTAGCTAGGGCCCTAATTTTATTTATTCTAAAGAAAGGAGGTAAATTAAGACTCTATATAAATTATAAAGGCTTAAATTAGATTATAATAAAAGATAAGGCATTATTACCTCTAATTACTAAGATCTTAAATTAATTAAAGGGGGTAAAGTTTTACACTAAATTAGATCTTAAAGATATATACTACTAGCTATATATTTATAAGGGAGATAAGTAAAAGATAGCCTTTTAGTGTAAATATAGTTACTTTAAGTATCTTATAATGCTATTTAGTCTTATAAATATACCTATAACTTTCTAAGAATATATTAATAGTGCCCTTAAAGGCCTTATTAATTTAATTTATATTATTTACCTAGATAATATTCTGATTTATAGTAGTAATATAAAAGCGTATAAGGGTTATATTAAATAGGTCCTTTATAAGCTTTATAAAGCTAGCCTTTTTATTAATCTTATAAAGTGTAAATTTTTATATACTAAGGTTAAATTCTTAGGATTTATAATTATAAAAGAAGGTATCTTAATAGAGCCTTTTTATGTTAAGGCTATTATAACCTAGCTAGTACCTTATAGTGTGCTTAATATCTAGTTATTTCTTAGTTTTACTAGATTTTACTAAAACTTTATTAAAAGCTATAGTAAAATTATAATTTTACTAACTAATTAACTTAGGGAGATTAGCTAGTAACCTTTAAGCTAGAGCTCTCTAAGTTAATAGTATTTAGGGAACTCTAGTAATAATTCTAGAAAGCGCTAATTTTAGTTTATTTTAATTTACTAGTACCTTTAATAGTAAAGACTAATGTATTAGAATACGCTATTAGAGTAGTCCTTATAATATTAGTACTAGGTTACTAGCACCTAGTAGTATATATATTAAGAAAGTTAAATAATATAGAACTTTCTTATATAATACTAGATATAAAGCTTCTAGTAATCTAAGAGGCTTTTTAGGCCTAGAGACACTATCTAGCTTATTTAACGTATCTAATTACTATTATAACTAATTACCTTAACTATAAGTACCTAGTTATAAAGCTAAAGCTAAGTAGTAAGTAGGTTATAGTATTAGATAAGCTTTATCTATTTACTTTTATAATTACATATAGGGTAGGGAAATTAAACCTAGCTAATACACTATTAAGAAGGTTAGATTATATTAATAAAGAGAAAAAGCAAAGGTAGTATCCTTATAATTACTAATATTTCTATTAAAGTTTATAAAGGTAAAGTAGTAAGGATATAGTAGTAAAACTACTAATACTATAAGGTCTATTTATTTATTATCTAGTAAGTTAAATATTAAGTTATAGAGGCACTATAATAGAATTACTAATATCTAGTGTTTTAAGAAAACGTAACTTAAATGTATTTTAAAAAAGCCTATAAGTCTAGGATTCCTTATAGGAGAAATAATAGTAAGGATAGTAAATAATAAGTAGTAAGATAGTTATAGTAAAACTACTAATACTTAATAAGGCTTATTATTTAATTATATTTTGCCTATAAGTCTAGGCATATAAAATAAGCTAATCCCTTATAAAGATATTATAGCTAGGATTTTAATAGTTAGGAGAACTTTAGTAAAGTTAAACTTTATAATATTTAAAGAAGGCTTAGATTCTCTAATTTAAGTTTTATTATTTAAAGTATAATAAAGGGATGCCTTTATTATATAGTAAAAGTTACTACTAGAAAGTAATAACTTTAGAATATTATAAATATAGTCTATTAAGCTCTCTAAGCTATTAATATTTAAAGACTAAGTTTTTATTTTTATAGAAATAAGAAAAGAGATTTTATTACTAACCTATAATAACCCTATTACTAAATATTAGGGAGTTAGTAAGATACTTTACTAAATTATAAACTAATACTATTAGCTAATAATAAAAAAAGACACTAAGTTATATATAAGCACTTATATAAATTATTAAGTTTTAAAGCCTAAGTTATATAAACCCTATAGTAAGTTAGTAGCTTTACTAGTGCTTAATTACCCTTTCTAGGAACTCTTAATAGACTTTATAATAGGATTACTACTAGTAAAGAATAGAAATTAAACCTATAATATAATCCTAGTTATTATTAATTATTTTATAAAGTATAGTATTTATATCCCTATATTTATATAACTAACTAGTAATAGGCTAGTAATAGTGTTTTTAAAATATATATTTAAAGACTATAGTGCCCTAAAAGGTATTATTATAGACTAAGGGTTAATATTTACTAGTAAGTTTTAGAGAATATTTTACTACCTTATTATAATAAAGTAGTAACTAAGTATTATATTTTACCTATAAATAGATAGATAAATAAAACATTTAAATTAAGTTTTAAAGTATTATTTAAGGGCTTTTGCTTATATAAAGTAAATAGATTAGGCTAATAATTTACTAATAGTATAATTTACTTATAATATAAGTAAGTATATAGTATATAGCTATATACTTTCTAAGGCACTATAAGGGTATAACCTAAGGGGGCTATATTAAGTAATTATATAAATTTCTCTAATAAATAATTAAGCTAAGACTAGAGTCTAGGAGCTAAGAGATAAGTATACTATAATTAAGTAGCTTCTAAGTAATATATAAGCTTAGTATAAGAAATATTATAATTTAAAGAGAAAGCTAATAAGATTTAATATAGGTAACTATATTTTACTATTAATAAAGAATATTAATTTATAATGCCTTAGTAAGAAGCTCTTAGTAAAGTACCTAGGCCCTTATAAGATTAAAAAGGAGGTTAGGAGTTATAGTTTAGTATATTAATTATAGTTACTAGCTAGAATACGCTTATATAATATTTTTAATATTATAAGCCTTAAGCCTTTCTATAGGGACCTAAGTAATATAGTTAATATATTCTTATTATAAGATAATATTAAGGATAATAAAGAAGAATTTAAAGTTAAGAGAATTATTTTATATAGGTATAATAATAAACGCTATAAATATCTAGTAAAATAGAAAGACTATAATAATTTAGAGAATTTATAGGTGCTTGTTAGTTACACTAAGGTCCTGCGCAGGTAATGATACGATAATTCCGTAGTATTGAAGTTAATAATAGATTAATAAATAGACTAGGAAAGAGAGAAGAGAGGGAAATCTAGCTAGAAGGGAAAGTGAGTGAAACGCGGAAGTGGGGCATAAAAAGGGGTGGCAAATGATGTAGCCAATGGCATCGCGTGCATCTATCTAGACCTACTCTCGTCCTAGCCTTTAGCCACGATTAAACCAAACAAGACCCAAAGGAAGCCACAGTGCTAAAGAGAGATTTTATCTTAAAAGATATTATTAATAATTATAAGTAGTAATTATATAGCTAAATTATAAAGATAAAGTTACTTCTATAAGTTAAAGAGAGTAAAGTCTAATAATAGTATTAATTTTTAAAACTATAATCTAAATAGCTATTTACTTACTACTTCTCTATAGGGATATTAGTAGCTATAATAACTTTAGCTTTATTATTAGAAAATTCCTTATCTCTATAGGTATAGGCCTAAATTTCTTCTAGGACCTCTAAGGGCCTAATATAAATAGGGAGTTAAGTAATAAATAGTATAAACTAGTAGTAAGTTAGTAAGATATAAGCTATAAAAATATTTAAGAAACTTACTATTAGGCTAGTTATAGCTATAAAGTAAAGATAGTTTATAATTTTAATTTAAGTCTCTAAGTTAGTAATATTAAGTTATTATAAGAATATAGTATACTTATTAGCCTTTACCTTATAAGTAGTATTAGTAGTAAGATAAGTATATCTAACCTAGCTATATTAATTAGTGTTTTTATAAGATAATAGAGTATTATAAAGTTTATAAAGAGTATAAATAAGAGCCTAGTAGTAAGTTAGTAATTATTAAGTTATATATTAATAAGGGTAAACTTATAATATTAGTATAAAAGTATATTCCTTTAGAAATAAACTAAATTAAGTTAAATAGCTTTTTATAAAGCTAGGTAATTCTATTAAGGCACTAGTAGTATATTAGTAAAGAACTTATTTTAAGGGTTAGGATAATATATACTAATATAGAGTTTATTATTTCTTATATAATATATATATTTTATAGAATTATCTAAGTAAGTTAGTTAAGGATAGTAATAAGGTAGTAATATAGTTATACTTAAGGAGTAACTATAGTCTTTTAGAGTAGCTTTTCCTTTAATAATATATTAAGGCTTAGTACTTTTATTATCTTAGGAAGTAATCTTCTAGATAGTAGCTTACTAAGTATAATATAAATAAGGTATCTTAGTATTACTAGCACTAAGTTAGTAATAAGACCTTTATACTAAAGTAGTAAACTTATATTATATAGTTAATTTACTTATTTTTATATATTTATAAGGGGATTTCTTAGAAACCTTAGTAGTAGGAGTAAGCATAGGACTAGTAAAGATAGATATAGTAGTAAATATAGTAAGCTAGTAAATAGTTAGTAGTGCTAAAGTAGTAAAGAAATTTAAGGGAAAAAAGGATTATTTAAAGACTACTAAATAATAGTAGTATAAAAGCTACTATTAAGCTAGTAGGGGTAACTTATAAATTTAAGATAAGGATATTAAAAAAGAAATAATAAGGAAAGAGAGAAAACTAGCCTCTTTTATAGAGGATAGCTAACCCTTAAGTAATCTATAAGCTATATATAATAAATTAATAAATTAGAAAAATCGTAGTTATAGCTACTACTATTAGAAATATAGGCTAGTTATATATATATAGTAAAGTTAGGATAAATTCGCTATAATTCATAAATAAAGCTATTTAAATTATTAAGACTAGGGACCCTATCTATTTAACCTAATTATAAAAATTAATATAAGTTATCTAATAGGGGGATTTAGCTATGTAAAAGCTAGGTATAGTTAGGTCTTAGCGTTAAAGCTATAAAGCAATAGTAATTAATAGTAAGCTAGCTATATAAGAAAATCATTAGGACTTAATATTATTAAAGTTTTATTTTTCTACTAATATATTAGGGCGTAAGGGATTATAATTATCCTATATTACACTATAAGGTTAAAGAATAGTCTTAGAAGCTTTTAAGTAATATACTTACCCCTAGGTAGTAGTTTATTATATAATTAAGGATAATTATATATAGGGGGTATTATATTAGGAGTATAAAGGTATAAGGGATATTATAAAAGGGCTGCCTCTCTAAGTAAGGTAAATCCCTAGATAACTTATACGCTAGGACTTAGTAGCTAGATAGTTATGTAAGCGTAAGGAGAAGGTATATAATAAGGACCTCTCCTATTTAGGGGAGAGGTTAGAGTTTAAAACCTTTACGCACCCACCCCTAGCTATCACCTTTATAGTAGTAACCTTGTTCTCCCATTATCACTCTGTTTATCTTTTCCCACGCCTTTAGTCATAACACTATCCTAGCCTAATAAGACCTAGACTAGCTAATAGTAATTAAAGCAAATTATTTAGGGCTAGCCCTAGGAGAGTGCCTTTTATAGGATGGTTAGGATTATATTATATACCTAGTTATATACTATTTCGCAAGCCTTATAGCCTAATAGAGAAATTACACTATTTATAATAAGGAGCTTTTAGCTATTATCTCTTACCTTAAGGCATAGTTAGTAAAACTATAGGGGTATTCTACCTATTTATAATCTATATAGATTATAAGTATTTAGAATACTTTATAATACCTTATCTAATATTAGAATAGTAGGCTTAGTAAGTAGATATACTTACTTTATTTAACTTTTACCTCTAATATAGGCCTAGCATATAGGCTTACTATCTAAATACTCTTTTATAATAGGAATAGAATAGGATAGAAACTAGTATAAGAATAGGATAAATACTATAGCCTATTACTATCTCTATACTCTTATAGTTACTATTAAAGCTAGGGGTAGGCTATAGCCTAAATTTACTATTATTATATATAGCACTACTACTAACTAGGGATACTCTCTTTACTATAAGGCACCTATAGACTTTATAGGACTAGGTAGTTTAATTAGATTTAATATACTATATCTAACTTAGGGTAATTTAAGAAGCGGTAAGGAAGTTCTTAGTAGAAGTAATAATAAGGGAATAGGTTATAAATTACTTACTAAGTGCCTATAAGGCGCTTTAGTTTAGGGGCTAGACTTAGGTCCTAGCCTAGGAACCCCTTATAATAATGCTTATCTAATAATATTATAATTTACTAGTAGTAGGGCACCTAGGATATAATATAATGTTTTAGATTCTATAGTGGTAATTTTATTAGAATAGGATATTATAGGATATTACTAGGTTTATTTATAATTATTACTACTTTAGTAGTTATAAAAGCTATTAATAATATTAGGGCTTATTAAAACTATTACTAATCCCTAACTAGTTCTAGTTATAAATCTCTATTAACTTTATAATAAACTTACTAGTATCTTCCTTAGAATAGCTATAGTTTCTTATAGTTATTACTAATAGACTTTCTAAGTTTATCTAATTAGAGGTAATAACTTTTATTATAGCTAAGGAGTGTGTAAAATAGTTTAAGATAGTATAGTAAAGATTTTAGGGTTTTCCTTAGTTAATTATTATAGACTAAGGGTTAGATTAGTTAGGAAACTTCTAGATAATATTATATTCTAGAGTTAGGATTAATTAACTCCTTTTTATATTATATTACCTATAGATAGATAGTAGTATAGAATAAGTAAACTAAGAGGTTTAAGTAATACTATATATATCTATCTCCTTCTTATAGTATAATTAGCCTAAATACTTAGCTACCTATTAGCTTATAATTAATAATAGGATATCTTTAGTTATAGGGGTAAGCCCTAATAGATTACTATATAGCTATAATTTAGAACCTATTTAGTCTTAGCTAGACTTAGCATTACTTACTATAAGCTCTAAGGAAAGAGTAATCTAGTTCCTAGAATACCTTTAGGAGGGGACTTAATTAGTATAGGCTATAATAGCTTATATATAATAATATTAATAGGATATAATATTAGTATTACACTACCCTATAGAATAGTTTTAGGTTAGGGATAAAGTATAGCTTTTACTTTAGAATATTAAAACTAATTACCTATTATAAAAGCTTAATTAGGTTATAGTAAAATACACTATTATAAAAGTCCTAATACTACTTATAGTTTAATTAGATATACTAAGAGGTATTTACCTAGTTTTCTATATAAATCTTATAAAGTAAGTAGTAATAAACCCCTTTTAAGTTAAAAGCTTTAGGACTCTAAGCTAGATCTAGAATAAATATTATTAGAGAATAATAATAAACTTATTAAGGAATACTATATAAAATAGATTCTTATAGCTTAGAATATACTAGGTAAAGGTAATAAATATAATATACTAGTTAAATAGGTAGGTTACTTATAACTAATATAGGAACCACTAGAGAATATAGTAAACATATAAGCGCTAGATAAATTTAAATAGAAGTAAGGGGATATATAATATAATAATAGACTAAGTTAATTAAGCAAAAGTTATTTACTAAGAGAGACTATATATAAGACTAGGGGTATACTTATACTACTACCTTCTAGAAATTATTTATTACTACTAAGATATACCCTAACTTTAGTTACTTTAGCTACTAAATTATTAAGCCTACTAGAGGCACTATTAAACTCTATCTTACTTATACTAATAGGGATAATATATTAAAGAGAGAATAAACTAGGACTAGTCTAGGACTAGTCTAGGGGTAATAAATATCTAAATAGTAATTATTATAGCTCTAACCCTAATATTAAATAATAGGAGAGGTTTATTAACTAAAGGGTAGTAGGTAGGAGTATATAGGTAAGG
The DNA here is from genome assembly GCA_021950295.1 of Epichloe scottii. NCBI lineage: Eukaryota > Fungi > Ascomycota > Sordariomycetes > Hypocreales > Clavicipitaceae > Epichloe > Epichloe scottii. Next base: position 1,114,005 of record CP083247.1, on the reverse strand, counting down.
GCTTAGTTTCTATATAACTACTAGAGGTAATAGGAATATATTTAGACTTAGTATAGGGGTAACTAGTCTTATTAGAAAGGGTAAGCTAAGTTTAATATAGATTAGTAAGGGGGCATTAGAAAAATAATAAAAGTAGTGCTAATAATAATAAGATAATAATAAGAAAGTAACTTATTATATAGCTTAATATATTAAGAATTAGTCTTAGGACTAATATAGTAATAATAGGGGAGAGAGCTTTAATTATAGTAGTAAAGTGCTTATAAAAATCCTATTATATAGTAACTATACTATTTATAAGCTATTAATTTTACTAGAATAAGGCGCTAGTAACTTAGTAAAGTAAGTTATTTACTCTATAACTAGCTAAAGGACTACTACTAATATAAGGAATAATATTAAGTCTAGTTATATTTAAGGTAGGAGTATTAGTTAAAGGGGATAGCCTAAGGGCTAAATAGATAAAAGCTAGATTAAACTAGGCCTAGTTAAGGAGAGTATTCTAGTAAGTAATAAGGGAGTAGTAGTCCTAGGATATAATAGGTAAGTTTTACTTTATAGTTACTATCTTAGTAATACTAGGTACTATAATATGCTTACCTATAGTAATTATAGCTTTAAGGTCTTTAAGGGTATAATAGAGATAAGGGTTATTAAATAAGTATTTAGTTAACTAGATATAGGTAATATAATTATAATAGTAAGGAGGGTAAGACTTACTACTCTTAGGTAAGTAATAGTCTAATATACCTATAGTTAGAGCCTATTCTATATATAGGCTATAGGGATAAAAAACTAAGGTAGGTGTAGTATACTACTTATTATCTAAGTTACCTTTTATAAGATATTTACCTATAGAATAAGTAGGAGGCATTATAGGCATAGTAAGGCTATAGGGAGGAGGATTATAAGGATATAGTATATTAATAAGTATTTATATAGGATATAATTAAAGTATAATAAGGAAGTAGGAAGGATTTAAGATAGGATTATAATATATAAAAGGTAAAGTTAGGGAAGAAAGGGAAGGTAAGTAAAATATTTTTATATATAATATAAAAGTAAAGGTAAGTTAATAAACTAGTAAGGGTAGGGTTAAGGGGTTATTAAAATAATATAAGGGGCTAGTAAGGCTATGCATAAGCTATGTTATATATGCTATATATTAATAATAATAAAACGCAATAGGTAAAGACAACCCTATATCTAATACTAGGATATATATAACACAGGGGCGTACTATATTTAAGTTTAATAATAATAAAACATAATAGTTAGAGGTAACCCTATATCTAACACTAGGATATGCATAATATAGGGGCGTATTATATTTAAGTTAAGGGGAGTAGAGAGGGGATTACTTAGGTAAGGGATATTAATATTAGCGAAAGGGTAATAAAATAGATAAGAGTAGGGGTAGGAGGGTTTTAAGGGGAATAGGGGATTATTTTTGTTCTTAGGAGATATTATTAAGATAAGTAAGTAGGGAGGTATGTAAAGGGCTTAGGCTTTGCCTAAGCATTAGTTATAGCGTAGAAGGACAGGTAGCTAATAGGAACTAGCAAGGGTTTAGGAAGGAGGCTAACATAAGATAGCTAGGGGATATAAGGGGCACAAAGGGGGATAGAGTAGCTGTTTTCCTTTCTTCCCTCCTCAAGTTTCTTAATATTATATTAACGCCCAATAGCAGTTGCCTAGGGGCCAGTCCATAACACCTACAATGCAGAGGAATTATTGATTCTTATTAAGCTACGTTACCTTTAATAAATTAATCTATTACACTTAAGAAAAAGACCTTTTAATTAAAGGAAAAGAGCCTAAAAGCCTCCTTTAAAAGCTAGTAGAAGATTATAAAGATAACAATATAGATATGGGGCTTCTATAAGTGTTAGACCCTTTACCTCTAATCTAGTAATAAGAGATGCTATATAATTGCAATTAATTACCTAAATATAAAAAGGAAAAAGAATTATAGGAATTAAATCTTCTTACTCCTCTAACTTTACTAAACTAATAATTAGATTTTTTAGATTGCAGACTAATAAGCATTGATAATTTGCTTAATACATTAGAAATGGATTAAGAAGGTAAAGCTCTTACTAACCCTAATAATACTAATAACCTTAAGGCCTTTATAGCCGCCTTTACTCTAGGTTTTAACTATAAGGAAAAGCTACATATATCTAGGCTTCCTTTGCCTCCTACTTATTATAATAATTTAGTAGGGCATCCCTAAGAAAAGGCATTTATTAGGGCAAGGGATAAAGAGTATAGTAAGGTAATAAATAATAAAGTTACTATTAAAGTTAGTAAGTTAGAGATCCTAGATTATATTAAGCCTCTAGGCTATAAAGACAAGCAAGCTTACCTTAAGCTCTTATGTGTAGTATATAGACTATATAAAGCTCCCCTTCTTTAGATAAAGGAATTAATTAATTAATTAGTAAGTAAAGGCTTTATATAGATCTTTAAGGATCCTTATGTATTTATTAAGGATAGATTAATTATCTTCTTCTATATTAATAACCTTATAGCTTTATTTCCTAAGGGAAAGTCTTCTCTCTATAAAGAATTTAAAGCGAGGCTTTTTAAGAAGTATAACATTAAAGACCTTAGAGAGTTATAATGGTTCCTTAGTGTTAAAATCATTAGAGATCGCAAAAATTAATGATTATAGCTTAATTAGAAGTCTTACTAGAACTAAGCAATAATAAAATTTAACTTAAAGGTCCTAGATTAAAAGCTAATAGCTCTAATAATAGCTATTTCACTTAATCTATATAATAGCGAAGTTACTAAAAAGGATTTAAAGAGATATTAATCTATAATTAGCACTTTATTATATACTATGATTATTACATAGCTAGATATCTTATTCGCTACCTCACAACTATTACGGCACCTTTAGCGGCTAGGACTGTAGCACTTAGAAGCAGTAGAAAGAGCTCTAGTATATAGCTATGCATAGGCAGACCTATTAATCGAATTTAATGGCAATAACCCTAAACTTAAAGCTTATAGCAATGCTTCTTTTGCTAACAATACAATAACTTAAAGAAGCTTATAGGGTTACGTTGTAAAGCTCTTTGGAGGTCCTGTACTATTTAAAGCAGGAAGACAGGAGACTGTCACAACATCATTAACCGAAGCAGAGCTTCTAGCCCTTTCTCACTGCAGCAAGATATCTAGATAATCTTTGGCCTGTAGCCACAGAAGCAGCTATTCACATCCTCAATCGCACACCTCGAAAGTCTCTTAAATGGCTATTGCCACATTAAGCCTTGAATAAATGGCTTTGAGAGAACAAGCTTCAATGGAGCCACCTACTAGAAAAGCCAGAAGCATCGTTAAACCACCTACGAGCTTTTGGTTGCAAGGCATTTGTGATGACTCGCGATAAGCTACGAAAGACAGGTCCAAAGCTCGCACAAAGAGCTCATATTGGATATCTAGCTAGTAGTGCTTATTCTTAAAGGTATATAATTAGTAAGAGGATTATTAATAGGAGGGTTAATAGGAGAGTTAATAGGAGAGATATTAATAGGGAATTTCTAGTAAGGGGTTGTAAATAGTAGGGTTATTAATAGAGAGAAATTTGCCTATAGCTATTTGCTTTATAATTTTATCTTTAGGCTATTATAATATCTTATCCTTATTAAGGACTTATTATAATAAATTAATAATTCTACTACTTTAACTCTTAGTAATATAAACACTGTTTTTATAGAGGTAATCTTATAATTTACGTATTAGAGAATATAATACTTATTTAAGCGTTTCTTTAGTCTAACCTTTAAGGTTATCTTAGAAGATTTCCTAAAGTATAAGATCTTTATATTAACCGCTTTTATAGATATTAAGTATCTAAGTAATATAGTTATTAAGCTCCTAATCCTTAGTATCTTAAGGGTTTAGTGCTATAGAGCTTTTCTAGTTAGTGCTACTTATTATAGCGTGTTTTTAGAGTTATAGGGGTAAGTTAGATTTCTTAGGTCTTTTAAGTCCTATAGGTTGCTTGCCTTTTATAGGGTATAATAATAAAGAATTATTACTAGCTATTAGAAGTGTTATTATAGTGTTTTTCTTTAGCTAGTAAGGCTAAGTTAATCTCTAGTTTAAGAAGTAAATATAGCTATAACTCCTTAGTTAATTAATTGTTTTTCTTATGATAAATAATAGGATTAATCCCTCTATTAATAGTTAGAGACTTAATAATAGAAAAAGTTAAATCCCTTAGAAGCCTAACATCTAGTATCTGGAGTTTATTTTCCTTTAGTATAATTCTCTAGCTAAACTATAGGAATATCTCTTCTTTATAATCCTAGCTATCTATGGTTTTATAACTACTAATTAGTGTTAGTATTACTAAGGTGAAATATAAAACACTAGTGTAATAAGGGGTCTATTAAGGTATATAATAGTTAATTGTTATTATTAGCTAAGGGGCTATGTGGCTAAAGGTTTTAAGGGGAATCGTGGGTTATATAACTCGCTTACATGTGTGGCTAATTACAACGCAGCCCCGCACGCGGATGCTCCACTTTCCTTGTGGTTAACCAACGTTAACCTAGTTGTTATAACAAATATAGTATAGTTTTTTTAGCTTATAGTTAGTATAGTTTATAGTGTAGTGTAGTTTATAGTGTAATTACTAATTACTACACTACACTATAAAAACTACACTATACTATATAATATAGTATAATACGCTAATAATAACTAATTTAAAACTTTTATTATAATAATCTTAGTATTTTTATATTAATATTAATATTAATATTTAATAAGTAGTTAAAGGTATTTATAAGTTCTTACTATGTTAGTATTACTAAGGTGGAATATAAAGCACTAGTGTAATAAGGGGTCTGTTAAGGTATATAATAGTTAATTATTATTACTAGCTAAGGGGCTACGTAGCTAAAGGTTTTAAGGGGAATCGCGGGTTATATAACTTGCTTACATATGCGGCTAATCACAACGCAGCCCCGCGTGCAAATGCTTCACTTTCCTTATAGTTAACTAATGTTAACCTAGTTATTGATTTTTATATTTTTTTGGGCGCATTCTGGCTAATGCATCTGATTTTCAACAGATATAATTACTAGCAATACCTAGCTAGTACAATAATTAACATATAAGTTAAAAAAGTCCACAGAAATAGATTTAACCTAAGATAGAAACAAGCTTTAAGGTTATAAATACTGGGGGCTGCGAGGTTAGATTAAAGTTAGCAATAAACTTTATAGCTGCAATAGCGCAAGAGTTATAATTCGTAACTATAGTTAAACTTAAATCCATTTGAGTTTTACTTATAGCATAAATTAATATAATTCCCCCTTCCTCTATGACTATGTTTATTTTCTCTCTTTCTCTCTTCTATCTTCTTATACCTTATTACTTATACTTTAAAGCTCTAAGATAAACTTAAACCCTCACACTAAACACAACTTATTCCCACTTACCATATAACCTAATTCGCAGGTAGGTCTTGCCTTTCTAATTAACTAATTAACCCCTAACTAATTAGACTATAGTATAGCTAAGGGTAACCTAAAGCTAGGGGCTATAACTACTAGGCTAGGTAATAATAAGGCTATCTTAAAAAGTAATAAAATTCCTAATTAAAAGGAAATTCAAAAAGTTAGAGAAAAAATTAAGGAATTTAAGGAAAGTAAGAAGAAGAAGGGGAATAAGAAACTAGAGAAGAAAGCAAGATATTTAGAAAAGATATTAAATAATAAAGGACTATAACAATTTAAGCAGTTTTACCTCGTGCTCGGGAGGGGTTAACCTAGTTATTATAACACTAGTAACTTCTCTTTTTAGAAAGAAAGTAAGGTAAAGTAAATATATAATTAAAAGAAGGAAAAAGTGAGTATAAAATAAAATAAGCCTATTAAAGGATAAGTAAGTTAAAATGTTAAATTTAGACTCTTATTAGTTAATAATAATTTAAAGAGAGGTTAGAAGGAAAATTTAAATAAAAGAGATTAGAAGCTTTAAAAGCTTTAAAAACGTAATAAAAATCAAAGTAAACACAAGTAAATCCAGAGGTTTAAACACAGGCCTCTTATTAGCTTAGCTAATAGTTAGGCTAGAACCAGATTTTTATCTAGCTTATCTAGTCTCTAGCCTCTTTACCTAGCCTTTAACCTAAATTACGGCTTTATTTAAGTTAATAAAGGTCTTAAGGGTCTTATTTAGTAATGCCTTTGTGTTAGGAGCACAAAGGCATGAGGGACATTATGAGAGGGCCACCTCTCTAAGCGAGGCGGATCCCTAGATAACTTATACGCTAGGACCTAGTAGCTAGATAATTACGTAGGCGTAAGGAGAAGGTATATAATAAGGACCTCTCCTATTTAAGGGAGAGGTTAGAGTTTAAAACCTTTATATACCTACCCCTAGCTATTACCTTTATAGTAATAACCTTATTCTCCTATTATTACTTTATTTATCTTTTCCTATGCCTTTAGTTATAATAAATTAAACTCTTAAACCCTTTAGGGCAAATAGACTATTAGTTATAGATTATAATATTAGAATTAAATAGGATAGCTATATAATTTACTATATATAGTAACTATATAGCTAGTGTACTATACTTAGGTAATAATATAAGATACTAAGATAGTGTAATCCTAGGGTCTAATAGCCTAGATAGGAATAATAAAAATAGCACTCCTAAAGATTAAAATAATAATAGGGAGCTTACTATAGATTAATATAATAATTATAGAGAAATTAAGTATAGTAAAGAAAAGCTAAACTAAATCCTTAAGTAAGCTAAGACTAAGCTATAAAGAGCTTAGAAAAGATAGAAAATTCTATAACTATAGGAATAGTAGTGTGTAATTAAGGCAAGTACCTTATTAGTAAGTACTAGCACTAGACCTTCTAACCCTACTAAAGGACCTATAATTATACTACCTTTAGACCTACTAAGAAGCTCTAAACCCGCTATAACCCTATACTACTATAGTCTTATAAAAACATAACTAAAGTCTCTAGTATATAAAGGAGATTTATATAAAAGTCTTTAATATTTCTTAGCGGACCTTAACATAGCTTTTACCCTAGACTATAAGTGTTAGTTACACCAAGGTCCTGCGCAGGTAATAATACGATAATTCCGTAGTATTAAAGTTAATGATAGATTAATTAATAGACTAGGAAAGGGAAAAGAGAGGGAAATCTAGCTAGGAGAGAAAGTGAGTGAAACGCGAAAGTAGGGCACAAAAGGGGTGGCAAATAATGCAGCTAATCGCATTGCGTGCATCTGTCTAAACCCACTCTTGTCCTAGCCTTTAGCTACGATTAAACTAAACAAGACCTAAAGGAAGCTATACTAGTAATCTCTCTTTTTCCTTTATAGCTAAAGAGCTTAAAAACGCAATAAAAATCAAATTAAAGGAAAGTGTTTATAAGTGAATCCCTTTATAGGAATCCAGAGCCCTAATTAGCTTAGTTAGCATTAGTTAACTTAATTAATCTAATTATAATAACCCCCCCCTATTAGTTCTATTAAAGCTCTCTTCCTCCTGCCGCTAAAGGTCTCTTAACCTAGCCTTTTACACAAATTATTAATTCGTTTAAATTAATTAAGGTTAAAAGAGATAAATTTAGTAATGCCTTTATTATTAAATTAGCTAGATTATTATTACTATTAATCTATCTAACTTTGTAGATCTCCCTCCTCTTATATAACTATAAAAGGGCTATAATATTAATTATTAGCCACTTCCTTTTATTATGCCTAGCTTTACTAGGCATTTATATAATAAGAAGGAGTTAGTGTAAAGGATTATTAGAATTTATAGTATCTTTAATTAGTCTATAATCTAGTTAAGGGTTATAAATATCGCGTACGTAATATCCACGCCTTAAACTATACTATATAATTTAGAGGCAAGCGCGCTACGTATAACTTACTTGCTCTTTATTAAGCTATACGTAATAATATTACCTTTTATAATAAAGGTATTATTATCTTGCATTATCTCATTGCTAATTACAATAATGTATCTAATCTGCGAGCTTAGATCCTTATTATTAGTAAGTAATCTATTTACAAATACAAAGAGCTTTGCCTCTTTAAGGGTTAAGGGAATGTATTACAGCCCTTACTACTAGTTCTTAATCTGCTATTTAAGGCGCCTATTAAGTTATGTAATATTATTAGCAAAGGGTTCTTAGTGTTAAGCTATAATTAATAGATTATATAAGGCCTCTAGTTAGCATATAGTTATAATATAACTTCCTTAGGCTTATTATTCTATATAATCTTGTTTTGCTATTAGAGATTAAGAATTAACTTCCTTAATCTTCTAACTTTAGCCCTTCTAGGTTAAGGTTAATAAGTTATTAGCGTTTTAAGTTAAGATATAGCTATTAAAGATAAGGGGATCCTTAGTTATTAGTTGCTTTTTCTCCTTAGCTATGAATTTAGCCTTCTAGAGCTCTTTCTCTTCTTTTAGAAGAAGTTATTATTGCTTAGGCCTAATGTATTATCTATTTATATTCTAATAATACTAAAGAGGTTCTTATTATTTAGGGCTATAATTAATAAGCAGGGATTATAGGTTAAGGTTATTATATTAAGGTTATCCCTATAGTAATAGAAGTATATTGCCTACTAGTGGGTTCTAGCCTCTAGGATCCTGTAAAGGGGTTTAATTACCTTAATAACAGTCCCTTTTAGAAAGAGGTATATAATCTGTTTTAGTAACCTTATAATAATTAGCCTTATTAGTGTTATTTGTGATTAAACGTAAGCTTGCGTAATATTGTAAATCCAAAGGTAAATTCTCCTTTGCCTTAATAATAGAGTAATAGCTATAATTAGCTATTAACTCGCTTGCTATATTATTAGTAACTATATTAAGATAAATGCCTTTCCCTTATTATTATAGCCTTACACAATAAGGCAAGATTTCTTGTATAGTAAGTCTATTCCCTTGCCTTTAATCTCTCTAACTATATAAGAATTAAAGATTCTATTGCCTCTATGCTTTACTAGGTTATACTTAACAAATCTAAATATATTATAGGCTTAGAGGGCATTAAGCTTAGCTTAATTAGATTATTTAAAGGGCTTACCTAGGGTTATAATCTTTCCTTCCTAGTAGAGTTAAAGAGCAAGGTTTTAATTAGCCTCTTCTTTTGCTATAAGGAATGCTATACTTAGTAATCCCTTAGTAATAATCTTAATAATTAAGGCTTTATCTTAGTCTTTATTAGTATAGTACTCTTTTACTGCCTTAAGCCTATTAAGATAGAATTAAACTATAAGGGCCTTCCTTAGCCTTCCCTGCTTTCTCTTTACTAGTACCTCTTCTTCTTTTACTACCCTTACCTCTATACTTTTTATAGAGGTAAGAGTATCTCTCTTACCTTTACTAGTAGCCTTGCTAGTAGTCTTCTTAGCGCTTTCTTTATTATCTTTATACTATAGGTCTATATAGTATAGCTTTATTACTATAGAGCGAAACTTTGCTAGGCTATGTGGCATTTTCACTATATAGGTCTCTCTATTAGTTATAATTAACTTATAAGGGCTATACTAGCCACCCTTCTCCTCTATATATATACATTAGCTTATAATAGTAACTAATATATAGGTAATGTGTCTAGGCTATTATAGGTGTTAAGGGCATTGCAAACCTGTCTCTTAGTTAGGTAATAGTAAACCTTATTAGTAGCCTTCTAAATCGCTTTAGCCTATTAGATAACGGAGACGCTTAGCAGTGACTTGTCTATTATCCGTGGATAGGCCCTAAAGACTAGTAATATTAGCACTAGGCTATTAGGCCTTGCTAAGTTATTAATAGCTTTAATAGCTATCTAAAGCTATTATTCTAGCGTAATGTCTTTACTAATTAAATCTATAATAATATTATAGGCCTAGCGTAAGGGTTTGTAATATCTTTTAACTTTTCTAATACTATTATAGGCTTTAATTAGTGCTTTATTAATATTAATTAATATTAAGTAAGCATAATGCTTAAATTCCGCTAAAGTAAAGTTCTTACCTATATTATAAATAATCTAATTTAGAGGGCTAAGATAAGTATCTATCTAGCACTCTCTAATGGTATCCTAGATATTATAAGCCTTTTGCTTATTAGGATTAAGAAATTAAGCTACTTAGAATAAAGTTACTAAATTAATAATATAAAGGACTAGCTAGTTGTTAATCTATATAATATTAATAATAATCTTGTAATTAAAGTTATAGTTATCCTTAATTATAAACTTAAATTAACTAGGGGCTTTTCCTTTTATCTAGCAGTAGTAGCAGATCTTAGTTAACTCCTTAATTGCATTATACTTAATATTATAACTAGCTTATTAAAGGATCTTTATAAGCTATTAAACTAAGGGATAACTAAATCTTTAGTATAGTTAATAAATCTCTCCTTTAGTAAGGTAAAAGGTAGCTATTTCTTTTGCCTCTAATAGCTACTATAAATAACCCTATTATTATATAATAGGGATAGTCTTATTACCTTAGATTAGCATATTAGTAAGGTTATTAATCTTAACATTTATCTTATCTATATTAGTAATAGAGAAGAGAAAGGGTATAGTAGTGTTAAGGATATAAAAGTTAAGTTAGCTAAGTTTAGTAAGTATATAAATAACACTATGTGTTATTATTCCTCTAGCACTAAATTTAATAATATGCTATTTATAGGGCATAATCTTTAATAAAGGCATTAGCTTTAATAGGGCTTTAACTTATATAATCCCTATAGTTAATTAACCTATTATGCCTATATCTAGTATAATCCCTCTAAAGATCTCTTTAGAATAGCGTTCTTTAGAGATATATAAACTTAACTCTTTATTAGAGTCTTATACTTAATATAGCTCTTACTTAAGGAAAGCGTATTAAAAGGCTTAATTATTAAGGGTAGCAAGAATATTAGCATTAGTAAAGGTATTAGTAACCTATTACCCTAAGTAAACGAATTATATAATACTAAGGTATACCTTTAAGATTAACTTCTCTTTACTATTATTATTATTATTATTAGTCTATGTAAAAGCCTTTAGATAAGATTCCTATTCTCTCTTATCTCCTTTATCTCCCTTACTATTAGTATACTCCTTATAAGAGATAATAAATACCTAGAACTTCTTCTTTAATAGTAGTATATAATAGTTTTTACTAGCTTACTATCTCTCTTTTTCCTTCTAATATTCTATGTTAGTATAGTTTAATAACTAATATCTATTCTTACTATAGATAAAGCATTACTTAGGGCTTTATTTAGGGATTCTATAATAGCCTCCTTTTCCCTAGTTTTATTATCTATATTAATAATCTATAAATATTACTTTAGATAAGTCTCCTCTTAGTACTAGTAGTACTAAGTACTTCTCCTACTAGACTTTATAATAGTAATTAACTTATAAAGGTCTCTTATAAGGTTCTTAAAGCCTAAGGAGTATATATACTTTACTACTTCATATTTAGGTATACTAGTAACTATATTTAGGGTTTACTTATAAAGCTTTATATTTACTATATTAAAGAGGTATAGCCCTCTATAGATTCTCTTAAGGGTAGTTAATATAATCTTAAGGTAGTTAAGTTTACTCTTTTTAGGATTCTTAGTAATAATTTTAGTAAGTATTATACTATTTTACTTATACTAGTAAAATTACTAATTACTCTCTATCTTAAAGTAGTAGTAGATTTTAGTAATTATTTCTTTATAAGAGAAATTCCTTCTAGAGAGGTAGTTAAGAAAGTGTTATTTAGTATCTCCTATTAGTATATGTCACGACTAAAGGCGTGGGAAGAGATAAACAGAGTGATAATAGGAGAATAAGGTTGCTACTATAAAGGTAATAGCTAGAGGTGGGTGCGTAAAGGTTTTGAACTCTAACCTCTCCCCTAAATAGGAGAGGTCCTTATTATATACCTTCTCCTCGCGCCCACGTGACTATCTAGCTACTAGGTCTTAGTATATAAGTTATCTAGGGATTTGCCTCGCTTAGAGAGGCAGCCCTCTTATAATATCCCTTATACCTTTATGCTCCTAATATAATACCCCCTATATATAATTATCCTTAATTATATAATAAACTACTACCTAGGGGTAAGTATACTACTTAAAAGCTTCTATAACTATTCTTTAACCTTATAGTGTAACATAGGATTATTATAATCCCTTATACCCTAACGCATTAGTAAAAAAATAAAACCTTAATAATGTTAGGTCCTAATTATTTTCTTACATAGCTAGCTTACTATTAATTACTATTGCCTTATAGCTTTAACGCTAAGACCTAACTATACTTAGCTTTTATATAGCTAAATCCCCCTATTAGATAACTTATATTAATTTTTATAATTAGGTTAAATAGATAAGGTCCCTAGTCCTAATAATTTAGATAGCTTTATTTATAAATTATAGTAAATTTATCCTAACTTTACTATATATATATAGCTAGCCTATATTTCTAATAGTAGTAGCTATAACCGCGATTTTTCTAATTTATTAATTTATTACACGTAGCTTATAGATTACTTAAGGGCTTATAAATCACTTAAGGGTTAGCTATCCCCTATAAAAGAGGCTAGTTTTCTCTCTATTCTTATTATTTCTTTCTTTAATATCCTTATCTTAAATTTATAAGTTACCCTTACTAGCTTAATAGTAGCTTCTATGCTATTATTATTTAGTAGTCTTTAAATAATCCTTTCTTCCCTTAAATTTCTTTACTACTTTAGCGCTACTAAATATTTACTAGCTTACTATATTTACTACTATATTTATCTTTACTAGTCTTATACTTACTTTTATTACTAAGGTTTCTAAGAAATCCCCCTATAAACACGTAAAAATAAGCAAATTAATTATATAAGTTTACTACTTAAGCATAGAGGTCTTACTACTAACTTAGTGCTAGTAATACTAAGATACCCTATTTATATTATACTTAGTAAGCTACTATCTAAAAGATTACTCCCTAAGATAATAAAAGTACTAAGCCTTAATATATTATTAAAGAAAAAGCTACTCTAGAAAACTATAGTTACTCCTTAAGTATAACTATACTATTACCTTACTACTATCCTTAGCTAACTTACTTAGATAATTCTATAAAATACGTGTATTATATAAGAAATAATAAACTCTATATTAGTATATATTATTCTAACCCTTAAAATAAGTTCTTTACTAATATACTACTAGTGCCTTAATAAAATTACTTAGCTTTATAAAAAGCTATTTAACTTAATTTAGTCTATTCCTAAAGGAATATACTTTTATACTAATATTATAAGTTTACCCTTATTAATATATAACTTAATAATTACTAACTTACTACTAGGCTCTTATTTATGCTTTTTATAAACTTTATAATACTTTATTATCTTATAAAAACACTAATTAATATAGCTAGGTTAGATATACTTATCTTACTACTAATACTACTAATAAGATAAAGGCTAATAAGTATACTATATTCTTATAATAACTTAATATTACTAACTTAGAGACTTAAATTAAAATTATAAACTATCTTTACTTTATAGCTATAACTAGCCTAATAATAGGTTTCTTAAACATTTTTATAGCTTATATTTTACTAACTTACTACTAGTTTATACTATTTATTACTTAACTCCCTATTTATATTAAGCCCTTAGAGGTCCTAGAAGAAATTTAAGCCTATACTTATAGGGATAAGAAATCTTCTAATAATAAAGCTAAAGTTATTATAGCTACTAATATCCCTATAGAGAAGTAGTAGGTAAATAGCTATTTAAATTATAGTTTTAAAAATTAATACTATTATTAGACTTTACTCTCTTTAACTTATAAAAGTAACTTTATTTTTATAATTTAGCTATATAATTACTACTTATAATTATTAATAATATCTTTTAAGATAAAATCCCTTTTTAGTACCTATAAATTCTCTAAATTATTATAGTCTTTTTATTTTACTAGATATTTATAGTATTTACTATTATACCTATATAAAATAATTCTCTTAACTTTAAATTCTTCTTTATTATTCTTAATATTATCTTATAATAAGGATATATTAACTATATTACTTAAGTCCCTATAGAAAGGCTTAAGGCTTATAATATTAAAAATATTATATAAGTATATCCTAGCTAGTAACTATAATTAGTATACTAAACTATAACTCCTAATCTCCTTTTTAATCTTATAGGGGCTTAGGTACTTTACTAAGAGCTTCTTACTAAGGTATTATAAATTAATATTCTTTATTAATAGTAATAGTAAAATATAGTTACCTATATTAAATCTTATTAGCTTTCTCTTTAAATTATAATATTTCTTATACTAAGCTTATATATTACTTAGAAGCTACTTAATTATAGTATACTTATCTCTTAGCTCCTAGACTTTAGTCTTAGCCTAATTACTTATTAGAGAAATTTATATAATTACTTAATATAGCCTCCTTAGGTTATATCCTTATAGTGCCTTAGTAAGTATATAGCTATATACTATATACTTACTTATATTATAAGTAAATTATACTATTAGTAAATTATTAGCTTAATCTATTTGCTTTATATAAGTAAAAGCTATTAAATAATACTCTAGAACTTAATTTAAATATTTTATCTATTTATTAATTTATAGGTAAAATATAGTACTTAGTTATTACTTTATTATAATAAGGTAGTAAAATATTCTCTAAAACTTACTAGTAAATATTAACCCTTAGTCTATAATAATACCTTTTAGGGTACTATAGTCTCTAAATATATATTTTAAAAATACTATTACTAGCCTATTACTAGTTAGTTATATAAATATAGGGATATAAATACTATACTTTATAAAATAATTAATAATAACTAGGATTATATTATAGGTTTTATTTCTATTCTTTATTAGTAGTAATCCTATTATAAAGTCTATTAAGAGTTCCTAGAAAGGGTAATTAAGCACTAGTAAAGCTACTAACTTACTATAGGGTTTATATAACCTAGGCTTTAAAACTTAATAATTTATATAAGTGCTTATATATAACTTAGTGTCTTTTTTTATTATTAGCTAATAGTATTAGTTTATAATTTAGTAAAGTATCTTACTAACTCCCTAATATCTAGTAGTAAGGTTATTATAGGTTAGTAATAAAATCTCTTTTCTTATTCCTATAGGAATAAAAACTTAGTCTTTAAATATTAATAGCTTAGAGAGCCTAATAGACTATATTTATAATATTTTAAAGTTATTACTTCCTAGTAGTAACTTTTACTATATAATAAAGGTATCCCTTTATTATACTTTAAATAATAAAACTTAAATTAAAGAATCTAAGCTTTCTTTAAATATAGTAAAGCTTAACTTTACTAAAGTTCTCCTAACTATTAAAATCCTAGCTATAATATCTCTATAAGGGATTAGCTTATTTTATATGCCTAGACTTATAGGCAAAATATAATTAAATAATAAGCCTTATTAAGTATTAGTAGTTTTACTATAACTATCTTATTACTTATTATTTACTATCCTTACTATAATTTCTCCTATAAGGAATCCTAGACTTATAAGGTTTAGTTAGCTATATAATAATTCTAAACGCTAGGTATTAGTAGTTTTACTATAATATTTTTACTATAAACAATCTAAAATCCCTACTATAATCCCTTTTATAAGGAATCCTAGACTTATAGGCTTTTCTAAAATATATTTAAGTTATATTTTCTTAAAACACTAGATATTAGTAGTTCTATTATAGTGCCTTTATAACTTAATATTTAACTTACTAGATAATAAATAAATAGACCTTATAGTATTAGTAGTTTTACTACTATATTCTTACTACTTTACCTCTATAAACTTTAATAAAAATATTAGTAATTATAAGGATACTACCTTTGCTTTTTCTCTTTATTAATATAATCTAACCTTCTTAATAGTATATTAGCTAGGTTTAATTTCCTTACCTTATATATAATTATAAAATTAAATAGATAGAGCTTATTTAATACTATAACCTACCTATTACTTAGCTTTAGCTTTTTAGCTAGGTACTTATAGTTAAGATAATTAGTTATAATAGTAATTAGATATATTAAATAAGCTAGATAGTGTCTCTAAGCCTAAAAAGCCTCTTAGATTACTAGAAGCTTTATATCTAGTATTATATAATAAAGTTTTATATTATTTAACTTTCTTAATATATATACTACTAGGTACTAGTAACCTAGTACTAATATTATAAGGACTACTCTAATAGCATATTCTAATATATTAGTCTTTACCCTTAAAGGTAGTAGTAAATTAAAATAAACTAAAATTAGCACTTTCTAGAATTACTACTAGAGTTCCCTAAACACTACTAACTTATAAGGCTCTAGCTTAAAGGTTACTAGCTAATCTCCCTAAGTTAATTAGTTAGTAAAATTATAATTTTACTATAGCTTTTAATAAAGCATTAGTAAAATCTAGTAAAACTAAGAAATAACTAGATATTAAGCACACTATAAGGTACTAGCTAGGTTATAATAGCCTTAATATAAGAAGGCTCTATTAAGATACCTTCTTCTATAATTATAAATCCTAAGAATTTAACCTTAGTGTATAAAAATTTACACGTTATAAGGTTAATAAAAAGGCTAGCTTTATAAAGCTTATAAAGGACCTATTTAATATAACCCTTATGCGCTTCTATATTACTACTATAAATTAAAATATTATCTAGGTAAATAATATAAATTAAATTAATAAGGCTATTAAGGGTACTATTAATATATTCTTAGAAGGTTATAGGCATATTTATAAGCCTAAATAGCATTATAAGATACTTAAAGTAACTATATTTATACTAGAAGGCTATCTTTTACTTATCTCCCTTATAGATATATAGCTAGTAGTATATATCTTTAAGATTTAATTTAGTATAAATCTTTGCCCCCTTTAATTAATTTAAAATCTTAGTAATTAGAGATAATAGTGCCTTATCTTTTATTATAATCTAATTTAAGCCTTTATAATTTATATAAAGCCTTAATTTGCCTCCTTTCTTTAGAATAAATAAAATTAGGGCCCTAGCTAGGCTAATTAATCTTTAGATTTATTCTTTACACTATATACTAGCTAGGTACTCTCTAAGCACCTCTAGCTCTTTTTTATCTAAACTATATATTAGCCCCTAAAGGGGTGTTTTCCTTTCTTCTAACTTAATTATATATATATAACTACCTAACTTAGGAAGTATACCTATAAGCTTATTAGAAAACATATCTTTAAACTTTATATATATCTCTAGTAACTTAGGCTTATAGTCCTCTTTTAGGTTAAGTATTATTACCTTATTATTAAGGTTTATTAAGGTAATAAAACTTTTCTTCCCTATTATATAGGTATCTTATGCCTTAATTATAATTATGCTATTATAAGTTAGGGCATTACTTACTATAGGGCTAATATCCTTATCTTTTTTATCCTTATTTAGTAAGTTTATAAGCTTAATTAACGCTAAATAAAGTAAAAATACTATAGATAAGCGTTTTACTTCTCTTCTTACTTACTATATTCCTAATGTAAAGTTAAGGTAATCTTTTATAATAGGGTATTTTATAGTCTCTCTTTCTAGGATATAACTATAGGTTTATATATTCTAGCCTAGTCTATTCCTAGGATAAGGTTCTTAGAGATATCTATAATATAGTAGTAAACTTAGTATATTTTTATATAGCTTATACTATCTTTTACTAAGATAACTTAATTTAAGATTTCTTAATATAGAATAAGAGTCTTAGCTATACTTTTAAGTAGTGTGTTATCTTTCTATATATTAGCCTAATTTGCTTTTAATAATAATTTTAGGTAAATACTTAATTCTATTATGCCTATATTAAGTAGTATAGTCACTATTACCTATTTATAATCTTACTATAATAATATCTAAACTTTTATTCTTATATCCTTAGATAATTTATTAGTAAGGGTATTATCCTAGGCCTAAGCAAAGCTAATTAGTGTCTTATTTATATCTTACCTTATTGCTTAGTTACTATTATTCCTATATAATAGTATTATATAGCTTACGCTCTTATAGATAAAACAATCTAATTCTTTATATCTTAGTGTAATATAACTAGGTTATTTATATTTAAAGTATACTATAAGGGATCTTATAGCTCCCTTACTACTTTATTATAGTATATTTACTATAGGTAAATTTAAGTATTACCTTTTCTATTTATAGTCTTATCTATAGTTATTACTTTAGTTACTATTTTAACTTATTTTTATTATAACTTTTACTTTCTTTCCTTAACTAGCTAAGTAAGTTTATATTACTAGGAACTCCTAGCTAAGTATTTACTTCTTTATAGTGTTATTTAGACTATTAATAAATATATAAATACAAAGTCTTATAGGGATTACTTTAGGGAGTTTAGCCTTAGCTTTTATTTATGTTTTTATAAATCCCTAGAATAACTAATAGTTTTCTTATCTAAGGGTTAGTAGTGTCCTTATAGCTTCTAAGTACTATATGTTTTTATCTATTATTCTAGTTTTTAGCTAATTTATAAACCTAGCCTAAGTGTAGTCCTAGTAATCTATATAACTATCCATAGCTATATAATATATCTATTATTGCTTTACGTCCTCTACTAGGTAGCTACTAGCATAGGCTACCTTAGTAGTATTATTAATAAATGTCTTATTGTGGCTTCCTTCGGGTCTTGTTTGGTTTAATCGTGGCTAAAGGCCGGGACAAGAGTGGGTCTAGATAGATGCACGCGATGCGATTAGCTGCATCATTTGCTACCCCTTTTGTGCCCCACTTCCGCGTTTCACTCACTTTCTCTCCTAGCTAGATTTCCCTCTCTTCTCCCTTTCCTAGTCTATTAATTAATTTATTATTAACTTTAATACTATAGAATTATTGTATTATTACTTACATAGGACCTTAGTGTAACTAACACTAATTAGTGGTTAATTTCATAACTATAGATAAGTTAGGTATTATAAGAAGAGATAACTCTATAGACGCTATAGCTACTTACCTGTTAAGTCCCTAAACCATTTAGGTAAAGAGGCATAACTATAGATTATGCTAAAGGAAAAGACTAGATTTATAGACTTATTAGGCTTCTAAGGGATTAATTTATTAACCCTTAGGCCTATAGGATTATTCCTATTATCTATCATAAGAAAACTAACTAAATAACTAAGTCTATTGCTATAAGGCATTTTACTTAAACCTAACGTTAATATAACCTTAGCTAAGCTAGCTAACTTAATTTATAACCTCCTTTCTTACTTTAATTATTACCTTTACTATAATAGTCTTTGCTTCTCTATACTCTATGTATATAACACAGAGTTAGGGCTCTTTACTTTCCTTTAATTATTACTTTCACTATAATAGTTTTTGCGCCTCTATACTTTATATATATTATATAATTACAAACTCCTTTATCTAGTTTAATCCGTTCTTTCCGTTTATCCTATTTTTTTCCTATTTATCCTATTTATCCTGTTTACCCTATTGCTTTAATAATAGAGGGAAGTCTCCCTTTGGTTCTTTCTATTTAATTAGGCTTCCTAGCTTTATTATATTAATAACCCTCTTGTTTTCCTAATTTCCTTTATTAAAGAAAATAGCGCTAGAGGCTAGACTATTAATAAGGAAAACTCCCTAATTACCCCTCCTTAAAAGTATAATGCCTAAAATACCTTTAGAGAAGATCTAAGAAAGACCTTTAGAGATAAAACTACCTAGATAATTATAACCTTACTTAAAGGTACTTATAAGAGACTAGAGAGAACTTATATAGCTAAACCCTAAGATAGCTATATAATATAAACTATATAATTATATTATAAGGTTTATTTATATTAGTAAGTATTAAGGCTAGAAAGATAAGGACCTTTAGGAGACCTTTAAAGAAGACTTAAAAGGGTAGTCTAAAGTGATATTCTAAAGGGCTTATAGTAAACTCTTATAAGAACTCTAAAACTCCCTATAAGAATATAGTGTTTATATTGCTTAAGGACTAGGACTTCTAATTACAGTAATAATAGAATAAACACTCTAAGAAGTAATAAGATTTTTATAGCTAAAAGATAGATTAAGATCTTCTAAACCACTAGAGCCCTAAGCATAATAACCTACTTATTTTTTAACCCTGAAAGTTCTCTTTCCTTACCCCTAGTAATCTCTTTACCCCCTTAAGAACCTTTATAATACTCTTAATTATATTATAAGTAATAGTCTTAGTAGTATTATTAGTCCTAGTAATTTACCCTTTTATACTATAACCCCCTTTAATAAGTAAATTATAAAAAAGATCTCTAAGCTTATAAAGATATATAAGGATAGTAATTACTATAGTAAAAAGCTTTATAACTTTCTTATACTAAAGATAATACTCTTTAAGAGTAAGTATAACTAGATTAACCTTCTAAGAAGTTACTATTATAAGGCTTTTCCTATTATACTGTTAGGAGCATAAAGGGATAAGGGATATTATAAGAGGGCCGCCTCTCTAAGCGAGGCGCATCCCTAGATAACTTATACGCTAGGACCTAGTAGCTAGATAATTACGTAGGCGTAAGGAGAAGGTATATAATAAGGACCTCTTCTATTTAGGGGAGAGATTAGAGTTTAAAACCTTTATATACTTACCTCTAGCTATTACCTTTATAGTAGTAACCTTATTCTCCTATTATTACTCTATTTATCTCTTTCTATACCTTTAGTTATAATAAATTAAACTCTTAAACCCTTTAGGGTAAATAGACTATTATTTATAGATTATAATATTAGAATTAAATAGAATAGCTATATAATTTACTATATATAGTAACTATATAGCTAGTGTGCTATACTTAGGTAATAATATAGAATACTAAGATAGTGTAATTCTAGGGTCTAATAGCCTAGATAAGAATAATAAAAATACCACTCCTAAAGATTAAAATAATAATAAGAAGCCTACTATAGATTAGTATAATAATTATAGAGAAATTAAGTATAGTAAAGAAAAGCTAAACTAAATCCTTAAGTAAGCTAAGACTAAGCTATAAAAAGCTTAAAAGAGATAAAAAATTCTATAGCTATAGGAATAGTAGCGCGTAATTAAGGCAGGTACCTTATTAGTAAGTACTAGCACTAGACTTACTAACCTTACTAAAGGACCTATAATTATACTACCTTTAGACTTACTAAGAAGCTCTAAACCTACTATAACCCTATATTACTATAATCTTATAAAAATATAACTAAAGACTCTAGTATATAAAGGAGATTTATATAAAAGTCTTTAATATTTCTTAGTAAACCTTAATATAGCTTTTACCCTAGATTATAAGATATTTATTAATAATACTACTAAAGTAGCTTATACTAGTAGCTACCTAGTAAAGGATATAAAGTAATAATAGATATATTATATAGCTATAGATAGTTATATAGATTACTAGGACTATACCTAGGCTAGGTTTATAGATTAGCTAAAAACTAGAATAATAAATAAGAATATATAGTACTTAGAAGCTATAAGGATACTACTAACCCTTAGATAAGAAAACTATTAGTTATTTTAGGGATTTATAAAAATATAAATAAAAGCTAAGGCTAAACTCCCTAAAGTAATCCCTATAAGACTTTATATTTATATATTTATTAATAGTCTAAATAATACTATAAAGAAGCAAATACTTAGCTAGGAGTTCCTAGTAATATAGACTTATTTAGCTAGTTAAGGAAAGAAAGTAAAAGTTATAATAAAAATAGGTTAGAATAGTAACTAAAGTAATAACTATAAATAAGACTATAGATAGAAAAGGTAATACTTAAATTTACCTATAGTAAATATACTATAATAAAGTAGTAAGAGAGCTATAAGATCCCCTATAGTATGCTTTAAATATAAATAACCTAGTTATATTATACTAAGATATAAAAAACTAGATTATTTTATCTATAAGAGTATAAGCTATATAATACTATTATATAGGAATAATAGTAACTAAGCAGTAAGGTAAGATATAAATAAGACACTAATTAGCTTTGCTTAGGCCTAGGATAATACCCTTACTAATAAATTATCTAAGGATATAAGAATAAAAGTTTAGATATTATTATAGTAAGATTATAAATAGGTAGTAGTGTTTATACTACTTAATATAGGTATAATAAAATTAATTATTTACCTAAAATTATTATTAAAGGTAAATTAGGCTAATATATAGAAAGATAATACACTACTTAAAAGTATAGCTAAGACCCTTATTTTATATTAAGGAATCTTAAATTAGGTTATCTTAGTAAAAGATAGCATAGGCTATGTAAAAATATACTAAGTTTACTACTATATTATAAATACCCCTAAGAACCTTATCCTAGGAATAGACTAGGCTAGAATCTATAAGCCTATAGTTATATCCTAAAAAGAGAGACTATAGAGATACCTTATTATAAAAGATTACCTTAACTTTATATTAGGAATATAGTAAGTATAAAGAGAAGTAAAACGCTTATTTATAGCGTTTTTACTTTATTTAGTGTTAATTAAGCTTATAAACTTGCTAAATAAGAATAAAAAAGATAAGGATATTAGCCCTATAGTAAGCAATGCCTTAACTTATAATAGCCTAACTATAATTAAGGTATAAGATACCTATATAATAGGTAAGAAAAGTTTTATTACCTTAATAAACCCTAATAATAAGGTAATAATACTAAACCTAGAAGAGGACTATAAGCCTAAGTTACTAGAGGTATATATAGAGTTTAAAGATATATTTTCTAATAAGCTTATAGGCATACTTCCTAAGTTAGGTAGTTATATATATATAATTAAGTTAGAAAAGGGAAAATACCCCTTAGGGGCTAATATATAGTTTAGCTAAGAAAGAGCTAGAGGTGCTTAGAGAGTACTTAGCTAGTATATAATATAAAGGATAGATCTAAAGATTAATTAGCCTAGCTAGGGCCCTAATTTTATTTATTCTAAAGAAAGGAGGTAAATTAAGGCTTTATATAAATTATAAAGGCTTAAATTAAATTATAATAAAAGATAAGGCACTATTACCTCTAATTACTAAGATCTTAAATTAATTAAAGGGGTAAAGGTTTATACTAAATTAGATCTTAAAGATATATACTACTAGCTATATATCTATAAGGGAGATAAGTAAAAGATAGCTTTCTAGTATAAATATAGTTACTTTAAGTATCTTATAATACTATTTAGGCTTATAAATATGCCTATAACCTTCTAAGAATATATTAATAGTACCCTTAATAGCCTTATTAATTTAATTTATATTATTTACCTAGATAATATTTTAATTTATAGTAGTAATATAGAAGCGCATAAGGGTTATATTAAATAGGTCCTTTATAAGCTTTATAAAGCTAGCCTTTTTATTAACCTTATAACGTGTAAATTTTTATACACTAAGGTTAAATTCTTAGGATTTATAATTATAGAAGAAGGTATCTTAATAGAGCCTTCTTATATTAAGGCTATTATAACCTAGCTAGTACCTTATAGTGTGCTTAATATCTAGTTATTTCTTAGTTTTACTAGATTTTACTAATGCTTTATTAAAAGCTATAGTAAAATTATAATTTTACTAACTAATTAACTTAGGGAGATTAGCTAGTAACCTTTAAGCTAGAGCTCTCTAAGTTAGTAGTATTTAGGGAACTCTAGTAGTAATTCTAAGAAGTGCTAATTTTAGTTTATTTTAATTTACTAGTACCTTTAAGGGTAAAGACTAATATATTAGGATACACTATTAGAGTAGTCCTTATAATATTAGTACTAGGTTACTAGCACCTAGTAGTATATATATTAAGAAAGTTAAATAATATAAAACTTTATTATATAATACTAGATATAAAGCTTCTAGTAATCTAAGAGGCTTTTTAGGCTTAGAGACACTATCTAGCTTATTTAATATATCTAATTACTATTATAACTAATTATCTTAACTATAAGTACCTAGCTATAAAGCTAAAGGTAAGTAATAAGTAGGTTATAGCATTAGATAAGCTCTATCTATTTAATTTTATAATTATATATAGGGTAAGGAAATTAAACCTAGCTAATACACTATTAAGAAGGTTAGATTATATTAATAAAGAGAAAAAGCAGAGGTAGTGTCCTTATAATTACTAATATTTCTATTAAAGTTTATAAAGGTAAAGTAGTAAGGTGTGAGAATAAGGGGATAGCTAGGCAAGAGGTATGGGGCACTCTGTATATTAACTAAAGCTTGCTAGGTCTAAGTGTGTAGTGTGTGCGGACCGCTGTCTTATAGCTAGTGGTTCGCTAGCGTTATATAGACCTAGCCCTAGGGTATAGTGTGTTGTGGGGTGCACCTATGTTAGGAGCAGGGCCTTATAATTACCCCCTACTTTTAGCTAGGCTCCTAAATAGCTTTAGATTTATCTACTATAATATACCTATTTACTATCTAGTAGTTATAATAATTATTACTAAATTAAAATATTATAATAATAATAACTAGTAATTATCTCCTAGTAATATATATAGCGCTTAGGTATAAAGTTACCTAGGATCCCCTATTATATTACTTCCTTTTCTCCTTTATAAAGCTAGTTTATTTTTAATTAATCTTTAAACTTTAATTACACTAGCCCTTCTCCTACCTTTTACTACCTTTTTACTATTACTATAGAGGTAATTTGCTTTTACCTTTATTTATATATATATTATCTATATACTAGGTATATAGAGTTTAAGAAGAACCTACTAATTAAGATTAAACTCCTATAGATTATCTATAGTTTCTCTTATATTTTAGTTATAGTAATAGCTAAAATAAAGCTTTCTAAATATTATATATAGTATAATAAGCGTAGAGATATATATAAGATAGTAAGTTACCTATTATTCCTATGCTTTATAGTCTCTTATTACTAACTTTTCTATATAGGCTATAGTAACTCTAGCTAGAGATTTTGCTAACCTAATAGTTATTTTTAAATAGATCTAAGCCCTTATAGATACTACCTTTAACGCAGGGGAAGAAGATAGTGTCCTAGTGTTTTTAGAGGTAACTTACTAATAGCTTACTAAGTGTGTCTATAGTTTAGTTATAGGGTTTAACTATACTAATATAGTACACTATATAGCCTTTTTCTATAGTAAACTTATATCTTTTTTCCTATAATTCTATTATATCTTACTACTAACTTTCTTTACTTTTATCTAGTAATATATATAAATTATATATTAAGCGCCTTCTATATCCTTTACTAGGATTTACTAGTTATATTTACTAGGCTAGCCCTTCTATTTTACTAGGTATTTATTACCTTTATAGGTTTTTTTATAATTCTTAACTTCTTTAACTTTATACTTATTATCTTTATCTTTAAGGTCTAGTATTAGTATATCCTTATCCTCCGCGTTTCCCTAGCGTTTCTATAGCTCTAGTAGGCTAATATAGAAGATATTATATAATTAACTATATTTTTTAGGCAGTGTAAGCTAGTAGGCCTGTTTTCCTATAGTATTAAGTATTTAAAATAGCCTAATAAACCTAGTAATTAGCTTATATTTTGCGTCTTTAAGTCTAATATTCTTAGCTAATAGAAGTACTAGGTCTCCCCTTTTTAGGGTTAATAGCTAGTAGCGCTAGTTATAGTACTTTACCTATGTTTTAGTGGCTTTTCCCTAGCTTTACTTAAGTTATTTTCTAACTTTATATAGCTTTATAATATATGTATATACTTCTAGCACCTCCCCTTTAGTAATCTTGCCCTTAAGAGCTAGGTAAAACTTAGGCAAATAGCCTATAAGCATGTAATTTAGGGAGTAGCTAGTTATTTTATTAACTATATTATTATAAGTAAATTAAGCTATTAGAAGTAGTTTTAGCTATATTTATTAATTCTCTCTAATAAAGCATTAAAGGTAGTGCTTAAGTACCTAGTTTATCTGCTTTATTTGCCTATCTATTTAAGGGTAAAACGCTATAAATAGCCTTTATTTAATATAGGATAGGTAGTATAAGTCTAACTAGAACTAGCTTATAAAGACGGATTCTCTATCTAATATAATGCCTTTTAGTGGTTTAAATCATAATTTAATCTCTTAATAAAATAGCTCCGCTAGTTTAGCTATATTAATTATAGTTAATACTAGGAGGAAAATAGAGTACTTAGTAAATTAGTCTATAATCACTAGGATTATATTAGTTACTTAATTAGTTATCTATAATATAGGTAAGCCTATAATAAAATCTATTAAGATTTTTACCTATAGTTACCTTAGTATTAGTAGGGATTTAAGAGATCTATATAGGTAATATCTTTACGCTACTACCTATTAGCATATACTATAACTTATAATATAGTCTAACACAGACTTGCTTATTACTAGCTACTAGAAGTAGCGCTTTAAGAGCTTAAGAGTATATTTAGTCCTAAAGTAACTTACTAGTAGATTATTATAGTATAGCTATAAGAGCTCCTATTATAAGATAGGCTCCTAGGGAATAACTACCTAGTCTTAGTATATTAGAAGGCCTTTCTTACTATATAATTATAGACTAGCTTTTCTCTTTCCTTTTACTAGGGAGTTTACCTTACTACTCTGCCTTTATAGATCTAAATCTTAGTCTTATGCCTTCTATAGTAATTACACTAAAGGTTTATTTAGCTTAGATTAGTAGGGATCTAGTAATATAATAGCCCCTAAATCTCTTATATATTAATACCTTAAACACACGCTACTTTCTCCTTAAAATTACCCTTATTTAGCTAATCTTTTACTAGATCCTTAGTAGCTAACTAGCCTATATACTTTATAGTATTATCTAACTAGGCTACTCTAGCCTCTATAGGTTTCTCTCTTATAACTAGGATATTTTCCTTCCCTAAAGGTATCTTACTAGGTTACTTCTCTTATAAGACTAGGATATTTTCCTTCCCTAAAGGCATCTTACTATATCTTCCTTAATATATTAGTATCTCTTTTACTAGTTCTTTAGTAGTTACTATCTTCCTCTAAAGTTCTAGTAGGAGTGCCTTATTTATAATAGGTTTGCCCTTATAATTAGACCTTCTTAATAGTGTATCTATAGGGTTACTTTTCCCTAGTCTATGCTTAATTATAAAGTAAAAGGGGTAAAGGAATATGCACTATCTTGCCTACCTCCTATTTAACTTTAGCTACTTTATAAAGGTTTATAAATTATAGTAATCTAATAGAACCTCTACTAGGCTTACTATGCCTTTAATATAGTATTGCTAGTGTTTAAATAACTCTACTATAGTAAGTAGCTCTTAATTAGCTATACTATAGTTATATTTAGTATCTATAAACTTCCTTAACTAAAAGGCTACTAGATACTAATAGCCCTTATTATCCTACTAGGATAAAATCCCTACTATTATAAAGATTAAAGCATCTATCTTAATACACACTAGTTAACTTAGGTTATAATAATAAAGCAGAGGCGCTTACTAGAATACATCCTTTAGCTAGTTAAATGCTAGCTATTTCTTTGCTTTAAATATAAACTTCCTAGTCTAAATACTATTTTAACTGCCTTTTATTAACATATATAGGGGTACTATAATCCTAGAGTATTTATAGATAAACTATTAGTAGAAGTTATAGAACCTAAGGAATAACTATATATCCTTAAAGCTTATTAGCTTCTTCTAGTCCTAAATTATATTAACTTAACTTATATCTATTAAAATCCTATTAACTAATAAGATAAACCTAAGGAACTCTATAGATTCCTAATAGAAGGAGCACTTAGAGGGCTTAGCATATAGCTCCACTAGTTATATATACTCTAGGACTTCCTTAATATATATAGTGTGCTCCTCCTGTGTTTTTAAGAAGATAAGGATATTATCTAGATATACTATATAAATTATATTAACTAACCCCTAAAGCGCTTTATAGATATAACTTTAAAAGGTAGCTAGGGCATTTATTAGCCTAAAAGGCATAATAAGATATTTATAGTGCCTATAGCGTGTATAGAAGGCAGTCTTCTATTTATTACCCCCTTTAATATAAATTTAGTAGTAAGTATCTTTAATATTAATTTTTAAGAAGAAGCAGGCCCCTTAGTATTAATCTAAGATCTCTAAAATTAGGGGAGAGCATAGTAATTCTTCTAGGTAACCCTATTAAGTCCCTAATAATCCACGTATAGTTAGAGTATTTTATCCTTCTTTAGTATAAATAGGATTAGCACCCCTATAGGACTCTTTAAAGGTCTTATCTAGCCCTTTACTAGGTTATTCTTAATATACTCTTAGAGTTCCTATAGTTTACTTTAGGAGAGAGGGTAGATAGGTCTATATAGTAGTATGGCATTAGGTACTAAATTAATTATATAGTCTATTAACTTTCTTAATAGGAGGCTTCCTACCTTATCTAATATAAATATATCTTTAAACTTATATAGTTCTTTAGGGATATTACTAACTATTCTATAGGCTTTTGCCTTCTTATTATCTTTAAGGGTAATAAACTTATTCTCTATAACTCCTATAATAGTATATATAATTATCTTATTACACGTTACTTTAGCGAATTTATAGGGAGTTATTAATAAAAAGGCTTTTCTTTTTTCTTAAACCACTATTCTTATAAGTATAAATAGAGGTATATATACTCTTCTACTAGTATATATATTCTAATTAATATAGGACTTCCCCTTACTCTTAGGTCTTTATCTATAGCTATATATAGTAGCTTAAGATTCTTTTCTTCTTTCCTTAAATCTTTAATTATAATAGGTATCTTATAGATACTATATTAGGGAACTATAAGGGCCCCTATTACCTTAAGAATAGGTATAGTAATCTTAGCCCTATCTAGCTTATAAGTTTTTATAAATTTAGTACTAATAATGTTAACCTTAGCATAACTATCTAGATCCACTACTATTTAAATATCTTTATACCTATAAATAGTAACTAGTGTGTAGAAGTAATACCCTACTAGTACCTTAGCTTAGGAGATAGAAGTAAGGGTATTTATTTCTACCTTTAGTAGTTTCCCTAGTCCCTTCTATACTCCCTCTTTAGCTTATTATAAAAGTATACTATATATTTAGTGCTATTATAGTTATAGTAATATCTTTTCTCTCTAACTTCCTTATTATTTAGAGCTATAGCTAGGGTTTTTTCTTTCTCTTTATCTTTTTAATCTCTATTAGGTCTATAGCTATATAGGGAGTTATATCTATAGTATTAGGGGTTCTTAGAAAACCCCTTATCCTTAGAATACTTATATCTTTACTTACTCCTTAGTATTACCTCCTAAAACCACTAGGTAAGTTATATAACCTCCTCTCTAGTCTTTCTAATAATAAAGGTATATAGGTTAATATAGTTCTATAGGTTAGGGAGTAGTTTTATAAAGAATATAAGTATATAGGACTTTTTAGAGGCTCTTTCTAGGTATTTCTCTAGTAAATCTAAGTAAATATAAAACTTAATAGGGCTCTAGCCCTTATACTACTTTATATTTTCTAATTACTTAGTAATCTATATATTATAGTTTATATAGTCTTTAAGTAATATAAGTATCTAAGTCTAGAATTTATCCTAGTTATCTTTAAGTTCTTTATAGTTACTAGCTAGCTATTCCTTAAGGTATTAGTCCTATCTTACCCTATAATTAGTATATATATAGTTAAGTATAAAGAGAATCTTTTAGTAATTATATATATACTTATATCTTACTCTATTAAAGGTATAGTTAAGGTTATTAATCTATATCTTATATTTCTATAGGTTAGTAAGGTAGGTAAGCTTAATAATATTCTAGACTTTAACTTCCTTATTACTCTTACTTAAGAATAAGCTTAACCTTTATAGCCTTTTTACTTATTCTTTCCCTATATTTAAATAAAGTAACTTAATAAGTTCTTATTCCTTATCTTATAGCTTCTTTAGTTCTTCTAGCTAGGTAATTTATTTTACTATTACTACTTAATAGATAATAAGGATAAGAGGTCTAAAGGGATTTCCCTCTTCTTTAGTTAGGGTATTAGTAGTGCTAGGGGTAAAGGTTATACTTATAGCTATAGTGCTATTACCCTTAGAAGGTTAGTCTTAGTTATTTACTAGTGTTACCCTATTAGATTATATAGTTTTTCCCCTATATTACTCTTAGGTAGCTAGTATTAAAGCTTTAGAATTATAAGAATAAGGGGATAGCTAGGTAAGAGGTATAGGGCACTCTATATATTAACTAAAGCTTACTAGGTCTAAGTATGTAGTATATATAGATCACTGTCTTATAGCTAGTGGTTCGCTAGCGTTACGTGGACCTAGCCCTAGGGCATGGTGTGTCGCGGGGTGCACCCGTGTTAGGAGCAGGGCCTCACATAAGGATATAGCGGTAAAACTACTAACGCTATAAGGTCTATTTGTTTATTATCTAGTAAGTTAAATATTAAGTTATAGAGGCACTATAATAGAACTACTAATATCTAGTGTTTTAAGAAAACATAACTTAAATATATTTTAGAAGAGCCTATAAGTCTAGGATCCCTTATAGGAGGGATTATAGTAGGGATTTTAAATAGTTTATAGTAAGAATATTATAGTAGAACTACTAATACCTAGCATTTAGAATTATTATATAGCTAACTAGACCCTATAAGTCTAGGATTCCTTATAGGAGGAATTATAGTAGGGATAGTAAATAATAAGTAGTAAGATAGTTATAGTAAAACTACTAATACTTAATAAGGCTTATTATTTAATTATATTTTACCTATAAGTCTAGGCATATAAAATAAGCTAATCCCTTATAGAGACATTATAGCTAGGATTTTAATAGTTAGGAGAGTTTTAGTAAAGTTAAACTTTGCTATATTTAAAGAAGGCTTAGATTCTCTAATTTAAGTTTTATTATTTAAAGTATGATAAAGGGATACCTTTATTATATAGTAAAAGTTACTACTAGAAAGTAGTAACTTTAAAACGTTATAAATATAGTCTATTAGGCCCTCTAAGCTATTAATATTTAAAGACTAAGTTTTTATTCCTATAGGAATAAGAAAAGAGATTTTATTACTAACCTATAATAACCTTATTACTAGATATTAGGGAGTTAGTAAGATACTTTACTAAATTATAAACTAATACTATTAGCTAATAATAAAAAAAGACACTAAGTTATATATAAGCACTTATATAAATTATTAAGTTTTAAAGCCTAGGTTATATAGACCCTATAGTAAGTTAGTAGCTTTACTAATACCTAATTACCTTTTCTAGGAACTCTTAATAGACTTTATAATAGAATTACTACTAGTAAAGAATAGAAATTAGACCTATAATATAATCCTAGTTATTATTAATTATTTTATAAAGTATAGTATTTATATCCCTATATTTATATAACTAACTAGTAATAAGCTAGTAATAGTATTTTTAAAATATATATTTAAAGACTATAGCACCCTAAAAGGTATTATTATAGACTAAGGGTTAATATTTACTAGTAGGTTTTAGAGAATATTTTACTACCTTATTATAATAAAGTAGTAACTAAGCACTATATTTTACCTATAGATAAATAAATAAATAAAATATTTAAATTAAGTTTTAGAGTATTATCTAAGGGCTTTTACTTATATAAAGTAAATAAATTAAGCTAATAATTTACTAATAGTATAATTTACTTATAATATAAGTAAGCATATAGTATATAGTTATATACTTACTAAGGCATTATAAGGGTATAACCTAAGGGGGCTATATTAAGTAATTATATAAATTCCTCTAGTAAATAATTAGGCTAAGACTAAAGTCTAGGAGCTAAGAGATAAGTATACTATAATTAAGTAGCTCCTAAGTAATATATAAGCTTAGTATAAGAAATATTATAATTTAAAAAGAAAGCTAATAAGATTTAATATAGGTAACTATATTTTACTATTAATAAAGAATATTAATTTATAATACCTTAGTAAGAAGCTCTTAGTAAAGTACCTAGGCCCCTATAAGATTAAAAAGGAAGTTAGGAGTTATAGTTTAGTATATTAATTATAGTTACTAGCTAGGATACGCTTATATAATGTTTTTAATATTATAAGCCTTAAGCCTTTTTATAGGGACCTAAGTAATATAATTAATATATCCTTATTATAAGATAATATTAAGGATAATAAAAAAGAATTTAAAGTTAAGAGAATTATTTTATATAGGTATAATAGTAAACGCTATAAATATCTAGTAAAATAGAAAGACTATAATAATTTAGAGAATTTATAGGTACTAAAAAGGGATTTTATCTTAAAAGATATTATTAATAATTATAAGTAGTAATTATATAGCTAAATTATAGAGATAAAGTTACTTCTATAGGTTAAAGAGAGTAAAGTCTAATAATAGTATTAATTTTTAAAACTATAATTTAAATAGCTATTTACTTACTACTCCTTTATAGGGATATTAGTAAATATAATAACTTTAGCTTTATTATTAGAAAATTCCTTATCCCTATAAGTATAGGCCTAAATTTCTTCTAGGACTTCTAAGGGCCTAATATAAATAAAGAGTTAAGTAATAAATAATATAAACTAGTAGTAAGTTAGTAAGATATAAGCTATAAAAATATTTAAGAAACTTACTATTAAGCTAGTTATAGCTATAAAGTAAAGATAGTTTATAATTTTAATTTAAGTCTTTAAGTTAGTAATTTTAAGTTATTATAAGAATATAGTATGCTTATTAGCCTTTACCTTATAAGTAGTATTAGTAGTAAAATAAGTATATCTAACCTAGCCGCATTAATTAGCGTTTTTATAAGATAATAAAGTATTATAAAGTTTATAAAGAGTATAAATAAGAGCCTAGTAATAAGTTAGTAATTATTAAGTTATATACTAATAAGGGTAAACTTATAATATTAGTATAAAAGTGTATTCCTTTAGAAATAAACTAAATTAAGTTAAATAGCTTTTTATAAAGCTAGGTAATTCTATTAGGGTACTAGTAGTATATTAGTAAAGAACTTATTTTAAGGGTTAGGATAATATATACTAATATAAAGTTTATTATTTCTTATATAATATATATATTTTATAGAATTATCTAAGTAAGTTAGCTAAGGATAGTAGTAAAGTAATAGTATAGTTATACTTAAGGAGTAACTATAGTCTTTTAGAGTGGCTTTTCCTTTAATAATATATTAAGGCTTAGTACTTTTATTATCTTAGGGAGTAATCTTCTAGATAGTAGCCTACTAAGCATAATATAAATAGGGTATCTTAGTATTACTAATACTAAGTTAGTAGTAAGACTTTTATACTTAAGTAGTAAACTTATATAGTTAATTTGCTTGTTTTTATATATTTATAAGGGAATTTCTTAGAAACCTTAGTAGTAGGAGTAAGCATAAGACTAGTAAAGATAAATATAGTAGTAAATATAGTAAGCTAGTAAATAGTTAGTAGCGCTAAAGTAGTAAAGAAATTTAAGGGAAGAAAGGATTATTTAAAGACTACTAAATAATAGTAGCATAAAAGCTACTATTAAGCTAGTAAGGGTAACTTATAAATTTAAGATAAGGATATTAAAGAAAGAAATAATAAGGAAAGAGAGAAAACTAGCCTCTTTTATAGGGGATAGCTAACCCTTAAGTAATTTATAAGCCGTTAAGTAATCTATAAGCTACGCGTAATAAATTAATAAATTAGAAAAATCATAGTTATAGCTACTA
Organism: Epichloe scottii; assembly: GCA_021950295.1. NCBI lineage: Eukaryota > Fungi > Ascomycota > Sordariomycetes > Hypocreales > Clavicipitaceae > Epichloe > Epichloe scottii. Next base: position 1,080,281 of record CP083247.1, on the reverse strand, counting down.
CTATTAGAAATACAGGCTAGCTATACGCACGCAGTGAAGTTAGGATAAATTCGCTATGATTTATAAATAAAGCTATTTAAATTATTAAGACTAGGGACCCTATCTATTTAACCTAATTATAAAAATTAATATAAGTTATCTAATAGGGGGATTTAGCTATATAAAAGCTAAGCATAGTTAGGTCTTAGTATTAAAGCTATAAAGCAATAGTAATTAATAGTAAGCTAGCTATATAAGAAAATAATTAGGACTTAACGTTATTAAGGTTTTATTTTTTCTACTAATATATTAGGGCGTAAGGGATTATAATAATCCTATATTACACTATAAGGTTAAAGAATAGTCTTAGAAGCTTCTAAGTAGTGTGCTTACCCCTAGGTAGTAGTTTATTATATAATTAAGAATAATTATATATAAGGGGGTATTATATTAGGAGCATAAAGGCATAAGGGATATTATAAGAGGGCCACCTCTCTAAGTAAGGCAAATCCCTAGATAACTTATACGCTAGGACCTAGTAGCTAGATAGTTACATAGGCGCAAGGAGAAGGTATATAATAAGGACCTCTCCTATTTAGGGGAGAGGTTAGAGTTCGAAACCTTTACACACCTACCCCTAGCTATCACCTTTATAGCAGTGACCTTATTCTCCTATTATCACTTTGTTTATCTCTTCCCACGCCTTTAGTTATAACACCTTTACCTTAATAATAAAGTAATAGCTATAATTAGCTATTAACTTACTTACTATATTATTAGTAACTATATTAAGATAAATTCCCTTCCCTTATTATTATAGCCTTGCATAATAAGGCAAGATTTCTTATATAGTAAGTCTATTCCCTTACCTTTAATCTCTATAACTATATAAGAATTAAAGATTCTATTGCCTCTATGCTTTACTAGGTTATACTTAATAAATCTAAATATATTATAAGCTTAGAGGGTATTAAGCTTAGCTTAGTTAGATTACTTAAAGGGCTTGCCTAGGGTTATAATCTTTCCTTTCTAGCAGAGTTAAAGAGTAAGGTTCTAATTAGCCTTTTCTTTTACTATAAGGAATGCTATGCTTAGTAATCCCTTAGTAATAATCTTTATAATTAAGGCTTTATCTTAGTCTTTATTAGTATAGTACTCTTTTACTTTATTTTCCTTTACTTTTACTACCTTAAGTCTATTAAGGTAAAATTAAACTATAAGGGCTTTCCTTAGCTTTCCTTACTTTCTCTTTACTAGTATCTCTTTTTCTTTTACTACCCTTATCTCTATACCTTTTATAAAGGTAAGAGTATTTCTCTTACCTTTACTAGTAGTCTTACTAGTAGTCTCCTTACTACTAATATCCTAGGGCTTTACCTTAGTACCCTCTTTATTATCTTTATACTATAGGTCTATATAGTAAGGCTTTATTACTATAGAGTAAAACTTTACTAGGCTATATAGTATTTTTACTATATAAGTCTCTCTATTAGTTATAATTAACTTATAAGGGCTATGCTAGCTACCCTTTTCCCTTTATATATATATATTAGCTTATAGTAGTAACTAATATATAGGCAATATATCTAGGCTATTCTAGGTATTAAGGGCATTAGAGACCTATCTCTTAGCTAGGTAATAGTAAACCTTATTAGTAGCCTTCTAAATTACTTTAGCCTATTAGATAATAAAGACACTTAGTAGTAACTTATCTATTATTTATAAATAGGCCCTAAAGACTAGTAATATTAGCACTAGGCTATTAGGCCCTACTAAGTTATTAATAGCTTTAATAGCTATCTAGAGCTATTATTCTAGCGTAATCTCTTTACTAATTAAATCCATAATAATATCGTAGGCCTAGTATAAGGGTTTATAATATCTTTTAACTTTTCTAATACTATTATAAGCCTTAATTAGTGCTTTATTATTATTATCTAATATTAGGCAAGCATAATACTTAAATTCCGCTAAATCAAAGTTCTTACCTATATTATAAACAATCTAATCTAGAGGGCTAAGATAGGTATCTATTTAGCACTCTCTAATAGTATCCTAGATATTATAAGCCTTTTGCTTATTAGGATTAAGAAATTAAGCTACTTAGAATAAAGTTACTAAATTAATAATATAAAGGACTAGCTAGTTATTAATTTATATAATATTAATAATAATCTTATAGTTAAAGTTATAGTTATTCTTAATTATAAACTTAAATTAACTAGGGGCTTTTCCTTTTATTTAGTAGTAGTAGCAAATCTTAGTTAACTCCTTAATTATATTATGTTTAATATTATAACTAGCTTATTAAAGGATTTTTATAAGCTATTAAACTAAGGGATAACTAAATCTTTAGTATAGTTAATAAATCTCTCCTTTAGTAAGGTAAAAGGTAGCTATTTCTTTTGCCTCTAATAGCTACTATAAATAACCCTATTATTATATAATAGGGATAGTCTTATTACCTTAGATTAGCATATTAGTAAGGTTATTAATCTTAATGTTTATCTTATTTATATTAGTAATAGAGAAGAGAAAGGGTATAGTAGTATTAAGGATATAAAAGTTAAGTTAGCTAAGTTTAGTAAGGATATAAAGAATACCACGTGTTATTACTACTTTAGCACTAAATTTAATAATATACTATTTATAGGGCATAATCTTTAATAAAGGCATTAGCTTTAATAGGGCTTTAACTTATATAATCCCTATAGTTAATTTACCTATTATACCTATATTTAGTATAATCCCTCTAAAGATCTCTTTAAAATAGTATTCTTTAGAGATATATAAACTTAACTCTTTATTAGAGTCTTATGCTTAATATAGCTCTTACTTAAGGAAAGCATATTAAAAGGCTTAATTATTAAGGATAGTAAGAATATTAGCATTAGTAAAGGGATTAGTAACCTATTACCCTAAGCAAAAGAATTATATAATGTGTGGCTGGAATTGTACCCCTTAATCATCGATATCGTCGGCATCGTTAGCATCGTTGGATCAATTCAGCCACTATCATTGGCTTCGTCGGAAATTACACATTAGGTCTATTAGGTCCGTCGGGTCAATTCAATCCCCTAGGTCCGTGGCCTAGCTAGATAAAAAGCCCTAGAATTCCTCTCTTTTTCATAGAAAATCAACTCTCCCTTTGTTGCCTTTGGCTTAGATTGTTTAAATTAATAAGATAACATAAATCCTAATATAGTGTTTTGCCTAGCTTACTAGCTATAGCCCTTTTTACCCCTTTTGACTGATTCGATTTACGCCGAAGATCGCAAATATCGCTGCCTCCCTCGTTAATGTGCGTAGGCATCAATATCATCGTCACCATCACTATCGTTAGTTTTGTTGTCTTTGGTTAGGGGTTTTTCCCTGACATAATAATACTAAGGTATACCTTTAAGATTAACTTCTCTTTACTATTATTATTATTATTATTAGTCTATATAAAAGCCTCTAGATAAGATTCCTATTCTCTCTTATTTCCTTTATCTCCTTATTATTAGTATACCCCTTATAAGAGGTAATAAATACCTAGAACTTCTTCTCTAATAGTAGTATATAATAGTTTTTACTAGGTTACTATCTCTCTTTTTCCTTCTAATATTCTATATTAGTATAGTTTAATAACTAATATTTATTTTTACTATAGATAAAGCATTACTTAAGGCTTTATTTAGGGATCCTATAATAGCTTTCTCTTCCCTAGTTTTATTATCTATATTAATAATCTATAAATATTACTTTAGATAAGTCTCCCTCTTACTACTAGTAATACTAAGTACTTCTCTTACTAAACTCTATAATAGTAATTAACTTATAGAGGTTTTTTATAAGGTTTTTAAAGCCTAAGGAGTATATATACTTTATTACTTAATATTTAGGTATACTAGTAACTATATTTAGGGTTTACTTATAAAGCTTTATATTTACTATATTAGAGAGATATAGCCCTTTATAAATTCTCTTAAGGGTAATTAATATAATCTTAAGGTAATTAAGCTTACTCTTTTTAGGATTCTTAGTAATAATCTTAGTAAGTATTATACTATTTTACTTATACTAGTAAAATTACTAATTACTCTCTATCTTAAAGTAGTAGTAAATTTTAGTAATTATCTCTTTATAAGAGAAATTCCTTTTAGAGAGGTAATTAAGGAAGTGTTATTTAGTATCTCCTATTAGTATAATAGAAAAGGCTTTATAATAATAACTTCTTAGAAGGTTAATCTAGTTATACTTACTCTTAAAGAGTATTATCTTTAGTATAAGAAAGTTATAAAGCTTTTTACTATATTAGTTACTATCCTTATATATTTTTATAAGCTTAGAGATCTTTTTTATAATTTACTTATTAAAGGGGTAAATTACTAGGACTAATAATACTACTAAGACTATTGCTTATAATATAATTAAGATTATTATAAAGGTTTTTAAGGGGGTAAAGATATTACTAGGGGTAAGGAAAGAGAACTTCTAGGGTTAGAAAATAGGTAGGTTATTATACTTAGGGCTTTAGTAGTTTAGAAAATCTTAATCTATCTTTTAGCTATAAAAATCTTATTACTTCTTAGAGTATTTATTTTATTACTACTATAATTAGAAGTCCTAGTCCTTAAGTAATATAAATACTATATTCTTATAGGGAGTTCTAGAGTTCTTATAAGAGTTTACTATAAGCACTTTAGAATGTCTTTTTAGACTACCCTTTAAAGTCTTTTTAAAGGTCTCTTAAAGGTCTTTATCTTTCTAGCCTTAATGCTTACTAATATAAATAAACCTTATAATATAATTATTTAGTTTATATTATATAGCTATCTTAGGGTTTAGCTATAAAAGCTCTCTTTAGTCTCTTATAAGTACCTTTAAGTAAGGTTATAATTATCTAGGTAATTCTATCTCTAAAGGTCTTTCTTAGATCTTCTCTAAAGGTATTTTAGGTATTATGCTTTTAAGGAGAGGTAATTAGGGAGTTTTCCTTATTAATAGTCTAGCCTCTAGCGCTATTTTCTTTAATAAAGGAAATTAGGGAAAATAAGTAAGTTATTAATATAATAAAGCTAGGAAGCCTAATTAAATAGAAAGAACTAAAGGGAGATTCCCTTTATTATTAAAGCAATAGGGTAAATAGGATAAATAGGAAAAACAGGAAAAATAGGATAAATAAAAAGAATAGAATAAACTAGATAAAGGAGTTTATAATTACGTAATATACATAGAGTATAGAGGCATAAAAACTATTATAGTAAAAGTAATAATTAAAGGAAAGCAAAGAGCCCTAACTCTACATTATATATATAAAGTATAAAGAAGTAAAGACTATTATAGTAAAGGTAATAATTAATATAAGAAAGGAGGTTATAAATTAAGTTAGCTAGCTTAGCTAAGGTTATATTAACGTTAGGTTTAAGTGAAATGCCTTATAGTAATAGACTTAGTTATTTAGTTAGTTTTCTTGTAATAAATAATAGGAATAATCCTATAATAATAATATCCTATAGGCCTAAGGGTTAATAAATTTATCCCTTAGAAGCCTAATAAGTCTATAAATCTAGTCTCTTTCTTTAGTATAATCTATAGTTATGCCTCTCTACCTAAATGGTTTAGGGACTTAAGATATAAGTGGCTATAGTGTTTATAGAGTTATCTCTTCTTATAATACCTAACTTATCTATGGTTATAAAGTTAACTACTAATTAGTATTAGTTACACTAAGGTCTTACGTAAGTAATAATATAATAATTCTATAGTATTAAAGTTAATAATAAATTAATTAATAGACTAGGAAATAGACTAGGAAAGAGAGAAAAGAGAGAAATCTAGCTAGAAGAGAAAGTGGGTAAAACGCAGAAGTGGGGCACAAAAGGGGTAGCGAATAATGCAGCTAATCGCATCGCGTGCATCCATTCGGACTCACTCTCGTCCTAGCCTTTAGCCACGATTAAACCGAACAAGACCCAAAGGAAGCCACAGAAAAAGTAAGTATAAAAATAAAATAAGCCTATTAAAGGATAAGTGGGTTAGAATGTTAAATTTAGGCTCTTATTAGTTAATAATACCCAAACCGCCGCTGACGTGTTTGCGAGCTAGCAGAGGATTGCCTACCTAATAAGGACCTAAAAACAGTATAAAAACTTTACACATGCCTTATAAAGCATAAGTCTTTAACACTTATATAACTACATATAGGAAAGATAGGGCTTAATAAGTTCCTATTTTAAAGGGGCATACCTAGGGTGGCTTTACTCCTATATAGCTATAGGCACGCAGAGGAGGACTAATATTATATAATAGTAAAATACAGTAAGTATAACTATATATAACCCTAGGACTAGCCTATAAACGGCTAGGAGGCAAGGCTAGCCCTAAATATCCCCTAATAGGTAAAAGCTATAGTAAAATAGGTACTAGGGACTAGATAACTTAGCTATTATACGCTAGTGTAAGAACTAGCCCCTAATATATAAGAGATAGGCCTAGAACTAGGATATTTTAAATATACCTATAGTATTAGGTAAGATATAAAGATATTAGATATAGGAGACATAGGGGATACTATATTAGGATAAGACTAGCTAATAAAGATATAATAAAGGGCTAGGATTAAGGCAAAATTATATTATAGTAAAGGTAAATAAGTAAAATTAAGTTTTAAATTCTTAGTATTTAAAGAAATTATACTAGCCTAGCGCTACCTTACTTAAGACCTAAAATAAAACCACTAACTTACTCCTCCTTAGGGATAGGAATAGTATTCTCTATAATCTTAGTGTGCCTCTTTACTAGTAAGGAGGTAGCTAGGAGATAGTTTATCTTTACTATTTAGGTATCTAATTAATATATCTAGAAAATAGTTTTATTATATTAGTCCTTACTAGACCTAGACCTAGAGTAGTCTAGGCCTATAGCTAATATACTTCTTATTTTAGTCTAATTCTTAGCATAGAGCTTCTTTACTTAAGAGTTATAATCCTTAGGAACCTAGAAACTATTAGAGCTAAAATAAATCTAGAGTTAACCTACTATAGCCTTACTTACCTCCTTACTAGCTATAATTATAGCCTAAATTTCGGTTAACTACTAATATTTTATATAACGCCCTATAGTATTCACCTAGAGATAGGTTAGTAGTAAGCTAGGCCTAGGCTAGAGGGAGAGGCTACCTTTATATAATAATAATTTTAGACCTAATAGTTAAAGTAGGTGTTTATTAAAACTCCTATTTACTAACTATTAGTAGCACTACTAAGGGTTTACTAAGCTAACACTACCCTTACTATTAATATTATAGCATTAATACTGTGTGGCTAGAATTGTACCCCCTTAATCATTAATATCTGTAAAGGGCTTGGGCTTTGCCTAAGCATTAGTTATAGCGCGGAAGGACAGGTGGCTAATAGGAACTAGTAAGGGTTTAGGAAGGAGGCTAATATAAGATAGCTAGGGGATATAAGGGGCATAAAGGGGGATAGACTAGCTCTCTTCCTTTCTTCCCTCCTTAAGTTTCTTAATATTATATTAATACCTAATAGTAGTTACCTAGGGGCTAGTCTATAATATTTAAGAAACTTCCTTTAGCCTTAATAAAGGGCTACTAAAAATAATAGCATTACTATAAATAAATAAACAAATTAATATAATAGAAGAAGATAATATAATAAATATACTATAACTATAGGTTAAAGGAAACCTAGGGATAAGAACCCTATTAATAAATACTATATTACTACTATTAGCTTATAATATATAAATTAATACACTTTAACTTATAATTAAGTAGTAAGTAAGAGAGATTAAGACTTTATAATACTAAGTTTATAGAAACCTATTACTACTATTTTAATTAGCCCCCTAATAAATACCCCTATTTAACCCCTAGTATTAGACCTATACCCTCCTATATAATATACTACCCTTACTATATTACTTACTATATAATAATTATATTAAAAACTAATCCCTATAGGTAACCTATATAATAGTAATAAGACTATATTTACTATATAGAGGTTCCTTATATAATATAAGTTAGAAGTAAATAAGGACTTTATTAGAGGTAATAAAGACTAATAGATATTTATTTACTAAAACTTAGCACTAAAGGTCTAGTCCTATATAGCTATATACTTTAAGGTAAGTTACTTATATAACTACTCCCCTATTAGCTTTCTTAGCTACTTAGAAAGTATATTCTCTAACCCTTATAGATAGGAGATAGCCCTTATAGAACTTAACTAGATTAAGTAAGGATTTAGGGAGTTATTTACTATATTCTTTATTTACTTTAAATAGAAACTCTCTATAGTAAGGGAATAGTAATAGGTAAGTAATATTAAGCTAGTAAAGTTATAATATACTCTTAATAAGTAGCTAAGAGAGGTTAGTATTAGTAAAGGAATTAGTTATATAAATTACCCTCTTATAGTCTTATAATACTATAGTATTATAGTTAATATTAAGGCCCTAGCCTTAGAGAATAAGTATTAAACCTAATATAAACCCTAGCTAGTATAACCTATACCCTAATAAACTAACTAAGATAGTAATATACTAATAACTAGAGTCTAGGCTATATTAACCTACTCTAGTAAATAAGCTAATATAAAGAGGAAAGGGAAGCCCTAAAAGACTAATAGTAAGAGGCTAAGGGCTAATAGGTTATAATAAATAAAATAATAAGATACTATAAGGAGAAATACTACTTATATTATAGCTTAATAAAATACTAGATCTAAGAGTATACTCTCTTTCTTACTTACTAACCTTATCTAAAGGTTACTATTAATATATAGAAGATAAATAAGAAAAGCACTAATAAGGAGGTTAATACTTAACCCTAGGAAAATAAGTAGCCCCTAAGTAAAGTCTTATATAGGGGTATAAAGGCTAGTTATTACCTATAAATAAGGATAAGTATAGCTAGTGTATAGATATAGAGGAAAATATAGAATACTATATAGATTAATTACTATTCTTAGTTCCTATACTCTTTAATATATTTATACCTTAATATCTAAATTAATAGTAAGTATAATTACTATAGTGCTATTAGTAAATTAGTAGTATAATAACTAGGCCTAAAGCTTATATAATTACTAAAGTAAAGATAGGTTTGTATAGTAGTAGAAATAAGAAAAAGGGGGTCTATACCTAGGAAGATATATCTTTAATTATATATATAGTATATATAAGGATTAATATTAATAGGTAGGAATTATTAGTATATCTATATATTATATTAGGTCTTACTTAAGATATAATCTTTAGGATACTATAGTTAAAATAGTAAGATATTATTATTTATATAGCTAAGTAATAGTTAGTAATTAGGGTAGCTAAGGGTCTATATATTTCTAAGGCTATAAAACGTAGTATAAGTAAACTAGTTTAGGGAATTATTAGGTTCTTATATATAGCGGAAGCCTAATAAGCCTAATATAAGAAGGATATAACTATAAGGTTTATTACTATAAGTCTAAAGGAAATCACTATAGTACTATAGGTTACTACCCTAAAGTTAAAACCTACTTACCCTAATACTTTAATATTACTAAATAAACTAGTAGACTTTAAGGACTTATTTAATAAAGTAAAAGTAAATAGCTTACCTCCTTATAGGGGGTCTCTTAATTATTATATATATATATATAAGAACCTAGATAGGTCTAAACTAGCACTTCTATAGGGTCTATTATATAATATACTAAGGGACTAACTCTTAGAGATTAGACACTAAATTATAGACTTAATAGATAAGGGATAGATTTAAGTAAGCTTCTTATTATTAATAGCCCCTATTCTTCTAGTTAAGAAGGCTAGAGGTAGTTAGTGTGTTTATATAGACTATTATATACTTAATAAGATAATAGCCTAGGATTATTACCCTCTCCTATTAATTAAGGAAACGCTATGCTTACTCTTCTAAGTATAATAGTTTATAAAGGTTAATATCTATATAGCATTCTATAAACTATAGATAGCTAAAGGTAAGGAGCACTTAATAGCGTTTTAAACTAGGTTTAGGCTATTTAAATAGCTAGTCTGCTTATTTAGCCTAGTAAGAGCACTAGCTACCTTTTAATATTATATTAATAAGTCCTTAGGGGATATATTAGGGGATTTTATTATAGTATATTTAGATAATATCTTAGTCTATTTAGGGGGATTAAAGAAAGACTATATAGCTAAGGTTTAGCTAATATTAGGCTAATTAAGGGTAGTAAGCCTTTACCTAGATCTTAATAAGTCTATATTTACTATAAAGGAGGTCTAGTACCTAGGCTATATTATTATAGTAAGTTACTTTATTTGCCTTAATCTTATAAAGGTTATAGCTATTAGGGAATAGGTAGCCCCTATAAAGTTATAGGGGGTTTATAGTTTCCTTAGGTTTATAATTTTTTACTATAATTTTATCTAGGATTTTTTAGAGCTAGTTACTTTACTTATATGCCTTACTAAGAAGGATATCCTATTTTAATAAGGAGCTAAGGAAAATACTACCTTTAAAAGGCTTAAAGAGGCTTTTATTAAATACCTAGTCCTAGTATAGTAAGACCTAGACTAGCTAATAGTAGTTAAAGTAAATTATTTAGGGATAGCCCTAGGAGAGTGCCTCTTATAGGAGGGTTAGGATTATATCCTATACCCTATTATATACTATTTTATAAGCCTTATAGCCTTATAGAGAAATTATACTATTTATAATAAGAAGCTTTTAGCTATTATCTCTTATCTTAAGGCATAATTAGTAAAACTATAGGGAGTATCCTGCCTATTTATAATCTATATAGATTATAAGAATTTAGAATACTTTATAATACCTTAGCTAATATTAGAATAGTAGGCCTAGTAAGCAAATATACTTACTTTATTTAACTTTTACCTCTAATATAGGCCTAGTATATAGGCTTACTACCTAGATACTCTTTTATAAAGGGACTAGGATAGGTTAGGACCTAGTATAAGAATAGGATAAATACTATAGCTTATTACTATTTTAGGACTCTTATAGTTACTATTAGAGTTAGGAATAGGTTATAGCTAGAGTTTATTATTATTATATATAGCACTACTACTAACTAGGGAAGCTCTCTTTACTATAAGGCACCTATAGACTTTATAGGACTAGGTAGTTTAATTAAACCTAATATACTATATCTAGCTTTAGGTAATTTAAGAAAAGGTAAGGAAGTTTCTACTAGAAGTAATAATAAGGGAATAGGTTATAAATTACTTACTAAGTGCCTATAGGGTGCTCTAGTTTTAGGGCTAGACTTAGGTCCTAGCCTAGGAACCTCTTATAATAATACCTATCTAATAATATTATAATTCGCTAGTAGCAAGGCACCTAGGATATAATATAATATTTTAGATCTTATAGTAGTAGTTTTATTAGGATAGGATATTATAGGATATTATAAGGTTTATTTATAACTACTACTACTTTAGTAGTTATAAAAGTTATTAATAATATTAAAGCTTATTAAAACCATTACTAATCCCTAACTAGTTCTAGTTATAAATCTCTATTAACTTTATAATAAACTTACTAGTATTATCCCTAGAATAGCCTTAGTTCCTTATAGTTATTACTAATAAGCTCTCTAAGTTTATTTAATTAGAGGTAATAACCTCTATTATAGCTAAGGAGTATATAGAATAGTTTAAGATAGTATAGTAAAGATTTTAAGGTTTTCCTTAGTTAATTATTATAGACTAAGGGTTAGATTAGTTAGGAAACTTCTAGATAATATTATACTTAAGAGTTAGGATTAACTAACTCCTTTCTATATTATATTACCTATAGATAGATAGTAGCATAGAATAGGTAAACTAAGAGGTATAAGTAATACTATATATATCTATCTCTTTTTTATAGTATAATTAGCCTAAATACTTAGCTACTTATTAGCTTATAATTAATAATAGGATATAATATTAGTATTATATTACCTAGTAAAATATTTCTAGGTTAGGGATAAAGTATAGCTTTTACTTAGGAATATTAAAACTAATTACCCCTTATAGAAGCTTAATTAGGTTACTATAAAATATACTATTATAGAAGTCCTAATACTACTTATAGTCTAATTAGATATACTAAGAGGTATTTACTTAGTTTTCTATATAGATCTTATAGAGTAAGTAATAATAAACCCTCTTTTAAGTTAAAAGCTCTAAGACTTTAGACTAGATTTAGAATAGATATTATTAGAGAATAATAATAAACTTATGAAGGAATACTATATAAAGCAAATCCTTATAGCCTAAAATACACTAGATAAAGGTAATAAATATAATATACTAGTTAAATAGGTAAGTTACTTATAACTAATATAGGAACCACTAGAGAATATAGTAAATATATAGGTACTAGATAACTTTAAATAGAAATAAGGGGATATATAATATAATAATAAACTAAGTTAATTAAGTAAAAGTCTTTTACTAAGAGAGACTATATATAGGACTAGGAGTATACTTATACTACTACTTATAATAAATTATTTAGTATAACTAAGATATACTCTTATTATAGCTATTTTAGTTACTAAATCCTTATTAATCTTACTAGAGATACTATTAAACTCTATTTTACTCCTATTAATAGGGGTAATATATTAAAAAGGGAATAAACTATATTTAGCTTAGGGGTAATAGATATCTATATAGTAGTTATTATAGCTTTATCCCTAATACTAAATAATAGGAAAGGTATATTACCTAGAGGGTAAAAAATAGGAGTATATAGGTAAGGGCTTAGTTCCTATATAACTACTAGAGGTAATAGAAAGATATTTAGACTTAGTATAGGGGTAACTAGTCCTATTAGGGAGGGTAAGCTATATTTAATATAAATTAATAAGAGGGATACTAAAAGAGTACTAGGATTAATACTAATAGTAATAAGAAGGTAATTTATTATATAGCTTAATATATTAAGGATTAGTCTTAGGACTAATATAGTAATAACTAGGGAAAAGCGCGCTAATTATAGTAGTAAAATACTTATAGAAATCCTATTATATAGTAACTATACTATTTATAAGCTACTAGTTTTACTAAAATAAGGCACTAGTAACTTAGTATAATAAGTTATTTATTTTATAACTAACTAAGGGACTACTACTAATAAAGGGAATAATATTAAGTCTAGTTATATTTAAGGTAGGAGTATTAGTTAAGGGGGATAGCCTAAGGGCTAAATAGATAGGTACTAGATTAAACTAGGCTTAATTAAGAAAAGTATTCTAGTAGGTAATAAGGGATTATTATTTTTAGGATAAAATAGGTAATTTTTACTTTATAGTTACTAACTTAGTAATACTAGGTTTTATAATATACTAGCCTATAGTAATTTTAGCTTTAAGATCTTTTAAGGTATAATAAAGGTAAGGGTTAGTAAATAAGTACCTAGTTAGCTAGATATAGGTAATATAATTATATTAATAAGGAGGGTAAGACTTACTACTCTTAAGTAAGTAATAGTCTATAATACCTATAGTTAGGGCTTATTTTATATAGGGACTATAGGGATAAAAAACTAAGGTAAGTATAGTATACTACTTATTATCTAAGTTACCTTTTATAAGATATTTACTTATAGAATAGGTAAAAGGTATAGTAAATATAGTAAGGCTATAGGGAGGAGAATTATAAGGGTATAGTATATTAATAAGCATTTATATAGGATATAATTAAGGTTTAATAAGGGAGTAAGAAGGATTTAAAATAGAATTATAATATATAGAAGGTAAAGTTAGGAAAAGGGAAGTTAGGGGGAAAAGGAAAGTAAGTAAAATATTTTTATATATAATATAAAAGTAAAGATAAGGTAATAAACTAGTAAGGGTAGGGTTAGGGGTTATTATAATAATATAAGGGGCTAGTAAGGCTATATATAAGCTATATTATATATACTATATAATAATAATAATAAGATATAATAGGTAAAGATAACTCTATACCTACCACTAGGATATATATAATATATATATATACTATATTTAAGGTAATAATAATAAACTATAATAAGTAAAGATAACCCTATAACCTAATACTAGGATATATATAATATAGAGGTATACTATATTTAAGTTAAGAGAAGTAAAGAGAGAATTACTTATATAAGGGATATTAATATTAGTAAAAGGGTAATAATATAAATAGGATAAGGGGGTAAGAAGGTTTTAAAGGGAATAGGGAATAATTTATACTCTTAGGAGATATTACTAGGATAGGTAAGTAAGGAGGTATATAAAGGGCTTAGGCTTTACCTAAGTATTAGTTATAGTATAGAAAAATAGGTAGCTAATAGGAACTAGTAAGGGTTTAGGAAAAAGGCTAATATAAGATAGCTAGGGGATATAAGGGGCATAAAGGGGGATAGACTAGCTCTCTTCCTTTCTTCCCTCCTTAAGTTTCTTAATATCATATTAACGCCTAATAGTAGTTGCCTAGGGGCCAGTCCATAACAATATCATCGGTATCGCTAGCTTACTATATATATAATTAAAGACATATCTTCCTAGGTATAAACCCCCTTCTTCTTATTTTTACTACTATATAAACCTATCTTCACTTTAGTAATTATATAAGCTCTAAGCCTAGTTATTATGCTACTAATTTACTAATAGCACTATAGCAATTATACTTACTATTAATTTAGATATTAAGGTATAAATATATATTAAAGAGTACTAAAACTAAGAATAGTAATTAATCTATATAGTATTCTATATTTTTCTCTATATCTATATACTAGCTATACTTATCCTTATTTATAAGTAATAACTAGCCTTTATGCCCTTATATAAGACTTTACTTAGGGGCTACTTATTTTCCTAGGGTTAAGTATTAACCTCCTTATTAGCACTCTCTTTATTTACCTTATATATATAAATAGTAACCTTTAAATAAGGTTAGTAAGTAAGAAGAAGGGTATACTCTTAGATCTAGTATTCTATTAAGCTATAATATAAGTAGTATTTCTCCTTATAGTATCTTATTATTTTATCTATTATAACCTATTAGACCCTTAGCCTCTTACTATTAGTCTTTTAGGGCTTCCCTTTTCTCTCTATATTAGCTTATTTACTAGAGTAGGTTAATATAGCCTAGACTTTAGTTATTAGTATATTACTATCTTAGTTAGTTTATTAGGGTATAGGTTATACTAGCTAGGGTTTGCGTTAGGTTTAATACTTATTCTCTAAGGCTAGGGCCTTAATATTAACTATAATACTATAGTATTATAAGACTATAAGAGAGTAATTTATATAACTAATTCCTTTACTAATACTAACCTCTCTTAGCTACTTATTAAGAGTGTATTATAACTTTACTAGCTTAATATTACTTACTTACTACCCTTCTCTTACTATAAAGAGTTTTTATTTAAAGTAAATAAAGAATATAGTAAATAACTCCCTAAACCCTTACTTAATCTAGTTAAGTTTTATAAGGGCTATCTTTTATTTATAAGGGTTAGAGAATATACTCTCTAGGTAGCTAAGAAAGCTAATAGGGGAGTAGTTATATAAGTAACTTACCTTAAAGTATATATCTATATAAGACTAGACCTTTAGTGCTAAGTTTTAGTAAATAAATATCTATTAGTTCTTATTACCTCTAATAAAGTTCTTATATACTTTTAACTTATATTATATAAGAAACCTCTATATAGTAAATATAGTCTTATTATTATAATATAGGTTACCTATAGGAATTAGTTTTTAATATAGTTATTATATAGTAAGTAATATAGTAAGGGTAGTATATTATATAGGAGGGTATAGGTCTAATACTAGGGGTTAAATAGGGGCATTTATTAGGGGGCTAATTAAAATAGTAGTAATAGGTTTATATAAACTTAGTATTATAAAGTCTTAATCTCTCTTACTTACTACTTAATTATAAGTTAAAGTGTGTTAATTTATATATTATAAGCTAATAATAGTAATATAGTATTTATTAATAGGGTCCTTATCCCTAGGTTTCCTTTAACCTATAGTTATAGTGTATTTATTATATTATCTTCTTCTATTATATTAATTTATTTATTTATTTATAGTAGTGCTATTATTTTTAGTAGCCCTTTATTAAGGCTAAAGGAAGTTTCTTAAATATTATAGACTAGCCCCTAGGTAACTACTATTAGGCATTAATATAATATTAAGAAACTTAAGGAGGGAAGAAAGAAAGAGAGCTAGTCTATCCCCCTTTATGCCCCTTATATCCCCTAGCTATCTTATATTAGCCTCCTTCCTAAACCCTTGCTAGTTCCTATTAGCTACCTATTCTTCTATGCTATAACTAATGCTTAGGCAAAGCCTAAGCCCTTTACACTAAGTATTTACTTCTTTATAGTATTATTTAGACTATTAATAAATATATAAATATAAAGTCTTATAGGGATTACTTTAGGGAGTTTAGCCTTAGCTTTTATCTATATTTTTATAAATCCCTAAAATAACTAATAGTTTTCTTATCTAAGGGTTAGTAATATCCTTATAGCTTCTAAGCACTATATATTCTTATTTATTATTCTAGTTTTTAGCTAATCTATAAACCTAGCCTAGGTATAGTCCTAGTAATCTATATAACTATCTATAGCTATATAATATATTTATTATTACTTTATATCCTTTACTAGGTAGCTACTAGTATAGGCTACCTTAGTAGTATTATTAATAAATATCTTATAGTCTAGGGTAAAAGCTATATTAAGGTTTACTAAGAAATATCAAAGACTTTTATATAAATTTCCTTTATATACTAAAGTCTTTAGTTATATTTTTATAAGACTATAGTAGTATAAGGTTATAGTAAGTTTAAAGCTTCTTAGTAAGTCTAAAGGTAATATAATTATAAGTCCTTTAGTAAGGTTAGTAAGTTTAGTACTAGTACTTACTAATAAGGTGCTTACCTTAATTATATGCTACTATTTCTATAGCTATAGAATTTTCTATCTTTTCTAAGCTCTTTATAGCTTAGTCTTAGCTTACTTAAGGATTTAGTTTAGCTTTTCTTTACTATACTTAATTTCTTTATAATTATTATATTAATTTATAGTAAGCTTATTATTATTTTAATCTTTAAAAGTGCTATTTTTATTATACCTATCTAGGCTATTAAACCCTAGGATTACACTATCTTAGTGTCCTATGTTATTACCTAAGTATAGTATACTAGCTATATAGTTACTATATATAGTAAATTATATAGCTATTCTATTTAATTCTAATATTATAATCTATAACTAATAGTCTATTTACCCTAAAGGGTTTAAGAGTTTAATTTATTATAACTAAAGGCATAGGAAAAGATAAATAGAGTAATAATAGGAGAATAAGGTTACTACTATAAAGGTAATAGCTAGGGGTAGGTATATAAAGGTTTTAAACTCTAACCTCTTCCCTAAATAAGAGAGGTCCTTATTATATACCTTCTCCTTATGCCTACGTAACTATCTAGCTACTAGGTCCTAGCGTATAAGTTATCTAGGGATTTGCCTTACTTAGAGAGGCAGCCCTCTTATAATGTCCCTCATGCCTTTGTGCTCCTAACAGTTTATAAGTGAATCCCTTTATAGGAATCCGAAGCTCTAATTAGCTTAGTTAGCATTAGTCAATTTAATTAATCTAGTTAATCCTTCTCCTCTAATCTCGCGGGTCCCTTAACCCATCCCTTAACACGAATTGTCAATTTGTTTAAATTAATTAAGGTCAAAAGAGATAAATTTGGTAATGCCTTTGTTATCGCATTGGCTAGGTTGTTGCCTTGTTTAAGTTAATAAATGTCTTAAGGGTATTATGCCTCCTTATTGCTAATAATCTAAATTAACTGTAAATAGTAGGAATAATCCCTCTATTCTAAAGCATTAATAGATATTACCTATTATTTGCTTGTACGTGAGGCTCTTGTTTACTAGAAGATTAAGGTATTGTTTAGTATTGCTCGTAGGCATGATTAGATCTTCGAGGTCCTGACAATCTTTAGGTTGTTGCCCTTAGCAATCTTTGGGTTATTAATGATCTTTGAGTTATTGCCCTTGGCAATCTTCGGGTTCTTAATAATCTTCGAGCTATTACCCTTAGTAATCTTTGGGTTCTTAATAATCTTTAATAATCTCTTTAGCAGCTTATTAGGGTGGAGAGCCTTTAAGGGGTTCTTATAGGGGATAAAGAGATTGCTAGGGATAAGGGAAGTGAATCTCTAGGGTTAGGAATTAGGGAGGTTAAGGGGTTAAGAAGGTCTTAATCTCTCTCTTAACCACGGTGATCTTATCTCTTCTTAAAGCACTTATTCTAATATAGTTATAATTAGAAGGCCTAGACCTTAGGGAATATAAACACTACTCTCTTGCAAAGAGTTTTGTAGTTCCTATATAATCTTACTATAAGCTCTTCTAAATATTCCTTTTAACTAACCTTTAAAGTCCTCTTTAAAGGTCTCCTAGAGGTCTTTATCCTTCTAGCCTTAATGTTTACTAGTATAGATAAACCTTATAATACAGTTATTTAGCTTATATTATATAGCTATCTTAGGGTTTAGCTACATAAGCTCTCTCTAGTCTCTTATAAGTACCTTAGAGTATAGTTATAGTTATCTTAGTAGTTTATCTTCTAAAGGTCTCTTAGGTTTTAATGTTATGCCTATTATGTGTTTTCTAGGGAAAGGGAATAAGGGAATAAAGGTAAAGAGGGTGGTGTGTGTGTTTAGCTAGCTTAGCTAAGGTTATATTAACATTGGGTTTAAGTGAAATGCCTTATAGTAATAGACTTAGTTATTTAGTTAGTTTTCTTGTAATAGACAATAGGAAGAATCCTATAATAATAATATCCTATAGGCCTAAGGGTTAATAAATTAATCCCTTAAAAGCCTAATAAGTCTATAAATCTAGTCTCTTCCTTTAGCATAATCTATAGTTATACCTCTCTACCTAAATAGTTTAGGGACTTAAGAGGTAAGTGGCTATAGCGTTTATAGAGTTATCTCTTCTTATAATACCTAACTTATCTGTGTTTATAAAGTTAACCACTAATTAGTGTTAGTTACACCAAGGTCCTACGTAGGTAATGATATAATAATTCCATAGTATTAAAGTTAATAATTAATTAATTATCTAGGAAAGAGAGAAGAGAGGGAAATCTAGCTAGAAGAGAAAGTGAGTGAAACGCGGAAGTGGGGCACAAAAGGGGGTAGCAAATGATGTAGCTAGTCACATCGCGTGCATCCATTCGGAGACCCCACTAGACCCATATTTAGTCTAGTCTTTGGCTACGATTAAGCCAATGAAGATCCGGAGGAAGCAACAGATTACTTTAGAGAGTTTAGCCTTAGCTTTTATCTATATTTTTATAAATCCCTAAAATAACTAATAGTTCTCTTATCTAAGGGTTAGTAATATCCTTATAGCTTCTAAGCACTATATATTCTTATTTATTATTCTAGTTTTTAGCTAATCTATAAACCTAGCCTAGGTATAGTCCTAGTAATCTATATAACTATCTATAGCTATATAATGCATCTATTATTACTTTATATCCTTTACTAGGTAGTTACTAGCATAGGCTACCTTAGTAATATTATTAATAAATATCTTATAATCTAGGGTAAAAGCTATATTAAGGTTTACTAAAAAATACTAAAGACTTTTATATAAATCTCCTTTATATACTAGAGTCTTTAGTTATATTTTTATAAGACTATAGTAGTATATAGTTATAGTAGGCTTAGAGCTTCTTAGTAAGTCTAATAATAGTATAATTATAAGTCCTTTAGTAAGGTTAGTAGGTTTAGTATAAGTGCTTACTAATAATATACCTAATTTAATTATATAACACTATTCCTATAATTCTAGAATTTTCTATCTCTTCTAAGCTCTTTATAGCTTAGCCTTTACTTATTTAAGGTTTTAGTTTAGCTTCTTATTATTAAGGTTAATTTCCCTATAGTTATTATATTAGTTTATAGTAAGCTTCTTATTATTATTCTAATCTTTAGGAGTGCTATTTTTATTATTCCTATCTAGGCTAGTAAACCTTAGGATTATACTATCTTAGTATCTATTATTATTACCTAGGTATAGTATTCTAGCTATATATTTACTATATATAGTAAATTATATAGCTATCCTATTTAAGTCTAATATTATAATTCCTAACTAATAGTCTATTTACCCTAAAGGGTTTAAGAGTTTAATTTATTATAGCTAAAGGTATAGGAAAAGATAAATAGAGTAATAGTAAGAGAATAAGGTTATTACTATAAAGGTAATAGCTAGGGGTAAGTATATAAAGGTTTTAAACTCTAACCTCTCCCCTAAATAGGAGAGGTCCTTATTAAATACCTTCTCTCTATGCCTATATAACTATCTAGCTACTAGGTCTTAGCGCATAAGTTATCTAGGGATTTGCCTTGCTTAGAGAGGTAGCCCTCTCACAATGTCCCTCATGCCTTCGTGCTCCTAACAATATAATAAAGACCTCTCCTATTAAGGGAGAGGTTAGAGTTTAAAACCTTTACGCACCTACCTCTAGCTATTAGATATATAGTAGCAACCTTGTTCTCCCACTATCACTCTGTTTATCTCTCCCCACGCCTTTAGCCATAACAACTTCTCTATCCATAACTAATTTATATAGGCAGGGTCTAGGGTAGCTAGCCTACCCTACACCCACCCCGCGCGCTGCCCGCTCTGCTAGTTTTCATGCGTCCACTCCGTCTAACTCGAGGACACTCCGGGGCGGATGCTTAAGAAGATGCGGCATGTTCTCATTGGTCTTTGAACCATGCATAACAGACAACCTGACATGTGCTAATTGGGGGTCCAATTAAAAAAGCCACAAGGGCTGATTGGGGTGTTCCAACGAGACAGAAAGGACGTGCCTAGCAAGGGATGGACGTGTGGAAGTGGGTTTCGCCGACCAATCAAGGGGCCCCGCCCTATCATCGTTGCATGAATCAAGCTTGACCCATCTGCCGTCCCCAGATTAATTAATCCCCGATCGCCTTGCATGAGGGTGTCTGTCTGCCCTTCCACCCTTCCTTCTGGGCTGCGGCTGCGGCTGAAACCGATTTTGCTTCTTGTATCATGACCTGTGAACTGCTTCGTGTTTAGGGAGTGAGGCATCATCACGCCGAACATCATCTGTCATCATTTGAGAACCCGGCTATTCCTCCAGACCATTGCGTGTCAGCCTCTGGAGTCAAATCACTTTCTACATTTTCCACGACGAACGGCGAATTTGCCTTTCTTCGAGGGAAACACACGACGAATGGCGTGCATGGGGTCGGAGGGCGACGGCTCCGCAACCAAGACAAATCGTGGAGGGCTGTCATCATGTCTAGAGCATAACCGCCACGAGATCTCCCGTGCAACGACGCACACAGGGATGATTGGGATCGACCCAAAAGCAAAAGCACACGAGCAACCTCACGACTCAAAGGTTCAACATCCCCCCTCCCCCCAACCGTTGAAAAGTTCTCCGTCCTTGCTGTCGCCCAGGCGTCCGCCCTTGTCGAGAGTCTTGGCCATGCCGCTCCCTTTCCACAATGTGTGAGCCTTCAACTGCCACTTGTTTGTGTTCAATTTAAAAAAGATGACCCAACGCACCCTGCCCTCACTTGACTTGACTTGGAATCCCACGTCCTGATATCCTCTTTTGGCAGTGCGTGGCTTGATACAAGGCTGCAAACTAGCCCGCACGCGTAATGAGGGCGGTTTTTTCTTTGAGGCCATGATCCCCAGTCATCCCCTGGACACGGAAGCTGGATCAATACACGATATAAGTGGCTCACAGCCTGTAGTATAAGACACCTGAGGGCAATCAAGAGAAAGTAGTTTAAGACACACCCAAAAATTTGTCCATCGATGCTCGCTCCAGAGCACCCGAGATCCCATGCATGTCATTTTATATATCGCCCGACCAGCTCCATTTTCTATGGCACCGGTTGTTCACCACCCGTCCTGATTAGGAGCTCGCTCTTTTTCTTTCTCCTCCCTTCGTTGCTGTTGCTCGTTCTCGCAGTCACATTCGTTCGTGATAACAAACAACAAACGGCGGCCCGCAAGATGTTGTCAAAGAGGCCCTTCTCTGCTGTGGCCTCGTGCCTTGCCCTCACGGCTTCATTGTATGCTGAGGGCGCTTACACTGCATCCAAAGAAGAGTATATTCAGCAGGCCTCCACCGGGATCAGAGCCCTCAACGACAACTGGTACGACCAAGGGTCGGGACTGTGGGATGGCGCCTGGTGGCAGAGCGGCAATGCCTTGACAACTATGGCCGATTTTGCCCTTCTTCAGCCTGGGGCAGCCAACTCACTTGGCATCCCTCAGAGAATACAAAACACCTTCCGGAACGCCCCAAAGAAGTTCCCAGGCTATATCAACGAGTTTTACGACGATGAAGGATGGTGGGCTTTGGGCCTTATTCACTCTTATGACGCCATGGGCGACGGAGCTTATCTCGAAACGGCTGTTGATATCTTCAATGATATGCAGACCGGCCGCGGAGGGCCTTGCAAGGGTGGCATCTATTGGAAAAAAGATCGCAAATACGTCAATGCAATCTCCAACGAGCTGTACCTTGCTGTTGCTGCTTCATTGGCCAATCGCATTCCGTCCAACCGAACCTATGCTCAGATTGCGAGAGACCAGTGGAGCTGGTTCCGAGAGAGCGGAATCATCAACGGCCAGAATCTCATCAACGATGGTCTCAATGATCAGTGCAAGAACAACGGCCTGCAGACTTGGTCTTATATCCAAGGTGTAATTCTGGGTGCTCTGGTAGAACTGTCCAAGGCCTCTCTGCTCGGTAGTGGCGCTCTCGACCGGGCCAAAACACTGGCCAAGGCGGCCATCGGCGCTCTTTCCAACGAGAACGGCATTCTCGTCGAGACGGACAGGTGTGAAACGCGAGAAGGCAATTGCGGGTTCGATGCCAAGCAATTCAAGGGAGTCTTCATTCGGAATTTGGGTTACCTCAACCAGC
This sequence comes from Epichloe scottii, assembly GCA_021950295.1. NCBI lineage: Eukaryota > Fungi > Ascomycota > Sordariomycetes > Hypocreales > Clavicipitaceae > Epichloe > Epichloe scottii. The sequence continues at coordinate 1,057,302 of CP083247.1, read as the reverse complement.
AAATCGGCGATGGTGACATTCGCTCCTTTATCCTGAGAAATGCAGACTCTGTCTGGAGTAAGAACCGCGACAAGGACAATAAAATGGGTGTCGCATGGACCGGTCCTGTGGTTGGTGTCAATGGCGCATCACACGGGAGTGCTGTGGATGCTCTCGTGGCAGCAGTTCGAGCCTCTTGAGCGAATCCGGGATGAATCGGCAAGAATATCGTACTTTCAAAGTTTCGCCAAAGTAGGGAACCGGCTAGGTGAGCCCAAGTCGTCTGTTGCCTTGGTTCGCGTGACGCATTTGGAACCGAAAGCTGCTCAAGGGTGATCCTGTTTCCCATTTTTGATTTCAGAATCGGCATGACTCAATGTGACAGTCATTCATATGATACCCTGGGATTTGAATATCGTCGGGGAGCTGTAGGATATGATTGATGATGAATTCAGATGATAGGGATGGTAAAGAGGGTAAAGAGCCCCGAGAAGAGACTTGCTCTTCACTTCACTGTAATTACTTACTCTTAATTCCGTATGTAAACACTATCATGCATATAAAACGCTTCCTCTTCTCTCTGTAAGCCCCCGCCTCTCTCTCAGTCGCAAATCTTATCGCGCGGCTTTGCTTGCGTAAGAATGCACTGACCGGGTGAGTGTGATGGTGTCATTCAGGGTCAACTTGTCGTGCCGTCGATTTGACCCACACATGTCAGAGATCTGACATTTGATTGGATGTGGGGTGACGGCAGTGCAAATATTGCAGGAACGGAGTCAGAGAGTTTTGAGTTTCTTTTCCACTTGGTTTCGTAGGCTGCATTCCTGATACGCGCCATGAAATAAAGTCAGGTCATTCGACAATTCCAAACTGTGGTGAAATGAGGGAGGGTTTAAACAACTTGTAAACTTCCCAGTCTTCCCCAACCAGCTTCAGGTACGCTTCCGCCAGTCGGCTGCATGGACCGACAGCCACGAGCATGTTTTGAAAACTGTCCATATGTACGGAGTACTCCGTACAATAAAGGGATCCGCTAAGCCACCCAGCACGGATCATCTTTTGATTTTGCTGATCCATGAATTGCGAAATAATTTCTCCCTCTGCCTCATCGGTACTTAGAGACTTTTTACGCCATCCTGACTGGTCAGTAGGCGTAGATTTGATCCTTTGGCCCCATAACTGTGCCTTATAACAATATCCACAGGTCTGCTGGGCTTTGGCTCCCGTCTCCATGTGTCGTGATTTTAAAATCTTATTTCCCCTTCCAGAGCGAGAGCGGTGTGGCAACTCGAACAGCTCCCACCAAATGGCGCCATGTCGATACTCTTAAACTGCTAAAACTCTCTCTCTTCATCAATCAATGGTATACCCATAGCTCGTTCTCTGCTTCGTAGTCAACTTGTCCGGGGTCGATCTTCCACCACACCTGTTGTCCATCGTGTCTCACAACGTCGTAAACTCTCCGGTCCTTCCGCTAGGTCACTCCTTGAAGAAAAGCGAGATACTGCTGAGACCCTACCACCGTCGACATGGTTGCCCGAGGGGTTCAGACAACCTTCCCAGTCGAGATTCCCAGTTTTGTGCGAGAGAAGGAGGCCATCTCTGACCTTCAGAACGATGCCTTGAATGGTGAACGTTTCATCGTCCAATCGCCATACGTCGAAACAGATCACCTGCTGGACCTGCAAACATTAGACAACGAAAACGCCCTTCTATCCAGGGCGTTGTCAAAGCTGCGGGCGGTTCGAGAGGAGTACGCCACCGCCTCATATACGGAATCCTTCAACTGGTCAGAGGTTATCCATGAGTTGAGGCAGCTCGTAGCAAAGTCGGGTAAAGACTTCAAGGAAACTTCATTCTATATCGTCGCATTCAGATCCCAGATCAAACCTAGCACTGATTACAGCCACCTCGGTGAACTGGACAAGGCCGCGCACGCTGAAGCGATTGCTAGTGGAGGTTTCCTCAAGTAAGATTCTGGTTCCTTGATGTGCGGTGTCCTTTCCTGCAACTCAGTACTGACCAATTCAAGATACTGGTTTGGATCACCTGACGATGAGCTGCGAAACCTCGCCACTTGCGTTTGGAGATCTCGCGAGGACGCCTTAGAGGGGGAAGGGGTCCATCTCATCGCAAGGCGGCTGGCGCCACTCGGTCGCTGTACGCTTACTGGAAAATTGACCAGCATCGATTGACTGTCCGTGACAATGTTAACAGCTGGGAAATTACTGAATGGGACAAGTGAACTCCTGAGGCTAAGAGAAATTATGCTCAATGAAGCAAACACTCGTCGGAGTCTCCTATAGTCAGCCTGTCAAAGTCGCGAGGGAAAAAATGATTCATGGGCACACAAGAGGCGTTCTGCGATGAACTTTCAACGCGTATCGAGGACCATTGGAGGAGTAACGGTTCCGGACGATGTTATCGGTGTCATTGTTGGGATAGATTTTCTGGCGTTTGAAGAAATGTGATATATTTGTAAGCAAGCGACATCATATGGTTCTATAGTTACTGTCGATTGCTGACAGGGCCCGGGAAATAAAGTTTCCTGATGGTTCTGGTGATGGTCTCTGAAGTCGAGTGCTAGGGAGCTGAGGAGCTGATGAGACAATTCCTCCACCTCCACTAAATTGTGCCAGATTTGACCGCTTTCAACCCACAACGCCCACAAATCGGACACGCGAAAAGTTTGATATTTCATTCACGAAGAGATTCTGTGTAGATATAATCCACCATATTCTCGCGTAAGCTCCTGCCTGTACACCTGGCACCGAAAAGCGTTTCCAGACAAACCGACGAGATGAGCGACGCTTTGAAAGATGCGCCTTTCCAGGCCGTTCAGGTCGAGGCTCTGGTATGTTTGCAAAATCGCCAGCGCGCCCCACCATGCAACCCCCTTGAGCAGTATGGCTTCCTGGAGAATGAGTTACTCACACCGCAGGGTTATAGGTCATTATGAAGATTGCCAAGCACTGCTCCTCGACTTTCCCTACTATTGCCACCGGATCTATCGTCGGCTTGGACAAGAATAACGTCCTCGAGGTCACCAACACCTTCCACTTCCCCACCATCGACAGTGCCGCTACCGAGGGTCACCAAAACAACGATACTTCGTTGATCGCTGCTGCTGCTCCACGACAAAAGGCCAACATCACCTACCAGAACGAAATGGTCAGATACTTGAAGGAGGTCAACGTTGATGCAAACACTGTCGGATGGTACACCAGTGCTACCATGGGCAACTTTGTCAACATGGGATTTATTGAGAACCAATATCACTACCAAAAGGACAATGACAGAGCCATTGCTCTCGTTTATGATACCAGCAAGAGCTCACAGGGCAACCTGGCTTTGCGAGCATTCCGCTTGACCAATGCCTTTATGGCTATCTATAAGGAGGAAAATTCACTACGGAGATGTAAGACCTATCCCTCGTCACACCACGGGGCTCCCGTACAGCCACACATAAATACTGACCATTTTTATAGACTGCAAAAGTCAAAGCTCACATTTCGTGATATTCTGGCCGAGTTACCTATCAGCGTGCACAACTCGCACCTCCTCACAACATTCCTTCACCAAATGCCCGCCCCGCCCCCGACGGATGAAATCGAGCCCCCAACTCTATATACGATATTAAGCGAGACGCCTTCAAGGCTCCTCTGTATCCTTCCATCGATAATCTGGATCTCGCCATTGATCCGTTCCTGGAGAAAACGTGTGATTTGCTTCTTGAGAGCATCGAGTCTCACTACACCGATCTCAACAACTTCCAATTCTATCAGCGCCAGGTGGCCCGTGAACAGGTCAAGATCTCCCAGTGGCAGGCGAAGCGAAAGGCCGAGAACGCACAGCGCGCTGCGTCTAAGCAGGCTCCTCTACCGGAGGATGAGTGGCAAAGACTGTTCAAGATGCCTCAGGAGCCAAGTCGTCTTGAGGGTATGTTGAACGCCAAACAAGTGGAGAATTACAGCAAACAGGTTGATGGTTTCACCTCAAATGTAAGTGCCAAAATGTTTGCCGTTCGGGAGAACTTGTTGCCTCAGTAAATGGTCCTGGGGACGCAGGCGAATCAAAGTTCGACCACGTGGACAAGATTAGAGGATTTTGGGAAGCAAATGGCACCAGTTGGCAGGTAGCATTAGCGGCGTTCCGGATATAGTGGGAATGCATGAAAGTTTTCTTTGTCTAGATTTAGCGACAAGAGAACCATTTGTTTGGTGCAATGACTCTATTGGAGGTTATGTTTGGAGTAGGTAGGCACGGGTTTACGTGTCCAATTGTCTGCCGAGTCCGCTCGGCTTCCTTTCATGATATGGGCAAGCATCCAAAGAAACTACGTTCCCACTGAGATTAGCCCATTAACTATGTTCATTCCTTGTTCAAAGAAATCATTAGGTCAATTTGAGACGGATTGAACCAATACGAGCCAGGCCAGGAACACTGCTTAGAATCGGTCGAAACATGATAATTGAAGATGTTATCTCACACCTGATATATCAGACAGGACCTACGCGCTTAGCAGGTGAAGATCTGAGCTCATCATTCCAAGCTACAGTGGGGTCCCAGTAATTCCGAAGAATTTCCACCAGAGTCGCCGTTGCTGCTGCTTCGGAATTACTGGGACCCACTGTATATTTATGCAGGAAATTCAACATCAAAGCCTAACTACCGCATTTATATCCTCTAATGGATGTAGGGCATTCTGTCTCTTGTGGCTGAGACACCTGTGAGACTCCTTCGACTTGAAACCGAGGCCGCGAAAGTCCGAGTTGTGCCGTTATGTGAGGTAAATACATCGAAGCCAGCCCAGGCCGACCGTCAGTCAGTCAGACAGTCATGGAGCAACCAGGCAAAGACCCTAGGGGTCTTGGAAGAGAGGGTGTTGGCGGGGTGGCAGCAGTCTTGCTGGTTGTTTGATCCTGCCTGAACGGAGCACGGACAACTTGACGTTGCGATGGTACACGTCTTGGAACTCGTGGTCAGGAACAAATTGCTTCGTCAAAATCACAAACTAGCTTTTGCGGGACAATGCTATCGGATTTTGGTCCTCATGGTGTGAGCGTGAGCCACGACACAACTGGAGACCAGGGCGGCTAGTGGTGACCGGCTGCCCCGCTTCACGCTGTCTGGTGTTGAAAAAATTGCCCCTCATCAGCGGCTTACACCGCCCAGCCCCCAGCGAACCAGCAACGAACACACACACCTGATGCGCCAAACGCCAGACACGACATTTGTAGGAGCCCCTCCACGGAACCCTGCCCCTCCTCGTCTCTGAGCGGCTGGTCGTTTTTTTCTCCCGTCTGGTACCTTGAGGATTTGTTTCTGCCACCGTGGTGCCGCTCTTGTGCACCCTAAAACCTCATCTCGGTTTTTAAACCCTTCCCCTCTTCCTCCCTCTCTTGTTTCTCATCCAATTCATCCCTCTCTCTCTCACAACAACAATTCACCATCACAATGGCTGCCCCCGCTCAGAAGTTCAAGGTTGCTGACCTGTCTCTCGCTGCCTTCGGTCGCAAGGAGATCGAGCTCGCCGAAAACGAGATGCCTGGTCTCATGGCTACCCGCGAGAAGTATGCCGCTGACCAGCCGCTCAAGGGTGCCCGAATTGCTGGTTGCCTGCACATGACCATCCAGACCGCTGTCCTCATCGAGACCTTGACTGCTCTGGGTGCCGAAGTCACCTGGACCAGCTGCAACATCTTCAGCACCCAGGACCACGCCGCCGCCGCCATTGCTGCCGCCGGTGTTCCTGTCTTTGCCTGGAAGGGTGAGACCGAAGAGGAATACAACTGGTGCCTCGAGCAGCAGCTCCTTGCCTTCAAGGACGGTGCCAGGCTCAACCTGATTCTTGACGACGGTGGTGACTTGACCAGCCTCGTCCACACCAAGTACCCTGAGATGCTCAAGGACTGCTATGGTGTCTCCGAGGAGACCACCACTGGTGTCCACCACCTGTACCGTATGCTCAAGGATAACAAGCTCCTCGTTCCTTCCATCAATGTCAACGACAGTGTCACCAAGTCCAAGTTCGACAACTTGTACGGTTGCCGCGAGTCCCTCATTGACGGTATCAAGCGGGCTACCGATGTCATGATTGCTGGCAAAGTCGCCGTTGTTGCTGGTTTCGGTGATGTTGGCAAGGGCTGCGCTCAGGCCCTCGGTGGAATGGGTGCCCGTGTCTTGGTCACCGAGATTGATCCCATCAATGCTCTCCAGGCAGCCATGGCTGGCTACCAAGTCACCACCATGGAGAAGGCTGCCAAGATTGGTCAGATCTTCGTCACCACCACTGGTTGCCGTGATATCTTGACTGGCGTTCACTTCGAGGCTATGCCCAACGACGCCATTGTCTGCAGTAAGTATCTCTCCGCTTATGCTTGGACAATTACATTTGACAGCGATGCTAACGAGTCCTTACAGACATTGGTCACTTCGACATCGAGATCGACGTTGCCTGGCTCAAGGCCAACGCTCAGTCCGTCCAGAACATCAAGCCCCAGGTCGACCGCTTCTTGATGAAGAACGGCCGTCACATCATTCTGCTTGCTGAGGGCCGTCTTGTCAACCTTGGCTGTGCCACTGGCCACTCTTCCTTCGTCATGTCCTGCTCCTTCACCAATCAGGTTTTGGCCCAGATCATGTTGTACAAAGCCCGCGACGAGGCTTTCGGCAAGAAGTACGTTGAGTTCTCCAGAACCAGCAAGCTCGACGTTGGTGTCTATGTCTTGCCCAAGATCCTCGATGAGGAGGTTGCCCGTCTTCACCTTAGCCATGTCCAGGCTGAGCTGAGTTCCCTGACCAAGGTTCAGGCCGAATACCTCGGCCTGCCTTCTGAGGGTCCTTTCAAAAGCGATATCTACCGCTACTAATTTAATATATTCATACTCAAGAGTCCTTCAACTGGATTCCTACGTGTAACGACTTGTGCCGTTGTTCTCTTCACGGCAATGGGGCAAAATTGTGGATTCAACAGCATAAACTTGCATGGCATATGGGTCGGGGAAGTTTTGGTTTGCTGATTTTTGTTCGTCATGTTTCATGAAAAATGAAGGGTTTTTTGCTTATCTGGTAGCCTTGCTTGTGCCTTCAGAAGAAAGGATGGTGGATTTTCATCTCGCTGGGCGGACAGGAGGAGGCAAAAAGGTCTGCTTTTTCAACAAAATGGCGTTGGCTCTTTTTGCTAGACATGATATTCCCCCATGGCGAGATTCAAAAAGGAAAAGGCTCATGATGAAAATATGTTCTTGGGCGAGAAGATTCTCAGATCCGAGGCGCGTAGGCGGAAAGAGGCTCGTCAACCGCGGCCAATAAACAGTGTACTTGGTCTCTTAAATAATACAACAACGGGTTCTGATTGAGAATCCACATGCTAGAACTCCTATACCTGCTTGTCGGTGTTTATTCATCATTTTCATGCCGTTCCAAGCTATAGTTTCGAGCCAACGTACGGAGTAGGTATCTAGAAAGTCACAGCTGCCATACGCTTCACACATTTGAGTCCAAGTGGAACGAACGCATCCATTTTCAAGCCAAGTCTTTTTGCTCTGGCACGATATTTTTCAGCTTGCCACTCTCCACTGCCATCTTGACGTTACTAATCGCCCACTCCTCCATCTTGGTCTGCGTCTCAACGGTCCACGTTCCCATGTGCGGCACCAAAAGAACATTGGGGTTGGACAAAAGACCTGGATGAATCTTGGGCTCCTCTTCATACACGTCAAGACCGACACTAGCGACTTTGCCAGAGTCAAGTGCGTCCACGAGGGCAGCCTCATCCATAACAGCCCCTCGGGCAGTATTGATAATCACGATGCCCGGCTTCATAACATCAAACTGTGCCGTAGAAATGACATGCCGAGTTTGAGGCTGTTTTCACAACCGAATAAAGTAAGTCATCGACTGGGCACTGGACAAGACGAATTGCAAAGGGGTGATGGAGGAAAGCAGAAATGCTAAACTTACATTCAATGGTAAATTCAAGCTCAAGACATCACTCTCTCTCAGCAACGTCTCAAAACTCACGTACTCCGCCCCCTCTTCCAGCTCCTCGCTTAACTTGCTCCTATTATGATATCGAATCATCATGCCAAACGCCCTCGCCTTGGCAGCCACGTTCCTCCCGATGCCGCCCATGCCCAAGATGCCGAGGACTTTCCCCTGCGGGTCATGTCCCAGCCTGGGCAGCCTTTTGCCACGCCAGTCGCCGGCGCGCAGGGCGGACATGCCGATGGGGAAGTTACGCAGGGCTCCGATGAGAAGCCAGATGGTCACGTCGGCGGTGGCATCGTCCACGGCGGTAGGGGTGTTGGAGACGCAGACGGAGTGGGATGTGCAGGATGGGATGTCGACTTGGTCGTAGCCGGCGCCTGGTGAGATGATGATAGATTAGCAACTCTTTTGATCCTTCCCAGAAAAATGTATGAAAGGAGAATGGTGGGAGGGGAAATCAGCGAACCATTGTGACATAGGAATCGCAAGCTCGATGGTAGAGCGTCCAGTAGCTCATTGTCAAATTTCCCCGTCACGGAAAAGGAGTCGAATGTGCGGTATGCGATTGTTGCGCCGTCGAAAGCACCGGATTGGCATTCCGTTATGAATTCCTGGCGGTTGTTCGACTTGGGTTGGAGGACGTCGGCGATCTGGGCGATGGTGGACCACGCATCGTGGGCGCTTTTTTGTTTTGTTTCGAAGATACAGTGTTACATTGGGTGATGAAGGGAACCAGAAAGATTCGGAAGAGCAGATTGATTGTCTTGGGTACGGAAGTTGATATGTTTCGAGGTGGACTTACTGCTCGATTTCGCCTAGGAGGAGGACCTTGGGTCTGCTGGCCATGGTGAAGATGCAAGTTGAGTGATGACGTCGAAATCAGGTGGGTTGCGAGTTTCGCTTTCAATAGGGAGTACAAATTCTCAATCGGGTCAGGACAAGTTTCGGATTATTCCAATTCCTTCATGGAGAGAGTGAGATGAGCAGCTATCGTCTGCTGGATCAGCAGCATAAAATGTTCCTGTCTTCGGCAGGGTTGGTGGTTGGGTTTGGTGGGGGTTTCCCGATGGATAAATGGACGGCCACAAACCACGAGCAACATGGATCACGAATCAAGGGCAAAGAATAGGAATTGAATCAGAGCATAGTCGTTTTAAATATTCAATGTAATTACTATATAGTAGCTTACTATAATTATTATCAACTTAATGCTAGTTTTCTCCGCGGATAATTAACTTGAAAAGCAACTACTACTCCGTACTACCGCCCCGCTTAAACCTTGAACAAAAAGGTTTCCCCCAACATGCATTTCTCCTTCAAGTCCGAGCATTGAAGGCATCGCCGCCAGCATCTGACTCGTACCTATTCAGACTTTGCGATACAGGTGCGCTTCTACATCAAGCAGACGTTTCCGCGGCCAGCTATGGACCGGCCGAGGCACCGTCAGCCAAGGCCACCGAGGCATGGCTCGAAGAGCAACGGTCCTTCTCGAAACCCGCCTCGGGGCTCGCCCGCCGCCACGCCCCAACAAGCTGCAGGCACAGTCCCGACAGGTCTCCAAGTAGTCGCAGGAGCATCTGTATTCATCGTTCTGAAAGAGGACCAGCCCACTGGAAAAGAGACTGCCGGTGTAGTCGCCGAGCTCTTGACCCGAGGCAATCACCCTCGTGGCATCAAGGTCCGATTACAGTCGGGCCAAGTAGGCAGAGTGCAACGCATGGGCAACGAATCTGCTACTCAAATGACGGGCACGGAAACCCCCAACAAGTCAAGTCGTTCGTCGAGGTTTAGTCACAGATATACCGACGTGCGGAGCGACTTGGATCACCCGTCTGAACCACCAGCGAGGAGTTTGGCCGACTTTCTCCCACCTTCTCACGACGAGGGCACCATTCTCGGTTTTGGGGCTGGGGGTTCTGCCCCGGTTGCTTATGTTGCGGTTCCTTGCCCGTTCTGCGATTCCTTTGAAGGCGACGAAGCAGCAGTCACTCATCATATCGAACGGGAGCACCTGACGTGAAGCTTGCATTCCTCAATTCCATTGCATGTGGCTTTTTGTCGCCCTGGTATCCTATTTTACAAAGCCGCTTCTACAAAAATCAGTACTCCCATGGCCCGAATATATCGGACATCCACGTCAAGTCCGTCAGGTCCAACCCGGCCACCGGGTCGTTCGTCACAGCATCTCCGACTACCAATCCTGCCGTCGCATCTAAAGCCTGTGGCCCAGCCTGCATCACATGCCCTTGGCTACTCGGTGTAGGCAACGCCGTATCCCGGAGGTACGGTGCGAGAACAGGTTCCCACGAGTTTCGGAGATTCCTCAGGATCTTGGCCCCCTTGGTGAACAGAGTGCCATCTTGATCATCAGCTCGGACGGGGTACACCTCATCCGCTCTGTAGAGTAATTCAATGGTCTTGTCCAGAAAGTACAGCAAGTCCACCGTGCTCCTCATGATGTCTTTATCCCAAGCAGGATCCTCAACGACCGTCAATCTATACACGACTGCCTGCATATGGGACATACTCACGTATGCAGCAAATGGCAATCCCACAACCTGGATGGGTGGGAGCGCAAAGAACGCATCATAAAACAATTTGGCTGATCTGGCGCACGAGTACAAGCTGTTTATGCGCAGCGGCTCGGGCATGCCTTGATCGGTAAATGTGCCGATGGAGTGGACGAGGCCCTCCGTGCTATGAAGCAGCATGAGGATGTGTACTGTTGGGACAGGGGGATGGTTAGCCAAGTTGGGGTTGTTTTGTTTCCCTCTCTGTTTCACTTGTCTCTTTGCAGTGCATGATACAGCAGGCGAGGCTTTGTTGCCGCGTGTGAGATGTTGTCTGCGGCCCGGGTCACATACTGTTTTTGGCCAGGCGGTCTGGTAGCTTGCTCCGGATTTCGTGGAGTCGTGAGACTAAACCCGGTTTTAGGATGTAGGCCGGATTTTCACCAGAATCCATCGGTTTTTCTCTTGTGAGCCTCTGCACTTCCTCGCCTACAAGCTGAATCTTGACCATGGTGACAAGAACAGCATCTGATGCCACCTCATTTTCTCGTTGTAAAACATCGAGACACTCCTCCATATGTGGTGTCCAACTCAAAGTTTCCATCTTGCCGATGAATCCCGTCGTTCTGATGAACAATCAGTCTAGCTGCATCTACAAAGTGAATTTTCCTTCATTCTTTCCCATCACTTACATTGAAATCACTAGCCAGAGGCCCAAAATCGCCCGGCGCTCGTTCATAGTCCGAAGCCTCGGAGCTGGTGGAGGTCGCGTGCTCCACAACTTGAAATACATGGTTGACTGCTGCTCCTCAAACGGGGATCTAGTCAGGCCCAGATCAAAAGCAACAGATTGTGCCAGCGCAGAGTAGACTAGAACAAAGGGTTTCATCCCCGGCCCGGTATTCATAGTAGCCCTGTCATGTCATCAGAACCAGTCAGTGGGCGAACATCTCCGATAGCCGAAGAGAATTGGGAGACTACGGAAGAAGCAAAAAGTGGTTTTACTGCCCAACGTACCAAGTTATAAAAGCAATCAACCCTTGCAGCATATCCATGCTTCGGTCATGCTTTATAACTACCCTCTCTGCAACCTCTTGCCGGACGTTCTCTCTCATGATCCGTTGCTGAGGATTAGACATGGAACACAGGTTCATTATACACATCCACAAGAAGGGTTTTCTCTCCTGAGTGCCTCTGCAGTCAATTCCCCCGGCATGTGCATAAAAGGGGCAGCTTGCAGCCAGTCCCTGAATTTTGACAGATAGGCTTCCGCTTCATGCGGAGTTGGCTCTGGCCTCTTGTCGAGGTCACTGGAAGGTGCATTGTCCCTCGCTGTCGTTGCAGCAGGATTGATGCCCGTACGAGTCGGACTCGCCCCAATGCTCGACTTGTGGCCTTGCGGACTGGGCCGACTCGGATCCGCGGTGGCAGCAGCAGCCAGCGAGTCCAGCCGACTGGGGTACGATTGTGAGGAAGATGATGGTGAAGATGGAGCGTTGGACACTGGATGGTACGAACGATTTGGCCGCGGCCCGGAATCCTGGCTGGCCCTGAGCATCGATACCAGATCCTCGATTTTCTCTTCCAGCTGGGCGGTACGGGAAGTAGCCGTCTTCTTGGCGATGCGCTTCCTCATCGTCGAGATCTGGTGACACTCCTTGCCCAGGCGGTGGCACCTCTCGCAGCTACCCCCGTCGGCCTCAAGATGCATCTGCATTTTGCGCGAGAACAGTTCGTACAGGAGCAGCCGTAGCCGGCGGGAATACCATCCACCGAACCAGCTGAGCCGGCCGAAACAGACGTCATCTCGGTGCGGGTTTACTCGGAGTCGCGCCTCAATCCCGGCCGGGCCTCTGGGCAAAGTTCTCTGGTATTAATTGACACGTCAATTGCAAATGGATCTGAATCAAGACATGAGGCGCTTCTGCATCGGGATTGAGAAAAATTGTGTCACAAAGAACTGGCACTAATAGGAGTCGTTCGCATGATTTGTGGTGCGGAGTTAAGATCCCGAATACCGGGGCGCGGCTAATAAGTTCGGCGTGACGCGTAACTTGCTGTAACTAATCATAATGCAAACCCCAGCGTAGCTAGATGACAGTAATTAGATGTATTAAATTCTAGCAATTCTGTTCAGTAGCGCTAGTATCTAAGACGCAAAGTTAACAACCTGGCTTTTGATTTATGAATTTATTTCATCTTATTTTTAGAAACGCTATGCCTTATCCCTAGCACAGAGCAAAGAGCTTCCCTCCACAGCTGTGCAATGAATGCCATTGGACCCTGTTCTCATAACACGCAGCCAATCACCCACCGTTTTGCCTCACCACCACACCTCCCTGATCAGGCCGTTACTTTCCGGATTCCCCAGACATCGCGCACCAACGACCTGCAAAACCTGGCCCTTTTTCCAAATTTTCGAGACTTCACCTACCTCGTTGTGTGCCCAGGAAAAAAAAACCCCCATTCAGCCCCTATGGCTTCCGAGATACTACCGCGATTTCTTCTGCCCCGGCTAAGCTGGAGCGCGCCGCTCTCTGCTTCTCGTGCTGCGAGGCCCACCGTCCTGTCAGGAGGAGGCAATACCGCTTCACGATGGCATCACTCTCTGACGACTGCGAGGTTCCATGAAGAGATAAACCCTCGGCGGGGATCCGCATCGCGAAGAAGCCCAGTTCTGTCTCGGGCCTTTCACGCGACAGCGCAGCGGCAGCGAGACCATCACTTTGACACGCTCAAGTTCGTCAAGCGTCTGCAAGGAGAAGGGTTCACGGAAGAGCAGTCCGTGGCCATGATGAAGGTGCTCAACGACGTGATTGAGGAAAGGTAGGCGCCGGCCGGGCCCCTCATCCCAGACGCAAGCCGAATCAGTGCAGTTTCTCACAATGTCTCTCTCCCATTAGCATTCAAAACTTGACCCGCACAATGGTTCTTCGGGAAGACTCGGCCAAAGCAACGTACACTCAGAAGGTCGACTTTGCAAAGCTACGCTCAGAGCTTCTGTCGGCAGACAGCACCGAGTCCAATACAACGCGGAGCTCTCACGAGCGTCTGAACAACGACATCGCCAAGCTGAGCAGTCGTCTCCGGGATGAAATCTCACGGACACAGGCCAGCGTGCGGCTTGACCTGAATTTGGAAAAGGGGCGCATTCGCGAGGAGGCTGTTGGACAGGAGCTCAAGATTAAAGAGACGGAGACCAAGATTGAGCAGGAGGTGGCGGCATTACAGGAGAAGCTGGAGCAGGTCAAGTTCCAGACATTGCAGTGGCTGATGGGTGTGTGCACTGGTTTTGCGGCGTTGATGTTGGGTGCTTGGAGATTGCTCATGTGAGGGACGCTCTGGGATGGGTGAAGAACGAGGCAGCAGCGGTTGTAAAGAGGCGCTGTTGCGACGTGCTTGGATCGATTGATTCTGACGATATCTTCGGTGACCAGAACCACCCATGTTGAAGCACATCGAGGCGAAATCATTCAGTTGCTGCACACAGGCAGATATTTCATGTGAAAGAGAATAATAAATTAAAGTAAGGTAGATAATAAGGCAATAGAAGAGTTACATGTCGGGCTGCAGGGGGAATCAGCATCAAGTCTACAACAATCACGTCACATCGTTGCGCGGTGGTCATGTTTTAGTGTTTATAATTACCACACTCTGGTTTAAATCTTGTTCTTTGTCCTTGCATCGTGATACATGACAAACAAAACACGGATATAGAGAATGGGGGGAGGGGGTGAAATTGTTAAACAAACGTGTCACACGCTCAATCGGTTTTTGTTCGCGCGGATAATGATGTCTTTTGGCCAGTCCCCGCCTCCATCTCCCATCGAAATTGACTTCAACATTTCCTAGAGGTCGACTTCTTGAAGTCTTTCTGAACCCTGATGCCCTGCAACGGTATATCGTCGTCGTTATTGCTCACTCCCTTGATGGTATAGCTTTTCACCGAATGACCATAGCCGAGGGTATCTGTTCGAAGGGTCGGCTCCGAAGGTTCTTCTGGCGTGATGGTTCGGGAATCGATGGGCTGCGAAGCCACGCTGCCCGAATCCGCGCCATAGAAGGGTTTATCGGCAGCCTTGTCGGAATCGTCGTCGTCCACTCGAGTACCGAAAGTACTCAATGTCGTCGTGGCGCTTTTGCACTTCAATTTGCTGGGTCCAGAGCCGCCAAAGGTCGGTGGTGCATTGGTCTCTCGGCCGGGGAGGACTGTCGATCGCGTGTATCCAAATGCTCGGGCGCAGAATAACACGATTGGAAGCAAGGTGGGCAGGCAGGCGGAAATGATGCCCGCTGCCATTTCAATGGCCGTCCATCCCACGGTTGGGGCCAACGAATACGTCGGGTCGGAGTTGGTGTAAGTGAAGAGGACGCTGGTGCGGTATGCGGATGCGAAAACAACACTGGCATCGTGGATGTATGTGACTTGGTTAGAATCAACCACCCCCACTCCCCCCTCTCAACCTTTGTCGTCGCTTGACCAAGTTGGGCAAGGTGCTCCGGAACTTACAAGAATCCCAGGCTGAATGCTAGCGTCAGACCAACTTTTTCAGGCCTCCTCAACTGCAGCTTCCATATTTGCGGTATGGGCATGATCAGAATGACGAGGTCGGTGAAGATGGTCGACGCGGCGTTCGAGATCCACGTGCCAACCTGGTTTATGCACCGACCAGGGATCTGCGGATACCATAGCTTGCGCACGGGCACGCAGATGAAGATGAAGAGGAAGGTGATGCAGATGACCCAGGCCCAGACAAAGGCACCGACCACCCATGCCATCTTCTTGAAGTACTCGTGGCGAAAGATGCGGTAGTACATGAGCAAGAGGCTGAGCTTGGTCCACCCCAAGTTCCAGGCGTACAGAACCTCGGCCACGACCAGCCACTTGGCCATCATGACGATTCGCGCAGGATCAACCTTGTCTGCGTGGATGCCCATTCCGGATGAATGCATGGCAAATATGAAGCCCACAACAACAAGGTTCCAGCCCTGCAGGGCAAGAGAAACGCAGTCGGTCAGTCAGTCAGTGATACGATGTTGTTACTCCGTACAGCCCCGGCTGGCGAAAACGACGGGTGAACAAGGCGAGCGCAGAAAACCCACCATGGAAAAGATAATCATCTTGTCATCCCACCATAGTGGCTGGTGATTGAGTCGGCGACTGAGAAGACGAAGGCCAACGGTGAGCAGCGCCAGCAACGTCACAGACACGACGACCGCGACGGTCCACGGTTGAAGGCTGTCCGGATCATAGCCCGGAAGACCGGGTAACACGGACTTGCCTTGCCGTCTGATGACATGGAATGACATGAAAGAATGGGGAACGCCGACTTGCGCAAAGAGGTGTGTGTAGGTTTATCACAACGGGTTGGGCACGGCAATATAATACATCCAAGAGGCAGAACCGTATCGAGAGAAGATATCTGAGAAAAGTCCCCGGGACGCCCCTTTTCTCTTTTTCTTTTAATCAACTCGGCCCTCCCGCCCACGCTGCGAGGGAAAGTCAAAAAAAAGCAATAACTGAACTTGCTTTGCCACTTCCGGAATTTGTTCCGACACTACGGAGACTTGGTCTCGCCAACCCGCCCCCGCCTGCCTGCCCAGACTTTTCGACAACTCGCGGTGCCAATCACTTCGTGGAAATTGGTTGCTGCCCCATGTTCAACCAGGATGCTGGTCATGCAATGCGGGAGTAGGACTGGGCCGTACTCCGTACGGTACAACTCATGATTTCTGGGCTGACCCTTATCTCAGGGATTGGCACGTTTCTATGTATGTATTAGAACCACCCACCGTGTTCCAACTCCGTATGTACTGCATCTCACAAGTCTGATGGTTGCCATTGACAAATTGTTGTTGCATCAGCCCTTGTTTCATTGGGCATTGGGACGGCACGAAAGTGCAACATCCCACGGCGTTGGAATCTGATTCCCGTCTCCCTTGGTGAAGAAATGGTCCTCTTGGTGGGGAAAGTGGCTGGGCTTTTGTCCTTCTTGTTGCGCTAGTCATGACGGCACCGCTCATCAATGCGCCATCAGTTGTCAGGCGGCTTAATAAAATCCAAAATCCAATCGCACATCAGACACCAGTTGTCCTTGCTGAATTGAGGCAACATGCCCGGCCTTTCGGTTCCACGCGGGGTAATTAATGCCCGAGTACTGACTGTCCGACGTGACGTGAGGATCATTTCCTGTCGGCCAAAGTTCCTGCGATATCGCGGCTAATGACCCCTCGCATATAAAGAAATCATTGCAGGACAAGGGAGTACTTCGTACGGATTACATACCCTTCTCACAATGGCAGCGACGACGACGGTCAAGGTCCCCCACCTTGGAGGCATCAGTGCTGGGTATAGACTTTCGGGCAGCTCCGTGGATCCCTCAAAGCCCACCGTCGTGCTCATCAACTCCATGTGCACAACCTCATCACTGTATGATGTGCAATTTGAAAATCAAGCCTTGACCGATGCAGTCAATCTTCTGGCCGTTGAGCCGCTAGGTCATGGCGCAACCAGCTCAGCCTCTGAGCAATTCACATACTGGGATACAGCCATCATGGCACTCCAGGTAATGGACGCGCTTCACGTTGAAAAGGCGTTTGCTGTTGGAACCAGCCAAGGTGGTTGGATAGTAGTCCGCATGGCCCTCCTGGCCCCAGACAGGGTATGTTGATTCACCTTATCTCCGCTGGAGAAGCAATGTCGGGGTTCCTTATTACGGAGTATTCCGTACATGCATACGTATGTCGGACGGTATTGACATGCCATGTCCAGATCCTGGGTCTCCTTTCTCTCGGCACTTCCATGGACTCTGAATCGGCTGTGTCCCGTGAAAAAGGCTGCTGGGACCCTCAAACTCAACTGGCTCCCTTCTACGACAGTTGGTGCAGTTCCACCCCGACTCCCGACTTTGTAGTCGATGAGTCTTGGCGCGGAATGGTCGCCCAGCTGGGCTTTTCAGGAACCGTTCCGCCCGAGACACTGTCGTTTTGGGATGCAACGCTGAAGGCCGTCTATGCTGGCGATGAAGGCCGTCGAAAGCTCCGCATGGCTTTGGCGTGTCTGCTGGAGAGAGACGGTCTCTTGCTTCGACTGCGGGACGTCAAGTGTCCCGTGTACTGGCTACAGGTTTGTGCTATTCAAATCTTCATCCCTCTCTGGAGCCTGCTTCATGACTGACCATCGTCAACAGGGCTCCGAGGACCCAGTGTTTGGTAGTGTGCTGCCCAAGGAACATATTAAACTCTTCACGGCGGCGCCAGAGGCAACACTGACGTTTGTTAAGGGTGGTGGCCACTATCTCAATGCTACGAGTCCCAACGAGGTAGATGAGGCGTTGCTTCGCATGGTCAAGAAGTATGCTTGAGTGAGCACACACTGATTAGTTTTGACAAGTTTTCAAATTTCAAATTTCAAATTACCAAATTGCCCAAATCGGGTTCCTCCCAAAATGTGATTCAATCTGCCCTCAAATAATGTTCGAGGCCCTCCTTATATATGATCAAAAGCCGACTCATCGACACGAAACGAGGCCCTGCCATAGGCTCAGCTCGCCAAGGGGCATCTCAGCATCTTTCCTAGCTGATCACTTGACCCTTGTCCCCAAGGGTTCGCAGTCAAACCCTTGTGCCCGTGATAGTGAGCGCGATCTGCATCTGCAGCAATGTGCCGAGAATGACCCAGAAGCCAGAGCATTAGTATATAATCTTTGAAGAACTCCACCTGTCGTTCAGAGCAAAACTGCAGGGTTGTTTAGCATAACCGCACCGTTGGAAACTCCTCTGGCAGGCACACATTATGGAGCGGTCGCGGTGACGCATCTGACGGCTTCGCGGGTGTGGAGGGAGGCGTCTGGTGCCTTGGTAATGTCTCAGTCGGTGAATCTTGGATGTTGGAAAACACCTGTGCTTGGGCGGCGATTTCTCTGGTGCGTTTTGGCTAGAGGTTTTGACGAGGAAGCACTGTTGGCAATGTGGCACTGGCCCACGCACAACGGGTCTGAGATACTTCATGCTCACGAAGAAGTCTGGTTCTTATACATTCATTCATCCGCCCTTGGGGTGCACGTGCCAGCCATCTGGGGCATTTAGGCATGAGCTTGAGCTGACTGTTTGGTCTCTTGGTCGGACCTTCTTTAATCCCTCACTGCTCCACTGGCCAGCTTCCGCAAATGCAGCCCCACGCACCTTCCTTGTCGGCCTGCCCAAACAACAACACAATCATCTCCAAATCTTACATGACCAACCCGTCTGCTTGTCCTCAGCAGTTTACGGACGCCATCTCATTACCCTCTTTTGTCACTTTCTCTCTCGATACTTTGCTGTTCAGTCCTTTTTCCCCTTTTGTCCGTTGAGCAAGTGCTTTCCCGCGCGTACCGCTCGGCGCATGGAAGCTTCCGCCAAGTTCTCCTTACGTCGTCACTAGGCACCCACTTTGAACTGCCATCAACTAATCAGCCACGAACGAAGTGTGATCCCTTGAAAGCATCAATTGCATCAAAACAAACGAACCGCGCCGATACAAATCCTCACTGCCCGGCTTCTCATTTGACATAGCAAGTCGAGTCAGGCGCAATGGCGCCTTTGCCCATCAAGTTTCAGGAGCTGGTCCAGCTCGCTAACGTTGGAGTGGACACGCAATCAATCAGCTTCAACTCCTGCGTAAGTGCACTTCCCCATCACCACCAGCTTCACCTTAGTTGTGCTGGCAAGCCGAGGGGAAAAAAACGTGGTTCTTTTCAGGCGCTAATCAAACACGATGTAGACACTCGAATCCGATTCATATGTGTGTATCCGCGAGAAAAAGAACGAGGCTGCGCAGCCCGAGGTCGTCATCGTTGAGCTGAAGAATGGCAACAATGTCACGCGGCGGCCCATCAAGGCCGACAGTGCCATCATGCACTGGAACAAGCAGATCATCGCCTTGAAGGCTCAGTCAAGGACGCTGCAAATTTTTGATCTGGAGCAGAAGAAGAAGCTCAAGTCTTGCACAATGAACGAAGATGTCCAGTTCTGGAAGTGGATCAGCGAATCCACTCTCGGTCTTGTCACAACCAGCAGCGTCTATCACTGGGATGTTCACGATGCCGCGCAAGACGCTCCCACCAAGGTGTTTGAGCGAAATGCCAACCTGAATGTTTGTTTCCCCTCTCTGTGCTACTACTTCCTATCTTACGGCACATGGACTAACCTGTACATTCCTCATTAGGGCTGCCAAATCATCAACTACCGTGCTAACGGGGATAGCAAGTGGATGGTTGTAGTCGGCATTTCATCTCAACAAGGACGTGTGGTCGGTGCCATGCAACTGTACTCAAAGGACCGCGGCATCAGCCAAGCCATCGAGGGCCATGCTGCTGCGTTTGGGTCCTTGCGGCTGGAAGGGGCTCCCCAAGACACGAAATTGTTCAGTTTTGCGGTTAGAACAGCTACCGGCGCCAAGTTGCATGTCGTAGAAGTCGATCACGCCGAATCCAACCCGGTCTTCCAGAAGAAGGCAGTCGAGATCTTTTTCCCTCCCGAGGCTACAAACGACTTCCCCGTTGCACTGCAAATCTCACAAAAATATGGTGTCATCTTCATGGTCACAAAGTACGGCTTCATTCATTTGTACGACCTAGAGACTGGCACTATGATTTTTATGAACCGAATCTCGAGCGAGACAATCTTCACCAGCTGTTCCGACAACGACTCCGCCGGTCTTGTGAGTATCAATCGCAAGGGTCAAGTTCTGTTTGTCACCGTCGATGAGACAACTGTCATTCCCTATCTTCTCGAAAACCCGGCAAACACCGAGATCGCCATCAAGCTGGCTTCCCGAGCTGGACTGCCTGGTGCGGACAACCTTTATGCAAAGCAGTTCGACCAGCTCTTCAACTCTGGGAACTACCAGGAAGCAGTCAAAATCGCGGCCAACTCCCCGCGAGGGTTCCTCCGTACTGCCGAAACTATTGAGAAGTTCAAGCGTTTGCCAGCTCAACCTGGCCAAATGACATTCACTCTCCAATACTTTGGATTGCTCCTCGACAAAGGTGGCCTGAACCGACACGAGACTCTTGAGCTAGCCGCACCTGTTCTTCAGCAAAACCGAAAGCACCTCCTCGAGAAGTGGTTCAAAGATGGGAAGCTGGATTGCTCTGAGCAACTAGGCGACATGGTCCGACCTTACGATGTCGACATGGCTTTGAGCATCTACCTCAAGGCCAACGTTCCCCAGAAGGTTGTCGCTGGTCTTGCCGAGACTGGTCAATTCGACAAGATCTTGCCGTATACCGCACAGGCAGGATACCAGCCCGATTACATTCAGCTTTTGCAGCACATTATCCGCATCAACCCTGAGAAAGGTGGCGATTTCGCTACTGCGCTAGCCAATAGCGATCAAGGCCCGTTGGTCGATTTCGAGCGAGTCTGCGACATCTTCCAATCTCAGGGTATGGTTCAGCAAGCAACAGCTTTCTTATTGGACGCCTTGAAAGACAACAAGCCCGAGCATGCCCGCCTGCAGACTAGACTCCTGGAGATGAACTTGATGCATGCACCTCAGGTCGCTGAAGCCATTCTGGGCAACGACATGTTCACTTACTTTGACAAGGCTCGTGTTGCTCAGCTTTGCGAGCAAGCTGGCCTGCCTCAAAAGGCCCTCGAGCTCTACGAGGACCCCGAAGCCATCAAACGTGTCATTGTCAACATCCCAGGTAGCCCAAACTTCAATCCTGAGTGGTTCAGCAACTACTTTGGCAAGCTTTCGGTGGAGCAGTCCCTTGATTGCCTTGACGCCATGATGAAGCACAACATTCGCCAGAACCTGCAGTCTGTTGTGAACATTGCCACCAAGTACTCCGAGCTTCTCGGACCTGTCCGCCTGATTGATCTTTTCGAGAAATACAAGACTTCAGAGGGTCTTTTTACTACCTCGGCAGTATTGTTAATCTCTCGGAGGATCCCGATGTTCATTTCAAGTACATCGAAGCCGCCACCAAGTCAAACCAGCTGAACGAAGTTGAGCGTATTTGCCGAGACAGCAACCACTACAACCCTGAGAAGGTCAAAAACTTTTTGAAGGAGGCCAAGTTGCCCGAGCAGCTGCCTTTGATTATTGTCTGTGATCGATTCAACTTTGTCCACGACCTGATACTGTACCTGTACCAGAGCCAGCAATTCCAGGCCATCGAGGCCTACGTGCAGCGTGTAAATCCCGGCAGGACTCCTGCTGTCGTTGGTGGGTTGCTTGACGTCGATTGCGAAGAGAACATCATCAAGCAGCTTCTCAGCACTGTTAATGCCCAGCAAATCAACATTGATGAGCTTGTATCCGAGGTAGAATCGCGCAACCGCTTGAAACTCCTTCTACCTTTCTTGGAGGCTACTTTGCAGGCAGGCAATCAGCAGCAGGCCGTTTACAACGCCCTTGCCAAGATTTACATTGACTCCAACAACAACCCGGAGAAGTTCCTGAAAGAAAACGATCAGTATGATACTCTGACTGTGGGTAAATACTGTGAGAAGCGTGACCCCAACCTGGCCTATATTGCCTACTCCAAGGGCCAGAACGACCTCGAGCTGGTCAACATCACCAATGAGAACTCCATGTATCGCGCACAGGGCCGTTACCTCTTGGAGAGATCAGATAGCGAGCTTTGGAACTTCGTTCTCAGCGAAAACAACATCCACCGTCGCTCAGTAGTCGACCAGATCGTCTCGACTGCCATTCCGGAGTCAACTGATCCAGCCAAGGTTTCCATCGCCGTGGCTTCATTCTTGGAAAACGATCTCCCCCTCGAGCTCATCGAGCTTCTGGAGAAGATTGTCCTCGAACCTTCTCCTTTCAGTGACAACCAGAACTTGCAGAATCTCCTCATGTTCACCGCTGCCAAGGCCGATAAGGGCCGTGTCATGGACTACATTCACAAACTCGACGGCTACAATGCACAAGAGATTGCCACGTCATGCATTGACGTTGGTCTGTTCGAAGAAGCTTTTGAAATTTACAAGAAGGCTGATAACAAGAGTGCTGCTGTTGATGTTCTCGTGGAGCATGTCGTCAGTATCGACAGATCACAGGCTTATGCCGAGGAGGTTGATCTCCCTGAAGTTTGGAGCAAGGTTGCCAAGGCTCAGCTTGACGGTCTCCGTGTCTCTGATGCCATTGAATCTTACATCAAGGCTGAAGATCCCAAGAACCACGCCGAGGTGATTGAGATTGCCACTCATGCCGGCAAAAACGAAGAGCTGGTCAAGTACCTGCGCATGGCCCGCAAGACTCTCCGAGAGCCCGCCATCGACACGGCCCTTGCGTTCTGCTACGCTCGTCTGGATCAACTTCACGAGCTCGAGGACTTCTTGCGCGCCACCAACGTTGCGAACATTGAGGAGTCTGGTGACAAGGCTTACGAGGAGGGCTTGTTCGAGGCCTCCAAGATCTTCTACACCAGCATTTCCAACTGGGCCAAGCTTGCCACTACCCTCGTTCATTTGGCTGACTACCAGGCTGCTGTCGACTGCGCTCGCAAAGCGAACAACATCAAGGTCTGGAAGCAGGTTCACGAGGCGTGTGTTCAGAAAAAGGAGTTCCGTCTTGCTCAGATCTGCGGTCTCAATTTGATCGTTGATGCCGAGCAGTTGCAAACTCTGGTCAAGGAATACGAGCGAAATGGTTATTTTGATGAATTGATCAGCCTTCTCGAGCAGGGTCTTGGTCTTGAGCGTGCGCACATGGGAATGTTCACCGAGCTAGGCATTGCGCTTTCCAAGTACCACCCTGAACGCTTAATGGAGCATATCAAGATCTTCTGGTCAAGAATGAACATGCCCAAGATGATCCGCGCCTGCGAGGAGGCCAACTTGTGGCCCGAGCTCGTTTTCTGCTACTATCACTATGATGAGTTTGACAATGCGGCCCTGGCCGTCATTGAGCGCCCCGAGAACTCTTGGGACCACCAGCAGTTTAAGGAAATCGTTGTCAAGGTTGCCAACCTAGAAATCTATTACCGTGCTATCAAGTTCTACGTCGAGCAGCATCCATCATTGCTTACCGACTTGCTGGCTTCTTTAACGCCTCGAATTGATGTTAACCGCGTTGTCAAGATGTTCCAGAAGAACGACAGCTTGCCTCTCATCAAGCCATTCTTGCTCAACGTTCAGTCGCAAAACAAGCGCACTGTCAACGAGGCCGTCAACGATTTGCTCATAGAAGAGGAAGACTACAAGACGTTGCGAGATTCGGTCCAGAACTACGACAACTATGACGCCAATGAGCTTGCCAGCCGTCTCGAGAAACACGACCTGATTTTCTTCCGCCAGATTGCCGCCAACATTAATCGCAAGAACAAGCGCTGGGAGAAGTCGATTGTTTTGTCGAAGCAGGACAAGCTCTTCAAGGATGCCATTGAGACCTCTGCCATTTCTGGCAAGAGCGACATTGTCAATGACTTACTTCGTTACGTAAGTTCAAGCTATCTGTGTGCCACAGTACCAAGCTTGTCTCATGGAGAGGGATACCCCTTGCTAACATTTCGTTCACTTTAGTTTGTCGACATTGGCCATCGTGAGTGCTACACTGGCATGTTATATGCATGCAACGACCTCATTCGCCCTGACCTTGTACTGGAGCTCTCATGGCGCCATGGTCTCAATGACTTTACAATGCCATACATGATCAACATGTTGTCGCAGCAGACAAAGGAAATTGCTCTGTTGAAGTCTGACAACGAAGCTCGCAAGGCCAAGGAGCAGGAGAAGACCGAAGACAACACCCCCATTTTGGGCGCTGGTCGCCTCATGATTACCGCTGGACCGGGCGGTAACATGGGCGGAACCTCGCCGGCGCCATACCAGCAATCGAACGGCTACGGATACTAGATGCAAGTGCCGGTCTGGGCTTGGTTTCCCGCCCACATTATCGGGCACCCGTATGTTGTATGATAGTAATAAAAATTCTGCATTTGCGTTGTTTCTATAAATATGATGCATCCCAGTGCGCCTTTCGATTTATGGTGATGTATATGTTGTACAAGACTGCCAAAATGCCGGCCTCGAGTTGAATATATGAGAATAAATTGCCCTCCTTGATCAAATTCAGGCTGGCTAACCTGCTCGCGATGTTATGTCCCACGTGAGTCCAGCATTATGCAGCGCTTCGCTCTCGACCCTTTTCCCCTGGGAGAGCATTCGTGACTCTCGTCAATATATTTTCCCTCTTTTCTTCCATGGGTTTCGGGTGCGCAATCTTCAACCACTCCCCGTTAAAAGCATTGATGAGCCAATTATTTAATTCTACAAGCAGGAAAATGTCAGCAGTGTCTCATATACATACATGTACACGTGTGCGTGTCCGAGTCTGCTTCCTCATGACAAAGAAACGAAAAAGAAAAGAAGGAAAAGAAAAAGAGGCTTTTCGATCGTCGTGGGAGGTCCGTTCGGGTGGAGGGGACAACTCACTATCGTACACTACATGTTTCGCGCCATGAAAGGAAATGCCATGATCGCTGTCGGGAAAGACGTGGACATCATAGTTCTCGATGCGATTGAGATCCAACTTGTCGAGGAGTTTGAGAGAGTTTTGGAAGTGGACATTGTCGTCCGCGGAGCCATGCATGATGAGGAAGCGCTTGTTCATGCCTAGAGCCGTGGCGTTTTGGATGGCCGAGGCGTCGTAGCCGGAGGGGTTGTCCTGCGGGAGACGCATGTAGCGCTCCGTATAGATGCTGTCGTAGAAGCGCCAGTCTGTGACGGGGGCGACGGCCATGCCGTACGAGAAGGTGCGTCCGGCGTCCTGCTCGAGCGTCTTGAGGGTCTGGAAGCCGCCGTAGGACCAGCCCCAGAGGGCGAGGCGCGAGGGGTCGACGTAGGGCAGGGAGGCGTAGTGTCGCGCGGCGGCGATGTGGTCTTGCGCCTCGAGGAGGCCGAGCTGGGAGCGGACGGGGACGCGGTGGTGGCGGCCGAGAAAGCCTGTGCCGCGGGGGTCGACGGTGACGACGAGGTAGCCTAGCGCGGAGGCGACGTAGGATTGGAAGTCGACGGAGAATGTCTTGGTGACGGTTTGGGACTTGGGGCCGGAGTACTGCTGGAAGAGGACGGGGTACTTCTTCTTGGGGCTGAAGTGGCGCGGTCGGCGCTCAAGGTAGTTGACGGAGACGTTGTTGTCGAGCTGGAGGGTGCCGTATTCGAGGATGGGCAGCTCATGCTTCTTCGCCTTGTCGGCGAGTGCGGCGTTGTCTTCAATGGTGCGGTCATAGGAGGCGGGCGTGGAAGGGGTGGAAATGACCTTCTGGTAGGGCGTTTTCGGGCCCATGTAGGAGAGCAGGGCGAAGCCGGCGTTGGAAGAGAAGGATACCGTGTAGTAGCCTTCGAAGGATGTGTCTGTCAGAGGGGTGAGGTTGGAGCCGTCGAGTTTGACCGAGTAGACGTGGCGTTGGATGGAGGATTCCTTGGTGCCGACGAAGTAGACAAGGTTGTTGGTGAGATCGACAGCCGAGGGGCCGTCTTCGACTTCCCAGTTTCCAGAGGTGAGCATGACGGGTTCCGGATTGTCCATGGGGGTAAAGTAGCCGATGTGTTCGTAGCCTTCGTGAATGACTGTGTCAATGTACCCGTCTTGCTGGCGGCCGTTGCTCGGGTCCGCGGGCATGTACTTGGTTGTGTGGGACATGTCGAACCACCCGCCGTCGATTTCGGCAATGTTGATACTGTTCACGGTTTTGGCCTCGCGCTTGGCCGGGTCGACGAGGATGACTTTGAGGAAGTCGCCCACGCGGTTGGACTGTTTGACAAGAACCCTGCCTCCGGCCCAGAGGACATTGGAAATGATGCGGTTTTCGTCAGGGAACCCGTCAATTGCCGAGACGGAGAAGACATTCCCCTTGGAGACATCATAGTATTGGACGTCAACGACGGGGTTGTGCGCCCCTGGTTTGGGATACTTGATCTTGCGGACGTCGGGGTACGCCTCTTCGCCCTTGAGCGGTTTCTTGCCCGTCGGGCGCTGGACGTAGTATTCGATGGCGTATTCGGGGACCGCAGTCTCGTTGGTGCGCAGGAACGCGAGATACTTGCCATCGTCGGACCACCAAGTCGCAGAGCGGCCGGAAAAGACTTCCTCCTCGTATACCCAGTCGGGAATTCCGTAAAAGTACTCTGGTCCTCCGTCCTTGGTGATCTGCACCACGTCGCGGGCACCGCCGAGCCGGCGGATGTACATGTTGTTCTTCATGGTATAGGAGACGGCATCGCTCTTGGGGCTCCAGTTGGCGAGCTGTACCTTGGCATCGGCATTGTCAGGTAGCAGAGGCTCTGCGGTGTTGGATTCGACATCGAGGATGAAGTACGTCGCTGTGAAGGAGTGGCGCCAGTTTTTCTCGCAGTTTATGGCCAGCAGGACCTTTTTCAGATCCGGGCTAGGCTCCCACCATTCTGGTTTCTTGGGGTCGCCCTTGTACGTGAAGTAGGGGCTCTTCATGAGTGTTCGTGACTTGGCAAGCTTGGTCTTTGAGTTCTCGTGAGCCGCTGCGCCATCCTTGTTGGCGCGTACGTCCTCGACGACCAAGAAGCCGGCCTCAGTGCCGACTTCGAGCAACAACCCGTCGTCGCCGTCAGGGTCGGCAATCCAGCTGATTGCTTGTGATTTTGGAGACCAGTAGCCACCAAGGACCTGATCTAGGGTGATGGCTTTGCCAGAGCCTCGGAAACTGGCGTCCGGGTCGTGCTCAGAGTCGCTGGCGTGCTTGTAGGATCCGGACATGACGAAGACGCCTAGCCCTGCCAGCCAAGCGGCAACGAAGACGGCGCCGACAATCAACAAGATACGACGCAGGCTTCTGTCCATGGGCTTGCGCTGGAGCGGAACGCCGGGCTCGCCCAGGAAGGGCCTCGTTTCGGAATCTTGATAGCCGGCTTCATCCTTTATGGATGCGAACTGATTTCGTGTGCTAGTTCGACGCGCGCTTGAGTCCTTGTCCGCCTCTTCCTGGAGTCGGTCGAAAACGAGGCTCGTGGTGGAAACGGACGAGAGCGAGAGCGAACCATGTGAAGGTCGAGATGGTCCGGGACCGTCTGGGTCGTTGGTGAATGGGGCCATGACAGATACCTAGGTAGGTAGCACGATGCAGAGTCAAGTATCTTGAGAGAAAGGAGAGGTAGTCAACGTGGCTCGGTGAGACATTCAGGGTGAGTGAAGGTCAAGGTAAAAAAGTGCCAGTACTGGCCATGCTGCCTGCACGCGCAAAATTTTTGAAAGACTCGAGCACGTAAGCACATCCACCCTCGTCTCGTCACCGGCGGTGAGTGAATAGAATTCAATAGCTGATGTGGCGCCGTCGACGACGCCATGGCCTGGGAAAAGACAAAAGAAAGCGTAGAGGTGCATCCATCATTGCACGCTTCAACAAGTCGCCTCAAGTCAAGGGTAGGCCGGAACAAGTCGCCAACTTATCAACAGCATTATTGTCGGACACTGCGTGAAGCGTTCGTCATGACCGCACTGTGTGGCCCCGCGGCCATCATAGTGAGATCATACAGTGTTAATCTTACGTTATGACACAAACCTTTAGTCTTCCTCGGCATCTGATTGGCGCGTCGTCCCAAGCAAAGCTTCGCGGAAAAGCCGGTAAGCCGGACTTGTTTGTACTCCGTATATTTTTTATCAATCCATCTCGCCCGAACTGACTGTCGCCCAGTAGTAACCTAGTCCGGTCTGGTTCCAAATCCACCCCCATCTTTTCTCTCCCCCGACGTCGCCACCCTTTGTCTCGTCAATCTCACGTCTCCATTTCGACGTTCCTCCACCATCCTCATTCCCTCACATATCGCACGAGAAAAAAAGGGAAAAAGAAAGAAACAGATACCTTTTCAACGACATTCGCTCACTCCTTCCAAAAGTCGATCGAACCTTTCCTCACAGAATCCCCATCAACATGTTCTCGTTACGGGCGCCGTTTCGCTCCATTCGGGCGATGCCTTTGCCTATCGCCACCACAGCTGCCGCTCCTCAACTCGCCGGTCGGAGGTTCTACCACGACAAAGATAAGTTCTCCTGTCATTGAAAGCAGCATCACGGCTCTCCTCATGACCTCGACCTCCTTGCATCCTGATTTGGACGCCAAGCTAACATGTTTTTCTTGCGATCTGCACTGCTCGACCACTACAGCCGACCTCGAAACCCCGGTTCCATGGACAAGAAGGATCCCGCTGTCGGCACTGGACTTGTCGGCGCCCCTGCCTGTGGCGACGTCATGAAGCTGCAGATTCGTGTGGACGAGGTGACGGGCACCATCACCGATGCCAAGTTCAAGACATTCGGATGCGGGTCTGCCATTGCGAGCTCAAGTTATCTGACCGAGTTGGTCAAGGGTATGAGATGTGAGTATCCTCGCCAGCACCTCATTGAAAACACACTACTCCCTCGCTCTGCATCATTGCTTGCACTGCGCGCATAATGCGAGCTAAAGAGTTTACACCACGATGCCATACAAATGCAACTCAGCCCACTAACGTAAAATCAGTGGAGGACGCCTCCAAGATCCGCAACGTCGACATCTCCAAAGAGCTATGCCTACCGCCGGTTAAACGTACGTCATTTTCCGATGATAAAAATCGCTCCTTCTTTCTTACCCTCTCTCCTCATGTCCTCGCGACTAACACGACACAAGTGCACTGCTCCATGCTCGCCGAGGATGCCATCAAGGCTGCCATCGCTGATTACCACGTCAAGAACCCCAACGCCAAGATTACCGACTTGGCTGGTACGGCCAAGTCCATACGGGAGACCATGCAGCAGGCCGCTTGATCCATTCAAAAAAGTATGGACGTGATACAAGCAGATGTGGGAAAATGTCAGGATGACCAAAAAATTACGGCAGCATGGGACAAGTCAGTTGCATGGTGCAAAGGTTGGCAAGGAAAACAAGCGGTATTGACAACGGCGCGCACACGAAAAAAGACCATCCAAATATGACGAGAGCTGAGGGATGTTTTGGGGCGAAGAGTAAGAGGACCAATTTGATTTGGCTTGAAGTGGGCTGTTTCCCAAAATGCACGTGTTTTTCCCCCAGAGGGACGGGCGCATGAGGACGTGGAAAAACCTCGCACTAGGAGGGATTATGCCTCGAATCATTCTTTTTGGTGTTGTTGACGGTGCTACTGGTGTTTAACTTATTATGTATGGATACTGTTGACCTCATTATAAGACGCAAGGGGACACTGAAGTCATCAATTGACGCTCCGCTAACATCTTCCACGTCTTGCTCTTCCCCACTGGTCCGAGCCTAGTAATGTGATGTACGGAGTACTCCGTAATACGCATGGGATATGACTAATGTATTAACAGCCTTGTTGAAACTGCTTGGGTACTAAAGGGCGGCGGCTCTTCAGCACAGGACTTGGCAGGAATGGAGCAGCCATCAGGCCGAGCTCTCGAGATGGGTTCTCTGGGAAGTCCTCGAATGCAGGCAGTAACACACGGAGCTCCTTCCGTGTAGAATGTCGGCTGGCTTACGCGCACTCCGTAGCCATTGCGCACTGTCACAGGAGCATAGCGAATCTGACTCGAAAAAAGCCCCGCAATGCCGTCTCTCCTAGGCACGATATCCCCATTGACCCCGATACCAAGCCCATCTTCCTGCATGATGATTCTGAACAGCTGGGCCCCAGAATGAATTTAGACCCCCAGCCGAACCCCAGCTTCCCCGCCTGGTTAGAGTGCTGCTCTAATCAGTGGCGATGGCTAATGCATGCATGCCGTTGGTGCTGCGGAACTCTGTGTCTCATCCTCGCGCGCCAAGGTCTCAATCGGGATGTCCGAGTAGGATCTCAGTGGCGTCTTTGATATTGGTTAGTTTGAGTTGTATATTGGGAACGCCGGCGCTGCAGCTTTGGCCATGGCGTTTCGGACCATCACCCGGATGAGTGTTTTCCTCGTTTGCGTCAAAAGACGTTGGAAATCAAGGTTTTTTGACATTTCCATGCCGACAAGCACGAGCAGAAAACAACCCTTTGTCCAACAGCCGCGGCGGAGTCACCTCAGGCCCGTCGACGAACCACCAGTAGCTTGATTTGTGGTCTTGGCCCCTGTCTAGTGCCCGCCAACGAGTGGTTCGTTTGGTTCGTTGGCCGATGATTTCATCATGGCGTTGTGCGGAAAAGCGAGAGCCAAGCCAGAAGCTCTCGGGTCCAGCTTGGTCCAGCTTCCGCGGTTCGCACAGGCTGGGATGCGATATTTTTAGGGAGCTTGCTGAGGCCGTAGCTCTTTCCCCGGCGACCGATGGATTGCGCCTGCCTTTTCCATCTTCCATCCCGTCCACCCCATCAGCCCAACTGGCACTTTCAAAGACCTCCAAGCCTTGCCATTGCCACGGTGCTCACTCTTGATCGCCATGACCAATGCATGCCGACTCGTGGCCGCAGTGCTGGCTGCCACCGTTCCAGTCGCCAATGCCCTGTACTCAAACGGGTCGGTAGTAGCACCTTGTGATTCGCCAATCTATTGTCATGGAGATATTCTCAAGGAAGTCGAGCTTGCCCGGCCATTCTCCGACTCCAAGACATTCGTCGACATGTAAGTGAAACGCAATTTAGTCACTTCCTCTCCACTTGGGAAATGGATCTACACGAACTGTATCTAATCTCTTCGCCACCAGGCCTGCTATTAAACCCTTGAAAGACATTCGAGAAGCTTTCGAGAAGCTCGAAAAGCCCCTCAAAAATAACACGGCCCTGCAAGACTTCTTGTCTACCTACTTTGCCGATGCGGGCCAAGAATTGCAGGAAGTCCCCAAAGGAACCCTTACCACCGATCCTCAATTCCTCAAAAACCTTCATGACACTGTCATCAAAGAGTTTGTTACCAAAGTCATCGACATTTGGCCAGATTTGACTCGCTCCTACCGCGGCTCCAACCCCAACTGCACCGAGTGTCCTACTAGTTTTATTCCCGTCAATCGAACTTTCGTTGTTGCTGGCGGCCGCTTCCGAGAGCCTTACTATTGGGATTCATATTGGATCTTGGAGGGTCTTCTTCGAACAAAGGGCTCGTTTACGGAAATCGCTAAAAACACTATTGAAAATTTTCTCGATTTCGTGGAACAGTTTGGGTTTGTGCCCAATGGAGCAAGAATCTACTATCTGAATAGATCACAGCCGCCCATGTTGTCACAAATGGTGAAGCTGTACACTGAGCACACCAAGGATACCAGTATTCTAGAACGTGCGTTGCCGCTGTTGGTCAAGGAGCACGAATTCTGGATGGTCAACAGAACCATTGAAGTTGAGTCTGGCGGCAAAACATACAACCTCAACCGATATGCAGTGAACAATACACAGCCTCGGCCAGAGTCTTACCGAGAAGACTACGAAACGGCCACTAATGCGTCATACTATGCCAAATCGGGTATTATCTATCCTGAAAACCAAAAGCTCAACGGCTCGCAGCGTATGGAGCTATACTCGAACCTGGCTACCAATGCTGAGAATGGCTGGGACTTTAGCTCCCGTTGGCTTGCCAACCCCTCGGACTCTGCTCGTGATGTCTATTTTCCTACTCGCAGCAATAATGCAAAAAATATTGTACCCGTATGCTTGAATTCTATTCTATACGGCAATGAGCTTGCCATTGCACATTTCTTCAATGAGACAGGCAACTCGACGGCGGCCAGTCTCTGGAAGAAAAAGGCGGACGCTCGCAGCGAAGCCATGCACTCTCTCATGTGGAACGAGACAATCTTCAGCTACTTTGACTACAACCTGACAGCCTCGTCGCAGAGCATCTACACCATCAGTGACGATGACGCTACCGCCTCTGACGACAAGACGGCCCCTCCGGGCCAGCAAATTGCCTTCAACATCGGTCAATTTTATCCCTTCTGGCAAGGAGCAGCTCCAGCGTATCTGAGGAACAACCCGCACGCCATCAAGGCCATTTATGCTCGTGTTGCAGACTATCTCAAGGTCCGCCAAGGTGGAATTCCTGCAACCAACGTAAAGGCTAAAGAGCAGTGGGACCAACCTAATGTGTGGCCGCCTCTGATGCACATTCTCATGGTAGGTCTTCTCAACACCCCTGCTACTTTTGGCGAGGATGACCCTTCGTTTCAAGCTGTACGAAAGATGGCTCTTACTATAGGCCAGCGATACCTGGACTCTACCTTTTGCACATGGTACGCCACAGGAGGCTCTACCTCGGAAACACCTAAGCTGCAGGGCTTAAGGGACAAGGATAAGGGCATCATGTTTGAAAAGTACAGTGATAATTCGACCAATCAAGCTGGTAGCGGTGGCGAATACGAGGTCGTCGAGGGCTTTGGTTGGACAAATGGTGTGCTCATCTGGGCAGCGGACGTGTTTGGCAACGACTTGAAGAGACCCGACTGCGGAGACATCAAGGCGGCCAAACCGCGCGGCGCCAAGAGAAGCATCAGCGCAGTCGAGTTGACGCCAGGAGATGCCCAAAGAATCAAGAGATTTGGCAGCAGGAATTGAAGGAAAAAGTGCGAGCAACAGTGAGAGCCCTTGGATAAAACGCGCAAATGAGTATGCAACGTAGGATGTGATGTACATGAAACCTGTACATGCTGTGAATACCAATGCGACGACGTAATGAGCTTAATGTACCAACATGTGTTTGGAGAACGCTCTTTTTCTCAATTTCCACGTGAACTGGTTCAATGAATGCAATGCAGAGATACTTGATGCCTCCCAAATGACGCACTATATACAATATGATTTTCTACGTAAATCAGGGTATGCCAAGCTAACAATGCTTCGTCAATACAAGAGACCAATGAAAATGTCCATAACACCACTCGTCCAGTTTTCTCTCTTCCACTCATTGTCTGTCATCTTTGATGATTCTCAGTCACGCCTTGATAGCCATTGGAGCGCCCATAGGCCGCATGGGACCCTTTCTCGGCTCATCCGCCTTGTTCACTCTATATTTGAGCTTGACGCCCATGGCGGCCAGTTCCACGTCAAGGTACTTCAGGGCACCTGGTACAACGACCTGGGTAGTCTCATCACCGCCAACCCAGCAGTTGCCCTGCCCGTCTTCCCAGATGTCGCCTTGAATCTCGGTAAGATCAATACCCTCCGTCTCGTCGAGACGTGTGGCGCAGTTTCGGCATCGCACCGTGCTGGGAGCCCGTTTCTTGCCGAGGGCGAATTGCGTCACGACCGGCTGGACGGAGAGGAGGGATCCGCATCGTCGACAGATCCACGACTTGGTGTAGTCGGAGCAGTTGAGGAGTCTGTCTTGGAGGAGGAAGGCGGTTCCGTGGGCGAGGAGGGCGTCTCGCTCCATCTCTCCGACACGGATACCACCGCCGCGTTTGCGACCCTTGATGGGTTGGCCGGTTGTGGGGACGACGGGTCCCGTGGTACGCACCTGGTACTTGTCGCTGACCATGTGACGCAGTCGTTGGTAGTAGACGACGCCGATGTAGATGTCTGCACCGAGTTCCTCGCCTGTGGCCCCCGAGTACATGGGCTCGTTGCCGTGGTAGGAATAGCCCGCCTTCATGAGCTGATGGCCGAAGTAATCTGCTGCGGTGTTTTCTTCATTGAATTTGAAGGGAGTGGAATCCTGGGCGACACCGTGAAGGGCGCCGGCTTTACCAGCCAGGGACTCGACGAACATGCCGATGGTCATGCGCGATGGGAAAGCGTGCGGATTGATGATGACGTCGGGCTGGATGCCGGACTCCGAGAAGGGCAGGTCGACGGCGGGCCATTTCTGGGACGCGACACCCTTTTGCCCGTGACGAGAGGAGAACTTGTCACCGATGATAGGGCCTCGTGGGACGCGGAACTTGACGGAGATGGTTTGCAGAGGCTCGTTGCCGGATTCTGCGCCGATAAGGCGGACTTCTTCGACAAAACCCGTTTCGCTGTCTTTGTATTTCTCGTAATGTGTTACACCGTCGAAATTGACGAGGTTGCCGTTATAGTCTGGTGTGACGGTGTGCCATGCGCAGATCACGTCGCCTTCTTGGATGAGGCGACCGATGTGCGGGAGCCCGTCGTCGTCGAGCATGCTTTGGTAGTCCGCGCTGACGTAGCTGTACGGAGCGAAGCCGAAGGCTTTGGTGACGGATTTGGTTACACGAGTACGGGAGTCGTCCTTGAGGGAGATCTTCTTGGTCTTGTAGACGGTACCGTGGCCGAAACCTCGCTCATGAGCCGATTTGTTCAGAATCATGGCGTCATCCATGTCATAGCCTGTGTAAGAAATGACGGCGACGACGGCGTTCATGCCGTTGGGGAAGTTGTCGAAGCCATATGTGTTGTGGAGAGGGGCGCGAACAATGGGCGTCTGGCCCGTCTGTATCCTGTACGACTTGTTGTCTGTTCGGTAGCGGATGGCAGCTCCGGGCGTGCCCATGGTTTGTTTACCCATCTGACATTGGTACATGTTACGGGGCGATTGGTTAAAGTCGGAGAAGGGAGTCATGTTGGCGAGGATGGACAACATGTTGGTGGGCGCAAACTCGACATGCGTCGACATGCCAGACTCGATCTCCTGAGGCACTACAGCAATGGACATGTATGGCTGTTCGTAGGGGCCGACATAGTCTTCCTTCTGCAGCGGCAAATGCTTGACTGGGCGGACCATTCTGGCTGGCGTCGATGAGATGTAGATGCCTGGGTATGAACCAGCGCGGGATGGAGGCACATAGCCAATCTCGAGTTGCAGCGGCACTCCGTGGGTGCCCTCGACCTTCCAGTATCGAAGGCAGTCAGCTATTCTTAAAGACTCTTTGGGTGTGCACCAACCGAGAATTCTGCCGTCAAGCATGACCACAACGTTCTCGTCCGTGAGCGCCGAAGAAGTATCGACAATTCCGAGCTCTCTTGCAAGCGCAGGAATCTTGGACACGTCCACATGGTCGGTCATGATCTTGCACTTGTGGGCCAAGTGATTCAAAAGACCACAGGGCGAACCATCGGGAGTGTGGACAGGGCACATGAACCCCCATGATTCCGGAAGCAGCTTTCTGACAGCCGTAGTCTTCAGCTGGGCGAAGAAGGCGCCACGATGCACCATGCGGAAGTGACTGATGAAACGAAGAAAGTTCAGCTTTTCCGCTACAACGGTGAACCCAGCTGTTTGCTGCAGATCCATTCCAGAGGGACTTTGCAAGTTTCCCGTGGACAAGAAGTACTCGAGTGCATTTCCAATGTTCTCATTGGCTTTCCTGAAGATGTTGGTGGGAAACTCCTTTTTGAATTCCTCGGATGTGAACGAGGCTGTAGCATTCCGTCGCAGGAAATCTCGCAAAGACGCACGTACCCCGACGCTGAGGAATTCTTCGAATCGTTCCTTCAGAATCTGACCATACAAAAAACCGCCGAGAAGGATTTCTTGGTTCTGCAAAGCATCCGGGTTGTCGACTGCGCACTCGCCGGCAGCCAGGGCGTACAGCTTACGCGTCATGAACAAGACCATGCGAAACTTGTCATTGTCCTGCTCGTCGGTCACGTTGACATTGCCCAGATGAACCAGAACAATTCTCCTCAAGAACTCCGTACCCACTTCGTAATCTGACATGGTCTCAGAGACACCCAAAACCACTCTGAATTTCTCGCCCAGGTAGGCTCTGGTTTCCGACTTGCTGTAGAGTCCATACGACTTATATGTTCTCAGAAGAACCTCAATCCGATCCGTCAAGAATGTGTTCTCCGCGGCCTTGGAGCCCATGGGTCCCACTAATCCTTCAAAAATCTCGCGGTCGTTGGTCTCAACCAGGGCCTTGAGGATCATGATGACCGGGATCAAGTACTCGTTTTTGCGCCATGAGAAGCGGAATGTGATGTTACCGTCGCTCAAGTAATGCAAGACATTTGTTTGCGAAGTTTCGTCGGGTCGGACAGATCGAACAATAATACCATACGGAGTATAACCAGCGCCGCGGTTTTGGAAACTAGGACGGTTAATAGCCATCGGAAAGTTTCGCTTATTGACCTGTAGCAGTCTGATAATTTTCTCAATCCCGTTGACGATGAAGTATCCACCGAGCTCTTCTGATTCCTCTTTTCGCTGAACCAATTGCTGAGGTGCGTTGTTCTCCAAATGACATCGATTTGACTAAATCTCTGTGGTCAGTCTAACGTATTCTCGATATGTCATTCACTCCCTGTACAAGACCAAAACTTACCTTAATCATGATGGGGACCTGCCCCATTTCTCGAATAAACTCAACGGGATCGCCTCCATTGATACTGTACTCAAATGTGGCAGAAAGTTTTCCTCTATACGTAACATGCCGTTCTCTGCATTCTGCGGGGAATATTCGTTGATTTCGAGCCATCTTGTTTGACGGCGGGACTTGTGGCTTTTGCAGGTTCACATCTTTGATTCGGATGTGTAGACGATTCTTTCCTTCAGGGCCACTTCGCTCATCGCCATCGAGAAATGTTTTGGTTCCAATGTCAACCAGGCCGTGCGCGAGAAGTCCCGGCTTTTTATCGTTTCGAATAACACCGTTGAAAGACTCAATGTGCGGATCGACAGCAAGCTGAAGAGCGGGATATGCGGTATGGTCTCTCGGGGGTTCTGGAAGAGATCCTGGCGACGGAGGGTATGATATTCATGATCCCAGTTGGTATTCGTCGCCGACGGAGCCATGATGGCTTTATGGGTTGCAGCGAGCTTGCGCTTAAGGGTTCTAGAATATATAGAGGCAGACAGGCACCTCAGTAAGCAAGCCGGAGAGATTTTGTCGCTATAAATGAAGGCTAGAAGTGGAATTGCGGCTTCAAGCCCGGGATCCGGCAAGTTCAATGCTTGCTACCTCGCTTCAGTAGCAAGAGTTGAGGCAATACAAAAATTCCGCGACCTGCCCACTTATCCACGGCTTATCGCAGTGGTTTAAAAAAAGTTGGCGATACGCATGATCACGTGGGATATCGATTATCGATAACAGCGAAGATCGCAAGTGGATGGGGCGCACAGATCCTGCAGCTGGTGGCGGGCCGCTCCTGCCCTGCAGAGAGTTTGGAAACAACAAATGGTCAATCAATCAGATTGCGCTGTTACTGGTCTTCAGGAGTTATGACATCAAAAGTCCAATAGCGACGGGTTTCAAATCAAACCCATGTCTCCGTACCCTCGACTGCTTCCGGACTTTCGTGTCTCAGAGGCCCGAGATGGCACTATCAATCGAAGTCTGAGATGGAAGGACGGGACGGAGCATGTCCAGCGGCAAAACATGTATAAACTTGAATCTTTTATGTGAATGGCCTGATTCTGATTGAAGGCGGCCTACTCCGTATGCAACTACGGTCAGTTACTTGTGGCCTCGTCACAAACTATAACAAGTGATGGCATGGACCAAGGAGAGTAACAAACACATGCATCTACGCAAGCACACGGATAGAAGCTCTTCTTCAGACAGTGGCTAATAAGCTTGTCGCCTCCTTTCCTACGCTGCCGAACACGAGACGACGCCCTCCAGCACCAAAGCAAACAAGGCACGGCCGTTTATAATGCTTGGCAAACTGGATGGAGTACCTCGCCGCGGTCGGATGTAATGTTTGCATGATGGTTTCCTCTCTGGGATCAAGCGGGGGCTTTGGCTCGGGACTAGCACACACAGTGCCGGTTTCTGTGGCTCGCCCGGTGTAGTATTCGTGGATCCTGGGCATTAGTGCGTGTCTGTATTTGCGTACGGAGGGATGAAAGAAGAGAGTCTCATTCAACGCAAGAACAAATTTGATGATGCTGCGGTGTACGGAGTACGTAAGTGGTCAAGCGAAATGTTACACATATGTTAGGCAGTGGTCGCCAAGGCCCCGGTCTCGGAGCGGCAGAATCGACATGAATATCGAGGACCATGAGCGATACAGACAAGACGATGCAACGGTCAACAGCGTTTGCCGTGGCCTACTCCGTACATATGTAAAACGGGTTTCTACCGAGTATCGAGAGAAGATCAACGGAGCGCCACTGATCCCCAGATTGCAGACCTGCAGGCGCCTCATCGAAGCTTGTCAGATCAGGTCAAGTCGCCGCACCCAGTCGGCACCACCGGCGACATCAATTGGCAAGCACGCAAGCAAGCAGCGGAAAAAGGCAAAGCAAATGAGACCCGACAGAACGACAGGGTTGCAACGAGGGGCCCCTGCATCGCGTGCGTCGTCGTGGCAGTTTGACCCACCCAGATCATGGCTGTGGTAGGAAAAGGGAAATAGAAAAAAATATGAAGAGGAAAAGTGGCTCAGGGCCCACATCGACTCGAGATTGTGCGTGTTTGGCTTTTTTCCCTTTTCCCCATTTACCTCAAGCCATGTCCACGCACGAACCGCCCTTTGGTCAGTCCTGACTCTGCTGAAGACCTTTCTTGGAACGCGCGCTTGTTGTAAGTCCATCCCCAGTTGTTTGTTGGATTTCTTTCTTTTTTACCACTTCTTTTGCTCATTGCTCCCGTGGAGTTTACCCCTGCTTCACTCGGACTCCCCGGTTCCCTGGTTGGGACATTTGCAACTTCCCGCGAAAGGTGCGAATTGTACTAATGTACGGAGCAAGGCGAAGGAGTCAAAGCTGAACATGAACGTGATTGACGTCACGTTGGAAAGTACTAGAACTATGTTAGCCACAGAGCCTGTTATTACGCGGCGGGTTTGTTGCCGCGCCGAGAAATTTTGCTCTTCCAACAGTCCCACGTACTCCATAATTAAAGGCGAGCGTGGGAGAGCTAAAGTTCGCAGCATTGCGCCGTACCTCGAGTATACGGTGCATACACTATGTACGTGTATACTTGGCTTGGGGATCCATGGACCATAAGCTTCGCCCCTCTTACATATATATCTGCGATCAGGCATCGTGAGACATGAGATGGGCATTCAAGAGGGGCCTAATAAGCCAAGGAAGGGCATTCAACCTGGGGACGGCTATTTCCACATAGTTTGACTCTCAGGTACTTTCTTGTTCCCTCATACTGCAAGTTAACTCGGCTGACCTGGATCCGACAAGGTTAGGCTTTTGCCCATTATTGGTTGTTTTCCCGCTTGAAGTGGCCAGAAGCCTTCCGGCTGAAGTCTCCAAAGCTTGCAACTTTGGAGTCGTTACCACGCCGTCTTCATTCTTCTTTAAGATATAATCCTTAAACAGTCTGTCTACCCATACTCCCAATTCTGATCTCCCCCTCAGTGTCTCTCTTTCTCTTTGCTTTCTCCTCCCATCGCTTCCGAAAAGAAACGTGTCGTTTGTCTCGGTCTCCATACTTTGTTCTCTCTATTGAGGCGAGCTGGTGAAGTGGCGAGTCATTGAAAATTCGTCCGTCCGATGGCATCGCCGCCCAAATCAGCACAGGACGATCCTGGACCTGACGCCGACTACGGACCAGGTCCAGACGTGCGAAATAATCATTTTCATCAGCGTCAAGATCACCACACACCATATGAAGCCGCAGATGACGCCAACTCTGCCGGCCAAGAAGATCCATTTGCCGGATCTGCGAGATCTGGATCGAGTTCTGGTTGGAGCCCCCTCCAGCGGGCGAGTCTATCACTCCTACACCTTCTGTTGGAGACGCATCTGCAGCGGCGGCTGCGGCCGCCGCTGCGGCCAAAAGAGAAAAGGGTCGTGTCAGGTTTAATAGCAACGCCGCGACAATAAAGCCACTCGTCGCAGTCGACCTTGAACCTTCTGCCAAGGTGCCAGAACGACAGAGTACACCGTCTCCTAAGCTGAGACCATCAATCTTGCGGGCCAACTCCTCTGGATCTGTGACTACCGCCAAGGACTTGAGCACTGAGCTAGACTCGGATACGGAAAAGGCTATTTCGGCCGTAGCTGCTCAAGAGCGAGCTAAGCAGATTGCTGCGAGAGTTCTTCGAGACTCGCCGCCTGGATCTCGAGCATCATTGGATTCCTTTGCTACAACCGCCAACAGCGATGGCGATCTGCTTCCAAGCGATTCCAATATTCCTTTGCGAAATTTGGGACAGGAAAGCCCGGAACCGAATGTGCCGGTGAAGGCCGTACACAAACGCCAGAGAACGAATCGGATAAGGCGGCTGCGGTGAAGGAGGAGGCTTATGATCTTGTTCAAGCTCATGCTCAACGATATGGATCAAATACAACCAACAGCCAACCCGCGGATGAGGAGGCTGTCGCCAGCGCTGTACAGGTAACTCCAAGCGACATGAATGGGGGCTGTACGACGGCGTGTACAATGTACCCCCTCCGCAACAATATCGAGGGAGTGTCCTCTCCCAACTCTTGAAACTCTACAAGCCCACCGACCCTGGCCTGATCGGATCAAGCCATAATCGCAACTGGAGCTCCTCCACTGCTGGGGCCTTTACACCACCCGGGCTAGAATCCGGCACCGTCACACCGACTCAGGGCCGCAGAAAATGGTACGAGCAGAATCGATCTCAAGAGACACTGGCCAACCTCGTCGAGGCTTCCACCAGACTTGCCAACCCGAACAAGCAGTCCGGAGAACCCAAAAGCCCCGGGAAAAAGCGACCTGCCGCCAAAAGACGAACTAGCAGCGGCCGACTAAGTGCCTACTGGCACAAAGAAGAGGCTCGAATCACTGTCCATATTGCCGAGACCTTGACTCGCCAGGGATACATCATCAAGCTTTGCCGAGCGCTCATGCTCTACGGTGCGCCAACTCATCGATTGGAGGAATATCTCAGCATGACAGCACGCGTGCTGGAGATTGATGGCCAGTTCTTGTATCTCCCCGGCTGTATGCTTGTCTCCTTTGACGATCGATCTACTCATACGACCGAGGTTCGCATCGTCCGCACCTCTCAAGGGATCGATTTGGGCAAACTCAAAGATGTGCACCAGATATACAAAGAGGTTATGCACGATGTAATTGGCACAGACGATGGCATACGAATGCTCGACGATCTCATGAGCTCTAGAGACAAGTTCAGCGCATGGACCCGCGTCCTTGTCTTCGGCCTCACCAGTGCAACATGCGCGCCATTCTCTTTCTCCGCCCGGCTCATCGACTTACCTATCGTGTTTTGTTTCGGATGTCTCGTTGGCTTGCTGCAGTTGATCGTGGCGCCCAAGTCCAACATGTACAGCAATGTTTTTGAGGTGACGGCCACGATTATCGTGAGCTTTTTAGCCCGCGCATTTGGAAGCATCAATGGTGGAAATCTGTTTTGTTTTTCGGCACTGGCGCAGGGTGGCATCGTGATGCTGCTTCCTGGATACTCAGTGTGTAAGTCTCCTCTTACTCTTGCGATAATTCATTCCCCACTCCCTCCCTCTCCCCCTCTCCTTTCTGAGATGGAAAAGATTGGCACAATACTGACTCCAAGATCTTCCGTAGTATGCTCAGCACTCGAGCTCCAGTCCCGCGCCATCGTCCCGGGATCCATTCGTATCGTCTACGCCATCATCTACTCCCTCCTCCTTGGTTTTGGCATCACCGTCGGCGCCGCCCTTTACGGCCTGTTCGACAGCAACGCCACGTCGGCAACGACCTGCTCCAACCCGATTCCGTCTCTCTACGGCTTCATCTTCGTGCCTGCGTTTGTCCTGTGCATTTCCGTCCTGTACCAAGCGAAATGGCGGCAGATGCCCGTCATGGTTATCATTGCCTTTACGGGCTACATTGTGAACTTCTTCAGCAGCCTAAAGTTCGTGGCGAGCCCACAGATTGCCAACACCCTTGGCGCTCTGTCGGTCGGAATCCTGGCCAATCTCTATTCAAGACTGCGGCACGGCGTCGCAGCAGCGACTTTGATCCCGGCGATTTTCTCGCAAGTTCCCGGTGGTCTGGCCTCGACGGGAGGTCTCTTGAGCGGACTCAGCACAGCGAACCAGTTGACCAACTCGTCGGTGGTGGTGAACGGGACAAGCACCGTGCGTTTCAATCAGGGAGAGCCCTTGAACCTGGTCGTGTTCAACGTTGCGGCAAGCATGATTCAGATCGCGATTGGTATTGCAGTGGGGTTGTTTCTGAGCGCGGTTGTGATTTACCCGTTTGGCAAGAGGAGGAGCGGACTCTTTAGTTTTTGATCACGTACGAGGGGGTTCGGATCCATTTCTCCATGTTTCCCGCGCGCACTTCCTTTTTTTTCCCTCCTCCTCATTTCTCTTCAGCATTCCATGTGCATGTCATTCTCAGAGTCATTTGCACATGCGTCTTGATCTAGCATAGCGAGCCCTGCATGTTTTGAAACCCTCAAGCGAAGTACTGAATTTTTGTCCGACGTACACATGCCTTACTATCTGGCAAAATATATAGCCACGCTTTAATATTCGACTTTTCTCCTCTGTTTCGTATCCATAATACAAGCACATCATCATGACTTGTCGCCCGCCGTGCCTGGCTACATGTATGACATGAAGCCGTGCACTCATCTGACATGGCATTGCCTGAATGCACTGGCGATCCACCCGCATGCGACACGGGCGTCATCGCGCTCTCGTGTGTGTACGAGTGTGTGGTGTCGGTGGTGCGGTGAGTACGGCCAGTGAGTTGGGCGGTGGGTGGCGCGCGCGTATCTTCCATATTGCAGGACAACCAACTCACTCGCAAGTTGTCTGGTTGGTATTGCGCGGGGAGGAAGATGGGATGCAAGTGCAGTCAATCTACGCGTTCATCGGCTCAATGATGGGATGGGATCAGTGCTACGCTGCGCTAGGCGGGTCATGCATGGTGCATCAGGTGAGGTCTGCTGACTTTCACGGCAGGCACCAGAATGCTCTTCTTTCCCCTCGTCTTATTGCACTTCCGACGCACACACCTGAATCCGAATGCACATGCTGGCGACATCCAGGTCCAGTGAGGGAGCAGTGCAGTGTGAGGGAGCGAGTACCAAGAATCAGCGGGCAAGGGTATGGCGCTTGCTTGCAAGACAAGGAAGGCATGGCACGGGGTCGTCTTCGCCCACAGTGACTTCCAGACACACAGCACTGCTACCTAGGTACACCACTCTACCTGCCCAG
Source organism: Epichloe scottii (assembly GCA_021950295.1). Lineage (NCBI taxonomy): Eukaryota > Fungi > Ascomycota > Sordariomycetes > Hypocreales > Clavicipitaceae > Epichloe > Epichloe scottii. The sequence continues at coordinate 1,013,916 of CP083247.1, read as the reverse complement.
GTACTAGGTACACACCACCGCGCCTGGCTTCCATGGTGCCCGCCATCCCGTCAAGAGTGGGGCCCCTGGCTGGCTGGCTGGCTGGCTGGCTGTCTGCTGCGCCGTGCATCAACCCCCAACATGAAGGCATCAATCCTTCTCGTCCATGCTTCAGATTGCTCTACACTGCCGCACGCTGCCCGCTCCCTCTGTCGACAGCGCCGCCCTCTCTTCTCCCAGAACCACTGCGCGTACGGAGTAGCTCAAGCGGCTAAAGGCTTGACGCGATCTGTCGAGGACAACAGACCTGAATCTTGAATACCTGGATCGACCAGACAGCTTTCAAAGTCCGGCACAAAGCCCCACCTTCCTACCGACCGACCTCATTCATTTTGCTTCCTTCTTCGGCCGGTCATCTCTCTGCGTCTCTGCTCCCTGCTCATCCTGCTCTCTCGCGGACTCATCGATCCAGTCTTATGCAGTCTCCTACGTCTCTTTCCTTTCCCGCCAGTCTCCCGGGCCGTTGATCGCTCCCCGTGTTCGTGCGCGGCTACCAAGACTCGCAACCGCTAGGCAGAGCTCCTCCAAGGTCTCCATCCCACTCGATCGCCGTCGCCGTCGCATCGTTGTTGCGAATACCTGCTGTGAAGTCAGATTACTAGGCACATAGATACTAGCAAGACATGATGACTGGCATATTCAAGAAGGTGTATGATTGGTTGCTGCGGACATTTTGGTAAGTTGCTCGCTGCAGCTCTGCCTCGTCAGGCCGACAACGATATCTGTAAAGGCATCATCCTTGGCTTGCTATAACGTCAGTATCCCGGCGCGTATAATGCTGACGAGAGCGGCATAGGGCCATGGAGATGGAGGTCACGCTCGTTGGCTTGCAGAATGCTGGCAAAACCTCGTTGCTCAGAGTTCTTGCCGTAAGTCTTTGGCGCTTCTTCTTCTTTTCTACTCGGGCTCGTAGCGGCTAACATATTCTCTCGTAGGGCGGCGAATTTACTCTCGAGTGAGTAACCCCATTCTTCCTGGCCGATGAATCGAGCAACACAAAACCCCTGGGTCGCGTATGCCGGAGCCAGTGCACGCATACACGAATTCGTCAGCTTTCGTCCTCAAGTTAGAACAGCGGCTAACCAGGTCTCACCCCATTCAGCTCGATACCGACCGTTGGCTTCAATATGAAACGAGTACAACAAGGCCACGTTTCCTTGAAGTGCTGGGATATAGGCGGTCAGCCCAGATTTCGGACCATGTGGGAGAGATATTGTCGTGGCGTCAACGCCATTGTCTTTATTGTAGACATTGCCGACGTAGATCTCATTCCCCGGCTAAAGAGGAGCTTCATTCTTTGATGAGCTACCAAACTCTGGCGGGCATTCCTCTCCTCGTACTTGGAAATAAGTCTGATTTGCCCCAGAAGCTTTCCGTTGACGAGTTAATCGACGAGCTGGGTCTGAAGTCGATTCAAGGCCGCGAAGTCTGCTGCTACGGAATTAGTGCCAAGGAAGAAACGAATCTTGATGCGGTCGTGCAGTTTCTCGTAAAATGGGCCAACCGATGATTGAAACACCACTGGCTTCGGCTTGTGTCGGCGTCGGACGCTGAAATGAACTTATGACGACAGTTATGACCAGTAACGACAAGGACAGGTTGCAGTCTTTTCCCCATATATTGCCATGCGCAGCTTGGGCATCTGCAGAGTCTCACCTCTCGAGTACCTTCCTTGATCATTTTGTTCCGCTCTGATGGGTTGGCGACATACGTTTTTCTCTTCTTCTTATGAGTTCATGAATGCAGGTTGTCTAGTAACACATAATTCCTAGCGCTTCGGTCGTCGTTTGATCCTTTTCGGCTTATCCGCGGTGTTAGGGAGGCATGGCGAACATTCTCGAGCGGGAGTAGAACATGACATGGGGCTCGGGCCACGCGGTATACAGACACTTGTCCAATGGTTAGTTAATCTTGGGCTGCTTTTGCATTCGTCTTCTTTCATTTTTCTGCTTTCCATCTCTCGGGTGTTCGTGTTTTCTCATCAACGACATGTCGTAATGGTGCGTGACATGAAAAGCGAGGGAACCTCAGTCCAAATGCGTATCGTCCCGTTACCATACCTCGCGTGTATGTCCCCAGTATGTGCCTTGATGGGCAAACGAAACGTGACAAGCGAATTGCCGCTGTGCTTGTATGCTGCAGCTGGTCGTTGTCATCAAGAGGCTTCGAATTGGATGCTTCTCGCTCTGTTGACGGGGAACTGGAATAAAATGAAGCTGGCGTCGGGATGGAGGGCATGGCTACATTCCCGGTCGGTCCCTTCCTTGAACACGAATGCAGCGAGCACGGGAGCACGGGGCTGCTGCAGGCAGGAGAGATGGACGGTGAATGAGAGAGAATAAAATAAAAGCAAGTACTGGAGTAGTCTGGAAGAAAAGAGAAAGAGAGAGAAACGATGAATTGTCCAGTCCAGTTCATATACTAGAGGGAGACTGGACGGCCGGCGGACCGCGATGACTCGAGTCCCTCCATGTCCAGCCATGCTGCCCATGCTGCCCACGCTGCCCATGCATGCCACTGGCTGGGTGCGTGGTGGTGCGTGGTGCTGTCACTGCTGTGTTGTCGCTGCACACGGGCCACTTTGATGCGTTGGCCAACTCATCACTGCAGCTCGCCCACAGCACCGCGAGGATAGAGGCGTCTGAAGTGGTGCTGGCCTGGTTTGGTCTCGCCTCTTCTGGTTTGCTATTCCTGGTCTCATGCCATGCCATGCCATGCCATGCTCTCTTGCATTGGAACAGACTGCTCAAGCCGCGTCCCACGGCCGGACTGGACTGGACTGGACCGGACAGGAACCAAAAGCTCGCAGCTGCGTACAGCTGCAGGACTGGCCCTCTTTCATGAGTCCATGACTGCCCCGCCTCTATTGGCCGGGCCGTCGTGGTGGAGAGCTGATAGCAAGCCTCTGCTCTATCCCAGATGGTCAATGACTCAATACCAGAACTTCTTTGCAATGTGCTATACGGAGTAGTTCGACTCTGCTAGCTATCCTGAAATCTGGTATTGGACGATGACGCACATGCTGCGTCGTCAGACACATTTTGTTGCTCAACTTAGCACAGCAGCAGCGAGTGTTCCAAGAAGCTTCAACTCCCGGCCACTCTCCTATCCGCTTCCTCACTGCGACCCATCCATCAAGTTGAGCCGCATTTCTACTTCGGCCAACATGGGGATCAAGACTGACGAGACTTTGAATCGCGGAGATGAGCACAATGCATGGGTCGGTGCCAAGGGCCCTTCGTCGTTGGACTTGCGGAGTGAGTTGGTGATGGCGGCCCTGTCCATTGCATTCTTGTGAGTATTCCCGACTAAGATTGCCATGTACAGGCGATGTCATTACAACACCGACACCGTCCATGTTGGCAGCTGTTCAGACCTGCACTCTTTTGGACGATGTCTTCCAAGAGGACAGGACGACGATGGACCTCGAGGCCCATGTTGCAACCCTCTCGGGGAAAGAAGCAGGCCTCTTCGTTCTCTCTGGAACAATGGGCAATCAGCTGGCTTTACGGAGTCTTTTAACGCAACCTCCCCATTCTGTTTTGTGCGACCATCGTGCACACATCATTCAGTATGAGGCTGGCGGGTTCGTCGTCCCTTTTTCCTCTCCTTACCGCTCTCCCAATATTATGCGCCGCTACTCATATATCTCTACTGATCGAGACTTCTGTCTAGAGTCTCGACACTCACAGGGGCCACGGTAAAGCCGGTTGTTCCCAAGAACGGCACTCACCTCACCCTTGAAGACGTGCAGAAAAACGCTGTGCTCAGCACCGACGTGCATGCTTGTCCCACTCGGGTCATTAGCCTTGAAAACACACTCAACGGTACCATCATGCCCCTGACAGAGGTCAAACGGATCTCCGAGTTTGCCAGAAAGCACGGCATCAAAATGCACTGTGATGGAGCTCGCCTATGGGAAGCCGTCGCTGCGGGGGCCGGCACGCTTCCCGAGTTCTGTGCTCACTTTGACACCGTAAGCCTTTGCCTTTCCAAAGGCCTCGGGGCACCTGTCGGCAGCGTCTTGGTTGGCCCCAGAGCGACTCTGACTCATTCTCGATGGGTTCGCAAATCAATTGGCGGGGGCACGAGGCAACCGGGCTTCATCACTGCTTGTGGCAGGGTAGCAGTTGATGAAACGTTCGGCAAGAGATCCGACGGGAGTGATGGTTGGCTAAAAGCATCGCACGATATGGCCAAGAAAGTAGAAGCCTTGTGGACTGATATGGGAGGCAAGCTCGTTCATCCCGTGCACACAAACATGTGCTGGGTAGATCTTGACTCGGCCAAGTGCAGCGATGACCGATTCATTCAGCTGAGCAAAGATGCTGGTCTGAATACATCAGGCGGAAGACTGGTCACACACTACCAAATCGCCCAGAATGGAGGTGATGTCCTTTGTCGACTACGAGGCGTTTTTAAACAGGTATTTGAAGCGCCTGGAGAGCTCCAGCCTGAAGTGGGTGTCAGAGGTATATACGGCAAGGTATGAAGTCGGAGGGATCATGCGTCCGTCAAGCCGACCTTCCCGCAATATGAAGACTACTGTTTATTTTTGTGGGTGGTTCAGGTAATCATAGACGGACATGCATGCGTTTCATCTCATATTAAATGGCCGAGTGATGCCAAATTTCCTAATGGACTATACTATGTGCATCTGCGCGTAAACCCAAGTGGCAACTGTTTCGCAGAATCGTTAGATCTTCGACTGGCTTCCGAGGTCCGGTTGCTCCTTCCACTTGTGTGACTCGAGTCGCTTCTTGCCTCTCATTATTCACTGGCAGTCCCCAAATTGCTCACGAATCTCACTGCCACCTCTTGCTTGACCACTACCAATTTCTCTGTATCATGATTCATTCTCGGATTTCCCTTGCGATTTGCCACACGTTATATGCCAAAAGCTTTCCCACCATAGCCCTCCGGTCTTCTCCTCGACTCTGCCCAAATTGCTTCGAGCGCCCACAATTTCCCCAACGCATGCGGCTTATGTCCTGACCAGACTGATATTGTAACGAGCGAGGGACTTCTTCGCCATGTTTTCCCGATGCCACAACCCTACGAACTGGTGTCTTGCCTTGATTGTTTTGCAATGTCTTGCAGCCAGTAGTCGCCCATACGACTTTGGAGCTGATGTAAGGAGACTCACCCGTCGAGATGACACGCCAGGTCCCATAGTCGTTCGTCGTCTCCCAACACCACCTAATGGCACGCTTCCGATGAGAATGGAAGTGCGGTCCATGAGAGATGACAACCATAAATGGGATCTTTTTATCCTGTCATTAAGCATGTTTCAATACGCCGATCAAGATGATCTCCTCTCTTGGTACCAAATTGCTGGTAAGTCGGCTTAAGATGCAGGAAATGCTACCTGGGATTTTTTTCCTGACAACATATTCTTGTCAAGGTATACACGGCGTCCCTTTCACAACATGGAACGGTGTAGAGCCGATTCCTGGCGCGAAAAAGTCAGGTTACTGTACACATAACTCCGTGCTGTTCCCGATGTGGCATCGGCCTTATCTGGCTTTGTTTGAGGTAATTGCACTATGGCTCAAGTATAAAGACACAAAACTGCTAGATATTGACAAGTAAAACAGCAGCAGATGTACAAGATGGCCAATGCGATTGCTCTCATGTTCACGAACACCACCCAGCGTCAGCTATACCAACAAGCCGCGGCCGATTTCAGACTTCCATACTGGGACTGGTCTCTCGAAGCGCCAAAAGGCGAGACACATCTGCCGGATGTCTTCTGGAGTCCTGTCATACAGCAATTCGGACCCAACGGCGTGCAGAACATAAAGAATCCTTTATATTCCTATCATTTTCACCCTCTTGACCAAGAAGCACTGATATGGAACCCGGTGAGCTGCCTTCGTTTGAACTTTAAAGTTCTAGCTAAAGTGTGGAAAATAGTTGAAACAATGGAACGAAACCAAACGAGCGCCGAATACCACCTCGAGCATTGTCAATCCTCCGTCAAACAACGAAGAGGCTAACGCAGCTTTACTGTCGAAGCTGTCTGAAATCCAACAGCGACTCTACATCCTTTACTCCAATTGCCACGACTTTAACGAGTTCAGTAACAAGGCATGGGCTGCATCGCAAGGCCTATCACAGCTGGACTCTATCGAAGCGATACACGACGTAATCCACATTTATGGAGGATCAAAGGGGCATTTGACTTATGTGCCCCTTTCGTCTTTTGACCCGTTATTTCTTCTACATCATACTATGACTGATCGGCTTGTGGCCATCTGGCAAATACTAAATCCAGATGCGTGGATTACTCCAATGGCAGCTGGAGAGGACGGCTTCACATTCTTGAAGGGCACAATGCAATCATCCGAATCGCCTTTGACGCCATTTTTCGCATCTGAAAATGGGACTTTCTGGACTTCCGACACGGCCAGGAGCACGGACGCCTTTGGATACGCATATTTTGACACATTTGCGCCGTCAATGTCCAACCAAGATCTTGCCAAGGAATTGAAACGTAAAATCAATACATGGTACGGTTCGTCAAGCCCAGCGGGACTACTTGCCAAGCCGGCCCAATCTGCGTCTATACCCTGGCAACCTTATCAAGAATCCTGGCCAGACGATGAGCGCGTCAGCTTCAGACCCAACACCCCATACAACGAAAATCACCCCGAAGCATCCCTCATTGTTCAGCAGAATCATTATACCGAGTGGCTAGCAAATGTGCGTCTCAACGTAGAAGCTCTTGATGGATCGTTCGTTATTCACTTCTTCCTGGGGAAACTTCCAATATCCGAGATAGATTGGCACACGGCACCAAACCTGGTTGGTTCCGTTGCCATATTCGCCATGAACCGAACGACTGGATCTGAGTCGAAGATATCTGGCACAGTTCCTCTGACATCAGCGATTATGAAGATTGTGGCGGCCAAAAAGTGAAGAACTTGTCGCCGCAGTTTGTTCAACCATTTCTCGCCAAACATTTAAACTTTGCTGTACAGTCCAGCAATGATTTGCGGATCGAGCCCGGGATGGTGGAAGGCCTGTCCATATTGGTAGTCAGCGCAGATGTCCAGGTACCTGAAGAAGTATCAGAGCTGCCTTTTTGGGCCCCTCATGTAGAAAGGCTCAAGCTTTGGGGTTGAACCCGGCTTGACCGTTGAAATTATATGTACCGCCATTTCGGCTTTTATCGTTGGGGGCGTTGGCATGAAGAAGACGCGAAGGGCATACATAGGAGCAATGGCTGCCATTTTACTGTGAGATATAATTTAACCTAAGTCTGAATGAATCTCCGTCAGTGTGACAACCTGTCGGATTTGACATGTTGTGAAGGGAGCAGTGTGACTCGGAGTCTCATCTTGAGGCGAGAAATTTCTAGGAAGTCTCGTCCACGCACGATCACCTCTACAGCATACTTGAGACTTCATTCATCCTGTCTAATGCGTATCCCCCAGAGACACGCAGCAGAGCATCCGTTATCAATATCTACACCCATCAGATGAATGTGCTCGTCACCAGTCTCAACTCCAATAATCCATGTCGAATAATGGCAAACCTCCTCCTGACAAGACGGACTTCTAGACACTTCGTCTGACAGCCTTCCTGGCCAGGAAGTCATACAACCCCGTCCCCCCTACCTTCTCCCGGCGAGCTCATCTCGACTCACATCACGCCACGTCACGGACACGGATTAAGCAAGATTGCATCTTACTTCAGTGTATTTTTTCTTCAAAAATCCCCCCCGCGGCGCTGGCCGATCCTCTACTAGTCGTCGTGTCACGGAGAGCAATACTGCGTCATATCACCTTGGACAACATTCAGCTCTTTAGGCATCGTCCGAGCTGAACGTCTCACCAACCGCCAGCTACCAGCTTTCCTCCCTCCCTCCCTCTCTTCTTCTTCTACAATAGTCCAAACAGTCCGCTTCGCAGCAATGAAACACCGTCCAACGCCTGTACTATGTGAATACGCCTGCCCATGAAATCCGAGTCGTCCCGTTGCCTTCCCCGGCCTGCCGCAGTGCTGTGAGCTTTGCCGGCCCGTCCGTCTCAAACCGAGCATATAATCTACTTGCATATAATGAATGGCAACACCATCATTGCCCCCAGAATGTCTCATCCGTCCGAGCATATCAATACCGTCTCGTACATCCAACACGCCACGACTGCGCAATGTACACGTTCAACCACCCACTTGCCAAAGGTTCAAGTTCGGCACGTGGCTTTGCGAAACGAGACCAATGGTTCATGTATATACAGCTGTTTTTTCTTCTTCTTCTTATGAGCGGCCATCCACTCCCAATCACCTTCTCTTCTGTTTTGGTCATGATATTGTATGACATGTGCCATCACGTGCGCTCGTCTATAGCGGCTTGGTATTTCCACTTTGCTGTTTTGGTTTCTACACTTTGTACGTTGTTGATGATTCATTTCCAAATTGTGAGTGTAAACATGTCTCCCAATTTCGTTACGCACCGGTGGCCGACTTCTGCGACATGACTTCGCGCGCATAAAATTCAACCAACATGGTGGCATATGCCTCCAGGTCTTCAACGGGTACAGCCAGACGGAAGTCGTTCAGGACCAAGAACTGAATCTCCAAATGGTTGAGCTCAGCGAGGGGAAGACCTCCAACCTAAGACGGAGGGCATTAGTATCATTGTTTCTCTCAACTTAATAATGGACGAAAAAGGGGCGGTAAACAAACCTTGGCGTATCGGGAATTTGTGTAAAAAACATCAGAGAAGAACTTGCTCGCACAAGTAACGCCGGAAATGATTAACCTGTGAATATTGAAACTATCAACCACAAAATATGTCGCTGGATTCACAATCACCGCCGCTTGCTCATCCGTAGTTGCTACCACGCCAGAATTGTCGTCTCGTCCTGCTGCTGCTTTCGGAGAGTCAACCATCTCCTCGTCGTCGTCGTCGTCTTCATCGTCTGCCAGGTCAGAATCGCTCTCATCAGACTCGTGGGCGTTGTCGCGCATAGTAGTATCTCTCTGCGATGCGCTGGGAGGGATTGGTTGGGAGTGAGAAGCCGGTCCACTGCTCATTTGCTCGCCCCTCATGACCATTTCATTGACCCGCTCCGTCATGCGGTCGAAATAGACCAGCAAACTAAGAAAAACCTCGTACGTTGTTGGACAGTACTTGTGTATGCGAGAAAGGTAGCTGAGTATCGTAATGGCGGGCACGTTCTTGCCATGGAAGGCGAGTACCGAGTGGTTCAATGGACTCATGTGAGAGCCAGAGTCGCTGGACTGATTCGCTTGCTGTTGGTGGGCAACATTCCGCTGCATCGCATCATGTTGCAAGTCGTTTGTGGTCGTGATTTTGGTGAGCAGGGCAGCGACCATTTCAATTACGTCAGCAATAGGCATACCGCTTATTTCATATTTAATCTGGTTTCCTGAGTCTAGGGACGTTGAGTTGTTCCCTCCTAGCATCTTGGCATCCGCCAAGCTTTGCATATGTGCCAAGTCTCGAACATGGACGACGGTCTGCTGTGACTCTTGCGATGTCTGTTGTGTGGGGGTGATTCGACATGGTCGAAAGACGACGATGATGCTAGGGAGGAACCGGGCAGGTGGAAGCTTTGGCTTTGACTGGATGGGGGTGATGGTTGCTGTAGGCGCGCGTCGGCGTTCATTGAAGTCGAGTCATTGCGCAAAGTCTGATAGGGTGCAGGAACAACTTGTCCAGTCTGTGACGCCATCGATGCACCCTTTGCATCGTCAGCCGGCGAAACACTACCAGTCACTTGAGGTGAAGACGACGGCGGCGGGGAAGAAAACTTGGAAGGCACCCCGCCGGTTGGTGTAGTGTCTGCGGCAGTTTCGACCGTGCGAGTCTTGTCAGAGGGAAAGCGCGGGGCTTCGCCAGATGAGTTTCGCCTGTTGACTCTCGAACCCTCAATATCGCCACGTCGTATTGTCAAAGCCGCAGATGCGCGCGGTCTGCTCGAGGAGCGGCGGTGCGGGGAATACTCGGGGCTGACGATCGTGTCATGGAATCGAGACAAGTCAGGTACCAAGTCGCCAACTAGAGCGGCCATCGCATCGTAACAGTAATAAGTGAGTCGACGTAAGGTGGGCGGGTACTCCGTAGACAAGGTGCGAAACAAATGTTGAATTACGCCTTGGACTTCAGGCAAGATGCGCTGGCAAGAACAGTACAGTGCATTGGCGCGCAGAAGTAGAAAAAGGGCCAGAGTCTGGAGAACCAAACAAGAATGGCAAACGATGCAGATGGCTGGCTGGTGTTGACAGCCTTTCCTGTTGGGAGGAAAGATGGTCAAGGACCGTGGTACGGAAGACTATAGCTACAACTGTGCCTAAACCCAAAAATCGTCAATGTTTGTAACTATCGCCACCCTGGTGTGTGATAAGAGGCATATATGGGTAGATATGCATAGTATAAATCCTTCCTTCCTAACTTCCTTCCTAACTAACTTCCTAACTAACTTCCTAACTAACTTCCTAACTAACTTCCTAACTAACTTCCTAACTAACTTCCTAACTATTCAACTATTAGGAGCATAGAGGCATGAAGGGCATCGTGGGCGAATCACATCACTAAGCGTGGTGAATCCCAGGATGACAGGCACCGCGACCTAGCCGCTAGCTAGTCACGTGGGCGCTAAGATAGGGTATATAGCGAAGACTGCTTACATTGTATAGGAGAGGTCCTACTTCGAAACCTTCACGCACTACTCCGTAGATCCTACAAGGAAGGAGCAAGCGGTTTGACGTGGGTCTTGCCCAAACCAGTCACCAGCGCGGTTTCCCACTTTGCATACGGAGTAAAAATGTACAAATGTACAAGACCTTGCGAAATGGGATCAACCCAAGGACCTTGCAAGGGCAGGAGATGGACGCCCCCGCCCCTGGAGTAGAGCCTGGAGTTGAACGTTGTCCGGAAGGGGGCCCATCAGGTACAGACAGACGGACGACGGGAGGTAGAGGCGGGACGAACGTACAATCGTGGCCAAGGCATGTGGCACGTGGGGTGAACCCGCATGCTTTGATATCACGGCGACTTCATTGACGCGACTGAATCTACGGGGCTGGGGAAGTGTCGTCTCACCTCCGAGGTAGTACGAATGACGCGACAAGACCACGGACTGGTGTTGTGGGGGCTGCAGGAGACTCGAGACTTCTTCTCTTGGGAATCGCTCACCGCCATATCTCGCGATTCCAGCTTGATGGTGTTGTCACCCGTGTCAGGGCTGCATGCCAGGCTCTTGAGGCTCGTTCCTCCCCATTGCTGATCCTTGTTCTTGTTCGAGTGATTCATTCTTGTCGTGTCTATTCATAAGAAAAGCTACGCAGTACTACAAAATGGTGACCATGGTCATCATTTGAATCCCTTATACCATTTCTCTACCTATATTATACAGAAAGCGCCGACTCTGTTTAAGGATTCATTTCATCCTCCAACTACCTACCACACCAACTTCTAACCTCTAGTCGTGTCGAACCTTGTAATCAGAGTCCGGCAGGTACAAATGTCGGTCAGCGCCCTCCTTTGTCAGCACCACCATGCGGATAACACCACCTGAACTGCCATCCCACTTGATCGCCTCTCTCAAGGCACCCTTGACAAAGTCAACCGCCTCGGCCTTCTCCATGCCTTCTTTCCAGTTGGCATCGCAGTAACCGTAAATATATGTCGAACCAGAGCCGCCAATTGCATAGGCCTGCTTGTGCAACGAACCGCCGAGAGGAATCGAATAAACCTGGCCGCCAAATCGCTCGTCCCATCCAGCAATGATCAAGCCAGCTCTAGTAGAGTCATTTTAGCATCGGTGAAAACGTGTCCGGAATGCAAGTCAAGACACTGCCTCGGTTGAGAAATATGATGCAACGTACGATAATCTGTCCTTGTTGGAGTAGCAAATCTCTTGGAAGATGGAGGCAGCCGTCTGCGTCATCGGGGGCTTCCCGCTTTGCATGGCAAACAAGCCAAGCTGGTACTGGACAATATCAGCAACAGCTTGAGTGTCAGCTGCTGAGCCAGATCGGCAACACCAGATGGTGTCATGTACTCTCGTCAGTTTGTCCGTGACTCGGTTTGCGATATAAGCGCCAGTCGTGGTTCGAGAGTCGGCGCCTGTAGTCTACAGTCAGACCGGAATCGTTTTCCCTATGGTTCTCTCTCAAAAGAAGCTTCATTGCTACAACATACCGAGAATAACACCGTCTTTGAAAGTGACCGCCATACTATTACATCATCAGACTGTGCGCCGTGGTCGCTTTCTCGTGGAAGGATTCCTACATGGACGTTCCCAAGCTAGACATCCGTTAGTTCAAGTGTCAATGTGAATAAATCATAGCCAGTGGGATGTGCTTACTTCACTTCTCCTTCTTGAGGCGATCCATGTCAACATGGATGCCATCTATGCAATGCCTCAGTTTCAATGGTCCTATTGCGGGCATAATGCTCCCCTTGGCTCGAAGCTCACCTTCATTCAGAACTCCTTTTTGTCCGAACTCCATTATAACTGATGCGAAGTCACCGAATGTGATTGTTTCGTGCTGTGAAGGTGCCTTCTCTTGGTTAATTGGGATGAAATTCGAAATAGCGTCGATCAGTAGGTCTGGTCGGCTCAGAAGGGACGTAGCTCAGGCAGCTCTGGGTACGCGCAGCCGCGCCATGCAGGCCCAAGTCCGTGCACGTGATCTCGCGCGTGGTCTCGCACGTGACCGGTATCGTCACACATATATGAAATTAGAGGCTTCATCTGACTAATTAACAAGCACGTGTCTCCTGCCTCTCCTTAGTGATTAGAGCATGTCACATACTAAACCGCCTTATCTAAGAGGAAGATATAAAGGGAATTAGAGGAGATATACGGGCCGAGATTTATTCACTCGCGCCGCCACCGGATGTTGCCCGCCCTACGCTCATAGCGGACGCTGAACCTCTCCCAGATTATGCCTTATGAATTCTCAGTACATACTCCGTACTCCGTGCACTCCAACCTAATATCAGGTCGACAGGTAAGAGCAGGGAATATTCGTTTATTCCAAGTATCTGATTTATCCGAGGAAAATTGAAAGAAAAAGGGGTTGTGGGTGGCCACGCTAGCCGCTGCGCGGGCGGGCCCGCAATTAAAGTCCCGCAACGCGATTGATATCATGCTTGTTCTAACACTACATAGGTTATTGCAGAGGGCATACGGAGTACGGAGTAATTCAATTAATTTAATGATTTTTAGTCCTCAGGTGGGGCGGGGCACGAGAACCCTGCCTCCGTATCTGTAACAAGTAACTGGACCATTTTACCGGAAAAATCCTTCATGTTAGGAATATCAATTACCGCAGATGGGCCTATCAAGACCGTTCTGCAGAGTACTCTGTCGTTAAGGGTCTTAAGAGTGACATAAACGGCCCTATCCAACGTGTTATACAAGTGTGCCTTATCACATAAACGTGCGTGTATCCAACGTCCCTTGCGCCAGATCCATTTACGACCCTCGGACATTGTAAAGCTTAGAGTGACTCCAAGAACTGTCATGATCTGGAAACGAGCGGGATTCAGCGGAACTTGCGTTTGGCCTACGCCGGTGGTGCGTTTGACGAGGGACTTGGCTTCTGGCTCTTGTCTATAAGAGAAGAGAAGAGAATCATGTAAGCGAGATGGGATTCTGAATTAGGCTTTCAACGTGTTTAACGTACCTGGTAGTTATGATAGAAACGTCCTGTAGGTCGCGTTGAAAATCAGACACAGAGACATCGTCCTGCCTATTAAATTTCTCAACAGGTGGGGTTGCGAGCGCTATGGCGCTAGCAAAGAAGCCGAGAGCAATGAGAAATTTCATTTTGATGTTGGTTGGATATGGCTTTGGATAGGGCTTTCAACCGGCCAGGATAATGAAGTCGGAGTTGAACCCAAGGATGGCTATGTTTTTATGTTCTACCTAAAAAGAGTCTTGCAGAGACTTGACTTTATATACCCTTAATGGTACTCCGTATAGCGAGAGATGACATTAGCTACGGAGTACTCCGTAGACTATAACAGAAATAACACAATCATGTTATACTTGGCAGTCGGCTAAAATTAACGGCTAAAATGGTGGCTCAATTGGTGGCTCAATTGGCGGCTCAATTGGCGAGCAAAGCAAAGCAACCGCATCTTCCATAGGCAGAAACAAAGCGATCGTGTCATAATCCGTACTCAGCGACTGACTTGGGACTTTTAAGATCAACGACCGTGTAACCCGTATCCCGACTCACGCATTAGCTCATACACGGATGCGAGCGCCGTTGGCACGAACCTGTAGCCCCGAAACTCTGCAACAGCTGAACATGACATGATTGGATAAAAGTACATTCTAAAGTTGCTATCACAAACAATGCTATAAAGGATCCGCAGCGACTACCTTGCGCGTCTGTCTCTTCCACGGGTTCGATCCAAGAACCGGCGCATTCCCATCCATCCCTCTCTTCTCCTCGTCGTTTTTACCCTTGTCCTTCTCATCGTCGCCGCACCCGCAGTCATAAAAGTCTCCAATCTTGGTGCAGTCAAATTGCGGCTTATCCAATCTCTTGTTCACCATGTTATGCGAGGCACACAACCATCCCGCAGCGGCGCTGCGACTGCTCGTCTGAGGCGGGTACTTTTGCAGCATGTCGCGGAAGTGGCGAGCACAGTCGCCACAGGGGTATAGTCTTCCGAGCAGGTGGAAGAAGGACTCGAGGGTTTTGCGATCGCTCTCGGATGGCTTGTCGGGGAATCGGGCGACCATTGTGTGCAGGAATTTCCACGTCGCCCGTCCGAGTTCCGCTCTGCCATGCGTTCGTTAGTTGTCCGGGAACCATGACGGGGGGCAGCAACGGCAGGATGGGAGTGAATCGAACGTACTTGAGAGTCGCGTTCTCCAGTTTAGGCGCTATGGAATCGCCTGCAGATAGGGGCGGGATCGCATCGAGGTCGATTGCGAAGTCGGATTTAGGTTCGGATGGTGGCGCTGCCGTTGACTTTTGGCCCGCGGGTTCACCGGCTTGCTGAGCATCCCGACCGGCGTTCAACGGTGCGGCGTGTCGGATGGACGATGAGCTGCCGGAGAAGAGGTATGTCATGCTGAAGAAGACGATGACGGCGAGAAGCACCGTCAGGCTGAGATGCTGTCGGCGCGCCATGGCTGGGCGGCAGGATGGACGGACGGGTGCAATTCCAGGTCTGGTGGTTCGTCGCCGCGGCACAACATGCGAACAAGGCGAAAATCATCCTGGGCGGCAGAGTGAGTACCAGAGTGTGCCCCTGGAGCCCCCGGAGAGCCCCGCGCAAATGGCGCTGCAGCCACCTGGCCTCTGTCATCCCCACCAGTAGCTAGCTAGGCTCTATGTACCTCACTCAGATATCAAATATCACCAGAAATCCTATGCGCTGGACTACCATGTGCGTCTTTGTCAAACGTCTGATCGGCCGTCTGAAAGAAGATATTTCAATTCCTAGATCAGCTCATTTCCGATTCTGAGCGGGACAACGATATAATAAGTAACAGCATGTGATCAACCGTCCAAAACCGCTGCGCTACCCTATAGCCGTTTTTTTCTTCTTTTCAAAATCGCAGGTTTAAATATCAAAACCATGGAGTTCAGGTTCAGAAGTGACGCAGCCTGCGTGTCAACATGTCACGAAACGCCAACTTGGCATTCCAATGCAACGCGCCATCACTCCTGCTCGTTGACCACGGCGTTTCGAATGAAACATCATTCATGACGATGACGAAATGCTTACGCATGTCCTCTCTCAAAAGGGTCCAATCTACGCGTGTTGTCCCATCGTCATTCCTGTCAATGGCAGACTTCACGGGCGTGCCAGAGGAGAGAGAATAGAAGCAGCCAGAGGCATGTCTCAGCCATTGTATTGTGTATGCGGGAAACACGGGAACGACTCACGTCAGCGATGCTGTGTAAACTTGTCGCGCAAGGCTTTTTTTCCATCCTACGATGGGCCAGAGAATGCTCCCTCGAAAGAAGCTCTTCTCTGTTCCTCTCGCTCTCAACAAGCCTTCGATGCGTGTCCTCGTTTTGGAAGGCACGAATTGGCCTGGACCCCGACCTGTGGTATGTCACACACCGACTGACCTGTCACATCACTTGGTATTCCATTGCATGGCTATGCCATCTGGCATGCCGGTATGTACACCGTAGACAGGGGCAAGACCGGATGAAAGACTGGCAAACTAGGTGGCATGGGGAGCATCGCGGTTCGCTTGAAATACACGAAAACCTCTTGTTGAAGAACGCATGTACAGACTGTTTATTCGCATTGCGAACCGCGGTCATTGCCTTTTCCAGCCCGTCGAAACGAACCTAATACGGAGTACGGGAAACGGGTCATTTTGAATTGAATTGGAAGAGATTTCTGTCCAAGACAAGCACCTTGGCTAGTACACGCTAAATCCTGCGCTGTTGTTCAACTGCCGGGTGAATCAGTTCTGGACTCATAATGAGGCACCTGCTGCATTTCTCGTCTGAACGATCTGGTTAAGTACTCCGTACTCCGTACCCCGTACCCCGTAGATGGATTGTGCAATTTGCGGAGTATAATTCCGCAGTGCATACGGAGTACTGGGTACAATGTAAAAGGAGTCAGGGGGGCTTCTGCAGCGCCACTCTTGTACTCGGTACGGAACGAAATACTAACATCTTCCATCGAGGCCAGACGAACCGCTGCCATAACGGTGTGGCTGATCAGAAGCATTGGATCAGCCTGAAGTAACCAACGACGACTGTCTGCTGAACTTGGCTACCCCTGACACATGGAAAGGGGGCACGGGAGGTACCTTGGCTGCCAGGGCATGGAGCAACATGGCAGGGCAGTTGAGTTCCAATCGAGTGGTGCGGAGGAGGCGCCTCATCCAGTCGCAGATGGAGCTGTGGATTATATTACCATATTACCATGAGCACAGCACAGCTTTCGCTTCGAGATCAGAAGCCGCCAAGTGGAGTTGTCGTTGACGTTGGAGGGGCAACTTTATATCGATGTGGACGGTGCGGCGGCTCGCGATTATGGAAAGTCTAGTACGGAGTATAAATCCGGAATACAGTTATTATTAGCATCACTTCCCGCTAGAAATGAAATGGAACGTGCTGTGGCAAAAGCGTGGAGTCATGGTCCGTCATCATTGCAAAATAGTCCAAGCAGCACACCGTTCTTTTTCTTTCAACTTTTTCACGCAAGTGGAATAAGAAATCGTGGGAACGAGGCCGAGCTGGTATCGCTGGTAGCAGCGTTTTCCTGCTTTATTTCTCCGTATTACTACGTAGTGTCAACGGAAGAATCCCCATTTCCCGTGCCGTAGCGCAAGGTTATCTGTTTCCAAGTCAATTTCGCTAGCTTTAACGTGAAGCTATGACGGAAGTGGCACATCGACCTACTACCCCATTATCAATTCAGTCGACAGGCCCGGCATGTAGCCCGGCAGCTCAGTTCATGATCCATTTGCTTGCCGCTGTGATCGAGGCGGCGAGAGGCCTTTGCCCATTATGTACGGAGTACTCCGTATGTCGTCCACCCATAATGCTTGTTAGCAATTATGTGATAAGCGAAACTCTCTAAACAGGCGACAGCATTTTCTAAGAGGTATGTACATATGGTGGCGATGCCTCATATGCAAAGTCTCTTCGGAGCCTATCGTTTCGTAGCTGGGATCACATTGGGCAGTGAATCAGGGATTGTTTATTTGACCTTGGTACGCCGTAGGACAACGCGATGTGGTGGCCCAGGTGCGGGAGGGGCGAATGATCATGTCTCTATCCCTGATGAGGTCTCCGCTGTGGCGTTGAAGTGCTGATGCTAGCTTCAGGCACAAACCACGCGAACCCAGAATAACTGGGGGTGAGCTTTCATCGCGTGGAAGCTACCAAGGTACTTGGCCTGGTGAGCCGGCATCACGGCTGAGCAAGGTCCGTCTAATGACGCGAAGCCAAGCCTTGCGGACAGACTCATGTCGCACCACTGACCAGGGCTGGGGGAGTGACGTGCCACTGGGTGGATTCTGAAACTCCAGCTCGTTGATGACAAGAATCGGTTGTACATGTAGGCACTCAGGACGCAGCACAGGACTTGAGCTGATAATTCCGTCCGCGACTGCCTGGTCGGGCCGCCAAGAGGAGAACAAAATTTCCGGCACAAAATATTGCTGACGCCGAGCCGCAGTGCGTTTGCACAGTGCAGGACGTAATTTCCGCAAGCGTCAGCATCTCAGATTATCAGGATTCAGGAGGGCTCACTCCCTCCACAGCTGAGTTGGGCTTCTGGAAATGACAAGAAATCGCGGGATTTCTCTCGGGTACGGAGTACTGCTGGCCTGTCTGGTTTTATGTAGTAACAGCTTTCCGAAAGATGGTTTGGGGCTGGAATTGTTCCATTCTCAACGAAGAAAGGGGGCGGTGGGAGAAAAATGCATGAGCGAATTGCAAGGAAAGAGCAGCCACCTGCAACAATGCGCCGTCCCTTAGTGCAGAACTGCCCCTCTCGTGTCTGGTACATGTGATGCAGTACTTGGAAGGTGTAGCTTGATGCTGTGCCCAGATTCCGCTTGGTACCTCATCATCTCTGCAAACCTGTGCTCATGCATTCCTAAGACCGCCAGGCTGGGGTAGTCTGTCTGACTGGTTACCTCGACGCGTTTACATAAGCCCCCGGTGGGCCTTCACGCCAGGGAAGATGCGTTGTAAAATCTCATCAACCAAATGTCAACTGCACATTATTATTATTACGCGGTTGTACATACGCGGTCTAGGAACTGTAGACAGACAATGCGGGTCACACACAGTTGGATGAGATGCGCCAACTTGACACAATTTTGCAAGTTGAGCACCTCGCCCGGAACTGGCAATCAACCAGAAGAAAGAATCGACACCATGCAACGGTGGCGGCGATAGTTAATGGCGCACTGACGATGATAGCACCGGCCTGTCCTTTTGTTGGGCGAGAAGGCAAAAGGGCACGGTGGCACGGCACGGCACCGCCAGCCCACGTCCACGCCCATGCCCACGCCATGCCCACGCCCATGCCCATGCCCATGTCCGTGATCCGACTAACAACTAGTGCGAGTGCAATCTGCTTTGTGTCGTGAGAAGAGTAGCGTGCCAGTCAGTCTTTGTGTGGCCCCACCGCGTTGAGTGCTGGCTGAGCCTCCACCAGCCCCACTGCGTTGTGCTCTCACTAATTAGTAATAACACGGAGCACGGAGTAAAGCTGGCTCGTTTTCGCTCCAGCGCGCTAGCACGCTGCGGGCGGCTGCGTCTCCTCAACGGCCGTGGTCCAACGCCCTGTGCTTGTGAGTGCTTGTGCCTCGTTCTGTTTGGTCTTGTGGCACACTGTGCTGCGCTGCGCTGCGCTCCAGCAGACCAGACCAGACCAGACCAGGCCAACAAGACCAGACGACCAGACCAGATGGATGGTGGCACTCCGTCTGGCGGTACCACCACCAGACGCATTGGTGCTCCCTTCCGCTAGAGTGCAAGTCTTTTGTCTGGCCGCCTTTGCCATTATTTTCCCCATCCACCCACGCCCCTCGCCCTGTCGTGTTTCCACCCTCCGCCGCCCATTCCTCCCCCCGACTCTGTGGTGCGTTTTGCGCTTCAACACATCTTCTTACCCGCGCCCCTTGCCCTTCTTTTGCCTCCTTCTTCATCCACAAGCCCTCCCGACCCGTCACCCGCGCTTCCCAGGCGACGACGTCTCCTTGCGATCCTCGACAATCTTGCGCTTTTCGTCGCGCGTTCAATCCTTTAAACTCACCCTGGTTCATCGAGAGTTTGTTCGTGTTGTCCTGGCGGCACAGGGAGACAAATGCACGTTGACGACTGACCGCTGTCTTCGACGCAACCCCGACCCTTGACCTCAGGACAAACGCTGCCACGGACGAATTTCGCCATCTCGGTTGCTTTGCATGTTTGGACGAGTTTGATATCGTCTAGTCGCTCCTTTATTCTCGCTCTGCAACATTGTCTATCATTACTGCTTCTCCGCCAATATACATAGTATCGTTTGCTTGAAAATAGACGTGAGTGGCCCTGACACCTCTTCGAATCGAGGTCATGAGTTAGCTTGGCTGGACTGGCCGGATAGAAATCCATAAGCATAGCGTACTTGCCATGCATGCCATTGTCAATGGATGTCTTTCAACATGGGCCTAGCTTGTCCCTCGAAGTCGATGGCCAAGACCTCCACCCGAGCATGGGAAGACACGAAAAAGAAGGATAACCACTAACTGACAATTGCAGAATACACTCATTGGCACTTGCGTCAAGTACACTCGTTCTATCGTTTTCTGTCGGTCAGTTTCTCGTGTACGACCATGACAATTGCTTCAAAATACTCATTCGTGTCTAGTACATACTGCTCCAACAAGAATACATATTTTTACAAGCCAACAAATTGAATCAACCAGCAAGCTCGAGACCAGACAATCTGCACAATCATGTATGCCAAGTCATTGGTTCTGGCTTCGGCATTGGCTATGGCAACCTCTGTTGCTGCCAACCAGCCGGTGCGACCTCGAATCTATTTCCCTCGGGAGATTAAGAGGGAATACACCAACACCACGATCACCACATCCGAATCGTCCTCTTCCACCGGCACACCCACTACCACCACCACCACCACCAGGTCGTCATCGACAACCAAGCGAGATCTGCTGAGCGATCTTGTTTCAGATATTCTTGGTTCGGACCCGATCGAGTCCGAGACCGCGTCCTCCACCGTCGTCGAGAAATCCGTTGTGCCACCCTCGGACACCATTACCTCCGGGTCAGGCTTGCCTAAAATTACAATTTCCCCAACCACCAAGGACACTGGGTCGAAGCAGCTGCCAAGCACCCGCACGAAGAACCCGTCTACCGACTCGGTCATTCTTATTGGCCCAACGGGTATCGTGTCCAGCTCTAAGGAGCCCCCACTGCCAAAGACCCAACAAGTGAAGCAACCACGGCACAGCCAACTTCCGTCGATGCCCCCCGGCTGTCAACAACACTGCACCCGAGACAACTAGCACTACCGATGGAGGCATTTTGGATCCGATCGGCACCCTTGCTACTCTTCTTCTGCCTGGGCCCTCGAGCACCACCGTCATCCAGACTACGTCGGAACCTGTGGTATCTCTGAACACGACGGCTCCTGTTCCATCAACTGGCGCAAAAGCAACGGAAGGCCCATCTGGTGCTACGGCGATTACAACAACGACCAGACCCCCATCAACGAGAACTCCCTCTGGCCTTCTGCCACAACTGACATCGCTGCTACATATTGGAGGCTCTACGACGGCAAACTCGACGACTGGCCCCCAGCGGCGGAAACTCCTCTGGTCTACTGCCAACATTGCCATTGCCACTCTCTACTGGAGGTTCCACGACGACGAACTCAACGGTCGGACCAACGACGACAGAGACTCGGTCGCGCTTTTGCCATCCTCGCTGCTCCCCACTGGAGGCTCATCCACCACAATCTCTCCCGTGAAGTTACTACCCAGCAACGGCACCACCGTGGTTCCACTGACGACGACGACCCCTGGCTCAACCACCGCAAAGGGCTTGCCCACTACCACCACCACGGATATTCCCATCGCCCATGGGACAACGACGACTGGATTCGTTACAACCCCGACGACAGTGACTGATCTCCCAGTCACCAATGGTACCATTGTCACCATTCCAACCACGAGTCACACCACGTTGCCGTCCACTTCCGCCCGTGTTAACAATTCGACTTTGATTGTGTCTCTCACGACTGCGAAATCGACCAGCACCAAGCCAACCGTGATTCCGATTACGAGCACTTTAACCAAGTCACAGAGCACTGTTCAGACATCGGCCACGAAGCCCATCGTCACGAGCATTCGACCTACAGCTACTGTTCCGAACACTGACAACTGGCTCCCCACGACCATCGTTATCGAGCCTACAATGTTCTCATTCTCCGCGCCGGCTACGACTGCCACTTGCACCACGTCACAGGCCCTGCCAACTACAATTCCCAAGATTATTTACCCTGATGACCCCAACAAGCCTGCTCCCGAAGGCACAGTGCCCATTCAGATCGGCTTCACGTTCCCCCTGAACTATTTGTTCGTCTCCAGCAACACCGTTGCCGCCGCCCAAATCTTCAAATTCCTCCCTCGAGCCCTGGGCGATGCGAGTGGCGTCGATGTCAACAAGCTGCAAATATCCAAACTAGTGCCCTATAACACTCAGAACACTTGGGGTTATGTTACGACTATTGCTCAGCTCAATTACCCCGCCACACTCGTGGATACACTGCAGATGGACATGTGGTCGCCCAACTCGGCCATCTACAATAACGCCGACCCCATTGTTCGCAATTTGACGGCTCTCATCAACCCGAACATTGACATCCACGGTAATATCAACGATGGCGGCTCCAATAGTAGCGGTGAAAGCAACGGCGGTAGCAATGGTAACAATAACAGCAACGATGCTTTCGGCTCCGGCAATGGTGGCAACCAGTCCTCCAAGCAGAAGGCCACTACTGCAGGCATTGCTATTGCAGCCCTGGGATTCAGTGCCATGTACGGTGCGGCCATGTTCATCATCGCTCGACGTTACAAGCGCAAGCGACAAGGCCATCGCCGAGCTAGTTCCATGACCAGCAGCCCGGCCTCTTCAGAGATGCGATACAATGGTAACGGTAGCCCTGCTCTAATGGGTGGCGCTCTCAATAGCCGAGATGCTTCCACCTATGGCGCTGCTGGTGCCCGCGATTCCCACGGTAGCGGCGGCCACTCTGCTCGAACCGCCAATATTTCAGCTCCTGTCGCCACGGAAAACTCTCTTGGCTGGAACTGAAGAGACGACGAAGATGGGTGTGACTCGTCTTGACACCCTCGAGAGACCTGTACCGTTTATTTTCTTTCTTCTTTTACCTTTAAGCTTCGATATCATTGCGGGAGAATTCGCTTCTGGATGTCGTGACTCGGAGTCCGGGATGATGTCCGATTCCGGATGATTCAACAGACCAAAGAACAAGATGACGATCCATTGGGCGAAACCACGCGTGGAGCTATCTGACCCACCTTCTCTCATCCGCATATCTGATTCAGGCCCGGTAATTCGAAGACAATCAAACGCGTAGTCAACCCATTGTCCGATCGATGCGCGCCAGTCTCTTGGAACTTTACTTGACTGCCGGCGATTTCTCACCATGGTGCCTAGACACACCAAAAGACTAGGAATTGAGAGCCACATATTGCGATTTTCTTCGAGCTCTCATTCCGGTGAACTGGCTCCATTTTATTTTATTGTGACCTTATTTGACACACCCGTTTTGGATTTTTTTTCCTTTTTTTTTCTCATAATATCTTCTGTCGTGCCCTCCGATGGACCAAAACAAGAGGAATGAGATCTATGGGAGACTGTTGTGTATGTGTTGTCTGGCACACACGACAGACTTCTATGAGATGGGAGGCGAGGATGGTTAGTCCTCCATGGCAGAATGGAGGATCTGGAGAATTAGGTGTACATTGAATAGTCTATATCTGTCTTGGTCACCATGGCAATCCCATTGCAATCGAAGCCTTTGCCAGTGGGGGTGAGGGCGCGTGCTCTGTAGACAATAGAGACTTCTCCAATAAAGCGTTTGCTCCAACGCGCCGTGTCGACATTTCGTGACGGAAAGTGTGGTGCTTTCCGGCCTCGGACGAAATGGCACCATCAACTGCTACAGAGACTGTCCGCGTCGCATATCCTGACGAATGCGGTGGAGAGTTTTGCTCACTTGAACACGGAGCAAGACGTCAGTGCACAAATCTGGTGACGAGCTGCCTGCAAAGCTGACTGGTGTACTACATGTTGCCAGTTCAAGATTTGGTGGATGCCCTGTGGTCTTCTTCACGTAGTAGTCTCGCCCGCCTACGACCCTGCTGCTGCAAGGCCACAAGGGTAAACAACACGGCGAAGCCCGAAGTGACAGTTGCGACAACCATGTCTGTGCGGAATGCTTCCGCGTACATGACCCTGACACGATCCTCCTCCTCCGCGCCTCCCCGCCCAGCGCCCCCGGCGCCTCTTCTGGCGACATGCAAAGAAGCCCCGCCGCTCATCTCCTTGCGCAGGATTGCCGTGGAAGCGGCAATGCCCAAGCTTCCTCCCAGAATGCGCATTTGGGCAAGAATGCCCTGCGCGGAAGCTGATTTTGACACGGTCAGCCTCAAGCACCTCAAGCACACTCAGTTTCAACTCTGGACGGGGTCGACTTACCGTAGTCTTCTGGAGGAGCCTCGAGAGATGCAATCATGGTAGAAGACGAAACCGTGAGCCCGAAGCCAAGGCCGCAGAAGGTGACGAAGCCCAGCAACTTGGCCGAGTCCAGTTCACGAGTAGAGAGGGTCGTGAGCAAGCCGCAACCCAGAAGCATGAGGCAAGACCCGACGAGGAGCGACTCCGCAATCATCTGCCTCTTGGAATTGACCGCTCCGCTGACGACGCTCCCAATGGCAACCATGATCAGCATGGGCAGTAACATGACTCCCGCCAGGAGAGCCGACTTGCCACCCACGACCTGAACGCGCAGCGGGACCACAAAGATCAAGAGCATGTATGGGAACCCGAGGAGAAGGGTGTTGAGTACGCCCGACGTGTATGTGCCGCGCCGGAAAAGACGAATCGGGAGAATGGGAGAAAAGTGCGACGAGTTCCGTCGCTCGATCAGGTATTGCCACGAGAACAACGCGACCCAGCACACGATACCTAGGACCAGGGGAGCGATGAAGACGACAGAAGTCCAGTCGTTGCCCTGGGTGTTCTTTCCGGATTTGGGGACGTTTCCGGCACTCTGGAAGGAAAACACTACGAGGACGGCGGCGGCGATGGTAAGAAATGCGCCGGGGTAATCCAGCCCTTTCCACGAATGCTTACGCAGGACCGGACGGTGCTCCTTTTTCGGCCAGCTGAGAATGAATATGGCCAGTGAGGCGGCTCCGACGGGGCCGTTGACCCAGAACACCCATCTCCAGGATGTGTAGCTCGTCAGCAGACCGCCCAGCACAGGTCCCAGGACACCGGCCATGGCGACGACGAAGCCTACCATGGCACCGATATGCTGCCGGAGATGGACTGGACTCATCTCCGGCAGCATGATCATGGTCAGCGAGTACAGCCCCGAGCCGCCCATTCCTTGGAGCGCTCGAAAGGCGACGAGCTGATGCAGGTTCTTGGACCACCCGCAAGCGAGTGAGAAGGCCACAAAGAACACATATGCTGCGACAAACGCATCTCGACGACCGACGATGTCGGATATCCGGGAGAAGACGATAGCACAGCCCATGTAGGCGAGGGTGTAGGCAAGAGCTACCCAGTTGGCGTTGGCGATGTTGTCGAACTCGGTGCCGATGCTGTAGAGGCTCGTTGCCACGATGGAGGTGTCGATCATGGAGAGGAACAGGCCGAGGCAGACACTAGTTGTTCACTGTAAGATGACGGGTTTTTTTTCAAAGTGGAAACATGGTGAAGATGGTGCTCAAATGTCATACCCGATGGATAGTAGCCAGAACGTCACCAAAGGTATCATTGGCTGCGCATCATCATCGCTCGAGGCTATGGGATCCTGTCCGGATACGGACCTCTGTCCCTCATCTTGAACTGGGTGTGGAGGCATGTGCTTCGGCAAAGGATTCTCAATACAACGGCGTTCACGGACGCAGATCAGAGGTCGACATTCTCCTGTGGTTTGTAAACGTCCATGACAATACTGCACAGCAAGGCCCTCATATATAACCAGAATTTCGTCCTCGAGGGTTTTAAAATTTTCTTTAAAGTTGCAGCCCAACAAGTTAGCCCGCGGCAGCAGTCAGCCATGCAAGGTCATCGCAATCGCTTAAACTTGCCGCATTCTAAGCAAAGCCGACCACGCGATGGGGGCGCCTTCTCGAATGAAAGCTTGTCGTTTGTGGGGAAGGAGCTGATTCCTCCTGCAGCTGACATGTCATAGGGGACGCGGGCGGGAATTTCGCGCATGGCGTGGTTGGTCTGCTGCATGTTGGTGGTGGCGGCTGGAGTCGCTCGCATTCGCATTCGCTCAAGATTGATTGACGCGATGGCTTGGATGGCACGCTAGTATAAACTTTGGACGGATGCATTTGCGACGCTGCTTTGTTGCATTGTTGATTGCTGGGCATCACCATTCGTCGAGAAAAATTAGTATGCCCGGAGAAGGTCGCATATGTCTTTACTCGGCGTGCATGCTTTCGAATAGTAACGGAAAGCAACCATGATTGCAATATTGACAACTTCAACGCGGTTGGGGGGCTTGCCGCACCAACCACGTGAAGCAAATGAGAGTGAGTCTATCCAAAGTAGCTGAAGGCATCGCGAGACACAGAATGAAGCAACACCCCTTGAACAACACTCAAATATGCTCATTGCTCACGCTGCATCACCCGCCGCCATGACCTAATCCCGAGCCACCAGCGGCGCAGAGTCCAGCGGAAGCCTCTCCCCCATCCAAATGGCTCTCTGCGTGTGATCACGCAGCTGAACATGATGTTTGTCTTCGCCCTGTCGCGGGACGCTGTTGGGGTGGACGAGGACAGACAGGGGCCCGCGCCACACAGCCAGCCAGGCGACAAAGGCGCCGAACTCTGCCGGCGAGAAGACATTGACCTCGAACATGGCGACTGGGTGCGGGCCGATCGGGCGGTCCCAGAAACGGTATACTCTCAGCTCGGGGACTCGGGGAGACTTAGCATGTTTGTCGTTTGTCGGACGGGAGATGGGACATGGGACATGGGACATGGGAGCAAGCAGATGCAGTGGACTGGACGACGGCCTGAGAAGCAAAAGTAAATGGAGAACCTACATTCTCGTCTGATGCGCCCCCATAGCTCCCGCGCGTACCTTGTCTGCTCGGCGTTTTGCTGGAAATAGTAGATGTGGATGTCGCTAATCGTAGCACCGTCGATTTCGATCGAGTCAACAAACGCTGCCCAAGGTCTCAAGGTAAACGTTGACGACGGGGGCATGATGACTCACAAGCCGCCCCGGGTGCCGTTGTCCAAAGGCGCCGTGAAGCGATGGTACGCCTCGCTCAGGCCGTCGCGCTTGGGATTGACAAGGCTCGTTCCATCTTGTCGTGTGTCGGTGGAAAGCGGGGGAGCGTCTTCGAATCCAGCCAGCGGAGAAGGGTATTCGTAGAGCACGGGGGTAGCCATGGGCAATGAGATGATGAAATACTCCGTGCAATGGGGGAAGGGATGGGATGTGTCGACGTGAGGATGGTGGATGGGGAGCAAAGTGCTTGCAAGACATTGCCCCGCACTTGTCGGTTTCCGTTCTGCGGGATAATTTTGGTTTATTTGGTTTATTCTAACAATAACTATTATACGGAGTAGAGTCGAGCTAGCATCCTGCTACTATCCCCTTTCCATGACAATCTACGCCATCGATGACTCCGGCGCATCCGGCCCCAGTATCAGCTTCATGCCCGGGTCACTCTTCTTCATCGCCCTTTGATACGCATCTCGCTTGCTCACCCTCTGCACATAGTCCAAGACGTTGTCGAAACCAGCGAGGCTATACGTCGCCCAGTACCTCATGGTCGTCAGCGAAAACATGATCATCACATCTGCCGCGCTGAACTGGCTGCCTGCCAGCCACTCGTTGCTCGCCAGCCTCTTGTTCAATTCCTCCAGCCCGCTCTGTAGTCGCTGACGGCCCAGTTGGACCATCCAGTGGTCGTCAGGGAGCCCTGCAGCGCTGGACATCATGACCCGGCCGATTGTGGGCTGGAACATGCCGTTGGACCAGTGCCACCAGTAGAGAAAGTCGGCGTATTCCGGGTTCGAAGGCTGGACGAAGAGCTTGCCGTTGCCAAACTTGTGCGCAATGTACTCTACACAGGCGCCGCTCTCGGCGAGCGTCACGTCGCCGTCCTGAATGACGGGCGCGGTTCCCTGTGGGTGAAGAGCCTTGTATTCGTCTGGTGCGAGCATGGGTGCGCGCTTGTAAACCTTTAGCTCATAGGGGATGTTGAGCTCTTCGCAGAGAAAGGGGATCCGCTCGGATTGCGATACGCCGAGATGGTGGACGATGAGAGTCATGGTTGCGCAGGTGCCCTCTTGTTGCCGGGGTGAGTTCCGCTGTTCCGATGTTTGAAGTGGGAGAATTGGTGTGTGGCAATGGCGATGAGCTATGGTGAGATGGAGGGGCTATATGTATATCGTAAGGTGGGCAAAGACAGACTCAAGACTCCTCGTGATGCCGATGACGTCTGATGTCGCTTGTGGATGTGACACCAACGCCCCCCCCCCATCTTGACTTTTGTTTTTCTAGGCGGCCAATCACTCCACCTATATCAATTGGTCGCCTTTGGATATCATCGGGCTCGGCTAATACAACGTCGTTGTTCGGGGCGATGATTCAGCAGCCACGTGCGGCGATTACGCCCGATATGTCTGATCCAGGTGACAGACACATGTACTGCATGCAGCTTTTCATGTGATAACCGTGGCAAGGGACAGAATGACATGACTTTGCAGGTTGAGCCATCTGACTTCGTTTCGCAGGGTCTGTCGTAACTCGTAGCCGTCTTTCGTATACAATCACCAAAAACCCTCGCTTTCAGGATCATCTCTCCGAATACATACGTGCAGGCAGGCAACACAGGCTTTCCCTATAATAGAGCAGCAGTCCTCTTTACAAAATTTCTCCAGGTCCCCAATACTCGGACCAGTTTCTCTTGGCGGCGCCGCGATGGAAGCCGGCGTTCAGTCTCTGGCTCTTATGCCTAATTTAAATTGCCGAACCACGTGTCAAAAATGCTGACTTTGACGCAATGCCCCTAGTCACATGATTCCTAGCTTCCCAGTCACGTGAATTACAGCTAGATGAAACCCTTTGGATTAGACCTTTTCTTAGGCAAATCAATCTTGATCTTGACCTCTTGACTGATGCCTGTCATTGTTCATGGTTACTTTGAGACGATTTGATTGGCCTTGGCTGGGAATCGCAAGATCAATCTACATAGAGGCACTTCCTAGCTGCGATGGAACCGGACCTGATTATTCTGTCCCTTTGAGCTTGAGCAGGCCTGTCACAGACCTTCCTTCATGATCCAAGTCAGCGAGATCAATCAGTCATTTCATCAATGACAGAAGACAGACCTTGACGATGGAAGGGTCTTGAGGGATCTGATTGAACAAGCGATTGAAGGTCGCGTCCCCGTTTCTCCACCAACTTTGTTGCCGGAAAACCACACCCAAAGTTTAAATCCCGACTTTGCTTCTGCTCTTCAAATCCGGGTGGAGCTGCTCCGTATCAGGAGGTCTTACTCCGTACAAAGTATCAACTAGTACAGCGTATGAACCTTTTTTTCTTCCCCTTTCAGTGTTACGCTAAAAACAAACAGGGATGAGAAAATGGCGGACCCCGTCCCTCCATTGCCTGGTTCCTTGGCAGGCAGGCAGCGAGGGACAAGTCCGGGACAGTCCACTGACGGCAGAGCCCGAGCAACCCGTGTCAATCTGTAGTCACTGACCGGCAGGCGAGTTATAACAATAAAACAGCGGAAAAAGTAGGTAGATTCCAAGGTTTTTGAAAAGCAAGGCATGCCCCGTGTCTGCTCTTCTCCTTTCCACCTCTCATTAGCCAAGCGAAAGAGGACGACCCCACATGCTGTGTGATGTGGCAGTAGCAGTGGCCGTCGCGGGCAGTGTCATAAAAATTTCAACGTCAACAAGGCGCCATTTGCTGGTTTGCCTTTGCATTTCGCTTGTTCGTGCATCAACACCTATACTTTCATGTTGCCTTTGCATTTCTTCTCTTCTTTCGCCGCCATAAATGTGCCTTCGACATCTGCCCCGCCTCCGGTCGGTCGCCCGAGCAAAAGTGCAAGTGCAAGTCATCTGTATCAGTACATTCGAATTGAGCAGTTGTCGTGGTCAGACTTCACCACCACTAGCCCGCCCAGGAATTTTCCATCGTCGATGAAGCGAGCCTCTCATTCACTGTTCCAACAATAAACATCATTAGGAAATGCCCGACAGTCTGATACCCGCGACCACTGGCGGCGGCGGCAGGCCGGCGATTGAGCGGCGCCGATCCAAGAACCCGCTGAAGAACATGATGCAGCATCTTACCGTGGAACCCCTCCCGAGGACGACGATGGATCTCCCCGACGTGAATCCATCATTCGACGTATCAGTTGGAGGAAAAGTCGAAGCCCTTCGACTCATTCTGATGCATCCGCCCCTGCATCCGCCACTGTCCGCAACGCCGATGCCAACTTGTGCACGTCTTGCTCAAGTCTAGCAGCTGACATCGAGACTACGCTGGAAGAAGTTGATCTCTCATTCACGAAAACGCTCCATCCCGCCGCTGAAGATGCCTTCGAAAAGAAGGAGTACTTCATTTCTCGACTCCGCGGACTAGAAGAGAACAAATGGGCCACAAAGTGTCCGCTTTGTAGCTTCTTTTGGGAGGTTCATGTACCCGGGCAAGGAGATGGTGATTATAGTTTGTCGGCATTTTCCAGCAGAGACACGAATTACTTGATCGACTCTACCAAAATGTTCGACATGAATCACCCTGCACGTGCCAAGGCCAAGGGTCTTGCGCCTGGCTTCCTCGGCGTTGTTCCTAAGAAACACGGAGACGGCGCAAAAGCCTGGGATGTTGACCCAGACTGGTTTCGTGAGAATGGAATGATTTATAGAACTCTTCCACAAACCTCATTGGAGCCTATGGTTGTGAGAGGTCGAGCCAGGAGCACCGAACGACTGACCCCAGAGCCGCCTGCGCTTCTCGCTGATTCGTCTTGGCTGCAGAAGGGCATTTGGGGACGAGAGATTGGACAAACGGCAGACTTGTCAATTGCAAGTGACTGGTTGCAGTTTTGCGACCGCCACCACCAGGGCCGATGCGGGCGACGACAGGTATCGCGAAATCTACACGGGTTCAAACTCATTGATTGCATCCAGTCACCACCCAAGGTGGTAGAACGACCCATCACCGAGGGCTATGCAGCGTTGAGCTATGTTGCTGGCAGTGATACCAGCGATGCCTGGTCCAATGTTGTACAGGATGCCATTGCCGTGACTCGGGAATTGAAGCTTCGCTATTTGTGGATGGACAAGCTCTGCATAGACTCTGCCAATCTTGCCGAGCGCACGCAACATATTGATAAGATGGACGAAATTTTCGAAGGCGCCATAGTGACAATCATTGCTGCACATGGCGACCATGCCATGCATGGATTGCCAGGCGTGGGTTCGACTACGCGACCAAAACAGCCGACCTACAAATTTGCCGATGGGAGTGTTACGCTGGTTTCCAGCCTACGAGACCCTCGCATGGACATCCAAAGCTCAACCTGGTTTACACGGGGGTGGACATATCAGGAAGGACTCTTAGCCCGGCGACGTCTGATCTTCACCGAACGACAGATGTACTGGGAGTGTGACGGCATGTCGTGTCCGGAAACATTGGTCTTACCATTGGCCACATACTACGACAGAGACCAAGAAAAGATGGGTGATTTTGTGAGACCCGGCCTCTTCAATGGCGTTTCATACATTGATGGCAGCTGGGAGGCTTGGAAGAGATTGCCACAGACAATGGAAGAGCCGAGCACGCTCAGTATTTTCCGCGAAACTGACAAGCACGTTGTTCAATACAGCAAGCGCAAGCTTACGTTTGACGAGGATTCCCTCAGCGCCTTCATCGGCATTACCAGACGGCTCGAAAAGACCATTGGAAATGGAAAACTTGGCAGCATAGTCGGCATTCCCTTGTGGTGCCCGACCTGGAACCCGGATACACGGCAAGGACCAGCTCGGACGAAGCTCTTGTTTGCGCTGACAACGAGCTTCTGGCACCATTCTGGAAACACCCAGCCACAGCGACGGCGACATCTGCCCAGCTGGACGTGGGCTGGATGGAGAGGCGAGGTCGAGCTCTATTCCTCGGTTGTTGTGATTGAACAAGACGGCACGTCCAGGGAGAAGAAGATTCTGAGCCATCACTATGTAAGCGCCACGCAGCTGACGAGAAACGAGTCATCGTCTGTGAAATGGGCATATTCTCCAGAGATTCTGGTGCTCAGCTCAGACGGTCAAGTTGTCTACGACTTCTCGCCCGCGAGCGGACCGCCCTCATTCTCGCCGAATCGCTACCTCTTACGTGTCACGAACCCTCTGGTTCTAGATAAGGTGAAAGCGCGTGTTCATAACAGCGGATGGGTTTTCAACGATCTCTGCGTGGATGCAAGACTCAGTCGGGGCCGAGGCACAGATTTCAGCACCGCAGCGACGATGCCATCAGCAGCCAACAGCAACGGGCCGAGTCCAATTCGGGAGTACCTTGAGCAGCATGCTCGTGGAGAGCGCATGACGGTATTGTGGTTCATTGAAGAAGCCACGATTCTGCTCTTGGTCTTGGAGCGAACCAAGGCCGGTACCTGGGAGCGCGTGGGACGAGCGCGGATGGGCTTTGGCCAAGATGCGAGGGACGTTATGCGGCGATTTGGAAGTCTAGAGGTCATGATTAATTTTCTGCCCCTACGTCGACTTGGGGACGATATATTGATCGAATAGAGAGTAGAGCAGGGATCGGCCGTTGTTTTAGCTTTCGCAATGATACGGAGCGCCCGAAAGATGTGCTTCGACAGGGCCGGTGACGCCGTATTCATCTTTGACTTGCGACTTGTCGACACCACCACTCGACGTGACGGGACCGAGTCCATCCTGCATGTCGGTGAATAGAGTAAGCGGCACTCCGGCACTCCGGCACTCCGGCCCTGTGACGGCGACGGACATGGGCGTGCAATGAGGCTTGCCTGCCAGCTTGATTACCGCCAAGCCCGCTCCCTCCCCTTTTTTTTTTTTTTTTTTTTGCTGGACTGGCATCCAACGGGGCATCGGAACGCAGCCAAACGCGGGACGCGGGACGCGGGATGCGGCGAAACGCCAATGGCAAGCTTGTTGATTGCTCGGCGTCCCTTCAGATCCCCACACCACCATGTCGAAAGCTCCATTTCAGCCCGGCTGACGGACCCGTGCTAACATTGAAAAGTCCGCATCCGCCGACCACCAAGGATCGAAGAAAAGGAACATGGAGGAGGGCTCAACCATCACGGTCCTCTCTGTGTTTCTGTCCCTTCTTAGCTTGCTATCCTCCCCTCTCGTCTCCGTCCCTGTCCTCGTCCCCAGAAATCCTGTGACCGTCTGCGCTCCGTCTTCGAAGCCTCGTCACAGCACAAAACCGTTGGCCCAGTCCCAATCCTAGTCCCAGTCCCAGTCCCAGTCCCAGTCCTAGTCCCAGTCGCCATGACGGCCGATCTTGCCCCTGCCATTTCCGGCATTTCCGCGCCAGTCACCCAGGTTAAATCCTCAACGTCGACCGCGAGCCAGTTTGGATACCCGCGTGGGCATCTGGGCCACTTGAGCGAGCACGAGGAGGCGGCTTTGAACAGATTCAAGGACGTCTTGGAACAGGGAGGGACTTGGACCAGAGGGCCCCTGCGAGCCACGACGACCAGACATTACTGTAGGTTTCTTGTGCCAAAATCCTCAAATCGCTTCCGTCTTCACCATAATCGCCGCATGTGCTAATTGCGTCTACTTCTTTTCCGTCCCGTCCAGGCGATACTTGCGCGCGCGCCGATGGATCGTCGAGGATGCATACAAGCAATTCAAGGAGACGGAAGACTGGAGAGCCGCCAACAACATTGATACTCTGTACCAGACAATCGAGCTAGACGCCTATGAGCAGAGTCGACGACTGGTGAGTTTTGGACCTGACATGCTCCCCAGAGCCGCATGTGCTGACCATTGGCTCTTCCATCCAGTACCCCCAATGGACTGGCCGCCGTGATCGCCGCGGCATCCCACTCTACGTCTTCAACGTCGAGCACCTGGATTCCGAAGCGGTCTCCGACTACGAGCGTCAAGGTGCCAAGTCAACCTTCTCCGATGCCAAGACTGATGGCAAAACACCTTCAGGGCTCTTGCGTCTCTGTGCTCTGTACGAGAACCTGACACGGTTCAACCAGCCGTTCTGCTCGCAGCTCGCCGACCGAGAGCACCCAGATGTGCCCATCACGATGAGCACCAACATTGTTGATATTTCAGGCGTTGGGCTCAAACAGTTCTGGAAGCTCAAGGGCCACATGCAAACTGCTAGTCAGATCGCGACGGCTCACTACCCCGAGACTCTGGACAAAATCTTCGTCATTGGCGCTCCTTCCTTCTTCAACATGGTCTGGGGATGGGTCAAGCGCTGGTTCGACCCCATCACCATGTCCAAGATCTTCGTCCTTGCCCCGCATCAAGTAAAGGCCACGCTCGAAGCATTCATCGAACCGAGAAACCTTCCTAAAAAGTACGGCGGCGAGCTGGACTTCAGCTTCGGTCAACCAAGTGTGCCGGACCCAGCGTGGGAGGGCGTAATCTCCTGGGAAAACGGGTTCACGTCGTTCCCGACCGGTCCGCTGCTGTGGAAAGAAGTTGACGACGGGCGGAGAATGGCGTGCGTGGCGTCGGGCAAGGAGAATGGCAAGCCGAGGGATGTGAGAATCTGCACGATGGCCAAGGTATGGCCGCCTAGTGAGGCCTGGGACGGAGAAAAGGCAGCAGCGTTTCAGGAGACCACAGAGGGTACACAGACCAACGGGGAGGGTGAAGTCTCGGGGGCAACACAGACGGGCAAGACCACGAATGATGCCCAGACCGACGAGGCTACTACGAATGGGGAGCTTGTGGAGAAGCTGAAGTTGGGGGAAAATGAGGCACGAGTGACTCCTACTACTGCCACTGCCACTGCCACTGCCACTGCCACTGCCTAGAAGGTTGTGGCTATCACTTGGATGTCAAGGGTGGATGTGCATTCGTGGGATGTCTTCAAGGTAGGGGCGCATCTTGAAAAGTGGTGCGGAGGAAAAAGAGACGGAAACGGTTTCATTGGCAAATTCCGCGACACTTTCCACCATCTTAGACTTTTGTATATTTTGAACACCCACTGTTTAGACGTTTAGACTGAGCACATGCAATACGCTCTTTGGACGCGAGACTCGAGTTAGTCATCGGGTGCGTGTATCTCTGATTCTATGATGGGGAAGACAAGTCTCGAGTGCGTTACTTACTTTGTAAGACAGCATACATGGACAAATTTGGTGTGTACGAGGTTGTTTAATGTGGTTGCGCAAGGTTATTTTCCTATCCCGTCGACGCAGAGCCCTTTCGAAACCCCCTCCGTCTCCTCCACTCCTCCACGCCCTTCTCCACCTCATCCCAGCACAAGCCGTCCCTGACCAACCTCATGGTCAAGCCCAGCTTCTCCGTCTCCCCATTGCGACTCTCGTCGTCAAAGAAGAGCATGTCCTCAAACTTGATGCCCGTCTTCTTCTGGATCGCCTCGAAATGCCTCATCTTGCTGCTCGGGTAGATCTCCATGCCGCCGTCGAAAACGTCAATGGCGCGTCGCGCCTTGCCGCCCTCTTGGAGAGGAGGCAGATGCAGCATCTTGAGCAGGTCGCGCGCCAGCTGGGGCGCCGAGGTGCGCGACGCGATGCCCATCTTGATGGGGGCGCTGGAGTCGGGGTCGGAGTCGGAGTCGGAGTCGGGCACGGCGGCGCGGGGGAGGAGTTGCAGAATCCAGGGGACGTCGGCGTAAAAGGCGTATTCTTCGCCGAACTTGTCCGTGGCGGACGTGTGTGCCGGCGCGGGCTTGAGGGGGGAGACGTGCGTGTCCGCCCAGAAGGGCCAGAGGGTGTAGTCTAGGTCGAAGACGATGAGCCGCGGGAGCGGGAGGGTTGGATCAGCGAGGGAGGGCGGGAGGGTGGACGCCGGATGGAGGGTGGACGAGGTGGTTGACGATGGCGGTGTGAGAGACTTGGACAGTTTGCGGGGCATCGTGGCAGCTTTTTGTGTTTGAAGTTGTGTGTCGTGTCCCTCCCCCGTTGCCAAGTTGGAAGTTGCCATTGGGATGGTGGATCAATTTGACGTGGCGGGGGGAGCAGTGGCGCAGCCGACAAGCGGGGTCTAGCCCAGTTAGTGGGTCCAGGCGTGGGGTGTGTACATGTACAGTCTAACCCCTGAATGATTTTACAGCGACTATAAGCCCCATACAAGGCAGCTACTATTAGCTCTTAGTAGCTGCAATAAGTAAAGCTACTAGGGATATAATAGGGGTGTTTATACTAGTAAGAGATGCTAAATAGTCCTGGTAGAGTATACCTAATATAAGGTACTTTTGTCATAACCTAGAAGGTGTGCTAGGTAAGCCACTAGACCAAAAGATCCGTCAATGTTAGCTGTCGCTAGCATTGCACCTTACAATCACTTTAAGACCTGTCGCCTGCATACCGCGCCCCACAGCTTCTACTAGCCACGACCACGCGTGCCACTGCGGGCGCCTGCCCTGCACTCACTCACCCGCACCCAGTGTTTCACGGGAATGGTCCTGGACACCATGGACAGGAACCGGTGGCAGAGCTCCACGTGGACCTTGACCTATTGCAGCGCTTCCGTCTGGGCATAATTTTGGTGGAAGTCTTGGTTGCGGCTGTGCTCAGCAATGTCGGCCGTGCTTGGCTCCGCAATGCCCCACCACTGTGTCTCCGACCCGAAATCCTTATCGATTGGATATTTTTCTGCAACGCCATTTTTCCTCCTCGCCTTCTTTGCCTTTGCCGATGCGGCCATTCGATGCCAACTCCGGTTCACTCTTGTGCACTTCCACTTCCAATCCATGACAATGGTGGTTCGGACACCCGGGCGGCAGACGAAGCTGCAGAAGCAGAGCAAAACCGACCATCGTCAACAAAAAGAAAGCGAGACTCGGATGACCTGCAGAAGCTGGACCAAGCCGTGACGGACCTTGTATGCCGCGACCCAAAGATCCCCTCCCAGAGACTCTCCCAGAGACTCTCGTCTCCAATGTCGCTTGTACAGCATGCTGACCCGTTCTCTATCCTTTTTTTTGTCTTTCTCTAATTCCTGCAGGACCCCAAGTCAGCCGAGATCAAAAACTTTACCCATCTTCCCCTGTCGCAACCCACAACCTTGGGACTCAAGGCGTCGCATTTCCAGACCTTGACCGAAGTCCAGCAGCAGGCCATCCCGCTGGCCCTGAAGGGCAATGACATCCTAGGAGCTGCGAAGACGGGCAGCGGAAAGACACTGGCCTTCCTGGTACCCGTTTTGGAGAAGCTTTACCGAGCGCAATGGACCGAATACGACGGCCTCGGAGCCTTGATCATCTCCCCGACCCGTGAATTGGCCGTGCAGATTTTCCAGGTCCTCCGCAAGATTGGCCGATACCATGCCTTCTCGGCCGGCCTGGTCATTGGCGGCAAGAACCTGAAGGAGGAGGCGGACCGATTGTCCCGAATGAACATCTTGGTTTGCACGCCTGGTCGCATGCTGCAGCATCTTGACCAGACCGCCGGGTTCGACGCCAACAACCTGCAGATTCTGGTGCTGGACGAGGCGGATCGCATCATGGACATGGGATTCCAGTCCGCAGTGGATGCCCTGGTCGAGCACCTGCCCAAATCAAGACAGACCCTCATGTTCAGCGCGACACAGAGCAAGAAGGTGTCGGACCTGGC
This sequence comes from Epichloe scottii, assembly GCA_021950295.1. Lineage (NCBI taxonomy): Eukaryota > Fungi > Ascomycota > Sordariomycetes > Hypocreales > Clavicipitaceae > Epichloe > Epichloe scottii. The sequence continues at coordinate 976,313 of CP083247.1, read as the reverse complement.
TCGCCTGAGTCTCCACGAGCCCGAGTACGTTTCTGTCCACGAGGCTGCCGTCAGCGCCACGCCCACCAACCTCCAGCAGCACTACATTACCACACCGCTGCACGAAAAGATGGATACCCTCTACGGCTTCATCAAGGCGAACCTCAAGAGCAAGATCATCGTCTTCCTGAGCTCCGGCAAACAAGTCCGCTTCGTGTACGAGAGCTTCCGTCATCTCCAGCCGGGTATCCCGCTGCTCCATCTGCACGGCCGACAAAAGCAGGTCGCGCGGCTGGAAATCACGTCGCGCTTCACGGCTGCCAAACACTCCTGTCTGTTCGCGACCGACGTGGTCGCCCGGGGAATTGACTTCCCCGCCGTCGACTGGGTCATCCAGGCCGACTGTCCCGAGGACGTCGACACATATATCCACCGCGTGGGCCGCACGGCGCGGTACGAAAGCAATGGCCGCGCAGTGCTCTTCCTCGACCCCAGCGAAGAAGCTGGCATGCTGAAGCGTCTCGAGCAGAAGAAGATCCCGATCCAGAGGGTCAGCGTCAAAGAAAAGAAGAAGAAGAGCGTGAAAAACGACCTCCAAAACATGTGTTTCCAGAAACCCGACCTCAAATACCTCGGCCAAAAGGCCTTCATCAGCTACACCCGCTCGATCCACCTTCAAAAGAACAAGGACGTCTTCAAGCTCGACAAGCTCGATCTCGACGCCTTCGCCGCCAGCCTCGGCCTCCCCGGCACGCCGCAGATCAAGTTCCACAAGGGCGACGACATCAAGAAGATCAAGAATGCTCCCCGCGACGGCATGTCCAGCGGATCCGAGTCAGACACGGACCTCGACGGCGAGTACGACAAGACCAAGAAGAAGAGCAGGAAGCAGGAAGTCCGCACCAAGTACGACAAGATGTTTGAGCGACAGAACCAAGACGTCCTCTCCAAGCACTACTCCAAGCTCGTCGTCGATGGCACCGCCACCACCACCACTACCACCACCAACAACAACAACTCCGACTCCGACTCGGAAGACGACTTCCTCTCCGTCAAGCGCCGCCTCAACGACGCCGACCTCGACGCCGAGATCTCAAAGGGCCACATCAACTCGGCAAAGATAATAGAGGGCCTAGGCGGCGCAGAACCCTACGTCATTGATTCAAAGCGTCGCGAAAAGGCCCTCCAGTCCAAGAAGAAGATGCTCAAGTTCAGGGGCAACCCCACCAAGCTCGTCTTCGACGACGACGGCAACTCCCACGAGATGTACGAGCTCCAAGACGAAGAGGACTTCCAGAACGAGGGACCCGCCGACGAGCAGCGCCTCAAGTTCGTGGAGAGCGAGTCGGCGAGAGTCCGCGAGGCAGACGTGGATGATAGGCAGCTCGCGAGGCAGAAGAAGAGGGAGAAGCGGGAGAAGCGAAAGGCCAGAGAGAAGGGGGAGCCATCTGATGGGGAGGACGCAGCACCTCCTGTGCTGGTGGGCGGTGGTGATGATGGCGAGGATCCCCTCGCGTTGCTGAGATCGTTGCCTAGGGCAGGGGAAGATGATGAGCCGCCTAGGAAGAAGAAGAAGAAGAAGTGGTTCCAGGACGAGGACGAGCATGAGGATGACGAGGATGAGAAGAAGAAGGCTGGCAAGGGCAAGGTCTTCCGGGTTAGTGAGGGGCCGGATACGTTGGAGGACTTGGAGGCCCTGGCTACGGGATTGTTGGATGGCTAGGTGGGATTCTGTACATGATGGAACATGATAATGCCGCATTCAAAAGACGTCAGATGCATTGCATTGTTTTGTACTGTCCTGCACTATGCACGTGGTAATTATGGAAGAAAGCTGCACCGACCGCACCGCACCGCACCGCACTCATATGTATTGAAGAAGAAGGGGGGGACTAGCCTAGCCAAGCATTATTCTGACTTTGTTGTTGAAAAGCCCGAGAATCCATCGAAATCCAAAGCCCCATGCGCCAATACGCCATGCTATGCACTGTACCTGATGTTCGAGAGTCAAGAAGACCGAGCATCCACCTCGGGATTGAACCCGTACAGCCTCACTCTATAAAAACAAGTATGATTCTCTGCGCCATAGTTGCTCACCGCCCGCACAATGACATGGTCCGTCGCGGCGCCCAGTCCCACCAACTCGCTGCTCAGTCTGTGCACGTGCACGCCGTCGTGGATGTCGGCTGCTTCATACACGAACTGCGTAAGCTTCACGAACCGGGGGTGGTAGTCGGGCGGGGTAAAGTTCCAGTCGTTCTCGTCGTCGGGGAAGTGGGCCGCGCCAAAGTCGAGGATGCGCTCGCGGACATCCGAGTCGAGGATCTCGGCGTACACTTCGATGAACTTGGGGCGAGCGCCGGGTTCGGTGGTCGCGCCGGGGAGTATGTGCTCGACGACAATGTGCCGTGGGATGATGCGGTGCGCGAGCTGGACGGCGAGACTGGCGCCGTGGGGGTTTCCGCGGTGGTTGACGGATCGAGCGGCACACCAGCAGTCGCCTTGGTCTTGCCACGCATCGAGAGCCGCGATGGGAGGAAAGCCTTTGGATCCGCGGAGACCGTGCCTGTATTGGTCCTGCGAGACGACGCCCTGGCGCGCGGGATCCCACGTGCTGGAGGAGTGCTTGGCGTCGATGATGGCCCCTGACCCGACGGAGAAGTAGTTGATTTGATGGCGGAGGTCGCTGTCCCAATGCCGGTGGATGGTGCCGCGGGCCATGGCCTCGAGATTGACGTCGGCAAGGGCCTTGCGAACGAGTCCGTTGACGAGGGTGGTCACGTCTGTTCGACTCATGCCGTGGGGGATATCCTTGGTGGCAAGCTCGACGGATTGCTTGATGAGCTGTTCCAGTCGAGGCTGGAGATCCTTGAGCTCGGCGCGAATCTCGGATCGATGAGAGGCAAACTCGCTCCGCAGATGCCGTAGGAACTCGTCTCGGGTCACAACTTGGCCATTCTGATAGTCCGACTGCGCCAGCTGCTCCTTGACAATCTTGGTCAACCGGTCCTCAAACTCCTTCTGTGATCCCGCAGACTTGATCTGATCGACGGCTGAGCCTAGCACTTGTGCAATCTTGTCGTCATTATCCTTGACCCACGTATCCCAGAAAGACGTCATTCTGCCGCTCATTTTGCTTTCAAAGTTTTCCAGAGCAGAGTCGAGCGTGGACGAGAAAACCGGGTCGGTGACTAGTCGTGAGGCAATGGCCCTCCACTGCCGCTCTGAAGATACCTCGTACTCTGACCCAATCTTATCGAATGTCAAGAAAGCGCCGTCTCCCCGAAGCAAGTCCCGCAGGGCATGCCAGAATTCCTGCGACACAACAGGTTTTCCATCTCTCAGTTCCATGTGCACAATGCTAGGCACGACCTTCTCCAATTTTTCCAGAGACGCATCGTGCATCCTGCCCGATCGTTTCAATGAGAGGAACTCGTCTTCCATACGGTTCAAGAATTGTTCGACCCGGTCGCTCGCTGTATCGTCGTCATCCCACAAGTCGGTGAGATCTGCCCATCGTTCTCTCCTTGGCCAGCTAACGGTGGGCATGGAGTCGTAAAACCTGTACCGCATGCCACCAAACGCCCGCCTCGTCATTTCAATAGCATTCGGCATCAAGTCTCCTTCTGCCGAGCTGGCTAGCTGGGTCGCGATTATGAATGCGAGTACAAAGGCAAGCAGACCAGCTATCATGTGCGGAAGGAATCCAAACACGGATGACAATCTATCCCAAAGACCCGCGGGTATGATGTAGTGAATGAGTCTCGTGATCCAGTTCAACACTGCTCCAATACATGAACTAATTCCTCTCAAGTAAGTTAGTGGATTCGAGTAATGCAGCAGACCGAGCGATCCACGCCGCATCTCCTCTTCATGTGCTGACATGTCGTCTGGATCGGCTTGTGCTTGACCGGTGAAGGGCACAACCGATTTTAGCGAAAGCCAACGCTGCTGCCAGCGTTGGCGTGATTCTTCTGACGCCTGTTGACGCCGTTCCCGCGCCAACTCCGCCTCCGCCTCGTCGATGTCTCTTTGGATCGCAGCCTCTCTTTCATTCTGATCAACTGGATACCGTCTGGCCATTGCGAAAGGACTACTGCTCGCTAAAAGCTTGGCATGCGCAAACAGACTGGAAAAGTTCGAAGTGGCCGTTGCTCTCGTCAGCCACCGGCCAGAGTCCGAGCTATCTTGAGACGTTTCCGCTTCTTCTGGTTCCCGTCTTTCCATCCTGCGTTCGTTTGCCCTCTGGTGTGTTTGCTGCTGCAGACTCGAGGGCTGACTTGGTCTCACACGACCCGCTCGGCCAAAGGGTTCGTGATTACCGCCCGACTGTTGCGATATTGGAACAGGCTGCGGCGGATGCAAAGCCGGCAAAGGCCCACTCAATCGGGTTCTTTGAGACTCATTTACAGAAAGGGTTTGCCGCCGTCTAGGAGCAGGAGTGTTGGTGTTGGCGAGATGTCGTAAAATATGTGGCCTGGCTGACTCGTCGTCGTCGCTTTCATGTTCATCTTCGCGCTCTTGTTCCTGTTCATCTTCAGTCGCATCTAAGTCATTTTGTTTTTCTTGTTCTTCCTCCTCCTCCTCGGCTTCCTTCTCGCCCTCAATTACCGTCTGTGGTATCAAGCGTGGTTTCGGCGGCGAGGGCGATTTAGGGGGACGGCGAGGTGCAGTGCGTAGTGGAGATGGGCCTATGCGACTGTTTTGTGCAGTTTGCCGAGGAAGATGGACCTGGTCCTCGCTGCCAAGGCCCGGTTGTTTTTGACGCGTAGATCGTTGCAGTGCATCAGTGGCAAGATGAGTGTTTAATGTTCGCACCTCGCTCAACGGCGGGGGCTGAGAAGGCTGGACAGGAGCTCTGGGTGCCGAATCTATCGTTGCATCACCATAAAAATCACTTTCCATCCCGAAGCTACGCACATCATCGGCATCGCTGCCTTCAGTAGCCTGGTTTCTCAAAGGGAACAGCGGGCGAGCCATGGCGCCGGAGCCAGAAGGCCCTGAAAGATCTGAACGGAGTTAGCTCACTTCCAGTCCCGAGCTTGGAGAAGATGTCCTACACGAAGGTTGATGTCGGCCTTGCGACGGCCCACCGGCTGGTTCATCTGGTACAGGTGCAGAAAACTGACGCTGTCCTCTTTGATTTTGTACCCTCGGAATCTCTGGGATCTCCTCATCCTCCTCCTCGGCTTCATGCCTTGTCAAGACACTTCTGACAGCATTGCTAATGTCTCGCACCTGAGTCCGTTGCAACCCATGGCCAGGTCGCGAGGGCATGGGCTCAACATCTGCACCGTAGGAATACTGTCTTCTCGAGCTTGGTGTTCCCTGGAGTGGCGGCAAGTTTGGTTTTTGGAATGTGGACATGTTGTTTTGGTTTGACGGCGAGTCGGCTTCTCGAGAAGAGAACCTGGCCTGCCGCCGCCCAGCAGCGCGTGGGGGCATCAGAGAGCTTGATGAATGAGGTTGGTTGGGAGGGCGGTTGGGAGGAAATAGCGAGAGTGGAGGGGAACGTATTCCAGGAGAGTTCCAGAAGTCTCACCAAGATGATTAATAGTGAGATGAAGGTGACCCAGGTGAATCGGTGGTTTGTTGCAGGAAACCGAACTGATATAGCAATAAACGAGAACTCCCTTGCAAAATTGCCAATGCAATCCAGTGACCGCTTTGTCTGGCGCTCGTGGAAAGAAAGCGTCTTTGAGAAGCGGATCGTCGCAGTGGCGATTGTTAACAAAGGGCATGTTGATGTGAAATGTCCCCAGCCCAGCTCATTGCGAGCTATAAGTATGAACCGATGAAGCAATGAAGCCGGTACGGCGCTGTGAATAAGGCGATGCTGACAGTTCTTCCTCTGGTTGCAGAAACGGGGCGAGGAGTGGGCATGCCCAGAGGTGAAGGGCAGCTTGTCAAAAGAAAATGAAACTGGTCCAAGTTGTGGCTGACGATGTAAGTGGCGGTTGAATTCAATGTGAACGTTGTTTGTTGCAGTAAACGCGCCGGGTGAGTGAGAGGCTGGAGCCATCGTGACGCGCGCCGAAGCTTTGCCGGCGCAAACGACGCGGGAAAGGCGCCGCGGTCACGTGTGGAGCTGGGCGGGTGAACGGGCTGAAGCAGCATCTCACGCGCACCAATTGCATTTTCCTGGCATTTTCTCAAATATCCGAACTCCCATGTTCGATATGACTGACTACTACAGGGGACGGAATACGGGGTATGCATCATGCAGACTCGCGTGTGCTGAAGCATCGATGGGCAAATGGTGTGCAACAAACTAATTCAGCACCGCCTTCTCCAAAGAAGGTTGTACTAGGCATGCGCTCCGTCATATTATTCTCATGTCTTCTCTTGTAGTCGATACACATAATAGACCGACGGAAGGTGTTTTTATCAAGTCGTGCGCGTTGCAAGCCTTGAACCATAGCCAATGAGCCGTGTCCTTTATCCAGGAGATCCACAGTGCACACAGTGGGGGCGTTTGTCGGCGTTTGTCCCCTTTGCTCGACTGGCATCTCCCCAATCCCCACGTCCCGCTGCCCCTCCTCGACTTTTATCTTTATCTGTACCCCGCCAAAGTTTCATCGCTCAACAATTGATCACTTTCCAATCATCACCTGGTACAGTCAATCGATTCGCCAGCATGACTGTTGGAACTGTTCTTGTCACCGGGTGAGTCACGCTCCAGGTTTGTTGCATCGTTGAACAAACGCATTCCCTCATCCGACCTGATCGCCGTCGTGGTGTGATGGGAGCTATCGCGGGGTTGCTGAATCCCCTCACGTCATGACCAGAAGCTAATCTCTGCCATTGTTTTACCTCCAAACAGTGGTACCGGCTACATTGGCTCTTTCACTACTTTGACTCTTCTCGGAAACGGCTACGATGTCGTCATCGTCGACAGTTTGTACAACTCCTCCAAGGTCGCCGTCGACCGTATCGAGAAGATTTGTGGTCGCCGAGCCGACTTCTACCGGCTCGACATCACCGACGAGAAAGCCCTTGACGAGGTCTTCGCCAAGCACCCTGCCATTGATAGTGTCATTCACTTCGCGGCCTTGAAGGTATGCCATCTTTTCCACGGCAAACCCCCTGGCCACGCAGATGATGAATTAAAATCATGCGCTGACATGAGTGACAGGCCGTTGGTGAGTCCGGTGAAATTCCTCTCGAGTACTACCGCGTCAATGTCGGCGGCAGCATAGCTCTCCTCCGCTCCATGGAGCGAAACAACGTCAGCAACATTGTCTTTTCTTCGTCCGCCACCGTGTACGGCGATGCAACTCGGTTCCCCAACATGATTCCCATTCCCGAGCACTGCCCCATCGGCCCCACCAACACCTACGGCCGCACCAAGTCCATGATTGAAGATGTCATCACCGACTGGGTCAATGCTCAGCGCAGCAACTTGAAGAAGGCCGGCAAGCCTTCTGAGCAGTGGAACGGGGCTCTTCTTCGATACTTCAACCCTTGCGGTGCCCACCCCAGCGGCATCATGGGCGAGGACCCGCAGGGAGTTCCCTACAACTTGTTGCCTCTACTGGGCAAGGTCGCCACGGGCGATCGCGAGAAGCTTCTCGTTTTTGGTGACGGTATGTCGGATGCTTCTCAACCCCATTCGGCCACTATTTCCCCCAACACATGGCTGACTGATTTCAGATTACAAATCTTCCGACGGCACCGCCATCCGCGACTACATCCACGTTCTCGACCTGGCTCGAGGCCACCTCGCCGCCCTCAACTACCTGCGCGAGAACAAGCCCGGCGTCAAGGCCTGGAACCTGGGCTCCGGCCGCGGCAGCACCGTCTTTGAGATGATCAAGGCTTTCAGCGCCGTTGTCGGACGGGACCTGAAGTATGAGGTTGTGGCCCGTCGGCAGGGGGATGTCTTGGATCTCACCGCCAACCCAACTTTGGCCAACAAGGAGCTCAATTGGAAGACTGAACTCACCATGGAGAAGGCCTGCGAGGACCTGTGGCGATGGGTCGAGAACAACCCCAAGGCTATCGACAGGAACCGCCGGCCGAGTTGCTTGCTGCTATCAAGACGCCATCTTCTTGAAGTGGAAAACCCAAGACCCTATTGTCTATAAAAGAACTAGGTTTAATTATGAAAATGTTGGATGGGAGAAGTTCCATGGTAGTTGACTTGATTAGACTGCGTTTTAGCTGGATATCACGAGAGCAAACGCAAATTGAAGAGGGAAAAAAAAGTTTTTATATTTCATCATGCCAGGTATCTACATTTTTGCCATGTCCGAATTTCCTGCCCATCACTCACAGCTGAGGAGGAGCTTGCCCGTAGTTTTGCGACTCTCAATGTCGACATGGGCGCGCGCAGCCTGTGAAAGCGGGTAGACGTCGTGAACAGCAATGTTGAGCTTGCCAGATGCGACAAGCTGGAACAGTTCACCGGCGTATTTCTCCAAGTCCTGTCTCTCAGCAATATACCCGTTCAACACAGGACGCATGAGCTTCACATTCTTGGCTCCCAGCCTGAGGATGTTCACGGGCGGCACAACGCCAGACTTGCAACCCCCGGCCCTCATTAGCAACATGTTCGTCTTACGTGGAGCAAAAGGGCTGAATCGAAGAATAGTGAAGAAACGTACCGCGTTCCCAAAGGACACAAGATGGCCCTTTGGGGCAATCATTTCCAAGTCGGCATCAAAGGTGGCCTTTCCGACACCATCGAAAATGGCGTCGATTCCATGACCCCCGTGATCTCCTTGACCCGCGCCACCACGTCATCGGCCGAGTCGACGGTCCACCCCGCGCCGTTCTTCCTGGCGAGCTCACGCTTCTCCGCGGTGCTGGCCGTGCCGATGACCTCTGCGCCGACAATCCTCAGCATCTGCACCAGCAGTAGGCCGACGCCGCCGGCCGCGGCGTGCACGAGCGCCCACTGGCCGGGCTGGACGTTTGCCGCCTCGCGGACAAGGATCCATGCCGTGAGACCCTGCAGGTACACGGCGGCGGCCTGCTCGGCAGTCAGCTCGTCGGGGACGGGGACGACCTTGGAGACGTCGACGGCCGAGTACTGCGCGTAGGTGCTCAGGTCCATGTACACGACGCGGGTGCCGACGGGGACGCTGCTGTCCCGGGAGGCGACCACGGTGCCGGCGGCTTCGCGGCCCAGCGTGAGGGGCAGCTCGGCGGGGTACAGGCCCGTGCGGAAGTATGTGTCGATGAAGTTGACGCCCGTGAAGTCATTCTTGACGAGGACTTGGGCTGCCGAGGGCTTGGGGACGGGCACGTCCTTGAACTGGAGGACTTGGGGACCACCCGTCTGGGCGATCTGGACGGCCTTCATTGTCTGCGGAACGGGAGGCATGGTCGCGGGATCGATCCAAGATCCTTGAGGAAGTATGGGGAGATTGGTAGGCGGACGATGTGGTTGGTGATGTGGGGGGGATGGGAAATAATAAGTCGTTGGGCAATGGGGAGGGGTGCACTGTGAATGGAACGACTTCGAATTGTTGGATTTGTAAGTGGTGATGGCGGGGTAGCTCCGGGGCCGGTAGCTGCCATGTAGGCGGGTTAATTCGCCTGGCGACTGAAGAGTTATTCCGAGGGATGAGTTTCTGGTCCGATGTACTCGGTATTGGCATGAAGGGATGGAGCAGGCGGAGGGGCAGTCAAAGGTTACATCTCTGGGCATATTATCCAACTAAAGGAAGGTGCTGCTGTGTGTTGCCTTTGTGGGCTCTTCTTTCCCCTTTTTTTTTCAATCACCATCTCTCGAGGTTGAACAACAAACAGCCTACACCAGAAACTTCTGAATGGCGGCCACCACGTCGTCTGGTGCCTCTTCCGGGATGTAATGTCCGCTGTCCACGGCGTAGCCATCTACTGCAATGCCGGTTTCCGTGACTGCCTTCCATTCCCTCACAGCATCAAAACACTTCTCGATCACCCCCTGCCGCCCCATAGGACCAGCAACGGCGATTTGATCAACCTGCCGTGCTTCAAATCATCCCTCTGCTCCTCCAAATCTACTGTGGCAGCCGCCCTGTAATCGTTGCACATGGCATGCACCGTATCCCAATCCCCAAACAAGCCCGCGTACACGTCAAAGCACTCCTCGCCAAGTACGTCAATCAAATGGCCGCCACGCCCGCCCAGGAAGAGCTCGGCAAACTTGCGCGGCGTCGCGGTGATGAGCGTTTCCGGCAAAGGTGAGGGCTGAATCAGGAAGAACCAGTGGAAATAGGCCGTGGCGAACTCCTGGCTGGTCGCTTCGAACATGGACAGTGTAGGACATATATCTAGTAAGATTGCCTTTCTCACACGATCGGGATAGTCGACGAGCATCTTGTGGGCAATGCGTGCCCCGCGATCGTGCGCGCAGACGAAGAAGGAGTCGTGGCCGAGCTTTTGCATGACCGCCATCATGTCTTTGGCCATGACAGACTTGGCGTACGCCTCGACGGAGGGTGGTTTGGATGACTCGCCATAGCCGCGGATGTCGGGCACGATGAGCTTGTAATTGCTGGCGAGGTGGGGGACCACGCGGTGCCATATGTGTCTTGTTTGGGGAAGCCATGCACGAGAAGCAGTGGTGGAGGCGGCGAGTCCGAGGGACGACTTTGAAGACCTTTGATGGTGACGGGTGGATCGTCCTGCGTGGTTACGGAGAATGGGGCGAAGTTGTCAAACATTTTCGACACAAACATGAGCAACCTTTCCGTGGAGGGAGGACGGGAGCTCGAGCACAGGCACAGGCGACGAGGCGACAACTTTCAGCTTGGTGTGAGGGGGCATCATGGCGTCATGGAAGTGTGTGTATTAGCATGAGCAAGGTCCGAGGCTAGTGATGAGGTTGCTGCTAATACGGAAGACTATAGCTACAACTGTGCCTAAACCCAAAAATCGTAAATTTTCGTAACTATAGCCACCCTAGTGTGTGTTAAGAGGCGTATGTAGGTAGGTATACATAGTATGAATTATTCCCTTCCTAACTTCCTTCCTTCCTAAATTCCTTCCTTACTTCCTTACTTCCTTCCTTCCTAACCTCCTAACTAACTAATAATTTAACTAATTAACTAACTAATGATTTGACTAATTGACTAACTGACGATTTAACTAATTAACTAACTAACGATTTGACTAATTAACTGACTGACAATTTAACTAATTGACTAACTAACGATTTAACTAACGATTTGACTTGTTACGTGGCAGAATGCCTAGGAGCGGAAGGGACCCTTACAGGGCTAGATTTAGTAACCTAGAGTAGGGGACAACTTAATTCTTATAACATACTTTACTCCTAATAGTAACTTTCCTAAAGTAAACTTAGTATAATTTATAACCTATTAAATCCGTTAGCCTCTCTAATGGATTTAACCCCTTATATGCTAAATTAGCATATAATAAGTAGTAGTAATTAGAGATTCTTTTATTATATACCTCTAGTTATCTAAGAATAATAGCCTTATATCTAAAACTAACTATTTATAATGCTAATTTAACCCCTTTTAAACTTTCTAGTAAATAAGACTAAATTATAACTTATTTACTAATTTAAAGCTTTTAATAGTACTAATCTAGAATTTAAATATTAGAATTAATAAATAAAAGGATTTAAATAAGCTTACCTAGTATAAATTTATTAATAAAATAGTAATAAGATATAAATAGCTAGTATACTAGAAGTCTCCTATTTATTAGAATACTATAGATTTATAAACTATATGCCTTATATAGAATTAAGTTAAGTCCTATATTATAAAAGCTAAATCTAAGGGATTTCTTTATAAATCTAGTTAATCTAAAGGTAGTAAGAAGTCTAAGAAAAGGTCTAAGAGTATTACTAGTCTAGTTAGTAATACTAATATTACTAAGACTAGGAATAGTATAGAGAAGGGTAAAATTAATAAAGAAAAGGGGATTAAAAACTACCCTAAAAATAATACTACTACTTAATATTTATAACCCCTAACTACTTATTAAAATTAAACCTAGGAGACTTATAGCTAGGACTATTAGGAAGTATACTAGGTTTAGGGGAACTTTATACTAAGCTAGCTAAATCTAATACTACTAGGATCCTTTAGGAAGTAATTAGTTAATAATAGCTTATATAGTAAGTAATAATAGAAGAAGTAATAATAGGAATAGAGTAATTAGTAATAAAACTAATAACTAAAATTAGGAGCTTATAAAGTATAAGAGCCTTAGTAAGGTTAATACTATAACTATAGAATATAACTTAGGGAATAGTATATTTACCTATAGACTAGGGGTAGTATAATAGTAATCTATATACTAACCTAAACTAAATAGTACTAATAGTATAACTAATACTACTATAATATTAGTAAGGATACCTATAACCTTAGTAATACCCTTACTAAGGTTATTTATAAGGATAATACCCTCTAAACTAGGAATAGTATATAAATCTAAGTATTTAAGGTAAGATAGATTTAGTAATAGATTAGGACTAGAATCCTTAATATATAAATATAATAGAGTAATAGGTAAATTTAATATAGAAAATCATGGATATTAGACACTTTAAGCCTTAATATAAGCCTAAGAAAGCTAGTAATAATCTTATTATATATAATAGGAAGTAAACTATTTTTTATAATATTAAATTATAAATATAGGTAGTTAAAGATTACTTATATTACGCTAGTCCTAGCTAATAAGATATTATTTAGAAGAAAGTCTAGACACTATTCTAAGGAGATATAATAGTATAGTATAGGTAATATCTTAATTTAGGAGAAAGGAATACTATATTTAGTAAAATATTAACTATATTTATAGTAGTTAGAAAGGAATTTAGTATTTAAGTCTAGGATATAATAGTATAGCTTAATAAGGCTAAATATATAAGAGAGAATATTATAAAGGAGGTATCTTTTTATAAATTTATATTAAAAATTTTCTAGTATACTAAAGCAAATAGTAAGATAATAGACTATTAGCTATTATTATACTTATATTATAAACTTTACTTAGAATTATATTAAATATATCTAATACTAACTAAAGAGAATATAAGATTAGTATATATTATAATAGTAAATAATAAGAGATATAACTTATATAACTACCTATATAATAAGGGTTATACTATAAATAGAAAAGATAAAGGTAAAACTAAGGTCTATTTCTAATAAAAGAAATCTAGTAGTAATTTAGAAGGGGAAGCAAAAGGAGCCTAAGCTAATTAGAATAGGCTATTTAATATATAATTCCCTCTAGGAAGTTAATAATATAAATAGAATAATTAAAATATATAAAGATTTTTAAGTAGTTTTTAGCTAAGGTTATACTAGTAAAATTAGCCCTTTAAGGAGTAAAACTAAAAACCTTACTAAAATAAATTATAGTAAGAAAATAAAGTAAGAAATTGCCCTAGACTTAGTTAAAATAGGTAGGAAAATTTACTAAACTAACTAGATAAATAATAATATTAAGAGACTTTATTATTAAGGTAAGTAAGCTAATTATAGTAATAAAGGTAGTTTTAGCATTAGGAAAAAACACCTATAAAGGAAAAGGAATATATATATATTATAGTATATAAGGATAACTCTAATATAAAATAGTATAAAACCTATCTTAAAGACTATAGATATTATATAGTAAAAGAAGGGGAGGTTTTAGAAGATAATAATAAGGAAAGCTAAGGTTAAGATTTAAATTTTATAGAGATATATTTTATTAAAAATAATAGAAAAAAGTTAAGAAACCCACTATAAAGATAAGTCTAGCTAGACCTAGATAACTAAGCCTAGGATAGGTTATTAAGGCTATAGTAAGACTATAAGAGGTAAAGTATAATAGGAAAAAGGTAAATACTTTCCTTAAAATTCTAATTAAATTTAATAATAAAGGTAAGAGCTACTAAGTCTATCTTAATATAGAAATATTATTAATCTTAGTGGATAAGGCATAGCTATAATAGTATAGAGTAAATGTAAAATAAGGAATATAAGAACTAAAGCTAGTCTTAGGAGTCTAGTCTTTCTTTTTTCTTACTAAAACCACTACTTTTAACTTTTATATCCCTAGGATAGTATATAGAACTAAGATAACTAGATATTTTATAGTAATAGTAAATATAATACTAAATCTAGGGCCTAAATTACTACTTAGTATAAATTTCCTATATAATTTTAAGGCAAAAATCGATTTTATATAACCTAAAGTAATATTTAGATTAGTATATAGTATAATAGTATAGGTAGAAATATTTTAATTAGTAAATAAAGTTTCTTACTAATAAGTAATTATAGCATAGATAGTAATAATTCCCCTAAAGGCATAGTTATATATACTAGTTACCTAGAAGGTAGGATAAAAGAATTAGGAAATAAGCATTTATTATGCACTATTATATTTAATATTTTTTCTAGACACACTCTTATATAAATCTAGCTAGGGATAGATAGTTACTTATAACCTAACTAATAAAACCATTACTATTTCTAAGCACTAGAAGGTTATATATCTAATAGTAGCTAGGGAGGTTACTATAAACTATATAATTAATAACTTATTATATATTATACCTTTTTTAGTAAAGATATTATAAAAAAGAGTAAAGAGAAGGCTAAAACTAATAAGGAGACTAAAGGAGAGGAAGATAACCTTAATCTAAAGAAAGTTAATATAGGAGTACTCTCTTATAGAATCTTATATCCTAAGGAAATTCTATTTATAACTAATTAATTTAGGGTATAGGTAGCTAATATTAATAAAGAGGCTATAAATAAACTAATTAAGTTAATAGATAAATATAATATTTACTATAATAGGGGTATTATACTAATGCTAGAAGACTAGAAAATAAGAATTAATCTTATAAAGGGATAGTAGTATTAAATAAGGCTAATTAGGCCTTATAAACTTAGAAAATAGGATACTAATAAACTTAATAAAGTATATAATAAACTCCATATAAAAGGGAAGATATTATATCTAGATAAACTAGTAGTAATTATATACCTAGCGTTTATAGTCTAGTAAGAGAGTAGCTAAGAGAGAAAAGGAAGAGTTATAGTTAATATAAGATTACTAAATAATATAGTAATGCTAGATATATACCCTTTACCTAACTAAAGTAATATTATAAATAACACCTATAGTAAGAAAGTAATTTCTCTTTTTAATAAAACTGGTTTTTTCTATTAATTACCTATTTAATAAGACTATTAAGCGCGCATAGTGGTAATATTAAATAGAGGTCTAGAAGCGTTAAATATAGCTATTATAACTAAAGGCGTGGGAAGAGATAAATAGAGTGATAATAGGAGAATAAGGTTGCTGCTATAAAGGTAATAGCTAGGGGTGGGTGCGCGAAGGTTTTAAACTCTAACCTCTCCCCTAAATAGGAGAGGTCCTTATTATATACCTTCTCCTCACGCCTATATAACTATCTAGCTACTAGGTCCTAGCACACAAGTTATCTAGGGATTTGCCTTGCTTAGAGAGGCAGCTCTCTTATAATATCCCTTATACCTTTATGCTCCTAATATAATACCCCCTATATATAATTATCCTTAATTATATAATAAACTACTACCTAGGGATAAGCACGCTACTTAGAAGCTTCTAAGACTATTCTTTAACCTTATAGTATAACGCAGGATTATTATAATCTCTTACACCCTAACGCATTAGTAAAAAAATAAAACCTTAATAATATTAAGTCCTAATTATTTTCTTACATAGCTAGCTTACTATTAATTACTATTACTTTATAGCTTTAACACTAAGACCTAACTATACTTAGCTTCTATATAGCTAAATCCCCCTTATTAGATAACTTATATTAATTTTTATAATTAGGTTAAATAGATAGGGTCCCTAGTCCTAATAATTTAGATAGCTTTATTTATAAATCATAGCGAATTTATCCTAACTTTGCTACATGTGCGTAGCTAGCCTATATTTCTAATAGTAGTAGCTATAACTGCGATTTTTCTAATTTATTAATTTATTATATATAGCTTATAAATTACTTAAGGATTAGCTATCCCCTATAAAAGAGGCTAGTTTTCTCTCTTTCCTTATTATTTCTTTCTTTAATATCCTTATCTTAAATTTATAAGTTACCCCTACTAGCTTAATAGTAGCTTTTACACTACTATTATTTAGTAGTCTTTAAATAATCCTTTTTTCCCTTAAATTTCTTTACTACTTTAGCACTACTAACTATTTACTAGCTTACTATATTTACTACTATATTTATCTTTACTAGTCCTATACTTACTCCTATTACTAAGGTTTCTAAGAAATCCCCTTATAAATATATAAAAATAAGTAAATTAACTATATAAGTTTACTACTTAAGCATAAAAGTCTTACTACTAACTTAGTGCTAGTAATACTAAGATACCTTATTTATATTATACTTAGTAAGCTACTATCTAGAAGATTACTCCCTAAGATAATAAAAGTACTAAGCCTTAATATATTATAAAAGGAAAAGCTACTCTAAAAGACTATAGTTACTCCTTAAGTATAACTATACTACTATCTTACTACTATCCTTAGCTTACTTACTTAGATAATTCTATAAAATATATATATTATATAAGAAATAATAAACTCTATATTAATATATATTATCCTAACCCTTAAAATAAGTCTTTTACTAATATACTACTAGTGCCCTAATAGAATTACCTAGCTTTATAAAAAGCTATTTAACTTAATTTAGTCTATTCCTAAAGGAATACACTTTTATACTAATATTATAAGTTTGCCTTTATTAATATATAACTTAATAATTACTAACTTACTACTAAGCTCTTATTTATACTCTTTATAAACTTTATAATACTCTATTATCTTATAAAAACACTAATTAATATAGCTAAGTTAAATATACTTATCTTACTACTAATACTACTTATAAGGTAAAGGCTAATAAGTATACTATATTCTTATAATAACTTAATATTACTAACTTAAAGACTTAAATTAAAATTATAAACTATCTTTACTTTATAGCTATAACTAGCCTAATAGTAGGTTTCTTAAATATTTTTATAGCTTATATCCTACTAACTTACTACTAGTTTATACTATTTATTACTTAACTCCCTATTTATATTAGGCCCTTAGAGGTCCTAGAAGAAATTTAAGCCTATACCTATAGGGATAAGGAATCTTCTAATAATAAAGCTAAAGTTATTATAGCTACTAATATCCCTATAGAGAAGTAGTAAGTAAATAGCTATTTAGATTATAGTTTTAAAAATTAATACTATTATTAGACTTTACCCTCTTTAACCTATAGAAGTAACTTTATTTCTATAATTTAGCTATATAATTACTACTTATAATTACTACTTATAATTATTAATAATATCTTTTAAGATAAAATCCCTCTTTAGTACCTATAAATTCTCTAAATTATTATAGTCTTTCTATTTTACTAGATATTTATAGCGTTTATTATTATACCTATATAAAATAATTCTCTTAACTTTAAATTCTTCTTTATTATCCTTAATATTATCTTATAATAAGAATATATTAACTATATTACTTAGGTCCCTATAGAAAGGCTTAAGGCTTATAATATTAAAAATATTATATAAGTATATCCTAGCTAGTAACTATAATTAATATACTAAACTATAACTCCTAACTTCCTTTTTAATCTTATAGGGGCCTAGGTACTTTACTAAGAGCTTCCTACTAGGGTATTATAAATTAATATTCTTTATTAATAGTAAAATATAGTTACCTATATTAAATCTTATTAGCTTTCTCTTTAAATTATAATATTTCTTATACTAAGCTTATATATTACTTAGGAGTTACTTAATTATAGTATACTTATCTCTTAGCTCCTAGACTCTAGTCTTAGCCTAATTATTTATTAGAGGAATTTATATAACTACTTAATATAGCCCCCTTAGGTTATACCCTTATAGTGCCTTAGTAGGTATATAGCTATATACTATATGCTTACTTATATTATAAGTAAATTATACTATTAGTAAATTATTAGCCTAATTTATTTACTTTATATAAGCAAAAGCCCTTAGATAATACTTTAGAACTTAATTTAAATATTCTATTTATCTATCTATTTATAGGTAAAATACAGTGCTTAGTTACTACTTTATTATAATAAGGTAGTAAAATATTCTTTAAAACCTACTAGTAAATATTAACCCTTAGTCTATAATAATACCTTCTAAGGCACTATAGTCTCTAAATATATATTCTAAAAACACTATTACTAGCCTATTACTAGTTAGTTATATAAATATAGGGATATAAATACTATACTTTATAAAATAATTAATAATAACTAGGATTATATTATAGGTTTAATTTCTATTCTTTATTAGTAGTAATCCTATTATAAAGTCTATTAAGAGTTCCTAGAAGGGGTAATTAGATACTAGTAAAGCTACTAACTTACTATAGGGTTTATATAATCTAGGCTTTAAAACTTAATAATTTATATAAGTGCTTATATATAACTTAGTATCTTTTTTTATTATTAGCTAATAGTATTAGTTTATAATTTAGTAAAGTATCTTACTAACTCCCTAATATCTAGTAATAGGGTTATTATAAGTTAGTAGTAAAATCTCTTTTCTTATTCCTATAGAAATAAAAACTTAGTCTTTAAATATTAATAGCTTAGAGGGCCTAATAGACTATATCTATAATATTTTAAAGTTATTACTTTCTAGTAGTAACTTCTACTATATAATAAAGGCATCCCTTTATTATACTTTAAATAATAAAACTTAAATTAAAGAATCTAAGCCTTCTTTAAATATAGTAGAGTTTAACTTTACTAAAGCTCTTCTAACTATTAAAATCCTAGCTATAATATCTCTATAAGGGATTAGCTTATTTTATATGCCTAGACTTATAGGTAAAATATAATTAAATAATAAGCCTTATTAAGTATTAGTAGTTTTACTATAACTATCTTACTGCTTATTATTTACTATCCTTACTATAATTCCTCCTATAAGGAATCCTAGACTTATAGGGTCTAGTTAGCTATATAATAATTCTAAACGCTAGGTATTAGTAGTTTTACTATAATATTCTTACTATAAACTATCTAAAATCCCTATTATAATCCCTCCTATAAGGGATCCTAGACTTATAGGCTTTTCTAGAATATATTTAAGTTATGTTTTCTTAAAACACTAGATATTAGTAGTTCTATTATAGTGCCTCTATAACTTAATATTTAACTTACTAAATAATAAACAAATAGACCTTATAGTGTTAGTAGTTTTACCACTATATCCTTACTACTTTGCCTTTATAAACTTTAATAGAAATATTAGTAATTATAAGAATACTACCTTTGCTTTTTTCTCTTTATTAATATAATCTAACCTTCTTAATAGTGCGTTAGCTAGGTTTAATTTCCCTACCCTATATATAATTATAAAATTAAATAGATAAAGCTTATCTAATACTATAACCTACTTACTACTTAGCTTTAGCTTTATAGCTAGGTACTTATAGTTAAGATAATTAGTTATAATAGTAATTAGATACATTAAATAAGCTAGATAGTGTCTCTAGGCCTAAAAAGCCTCTTAGATTACTAGAAGCTCTATATTTAGTATTATATAATAAAGTTTTATATTATTTAACTTCCTTAATATATACACTACTAGGTGCTAGTAACCTAGCACTAATATTATAAGGACTACTTTAATAGTATATCCTAATATATTAGTCTCTACCCTTAAAGGTACTAGTAAATTAAAATAAACTAAAATTAGCACTTCCTAGAATTACTACTAGAGTTCCCTAAACACTACTAACTTATAAGGCTCTAGCTTAAAGGTTACTAGCTAATCTCCCCTGAGTTAATTAGTTAGTAAAATTATAATTTTACTATAGCTTTTAATAAAGTATTAGTAAAATCTAGTAAAACTAAGAAATAACTAGATATTAAGCACACTATAAGGTACTAGCTAAGTTATAATAGCCTTAATATAAGAAGGCTCTATTAAGATACCTTCTTCTATAATTATAAATCCTAAGAACTTAACCTTAGTATATAAAAATTTATACTTTATAAGGTTAATAAAAAGGCTAGCTTTATAAAGCTTATAAAGGACCTATTTAATATAACCCTTATACGCTTCTATATTACTACTATAAATTAGAATATTATCTAGGTAAACAATATAAATTAAATTAATAAAGCCCTTAAGGGCACTATTAATATATTCTTAGCAGGTTATAGGCATATTTATAAGCCTAAATAGCATTATAAGATACTTAAAGTAACTATATTTACACTAGAAGGCTATCTTTTACTTATCTCCCTTATAAATATATAGCTAGTAGTATATATCTTTAAGATCTAATTTAGTAGAAACCTTTACCCCCTTTAATTAATTTAAGATCTTAGTAATTAGAGGTAATAGTGCCTTATCTTTTATTATAATTTAATTTAAGCCTTTATAATCTATATAAAGCCTTAATTTACCTCCTTTCTTTAGAATAAATAAAATTAGGGCCCTAGCTAGGCTAATTAATCTTTAGATTTATTCTTTTTACTACACACTAGCTAGGTACTCTCTAAGTACCTCTAGCTCTTTTTTAGCTAAACTATATATTAGCCCCTAAGAGGGTATTTTCCCTTTTTCTAACTTAATTATATATATATAACTACCTAACTTAGGAAGTATACCTATAAGCTTATTAAAAACATATCTTTAAACTTTATATATACCTCTAGTAACTTAGGCTTATAGTCCTCTTTTAGGTTAAGTATTACTACCTTACTATTAGAGTCTATTAAGGTAATAAAACTCTTCTTACCTATTATATAGGTATTTTATACCTTAATTATAGTTAGGCTATTATAAGTTAGGGCATTGCTTACTATAGGGCTAATATCCTTATCTTTTTTATCCTTATTTAGCAAGTCTATAGGCTTAATTAACACTAAATAAAGTAAAAATACTATAAATAAGCATTTTACTTCTCTTCTTACTTACTATATTCCTAATATAAAGTTAAGGCAATCTTTTATAATAGGGTATCTCTATAGTCCCTCTTTCTAGGATATAACTATAGGCTTATATATTCTAGCCTAGTCTATTCCTAGGATAAGGTTCTTAGGGGTATTTATAATATAGTAGTAAACTTAGTATATTTTTACATAGCCTATACTATCTTTTACTAAGATAACCTAATTTAAGATTTCTTAATATAAAATAAGGGTCTTAGCTATACTTTTAAGTAGCGTATTATCTTTCTATATATTAGCTTAATTTACCTTTAATAATAATTTTAGGTAAATAATTAATTCTATTATACCTATATTAAGTAGTGTAAATACTACTACCTATTTATAATCTTACTATAATAATATCTAAACTTTTATTCTTATATCCTTAGATAATTTATTAGTAAGGGTATTATCCTAGGCCTAAGTAAAGCTAATTAGTATCTTATTTATATCTTACCCTACTACTTAGTTACTATTATTCCTATATAATAGTATTATATAGCTTACACTCTTATAAATAGAATAATCTAGTTCTTTATATCTTAGTGTAATATAACTAGGTTATTTATATTTAAAGTATACTATAGGGGATCTTATAGCTTCCTTACTACTTTATTATAGTATATTTACTATAGGTAAATTTAAGTATTACCTTTTTTATCTATAGTCTTATCTATAGTTATTACTTTAGTTACTATTCTAACCTATTTTTATTATAACTTTTGCTTTCTTTCTTTAACTAGCTAAATAGGTTTATATTACTAGGAACTCCTAGCTAAGTATTTACTTCTTTATAGTATTATTTAGACTATTAATAAATATATAAATATAAAGTCTTATAGGGATTACTTTAGGGAGTTTAGCCTTAGCTTTTATCTATATTTTTATAAATCCCTAAAATAACTAATAGTTTTCTTATCTAAGGGTTAGTAGTATTCTTATAGCTTCTAAGCACTATATATTCTTATTTATTATTCTAGTTTTTAGCTAATTTATAAACCTAGCCTAGGTATAGTCCTAGTAATTTATATAACTATTTATAGCTATATAATATATTTATTATTACTTTATATCCTTTACTAGGTAGCTACTAGTATAAGCTACTTTAGTAGTATTATTAATAAATATCTTATAGTCTAGGGTAAAAGCTATATTAAGGTTTACTAAGAAATATTAAAGACTTTTATATAAATCTCCTTTATATACTAGAGTCTTTAGTTATATTTTTATAAGACTATAGTAATATAAGGTTATAGTAGGTTTAGAGCTTCTTAGTAAGTCTAAAGATAGTATAATTATAGGTCCTTTAGTAGGGTTAGTAAGTCTAGTGCTAGTACTTACTAATAAGGTACTTACCTTAATTATATACTACTATTCCTATAGCTATAGAATTTTCTATCTTTTCTAAGCTTTTTATAGCTTAGTCTTAGCTTACTTAAGGATTTAGTTTAGCTTTTCTTTACTATACTTAATTTCTCTATAATTATTATATTAATTTATAGTAAGCTTCTTATTATTATTTTAATCTTTAGGAGTGCTATTTTTATTATTCTTATCTAGGCTATTAGACCCTAGGATTACACTATCTTAGTGTCCTATATTATTACCTAAGTATAATATACTAGCTATATAGTTACTATATATAGTAAATTATATAGCTATCCTATTTAATTCTAATATTATAATCTATAACTAATAGTCTATTTGCCCTAAAGGGTTTAAGAGTTTAATTTATTATAACTAAAGGCATAGGAAGAGATAAATAAAGTAATAATAGGAGAATAAGGTTATTACTATAAAGGTAATAGCTAGGGGTAAGTGCATAAAGGTTTTAAACTCTAACCTCTCCCCTAAATAAGAGAGGTCCTTATTATATACCTTCTTCTTATGCCTATATAACTATCTAGCTACTAGGTCCTAGCGCACAAGTTATCTAGGGATTTGCCTCGCTTAGAGAGGCAGCCCTCTTATAATGTCCCTCATGCCTTTATGCTCCTAACAATAGCACTAATAGGGTTTAAAAACTCTCTAGCTTTTACCTAAAGATTTATAGATAGACTATTCTAGAAGTATAAACACTTTATTTAGGTATATATTAATAATATTATTATGTTTTTAGATAATTTAGAAGAGCATTTAAGCTATCTTAAAACGGTTCTTAAAATCCTTAAGGAGAATAGATTAATAATTACTATAAAAAAGTTATTTATTAGCTACCTTGCTATTTAGTTACTAGGATTTATTATTAATAGTAATAGAATTATAAATACTAATAATTCGCTTAAAGTATTTTAAAAGATAATATTTCTAAGCGATTTATTAAGTCTTAAGACTTTTATTAGAATAGCTAGATTTCTATATAATAGAATCCTATAGTTTAATATATAAATCTAACTATTATAGGCATAAAAAACAGCGTTATTACGCGAATTTTAAGAAAAGGATAAAAAGATTACTAGTATCTTAAAGCTAATATAAAAGAGAAAAACATAACTAAAGATATTTTTACTAACTAGAGATAAGGAAAAGGCATTTAAAGATATTAAGATATTTTTAAGCAAGAAATAAACTTTATAGCACTATAACCTAAAGAAGCCACTATTCTTTAAAATTAATACTTATAAAGAGGGATTTAGTCTATATATTTTCTAGCTATAAGAAGAATAGGATAGTTAAAGTATTCCTAGGAAGGAGATTAAAAATAACTAAATATAGCTAATTCTATTCCTTTCTAAAGTAACATTAAGCATTAAAAAACAATATAGTTTAATAGAGGTAAAGGTAGCTATAATTACGTAAAGTATTAGAAAGCTCTAGAAGATAGTGTAATCTAATAACGCTATAGTTAATATATTAACTAACTATTCTCTAGTAAAGGGCATTATTAAATATACTTTATTATAAATAATAGACCTTAATAAGGCTAATTTAAAACTAGCTAAAGTTATAAATTATTTATTATAATTTAGCCTAAAGGTAATACATATACTAGGAGTATTAAATATAGTTCTAGACACGCTCTCTAGATTACTAGTAAAGATAACCTATAGGGAAGTAGCGTAAAAAAGCTAATATAATAAGTTAGATGCTAGTATATATTTTAGCAAAGAATATACTATAACTATAATTATAGATAATAAACTTATGGCTAGAATTATTAAGGGGTACTAATCTAATTATAAGTTTAGCTAAATTATTATATTAATAAAAGCCTACTAAGAAAAATAAGTAGTAAAGAACGCTAGAACTAGACTAAAGATCCCTCTATATAGCTAGGATTTGCGTAAGGATAGATTATTTTACTACTATAGTAAGGATGGATTTTTTTGCCTATATATTCTAATAGCAGAGGTTAAATCTATACTATAATTAGTATATAATAAATAGTAATACTTTAGAATTATAAGGATAGTAGTAGAATTATAATTAGTTTGCTTTATAAAAATAAGTTAATGTATTTATAATTATATAGCCTATTATATAGTGTGTTAGGAGAATATAATTAATTGTGTAAAGCCTCTAGAGGAAATACAGCCTTTATAGTTAAAACTAACGCTATTTTATACAATTTCCCTTAATTTTATAACAGATATACTAGAGGTCTTATTAGCAAATACTATATAGTAAATAGAAAGGTATATAATATATAACTTACTATGCCCTATAAACTACCTTTTTAGTAAGAGAATATTATTAATACCTAGATACACTATATATCCCATGGAAATCTAGGTAAAATTACTTCTTTAGGCACTATATATTATAGATTAGGGGTTACTAAAATAGATTATAAGTAATAGAGACCTAAAGTTTATATCTAATATATAAAAAGCTATATTTAAATAAGTAAGGGTAAAACTCCTTATAAGTACTATATATTATCCCTAGATAAATAGAATAGCTAAAAGAAAGAACTAAATAGTAATAATTATAATATAGTATTATATAGTAATAGACCTATATATAATATAGATATTGCTATTACTAGTATTATAATACTAACTAAATAATACTATAGTAATAAGTACTAGCTAGGCACCTAATAAGCTATTATATAGATTTTAGCCTTTAAGTATTATTAACCTTCTTTTACCTAATAATATAACTAATATAGGAACTAGCATAAATAACATTATAGTATTATAGAAACTATATTAGTATAAAGCTTAATTAGCGATTATAATAGTAGCTACACTAGCGAAAATTCAGTATAATAACCGCTATAAACTAGTTAATATTAATAAAGGTAATATAGTTTACCTATAATTATATAAGGGATATAAACTACCTAGTAAGCTAAAAAAAATAGTCCCTATAAAAGGCAAGTGTTATGGACTAGCCCCTAGGCAACTGCTGTTAGGCGTTAATATAATATTAAGAAACTTAAGGAGGGAAGAAAGGAAGAGAGCTAGTCCATCCCCCTTTGTGCCCCTTATATCCCCTAGCTATCTTATATTAGCCTCCTTCCTAAACCCTTGCTAGTTCCTATTAGCCACCTATCCTTCCGTGCTATAACTAATGCTTAGGCAAAGCCTAAGCCCTTTATAGCAAGTCCCTATAAGGTACTAGAGAAGGTAAATCTATTAGCTTATTAATTAGAATTCCTACTAAATTTATAAGTGTATCTAGTAGTATTAGTAGCATAGCTATAGAAGCTAGTATAAGGAAAGGATCTATTTAAGAGAGAAGAACTAGCTTTACCACTAATTTTATTTAATAATTTAGAGGAAATAGATTATTAGGAAATTAAGTAAATCTATAATTATTAGGTTAAAATTTTAAAGCAGAAAAACAAGGTAGTAAGAGTAAAGTTTCTTATTAGATAAAAGGGATATACTACTAAAGATAACTAATAGGTAGCTAAAAATAAGATACAGATTAATGTATCTAAAATAGTAAAGGAATACCTTAGGAAGAACTTAATTAATTAGGCTAAAAAACATATAAAAAGAGACTAGTAACCTATAAAGAAATAATAGTAGTAAAAGGAGAATTTAAATAATAGGTACTAGATCTAATAAGCTAGTAAAGAGGTAGGAGTTTCTAAGGGCTTACTTATATATATTATTTATTATACTAACTAGGATTATCTTACTATACTTAAACTTTATATTATAATATAATTAAATAATAATTATAGTATAGTTAGATTTAGTATAAGTATAGTTAAATTTAACTAAGTTATTATATTTTACTTTATAGTAATAACTAGTAAGAGTACTAGTATAAAATTTAAAGTAACTAAAGCCTTTATTAGTAAAAATAATAAATCTAGCACTTATAAAGGAAGTAATAAACTTAGTATTAATAATAGAGATTAATAATATCTATAAGTAATATAAAACTATAAGGACTATAGGAAATATTATATTAAATATAACTATTTTACCCTAGGAGTTAAATATATATATTATATACTTAGTATAAACCTAATTCCTCCTAATTTCCTATATTAAAAGCCTAATCTTATTATATTTAATAATAAGATTTATATCTAAGAATAAATACTATATAAGTAAATCCTAGTAGTATATCTATGTATTTAAGTTCTAGTATTAATATAATAAAATTAACTTTTAGAGGAACTTATATACACTAATTTAAGGAGATAATAAGTAAATACTAAATAAAAGTAAGCTAAATTTAACTAATAAATAGATAATAAGTTATTTAAATTAGGAATAGCTAGCTATTTTAAGGATAAGAAATTCCTTTATTACTATATATAACTAGTAAAGAGAAGTAATTAATAAAGGGAGTATATACTTCCTATTCTTTAAGTAAAAGAACTATACTATTAGTAATATCTAGGGGAAATATAAATATTAGTAAAGGAATTTAATAAGTTAGCCTAATAGGTAAGAGATAGTAATAGTAATAATATAGGAGCTACTAGTATTATAAAGGATATAGTTAAATCTAAGGGGTACTAAGAGAAAATACTAATAAAGGATTTAGGAAAAGAGGTTAAGAATAGTAAGAGTAATAAAATTATACTAACTAATACTAGAAAAGAAAGATAGGAGCGTAAAGAAGCACTAAGATAATTACTAAAGAATAACCTTACTAAAGCTATAAAAAGAAAATAACTTATAAAGAGTAAAATAATATAAGGAAATAATAAAATTAGTAATATATTAGATAAAGAAGATAATATAATAATAGTTAACCTTACTAATATAGCTACTAAATCCTCTAACTAGAAATCTAGATTTAAGAATAAACCTTTAGAAACTAAAGTTAAAGATAGGATTTTAAAGAGTAAAATTAATAATAAAGTTAATAAGATACTAGCAAAATTCCTTATTAGACTATTATAAGTCTATATATAAATTATAAAGCTTAATTTTAAATTATTATATATTAGATTTAGATAGCCTAGCTCTAAAAAAGACACTCTAAAGCTAATGCCTAAAATTAAAGTAATAGTATAAAAAAGAATAATAAAAGAGTTTAATATAGAGTATAAAGGAAAAGGTATTAAAGGGATTAATTTTAGCACTTTCTAATACACTATAGTAAGCTAAAAAGGTAGTATATAAAATATATAGTATACTATATAGGTATATATATATAAATTTATATTAAAAGGCGCTATAATAGTATTAAATAAACTAGAGATATATCTAAATAATATATATTTTATATTATAGTGAAATATAATTATATAGATTTTTACTATTTTTAAAGAATAAAAGGTAATATTAAAAATAAGGAAAGTAGTAGTAAAACTAAATAAAAAGCTATTAAATTAAATTACTACTAATCTAATAAAATATAGAGTAATATAATAAGTAAAGAATTAGATAAAGATAGTAATAGTAGCCTTTTATAATAGTATAATAGTTAAATATAAATAGTAAATAGCTATATATAATAACACTATATCTTTACTACTATAAGTAAATTTATTAGCTCTTTATTTTATAAATAAATATAGAGTAATAAATGCTATAATTACTAGTGTATTAGCTAATATTAATAAGGCAAATTTACTTTATATTAGTACTAATAAGGAGCTAATCTAGAAATCTACTAAATCCTAAGAGAATAAAAAAAGGAATAAAGAATATAAGTAAAGTAAAATTAATAATATAATAAACTAAATAGATAAGATAAAAGGGGCTTTTAATAATATAAGAGTAAATATAAGCTTAGTATATAACTTAGCTAGAGAGGTATTAGATTAAGTAAGGAATTAGTAAATTTAATAATAAAGAAGGTAAAAAAAATAAAGGAGAAGTTTATATAAATAGTAAAAATACTAAGAAATTATAAGGAGAAGATTCTAAAGCTTAACCCTAAAGTAATATTAACTAATTTTAGTAAATAACTTATAGAATTTAAGGAGAGTATAGTTAGTAAAAGTAAGCTAGAGAAAAAGCTTATAATACTAGTAAGGATAATAGTAAAAATAGTATAGTAAATAGATACCTAGAAAATAATAATAGATAAGCTTATATAAGAATAAAAAGAGCTTAAAGGGAAGATAAAAAAGGTAAAAACTATAAAACTAAGTCTAGCTAAATCTAGTATAGTATAAAGTAAATTATATAGTAAAACGCTAAATCCTAGTAATAAGTAACCCTAAGGTAAAACATTAGAAAGCCTAAGTAAAAAAACTAGGCTAAATAATAAACTTAGTCTAATAAAACTAAAGGCTACCTAGGTAATTTTATAATTAACCCTATTAAAAATACAAGTAATATAAGCATAGCTAAGAATAATAGGAATATAAAATAAGATAGCACTACCTCCTAATTAGCCTATGGTTAGACTTACTATAATATAGGATAATAGGGATAATAAATTTACTAGATTAATAGATTAAGGATATAGATTTAGATAAAAAAAATAGGAATTAGATTCTATCTAGTAATAAGATAATATAGTTTAGGATTAGACTAGGGATATACTAGAAAGGATAATTAATTAGTAGGATTTAATAACTTACTAAAAGAAAGGGATAAAATTAGTAATTATAGGAGAATAAAATTTAGTAATAAAGTAGGAGATTATAATAAAATTAGTATAACTATTATTTAATATAATAATTTTATAAGTACTATTATAAGGTATAGTTTAGTAAATAGTAATTATAGAGTTAAGTAAACCTATAATACTAAAGCTACTAGTGTAGTAAGGAACGCGCTATATCTATCTCCTTATAAGATTTAACTTAAGCTATATTTCTTTTATTTATATTAATAGTTAAGGACCTAAATCTAGCCACTAGCTAGTTATATCTAACTAGGATAGTTATTTTTAAGGCATACCTAGCACTTATTATATAGTAAAATGCCTAGGAGTAGAAGGGACCCTTATAGGGCTAGATTTAGTAACCTAGAGTAGGGGATAACTTAATTCTTATAATATACTTTACTCCTAATAGTAACTTTCCTAAAGTAAACTTAGCACGATTTATGACCTATTAAATCCGTTAGCCCCTCTAACGGATTTAACCCCTACGTGCCAAATTAGCACGTAACATGACTGATTGACTGACCGACGATTTGACTGATTAACCGACCGACGATTTGACTAATTGACCGACTAACGATTTGACTAATTAACTAACCGATGATTTAACCAACGATTTAACTGATTGACTAACCGATGATTTGACTAATTAACTAACTAACTAACTAATTACTTACTTACTAACTAACTAACTAACTAACTAATTGACTAATTGACTAATTGACTGATTGACTGATTGACTGATTGACTGATTGACTGATTGACTGATTGACTGATTGACTGATTGACTGATTAACCGATTGACCGATTAACCGATTGACTAATTGACTAGTGCGAACCTATACTAGAATACTGTAAGCTATATGGAAGTTTTTTTACACCGCCTACCTAATTAGGAGTAAAAGGCCGTATTCCTAACACGCCCTCTAGGGTCCAAATATCATTTTTTGGGTTTAGGCATAGTTGTAGCTATAGTCTTCCGTAGGATCAAGGCGAGGATGGAAGCACAGAGGAAGCTGCTTGAGAGTCAGGAGAAGCTGGCGAAGAGGTTGGCTGATGGCTCAAACGGGGCAGTGGGATCGAGTGATGCAAGGAGACAAATCGGCCATGCCACTGATTTCTGAGGCGTGCAGCCAACTGTTTTGAGACGTTCATTTTGGGCATGGGTCCTCATCGATGCCAACCAAATTTAGGGCCTATATAGCGTGTTGTATGTACGATTTAGATTGGAGATATCTACGAGCCTAATGAGTAACGATGAACTTTCCAACCATCCCAATGGTGTGTGTATACAATACATCTGTTGGAAAGTCAAGCCAAATGGAAAAACAACCTCATTCAAAGATCACAGCAAAGAGAACCTGATAACAAGCAACCAGCCCAAATATACAATTCATAAATCATCAACGACGCACCCCAAAACTACCCCTTGCTCGTCATCTTTATAGAATCCGCACCAGTCTCCACAACGCGATACTTATCCGCATCACCGAGACCGCTGGCCGCTCTGTCATACGCCTCGTCGGATCTATCGCACAGAGCGTCCAGATCCGCATCGCTGAGGATCTCCGCACCCCCGACGTCTGATACACCATTCCGTCCTTGAGAAGCAGTGCGCGGAGTGTCTCAGCGTCCAAATGCTCCTTTGTGTCCAGCTTCTGACCCATGGTCTTGAACCCGCCCTTTTTGATAACCAGCTTCTCCAATCGACGCTTCGCATCCGCGGACATGAGAAGGGATTCCTCGACAGTGTCCTTCGTGGCGAGGCGGTAGACGATGACGGGACGGGTCTGGCCGATGCGGTGGCACCGGTCTTGCGCCTGCAGATCCTGCTGGGGGTTGAAGTCGGAGTCGAAGAGGATGACTGTGTCTGCGGACGCGAGGTTGATGCCCTGCCCGCCTGCGCGGGTGGACAGCAGGAAGAGGTTGTAGTGGGGGTCGGTGTTGAAGTCGTGGATCTGCTGGCGGCGCTCGTCTTGGGGCACGGAGCCGTCGATGCGGCAGACGGGCCAGGCGCGGAGCTCGCGGGCGTAGTCTTCTAGGATGTCGAGCTGGGTTTTGAACTGCGAGAAGAGGAGGACTTTGTGGCCGTTTTGGAAGAGCGCGGTGAGGAGTCGGTCGAGAAGGAGCATCTTGCCGGAGGACGTGATGATTGAGTCGTCGACGGGTATGTCGGTTGATGTGGCCCAGGGATTGTAGAAGTTGTGGGGGCTGTTGCAGACGAGACGGAGTTGGGCCAGGGGGTTGCCGAGTTTCTTTTGTGAAAGTTGTTTTTCTGCATGGGGGAGTTGGTTAATGGTTGAGTTGAGGGTGCAATTTCGAACAGGCGGGGGTTGGAGAAGAGGAAGAATAAGAATGGAGGAACGTACTGGCGAGCTCGAGAGTCTCTGCTCGTTCGATCTCTTCGGGGGACCGAAGCTCGTCTGTTTCGTCTTGCTCGTCTTGCCCGTCTTCGCCGGCAAGCTCATCGGCTAGTTTGGCCTCGAAAGCGTCATCGGATAACCCTTCTTCGTCTGAATTTGCTTCAGTGTAAGTTTTACCTTTGCGGGGTCTTCCCCGCGTGCTTGCGGGAGTGGATGTGCGACTGGACCGCGCGCTCTTGGGCTCGGATTTGACTGAGGTGGGAGGGCTTTTGCGTTTGGTGGTCGCCTTGGATGGTGTTTCGAAAGACTTTGGCGAATCGCCCCTGTTTGCTTTGCTGGCTGACCTCTTGCCCATCATCATGGCGAATGCATTGGGAGCTGCTGCCGCAAGCATGTTTTCTGTCTTTTCGCCCCGGGGACTCTGTCGCACGGGAAGTGGAAAAGTGGCCTTGTGTAAGCTTGAAGCATCTTTGCTGGACTTTGCTGCGCGACTGCTGGATCTTGATGACTGGCGGGTTGATCTGCCAGAGGGCATGGCGCTGTTGATCTGATCCGTCACCTTTTGTTCGAGGTAGGCTCTCGTGTCAACCTCTTTGTTGGTGAAGACGTTGTACAAGTCGGTCTGCTCTTTGGTCATGGGCGCAAACAACACGTATTCGCGTTTCTTGGGTAAATACGCGGCAACGTCCTGCTTGACGCGGCGCAGGAGGAGCGGCTGTAGAATAAGGTGAATCTTTTTCACGAGGTCCTGCTTCATCTGATCCGCAATGAACTCCTCTGTGCTCTGTTCATCTTGGAGGTCGGAAAAGTCGAACCAAGACTCAAACGCCTCCCAGTCAGTGAAGATGTTTGGTAAGAGGAAGTGCAGCAATGACCAGAGCTCCTTCAAATTGTTTTGTAGAGGTGTTCCGGTGATGAGCAACCTGGTAGCGGACGAGAATTGCCGCAGTTGTTGGAAAAGCTTTGCGTCGGCATTCTTCATTCGGTGGCCCTCGTCCTATACGACGATCGGTCAGCAGCCATGCCGGGAAAGAGTCCGCATAAGGTTTGAGAACGTACGATTATGATAAACTCCCATTGGATCCGGGACAGGTTGTGCTGATCCCTCAGCACCATCTCGTACGACGTGCAAACGACCGGAAACTTGGCACTGGGCCTCCCCCTGTTAGGTTTCGCATCATCTTTGTTTTGAAAATTTCCTCCCGCTGTGCCTGATTTCCGTGGTACATGACAACGGGGATAGACGGCGTCCATTTGTGAAACTCATCCATCCAGTTGGAGAGGGTGCTCAAAGGCGCAACAATCAGATGCGGGCCCAGGTAGTTTTCTTGCTCTCGCAACAGAGCGATGAGACCAATAGTCTGGACAGTTTTACCTGTGCTCGGGTTAGCCAACTGCCCATATCTTGACGGAAAGTCGAGAGAGACAAGTGGGAGAATGTTCTGACTGTCGGGACGCACCTAAACCCATCTCGTCGGCAAGGATACCACTCATGCCCTGGGAGCAAATCTCAAACATCCAGGTCAATCCCTCCAGCTGGTAGTCTCTCATGGTGCCATTAATCATGCACTTGGGTTGCTTGGCCATTTCCAAATTGTGCTCACCAAGTGTCTTGCCGTCGAGACTGCTGCCCACACGGCCAAGCACTTGCGTCTTCTTGGTGAGAATATCACTAAAAGCAGCGCTCTTCATGAGGAGTTCGTCCAGCTCTTTCGCCTTGGCTTCTCGCTCGCTCTTTGTTTCGGCCTTCTTCTTCTTCTTGCGCTTCTGAGTGGCAGTGAGTTTGTGATGCTCATCAGCTTTTCTATTCTCATCTCGAGCTTCCCGCTCTTCTTCCAGGAGGCTGTTCTCAGTGAATTGGCCCGCCGCATCGGGTTTTGGTGATGCCACAGGGGTGGCGAGCTAGGAGCGCTTGTCATGGCAGGCTGCTCCGAGAGGACGGATTCTGCATCTGACGAGGACGATATGTCCATGACAGGGTGCCAATGGCAGAGGTCAGAGGACCCAGTTCTGAGATGGAATATTTTTCGGTTCCTCGACGCAGTTTTTGAGGGCAATTGCGTTGCGTGTTGGCGAGAATCCCTGACAAACGTGAAATCTAAAGACGGCACTTTTCGCGTGGCTAATTCAAGACTCAAGAGCCAGTGGGAATTCTATGGTCTATAGGTGCGCTGAGTGTCCGGAAAAATGTGAAATAGCAGTGACAAAACGCAATTGAATCAGCGTTTAGCCACGCTCAGGGGAAAAGCAGAGTGAGAGCGCACTGAAGTGGAGGTGATTGTCGGTTCTGTGAACAATGAATGACGGCCAGCCATTCCATCGCGCAGCCAAATATCATGACGCACCGAGACGCGACTCGAATGCGCAGTCACGGGATGCTCCGGCCGACGCGTTAATTGACAGCAGTCGAGACATGACTAAGCAAAGCTGCCCCTCCATCGACAACGAAATCACAGCGCTCTGCTTGCTGACCAAGACCCCGCCATTTACTCGAAAAAAATAAACCACCACAACATTCCCAGCCCGAGACGAAGACGCCCTGAAACCGGCGACTTCCTCTCCAAATCCCCGAATCTGTTTTCCCTCCGCGTCTTGCGTCCCTCCGCCAGGGCTCTCTCCACCCTCCCCATCCGCCGATCCGCCAAAATGGCCCTCGTCAACCAGACCTACACCTCCACCGAGGAGGCTGAGATCCAGCAGTGGCTCACCACCTCTGAGCGCCTCAAGTCCAGCGACGACAAGTCGTCCATCCTGGAAACTCTCAATAGCCACCTCGCCAGCCGGACCACCCTCCTCGGCAGCAAGCCATCCAAGGCCGACGTCGCCATCTACGACACCCTCTCTCCCGTCGTCGCCAAGTGGTCCCCCGATGAGCGAACCGGCGAAAAGGGCCACCCCATATTGTTCGCCATCTCGACTTTGTCCAGAACTCCACCCTCTTCGGCCTCGAGCTCAGTGACCATCAGAAGTTCACAGTCGACCAGGATGACGTTCGCTACGTCAAGCCCCCGTCGATGCTAAAGCCGAAAAGGAGCGCTTGAAGAAGGAAAAGGCTGCTGCCGCCGCCGCCGCCACCACTGCAGCTGGTTCCACCGGCGTCAACAAGGATGCCTCCCTAGTTGACCGCACCAAAGAACAGGTCAAGGAGAAGGTTGATCAAGTCAAGGGTGCTGCTGCCGCTGCTGTCGGAGGCGATAAGCCCAAGAAGGAGAAGAAGGAAAAGGCTTCCAAGCCACAGAAGGCCCCCCGCCGCGGCTCCTCTCTCCCCTGCCTGATTGACCTCCGTGTCGGCCATATTCTCAAGGCCATCAACCACCCTGACGCCGACTCTCTCTACGTCTCGACTATTGCTATGGGTGACCCCGCCGGAAACGAAGACTATGTTGAGTACCAAGGCCAGGTCTGCCGAACCGTCTGCTCTGGCCTCAACGGCCTTATCCCCCTCGAGCAAATGCAAGGCCGCAAAGTCGTCGTCGTGTGCAATCTTAAGCCCGTCAAAATGCGCGGCATCAAGTCATGCGCCATGGTTCTTGCTGCTTCACCCAAAGTAATGGAAGGCGAGGTTGATGAGGACAAGGGTCCCGTTGAGCTGGTCTCCCCCCGAGGGCGCCCAGGCCGGTGATCGTGTGTTCTTCGAGGGATGGCAGGGCCAGCCCGAGGGCGTTCTCAACCCCAAGAAGAAGATTTGGGAGACTTTCCAGCCCGGATTCACCACCACTGATGCCCTGGAGGTTGTTTTTGATGCCGCTGCCGTGGAGCAATTGGGCAAGAAGGATGTTGGCAAGTTGGTTACTGAGAGTGGTGGCATTTGCACCGTCCAGACCCTGAAGGATGCTGCTGTGCGGTAAATACATGGATAACTGTCTGTAGGTCTTTGGGTCGCATGCTCAAAACATGAATTTATAGAGGTACATTCGAATACTTCACTGCAGTGACTGGAAGTTCTTCCGTATTGTGACAGAACAAAGCTCAAGCCTCTGCAATTTCAACTGAAATGAGTGTACTGCCTCTTTCACCGTCGCTCTATTCCTCAAGGTATCCTCTAATGTACAGAACGAGTCTCCCGCATTTCTTTTATGCATCCTGATAAATTGTATACAACACTCAGCTACATATTCCTCGTACAAATGCCCTTATGCCGGAAAATATGCTCATTGACGCCATGTAAATGCTTCCCCCTAAAAAAAGGATATGTATGTGACCGCTTGAAAATTTTCGCAAAAAAAAGACAACAAATTTGCCCCGAATGCCACCTGCGCCGGGTTCTTTTCTCTTCTTTCAGGCCTAGTAATACAACAGAATTATGTACCATTTCCTATTTATGAGAAAAAATACTTGCTTTCGCGCAGACGTTTTACGTCGAAGTCGCCCTAGATAAAAAGTTAGTCGAGAACGCATTGAGGTGACCAGTCAGTGGCAATGTTTTACCTTCTTGGGGACAGCTGGAATAGTGAGCGGCAACCACACTGGAACAGGGGTGGCGCGTTTAGATCGGGTAGTGCTCTTCGTCTTCTTTTCTACCATTCGCGACTCGAAATGGCTCGTTCTCATGTGTTTCATAAGGCGTTCGGACAACATGGCCGCATCTTGTCCGTCACGAGGCCCCTCTTCATCTTGATCTTCCATGAGCATCTCGTCTGCATCGGTCACGCTATCGACGGCATCGACTTCATTCGGCGAAATTTCTCCAAGACCCGAATACTTGCTGTCTTCTCTGATATCGACGTCGACTTCTGCTCCAGACATCTCCTCATACACTGATGCCGGAGTGATGATTTGCTTTGCCGCCTCCAGGTCCCAGGGGTTCCCTGACAGTCGAAGAGCGTTGCGCTTGTGCTCCAGCAGCAACTCCTCCTTTGGCGACAGCTTGCTGTTTTTGCGCAGCTCCTTGATCTTCTTTGCAACTGCGGAGGAAGGGTCAATATGGGAGAGAAACAGAGAGCCTTTGTGTCGTGCCTCGAATTCTTTCGCAAGTCGACCGACAACGTCCTCTTCATGAATCTGAATGAATGCCTCTCGCAAAATGCTGTTCATGGTGTCAATGTCAGCGGCATGGGTCCAAAACGAGTCGTGGACGGCAGCAAAATTCAAATCCTGTTCGTGGCATTGCAGGGCAGAGAGAAGCATATGGCTGGCATCCAAAGAATGGATAAAGTTTGGCGGGAACCCCTGCAGTTGTTTTCTGCGATTGACAGGGTCCGTTTGCTCGCTGACAGGATAGACAACAGACTGGAGACAAGTCCTGACTTCCTTCATGTTGCTCTTGCGATATGGCTGAACAACAGGCATGCGGAGAGGTGTCGTCCAGACGATTGAGGATCGGAACTGCTGAGTGAGTTCGTCAAAGCCAGACTTCTTGGGACCATTAGTCTTCTTGTTTTTCCCTCCTCTGGCTTCTTCCTCAACATTGCCGCCCGAGTAGCTGTCGGCAATTTGTTGTAATTGGGCTGGAGTCAGCGCGCGACACACCCTTCCACCAATCTCGCCGAGCCAATATTGGATGTCATGAGCGCCGCGAAACATGGTAGCGAGAGCCTTGAAGATGTGCTTGGCAATGTACGTGGACAGCAGCATGTTAGGAACACCGCATTTCTTGCCCAGATCGGGGTACAGAGCATCGATCTGCTTGCAGACTTGTTTTTTAGCACCAGAAAAGGTGACCCCATATACGTTCGTCATGACTGTCTGTTTTACGACCTTCCTGGTAATCTTGCCCTGAAGGATTTCAGCAAACAGGTTTCCCTTTTGGCATCTTCGTCAATTGCTTGCTTGACAAGATCTGCGACAGCTGAGTAAACATCTGCAGGGCGTTCGCCGGGTTCCAAGTTGACTTGTTGCGCTCCCCAGGTATCGCCACCCAACGCGGCATAATGTTGAAGACCGTTGCAAGTGCCGTCTTGATGAACAGGAAGTTGTGACACATGTTTCGTTGGGTCGGGGAGATCATAGGCGGCTTTCAACTCTAAGCAAGCGGCTAGACACTGCCAGGGGTCCTCAGCCTTGAGCCACCATCGACTTCCGTTCAAAGGATTCGTTGCAGAATCAATAATGTTGGCCGTATTGTCGTTTGTAAAAGCCTCGCGCTCATCAAAGCTGGATTTATCCAACCCGTACAAGTTGGCTAGATGGATTTTCAGCCAACGCAATCCTCGCCCTCCCAGCTCCTTGCCTCGCGCAAACTTGAGAACCGCCCTGGTGTGGTCTGCTCCCATATGATTCAGATAAGCCGGAATCGGATACGCCCTGCCTCTGTAGTCGACGTTGTGCGGAAAATATATGGTTTGGTTTCTGAATGCTCGAGCGACTTCTAACTGCAAGTTCATAAAGCATCTTTGTGAATGCAATCCGGATCGTTCGTTCTCGATCGCTTTGACGGCATGGATCCAATCCTTGCGCAGCAGAGGGTCAGCAGAAGAGTCTGGCTCGCGAGGGATATCGAATTCGGGGTTCAGTGGCGGCATATTGGCGACTTGTTCTCCACTGTTCCAAGCTTCCATCATGACGTTCAGGACGTTATTGTTAATTTGCCAGGCAGTTTTCCCAAGCACATCGAGACCCTTGGATACTTGCTTCAGATCACCGCTTTTCAGGGCAGCTTCCGTGTATAGCTTTTGCTCCATAATACCCGGCTTCACACGGACAAATGACGTTTTACTTTCAAGAAACCCGCCTTCGTTTGACCGGCGCCATGGCCTAGGCTCAACAATCATCGGAAGGTGCTTAGCAATGAAGTCGCCGACAGGTTCTCTCTTTAATTGCTCCATCAGTTGCGAATTGAGATACAGAACACCGAGCTTCTTGCCTTTTCGGGGTTGTTGCAGATGAGTGAAGGCCGGCTGAAGTTGACTAACGAATTCTTTCGTAATAGGGTGTTGTGTTGTGATTTTGACCTTGGCAGTTTCAATCAGAAGCTTCAACAATACAGAGCCGACTTGTGCTTTGATAAACATTGGCCAAGGTT
This sequence comes from Epichloe scottii, assembly GCA_021950295.1. Classification (NCBI taxonomy): domain Eukaryota; kingdom Fungi; phylum Ascomycota; class Sordariomycetes; order Hypocreales; family Clavicipitaceae; genus Epichloe; species Epichloe scottii. The sequence goes on along the minus strand of CP083247.1, from coordinate 938,044 downwards.
TTCGCGTTGCCTCTTCCAGACTCATGGCTGTTTCGGAGGAACCGGCAATTAAGTTCGGAGAGTCTGTGTGACCTTCCACCATTTCAGTGGTTGGTGATGATGCGGTAGACCCAGTAAATGAGAGTCTAGATCGCCGTTGTGTCGTCTTTGACATTGGTTTTCGTTGCATTTCAGTGTCTTCTTGTGCGAGCTTTGCCACGTTTGTGATGATTCGGCCCACCACAATGCCTTTGCCTGCGCCTTGCATCGCTGCAAGATTGAGCACGGACAAAATAGTAATAGCTGCGAGGCGAGCAGGATCGGCTTGTTGAAGCAATGGTCCATACACGCATCTATCAAGATCCTGGTCAGATTTCGACGTTTTATTCTCCGAAGTTTCGGCTAGAATAATTTCTTCTTTCAATCTGCTCTCCATGGCGTCGAGCCACCCTGCCATGTGCTGAGACAAAGAGCCCTCTGCCGATGATGGGCTCAGAGCTGTATTGATGCCTATTTGCTGCATTTTCTTGTTGGCGTGCCGCCACCTCTCAATAGCACATCCAATGGAATCACGTTCAAGCTCCAGCTGAATTTCGCGACGATCAGCGTATGACATATTCGAGATGTCGACATCCTGCAAATCCATGAGCAGATGCAGTCCTTGCTTCAATGACGACAGTCCGTCACCTCGCTGTGGCGTGGCAACGAGTTCCGGAGCGCTGTTTGGTACAGACTTCACTGCTTCTTCAATGGAAGCTTCCATAGTTCTCAGCTCAGAGGTTTCTTCGGTTGACTCAAATAATTCGACAGTTTCATCAGCGTCCATGGTGAAATTATACGTCGGGCAAATTTCAGTGATGACTGCTAGATCTTGATCGCTCAAAATATCGGCCATACTCAGAACTCGAAGACCTGATTCGCCCGGAGCCATGCCCATGTATCTCTTCACAAGACGATGCAGCCTTGAACCTCGCTCAGACAGGAGCGATGCTTTAAGCATGCACGCAATGGTCTCGGCGGTGTGGGGAAGTCCCTTGCTCCGTATTTGTACCTCGTACCATTGGTGAAGTTGTTCAGCTTGTTGCCGGTCGGGACTTGTGCGCATCTGAAGTAATGAAGTTCGCAGATATGCGTTGTGTAGCAAAATTCGCTCTTCACCTGAAAGAATTCCCATTGCATTGAATCTTTTCAAAACCAAAGCGGCCCTATCAAGTTTTCCAACACGAATACAAGCGTCGAAAACGGGGAGCATGTCCTCTGTGTCGCCCGGAATACCGTACGTATTGATCTTCGTAGCGGCCTTAGGAAGCCCAGGTTCGGGGATTGTCAGCGGTGCCGAAGGATCGATGACCCGCATGCCGTGTGATCGAAGTGAATGGGACTGGAAAGGCGGAACCGTCGCATGAGAGACGTGATTATAGGGCAACCCATCGAAGTTGAAGTTGTTGACTGCCGTCGCCAACGTTCTCTCATTGCAAGAGTGGCTGACGCAGGCCTCCAACCCACGACGGCGCCATGGTCGGAATTGCCTAGTCACAAAATGTCTTTGACTTCTTGACGGTAGTTGAGATTGCGAGACAACAAATATTCTGGAAGGGCAACCGGCTGTTCTGACGATGGCGGCTCGCTGAGCAAGCAAACTGCTCTGTGTTTGCCGACTGAGCATTTTGACAGCTCCAGCGTTTACAAGGACATACGATTAGGAGATGTTGCTGAGACAAGTTCAGGTATTAAAACATTTAAGAAATATTGGAAACGCGCCGAAGCAGAAATAAAGAGCACAAGGAGTGGAGAAATTGGTACAAGACACATATGGGTGGAAGTGAGTGAAGAGGAGGCAAAAGATTAGACGCCGCACGGCAATCAATCAAGGAGATGAGCTCTCTCAGAAAATTTCGCCATAAGCCTTGCAGTTGGATTGGCCACTTCAGGGTCAAGGGTCCCGTCACGTGGCCGTCTTGGTAGTGGCGGACCCACCAAAAGTCGGAGCTCCAGCCGGAGAGTTGCTCTTGCGTGGGTGAGAGAATATTGACGATGGTCAGGCAAAGGCTGCATGTACTATTTCCAGCAGCCAAAGATGATCGCACGTCCCTCATTCACATCCCTTGGATGTTCAAGCTGCCGAAATGTAATCTTCAAAGCCGTAGCCGTCAGACCGCCGCCCACTTTTCGGACCATGCAGCAAGGTTCTTATCGACAATTCCCAAGGTCAACTGCAAGGTTCTTCAGCACGGAGCGAAATATCGAAAGCAGTCTACCAGTAACACAAACTTCACAAACCTTGGGGAAAGTCCAAGAAACTAGTGAAAACTGTATCGAGGATGGGCATTCTACCGTCCAAAAACCATGGTTCCTTGAAGTCGAGCCTCCATCACATCCTCCGAGTTTGCACACGCCGGCCCTGCCCGAGGCCCCCACCGAATCGCCCGCCCTCGTCACCCCAATGATCAAGTACATCTTTGAAGATATGGGCTTAGACGATATATCGCTCATGGATCTACGCGACTTGGACCCTCCAGCCGCCCTAGGGCCGAACCTCATCATGCTGTTTGCCACCGCCCGAAGCGAAAGGCATCTACACGTCTCCTCTGGTCGATTCGTACGATGGCTGCGACGAAACTACAAGGTCAACGCTCGAGCCGACGGCTTGATCGGTCCGGGCGAGTTGAAAACAAAATTGCGTCGACTGCGAAAGAAAGCGAAGCTCATGGGAACCAATACCATGATTCTACCGGGCGGCGATAATGGCATATCCACGGGCTGGGTATGCGTCAACTTTTCAACGAGCGACGCAGTCACCGACGAAACGGCTAGCTTTGATGAGAGTGGACGGTTTTCAGGTTTTGGGGCAGCACCAACAGGCACCACAATCGTGGTGCAATGCATGACAGAGTCACGACGAAACGAGCTTGATTTGGAAACGCTATGGCAAGGTATACTGAAGAGAAATCTGGAGCAGACCATGAAGATCAAAGGTCAGACGCTCGAGAGTCAAAAGGACCTTGAGTCTCTAGTGTCGTCCAAATTACAGCTTCCCAAGACAGAATCAGCTATCCACTGGCAGAAGATGCAACAGGCCTCCCAGCAACAAAGGCACTTTTCCACATCTGCAAGAAGACTTCAACCCGGAAATGACGCAATACGCTCAGCGATGGAGACGATGGCAGAGGACATAATCCACTCCGAAGCAACTGAATCCGAGCTAGCAATGCTTCAGCGACATATCACGGACTTGCAAATATCAGGAACCTCCATGAGTATGGAAATACTCAAGCGCTTGATTTACGCGGTGTTCCAGGCTTCTTCGGCGGAAGATGGTTCTATCACACGTCTGCAGCTTGTTGATCAATTGCTTCTCACAGCGGAGGAGCGGGGAATGTCAGTCCAGTCAAAGAACGTGCTCGTTACTCTCATTGAAGCGATACTTGCCTCGCCAGCGTATGATTTCGAGCTGGAGAGAGCACAGAAGAATCTTGAACTCCTTCTACTTGATCAGCAGACACCGCTGGACCACGATCAGACCAGCCGATTGATGACGGCCTATGCTGAGCGACAGGACTGGGATCGGTTCTGGGACACTTTCCGCGCGCCAGCTAGATTTCGCGTGGCTCGGCCTGCAGAATTGTATGAACTGGTATACAGAGTGATGGTTTCCACTCAAGACTCAAAGATGTGCATTGATGCCCTGCGCTGGGTGTATCCCGAGATGCTGAAAGAACAGCCAGCAGTATATCCCACCGGGCCGGTGTACAATGCGCTCAAGGCCTGCATTTTAGTAGCTGATCCCGCAGCAGAAGAATTGCTGCATAACCCACCACCTCTGGACTCGCTGGATACTATTGGCAGACGGCGTCTTCGTCGCCGCGAGTTTGTGCGTGTCCTCAAAGAGGTGGAAGATGTGAATCGGCATCTTGTGGGAAATCAGGCGCGAGAGGAGCGGGCACAAGCTCTCAATCGGTTCTACGATGCCGATGTAACAAATTGACATTCACTCCTTGTAAAATGATCAGGAAACAAATGTTTCTACCTTGAATAATACATACTAGACCTAGACCATCATGGACCTCAGCCAGCACAGTGTCGTGATTGGGTCCGCATTTTGTCGCAAGGCATATAGGGGGAATATCCGCACAAATTAGTAGCCAGTTGGCTGCGCCGCTTTTTTCGTGCAACACATTTGCATTAGGCATCTCACACCCTCTTCGTAAACAAACTCCTTTGGCAATCGAAGCGCACGATATTCGTTTTCACAAGTCTACAGAAACACTTCATTCAGGTGGGCAATAGTTCAAATGCGCAACGATATCAGATCTTCTGCTTTACACTCAGCCTCAACGCCTCCCTCAGCAACGGAGCAACTTGCTTCCTACTAGCCGCCAGCTCGAACTGCGCCCACGCAAACCTCTCACTCCCACCATCCAAGCAACCTTTATGCCACTGCTGCAACTTTAAATGCTCAGTCGCCATGTCATTGAATGTCCGAACAGCTGCTCTGCCCCTGTCGTTCAAGCCCCACACGAGGAGCTGTCTGTGAAACTTGCCATTCGGATGAGACGTCGTCATAACGGCCGTGATATCCAGCTTCCGCTCATCCGACCACGAGAAGAGCTCCCGGAGAAGAGTGTCCCTAGTCTCGGCCTTCTCAAGAAGGTACTCGAAGCCCTGGACTACGCAGCTTATGCCGAGGGTGAGACCACTTTGCTCCCACTCCTTGTAGTCCTTGCGAAAGATGTCCCGGAACGAGAGCGCTGAAATATCTTCCTTGACGGCGTTGACGCGGTCATAATACTGCGCGGTGTTGAATTTGCTGTCGTGGAGTTGATCTTGCAGAAATTTGACGGCGTCAGTGTCCTTGGGTCGAACTTTGTGCTTGGCTGTGAGGTTGGTGGTGTCGAGGAGAATAGGCGCGAGACTGAGCTTGATGAGCTCATCGTGCTCCGCGGCATCGTCGTTTTGCCCCCGAGACAGCTCTTGCCACGCTGGCTTGCACTCGTCTATCACCAGGCTCATGCAGCTGCCGCATGGCTCGATGATCCTTGGCTGGGCGTCCTTGTCTACGACGCCCTCGTCGACGTGATGGTCCACGCAGCCTGTGACTTGGCGGGCGAATCTCTTGAGTGGCCCCGTGAGTGAATTGTGGTCGACGAGCACCCAGCGGGTGTCTTGGGGTGGCAGGTCCGGCAGGTCAGAGAGGGTGAGCAGATGGTCTGTGGTCAAGCCTGCGTGTCGCAGAACAGCCGTCATTTCCGTGCGGAGCGCGAGATCTGCCCGGGGAGATTCGATAGGGGGATGTGCAGGGCGTGAGGGGCGGTGTTGGTGCGGATGAAGGCATAGACTATGGCCGAGCATAGCGAGTCAAGGTCTATGATTGCGGGGTTTAGCACAGAAAATAGAAACGGGCTTTGGATGTCGTTGCTGGTCGTGGCTCGTGAGACTCATCTTTTTGGGACTGGACAAGCAAGTACCTGCAGATTCATTTCCAACAACGAATGTGAGTGGCTTCGGACGCTGCGCGGCGGGCGCCTTCAAGGCACTGCGGGCAGTTGCCAGGAAGGCTTGCAGTATTGCTTTGGGGGGCATGGCGGGTGTTTACGAGAGATGGGAGAACTGAATGCCGAGCGAGGCTTGGTGGGCTTGGTGCAGTCGGGGAATTATTAGTAAATTTATTTTGGAATGTCGTATCTAGATTGCGACTTCAAACGAGTCAGGGTCCCACCGAGAGCCGGCGCTAGAGCCAGCTGGACCCCGCGACAGCAGCAACATTGGGGCTACCTGATTGGTAAATGACCAACACCAAACATGGCGCATAAGGGGAGAGAGTAAGACGTCGTGGTTTTGTGTTCACCACTGATCAAGTTGGCAAGATAGGGTGCGTTCCTGGAAAGAAAGTACTCCAAATCAGCCATCACATAAGACTGGGTCGCCAGAACAACGTGAATGAATTCGAGGCCAAAATGCTAGGGAGAACAGCTTCTGTTGAGCATATATGCTTATTTAACGCAGCCACTATAAGGGGTGCGCACTCCGTTTTTGGCCTGGTTGGCCTGGCTGCTTCAATAGCTTCAGCCTACTTCATATGGCAGCCAAGCTCGGTATCCTCCTGCCAACGCAAATCACAGGTGAGTGCCGCCATCACAGTAAGAATCGGTCCGTTGTGCATTGCGGAAACGGGGTCGCTGAACGTTCACTGCCCTTATCTTGAACCGTCGAGCCGCAGACCGCAGCTAATGGACTTGAGGTCATTTACTTGCACAAAACATCGTCGTGTTTCCAGACGAACGGGGTGGAGTATAGACGTGTGCAGCTTCCAATTACTAACGCATCAGCGTTGACAATCCACAAGGTACAAGAGCTGGGTGATGAATGTACGCTTGAGAAGCCCCAAAGCATGGCTATCCAGGTCAAGCCATATAAATTTGCTACCCTCTCTCCCCACGGCTTGACCAAACAGCTTGACCAAACATGTTGACTACTAGATCCTTTGCCTCCTCGCGAATGCCCGCTTCCCAGTAATTGACGCACGCCAAGAACTTTGGTGCCCAAAACACTTCAGCTTCTATCGATATGTTTGCATTTCCATGGCGCATGTATTCGTATTCCTGGAACTTGCTGGCCAGTCACCCGCCGCAAGATAGGTCAAAACTATCTGTGGCCCTTTTGGGAAGGTATTGTGCAGCCGTCCACAATTGAAGCGAGCCGCTGTAGCCTTTGAACTTGACTAGGTACTCCGTAATGCGACCACGCCCTTGCCTGCGAATGCGCTTCCCTATTAACTTCTCCAATGGTACATATTCGCTCCCTAGGTTGCTGATGATAGGGGTTTTGCGTCTTGCGGAGTGGGACTCCGGTCCGGGTTGGAGGGCTGCAAGCCGTGAGCTGCGACGTAGTCCTCGCGTCAATTTCCCAAATGACGTGTCACCCATAGACAACTGGCTGCTAGAATTCCTGTCTTGTAGGTTCTGGGATCGGTCTTCATCTTCTTGTTGGCCTCTGTCGTTAGTTGGTTGCGGCATATGCCTTTGAGCGTTTGACTTCTGTCTCTTGGGGTCTGACTGTACTGAGCAGACAACATCGGAACATGCTTTTCTCTTCCTCTGGGAGCTGCCGTCCGGGGTTGTAGATTTCTGCTCGGCCGCAATTGTGTGTGCCTCCGCCACAGCCCATTCTAAAAGATTCTTCTGGTTGACTACGTCTTCCCTCGCATTAACATAGTCGAAGGTTCCGCGAACAAATTCAATAATAAAATGACTCCGCCGTTCAGCAAAATCACGCGCTTCTCGTGCTACTGATAATCCTTTCCGGGCGCTGACTAACATCTGGATACGCTGTTCCTTCGGAATAGTCAGGCGATTAGGATCCTTCTGGGTTTTCTGGTAGACCTTTAGGGCCTCTGATTCTGCATCCCGTACAGCTTCCCATGCGCGGTCCTCATCGCCTTGGAGTCGTAGAGCCGACTCATCCGTGCGAACAAACTCCGGAGTTTCGTCATCCTCTAGTATTTCTAACTTTACTAGCTCCTTCCAAGCCTTATCGTGTTCCGACTTTAGGCGCTCAACTAATGGAGTATAACGGTCAAGCCACCAGTACTCGAAATCAAGGTATTCAATCCACGTTGTTAACTCGTCCTGCTGCTTCGGGTCTTCTGCTAGATGGGCTAGATGGAATAGTCGCGTAAAGCCATGGCGCGTCAACCGCGCCTCTACCGCTTTTTCGTAATCAGAAAAGCTTTTGCATCCGGGCTCCCGCTGATATAGTCGCTGCCAGATGCGGTGCCTTCGAATATAATACCATCCCCCGCCTGGTCCCTTTAAAATTGTCGGGTCGGCTTCTATCTCGGCGGCGAAGTGAGCCCACCCCACTTCTATATAATTACGCTTCATCCGCTCAGCATAAGCCAAAAAGCCATCGTCTTCGTCTTTGTTGTTATTCCCTCTATTATGAAGTTGCCACTTCCGGAAATTCTGCCACCTATACCATTGCCGTTGAAATACTGCTCGTGCGTCGAAGTAATCCATCTCCCATGGTTTGTCGCTTAGAGGTTGTCTCCAAAAAGGCCGCAACATCTCGTAGTACGCATCAGGGTCTTTAGAAACCAAGTCTATAAGGCCTATCGGGTATAGCGGGCGACTATTGTCATTGACAAGATTATTGTATGCTTCTGTCTCGTTTTCCTTGTATAACTCTCGCGGATCATCGGGCGATTCGGTTTCCCTTTCCCTTGTACGCGGGAGTTCTTGTGACATAGAATTATCTCTACTGGAGGCATCACGCAAAAGCGCGTCGAGCTTGTTAAGATCGAGTGGGCGTGAGTTAGCGACGGGGTTGTCGGCTAATGCTCGTTGTATCGACCTAAGAAGAGGTGAGGGGATGAAACAGCTATAAAGACAAAGAAGCGAACACACTGTAGTCTCTCAGCCAGGCGGTCTCGCTCTTCTTTGGACAATGTATTCCAGTCATCAATAGGAAGCTCGAACGAGCCGTCAGGGCGCCGGTGTTTCTCCATAAACTCGCCGAGCTGTGTATCGCTTAGGGCGGATATATCGTCAACGGTCGTCAATCGTGGGCGAGGCATTTTAGTTGTAGATAGTACAGGCATAGCCTGCGTGTTTGCAGTTGTAAGAGTGAGAAATGTGTTGTCGTGTTTGAGTTTTGATGACTAAGTTTATTGTTGCAATGTGTAACCTAAGGGTCTGATCCACGAGCCAGTGCAAACTTTGCACTAGTGTAAAATGCACTTAAGCGAACGCACTAGCTATTTTTATTAGCTAAGTTCTATAGAAATTTATAGAACTTTATCTAAATTATATAAACACTACTTCCCCCTTATTTATAATATATCTTTTTAACTAGGGCTATATAAATGCCTATAATAGAATTAGATACTAAGAATAAAGCAAATTCTACTATTTTCTAGGTATAAACTTTATACTTTATATAGTTTACTTATAAAGTTTATACTAGCACTAACTTTATACCTAGCTATAAGCTATAATAATGTTTCTTAAGGTAAATAGCCTTATAATTAATTAATTTATTATAGATAAAGACACTAATAATAACCTTTAGCGTGTAATATTAATTTTATAGTATTACTAAAAGCTAGGCATACTATAAAAAACCCTATATAGGCTATATTGCCTCTATAAGCATATTAATAACTATAATAATACTCGTAATACCCTCCTAAGTATTAAAGGTACCTATGCATTGCTAATGGCATTATAAGATTACTATAAAGAGCTTCTTCAATAATTATTAGATAGTGTTAGGAGCATAAAGGCATAAGTGTCATGGCTAAAGGCATGGGAAGAGATAAACAGAGTAATAATGGGGGAATAAGGTTACTACTATGTAGATAATAGCTAGGGGTAAGTGTATAAAGGTTTTAAACTCTAACCTCTCCCCTTAATAGGAGAGGTCCTTATTAAATACCTTCTCTCTATGCCTATATAATAATCTAGCTACTAGGTCTTAGTATATAAGTTATTTAGGGATTTGCCTTACTTAGAGAGGTAGCTCTCTTATAATATCCCTTATGCCTTTATACTCCTAATATAATACCACCCTTATATATAATTATCCTTAATTATATAATAAACTACTACCTAAGGGAAAGTATATTACTTAAAAGCTTCTAAGACTATTCCTTAACCTTATAGTACTATATAGGATTATTATAATCCCTAATACCCTAATATATTAGTAAAAAAATAAAACCTTAATAATATTAAGTCCTAATTATTTTCTTATATAGCTAGCTTACTATCTATTATAATTACTTTATAGCTTTAATACTAGGACCTAGCTATATCTAACTTCTATATAGCTAATTCCCCCTATTAGATAACTTATATTAATTTTTATAATTAGGTTAAATAGATAAGGTCCCTAGTCCTAATAATTTAAATAGCTTTATTTATAAATTATAGTAAATTTATTCTAACTTTACTATATGCGTATAGCTAGCCTATATTTCTAATAGTAGTAGCTATAACTATAATTTTTCTAATTTATTAATTTAATATATATAGCTTATAGATTACTTAAGGGCTTATAAATTACTTAAGGGTTAGCTATCCCCTATAAAAGAGGCTAGTTTTTTTCTTTCTTTAATATCCTTATCTTAAATTTATAAGTTACCCTTACTAGCTTAATAGTAGCTTTTATATTATTATTATTTAGTAGTCTTTAAATAATCCTTTTTCCCTTAAACTTCTTTATTACTTTAGTATTACTAATTATTTACTAGCTTACTATATTTATTACTATATTTACCCTTGCTATTCCTATACTTACTACTATTACTAAGGTCTTAGAGAAATCTCCTTATAAATATATAAAAATAACTAAGTTAACTATATAAGTTTATTACTTAAGTATAAAGATCTTATTACTAACTAAGTACTAGTAATACTAAGATTCTATATCTTTATTATACTTAGTAAGTAGCTATTTAAAAGATTACTCCTTAAGATAATAAAAGTACTAAGCCTTAATATATTATTAAAGAAAAAGTTACTTTAAAAAACTATAATTACTCTTTAAGTATAACTAAGCTATTACTTTACTACTATTATTAGCTAACTTACTTAGATAATTCTATAAAATATATATATTATATAAGAAATCATAAACTCTATATTAGTATATATTTCTCTAACACTTAAGATAAGCTTTTTACTAATATACTACTAGTACCCTAAGAGAATTACCTAGCTTTATAAAAAGCTATTTAACTTAATTTAGTTTATTCCTAAAGAAATATACTTTTATAGTAATACTATAAGTTTATCCTTACTAATATATAACTTAATAATTACTAACTTATTACTAGGCTTTTATTTATACTCTTTATAAACTTTATAATACTTTATTATCTTATAAAAATACTAATTAATATAGCTAGGTTAAATATACTTACCTTACTACTAATACTACTTGGCAGCCCTAAGAGGCTATGGAGTGGAACTCATAAGAAGGTTAATGTAAAAGGAAGGAAAAGAGGCTAGAACCCCCTAGGGGAGAGGCTCTCTCTTATACTTATAGGGGGAGAGAGTAAATCACAGCTAAAGCATAGAAAATAAAGCATAGAGAGATTAGACAAATAAATATCTTAATTATAATTTAGGTATAGGGTTGCCCTAAGCCTAGACTAGGATAACCCTCCCTTTATAGTAATAGACTAAAATAAGGTATATAGGCTTTACTTTATAACTAGACTAGGGGTAAGTTAGGGTTAGCTAAAAAGTAAGGTAATAGAAAATTTAGTATAAAAGTAAATAATAGATAAGGAATAATAATTAGTATAAACTTACTTTACCTATAAAGGGAAGTAAGGAGGGATAAGGTAAGGTAGCCTATAACCTAGAGGTATACTAAAGAGAGTAGTAAACTAACCTTTTTATGCTTTTAGGGGGATAAGGCTAGCATAAGCTAGTAATAAACTATATATAATAGGTTAGAAGTGAAATAGCATAAGCCTATAGTAGGGTTAGTGCTAAGCTAAAGATTATAGTAATAGGGTTTTTCTTCCTATCTTAAGGGTTTTCCCTATTAACAAACTAGTTAGAGTACTAGAACTAGCCTTACATAGAGCTAGCTAGCGTATTTAATATATATATATACTAATACTACTTATAAGGTGAAGGCTAATAAGTATACTATATTCTTATAATAACTTAATATTATAAACTTAAAGACTTAAATTAAAATTATAAACTATCTTTATTTTATAATTATAATTAGCCTAATAGTAAGTTTCTTAAATATCTTTATAGCTAATATTTTACTAACTTATTATTAGTTTATACTATTTATTACTTAACTCCTTATTTATATTAAGCCCCTAAAGGTCTTAGAAAAAATTTAGGCCTATACTTATAGGGATAAGGAGTCTTCTAATAATAAAGCTAAAGTTATTATAGCTACTAATATCCCTATAGAGAAGTAGTAAGTAAATAGCTATTTAGATTATAGTCTTATTAAAAATTAAAATAATTATTAGAATTTACCCTTTTTAACCTATAAAAGTAACTTTATCTCTATAATTTAGCTATAGAATTACTACTTATAATTATTAATAATATCTTTTAAGAGAAAATCCCTTTTTAATACCTATAAATTCTCTAAATTATTATAGTCTTTCTATTTTACTAGATATTTATAGTATTTACTATTATACCTATATAAAATAATTCTTTTAACTTTAAATTCTTCTTTATTATTCTTAATATTATTTTATAATAAGGATATATTAATTATATTACTTAAGTCCTTATTAAAAGGCTTAAGGCTTATAATATTAAAAATATTATATAAGTATATTCTAGCTAGTAACTATAATTAATATACTAAACTATAACTCCTAATCTTCTTTTTAATTTTATAGGGGCCTAGGTACTTTACTAAGAGCTTCCTACTAGGGTATTATAAATTAATATTCTTTATTAATAATAAAATATAGTTACTTATATTAAATCTTATTAGCTTTCTCTTTAAATTATAGTATTTCTTATACTAAGCTTATATATTACCTAGGAGCTACTTAATTATAGTATACTTATCTCTTAGCTCCTAAACTCTAGTCTTAGCTTAATTATTTATTAAAGAAATTTATATAATAACTTAATATAGTCCTCTTAAGTTATACCCTTATAGTGCCTTTATAGGTATATAGCTATATATACTATACTTACTTATATTATAAGTAAATTATACTATTAGTAAATTATTAGCTTAATCTATTTACTTTATATAAGTAAAAGCCCTTAAATAATGCTTTAAAACTTAATTTAAATATTCTATTTATCTATTTATTTATAGATAAAATATAGTACTTAGTTATTACTTTATTATAATAAGGTAGTAAAATATTCTCTAAAACCTACTAGTAAATATTAACCCTTAGTCTATAATAATACCTTCTAGGGCACTATAGTCTCTAAATATATATTCTAAGAATACTAGTACTAGCCTATTACTAGTTAGTTATATAAATATAGGGATATAAATACTATACTTTATAAAATAATTAATAATAACTAGGATTATATTATAGGTCTAATTTCTATTCTTTACTAGTAGTAATTCTATTATAAAGTCTATTAAGAGTTCTTAAAAGGGGTAATTAAGCACTAATAAAGCTACTAACTAACTATAGGGCTTATATAACCTTAGCTTTAAAACTTAATAATTTATATAAGTGCTTATATATACCTTAGTGTCTTTTTTTATTATTAGCTAATAGTATTAGTCTATAATCTAGTAAAGTATCCTACTAACTCCCTAATAGCTAGTAATAGGGTTATTATAGGTTAATATTAAAATCTCTTTTCTTATCCCTATAGGAATAAAAACTTAGTCTTTAAATATTAATAGCTTAGAGGGCTTAATAGACTATATCTATAATATTCTAAGGTTACTGCTTTCTAGTAGTAACTTTTATTATATAGTAAAGGCATCCCTTTATTATACTTTAAATAATAAAACTTAAATTAAAGGATCTAAGCCTTCTTTAAATATAGTAGAGTTTAATATAGTAAAGGTTCTCCTAACTATTAAAATCCTAGCTATAATATCTCTATAAGGGATTAGCTTATTTTATATGCCTAGACTTATAGGCAAAATATAATTAAATAATAAGCCTTATTAAGTATTAGTAGTTTTACTATAACTATCTTACTACTTATTATTTACTATCCCTATTATAATTCCTTTTATAAGGAATCCTAGACTTATAGGCTCTAGTTAGCTATATAATAATTCTAAGCGCTAGGTATTAGTAGTTTTACTATAATATTCTTACTATAAACTATCTAAAATCCCTATTATAATCCCTCCTATAAGGAATTCTAGACTTATAGGTTCTTCTAGAATATATTTAAGTTATGTTTTCTTAAAACACTAGATATTAGTAGTTTTATTATAGTGCCTCTATAATTTAATATTTAACTTACTAGATAATAAATAAATAAACCTTATAGTGTTAGAAGTTTTACTACTATATCCTTACTACCAGAGAATTGTATGTAGTGTAATTAATGTAGTTTTTAAGGGGTAGCTTGTAATTGTAGTGTAATTGTTACTAGGCTGTAATTAAGTAATTGTAATCGTTACTTATATGTAATTAATTGTAGTTGTAGTTGTAATAATTACAACTATAACTACACAATTACATGTAATTGTTACTAAAAATAGAAACCTTATATATAATTTACATTGATTTTTTTAGATTCGTTTTAGTAATATTAGTATTAGACTTTATCTACTTGCTATTTTTAATAATTAGTTATAGATTTTAAAATTTTAAGACTTTTTTTATTACTAAGTTTAATTTAGTATTTTTATATAGGGTAGTTAGGTTTTTATAATATATCCTAAATAACGTATTTTTTTATTTAATATTAGTCTTGAAAAATAGCTTAGTATATTTCTTTTAGAATTTATATCCTTAATTTTAAGGTTTCTTACTGTGGCTTCCTTCGGAGAAGCTTCGGTTCAATCGTGGCCAAAGACCGGGATAAGAGTGGGGCCACTAAATAATGCATGCGATGCAATTAGTTGCATTGCGCGTAGCCGCCGCACTGTCCGCACTGCCCTACCACTGCAGGCCCACTTTTCCCCTTTTTTACCTAGCTAGATTCCTTATCTTCTCTCTCTTTTATCTATTATTAATTAATCTATTATAATATTGTTAACTTTAATATCATTACACTAGTGCATTACCTTTGGTAAAACTAACACTAATTAGTGGTTAACTTATAACCATAGATAAGCTAGGGTTATAAAAGAAGAGATATTCCTATAAATGCTATAGCTACTTACCTCTTAAGTCCCTAAACTATTTAGGTAAAGAGGCATAACTATAGATTATACTAAAGGAAGAGACTAGATTTATAGACTTATTAGGCTTCTAAGGGATTAATTTATTAACCCTTAGGCCTATGGGATATTATTATTAAGGAATTAATCTTATTATCTATTATAAGAAAACTAACTAAATAACTAAGTCTATTACTATAAGGCATTTCACTTAAACCTAACGTTAATACAATATAACCTTAGCTAAGCTAGCTAACTTGTATATAATATCTAATAACCTCTTATTAACCCCTCCTTCCTTTAATTATTATGTTTACTATAACTATCTTTGCTTCTCTATACTCTATGTATATTACGTAGAGTTACCCCTTTTATATCCCTTCCCTTATAATAATTATAAACTTATTTACCTAGTTTATTCTGTTTTCCTATTTATCCTATTTATCCTATTTATCCTATTTATCCTATTTATCCTATTTATCCTATTTATCCTATTTATCCTATTTATCCTATTTATCCTATTTATCCTATTTATCCTATTTATCCTATTTATCCTATTTATCCTATTTATCCTATTTATCCTATTTATCCTATTTATCCTATTTATCCTATTTATCCTATTTATCCTATTTATCCTATTTATCCTATTTATCCTATTTATCCTATTTATCCTATTTATCCTATTTATCCTATTTATCCTATTTACCTTATTGCTTTTAATAGTAGGGGGGAAAATTACACTATTATTATACTCCCCTTTAGTTCTTTCTATTTAATTAGGCTTTATAGCTCTATTATATTAATAACCTATTTATTTCTCCCTAATTCTATTTACTAAAAGATAGCACTAGAAGCTAGACTATTAATAAGGAAAACTCCCTAATTACCTCTCCTTAAAAGCATAATACATAAAATACCTTTAGAGAAGGTTTATAAGAGACCTTTAGAGATTAAATTACCTAGAAAACTATAGCCTTACTGTCAAGGCACTATGTGTTCTGTAAGGCGCGGTGACTATAGTGGCACACGTGGTTGTGGCTAGTAGCAGCTATAGGGTATGATGTGGCATAAACAATAGGTCTTAAGTGATTGTAAGGTGCAATATTAGCGATAGCTAACATTAACGGATCTTTTGGTCTAGTGGCTTACCTTGCACACCTTCGAGGTTATAACATTAATATTAGCTATTATAGGTCTTCTAGTTATAAAAGTCCTAAGGTTTAATTCCTAGTAGTGCGTGTGAAATTTAGGCTTAGGTAAGTAACTTACGTTAGGCTTATAGGGTAGGTTTAGCAAGGCCCACTATAGCAATATAGTTCGCTTATATTATCCTAGTCCTTAGGGGTTTGCAATTACTAATTTCTAGAAGGCCATGGAGATCTAGGCCTGTTCCCTTATGGCTTAGCTTACACACCTTCGAGGTTATGACACTTACTCTAAGGTGCTTATAAGAGACTAAAGAGAACTTATATAGCTAAATCCTAAGATAGCTATATAATATAAGCTAAATAACTATATTATAAGGTTTATCTATACTAGTAAATATTAAGGCTAGAAGAATAAAGACCTTTAGGAGACCTTTAAAGAAGACTTTAAAGGTTAGTCTAAAGATATATTATAAAGAGCTTATAGTAAGATTCTATAGGAGCTTTAAAACTCTACGTAAGAATATAGTGTTTATATCCCTTAAGGTCTATGTTGGTTTCACAGGGTATTGAATTTAATATAATAAGGTTATGAGCCTAAAGAATAGTATTATTGTTAATTATCTATTCTAGGCTACGTTCTGTTTTCAAAAGAGAAGTCTGTGAGGCCTCGCTCCTAACACGGGTACACCCCGCGACACACTATGCCCTAGGGCTAGGTCTATGTGACGCTAGTAAACCACTAGCTATAAGACAGCGGTTTATATATACTATACACTTAGACCTAGTAAGCTTTAGTTAATATATAAAGTGCCCTATACCTCTTACCTAGCTATCCCCTTATTCTTATAATTCTAAAGCTTTAATACTAGTTACCTAAGAGTAATATAAGAGAAAGAACTATATAATCTAATAGGGTAACACTAGTAAATAACTAAGACTAACCTTCTAAGGGTAATAGCACTATAGCTATAGGTATAACCTTTACCCCTAGTATTACTAATACCCTAACTAAAGAAGAGGGAAACCCCTTTAGACCTCTTACCCTTACTACTTATTAAGTAGTAATAGTAAAATAAATTACCTAGCTAGAAAAACTAAAGAAGCTATAAGATAAGAAATAAGAACTTATTAAGTTACTCTATTTAAATATAGGGAAAGGATAAGTAAAAAGGCTATAAAGGTTAAGCTTATTCTTAAGTAAAAGTAATAAGGAAGTTAAAGTCTAGAATATTATTAAGCTTACCTATCTTACTAACCTATAGAAATATAAGATATAGATTAATAACCTTAACTATACCTTTAATAAAGTAAGATATAAGTATATATATAATTACTAAAAGATTCTCTTTATACTTAACTATATATATACTAATTATAAGGTAAGATAAGACTAATACCTTAAGGAATAGTTAGCTAGTAACTATAAAGAACTTAAAGATAACTAGGATAAATTCTAGACTTAGATACTTATATTACTTAGAGACTCTATAAACTATAATATATAGATTACTAAGTAATTAGAAAATATAAAGTAGTATAAGGGCTAGAGCCCTATTAAGTTTAGTATTTACTTAGATTTACTAGAGAAATACCTAGAAAGAGCCTTTAAAAAGTCTTATATACTTATATTCTTTATAAAACTACTTCCTAACCTATAGAACTATATTAACCTATATGCCTTTATTATTAAAAAGACTAGAGAGAAGGTTATATAACTTACCTAGTGGTTTTAAGAGGTAATACTAAGGAGTAAGTAAAGATATAAGTATTCTAAGGATAAGGGGTTTTCTAAGAACCCCTAATACTATAAATATAACTCCTTATATAGCTATAGACCTAATAGAGATTAAAAAGATAAAAAGAAAGAAAAAACCCTAGCTATAGCTTTAAATAATAAGGAAGTTAGAGGGAAAAGATATTACTATAACTATAATAGTACTAAATATATAGTATACTTTTATAATAAGCTAAAGAGGGAGTATAAAAAGGACTAAGGAAACTACTAGAGATAGAAGTAAATACCCTTACTTCTATCTCCTAAGCTAAGGTACTAGTAGGGTATTACTTTTATATACTAGTTACTATTTATAGGTATAAAGATATTTAAATAGCAGTAAATCTAGATAGTTATACTAAGGTTAATATTATTAGTACTAAATTTATAAAAACCTATAAGATAGATAGGGCTAAAATTACTATACCTATCCTTAAGGTAATAGGGGCCCTTATAGTTCCCTAATATAGCATCTATAAGGTACCTATTATAATTAAAGATTTAAGAAAGGAAAAAAGAATCTTAAGCTACTATATATAGCTATAGATAGAGACCTAAGAGTAAGGGGAAGTCCTATATTAATTAGAATATATACACTAGTAAAAGAGTATATATACCTCTATTTATACTTATAAGAATAGTAGTTTAAGAAAAAGAGAAAAGCCTTTTTATTAATAACTCCCTATAAATTTACTAAAGTAATGTGTAATAAGATAATTATATATACTATTATAGGAGTTATAGAGAATAAGTTTATTACCCTTAAAGATAATAAGAAGGTAAAAGCCTATAGAATAGTTAGTAATATCCCTAAAGAACTATATAAGTTTAAAGACATATTTATATTAGATAAGGTAGGAAGCCTCTTATTAAGAAAGTTAATAGACTATATAATTAATTTAGTACCTAATACTACACTACTATATAGACCTATTTACTCTCTCTCCTAAAGTAAACTATAGGAACTCTAAGAGTATATTAAGGATAACCTAGCAAAGGGCTAGATAAGACTTTTAAAGAGTCTTATAGGGGCGCTAATCCTATTTATACTAAAGAAGGATAGAATACTCTAACTATACGTAGATTATTAGGGACTTAATAGGGTTATATAGAAGAATTACTACGCTCTCCCCTAATTTTAGAGATCTTAGATTAATACTAAAGGGCTTACTTTTTCTTAAAAATTAATATTAAAGATACTTACTACTAAATCTATATTAAAGGGGTTAATAAATAGAAAACTACCTTCTATATATACTATAGGCACTATAAATATCTTATTATACCTTTTAGGCTAATAAATGCCCTAGCTACCTTTTAAAGTTATATCTATAAAGCGCTTTAGGGGTTAGTTAATATAATTTATATAGTATATCTAGATAATATCCTTATCTTCTTAAAAATATAGGAGAAGCACACTATATATATTAAGGAAGTCCTAGAGTATATATAACTAGCAGAGCTATATACTAAGCCCTCTAAATACTCCTTTTATTAGGAATCTATAGAGTTTCTTAGGTTTATTCTATTAATTAATAGGATTTTAATAGATATAAGTTAAGTTAATATAATTTAGGACTAGAAGGAGCTAATAAGCTTTAAGAATATATAGTTATTCCTTAGGTTCTATAACTTTTACTAATAGTTTATTTACAAATACTCTAGGATTATAGCACCCCTATATATATTAATAAAAGGCAGTTAAAATAGTATTTAGACTAGGAAGTTTATATTTAAAGTTAAGAAATAGCTAGTATTTAACTAGCTAAAGAATACATTCTAGTAAGTGCCTTTGCTTTATTATTATAACCTAAGTTAACTAGTATATATTAAGATAGATACTTTAATCTTTATAATAGTAAGGATCCTATTATAGTAGGATAATAAGGGCTATTAGTATCTAGTAGCCTTTTAGTTAAGGAAGTTTATAAACACTAAATATAACTATAGCATAGCTAATTAAGAGCTACTTACTATAGTAAAGTTATTTAAACACTAGCAATACTATATTAAAGGCATAGCAAGCCTAGTAAAGGTTCTATTAGATTACTATAATCTATAAACCTTTATAAAGTAGCTAAAGTTAAATAGAAGGTAAGTAAGATAGTGTATATTCCTCTACCCCTTTTACTTTATAATTAAGTATAGACTAGGGAAAAGTAACCCTATAGATACACTATTAAGAAGGTCTAATTATAAGGGTAAACCTATTATAAATAGGGCGCTCTTACTAGAACTTTAGAGAAAGATAGTAATTACTAAAGAACTAGTAAAAGAGATACTAATATATTAAGGAAGATATAATAAGATAGCTTTAAAGAAGGAAAATACCCTAGTTTTATAAGAGAAGTAACCTAGTAAGATACCTTTAGGGAAGGAAAATATCCTAGTTATAAGAGAGAAACCTATAGAGGCTAGAGTAGCCTAGTTAGATAGTGCTATAAAGCACGTAGGCTAGTTAGCTACTAAGGATTTAGTAAAAGATTAGCTAAATAAGGGTAATTTTAAGGAGAAAGTAGCGTGTGTTTAAGGCATTAATATATAAGAGATTTAGGGGCTATTATATTACTAGATCCCTACTTATCTAAGCTAAATAAACCTTTAGTGTAATTACTATAAAAGGCATAAGACTAAGATCTAGATCTATAAAGGCAGAGTAGTAAGGTAAACTCCCTAGTAAAAGGAAAGGGAAAAGCTAGTCTATAGTTATATAGTAAGAAGGGCCTTCTAATATACTAAGAGTAGGTAGTTATTCCCTAGGAGCCTATCTTATAATAGGAGCTCCTATAGCTATACTATAATAATTTACTAGTAAGTTACTTTAGGACTAAACGCACTCTTAAGCTCTTAAAGCGCTACTTCTAGTAGCTAGTAATAAGTAAGTCTATATTAGACTATATTATAAGTTATAGTATATACTAATAGGTAGTAGCATAAAGATATTACCTATATAGATCTCTTAAATCCCTACTAATACTAAGGTAACTATAAGTAAAAATCTTAATAGATTTTATTATAGGCTTACCTATATTATAGATAACTAATTAAGTAACTAATATAATCCTAGTAATTATAGACTAATTTACTAAGTACTCTATTTTTCTCCTAGTGTTAAATATAATTAATATAGCTAAACTAGTAGAGCTATTTTATTAAGAGATTAAATTATAATTTAAACTACTAAAAGGCATTATATTAGATAGAGAATCTGTCTTTATAAGCTAGTTCTAGTTAGACTTATACTACCTATCCTATATTAAATAAAGGCTATTTACAGTGTTTTACCCTTAAATAAATAGGTAAATAAAGTAAATAAACTAGGTACTTAAGCACTACCTTTAATAATTTATTAGAGAGAATTAATAAATATAGCTAAAACTACTTCTAATAGCTTAATTTACTTATAATAATATAATTAATAGAATAACTAGCTACTCCCTAAATTATGTGCTTATAGGCTATTTACCTAAGTTTTACCTAGCTCTTAAGGGCAAGATTACTAAAGGGGAGGTACTAGAAGTATATATATATATTATAAAGCTATATAAAGTTAGAAAATAACTTAAGTAAAGCTAGGGAAAAGCCACTAAAATATAGGTAAAGTACTATAACTAGCATTACTAGCTATTAACCCTAAAAAGGAAGACCTAGTACTTCTATTAGCTAAGAATATTAGACTTAAAGACATAAAACATAAGCTAATTACTAGGTTTATTAGGCTATTTTAAATACTTAATACTATAGGAAAATAGGCCTACTAGCTTATACTACCTAAAAAATATAGTTAATTATATAATATCTTCTATATTAGCTTACTAAAGCTATAGAAACGCTAGGGAAATATAGAGAATAAGGATATACTAATACTAGACCTTAAAGATAAAGATAATAAGTATAAAGTTAAAGAAGTTAAGAATTATAAAAAAACCTATAAAGGCAATAAATACCTAGTAAAATAGAAGGGCTAGCCTAGCAAATATAACTAGTGAATTCTAGTAAAGGATATAAAAGGCGCTTAATATATAATTTATGTGTATTACTAGATAAAAGGGAAGAAAGTTAGTAGTAAGATATAATAGAATTATAGGAAAAAAGATATAAGTTTACTATAGAAAAAGGCTAGTATCTCTAGCTACTATTAAAACTCTAATTAAGAGTCTAGGATAAACTACTAAAAAATAAAGGAAAGCTACCCTAAAGAAAGGGTAAAATAACTAGAAAACTCTTAATAGTTATACCTTTATAGGTAAAAAGCATATTATTAATAAAGGTAAACTTAGTATTATTCTTATTTACCTTAATTACCTTCTCTATAGTATAGTAAAACTAATATATTACTATAGCCTAGGTTAGAGGGCTAGAGCTAAAGGACTATCTTTATCTCCTAGGCACTTATAATATTCTCTAGGTCTCCCTATAAAAGAGTTAGTAAAAGACTAGTAAAAATATAATAAAGAGTTATATATAAACTATAGCTAGAGGGGCTAGAGTAGTAAAAACTATAGTAACTTAAAGTTACTAGTAAGAGACTATATACTACTAGTATATAATAGATATAGCCTATATAGAAATATAAGTAAAAATAGGCAAATAGCTTATAGATTAATAGACCTAATATACCTTTATAGTACCTATTAATCTAAAGGCTATATAGTGCATTATATTAGTATAATTAAACCCTATAACTAAACTATAGATATACTTAGTAAGCTATTAGTAAGTTACCTCTAAAAACACTAGGATACTCTCTTTTTCCCTTATATTAAAGGTAGTATTTATAAGGGCCTAGACTTATTTAAAAATAACTATTAGGTTAGTAAAATCTCTAGCTAGAGTTACTATAGCCTATATAGAAAAGTTAGTAATAAGAGACTATAAAGTATAGGAATAATAGGTAACTTACTATCTTATATATATCTCTATACTTATTATACTATATATAATATTTAGAAAGCTTTATTTTAGCTATTATTATAACTAAAATATAAGGGAAACTATAGATAATTTATAGGAGTTTAATCTTAATTAGTAAGTTTTTCTTAAACTTTATATACCTAGTATATAAGTAATATATATATAAATAAAGGTAAAAGTAAATTATCTTTATAGTAATAGTAAAGAGATAGTAAAAGGTAGGAGAAGGGCTAGTATAATTAAAGTTTAAAGATTAATTAAAAATAAACTAGCTTTATAAAGGAGAAAAGAAAGTAATATAATAGGGGATCCTAGGTAACTTTATACCTAAGCGCTATATATATTACTAGGAGATAATTACTAGTTATTATTATTATAATATTTTAATTTAGTAATATTATTATAACTACTAGATAGTAAATAGCTATATTATAGCGAATAAATCTAAAGCTATTTAGAAGCCTAGCTAAAAGTAAGGGGGTAATTATAAGGCCTTGCTCCTAATATAAGTGCACCCCGTAATACACTATGCCCTAGGGCTAGGTTTATGTAACGCTAGCAAACCACTAGCTATAAGACAGTAGTCTGCACATACTACATACTTAGACCTAGCAAGCTTTAGTCAATATACAGAGTGCCCTATACCTCTTGCCTAGCTATCCCCTTGTTCTCACAAAGTCAGAAGCTAGAAGCCGTAATGCCATAGGCAAAAGGGGTTACGCGTTTGTACCCCTACTTTTCCTAGCTAATCAAAAAGCTAGGTTAGGGATTACATACAGGGCGCGCGCATAGCCTAAGCTTTTGCTAGGTAATTACGGCTATAACGCGCGATTAATATTATCTTTGTTCTAACACTAGAACCTCTCTCTTTTAATATAATTATTAACGCGTAATATTAATTATAAAAGTGAAAAAGAAAGGTTAATTAATAATCTAATTAATTAGGAATATAAGAAAGGGAACTTATAGCCTGTCTAGGCATATAGTAGCTAATAAAAGGAATAATAATAACTTTACTTAACTTATAAGCCTATATAAGGATAAGTAGGCCTCTTTTAAATCCCTTTCTTCCTTAAAATAATATATATCCCGCACTATAGTGTATAGATAATGTCTTTCTTCTCTAATTTATAGGCATAGCTACTAGGGATATTAACTATAGGGGCGTAGATCCCCTAGGTATTACTATCTTATCCCTATGGTTACCCTTCTAGAGGATTATCTCTCCTATTACTACGCGTGTGTTATAGGTAGGTAACCTATCCCTCTATCTGGATAGTTATCTAGTTAGTTAAGATAAAGTTCTTAAGGGCCTTATTAGGTAATACCTTTATAAAGGCATTAGCTAGGTTATTCTCCTTATTAATCTATTAGATCTTATAGAGTTCTTAGTGTTTATATAATTATTAAAGAGCTATAATATTAATTATTAGGCGTTTCTCTTTTATTATACTAAGCTTAATAAGATATTTATATAAGGAGTATAAATCTATATAAGTAATAACTAGGATCTTTAGGAGCTTTAGTTAGTTAGTAACTAGGTTTAGGGTTATTATAATTATATAAGCTATATTAACACTAGCTACTATACTATAAACCTCTAAGGCAAGTATACTTTATATAACTCTCTTACTCTTTATTAAGCTAAAGTGTATAATATTGCCTTTAATTATAAATTTGCTATTAGTATAGTCCTTATTAGCTAGGATTAGTATATATCCTAGTTATAAGGATAGGTCCTTATTATTAGTAAAGGATCTATCTATAAAGGCAAAGAGCTTTGCCTTCTTCAGGTCTATTAGGATAAATATTAGGCCTCTTTCTAGGTAGTTTATCTACTACTTTAGGCAATAATTAAGGGCTTTTACATTCTCTAGGGTTAGCTCTTAGTATTGTGTAGTAATAGATAGATTAAAGCAAGCCTCTAGTTAGTAGATTAAGGCAATATAAGTGCCTTAGGCTCTTTGCTTAATATATTTATGCTTTAAATTAGTTATAGGAACTAATTCTAGCTTATTACTCTATCCCTTCTATTATATCTTAATAGCATTATTCTCTAGTGTAATAATGCCTCTATTAAACGTAAGGGGATTGCCTTTAGTTAGGAATTGCTTTAGCTTTATATTAAAGCCTATAGTAACTAGCTAATCCTCTTTCTTCTTAGAGAACTTCTTATCTAATAGGCTAAGGGTATTATTAGTTTATATTCTAATGCATATAAAGTTAGGGCTTTCCTTTATAGTTATAAGCAAGCAAGGGTTATATATAGAGGTTTCTATCTAGAGGTTCTCTCTATAATGCTTATAATACATAACCCACTAGTGCGTTCTAGCCTCTATAAGCCTGTAGAGGGGTTTTATAACCCTTATAATTGTTCTAGGTAGGTAAAGGTGCTATATCTAAATTAGCAAGCGCGCTAGGATTAGCCGCTCTAGTAATATACGGGCCTGTATATATACCTAATAGATATCTCGTATCTATAGGATGAATTTCCTTAATGCTACTAAAGGGGCTATTATAAGGATAAGGCATTAGCTTACTTATTAAATCGTTAGGGCTTGTGTAAGGATAGCCTGTTTCCCTTTATCTTTATAGCCTTAGATTATAAGGCGTGACTTTTTATAGGGTTCTGTTATCTTGCCTTTTACCTTATTAATAATACGCAAATTAAAGATCTAAGTCCTACTATGCTTTTCTTTATTAAATAAGATAAATTTAAACACGCCTTATTTAATTAGGGCTTTAATTTCTGCCTTTATTAATAGCTTAAAGGGTTTGCCTAGGGTCTTAATAATTCCTTCCTTATGTAGCTTAATTATAAGGGCTAAATTACTCTCTTCCTTTACTAATAGAAAGACATTAGTCTCTTATAGCATTATAGGAGGGTTCTTTTAGGGCCTGCCATGCCTACGCTTTAGTGGTATTGCTAGTATTATATTCTTATCTTAAGCTTCTTACTCTTCTTTCTCTTCCTCTCTATTAGGCTTTACTAGTTAGTAGTCTATTTACTACTCTATATTAGGATTATTATAGTAAGGCTTAATAGAGATTAACCTAAAGGTCTTTAGGCCCCTAGGCAGGTTAAGCATATAGCTCTCTCTATTTATTACTAGTAGCTTATATAGGCCTCTCTATCCCTTACCTTCTTACTAGACTTAGACCTTTAATCTAAGCAGTAGGCTAAGGGTCTTTAAGGTATCTAGGCTATTACGTTTAGCAAGGGCTTTATTAACTTTCTAGATAGTATAGAGTCTCTTAATCTCTTTAGTAGCCTTCTATACCGCGATTACACACTATATAATATCTAGTAATAGCAGGGATTTATTTATTATACATAGGTAGGCGCTAAAGATAAGGAGAGTTAGAATAAGGCTATTTAGGCCTATAGTGTTATTTAGGGCCTTTATTGCTATTTATAGGGCAATGGGTTTAGGCATTATAGGGCATTTACGCCTAATTATATTATAGGCTCTATAGAGCGGCCTATAATATCTTTTAACCTTCCTAATACTATAATATGCTTTAATAGGGACCTCCTTAATTAAAATTAATATTAACACTATAAACTACCTAAATTTATTACTATAGAAGTTTATTCTAGCGTCTATAATAATAAAATTAGGAGAGCCTTAATAAATATTAATCTAGTATATCTAGAGGGCTTCCTAGGTTATTTTTATAGAAATATTATTAAGGAATTTCACTATATTAAACACTATAGCTATATCTATAGCGTGGAGTATAGGGCAATTACTATTAAGGTAAAAGATATTTACTATTACTTTATAGTTAAAGCTATACTTATCTTAGAGGGTGAATTTAAAGTAATTAGGGCTATCTATATGTATCTAGTATTAGTAGTAGACCTTTATTAGCTCCCTAATAGCTTTAATGTTAATATTATGCCCTAATTTACAGAGAACCTTATATAGGCATTAGATTAATAGATACCTAAAATAATAATATAATCGTTATAGCTTGCCTTCTATAAGGTAGCTCTAAGCAATTACTTCTTCCTTTTGCGTAAGTAGTATCTAAGTATGCCCCTATTTTTATATTATAGGGACTTTAATATCTCCTTATTATAGTGTATTCTTAGAGATATTAAAGTTAATTTGTAGTTAGTCTATATTATTAAGGGATAAGAGAAAGGGAGTGTTTATTAGAATAACCTAAAAGAGAATATCTCTAAAAGGAGTAGGTATATTAGCTACTCTAAGCGCAGTAATTAGCTCTCCTACGCTAAATCTAATTAATACCTTCCTTACTTTTAATCTATTAAGCTATATCTTAGGTATTTAATATTATAAAGTAAGGAATTAAGGGTGCCTTACTATAGAGAACTTTGCGGCTCCTATATCTAGTATAATCCCTTAGAATATTATATAAGAATAGTAATCTTCTAGTATAAATATTACTAGAGCGTTATTTAATAGTTCCTGCTAAAAAGGGTTTTCCTTACTTAAGCTA
Organism: Epichloe scottii; assembly: GCA_021950295.1. Taxonomy (NCBI): domain Eukaryota; kingdom Fungi; phylum Ascomycota; class Sordariomycetes; order Hypocreales; family Clavicipitaceae; genus Epichloe; species Epichloe scottii. Next base: position 910,939 of record CP083247.1, on the reverse strand, counting down.
TAATAAGTTACTTAACTTATTAGGATTTAAACTATTCTTTTGCTATTAAGTTATGTTCCTTAATTAAAAAAGCTTATAGGTATTAGCCTATCTATACTATTAGGGCTATCCTTAAATCTAATACTCTTTATATACTACGTAATCTTATTATTAAGGGGAGATTAAGGCTTCTATTCCCCTTTATACTATATAAGGAATAAGTTATATAAGTTATTAGCTAGATCCGTAAGGTAGTGATTCTTAAAGCGTTAAAACGCCTTCTTATAATTCTCTTCTAGGTGCTTAGATAACTAGTATCCCTCTTTTCTATATATATAGCACTTCTTTATATAGGGGTTTCCTTCTCTTCCTTATAGTCTTCTAGATAGGTATTAGGCCTTTTTCCCTTTCTATTATATCTTTAGTTAGTCTAGAATTACTCTAGGGTTATAATATTAGTTAGGAATTATTAATAGTTTTTCTTCTCTTCCTTAATAAGTTAGATTATTATTCTAATTTATTTATAGAACTCTTATAGGCCCTTTAGTAAATCTATAATAGCTTCTCTACATTCTAGGATGCTATTATAAGCTCTTATAATCTAATTCTAAAGTGCCCTTTTGCTTTAGCTTACTTTAGGTACTACTTATTATAAGATAGCTAGCTTCTTTATAACTTTATTAAAGTAATTAATTATTAATTTGCTTAGGTTATTATTTATTATCCCTTATAGAGTTATATTATTCTATTCTAGGAGATATCTTTACTATATATTCTTAGTCTTAAATTATTCCCTTATATAGTTAATAAGCATAGCGAGGTCTTATAGTTAACTAGGCTTTAAGAGGTAGTCTATATAGTATTATAGAGCTTTACCTTTAAGTATAACCTTAAAAGCATAACTAGCTTACTCTAGTTAGATATTAAGTATCTTATACTTCCTATAGAATATTTAAAGCTTTAACTTAAGCATATTATAATTATTAGCACTATAGAGTTACTCTTTAAGGTATACCTTTAAAAGGTTTATAATTTGCTTTAGAGAGGGCCTTTAAGTCTATAGAGGTTCTCTAGATACTTCCCTTTATATCTATAGAGGGGATAGTATTATCTTTAATAAGTAAGAAAGTAGCTTTATAGGTAGTAGCCTTAGGGTTTATAGTTCTCTCTAATCTTTCTCTCCCTATATTAGGGAGTAGGAAGTATAGGCCTCTAGGCTATGCTAATAAAGGCATTATTAGCCCTAGGTAGTAGGGGTTAATTCTATTAGTAATATTCCTACTTAGGGGCGTTTACTATAGTATTATTAGGTTACCTCTGCTAGATTATCTTAGGCAAAGGTATAGGTAAGGGAGCTACCTATAAATATTTATAGATAGTATCCTTTAGTGCCCTTAATTCTAGAGTAACTAATCTTTAAAGAGAAGATTTACCTACTAATCCCTTTAATAGTAATTATACTAATAGGTAGGGTAAAGGGGTAAGGTATTAGACCCTAATATCCCTATTATTTAGGAGATTATAAAGGAAGTCTTTATTCTCTAGGTTCTTCTAGAAGCCTATATACTTCTTTCTAGTATTCTTAATTTCTTTAAGGGTCTAGAATTAAAATTCTTCCTAGGTTACTACCTCTTTAAGATTAATAGCTATCTTTATACCTCTTCTAATAGTTATATACACACTATTATAAAGGAGGTAGTCCTAAAGTCTATTCTAGGAAAGGTCTTTCCCTTTTATAAACTTATTTCTTAACTATTTATAGAAGTTATTACTAAATTTAGAGAAGAGTATTCTTCTAAATAACCCTTGCTTTCTATATTATTTAGTCTTAATAAGGATGTAAAGCGTGATTTCCTTAGGTATTATTATCTCTTTATATTTAGAGCTTCCTATTTATTAGAGTAGCTTCTCTATAATATATTATTAGAGTCTTATAGAGATATAGGGGAATTAGGCAGTGTAATCTATGGCTTTTTCTTTATTAGGGTGTTCACTACTATCTCTAGCTTTAATGCCTTCTATAGTATTATTATAGTTATTACTCTTACTAGGGACTATAAATTAACTAGAGACCCTTAATAGGCTAGCTATATCTAATATTCTAACTAAGTAATTAATTATAGGGGATAAATCTTATAATATTAAGGGAATAGGGGGTGTTAATATAAATTATATAACTTATATTCTTTTTAATATAAAGGATTATAAGGTAAGGCGGTTAACTTTAAATACGTAATAGAACGCATAATAAGGAAAGACAAGGGGATAGCTTAGCTACTAGCATTAAACCCTTCTTTATTATTTTAGAATCTATATAGATATAGATATTAATACTAAAGTAAGAAGAGAGCTATATCTATACCCTTCCGTTAGTATAACTTATTATTAAACATAGCCCTCCTATTTCATAGGGTAAGTCATTGTTAGGCAAGCTACCTCTTCTAATTTAACCTTGCTAATCTGCGGTGTTTAAAGACTACGTGGTTATCTATAAAGGTAACCACTAATTAGTGTTAGTTTCATAGGGTATTAAATTTAATATAATAAGGTTATAAGCCCAAAGAATAGTATTATTATTAATTATCTATTCTAGGCTGCGTTCTATTTTTAAAAGAGAAGTCAGAAGCTAGAAGCCATAATGCCACAGGCAAAAGGGGTTGCGTGTTTATACCCCTACTTTTCCTAGCCAATCAAAAAGCCAGGTTAGGGATTACGTGCGGGGCGCGCGCGTGGCCCGAGCTTTTGCCAGGTAATTGCGGCTGTGACGCGCGATTGATATCATCTTTGTTCTAACAGTCTAGGACTTCTAATTACTATAGTATTAAAACAAATACTCTAAGAAGTAATAAAATCCCTATAGCTAAAAGATAAATTAAGATTTTCTAAACTACTAAAGCCCTAAATATAGTAACTTACTTATTTTCTAACCCTAGAAGTTCCCTTCCCTTACCCCTAATAACCTTTTTACCCTTCTTAAGAATAATTATAGCGCCCTTAATTATATTATAAATAGTAATTTTAATTATAGTAATTTACCCCTTCTATACTATAACCCCTCTCTAATAAGTAAATTATAAAAAAGATCTCTAAGCTTATAAAGATATATAAGGATAGTAACTACTATAGTAAGAAGCTCTATAACTTTCTTATATCAAAGATAATACTCTTTAAGAGTAAATATAACTAGACTAACCTTCTAAGAAGCTACTATTATAAGGCCTTTCCTATTATACTAATAGGAGATACTAAATAACACTTCCTTAACTATCTCTCTAGAAGGAGTTTTTCCTATAAAGAGATAATTACTAAAATCTATTACTACTTTAAGATAGAAAGTAATTAGTAATTTTACTAGTATAAGTAAAATAATATAATACTTAGTAAGATTATTACTAAGAATCCTAAAAAGAGTAAGCTTAACTACCTTAAGATTATATTAATTACCCTTAAGAGAATCTATAAAGAGCTATATTTCTTTAATATAGTAAATATTGTTAAAAATAAGACCTATTTTTATAGCCCTTTTTCTAGTCATAAGGCTCTTGTTGTTGCTTGCATTGCAAGCCTGACAGCTGCACTGCAGCTGTTAACAGTTGTGTGGTAACCGTCAATGGTCACGTTGCAGCTGTTAACAGCTGCGACTAACTGTGTGGATGACTAAGTCAATTGAATGACTAAGTCAAGTGGATGACTTACTAAGTTAATTGTGGCTGCAACGCAGCCATAACCATAGCCACAATAACTAGGCCAGATTAGGAAGGTAGTATAACCTATACCTAATCTTTAACTGTGATTTTCTTAATAACTAGAGGTCGTATAAAAGTCTTGCGTATAGCAAATTAGAGCTACAAAGCAAGGCTTTTAAATTATGCAAAGATATTTTTTAGTCAAAAATTTGGTGCATATAGGCGTCTAGCTAATATAGTGGTGAGTCGATTTTTTGGTTTTTCCATACAAATGAATTTTGCGGAAAATCAAAAGTGGCCCTAGAGACCTCGCTAGCGACCTAGATCCACCGATAGGGTTGGAGGGTCTATAAGAGGAAGACTAGTTAGCTAGACCTCTTAACCAAATTAAGCTGCATTGCCCGCATAACGTCCCTAAAATCAATTCTATTAATATATTAGCTATTATCAAAGCTATCTAAATCGGAATTCAATAGTGATATCTGCCATAACCTTCTGTTACGTTTGCGTTGACCTAGTCAACGTTGCGGCTCTATTAGTCCCTGACCATAGAGTCTGCACCCGTACAGCTGTTGCCACCTGGCATCAGCTCCCTACATTCTAATAAATATAAAGCTTTATAAGTAAATACTAAATACTATTACTAGTATACCTAAATACTAAGTAATTAAGTATATTTATTCCCTAGGCTTTAAGAACCTTATAAAAACCTCTAAAAATTAATTACTATTATAAAGTCTAGTAGGAAAAGTACTTATTAGTACTACTAATACTAAGAGAAAGACTTATCTAAAGTAATATTTATATATTATTAATATAGATAATAGAACTAGGGAAGAGAAGGCTATTATAGGATCCTAAAATAAAACCCTAAGTAATACTTTATCTTTAGTAAGGATAGATATTAGTTATTAAACTATACTAATATAAAATATTAAAAGAAAAAGAAAAGATAGTAAGCTAGTAAGAACTATTATATAATACTATTAGAGAAGAAGTTCTAGGTATTTATTATCTCTTATAAGGGGTATACTAATAATAAGGGAGATAAAGGAAATAAGAGAGAATAGGAATCTTATCTAAAGGCTTTTATATAGACTTATAATAATAATAATAATAGTAAAGATAAGTTAATCTTAAAGGTATACCTTAGTATTATATAATTCTTTTACTTAGGGCTATAGGTTACTAATAACTTTACTAATACTAATATTCTTACTACTCTTAATAATTAAGCCTTTTAATATGCTTTCCTTAAGTAAGAGCTATATTAAGTATAAGGGTTTAATAAAGAATTAAGTTTATATATCTCTAAAGAATACTATTTTAAAGAGATCTTTAGAGGGATTATACTAGATATAGGTATAATAGGTAAATTAACTATAGGGATTATATAAGTTAAAGCCTTATAAAAGTTAATACCTTTATTAAAGATTATACCCTATAAGTAGTATATTATTAAATTTAGTGCTAGAGTAGTAATAATATATAGTGTTATTTATATGCCTATAGAACTTAGCTAACTTAATTTTTATATCCTTAATATTACTATACCCTTTCTCTTCTTTATTACTAATATAAATAAGATAAATATTAAGATTAATAACCTTACTAATATACTAATTTAAGGTAATAAGACTATACCTATTATACACTAATAGGGTTACCTATAGTAGCTATTAGAGGCAAAAGAAATAGCTACCTTTTACCTCTTTAAAGGAGAAATTTATTAACTATACTAAAGATTTAGTTATCCCTTAGTTTAATAGCTTATAAAGATCCTTTAATAAGCTAGTTATAATATTAGATATTATATAATTAAGGAGTTAACTAAGATCTATTACTATTACTAGATAAAGGGCAAAGCCCCTAGTTAATTTAAATTTATAATTAAGGATAATTATAACTTTAACTATAAAATTATTATTAATATTATATAAATTAATAACTAGCTAGTCCTTTATATTATTAATTTAGTAACTTTATTTTAAGTAGCCTAATTCCTTAACCCTAATAAGCAAAAGGCTTATAATATCTAGGATACTATTAGAGAGTGCTAGATTAAGACCTATCTTAGCCCTCTAGATTAGATTATTTATAATATAGGCAAGAATTTTACTTTAGCGGAATTTAAGTATTATACTTACCTAATATTAATTATTAATAAAGCACCTATTAAGGCCTATAATAGTATTAGAAAAGTTAAAAGATATTATAGACCCTTATACTAAGCCTATAATATTATTATAGATTTAATTAGTAAAGAGATTACGCTAGAGCAATAGCTCTAGATAGCTATTAAAGCTATTAATAACTTAGTAGGACCTAATAGCCTAGTGCTAATATTACTAGTCTTTAGAGCCTATCTATAGATAATAGATAAGTTACTACTAAGTATCTTTATTATTTAGTAGGCTAAGGCAATTTAGAAGGCTACTAATAAGGTTTATTACTACCTAGCTAAGAGGTAGGTTTATAATACCCTTAGTACCTAGAATAGCCTAGATATATTACCTATATATTAGTTACTACTATAAGCTAATATATATATATATAAAGAGAGAAAGTGTTATAGACTCGAGCTGTAAGCTCGGGTCAAGTTCGGAGCAAGACTAGGTCCGGATAGGGGCGGTTCGCGCACGGACTATGCAGACTTGCTATAAGGGGGGACCTGTCACTGCCCCTTTGTTTAGTTCTCTTCTTCTTTTGTAAGAATAAGATTCGCACTTTGAACGCTTACATGCAGTTGCCCTAAGGCCAGTTCATAACAGAAAGGTAGCTAGTATAGCCCTTATAAATTAATTATAACTAATAGAGAGACTTATATAGTAAAAATACCCTATAGCCTAGTAAAGTTTTACTTTATAGTAGTAAAGCTATACTATATAGACCTATAGTATAAAGATAATAAAGAGAGCATAGAGGTAAAGCCCTAGGATATTAGTAGTAAGGAGACTACTAGTAAGACTACTAGTAAAGGTAAGAGAAATACTCTTATCTTTATAAAACCCTTTATAAAGGTAAGGGTAGTAAAAGAAAAAGAAGAGATACTAGTAAAGAGGAAGTAAGGGAGGCTAAGGAAAGCCCTTATAGTCTAATTTTACCTTAATAGCCTTAAGGTAGTAAAAGTAAAGGAAAATAAAGTAAAAGAGTATAATATTAATTAAGATTAAGAGAAGGCTTTTATTATAAAGATTATTACTAAGGGATTACTAAGCATAGTATTCCTTATAGTAAAAGAAAAAGCTAATTAAAACCTTACTCTTTAACTTTACTAAGAAGGAAAGATTATAACCCTAGGTAAACCCTTTAAATAATCTAACTAAGCTAAGATTAATACCCTATAAGCTTATAATATATTTAGATTTATAATATTTAATCTAGAGAAGTATAGAAAGCAAAGGATCTTTAATTCTTATATAGTTAGGGAGATTAAAGGCAAGGGAACTAGATTACTATATAAAAAATCTTACCTTATTATATAAGGCTATAATAATAAAGGAAAAGAGACTATCTTAACTTAATTACTAATAGGATAATAATTAAGCTAATAGCTTATTATAGCCCTTACACTATTATTAAGAAAAAGGGTATCTTTATATAGATTTAAGATATTATATAGGCCTATATTTAATTATATATAGAGCTAAAAAGGTTAATTATTATAAGGCTTCTAAAATAAATTACTTACCTCTTTAGTATTATAGGGATATAAACTAATAATACCTTAGGCCTTAGTAATAATAATTTCTCCTAAAAAGAAGAAAAAGAGCTTAAGAAAGCAAACTTTATAGCTAAAGAAAAATAATAATTAATAACTAGGAATCCCCTTATCTTTAATAGCTATATCTTAACTTAAAATGTTAATAACTTACTAATTCTAACCTAGAAGGGTTAAAGTTAAAAGATTAAGGAAGTTAATCCCTAATTATTAATAGTAAAGCAAGATTATATAGAATAAAAAGCCTAAGGGAGTTATATTACCACTATATGCTAACTAAAGGCTTCTTTTAACTTATTAATTACTACTTAATACTAAGAGCCCTTAGCTAATAATATCTTATAGCTTAATAAATGCCTTAAGTAGTAGATTAAGAACTAATAATAAGGATTATAGTATATCTCTATAACTCTTAAAGAGGTAAAGCTCTTTATGTTTATAAATAAATTATTAGCTAATAATAAGGATCTTAGCTTATAGATTAGCTATATAATTATAATTAGAAATAAAGTAATATAAGGTAATAATACCTTTATTATAAAAGGAAATATTATTATATATAGCTTAATAAAAAGCAAATAAGTTATATATAGCGTGCTTACCTCTAAATTATATAGTATAGTTTAAGGCGTAGATATTACGTACGTAATATTTATAACCCTTAATTAGATTATAGACTAATTAAAGATACTATAAATTCTAATAATTCTTTATAATAACTCCTTCTTATTATATAAATACCTTATAAAGCTAGGTATAATAAAAGAGAAGTGGCTAATAATTAATATTATAGCCCTTTAATAGTTATATAAGAGAAGGGAGATTTATAAAGTTAGATAGATTAATAGTAATAATAATCTAGCTAATTTAATAATAAAGGCATTACTAAATTTATCTCTTTTAACCTTAATTAATTTAAATTAATTAATAATTTATATAAAGGGATAGGTTAAGAGACTAGTAAGGTTAGAGGAGGAGAGAGATTAACTAGAATAAATTAAGGGGATTAGGTTAATTAGAGAGACTAAGGCTAGGTAAACTAATTAGAGTAGTGGATTTCTATTAAGGGATTTACTTATTAATACTTTCCTTTAATTTAATTTTTATTATGTTTTTAAGCTTTTTAGCCATAAATAAAAAAGAGAGATTGCTAGTGTAGCTTCCTTTAGAGAAGCTTTAGTTTAATTATAGCTAAAGACTAGGATAAGAGTAGGGCTACTAAATAATGCATATAATGCGATTAGTTGCATCGCGCGTAGCCCCGCACCGTCTGCACTGCCCTGCCACTATAGGCTTACTTTTCCCCTATTTTCCCCTTTTCCACCTAGCTAGATTCCTTATCTTCTCTCTCTTTTATCTATTATTAATTAATCTATTATAACATCGTTAACTTTAACATCATTGCACTAGTGCATCACCTTTGGTGGAACCAACACTTACCCTATATTTTTTATTTTTTATTTTTTTAAATAAGTTAAAATAGTTTAAAATAATAGAAATATTCTATAATATTAAAATTAAAGGAGTAATACTTGGAATATATATAGTTTAAAGTTATAATTAGACTTTTCTTATAATATAGATTTATTTACTATTAATTTTAATTTTAAACTTTTAAAAGTTTATACTTAAAGTAACTAAGTAAAGAAAAACACAAAAAGTTAATATAGTTTATCTTAGATATTAGAATTTAATTAATATATCCTCTAAGTTTCTTTAAATAATAGCTATAAATTCTAATATTATATAATAAGTAATAAAAGTGGGGCAGTGGATAGTGGGGTAGTTAGAAGTTTAAGAAGAAGGAAGTTTTCTTTTATAAATACTAAGAGCGTATAGTAAGTCTAAAAAATAAAAGTGGGACAGAAGTAAATTAAAAATATTTTAGCTAAAGGTATTAATTTAAGATTGCTAAGCTAAAGAATAAAGCAATGGGGTTTTTCTTCCTATTCTAAGGGTTTTCCCTATTAATAAACTAGCTAGAGTACTAGAACTAGCCTTATATAGAGCTAACTAGTATATTTAATATATATATATATATGTTAATTTCAGATTTATAATAATCTAGATTTACTTTCTAATATAATATAAGTTAATCCCCTTTTCTATTTATCTATTTTATCTAATTTCTTTAATTATTTTATAACTATTACTCTTATATTATAAGTTTTTAAACTACCTTTCTTATCTTTAAAAGAACTTAAATTAACCTTTAATTATACCTTTAGCTATTTATATGGTAACTTAGACTTATAAGCCTTTACTTAATTAATTAGATTGAAATTTATTTATTCATTACTACTTCTATTACTATAACTACTATTACTACTATAATGTCCATCCTCGAGCAAATGCCGCCACTTTTAGCAGGTAACCCCCGCCACATCCTGCGGCATTTGCTCACTACCCCGCGTCACGAATTCAGGCATCAACTCTCGGTGCAGTCCACCGCCTGCCTAATTGAACACAGGGCCACAACTGATGTCTTTGCAAGCGCGCCCACCGCCTACCACAACGACCAACACAGTGCCGATTCCCCCAAAAAACACCACCGGCCTTATCCCTGGTGCTTTCCTTGGGTCGGTCCTAGGTTATAGGGAAACATTAGACAGCATACAATAGCGGACAATGGGCCACGAAGTTCGACATGAGCCGAAAGATAAGCAGGGCAATGCGCGTTTTTATAACACAATGGTTTCGTATTGCTTGACAGTCAGGCTGGGTACGCAAGACCAAAACCACATCCTCAAATTATATAGTTACCGCCTTAAAGAGTGGCCACTGCCCTATAAATATAGTAGGCGGTGGCGGAAGCGATACGCATTATACTTAGCAAGCAGTGACCGCTTCTAGAAGGCAGTGGTAGGGATGCTATAATAAATTAGGAAGGCAGTGATTTGCTCTAGTTATTACTTACTATATTAGTTAGAGAATGTCTTCTTACTGCCTACCTACTCTATTTAATACTACCTACCCTATTTAACACCGCCTACCCTATTTGACACCGCCTACACTATTCGACACCGCCTACCCCATTTAACACCGCCTACCCCATTCGACACCGCCTGCCTCTCGCCGACTCTTGTCCTGAAACTGACCTGTCTACGGCAAGCCATCAGGTGTGGCCACGCCTGATGATCCAAATTAGATTGTTTACTTGTTTACTTGTCTATTTCAAGATTCCTCCGGAAAATGATTTCCGTAATATGCACTGGCCATTCTGCTACACTGAGGGGCGCGTGCACAGACGAGTTTCCGGTGGGGTTAGTTGTCGAGTTGTTGACACGCCATGCTGCTCTGAGGGGTTTACGTAACGCCATGCACGGCCAATACTGCCTGTCTACAGCCGGGGTGTCCCCAGAATATAAGCCAACGGCACGAAGGGGACAATCGTCGCTGTGACACAACCAACCCTAACCCCTCGCCTCCCCTTTCGGAAGTGATGGCTGATGGCCATAAGGGCCTTTGTGGGGTGTGCAGCTACTGAACAGATCAGATAGGCATGCCCATGGCGTCTCAGCGGCCCATTCTTGAGCAACGCCAGTGATCACACAGAACAAGGCCCTGAGCGTTGCCTCGGCGCTGCAGGGTGGCTGAAGCACAGTAACCCTGCTGCCATCTTACGGATAGCCAGAGCTGTTTACACTTGACAACGTCCTACGCGAAGCAACAACTCATAGGTTATACGCCCAACATCTCGAACTTGGCGCTATCAGATCGCGTCAATGTGGTTGGCCTTGGGGTGCAGCCCGCGAGGTAAGAAGAGGACAATCGCGTACTATGGTCATCCACCGACTCCCCAAACCCCATCCCTGAGATCAACCCAAAAACCTCCCCACCCTTCCCGCGGCCTTCCCCTTCGGAAGTGATCGTTAAAGACCAAAAGTTGCTGCTCCAAACGTGCAGTTATTGCACGGAGGCACGCCTAGTCCCGTCCTAAAGCCGGGGCGTGTTGCGGTATTGCGGGAATGACCTACCCCTGTACAAGACTAGCGATGGATGTATTGTTGTCAGAACAGCGGTCCTACGGCTCATCCAAATACGGAAAGCGGTTATGAAGAGAGGCACGAAGTGGATCGATTCAGGACTATAGGCAGCGTCGAGTGCCTGCAAGAGTGTTGTGTGTGAGTGTCAGCGGCACGGCTGACAGCACAGAGGAAGTGAAAGGGGCATACAAGAGGTAAAAACAGTGATGCATGTCTCTTCTAACTACAGGTACATAAGGGAAGTCTTATATAGGTACAGATACCCCTTATGGCCCCTTATTTGGGTGCCTTGGAGAGTCCCACTACATGTGTCAGCCTTCTGAGCTGTATCAGACTACAGAGGGCGTCAGGTAGTCAACGCAGTGACCCTCCTGACCCTGTGGCTTGTGCCTTGACTTGGCTGACCTCCTGATGTGTGGTTTTATTGCCTCTTCCGTCAACAGTAATATTACCCGTCGCCCTTGGCAGTAACGGCTTGCCGGCATCATTCATGGTTCCCCTTGGCTAATTGTGGCCCAAGGTGTCAAGTGGTATATCTCGCTTTATAGACTTTTCTTGCTAGCATTGACCATGCATAAAAGCATCGGTGGGAAATACAATCCCTAAGATATGCTTTATCTAGCTAGTTCTGCTTATGTTGTGCCTATGCCTGACTTATAACCCACCTGATCTCCGGCGGACCCCAGACTATGCAGCATACAAGGACTATCCCGGCCAGCGTCTTCCACCGCGGACACTATGTTTGTCCTTAACTATTCTATCCGCAACTCAGGAATTGCCATTGGTCTCGGCAAAGGGCCTCCAACAAATCAATCAGTCTTCCTAATTTCTTTTTCCCGTCCGTCCCCAACACTCGCATCCGCCGGTCATTCAGCTTCACGATCAACAGGGAAGGCCCAGGTTTGTCATTGCAATATTCCGTCCCCGTCCTCCTACCAAAGCCGTGCATGTGCATATACGCACGCAGGATACTTATAACCCCGAAAAGACAACAGACAGCATACGCATGCATGCGCCTCTTTATAACACGTCTTATATCCTCCACCGCTAATTCTTCCAAAATAGCGTTATCTCCCGCCCTGGTAACAACTGTCTACCCCTTTATATTTAAGTCGAAAGGCCTGCGATTTAAGGTGGCCTATCTAACACCTTAGCTAGCCGTCTCACCACTCCACCCCACTGAGTTACCGGCCACCGCTTTATATAATATCCGCCTCTTAGCAGTATCAGGATATATTCCCCTGGGATATAGGCCTCTGGACAGCCAGAAGTGTGCTGGAGGAGATATGTCTATAATGGCCTTCGTTTAGCCCGCCGCTGCCCTAGCCAGATTTGCCTACCCGGATGAACATCACGTCAAAGGTCTCAATGCTAAGACTCTCGCTGAGGTCTAACTCCCTAGTCCCTAATAGCTCTCCACGCCGGAATACTCCCCAATCCTAGGAGACTCCGAGACTATTTTGCTATCTATCTTTTTAAGCCTGAACATCTCCTTATATAATCAGAAGATTGATGCGTCTGACTGGGTAGACCAGTGGTTTTTTATGGTCGGCCGCGCCTATCCCTTTGCCCTGACCTAGGAGCTTGAGCAACGTGATGGCCTGGAGTCAGACGACGACAGAATCGACGAATATATTGTCCCTACCCTTATTATGCGCGATCACAGTTTCTAACCGTGGGTCCCCTTCTGCCCCCCGCTACGAATAACTTGCACCAGGACTTCTTCCCTGGAACTTTTCCGAAGCTTTTCCCCTTTTCCCCTGGGGCAAGGGAAGTCCAAAGGCATTGCGCGACAAAGATGCCAACCTCCACCGCGACCCAGGCCCTCCCGAACACCGTTCAAATCACTCGCTCAATTATTAGGCCAGGTACGTACTGCAACGACATGGAGGTCGATTTGCCACCCATCCAGTGTTTTGTTTCCTGGTCTTCAACATACCCCTCTGATCTTCTAACCGCCGTATCAGCATGGTCCGCGTCGTAAAAGACTCCTTCTACAAGCTTGAACCAGCGCTGACTTCAATTCAAGTAAGTCAAGTTCGGGGCTGTAACTTGATTACTTGAAATAAAATCGACCGCAAACTTGATTAACTTGAATTGAATTGATATACTTGATATCTGAGGTGAGAATAAAATTACCCTACCGGTACAATGCATCACACCTCCTCTTCATCCCAACCTATCAGTTCCCCACCAAAGCTTACGACCTCGCCCACGGTGATTGCTTGATGGCCTAGCCAATTCCGCAGACACTGTATTTCCTCTATGATCTCGGGACTCAAGCTGTGCCTTTGCGAACTTACTGTTAACTTTGTAACGCTAAAAGTTCGCTCAGGATCGCCAGACATGGCAGGAACTGCCAGTGTGTCGAGGGCAAATTGGCTCAGACGTGGATATTCTTCTTGGTGATCCTTCCACCAAAGGATGGGGTTAAGGTTCTCTCGCCGGACTGGCCCTTGCCTCATATAAGCCCCAAGCTCATCGTCTTCTTCCATTGCGTAGTGATCGTAGCTCTGCATCCACTGATCGAACTGACTGGGCTCATCTTGTCGCATCACTTTTCCCATCGCGGTTCTCGCTGGATCGGACCGCTCTCCAGGTGGATACTGTTGATCGAAGAATGCCCGCACACTGTTCTTAGCGTCCCGTAGCCATACTAGTTGCTCGCGGCTAGTCCAGTTCGCCTCAAGCCAGGACACATTCCAGCGCGGGTGAAGAATAACGGCAGCTGTATAAAGTGGAGACTGGCCAAGAAGACTGTAGTACTCATCAAGCTTTGACCAACAGTTGTTGATAGAGATTTGTATGCATCGTCGATGGTCATCAAGTCTCTCGGCTTTCGAGGATGCACCAGTGTATGCGTCTCGAGTGTGCTGTGGCAAGTGCCTCTCACGTCCGCGACCCTGACCAGCTCGTGGCGTACTACGTGCTGCGAATCTGTTAGCAAAAGGATGTAGGGCCAGAAGATATGAACTAAAAAGCCGTACTCGTGCTTGCCGATGCTCTGGCATTGCGTAGCTCATCAGAATTATCATCAGGCGGCGAGAATATCAGCTTTTGCTCCTCGAAGAAGTTAAGCAAATACTCCATTCCAATCATCACTTCCCACAAGGCGCCGTATCGGCCTTCTTTAGCCCAACCCTGGCACCTCAAAGTAATCTCGTAGAGTGGTTTAAGTAGGCCCTGTATCTCCGTCAAGAGAAGCCAGTCCTGTGGTGAAAGATGGTCCTGGGCAGGCACACGTGACGTGGTGTTGGATGCGACAAACAACGAGCTTTTCCCTGTTCATCGCATTTCGAGCAGACCCAATACGTCTGCAATGTTCGCGAATCAGGACTGATCTCTGTGAGGAAGAACCCATGCGCTTGAATCCAGCTCCGTCGGCCTTTGCGATTCTTGTTGGCGATATACTCTTCCGGTATATATCTTTTGCAGCCGATACGAACCCCAGGAAGGTCGGCAAGTGTCGCTCTCCCGGGTTCAGCGTTGACAGAGGCATCGTCAAGCTGTTGTTTGAGCGATTTGCGTTGGCTGCTACTCCCCAAAAGCGCTTCTAGAGACTGCTGTTGCGCTGCCATGGCGAGCCACTGGCGGACCGAGGGTCGCAACCTGATTAGAGCATGCTCCATAAAGTAGCGAGGGGACGGCTTAGACCCCGATCTAGATCAGACGCGTCTTGACCGCACGGGCAAACAACACGTGAACTTGTGGCGCGACCCCTGCCGCGCTCCCCGGCTTCCATTGGTGCGATCAGCGCGGAGAGACTTGAGTTCATACCCTATAGCCTAGGCCGATGGGCTGTGAATGTCCTCATCTGCGCGCCTCAGATCGACGCCCAAGAAATCCTACGAAATCTAGCATTTCAAGTATATCAAGTTTTGGGCATCGTGAACTTACTTACTTGAAATGAATTGGGCAGTCAACTTACTTGACTTACTTGAAATACTTGAATTGAGGTCATCACTGGCTTGAACAGGTCTACGAAGGCTTAACGGCGGACCAGCTAAGAAGGGCAGAAGCAGAGATACGGGAGATAAGAGCTACGACCGACTCCGATATATCGGTTTTGCTTCGAGAGCTCTCGATCTTTAGCCATACGTAGCCGCTCTCGAATGAATCCCGTTTGCTTATACGGAGGAAGATATAAGTACTTAACGTTTGGACCGGTATACCTGCGATTTGGATTACCATTAACCCCAACGACATCAATAACCCGGTGAAGATGAGGCTTTCCATTCGCAGGCTCCACGATTACGACAAGGCAAAGGACCTCCTATCTGACCTTCAGGGGAGGTACGAGAGAATCGCCCTTAGCACTATGGACCCGGTCAGTGCCGCCATCTTCTTGCATCGAGAAATATCCTTGTTCTTTGACAAGTACGTGAACCCGGGTCGAGAATCCATCTTTGGGAAGATTGGCAAAATTATAGTACTTTGTAATAAAGTAATAAGTATATTATATGCTTATAAGTAAATAGGTCGCATAAAAATATATTAGAATAGCCTACTAATTATTAAACTCTTTATATAAGTATACTTATACTTTTTTATATTTTCCTAGGTTTATATAAAGACTATATACTTCTATAGGTTAAGGATGCGCTGGTAATTATAAGGCATAGTGTAACGGTCTTAACTGAGTGTGTTAACAACTAGCTAAGCGACTGCGATAAGTATCCTAAAGCTAAGGGGAAAAAGAAGAAGAAAAGAAAAGAGAAAGATCTAGAAGGTAAAGAGAGTTCTTAAGCAAAGCTTAAGAACGCGAGTGGGGCTTGGTCGAGAGTGGAGCCGAGACCCTCACGGGCTCAGCCCGTTACAATACCCCCTCCTTCTCCTCCTCCCTTTCGTAGGAGGTCGTCTTGATCCGACTTTCCCATGTGTTTCCTCATACTTGGCAAAAGCCATTGTGTCAGCCACATATTTGACCGGTTCCCACGTTGGGCCTATCCATCCGACCCATTTCACCAGCACTTTCCATTCTCTGCCGACTTTCCTCTCATCCAGGATCTCTTCCACTTCCCACAGCTCACCTTCGTCCGTCAAAATTGCAGGCGGTCGACAGTCATCAGACGTCTGAGACGGTAAAGGGTCTTCCGCTGCCAATCGTAAAAGCGAAACATGGAACACATTGTGTATTCCCGGGGCGTATCCAGTCTACACGCGTGTGATCCGATAGTCTCCAGGACGGTGTACTTGGCCGACAGCCAATCAAGTTTTTTGCACGGCCTGTCAGAGCGAATGTTGCGAAGCCGTAACCACACTTTGTCTCCAGGCTTGAATTGATCCGACGGCTGTCTTCGCGTATTGGCATTCTTCTCTTGCTGCTCCTGCGCTGACGCAATCGCAGCCTGCGCCCATTCCGTGGCTTCTCGTAATCGCTGCACGATGTGCTCAGCCCTGGCTACGGGCGACTTTCCGTCGGTCCGAAGCTTCTCCTTGACTTGAATTGGGTCGACGTGATAGCCATGCGTGACGAAGAACGGGCTTAGACCTGTCGACGTCGAGTTGTGATTGTTGATGGCCATCATGGCCGCGGGCAATAACTCATTCCAGTCATCCTGAGCGTACGTCGCAAAGATCCGGAGGTATCGTTCCACTTCCTGGTTGGCTCTTTCCGTTGCACCATCAGTCTCCGGATGCCAAGCCGTCGACAGTCTCTGCTTCACACGCAGCAGCTCGCAGAGCCTCTGCCAGAGTCTACTTGTGAATTGCGTGCCGCGATCGCTGACGATGGCACGAGGCACACCGTGATGCTGCACCACATTCCGCAGCAATGCTCTTGCCGAGGTTTCAGCCGTGATATCCTTCAAAGACTCCAAAACTACACTCTTCGACAATCTGTCTGTCACGACCATAAGGTTGGTTGCACCGTTGGACTTGGTCGGTGGCAGATCTGTGACGAAGTCGATCGACAATTCCGACCAGATCCGGTCGGGGATTGGTAACGGTTTCAGCAACCCACGACGCTTCTCTCGCCAAATGTTACTCCGACCACACACATCGCAGTTCCTGACGAACTGGCGCACATCCGCATCCAGACCTGGCCAATAGAATCTCCGACTCAACAAGGATTTCAGCATGTCCCGTCCGGGGTGTCCTGCAAGCGTTGAGTCATGCGTCTCTTGCATAAGCCGGGTGCGGAGGGTTCGTGGCTCGGGACCCAAATTCGCTCCCGCCAGCAGAGCCGCTGTCCGTCATCGATTGAGCATTCCGACAGCATCACGGGCAGACCCCAATGAGACGGAAGTCGTCTCTCGCCTTGGCGTACGGCCTTATGGATGAGCCAATATCGATTGTGTCGCTTGAGACCTTCTTCCCATAATCTCTGCATTTCTAGGTCCGAGAAGGGGTTCTCGATTGAGTCATCCCGATCGGCTGTTGCATCATCGGGTTGATCTGTGTCGCCCTTGGTGACATAACCACTCTTGACTTTTGTCACTAGGCCACCCTTGTTACGTTGCAGCAGCTGAACACAACGTCCTTGTAACCGATCATCTTCGGCGCTGTGCGGCATGTCCTGCTCTCGTCGCGACAGCGCATCCGGTACGACAGCTTCTTTGCCCGGTCGATGCTTGATGGTGAAGTTGTACCGCGATAACGTCTCAGCCCATCGTGCCTGACGTTCGCTCAGTTGCTGCTTCTTGGTGAAGTAGCGTAGGTTGAGATGATCTGTCCAAACGGTAAAGGACTTTACACTCCTCAATTCGGCGTCCCAATGCTCGAGGCAGCGAATGATCGCCAGCAGCTCTTTGTCGTGGATTGGGTAATTGCACTCCGCCGGTGCGTTTTTCTTGGAGAAGAAGGCCACAGGCCGCATGATGCCGTCATCGCCCTTTTGCGAGAGCGCCCCTCCTGTGACATAACCGGATGAATCCGTCTCTACGATCGTCTCTCTATCCGGATCCCATTGCGCGAGAATCGGGGCGCTGGTCAGGACTGACTTCATCTCTTCGAACGCCGCCTCGCACTCCTTGGACCACACGAAGACCGCGTCCTTCTTTGTCAGCGCCGTTAGGGGCGCAGCGATGTTGGAGAATCTGGGGATGAACTGCCGGTAATAATTGGCAAAACCCAGAAAACTTCTGACGCCCTTGACAGAACGAGGTTGCTGCCACTGCTGAATTGCCTGCACCTTCTCCGGGTCCACGCGGATACCCTTTCCGGCTTCGACGATGAAGCCCAGGTACTTGACACTCTTTGCTTCAAAGTCACACTTGTCGATGTCAATCTGCAGGCCTGCATCTCGCAATCGCGCAAGGACCTGCTTGACTTTGTTTCGATGATCGGCGAGCGAGCCGCTCGAATAGATCAAGATGTCGTCAATGTAGGCGGAGCAGAACTCGTCGAGGAAATCTCGCAGCGTGTGGTTGATGTAACGCTGAAACGTTGCCGGAGCACCCGTCAACCCGAACGGCGTGACAAGCCACTCGTATAGTCCGTATCGTGTCCGGAATGCCGTTTTCCACTCGTCTCCCTCCTCAACGCGAATCTTGTGAAATGCCGCGATAACGTCAAGCTTGGTCAACCACTTCGCCTTGGACAGCGACCGCAGAGTTTCCTCAATCAACGGCAACGGATATCTGTCTTTCTTGGTGATTGCATTCAAGCCTCGGTAGTCGACGCAAAACCGCAGACCGCCACCGGGCTTCCGCACGAACAAAACTGGTGCTGACGCCGGAGAACTACTCGCTCGGATGAATCCTTTGTCGAGTAGCTCCGTGAGAGTCTTTCGTAAGACGATGAGTTCCTCTCGTGACATGCCGTACAGCGGCCCCCACGGGGGCTCTTTCTCCTTGCCATCGGGCATTTTCTCCAACTGAATCTTATGATCACATCCCGGTCGACGTGGTGGGAGTTGATCCGCTTGGTCTCGGTCGAAGACAGACAGGTACTCGTGGTAGTGGCGAGGCAGCTTCTCTCTCGGGTCTGACTTCTTCCTCGGAGCTAATGCCTTCTCGATGTCTTTTAGACTTGCGGAAAAGATCCGTACTCCACCGTCTCGATGCCTGAACTTTCTTGCTCGGCGAATCATTCCGGCGAACACGAACGCCGCCTGTCCTCGTATGTTGCATCGTTCCTCCTCCCTCGGGTTTCGGCCTTTCACCCAATGGTCGTGCGTTCCGATATGCAAGAGGTTCTGGGATGATCGTAAGGTAACATCCTCTTGGTTCAACCACTTCTTGCCCAAAATCACAGGATCGGTTTGGTCTCGCACGACGTAGAAAAAGGCTCTTTTCTTCTGGTACCCGTCGATATCGAAGTCGAAGTAGGTCACGGCACAAATGGCCGCGGGTGAGAATGTGTTGACCTGCTCCAACGCTCGAGGTTTAATTGCAATACGCGGTAGGTGAAGCTTGCGGGCAAGGCGCTCACTGACGGTCCCATAGCACAGGCACCCACAGTCAACGAAGGCCGTAGTGAAGTGCTCTCGATTGATACCGAAATTTACGTAGAGGCCTTCACAGTCCATCTCGTCCTTCTGAGTTGCCCATTCAGCCTCAGCCTTTGCGCGCTCCTGACGGCGATTTTCGTCAGGAGCTACTCGTTTTCCGAACAATCGTCGGAAGACTCATCGCTAGAACTCTCAGCAAGCTCCTGGTGCTTTGCTCTCGAGCTCTTCGTCTTTTCCTCGGCACGGACTTTCTTCTGCCGCTGCTGTCGCTTGTTCTTCGAGCAGTGGGCCGCAATGTGGCCGAGTTTTCCGCACCCATAACACGTACGTTCCTCCAATGGGACGAAATGTTTTCTCTCCTGCGGTTCACCACCACCTGCCAGCCGTTTGGATCTCACAGGCTCCCAATCCATCTGGTCATCGGATGCAGGGGCTGGTGCAGTAGGCGATTTGGGTGTGAGGGACTTTTGAAGGGGTTCGGATGACTCGAGAGGGCGGCCGTATTCCTTCTTCTGGATCTGCTCCCGGCTTTGACGTCGTTCCTGAAAAGTGAGGCTATCTAGGCGCGAGCCAACCGTCAAGAGTAACTCGGCGTAGCTGTTGAAGTCCTTTGGCAGGCTGACGGCACCGACGAGACTAGCCTTGAGTTTGTTATTAATCGCTCCTTCCAGATAGTTGATTTGTACTACGTCGGCCCACTCGCCGCCGCCACTATCGGCGAGCTCTTTCTCAAACTTTGGGAAGAAACTGGCGAAACTCTCGTCAGGCTTCTGCTTCAGCGACCGAAGTCGGTCTAATGCTCGTGCCTTCGCGTTAGGGTCTCCGTACCGACGGTTCAGGTAGTCGAGGAACTGTTCCGAGGAGCGGGCACCATCAATACCGCCCTGCTCGTAGTATGCCGC
The DNA here is from genome assembly GCA_021950295.1 of Epichloe scottii. Lineage (NCBI taxonomy): Eukaryota > Fungi > Ascomycota > Sordariomycetes > Hypocreales > Clavicipitaceae > Epichloe > Epichloe scottii. Next base: position 890,273 of record CP083247.1, on the reverse strand, counting down.
GGCCATGTTCTGGGCCGTCCCAGCCAATCGGGCGTACACATAGGCGAAAAGCGCCTCCTTATTCTCGAATGCCTGTCGGTCCACAGCCAGTTTCGCTTTCATCTCCAGGAACCAGGGCCGGAAGTTTTTTCTGACTCCATCGAACTTTGGCGGGTCGGGCAACGTTGGTTTCGCTCTTTTTGATCGCGTACTCTCGGATGTTTCTGTCAGCGAGGCGTGTTTTCGAAGTCCCGCTCGTGAGGGACAATTGGTTCCCCTGCTGAGCCGGTGTTCGAGACCGCTGCTTGGAGGCTTCGGATTTGAGATCGCATCTCTTCTCGTTCTGCTTCTTGACTTGCACACACACACTCAAATTTTCTCATCACTGCAGTCAAGGCCTGCATCATCGATTGAGACTCAAAAGAGTCTTGTTGAACATCGATTGCTTCCATGACCTGGGGTTGGAAGGGATGAATCGACGACCGTCGAATGCTATCAGCGCCTCACAGGCTCCTTCCTACACGACTGGACGTCCCGTACGGGGTTCTGGTCCAGCTGCTGCCGTCCACACTGGGAGCCAAGCAGCAATCACTGTACACGCTCGACCGCACGTCGTACGGAGAGCAGATCGACGCTCCTTGTCCTTTCGTCGGACAATGGGAGCTACGTGACGCAAGCCGAGCTGGCTTTTGCGCCGTACACACACGCACTTTCGTCGCGGGCGTTCCGCGCAGGATTGCCCAAGCAACTGCCACTTCGCGTACCCACACAGGGAACTGAACAGTGCTGCCAATTGATTGAGATCAAAAGGCTGTAACGATGAAAGGGAGCTTTAGGATAATGTAACGGTCTCAACTGAGTGTGTTGACAACTAGCTAAGCGACTGCGATAAGTATCCTAAAGCTAAGGGGAAAAAGAAGAAGAAAAGAAAAGAGAAAGATCTAGAAGGCGAAGAGAGTTCTTAAGCGAAGCTCAAGAACGCGAGTGGGGCTTGGTCGAGAGTGGAGCCGAGACCCTCACGGGCTCAGCCCGTTACACATAGGCATAGTATAGCTATTCTTTAAGTGCAGTTTACTACCTCTCCTAACTGCAACAACAGCTTTTATATCCCTTAAAGTTAATACTATCTATATCTATCTATTACTAGAGCTACTACTATTGCTACCACCCTCTTTATTTACGTTCTTCCACTTTCGTTTAGCATTAAGGAGAACATTTGAGTTGATATAGTAGATACATACTTGCTGTTAGCTATCAGGGAACTAATTATCTAATGCTCCCTTCATCTGCCGATCGAAGTGAGTAATAACGACTTTAGGCAGCGGAATCTCATGTTTCTCACTCAATTGCTTGATCCCCTCTGCGAGGAACGTGACTGCCGCGGTACCTAATATGGTTCATCGACTCCGCGATTGCGATGTGGCTTGGGCAGACTGCTTAAGTAGTTTTCTAGCCATGTTGTAAACATATTATATAAGGCATCATTGTCGCTATCACCGTAGTGAAGCTCAGGGTCAAACAGGGCTATAAGGTTTGTGTCTGGCTGTTACCAGGAGACAGGATAGTAGCCATATTGCTACTCCTAGTATTGTTAAAATGAAGAATATTCGGTATTCTAGGATAACTACAAATAAATACCTTTGTCTAACTAGGAGAAATAGCTGGAGAAGTCGTGGTTGGAACAAAAAGTTCCAAATCCAGCTATGCACTGGAAGGGGCATAGTGCGTGGCAGTAGAATATATCCATGCCAGATTTAGGTGGTCAGCCACACGGCTTCTGTAAGGCGGCATCCGTAGCAAAGTAGTTTGGCGCGCATGTCATTGCCGTGTTATTTTGTTTGGTCACTTTATTTACCCTTCTCTCTAATTTCTCGACGCGTCCTGCTGCTCACACTGCTCCTTAAACTTGTACCGGTGATATGGATCCCAACAGGACTTGGGATCAAACGGTTTAAACATGTCATCCACTGGATCCCGCTCGCTGGCCTTCTGATCTGGGGATTTCGCATCCGCTGTAGGCGCCTCTCTGTTTGGCGTCTCGGAATCGGGCCTCGAGGGCGGCGTGTAATACTATCGTACCGGCGACATTAGCACACATGTACTGTGAGCCCTTGGGGCGATAGGACAAGTCTCCTTACCGTGTCTGGTAGCGGATTAGAGTCGTTCGGGGCTTCTGAATCCGGCAGTGATTCGTTAGCCTTATCCGGTGCCTCCACGGGTGGTTTGCCCTCAATCTCCAGTGATTTGCCGATCAAGGCATTGCATTGCTCTACGAGCTCAGTCCGCAGCTTTGGATCGTCAGGAGGGTAATCCGCAACTGTTTTGCAGCCGTCAATGAGCCCATTCAAGCCCTTGGCCCTTGCCGTCTCCTTTTGGGGCTCATTTTGCAGTTCTTCTTTCCATCTTTTGCTTTCCCTCAGCCTCTTACATGCCTCATCCACACGTTGTGGGAATCGCTGTTCCCCGCGTATCCAGCAGATCTACCGCAACTGCAGTTCATTCCCTCCAGTCTCAGGGACGTGCTCCTCCGATTGTCCTCTGAATGCTTGCTATCGCGTCATCAAATGCCTTCAAGGCCTGTCCGATAGGGTGATCCCACTCTCTTAATTTGCCGGCTAGGCTATGCGCGTAGGGGGCCACCAGAGCAAAGGCAGCAGCTTTACCCGCCCGGGCTCCTATTCGGACTCCGCGTGACGCCTTGAGTTTGTGCATTGCAGCAGATACCGACTTGGGTTTTGTCTTAAATATAGATGTCTTCTGCTTAGAGCCCGTATTAGGAGCCGAGCTAGGATTCTTAAGCCTCGTTGACGATGTTAGTTTGGTAAGCCTCTAAGAAACAGAGTTAGTATTCAGTAGGTTTTAAGTTCAGGTTCAGGTTTGTTACCTTGCATGAGCCAGTCGCTCTTTTACTCTTTCGCGTAGTACTATCCGGAGCCTCGATAAGAGTTTTGGTAAGATCCGGCATCTCGTTCAATTTCCCGTCACGAAACTGTAAAGGCGTAACTGTAGGAGGCTTCCCATTGGCATATTTGACCAGCGTCAGGTTAGGATTCTCAGGACCTATAGCTTGCACTGCCTTTGCTGCTTCTTCCATAGAAAAGTTACCGTTTAGGTCAGTCTTGACCTTTATAAACTCGACTGTGTTCTTCTCTGAGGTCCTATTTGTGGAGTTACTCGGCGGACCAAAAGCGCCCAGCTCGCTAGCAACCACAAGACCTCCAGTGACGACAAGGAAGGTGCCGCCAGCTACTTTCGCAACTAGCATCATCTCCTTGAAGCCCGGCTTGTCTTCGCATTTATAAAAGTCAAAAGGAGTATCTGACTCTCCGAAATATCCCGTCGCCTGGTTATAGTCTGGCCGTGGCAAAGGACTGGCTGCAGTCAGTCTGACAATAGCAAGTAAGGCTGATACAGTCTTCATGTCGGATAAAGTTCAGGCGAACAGCTAGAAGTTGCGAGCAAGGTAGTATGATCTTAGTGCAGCGAGTATAACACTATAGATGCTTCCGATAAAATAGACGTGGTATCGAAGTAAGAATCACTGGAAACTATCGTGGGTACTTGAACTCCTATTTTAAAAATCCGCGGCGTCTTGCTCTCTAGCTCCACACACACACACACATATATATATATGAGCGGACAGATATATCTCTTAACAGCAAGCCTGACACAAGAGCAGGCCGAAGGACCGCGATTTGGGTATCTGAATGAGTCGTAATTTACTGTTGATATGCTTTAGCCATGTCGCTACTCAGGTCTGTTTAGCGTCTGCCGTTCTAGAGAAAGGGTGGCTGTAAATACTACATAAAAGCGAGTCAGCGTTGTACAAACGCAGTAAGACCTTGTTACATAGGGTCTGATCTATGACAGCCCAAGATAAGTAAGGCTAATGCAATTTCCAATTAGATCAAATCCCCCTATAGGGCGCGACAGGCAAGGCTATAAGCTGCAACATATTATAATTATATTTTTCTTCCATCTCTACTATTATCTGAACAGTCTTATAAACTATTAGCTAATTACTTTAAATATCCTTATTAGCCATCTAGGTATTGAGACTATCCCACGACTGACTCTCTGTTAATAGGTAGGCTATTATTAGTGACAAAGCTATCAGGACACCAGTCCAACTAGGCCGACCGGTCCGATGAACCCGACCGGTCCGACTAAGCTAAGCGGTCTGACAAACCCGACCGGTCCGATAAAGCTAACTATACATAGTGTGCATATTAATCGATTTAGTATTAAAGTTCAACCTGAAACCTGCCCTGGTCACCATTATTAGTTGGGGAGTGGCTTTTAACCCTGCTTCTACCATGAGACTGCGTTGAGCGACGGATCGCGCATCATCGCATCGAGTTTGAACAACACGAATCGCCTACCTACGTCGCTGCGATTCACCCTTTGCATAAATGGCACTACATGCACGAGAACTGGAAGACGGAGTGGGCTGCCTTGTCAAAGAAGCTGATGGAGACACTGTGGGACGATTATAAACCAGCCGCCTTCTCTATCTGAGGTTCCGTCAATCATTCTCACTACTTTTCTCCATGCCTAGTCTTGCCCGTTAAAGACAAGACTCGTCGCGTTAGTAGAAATGGACAAACGCCCGTGTCATAGTCGATCGAATGCTCACGTGTCCACCCACATCCTCGCACTTCTACAAGGCAATATAAGCCAACGTGACAGAAAGACGGTAGCTTCACACAGTCAAAGACGACACTGGTACATAACCCGAGAAGAGGGCATGATTGAGATAAATTAGAAGAAAGGGCCGGCCCCCAAAAAATACGCCTCCTGGTCTACCCACGGACCTTCCCAAAACGATATAGTCTTTGCTCCCCCATACCTCCCATCACAACCAGCCAAGGCCTTCTAGGCAGCCAAGCCTAACGACCTGGTAACCGTAGTAAGCCACTAGCCGCTAGTGTAACCTACTACGCTGTTATAGTGGCCTCTTAAGCTCCTCTTTAAAAGTCCGCTTCCTATAATTTACCGTACCAAAGCAGGCTTCGGTAGCCTATCGCTAGGCTAGCCATTCAAGAGTAAAAGGAGAGCCGCTTATATTATAGATAGAAGGTCCTTCTTATAGTGTAATCTCGAACTAGTGCTAATAGCCGGGTACTTAGAAACTAATAGTTTGGCGGAACTGTATATACTTATTAATATTATAGTGCTCTTAAAAGCAGGCAGTGACTACTTGGCCTTAGCAGCTAAAAGAGGCGGAGACTTCGGATAGCTGGTCTATTAGCGTTATAAACTTGACGCTTTGAGGTGGTAGGCGGCACAAAATATAGCCTATATACTTAAAGGCTCTAGCTAAGAACTATAGCGGCTAAGAGATATCTAAATTAAAAATAAAAAGCTCAGCTCTAATATACTTAGCTAGTTTCTTTATAGTAGATAACCTAAGAGCTATCTTATAAGCTAGTTTTCTAATCTTGCTTATATAATATATATTATCTAAAGTAGGCTAATTTATGTTAAATTTGATATTAAAGCAGAAATATCCCTATCTATCTCCTAGTTTTTAGTAGCTTAATAGCTGTTTCTATATAGCGGTAGAGTTACCCTGTTTCCAAAAGGTATAGAATAACCTGGCTATAAATATATTTTCGCCGAGCCTATCCTAAGCGAAACTATAATACTTGGTTCTGGTGAAGCCGGGAAGAGTAATATGGCTTCTTAAAGAGCGATCGCGGCAGGATTATTAAATATAAGGCCACTATCTTAGAAGGTGCTAATATCTCTTATATAGTAAGGAGTAAAATAGCTAGATAGAATATCAGAAAATATAACTAGAAATGTAATAGTTTGCCAGTTAACTTACTATAGGGCTGCTATGCAGCAGTAAAGACTAGTTCTGTATTAGTACCTTTCCTTAATAGAAGCCTGTAAAGACTGATATTTCCTATAATGGTATATTATATATACCTTTATAGAGATTCAGGATATTATAGTCTAGAGCTAATTAGTAGCTATTACTTAGTTCTACTAGGGGCATAGCTTACTATTATAGCTATAGCGTTCCCTAATTCCGTTATAATTCGTTAAAATAAAGGTACTTATATCGTTTATACTGGTTAGCATAACGCCAAGTAATGTCCCTATTTTGTTTGCCGTCTTGGAGTTAGATATACTTCTTTTTTAGCTATATATATATCCTACAAAATTATCTTTAGCCTGTTAGCGGAGTATTTGCTGTTACTTAGCATTAAAACTATAAGCTGGATAATAGAAGATATAATTAGTATATCGCTGAACGTTAACTAGAAAAGCTTAAATATATAGTGTCTATTAAATACTAATTTTAAAGATAATTTAAAGTACTTATTATATTTCTCTATTAACTAACTGTTATAGAAAAGTATATATATAATTATAGCGCCTATAATAGTTAGCCTAGCTTAGCTAACCTGTACAAAGCTGACCTACCTGAACTTGTCCTGTATATAATATCGAAATTGCGCTGCACTAGATGTGGCAGTGCTACGGAATCTTGTAGGGCCTTGAGGAACTCCAAAGGAGCTCGCCCTTATATCCTACTACTATTAATACTTAGTACACGAGTAGTTATAGTATCTGGTATTATACGGATACATAAGTCCTATATGTCCCCGCTATAGAGCAGGTATTCCTTTATAACGAAGAGCTATAGATCCTTATAGCTGTGATCGTGGAAAATCTGGATATATACTCGGCATATCTAATACCTACATGGTAGGTGGTATTAAGGTCTTTATTAGAGGTAACAGAGATAAGTATCTTTAGAGGTTAAGAAAGTCAGATGCTTGTAGGCTTGGGCTAAATATTATCTACGTAGTAGCTTTAATGTTCTAATAGTTTTATACTTATAATATTACTTTATAATAGCTCCCTTAACTAAGAGAATATCTACTTGCATCTTCGTGGCCATCGCAGTGTCCCTTCATGCCACTACTCCGGCCTCGGCGATGCCCCCATGGCTGCTCACGTCGACCGCAGTCGTATCATCTCTCAACGCAAGAAAAGGGTTCGGCCAACGATACATTGATCCAACCCCTGCTGTCAACTTTCCGCGTCGTCGGCATTGGGTGGCAAAGTGTACCAGCCTACGGCCCGGTTGTACCGCGCACCCTCGGGCTCTTCGACTGCTGTACTTGGCGCAAACCAGCCGACGCTTCCGTGGTAGAACCAGCCGGTGTTGGCATCGTACGAGATGCAGCCCGGCGACGCAGATTTTTGTTTGTTAATTACATGTGGCGGATATGGGTTTGGGTGTTTCTTCCTATTTCCCAGGCCCGTTAAAGTATCAGCTACGAAAACGGCATCCGAAGCGACAGCGAGCTTAGCAGTCCATCCCATCTTGCCAGACGGCGGCCGTGCGACGGGGACCTGGACCGGGTCAGACGGCGCTTCGGGTCTGACTCGGCCGGCGCGGCTCCTACCTCCGAATGGTTTGCGGATGCCGGCACGGCCGGGGCCGCGAAAATGGTCCGGCCGTAGGCCCGGAGCACGGGGCTGCTGGCACCCCGGAAGAAGCCTCGGAAGGCGGCACGCCCCGCAAAGGAGCCGAACAAGGTCCGGCCGAGGACTCCGAAGAAGCGGCGCTCGTGGCAGTGCAGGGTGCTGTCGGGTCCGCTGCGGCAGCCGTGCGCGGCCGAGGAGTCGGGGCCAGGCCAGCCGCTCAGGGCACCCTCGTGGCCGGTCGCCGACGGGATATCGACGGTGTGTCTGAACGCTCCTGACAAGGAGCTCAACAGCAGCGCAACAAAAATGCGGGAAAACAGCACCATTGCTCAGGTTGGCCTGTTCTCCGATGCGAGGCGCGGGGCCGGGGCTTTTACTTTTTACCCGACAGGCAGGACAGGTGACGCAATCCTGCTCTTCCATCGTATCATCCCCTCATTGCGCTACTTTATGAAGAGCCCGAGCATTATCAGGTCAAATGAAAAATAAGGCCCTGGCTAGCCAGCATAGCTCTTACTATCCAGCCCACAAAATCTTGGTCAATATGGCTAGTAGAGGCGCAATACCGATACCGCATAATTTATGACGGCGCCCTACAACACCCTCTTCTCACCTTCTTATCTTGCATACGACGTACCACAATGCCGAAGCAACCTGATATCTAATAGTTCCGCCTAGCCGTTACCCTGGTCGAGGGGGTGTCCCTACCCACATCGACACCGTCCTTTCTTTGTATCCACAAGGGCCTCGGACCGCCTGACTTGGGCAGTGGTAAAGGCCAACAGACTCTCTCTCTATAACTGCCACATTTTGAACCTTGGCAATTCCTCCATCTGATCGACCCCAGATTGGAATCCCTGCCGCTCTGGGGCCAAAAACAAGCAATCTTATAGTGTGGGCCCTGATAGCATGTACCGCTTGGCTCAAGGGTGGACTAGATACGTGAGGCCCACTTGCCATGTTTCCTCGTGACCCCGTTCTATGGATTCATCAGTACAGTACAAGAAATCCATATGTACACATTGCACTACGACACCGAGCCAGACTCGTAGCCCGCAAAATGTATCAAAAGATTCGACTACAGCCTGCTGGACTGCTGCTCGTTGTAGCAACAGCCGCCTGCGCCCAGCTCTTTCCAGGCATCTACACCTGCGAGCGGCTCCAAAGTATCTCTTGCAGCGGCGGCGAGGTGGGCGAATGCGACCTCCGCTCTTGGGAGAAGGCGGTGCGTTGGTTCATGTGACAGTGACATTTGAACCGACAACTTGGTTGCGCCGGGGACTAACAACACGAGGCCACCTCTCTAGGGCTGTGACCAAGTGAGGACCAGAACCCCTCGGGGCCCTTCGCAGAAACTAATTGATGGCCCAAAGGCCAAGAAATGCGAGGGCACAGCCAACGTCAAGGAATGCTGCGATGAGAGGGGTACCATTCCTTTCGAGGTGAGCACTCTGCGCAATTAATGGCCAACTTGTCTGAGGCGTTTCATCTCAGAATGATGTCTTCTACGACGGCTACATTGGACAATGTGCGCCAATGTATCAACTGACGGGCCGAGACTACCCGGTTCACCGATTTGCCTCGTGTTCCGAGGTCGAGGACTGGCATTGCGTCCAGGGCATGGATTCAAGACTATGCGACCTACGCGCATGGGAAAAATCTGTAATGAAGAGGCGCTTGTCACCACATGCCATGTACGACGACGACTAACGTGAACTTTGATAGGGTTGTCGCCAGGTTCGTCGTGCGGGCAGCGTTAAATACCATTGACGCCCATGTCCGATGTCTTGACAAGCGGCTGATGTGGTTGTTTCCAGGCCGACAAGTGCAAAGACAGCAAAGATGTCAAAGCATGCTGCGACAGCAGACATACCATTCCATTCGAGGCAAGTTACCAAGATTCGAGTTGCAATGGTAGGGAACTGCGGATGCTAATGCTAAACGTGTGACGGCTTCAGTCTGGCCCACACTACACCGCTTATATGGGCAAGTGCGCACCTCAATACAATCTGACCAAAGAGGACTACCCAGAGCACTTGTCCATGGAATGCCAAGCTCTCGAGCAGTTCTCGTGTCCTAGTTGGATGGACAGGAAACTATGCGAGCTTCGCGAGTGGCAAAAGGCTGTAGGTGGCCTTCTGGCCGACGTCGGAGGAGCTGCGTTGACTGGCCATCGATCTAGGGCTGTCTACGGGTAAGTCTGCCGGGTAATCCCACGCCGAGTCTACAGGGAACATCTAACCGAAACGATGGCAGGAGAAAGAGTGCAGACACGAAAGTGACGACAGAGTCAAAGAGTGTTGCGACAATCGGGACGTCATTCCATACGAGGTACGCAAGCATCAAGCAATATCCAAGGCACAGCTATCGAATGACTCGTGTCCACAGGCCGGGGTGTTTTACGATGGGTACCTGGACAAATGCGCGCCCAAGCTGGACCTTGGATCTGGCCAGATCCCTGTCCCCAGATATCAGTCCTGCGATCAACTTGAGCGCTTTTCTTGCAGCGCCTGGATGGACGTGAGACTCTGTACCCTTCGCTACTGGGAAATGGCTGTAAGTGCTGGGCATGAAACGAAAGGCTCCTTTGACAATACGTGTACCTGGCTGACATGAAACTGGGCCAGGCCTGCGCACGCGTGAGTGTTGAAGCCCCGACTCTGCATCTCAATATCATCAAGAGCTCACGGGGAAGCAGCGACAAAAGTGCCTGGATCCCGCCTCGAGAAAGAATTGCTGCAACATGCGGTACCCGGAGCTGGTGGTAAGTGTCGAGGTCAATCCTCGAAACATGCAGCCCAAGTCGCACGCGCTGCTGACGGCCACGGACAGAACGAGCCCTACTATTATCGCTACATGGCGATATGTACGGCAGACGAGTGGTAATGATTTGTTTTGCGGCCCACGGGCCACGTTCTTTGCTCTTTATCCGCTACCACGCCTACTTGAGGCACCCTCCCTGAGTTTACATGTAATTACATTGGTAGTAGCTAGTGTCTAGACCTTGTTTTCCTCAATCACACCTCTTTGCTCTCTTGCCTCTCTTGCCTGTCAACAGCCTGCTCTCGGACATGCAGGTACCACCGTACAGAAGAGTGAACCACATGCAAGGGCTCTTGGTTCACACAATCTTGCCCCGGTAGCGCGCGCCTTGATTCATAGGTGCATGATTTTGCGAGATTTGGCATGGAATTGCCCCGGACCGGAGTCGGCATGATAAATCGCATCTCCACTCTGCCATGTAATTAGGGGCTCTTCTACTGCTCTCGTATGGGTGCTGCCGGCCTATCTTTTGTGGAGTCAGGGTGCCAAAAGCCCAGAAGGCGTTGATTAAAACCTGCATCGCGATAGCCCGCCAAGTTGCATTTCACCCAGGCGCTGGGCGGCGCGCCCAAGTACATGTATTTAAAGTTGAAGCAGTTTCCTATGTCTGGTCTCGCTCTCCAGTCGGGGCAACGCAAGCCTGCACGTGCGTCTATGAGCATTGACCTCGGAGCGCCCTGCATTCACCGGCGTGCGTCCTTCCACCATGGCGTCTCTGTCTACCCTCCTGCTGCTCATGGCAGCCATGGGCTTCGTCCCCGGCTCGGCCAGAACAATACCCGCTAAAGATTCGCGGCACCTGTATCGGGGAAGCAGCGACGTTGCAGGCTTCCTGGACGTTCCTGTTGTCGGCCAAGACCACCTCACAACCGAGACTTCCCTCGACGTCGGCACGGCTCTCAATCGCCGTTCACCGGGTCCTCCTGGTCGGTATTCGGGGCGTCCGGCTGGCTCATCATGGTCAGCAAGTCGCCCGGTTGTCGCCCCGCGGGTACCCTCTGTTGCCACGGGCCCCCATCGCAGTCGTCCTCCTATACGCGGTGGCCATGCTCCTCCACTTGCACGCCTGGGCTCTGCTGCCCCGGGCCTTCGCGCCAACTACGTGCCCATCTGTGGGCTATTTCTTCCGGCCGAGCCGGGAACGCACACCAAGTATCATGACGACGTTGGATATTATACCACGCCCGAGGACGAGAAAAAGACTGCCGCAGCTGACAAGAAGCCTGAAGCTGCTGGTGACGAAGTCCCTGCTGATCAGCCGGAGGTCGAGCAGTCCAAGCAGCGGCAAGGGGATGACCAGGTCCCAAAGCAGGCAGATGGCTCTGGTGGAAAGCCGTCTGATGACAGCGCGGGCACGGACAAATCCGGCACCCCTGAAGACCGCCGCGTTGGACGCATCAGCACCACACGCATTTAATCTTTGTGTACAATACACGTAAATGGTCCAAATAAATCGATTCCATTCATACCCTAAGCGCATATAGTTAACGAAGCAGCGATATAAACCTAGACAATAGAGCGTTCTCATAATCCCACGCTCGAAGCAGTGCAGTCGCGCAGGATTTCCAAAGCCTGGGGCCTGTCCACGAGACACTCTCGCAGAGGGGATATGACAAAGTGCGGGCACAGGGCCGTCTGCATGTCTTCTCCGACGGTGAAGGGTGTCATTCTTCGGAACCGCGCTGTGGGGACAATCATGGCTATAAAAGGTGGTCGGAGCGGTTAGTTATGCGCGCAGGCTGTTAAATCCTCTCTCTGGTTTCAGGACTCTCTGCTATCTTCCTTGAGCGTTACTGCGTGCCCTGTGCCGGCCATGTTTTATCCTCAGCAAGGCGCTACGATTAGACGGCTACGGTCGAACCGCTAGGGCCAGAAACGCAAAAGCGACCAAGTCTAACATTTTGCCCCCAGAGATCTCACCTAGACCAAGATAGGTTCCCACCAATCGACCTTCCCGGCTCCGCAAGTGCTTCCACAACTGGCCTGACCATCCACCACGTTCTATGCCGTATACGCGGGACCATGACCGGAGTTCCTTTGATATCCTCGCTGCCCTCAGTAGTGTGGCCTACGGAGGCGCCATAGGCTCAAGGTTTTCTACCTCTACTTATACCAGCTACAACTGCTAATATCAATTGCAGCTCTGTCTCTCCCAAGAGAGCCTACCACGGCCCCGCAGACAACAGTACGCAGTTCAGCGTCGAAATATACGTCGACCTTCCGAGAAGGCAAGGTACGAGACTAACTAGCTATGACTACACCGAAGGAACAATGGGCAGGGCAATATAATGAGTGGCAAGAGCGGTATATCTCATCGCCGAAGTAAGTACACTAGGTGCTGATAATTGGCGATAGAGATACCTAAATCCAGAATTTATACGTACCATGATCCCGCGATTCTCGCAGAGTATATATGTCTGTCAATTTCTCACTTAATCTATAGGGAACGCTTCATTAGGATATTAGCGCTCCAGGTCACTCACTTGACGGCAAGACTAGCCGACGCCGACAGGCTTACCGTCTGGGTCAACGCAGCGCAGGGGCATCGTAAGTGCTGGTTCTGTTATATATAGAACAGGGATCTTACTTGAAGTAGAACATGCTTTGCCCTCTCGTCACACGGATCTGCCAATGTTCTTGAAGACGCAGCGGCTCGGCTAGAGACGTCAGCACTGTGATTTTAGTACTGAGTCATTTCCCCGGGTTTCATTGGCAAAGTAGCTTTTCAGGAAGTCTCATAGAGCAAATATTAATGCACTCCCTATGATTCTATACTCATGGCTTGCAGCTTATTCAACTTTTCGAGTTTCCAATAGGCGCCTGTGTATATCACTGCGTCAAGCCAGATTCTTCTGTAAGGTGAAGATCGTAATTTTCGGACGTATATTGTTCTTCTTGTCTACCGTTTATTAAGGCAGTCGTCTGGTGCCCGAATCAGTTTCGTATCGAGTACTGGTTGGCCGCACCGATGGTTTCTTACTGTGCGCGAGACTTCGGACGACCGGCTTCGCGAAGTTGGCGGGCAACCTCGGTGGCGAGAGCAACGCGCTTCCATGTCGGCGTATCCAGTTTGGTGGCGTAGTTCGTGATGTAGTACACCATGGCCAGGCCCTTGGTTTTGGTCAAGATCATCGAGACGTCGTGATTATGGCGAAGGCCGACCGCCAACGACTTGTTGTACCGGTTGACGAGTGGATGGTTGCGCCGGATCTGAAGCAAGCCATCCTCCGTGAACGCTGTCTCCTCGACGATCTTCCACGGCGCTTTGAAGCGGCAGGCTGCCCGTCTCTGTTGATCTGCCCCCTGTTCGATGACCCCTTCAGAGAATACTTAAGGCTATCGACTTCGTGGACGATTACTCTGCCTAGGTCACGGGGCCAACGGCAGAGTCAAACAGAGATGGTCTTTAATTGATTATCGATGATGCGCTTGATTGGGAGAAGCGCAGCGGCGCCACATTTGAAGCAGAGAAGACATCCGTCATCCACTTCACACGCATCGCGGAGCGCGACAGCGACCTGCCTCTCATCATCAAAGGAAACGATGTCAAGCCGAAGAGCAACGTGAAGCTGTTGGGAGTCATCATGGACAAAGCGCTTCGCTTCAAAGAGCACATCGCCAGAGCAGCCGCCAAGGGGCTGGCCGCGGCCATATGCTTGAAACGACTGAAGATGGCCTCGCCACGGATGGCGAGGCAACTGTTCGTTACGACGGTGGCGCCAGCCATGGACTATGCCTCAAACGTGTGGAAGAAGCGGCGTGGATTGGCAGGGCCCAGCGAATTGGAGCCCAGGCTGTCACGGGAGGCTTTCGCACAGTGGCAACGGCAGTAGCCAAGGCCGAGGCCGGCGTGCAATCGTTCCGAGAACGGCATGCTCAAGCGGCAGCGAAATTCTGGATAAGGATGCGGACGCTCCCGAAGACGCATCCTCTGACATCATTGAGGCTCAAGCTGAACAGGAGGTATACGTCGCTAATGCAGAAGCTCGCCTCGGCGATAGGAAGGCTAGATACCAAGCGCCTGGAAGTCATCCACGAGTTCGCACTGGCGCCGTGGGACGAACGAGTGCAGGCAACGTACGAGGCAGACCGAGCGGAGGTGCTGAACTCGGATGACCCGGAGGACATCACTATCGCGACGTCCAGCTCGCAAAGGAAAGGCAAGGTCGGGTTGGGAGGCGTCGTTCGGGATGCTTCCCGTGACAACGTAGACGAGATGCTGGCCAGCTACTCCGTCACCCTTGGCTCCAGTGATGAGCAGAATGCCTACACAGCAGGACTCGAGGCAATCGCCATGGCCCTGAGGTGTGTACCTCTAGGTCTTTATGACCGAGAGCTCATAGTTGTGACAAGTAACCGCTCTGTCCTTCAAGTTATTGGGCGACCGCGGCAGCAGTCTGGTCAGTATACGATACGGGCGATATACGGATCTATTGAGTATCTTGCGAAAAGAGGCTGCAGAGTCAGACTTCGTTGGGTGCCTGCAAAGAATGAGGAGTTTACCCTTGGGCCACTGGCCAAAATGCAAGCGAAAAGAGCGACGTGAGATGAATGTATTGCTGAACTAGCAACGTTACAGGCAAGAGCAACGACGTCATGACTGCTGCTTAACGAACACACTCGCGTTCGTCAGATCCCAGAAAGAGTTGGAAAGCACTCAAAGCGCATCGATAAAGCATTGCCGGGTAAGCACACCCGCAAGATATACGACGAGCTAACTAGAAAGGAATCTGTAGTGTTGGTATAACTTCGAACTGGCAAATTACGACTGAATGGCTACCTTTGCAAAATCGGGGCAGAGGAATCGGATGAGTGCACCTGCGGACAGTCGGCGGAAACGGCGGAACATTTCCTCTTCCGATGTAGAAGATGGACGGTACAACGAGAGATCATGCTTTGATATGCTCGCGGAAAGATAGGAGACCTGTCTTTCTTCCTAGGAGGCAAGGCAGAGTTAGACGACGACAAGTGGCAGCCCGATATGGGGGCTATACGGGCGACAATACAGTTCGCATTGGCAACAAAGCGCTTCAGTATGGACCGACAAGGGACCATGTACTGATCAAGGGATAATCATACTAGCATAACAGCCTTCAACTTGGCAGACCGCGCTTCAGTCGCTGAAGGTAGGACGCTGAACACTTGGAGAAACTGACCTTCAAGCAGGCCTGTCATGCCACAGCGAACGAGGCTGGAAACAGATGGAAAGAAGCGTTGGGCTTTAGGTGAGAAGAAACCATGTATAGCAGGTACGTAGCTTAGCGTAGTGGCTCTATGGGGAACCCTCCGGGCGTAATACAACTGTCAAGGTAGGGGTCGGTGTAGATGATAGAAAAGGTTCAATTTCGGTCAATCAGAGGTGCAGACAGCACCTGACTTTTGTACCTAAAAGGTACACAGTGCGCTATAGTAATAACTAGTCTACGGAGGTACTTCTAATACATTATCTCCACTATTATCTTAACAAGGGTTTTAACCTAGTTATTACGTAGGCTACATTCACACATCCAATGCTCTAGGGAGCTCTCCCTAACACACCCCCTAGCTAAGATACTTATTAAAGCTAAAGATTAAAGGCGTAGGAAGAGATTATAAATAATCCCTAGTATTATAATTAGGCAGGAATCTCTTATAAGCCAATTCTATAGTAGAAGTCCCTATATATCTAACCTAATAAAGGCTTTATGAAGCTATCCGTAGGTATCTTAGAGGTCTTTATTTAATTAACCTTAATATTACCTATTATATATTATTCTTAAATCCATATTTAATTTATATTAAGGTGCTTAAGGCTAGTTTAAAGCCTTCCTTCTATATATTTAGTAATACGGATTATCTGCTTATTATTACACTAGATAATTAAGAGCAGCAGCATATGTATATTAATATTACAAAGTAGCTTACTAAGAGAAATACGCTCTTTTATACTATAATTTAGGGTAAAGAGCTTTACTTCTATACTTAAAGTTATTATGTAATATTACCTACCTAACTTCTAATTAATTATAGCGCTATATATAATAAAGACGTAACCTTATATTAATTTATAAGTATTAGGATTATTACTAAGGGAAGCATTAGTGCTAGAAAATAACGTATTAAAGCTATCCGCTCTAGAGTAGCGAATACATAGCTTCTTTATGTTCTAAGCGTATAAAATCGCTCCCTTAGCAAGCTTAATATGCTTTGCTAACGGATTTGTTATAAAAGAGGCAAGCTTTAATACTATAAAGGCTATATTAGGTCTTCTAATAATACATAAGTACACTAAAGAGCTAATAACTACTCTATAGTAATTAATCTCTTTATTAGTAGCTTTACTAGTATTAGCAAGGATTATAGCTATAGGAAGAGGAGCAGGGGTTAAGCTCTTTAAATTACTATTAATAATATTAGGAATAAATTTCTAAGCGATCTTTTGTGAGAATAAGGGGATAGCTAGGCAAGAGGTATAGGGCACTCTATATATTGACTAAAGCTTGCTAGGTCTAAGTGTGTAGTGTGTGCAGACCGCTATCTTATAGCTAGTGGTTCGCTAGCGTTACGTGAACCTAGCCCTAGGGCATAGTGTGTTATAAGGTGCACCTGTGTTAGGAGCGGGGCCTTATAATTACCCCCTACTTTTAGCTAGGCTCCTAAATAGCTTTAGATTTATTTACTATAATATAGCTATTTACTATCTAGTAGTTATAATAATATTACTAAATTAAAACATTATAATAATAATAACTAGTAATTATCTCCTAGTAATATATATAGCGCTTAGGTATAAAGTTACCTAGGATCCCCTATTATATTACTTCCTTTTCTCCTTTATAAAGCTAGTTTATTTTTAATTAATCTTTAAACTTTAATTATACTAGCCTTTTTCCTACCTTTTACTACCTCTTTACTATTACTATAGAGATAATTTACTTTTACCTTTATTTATATATATATTACCTATACACTAGGTATATAGAGTTTAAGAAAAACCTACTAATTAAGATTAAACTCCTATAGATTATCTATAGTTTCCCTTATATTTTAGTTATAGTAATAGCTAAAATAAAGCTTTCTAAATATTATATATAGTATAATAAGCATAGAGATATATATAAGATAGTAAGTTACCTATTATTCCTATACTTTATAGTCTCTTATTACTAACTTTTCTATATAGGCTATAGTAACTCTAGCTAGAGATTTTACTAACCTAATAGTTATTTTTAAATAGGTCTAGGCCCTTATAGATACTACCTTTAATATAGGGGAAGAAGAGAGTGTCCTAGTGTTTTTAGAGGTAACTTACTAATAGCTTACTAAGTGTATTTATAGTTTAGTTATAGGGTTTAACTATACTAATATAGTATACTATATAGCCTTTAGATTAATAGGTACTATAAAGGCATATTAAGTCTATTAATCTATAAGCTATTTACCTATTCTTTACTTATATTTCTATATAGGCTATATCTATTATATACTAGTAGTATATAGTCTCCTACTAGTAACTTTAAGTTACTATAGTTAAAAATTGCAATAATGCTGTGCTTTAATTAAGCGTTGTATAATCAGTGAACAAATTTGTCTGTTTCTATTACTCTAGCCCCTTTAGCTATAGTATATATATAACTCTTTATTACGTTTTTACTAGTCTTTTACTAACTCTTTTATAAGGAGACCTAGAGGATATTATAAACGCCTAGGAGGTAAAGATAGTCCTTTAGCTCTAGCCCTCTAACCTAGGCTATATAGCTAAGGCTATAGTAATATATTAGTTTTACTATGCTATAAAGGAGGTAATTAAGGTAGATAAGAATAGCACTAAGTTTACCTTTATTAATAGCGTGCTTTCTACCTATAGGGGTGTAACTATTAAGAGTTTTCTAGTTATTTTACCCTTTCTTTAGGGTAGCTTTCCTTTATTTTTTAGTAGTTTATCCTAGACCCTTAATTAGAGTTTTAATAGTGGCTAGAGATACTAGCCTTTTTCTATAGTAAACTTATATCTTTTTTCCTATAATTCTATTATATCTTACTACTAATTTTCTTCCCTTTTATCTAGTAATACGTATAAATTATATATTAAGTGCCTTCTATATCCTTTACTAGGATTTACTAGTTATATTTACTAGGCTAGCCCTTCTATTTTAGTAGGTATTTATTACCTTTATAGGTTTTTTGTAATTCTTAACTTCTTTAACTTTATACTTATTATCTTTATCTTTAAGGTTTAGTATTAGTATATCCTTATTCTCTACGTTTCCCTAGTGTTTCTATGGCTTTAGTAGGCTAATATAGAAGATATTATATAATTAACTATATTTTTTAAGTAGTATAAGCTAGTAAGCCTATTTTCCTATGGCATTAAGTATTTAAAATAGCCTAATAAACCTAGTAATTAGCTTGCGTTTTATGTCTTTAAGTCTAATATTCTTAGCTAATAGAAGTACTAGGTCTCCCTTTTTAAGGTTAATAGCTAGTAGTGCTAGTTATAGTACTTTACCTATGTTTTAGTAGCTTTTCCCTAGCTTTACTTAAGTTATTTTCTAACTTTATATAGCTTTATAATACATATATATGCTTCTAGCTCCTCCCCTTTAGTAATCTTACCCTTAAGAGCTAGGCAAAACTTAGGTAAATAGCCTATAAGCACGTAATTTAAGGAGTAGCTAGTTATTTTATTAACTATATTATTATAAGTAAATTAAGCTATTAGAAGTAGTTTTAGCTATATTTATTAATTCTCTCTAATAAAGCATTAAAGGTAGTGCTTAAGTACCTAGTTTATCTGCTTTATTTACCTATCTATTTAAGGGTAAAACACTATAGATAGCCTTTATTTAATATAGGATAGGTAGTATAAGTCTAACTAGAACTAGCTTATAAAGATAGATCCTTTATCTAATATAATGCCTTCTAGTAGTCTAAATTATAATTTAATCTCTTAATAAAATAGCTTTGCTAGTTTAGCTATATTAATTATAGTTAATACTAGGAGGAAAATAGAGTACTTAGTGAATTAGTTTATAATTACTAGGATTATATTAGTTACTTAATTAGTTATCTATAATACAGGTAAGCCTATAATAAAATCTATTAAGATTTCTACCTATAGTTACCTTAGTATTAGTAAGGATTTAAGAGATCTATATAGGTAATATCTTTACGCTACTACCTATTAGTATATACTATAACTTATAATATAGTCTAATATAGACTTACTTATTACTAGCTACTAGAAGTAGCGCTTTAAGAGCTTAAGAGTGTGTTTAGTCCTAAAGTAACCTACTAGTAAATTATTATAGTATAGCTATAGGAGCTCCTATTATAAGATAGGCTCCTAGGGAATAACTACCTAGTCTTAGTATATTAGAAGGCCCTTCTTACTATATAACTATAGACTAGCTTTTCCCTTTCCTTTTACTAGGGAGTTTACCTTATTACTTTACCTTTATAAATCTAGATCTTAGTCTTATGCCTTCTATAGTAATTATACTAAAGGTTTATTTAGCTTAGATTAGTAGGGATCTAGTAATATAATAGCCCCCTAAATCTCTTATATATTAATGCCTTAAACACACATTACTTTCTCCTTAAAATTACCCTTATTTAGCTAATCTTTTACTAGATCCTTAGTAGCTAACTAGCTTATATACTTTATAGCATTATCTAACTAGGCTACTCTAGCCTCTATAGGTTTCTCTCTTATAACTAGGATATTTTCCTTCCCTAAAGGCATCTTATTAGGTTACTTCTCTTATAAGACTAGGATATTTTCCTTCCCTAAAGGTATCTTACTATATCTTCCTTAATATATTAGTATCTCTTTTACTAGTTCTTTAGTAGTTACTATCTTCCTCTAAAGTTCTAGTAGGAGTGCCTTATTTATAATAGGTTTATCCTTATAATTAAACCTTCTTAATAGTGTATTTATAGGGTTACTTTTCCCTAGTCTATGCTTAATTATAAAGTAAAAGGGGCAGAGAAATATACACTATCTTACTTACCTCCTATTTAACTTTAGCTACTTTATAAAGGTTTATAGATTATAATAATCTAATAGAACCTCCACTAGGCTTACTATGCCTTTAATATAGTATTACTAGTGTTTAAATAACTTTACTATAGTAAGTAGCTCTTAATTAGCTATACTATAGTTATATTTAGTGTTTATAAACTTCCTTAACTAAAAGGCTACTAAATACTAATAGCCTTTATTATCCTACTAGGATAGGATCCTTACTATTATAAAGATTAAAGTATTTATCTTAATACACACTAGTTAACTTAGGTTATAATAATAAAGCAAAGGCGCTTACTAGAATATATCCTTTAGCTAGTTAAACGCTAGCTATTCCTTTACTTTAAATATAAACTTCCTAGTCTAAATACTATTTTAACTACCTTTTATTAATATATATAAGGGTGCTATAATCCTAGAGTATCTATAAATAAACTATTAGTAAAAGTTATAAAACCTAAGGAATAACTATATATCCTTAAAGCTTATTAGCTCCTTCTAGTCCTAAATTATATTAACTTAACTTATATCTATTAAAATCCTATTAACTAATAGGATAAACCTAAGGAACTCTATAGATTCCTAATAAAAGAAGCACTTAGAGAGCTTAGTGTATAGCTTTACTAGTTATATATGCTTTAGGACTTCCTTAATATATATAGTATGCTTCTCTTACATTTTTAAGAAAATAAGGATATTATCTAGATATACTATATAAATTATATTAACTAACCCCTAAAGCGCTTTATAGATATAACTTTAAAAGGTAGCTAGGGCATTTATTAGCCTAAAAGGCATAATAAGATATTTATAGTGCCTATAGCGTGTATAGAAGGTAGTTTTCTATTTATTACCCCCTTTAATATAGATTTAGTAGTAAGTATCTTTAATATTAATTTTTAAGAAGAAGCAGGCCCCTTAGTATTAATCTAAGATCTCTAAAATTAGGGGAGAGCATAGTAATTCTTCTATATAACCCTATTAAGTCCCTAATAATCTATATATAGTTAGAGTATTCTATTCTTCTTTAGTATAAATAGGATTAGCGCCCTTATAGGACTCTTTAAAGGTCTTATCTAGCCCTTTACTAGGTTATCCTTAATATACTCTTAGAGTTCCTATAGTTTACTTTAGGAAAGAGAGTAAATAGGTCTATATTGTAGTGTAGTATTAGGTACTAAATTAATTACATAGTCTATTAACTTTCTTAATAGGAGGCTTCCTACCTTATCTAATATAAATATATCTTTAAACTTATATAGTTCTTTAGGGATATTACTAACTATTCTATAGGCTTTTACCTCCTTATTATCTTTAAGGGTAATAAACTTATCCTTTATAACTCCTATAATAGTATATATAATTATCTTATTATACATTACTTTAGCGAATTTATAGGGAGTTATTAATAAAAAGGCTTTCCTTTTTTCTTAAACTACTATTCTTATAAGTATAAATAAAGGTATATATACTCTTTTACTAGTATATATATTCTAATTAATATAGGACTTTCCCTTACTCTTAAGTCTCTATCTATAGCTATATATAGTAGCTTAAGATCCTTTTTTCCTTCCTTAAATCTTTAATTATAATAGGTACCTTATAGATACTATATTAGGGAATTATAAGGGCCCCTATTACCTTAAGGATAGGTATAGTAATCTTAGCCTTATCTAGCTTATAGGTTTTTATAAATTTAGCACTAATAATATTAACCTTAGTATAACTATCTAAATCCGCTACTATTTAAATATCTTTATACCTATAAATAGTAACTAGTATATAAAAGTAATACCTTACTAGTATCTTAGCTTAGGAGATAGAAGTAAGGGTATTTACTTTTACCTCTAGTAGTTTCCCTAGTCCTTTCTATACTCTCTCTTTAGCTTATTATAAAAGCATACTATATATTTAGTGCTATTATAGTTATAGTAATATCTTTTCCCTTTAACTTCCTTATTATTTAGAGCTATAGCTAGGGTTTTTCTTTTTTTTATCTTTTTAATCTCTATTAGGTCTATAGCTATATAAGGAGTTATATCTATAGTATTAGGGGTTCTTAGAAAACCCCTTATTCTTAGAATACTTATATCTTTACTTACTCCTTAGTATTACCTCTTAGAATTACTAGGTAAGTTATATAACCTTCTCTCTAGTCTTTCTAATAATAGAGGTATATAGGTTAATATAGTTCTATAGGTTAGGGAGTAGTTTTATAAAGAATATAAGTATATAGGACTTTTTAAAGGCTTTTTCTAAGTATTTCTCTAGTAAATCTAAGTAAATACTAAACTTAATATAGCTCTAGCCCTTATATTACTTTATATTTTCTAATTACTTAGTAATCTATATATTATAGTTTATAAAGTCTTTAAGTAGTATAAGTATTTAAGTCTAGAATTTATTCTAGTTATCTTTAAGTTCTTTATAGCTACTAGCTAACTATTCCTTAAGGTATTAGTCCTATCTTACCTTATAATTAGTGTGTATATAGTTAAGTATAAAGAGAATCTTTTAGTAATTATATATATACTTATATCTTACTCTATTAAAGGCATAGTTAAGGTTATTAATCTATATCTTATATTTCTATAGGTTAGTAAGGTAAGTAAGCTTAATAATATTCTAGACTTTAACTTCCTTATTACTCTTACTTAAGAATAAGCTTAACCTTTATAGCCTTTTTACTTATTCTTTCCCTATATTTAGATAAAGTAACTTAATAAGTTCTTATTTCTTATCTTTTAGCTTCTTTAGTTTTTCTAGCTAGGTAATTTATTTTACTATTACTACTTAATAGGTAGTAAGGGTAAGAGGTCTAAAGGGGTTTCCCTCTCCTTTAGTTAAGGTATTAGTAGTGCTAGGGGTAAAGGTTATACCTATAGCTATAGTACTATTACCCTTAGAAGGTTAGTCTTAGTTATTTACTAGCATTACCCTATTAGATTATATAGTTTTTCCCCCTATATTACTCTTAGGTAGCTAGTGTTAAAGCTTTAGAATTATAAGAATAAGGGGATAGCTAGGTAAGAGGTATAGGGCACTCTATATATTAACTAAAGCTTGCTAGGTCTAAGTGTATAATATGTTGTGTGGCCTGAATCGCGCGCCCAGAAACACACGCGTTCGCGATGATAGCATCAGGGGTCATAGGGATAATCATTACACTAAGGGATGATGACATTAGTTATGTAAGCTAGGGATTAAATAGTCTATAAAGGGATCACTTCTAACTAGGCTTCTAGAGCTTATCACGCACGTTAGATATGGAGTTTTTATGCCTAGCTTTGCTATAGCTTGTTATTGTGTTTTAAGATAAGATAAATTAACAAGATTATTATTACCCGCACTGATTCAACCATTAGGTTACTTCTAATCCATTAGACTATTTAATCTAGATTATCTCTATCTTATAGAGATAATCTAGCCTTATAATAGGTTGCTATAGTTAAGCTTCTTAACCCCTTTAATGTGCGTAGATGTTAAAGCTACCTATATATGTAGGCTAGTATTATGTCTTTTAGGGTATTGTTTTCCGCTTAATAAAACTAGTAAAGAAACGAGTTTTTAATCCCCTAGGACTATTCCACTCTAGTTATTTCTTAGCCTTAGTTAAGATTAATTAGAAGTAATCCTTTAATACCCTTTAGCTATTACTAACCCAGACTATAAGAAGATCCCTTTATCTTGTTTTCCCTATAATAAGCTATAAACCAAGAGTCTAGACCTAACTTATAAGATAGCTAGGGTATTAAAATAAAAGCGGCTAAACTAGCTAAACATAATAAGATAAGGAGGATTAGGCAGAAGGAAGCGCGTTACACGCATATATAGGCAGAAAAGCTAGCTAGCTTAGAAGGGTACTTTGCGAACACTTACTAAGTTATTAATCCCTTGCTGGTTACCTCTAAATACAAGTCTGTAATATAGAAAACATAGCTAAATGTTCTAAGCTAGTAGGACATATAGTCTAGTGTTTTAGACTATTTAATCTTAGGGCCTATTATCTATTTTGCTATTATTTAGCTAATTATTAGGATCTTATAGTTAATTACAAAAAGCTATATAGTTATCCTAGTAGCCTTTACTTATAGTTTATTTATTACTACTAATACTACCCCTTTAAAAGTCTTCCTAAAGGAAGCACTAGATATTATAAAGATATTTATTTAAACGTAAGTAGCTATCTCTCTCTAAGATTAATTAAAAGAATACTTATCCTACTCTATGCCTAGTTATATCCTAACTTATTCTTAATAAACTAGTAAAGCAGGATTAAGCAAGCTATTAACTAGTTAATAAGACCTTAGGGATACTCCTTTACTAAGTACTCTAACTACTAGTTAGGGACTATCTAATCCTAAGATAGTAATTAGCCTAACCTAAACTAGGTTTAAAGACTGCTTAGGGAAAACCCTAATAATATTAGTAAGATGCCTAAGGCCCTTAGAGGCCTTAATGTAGAATCTTTTATAAAGCTTCTTAGAGAAATAATAGTATAGTAAACCTTATTAATTACTATATAGAATAGATATAATATTTAGTAGTTTACTAGTAAAAATATATCTAACTTCCTTAAGGACTTTAAAGCAAAGATAAAGGTAATAGGCATACCTAAGATAGACTAGTATAAGATGCTTAAATAGGATATTAACCTAAAGCTTTAATAGGTGGTTAAGATACTAACTATATTACAAACCTAGAAGGAGTCTAAGGAGGAGATGCTTCTCTAGTATAACACTACTAGTTAGGATTAAATAGAAAACGCTTATAGATAGCTTAAAGATCTTAATTTAATATAACTAAAGTCTATTTAGGATACCTATTACTAGCTATAGAAGCATTAAGCTCTAATATCTATTGTTAACCTAACTAGATAGAAAACCACTATAAGCTAATTAAACTATATCTATAAAGCACTCCTAGATTATTTAATCTTAAGCTTTATAGATTATAAAGGGCTTATCTATAAAGAAGTCCTTATTATAGAATATAAACCTCTCTAGATAGAGCTTAATGCATACGTTTACACACGCCTAGAACTCTAAAATAGGGGTTTAGAAGGTTTTAATATAGTAAAGCTTTCTTTAGATAATTAGGAATCTAGCCTTATAAATTAGAGATTATTTAATCTAAGGGTTTTTAATAAGTAGTAAACTTCTTAAAGAAATTATTTAGTATAGGATAATTCTTTAGAAAGGGATAGTAGACCTAGATTCTATAAAAAAGGGATAGGAAATAGGATAGCGGCTAAGCAGTTGGATTATTAAGATTAAATAGATAACCTAATAAAATAATTAGCTAACCTAAAGATTATATTTATAAAATAAGTAGGTAAGGAAATTAATATTATAAAATAGCTTAAGGCTAAATATAGCACTACCTAGTGGTAATAAAGGTAGCTTTACTAAATAAACTATATAGGACTATATAATTATAATAAGAATAACCACGTCTTTAATCTAAATGCGATTTTAGGAAGGGGCTATTAGTTAAATAAATGCCACTACTGCAATAATAATGCTTATTTAGCTATAAGATATAAGATCCTTAAGTTTAATAAGATATTAAAATTTATAGTCTATAATCTAGTAGTCTGTATCCTAGTAATTAGGGATAATCTAAAGTATTAGATTATA
The DNA here is from genome assembly GCA_021950295.1 of Epichloe scottii. Lineage (NCBI taxonomy): Eukaryota > Fungi > Ascomycota > Sordariomycetes > Hypocreales > Clavicipitaceae > Epichloe > Epichloe scottii. The sequence goes on along the minus strand of CP083247.1, from coordinate 864,377 downwards.
CCCCTAGTCTTGCTCTTAAAATTTCTCTAAATTAGTAGCTATACACATAGGCTAGCTATGTTTTAGGTTAAGTATTTTAAAAACTATAAGATTACCTATATAATACCTAGGATTAAGGAATATAGACTAAGCAGAGGTATAAGTTAGGAAATAATAATAGAAGAATAAGATATCTTTAAGAGAATAGAAGGCTAGTTTAATCCGGTAATATACTAACTAGAGAGAGAAGTTAAGGTAATAATCCTAAAGAGGGAATTAATAGGTATAGTCTTAACTATCTAATTTAAGAAGGTAAGTATAAAAGATAAAGGCAAAGAAAGCGCTATTATAAAAGTATTAGCTATTAGAGAAAGATTAGCAAAATGCCTAAGGGTTAAGGAAGTTAAGAATAATAACACTAAAAATCACTAAAGTTAAAGCTAACCTATCTAGGAGAACCTAGCTATAGGTAAAGGTAATAAGGATTAGTTAAACAAAGTTAGGCAATAGATTCTGGATTAATTGTATAATAAGGTCTTCTAAAAGAAGCTTAGTATCCCTTTCTAAGATATTTACTATATAATACTAATATTAGCTAAAGTAGTTAGTAATAAATGTCTTATAAGAGTAAAAGGCATTAAAGATATCCAATACTATAACAGGAACTCGTTAGGACTAGTCCCTTCTCTATTAAAAGCGTTTAGTCTAAGAAAAACCTAAGACTATTTAATCTAGACTAGCAGATTAATAGTGTTACTTAGATAATATAGAAGACAATTAAGGAGGATAAGAAAAACAAAGCCATGATTAAGAAAGCTTTACTACCTATAATGCCTCCACTAGAAATTAATACGGCCTTATAGGAACGAATTCGGGAGAGGCTAGGAATAAGAAGCTTAATTACTAAGACCTATTAGGAACTAATTAATCTAAATAAGAAGACTTTTATACTTAATATAATAATAGAACTATAAGCTACTATTAATAATCTATAGGAGTTACTATACCTATAGGTTTAACTAGATAACCCTAAAGGAGAGCTACTATAAGGACTTATTAACATAGGAGCATAAGGAAATATAATCTTAGAAAGCATAGTAAAACAACTTAGATTAAAGATCTATCTAATAGACGCTACAAATACCTTATCTTACTTATTACACTAGATTAGGATAATTAGGGAGGTTTAGATAAGGCTATACCTAGGGAATGTCTAGATACCTACTACTTTCTACGTTAGCCTAGACTTAGTTAACATTACCTTAATCCTAGGAATGCCCTTCTTTAGGATATACTAGATATAATTTAACTACTCATATAGCAGGGAGCTCTATGCCTAGTGTTAATTTAGTAATATAGTTATTATGTTAAGAGTTATAGGAAGCATTTAGTAGTAATATACTAATAAACCACTAGTATAGTAACCTACTATTAACGCTATTATATTTAGCTACCTAGTAGTAGAACTAGAAGCCTTAGGAACCTTAGAAGAAGATTAAATATTTTAAGAAGGAATAGAGAAGATATTAGAAGATAGTAAGGAACTTATTCCTATCTTAATAAAGAAAGGAACTAAGATCTTCCACGTAGTTATTAAAGATATAATAATTAACTACGCTAAGTAACTTAAGGCAGTTATAGAGGATTTTTAACTATAGTAAAAGCTAGAACCACCTAATCTAATAATTAATATAATATATAAATAAAAAGCCTAGAAAATTTACCCTTATAATAATATGCCCTCTAATAGATTAACCCCTAAAGGAGATCTAAAGTAGAAGTTAAAGAAATAGGAAGAAGCAAAGTTATAACTTAATATATCTAGGAAATATAATAAGTATATTACTAGGAGATTTAGCGTAAACCCTTAAGGTTTTAGAATAACCTAGGAATAATTAGATTAAATAGTTAAAGGGGTATAAGAATATTTAACACTAGAAGAAGTTAATGTTTTTAAGGAAATTCTCTATAACTAAGAAGCAGCGCTAGTATAGGACTTATTAGAGTATAGAAAAGTTAACCCACTAGTTACGCTACTATAAGTTATTAAGGTTATTAAATATAAGGCATAGTAAGTAGGTTTAATCCTAATACCTCTTAGGTTATAAGGGAAGCTAGTTAATCTTTTAAAGAAAAAGCTAAAGTATAGTTATTTAGAGAAGAGCTATAGTTCCTATAGGAATCTATATTTCCTTATTATAAAAAAGAATAGTGGAATTTATTTAATCTTATTAGTAATAAAATATAATAAAGTTATAATATAGGATACGCTTAGCCCTTAAGGAGCTAAAGCGTTTAGTAAAAGCTTTGCAATATATAAGATCCTATCTATTATTAATTTATTATTAGGATATAATTAGGTTAAATTAGCTAAGAGAAGTTAGGATATAATAATAATTTTAACTATAGTTAGACTTTTATAACTCTATTAGCTACTATAGGGAGCTACTAACTTAGTGGCTTAGTTTATTAGGATTATTAGGAGAGTATTATTTAACTTAATTCCCTAAATTTACGTACCTTTCCTAGATAATATTACTATCTAAGGTCTAACTATAATATATAATAATAAGGAAATTATACTAGGAGTGCGAAGGTACGTAATAGAGCATTTAATTAATATTAATAAAGTCTTAGTTAATATTAAGCTCTCTAGTTACATAGCCTTAGCAGTTAAATCAAAGTTTTGTTAGAAGTTAGTAGAAATTATAGGATTTATATATAGTATAAATAGAAGGAAACTAACTAAAGTAAAGATAATTAAGATCTTAGACTAGGAGGTATATTAAGATTAATTAGACATATAGTCTTTTATTAGATTAACAGGAGTTTATCGCATATAGGTGGAATATTATGCGTAAAAAGCAAGGCTATTAGTAATCTTACTAAAGAAAGAGAGTAAATAGATATAGGGGCTAGATTAGTAAGAAGCTATAGATATCCTTAAGAAAGCGGTAATAATAGCACTAATTCTTATTTTACTTAATCTAGGACTAGGCTTTAGAGAAATTATTCTAATAGTTAATATAAGCTTAATTAGATAGGGAGCTGTGTTATTATAAATTATTAATAGTAAATAATATCCTATTTAATATAAAAGTAGTACTTAGAATACCGCTGAATCTAAGTATAACGCTATAAAGCAAGAATACTAAGTAGTAGTTTATATATTAAGATAACTATAAATATATCTATATAGAGTTCTATTTACTTTAGAGACAGATTTATAGGTTCTTATATATTAAATTAATAGTGCTATTAACGATGTGCCTAGGGCACTTATTACCTAATAGATTAGCTATATTCTACTCTTTAATTTTACTATATAATATATACCTAGAGAGAAAAACCAAATTACTAATGCCTTATTAAGGAAAGGCCCTAGAGCTTTAGATTAATTAGACTAGGTAATTAAAGGGGATATTAAAGATTTTATTAATCTCTACCTTAATAATATTACTATAGGTAAAGAAAATAAAAAGAGCTACTTAGAGGAGATATAATAGGTAATTAATTTTCTATTAACTTTTTAAAGACTACTTAATCTTAGTGTAAAGGACTATAGGAAACTATATAATAAGGCTAAGAAGTTCTACTTAGAAAAAGGATATCTCTAGAAAAGGCTAATAGGAATTATAAAGGGACCTACACTAGTAGTGGATATACCTAAGTAATAATAGATAATTATTAAGGCTATTTATAAAGAACTTAGATATAAAGGCATTAAGGTAGTCTTCTAGGTAATAAGATTAAGGTACTAGTAGAAGGGACTATAGAATATAGCCTAGGAGATAATAGCTTACTATAAAACATACTAAAAGTTCGCACTATAGCGCCTATAAAAGCTTTCTATACTAGTCACACTAGGAAACCTAATAAGCAAGATTTATATTAATACTTAGCATTTACTAATTAATTATAGATATAAGTATCTATTAGAAGCTAGGTATAACCTTACTAGTTAGGTAGAGGCTACTCTAGTTAAGAACGCTACTATATTAGTAATTAGGAAGTTTCTCTTCTCTCTAATTAGCAGGTTTAGGCTCTTCTAATTTATTATCTATAATAGAGGACCTAAAATGCGTGGGAACCTTAAGGAAGCACTCATGGATATTAGCATTACTAGAATCTAAATATCTAGGTATAACCTAAAGGCAAATTCCCCTATTAAAGTTAGATATTAGTCTCTTATATCCGCCCTAGTAAAGTTAGGCAAATTAGATAGATAATAGTTTAAGCGCCTTAATAAGGCTCTTCTTATAGATTGCACTACTGTTTATAAATTGCATAGAAAGTCTATATTTTATTTAATCTATAGATAGGAGCTAATACTACCTTTAGAAGTTAAATTTCTAACTTAGAGACTAATTAATTAGGATGTGATTATAGGTAGTTAAGACTTATTTAAAGCATAGGTTTAGATACTTAAATAAAAAGCAGAAGACATTAAAAAAGTAAGAATAAAGGTATTTAAATTTAGACAGTAACTTATAAAATAAACTAATAAGAACTAGGCTACTTTAATTAGGAAAGATTAATTAAAACCTAGGGATCTTATCTTAGTATATAATGTCTAATAGAATATTAATATATCTATAACATAGAAGCTTATAATAAGGTAGAATAAACCCTTTTAAATTCATAAGCGCACGCTAATCTCTAGAGCCTACTATTTATAAACGCTAGATAGCATTAAACTTATAAAGATAATCTTAGGGGACTATATTAAGAAATTCCTCCTAGATCTAGAAGGATAGTAGACTTCTACTATAGATAAATAGCTTTATGCTCCTTAACATAACTAGGTAGAAGAGGTAATTAGTAATAACTATAATAAGGAGGTTTTAAGCATTATACTATTAATAGCTTAATATAATATATTAGATTAAATAATTAATAATAAGAGCACTTACTATTAGGAAGGGATAAGTAAGGAAAGGCTAGTGCTTAGGGATAATAAAGTTAAACTTCTACCCTAATAGCACCTATACTATAAGATTAAAGTTAGGTTACCTTAATTAATAATTAAATAGCATTAAGAATATAAGGTCTATCCCCTAACTCTTTAATAATATACCCACTAGAAGCTATTTTAACTTTTATTTTATTTATACTTTGCTTTTATTTTTAAGAAAAGATTAGGTTTTATTTTTAAATACTATAGATTAAGTAATCGTAGTATAGTTCTAGGAGCTAAGTTACTAGTTTTCTTATTTATTTCCCTAAATTAAAAGATATTATATATTTTTCCTTTATTATAAACTATCTAGAAAGGGGGAGGCATATCTATTTCTAGGCAAGGGGAATTCTTAAAGTTAATGCTAGTTAGATTAAGGGGAATTGCCTTAGCTACCTTAGTAGTCTATTCTTTACCTAAGAATAGTGCTAGAGCCCTTTCTCTTAAGGATCTAGGCTAATACCTAGAAGCAAAGCGCTATTTATAGCTTATAGCACAGGAGCTATTCTAGATATAATTACTATAGGCACCCTTAAGGATACCTAGAATTAATATATAACTATAGAATAGGAAGCATATATGCTTATTAAAGAAGTTAATATATTATATATATAAGTTTAAGTAGTTAGAATAGAAGACACTATTTAATCTACTATATATAGAGATAAGCAAAGCCTAGTAATGCTTAGGATATTATAAAAGAGCATGTAGAAAATACCTATTAGGATAAGCTATTTTAGCTAGAATAAGGACTTAATGTTAATAACTGTTTTTAACTACTAAAGCTAATACACTTTCTTTCTTAGTGTAGCTTCTAATAAAGTCCTTTACTAAGTTTATCTTCTTTATTACCTTAAGGAGATAGGGAGGTGCCCCCTTTAGAATATTATCTATAGGTTAGAGAATAATTTTAGTATATAAGGGAATGCTACTATTACTAATATTAATGCCACTATAAACCTAGAACACAAAGAGAAACTTAAACTATAAAAACAAAACTATTAGCTAGTGGTCTAGTATAAGATTAAATAATGCCTAAGCCTATATAATCTCTACTAATATAGGAGGGGTAGATCTCTGCACAATTAGACTAGTTAATAGTCTTAGTTACTATAAGTTCTGCCTCTAAGACACTAGCCCTAATAATAGCAGTGACATTAGAAAGCCTTTAATAGGTTATATTAAGAGAATTAGCTATAATTAAATAGTTAAAGGAAAGAGAAATAAAGGTTTACAAAAAACAGGATAGAGAGGAAAAGAGAGGGTTTAAATACCTTAATTCATAACTATTCCTTAATAATAGGTATTAATAACTAATAGATAGGTAGCCCTAATAACCAATAAGGATAATAAAGAAGTTTAATTTACAGGATTTATCTAATCCTTACGACCATTGCCTAATAGCGGGTGTTAGTAACCATTAGTTATAAAAGGGAACACAGCTATAGACAGCCGCCGCTAACTAACTACATAACTACTAAGAGCTATAAGAACAAGGCTTAGGTTATAAGAACTATTTAATCTTGCCTACTTCTTACATTATTATGCTCTTCTTTAGTTATTAAAGCCTTCCTTTCTTAAGTTCTTCTTACATCCTACCTCTCCTCTTATTATAATTACTTTATCTCCTAAAAGCAACTACTATCCTTTCCCTTACTACTCTTATATACATACCTATATATTCTATTTAATCATGCCTTATTATAGTAGAATATAAGGAATCTAAGGTATCTAATAATACCTACACTAAAGTAGATAGCAAGACTATTATATACTTTACAAATAAGAGATGCCTAATAATATACTATATTTATGTTTTAATATATAGAATAGAAGGATCTTTCTTTAGGGAAAAGGAAGAAGGCACTATTAGACTTAACCTAGTTAATCTCTATAGATAGTAGCTACTATTATTCTATCTAAGGCAGGACTAGCTATAGCTCTTACTAAGATTTAAAATACACTAAGATAGTAATAACTTTAATAAAGTTATGCTAATTAGGCCTAGTTAGACACCCTTAACTTAGTAATAATATTCTATAGATATTTATAGGTTCTTAAGAAAGGCCTATAAGACCCTAAATAAGGACTAGCTTAATTAGTTTAAGCTATTTGCTATAGGGAGGATTATTATGCAAGGACTAGAGGCAATAGTAGCTATGCTATCTTAAGCATTTAAACTACATACTATAGAGAATTTTAATATAGATACTTTATAGTAATTAATTAGTTTAAAGGTAGGAAGGCTTTATTCCTCCTACTAGCTAGTTAACATTACTTATAGCTTATAGTATAACCTAGTTAACCTTTACTTATATATAAGCTATTAATATATTATAGTGGGATTTGCTTTCTTTATAAACTATTAGACTTACTTTCTATTTAATTAGAAATAAGGGTGTCTTTATTACTTTAATACTATAGGAGAAGGCTAAATTAAGTGGTTTATTAACTTTATAGGTAGCTAGGGATAAATTATATAACTTTTAAATTACCTATATAATTTTAAAGTAATTATAGTCCTAGCTATAGAGTAGAAAAGAAATTAGGAGTATAGGTATACCTACCTAGGATTCCTTCTTTAAATAATTTATTACTAAGTTAGTTATTAAGCACTTAATCTCCTTATAGAGAACTAGAACACACTAAACTAATATAGCATTAAGTTTAAATAACTATATACATTTAGTAGGGATTTATATATTAGGCGCTAATTTAAGCTTTATCTTAGGGACTAGATAATATCTAATAATATCCTAGACCTAAGATATAGCTATATAAAAGCCCTTAAAAGAACTCTATAAGTCCTGTGTAATATAGTAGTAAATAAGCTTATAATAGGGGATTAGTTACCTAGGGAATTATCTTACTAAAAAGACTTTAACCTTTAATATTTAGTGTATAACATAATAATACACTAGATGCCTTGCTTTACCACTTAAATAATTAGCGGAGGATTACTAGTAAGTGTAGTAGTTATAGCCTAGAAGCATAAGACTAGTAATAATAATTACCTAATTAAATAGTATACTAAGATAGCATAAGTTAATAAACTTTACATTTAGGATTTCTAGTAGCCTATAGCTTATGTTTTTATAAATAATCCTAAAGTCTTTAATATTAGCATTTAAGAACTACTATAGGAATAGGAATAATAGATATAGTAGGAACTTAATGCTAAATAATAATAAGGAGCTACTAGTAGCTAAGGATTAAATAAAAAGGTAGGATTTTAAGCGTTATAAGAGTCTTTATTAGGACTATCTTCTGCTTCTAGTTATAATAAGATACTATAGTCTTTAGTTACTTAGCTTAAAGCACTCTATAAGGCATAATAGGATTAAATGCGTAGTACCCTAGAATAAAGCACCTAATCTTAGTAAGCTATAACTTATAAATTATTTTAAATAGACATTAAGGACTAGCTAAGGTTAGCATAAATCCATAGAGTTATTAGGCAAAACTAAGTAAGCGGATATTAAGCCTTAATAGATTAAGTAGATAAAGAGGTTATGCGCTAACCTCTTAGAGACGCTAGATAAGCTATAACTATTAATCTACTTCCTTTCCTTAAAGCATAGAATATAGCGCAAAGGAAAACTATAGCTTAATTGCTAATATTATCTACCTATGCGTTAGTAGTGCCACTAGGGCTGGTTTCTTAAGGAATATAGGTAAGCATTATTAATGCTTATTAGTGGGAGAGATAATAAGCCTTAGGATTAATTAATTAGCAGGCAAACCATAAGTAAAGGGCTACTTAGTAAGATTCTAAACGCCTAGCTCTTTATATACCCTTGCTAATATTACCTACTAATTATCTACATACACTAAAGACACTAAAGCTCTCTAGAGAGATAAGGAACTTAGGACTATAATTAGGGAGGATTACTTTGTTTTTCTTTCTTTCTTTTCTTATTTTTCTCTTCTTTTCTTTCCCCTTTACTATAGGAAGTCTTTCCCTATAGATAGATTAAATAGTGGCTTCCCTTATATATAAGCTATAGTTTACTAATCTTACTTTATATCCTATTTGTTTTTAGTCTATATATAGTTAGGGTTAACTAGTGTATACCTAGGGAGGTATTATATAGCCTAAATTACGCGCCTAGAAACACATGCGTTTGTAATAATAGTATTAGGGGTTATAGGGATAATTATTATACTAAGGGATAATAATATTAGTTATATAAGCTAGGGATTAAATAGTCTATAAAGGGATTACTTCTAACTAGGCTTCTAGAGCTTATTACGCACGTTAGACATAGAGTTTTTATGCCTAGCTTTGCTATGGCTTGTTATTGTGTTTTAAGATAAGATAAATTAATAAGATTATTATCACCCACACCGATTTAACCGTTAGGTTACTTCCAATCCGTTAGACTATTTAATCTAGATTATCTCTATCTTATAGAGATAATCTAGCCTTATGACGGGTTGCTGTAGTTAAGCTTCTTAACCCCTTTGACGTGCGTAGACGTCAAAGCTACCTACGCGTGTGGGCTAGCATCGTGTCTTTTGGGGTGTTGTTTTCCGCTTGACAAAATGTGTAAACCGCTGTCTTATAGCTAGTGGTTTGCTAGTATTACGTGGACCTAGCCCTAGGGCATAGTGTGTCACGGGGTGCACCCGTGTTAGGAGCAGGGCCTCACATCTTTTAAATATATAATTCCTATAATAACCATATCTCTTTTATCTCGCGATTTCTAATAACTTTAATGCCTAGGAACCACTTTAAATCGCCTTAATCCTTAATATCTAGACTATTTATTAGTTATTTATATAGCTCTTTAAATTGTACTTTATATCTATTAGGGTATATTACTATAATATTATCTATATAGAAGAATAGGATAAATCCGCCCTTTATAAAGATATATAGGTCTTCCTTCCTTATATAAAGCCTAGCTTTAATAGGAATTACATAAGATATAAGAACCATTATTAAGGAGCTTCCCTTAGCCTATATAACGCTCTTATTATCTTCTAGAGATAACCTTTTGTATTTGTACCTTCTAGGGGCCTATAATAAATAGGTTCTTTAAGTTTTACATGTGGGAAGGCATTCCAAATATTATATTATTAGGTATTAAGATTATTAGCGCAGTAGACTGTGAGTAGTATTTATAGAGATTATAAAGCAAGCATAGTAGTGTAGTTATTAAGGTTATCCTTTAGTTATTAATTGCCTTAAATAACTATTCTAGCTTTAAACTCTATAACTACTCTTTTCTTGTTAGTTTTGTATTTAAAGACCTAGCTAAGGTCTATAATTTCCTTATAGTATTCTAGATTAAATGATTTGTCTAGTACATCCTCCTAGTAGTTTAAGGATAGAAGCTTAGAAAGCTCCTTTATAATTGCTTCCTTCTAGTGGTTATAATAGGTTAAAGCTATAGCTTAATAATAATAGGCAGGTTCTAGTGGCATATCTTTAATCCATAAACTATATTAAACGCCCTATAATACCGTAGAAAAAGCAGAAGTAAACTATGCCTACCTAGCTTTATATATTTCCTTTCTTTAGCGTTTTCTAGTAATAATATTATCTAGATTAATACTATTATCCCAGGGATAACGATTCTCCACTGCCTTACTGCCTTTGCTAGTAATTTCGCTAGTCTCTACGGTGGTCTCCGCGTGTTTAATTATTGCATTATATATAAATTTATTAATCTCACAAAATAGCGCATTATTACCTTATACCTAAAGCTCTATATTCTCTATAGTAACTAGCGCCTTATAAGAAGAGTTAGGAGGGGTTAAAAGTGCACTAGAAAGGTTATCTTTTCCCCCTATTATATAAGGAGGTGTTTCTACTTTAAACTACTTATTTTCTCCTTCTATATTTAAAGGTAAAGAGGCGCGATTCTCCTCTTCTAATTCTATTCTAATAAGGTCTTAACTAATTTCCTTATTAATATTATTAGGCTTAAGCTCTTTAAGTAGCGTGATTATTAATATCCTCTCCTTTTAAGCTAATTCTAGCTCTTCTTCTGGTTTAAAGAAGCAGTTCTTATTAAAACAAACACACGCTAATATAATAACCTTATAATTACAAAACAAAGGCACCTAGATAATATATTAGGACTTACCTCTATAGCTAATAAGGTATCTAATATAAGCTTTCTGCTCTAACTAAGGAATTGCGTTGTGTGATTTAACATACTCTAGAGCCTTCGTTGTCATAGGAAACGCTTTGTATCCATAGGCTTATAGATATATAATTAAAGGCTTCTAGACCTCTACTATCTATGAATACGCAGGGACGCTTTTCCTAGCCTAATCCCACTAAAGTTCGTATGGCATAATCTAATTCCTATGATATTTAAATGGTGTTTAATTTAATAGATAAACCGTGGTATTAAAGATCTTATTATTAAGATCCTATAGAAGCTAAGCCTTAAGACTTAATATATAAGCTTTTTACTTAATTACCCCCTAGATCTCTTAGCCTTTCTGTTTTAACTAGGCATTAAGGGAGCTGAATTATAGACTATAATACTAGCAAAGGCTATCTTATCCTTTATATCCTCTGTGAAGAGGGCTCTTTTAATATTACTATGTAAAAAGCGTAGTTAAACCCTAAATTAAGTGCTTAGGAACGCTGTTATTATACAGAAGCTATTACGAATCCTATCCTTTATCCTAAAGGAATAGAAGAATTGCATTAAGGTTATAAGGCAGGTAAAAACACACTAATACCTATCACTATTCTAACAAGGAGAGTTATAGTAATCTAGATTAACTAAAAGACTATAACCTAGTCCTTAAGGAAGTCCTTTAGGTGCAACCTATAATCTCTATTGCTTAGCTTTACCCGTAGCATATATCTCGCACTGCGTAAGCTTAGGACCTATTAATTTAATGCCTAAAGCTACGTTTATAAGCTCTGCGAAAGCCTTTACACCTAGATAACCATATTATTAATGCTAAAGGTCTGTATCTCCCTTTATAGGTGGTCTTAGTGCTTAGCTAGATACCGCGTGTGCTTCTTTTAGGTCCTCTGACAGCTTTAATAACACATGAAGCTTGTTAATATCGTGGATCCTAGCCATAGGATAATTCCCTTTATAGAGAAATCCTCTCTTCTAATTCTAATAGATCCCTGCTTTTATTAGGATTATTGCTAATACTAGATTAACATGGAATTTAGGAATAAATAGCGCAGTCTCTAATACAATTATCCTCGCGCTTTATAATATAGGGTCTGTGATAGATATGTGTATAGGACCTTATCCTAAAGCTATATATATTATGCCTCTAGCCTTAACCTCTATCACAATAGTCTTATTAAATTTAGATTAATTAAACTAGCAGAAATTATTAAAAATATAAACATTTACTCTAGAGTTATAGAGGACTATATTCTGCCTTAATTCTAGACTATCTATAGCGTTAGTAGTTAAATTTGTGACTTCCTTTAACTATTAACCTTGCTTAGAGCATATAAATAATAATATATTCGTAGTCTTATTGCCTAGGGTAACCGCGATTAAGTTATTAGTAGGATTCTATAAGGGGATAAAGATATTGCTATTCTTCCTCTCTGGTTTCTAACTTATTACCTTAGACTTTTCTTATGGATTCTCCTTTAGATACTTTTTAATATTATCTTTAGAGTTCTTCCTAACTTCCTAGTCCTTTAGTACGGCCTTTGGCTTATATAAGGCCTTAAATAAATTATAGGATTCCCACTACCTTAAGACATTACAAACGTTGTGATTAGAGTATCTAGGGCACTTCTTCCTCTCTGGTTTATTCTAACCACTTAATCTATTAGTAGTAAGCGCTTTAGCCGTCTTTAGTACGCTCTGCGGAGCTTTATAATCTCTTTTAAACTCTATAATAGCTTTAAGAAAGCTATAATTTATGCCTTTGTTAAGTAGATTATTCTATTTCTTCTAAAATGACTTAAATTTGCTATAAAGAGGAATTACAAACTTGTATAGTATTATCTCCTTAGTCTATTAGGTCTCTAGATCTTAATAATTTCTCTATAGTACCTCTGTTATTACTACCTATTTATACTAATTATAGGTACCTTTGGCTTGCAAGTAATTATTAAGGCGCGTTTCCGTAAGAATTAGTATCTTCTTAGCGTTTAGCTTATACTAGTCTTAAAGAAGCTTTAATATTCTTTAAGAGTGCTAATAGACTAACTCCTTTTCTTCCTCTTTAGTGTTAAAGTTAAGAGAGTCTTAGATATTCTTTAAAAGAGTCTTGCAAATAAATTCCCTAATCTTTGGCATTTGCTTTAATAGGTTCGTGTACTTTATAAGATTAAATTATAGATCTTTGTATTTAAAATTAAATTAGTCCTTTATATCTTTATAAGTAAGCTTCTAATCTTCTAGAGCATTAGGGTTATCTAGCGTAATCTCTAGTCTTAGACCCCTTTATAGGTAAGCGGGTATTATAGGTTCTTTAAGTAGTTTATCCTAATTTAGATTAATATACTCCTAGATACTATAGGATTCCGCGTAATTCTTAATTTGCGCGAACTATTTAATCTAGTCCTTCTCTAATAATAACACTATATTTAGAGTTTCTTTAGATATTATAAAGGGGAACCGTACTAGTTAATAGAAGCACAGGATAGTTAATTTGACTGATAGTTGCAATAAAGGGCGATTATCTCCTGATATTAGCAAGCGTTGAATTAATAACGTTAACGGAGCTTATATTATCTATGATAATTAATAATAAGGGCAATTAAAGCCTCCCGGGCTTATAACTGTCAAGGTAGGGGTTGGTATAGATGATAGAAAAGGTTCAATTTCGGTTAATTAGAGGTGCAGATAGCACCCGACTTTTGTACCTAAAAGGTACACAGTGCGCTATAGTAATGACTAGTCTACGGAGGTACTTCTAATATATTGTCTCCACCGTTGTCTTAACGAGGGTTTCAGCCCAGTCATTGCGCAGGCTGCATCCACACATCCGATGCTCTAGGGAGCTCTCCCTGACAACAACCAAAAAAAGCAAGAGGGCGGTGCAGGTACCTGGATATTCAGATTGGCCAATGGTAGGCCTGGAAACCCGGAACCCAGACCGACTCAGACCACTCAATCCGACCGGCAGCTCTGGTCTGTCGGTCTGATGAGATTCCTGGTCGGTCGGTCTGCGGTCTGAAGGGTGGTCTGTCAGACGGTCTGTCAGACGGTCGGTTTGTTAGCCACACTGGGAAACACGATGTCATCGGTCGGTTGATCGGTGACCATCAGTTTTGACTTCCGTTTTACATGCCTTGCTCTCTGTTATTGCAGTGGTAAATTTCTCAAGATGGTGCATGGAAGGTCGTAACACTCGACGCATGCTTCTGCCGTTGGAATTTAGGAGGCATTTTGATGCAATAAGAATCGGACGGTCGCTTCGGATCTGGTGCGATTGACAACTGTTTTCCAGAAGCTTGGCCCTTTACTTCAGTTCTTGGTATAGGTAGAATGAAAAGGAGAAGGGTCATTGCTTCATTCTAAATGCGATGTTGTAATTAATGTTCCAATTAAGGAATGGATTCTCCATAAGACGCACGGTGGGCTTATTTTAGGTCAGGTCCAGGTTTGAACAACCTTCGGCGACGGCAGTCAAGCCCATTTCTACGTTGCCGTCAACGCTAGGCTTGGCAGAGGACCCCGGCGCTTGTCGCTGAAGAAGCGCCCGAGGGATTGGTCCTTTGCCGAATGTTTGTGAATGAATTAATAGTGTGTTAGAGTCCTTTTTTATCGAAATCTGGTTCCAGTCGCGCCTTTTCAGGAGCGAGTTCACTCTTTACCGAAACGACCTACCGTTCCCCAATGGCGGGAAGAGGCAGTGGGCTCTTTCGGATTCCTTTCATCATGGAGCATGCCATTGCCGGGGAACACAAATGTAATCTCTGAACGGTTACATGAAGTATTGAAGTAGCATATTAAGATGATAAACAGTTGAGCAACGGCTACAGAGACAATAATCTGATAGCCACTAGCTCAACCCTCCGCGGCTCACTTGGCCAGGGTCAAACTGTGGGGACCGAGGACCGGGAGCGGCATGATAGTGATGAAAAGTACTTTACTACGCCTGCAGGTGTTTGTTGCACACTGCTCGGTCTGTCTTCTGGGTTAACGATCCCAGCATTCTACCGTAATTTTATTGTTGAGCTGTTTTAATTTTGCATTATCTGCTCTCCTCCTTGAGGGTGTGCAACAGGTCCATCGCTTGGTCTGTGGTTATAGACATGTTGACTTGCCTTTTCCTTGTATCTTATTTCCATCGGTCGGTGCCCATCTGAATCTCCATAGCATTAAACGGAAAAGGACAACCTATCTTTCTTTCCATTCCTGTCTTCCCTGCGCGGTTACATTCCCAAATAAGCCCTTTCTTCGTAACGGGCTCTCCTGTAACTCCAGGATTTTGGAAAGATCGACAAATACAAATACCGTAGCCTAGCGACCTGGTAAATTCGTCTCATTTCTTTAAAAGAAAAGTAAGTGGTGCCTTCTGGAGGAAGCTTTAATAGTTGCACTTCATATCTGACTGACAGAGCAGGTGCACCTTGTTTCTCCGATTGGGACTCTGTGGAGTGTCCATCTCTGTATCAGTCTTATGCTCAGTTCTGCTCACTCCGTAAGATCCAGATAAACCGCCAGCTTCGTTTGATCAAACCAGACAGACTGGCAAGGCGGTCTGAGCTTTGAGGCGTCCAGGCGGTTTGGTTTCACTGTTTAGGAGCCCCGCCATTCCAGGCATCATTGTATGTAGCTTTTTACACAACTAATTTGCTGCCAGCCGCCGCGATCTTGGGCCCGTTCAGTGCCCCGCCGATCTTCTGCAAGGATGAGGCAAGTGGCCTGAGCGAGGTGGGCCGTGGCGGCACCCTGCAGCCGTAGTTGTTGGAAATGGTAGAGAACTCTTCGGAAGCGACCCTGATCTGGCCCAGACAAGCCGTGGTCAAGTTCTCGAAGCCGGGTTCGTTGATAGGCATCGTCCTGTCGTCCAGCATGGCCTTGACTTAAGGAACCAAAATTTTGTGCGCATCAGAAGTCGCCGGCCTCCTAAGTTCAACACTCGTAGCGAATAGGTTTTGTTAGTCATTACCACGATATTACCAAAATATTCAAAGAGCTGCTTATGTCCATATGTCATATGAGCAGAATCACATCAATGCGGTCTATTTGCTGTTACCACTAGGAAATCGAAAATGGCGTGAATATGCCTCCGCTTTACTGCTTCCCGCACATGCGCGTTGAAGACATCTACCTCCAAATCCGACCAACCCAGAAGATCCCTGAGAGGTACAGCGGTGAAAGCGTCGACGCCCTCACAGAAGTTGATGGTGAGAAAGTTGCCGATTTCCTTGAGCCGCGGGTCTTTTGGCCAGCCGCCGACGGGTAGCTTGAAGCGTTGTTCCTCGATTCTTGTGAAGCCTGCTTCCCTGGCCCATTTCGTAAAAGAAGGTGCCGGGTTCCACGTCCGGCCGATGTTATCACATGCGCTCATGAGTTCGTTCATCAATTGTGCCAGCGGGTCATCGGATTTTAGGGATCCATCCTCGGAATAGGGTGTATTGACGGTTTCGTGAAACTCCACCCACCCTCCTGGCTTGAGGTTATCATAGATCTGGCGAAATAACCGAGGTCAGTTTTTGATGGATCCAGCCATACACCGGCAGTGAATGAAGTCATATTTCTCAGGATCAATCCAGTCCAGCTCAACGTCTTCAACGATGAACCGGACACTTGGAGGCACCCACCCCGGTTGAATTGGGCTAAGGTCGTTGCCAAGAATCGAGACGCCAGGGTATAGATCAGCCAGGTGGGTTGGCCATATACCAGTACCAGTGCCGATATCGAGGATATGAATCCCATTGGGGTGGATCGGTGCGACGAAGAGGCGATCACTGAGCGCACGATAGTAGACGTAGTGGACCATATCAAGGCGGTCCTGCTCCTGATCATCATTGGGAAAACTGTACGCCCCCGCCTGATAGCGATGATAGCGCCGCCCATGCTTCCACTCGTACTTCATAATGCTGCTGCACAGGGATGTGCTGGCAGCCGAGATTTCGTCCCCGTATGACGAGTCCACATCATCCTGGTCCACCTCAACTTCGACGTCCGCCGGAGTAGTACGATCCATTACTGAGGAGACCAGTGGGTAGGTGATGTCTTAAAGTACAAATTTTTCAGCCGTGAATTGGTGGTGCATGGCTTAAGGTTAATCTACGGTGTGACAAAAGTGACAGGGGACGCTAACCTTAGCTGTCTCATCTCGGTACTGTAGCGCCAATCCTGACACCGACCACAGTACTGTCTTACAACGCCTCGTCTGGTAATTCGGGAGGGTATGATTAGCGTACAGTAATTACTCAAGAAGTCCAGATGAGATCTTGTCAAGATCAAGGCGCTCATTCACGGTGCTGCCTACTGCCTAATAGGCAGTCGCGACTAGTTAAGCTGCTGCCTGCAGGCAGCAGCTGCCCTTAGTCTCTCTATTCATATATATAAGAGAGATGGATTTCCTTTATTAGATAGAAACCAAGAGTCTTTCGTTACCTGATTTATAGGGGATCTTCTGCCCGATCGTTGCTCAGTCACCCATACTGTGCGTCATCTTGTTGTGTGACAGGTGTAAAGAGCATAGGGCTATGTACATGACCCTGCTGCCCTAACTATAACCTACTAATAGAGCAGTCATGCGATTGTACATAACCTAGAAGAGGGGACGCGCTGCTAAGCCTAATGTGTCAATAATAGCCTTTGCCTGCCCTTGTGCCGCGACTACCTGTTCACCCCATGTCTGCCCCCGTCGGGCCCTCCTGGAGAGCAGATTCGGCCGAATCAGAGAAGCAGGAAGCCTCGGATGGCTCTTCCCCGTCGAGTCCTAGAGCAGAGACGACCGAATCAGAGAGCCGGAAAGCTACGGAGAGCCCTCCGAAGCTCGCGCCATAGTGGAGATGAATTAGGCATGTGGGGCGATTAAGAGGTGGATTATCTATATCGCTGCCTATTTTAGCAGGCATAATAGTGGATAGTCACTTCCTGCAACTATCCTTTGTATATATTTAAACTACTACTTTCTTCCTGGTGTCAATAATGGGCCGGGCTTAAAAAACCTAGCGCCTATAAAACCTTACAACTGCCAATAGGCGTAATCAGCCAACTGCTTGTGATCGGGCGGCTTGGTTGTTGATGCGTTGCTCTTCTGCCCTGCCCTGTATGCATTCATATAGCATAGTAGCCAATGACATTCAAGGAGCTTGAGATGCAAGCATTATATAAAAATCACCGGCTGTATAGCCAGCCATGTCCATAACATGCCTTCAGGCATAGTCCAGTAGTTGCACTTGCTAGTTTTATTATCGCGGCTAATACTTGCTGTAGCCACTTTAGGGCCGAGTTCAATGTTACGATATCGCGCATTTTCCTATACGACGCCTGCTAAAAGATGCTCCGGACCCACGTCGAGGAAGGCTTTAGAGCTTTGAATCCTAGTTGATGGAACTAGAGAGGCTGCTATGTCGTCATGAGCATAGAGCCACTCCCGTGCTTACGTACCAGGAGCTCTTTCGTCCTTTGGGGCATCCACCAGGCAGCTATAATACCTACTAGGAAAAACTCCGCCCTTGTGCATGACCGAGTGGTATTTTAGTCGTGTTTGAGCCGTACTCCCCGTAATATCTTTGGGTGTCGGGCCGACATGGAAATAATTGGGCTAGCGACGAGCCCGAGCCACATTAAGTGCATTGCAGACAGGGTTGTTTCTGGAATTTTGGCGAGCAATCTGCTGAACGAGCCAAGCCAATTGACTGCGCGGTTTTGTAAGAAGTAAAAATGTTCTTAAAACTCTCCCTTCACGACTTCCAAGTCATTTGTTAATACTATCCAAATTCATGCCGCTCCCTCAGTCTGTTCATTCCATAGTATCGTCTCAAGATGCACGCAGCAGCACTTTTCAGCGTTAGTGTGTTTGCTGGACTTGTCCAGCAAGGCTCTGCGTGCTTGTATAGCTTCCCGCAACTTGGAAACCAGCCTGCGTTGCCTCGGACGACTCATACCGCAATGGACCTTGTTCGTCGGCATAAAGACGCGGACCCCGACTATGTAGTCAACACTTATATACATGTCGTCGCAAGTTCAGAAGATTCGGAAATTAATACCCAGATAAACGTTAGTAGTCTCTTGGCCATGGTAGCCCTTTGGTTATGAAACAAGGCACTTCTAACCCTACAACAGGACTGGGCCGTTAAAACTCAAATCGATGTGCTCAATGCGGGCTTTGAGGGCACGCCGTTCTCGTTTAAGCAAGAGAGTGTGGAAAGATACGTCAACGCCTCGTGGGCGACGGCATCTGACGAAGAACATGACCCTATGCTGGCAAGAACCTCATGGACGGCTGTGTCCTCGATGCTAGCGTGGCTCCTGGTGGCTCAGCTAAAGACTTCAACTCGGGCAAAGTGGCTGTTCACGAAGTCGGCCATTGGCTGGGCCTTCTGGACACGTTCATAGTTGGGAATGTGAGCCTCGCGGACCAAGGCTGCAGTGGCGAAGGGGACATGGTGCCGGATACGCCAGCGTCTGTCTGCCCGTCTCTGGGATGCCCCGCGAGTCGCAACTCGTGTCCCAACGAGAGCGGATATGATCCTGTTCATAATCACATGGACTATTCAGATGAGTACGCACCGCTTGGGCGATGACGAAGTGCTGGAGTTGTGCTGAATGGCTAACATGCGACTATAGCTCCTGCAGAACAGAGTTTACCCCTGGACAAATCGAACGTATGAAGACCTTCTGGACCTATCTGAACATGCATCGAGAAGGAACGATGGAAACGTTCTGCGTTCCCTACGTGTAACTGAAAGCGCCTTGGCTGCTAAAGGTGTATATAGTTGGTGGATCGTGTATGTAATTCAAGAGATGCGATATCGGCTAAAGGGGTAAAATATTATGGTCTTATATAAAATAATAATAGTACTTATAGCCAAGGTAGTAAATAAGTACAAAGCTCAGATAATAAATGTCTTGAGGAATGAAAGGTCTTTTTATGCCTTGAGGAACGTAACCTTGCTTTCTCTATCTTGGCCCAAGATCCTAGAATAAGAAGGCAATTGCTACACCGGCATGAACAAATGGCTACACCGGCATGACTCTTACACAGGCATGACTTTTACAGCCTCTGATTGGTCCATTCCTCGTCGTTAGTGTTTTTGGATTCTGCCAACATCTCACGTTGTACCTCGGGCTTAACTATGCAAACTGCGACGCCACGCATCTTCGCCAGCTAGTTATCATGCCAATTACTCCTTCGTTGCATGTAAAGCCTACTGAAAATAAGTGTTCATACCTACTTTTCAAAGCCACAGGACTGTAGGAGTAGTGTTTCAGACCCCTTGCTGAGTGAGGCCAACACTCAAACACAAGCTGTATCAGAAATCGCCACAGCCTCATTTTTAATGCATCCGCACCACAGCCAGCTCTTTCCGTTGTACTGAAGCAATTTCCTCTTTCTCTCTTTCATAGTCGAACCGACTGCTCTGCTAACCATGTTCTGATCCGTGCGTGCGACACTTTCCCTATCGCGATCAAGACCGCCAATTCGTAATTAGTTATGTCCCAGCCCGGCTTTGGATCTAGCTCAGTAAGCAACCGACGACGACGGAGCTACCAATCACGCCCTCGAAAACGACAGCGTCAGAACCAGTCTGATAGTTCAAGACCACCTTCGTCTAGTAGCATAGGGGCGAGCATTGGCCGGCACTATGGCGTCGGAGACGACGAGGCCCTCTATAATGTTTCGCCTCGTATCCACAGACCTTCACGACAGCTCCACGACCCCATGGATCGCGTGGGCTGAACGAGCCACCGTGGGAACTGCGATTCGATCAAGAGATTCAGCTATCGAATGATTTCCCAACCCACGGAAGACGCCCACAACTAGTAAGAATGCCTATACCAGGCCGGGAAATTGACCAACTAAGTCTACCTTCCTGCTCCCCACAGCTATCAGCCCAAGGGCAACCCTCTCCATCAAGACCCCAGTTCCAGTCCGCCCTCAAGCTAGTGCGCGAGGTGATTGGAGCAGATCGGAGGCTTACCCTCGAGCTCGTCCGTTCATACGAACGAGTGCGCCAATGGCGTGAGAGATGGGGCTACTCGCCGCTCAGCTCAGACGCGTTCGAATCACCTCCGCCCTACTCGCCTCTCCAAGACAGGCACTCTCCGACTACGGCCTCGCTGCCCTCGCCCGACCACTCTTCGTCGCCTGTTCCTGACCCGATCCCAAACCCGCCTATCCCAGGCGACCCGGCGCCATTAGCCGAAGTCCTATTTGATTGGGTGAATACTTTCGCCAAGGCTAATGGCTTTGGTATTGTTCGACGAAATGCCTATTCATATAAGGGTCGGAAAATTCGGTACTCCATCCAATGTGATCAATTCGGAGAACTAGCGCCTAGTTAAGGAGCAGGGCTTTAATAACGGAGGTCTTAAAAGTATAGATATTGTTACGTGCTAGAATTGACAATTGGCCTGTTACCTAGGATGTGGCTAGCTTCGTGCCACAAGACCTCGGATGTGGCTAGCACGTGACCTAGAACCCCTATATTAGATGATAGCTTTTACCTCTAGCTAGTTGAACAACAACAACGAACACACTCATTTTATCATACGTTTTATATCGTAACAAGTGGTAGCAATTGCTCTTCGATCGTTGCGCACCTCTAGCGCTTTTACTGCTAAATAAAAGCCACCAAACCGACAAAATCGTCAACCAACACCAAGCCCGTCAAAGCTATCCCTTTCAATAGGCCTGATAGCTCACCCCTAGGCATCGCGCCTATCGTCAGATCCGTTGACCTTTAATTCGAAGACCTTCAATTCGTTGACCTTCGAATTGCTTCGATCTTCGACCTTTGATCCGTCAATTTGAAGACCTTCGACCTTCGATCTTCAACCTTCGATCCGTTGATTTGAAGACCTTTAAAGACCTTCAATTCGTTGACCTTCGAATTGCTTTGATCTTCGACCTTCGATCCGTCGATTTGAAGACCTTTGAAGACCTTCAATTCGTTAACCTTCGAATTGCTTCGATCTTCGACCTTCGAATTGCTTCGATCTTCGACCTTCGAATTGCTTCGATCTTCGACCTTCGAATTGCTTCGATCTTCGATTCTTCAACCTTCGATCTGTTGATTTGAAGACCTTCAATTCGTTGACCTTTGACCTGACCTTCGATCCGTCGATTTGAAGACCTTCGACCTTCGATTCTTCAACCTTCGATCCGTTGATTTGAAGACCTTCGACCCGACCGTCAATCTGACAAATTCGTCAATTTCGATCGCTGGCCTCCCCGCTAGGCAGCTTCCTTACGAATCCAATAAAGCTCGCTATAATGCTTCCCTTACACCAGCTAGATCAGTGCGAGCAACAGCGATTACAGCGGCTTTATAAACAAGATCGTCAGCGCCGAACCTGTGGCATCTGTAGGAAGACCTTCTCGTCAAGAAATCAGGTCTTTCAACATCTCAAGGACCTATGCCTAGCTAGTCAGCAATTTCAACAGATTCAACAGCAGCTAGATCAACAACTCCAGCAGCAATTCCAGTGGCAACAAGACCAGCATCAACGGGACCTTCAGGACCTAAGGACCCGATATCAATGGCAACAGCAGCAATTGCAGCAGCAAATTCAGTGGCAGCAGCAACAGATACAGGACCTTCAACGGAAGCTAGCTATTGAAGAGGATGACTTCCAGCAGCTTGAAGACCTCGTTAAGGAAGTCTTCGAAGAACGCGATAACCTTCGAAGGCAGCTAGCTTGTCAGCGAATTGAACAGCCTAGACCTCTGCAAAGCTCATTGCCTAGCCCTCTGCAAAGCTCGTTGCCTAGCCCTTTGCAAATTCGTCAGCAGCTAATTCAACAGCCTGACCGAAGCCCTCTGCAAAGCTCGTTGCCTGGCCCTCTGCAAAGATTGTTGCCTTGCCAATCTAGCTATCGTCAGATGTATCAATCCAATGATCAATTTGACCGTCAACCTGACCGTCAACCTGACCGTCAACCTGACCGTCAACCTGACTGTCAATCTGACCGTCAACCTGATTGATTTAACATTAGCTAGCTGACCTTAGATAGCTGGGACAGCTATCTCTTTTATCCGTGGTGCCCGCACTTGTTACGTGCTAGAATTGACAATTGGCCTGTTACCTAGGATGTGGCTAGCTTCGTGCCACAAGACCTCGGATGTGGCTAGCATCGTGCCACAAGACCTCGGATGTGGCTAGCACGTGACCTAGAACCCCTATATTAGATGATAGCTTTGACCTCTAGCTAGTTGAAGAACAACAACCTTAACACACTCATTTATATCTTACGTTTTATATCGTAACAAGTGGTAGCAATTGCTCTTCGATCGTTGCGCACCTCTAGCGCTTTTACTACTAAATAAAAGCCACCAAACCGACAAAATCGTCAACCAACACCAAGCCCGTCAAAGCTATCCCTTTCAATAGGCCTGATAGCTCACCCCTAGGCATCGCGCCTATCGTCAGATCCGTTGACCTTTAATTCGAAGACCTTCAATTCGTTGACCTTCGAATTGCTTCGATCTTCGACCTTTGATCCGTTAATTTGAAGACCTTCGACCTTCGATCTTCAACCTTCGATCTGTTGATTTGAAGACCTTCAATTCGTTGACCTTTGACCCGACCTTCGATCCGTTGATTTGAAGACCTTTGAAGACCTTCAATTCGTTGACCTTCGTCCCGACCGTTGATCCGTTGATTTGAAGACCTTCGACCCGACCGTCAATCTGACAAATTCGTCAATTTCGATCGCTGGCCTCCCCGCTAGGCAGCTTCCTTACGAATCCAATAAAGCTCGCTATAATGCTTCCCTTACACCAGCTAGATCAGTGCGAGCAACAGCGATTACAGCGGCTTTATAAACAAGATCGTCAGCGCCAAACCTGTGGCATCTGTAGGAAGACCTTCTCGTCAAGAAATCAGGTCTTTCAACATCTCAAGGACCTATGCCCAGCTAGTCAGCAATTTCAACAGATTCAACAGCAGCTAGATCAACAACTCCAGCAGCAATTCCAGTGGCAACAAGACCAGCATCAACGGGACCTTCAGGACCTAAGGACCCGATATCAATGGCAACAGCAGCAATTGCAGCAGCAAATTCAACGGCAGCAGCAGCAAATTCAGTGGCAGCAGCAACAGATACAGGACCTTCAACGGAAGCTAGCTATTGAAGAGGATGACTTCCAGCAGCTTGAAGACCTCGTTAAGGAAGTCTTCGAAGAACGCGATGACCTTCGAAGGCAGCTAGCTTGTCAGCAAATTCAACAGCCTAGACCTCTGCAAAGCTCGTTACCTGGCCCTTTGCAAATTCGTCAGCAGCTAATTCAACAGCCTGACCGAAGCCCTCTGCAAAGCTCGTTGCCTGGCCCTCTGCAAAGCTCGTTGCCTAGCCCTTTGCAAATTCGTCAGCAGCCAATTCAACAGCCTGACCGAAGCCCTCTGCAAAGCTCGTTGCCTAGACCTCTGCAAAGCTCGTTGCCTAGCCCTTTGCAAATTCGTCAGCAGCTAATTCAACAGCCTGACCGAAGCCCTCTGCAAAGCTCGTTGCCTGGCCCTCTGCAAAGCTCGTTGCCTAGCCCTTTGCAAATTCGTCAGCAGCCAATTCAACAGCCTGACCGAAGCCCTCTGCAAAGCTCGTTGCCTGGCCCTCTACAAAGATTGTTGCCTTGCCAATCTAGCTATCGTCAGATGTATCAATCCAATGATCAATTTGACCGTCAACCTGACCGTCAACCTGACCGTCAACCTGACCGTTAACCTGACCGTTAACCTGACCGTCAACCTGATTGATTTGACATTAGCTAGCTGACCTTAGATAGCTGGGACAGCTATCTCTTTTATCCGTGGTGCCCGCACTTGTTACGTGCTAGAATTGACAATTGGCCTGTTACCTAGGATGTGGCTAGCTTCGTGCCACAAGACCTCGGATGTGGCTAGCATCGTGCCACAAGACCTCAGATGTGGCTAGCACGTGACCTAGAACCCCTATATTAGATGATAGCTTTGACCTCTAGCTAGTTGAATAACAACAACGAACACACTCATTATCTTACGTTTTATATCGTAACAGATATAGGTAGATAGTTATTACTAAGGCATTAGAGGAGGGGAAGTGGCTATTATAATAACACTTAAATCTAGAATATAGCTAGTATAACTATAGTAGTAGTATTAGATTATTTACCTATCCCTCCTATAGAAGACTTACTAGGCTTACTAGGATAATAGTTAAATTAATAAGCTATTAGATTAGAATTTAGGCCTATAATATATATACTATTATCTAGGAGTAGTATCCTAAGTTATATTTTATATAGAAGGATATCTATAATACTAGGTCTTATATTAGCTAAGATAATCTAAATAGCCTTACTTTT
Organism: Epichloe scottii; assembly: GCA_021950295.1. Taxonomy (NCBI): domain Eukaryota; kingdom Fungi; phylum Ascomycota; class Sordariomycetes; order Hypocreales; family Clavicipitaceae; genus Epichloe; species Epichloe scottii. Next base: position 839,008 of record CP083247.1, on the reverse strand, counting down.
ACTATAGCACTAATTAAGCTATTTAATAATATATAGATTCCCTACCTTATTAAGTAGGTGGATAGTAAGCTAAACTATCTTATTAGCCTTATCTAGGCCTTTTCTTACTATCTCTAGATATAGAAGTAATTCCCTAAGGTTATTAGCTTTAATTATATATATAATACTAACTATTTTAAGCCTCCCTTATTTTAAGTAATAAGATAAATATACCTTAGAACTATTTATAATACTACCTTTAGTCTAATTAATAATAAGAGAAGAGAAGGGTTTTAGTTTCTATTTAAGAGTATATAATATCTAGTAGAGTAGTACTCTATTTAATAACTAGATATTATTATTACTAATTTTAATACCTAGATAAAAGCTACTTTAAATAATTAGTTTCCTAATATATAGTAGTAGCTATATATTTACTATATAAACTTAAATATCCTACTTAAGTTAAAGTAAAAGTAAGTTAAGAATTATAATAGAAGTAGTAATAGTAGTCCTAATAGTAGTAATAATAAGGAATTTATCTTATAGACATAGGCTTAGCTAAGCCCCTAAGACTAAGAGTTTATCTATAAGCTAATAGCTAAGGTTATCCCTTATAGCTATTAAGGAGTTCTTATAATATAAAAGCTTATTATATTCGCTAAGACTAAATAGGCCTATAAGAAGGCATAGGAAAACCTCTATAAGGAGTTTAATAACTAGCAAGCTATCTTGCGGTATCTCTATAAAACTTATATACCTATAAGGGTCTAATAGGCCCGCTGTTTTATCCGGAAGTATTGCAACTTTAGGCTTCGCGTTATATCTGGAACAGAAGCAAGCAACAATAATATCAAGGGCTATCTTCTGAATGGTATAAGCCATCCCCAAACCCATCACTGAGATCCACTCAACCCCCAAACCCCCCACCCCTTCCTGCGGACTTCCCCTTCGGAGGTAATCGTTAAAGGCTAAAAGCTGCTGCTACGCAGCGTGCAGCTGTTGCACAGAGGCACGCCTAGTCTTGCTATAAAGCTGGGGTGTGTTGCGGTCTTGCAGGAATGACCTACCCTTGTACGAGACTGGCAATAGATGTATTATTATAAGAACAGCGGTCCTGCGGCTCGTCTAAACTAGGCAAGCGGTCACAAAGCGAGGCACGAACAGGGTTGATTTAGGAATTCAGGACGTAGATATTGCTTAAATTTACTAATAGTCTATCTATATATATCATCGACTCTTGCCCGTAGCTACGATCGCAAGACCCGACTCAACTTAATAAGCTCTGCATCAAGCGGACTGTGCAGAGGCTTTACTGAACGCCCGGCCGCTGAAAATAGTCTCTCGCAATCCGCAGACATGGGCTGAGTTGCCAAATAATCGAGCGCAATCCTGATATTCGGGAATATCGCCATCTTCGGTCGTGCTAGTAAGAGACATGGGGTCACTCGCATCTACCGCTTTGCGATCGGTTAGTCGGCGACAGGGCTTTTCATGACGTGCAGTCAGCGATGTTCTATTTCCCACACTTGTCGAACCACCCGGCGTCAATACCACCAAGCCCCTGCCGGGTCGCAAAGTGAACGGGGCCAGGGCAACGATTGTCGTGGGCGGCCAGAGCCTGAGGCAGTGTTTGCAGGGGCGAACCAATGCGGTATGATTGGCGTTGTCAACCTTGACTGGGTAAAGTTGGTCCCTCATCACCGGCGCTGCAGTCACTGCTGTCTTCTGCGCAGCTTCCTTGAGTCGTTGTAACTCAATTTAATCTCTGCAAATGAGCTTCACCTCTGCATTCCGTGTATTCCTTAGAATGGCTGCGCGTTTCCAAGTCGTCTCTCCTTCTTTTGCCGTCACCTCACTTTCGGTTGCTTGCGGGATCGAGCCTATCTGTGCTCGGTCTCTGACCCGTTTGTCAGCTCGCAATGTGTCGATCATGCAATAAAGCTCGTTCGCAGAAATGGAATCTGCGGTGCTGCCGGACGAAAGCGATTAGAAAGCTCCGTTGTGGTGGCGCGAGAACGCGTGACGTCAGCGAAAGTGCTGGGGGAGAGTCACTGCGCCTACTACGATGGATTCGAGTTGTTTTTGGACTTGCTTCAGTTAGTCGCTCACCTGCTGCTTGATATCTTCCACATTCAAGTTTAGTTCTTGGTTTGTCGTTTGCTGTTTCTTGGCTTTTCTTTTAGTTTTCGGATTGTCTCCCGCTGATTACATATGACCTCTGACGGCGGATCACGGAATACAGCAGACCATCGGGAAATCCTTTCACAGTGCGATACTGTACATACGAATACCCACTTATCCTTTCCTTACTTCTTCCCACTTTTCCTCTCCTCAATCAGGCCGGGTATGTAAGTGTCAAGGTAGGGGTCGGTGTAAATAATAGAAAACGTTCGATTTGATTAATCAGAGGTGCAGACAGCACCTAACTTTTGTACCTAAAAGGTACATAGTGTGCTATAGTAATAACTAGTCTACGGAGGTACTTCTAATATATTATCTCTACTATTATCTTATAGAGGGTTTAATCCTAGTTAATACGCGGGCTATATTTATATATCTAGTGCTTTAAGGAGCTCTCCCTAATATACCCCCTAGCTAAGGTATTTATTAAAGCTAGAGTTAATAAGCATAGAAAGAGGTTATAATAAATTCCTAGTATTATAATTATATAAGAATCTCCTATAAGCTAATCTAGTAATAGAAATCCCTATATATTTAGCTTAATAGAGGCTTTATAAAGCTATTTATAAGTATCTTAGAGGTCTTTAACTAATTTACCTTAATATTACCTAGGGTATATTACTCTTAAATCTATATTTAATTTATATTAAGATATTTAAGGCTAGTTTAAAGCCTTCCTTCCTTATACTCTATAATATAAATTATCTACTTATTATTACACTAGATAATTAATAGTAGTAGTATGTAAACCTTAATATTATAAAGTAGCCTTCTAAGAGATATATACTCTTTTATACTATAATTTAAGGTAAAGAGCTTTACTTCTATACTTAAGGTTATTATATAATATTACTTACTAGACTTCTAATTAATTATAATACTATATATAATAAATATATATCCTTATATTAACTTTTAAGTATTAGGATTATTACTAAGGGAAGCATTAGTGCTAGAAAATAATATATTAAAGCTATTTACTCCTAAGTATTAGATATATAGCTTCTTTATGTTCTAGGCGTATAAAATCGCTCCTTTTATAAGCTTAATATGCTTTACTAAAGGGTTTATTATAAAAGAGGCAAGCTTTAAAGCTATAAAGGCTATATCTAGTCTTCTAATAATATAAAGATAGACTAAAAAGCTAATAACTACTTTATAGTAATTAATCTCTTTATTAGTAGCTTTACTTATGTTTATAAGAATTATAGCTATTATAAGAGAAGCTATAATTAAGCTCTTTAAATCATTATTAATAATATTAGGAATAAACTTCTATATAATCTTTTAAATATATAATTCCTATAATAACTATATCTCTTTAGTATTATAATTCCTAATAATTTTAATACCTAGGAATCACTTTAAATCTCCTTAGTCTTTAATATCTAGACTATTTATTAACTACTTATATAGCTCTTTAAATTCTACTTTAAATCTATTAGGATACATTACTATAATATTATCTACGTAGAAGAATAGGATAAATCTATCCTTTATAAAGATATATAGGTTTTCCTTTCCTTAGATAAAGCCTATCTTTAATAGGAATTATATTAGGTATAGGAACTATTATTAAGAAGCTTCTTATAGCCTATATGATGCTTATATTATCTTCTAGAGATAACCTCTTATATTTATACCTTCTAGAGGTTTATAAAAGATAGGTTCTTTAAGTTCTATATATAAGAAGGCATTCTAAATATTATATTAATAAGTATTAAGATTATTAGTGTAATAGACTATAAGTAGTATACATAGAGATTGTAAAGTAAGCATAGCTATATAGTTATTAAGGTTATCTTTTAGTTATTAATTACCTTATATAACTATTCTAGCTTTAAACTCTATAACTATACCTTTCTTATTAGTTTTATATTTAAAAACCTAGCTAAGATTAATAATCTCCTTATAGCGTTTTAGATTAAATAATTTATCTAGTATATTCTCCTAGTAATTTAAGGATAGAAGCTTTAAAAGCTCCTTTATAATCGCTTTCTTCTAGTAGTTATAATAGGCTAAGGCTATAGCTTAATAATAATAGGTAGGTTCTAGGGGTATATCTTTAATATATAAACTATATTAAGTGCCTTAGAATACTATTAAAAAAGTAGAAGAAAACTATACTTACTTAGCTTTCCTTAATTCCTTTTTTTAGCGTTTTCTAGTTATAATATTATCTAGATTAATACTATTATTATAGGGATAATAATTCTCCACTGCCTTACTACCTTTAGTAGTAATTTTACTAGTATTTATAGTAGTATCTATATATTTAGATATTACTTTATATATAAATTTATTAATTTTATAAAATAGCATATTATTACCTAGTATCTAAATCTCTATATTCTCTATAGTAACTAGCGCCTTATAAGAAGAGTTAGGAGGGGTTAAAAGTATACTAATATAGTTACCTTCTTACCCTAATACTTAAGATAGTATTTTTACTTTAAACTACTTATTTTCTTATTTTATAGTTAATAGTAAAGAGGCTTAATTATTCTCTTTAAGTTCTATTTTAATAAGGTCTTAGCTAATTTCTTCTTTAATATCTTTAGCCTTAAGCTCTTTAAGCAGTATAATTATTAATATCTTCTCCTTTTAAGCTAATTCTAGCTTTTCTTCCTATTTAAAGAAGGAGGTCTTATTAAATTAAATATATGCTAATATAATAACCTTCTAATTATATAATATAGGCACCTAGATAATATACTAGGATTTGCCTCTATAACTAATAAGGTAACTAATATAAGCTTTTTACTCTAATTAAGGGATTATATTATATAATTTAATGTGCTCTAAAGCCTTTATTATTATTAGAAACGCTTTATATCTATAAGTATAAAGATAAGTAATTAAGGGTTTTTAGATCTTTACTATTTATAAGTAAGTAGGGATAGTTTTCCTAGCCTAATTTTACTAAAGTTTATATAGTATAATCTAATTCCTATAATACTTAAAAGGTATTTAATTTAGGAGATAAACTATAGTGTTAAATACCTTATTATTAAGTTCTAATAGAAACTAAGCCTTAAGGCTTAATATATAAGCTTTTTACTTAACTACCCCCTAGATCTCTTTGCCTTACTATTTTAACTAGGTATTAAGGGAGCTAAATTATAGACTATAATACTAGTAAAGGCTATCTTATCTTTTATATTCTCTATAAAGAGGGCTTTTTTAATATTACTATATAAAAATTATAGTTAAATACTAAATTAAGTGTTTAGGAAGCTTATTATTATATAGAAGCTATTATAAATACTATCTTTAGTCTTAAATAAGTAAAAGAAATATATTAAGGTTATAAGGTTTATAAATATATACTAATACCTATTACTATTCTAATAAGAAGAGTTATAGTAATCTAGATTAACTAATAACCTATAACCTAGTCCTTAAGGAAGTCCTTTAGGTATAACCTATAATCTCTATTACTTAGCTTTACCTATAGCATATATCTTACATTATGTAAGCTTAGGTCTAATTAATTTAACGCCTAAAGTTACGTTTATAAGTTCTATAAAAGCCTTTATACCTAGATAACCATATTATTAATACTAAAGCTCTATATCTCCCTTTATAGGTAGCTTTAGTAATTAGCTTATTATAGCGTAAGCTTCTTTTAGATTATCTAATAGCCTGAATAATATATAAAGCTTATTAATATTATAAAATCTTACTATAGGATAGTTCCCTTTATAGAGAAATCCCTTCTTCTAATTCTAATAAATCCCTACTTTTATTAAGATTATTACTAATACTAGATTAACATAGAATTTAGGAATAAATAGTGTAGTTTCTAATATAATTATCCTCACGCTTTATAATATAGGGTCTATAATAGATATATATATAGGACCTTAACCTAAAGCTATATATATTATACCTCTAGCCCTAACCTTTATTATAATAGTCTTATTAAATTTAGATTAATTAAACTAGTAAATATTATTAAAGATATAAATATTTGCTCTAGAGTTATATAGGACTATATTTTGCCTTAATTCTATGCTTTCTATAGCATTAGTAGTTAAATTTATAGCTTTCTTTAACTATTAATCTTACTTAAAGCGTATAAATAATAATATATTTATAGTCTTATTACCTAAGGTAACTATAATTAAGTTATTAGTTAGATTCTATAAAGGTATAAAGATATTACTACTCTTTTTCTTTAGTTTCTAACTTATTACCTTAGACTTTTCTTATAGATTCTCCTTTAGATACTTTTTAATATTATCTTTAGAGTTTTTCCTAACTTCCTAGTCCTTTAGAGTAGCCTCTAGCTTATATATAGCCTTAAATAAATTATATAATTCCTATTACTTTAAAGCTTCTTTAATATAATACCTAGAGTAAGGGTACCTTATTCTTTCTAATTTGCTTTAACTATTTAATCTCTTAGTAGTAAGAGTATTAGCTAACTTTAATATGCTTTATAAAGCTTTATAATCTCTTTTAAACTTAGTAACTACCTTAAGGAATCTATAATCCTTTCCTTTATTAAGTAAATTATTTTACTTCTTCTAGAATAATTTAAATTTACTTTAAAGAGGTATAATAAACTTATATAATATTATCTCCTTAGTCTATTAAGTCTTAAGATCTTAATAATTCCTCTATAATACCTCTATTATTATAGCTTACTTATACTAATTATAGGTACCTTTAGCTTATAAATAATTATTAAGGTGTATTTCTATAAGAATAAGTATTTTCTTTATATTTAGATTATACTAATCCTAAAGAAGCTTAAGGATCCTTTAAGTATAATATTAAACTAACTCTTTATCCTTAACTTTAGTATTAAAATTAAGAGAATCTTATATATTCTTTAATAAAGTCTTATAGATATATTCCCTAATCTTTAGTATTTACTTTAATAGGGCTATATACTTTATAAGATTAAATTATAATTCTTTATATTAAAAGTTAAATTAATCCTTTATATCTTTATAAGTAATTCTCTAATTCTTAAGAGTATTAGGGTTATCTAGTAAGACCTTTAGTCTCTAACCCCTCTATAGGTATATAGGCATTATAGGTTCTTTAAATAATTTAGCCTTATTAGGGTTAATATACTCCTAGACACTATAGGATTCTATATAATTCTTAATTTATATATACTATTTAATCTAGTCTTTCTCTAATAATAATACTATATTTAGAGTTTCTTTAAATATTATAAAGGAGAAATATACTAGTTAATTAAAGCATAGGTTAAGTATTTTAACTAATTAGAATAATAAAGGGTAATTATCTCTTAATAATTAGTAAGCGTTAATTAATAATATCTAATAGAGCTTATATTATATATAATAATTAAAAAGGGTAATAGAAGCCTCCTAGGCTTATAACTATTAAGGTAGGGGTTAGTATAGATAATAGAAAACGTTTAATTTAATTAATTAGAGGTATAAATAGTACCTAACTTTTATACCTAAAAGGTATATAGTGCGCTATAGTAATAACTAGTCTACGGAGGTACTTCTAATATATTATCTCCACCGTTGTCTTACAGAGGGTTTAATCCTAGTTAATGCGCGGGCTGCATCCACACATCTAGTGCTTTAAGGAGCTCTCCCTGACAGTAAGTGTTAACGGAAGAGGCAATAAAACCACACATCAGGGGGTCAGCCAAGTCAGGGCACAAGCCACAGGGTCAGGAGGGTCACTGCATTGACCCCCTGACGCCCTCTGTAGTCTGATACGGCTGACACATGTAGTGGGACTCTCCAAGCCACCCAAATCAGGGGCCACAAGGGGTATCTGTACCTATATAAGTGTCAAGGTAGGGGTTGGTGTAGATGATAGAAAACGTTCGATTTGATCAATCAGAGGTGCAGACAGCACCTGACTTTTGTACCTAAAAGGTACACAGTGCGCTATAGTAATAACTAGTCTATGGAGGTACTTCTAATACATTATCTCTACTGTTATCTTATAAAGGGTTTAATCCTAGTTAATGCGCGGGCTATATCTACACATCTAGTGCTTTAAGGAGCTCTCCCTAACACACTCCCCTAGCTAAGATATCTATTAAAGCTAGAGTTAATAAGCATAGGAAGAGATTATAATAAATTCCTAGTATTATAATTACATAGGAATCTCCTATAAGCTAATTTAGTAATAGAAATCCCTATGTATTTAGCTTAATAGAGGCTTTGTAAAGCTATCCGTAGGTATCTTAGAGGTCTTTAACTAATTTACCTTAATATTGCCTAGGGTATATTACTCTTAAATTCACATTTAATTTATATTAAGATACTTAAGGCTAGTTTAAAGCCTTCCTTTCTTATGCTCTATAATACTAATTATTTGCTTATTATTATACTAGATAATTAATAGTGGTAGTACGTAAACCTTAATATTATAAAGTAGCCTTCTAAGAGATATACACTCTTTTACGCTATAATTTAAGGCAAAGAGCTTTACTTCTATACTTAAGGTTATTATATAATATTACTTACTAGACTTCTAATTAATTATAGTGCTATATATAATAAAGACATAACCTTATGTTAATTTATATATATTAGGGTTATTACTAAGGGAAGCATTAGTGCTAGAAAATAATGTATTAAAGCTATTCGCTTCTAAGTATTAGATATATAGCTTCTTTATATTTTAGGCATATAAAATCGCTTCTTTTATAAACTTAATATACTTTACTAAAGGGTTTATTATAAAAGAGGTAAGTTTTAATGCTATAAAGGCTACGTTAGGCCTTCTAATAATGCATAGATATACTAAAGAGCTAATAACTACTTTGTAGTAATTAATCTCTTTATTAGTAGCTTTACTAGTATTAGCAAGGGTTATAGCTATAGGGAGAGGAGTAGAGATTAAGCTCTTTAAATTACTATTAATAATATTAGGGATAAATTTCTAAGCAATCTTTTAAATATATAATTCCTATAATAACTATATCTCTTTAGTATTATAATTCCTAATAATTTTAATGCCTAGAAACCACTTTAGGTTGCCTTAGTCTTTAACGTCTAGACTGTTTATTAATTATTTATAAAGCTCTTTAAATTCTGCTTTAAATCCATTAGGATACATTACTATAATATTATTTACATAGAAAAACAGGATAAAACTGTCTTTTATAAAGATACATAGGTCTTCTTTTCCTTAGATAAAGCCTATCTTTAATAGGAATTATATTAGATATAGGAACCATTATTAAGGAGCTTCTCTTAGTCTATATAATGCTTATATTATCTTCTAGAGATAATCTCTTGTATTTATACCTTCTAGAGGTTTATAAAAGATAGGTTCTTTAAGTTCTATATATAGGAAAGCATTCTAAACGTTATATTAATAAGTATTAAGATTATTAGCATAATAGACTATAAGTAGCATATATAGAGATTATAAAGTAAGCATAGCTATATAGTTATTAAGGTTATCTTTTAGTTATTAATTACCTTATATAACTATTCTAGCTTTAAACTCTATAACTATGCCTTTTTTATTAGTTTTATATTTAAAAACCTAGCTAAGGTTAATAATCTCCTTATAGTATTCTAGATTAAATAATTTATCTAGTATATCCTCCTAGTAGTTTAAGGATAGAAGCTTTAAAAGCTCCTTTATAATTACTTCCTTCTAGTGGTTATAATAGGCTAAGGCTATAGCTTAATAATAATAGGTAGGTTCTAGGGGCATATCTTTAATATATAAACTATATTAAGTGCCTTAGAATGCTATTAAAAAAGCAGAAGAAAACTATACTTACTTAGCTTTCCTTAATTCCTTTTTTTAGTATTTTCTAGTTATAATATTATCTAGATTAATGCCATTATTATAGGGATAATAATTCTCTACTGCCTTATTGCCTTTAGTAGTAATTTACTAGTATCTATAGTAGTATCCATGTATTTAGATATTACTTTTTGCATAAATTTATTAATTTTATAAAATAGCGCATTATTACCTAGTATCTAAATCTCTATATTCTCTATAGTAACTAGCGCCTTATAAGAAGAGTTAGGAGGGGTTAAAAGTGCACTAATATAGTTACCTTCTTACCCTAATACTTAAGGTAGTGTTTTTACTTTAAACTACTTATTTTCCTATTTTATAGTTAATAGTAAAAAGGCTTAATTATCCTCTTTAAGTTCTATTCTAATAAGGTCTTAGCTAATTTCTTCTTTAATATCTTTAGCCTTAAGCTCTTTAAGTAATATAATTATTAATATCTTCTCCTTTTAAGCTAATTCTAGCTTTTCTTCCTATTTAAAGAAGGAGTTCTTATTAAATTAAACACACACTAATATAATAACCTTCTAATTATATAACATAAGCACCTAGATAATATACTAGGATTTGCCTCTATAACTAATAAGGTAACTAATATAAGCTTTCTACTCTAATTAAGGGATTATGTTATATAATTTAACGTGCTCTAAAGCCTTTGTTATTATTAGAAACGCTTTATATCTATAAGCATAAAGATAAGCAATTAAGGGTTTTTAGATCTCTACTATCTATAAATAGGTAGGGATGGTTTTCCTAGCCTAATTCCACTAAAGTTTATATAGTATAATCTAATTCCTATAATACTTAAAAGGTATTTAATTTAGAAGATAAACTATAGTATTAAATACCTTATTATTAAGTTCTAATAGAAACTAAGCCTTAAGGCTTAATATACAAGCTTTTTGCTTAACTACCCCCTAGATCTCTTTGCCTTACTATTCTAGCTAGGTATTAAGGGAGCTAAATTATAAACTATAATACTAGTAAAGGCTATCTTATCTTTTATATTCTTTATAAAGAGGGCTTTTTTAATATTACTATGTAAAAACCGTAGTTAAATACTAAATTAAGTGCTTAGAAAGCCTATTATTATATAGAAGCTATTATAAATACTATCTTTAGTCTTAAATAAGTAAAAGAAATATATTAAGGTTATAAGGCATATAAATATATACTAATACCTATCACTATTCTAACAAGGAGAGTTATAGTAATCTAGATTAACTAATAACCTATAACCTAGTCCTTAAGGAAGTCCTTTAGGTATAACCTATAATCTCTATTACTTAGCTTTACCTATAGCATATATCTTACATTATATAAGCTTAGGTCTAATTAATTTAACGCCTAAAGTTACGTTTATAAGTTCTATAAAAGCCTTTATACCTAGATAACCATATTATTAATACTAAAGCTCTATATCTCCCTTTATAGGTAGCTTTAGTAGTTAGCTTATTATAGCGTAAGCTTCTTTTAGATTATCTAATAGCCTTAATAACATATAAAGCTTATTAATATTATAAATTCTTACTATAGGATAGTTCCCTTTATAGAGAAATCCCTTCTTCTAATTCTAATAAATCCCTACTTTTATTAGGATTATTACTAATACTAGATTAATATAGAATTTAGGAATAAATAGTGTAGTCTCTAATATAATTATTCTTACGCTTTATAATATAGGGTCTATAATAGATATACATATAGGCCCTTAACCTAAAGCTATATATATTATACCTCTAGCCCTAACCTTTATTATAATAGTCTTATTAAATTTAGATTAATTAAACTAGCGAATATTATTAAAGATATAAATATTTACTCTAGAGTTATATAGGACTATATTTTACCTTAACTCTATGCTTTTTATAGTATTAGTAGTTAAATTTATAGCTTCCTTTAACTATTAACCTTGCTTAAAGCGTATAAATAATAATATATTTATAGTTTTATTACCTAGGGTAACTATAATTAATTTATTAGTTAGATTCTATAAAGGTATAAAGATATTACTACTCTTTTTCTCTAGTTTCTAACTTATTACCTTAGACTTTTCTTATAGATTTTCCTTTAGATACTTTTTAATATTATCTTTAGAGTTCTTCCTAACTTCCTAGTCCTTTAGAGTAGCCTCTAGCTTATATATAGCCTTAAATAAATTATATAATTCCTACTACTTTAAAGCTTCTTTAGTATAATACCTAAAGTAAGGGTACCTTATTCTTTCTAATTTGCTTTAACTATTTAATCTCTTAGTAGTAAGAGTATTAGCTAACTTTAATATACTCTATAAAGCTTTATAATCTCTTTTAAACTTAGTAACTACCTTAAGGAATCTATAATTCTCTCCTTTATTAAGTAAATTATTTTACTTCTTCTAGAATAATTTAAATTTACTTTAAAGAGGTATAATAAACTTATATAGTATTATCTCCTTAGTCTATTAAGTCTTAAGATCTTAATAATTTCTCTATAATACCTCTATTATTATAGCTTACTTATACTAATTATAGGTACCTTTAGCTTATAAATAATTATTAAGGTATATTTCTATAAGAATAAGCATTTTCTTTATATTTAGCTTATACTAATCCTAAAGAAGCTTAAGAATCCTTTAAGTATAATATTAAACTAACTCTTTATTCTTAACTTTAGTATTAAAGTTAAGAGAATCTTATATATTCTTTAATAGAGTCTTATAAATATATTCCCTAATCTTTAGTATTTACTTTAATAGGGCTATATACTTTATAAGGTTAAATTATAATTCTTTATATTAAAAATTAAATTAATCCTTTATATCTTTATAAGTAATTCTCTAATTCTTAAGAGTATTAGGGTTATCTAGTAAGACCTCTAGTCTCTAACCTCTCTATAGGTATATAGGTATTATAGGTTCTTTAAGTAATTTAGCCTTATTAGGGTTAATATACTCCTAGATACTATAGGATTCTATATAATTCTTAATTTATATATACTATTTAATCTAGTCTTTCTCTAATAATAATACTATATTTAGAGTTTCTTTAGATATTATAAAGGAGAAATATACTAGTTAATTAGAGCATAGGTTAAGTGTTTTAACTAATTAGAATAATAAAGGGTAATTATCTCTTAATAATTAGTAAGCGTTAATTAATAATATCTAATAGAGCTTATATCTTTAATAATAATTAAAAAGGTAATAGAAGCCTCCTAGGCTTATAACTATTAAGGTAGGGGTTAGTATAAATAATAGAAAACGTTTAATTTGATTAATTAGAGGTGTAAATAGCACCTAACTTTTATACCTAAAAGGTATATAGTGCGCTATAGTAATAACTAGTCTACGGAGGTACTTCTAATATATTATCTCCACTATTATCTCACAGAGGGTTTGATCCTAGTCAATGCGCGGGCTGCATCCACACATCTAGTGCTTCAAGGAGCTCTCCCTGACAATAAGACTTCCCTTATGTCCCTATAGCTAGAAGAGACATGCATCACTGTTTTTACCTCTTTTATGCCCCTTTCACTTCCTCTGTGCTGTCAGCCGTGCCGCTAACAGTAAGACCAAAACCACGTCCTTAAGTTGTATAGTCACCGCCTTCTAAGAGTAGACACCGCCCTACAAATATAGTAGGCGGTGGCGGAAGCTATATATTATACTTAGCAGGCGGTGACCGCTCCTGGAAGGCGGTGGCGGGGAGGCTATAATAGATTAGGAAGATAGTAATTTGCTCTAGTCACCGCCTGCTATATTAGTTAGAGAACGTCTCCTCACCGCCTGCCTACGCTACTAGACACTGCCTACCCTATTTAACACCGCCTACCCTATTCGACACCGCCTACCCCCTATTGCGCCTCGTCCACTTGTCCAGAACTTGACCTGTAGATTTAAGCATGCCCACATTACTCAAACCGGAGCATGCCCGGAACCGCTAACCCACGTCCCGAATATAGATGCAGGGAATCTCCAACAACGTGGCGGCCAGCGACGCAAACATGGTGTCCTGGATCGGCTGGGCCTACGAGAATCTGTACAACGGCACCTCTGGCCAGCCCTATCCCGAGCTGGCCAAGCACTACAGCCGCGCGTATCCCACCACCATCGCCGGCACGCCCACGAGCTTTGGCTTTGACGAGAGCTCGGGCGCCCTAACGCTACAGTTTGTTTCCGATCCGACCTTTGAAGCGCCCACCGAAATCATGGTGCCCCCGTCCACCTTTCCCAGCGGGTACAACGTCCAGGTCTCGCCCGCCGGCAGTCTGGTGCAGTTTGTACGCGACAACCGCACCCTGGCCTTGTTTACATCCAGTAGTTTCAAGAACGCCATGGGCATTGCCGTTAGAACCAGTCGTAAATGATCTATACCTAGGTAGTTGAATTCGAAATGCCCATGTATTCATAGGCTTAAAAGCAACATGGTTGCCGTCCATGGAGGGCCAAGGGAGTAGCCTAGTAGGGCTTATAATATGTACCAAAAACACCTCCATTTGGGGTGCCCCAATTCTACCTACATTCTATACTGATTATTGCCACGTTTTACAACGGGTTTGGTTGCGATAGGCTGAAGTCAGGGAAGGCTGTGGCCACTGAGACATTCATTTCTAGCTATATAAAAGAGGGCAAATAGCAATTCCCATCAGTATATGTTTTAGGCAGACGGACGGTTTATCAATTATCTATCTTTCACAGCCTGAAGACTTTGAAGCCTACTAGATTCCCCCACCCTGAACCGTGGCTGCGAAACACTAACAAACTAATAGACCGCATATGCAGACAACATGTCACGGGCTGTGCTTGGCTTGGTGGGCCCGGTTGGATCGGGCCCGGCGGGTCATGCCCCGGCCCCGCTCCGCGGAGCCGGATGCTGCGACAACATTCTACGATGAGCGATATAAGCTCGTACTCGAGGCGAAGCCTCGAGCTCGGCTTTCTTTCCCCTTAGTTCTAGATAAACAATACATCGGCACCTGCTTGTTGAACAAACTCCGGGCCAGCCTCTTACACAACAGTACCCTTATCAACCTTTCGCCCTAGGGATTTAACCCCTTAGGCTAGTTAGACACGATTCTAGAAGGGAATCGTCTTAATAGTCTCCAGTGTCGAGCAGCGTATTTTTTTACACTTGCGCTTGGTAGGGTAGGCCGGTGAATGGGAAATTGCTGACCTCACCCCATCCGCGGTAGAGTTCGTCACGGCTGCTAGTATCGCAGGCACGGAGGGGCCGAATAATGGGAAGCTTCCCTTCCAATTCACGGCCGCCCCGGTTTTATTCATGAACTCGATGGCGTACTCTTCCGTCGGTCTTGGAAAAGCGTTATATGGCGGCAGTTCTTTACCTTTGTGATTGTCCCACAGACACAGCTGAGGCTGCGCTCCAGAAGCGTGGTACTGCTCGAAGGTTCGGTCAAAGTCGGGATTTTCTCGGAAGAACTTGGAAGTCGCGAAGTTTGCCACGTCTAATCCAGCTCCTGTAGAGAAATTCGTCCTCAGTTCCAGCCAGCCCTTCACCTGCGCCCATGGAATACCGCCCATAGCTGAAAGCTCGTTCTCAACTGAGAAAGGGGTGTATTTCTTAAGACAGGACTCCCCGACGTCGATCATGTTTGGTGTTGTATGAATAACGTAAATCGTACTGCTGAACCATCGTGCGATCTGGAAAGAGGTTGAAGTCGAGACATAGATGGAGTCTTTGTGACACTTGCTATTGCATACCGGGACTCCCAAATGATTTCTTAAAGAGAACGCCGCGTAGGTCTCAGGGGAGTCAAACGGCAGAAATCCGCCTGCTTGCTTGATTGTGTTTGGTGACCGATCGTCGCCGCGAAAGACCCACGAAACCTCTGTGCTTGGAAGTTTTTGCGATGGAAGAACTATTATATCCTTTTTTAAGGGCGTGGTAAATACGCTGCTTGCTAATGAAAGCCAACAGGAAACCAACAAGATATTTTGAAACGACGGCTGAATACGCATCTTGGAACTTACTGCTCTTGCGCTGAAAGAATTAAAGTCCTGAAAATTGAAGAATGATAGGGGCTGGATGTTAATAAAGGCAGTCGCTGGTCGGGAAGCAACGCGCTCTTGATATGCTTTTATTTTACCGAGTTGCCTGGGAGAAATATTATCCCCTAGTTCTTTGGTCAAGTACAAGAACCTCGCATGATAACGAGTTCCCCTTGTTAGAAAAAGTAGTAAATGGATACCCGTGTCCACCCGGTTATTTGTTACTACGAGGTACTACTTACGCGGCCGCTTTTACTGGAATGGGAATGATAGTTAAGAAGAAACATGCTCCAATAATAGAAACACGTGCGGCCTACAGACGTGCAATCGTCGCTTTCATTGGCTTAAGAGTTCTAATTCGTTATTTTGCAGCTATCTACTCGGTCCGAGACGATACAGGCCGTTGCATTGGAGTATTGCTATTTGCACACACGTAATTTGCTGTTTGCACACAAGACCCATCTTTAAGATAGGTACGAAGTACGTCGTACAGCTTAAAGGATGGCGATGTGCAGTCCGTTGGGTGGGTCCTATGCCAGATTTGGAACTTTCCAGCCACGCGGCCCCTGTCACGCAGCCCCCGTTGCAAAGTGGTTCGGCCCGCATAGTCATTTCCTTGTATTACATGTAATCGCCCCTTTCCGTTCATGCACGCGCAATTTTCCTTGCCCCGCTTTCAACTAAAAAGAACTCATAGTGTCAACTTGGCGGCGAACCTTACATATAATGGAAGAAGCTTCTCGTATGCTATGACTGTATGCTGCGCATTCTTCTGCATCCGCGTTTACATGCGTCCTCCTCTCTATGTTCAACCTGGAAAAGATTCTACAGTTATCCAACTTTAACTTCAACATGTGGTCACGATCGCTATTCTGGTGCCCTGGGCATTTCACATCGTGAGCGGTGCTCTCGCCTCTATTTGTGGCGTGCTGGAGCAAAACGAAGAGCGTCATGCGGTGCAGAGGGCGCCTATTAACAATTGGCTTGATTCACGAGGGATACTAGCCCAACTCCCACCGCTTAATCTGTACTTCCACGTGGTCGGGACCTCGAAAACACCTGAGATCTTTTGCTCGATTAATGTAGGAGGCCAGATTCCATGTACTTTCACAAACAAAATACTGATCTTCCCTCCTTAGAATAACACAATAGCTCACCAGGTTACTGTCCTTAATAATAGCTTTAGGAAGGCTGGTATATCCTTCCTTTTAAAGGATATAGAGTATGCTGTGGACGCTTTATTGGCGCCCCCTGACGTTACTGGCAAAGTTCCTATGATAGATTCGTCCCATCGAGGCAGTGACAAAGATCTGAATATCTTTTTCGTTGAAGAGTTCGCCGAGCTTAACGTGCGTACCTTGGACAGTCCATGCTTTCGCGGTAAACAGACGGTGCGCCCCTTAGGCTTCTATTAGGCACCTTGGACACCGCTCGGACAAGAAATCCGTGGCTGCATCCTGAACTACCGAGCAGCACCAGGAGGCTCAGAACCCAATCAAAATTTAGGGCTGACAGCTGTACATGAAGTTGGTCACTGGCTCGGCCTTAAACACATATTTGCTTTCGGCGGTTCAATCGATAATGGCTGCGGTGCCCCGGGTGATGGTATCTTTGACACGCCCGCTTCTTTGTGTCCTTCAAAAGGTTGTGATACTGGTCGTGACTCCTGTCCCGACCATCCAGGACTTGATCCTATCCATAACTATATGGACTATTCATATGAGTATGAAATACCTGTGAATTACCAATAAAGCGGTGTTCAGACTTTAAACTGACATATTCCTTATAGGTCGTGTATGCAGGAGTTTACCTAAGAACAGATTAGATTGATTCGTTTCAATTATAATAAGTATCTTGAATAAGAGTTACAAATAGGGTTCCTAACTGCAAGCTTGTAAGGCGCACAATCACGATGAAACAGAGAGTGAAGAACGGGGGCCAGTGATGCAATTGTTGATCTCTAAAGAGCCCTTCCAGTGGGCCGTGGTCATCTCCTCGTACTTATATACCATGCTTACCCCTCCTTCTGCTCACCCCCCCCTATTGCTCCGCAAAAATGTTGCCGCTCCATACAAATTGGACCAACTTCACTTATAAAGAATCTACTCAATTTTAAAGCTTTTGACGAGCAGTCACCTGTAGCGGGTATAGAAATGACCGAATTTACATTCTCTGAAGTCAGCTGATGATCCCAGGTGTCGTGGTCCGTGTCACCCTGGCATCGCAAAATGGCAATTTCGACCCCTAATTTCCTCCTGCCTCCTTTGCTTTCTACTCTTGCTTATCCTCCACCACCAGTCACAAATGGCTCCAAAAAGGCCTCGTCCGTTCTATACAGAGAACGTGATGGCTGAGGCGATCCTCGATATCACTGATAACGGTCTGTTGCAGCGCCAGGCTTCTCAGAAATGGGGGATACCCCAGAGTACTATTTCCAGCAGAATGCGAGGTCAGTCGGCATTGTCTGACCAGGAGCAGCCTGGAAATCACTTATCCAAAGACCAGGAGACCAACTTGGTTGCATGGACTCTTCGCCAAGAATCTCTGGGTTACGCTCCGTCCCAGAGTCAAATCCGCGCCTGCGTTGTTGCCGTTCTGAAACAGCAAGGCTGCGACTTAAGATTGGGACGTCATTGGGTAGAAAAGTTCATCCAACGCCATCCGGAACTTCGAAGCAAGGTCGGTAGGTGTCAGGAAGCCAACAGATTCGACTCATTTACTCCCAAAGCAGTGCACTGGTACTTTGACGTCAGAGAGAAAGAGTACGGGTGGATCAAGCTGGAGAACACCGTGAATGTTGATGAAGGGGGATTATGGCGGGCTTTGGTATGCAATCAACTCTCCATAAGCGGCATAAGCTAATCCAATTTCTTTGCTAGGTCTGAACAGTCTGGTGGTTGGAAGTTCGGACCCTAAACGGAAGACTCTTCTCAAGGGACTCCAGTCTCGCAGCTGGACCACTTTTATAGAGGCCATCACCGCCGACGGTCGCGCCTTGACTCCTGGCATCATATTAAGGGCAAAAATCTCCAGGCACAGTGGTTTAAGGACGAGGTTCGAGAATTTGCGGATTGGAACTACATAACTAATCGTCGCCGCCACGGCTGACGGTTGTCATCTAGGTCAAGCGCCACCAGACGCGCTTCTAGTCTCTATGGCAAGAAGGGCTCCCAAACCAACTTATAACAGGGGAATGTAGTACGAGCTGCAGGAAGGAGGCTGGGGAGGCTGGAAGAGGTTTGGAGCGCCAAATCCATTCTCCTTGGCGACTAACACTGCAGCTTCATCACATGAGTTGTTACTCAGGCTTACTTGTCCGTGTTCAATAATCTAAGGCATTCCATCGGATTTTTTCAATAGTGGGATAATTGGCTCTCTTGCTGTGAACTCATAGTTGATTCTGTGCGGGGTTTTGTTTTTCTCCGCTAAAGTCCATGTCTTTCTCGCTGCGGCGTGAGATGGCGCTATGACTGACTCAATTTTAACCACTGGTAGGTTAATAGGGATTGAGAATATGGTAGGACTAGTACGAATTGAACTCTCTAACGGTTTGGGTAAGTAGCTATTACCCGACAATTTCAGTATAATATCACCTATGTCTTTGTAATAACATAGTAATAGATGATCATTTATAAACCTGAATTGCGGCCCTTGAGCTTATCTTATGTAGAGACTTAGAGTCATGTAAACGGGCTGACTGACTTTTAGTTGATAAGACGCCTGGTGATCTATCATTAAGGACACTAGAGATATAATAGAGTAGCTTTAGGAGCCCTGAAATATTTAAACAGCTTAATCCGCCAGAGCACAGGTCGATGAAACTGCGAGAACTGATAGAAAAATCATTTTAGCATATCATCCTATCTCTCAGCTATATTCACCATCGCCATCTCCAATTCACGACCTTCATCTCCAATTGACGATCTACCTGTTATTAGAATAAAGAGTATAATCGTTTTTGGTGCTGTTCTTGCCGGGCTAGGACTGGCTGCGCCTGTAAGTAGCATAAAGTCAGGCGCAATATTGGCGGTACAAGACAACACAACTCTGGCAGCACAGGATATAACATCTCTGGCGGCACCTGATATTATACCATTGATAGAACAGGGTTACGATAAAGAAAATGACAGAGGCGGGGAAGCTCTGCAATGACAGGCCACCTGTCCTGATACTATCATGCCCAGTAGTTGCAAGGGTGCGTGCAAGTCGAGTCATGACGTCTGTGTGAAGGGTCTTAAAGTTATAGCCGCCAAGAAAAAAATAAGAAGGGAGACACGGACTACTGTCATCTTAAGAAAATCTGTATTAAGGGGGAAAATTTAATAGCGGTAATATAGTAGAGTAGGGCCCTGACTAGATAGCCTACTTGTCTAACTGCGCGGCCTACTAAAAATGCGTACTTGTGGCAAATGGCGCCATAGACTTATACCAGCCAATTTGCGTGTGTATCTTCCCCGTAGCTACCTAGCCTACGTGTATGCCTACCTTCGTACATGCTCGTGCCTGCACCTCACAAGAGGTCGTTAGACATTTCCCGCTGTAAGCGCTCTGCCTCTACCGTAGCCTCCGCCAAGTCCTAATCTATCCCTTCGTATAGCTCGTTAACTGACTTATCGTCAGATGCATCAAATAAGGCTGTCGCGGCCGCCCTCTTGGGCTGGCTAGGAGCCATAGTCTCGGCCGCTTTTAACGGTGCGGCAAGCTCGTCTTCTTTGCCCGCAGTGTCCGCCGCCGCCGCCGCCGCCGCGGCTACGGGCGAAGAGACCGCGGCCGCTGCTAATTCCTCCCTTTCTTATGTATACGAGACCCAGGCCCTGATCTTGTCTTATGTTGGCTGTTACGTTAGATCACTGTCTGACAAGGCTACTAACGAGGCTGACGAAGGCGTATGGCGTTGCTGATATGCCCGTGGCATGCGTGTGCCGGGCTCGTATAAGTTATTACCATCGTCAGTACCATCGTCACGGCCAGCGGCGCGGCCAGCAGCGCGGCGGCCCCTTCCACCACGGCCCCTTCTTCGGCCCCCTTTACTATTCCTTGTTGTAACTATCGCAGCCGGGGCCGTTGAGGGCGGTGGTCGTATAGCCTCCTCCCTCTTGATCGCTTCCGTGATTTCGTGCGCTAAGGAATCACGCCTTATGCCGCGCCGAGGCTCGAGGTTAGGTACACCCTTTGGCCTGCCTTTACTCCGCATCATAAGGGGCTCATAGGACGCATAATGGCGAGACTTGCGGGTTATATCGTGATACTATTAGAGATCAAAATCATCAAGCTTAAAAGGGATATTAATTTAAAGCCGCTGGAAGATATCATAATAATAAGGAAGTCTGTATAAGGCTCTAAAGTTGCATGGATAAGAAGGCTCGCAGTGGCCTGGCGGCGCAATGTAGTTATTGTCTTTATCCTTGCCAATCCGTCTATATTGCTTTTTAAGGAGCCTGCAGGCTAGGGAGGATATCTTTTTGCGTACTTGAAGGTAGATTCCCTTGATGGTGAAGGCTAATACCTTATGAATGCTAGTCTGCTGTGCATGCATAACTTCAACTGACTGATGCCGCCAAAAGGCCATGAAGCGCTGGAAGACAGTGAGTAGATCGCCTGTTGAGGACTAAAGGAACGTCTTCATTCTGGAATGTAGGCCCTTGACGATTGACGTCGTAACTGTAACGGTCTCAACTGAGTGTGTTGACAACTAGCTGAGCGACTGCGACGAGTATCCTAAAGCTAAGGGGGAAAAGAAGAAGAAAAGAAAAGAGAAAGATCTAGAAGGCGAGGAGAGTAGTAGTAGTAGTAGTAGTAGTAGTAGTAGTTTATTACACTAGCTAGCCCTATGGGCTCTAGAGCCTCTACTCGTTACCTATATAGGAAAAACCTGGTAGCCCAGAAGGAAAACCTATATGCAACCTTCTGGTCTGCCTCGGCCCGCGGCGGGCCGTCGTCGCTGTGTTGAGCAAGATGGGTCGCAGCCGCCAGCCTAGTGCAGGTGGGGACCTCCGTCCCAAACTGGGCCGGGGCGTTAGGTCCCGTAGGCGCGTTATACCCGAATGGCCGTCAACGCGCGCTCAGCGCAACGGAGAACTCTATCCCGCTTATACCTCCTTCTCCCAGCAACCTCTTCTCGCTGTTGTTCGTTCAGTCGCCTACGGCCCGCCAGGCTCCCGAATGTGTGAGCCGCACTAGGGGCGGGGGTGCCTTTGCAAGAACAGATGCTGCACTAGTCCTCATCTGGCCGTGTGCTGCTCGATGTAAAAACCTCGTCCTCTTTAGGCGTAGTGCTTACCTAGCTGCCCAGCGCTAGTACTTCGTTCAGGAGGTACCTCAAGGACCCTCGGCACCGCACTCAGTTCGTCCTACAAAGTGCTCCGCCAGCAAGCATGGCATGTCTTTGCCATAAGCTCATTGCCAGGCAGTATACCAGCATCGAACAAGACGAGCCAACGACTTCACTCTGTGTGCTCCTTATGGGCAGACGAGCTAACCGTGTGCTTGCAGGTCGAAATCTTGTCACGGACGTGGCAAGAGGCGCCCCAGCTTTTGGGTCGACGACGTGCGCGACCGAGTCTCGCGACTCTCGTCCACCAAAGAGTCGCCGAGCTCGTTCAATTTCGGTCACTGATTCCTCGCTTCAAGCCCTGGCCGTGTCGCCGCAATCCTCATTTTCCACCTCCCCGCCGCCTGCATTCACCTGGCCGTCATCCAGCCCTCGCTCTCCTGCTGTCGGCGACCTTCAGTCTCCTGTCGTTGCCGAACTCATCAAGACCTACTCTCCCCAGAACGCCCAAGGAGCCTTGGAAAAAGTGTGCGACTCAGCACTGCCCACTGCAGCGCCCTTGTCCAGGCCATTTTTGCCATCGAGCGCTTCAGTCATCAGATTGCAGCCCAACAAATACTCCGACGCATCTATTGCTACGCCTTCGCCCAGTTACACGCAAAAGGCACCTCGATTGTTTCAATCGTGCGTGAGATTCAACATGAACAGCCTTTGGCTACGGATCAGGACATTCGGCGAAAGGTGTATCATCACTTGCACATCGGGTGCAAGTGGGCCGCCATCGTTGAAGAATTTGCTCTCATTGTCAGTTTTCCCGATCCTCAGCAGCCTACGGGGCTTCTATGCCTGCTGGCATCCGCATCGGCGTAAGTCTGGATTAGGCTAAAGTTTGTCCTTGCTGATTATCCTTAACCAGCCAACAGCTGGGAGAGAGCGTCTGACGTTAACCGACGGAGTGCACTGTCCCGGGACATCTTTACCAAACGACCGACATTCGCCAGAAAGCTTCGCAACTGAGACCTTCTGTCACTTGCATCCTGCAATACATGAAACGTACGGCTCTGTTCCCTTCATGTCATCTTCCTAACTCAACTTCTTTTAGTCCAACGAGCTTTCCGAAACGAGACTTGCGCTCTTACAATGCAATCAGGCCGGCACACTACGCCTCAGCTGAGCATTGCGTCTCGGCCAGTACATAGTGTTGCCCATCCAGTTTGGATGGTGTCTGCCCATGCCGTTGCAGCAAAAGTCCTACCTAGATGCTCACAAGACGCGGGTCTTCTTTTGCTCCTCTTAGCTTTTCTAGCAACCTCGGAGACAATCCCTCTAAATTTCTTTTCTCAAGGATCAGGCTCTCGACCCCGATGGAGCTCAAGAGGCGAAATTGAAGTTGTGGATGCAGCTCAGGCTGGTCTCGATTCGCACCTAGGTGGTCTTCTTAGCAACGCCCCACGATTAAGGAGTGCCTTGCAACAGCTAGCCCAGTCGCCTGGTATATTGATTGCTGGTGACGACGAAACCTACACAATAAGCAACGAGACGGCAGGTCGGGTTCAGGAACACCTGCCACCACAAGACTTTTCATTCTGGGCACTGCAGGCATTGATCGTTGCCTATCGATCTGTCCCATGGAAATACATTGAGTTCAAGTGAGTTAACCTCTATTCTTTTACTGCTATTTTCTAACATGAGCAAAGCCTTTTTAACCCTGTTCTATTCCTGCCTCATCCCAAGCATACTCTCGTTTCGCTTCATGATACTGTACTGTAAACAGCCATGGACCCTACAATGTTTGTGCAGCTTCACGAGGCGAATACTGACCACCACGCTCCCGAAGCTGCGGCCTGCATCAGGCTATCCAGTTCGGCGTGTTTCCTAGCTTAAAGTGTAAAGGGATGCAGGTCAAAAAGGAGAGAGAAGAAGAAGATATAGAATTACTATTTAGGAATTCGGAATCTAATAAAGGAAAAGGAAGCTTATTATAAGCTTTAAAAGCTCTTAATAGGGACCTAAATAATAGAAGGTCTAACTAATAAGTAAATCTAGGTCTGCAAACAAAGCCTATAATAAACGCGATAATAAGCAAGATATGTGAATTAAGCGAAGAGAGGATAACGATAGTAATGCCTTAGATTTAAGGCTATAATGTAAAGCTATGATTCTTAACACCGCCCCTAGTAGCATATCTAGCTTAAAGATAAAGAAAAAAGAAGGAAAGAAATATAAGGTCTTCACAATGCCTCTGTAAAGTCCCTTGCCTTTATTATGCAAAGAAGGCGCATAAAATTAGCGTATTTAACGCGTTCTAGGCCTTTTATAAATCTATTAGCAATTATTTATTTAGTTCTAATTTATTAAAGATAGAATTCCCCTTTATAGGCTTTCTATATAATCTATTTATAGTATAAATTAATATAATAAGTATATCCCTTATGCTTCTTATTAAGTACATTAGCTTTCGCGTTCTAGCTATTAGTAAATAGAAGTAATAGTTATAATTATTTAATCCTAAAGTTATTAAGAAGATTAGTAACCTAGAGCATAGATAAACTAGTTAGCATAAGGTTAATAAATTCTGCCTCTATTAAACTAAGGGCTATAAGAGTTTGTTTCTTTAATTACTAAAGGATTAATCCTCTAGCTAGTATTATAATATAGCCTATAGTTAATTTCCTAGTCTCTAGGTTATTAGCAAGAGAGGCATTACTAAATCCCTTTACCTATAGCACTAATTTTAGGTCTAAAAGAGCTAATCCTCTAAGAATAATTCCTAAATTATTTAATCTAGAGAGGTATTACTAAAGGTGTTTCTAAAGATCTATATAAACCTGCTTTAGTGCGGAATTTGCACTATAGAGTTAATTTAATGTGAATATAATATTAGGTTATGTAAATACTAAAAGCTAATTAAAGCTTCCTATGCGTTTTACCTAGTCTAAGAGGTTATATACTATATTAAGCTCCTTCTAATTAGCTAGAATCTTAGTCTTTAGGAGCCATAGGACGTTTAATGTATTAATATTCTTAATATTAAATTTCTTTATAATACTCTATATATAGAGCTTCTAATAAAGAAGGATAGTTTAGTTAGTATAGTTATGGATAAATTTAATACTAAGGAATAACTTAACCTCTCCTAGGTGTTTTAGCTTATAGTGTTTCTATAGCTATTTAATAATATCTTTAATTATTATAAGGGACTTTCCTATAATAATTATATTATCTATATAAAGAAGAAGTATAATATTATTATATTAAAAGATATAGAGTTTACTTATTAGCTAATAAAAACCCTGCTTTTTAAGTTCCTTAGTAATATCTTCTAGCTACTAGAGAGGAGAGATAGGTAGGCTATAGAGAGCTCTTTTAAGCTTATAAACTCTTATAGTGCTATTAGAGTAACTATAAGGTTATTTAATATAGATATCCCCTTATGCTTTAGTATTAAAGAAGGCATTTATAATGTTATATTACTACTATTTAAAGTCTAAGACTATAATAAGTGTATAGAATACTTGTAAAGAAACTAGGTGTATAACTATTACATAGAGGTCCTTATTATTAAAAATTTCTAGGTTCTAGTCCTCTCTTATAACCTACCTTACCTTTATATAGGGTTCTTAATTAATTAGATATTTTACTATATATACCTATTACCTATTAAAGATCTTTATATCTTTATTAGGAAACATAAGCTCTAGTAGTTCTTTTTATAGATCTTAAGGAGTTCCCTTTTCTTAGTAGGTCTCTAGAATATATAGTAGTTATTTATAGCTTTAGCCTTAAACTAGTTAGACAGGATATTAATCTTTATATTAGCTATATTAGCTACTTTAATTATTAGAAAGGCATATAATATAGTTATCTCCTTCACTTTATTATTATATAGGTTATTATTATAGTAATAAATTATAAGGTTTAATTATCTAGGGCCCTAAAGGGCTTTCTTTTCCTTAAGGTTATAATCTTAAGATAGTCTTAATATGTATTAGATTATTAGGATTATCTTAGGGGTTTAGGCTTAGATTTAAGTTATTATTAAATAACATTATTATTATTATCTTTAGTTTCCTTATCTAGGAAGGCACTAGGTTATTATTAAGGTAAGACTATATTCTCCTTATTAATCCTTTATTATTAATATCTTATAAGATCTTCTTAATAAGAAAGGCTCTTAGAGGGAGTTAGGAGTTGTGAGAACAAGGGGATAGCTAGGCAAGAGGTATAGGGCACTCTGTATATTAACTAAAGCTTGCTAGGTCGAAGTGTGTAGTGTGTGCGGACCGCTGTCTTATAGCTAGTGGTTCGCTAGCGTTACATAGACCTAGCCCTAGGGCATGGTGTGTTACGGGGTGCACCTGTGTTAGGAGCGGGGCCTTATAATTACCCCCTACTTTTAGCTAGGCTCCTAAATAGCTTTAGATTTATCCACTATAATATAGCTATTTACTATCTAGTAATTATAATAATTATTACTAAATTAAAATATTATAATAATAATAACTAGTAATTATCTCCTAGTAATATATATAGCGCTTAGGTATAAAGTTACCTAGGATCCCCTATTACATTACTTCCTTTTCTCCTTTATAAAGCTAGTTTATTTTTAATTAATCTTTAAACTTTAATTACACTAGCCCTTCTCCTACCTTTTACTGCCTTTTTACTATTACTATAGAGGTAATTTACTTTTACCTTTATTTATATATATATTTGTCAGGGAGAGCTCCTTAAAGCACTAGATGTGTGGATGCAGCCCGCGCATTGACTAGGATCAAACCCTCTGTGAGACAACGGTGGAGATAATGTATTAGAAGTACCTCCGTAGACTAGTTATTACTATAGCGCACTATGTACCTTTTAGGTATAAAAGTCGGGTGCCGTCTGCACCTCTAATTAATTAAATTAAACGTTTTCTATTATCTACACTAACCCCTACCTTAATAGTTATAAGCCTAGGAGGCTTCTATTGCCCTTTTTAATTATTATTAAAGATATAAGCTCTATTAGATATTATTAATTAATGCTTACTAATTATTAAGAGATAATCGCCCTTTGTTATTCTAATTAGTTAAAACACTTAACCTACGCTCTAATTAACTAGTATATTCCTCCTTTATAATATCTAAAGAAACTCTAAATATGGTGTTATTATTAGAGAAGGACTAGATTAAATAGTATATATAAATTAAGAATTATGTAGAATCCTATAGTGTCTAGGAGTATATTAATCCTAATAAGAATAAATTACTTAAAGAACCTATAATGCCTATATACCTATAGAGGGATTAGAGACTAGAGGTCTTACTAGATAACCCTAATACTCTTAAGAATTAGAGAATTACTTATAAAGATATAAAGGATTAATTTAATTTTTAATGCAAAGAATTGCAATTTAACCTTATAAAGTATACAGTCCTATTAAAGCAAATACTAAAGATTAGGGAATATATCTATAAGACTCTATTAAAGAATATATAAGATTCTCTTAACTTTAATACTAAAGTTAAGGATAGAGAGTTAGTTTAATATTATGCTTAAAGGATTCTTAAGCTTCTTTAGGATTAGTATAAGCTAAACATAAAGAAGATACTTATTCTTATAGAAACATGCCTTAATAATTATTTATAAGCTAAAGGTACCTATAATTAGTATAAGTAAGCTATAATAACAGAGGTATTATAGAGGAATTATTAAGATCTTAAGACTTAATAGACTAAGGAGATAATACTATATAAGTTTATTATACCTCTTTAAAGTAAATTTAAATTATTCTAGAAGAAGTAGAATAATCTGCTTAATAAAGGAGAGGATTATAGATTCCTTAAGGCAGTTACTAAGTTTAAAAGAGATTATAAAGCTCTATAGAACGTATTAAAGTTAGCTAATGCCCTTACTACTAAGAGATTAAATAGTTAAAGTAAATTAGAAAGAATAAGGTACCCTTACTCTAGGCACTACACTAAAGAAGCTTTAAAGTAGTGGGAATTATATAATTTATTTAAGGCTATATATAAGCTAGAGGCTGCTCTAAAGGACTAGGAAGTTAGGAAGAACTCTAAAGATAATATTAAAAAGTATCTAAAGGAGAATCTATAAGAAAAGTCTAAGGCAACAAGTTAGAAACCAGAGAAGAAGAGTAGTAATATCTTTGTACCTTTATAGAATCTAACTAATGACTTAATTACGGTTACCCTAGGTAATAAGACTACAAATATATTATTATTTGTACGCTCTAAGCAAGGTTAATAGTTAAAGGAAGCCGCAAATTTAACTACTAATGCTATAGAAAACATAGAATTAAGGCGGAATATAGTTCTATATAACTCTAGAGCAAATATTCATATCTTTAATAATATCCACTGGTTTAATTAATCTAAATTTAATAAGACTATCGTGATAGAGGTTAGGGCTAGAGGTATAATATATATAGCTTTAGGTTAAGGTCCTATACGCATATCTATTATAGACCCTATATCATAAAGCGCGAGGATAATTGTATTAGAGACTACACTGTTTATTCCTAAATTCCACATTAATCTAGTATTAGCAATAATACTAATAAAAGCAGGGATTTATTAGAATTAGAAGAAGGGATTTCTCTATAAAGGGAACCATCCTATAGTAAGAATTTATAATATTAACAAGCTTTATATATTATTAAGGCTATTAGATAATCTAAGAGAAGCTTACGCTATAACAAGCTAATTACTAAAGCTACCTATAAAGGGAGATATAGAGCTTTAGCATTAATAATATAGTTATCTAGGCATAAAGGCTTTTATAGAACTTACAAACGTAACTTTAGGCATTAAATTAATCAGACCTAAGCTTACGTAATATAAGATATGTGCCATAGGCAAAGCTAAGCAATAGAGATTATAGGTTATACCTAAAGGACTTCCTTAAGGACTAGGTTACGGGTTATTAGTTAATCTAGATTACTATAACTCTCCTTATTAGAATAGCGATAGGTATTAGTGTGTATTTATATGCCTTATAACCTTAATGCGTTTCTTTTACTTATTTAAGACTAAAGATAGCATTTATAATAGCTTCTATATAATAACAGGCTTTCTAAGCACTTAATTTAGCATTTAACTATGATTTTTACATAGTAATATTAAAAAAGCCCTCTTCATAGAGAATATAAAAGACAAGATAGCCTTTACTAGCATTATAGTCTATAATTTAGCTCCCTTAACACCTAGTTAGAATAGTAAGGTGGAGAGATCTAGGGGGTAGTTAAGTAGAAAGCTTATATATTAAGCCTTAAGGCTTAGTTTCTATTAGAACTTAATAATAAGGTATTTAATACTATAGTTTATCTCCTAAATTAAATACCTTTTAAGCATTATAGAAATTAGATTATACTATACAAACTTTAGTGGAATTAGGCTAGGAAAACCATCCCTACCTACTTACAGATAGCAGAGATCTAAAAACCCTTAATTGCTTATCTTTGCGCTTATAGATATAAAGCATTTCTAATAATAACAAAGGCTCTAGAGCATATTAAATCATATAATGCAATCCCTTAATTAGAGTAGAAAGCTTATATTAGTTACCTTATTAGTTATAGAGGCAAATCCTAGTATATTATCTAGGTGCCTATGTTATATAATTAGAAGGTTATTATATTAGTGTGTGTTTAATTTAATAAGAACTCCTTCTTTAAACTAGAAGAAGAGCTAGAATTAGCTTAAAAGGAGAAGATATTAATAATTACGCTACTTAAAGAGCTTAAGGCTAAAGATATTAAAGAAGAAATTAGCTAAGACCTTATTAGAATAAAACTTAAAGAGAATAATTAAGCTATTCTACTATTAACTATAGAATAGGAAAATAAGTAGTTTAAAGTAGAAATACTACCTTAAGTATTAGGGTAAGAAGGTAACTATATTAGTGCACTTTTAACCCCTCCTAACTCTTCTTATAAGGCACTGGTTACTATAGAGAACATAGAGATTTAGATACTAGGTAATAATGCGCTATTTTGTAAAATTAATAAATTTATATGTAAAGCAATATCTAAACACATGGATACTACTGTGGATACTAGTAAAATTACTACTAAAGGCAGTAAGGTAGTAGAGAATTATTATCCCTGTAATAATAGTATTAATCTAGATAATATTATAACTAGAAAACGCTAAAGAAAGGAATTAAGGAAAGCTAGGTAAGCATAGTTTTTTTCTACTTTTTTAACAGTATTCTAAGGCACTTAACATAGTTTATATA
Organism: Epichloe scottii; assembly: GCA_021950295.1. Lineage (NCBI taxonomy): Eukaryota > Fungi > Ascomycota > Sordariomycetes > Hypocreales > Clavicipitaceae > Epichloe > Epichloe scottii. Next base: position 808,571 of record CP083247.1, on the reverse strand, counting down.
TTAAAGATATGCCCCTAGAACCTACCTACTATTATTAAGCTATAGCCTTAGCCTATTATAACCGCTAGAAGGAAGCGATTATAAAGGATCTTTTAAAGCTTCTATCCTTAAACTACTAGGAGGATATACTAGATAAATTATTTAATCTAGAATGCTATAAGGAGATTATTAACCTTAGCTAGGTTTTTAAATACAAAACTAATAAGAAAGGCATAGTTATAGAGTTTAAAGCTAGAATAGTTATATAAGGCAATTAATAACTAAAAGATAACCTTAATAATTACATAGCCACGCTCACTTTATAATCTCTACGCATGCTACTTATAGTCTATTACGCTAATAATCTTAATACTTATTAATATAATGTTTAGAATGCCTTCTTACACATAGAACTTAAATAACCTATCTTTTATAAACCTCTAGAAGGTATAAATATAAGAGGTTGTCTCTAGAAGATAATATAAGTATTATATAGACTAAGAGAAGCTCCTTAATAATAGTTCCTATATCTAACGTAATTCCTATTAAAGATAGGCTTTATCTAAGGAAAAGAAGACCTATATATCTTTATAAAAGACGGTTTTATCCTGTTTTTCTATGTAGATAATATTATAGTAATGTATCCTAATGGATTTAAAGCAGAATTTAAAGAGCTTTATAAATAATTAATAAATAGTCTAGACATTAAAGACTAAGGCAACCTAAAGTGGTTCCTAGGCATTAAAATCATTAAGAATTATAATACTAAAGAGATATAGTTATCATAGGAATCGTATATTTAAAAGATCGCTTAGAAATTTATCCCTAATATTATTAATAGCAATTTAAAGAGCTTAATCTCTGCTCCTCTCCCTATAGCTATAATCCTTACTAACACTAGCAAAGCTACTAATAAAGAGATTAATTACTATAGAGTAGTTATTAGCTCTTTAGTGTATCTATATATTATTAGAAGGCCTAATGTGGCCTTTATAGCATTAAAATTTACCTCTTTTATAATAAACCCTTTAGTAAAGCATATTAAGTTTGCAAAAGGAGCGATTTTATACGCCTAGAACACAAAGAAGCTATGTATCTAATACTTAGGAGTAAATAGCTTTAATATATTGTTTTCTAGCACTAATGCTTCCCTTAGCAATAACCCTAATACACATAAATTAACGTAAGGTTATGTCTTTATTATACATAGCGCTATAATTAATTAGAAGTCTAGTAGGTAATATTATATAATAACCTTAAGCATAGAAGTAGAGCTCTTTGCCTTAAATTATAGCGTAAAAGAGTGTATATCTCTTAGAAAGCTACTTTATAATATTAAGGTTCGCGTGCTACTACTATTAATTATCTAGTATAATAATAAGTAGATAATTTGTATTATAGAGCATAAGAAAGGAAGGCTTTAAACCAGCCTTAAGCATCTTAATATAAATTAAATATGGATTTAAGAGTAATATGCCCTAGGCAATATTAAGGTAAATTAGTTAAAAACCTCTAAGATGCCTGCGGATAGCTTCACAAAGCCTCTATTAAGCCAAATATATAGGGATTTCTATCACTAGATTAGCTTATAGGAGATTCCTGCGTAATTACAACACTAGGAATTTATTGTAATCTCTTCCTACGCTTATTAACTCTAGCTTTAATAGATATCTTAGCTAGGGGGTGTGTTAGGGAGAGCTCCTTAAAGCACTAGATATGTGGATATAGCCCGCGCATTAACTAGGATTAAACCCTCTATAAGACAACAGTGGAGATAATGTATTAGAAGTACCTCCGTAGACTAGTTATTACCATAGCGCACTGTGTACCTTTCAGGTACAAAAGTCGGGTGCCGTCTGCACCTCTGATTGATCAAATCGAACGTTTTCCATCATCTACACCGACCCCTACCTTGACAATATTACTTACACACTAGGTATATAAAGTTTAAGAAGAACTTACTAATTAAGATTAAACTCCTATAGATTATCTATAGTTTCCCTTGCGTTTTAGTTATAGTAATAGCTAAAATAAAGCTTTCTAAATATTATATATAGTATAATAAGCATAGAGATATATGTAAGATAGTAAGTTACTTATTATTCCTATGCTTTATAGTCTCTTATTACTAACTTTTCTATATAGGCTATAGTAACTCTAGCTAGAGATTTTGCTAACCTAATAGTTATTTTTAAATAAGTCTAGGCCCTTATAAATACTACCTTTAACGCAGGGGAAGAAGATAGTGTCCTAGTGTTTTTAGAGGTAACTTACTAATAGCTTACTAAGTATGTCTATAGTTTAGTTATAGGGTTTAACTATACTAATATAGTGCACTATATAGCCTTTAGATTAATAGGTACTATAAAGGTATATTAGGTCTATTAATCTATAAGCTATTTACCTATTCTTTACTTATATTTCTATATAGGCTATATCTATTATATACTAGTAGTATATAGTCTCTTACTAGTAACTTTAAGTTACTATAGTTTCTACTACTCTAGCCCCTCTAGCTATAGTTTATATATAACTCTTTATTATATTTTTACTAATCTTTTACTAACTCTTTTATAGGGAGACCTAGAGGATATTATAAGCGCCTAGGAGGTAAAGATAGTCCTTTAGCTCTAGCCCTCTAACCTAGGCTATGTGGCCTAGGCTATAGTAATACATTAGTTTTACTATACTATAAAGGAGGTAATTAAGGTAAATAAGAATAGCGCTAAGTTTACCTTTATTAATAGCGCTTTTTACCTATAGGGGTGTAACTATTAAGAGTTTTCTAGTTATTTTACCCTTCCTTTAGGGTAGCTTTCCTTTATTTTTTAGTAGTTTATCCTAGACCCTTAATTAGAGTTTTAATAATAGCTAGAGATACTAGCCTTTTTCTATAGTAAACTTATATCTTTTTTCCTATGATTCTATTATATCTTACCACTAACTTTCTTTACTTTTATCTAGTAATACGTATAAATTACATATTAAGCGCCTTCTATGTCCTTTACTAAGATTTACTAGTTATATTTGCTAGGCTAGCCCTTCTATTTCACTAGGTATTTATTGCCTTTATAGGTTTTTTTATAATTCTTAACTTCTTTAACTTTATACTTATTATCTTTATCTTTAAGGTTTAGCATTAGTATATCCTTATCCTCTGCGTTTCCCTAGCGTTTCTATAGCTTTAGTAGGCTAATATAGAAGACATTATATAATTAACTATATTTTTTAGGTAGTGTAAGCTAGTAGGCCTATTTTCCTATAGTATTAAGTATTTAAAATAGCCTAATAAACCTAGTAGTTAGCTTATGTTTTATGTCTTTAAGTCTAATATTCTTAGCTAATAAAAGTACTAGGTCTCCCTTTTTAGGGTTAATAGCTAGTAGCGCTAGTTATAGTACTTTACCTGTGTTTTAGTGGCTTTTCCCTAGCTTTACTTAAGTTATTTTCTAACTTTATGTAGCTTTATAATATATATATATGCTTCTAGTACCTTCCCTTTAGTAATCTTGCCCTTAAGAGCTAGGCAAAACTTAGGTAAATAGCCTATAAGCGCGTAATTTAGGGAGTAGCTAGTTATTTTATTAACCATATTATTATAAGTAAATTAAGCTATTAGAAGTAGTTTTAGCTATATTTATTAATTCTCTCTAATAAAGCATTAAAGGTAGTGCTTAAGTACCTAGTTTATCCACTCTATTTACCTGTCTATTTAAGGGTAAAATGCTATAAATAGCCTTTATTTAATATAGAATAGGTAGTATAAGTCTAACTAGAACTAGCTTATAAAGACAGATCCTCTATCTAATGTAATGCCTTCTAGCGGTCTAAATTATAATTTAATCTCTTAATAAAATAGCTCTGCTAGTTTAGCTATGTTAATTATAGTTAACACTAGGAGGAAAACAGAGTACTTAGTAAATTAGTCTATAATTACTAGGATAACGTTAGTTACTTAATTAGTTATTTATAACGTAGGTAAGCCTATAATAAAATCTATTAAGATTTCTACCTATAGTTACCTTAGTATTAGTAAGGATTTAAGAGATCCATATAGGCAATGTCTTTGCGCTACTACCTGTTAGCATACACTATAACTTGTAATATAGTCTAATATAGACTTGCTTATTACTAGCTACTAGAAGTAGCACTTTAAGAGCTTAAGAGTGCGTTTAGTCCTAAAGTAACCCACTAGTGAATTATTATAGTATAGCTATAGGAGCTCCTATTGTAAGATAGGCTCCTAGGGAATAACTACCTAGTCTTAGTATATTAAAAGGCCCTTCTTACTATATAATATGTCAGGGAAAACCCCCAACCAAAGACAACAAAACTGACGATAGTGACGGTGACGATGTTGATGCCTGCGCACATCAACGAGGGAGGCAGCGATATTTGCGATCTTTGGCGTAGATCGAATCGGTCAAAAGGGGTAAAAAGGGCCATAGCTAGTATGCTAGGCAAAACACCATATCGGGATTCATGTCATCTTATCAATTTGAACAATCCAAGCCAAAGGCAACAAAGGGAGAGTTGATTTTCTATAAAAAAGAGAGGAATTCTAGGGGTTTTTATCTAGCTAGGCCACGGACCTAGGGGATTGAATTGACCCGACGGACCTGATAGACCTGATGTGTAATTTCCGACAAAGCCGATGATAGTGGCTGAATTGATCCGACGATGCCGGCGATGCCGATGATATCGATGATTGAGGGGTATAATTCCAGCCACACAATAACTATAGACTAGCTTTTCCCTTTCCTTTTACTAAGGAGTCTACCTTACTGCTTTGCCTTTATAAATCTAGATCTTAGTCTTATGCCTTCTATAGTAATTACACTAAAGGTTTATTTAGCTTAGATTAGTAGGGATCTAGTAACGCAATAGCCCCCTAAATCTCTTATGTATTAATGCCTTAAATACATGCTACTTTCTCCTTAAAATTACCCTTATTTAGCTAATCTTTTACTAAATCCTTAGTAGCTAACTAGCTTATATGCTTTATAGCACTATTTAACTAGGCTACTCTAGCCTTTGTGGGTTTCTCTCTTATAACTAGGACATTTTCCTTCCCTAAAGGCATCTTACTAGGTTACTTCTCTTATAAGACTAGAATATTTTCCTTCCCTAAAGGCATCTTATTATATCTTCCTTAATGTATTAGTATCTCTTTTACTAGTTCTTTAGTAGTTACTATCTTCCTCTAAAGTTCTAGTAGGAGCGCCTTATTTATAATAGGTTTACCCTTATAATTAGACCTTCTTAATAGTGTATCTATAGGGTTACTTTTCCCTAATCTATACTTAATTATAAAGTAAAAGGGGCAGAGGAATATACACTATCTTACCTACCTTCTGTTTAACTTTAGCTACTTTATAAAGGTTTATAGATTATAGTAATAATCTAATAGAACCTTTACTAGGCTTACTATACCTTTAATATAGTATTACTAGTGTTTAAATAACTTTACTATAGTAAGTAGCTTTTAATTAGCTATGCTATAGTTATATTTAGTGTCTATAAACTTCCTTAACTAAAAGGCTACTAAATACTAATAGCCCTTATTATCCTACTAGGATAGGATCCCCGCTATTATAAAGATTAAAGTATCTATCTTAATACACACTAGTTAACTTAGGTTATAATAATAAAGCAAAGGCGCTTACTAGAATATGTCCTTTAGCTAGTTAAATACTAGCTATTTCTTTGCTTTAAATATAAACTTCCTAGTCTAAATGCTATTTTAACTACCTTTTATTAACGCATATAGGGGTGCTATAATCCTAGAGTATCTATAAATAAACTATTAGTAAAAGTTATAGAACCTAAGGAATAACTATATATCCTTAAAGCTTATTAGCTTCTTCTAGTCCTAAATTATATTAACTTAACTTATATCTATTAAAATCCTATTAACTAATAGGATAAACCTAAGGAACTCTATAGATTCCTAATAGAAGGAGCACTTAGAGGGCTTAGTATATAGCTCCACTAGTTATATATGCTCTAGGACTTCCTTAATATATATAGTGTACTTCTCCTATGTTTTTAAGAAAATAAGGATATTATCTAGATATACTATGCAAATTATATTAACTAACCCCTAAAGTGCTTTATAAATATAACTTTAAAAGGTAGCTAGGGCATTTATTAGCCTAAAAGGCATAATAAGATATTTATAGTGCCTATAGTATATATAGAAGGTAGTCTTCTATTTATTACCCCCTTTAATATAGATTTAGTAGTAAGTATCTTTAATATTAATTTTTAAGAAAAAGCAGGCCTCTTAGTATTAATCTAAGATCTCTAAAATTAGAGGGAGAGCGTAGTAATTCTTCTATATAACCCTATTAAGTCCCTAATAATCTATATATAGTTAGAGTGTTCTATCCTTCTTTAGTATAAATAGGATTAGCGCCCTTATAGGACTCTTTAAAGGTCTTATCTAGCCCTTTACTAGGTTATTCTTAATATACTCTTAGAGTTCCTATAGTTTACTTTAGGAGAGAGGGTAAATAGGTCTATATAGTAGTGTGGCATTAGGTACTAAATTAATTATATAGTTTATTAACTTTCTTAATAAGAGGCTTCCTGCCTTATCTAATATAAATATATCTTTAAACTTATATAGTTCTTTAGGGATATTACTAACTATTTTATAGGCTTTTGCCTCCTTATTATCTTTAAGGGTAATAAACTTATCCTTTATAACTCCTATAATAGTATATATAATTATCTTATTATATATTACTTTAGCAAATTTATAGGGAGTTATTAATAAAAAGGCTTTTCTCTTTTTCTTAAACTACTATTCTTATAAGTATAAATAGAGATATATATGCTCTTTTACTAGTATATATATTCTAATTAATATAGGACTTCCCCTACTCTTAGGTCTCTATCTATAGCTATATATAGTAGCTTAAGATCCTTTTCTTCCTTTCTTAAATCTTTAATTATAATAGGCATCTTATAGACACTATATTAAGAAACTATAAGGGCCCCTATTACCTTAAGGATAGGTATAGTAATCTTAGCCTTATCTAGCTTATAGGTTTTTATAAATTTAGCACTAATAATATTAACCTTAGCATAACTATCTAGATTTACTGCTATTTAAATGTCTTTATACCTATAAATAGTAACTAGTATATAAAAGTAATACCTTACTAGTACCTTAGCTTAGGAGATAGAAGTAAAGGTATTTACTTTTACCTCTAGTAGTTTCCCTAGTCCTTTCTATACTCCCTCTTTAGCTTATTATTAAAGTATACTATATATTTAGTGCTATTATAGTTATAGTAATATCTTTTCTCTCTAACTTCCTTATTATTTAGAGCTATAGCTAGGGTTTTTTCTTTCTCTTTATCTTTTTAATCTCTATTAGGTCTATAGCTATATAAGGAGTTATATCTATAGTATTAGGGGTTCTTAGAAAACCCCTTATTCTTAGAATACTTATATCTTTACTTACTCCTTAGTATTACCTCCTAGAATTACTAGGTAAGTTATATAACCTTCTCTCTAGTCTTTCTAATAATAGAGGTATATAGATTAATATAGTTCTATAGGTTAGGGAGTAGTTTTATAAAGAATATAAGTATATAAGACTTTTTAAAGGCTTTTTCTAGGTATTTCTCTAGTAAATCTAAGTAAATACTAAACTTAATAAGGCTCTAGCCCTTATACTACTTTATATTTTCTAATTACTTAGTAATCTATATATTATAGTTTATAGAGTCTCTAAGTAATATAAGTATCTAAGTCTAGAATTTATCCTAGTTATCTTTAAGTTCTTTATAGCTACTAGCTAGCTATTCCTTAAGATATTAGTCCTATCTTACCTTATAATTAGTATATATATAGTTAAGTATAAAGAGAATCTTTTAGTAATTATATATATACTTATATCTTACTCTATTAAAGGCATAGTTAAGGTTATTAATCTATATCTTATATTTCTATAGGTTAGTAAGGTAGGTAAGCTTAATAATATTCTAGACTTTAACTTCCTTATTACTCTTACTTAAGAATAAGCTTAACCTTTATAGCCTTTTTACTTATCCTTTCCCTATATTTAGATAGAGTAACTTAATAAGTTCTTATTCCTTATCTTATAGCTTCTTTAGTTCTTCTAGCTAAGTAATTTATTTTACTATTACTACTTAATAGGTAGTAAGGATAAGAGGTCTAAAGGGATTTCCCCTTCTTTAGTTAGGGTATTAGTAGTACTAGGGATAAAGGTTATACCTATAGCTATAGTGCTATTACCCTTAGAAGGTTAGTCTTAGTTATTTACTAGTATTACCCTATTAGATTATATAGTTCTTCCCCTATATTACTCTTAGGTAGCTAGTGTTAAAGCTTTAGAATTATAAGAATAAGGGGATAGCTAGGTAAGAGGTATAGGGCACTCTATATATTAACTAAAGCTTACTAGGTCTAAGTGTGTAGTATATACAGACCACTGTCTTATAGCTAGTGGTTTGCTAGCGTCACGTGGACCTAGCCCTAGGGCATGGTGTGTCGCGGGGTGCACCCGTGTTAGGAGCGGGGCCTCATAGGAGTTAACTTTAAGAAGGTTTAGTTAGAATAGGAGGATTATCTTCCTCCTTAAAAGAGTGGTAATTCTTATTTACTTCTAAGGTTATAAAGGGAGTTCCTAAAAACAAACTTTCTTCTTTTTAGCGTTCTTATAAGGTTATAGGCAAGGTTTTATTATAAGTAGAATATTAATAATCTAATAACCTTCTTTAGTAAAAGAGGGATTAATAAGGTCTATAATATAGATTTCTTTATTAAGATTAAATAGTATTAGGAGATTAGTCTTATTAACGCGTACATCTCTTACACAAATAATTCTCTATTCTTCTAGAATCTAAACCTTAAAAAGGTGATATTTAGGGCTATCTATACCTATAAGCCTTCCCTTTTTAGCTTATGCTACTATCTTCTATAATTAAACATAATGTTTATTAGGAATGCGTATATATATAATGCATCCCCACGTTTGCAAATGTTTAATAAATGCAGTGTTATTAAGGCCTAAGATATTAAATAAGACTTATTAAGGTGATTAATTGTTTTTATTACTATATATAGGCAAAAGATTAGTGATTTTGGCTATGTGCTTTATAGTAAATAGCTAGAGAATTTTAGGTAACTCTACTCTAATTATTAAAGCTTATGCTATCTCTATAAGAGTTTAACTAGCCTATTTAATAATGCCTTAATAGGCAGGAACGTAGGGAGCACTAGTTTAAAAGATAATTCCCTCTTTCTAATAGTATATTTTAAACTTATTACTAAGAAATTCTATTGTGTTATTAGTGTAGAAGTATTTAATAGTAAATCCCCTACTTATATTTTTAATAGTAGTCTTCTAAGCCTAGATTACTTTAACTATGCTTAACCTATTAATAGTTAGAATTACCTAATAAAAGCGTGTATAAACATTAATTATATATAAGGTATATTTCTTGCCTCTAAACCCTTCTAGTTTATGTTTAATAAAGTCCTAGAATACATAAGAAAGGAAGTTTATAGTATTATTTAATTCCTTATAATATATTATCTATAAAGCCTTTAATAAGAGGCAAGCTAAGCATTAGAAGTTAGCTATAGAGACAGGATTAATTATAATTCCTGCTTCCCTATAGGCTAGCATAATGTGTTCTTTCCCTACATAGCTAAGTCTCTTATATAGAAGACTAAATTCAACCTTTTTAGTAATAGCATTGCTTAATAGTGTAGTAAAGTTATAATAAGGTTTTTCTTCCTAAAGAATTAATAAGGCAATGTTTAATTTCTAGTTATAGTAACCTATAACTAAGCCTAATAATAAGATTAATTAATCCTTAAAGCTATCTATTATGATTCCTCCTTATTTAAGAAGTCCTAGTGAAATTATATTAACTTTAGCCTTTAGGGCATATTAAGCGTTAGAAAGTTCTAGATAACCTTTGCTAACTAGGATCTTAACGTTCCTAGTGCTATTAACTTTAAGTTATTCTCTATTACTTACTATTATTGATTTTACGTTAGCGTTTTTATTTAAATATGTAAACCATTTAGTTATATTAAATGTATAAGTATTATAACTAGTATTAAGAATATAGTCTTCCTTTATAAGGCGATTTGTAATTATTTAAAAGGAATAGTCCTAGTTAATTACTATAAGGGAAAGATTGCTTCCTATAGTAATAATATTAGGAGAAGTAGTGGTCTTTATTATAGTTATTAAATTATTTTTCTTCTTTACTAACTTAGGCATTTTCTTAGGATAAAGCTTCTAGTAGTTATCTTTTATATAGATAGTTCTTCTAGGAGAGACTAAGCATCTATAATCTAATTTAATAGTTTTACTAGTCTTATTCTTCTTTAATAGAGTTTTTCCTTTACTTTTTACATTAGAGCTATCCTTATAAGTGTTCTTTTGTTAAGTGTTAAAGTTAACCTTTTAGTCCTTCTAGGGTTTGTTTGCTTTATACGTTAAGTATATAAGCATATTATCTTTCTTTAGTTCTAATTTAGAAAATCCTTTAATTTTCTAAGCGTTATAAATCTTAGGCATTAAACCTTTAATAGCTTTAATTGTCTATAAGACCTAGATAATATTAGGGATTTTCTTAATCTTATAGATTTAGTTCTAAAGGTTCTAATAATTATCTAACTAAGCTTATATTATAGAGAAGTCCGCTCTCTTTAATTAACTAAATAGTTAAAGGAGTTTAATAATAGCTAAGTTAGCCTTAAACCTATAATTACTTTTAATAAGTTATATTATCTTAGGAATAGGTATTATATTTGTCTATCCTATATAAGTTAAATTCTTCTAGACTCTTAATAAAAGGCTTTACTAAATAATAGAAGAAAGGATACTATAATACTTATTAGTATCAGGTAACTAAGTAGTTACTCTAGTAAAATATAGTTTAAGTTATATAATTTAGACTTATATTCTAATTAAAATCTCCTACTCTTTAAAGTTCTTAGCTCCCTTAAGAGGGGAGATAACTACTATTCTTATATACTATGCTTTTATAATATTATTAAATTTATTTAATATATTAGGTTAGGTAACTAGGATAGTCCTATAGTCTCCTATATTATTATCTCCTATTTTAGAAGGAAAGGAAGGGTTATATATTAGAATTTGTATACTTTAATTACTATATATACTTAATACTAATTATTATTAATTTAGTCTAATAGGAGTTATAGTAGTAGCTCTCTAAAGATTAAATTACTATATAGCTACTAACACATAGAGATATAAAGTTAAGAGTATAAGTAGCTAAAAGGCGTTTTTAAATACTCCTTAAAGTTTTACCTTAGCCTAGTTAGAGAGTAATATTTTACTAAGAATTTACTATACTTACTTTACTTACTTTACTATATACTACTTTACCCTAGATAGTAATAGATCTAGATTATTAGTTTTAGGTGCCTAAGGCAGTTTTATAAGGAATGTCTTATCCTAGCCTACTATTTACTAAGATTTACCTAGAAGGGATAACTTTTTATAAGTATTATAAAATTTATAATATATTATATAAGGCATAAGTTTATATTAAAGTATAATATTATTATAAGTATAAGTTAGAAAATAATATAATAAAGGTTATATATTTAATTCCTAGTTATATAGGATTTTTATCCTTTTTATATATGTAAGCTAAATTATAATTAATATAATCTTAACTTATATAAAGTTTTAGGTAATGTTTTTAGGAAAGAGAAAGGGTCTTAGTGCTACCTTATAAGCCTAGCAAAATGCTTTTAGCAAGATATTAGGAAAATATATGTAATTATACCTAAAATTATAATAAGAAGATAAAAGGGAGAATTAAAAGAAAGGGCGCGGTTAAAAGCGCTAGGCTTATAACCTATAAAGGGATATAGGTTAAAAAGGAGAGAGAAGAAGAAGATATAGAATTACTATTTAGGAATTCGGAATCTAATAAAGGAAAAGGAAGCTTATTATAAGCTTTAAAAGCTCTTAATAGGGACCTAAATAATAGAAGGTCTAACTAACAAGTAAATCTAGGTCTGCAAACGAAGCCTACGATAAACGCGATAATAAGCGAGATGTGTGAATCAAGCGAAGAGGGGATGACGATAGTGATGCCTCAGATTTGAGGCTGCGATGTGAAGCTGTGATTCTCAACACAAAGGACAGCCGCCACTATTGCTCATACATCACATCTTCATTCCGCAAATGCACCCAACCAATCCCCAGCCTCTGATTGTAGGTCGGCCAACAAGCTGCCGCTCTGGGGTGCGCTTATCACGAAGACAGGCACCCCAAGGCGTCTCGGCAACTCATGCCTGAGGTGATCCACGTGCATGTTACGCCCACGGGTCACACTCAGCAATACAAAAAGGTTGCAGGCGCCGCCTCTGCGTTGGTCAACGGTTAGGAAATGAACCACAGGCACCCTACTGCGCTAGAGAGCCAAGTATGAGTGACGCCAGGAATATACAGTAGGGGGTAGATAGAAGGCTACATGTCCTCAAGTTCAGGTTCGACCTAGCCGCATTAGGTAGACAAGAGTCGCTAACTGGGGCAATACGCAAATACTGGACGCAGTGACCTCAGACCTGACTTGCGCTGAAATTCTCAAGGTTAGGTAGTAATACAGTAGCATAGGCGGCCCTTCTACCTCTCAAGTTCTTTTCCTTTCTTAGAGTTGTCTGGGAGCTCGTTTTCTGCGAGGTACCTCAGCACCTTGCTGGAGCTAAATGCGCTTCGACTTACACGACTGCCCAGATTTCGCTCGCATCTGGCGAGGTGTCTCAGCGCCTAACTGGAGCCAAAGGCGCCTCGGCTACCATGACTGTCCATCATGCCCTGCGAGGAGCTTTCATGCCCTGCTGGTGCTTATGTATACCCTTACTGCGGTGAGCATACCGAATGCTGCCTCAAAAGAGAGCGGGAAGAATCAGCAGACCGTAATATGGTGTCCGATGTAAGTGGCTGTGATGCTCTACCTTATATGGCGGGGGCAATTGATGCTGCAGGGCTCAATCCGGAACCGACCTCGTTGCCTGAGTCCTGGCTGGAGGGCATCGTCAAAGAAGCCAACATCTTGCAAACCGCGTCATATTGATTTCCGGCTTAATTTTCGGATTAAATAGCGGAGGGAACTGTCACTACGACTGGCAACATTATAGTGGCCTCCAGGCAGAAACGGCTGCAGTGATGGTGGTGCTGCAGGTTTTGAGCAGCAGAATATGTAAATAGCTACGCAACAATTTTGTTCAAGTACAGTAGACCATAATGACACGACGTGATGGCGCCATTTGCGAGCCGTTAGGTGTAAAGATTTCCGAGCTGTTGCTTGTACAGTACATATGTGCCACAGTGGTGACTGTCCTCTGTCTTGTTAGGAAAAAAGACCTATACTATAAGTGTCGAGGTAGGGGTCGGTGTAGATGATAGAAAACGTTCGATTTGATCAATCAGAGGTGCAGACGGCACCCGACTTTTGTACCTAAAAGGTACACAGTGCGCTATGGTAATAACTAGTCTACGGAGGTACTTCTGATACATTGTCTCTACCGTTGTCTTATAGAGGGTTTAATCCTAGTTAATGCGCGGGCTGCATCCACATATCTAGTGCTTTAAGGAGCTCTCCTAATACACCCCCTAGCTAAGATATCTATTAAAGCTAGAGTTAATAAGCGTAGGAAGAGATTGCAATAAATTCCTAGTATTATAATTACATAGGAATCTCCCGTAAGCTAATCTAGTAATAGAAATCCCTATGTATTTAGCTTAATAGAGGCTTTATAAAGCTATCTGTAGGTATCTTAGAGGTCTTTAACTAATTTACCTTAATATTACCTAGGGTATATTGCTCTTAAATCTATATTTAATTTATATTAAGATGCTTAAGGCTAGTTTAAAGCCTTCCTTCCTTATACTCTATAATACGGATTATCTATTTATTATTATACTAGATAATTAATAGTAGTGGCACGTAGACCTTAATATTATAAAGCAGCCTTCTAAGAGATATACGCTTCTTTGCGCTATAATTTAAGGCAAAGAGCTCTGCTTCTATGCTTAAGGTTATTATGTAATATTACCTACTAGACTTCTAATTAATTATAGCGCTATGCATAATAAAGACATAACCTTATGTTAATTTATATATATTAGGGTTATTACTAAGGGAAGCATTAGTGCTAGAAAACAACGTATTAAAGCTATTTACTCCTGAGTATTAGATATATAGCTTCTTTATGTTCTAGGCGTATAAAATCGCTCCTTTTATAAACTTAATATGCTTTACTAAAGGGTTTATTATAAAAGAGGCAAGTTTTAATACTATAAAGGCTATATTAGGCCTTCTAATAATACATAGATACACTAATAAGCTAATAACTACTCTATAGTAATTAATCTCTTTATTAGTAGCTTCGCTAGTGTTAGCAAGAATTGTAGCTATAGGGAGAGGAGCAGAGATTAAGCTCTTTAAATTGCTATTAATAATGTTAGGGATGAATTTCTAAGCAATCTTTTAAATATATAATTCCTATAATAACTATATCTCTTTAGTATCGCAATTCCTAATGATTTTAATGCCTAGGAACCACTTTAGGTTGCCTTAGTCTTTAACGTCTAGACTATTTATTAATTATTTATAAAGCTCTTTAAATTCTACTTTAAATCCATTAGGATACATTACTATAATATTATCTACATAGAAAAATAGGATAAAACTGTCTTTTATAAAGATATATAGGTCTTCTTTTCCTTAGATAAAGCCTATCTTTAATAGGAATTACGTTAGATATAGGAACCATTATTAAGGAGCTTCTCTTAGTCTATATAATGCTTATATTATCTTCTAGAGATAACCTCTTATATTTATACCTTCTAGAGGTTTATAAAAGATAGGTTATTTAAGTTTTACATGTAGGAAGGCATTCTAAACGTTATATTAACGAGTATTAAGATCGTTAGCGCAATAGACCGCGAGTAGCATGCGTAGAGATTGTAAAGTAAGCGTAGCTATGTAATTATTAAGGTTATCTTTTAGTTATTAATTGCCTTATATAACTATTCTAGCTTTAAACTCTATAACTATGCCTTTCTTATTAGTTTTGTATTTAAAAACCTAGCTAAGGTTAATAATCTCCTTATAGTATTCTAGATTAAATAATTTATCTAGTATATCCTCCTAGCAGTTTAAGGATAGAAGCTTTAAAAGCTCCTTTATAATTACTTCCTTCTAGCGGTTATAATAGGCTAAGGCTATAGCTTAATAATAGTAGGTAGGTTCTAGGGGCATATCTTTAATATATAAACTATATTAAGTGCCTTAGAATACTATTAAAAAAGCAGAAGAAAACTGTGCCTATCTAGCTTTCCTTAATTCCTTTCTTTAGTATTTTCTAGTTATAATATTATCTAGATTAATGCTATTATTATAGGGATAATAATTCTCTACTGCCTTACCGCCTTTAGTAGTAATTTTGCTAGTATCCACGGTAGTATCCGCGTATTTAGATATTGCTTTACGTATAAATTTATTAATTTCACAAAATAGCGCATTATTACCTAGTATCTAAATCTCTATGTTCTCTGTGGTAACCAGTGCCTTATAAGAAGAGTTAGGAGGGGTTAAAAGTGCACTAATATAGTTACCTTCTTGCCCTAATACTTAAGGTAGTATTTCTGCTTTAAACTACTTATTTTCCTATTCTATAGTTAATAGCTAAAAGGCTTAATTATCCTCTTTAAGTTCTATTCTAATAAGGTCTTAGCTAATTTCTTCTTTAATATCTTTAGCCTTAAGCTCTTTAAGTAGCGTAATTATTAATATCTTCTCCTTTTAAGCTAATTCTAGCTCTTCTTCTAGTTTAAAGAAGGAGTTCTTATTAAATTAAACACATGCTAATATAATAACCTTCTAATTACATAACATAGGCACCTAGATAATATACTAAGATTTACCTCTATAACTAATAAGGTAACCAATATAAGCTTTCTGCTCTAATTAAGGGATTGCGTTATGCGATTTAACATGCTCTAGAGCCTTTGTTATTATTAGAAACGCTTTATATCTATAAGCGCAAAGATAAGCAATTAAGGGTTTTTAGATCTCTACTATCTACAAGTAAGTAGGGACGGTTTTCCTAGCCTAATTCCACTAAAGTTTATATAGTATAATCTAATTTCTATAATGCTTAAAAGGTATTTAATTTAGAAGATAAACTATAGTATTAAACACCTTATTATTAAGTTCTAATAGAAAGTAAGCCTTAAGGCTTAATATATAAGCTTTCTACTTAACCACCCCCTAGATCTCTCTACCTTGCTATTCTAACTAGGTATTAAGGGAGCTGAATTATAGACTATAATACTAGCAAAGGCTATCTTATCTTTTATATTCTCTATAAAGAGGGCTTTTTAATATTGCTATGCAAAAATTGTAGTTAAATACCAAATTAAGTGCTTAGAAAGCCCATTATTATATAGAAGCTATTGTAAATACTGTCTTTAGTCTTAAATAAGTAAAAGAAATGCATTAAGGTTATAAGGCATGTGAATATACACTAATACCTATTGCTATTCTAATAAGGAGAGTTATAGTAATCTAGATTAACTAATAACCTATAACCTAGTCCTTAAGGAAGTCCTTTAGGTATAACCTACAATCTCTATCGCTTAGCTTTGCCTATGGCATATATCTTACATTATGTAAGCTTAGGTCTGATTAATTTAATGCCTAAAGTCGCGTTTATAAGTTCTATAAAAGCCTTTATGCCTAGATAACCATATTATTAATACTAAAGTTCTACATCTCCCTTTATAGGTAGCTTTAGTAGTTAGCTTATTATAGCGTAAGCTTCTCTTAGATTATCTGATAGCCTTAATAACACATAAAGCTCGTTAATATTATAAATTTTCGCTATAGGATGGTTCCCTTTATAGAGAAATCCCTTCTTCTAATTCCAATAGATCCCTGCTTTTATTAGGATTGTTACTAATACTAGATTAACATGGAATTTAGGAATAAATAGTGCAGTCTCTAATATAATTATCCTCGCGCTTCGTAATACAGGGTCTATAATAGATATGCGTATAGGACCTTAACCTAAAGCTATATATATTATACCTCTAGCCCTAACTTCTATTATAATAGTCTTATTAAATTTAGATTAATTAAACCAGCGTATATTGTTAAAGATATAAACATTCGCTCTAGAGTTATATAGGACTATATTCTGCCTTAATTCTATGCTTTCTATAGCGTTAGTAGTTAAATTTATAACTTCCTTTAACTATTAACCTTGCTTAGAGCGTATAAATAATAATATATTCGTAGTCTTATTGCCTAGGGTAACCATAATTAAGTTATTAGTTAGATTCTATAAAGGTACAAAGATATTGCTACTCTTCTTCTCTAGTTTCTAACTTATTGCCTTAGACTTTTCTTATGGATTCTCCTTTAGATACTTTTTAATGTTATCTTTAGAGTTCTTCCTAACTTTCTAGTCCTTTAGAGCAGCCTCTGGCTTATATATAGCCTTAAATAAATTATATAATTCCCACTACTTTAAAGCTTCTTTAGTGTAATACCTAGAGTAAGGGTACCTTATTCTTTCTAATTTGCTTTAACTATTTAATCTTTTAGTAGTAAGAGCATTAGCTAACTTTAATATACTCTATAAAGCTTTATAATCTCTTTTAAACTTAGTAACTACCTTAAGGAATTTATAATCCTCTCCTTTATTAAGCAGATTATTCTACTTCTTCTAGAATAATTTAAATTTGCTTTAAAGAGGTATAATAAACTTATATAGTATTATCTCCTTAGTCTATTAAGTCTTAAGATCTTAATAATTCCTCTATAATACCTCTATTATTATAGCCTACTTATACTAATTATAGGTACCTTTAGCTTATAAATAATCATTAAGGCGTGTTTCTATAAGAATAAGTATCTTCTTTACGTTTAGCTTATACTAATCCTAAAGAAGCTTAAGAATCCTTTAAGTATAATATTAAACTAACTCTCTATCCTTAACTTTAGTGTTAAAGTTAAGAGAATCTTATATATTCTTTAATAGAGTCTTACGGATATATTCCCTAATCTTTAGCATCTGCTTTAATAGGGCTATATACTTTACAAGGTTAAATTATAATTCTTTACATTAAAAATTAAATTAATCCTTTATATCTTTATAAGTAATTCTCTAATTCTTAAGGGCATTAGGGTTATCTAGTAAGACCTCTAGTCTCTAACCCCTCTGTGGGTACGCAGGCATTATAGGTTCTTTAAGCAATTTATCCTTATTAGGATTAATATACTCCTAGACACTATAGGATTCCGCGTAATTCTTAATTTACATATACCACTTAATCTAGTCCTTCTCTAATAATAATACTATATTTAGAGTTTCTTTAGACATTATAAAGGAGGAACATACTGGTTAATTAGAGCATAGGATAAGTGTTTTAACTAATTAGATTAATAAAGGGCGATTATCTCTTAATAATTAGCAAGCGTTAATTAATAATATCTAACGGAGCTTATATCTTCAATAATAATCAAAAAAAGGGCAATAGAAGCCTCCCGGGCTTATAACTATCGAGGTAGGGGTTGGTGTAGATGATAGAAAACGTTCGATTTGATTAATCAGAGGTGCAGATAGCACCTAACTTTTGTACCTAAAAGGTACATAGTGCGCTATAGTAATAACTAGTCTACGGAGGTACTTCTGATACATTGTCTCCACCGTTGTCTCACAGAGGGTTTGATCCTAGTCAATGCGCGGGCTGCATCCACACATCTAGTGCTTCAAGGAGCTCTCCCTGACAATAAGCCAAATAAACTAGCCCCCCTTTGGGGGTGCCCCTATTTTGCGTGGCGGAGTGGTTTATCCTGACTTCAACAGTTACTAAAATTTGACCGCTGGTGTCCGCTAAACGTGCTCCAGTGGGGCCCTGTTGCTTTGCCCTAGGCAGCCATATATTAGTGTCAGGGAGAGCTCCTTGAAGCACTAGATGTGTGGATGCAGCCCGCGCATTGACTAGGATCAAACCCTCTGTAAGATAACGGTGGAGATAATGTATTAGAAGTACCTCTGTAAACTAGTTATTACTATAGCGCACTATGTACCTTTTAGGTATAAAAGTTAGGTACTATCTATACCTCTAATTAATTAAATTAAACGTTTTCTATTATTTATACTAACCCCTACCTTAATAGTTATAAGCCTAAGAGGCTTCTATTACCCTTTTTAATTATTATTAAAGATATAAGCTTTATTAGATATTATTAATTAATACTTACTAATTATTAAGAAATAATTACCCTTTATTATTCTAATTAGTTAAAATACTTAACTTATACTCTAATTAACTAGTATATTCCTCCTTTATAATATCTAAAGAAACTCTAAATATAGTATTATTATTAGAGAAGGACTAGATTAAATAGTATATATAAATTAAGAATTATATAGAATCCTATAGTATCTAGGAGTATATTAACCCTAATAAGGCTAAATTACTTAAAGAACCTATAATACCTATATACCTATAAAGGGGTTAGAGACTAGAGGTCTTACTAAATAACCCTAATACTCTTAAGAATTAGAGAATTACTTATAAAGATATAAAGGATTAATTTAACTTTTAATATAAAGAATTATAATTTAACCTTATAAAGTATATAGCCTTATTAAAGTAAATACTAAAGATTAGGGAATATATCTATAAGACTCTATTAAAGAATATATAAGATTCTCTTAACTTTAATACTAAAGTTAAGAATAAAGAGTTAGTTTAATATTATACTTAAAGGATTCTTAAGCTTCTTTAGGATTAGTATAAGCTAAATATAAAGAAAATACTTATTCTTATAGAAATATACCTTAATAATTATTTATAAGCTAAAGGTACTTATAATTAGTATAAGTAAGCTATAATAATAGAGGTATTATAGAGAAATTATTAAGATCTTAAGACTTAATAGACTAAGGAGATAATAATATATAAGTTTATTATATCTCTTTAAAGTAAATTTAAATTATTCTAGAAAAAGTAAAATAATTTACTTAATAAAGGAGAGAATTATAAATTCCTTAAGGTAGTTACTAAGTTTAAAAGAGATTATAAAGCTTTATAAAGTATATTAAAGTTAGCTAATACCCTTATTACTAAGAGATTAAATAGTTAAAGTAAATTAGAAAGAATAAGGTACCCTTACTCTAGGTATTACACTAAAGAAGCTTTAAAGTAATAGGAATTATATAATTTATTTAAGGCTATATATAAGCTAGAGGCTACTCTAAAGGACTAGGAAGTTAGGAAAACTCTAAAGATAATATTAAAAAGTATCTAAAGGAAAATCTATAAGAAAAGTCTAAGGTAATAAGTTAGAAACTAGAGAAAAAGAGTAGTAATATCTTTATACCTTTATAGAATCTAACTAATAAATTAATTATAGTTACCCTAGGTAATAAGACTATAAATATATTATTATTTATACACTCTAAGTAAGGTTAATAGTTAAAGGAAGCTATAAATTTAACTACTAATACTATAAAAAGCATAGAGTTAAGGCAAAATATAGTCCTATATAACTCTAGAGTAAATATTTATATCTTTAATAATATTTACTAGTTTAATTAATCTAAATTTAATAAGACTATTATAATAAAGGTTAGGGCTAGAGATATAATATATATAGCTTTAGGTTAAGGGCCTATATATATATCTATTATAAACCCTATATTATAAAGCATAAGGATAATTATATTAAAGACTACACTATTTATTCCTAAATTCTATATTAATCTAGTATTAGTAATAATCCTAATAAAAGTAAGGATCTATTAGAATTAAAAGAAGGGATTTCTTTATAAAGGGAACTATCCTATAGTAAGAATTTATAATATTAATAAGCTTTATATATTATTAAGGCTATTAGATAATCTAAGAGAAGCTTACGCTATAATAAGCTAACTACTAAAGCTACCTATAAAGGGAGATATAAAGCTTTAGTATTAATAATATAGTTATCTAGGTATAAAGGCTTTTATAAAACTTATAAATATAACTTTAGGTATTAAATTAATTAGACCTAAGCTTATATAATATAAGATATATACTATAGGTAAAGCTAAGTAATAGAGATTATAGGCTATACCTAAAGGACTTCCTTAAGGACTAGGTTATAGGTTATTAGTTAATCTAGATTACTATAACTCTCCTTATTTAAATAGTAATAGGTATTAGTATATATTTATATACCTTATAACCTTAATGTATTTCTTTTACTTATTTAAGACTAAAGATAGCATTTATAATAGCTTCTATATAATAATAGGATTTCTAAGCACTTAATTTAGCATTTAATTATAATTTTTATATAGTAATATTAAAAAAGCCCTCTTTATAGAGAATATAAAAGATAAGATAGCCTTTACTAGTATTATAGTATATAATTTAGCTCCCTTAATATATAGTTAGAATAGTAAGGCAAAGAGATCTAAGGGGGTAGTTAAGTAGAAAGCTTATATATTAAGCCTTAAGGCTTAGTTTCTATTAGAACTTTATAATAAGGTATTTAATACTATAGTTTATTTCCTAAATTAAATACCTTTTAAGTATTATAGGAATTAGATTATACTATATAAACTTTAGTAAAATTAGGCTAGGAAAACTATCCTTACTTACTTATAAATAGTAAAGATCTAAAAACCCTTAATTACTTATCTTTATGCTTATAGATATAAAGCGTTTCTAATAATAATAAAGGCTCTAGAGCATATTAAATTATATAACACAATCCCTTAATTAGAGTAGAAAGCTTATATTAGTTACCTTATTAGTTATAGAGGCAAATCCTAGTACATTATCTAGGTACCTATATTATATAATTAGAAGGTTATTATATTAGTATATGTTTAATTTAATAAGAACTCCTTCTTTAAACTAGAAGGAAAGCTAGAATTAGCTTAAAAGGAGAAGATATTAATAATTATATTACTTAAAGAGCTTAAGGCTAAAGATATTAAAGAAGAAATTAGCTAAGACCTTATTAGAATAGAACTTAAAGAGAATAATTAAGCCTTTTACTATTAACTATAGAATAGGAAAATAAGTAGTTTAAAGCAAAAACACTACCTTAAGTATTAGGGTAAGAAGGTAACTATATTAGTGCACTTTTAACCCTCCTAACTCTTCTTATAAGGCACTAGTTACTATAGAGAATATAGAGATTTAGATACTAGGTAATAATACACTATTTTATAAAATTAATAAATTTATATATAAAGTAATATCTAAATACATAGATACTACTATAAATACTAGTAAAATTACTACTAAAGGCAGTAAGGTAGTAAAGAATTATTATCCCTATAATAATAGTATTAATCTAGATAATATTATAACTAGAAAATACTAAAGAAAGGAATTAAGGAAAGCTAGGTAAGTATAGTTTTTTTCTACTTTTTTAATAGTATTCTAAGATACTTAATATAGTTTATATATTAAAGATATGCCCCTAGAACCTACCTATTATTATTAAGCTATAGCCTTAGCCTATTATAACTACTAGAAGGAAGTAATTATAAAGAAGCTTTTAAAGCTTCTATTCTTAAACTACTAGGAGGATATACTAGATAAATTATTTAATCTAGAATACTATAAGGAGATTATTAACCTTAGCTAGGTTTTTAAATATAAAACTAATAAAAAAGGCATAATTATAGAGTTTAAAGCTAGAATAGTTATATAAGGTAATTAATAACTAAAAGATAACCTTAATAACTATATAGCTACGCTTGCTTTATAATCTCTATATATACTACTTATAGTTTATTATACTAATAATCTTAATACTTATTAATATAATATTTAGAATGCCTTCCTATATATAAAACTTAAAGAACCTATCTTTTATAAACCTCTAGAAGGTATAAATATAAGAGATTATCTCTAGAAGATAATATAAGTATTATATAGGCTAAGAGAAGCTCCTTAATAATAGTTCCTATATCTAATATAATTCCTATTAAAGATAGGCTTTATCTAAGGAAAAGAAAACCTATGTATTTTTATAAAAGACAGTTTTATCCTATTTTTCTATGTAAATAATATTATAGTAATATATCCTAATAGATTTAAAGTAGAATTAAAAGAGCTTTATAAATAATAAATAAATAGTCTATATATTAAAGACTAAGGTAACTTAAAGTAATTCCTAGGCATTAAAATTATTAGGAATTATAATACTAAAGAGATATAGTTATTATAGGAATTATATATTTAAAAGATTACTTAGAAATTTATCCCTAATATTATTAATAGTAATTTAAAGAGCTTAATCTCTACTCCTCTCCCTATAGCTATAATTCTTACTAATACTAGTAAAGCTACTAATAAAGAGATTAATTACTATAGAGTAGTTATTAGCTCTTTAGTGTATCTATATATTATTAGAAGGCCTAATATAGCCTTTATAGTATTAAAACTTACCTCTTTTATAATAAACCCTTTAGTAAAGTATATTAAGTTTATAAAAGAAGTAATTTTATATACCTAGAATATAAAGAAGCTATATATCTAATACTTAGAAGTAAATAGCTTTAATATATTATTTTCTAGTACTAATACTTCCCTTAGTAATAACCCTAATATATATAAATTAACATAAGGTTATGTCTTTATTATATATAGTACTATAATTAATTAGAAGTCTAGTAAGTAATATTATATAATAACCTTAAGTATAAAAGCAAAGCTCTTTACCTTAAATTATAGTATAAAAAAGCCTATATCTCTTAGAAAGCTACTTTATAATATTAAGGTCTATATACTATTACTATTAATTATCTAGTGTAATAATAAGTAAATAATCTATATTATAGAGTATAAGGAAGGAAGGCTTTAAACTAGCCTTAAGTATCTTAATATAAATTAAATATAGATTTAAAAGCAATATACCCTAGGTAATATTAAGGTAAATAAGTTAAAGACCTCTAAGATACTTATAGATAGCTTTATAAAGCCTCTATTAAGCTAAATATATAGGGATTTCTATTACTAGATTAGCTTATAGGAGATTCCTATGTAATTATAATACTAGGAATTTATTATAATCTCTTCCTATGCTTATTAACTCTAGCTTTAATAGATATCTTAGCTAGGGGGTGTGTTAGGGAGAGCTCCTTAAAGCACTAGATATATAGATATAGCCTACGCATTAACTAGGATTAAACCCTCTATAAGATAATAGTGGAGATAATATATTAGAAGTACCTCTATAGACTAGTTATTACTATAGCGCACTGTGTACCTTTTAGGTATAAAAGTTAGGTGCTGTCTGCACCTCTGATTGATCAAATCGAACGTTTTCTATCATCTACACCAACCCCTACCTTGACAATTAGAGGTCTGCTCGCTAGGAAGCGGACAACGCAGCAGCGCAAAGGACGTTTGTATCGACGCTGAGACGTAAACAATTAGACACAGCAGATGTCCACATCGATGTATCTACCCACACACTTCGGCCCTCCGTATAACACTGGGCTGGGCATGTCTAGAATGCTTTTTCTTTCCTTGCCCTTCGAACTTACTGTCTCCTCAAAACAGCCTCAACGAGACAGGCAGGCATAGGCAGCATATCGGAAAGACTTCTGCACGTCAGTTCTATTGCGAAGCTTTGATAAAATAAACCGCTGGTATAGGCTAACGTTTCTCCTACGGCGACTTATTGCCGTGCCGTCCATGCCGCCAGGGGGAAGCAGCGAGTAGCTCTCAACGACGTCAATAGACTGACAATTAGACGTAAATAGATTTCAACTCCGTATGTCCTTCAAGTGACAGGAATCGATCGGTACAGGAAGGTCCCGGGTGGGTTAAAATACAGTAATCTCGGGCAGTTGGTTTTACCTGGTGAATGGCGATGAGACCTAGCGAACCTAATTGCTTTTCTATACTGTTTCTTCTCGTCTCACCCTTTCTCTACGCTTGCTTTGTAACATTACTTACCATACACTTCTCTACAAACGCTAATATAAAGTACAGTACTTACTGAAAACGTGGTGTGAATAAATGCGGAGTCAGTTTTATGCGCCGTGGAGCTGGGTTCGAGAGTGGAGGACGTTACAGTACGGCGGTTGGCCTGAAGAGTCATGGGGGCAAAGCGGACAGTGGGGGCCAATTGCCAATTGGTCACTAAAATCTTGGAAGGTGTCCACTATTAGCCACCTAGTTCCTCCTGAACGCACTTTTGGTCCTGATCTAGGATGCTTGTATAGGCCAACAGCCCGAAGTGTGTGAAAGGCGCTGTGGATTACGTTAAGAAGCATTACAGGCCGCTCGGAAGTTTCTACTAGGCCTATTCAGCCCCAGGCTGCTTGTAAAATGACGTGGCCCAAAATTGTGCCTGTAAGTCAAGTTGTGCCGGTTTGTTAGCGTAGAAGCCGAGTAGAAATTTAGTACTGTACGACTCCACGAGGTTAACGAGATAATGTTTGTTCGAGATTTCCGAGCCCTTGAACCTTCTGTCACAACACCTTCTGACTTCTCACTTTAATCGCCTACAACTATCTCTCAACATGTCTGGCGACCGCGATGGCGACCACAGTGAGATATATTGGGGCAGCGACCCTGATGAGCTCCTCGGCGATGACGACTGCCATTGGGGCGACATGACGTTTCTGGCCAACGAACCAACAGAAAAATGCGAGAGCGGCGGACGTGATGGGGAAATTGCTACGAGCTCGACAGATGACTGCTCAGCTCTAGCTACTGTCGACGCGATGAGGATCAGCCGTATTGTCATGGATGGTAATGTTCCTGCAACGCAGAAGAGGACCATCCAGCAATTTGATGAACCACGAAAACGCCAGCCGCTACGAGCTGTAGGAGCGACGCTTCACTTAAAGTCTGGGGCGGACTTCACTTTCCGGCGAGATGTCCAAACCCAGTTATGGGAAGACCAAACACGTCATATTTGGCCGATGAGGTCACTGATGGCATGTCTCGACAGCCTCTCGGTGCAGGTACAGTGGCGAAACGGAAATGTTATTGATCTCAAGTGTAATGAAGGCGCTTGGGAAGGGACTGATGCACAGAGGAAAAGGGTTTCGTTGGATCGCCAGGCCATTTCGTGCTTGATAAAGGACGAGGCTTTGCTGTAGCAGAGCGTTCGAGACTTTTGCTTATGTTTCTTGTTGCTTACTTTTCATTCAGGTACGTTTTCACTTGTCTTTTCCTGCGATAGTTGTGCTACTGTACTGTACTGTACGGTACAGTAGCAGCATACATTTCATGAGACTTTGGTACAAAGGAACTATAGCCAAGTGTTGCAGAAGTAGCACTATGTAGATAGAAGTCGCATTTTGGTTGCGTTTTCATTCGTTCCGTTGGTGACCTCGATATACAGTACAGTAGATAAAATTCTCCATGTAATGTCTCCACTGCGCTACATCTCGTTCTGTTCTTTTCACGTTGAGCTGATTCTATGTGTCGAGACAAGAATTGCTTTCTTGGACTAGTATTAGCCTTTGAATTGACCTAACTTTCATTGGAGCGAACGTCTGGCGACTTAGACGATACGTCGCGTGCCTTGAAGGGGGTAAAAGGTAACAACAAGCATTCCTATTACAGTACTAGCAGGCACGAGCCCAGGCGCGAGATGTAAACACCTCGCCATCCAACCCACGGCTGTTAAATAAGGCCCGGTCCTCTCTATTCCAAGCTACATTGCCACTACGGAATGAATGCATATTGGTATTTGTTGCTACCTATCACATAAACGCATATTATCGTTGTTGTGATGAGAATACTGCAATAACCTGGACTATGCGGGAATCCTCATCCTGATGTGGGGAGCCAGTATTCCCACGATTTATTATGGTTTCATTTGTCACCGTAAAATGCAAATACTTTACTTGGCAACGGTTAGATGCACGCCTGTCTAGACGTTTCATTCACTATATTTGAATCAGACAAGCAGTATGGCCTTATGCTGTGCGATCTTCACCCTCAGCTCGCGTTTCGGCTCCCCAGAGTTCAGGCATGGGCGCGCAAGCTTCTATGCGGCGTTTGGCATGAGCTCTGTACTCTTTATTGTTCACGGGATTGCCATTAACGGTTGGCAGGTGCAGAGAGCACGCATGTCATTGATTTGGATGGGATGGATGGCCATTACCAATCTTACGGGTGCAGCCATTTATGCAGCAAGGGTAATGCCCTCAACTAGGAGTAATGTACATATTCATCGCTAACTAACTTGACTAGATTCCCGAGAGATGGCTGCCCTTTCGTTTTGATATCTGCGGCGCCAGCCATCAGATTTTCCACCTGGCTGTTATAATTTCAGTCTACACGCATTTTTGGGGACTCATTGAATCGTTCCTCTTCATCCGGTCAAGCCCCTATACCTGTGTCAGCGGCACGGCTGACAGCACAGCGGAAGAATAAGGGGCATAAAAGAGGTGCGAATAGTGATGCATATCTCAGGCTAGCTACAGGGACGAGAGGGCCCCTTACATAGGTACAGATACCCCTTGTGCCCCTGAATCAGAGGGCATTGTCAGGTCAATCTACCCGAGTCAGGTCCTTCATACGTCCCACAGCTAAGGAGACGCTTCCTACATAAAGGGGTCAACGCAGTCACGCATTTACTCTGCCGACCCCTTAGTCTGTGTGGTTGCATTACTCCCCTCAACAACCTGCAAATTGGCTTAAATGTGTCATGGGCTACGCCCGGCATGATGGACCCGGTCGTACCGGGTCCGGAGGTTCACGCTCCATCCCCGACTCCGCTGTGCGGAGCCGGTCGCTGTGACAATGTTGTGCGTGTATATCACTTCGATTTCGACGCTTCGCCTCGAACTCTCTTTCCTTTCTGTCTTAGCTCCAGATAGACAACACATAGGCACCTGCTTGTTGAACCAACTCTGGATATCCAGATGCTTGGCGCCAAATGCGACTGGACATTCGGCCGAGCAACAATGAGCGGGGTGATATCCTGAATGATTCGGGTTTCGTTTCTGTCGTGGATCTTTTCGGCAAGTCAATTTGATGACATGGTCGCCGGACAGCGAATCCTATGTACGACTAATAATCTCATCATAAGCAGCTATGATGGGCCCATACAGTTGATCCGGTTCTCCCGCCGGAGTCCCAAAAATCATTCTTTCCTCTTTATCCAATGGAAAAAGGATTCTCCTTATCCTCAGACAAAGTGGTTTGACAACATCCAACGCCTCAGGAAATTCACCCATGATGTCTTCCATACTCTTGACTGTCATGTGACCCATCTTTGCACTTGCAATCTCTTTGAAGCTTCCAATCTCCCATTTTCGTAAGAGACTGCTCTTGGGAGGGTGACCTTGGCGACTCAGCCTGGGTTTAGACCATGACTCGCGAGCACACATCCAAAAAAGGACGTAGAAGAAGGATTCCAAGTCATGACGATAGGTGTGGTCGGCTTGACGCAGCACCTCCACAGCCATGAACTGCATTGTACCGGTACGATGCCGCGCTCCGCTTGGGCCAGTGTCTGCCACCTTCGCAAGGTCCAAGTCTATCAGCATACCTTTGAAGCCACCAGCCGTCTCAGGCTTAGTGATGATGATGTTATTGGATGAAATGTCGCGATGCAGGATATTGCCTGTAACATAGAGAGATTGGTGCGCTCTTATGGCGTCCCTCATAGTCTCAAGCAGCTCCTTGATCGATTCAAAGTCGCTGATGACTCGACCGGCCGGCGAGACAACGAGACAGACGTATATTCTATTGTCCCACGGATCCTCGCCGGTCGAGTACAAGCTTGGCTTTCTCTTGTTGGTCGACAACTGTTGGCTGGCTGTCTGCACTCGTCTGGATTTGATTCTGTTGGAACGCCGCCTCTTAGGTTCAGATGTGTCATCGGATGCAACATCCGACGACGACTTGCGCTTTTGACCGGAAGAGTTCGAGCTTGCCGTGGCCGATGCCCTGTTGCCGGATTGCTGCGCAGTGGAACGTGCCTGTTTGGCTAGCCTGTTTCAGATAAACAGGCGACAGTATCTTGTTAGGGGACGAAGACGTCTTGAGGAGTTTATAGGATGAAGTACAGGGCACGCGCAGTCATGAGACGTAGCGGACATACTTTCACCATAGGGTAACGCCACATATTCAAAGCAGATATGGTGATGGTTTCAAGTTAGTACGACCACGCATTCAAATAGACATTAGCAGAGACCCAGACTCGTAAGTGGTGTAGAAAGGTGCAATATAGACTTGAACCCGAACTTGACGAAATGCCCGGCCAGCATTTAACTCCCAAAGTTGCTGGCGGCTGCCCCAGTGCCACTTGCCCCCCCCAAATCTACTCAAGTGACCATCCCGCAAAGAGGAGGAGAGAATTTTCCATTCATTTTATTCAAACTCGTATTAGTGTTCATCGGTGCAGACAATTTGAGACTAATTGAGTATAAAGCATGTGCCAGCCAGAGAGGAGAGTTGTTCTATCCTGCCACTAGTCACTACATCGCCGGCAGTGAAAGAGCAGAGAGCGGAGGTTTGATACGTACATGTAGGGTTGCATTCCCACGCTGGGCAGTGACGACGGGCGTCTGCTACTTGCACAGACGCATCTGCTCGTAGTCCGGCATCGCGTACCGGGTCATCCACTCCGAGACAAGAACCTCGTCGATGTTGCAGCGTTCCTCCGGCCTGTACGCCAGCATCGGCCGCAACATGGCAAGCAGAGCCACCTTCTCGGCCGAGTCCATAGTCTCCATCTCAAGTCTTCTGCGACTATCCTGGATACCTTTCTCAAACTTATAGTCCAACGTCCAACTAGGACCGTCAGGCTGCATAGGCTGGCCTTGCTTGGTAAAGTACTGTGAGCGCGCATCCCATGCCTCCCACCATTCGTCAGGTAGCTTTCCAAGTGCCTCAACCTGTAGGCTTATTGCAGAGTCCTCGGTAGGAAAGAACATCTCGAATAATTCCCCGTGGGAGAGCGTAGCCCAGATAGCACATGCAAGGGTCCAGATATCGCTAGGGAACGATTTAGGCGTGGTTGGCTCGAACTTGCTCTCTGGTGGGCGACAGTGTACTGGTGTGGAACATACTAGCCTCGACTCTTGAGAAGGGTGATATGACTCGCCGAAATCAGCGACGATGATATTGGCATCTGATAGTGGTATCTTGCTGATTTTCTCCCTTGGAAACTGCATAGGTACGGCAACAACGAGCGGGACACCTGGTGGAATTGGCTTATTGTCAGTATGGACCGGCTCTAGTTCCGGCTCACCACACTGCTCCAGTAGCTCCTTATCAGACCAGAAATGAAACTCTGGCGGGAGCTTAAAGAGGATATTGCCAAGATGAAGGTCTAGATAAGTTAGTTGGGCAGGAAAAGGGCGAACGAAGTCTAGCACTCACCTCCGTGGACAACTCCCCTACGGTGTAGGCAGGCAATGGTAAGAATCAGCTGAGCGGCGATGGCACGCGCAACAGGCAACATTAAAGGTAAGTAGTGCCCTCTACGTTTTGCCAAGGCTAAGCTACACCGTGAAGCATCAGTAACCAGGCACATATGGGTACCATGGGGGCCATGGATGCGAAACATGTTGAGAAGCCTTGGTATCATTTTTAAGGCGCTGTCGTTGTCATCGGATGCACGGTTCAAGAGTGACAGCATCTCGTACTCGCGCGGGCTTGCATCAGCTGTACAGATTTTAATAGCAACGAGTCGTTGGAGCCTCTCATCTCGCGCTAGCCAGACGGTGGAATAGCTGCCGTAACCAAGCTTATCCAGTATACGGTAATGACTGCCGAGTCGGTCGCCGATAGCCACGGTGTAGTAACCATTAGGGCTGTATCTATAAATGGGTTCCGCTTCATCAGTTGCCCAGAAATGGACATCCGAGTCCGAGTCCGATGTTGTAACCCTGTCTGAGGAATGCATTGTTGATTTGCTTAGGGGCGACGTGACGAGTTGAGCGGAAATCGAGGGCAGCGGAAGCTGTAAGTTGGAGCTTTTGGCAGAAGGAACAAGGCGGAAAGAAAACCTTGGTAGCTGCGCATGGCCAGAGATGGCCTTGCCATAGTCACCACAATTAGCAGAGGTGTTGTTTTGGTGGAGGTAGGGTTGTCACAGCCAATAGATGCATAAATAAGCTTAGACGCACGGATATGATACAATAAGCTCTAGATGCATATGCTTATGATATCCTTGTAGCCACCATTGGCTGCTGCTACTATTGCCGCTGCTGGCCTGGCGCCGCTAGCCGCCGGCTCCCTTTATGTTGCAGAGATTTTCTACTGAAGTATTCGACAAGATCAGAGATGCTCGCACATGGATAACCGCAGGCGGTCTTTGGGGGCCAACCAAGGGCAAAGCCCCTTAGTACATGGGCATGTACGGGGAAGGGAGGGCTGATTTCATCAGTGCAGTTAACGCTGTGGTGGATTAGGCGGAACTTTTGCCTCCCCACTGTAAGCCGTATGTAATTAGCCGTGTTTGGCATATATATATATATAAATAACTGTATAGCTAACCACTAACGACAACCAAGGGATCCAACCAACACGCATATGTATGTCCCAAGCAGCAGCATCCGCCCATATTTCTACCTCTGTATCGAATGGGGAGCTGCTTAGTAGCGCCCGCGGTCAGTGGCCTGGGCTAACATCCCAGACCCCTAATGCGGCCGATGACACCGCACCTGCAGCTGCGGCGGCCGCAGCGGCCAAGATGGCACAGCCACGCGCTGAAGTAGGCGCTGTCCGCCTTCCCATGCGGCCAGGTGCCAGACCCTGGCGTGCGCGGGGCGCCAGGTCGACCGATTGGTTCGGCAACAGGAGTCGGCAGCGTTGCTCGCCGTGACCGAAGACCAACAATGGGTCTGGCCGTTGTATATAACGGTGCGCAAGGTAGGAGATCCAGAGACTATCACCCGCCGGCCGTCATCTCTTCATAACAAGCCCTGACTGAACTCAGACCCCAGAGCCCTTTCATTCCCCATCAGAGCCCTTACATCGCCAAAATGTCTACTGTCAACATTGTTCGATTCTCCCTGTACCCGAACATGGAGTTCAAGCCAAAACAGCTGGAGCAGCTGGTAAACTTGGCGTATCTGACGGCTAGGGACAGAAGACTATATCCAAAGGAGATACTGATTAGGTATACCCATTTGACGCAGCGATCCTCATTCTCTGGGGATATAGGGCATCTATTAAGATTAGGGAAAAGATGCTAAAGATCTGTAATCTCTAGGTCTGGCATTCATAAAACTACCAAAATCCATGGCAAATATCAAAAGGACCCGAGAGGCCCACATGCTACCCTTTGCTACAAAGACGAAGGTCAAGTCCAAAGAGGAACACACGTAGCCAGCCATGGCTATGTCAGATCAATGACCGACTGGACCTACGTCAGCGCGAGCCATGATTCGGAGAAACCCGACTCGGCGAAAAAGTCACATCATAATGAAGTATGGCCCGCCCCCGACAGCCTGATGGAGATCACGTCAATCGCATATAGCCACTTGGCCGAACACATGGGGAACTGGGCCAAAGTCTCCGAAAACAGCCCGGCCGGGCGCTCCGACCATACTATGTACATGTATGACAGCCTCGCCACGGCTACAGCGTCGATGACCATATCTGGGGAAAGCAGCCAGACCGGGGCAAGAGGAAACCAAGAGTCCGTCGTCGTCGACTATGAAAACGACACGTACGTCACGGTCGAGAAAAAGAACAGCAGAAACTATACTCTTCGCCTCCTCGACGATTCAACCATCAAGTCGCAAGCAACCGGATGGCAACAAGCCCATGTCCTGCTCAACGGGGCCTGGGAGCCCTGCTACCTGTATGTCGGTCGGATATCGGGCACTCGATACTGGACGTGGACGCTGGAGCTTGGCAATAACGGTAAGGGCAAGGGCAAGGAATCGAAAGGTAAGGGGAAGGCGTGAACTGTGTTGGTAGCACTTCTCACTCGGCTCTGTACAAACGAGTCCCTTGTTACTGCCGTCAGCAGGGCTCAGAGTCCGAGGTCTAACATCAAATGGACATAAAATCCATCTTATTGTCGCATATGGAGATGATATACTTTGAGATTAGCCAGACCTCGCTTGCATGTATCTTCTCGAGTGCTCATCACCTACATAACGCGTACTTGAACTCGTTCCCAACGAGTGGCGGCGGGCCATCTTGCCGGACTGACCGATGTCTGCGCACCTGTTTGCCTCCCATGCTCGTCTTCATAGTGGTAGCGACATCCGTAATGTCCATCGGAGAGCGCAACACGCTAATGACAGTTGGTTGCATCGGCGAAGGGTCATGGCTACCCCGTCGCAACGGCTTGCCGCCTTTATATGGAGTATATGCTGTGAGTGACCGATGATGCTCGAGACCACAATATGAGATATCGGAGTCATATCTAGCACATTCAGACAAGTATCCGATTACGTCTTTATATCCAGTACCTGGAGGTATTACATTGGACGGTGGGAAGAGCGGCTGATTCGGAGTCCCATCCAAGTCTTAATACGAACAACGGGTGCGGTATACAGTTCTGCAGCGGTAGTTTATCGGTATTACAGACATTCCAGTTGTAAATGCATCCACTGTCGCATTGAGAGCATGCTGAACCTATATGGATGTAGCTAGTATTGAAAGTACTGACCAAGGCTAATATATTATCAGTTCTCATCGGAAAGAGACGTGATTTCAAGCAAGGTTACCCGAGGTACTGACCTCGTCCAGCAAGAAGGAGTACCGCAGTTACCTATCAAACAGTAAGTACTGTCATCCTGGCAGATATCTCTTGCCCAAATTAAGATGATCTAGCCACACAAGTGCCTTGGGACTTTGGATGTCTACTTACCTTTACTAGAAAGGAACCAAGATCACTCATCATAAGATGATAGCGAACATCCTACAAGCTTCTGTTTTCGAGAGCATAGAACGGCACTCAAATGAGAAGAGCATACTGCCGACCTTCTTCACCGACTTCTGTCTTGGTGGCTTTGTGTGGACGGAATTTGCTACACAGCTGCATGCATAGGAGAGTCTATCTTCACCACGAACGTAGAGTGCGGCCGTCAGCACGTTTTCAAGCAGTGCGCCGGAGTCTGGGGCGACTGCTGCAACGCGAACGGGAAATGCGGAACCGGCGACGACTTTTGCGGATACGGCAAGTGCCAGCTTGGGAACTGCTTAGTTCCCAAGCAGCCCGCGGGCCCGCCTTCGTGGCTAAATGGGAACACGACCGATGGCACATACAGTGGGCCGAACCGGTACACCTGCAATGTGGTCTGTGGAAGTGCTGTAACGAGGATGGCATGTGCGGTTTATTACCTTCAGACTGTGGGGCAGGATGGTGAGTTCTGAGCCCCTTTGATGAGTCACTTACACGCCGGCTTTTGCGCTATTGTTCATTATTGTTTTTCCGCTCCGGAGCACTAGCCATCATATTATTTCGCGTCAGCTGTATGAAAACAGTCGCATCTAGTTTCGGAATCTTTTTGCTGTTCCTTGGGCAAGTCATTAAGAATGAGCACTCAGTCGGCAAGCAGCACCTGCGCCAGCAGAACTCATGCTGATTGTCCCTTCTCTATTACCGAAATCTCTAGTCTGTTGCCAGACAACAGCCAAACAGGCACTAGGAAGCGGAAGCATGAGGAGATCAGCCAACTGGTGCAAAAATCGCCGTTCCAGCCTAAAGGAAAGTTTAGAACACATCAGACCCTAGACGTGGCGTACGCGATTGAGCCTCGTTTCGAATGGGACAACTTGATGCGCTATAGGAGTTTTATCTGTAAGTCAAGGCAGAAAATTCATAAGTTTGATGAGGGCTCTTCTAAAAGACGTTACACGCAATAGTAAATGGGTCAGGTACTACTGCGGCGATTTTGTCCAAGTCGCCAATGATACTACTATCAAGCAGCAAAAAGGCAACCGGAAAAGCCTCCAACTACAGGATGGTGTGCGTCCTCAGGAATATTGGGTAGCAAAGATATTGGACATTAGGGCCTCGGACGAGAACAATGTCTTTGCCCGTGTCTATTGGATGTATTGGCCTGAGGAGCTCCCAGAAAAGAAAGAGGTCAGCAGAATACAGACGTCAGGCCGCCAGCCGTATCATGGCCAGAATGAGCTTATCGCTTCAAATCACAGTTAGGCAGATCCAGGTTCGCATCTAGACGAGAGGCTGACAGATTCTAGTGGATGTTATTAACGTCCTGAGCGTCTTGGCTCATGCCGAGGTCAGTCACTGGTTAGAATCCGAGTCGGATAATGACCAGGGTCAAGAAGGGCTTTATTGGCGGCAAGCCCTAGACTTCCGGACTTCTCAGCTTTCTGTACGTCATTACACATATATGTCTCAAGTCAGATTAGGTCCGGGAGATTAATCGTATTGCAGTCCATTGACTTAACATGCAAGTGCAAGACGCCTGCCAACCCAGACAAGATGTTGATCGGCTGTACTAACTCAGCCTGTGGTGAATGGCTGCACTACGAATGTCTGCTCAATGATGCCTTAGCTCGAGTATACGAGCATTCAGAAACGGGGCCAAGCCAGTTGCTGTACCCTCCAGTGGGAACAAATACGAGGATGGCTTCTTTCGGGCCTTCACAATCAATCAACCCCGCCAAAACGTTAAGCGAGATGGAGCAGTTTCCAAGCAGCAAAGCGAAAGCAGTTCATCACATATTGTCCTCAACAAGGGCGATGGGAGACATTACGCCCACGGGGGCTAATCCACTTGGGCCTCGAGCTTCACTACAGGCCCGCGCGAAGGAGGGGCAGCGAGAAAACCTTACGATGGATATCTCGAAGCTGAACTCAAGTTAGACGATGGCCCGACGATGTGGCTTATCAAAGACTTGAGACGAAACGTGTCTGGTAATAGCGGTATCAGGACAGAGGTCGCCCAGTGCTTAGTTTGTGGCACCAAGATTGATTAACGACCCCATGTGAAGCGATGTCTTCACGAAGAAATAACGGAGCCCAATGCAGCGTTAAGTTTCTTGTAACCTATTACCGGCAACTCAAGCACGTTCTAGAGCGCGGGCTCTAAACCAAGACATTTCCTTGCTATGGAGTATGGGAAGCGGCATCGTCAATCTGCCTTGGCTAGCACACACATCGGCCATTTCGTGTCGCCATGGAGAAAATGTCCGCAATTAGCGTGAAATGAGCTCCTTTAGCATTCTGTCGGCATGGATTGCGTTATACCTCCATTACCTCTCGGCAAGCTCTCTCGACCGGCTTGTCCACCTTTTATATAGCCACTTTGTCCCGTCAGCACGGTTCAGACGAATATTATCCGGAGAAGATACTGTACATACGGAAGAAGTGCTCGGAGATTTGATTTTCTACCCACACCCAATGGACTGTCTGGCATGTGAAGCCAACAACAGCTCCTGAGACGAGATCTGCTCAAAGTAGTCAATACTATGCAGAAGTTCCTAAGCCCGTGTCTCTGACAAGATGTCAAGGTCAAGACGCCACTGCCTACTGACTAGCCAAGCTGCTGCCTGCAGGCAGCAGTTGCTCTTAGTCTCTCTATTCATATATAGAGAGAGATATGTCTTTTATTTAGATAGAAACCAAGAGTCTTTTGTTACCTGATTCACAGGGGATCTTCTGCCCGATCGTTGCTTAGTCACCCATACTGTCCGTGCATCCTGTTGTGTGACAAGGGTTGTATTGTGAATGGACCCCTGGGCTTCAGAGATTCTGCGTGACCGCTCCTGCGTTGAGTGTGGGATTGTGCGCCCCATTATCTAGGTGTATGTCGCGGTTTCACCTGCTCAAATACGTCGGTTTGACGCCTTATAGCAACATTATAGTAATTGAAGGCTTATAGTATGCCTATGCCAGAGTCGTTTTCCTGATAGGGCTCGTCAGTGTGCTGAACATTTCTTCGACCTGGTAGAAAGCTGTGCAGACGGAGATAGGAGCCATGGTGAGGGGCTAGCGCAGCTCTTTAGATCCATGATCCATGACAGCTAATATGTGGCCCCGCCCTGAAATGTTACCAAAAAGGTGGGGTTATTAAGGATGATTGTCTCCTCTAGTAAGCTAGCTATGTGGTCCTCCATAATAATGTCACCTCTAATTACTTAAGCCATTCCCTACCTTAATAAGCTAGCCTATTTTAAGATAGTGTTAACCATAATACTATAAATTATTCTCTCCCTTAATTATTATTCTCTAGCCTATAATAATTCTGCGTCTTCTCTTCCTAATTAGCTAAGTCCTAAGTGTTTAGTCTTAGAGGCTATAGCCTTTCCTAGCGCGAAATATATATCTTTAGATTATTAATATAGATTTTCTATCCTTATCCTTTACCTAAAGGCTTAATCTTATATAATACTAATAATAACTTCTTCTTTATAGTTAAAAGCTTTTCCTAGGTCCTATAGAATTTCCCTTTTAACTTATTTTCTTTATCTATTTTCTCCTATACTAGATTCCTAACTTTAAAGTTATATAGCTATTTTAGTAAACCTTTATTATTATTATTAGTTTTTCTTATTTAAACTAATTCCCTTCTCTTCTCCCTTAGATTAGAGTGCTATAGGTTTGTTTCTTAGATTAAGATAAAATCTTCTTCTAAATAAGTTATCTCTAGTTTATCTAGCTTACTAACTCCTATATGCTTAGTAAATAGGTTAAATCCTAATATTAATATTACTAGAGTTATCCCTATGCTTAATATAAACTAATTATTTAGAATAACTATAATACTTAGAATAGCTTAATACTATAAATTAAGTAATACTCTATCTTATTTAACTACTTACTTTATTAATTACTATTTTACTAAATAGATATTTCTCTTAGCAAGACTTATTAAAGCTAGATATAAGACTAGCCTAAAAGTAACTATTATTCTATATTTCCTTATGGTTAATTTAAAGTTTAGGTTCTTAAAATAGAATCTATTATTATAGTATATTCCTCTTAGCTAGCTAAAAATAAAGCTCTAGTGTTTATCCTATGTCTAAGTAACTAAATCCCTAGTGGCTTTATTATAGAACTATTCTAATATAAATCTTATTATATAGTCTATAATAATAAGCATATATAAGTCTCTATTCTTTACCCTAGGTATAATAGGTCTAAGATAATCTATTATAATAAGCGTTTATAGTTCTAATACTATAATGGTTTTAGGCATAGCTTTAGGCAGTCTTAATCCTATTTACTAGCATATAAGATAAGATTAGTAGTAAGATTCTATATCTTTAGCTTTATTAGGCTAGAAATACCTCCTATATAACTTCTATATTATAATAATTAGGCTAAAATGCCTTGCTATATTATAAGCTTATTAAAGTTTTATTAGAACCTCCTTAGAGATTATATATTTTACTATAGATTTATTAAGTTCTAAATAGTAAAGTCTCTAGTTAAAGATTTAATATTTTAAGGCTTAATATTATACTAGCTTCTATTATTTAATAGGGATTATATAGTGCCTATAAATAATAGATAATAGTATTTCTCTATACTACTTAGAGTTTAACTATTCTTAGAGTTTATTTATAATTACCTCTAAGGTTTCTTTATCTAGCTTCTCTCTCTCTAGTAAAATTATCTTACTTTTTATTAAGATTATTACTAGTTAGTCTTTTATTACTAGAGACACATTAATACCTATTCTCCTCTTTACCTTATATAGTTCTAACCTAAGTTTCTCTAGTAATTATAATATCCTATTCGCGATTTTTATAATTTTAGTTATATTAAGATAGTGTATATATTTTATATTTAATTCCTATAGGATATTAACCTATTAAGTAACCTTCCTATAAACCTTAGATAGGTTAGCTATAGAGTTAATAATCCCTTTATAGTTAGTGTATACCTTTAATAGATAAGGTAATCTATTTACTAGCTATTATGTCTCCTTTAGTCCTATAATAATAGCTAATATTTCTTTCTCTAGTATAGTATACTATCTTTTTATGTCCCCTAATCTATATAATATCTATATAATA
This sequence comes from Epichloe scottii, assembly GCA_021950295.1. Classification (NCBI taxonomy): domain Eukaryota; kingdom Fungi; phylum Ascomycota; class Sordariomycetes; order Hypocreales; family Clavicipitaceae; genus Epichloe; species Epichloe scottii. The sequence continues at coordinate 769,591 of CP083247.1, read as the reverse complement.
ATCTAAACCTTTAAGAAATTTAAATCTATTGCGCTTATACTAGGTTTAGTATTTTCTAGTTAAAATAAAACTCCTCTAGTACCTATATCTAAAGCATCTATTACTAAATAAAATTATATCCCTAGCTAGGCCCTAAAAGTAGCATTTACCTAAATACTATAATAGATCTTTAATAAGGTATTTTACGCTTCTAGTGTCTATTTAGGTTTCTCCCTTAGAACTTCCCCTTCTATATAAATAGTTTACCTAACTTTATAGTCTTCTAGATATCTTAGAAGAAAACTTTCTTAATTATTAGCACTAGGTCTAATTATCTAGGAATAAATTTCTATAGGAAAGGTATTAGATAAATTAGGACTAAGATCTTATTCTAGGTTTTTAGAGGATATTATTAAAAATACTTTACTATATTAGTAAACCTTTCCTAATGCCTTTAAGCTAGTCTAATCTTTCTGTCTTTAAGAGAATACCTAATATAATTAACTTCTAATGTAAAGAGAGTTATTTTGTGTTTACTTAACCTAATTAGTACCTATATAATCCTTAGGAAGTATTATTTCTATAAGAAGTTAAAATAATCCTCCTAGGTTTTAGAGCCTAAATAATAGTTATTTATGTAAATAGAGAATAATATTTAGATATCTTCTATATACCCTAATATAGTCTTACTTTTAGTTCTATTATTAAAGAATAAATAGCTAAAGGCTATATCTCTAAACCTTACGTATATTACTAGTAATCTAGTTAAATCTTAGGCTATATTATTATAATAATACATTCTATAAGGTCCTAAAAAGGCTATTTTATGTTTATTAGGCGGATAAATGCTAATTACCTAGAACCTATTTAAAGCGTCTATTTAGGAGAAAATTATTAATCTCCTATAGTGTATTAAGTCTAAGTTAGCTTCTATATTATAATAAGGATAACCTAATTTAACGGTTTTACTATTTATATTATAATAGTTATAAACTATATAAAAATCCTTTCCTAGTTTTAGAGCGAATATTATTAGGGCTACCTATTTTAATTTACTATAATAAATAATGCCTGCCTTTTCTATAGCTAGAAACACCTTCTTTAAAAACTTATAATATAGTCTAGAGTATTAAAATTACTTTCTCTTCCTAGGCTATACGCTAGGAATTAAGGGAATGCGGTGTTAAAGGAGGTTAGTTATCTAAATATCTTTAAGTTTCTTAATAAAATAGTCCTTAAATATATAGCATAACCTTATAATTATTATCTATTATTCTATAGTCCCTATATAGTCTCTAAGCTTAATATTAGACTATTTAAACTAAGAAATAATAGTTTCTAGCGGTAAGCTAGCTAATAGTTAGTTTATATATAGATTTTAGAATCTTAAGGGGTAACCCTTAATTTCCAATTTCCCTATATAAATTCCCTAGTTACCTAATCTTATACTATCCTATATAGCTTTTCTTCTGTCTATATTATAAACTATTATATAACCTAAGCAATCTAAGTGTATTACTAAGTTTATAAGGTAGTGGCTACTATCTCTAGTTTTATAGACGCATTCTCTAATTTAAGCATTTATATAGCAATTTTTAATTTTTAAGGGGAGGCCTTAATTTCCTTATTTCCTATATAAATTAGCTATTAGATATATCTAAGAGCATATACATAAGAATATTAACCTTTTCTTATAACTAACTCCTATAGCTAATACTGCTATCTATGTAAATACTAGTTCCTATCCTTAGTTTCTTTAAGTAAACCTAGACTTTTCGCATTTATATAGCCCTTTTAACTTTTTAAGGGTAAAGCCTTAATTTTTAATTTCCCTATATAAATTAGTCTATTATTATGTCTATATATGTCTACTCCCTATTCTTATATATCTGCTATGTCTAAGTCTAATGTATTATATATCCTATCCCTTATTTCCCCTCCTAAGTCTTAATCTAAGTTATTTAGGTAGTAAATTTAATTTAGAAAGGGGTACCCTTAATTTTCGGGTTTCTTATATACATTATGTCTTAGTTCTATCTAGAGGCATCTAGGGCAAGTTCTTCCTAGTATCTTTTAGCACTAGGTGTTTTACCTAGGATTTTAAATAGGTTAAGATTATTATACCTATCCTAATCCTATCCCTTAGTTAGCCTTAATCTTATAAGTTCTTTGTATTCTAATTTATTACTCTTATTCTTATCTAGGTCTTTAAAATTATCTTTTATTATGTCCCCCTATAATAATCCTATATCCTTAGGAATTTAACTAAGTCTTAAATACTTATAGCCCTTATTTATAATTAATTCCCTCTCCTAGGATACCTTATAGCGCTTAATTTAACTCTAAGTAATCTTCTAGTAAGCTAATATAGATTTTAGTTAAGTAACTCTAGAGTAGTAAGAGGTAAATAATTTAATTTCTATCTTAGGGGTTAACTTAATAATAGCTCTATCTATAATAATATTCTAAAGTGGTTTCTAGATAACTATAGTAGTAGACTTTAACTTAGGTTTATGTCTAAGAACTTATTCCTTAGTTATTTTTACTATATTATCTAGGCCTAAACTAAATAAACCACCTACCTTGCACTTATTCCTATTTAATATAATATTATTCTTCTAATTAAGACTCCCCTTAGTCTTCCTATTCTTCTAATATACTCTTTATTCTAGCTTAATTCCCTAAGTATTCTTTACTAATATTTCTTTAAACTTCCTTATTTTAATTTTATCTAGCTATAGTGAATTCAGAATACGCAAATAATCGCTAGTATTATTATTTATAATACTTAGTTTTTTAACTCTTAGTCTCCTTTTTACTATATAACTAATTATTTAGTCCTCTTAAGATTTATTTTACCTCTTCTAGGATTTCTTAATTATCCTTAATAAACTCTATAATCTTATCTAGGGTTATTCTTTAAGGTAACTAAGCTTATATATTATCTTTCTAGAATAAGTCTAGGTAAGGATATATTAGTAGTGTTTATATTACTCCCTTAGTTCCTATAATTATAAGTTTCTCTTTACTATAATATTTAATAGTGTTTAATTATTATAGCTAAACCTTCCCTAATAAGATATCCTAATCTTACTAAGCTAGTATAATATAGCATTTTACTAAAGCTAGAATTCTACCTATTAAAATCTAGAGGTATGCGCATAAAGTAATTAGATAATTTATATTATTAGCTATTTAAATAAATCTTTTTTTATATAGCTAAACTAAAGGGAATCTATGTCTTTTTAGGTAGTTCTTATTAACTAGTTTAATACTAGAACCACTATTAATTAGAGCTAAGTTACACTAGACACCTTTAATATAGATTATAATATATCCTAGAGTTATTACTACCTTACTATCTAGCTTAGTAATATTATTCTAAGTAATTATAGTGTTTACTAAACCTAGAAATTTTTTAGGTTTTATATTAGGGTATACCACTTTCTAGTAAGGTTCTATAAGATAAGAGATAATAGATTTAGCTCTATTACTTTTTATTTTCTAATAATATTATATTAGATAGCTTAGTTACTAATAAATAATTAGGGCTATTTAAAGGAGCTATAGAATACTAATAGGAACCATGGTTTTGCTTAGGTATTTGCCTAGGTTAAATAGTAAAATATTATATTCCTTAGTAGCTCTAATATTTTCTAGGGCTAGTCTTTAATAGGGTTAAGCGGTTAGTACTATATTATTTATTATAATCTCTTTAGGTAAAATTATTATAGTAAGTTCCTAGGGATTTACTATAACCTTTTATAAATATAGTCTTAATATAGGAAGTAACCTCTAAAATTCCTTAGGAGCTATTTTATAGAGTGGTTAGTATAAACTTTAGCTAGAATTATTTCTAGTATTTAGAGTATTATTTATATTAAGGATTTCTTTAATTCTCTATTAAGATAGTTTATCTATAGTTATCTTTTACCTAGGAGTTAATTTTATAATTCTCTTAGTTAGTCCCTAAGTTAATACTAGTTTATTTATTTTACCCTTTCCCTTTAGTAATATAGTAATATAAGCATAATTAATCTTATTCTCTTCCTAAATATAACTTAGGGGCTAATAGTTTAGTAGAGATATAGTAAATAACTAAAGTCCTTAGTTAGGAATAAACCCTTAGGGAGGAATTAAATCTAGATTTAATTCGCTAATGTAATTTAACTAGTTAGAGTTTTCTAGTTCTTATTAATAATCTCTCTTTATCTATAGTCCTTTATAGACCTATTAATCTCTATATCTCTTAAAGTCTTTAGTTAAGCATTTATCCTTTAAGGGGTAGTTATAACTTATATGCCCCTATTCTCTACATAAGAAGCACTAAAAGAAGTCTAGGTCTCTCTATGCTTTACTATAAGAGGGATATAAACTTCTAATATTTCCTAAGGGTTTTCCTAGAGACTAGGCCTTATTATTTATATTATATTTTAATTAGTTATATTATCTAGTGGTTTAATTTATATCGCTAGCTATCTAAGCTCTAAATGCCTCTAGTTATCTTACTAATTCCGCTATTTACTCTAAAGCTTATTTCTCTCTCTTAGACTATTTCTCTATCTATCTTTAAAGAGGTGCTATACCTGCTATTAAAACTATATTATTTAATATTTGCGTTATCTTTTTAGAGGCAGATAAATAGTAGTTATATAAAATAAGCTTTAGATTAGATATTATTAAGTCCCTTAAGGCTATGCCCTCTATCTATTTATTTAATATAAATAAATAGTCTAATACTCTCTCCTATAGCCTTATATTTACTTCCCTATTAGCTAGGTATATAATAAAGTTTATAAAAAGTACCTATTATATATTAGCTTTTACTTTTAAAGTAAGTTATTTAGCTTATTAGATATAATTATTTAGTGTCTTACCCTTTTCTCTTATAAAACTAAATACTTCTCTCTATGTGGAAATTTTAGTAAAAGGGTCTGGTTTTTTAAATTTTACTAGAAACTTTAAAGATATTTACTCCTAAGTTTAGTCTTTATATTCTAGGTCTTTATACTAGATTACCACTTTGCCTTATAAGCCTTAGATAAAAGTTAAATAGGTAAAAGTATTAAGAAACTTATTTAGAACTTATACTATTATAGCTATTATTTTGTAATGTTTTATATATTCTTTAGCTAGCCTATCTTTTAGTAAGCTTAAGAAAGTAATTCCTCCTCCCCTACTAGTATTTATAGAAAAGAAGGGACTATTTATTTTAACTATCTATTTAGTCTTTTTAGTCTTAGTGTGTTTAGGAGATTATATTAATAATAAGGGAAATAGTAATAAGATGTTTTCTAATAGATAGGATTATCTTAGGGATTACTCTAGGCTTAGGATAAATTCTAATAAGGTTCTATTATATTTTAAGTTAGAGCTTAGAATTAAGTCTTCTTAGGTCCTTAGGGTTAACTCCTTAGAGAATAGTTCTTATATAAAGTAATTAGTCTATTAACTAAGAGGGGTAAAGATAAGTAAAGTTTTTAAAGAGAAAATAGAGATAAGGATAAACTTAATTATTATATATAATTAATTACTTTCTATTTGCTTAAAGAACCTAAAGAAGAAAAGTTAGAAACCTCCCTAACTATTAAAGATAAATACTATCTAGTCCTTCTAATAACTTCTTTCTCTTATGTCTTACTTACTATATTATAATATTAATTTCTAGCCCTTAGACTTTCTAAGTTTATATACTTTCTATAATAGGAGTATAGTATGCTTGCTATATCTATATAGTACTAGCTAATCCTAGGTCTAGGTAAGCAATATAATAGAGATAAAAGCGGGGTAAAAGCAAGGTAGTAGTCTATGCACTATACCTTTAGTTCTAGTAAGCTAATTATTCCTATAAACTAAGGTTTTTAAAGTTAAGAGATACCTTAGTAAGGTCCCTAAAGCGCAAAGGGTAGTCTTTAGACTATACCTTATCTAGTGTATCCCTTAGGGTGTCTATTACGCTAATACTAAGTAAATATTACTACCTCTTCGCATAGTTACTGTATTAGTTAGGCGTTTCTAGTAGATCCTATAGTAAATTCTATAAGTAGTTTTCTAGGTTTATAATATAATTTTAAGGTCCCTTAAAGTGTTAAGCCTATTACCTATATCTAATCTTATCTATTATAATATATGCTTATTAGTTACTAATATAAGGGAAATTTCTATTTTACTAAGTATATAAATACTCTTTTCTAGGCGCGGTTTTTAAGGATTAGCTTAGATTCTAGGATTAGAAAATTCCTTAAGGTTACATTAGTAGTCTAGCCCTATCTATCTCCTAATTAGATATAGTTTTATAATATAAGCTAGATTTACATTTTGCTAAGTATAAAAATAGAGATTCCTATAATTAGATTCCTTAGGTTAGGTAGGGTTCTTACCCTTTTTTAGAACTATAAGTTCAGGTGCTTTATCTACTAATATCTAGTTCCTAATTAACTTTATACCTTTAGGCAAAGTAAATCTGCCCTCTCCCTTAATCTAAGTTACTAGGCCTAAGCTATTACTATATTAGTATTCTTTGTTTATTTCCCCTTCCTAGGGATCTTTAAGTCTATTCTAGTTTATAGTATATTCCTTTAATATCTATGCTATATATTCCCTATAATTATTAGGTAGTTTAAGTGGGTATTTCTAATTAGTTCTTTGTAATAACTACCTATTATCTTTTCTATCTTAATATACTATTTAATATTTAATTCTTAGTACTCCCTAGTATTAATCTTATAAGTATTTACATAGTCCTATAGTTCTATATCTATTATAATAGGTCCTATAGTCCCTAGTAATCTTGTGTTATTAAATAGAGGTAATTCTAACTATAGCTAGAGGATTTTCTTAGATAATATAATAACTATAGCTATTCTTAATTAAATCCCTTTTCTATTTCTAGCTATAGTTATACTCTAGTAACTTTATAATACTATCCTATTCTTATCTTATTATAATTATTTGTTTAGTTAGCTTAATAGTCTCTTAGAGGTAATAAATAGTTACTTAGGTATTAATAATCTCGGATTTCAAGGGCATCCTAACACCATCTAGTCCTAGTCTTATCACTATAAAATGTTACTAAAAAGGTGGGGTTATTAAGGATGATTGTCTCCTCCAGTAAGCTAGCTATGTGGTCCTCCATAATAATGTCACCTCCGATTACTTAAGCCATTCCCCACCTTAACAGCCCCTAGCCTCGGTGCTCAATGCCAGGTTAGTGTCAAGGTAGGGGTCGGTGTAGATAATAGAAAACGTTCGATTTAATCAATTAGAGGTGCAGACAGCACCTAACTTTTGTACCTAAAAGGTACACAGTGCGCTATAGTAATAACTAGTCTATAGAGGTACTTCTAATACATTATCTCCACTATTATCTTATAGAGGGTTTAATCCTAGTTAATGCGCAGGCTATATTCACATATCTAGTGCTTTAAGGAGCTCTCCCTAACACACCCCCTAGCTAAGATATCTATTAAAGCTAGAGTTAATAAGCGTAGGAAGAGATTATAATAAATTCCTAGTATTATAATTACATAGGAATCTCCTATAAGCTAATCTAGTAATAGAAATCCCTATGTATTTAGCTTAATAGAGGCTTTATAAAGCTATCTATAGGTATCTTAGAGGTTTTTAACTAATTTATCTTAATATTACCTAGGGCATATTACTCTTAAATCCATATTTAATTTATATTAAGATACTTAAGGCTAGTTTAAAGCCTTCCTTCCTTATGCTTTATAATATAGATTATCTACTTATTATTATACTAGATAATTAATAGTAGTAGCATATAGACCTTAATATTATAAAGTAGCCTTCTAAGAGATATATACTCTTTTACGCTATAATTTAAGGTAAAGAGCTTTGCTTCTATACTTAAGGTTATTATATAATATTACCTACTAGACTTCTAATTAATTATAGCGCTATATATAATAAAGATATAACCTTATATTAATTTACATGTATTAGGGTTATTACTAAGGGAAGTATTAGTGCTAGAAAATAATATATTAAAGCTATTTACTCCTAAGTATTAGATATATAGCTTCTTTATATTCTAGGTATATAAAATCGCTTCTTTTATAAACTTAATATACTTTACTAAAGGGTTTATTATAAAAGAGGCAAGTTTTAATACTATAAAGGCTATATTAAGCCTTTTAATAATATATAGATATACTAAAGAGCTAATAACTACTCTATAGTAATTAATCTCTTTATTAGTAGCTTCACTAGTATTAGTAAGGATTATAGCTATAGGGAGAGGAGTAGAGATTAAGCTCTTTAAATTGCTATTAATAATATTAGGGATAAATTTCTAAGCAATCTTTTAAATATATAATTCCTATAATAACTATATCTCTTTAGTATTGCGATTCCTAATGATTTTAATGCCTAGGAACCACTTTAGGTTACCTTAGTCTTTAATATCTAGACTATTTATTAATTATTTATAAAGCTCTTTAAATTCTGCTTTAAATCCATTAGGATACATTATTATAATATTATTTACATAGAAAAACAGGATAAAACCATCTTTTATAAAGATATATAGGTCTTCTTTTCCTTAGATAAAGCCTATCTTTAATAGGAATTACATTAGATATAGGAACTATTATTAAGGAGCTTCTCTTAGCCTATATAATACTTATATTATCTTCTAGAGATAACCTCTTAAATTTATACCTTCTAGAGGTTTATAAAAGATAGGTTCTTTAAGTTTTATATATAGGAAGGCATTCTAAACATTATATTAATAAGTATTAAGATTATTAGTATAATAAACTATAAGTAGTATACATAGAGATTATAAAGTAAGCGTAGCTATGTAGTTATTAAGGTTATCTTTTAGTTATTAATTACCTTATATAACTATTCTAGCTTTAAACTCTATAACTATGCCTTTCTTATTAGTTTTATATTTAAAAACCTAGCTAAGGTTAATAATCTCCTTATAGCATTCTAAATTAAATAATTTATCTAGTATATCCTCCTAGTAGTTTAAGGATAGAAGCTTTAAAAGCTCCTTTATAATTACTTCCTTCTAGCGGTTATAATAGGCTAAGGCTATAGCTTAATAATAATAGGCAGGTTCTAGGGGCATATCTTTAATATATAAACTATATTAAGTGCCTTAGAATACTATTTAAAAAGCAGAAGAAAACTATGCTTACCTAGCTTTCCTTAATTCCTTTTTTTAGTATTTTCTAGTTATAATATTATCTAGATTAATGCTATTATTATAGGGATAATAATTCTCTACTACCTTACTACCTTTAATAGTAATTTTACTAGTATTTATAGTAGTATCTGCGTGTTTAGATATTACTTTACATATAAATTTATTAATTTTACAAAATAGCATATTATTACCTAGTATTTAAATCTCTATATTCTCTATAGTAACTAGTGCCTTATAATAAGAGTTAGGAGGGGTTAAAAGTGCACTAATATAGTTACTTTCTTGCCCTAATACTTAAGGTAGTGTTTTTACTTTAAACTACTTATTTTCCTATTCTATAGTTAATAGTAAAAAGGCTTAATTATCCTCTTTAAGTTCTATTTTAATAAGGTCTTAGCTAATTTCTTCTTTAATATCTTTAGCCTTAAGCTCTTTAAGTAGTATAATTATTAATATCTTCTCCTTTTAAGCTAATTCTAGCTTTTCTTCTAGTTTAAAGAAGGAGTTCTTATTAAATTAAACACATACTAATATAATAACCTTCTAATTACATAACATAGGAACCTAGATAATGTACTAGGGGTTACCTTTATAACTAATAAGGTAACTAATATAAGCTTTTTACTCTAATTAAGGGATTATATTATATAATTTAATATACTCTAAAGCCTTTATTATTATTAGAAATGCTTTATATCTATAAGTATAAAGATAAGTAATTAAGGGTTTTTAGATCTCTACTATTTATAAGTAAGTAAGGATAGTTTTCCTAGCCTAATTTTACTAAAGTTTATATAGTATAATCTAATTCCTATAATACTTAAAAGGTATTTAATTTAGGAGATAAACTATAGTATTAAATACCTTATTATTAAGTTCTAATAGAAACTAAGCCTTAAGGCTTAATATATAAGCTTTCTACTTAACTACCCCCTAAATCTCTTTACCTTACTATTTTAACTAGGTATTAAGGGAGCTAAATTATACACTATAATACTAGTAAAGGCTATCTTATCTTTTATATTCTCTATAAAGAGGGCTTTTTTAATATTACTATATAAAAATCATAGTTAAATGCTAAATTAAGTGCTTAGAAAGCCTATTATTATATAGAAGCTATTATAAATACTATCTTTAGTCTTAAATAAGTAAAAGAAACGCATTAAGGTTATAAGGCATGTAAATACACACTAATACCTATTACTATTCTAATAAGGAGAGTTATAGTAATCTAGATTAACTAATAACCTATAACCTAGTCCTTAAGGAAGTCCTTTAGGTATAACCTATAATCTCTATTACTTAGCTTTACCTATAGTATATATCTTATATTATATAAGCTTAGGTTTAATTAATTTAATGCCTAAAGTTATATTTATAAGTTTTATAAAAGCCTTTATACCTAGATAACTATATTATTAATGCTAAAGCTTTGCATCTCCCTTTATAGGTAGCTTTAGTAGTTAGCTTATTATAGCGTAAGCTTCTCTTAGATTATCTAATAGCCTTAATAATATATAAAGCTTATTAATATTATAAATTCTTACTATAGGATAGTTCTCTTTATAAAGAAATCCCTTCTTTTAATTCTAATAGATCCTTACTTTTATTAGGATTATTATAAATACTAGATTAATATGGAATTTAGGAATAAATAGTGTAGTCTCTAATATAATTATCCTTATACTTTATAATATAAGGTCTATAATAAATATATATATAAGCCCTTAACCTAAAGCCATATATATTATATCTCTAGCCCTAACCTCTATTATAATAGTCTTATTAAATTTAGATTAATTAAACTAGTAGATATTATTAAAGATATAAATATTTACTCTAGAGTTATATAGGACTATATTCTGCCTTAACTCTATACTTTCTATAGTATTAGTAGTTAAATTTATAGCTTTCTTTAACTATTAACCTAACTTAAAGCATATAAATAATAATATATTTATAGTCTTATTACCTAGGGTAACTACTATTAAGTTATTAGTTAGATTCTATAAAGGTATAAAGATATTACTACTCTTTTTCTCTAGTTTTTAACTTATTACCTTAGACTTTTCTTATAGATTCTCCTTTAAATACTTTTTAATATTATCTTTAGAGTTCTTCCTAACTTCCTAGTCCTTTAGAGTAGCCTCTAGCTTATATATAGCCTTAAATAAATTATATAATTCCTATTACTTTAAAGCTTCTTTAGTATAATACCTAGAGTAAGGGTACCTTATTCTTTCTAATTTACTTTAACTATTTAATCTCTTAGTAGTAAGGGCATTAGCTAACTTTAATACACTTTATAGAGCTTTATAATCTCTTTTAAACTTAGTAATTACCTTAAGGAATTTATAATTCTCTTCTTTATTAAGTAAATTATTTTACTTCTTTTAGAATAATTTAAATTTACTTTAAAGAGATATAATAAACTTATATAGTATTATCTCCTTAGTTTATTAAGTCTTAAGATTTTAATAATTCCTTTATAATACCTCTATTATTTTAGCCTACTTATACTAATTATAAGTACCTTTAGCTTATAAATAATTATTAAGGTATATTTCTATAAGAATAAGTATTTTCTTTATATTTAGCTTATACTAATCCTAAAGAAGCTTAAGAATCCTTTAAGTATAATATTAAACTAACTCTCTATCCTTAACTTTAGTATTAAAGTTAAGAGAATCTTATATATTCTTTAATAGAGTCTTATAGATATATTCCCTAATCTTTAGTATTTGCTTTAATAGGGCTATATACTTTATAAGGTTAAATTATAATTCTTTATATTAAAAATTAAATTAATCCTTTATATCTTTATAAGTAATTCTCTAATTCTTAAGAGTATTAGGGTTATCTAGTAAGACCTCTAGTCTCTAACCTCTCTATAGGTATATAGGTATTATAGGTTCTTTAAGTAATTTAGCCTTATTAGGGTTAATATACTCCTAAATACTATAGGATTCTATATAATTCTTAATTTATATATACTATTTAATCTAGTTCTTTTCTAATAATAATACTATATTTAGAGTTTCTTTAGATATTATAAAGGAGAAATATACTAGTTAATTAAAGTATAAGTTAAGTGTTTTAACTAATTAGAATAATAAAGGGTAATTATCTCTTAATAATTAGTAAGCATTAATTAATAATATCTAATAGAGCTTATATCTTTAATAATAATTAAAAAGGGTAATAGAAGCCTCCTAGGCTTATAACTATTAAGGTAGGGGTTAGTGTAAATAATAGAAAATATTTAATTTAATTAATTAGAGGTGCAGATAGTATCTAACTTTTATACCTAAAAGGTATATAGTGCGCTATAGTAATAACTAGTCTACAGAGGTACTTCTAATACATTATCTCCACTATTGTCTTATAGAGGGTTTAATCCTAGTTAATGCGCGGGCTGCATCCACACATCTAGTGCTTCAAGGAGCTCTCCCTGACAGTTAGTATACTCTGCAATACGAAGGCACTACCTATTCCTTTGAGTGTGGCAAGGAGCAAGCAGCCCACAAGACCCACAGTACGTGGCTACACGTCAAATATGCCTTCCGCTGCGCGTAGCATTATCAAAACATGCAGCAGCCAATATTTTACAATGTACTAATATACGCTCGGCCAGATTGCTTAGATTTCTGTTATGGCCTAATTTGCTAGTGATATAATGTTCTTTGAAACATCTACCGGTTTTATTGGCTAGCCAACACCCCTGTCCGTGAAGGAAATGCAGCTTTTCTGTCAACATGCATAGTAAAAAATTAGCGGGGCAAGATACAAGAGTTGCTATAAATAAGAATATAGACCAAGTCCCGCCACTTCGGCAAGAGATGGAAGAGCCCTAACCATTGGCAGACCAGTAGTGTTCTGCCTCAGCAACAAAGCGGCTTTTTGCCTCCAGATGAATCCCATCATTGAGCCTCCTGCATTTCCTTCGAAGCTCATGTCGATGAACCATCCGCAACTCGACAGGCAGCAGCTTGGTGAGATGAATTACGGCACAGAAACAGAGAGGGAACACCGCGCAAGAGCCCTAGCGCCAGGTTCTTATTCTCCCATTGTCGAAATATCTGGCTACGACAGACAGCCTAAGCCAAACAAACCCCAATCGATGAGTAGATACGACCATGACCTAGTAGGCGATCAAGAACGCACAGGATATGCGTTCGTATCTCATTATAATCCTCGTTCTTCAATAACTGATTGCCGCCAGCTCTCGCGATTGCAGCCCCAGAGAGCCTTACATAAATACTAAGCGTAGAGCGAGAGAGGCTCGAACGAACCGGGCTCGAAGACACTCTGGACTGAATAAGCCGCTGTAAGACAAAGATAGCACAGACTTTCAAGAACAGTTTCTAAATTTCTTGCTGCAGTATCGAAGACTTGGTACGAGAACTGAGAGCAAATCGCGATCGATTCGATCGCGTCGATCGAAGAATAGACGATATGGAAAGATTAATGAACCAGACAAGCTCATACACAGTGGATCTGAAAGACAGCATTCAAAACAAGCTCGAGCCTGCAATCCGCGATCAGCAGGGTCAGCTGAAGCAGTTGATGGACTTGTAAGGACGCCTATTGCTGTTGAATGAAATGGTTCTGACTCGGGATAGGTCCAAAAACGAGTGGCAAAGGTGGGAACCTCGCTAATGATTTGCGCATTCTTCCTCAGTTGCTAATGCGAGGCGCATAGAAAAAGAATCTTCCAGTTGTGGAATAGAGCGCACAGAAATGCAAGCCTGTGGCAGAACCTCGCTGCCCATGGGAGGGTTTGATACATCAGGCGGAAGATCGACCTGCGCATACCTTTGACTATGCTGCTCATTTGAGCCAAATGGATCATGTTTTCAAAAAAGATCATGCTCAGATCCACAATGGGATGCTCAAACTTAATAATATTTTGATGGTACCACCTGGTTTTTATAAAGTTTTAGAAATCAAGAATAGAAGCTGGTCGAGGTTGAAGCCCTGGGAGCACAGGACAGCGCAACACTCACGAAGCTAGAAAGAGCCCAGTATAGTGGTTTCAGGCCTAACCTTCCCAGCAGAGCCAACTAAAATGATTCGCCAGCTCTCAAGTCACTAATCTCGCACGCCTTACTTTGCATTAGCTCCCCGGCCAGGAACCTCATTCCGGGCACGCATAGAGCAGCAAAGACCGCAGTAATCCAGACAACAGCCCCCAGCTCCACGATCGGTCTTGCCAGCCCCGATGCTTCTCCTTACAGAAAAAAGACATTGTCTCTACTAACCCGAAAGCGTGCTGCCCAAGAGGATGACGTGGAACCTGCCCGCGACTCAAGAGTAGAATGCCTGCAACTCCTCACAATGCGAGGGAGAGAGCTCTATTTCCCCCAGGTTGGAGGTCATGACCTGGTGCTGATCGAGGAACCGAGCGTCTGGGAAGAAACGATGGCATTTATCGTACCAGACGCATCCAAGCAAACCAGGAATTCCACTCTATTGAGCCTGGACTTCTCAAAATCATGCATATTAGTGTCAAGCGTCCACATTGGCACATTGACCCGTAATTATAGGAAAAACAACCTCTCAGAGGTCCTCGGGGACCTTGATGGCTCCGACTTTGGGAACATTGCTTACCATACACAGCTCTATAAGCTGACGCCCTGTGCTTTGCTTTTGTTCAAAGGTGTTAAATGCAGCGATGTCCCGGATCCGCGAGCCCTCGGAGTTGCCTAGCATATGTCTTTAGCATATGTCTTTACTGCAGTCTCTCCGAAAGAGGTTTGCAAAGCTATAGGGAATCCATCCTCGACCGTTAGTGGTGGGCAGACTTCGGTGAGCCTTTATTATACTGGCTCGGCTATCTTCCAGCTTTGTCAAATATCTTTGCAGAGTGGGCGCCACCACCCTGCTTCTGCAGCCTTAACACCGTCACGATCCCAAATCCGGGTAAATGAGGCCTTGCCATAGAGTGGTGGAGGGCAGCCGCCTCAAACGCAAGGCAAAAGTTCAAGACAGCTGCAGAGCCCCATTGAGCCTGCAAGACAGGAGTCCCTTGAGCACTCTCGTTGAGGCTTGTGATCGTGAGCGACACAGGCAGCTGACTCTTGATGCGGCGTTGTCGCGACAAAATTGTGGATTCTGTTCACTCACAGGCTATGTGCCAACACTTCAGCGAACGCTGCAAGACTTCCAGGACTACCTTACCCTGCTGAGGCCGGCCTGTCAGTCGTAGAGGAGCGGCTGAAGATGTTTGATGAAGGGTGTGTTTGTGCACCGAGCGACGCCGCAAAGCAGAGTGAAAAGGGACGCATCTTTGGTAGTCCGTTCGACCCTCGAAAAGAGGCTTTGAACGCAGAAGCACACCGACAATGTTGGACGAAATTAACCTCTTGGACTCGGAGGATGATGTTCCTATTCGTAGGACAAGACGGATTCGCCGGAAGCAGTTCGCAACAGAGACTTGGCCATGGCTTTGCCACCACGGGTGGCACTCGAGAGCTCCCACAAAAGCCTGACTACTCATGGTAGGCACGAAGGGATATAGTAACCCGCACGTAGAGTTCGGCCTGTTCATGAGAATGCTCAGCGTCTACAAGGTCCAACCCCTCCGAGTAGCCAGCAGCTGTTCAATCCCGTAGGGATGGTCAGAGATGTGAATCCCCCACGTGGAGCCCCGGAGCGCAGCATGGGGCCGCGTGAACGTAGCATGCCGCAACGAAGTGAAGACCATGTTCTAGCACAGCGACCGAAGGGAGCGAGCACCACACATGCAGTGAGAAGGAGCGTAAGCGACGGCGAGCGGTTAGCACACAGCTATGAGTGCGCCTACATGGCTGGGAACTGTGTCTGCACCCCGCCCAACCACAATACATGAGGGCGCGACAACCAGACAGTGTGCGTTGCACATGGCGTGAACAGAGGAGCAACAAGACAGACGGAGTGGCGGCACAACACGACGGGAGAAGGCACAACGGAATAGAGCGGAGTTGGACAGCAGCGAGTCGGGACAAGCAGACAGCAGGGAGGAGCGGCAGCGACTGAAAACCTTTATACGCGGAGGTAGCGACCGAGTCAAAGAAGATGAATGAGTGAGGGAGTGACTGGTTATAAGGGTCCCTGCGCCCCGCGCCCCGGCCGAGCATCAGGTTGGGATGAGTGCAACGAATGGGGACGGAAGAATGTAGTCCCGACCAGTACGTAGACGACTGTAGCAAAGTGAAGAAAGTGGTGCTAGGCCAATCGGAGCAGGGTGAAAGATGGCGGTTGGTTGGTAACACCGGACAGACAGAGGAAGGAAGGTGGCTAGGCTGCAAGATCACTCATGCAGGCATCATGCTTGCAGGTGTCCGGACAAAAGTGGGCCGACACCCACACATGAGTACCGCAGAGTATAAGAGGGGGTGGGTGGATTATAATCCCCTGAATGCCTCAGTGTAGTGGATTCAGTGGATCCACTGGGAGCCATGGTGGATTGCGTGGATTGAGTGGATTGGCAAGTGCCTTCATTCGAAATGCAGCTTGAAGCTTTCCCGAGAGACTTGAGTCTCTAAGCAGGAACCACTTCCGCCTTTGCACGGCCTGCATGACCTTAGGCATCACTAAGCGAGGTCATCTCCAGCTGAATTCTGCCTCCTCCTGAGCGCTAGCCACCCGTGTAAGCCACTTTGTTGCCCACTCTTCAACCTCTTGTTCCGACATCTGGGCCAGCTCGAGATTAGTCTTCTCTTCTTCAACTGAGACGAAGAAGGGGTCTAAATCTTGAATGATGCCCGCCCGCAGCCACGAACGTAATACCTGGCACATGCCAATCGTCTGCGCCTCGAGTCGATTCCTGAGAGGGGTGACCATTCTGCCTGCTGCAGAAAAAAGGCGCTCGCATTCGGCGGACATTGGCTGTATGGTCAGGAAGTCGAGTGCCATTCGCGACAGATTTGGATACTTGAGTCGCTTGTCATGCCAGTATGAAATGGGATCGTCAACTGAGCCGTCGCCAGCTTCACAGTGCGTTATCCAATGCAGGTATTCATCCTGGCCGGGCGCGAGTCCATCTTGGTCTGCAGCTGGAGCCGCATAGCGGTTTCGTTCCAGAAATTCTTGGAATGGATTGCCAGAAAGTCTTCGCCGTTTCACCACGGGTTCTGTCCCCGGCGCTACTTCTTCCGGAAGAGTAACCTCTCGATACTCAGCACGCCAGACATCGTGCACGATCCTCTGCGCCTCGTCAATCCAGTCTGGCCGATGACCCCAGTTGCGTTCGAACCATTTCCATCGGTACGCTGGATGAAGGGCCAAACTGGTGTAGTAGATAGGAGTGTCGCCCAATGTGCTGTAGTGGTCATTTAACTTCTGCCAACCAAGATTGATGTTGATCCTGAGATGTTCGGGAAAATTCTCTGCCGCGTCTTTGTAGTGTTCAAGTTGTCCGAGGAGGAACTCAAAGCCTTGAACGACATCCCATACGTTGCCATATGATCCCATCCATCCGCGCTTCCGCTTTCGAATTTGACCATCACCTTCGAGCATTCTGATCGTGGCTTCGTAAAAAGTGAGAATTTGGTCGAATATCTCAACCACCTCCCAATCCTTATCGGTGAGCTGATTCTCGGGCTGGCAAATGAAAGGCAGCCTGGTAGATCTCCTCAGACCCCCCTCTTACTCTTGTTTTGCTGTTCAAACTCGATGCGATGATGCGCGATGAGTCGCTCAACGTAATCGCGTAGAAGAAGGGCCCGCCTTATCATATACAGCTGGGAAAGCCACCTGGTATCGTTATCTAAGACCACATCCAGCGGCTTTCTTGTGTTCAGCTTAGGATCAGATGATTTAGCGAATGCCTCTCTTTGGATACTGCGAAGCATGTTAGTCAACAAGTCTGATCTGTGGATTGCTACCACGAGATTATGCAATTTGCCCACTGGCCCTTTCTTGCGCCAAAGCAGATGTTCGGCTTCGGTGAGAGGCTCTGCACCTGACAACCGACGCTCAAAGGCATCGGCATCATGGCCAAAAAGAATGGCCTTGGCGGAAAGGTTCAAGATATGTCCGAAGCAGCGCCCTCGTCTGGCTTTGCCAACAAATCCCAGCTCTCCACCAATAATCTCCAGGGCCGTGTCATTGTTTGGCGCATTGTCAAGGGTAAAATAGCCAATCTTGTCTTCAATCTGATATGATTCGATGACGTCCAGGATCTCTGCCGCAATATTCGGGCCGGTGTGTCGAGCGCTAACTTCGGGAACTCCGATTGTGATCTTGCAGGGTTTGTTATCCTCGGTCCTGAAAAAACAACAGATACCATACAGCGCATGCCGGTTCCCAGACCTCCAGCCGTCAAAAGAAATATGGATCAAGCCAGGAGCCTTGCGAAGGACGTCTATGACCTTGTGTCTGTGCTCTTCGAACGCGACGATGATCTTCTTCCGAACTGTTGTGTGGGTCATGTTGGCCTTGCGACCTGAGACAGATGGGTTCAAGTACTCAAAGATGGCGTGAAGCTCGGTTTCTTCCGCGGTGGAGAAAGAATGGTTCTTGGCTACGATCCAATTCACAAGGAGTCTGCGGAAGTGTTCTTTGTCAAACCGTTTGATGAAGCAGTTCGCGATGGCCTGTTCTCGAGGATCATGTAGGTCAAGTTTCATGGACTCTGCGAGAGTTTTCTGTCCCATAGGCCTCCTGTGTTTCGACGTCTTCTTTTCAGCGGTACCCTGGGTCTTCCCAGGCGGGGCGCCAATCCCATGATCGTTGAATAGATGGTTGTACGCATTATGAATGCCATCGGCTTCGAAATTGCGTGGACGTGGCGCGTTCTTGCGTATGCAAGCCTGGCACACCCACCTGCGATCGCCTTGTTTCTGGATGTCATACCCGAATTGCCATGCCCAGCAACGCGTCTCTCTGACTCGCTCGGAGAAAAGCCATCCGGGAAATGGCTCCATAGTGTGCGTTCGTACTGTTCGTCGTGGGCGAGATGGGTTGCCATGCCCGTCGAAGGAGACGGCTTGCAAGGAGGAAGGGGTGGCGAAGAGGGCGTTGGACCAGGCGCTGGCTCGAGACCCATTACGGCTACCTCGGTGTCGCTGTCGGATGAACTGACGGAAGTGCACGAAGTCATGTTGGCGAAATGGAAATGAGTTATGGGGGTTTTTCCAGTGGAAACGGTTTAGAGCAGAAGGTTGGAAGGCTGGATATCCCCCGTGTGTCAACGGCGTTGCACTAAGTACGCGGTTCGGTCTACCCGCGATGCAAACCTCGAGGACTGGGTACGGGTTTACGAGCTTCGCGCGCGACGCGACGCGCGTTTGCACCATGTAAAGTCGAGAGTACGGTACTCCATCAGCAAGCCAATTCAATGGATGTCGCAAGTAGCGAATGGTATCGTTGAATACATGACCGGCATCGCGAAAAGCCTCAAAACGCGTATCTGACGCGTGAATGTCAATAGACTACGCGATTTTTAGATGGGCGGGGAAGGCGATTCACATCGTATATGAGTTCAGTTGGCGTCGCGGAGGTCATTCGAAGGCGTAGGCTTTGCACTGCTAAGGGAGTGTGGATAGGTATCAATAAATGGCGACCCTACGTAGGCAAGGATTCGCAAAGAAAAGTGAGCGATGCATATTAGCTTCCTGACGAGTTTTGACTCAGCACACTTCGAAGAAACAAAGTCATTTCACTAATACAAGTGTCGTAAGTGGCATTCAACGGTCCCGACGTGCAAAAACAAGGGATGCCATGAGGCATAGGGCAGGGACATCACTAACTTTAGGGAGGTGCGGGGCTGTTTGTTAGTGATGCAGGGAAGGATATATGGGAAGCGCTAACATAGGCACATTTCTGAATCCACCCAATCCACCCAATCCACCCACGGCGGCTGTCAGTGGATTTAGTGGATTGGCTAATCCACTAGTGGATCCACTCAGTGGATTGAGTGGAGTGGCTTTCAACCCTGCATATAAGGGTCGGAAGATCCGGTACTCCATCCAATGTGATCGATTCGGAGAACCAGCGCCTAGTTAAGGAGCAGGGCTTTGATAACGGAGGTCTTGAAAGTTTAGATACTAGTGGATGGTTATTACTAAGGCATTAGAGAAGGGGAAGTGGCTATTATAATAATACTTAAATCTAGAATATAGCTAGTATAACTATAGTAATAGTATTAGACTATTTACCTATCCCTCCTATAGAAGACTTACTAGGCTTACTAGGATAATAGTTAAATTAATAAGCTATTAGGTTAGAATTTAGGCTTATAATATATATACTATTATCTAGGAGTAGTATCCTAAGTTATCTTTTATATAAAAGGATATCTATAATACTAGGTCTTATATTAGCTAAGATAATCTAAATAGCCTTACTCTTACTATAGTACTAATTAAGCTATTTAATAATATATAGATTCCTTACCTTATTAAATAAGTAAATAGTAAGCTAAATTATCTTATTAGCCTTATCTAGGCCTTTCCTTACTATCTCTAAATATAGAAGTAATTCCCTAAGGTTATTAGCTTTAATAATATATATAATACTAACTATTTTAAGCTTCCCTTATTTTAAGTAATAGGATAGATATACCTTAAAACTATTTATAATACTACCTTTAGTCTAATTAATAATAAGAGAAGAGAAGGGTTTTAGTTTCTATCTAAGAGCATATAATAGCTAGTAAAGCAGCACTCTATTTAATAACTAGATATTATTATGTTAGAACAAAGATAATATCAATCGCGCGTCACAGCCGCAATTACCTAGCAAAAGCTCGGGCCGCGCGCGCGCCCGCACGTAATCCCTAACCTAGCCTTTTGATTGGCTAGGAAAAGTGGGGTATAAACGCGCAACCCCTTTTACCTATAGCATCACGGCTTCTAGCTTCTAACTTCTCTTTTAATAAGAACGCAGCCTAGAATAGATAATCAATAATAATACTATTCTTTAGGCTTATAACCTTATTATATTAAATTTAATACCCTGTGAAACCAATACTAATTAGTGGTTACCTTTATAGATAACCACGCAGTCTTTAAACACCGCAGATTAGCAAGGTTAAATTAGAAGAGGCAGCTTACCTAATAATAACTTGCCTTATAAAATAGGAGGGCTACGTTTAATAATAAGTTATACTAATAGAAGGGTATAGATATAGCTCTCTTCTTACTTTAGTATTAATATCTATATTTATACGGATTCTAAAACAATAAAGAAGGGTTTAATGCTAGTAGCTAAGCTATCCCCTTATCTTTCCTTATTATATATTCTATTACATATTTAAAGTTAACTACCTTGCCTTATAATCCTTTATATTAAAAAGAACACAAGTTATATAATTTATATTAACACTCCCCTATCCCCTTAATATTATAAGATTTATCCCCTATAATTAATTACTTAATTAGAATATTAGATATAGCTAGCCTATTAAGGGTTACTAGTTAATTTATAGTCCCTAGTAAGAGTAATAACTATAATAATACTATAGAAGGCATTAAAGCTAGAGATAGTAGTAAACACCCTAATAAAGGAAAAGCTATAGATTATACTACCTAATTCCCCTATATCTCTATAAGACTCTAATAATATATTATAAAGAAGCTACTCTAATAAATAGGGAGCTTTAAATATAAAGAGATAATAATACCTAAGGAAATCACGCTTTATATTCTTATTAAGACTAAATAATATAGAAAGTAAGGGTTATTTAGAAAAATACTTTTCTCTAAATTTAGTAATAACTTCTATAAATAGTTAAGAAATAAGTTTATAGAAGGGAAAAACCTTTCCTAGAATAGACTTTAGGACTACCTCCTTTATAATAATATATATATAACTATTAGAAAAGGTATAGAGATAGCTATTAATCTTAAAAAGGTAGTAACCTAGAAAGAATTTTAATTCTAAACCCTTAAAGAAATTAAGAATACTAGGAAGAAGTATATAGGCTTTTAGAAAAACCTAGAGAATAAAGACTTTCTCTATAATCTCCTAGATAATAGGGATATTAGGGTCTAATACCCTACCCCTTTACCTTACCTATTAGTATAATTACTATTAAAGAGATTAGTAAGCTAATCTCCTCTTTAAAGATTAATTACTTTAGAAGTAAGGGCACTAAAAAATACTATCTATAAATATTTATAGGTAGCTCCCTTACCTATACCTTTGCCTAAGATAATCTAGTAAAAGTAACCTAATAATACTATAGTAAATGCCCCTAAGTAGGAATATTACTAATAGAATTAACCCTTACTACCTAGGGCTAATAATGCCTCTATTAGCATAGCCTAAAGGCCTATACTTCCTACTCCCTAATATAAGGGAGAGGAAGATTAAAGAGAATTATAAACCTTAAGGCTACTACCTATAAAGCTACTTTCTTACTTATTAAAGATAATACTATCCCCTTTATAAATATAAAGGGAAGTATTTAGAGAATCTCTATAGACTTAGAGGCCCTCTCTAAAGTAAATTATAGACCTTTTAAAGGTATACTCTAAAGAGTAACTCTATAGTGCTAATAATTATAATATACTTAAGTTAAAGCTTTAAATATTCTATAGAAAGTATAGGATACTTAATATCTAATTAGAGTAAGCTAGTTATACTTAAAGGTAAAGCTTTATAATACTATATAAACTACCTCTTAAAGCCTAGTTAATTATAAGATCTCCCTATACTTATTAACTATATAAGGGAATAATTTAAGACTAAGGATATATAGTAAAGATATCTCCTAGAATAGAATAATATAACTCTATAAGGGATAATAAATAATAACCTAAGCAAATTAATAATTAATTACTTTAATAAAGTTATAAAGAAGCTAGCTATCTTATAATAAGTAATACCTAAAGTAAGCTAAAGTAAAAGAGTACTTTAGAATTAGATTATAAAAGCTTATAATAGTATTCTAGAATATAGAGAAGCTATTATAAATTTACTAAAGGGCTTATAAGAGTTCTATAAATAAATTAGAATAATAATCTAACTTATTAAGGAAGAGAAGAAGAACTATTAATAATTCCTAACTAATATTATAACCCTAGAGTAAATCTAGACTAACTAAAGATATAATAGAAAGGGAAAAGAGGCCTAATACCTATCTAGAAAACTATAAGGAAGAGAAGGAAACCCCTATATAAAGAAGTGCTATATATATAGAAAAGAGGGATACTAGTTATCTAAGCACCTAGAAGAGGATTATAAGAAGGTATTTTAACGCTTTAATAATTACTACCTTATAAATCTAGCTAATAACTTATATAACTTATTCCTTATATAGTATAAAGAGAAATAGGAGCCTTAATCTCCCTTTAATAATAAGATTATATAGTATATAAAGAGCATTAGATTTAAGGATAGCCTTAATAGTATAAATAGGCTAGTATTTATAAGCTTTTTAATTAAGGAATATAACTTAATAGTAAAAGAATAGTTTAAATTCTAATAAGTTAAGTAACTTATTATAGCTTAAGTAAGGAAAACCCTTTTTAGTAAGAACTATTAAATAATACTCTAGTAATATTTATACTAGAAGATCACTATTCTTATATAATATTCTAAGGGATTATGCCTAATATAGGAGCTATAAAGTTCTCTATAGTAAGGCACCCTTAATTCCTTACTTTATAATATTAAATACCTAAGATATAGCTTAATAGATTAAAAGCAAGGAAGGCATTAATTAGATTTAGCATAGGAGAGCTAATTACTACGCTTAAAGCAGCTAATATGCCTACTCCTTTTAGAGATATTCTTTTTTAGGTTATTCTAATAAACACTCCCTTTCTCTTATCCCTTAATAATATAGACTAACTATAAATTAACTTTAATATCTCTAAGAATATACTATAATAAGGAGATATTAAAGTCCCTATAATATAAAAATAGGGGCATACTTAGATACTACTTATATAGAAGGAAGAAGTAGTTACTGTGTGGCTGGAATTGTACCCCCTTAATCATCGATATCATCGGCATCGCTGGCATCGTTAGATCAATTTAGCCACTATCATCGGCTTCGTTGGAAATTACACATTAGGTCTGTCAGGTCCGTCGGGTCAATTCAATCCCCTAGGTCTATGGCCTAGCTAGATAAAAACCCCTAGAATTCCTCTCTTTTTTATAGAAAATTAACTCTCCCTTTGTTACCTTTGGCTTAGATTATTTAAATTAATAAGATAACATGAATCCTAATATAGTGTTTTGCCTAGTATACTAGCTATAGCCCTTTTTACCCCTTTTAACTAATTTAATCTACACTAAAGATTGCAAATATCGCTGCCTCCCTTATTAATATGCGTAGGCATTAATATTATTACTGTCACTATTGTTAGTTTTGTTGTCTTTAGTTAGGGGTTTTCCCTAATATAAATAGTGGAGAAACGGGGAATGCTCCTATTAGACCTCCTGTAGCTAAATTTAACGATAATTCCTCTCTAAACATCCCCTATGGTTATTATAACCGTCAGCTACTTCTTACATCTTTTCCCTTCGATCCAGGCCAGCAGGATCCTCCTAATTAATTAATCCGATAGACCTAATATTATTAAAATCATTGGAATCTATCAGACTAATTAATCGCGACCATTACGACCTTTTCCCCTTGATCCGGGTCAGCCTGATTAAATCGTTCATTTCCGATCAATTGATTCAGGTCATCTGATGGATCCGATATCATCAAAATCATCGGAATCTATCAGACTAATTAATCGCGACCATTACGACCTTTTCCCCTTGATCCGGGTCAGCCTGATCAAATCGTTCATTTCCGATCAATTGATTCAGGTCATCTGATGGATCCGATATCATCAAAATCATCGAATTCGTCAGATCAATTGATCCCAACCGTTATGACCTTCTTTTCTGACTTTGACCTTCGACCCGACCTTCGATCCGACCTTCAATAAATCAGGGCTCCTATAATCAGACCTTTGACCTAACCTTCGTTAGCTAGGTCTTTCGTCACAGATCAATTGATCTGACCATCTGACGAGACCTCCGATCGTTGAAGACCTCTCTGACTGACGATCCCTCTGACGATTGATGAGGAATCTGACTGTTAGAAGGTCTTCTGACGAGGTCTCTGACCGTCTGACGAGACCTCCGACCGTCGAAGACCTCTTTGACTAACGATTCCTCTGACGATTAATGAGGAATCTAACTGTTAGAAGGTCTTCTAACGAGGTCTCTGACCGTTGACAAAGGTCTTTCATCACGGATCAATTGATCTAACCTCTAACGAGGTCTCTGATAACCTCTCTGATTAATTAATAGCTAGGGACATGGGGAGGTGAAATTCACGATTTTTTTTTCTTCTTGTTTTATTACTATTTTTCCTTCCTAGGGTCTAGGAAGGGAAAAATAGTTAGGGAGGTATAGGCTAGGCTAGGCTCTGGCCGTCTGACGAGACCTCCGATCGTTGAAGACCTCTCTGACTGACAATCCCTCTGACGATTGATGAGGAATCTGACTGTTAGAAGGTCTTCTGACGAGGTCTCTGACCGTCTGACGAGACCTCCGACCGTCGAAGACCTCTTTGACTAACGATTCCTCTGACGATTGATGAGGAATCTGACTGTTAGAAGGTCTTCTGACGAGGTCTCTGACCGTCTGACGAGACCTCCGACCGTCGAAGACCTCTTTGACTAACGATTCCTCTGACGATTAATGAGGAATCTAACTGTTAGAAGGTCTTCTAACGAGGTCTCTGACCGTTAACAAAGGTCTTTCATCACGGATCAATTGATCTAACCTCTGACGAGGTCTCTGATAACCTCTCTGATTAATTGATGGCTAGGGACATGGGGAGGTGAAATTCACGATTTTTTTTTCTTCTTGTTTTGTTACTATTTTTCCTTCCTAGGGTCTAGGAAGGGAAAAATAGTTAGGGAGGTATAGGCTAGGCTAGGCTCTGGCCGTCTGACGAGACCTCCGATCGTTGAAGACCTCTCTGACTGACAATCCCTCTGACGATTGATGAGGAATCTGACTGTTAGATAGGTCTTCTGACAAGGTCTCTGCATCTGACAAGGTCTCTAGCCGTCTAACGAGGCCTCCGACTGTTGAAGACCCTCTCTGACTGACGATCCCTCTGACGATTGACGAGGAATCTGACTGTTAGATAGGTCTTCTGACGAGGTTTCTGACCGTCTGACGAGACCTCCGACTGTTGAAGATCTCTTTGACTGACGATTCCTCTGACTTTTGATGAGGAATCTGACTGTTAGATAGGTCTTCTGACGAGGTTTCTGACCGTCTGACGAGACCTCTGACCGTTGAAGACCCCTCTAACTGACGATTCCTCTGACGATTAACGAGGAATCTAACTGTTTGAAGGTCTTCTAATGAGGTCTCTGACTGTCTGATAAGATCTTTGACTACTAGGGCTTTGTTACTATTTTTCCTTCCTAGCGACTAGGAAGGGAAAATAGTTAGGGAGGTGTTGTGTGGCTGGAATTGTACCCCTTAATCATTAATATTATCGGCATCGCTGGCATCGTCGGATCAATTCAGCCACTATCATCAGCTTCGTCGGAAATTACACATTAGGTCTGTCAGGTCCATCGGGTTAATTCAATCCCCTAGGTCCGTGGCCTAGCTAGATAAAAACCCCTAGAATTCCTCTCTTTTTTATAGAAAATTAACTCTCCCTTTGTTGCCTTTGGCTTAGATTGTTCAAATTAATAAGATAACATAAATCCCGATATAGTGTTTTGCCTAGCATACTAGCTATAGCCCTTTTTACCCCTTTTGACTAATTCGATCTACGCTAAAGATCGCAAATATCGCTGCCTCCCTCGTTAATGTGCGTAGGCATTAACATTGTCACCGTCACTATCGTTAGTTTTGTTGTCTTTGGTTAGGGGTTTTCCCTGACATATTACTTAGAGCTACCTTATAGAAGGTAAGCTATAATAATTATATTATTATTTTAGGTATCTATTAATCTAATGCCTATATAAGGTTCTCTATAGATTAGGGTATAATATTAATATTAAAGCTATTAGGGAGCTAATAAAGGTTTGCTACTAATACTAGATACACATAAATAGCCCTAATTACTTTAAATTTACCCTCTAAGATAAGTATAGCTTTAACTATAAAGTAATAGTAAATATCTTTTACCTTAATAGTAATTGCCTTATACTCTATACTATAGATATAGCTATAGTGTTTAATATAGTAAAATTCCTTAATAATATTTCTATAAAAATAACCTAGGAAGCCCTCTAGATATACTAGATTAATATTTATTAAGGCCCTTCTAATTTTATTATTATAGACGCTAGAATAAACTTCTATAGTAATAAATTTAGGTAGTTTATAGTATTAATTTTAATTTTAATTAAGGAGGTCCCTATTAAAGTATATTATAGTATTAGAAAGGTTAAAAGATATTATAGGCCGCTCTATAAAGCCTATAATATAATTAGGTATAAATGCCCTATAATGCCTAAACCTATTACCCTATAAATAGTAATAAAGGCCCTAAATAATACTATAGGCCTAAATAGCCTTATTTTAACCCTCCTTATCTTTAGCGCTTACCTATATATAATAAATAAATCCCTACTATTACTAGATATTATATAGTGTGTAATTATAGTATAAAAGGCTACTAAAGAGATTAAGAGACTCTATGCTATCTAGAAAGTTAATAAAGCCCTTACTAAATATAATAGCCTAGATACCTTAAAAACCCTTAGCTTACTACTTAAATTAAAGGTCTAAGTCTAGTAAGAAGGTAAGGGATAGAGAGGCCTATATAAGCTACTAGTAATAAATAAAGAGAGCTATATGCTTAACTTACCTAGGGGCCTAAAGACCTTTAGGTTAACCTTTATTAAGCCCTACTATAATAATCCTAATATAGAGTAGTAAATAAACTACTAACTAGTAAAGCCTAATAGAGAGGAAGAGAAAGAAGAGTAAGAGGCTTAAGATAAGAATATAATACTAGTAATACCACTAAAGCGTAGGCATAGTAAGCCCTAAAAGAACCCTCCTATAATACTATAAGAGACTAATATCTTTCTATTAGTAAAGGAAGAGAGTAATTTAGCCCTTATAATTAAGCTATATAAGGAAGGAATTATTAAGACCCTAGGTAAACCCTTTAAGCTATTAATAAAGGTAGAAATTAAAGCCCTAATTAAATAAGGTATGTTTAAATTTATCTTATTTAATAAAGAAAAGCATAGTAGGATTTAGATCTTTAATTCGCATATTATTAATAAGGTAAAAGGTAAGATAATAGAACCCTATAAAAAGTTATACCTTATAATCTAAGGCTATAAAGATAAAGGGAAATAGGCTATTCTTATATAAGCCCTAATAATTTAATAAGTAAGCTAATGCCTTATCCTTATAATAGCCCCTTTAGTAGTATTAAGGAAATTTATCCTATAGATATAAGATATCTATTAGGTATATATATAGGCCTATACATTACTAGAGTAGCTAATCCTAGCGCGCTTACTAATTTAGATATAGCACCTTTACCTGCCTAGAATAATTATAAGGGTTATAAAACCCCTCTATAGGCTTATAGAGGCTAGAATGCACTAGTAGGTTATATATTATAAGTATTATAAAGAGAACCTCTAGATAGAAACCTCTATATATAACCCTTACTTGCTTATAACTATAAAGAAAAGCCCTAACTTTATATATATTAGAATATAAACTAATAATACCCTTAGCCTATTAAATAAGAAGTTCTCTAAGAAGGAAGAGAATTAGCTAGTTATTATAGGCTTTAATATAAAGCTAAAGTAATTCCTAACTAAAGATAATCCCTTTATGTTTAATAAAGGCATTATTACGCTAGAGAATAATACTATTAAGATATAATAGAAGGGATAAAGTAATAAGCTAGAATTAGTTTCTATAACTAATTTAAAGTATAAATATATTAAGTAAAGAGCCTAAGGCACTTATATTACCTTAATTTACTAACTAGAGGCTTACTTTAATCTATCTATTACTATATAATACTAAGAGCTAACCCTAGAGAATATAAAAGCCCTTAATTATTACCTAAAGTAGTAAATAGATTACCTAGAAAGAGGCCTAATATTTATCCTAATAGACCTTAAGAAGGCAAAGCTCTTTGCCTTTATAAATAGATCCTTTGCTAATAATAAGGACCTATCCTTATAACTAGGATATATACTAATCCTAGCTAATAAGGACTATACTAATAGTAAATTTATAATTAAAGGCAATATTATATACTTTAGCTTAATAAAGAGTAAGAGAGTTATGTAAAGTATGCTTACCTTAGAGGTTTATAGTATAGTAGCTAGTGTTAATATAGCTTATATAATTATAATAACCTTAAACCTAGTTACTAACTAACTAAAGCTCCTAAAGATCCTAGTTATTACTTATATAGATTTATACTCCTTATATAAATATCTTATTAAGCTTAGTATAATAAAAGAGAAATGCCTAATAATTAATATTATAGCTCTTTAATAATTATATAAATGCTAAGAACTCTATAAGATCTAATAGATTAATAGGGAGGATAACCTAGCTAATGCCTTTATAAAGGTATTACCTAATAAGGCCCTTTAGAAATTTATCTTAACTAACTAGATAACTATCTAGATAGAGGGATAGGTTACCTGCGTGTAACACACACGCGGTAATAGGAGAGATAATCCTCTAGGAGGGTAACTATAGGGATAAGATAGCAATACCTAGGGGATCTACGCCCCTGCGGTTAATATCCCTAGTGGCTATGCCTATACTAGCCTACTAGGTCCTTCTAGTGGATTATAGAACTTAATAGCGGTGTGTAGGAGGAGGAAGGTGTTAAATTAGAGGAGGAAGACATTATCTATACACTATAGTGCGGGATATATGTTATTTTAAGGAAGGAAGGGATTCAAAAGAGGCCTACTTATCCTTACATAGGCTTATAAGTTAAGCAGAGTTATTATTATTCCTTTTATTAGCCACTATATGCCTAGACAGGCTATGAGTTCCCTTTCTTATATTCCTAATTAATTAGATTATTAATTAACCTTTCTTTTCACTTTTACGATTAATATCACGCGTTAATAATCATGTTAAAAGAGAGAGGTTCTAGTGTTAGAATAAAGATGATATTAATCGCGCGTTATAGCTACAATTACCTAGCAAAAGCTTAGGCCACGCGCGCGCCCCGCACGTAATCCCTAACCCAGCCTTTTTATTAGCTAGGAAAAGTGGGGCTATAAACGCGCAACCCCTTTTGCCTATAGCATCATGGCTTCTAGCTTCTGACTTCTCTTTGACACACATAACGCAGCCTAGAATAGATAATCAATAATGATACTATTCTTCGGGCTCATAACCTTATTATATTGAATTCAATACCCTGTGAAACCAACAAATATCTTCCTTCTCTAATATAATACCTTCCTCCTCCTATATACTACTATTAAGTTCTATGATTCACTAGGAGGACCTAGTAGGCTAGCGTAGGCATAGCTACTAGGGATATTAACTATAGGGGCGTAAATCCCCTAGGTATTACTGTCTTATCCCTATGGTTGCCCTCCTAGAGGATTATCTCTCCTATTACCACGTGTATATTATACGTAAGTAACCTATCCCTTTATCTAGATAGTTATCTAGTTAGTTAAGATAAAGCTCTTAAGGGCCTTATTAGGTAATACCTTTATAAAGGCATTAGCTAGGTTATCCTCCCTATTGATCTATTAGATCTTATAGAGTTCTTAGCGTTTATATAATTATTAAAGAGCTATAATATTAATTATTAGGCGTTTCTCTTTTATTATACTAAGCTTAATAAGATATTTATATAAGGAGTATAAATCTATATAAGCAATAACTAGGATCTTTAGGAGCTTTAGTTAGTTAGTAACTAGGTTTAGGGTTATTATAATTATATAAGCTATATTAACACTAGCTACTATACTATAAACCTCTAAGGTAAGCATACTTTATATAACTCTCTTACTCTTTATTAAGCTAAAGTATATAATATTGCCTTTAATTATAAATTTACTATTAGTATAGTCCTTATTAGCTAGGATTAGTATATATCCTAGTTATAAGGATAGGTCCTTATTATTAGTAAAGGATTTATTTATAAAGGTAAAAAGCTTTGCCTTCTTAAGGTCTATTAGGATAAATATTAGGCCTCTTTCTAGGTAGTCTATCTATTACTTTAGGTAATAATTAAGGGCTTTTATATTCTCTAGGGTT
Organism: Epichloe scottii; assembly: GCA_021950295.1. Classification (NCBI taxonomy): domain Eukaryota; kingdom Fungi; phylum Ascomycota; class Sordariomycetes; order Hypocreales; family Clavicipitaceae; genus Epichloe; species Epichloe scottii. Next base: position 738,243 of record CP083247.1, on the reverse strand, counting down.
AGCTCTTAGTATTATATAGTAATAAATAGATTAAAGCAAGCCTCTAGTTAGTAAATTAAGGTAATATAAGTGCCTTAGGCTCTTTACTTAATATATTTATGCTTTAAATTAGTTATAGGAACTAATTCTAGCTTATTACTCTATCCCTTCTATTATATCTTAATAGTATTATTCTCTAGTATAATAATGCCTCTATTAAACATAAGGGGATTATCTTTAGTTAGGAATTACTTTAGCTTTATATTAAAGCCTATAATAACTAGCTAATTCTCTTCCTTCTTAGAGAACTTCTTATCTAATAGGCTAAGGGTATTATTAGTTTATATTCTAATATATATAAAGTTAGGGCTTTTCTTTATAGTTATAAGTAGGTAAGGGTTATATATAGAGGTTTCTATCTAGAGGTTCTCTCTATAATACTTATAATATATAACCTACTAGTGTATTCTAGCCTCTATAAGCCTATAGAGGGGTTTTATAACCCTTATAATTATTCTAGGCGGGTAAAGGTGCTATATCTAAATTAGCAAGCGTGCTAGGATTAGCTACTCTAGTAATATATAGGCCTATATATATACCTAATAGATATCTTATATCTATAGGATAAATTTCCTTAATACTACTAAAGGGGCTATTATAAGGATAAGGCATTAGCTTGCTTATTAAATTATTAGGGCTTGTGTAAGAATAGCCTATTTCCCTTTATCTTTATAGCCTTAGATTATAAGGTATAACTTTTTATAGGGTTCTATTATCTTACCTTTTACCTTATTAATAATATGCGAATTAAAGATCTAAATCCCGCTATACTCTTCTTTATTAAATAAGATAAATTTAAACATGCCTTATTTAATTAGGGCTTTAATTTCTACCTTTATTAATAGCTTAAAGGGTTTACCTAGGGTCTTAATAATTCCTTCCTTATATAGCTTAATTATAAGGGCTAAATTACTCTCTTCCTTTACTAATAGAAAGATATTAGTCTCTTATAGTATTATAGGAGGGTTCTTTTAGGGCCTACTATGCCTATGCTTTAGTAGTATTACTAGTATTATATTCTTATCTTAAGCCTCTTACTCTTCTTTCTCTTCCTCTTTATTAGGCTTTACTAGTTAGTAGTCTATTTACTACTCTATATTAGGATTATTATAGTAAGGCTTAATAAAGGTTAACCTAAAGGTCTTTAGGCCCCTAGGTAAGTTAAGCATATAGCTCTCTCTATTTATTACTAGTAGCTTATATAGGCCTCTCTATTTCTTACCTTTTTACTAGACTTAGACCTTTAATCTAAGTAGTAGGCTAAGGGTTTTTAAGGTATCTAGGCTATTATATTTAGTAAGGGCTTTATTAACTTTCTAGATAGCATAGAGTCTCTTAATCTCTTTAGTAGCCTTTTATACTATAATTACACACTATATAATATCTAGTAATAGTAGGGATTTATTTATTATATATAGGTAAGCGCTAAAGATAAGGAGGGTTAAAATAAGGCTATTTAGGCCTATAGTATTATTTAGGGCCTTTATTACTATTTATAGGGTAATAGGTTTAGGCATTATAGGGCATTTATACCTAATTATATTATAGGCTTTATAGAGCGGCCTATAATATCTTTTAACCTTTCTAATACTATAATATACTTTAATAGGGACCTCCTTAATTAAAATTAAAATTAATACTATAAACTACCTAAATTTATTACTATAGAAGTTTATTCTAGCGTCTATAATAATAAAATTAGGAAGGCCTTAATAAATATTAATCTAGTATATCTAGAGGGCTTCCTAGGTTATTTTTATAGAAATATTATTAAGGAATTTTACTATATTAAACACTATAGCTATATCTATAGTATAGAGTATAGGGTAATTACTATTAAGGTAGAAGATATTTACTATTACTTTATAGTTAAAGCTATACTTATCTTAGAGGGTAAATTTAAAGTAATTAAGGCTATTTATATGTATTTAGTATTAGTAGCAAACCTTTATTAGCTCCCTAATAGCTTTAATATTAATATTATACCCTAATCTATAGAGAACCTTATATAGGCATTAGATTAATAAATGCCTAAAATAATAATATAATTATTATAGCTTACCTTCTATAAGGTAGCTTTAAGTAACTACTTCTTCCTTCTATATAAGTAGTATCTAAGTATGCCCCTATTTTTATATTATAGGGACTTTAATATCTCCTTATTATAGTATATTCTTAGAGATATTAAAGTTAATTTATAGTTAGTCTATATTATTAAGGGATAAGAGAAAGGGAGTGTTTATTAGAATAACCTAAAAAGAATATCTCTAAAAGGAGTAGGCATATTAGCCGCTTTAAGCGTAGTAATTAGCTCTCCTATACTAAATCTAATTAATGCCTTCCTTGCTTTGAATCTATTAAGCTATATCTTAGGCATTTAATATTATAAAGTAAGGAATTAAGGGTGCCTTACTATAGAGAACTTTATAGCTCCTATATTAGGTATAATCCCTTAGAATATTATATAAGAATAGTAATCTTCTAGTATAAATATTACTAGAGCATTATTTAATAGTTCCTACTAAAAAGGGTTTTCTTTACTTAAGCTATAATAAGTTACTTAACTTATTAGGATTTAAACTATTCTTTTGCTATTAAGTTATATTCCTTAATTAAAGAAGCTTATAGGTACTAGCCTATTTATACTATTAGGGCTATTCTTAAATCTAATGCTCTTTATATACTATATAATCTTATTATTAATAGGAGATTAAGGCTCCTATTCCCCTTTATACTATATAAGGAATAAGTTATATAAGTTATTAGCTAGATCTATAAAGTAGTAATTTTTAAAGCATTAAAATGCCTTCTTATAATCCTCTTCTAGGTACTTAGATAACTAGTATCCCTCTTTTCTATATATATAGCACTTCTTTATATAGGGGTTTCCTTCTCTTCCTTATAGTCTTCTAGATAGGTATTAGGCTTCTTTTCCCTTTCTATTATATCTTTAGTTAGTCTAGAATTCCTCTAGGGTTATAATATTAGTTAGGAATTATTAATAGTTCTTTTTCTCTTCCTTAATAAGTTAGATTATTATTCTAATTTATTTATAGAACTCTTATAGGCCCTTTAGTAAATCTATAATAGCTTCTTTATATTCTAGGATACTATTATAAGCTCTTATAATCTAATTCTAAAGTGCCCTTTTACTTTAGCTTACTTTAGGTACTACTTATTATAAGATAGCTAGCTTCTCTATAACTTTATTAAAGTAATTAATTATTAATTTACTTAGGTTATTATTTATTATCCCTTATAGAGTTATATTATTCTATTCTAGGAAATATCTTTACTATATATTCTTAGTCTTAAATTATTCCCTTATATAGTTAATAAGTATAGGGAGATCTTATAATTAACTAGGCTTTAAGAGGTAGTTTATATAGTATTATAAAGCTTTACCTTTAAGTATAACCTTAAAAGTATAACTAGCTTACTCTAATTAGATATTAAGTATCTTATACTTTCTATAGAATATTTAAAGCTTTAACTTAAGTATATTATAATTATTAGCACTATAGAGTTACTCCTTAGGATATACCTTTAAAAGGTTTATAATTTACTTTAGAGAGAGCCTTTAAGTCTATAGAGATTCTTTAGATACTTCCCTTTATATTTATAGAGAGAATAGTATTATCTTTAATAAGTAAGAAGGTAGCTTTATAGATAGTAGCCTTAGGGTTTATAGTTCTCTTTAATCTTCCTCTCCCCTATATTAGGGAGTAGGAAGTAAAGGCCTCTAGGCTATGCTAATAGAGGCATTATTAGCCCTAGGTAATAGGGATTAATTCTATTAGTAATATTCCTACTTAGGGGTATTTACTATAGTATTATTAGGTTACTTTTACTAGATTATCTTAGGCAAAGGTATAGGTAAGGGAGCTACCTATAAATATTTATAGATAGTATTCTTTAGTGCCCTTACTTCTAGAGTAACTAATTTTCTAAGAGGAGATTAGCTTACTAATCCCTTTAATAGTAATTATACTAATAGGTAAGGTAAAGGGATAAGGTATTAGACTCTAATATCCCTATTATCTAGGAGATTATAGAGAAAGTCTTTATTCTCTAGGTTCTTTTAGAAGCCTATATACTTCTTTCTAGTATCCTTAATTCCTTTAAGGGTCTAGAATTAAAATTCTTTCTAGGTTACTACCTTTTTAAGATTAATAGCTATCTTTATACCTCTTCTAATAGTTATATATATACTATTATAAAGGAAGTAGTTTTAAAGTCTATTCTAGAAAAGGTCTTTCCCTTCTATAAACTTATTTCTTAACTATCTATAGAAGTTATTACTAAATTTAAAGAAGAGTATTCTTCTAAATAACCCTTACTCTCTATATTATTTAGCCTTAATAAGGATATAAAGCATAATTTCCTTAGGTATTATTATCTCTTTATATTTAGAGCTCCTTATTTATTAAAGTAGCTTCTCTATAATATATTATTAGAGTCTTATAGAGATATAGGGGAATTAGGTAGTATAATCTATAGCTTTTCCTTTATTAGGGTATTTACTACTATCTCTAGCTTTAATGCCTTCTATAGCATTATTATAGTTATTACTCTTACTAGGGACTATAAATTAACTAGAGACCCTTAATAGGCTAGCTATATCTAATATTCTAACTAAGTAATTAATTATAGGGGATAAATCTTATAATATTAAGGGGATAGGAGAGGTATAGATATTAATTATATAACTTGTGTTTTCTAATATAAAGGATTGTAAGGCAAGGCGGTTAACTTTAAATACGTAATAGAACGTATAATAAGGAAAGATAAGGGGATAGCTTAGCTACTAGCATTAAACCCTTCTTTATTATTTTAGAATCTATATAGATATAGATATTAATACTAAAGTAAGAAGAGAGCTATATCTATACCCTTCTATTAGTATAACTTATTATTAAACATAGCCCTCCTATTTTATAGGGCGAGTTATTATTAGGTAAGCTGCCTCTTCTAATTTAACCTTACTAATCTGCGGTGTTTAAAGACTATGTGGTTATCTATGAAGGTAACCACTAATTAGTGTTGGTTTTATAGGGTATTAAATTTAATATAATAAGGTTATAAGCCTAAAGAATAGTATTATTATTAATTATCTATTCTAGGCTGCGTTATGTGTGTTAAAAGAGAAGTCAGAAGCTAGAAGCCATGATGCCACAGGCAAAGGGGTTGCGCGTTTGTAGCCCCACTTTTCCTAGCCAATCAAAAGGCCGGGTTAGGGATCACATGCGGGGCGCGCGCGCCCGAGCTTTTGCCTGGTAATTGCGGCTATGACGCGCGATTGATATTATCTTTGTTCTAAAAGATTCCTTAATATAAAATAAGGGTCTTAGCTATACTTTTAAGTAGTATATTATCTTTTTATATATTAGCTTAATTTACCTTTAATAGTAATTTTAGGTAGATAATTAATTCTAATATTCCTATATTAAGTAGTATAGGCACTACTACTTACTTATAATCTTACTATAATAAGGTCTAAACTTTTATTCTTATATCCTTAGATAATTTATTAGTAAGGGTATTATCCTAGGCCTAAGTAAAGCTAATTAGTATTTTATTTATATTTTACCTTACTACTTAGTTATTATTATTTCTATATAATAGTATTATATAAGTTAAGCTCTTATAAATAGAATAATCCAGTTCTTTATATCTTAGTATAATATAACTAGGTTATTTATATCTTAAGTATACTATAGAGAATCTTATAACTTCTTTACTACTTTATTATAATATATTCCCTATAGGTAAATTTAAGTATTACCTTTTTTATCTCTAGTCTTATTTATAATTATTACTTTAGTTATTACTTTAACCTATTTTTATTATAACTTTTACTTTCTTTCCTTAACTAGCTAAATAAGTCTATATTACTAGGAACTCCTAGCTAAGTATTTGCTTCTTTATAGTATTATTTAGACTATTAATAAATATATAAATTTAAGGTCTTATAGGGATTACTTTAGGGAGGTTAGCCTTAGCTTTTATCTATATTTTTATAAATCCCTAAAATAACTAATAGTTTTCTTATCTAAGGGTTAGTAGTATTCTTATAGCTTCTAAGCACTATATATTCTTATTTATTATTCTAGTTTTTAGCTAATCTATAAACCTAGCCTAGGTATAGTCCTAGTAATCTATATAACTATCTATAGCTATATAATATATCTATTATTACTTTATATTATTTACTAGGTAGCTACTAGTATAAGTAACCTTAGTAGTATTATTAATAAATATCTTATAATCTAGGGTAAAGGCTATATTAAGGTTTACTAAGAAATATTAAAGACTTTTATATAAATCTCCTTTATATACTAGAGTCTTTAGTTATATTTTTATAAGACTATAGTAGTATATAGTTATAATAGGCTTAGGATTTCTTAGTAAGTCTAATAATAGTATAATTATAGGTCCTTAAGCAAGGTTAGTAAGTCTAGTATAAGTGCTTACTAATAATATACCTAATTTAATTATATAGCACTCTTCCTATAATTCTAGAATTCTCTATCTCTTTTAAGCTCTTTATAGCTTAGCCTCTATATATTTAAGGTTTTAGTTTAGCTCCTTATTATTAGGATTAACCTCTCTATAGTTATTATATTAGTCTATAGTAAGCTTTTTATTATTATTCTAGTTATTAGGAGTGCTATTTTTATTATTTCTATCTAGGCTAGTAAACCCTAGGATTATACTATCTTAGTGTTTATTATTATTACCTAGGTATAGTATTCTAGCTATATATTTACTATATATAGTAAATTATATAGCTATCCTATTTAAGTCTAATATTATAATCTCTAATTAATAGTCTATCTACCCTAAAGGGTTTAAGAGTTTAATTTATTATAGCTAAAGGCATAGGAAAAGATAAATAGAGTAATAATAGGGGAATAAGATTACTACTATATAGTGTGTGGCCTGAATCGCGCGCCTAGAAACACACGCGTTCGCGATAATAGCATCAGGGGTCACAGGGATAATCATCACACTAAGGGATGATAACATTAGTCATATAAGCTAGGGATCAAATAGTCTATAAAGGGATCACTTCTAACTAGGCTTCTAGAGCTTGTCACGCACGTTAGATATAGAGTTTTTATGCCTAGCTTTGCTATGGCTTGTTATTATGTTTTAAGATAAGATAAATTAATAAGATTATTATCACCCACACTAATTTAACCGTTAGGTCACTTCTAATCTATTAGACTATTTAATCTAGATTATCTCTATCTTATAGAGATAATCTAGCCTTATAATAGGTTACTATAGTTAAGCTTCTTAACCCCTTTAACGTGCGTAGATATTAAAGCTACCTATGCATATAGGCTAGTATTATATCTTTTAGGGTATTATTTTCTACTTAATAAAACTAGTAAAGAAATAAGTTTTTAATCCCCTAGGACTATTCTGCTCTAGTTATTTCTTAGCCTTAGATAAGATTAATTAGAAGTAATCCTTTAATACCCTTTAGCTATTACTAACCTAGACTATAAGAAAATCCCTTTATCTTATTTTCCCTATAATAAGCTATAAACTAAGAGTCTAGACCTAACTTATAAGATAGCTAGGGTATTAAAATAAAAGTAGCTAAACTAGCTAAATATAATAAGATAAGGAGGATTAGGTAGAAGGAAGCGTATTATATATATATATAGGTAGAAAAGCTAGCTAGCTTAGAAGGGTACTCTATAAACACTTACTAAGTTATTAATCCCTTACTAGTTACCTCTAAATACAAGTCTGTAATATAGAAAACATAGCTAAACATTCTAAGCTAGTAGGACATATAGTCTAGTGTTTTAGACTATTTAATCTTAGAACCTATTATCTATTTTACTATTATTTAGCTAATCATTAGGATCTTATAGTTAATTATAAAAAGCTATATAGTTATCCTAGTAGCCTTTACTTATAGTTTATTTATTACTACTAATACTACCCCTTTAAAAGTCTTCCTAAAGGAAGCACTAGATATTATAAAGATATTTATTTAAATATAAGTAGCTATCTCTCTCTAAGATTAATTAAAAAAACACTTATCCTACTCTATACCTAGTTATATCCTAACTTATTCTTAATAAACTAGTAAAGCAGGATTAAGTAAGCTATTAACTAGTTAATAAGACCTTAGGGATACTCCTTTACTAAGTACTCTAACTACTAGTTAGAGACTATCTAATCCTAAGATAGTAATTAGCCTAACCTAAACTAGGTTTAAAGACTACTTAGGAAAAAACCCTAATAATATTAGTAAGATGCCTAAGGCCCTTAGAGGCCTTAATATAGAATCTTTTATAAAGCTCCTTAAAGAAATAATAGTATAGTAAACCTTATTAATTACTATATAAAATAGATATAATGTTTAGTAGTTTACTAGTAAAAATATATCTAACTTCCTTAAGGACTTTAAAGTAAAAATAAAGGTAATAGGTATACCTAAGATAGACTAGTATAAGATACTTAAATAAGATATTAACCTAAAGCTTTAATAGGTAGTTAAGATACTAACTATATTATAAACCTAGAAGGAGTCTAAGGAGAAGATACTTCTCTAGTATAATACTACTAGTTAGGATTAAATAGAAAACGCTTATAAATAGCTTAAAGATCTTAATTTAATATAACTAAAGTCTATTTAGGATACCTATTACTAGCTATAGAAGCATTAAGCTCTAATATCTATTATTAACTTAACTAGATAGAAAACCACTATAAGCTAATTAAACTATATCTATAAAGCACTCCTAGATTATTTAATCTTAAGCTTTATAGATTATAAAGGGCTTACCTATAAAGAAGTCCTTATTATAGAATACAAACCTCTATAAATAAAGCTTAATATATATATTTATATGCGCCTAGAACTCTAAAATAGGGGTCTAGAAGGTTTTAATATAGTAAAGCTTTTTATAGATAATTAGGAATCTAGCCTTATAAATTAGAGATTATTTAATCTAAGGGTTTTTAATAAGTAGTAAACTTCTTAAAGAAATTATTTAGTATAGGATAATTTATTAGGAAGGAATAGTAAACCTAGATTCTATAAAAAAAGGATAGGAAATAGGATAGTAGCTAAGTAGTTAGATTATTAAGATTAAATAGATAACCTAATAAAATAATTAGCTAACCTAAAGATAATATTTATAAAATAAGTAAGTAAGGAAATTAATATTATAAAATAGCTTAAGGCTAAATATAGCACTACCTAGTAGTAATAAAGGTAGCTTTACTAAATAAACTACATAGGACTATATAATTATAATAAGAATAACCGCGTCTTTAATCTAAATATAATTTTAGGAAGGGGCTATTAGTTAAATAAATACTACTACTATAATAATAATGCTTATTTAGCTATAAGATATAAGATTCTTAAGTTTAATAAGATATTAAAATTTATAGTCTATAATCTAATAGTCTATATCCTAGTAATTAGGGATAATCTAAAGTATTAGATTATACCCCTAGTCTTACTCTTAAAATTTCTCTAAATTAGTAGCTATATATATAAGCTAGCTATATTTTAGGTTAAGTATTTTAAAGATTATAAGATTACCTATATAATACCTAGGATTAAGGAATATAGACTAAGCAAAGGTATAAGTTAGGAAATAATAATAGAAAAATAAGATATCTTTAAGAGAATAAAAGGCTAGTTTAATCTAGTATATACTAACTAGAGAGAGAAGTTAAGGTAATAATCCTAAAGAGGGAATTAATAGGTATAGTCTTAACTATCTAATTTAAGAAGGTAAGCATAGAAGATAAAGGCAAAGAAAGCACTATTATAAAAGTATTAGCTATTAGAGAAAGATTAGTAAAATACCTAAGGGTTAAGGAAGTTAAGAATAATAACTGTAAAGGGCTTAGGCTTTGCCTAAGCATTAGTCATAGCGCGGAAGGATAGGTGGCTAATAGGAACTAGCAAGGGTTTAGGAAGGAGGCTAATATAAGATAGCTAGGGGATATAAGGGGCACAAGGGGGATGGACTAGCTCTCTTCCTTTCTTCCCTCCTTAAGTTTCTTAATATTATATTAATGCCTAATAGCAGTTGCCTAGGGGCTAGTCTATAATATTTAAGAAACTTCCTTTAGCCTTAATAGAGGGCTACTAAAAATAATAGCACTACTATAAACAAACAAACAAATTAACACAATAGAAGAAGATAATATAATAGATACACTATAACTATAGGTTAAAGGAAACCTAGGGATAAGAACCCTATTAATAGATACTACGTTACTACTATTAGCTTATAATGCGTAAATTAATATACTTTAACTTATAATTAAGCAGTAAGTAAGAGAGATTAAGACTCTAGAACACTAAGTTTATATAAACCTACTACTACTATTCTAGTTAGCCCCCTAGTAAATGCCCTTATTTAACCCCTAGTATTAGACCTATACCCTCCTATATAACATACTACCCCTACTATATTACTTACTATATAATAACTATGTTAAAAACTAATCCCTATAGGTAATCTATATAATAGTAATAAGACTATATTTACTATATAGAGGTTTCTTATATAATATAAGTTAGAAGTAAATAAGGACTTTATTAAAGGTAATAAGGACTAATAGATATTTATTTACTAAAACTTAGCACTAAAGGTCTAGTCCTATATAGTTTGTCAAGCGGAAAACAACACCCCAAAAGACACAATGCTAGCCCACACGCGTAGGTAGCTTTAACGTCTGCGCACGTTAAAGGGGTTAAGAAGCTTGACTATAGCGACCCGTTATAAGGCTAGATTATCTCTATAAGATAGAGATAATCTAGATTAAATAGTCTAATAGATTAGAAGTAACCTAATAGTTAAATCGGTGCGGGTAATAATAATCTTATTAATTTATCTTATCTTAGAACATAATAATAAGCTATAGCAAAGCTAGGCATAAAAACTCTATATCTAACGTGCGTAATAAGCTCTAGAAGCCTAGTTAGAAGTGATCCCTTTATAGACTATTTAATCCCTAGCTTATATAACTAATGTTATTATCCCTTAGTATAATAAATATCCCTATAACCCCTAATACTATTATCGTAAACGCGTGTGTTTCTAGGCGCGCAATTTAGGCTATATAATACCTCCCTAGGTATGCACTAGTTAACCCTAACTATATGTAGACTAAAAACAAATAGGATGTAAAGTAAGATTAGCGGACTATAGCTTATATATAAGGGAGCTACTATTTAATCTATCTATAGGGAAAGACTTCCTATAGTAAAGGGGAAAGAAAAGAAGAGAAAAATAAGAAAAGAAAGAAAGAAAAACAAAGTAATCCTCCCTAATTATAGTCCTAAGTTCCTTATCTCTCTAGAGAGCTTTAGTGTCTTTAGCGTATATAGATAATTAGTAGGTAATATTAGTAAGGGTATACAAAGAGCTAGGCATTTAGAATCTTACTAAGTAGCCCTCTACTTATGGTTTGCCTGCTAATTAATTAATCCTAAGGCTTATTATCTCTCCTACTAATAAGCGTTAATAATGCTTGCCTACGTTCCTTAAGAAACTAGCCCTAGTAGCACTACTAACGCATAGGTAGATAACATTAGTAATTAAGCTATGGTTTTCCTTTATACTATATTCTATGCTTTAAGGAAAGGAAGTAAATTAATAGTTATAGCTTATCTAGTGTCTCTAAGAGGTTAGTGTATAACCTCTTTATCTGCTTAATCTATTAAGGCTTAATATCCGCTTACTTAGTTCTGCCTAATAACTCTATAGATTTATGCTAACCTTAGCTAGTCCTTAATGTCTATTTAAAATAATTTATAAGTTATAGCTTACTAAGATTAGGTGCTTTATTCTTAGGTACTATGCATTTAATCCTATTATGCCTTATAGAGTGCTTTAAGCTAAGTAACTAAAGACTATAGTATCTTATTATAACTAGAAGCGGAAGATAGTCCTAATAAAGACTCTTATAATGCTTAAAATCCTACCTCTTTATTTAATTCTTAGCCACTAGTAGCTTCTTATTATTATTTAGCGTTAAGTTCCTACTATATCTACTATTCCTATTCCTATAGTAATTCTTAAATACTAATATTAAAGACTTTAGGATTATTTATAAAAACATAAGCTATAGGCTACTAGAAATCCTAAATATAAAGTCTATTAACTTACGCTATCTTAGTGTACTATTTAATTAGGTAATTATTATTACTAGTCTTATGCTTCTAGGCTATAACCACTACACTTACTAGCAACCCTCCGCTAATTATTTAAGTGGTAAAGCAAGGTATCTAGCGCATTATTATATTATATACTAAATATTAAAGGTTAAAGTCTTTTTAGTAAGACAATTCCCTAGGTAACTAATCCCTTATTATAAGCTTATTTACTACTATATTATATAGGACTTATAGAGTTCTTTTAAGGGCTTTTACATAGCTATATCTTAGGTCTAGGATATTATTAGTTATTATCTAGTCCCTAAGATAAAGCTTAAATTAGCGCCTAATATATGAATCCTTACTAAATATATATAGTTATTTAAACTTAATACTATATTAGTTTAGTATGTTCTAGTTCTCTATAAGGAGATTAAGTGCTTAATAACTAACTTAGTAATAAATTATTTAAAGAAGGAATCCTAGGTAGGCATACCTATACTCCTAATTTCCCTTCTACTCTATAGCTAGGACTATAATTACTTTAAAATTATATAGGTAATTTAAAAGTTATATAATTTATCCCTAGCTACCTATAAAGTTAATAAACCGCTTAATTTAGCCTTCTTCTATAGTATTAAAGTAGTAAAGACGCCCTTATTTCTAATTAAATAGAAAGTAGGTCTAATAGTTTATAAAGAAAGCAAATCCCACTATAATACGTTAATAGCTTATATATAAGTAAAGGTTAACTAGGTTATACTATAAGCTATAAGTAATATTAACTAGCTAGTAGGAGGAATAAAGCCTTCCTACCTTTAAACTAATTAATTACTATAAAGTATCTATATTAAAATTCTCTATAGTGTATAGTTTAAATGCTTAAGGTAGTATAGCTACTATTGCCTCTAGTCCTTATATAATAATCCTCCCTATAGTAAATAGCTTAAACTAATTAAGCTAGTCCTTATTTAGGGTCTTATAGGCCTTTCTTAAGAACCTATAAATGTCTATAGAATATTATTACTAAGTTAAGGGTGTCTAACCAGGCCTAATTAGCGTAACTTTATTAAAGTTATTACTATCTTAGTATATTTTAAATCTTAGTAAGAGCTATAGCTAGTCCTACCTTAGATAGAATAATAGTAGCTGCTATCTATAGAGATTAACTAGGCTAAGTCTAATAATGCCTTCTTCCTCTTCCCTAAAGAAAGATCCTTCTATTCTATATATTAAAACATAAATATAGTATATTATTAGGCACCTCTTATTTGCGAAGTACGTAATAGTCTTGCTATCTACTTTAGTGTAGGCATTGTTAGATACCTTAGATTCCTTGTATTCCGCTATAATAAGGCATAATTAAATAGAATATATAGGTGTGTATATAAGAGTAGTAAGGGAAAGGATAGTAGTTGCTTTTAGGAGATAAAGTAATTATAATAAGAGGAGAGGTAGGATATAAGAAGAACTTAAGAAAGGAAGGCTTTAATAACCAAAGAAGAGCATAATAATACAAGAAGTAGGCAAGATTAAATGGTTCTTATAACCTAAGCCTTGTTCTTATAGTTCTTAGTAGTTATATAATTAGTTAGCGGCGGCCGTCTGTGGCTGCGTTCCCTTTTATAACTAATGGTTGCTAACACCCGCTATTAGGCAATAGTCATAAGGATTAGATAAATCCTATAAATTAAACTTCTTTAGCACCCTTATTGGTTATTAGGGCTACCTATCTATTAGTTATTAACACCTATTATTAAGGAATAGTTATAAATTAAGGTATTTAAACCCTCTCTTTTCCTCTCTATCCTATCTTTTATAAACCTTTATTCCTCTTTCCTTTAACTATTTAATTATAGCTAATTCTCTTAATATAACCTGTTAAAGGCTTCCTAATGTCACTACTATTATTAGGACTAGTGTCTTAGAGGCAGAACTTATAGTAACTAAGACTATTAACTAGTCTAATTATACAGAGATTTACCCCTCCTATATTAGTAGAGATTATGTAGGCTTAGGCATTATTTAATCTTATACTAGACTACTAGCTAATAGTTTTATTTTTATAGTTTAAGTTTCTCTTTATATTCTAGGTTTATAGTAGTATTAATATTAGTAATAGTAGCGTTCCCTTATACACTAAAATTATCCTCTAACCTATAGATAATATTCTAAAGGGGGCACCTCCCTATCTCCTTAAGGTAATAAAGAAGATAAACTTAGTAAAGGACTTTATTAGAAGCTATACTAAGAAAGAAAGTGCATTAGCTCTAGTAGTTAAAAATAGTTATTAATATTAAGTCCTTATTCTAGCTAAAATAGCTTATCCTAATAGGTATTTTCTACACGCTCTTTTATAATGTCCTAAGCATTGCTAGGCTTTGCTTGTCTCTATATATAGTAGATTAAATAGTGTCTTCTATTCTAACTGCTTAAACTTATATATATAACACATTAACTTCTTTAATAAGCATATATACTTCCTATTCTATGGTTATATGTTAATTCTAGGTGTCCTTAAGGGTGCCTATAGTAATTATATCTAGAATAGCTTCTATGCTATAAGCTATAAATAGCGCTTTACTTCTAGGTATTAGCCTAGATCCTTAAGAGAAAGGGCTCTAGCACTATTCTTAGGTAAAGAATAGTCTACTAAGGCAGCTAAGGTAATTCCCCTTAATCTAACTAGCATTAACTTTAAGAATTCCCCTTACCTAGAAATAGATATACCTCCCCCTTTCTAGATAGTTTATAATAAAGGAAAAATACGTAATATCTTTTAATTTAGGGAAATAAATAAGAAAACTAGTAACTTAGCTCCTAGAACTATACTACAATTACTTAATCTATAGCATTTAAAAATAAAACCTAATCTTTTCTTAAAAATAAAAGTAAAGTATAAATAAAATAAAAGTTAAAATAGCTTCTAGCGGGTATATTATTAAAGAGTTAGGGGATAGACCTTATATTCTTAACACTATTTAATTATTAATTAAGGCAACCTAACTTTAATCTTATAGTATAGGTGCTATTAGGGTAGAAGTTTAACTTTATTATCCTTAAGCACTAGCCTTTCCTTGCTTATCCCTTCCTAATAGTAGGTGCTCTTATTATTAATTATTTAATCTAATATATTATATTAAGCTATTAATAGTATAATGCTTAAAACCTCCTTATTATAGTTATTACTAATTACCTCTTCTGCCTAGTTACGTTAAGGAGCGTAAAGCTATTTATCTATAGTAGAAGTCCACTATCCTTCTAGATCTAGGAGGAATTTCTTAATATAGTCCCCTAAGATTATCTTTATAAGTTTAATGCTATCTAGTGTCTATAAATAGTAGGCTCTAGAGATTAGCGCGTGCTTATAAATTTAAAAGGGTCTATTCTACCTTATTATAAGCTTCTATATTATAGATATATTAATATTCTATTAGATATTATATACTAAGATAAGATCCCTAGGTTTTAATTAATCTTTCCTAATTAAAGTAGCCTAGTTCTTATTAGTTTGTTTTATAAGTTATTATCTAAATTTAAACACCTTTATTCTTGCTTTTTTAATATCTTTTACTTTTTATTTAAGTATTTAAACCTATGCTTTAAATAAGTCTTAACTACCTATAATTGCGTCCTAATTAATTAGTCTCTAAGTTAGAAATTTAACTTCTAAAGGTAGTATTAGCTCCTATCTATAGATTAAATAAAACACAGACTTTCTATGTAATTTATAAATAGCAGTGTAATCTATAAGAAGAGCCTTATTAAGGCGCTTAAACTATTATCTATCTAATCTACCTAACTTCGCTAGGGTAAATGTAAGAGACTAATGTCTAACTTTAATAGGGGAATTCGCTTTTAGGTTATACCTAGATATTTAGATTCTAGTAATGCTAATATCTATAAGTGCTTTCTTAAGGTTCCTACGCATTTTAGGTCCTCTATTATAGATAATAAATTAGAAGAGCCTAAACCTGCTAATTAGAGAGGAGAGAAACTTCCTAATTACTAATATAGTAGCATTCTTAACTAGAGTAGCCTTTACCTAACTAGTAAGGTTATACCTAGCTTCTAATAGATACTTATATCTATAATTAATTAGTAAGTGCTAAGTGTTAATGTAAATCTTGCTTATTAGGTTTCCTAGTGTAACTAGTATAGAAAGCTCTTATAGGCGCTATAGTGCGAACTTTTAGCACGTTTTATAGCAAGCTATTATCTTCTAGGCTATATTCTATAGTCCCTTCTACTAGTACCTTAATCTTATTACCTAGAAGACTACCTTAATGCCTTTATATCTAAGTTCTTTATAAATAGCCTTAATAATTATCTATTATTACTTAGGTATATTTACTACTAGTGCGGGTCCCTTTATAATTCCTATTAGCCTTTTCTAGAGATATTCTTTTTCTAAGTAGAACTTCTTAGCCTTATTATATAGTTTCCTATAGTCCTTTATACTAAGATTAAGTAGTCTTTAAAAAGTTAATAGGAAATTAATTACCTATTATATCTTCTCTAAGTAGCTCTTTTTATTTTCTTTACCTATAGTAATATTATTAAGGTAGAGATTAATAAAATCTTTAATATCCCCTTTAACTGCCTAGTCTAATTAATCTAAAGCTCTAGGGCCCTTTCTTAATAGGGCGTTAGTAATTTAGTTTTTCTCTCTAGGTATATGTTATATAGTAAAATTAAAGAGTAGAATATAGCTAATCTATTAGGTAATAAGTGCCCTAGGTATATTATTAATAGCACTATTAATTTAATATATAAGGACCTATAAATCTATCTCTAAAGTAAATAGAACTCTATATAGATATATTTATAGTTATCTTAATATATAAACCACTACTTAGTATTCTTACTTTATAGTATTATACTTAGATTTAGTAGTGTTCTAAGTACTACTTTTATATTAAATAGGATATTATTTACTATTAATAATTTATAATAACGCGGCTCCCTATCTAATTAAGCTTATATTAACTATTAGAATAATTTCTCTAAAGCCTAGTCCTAGATTAAGTAAAATCAGAATTAGTGCTATTATTACTGCTTTCTTAAGGATATCTATAGCTTCTTACTAATCTAGCCCTTATATCTATTTACTCTCTTTCTTTAGCAAGATTACTAATAGCCTTGCTTTCTATATATAATATTCCACCTATATATAATAAACTCCTATTAATCTAATAAAAGACTATATATCTAATTAATCTTAACATACCTCCTAGTCTAAGATCTTAATTATCTTTACTTTAGTTAGTTTCCTTCCGTTTATATTACATATAAATCCTATAATTTCTACTAACTTCTAACAAAACTTTGATTTAACTACTAAGGCTATGTAACTAGAGAGCTTAATATTAACCAAGACTTTATTAATATTAATTAAGTGCTCTATTATATACCTTCGCACTCCTAGTATAATTTCCTTATTATTATATATTATAGTTAGACCTTAGATAGCAATATTATCTAGGAAAGGTACGCAAATTTAGGGAATTAAGTTAAATAATACTCTCCTAATAATCCTAATAAACTAAGCCACTAAGTTAGTAGCTCCCTATAGTAGCTAATAGAGTTATAAAAGTCTAACTATAGTTAAAATCATTATTATATCCTAACTTCTCTTAGCTAATTTAACCTAATTATATCCTAATAACAAATTAATAATAGATAGGATCTTATATATTATAAAGCTTTTACTAAACGCTTTAGCTCCTTAAGGGCTAAGCGTATCCTATATTATAACTTTATTACATTTTGTTACTAATAAGATTAAATAAATTTTACTATCCTTTTTTATAATAAGAAAATATAGATTCCTATAGAAACTATAGCTCTCCTCTAAATAACTATACTTTAGCTTTTTCTTTAAAAGATTAACTAGCTTCCCTTATAACCTAAGAGGTATTAGGATTAAACCTACCTACTATGCCTTATATTTAATAACCTTAATAACTTATAGCGGCATAACTAGTAAGTTAACTTTTCTACACTCTAATAAGTCCTATGCTAGCGCTACTTCTTAGTTATAGAGAATTTCCTTAAAAACATTAACTTCTTCTAGTGTTAAATATTCTTACACCCCTTTAACTATTTAATCTAATTATTCCTAGGTTATTCTAAAACCTTAAGGGTCTACGCTAAATCTCCTAGTAATATGCTTATTATATTTCCTAGATATATTAAGTTATAACTTTGCTTCTTCCTATTTCTTTAACTTTTACTTTAGATCTCCTTTAGGGGTTAATCTATTAGAGAGCATATTATTATAAGGGTAAATCTTCTAGGCTTTTTATTTGTATATTATGTTAATTATTAGATTAGGTAGTTCTAGCTTTTACTAGGGTTAAAAATCCTCTATAACTACCTTAAGTCACTTAGTGTAGTTAATTATTATATCTTTAATAACCACGCGGAAGATCTTAGTCCCTTTCTTTATTAAGATAAGGATAAGTTCCTTGCTATCTTCTAATATCTTCTCTATCCCTTCTTAAAATATTTAATCTTTTTCTAAGGTTTCTAAGGCTTCTAGTTCTACTACTAGGTAGCTAAATATAATAGCGTTAATAGTAGGTTGCCATGCTAGTGGTTTATTAGTGTATTACTACTAAATGCTTCCTATAACTCTTAATATAATAACCACATTACTAAATTAACACTAGGTATAGAGCTCCCTGCTATGTAAGTGGTTAAATTATATCTAGTATATCCTAAAGAAGGGCATTCCTAGGATTAAGGTAATATTAACTAAGTCTAGGCTAACGTAGAAAGTAGTGGGTATCTAGATATTCCCTAGGTATAGCCTTGTCTAAACCTCCCTAATTATCCTAATCTAGTGTAATAAGTAAGATAAGGTATTTGTAGTATCTATTAGATAGATCTTTAATCTAAGTTATTTTGCTATGCTTTCTAAGATTACATTTCCTTATGCTCCTATATTAATAAGTCCTTATAGTAGCTCTCCTTTAGGGTTATCTAGTTAAACCTATAGGTATAGTAACTCCTATAGATTATTAATAGTAGCTTATAGTTCTATTATTATATTAAGTATAAAAGTCTTCTTATTTAGATTAATTAGTTCCTAATGGGTCTTAGTAATTAAGCTTCTTATTCCTAGCCTCTCCTAAATTTGTTCCTATAAGGCCGCATTAATTTCTAGCGGAGGCATTATAGGTAGCAAAGCTTTCTTAATCGTAGCTTTATTCTTCTTATTCTCCTTAATTATCTTCTATATTATCTAAGTAACACTATTAATCTACTAGTCTGGATTAAATAGTCTTAGGTTCTTTCTTAGACTAAACGCTTTTAACAGAGAAGGGACTAGTCCTAATAAGTTCCTATTATAGTATTGGATGTCTTTAATGCCTTTTACTCTTATAAGACATTTATTACTAACTGCTTTAGCTAACATTAGCATTATATAGCAAATATCTTAGAAAGGGATACTAAGCTTCTTTTAGAAGACCTTATTATATAATTAATCCAGAATCTATTACCTAACTTTATTTAACTAATCCTTATTACCTTTACCTATAGCTAGGTTCTCCTAGATAGGTTAGCTTTAACTTTAGCGATTTTTAGTGTTATTATTCTTAACTTCCTTAACCCTTAGGTGTTTTACTAATCTTTCTCTAATAGCTAATACTTTTATAATAGCGCTTTCTTTGCCTTTATCTTCTACGCTTGCCTTCTTAAATTAGATAGTTAAGACTATACCTATTAATTCCCTCTTTAGGATTATTACCTTAACTTCTCTCTCTAGTTAGTATATTACTAGATTAAACTAGCCTTCTATTCTCTTAAAGATATCTTATTCTTTTATTATTATTTCCTAACTTATACCTCTGCTTAGTCTATATTCCTTAATCCTAGGTATTATATAGGTAATCTTATAGTCTTTAAAATACTTAACCTAAAACATAGCTAGCCTATATATATAGCTACTAATTTAGAGAAATTTTAAGAGCAAGACTAGGGATATAATCTAATACTTAGATTATCCCTGATTGCTAGGATACGGACTACTAGATCATAGACTATGAATTTTAATATCTTATTAAACTTAAGGATCTCATATCTTATAGCTAAATAAGCATTATTATTATAGTAGTGGCATTTATTTAACTAATAGCCCCTTCCTAAAATCGCATTTAGATTAAAGACACGGTTATCCTTATTATAATTATATAGTCCTATATAGTTTATTTAGTAAAGCTGCCTTTATTACCGCTAGGTAGTGCTATATTTAGCCTTAAGCTATTTTATAATATTAATTTCCTTACCTACTTGTTTTATAAATATAATCTTTAGGTTAGCTAATTATTTTATTAGGTTATCTATTTAATCTTAATAATCTAACTACTTAGCCACTATCCTATTTCCTATCCCTTTTTTATAGAATCTAGGTCTACTATCCCTTCCTAATAAATTATCCTATACTAAATAATTTCTTTAAGAAGTTTACTACTTATTAAAAACCCTTAGATTAAATAATCTCTAATTTATAAGGCTAGATTCCTAATTATCTAAAGAAAGCTTTACTATATTAAAACCTTCTAGACCCCTATTTTAGAGTTCTAGGCACGTATAAACATGTGTATTAAGCTCTATCTAGAGAGGTTTGTATTCTATAATAAGGACTTCTTTATAGGTAAGCCCTTTATAATCTATAAAGCTTAAGATTAAATAATCTAGGAGTGCTTTATAGATATAGTTTAATTAGCTTATAGTAGTTTTCTATCTAGTTAGGTTAATAATAGATATTAGAGCTTAATACTTCTATAGCTAGTAATAGGTATCCTAAATAGACTTTAGTTATATTAAATTAAGATCTTTAAGCTATCTATAAGCGTTTTCTATTTAATCCTAACTAATAGTATTATACTAGAGAAGTATCTCCTCCTTAGACTCCTTCTAGGTTTATAATGTAGTTAGTATCTTAACTACCTATTAAAGCTTTAGGTTAATATCCTATTTAAGCATCTTACGCTAGTCTATCTTAGGTATACCTATTACCTTTATCTTTACTTTAAAGTCCTTAAGGAAGTTAGATATATTTTTACTAGTAAACTACTAAATATTATATCTATTTTATATAGTAATTAATAAGGTTTACTATGCTATTATTTCTCTAAGGAGCTTTATAAAAGATTCTATATTAAGGCCTCTAAGGGCCTTAGGTATCTTACTAATATTATTAGGGTTTTTCCTAAGCGGTCTTTAAACCTAGTTTAGGTTAGGCTAATTACTATCTTAGGATTAGATAGTCCCTAACTAGCAGTTAGAGTACTTAGTAAAGGAGTGTCCCTAAGGTCTTATTAACTAGTTAATAGCTTACTTAATCCTACTTTACTAGTTTATTAAGAATAAGTTAGGATATAACTAGGCATAGAGTAGGATAAGTATTCTTTTAATTAATCTTAGAGAGAGATAGCTACTTGCGTTTAAATAAATATCTTTATAATATCTAGTGCTTTCTTTAGGAAGACTTTTAAAGGGATAGTATTAGTAGTAATAAATAAACTATAAGTAAAGGCTACTAGGATAACTATATAGCTTTTTATAACTAACTATAAGATCCTAATAATTAGCTAAATAATAGCAAAATAGATAATAGGCCCTAAGATTAAATAGCCTAAAACACTAGACTGTGTGTCCTACTAGCTTAGAATATTTAGCTACGTTTTCTATATTGCAGACTTATATTCAGAGGTAACTAGTAAGGGATTAATAACTTAGCAAGTGTTCGCAGAGTACCCTTCTAAGCTAGCTAGCTTTTCTACCTATATATACGTATAATACGCTTCCTTCTACCTAATCCTTCTTATCTTATTATATTTAGCTAGTTTAGCTGCTTTTATTTTAATACCCTAGCTATCTTGTAAGTTAGGTCTAGACTCTTGGTTTATAGCTTATTATAGGGAAAATAAGATAAAGGGATCTTCTTATAGTCTAGGTTAGTAATAGCTAAAGGGTATTAAAGGATTGCTTCTAATTAATCTTAACTAAGGCTAAGAAATAACTAGAGCGGAATAGTCCTAGGGGATTAAAAACTTATTTCTCCACTAGTTTTATTAAGCAGAAAATAACACCCTAAAAGACACAATACTAGCCTATATGTGTAGGTAGCTTTAACGTTTACGCATGTTAAAGGGGTTAAGAAGCTTAACTATAGTGACCTATTATAAGGCTAGATTATCTCTATAAGATAGAGATAATCTAGATTAAATAGTCTAACGGATCGGAAGTAATCTAATAGTTAAATTAGTGTAGGTGATAATAATCTTATTAATTTATCTTATCTTAGAACATAATGATAAGCTATAGCAAAGCTAGGCATAAAAACTCTATATCTAATATGCGTGATAAGCTCTAGAAGCCTAGTTAGAAGTGATCCCTTTATAGACTATTTAATCCCTGGCTTACATGACTAATGTCATTATCCCTTAGTGTGATAAATATCCCTGTGACCCCTGATGCTATCATCGCGAACGCGTGTGTTTCTGGGCGCGCGATTTAGGCTACACAATAGCTATATACTTTAAGGTAGGTTACTTATATAACTACTCCTTATTAGCTTCCTTAGCTACCTAGAAAGCATATTCTCTAACCCTTATAGATAGAAGATAGCCCTTATAAAACTTAACTAGATTAAGTAAGGGTCTAGGGAGTTATTTACTATATTTTTTATTTGCTTTAAATAGAAACTCTCTATAGTAAGGGGAGGATAGTAAGTAAGTAATATTAAGCTAGTAAAGTTATAACGCGCTCTTAATAAGTAGCTAAGAGAGGTTAGTATTAGTAGAGAAATTAGTTATATAGATTACCCTCTTATAGTCTTATAATACTATAGCGTTATAGTTAATATTAAGGCCCTAGCCTTAGAGGATAAGTATTAAACCTAATATAAACCCTAACTAGCATAACCTATATCCTAATAAACTAACTAAGATAGTAATACGCTAATAACTAGAGTCTAGGCTATATTAACCTACTTTAGTAAATAAGCTAATATAGAGAGGAAAGGGAAGCCCTAAAAGACTAATAATAAGAGGCTAAGGGCCTAATAGGTTATAATAGATAAAATAATAAGATACTATAAGGAGGAATACTACTTATGTTATAGCTTAATAGAACACTAGATCTAAGAGTGCACTCTCCTTCCTACTTACTAACCTTATCTAAAGGTTATTATTAATATATATAAGGTAAATAAGGAAAGCACTAATAAGGAGGTTAACACTTAACCCTAGGAAAATAAGTAGCCCCTAAGTAAAGTCTTATATAGAGGCATAAAGGCTAGTTATTACCTATAGATAAGGATAAGTATAGCTAGTGTATAGATATAGAGGAAAATATAGAATACTATATAAAATAACCACTATTCTTAGTTCCTATACTCTTTAATATATATTTATACCTTAATATCTAAATTAATAGTAAGTATAATTACTATAGTGCTATTAGCAAATTAGTAGTATAATAACTAGGCCTAGAGCTTATATAATTACTAAAGCAAAGATAAGTCTATATAGTAGTAAAAATAAGAAAAAGGGGGTTTATACCTAGGAAGATATATCTTTAATTATGCATATAGTATATATAAGGATTAATATTAATAGGTAGGAATTATTAGTATATCTATATATTATATTAGGTCTTACTTAAGACATAATCTTTAGGATGCTATAGTTAGAATAGTAAGATATTATTGTTTATATAGCTAAGCGATAGTTAGTGATTAGGGTAGCTAAGGGTCTATGCGTTTCTAAGGCTATAGAATGTGGTATAAGTAAACTAGTTTAGGGAATTATTAGGTCCTTATATATAGTAGAAGCCTAATAAGCCTAATGTAAGAAGGATATAACTATAAGGTTTATTACTATAAGTCTAAAGGAAATTACTATAGTGCTATAGATTACTGCCCTAAAGTTAAAACCTACCTACCCTAACACTTTAATATTACTAGATAAACTAGTAGACTTTAAGGACCTATTTAATAAAGCAAAAGTAAATAGCTTGCCTCCTTATAGGGGGTCTCTTAATTACTATATACCCATATATAAGAACCTAGATAGGTCTAAACTAGCACTTCTATAGGGTCTATTATATAATATACTAAGGGACTAACTCTTAGAGATTAGACACTAGATTATAGACTTAATAGATAAGGGATAGATTTAAGCAAGCTTCTTATTAGTAATAGCCCCTATTCTTCTAGTTAAGAAGGCTAGAGGTGGTTAGCGTTTTTACGTGGACTATTACGCACTTAATAAGATAATAGCCTAGGATTATTACCCTCTCCTATTAATTAAGGAAATAGTATACTTACTCTCTTAAGTATAATAGTTTATAAAGGTTAATATCTATATAGTGTTTTATAAACTATAGATAGCTAAAGGTAAGGAGCACTTAATAGCGTTTTAAACTAGGTTTAGGCTATTTAAATAGCTAGTCTGCCTATTTAGCCTAGTAGGAGCACTAGCTACCTTTTAATATTATATTAATAAGTCCTTAGGGGATGTATTAGGGGATTTTATTATAGCATATTTAGATAATATCTTAGTCTATTTAGGGGGATTAAAGAAAGACTATATAGCTAAGGTTTAGCTAATATTAGGCTAATTAAGGGCAGCGGGCCTTTACCTAGATCTTAATAAGTCTATATTTACTATAAAGGAGGTCTAGTACCTAGGCTATATTATTATAGTAGGTTACTTTATTTGCCCTAATCCTATAAAGGTTATAGCTATTAGGGAATAGGTAGCCCCTATAAAGTTATAGGGGGTTTATAGTTTCCTTAGGTTTACGAATTTTTACTATGATTTTATCTAGGATTTTTTAGAGCTAGCTACTTTACTTATATGCCTTACTAAGAGGGATATCCTATTTTAATAGGGAGCTAAGGAAAACACTGCCTTTAAAAGGCTTAAAGAGGCTTTTATTAAATACCTAGTCTTAGTATAGTAAGACCTAGACTAGCTAATAGTAGTTAAAGTAAATTATTTAGGGATAGCCTTAGGAGGGTGTCTCTTATAGGAGGGTTAGGATTATATCCTATACCCTATTATATACTATTCTATAAGCCTTATAGCCTTATAGAGAAATTATACTATTTATAATAAGAAGCTTCTAGCTATTATCTCTTATTTTAAGGCATAGTTAGTAAAACTATAGGGAGTGTCCTGCCTATTTATAATCTATATAGATTATAAGAATTTAGAATACTTTATAATACCTTAGCTAATATTAGAATAGTAAGCCTAGTAGGTAGATATACTTGCTTTATTTAACTTTTACCTCTAATATAAGCCTAGTATATAGGCTTACTACCTAGATACTCTTTTATAAAGGGACTAGGATAGGTTAGGACCTAGTATAAGAATAGGATAAATACTATAGCCTATTACTATTTTAGGACTCTTATAGTTACTATTAGAGTTAGGGGTAGGTTATAGCTAGAGTCTACTATTATTATATATAGCACTACTACTAACTAGGGAAGCTCTCTTTACTATAAGGTACCTATAGACTTTATAGGATTAAGTAGTTTAATTAGACCTAATATACTATATCTAGCTTTAGGTAATTTAAAAAGGGGTAAGGAAGTTTCCACTAGAAGTAATAATATAGGAATAGGTTATAGATTACTTACTAAGTGCCTATAAGGCGCTCTAGTTTTAGGGCTAGACCTAGGTCCTAGCCTAGGAACCTCTTATAATAATGCTTATCTAATAATATTATAATTTGCTAGTAGTAAGGCACCTAGGATATAATATAATGTTTTAAATCTTATAGTAGTAGTTTTATTAGGATAGGATATTATAGGATATTATAAGGTTTATCTATAACTACTATTACTTTAGTAGTTATAAAAGTTATTAATAATATTAGGGCTTATTAAAACTATTACTAATCTCTAACTAGTTTTAGTTATAAATCTCTATTAACTTTATAATAAACTTACTAGTATTATCCCTAGAATAGCCCTAGTTCCTTATAGTTATTACTAATAGGCTTTCTAAGTTTATTTAATTAGAGGTAATAACCTCTATTATAGCTAAGGAGTGTGTAGAATAGTTTAAGATAGTGTAGTAGAGATTTTAAGGTTTTTCTTAGTTAATTATTATAGACTAAGGGTTAGATTAGTTAGGAAACTTCTAGATAATATTATACTTAAGAGTTAGGATTAACTAACTCCTTTCTATATTATATTACTTATAGATAGACAGTAGCATAGAATAGGTAAACTAGAAGGTATAAGTAATACTACATATATTTATCTCCTTCTTATAGTATAATTAGCCTAAATACTTAGTTACTTATTAGCTTATAATTAATAATAGGATATCCTTAGTTATAGGGGTAAGTCCTAATAGATTACTATATAGCTATAATTTAGAACCTATTTAGTTATAGCTAGACCTAGTACTATTTACTATAATCTCTAAGGGAAAAGTAGTTTAGTTCCTAAAATACCTCTAGAAGGGGACTTATTTAGCTTAGGCTATAATAGCATATATATAATAATATTAATAGGATATAATATTAGTATTATATTACCTAGTGGAATATTTCTAGGTTAGGGATAAAGTATAGCTTTTACTTAGGAATATTAAAACTAATTACCCTTTATAAAAGCTTAATTAGATTACTATAAAATACACTATTATAGAAGTCCTAATACTGCTTATAGTCTAATTAGATATACTAAGAGGCATTTACCTAGTCTTCTATATAAATCTTATAAAGTAAGTAGTAATAGACCCCTTTCTAAGTTAGAAGCTCTAAGACTCTAGACTAGATTTAGAATAGATATTATTAGAGAATAATAATAAACTTATTAAGGAATACTATATAAAGTAAATCCTTATAGCCTAGAATACACTAGGTAAAGGCAATAAATATAATATACTAGTTAAATAGGTAGGTTACTTATAACTAATATAGGAACTACTAGAGAATATAGTAAATATAGGGGCGCTAAATAACTTTAAATAGGAATAGGGGGATATATAATATAATAATAAACTAAGTTAATTAAGTAAAAGTTATTTACTAAGAGAGACTATATATAGGACTAGGGGTATACTTATACTACTACCTATAATAAATTATTTAGTATAACTAAGATATGCTCCTATTATAGCTATTTTAGCTACTAAATCCTTATTAATCTTACTAGAGGCACTATTAATCTCCGTTTTACTCTTATTAATAGGGGTAATATATTAAAGAGAGGATAAACTATATCTAGCTTAGGGGTAATAGATATCTATATAGTAGTTATTATAGCTCTATCCCTAATACTAAATAATAGGAGAGGTATATTACCTAGAGAGTAAAAGATAGGAGTATATAGGTAAGGGCTTAGTTTCTATATAACTACTAGAGGTAATAGGAAGATATTTAGACTTAGCATAGGGGTAACTAGTTTTATTAGGGAGGGTAAGCTATATTTAATATAGATTAGTAAGGGGGATACTAGAAGAGCGCTAGGATTAATACTAATAGTAATAAGAAGGTAATTTATTATATAGCTTAATATATTAAGGATTAGTCTTAGGACTAATATAGTAATAACTAGGGAAGAGTATACTAATTATAGTAGTAAAATACTTATAGAAATCCTATTATATAGTAACTATACTATTTATAAGCTACTAGTTTTACTAAAATAAGGCACTAGTAACTTAGTATAGTAAGTTATTTATTTTATAACTAGCTAAGGGACTACTACTAATAAAGGGGATAATATTAAGTCTAGTTATATTTAAGGTAGGAGTATTAGTTAAGGGGGATAGCCTAAGGGCTAAATAAATAGGTACTAGATTAAACTAGGCCTAATTAAGGAGAGTGTTCTAGTAGGTAATAAGGGACTAGTATTTCTAGGATAAAATAGGTAATTTTTGCTTTATAATTACTAACTTAGTAATACTAGGTTTTATAATATACTAGCTTATAGTGATTTTAGCTTTAAGATCTTTTAGGGTATAATAGAGGTAAGGGTTAGTAAATAAGTACCTAGTTAGCTAGATATAGGTAATATAATTATATTAATAAGGAGGGTAGGACTTACTACTCTTAGGTAAGTAATAGTCTATAATACCTATAGTTAGGGCCTGTTTTATATAGGGACTATAGGAATAAAAAACTAAGGTAAGTATAGCATACTACTTATTATCTAAGTTACCTTTTATAAGATATTTACCTATAGAATAGGTAAGAGGCATAGTAGGTATAGTAGGGCTATAGGGAGGAGGATTATAAGGGCATAGCATATTAATAAGCATTTATATAGGATATAATTAAGGTTTAATAAGGGAGTAGGAAGAATCTAAGATAGGATTATAATATATAAAAGGTAAAGTTAGGAAAAGGGAAGTTAGGGGGAAAGGGAAGGTAAGTAAAATATTTTTATATATAATATAAAAGTAAAGGTAAGGTAATAAACTAGTAGGGGTAGGGTTAGGGGTTATTATAATAATATAAGGGGCTAGTAAGGCTACGCGTAAGCCACGTTATATACGCTATATAATAATAATAATATAATGTAATAGGTGGAGATAACTCCACACCTACTACTAGGACATGTATAATGCATATGCGTACTATATTTAAGGTAATAATAATAAACTATAATAGGTAGAGATAACCCTATAACCTAATACTAGGATATATATAACACAGGGGCGTACTATATTTAAGTTAAGGGGAGTATAGAGGGGATTACTTATATAAGGGATATTAATATTAGCAGAAAGGTAATAATATAAATAGGATAAGGGGGTAAGAAGGTTTTAAAGGGAATAGGGAATAATTTATACTCTTAGGAGATATTACTAGGATAGGGAAGTAGGGAGGTATATAAAGGGCTTAGGCTTTACCTAAGCATTAGTTATAGCACAGAAGGATAGGTGGCTAATAGGAACTAGCAAGGGTTTAGGAAGGAGGCTAACATAAGATAGCTAGGGGATATAAGGGGCATAAAGGGGGATGGACTAGCTCTCTTCCTTTCTTCTCTCCTTAAGTTTCTTAATATCATATTAACGCCTAATAGCAGTTGCCTAGGGGCTAGTCCATAACAATAACACTAAAAATCGCTAAAGTTAAAGCTAACCTATCTAGGAGAACCTAGCTATAGGTAAAGGTAATAAGGATTAGTTAAATAAAGTTAGGCAATAGATTCTAGATTAATTATATAATAAGGTTTTCTAAAAGAAGCTTAGTATCCCTTTCTAAGATATTTGCTATATAATGCTAATATTAGCTAAAGTAGTTAGTAATAAATGTCTTATAAGAGTAAAAGGCATTAAAGATATCTAATACTATAATAGGAACTTATTAGGACTAGTCCTTTCTCTATTAAAAGCGTTTAGTCTAAGAAAGAACCTAAGACTATTTAATCTAGACTAGTAGATTAATAGTGTTACTTAGATAATATAGAAGATAATTAAGGAGGATAAGAAGAACAAAGCTATAATTAAGAAAGCTTTACTACCTATAATGCCACTGCTAGAAATTAATATAGCCTTATAGGAACAAATTTAGGAGAGGCTAGGAATAAGAAGCTTAATTACTAAGACCTATTAGGAACTAATTAATCTAAATAAGAAGACTTTTATACTTAATGTAATAATAGAACTATAAGCTACTATTAATAATCTATAGGAGTTACTATGCCTATAGGTTTAACTAGATAACCCTAAAGGAGAGCTACTATAAGGACTTATTAATATAGGAGCATAAGGAAACGTAATCTTAGAAAGCATAGTAAAATAACTTAGATTAAAGATCTATCTAATAGACACTATAAATACCTTATCTTACTTATTACACTAGATTAGGATAATTAGGAAGGTTTAGATAAGGCTATACCTAGGGAATGTCTAGATACCTACTACTTTCTATATTAGCCTAGACTTAGTTAATATTACCTTAATCCTAGGAATGCCTTTCTTTAGGATATACTAGATATAATTTAACTACTTATGTAGTAAGAAGCTCTATACCTAGTATTAATTTAGTAATATAGTTATTATATTAAGAGTTATAGGAAGCATTTAGTAGTAATATACTAATAAACCACTAGCATAGTAACTTACTATTAATACTATTATATTTAGCTACCTAGTAGTAAAACTAGAAGCCTTAGAAACCTTAGAAGAAAATTAAATATTTTAAGAAGGAATAAAGAAAATATTAGAAGATAGTAAGGAACTTATCCCTATCTTAATAAAGGAAGGAACTAAGATCTTTTATATAGTTATTAAAGATATAATAATTAACTACACTAAGTAACTTAAGGTAATTATAGAGGATTTTTAACCCTAGTAAAAGCTAGAACTACCTAATCTAATAATTAATATAATATATAAACAAAAAGCCTAGAAGATTTACCCTTATAATAATATGCCCTCTAATAGATTAATCCCTAAAGGAGATTTAAAGTAAAAGTTAAAGAAATAAGAAGAAGTAAAGTTATAACTTAATATATCTAGGAAATATAATAAGTATATTACTAGGAGATTTAGCGTAAACCCTTAAGGTTTTAGAATAACCTAGGAATAATTAGATTAAATAGTTAAAGGGGTGTAAGAATATTTAATACTAGAAGAAGTTAATATTTTTAAGGAAATTCTCTATAACTAAGAAGCAGCGCTAGTATAGGACTTATTAGAGTATAGAAAAGTTAACTTACTAGTTATACTACTATAAGTTATTAAGGTTATTAAATATAAGGCATAGTAAGTAGGTTTAATTCTAATATCTCTTAGGTTATAAGGGAAGCTAGTTAATCTTTTAAAGAAAAAGCTAAAGTATAGTTATTTAGAGGAGAGCTATAGTTTCTATAGGAATCTATATTTCCTTATTATAAAAAAGGATAGTAAAATTTATTTAATCTTATTAGTAATAAAATATAATAAAGTTATAATATAGGATATACTTAGCCCTTAAGGAGCTAAAGCATTTAGCAAAAGCTTTATAATATATAAGATTCTATCTATTATTAATTTATTATTAGGATATAATTAGGTTAAATTAGGTTAAATTAGCTAAGAGAAGTTAGGATATAATAATAATTTTAACTATAGTTAGACTTTTATAACTTTATTAGCTACTATAGGAAGCTACTAACTTAGTGGCTTAGTTTATTAGGATTATTAGGAGAGTATTATTTAACTTAATTCCCTAAATTTATATACCTTTCCTAGATAATATTGCTATCTAAGGTCTAACTATAATGTATAATAATAAGGAAATTATGCTAGGAGTGCAAAGGTATATAATAAAGCATTTAATTAATATTAATAAAGTCTTAGTTAATATTAAGCTCTCTAGTTACATAGCCTTAGCAGTTAAATTAAAGTTTTATTAGAAGTTAGTAGAAATTATAGGATTTATATATAGTATAAATAGAAGGAAACTAACTAAAGTAAAGATAATTAAGATCTTAGACTAGGAGGTTTATTAAGATTAATTAGATATATAGTCTTTTATTAGATTAATAGGAGTTTATTATATATAGGTAAAATATTATATATAGAAAGCAAGGCTATTAGTAATCTTACTAAAGAAAGAGAGTAAATAGATATAAGGGCTAGATTAGGAAGAAGCTATAGATATCCTTAAGAAAGTAGCAATAATAGCACTAATTCTTATTTTACTTAATCTAGGACTAGGCTTTAGAGAAATTATTCTAATAGTTAATATAAGCTTAATTAAATAAGGAGCTATATTATTATAAATTATTAATAGTAAATAATATCCTATTTAATATAAAAGTAATACTTAAAACACTACTAAATCTAAGTATAATACTATAAAGTAAGAATACTAAGCAGTGGTTTATATATTAAGATAACTATAAATATATCTATATAGAGTTTTATTTACTTTAGAGATAGATTTATAAGTCTTTATATATTAAATTAATAGTGCTATTAATAATATACCTAGGGCACTTATTACCTAATAGATTAGCTATATTTTACTCTTTAATTTTATTATATAATATATACCTAGAGAGAAAAACTAAATTACTAACGCCTTATTAAGAAAGGGCCCTAAAGCTTTAGATTAATTAGACTAGGTAGTTAAAGGGAATATTAAAGATTTTATTAATCTCTACCTTAATAATATTACTATAGGTAAAGAAAATAAAAAGAGCTACTTAGAGAAGATATAATAGGTAATTAATTTCTTATTAACTTTTTAAAGACTACTTAATCTTAATATAAAGGACTATAGGAAACTATATAATAAGGCTAAGAAGTTTTACTTAGAAAAAGGATATCTCTAGAAAAGGCTAATAGGAATTATAAAGGGACTTATACTAGTAGTAAATATACCTAAGTAATAATAGATAATTATTAAGGCTATTTATAAAGAACTTAGATATAAAGGTATTAAGGTAGTCTTCTAGGTAATAAGATTAAGGTACTAATAGAAGGGACTATAGAATATAGCCTAGGAGATAATAGCTTATTATAAAATATACTAAAAGTTTACACTATAGTGCCTATAAGAGCTTTCTATACTAGTTACACTAGGAAACCTAATAAGTAAGATTTATATTAATACTTAGTACTTACTAATTAATTATAGATATAAGTATTTATTAGAAGCTAGGTATAACCTAAAAGCAAATTCCCCTATTAAAGTTAGATATTAGTCTCTTATATTTACCCTAGTAAAGTTAGGTAAATTAGATAGATAATAGTTTAAGCGCCTTAATAAGGCTTTTCTTATAGATTACACTACTGTTTATAAATTATATAGAAAGTCTATGTTTTATTTAATTTATAGATAGGAGCTAATACTACCTTTAGAAGTTAAATTTCTAACTTAGAGACTAATTAATTAGGACGTAATTATAGGTAGTTAAGACTTATTTAAAGTATAGGTTTAGATACTTAAATAAAAAGCAAAAGATATTAAAAAAGCA
The DNA here is from genome assembly GCA_021950295.1 of Epichloe scottii. Lineage (NCBI taxonomy): Eukaryota > Fungi > Ascomycota > Sordariomycetes > Hypocreales > Clavicipitaceae > Epichloe > Epichloe scottii. Next base: position 705,094 of record CP083247.1, on the reverse strand, counting down.
AGAATAAAGGTATTTAAATTTAGATAGTAACTTATAAAACAAACTAATAAGAACTAGGCTACTTTAATTATAAAAGATTAATTAAAACCTAGGGATCTTATCTTAGTATATAATATCTAATAGAATATTAATATATCTATAATATAGAAGCTTATAATAAGGTAGAATAAACCCTTTTAAATTTATAAGCGCATGCTAATCTCTAGAGCCTACTATTTACAAACACTAGATAGCATTAAACTTATAAAGATAATCTTAGGGGACTATATTAAGAAATTCCTCCTAGATCTAGAAAGATAGTGGACTTTTACTATAGATAAATAGCTTTACGCTCCTTAATATAACTAGGTAAAAGAGGTAATTAGTAATAACTATAATAAGGAGGTTTTAAGTATTATACTATTAATAGCTTAACACAATATATTAGATTAAATAATTAATAATAAGAGTACCTACTATTAGGAAGGGATAAGTAAGGAAAGGCTAGTACTTAAGGATAATAAAGTTAAACTTTTACCCTAATAGCACTTATACTATAAGATTAAAGTTAGATTACCTTAATTAATAATTAAATAGTATTAAGAATATAAAGTCTATCCCCTAACTCTTTAATAATATACCTACTAGAAGCTATTTTAACTTTTATTTTATTTATACTTTACTTTTATTTTTAAGAAAAGATTAGGTTTTATTTTCTAATACTATAGATTAAGTAATTATAGTATAGTTCTAGGAGCTAAGTTACTAGTTTTCTTATTTATTTCCCTAAATTAAAAGATATTATATATTTTTCCTTTATTATAAACTATCTAGAAAGGGGGAGGTATATCTATTTCTAGGTAAGGGGAATTCTTAAAGTTAATACTAGTTAGATTAAGGGGAATTACCTTAGCTACCTTAGTAGTCTATTCTTTACCTAAGAATAGTGCTAGAGCCCTCTCTCTTAAGGATCTAAGCTAATACCTAGAAGTAAAGCGCTATTTATAGCTTATAGTATAGGAGCTATTCTAGATATAATTACTATAGGTACCCTTAAGGATACCTAGAATTAATATATAACTATAGAATAGGAAGTATATATGCTTATTAAAGAAGTTAATATATTATATATATAAGTTTAAGTAGTTAGAATAAAAGACACTATTTAATTTACTATATATAGAGATAAGTAAAGCCTAGTAATACTTAGGATATTATAAAAGAGCATATAGAAAATACCTATTAGGGTAAGCTATTTTAGCTAGAATAAGGACTTAATATTAATAACCGTTTTTAACTACTAGAGCTAATATACTTTCTTTCTTAGTATAGCTTTTAATAAAGTCCTTTACTAAGTTTATTTTCTTTATTACCTTAAGGAGATAGGGAGGTGCCTCCTTTAGAATATTATCTATAGGTTAGAGGATAATTTTAGTATATAAGGGAACACTACTATTACTAATATTAATGCTACTATAAACCTAGAATATAAAGAGAAACTTAAACTATAAAAACAAAACTATTAGCTAGTGGTCTAGTATAAGATTAAATAATGCCTAAGCCTATATAATCCCTACTAATATAGGAGGGGTAAATCTCTATATAATTAGACTAGTTAATAGTCTTAGTTACTATAAGTTCTGCCTCTAAGACACTAGCCCTAATAATAGCGGTAATATTAGGAAGCCTTAAATAGGTTATATTAAGAGAATTAGCTATAATTAAATAGTTAAAGGAAAGAGAAATAAAGGTTTATAAAAGATAGGATAGAGAGAAAAAGAGAGGGTTTAAATACCTTAATTCATAACTATTCCTTAATAATAGGTATTAATAACTAATAGATAGGCAGCCTTAATAACTAATAAGGGTGCTAAAGAAGTTTAATTTATAGGATTTATCTAATCCTTATAACTATTGCCTAATAGCGGGTATTAGTAACTATTAGTTATAAAAGGGAACGTAGCTATAGATAGCCACTACTAACTAACTATATAACCACTAAGAGCTATAAGAATAAGGCTTAGGTTATAAGAACTATTTAATCTTACTTACTTCTTATATTATTATACTTTTCTTTAGTTATTAAAGCCTTCCTTTCTTAAGTTTTTCTTATATCCTATCCTATCTCTTATTATAATTACTTTATCTCCTAAAAGCAACTACTATCCTTTCCCTTACTACTCTTATATACACACCTATATGTTCTATTTAATTATACCTTATTATAGTAAAATACAAGGAATCTAAGGTATCTAATAATGCCTACACTAAAGTAAATAGTAAGACTATTATGTACTTTATAAATAAGAGATGCCTAATAATGTACTATATTTATATTTTAATATATAGAATAGAAGGATCTTTCTTTAGGGAAGAGAAAGAAGGTATTATTAGACTTAACCTAGTTAATCTCTATAGATAGTAGCTACTATTATTTTATCTAAGGTAGGACTAGCTATAGCTCTTACTAAGATTTAAAATATACTAAGATAGTAATAACTTTAATAAAGTTATGCTAATTAGGCCTAGTTAAATACCCTTAACTTAGTAATAATATTCTATAGATATTTATAGGTTCTTAAGAAAGGCCTATAAGACCCTAAATAAGGACTAGCTTAATTAGTTTAAGCTATTTACTATAGGGAGGATTATTATATAAGGACTAGAGGTAATAGTAGCTATACTACCTTAAGCATTTAAATTACACACTATAGAGAATTTTAATATAGATACTTTATAGTAATTAATTAGTTTAAAGGTAAGAAGGCTTTATTCCTCTTACTAGCTAGTTAATATTACTTATAGCTTATAGTATAACCTAGTTAACCTTTACTTATATATAAGCTATTAATATATTATAGTAGGATTTGCTTTCTTTATAAACTATTAGACTTACTTTCTATTTAATTAGAAATAAGGGTATCTTTACTACTTTAATACTATAGGAAAAGGCTAAATTAAGCGGTTTATTAACTTTATAGGTAGCTAGGGATAAATTATATAACTTTTAAATTACCTATATGATTTTAAAGTAATTATAGTCCTAGCTATAGAGTAAAAGGGAAATTAGGAGTATAGGTATACTTACCTAGGATTCCTTCTTTAAATAATTTATTACTAAGTTAGTTATTAAGTACTTAATCTCCTTATAGAGAACTAGAATACGCTAAACTAATATAGTATTAAGTTTAAATAACTATATATATTTAGTAGGGATTTATATATTAGGCGCTAATTTAAGCTTTATCTTAGGGACTAGATAATAACTAATAATATCCTAGACCTAAGGTATAGCTATGTAAAAGCCCTTAAAAGAACTCTATAAGTCCTATATAATATAGTAGTAAATAAGCTTATAATAGGGGATTAGTTACCTAGGGAATTATCTTACTAAAAAGACTTTAACCTTTAATATTTAGTGTATAATATAATAATACGCTAGATGCCTTGCTTTACCACTTAAATAATTAGTAAAGGATTACTAGTAAGTGTAGTAATTATAGCCTAGAAGCATAAGACTAGTAATAATAATTACCTAATTAAATAGTACACTAAGAAAGCATAAGTTAATAGACTTTATATTTAGGATTTCTAGTAGCCTATAGCTTATATTTTTATAAATAATCCTTAAGTCTTTAATATTAGTATTTAAGAATTACTATAGGAATAGAAGTAGTAAATATAGTAGGAACTTAATGCTAAATAATAATAAGAAGCTACTAGTAGCTAAGGATTAAATAAAGAGGTAGGATTTTAAGTATTATAAGAGTCTTTATTAGGACTATCTTCTGCTTCTAGTTATAATAAGATACTATAGTCTTTAGTTACTTAGCTTAAAGCACTCTATAAGGTATAATAGGATTAAATACATAGTACCCTAGAATAAAGCACCTAATCTTAGTAAGCTATAACTTATAAATTATTTTAAATGGATATTAAGGACTAGCTAAGGTTAGTATAAATCTATAGAGTTATTAGGCAAAACTAAGTAAGCGGATATTAAGCCTTAATAGATTAAGCAAATAAAGAGGTTATACGCTAATCTCTTAGAGATACTAGATAAGCTATAACTATTAATTTGCTTCCTTTCCTTAAAGTATAGAATATAGCGTAAAGGAAAACCATAGCTTAATTACTAATATTATTTACCTATATATTAGTAGTGCTACTAAGGCTAGTTTCTTAAGGAACGTAGGTAAGTATTATTAATGCTTATTAGTAAGAGAGATAATAAGCCTTAGGATTAATTAATTAGTAAGTAAACTATAAATAAAGGGCTACTTAGCGAGATTCTAAATACCTAGCTTTTTATATACCCTTACTAATATTACCTACTAATTATCTATGTATGCTAAAGACACTAAAGCTCTCTAGAGAGATAAGGAACTTAGGACTATAATTAGGGAGAATTACTTTATTTTTCTTTCTTTCTCTTCTTATTTTTCTCTTCTTTTCTTCCCCCTTTACTATAGGAAGTCTTTCCCTATAGATAGATTAAATAGTAGCCCCCTTATATATAAGCTATAGTCCGCTAATCTTACTTTATATCCTATTTGTTTTTAGTCTATATATAGTTAGGGTTAACTAGTGTATACCTAGGGAGGTGTTATATAGCCTAAATTATATGCCTAGAAACACACGTATTTGTAATAATAGTATTAGGGGTTATAGGGATAATTATTACACTAAGGGATAATAATATTAGTTATATAAGCTAGGGATTAAATAGTCTATAAAGGGATCACTTCTAACTAGGCTTCTAGAGCTTATCACGCACATTAGATATAGAGTTTTTATACCTAGCTTTGCTATAGCTTATTATTATGTTTTAAGATAAGATAAATTAATAAGATTATTATTACCTATACTAATTTAACCATTAGGTCACTTCTAATCCGTTAGACTATTTAATCTAGATTATCTCTATCTTATAGAGATAATCTAGCCTTATAACGAGTCGCTGTAGTTAAGCTTCTTAACCCCTTTAACGTGCGCAGACGTTAAAGCTACCTACGCGTGTGGGCTAGCATCGTGTCTTTTAGGGTGTTGTTTTCCGCTTGACAAAATAGATAATAGCTAGGGGTAAGTATATAAAGGTTTTAAACTCTAAACTCTCCCTAAATAGGAGAGGTCCTTATTAAATACCTTCTCTCTACGCTTATGTAACTATCTAGCTACTAAGTCTTAGCGTATAAGTTATCTAGGGATTTGCCTTGCTTAGAGAGGCAGCCCTCTTACAATATCCCTTATGCCTTTGTGCTCCTAATAATAAGGGATATTATAAGAGGGCTACTTCTCTAAGCAAGGCAAATCCCTAGATAACTTATACCTAGTAGCTAGATAGTTACATAGGTATAGAGAGAAGGTACTTAATAAGGACCTCTCCTAGGGAGAGGTTAGAGTTTAAAACCTTTACCCCTAGCTATTATTTATATAGTAGTAACCTTATTCTCCTACTATTACTTTATTTATTTTTTCCCTATGCCTTTAGCTATAATAAATTAAACTCTTAAACCCTTTAGGGCAAATACACTATTAATTAGAGATTATAATTGTTAGTTTCTGTCATAGCTAAAGGCGTGGGAAGAGATAAATAGAGTGATAATAGGGGAACAAGGTTACTACTATGTAGGTAATAGCTAGGGGTAAGTGCGTAAAGGTTTTAAACTCTAACCTCTCCCCTAAATAGGAGAGGTCCTTATTAAATACCTTCTCTTTATGCCTATATAACTATCTAGCTACTAGGTCTTAGTGTATAAGTTATTTAGGGATTTGCCTTACTTAGAGAGGTAGCTCTCTTATAATATCTGTTAAAAATATGACCTATTTTTATAGCCCTTTTCTAGTTATAAGGTCTTATTGTTGCTTGCGTTGCTTGCAAGCCTAATAGCTGCACTCAGCTGTTAACAGTTATGTGGTAACAGTTCATGTTTACGTTATAGCTGTTAATAGCTATGACTAACTGTGTGAATGACTAAGTCAATTAAATAACTAAGTCAAGTAAATGACTTACTAAGTTAATTATGGCTATAATGTAGGTATAACCCTAGCCATAATAACTAGACTGGATTAGGAAGGTAACATAACCTATACCTAATCTTTAACTATGATTTTCTTAATAACTAGAGGTTATATAAAAGTCTTGCGTATAGCAAATTAAAGCTATAAAGTAGGGCTTTTAAATTCTATAAAGATATTTTTTAGTTAAAAATTTAGTGTATACAGGCGTCTAGCTAATATAGTGGTAAGTTGATTTTTTGGTTTTTCTATACAAATAAATTTTGCGGAAAATTAAAAGTAGCCCTAGAGACCTAGCTAGCAACCTAGATTTACTAATATAGTTAGGGGGTCTATAAGAGAAAGACTAGTTAGCTAGACCTCTTAACTAAATTAAGCCACATTGCCCGCATAATGTCCCTAAAATTAATTCTATTAATAAATTAGCTATTGTAAAAGCTATCTAAATCGGAATTCAATAGTGATATCTGCCATAACCTTCTTTTGCGTTACGTTAACCTAGTTAACGTTGCGGTTCTATTAGTCCCTAACCGTAGAATCTACACCTATATAGCTGTTGCTAGCTAGCATTAGCTCCCTATATTCTAATAGGTTATAAGCCTAGCTTCTATTACTATTAATTCTTTTAGACTACTTATACACACCCTATAGAAGATTTCCCTTCTATAAAATAGGAAAAAGAAGCTATTCCCTTCTATAAAAAGGAATCAATTATAGTTATAGAAGCTTTTCCTTCTCTAAAAAGGAAAAATTCGTTAAAAAAGAAGACTTCCCTTCTATAAAACAGGAAGCTAAAAGCAAGGATAGAAGTAATTCCCTTCTATAAAAAAGGAATATCTATGAGAATAGAAGACTTCCCTTCTATAAAATAGGAAGATGGGTACCAATTAACTAGAATAAGGGCAACAAGTCCCTAAGATAAGTCCGTAAGAGGTGCTAAATAACTAGCTTACAGAGCAGGTTATTAAGCAATGAGCCGCTATAGACTAGCTATTAGAAAAGCTAGAAAGCTTAACTATGGCTATAAATAGAGGTATAGAGGGTATAGAAGCTAGTAAGCCCTAAATTTAACAGCAACAACCTATTCAAGTTTAAGAATTAGAATCTAGTTCTATGCAAGCTGCTTTTAATAACTCTGTTATTAAAGAATTTAATAAGAGGGTTTATAGCTTCCTAGAGACTACAAAGCTTAAAGGAGCTAAAAATTTCGATCAATAGAAACAAGCCCTAGCTATCCAATTTAGAGCTTTAGGCATGCCTAATTTTCTAGATAATCCGGAGGATTCTAGGGCGCTAGGGGACGCTAACCAAGCTATTATCCTTATATTACTTAGGGATAGTTATACGGAAGGACCCTAAGCCACTATAACTTAGCAAAAGAACCTAGAAGATGCCTATAAATTCCTTATTAGGCAATATTCTTATAGCATTAAAATCCAGAGGGGGTCCCTATATTTAGAATTTCATAACCTAAATTTTCAAGGTTATAAGGGATCCTTAGAGTCCTTTAATGCAGTCTTTAATAATCTACTAGCTAGATTATTAATTTCTAGGGTTCTAATTAATCCTATTAATTAGGTTAATTAATATCTTTAATCCCTAAAATCCACCTTCCCTACTTAGGCTAAAAGGCAATGATTTAGCATGCAAACAAATAGGGCTATAGGGGCACTTATAGAAGCCCTAAATCTTTAGTTCTTAATAGTAGACCTTCTAGCTAAACAAAGGGATAAGTTATCTACAGTATCTAAAGCCCTGAATTATAGGGCTAAAGACCACGAAAAGGGCACTAAAGAGAAAGAAAAGTCCCCTAAAGGTTAAAAGAAGAAGGAAAAAGACCCTAAAGAAAATAAGGGCTCTTCTAAGAAGAAGAAAAAGGGCAGCTATAAAGGCCCTAAATCAGATAAAAAGGACAAGAAGGATAATAAAGACCTTTAAGAAGGTTCTTTTATGCTAGGAAAATTTAACCTTTCTAACAGAGCTCTAAAACCATATAAGAAACCTAGCAATTACAAGGTTAGCTATAAAAGCTCTAGTAATAGTAGCTCTTCTTCTAGCTCTAGTCATTCTAATAATGATATTAAAGACATTAGGTCCTATAATAGCTTTAATTTTCACTGTAAGGACATGAAAAACGCTCTATTATATAATACTAGCTCCATGGTTTATATTATTAATTTAAAAGAGGCTTTTTAGGATTATACCCCTTTTAAAAAGGGTTAATCTAAACTAATTATAACTAGTAGGGGCCCTATCTATCCTAAGGGATATGGTTAGGCTACTTTTTAGGTCTTATATTAAAGAAATCTAGAAAAATATAGGACCTTAGTGCTAAAAAGAGCGCTATATTTTCCTTAAATAGATATAAATATAGTTAGTAGCTTAATACACTATATATCTAGGGGTTGCATAATTAAAAATCAGTTATATCTAGCTAATAGATCTTATATTACTCTTTTAGATATAGAAAAGTATAGTTTCTTCTTCTAAATTAAGAACTAACCTACACTATAGTTACAAAAAGGTCCTTGCGGGCATTCTAATGCTTATCTTATCTATCCTTTTACCTATGTTAGCTTTAAGGGTCTTAGTTACCCTATAGAGGTCCAAATTCCCTCTAAAAAGCCTAATTAGGCATCTGATTTAATTAAAATTAATAATAATAATAAGGATAATATTAAAGAGATTAAAAGGGATAATTTATTAGCCCCTTCTTCCACAACGTCTATAGCCCTAGGTTAGGTCCCATATAAATCTAAAGAGATAGATTTAGGGGTGTTAGAGGGCTTAGGAGGATTAGAAAAGCCCCTAATACCTCTCTAAGAGGCCTATATTCCTTAAGGGGCCTAATAGGGGACTACGGAAGAGGGCTCTAATCTAGGACCTAATTCAGGTCCTAATTTAACTCCTAAAGATCTTTAATATTAACGCTTATTAGAACTAGCTAGCCTATGGCATATTTAACTAGGACATCTAGGCCTTTCTTTGCTAAAGAAAACTAGCTTAATAACTAAAGGAATCCCTAATTTTTCTAAAATTAAGGATAAAGATTTTAGATATTTAGCTTATAACTAATCTAAAGCAGTTAGAAGACCTAGAAAATTAGCTATCCCTAACCCTCCTAGAGCTCTAGACTAAATAAAGGGGGATACGCTAAAAATTAGTCCTACGCCATATAATAAGCAGTTAATTTACCTTATTCTAGTTAACTAAAAGACTAGATATAGGTAGGTTTTCTTATTACCTAATAAGGAAGGCCTAACTATTTATAGGGCTATTAAAGGCTTCTTTAGAGGGCTTATAAATTAACTAGGCTAATACCCTAGATATCTTCACTTTAATAGAGGTTAAGAAATTGATTCTATTTGCTAAGAATAGTTAAATTCTAAGGGAATTAAATTTATAACTTCTAGTCCCTATATCTATAAGCAAAATGGATTAGCTAAGCGTTTAATTTAGACTATTCTAGACTGATTAAGGGCTATAATTTAGTAGGCATAATTACTATTAAATCTATAGTGTTTTGTTTTTCCTATAGTTATTAATCTAATTAATATTACTGCTAACTCTACTAAAAATAAAAGCCCTAAATAGCTACTAGCTAGGGAGCTAAATTAACCTTCTAAAGTTAATTTTAGTAGCATTAGAGCTATAGGATCTTACTATAAGACTCTTATCCCCCTTAAAAAACAACCTAAAGCCTAGTAGTTAGCTACTAGAACTATCCCTAGTAGGCTCCTTACTACACTAGGTTCTAATACCTACCTAGTGTATATCCCCTCTAAAAGGCTAGTTATAAAGACTAGCTTTATTAAAATTATAAAACCTATAGACCCTATATCTAAAGGCTTACCTAGGATTTCTATAGGGGATAACCCTTTAAAGGGGAAAATAACCTATAATAATAGGATCTAGGTTAAGGTTTAAAGGATTACCCTATAGATAACATAGGGGTCCCTATAGGTTAAGAAAAACACCTATAGACCCAAAGGAACCCCTAAAGAGGAAGCCATGCTAATATCTTAGCTAGGAAATTAGATATTAACTCCGGACCTTCTTTCTAATAAAAACACTAACTTTAACCCTAATATTAACCTAATAGATATTAATATTAGTCCTCCTTCTTTAGTAGATTTATTAATTTAAGAAATCTACTTTAAGGTATAGGAAAAGCTAAAGTAAAACAACCCTATTAGCCCTAAACCTAAGACCTAGAAGCAAGCTATATCTAGCCCTTAGAAAAAGGAATGGATTAAGGCTACGTTTAGTAAATATAAATAGCTTTTAAAGGCTAGTACTTTTAAATTTATAGGGATAGACTAGATTCCTAAGGGCCGAAAAGTATTAAAAATAGGCTTATTTATAAGCTTAAAAAGGATAAAGAAAATAATCCTTTAAAATATAAGGCTTAACTTATTGCTAAGGGATTTATACAAATTAAAGGTCTAGATTATATAGAGACTTTTACTACTATAAGCATTCCCCTAGCTAGAGGATTTTACTAGCCCTAGTGGCTTAGAATAACTAGGAAATTAAATAAGTTAATTTTATAGGGGCTTTTCTAAATAGTTACCTAAAGGAATAGATTTACATAGTTATCCCTAATAGATTTATTAAATTCCTTAAGGTAAATCTAAAACTAGCTAAACTAGCTAGAAGCTTTAGCTATAAACCCTCTAAAGGCTAAGTAATTCTATTACTAAAGTCTTTATATAGCCTAAAGCAAAGCTTAAGGGAATAGCAATAAGCACTAATAGCTATGCTAAAATCACTAGGATTTAACCCTCTTATCTCTAACCTAGCTATTTTCTTTAATTCTTTTACTAAGACCTTTATTATTATATATATAGATAATTACCTTCTAATTAGACTAGATTTACCCTGTATCTAAAGACTTAAAAAGGAACTTTATAAAGTCTATCTAATAGAAGATAGGGGGCCTGCTAAATTCTTCTTAGGGGTTTAAATTATTTAAGATAGGCCTAATAGAATACTAAAAATCCACTAATCTTAGTATATCTTAGAGGCTTTAAAACAATTTAATATGCTAGATAGTAAGCCTATTAGCATACCTCTTTAGCTAGGTATTTTAGCTACCTGAATAATAAAGCCGCTAATAGCTAGTAAATTAAAGCTTTATTAGTGTATTATAGGAACTATAATATACCTAATGTTATTTATAAGACCTAATGTAGCCTTTACGCTATAATGGTTATTAACCGCGCTAGCTAATCCCTATATAAAGCATTTAAAAGCAGCTAAAAACCTGCTAAGATATCTATCTAGGACCTAATTCCTTGCTATTATCTATAGGGGTAACCCTAAAGATAACCCTAGGAGTAACCCTAAAGATAGTGCTGCTAAGAGCCTAGTTAGATATTGCGATAGTGATTTTACAGGAGATAAAAAGACCTCTAAATTAACCTATGCTTATCTATTTAAGCTAGCTAGTAGCCCTATTAGCTAGAAATTAAAGAAAGCTAGTATAATTGCGTTATCTATATTAGAAGCTAAATCTAACGCTATCTGCGAGACCTTCTAGGAGCTATAGTAGCTCTAGGGTCTATTTAAGGAGCTAAAAACCCCTATTTCCCTCCCTATTTAGATATTCTGTGATAATTAAGGCGCTATAACTACCGCTTATAACCCTGCTTTATATAGCTATACTAAGTATACCTTACTTAAATTCCACTATATTAGGCAATAGGTATTAGCAGGTTTAGCTAAGATTAAATATCTAGATATAAGGTTAATACCTGCAAATAGTCTTATAAAACCCCTTATAGAACCTCTTTATTAGGCTTTTATTAAGCTCTTAGGCCTTAATAAACACAAATAAACTAATAACTAATAACTAACAAAATCCCTTTAATAGGGAACTAAAAACATTATTTAAAAGGGAGCTATATTTAATAATAGCTAGGAAGTTAAAAAGGGTTTTTTTATCTTTTCCTGTTTTTTCCCTTTTATTAATTTTATCTAGTTATTACTTTTACTAAAAGTTATTACTGTTTTACTTATTACCTTATTATAACTTTATACGCTTTTTATTGCTTTTAACGTAATACTTTTATAGAGGGTGTTAAAAATAAGACCTATTTTTATAGCCCTTTTCTAGTCATAAGGCTCTTGTTATTGCTTGCATTGCTTGTAAGCCTAATAGCTACACTGTAGCTGTTAACAGTTGTGTGGTGGCCGTTCATAGCTATGTTGCAGCTGTTAATAGCTATGACTAACTGTGTGAATGACTAAGTTAATTAAATAACTAAGTCAAGTGGATGACTAAGTTAATTAAATAACTAAGTCAAGTGGATGACTAAGTTAATTAAATAACTAAGTCAAGTGGATGACTAAGTTAATTAAATAACTAAGTTAAGTGGATGACTTACTAAGTCAATTATGGCTGCAACGCAGCTATAACCCTAGCTATAATAACTAGACTGGATTAGGAAGGTAATATAACCTATACCTAATCTTTAACTGCGATTTTCTTAATAACTAGAGGTCGTATAAAAGTCTTGCGTATAGCAAATTAGAGCTATAAAGCAGGGCTTTTAAATTATACAAAGATATTTTTTAGTTAAAAATTTAGTGCATACAGGCGTCTAGCTAATATAGTGGTGAGTTGATTTTTTGGTTTTTCTATACAAATGAATTTTATGAAAAATTAAAAGTAGCCCTAGAGACCTAGCTAGTGACCTAGATTTACTAATATAGTTAGAGGGTCTAGAAGAGAAAGACTAGTTAGCTAGACCTCTTAACTAAATTAAGCCGCATTGCCCGCATAACGTTCCTAAAATCAATTCTATTAATATATTAGCTATTGTAAAAGCTATCTAAATCGGAATTCAATAGTAATATCTGCTATAACCTTCTGTTGCGTTGCGTTAACCTAGTTAACGTTACGGCTCTATTAGTCCCTAACCATAGAGTCTGCACCCGTACAGCTGTTGCTAGCTAGCATTAGCTCCCTACATTCCAAAATAAGTAAAGCTACTAATAAAGAGATTAAATACTACAAAGCAGTTATTAGCTCTTTAGTCTATCTATACATTATTAGAAGACTTAATATAGCCTTTATAGCATTAAAGCTTGCCTCTTTTATAACAAACCCTTTAATAAAGCATATTAAGCTAGTAAAAGGAGTAATTTTATACGCTTAGAATATAAAGAAGCTATATATCTTATACTTAGGAGTAAATAGCTTTAATATATTATCCTCTAGCACTAATGCTTCCCTTAGTAATAATCCTAATACTTAAAAATTAATATAAGGTTATATCTTTATTATATATAGCACTATAATTAATTAGAAGTTAGGTAGGTAATATTATATAATAACTTTAAGTATAGAAGTAAAGCTCTTTACCTTAAATTATAGTGTAAAAGAGTGTATATCTCTAGGGAGATTACTTTATAATATTAAGGTTTATATATTACTACTTTTAATTATCTAATATAATAATAAGTAAATAATTTATATTATAGAGTATATAGAAGGAAGGCTTTAAACTAGCCTTAAGTATCTTAATATAAATTAAATTTAGATTTAAGAATAATATACCCTAGGTAATATTAAGGTAAATTAGTTAAAGACCTTTAAGATACTTATAAATAGCTTTATAAAGCCTCTATTAGGTTAGATATATAAGGACTTCTATTACTAGATTAGCTTATAGGAGATTCCTATGTAATTATAACACTAGGAAATTATTATAATCTCTTTCTATGCCTATAAACTCTAGCTTTAATAGATATCTTAGCTAGGGGGTATATTAGGGAGAGCTCCTTAAAGCATTAGATATATAAATATAACCTGCGTATTAACTAGGATAAAACCCTCTATAAGATAATAGTGGAGATAATGTATTAGAAGTACCTCTGTAGACTAGTTATTACCATAGCGCACTGTGTACCTTTTAGGTATAAAAGTCAGGTGCTGTCTACACCTCTAATTAATCAAATTAAACGTTTCTTTTTATCTAAATCGACCCCTACCTAACAATAATGTATCTTTTTAACTAGGGCTACGTAAATACTTACGTTAGGATTAGATACTAAGAAAAAAGCGTTTTCTACTATTTTCTAGGCATAAACTTTACACTTTGCGTAGTTTACTTATAAACTTTGCACTAGTACTAACTTTACACCTAAAGACAGTACAAAGTAGCTGCCCTATATAGATTTACATACAATTTGTACTATGCAAAGTCAGTGCAAAGTTTGCACTAGCTCGTGGATCAGACCCTAAGGCACCAATGCCGTTGTTCTCTGCAGATGTTCAGAAAACTACCGAAGTGGGACGATTACCCCTACAGACCTGTAGGCTGAGAGTGGGGCTAGCTGGGTCTGGGCATCCCGCTTTCCCATCCTCGTGCTTAAAGCAGCATATTTTGGGCGCGTACACGACCAACATGCAGCTCATGGCTAATGGTGACAGCCACGTAGCTGCACTCTGGTCTGAGGGAGGTGTAGGGCTGCGAGCACGATTGGACAGGAGTGGAAAGCACGATGAGGGCGAAGTTCACGCTCGTGTCCCCGTCTAAACATAAGAGTCCACCATCATCCTGAGTAATGCTTACGTCTCTTTCCCAACTTCATTTTAATACTCCCTGCTAGACATCAAGACACCATGAACGCTGAAGACCTCATTGCTCGTGTGTACCCCTTTTTCGACCACCCTGATCTACGTTATGCTGAAAATGGAATCATGGCAAGTCCGTTTTATGTGCCACAACTGCATCAAAAACCTAAGCAAGCGGTCCAATTTGGCCGTGATGACCGCGAGGCAACCGAGCCCCGGATGAACCAGGTAACAGGAAGGCGTCCGAACTTCATGGCATGCCTTTCATCGAGATCAGATTCAGCAAAGTCCCACGGTCTTCGCATGGGGTTTTATTCGGATGCAGCAAGAATTGTGATGTTGTCTTGCCTAATCTAAAAGGCCTCAGCAAAGTTCACTTCTGTTTAACGTTCGACGACCAGGGGCGGTTTATAGTGAAAGACGTAAGCTCTGTTATTGGAACCCGAGGTCACGTATGACAACAAAGGGAAAGGTATACGACGTAAATTCAACTGGATCGTCGGAGGGGACAAAAACGTGCACCTGAAGGAAAAAATCATCATCAACATACATGACCAAGTCTACTTTCAGGTTGTTGCCACCAAACATCTTATCAAATCCCAGCCATACATCGATAATGTCAAAAAGTTTCGCCAGGGCAGCGCGACTGCGGAAGGTGTCTTCGAGGACCTGGACATCTTTCGACCGGACACGGAGTATCCCACAGGGGCGCATACGCCTAGTGTAGGCCCTCTCTATGTCAAAAAGACGATTGGAAGGGGGGTTTGGGGTCGCCATCCATTGCTGGGATGTGAGTACCGGGAACGAGTTTGTCATGAAGAGGCCATCCAAGGAGATCGTGAAGAAGGTCGTCAAACATGATAAGTACCGGAAGTTGTGGAGAGACGAAGCAGAGATTCTGAGCACCCTCAAACACGTACGTATTTCCTAGGCCTGTGTCCACACCGTTCTAACGTTCAACAGCCTCACATTATCAAGCTCCTCGATGTAGTCGACGACCCCCTCAATTGCACTTGGAATATATCCGGGGAGGCCCTTTATCCAAATTAGAGAATATAACGATTCCTGAAAGCGTACTGGTTCTTACTCAGTGTCTTTCAGCCTTAGCGTACCTACATGGTGAGCAACTGGCGCATCGCGACATCTCGCCAAACAATATTCTCGTCCGATCACGAGAACCCTTCGACGTTGTCCTCGCGGATTTTGGACTATCTAAGAACGCGGCAGAGTTGCGTACTCAATGTGGCACTACTCCATATGCTGCGCCCGAGGTTTTTGAGGATGGCAGTCTCCAGCGCTACTCGACAGCCGTGGACATCTGGTCACTTGGGGTGGTAATGTGCAAGATCTTAAGGATCCTCCCATGCTACTCTAAGCATATGGAACATCTTGAGCAAAAGGTTACTCAGCTGTCTTGGTGTAACATGGTGGTTGATTCTTTTGGGCAACTCTACCGCCGCCGGCCGGATAGCCTTAAATCATTTTTACTTGGAAGCATGCTGGTCATACCTCCAGAAGGACGAAATTCTGCTCAAGGTTGCTATGAGATAGTAAAGGACCTGCCGGGCCTAATTGTGAACAACGAAGCGTGCGATAGGATTTCGGACGTCTTGTGGCGCCAAGCCTCAATTGTCTCTTCAGGCGACACTGATGCGAATGAACAATCAACCATTCGACGCAGGCGATACTCCTTGGTCGCCGATGCTGGTGAAACCGACAATAAGCAGTCAACCGATGGAATCAGTTCACCAAATGATTCAAGGTCCAGTGATTACGAAACAAGGCGCAGGTCTGCCGCGCCGTCACCTTCATCACGCAGATTAGAAGCAAGCCCAACCCTGAAGCGGCCGACTACCGTAATGGCCTCTGAGGGTCCCAATCTGAAGCGCCAAGGCCAGGTGTCGATCTCGCAATCACACTGCTACCCTGCTATGCTTGATACAGAAGTCGACCAGGAAACCGCCGAAACGGCGGGTTTGCTGGAAGATTTGGAAAAGGGCGAGGGTATCAAGCAACCCTCTTCTGTTATCTAGCAACCCTGTCGTGGCTAGGAGGTGGCTAAGACGCCCGATACCGGCTATCCATAGTAATCTACATACTTAGTCTGTACTAAGTGTCTAGACCATCCCGCATTATTAACCCTACCTCCTATCCCTTAATGCCTCTGTTGTTAAAGGCCTTAATTTAAAGGTCTTTACTAATAATGTTGCTACTGACAAAGGTCTTAATACGAAGGTCTTTGCTAATAATATTGCTGCTAACGATGTTGCCGCTGATAAAGGTCCTGACAAAGGTCTTGATTTAAAGGGCTTTATTAATAATATTAATGCTAACAATGTTAATAATTCCCTCCTAGGGGCCCTCTAGGAGCCCTGCCGCTTCTTCTATGGCAGAATCCCACTGCCTTTTTCCAAGCGTTAGACTAATTGTTAGGGAGAGCTCCTTAAAGCACTAGATGTGTGGATGCAGCCCGCGCATTAACTAGGATTAAACCCTCTGTAAGACAACGGTGGAGACAATATATTAGAAGTATCTCTATAGACTAGTTATTACTATAGCGCACTATATACCTTTTAGGTATAAAAGTTAGGTACTATCTATACCTCTAATTAATTAAATTAAACATTTTCTATTATTTATACTAACCCCTACCTTAATAGTTATAAGCCTAGGAGGCTTCTATTGCCTTTTTTAATTATTATTAAAGATATAAGCTTTATTAGATATTATTAATTAACGCTTACTAATTATTAAGAGATAATTACCCTTTATTATTCTAATTAGTTAAAATACTTAACCTATACTCTAATTAACTAGTATATTTCTCCTTTATAATATCTAAAGAAACTCTAAATATAGTATTATTATTAGAGAAGAACTAGATTAAATAGTATATATAAATTAAGAATTATATAAAATCCTATAGTATCTAGGAGTATATTAACCCTAATAAGGCTAAATTACTTAAAGAACCTATAATGCCTATATACCTATAGAGGGGTTAGAGACTAGAGGTCTTACTAGATAACCCTAATACTCTTAAGAATTAGAGAATTACTTATAAAGATATAAAGGATTAATTTAACTTTTAATATAAAGAATTATAATTTAACCTTATAAAGTATATAGCCTTATTAAAGTAAATACTAAAGATTAGGGAATATATTTATAAGACTTTATTAAAGAATATATAAGATTCTCTTAACTTTAATACTAAAGTTAAGGATAGAGAGTTAGTTTAATATTATACTTAAAGGATTCTTAAGCTTCTTTAGGATTAGTATAAGCTAAATATAAAGAAAATACTTATTCTTATAAAAATATACCTTAATAATTATTTATAAGCTAAAGGTACTTATAATTAGTATAAGTAAGCTATAATAATAAAGGTATTATAGAGGAATTATTAAGATCTTAAGACTTAATAAACTAAGGAGATAATACTATATAAGTTTATTATATCTCTTTAAAGTAAATTTAAATTATTTTAGAAGAAGTAAAATAATTTACTTAATAAAGGAGAGAATTATAGATTCCTTAAGGTAATTACTAAGTTTAAAAGAGATTATAAAGCTTTATAAAGTATATTAAAGTTAGCTAATACTCTTACTACTAAGAGATTAAATAGTTAAAGTAAATTAGAAAGAATAAGATACCTTTACTCTAGGTATTATATTAAAGAAGCTTTAAAGTAGTAGGAATTATATAATTTATTTAAGGCTATATATAAGCTAAATACTACTCTAAAGGACTAGGAAGTTAGGAAAAACTCTAAAGATAATATTAAAAAGTATTTAAAGGAGAATCTATAAGAAAAGTCTATAGTAATAAGTTAGAAACTAGAGAAAAAGAGTAGTAATATCTTTATACCTTTATAAAATCTAACTAATAACTTAATTATAGTTACCCTAGGTAATAAGACTATAAATATATTATTATTTATACACTCTAAGTAAGGTTAATAGTTAAAGAAAGCTATAAATTTAACTACTAATACTATAGAAAGCATAGAATTAAGGCAAAATATAGTCCTATATAACTCTAGAGTAAATATTTATATCTTTAATAATATTTACTAGTTTAATTAATCTAAATTTAATAAGACTATTATAATAGAGATTAGGGCTAGAGGTATAATATATATAGCTTTAGGTTAAGGTCTTATACGTATATCTATTATAAACCCTATATTATAAAGCATAAGGATAATTATATTAGAGACTACACTATTTATTCCTAAATTCTATATTAATCTAGTATTAGTAATAATCCTAATAAAAGCAGGGATCTATTAGAATTAGAAGAAGGGATTTCTCTATAAAGGGAACTATTCTATAGTAAGAATTTATAATATTAATAAGCTTTATATGTTATTAAGGCTATTAGATAATCTAAAAGAAGCTTACGCTATAATAAGCTAACCACTAAAGCTACCTATAAAGGGAGATATAAAGCTTTAGTATTAATAATATAGTTATCTAGGTATAAAGGCTTTTATAGAACTTATAAATATAACCTTAGGTATTAAATTAATTAGACCTAAGCTTACCTAATGTAAGATATATGCCATAGGTAAAGCTAAGTAATAGAGATTATAAGTTATACCTAAAGGACTTCCTTAAGGACTAGGTTATAGGTTATTAGTTAATCTAGATTACTATGACTCTCCTTATTAGAATAGCGATAGGTATTAGTATATATTCACATGCCTTATAATCTTAATGCGTTTCTTTTACTTATTTAAGACTAAAGATAGCATTTATAATAGCTTCTATATAATAATAGGCTTTCTAAGCACTTAATTTAGCATTTAACTACGATTTTTACATAGTAATATTAAAAAAGCCCTCTTTATAGAGAATATAAAAGATAAGATAGCCTTTGCTAGTATTTTGATTTATAATTTAGCTCCCTTAATACCTAGTTAGAATAGCAAGGCAGAGAGATCTAGGGGGTGGTTAAGTAGAAAGCTGTTATGGACTAGCCCCTAGGCAACTGCTATTAGGCGTTGATATAATATTAAGAAACTTAAGGAGGGAAGAAAGGAAGAGAGCTAGTCTATCCCCCTTTATGCCCCTTATATCCCCTAGCTATCTTATATTAGCCTCCTTCCTAAACCCTTACTAGTTCCTATTAGCTACCTATCCTTTTACGCTATAACTAATGCTTAGGTAAAGCCTAAGCCCTTTATATACCTCCTTACTTACCTATCCTAGCAATATCTCCTAAGAGTATAAATTATCCCCTATTCCCTTTAAAACCTTCTTACCTCCTTATCCTATCTATATTATTACCCTTTTACTAATATTAATATCCCTTATATAAGTAATCCCCTCTTTACTTTCCTTAACTTAAATATAGTATGCCCCTATATTATATATATCCTAGTATTAGGTTATAGGGTTATCTTTACCTATTATAGTTTATTATTATTGCCTTAAATATAGTACATATATGTGTTATATATATCCTAGTAGTAGGTATAGAGTTATCTTTACTTATTATATTATGTTATTATTATAATATAGTATATGTAATATAGCTTATACATAGCCTTACTAGCCCTTTATATTATTATAATAACCCCTAACCCTACCCTTACTAGTTTATTACCTTACCTTTACTTTTATATTATATATAAAAACATTTTACTTACCTTCCCTTTCCCCCTAACTTCCCTTTTCCTAACTTTACCTTTTATATATTATAATCCTATCTTAAATCCTTCTTACTCCCTTATTAAACCTTAATTATATCCTATATAAATACTTATTAATATACTATACCTTTATAATCCTCCTCCCTATAGCCTTACTATACTTACTATGCCTCTTACCTATTTTATAGGTAAATATCTTATAAAAGGTAACTTAGATAATAAGTAGTATACTATACTTACCTTAGTTTTTTATCCCTATAGTCCCTATATAAAACAGGCCCTAACTATAGGTATTATAGACTATTACTTACCTAAGAGTAGTAAGTCTTACCCTCCTTATTAATATAATTATATTACCTATATCTAGCTAACTAAGTACTTATTTACTAACCCTTACCTCTATTATACCCTAAAAGATCTTAAAGCTAAAATTACTATAGGCTAGTATATTATAGAACCTAGTATTACTAAGTTAGTAACTATAAAGTAAAAATTACTTATTTTATCCTAGAAATACTAGTCTCTTATTACCTACTAAAACACTCTCCTTAATTAGGCCTAGTTTAATCTAGCACTTATTTATTTAGCCCTTAGGCTATCCCCCTTAACTAATACTCCTACCTTAAATATAACTAGACTTAATATTATCCCCTTTATTAGTAATAGTCCCTTAGCTAGTTATAGAATAAATAACTTACTATACTAAGTTACTAGCGCCTTATTTTAGTAAAACTAGTAGCTTATAAATAGTATAGTTACTATATAATAGGATTTCTATAAGCATTTTACTACTATAATTAGTATACTCTCCCTTAGTTATTAATATATTAGTCCTAAGACTAATCCTTAATATATTAAGCTATATAATAAATTACTTTCTTATTACTATTAGTATTAATCCTAGTGCTTTTCTAGTATCCCCCTTACTAATCTATATTAAATATAGCTTACTCTCCCTAATAGGACTAGTTACCTCTATACTAAGTCTAAATATCTTTCTATTACCTCTAGTAGTTATATAAGAACTAAGCCCTTACTTATATACTCCTATTTTTTACCCTCTAGGTAATATACCTTTCCTATTATTTAGTATTAGGAATAAAGCTATAATAACTACTATATAGATATCTATTGCCCCTAAGCTAGATATAGTTTATCCCTTTTTAATATTTTACCCTTATTAATAGGAGTAAAATAGAGTTTAATAGTGCCTTTAGTAAGATTAATAAGGATTTAGTAACTAAAATAGCTATAGTAAGAGCGTATCTTAGTTATACTAAATAATTTATTATAGGTAGTAGTATAAGTATACCCCTAGTTTTATATATAGTCTCTCTTAGTAAAAGACTTTTACTTAATTAACTTAGTTTATTATTATATTATATATCCCCCTATTCCTATTTAAAGTTATCTAGTACCTATGTATTTACTATATTCTCTAGTAGTTCCTATATTAGTTATAAGTAACCTACCTATTTAACTAGTATATTATATTTATTACCTTTACCTAGTATATTCTAAGCTATAAGGATTTACTCTATATAGTATTTCTTAATAAGTTTATTATTATTCTCTAATAATATTTATTCTAGATCTAGTCTAGAGTCTTAGAGCTTTTAACTTAGAAAGGGGTTTATTACTACTTACTTTATAAGATTTATATAGAAGACTAAGTAAATACCTCTTAGTATATCTAATTAGACTATAAGTAGTATTAGGACTTTTATAATAGTATATTTTATAGTAACCTAATTAAGCTTCTATAAAGGGTAATTAGTTTTAATATTCCTAAGTAAGAGCTATACTTTATTCCTAACCTAAAAACATTCTACTAGGTAATATAATACTAATATTATATCCTATTAATATTATTATATATATACTATTATAGCCTAAGCTAAATAAGTCCTCTTCTAAAGGTATTCTAGGAACTAAACTACTTTTCCCTTAGAGATTATAGTAAATAGTACTAGGTCTAGCTATAACTAAATAGGTTTTAAATTATAGCTATATAGTAATCTATTAGGACTTACCCCTATAACTAAGGATATCCTATTATTAATTATAAGCTAATAAGTAGCTAAGTATTTAGGCTAATTATATTATAAGAAAGAGATAGATATATATAGTATTACTTATACCTCCTAGTTTACCTATTCTATACTACTATCTATCTATAGGTAATATAATATAGAAAGGAGTTAGTTAATCCTAACTCTTAAGTATAATATTATCTAGAAGTTTCCTAACTAATCTAACCCTTAGTCTATAATAATTAACTAAGGAAAACCTTAAAATCTTTACTATATTATCTTAAACTATTTTATATACTCCTTAGCTATAATAAAGGTTATTACCTTTAATTAAATAAACTTAGAGAGCCTATTAGTAATAACTATAAGAAACTAGGGCTATTCTAGGGATAATACTAGTAAGTTTATTATAAAGTTAATAGAGATTTATAACTAGAACTAGTTAGGGATTAGTAATAGTTTTAATAAGCCCTAATATTATTAATAACTTTTATAACTACTAAAGTAGTAGTAGTTATAGATAAACCTTATAATATCCTATAATATCCTATTCTAATAAAACTACTACTATAAGATCTAAAATATTATATTATATCCTAGGTGCCTTACTACTAGCAAATTATAATATTATTAAATAAGCATTATTATAAGAGGTTCCTAGGCTAGGACCTAGGTCTAGCCCTAAAACTAAAGCGCCCTATAGGCACTTAGTAAGTAATTTATAACCTATTCCCTTATTATTACTTCTAGTAAAAACTTCCTTACCCCTTCTTAAATTACCTAAAGCTAGATATAGTATATTAAGTCTAATTAAACTACCTAGTCCTATAAAGTCTATAGGTACCTTATAGTAAAGAAAGCTTCCCTAGTTAGTAGTAATACTATATATAATAATAGTAGACTCTAGCTATAACCTACCCCTAACTTTAATAGTAACTATAAGAGTCCTAAAATAGTAATAGGCTATAGTATTTATCCTATTCTTATACTAGGTCTTAACCTATCCTAGTCCCTTTATAAAAGAGTATCTAGGTAGTAAGCCTATATACTAGGCCTATATTAGAGGTAAAAGTTAAATAAAGTAAGTGTATTCGCCTACTAGGCTTACTATTCTAATATTAGCTAAGGTATTATAAAGTATTCTAAATTCTTATAATCTATATAGATTATAAATAGGTAAGACACTCCCTATAGTTTTACTAACTATACCTTAAGATAAGAGATAATAGCTAGAAGTTCCTTATTATAAATAGTATAATTTCTCTATAAGGCTATAAGGCTTATAGAATAGTATATAATAGGGTATAAGATATAATCCTAACCCTCCTATAAGAGGCACCCTCCTAGGGCTATCCCTAAATAATTTACTTTAACTACTATTAGCTAGTCTAAATCTTACTATGCTAGGACTAGGTATTTAATAAAAGCCTCTTTAAGCCTTTTAAAGGTAGTGTTTTCCTTAGCTCCCTATTAAAATAGGATATCCTTCTTAGTAAGGCATATAAGTAAAGCAGCTAGCTCTAAAAAATCCTAGATAAAATTATAGTAAAAATTTATAAACCTAAGGAAACTATAAACCCCCTATAACTTTATAGGGGCTACCTATTCCCTATTAGCTATAACCTTTATAGGATTAAGGCAAATAGAGTAACCTACTATAATAATATAGCCTAGGTACTAGACCTCCTTTATAGTAAATATAGACTTATTAAGATCTAGGTAAAGGCTTACTACCCTTAATTAGCCTAATATTAGCTAAACCTTAGCTATATAGTCTTTCTTTAATCCCCCTAAATAAACTAAGATATTATCTAAATATGCTATAATAAAATCCCCTAATATATCCCCTAAGGACTTATTAATATAATATTAAAAGGTAGCTAGTGCTCTTACTAGGCTAAATAGGTAGACTAGCTATTTAAATAGCCTAAACCTAGTTTAAAATGCTATTAAGTGCTCCTTACCTTTAGCTATCTATAGT
Source organism: Epichloe scottii (assembly GCA_021950295.1). Taxonomy (NCBI): domain Eukaryota; kingdom Fungi; phylum Ascomycota; class Sordariomycetes; order Hypocreales; family Clavicipitaceae; genus Epichloe; species Epichloe scottii. Next base: position 680,840 of record CP083247.1, on the reverse strand, counting down.
TTATAAAACGCTATATAAATATTAACCTTTATAAACCATTATACTTAGAAGAGTAAGCATAGCGTTTCCTTAATTAATAGGAGAGGGTAATAATCCTAGGCTATTATCTTATTAAGTGCATAATAGTCTACGTAAAAACGCTAACTATCTCTAGCCTTTTTAACTAGAAGAATAGGGGCTATTACTAATAAGAAGCTTACTTAAATCTATCCCTTATCTATTAAGTCTATAATCTAGTGTCTAATCTCTAAGAGTTAGTCTTTTAGTATATTATATAATAAACCCTATAGAAGTGCTAGTTTAGACCTATCTAGGTTCTTATATATATATATATAGTAATTAAGAGACCCCTTATAAGGAGGTAAGCTATTTGCTTTTACTTTATTAAATAAGTCCTTAAAGTCTACTAGTTTATCTAGTAATATTAAAGTGTTAGGGTAAGTAAGTTTTAACTTTAGGGTAGTAACCTATAGCACTATAGTAATTTCCTTTAGACTTATAGTAATAAACCTTATAGTTATATCCTTTTTATATTAGGCTTATTAGGCTTTTACTATATATAAGGACCTAATAATTCCCTAAACTAGTTTACTTATACTATATTCTATAGCCTTAGAAATACATAAACCCTTAGCTACCCTAATTACTAACTATTACTTAGCTATATAAATAATAATATCTTACTATTCTAACTATAGTATCCTAAAGATTATATCTTAAGTAAGACCTAATATAATATATAGATATACTAATAATTCCTACCTATTAATATTAACCCTTATATATACTATATATATAATTAAAGATATATCTTCCTAGGTATAAACCCCCTTTTTCTTATTTTCACTACTATATAAACCTATCTTCGCTTTAGTAATTATATAAGCTTTAGGCCTAGTTATTATACTACTAATTTACTAATAGTGCTATAGTAATTACACTTATTATTAATTTAGATATTAAGGTATAAATATATATTAAAGAGTATAGGAACTAAGAATAGTAGTTAATCTATATAGTATTCTATATTTTCCTCTATACCTATACACTAGCTATACTTATCCTTATCTATAGGTAATAACTAGCCTCTATACCCTTATATAAGACTTTACTTAGGGGCTACTTATTTTCCTAGGGTTAAGTGTTAACCTCCTTATTAGCGCTCTCCTTATTTACCTTATATATATTAATAGTAACCTTTAGATAAGGTTAGTAAGCAGGAAGAAGGGTATACTCTTAGATCTAGTATTTTATTAAGCTATAATATAAGTAGTATTTCTCCTTATAGTGTTTTATTATTTTATTTATTATAACCTATTAGGCCCTTAGCCTCTTATTATTAGTCTTTTAGGGCTTCCCTTTTCTCTCTATATTAACTTATTTACTAGAGTAGGTTAATATAGCCTAGACTCTAGTTATTAGTATATTACTATCTTAGTTAGTTTATTAGGGTATAGGTTATACTAGCTAGGGTTTATATTAGGTTTAATACTTATTCTCTAAGGCTAGGGCCTTAATATTAACTATAATACTATAGTATTATAAGACTATAAAAGGGTAATTTATATAACTAATTCCTTTACTAATACTAACCTCTCTTAGCCACTTATTTAGAGTGTATTATAACTTTACTAGCTTAATATTACTTACCTACTACCCTCCCCTTACTATAGAGAGTTTCTATTTAAAGTAAATAAAGAATATAATAAATAACTCCCTAGACCCTTACTTAATCTAGTTAAGTTTTATAAGGGCTATCTCCTATCTATAAGGGTTAGAGAATATACTTTCTAGGTAGCTAAGGAAACTAATAGGGAGTAATTATATAAGTAACTTACCTTAAAGTATATAGCTATATAGGACTAGACCTTTAGTGCTAAGTTTTAGTAAATAAATATTTATTAGTCCTTATTACCTTTAATAAAGTCCTTATTTACTTCTAACTTATATTATATAAGGAACCTCTATGTAGTAAATATAGTCTTATTACTATTATATAGATTACCTATAGGGATTAGTTTTTAATATAGTTATTATATAGTAAGTAATATAGTAGGGGTAGTATATTATATAGGAAGGTATAGGTCTAATACTAGGGGTTAAATAGGGGTATTTATTAGGAGGGCTAACTAGAATAGTAGTAGTAGGTTTATATAAACTTAGTATTATAAAGTCTTAATCTCTCTTACTTACTACTTAATTATAAGTTAAAGTATATTAATTTACATATTATAAGCTAATAGTAGTAATATAGTATCTATTAATAGGGTTCTTATCCCTAGGTTTCCTTTAACCTATAGTTATAGTATATCTATTATATTATCTTCTTCTATTCCATTAATTTGTTTATTTATTTATAGTAGTGCTATTATTTTTAGTAGCCCTTTATTAAAGCTAAAGGAAGTTTCTTAAATATTATAAACTAGCCCCTAGGTAACTGCTATTAGGCATTAATATAATATTAAGAAACTTAAGGAGGGAAGAAAGAAAGAGAGCTAGTCTATCCCCCTTTATGCCCCTTATATCCCCTAGCTATCTTATATTAGCCTCCTTCCTAAACCCTTACTAGTTTCTGTTAGCTACCTGTCCTTCTACGCTATGACTAATGCTTAGGCAAAGCCTAAGCCCTTTACAAAAGCTTATATATTAAGCCTTAAGGCTTAGTTTCTATTAGAACTTAATAATAAGGTATTTAACACTATAGTTTATCTCCTAAATTAAATACCTTTTAAGCATTATAGAAATTAGATTATACTATATAAACTTTAGTGAAATTAGGCTAGGAAAACTATCCCTACTTACTTATAGATAGTAGAGATCTAAAAACCCTTAATTGCTTATCTTTACGCTTATAGATATAAAGCGTTTCTAATAATAATAAAGGCTCTAGAGTATATTAAATTACATAACGTAATCCCTTAATTAGAGTAAAAAGCTTATATTAGTTACCTAGTTAGTTATAGAGGCAAATCTTAGTATATTATCTAGGTGCTTATATTACGTAATTAGAAGGTTATTATATTAGCGTGTGTTTAATTTTATAAGAACTCCTTCTTTAAACTAGAAGAAAAGCTAGAATTAGCTTAAAAGAAGAAGATATTAATAATTATACTGCTTATAGAGCTTAAGGCTAAAGATATTAAAGAAGAAATTAGCTAAGACCTTATTAGAATAAAACTTAAAGAGAATAATTAAGCCTCTTTACTATTAACTATAAAATAAGAAAATAAGTAGTTTAAAGTAAAAACACTACCTTAAGTATTAGGGCAAAAAGGTAACTATATTAGTGCACTTTTAACCCCTCCTAACTCTTCTTATAAGGCGCTAGTTACTATAGAGAATATAGAGATTTAAATACTAGGTAATAATACGCTATTTTATAAAATTAATAAATTTATATATAAGGTAATATTTAAATATATAAATACTACTATAGATACTAGTAAAATTACTACTAAAGGTAGTAAGGTAGTAGAGAATTATTATCCCTATAATAATAGTATTAATCTAGATAATATTATAACTAGAAAACGCTAAAAAAAGGAATTAAGGAAAGCTAGGTAAGTATAGTTTTCTTCTGCTTTTTTAATAGTATTCTAAGGCACTTAATATAGTTTATATATTAAAGATATACCCCTAAAACCTACCTATTATTATTAAGCTATAGCCTTAGCCTATTATAACTACTAGAAGGAAGTAATTATAAAGGAGCTTTTAAAGCTTCTATCCTTAAACTACTAGAAGGATATACTAGATAAATTATTTAATCTAGAATACTATAAGAAGATTATTAACCTTAGCTAGGTTTTTAAATATAAAACTAATAAGAAAGGCATAGTTATAGAGTTTAAAGCTAGAATAGTTATATAAGGTAATTAATAACTAAAAGATAACCTTAATAACTATATAGCTACGCTTGCTTTATAATCTCTATATATGCTACTTATGGTTTATTACGCTAATAATCTTAATACTTAATAATATAATGTTTAGAATGCCTTCTTATATGTAAAACTTAAAGAACCTATCTTTTATAAACCTCTAGAAGGTATAAATATAAGAGGTTATCTCTAGAAGATAACATAAGTATTATATAGGCTAAGAGAAGCTCCTTAATAATAGTTTCTATATCTAATATAATTCCTATTAAAGATAGGCTTTATCTAAGGAAAAGAAGACCTATATATCTTTATAAAAGATAGTTTTATCCTATTTTTCTATGTAAATAATATTATAGTAATATATCCTAATGGATTTAAAGTAGAATTTAAAGAGCTTTATAAATAATTAATAAATAGTCTAGATATTAAAGACTAAGGTAACCTAAAGTAGTTCCTAGGCATTAAAATTATTAGGAATTATAATACTAAAGAGATATAGTTATTATAGGAATTATATATTTAAAAGATTACTTAGAAATTTATCCCTAATGTTATTAATAGTAATTTAAAGAGCTTAATCTTTACTCCTCTCCCTATAGCTATAATCCTTACTAACACTAGTAAAGCTACTAATAAAGAGATTAATTACTATAGAGTAGTTATTAGCTCTTTAGTGTATCTATATATTATTAGAAGGCCTAATATAGCCTTTATAGCATTAAAACTTGCCTCTTTTATAATAAACCCTATAGTAAAGTATATTAAGTTTATAAAAGAAGTAATTTTATATACCTAGAATATAAAGAAGCTATGTATCTAATACTTAGGAGTAAATAGCTTTAATATATTATTTTCTAGCACTAATACTTCCCTTAGTAATAACCCTAATACATATAAATTAATATAAGGTTATGTCTTTATTATATATAGCGCTATAATTAATTAGAAGTCTAGTAAGTAATATTATATAATAACCTTAAGTATAGAAGCAAAGCTCTTTGCCTTAATTAATAGCGTAAAAGAGCATATATCTCTTAGAAGGCTACTTTATAATATTAAGGTCTATATACTACTACTATTAATTATTTAGTATAATAATAAGTAGATAATCCGTATTATAAAGTATAAGGAAGGAAGGCTTTAAACTAGCCTTAAGTATCTTAATATAAATTAAATGTGGATTTAAGAGCAATATGCCCTAGGTAATATTAAGGTAAATTAGTTAAAGACCTCTAAGATACCTATAAATAGCTTTATAAAGCCTTTATTAAGCTAAATATATAGGGATTTCTATTACTAGATTAGCTTATAGGAGATTCCTATATAATTATAATACTAGGAATTTATTATAATCTCTTCCTATGCTTATTAACTCTAGCTTAAATAGATATCTTAGCTAGGGGGTGTATTAGGAGAGCTCCTTAAAGCACTAGATATATAGATATAGCCTACGCATTAACTAGGATTAAACCCTTTATAAGATAATAGTAAAGACAATATATTAGAAGTACCTCCATAGACTAGTTATTACTATAGCGCACTATATACCTTTTAGGTACAAAAGTCAGGTGCTGTCTGCACCTCTAATTGATTAAATTAAACGTTTTCTATCATCTACACCAACCCCTACCTTAATACTAATACTTAGCCGCCCGCAAAAATCACATAGTCAGCCAGTAACAGGGCAACTGGCCTCCTAGCCACAGACGGGGTTGCTAGATAACAGAAGTGTCAAGGTAGGGGTTAGTGTAAATGATAGAAAACGTTCGATTTAATTAATTAGAGGTGCAGACAGTACCTGACTTTTATACCTAAAAGGTACACAGTGCGCTATAGTAATAACTAGTCTACGGAGGTACTTCTAATATATTATCTCTACTATTATCTTATAGAGGGTTTAATCCTAGTTAATGCGTAGGCTATATCTATATATCTAGTGCTTTAAGGAGCTCTCCCTAATACACCCCCTAGCTAAGATATCTATTTAAGCTAGAGTTAATAAGCATAGGAAGAGATTATAATAAATTCCTAGTATTATAATTATATAGGAATCTCCTATAAGCTAATCTAGTAATAGAAATCCCTATATATTTTGTTAAGCGGAAAACAACACCCCAAAAGACACGATGCTAGCCCACACGCGTAGGTAGCTTTGATGTCTGCGCACGTCAAAGGGGTTAAGAAGCTTGACTATAGCGACCCGTTATAAGGCTAGATTATCTCTATAAGATAGAGATAATCTAGATCAAATGGTCTAACGGATCGGAAGTGACCTAACGGTTGAATTAGTGCGGGTAATAATAATCTTATTAATTTATCTTATCTTAAAACATAATAACAAGCTATAGCAAAGCTAGGCATAAAAAAACTCTATGTCTAACGTGTGTAATAAGCTCTAGAAGCCTAGTTAGAAGTAATCCCTTTATAGACTATTTAATCCCTAGCTTATATAACTAATATTATTATCCCTTAGTGTAATAATTATCCCTATAACCCCTAATGCTATTATCGCAAACACGTGTGTTTCTAGGCGCGTAATTTAGGCTATATAATACCTCCCTAGGTATACACTAGTTAACCCTAACTATATATAGACTAAAAATAAACAGGATATAAAGTAAGATTAGTAGACTATAGCTTATATATAAGGGGAGCTACTATTTAATCTATCTATAGGGAAAGACTTCCTATAGTAGAGGGGAAAGAAAAGAAGAGAAAAATAAGAAAAGAAAGAAAGAAAAACAAAGTAATCCTCCCTAATTATAGTCCTAAGTTCCTTATCTCTCTAGAGAGCTTTAGTGTCTTTAGTGTACGCGGATAATTAGTAGGCAATATTAGTAAGGGTGTATAAAGAGCTAGGCATTTAGAATCTTACTAAGTAGCCCTTTACTTATAGTTTGCCTACTAATTAATTAATCCTAAGGCTTATTGCCTCTCCTACTAATAAGCGTTAATAATACTTACCTATATTCCTTAAGAAACTAGCCCTAGTGGCACTACTAACGCATAGGTAAATAATATTAGTAATTAAGCTATGGTTTTCCTTTGCGCTATGTTCTATACTTTAAGGAAAGGAAGCAAATTAATAGTTATAGCTTATCTAGTGTCTCTAAGAGGTTAGCGTATAACCTCTTTATCTACTTAATCTATTAAGGCTTAATATCCGCTTACTTAGTTTTACCTAATAACTCTATAGATTTATACTAACCTTAGCTAGTCCTTAATGTCTATTTAAAACAATTTATAAGTTATAGCTTACTAAGATTAGGTGCTTTATTCTAGGATACTATATATTTAATCCTATTATGCCTTATAGAGTGCTTTAAGCTAAGTAACTAAAGACTATAGTATCTTATTATAACTAGAAGCAGAAGATAGTCCTAATAAAGACTCTTATAACGCTTAAAATCCTACCTCTTTATTTAATCCTTAGCTACTAGTGGCTCCTTATTATTATTTAGTGTTAAGTTCCTACTATATCTATTATTCCTATTCCTATAGTAATTCTTAAATGCTAATATTAAAGACTTTAGGATTATTTATAAAAACACAAGCTATAGGCTACTAGAAATCCTAAGCATAAAGTCTATTAACTTACGCTATCTTAGTGTACTATTTAATTAGGTAATTATTATTACTAGTCTTATGCTTCTAGGCTATAACCGCCACACTCACTAGCAATCCTTTGCTAATCATTTAAGTGGTAAAGTAAGGTATCTAGCGTATTGTTATATTATACACTAAATATTAAAGGTTAAAGTCTTTTTAGTAAGATAATTCCCTAGGTAACTAATCCCCTATTATAAGCTTATTTACTACTATATTATATAGGACTTATAGAGTTCTTTTAAGGGCTTTTACATAGCTATACCTTAGGTCTAGGATATTATTAGTTATTATCTAGTCCCTAAGATAAAGCTTAAATTAGCGCCTAATATATAAATCCCTACTAAATATATATAGTTATTTAAACTTAATACTATATTAGTTTAGCGTATTCTAGTTCTCTATAAGGAGATTAAGTACTTAATAACTAACTTAGTAATAAATCGTTTAAAGAAGGAATCCTAGGTAAGTGTACCTATACTCCTAATTTCCCTTCTACTCTATAGCTAGGACTATAATTACTTTAAAATTATATAATTTGTCCCTAGCTACCTATAAAGTTAATAAACCGCTTAATTTAGCCTTCTCCTATAGTATTAAAGTAGTAAAGACGCCCTTATTTCTAATTAAATAGAAAGCAGGTTTAATAGTTTATAAAGAAAGCAAATCCCGCTATAATGCGTTAATAGCTTATATGTAAGTAAAGGTTAACTAGGTTATACTATAAGCTATAAGTAATGTTAACTAGCTAGTAGGAGGAATAAAGCCTTCCTGCCTTTAAACTAATTAATTACCGCAAAGTATCTATATTAAAATTCTCTATAGCGTGTAGTTTAAATGCTTAAGGCAGTATAGCTACTATTACCTCTAGTCCTTATATAATAATCCTCCCTATAGTAAATAGCTTAAACTAATTAAGCTAGTCCTTATTTAGGGTCTTATAGGCCTTTCTTAAGAACCTATAAATATTTATAGAATATTATTACTAAGTTAAGGGTGTCTAACCAGGCCTAATTAGCGTGACTTTATTAAAGTTATTACTATCTTAGTGTATTTTAAATCTTAGTAAGAGCTATGGCTAGTCCTGCCTTAGATAGAATAATAGTGGCTACTATCTATAGAGATTAACTAGGTTAAGTCTAATAGTACCTTCTTTCTCTTCCCTAAAGAAAGATCCTTCTATTCTATATATTAAAACATAAATATAGTATATTATTAGGCACCTCTTATTTATAAAGTATATAATAGTCTTGCTATCCACTTTAGTATAGGTATTATTAGATACCTTAGATTCCTTATATTCCGCTATAATAAGGCATGATTAAATAGAATATATAGGTGTATATGTAAGAGTAGTAAGGGAAAGGATAGTAGTTACTTTTAGGAGATAAAGTAATTATAATAAGAGGAGAGGTAGGATATAAGAAGAACTTAAGAAAGGAAGGCTTTAATAACTAAAGAAAAGCATAATAATGTAAGAAGTAGGCAAGATTAAATAGTTCTTATAACCTAAGCCTTATTCTTATAGCTCTTAGTGGTTATGTAGTTAGTTAGCGGCGGCTGTCTACGGCTACGTTCCCTTTTATAACTAATAGTTACTAACACCCGCTATTAGGCAATGGTTATAAGGATTAAATAAATCCTATGAATTAAACTTCTTTATTATCCTTATTAGTTATTAGGGCTGCCTGTCTGTTAGTTATTAATACCTATTATTAAGGAATAGTTATAAATTAAGGTATTTAAACCCTCTCTTTTCCTCTCTGTCCTATCTTTTGCAAACCTTTATTCCTCTTTCCTTTAACTATTTAATTATAGCTAATTCTCTTAACATAACCTATTAAAGGCTTCCTAATATCACCGCTATTATTAGGGCTAGTGTCTTAGAGGCAGAACTTACAGTAACTAAAACTATTAACTAGTCTAATTATATAGAGATCTACCCCTCCTATATTAGTAGAGATTATATAGGCTTAGGTATTATTTAATCTTATACTAGACTACTAGCTAATAGTTTTGTTTTTATAGTTTAAGTTTCTCTTTGTGTTTTAGGTTTATAGTGGTATTAATATTAGCAATAGTGGCGTTCCCTTATACACTAAAATTATCCTCTAACCCACGGATAATATTCTAAAGGGGGTACCTCCTTATCTCCTTAAGGTAATAAAGAAGATAAACTTAGTAAAGGACTTTATTAGAAGCTATACTAAGAAAGAAAGTGCATTAGCTCTAGTAGTTAAAAATAGTTATTAATATTAAGTCCTTATTCTAGCTAAAATAGCTTATCCTAACGGGTATTTTTTACACGCTCTTTTATAATAGCCTAAGCATTACTAGGCTTTACTTATCTCTATATATAGTAGATTAAATAGTGTCTTCTATTCTAACTACTTAAACTTATATATATAATATATTAACTTCTTTAATAAGCATATATACTTCCTATTCTATAGTTATATGTTAATTCTAGGTATCCTTAAGGGTGCTTATAGTAATTATATCTAGAATAGCTCCTATGCTATAAGCTATAAATAGCGCTTTGCTTCTAGGTATTAGCCTAGATCCTTAAGAGAGAGGGCTCTAGCACTATTCTTAGGTAAAGAATAGACTACTAAGGCGGCTAAGGTAACTCCCCTTAATCTAACTAGTATTAACTTTAAGAATTCCCCTTACCTAGAAATAGATATACCTCCTCCCTTTCTAGATAGTTTATAATAAAGGAAAAATATATAATATCTTTTAATTTAGGGAAATAAATAAGAAAACCAGTAACTTAGCTCCTAGAACTATGCTATAATTACTTAATCTATAGTATTTAAAAATAAAACCTAATCTTTTCTTAAAAATAAAAGCAAAGTATAAATAAAATAAAAGTTAAAATAGCTTCTAGTAGGTGTATTATTAAAGAGTTAGGGGATAGACCTTATATTCTTAATGCTGTTTAATTATTAATTAAGGTAACCTAACTTTAATCTTATAGTATAGGTGCTATTAGGGTAGAAGTTTAACTTTATTATCCTTAAGCACTAGCCTTTCCTTGCTTATCCCTTCCTAATAGTGGGTGCTCTTATTATTAATTATTTAATCTAATATATTATATTAAGCTATTAATAGTATAATACTTAAAACCTCCTTATTATAGTTATTACTAATTACCTCTTCTGCCTAGTTATATTAAGGAGTGTAAAGCTATTTATCTATAGTAAAAGTCTACTATCCCTCTAGATCTAGGAGGAATTTCTTAATATAGTCCCCTAAGATTATCTTTATAAGTTTAATGCTATCTAGTGTCTATAAATAGTAGGCTCTAGAGATTAGCGTGCGCTTATAAATTTAAAAGGGTCTATTTTACCTTATTATAAGCTTCTATATTATAGATATATTAATATTCTATTAGATATTATATACTAAGATAAGATCCCTAGGTTTTAATTAATCTTTCCTAATTAAAGTAGCCTAGTTCTTATTAGTTTATTTTATAAGTTACTATCTAAATTTAAATACCTTTATTCTTGCTTTTTTAATGTCTTCTGCTTTTTATTTAAGCATCTAAACCTATGCTTTAAATAAGTCTTAACTGCCTATAATTGCGTCCTAATTAATTAGTCTCTAAGTTAGAAATTTAACTTCTAAAGGCAGTATTAGCTCCTATCTATAGATTAAATAAAACATAGACTTTCTATGTAATTTATAAATAGCAGTGTAATTTACAAGAAGAGCCTTATTAAGGCGCTTAAACCATTGTTTATCTAATCCGCCTAACTTTACTAGGGTAGATATAAGAGACTAATATCTAACTTTAATAGGGGAATTTACCTTTAGGTTATACCTAGATATTTAGATTCTAGTAATGCTAATATCTATAAGTGCTTCCTTAAGGTTCCTATGTATTTTAGGTTCTCTATTATAGATAATAAATTAGAAGAGCCTAAACCTACTAATTAGAGAGGAGAGAAACTTCCTAATTGCTAATATAGTAGTATTCTTAACTAGAGTAGCCTTTACCTAACTAGTAAGGTTATACCTAGCTTCTAATAGATACTTATATCTATAATTAATTAGTAGGTGCTAAGTATTAATATAAATCTTACTTATTAGGTTTCCTAGTATAATTAGTATAGAAAGCTCTTATAGGCGCTATAGTGCGAACTTTTAGCATATTTTATAGTAAGCTATTATCTCCTAGGCTATATTCTATAGTCCCTTCTACTAGTACCTTAATCTTATTACCTAGAAGACTACCTTAATGCCTTTATATCTAAGTTCTTTATAAATAGCCTTAATAATTATCTATTATTACTTAGGTATATCTACTACTAGTGTAAGTCCCTTTATAATTCCTATTAGCCTTTTCTAGAGATATCCTTTTTCTAAGTAAAACTTCTTAGCCTTATTATATAGTTTCCTATAGTCCTTTACACTAAGATTAAGTGGTCTTTAAAAAGTTAATAGGAAATTAATTACCTATTATATCTTCTCTAAGTAGCTCTTTTTATTTTCTTTACCTATAGTAATATTATTAAGGTAGAGATTAATAAAATCTTTAATATCCCCTTTAACTACCTAGTCTAATTAATCTAAAGCTCTAGGGCCCTTTCTTAATAAGGCGTTAGTAATTTAGTTTTTCTCTCTAGGTATATGTTATATAGTAAAATTAAAGAGCAGAATATAGCTAATCTATTAGGTAATAAGTGCCCTAGGCATATTATTAATAGCACTATTAATTTAATATATAAGGACTTATAAATCTATCTCTAAAGTAAATAGAACTCTATATAGATATATTTATAGTTATCTTAATATATAAACCACTACTTAGTATTCTTGCTTTATAGTATTATACTTAGATTTAGTAGTGTTCTAAGTACTACTTTTATATTAAATAGGATATTATTTGCTATTAATAATTTATAATAACGCGGCTCCCTATCTAATTAAGCTTATATTAACTATTAGAATAATTTCTCTAAAGCCTAGTCCTAGATTAAGTAAAATAAGAATTAGTGCTATTATTATTACTTTCTTAAGGATATCTATAGCTTCTTACTAATCTAGCCCCTATATCTATTTACTCTCTTTCTTTAGTAAGATTACTAATAGCCTTGCTTTCTATGTATAATATTCTACCTATATATAATAAACTCTAGTTAATCTAATAAAAGACTATATATCTAATTAATCTTAATAAACCTCCTAGTCTAAGATCTTAATTATCTTTACTTTAGTTAGTTTCCTTCTATTTATGCTACATATAAATCCTATAATTTCTACTAACTTCTAACAAAACTTTGATTTAACTGCTAAGGCTATGTAACTAAAGAGCTTAATATTAACTAAGACTTTATTAATATTAATTAAATGCTCTATTACATACCTTTACACTCCTAGTATAATTTCCTTATTATTATACATTATAGTTAGACCTTAGATAGCAATATTATCTAGGAAAGGTGCGTAAATTTAGGGAATTAAGTTAAATAATACTCTCCTAATAATCCTAATAAACTAAGCTACTAAGTTAGTAGCTCCCTATAGTAGCTAATAGAGTTATAAAAGTCTAACCATGGTTAAAATTGTTATTATATCCTAACTTCTCTTAGCTAATTTAACCTAATTATATCCTAATAATAAATTAATAATAGATAGGATCTTATATATTATAAAGCTTTTACTAAATACTTTAGCTCCTTAAGGGCTAAGCGCATCCTATATTATAACTTTATTATATTTTATTGCTAATAAGATTAAATAAATTCTACTATCCTTTTTTATAATAAGGAAATATAGATTCCTATAGGAACTATAGCTCTCCTCTAAATAACTATACTTTAGCTTTTTCTTTAAAAGATTAACTAGCTTCCCTTATAACCTAAGAGGTATTAGGATTAAACCTACTTACTATACCTTATATTTAATAACCTTAATAACTTATAGTAGTATAACTAGTAGGTTAACTTTTCCACACTCTAATAAGTCCTATGCTAGCGCTGCTTCTTAGTTATAAAGAATTTCCTTAAAAATATTAACTTCTTCTAGTATTAAATATTCTTACACCCCTTTAACTATTTAATCTAATTATTCCTAGGTTATTCTAAAACCTTAAGGGTCTACGCTAAATCTCCTAGTAATATACTTATTATATTTCCTAGATATATTAAGTTATAACTTTGCTTCTTCCTATTTCTTTAACTTTTACTTTAGATCTCCTTTAGGGGTTAATCTATTAGAGGGTATATTATTATAAGGGTAAATCTTCTAGGCTTTTTGTTTATATATTATATTAATTATTAGATTAGGTAGTTCTAGCTTTTGCTAGGGTTAAAAATCCTCTATAACTACCTTAAGTTACTTAGTGTAGTTAATTATTATATCTTTAATAACTACGTAGAAGATCTTAGTTCCTTCCTTTATTAAGATAGGGATAAGTTCCTTGCTATCTTCTAATATCTTCTCTATTCCTTCTTAAAATATTTAATCTTCTTCTAAGGTTCCTAAGGCTTCTAGTTCTACTACTAGGTAGCTAAATATAATAGTATTAATAGTGGGTGACTATACTAGTGGTTTATTAGTGTATTACTACTAAATACTTCCTATAACTCTTAATATAATAACTATATTACTAAATTAACACTAGGTATAGAGCTCCCTACTATGTAAGTGGTTAAATTATATCTAGTATATCCTAAAGAAGGGCATTCCTAGGATTAAGATAATATTAACTAAGTCTAGGCTAATATAGAAAGTAGTAGGTATCTAGACATTCCCTAGGTATAGCCTTATCTAAACCTCCCTAATTATCCTAATCTAGTGTAATAAGTAAGACAAGGTATTTATAGTGTCTATTAGATAGATCTTTAATCTAAGTTATTTTGCTATGCTTTCTAAGATTATATTTCCTTGTGCTCCTATGTTAATAAGTCCTTATAGTAGCTCTCCTTTAGGGTTATCTAGTTAAACCTATAGGCATAGTAACTCCTATAGATTATTAATAGTAGCTTATAGTTCTATTATTATATTAAGTATAAAAGTCTTCTTATTTAGATTAATTAGTTCCTAATAGGTCTTAGTAATTAAGCTTCTTATTCCTAGCCTCTCCTAAATTCGTTCCTATAAGGCTATATTAATTTCTAGTAGAGGCGTTATAGGTAGTAAAGCTTTCTTAATCACAGCTTTATTCTTCTTATCCTCCTTAATTATCTTCTATATTATCTAAGTAACACTATTAATCTGCTAGTCTAGATTAAATAGTCTTAGGTTCTTTCTTAGACTAAATGCTTTTAATAGAGAAGGGACTAGTCCTAATAAGTTCTTATTATAGTATTAGATATCTTTAATGCCTTTTGCTCTTATAAGACATTCATTACTAACTACTTTAGCTAATATTAGTATTATATAGTAAATGTCTTAGAAAGGGATACTAAGCTTCTTTTAGAAGACCTTATTATATAATTAATCTAGAATCCGTTACCTAACTTTATTTAACTAATCCTTATTGCCTTTGCCTATAGCTAGGTTCTCCTAGATAGGTTAGCTTTAACTTTAGCAATTTTTAGTATTATTATTCTTAACTTCCTTAACCCTTAGGTATTTTACTAATCTTTCTTTAATAGCTAATACTTTTATAATAGTGCTTTCTTTGCCTTTATCTTCTATGCTTACCTTCTTAAATTAGATAGTTAAGACTATACCTATTAATTCCCTCTTTAGGATTATTGCCTTAACTTCTCTCTCTAGTTAGTATATTACTAGATTAAACTAGCTTTCTATTCTCTTAAAGATATCTTATTCTTCTATTATTATTTTCTAACTTATACCTTTGCTTAGTCTATATTCCTTAATCCTAGGTATTATATAGGTAATCTTATAATCTTTAAAATACTTAACCTAAAATATAGCTAGCCTACGCATATAGCTACTAATTTAGAGAAATTTTAAGAGTAAGACTAGGGGTATAATCTAATACTTTAGATTATCCCTAATTACTAGGATGCGGACTACTGGATTATAGACTATAAATTTTAATATCTTATTAAACTTAAGGATCTTATATCTTATAGCTAAATAAGCATTATTATTATAGTAGTGGCATTTATTTAACTAATAGCCCCTTCCTAAAATCACATTTAGATTAAAGATATGGTTATTCTTATTATAATTATATAGTCCTATATAGTTTATTTAGTAAAGCTACCTTTATTATTACTAGGTAGTGCTATATTTAGCCTTAAGCTGTTTTATAATATTAATTTCCTTACCTACTTATTTTATAAATATAATCTTTAGGTTAGCTAATTATTTTATTAGGTTATCTATTTAATCTTAATAATCTAACTACTTAGCCACTATCCTATTTCCTATCCCTTTTTCCTAGAATCTAGGTCTACTATCCCTTCCTAATAAATTACCCTATACTAAATAATTTCTTTAAGAAGTTTACTACTTATTAAAAACCCTTAGATTAAATAATCTCTAATTTATAAGGCTAGATTCCTAATTATCTAAAGAAAGCTTTACTATATTAAAACCCTCTAAACCCCTATTTTAGAGTTCTAGGCGCGTGTAAACATATATATTAAGCTCTATCTAGAGAGGTTTGTATTCTATAATAAGGACTTCTTTTTAGGTAAGCCCTTTATAATCTATAAAGCTTAAGATTAAATAATCTAGGAGTGCTTTATAGATATAGTTTAATTAGCTTATAGTGGTTTTCTATCTAGTTAGGTTAATAATAGATATTAGAGCTTAATACTTCTATAGCTAGTAATAGGTGTCCTAAATAGACTTTAGTTATATTAAGTTAAGATCTTTAAGCTATCTATAAGTGTTTTCTATTTAATCCTAACTAGTAGTGTTATACTAGAGAAGCATCTCCTCCTTAGACTCCTTCTAGGTTTATAATATAGTTAGTATCTTAACTACCTATTAAAGCTTTAGGTTAATATCCTATTTAAGCATCTTATGCTAGTCTATCTTAGGTATACCTATTGCCTTTATCTTTGCTTTAAAGTCCTTAAGGAAGTTAGATATATTTTTACTAGTAAACTACTAAACATTATATCTATTCTATATAGTAATTAATAAGGTTTACTATGCTATTATTTCTCTAAGGAGCTTTATAAAAGATTCTATATTAAGGCCTCTAAGGGCCTTAGGTATCTTACTAATATTATTAGGGTTTTCCCTAAGCAGTCTTTAAACCTAGTTTAGGTTAGGCTAATTACTATCTTAGGATTAGATAGTCCCTAACTAGTAGTTAGAGTACTTAGTAAAGGAGTGTCCCTAAGGTCTTATTAACTAGTTAATAGCTTACTTAATCCTGCTTTACTAGTTTATTAAGAATAAGTTAGGATATAACTAGGTATAGAGTAGGATAAGTATTCTTTTAATTAATCTTAGAGAGAGATAGCTACTTATATTTAAATAAATATCTTTATAATATCTAGTGCTTCCTTTAGAAAGACTTTTAAAGGGGCAGTATTAGTAGTAATAAATAAACTATAAGTAAAGGCTACTAGAATAACCACATAGCTTTTTATAATTAACTATAAGATCCTAATAATTAGCTAAATAATAGCAAAATAGATAATAGGCCCTAAGATTAAATAGTCTAAAACACTAGACTATATATCCTACTAGCTTAGAATGTTTAGCTACGTTTTCTATATTATAGACTTATATTTAGAGGTAACTAGCAAGGGATTAATAACTTAGTAAGTGTTTATAGAGTACCCTTCTAAGCTAGCTAGCTTTTTTGCCTATATATGCGTATAATATGCTTCCTTCTGCCTAATCCTCCTTATCTTATTATATTTAGCTAGTTTAGCTACTTTTATTTTAATACCCTAGCTATCTTATAAGTTAGGTCTAGACTCTTGGTTTATAGCTTATTATAGGGAAAACAAGATAAAGGGATCTTCTTATAGTCTAGGTTAGTAATAGCTAAAGGGTATTAAAGGATTGCTTCTAATTAATCTTAACTAAGGCTAAGAAATAACCAGAGTAGAATAGTCCTAGGGGATTAAAAACTCGTTTCTCTACTAGTTTTATTAAGCGGAAAATAATACCCTAAAAGACATAATACTAGCCCACACATATAGGTAGCTTTAATATCTACGCACATTAAAGGGGTTAAGAAGCTTAACTACAGTAACCCATTATAAGGCTAGATTATCTCTATAAGATAGAGATAATCTAGATTAAATAGTCTAACGGATTAGAAGTGACCTAACGGTTGAATTAGTGTGGGTGATAATAATCTTATTAATTTATCTTATCTTAAAACACAATAATAAGCCATAGCAAAGCTAGGCATAAAAAAACTCTATGTCTAACGTGCGTAATAAGCTCTAGAAGCCTAGTCGGAAGTGATCCCTTTATAGACTATTTAATCCCTGGCTTACATGACTAATATTATCATCCCTTAGTGTGATAATTATCCCTGTGACCCCTAATGCTATCATCGCGAACGCGTGTGTTTCTAGGCGCGCGATTCAGGCCACACAATATTTAGCTTAATAAAGGCTTTATAAAGCTATTTATAGGTATCTTAGAGGTCTTTAACTAATTTACCTTAATATTACCTAGGGCATATTGCTCTTAAATCCACATTTAATTTATATTAAGATACTTAAGGCTAGTTTAAAGCCTTCCTTCCTTATGCTTTATAATACGGATTATCTGCTTATTATTATACTAAATAATTAATAGTAGTAGTATATAGACCTTAATATTATAAAGTAGCCTTCTAAGAGATATATGCTCTTTTACGCTATAATTTAAGGTAAAGAGCTTTGCTTCTATACTTAAGGTTATTATATAATATTACTTACTAGACTTCTAATTAATTATAGCGCTATATATAATAAAGACATAACCTTATGTTAATTTATATATATTAGGGTTATTACTAAGGGAAGTATTAGTGCTAGAAAACAATATATTAAAGCTATTTGCTCCTAAGTATTAGATATATAGCTTCTTTATATTCTAGGTATATAAAATTACTTCTTTTACAAACTTAATATACTTTACTATAGGGTTTATTATAAAAGAGGTAAGTTTTAATGCTATAAAGGCTATATTAGGCCTTCTAATAATATATAGATATACTAAAGAGCTAATAACTACTCTATAGTAATTAATCTCTTTATTAGTAGCTTTACTAGTGTTAGTAAGGATTATAGCTATAGGGAGAGGAGTAAAGATTAAGCTCTTTAAATTACTATTAATAATATTAGGGATAAATTTCTAAGTAATCTTTTAAATATATAATTCCTATAATAACTATATCTCTTTAGTATTATAATTCCTAATAATTTTAATGCCTAGGAACCACTTTAGGTTACCTTAGTCTTTAATATCTAGACTATTTATTAATTATTTATAAAGCTCTTTAAATTCTACTTTAAATCCATTAGGATATATTACTATAATATTATTTACATAGAAAAACAGGATAAAACCGTCTTTTATAAAGATATATAGGTCTTCTTTTCCTTAGATAAAGCCTATCTTTAATAGGAATTATATTAGATATAGAAACTATTATTAAGGAGCTTCTCTTAGCCTATATAATACTTATATTATCTTCTAGAGATAACCTCTTATATTTATACCTTCTAGAGGTTTATAAAAGATAGGTTCTTTAAGTTTTATATATAAGAAGGCATTCTAAACGTTATATTATTAAGTATTAAGATTATTAGCGTAATAAACCATAAGTAGCATACATAGAGATTATAAAGCAAGCATAGCTATATAGTTATTAAGGTTATCTTTTAGTTATTAATTGCCTTATATAACTATTCTAGCTTTAAACTCTATAACTATGCCTTTTTTATTAGTTTTATATTTAAAAACCTAGTAAAGGTTAATAATCTCCTTATAGTATTCTAGATTAAATAATTTATCTAGTATATCCTCCTAGTAGTTTAAGAATAAAAGCTTTAAAAGCTCCTTTATAATTACTTCCTTCTAGTAGTTATAATAGGCTAAGGCTATAGCTTAATAATAATAGGTAGGTTTTAGGGGTATATCTTTAATATATAAACTATATTAAGTGCCTTAGAATACTATTAAAAAAGCAGAAAAAACTATGCCTACCTAGCTTTCCTTAATTCCTTTCTTTAGCATTTTCTAGTTATAATATTATCTAGATTAATACTATTATTATAGGGATAATAATTCTCTACTACCTTACTACCTTTAGCAGTAATTTTACTAGTATTTATAGTAGTATTTATGTGTTTAAATATTGCTTTATATATAAATTTATTAATTTTATAAAATAGCGTATTATTACCTAGTATCTAAATCTCTATATTCTCTATAGTAACTAGCGCCTTATAAGAAGAGTTAGGAGGGGTTAAAAGTGCACTAATATAGTTACCTTCTTACCCTAATACTTAAGGTAGTGTTTTTACTTTAAACTACTTATTTTCCTATTTTATAATTAATAGTAAAAAGGCTTAATTATTCTCTTTAAGTTCTATTTTAATAAGGTCTTAGCTAATTTCTTCTTTAATATCTTTAGCCTTAAGCTCTTTAAGTAGCTTAATTATTAATATCTTCTCCTTTTAAGCTAATTCTAGCTTTTCTTCTAGTTTAAAGAAGGAGTTCTTATTAAATTAAACATATACTAATATAATAACCTTCTAATTACACAATATAAGCACCTAGATAATATACTAGGATTTGCCTTTATAACTAATATAAGCTTTTTACTCTAATTAGGGGATTATATTATGTAATTTAATGTGCTCTAAAGCCTTTATTATTATTAGAAACGCTTTATATCTATAAGCATAAAGATAAGTAATTAAGGGTTTTTAAATCTCTACTATTTATAAGTAAGTAGGGATAGTTTTCCTAGCTTAATTTTACTAAAGTTTATATAGTATAATCTAATTTCTATAATACTTAAAAGGTATTTAATTTAGGAGATAAACTATAGTATTAAATACCTTATTATTAAGTTCTAATAGAAACTAAGCCTTAAGGCTTAATATATAAGCTTTTTACTTAACTACCCCCTAGATCTCTTTGCCTTACTATTCTAACTAGGTATTAAGAGAGCTAAATTATAGACTATAATACTAGTAAAGGCTATCTTATCTTTTATATTCTCTATAAAGAGGGCTTTTTTAATATTACTATATAAAAATTATAGTTAAATACTAAATTAAGTGCTTAAAAAGCCTATTATTATATAGAAGCTATTATAAATACTATCTTTAGTCTTAAATAAGTAAAAGAAATATATTAAGGTTATAAGGCATATAAATATATACTAATACCTATTACTATTCTAATAAGGAGAGTTATAGTAATCTAGATTAACTAATAACCTATAACCTAGTCCTTAAGGAAGTCCTTTAGGTATAACCTATAATCTCTATTACTTAGCTTTACCTATAGCATATATCTTATATTATATAAGCTTAGGTCTAATTAATTTAATACCTAAAGTTATATTTATAAGTTCTATAAAAGCCTTTATACCTAGATAACTATATTATTAATGCTAAAGCTTTATATCTCCCTTTATAGGTAGCTTTAGTAGTTAGCTTATTATAGTGTAAGCTTCTCTTAGATTATCTAATAGCCTTAATAATATATAAAGCTTATTAATATTATAAATTCTTACTATAGGATAGTTCCTTTTATATAGAAATCCCTTCTTCTAATTCTAATAAATCCCTGCTTTTATTAGGATTATTACTAATACTAGATTAACATAGAATTTAGGAATAAATAGTATAGTCTCTAATATAATTATCCTTATGCTTTATAATATAGGGTTTATAATAGATATATATATAGGACCTTAACCTAAAGCTATATATATTATATCTCTAGCCCTAACCTTTATTATAATAGTCTTATTAAATTTAGATTAATTAAACTAGTAAATATTATTAAAGATATAAATATTTACTCTAGAGTTATATAAAACTATATTTTGCCTTAATTCTATGTTTTCTATAGTATTAGTAGTTAAATTTATAGCTTTCTTTAACTATTAACCTTACTTAGAGTATATAAATAATAATATATTTATAGTCTTATTACCTAGGGTAACTATAATTAATTTATTAATTAGATTCTATAAAGGTATAAAGATATTACTACTCTTTTTCTCTAGTTTCTAACTTATTACTATAGACTTTTCTTATAGATTCTCCTTTAAATACTTTTTAATATTATCTTTAGAGTTCTTCCTAACTTTCTAGTCCTTTAGAGTAGCCTCTAGCTTATATATAGCCTTAAATAAATTATATAATTCCTATTACTTTAAAGCTTCTTTAGTATAATACTTAGAGTAAAAGTACCTTATTCTTTCTAATTTACTTTAACTATTTAATCTCTTAGTAATAAAGGCATTAGCTAACTTTAATACGCTTTATAGAGCTTTATAATCTCTTTTAAACTTAGTAACTACCTTAAGGAATTTATAATCCTCTCCTTTATTAAGTAAATTATTTTACTTCTTCTAGAATAATTTAAATTTACTTTAAAGAGATATAATAAACTTATATAGTATTATCTCCTTAGTTTATTAAGTCTTAAGATCTTAATAATTCCTTTATAATACCTCTATTATTATAGCTTACTTATACTAATTATAGGTACCTTTAGCTTATAAATAATTATTAAGGTATATTTTTATAAGAATAAGTATTTTCTTTATATTTAGCTTATACTAATCCTAAAGAAGCTTAAGAATCCTTTAAGTATAATATTAAACTAACTCTTTATTCTTAACTTTAGTATTAAAGTTAAGAGAATCTTATATATTCTTTAATAGAGTTTTATAGATATATTCCCTAATCTTTAGTATTTACTTTAATAAGGCTATATATTTTATAAGGTTAAATTATAATTCTTTATATTAAAAATTAAATTAATCCTTTATATCTTTATAAGTAATTCTCTAATTCTTAAGAGTATTAGGGTTATTTAGTAAGACCTCTAGTCTCTAACCCCTCTATAGGTATATAGGTATTATAGGTTCTTTAAGTAATTTAGCCTTATTAGGGTTAATATACTCCTAAATACTATAGGATTCTATATAATTCTTAATTTATATATACTATTTAATCTAGTTTTTCTCTAATAATAATACTATATTTAGAGTTTCTTTAGATATTATAAAGGAGGAATATACTAGTTAATTAGAGCATAGGTTAAGTATTATAACTAATTAGAATAATAAAGAGTAATTATCTCTTAATAATTAGTAAGCATTAATTAATAATATCTAATAAAGCTTATATCTTTAATAATAATTAAAAAGGGTAATAGAAGCCTCCTAGGCTTATAACTATTAAGGTAGGGGTTAGTGTAGATAATAGAAAATATTTAATTTAATTAATTAGAGGTATAAATAGTACCTAACTTTTATACCTAAAAGGTATATAGTGCGCTATAGTAATAACTAGTCTATAGAGGTACTTCTAATACATTATCTCCACTATTATCTCACAGAGGTTTTGATCCTAGTTAATGCGCGGGCTGCATCCACACATCTAGTGCTTCAAGGAGCTCTCCCTGACAAGAAGAGGGTTGCTTGCTTGTTGATACCCACGCCCTTAAAATGAGGCTGTCCTGTGGAGACGTCTCTTCTTATTAGTCAGACGCGAAATACATAGGAATTTCGCACATCAGATCTTGGCATTGTAGACTCTGCGTAAGCAGGTGGCGAATCCATCTACATCTATGACTTCAGGTAGATGGATGTAGGCTACGTTGTGCATAAGAATGATTTCTAATACGGTGTCTTGAAAATTCCACTTCTTCTCTTTGAAGCATGCCTCACGAAAGCAATCAAGCATCCTGACCGCGCTACTGGTGTGTAACCGAACGGTGGTCACGTGCAGATGGCTGTTCATGTTCATGTACGGAGTACGGAGTAGAAGAACTTTGATTGCCATGAATTCCATCGTGCCGGTCCGATGCCTGGCCCGACTGGAAAGATTGCTAGCACGCTTACAATACGGTTATTATACGGTTCCAACCCTCCTCCTCTACTACCTACCACCTGTCACGCTCCCAAATCCCAACCTCCAACATGAGCTCCCCGCCTCGCCCCCTCCGCCTCGCCATCCTCGAGTGCGACACGCCTCAGCCCCGAACGAGCGCCAAATTCGGCAGCTACGCCGGCGTCTTCACAGCCCTCCTCAGCGCCGCCGCCCTCACCCTCACCCCGCCACCGGACCTATCCTCCCTGGTAACCATCTCCGCGCACGACATAGTAAACGACCTGGCATCATACCCCTCGCCGGACGACGTCGACGCCCTCCTCCTAACGGGCTCGCGACACACAGCCTTCGACAACGACCCCTGGATCATCAAGCTCGTCGACTTCACGACACGAGCCCTAGAAAGCGGGCGCATCAAAGTAGTAGGAGTCTGCTTCGGTCACCAGATCCTAGGGCGAGCTCTCGGCGCGAGCCTGGGCAAGAGCGAAAACGGCTGGGAAGTCGCCGTGACGGAGGTAGATTTGACGGGGAAGGGCAAGGAGGTTTTTGGGCTGAACAAGCTGGTGAGTTTCCGCATACAGCATCCACCACCGCAAAAAAAAAACCCTCTTTTCTCTGTCTGTACATGTTGAGACGGGGAAGAAACTGACCCGTGTTCTTTGTAGCGCATCCATCAGATGCACCGCGACATCGTACACGACTTCCCCGGCGATGCGATCCCCCTTGGCTCCAACGCGTTTTGCTCCGTCCAGGGCATGTACAAACCTGGTCGATACATTGCTGTGCAGGGCCACCCCGAGTTCACAGAGGACATCATCTCCGAGATCCTGGTGAATCGACATGATGCCGGTATTTTCAATGATGAAGTGTACGAGGGTGGTATGAAGAGAGCACCGATTCCGCATGATGGCGTGGCGATTGGAAGGGCGTTCCTCAATTTCATTCGCGATGGGTAGAAATGCGTGCAATGTTGACTGCAACTGCAGCAGGCGATAGGAGAGCAAATGATCTTGGGCAGCAAGAGAGGACACCTTTGGTGCGCTCAATACTCATGTTGAATGTCAACAATTGTGGTCTGATCACCTGGCTATCACAGAACTCTGTTACGTCGTTGGCGGTCATGCTATATATCATAAGACACATAGACCTTTTGCCATGGGGTGCTTTGGTGGAGGTATTTCTGTCGCGAGTTGACGGAGACTGGCGTTAATCTCACATAAATCATGGAGGAGTCCAGATACGCGGCACTGGTAAATAGCCAAATTTGTAGCAATAATTTTTGTAGAGTGCCATCACGAGAATAGTAGAACATAACACACTTCAATCTTCTGCGCAAGCCAAGGATTTGATTTGCAGTCAATCATGGCCAATTGCACCAGCAGCTGCCTAAAACGCCTTACTAACATAACAACCTGGATATTTATTATGAGGTATATACTCCAGAAAGAACCAAATCCCATCATCATCTCATCGTACGGGCTGGCTGGGCCTCTTCATCACTGGACTCCTCGATCCCCACCAGCGTAAGATCCCACCAGTCTCTGTGTATTGGGCCGCGCCCAGCTGACCGCAGCCTCCTTTCGGCCTGCTCGCGCTCTCTTCTCCTTCTCGCTATCGTGCCGTCAATGAGCATTTCCTCCCTAGTACGTCCGACTTTGATGCCGTTCCCTTTCATAGACGACTGCTCGCACAACGGAATACAACACCAAGCCGTTGCATCGTCTCTTGTCCAATATCGCCATGGCTTTTCCATCATTAGGAAAACCACCGAATCCGCCATGCCTTGGACGCACAAGCTGATTAGGCCGGCTAGAACAAGCCAGAATGGCCGCCCATTTTTGTCGCCCCCATGACATGTGAGATGAATGGTATCAGCCAGCCCGTCATGTACACCAAAGGGTAAACAAAAAGCTGTCCCAGCTGCCGTCGTATCTTTTCTCGCACTCGAGGCATCCCCGTAGCATTGAGCGTTGTTGGCGAGAGGACTAGATGCGGCAATGACATATCCTCGTGAGAGATCTCAGAACTCCCGTTGTCCAAAATTGGGCGATTCTGCGCTCGAATCAACAGGCCGCCAGCAGTGGTTGGGTATTGGGGGATGATTTGTTGCGGGGTGACTGTTGTTGATCGGGTTGTCGATAGGAATTGCTCAAGCCCACCAGCATGGTGCGGAGGAATATAGCCATTAGAAGTCTCTTCATGCCGGTCATTATGGGAGGAAGGGGCCGTTCTACTAGACAGAGCCTTGGGCAAAGGTCGTTTTGTCGGGCTGAGTTCTGTTCTCTCGTTTCTTTGTTTGACAAATGAAGATACTCCCACATCCTCGTTCTGTTGCGACAGCTCTAGTAAGGTAAGCCGCGAGGTCCCAACCAAGGTTTGATCAGACAAGGCTCGGTCACAAGGCGGCGAGGGCGGAATCAGTCCATGATATGCAATTGGTGGAGTTGGTGGTAGCGGATATGGTTCCTGAACATGATGCCCGTCGACCCGACCTGGTTCATTTGCGTTCTGTAGCCGTCCCGGCTCCTCCGACTTCGTCATGACCCATCGGACGTAGGCATAGATGCACGTATATGTCAGCATTATGGTTACGAGAATCACATATCTCGGGATCCAGCTGAGCGCTCGACTGGTCCAGCCTGGTTGGCTGGGCAGGTAGCAATAAGGCCCCGAATTCACAAAGGCGGGCTTGTTGATGAAGGCCAGGGAGGCAAGCATCAGCGATACGACTGCGACAATGGCGTATGCGGACAACCGAAACGGGTACAATCCCGTTCGTCCTCTGAATATGTATAATCCAGTGTGCGCAGCCATCAGCAAGACCGCCAAATCGCATGCTTCGATCCCGACAGACATAAAGTAGCCACTGATTTGACAAAGGCTCGAAGTGGAGGCGACGGTTCCTTGTACAAGCTCGGTCGCGGGCAAGATGACTAGCCACAGCGTCTTGAGCAAGTCGCTCAGTATCAGTAATAGAATGAGGCTGTGTCCCTGTCAGTTT
Organism: Epichloe scottii; assembly: GCA_021950295.1. Lineage (NCBI taxonomy): Eukaryota > Fungi > Ascomycota > Sordariomycetes > Hypocreales > Clavicipitaceae > Epichloe > Epichloe scottii. The sequence continues at coordinate 654,372 of CP083247.1, read as the reverse complement.
ACGACTCTCGGATTTTTCAGATCCAGGTTTAAATTACTCATGCCTGAAACTGCGTCGCATTCGCAAGAATGATGCTATAGCAATTATCGTCGAAATCAGGCTCAGCCCTCCAGCAACGACGGACGATATGTAAAGCACAAAAAGTTGTCTCTGGCCCAAATCGACATATACCGCGTCTGCTGCAGCTCCTGTATTGCAACGTGGTTATCTGGTGGCAAGGTCTCTATAGAGGCAGGCAGGTCGACAATACGCCACCAAATCGGCATCTCGACAAACGCGGCATGGCCAGTCACTTCTCGGCTTTTGAATGGTTTTGTGCTATTGAGGCCAAGGTTCTCGGTATCATCACGTTTGGTGGAAGTGTCGAGCCTCTTATTGAATCTGTCTGTAACAGCCCGTGGCTTTTCGCCCGCCTGTCCGCGGATTGCGAAGCGAGAAACGACTTGTGGTGTGTGATCGGACCGACAGAAACTGAAGACGCGTTTTAGAAAAGCATTGGCGCCAGCGAGATGGTCTTTTGACATCTATGATCTAGCAATGAGACGGGCAGCAGACCGGACCTCTATGAGGTCTGTCTGCGTTTTGGTCCTGTCTACGGAGTATGCACGTCTCCGTCTCTTTCTCGGATGTGGCTCGTGGCTGTGCCAACCCTCGAGACTCCAGAGACAGGGCCAAGCGAAATACAGGCCACGGCAGCATGGGAAAGAAGGAGCGGTTGGAGCTGCATGGAGCCGATTACTGCAGGAAAGCGTCATGCAAATTTTCGATCAGAGGGAATGAGGCTTGTGCTGTGAGACGTGGACTCTGTAGAGTGGCTGGCTTCGAAGGGCGGTAAAAGAAAAAGAGAGAGAGAGAGAGGCTAATAGAGGAGCAGCTCGTGTGGCTCATTGTCTCTGCCATTTGCTGGAAGAGATCGAGCACTGGCTTCAAGTGCCGATATTGCGATGCCCTGACCGACAGACAGCCTGTCATTGCCCGACCTCTCGTTTTTCGCGGGAGCCGAAGCCTCCCTTCCTTTCTGATTTGACCACATCATGGCGTGCATTGACCGCCACATCCACGCCCTTTCTGACGTCGGTGTGTATTTTTAGGCCAGGTGTTTCGCCGCTTTCACGTTGCTCCTGCTTGCCGCGCGTGGCGCGTATCGCCCAATGGCTTCGGCGGGAGGCTGGCAAAAGAGAGGCTGAGTTTTTTTGCATCAATAGGTGGTCTGCATGGTCTGCATGGTCTGCATGTCTGCATGTGGAAATAACACATTGATTCCATCTTGATGTCAATCAATCATAATGGCACTCGACCGACCCCTGTCACTTTTATCCCCAGATCTGAGCCGCCCGCCGTACCATCGAAAGGAACAAGGCACCCTGATACCACCCTACCCTATGATTTATCGTTCAGAAGGTTCGACTTCGGAATCGTTCAGTCAACCAGTCTGAACGCCAGTCGGAAGGGCAATAGACGGGAGGAAATGCCTCTGTTGCCAGCTGTGGCAGCTGTGGCAGCTGCACACAACTGCTAGCTTTGCTGCCCGCTGCATTCACCTGACGGTGTCTGGAGGCGTTGATATATCTTCAAGCACACTTCTTCTAAGAGAAGGTTAACTCTTCATCTCTTCGATTTCAAACTGTCCGCTAGATTCACTCTTGGCAACTTCCATCTAAGCTTAGCTTCTTGCGCTTACAAACCCCCGAGTACTTACAATGGATCAGATTGGGACTAGAATAAAGGAAGAGCAGCCCGAGCCTGCCCACACGACAGTAAGTTATTTTTCAAGACATTCTGAAACACCATTTGCTCATCGCTGACACTCGAACAAAGAGCAAACCTGGACTGGATGGGTCCCCGGCGGTTGTCGTAAAAGCTGAATCGTCTATCACGATGATCGACATGACGGAAGATACAAATGAAGGCCTTCCTTCAACAAAACTACTTCAAAAAATGCTGTTACAGAATCACTTCCTAGCAGAGTCAAAATCGACAGTTTCATACCTCAATCAACCGTACTTCAAAATGTTAACGGCTTGGGGAGGTTGCATAACAATGCAAAAGGACATTATGAGCCAGAAACGATTAATGCCAACATTCCTGACGCAAACGATTCTATAGAGGAGCCTGACACACACGAATCGAGCGATGACTCGGACTCAAGCTATAGTGATGACGAACAAGCAGATGAGACTTATACCGAGGGCTCTAAAAGAGCAGTCACAAAAGCAAAGAAGAATCGACTTCCCCGGCAAAAACTGCGCGTGAATTCTTCGCAAGACTGTACGAGAAAGAGAAACAGCTAAGGCAAGAGGCAAAGAACAATAGCAAGACACAGAACGGATCTCGTAAAGCAAGGGCAACCAAAAAAGCGAAGGCAAATGTCAACTCTGATCTCGGGGTGGTCGCGCAGTTACAGCAAGATATCCGCAATGGAGAGAGCATTAGAGAATCAGTGACTACTTGCATGCCGGAAATGTCGACATATACTCATGCTGAGCAATTTGCCTTGATCAATAACAGCATTCCCGACGGATCAGATATCAGACGAACCAGTACACAGAAAAGAGACCTTAAGCTAGCCGTAAAATCATTCGGTTTCAAGGCTCTCAAAGCGCTAGATGGGAATTGGCTGCATAGAGATATGGAAACAGCCTTATATAACTACCAGGTTACCGCCGCATCATGGATGATGGGAAAGGAACTGTCCAAAGCTGGACCAGCCGGGGGTATTATCGCGGATGAGATGGGCATGGGGAAAACGCTCATGAGTCTTGCCTGTGTGGTGGGCAATCCACCTGGTGACGTTGACCTCAAGAAGTTTCTCAAGACAACTCTGATTATAGTGCCTAACCTTGCTGTGGCTAATCAATGGAAACAAGAAGCTAAAACGCATTTGAATGGCAAATTTGCAGCGCGTGTGACGAACTACAACGCCAAATCAGATATGTCTCGCGAAATACTTCAAGATCATTGGATTGTGTAAGTACATTGACTGCGGACTGATCTCTCTTGTCTCACTTACAAAAACTGATTTGACATAGCATCACGACCATGCACGAGATTAGGCAGCAATACCAAGCAAGGATGAAGTCTGCGGACGGCGTGGGGATTCCCAGAGATACCAACTGTTCGAGCTGAGTTGGTATCGAGTGATTTTGGACGAAGCACATGCTATAAAAAACACCAACAGCAAGAGTGAGTTTAGGAAAAGTCGTCGAAATTATGGCTTTGAGGTGGGGTCTTTTGCGAGACCAGTGCTAACTATTGACGAGGTAAAATGGCGTGCTGCTTTCTTAAAGCTAAACATCGCTGGGCTTTGAGCGGAACACCTCTATCCAACGACACCACAGGTAAAGTTAAACGGAGTCAGATGCAAGACAATATAAACGCGCTAAAAAGGATTCGTAGAATTTCTGCCATATCTCAAATTTATAGGCTGCGACATTGACGAGGACGTGGAATCGTTCAAACGCGGTTATATGAAGGAGGTATGTCATACGAGCCTAGGGTTTCTTGCTAAGACAGCAATCACTAAAAAAGCTCGTCAGAAAAAGCGAATGAAAAACTGGAAGCTCTCATAGCGATGGTAATGTATCGACGGTGAGTTTTGATCAAGGGTGCAATACGAGAACGAATCGTCTCATTGAATTTCAGAACGAAGAAAGACACCTTTCTTGGCCATAAAATACTTGACATTCCGCCATGTCACACACACGACATCCACTTCAAGATATCACAGGAAGAGCAAATTATTTACGAGTAAGAGATTGCTGCATGATTTTTGTATAAGACAGTCCACAAACTAATGACACTTATTAGCTTTACAAAGTCCGTCTTCCATGAGATTGCCAAAGAATTGGAAAAGGCGACCACCATAAAGATGGAAGCTGTGGACGAAGGCTTGATTTCTGAACTGGAAAAAAGCTCCAAAAGAGCTAACGCATATATACGCAGAACAGTACACGCATCTGAGAATGGTGCTCTCCCATTCCTACAATGCCGAGAGCCTTTATCGCACCTTGCCCTCTGGCGGCGAGATACAGACTTTGAGAAATGCCTTGGCTGACTTGCAGGACAAAAAAACAGTCTTGGATCAACTTCTTGAAGACCCAAGACTGGCCGCAGAGCTTGAACACTATGGCGCTGGTGTCAACTTCGTGAAGATATCTCCCGATCCAGCAATCGGCGGTCATGTAGATTTTGACGCCTGTCTTCACTTAATACAGATCGAACGCGAAGCAAAAGCAGCCAAGTGTGCTTCATGCTATGAACAGCCAAAGCTGCCTATCAAAGCGCACTTGGTACGTCCGAACGAAGTAGGTGCGCAGAAAACATGGTGCTGACTTTTATAGTGCGGCCATTTCTATTGCAATGACTGCTTCGTGGAGAAGATGACAAAACCAAGAGAAACCGAAGCTGGACATCCTGTCCCTGAGGTAATGGCGGTGCAAAATGCCTATCAAGCTCGGGGAATGTCAAACGCTAATGAAAGACTTCACATAGACATGCAGCTTTGATAAATGTGCAAAGCCTCTAGCGGCTACGTTGGACTCTTATTCCATGGAAAAAGAAGTTTGGCGAGCATCACAAGATACCAGGTTTATTGAAAGTGGAATGGATTATAATAGTGTCGCTCTGCCAAGACCTAAAGAGAGAAATGGCTGTTTCCTTCTTGGCGATTACAGACAGGATGTATCGCAGATACCGAGCTCTCGCTTGACGGTCGCCATGGCTGTGCTGTCCAGCTGGTATCTTGACTTTCCTCAGGATAAGATCATGGGTAAGTGCCCTGGCGTACATGCCTCTGAACAAGGTTATTTCTAACAGACGTTGTTAGTTTTTACCCAGTTCATTTCAACGGCAAAGGTACTGGGCCGCATGCTTGAAGTGGCACACATCCCTTTCTTATACTACTATGGATGCATGTCAGCCGCGAAAAAAGCACAGGCCTTGGAGACATTCAGAGAGGAAGGACATCTAGGCCCAAGGGTTATGGTAAGAACATCCCTTCAAGCCCCAAGCAGCGAACGTAGCTAATGATACTGACCGTTGGGATAGCTCATTAGCTTGAAAGCAGGTGGGCAATCGCTGAACCTTCAATGCGCCAACCGAATGATCATTATTGATCCGTGGTGGAATGTCACGGCAGAGCAGCAGGCGATTGGTCGCGCGCACAGAAACGGGCAGAAGAAGGAGTGTCATGTGGTTCGGGTGCTGACCAACTCAGACATGGACGCGAAGATGCTAAAGCTCCAAAGGAACAAAAGCGAAGAAGTTGATTACGCACTACAGGACGATGGACACATGCCCACACTCCTGGACGACGACCAGCGCGAAGAGCTGTTCAATTTTACGACGGGCAAGAAGAAAGGTAAGCAGGGACAGACTGCTCCAAAACCGGCAAGGAAGGGCATGAAGCATTTGGGAAGACTGGGAGCTCAGCCTGACAACTCGAATGGAAATGGTGGCTCCAGCAATAAGCGAAGAAGATGTTGATTACTGGGAGTTGCATGAAAACATGTGTTGCACACGGGATTTCATCAGGGGAATGAAATGAACAGCGTCTACACCGATACTGATGGGGAGGAGGGACGAATTGCTATTCGGAGTGCTTTGAGGTTCATCACGATTACGAATGATGAAAGGGCCCTGGAAAAGAAATGGGCATGAAGTGGTGCGATGACTCGACGACTGGGAGTTCAGAGCAGGAAATGGCATTCAAAATTAGCAACAAGACGCTTGCATTGGAGGCAATAGGCCTGAGATGCATTAGGCAGACTAAAAGGGGCAACTACAAGGAAATTCAGGCGGCCTCATTGTCCTGACTCCTGTGACTCTTGTTCTTGCGAAGTTACGAGGCACAACACAAAAGGTCATGCTGCATGCAGATCACAGTGCCACCCTAAACTGGGAAACACCTTGCATCATCCTCCGCAAGAACCCGATGTCTTTTGCTAGCATGTGGTTGTTTCATCCCTTTAAAAAGGGGTCGTAATCGCCTTGTCGACGCTGCTGCCGACCACCCATTTTCTGAATCCTCATCAAACCTGCATCCCTTCACCCTCCAGCACAACCTCGACTCCAAATCCATCCCACGACCAACGACCACGATGAAGGTCGCGACCCAAATCGTCACGCTGGCCATGGCCATGGGCGTCCTCGCCCAGCAGCAATCTCCTGTCCCGACGGCCCCCGTTGCACTCGTTCCCTCGCGTCTCGGGAGCGACTGACATGCCCAGCGGCACGCTGCCTTCGACGCTGGCCACGCCCATCACCGGCACCTCGAGCTCTGCCACCGGGTCGGCCTCTGCTACTCCCAAGGGAACCAGCTCATCGACCGGCCTGGCTGTTCCGACGGGCCAGGCGCACATTGTGCCAGTGCTGGTCGTTGCCGCCGCCGTGCTGGCTCTGTAGAGAGCCGCTGCGGGATATTTCCAATGCACTCACCGCCCATTGCGACATGGGCGTGAGATGGGACGATGACGGGCTGGTCCAGCCTTGGTGGTTGGAAGAAATGAAGGGGCGATGGAAATAGGGTTGATGGGTGCGCGATGAATACAACGGGGGTCTGGGACGAGACTCCTTGATACTAATTGATGTACTTACTGCGTTGCATGTAACATATGGCGGAACAAGTATGGTATCAATTCCTTCGCCTTCGCGCGGCTTCAATGGCAGAGGCCTGCCTGCGCGGGCTGACCGTGGCCGCGATCGCGACGGTGCAAAAGGGTAAGGTGGCCTCTTATATGGCCTACTTATAGACCTTTGATATCAACTTTTATTAAGAATACGCTCTCTTGCTAGCCCTTTTTGACTCCCCTTTCTTGGTAGACTAGACTAGAATAATATAATTACTATTCTTTAGTCCTACATTATTTATTCCTACAAGTAGGTATTCTGTGATACTCGCACTGATCAGTGGCTACCTTCACAGATGACCACGCAGTTTTACGACCGCAGATTAGCAAGCTTAATTAGAAGAGACAATCTATCCCAAGACGTCTTTGCCCTATGAAATAGGAGGGCCACGTTCTCGAGACAGCTTGTGCTGAGGAAGACGTATATTCTAGCTCTGTACGAATACGAAGCTTTTGGAAGGATTGAACGCCAGCGGCGTAGTCGCCTCTGTTCCTTTCAACAGGCATCTACAGGACACCCCTTCTAATCCACCTGCCTGATCAATCCGATCAATTGGTTAGACCTGTCGCTGCCAATCCTTTCCCCTTTCCTGCGACACCCTCAAGTAACAGCCAGAATTATTAGAACAATTATCGCCGCCGCTTGCCACTATTGAGTGGCTTCAAGATTCATCTCTGCACCCTATTCTGTCTGGGTTACCATCGCATGGAACTGGCGCCGAGGGTGTGATCCACGAAGCCGCGCGAACTTTGCGCGTGTATAGCTCGGTCGCAAAGTACGCACAAGGGACGCGCTAGCTATTGTTGTCAGCTACTTTGCATAGAAAGTTATAGAAATGTTGTCCACTTTACATAGGTATCTTTTGACCATGGCCGCGTAAATGCCTGCAATAGGCAAATTCTGCCTTTTCTGGGCATAAACCAGGCGCTTTGCGTAGTCCACACACAAGGCTTACGCGGGCACTAACTTTGTGCCTAGTTGTGAGCCATGATGGCATAAAGTAGCCGCCGCATATAAATCAAGTTTGCGCAGCTTCGTGGATCACACCCTGAGGCTTAGGGATAGCTTCGACATTGGCATTATGATCTAAGTGATCAGTACTACACATCTATGTTACACATCTATGTTAGTGTACTTTGATCAAAGAGGCTTCCTAAACAAACTTACGTTTGTGCACCAAAGGAAGTCGCGGCTGGAATAAGTGTATCTGACGCGGCGGGGAGAGGAGTAAGTATTTGCTAATCGCCACAGCATGAAGCGGACCTGGATGAAGTTTGTTCTTCAAATATCAGTTAGTTTAATCTGTTCGCATTGGACAAGGGACACATCATCGTGAAATAATGGCCGTTAAAGAAGAAAAGAAAAGAGAGGGATAAGATAGCGAGGAAGTAAGAGCGGACTTATTGTTGGTATCACAGGATACCTACTAGTAGGATCAAATGGTTAAGACTGAAGAATAGTAATCATTATTATTGTCTATTCTACTCCATAGTCTGCAAAGAAAAGAGGTAAAAGAAGCTAGAAAGAGAGGGCAATGGGCGGGCCACGTGATAAGTGGCCACCTTTCCCTCTCGGTTTGATGATGTGGGGCCCCCGCGCGCGAATTGCCGCCGGTTTGACGCCACGCGTGCCAAGGCCAACATCGTGTCAAGATTGGCAGGCAAATGATGGGAGGCGGAGGAAGGGGCTGAGGACATTACGAGAGTCACGAGAGTGATGAAATCTCCACGGGACTAAATCTTGACATGTCGCGAGAGATTGATTGTCTGATTCATCTGAGCTTGTCCCCATTCGCCATATTGAGTATGCTTGCCTTTGCCGAGCAAGTCGAGGTCCACGGCACAGCAGCATGCGATTACTCGAGTGCTGACTTGATGTGACTGGCATTTGACGAACCAGCACTGCCAACTTATGAACCTGGTCTCGACCATCTTTGTGAATTGCTCTCGCATAATGGCCCTAGTCAAACTGGCAGACAGCCAAGATATGGCTTTTGGGGCGGGGTGCAGTTATTCTATGAACGGAAGGCGCTGGTAGTCGGTGTCCCCCCTCTTCGTGCATTTGCCTCCTTCCCATCCCTCCGGCCTAGTTATCATCGTCATCCATCACCACAGCCGTTGTCAAGAGCAAACAGCCACTTTGAACCACGCAGGAGAAGACGACAATTCCTCGTGACTGGGTGAGGGGCTTCATCACCCCCACCCTTTTGTTCAAGGGTCTTGTCTTGTTTTCGCTTCGTTTATACGTTTTCTCTTTTCCCTTCGTCTTTCTCTTCATCGCCGATTGAGGCACCGATTTCATCTTCCCTTATCTCTATCTCTTATTCCGTCCTTGTTGACATTCGAGGTCAGCAACAACTGGCATCAGTGACAACTCTCAGCTTCACCTCTTTCGCTTTCACCGCAACTCCGTACGTCCGTTCTAACAACAAATCCAACCGCTTGCTATAGTCTGCACCTTGCAGCTCTGATACACGTTCGATGGGAGAACCTCTCGTTATCAGTACGAATGGTGCAGAACAAGCCAACTTCACTTCGGACTCGTCGACCCCTACAAGTCTTGACGACCAGCCACCTATAGCGGAGCTGCCAGATATACGTCAAAGTGAAAAGGCAACCTGCTTCCACACGTACTCTGCCCAGCGTGTTGCCGACCAACTTGGGTCTGATCCCGATCATGGTTTGAGCGACGAGGAGGCGGCCGCCCGGCTAGTACGGGACGGTCCAAATGTGATCAAAGGATCTAAAGGCCTCTCTCTGTGGGAGATTTTCTTACAACAAGTCGTCAATGCCTTGACTCTCGTCCTTGTTGCTGTAGCCGTCATATCTTATGTGATTGGCGACTATATCGAAGGCAGCGTCGTGGTTACTGTCATTGTGCTCAACATTGTTGTTGGGTATGTATCTCTTTTCTCTTTCTCGACGTTAATTTCCAAGCGATTTCTTGTACCTGTGTGACCCGTTTGGCTAATAGAATGTAGGTTGATCCAAGATTACCGTGCAGAGAAAACTATTCAATCTTTGTATGCGCTTTCTACACCCAAATGCAAAGTCATTCGAGATGGTCGCAGTGATACCGTCAAGGCTGAGACCCTCGTAAAGGGCGATCTTGTATCTCTGGCAACTGGCGATGTGGTGCCTGCGGACTTGCGACTTGTTCAAGGAATCAATCTGTCTACCGATGAGGCACACCTGACCGGCGAATCTGTAGCCATTAACAAAGACCCCGACGCAGTGCTTGCAGATCACGAGTTGCCTGTTGGTGACCGTATCAACCTTGTCTTCAGCGGTAGCTCTGTTTCTCGCGGTCGCGCCACTGGTGTTGTTATTTCCACGGGGATGGATACCGAAGTTGGCCAGATTGCCGAGCTTTTGCGCAAGAAGAAAAAAGATGTCCGAGGTAACAACTATGTGACCAAGGCTCTTTACACCTTTCTTCAGACCCTTCGTAGTATTCTTGGCCTCGAAGGAACCCCTCTGCAAGTCACTCTTAGCAAGTTTACCTTGCTGTTGTTTGGCTTGGCCATTCTTCTTGCCACCATCGTTTTCTCGGTGAACCATTGGGAAATCAATGATGACGTTCTCTTGTATGGCATTTGCGTTGGTGTCGCAGTCATACCCGAATCTTTACTAGCCGTATTGACAGTGACCATGGCTGTTGCGACAAAAGCAATGGTCAAGGGTCATGTCATTGTTCGCCAGATGCCATCTCTCGAAGCAGTAGGTGGAGTGACCAATATTTGCTCCGACAAGACCGGTACTCTTACACAAGGACGCATGATAACACGCAAAGTTTGGCTCCGAGGCGGGCTTACCGGTATCGTTGATGGTACTTCCCACCCTTATGATCCAAGTAGTGGAATCGTCACCTGGTCTGGCTCGCTTGTGGGAAGCTGTATCAACGCATTTCTCAACACTCTTGTTCTGTGCAACAACGCTACTGTTTCCGACGGCAAGAAAGAACTCGAGACTGATTCCAGCAGCATGACTACTGCTTTTGAGCCCGCTGACTGGAAGGCCTTGGGTGACCCAACCGAAATTGCGCTGAAGGTATTCGCCATGCGATTTGGGAAATGTACTAGACGTGATCTCCTGACTGCGGAGCACCCTTCGACTCTTCGTGCAAGATGATGAGCGTCGTTTACGGCAATGGCCTGGAGAGGGAGCGACACGTTTACTCCAAGGGTGCCGTCGAAGTTCTTCTGCCGAAGCTGAATGAGAATGAGGAATTCAAGACGGCCATATATTCTGAAGCAGAAGAACTTGCAAGCGAAGGACTGAGAGTTCTTTGCATCGCGGACAAAGACATGTCTGGTGAGATTGAGGATTTCCAAGACCGCGCCGAGGTTGAGAGTGGCCTGCGCTTCCTTGGACTTGCAGGCCTTTATGATCCGCCAAGACCGGAAACTGCCGGCGCTGTGAAACAATGCCGCGAAGCTGGAGTAACGGTTCACATGGTCACCGGCGATCACATCAAGACTGCAACAGCCATCGCCTTTGAGGTTGGCATTCTTTCCAATGACGTCCGACTTTCGCGCACTGCAGTCATGTCAGCTGCCCACTTTGGTCATATGACCGATGACCAGATCGACGCTCTAGATGCACTTCCCTTGGTTATTGCTAGGTGCAGTCCCTTGACGAAAGTGCGGGTAATCAAAGCACTTCATCGTCGCAAAGCCTTCTGCATGATGACTGGTGATGGCGTCAATGATTCGCCAGCCTTAAAACAAGCTGATGTTGGAATTGCCATGGGTGATCGTGGAAGTGATGTTGCCAAAGAAGCATCTGACATGGTTCTTACGGATGACAACTTTGCTTCCATTGTGACTGGTATCAAAGAAGGAAGAAGATTGTCAGACAATATTCAAAAGGTTCGTCAGACTGGTTTTGGTCTCGGCAATAGATTGGCTACTAATCCGATGTCGCGACTCAGTTTCTGCTGCATCTGCTTACTTCAAACCTGGCCCAAGTTATTTTGCTACTGATCGGATTAGTGTTTGAAGACACAGAACAGGTCTCCGTGTTTCCACTTTCGCCTCTGGAGATCCTCTGGGCAAATCTTGTCACTTCTTCTCCGCTCGCTCTCGGTTTAGGGCTTGAGGAAGCCCAACCCGATATTCTTCAACGACCTCCTCGGAGTCTACGATCAGGGGTATTTACGGTTGATCTTGTCCGTGATCAAGTTGTCTATGGTACCTTTATGGGCTCACTATGTCTCGCAGCCTTCATGTTAGTAGCCTATTCGACTTCCGGTAAGGGCTTCCATGACTTACCGCACGGCTGCAATGACGGCGTGGGTGATGTTTGTACTCCAGTCTTCCGCGCAAGGGCCACAACATTTGCCACTCTCAGCTTCTTGCTCATGGTCACTGCTTGGGAGGTGAGGCACTTCCATCGCAGTCTTTTTGCAATGGACAAGCGATGGACCGGCCCATTCTCGGTGGTTAAAACCATATACCACAACGTATTTCTCTTCTGGTCAGTGGTGGCAGGCTTTCTTGCTACATTCTTGGTCATATACCTTCCCTATATAAACAAGCAGGTTTTCAAACACGCAGGTCTAACGTGGGAGTGGGGTGTGGTTGTTGGTTGCGTCGTGACGTATGTTGGACTTGTCGAATTGTGGAAGGCTATCAAGAGACGTTTCAAGCTTGGCATCAGCAGCCATGCGGAAGACAAGAACATGTCTAATGGTTGAATGTTAGTTGCCAAGGGAATAACGAGAAGGCGGCTGATGTATAAGGGGACAGGTTTTGGGATATGAATCTAAGCATTATGTCTAGCCTATTAGTCTTTGATTAGTATCCTCAACGAGAATCATTTTCCTGCCACACGTGCCGGCCGATCCTTGGTGGAAGATTCGCCTTACCTACCCCTCCCTCGCTTGTGATGCTAGCCATAGTATCTCGATGACTTGTTTTTTTGATTTTTCTGGGCGTGGATTCTGAGCAAAGGTTAAGCCAACTTGATATTAGTGGTGATAATTCTCTAGAGCTTCTCCATCTGCCGCTAGATTGATTGTAAGTGGCCTCTTTGTGATTTGTTTGAAATGCATACCGTCAATAGGACGATCCTGCTCAAGAGTTTTTAGGAATTGTTAGGGGCGAGTACGGAAGACTATTGCTACAACTATGCCTAAACCCAAGAATAAGACTATAGCTATAACTATGCCTAAACCTAAAAATAAAACTATACCTACAACTATGCCTAAACCTAAAAATAAGACTATATCTATAACTATGCCTAAACCCAAAAACTAATATTTTAACCCTAGAGGGCGTGTGAGGAATAGAACCTTTTACTCCTAATTAGGTAGGCGGTGTAAAACATTTTCACATAGCTTACAGTATTCTAGTACAGGTTTACACTCATAGTTAGTCAAGAAGTCAAGAAGTCAAGAAGTCAAGAAGGGAAGGGATTTATGCTATGCATACCTACCTATATATGCCTCTTATGACACACTAGGGTGGCTATAGTTACGAAAATTTATGATTTTTGGGTTTAGGCACAGTTATAGCTATAGTCTTCCGTAGTACGCGAGTTGTCGATATCACTAAACGCTGACACTATTCTGCACTGTGTGCGCTGTGTGCGCAAAAATCTCCTCGCTACCAGCTCCGTCCTCAAATTCGCGTCCGTGTCCTCCACGATGTGATTTGTCGACCCAGGTCGTCCCAAGCACCCTGATGGCCACACCTGAACCCTGATGGGTATGCTTCACAAGTTCACGGATCTGTCGCTCTGTCGCATTGTCTGCATCATCGGCCACATGGCACGGCTTGTGTCTCGAGTGTCTCGAGGTTCGGGTTCGTTGTCGATGCTAATATAAGGGGCACACGCCCCTCCATTGTGACGACTCGGTTTTCGACTCTCTGTTGGTGTTTTTCGCCTTGTCCCTGCACGACTGCCACGGTCAATGCAGTGCGAAGGACGCTGCCTCTTCTTCCAGGCTTCGACATCTTGTCGATGCTCTGCAAATCAGCTCATACGACTTGTTCCTACTTGACCCGGCACGACGGGCGGCGGGAGACTCATCAGGCCTCGCATGTCGGAGACATTCCTATTTTTGGTCTCACGATCGACTTCCGCCTCTCGGCTCGACACTGCTGCTCGTGAAGGGTACGGCAAACGATGAAGGCGGCCAACCGCATGAGATGGTCTCTCAACAAGGTCATTCATTCCATCTCCCGTTTCTTTGTTGTCTTTCGCGCCTCTGACTTCCGCGGCCGCCGCGCACTCTCCAGCGAGCCGAAGGTGGCCTCTGGCCACTCAACTCGGGATGAGATGCTCTGACCCCTTTCTGATTCTCGTTTTCCCTCACCGTCACTTCGAGCGGCAAGCTTTCACATACATGCATTCATTCACCCCCAGCCCCCTCATGTCTCCGTCACTCTTTCCCGCTTGCACCCGATACCACCGTCGCGGTTTGGGGCGATGCTGATCCTCGCAATTATCCCTCATAGAACAAGGATCTATGACCAACCCTTCAGCTGCAGCTACTTTCTGAATCGGAACAGCTTTTCTCATTTATTCAATGCAGTCAGCAGTTGATATCGGCGTTTGGGGGCCCGTAGGCTCTTATCCAATGGCCTCGGGGTCACCACCGGACGCGCACACACCATGGACAGGCACTTGCCCATCTCACCGCCGCAAAGCTCTGACGCCATGGCGGACGTCTTTTGGAGCTTTGGTCCACTTCGCTGGTGACTGCGGCACTCATTAATAGTGATGAGACGACCTGCTGACTGGGAGTGAGGCTCACCAGCATGACCATGCGCGGCCTGCCCAAGAGAAGTTGGGCCGCCTTCTTCATTCATCAATCTCGGGTTGTGTTGCCTGGAGCGAGTCGTGGAAAGACGAGCTCTTTCGCTCAACTGCGCAAAGTCGAAGTCCACATTGACCAGCGCATGACACTCGCCCGCCGGCGTTTTCATCTCATCGAGTCTTGTGGAGTAGTAGTTGACTGCATATTGCAGCAAGCTAAAGGGTCCCATTCCCCGAAAGACTCGTCTTTTGCCCCTCTATTTCTGTTTTTCCCATCCGAACTGGGCCGGAAACATGTGTTTTTACCGTGCATGATACAACAAGCATGAAGACACTTCACCTCAGGCATACTCTGTCCGTCTTAACTCACCGAGCTCACGTAAGTGCGATGAAGCTTAGACAACAATGATATGCAAGTTGTTTCTTTTTTCTTGTGTCACCTTGGTGTTTGGGGGCGCAAAACAGCCATGCTGTTTTGAACTGAACCTCGCTTCAAGGTACACCCACCTGATAACTTCATTCACGTACCTACTACCTAGGTACGTATAGCCACTGGGGCTTGTTGTGTACTTTTCGGCTCCAATTGCCCTTTTGTTCCATTTGAGGTTCAATGGATTCCATAATGGGAAATGGCAGACGCCATATCTGCGGTGAGGAGCAAGGTGAACCTGCCGCGGTTGCCGTACCTGAAGCCTCGACACATGATACAAAACACAACATGGCACTTCCTGTTTGAGTGAGTTCCAACGTTCGGTTTGCAAGCGTTCATACAGACAAAATAAGGACATGGTCATGTTCATGTTCATGTCACCACTTCGAAGTGTCATGTAATATCAATCCCCCTGACAAGACACGAAAACACGAAGCCCTCGCAGCTGCCCAGGGCTTTCGTGGCTTATGACATTTCACTCTTGGTCGTCCCGACATGGCAACCCGAAGAAACCCTGCGAGAGGGGCACAAGAACGACCCACCCATCCTTGTTCCACCACAACCAATCGTCATTGATCCGTGCCCTACCAGACGGCGATGGATGATGATGATGATGACAAGCGGGGAACGACGTGACGAATGGAGTACCTCCGTAGGTAACAGGTTTCGCATACGGAGGACTCCGTACTCACCTTTGATCTTGGTAGGTCCCTTGCGAGTTGATAGCTCCGTTGGCGGGCACCCCTACCGCAGCTGGGAATCATCGAATCGCAACGATGGGCTGCTCTATGCATTGTATACAAGTAGAAAAAGTATAAGAAGGCCGTTCAGGCACGTAGAATTGAAACACTTTTCCTCTTTTCTTCTGCATCAACCATCACTAGATACCCTCTTTCAACTTTAAACAATCTTTGAAGACATTTCTTCACAACCCACAATCAACATGTCTCCCTGGTAATGTCTCCCACGCCTCTGGGGCTTTCCTCGAGAGAGCAGCCTCCAGTAGCTCTCGAAGAGCTCGAAGAGGATAAAGATTGCCATTTTTCGTGATGAACTAACTTTTTGGCAGCGACTGCTCTTCTTGCTCCTGCTCCGGCTCTTGCGACAAGTGTTCCTGCACCAGCTGCAGCGTACGTTCTAACCCGTCCCTTTCTTGTTTCCTTCCAAGACAAATAAAAAAAATAAAAAAGCTAAGGATTCATGCGTAGCACTAAACATCAAGTTTTGCGCAAACCCCGGAATCGGAAGCACATGGGGATGACAAGCATGAATCACGAGCTCATGTAACCGATGGCATAACGAGCTAGATGGGTGATTTGACAAGCACTATATGTTTGAGCAACGGGGAAAGACTTGATTATTTATTTTATTTTGCAACAAAGATAAAATAAAAGAGAGATCACGCTTTGGGTGAAGCTAGATACTGCTATCAATAAGCCACTCATTCGTTTTCAAAGAAGAAGAAAATCCTTCTTATCTATTCCGCTACATCTGCCATGTCCTTACTTGTCCTATGGCCGCAACACGGCAGGCAACATTCCGCCCTGGCCTATAATGAAACCGAAGAAGTGCCTCATCCCCAATCCGTAGTTTGCCGGCCCCCCGTCAGGAATAAGGTGTGGCACCCTCTGACGTGGCCGTCATGACTGCGCTCCACCCCGAGTCACACACTGCGATGCTCATGCGGAGCACAGCAGAAGCAGGTTGGATCGAGGGAAACCCTGGGTCTGATACCACTAGACATAAAGGAGCGTACGGAGTAAACATGCAGTAACGAATTTTTAATACGCAGTAGTAACTAGGCCTAGAATATAGGTATTTCTGCATCTTTTTGTATAATTAGGTATATTCCTAGTTTTACATATAATAGTGCTAGACCAAGTCCCTTAGTAAGTTGGGCTAGGCAAGATTATATAAAAAAATATAGAGAGATACCTCTTTTATTCTAGGCGTAGTGACTACGGAGTACTACGTGATTATACCGCATGTTTACGGAGTACGTACTCTAGAGTTCTAGTGCGTTTTGAGGCATTTAACAAGACAGGTCCCACGTGTGGATGCTTGGGCTGCGATGGGCAAACTAGGCCTTGTAAGGGAGACCGTCATGGGTGGATTGTCCGTTTGAATCGAGCGATGGCGGAGGGATGGGTGGATGGGTGGATGGGTGGATGGGTGGAAGGAATCCTTTGTTGTCGGCTCTGGCGGCGGGAGGGAAAGGGAGAGGGGATCAGAGATTCGGATCGGGCCGTGGCGGCCCCGTGGCGGGGATTTCTTTTCTCTCGTCATCACGTTGTTTGCTTTTTGCTGGATTTCGGCGGGCTTCGATTGCTTTGCGAATCGGTAGAATGATTGCTATCAGGTTGGGTAGTCTAGAATAGAGAGGCGGCGAGAACTGATGAGAGAGCGAACGCGTGGCCCATACGGTGACATGACAGTCCCGAATCCTGATAGGTGCAGAAATATGCAGAAATATGCAGAAATATGACATGTGATTATTTAGCACTTTCCACAATAGCCACACTCTGCATCGCAGGCCGTAAAGTCCTGTTCCCCATCATCACTACCATCACCACCCCAATTGTCCTCCACAGTCCCGACCGCGTCTGCACCATCGAGCCATTCGGCCCAATCTCGCCTCACGGTTTCGGAAAAGGCAGTCCCTGCATCAGAGGCACGCCTGCGAACCTCTAGCGCGCCCCCGTTTCGCCGAACAATCTCGAGCTCGCCGTCTTGATGGGAGTGCGCCGTGGCGATTATGCGGCGAAGTAGAGTGACGAGACGACCCAGCGCGTCCTTGTTCTGCGCTTCCCACTCCTGCACTTCTTCTTTGACGTCCCGGACACTCACGTCACCAAACGACCCCCTATCGTGGTACGCGAGAATGAACTTGGAAATTTGTGCAACCCACAATCGTGGCAGTTGCTCCCCAAGGACGTCATGATCTTGCCGCTTGACTGAGCGCGTCTTCAATTCGAAGATGCTCTCCTGCAGTACAGTCTCGCCAGCGTTGTCCACTTGGAGCCCGTCTGCGATGCCTTTGCACGACGTGGTCGTTCCCGCCTCGTCCTGATCCTGCCCCAGACGTAACCCTTGAAGTTGGTCGAATACTTCGGGCCCATCAGATGTCTTCCGCGGTGCTGGTTCCGACTTGATGTAGCCGTCGCCCTCGAAGCGCACCATCATGTCAAGCCCACCAAACTGGTACTTTAGAATCCGCTGATGCGAAAGCGATCGTTTGGCATCCGGCTCCCAGGTGGTATAAGCTTCTGGAAATGCGTGACCGTAGCCTCTAACCCCTAGAATCTGCTCCTTTGGGGTGTTCTCTCTACGGATGAGATGAACCGTCTCCCCAACAACCTCAACCAGCATTCGAAAGGGCTTATCATCTCCTCGCGTAAAGCGGAGGAGATTGCCCAATGTGCTTCCGCATGCAAATACATCGACGTGGCACGGCGTGGGATGCATCTGCATGACGCAGACGATCGCGGGCTCGAGCGGGTGTGCAGGATATGATGCAGCATTGCGGTCGCGATAGTATATCCCATCATCTTCCCGGAGTTGGCAGCGTCCAGAGGAGGCGCCCATAGGGGGCTTGCCTAGAGTTCTATCAGCAGAGCATAATCGTCATAGACAAAACGATAACAGTTAACATGCTTACCTGGAATGATGATCTTGGCACCCTCGTCCAGCCAATTATACGAAGCAATGAGCCTGGTACCAGTAATTACCGGTCGACTTCGTGGCTCTTCATATTGCTTAAGAGTACTGCCCTCGGAAATAGTCTCGATGAGCTCGCCAACAGGGGGCAAGGTGATTCGTCCATCACTGGTGTTCGCTGGAAGCGATGGCCGCGAAACGAGCCCCTCGACCACGTGGTCGGCGCCAATTCGATTGCGACATGAATACGATGTAATCGCTTTTGAAAGATTTTGTATCGAGATGTACCTGCTTGGATCTGAATTTTACTGTCTTGGGGCCCCTAGGTGGATGTTGTGAGAAGGTTCTTCTCTCTTCCTTTTATACACCGAGATCCAGTCTGCGCTGTGCAGGAGGCTGGCATGTGTGCCTCTTCTCTCTCGGGGAAAGGACGCGGCTGACAAGTTGATCTTGTTGAGTACTGCGGCCTCTCATCTGAGGCATCATTTCTTCGTTTGTGTTACCCGTATTGACGGATGACGCGTTCAATGTCGCGGTCCGTGCCTTTCTTCGTTTGCTGATCGACCCGAAAAGGCCTCGCTTCGTTTGTTAGATGTAGAAGCATATATGCGCCTCCTTTCCCCTTCTATGAGTTTTCCTAGGTTGGAAAT
Organism: Epichloe scottii; assembly: GCA_021950295.1. NCBI lineage: Eukaryota > Fungi > Ascomycota > Sordariomycetes > Hypocreales > Clavicipitaceae > Epichloe > Epichloe scottii. The sequence continues at coordinate 635,245 of CP083247.1, read as the reverse complement.
ATTATCATGTCCCATTTTCCATTCAGCTGCATCATTCCACAGATCTCCTTGACAGCACCGCTGCCCATCACTGTCTCCCTCCGTTCTTGTTATTGCAACTGGATACTGCAGTCGGAGAAGGGGGCTACTCAATTTGTCATTTTCATTTCGGACTTCTCAAGTATCGCGAAAAGCAGTATACCTTGAATGTCTGCCTCCAAAATGTCCTCCGACAAAGTTCTTTCTGGCCGTGAGAGGGCGCTGTTCAAGGTATTCAAGAGCCATCTCTCGGGAGACTTGTGCGTCAAGAGCAGTCACGATGCCCAACGCTTTCTGGAGGCCACTGATATGCTTGCCAAGGAGAAATCGCCTGTTTTCTGCGCAGAATCCATAGTCTCTAGCAAAAATGGTATCGAAACGGTGCGGAGTGTCGTGCGCAGCGACCCCTCGAGGGGGTTCGTCTCGTTAATCATGACGCAACTCATCACACATCTCTCTGACCCGGCCGTCAAGCTTATCAACGATGGAGAATTTCTCAAACGCCTTTTGGTCGCGATTCTATCACCTCCGACATTTTGGTCGACACTTGTTGAGTTTCATCGCGAGAGTGGCTTCAATCACAGCAGCGCTCACGTCTTCGCCTGGTTGTGTCTCGAAATCGCATCAATTAACTCCCAGGACCTGCAAATTCCGTACCGCGACGTGGCAGAATTGATGGACCGCCAAATCCTCCTCCATTCTACATCATATCCGGTGAGGCAACTGGCGTATCGAGTCGTCAAGGTCCTCAGAGTACAATCGATTGCCTCCGCTGCCGATTCGGTTTATAGCGCCGGTGGCCGCCACGACAACGACTTCTCTGACTTCCGTGCTATTTCCATTTTCCCAACCGCCGACGAAATACGTTCCACGGAAGAATCGTTCCTCCAGCGCCTGGACGATGTGTTTGAGGCTCCGCGGGAGTCCCGCCCTGTCACTTACCTCGCATGGCTGTTTCGGCTCCTCAGGGAGGACATGCTCGCTGATTTGAGAGAAGATCTCGCCGTTGCATGGGGAAAAATAAAGGGACTCGAAGGCCTCTGTGTCTGGGCAAAATGAGTCTTGCGGGCCTCGGTACGAACGACACGAAGCGGATTGATCCTTACAGCTTGAGCCTTCGATGCGAGGAAGGGATCGTTTTCCCTCGCATGGTAGGCCAAAAGGCCAGGAAAAAGTTTGTGGAAGACTCCAAGTCCTTTATGAAGCACAATTCACTCGGCGCTCTGTGCCGCGGCGACGAAATCATTGCATTTGGCTCAATCATGCGCAACGTCGACATGTTGGCCAAGGACCCTCCAATTGTTGTCATCAAGTTCACTGACACGGTGGGATTGAGAAGGGCCACCGAGGCTCTGCTCCATGAGAAGCGACATGAACTCAAGTTCTTCGTCGTCGACACCGCCACGTTCGCTTACGAGCCCATCTTGCGGCGCTTGAAAGGTATATCCGAGATACCTCTTGAGGATGTGTTGCTGGATCCTGGCAACGCTCCAAGTACCTATCAGCCTCCTGGTCGACTGCCTCGCTTTTTAGATGTCCTCAAGGGAATACTGAGGGAAGGAAAGGTAGCTAATCTATCATCAATCGTCAAGACTGTACACCCCATTCGAATCTCGGGTGCACAACTCGAGTCCTTGATCAATGGCCTGGAAAACTCTGTGGGCCAGATACAAGGCCCTCCTGGTACTGGGAAATCTTTCATAGGAGCGCTGGTATCGCAAATCATCCTAAAACAGACAGATCAACGCATCTTGGTGTTGAGCTATACCAATCATGCTCTCGACCAATTTCTCGAAGATCTATTGGACATTGGAGTGGCGAAAGACGACATGGTACGACTTGGTTCCAAGTCCACGGCACGGACTGCACCCCTTCGATTGGACGAGCATGCCAGGCAGCCCAAATTTCGATTCTCACCCAACATCAACGCAATGATCAAAAAGCTCAAGACTGAAGCTACCGATGTCAACGACAAGCTGGCGGAACTTGGTGACAAACTCGGGGCCGGGCTCGTTGCTTGTGACGATGTTCTGACGATGCTAGAGTTCCTCGAGGACGGCCTCACCTATTGGCTATCATTTCAGGTTCCACAAACAGACGATGGCTTCGTCACAGTCGGCATGAACAACAAACCCATGCAGCCAAGCGACGTCCTGCGAAAATGGGCTCAGGGGGCGGCGATGGGTTGGTTCCGGCTTTGGTGGCCAGCATGGACCAAGCATGTCGTGACGTATGGCAGCTTCCACTCACTGTCAGAACCGAGCTTTTCGAGAAATGGTCGGCCAAAGTGCGACAAGATCAAATGGCTGAGTTTATTGAGCTTGCTGACACGTCCCACGAGATTCAACGGCAGATTGATAGCCTTTACAACGAAACCAAGCGAAGCGTGGTGCGAAGCAAGCGGATCATCGGATGCACAACGACTGCGGCGGCCATGTATCAGTCCATCATCAACTCAGCAGAGCCTGACGTGGTGTTAGTTGAGGAGGCCGGCGAGATTCTTGAGGCTCATATCATCACCGCATTGAGCCCATCCGTCAAACAGTTGGTGCTCATCGGCGACCACAAACAACTACGTCCCAAGGTGAACAACTACAAGCTCACCGTGGAGAAGGGTGAAGGCTTCAACCTCAACGTGTCTCTGTTCGAAAGACTCATTCTGCAGGGTCATCCTTACACTGTACTTCGGGAACAGCATCGCAGCCATCCCGAAATCTCCTATTTCGCCCGTTACCTATCCTACGAGCATCTTGAGGATAACGCGAAAACGCTGGAGCGAGAAAAGGTACGGGGGCTCCAAAACCGAGTTACATTCGTTCACCACGAGCATCATGAAGAACAGCTCAGCGGGGTGGCTGATCCGCGAGATGGAGGTTCCAGGACGAGCAAGAGAAACATGTTCGAGGCTCTCATGGTCATCAAAATGGTCAGGTACCTCAGTCAACAGGGGTACAAAACAGAGAACATGGTCGTTCTAACGCCGTATCTGGGACAGTTATCGCTGCTAAGGGAGAGACTGAGTCACGACCACGATCCCTGCCTAAATGATCTCGATTCTCATGAGTTGGTTCAAGCTGGTCTGATGGAGCCGGCCGCTGCGAAACTGAACAAAAAGCCTCTCCGACTCTCTACAATCGGTTTGTCTCCCAAGCTAACCCCCCTCCCTAAAAAAAAAAAAAAAAAAAAAAGCACATAAGCTAATTATGTACACAGATAACTATCAGGGGAGGAAAGCGACCTCGTGATCGCCTCCCTTACAAGAAGCAACTCGTCAGGCGACATTGGCTTCATGTCGGCGCGGGAGCGGCTGGTGGTCTTGATGTCACGTGCGAGAGATGGCATCATTCTTTTTGGCAATATGCATACATTTATGAATAGCAAGAGAGGTGGTGAATTGTGGAAGGATTACTTACAGGCGTTGAAGGACAAGGGATGCCTATTCGATGGCGTCCCTGTGCACTGTGAGAGGCACCCAGATCGATCCGCACTTCTGAAATCTCCCGAGGACTTTGACCAGCATTGCCCCGATGGAGGTTGCTCAGAGCCATGGTAGGTCGACCTCAGTCAAACTTATCGAGCCTCACTAACAATTTTAGTGGCGCGCGACTGAGCTGTGAACAGCATGTTTGCGAGCGTCGATGCCACCTCGTTGTGGACCACTCTCTAGTTCCCTGTTCGAAGGTTGTAGAGCGTATGTGTGAGCGAGGCCACAAGACGAAGGTCTTTTGCTCTGAGAAAGGCGGTGGGTGCAAGTCGTGTGCTCGTGAAGATGAAGAGACTCGCCGACGTGTGTCAAGAGACCTTGAACTGGAGAGAGTAAGGCAAGAGCAGCAAGAGGCGTACGCTCGTGAACTGCAGACAATTGGAGATGAGATTGATTATTGTCGTCGAATCATGGCTTATGATGAAGAGGAGCAGCTGCAACAGAAAGACCTCGCGGAGAAGAAGGCGCAGCTGCAGAGTCTGAAGGAGGCCAGCAAAAGGCGCGAGTCGATGGCCAAGAAGCTTGTCAAGGCAGCGGTGCAGGATCAATCGAGCGAAACCAAGAAGTGCAAGACAACCGATTCCACATCTACGAGCAAGGCGGCACAAGAATGGGAGGCCATGAAGGCCAACGGAGAGCCAAACAACGAGGCGCTCAATGAGCTCATGGGCATGATCGGTCTAGAATCTGTCAAGGAGGAGTTTCTGTCTGTCAAGTCAAGCGTCGACACAAAGATCCGACAGGGGGTGTCGTTGTCTAAAGAGAGATTGAGCTGCTCATTGGTGGGCAATCCAGGGACAGGTAAGTTATTTATTCTACGACGTGGTCCTAGATAGTTGTACTGACAAACCCTAGGCAAAACAACCGTTGCCCGTCTGTGGGGAGGATTTCTGACCTGGATTGGTGTTATCCCGGGAAACGGGTTCAAAGAAACCACGGGCTCCAAGCTGGCGAATGGTGGTGTCTCGGGCTGCGAAAAGCTACTTCAGGAGCTACAGAACGACGGTGGCGGCGTGCTCTTCATTGACGAAGCCTACCAACTGTCCACGGGGAATAGTCCAGGAGGTAAGGCCGTTTTGGATTACATGCTTGCCGAGGTAGAGAATCTTCGCGGCAAAGTCGTCTTTGTCATCGCAGGTTATTCGAAGCAGATGGAAACTTTCTTCGCCCATAATCCTGGCTTTCCCAGCCGATTTCCTATCGAAATGAAGTTCCACGACTATGCGGATGAGGAGCTGTTAAGCATTTTGCAGCAACAGGTACACAGGAAGTTCAATGGGAAGGTCAAGATTGAAGGAGGGTCCGATGGCCTGTATTTCCGGATTGCTGCTCGACGAGTTGGGCGCGGTCGGGGTGCGGAGGGATTCGGCAATGCTCGCGCGGTTGAGAATGCCCTGGCGCGAATCGAGAAGAGGCAGGCAAAACGGTTGCGACAAGAACACCGATCAGGGGTAAAACCTGACGACTGCTTGTTCACCAAGGAAGACATCATCGGCCCAGAGCCATCCGCCACTCTTGCAAGCTGCGAATCGTGGCGCAGGCTGAATGAGATGATTGGACTCGGTGAAGTCAAGCAGGAGGTCAAGGTGTTGTTGGACTCGTTGGCGACAAATTACAAGAGGGAGCTAGCAGAAGAGCCTCTCATGGTTTTCTCCTCAACCGCGTCTTCCTGGGATCGCCGGGAACAGGCAAAACGACAGTCGCCAAGCTGTACGGAGATATACTGGCAGCCCTCGGCCTCCTAACAAATGGCGAGGTGGTGATCAAGACTCCTGCAGACTTTATCGGGTCTGCGTTGGGGCAGTCGGAGGCTCAGACCAAAGGCATCTTAGCCTCGACGCTTGGTAAAGTTCTCGTCATCGACGAGGCATACGGGCTGCATGGCGGCAGCAATGATGGTGACTCTTTCGCAGATCCTTACAGGTCTGCTGTTGTGGACACGATTGTAGCTCAAGTTCAAAACACGCCTGGGGAAGACCGGTGTGTTATCCTCGTGGGGTACAAGGAGCAGATGGACACGATGTTCCAAAGCGTGAATCCTGGGCTTAGTCGTCGCTTTGCTATAGACTCGCCATTTGTGTTCCACGATTTTGACGATGAAGCTCTTCAACAAATACTGGACGTTAAGCTGAAGGGCTCTGGGTTTAAAGCCACCGGGCAAGCTAAACGGGTTGCCCTGGAGATTCTTAGACGCGAACGCAACCGCCTAAACTTTGGCAACGCCGGTGCCATTGACAACCTCCTAACAAAGGGGAAAAGTGCGTATCAAAAGCGTTTATCTGCTGGAAAGGCCAAGGGGAGCCAGCTCGAAGCAACCGACTTTGACGAGAACTTTGATCGGGCAAGCATGGGAGGTACGGATGTTCAGCAGCTCTTCGCAGACGAAATCGGCCGCGAGAAAATCATTGCGCTTCTCAGGGGGATACAAGATCGAGTGAAGCAATTGAAAAGCCTCGACATGGACATCAGCGACGACATACCATTCAACTTTTTATTTCGAGGCCCCCCGGCACAGGCAAGACCACGACTGCCAGGAAGATGGGCAAGGTCTACTACGACTTGGGATTCCTCAGTGCGGCCAGTGTCATCGAATGCTCAGCGACGGACCTAATCGGTCAGTACGTGGGCCACACAGGCCCAAAAGTCCAGAAGCTCCTGGACAGCGCTCTTGGAAAAGTCTTGTTCATCGACGAGGCGTACCGTCTTGGAGGGCCAGGCTTCGCCAAAGAGGCCATCGACGAACTAGTCGACTCGGTGACCAAAGAAAAGTACAAAGGGAAGCTCATCATCATCTTGGCAGGCTACGTCCACGACATCAACCGGCTGCTGTCGGTCAATCCTGGTATGACGAGTCGCTTCCCTGAGGCGGTCGATTTTGATCCCCTGAGCGCGAATGATTGCCTCAAGCTTCTCACAATGTTGCTGGCGAAGAAGCAGGCCCAGTTGGAGCAGAGGAGGAAGTCGTTTGACATTTTGTGCCTGCAGTCACCGTCTGAGTTGTTCAAGCAGGATGTTCTGAGTCTATTCCAGCGGCTTGCAGTCGTCGAAGGGTTTGCCAGCGCAAGAGACGTCAAGCAGCTGGTCAAGAACATGTTTCGAGGCGTAGACCTCTCCAAGGAATCTCTGAAGCTTGAAGAGCATCAAGTCAGCCAAGAGCTACAGAAAATGCTGGAGGAGAGATTGGGGAGAGTGAAGCAGGAAGATGCGCCCACGGCCCTTGAGTCGCTAATGACGAACTTGCAACCACAGCCTCGGCCAGAGCATCCATGCAACATCAGGACTCGCACATCAATCAATGTCCAAGGGAAACAAGCCACAGAAGAAAATCAACCGATGACGGAAGAGAAATCCAGTCCCGTAAGATCGACAGCATCCCTCTTGGGCGTGCGCGACGCCAGTGTCAGCGATGAAGTCTGGGAGCAACTTGAGCGAGACGCGGCCGAGGAGCAGCGTAGAGAGAAAGAATTTCAACAGTTAAAGGAGGCGCAAAAGTTAGCCAGGGGCGCTGATCGAGACGGTATTGTGAAGCAGTTACTAATAGAAGAGAGGCGTAGAAAAGAGGAGGCGGCCCGGAAGGCCAAGTTGATGGCCCAAGGGTCTTGTCCTATGGGGTATCAATGGATCAAGCAGAGTGGCGGGTATAGATGTGCTGGAGGCTCGCATTGGATTTCTGACGGGCAAGTGGACGGCACTCTAGACTCCTAAAGTGGGTGGATGATTATTCTGTCTGTTGTATCATGTATGATTCCCTAGGTAGCGGTACGGAAAGGCTGCTACTTCATGGCCTCCACACAGGGCGATGAGTCATGACCCACAGATTTCTTGACGAGCTATTCCCTCTCTCGCCTCCACACCCTGACTAGGACAATCACGTGTGAGATGGACAATATCTTAAAAGATACCTCCGCCGCCGTTATTGTCATCATACAATTGAGCTCTTCGGCCAGCCCCTTCCAGCCTACTACTGTCCCACTTATCTAAAGCTCACCTTCTCCTCACATCATCTGGAGCTGATTTGTGCACGCTGTACTCATTAAAAACGATTTTCCAGTAATAGTGTTGGAACAAGCATGATATCAATTCCTTCGCGTGGCTTCAATTGCAGAGGGCTGCCCGCGAGCCCCTCTTCCTACAAAGGCCGCACAGAATGCCCTCTCTTTCTAGCCTCCTTTTCCTTCCCTTCTTAAACAGACTAGAATAGAAAAATACGATTACTGTTCTCCGGCATTGACCATTTGATCCTGCTAGCAGGTATCCTGTGATACCGAAAAAAGATGAAACCACGCCTGACATGCCCATGTAAGGGCTAGAAGTATCGAAACAATTGCGGCCTGAAGCATTGACCAAAAAATGGGGTTATTAAGGATGATGGTATTCTTAAGTGGTCTACCTAGCTAATCTCTATAATAATGTTACTTCTAATTACATAAGCCATTTCGCCCACTAATAGGCTAGCTATTTTTTATAATAGTATTAACCCTAACACTATAATCCTCCTATCTTAATACCTTTATCTCCCTTTATCTTTCTCTAAGTCTATCTAATTAGTTATTCCCTCCTCCTATTTAGCTAAGTCCTAGGTATTTAGTCTTAGTAGTTAAAGCTTCTTCTAGTATAGAATATAAAGTTTTAGATTATCTAGGTAGATTTTCCTTATCTATTCTCCTTCTAATAGTTTAATCTTATATATAACTAATAACACTTTTCTAACTACCTTTAAAAGTTTCCCCTAGGTCTTATAGAACTTGCCTTTTAGCTTATTCTTTTTATTTATCTTTTCTTATATAAGGTTTCCTACCTTAAAGCTATATCTAGGTTTTATAGTATTCTCTTAATTATTAACCTTTTAAGTTTAAACTATCTCCCTTTATTCCTCCTAAGAATCTAAGTTCTATAAATTAGTTTCTTAAATTAGTTCTAAGTCCTTAAATATCTCCTAATTCTCTAGCTTTACTAACTTATTTACCCTTATATACTTAGTAAATAGTTTAAATCCTAATATTAATATTATAGGGCTTATTCTAATATTTAATATATATCTATTATTAATTACTACTATAATACTTAGGATAGCTTAGTCCTAGGAGTTTAGTAAAACTCTATCTTATTCTATAGCCTATTTTATTAACTATTCTTTAATAAGTCTTATATTATATTTAGCTAGTCTTATTAATAATAGATATAAAACTAGCCTATATATTACTATAGTCTTATATTTTCTAGAAGCCACTTAAAATATTAGGTTCTTAAAGTATAAGCTATTATTATAATAAATACCTTTAGGCTAACTAAATATTAGGCTTTAGCTTTTATCCTAAGCCTAAGTAACTAAATTACCTATAGCCTTATAATAGGATTAACCTAGTGTAAACCTTATTATATAGTCTATAGTAATTAAAATATAGGTATCCCTATTCTTTACTTAAGGCATAATTAGACCTAGGTAGTCTATAGTAACTAAAGCCTATAGTTCTAATATTATAACTATCTTTAGATTTACCTAAGGTAATTATATACTAGTTTATTAGTAAACTAAGTAAGATTAGTAATAAGATTTAATATCTTTACTTCTATCTAGCTAAAAGTACTTTCTATAGAGTTTTTATATAGTAATTACTATTCTAAAATATCCTCTAGTATTATAGGCCTCTTATAATTTTATTAGCACCTTCTCTATAAGAATATATTTTACTAGAGCCTTATCTAATTCTAAATAATATAATATCTAGTTAAAGATTAATACTATACTAGCTTTTATTATTTTACTAGGATAGTCTAATATCTAAAAACCATAGTAAATAAGACTTCTCTATACTATATTAAGATAAACTAATCTTAAAGTTTATAATATAGCATTTCTATTATATCCTAACTTAAACTTCCTCCCTCTAGTAATACTATAGTAGTGTTTATAGAAACTATAATTAGTTAGTCTTTAATAGCTAGTGTAATATCTACCCCTATTTTTCTCTCTATAGGAATTAAGTTAGATCTTAAGTAGTCTAGTATATATAATATTCTATCTATAATCTTTATAATCTTTATAGTGTTTAGGTAGTAAATATATTCTATATTAGATTCTTAGAGAATATTAACCTAGTGTGCTACTTTTCTATAGACTTCTAATAGATTTACTATTAAATTAATAATACCTTTATAATCTATATACACCTTTAATAGGTATAGTAAGTAATTAATTAACTATTTTATCTCCTTTAAGCCTACTATAATTACTAGTATCTCCTTTTCTAGCATTAAATATTATCTCTTAGTATCTCCTAGCTAGTGTAATATTTATATAATAATTTATACTTTTAAAAGTTAGCGTCTATAATACTAGTTCTAGGTTTAGTATCTTCTATCTAAAATAACACTCCCCCTATGCTAGTATCTAATATATTTATAGCTATATAAAACTATATTCTTAGCTAGGTACTAAAAGTAGTATTTACCTAAATACTCTTATATATTTTTAGTAATACTTATTATAACTCTAATATCTATTCTAGCTTTTCTCTTAGTATCTCTTCCTTTTAAATTAATAGCTTTCCTATTTTTATTATCTTTAGTATTTTATAAAAGAATGCCTTTTTAATTATAACTACTAGGTCTAATCTTCCTAGAATAAACTTTCTTAGAAAAGGCATTAGGTAAATAAGTACTAGTATTTTATCCTAAGACTATAGTGATTATTCTTTAAATTATTAGGCTAAGTTAGCAAATCTATTATAATACTTATATACTAGTCTTATTTTCCTATCTTCTAAGGAGTAGCCTATATAGTTAACTTTAGAGATAAATAAAGTAGTCTTATATTTACTTAACCTAATTAAAGCCTAAGTAATTCTTAGAAAATACCTTTTCTAAAGGAAATTAAAGTAGTCCTCCTATATTTCTAAGCCTAAGAAGTGATTATTAATATAGATAGAAAAGGAAGTATATAAATCCTCTATATAACCTAAAATTAAGTTACCTTTAGTCCTATCCTAAAAGAAAAGGTATCTAAAGGTTATATCCCTAAACCTAGTGTAAGTTACTAGAGATCCTATTAACCCTTAAGCTATATTATTATAGTAGTATATTCTATTAGGCCTTAAGAAAGCTATCTTATATTTATTAGGAGGGTAAACACTAATTACCTAAAACCTATTTAAAGCATTAGCTTAAGAGAAAATCTTAGAGTAACTATAATAAATTAAATCTAGATTAGTATCTATATTATAATATAAATAACCTAATTTAACTGTTTTACTATTTATATCTCTAAAGTTATAAATTACTTAAAAATCCTTTTATCCTAGTTTTAAGGCAAATATTATTAGAGCTACCTATTTAGATTTACTATAATAAATAATACCCGCTCTTTCTATTAATAGGAAGACTTATCTTAAAAACTTATAATATACTATAGAATACCTAAATTATTTACGCTTACTAGGTTATACACTAGGAATCAGTGGAATATAATATTTAATAAGATTAGTAATACAAATATCTTTAAGCTTTAAAATAAAGCACTCTTTAAATATATAATATAATTATATAATTATTAGTCTTTGCTTATTATCTCTTATATAGTCTCCTAGTATAATATGTAACTTCTTAAACTATAAAGTAATAGTTTCTAGGGATAAGGATAATATTAGATAATTTATATAGAAATTCTAGAATCTTAAGGGGTAGCCCTTAATTTCCTGTTTTCCTATATAAATTAGCTTATTAGTGTATCTTATTTTATCCTATATACCCTTATTATTGCTTACTATACTTACCCTTATATAGTTCTCTTATTATTATAAAACTACTAAGTTTAAAGAATATAACTCCCTATACTTAGTTTCTCTCTCTAAGCTACTTAACTTTTTATTTATATAGTAATTTCTATTTTCTAAGGGTAACCCCTTTATATTCTAATTTCCTATATAAATTAGAGTATTAGTGTGTCTAATTATATCCTAGTCCTATTAATCTCCCTTCTTATCTCCTAAGTCCTTAGAATACTATATTCTATTTTCTAGTTTTAGACCTAAGTATATCTTTTCTAATTTTATATAGGGATTTCCCTTTTTATAGGGGTACCCCTTAATTCTTAAGTTTCCTATATAAATTATACCCTCCTTATATCTTTCTATATTTATATTATACTTATCCTACTATATTATTTAGGTAAATCCTACTAATACCTTAAGGAGATTTAAATGCTTAGTTTTATCTTTATTATTTATTAGGTCTAATGCCTATTCTTCCTTAGAGATATTAGAGGTATTTTACTCCTATAGTTTAGATCTTATAAGTCTATATAAAGTATTCTTACTCTATTTCTTCTTCTAAGCTACCTTATAGCACTTAATTTAACTCTAAGTAATTTTCTAGGTAGCTATAATTTATCCTAATAGTATTATTATATTAGAGTAAGAGAAAAACTATCTTATTTCTATCTTATTAACTATCTTATAGATAATACTATCTAATATAAAGGTCTAAATTAGTTTCTATAGGATTATAGCGTTTAAGCTTAATTTATATCTTTTTATTAGAGTTTTATCCTTTACTATAATTACTAGGCAATCCTCCCCTAATATATCTATTCTATTAACCCCCTTATTACTTATTCCTTCTATTTTAAATTCTATTCTTTTACTATTTAAAAATGCCTTATATTTCTCTTAACTTATTTAATTTAGTAAATCCCTAATTTTTAATTTAGTAATGGTTTCTTTAAATCCTCTATCTCTCTAATATATATATTATTTCTTTTTTATTTACTCTTTACTTATCTCTAGATAAGTCTTCTCTAAACTTATCTTATTATTATTATCTAGCATTATTAGATTAAATAGTAAATCCTATAAATAATTACTAGTAGTATTATCTATAGTTCTTATTTTTCTAATTCTAATTTATTAGTTTACTTACCTAGCTTAATGTTTAGTTCTCTTAGGATTTATTTAACTTTCTTTAGGATTTCCTAATTATCTTTAATAAACTCTATAGTTTCCTTAGGTCTAGTTCTCTAGGGTAGCTAAGCCTATATCTTAGATCTCTAAAATAAGTCTAGGTATAGGTAAATTAGTAAAGTCTAAGTAACTCCCTTTATTCCTATAATAGTTAGCTTATCTTCTTTATAGTGTTTTATAGTGTTTAATCTTATTAGCTAAACTTTACCTAGAAGGAGATCCTAATTCTATTAAGCTAGTATAATATAATATTTTACTAAGGCTAGGATTTCTCTAGTTATAACCTATAAGTAAGCATATAAAGTAATTAGATATTTAGTATTATTTACTATTTAAATAAACTATCTTTCTCTAAGTTATACTATAGGGAACCTATATTTTACTAGATAATCCTTACTTACTAGCTTTACGCTAGAACCTCTATTAATTAGAACTAAGTTATACTAATAACCTTTAATATAGGTTATAATATATCCTAGTGTAATTACTATATTACTATCTAGTTTTATAATATTATTCTAAGTAATTATAGCGTTTACTATTCCTAATAATATATTAGACTTATATAATAGGTAAACCGCTTCCTAGTATAGTTTTATAAGGTTTATAATTAGGGATTTTACCCCTTACTCTTTGTCTTTCTATAATATTATATTAAATAACTTAGCTATTAGTAAATAATTAAAGCTAACTAAAGGAGCTAGAGAATGCTAATAGAAACTATTATATTTCCTAAATATTTTCCTAGATTAAATAGCAAAACCTAGTACTCTTTAGTTACCCTAATCTTCTCTAACTCTAATCTCTATTAGAGAGGTAAAACTTCCTTTAGATTTATATCTTTTATTACTACTTTATAAGGTAAATTAAATACTATAGGGGTTTAGAAAGGACTTATAATTTTATCTAAGTAAGGTCTTAAAGTAAGTAATAATCTTTTAAATTCCTTTATAGTTATTTCTTAGAGTAGATATTTAGTATTAGGGGTTACTTAATTCTATATTCTTTTAGTTTCTTCTAAGTCTAAAATTTCCTTAATCTAATATTAGGTTTATTTATCTAGAATAATACTAGGTTTATTAGTTAACTTTATAATTCTTTTATTTTATCTATATATCTATATAGTTTCTAGAGCCTTCCTTTGCCTTAGTAAGAGTTAAAGTATAAACACTACTAATTTTATTCTCTTCCTAAATATAACTTAGGGATTAGTGTTACGTGGCAGAATGCCCAGAAGCGGAAGGGACCCTTACAGGGCCAGATTTAGCAACCTAGAGTAGGGGATAACTTAATTCTTATAACATACTTTACTCCTAATAGTAACTTTCCTAAAGTAAACTTAGCATGATTTATAACCTATTAAATCCGTTAGCCCCTCTAATGGATTTAACCCCTTACGTACCAAATTAGCACGTAACAAGTAGTAGTAATTAGAGATTCTTTTATTACGCACCTCTAGTTATCTAAGAATAATAGCCTTATATCTAAAACTAACCATTTATAACGCTAATTTAACCCCTTTTAAACTTTCTAGTAAATAAGACTAAATTATAACTTATTTACTAATTTAGAGCTTTTAATAGTACTAATCCAGAATTTAAACATTAGAAACAAAAACTTATTAGAATTAATAAATAAGAGGATTTAAATAAGCTTACCTAGTATAAATTTATTAATAGAATAGTAATAAGATATAAATAGCTAGTATACTAGAAACCTCCTATTTATTAGAACACTATAGATTTATAAACTATATGCCTTATATAGAATTAAGTTAAGTCCTATATTATAAAAGCTAAATCTAAGGGATTTCTTTATAAATCTAGTTAATCTAAAGGTAGTAAGGAGTCTAAGAAAAGGTCTAAGAGCACTACTAGTCTAGTTAGTAATACTAATACTACTAAGACTAGGAATAGCATAGAGAAGGGCAAAATTAATAAAGGAAAGGGGATTAAAAACTACCCTAAAAATAATACTATTACTTAATATCTATAACCCCTAATCACTTATTAAAATTAGACCTAGGAGACCTATAGCTAGGACTATTAGGAAGCACACTAGGTTTAGGGGAACTTTACGCTAAGCTAGCTAAATCTAATATAGCTAGGATCCTTTAGGAAGTAATTAGTTAATAATAGCTTATATAGTAGGTAATAATAGAAGAAGTAGTAATAGGAATAGAGTAATTAGTAATAAAACTAATAACTAAAATTAGGAGCTTATAAAGTGTAGGAGCCTTAGCAAGGTTAATACTATAACCATAGAATATAACTTAGGGAATAGTATATCTACCTATAGACTAGGGGTAGTATAATAGTAATCTATATGCTAACCTAAACTAAATAGTGCTAATAGCATAACTAATACTACTATAATATTAGTAAGGATACCTATAACCTTAGTAGTACCCTTACTAAGGTTATCTATAAGGATAACACTCTCTAAACTAGGAATAGTATATAGATCTAAGTATTTAAGGTAAGATAGATTTAGCAATAGATTAGGACTAGAATCCTTAACGCATAAATACAATAGAGTAATAGGCGGATTTAACGTAGAAAATCATAGATATTAGACACTTTAAGCCTTAATATAAGCCTAAGAAAGCTAGTAATAATCTTATTATATATAATAGGAAGTAGACTATTTTTTATAATATTAAATTATAGATATAGGCAGTT
Organism: Epichloe scottii; assembly: GCA_021950295.1. NCBI lineage: Eukaryota > Fungi > Ascomycota > Sordariomycetes > Hypocreales > Clavicipitaceae > Epichloe > Epichloe scottii. Next base: position 620,105 of record CP083247.1, on the reverse strand, counting down.
AAAAATCACTTATATTGCGCTAGTCCTAGCTAATAAGATATTATTTAGAAGAAAGTCTAGACGCTATTCTAAGGAGATATAATAGTATAGTATAGGTAATATCTTAATTTAGGAGAAAGGAACGCTATATTTAGCGGAATATTAACTATATTTATAGTAGTTAGAAAGGAATTTAGTATTTAAGTCTAGGATATAATAGCATAGCTTAATAAGGCTAAATATATAAGAGAGGATATTATAAAGGAGGTATCTTTTTATAAATTTATATTAAAAATTTTCTAGTATACTAGAGCAAATAGTAAGATAATAGACTATTAGCTATTATTATACCTATATTATAAACTCTACCTAGGATTACGTTAAATATATCTAATGCTAATAAAAGAGGACATAAGATTAGCGTATATTATAATAGTGGATAATAAGAGACATAACTTATATAACCACCTATGTAATAAGGGTTATACTATAAATAGAAAAGGCAAAGGCAAAACTAAGGTCTATTTCTAATAAGAGAAATCTAGTAGTGATTTAGAAGGGGAAGCAAAAGGAGCCTAAGCTAATTAGAATAGGCTATTTAATATATAATTCCCTTTAGGAAGTTAATAGTATAGATAGGATAATTAAAATATATAAAGATTTTTAGGTAGTTTTTAGCTAAGGTTATACTAGTAAAATCAGCCCTTTAAGGAGTAAAACCAGAAACCTTAGTAGAATAAATCGCAGTAAGAAGATAAAGTAAGGAATTACCCTAGACTTAGTTAAAATAGGCAGGAAAATCTACTAAACTAACTAGATAAATAATAATATTAGGAGACTTAATTATTAGGGCAGGTAAGCTAATTATAATAGCTAAGGCAGTTTTAGCATTAGGAGAAAACACCTATAAAGGAAAAGAAATATATATATATTATAGTATATAAGGATAACTCTAACATAGAATAGCATAAAACCTATCTTAAAGACTATAGATACTATATAGTAAAAGAAGGGGAGGTTTTAGAAGATAATAATAAGGAAAGCTAAGGTTAAGATTTAAATTTTATAGAGATATATTTTATTAAAAATAATAGAAAGAAAGTTAAGAAACCTACTATAGAGATAGGTCTAGCTAGACCTAGATAAATAAGCCTAGGATAGGTTATTAAGGCTATAGTAAGACTATAAGAGGTAGAGTATAATAGGAAAAAGGCAAACACTTTCCTTAAAATTCTAATTAAATTTAATAATAAAGGTAAAAGCCACTAAGTCTATCTTAACACAGGAATGTTATTAATCTTAGTGGATAAGGCATAGCTATAGTAGTATAGAGCAAACGTAAAATAGGGAACGCAGGAACTAAAGCTAGTCTTAGGAGTTTAGTCTTCCTTTTTTATTACTAAAACCACTACTTTTAACTTTTATATCCCTAGGATAGCGTGTAAAACTAAAATAACCGGACATTTTATGGTAATAGCGGATGTAATGCTAAATCTAGGGCCTAAATTACTACTTAGTACAAATTTCCTATATAATTTTAGGGTAAAAATCGATTTTATATAACCTAAGGTAGTATTTAGATTAGTATATAGCATAATAGTGTAGGTAGAAATATTTTAACTAGTAAGCAAAGTTCCTTACTAATAAGTAATTATAGTATAGATAGTAATAATTCCCCTAAAGGCATAGTTATATATGCTAGTTACCTAAAAGGTAGGATAGAAGAATTAGGAAATAAGCGTTTATTATATACTATTATGTTTAATATTTCTCCTAAATACACTCTTATACGGATCTAGCTAGGGATAGATAGTTACTTATAACTTAACTAACAAAACCATTACTATTTCTAAGCACTAGAAGGTTATATATCTAATAGTAGCTAGGGAGGTTACTATAAACTATATAATTAATAACCTATTTACATATTATGCCTTTTTTAGTAAAGATATTATAGAAAAGAGTAAAGAGAAGGCTAAAACTAATAAGAAGACTAAAGGAGAGGAAGATAACCTTAATCTAAAGAAAGTTAATATAGGAGTACCCTCTTATAGAATCTTATATCCTAAGGAAATTCTATTTATAATTAATTAATTTAGGGTATAGGTAGCTAATATTAATAAAGAGGCTATAAATAAACTTATTAAGTTAATAGATAAATATAATATCTACTGTAATAGGGGTATTATACTAATGCTAGAAGACTAGAAAATAAGAATTAATCTTATAGAGAGATAGTAGTATTAAATAAGGCTAATTAGGCCTTATAAACTTAGAAAATAGGATACTAATAAACTTAATAAAGTATATAATAAACTCTATATAAAAGGGAAGATATTATATCTAGACAAACTAGTAGTAATTATATGCCTAGTGTTTATAGTCTAGCAAGAGACTAGCTAAGAGAGGAAAGGAAGAGTTATAGTTAATATAAGACTACTAAATAATATAGTAATGCTAGATATATACCCTTTACCTAACTAAAGCAATATTATAAATAATACCTATAGTAAGAAAGTGATTTCTCTTTTTAATAGAACTGGTTTTTTCTATTAATTACCTATTTAATAAGACTATTAAGCGCGTATAGTAGTAATATTAAATAGAGGTCTAGAAGCGTTAAATATGGCACTAATAGGGTTTAAAAACTCTCTAGCTTTTGCCTAAAGATTTATAGATAGACTATTCTAGAAGCATAAATACTTTATTTAGGTATATATTAATATTATTATTATGTTTTTAGATAATTTAGAAAAGTATTTAAGCTATCTTAAAATAGTTCTTAAAATCCTTAAGGAGAATAGATTAATAATTGCTATAAAAAAGTCATTTATTAGCTACCCTACTATTTAGTTACTAGGATTTATTATTAATAGTAATAGAATTATAAATACTAATAATTAGCTTAAAGCGTTTTAAAAGATAATGTTTCTAAGCAATTTATTAAGTCTTAAGACTTTTATTAGAATAGCTGGATTTCTATATAATAGAATCCTATAGTTTAATATGCAAATCTAACTATTATAGGCACAAAAAACAGCGTTATTACGCGAATTTTAAGAAAAGGATAAAAAGATTATTACTATCTTAAAGCTAATATAGAAGAGAAAAACATAACTAAAGACGTTTTTACTAACTAGAGATAAGGAAAAGGCATTTAAAGATATTAAGATATTTTTAAGTAAGAAACAAACTTTATAGTATTATAACCTAAAGAAGCCGCTATTCTTTAAAATTAATGCTTATAAAGAGGGATTTAGTCTATATATTTTCTAGCTATAAGAAGAATAGGATAGTTAAAGTATTCCTAGGAGGGAGATTAAAAACAATTAGATATAGCTAATTCTATTCCTTTCTAGAGTAATATTAAGCGTTAAAAAACAATATAGTTTAATAGAGGCAGAGGTAGCTATAATTACATAGAGCATTAGAAAGCTCTAGAAGATAGTGTAATCTAAGAACGCTATAGTTAATATATTAACTAACTATTCTCTAGCAAAGGGCATTATTAAATATACCTTATTATTAATAATAGACCTTAATAAGGCTAATTTAAAACTAGCTAAAGTTGCGAATTATTTATTATAATTTAGCCTAAAGGTAATATATATACTAGGAGTGTTAAATATAGTTCTAGACGCGCTCTCTAGATTACTAGTAGAGGTAACCTATAGGGAAGTAGCGTAGAAAAGCTAATATAATAAGTTAGATACTAGTGTATATTTTAGCGAAGAATATACTATAACTATAATTATAGATAATAAACTTAAGGCTAGAATTATTAAGGGGTACTAATCTAATTATAAGTTTAGCTAAATTATTATATTAATAAAAGCTTACTAAGAAAGATAAGTAGTAAAGAACACTAGAACTAGACTAAAGATCCCTCTATATAGCTAGGATTTACGTAAGGATAGATTATTATACTACTATAGTAGGGATAGATTTTTCTGCCTATATATTCTAATAGCGGAGGTTAAATCTATACTATAATTAGTATATAATAAATAGTAATACTTTAGAATTACAAGGATAGCAGTAGAATTATAGTTAGTCTATTTTACATAAATAAGTTAACGTATTTATAATTATATAGCCTATTATGCGGTGTGTTAGGAGAATGCAATTAATTATACAAAGCCCCTAGGGGAAATGTGGCCCTTATAGTTAAAACTAATGCCTTTTTATATAATTTCCCTTGATTTTATAATAGATATGCTAGAGGTCTTATTAGTAAATACTATATAGTAAATAGAAGGGTACGTAATATATAACTTACTATGCCCTATAAATTACCTTTTTAGTAAGAGAATATTATTAATACCTAGATATACTACGTATCCCATGGAAATCTAGGTAGAATTACTTCTTTAGGTACTATATATTATAGATTAGGGATTACTAAGATAGATTATAAGTAATAGAGACCTAAAGTTTATATCTGATTTATAGAAAGCTATATTTAAGTAAGTAGGGGTAAAACTCCTTATAAGTACTATGTATTATCCCTAGATAGATAGAATAGCTAAAAGAAAGAACTAAATAGTAATAATTATAATATAGTATTATATAGTAATAGACCTAAATACAATATAGACATTGCTATTACTAGTATTATAATACTAACTAAATAACACTATAGTAATAAGTACTAGCTAGGCACCTAATAAGCTATTATATAGATTTTAGCCTTTAAGTATTATTAACCTTCTTTTACCTAATAATATAACTAACACAGGGACTAGCGCAAATAATATTATAGTACTATGGAAACTATATTAGCATAAAGCTTAATTAGTAATTATAATAGTAGCTACACTAGTGAAAATTTAGTATAATAACCGCTATAAACTAGTTAATATTAATAAAGGTAATATAGTTTACCTATAATTATATAAGGGATATAAACTACCTAGTAAGCTAAAGAAAAAATAGTCCCTATAAAAGGCAGGTCCCTATAAGGTGCTAGAGAAGGTAAATCTATTAGCTTATTAGTTAGAATTCCTACTAAATTCGTAAGTGTATCTAGTAGTATTAGTAGCATAGCTATAGAAGCTAGTATAAGGAAGGGATCTATTTAAGAGGGAAGAACTAGCTTTACTACTAATTTTATTTAATAATCTAGAGAAAACAGATTATTAGGAAATTAAGCGAATCTATAATTATTAGGTTAAAATTTTAAAGCGGAAAAATAAGGTAGCAAGAGTGGAGTTTCTTATTAGATAGAAAGGATATACTACTAAAGATAACTAATAGGTAGCTAAAAATAAGATACGGATTAATATGTCTAAAATAGTAAAAGAATACCTTAGGAAAAACCTAATTAATTAGGCTAAAGAATATATAAAAAGAGACTAGTAATCTATAAAGAAATAATAGTAGTAAAAGGAGAATTTAAATAATAGGTACTAGATCTAATAAGCTAGCAAGGAGGTAGGAGTTTCTAGGGGCCTACTTATATATATTATTTATTATACTAACTAGGATTATCTCACTATACTTAAACTTTATATTATTATATAATTAAATAATAATTACAGCGTAGTTAGATTTAGTATAAGCATAGTTAAATTTAACTAAGTTATTGCATTTTGCTTTATAGTAATAACTAGTAAGAGTGCTAGCGTAGAATTTAAAGTAGCTAAAGCCTTTATTAGTAAAAATAATAGATCTAGTATTCACAAAGGAAGCGATAAACTTAGCATTAATAATAGAGATTAATAATATCTATAAGCAATATAGAACTATAAGGACTATAGGAAATATTATATTAAATATAACTATTTTACCCCTAGAGTTAAATACACACACTATATGCTTAGTATAAACCTAATTCCTCCTAATTTCCTATATTAAAAGCCTAATCTTATTATATTTAATAATAAGATTAATATCTAAGAATAAACACTATATAAGCGAATCCTAGTAGTGTATCTATATATTTAAGTTCTAGTATTAATATAATAAAATTAACTTTTAGGGAAACTTATATGCACTAATTTAGGGAGATAATAAGCTAATACTAAAGAAAAGCAAGCAAAATTTAACTAATAAATAGATAATAAGTTATTTAAATTAGGAATAGCTAGCTATTTTAAGGATAAGAAATTCCTTTATTACTATATATAACTAGTAAAGAGAAGTAATTAATAAAGAGAGTATATACTTCCTATCCTTTAAGTAAAAGAACTATACTATTAGTAGTATCTAGGGGAAATATAAATATTAGTAGAGGAATTTAATAAGTTAGCCTAATAGGTAGGAGATAGTAATAATAATAATATAGGAGCTACTAGTGTTATAAAGGACGTGATTAAATCTAAGGGGCGCTAAGAGAAAACACTAACTAAGGATTTAGGAAAAGAGGTTAAGAATAGTAGGAGTAATAAAATTATACTAACTAACACTAGAAAAGAAAGATAGGAGCGTGAAGAAGCACTAAGATAATTACTAAAGGATAACCTTACTAAAGCTATAAAAAGAAAATAACTTATAGAGAGTAAAATAACATAAGGAAATAATAAAATTAGTAATATATTAGATAAAGAAGATAATATAATAATAGTTAACCTTACTAATATAGCTACTAAATCCTCTAACTAGAAATCTAGATTTAAGGATAAACCTTTAGAAACTAAAGTTAAAGATAGGATTTTAGAGAGCAAAATTAATAATAAAGTTAATAAGATACTAGCGGAATTCCTTATTAGACTATTATAGGTTTACGTATAAATTGCAAAGCTTAATTTTAAATTATTATATATTAGATTTAGATAGCCTAGCTCTAGAAAAGACGCTCTAAAGCTAATGCCTAAAATTAGAGTAGTAGCATAAAAAAGAATAATAGAAGAATTTAATATAGAGTATAAAGGAAAAGGCATTAAAGGGATTAATTTTAGCACTTTCTAACACACTATAGTAGGCTAAAAAGGTAGCACATAGGATGTGTAGTATGCTATATAGGCATATATATATAAATTCGCATTAAAAGGCGCTATAATAGTATTAAATAGATTAGAGGTATATCTAAATAATATATATTTTATATTATAGTAAAATGTAATTATATAGATTTTTACTATTTTTAAAGAATAAAAGGTAATATTAAAAATAAGGAAAGTAGTAGTAGAACTAAATAGGAAGCTATTAAATTAAATTACTACTAATCTAATAGAATATAAAGTAATATAATAGGTAAAGAATTAGATAAAGATAGTAGTAGTAGCCTTCTATAATAGTATAATAGTTAAATATAGATAGTAAATAGCTATATATAATAGCACTATATCTTTACTACTATAAGTAGATTTATTAGCTCTCTATTTTATAGATAAATATAGAGTAGTAAACGCTATAATTACTAGTGTATTAGCTAGTGTTAGTAGGGCGGATTTACTTTGCGTTAGTACTAATAAGAAGCTAACCTAGAAATCTACTAAATCCTAAGAGAATAAGAAAAGGGATAGAGAATATAAGTAAAGCAAAATTAATAATATAGTAGACTAAATAAATAAGATAAAAGGGGCTTTTAATAATATAAGAGTAAATATAAGCTTAGTATATAACTTAGCTAGAGAGGTATTAGATTAAGTTAAGGAATTAGTAAATTTAATAATAAAGGAGGCAGAAAAAACAAAGGAGAAGTTTATATAAATAGTAAAAATACTAAGAAATTATAAGGAGAAGATTCTAAAGCTTAACCCTAGAGTAATATTAACTAATTTTAGTAAATAACTTATAGAATTTAAGAAGAGTATAGTTAGTAAAAGTAAGCTAGAGAAAAAGCTTATAATACTAGTAGGGATAATAGTGGAAATAGTATAGTAAATAGATGCCTAGAAAATAATAATAGATAAGCTTATATAAGAATAGAAAGAGCTTAGAGAGAAGATAAAAAAGGTAAAAACCACAAAACTAAGTCTAGCTAAATCTAGTATAGTGTAAAGTAAATTATATAGTAAAACGCTAAATCCTAGTAATAAGTAACCCTAAGGCAAAACACTAGAAAGCCTAAGTAAGAAAACTAGGCTAAATAAAAAACTTAGTCTAATAAAACTAAAGGCTACCTAGGCAATTCCGCAATTAACCCTATTAAAAACGCTAGTAATATAAGTATAGCTAAGAATAATAAGAACGTAGAATAAGATAGCACTACCTCCTAATTAGCCTATAGTTAGACCTACTATAACGTAGGATAATAGGGATAATAAATTTACTAGATTAATAGATTAAGGACACGGATTTAGATAAAAAAAAAAAAAAAAACAGGAATTAAATTCTATCTAGTAATAAGATAATATAGTTTAGGATTAGACTAGGGACATACTAGAAAGGATAATTAATTAGTAGGATTTAATAACTTACTAAAAGGAGGGGATAAAATTAGTAATTATAGGAGAATAAAATTTAGTAATAAAGTAGGAGATTATAATAAAATTAGTATAACTATTATTTAATATAATAATTTTGTAAGTACTATTATAAGGCGTGGTTTAGTAGATAGTAATTATAGAGTTAAGTAAACCTATAACACTAAAGCCACTAGTGTAGCGGGGAACGCGCTATATCTATCTCCTTATAAGATTTAACTTAAGCTATATTTCTTTTATTTATGTTAATAGTTAAGGACCTAAATCTAGCTACTAGCTAGCTATATCTAACTAGGATAGTCGTTTTTAAGGCGCGCCTAGCACTTATTACGTGGCAGAATGCCTAGAAGCAGAAGGGACCCTTACAGGGCTAGATTTAGTAACCTAGAGTAGGGGATAACTTAATTCTTATAATATACTTTACTCCTAATAGTAACTTTCCTAAAGTAAACTTAGCACAATTCATGACCTATTGAATCCGTTGGCCCCTCTGACGGATTCAACCCCTTACGTGCCAAATCAGCACGTAACAATTAGTAGTTTAGTAGTAAAGTATTAAGGGCTAAAAATCCTTAGTATAAAATAAATCCTAGTAGTAAAATTAGTTCTTCTTTTAATTTACTAATATAGTTAGACTAAACTTAATTATCTAACTCTCTTTTATAGTCTTATTTTATTTAAAGTCTATCTTATATTTACTATTCTTACTATCTCTTAAAGTCTATAGTTAATGCTTTATCCTTTTAAGGATAGTTATATCCTATATATCCCTATTCTCTATATAAAAAACACTAGAAGAAGTCTAGGTCCTATTAGCCTTCTCCTAGGCTATACTTAATTATAGGTTTCTTAGGGAACTAAGGTAAATTAGTGCTAGTGTATCTTCTATATCTAGTTTATCTATATAGTCTTAATAATTCTCCTATAGCCTATACTTAAAATGCTTTAAGCTAATAGATAAGCTTTACTATTTATTTATCCCTCTTAATTTAGGCTTTAGAAGCTAGTTTATCTCTCTTAGCTTATTTCTCTATTTATATATAGACTAGGTTAAAATAGTCTAGTAACCTAGGATCCTTACTAAGGTAAGAGATCTTCTTAGAAGTAAATAAGCAATAGTTATATAAAATAACTTTTAGGTCTAATATAGTAAGATCCTATAATACTATTCCCTATGCCTATTTATTAGTTATATATAAGTAATTTACTACTCTCTCCTATAATTAAAGATTTAATTCTCTATTTACTATTATGAGAACAAGGGGATAGCTAGGCAAGAGGTATAGGGCACTCTGTATATTAACTAAAGCTTACTAGGTCTAAGTGTATAGTGTGTGCGGACCGCTGTCTTATAGCTAGTGGTTTGCTAGCGTCACGTGGACCTAGCCCTAGGGCATAGTGTGTTATAGGGTGTACCTATATTAGGAGCAAGGCCTTATAATTACCCCTTACTTTTAGCTAGGCTCCTAAATAGCTTTAGATTTATCCGCTATAATATAGCTATTTACTATCTAGTAATTATAATAATATTACTAAATTAAAACATTATAATAATAATAACTAGTAATTATCTCCTAGTAATATATATAGCGCTTAGGTATAAAGTTACCTAGGATCCCCTATTATATTACTTTCTTTTCTCCTTTATAAAGCTAGTTTATTTTTAATTAATCTTTAAACTTTAATTATACTAGCCCTTCTCCTACCTTTTACTATCTCTTTACTATTACTATAAAGGTAATTTACTTTTACCTTTATTTATATATATATTACCTATATACTAGGTATATAGAGTTTAAAAAGAACTTACTAATTAAGATTAAACTCCTATAAATTATTTATAATTTCCTTATATTCTAGTTATAGTAATAGCTAAAATAAAGCTTTCTAAACATTATATATAGTATAATAAGTATAAAGATATATATAAGATAGTAAGTTACTTATTATTCCTATACTTTATAGTCTCTTATTACTAACTTTTCTATATAGGCTATAGTAACTCTAGCTAGAGATTTTGCTAACCTAATAGTTATTTTTAAATAGGTCTAGGCTCTTATAAATACTACCTTTAATTTCGGGGAAGAAGAGAGTATCCTAGTGTTTTTAGAGGTAACTTACTAATAGCTTACTAAGTGTGTCTATAGTTTAGTTATAGGGTTTAACTATACTAATATAGTATACTATATAGCCTTTAGATTAATAGGTATTATAAAGGTATATTAAGTCTATTAATTTATAAGCTATTTACCTATTCTTTACTTATATTTCTATATAGGCTATATTTATTATATACTAGTAGTATATAGTCTCTTACTAGTAACTTTAAGTTACTATAGTTTCTACTACTCTAGCCCCTCTAGCTATAGTTTATATATAACTCTTTATTATATTTTTACTAGTCTTTTACTAACTCTTTTATAGGGAGACTTAGAGGATATTATAAGTGCCTAGGAGGTAAAGATAGTCCTTTAGCTCTAGCCCTCTAACCTAGGCTACGTAGCCTAGGCTATAGTTATATATTAGTTTTACTATACTATAGAGAAGGTAATTAAGGTAAATAAGAATAGCACTAAGTTTGCCTTTATTAATAGCGTGCTTTTTACCTATAGGGGTATAACTATTAAGAGTTTTCTAGTTATTTTACCCTTCCTTTAGGGTAGCCTTCCTTTATTTTTTAGTAGTTTATCCTAGACCCTTAATTAGAGTTTTAATAGTAGCTAGAGACACTAGCCTTTTTCTATAGTAAACTTATATCTTTTTTCCTATAATTCTATTATATCTTACTACTAACTTTCTTCCCTTTTATCTAGTAATATATATAAATTATATATTAAGCGCTTTCTATATCCTTTACTAGGATTTACTAGTTATATTTACTAGGCTAGCCCTTCTATTTTACTAGGTATTTATTACCTTTATAGGTTTTTTTATAATTTTTAACTTCTTTAACTTTATACTTATTATCTTTATCTTTAAGGTTTAGTATTAGTATATTCTTATTCTTTACATTTCCCTAGCATTTCTATAGCTCTAGTAAGCTAATATAGAAGATATTATATAATTAACTATATTTTTTAAGTAGTGTAAGCTAGTAAGCCTATTTTCCTATAGTATTAAGTATTTAAAATAGCCTAATAAACCTAGTAATTAGCTTATGTTTTGTATCTTTAAGTCTAATATTCTTAGCTAATAGAAGTACTAGGTCTCCCCTTTTTAGGGTTAATAGCTAGTAGCGCTAGTTATAGTACTTTACCTATGTTTTAGTAGCTTTTCCCTAGCTTTACTTAAGTTATTTTCTAACTTTATATAGCTTTATAATATATATATATGCTTCTAGCACCTCCCCTTTAGTAATCTTACCCTTAAGAGCTAGGTAAAACTTAGGCAAATAGCCTATAAGTATATAATTTAAGGAGTAGCTAGTTATTCTATTAACCATATTATTATAAGTACATTAAGCTATTAGAAGTAGTTTTAGCTATATTTATTAATTCTCTCTAATAAAGTATTAAAGGTAGTGCTTAAGTACCTAGTTTATTTGCTTTATTTACCTATTTATTTAAGGGTAAAATGCTATAAATAGCCTTTATTTAATATAAAATAGGTAGTATAAGTCTAACTAGAACTAGCTTATAAAGACGGATTCTCTATCTAATATAATGCCTTCTAGTAGTCTAAATTATAATTTAATCTCTTAATAAAATAGCTTTACTAGTTTAGCTATATTAATTATAGTTAATACTAGGAGGAAAATAAAGTACTTAGTAAATTAGTCTATAATCACTAGGATTATATTAGTTACTTAATTAGTTATCTATAACGCAGGTAAGCCTATAATAAAATCCATTAAGATTTCTACCTATAGTTACCTTAGTATTAGTAAGGGTTTAAAAGATCTATATAGGTAATGTCTTTATACTACTACTTATTAGTATATACTATAACTTATAATATAGTCTAATATAGACTTGCTTATTACTAGCTACTAGAAGTAGCGCTTTAAGAGCTTAAGAGTATATTTAGTCTTAAAGTAACCTACTAGTAAATTATTATAGTATAGCTATAGAAGCTCCTATTATAAGATAGGCTTCTAGGGAATAACTACTTAGTCTTAGTATATTAGAAGGCCTTTCTTACTATATAACTATAGACTAGCTTTTCCCTTTTCTTTTACTAGGGAGTTTACCTTATTACTCTACCTTTATAAATCTAGATCTTAGTCTTATACCTTCTATAGTAATTACACTAAAGGTTTATTTAGCTTAGATTAGTAGGGATCTAGTAATATAATAGCCCCTAAATCTCTTATATATTAATGCCTTAAATACATGCTACTTTCTCCTTAAAATCACCCTTATTTAGCTAATCTTTTACTAGATCCTTAGTAGCTAACTAGCCTATATGCTTTATAGTACTATCTAACTAGGCTACTCTAGTCTCTATAGGTTTCTCTCTTATAACTAGGATATTTTCCTTCCCTAAAGGCATTTTACTAGGTTACTTCTCTTATAAGACTAGGATATTTTCCTTCCCTAAAGGTATCTTACTATATCTTCCTTAATATATTAGTATCTCTTTTACTAGTTCTTTAGTAATTACTATCTTTCTCTAAAGTTCTAGTAAGAGCGCCTTATTTATAATAGGTTTACCCTTATAATTAGACCTTCTTAATAGTGTATTTATAGGGTTACTTTTCCTTAGTCTATACTTAATTATAAAGTAAAAGGGGCAGAGAAATATACACTATCTTACTTACCTCTTATTTAACTTTAGCTACTTTATAAAGGTTTATAGATTATAGTAATCTAATAAAACCTCTACTAGGCTTACTATGCCTTTAATATAGTGTTACTAGTATTTAAATAACTTTACTATAGTAAGTAGCTCTTAATTAGCTATACTATAGTTATATTTAGTATCTATAAACTTCCTAGTCTAAATGCTATTTTAACTACCTTTTATTAATATATATAGGGGTGCTATAATCCTAGAGTATCTATAAATAAACTATTAGTAAAAGTTATAAAACCTAAGGAATAACTATATATCCTTAAAGCTTATTAGCTCCTTCTAGTCCTAAATTATATTAACTTAACTTATATCTATTAAAATCCTATTAACTAATAGGATAAACCTAAGGAACTCTATAGATTCCTAATAGAAAAAGCACTTAAAGGGCTTAGTATATAGCTTTACTAGTTATATATACTCTAGGACTTCCTTAATATATATAGTATACTCCTCCTATGTTTTTAAGAAAATAAGGATATTATCTAGATATACTATGTAAATTATATTAACTAACCCCTAAAGCGCTTTATAGATATAACTTTAAAAGGTAGCTAAGGCATTTATTAGCTTAAAAGGTATAATAAGATATTTATAGTGCCTATAGCGTATATAAAAGGTAGTCTTCTATTTATTACCCCCTTTAATATAGATTTAGTAGTAAGTATCTTTAATATTAATTTTTAAGAAAAAGTAAGCCCCTTAGTATTAATCTAAGATCTCTAAAATTAGGGGAGAGCATAGTAATTCTTCTATATAACCCTATTAAGTCCCTAATAATCTATATATAGTTAGAGTGTTTTATCCTTTTTTAGTATAAATAGGATTAGCGCCCCTATAGGACTCTTTAAAGGTCTTATCTAGCCCTTTACTAGGTTATTCTTAATATACTCTTAGAGTTCCTATAGTTTACTTTAGGAGAGAGGGTAAATAAGTCTATATAGTAGTGTAGTATTAGGTACTAAATTAATTACATAGTTTATTAACTTTCTTAATAGGAGGCTTCCTGCCTTATTTAATATAAATATATCTTTAAACTTATATAGTTCTTTAGGGATATTACTAACTATTCTATAGGCTTTTGCCTCCTTATTATCTTTAAGGGTAATAAACTTATTCTCTATAACTCCTATAATAGCATATATAATTATCTTATTCTATATTACTTTAGTAAGTTTATAGGGAGTTATTAATAAAAAGGCTTTTCTTTTTTCTTAAACCACTATTCCTATAAGTATAAATAGAGGTATATATACTCTTTTACTAGTATATATATTCTAATTAATATAGGACTTCCCCTTACTCTTAGGTCTTTATTTATAGCTATATATAGTAACTTAAGATCCTTTTTTTCTTTCCTTAAATCTTTAATTATAATAGGTACCTTATAAATGCTATATTAGGGAACTATAAGGGCCCCTATTACCTTAAGGATAGGCATAGTAATCTTAGCCCTATTTAGCTTATAGGTTTTTATAAATTTAGCACTAATAATATTAACCTTAGTATAACTATCTAGATTTGCTACTATTTAAATATCTTTATACCTATAAATAGTAACTAGTGTATAAAAGTAATACCCTACTAGTACCTTAGCTTAGGAGATAGAAGTAAGGGTATTTACTTTTATCTCTAGTAGTTTCCCTAGTCCTTTCTATACTCTCTCTTTAGCTTATTATAAAAGTATACTATATATTTAGTGCTATTATAATTATAGTAATATCTTTTCCCTCTAACTTTCTTATTATTTAGAGCTATAGCTAGGGTTTTTTCTTTCTTTTTATCTTTTTAATCTTTATTAGGTCTATAGCTATATAAGGAGTTATATCTATAGTATTAGGGGTTCTTAGAAAACCCCTTATTTTTAGAATACTTATATCTTTACTTACTCCTTAGTATTACCTCCTAAAACCACTAAGTAAGTTATATAACCTTCTCTCTAGTCTTTCTAATAATAAAGGTATATAGATTAATATAGTTCTATAGGTTAGGGAGTAGTTTTATAAAGAATATAAGTATATAAGACTTTTTAAAGGCTCTTTCTAGGTATTTCTCTAGTAAATCTAAGTAAATACTAAACTTAATAGGGCTCTAGCCCTTATATTACTTTATATTTTCTAATTACTTAGTAATCTATATATTATAGTTTATAAAGTCTTTAAGTAATATAAGTATCTAAGTCTAGAATTTATCCTAGTTATCTTTAAGTTCTTTATAGCTACTAGCTAACTATTCCTTAAGGTATTAGTCCTATCTTACCCTATAATTAGTATATATATAGTTAAGTATAAAGAGAATCTTTTAGTAATTATATATATACTTATATCTTACTCTATTAAAGGCATAGTTAAGGTTATTAATCTATATCTTATGTTTTTATAGGTTAGTAAGGTAAGTAAGCTTAATAATATTCTAGACTTTAACTCCCTTATTACTCTTACTTAAGGATAAGCTTAACCTTTATAGCCTTTTTACTTATCCCTTCCCTATATTTAAATAGAGTAACTTAATAAGTTCTTATTCCTTATCTTATAGCTTCTTTAGTTTTTCTAGCTAGGTAATTTATTTTACTATTACTACTTAATAGGTAGTAAGGGTAAGAGGTCTAAAGGGGTTTCCCTTTCTTTAGTTAGGGTATTAGTAGTGCTAGGGATAAAGGTTATACCTATAGCTATAGTGCTATTACCCTTAGAAGGTTAGTTTTAGTTATTTACTAGTATTACCCTATTAGATTATATAGTTCTTCCCCTTATATTACTCTTAGGTAGCTAGTATTAAAGCTTTAGAATTATAAGAATAAGGGGATAGCTAGGTAAGAGGTATAGGGCACTCTATATATTAACTAAAGCTTACTAGGTCTAAGTATATAGTATATATAAACCGCTATCTTATAGCTAGTGGTTCGCTAGTATTACATAGACCTAGCCCTAGGGCATAGTGTGTCGCGGGGTGCACCCGTGTTAGGAGCGGGGCCTTATAACTATATATATTATAAAGTTTATAAAGAGAACTTATCTTCCTTTTACCCTTACTTTTAAAGTAAGATACTTTACTTATTAAATATAAGCGTTTAATATTTCTCTATTTTCTCTAGTAAAATAGTATGCTTCTTATTAAGTAGCTACTTTAAGAAAGGGATTAGGCTTCTTAAACTTCTTTATAAACTTATCCTTAAGGATATTCTACCTATAATCCTTATAATCTAAGTCTTTATACTAGGTTATAGCTTTTTCTCTTAAACCCTAAGTGAAGTTATATTATACTAGTGTGTTAGTGTATTTAGGAATTTAAGCTATTATTACTATAGCTAAATAGTAATTAATATAATCCTAAGCAGGACTATCTCGTAGATATCCTAAGAAGGTTATTTCTCTAATATTATAGGATATTATTAGAAAAGAGAGGTTATTTATAGTAATTACCTATCCTAATTTGCTAGCTTTTAGTACCTTAGGAGATTAGAGTAATAAAGCTAGGAAGAGTAGTAGGATATCTTTAGATAGGGATAATATAATTAAGGGTAAGTCTAAACTTAGATAGAAGGGAGATAATAAGGCTCTTTTTAATTTATAGTCTAAGTCTAAGTCTAGGTCTAGCTATATTCTAATCTAAAGAGGTTAAGGGTTTATAAATAATAATAATTTAGGTTAAAGATAGGGGCTAGAAGAAATAGCTCCTATATTCTTAGGGAGTAAATAAAGTTTCTAGTATAAAAAGGGAAGAAAACTTTTACTTAACTATTAAATAGAGTTATTATAAACTCTCTTTAAAGTAGTATAGGAGGTTAAACTTAAAACTTACTATAATAAAGTTCTCTATTAGGTTTACCTAAAGGACTAAAAGAAAAAGAAAAAGTTAAGTCCTCTTCTAGCTAGAGAAATTATCTACCCTTACTTACTACTTTCCTTCTTTCCTTTTACTAATTTAAACTCCTAATATTAAGTGTATTTAATCTTTATATTAGCTATGCCTCTAAACCCTCCTATTCTTTCTATAAGTCTAATTATATACCTTAAGATATAGTGTAACCTTCTATTTCCTACTATTCTAGCTAATTAGGAGCCTAGATAAGTAATAAAGTAAAGATAATTATAGGTCTAAAGTAAGGTAGGTAGCCTATATATCCTACCTAAGGTTATAGTAATATAATTATCTTAATAAGCTATGGTTTTTAGTGCTAAGAGACTAGTTAGGCTTAGCTTTAAAGTTAAAGATTAGAACCTCTTATTTAGCGCTATCTATAGCGTTCTTAATAGGGCCCCTTATATTACTTTGTGATTAATCTTATACTATATTTAAGATATTAGAGATATATAAAGTTTATATGTAAAGTTTATAATAAATAATAATCCTATCCTAGTAATTGCTTATTATTTTATAGTATTAAATATTGCCTTAGAGTGTATAAAGTAACACTTAGCCTAGATAAACCCTCTATAATTATAATAAGTCTAGTAAATATATCTCTCTAGGCTGCGTTTTCTAACCTTATTAGTAATTCTAAAATCTTAAAAAGGTCTAAGGTAAATTCTAGTATCTAGTTATATCTATTCTTTATTTAAATCTATTTTCCTTCTAAAGCAAATTTCCCTATTTTACTAAGTCTAGAAATATGGATTTCTAGGGTCTAATTCTCTAGTTTAACCTTAGATTCTATAGTCTTTTAAGCTACTTTAAAGTATCCCTTTATCTTACTATGTTTATCTTAGAATAAGACTTCTATTTTATACTTAGAGGTAAACTAGTAAGTTAATTAATCTATCCTTTATGCCTATTATTAGTCTATTTGTAATAATATTCTTATTAATTAATCTTATTTATCTAATAAGTATCTTTATTAATATATCTAATTCTATAGTTCTTAGTATATTTATAACTCCTTTTTCTTCTATCTTTCTATAATTAGTTAAGATAAGGTTAGAGTTTCTCTTCTTAGTATTTAAATAAGTATAATAAAGTCCTATAGTCCTTTATTCTATCCCCTAAGTCCTATAGTCCTTAGTAACCTTTATATTATTATTTAAAGTTATTTCTATTTATAGTTAGAATTCTTATTTATCTCTCTTTAGTAACTATAGCTCTATAGACTTATATTTAATTAATCTATTTCTAACCTTAGCTATACTCTAGGGTCTTTATAGAGATTAATTCTTCCTTAATTATAATTATAATTATTCTCTTGTTTAATTGTTTAATGTTTGCTTTAAGTTTCTATTCTAGGCTATTAGTTTCTTTAATTATAAATAATAGGTTTAAGGCTATCTTAAGAGGCTCTTAAGATATATATAGTCCTAGTCTTATTACCATAAAGCATTAACTAAAAAATAGGGTTATTAAGGATAATAGTATTCTTAAGTGGTCCACCTAGCTAATCTCTATAATAATGTTACTTCTGATTACATAAGCCATTTCGCCCACCAACAGGCCGCCTGCCACTATTGAGTGGCTGCAAGACTCATCTGTCCACCCCACTCTGTCCACCCCACTCCGTCCGAGTTATCATCGCTTTGTACTGGTATGTGGGCAAAGAGATATCTTCGTCTGCAAGATACTCGTGGTGACTAGTACTACACATCTATGTTAGCGTACTTCGATCAAAGAGGTTTCGTAAACTTACGCTTGTTCATCCACGCAAGTCACAACTGGAACAGTTGTCTCTGAAGCGGCGGTGGGGGAACGCTGCTTGAACGCCAGAGCACAAGGCGGACCTGCACGAACTTAAATATTAGTTAGTTTAATCTGTTTGCATTAGACAAGGGATAGGCAAAGGTGTAGGTATACTCACATCATTTCGAAGGATAGCCGCTAATTAGCGTACTTTAATCAAAGAGGTTTCGTAAACAAACTTACGCTTGTTCACTAACGCAAGTCACGGCTGGATCAGTGATCGCCGACGCGGCGGGGTGGGGATTGTTTGACAATCGCCATAACACGAAGCGTATCTGTATGAAATTTTTCTTCCAAAATATTAGTCAGTTTGATCGGAGGCAAAGGTGTAGGTAATACTCACATCATTGTAAAATGATGGCCGCTGTGCGGTCGCGATCGCGGGCAGCCCTCTGCAATTGAAGCCACGCGAAGGAATTGATATCATGCTTGTTCCAACAACAATGCAGCGAGGAATTAGGAGCGAGCTTACATATCCCTCAATTATTGCCTTAGGCACCCATCTCCTGCCTGGAAACTCGCCGACCTGTGGGTCTATATTGTATGGGAACTCGCTGACATAAGGGTGTGATTCACGAAGCGGTGCAAACTTTGCGGGTGCATAATCCGGTCGCAAAGTATAGATAAGAGACGCAATATTATAGAACTATATCTATATTATATAAAGGCTACTTTCCCCCTCTTTGTAATACATCTTTTAAAATTAGGGCCGCGTAAATGCTGACAATAGGTTTAGATTGTGATGATCTAGGCTTTGCCTAGTCCTGGCAATATAGGTGTCAATTGCACAAGTCGGAGAGACTTGTTCAATGCGTATTCTTTTGTTGTCACAACCTGTGGCGCAATTGAATCGGGCATGTCACCCGTGCGGCGCGCGCAGACATCCGCGATAGCCCCTTGGGCTGCACCGTAACATGGATAATTAAGAATAAAGCAAATTTTACTATTTTTTTAAGCATAAACTATGCACTTTGCGTAGTCCACACACAAAGTTTACGCAGGCACTAACTTAATGCCTACAATAGTATAAAGTAGCCGCCCTAAATAAAAACCACACATAACTTGTACTATGCAAAGTCGTCACTATAAGTCTGCACCGCTTCGTGGATCACACCCTAATAAGGGATAATAAACGCACGTAATAACATCACATCGAAACGTGGAGACTAGACTTTATTCCTTACAGCCTATCGCCAAAGCTCAAGCTTAAACAATAAAATCTGTAGTCCGCACCAAATCTCTTTGGCAGTCGCAAGAGGTGAAGAGGGCAATCGACAGCAATAGATAGCATTATCTAGATTTTGAAAACAACGCCAGACGCCGAAAACGAAGCCCGAGCCTTCTCTATCCCTATCCCAAAAGGTTCATGAACGGCTCTGGCCAACTTCCCAGCACCAGAGGGCGATCGCTCAATCGCCCTCCCACGGGAGCCAGTAACTTGATTTTGCGCCTTTCCTCATCGACATCAGAAACGTAGACAAACCCCATCACAGCAGCTGCTCTGACCACTTCGGGTGCGTCTTTGAGGGAAGCATGCATGACGGCCAAGGTCCAATGCTGCACAAGGGATGATGGCTCGTCGCGAACAAGTTTACCCTGTTCGTATGCCGAATCTAGAAACAAACCCCTCGTTAGCCACGGGCATTCCAAAAATCCACTAAACCCCACTGAGCGTAGAGCACGTCAAAGCTGGCTTACAATCAGACGCCTTGTAAATGACAAGGGCATCAAAATCGACCTGCTGAATCTGCGGGCTCAGTGTCTTCCGAGCATCTCCAAAGAAGTACTCCTTGATAGCCTGCTCTCTAGAGCTTTCAAGGAATGCCTCACTTCGCTCAGCGACCCCATCTGAGCGATCGAGCCCAATAATATTGATCGGTTCGCCCAGGCTAGTTCGCTCACTAGCAAAACGCTTCGACAGCTCGGCGCTCATACTAGTAGAGCCAATAACCACGATGATGTTGACTGTTTTCGCCCTCACCGGCACAGGATTAGAGACTTTTCTCGAAATTCAAAGCATGCTTTGGCGGGAAACATACCCGATAGCTCATCCACAACATGGGCCAACAAATCCATCCCAATCTCGCTCTTTTCATCGATGCCCATTGAGTCTACGATCGCGCCGGAGCTTCTGACCCCTCATCTTGACTAAGCCGGCCGCTCACCGTGCTCGCAATCTTGCTGGTCAACTCTCTGTAGAGTTCGGGATCGTTCTCCGGCGAGTTGTGCCCAAAGTAGTACACAAGCGGTAGCTTGACGGGCACCGTGCTCGGCCCACTCGTAGGCGTGCTCCCCATCCGTCTGCGGCCTCCGGGTCCATGACTGTGGCAAAGACACTGGCACTCAACGAGCCCGGTAAGCTCAGCATGCCCTCCTTTGGATCGGCGTTCACGACAATGGGCTCATACCCCTGTCTCGTCGCATAGCTCGTCAACGTCTTTACCAACGTGGTCTTCCCCACGGCAGCCGGGCCAGTCACCAAGACCCTCGGTCCTTCGCGCTTCTCCCTCGCAGCGGCGACGCGCATCTCCCCTAGTCGAGCATGCAAATTGACATATGAAGTCGCGGGGTTCGCCTGGGGAGCAGCATACTCCGCAATCGAGTCATCGTCCGTTCGTCCCTCAATCTCAAGCTCACAGCCATGCCATGTGAGGATTTTCGACTTCAACCCCGCAAACGAGTATGCGTTCCGGAGAGCTAGCTCAATGCCATCCTTTTCTGCGGTTCCGGAAAGTACCTTGAGAATGAGGGTTCTACCGACGGGCACTTGGAAGCGCCATTCCCAGCAAGGCTTGAGAATGATAGTTCGTGTCGAGGAGGTGACGGTCTGTCATTTTGTTAGGAAACGAGGACGAAAAGTTAGATTATGGAACTTTTTGAAGTTTGGGGCGGGGAAGTCTGTTTTGTTCTCCCGGGGTAGGGACAAGCGATTGAGCTTCAGACGGGACAGATCGATCGGGTGGAGGCGTGTACCTGCGCTGGGATCTGGCCTAGGCCTGGGATTGACATATTTGGACTTTCATGGAGGAGACCAGTTGGGGACTCGGTAGTGTTGCGAAGACGAGAAACGAGAAAGGCACGGGAGCTCCAAAGGGCTTGCAAGTTGCAGCTCTTGGTGGAGAGCTTCAATGTGGGGCGGGTCGCTCGCCTCGTCTAAAACTGCACCGCATATTTCATTGTATAGGGGGAATTGGGGGAACAATCCTTTATATTGGGACGGTTAAAGCTTTTGCCTCATTACGTCTACTGTATTTGTCCGTGGTTGCTCTTCATCAAAGTTGCCGCCGCATAACCCGGCCACGACAACGCCATCAAATTCCTCCCTCCATTGCTACAGAATTACTTCTGAAGTGTCCAAAAGCTGACCAAGAGGCCCGTTGATGTCTAAATGCTAGTCGTGTATATTTGTACAAAGTGCTGCTCTCGTTGACAAAGGTCCTCTGGGTATCTCGCTATATGAAATTCGGTCATGTCCTCGCTTCGTGTTGTTCATAAAACTACAACAGCTATCCAGCTGTTGTCTCAAAGAATCCTTTGCATTTTCCCCCATGTGTCGACGTAATCGGAACTTTAAAGTCATAAAAAATTCATCAGTTTTTTCTCTTTACTCTTCCGCCATCTGATCAAAGATGTGCTTCAGACTTCCGACTCCAGTGAGAATATTTTCGTCGGGCCCTTGTCCTGGCGTCCACGAAGCGTGAGCAAAGTCGATAAGCTTCAAGCTATATATCTTGGGCACACTTGTTACGAGCTCGTCCAAATCACTATCATAAAGCTCTTCATCGTCATCGAGGCCAATGCCACTATCAATGCGCCCCGTAGTTTGCAGGTAGGAAGCTCGCCTCTCCGCTTTTTCGAAAAAGGCTTCGTTCTCGTCAAATGCTTTCTTCAGCGCATGGCCGTCACCTTCGAATACAAACAGAAGGGATGTGGAATACATGCGAGTCTCGTAGCTGGAAAGAACGTCGTGAACATTTTGAAGGTCTTTGGCGAATGCAGCGCAGACTTTTTCACCCATGTCTTTGGTGATGTTGGCGCCTTTATTGAATATAAAACGCTTGAATTCCTCAATGACGTTGTCCTTGTTTACTGACACTCGACCGTACTCCTTGTCATAAATCTTGTATCCTTCGTCGTCCAACTCCGAGGCGTCTTCTGACCCGCGATAAACTCGCATGCCAGCGATGCGAAACCCCAAACTGCCGTGTGTCGTCTCTTCGCTGATCCTGGTGAAACGATCTTTCTTTTGTTGTGGCGCATCGTCTGCCCAGAGGCGCATGCCGAGCTTTACATCAAGGATGTTGGCGCGTTGAAAGCCATGGGTGATATTCTCCAGAACGACGGCCTGGTCCGTCTTGATCTTCTTGCCCTTGGACGGAACCCACGTTGCTTCATCGGCGAGTGAAGCTTCAGCGACGTCATTCGCATTTCGTTCCGTGACAGATGCAACAATGTGCTCCTTGGCTGTCTGCAGTGTACCGTCTTCCGAAATGACGCCGGCCAGTGCTTCGTCTAGGCCGCCGCTCAAAGAGTCTGTCAGGGTCAGAGTACCCATGAAGAGAGGTATTATATCGTCCAAGTTGTACTGCAGCTTCTTTGAACGCTTCCTGTCTACCGGCTGAGAAACAGAATTATAAAAGTCGATCTCGGTTTGTGTGCAGGGCTTGATGAAAAACTCGCCATCTGCGTCGCACATGGTTCCAGCACTGCGCAAACACACGCCCGTTAGTAACATGAGACATAAGGTGACAGCACAGATGATATGTTGCACGGGCCAGTGGTAGTTCCCGTGGCCATCTGCAGCAGACGGAAGATACACTTACTGTCCGGCGACAGCATAGTTGTAGTCACGAAGATCCTCCGGGCGAGGGAGTTCTCTGGTCCCCATGGTGTTGAATGGCACAGCCGTCTGCTTCAACCAGCAGGCGACGGCCTTGTCGAATCTTGAAAAATCTTGAAACGTATGCAAAGAATGTGAAAGTATTGACGCTCAGTCCTTGCTGGATGAAGTCAAGAGCGAATTCGTGAAGGAGGTGCAGGGCTGATTGGTCGAGATCTGGCGCCGTGGCAAAGAAGACTCAGGGGGAGAGACCAAAGATCGATAGTGTCGGGCGCAATGGCTCTATTGTGATGGTCTGATGATGAAAGACTGATGAATGGACGGCGATAGTGTTGCTGAGTGGATCGGAAGGAATAAGTTCTGGGTGGGATGAGTTGAGATGGGTAAGAGCGGTGGAGGACGGGGGTTTTAAAGTCTGAATTCGCGACAGGATGCTAGAGGCAGGCTGCGAAGGGAGTCACGACGAAAAAAAAAAAACAGCCACAAAGCGTTAGGCTCTAATAAGCTTTGTTCAGGTAGTGTCCACTCTCGACGTCCGTCCTTCTCGTCCGTAGTGTAGCCCCGCGCGAGAACTGGGCGACTGGGGTAAATGGGACGGCCGAGAACAAGTGGCAGTGGCAGACAGGAGGAGGCATGCAGCATGCAGGTTGATTGTGTGTCGCTGCTCATTGGCCTTCATGATGGGTCGTGGCGGTACGTATTATGGAGCACATCCTGAACAAGGCACCAGACTAAAGTTGAGGATTCGCAATCACCATGTTCACGGTGCTGAAACAGATCTCCGAAGCGCCTACGGATTACTGGTCCAGCGCTAGGCCATGCAGGGTTTCAAACAGGGACACGGCCGACGTCACCGTCCCACCGGCCCACCGGCCTGCACTGCCTCAGGCCTGGTCGTCGCTGAGTGGGTGGTCGTCGTTGTTTGCTGTTGAGTATTCGGCGGGAAGGTCCAATGTACGCTGAGCCACAGACGTCCAGCTCACTGTCAGTGCCATCCAGCCCTGTCGGTCGCAATTATGGAGGCTGAGCAGATGAGACAGCAAGGCGGAATTAGTCTGTGGATCGATCCCCTTGGTCCTTTGTTTGTCCTTGTACTAAACATCTCCGGGTCAAAATGCGGTCAGGCATTCGACAATCTATCATGATACCAGGGTGGTCATCAACTAGTAGAAGCAGCTGACAGCACCAACATTTTTACGGCAACACGAGGGTCAAACGCGTGGACCACGAGCATTGGTCGGGCTGTGGTCAGCAGCAACGTGAGAAATGATGCTGTGCAACTTCCACCAACCGTAGCCTTGGGTGAATCCACGTCGCCTACTCCGTGATGGAGCCGGGTTTACGCCCAAGTGACAGAGTGAGAGTTGACGGGCAGCGTGCTTGTACGGCGGACCTATCGGTGCTTGATTCTTCTGCAGACAATTGAATTCCGGGGCTTCTTGAGTCTCTAGCATGTTGTCGATATTCAGATTTATCTGCCTCGGTGGGTAGGCATGCGTTCATTCGTCAGACTCATGCCTCTGGAAAGCCGTTCGCCGGAGCTCAGTGTTTGATCTTGGGAATTCTTGACAGCTGTCGTCGACTGCCAGCGACTGCCAGCCATGGACTGCCAGTCAGTCGAACTAGGTCTGCTACCACCTGATCCGAAACTTGCCAGATCCGAGTCACTGATTAGTTTGTTGCGGCCAAAACTCCTCTCCGTGTCTGCTTCAGTTCTCTTTTACTCATCTTCGGGTGGTGTTATTTACATTTCAACAAGATGCCGTCCCAGATTGACGAAGACTCTATGAGTGATGCCGGCGAAGCGAGCAGCACCGTGACGGGACAGATTCCTCCCGGAAATGGCAGGCACGCTGAGTCTATGTCCTCGGGCGAAGATGACGCATTTGCAGAGCCAAGTCAGCCACCTGTTAGCAAGAGCAGCAAGAAGAAGAAGCGCAAAGGCGGTCGTAAATCCATGGCCAGTCGTGGCCCTTGCGCTTTGCCACGAAACCGCGGCACGGGTTTTGAAGGTTCGTCAATTTAGTTCAAACTGAACGAAACGGTGAACTTTCATGCTAATACAATTATCAGAGTTCTTCGCAGATCCGCCCATGACACCAGTGGAAGCTGCTGAGGAAAAGTTGGAAATTTATGCAGCGTATGACCTCTAAGAAGTTTTTTTTTTCTCCGCGGGCTGACGCTCCTTCTAGCAATGTTCCATTTGAAGAGTAACTCAGCACCTCCTATAAATATTGTTTTTCTCGCTCATCATTAATATCCTGCACAGGCGAATCCAGGCCTGCATTCAAAGATTTCGTTCGAGACGACGCCTTCAAGGCGATCAGACACTCTACTTCAACGAGTACCTGTTCCTAGGTGGTGTCGATACCTCTCAGAACTCCTTCTCAGGCCTAGATCACAAAGATCTGAAGGATCTCACGCCAGCCGAGCGGCGTGACGCCACCGCAAGAGATACTGTCCACAGCGGCTCCTCTGCAAATCAGCAATTCTACAATGGAAACAGGGAGCACTGGTCGGTGGACTTTTCCGGCGTCGCGGCTGGGTTTTTCTCCATCAGTCTCGGTCAGTTGACTGGTTTTGAGGACAAAAAATTCGAAACGGCCATTGCGGTTGTAGAACACTTTCTCAGATATGTCCTCCAGCATGACGTCTGTCCAGAATACCAAGACGATGTTGAGTCTGCTTTGCTCCTGTGCCAACAAGCAAGAAAGGAATGGCCCATGCTGAACCGGCTTAGCGACGATTTGCCCGGCCATTTCAATCTGGCCGCTACGGAGTGCTTCTCTACGATGGAACCTGGTGACTGGTCTTTGTTGTCATTCACGCGACCAGAGGACTTTGATGCCAAGGCAGTGTTCTTGGCTACCTGTGCGCTGTGTGGTGAGATGGAGACACTCAATCACTACTCCAACGGGGATCTCGAGCCTGCGAAAGAGTTGACCTGTACAGTGCAAGTCACTGAAACTCGGAGACCCTCTGACAGCCTTGTCCAGAAGTTTTCTGCCCTTTGCATCGAAGGGCGCAGCCACGCCGTCGAGCCGGTAGGCAAGTTGTTCTTCAAGTCTGCCGTCATTGAAGACGGGTGGGAGCAGCCCGAAATGCCGAGACTTTTGAAAAATGATCAACTTTGGATTTACCTCGAGGACAGAATGCTTGCCAATATTACACCCGGCATGAGGATGGAAATGAAGGTCATCGAATTGAACACTGGCATTCGATTCGTCAAGACTATATTGAGACTTGTGCCGTCATTCTACACGTTTCTGCCGCAGCAAATGATGAAGCATTACAAGTCTCTGAGGGAACATGATCGTGCGGCACCATCTGTCCACGACCCATCTGCAGAAGACGGACATATTGCTCGCGAGCTCGTATAGATGTGGATTCTGTCATCTTCGGGGTGGAATTGAGAAATTCACACGAAAAAAAATAATGACAATCGGAGCGAAACGGGATATACCGGCGAGGTCGCACGAGCTTGGGCGTTGCGTCACACGAGTTATTAAAAATATGCTGCTAGCGCTATTGGGAACGTATACAAAACAAGCAGAAATCCAGACTCATTACTCCCGTAGCCCAAACAGTGATGAAAACATGTTTCTATGAAACCGCCCCAATGCCTGCGTCCATGACAAGAATATCAGCAAGGACGAGTATTCCCTCCCACAGTCCCAGCAATGTGCTTCCGTCGAATGCATGATTCAAGTCAATGGCAGCCGCAACCACAAGTATACGTTGGCCGCACCATAAGTGGTCCCGTCCCGATCACTGTTACGTCTGCACTTTGTAGTCCCGGTCCCCAGAGACAACCTCCGCGTACGAAGGCGGCACGCCCCCTGTCCATCCGAGGCACCAGCCGCAGCAGAAGCACCGCCCCGCGACTGCTGCCGATGACCACCCTGTGTGCCGTAGCTCATACCGCCCTGACGAGCGGGAGGCCCGCAGTTCGGCCCATGAGGCGACTGCACGTAGACGTATGCGACGCGGC
The DNA here is from genome assembly GCA_021950295.1 of Epichloe scottii. Taxonomy (NCBI): domain Eukaryota; kingdom Fungi; phylum Ascomycota; class Sordariomycetes; order Hypocreales; family Clavicipitaceae; genus Epichloe; species Epichloe scottii. Next base: position 592,468 of record CP083247.1, on the reverse strand, counting down.
CGCCCTCCTGGGGTAGCGTCTCGTACTCGTACGGCGGCTCGGGGAACTTGGCGATGATGTACCAGGCGTGGAAGAGGCCGGGGAGGAAGCCGAGACAGCAGAGAAGGATGTTGATGAGGGAGTCGGCACTGCAAATCCCGCATTTGACCCATACTGTTTTTTTTTTTTTCACGGGAGTGTCAGTTAGCTAGCGACCGTCACGTCACGCAGAAGGGGGTCGGGATGCTTGTGGGCGAAACCGTACCGGGCAGCGGGGGAAGAGGATGGCCAAAACGCCGAGGAAGATGTCTGCGGAGCACATGGCGCGGGGAAGGGGGGTTGCGACAGACGCGTTATCGCAGAACAGAGGTTTGATATGAGCGCTGCGTGCGGACACGCGGTTAATTCGGATGCTGCGAATGACGGGGACGTGGTATGTCGCCGGTGTCGTGAGAAGTGGCTGATGGGGTCGAATTGATGAAGTCGAAGTTGGAAATCGGGAGTGGGCAGGCAGGCAGTTGGTGACGAGTCACGACTGGGTGGGATTGCCCTGGGATGCCCACCTTGCCACTGACGCCGGCGTAGAAACGTCACGGGTTTCAGAGGGAGCCTGCCTTCTAGGCTTCACGCTACACGCAACGGGTTGCGCTTGCGTAACTTATTAGTAAGGCTAGTGGCAACTGCGGGGCCATCGGGCGCAAGCAGAGTGAAGTGGCGCGGCTGGGACTTGCTTTGTCACTGGTGCTGGGATTCTAGATTGTTACAATGTTCAAATGAGCGAGTGAGTGATGGAACGCTGATTCGATCAAGACTTTGACTTCCGAGTCCTCGTATTGTCCATACTTTTGGTGAACCAGCACGACGGGAAGATCCTGTCATTACTCCGTAGAACCTCACAAATAAATCCCAGTCAGTCCAAAGAACGCCAAACATGCTCGTCATTTAATCCCCGTATCATCAGCCCCTCAACCCCACGTTCCACCACCGCCACCGCCCTTGCCACCTCTTCTCTGCGCACTCAATCTCCAGTCGTCTTCCCTGGCAAATTTATTATACAATGGCTGAATCCTCTCGGATGCCTTCCTCTTGCTCAGCTTATCACTGGGCGCGACCTTGAAAAACGTCGGCGCCGCTTCCACCAACCACTTTGGCTCAATGGAGCTTGTGCAGTGCATGTACTCCTTCGTGGTCAACACGAGATCATGGTAGATCACCCACTCGGCTTGTTTTCCGAACAGCGCCGAGCTAGGATGTAGATAGACGGGGGTTCCCTCGGTCAACGTCTTGTACCCTTCCTGTGGGTCTTTGCGCGCGGCGTTGCGGAAGAATCCTGAGCAGAGAGCTCTTCGGATTTTATCCGTGTTGCGCCCGCACGAGACGATGGGGTGTTTGTAGCGTTCCATGATCTTGACAAGCTGGTCTCGGACATCCTTTGCACGATTCATAGACCGAGCTTGGATGAAGTTTTCAAAACACCAAGGTTTGGAGTACCCGTTTTGTTTCCAGGAGTTGTATACATTGAGAAGCGTCAGGTGGTCGCCGTGGGGGTCGTGGAACTTGGACTTTTTCTGGTCGGCTACTGATTGCTTTTCTTTGGGGCGGTAGAAGACCACGCCCTGGAGGGACAGCATGGCAATGATGCTGAGGGCCTCTTCGGAACAGTCGTGGTCGACAGCGGCGAGGAGGACTTTGGCCGAGGACGGATCCATGGGGAAATCGGCCATCTTGCGGCCGAGACGGGTGAGCAGGCCTTCATCGTCGAGTGCGGACAGAGCGTATAGCTCTTCCAGGGCGGTCAACATTGTGTTGACAGGCGGGGGTCCATGAAGTCGAAATGGATGAGGTCGTTGATGCCCATGGCTTTGAGCATGAGGATAGTGTGTGAGATGTTTTGGCGCTGGATTTCAGGGATGGTGGTTGGCAACATTTCAGATTGGTATGCTGCTTCGGTGTAGAGTCGGAAACATTTTCCTGGTCCGGTTCTGCCCGCACGTCCAGCTCGCTGGTTGGCCTGGGCTTGGGAGACTGGGGTGATGACGAGCGAATCCATGCCGAGTTTGGGATCATAGGCATTTTGCTTCACAAATCCTGGGTCAACGACGTAGTAGATCTCGTCGATGGTGATGGATGTTTCGGCGATGTTGGTGGCGATGACGACCTTTCGGGCGCCCGGGGGTGCTGGATCGAAAATTCTGCTTTGCATTTCTGGGGGCAGCTGTGCATAGACTGGCAGCACCAGAAGCTCGGGGACCGACGGGCCCAGCGCTTTCATGCGCTCATATAGAATCTCGCAGGCTGTGTCGATTTCCTCCTTGCCCGTCAAGAAGAGGAGAATATCGCCCTTTGGCTCTGTCAAATGGATCTGCATCACCGTGACGAGCGCACTGTCGAGGTAGTCAGACTCTGGTTCTCTCGAGTATAGAATCTCGACAGGAAATGTTCGACCAGGAATCGTGAAGATGGGGCATTCATTAAAATACGATGAGAACTTGTCGGCGTCGAGTGTAGCTGAAGTCACAATGATCTTGAGGTCCGGTCTTCGCTTGACTGCTTTCTTTAGCAGGGCGAAGAGAACATCCGTGGCAATTGTACGTTCGTGGGCCTCGTCCAACATGATGACTGAGTATCGCTTCAGGTCCATGTCCATCAGAATCTCTCGCTGCAACATGCCGTCTGTCATGTATTTGATCCTCGTCGCGGGACTCGTGCAGTCATCAAATCGAACGAGATACCCGACTTCCTCTCCGAGATTGCATCCAACTTCCTCTGCGACACGTTTAGCCACTGACATGGCGGCAACTCTTCGCGGTTGGGTACAGCCAATAATTCCTTTGTCTGCGAAGCCCGCTTCGGCAAGATATTGGGTCAGTTGGGTCGTCTTTCCAGAGCCTGTCTCACCAACAACAATCAGAATCTGATTCTCGTGAACCGCCTTGATAAGCTGGCTGCGAAACGCGAACATTGGCAAAGTTTCACGTTGCTCCTTCATGCTGAGATTGGTCCGTTTGACCAGGGGCTGGCCCTTGGGCGGGACAACGGCCCTTTTCCACTCAGGGACCTCTTCCGATGTTGCGTTCATTCGGGATTTCCTCAGATCGCTGGCAAACGTGCGTTTATCCGGATCTGCCATGGGGTCATGCCACTGAGACGAGAGGTTCTGGTCGGTCTGCTTCTCTTTTGCCGCAGCATCTGCCTCTTGTTGTTTGAGTTCTTTGCGTTCCTTTGCAATTGCTGTGCCGGACATGGCGGCACGATTCATGGAGCCGTCGGGCGCCTTAACAACACGGATAGGAGAAAGCTCCAAAGACTGCTTGGTCTGACCAACCAGGAAAGGTGGTTCCTCGTCCCGAACTTCGATGTCAACTTCCTCCTCCAACTCGAGTTCTCCGTCGCCTCGAAGTGTCGCGTTATAGTCTTCTTCTAGATCAGGATAGTCGGATGCCTTGGCTACCCCGGATGCGATCAGTTGCCGGATTTCCCATCTTTCAGGAGACGTCATGCGCTTCTTTTGGCGTCTCGGAGGCCCAAGAGCATCTCGTGGCAGCGCCGGGGTGTCATCAACAAAGCCATTCCTTGCGCCACCGCCAAGGGCTTCCGTGTTAGCACCCGTTGTAAGACGTGCCTGTGGTTCCAGATCCATCCCAGTCTCTTGATCGACATCTCTCATGGAGAGGCCGATCCTTTTCCCTTCCATGCTGGTCACCTTGACCCAAACATCTTGGCCTTTGGATAGCAGATCTGACGGATGGTTGACTCTCTGTCCCGAGGTTATACGTGATATGTGCACCAGCCCGTCCACTTTTCCTCTGACATGGTGCAAATTAACAAAGGCTCCAAAATCCTTGATGCCCGTAACATGGCCTTGGTAAACTTTGTGCAACTGCGGCGCATCGTCAACCTCGGGCTCAGGTGCTCTGCGAAACGTATCGTCATCGTCATATTCGTCATCATATCGACGTCGACCGCGCCTGTCTTTTCGAGAACCTTTGAAGCCGTCACGCCAGTCTTCATCGCCTCTCTCTTGCGAGCGAGATCGTGATCTGTGTCGGTGTTTTCGTCGTTCACGCGATCGTGATGGCGATCGGTCCCGTCTTCTCCTCCGCGATTCCTTGTTGTCGTTTTCGGGACTTCTACTGCGCTTTCGCGAAGCTTTCTCCTTCTTCGATTTGTCCTCCAGGCCCTCCAACAATGCTAGGGTATTATCTATCGCGTCTCCCCCATCGTATTCGACCTGTTTATCCGCCAGCGCAAGACCACTGAAGACCTTTTCTTTTTCTTCGAGTGTCCTCGAACGATGCTCGTCTCCGTTGCTGTGGTTGCCCTTTCCTCTGAACTTGGGATGCAAAGCAAGAACCAGGCGGTCGAGGCTGTCCACCAAACTCGGTGGAAAGTCGGCGCCAATGTTGTTGAGCTTCTTGCGGAAGTCATCGGTGTTGGAACTCTCGAGGCGCTGGGCGATGAGAAACTCCGCAAGCGTCTTGTCGCTGATGCCAACATGGTTTTGCAGCTCTGACGTGACTTTCGACACGAGCGAAAGCAGCTCGAGATTCAAAAGATCATCCATGGCGGACGACTGTATCCTGCACACGGCAGGTTGGATGAATGGGCCCAGAATTCCGTCGCAGCACAAATCCCAAGAAAACAGCTCTGAGGTTTGCCAGAGCGGTGACAATAGCGGGTAAAAGCCGGGATAACCACTAAAAGTTCTTGCGGGTGGCACCTAGATGAAAAAATAACTACCCTATACCTTCTGAACTTATTTCTGTGTTCGGGCTCGTAGTTCTCGAGTAGGTGATGGAAGTTACCGTCAGTGTTTTTCTATTTGTCTTCATAACCCTTGGAGGAATTGGTTAGGAAACTGGGATAGACCGTAGCACAGCAAGGTTGGACGATGCTATGTATGACCCCTCCATTTCGACGGAAAATCACTCAAGAATGGTTAGGTTTATCAAGGAAGCTTGGTATTAAGTGATCCGTTGCACATCGCACCTGGTTCCAGAGTTTATCGTCCCAATGTCTCGTTCCATAACTGCCAAAATTGGTTTCCCCAACTCGGTATATACTTCACCTTCTCAGGCGGGTCAAGCCGCCATTGAATCTGATCCTTGGCGGGGTCCTGATTCGAACCCGTGTCTGAGGTAAAGCCCTTGGCTTCTTTTAAGGACAATGGAGTTTCGGCAATGTTGAAGACGACGTGCTCATGATTGCCTCGATGAGCAGCGTGATAGTGGAGGCCATCAAAATGTGCCCTGCATGTTTATACAACAAAGAGGGGGCCCTCTGAGCTGTTGATGTTTAGGAATCGAGTCTTTGTTCCACAGGAAATAAGGAAGTTTAACAGAGAGTTCTGCTAACTCCCTAATGTCCAGCTGCGGGATCGTCATGAGTTAGCAGCAAGATCTCCTCCCTTATTCCCTGTAATACGATGTTGGTAATTTTTTTTCAAAATTCGGCGCTAAAGCCATAAGACTTGTTGAGCAAGTCCCGCCTTCTTCTCGTCTGCCTCATGTCCTGACTAGTTGACGCCATTCTCTTCATACACCTTCAGGCTGAATCGAGCAAACTTGCTTCGAGTCTGGATTTCTCTTCCCGTACGTGGTAAAGAGTGGCGGGACAGCACAAAACAAGGTCGAGAATATGGCAAGGGTCAGGCACGCACCGTTTGCACCCAGGCCGTCAAGCATCTTGGTTGCTACCATGGGAAACGCAGCTGACATGGGGGATCGGACGATGGCAAGAGCTGCAAATCCGCTCGCTGCGTAGCTGAGATAGCTGTCTGCCAAGTACCCTGCCAGGACGGTGTCAAACTCGTTTATGGCGCATCCCACAAACACCAGAGCCAGGGTGGGAACGATCCAGGGAACATCAATGACCGCAGGTGGATTCGGCCATGTGAACCACCAGAGACCTCCCGCCAACATGGGGGCGGCTATAAAGAACCCGAAGATTCGTGGTTCTGGCTCCAGTGTCACACCTTTCTCCTCACAACGGGCTATCATGCGGTGGTCCCGTAGGCGAGTCAAGACACCCAATGGGAGACCGATGCCGAGAGCCAAGAGCGACAAACAGGCCAATGTTATTGTCAAGGTAGGGGTCGGTGTAGATGATAGAAAACGTTCGATTTAATCAATCAGAGGTGCAGACAGCACCTGACTTTTGTACCTAAAAGGTACATAGTATGCTATAGTAATAACTAGTCTACGGAGGTACTTCTAATATATTATCTCTACTATTATCTTATAGAGGGTTTAATCCTAGTTAATACGCAGGCTATATCTATATATCTAGTGCTTTAAGGAGCTCTCCCTAACACACCCCCTAGCTAAGATATCTATTAAAGCTAGAGTTAATAAGCGTAGGAAGAGATTATAATAAATTCCTAGTATTATAATTATATAGGAATCTCCTATAAGCTAATCTAGTAATAGAAATTCCTATATATTTAGCTTAATAGAGGCTTTATAAAGCTATCTATAGGTATCTTAAAGGTCTTTAACTAATTTACCTTAATATTACCTAGGGTATATTACTCTTAAATTTATATCTAATTTATATTAAGATGCTTAAGGCTAGTTTAAAGCCTTCCTTTCTTATACTCTATAATATAAATTATTTACTTATTATTACACTAGATAATTAATAGTAGTAGTACGTAAACCTTAATATTATAAAGTAGCCTTCTAAGGGATATACACTCTTTTATACTATAATTTAAGGTAAAGAGCTTTACTTCTATACTTAAGGTTATTATATAATATTACTTACTAAACTTCTAATTAATTATAGCGCTATATATAATAAAGATATAACCTTATATTAATTTATATATATTAGGGTTATTACTAAGGGAAGCATTAGTACTAGAAAATAATATATTAAAGCTATTTACTCCTAAGTATTAGATATATAGCTTCTTTATATTCTAGGCATATAAAATCACTTCTTTTGTAAACTTAATATACTTTATTAAAGGGTTTATTATAAAAGAGATAAGTTTTAATACTATAAAGGCTATATTAAGCCTTCTAATAATATATAAATATACTAAAGAGCTAATAACTACTCTATAGTAATTAATCTCTTTATTAGTAGCTTTACTAGTATTAGTAAGGATTATAGCTATAGGGAGAGAAGTAGAGATTAAGCTCTTTAAATTACTATTAATAATGTTAGGGATAAATTTCTAAGTAATCTTTTAAATATATAATTCCTATAATAACTATATCTCTTTAGTATTATAATTCCTAATAATTTTAATACCTAGGAATCACTTTAGGTTGCCTTAGTCTTTAATGTCTATACTATTTATTAATTATTTATAAAGCTCTTTAAATTCTACTTTAAATCTATTAGGATATATTACTATAATATTATTTATATAGAAAAATAGGATAAAACTATCTTTTATAAAGATATATAGGTCTTCTTTTCCTTAGATAAAGCCTATCTTTAATAGGAATTATATTAGATATAGGAACTATTATTAAGGAGCTTCTCTTAGCCTATATAATACTTATATTATCTTCTAGAGATAATCTCTTATATTTATACCTTTTAGAGGTTTATAAAAGATAGGTTCTTTAAGTTCTATATATAGGAAGGTATTCTAAACGTTATATTAATAAGTATTAAGATTATTAGCATAATAGACTATAAGTAGTATACATAGAGATTATAAAGCAAGCATAGCTATATAGTTATTAAGGTTATCTTTTAGTTATTAATTACCTTATATAATTATTCTAGCTTTAAACTCTATAACTATGCCTTTCTTATTAGTTTTATATTTAAAAACCTAGCTAAGGTTAATAATCTTCTTATAGTATTCTAGATTAAATAATTTATCTAGTATATTCTCCTAGTAGTTTAAGGATAGAAGCTTTAAAAGCTCCTTTATAATTACTTCTTTCTAGTGGTTATAATAGGCTAAGGCTATAGCTTAATAATAATAGGTAGGTTCTAGGGGTATATCTTTAATATATAAACTATATTAAGTGCCTTAGAATACTATTAAAAAAGCAGAAGAAAACTATACTTACTTAGCTTTCCTTAATTCCTTTCTTTAGCGTTTTCTAGTTATAATATTATCTAGATTAATGCTATTATTATAGGGATAATAATTCTCTACTACCTTACTACCTTTAGTAGTAATTTTACTAGTATCTATAGTAGTATCTATATATTTAGATATTACCTTATATATAAATTTATTAATTTTATAAAATAGCGTATTATTACCTAGTATCTAAATCTCTATATTCTCTATAGTAACTAGCGCCTTATAAGAAGAGTTAGGGGGTTAAAAGTGTACTAATATAGTTACCTTCTTACCCTAATACTTAAGGTAGTATTTTTACTTTAAACTACTTGTTAGGGAGAGCTCCTTGAAGCACTAGATGTGTGGATGCAGCCCGCGCATTAACTAGGATCAAACCCTCTGTGAGACAACGGTGGAGACAATGTATTAGAAGTACCTCCGTAGACTAGTTATTACCATAGCGCACTATATACCTTTTAGGTATAAAAGTTAGGTGCTATCTGCACCTCTAATTAATTAAATCGAATGTTTTCTATTATTTACACTAACCCCTACCTTAATAGTTATAAGCCTAGGAGGCTTCTATTGCCCTTTTTAATGATTATTAAAGATATAAGCTCCGTTAGATATTATTAATTAACGCTTACTAATTATTAAGAGATAATCGCCCTTTATTATTACGCTCTAATTAACCAGTACATTCCTCCTTTATAATATCTAAAGAAACTCTAAATGTAGTATTATTATTAGAGAAGGACTAGATTAAATAGTATATATAAATTAAGAATTACATAGAATCCTATAGTATCTAGGAGTATATTAACCCTAATAAGGCTAAATTACTTAAAGAACCTATAATGCCTATATACCCGCAAAGGGGTTAGAGACTAAAGGTCTTACTAGATAACCCTAATACTCTTAAGAATTAGAGAATTGCTTATAAAGATATAAAGGATTAATTTAATTTTTAATATAAAGAATTATAATTTAACCTTATAAAGTATATAGCCCTATTAAAGCAAATACTAAAGATTAGGGAATATATCTATAAGACTCTATTAAAGAATATATAAGATTCTCTTAACTTTAATACTAAAGTTAAGAATAGAGAGTTAGTTTAATATTATACTTAAAGAATTCTTAAGCTTCTTTAGGATTAGTATAAGCTAAATATAAAGAAAATACTTATTCTTATAGAAACATGCCTTAATAATTATTTATAAGCTAAAAGTACCTATAATTAGTATAAGTAGGCTATAATAATAGAGGTATTGTTACGTGCTGATTTGGCACGTAAGGGGTTGAATCCGTCAGAGGGGCCAACGGATTCAACAGGTCATGAATCGTGCTAAGTTTACTTTAGGAAAGTTACTATTAGGAGTAAAGTATGTTATAAGAATTAAGTTATCCCCTACTCTAGGTTACTAAATCTAGCCCTATAAGGGTCCCTTCCGCTTCTAGGCATTCTGCTATGTAATAAGTGCTAGGCGCGCCTTAAAAACGACTGTCCTAGTTAGATATAGCTAGCTAGTAGCTAGATTCAGGTCCTTAACTATTAACGCAAACAAAAGAAATATAGCTTAAGTTAAATCTTATAAGGAGACAGATATAGCGCGTTCCCTGCTATACTAGTGGCTTTAGTGTTATAGGTTTACTTAACTCTATAATTACTATCTACTAAACCGCGCCTTATAATAGTACTTACAAAATCATTATATTAAATAATAGTTATGCCGATTTTATTATAATCTCCTACTTCGTTACTAAATTTTATTCTCCTATAATTACTAATTTTATCCCCTCCTTTTAGTAAGTTATTAAATCCTACTAATTAATTATCCTTTCTAGTATATCCCTAGTCTAATCCTAAACTATATTATCTTATTACTAGATAGAATCTAATTCCTGTTTTTTATTTTTATTTTTATTTTTATTTTTATTTTTTTATTTTATCTAAATCCGTGTCCTTAATCTATTAATCTAGCAAATTTATTATCCCTATTATCCTACGTTATAGTAGGTCTAACTATAGGCTAATTAGGAGGTAGCGCTATCTTATTCTACGTTCCTATTATTCTTAGCTATGCTTATATTACTAGCGTTTTTAATAGGGTTAATCGCGGAATTACCTAGGTAGCCTTTGGTTTTATTAGACTAAGTTTTTTATTTAGCCTAGTTTTCTTACTTAGGCTTCCTAGTGTTTTGCCTTAGGGTTGCTTATTGCTAGGATTTAGCATTCTACTATGTAATTCGCTTTATACTACGCTAGATTTAGCTAGACTTAGTTTTGCGGTTTTTGCCTTTTTTATCTCCCCTCTAAGCTCTTTCTATTCTTATATAAGCTTATCTATTATTATTTTCTAGGTATCTATCTACTATACTATTTCTACTATTATCCCTACTAGTATTATAAGCTTTTTCTCTAGCTTACTCTTACTAACTATACTCTCCTTAAATTCTATAAGTTATTTACTAAAGTTAGTTAATATTACTCTAGGGTTAAGCTTTAGAATCTTCTTCTTATAATTTCTTAGTATTTCTACTATTTATATAAACTTCTCCTTTGTTTTTTTTGCCTCCTTTATTATTAAATTTACTAATTCCTTAACTTAATCTAATACCTCTATAGCTAAGTTATATGCTAAGCTTATATCTACTCTTATATTATTAAAAGCCCCTTCTATCTTATCTATTTAGTCTACTATATTATTAATTTTACTTTACTTATATTCTCTATCCCTCTTCTTATTCTCTTAGGATCTAGTAGATTTCTAGGTTAGCTCCTTATTAGTGCTAACACAAAGCAAATCCGCCCTGCTAACACTAGCTAATACACTAGTGATTATAGCGTTTACTGCTCTATATTTATCTATAAAATAGAGAGCTAATAAATCTGCTTATAGTAGTAAAGATATAGTGCTATTATATATAGCTATTTGCTATCTATATTTAACTATTATGCTATTATAGAAGGCTACTATTACTATCTTTATCTAATTCTTTACCTATTACGTTACTCTATATTCTATTAGATTAGTAGTAATTTAATTTAATAGCTTCCTATTTAGTTTTACTGCTGCTTTTCTTATTCTTAATATTGCCTTTTATTCTTTAAAAATAGTAAAAATCTATATAATTATATTTTACTATAATATAAAATATACGTTATTTAGATATACCTCTAATCCGTTTAATACTATTATAGCGCCTTTTAACACGAATTTATGTGCGTATGCCTATATAGCATACCACATATCCTATATGCTACCTTTTTAGCCTACTATAGTGTGTTAGAAAGTGCTAAAATTAATCCCTTTAATGCCTTTTCCTTTATACTCTACATTAAATTCTTCTATTATTCTTTTTTATACCACTACTCTAATTTTAGGCATTAGCTTTAGAGTGTCTTTTCTAGAGCTAGGCTATCTAAATCTAATATATAATAATTTAAAATCAAGCTCCGCGATTTGCGCGTAGACCTATAACGGTCTAATAAGGAATTCCGCTAGTATCTTATTAACTTTATTATTAATTTTACTCTCTAAAATCCTATCTTTAACTTTAGTTTCTAAAGGTTTATCCTTAAATCCGGATTCCTAGTTAGAGGATTTAGTAGCTATATTAGTGAGGTTAACTATTATTATATTATCTTCTTTATCTAATATATTACTGATTTTATTGTTTCCTTATGTTATTTTGCTCTCTATAAGTTATTTTCTTTTTATAGCTCTAGTAAGGTTATCCTTTAGCAATTATCTTAGTGCTTCTTTACGCTCCTATCTTTCTTTTCTAGCATTAGTTAGCATAATTTTGTTACTCCTACTATTCTTAACTTCTTTTCCTAAATCCTTAGTTAGCGTTTCCTCTTAGCGCCCCTTAGATTTAACTATATCCTTTATAACACTAGTAGCTCCTATGTTATTACTATTACTATCTCCTGCCTATTAGGCTAACTTATTAAATTCCTTTACTAATATTTGTATTTCCCCTAGATACTACTAATAGCATAGTTCTTCTACTTAAAGGATAGGAAGCATATACTCCCTTTATTAATTGCTCCTCTCTACTAGTTATATATAGCAATAAAGGAATTTCTTATCCTTAAAATAGCTAGCTATTCCTAATTTAAATAACTTATTATCTATTTATTAGTTAAATTTGGCTTGCTTTTCTTTAGTATTAGCTTATTATCTCCCTAAATTAGTGTATATAAGTTCCCCTAAAAGTTAATTTTATTATATTAACGCTAGAACTTAAATACATAGATGCACTACTAGGATTCGCTTATATAGTGTTTATTCTTAGATATTAATCTTATTATTAAATATAATAAGATTAGGCTTTTAATGTGGGAAATTAGGAGAAATTAGGTTTGCACTAAGCATGTAGTGCGCGTATTTAACTCCTAGGGTAAAATGGTTGTATTTAATATAATATTTCCTACAGTCCTTATAGTTCTATATTGCTTATAGACGTTATTAATCTCCATTATTAATACTAAGTTTATCGCTTCCTTTATAAATGCTAGATCTATTATTTCTACTAATAAAGGCTTTAGCTGCTTTAAATTCTACGCTAGCACTCTTACTAGTTATTACTATAAAGCAAAATGCAATAACTTAGTTAAATTTAACTACGCTTATGCCAAATCTAACTACGCTGCGATTATTATTTAATTGTGTAATAATGTAAAGTTTAAGTATAGTAAGATAATCCTAGTTAGCATAATAAATAATATATAAGAGTAGGCCCCTAGAAACTCCTACCTCCTTACTAGCTTATTAGATCTAGCACCTATTATTTAAATTCTCCTTTTACTATTATTATTTCTTTATAGGTTACTAGTCTCTTTTTATATGTTCTTTAGCCTAATTAATTAGGTTCTTCCTAAGGTATTCCTCTACTATTTTAGACGCATTAATCCGTATCTTATTTTTAGCTACCTATTAGTTATCTTTAGTGGTATATCCTTTCTATCTAATAAGAAACTCCACTCTTACTACCTTGTTTTTCCGCTTTAAAATTTTAACCTAATAATTATAGATTTGCTTAATTTCCTAATAATCTATTTCCTCTAGATTATTAAATAAAATTAGTGGCAGAGCTGGTTCTTCCCTCTTAAATAGATCCCTTCCTTATACTAGCTTCTATAGCTATACTACTAATACCACTAGATGCACTCGCGAATTTAGTGGGAATTCTAACTAATAAGCTAACGGATTTACCTTCTCTAGTACCTTATAGGGACCTACCTTTTATAGGGACTATTTTTTCTTTAGCTTACTAGGTAGTTTATATCCCTTATGTAATCGTAGGTAGACTATATTACCTTTGTTAATATTAACTAGTTTATAGCGGTTATTATACTAAATTTTCGCTAGTGCGGCTGCTATTATAATTGCTAATTAAGCTTTGTGCTAATATAGTTTCTATAGTACTATAATATTATTTACGCCAGTCCCTACGTTAGTTATATTATTAGGTAAAAGAAGGTTAATAATACTTAAAGGCTAAAATCCATATAATAGCTTATTAGGTGCCTAGCTAGTACTTATTACTATAGTGTTATTTAGTTAGTATTATAATGCTAGTAATAGCGATGTCTATATTATATCTAGGTCCGTTACTATATAATACTATATTATAATTATTACTATTTAGTTCTTTCTTTTAGCTATTCTATCTATCTAGGGATAATACACAGTACTTATAAGGAGTTTCACCCCTACTCGCTTAAATATAGCTTTCTATATATTAGATATAAACTTTAGGTCTCTATTACTTATAATCTATCTTAGTAACCCCTAATCTATAATATATAGTGCCTAAAGAAGTAATTCTACCTAGATTTCCATAGGATACGTAGTATGTCTAGGTATTAATAATATTCTCTTACTAAAAAGGCAGTTTATAGGGCATAGTGAGTTATATATTACGTACCCTTCTATTTACTATATAGTATTTGCTAATAAGACCTCCGGCATATCTATTATAAAATTAAGGGAAATTGTATAAAATAGCGTTAGTTTTAACTATAAGGGCCGCATTTCCCCTAGGGGCTTTACACAATTAATTGCATTCTCCTAATACACCGCATAATAGGCTATATAATCACGAATACATTAACTTATTCGTGTAAAATAGACTAACTATAATTCTATTACTATCCTTATAATTCTAAAGTGTTGCTATTTGTTATATACTAATTATAGTATAGATTTAACCTCCGCTATTAGAATATATAGGCGGAAAAATCTATCCCTACTATAGTAATATAACAATCTATCCTCACGCAAATCCTAGCTATATAGAGGGATCTTTAGTCTAGTTCTAGCATTCTTTGCTACTTATCTTTCTTAGTAGGCTTTTATTAATATAATAATTTAGCTAAACTTATAATCGGATTAGTACCCCTTAATAATTCTAGCCTTAAGTTTATTATCTATAATTATAGTTATAGTATATTCTTCGCTAAAATATGCACTAGTATCTAACTTATTATATTAGCTTTTCTACGCTACTTCCCTATAGGTTACCTCTACTAGTAATCTAGAGAGCGCGTCTAGAACCATATTTAACACTCCTAGCACATATATTACCTTTAGGCTAAATTATGATAAATAATTCGTAACTTTAGCTAGTTTTAAATTAGCCTTATTAAGGTCTATTATTAATAATAAGGTATATTTAATAATACCCTTTGCTAGAGAATAGTTAGTTAATATATTAACTATAGCGTTATTAGATTACACTATCTTCTAGAGCTTTCTAACGCTCTACGTAATCACAGCTACCTCCGCCTCTATTAAACCATATTGTTTTTTAACGCTTAATATTGCTCTAGAAAGGAATAGAATTGGCCGTATCTAGTTATTTTGGATCTCCCTCCTAGGAATGCTTTAACTATCCTATTCTTCTTATAGCTAGAAAATATATAGACTAAATCCCTCTTTATAAGTATTAATTTTAAAGAATAGCGGCTTCTTTAGGTTATAGTGCTATAAAGTTTATTTCTTGCTTAAAAATGTCTTAATATCTTTAAATGCCTTTTCCTTATCTCTAGTTAGCAAAAACGTCTTTAGTTATGTTTTTCTCTTCTATATTAGCTTTAAGATGCTAGTAATCTTTTTATTCTTTTCTCGAAATTTGCGTAATAACGCTGTTTTTCGTGCCTATAATGGTTAGATTTGCATATTAAACTATAGGATTCTATTATATAGAAATCTAGCTATTCTAATAAAAGTCTTAAGACTTAATAAATCGCTTAGAAATATTATCTTTTAAAACGCTTTAAGCTAATTATTAGTATTTATAATTCTATTACTATTAATAACAAATCCTAGTAACTAAATAGTAGGGTAGCTAATAAATAACTTTTTTGTGGTAATTATTAATCTATTCTCCTTAAGGATTTTAAGAACCATTTTAAGATAGCTTAAATACTCTTCTAAATTATCTAAAAACACAATAATATTATTAATATATACCTAAATAAAGTGTTTATGCTTCTAGAATAGTCTATCTATAAATCTTTAGGCAAAAGCTAGAGAGTTTTTAAACCCTATTAGTGCCATATTTAACGCTTCTAGACCTCTATTTAATATTACTACTATGCGTGCTTAATAGTCTTGTTAAATAGGTAGTTAATAGAAAAAACTAGTTCTATTAAAAAGAGAAATCACTTTCTTACTATAGGTATTATTTATAATATTGCTTTAGTTAGGTAAAGGGTATATATCTAGCATTGCTACATTATTTAGTGGTCTTATATTAACTATAACTCTTCCTTTCCTCTCTTAGCTAGTCTCTTACTAGACTATAAACGCTAGGCACGTAATTACTACTAGTTTATCTAGATATAATATCTTCCCTTTTGTGTGGAGTTTATTATGTACTTTATTGAGTTTATTAGTATCCTATTTTCTAAGTTTATAAGGCCTAATTAGCCTTGTTTAATACTGCTATCCCTCTATAAGATTAATTCTTATTTTCTAGTCTTCTGGTATTAGTATAATACCCCTATTATAGTAGATATTATATTTGTTTATTAACTTAACAAGTTTATTTGTAGCCTCTTTATTAATATTAGCTACCTATACCCTAAATTAATTAATTATAAATAGAATTTCCTTAGGATATAAGATTCTATAAGAGGGTACTCCTACGTTAACTTTCTTTAGATTAAGGTTATCTTTCTCTCCTTTAGTCTCCTTATTAGTTTTAGCCTTCTCTTTACTCTTTTCTATAATATCTTTGCTAAAAAAGGCATAATATATAAATGGGTTATTAATTATATAGTTTATAGTAATCTCCCTAGCTACTATTAGATATATAACCTTCTAGTGCTTAGAAATAGTAATGGTTTTGTTAGTTAGGTTATAAGTAACTATCTATCCCTAGCTAGATCTGCATAAGAGTGTGTCTAGGAGAAATATTAAACATAATAGTGCGTAATAAACGCTTATTTCCTAATTCTTCTGTCCTGCCTTCTAGGTGACTAGTATATATAACTATGCCTTTAGGGGAATTATTACTATCTATGCTATAATTACTTATTAGTAAGGAACTTTACTTGCTAGTTAAAATATTTCTACCTACACTATTATGCTATACACTAATCTAAATACTACCTTAGGTTATATAAAATCGATTTTTGCCCTAAAATTATATAGGAAATTCGTACTAAGTAGCAATTTAGGCCCTAGATTTAGTATTATATCCGCTATTACTATAAAATGTCTGGTTATCTTGGTTTCACACGCTATCCTAGGGATATAAAAGTTAAAAGTAGCGGTTTTAGTAATAAAAAAGGAAGACTAGACTCCTAAGACTAGCTTTAGTTCCTATATTCCCTACTTTATATTTACTCTATACTACTATAGCTATGCCTTATCCGCTAAGATTAATAACATTCCTATGTTAAGATAGACTTAGTAGCTCTTGCCTTTATTATTAAATTTGATTAGAATTTTAAGGAAAGTGTTCGCCTTTTTCCTATTATACTCTACCTCTTATAGTCTTACTATAGCCTTAATAACCTATCCTAGGCTTAGTTATCTAGGTCTAGCTAGACCTGTCTCTATAGTGGGTTTCTTAACTTTCTTTCTATTATTTTTAACGAAATATATCTCTATAAAATTTAAATCTTAACCTTAGCTTTCCTTATTATTATCTTCTAAAACCTCCCCTTCTCCTACTATATAGTATCTATAGTCTTTAAGATAGGTTTTATACTATTCTATATTAGAGTTATCCTTATATACTATAATATATATATATTCCTTCTCCTTTATAGGTGTTTTCTCCTAATACCAAAACTGCCTTAGCTGCCACGATTAGCTTGCCTGCCCTAATAATAAAGTCTCCTAATATTGTTATTTATCTAGTTAGTTTAGTAGATTTTCCTACCTATTTTAACTAGGTCTAGGGTAATTCCTTGCTTTATTTTCTTACTATGATTTATTTTACTAAGGTTTCTGGTTTTGCTTCTTAAAGGGCTAATTTTACTAGTATAATCTTAGCTAAAAACCACCTAAAAATCTTTGTGTATTTTAATTATCCTATCTATACTATTAACTTCCTAGAGGGAATTACGTATTAAATAGCCTATTCTAATTAGCTTAGGCTCCTTTTACTTCCCCTTCTAAATCACTACTAGATTCCTCTTATTAGAAATAGACCTTAGTTTTGCCTTTGCCTTTTCTATTTATAGTATAACCCTTATTACGTAGGTGGTTATATAAGTCATGTCTCTTATTATCTACTATTATAATATATGCTAATCTTGTGTCCTCTTTTATTAGCATTAGACATATTTAACGCAATCCTAGGTAGAGTTTATAACGTAGGCGTAATAATAGCTAATAGTCTATTGTCTTGCTATTCGCTCTAGTATACTAGAAAATTTTTAATATAAATTTACAAAAAGATACCTCCTTTATAATGTCCTCTCTTATGTATTTAGCCTTATTAAGCTATGCTATTGTGTCCTAGACTTAAATGCTAAATTCCTTTCTAACTACTATAAACATAGTTAATATTCCGCTAAATATAGCGTTCCTTTCTCCTAAATTAAGATATTACCTATACTATACTATTATATCTCCCTAGAATAGCGTCTAGACTTTCTTCTAAATAATATCTTATTAGCTAGGACTAGCGTAATATAAGTAATCTTTAACTGCCTATATCTATAATTTAATATTATAAAAAATAGTCTACTTCCTATTATATATAATAAGATTATTACTAGCTTCCTTAGGCTTATGTTAAGGCTTAAAGTGTCTAATATCCGTGATTTTCTATGTTAAATCTACCTGTTACTCTATTATATCTACGTATTAAGGATTCTAGTCCTAATCTATTGCTAAATCTATCTTACCTTAAATACTTAGATCTATATACTATTCCTAGTTTAGAGGGTGTTATCCTTGTGGATAACCTTAGTAAGGGTACTGCTAAGGTTATAGGTATCCCTACTAATATTATAGTGGTATTAGTTATGCTATTAGCACTATTTGGTTTAGGTTAGTATATAGATTGCTATTATACTACCCCTGGTCTATAGGTAAATATGCTATTCCCTAAGTTATATTCTATAGTTATAGTGTTAACCTTACTAAGGCTCCTATACTTTGTGAGCTCCTAATTTTAGTTATTAGTTTTGTTACTAACTACTCTATTCCTATTACTACTTCTTCTATTATTACCCGCTGTATAAGCTATTATTAACTAATCACTTCCTAAAGGATCCTAGCTATATTAGATTTAGCTAGCTTAGCGTAAAGTTCCCCTAAACCTAGTGTGCTTCCTAATAGTCCTAGCTATAGGTCTTCTAGGTCTGATTTTAATAAGTGGTTAGGGGATTGTAGATGTTAAGTAGTGGTGTTGTTTTTAGGGTAGTTTTTAATCCCCTTTCCTTTATTAATTTTGCCCTTCTCTATGCTATTCCTAGTCTTAGTGGTGTTAGCGTTGCTAACTAGACTAGTAGTGCTCTTAGACCTCTTCTTAGACTCCTTACTACCTTTAGATTAACTAGATTTGTAAAGAAATCCCTTAGATTTAGCTTTTATAATATAGGACTTAACTTAATTCTATACAAGGCGTATGGTTTGTGAATCTATAGTATTCTAATAAATAGGAGGTTCCTAGTATACTAGCTATTTATGTCTTATTACTATTCTGTTAATAAATTCGTACTAGGTAAGCTTATTTAAATCCTCTTATTTGTTAATTCTAATAAGTTTTTGTTTCTAATGTTTAAATTCCGGATTAGTACTATTAAAAGCTCTAAATTAGTAAATAAGTTGTAATTCAGTCTTGTTTACTAGAAAGTTTAAAAGGGGGTTAAATTAGCGTTATAAATGGTTAGTTTTGGACATAAGGCTATTGTTCTTAGATAACCAGAGGTGCGTAACGAAAGAATCTCCAATTACTACTACTTATTACGTGCTGATTTGGTATGTAAGGGGTTGAATCCGTTAGAGGGGCTAACGGATTTAATAGGTTATAAATTATGCTAAGTTTACTTTAGGAAAGTTACTATTAGGAGTAAAGTATGTTATAAGAATTAAGTTATCCCCTACTCTAGGTTGCTGAATCTGGCCCTGTAAGGGTCCCTTCCGCTTCTGGGCATTCTGCCACGTAACAGGTATTATAGAGGAATTATTAAGATCTTAAGACTTAATAGACTAAGGAGATAATATTATATAAGTTTATTATACCTCTTTAAAGTAAATTTAAATTATTCTAGAAGAAGTAAAATAATTTACTTAATAAAGGAGAGGATTATAAATTCCTTAAGGTAGTTACTAAGTTTAAAAGAGATTATAAAGCTTTATAAAGCGTATTAAAGTTAGCTAATACTCTTACTACTAAGAGATTAAATAGTTAAAGCAAATTAGAAAGAATAAGGTACCCTTGCTTTAGGTATTATACTAAAGAAGCTTTAAAGTAGTAGGAATTATATAATTTATTTAAGGCTATATATAAGCTAGAGGCTGCTTTAAAGTACTAGGAAGTTAGGAAGAACTCTAAAGATAATATTAAAAAGTATCTAAAGGAGAATCTATAAGAAAAGTCTAAGGTAATAAGTTAGAAACTAGAGAAGAAGAGTAGTAATATCTTTATACCTTTATAGAATCTAACTAATAACTTAATTATAGTTACCCTAGGTAATAAGACTATAAATATATTATTATTTATATGCTTTAAGTAAGGTTAATAGTTAAAGAAAGCTATAAATTTAATTACTAATACTATAGAAAGCATAGAATTAAGGTAAAACATAGTCCTATATAACTCTAGAGCGAATATTTATATCTTTAATAATATCCACTAGTTTAATTAATCTAAATTTAATAAGACTATTATAATAGAGGTTAGGGCTAGAGGTATAATATATATAGCTTTAGGTTAAGGTCCTATATATATATCTATTATAGACCTTGTATTATAAAGCGTAAGGATAATTATATTAGAGACTACACTGTTTATTCCTAAATTCTACGTTAATCTAGTATTAGTAATAATCCTAATAAAAGCAGGGATCTATTAGAATTAAAAGAAGGGATTTCTCTATAAAGGGAACTATCCTATAGTAAGAATTTATATTATTAATAAGCTTTATATGTTATTAAGGCTATTAGATAATCTAAGAGAAGCTTACACTATAATAAGCTAACTACTAAAGCTACCTATAAAGGGAGATATAGAGCTTTAGTATTAATAATATAGTTATCTAGGTATAAAGGCTTTTATAGAACTTATAAATGTAACTTTAGGTATTAAATTAATTAGACCTAAGCTTACGTAATATAAGATATATACTATAGGTAAAGCTAAGTAATAGAGATTATAAGTTATACCTAAAGAACTTCCTTAAGGACTAGGTTATAGGTTATTAGTTAATCTAGATTACTATGACTCTCCTTATTAGAATAGTAATAGGTATTAGTGTGTTTTCTTATGCCTTATAACCTTAATGCATTTCTTTTACTTATTTAAGACTAAAAATAGTATTTATAATAGCTTCTGTATAATAATAGGCTTTCTAAGCACTTAATTTAGTATTTAACTATAATTTTTATATAGTAATATTAAAAAAGCCCTCTTTATAGAGAATATAAAAGATAAGATAGCCTTTACTAGTATTATAGTCTATAATTTAGCTCCCTTAATACCTAGTTAGAATAGTAAGGCAGAGAGATCTAGGGGGTAGTTAAGTAAAAAGCTTATATATTAAGCCTTAAGGCTTAGTTTCTATTAGAACTTAATAATAAGGTATTTAATATTATAGTTTATCTCCTAAATTAAATACCTTTTAAGTATTATAGAAATTAGATTATACTATATAAACTTTAGTAAAATTAGGCTAGGAAAACTATCCCTACCTACTTGCAGATAGTAGAGATCTAAAAACCCTTAATTACTTATCTTCACGCTTATAGATATAAAGCATTTCTAATAATAATAAAGGCTTTAGAGCATATTAAATCATATAACGCAATCCCTTAATTAGAGTAGAAAGCTTATATTAGTTACCTAGTTAGTTATAGAGGCAAATCTTAGTATATTATCTAGGTGCCTATATTATATAATTGTAAAGGGCTTGGGCTTTGCCTAAGCATTAGTCATAGCTCGGAAGGACAGGTGGCTAACAGGAACTAGCAAGGGTTTAGGAAGGAGGCTGACATAAGATAGCCAGGGGATATAAGGGGCATAAAGGGGGATAGACTAGCTTTCTTCCTTTCTTCCCTCCTTAAGTTTCTTAATATTATATTAATGCCTAATAGTAGTTGCCTAGGGGCTAGTCTATAATATTTAAGAAACTTCCTTTAGCCTTAACAGAGGGCTACTAAAAATAATAGCACTACTACAAATAAATAAACAAATTAACGCAATAGAAGAAGATAACACAATAGATACACTATAACCATAGGTTAAAGGAAACCTAGGGATAAGAACCCTATTAATAGATGCTACATTACTACTATTAGCTTATAATGCGTAAATTAACACACTTTAACTTATAATTAAGCAGCAGGTAAGAGAGATTAAGACTCTATAACACTAAGTTCACACAAACCCACCACCACTATTCTAGTTAGCCCCCTAGCAAATACCCCTATTTAACCCTTAGCATTAGACCTATACCCTCCTATATAATATACTACCCCTACTATATTACTTACTATGTAATAACTACATTAAAAACTAATCCCTATAGGTAATCTATATAATAGTAATAAGACTATATTTACTATATAGAGGTTCCTTATGTAATATAAGTTAGAAGTAGATAGGGACTTTATTAGAGGTAATAAGGACTAATAGATATTTATCTATTAAAACTTAGCGCTAAAGGTCTAGTCCTATATAGCTATATACTTTAAGGTAGGTTACTTATATAATTACTCCCCTATTAGCTTCCTTAGCTACCTAGAGAGTATATTCTCTAACCCTTATAGACAGGAGATAGCCCTTATAGAACTTAACTAGATTAAGTAAGGGTCTAGGGAGTTATTTACTATATTCTTTATTTGCTTTAAATAGAAACTCTTTATAGTAAGGGGAGGATAGTAGGTAGGTAATATTAAGCTAGTAAAGTTATAACACACTCTTAATAAGTGGCTAAGAGAGGTTAATATTAGCAGAGGAATTAGTTATATAGATTACCCTCTTATAGTCTTATAATACTATAGCATTATAGTTAATATTAAGGCCTTAGCCTTAGAGAATAAGTATTAAACCTAACGCGGACCCTAACTAGTATAACCCATACCCTAATAAACTAACTAAGATAGTAACACGCTAATAACTAGAGTCTAGGCTATATTAACCTACTTTAGTAAATAAGCTAATATAGAGAGGAAAGGGAAGCCTTAAAAGACTAATAGTAGGAGGCTAAGGGCATAATAGGTTATAATAGATAAAATAATAAGACGCTGTAAGGAGGAATACTACTTATATTATAGCTTAATAGAATACTAGATCTAAGAGTGTACCCTCCTTCCTGCCTACTAACCTTATCTAAAGGTTACTATTAATATATATAAGGTGGATAAGGAGAGCGCTAATAAGAAGGTTAATACTTAACCCTAGGAAAATAAGTAGCCCCTAAGCAGAGTCTTGCATAGGGGCATAGAGGCTAGTTATTACCTATAGATAAGGATAAGTATAGCTAGTATATAGATATAGAGGAAAATATAGAATACTATATAGATTAACTACTATTCTTAGTTCCTATACTCTTTAATATATATTTATACCTTAATATTTAAATTAATAGTAGGTATAATTGCTATAGTGCTATTAGTAAATTAGTAGCATAATAACTAAGCCTAGAGCTTATATAATTACTAAAGCAGAGGCAGGTTCGCATAGTAGTGGAAATAAGAAGAAGGGAGGTCTATACCTAGGAAGATATATCTTTAATTATATATATAGTATATATAAGGATTAATATTAATAGGTAGGAATTATTAGTATATCTATATATTAT
This sequence comes from Epichloe scottii, assembly GCA_021950295.1. Lineage (NCBI taxonomy): Eukaryota > Fungi > Ascomycota > Sordariomycetes > Hypocreales > Clavicipitaceae > Epichloe > Epichloe scottii. The sequence goes on along the minus strand of CP083247.1, from coordinate 568,949 downwards.
ATTAGGTCTTACTTAAGACATAATCTTTAGGATGCTATAGTTAGAATAGTAAGATATTATTGTTTATATAGCTAAGCAATAGTTAGTAATTAGGGCAGCTAAGGGTTTATGTGTTTCTAAGGCGGCAGAACGTGGTATAAGCAAACTAGTTTAGGGAATTATTAGGTCCTTATATACAGCGGAAGCCTAATAAGCCTAACGTAAGAAGGATATAACTATAAGGTTTATTACTATAAGTCTAAAGGAAATTATAATAGTATTATAGGTTACTACCCTAAAGTTAAAACCTACCTACCCTAATACTTTAATATTACTAGATAAACTAGTAGACTTTAAGGACTTATTTAATAAAGCAAAAGCAGATAGCTTGCCTCCTTATAGGGGGTCTCTTAATTACTATATATGTATACGTAAGAACCTAGATAGGTCTAAACTAGCACTTCTATAGGGTCTATTATATAATATACTAAGGGACTAACTCTTAGAGATTAGACACTAGATCACAGACTTAATAGATAAGGGATGGATTTAAGCAAGCTCCTTATTAGTAGTAGCCCCTGTTCTTCTAGTTAAGAAGGCTAGAGGTAGTTAGCGTTTTTACGTGGACTACCGCGCACTTAATAAGATAATAGCCTAGGATTATTACCCTCTCCTATTAATTAAGGAAACGCTATACTTACTCTCCTAAGCATAATAGTTTACAAAGGTTAATATCTATATAGTATTCTATAAACTATAGATAGCTAAAGGTAAGGAGCACTTAATAGTGTTTTAAACTAGGTTTAGGTTATTTAAATAGCTAGTCTGCCTATTTAGCCTAGTAGGAGCACTAGCTACCTTTTAACGTTATATTAATAAGTCCTTAGGGGAGGCATTAGGGGATTTTATTATAGTATATTTAGATAACATCTTAGTCTATTTAGGGGGATTAAAGAAAGACTATATAGCTAAGGTTTAGCTAATATTAGGCTAATTAAGGGCAGCGGGCCTTTACCTAGATCTTAATAAGTCTATATTCGCTATAAAGAAGGTCTAGTACCTAGGCTATATTATTATAATAGGTTGCTCTATTTGCCCTAATCCCACGAAGGTTATAGCTATTAGGGAATAGGTAGCCCCTATAAAGTTGCAGGGGGTTTGTAGTTTCCTTAGGTTTACGAATTTTTACCGCGATTTTATCTAGGATTTTTTAGAGCTAGCTGCTTTACTTATATGCCTTACTAAGAGGGATATCCTGTTTTAATAGGGAGCTAAGGAAAGCACTGCCTTTAAAAGGCTTAAAGAGGCTTTTATTAAATACCTAGTCCTAGCATAGTAGGACCTAGACTAGCTAATAGTAGTTAAAGCAAATTATTTAGGGATAGCCCTAGGAGGGTGCCTCTTATAGGAGGGTTAGGATTATATCCTATATCCTATTACATACTATTCCATAAGCCTTATGGCCTTATAGAGAAATTATACTATTTATAATAAGGAGCTTCTAGCTATTATCTCTTATCTTAAGGCGTAGTTAGTAAAACTATAGGGAGTGTCCTACCTATTTATAATCTATATAGATTATAAGAATTTAGAATACTTTACAATACCTTAGCTAATATTAGAATAGTAGGCCTAGTGGGCGGATATACTCGCTTTATTTAACTTTTACCTCTAATATAGGCCTAGCATATAGGCTTACTACCTAGATGCTCTTTCATAAAGGGACTAGAATAGATTAGGACCTAGTATAAGAATAGGATAAATACTATAGCCTATTACTATTTTAGGACTCTTATAGTTACTATTAGAGTTAGGGGTAGGTTATAGCTAGAGTTTACTATTATTACATATAGCACTGCTACTAACTAGGGAAGCTCTCTTTACTATAAGGCACCTATAGACTTTATAGGATTAGGTAGTTTAATTAGATCTAATATACTATATCTAGCTTTAGGTAATTTAAGAAGGGGCAAGGAAGTTTCTACTAGAAGTAATAATAAGGGAATAGGTTGTAAATTGCTCACTAAGTGCCCACAGGGCGCTCTAGTTTTAGGGCTAGACCTAGGTCCTAGCCTAGGAACCTCTTATAACAATGCTTATCTAATAATATTATAATTTACTAGTAGCAAGGCACCTAGGATATAACATAATATTTTAGATCTTATAGCAGCAGTTTTATTAGGATAGGATGTTATAGGATGTTATAAGGTTTATCTATAACTACCACTACTTTAGTAGTTATAAAAGTTATTAATAATGTTAGGGCTTATTAAAACTATTACTAATCCCTAACTAGTTCTAGTTACAAATCTCTATTAACTTTATAATAAACTTACTAGTATTATCCCTAGAACGGCCCTAGTTTCTTATAGTTATTACTAATAGGCTTTCTAAGTTTGTTTAATTAGAGGCAATAACCTCTATTATAGCTAAGGAGTGCGTAGAATAGTTTAAAATAGTGTAGTAGAGATTTTAAGGTTTTCCTTAGTTAATTATTATAGACTAAGGGTTAGATTAGTTAGGAAACTTCTAGATAATATTATGCTTAAGAGTTAGGATTAACTAACTTCTTTCTATATTATATTACCTATAGATAGATAGCGGCATAGAATAGGCAAATTAGGAGGTATAAGCAATACTACATATATTTATCTCCTTCTTGTAGTATAATTAGCCTAAATACTTAGCTACTTATTAGCTTATAATTAATAATAGGATATCCTTAGTTATAGGGGTAAGTCCTAATAGATTGCTATATAGCTATAATTTAGAACCTATTTAGTTATAGCTAGACCTAGCACTATCCACTATAACCTCTAAGGGAAGGGCAGTTTAGTTCCTAGAATACCTCTAGGAGGGGACTTATTTAGCTTAGGCCGTAATAGCATATATATAATAATATTAATAGGATATAATATTAGCATTACATTACCTAGCGGAATATTTCTAGGTTAGGGATAAAGTGTGGCTCTTACTTAGGAATATTAAAACTAATTGCCCTTTATAGAAGCTTAATTAGGTTACTGTAAAATATACTATTATAGAAGTTCTAATACCACTTATAGTCTAATTAGATATACTAAGAGGTATTTACCTAGTCTTCTATATAGATCTTATAAAGCAAGTAGCAATAGACCCCTTCTAAGTTAAAAGCTCTAAGACTCTAGACTAAATCTAGAATAGATATTATTAAAGGATAATAATAAACTTATTAAGGAATACTATATAAAGCAGATCCTTATAGCCTAGAATACACTAGGTAGAGGCAATAAATGTAATATACTAGTTAAATAGGTAGGTTACTTATAACTAATATAGGAACCACTAGAGAATATAGTAAGTATAGGGGCGCTAGATAACTTTAAATAGGAATAGGGGGATATATAATATAATAATAGACTAAGTTAATTAAGCAAAAGTTATCTACTAAGAGAGACTATATATAGGACTAGGGGTATACTTATACTACTACCTATAATAAATTATTTAGCGTAACTAAGATGCGCTCCTACTATAGCTATTTTAGCCACTAAATCCTTATTAATCTTACTAGAGGCGCTATTAAACTCTGTTTTACTCCTATTAATAGGGGTAATATATTAAAGAGGGGATAAACTATATCTAGCTTAGGGGTAATAGATATCTATATAGTAGTTATTATAGCTCTATCCCTAATACTAAATAATAAGAGAGGTACATTACCTAGAGGGTAGAAGATAGGAGTATGTAGGTAGGGGCTTAGTTCCTATATAGTTACTAGAGGTAATAGGAAGATATTTAGACTTAGTATAGGGGTAACTAGTCCTATTAGGGAGGGTAAGCTATATTTAACGCAGATTAGTAGGGGGACACTAGAAGAGCGCTAGGATTAATACTAATAGTAATAGAAAGGTAATTTATTATATAGCTTAATATATTAAGGATTAGTCTTAGAACTAATATAGTAATAACTAGGGAAGAGCGCGCTAATTATAGTAGCGGACTGCTTATAGAAATCCTATTATATAGTAACTATACTATTTATAAGCTACTAGTTTTACTAAAATAGGGCGCTAGTAACTTAGTGTAGTAAGTTATTTATTCTATAACTAGCTAAGGGACTACTACTAATAAAGGGGATAATATTAAGTCTAGTTATATTTAAGGCAGGAGTATTAGTTAAGGGGGATAGCCTAAGGGCTAAATAGATAGGTACTAGATTAAACTAGGCCTAATTAAGGAGAGAGTTCTAGTGGGTAATAAGGGACTAGTATTTCTAGGATAAAATAGGCAATTTTTGCTTTATAGTTACTAACTTAGTAATACTAGGTTTTATAATATACTAGCCTATAGTAATTTTAGCTTTAAGATCTTTTAGGGTATAATAGAGGTAAGGGTTAGCAAATAGGTACCTAGTTAGCTAGATATAGGTAATATAATTGCGTTAATAAGGAGGGTAGGACTTGCTACTCTTAGGTAGGTAATAGTCTATAATGCCTATAGTTAGGGCCTGTTTTATATAGGGACTATAGGGATAAAAAACTAAGGCAGGCGTAGCATACTACTTATTATCTAAGTTACCTTCTATAAGATATTTGCCTATAGAATAGGCAGGAGGTATAGTAGGTATAGCAGGGCTATAGGGAGGAGGATTATAAGGGCATAGTATATTAGTAAGCATTTATATAGGATGCGATTAAGGTTTAATAAGGGAGTAGGAAGGATCTAAGATAGGATTATAATATATAAAAGGTAAAGTTATAAAAAGGGAAGTTAAGGGGGAAAGGGAGGGTAGGTAAAATGTTTTTATGTGTAATATAAAAGTAAAGGTAAGGTAATAAACTAGTAGGGGTAGGGTAGGGGGGTTATTATAATAATATAAGGGGCTAGTAGGGCTACGCGCAAGCCGCGTTACGTACGCCACATAATAATAATAACACAACGCAATAGGTGGAGATGACTCCACACCTGCCACTAGGACATGCATAACGCGTATGCGTACTATATTTAAGTTAAGGGGAGCAGAGAGGGGGTAAGAAGGTTTTAAAGGGAATAGGGGATAATTTATACTCTTAGGAGATATTACTAGGATAGGTAAGTAGGGGGTATATAAAGGGCTTAGGCTTTGCCTAAGCATTAGTTATAGCTTAGAAGGATAGGTAGCTAATAGGAACTAGCAAGGGTTTAGGAAGGAGGCTAACATAAGATAGCCAGGGGATATAAGGGGCACAAAGGGGGATGGACTAGCTTTCTTCCTTTCTTCCCTCCTTAAGTTTCTTAATATTATATCGACGCCCAACAGCAGTTGCCTAGGGGCCAGTCCATAACAATAATTAGAAGGTTATTATATTAGTATGTGTTTAATTTAATAAGAACTCCTTCTTTAAACTAGAAAAAGAGCTAGAATTAGCTTAAAAGGAGAAGATATTAATAATTATACTACTTAAAGAGCTTAAGGCTAAAGATATTAAAGAAGAAATTAGCTAAGACCTTATTAGAATAGAACTTAAAGAGGATAATTAAGCCTTTCTACTATTAACTATAGAATAGGAAAATAAGCAGTTTAAAGCAGAAATACTACCTTAAGTATTAGGGTAAGAAGGTAACTATATTAGTGCACTTTTAACCCCTCCTAACTTATCTTATAAGGCGCTAGTTACCGTAGAGAACATAGAGATTTAGATACTAGGTAATAATACACTATTTTATAAAATTAATAAATTTATATATAAGGTAATATTTAAACATATAGATACTACTATAAATACTAGTAAAATTACTACTAAAGGCAGTAAGGCGGTAGAGAATTATTATCCCTGTAATAATAGCATTAATCTAGATAATATTATAACTAGAAAACACTAAAGAAAGGAATTAAGGAAAGCTAAGTAAGTATAGTTTTCTTCTGCTTTTTTAATAGTATTCTAAGGCACTTAATATAGTTTATATATTAAAGATATGCCCCTAAAACCTAGCTATTATTATTAAGCTATAGCCTTAGCCTATTATAACTACTAGAAGAAAGTAATTATAAAGGAGCTTTTAAAGCTTCTATCCTTAAACTACTAGGAGGATATACTAGATAAATTATTTAATCTAGAATACTATAAGGAGATTATTAACCTTAGCTAGGTTTTTAAATATAAAACTAATAAAAAAGGCATAGTTATAGAGTTTAAAGCTAGAATAGTTATATAAGGTAATTAATAACTAAAAGATAACCTTAATAACTACATAGCTATACTTACTTTATAATCTCTACGTATACTACTTATGGTCTATTACGCTAATAATCTTAATACTTATTAATATAATATTTAGAATGCCTTCCTATATATAGAACTTAAAGAACCTATCTTTTATAAACCTCTAGAAGGTATAAATGTGAGAGGTTATCTCTAGAAGATAATATAAGCATTATATAGGCTAAGAGAAGCTCCTTAATAATGGTTCCTATATCTAATATAATTCCTATTAAAGATAGGCTTTATCTAAGGAAAAGAAGACCTATATATCTTTATAAAAGACAGTTTTATCCTGTTTTTCTATATAGATAATATTATAGTAATGTATCCTAATGGATTTAAAGTAGAATTTAAAGAGCTTTATAAATAATTAATAAATAGTCTAGACATTAAAGACTAAGGCAATCTAAAGTGATTCCTAGGCATTAAAATTATTAGGAATTATAATACTAAAGAGATATAGTTATTATAGGAATCATATATTTAAAAGATTGCTTAGAAATTCATCCCTAACGTTATTAATAGCGATTTAAAGAGCTTAATCTCTGCTCCTCTCCCTATAGCTATAATCCTTACTAATACTAGCAAAGCTACTAATAAAGAGATTAATTACTATAGAGTAGTTATTAGCTCTTTAGTGTATCTATGCATTATTAGAAGGCCTAATATAGCCTTTATAGTATTAAAGCTTACCTTCTTTATAATAAACCCTTTAGTAAAGCATATTAAGCTTATAAAAGGAGTGATTTTATATGCCTAGAATACAAAGAAGCTATGTATCTAATACTTAGGAGCAAATAGCTTTAATATATTATTTTCTAGCACTAATGCTTCCCTTAGTAATAATCCTAATACATAAAAGTTAACATAAGGATATGTCTTTATTATATATAGCACTATAATTAATTAGAAGTCTAGTAGGTAATATTATATAATAACCTTAAGTATAGAAGCAAAGCTCTTTGCCTTAAATTATAGCGTAAATAAGCGTATATCTCTTAGAAGGCTACTTTATAATATTAAGGTCTGCGTGCTACTACTATTAATTATCTAGTGTAATAATAAGTAGACAATTTATATTATAGAGTATAAGGAAGGAAGGCTTTAAACTAGCCTTAAGCATCTTAATATAAATTAAATGTGGATTTAAGAGTAATATACCCTAGGCAATATTAAGGTGAATTAGTTAAAGACCTCTAAGATACCTATAGATAGCTTTATAAAGCCTCTATTAAGCCAAATGCATAGGGATTTCTATTACTAGATTAGCTTATAGGAGATTCCTACGTAATTATAACACTAGGAATTTATCGTAATCTCTTCCTATACTTATTAGCTCTAGCTTTAATAGATATCTTAGCTAGGGGGTGTGTTAGGGAGAGCTTCTTAAAGCACTAGATATGTGGATATAGCCCGCGTATTAACTAGGATTAAACCCTCTGTGAGATAATAGTGGAGATAATGTATTAGAAGTACCTCTGTAGACTAGTTATTACCATAGCGCACTGTGTACCTTTTAGGTACAAAAGTTAGGTGCTGTCTACACCTCTAATTAATCAAATCGAACGTTTTCTATCATCTACACCAACCCCTACCTTGACACTACTTATTTTCCTATTCTATAGTTAATAGTAAAAAGGCTTAATTATCCTCTTTAAGTTCTATTCTAATAAGGTCTTAGCTAATTTCTTCTTTAATATCTTTAGCCTTAAGCTCTTTAAGTAGTGTAATTATTAATATCTTCTCCTTTTAAGCTAATTCTAGCTTTTCTTCCTATTTAAAGAAGGAGTTCTTATTAAATTAAACACATGCTAATATAATAACCTTCTAATTATATAATATAGGCACCTAGATAATATACTAGGATTTGCCTCTATAACTAATAAGGTAACTAATATAAGCTTTTTACTCTAATTAAGGGATTGCATTATACAATTTAATATGCTTTAGAGCCTTTATTATTATTAGAAACGCTTTATATCTATAAGCGTAAAGATAAGTAATTAAGGGTTTTTAGATCTTTACTATTTATAAGTAGGTAAGGATAGTTTTCCTAGCCTAATTTCACTAAAGTTTGTATAGTATAATCTAATTCCTATAATACTTAAAAGGTATTTAATTTAGCAGATAAACTATAGTATTAAATACCTTATTATTAAGTTCTAATAGAAACTAAGCCTTAAGGCTTAATATATAAGCTTTTTACTTAACCACCCCCTAGATCTCTTTGCCTTACTATTCTAACTAGGTATAAAGGGAGCTAAATTATAGACTATAATACTAGTAAAGGCTATCTTATCTTTTATATTCTCTATAAAGAGGGCTTTTTTAATATTACTATATAAAAATTATAGTTAAATGCTAAATTAAGTGCTTAGAAAGCCTATTATTATATAGAAGCTATTATAAATACTATCTTTAGTCTTAAATAAGTAAAAGAAATATATTAAGGTTATAAGGCATATAAATATATACTAATACCTATTACTATTCTAATAAGGAGAGTTATAGTAATCTAGATTAACTAATAACCTATAACCTAGTCCTTAAGGAAGTCCTTTAGGTATAACCTATAATCTCTATTACTTAGCTTTACCTATAGTATATATCTTATATTATATAAGCTTAGGTTTAATTAATTTAATGCCTAAAGTTATATTTATAAGTTCTATAAAAGCCTTTATACCTAGATAACTATATTATTAATACTAAAGCTTTATATCTCCCTTTATAGGTAGCTTTAGTAGTTAGCTTATTATAGCGTAAACTTCTTTTAGATTATCTAATAGCCTTAATAATATATAAAGCTTATTAATATTATAAATTCTTACTATAGGATAGTTCCCTTTATAGAGAAATCCCTTTTTCTAATTCTAATAAATCCCTACTTTTATTAGGATTATTACTAATACTAGATTAATATAGAATTTAGGAATAAATAGTATAGTCTCTAATATAATTATCCTTACGCTTTATAATATAGGGTTTATAATAAATATATATATAGGACCTTAACCTAAAGCTATATATATTATACCTCTAGCCCTAATCTTTATTATAATAGTCTTATTAAATTTAAATTAATTAAACTAGTAAATATTATTAAAGATATAAACATTTGCTTTAGAGTTATATAGGACTATATTATGCCTTAACTCTATGCTTTTTATAGTATTAGTAATTAAATTTATAGCTTTCTTTAACTATTAACCTTACTTAAAGCGTATAAATAATAATATATTTATAGTCTTATTGCCTAGGGTAACTATAATTAAGTTATTAGTTAGATTCTATAAAGATATAAAGATATTACTACTCTTTTTCTCTAGTTTTTAACTTATTACCTTAGACTTTTCTTATAGATTCTTCCTTAGATACTTTTTAATATTATCTTTAGAGTTTTTCCTAACTTTCTAGTCCTTTAGAGTAGCCTTTAGCTTATATATAGCCTTAAATAAATTATATAATTCCTACTACTTTAAAGCTTCTTTAGTATAATACCTAAAGTAAGGGTACTTTATTCTTTTTAATTTGCTTTAACTATTTAATCTCTTAGTAGTAAGGGCATTAGCTAACTTTAATACGCTTTATAGAGCTTTATAATCTCTTTTAAACTTAGTAACTACCTTAAGGAATTTATAATCCTCTTCTTTATTAAGTAAATTATTTTACTTCTTCTAGAATAATTTAAATTTACTTTAAAGAGGTATAATAAACTTATATAGTATTATCTCCTTAGTCTATTAAGTCTTAAGATCTTAATAATTCCTCTATAATACCTCTATTATTATAGCTTACTTATACTAATTATAGGTACCTTTAGCTTATAAATAATTATTAAGGTATATTTCTATAAGAATAAGTATTTTCTTTATATTTAGCTTATACTAATCCTAAAGAAGCTTAAGAATTCTTTAAGTATAATATTAAACTAACTCTCTATTCTTAACTTTAGTATTAAAGTTAAGAGAATCTTATATATTCTTTAATAAAGTCTTATAGATATATTCCCTAATCTTTAGTATTTACTTTAATAGGGCTATATACTTTATAAGGTTAAATTATAATTCTTTATATTAAAAATTAAATTAATCCTTTATATCTTTATAAGTAATTCTCTAATTCTTAAGAGTATTAGGGTTATTTAGTAAGACTTCTAGTCTCTAACCCCTTTATAGGTATATAGGTATTATAGGTTCTTTAAGTAATTTAGCCTTATTAGGGTTAATATACTCCTAGATACTATAGGATTCTATATAATTCTTAATTTATATATACTATTTAATCTAGTCCTTCTCTAATAATAATACTATATTTAGAGTTTCTTTAGATATTATAAAGGAGAAATATACTAGTTAATTAGAGCGTAGGTTAAGTATTTTAACTAATTAGAATAATAAAGGGTAATTATCTCTTAATAATTAGTAAGCGTTAATTAATAATATCTAATAGAGCTTATATCTTTAATAATAATTAAAAAGGGTAATAAAAGCCTCCTAGGCTTATAACTATTAAGGTAGGGGTTAGTGTAAATAATAGAAAATATTTAATTTAATTAATTAGAGATGCAGATAGTACCTAACTTTTATACCTAAAAGGTACATAGTGCGCTATAGTAATAACTAGTCTACAGAGGTACTTCTAATATATTATCTCCACCATTGTCTCACAGAGGGTTTGATCCTAGTCAATGCGCGGGCTGCATCCACACATCTAGTGCTTCAAGGAGCTCTCCCTGACAGTTATTGAAAACCCCATCGATTCGTAAATTGGCGGCAGGGCTTCAGTGAACAAGGAAATCAAGGCTGATGCAAACCAATCCCTGCCTTTGAAGGGTTTGGGAACAGGTGATGCAAAAAGGAAGAAGACGATTCCACGGCGACGTTTCTTCAGAATGCAAACTACCAGCTTACCGCGAGTTCAGCCCTTTATGAGACCCCGTGATTCGTCAACGGATTTATGTCGCCAATACAAAGTCCCAACATCACAGCCTTAGAAGTTAGTCTACTCCTCCATGTCATCCAAAGGCAAGCTACCCAAGCAAGCGTCATCATTCTCAGCAACAGTACATGCAGCGATGTCCCCCGCCGTTCGTCCATCATTATCCCTCGCGGCGAGCGGACAGAACCCAGCCGCCAGCTCGACCAACTCGGAACTTGAAATTTCGGCCGCAATATGCAAAATTGTTCGTCCCCTATCATCGATTCGTCCCAGGTCGGCGCCATTGTTTCGCAATGTCCTAATGGTCCGTGCATCATTCATCCGCGCAGCAAAGTGAGCAGGTGTCCCAAGGTTGACATCGCTACGGGAATGTATAATAGACCGGATGTTGGTGCGAGAGAAGAGCAAATCAAGTGATTCATGTGCCCTAGTCCGAATGGCAAGGTCGATCGCGTTAAATCCGGGCATGTCTTCAAAAAAGACGGTGAAATTCCAGTCGAAGCTCGTTTCAAGCTTGCTGATAAGAAGAGAGAGAGTTGCCACATTGTTGCTTAGCAATGCAGCAGCAATGGCGTTGCCAGTTCGGCCAAGACCGGGATGAGCACCGTGATCGAGCAAGATGCTTACTACGTCGAGCCATTCCTGAGCAACGGCCTCCGATAGTATCGTGATATCCTTTTCGGGTACTTGGGTCCTAATCCTGGTATTGGGACATAGACCACGATCAAGCAGAATATCAAGCTTCTTCTTCCTGGAGGTGTCTATGCCAGGTTCGAAAAGCAAACCACACAGCCGAGACCCAACAGCGTTGAGTTGATGAGTGTCAACATGGCCGAGAAGAGCTGAAACACTATCCAGCTGCTCACCCTTGAGTTTCATTGCGTACTCCAAGACTGAAAGATCTCCAAGACTAGCTGTTGGTTCTCGTAGAGGCACCTCATCCGCCAAAAAATGTACGATTCTGACTTTTTGAAGTCGAAGGGCTTCGAGCATCAGCTGGAAGGCTTCTGGGGTACGAGAGAACTGCTTCATGAGTTTTGTACCCCTTGGAATACACATATTCAACATATGCTCAATAAGCGGATTAGTCTCCAGTGACCAAGATGTGGTTCCATCCTCATGCTGTGAAGCAAAGGCCAGGATGGCAATTTGTCCCGTCTCGTCCTCGTATGCTTCAAGACATCGATGCTCATGCAAACACCACATGCCACTCAAGAATGAGTGCTCTACATAGCCAAGTGTTTCCTCTTCCATCCGAGAACAGCGTATGAAAAACTGCTGTGCCGTTTTACAAAAAAGAGCCCAGCAACCTTCGCCGGCGCGATTGCGATATCTCAAAACCTCGCGAGTCAAAAGGGGTCGCAGTGTTGATTCGGAAACAGCCTTGAAGCAGGACGGATGGTTCGACAAGAAACTACCTTCGGGGTTGGTCGGAAAGCTGTTGGTATACAGTGACTGCAAGGGCGTGATTCCAGCTCTTGATACCAGTGGTAGTCTACCACAAAGTTCCACCAGTCGCCTCACGAGTTCCGGCTCAGCCGAGAAATTCAAGTGGTGAAGGGGGCTGCGGCCCTCGTGATCAAGGACCTCGAAGTTGACTCCTTTATCAACAAGAAGACTGACGAGGTCCAACTCACCCCACTGAACAGCAAGATGTGCGATGGGCAACTCTGCGGAACCAGCATTGCAATCAATGGTATCTTGCTGCAGAAGCTTGTAAGCAACATGAGGTCGGGCTGGGGAGACTCTCTGGACTCATCAATCAGGCTATTGATATACAAGAGTGACTCTATCAAAGGTGAGCAGCCGTGTTTCGTTACGGTATTGATGTTAGTTGTTGACGATGGGTCGTTGTCGCAGAGCCACTCCATGATGCGCATATCGTTTGTGGCAGCAGCGTAATGCCATATATTTCTTCCGTCATGGTCTGTAGATGTAGTAGACACCCCATACTGTTCGACGAGTACGCTCAGCGTTGCTGGGTCCTCGACAACCATGAGAGGGGTCCTACCCTGGTCGTCGACAGCATAACAGTTGGCACCGGAGGAAATCAGGATCGGAATTAGGTCCAGCCTTTGTCCACTGACGGCCGTATGAAGAATCGTGCAATTTTCCATTCCATCCACATTGAGAGGGATTTCACAATCAAAGCGAGGGTCCATGGCCAACCGCTGAAAGTAGATTTGGCTGCCGTTCAATACACATTCTCGCACAGCCATGTGAAATGTATCGTCATCTAGGAGCGGAATGTCCATTCTGGTGGTTGCCGACAGCGGTAGATCGTTTCGTATCATATGAATCAACATACCAACAAAATAATCATCCCGCCTATCCCATGGAAATTTCCCGTGGCGGTCAAGAACAATGTAGTGACCCAAGAAAATGGAAACCAGTCTAGCAATGAGCTCTCTTGAGTCTGAAGGAATCGGGTCGGGGAGCAAACTGGTAAGCATACGACCAAAACCATAATCTAGGCTACCGCCTGCTCTCATTATATTTTGGAATATCTCGTGGTTTTGGCCCTTGACCGATGCTACGAACCCAAGGCTAGCAAGCGTTGGGTCATCAGGCTTTGCGTCACCAGGCCTTACTTGGGGAAGTTGAAACTTGCATGTACAATCAGCTCCAAATGATATGATGGTCTGGATAGTATTGCTGTCTGCAGGCTCCATGAATTCCATAATCGCCGGCCATGAAGAAGGCAGATTGCGCTGGATCAGAACTTTCGGTCCCATGAGCGCACAGTACAGAGGAGAGCCAAACTTACTCCATGCGTTCGCAGCGGCCCCCAAAGACAACAGCGATTTGCATAGTTCGGGCAACCCAAGCATAGAGGCCATGTGAAGAGGTGTTAGCCTCCCTTGTTCAAGCTCATCGGTGAGCTCTATGATCTTAGAGGCTCTGTCCTGGTGACCTGCACATTCGAGTTGATCTGGGAATCGAATTCTTCCGAATTCCAGCACCCACTGGATAAAGTTGTTACGTTGGGATTTCGAAAACAATTTCTCGGCTTCGAGTCTCATGACAGGCCATCGCGAGTTTGCGCATCGGTACCATCTCGAGGCAGCTACTCTATACAAGGGTCTCTGTTGATTGCGGACTCTCACCAGGCAGAGCTCGGGAAACAACTCTAATGGCGGGCGATTATTGCTAGGTGAGTTCAGTTCCTGCATCCATTGCAGAATAATGGCATCATCAGGGTCCGTTTCGAGACATTCCTCCAAGTTGTTCCGTTGGGTACAGATACTCTGGTCTGGCACCAGGCCGTACACGGTTTCCAGGCTGGCCATGGGTACGCTTTTGGGTTGGTAATGCGCCTGGCCTGGCTTTTTACTGCCTACCGGTGATTGTGAATATACACCAGGCGCCAGTTTATCGTGTATGCCGACAAGGGTATTGGCCGTGCCACACGCAAGGGCAACAATCGACTGACATGGCTGGAGCGACCTCAACGTCGTGTGTAAATCAGTGACCGTGAGAGTGTCACTGTTTTTTTGTATGCTGACAGCGATACCAGTACATCGCTCTAGGACCAAGTAGGGGCCAGTGGTGTTGAGTGTCTGACCTTCCTCCTCGTAACGTTGAACTAATCGATGCAAGCTGAATACTATCCCGAAGATACGGCACAGCTCATGACGAACCTGAGCGAGTAGCTCCTTGAGGATGCCAAGCTCCTGGATAGCTTTGAGTTTAAGTTCCCGGGATGCAGAGCTGATGGCCGCAATTGTATCTGCCAATGTAGATCTCAGGGCCGATTCGCGTGAGGTAGCCATTTTGACACGTGTCTTGTGACGCTGTGAGGCTCGATACCTCCGTTCTCATTTATTCATGATGACGAATAGTCTTTCTTAAGTCAACAACGTTGATATTCAAGCGAGACTCTTGACTTTGACTCGGGCGGCGGGTGGTTGAAGGTTGTACTCTGTTGCAGCCACAAGGAGTGCAAATGCTGCTAGTGAAAACAAGTTTGCGATGCGGGGACAGTGTGGATTTCCGTTAATTGAACCTAAGCACTGTATGCCGACGGAATCACTCGATACTCGTCTGATTTGGCTAGCTTTTGATTCTAGCATTACTATTCCAATCATTCCGTGGTAACAAAAAAACCTCCAAAAAAGCCCCGGATGATTGTCTGGCGCGGCTTCACCCCTCAACGTGACGCTTCATCATGATCCAAGTATCGTGAGTCCGTAATTTTTGGGTTTAGGCACAGTTGTAGCTATAGTCTTCCGCAGTATGATTTTAACCCTAGAGGGCGTGTTAGGAATAGAACCTTTTACTCCTAATTAGGTAGGCGGTATAAAATTTTTCCACATAGCTTACAGTATTTTAGTACAGGTTCGCACTTATAGTTAGTGTAAGGCACTGTGCGTTCGTAATAAGGCGTGGTGCTCACAGTGAGGCACGCGTGGTCGTGGCTAATAGGCTGTGAAGGCATGGTATACAGAATAATAGAAGGGCCTTAAGTAATTATAAGGTGCAATGTCCCTCCCGAGCACGAGGTAAAACTGCTTAAATTGTTATAGCCTAATACCCTATTCTTTCATTTTCTTCCTATCTCCCTTGCAAATCTTATTATTTACATTGCCCTTGCTTTTTAGCACTTTCTCTCTTATATTATATATGCTATTAATTATCTCTAGGTTAGATTTATTATTACTTCCCTTCCCTTTAATTTACTTCTCTTTTGCTATAGCCTTTAATATTTTAGATAAGGCAGTATTCTTTTTATTACCTTTAGCTATACTATAGTCTAATTAGTTAAGGGTTAATTAGTTAATTAGTACCATAAGACCTACCTAGTGATTCGAATTAGGTTATGTGACAAGTGGGAATGAGTTATTTTTAGTTTGCCTTAGAGCTTTAAAGCATAAGTAGTAAGGTATAAGAAGATAAAAGAGATCAAGAGAGAGGGAATAAATATAGTTATAGAGAAAGGGGGAATTATATTAATTTATACTATAAGTAAAACTTGTTTAATAAGACCTATTTTTATAGCCCTTTTCTAGTCATAAGGCTCTTGTTGTTGCTTGCGTTGCTTGCAAGCCTAATAGCTACACTGCAGCTGTTAAAAGTTATGTGGTGACTATTAATAGTCACGTTGCAGCTGTTAACAGCTGCGACTAACTGTGTGGATGACTAAGTTAATTAAATAACTAAGTTAAGTGAATAACTTACTAAGTCAATTATGGCCGTAATGCAGCCACAACCCTAGCTACAGAGCTTTGTATGTAGTGTAGTAAATGTAGTATTTTGACTTTTCTTGTAGTGTGTAGTGTAGTGGATTTTAGTGTAGTGTAGTGTGTAGTGTAGTGTAGTAAATACTACACTACACTATAAATACTACAAATATAGTGTTAGTATAAAAAAGTAGGGTATTATATTATCTTATAATATTCCTTATATCTTTCTATACTAAGTTAATATTACTCTTTTTCTTATATTAATTTTATTTCTTTTAATATTTATTTATTAATATTTAATATTTTTAGATTATTAGCTATATATTAGCTATATATTAGTGTATAGGGTATATATAGTAAGATTAATAGTGCTTATAAAATCTTAAAATTTTTCTTTATATTATAAGATCTTATAGTATAAATAAATCTATTCTTTAACTATTAATATTCTATTATTTAACCTAAGTATTCTTTTTATATAGATTTACCCTATATATACTTTTAGGAATAATATAATATAATAGATTATAAATCTAAATAATTACATTAGAAAACTATATTAAAAGTTTTAAATAGCTTTTATTTTTATAATTTATATATTAAAGAGTAAATATAATAGATAATTTATTAGAATTAATATATAAATATTATACTTTTTATCTTTTTTTCTTTACTTTTTTATAATTTCTCACTAAAATAGTAACGCTTTATAGGAAATAAAATAGAATATATTAATAAGATAATAAAGATAATAAAGTTATAAAAATTAATAAAGTTATAAAAGTAATATATCTTAAAATTTTTTTCCTTATTATAAAAGCTTTTAAGTATAATACTTAATATATAAAATTATGTTTTAATGTTTAAAATAATTTTTAATTATTATAAATTTATAGTTATTTTATATTAGGTAATTTAAGGAATATATAGTATAACTAGTTTAAGATTATGCTTAAATAGTAAAGACACTTAAAACTAATTTAAGAGTATATATAAAAAGTGGGTCTTAAAAGTAAGTGTAATATAATATATAACTTATTTATTAATAGCTTATATACATAGTTACGTGATTTTTCTTAAAAGAGAGTAATTTCTAAAAGTGGGTCTAAAAGCGGGTCTAATATAATATATAACTTACTTATTAATACCTTATATAATTAGTTATAGGATTTCTCTTAAAAGCAAGCAATTTCTAAAAGTAGGTCTTAAAAGTAAGTCTTATATAATATATAACTTACTTATTAGTAGCTTATATACTTAGTTATAGGATTTCTCTTAAAAGAGAGTAATTTATAAAAGTGAGTCTTAAAAGTGGGTCTTATATAGTATATAACTTACTTATTAATAGCTTATATACTTAGTTATAGAATTTCCCTTAAAGAAAGAAATTTTTAAAAGTGGGTTTAATATAAGTCTAATATATATCTAAAAGGTTTATTTAGTTAATTATATTATTTATAACTTACTTACTTAGCTAAGTAAAATTTTTGTAAAAAGAGGGGTATTCTCTTAATTGTTACTATTATTACTATTATTATAATTTGTAAAGGGCTTGGGCTTTGCCCAAGCATTAGTCATAGCTTGGAAGGATAGGTGGCTAACAGGAACCAGCAAGGGTTTAGGAAGGAGGCTAACATAAGATAGCTAGGGGATATAAGGGGCATAAAGGGGGATAGACTAGCTCTTTTCCTTTCTTCCCTCCTTAAGTTTCTTAATATTATATTAACGCCTAATAGTAGTTGCCTAGGGGCTAGTCTATAATATTTAAGAAACTTCCTTTAGCCTTAATAGAGGGCTACTAAAAATAATAGCACTACTATAAATAAATAAATAAATTAACGCAATAGAAGAAGATAATATAATAGATACCCTATAACTATAGGTTAAAGGAAACCTAGGGATAAGAACCCTATTAATAGATGCTATGTTGCTACTATTAGCTTATAATGCGTAAATTAATACACTTTAACTTATAATTAAGCAGTAGGTAAGAGAGATTAAGACTCTATAATACTAAGTTCACACAAACCTACCACTACTATTCTAGTTAGCCCCCTAGCAAATGCCCCTATTTAACCCCTAGTATTAGACCTATACCCTCCTATATAATATACTACCCCTACTATATTACCTACTATGCAATAACTACATTAAAAACTAATCCCTATAGGTAATCTATATAATAGTAATAAGACTATATTTGCTATATAGAGGTTCCTTATATAATATAAGTTAGAAGTAGATAGGGACTTTATTAGAGGTAATAAGGACTAATAGATATTTATCTATTAAAACTTAGCACTAAAGGTCTAGTCCTATATAGCTATATACTTTAAGGTAGGTTACTTATATAACTACTTCCCTATTAGCTTCCTTAGCTACCTAGAGAGTATATTCTCTAACCCTTATAGACAGGAGATAGCCCTTATAGAACTTAACTAGATTAAGCAAGGGTCTAGGGAGTTATTTACTATATTCTTTATTTACTTTAAATAGAAACTCTTTATAGTAAGGGGAGGATAGTAGGTAGGTAATATTAAGCTAGTAAAGTTATAACACGCTCTTAATAAGTAGCTAAGAGAGGTTAGTATTAGCAGAGGAATTAGTTATATAGATTACCCTCTTATGGTCTTATAATACTATAGTATTATAGTTAATATTAAGGCCTTAGCCTTAGAGGATAAGTATTAAACCTAACATAGACCCTAACTAGTATAACCCATACCCTAATAAACTAACCAAGATAGTAACACACTAATAACTAGAGTCTAGGCTATATTAACCCGCTCTAGCAAATAAGCTAATATAGAGAGGAAAGGGAAGCCTTAAAAGACTAATAATAGGAAGCTAAGGGTATAATAGATTATAATAGATAAAATAATAAAATACTATAAGGAGGAATGCTACTTATATTACAGCTTAATAGAATACTAGATCTAAGAGTGCACCCTCCTTCCCGCCCACTAACCTTATCTAAAGGTTGCTATTAATATATATAAGGTAGATAAGGAGAGCGCTAATAAGGAGGTTAATACTTAACCCTAGGAAAATAAGTAGCCCCTAAGCAGAGTCTTGCATAGGGGCGTAGAGGCTGGTTATTGCCTATAGATAAAGACAAGTATAGCTAGTGTATAGATATAAAGGAAAATATAGAATACTATATAGATTAACCACTATTCTTAGTTCCTATACTCTTTAATATATGTTTATACCTTAATATTTAAATTAATAGTAGGTATAATTACTATAGTGCTATTAGCAAATTAGTAGCATAATAACTAGGCCTAGAGCTTATATAATTACTAAAGCAGAGGTAGGTTTATATAGTAGTGGAAATAAGAAGAAGGGGGTCTATACCTAGGAAGACATGTCTTTAATTATATATATAGTATATATAAGGATTAATATTAATAGGTAGGAATCGTTAGTATATCTATATATTATATTAGGTCTTACTTAAGATATAATCTTTAGGATGCTATGGTTAGAATAGCGAGATGTTATTATTTATATAGCTAAGCAATAGTTAGTAATTAGGGCGGCTAAGGGTCTATGCGTTTCTAAGGCGGCGGAACGTGGTATAAGTAAACTAGTTTAGGGAATCATTAGGTCCTTATATATAGTAAAAGCCTAATAAGCCTAACGCAAGAAGGATGTAACTATAAGGTTTATTACTATAAGTCTAAAGGAAATTATAATAGTGTTATAGGTTACTGCCCTAAAGTTAAAACCTACCTGCCCTAACACTTTAATATTACTAGATAAACTAGTAGACTTTAAGAACCTATTTAATAAAGCAAAAGCAGATAGCTTGCCTCCTTATAGGGGGTCTCTTAATTACTATATATATATATATAAGAACCTAGATAGGTCTAAACTAGCACTTCTATAGGGTCTATTATATAATATACTAAGGGACTAACTCTTAGAGATTAGACGCTAGATTATAGACTTAATAGATAAGGGATGGATTTAAGTAAGCTCCTTATTAGTAGTAGCCCCTATTCTTCTAGTTAAGAAGGCTAGAGGTAGTTAGCGTTTTTACGTGGATTACCGCGCACTTAATAAGATAATAGCCTAGGATTATTACCCTCTCCTATTAATTAAGGAAATGCTACGCTTACTCTCCTAAGCATAATAGTTTATAAAGGTTAATGTCTATATAGTGTTCTATAAACTATAGATAGCTAAAGGCAAGGAGCACTTAATAGCGTTTTAAACTAGGTTTAGGTTATTTAAATAGCTAGTCTGCCTATTTAGCCTAGCAGGAGCACTAGCTACCTTTTAATATTATATTAATAAGTCCTTAGGGAATATATTAGGGGATTTTATTATAGTATATTTAGATAATATCTTAGTTTATTTAGGGGGATTAAAGAAAGACTATATAGCTAAGGTTTAGCTAATATTAGGCCGATTAAGGGCGGCGGGCCTTTACCTAGATCTTAATAAGTCTATATTTGCTATAAAGGAGGTCTAGTACCTAGGCTATATTATTATAGTAGGTTGCTCTGTTTGCCCTAATCCTATAAAGGTTATAGCTATTAGGGAATAGGTAGCCCCTATAAAGTTATAGGGGGTTTGTAGTTTCCTTAGGTTTACGAATTTTTACCGCGATTTTATCTAGGATTTTTTAGAGCTAGCTGCTCCACTTATACGCCTTACTAAGAGGGATATCCTATTTTAATAGGGAGCTAAGGAAAGCACTGCCTTTAAAAGGCTTAAAGAGGCTTTTATTAAATACCTAGTCCTAGCATAGTAGGACCTAGACTAGCTAATAGTAGTTAAAGCGGATTATTTAGGGATAGCCCTAGGAGGGTGCCTCTTATAGGAGGGTTAGAATTACGTCCTATATCCTATTATATACTATTCCGCAAGCCTTATAGCCTTACAGAGGAATTATACTATTTATAATAAGGAGCTTCTAGCTATTATCTCTTATCTTAAGGCATAGTTAGTAGAACTATAGGGAGTGTCCTACCTATTTATAATCTATATAGATTATAAGAATTTAGAATACTTTATAATACCTTAGCTAATGTTAGAATAGTAGGCCTAGTGGGCAGATACACTTACTTTGTTTAACTTTTACCTCTAATATAGGCCTAGCATATAGGCTCACTACCTAGATGCTCTTTTATAAAGGGACTAGGATAGGTTAGGACCTAGCATAAGAATAGGATAAATACTATAGCCTATTACTATCTTAGGACTCTTATAGTTACTATTAGAGTTAGGGGTAGGTTATAGCTAGAGTCTACTATTATTACATATAGCACCGCCGCCTACTAGGGAAGCTCTCTTTACTATAAGGCACCTATAGACTTTATAGGATTAGGTAGTTTAATTAGATCTAATATACTATATCTAGCTTTAGGTAATTTAAGAAGGGGTAAGGAAGTTTCCACTAGAAGTAATAATAAGGGAATAGGTTATAGATTACTCACTAAGTGCCTATAGGGCGCTCTAGTTTTAGGGCTAGACCTAGGTCCTAGCCTAGGAACCTCTTATAATAACGCTTATCTAATAATATTATAATTCGCTAGTAGTAGGGCACCTAGGATATAATATAACGTTTTAGATCTTATAGTGGCAGTTTTATTAGGATAGGATATTATAGGATGTTATAAGGTTTGTCTGTAACTACTACTACTTTAGTAGTTATAAAAGTTATTAATAACATTAGGGCTTGTTAAAACTATTACTAATCCCTAACTAGTTCTAGTTATAGATCTCTATTAACTTTATAATAAACTTACTAGTATTATCCCTAGAATAGCCCTAGTTCCTTATAGTTATTACTAATAGGCTTTCTAAGTTTGTTTAATTAGAGGTAATAACCTTTATTATAGCTAAGGAGTGCGCGGAATAGTTTAAAATAGTATAGTAGAGATTTTAAGGTTTTCCTTAGTTAATTATTATAGACTAAGGGTTAGATTAGTTAGGAAACTTCTAGATAATATTATGCTTAAGAGTTAGGATTAACTAACTTCTTTTTACATTATATTACCTATAGATAGATAGCGGCATAGAATAGGCAAATTAGGAGGTGTAAGTAATACTGCGTGTATCTATCTCCTTCTTATAGTATAATTAGCCTAAATACTTAGCTACTTATTAGCTTATAATTAATAATAGGATGTCCTTAGTTATAGGGGTAAGTCCTAATAGATTACTATATAGCTATAATTTAGAACCTATTTAGTTATAGCTAGACCTAGTACTATCTACTATAACCTCTAAGGGAAGGGCAGTTTAGTTCCTAGAATACCTCTAGGAGGGGACTTATTTAGCTTAGGCCGCGATAGTATATATATAATAATATTAATAGGATGTAATATTAGTATTACATTACCTAGCGGAACGTTTCTAGGTTAGGGATAAAGTATAGCTCTTACTTAGGAATATTAAAACTAATTACCCTTTATAGAAGCTTAATTAGGTTACTACTAAATACACTATTATAGAAGTTCTAATACCACTTATAGTCTAATTAGATATACTAAGAGGCATTTACCTAGTTTTCTATGTAGATCTTATAGAGTAAGCAGTAATAGACCCCCTTCTAAGCTAGAAGCTCTAAAACTCTAGACTAGATCTAGAATAGATATTATTAGAGAATAATAATAAACTTATTAAGGAATACTATATAGAGTAGATCCTTGCGGCCTAGAATACACTAGGTAGAGGCAATAAACATAATATACTAGTTAAATAGGTAGGTTACTTATAACTAATATAGGAACTACTAGAGAATGTGGCAAATATAGGGGCGCTAGATAACTTTAAATAGGAATAGGGGAATATATAATATAATAATAGACTAAGTTAATTAAGTAAAAGTTATCTACTAAGAGAGACTATATATAGGACTAGGGGTATACTTATACTACTACCTATAATAAATTATTTAGCGTAACTAAGATACACTCCTACTATAGCTATTTTAGCCACTAAATCCTTATTAATCTTACTAGAGGCGCTATTAAACTCCGTTTTACTCCTATTAATAGGGGTAATATATTAAAGAGGGGATAAACTATGTCTAGCTTAGGGGCAATAGATATCTATATAGTAGTTATTATAGCTCTATCCCTAATGCTAAATAATAGAAGAGGTATATTATCTAGAGGGCGGAAGATAGGAGTACGTAGGTAGGGGCTTAGTTCCTATGTGGTTACTAGAGGTAATAGGAAGATATTTAGACTTAGTATAGGGGTAACTAGTTCTATTAGGGAGAGTAAGCTATATTTAATATAGATTAGTAGGGGGATACTAGAAGAGCGCTAGGATTAATACTAATAGTAATAGGAAGGTAATTTATTATATAGCTTAATATATTAAGGATTAGTCTTAGTACTAATATAGTAATAACTAGGGGAGAGCACGCTAATTATAGTAGTATACTACTTATAGAAATCCTATTATATAGTAACTATACTATTTATAAGCTACTAGTTTTACTAAAATAGGGCGCTAGTAACTTAGTATAGTAAGTTATTTATTCTATAACTAGCTAAGGGACTACTACTAATAAAGGGGATAATATTAAGTCTAGTTATATTTAAGGTAGGGGTATTAGTTAAGGGGGATAGCCTAAGGGCTAAATAGATAGGTGCTAGATTAAACTAGGCCTAATTAAGGAGAGAGTTCTAGTAGGTAATAAGGGACTAGTATTTCTAGGATAAAATAGGCAATTTTTGCTTTATAGTTACTAACTTAGCAACACTAGGTTCTATAATATACTAGCTTATAGTGATTTTAGCTTTAAGATCTTTTAGGGCGTAATAGAGGTAAGGGTTAGTAGATAGGTACCTAGTTAGCTAGATATAGGTAATATAATTATATTAATAAGGAGGGTAGGACTTACTACTCTTAGGTAAGTAATAGTCTATAATGCCTATGGTTAGGGCCTATTTTATATAGGGACTATAGGGATAAAAAACTAAGGCAGGTGTAGCATACTACTTATTATCTAAGTTACCTTCTATAAGATATTTGCCTATAGAATAGGTAGGAGGCATAGTAAGTATAGCAGGGCTATAGGGAGGAGGATTATAAGGGCGTAGTATATTAATAAGTATTTATATAGGATGTAATTAAGGTTTAATAAGGGAGTAGGAAGGATCTAAGATAGGATTATAATATATAGAAGGTAAAGTTAGAAAAAGGGAAGTTAAGGGGGAAAGGGAGGGTAGGTAAAATATTTTTATATATAATATAAAAGTAAAGGTAAGGTAATAAACTAGTAGGGGTAGGGTTAGAGGGGTTATTATAATAATATAAGGGGCTAGTAGGGCTACGCGTGAGCCGCGTTATATACGCTATATAATAATAATAATATAACGCAATAGGTAGAGACAACTCTACACCCGCCACTAGGATGTGCATAATGCGTGCGTGTACTATATTTAAGGCAATAATAACAAACTATAATAGGTAGAGATAACCCTATAACCTAATACTAGGATATATATAACACAGGGGTATACTATATTTAAGTTAAGGGGAGCAGAGAGGGGGTAAGAAGGTTTTAAAGGGAATAGGGGATAATTTATACTCTTAGGAGATATTACTAGGATAGGTAAGTAGGGAGGTATGTAAAGGGCTTAGGCTTTGCCTAAGCATTAGTTATAGCTTAGAAGGATAGGTAGCTAATAGGAACTAGCAAGGGTTTAGGAAGGAGGCTAATATAAGATAGCTAGGGGATATAAGGGGCATAAAGGGGGATGGACTAGCTCTCTTCCTTTCTTCCCTCCTTAAGTTTCTTAATATCATATCGACGCCCAACAGCAGTTGCCTAGGGGCCAGTCCATAACATAATTTTAAAAAACATAAAAGAGAAAAGTATTTTATTTTATTAATACTTTTAAAAACCTTAAAATACTAAATAACTTAAAGATTAAGCCTTTTCTATAGTAATTTCCTTATATTTCCTTATATTTAGATTTAATATATTTACTTTTTATTTACTCTTAATTAAACTTTAACCCTTATAATATTATATACTATTATAAGCTATTATAAGCTATTATATACTATTATAAGCTATTATAAGCTATTATATACTATATAAGCTATTATAAGCTATTATATACTATATAAGCTATTATAAGCTATTATATACTATATAAGCTATTATAAGCTATTATATACTATATAAGCTATTATAAGCTATTAGAAGCTAAGATATTACTAAATATTATAAATACTACAAATACTACAAAATACTACATGTAGTGTAGTGTAGTGAAAAAAATCTCGTGTAGTGTAGTGTATAGTGTAGTGTAGTATGTAGTGTAGTGCAAAGCTCTGCCTAGCTATAATAACTAGACTAGATTAGGAAGGTAACATAACCTACACCTAATCTTTAACTGCGATTTTCTTAATAACTAGAGGTTATATAAAAGTCTTATATATAGTAAATTAGAGCTACGAAGTAAGGCTTTTAAATTCTATAAAGATATTTTTTAGTTAAAAATTTAGTGTAAATAGGCGTCTAGCTAATATAGTAGTGAGTTAATTTTTTGGTTTTTCTATATAAATAAATTTTGCGGAAAATTAAAAGTAGCCCTAGAGACCTAGCTAGTAACCTAGATTTACTAATATAGTTAGGGGGTTTATAAGAGGAAGACAAAACTTTTATCTTACTAGTTAGCTAGACCTCTTAACTAAATTAAGCCGCATTGCCCACATAATGTTCCTAAAATTAATTCTATTAATAAATTAGCTATTATAAAAGCTATCTAAATTAGAATTTAATAGTAATATTTACTATAACCTTTTGTTATATTGCGTTAACCTAATTTAACATGGCGGCTTTATTAGTCCCTAACCGTAGAGTTTACACCTATATAGCTATTGCTAGCTAGCATTAGCTCCCTATATTCTAATAGGTTATAAGCCTAGCTTCTATTACTATTAATTCTTTTAGATTGCTTGTACACACCCTATAGAAGATTTCCCTTCTATAAAATAGGAAAAAGAAGCTATTCTCTTCTATAAAAAGGAATTAATTATAGTTATAGAAGCTTTTCCTTTCTATAAAAAGGAAATTTATTAGAAATAGAAGACTTCCCTTCTATAAAATAGGAAGATAGGTACTAATTAGCTAGAATAAGGGTAATAAGTCCCTTAGATAAGTCCGTAAGAGGTACTAAATAACTAGCTTACAGAGCAGGTTATTAAGCAACAAGCCACTATAGACTAGCTATTAGAAAAGCTAGAAAGCTTAACTATGGCTATAAATAGAGGTATAGAGGGTGTGGAAGCTAGTAAGCCCTAAATTTAATAGCTAATTTAGCAGCTAATTCAATAGCAACCTATTTAAGAACTAGAATCTAGTTCTATGCAAGCTGCTTTTAATAACTCTATTATTAAAGAATTTAATAAGAGGGTTTATAGCTTCCTAGAGACTATAAAGCTTAAAGGAGCTAAAAATTTTAATTAATAGAAATAAGCCCTAGCTATCTAATTTAGAGCTTTAGGCATGCCTAATTTTCTAGATAATCCAGAGGATTCTAGGGTGCTAGGGGACGCTAACTAAGCTATTATCCTTATGTTACTAAGGGATAGTTATATGGAAGGCCCCTAAGCTGCTATAACTAAGCAACAGAACCTAGAAGATACCTATAAATTCCTTGTTAGGCAATATTCTTATAGCATTAAAATCTAGAGGGGGTCCCTATACTTAGAATTTTATAACCTAAACTTTTGAGGTTATAAGGAATCCCTAGAGTCCTTTAATATAGTCTTTAATAATCTACTAGCTAGATTATTGATTTCTAGGGTTTTAATTAATCCTATTAATCAGGTTAATTAATATCTTTAATCCCTAAAATTAACCTTCCCTGCTTAGGCTAAAAGGCAATAATTTAGTATACGTATAAATAGGGCTATAGGGGCACCTATAGATACCCTAAATCTTTAGTTCTTAATAGTAGACCTTCTAGCTAAACAGAGGGATAAGTTATCTATAGTATCTAAAGCCCTAAATTATAGGGCTAAAGACTATAAAAAGGGCACTAAAGAGAAAGAAAAGTCCCTAAAGGTTAAAAGAAAAAGGAAAAGAACCCTAAAGAAAATAAGGGCTCTTTAAATAAAAAGAAGAAAAAGGGTGGCTATAAAGGCCCTAAATTAAATAAAAAGGATAAAAAGGATAATAAAGACCTTTAAGAAGGTTCTTTTATGCTAGGAAAATTTAACCTTTTTAACGGAGCTCTAAAACCATATAAGAAACCTAGCAACAGCAATCATAAGGTTAGCTATGAAAGCTCTAGTAATAGTAGCTCTTCTTCTTCTAGCTCTAGTGATTCTAATGATAATATTAAAGACATTAGGTCCTGTTAGTTACACCAAGGTCCTGCGCAGGTAATGATACGATAATTCCGTAGTACTGAAGTCAATGATAGATTGATTAATAGACTAGGAAAGAGAGAAGAGAGAGAAATCTAGCTAGAAGGGAAAGTGAGTGAAACGCGGAAGTAGGGCACAAAAAGGGGGTGGCAAATAATACAGCTAATCGTATTGCGTGCATCTATCTAGACCCACTCTTGTCCTAGCCTTTAGCCACAATTAAACTAAACAAGACCTAAAGGAAGCCACACTAGCAATCTCTCTTTTTCCTTTGTAGCTAAAGAGCTTAAAAACATAATAAAAATTAAATTAAAGGAAAGTATTTATAAGTAAATCCCTTTATAGGAATCTAGAGCCTTCATTAGCTTAGTTAGCATTAGTTAACTTAATTAATCTAATTATAATAGATTTCCCCTATTAGTTTTATTAAAGCTCTCTTCCTCCTACTACTAAAGGTCTCTTAACCTAGCCTTTTACACAAATTATTAATTCGTTTAAATTAATTAAGGTTAAAAGAGATAAATTTAGTAATACCTTTATTATTAAATTAGCTAGATTATTATTGCTATTAATCTATCTAACTTTATAGATCTCCCTTCTCTTATATAATAATTAAAGGGCTATAATATTAATTATTAGCTACTTCTCTTTTATTATGCCTAGCTTTACTAGGTATTTATATAATAAGAAGGAGTTAGTATAAAGGATTATTAGAATTTATAGTATCTTTAATTAGTCTATAATCTAGTTAAGGGTTATAGATATTATATATATAATATCCGCGCCTTAAACCATGCTATATAATTCAGAGGCAAGCGCGCTATATATAACCTACTTGCTCTTTATTAAGCTATATATAATAATATTACCTTTTATAATAAAGGTATTATTGTCTTGCATTATCTTATTACTAATTACAATAATATACCTAATCTAAAAGCTTAGATTCTTATTATTAGCAAGTAATCTATCTATAAATATAAAGAGCTTTGCCTCTTTAAGGGTTAAGGGAATGTATTATAGCCCTTACTACTAGTTCTTAATTTACTATTTAAGGCACTTATTAAGTTATGCGATATTATTAGTAAAGGGTTCTTAGTGTTAAGCTATAATTAAGAGATTATACAAGGCCTCTAGTTAGTATATAGTTATAATATAACTTCCTTAGGCTTATTATTCTATATAATCTTGTTTTGCTATTAGAGATTAAGGATTAATTTCCTTAATCTTCTAACTTTAGCCTTTTTAGGTTAAGGTTAACGAGTTATTAGTATTCTAAGTTAATATATAGCTATTAAAGATAAGGGGATCCTTAGTTATTAGTTACTTCTTCTCCTTAGCTATAAATTTAGCCTTCTAGAGCTTTTCCTCTTCTTTTTAGAAGAAGTTATTATTACTTAGGCCTAATATATTATCTATTTATATTCTAATAATACTAAAGAGATTCTTATTATTTAGGGCTATAATTAATAAGTAGGGATTATAGGTTAAGGTTATCCCTATAGTAATGGAAGTACATTACCCACTAGTGGGTTCTAGCCTCTAGGATCCTATAAAGGGGTCTAATTACCTTAATAATAGTCCCTTCTAGAAAGAGGTATATAATCTGTTTTAGTAACCTCACAATAATTAGCCTTATTAGTATTATTTGTGATTAAACGTAAGCTTATATAATATTACGAATCTAAAGGTAAATCCTTCTTTGCCTTAATAATAAAGCAATAGCTATAATTAGCTATTAACTTGCTTACTATATTATTAGTAACTATATTAAGATAAATTCCTTTCCCTTATTATTATAGCCTTATATAATAAGGCAAGATTTCTTGTATAGTAAGTCTATTCCCTTGCCTTTAATCTCTCTAACTATACAAGAATTAAAGATTCTATTACCTCTATGCTTTACTAGGTTATACTTAATAAATCTAAATATATTATAAGCTTAGAGGGTATTAAGCTTAGCTTAATTAGATTACTTAAAGGGCTTGCCTAGGGTTATAATCTTTCCTTCCTAGTAAAGTTAAAGAGTAAGGTTCTAATTAGCCTTTTCTTTTACTATAAGGAATACTATACTTAGTAATCCCTTAGTAATAATCTTTATAATTAAGGCTTTATCTTAGTCTTTATTAGTATAGTACTCTTTTACTTTATTTACCTTTACTTTTACTACCTTAAGCCTATTAAGGCAAAATTAAACTATAAGGGCTTTCCTTAGCCTTCCTTACTTTCTCTTTACTAGTATCTCTTTTTCTTTTACTACCCTTATCTCTATACCTTTTATAGAGGTAAGAGTATTTCTCTTTCCTTTACTAGTAGCCTTACTAGTAGTCTCCTTAGCGCCTTCTTTATTATCTTTATACTATAGGTCTATATAATATAGCTTTACCACTATAAAGCAAAATTTCGCTAGGCTATATAGCATTTCTACTATATAGGTCTCTCTATTAGTTATAATTAACTTATAAGGGCTATGCTAGCTACCCTTCTCCCTTTACATATATATATTAGCTTATAGTAGTAACTAATATATAGGTAATATATCTAGGCTATTATAGGTATTAAGGGCATTATAGACCTATCTCTTAGCTAGGTAATAGTAAACCTTATTAGTAGCCTTCTAAATTACTTTAGCCTATTAGATAATAAAGATGCTTAGTAGTGACTTATCTATTATTTATAGATAGGCCCTAAAGACTAGTAATATTAGCACTAGGCTATTAGGCCTTGCTAAGTTATTAATAGCTTTAATAGCTATTTAAAGCTATTATTCTAGCGTAATATCTTTACTAATTAAATCTATAATAATATTATAGGCCTAGTATAAGGG
Source organism: Epichloe scottii (assembly GCA_021950295.1). Classification (NCBI taxonomy): domain Eukaryota; kingdom Fungi; phylum Ascomycota; class Sordariomycetes; order Hypocreales; family Clavicipitaceae; genus Epichloe; species Epichloe scottii. The sequence goes on along the minus strand of CP083247.1, from coordinate 538,440 downwards.
TTTATAATATCTTTTAACTTTTCTAATACTATTATAGGCTTTAATTAGTGCTTTATTAATATTAATTAATATTAGGTAAGTGTAATGCTTAAATTCCACTAAAGCAAAGTTCTTGCCTATATTATAAATAATCTAATCTAGAGGGCTAAGATAGGTATTTATCTAGTAATTTCTAATAGTATCCTAGATATTATAAGCCTTTTACTTATTAGGATTAAGAAATTAAGCTACTTAGAATAAAGTTACTAAATTAATAATATAAAGGACTAGCTAGTTATTAATCTATATAATATTAATAATAATCTTATAGTTAAAGTTATAGTTATCCTTAATTATAAACTTAAATTAACTAGGGGCTTTTTCTTTTATTTAGTAGTAGTATTAAATCTTAGTTAACTCCTTAATTATATTATACTTAATATTATAACTAGCTTATTAAAGAATCTTTATAAGCTATTAAACTAAGGGATAACTAAATCTTTAGTATAGTTAATAAATCTCTCCTTTAGTAAGGTAAAAGGTAGCTATCTCTTTTGCCTCTAATAGCTACTATAGATAGCCCTATTATTATATAATAGGGATAGTCTTATTACCTTAGATTAGCATATTAGTAAGATTATTAATCTTAATATTTATCTTATCTATATTAGTAATAGAGAAGAGAAAGGGTATAGTTGTATTAAGAATATAAAAGTTAAGTTAGCTAAGTTTAGTAAGCATATAAATAACACTATATATTATTACTACTCTAGCACTAAATTTAATAGTATACTATTTATAGGGTATAATCTTTAATAAAGGTATTAGCTTTAATAGGGCTTTAACTTATATAATCCCTATAGTTAATCTGCCTATTATACCTATATCTAGTATAATCCCTTTAAAGATCTCTTTAGAATAGTGTTCTTTAGAGATATATAAACTTAACTCTTTATTAGAGTCTTATACTTAATATAGCTCTTACTAAAGGAAAGTATATTAAAAGGCTTAATTATTAAGGGTAGTAAAAACATTAGTATTAGCAAAGGTATTAGTAACCTATTGCCCTAAGTAGAAGAATTATATAATACTAAGGTATACTTTTAAGATTAACTTCTCTTTACTATTATTATTATTATTATTAGTCTATATAAAAGCCTCTAGATAAAATTCCTATTCTCTCTTATCTCCTTTATCTCCCTTACTATTAGTATACCCCTTATAAGAGGTAATAAATACCTAGAACTTCTTCTCTAATAGTAGTATATAATAGTTCTTACTAGCTTACTATCTCTCTTTTTCCTTCTAATATTTTATATTAGTATAGTTTAATAACTAGTATCTATTCTTACTATAGATAAAGCACTACTTAGGGCTTTATTTAGGAATTCTATAATAGCCTCCTTTTCCCTAGTTTTATTATCTATATTAATAATCTATAAAAATTACTTTAGATAAGTCTCTCTCTTAGTACTAGTAGTACTAAGTACTTCTCTTACTAGACTTTATAATAATAATTAACTTATAGAGGTTTTCTATAAGGTTCTTAAAGCCTAGGGAGTATATATACTTTACTACTTAATATTTAGGCATACTAGTAACTATATTTAGGGTTTACTTATAAAGCTTTATATTTACTATATTAGAGAGGTATATCTCTCTATAAATTCTCTTAAGGGTAGTTAATATAATCTTAAGGTAGTTAAGTTTACTCTTTTTAGGATTCTTAGTAATAATCTTAGTAAGTATTATACTATTTTACTTACACTAGTAAAATTACTAATTAATCTTTATCTTAATATAGTAGTGGATTTTAGTAATTATTTCTTTATAAGAGAAGTTTCTTTTAGAGAGATAGTTAAGAAAGTATTATTTAGTATCTCCTATTAGTATAATAGGAAAAGCCTTATAATAGTAACTTCTTAGAAGGTTAATCTAGTTATACTTACTCTTAAAGAGTATTATCTTTAGTGTAAGAAAGTTATAAAGCTTTTTACTATAGTAATTACTATCCTTATATATTTTTATAAGCTTAGAGATCTTTTTTATAATTTACTTATTAAAGGGGGTTATAGTATAGAAGGGGTAAATTACTAGGACTAATAACACTACTAAGATTATTACTTATAATATAATTAAGAGTATTATAAAGGTTCTTAAGGGGGTAAAGAGATTACTAGGGGTAAGGAAAGAGAACTTCTAGGGTTAGAAAATAGGTAGGTTATTATACTTAGGGCTTTAGTAGTTTAGAAGATCTTAATCTATCTTTTAGCTATAAAGATCTTATTACTTCTTAGAGTGTTTATTCTATTACTATTATAATTAGAAGTCCTAGTCCTTAAGTAATATAAACACTATATTCTTATAGGGAGTTCTAGAGTTCTTATAAGAGTTTACTATAAGCCCTTTAAAATATCTCTTTAAACTACCCTTTAAAGTCTTCTTTAAAGGTCTCCTAGAGGTCCTTATCTTTCTAGCCTTAATACTTACTAGTGTAAATAAACCTTATAATATAATTATTTAGTTTATATTATATAGCTATCTTAGGGTTTAGCTATATAAGTTCTCTCTAGTCTCTTATAAGCACCTTTAAGTAAGGTTATAATTATCTAAGTAATTCTATCTTTAAAGGTCTTTCTTAAATCTTCTTTAAAGGTATTTTAAGTATTATGCTTTTAAGGAGGGGTAATTAGGGAGTTTTCCTTATTAATAGTCTAGCCTCTAGCGCTATTTTCTTTAATAAAGGAAATTAGGAAAATAAGAGGGTTATTAATATAATAGAGCTAGGAAGCCTAATTAAATAGAAAGAACTAAAGGGGAGACTTCCCTCTATTATTAAAGTAATAGGGTAAATAGGATAAATAGGAAAAACAGGATAAATAGAAAGAATAAATTAAACTAGATAAAGGAGTTTATAATTATATAATATATATAAAGTATAGAGGCGTAAAAACTATTATAGTAGAAGTAATAATTAAAGGAAAGTAAAAAGCCCTAACTCTATATTATATATATAAAGTATAGAGAAGTAAAGACTATTATAGTAAAGGTAATAATTAAAGTAAGAAAGGAGGTTATAAATTAAGTTAGCTAGCTTAGCTAAGGTTATATTAACATTAGGTTTAAGTAAAATGCCTTATAGCAATAGACTTAGTTATTTAGTTAGTTTTCTTATAATAGATAATAGGAATAATCCTATAATAATAATATCCTATAGGCCTAAGGGTTAATAAATTAATCCCTTAGAAGCCTAATAAGTCTATGAATCTAGTCTCTTCCTTTAGTATAATCTATAGTTATACCTCTTTACCTAAATAGTCTAGGGACTTAAGAGGTAAGTGGCTATAGTATCTATAGAGTTATCTCTTCTTATAATACCTAACTTATCTGTGGTTATGAAGTTAACCACTAATTAGTGTTAGTTACACTAAGGTCCTACGCAGGTAATAATATAATAATTCCATAGTATTAAAGTCAATGATAGATTAATTAATAGACTAGGAAAGAGAGAAAAGAGAGAAATCTAGCTAGAAGGGAAAGTAGGTAAAACGCGGAAGTAAGGCACAAAAAGGGGTGGCAAATAATACAGCCAATCGTATTGCGTGCATTCATCTAGACCCACTCTCGTCCCGGCCTTTAGCCACAATTAAACCAAACAAGACCCGAAGGAAGCCACAGGTCCTATAATAGCTTTAATTTTCACTATTGATTTTTTTATATTTTTTTGGGCGCATTGTGGCCAATGCATCTGATTTTGAACAGACATGATTGCTGGCAATACCTAGCCAGTATAACAATTAACATACAAGTTAATTAATTTTCACTATAAGGACATAAAAAACGCTCTATTATATAATACTAGTTCCATAGTTTATATTGTTAATTTAAAAGAGGCTTTTTAGGATTATACCCCTTTTAAAAAGGGTTAATCTAAGCCTATTATAACTAGTGGGGGTCCTATCTATCCTAAGGGATTTGGTTAGGCTACTTTTTAGGTCTTATATTAAAGAAATCCAGAAAAATATAGGACCTTAGTGCTAAAAAGAGCGCTATATTTCCCTTAAATAAATGTAAATATAGTTAGTGGCTTAATGCACTATATATCTAAGGGTTGTATAATTAAAAATCAGTTATATCTAGCTAATAGATCTTGCATTACTCTTTTAAATATAGAAAAGTATAGTTTCTTCTTCTAAGGTAAGAACTAACCTATACTATAGTTATAAAAAGGTCCTTGCGGGCATTCTAATGCTTATCTTATCTGTCCTTTTACCTATGTTGGCTTTAAGGGTTATAGTTACCTTATAGAGGTCTAAATTCCCTCTAAAAAGCCTGATTAGGTGTTAGGAGCACGAAGGCATGAGGGACATCGTGAGAGGGCCGCCTCTCTAAGCGAGGCGAATCCCTAGATAACTTATACGCTAAGACCTAGTAGCTAGATAGTTATATAGGCATAGAGAGAAGGTATTTAATAAGGATCTCTCCTATTTAGGGGAGAGGTTAGAGTTTAAAACCTTTATATACTTACCCCTAGCTATTACCTATATAGTAGTAACCTTATTTCCCTATTATTACTCTATTTATCTCTTCCTATGTCTTTAGCTATAATAAATTAAACTCTTAAACCCTTTAGGGCAAATAGACTATTAATTAGAGATTATAATATTAGACTTAAATAGGATAGCTATATAATTTACTATATATAGTAAGCATATAGCTAGAGCGCTATACCTAGGTAATAATAATAGACACTAAGATAGTATAATTCTAGGGTTTACTAGGCTAGATAGGAATAATAAAAATAGTACTCCTAATAACTAGAATAATAATAAAGAGCTTACTATAGACTAATATAATAACTATAGGGAAATTAATCCTAATAATAAAGAGCTAAACTAAAACCTTAAATATATAGAGGCTAAGCTATAAAGAGCTTAAAAGAGATAGAGAATTCTAGAATTATAGGAAGAGCGCTATATAATTAAATTAGGTATATTATTAGTAAGTACTTATACTAGTATTAGGAGCACAAAGGCATGAGGGACATTATGAGAGGGCCGCCTCTCTAAGCGAGGCGAATCCCTAGATGACTTATGCGCTAGGACCTAGTAGCTAGATAGTTATATAGGCGTGAGGAGAAGGTATATAATAAGGACCTCTCCTATTTAGGGGGAGGTTAGAGTTTAAAACCTTTATATACTTACCCCTAGCTATTACCTATATAGTAGTAACCTTATTTCCCTATTATTACTCTATTTATCTCTTCCTATGTCTTTAGCTATAATAAATTAAACTCTTAAACCCTTTAGGGCAAATAGACTATTAGTTATGGATTATAATATTAGAATTAAATAGAATAGCTATATAATTTACTACACATAGTAACTATATAGCTAGTGCGCTATACTTAGGTAATAATATAGGACACTAAGATAGTGTAATCCTAGGGTCTAATAGCCTAGATAGGAATAATAAAAATAGCACTCCTAAAGATTAAAATAATAATAAGGAGCTTACTATAAATTAATATAATAATTATAGAGAAATTAAGTATAGTAAAGAAAAGCTAAACTAAATCCTTAAGTAAGCTAAGACTAAGCTATAAAGAGCTTAAAAGAGATAGAAAATTCTATAGCTATAGGAATAGTAGTGTGTAATTAAGGTAAGTACCTTATTAGTAAGTACTAGCACTAGACTTACTAACCCTACTAAAGGACTTATAATTATACTACCTTTAGACTTACTAAGAAGCTTTAAACTTACTATAACCCTATATTACTATAGTCTTATAAAAATATAACTAAAGACTCTAGTATATAAAGGAGATTTATATAAAAGTCTTTAATATTTCTTAGTAAACCTTAATATAGCTTTTACCCTAGACTATAAGATATTTATTAATAATACTACTAAGGTAACTTATACTAGTAGCTACTTAGTAAAGGATATAAAGTAATAATAGATATATTATATAGCTATAGATAGTTATATAGATTACTAGGACTATACCTAGGCTAGGTTTATAGATTAGCTAAAAACTAGAATAATAAATAAGAATATATAGTACTTAGAAGCTATAAGGATGCTACTAACCCTTAGATAAGAAAACTATTAGTTATTCTAAGGATTTATAAAAATATAGATAAAAGCTAAGGCTAAACTCCCTAAAGTAATCCCTATAAGACTTTGCATTTATATATTTATTAATAGTCTAAATAACACTATAAAGAAGCAAATACTTAGCTAGGAGTTCCTAGTAATATAGACCTATTTAGCTAGTTAAGGAAAGAAAGTAGAAGTTATAATAAAAATAGGTTAGAATAGTAACTAAAGTAATAACTATAGATAAGACTATAGATAGAAAAGGTAATGCTTAAATTTACTTATAGTAAATATACTATAATAAAGTAGTAAGGAAGCTATAAAATCCCCTATAGTGTGCTTTAAATATAAATAACCTAGTTATATTATACTAAGATATAAAGAACTAGATTATTCTATTTATAAGAGTATAAGCTATATAATGCTATTATATAGGAATAATAGTAACTAAGCAGTGGGGTAAGATATAAATAAGACACTAATTAGCTTTGCTTAGGCCTAGGATAATGCCCTTACTAATAAATTATCTAAGAATATAAGAATAAAAGTTTAGATATTATTATAGTAAGATTATAAATAGGTAGTAGTGTCTATGTTACTTAATATAGGTATAATAGAATTAATTATCCACCTAAAATTATTATTAAAGGTAAAATAAGCTAATATATAGAAAGATAACACGCTACTTAAAAGTGTAGCTAAGACCCTTATTCTATATTAAGGAATCTTAAATTAGGTTATCTTAGTAAAAGATAGCATAAGCTATGTAAAAATATACTAAGTTTACTACTATATTATAGATACCCCTAAGAACTTTATCCTAGTAATAGACTAGGCTAGAATATATAAGCCTATAGTTATATCCTAGAAAGAGGGACTATAAAGATACCCTATTATAAAAGATTACCTTAACTTTACATTAGGAATATAGTAAGTAAGAAGAGAAGTAAAACGCTTATCTATAGCGTTTTTACTTTATTTAGCGTTAATTAAGCTTATAGACTTGCTAAATAAGGATAAAAAAGATAAGGATATTAGCCCTATAGTAAGCAATGCCCTAACTTATAATAGCTTAATTATAATTAAGGTATAAGATACCTATATAATAGGTAAGAAGAGTTTTATTACCTTAATAAGCCCTAATAGTAAGGTAGTAATACTTAACCTAAAAGAGGACTATAAGCCTAAGTTACTAGAGGTATATATAAAGTTTAAAGATATATTTTCTAATAAGCTTATAGGTATACTTCTTAAGTTAGGTAGTTATATATATATAATTAAGTTAGAAAAGGGAAAATACCCCTTAGGGGCTAATATATAGTTTAGCTAAAAAAGAGCTAGAGGTGCTTAGAGAGTACCTAGCTAGTGTGTAGTATAAAGGATAGATCTAAAGATTAATTAGCCTAGCTAGGGCCCTAATTTTATTTATTCTAAAGAAAGGAGGTAAATTAAGGCTTTATATAGATTATAGAGGCTTAAATTAGATTATAATAAAAGATAAGGCACTATTACCTCTAATTACTAAGATCTTAAACTAATTAAAGGGGGTAAAGGTTTACACTAAATTAAATCTTAAAGATACATATTACTAGCTATATATCCATAAGGGAGATAAGTAGAAGATAGCCTTCTAGTGTAAATATAGTTACTTTAAGTATCTTATAATGCTATTTAGGCTTATAAATATGCCTATAATCTTCTAAGAATATATTAATAGCGCCCTTAAGGGCCTTATTAATTTAATTTACGTTATTTACCTAGATAACATTCTGATTTATAGTAGTAATATAGAAGCGTATAAGGGTTATATTAAATAAGTCCTTTATAAGCTTTATAAAGCTAGCCTTTTTATTAACCTTATAAAGTATAAATTTTTATATACTAAGGTTAAGTTCTTAGGATTTATAATCATAAAAGAAGGTATCTTAATAGAGCCTTCTTACATTAAGGCTATTATAACCTAGCTAGTACCTTATAGTATGCTTAATATCTAGTTATTTCTTAGTTTTACTAGATTTTACTAATGCTTTATTAAAAGCTATAGTAAAATTATAATTTTACTAACTAATTAACTTAGGGAGATTAGCTAGTAACCTTTAAGCTAGAGCCCTATAAGTTAGTAGTATTTAGGGAACTCTAGTAGTGGTTCTAAGAAGCGCTAATTTTAGTTTATTTTAATCCGCTAGTACCTTTAAGGGTAAAAACTAATGCATTAGGATATACTATTAGAGTAGTCCTTATAATATTAGTACTAGGTTATTAGTACCTAGTAGTGTATATATTAAGGAAGTTAAATAATATAAAACTTTATTATATAACACTAGATATAGAGCTTCTAGTAATCTAAGAGGCTTTTTAGGCCTAGAGACACTACCTAGCTTATTTAATATATTTAATTACTATTATAACTAATTATCTTAACTATAAGTACCTAGCTATAAAGCTAAAGCTAAGTAATAGGTAGGTTATAGTATTAGATAAGCTCTATCTATTTAATTTTATAATTATACATAGGGTAAGGAAATTAAACCTAGCTAATGCACTATTAAGAAGGTTAGATTATATTAATAAAGAGAAAAAGCAAAGGTAGTATTCTTATAATTACTAATATTTCTATTAAAGTTTATAAAGGCAGAGTAGTAAGGATATAGTAGTAAAACTACTAATACTATAAGGTCTATTTGTTTATTATCTAGTAAGTTAAATATTAAGTTATAGAGGCGCTATAAAAGCACTGCTAATATCTAGTATTTTAAGAAAACGTAACTTAAATATATTCTAGAAAAACCTATAAGTCTAGGATCCCTTATAGGAGGGATTATAGCAGGGATTTTAAATAGTTTATAGTAAGAATATTATAGTAAAACTACTAATACCTAGCGTTTAGAATTATTATATAGCTAACTAAACCCTATAAGTCTAGGATTCCTTATAGGAGGAATTATAGTAGGGATAGCAAATAATAAGTAGTAAGATAGTTATAGTGGAATTACTAATACTTAATAAGGCTTATTATTTAATTATATTTTGCCTATAAGTCTAGGCATGTAAAATAAGCTAATCCCTTATAGAGATATTATAGCTAGGATTTTAATAGTTAGGAGAACTTTAGTAAAGTTAAACTCCGCTATATTTAAAGAAGGCTTAGATTCTCTAATTTAAGTTTTATTATTTAAAGTATAATAAAGGGATACCTTTATTATATAGTAAAAGTTACTACTAGAAAGTAGTAACTTTAGAATATTATAGATATAGTTTATTAGGCCCTCTAAGCTATTAATATTTAAAGACTAAGTTTTTATTCCTATAGGAATAAGAAAAGAGATTTTACTACTAACCTATAATAACCCTACTACTAGATATTAGGGAGTTAGTAGGATACTTTACTAAATTATAAACTAATACTATTAGCTAATAATAAAAAAAGACACTAAGTTATATATAAGCACTTATAGAAATTATTAAGTTTTAAAGCCTAGGTTATATAGACCCTATAGTAAGTTAGTAGCTTTACTAGTGCCTAATTACCCCTTTTAAAAACTCTTAATAGACTTTATAATAGGATTACCACTAGTAAAGAATAGAAATTAGACTTATAATATAATCCTAGTTATTATTAATTATTTTATAAAGTATAGTATTTATATCCCTATATTTATATAACTAACTAGTAATAGGCTAGTAATAGTGTTTTAGAATATATATTTAGAGACTATAGTGCCCTAAAAGGTATTATTATAGACTAAGGGTTAATATTTACTAGTAGGTTTTAGAGAATATTTTACTACCTTATTATAATAAAGTAGTAACTAAGCACTATATTTTATCTATAGATATATAGATAGATAGAATATTTAAATTAAGTTTTAAAGCATTATCTAAGGGCTTTTACTTACATAAAGCAGATAGATTAGGCTAATAATTTACTAATAGTATAATTTGCTTATAATATAAGTAAGTATATAGTATATAGCTATATACTTACTAAGGCACTATAAGGGTATAACCTAAGGGGGCTATATTAAGTAATTATATAAATTTCTCTAATAAATAATTAGGCTAAGACTAGAGTCTAAGAGCTAAGAGATAAGCACACTATAATTAAGTAGCTTCTAAGTAATATATAAGCTTAGTATAAGAAATATTATAATTTAAAGAGAAAGCTAATAAGATTTAATATAGGTAACTATATTTTACTATTAATAAAGAATATTAATTTATAATACCTTAGTAAGAAGCTCTTAGTAAAGTACCTAGGCCCCTATAAGATTAAAAAGGAGGTTAGGAGTTATAGTTTAGTATACTAATTATAGTTACTAGCTAGGATATACTTATATAATATTTTTAATATTATAAACCTTAAGCCTTTTTATAGGGACCTAAGTAATATAATTAATATATCCTTATTATAAGATAATATTAAGGATAATAAAGAAGAATTTAAAGTTAAGAGAATTATTTTATATAGGTATAATAGTAAATGCTATAAATATCTAGTAAAATAGAAAGACTATAATAATTTAGAGAATTTATAGGTACTAAAAAGGGATTTTATCTTAAAAGATATTATTAATAATTATAAGTAGTAATTATATAGCTAAATTATAAAAATAAAGTTACTTCTATAGGTTAAAGAGAGTAAAGTCTAATAATAGTATTAATTTTTAAAACTATAATCTAAATAGCTATTAACCTACTACTTCTCTATAGGGATATTAGTAGCTATAATAACTTTAGCTTTATTATTAGAAGATTCCTTATCCTTATAGGTATAGGCCTAAATTTCTTCTAGGACCTCTAAGGGCCTAATATAAATAAGGAGTTAAGTAATAAATAGTATAAACTAGTAGTAAGTTAGTAGGATATAAGCTATAAAAATATTTAAGAAACCTACTATTAGGCTAGTTATAGCTATAAAGTAAAGATAGTTTATAATTTTAATTTAAGTCTCTAAGTTAGTAATATTAAGTTATTATAAGAATATAGTATACTTATTAGCCTTTATCTTATAAGTAGTATTAGTAGTAAGATAAGTATATCTAACCTAGCTATATTAATTAGCGTTTTTATAAGATAATAAAGTATTATAAAGTTTATAAAAAGCATAAATAAGAGCCTAGTAGTAAGTTAGTAATTATTAAGTTATATATTAATAAGGGTAAACTTATAATATTAGTATAAAAGTATATTCCTTTAGGAATAGACTAAATTAAGTTAAATAGCTTTTTATAAAGCTAGGTAATTCTATTAGGGCACTAGTAGTATATTAGTAAAGAACTTATTTTAAGGGTTAGAATAATATATACTAATATAGAGTTTATTATTTCTTATATAATATATGTATTTTATAGAATTATCTAAGTAAGTTAGCTAAGGATAGTAGTAAGGTAATAGTATAGTTATACTTAAGGAGTAACTATAATCTTCTAGAGTGGCTTTTCCTTTAATAATATATTAAGGCTTAGTACTTTTATTATCTTAGGGAGTAATCTTCTAGATAATAGCTTACTAAGCATAATATAAATAGGGTATCTTAGTATTACTAGCACTAAGTTAGTAGTAAGACCTCTATGCTTAAGTAGTAAACTTATATAGTTAATTTACTTATTTTTATATATTTATAAGGGGATTTCTTAGAAATCTTAGTAGTAAGAGTAAGCATAAGACTAGTAGAGATAGATATAGTAATAAATATAGTAAGCTAGTAAATAGTTAGTAATACTAAAGTAATAAAGAAATTTAAGAGAAGAAAGGATTATTTAAAGACTACTAAATAATAGTAGTATAAAAGCTACTATTAAGCTAGTAAGGATAACTTATAAATTTAAGATAAGGATATTAAAGAAAGAAATAATAAGGAAAGAGAGAAAACTAGCCTCTTTTATAGGGGATAGCTAACCCTTAAGTAATTTATAAGCCCTTAAGTAATCTATAAGCTACGTGTAATAAATTAATAAATCAGAAAAATCGCGATTATAGCTACTACTATTAGAAATATAAGCTAGCTATACGCACGTAGCAAAGTTAGGATAAATTCGCTATAATTCACGAATAAAGCTATCTAAATTATTAGGACTAGGGACCCTATCTATTTAACCTAATTATAAAAATTAATATAAGTTATCTAATAGGGGGATTTAGCTATATAGAAGCTAAGCATAGTTAGGTCTTAGTGTTAAAGCTATAAAGTAATAGTAATTAATAGCAAGCTAGCTATATAAGAAAATAATTAGGACCTAATATTATTAAGGTTTTATTTTTTTACTAATGCGTTAGGGCGTAAGGGATTATAATAATCCTATGTTACACTATAAGGTTAAAGAATAGTCTTAAAAGCTTCTAAGTAATATGCTTACCCCTAGGTAGTAGTTTATTATATAATTAAGAATAATTATATATAAGGGGGTATTATATTAGGAGCACAAAGGTATAAGGGACATTATAAGAGGGCTACCTCTCTAAGTAAGCAGATCCCTAGATAACTTATACGCTAGGACCTAGCAGCTAGATAGTCACGTAGGCGCAAGGAGAAGCTATATAACGAGGACCTCTCCTATTTAGGGGGAGGTTAGAGTTCGAAACCTTTACGCACCTACCCCTAGCTATTACCTTTATAGCAATGACCTTGTTCTCCTATTATCACTCTATTTATCTCTTCCCACGCCTTTAGTCGTGACATATACTTAGTATAAACCTAATTTTTCCTAATTTTCTATATTAAAAGCCTAATCTTATTATATTTAATAATAAGATTAATATCTAAGAATAAACAGTATATAAGCGAATCCTAGTAGTGTATCTATATATTTAAGTTCTAGTATTAATATAATAAAATTAACTTTTAAGGGAACTTATATATACTAATTTAGGGAGATAATAAGCTAATACTAAAGAAAAGCAAGCTAAATTTAACTAATAAATAGATAATAAGTTATTTAAATTAGGAATAGCTAGCTATTTTAAGGATAAGAAATTCCTTTATTACTATATATAACTAGTAAAGAGAAGTAATTAATAAAGGGAGTATATGCTTTCTATCCTTTAAGTAAAAGAACTATGCTATTAGTAGTATCTAGGGGAAATATAAATATTAGCAGAGGAATTTAATAAGTTAGCCTAATAGGTAGGAGATAGTAATAGTAATAATATAGGAGCTACTAGTGTTATAAAGGATATAGTTAAATCTAAGTAGTACTAAGAGAAATTGCTAATAAAGGATTTAGGGAAAGAGGTTAAGAATAGTAAGAGTAATAAAATTATACTAACTAATGCTAGAAAAGAAAGATAAGAGTGTAAAGAAGCACTAAGATAATTACTAAAGAATAACCTTACTAAACTTATAAAAAGAAAATAACTTATAGAGAGTAAAATAATATAAGGAAATAATAAAATTAGTAATATATTAGATAAAGATAATAATATAATAATAGTTAACCTTACTAATATAGCTACTAAATTCTCTAACTAGGAATCTAGATTTAAGGATAAACCTTTAGAAACTAAAGTTAAAGATAGGATTATAGAGAGTAAAATTAATAATAAAGTTAATAAGATACTAGTGGAATTCCTTATTAGACTATTATAGGTTTATATATAAATTATAGAGCTTAATTTTAAATTATTATATATTAGATTTAGATAGCTTAGCTCTAGAAAAGACACTCTAAAGCTAATGCCTAAAATTAGAGTAGTAGTATAAAAAAGAATAATAAAAGAGTTTAATATAAAGTATAAAGAAAAAGGTATTAAAGGGATTAATTTTAGCACTTTTTAACACACTATAGTAAGCTAAAAAGGTAGTATATAGAATATATAGTATACTATATAGGTATATATATATAAATTTGTATTAAAAGGCGCTATAATAGTATTAAATAAATTAAAGGTATATCTAAATAATATATATTTTATATTATAGTAAAATATAATTATATAGATTTTTACTATTTTTAAAGAATAAAAGGTAATATTAAAAATAAGGAAAGTAATAGCAAAACTAAATAAGAAGCTATTAAATTAAATTACTACTAATCTAATAGAATATAAAGTAATATAATAGGTAAAGAATTAGATAAAGATAGTAATAGTAGCCTTCTATAATAGTATAATAGTTAAATATAAATAGTAAATAGCTATATATAATAGCACTATATCTTTATTACTATAAGTAAATTTATTAGCTCTCTATTTTATAAATAAATATAGAGTAATAAACACTATAATTACTAGTGTATTAGCTAGTGTTAGTAAGGCGGATTTACTTTATATTAGCACTAATAAGAAGCTAACCTAAAAATCTACTAAATCCTAAGAGAATAAGAAAAGGGATAGAGAATATAAGTAAAGTAAAATTAATAATATAGTAAACTAAATAGATAAAATAAAAGGGGCTTTTAATAATATAAGAGTAAATATAAGCTTAGTATATAACTTAGGTAAAGAGGTATTAGATTAAGTTAAGAAATTAGTAAATTTAATAATAAAGAAGGTAGAAAAAATAAAGGAGAAGTTTATATAAATAGTAAAAATACTAAGAAATTATAAGGAGAAGATTCTAAAGCTTAACCCTAGAGTAATATTAACTAATTTTAGTAAATAACTTATAGAATTTAAGGAGAGTATAGTTAGTAAGAGTAAGCTAGAGAAAAAGCTTATAATACTAGTAAGGATAATAGTAAAAATAGTATAGTAAATAGATACCTAAAAAATAATAATAGATAAGCTTATATAAGAATAAAAAGAGCTTAGAGAGGAGATAAAAAAGGCAAAAACTATAAAACTAAGTCTAGCTAAATTTAGTATAGTAAAAAGTAAATTATATAGTAAAACACTAAATCCTAGTAATAAGTAACCCTAAGGTAAAATACTAGAAAGCCTAAGCAAGAAAACTAGGCTAAATAAGAAACTTAGTCTAATAAAACTAAAGGCTACCTAGGTAATTCCGTAATTAACCCTATTAAAAACACTAGTAATATAAGTATAGCTAAGAATAATAGGAATGTAGAATAAGATAGCGCTACCTCCTAATTAGCCTATGGTTAGACCTACTATAATATAGGATAATAGGGATAATAAATTTGCTAGATTAATGGATTAAGGATATGGATTTAGATAAAATAAAATAAAATAAAAACTAGGAATTAGATTCTATCTAGCAATAAGATAATATAGTTTAGGATTAGACTAGGGATATACTAGAAAGGATAATTAATTAGTAGGATTTAATAACTTACTAAAAGGAGGGGATAAAATTAGTAATTATAGGAGAATAAAATTTAGTAATAAAGTAGGAGATTATAATAAAATTAGTATAACTATTATTTAATATAATGATTTTATAAGTACTATTATAAGGCATAGTTTAGTAAATAGTAATTATAGAGTTAAGTAAACCTATAATACTAAAGCCACTAGTATAGTAGGGAACGCGCTATATCTATCTCCTTATAAGATTTAACTTAAGCTATATTTCTTTTATTTATATTAATAGTTAAGGACCTAAATCTAGTTACTAGCTAGCTATATCTAACTAGGATAGTTATTTTTAAGGCGCGCCTAGCACTTATTACATAGCAGAATGCCTAGGAGTGGAAGGGACCCTTATAGGGCTAGATTTAGTAACCTAGAGTAAGGGATAACTTAATTCTTATAATATACTTTACTCCTAATAGTAACTTTCCTAAAGTGAACTTAGCACGATTCATGACCTGTTAAATCCGTTAGCCCCTCTAACGGATTTAACCCCTACGTGCCAAATTAGCACGTAACAATTCCTTTTATAGAAGGGAATTACTTCTTTTCTCGCTTTGAGCTTCCTGTTTTATAGAAGGGAAGTCTTCTATTTCTAACGAATTTTTCCTTTTTTATAGAAGGGAAAAGCTTCTATAACCACAATTAATTCCTATTTATAGAAGGGAATAGCTTCTTTTTTCCTATTTTATAGAAGGAAAATCTTCTGTAAGGTGTGCATAAGCAGTCTAAAAGAATTAATAGTGATAGAAGCCAGGCTTATAACCTGTTAGAATGTAGGGAGCTAGTTAATAGGTGGCAATAGCTATACAGGTGTAGACTCTACGGTTAGGGACTAATAGAGCCGTAATGTTAACTAGGTTAACGTAACGCAACAGAAGGTTATGGCAGATATTACTATTGAATTCCGATTTAGATAGCTTTTATAATAGCTAATATATTAATAGAATTGATTTTAGGAACGTTATGCGGGCAATGCGGCTTGATTTAGTTAAGAGGTCTAGCTAACTAGTAAGATGAAATTTTCATCTTCCTCTTATAGACCCCCTAACTATATTAGTGAATCTAGGTTACTAGCTAGGTCTCTAGGGCTACTTTTGATTTTCCGTAAAATTCATTTATATAGAAAACCCAAAAAATTAACTCACTACTATATTAGCTAGACGCCTGTATGCACTAAATTTTTAACTAAAAAATATCTTTATAGAATTTAAAAGCCCTACTTTATAGCTTTAATTTACTATACGTAAGACTTTTATATAACCTCTAGTTATTAAGAAAATCACAGTTAAAGATTAGGTATAAGTTATGTTACCTTCCTAATCCAGTCTAGTTATTATGGCTAGGGCTGTGGCTACATTACAGCCACAATTAACTTAGTAAGTTATCCACTTGACTTAGTCATTTAATTGACTTAGTTATCCACATAGTTAGTCGCAGCTGTTAACAGCTATAACGTGACTATTAACAGCCACCACACAACTGTTAACAGCTGCAGTGCAGCTGTCAGGCTTACAAGCAACGCAAGCAATAACAAGAGCCTTATGACTGGAAAAGGGCTATAAAAATAGGTCTTATTTTTAACAATAAACACAAGAATTATATAGAAAATACTAGAATTACATAGTAAATAATATAGTAAGTATAAGAATAAAAGTAGGGTAGTAAAAAGTTATAGAGTATTATAGTAAATTCTAGCTATAGGTGGCAAGGTTAGAAGATTCTAGCTAAGGTAGCAAATTCAAGATTTGTAATTATTCTAAATTCACTTTTCTATATAATAGAGGTAAATCCTCTCTTGTTTTCTGTTTTTCTTTTTCTTTAACTAATCAAGAACTATTACCTCTATATTACAAGTTTATAACTACCCTTATTTATCTTTAAAATAACCTAATTAACCTTAGATTCTTCTTTTGCCCTTTCTAATAATAACTTAGAACCTAGCCACTTAGGCTCCCACGAAAAACTACCTAAAAACTAGAATAATTATGTGTTTAGTACAAAAGCCTATATTTACACCTATAAATTATTTAATTTTAAATTATCTAAGATAAATCCTAATAAGGATAGGGTTATTATTAGCTATTGTACTTAACCTAATTATTCTTTTAGCTTTAAAACTAAAGTTAATTGTTTTTAAGCATCTAATAGGGTTTAACACTAGAAATTTAAGCATAAAGATATTGCTACTTCTTTATCTAATAAGAAAGAACCTAATAAGATTATTTGTAAGTTCTAAAACATTATTCTTATACTAATCCTTTTATATCTAATATATTTTAGTGCCTAAAATTACAGAAACATTTACAGAAGATAATTAATCTTTAATAACGAAATTTATATTAAAAAAACGACATTAAAATAATACTCTTTCTAAAGAATTTTCACTAGAAAAAGCTATTATTTTAGTTATTAAGTTTATGTTACAAAATAACCTAGCTTTTAATGTAATAGACAGTAGCTCTTTTAAAGAACTATTACATTATTATTCTAGGTAAGTAATTTGTCAAGCGGAAAACAACACCCCAAAAGACACGATGCTAGCCCACACGCGTAGGTAGCTTTAACGTCTACGCACGTCAAAGGGGTTAAGAAGCTTGACTGTAGCGACCTATCATAAGGCTAGATTATCTCTATAGGATAGAGATAATCTAGATTAAATAGTCTAACGG
The DNA here is from genome assembly GCA_021950295.1 of Epichloe scottii. Classification (NCBI taxonomy): domain Eukaryota; kingdom Fungi; phylum Ascomycota; class Sordariomycetes; order Hypocreales; family Clavicipitaceae; genus Epichloe; species Epichloe scottii. The sequence continues at coordinate 520,438 of CP083247.1, read as the reverse complement.
ATTAGAAGTGACCTAACGGTCAAATTAGTAAGGGTGGTAATAATCTTATTAATTTATCTTTATCTTAAAAGGAACTTATTTCTTAGCTAAATTACCATATTATAAACCTAGGGTTTATATTATGTCAGGAAAACCCCTAACCAAAGACAAGAAAAATAACAATATTGACGATGTTAACGATGTTAATGCCTGCGCACATTAACGAGGGAGGCAGCGATATTTGCGATCTTCGGCGTAGATTAAATCGGTTAAAAGGGGCTATAGCTAGGCTAGGCAAAACACCAAGGCAGCAATAGTTATAATCCATCGCGATAATCGAATTAGTTAGAGGGTAAAAGGGGCCATAGCTAGGCTAGGCAAAACACCATATCAGGAATCATGTCATCTTATTAATTGAACAATCCAAGCCAAAGGCAATAAAGGGAGAGTTGATTTTCTATGAAAAAGAGAGGAATTCTAGGGCTTTTTATCTAGCTAGGCCACGGACCTAGGGGATTGAATTAACCCGACGGACCTGACAGACCTAATGTGTAATTTCCGACGAAGCCGATGATAGTGGCTAAATTGATCCGACGATGCCAACGATGCTAACGATATCGATAATTAAGGGGTACAATTCCAGCCACACAACACCTCCCCAACTATTTTCCCTTCCTATCCCTAGGAAGGAAAAATAGTAACAAAGCCCTAGTAGTTAAAGATCTTATTAGACAGTCAGAGACCTTATTAGAAGACCTTCTAACAGTCAGATTCCTCATCAAAAGTCAGAGGAATCATTAGTCAAAGAGGTCTTCGATAGTTAGAGGTCTCATCAAATAGTTAGATTAAATGATCCGTGATATCGGAAGGCCCTTTTTAGCTACAGAGGCCTCGTCAGAAGACCTTCTAACAGTCAGATTCCTCGTCAATCGTCAGAGGGATCGTCAGTCAGAGAGGTCTTTAACGGTTAGAGACCTCGTCAGCTAGTCAGAGGGATCATTAGCGATTAATCTAATCCAATGGTCAGAGGGGTGTAACCAAAGGTCTGATTAATTAACTAATTAATCCATAACAGAGGACCTTTTCAACGGTCATCGGGATCGTCAACGGTCAGAGACCTCGTCAGAAGACCTATCTAACAGTCAGATTCCTCGTCAATCGTCAGAGGAATCATCAGTCAAAGAGGTCTTCGACGGTCAGAGGTCTCGTCAGACGGTCTAATCAAATGATCTGCGACGGAAGACCTTGTCACAAGACCTTCTAACAGTTAGATTCCTCGTCAAAAGTCAGAGGAATCGCCAGTCAAAGAGGTCTTCAACGGTCAGAGGTCTCGTCAGATGGTCAGATCAATTGATCTGTGACAAAAGACCTTGTCAGAAGACCTTCTAATAGTCAGATTCCTCATTAATCGTCAGAGGAATCATTAAAGAGAGGTCTTCAACGGTCGGAGGTCTCGTTAGAAGGTCTGATCAATTGATCTGCGATGAAAGACCTAACTAACGAAGGTCAGATCAAAGGTCTGATTGTGGGAGCCCTGATTTATTGAAGGTTGGGTCGAAGGTCGGGTCAAAGGTCTAGCTGCTTGCCTCCCTAACGGATAGCTAAGCAAAAGCTAGGGTATTAAATTGATTCGAGCTAGCGAGCTAGCTAGGGCAGGTCGGAAGGTTAAAAATCGAAAAGGAAGGTTGATAGTAAAAGGGTTAAAGTCAGAAAGGAAGGTCAAAGTTAGAAAGGAAGGTTATAATGATTGGGATTAATTAATCTGACGAATTCGATGGTTTTGATGATATCGGATCCATCAGATGACCTGAATCAATTGATCGGAAATGAACGATTTGATTAGGCTAACCCGGATTAAGGGAAAAAGGTCGTAACGGTTGCGATCAATTGATCTGATAAATCCGATGATTTTGATGATTTTGATGATTTTGATAATATCGGGTCCATTGGATTAATTAATTAGAAGGATCCTGCTAGCCTAGATCGAAGGGAAAAGATATAAGAAGTAGCTAATGGTTATAATAACCGTAGGGGATATTTAGAGGGGAATTATTATTAAATTTAGCTGCGGGAGGTCTAACAGGAGCATTCCCCGTTTCTCCACCATTTATGTTAGGGAAAACCCCTAACCAAAGACAAGAAAAATAACAATATTGACGATGTTAACGATGTTAATGCCTACGCACATTAATGAGGGAGGCAGCGATATTTGCGATCTTTGGCGTAGATTAAATTGGTTAAAAGGGGCCATAGCTAGGCTAGGCAAAACACTATATTAGGAATCATGTTATCTTATTAATTAAACAATCCAAGCCAAAGGCAACAAAGGGAGAGTTAATTTTCTATGAAAAAGAGAGGAATTCTAGGGCTTTTTATCTAGCTAGGCCACGGACCTAGGGGATTGAATTAACCTAACGGACCTAACAGACCTAATGTGTAATTTCTAACGAAGCCGATAATAGTGGCTAAATTGATCCGACGATGCCGACGATGCCAACGATATCGATAATTAAGGGGTACAATTCCAGCCACACAATATCTATTTAATTAGATATTTGGATATTAACCTATTCGAAATCTTATTTAGGAGTTATAGCTAGTTAGCTTAACCCTAATTTTAAGCTAGAATATAAGCTTTTAGGTAAGTTAACTTCTAAAAATTAATTTAAACTTCTAAAGTTATTAAGCTAATATAATTAGGATTTAAATATCTCTCTAGCTTACATACTAAAGCTTATATTTAGAAATGCTTTAATAATTTGCTTCTTAACTATAATTTAGAAGCTAAGAATATTATAAGGTAAGTTCACTTCTCTTCTTTATTTATATTATAATATACTAACGTATTATTTAGCTTTACTAGAGATAATGGTTTTAATAATAGTATATTTATAACTTCTTATATTAATAAGAATTATAATAATATTATTATTAAACCTGTTAATATCCGATATATAGCACACATTTTCAATATTATTACTAAGGATATTATTACAAAATTTATAAACTTTACATCTTCTTCTGAAAATTTAGAAGAATTTAAAAACAGCGAATATTTACATTATTCTATAGAAGAATTTCATGCTATTAAAAATCAACCTAAGGGGAAATTATTCAAATCCTTTATTAAAGGTAAGTTAAACTTAATAATAACACACTATTATACTTATTAACTAACTTATTTATAAGGTTTACTAGGAAAGCTTAAAAGAATTACTATTATTATTAAAAATAATTAAGCAATTCATAAAACTTAGCTTAAAGCTTTAAAAGAAGCTAAAAGACTTGGTTTTATAGCTCAAAATAATAATATTATAAAGATTCCACTTAGTAAGTTACTATTCTATTTAATTTAGTTATATTATACTAACTGTTTAACTATAGCAAATAAAACAAGACAGAACTCTACTTATTTAATAATTAATACTTCTTTAGAACTAAAAGAAGCTTTTAATCTATTAAATAAGTATACTAATATAGCTGCTTTAAAGGATGCTATGCCTTTAACCCAAGAATAGGATAATTTAGCTACTTTAAGCAGTATATTAGAGGTTTTTTATGAACCAACTATTATCTTATAAAGTCAAAAATATAATACATTAGGGTTAGTCCCTATTTTTATTATTAGGATATATAAACATCTTAATAATATCAAAGCAGACCAAATTGCTTACAAAAATAATGTAAGTTATATTTTCTTATATTTTCTTATTATTTAATTCGTGTTTAAGGTTACTAATATGCCCTTAGAAATCTTCCTATGCTCCATTTAGCTAGGTCTTAATTAATTGCATAAATATTGGTTTACAAAAATTATAGAATTACTTTTCTAAAGATATAGAAAGTAATTATAACTTTTATAAACCTTATTTATTTGCAATGTTATTAGACCCTAGGCTAAATCTAGCTACAACTAAAAAGAAGTTAATGCTTAAACAATAACAAATTAAATCACTTCTTTTAGATTTACAGAAAGAATATAAAGAGTAAGTATTATATTATAACTTATTATACTTACCTAAAGTTACTAATATTCTTTTTAGAACATATATCTTGTTTAAAAAAACCGAATTCTAGCTCTAAATTAAATAATTTAGAGATTAATAGTCTTTCTAATTCAGATAACTCACAAGGGCCACAACCAACACAGAAGAGCCAATTTTCAGTACAAATTAGTGGTTCTAATCCTTTACCGAGAACCTTTAAGAATCCTAGGCCAAAAGCTAGTATTAAGCTTTATAAAGGATGATTTATAAACAAAAGGGATAAATCTATACAGAAGACTAGAAAAAACGAAATTTCTAGCTATACAAGGCTTAATTTAATGGATAATAAGGTAAATTTCTTCTTTATATACTAATATATACTCTTTTATACTTACTAACTATTAATAGGAAGATAGATTTAAATAGTAGGAAAGAAATATTACATTTTTCCCTATTTTAAGTATATTAGCTAGGAAGTATCTAGCAATTCCTGCTACTTCTAGTGCTATAGAAAGCCAATTTAACTAGGGAGGTAATATTATTACTAACTGGCGAACGAAGCTAAGACATTATATTATTAAAGAACTAATACTTTTAAAGAATTAGCTAAAGGAGGATAATATTGCTAATATTAAGCAATATACTAACCTCTTTGACTATAATAGCTTTGAGTCAAATTCATCTAGCTTTGAAGAAGACTCAAATCCTAGAAATCGCCAAGATTCATCAGATTTAGAGTCCTCTAGTCATTCTAGTAGTGATTTAGACTTATAAGCTTTTTTAATTACTTAGATAGAAATTTATTCATTTACTACTATTACTACTATTAACTACTACTAACTAATATTACTACTAACTACTACTAACTACTATTACTATTACTATTAATATAATAATTACATTTGTAATTGTGTAATTGTAATTATTAATTTGTAATTGTAATTAATTGTAATTATAAAATTTGTCTTGTAATTAATTGTAATTGTAGTTGTAGTTGTAATTAAATACAATTCTCTAATAGTAAGTATAAGTTACTACTAGGCTATCTTTCCCTTAAGAATATTTTTATATATACTTTAATTAAGCTTTCTATTTACCTAGACTCCTAAGAATCTATTTGTTATGGCTAAAGGCGTGGGAAGAGATAAATAAAGTAATAATAGGTAAATAAGGTTACTACTATATAGGTAATAGCTAGGGGTAAGTGCATAAAGGTTTTAAACTCTAACCTCTCCCCTAAATAGGAGAGATCCTTATTAAATACCTTCTCTCTATGCCTATGTAACTATTTAGCTACTAAGTCTTAGCGTATAAGCTATATAGGGATTTGCCTTACTTAGAGAGATAGCCCTCTTATAATATCCCTTATACCTTTATACTTCTAATATAATACCCCCCTATATATAATTATCCTTAATTATATAATAAACTACTACCTAGGGAAAAGCATACTACTTAAAAGCTCCTAAGACTATTCCTTAACCTTATAGTGCTATATAGGATTATTATAATCCCTTATGCCCTAATATATTAGTAAAAAAATAAAACCTTAATAATATTAGGTTTTAATTATTTTCTTATATAGCTAGCTTACTATCTATTATAATTACTTTATAGCTTTAATACTAGAACCTAGCTATATCTAACTTCTATATAGCTAATTCCCCCTATTAGATAACTTATATTAATTTTTATAATTAGGTTAAATAAATAGGGTCCCTAGTCCTAATAATTTAAATAGCTTTATTTATAAATTATAGTGAATTTATCTTAACTTTACTATATATATATAACTAGCCTATATTTCTAGTAGTAGTAGCTATAATTAAAAATTTTCTAATTTATTAATTTAATATATATAGCTTATAAATTACTTAAGGGTTAGCTATTCCTTATAAAAGAGACTAGTTTTCCTTCCTTTTCTTATTATTTCTTTCTTTAATATTCTTATCTTAAAATTATAAGTTACTCTTACTAGCTTAATAGTAGCTTTTATATTATTATTATTTAGTAGTCTTTAAATAATCCTTTTTCCCTTAAATTTCTTTATTACTTTAGTATTACTAATTATTTAATATCTTACTATATTTACTACTATATTTATCCTTACTATTTTTATACTTACTTTTACTACTAAGGTCTTAGAGAAATCTCCTTATAAATATATAAAAATAACTAAGTTTACTACTTAAGTATAGAGATCTTACTACTAACTAGGTACTAGTAATACTAAGATCCTATATCTATATTATACTTAGTAAGTAGTTATTTAGAAAATTACTCCTTAAAATAATAAAAGTACTAAGCCTTAATATATTATTAAAAAAAGCTACTTTAAAAAACTATAGTTACTCTTTAAGTATAATTATACTATTACTTTACTACTATTATTAGCTAACTTACTTAGATAATTCTATAAAATATATATATTATATAAGAAATAATAAACTCTATATTAGTATATATTTCCCTAACCCTTAAGATAAGCTCTTTACTAATATACTAGTAATACCTTAAGAGAATTACCTAGCTTTATAAAAAGCTATTTAACTTAATTCAATTTATTTCTAAAGAAATATACTTTTAAACTAATATTATAAGTTTACCCTTATTAATATATTACTTAATAATTACTAACTTATTACTAGGCTTTTATTTATACTCTTTATAAACTTTATAATACTTTATTATCTTATAAAAATACTAATTAATATAGCTAGATTAGATATACTTACCTTATTATTAATACTACTTATAAGGTAAAGGCTAAGAAGTATACTATATTTATATAATAAGTTAATATTATAAACTTAAAGACTTAAATTAAAATTATAAACTATCTTAACTTTATAGCTATAACTAGCCTAATAATAAGTTTCTTAAATATCTTTATAGCTTATATTTAACTAACTTATTACTAGTTTATACTATTTATTACTTAACTCCCCATTTATATTAAGCCCTTAAAGGTCTTAGAAGAAATTTAGGCTTATACTTATAAAAATAAGAAATCTTTTAATAATAAAACTAAAGTTATTATAATTACTAATATTCTTATAAAGAAGTAGTAAGTAAATAGCTATTTAAATTATAGTCTTATTAAAAATTCAAATAATTATTAGAATTTACTCTTTTTAACCTATAAAAGTAACTTTATTTCTATAATTTAGCTATATAATTACTACTTATAATTAATAATAATATCTTTTAAGATAAAATCCCTCTTTAGTACTTCTAAATTCTCTAAATTATTATAGTCTTTTTATTTTACTAGATATTTATAGAATTTACTATTATACCTATATAAAATAATTCTTTTAACTTTAAATTTTTCTTTATTATTCTTAATATTATCTTATAATAAGAATATATTAACTATATTACTTAGATTCCTATAAAAAGGCTTAACGCTTATAATATTAAAAATATTATATAAGTATATCCTAGCTAATAACTATAATTAATATACTAAACTATAACTCCTAATCTTCTTTTTAATCTTATAGGGTCTTAGGTACTTTACTAAGAGCTTTTTACTAGGGTATTATAAATTAATATTTTTTATTAATAGTAAAATATAGTTACTTATATTAAATCTTATTAGCTTTCTTTTTAAATTATAGTATTTCTTATACTAAGCTTATAAATTACCTAGGAGTTACTTAATTATAGTATACTTATCTCTTAGCTTTTAAACTTTAGTCTTAGCTTAATTATTTATTTAAGGAATTTATATAATAACTTAATATAGTTCTCTTAGGTTATACCCTTATAGTACCTTTATAAGTATATAGCTATATATATTATACTTACTTATATTATAAGTAAATTCTACTAATAGTAAATTATTAGCCTAAATTATTTACTTTATATAAGTAAAAGCCTTTAAATAATACTCTAAAACTTAATTTAAATATTTTATATATTTATTTATTTATAAGTAAAATCTAGTACTTAGTTATTACTTTATTATAATAAGGTAGTAAAATATTCTTTAAAACCTACTCGTAAATATTAACCCTTAGTTTATAATAATACCTTTTAGGGCACTATAGTCTTTAAATATATATTTTAAGAATACTATTACTAGCCTATTACTAGTTAGTTATATAAATATAGGGATATAAATACTATACTTTATAAAATAATTAATAATAACTAGGATTATATTATAGGTTTAATTTCTATTCTTTACTAGTAGTAACCCTATTATAAAGTCTATTAAGAGTTCTTAAAAGGGGTAATTAAATACTAGTAAAGCTACTAACTTACTATAGGGCTTATATAACCTAGGCTTTAAAACTTAATAATTTATATAAGTGCTTATATATACCTTAGTGTCTATACTATTAGCTAATAATAAAAAAAGACACTAACTCCCTAATAGCTAGTAGTAAGGTTATTATAGGTTAATATTAAAATCTATTTTCTTATTCCTATAGGAATAAAAACTTAGTCTTTAAATATTAATAGCTTAAAGGGCCTAATAGACTATATCTATAATATTCTAAAGTTACTACTTTCTAGTAGTAACTTTTATTATATAATAAAGGCATCCCTTTATTATACTTTAAATAATATAACTTAGATTAGAGAATCTAAGCTTTCTTTAAATATAGTAAAGTTTAATATAGTAAAGGTTCTCCTAACTATTAAAATCCTAGCTATAATATCTCTATAAGGGATTAGCTTATTTTATATGCCTAGACTTATAGGTAAAATATAATTAAATAATAAGCCTTATTAAGTATTAGTAATTTTACTATAACTATCTTACTACTTATTATTTACTATCCTTACTATAATTCCTCCTATAAAGAATCCTAGACTTATAGGCTCTTGTTACGTGCTAGAATTGACAATTGGCCTGTTACCTAGGATGTGGCTAGCTTCGTGCCACAAGACCTCGGATGTGGCTAGCACGTGACCTAGAACCCCTATACTAGATAATAGCTTTGACCTCTAGCTAGTTGAAGAACAACAACCTTTACACTCATTATATCATACATTTTATATCGTAACAGCTCTAGTTAGCTATATAATAATTCTAAGCACTAGGTATTAGTAGTTTTACTATAATATTCTTACTATAAACTATTAGGTTTTAGTTAGCTATATAATAATTCTAAGCGCTAGGTATTAGTAGTTTTACTATAATATTCTTACTATAAACTATATAAAATCCTTACTATAATCCCTCCTATAAGGAATCCTAGACTTATAGGTTCTTCTAGAATATATTTAAGTTATATTTTCTTAAAACACTAGATATTAGTAGTTTTATTATAGTGCCTCTATAATTTAATATTTAACTTACTAGATAATAAATAAATAGACCTTATAGTATTAGTAGTTTTACTACTATATTCTTATTACTTTACCTCTATAAACTTTAATAAAAATAATAGTAACTATAAGGACACTACCTTTACTTTTCTCTCTTTATTAATATAATCTAACCTTCTTAATAGTATATTAGCTAGGTTTAATTTCCTTGCCTTATATATAATTCTAAAATTAAATAAATAAAGCTTATCTAATACTATAACTTACCTATTACTTAGCTTTAGCTTTATAACTAGGTACTTATAGTTAAGATAATTAGTTATAATAATAATTAGATATATTAAATAAGTTAGATAGTATCTCTAGGCTTAAAAAGCCTCTTAGATTACTAGTAGCTTTATATCTAGTGTTATATAATAAAGTTTAGTATTATTTAATTTTCTTAATATATATACTACTAGGTGCTAGTAACCTAGCACTAATATTATAAGGATTACTTTAATAGTATATTCTAATATACTAGTCTTTACCCTTAAAGGTACTAGTAAATTAAAATAAACTAAAATTAGCGCTTCCTAAAATACTACTAACTTATAGGGCTTTAGCTTAAAAGTTACTAGCTAACCTCCCTAAGTTAATTAGTTAGTAAAATTATAATTTTACTATAGCTTTTAATAAAGTATTAGTAAAAACTCGTAAAACTAAGGAATAACTAGATATTAAGTATACTATAAGGTACTAGCTAAGTTATAATAGCCTTAATATAAGAAGGCTTTATTAAAATACCTTTTTCTATAATTATAAATCCTAAGAATTTAACCTTAGTATATAAAAATTTATACTTTATAAGGTTAATAAAAAGGCTAGCTTTATAAAGCTTATAAAGGACCTATTTAATATAATCCTTATATGCTTCTATATTACTATTATAAATTAGGATATTATCTAGGTAAATAATATAAATTAAATTAATAAGGCCCTTAAGGGTACTATTGTGAGGCTGCGACGGGACTCGCAGGCCTTATAATCAATTGTAAGGTGCAATGTTAGCAGCGGCTAGCATTGACGGATCTTTTAGTCTATTAGGGAATTCTAGCACACCTTCTAGGTTCTCATAATTATGCTAGCCGCTACGGGTCTTCTAGTTACGCTAGGTCCTAGGTTTGAATCCTGCGTGAGTTATTCGCTAGGCTAGGTAGCTTACGTTAGGCTCACAGGGCAGGTATAGGTTAGGCTATTGTGTTAGGCGCTATACTAGGCCTTAGGGGTTCGCAATTGGTTAATTATCTCAGAGGCCACGGAGGACTAGGCCTAATCCCTTAGAAGGTTGCGTACTAGCAGGGACCTAAAGTGGCTTAGGGCGAGCCTCTAGGAGGGAAGGGATAATTATAAGGCTGCGATGGGACTCGCAGGCCTTATAATCAATTGTAAGGTGCAATGTTAGCAGCGGCTAGCATTGACGGATCTTTTGGTCTATTAGGGAATTCTAGCACACCTTCTAGGTTCTCACAACTATTAATATATTCTTAAAAGGTTATAGGCATATTTATAAGCCTAAATAGTATTATAAGATACTTAAAGTAACTATATTTACACTAAAAGGCTATCTTTTATTTATCTCCCTTATAAATATATAGCTAGTAATATATATCTTTAAGATTTAATTTAGTAAAGACCTTTACCCCTTTAATTAGTTTAAGATCTTAGTAATTAAAGGTAATAGTGCCTTATCATTTATTATAATCTAATTTAATCCCCTATAATTTTTATAAAGCCTTAATTTACCTTCTTTTTTAAAATAAATAAAATTAGGGCCCTAGCTAAGCTAATTAATCTTTAAATCTATTCTTTATACTATATACTAGTAAAGTACTCTTAAAGCACTTCTATCTTTTTTTAGCTAAACTATATATTAGTCCCTAAGGAGGTATTTTTCCTTTTTCTAATTTAATTATATATATATGCTTACCTAACTCTAGGAGTATACTTATAAGCTTATTAGAAAATATATCTTTAAATTTAGTATATATATTTAGTAACTTAGGCTTACTATCTTCTTCTAGCTTAAGTATTATTACCTTACTATTAAGGGCTACTAAGGTAATAAAATTCTTCTTTCCTATTATATAAGTATTTAGTACTTTCCTTATAATTAAGCTATTATAAGTTAGGATATTATTTACTATAGAGCTAGTATTCTTATCTTTTTTATTCTTATTTAGTAAGTTTATAAGCTTAATTAATACTAAATAAAGCAAAAATACTATATATAAGCGCTTTATCTCTTTTCTTACTTACTATATTCCTAATATAAAGTTAAGGTAATCTTTTATAACTAGGTATCTCTAGAGTCCCTCTTTTTAGGATATAACTATAGGTTTATATATTCTAGCCTAGTTTATTCTAAGGATAAGGTTCTTAGGTATATTAGTAATATAGTAGTAAATTTAGTATATTTTTCTATAGCCTATGCTATCTTTTACTAAGATAACCTAATTTAAGATTTCTTAATATAGAATAAGGGTCTTAGCTATACTTTTAAGTAGTGTATTATCTTTTTATATATTAGCCTAATTTACCTTTAATAGTAATTTTAGGTAAATAATTAATTCTATTATAACTATAATAAGTAGTATAGGTATTACTACTTACTTATAGTCTTACTATAATAATATCTAAACTTTTATTCTTATATTCTTAGATAATTTATTAGTAAGGGCATTATCCTAGGCCTAAGTAAAGCTAATTAGTGTCTTATTTATATCTTACCTTATTACTTAGTTATTATTATTTCTATATAATAGTATTATATAGCTTAAGCTCTTATAGATAGAATAATCTAGGTCTTTATATCTTAGTATAATATAACTAGGTTATTTATATTTAAAGTATACTATAAAGAATCTTATAGCTCCCTTATTACTTTATTATAGTATATCCCTAGTAAGTAAATTTGAGTATTATCTTTTTAATCTTTAGTTTTATTTATAATTATTACTTTAGTTACTATTCTAACCTATTTTTATTATAACTTTTACTTTCTTTCCTTAACTAGCTAAATAAGTCTATATTACTAGGAACTCCTAGCTAAGTATTTGCTTCTTTATAGTATTATTTAGACTATTAGTATCACCAAGGTGGAACATAAAGCACTAGTGCAATAAGGGGTCTGTTAATAATGATAGTTAATTGTTATTATTACTAGCTAAGGGGCTACGTGGCTAAAGGTGTTAAGGGGGATCGCGGGTTATATAACTCGCTTATATGTGTGGCTAATCACAGTATAGCCTCGCATGCGAATGCTTTACTTTCCCTGTGATTAACCTAATATTAACCTAGCTATTATAATACTAGTAGCTTCTCTTTTTAGAAGGAAAGTAGGGCAAAGTAAATATATAATTAAAAGAAGGAAAAAGTGAGTATAAAATAAAATAAGCCTATTAAAGGATAAGTAGGTTAGAATATTAAATTTAGGCCTCTTATTAGTTAATAATAATTTAAAGAGAGGTTAGAAGGAAAATTTAAATAAAAGAGATTAGAAGCTTTAAAAGCTTTAAAAACATAATAAAAATCAAAGTAAACATAAGTAAATCTAAAGGTTTAAATATAGGCCTCTTATTAGTTTAGTTAATAGTTAGGCTAGAGCTGGATTTTTATCTAGCTTATCTAGTCTCTAGCCTCTTTACCTAGCCTTTAACCTAAATTATGGCTTTATTTAAATTAATAAAGGTCTTAAGGGTCTTGTTTAGTAATGCCTTTATTATTACATTAGTGGGATTATTATTGCTATTAATCCATTAAACTTTGTAAATCTCCTAGTGTTTGTATAACTGCCTAAGGGCTATAATATTAATTATTAAGCGCTTCTCCTTTATTATGCCTAGCTTTATAAGGTATTTATATAATAAAAGAGAGTCTATATAGATAATCATTAGAATCCGATTAATCTTAAGGCAATCTATAATTATATTTAGGGTTATAGCAATTACATAGGCTATATTAGCGCCTTATACTATTACGTATAATTTAGAAGTAAGGGCGCTATAAGTTATACGCTTACTCTTTATTAAGCTATATATAATAATATTGCCTTACAACTTAAAAGCGTTATCTTACTCTTCCTTATTACTAATAATAATAATATAGCTAATTTATAAACTTAGATCTTTATTATTAGTAAGAGATCTATCTATAAACATAAATAACTTTGCCTTCTTAAGATCTAGTGGGATATAATATATCCCTTGTCCTTAATATTAGATTTACTATCTAAGGCGTTTATTTAGTCGCGATATATTATTAGCTATTAGGTCTTAGTATTATACTATAATTAAAAGATTGTAGAGTGCTTTAGGTTAACACACTATTACAATATAACTTCCTTAAGCTTAAGCTTATTATTTAATATAATCTTGTTTTATAGTAGGTAAGTTAGGCTTAATCTGCTTAATCTTCTTACTTTAACCCTTTTACTATAGTTCTATTAAATTATTAGTGTTTTATAAGAGAATATAACTATTAAAGATAAGGGGATTCTTAGCTAAAAGGGTTTACTTTAGCTTTACTAAGAATTTCGCCTTCTAAAGCTCTTTTTCTTCTAGTTAAAAGAAGTTATAATTGCTTAGACCTAGTGTATTATTAGTTTGTATTCTAACTATACTAAAGAAGTTATTATTACTAAAATTTGCTATTAATAAGCATAGGTTATAGGTTAAAGTTATTATCTTAAGGTTTTCTTTATAGTAATAAAAGTAGGTTACTTACTAATAGGTTCCTGCTTTTATAATTCTATATAGTAGCTTTATTACCTTTATAATTATGCCTTCTAGAAAGAGATAGGTAATCTAATATAGTAATATAGTAATAATTAGGCGTTTAAGCCTTGTGTTTAACTATACATATACTTAAATAATGTCTTAGATTTATATAATAATTCCTTTTAATTTTAATAATAGTGTTATTATAATAATTAATTATTAACTTAATTACTATATTATAGGCAATTAGGTTAGGATAAACTTCTTCCCTTTATTATTATGCCCTTAAATTATAAGCTATAATTTCTTATATAGTATAGTGGTTCCCTTGCCTTTAATCTTGTAAACTACATAGGAATTAAAGAGCCTTTTTCCTTTATACTTAGTAGGATTAAACATTATAAATTTAAAAATATTATAGGCTTATAAAGCATTAATCTTAGCTTAATCTAACTGCTTAAAAGGCTTGCCTAGTGTTATTATCTTCCCTTCTTAGTGTAATTAAAGGGCTAGATTCTAGTTAGCTTTTTCTTTTATGGTAAGAAATACCTCTTAAAGTTCTCTAGTAGCTATAAGCTTCTCTATTAAGGCTTCCTCTTAATCTTTATTTACAAGGAATAATAATATGCTTTATTCCTATATAGCTTTGCCTCTATTAAGGTTAAATTTAACTATAAGCTTCTTACATAGCCTTTTGCGTTTTCTCTTAACCTATAGAATTCCCTTTACTTAAGTAATCTCTTTACTAGCTTATAGGACTTCCTCTTAAACTAGTATATTATATACTAATTCTTAGGCTTATTCTTTGTGTTTATAATCCTTTTTAATATAGTAAGGATCCTAATAATATAGCTTAACCACTATTAATCTAAATTTAGTTAGTCTATAAGGTATCTAAAGAATATAAGTCTTACTATTAGTCCCTATAAGCTTATAAGGGCTATACTAGCTATCTTTCTCTCTTTAAACACGTATATCTAATTAAAGTAAAAGCTTATATGTAAGCAAAGTGTCTAGGCTATTATAAGCCTATAGGGTATTATAAACTTATTACTTTGCTAGGAATTATTAGACTTTATTAGTAGCTTTATAAAATGCTTTAGCTTATTAAATAACTAATACGCTTAGTAGTAATTTATTAGTAATTTATAGATATACTCTAAAAATAAGAAGGGTAGGCATAAGACTATTTAGTCTTACTAAATTATTAATAGCCTTAATAGCTATTTAGAGATACTGCTTAGGCATAAGCTCCTTAACTATTAAGTCTATAATAATATTATAGGCATGCCTTAATAGTCTATAATATTACTTAACTTTCCTAATACTATGATAGGCTTTAATAGGAACTTTATTAATCTTAATTAATAGTAAACACATATAATACTTAAACTCTAATAACATAAAGTTCTTTCTAGCGTTATAAATAATCTAATCTAGAGGGCCTAGATATATATTAATCTAGTATTTACATAGGGCGTTCTAAATATTATAGGCCTTCTATTTATTTAGATAACGAAACTAGGCTACTTAGAAAGAAGTTACTAAATTAATAATATAAAGAACTAGCTAATTATTAATTTATATAATGTTAATAATAATCTTATAGTTAAATTTATAATCATCTTTAATAGTAAACTTAAATCTACCTAGGGCTTTCCTATTTATTTAGTAATAGTAATAAATCTTAGTTAATCTCTTAATTATATTATTCTTAACTTTATAACTAGCTTATTAGAGTATTCTTATAAGCCTTTAAACTAAAGGGTAACTAAAGCAATAATATAACTAGCGAATTTCTATCTTAGATAGATAGAAAGCTACTATTTCCTTAGGTTATAAGGTCTACTAAGAATATCCCTATTTCCTTATAATTAGCATAGTCTTATTACCTTAAATAAGGAGGTTAGTTAGGTTATTAAGCTTAATACTTAACCTATCTATATTATCTAGAGAGAATAAAAAGGGCATAGCTATATTAATTATATAAAAAGAGATATTACCTAATTTAGTTAGCATATGGATTACGCCTTGTGTAATTACTAATCTAGCACTAAATTTAATCTCTTTTAGGGAGGTTATTTTAATCTTTAATAAGGGCATTAGCTTTAGTAGCACTTATGCTTATTTTATTCCTACTATTAATAATCCTAAAGCTCCTATATTA
This sequence comes from Epichloe scottii, assembly GCA_021950295.1. Lineage (NCBI taxonomy): Eukaryota > Fungi > Ascomycota > Sordariomycetes > Hypocreales > Clavicipitaceae > Epichloe > Epichloe scottii. Next base: position 504,263 of record CP083247.1, on the reverse strand, counting down.
GGTAAGATGCCTCTAAAGACCTCTTTAGAGTAGCGCTTTTCTAAAATGTATAATATTCTTAGCTTATTATATAGATTATACTTTAGATAGGCATATTTAAAGGCTTAGTCTTATAAAGTTATAATAATATTATTATTAGCTAGTTAGGGTCCTACTATAAAGAATTAGGTAATGCTTAGGTAGTTAAATTTTAATATAAATACCTCTCTAGTATTATTATTATCTTTTTCTTTATTATTTATTTAAGTAAATGCTTTAGCTAACTTCTAAGCTTTCTTATTAAGATTATTAGCCTTTTCTATTTCTTAACCTTTAAAAGCTATAAGGTAAGCTTAGAATTTCCTCTCTATTAGTAGTGTTTAATACCACTTACTCTTTTACTATTACTCTTTTACTTATTAATAATCTTTTTCTAAGTAATTTATTAACTAATAACTATTCTTATTATAGATATAGCATTTACTATTATTCTAGCCTTAGTTATAATAACTATAGCCTTTACTATAACCTCTTTAATTATATAGTTAATTATATCTTTAGTCTATAAATATTACTTTTAACTCTTTATTATTAGTAAAGTATTAATTAAATTAGGCACTAAATTTATTAGCTTTAGTAATAGTAATAGATTTATAAAGGTCTTCTATAAGCCCTTTAAAACTAAGTAAGTGGTTATACTTAGCTTACCTATATTCTAAAATACTAGAGATTACGCTTAATATTTAATAATATAGCTTTATATTAATAGTTAATAAGCGAAATAATTCTCTATATACTTTTTAAAGGGTTATAAGTAAGATCTTAAGATAATCTATCTTAGATTTATTAGGATTCTTAGTAATTATAGCCTTAAGCATTATATTATTTTACTCTTAGTAATAAAACTACTAGTTACTCTCTATCTTAAATCATTAATAGATATTATTAATTATTTACTTATAGGTAAGGTTCTTATTTATAAGATAATTAAGAAAGTATTATTTAGTATTACCTATAAGCATTATTAGAAGTGCCTTATATATATATTCCTATAGAAAATAAAGTCTATTATACTTATTCTAAAAGAGATTAATCTTTAGTATAATAAAGTTATATATCTTTTTACTATAATAATTATTATCTTTATAGGTCTTTATAAGTTCTAAGATCTTTCTAATAATCTAATCTTAAGAAGGAATAATTAGTAATAGGGTAATCTATAGTGTTCTTTATAGTTATAGAGTGCTTATTCTGAATAGTGTGTAATTAGTAAGAGGGTTATTAATAGGAGGAATAATAGAAGGGTTAATAGGAGGGATATTAATAGGGAAATTAGTTATAAGGGGGTTATAAATAGTAGGGTTATTAATAGATAGGAATTTGCCTATAGCTATTTGCTTTATAATTTTATCTTTAGGCTATTATAATATCTTATCCTTATTAAGGACTTATTATAATAAACTAATAATTTTGCTACTTTAACTCTTAGTAATATAGATACTATTCTTATAAAGGCAGTCTTATAATTTACGTATTAGGGAATATAAGGCTTATTTAAGTATTTCTCTAGTCTAACCTTTAAGGTTATCTTAGAAGATTTCCTAAAGTATAAGATCTTTATATTAACCACTCTTATAGATATTAATTATCTAAGTAATGTGGTTATTTAGCTCCTAGTCCTTAGTATCTTAAGGGTTTAGTGCTAAGGAGCTTTCCTAGTTAGTGCTAATTATTATAGTGTGTTTTTAGAGTTATAGGGGTAAGTCAGATTTCTTAGGTCTTTTAGGTCCTATAGGTTACTTACCTTTTATAGGTTATAATAATAAAGAATTATCGCTTACTATTAGGAGCGTTATTATAGTGTTTTTCTTTAGCTAATAAGGCTAAGTTAATCTCTAGTTTAAGAAGTATACATAGCTATAACTCCTTAGTTAATTAATTATTTTTCTTATAATAGATAATAGGATTAATTCCTCTATTAATAGCTCTTAACTTAATAATAGAAAAAGTTAAATCCCTTAGAAGCCTAATATCTAGTATCTAGAGTCTATCTTTCTTTAGTATAATTCTCTAGCTAAACTATAGGAATGTCTCTTCTTTATAATCCTAGCTATCTGTGGTTTTATAACCACTAATTAGTGTTAGTATTACTAAGGTAGAACATAAAGCACTAGTATAATAAGGGGTCTATTAATAATAATAGTTAATTATTATTATTACTAGCTAAGGGGCTACGTGGCTAAAGGTGCTAAGGGGGATCGCGGGTCATACGACTCGCTTACATGTGCGGCTAATCACAGCGCAGCCCTACACGCGGATGCTCCACTTTCCCTGTGGTTAACCCGACGTTAACCTAGCTATCGCAACATAGACTATTAATAAATATATAAATTCAAAGTCTTATAGGGATTACTTTAGGGAGTTTAGCCTTAGCTTTTATCTATATTTTTATAAATCCCTAGAATACCTAATAGTTTTCTTATCTAAGGGTTAGTAATATCCTTATAGCTTCTAAGTATTATACGTTTTTATCTATTATTCTAGTTTTTAGCTAATCTAAAAACCTAGCCTAAGTATAGTCCTAGTAATCTATATAACTATTTATAGCTATATAATATATCTATTATTACTTTATATTATTTACTAGGTAGCTATTAGTATAAGTAACCTTAGTAGTATTATTAATAAATATCTTATAGTCTAGGGTAAAAGCTATATTAAGGTTTACTAAGAAATATTAGAGACTTTTATATAAATCTCCTTTATATACTAGAGTTTTTAGTTATATTTCTATAAGACTATAGTAATATATAGTTATAGTAAGCTTAGAGCTTCTTAGTAAGTCTAATAATAGTATAATTATAAGTCCTCTCGTAAGGTTAGTAAGTCTAGTATAATTGCTTACTAATAATATACCTAATTTAATTATATAGTGCTTTTCCTATAATTCTAGAATTTTCTATCTCTTTTAAGCTCTTTATAGCTTAGCCTCTATATATTTAAGGTTTTAGTTTAGCTCCTTATTATTAGGATTAATTTCCCTCTAGTTATTATATTAGTTTATAGTAAGCTCCCTATTATTATTCTAGTTATTAAAAGTGCTATTTTTATTATTCTTATCTAGGCTAGTAAACCCTAGGATTACACTATCTTAGTATTTATCATTATTACCTAGGTATAGCATTTTAGCTATATATTTATTATATATAGTAAATTATATAGCTATCCTATTTAAGTCTAATATTAGAATTTCTAACTAATAGTCTATTTACCCTAAAGGGTTTAAGAGTTTAATTTATTATAGCTAAAGGTATAGAAAGAGATAAATAAAGTAATAATAGGTAAATAAGATTATTACTATATAGGTAATAGCTAGGGGTAAGTATATAAAGGTTTTAAACTCTAACCTTTTCCCTAAATAGGAGAGGTTCTTATTAAATACCTTCTCTTTACGCTTATATAACTATCTAGCTACTAGGTCTTAGTGCATAAGTTATCTAGGGATTTGCCTCGCTTAGAGAGGTGGCCCTCTCGCGATGTCCCTTATGCCTTTATGCACCTAAGAGCTTTCTATTTACCTGGACTCCTAAGAATCTATAGGACTCTATAGGCATTACCTTATTAGCTTTAAGCTAGACTTTAGTTTATAGTAAGTAAAAGGCTTTACTAAAGGATATAAGTTTAGTCTTTAAGTGGTTAAACTTTATTCTTATATCTTTTACTGTGGCTTCCTTTAGGTCTTGTTTGGTTCAATCGTGGCTAAAGGCCAGGACGAGAGTGGGTCTAGATGGATGCACGCGATGCGATTAGCTGCATTATTCGCCACCCCTTTTTATACCCCACTTCCGCGTTTCACCTACTTTCTCTTCTAGCTAGATTTTCTCTCTTCTCTCTTTCCTAATTAATTAATCTATTATTAACTTTAATACTACGGAATTATTGTATTATTACCTACGTAGGACCTTAGTGTAACTAACACTAATTAGTGGTTAACTTTATAACTATAGATAAGTTAGGTATTATAAGAAGAGATAACTCTATAGACGCTATAGCCACTTACCTCTTAAGTCCCTAAACCATTTAAGTAAAGAGGCATAACTATAAATTATACTAAAGGAAGAGACTAGATTTATAAACTTATTAGGCTTCTAAGGGATAAATTTATTAACCCTTAGGCCTATAGGATATTATTATTATAGGATTATTCCTATTATCTATTATAAGAAAACTAACTAAATAACTAAGTCTATTGCTATAAGGCATTTCACTTAAACCTAATGTTAATATAACCTTAGCTAAGCTAGCTAACTTAATTTATAACCTCCTTTCTTACTTTAATTATTACCTTTACTATAATATTCTTTACTTCTCTATACTCTATATATATAACACAGAGTTAGGGCTCTTTGCTTTCCTTTAATTATTACTTTTACTATAATAGTTTTTATGCCTTTATACTTTGTGTATATTATATAATTATAAACTCCTTTATCTAGTTTATTCTATTCTTTTTATTTATCCTATTTTTCCTATTTATTCTATTTACCCTATTGCTTTAATAATAAAAAGGAAGTCTCCCTTTTAGTTCTTTTTATTTAATTAGGCTTCCTAGCTTTATTATATTAATAACCCTCTTATTTTCCTAATTTCCTTTATTAAAGAAAATAGCGCTAGAGGCTAGACTATTAATAAGGAAAACTCCCTAATTACCTCTCCTTAAAAGCATAATATCTAAAATACCTTTAGAGAAGATCTAAGAAAGACCTTTAGAGATAAAACTACCTAGATAATTATAACCTTACTTAAAGGTACTTATAAAAGACTAGAGAGAACTTATATAGCTAAACCCTAAGATAGCTATATAATATAAACTAAATAATTATATTATAAGGTTTATTTATATTAGTAAGCATTAAGGCTAGAAAGATAAGGACCTTTAGAAGACCTTTAAAGAAGACTTTAAAGGGTAGTTTAAAGAGATATTCTAAAGGGCTTATAGTAAACTCTTATAAGAACTCTAGAACTCCCTATAAGAATATAGTGTTTATATTACTTAAGGACTAGGACTTCTAATTATAGTAGTAATAGAATAAATACTCTAAGAAGTAATAAGATTTTTATAGCTAAAAGATAGATTAAGATTTTCTAAACTACTAAAGCCCTAAGTATAATAACTTACCTATTTTCTAACCTTAGAAGTTCTCTTTTCTTACCCCTAGTAATCTCTTTACCCCCTTAAGAACCTTTATAATACTTTTAATTATATTATAAGTAATAGTCTTAGTAGTATTATTAGTCCTAGTAATTTACCCCTTTTATACTATAACCCCTCTCTAATAAGTAAATTATAAAAAAGATCTCTAAGCTTATAAAGATATATAAGAATAGTAACTACTATAGTAAAAAGCTTTATAACTTTCTTATACTAAAGATAATACTCTTTAAGAGTAAGTATAACTAAATTAACTTTCTAAGAAGTTACTATTATAAGGCCTTTTCTATTATACTAATAGGAAATACTAAATAATACTTCCTTAATTACCTCTTTAAAAGGAATTTCTCTTATAAAAAGATAATTACTAAAATTTACTATTACTTTAAGATAAAGAGTAATTAGTAATTTTACTAGTATAAGTAAAATAGTATAATACTTACTAAGATTATTACTAAGAATCCTAAAAAAGTAAACTTAATTACCTTAAGATTATATTAACTACCCTTAAGAGAATCTATAAAGGGCTATACCCCTTTAATATAGTAAATATAAAGCTTTATAAGTAAACCCTAAATATAGTTACTAGGATACCTAAATATTAAGTAATAGAGTATATATACTCCCTAGGCTTTAAGAACCTTATAGGAGATCTCTATAAGTTAATTACTATTATAAAGTCTAGTAAGAGAAGTACTTAGTATTACTAGTACTAAGAGAGAGACTTATCTAAAGTAATATTTATAGATTATTAATATAGGTAATAGAATTAGGGAAGAGAAGGCTATTATAGAATCCCTAAATAAAGCCCTAAGTAATGCTTTATCTATAGTAAGAATAAATATTAGTTATTAAACTATACTAATATAAAATATTAGAAGGAAAAAGAGAGATAGTAAGCTAGTAAGAACTATTATATATTACTATTAGAGAAGAAGTTTTAGGTATTTATTACCTCTTATAAGAGGTATGCTAATAGTAAGGGAGATAAAGGAGATAAGAGAGGATAGGAATCTTATCTAAAGGCTTTTATATAGACTAATAATAATAATAATAATAGTAAAGAGAAGTTAATCTTAAAGGCATACCTTAGTATTATATAATTCTTTTACTTAGGGTAATAGGTTACTAATACCTTTACTAATGCTAATATTCTTACTACTCTTAATAATTAAGCCTTTTAATATGCTTTCCTTAAGTAAGAGCTATATTAAGTATAAGACTCTAATAAAGAGTTAAGTTTATATATCTCTAAAGAATACTATTCTAAAGAGATCTTTAGAGGGATTATACTAGATATAGGTATAATAGGTAAATTAACTATAGGGATTATATAAGTTAAAGCCTTATTAAAGCTAATGCCTTTATTAAAGATTATGCCTTATAAATAGTATATTATTAAATTTAGTGCTAGAGTAGTAATAATATATAGTGTTATTTATATACTTACTAAACTTAGCTAACTTAACTTTTATATTCTTAATACTACTATACCCTTTCTCTTCTCTATTACTAATATAAATAAGATAAATATTAAGATTAATAATCTTACTAATATACTAATCTAAGGTAATAAGACTATCCCTATTATATAATAATAGGGTTATTTATAGTAGCTATTAGAGGCAAAAGAGATAGCTACCTTTTACCTTACTAAAGGAGAGATTTATTAACTATACTAAAGATTTAGTTATCCCTTAGTTTAATAGCTTATAAAGATCCTTTAATAAGCTAGTTATAATATTAAGTATAATATAATTAAGGAGTTAACTAAGATTTACTACTACTACTAGATAAAAGGAAAAGCCCCTAGTTAATTTAAGTTTATAATTAAGGATAACTATAACTTTAACTATAAGATTATTATTAATATTATATAGATTAATAACTAGCTAGTCCTTTATATTATTAATTTAGTAACTTTATTCTAAGTAGCTTAATTTCTTAATCCTAATAAGTAAAAGGCTTATAATATCTAGGATACTATTAGAGAGTGCTAGATAAATACCTATCTTAGCCCTCTAGATTAGATTATTTATAATATAGGTAAGAACTTTACTTTAGTAAAATTTAAGCATTATACTTACCTAATATTAATTAATATTAATAAAGCACTAATTAAAGCCTATAATAATATTAGAAAAGTTAAAAGATATTATAAACCCTTATACTAGGCCTATAATATTATTATAGATTTAATTAGTAAAGATATTACACTAAAATAATAGCTTTAGATAGCTATTAAAGCTATTAATAACTTAGTAAGGCCTAATAGCCTAGTGCTAATATTACTAGTCTTTAGGGCCTATCTATAAATAATAGATAAGTTACTACTAAGCGTCTTTATTATCTAATAGGCTAAAGTAATTTAGAAGGCTACTAATAAGGTTTGCTATTACCTAGCTAAGAGATAGGTTTATAATGCCCTTAATACCTATAATAGCCTAGATATATTACCTATATATTAGTTACTACTATAAGCTAATATATATATATAGAGGGAGAAGGGTAGCTAGCATAGCCCTTATAAGTTAATTATAACTAATAGAGAGACCTATACAGTAAAAATACTATATAGCCTAGCAAAATTTTGCTTTATAGTGGTAAAGCTATATTATATAGACTTATAGTATAAAGATAATAAAGAGAGTGCTAAGGAAACTACTAGTAAGGCTACTAGTAAAGGTAAGAGAGATACTCTTACCTTTATAAGAGGTATAGAGGTAAGGGTAGTAAAAAAAGAAGAGGTACTAGTAAAGAGAAAGTAAGGAAGGCTAAGGAAGGCCCTTATAGTTTAATTTTACCTTAATAGGCTTAAGGTAATAAAAGTAAAGGAAAAGAAAGTAAAAGAGTACTATACTAATAAAGACTAAGATAAAGCCTTAATTATAAAGATTATTACTAAGGGATTACTAAGTATAGCATTCCTTATAGTAAAAGAAAAGGCTAATTAAAACCTTACTCTTTAACTTTACTAGGAAGGAAAGATTATAACCCTAGGTAAGTCCTTTAAGCAATCTAATTAAGCTAAGCTTAATGCTCTCTAAGCTTATAATATATTTAGATTTATTAAGTATAACCCAGTAAAGCATAAAGGTAATAGAATCTTTAATTCTTATATAGTTAGAGAGATTAAAGGCAAGAGAATAGACTTACTATATAAGAAATCTTGCCTTATTATATAAGGCTATAATAATAAGGGAAAGGAATTTATCTTAATATAGTTACTAATAATATAGCAAGTAAGTTAATAGCTAATTATAGCTATTACTTTATTATTAAGGTAAAGAAGGATTTACCTTTAGATTTATAATATTATATAAGCTTATGTTTAATTATAAATAATACTAATAAGGCTAATTATTATAAGGTTACTAAAATAGATTATATACCTCTTTCTAGAAGGGACTATTATTAAGGTAATTAGACCCCTTTATAGGATCCTAGAGGCTAGAACCCACTAGTAAGTAATATACTTCTATTACTATAGGGATAACCTTAACCTATAATCCCTGCTTATTAATTATAGCCCTAAATAATAAGAACCTCTTTAGTATTATTAGAATATAAATAAATAACACATTAGGCCTAAGTAATAATAACTTCTTCTAAAAAGAAAAGGAAGAGCTCTAAAAGGCTAAATTTATAGCTAAGGAGAAGAAGTAACTAATAACTAAGAATCCCCTTATCTTTAATAGCTATATCTTAACTTAAAACGCTAATAACTTATTAACCTTAACCTAGAAGGGCTAAAGTTAGAAGATCAAGGAAGTTAATCCTTAATCTCTAATAGTAAAACAAGATTACGTAAAATAATAAGCCTAAGGAAGTTACATTATAACTATATGCTAACTAGAGGCCTTATATAATCTATTAATTATAGCTTAACACTAGGAACCCTTTGCTAATAATATTATATAACTTAATAAGCGCCTTAAATAGTAGATTAAAAGCTAGTAATAAGGGCTATAATATATTCCTTAACCCTTAAAGAGGCAAAGCTCTTTATGTTTGTAAATAGATTACTTGCTAATAACAAGGATTTAAGCTTATAGATTAGATACGTTATTATAATTAGTAACGAGATAATGCAAGATAATAATACCTTTATTATAAAAGGTAACATTATTATATATAGCTTAACGAAAAGCAAGCGGGTTATATATAATGCGCTTGCCTCTAAATTATATAGTATAGTTTAAGGCGCGGATATTACGTATGCAATATCTATAACCCTTAACTAGATTACAAACTAATTAAAGATGCTATAAATTCTAATAATCCTTTGTACTAACTCCTTCTTATTATATAAATACCTAGTAAAGCTAGGTATAATAAAAGAGAAGTGGCTAATAATTAATATTATAGCCCTTTAATAGTTATATAAGAGAAGGGAGATTTATAAAGTTAGATAGATTAATAGTAATAATAATCTAGCTAACTTAATAATAAAGGTATTACTAAATTTATCTCTTTTAACCTTAATTAATTTAAATAAATTAATAATTTATGTAAAAGGCTAGGTTAAGAGACCTTTAGTAATAGGAGGAAGAGAGCTTTAATAGAACTAATAGGGGAAATCTATTATAATTAGATTAATTAAATTAACTAATACTAACTAAGCTAATTAGGGCTTTAGATTCCTATAAAGGGATTTACTTATAAACACTTTCCTTTAATTTAATTTTTATTATATTTTTAAGCTCTTTAGCCATAAAGGAAAAAGAGAGATTACTAGTGTGGCTTCCTTTAGGTCTTGTTTAGTTTAATTATAGCTAAAGGCTAGGACAAGAGTAGGTCTAGATGGATGCACGCAATGTAATTGGCTATATTATTCGCCACCCCTTTTTATGCCTCACTTCCGCGTTTCACCCACTTTCTCTTCTAGCTAGATTTCTCTCTCTTCTCTCTTTCCTAATTAATCAATCTATCATTAACTTCAATACTACGGAATTATCGTATCATTACCTGCGCAGGACCTTGGTGTAACTAACATTTACTTACTTCTTATAAACCCTTTATATTACCTTAAGTCTTCTCTATATCTAGGCTATATTCTTTCTAAAGGCTACTATATTTGTATTATTTATAAATCTAATTATAACTATGCCTAAGATAGACTAGAGGTATTTATATAGCTCTATAGAATATAGTAAGAAGAGAATAGGTAAAAGGGGTAATCCCTATAGGGTGCTAGCCTTAATCTTAAAAGGCCTTAAGAGTCCCCTATTAAAGCTAAGCTAGCTTATTCTCCCTATAAGGAAGCTACGTATTACCACTATTATCCATAGCAGGATACCTATTCTAATGAGAAGCGTAACAAGGTATGGGTGGCTGCTATTAATATATAGATTCTTTAATTTAGTAGTAAGTCTTAGCTCTAAAGTATAACCTCTTAGACTAGTATTCTAGGTTATTGGATTAATATTTTATAAAGGTTATAAGGGTCTAGTAGTAGTAGTAGGATATAAGCCTATAGTATTATTCTAATTCTAAGATAGCGTAGCCTAATTTACTTATTAAGTTCCTTAATTAGGTTAGTTAGAACCCTTCTAGGCATTAGGGGTCCTATTCTCTAGATTACTAGTATTCCTATTCTAAGTCTAAGGATAGGAGGTAGGAGCTAGGCCCTAACTAACTAGATTTATAGGGTAATATCTATTAAACTAATAAGAGTAAGAGAGAGAATATATTCCTAAAAACCTAAAGTATAGTATTAATAGTTAAAGCTAAGTAATTAGAGTATTAATAGGAGTAAATTAGTGCCTTTACCCTCCTAGGACTTCTATAAATCCTAGAGGTAACTAGTATACTTAGGATAACACTTTATTAGCTAAATATTCACTCTAGTGTTTAATGAACTCCTCTATTAATGTTATCTTTATATCTCTTGCTGTGAATTTTATAAGATTTGCCTTAGCTTCTAAAATTACTCTAGCTTATTTAATAAGTTCTTAGGCTTCTCTAAGGCTATTAGTAGTAAGGATATTCTAGCTAATTACCTCCTATATTAGTAACTTATTATATAGCCCTTAAATAAATCTCTAAATAAAGTTAAAGAGAGTATAACTCTTAATTAAGGTAAGTGGATTATCTAATATAACTAGCTTATCTCTACCTCTAGCAGAGTATTGCACTACTTTCATTTTGTAGTGTTTTTTTTCTTCACAAATAATATATATCTAATCTTAGAAAATATATATAGATATAAGACTTTGATTTTTGGATAGATAACTAAAAAACTACACTGTAGTTATATATAAAAGTGGGTCTAAAAGTGGTTCATTTGGCTATAAATTAGAAAAACTACATTTCACTACATTTTAGGACTAAAAAAACACTACAAATGTAGTGTTTCCAATTTATAGCTGAATGGCCCACTTTTGGACCCACTTATATATATAGCATTTTTCTTGGAATTTATCTCTATAAGATTACATAATTTATAGGATAATATCTTTAATAATAAGCTTAATATAAAATTAAATAAAAAAACTACCAAACACACTACACTAACTACAAACAATACTCTAACCTCTAGCTTAGTAGAGTATATTTAGAACATAAGAATAATATAAGGCAAGAGCTTTACCTTCTTCCTAATGTATCTCTATAGTAGTTCTAATATCTACCTCTTTATCTATTACTTTTAGTAAATATCTCTCTCTTAGGGATTATTAAAGTATTATTAAATTATTAGATAACACTATACCTTATTTAGCATTTAAGACTACCTATGTTAACTACTTAAAACTATTAATAAAGGTAGTAGCTCTTCTATCTAAAGCTATATTAATAGCTTAAATAAAGATACTTAGGGTAATATCTTAACCCTTATTAACTATTTTAAATGCTTACTATTGTTACGTGCTGATTTGGCACGTAAGGGGTTGAATCCGTTAGAGGGGCCAACGGATTTAATAGGTCATAAATCGTGCTAAGTTCACTTCAGGAAAGTTACTATTAGGAGTAAAGTATATTATAAGAATTAAGTTATCCCCTACTCTAGGTTGCTGAATCTAGCCCTGTAAGGGTCCCTTCCGCTTCTAGGCATTCTACCACGTAATAAGTGCCAGGCGCGCCTTAAAAACAACTATCCTAGTCAGATATAGCTAGCTAGTGGCTAGATTTAGGTCCTTAACTATTAACACAAACAAAAGAAATATAGCTTAAGTTAAATCTCATAAGGAGATAGATATAGCGCGTTCCCCGCTATACTAGTGGCTTTAGTGTTATAGGTTCACTTAACTCTATAATTGCTATTTACTAAACCGCGCCTTATAATAGTACTTACAAAATTATTATATTAAATAATAGTTATGCTAATTTTATTGTAATCTCCCACTTTATTGCTAAATTTTATTCTCCTATAATTACTAATTTTATCCCCTCCTTTTAGTAAGTTATTAAATCCTACTAATTAATTATCCTTTCTAGTATATCCCTAGTCTAATCCTAAACTATGTTATCTTATTACTAGATAGAATCCAATTCCTGTTTTTTATTTTTATTTTTATTTTTATTTTTATTTTTTTATTTCATCTAAATCCGTTTCCTTAATCTATTAATCTAGCAAATTTATTATCCCTATTATCCTACGTTACAGTAGGTCTAACCATAGGCTAATTAGGAGGTAGCGCTATCTTATTCTACGTTCCTATTATTCTTAGCTATGCTTATATTGCTAGCGTTTTTAATAGGGTTAATCGCGGAATTACCTAGGTAGCCTTTGGTTTTATTAGACTAAGTTTTTTATTTAGCCTGGTTTTCTTACTTAGGCTTCCTAGTGTTTTGCCTTAGGGTTGCTTATTACTAGGATTTAGCGTTTTACCGCATAATTCGCTTTACACTATGCTAGATTTAGCTAGACTTAGTTTTGCGGTTTTTGCCTTTTTTATCTCCTCTCTAAGCTCTTTTTATTCTTATATAAGCTTATCTATTATTATTTTCTAGGTGTCTATCTACTATACTATTTCTACTATTATCCCTACTAGTATTATAAGCTTTTTCTCTAGCTTACTCTTACTAACTATACTCTCCTTAAATTCTATAAGTTATTTACTAAAGTTAGTTAATATTACTCTAGGGTTAAGCTTTAGAATCTTCTCCTTATAATTTCTTAGTATTTCTACTATTTATATAAACTTCTCCTTTATTTTTTCTACCTCCTTTATTATTAAATTTACTAATTCCTTAACTTAATCTAATACCTCTATAGCTAAGTTATATGCTAAGCTTATATCTACTCTTATATTATTAAAAGCCCCTTCTATCTTATCTATTTAGTCTACTATATTATTAATTTTGCTTTACTTATATTCTCTATCCCTCTTCTTATTCTCTTAGGATCTAGTAGATTTCTAGGTTAGCTCCTTATTAGTGCTAATATAAAGCAAATCCGCCCTACTAACACTAGCTAATACACTAGTAATTATAGCGTTTACTGCTTTGTATTTATCTATAAAATAGAGAGCTAATAAATCTACTTATAGTAATAAAGATATAATGCTATTATATATAGCTATTTACTATCTATATTTAACTATTATACTATTATAGAAGGCTACTATTACTATCTTTATCTAATTCTTTGCCTATTATATTACTCTATATTCTATTAGATTAGTGGTAATTTAATTTAATAGCTTCCTATTTAGTTTTACTACTGCTTTCCTTATTCTTAATATTACCTTTTATTCTTTAAAAATAGCAAAAATCTATATAATTATATTTTACTATAATATAAAATATACATTATTTAGATACACCTCTAATCTATTTAATACTATTATAGTGCCTTTTAACGCAAATTTGTGTGCATATGCCTATATAGCATACCATATATCCTATATGCTACCTTTTTAGCCTACTATAGTGTGTTAGAAAGTGCTAAAATTAATCCCTTTAATACCTTTTCCTTTATACTCCATATTAAATTCTTCTATTATTCTTTTTTGCGCTACTACTCTAATTTTAGGCATTAGCTTTAGAGTATCTTTTCTAGAGCTAGGCTATCTAAATCTAATATATAATAATTTAAAATCAAGCTCTATAATTCGCGCGTGGACTTACAATAGTCTAATAAGGAATTCCGCTGGTATCTTATTAACTTTATTATTAATTTTACTCTCTAAAATCCTGTCTTTAACTTTAGTTTCTAAAGGTTTATCCTTAAATCCGGATTCCTAGTTAGAGGATTTAGTAGCTACATTAGTAAGGTTAACTATTATTATATTATCTTCTTTATCTAATATATTACTAATTTTATTGTTTCCTTATATTATTTTACTCTCTATAAGTTATTTTCTTTTTGTAGCTTTAGTAAGGTTATCCTTTAGTAATTATCTTAGTGCTTCTTCGCGCTCCTGTCTTTCTTTTCTAGCATTAGTTAGCATAATTTTATCGCTCCTACTATTCTTAACTTCTTTTCCTAAATCCTTAGTTAGCATTTCCTCTTAGCGCCCCTTAGATTTAACCACATCCTTTATAACACTAGTAGCTCCTATGTTATTACTATTACTATCTCCTACCTATTAGGCTAACTTATTAAATTCCTCTGCTAATATTTGTATTTCCCCTAGATACTACTAATAGCATAGTTCTTTTACTTAAAGGATAGGAAGCATATACTTCCTTTATTAATTACTCCTCTCTACTAGTTATATATAGCAATAAAGGAATTTCTTATCCTTAAAATAGCTAGCTATTCCTAATTTAAATAACTTATTATCTATTTATTAGTTAAATTTAGCTTACTCTTCTTTAGTATTAGCTTATTATCTTCCTAAATTAGCGTATATAAGTTCCCCTAAAAGTTAATTTTATTATATTAACGCTAGAACTTAAATACATAGATATACTGCTAGGATCCGCTTATATAGTGTTTATTCTTAGACATTAATCTTATTATTAAATATAATAAGATTAGGCTTTTAATATAGGAAATTAGAAGGAATTAGGTTTACACTAAGCATATAGTGTATGTATTTAACTCCTAGGGTAAAATAGTTATATTTAATATAATATTTCCTATAGTCCTTATAGTTCTATATTGCTTATAGACGTTATTAATCTCTATTATTAATGCTAAGTTTATCGCTTCCTTTGTGAATACTAGATCTATTATTTCTGCTAATAAAGGCTTTAGCTACTTCGAATTCTGCGCTAGCACTCTTGCTAGTTATTACTATAAAGTAAAATGCAATAACTTAGTTAAATTTAACTGCGCTTATGCCAAATCTAACTACGCTGCGATTATTATTTGATTATATAATAATATAAAGTTTAAGTATAGTAAGATAATCCTAGTTAGTATAATAAATAATATATAAGAGTAGGCCCCTAGAAACTCCTGCCTCCCTACTAGCTTATTAGATCTAGTACCTATTATTTAAATTCTCCTTTTACTACTATTATTTCTTTATAGGTTACTAGTCTCTTTTTATATATTCTTTAGCCTAATTAATTAGGTTCTTCCTAAGGTATTCCTCTACTATTTTAGACGCATTAATCCGTATCTTATTTTTAGCTACCTATTAGTTATCTTTAGTAATATATCCTTTCTATCTAATAAGAAACTCCACTCTTACTACCTTGTTTTTCTGCTTTAAAATTTTAACCTAATAATCATAGATTTGCTTAATTTCCTAATAATCTATTTCCTCTAGATTATTAAACAAAATTAGTGGCGGAGCTAGTTCTTCCCTCTTAAATAGATCCCTTCCTTATACTAGCTTCCATAGCTATGCCACTAATACTACTAGATACACTTGTGAATTTAGTGGGAATTCTAACTAATAAGCTAATAGATTTACCTTCTCTAGTACCTTATAGGGACCTGCCTTTTACAGGGACTATTTTTTCTTTAGCTTGCCAGGTAGTTCATATCCCTTATATAATTATAGGTAGACTATATTACCTTCGTTAATATTAACTAGTTTATAGCGGTTATTATACCGAATTTTCGCTAGTGCGGCTGCTATTATAATTGCTAATTAAGCTTCGTGCTAATATAGTTTCTATAGTACTATAATATTATTTACACTAGTCCCTGCGTTAGTTATATTATTAGGTAAAAGAAGGTTAATAATACTTAAAGGCTAAAATCTATATAATAGCTTATTAGGTGCCTAGCTAGTACTTATCACTATAGTGTTATTTAGTTAGTATTATAATGCTAGTAATAGCAATGTCTATGTTATATCTAGGTCCATTACTATGTAATACTGTATTGCGATTATTACTGTTTAGTTCTTTCTTTTAGCCATTCTATCTATCTAGGGATAATACACAGTACTTATAAGGAGTTTTACCCCTACTTACTTAAATATAGCTTTCTATATATTAGATATAAACTTCAGGTCTCTATTACTTATAATCTATCTTAGTAACCCCTAATCTATAATATATAGTGCCTAAAGAAGTAATTCTACCTAGATTTCCGCGGGATACGTAGTATATCTAGGTATTAATAATATTCTCTTACTAAAAAGGCAGTTTATAGGGCATAGTAAGTTATACGTTATGTACCCTTCTATTTACTATATAGTATTTGCTAATAAGACCTCTAGCATATCTATTATAAAATCAAGGGAAATTGTATAAAATAGCGTTAGTTTTAACTATAAGGGCCGCATTTCCTCTAGGGGCTTTGCATAATTAATTACATTCTCCTAACACACCGTATAATAGGCTATATAATCGCAAATACGTTAACTTATTCGTGTAAAATAGACTAACTATAATTCTACTGCTATTCTTATGATTCTAAAGTATTACCGTTTGTTATATACTAATTATAGTATAGATTTAACCTCCGCTATTAGAATACATAGGCAGAAAAATCCATC
Source organism: Epichloe scottii (assembly GCA_021950295.1). NCBI lineage: Eukaryota > Fungi > Ascomycota > Sordariomycetes > Hypocreales > Clavicipitaceae > Epichloe > Epichloe scottii. The sequence goes on along the minus strand of CP083247.1, from coordinate 487,223 downwards.
CCTACTATAGTAATATAACAATCCATCCTCGCGCAAATCCTAGCTATATAGAGGGATCTTTAGTCTAGTTCTAGCGTTCTTTACTGCTTATCTTTCTTAGTAGGCTTTTATTAATACAATAATTTGGCTAAACTTGTAATCGGATTAGTACCCCTTAATAATTCTAGCCTTAAGTTTGTTATCTATAATTATAGTCACGGTATATTCTTTGCTAAAATATACACTAGTATCTAACTTATTATATTAGCTTTTCTATGCTACTTCCCTATAGGTTACCTCTACTAGTAATCTAGAGAGCGCGTCTAGAACCATATTTAACACTCCTAGCATATGTGTTACCTTTAGGCTAAATTATAACAAATAATTTGTAACTTTAGCTAGTTTTAAATTAGCCTTATTAAGGTCTATTGTTAATAATAAGGTATATTTAATAATGCCCTTTGCCAGAGAATAGTTAGTTAATATATTAACCATAGCGTTATTAGATTACACTATCTTCCGGAGCTTTCTAACGCTCCACGTAATCGTAGCTACCTCCGCCTCTATTAAACTATATCGTTTTTTAACGCTTAATATTACTCTAGAAAGGAACAGAATTAGCTATATCTAGTCGTTTTAGATCTCCCTCCTAGGAATACTTTAACCATCCTATTCTTCTTATAGCTAGAAAATATACAGACTAAATCCCTCTTTATAAGCGTTAATTTTAAAGAATAGTAGCTTCTTTAGGTTATAGTACTATAAAGTTTATTTCTTACTTAAAAATATCTTAATATCTTTAAACGCCTTTTCCTTATCTCTAGTTAGTAAAAATGTCTTTAGTTGCGTTTTTCTCTTTTATATTAGCTTTAAGATACTAGTAATCTTTTTATCCTTTTCTTGAAATTCGCGTAATAACGCCGTTTTTCATGCCTATAATAGTTAGATTTGCATATTAAACTATTGGATTCTATTACGCAGAAATCTAGCTATTCTAATAAAAGTCTTAAGACTTAATAAATCGCTTAGAAACATTATCTTTTAAAACGCTTTAAGCTAATTATTAGTATTTATAATTCTATTACTATTAATAACAAATCCTAGCAACTAAATAGCAGGGTAGCTAATAAATAACTTTTTCGCGGCAATTATTAATCTATTCTCCTTAAGGATTTTAAGAACCGTTTTAAGATAGCTTAAATGCTCTTCTAAATTATCTAAAAACACAATAATATTGTTAATATATACCTAAATAAAGTGTTTATACTTCTAGAATAGTCTATCTATAAATCTTTAGGTAAAAGCTAGAGAGTTTTTAAACCCTATTAGTGCTATATTTAACGCTTCTAGACCTCTATTTAATATTACCACTATACGCGCTTAATAGTCTTATTAAATAGGTAGTTAATAGAAAAAACCGGTTCTATTAAAAAGAGAAATCACTTTCTTACTATAGGTGTTATTTATAATATTACTTTAGTTAGGTAAAGGGTATATATCTAGCATTGCTATATTATTTAGTGGTCTTATATTAACTATAACTCTTCCTTTCCTCTCTTAGCTAGTCTCTCGCTAGACTATAAACGCTAGGCATGCGATTGCTACTAGTTTGTCTAGATATAATATCTTCCCTTTTGTATAGAGTTTATTATATACTTTATTAAGTTTATTAGCATCCTGTTTTCTAAGTTTATAAGGCCTAATTAGCCTTATTTAATACTACTATCCCTTTATAAGATTAATTCTTATTTTCTAGTCTTCTAGCATTAGCATAATACCCCTATTGTAGTAGATATTATATTTGTCTATTAACTTAACGAGTTTATTTGTAGCCTCTTTATTAATATTAGCTACCTATACCCTAAATTAATTAGTTATAAATAGAATTTCCTTAGGATATAAGATTCTATAAGAGGGTACTCCTATATTAACTTTCTTTAGATTAAGGTTATCTTTCTCTCCTTTAGTCTCCTTATTAGTTTTAGCCTTCTCTTTACTCTTTTCTATAATATCTTTACTAAAAAAGGTATAATATATAAACGGGTTATTAATTACATAGTTTATAGTAACCTCCCTAGCTACTATTAGACATATAACCTTCTAGTGCTTAGAAATAGTAATGGTTTTATTAGTTAGGTTATAAGTAACTATCTATCCCTAGCTAGATCTACATAAGAGTGCGTCTAGGAGAAATATTAAACATAATAGTACGTAATAAACGCTTGTTTCCTAATTCTTCTATCCTACCTTCTAGGTGACTAGCATATATAACTATGCCTTTAGGGGAATTATTACTATCTATGCTATAATTACTTATTAGTAAGGAACTTTGCTTACTAGTTAAAATATTTCTACCTGCACTATTATGCTATATACTAATCTAAATACTACCTTAGGTTATATAAAATTGATTTTTGCCCTAAAATTATATAGGAAATTCGTACTAAGTAGCAATTTAGGCCCTAGATTTAGCATTACATCTGCTATTACTATAAAATGTCTAGTTATCTTAGTTCTACATACTATCCTAGGGATATAAAAGTTAAAAGTAGTGGTTTTAGTAATAAAAAGGAAGACTAGACTCCTAAGACTAGCTTTAGTTCTTATATTCCCTACTTTACATTTACTCTATACTACTATAGCTATGCCTTATCCGCTAAGATTAATAACATTCCTATATTAAGATAGACTTAGTAGCTCTTGCCTTTATTATTAAATTTAATTAGAATTTTAAGGAAAGTGTTTGCCTTTTTCCTATTATACTCCACCTCTTATAGTCTTACTATAGCCTTAATAACCTATCCTAGGCTTAGTTATCTAGGTCTAGCTAGACCCGTCTCTATAGTGGGTTTCTTAACTTTCTTTCTATTATTTTTAATAAAATATGTCTCCACAAAATTCGAATCTTAACCTTAGCTTTCCTTATTATTATCTTCTAAAACCTCCCCTTCTCCTACTATATAGTATCTATAGTCTTTAAGATAGGTTTTATACTATTCTATATTAGAGTTATCCTTATATACTATAATATATGCATATTCCTTCTCCTTTATAGGTGTTTTCTCCTAACGCTAAAACTACCTTAGCTGCTATAATTAGCTTGCCCGCCCTAATAATAAAGTCTCCTAATATTGTCGTTTATCTAGTTAGTTTAGTAGATTTTCCTGCCTATTTTAACTAGGTCTAGGGTAATTCCTTACTTTATCTTCTTACTATGATTTATTTTACTAAGGTTTCTAGTTTTACTCCTTAAAGGGCTGATTTTACTAGTATAACCTTAGCTAAAAACCACCTAAAAATCTTTATATATTTTAATTATCCTATCTATACTATTAACTTCCTAGAGGGAATTACATATTAAATAGCCTATTCTAATTAGCTTAGGCTCCTTTTGCTTCCCCTTCTAAATCACTGCTAGATTTCTCTTATTAGAAATAGACCTTAGTTTTGCCTTTACCTTTTCTATTTATAGTATAACCCTTATTGCGTAGGTGGTTATATAAGTCGCGTCTCTTATTATCCACTATCGTGACATATGCTAATCTTATATCCTCTTTTGTTAGTATTAGACACATTTAACACAATCCTAGGTAGAGTTTATAACGCAGGCGTAATAATAGCTAATAGTCTATTATCTTGCTGTTTGCTCTAGTATACTAGAAAATTTTTAATATAAATTTACAAAAAGATACCTCCTTTATAACATCCTCTCTTATATATTTAGCCTTATTAAGCCACGCTATTATATCCTAGACTTAAATACCGAATTCCTTTCTAACTACCGTAAACATAGTTAACATTCCGCTAAATATAGCATTCCTTTCTCCTGAATTAAGATATTGCCTATACTATACTATTATATCTCCCTAGAATAGTGTCTAGACTTTCTTCTAAATAATATCTCGTTAGCTAGGACTAGCGTAATATAAGTGATCTTTAACCGCCTATATCTATAATTTAATATTATAAAAAATAGTCTACTTCCTATTATATATAATAAGATTATTACTAGCTTCCTTAGGCTTATATTAAGGCTTAAAGTATCTAATATCTATGATTTTCTATGTTAAATCTGCCTATTGCTCTATTACGTCTGCGCGTTAAGGATTCTAGTCCTAATCTATTGCTAAATCTATCTTACCTTAAATACTTAGATCTATATACTATTCCTAGTTTAGAGGGTATTATCCTTATAGATAACCTTAGTAAGGGTACTGCTAAGGTTATAGGTATCCCTACTAATATTACAGTGGTATTAGTTATGCTATTAGCACTATTTGGTTTAGGTTAGCATATAGATTGCTATTATACTGCCCTTAGTCTATAGGTAGATATGCTATTCCCTAAGTTATATTCTATAGTTATAGTGTTAACCTTACTAAGGCTCCTGCACTTTATAAGCTCCTAATTTTAGTTATTAGTTTTGTTGCTAATTACTCTATTCCTATCACTACTTCTTCTATTATTGCCTACTATATAAGCTATTATTAACTAATTACTTCCTAAAGGATCCTAGCTATATTAGATTTAGCTAGCTTAGCGCGAAGTTCCCCTAAACCTAGTGTGCTTCCTAATAGTCCTAGCTATAAGTCTCCTAGGTCTGATTTTAATAAGTAATTAGGGGTTATAGATATTAAGTAGTGGTGTTGTTTTTAGGGTAGTTTTTAATCCCCTTTCCTTTGTTAATTTTGCCCTTCTCTATGCTATTCCTAGTCTTAGTGGTATTAGCATTGCTAACTAGACTAGTGGTACTCTTAGACCTTTTCTTAGACTCCTTACTACCTTTAGATTAACTAGATTTATAAAGAAATCCCTTAGATTTAGCTTTTATAATATAGGACTTAACTTAATTCCACATAAGGCATATAGTTTATAAATCTATAGTATTCTAATAAATAGGAGGTTCCTAGTATACTAGCTATTCGTGTCTTATTACTATTCTATTAATAAATTTATACTAGGTAAGCTTATTTAAATCCTCTTATTTATTAATTCTAATAAGTTTTTGTTTCTAATGTTTAAATTCTAGATTAGTACTATTAAAAGCTCTAAATTAGTAAATAAGTTATAATTTAGTCTTATTTACTAGAAAGTTTAAAAGGGGGTTAAATTAGCGTTATAAATAGTTAGTTTTAGATATAAGGCTATTATTCTTAGATAACCAGAGGTACGCAACAAAAGAATCTCTAATTGCTACCACTTATTACGTGCTAATTTAGCACGTAAGGGTTAAATCCGTTAGAGGGGCTAACGGATTTAATAGGTTATAAATTGTGCTAAGTTCACTTCAGGAAAGTTACTATTAGGAGTAAAGTATGTTATAAGAATTAAGTTATCCCCTACTCTAGGTTGCTGAATCTGGCCCTGTAAGGGTCCCTTCCGCTTCTAGGCATTCTGCCACGTAACAACTATAGTTAACTTAACTATTGACTAGTAAACATAGACTTATTAAAAGTTCTAATATCTCTTAAGGTAAGGAACTTATAAGTAGCTATTTTAATTTAGGTATAAGGGGTAACTTAGTAATTATAGTAAACTCTAGTTTCTTAAAGAAACTAGTAAGTTAGATTATAGCCTTATTCTTAGTCCCTATATAAGGTAACTTATTCTCTCCTAGAGGAGCGCTACTACATAGAGATAATAATTATAATAAGGATAAGTTAGGAGGATATATCTTAGTAGTCTATAAGTTTTATAGAGACCCTTCTTTAATTAGGGAATCTAGGATAATAATAAAGCAGGGATTATTAATGCAAATAGGGATTAAAGAAAACAATAATAATAGGGGTATAGCCGCTGCCCTAATAGAAAATTAGCCTAACGCTTCTAGGAATACTTTAAAAAGCTTTTGATTTCTTGTCTCCTAGCGTGGTCGCTAAGAATGATAAACTAAGGGCTAAGCCTAAGACGAAAAAAACGAAAGGAATGAAGTTTAATTGATTAAAGGATTTTCTAATCTCTAGCTTAGGAAAAAGAAAAAGATAACTTCGCCCCATCCCCTTAGCAAAATTTAAGAAGGGTGGGGGTAGTACGGTGGGGCAACCGCACCTTCCTCCATCGCTAGCGACTCGAACAGAATGGGGTGGAGAAATCAAACTTTCAGCCACTCAATAGTGGCAAGCGGCTGCGATCATTGTCTCAATCATTCTGGCTCTCACATGGGGCTGTCGAGTCTGGTGCTACATATCGAAGGCAAGTCTGTTCTGAATGGACCCAGAGGAGAGACTGCGCACCTGCTCAAGTCTACTGTCGAGAAGAGGAGCAAATGGTGTTGCATTATGTGGAAGGATGCAGGCGAAGTCAAAAGAGAGAGAAGAAGATAATAATTTCCATCTAGGAAATCTAAGTCTAAAAACAAGGAAAAGAAAGCTTATTATAAGCTTTAAAGCTCTTAATAAGGACCTAAATAATAGAAGGTTTATCTAATAAGTGAATCTAGGTTTGCAAACAAAGCCTATAATAAACGCGATAATAAGCGAGATATGTGAATCCATTAAAGAGGGGATAATAATAGTGATGCCTTAGATTTGAGGCTGCGATGTGAAGCTGTGATTCTCAATAGTTGTAGCTATAGTCTTCCGTAAATAGGGAGTCCGCAGCGGCGACTCGGATCAAAATCAGTGCAAAGGAAGTCTTGCCAAAGGCACAGACGTCACTAGATTGGGGCAGCTTTAGGCTTATCTTATTAGTGTAGTGTGGAGGAACTAGCTAGAGTCTCTTATATAGATGAACAAGGTTTCGGTTCTCTGAAACACTCCTTAGTGGTTCATGTTGAAAATTTCGTGTTGGATCGGCGGCCCCAACACGCAAGAACATGCCGCTTATAACCAAATGTGCTCCCCCAGTCCAACCCGTTGAACACCATCTTTTTTTCGTTTTTGAAGAGAGGTGAATAATCATTTCAAAGAGCAAACCATGATCTGGAGGCTCTAACAATCACCTCAAAACCACACAAGTTCCATGCTCGGTCCTCTTCTCCCCATGGTCGCAAGGATGCGTCTCCATCCCAAAAGTCATGATTGTCCGACGACGCCTCGCTCCTCCTCGCCTGCCTCTCATCAGTGTCATCACCCTTCTTGGCCTTTGGTTTCGGCCACGGCCACCAGCCGTGCATGGGCATGTCATCGAAAATGGCATTAAAGTTCTTGTTCGCGTCAATACAGTCGAAGAAATACACCAGATTCACCCCTCCGACAAACGCTCTCGCCATTCGAATGTTCTTGATGGTGAGGTCTTCAAAGCGAAACCGAGAGAGCTCCTTGATGGAACTTGAATGAACGATCACGATCCCCTTCCACTGCGGATTCCCATCCTGAAGATCCCGGAGAGCGTACTGGCGGTAGTGAGTCCATCCTAGGCTTTTCTTATACTCGGAAATTCCTTGGTTGTCGATGAGGGCGCCGCGAGGATCAATGTTCTCAGAGGATAGATGGACACCTCCCGTCATCATTTGCGAAACGTCTTTGACGTAAAGGGTCAAGATGGCGTGCCAGGGCACCTGCCCGGCAACGTATTCGTCCCAATCGGGGTTCCGGCCCTCCACACACTTACCTTTGTGTCCTTGAGCAATTCAAACTGAATGTATCCGCCTTGAAACTGCGAAAAATCGTCATAGGCGCTCTCTTGACTGTCAGGCTTTGAAGCGGTGTAGGGAGGGGGAGGAGAGGAAGAAGAGGAAGAAGAAGAAGATGGATCAGAAGATGATGCCATTTTTTCTTTGGCGTCGAGTCGAGTTACTAGCCCTCTTTTGCTTTTGGACTCGGCAGCACAAAAATTGACTTTCCTCGTCTGGTATGCAAGCACTGTTCAGATAGCGAAGTCTTGATTGATATAGGAGTACCCGTGAAGGTAGAAGGCAGAGCTCAATAGGGCCGGTATTTTGTGGTAAATGAAATGATGGGTTGAGGGAGAGAATGAAACGAAGGGCCGTCTCGCACTGAATGATATACGTGTGTGTCCAGTATTAGAAGTCCCATTCTCTAGGGGATTAAGCTTTTCTTCTCCCCGCTAGTTGAAGTCTGCGTCGATGTGAACTTCATTAGTCGTGAAAAAAGCCTCGCCCCAGCTTATTAGGGGTAGAGCTTTGAAAAAAAGAACGAATAGAAGTGCAGCGTGCCACGATTACCTCTGGCCACGAAATGTACCTCCTAGTTCAAAATGGCGCAGGGACACGGGATTTCTCCGTAAATGTCAACTGTAGGATATCGCACGCAGCATCGCGTTTGCATTTTTTAAGATCCGGAAGCTTATACAGACCTTCCTTCTCCCTCCTATAGATTTCCTCGGATTCGATAGATGATCTCATCTCATATTCCATCTTTCCGATCGCATTGTTAAACGTACAATTTTGGTACCGACGGGCAAGAAAATATAGTAACAGACGCCGCGTCGCACCGGGCATCTATCACTTCGGTCCCTGTTATTTCGTATGTTAATCGTCACACTGGGAGTTGCACCTTGTCTTGTAATTTACGGCCTCGAGCTGTCATTCATTGGCGTTGAGCAAAACGAGTCATGAACCCACGCACTGTACATATCTATTCTCTTTACTCCCTTCAGTTGTTGGTTCGCAATAGCTCTTTGGCCCAGGCCCATCAGACAGACGTACAAGTTCCTTTGCTTGTTACTTCTCTGCTTCATCTCTCCCGCACTACATGGTTCGATTCATGAGCAAAAGTAACCGCAAAGAGTCAACCACGTGGCTCACCAAAATACCATCAATCGCCACGGCCATGGCGATGAAACATCTTGGTGTCGTCGTCACGACAGTCATATCATTCCAATAAACATCATCAGTGTCATCACTGCAACTGTCGCCGCAGCCATACATTCATGGTGGAGACGAGTTCTTATATATATACATATACACACGCGTACTCCCATCTCTAACCCAAATCTCAACGCGCGCCGCCAAGCGCAGGTATCATGTCTAATGCACCCGTATCCGATGCCGAAAACGCCTAAAAGTAGCCCAAAATTTCGTCCACATCATGACAAAGACTCATGCTTCATCTCCATGTATCGAAAGAAGAAAGAAATGACAAAAATCACAGATTACCGCCATCCGCCACGTCCATGCTCATTCTTGGCTCTATGCTCTTCCATGTTTCGGCTCCTAGTTCGGCTTTAAAAGCATCCCAACATCGTTGAGCTGCACGCTGCTCATCGCCGTCGGGGGCGCGCCTCGATCTATGCGGCCCCATCCGGCGCCCCAAGTCGGTAGCTGCTCTTGCTGAGCACCACTCTGTGATGCTGCCTCGGCACCAGAAGGCATGCCGGATGCGCGATTGCGTAGCGCAATTTCGTTGGATCCGTCGCTAGGTAACCGTGCTTTCCGATTTCGTCTCCAAAACTTGGTTCGCTGTTGGCGCATAGCCTCCGCTACCATCTCTGGTGAGGACACGGTGCTAACCCGAGAAGATCTGCTCTTGCCAAAGTGACCACTGTGAGCTCGAGGGTACGAAAACCCCGCCGCTTGTCCGCCGTGAAAAGGATTCCAATTGCGCCGGTGAGGAGAGCCAAGGCTAATGCTGCCGTTGCAACCGGCATTATAGCTCGTGCGTGATTCGCCCGACAGTTCTTCAAGAGTAACACCCTTTGTCTCGGGTATGAGGAAGGAGACCAACGTGCCGAGAAGCATGAAAAGAGAAAATAGCTTAAGAAGCCGGTGGAGATAGGGTGAGCAGGCATTTCCAACACATCCTTTGACTTTGCCGTCCTCCAAAAGCGGGATGCTAATGCCTTGAGCAATTATGGCGCCGATTTTCCCCATGGCAGCCGAGACTCCGTGTCCGGTCGATCGATACCGCGTTGGAAAACATTCGCCGGGAACCACAAAAGTCGTCGTATTGGGCCCGGCGTTGAAAAGAAACTGCCCGATAATGTACAAGGCCAGCATTGGTCCCTCGCTCAAGTGGTGAAGCCTGAATCCGAGGACACCGAACACGATGGTGAGCAAGAGGAAGCCAAAGACTTGGAGTGGCTTGCGGCCGATGGTGTCAATGGTCAAGACAGCGGTCCAGTATCCGGGAAGAGAGCCGGCGGCGGTGAGAATAATCGTGCCCACCGCGTTGTTCCACAGCTTATGATACATGTTGCTGCCACTACCGTAGCCAATAGCATGGAGCACAATACCTTGGTTAAGACCGAGACCATAAAACGCAAGATCCTGTTTCTGTTAGTTTTGAGGTAGGTGAAAGTTGACGTGCTGTCTCTCGATACGCACCAAGAAGAACCAGGACATGGTTGTGCCGATCAGGATCTTAAAATTCCTCCACTCTCCAAAGTATGCAAAGACATCAGCCCAAGAGGCCTTGGGAAGATCAAGAGAATTGTCCGAAATCTTGGATCTCGAATTGCGGCGGCCGTCAAGATCGCCATTCGTTTTACTAGATACGTAGGCTTTGATGTCGGCATCGGCCTTTTCGACATCGTGCTGTACATCAAAGGTGTACCTCGGCGTCTCCGGGATAGTAATTCGGTAGTAAAACGCAAGACAGGCAGGAATGGCACCAACTCCAACAATGATCCTCCACGCACGATCAGCAGCCACCCGACAAGCGGCGTCGCAGCTCTCTTCGTCGGGAATGTTGATGAAGGACGACTTGAACGCCACGGTGGTGATGAGGGAGACGATGGCAGCCATGAGCTGACCTAGACCTTGCATGGAGAATACAGCTGAGATCATGGCACCGCGCCATCGGGTGGGAGCAAATTCGGATATAATGACGCTGGAGAGAGGATAATCGCCACCGATGCCGATGCCCTTCAAATTGTTAGACTCGGTTCACAACACTCATGCTCGCATGCGTTCAGAATCCGCCTACCATAAGGACTCGCCAGAAAATCAAAAGGCCAACAAAACTGATGGATGGACTGGAAGAAACCAAAGCACAGCTGAATGTGCCGAAGATGATGATGGCCAGCTCGAAGCCATACATGCGTCGACGTCCCAGGGCACTGAAGGCCATAGTTAGTAAGATGGAGGGGATACTACACAAAAAAGCCCGATGCGATGCACCTACTCTGCGAGCCAGCCAAATAGAATCATGCCGATGACGATGCCAGCACTTGTCGACGCCTTCAGTGCTTGACTGGTAGAATCTGGTAAAATGCCGTTGTTGCCGCCGAAACCATTGGTGACATCCTCACCAGACCAGAATACCATTCCAAGCAGGGTCGTTATAAGGTTGATGGAAAATATGTCGTATGAATCGAGAAGAAAGCCCACGCCAGAGACCAGAATGGCTCGAATATCTGCAGAAAGAGTTAGCTCATTCCAAAACCTGCCACGGCCAAAGCGAAGTCCTGATCAGAGAGCGACCCAACGGCATACACATACGATACAAGCCGAAGGGGACCTTGTCAATCTCGGACAAGGCCAGTCTCCGGCGAAGATTGGGGTCTGATATATGCGAATAGTCATTGTAAAAGTTGTGAAATGCCCGGTTCCCCCAAAAGTACGTGGACCAGTAGGAGCCATCGGGGGCGGGAGCATTTCTTCTACAGAAGCAGCAGCCATGGTATGAGGGTCGAAGACGACTCAACGACGGGGGCTGCCTGGTCTCAAAAGAGAATACATGGGAGTAAGAGGCCAGAGAAGCCGCCAGTCCGTGAAAACTAAGAATTTAGGGCTGACAGTACAGTCGGTTCCCGTCACATGCATCGGCTGGCCTTGACCGATTTTCGGATGGCCACGAGTAAAAGATGAGTTGGCGTGCGAAGAGAATAGGTTGATTCGTTGATGCAGTGGGGAAAGCCAAATATCGGATGGGTCGCGACTTTGCCTTCCTATGTTATTGCACAGCTTGCCGAGTGTGCTCAATTCAATGTATATGGTCGGGTACTTGAGAACCAAGAATGCAGACAAATTTGCTCTGATGCTGCGCCTGGACCATACGACGACTCGGCAAGGAAGAGATAGGCAACTGTGAGTTTGTGTACCCAAGTTCAGTTATGGCGGGCCTTGGTCCGTTGGATCGAGGAGGTCACGATGATGGTGATGTGACGATAGTCGCTACCGCTGCCTGGCAGTTCGTTTTCTCGAATTGGGCGACGACAAGGACAAGAGAATCCGTCAGCCGTGCCGGTTATATCGACGGATGATAAGCGCGCGGGGTGGAGAGCGAGAATGGGAAGAATGGGAAGAATGAGAAAGGACAAAAGAGGATTCCGATGAGAAGGAGATGCAGAAGGAAGTGGATGGGAATCGATAATGAGCCAAACGGGTTCGACGATGGGAAAGATTCTGGGCTGGGACAGATGCTGAGTACGGAGCAGAGCGTTTCGGATTTTGAATCCAGCAAGCCCGTAGTCCGTAGAAGCGACATGGACTCGGTGCCTTGGGCGAGGAGGAGGAGGACCTGGTAGTGGGTGGAGTGGGGCGGGGCGTGAGAATGGGTTGATGGGCAAATGCAGCGAAGGGAAGGAATGGACCGAATGGACCCTGGTCGGATTCGAGAAGCTTTTGCTCCGCTCGCAGGGACAACAATTATCCAGCCATGCACATGATGCTGACTGACCAACTCATACATACATGTATGTTTAACAGTGACCAGCATCCGCACCCAGGCCAGGGCCAGCAAGGTCAGGGTGGCATCAGGTGGTTTGCTTCGGTAGTTCCTATGTATTCTGCCCATCTGCAATCAGCCGAGCAGGGGATGCGAAAAAGCATGATTACTTTACGGATTACTTGTTACGTACGGAGAGTGTTGCGTCGAAGAACAAGCACAGCCACCTGAAAGTACGGAGTACATACATGTAATAAAGGAGGACATGACGACAGGGTTGCGAAGGCAGGAGGCCCAGCGGCAAAGCATCAATTTCATCGCTTGGCTTTCCCGGCTCCTTGGGACACTAATTGTTCATCTCTCGGCCCCGGGTCGCCGCCGTGGGCATCTGAGATAGTCTTGGTGACAAGCACTCCGCACTGTGAGGACGCCGTGCAGCAGATGCCGCAGGTGGCAGTGGTGGTGGCGAGCAGGGATTGGACGGATGGACGGATGGGCGGATGGACGGATGGACGGAGAGGATAGTAAATAGAGCCCGGGCCGACGGCAAAGTAGCAGTCGAAGTGGGGAATAGTAAAGCGATTATCAACTTTACATAGATCATGTCAATTTTAACCATCTGAACGACGCATGCAGACCACCAACAAGCCAGGCTGGATAAGGAGGTCTCACTTGGCGTTGCTTTTTTGCTGGCATTGTCCGTGGCATTCCCGGACCAGGTGGCTGTCTGTGTGTGTGCCTGTGTACTCCGTACCATCTGTCGGTCTGTCTGGGCTGCTAATGAATGTCCACGTCGGGGCCCATGCCATGTCGTGCGCAGGTGATGATGATGGCGTGACACGAACGGAAGAGAGAGGCATGTGTACTCCGTAATCCGTACGCGACATGGCTCGAAAATCGGGGAGGCATTTCATGCAGTTTGCTACCCCATCAGATAGATGCGTCTGTTCGCGCGGAAGATGGTTCCCAGGGAAGTTGACAACCCCCATTCCGACGAGTGATTGACTTCTACCGAGTTTAGTCTCCGCGCACAATACAGCTTCACGACGGCGCAATCCGTCACCGAAACAAACTTCGGCCCGCTTACCGTTCTCCTCCGATCTGTCGGTAATAGGCAAGTCCCACGGTCAGCCGCTGGTAATCAATCGAACCATCTCTCTGCCTACCCCCTTGGCCCCGCCATGCGCCTTCTACCCTCCTAGCTTGGAGAAGGGATCTTCAAGAAGAGCTGCTGATGAATCATTGACTAAGCCATCTCAGTTTTCCCGGAGTTCACAACACCCTAACATCCAGACGCCATGTCACGGAAGGGCACTGACTGATTGATTGGGCTTTTCCCATTCCAAGAGACATCAATACAATGGAGAATGGCAATATGAAGAAAAACAAAATCGATCTTCTTTCGTCAATTTTCCCATCAGGTTTAACAAAGCCCCTCTCCCTATCATTTAGCCAGTTCTTGAAAAGCAAGACATGTCACGACTCGCCAGGTGGACGACCAAACACAGAGTCATGATCCTTGACATCTGCAAACTAAGCCACCCATGCATGAACCCGCTCCAATGAAGCCATTAAAAACTCCCGTTTCTTTCTTTGCTTTTCCATGTACGTAAGTACAGGGCGAATCGTACATAAATCGCAATACCCACGCAATACGTGGACGATTGCCCATACCTCTGCTCAAACTCCATCACCCTCAGGCAGGTACCGGAGACCCACATGTTCATGTACGGAGTATAAAGAGCTATTATTTCTACGGAATATACGAAGCACAAACTAGCGCTATAAGAGGTCACATAAAGTAACGTCTCTGACCTAGGGGGACGTGGGGTCAGGGCACATGTGGCCTTACGACCTTCAAAGAGATGGGGAACGCGTACATTTTCCTCGTTGTGAAATCCGAAACGCCCGATGGACGGACAAGGCCATCGAGGCTTATCCCTTTGCCAGCGATAAAGCATTATGCATGTCGTGAATCCAGACAATGCAGTGCCAGCACCAGATGGGACGGAACATGATGTTTGACACCTGGAAGGTACCTAGAGAATGGAAATGCCCAAGCGCCCCGAATGACTTCTTTGGCATTTCCGCTGTGTTGTACATGTGCGACACCATCGTCTCATCCACACCGGTTTATGAGAACTTGGGATGAATGAATCCTTGGAACGAATCCTTGGAACAAATTGCGGAAGCAGACATGCCGAATGGTGGTGCTGAAACACGACGGCACTTGGTAAGAGGGTCTCGTGCTAATATTGGGGCCCTACTTTTTCATCTCCCTTTCTGCTTACCGTGTCGTTTTACTGAGTGCTTTTCGCGGTATCCCGAGAGACGGTCGTAATGGAAATACGTAAACCTCATCGACAAAATTGACACATCCACAAGCCTTTGCGTGGGGGATTCTAGCGCCTCAGGCATGTCGCATCTTTTTTCTTTTCTTTCAATAACCGCAGTTGCGTATTCCGTAGTCATGGCATTGAATCTCTGGTGTGCTGAACTTGATTTGAATAGTTCTTGCACGTTGCAAGACTGACCGGAACCACGGCCGACGCGTGAAATTTGCCCTTGTTGGTATAGCCGACCAGATGCTGCATATTACCCTTGTTTTCGAAGCTACTGGTTTTCCAAGGGGTTGTAAATTCGTAGCTTGTAGCAAGAATAGAAAGGCTTCGCAAGCAGGTACCAAAGGGCGGCGGCTCGTCAGCACAGGACGTGGCAGGAATGGAGCAGCCAATCAGGCCGATCTCTCGAGGCAGGAGATGGATACCTAAGGCAATAAATTGAGGGATATATCGATTTTTATATTATTTTGGGCGCATTGTGGCCAATGCATCTGATTTTCAAAAGATATGATGGGTCACTAAACGCGCATCCGTCAAAAATTGAATGTGCATCCGCCGTTAGTCCTAATCCACACCTAGCTAGTACAATAATTAACATACGAGTTATAATAGGCCACAGAAATAGATTTAACCTAAGATAGAAACAAGCTTTAAGGTTACACATACGGGGGCTACGAGGTTAGATCTAAGTTAGCGATAAACCCTGCGGCTGCGATAGCGCAAGAGTCATAGTTCGCGACCGCAGTCAAACTCAAATCCGTTCGAGTTTTACTCACAGCATAAATTGACGTTGTGGAAGGATGCAAGCGAGGTCAAAAGAGAGAGAAGAAGATGATGATTTCTATCTAGGAAATCTAAGTCTAAAAACAAGGAAAAGGAAGCTTCTTATAAGCTTTAAAGCTCTTAATAGGGACCTAAATAATAGAAAGTCTATCTAATAAGTGAATCTAGGTCTATAAACAAAGCCTATAATAAACGCGATAATAAGCGAGATATGTGAATCCATTAAAGAGGGGATAATAATAGTAATGCCTTAGATTTAAGGCTGTGATATAAAGCTATAATCCTTAACACTGCCCCTAGTAGTATATCTAGCTTAAAGATAAGGAAAAGAAAGAAATAAAATATAAGGTCTTTATAATGCCTCTAAAATAACTTCCTTTACAAAGTCCCTTGCCTTTATTATGTAAAAAAGGCGTATAAAATTAGCGTGTTTAATGCGTTCTAAGCCTTTTATAAATCCATTAGTAATTATTTATTTAGTTCTAATCTATTAAAGATAGAATTCCCCTTTATAAGCTTTTTATATAATCTATTTATAGTGTAAATTAATATAATAAGTATATCCCTTATGCTTCTTATTAAGCATATTAGCTTTTATATTCTAGCTATTAGTAAATAAAAGCAATAGTTATAATTACTTA
This sequence comes from Epichloe scottii, assembly GCA_021950295.1. NCBI lineage: Eukaryota > Fungi > Ascomycota > Sordariomycetes > Hypocreales > Clavicipitaceae > Epichloe > Epichloe scottii. The sequence continues at coordinate 470,969 of CP083247.1, read as the reverse complement.
ATCCTATAGTTATTAAGAAGGTTAGTAACCTAGAGTATAGATGAACTAGTTAGTATAAGGTTAATAAATTTTACCTTTATTAAACTTAGGGCTATAAGAGTTTATTTCTTTAATTACTAAAGAATTAATTCTCTAGCTAGTATTATAATATAACCTATAGTTAATCTCCTAGTATCTAGGTTATTAGTAAAAGAGGCATTGCTAAATCCCTTTACCTATAGCACTAATTTAGGGTTTAAAAGGGCTAATTCTCTAAGAATAATTCCTAAATTATCTAATTTAGAGAGGTATTACTAAAGGTATTTCTAAAGATCTATATAAATCTACTTTAGTATAGAATTTATACTATAGAGTTAGTTTAATATAAATATAATATTAGGTTATATAAATACTAAAAGCTAATTAAAGCTTCCTATATATTTTACCTAGTCTAAAAGGTTATAAGCTATATTAAGTTTCTTTTAATTAGCTAGAATCTTAGTCTTTAGGAGCTATAGAATATTTAATATATTAATATTCTTAATATTAAATTTCTTTATAATACTTTATATATAGAGCTTTTAGTAAAGAAAAATAGTTTTATTAGTATAGTTATAGATAAATTTAATACTAAGAAATAACTTAATCTCTCCTAGGTATTTTAGTTTATAGTGTTTCTATAGCTATTTAATAATATCTTTAATAATTATAAGGGATTTCCTTATAATAATTATATTATTTATATAAAGAAAAAGTATAATATTATTATATTAAAAGATATAAAGTTTACCTATTAGCTAATAAAAGCCTTACTTTTTAAGTTCCTTAATAATATCTTCTAACTACTAGAGAGAAAAGATAAGTAGGCTATAGAGAGCTTTATTAAGCTTATAAACTCTAGTAGTGCTATTAGTGTAACTATAAGGTTATTTAATATAGATATCCCCTTATACTTTAGTATTAAGGAAGGTATTTATAATATTATATTACTACTATTTAAAGTTAAAGACTATAATAATTATATAGAATACCTATAAAGAAACTAGGTATATAACTACTATATAGAGGTCCTTATTATTAAAAACTTCTAGGTTCTAGTCCCCTCTTATAACCTATCTTACCTTTATATAGGGTTCTTAATTAATTAAATACTTTACTATATATACCTATTACTTATTAAAGATCTTTATATTTTTATTAGGAAATATAAGCTCCTAGTAGTTCTTTTTATAGATCTTAAGGAGTTCCCTTTTCTTAGTAGGTTTCTAGAATATATAGTAGTTATTTATAGCTTTAGCCTTAAACTAGTTAGATAAAATATTAATCTTTATATTAGCTATATTAGCTACTTTAATTATTAAAAAGGCATATAATATAGTTATCTCCTTTACTTTATTATTATATAGGTTATTATTATAGTAATAAATTATAAGGTTTAATCATCTAGGGCCCTAAAGAGCCTTCTTTTTCCTAGAGATTATAATCTTAAAATAGTCTTAACATATATTAGATTATTAGGATTATCTTAGGGGTTTAGGCTTAGATTTAAGTTATTATTAAATAATAATATTATTATTATCTTTAGTTTCCTTATCTAGGAAGGCACTAGGTTATTATTAAGGCAGGACTATGTTTTCCTTATTAATCCTTTATTATTAATATCTTATAAGATTTTCTTAATAAGGAGGGCTCTTAAAGGGAGTTAGTAGTTAACTTTAAGAAGGTTTAGTTAGAATAGAAGAATTATCTTCCTTCTTAAAAGAGTGGTAATTCTTATTTACTTCTAAGGTTATAAAGGGAGTTCCTAAAAACAAACTCTCTTCTTTTTAGTATTCTCTTAAGGCTATAGGTAAGGTTCTATTATAAGCAGAATGTTAATTATATAATAACCTTCTTTAGTAAAAGAGAGATTAATTAGATTTATAATATAAATATCTTTATCAAGATTAAATAGCATTGGGAGATTAGTCTTATTAATGCGTATATCTCTTGCATAAATAATTCTCTATTTTTCTAGAATCTAAACCTTAAAAAGGTAATATTTAGGGCTATCTATGCCTATAAGCCTTCCCTTCTTAGCTTATGCCGCTATTTTCTATAATTAAATATAACATTTATTAGGAATACGTATGTACGTAATGCATCCCCACGTTTGCAAATATCTAATAGATATAGTGTTATTAAGGCCTAAGATATTAAACAAGACTTATTAAGGTAATTAATTATTTTTATTACTATATATAGGCAAAAGATTAGCAATTTTAGCTATGTGCTTTATAGCAAATAGCTAGAGAATTTTAGGTAACTCTACTCTAATTATTAAAGCTTATACTGTCTCTATAAGGGTTTAATCAGCGCATTTAATAATACCTTAATAGGTAGGAACATAGGGAGCACTAGTTTAGAAGATAATTCCCTCTTTCTAATAGTATATTTTAAACTTATTACTAAGAAATTCTATTATATTATTAGTATAGAAGTATTTAATAGTAAATCTCTTACTTATATTTTTAATAGTAGTCTTCTAAGCCTAGATTACTTTAACTACACTTAACCTATTAATAGTTAAAATTACCTAATAAAAGCATGTATAAATATTAATTATATATAAGGTATGTTTCTTGCCTCTAAACCCTTTAGGTTTATGTTTAATAAAGTCCTAGAATATATAAGAAAGGAAGTTTATAGTATTATTTAATTCCTTATAATATATTATCTATAAAGCCTTTAATAAGAGGCAAGCAAAGCATTAGAAGTTAGCTATAAAGGTAGGATTAATTATAATTCCTACTTCCTTATAGGCTAGTATAATATGTTCTTTCCTATATAGCTAAGTCTCTTATATAAAAGACTAAATTTAACCTTTTTAGTAATAGCATTACTTAAAAGCGTAGTAAAGTTATAATAAGGTTTTTCTTCACAAAGAATTAATAAGGCAATATTTAATTTCTAGTTATAGTAACTAATAACTAAGCCTAATAATAAGATTAATTAATCTTTAAAGCTATCTATTATAATTCCTCCTTATTTAAGAAGTCCTAGCGAAATTATATTAACTTTAGCCTTAGGCGTGTATTAAGCGTTAGTAAGTTCTAAATAACCTTTACTAACTAGGATCTTAACGTTACCTATGCTATTAACCTTAAGTTATTCTCTATTACTTGCTATTATTAGTCTTATACAGAGTATTGCACTACTTTCATTTTGTAGTGTTTTTTTCTTAACAAATAATATATATCTAATCTTAGAAAATATATATAGATATAAGACTTTGATTTTTAGATAGATAACTAAAAAAACTACAATGTAGTTGTATACAAAAGTGGGTCTAAAAGTGGGTCGTTTGGCTGTAAATTAGAAAACTACATTTCACTACATTTTAGGACTAAAAAAACACTACAAATGTAGTGTTTCCAATTTATAGCTGAATGGCCCACTTTTAGACCCACTTGAACATATAGTATTTTTCTTAGGATTTATCTCTATAAGATTACGTAGTTTATAGGATAATATCTTTAATAATAAGCTTAATATAAAATTAAATAAAAAAAACTACAAAACACACTACACTAACTACAAACAATACTCTGGTCTTATATTAGCGTTCTTATTTAAATATATAAACTATTTAGTTATATTAAATATATAAGTATTATAACTAGTGTTAAGAATATAGTCTTCCTTTATAAGGTAATTTATAATTATTTAAAAGGAGTAGTCCTAATTAATTACTATAAGGGAAAGATTGCTTCCTATAGTAATAATATTAGGAGAAGTAGTAGTCTTTGCTATAGTTATTAAATTATTTTTCTTCTTTATTAACTTAGGCATTTTCTTAGGATAAAGCTTCTAATAGTTATCTTATAAATAGATATATATATATATTAAATACGCTAGCTAGCTCTATATAAGGCTAGTTCTAGTACTCTAACTAGTTTGTCAATAGGGAAAACCCTTAAAATAGGAAGAAAAACCCCATTGCTTCTATCCTTGGCTTAGCACTAACCCTACCACGGGCCTATGCCATTCGACTTGTGACCTATTATGTGTGTTTATTGCTAGCTTACGCTAGCCTTATCCCCTTAAAAGCATAAAAAGGTTAGTTTACTACTCCCCCTAGTGCGCTATAAGGCCCCACTCCTAACACAGGTACACCTCGTGACAAACCATGCCCTAGGGCTAGGTCCACGTAACGCTAGCAAACCACTAGCTATAAGACAGCGGCTTGCATATATAACACACTTAGACCTAGTAAGCTTTAGTTAATATACTAAGTGCCCCTATATCTCTTACCTAGCTATCCCCTTATTTTTATAATTCTAAAGCTTTAACACTAGTTACCTAAGAGTAATATAGGGGAAAGAACTATATAATTTACTAGAGTAATACCTATAAATAACTAAGATTAATCTTCTAAGGGTAGCACTATAGCTATAGGTTTAATCTCTACCCCTAGTATAATAAAGACCCTAACTAAAACCCTAACTAAAGTAAGAGAAATCCTCTTTAAATCTCTTACCCTTATTACTTATAAAGTAGTAATATAAGAATAAATTACCTAGCTAGAAGAATTAAAAAGGCTATAAGATAAGGAATAAGAACTTATTAAGTCCCTATAGCTAAATATAGGGAAAGGATAAGTAAAAAGGCTATAAAGGTTAAGCTTATTCTTAAGTAAGAGTAAGAGAGAAGTTAAAGTCTAGAATATTACTAAGCTTACTTACCTTACTAACCTATAGAAATATAAGATATAGATAAATAACCTTAACTATACCTTTAATAAGGTAAGATATAAGTATATATATAATTACTAAAAGATTCTCTTTACACTTAATTATATATATATAGATTATAGGGTAAGATAAGACTAATATCTTAAAGAATAGTTAGCTAGTAGCTATAAAGAACTTAAAGATAATTAGGATAAATTCTAGACTTATACCCTTATACTACTGAGGGACTCTATAAACTATAATACCTAAATTACTAAGTAGTTAGAAAATATAAAGTAATGTAAGGGCTAGAGCCCTATTAAGTTTAGTATTTACCTAGATTTACTTAAGAAATACCTAGAAAAAGCCTCTAAAAAGTCCTATATACTTATATTCTTTATAAAGCTACTCCCTAACCTATAGAACTATATTAACCTATATACCTTTATTATTAGGAAGACTAGAGAGAAGGTTATATAACTTACCTAGTGGTTTTAGGAGGTAATACTAAGGAGTAAGCAAAGGCATAAGTATTCTAAGGATAAAGGGTCTTCTAAGAACCCTTAATATTATAGATATAACTCCCTATATAGCTATAAATCTAATAGGGATTAGAAGGAAGAAAAAAAGAAAAACCCTAGCTATAGCTTTAAATAATAAGGAAATTAGAGGGAAAAGATATTACTATAACTATAGTAGTACTAAATATATAGTATACTTCTATAATAAGCTAAAGAAAGAGTATAGAAAGGATTAGGGAAACTACTAGAGGTAAAAGTAAATGCCCTTACTTCTATCTCCTAAGCTAAGGTGCTAGTAGGGTATTACTTCTATATACTAGTTACTATTTATAGGTATAAAGATATTAAAATAGTAGTAAATCTAGATAGTTACGCTAAGATTAATATTATTAGTACTAAATTTATAAAGACTTATAAGCTAAATAAGGCTAAGATTACTATACCTATCCTTAAGGTAATAGAAGCCCTTATAGTCCCTTAATATAGCGTTTATAAGGTATCTATTATAATTAGAGATTTAAGAAAAGAAGAAAAAGACCTTAAGCTACTATATATAGCTATAGATAAAGACCTAAGAGTAAGGGGAAGCCCTATATTAATTAAAATATATACACTAGTAAAAAAGCATATATACCTTTATTTATACTTATAAAAATAGTAATTTAAGAAAAGAAAAAAGCCTTTTTATTAATAACTCCTTATAAGTTTACTAAAGTAATATATAATAAGACTATTATATACGCTATTATAGGAGTTATAAAAGATAAGTTTATTACCCTTAAAGATAATAAGGAGGTAAAAGTATATAGAATAGTTAGTAATATCCCTAAAGAACTATATAAGTTTAAAGATATATTTATATTAGATAAAGTAAGAAGTTTACTATTAAGAAAGTTAATAGACTATATAATTAATTTAGTACTAGATACTACGCTACTATATAAACCTATATACCCTCTCTCCTAAAGCAAACTATAGGAACTCTAGGAGTATATTAAGAATAACCTAGTAAAGGGCTAGATAAGACCTTTAAAGAGCCCTATAGGGGCACCTATTCTATTTATACTAAAGAAGAATAAAATACTCTAATTATACATAGATTACTAGGGACTTAATAGGGTTATATAGAAGAATCACTATGCCCTCCCCTTAATTTTAGAGATCCTAGACTAATACTAAGGGGCCTATTTCTTCTTAAAAATTAATATTAAAGATACTTACTACTAAATCTATATTAAAAAGGGTAATAAATAGAAGACTACTTTTTATATATACTATAGGCACTATAAATATCTTATTATGCCTTTTAGGTTAACTAATGCCCTAGCTACCTTCTAAAGCTATATTTATAAAGCGCTTTATAGGCTAGTTAATATAATTTATATAGTATATCTAGATAATATCCTTATTTTCTTAAAAACATAGGAGAAGCACACTATATATATTAAGAAAGTCCTAGAGTATATAAGATTAGTAAAGCTATATATAAAACCCTTAAAGTGCTCCTTCTATTAGGAATTAGTAGAGTTTCTTAGATTTATCCTATTAGTTAATAGGATTTTAATAGATATAAGTTAAGTTAATATAATTAGGGACTAGAAAGAGCTAATAAGCTTTAAGGATATATAGTTATTTCTTAGGTTCTATAACTTTTACTAATAGTTTATTTATAAATACTCTAGGATTATAGTACCCTTATACGTGTTAATAAAGAGTAGTTAAAATAGCATTTAGACTAGGAAGTTTATATTTAAAGTAAAGGAATAGCTAGCGTTTAACTAGCTAAAGGATGTATTCTAGTAAGTGCCTTTGCTTTATTATTATAACCTAAGTTAACTAGTATGTATTAAGATAAATACCTTAATCTTTATAATAGTAAGGATCCTATCCTAGTAAGATAATAAGGGCTATTAGCATTTAGTAGCCTTTTAGTTAAGGAAGTTTATAGACACTAAGCGTAACTATAGTATAGCTAATTAAGAGCTACTTACTATAGTAAAGTTATTTAAACACTAGTAATACTATATTAAAGGCATAGTAAGCCTAGTAAAGGTAATATTAGATTACTATAATTTATAAACCTTTATAAAGTAGCTAAAGTTAAATAAGAGGTAAGTAAGATAGTGTATATTCCTTTACCCCTTTTACTTTATAATTAAATATAAACTAGGGAAGAGTAACCCTATAGATACACTATTAAGAAGGTTTAATTATAAGGGTAAACCTATAATAAATAAGGCGCTCCTACTAGAACTTTAGAAGAAAATAGTAGTTACTAAAGAACTAGTAAAAGAGATACTAATATATTAAGGAAGATATAGTAAGATGCCTTTAGGGAAGGAAAATATCCTAGTTATAAAAGAAAAGCCTACTAATACTAAAATAGCATAGGAGAAAGCTATAGAGGCTAGAGTAGTCTAGTTAGATAGTGCTATAAAGTATAAAGGCTAGTTAGCTACTAAGGATTTAGTAAGAGATTAGCTAAATAAGGGTAATTTTAAGGAGAAAGTAGTATATATTTAAGGCATTAATGCATAAGAGATTTAGGGGGCTATTATATTACTAGATCCCTACTAATCTATGCTAAATAAACCTTTAGTATAATTACTATAGAAGGCATAATACTAAGATCTAGATTTATAAAGATAGAGTAATAAGGTAAATTCCCTAGTAAAAGGAAAGGGAAAAGCTAGTCTATAGTTATATAGTAAGAGGGGTCTTCTAATATACTAAGACTAGGTAGTTATTCCCTAGGAGCCTATCTTATAATAGGAGCTCCTATAGCTATACTATAATAATCTACTAGTAGGTTACTTTAGGACTAAGCATACTCTTAAGCTTTTAAAGTGCTACTTCTAGTAGCTAGTAATAAGTAAGTCTATTTTAGATTATATTATAAGTTATAGTGTATACTAATAGGTAGTAGCGCAAAGGCATTACCTATATAGAACTCTTAAATCCCTACTAATACTAAGGTAACTATAGGTAGAAATTTTAATAGATTTTGTTATAGGCTTGCCTGCGTTATAGATAGCTAACTAAGTAACTAACGTAATCCTAGTGATTATAGACTAATTTACTAAGTACTCTGTTTTTCTCCTAGTATTAACTATAATTAACGTAGCTAAACTAGCGGAGCTATTCTATAGGGAGATTAAATTATAGTTTAGAGCGCTAGAAGGCGCTATATTAGATAGGGGGTCTGTCTTTATAAGCTAGTTCTAGTTAGACCTATGCTACCTATTCTTTGAATGTAGGAGCTAATGCCAGCTGGCAACAGCTATACGGGTGCAGATTCTACGGTCAGGGACCAATAGAACCGCAACGTTAACTAGGTTAACGCAACGCAACAGAAGGTTGTGGCAGATATCACTATTGAATTCCGATTTAGATAGCTTTTACAATAGCTAATTTATTAATAGAATTGATTTTAGGAACGTTATGCGGGCAATGCGGCTAAATTAGTTAAGAGGTCTAGCTAACTAGTCTTCCTCTCATAGACCCCCTAACCATATCGGTGGATCTAGGTCGCTAGCTAGGTCTCTAGGGCTACTTTTGATTTTCCGTAAAATTCATTTGTATAGAAAAACCAAAAAATCAACTTACCACTATATTAGCTAGACGCCCGTATGCACCAAATTTGTGACTAAAAAATATCTTTATAGAATTTAAAAGCCTTACTTTATAGCTCTAATTTGCTATATGCAAGACTTTTATACAACCTCTAGTTATTAAGAAAATCGCAGTTAAAGATTAGGTACAGGTTATGTTACCTTTCTAATCTAGTCTAGTTGTTATAGCTAGGGTTATGGCTGCATTGTAGCCACAATTAACTTAGTAAGTTATTTACTTAACTTAGTTATTTACTTAACTTAGTTATTTACTTAACTTAGTTATTTACTTAACTTAGTTATTTACTTAACTTAGTTATTTACTTAACTTAGTTATTTACTTAACTTAGTTATTTACTTAACTTAGTTATTTAATTAACTTAGTTATTCACACAGTTAGTCACAGCTATTAACAGCTATAATATAGCTATTAACGGCTACCATATAACTGTTAACAGCTGCAGTGTAGCTATTAGGCTTGCAAGCAACGCAAGCAATAACAAGAGCCTTATAACTAGAAAAGGGCTATAAAAATAGGTCTTATTTTTAACACCCTCTATAAAAGTATTACGTTAAAAGCAATTAAAAGCGTACAAAGTTACAATAGGGTAGCAAATAGTAATAACTTTTAGTAAAAGTAATAACTAGATAAAATTAATAAAAGGGAAAAACAGGAAAAGATAGAAAAAGCCCCTTTTTAACTTCCTAGCTATTGTTAAATATAGCTCCCTTTTGAATGATGTTTTTGGTTCCCTATTAAAGGGATTTTGTTAGTTATTGGTTATTAGTTATTTGTTTTTATTAAGGCCTAATAGCTTGATAAAGGCCTGATAAAGAGGTCCTATAAGGGGTTTTGTAAGACTGTCTATAGGCATTAACCTTGTATCTAGATATTTAATCTTAGCTAAACCTGCTAATACCTATTGCCTAACATAGTGGAATTTAAGCAAGGTATGCTTAGTATGGCTATGTGAAGTAGGGTTATAAGCGGTGGTTATAGCGCCTTAATTATCACAGAATATCTAAATAGGAGGGGAAATAGGGGTTTTAGCTCCTTAAATAGACCCTAGAGCCACTATAGCTCCCGGAAGGTCTCGCAGATAGCGTTAGATTTAGCTTCTAATGTAGATAACGCAATTATACTAGCTTTCTTTGATTTCTAGCTAATAGGGCCACTAGCTAGTTTAAATAGATAAGCATAGGTTAATTTAGAGGTCTTTTTATCTCCTGTAAAATCACTATTGCAATATCTAACTAGGCTCTTAGTAGCACTATCCTTAGGGTTTAAAGATCCCTTAGGGTTATCCTTAGGGTTACCCCTATAGATAATAGCAAGGAATTGGGTCCTAGATAGATATCTTAGCAGGTTTTTAGCTACTTTTAGATACTCTATATAGGGATTAGCTAGTGCGATTAATAACCATTGTAACGTAAAGGCTATATTAGGTCTCGTAAGCAATATTAGGTATATTATAGTCCCTATAATGCACTAATAAAGCTTTAATTCGCTAGCTATTAGTAGCTTTGTTATTTAGGTAGCTAAAACGCCTAGCTAAAGAGGTATGCTAATAGGCTTACTATCTAGCATATTAAATTGTTTTAAAGCCTCTAAGATATACTAAGATTAGTGGATTCTTAGTATTCTATTAGGTCTATCTTAAACAATTTAAACCCCTAAGAAGAATTTAGCAGGCCCCCTATCTTCTATTAGATAGACTTTATAAAGTTCCTTTTTAAGTCTTTAGATGTAAGGTAAATCCGGTCTAATTAGAAGGCAATCATCCATGTATATGATAATAAAGGTCTTAGTGAAAGGATTAAAGAATATAGCTAGGTTAGAAATAAGAGAGTTAAATCCTAGGGATTTTAGCATAGCTATTAGTGCTTATTGCCACTCTCTTAAGCTTTGCTTTAAGCTATATAAAGACTTTTATAATAAATTTACATAGCCTTTAAAGGGTTTATAGCCAAAGCTTCTAGCTAATTTAGCTAGTTTTAGATTTGCCTTAAGGAATTTAACAAATCCGTTAGGAATAACTATATAAATTTATTCCTTTAGGTGACTATTTAGAAAAGCCCCTATAAAATCGACTTGTTTGATTTCCTAGTTATTCTAAGCCACTAGGGCTAGTAAAATCCTCTAGCTAGGGGAATGCTTATGGTAGCGAAGGTTTCTACATAATCTAAACCTTTGATTTACATAAATCCCTTAGCAACAAGTCAAGCCTTATATTTTAAAGGATTATTTTCTTTATCCTTTTTAAGCTTATAAACAAGCCTATTTTTCAGTACTTTTTGGCCCTTAGGAATCTAGTCTATCCCTATAAATTTAAAAGTACTAGCCTTTAGAAGCTATTTGTATTCACTAATCGTAGCTTTAATCCATTCCTTTTTCTAAGGACTAGATATAGCTTGCTTCTAGGTCTTAGGTTTAGGGCTTATAGGGTTGTTTTCCTTAAGCTTTTCTTATACCTTAAAGCAGATTTCTTGAATTAATAAATCTACTAAAGAAGGAGGACTAATATTAACATCCATTAGGTCAATATTAGGGTTAAAGTTAGTATTTTTATCGGAAAGAAGGTCCGGAGTCAATATCTGATTTCCTAGCTAAGATATTAGCGTGGCTTCCTCTTTAGGGGTTCCTTTAGGCCTATAGGTGTTTTTCTTAACCTATAGGGACCCCTATGTTATCTATAGGGTAATCCTTTGAACCTTAACCTAAATCTTATTATAGGTTATTTTCCCCCTCTAAAGGGTTATCCCCTATAGAAATCCTAGGTAATCCTTTAGAAACAGGACTTATAGGTTTTATAATTTTAATAAAGCTAGTCTTTATAACTAGCCTTTTAGAGGGGATATACACTAGATAGGTGTTAGAACCTAGTGTAGCAAGGAGCCTGTTAGGGATAGTTCTAGTAGCTAACTTCTAGGCTTAAGGTTGTTTTTCTAGGGGGATGAGAATCTCACAGTGAGATCCTATGGCTCTAATGCTACTAAAATTAACCTTATTATAGGGTTAATCTAGCTCCCTAGCTAGTAGCTATTTAGGGCTTTTAGGCTTAGTCAAATTAGCAGTAATATTAATTAGATTAATAACTGCAGGTAGAACAAAACACTATAGATTTAACGGTAATTATGCCCACTAAATAGTAGCCCTTAATTAGTCTAGAATAGTCCGAATTAAACGCTTAGCTAATCCATTTTGCTTATGGATATAGGGACTAGAAGTTGTAAATTTAATTCCCTTAGAATTCAACTATTCTTGGCAAATAGAATCAATTTCTTAGCCTCCATTAAAGTGAAGATGTCTAGGGTATTGACCTAGTTGATTCTTAAGCCCTCTAAAGAAGCCTTTAATAGCCCTATAAACAGTTAGGCCTTCCTTATTAGGTAATAAGAAAACCCACCTATATCTAGTCTTTTAGTTAACTAGAATAAGGCAAATTAACTGCTTATTGTATGGCGTAGGACTGATTTTTAGCGTATCCCCTCTATTCGATCTAGAGCTCTAGGGGGTTAGGGATAGCTAATTTTCTAGGTCTTCTAACTGCTTTAGATTGGTTACAAGCTAAACATCTAAAGTCTTTATCCTTAATTTTAGAAAAATCAGGGATTCCTTTAGTTATTAAGCTAGTTTTCTTTAGCAAAGGAAGGCCTAGATGTCCTAGTCAAATATGCCACAGGCCAGCTAGTTCTAACAAGCGTTAATATTAAAGATCTTTAGGGGCCTTAGAACCTGAATTAGGTCCTAGATTAGAGCCCTCTTCCGTAGTCCCCTGCTAGGCCCCTTAAGGAACACAGGCCTCTTAGAGAGGTATTAGGGGCTTTTCCAATCCTCCTAAGCCCTCTAACACCCCTAAATCTATCTCTTTAGATTTATAAGGGACCTAACCTAGGGCTATAGACGTTGTGGAAGAAGGGGCTAATAAATCGTCCCTTTCGATCTCTTTAATATCGTCATTATTATTGATTTCAACTAAATCAGATGCCCAATCAGGCTTTTTAGAGGGAATTTGGACCTCTATAGGGTAACTAAGACCCTTAAAGCTAACATAGGTAAAAGGACGGATAAGATAAGCATTAGAATGCCCGCAAGGACCTTTTCGTAACTGTGGTGTAGGTTAGTTCTTAATTTAGAAGAAGAAACCATACTTTTCTATATCTAGGAGAGCAATACAAGATCTATTAGCTAGATATAACTGATTTTTAATTATACAACCCCTAGATATATAGTGCGTTAAGCCACTAACTATATTTACATCCATTTGAGGGAAATATAGCGCTCTTTTTAGCACTAAGGTCCTATATTTTTCTGGATTTCTTTGATATAAGACCTGAAAAGTAGCCTAACCAAATCCCATAGGATAGATAGGGCCCCCACTAGTTATAATAGGCTTAGATTAACCCTTTTTAAAGGGTATAATCCCAAAAGCCTCTTTTGAATTAATGATATAAACCGTGAAACCAGTATTATATAATAGGGCGTTTTTCATGTCCTTATAGTGAAAATTAAAGCCATTATAGGACCTAATGTCTTCAATATTATCATCAGAATCACTAGAGCTAGAAGAAGAGCTACTATTACTAGAGCTTTCATAGCTAACCTTATGATTGCTATTGCTAGGTTTCTTATATGGTTTTAGAGCTCCGTTAGAAAGGTTGAATTTTCCTAGCATAAAAGAACCTTCTTAAAGGTCTTTATTATCCTTTTTATCCTTTTTATCTAATTTAGGGCCTTTATAGCCGCCCTTTTTCTTCTTTTTATTTAAAGAGCCCTTATTTTCTTTAGGGTCTTTTTCCTTCTTCTTTTGACCTTTAGGGGACTTTTCTTTCTCTTTAGTGCCCTTTTTATAGTCTTTAGCCCTATAATTCAGGGCTTTGGATACTATAGATGACTTATCCCTCTGTTTAGCTAGAAGGTCTGCCATTAAGAACTAAAGATTTAGGGCATCTATAGGAGCCCTTATAGCCCTATTCATTCGCATGCTAAATCATTGCCTTTTAGCCCAAGCAGGGAAGGTTAATTTTAGGGATTAAAGATATTAATTAACCTGATTAATAGGATCAATTAGAACCCCAGAAATCGATAATCTAGCTAGTAGATTATTAAAGACTGTATTAAAGGACTCTAGGGATCCCTTATAACCTTGAAAATTTAGATTATGAAAGTCTAAGTATAGGGACCCCTCTGGATTTTAACGCTATAAGAATATTGCCTAACAAGGAATTTGTAGGTATCTTCTAGGTTCTTTTGCTAAGTTATAGTAGCTTAGGGGCCTTCCGTATAACTATCCCTTAGTAACATAAGGATAATAGCTTGGTCAGCGTCCCCTAGCACCCTAGAATCCTCCGGATTATCTAGAAAATTAGGCATGCCCAAAGCTCTAAATTGGATAGCTAGGGCTTGTTTCTATTGATCGAAATTTTCAGCTCCTTTAAGCTTTGCAGTCTCTAGGAAGCTATAAACCCTCTTATTGAATTCTTTAATAACAGAGTTATTAAAAGCAGCTTGCATAGAACTAGATTCTAGTTCTTGAATAGGTCGTTGCTGTTGAATTGGCTGCTGAATTGGCTGTTGAATTTAGGGCTTGCTAGCTTCCACACCCTCTATACCTCTATTTACAGCCATAGTTAAGCTTTCTAGCTTTTCTAATAGCTAGTCTATAGCGGCTTGTTGCTTAATAACCTACTCTGTAAGCTAGTTATTTAGCACCTCTTGCGGACTTATCTCAGGGACTTGTTGCCCTTGTTCTGGTTGATTAGTACCTATCTTCCTATTTTATAGAAGGGAAGTCTTCTATTCTCGCAGATATATAGAAGGAAAGTCTTCTATTCTCATAGGTATTCCTTTTTTATAGAAGGGAATTACTTCTATCCTCGCTGATATTCCTTTTTTATAGAAGGGAATTACTTCTATTCTCGCTTTGAGCTTCCTGTTTTATAGAAGGGAAATCTTCTATAGGGTATGCACAAGCAGTCTAAAAGAATCAATAGTAATAGAAGCTAGGCTTATAACCTCTTTGAATGTAGGGAGCTAATGCTAGCTAGCAATAGCTATACGGGTACAGATTCTACGGTTAGGGACTAATAAAACCGCAACGTTAACTAGGTTAACGCAACGCAATAGAAGGTTATAGCAGATATCACTATTGAATTCCGATTTAGATAGCTTTTATAATAGCTAATTTATTAATAGAATTGATTTTAGGAACATTATGCAGGCAATGCGGCTAAATTAGTTAAGAGGTCTAGCTAACTAGTCTTTCTCTTATAGACCCCCTAACTATATTAGTGAATCTAGGTTACTAGCTAGGTCTCTAGGGCTACTTTTGATTTTCCGCAAAATTCATTTGTATAGAAAAACTAAAAAATTGACTTACCACTATATTAGCTAGACGCCTGTATGCACTAAATTTTTAACTAAAAAATATCTTTGTAAAATTTAAAAGCCCTGCTTTGTAGCTCTAATTTGCTATACGCAAGACTTTTATACAACCTCTAGTTATTAAGAAAATCGCAGTTAAAGATTAGGTATAGGTTATGTCACCTTCCTAATCCGGTCTAGTTATTGTGGCTAGGGTTATGGCTGCATCACAGCCACAATTGACTTAGTAAGTTATTCACTTGACTTAGTCATTTAATTGACTTAGTTATTCACACAGTTAGTCGCAGCTATTAATAGCTGTAACATAGCTATTGACGGCCACCACATAACTGTTAACAGCTGCAGTGCAGCTGTTAGGCTTGCAAGCAACGCAAGCAATAACAAAAGCCTTATAACTAGAAAAGGGCTATAAAAATAGGTCTTATTTTTAACACCTATTATATGTAAAACGCAGGCTTTTTATAGTGTTTTACCCCTAAATAGATAGGCAAATAGAGTAGATAAACTAGGTACTTAAACACTACCTCTAATGCTTTATTAGAGAGAATTAGTAAATATAGCTAAAACTGCTTCTAATAGCTTAATTTGCTTATAATAATATAGTTAATAGAACTACTAGCTACTCCCTAAATTATACGCTTATAGAATACTTACCTAAGTTTTGCCTAGCTCTTAAGGGTAAGATTACTAAAGGGAAGGTACTAGAAGTATATATATATATTATAAAGCTATATAAAGTTAGAGAATAACTTAAGTAAAGCTAGGGAAAAGCCACTAAAAGACAGGTAAAATACTATAACTAGCGCTACTAGCTATTAACCCTAAAAAGGGAAGACCTAGTACTCCTATTAGCTAAGAATATTAGACTTAAAGACATAAAGCATAAGCTAACTACTAGATTTATTAGGCTATTTTAAATACTTAATACTATAGGGAAATAGGCTTACTAACTTACACTACCTAAAAAATATAGTTAATTATATAATATCTTTTATATTAGCTTACTAGAGCTATAGAAATGCTATGAAAATGCAAAGAATAAGGATATACTAATACTAGACCTTAAAGATAAAGATAATAAGTATAAAGTTAAGGAAGTTAAGAATTATAAAAAGACCTATAAAGGCAATAAATACCTAGTAAAATAGAAGGGCTAGCCTAGTAAATATAATTAGTAAATCCTAGTA
The DNA here is from genome assembly GCA_021950295.1 of Epichloe scottii. NCBI lineage: Eukaryota > Fungi > Ascomycota > Sordariomycetes > Hypocreales > Clavicipitaceae > Epichloe > Epichloe scottii. Next base: position 454,574 of record CP083247.1, on the reverse strand, counting down.
GAGGATATAGAAGGTGCTTAATATGTAATTTATATGTATTACTAGATAAAAGGGAAGAAAGTTAGTAGTAAGATATAATGGATTTATAGATAAAAAGATATAAGTTTACTATAGAAAAAGGCTAGTATCTCTAGCCACTATTAAAACTCTAATTCTAGGTCTAGGATAAACTACTAAAAAACAAAGGAAAGCTACCCTAAAGAGGGGGCAAAATAACTAGAAAACTCTTAATAGTTATACCCCTATAGGTATAAAGTATACTATTAATAAAGGCAAATTTAGTGCTATTCTTATCTGCCTTAATTACCTCCTATATAGTATAGTAAAACTAATATATTACTATAGCCTAGGCTACATAGCCTAGGTTAGAGGGCTAGAGCTAAAGGACTATCTTTGCCTCCTAGGCGCTTATAATATCCTCTAGATCTCCTTATAAGAGAGTTAGTAAAAGACTAGTAAAAATATAGTAAAGAGTTATATATAAACTATAGCTAGAGAGGTTAGAGTAGTAAAAACTATAGTAACTTAAAGTTACTAGTAGGAGACTATATACTACTAGTATATAATAGATATAGCCTATATAGAAATATAAGTAAAGAATAGGTAAATAAGGTAGAAATTAATAGACTTAATATGCCTTTATAGTACCTATTAATCTAAAGGCTATATAGTATGCTATATTAGTATAGTTAAATCCTATAACTAAACTATAGAAACACTTAGTAAGTTATTAGTAAGTTACCTCTAAAAACATAGGGATAGCCTTCTCTTCCCCTAACTTAAAGGTAGTATCTATAAGGGCCTAGGCCTATTTAAAAATAACTATTAGGTTAGTAAAGTCTCTAGCTAGAGTTACTATAGCCTATATAGAAAAGTTAGCAATAAGGAACTATAAAATATAGGAATAATAGGTAACTTACTATCTTATATATATCTTTACGCTTATTATATTATATATAATGTTTAGAAAGTTTTATCTAAGCTATAGCTATAACTAAAATATAAAGGAAACTATAGATAATCTATAGGAGTTTAATCTTAACTAGTGGGTTTTTCTTAAATTCTATATACCTAGTGCGTAAGTAATATATATATAAATAAAGGTAAAAGCAAATTATCTCTATAGTAATAGTAAATAGATAGTAAAAGGTAGGAGAAAGGTTAGTGTAATTAAAGTTTAAAGATTAATTAAGAATAAACTAGCTTTATAATATTAAAAAGGAAGTAATATAATAGGGAACTATAGGTAACTTTATACTAGAGCGCTATACACATTGCTATAGCATAATTATTATTTATTATTGTTATAATGTTATCTAATAATATTGTTATGACTACTAGATAGCGAATAGCTATATTATAGCTAATAAATCTAAAGCCGTTTAGGAGCCTAGCTAAAAGTGGGGGTAATTATAAGGCCCTACTCCTAACATAGGTGCACCCTGTGATAAACTATGCCTTAGGGCTAGGTTTACGTAACGCTAGCAAACCACTAGCTATAAGATAGCAGCTTGCACACATAACACACTTAGACCTAGCAAGCTTTAGTTAATATACTAAGTGCCCCTATACCTCTTGCCTAGCTATCCCCTTGTTCTTAAATGCGCCTCTAGGCCATAGGCTACCCTACCTCGCCCCTCCCCACTTCCCCTTATAGGCAAAGTAAGTTTACGCTAATTATTACTCTTTATCTATTATTTACTTTTATACTAACTCTTCTATTACCCTACTTTTTAGCTAACTCTAACCTATCCCTAGTCTAGCTATAGTATAAAGCCTATATACCTTATTCTAATCTCTCTATACTTTATTTTTTAAGCTTTAGCTATAATTTACTCCCCCTCCCCCTTATAAGTATAAGAGAAAGCCTCTCCCCTAGGTAGTTTTAGCCTCTTTTCCTTCCTTTTATATTAACCTTCTTATAAGTTCCTCTCTATAGCCCCTAGAGGCTACTCTAGCCTAAGTCTAGGTTAATATCTAATATCTCCTTATAGTCCTAGAAGCTTTTCTTATTATAGCGCTTACTAATATAAGTTATTTACTATTTAGTGTATTTCTAGCTTTAATTTATCTAGGAACCTTTACTCTCTAAGCAGTACCCTAAGAAGCTCTTAACTCCTAAATAATTAGAGAAAGCCCTAAATAAGAAGCTAAAGGTAAGTTTACCTTTACTCTAGGTTAGTTCTAGGTCTAATTTATTCTAGCTAGGTAAGCTATAATTATTCTAATATATCTCTTATTACTCCTAATCTATAAAAACCCCTAGGCACTAATACTATAATATTAATAGTAAGAATAGTATTAGCTTAGTAAAGCCTTAGTAGCACTACTAATAGTTAGTAGCTAGGAGTTTTAATAAATACCTATTTTAACTATTAAGTCTAAAATTATTATTATATAAAGATAGCCCCCTCTCCTAGTCTAAGCCTAACCTACTACTAACCTATCTCTAGGTTAATACTATAGGGTATTACTTAAAGTATTAGTAATTAACTAAAATTTAGGCTATAATTATAGCTAGTAAGGAGGTAAGTAAGGCTATAGTAGTTTAGCTTTAAATCTATTCTAGCTCTAATAGTTTTTAAGTTCCTAAGGATTATAACTTTTAAGTAAAGAAGCTTTATACTAAGAACTAGACTAGGAAAAAAGCGCTTTAGCTATAAGCCTAGGCTACCCTAAGTCTAAGTCTAGTAAGGACTAATATAATAAGACTATTTTCTAGATATACTAATTAAATACCTAAATAGTAAAGATAAACTATCTCCTAGCTACCTCCTTACTAGTAAAGGGGTATACTAAGATTATAGAGAATACTATTCCTATCCCTAAGGAAAAGTAAGTTAGTAATTTTATTATAAGTCTTAAGTAGGTTAGTACTAGGCTAATATATATTCTTTTAATACTAGGAGTTTAAAAATTAATTTTACTTATTTACCTTTACTATATTATAACTTTGCCTTAATTCTAGCTCTCTATTATATCTATATTATTTAGTCTTATTATTATATAGTCCCCCTATATCCCCTATATCTAATATCTCTATATCTTACCTAATACTATAGGTATGCCTAAAATATCCTAGTTCTAGGCCTATCTCTTATAAGCTAGGGGCTAGTTCTTATACTAGTATATAATAGCTAAGTTATTTAGTCCTGTTACGGAATTTTTAGGCCTATAATCTAGTGCTTAACCCACTAGACTAAAGGTCAGCTACAACCATAGTTGTAGGTTGTAGCAATATCAAGCCCTATAAAGCGTATTCTAGCACGTAACATATGCCGCGGCATAGCATATTTGTTAGCTGACCTCAGCTAATAGAGGGACCTTCCAAGCCCTAAGAGCGTTATAGCTGGATCCTCAAGTCTAGTACTAAACCTAGTATATATAACTAGTAGGGAATTGCACTCCTATAGTATCTCGACATTCCTAGCCTACCCTATAGCTTGTGGCTATTAAGGTTATAACTAACCCTAGACCTAAAAAATCCGCACGCCGCACGTCTCGAACACAGGAGCAATTGCTACCACATGTTACGGAATTTTTAGGCCTATAATCTAGTGCTTAACCCACTAGACTAAAGGTCAGCTACAACCATAGTTGTAGGTTGTAGCAATATCAAGCCCTATAAAGCGTATTCTAGCACGTAACAAGTCCCTAGTACCTATTTTACTATAGCTTTTACCTAATAGGGGATATTTAGGGCTAGCCTTACCTCCTAGCTATCTATAGGCTAGTCCTACGGTTATATATAGTTATACTTACTATATTTTACTATTAAATAATATTAGTCCTCTTCTATATATCTATAGCTATATAGTAGTAAGGCTACCCTAGGTATACCCCTTTAAAATAGGAACTTATTAAGCCCTATCTTTCCTATGTGTAGTTATATAAGTATTAAAGACTTATACTTTATAAGGTATATATAGAGTTTTTATACTATTTCTAGGTCCTTATTAGGTAAGCAATCCTTAGCTAGTTTATAAATATATTAGTAGTAGCCTAGGCATTCTTTATTATACTATACTTCCTATCTCCTTTTTTACTTCTTAAAGAGTTATATATCTAGTTTATTATCTTTAGGGTTAGTCCTCTACTAGGTCCTCCTATATTATAGCACTACTACTACTAATATAATAGTAGTCTATATCTTTTCTACTATTTTATTTTCTATAATTCTAGCCTTAAATCTCTGCTTTATTATATTAAAATAAAGGTCTAGGGGTAGGATATAGGTTTTAGATTCTAGCTATATAATAGGGGTAGCCTTAAACGCCCTAGCTATAATCTATAGGTAAGCTAATTAATCTATTAGAAAGCTTTTAGCTATCCCCCTTAGGTTTCCTTAACTTTAGTAGGCATATAGAAGATGCCCGCCCTATAGGTAAGTATAGGTTAGACTACCTATATATATAGAAGCCTAGTATCTCTAAAATTAACTCCCTAAGCTAACGCCACTAGCGTGGTAAGTGCAAGCCACTGCCAGGCTATCTTCCCCTTAAGGATGTTTTTGTGTGCGCTCCAATTAAGCTTTCTATCCACCTAGACTCCCAAGAATCTACTTATAAATAGATAGTTCTTCTAGGAGAGATTAAGTAATTATAATCTAATTTAATAGTTTTACTAGTTTTATTCTTCTTTAATAGTGTTTTTCCTTTACCTTTTATATTAAAGCCTTCTTTAGCATTCTTTTATTAAGTATTAAAGTTAACCTTTTAATCCTTTTATAGTTTATTTGCTTTATATATTAGGTATATAAGTATATTATCTTTCTTTAGTTTTAATTTAGAAAATCCCTTAATCTTCTAAGTATTATAAATCTTAGGTATTAATCCTTTAATAGCCTTAATTATCTATAAGACCTAGATAATATTAGGGATTTTCTTAATCTTATAGATTTAGTTCTGAAGGTTTTAATAGTTATCTAACTAAGCTTATATTATAAAGAAGTCCACTCTTTTTAATTAACTAAATAGTTAAAGGAGTTTAATAATAGCTAAGTTAGCCTTAAACCTATAATTACTTTTAATAAGTTATATTATTTTAGGAATAGGCATTATATCTATCTATCCTATATAAGTTAAATTCTTCTAAACTCTTAATAAAAGGCTTTACTAAATAAGAGAAAAAAGAATACTATAATACCTATTAGTCTTAGGTAACTAAGTAGTTACTTTAGTAAAATATAGTGTAAGTTATATAATTTAGACTTATATTCTAATTAAGATCTCCTATTCTTTAAAGTTCTTAGCTTCCTTAAGTAAAGAGATAACTACTATTCTTATATACTATGCTTTTATAATATTTTTAAATTTATTTAATATATTAGGTTAGGTAGCTAGGATAGTTTTATAGTCCTTAGTATTATTATTATCTCCTATTTTAAAAGAAAAGGAAGAAAAGGGTTATAGGTTTAGATTTATATACTCCTATTACTATAATTACTTAATACTAATTATTATTAATTTAGTTAAGTAAGAGTTATAGTAATAGCTCTTCCTTAGTTAAATTACTATATAGCTACTAATATATAGAGATATAAAGTTAAGAGTATAAGTAGCCTTAAAGGTATTTTTAGATACTCCTTAAAGTTTTACCTTAGCCTAGTTAAAGGGTAATGCTTTATAAAGAATTTACTATACTTACTTTACTTACTTTACTAATATTAATTACTACCTAAATAGTAATAGATTTAGATTATTAGTTTTAGGTGCCTAAGATAGTTTTATAAGGAATATCTTATCCTAGCCTACTATTTACTAAGATTTACCTAGAAGGGATAACTTTTTATAAGTATTATAAAAATCATAATATATTATTTTAAGGCATAAGTTTATATTAAAGTATAAAGTTATTATAATTATAAGTTAGAAAATAATATAATAAAGGTTATATATTTAATTCCTAGTTATATAGGATTTTTATCCTTTTTATGTGTATAAGCTAAATTATAATTAATATAATCTTAACTTATATAATATTTTTAGTAATAAAAAAGGGGTCTTAGTACTACCCTATAAGCCTAGTAAAATGCTTTTAGCTAGATATTAGGAAAATATATGTAATTATATATAAAGTTATAATAAGAAGATAAAAGAGGTAAATAAAAGAAAGGGCATAATTAAAAGCGCTAGGCTTATAACCTATAGAAGGATACAAGTAAGGTTAAAAGAGAGAGAAAAGATAATGATTTTTATCTAGGAAATCTAAGTCTAAAAATAAGGAAAAGGAAGCTTCTTATAAGCTTTAAAGCTCTTAACAAGGACCTAAATAATAGAAGGTCTATCTAATAAGTAAATCTAGGTCTGCAAACGAAGCCTATAATAAACGCAATAATAAGCGAGATGTGTGAATCCATCGAAGAGGGGATAACGATAGTGATGCCTCAGATTTGAGGCTGCGATGTGAAGCTGTGATCCTTAACAGACGTGATTCATTTGAGGGGTATATATTCCTCGCTGTCTTGTCCCCTTCTTTCTTCTTCCTTAGCGGCCATCCATTAAAATGCTATGAGTATCCCTTTGGATGCGCTAAGGAAACAAGCAAGTCACGGTCTCCACTGATCATCGATTATCAAGAAATCACTGTACATATTATGCCCCTAAATATCAGGTAAATATCACAATTTTAATGGATCTTTGTGCGATTAGCTTCTGACAGGTAAAGATCCCTGACATCGACTTGTCCCTTGTCCAATGCGAACAGATCAAACTGACTAATATTTTACAGAACAGCATTCATTCAGGCTCGCCTCATCACTTGGCGCTCAAGACATTCTCCTCGCATCAGGAACTGTTCCAGCTGTGCCTCGTGTGAGCGGACAAGCGTAAGTTTGTTTACGAAACGTCTTTGATTGATACACTAACATAGATGCGTAGTATTGATCATGTCGATTCCGAACCTCCACTGAATCCCACACACGAGAACTGTTAGGGGTGGGTGCGTGAAGGTTTCGAACTCTGACCTCTCCCATGAATGGGAGAGGTCTTCGCTATACACCCTTAGCGCCCACGTGACTATCTAGCTAATAGGTCTCGGCGCCCGTCATCCAAGGATCCGCCTCGCTTAGAGACGTGGTCTGCCCACGATGCCCTTCCTGCCTCTGTGCTCCTAATAAGAACGAGGCTGTCACAAGTCAGATAACATAGGGAGCAGAGCTGACCATAGCGGCCGATAACAAATGGGCGCAGGTGGCAGCAGTTACTGTTTTGTCACTGGTTGTCTGTGCTTGGGCATGGTAAGCGTTGTTTGCTATACTTTACACAAATAGCTCTTAGGGTGTGATCCACGAAACGGTGCAAACTTTGCACTGAATTTGCACGGTACAAGTTGTATGTGGATTTATAAGAGGCGGCTACTTTGTACTATTCCAGCCTACTTCTGTTTTTTTACCGCCTTTTTGCATAATAAAGGGAACCATTATAACAGTAGCTCTATGAAGCTTGTTATGATACAACTTGGGTAATCTAATGAGTGTGTTAAGGTTGTTATTTATCTTAACTAGCTAGAGGTAGAAAGCTGTTATCTTATATAGGGGTTCTATGTTAAATGCTAGCCATATCCTAGGCAACAGGCTAATTATTAATTCTAGCACGTAACATAATTTTTCTAATTTTGCTAAGTAGTTATAAATAAGGTAAGGGATTGCGTGGAGAAATGTCATCTTTGCTTTTAAACTGTCTATGCTAAATATATGTTATCTATTAGGAGCATAAAGGCATGAAGGGCATTGTGAGAGGGCCGCCTCTCTAAGCGAGGCGGATCCCCGGATGACTCGTACGCTAAGGCCTAGCAGCTAGATAGTCACGTGGGCGTTGAGAGAGGGTATATAACGAGGACCTCTCCTATTCATAGGGGAGGTTAGAGTTCGAAACCTTCACGCACCCACCTCTAGCTATCATCTTCATAGCAGCGATCTTGTTATCCCACCATCACTCTGTTTATCTCTCCCACGCCTTTAGCCGTGACATTATCCTTGTTAGAAGGTATTTATTTAGGAGAAGAAGAGGAGCAAAGATTATCTGACAGTGTGATAGACAGACAAGGTTGCTACCACTCCGTGATATCTTCCACCTCAGCTTCACCAAACGTACTAGACTTGGTCAATTTACCCACGCCCGTTTCCTCAGATGCTGCCCCGTCTTTGCTCATGATATCCGGAAGCACTTGCTTCAAGAATGACAAGATGTGGTTATTGACCTGTTCAAATTGTAGCAGGAAGGCATCATGGCCCTCGGGGCTGTCAATCCGTTCCAAGCGTGCATTCTTAACATGCTGCGCAATCTCTTCCTGCTCAGCAATTGTGAAGAGTCCGTCACTCTCGATTCCCAGTACGAGCGTCGGCTGTTCAATAAGAGCCAGAGCCTCGCTAATAGTGTCTGTTCGCCCTCGTGAAACGTCGTGCGTATCGAGCTTGCGTGTCATGGCGATGTAGCAGTTGCTGTCGAACCGCTTGACGAACTTAGTTCCCTGGTATCGTAGATAAGACTGGGCGGAAAAGTAATTGGACGCTGGAAGAGTCGTCTCTCCGCCGGTGAGACTATCGCCATTTTTGCTTCCCTTGCCAGTGCTCGTGCTCTTTTGGGGCCCGTGGAATTGCGGATCGGGAACATCAGTGGAAGGGGCGGCGGATGATGACGATGCCACCTGAATGCTTGATCCACTGCCCTGACGTGAAATACTCGCGCGCTTAATGTTGTGTCCATCGTTATGGATGTGGAAATGCGCTTCTGATGGGGTACTCGGTCGCAGCCGCTGTCGCTCGCTGATGGTCTGGACCTTGGAGGGATCAGGGATGTTGCGGCCGAAACGCGATTCAAAGGAATTGCGACTTCGGTATGTCAGCAGCGCGGCCATACGAGCGGCGCCTAGCCCTGTGGCGGGCGGGTCGTCAAATAGATAATAGCCATCATCATATTTGGGGTCGGCGTAGATGCTTTGTCGTTGTGCTTCACCCCAGCTAATGCCCCATGCGCTGTGTCGACTCGACGTGGCAATGGGGACGATGCATCGTATGTAGTCTTTACCCAGATAGGCCCATTCCAGAACGAACATGCCTCCAAGTGAGCCTCCAATGACGGCGGCAATTTGTTTAACTCCTAGATCGTCGAGTAAGAGCTTGTGAAGGCTGAATGAAGACGAGTCAGTGTGAAGTTGCATTTCAAAAATTTGAACCCGTATATATTTGAAAAGTCGGAATGGAGTGCATAGGCCGGACAAAAGCGAAAATGAAAAAAGAAATATAATTCAAAATTCACACAGATCAGATCTTATACTCACTTCACATCGTCACGAATCGTGGTGAGTGGAAATTCCGGTCCATAGCGGCCGTTTGATGCGTCTCCATCTTTCGCAGTTACTGGGCTCGCCGTGCCATATGGACTGCCCAGACTGTTCATACAAACAATGAAGAATCTCGAGGTGTCGAATACCCGTCCAGGACCACCAAGCAACGGTCCCCACCAGTCACTCACGTCAGCACTTCCTGTGAGAGCATGGCAAATGACCATGGCATTATTCCCATCTTCGTTGAGCTTGCCACGTGTGGTGTAGGCAACAGGCACATTGTGAAGGGTGATTCCTGATTCGAGCGTGAACTCGGGGACAATAGCTATCTGCTGGTCTGGAATCAAATCGGCGAAGGGATTCTCAGGCTGTGATTGCTTTCTTTCTTACAGGTGTTCAGTCACTATTCTTCCAAAGTATGACAAAAACACATGCATCATGGAGGAGTCATGGCTGTTCCTGGGCTCAGGAGATGGTGGCGGGGAGGGATAATGAGGGAAGAGCATAGGAAACTATTGCGTGCAACTCACGAAGAAGGAAGACTAACCGAATTTCGTGTGTAACCCAACACTGGCAGGAGTTCCTTGAGCCATTGTGGTGTCTTCCACGCGTGATGGATATCCGTCTTACCTGGCGCCGAGACCGGAGGCGGGATGCGAATGGTGGTTTGAAGAATGTCACTTTCACTCTTTGTGATAGAAGTTGACCCAAGCTGGTATTTGGTGAATGAATCCGTTTGTGTGGTGATCTTCCGCGTGGTGATGCAGTGTTCCAGATTCAATGGGAATTATTGCGACTTCGAGGCTTAATCTTGGAGATGGCGCCATTATTATGTTTTTCCTGCCAGAGACAGAGGGGAACTTGGGTCCCCAATTACCCGCTGCGGTCATGGTCTGGTTGTCGGCGGTCGCAGTGACATTTGGCTTGACGTATTGAGAAGGTAACGTGACAGTTCACGTGATTGACACCGTCGTTGAGCTTGAGCCTTCAAGTGAGTGTGTCAGGTGGGGCCCACGTAAGGTGCAAGGCTGCAATCTGGCGACGGGCGGACGTGAACGCGGAGCTCACGATCATAGGAACAGATCTTTCTTCATCTTGACTGCACAGTCGCCTAACGTCAGCCCCTCTATATACTCCTATACAGCCGAGTTAAAGTATATGAGGTGTCTTATAGGAAAGGTGAAACTGACATCAGGGGCAATTGCTCCCTCATTCTTCTTTTTGCCTTCATTTCCCACTTCCCGCCGAAGCTTTCCCCGTTTGCGCGGCAGATCCTTCAAACAATATTCTTTGTTCGCGTCTTCCCCTTCTCGCTGCAGTCGTTTCGCCTTCAATAACCCCCTTGGTTTCCTTGGCATCCCGCGTATCACAGAGCTCAACTTTTGTCTTCTTCTAGTTGTCAATATCAACTTGACCTGGCTCAGTAATCGAACGCTTGCCATCTCCGGAACCTCTGACATATTTATCGGCGCAAATGATATAAATCAGTGCATTGCAAGGTTGGCTACACGAATTTGAGTCATGCCTCCCAAGCGAAAGAGGTCTGACCGGCCGTTGGGTGACGGAGGCAGACCCTCTCCCCATCGACCTGGAGACACGAACCTAACCCAACAAGAAAGTCACGATGGCGCTGGTCGTGGGAGAGGTGGCGGTCGGGGCGGTCACCTTTCTCAAGGCAATCGTGGGGGTTTCAATCGACGTGATTCATCTCAAGGCTACGGTCAAGGCTATGGCCGTGGAGGACATAATCATCATCACAATCAACAGTACAATCAGCAACGAAATTATCCTGGAAACCAGGCCCCGACGCAAACACAACCACACCCTCCCTCTCCCGTCAAACACACTCCTAACTCACCGTCAGCGCCAAGACAGACTCATTCCGATACTGGTCAAATGCAAGCCCCAAAAGCACCAAGTTCCCCAGTCTCGACGAAGCTTCCATCAGAACCGGCACGACGACCAGCATCTCCCGTACGGTCGAACTATCAGTACGACAACCTTACAGAGAACAAAGTTCTGAATTGGAATGAATATGGACGGCAACAAATACTACAACAAGGTGTTCAAGCAAGGGAAGATGTTGATATCACCGAGCTCTCCACTCTCTTTCAAGAATTCATCCAGGCAGTCGTTGAGAACAAATTGGACGCTGTTGATGCTGGTGTCTGTATTAAGGGGATTTTGGGCGAGGAGAACCCGGACGCTGTTAAGGATGCCTACGCGTTCGCTCCGCACACTCTCTTTCTAGATTCTCTGGCCATTATTATGGACAACGATTCTGCGTTCTACCGACCTAGACTTCGCGACTTTCTGATTGCAACAGAAGTTTCACCCGCATTGATGCGCCAGGTATTGGATGCCCCCATCCTACAACAATTAGGTCTCATTAGAGACAATTTTGCGAGGCTGGGCGTCCGTCAGGCCACGAACTTATTGTACCGGCAAGCAAACTACAACCTACTCCGAGAAGAGACTGAAGGGTACTCCAAACTGATCACAGAGCTTTTCTCGACGAACAGCGCGATGCCACCACCCCCAGAATTGGCCGAACAGACTTTTGAGCGGGTCAAGGGCCTCATTGGAACTTTTGATTTAGACGTCGGGCGTGCTCTGGATGTGACGCTTGATGTTGCCGCAGCCGTCTTAATCAAGCAGTACAAGTTTTTTGTCAAATTTCTTCGAGTCAGTTCTTGGTGGCCGCGGTCACATCTTAAATATGACTCTGCATTTACCGGTGGTCTCCTCTCTGGGCCAACCCTGGCTACTTGCAATGGACAGCCACAGAAGAGGACGAGGAAGCCATTGCACAACAGAAGCTCGCGAGAGATGTTGCATTTTGGGATCGAGCCAGGGCAATTCACCTGGGTGCTTTCTTCGAACTTGGAGGAAGACAAGTTAGTGACGCTGACTTCCAGCAAGCCAAAATTACCTTTGGTCAACAGGGCGAAGGCGACGCTGATTTTGAGCAGCAATGGATGGAGGAAACCAAAACATTACCTCCTCCAGGAAATCGAGTTGCTGCACAGCTTCTCGGCTTCAAGCTGCTTTTCTATAACTCCGAAATGCGCGACAAGGCTGATGTGCTACCCGCCAACTTACTTTACCTGGCTGCTCTGCTGATCAAGGTTGGGTTCCTATCAATTACCGACTTGTACCCTCATCTGTCACCCCCTGATCAGGACATGGAAAAGGTCCGCGATGTAGAAGCTGAAAAGTTACAAAATGAAGAACGATCAGCCCGAGGAGGAGGACAGATGAACGCGCTGCTGATGGCTGGAGTTTTGCCGCAAGGAGATGACGACAACCCGAACGCCACGAATATGCCGAAACGAGATGCTGCAAAAAGCCCGACACCGACCAGAAGCAGGCGGCCAGAGATGAGGCCGAAAACAAGGCCAAGCTTCCCGAACCACTTGAGCAAAAAGTGGCTCTTTTGACTCAGCTACTCACAATAGGCGCCGTACCTGAATCTTTGTTCATCTTGGGTAGGTTTCCGTGGATCCCTGAAGTCTTCCCCGATGTCCTTCACAGAATCCATCGAATTCTTCATGTCAGTCTCGAAAAGGTTTTCAATGATACGACGCCCAAGGCGAACGCCTTACTGGACATACCCAGCAAGGAGCTCCCGGACCTTGATCAATCAGGTATGCCGAAAGGAAGCGTGCGACTTCACAGACCAACAGTGAAGAAGCAGTGGCGGTGGCCATTCCCGGAGAAATTTGACGTCAACGAAAATCAAAATTACCGCTTCTACTGGGACGAATGGGCCGACAACATTCCCGTCTGTCAAACTGTGGATGATGTCTTCACTCTTTGCAATACCTTTTTGAATCTCTCCGGTGTCAACATCGGCAAAGATGAGGCTTTGCTCTCTAAGCTAGCGCGCATCGGCGGAAAAAGCCTCGCGGATGATACTTCAGACGCCAATCTCGCACGATGGCATGACCTTCTTCGACGATTGCTATTGCCTGCACTTAGCCACACTAAGGCTAATGCATCAGTTGTCAACGCCATCTGGGATCTTCTGAAACGCTTTCCTCTCACTACGCGATACTCGATGTACGCTGAATGGTTCGAAGGCCAGATATCCAGATTGCCTGCTATGAAAGTTGCCTTTGCCAGGGCGACCGCAGCTACCCGAGGTACGATGAAGCGAGTTTCTTTAACGAATCTGAGCGAGATGGCGAAGCAGCTTGCCAAAACGAGCTATTCGTCTCCTGGCATTGTTTTCCGAGTTGCTTTCGAGCAATTAGAATCCTACCCGAACTTGATTGAAGCCTTTGTCGAGTGTGCGAAATACTTCACTGATCTTTCGTATGATGTCTTGGTTTGGTCGCTTCTGAGTTCTTTGGGTAAATCTCGAAGTCGCACCCAGGCCGAGCACGCCCTAACTACCAGCAAGTGGCTGCAAGCTCTATCGCGGTTCTCGGGCAAAGTCTTCCGCCGATATCAACTATTAAGTCCAACACCGGTTTTACACTATGTCAACGATCAGCTTTTCCGTGGCAACTCAACCGACCTCATCATTCTCAAAGAGTTCATATCTTCAATGGGTGGTATCGTAGATGCGGCAGACTTCACTGATTACCAAGTCTTGTCTATGGCAGGTGGTGCATGGCTCAAACAACATACTCTGATACGAGCGCAAGATCGACGGTTCGATAACGTGAAGAGCTCCAAACGCCTGATACAGGCCCTTGAGAAATCAAAGTTGGCATCTCGACTTTTATTGAATCTTGCGCAGTACCGACAAGCCGCCATCTTTCAGGTCCCAGAGGACGAGGCGCACATCAAATTCTTATCAACAGTGGTGGATGATTCCCATCAGACTTTGGTCCAATACCTTGACTTCCTCTGGAGCAATCTCGAGCCGAACGCTTTCGATGCCATTGTTCCATCAATTCCCGAACTAATTCAGTCATACGGCCTCGACCCTAGCTTAGCGTTTCTGATTGGCAGAACAAGTCTTGCGCAACGAATATTTCCCTGGAAAGGAAGCAGGGGCAACAAAAGGAAGTCGCCACAGTGTCCAAAACTGACAAAGAGGGTGACCTTGATATGTCTGAGACTACCACCCAGGGCGAAGTACTTCAGGAGACGGATGCCTTGGATCCCATTGAAAGTGAAGAGCCGGTATGTATTCAAACGCGAACTGCATCACATAAACCAGTCCCTAATCAGTCGTCATGCAGAAATTGGACGGTGTATCCCTCATCCGTACGACCATTGACACTTTGCAACCAATCATTGGTTCAGTTCGAGTAACCCTACGCCCCGAATTGTGGCAAAAGATTGCTCCTGAGCTGTACGCAACCTTCTGGGCGTTGCAGCTCGGCGACATGTGCTTTCCTGAGGAGGTTTACGTACGAGAACGCCAACGAATTATGAGTGAATGGCAAACTCTATCAAGCGACAGGTCCGACATGAGCCGCAAAGCTGTAGACCGGAGGAATGAGAAGCGCAAGGAATTAATGGACCTGCAAGGTTATCTCCTAGATGAGCTGAGCGAACACGGTCTGCGCAAAGCCAAATGGAAGTATTTTCTGACGAGGCAATTCCAGACCTCGTTTCCAGACCCGTCCGCGAAACCGGACAGTGTGTCCGATGTTCTCTTGGAGCAGTGCGTGCTTCCACGTGTGCTGATGTCTCCTGCCGATGCAGAATTCACATTTCGCTTCATCAAAGCCTTGCACGAGTGGAATGCTCCCGTTTTCAGACTCATGTCTCTCTACGACCGTCTATTCAATGCCAATCGACTTCGTTCCCTTATATTCACTTGCACCGTTCGAGAGACAGAGTATCTCGGCCGTTTCCTGAAACTCATACTGGAAGATCTCTCAAGGTGGCACAAGAACGAGCCGTTACCTGCCGAGAGAGAATCCACGACCGCCAAAGAGGTCTCAAAGCTCGGTGCCTACGACAAGGAGGGCAAAGGTACTGCTAAGCATCCTCACTTTGGCTTCGCCCTCACAACTAATGCCGAAGGCAAACCGGAAACTTTTGTGGAACATGCACAGTTCAGGGATCTATTGTTCAGATGGCACAAAAATCTTAACATGGCACTAAAAAACTGTCTGGGAGGGTCTGAATGGATGCATATTCGAAATGGTATCACGATGCTCAAATGTGTTCTCGACTATTTCCCTGCTGTGGATTTTATGGCCACTCAGTTCATTACCCAACTACAGAACATCACGAAACGGGAGGCATCGGCAAAGACAGCTCCCGATAACGAGGAGGGTAGTCGTGTAGATCTCTCCGTTGCTGCTCAAGGTGCCATGTCTGAACTTCAGCGACGAAAGTCGAAATGGGTAATGGTGCAAGCTTTTCGCCAGAATGCAGTATGTCCATAGAAGACCCCTTGTGTTGCTGCGTGAACAAGTTACACTAACCCCTGACTAGGTTGTTACGTCACGACAGGAGACCAATGCAACTTCTGGATCTAATCTGCGTCCTAATGCTCCTGACTTTAAACCTCAAAACGATAAGTAAGGATTGGATCGATACTGTTTTGTAAATAAGCGTGACTAACACTTTCATCCTGTAGGGCACATATCGCAAAGGGCTCGACCGTCGACGAGGAGGATGGAGAGGTACAGGACAAAGAAGCTGCGCGGGAGGCTGCCAGTAGCACACCCAAGGAACCTCTGCCTGCCAAGCCCCTTGGTCCCAGTCGAGATAATGCGAAGCGAAGCGACACTCCAAGTCAGTCTCGTCCATCAACCCCTAAGCCCACTGTGAGCAAACCCGAGCGCAGCGGTCACAAGCTGCCGGACCGGCCCTCGCATAATTTGCCTAGCCGTCCAGATGTTCCCATACCAGGATATTACACCCAAGATCGATTCAGTCAATCTCGTAGCGGCCACGATCGCAGGGACGGCAGGGAATCCTGGGGCCCCCGAGATACCCGAGACGGCAGAGAAGGACGAGACAACATGGATACAAGAGATGGTCGAGACTCAAAAGAGCAACGAGATGGTCGTCCATCAGACTTGGACCGTCCCAGTCGTGGGCGAGATTCAACAGAACGTCGCCCAGCGGAAGGCAAAGACGAAACTAGTCGCGCCGAACTACCCCCACGTCCGACACAGCAAGACAGTGATCGTGCGCAACGCGACTCGCGCGGAGGGAGATCGCACGATCGGGCCAGCAGTGAAACAACAGCTCCTGGGCCGACATCTTCATCCGTTCTCATTGAACCGGCAATGAATCCCGAAAGAGCAGCACTCTTTGCCCAAGAATTCTCCGATAGACCACCCAGAGGGAGTGACTCTGATCGTCCCTCACGCGGCCGGCGACAAGACGGTGGTGATGGCGGCGCAATCATGGATGCCATTATTCCCGACCATGCGGCTTTGGTTGGTGAGGGGGGCAGACCCTCACAATGCTCCTGTCCGTTCAAACAGAGACGACGGTCGCGATCGCAATCATAGGGCTCAATCTCCACGACGACACAACCGGCATACAAACGAACGCGTTACACCTGCAGCATATGATGATCGTCAAGCGCGCCCCTTCCTCAGGAACAGCGCCCAATCAGCCGTGATCCAAGGGATCTGTCGCCTCTTCCAGCCAATTTTAGAGGTGAACGACCCATGGAGAGAGAGGGCGATAGGCTTCCTCAACCAGACATGCCCCGTGACGCTTCTGGTTTCCAACGGGCGGGAGGACGACATCAAGATCCCGACAGCCACAAGCCATATCAGGACCAAAATTATGGCCGACTGAACCCTGTCTCCAATCCCAATATCGACATCCCTTCTGGTCCTCGAGGCAGAGGACGCGGCGCAAGTCGTGGGGGACACAACCAGCCTTCATTACCAGGTCGGCCAGACAATCGATTCGGCGGCGGCGGCGGTGGTGGACCAGAGACACCGAGAGCACCATCGCCCGACAGAGGTGGTCCTCCAAGTGGCCCTCCGACAGGTCCTGCTTCTGTTCGTGGCCGGCGTGGCTACGACGCAGGGGGTGGATCACAGACGCCATCTGGAACATCTGCAGGCCCGTTATCAGGGCGAAACAGAAACTTCGGCCCTGATGGTGAGAAGCCCTCGCCAGCTGCTATGAATTCTACACCCGCTTCTGTAGTGCATCCAGACCGTCTTGCCCAGCTGGCAGGTCCATCATCTGGCTCTCATAGCGAACCTCACAGCAATCACCGCCATCAAGGTCCAAGTGCTAGCACGCCTGATCGTTCCATGCATAACCCTCGAGGCGGGCCCGCCCCTGATATGGACACGCCTACTGGGCCAGCTGCAGGGGATCACCCAGGACGTGGCGGTGGCAGACGACAGCTTGCCGGCATCAATAACACTCTTCAGCAAGCACAGGCGACAATGCCTGAGCCACCGCGCAGCAATGGTTCTCGACACAGCCAGCCCCGCCAAATGTTGGGCAACTCAGATGTTCAAGTTCTGGCGGGTGGCTCCCCAACGCCAACTCCAGGTCAAGAGCGCAACGACCCCATGTGGGTATCTTCGAACGGCGGCGAAGGCCATTCAAGAAGAGACCATGATCGATCTCGAGGTGACCGTGAGGGACGATCAGATAGGTCTAATCGGACATCACAGCGGAGCAGCAGGGAACGGGATCGTGACGGCAAAGATCACAGTGAGAGTCGAGATCGTCGCTCTATGGGTGGTGCTCCGGAACACAGCGCTAGCAGAGAGGAACGCGAGTCTCGTCGACAACTGCGCGATCCAATGGGGCCACCGCTGCAAGTTGGAGGGCGGGAGTCGATGGGTGGACGGGACGGTCGGCATCGAGGTGACGGTCAGAACTTTGGAGGAAATTGGGGTGCCGCGGGAGGAGGCGGTCGAGCGGGCCCTCGAGAGGGAGGGAATCAGTTGAATGACAGGAGAGATCATCGAGAAGACCGCGGACGCAAGAGAAGAAGCGAAGAAGGAGTTGGTACCTTGGCCAGCGATCGTGATAAGCGACCTCGGCGATAAAATGCAACTTGGAGTGAACGCATTGGCTTAGCCAAATGAAGAACGGAGACAGAAGAACAAGATGGATGAAGCTCGGGTGAAATCCAGACGATTCGGGCCGACGAGGATCAAGATCAGATCAGAAAAGAGACTTGTAGCTGTGCTACGCAACAACTATGTACGAGTTGAAAAGAGTTTGTGGAATCAAAAAGGCAAAGACGAGGTGGAAGCGGAAGCGGAAGCGCAGCAAATCGAGTCTTCAGCGAGCATGTCATACTTTAAGGCGTTTCTTTGGTCGACAACATTTACTATTATTATTATTACTTGTTTCATCTACGAACATTGGTACCTTGCAGAGAACAACTATTCAACTTTCAGTACAATCAACGTGCTTGCATCCCGTCCCACGATGGAATGAATGACAAGCTGGTGGCTCATCTCAGCTGGGTGTTTAGACATTTTTCTATCATCAGACTGCGGTCCTTTGATCGCACGAAAAAGCGATGAAGTGACGTCTTTGTGTACATAATCTGTAGCGTTTTGGAATGGACGGTTGTGCTTAGTGGGTGGATGTACACCAGGTTAGATGAGATACCATGTAGGGAAGTAGGAATTTTGGTCTATTTGGTTCTTTGTTGAGCCATACGAGTTTATAATGGGGATTGTTAATGGAGTTTCCTGGGTGGTGAATGCGGGCTTCAGAATGCTATATATATATATAGGGCTGCCAACTGCAGTCAATTACATGGCTTTGTCATTCTCGGAATCATCCATCGAACATATAGCGTTCCACTGCGGAGCGTAGAACGTGGCAATCAAAAGTTCATCGTCAATTTACAGCAAGAGATTCCACCTGTCACTTCAACTCATGTCGCTCATTAGAAATGAGTCAAAATTCAAGTCAATTTTGAAAATCGAATCCATACGCATCTCGTGGTATCATGAAGAGGTGCCTCTACTGACGGCAGATTCAAAAAAAAAACAGCTCACAACTCCAGCTCAAAATAAGTCCTGAACAAGGTAACAAGCAATATGCTGGCAAAGCAAACTAGTTCACGACTGACGAGGTTCCCGCCCCCACAATGCTTGGCCCATAACCGCTTGAGCATCTTTCGGCGCTGGTTGCCTGAGGTCCGCTTGATTGTAGGGCTCATAGTGCCCATGCGCCACGCCAACTTCCCGTGGGTCAATGTGTTGTTGATGCGACACCTGGTATGGTGCTTCGTATAGTGAGGGATCTCGCAGTGGACGTGGGGGTGGCTGGGAATTCGCATGCGCCTCGGGATTCGGCTGGGCATTATCCATCAGTCCAGCTCGCTCTTCATGCCCATGCCTTCCGGTAGGGTGGTAAGATGGTGGTTGCTGGCCAGAATGCCCATATTCTTGCATTGTCGGTGGAGACTGAACATGGCGCGATTGCGATGTAGCGGCTTGAGGCCGCAAGCGATCATATGAGCTTCTGGCTTCCTTGGGATTTGCGAGATCATCCATATCAAGATTCTCGCTGCGGTCAAGTCGGTAACTGATGTCCTCCTTGCGACGCTTCACTCCACAGAACAGCCATCTCATTCCCCGACCGAACGCCTTGATGAAGTCCCAGACATTGAGAGCATCACAAATTGCAGAGAGGCCCATAAAGCCGCCGGCTGGTGCGTGTCGCTCATTCTCAACAGACGGACTTGCCTTATCCGCGTCGGGGACAGGATAGAAGGTACGAGGTGCTCCTGTAGTGTAGGGAGCGTATGGAAAAGCCCAGAGGTGAAGGATGGCGAACAATGCCATTTCTACGCAAAGTAACAAGGCTGGGATGCCGACCTTCAAATCGGGATACGCCAAAACCTCATTCGCTTGGACAATCTGGAGAGTCGAGGTGCCAACAGAAATGGCGGAGGCTTGCCAGAAGGAAAGGAACACGACCAATTTTATCGCAACAATCTTGACGAAGAGTTTGTATTCGGCGAGGGCGTCTTTGAGTTGAACGTAAAATTGAATAAGACAATACATGGCAATTGTGACGGCAACAGCGTTGAGAACGATGATCTATCAGAGTCAGCGTGTCCATCCACGACGGTTTGACCTAGGAGGGTTTGATATATCATCTTACCCAAATGTGCCCAAACACAGGGCTATTGGAGCTCTCGCAGTATCTGTGAAAATACTGCGAGACAACTGCAGATATGGTCATGGCCACGCGAACAAAGCAATAGTGGTAGACTCCAATCCATATGATATTGAACCAAGTCAAGCCGCTCTTCGGTATCCTCCAAATACCTCTCTGCCCACCACAGCACTTGGCAAACCAATTAATTGGCATAACCCATTGTTTGATAGGGCGTAGCTCTCGAAAGAAGACCTTCTGGCTGTGCAAATCGGGGGCCACATAATGACACAGGAGTGCGAAGAAGGAGGCGATGGCAAATGCTTCGTAACAGTCGGAAATTACTTGAAAGTAGATGGCATGCCAATACCACTGAATTTGTAGGTATGACGAAATGGCATATACTGGTACCATGAATAGGATGCGGATGATGCTGTTGCGAACGTCTTGATTAGCGTGGTTCGCCTTACGGGTTTGCCCTCAGGACTTACTATCGTTGCTCGCGGGGCTGTGTGTAATTGAGAGCATGCATCCAAATAAGATATAGGCTCATCACTGTGGAAATGAGTGTACATGATGCACCGATGACCCGAGCTAGATCATGGAAGTTGAGCGGCCCGATCAGAATCCTTTCAGATCCGGGAGTTACTGCAGTGCGAGGTGGTTAGCGCCGTGCGAAGAGCAAATGGCTTGCGACAAGAAGCCAGCGCGCAAAGAGCCATGTAGTTTTGGCTATGTACAGCAAGCAAAACATACTTCTCAAATCCTCAAGGGTGGAATTGCAAGTCAGATTCAACATTGTGGTGGTTGGCCGAGCGGTTGTGGCGTCTTCTTGGCGCGGGTATGTTTGTTGGCCCGCCAGGGGCGGCGTTCATAGAAAGGCTTGTTGGTGATACGACTCAAGAGTATTTTGCAATCACGCGATGTGGCAGTCGTAAGCGGAAACGTATGTCGTCGCTATGTAAACTGATGCTTACGAAACAGTTCGCATGCAACGGCTGGAGATGAAAAGAAATTCGAGTTGTTCGCGATTCGGTGAGGAGCGCTGGCGACGCATCCAAGCATCCCGCGGCAGCCACGAGACGTCGATGGGATACGAATCGACTGTTATTTCAACGAACGTTGAGTATCGTGACGCTTCGTTGCAGTTTCGGGTTGTGGCGTGGATGTCTTGCGATAGATCAGTTTCCTCACCAACTGTCCGTCCGCGAGAAGAAAACAGGAGGTGAGGTCGAGGCCGAAGCTCTTTTTAGACAAAGGTCGATAGGAAGACGGATCAATTGAAGCGCGAAACGCGAGCAATGGCCATGAGCCAAGTATGCACGAAGGAAATAGGAAATGCGAAGTCCCCAAGTGCGCATGGGCACGACGAGCGAACCGAGGGGGCTGTGAGCATCAAGTATGAATGAAGGAAAGGAAAGGGCGGGAAGGAGCGCTGGAATGCACCTGCTTCAGCACCACTGGAGGGCAGGCGCGTCGGTGGGCCAGTCAGACATGACATGCGACGTCACTTTTCCCCGTCTTGGCAAGTCCCCTAATTCCTCCACCAGCCCCAAATTGCCCCCTTTGATTCTTTGATTCCTTGATTCCTTGATTCCTTGATTCCTTGATGAAGATGAGTGCTCGACGTGGACGGAGGACAAGCACGCGCGTTCATCTGTTGGTGCTATTGTACGGAGTTGATGCCTTGAATCCATTCGGCACTAACAAACCCGACACAGCTTCAGCAGGGTTTTGCACAGCCTTCCCACTAGCTCTCCATCAATCGCCCCCTCAGAATACCAGCCAGCGATTCTGACTATCTAGTGTGCGTTTCCGTGTTTCACTAGTCCATCCGAAAGCTGCCATGTGGGCATCGGGCTGTCAGAGATGACGGGATTGGCAATGTGAGTCAGGACTCAGCAGGCCACTCATTGCTCGTTGGGCATTGAAGAGAACAATGAGCCAAAGTGTACGGAGTATATGGCTCAAACACCTGTTGCAAACACGTCTCCGGGTCTGCGCTTGCCCGTGCCGTGGCTTCTTCTCATCATCGGATAATCGGCATCCAAATATAGCTTTTTGAGTTGCGGGCGAAACACAGCCACTCGGCTCCACGATCGCTTATCGCTGATTGATGCTTAGAATTCACTTTTTATATCGCCGTCTTAAAGTACCGAGATGGCCACATTCGCATCGCCTCCGTTTTGCTGCTACCGACAAAGCTCGACGCGGCAACAGCATGGCTGCATAGAAGATTGAGTTCGGCCCAATTGTCATTGGAGGAGCAGGCACCAACCAGTCTGTCTGTCTGTCTGTCTGAATTGCCATTCCTCGTTACTGTCATTCTCACTGCGGCCCGCTCACGTCCAACATGTTCATATTCATCCGAGTGAAGTTCAAGTATCCCGTTAACATACATTCCTTGACAAATGGGAACCCGATTGGATTATTGGTATCGAGTAGCTAAGACATCGTGACCATAGTCACTCGATGAGCAGCGTCCATGATCGTCAACCTGCATCTTCCCATGCAGCCTGGGGCCTGAAGCCTGTGGCCTGTACAACACTTGTTACTTCAAATGTGACAGATATGTATACTCGGCCCCCGGCAGCTGAAATCAGACATGCAGACGCCTCGTTTGCATGTGTCATTATCATTGGACTGGCGTCGTCTCGTGCTAGATGCAGAAACTCTTCGACACAGCCTATACGGAGTACCCATTGCCACCCAGCTTAGAGACATCACACTCTAGGAATCTCATCAAGCTTGTGAAAAATGCTCTGTTCGATGTAGCGAGCTGGCGGATCTAATGAATAGGTATATTTTTCAAGTATTTGCCGATTGGTTCCGCACGAATGCGGTCGATTGAAAGGGATTGCATCTTGCACACCGGTCAAGCAGGCACACTTCGTGCAGTGAATTCTTCCAACACGGATGCATAGTACGATGCATTCCTGCATGCATCGATCAAGGAACCCAAGATTTGACGATATTGAGTGCCATCGAATGCGATCACATCTCCTCATTCTCCTGCACGATTCTACACCTGAGAAGACCCACGATGTCCGATACCCGATTGTGCAGTGTGTAACAACCTTCTAAGTCGACTTATTTAAGCAGTCTCGGTTTCTCCTTCAACAAGACGCAACCCATTCTCTACAGTCACTGGAGCGTCAAGCAGCTCACCACGCAGAGCCCGTCACACCTTGAAACTTTCGAGAAACGGTCCCCTTTTACTCTCTGCCGTGGCCGCAACCAACGCCTCTCTGCCCGCTCATGACCGTCCTGTGGACCAGCCCCTTGAATCAGAGCTCGTGTCGATTGAGTTCGGAGAAATGCAACTAATCCATCTTCTAGCATCTGAGCTCCTGATCCGCGCCAACACGATGGACAAGGAACGACTTGTCTGTGAAAGATGCGGCAAGCACTCTGGTCCAGATGACCTCGTTCACAATGCCCTCTACGGCGGCATTCACTCCAGTGCCCTTTATGTTGTCCGTCTTGGCCAACGGGCCTCATGGCGAGAGCTCTGACATGAGCTGGTCTGCTCGCGATGCACTACGAAACACGAGAACACAGTTCGCTGGCCGCCTCGATTTCTTTGGCCGAGTATGTCCTGAACGAGACGTTGCGTTGGTATGTCTTCCGCGACTCAGCGGCATGCGCGCTGTGCATGTTCCGGCGGCGAAGCGCTCTTCTACATGGAATGTTGGTTCTACTTTGTAATCTTGACGCGCCATTGCTTCTGCTGTCATGTTGGACTTTGGAAGGTAGCGAACGTTGAGTCTCTGTTCCCAAGGAAGAAAAGTGCTCCAGCTGAAACCAAAGGGCAGTGTGCATAACCAGCATAAAAAGCTCTTGCATTTCTCACATGGCACATATGCTCATCTATGCCATCCGCGTCGTGTAAAACAGGTTGAGGATGAGACACGAGGCGGTTCTGATGCGCTACCCGGCCCCTTTGCTTGCGTTTCTTCTCGTCTCGTGCCTTGCCTCAAGCAGCACGGCAGGGTTCTGTTTTGGGCGATGGGCCTTTAGCGTATAAAGTGTAATCCCTTCTCTGGTCTTCACGACAAGTGAGAAAAGGTCAAGCATTCCGTCCCGCGATGGCATCCGCGACGGGACGGTTCAAAGGGTCCCCTCCCCACTTGGGATCAGCTGCCAAACACGGTAGCGCGTCTCAAACATACGACAGTTGTGAGTGAAGGACGCAAGAACAAGATGACTCTGAAAGAAAGGTCATACGTAAGCTCGAACATGGAAAAGTCTCACACGATATCGTTGGGCCAACCCGACGACTTACTCTTACTGAGACGCGCAATCTACCCTAAGCGGATGAATTTGAAAGATGGAGGATTCCCAACCCAGAAGAAACGCCCGTGGTGAAACTTTTTGACCTGAACATAGGCGAAGGAATTGGGTTGATTTCGACAGGCAGACGTAATTGGACCATCCCATCACGATTCTCGGTTCGTCACATGCCTGTCTCCATCTAAGACAAAATAATGCATACCAGCTCCGGGGTGGGGGGTGCGACAAAGTTAAACCCTTTGTATTTATACACGTGGATATGGATACTCACTTAGTCGACTTGTACCGAGTACCGAAGGGAGAAATATTGACTTACTGATTGTGAGGAAAGGGGCGGGGAAGCGGGTCTAATAAAGCAACGTGCTCAAGTAGAATCAATCTCCAGAGAGGCCCTTTTTGGGTTCGTCCCTGTGACGCACATTGTGACTCTTTCTTGTTTCCTGCTTCAACCCTTCTGCGTTGTCTTACCGGTGTAGAGCTAGACAACGGCAAGCTGAGCGCGTCTTACTCCGTGAATGGTGGCCCGATTCCAAGCTTGGGGTAGCCCTGAACTTGACCTGTCAGTTGATACTTCTCGTTGCTGTACCCCAGACGCCAGGGAAGTTATGGAGCCGTCTGCCACCGCTGGGTAATGAATGGGTCGACAGCTTGTTGATGAAACATGAACCTCAACGCTCGGGCCGGACTTGTCCCCTCGTTTCGTCTCGCACAAATCTGCGCCACTTTCCAGAATGAATCACAGCCACCTCCGTGTTTGATACCTTTCGCATCATTAGTGTAGGCGAAAGGATAACAGAGAACCTTGGACATTTCAATAAAAAGGCAGTTGTGGCTGCTGTGTGCATCATAGCAGGAGGGAGTGAGTACTGTGCTTCGCAGCATTCTCCGTCCCCCTCAGTTCTGAAAAGGCGCGCAACTCCGGCCGTCGGAGAAGTCCGAAGTGTGTGTTGGAATGCCATTATGAGTCAATAAAACGATGGACAAATCAACAAATGAGTCCATGAAGTCATGTATCCAGAACAGCAAACTCGGGATCCCTAACCCTGAAGTGACTCGGGTGTGTGTGAGATGGGCATGATGAATTTACGAATTCTAGCGGCGAGGGCTTTGTGTCCTAGTAGCCTTACTAATGTATAGCGAAGCCTAATATTAGGCGCTTACACACATAAGCCACAGAGGGGGTGCTCCTTGCGCCAGAGGGGATGCTGCATAAACGCTCCTAAAGATGATTTGGGCATGACAGACAGGTACCGCGACAAACGCCAGATGATTGAGCCACAAGTGCTGTTTCCAAGAAAACTGACGCTTGTTCCATTTTGGTCTTTCGAATTGTTTCAATCTCCCTCATCATAGGTGGGTCAGCGATGACAACCTCAATGACGGTTCTTCCCGGCTTGCGTGACGGCTGCTCGCCTCTGGCAGATACATCTTGGTGGGAACTTTTGTCTGGTTTGGCTGCTTTCCTCTGCGGCTCATAAGTGAAAGAAAGAACAGCATGTTGCATTTGTATCCGAAGAGCACACACACACACACACACACTGCATGTGCACTACAACACGGACGGCATCACGCAGCCATTCATCCTCGTTTGTCCCAAGAGTTGTTCATCGTTCCCAGCTTCAGTCTCCAGCCACTTGGACGGAGCTAAATCATTCTCATGTGGTTATCAACTAGCGAACGAGCGAACCCCAGAATGATAACGTCGGCCGCCGCGAACTTGCTGCTACAACAAGACCAAACAGGACATATTCGCATATGTCAAGTCGTGCAAAGGCCTCGCTTGGACGTATTGTACTATTCCTAAAATAGCTGCTGTATTCTTAGTGATATACTTGAATGAGGATGGGGAAAACCACTTGAAGAGAAATCTTAGATCTGCGTTTATCGTAATTTCGAGGCTTCTTTTCCGGAGCCCGATTCCTTCGTCCCAACGTATCCCACTCCTGTCCCCTCAGAGCACAAGCAGGCCCAACGGCTGATTGAAAGGTTCAATGGAAGCAGCGTCGTGCATTCATGGTCCCTCTACTATATTCATCTTCGTCGCGCATCATCAGTTCTCATCAGGAGCTGCGTGGGGCGCATTTTTAGTGCCTGATTATCTTGGGGGGATGATATCACCTGGCCAGTTTGACCAAATGGGAAGGCGATTGGAACTCGTCTTTGCATTATACTGCATTTTACTATCTCAGCCGATGGTAGCATCAAGTACCTCGGAGGCTTTAATGCAGCCCCCATGCGGCCCCCATGCGGTGATTTCTTCAATGGTAGGCTAGTTAGTGTGCAGGTGCAGATAGATGCAGGTGGTCGGTGGTCGGTGGTCGCCGTCGCCTACCCCTCTAGGCTCTTTTTCTTTGCCGGTGCCTTAACGTCCCCGTTTAGCCAGGAACTCATCCACACCCTTTCGCTTTTCCTCCGTTCCAAACGTCGTGTAGTATAAGTTGCGTTCGAAGAGGTCGTCCCTGCAAAGACTATCGGCTATAACGCAGAAGGTTAGCATCGGATATTTCGCGTGACAGATTTACAGTGAAGCAGCAATGTAGGGCATTGAAAATCAAGTTTGGGCCGTTAGCGTCCGTCAGACGTCGATGATCCTTACCTCTACAGACAGCTTCTTTGGCCAACTGAAGGGCCTCAGACCCATGTTCAGTCAGTGCGCTCGCAGTGGCGACTGTTCGCTGCAGCATGTCACAATCTTCCGTGAGGTCACACACAAGGCCCCATGACAATGCCTCCTCGCTCGTAATTGGTCTTCCCGTGAGAATGGTTCGCATAGCCTGGAAAGCGTTTGAAGAAAGACAATGAGTCAAGTTGAGCTTCTTCTTTTGAAGGGTCGGGTCCAGGCGACGTCACCCCCGCTTTCTTGGTCGGGGTTTTAGACCAGTTTTGGTAGAACGCGACCTACTCGAAACTTGCCTACGGCAGCAGTAAGCCTTTGCGTGCCACCTGCCCCAGGAATAAGACCTCGTTTGGTTTCTGGAAGAGCGAAGTGTGCTGATTTCGAGGCGATGATGAGATCACACTAGTTATTCATGGTACCGCGCATTAGCCACATGGTTGCAATTCACTCTGCACAACGATATGAACAGACGAAGGGGCAATTGCTTAAATCCTTACCATCAAAGCCACTTCAAATCCGCCCCCAAGCTAGTAAACGCAAACTGGGTTGTAAGTCAAGAGAGACTTTCGAAGAAGTTGGCGGCGCCGTTGAGAAAGTTAGTAGCGTTCACTCACCGCTGGTCCGTTGACGGCTGCAAGAAGAGGCTTGCGTACAGCGGACATTCCGAGGCACAAGTCCTCGAGGTAACGACATGTCCGGGCTCCAGTGGCATCGAGGCCCGCAATGTCTTTCAGATCGGCACCAGCTACAGTTGACAATTTAGAAACTGATAAATCGTATTTTGGTAATGGATCAAAGTGGAGAAGAATCGAGCGACTCTTGCAAGTGACTGGAGATGGGGTGGCTGATGAGAGCAGACGATAATGTGCCTCACCTGAAAAAAGGTGCCATTGCCGGTTATGACGATGGCCTTAACTGCCGAGTCAGTTGAAGCTATCTTCAGCTCCCGTAAAAGATCCCCAATGAGCCCTTGGGACATGGCATTTCGCTTTTCTGGTCGGTTCAATGTGATGACCCGAACCCCTCCGTCGGCGATGTGACTTGAACGAGACCTGATGCAGACATTTCGACAAAGTTTGTTTGATACTTGGTAGAATAAGAAACCCAAAAAAGATTGGCAAACGTGTATTCGACGTTCTTGGGTCTTGAGTCTTCGAAGAAGATAGGTTCAGTACGGGAGGAGTGAGAAGAGAGGAACTGTCTCGCAGGGTTTTGGCTCGAGCTCTACTGCTTCGACTTGTCAGGAAAAAGCAAAGTGCAGATAAACGAGGCTGACGCTGAGTGAACCCTCACACCAGAAAATAGCTGATGAACGGCCGGCGGGTAAAACGGGGCTCTGCACGGAGTAGACGGCTAGAAATCGTGACGGTGACGGTGACGGTGACGGTGACGGTGACAGGTGCTCGCAGGAGGCTGACGTGGATGCGGATGCAGAGTGCTGGATTTCTCAGGGGTATTTGGAGTGCAAAAAGCGGAGGCGTTGAGCCAATGCAGTAGAGGCAGCGACTTATTGGGAAACTAAGGCCAATTGCGATGAGACCTGCTCAAGCGCTGGGGGAATAGACATTGATTGACGTGCGGTCAAGGCGATGATGGTAGGCATTCTCAGACGAGGCCAGATCTGACAGAAGCAAGGCCTCATTCGTGTTCATGCTGATTGGTTGGGTTGTGATTTGTCTCATTGGGCGGCGAATCCAATTGAAACGAGAACAGAAAGAGCTGAGATCTGATCGCTCCTCCTGCCTCTCGTCTCGTCTCGTCTCCTCTTGACAATGACACATCGGCTGGCGCGCACGATGCCATCGACGTCTGCGGGCAGTCACAGACACGCGGGGATGAGTAGGATCGAGCTGCAAGTCGAGTATTGTGAACAAGACATGTAGCTGAGCACACAGCGTGCCGCGCCACGAGTGCATCATGTCTTTGAACTCGACTCGACCCGACTCGACCCGACTCGACTTCTCACCATACATTCTCCCGCTCCCCAGCGTGCAAAGTCGGCGTAAAAGACGCGCTAGCTATTTTCGTCAGCTACTTTGTAGAGAAGTGTATAGATCAAAGCTATTTCTACCAATTTCCTGCTCACAAGAATAAAGCCAGTGGAAGAGGCATATACACTTTGGATGGACTGTACAAAGTAGCTGACAAAGTAGCTGACAAAGTTTGTACTGTAACGCTTCGTGGATCACAGTGCAGCCACTCAGCATGAGCCGAACCGAACCGACAGTGTGGAAAACGCCTCACCGCCGCAGGAACAAGCAAACTGCTACAAGCAAGGCATCTTCCACAGGCAAAGCTCCAGACCCCAACAAGCGGCACAACACACGGCTCGACCTTGACCTCGACAGCAAAAAGAAAGCAATCGCCGGCCTCATGGTCATGACGGCGCGCATGATTTGATCGGCCAGTGGCGACAGCAACCTCTCTCGATCTGCGTTTTCTCCAACTCGTACTTCCAAATTCGGTCAAACGGCCCGCGTTTGATTGCCCGGCCAATTTGCCAAACCGTTCGTCGCTTCATCACCTGATGTTTCAGGGAAAGCCTCAGAGATGGGAACAAGATTATTCACGCTTGGGGCCTCTGAAGAATGTGTGGGACAATAGCATCTTGCACGCAAGTGCAATCCATCACGGCTCAATGCACGCGCAGCTTACAGTCCGACGCTATGCAATTATTCCCGGCACCTGGTCATGCATGTCATTATCATCACAACGTTGGTATAGCAGGTTTCTACATGAAAAGTCATGTGCAACTGGAGCAATCGACCAAGCCGCAAGCACGTTCCTACTGCTTACCGACCCATATAGGATGGTATGATAAGAGTTGGGGAGTACTCCGTACGTTGCAGTGTAACGACTCCATGGTCAAATCTATCTTTATGTGGCCGGGCTGCCGAAGAAGCAATGATTTCCTGCCGCCAACCTAGCGTGCAAACTGCGCCTCTCCGCTGCCAAAACGCATGCCATGCTCATACACCCCTGCTCCCGTGATCTGACCGATACTCTCTTCACCTTCGTAATCCTGGAGCAGATTTTCTGAAGCTTGACAACAGCTCAATACAGCTGCTGTCAACTTTCAGCCCATACACAAATGGCCCTGGCAGCTACCTGTGACCCCAGCATCTTTCGGCGCCTGGTCGATGTTGATAGTGTCCCCGGTGTACGGAGCTGCCCAGTGTCCTTTGCTTGGCCGATGAATTGAGTGGCGTGTGTGCAAGGTGCGTACGCCCATCCAAGGGTAGACAGTTGACTTTGAACGAAGTGGTACTAACGATACCATACGAAGAACAATTGAGCATGAGGACACACCATGCAAACGAAAGGTCGTACTTAGCAGGAGCAGGCTAGTC
Source organism: Epichloe scottii (assembly GCA_021950295.1). Taxonomy (NCBI): domain Eukaryota; kingdom Fungi; phylum Ascomycota; class Sordariomycetes; order Hypocreales; family Clavicipitaceae; genus Epichloe; species Epichloe scottii. The sequence goes on along the minus strand of CP083247.1, from coordinate 423,998 downwards.
ACCTTGGTCATCTGTCTGCACGACGCCGCGATCCCTACCTGTTCGCACCTCATTCGAGAGCCATGCTCCCTTTGGCGGTGGCTCCGCACGCAGATTCTCATGCTTTGTTTTACCTTGAATGATGATGGATAAGGGTTGGATCGTACCCCTCCATTCGCTCCTCCATCCCTCACAACTTGGTGGAGCAAGCCTATCACTTAATCGCCTGCCTGTCTCAGTGCTGAAGAGTGCGTGATCGAAGACTCGATATAATGAGACCAGACCCCTTGTCGACTTTCTCTAGCTCCGCAGTCTACTTTGGGCCAAAGTACCCATCGTTGGTTGCCCTTTTCGGGTCCCCCGTCGCCATTCTCGGCATTCCACCCGCCTGCTGTCTAGTATCTACCCTCCCTTGAACCAGGCAACGGTCCAGGGAAGGGAATCGCCCAAGGACTCTTTTCTTTGGCACTGTTCTTTCCATTGGACAACCCGGGAATGTGACAACTACATTCCCAAGCACACACTTGACTTTTCGTCCCACATACGGTGACATACCCCCAGAGGCCGAGAGCCTGAGAGGGGTGTGTGCAGACTGCAGAGCTTGGCCAGTTGTCCTGTATAATACATTGCATTTTTTTTAAAAAAATTTGGAGGCGTACGAGTTCACTATCTTACCTCGAATCTCTCTATTCGCACGTCCGCAAGAAACATCTGCTCATCATTTTATGGACCCACTGAGCTCCATGCTACCTTCCCATTCATCAGGTGCGTACGACTGCAAGACAAGATACCCTGGTCTAGGAACCTGTGCTGCTAGGTGCAGTCGCATCGCGGCAGGCTCAACCAACATGACTGGGATGTACAACGCTGGGTAATCTCACACGGAGAATTTCCCGGCAAGCTGATCTCAGATTGTCCCGTCTGGAAAAGGACGTTGCCAAGGGACACTATTGGGTCCCGGGGAGGGCTAAGAGTCCAAGACCATACCCATTACCGATCCGACATCAAGGGAAAATTCCCAGAGAAAAACTATATAAAGGCCCTTGATTCACAAGTGTAGTCGAGATGGGAGTCAGGAGCTCAGACTACTTACTCTTCTATTCTTTACATCACCCCGCTCTTTGAGTGTTACCTTATGGTCGTCACCATGAACGGCACCAGGAAATCTCATTCATTTGCTCTACCTACGGCAGAATTCACCCATGGTGAAGCCATCTATTGCCCGTTTCCCACTGTCACTGCTGCTTTCTATCACTATGCTACCTCTACACCTTCAGTCACAGCAGTTCGTGATCTCTCGAGTGGCGTTCTCGTGAGGGAGCTGACGTATCGTGAGCTTGCCGTTCAGGCTCAGCTTCTGGCTGCTCGGCTTCGAATGCTTGGCGTTGGGCCTCGTCAAAGCATCCCCCTTGTTGTCAAACGTAGCACTGAGATGCTTGTGGGTATCATGGCTATTTTATCGTGTGGTGCACAGTACGTGCCTCTCGACGGCGGCGTTGTTCCGGATTCCACCATCAAGCATGTCGCAGAACAATGCGGTGGGAATATTATTCTTTGTATCTCATCAACCGAGAGTCGCCTCAAGACGCTCTTGCCCGCTTCGACCCCTATCGTCATCGAACAAAGAACTGCCCCAGACCACGCTTTAAATAACCCCGAGGCGTGGACCAACCTTGCATCCCCCGATACAGGATGCTACGTCATCTACACATCTGGTTCGTGCATCGTTCCCCCAGGAGCATCTCAGACCGTGACTTGCATGACATGATGTTGACATTCTCCGCAGGAACCACGGGTAAGCCCAAAGGTGTGGATGTCACGCACAAGAACGTGGCCAACTTGGTCTGCCTGTCGCCGGGTGGACTGGGCGTTCGGCCAGGCATGTGTGTTGGCCAGGTTCTGAACATCAGCTTCGACATGGGTAAGTGGTGTAACCCGTCAAAGTCATGTTTTGTATGATGGATGCTTGTCGGTGACATAGACACTGACTGAGTCTCAGCGGCCTGGGAGATTTTCAGCTGTCTATGTAATGGAGGCACGCTCGTTGTGAGAGGCCCCAAGTGGGAACCTACACTGAATGAAGTAAGTATAAATCAGGTCAACATTCTGGCTTCTACTTCCACTCATGCTGGATGGGCCCGGTCGGGATGGAATGATGCTAATCAAACATTTCAGCTCGACGTTCTGATTTGCACACCCACCATCTTGTCAAAATACCACCCAAAACTCCATCCCAAGATCAAAGTTGTCGCTACTGCTGGCGAGCCTACGTCCCAAGATCTCGCCGATTTGTGGGCGACGCATGCCACCTATTGGAACTGTTGCGGTCCTACCGAAACTACAATTGTCAACACCATGTCCAAACATGTTGTTGGCGAGCCCATTTCCATTGGTCGCCCAACTCCCAACAACTCCGTTTACATTTTAGACAGTGACGGCAGAACCGTCCCAGTGGGTGTGGCTGGTGTAATATGGGCGGGTGGTCATGGAGTAACTCGTGGCTACGTGGGGCTTGAATCCAAGACAAAGGAAGCATACGTTTCGGACCCATTTGCAAATGATGGGTAAGACAGACCAAGGACTGACCCTTCCGCCCTCTTTATCGGGATGAGTAATTGACCGGCCGCTAATTGTTGTCTCACTAGATCCTCCATGTATTGTACTGGCGATCTTGGCCGGTGGAGGGAAGATGGAAATATCGACATCCTGGGTCGGGTGGATGACCAAGTCAAGGTCAAGGTAAGATAAGATACTACACTCAGAAGATTGCTCTGATTTGGTGGGCTGACAATACTGTGTTGCTTGTTGTTGCAGGGTTTCCGGGTTGAGCTTGACGGGGTGTCGTCGTCATTGGCATCTGCCCCAGGTGTTACCCGCGCAACAGCCCTTCTGGTAGAGGGAGACATTCACGGTTTCACAGTCCCATTAGGACCCGATGTTGAAACTATCGTTGCGCACACAAAGAAATTGCAGCCTTACTATGCCATTCCGACCAAGATCCACCAAATGAGCGCCTTTCCTACTACGGCAAATGGCAAAATTGATAAGCAGTCTCTTCGCGACCTTGCCCTAGCACAGGAATCAAAGGAGAATATCGAAGAGCGCATGCCAAGGTCTCCCTCCAGCGAGAGCGATGAGATGACTTTGGCCGAGCTACGATCTGTATCTAGCTCATCAACTCTGACAGTTTCGGAGGAAAAGCTGGACTTGAACCAAGACATTCCGGAAAAGAAGCTACCAAAACATCTTCGTGGTCTCCGGCATCGCATTGCCATTGTGTATCGGTTCCTTTTCAGCCTAATTGGCCTGCTCAACATTGGTGCCCTTGTTGCCCTCATTCTTGTCAATCCTGGCCAAGAGTGGCTCGCGACCCTCACGGCAGCCAACGTGGTGTTGGCGGTATTGGTCCGCCAAGATGTTGTCATCAACACTCTGTACACAATCACTTGCTCCGCGCCAAAAACAGCTCCTATTTGGTTGCGAAAACGTCTTGCCAAGATATACCATTTGGGTGGTGTTCATTCTGCTGCTGGTATCTGCGCAACGGCGTGGCTGCTTGGATCCACATTCCGGTCAACGGTTGCCTTCGCCGAGAACAAGACCAACGACTCTCTCGCTACCCTGGTGATTTCCTGGATGCTCTGTGCTCTATGCTGCGGGTTGGTGGGATTTGCCTGGCCTACATTCCGCAAGAAGTATCACAACCAATTCGAGCGAATTCACCGATTCGTCGGTTGGACAGTGCTTGTCATGTTCTGGGTTCGAACCATTCTGTCGGTCCGCGACGTGACGCCCGCAGGGGACGACTTTGGAATGGCACTCGTAAAGACACCTGGATTTTGGATGTTGGGTGTGGCCACTTGCAGTATTGCTTCATCCTGGTTCTGGTTGCGAAAGGTGCCGGTCAATGCGGTGCCTCTTTCAGACCATGCCATTCTCTTGTCGTTCGACTATACTGTTCCTGTCAACGGAAGTTTCACGCGCATTTCCAAGCGTCCGTTGATAGAATGGCATTCGTTTGCCACCATCCCAGCTCCACAGCCATCTGCTATCGCTGAGAAGCCTGGGTATTCCCTCGTTGTTTCAAATGCAGGCGATTGGACCAGAGACTGCATCCGCAATCCACCCACCAGTCTGTGGGTTCGCGGCTTGCCCACTTGTGGTGTCATGAGAATTGCAACGCTCTTCAATCGAATTGTCGTCATCGCCACGGGGTCTGGTATTGGTCCTCTGCTGGGCCATATTGCACAGCCAAGCTGCCCGACGCAGCTCATCTGGTCGACTTCGAATCCCGAGAAAACGTTTGGCAAGAAAGTGTTGGATACGATCTACGAGTCAATCCCCGACGCCGTGGTCCACGACACCAAGCAGAAAGGCCGTCCAGACCTTGTGAAAATGGGCTATAACTTGGCCAAAGAGTTCCGGGCCGAGGCTGTCATCATCATTGCCAACGAAAAGATCACCAAGAAGGTGGTCTACGGTCTCGAGACGCGAGGGATTCCCGCATATGGCGCCATCTGGGACAGTTGAACTTTCCCATTCTCTTGCTTTTCTTCCTTTTCTCACATCTATTGTGCTAGCTCTCCCACGAATTGCGTTTCTTTGTGGGTCGGAGTAGCGAGCGATATTCATGTTTGTAAATTGTCACACTCGCTGTATATTTCTTTTGTATCATGCTGCCCGACACAGACCACGGGAGGCGTAGGCATAGACGTATGCCGACTGATTTTTGCATCAACATGAGCGTGGGCAGGCTATCTTCAATTTACCAGCATGGCAGGGTAGGGGTGGAATCTTGGGGTTTTTCTTTTTCTTTTTTTTTTTTTCGTCCATCGTCAATATGCTCATCTGGGATCTATCTAGATTGGAGATGTATCTGCCGCCGCGGCACAGATTTTCTGTTCAATAGCATTATGTGTTTTGCCTTAGCTTCCCCGTTGGTGACGGTGAAAGAAGCAGTAGACGAGGTAGTCTTGCCGGGGTGGGACGGACTTGACTAGAACGAAGCGGGCTAAAACGAAGCGGGCTTTAATTTGAAAGTTGTGTACTTCCGTACTCGGTAGAGTCTAGACCAAACCCCCGATGCTTGCTGCCCCCGCGCTGACGCAACTCGGCGACGTGCGGGATCATGGCCCGGCCCGCTGCGTGGCAAACGGAGATGACAAGGAGCCACCGATCGGCCTGCTAGTTTCCATCTTATGTGTCCGAGTTGTCCAGTACAAACGGATTACATACTCGGTAGAACGCACGCTCGGTAGCCCTGCCCTGCATCCAAGTGGGTGAATGTCATGACGCTTGTAAGCTGTGACAGGGTGCGGTGCCCTTTTCTTCAGGAGTCCTCCCGTAGCCAAGCTGGGAACCCCCGTCCTTTCTTCCCCTCTGTCGCATTCGGTCCGTGGCATGTGGAAATGTGATGACTGCGACACTGTCTTGGGGAAACGAAACCTTCAGGTTGCAACGACACGAGACAAATGACATCAACATACTGCCTGCCTACCCTAGACATGTCCTGCACAAGATTATCGCACCAAGTCTCTTCCCTGCTATCCCATCTTCTCACGCTGTGCCTCCGCGGACCAGCCCTCGTCGCAAGCTGTCATCTGCCCTGAGCGGAGCGGGAATCAGGACCGAAATATATGCCCTGGTTCGATAACTTCGCCTGACTTGGGCACACGTAGCATCCCTTTCACCACTTGCCGAGCATCTAGTTGTCGTCACGATTCTTTTCAAGTGATGTCTTATTTGGGTCGCTGGAAACAGCCCGGAAATTTGGTACGAAACACTTTGTTTTTATGAGTATTGCAATATTAAGTAAACTAACCTTGAAGAAGAAAAATTTTTCATGTAAAATATCACATGACCATGATCAAGTGGCGCATATTAAAAGAATTGTTCAAAAAAAAGAAGCGTACCAAATTTCCACCCCATTAGGCATATCAAATACATGGATATCTTGTATTATTTGAAAAAAATTCATTTACCTGCCTACGCACTGCTCGAGTCGTCCAATGATCGTCGCTCCTTGATAAACTTAGGCCAAGTATTCGTGAGAACGAGGTACTTGATGCTCATCTCGGCGTCGTCGAAGACGCAGTCGTTGAAAGCGTCAGGGATCTCGCCCGTGTATCGAACAGAAGCAGAATCGTCTTCTTGGCGCTTGGGACTGTCCGCGAAAGGAGTGGCAGGGTCAGGTGTGCTGCATTCACCAGTGACAGCCCGAGCGGCGCCTTCAAAGATAGCCTGGAGGTTCTTGAAGTCTTGTGATGACAAATTGACCTGGAACTCGGCGCTATTGCTGCTGATGAAGTCCATGTAGATGCGGAGAGCACTCTCGTAGCATTCGCGCGAAAGAACCAGGGTGGTGGCGCCATCTTTCTCATCCTTGACAGCCTGGTTGGCACCAACAATGTACTGCCCACGCCATTGACGAATTCGGGTCAAGAAGGCAATGTTTTCTCCAGAAAAGTCACGGAGGGCGGAAAACTCCTGCAAAGGCTCGGGATTCTTTGCCAAGGTGTGCTCGAGTGCATCCATGGTAAGGATACTTCCTCCAGTAGTGGATACGGAGCCAGCCTTGGTGCGGCCCATCCACGATGAAGTGGTTGAGGTATTAGAGATGAAAGACTTTCCACTGTGCTGGACAGATTTCTGTCGCGATTCCCAGCGAGCGATGGAATCGAGTGTCTCTCGAGAAAGGCTACGTTGCTTGCGAACCTCCCAGATGGGAATGAAGACGGTGAAAATCTCGAGCATCATGATGGACACGGCAATCCTATGGAATGGTAAGTTGAATGGACTCAAGTAAGAAAATATGTTCATTATACATACCATTGAGGAGGAATGAAGTAGTTATTGACAGGAGCCATGCCAGGAGCGTATAAGGCGACGAGCCACATAGGGGATGCATGAAGGCTATGGCGTCAAACATTAGTTCCTGCCTTCAGAAATTTCAGAAATAGGCTCTTGGGCGTCCATACCCTGAAAGACAGCAAGCTATAGTCTGTGTTCTCCACCCTTGGGTATCGCGAAGGCCTCGAGATCGCCAAAGGATAATGGGAGCGACGATCCAAGCCCAGAACATCTGCCAGAAGATTGATGGCCACCTGTGAGACACACGTCGTGTTAGTTGATCGAGTTTGATCGAGTCAAGTTTACTGAGAGGTTTATGCCCGTCTCACCATTCCCATCCACGACCTTGCTCCGTCTTCTGCTCCATCATCGTACCGGTAACTTCGGTGCCGGAGATTCCCCACGTGGAATGAAACTTTCGGGAGATGAGGAACATGAAGATGGTGAGGAAAAACTGTTGACGGTTAGTTGCGTGTTCCACTACGAATATCAATGCGCCTCATCTTACATGGAGGGCCATTCCTAGACCGACAAGAATGAGCACTTTCTTGGTGTAGGCAAGCATTTGCCATCTGGCAACCAAGGTTTTGCGGATACGGGGACGTGGGCCACCCCAGCCAAGATCAATCGTTTTCTTGACATATTTCTTCTGGGCATTTGCAACATAGAGGAAGCGACTGTTGGAGGCGTGGAAAAGAGCAATACCAAAGGGCAGCCACAGGCCCATGATGAAGAACTCGGCTACTTCAGGCATCAAAGGGCCGTACACATAACCAGTTGTAACAGCGAACCAATAACCATGTAAAAACGTGATTGCCGCGAATGAGAGACTCAGGCCTCTGATCCTGAGAATAGGCATATCGCGCTTGATCCACAGGAAGGACATGCCGCTGAAAAGAACGACAGTCCATGAAATGGCGAAGACGATCCAGAAGATGCCGACTCCATCGAGGCGAGCCACTGGCTTGGTGTCAGGCGTGACACCGAATTCCGAACCCATTTTTTCGTTTGTTTGTTTGTTTGTCTCTGGGAGACAAGCTGAGCCGTTCAATCAGGTAGGGAAAGGAGATACAGAGCGGAAGCGCCAGATATAGAGCAAGCAACAGTAAGGAGCGAAAGTAGGGGCCACTCGTAGTCGGAGTTGTTGAGGCCAGAGCCGCCAATTCGAAAGGCAGGTAAGGCAGATAGATACGCTGAACTCCGTGGTTGAGGCAAGTTAAGTCGAATATGTGTTCTATAATAAAAGAGCGTTGTATGAAGAAGGGGGACCTGGGTGTGATAAATATTCGACCCAGACTACACCCAGCAAAGTTACCGCAAAAGGGCTTGCTAGGATAAACTAAACGATTGACAAGCAGAAAAGCACTTGGAAAAGAAAAAAACAAAAAAACAAAAAGTTTAGGGGTGTCACACGTATTTTGCTTTGCTCAGTATCGCTTTGGCAGATATCGAGCCGGGGCACTGCACGATCTCCATTGTTATTTCATCAGGAAATGCTTTTGCCGGAAAAAACATGGCGAAAGGAAACTGAAAGTATCTTCGTGGGACGACTTGGTACCCGCGTGTTTGCGCCAGTCAAGTCCTCGACTCCTCGCGCACTAGTAGACCACGGAGCCAGGGTACCTGGGCCAAGTAGTAGGTAGTATCGTAGTATCATTTCATTGTGTGCTTGTGCACCCTAAAGCAGATTTGCTTTGCCCCCAGCTTCACAGGGACGCAGGGCTACTGAGCGATTGCCTGATGCGGAGTATGGCAACGTAGATCCCGAGCAGCTCGTGTGGCAACCAAGACACGAGTCCATCTTGGAACAGCGCAAAACGCACTCGGTAGCACACCATCTCGAGACGATAGCTCAAAAGAACAGTTGCTTTTTGCTTCCTGCCTTTGCCCCTCGCCTAGATGTAACGAGATATCCATTTGACAGAAGTCGGTCGCTCGAAAGCCTCGTCCTCTGCGCTTGTTCTGACACATTATGATTGGGAAGATGACGGTTCGGGCTGCCATGCTGTTGACCTTTCGCACGCCGTCTGATGGACCTGCGGACAATGTGAACGCATAGGACGCCGATGACGCCTACTTTCGCCTGCGACCGAACGAAATTAGCTCTGACCGTTTTGGAGTCCAGAACTGTTGGGAGGTTCCGATTCCGATTTGTGTGAGGCCCCGAAGCGGGTCTCGTTGGCTCTTGAGACTGGAGCTTGTCAGGCAACAGGATTCGGATTGAGCAACGCGATGAGTATCTTTGAAAAAGCTAATTGAAGCAGCCGGCCAAATGACACCGCGTGGGCATCACGCTCGAGACTCGTGCTCGAGACCTGCTAAGCTCCTTGGCAACTGTTTCCAGCCGTTGAAGCTATCGCAACTGCCACGCAGCTGTGAAGAAGCGTCCGGTCCAACCCGGCTCTTTCCTACGGAGTAGTGACCGCAATGTCTAGGCTTGCTTATTATTGTCCAGCCTTTTTTTTTTGTTTCCTCTCGCTCTCAATTGTTGACACGTTGGGCTGGCTGGCATGAAAAGAGGGGCAGACCCACCCAACCTCATCCAATGTAAAATCGCCTTGTCTGCTTATGACTTTTTGCAGACTGAGATTTCACAGCGGGAAGCGCCTCGGCCTCGAAAGGCTGGCATCAGCATCACCATCTGACGGATATCATGCAGAATGCTTGAATGATGCGGTTGGTCAAACACTTCCCAGCTGGACGCTTACTCCACCCCTTTCTGTTTAACTCCTTCTGACATAGTTCCCCGTCCGAGCCCGCCGCTAGCAACGGGAAGATTGCAGTTAATTACGGGACAACGTGGCTGTTCCCCAGGCAAATTGGTTGAACTTCTCCGGCCAGGGACAACGTCTCCAGCAATTGACTGCAGTTGACCTCTGCTACGCCACCGTCTTTAGCCCGCGAGGCGATGCTGGCACACTCAAAATATTCGCCATTAACTCCCACCAAAGACCTTCGTTCACTATGCGGTTGTACTCCGTCTAAGCATCAACATCCGACCTCCTCCATTCACATGGTCTGAGACAATGCCTCGTCCGCCACGAAACCATTTTCGCATTCAAGTGGATATGTTCTCGAGTGGCACCCTGCATCGAAAAAGAAACGTGGCGAGAAATTTCATCCTGCGCCTACTTGGCAGTCTTGCACAAACAGCGATAGGCCTAGATGACGAAGTGCAGTCACGCGCGTCTAGGACCCTCTCACGCGGTGGACGGAAGCCACCCGCCCACCAATTACACGGGCTCAATGGCAAATGGCTTAGTTACTTCAGAATCATTGTACTCCGAATAATAAGCCCGCGGAGCAGCGACCGAGTCAGGGATTTAACCAGTGCGGTCCTTGCGCTACCACGAGGCAACTACATTTCCGATCAGAGACATATCACCGGCATGGCTAGACTCCGTAGAGCTGTCACTTATCACCTTTTCTAGACGCAAAAGCATCGGCTTGGCCAGGGAGCAAGATCGACGTCGCAGCTGCAGGGGCCCTGATTTGTCGATGATCTTGCTTCTTTAAAACAAAACAAAAATGGAGCTTTCGGAGCTTTCGGAGCTTTCATGTTTTCTGCTTGTCGTTTGCTCCTCTGGAGTCCGTGCGGATATGTTTCCTCAGACTTTGCGAACATTCGCGAGTCTGCACTAACATTTCGGCGCCCAACATTGAAAAGTTGTCCTCGACAAATTGAGATTCTGAAACCGGCTTGGGTAATGGTACGACTGAGCTAAAGTCGACGGCGCGTCAATATTCATCAGAGGGTGATGCTCGAAGGACAGACTCTTGCCTTGTCTGTATTTGCCAAGCCTTTACCACATGGCGACAGCGCCGGTGGCTCCCCAGATTGCCAGGCGGCGTCTCTCACTTTTCATGTTGTACAGGCCAGGCTGGGAACCGTTCCAGCATATACATACGGAGTAAAAGCTCTAATCAAGATTTAGTTGTTAAAGGGGATTATTTGACTAGAAAGCTGAAATCAGCATGTCGATTATTACTGCAAGTTCATCGTAAACCCGCGGGCTCAATATTGTGATCAACAATCTACTGGCGCTACGTCGGCAGCTGGTGGCAATACGTAAACATGCAGTGGTAATCTTCCAATCATACAGTAGTAACTAGGCCTAAAACAGAGGAGGTCCCCACCAAGACCTTTATCAGTTGGGACCTTTATTGATCGCGGTCTTTATCAGGACCCTTGTTAGTTGGGAACCGCTATAAACTTTAGGTGCTATTAAAGAACGCGTAGTCATATTGAGAAACCCCAGAAGTACCTTTGCAAGAGACATACGCCAAGGTATGTGGCACGTATTGTGTTGCGCGCGCCCGGGAATGGCAAGGACACGCAGAGCTAGCGCCGGGAATTCTCCTCGCCCTCCCTATTGTCCACGAGCGAATGACTCCGCTAGCTACCTTGTTGGCGAAATTACTCCAAGACAATAATAAGTATTGCGCATCACTAATCATGTTTCGATCGAAATTGCCCAAGACAAGTCTTCTGTCGCGAGAAACGTATCAGGGGTGTGGATTCGTGCTCCGTACACGTACACGTGGCGTTGTCGAATTGCATATCAAACACGATGCTACTACACGACACAGCTTCTTTTATTTGACTGGCAATCGAAAGCAATTCATTGTTAAAAGCGTTTTGCCTCTATTTCGAGCGCGCACCCCAAGAGCAAGGGCCCAGTCTCAAGTCGCTAATCTATCTACCCATCAAGGCGAGGGCCAACAACACCCGAGTGCGACGCTGTTCAATGGTCCAAAGTCACGACGATGCTATCACGCATGCTATGCATGAGATTCACGAGGTTCCGTAAGCTAAATCGTTCGACACTTTAGCTTTTGCTGGGGACAAAAAAATCGTCTCTTATCGTGAACAGGCTCACTCTTCTTCTTCTTCTTTTTTTTTTGACCTGTTATTGTATATTGGGGAAGCTCGGGACAAACTGTCGGCATCTGTGCGACTGATGCGGGCATTCCACGATTTTATCCGTCTTCATGCTTCCTCGTCCAAGCGTGCGTAGTAAACGCGGGGTCTCTGATGGTTCAGCATGGTGCGTATCGCAGCAATGCCATCCGGGTCGGCTGTGAATGCGTGAGTCATGGGCGTAGTTCGACCTCGTGAGCTGTTTCGCCCGCTCGTACGGAGTACAGAGTAAGTCTCATTTTGGATGAGAGGGCGGCATGGCCAACTCATCATGGCTGCGCAAAGCGCCAAATGCCCGCCGCGTGACCAAACACAGGGGAACCAGCATCTGACGGCAACTCAACCTGCTGTCCCCGGGCATATATAGTCTCGGACGATCAGGGCGTCTCAGGTTTGGGCGACGAAAGACTCTGTCGCTCAACATCCTCGGCCCGTTTCAAGTCTTCGAGCCACATGCCGAGTCGCAGCCTTTTGTCTTCGAGCCTGTCAATCTGGACGACGGCCTGATATGACGGGCTTGGACCGTCGTCGTCGTCGTCTCCGAAGCTCCACAGGGTGAGGTGTTCGAGAATGGCCAGCAGGGCCACCGAGACAATCTCTGGCACCGGGTTTCTACGGTTCCACGAGCATGCCACCACGAAGATCAAGACAAACGTGTCGATGGAATCGCTGAACAGGGCAATGCCAAGCGCTCTCTGCACTTCATAGCTGCGACGGGCATCGGCAGTCGCTAGCAGACCTCCGAGGACGACATCTCTGACACCCAGAACAGTGGTGAAGAGGAATGCAGGGCCGGATTTCGGCAAGGCGAAGCCAGCCAGCACTGTGGCTGGAAATGTGACCAAGGCGAAGCCTCGGAGCAAATGAAGAGTCGCAATCACGGAGGAGGCGACGTACTGAAGTCTGGTGGCTGGGGGCGTGTCGGGGAACGCCACCTCGCGTCGTGCCAGAAGAGGCGTTGTCACCAAGGCTGAATTCATGGTGAGCCGGATGTAAGCTCGCTGCGGTATGGTAGGGTGCGCGTTTTTTTCTTTTTTTTTTTCTTCAAAAGACGTAGTGTTTTTGATGATGGACCTGCGCCAAGTCGCTCTCCATCCACGAGAAACTCAAGAACTGAACAACATGTCGAACACAATGGTGGGAAGGAGTCTTCTATTAAAAGGAATCCCGATCAGCCTGTGAAAGGCATTCAATCATGCTGCAAATGAAAGATGGAGGGGACAGTTATGGAGTTTCCGGCCAGTAGAGAAAAACATTGTCGCATCTGGGACGGATTGGTGGTCTGCGTGACGGACACTCACGCGGGCGACCTGGGTGGCATTGGCAAGCAGCCTTTTCCGCGCTCTGACATATTGCCCGTATCGAGAAGATGACGGCTCTCTGGTTTTTTTTTTTTCGCAATTATCCGCGCCAACCTACTAGCAAAATACGCATCCAAGGCCCACCGGAGACTGCGTAATTGCTCATGTCGACGGTGCATTGCCACCACGGGTGTGTGTGCCAGGAATCTCACTTGGCGAGTCTGAGAGTCAGAAGTCGGAGCCAGATCGTCGATTTTGGACCAATAGCGTGGTCCGAGATGCGCGACCTCGTGTGCTTTGCAACCTCGTGAGCGTGGGAAAAAGCGGCCGGTAGGCGGGTTGCCGCGCCGATCATTCTGCGCTGGCCGCATCATGGGTTTCATGTCATGACGGCAAAGCCATCATTCGTTGTGCTTTTTCCGTCTCGGTCAACATCATGTCATTGTGCATGGCAACCCCGCGTTTTCGCCCAGAATGGACAAACCCAGAGTGACTTCTCGCGACTCGTCGACCAAGTTGGCCGATCTGTTATCTTGTACAACGCGCCTGTATGCATGAGTTGTCTTTCGGGACCAAAGGCTGAATGTGGGAAGCTGCGCCTGTCTGTGGTGGAGCGTTTCCTCCGCGGTTTTGGCGCATGGTTTTTTCACTCGTGTGCAGTTGCGGCTTGTTATTACGGAAGACTATAGCTACATCTGTGCCTAAACCCAAAAATCAATATATTAACCCTACGAGGCGTGTACGCGTTAGACCCGATATAGTTATAGATATAATTAAGCGATATAATAATAGACCACATAGTTATCCACTAAAGAGCTAGCATATATATATATCTAAAATAGTTAATTACTAAATAGCCTAATTAATAAAAATAAATCTTACTATAGTTAATTCTTCTTTTTTCTTTTCTTTAGTAACCCTTAAGTATATATATATACCTATATAGACTTATATAATTTCCTACTCTTCTTTTTTACTATATTTTACTATTTTTTTAGTATAAGAATATTAAATATTTATATTTAAATATTTTTATACTTAAAAAATATATAGAGTAAAGCTATATAGCTTTATATAGGTTTATATCTATTTACTAATATTTTTTAAGTTAGTGCCTATATAACCCTTTACTCCCCTATTATATCCCTATATAAATATTTATATAATATTTATAAATAAAATTATATTTAAAATTATACTTCTAATAAAATTTAATAATATTAATTTTCCTATAGATATAATAACTCTTAAATATAATACTATAAATAAAGGTAAGACTATATAGTTTTTTTTAATTATAAAAGAGTATATAATAGGAAAAGCTACTATACTATTCCTTAAAATACCTCTTACTATATATTATAGCTATTTATAGACTATTATAAATACTTATAAGTTATAGTTAAAATATTTACTTAAGTTTTAAAAAGTTTTTAAGTAAGGTAAGATAGTTACTTTAAAGCTTAAATATAAATATATATAATTAGCTAATGCTTTTATTAAATACTTATATAGAATTATATATACTAGTTAAGATAAGTATATAAGCTATAGTAAGGGTAATAGTGTTTTTATAAATTATATATCCTATAATAGCATTTCCCTAGCTATATAAACTATTATAGTATTAGGTATATATTAAAGTACTCTCTTATTACTCCTAGCCCTAGTAAGTACTTATATAAAGCTTTATAGATTTATACTAATTATTATAGCTTTAACCCTAATAAAAAAACATAAGTTATTAGATAATAACCTATTTACTAATAAAAGTAATAGTTAATTAAAATATATAAAATATAAAGCTAGAGATAATATAAGTATAAGCTTAGGTAAGAATATACTAGACTATATAACTACTTTTAAGCTTACTTAGCTTTAATAAATAGTAAACTTACTTAGATAGCTTACTAACTATATTAATATAGTTTAAAACTAATTTATATATAGCTATATATAAGTTCTTAGGAGGGTAACTTTAGCTTAAGCTTTAGGAAATGTTTTTTTTGCATTAAAGCCTATATAAAGGCATAAATATACTTATAAATCTTTATATATATCACGACTAAAGGCGTGAGAAGAGATAAACAGAGTGATAATAGGAGAACAAGGTCGCTGCTATAATTTGTCACGACTAAAGGCGTGGGAAGAGATAAACAGAGTAATAATAGGAGAACAAGGTTACTGCTATAAAGGTAATAGCTAGGGGTGGGTGCGTAAAGGTTTTAAACTCTAACCTCTCCCCTAAATAGGAGAGGTCCTTATTATATACCTTCTCCTTACACCCACGTGACTATTTAGCTACTAGGTCCTAGCACACGAGTTATCTAGGGATTTGCCTCGCTTAGAGAGGCGGCCCTCTTATGATGTCCCTCATGCCTTTGTGCTCCTAACAATATAGAAATAATATTTTAGTTATATATACTTATTTAAATATACCTATAAATACTTATAAATATCTATAAAGGTATTTTATTATGTATAATTATAATATAACTAACTATATAAATAATAAGGGGTATATACATATATTTATTTACTTCTATAGAATATTATAAGTAATTTCTCTTCTTTCTATATACTATAATAAAAATGCTATAACTAAAAGTAAACCTTAAGCCTTTATATAATAAGATATATACTTTATACGTATCTAGAAGTAAAGTTATAATAATTATATAAGAATTAAAATTATAATATAATATAAATATTAGCACCTAAACACTATATAAATCCTTATAAGTATAGGGATTAATACGCTAGAAAAGAAGTATTATTACTAAAGAATTACATACTTATATTTATTATTTATTTTTTTATAAGTGCTTAAAAGATAAGTATATTCTTTTATAGCTTTAGAATAAGGGATTTATAATTAATTTATAATAGCTTATTAAGCTATAGAAGGAAGTAAGGATTTATTACTAGTAAAGCCTAGAAATAATTAACCTAGTAATTTCTTACGCTTATACTTTTTTTAATAGCTATCTTTAAGTATTATTAATCTTAAAAGGCTATAGTTAAAATTATCTATATATATATATAAAATAGTAGCATTATATTATCTTATAAGATACACTATACTCCTTATATTATAAGATTATACCTAATAATATTCTTAAGCGCTAGGGTAAATCTTAGATTCCTTAATAAGATTTTACTATTTTAGGGCCTAACTAGCTATAGTTAATTAACGCATATAATAAGCTTAAACACTAGGGTTTTAAGATCTATATAGGTATTAACACTTACTTATAATATATTATATGGTTTTACTATAGAATATCCGCTAATATAAGCTAGAGCACTACTATTTAGTATATTAATATGCTTTAATAACATAGTTATATACCTTATATCCTTTAATCTAATTATAGTAGAGAGATATTACTACTCTATAGCTTACATTACTTTTTATCTAGGACTTATATAAAGATATATAATAATAAATAAGTGCCTATTAGCTTCTTAGACTATTAGTTCTTTAGTAAAAGTATCTATAATACCTAAATTAAGAGCTAGTAGCTTTAATTAAGTAAAGGATAAGCTATTTTTTAGTAGGTTAGTGTTATAATAGCTTATTTACTTCTATTTTATTCTCTTACTAATATATTCTAGAAATACTTTTAGTAGCTATTAGATAATAGCTATTTTAATTATGGTTTAAAGGCTAATTACATTATAATCCTTTTTATCTATATAGATATTATCTAATAAGAGCTTATTAAGTTTGTATATATATGGAACTTACATTATATCTATTATTAAGTAAATTAACCCTATGTAAAGAGCGGTTAGCTTATAGTACTATATTATAACCTTAATAATACAGCTACTACTAACTATATAGAAGAGATACCTATAAATTGCTTTTAGACTTGCTTTAACTTACTTAAATGTAATATTAAGGATATTAATAAGTTTTTACTAGACACTATAATGTAAGTATATTAATATCTAATTTAGGAATTAATTAGTAGCCTACTAGAATATCTAAAAAACCCTAATTATCCTTAGCTAGATAAGTACTAGTTATTATAGTTAAAGTTATTTAAGTATAAGCTTAAAAAACATAACTAGAGCTTAGTTTACTTAATCCTACTCTTAATAGGTAAGATAAGCTTATTTAAATACTATAGGACTAAGGAATTAAAATTAATAAACTATAAAAAGAGCTAGATAAGAAGCTAGAGAAGTAAAAGTGTTATATAACTATAATTTATTATATATTACTCTATAATTATATCTTCCTATATATAACTATATATAATAATAGGATATATAGCTAATATTTTAGTAGCCTATACCTTCCTATATGCCTATTTAGCTATAGTGGTTTTAGTTATATTTTCTTATATAGACTATTCTTTAAGTATATCTGTTACGTGCTAATTTGGCACGTAGGGGTTGAATCCGTCAGAGGGGCTAACGGATTTAATAGGTTATAAATCGTGCTAAGTTCACTTTAGGAAAGTTACTATTAGGAGTAAAGTATATTATAAGAATTAAGTTATCCCCTACTCTAGGTTACTAAATCTAGCCCTATAAGGGTCCCTTTCGCTCCTAGGCATTTTACTATGTAATAAGTGCTAGGCGCGCCTTAAAAACAACTATCCTAGTTAAATATAGCTAGCTAGTGGCTAGATTTAGGTCCTTAACTATTAACATAAACAAAAGAAATATAGCTTAAGTTAAATCTTATAAGAAGATAGATATAGCGCGTTCCCTGCTACACTAGTGGCTTTAGTATTATAGGTTTACTTAACTCTATAATTACTATTTACTAAACCACGCCTTATAATAGTACTTATAAAATTATTATATTAAATAATAGTTATGCTAATTTTATTATAATCTCCTACTTTATCGCTAAATTTTGTTTTCCTATAATTACTAATTTTATCCCCTCCTTTTAGCAAGTTATTAAATCCTACTAATTAATTATCCTTTCTAGTATGTCCCTAGTCTAATCCTAAACTATATTATCTTATTACTAGATAAAATCTAATTCCTATTTTTTTATCTAAATCTATATCCTTAATCTATTAATCTAGCAAATTTATTATCCCTATTATCCTACGTTATAATAGGTTTAACTATAGGTTAATTAGGAGGTAGCACTGTCTTATTTTATATTCCTATTATTCTTAGCTACGCTTATATTACTAGTGTTTTTAATAGGGTTAATCGCGGAATTACCTAGGTAGCCTTTAGTTTTATTAGACTAAGTTTTTTATTAAGCCTAGTTTTCTTACTTAGGCTTTCTAGTGTTTTGCCTTAGGGTTACTTATTACTAGGATTTAGCGTTTTACTACGTGATTTGCTTTACACTATGCTAGATTTAGCTAGACTTAGTTTTATGGTTTTTACCTTTTTTATCTCCCCTCTAAGCTCTTTTTATTCTTATATAAGCTTATCTATTATTATTTTCTAGGCATCTATTGTGAGGCCCCGCTCCTAACACGGGTGCACCCCGCGACACACCATGCCCTAGGGCTAGGTCCACGTGACGCTAGCGAACCACTAGCTATAAGACAGCGGTCCGCACACACTACACACTTAGACCTAGCAAGCTTTAGTCAATATACGGAGTGCCCCCATACCTCTTGCCTAGCTATCCCCTTGTTCTCACATTTATTTACTATACTATTTTTACTATTATCCCTACTAGTGTTATAAGCTTTTTCTCTAGCTTACTCTTACTAATTATACTCTCCTTAAATTCTATAAGTTATTTACTAAAATTAGTTAATATTACTCTAGGGTTAAGCTTTAGAATCTTCTTCTTATAATTTCTTAGTATTTTTACTATTTATATAAACTTCTCCTTTATTTTTTTTACCTCCTTTATTATTAAATTTACTAATTCCTTAACTTAATCTAATACCTCTTTAGCTAAGTTATATACTAAGCTTATATTTACTCTTATATTATTAAAAGCCCCTTTTATCTTATCTATTTAGTTTACTATATTATTAATTTTGCTTTACTTATATTCTTTATCCCTTTTCTTATTCTCTTAGAATTTAGTAGATTTCTAGGTTAGCTCCTTATTAGTGCTAATATAAAGCAAATTTGCCTTACTAATACTAGCTAATATACTAGTAATTATTGTGTTTACTACTCTATATTTATTTATAAAATAAAGAGCTAATAAATTTACTTATAGTAATAAAGACATAGTACTATTATATATAGCTATTTACTATCTATATTTAACTATTATATTATTATAAAAGGCTACTACTACTATCTTTATCTAATTCTTTACTTATTATATTACTTTATATTCTATTAGATTAGTAGTAATTTAATTTAATAGCTTTCTATTTAGTTTTATTACTACTTTTCTTATTTTTAATATTATCTTTTATTCTTTAAAAATAGTAAAAATCTATATAATTATATTTTACTATAATATAAAATATATATTATTTAGATATATCTCTAATCTATTTAATACTATTATAATGCCTTTTAACGCAAATTTATATGCGTATACCTATATAGTATACTATATATCCTATATACTACCTTTTTAGCTTACTATAGTGTGTTAGAAAGTGCTAAAATTAATCCCTTTAATACCTTTTCCTTTATACTTTATATTAAACTCTTTTATTATTCTTTTTTATACTACTACTCTAATTTTAAGCATTAGCTTTAGAGCTTCTTTTCTAGAGCTAGGCTATCTAAATCTAATATATAATAATTTAAAATTAAGCTTTGTAATTTACGCGTAAACCTATAATAGTCTAATAAGGAATTTTACTAGTATCTTATTAACTTTTATTATTAATTTTACTCTCTAAAATCCTATCTTTAACTTTAGTTTCTAAAGGTTTATCCTTAAATCCAAATTCCTAGTATGTCAGGAAAAACCCCTAACCAAAGACAACAAAACTAACGATAGTGACAGTGACAATAATATTAATGCCTGCGCACATTAACAAGGGAGGTAGCAATATTTGCGATCTTTAGCGTAGATTAAATTAGTTAAAAGGGGTAAAAAGGGCTATAGCTAGTAAGCTAGGCAAAACACTATATTAGGATTCATGTTATCTTATTAATTTAAATAATCTAAGCTAAAGGCAACAAAGGGAGAGTTAATTTTCTATGAAAAAGAGAGGAATTCTAGGGGTTTTTATCTAGCTAGGCCACGGACCTAGGGGATTGAATTAACCTAACGGACCTAATAGACCTAATGTGTAATTTCTGACAAAGCTAATAATAGTGGCTGAATTAATCTAATAATGCTAGCGATGCTAATGATATTGATGATTAAGGGGGTATAATTCTAGCCACATAATACCTCCTAACTATTTTCCCTTCCTAGTCCCTAGGAAGGAAAAATAGTAACAAAGCCCTAGTAGTTAAAGATCTTATCAGACAGTTAGAGACCTCGTTAGAAGACCTATCTAACAGTCAGATTCCTCGTTAAAAGTCAGAGGAATCGTTAGTTAAAGAGATCTTTAATGGTCAGAGGTCTTGTCAGACAGTTAGAGACCTCGTTAGAAGACCTTCTAACAGTCAGATTCCTCGTCAATCGTCAGAGGAATCATTAGTCAGAGAGGGTCTTCAACAGTCAGAGGTCTCGTCAGACGGTTAGAGGGATTATCAGCGATTAATCTAATCCAATGGTCAGAGGGGCGTAACCAAAGGTCTGATTAATTAACTAATTGATCCATAACAGAGGACCTTTTCAACGGTCATCAGGATCGTCAGCAGCAGAGACCTTGTTAGAAGACCTATCTAACAGTCAGATTCCTTGTTAATTGTCAGAGGGATCGTTAGTTAGAGAGGGTCTTTAACGGTCGGAGATCTTGTTAGAAGGCCTAAGCCTAGCCTAGCCTATACCTCCCTAACTATTTTTCCCTTCCTAGACCCTAGGAAGGAAAAATAGTAATAAAACAAGAAGAAGATAAAAAAAATCGTGAATTTCACCTCCCTATGTCCCTAGCCATTAATTAATCAGAGAGGTCATTAGAGACCTTGTCAGAGGTTAGATTAATTAATCCGTGATGAAAGAACTTATTAACGGTCAGAGACCTCGTCAGAAGACCTAACAGTCAGATTCCTCATCAATCGTCAGAGGAATCGTCAGTTAGAGAGGTCTTTAACGGTCAGAGGTCTCGTCAGACAGTCAGAGACCTTGTTAGAAGACCTTCTAACAGTTAGATTCCTCGTCAATCGTCAGAGGGATCGTTAGTTAGAGAGTTCTTCAATGGTCGGAGGTCTCGTCAGATGGTTAGAGACCTCGTCAGAAGACCTTCTAATAATTAGATTCCTTATTAATCGTTAGAGGGATTGTTAGTTAGAGAGGTCTTTAACAATCGGAGGTCTCGTTAGACAGCTAGAGCCTAGCCTAGCCTATACCTCCCTAACTATTTTTCCCTTCCTAGACCCTAGGAAGGAAAAATAGTAATAAAATAAGAAGAAGAAAAAAATCGTAAATTTCACCTCCCTATGTCCCTAGCTATTAATTAATTAGAGAGGTTATTAGAGACCTTATTAGAGGTTAGATTAATTAATCCGTGATAAAAGACCTTTATTAACAGTTAGAGACCTTATTAAAAGACCTTCTAATAGTTAGATTCCTTATTAATTGTTAGAGGAATTATTAGTTAAAGAGGTCTTTAATAGTTAGAGGTCTCGTTAGATAGTTAGATTAATTAATCTGTAACAAAAGACCTAGCTAACGAAGGTTAGGTTAAAAGTCTAATTATAGGAGCCCTAATTTATTAAAGGTTAGATTAAAGGTTTAGCTGCTTACCTCCCTAACGGATAGCTAAACAAAAGCTAGGGTATTAAATCAATGTGAGCTAGCGAGCTAGCTAGGGCAGGTTAGAAGGTTAAAAATCGAAAAGGAAGGTTAATAGTAAAAGGGTCGAAGTTAGAAAGGAAGGTCAAAGTCAGAAAAGAAGGTCATAACAGTTGGGATCAATTAATCTGATGAATTCGATGATTTTAATAATATCGGATCCATTAGATAACCTAAATCAATTAATCGGAAATAAACGATTTAATTAGGCTAACCCGGATTAAGGGGAAAAAGGTCGTAATGGTCGCGATTAATTAGTCTAATAGATTCCAATGATTTTAACAATATCAGGTCTATTGGATTAATTAATTAAAAGGATCCTACTAGCCTAGATTAAAGGGAAAAGATATAAGAAGTAGCTAATAGTTATAATAACTATAGGGGATGTTTAGAGAGGAATTATCGTCAAATTTAGCTACGGAAAGTCTAACAGAAGCATTCCCTATTTCTCCACCATTTATATTAGGGAAAACCCTAACTAAAGATAACAAAACTCATAATAGTGATAGTAATAATAATATTAATGCCTACGCATATTAACAAGGGAGGCAGCGATATTTGCGATCTTTAGCGTAGATTAAATTAGTTAAAAGGGGTAAAAAGGGCCATAGCTAGTAAGCTAGGCAAAACACTATATTGGGATTTATATTATCTTATTAATTTAAACAATCCAAGCTAAAGGCAACAAAGGGAGAGTTAATTTTCTATAAAAAAGAGAGGAATTCTAGGGGTTTTTATCTAGCTAGGCCACGGACCTAGGGGATTGAATTAACCCGACGGACCTAACAGACCTAATATGTAATTTCCGACGAAGCCGATGATAGTGGCTGAATTGATCCGACGATGCTAGCGATGCCAATGATATCAATAATTAAGGGGTACAATTCCAGCCACACACTAGTTAGAGGATTTAGTAGCTATATTAGTAAGGTTAACTATTATTATATTATCTTCTTTATCTAATATATTACTAATTTTGTTATTTCCTTATGTTATTTTACTGTCTATAAGTTATTTTCTTTTTATAGCTTTAGTAAGGTTATCCTTTAGTAATTATCTTAGTGCTTCTTTATGCTTTTATCTTTCTTTTCTAGTATTAGTTAGTATAATTTTATTACTCCTACTATTCTTAATCTCTTTTCCTAAATCCTTTATTAGCATTTTCTCTTAGTATTACTTAGATTTAACTATATCCTTTATAATACTAGTAGCTTCTATATTATTACTATTACTATCTCCTACCTATTAGGCTAACTTATTAAATTCCTTTACTAATATTTATATTTCCCCTAGATACTACTAATAGTATAGTTTTTTTACTTAAAGAATAGAAAGCATATACTCCCTTTATTAATTACTTCTCTTTACTAGTTATATATAGTTATAAAGGAATTTCTTATCCTTAAAATAGCTAGCTATTCCTAATTTAAATAACTTATTATCTATTTATTAGTTAAATTTAGCTTGCTTTTCTTTAGTATTAGCTTATTATCTCCCTAAATTAGTATATATAAGTTCCCTTAAAAGTTAATTTTATTATATTAATACTAAAACTTAAATACATAGATACACTACTAGGATTCGCTTATATAGTGTTTATTCTTATATATTAATCTTATTATTAAATATAATAAGATTAGGCTTTTAATATAGGAAATTAGGAGAAATTAGGTTTATACTAAGCATATAGTGTATATATTTAACTCCTAGGGTAAAATAGTTATATTTAATATAATATTTCCTATAGTCCTTATAGTTTTATATTACTTATAGATATTATTAATCTCTATTATTAATGCTAAGTTTATTACTTCCTTTATAAGTACTAGATCTGTTATTTTTAGTAATAAAGGTTTTAGCTACTTTAAATTTTATGCTAGCACTCTTACTAGTTATTACTATAAAGCAAAATATAATAACTTAGTTAAATTTAACTACACTTATGCTAAATCCAACTATGCTATAATTATTATTTAATTATATAATAATATAAAGTTTAAGTATAGTAAGATAATCCTAGTTAGCATAATAAATAATATATATAAGTAAGCCCCTAGAAACTCCTACCTCCT
This sequence comes from Epichloe scottii, assembly GCA_021950295.1. Lineage (NCBI taxonomy): Eukaryota > Fungi > Ascomycota > Sordariomycetes > Hypocreales > Clavicipitaceae > Epichloe > Epichloe scottii. The sequence goes on along the minus strand of CP083247.1, from coordinate 400,055 downwards.
TACTAGCTTATTAGATCTAGTATCTATTATTTAAATTCTCCTTTTACTACTATTTTTTCTTTATAGGTTACTAGTCTCTTTTTATATATTCTTTAGCCTAATTAATTAGGTTTTTCCTAAGGTATTTCTCTACTATTTTAGACGCATTAATCTATATCTTATTTTTAGTTACCTATTAGTTATCTTTAGTAGTATATCCCTTTTATCTAATAAGAAACTTTACTCTTACTACCTTATTTTTCCGCTTTAAAATTTTAACCTAATAATTATAGATTTACTTAATTTCCTAATAATCTATTTCCTCTAGATTATTAAATAAAATTAGTAGCAAAGCTAGTTCTTCCCTCTTAAATAGATCCTTTCCTTATACTAGCTTCTATAGCTATACTACTAATACTACTAGATACACTTATAAATTTAGTAGGAATTCTAATTAATAAGCTAATAGATTTACCTTCTCTAGTACCTTATAGGGACTTACCTTTTATAGGGACTATTTTTTCTTTAGCTTACTAGGTAGTTTATATCCCTTATATAATTATAGGTAAACTATATTACCTTTATTAATATTAACTAGTTTATAGTGGTTATTATACTAAATTTTTGCTAGTGTAGCTACTATTATAATCGCTAATTAAGCTTTATACTAATATAGTTTCTGTAATACTATAATATTATTTATGCTAGTTCCTATGTTAGTTATATTATTAGGTAAAAGAAGGTTAATAATACTTAAAGGCTAAAATCTATATAATAACTTATTAGGTACCTAGCTAGTACTTATTGCTATAGTGTTATTTAGTTAGTGTTATAATGCTAGTAATAGTAATATCTATATTATATCTAGATTTATTACTATGTAATACTATATTATAATTACTACTATTTAGTTCTTTCTTTTAGCTATTCTATCTATCTAGGGATAATATATAGTACTTCTAAGGAGTTTTACCCTTACTTATTTAAATATAGCTTTCTATATATTAGATATAAACTTTAAGTCTCTATTACTTATAATCTATCTTAGTAATCCCTAATCTATAATATATAGTGCCTAAAGAAGTAATTCTACCTAGATTTCCGCGGGATATATAGTGTGTCTAGGTATTAATAATATTCTCTTACTAAAAAGGCAGTTTATAGGGTATAGTAAGTTATATATTATATACCCTTTTATTTACTATATAGTATTTACTAATAAGACCTCTAGTATATCTATTATAAAATTAAGGGAAATTATATAAAATAGCATTAGTTTTAACTATAAGGGCTGCATTTTCTCTAGGGGCTTTATATAATTAATTACATTCTCCTAACACACTATATAATAGGCTATATAATTACAAATATATTAACTTATTTATATAAAGTAAACTAACTATAATTTTACTACTATCCTTATAATTCTAAAGTATTACTATTTATTATATACTAATTATAGTATAGATTTAACCTTTACTATTAGAATATATAGGCAGAAAAATCTATCCCTACTATAGTAATATAATAATCTATCCTTACGCAAATCCTAGTTATATAAAGGGATCTTTAGTCTAGTTCTAGCGTTCTTTACTACTTATTTTTCTTAGTAGGCTTTTATTAATATAATAATTTAGCTAAACTTATAATTAGATTAGTACCCCTTAATAATTCTAGCCTTAAGTTTATTATCTATAATTATAGTTATAGTATATTCTTTACTAAAATATATACTAGTATCTAACTTATTATATTAGCTTTTTTACGCTACTTCCCTATAGGTTACCTTTACTAGTAATCTAGAGAGCGCGTCTAGAACCATATTTAACACTCCTAGTATATATATTACCTTTAGGCTAAATTATAATAAATAATTTATAACTTTAGCTAGTTTTAAATTAGCCTTATTAAGGTCTATTATTAATAATAAGGTATATTTAATAATGCCCTTTACTAGAGAATAGTTAGTTAATATATTAACTATAGTATTATTAGATTACACTATTTTCTAGAGCTTTCTAACACTCTATGTAATTATAGCTACCTTTATCTCTATTAAACTATATTATTTTTTAATGCTTAATATTACTCTAGAAAGGAATAGAATTAGCTATATCTAGTTATTTTTAATCTCCCTCCTAGGAATACTTTAACTATCCTATTCTTCTTATAGCTAGAAAATATATAGACTAAATCCCTCTTTATAAGCATTAATTTTAAAGAATAGTAGCTTCTTTAGGTTATAGTGCTATAAAGTTTATTTCTTACTTAAAAATATCTTAATATCTTTAAATGCCTTTTCCTTATCTCTAGTTAGTAAAAACATCTTTAGTTATGTTTTTCTCTTCTATATTAGCTTTAAGATACTAGTAATCTTTTTATCCTTTTCTTAAAATTCGCGTAATAATACTATTTTTTATGCCTATAATAGTTAGATTTGCATATTAAACTATAGGATTCTATTACATAGAAATCTAGCTATTCTAATAAAAGTCTTAAGACTTAATAAATCGCTTAGAAACATTATCTTTTAAAACGCTTTAAGCTAATTATTAGTATTTATAATTCTATTACTATTAATAATAAATCCTAGTAACTAAATAGTAAGGTAGCTAATAAATAACTTTTTTATAGTAATTATTAATCTATTCTCCTTAAGGATTTTAAGAACTATTTTAAGATAGCTTAAATGCTCTTTTAAATTATCTAAAAACATAATAATATTATTAATATATACCTAAATAAAGTGTTTATACTTCTAGAATAGTCTATCTATAAATCTTTAGGTAAAAGCTAGAGAGTTTTTAAACCCTATTAGTGCTATATTTAACGCTTCTAGACCTCTATTTAATATTACTACTATACATACTTAATAGTCTTATTAAATAGGTAATTAATAGAAAAAACCAGTTTTATTAAAAAGAGAAATTACTTTCTTACTATAGGTATTATTTATAATATTACTTTAGTTAGGTAAAGGGTATATATCTAGCATTACTATATTATTTAGTAGTCTTATATTAACTATAACTCTTTCTTTCCTCTCTTAGCTAGTCTCTTACTAGACTATAAACGCTAGGCATGTAATTACTACTAGTTTATCTAGATATAATATCTTCCCTTTTATATAGAGTTTATTATATACTTTATTAAGTTTATTAGTATCCTATTTTCTAAGTTTATAAGGCCTAATTAGCCTTATTTAATACTACTATCCCTCTATAAGATTAATTCTTATTTTCTAGTCTTCTAGCATTAGTATAATACCCCTATTATAGTAAATATTATATTTATCTATTAACTTAATAAGTTTATTTATAGCCTCTTTATTAATATTAGCTACCTATACCCTAAATTAATTAGTTATAAATAGAATTTCCTTAGGATATAAGATTCTATAAGAGAGTACTCCTATATTAACTTTCTTTAGATTAAGGTTATTTTTCTCTCCTTTAGTCTCCTTATTAGTTTTAGCCTTCTCTTTACTCTTTTCTATAATATCTTTACTAAAAAAGGCATAATATATAAATAAGTTATTAATTATATAGTTTATAGTAACCTCCCTAGCTACTATTAGATATATAACCTTTTAGTGCTTAGAAATAGTAATGGTTTTATTAGTTAGATTATAAGTAACTATCTATCCCTAGCTAGATTTATATAAGAGTATATCTAGAAGAAATATTAAATATAATAATATATAATAAACGCTTATTTCCTAATTCTTCTATCTTACCTTCTAGGTAACTAGTATATATAACTATGCCTTTAGGGGAATTATTACTATCTATACTATAATTACTTATTAGTAAGAAACTTTACTTACTAATTAAAATATTTTTACTTATACTATTATGCTATATACTAATCTAAATACTACCTTAGGTTATATAAAATTAATTTTTACCCTAAAATTATATAGGAAATTCGTACTAAGTAGTAATTTAGGCCCTAGATTTAGTATTATATTTACTATTACTATAAAATATCTAGTTATCTTAGTTTTGCATGCTATCCTAGGGATATAAAAGTTAAAAGTAGTAGTTTCTATAATAAAAAAGGAAGACTAGACTCCTAAGACTAGCTTTAGTTCCTATTTTGTCAAGCGGAAAACAACACCCCAAAAGACACAATGCTAGCCTACACGCGTAGGTAGCTTTAACGTCTACGCACGTTAAAGAGGGTTAAGAAGCTTAACTACAGTAACCTGTCATAAGGCTAGATTATCTCTATAAGATAGAGATAATCTAGATTAAATAGTCTAACAGATTAGAAGTAACCTAACGGTTAAATTAGTGTGGATAATAATAATCTTATTAATTTATCTTATCTTAAAACACAATAATAAGCTATAGTAAAGCTAGGCATAAAAACTCTATATCTAATGTGCGTAATAAGCTCTAGAAGCCTAGTTAGAAGTAATCCCTTTATAGACTATTTAATCCTTAGCTTACATAACTAATATTATTATCCCTTAGTATAATAATTATCCCTATAACTCCTAATACTATTATCACAAACGCGTGTATTTCTAGGCATGCGATTTAGGCCATATAATACCTCCCTAGGTATACACTAGTTAACCCTAACTATATATAGACTAAAAACAAATAGGATATAAAGCAAGATTAGTAAACTATAGCTTATATATAAGGGAAGCTACTATTTAATCTATCTATAGGGAAAGACTTCCTATAGTAAAGGGGAAAGAAAAGAAGAGAAAAATAAGAAAAGAAAGAAAGAAAAACAAAGTAATTCTCCCTAATTATAGTCCTAAGTTCCTTATCTCTCTAGAGAGCTTTAGCGTCTTTAGTGTATATAGATAATTAGTAAGCAATATTAGTAAGGGTATACAAAGAGCTAGGCATTTAGAATCTTACTAAGTAGCCCTTTACTTATAGTTTGCCTGCTAATTAATTAATCCTAAGGCTTATTATCTCTCCTACTAATAAGCGTTAATAATGCTTGCTTACATTCCTTAAGAAACTAGCCCTAGTGGCACTACTAACATATAGGTAAATAATATTAGCAATTAAGCTATGGTTTTCCTTTACGCTATATTCTATACTTTAAGAAAAGGAAGTAAATTAATAGTTATAGCTTGTCTAGCGTCTCTAAGAGGTTAGCATATAATCTCTTTATCTGCTGTGTGGCTGGAATTGTACCCCTCAATCATCGATATCATCGGCATCGCTGGCATCGTCGGATCAATTCAGCCACTATCATCGGCTTCGTCGGAAATTACACATCAGGTCTGTCAGGTCCGTCGGGTCAATTCAATCCCCTAGGTCCGTGGCCTAGCTAGATAAAAACCCCTAGAATTCCTCTCTTTTTTATAGAAAATCAACTCTCCCTTTGTTACCTTTAGCTTAGATTATTTAAATTAATAAGATAACATAAATCCTAATATAGTGTTTTGCCTAGCTTACTAGCTATAGCCCTTTTTACCCCTTTTAACTAATTTAATCTACGCCAAAGATCGCAAATATCGCTGCTTCCCTTGTTAATATGCGCAGGCATTAATATCATTATCACCGTCACTATCGTTAGTTTTGTTATCGTTAGTTAGGGTTTTTCCCTAATATAAATAGTGGAGAAACGGGGAATGCTCCTGTCAGACCTTTTGCAGCTAAATTTAACAATAATTCCTCTCTAAACATCCCCTATGGTTATTATAACTATCAGCTACTTCTTATATCTTTTCCCTTTGATCTAGGCTAGCAGGATCCTTCCAATTAATTAATCCGATAGACCTAATATCGTCAAAATCATCGGAATCTATCAGACTAATTAATCGCGACCGTTATAACCTTTTTCCCCTTAATCCAGGTTAGCCTAATTAAATCGTTTATTTCCGATTAATTGATTTAGGTTATCTAATGGATCCAATATCATCAAAATCATCGAATTCATTAGATCAATTAATCCTAACTGTTATGACCTTCTTTTCTGACTTCCACCTTTTTACTATTGACCTTCCTTTTCGATTTTTAACCTTCTAACCTGCCCTAGCTAGCTCGCTAGCTCAAATCGATTCAATACCCTAGCTTTTGTTTAGCTATCCGTTAGGGAGGCAAGCAGCTAGACCTTCGATCTAACCTTTAATAAATTAGGGCTCCTATAATTAGACCTTTAACCTAACCTTCGTTAGCTAGGTCTTTTGTTATAGATTAATTAATTTAACTATCTAACAAGACCTCTAACTATTAAAGACCTCTTTGACTAATGATTTCTCTGATAATTAATAAGGAATCTAACTGTTAGAAGGTCTTCTAATAAGGTCTCTAACCGTTAATAAAGGTCTTTTATTATGGATTAATTAATCTAACCTCTAATAAGGTCTCTAATAACCTCTCTAATTAATTAATAGCTAGGGACATAGGGAGGTAAAATTCACGTTTTTTTTTTCTTTTTCTTATTTTATTACTATTTTTCCTTCCTAGGGTTTAGGAAGGGAAAAATAGTTAGGGAGGTATAGGCTAGGCTAGGCTCTAGCTATCTAACGAGACCTCTAATCGTTAAAGACCTCTCTAACTAACAATCCCTCTGATAATTAATAAGGAATCTGACTGTTAGAAGGTCTTCTAACGAGGTCTCTGACTATCTGACGAGACCTCTAACCGTTAAAGATCTCTCTGACTAACGATCCCTCTGACGATTGACGAGGAATCTGACTGTTAGATAGGTCTTCTAACGAGGTCTCTGCATCTGACAAGGTCTCTAGCCATCTGACGAGACCTCTGACCGTTGAAGACCCTCTCTGACTAATGATTCCTCTGACGATTGACAAGGAATCTAACTGTTCAAAGGTCTTCTAATAAGGTCTCTGACTGTCTAATAAGATCTTTGACTACTAGGGCTTTATTACTATTTTTCCTTCCTAGGGACTAGGAAGGGAAAATAGTTAGGGAGGTGTTGTGTGGCTAGAATTGTACCCCCTTAATCATTGATATCATTGGCATCGCTGGCATTGTCAGATCAATTCAGCCACTACAAGGTCTCTACCGTTGACGATCCTAATGACCGTTGAAAAGGTCCTCTGTCATGGATCAATTAGTTAATCAATTAGACCTTCGGTTATTATGCCTCTGACCGTTAATCAGATTAATCACTGACAATCCCTCTAACTAGCTAACGAGACCTCTGACCGTTAAAGACCCTCTAACTAACGATTCCTCTGACGATTGACAAGGAATCTAACTGTTCAAAGGTCTTCTAATAAGGTCTCTGACTGTCTAATAAGATCTTTGACTACTAGGGCTTTATTACTATTTTTCCTTCCTAGGGACTAGGAAGGGAAAATAGTTAGGAGGTGTTATGTGGCTAGAATTGTACCCCTTAATCATTAATATCATTGGCATCGCTGGCATTGTTAGATCAATTCAGCCACTATCATTAGCTTTGTCAGAAATTACACATTAGGTCTGTTAGGTCCGTTAGGTTAATTCAATCCCCTAGGTCCGTGGCCTAGCTAGATAAAAACCCCTAGAATTCCTCTCTTTTTCATAGAAAATCAACTCTCCCTTTGTTACCTTTAGCTTAGATTATTCAAATTAATAAGATAACATAAATCCCAATATGGTGTTTTGCCTAGCTTACTAGCTATAGCCCTTTTTACCCCTTTTAACTAATTTAATCTACGCCGAAGATTGTAAATATCGCTGCTTCCCTTATTAATGTGCGCAGGCATTAATATTATTATCACCGTTACTATCGTTAGTTTTGTTGTCTTTGGTTAGGGGTTTTCCCTAACATACTGCTTAATCTATTAAGGCTTAATATCCGCTTACTTAGTTTTGCCTAATAACTCTATAGATTTATGCTAACCTTAGCTAGTCCTTAATGTCTATTTAAAATAATTTATAAGTTATAGCTTGCTAAGATTAGGTGCTTTATTCTAGGGTACTATGCATTTAATCCTATTACGCCTTATAGAGTGCTTTAAGCTAAGTAACTAAAGACTGCGGTATCTTATTATAACTAGGAGCGGAAGATAGTCCTAATAAAGATTCTTATAATGCTTAAAATCCTGCCTCTTTATTTAATCCTTAGCTACTAGTAGCTTCTTATTATTATTTAGCGTTAAGTTCTTACTATATTTACTATTCCTATTCCTATAGTAATTCTTAAATACTAATATTAAAGACTTTAGGATTATTTATAAAAACACAAGCTATAGGCTACTAGAAATCCTAAATATAAAGTCTATTAACTTATGCTATCTTAGTGTACTATTTAATTAGGTAATTATTATTACTAGTCTTATGCTTCTAGGCTATAACTACTATACTTACTAGTAATCCTTTACTAATTATTTAAGTAGTAAAGTAAGGCATCTAGCGTATTATTATATTATATACTAAATATTAAAGGTTAAAGTCTTTTTAGTAAGATAATTCCCTAGGTAACTAATCCCCTATTATAAGCTTATTTACTACTATATTATATAGGACTTATAGAGTTCTTTTAAGGGCTTTTATATAGCTATTGTTACGTGCTAGAATTGACAATTGGCCTGTTACCTAGGATGTGGCTAGCTTCGTGCCACAAGACCTCGGATGTGGCTAGCACGTGACCTAGAACCCCTATATTAGATGATAGCTTTGACCTCTAGCTAGTTGAATAACAACAACGAACACACTCATTATCATATATTTTATATCGTAACAAGTGGTAGCAATTGCTCTTCGATCGTTGCGCACCTCTAGCGCTTTTACTGCTAATAAAAGCCACCAAACCGACAAAATCGTCAACCAATCCACCAAGCCCGTCAAAGCTATCCCTTTCAATAGGCCTGATAGCTCACCCCTAGGCATCGCGCCTATCGTCAGATTCGTTGACCTTCGATTCTTTGACCTTCGATCAATTCGATCAATTCGTTAACCTTCGAATTGCTTCGATCTTTAACCTTTGATCCGTTAATTTAAAGACCTTCGACCTTCGATCTTCGACCTTCGATCCGTTGATTTGAAGACCTTCGACCTTCGATTCTTTAACCTTCGATCCGTTGATTTAAAGACCTTTGAAGACCTTTAATTCGTTAACCTTCGAATTGCTTTGATCTTCGACCTTCGATCCGTTGATTTGAAGACCTTTGACCCGACCGTCAATCTGACAAATTCGTCAATTTCGATCGCTGGCCTCCCCGCTAGGCAGCTTCCTTACGAATCCAATAAAGCTCGCTATAATGCTTCCCTTACACCAGCTAGATCAGTGCGAGCAACAGCGATTACAGCGGCTTTATAAACAAGATCGTCAGCGCCGAACCTGTGGCATCTGTAGGAAGACCTTCTCGTCAAGAAATCAGGTCTTTCAACATCTCAAGGACCTATGCCCAGCTAGTTAGCAATTTCAACAGATTTAACAACAGCTAGTCCAGCAATTTCAGTGGCAGCAAGAATAGCATCAACGGGACCTTCAGGACCTAAGGACCCGATATCAATGGCAACAGCAGCAATTACAGCAGCAAATTCAACGGCAGCAGCAGCAAATTCAGTGGCAGCAGCAATAGATACAGGACCTTTAACGGAAGCTAGCTATTGAAGAGGATGACTTCCAGCAGCTTGAAGACCTCGTTAAGGAAGTCTTTGAAGAACGCGATGACCTTCAAAGACAGCTAGCTTGTCAGCGAATTGAACAGCCTAGACCTCTGCAAAGCTCGTTGCCTAGCCCTCTGCAAAGCTCGTTGCCTGGCCCTTTGCAAATTCGTCAGCAGCTAATTCAACAGCCTGACCGAAGCCCTCTGCAAAGCTCGTTACCTGGCCCTCTGCAAAGCTTGTTGCCTGGCCCTCTGCAAAGATTGTTGCCTTGCCAATCTAGCTATCGTCAGATGTATCAATCCAATGATCAATTTGACCGTCAACCTGACCGTCAACCTGACCGTCAACCTGACTGTCAATCTGACCGTTCACCTGATTGATTTGACATTAGCTAGCTGACCTTAGATAGCTGGGACAGCTATCTCTTTTATCCGTGGTGCCCGCACTTGTTACGTGCTAGAATTGACAATTGGCCTGTTACCTAGGATGTGGCTAGCTTCGTGCCACAAGACCTCGGATGTGGCTAGCACGTGACCTAGAACCCCTATATTAGATGATAGCTTTGACCTCTAGCTAGTTGAATAACAACAACGAACACACTCATTATCATATATTTTATATCGTAACAGCTATATCTTAGGTCTAGGATATTATTAGTTATTATCTAGTCCCTAAGATAAAGCTTAAATTAGTGCCTAATATATAAATCTCTACTAAATATATATAGTTATTTAAACTTAATACTATATTAGTTTAGTGTGTTTTAGTTCTTTATAAGGAGATTAAGTGCTTAATAACTAACTTAGTAATAAATTATTTAAAGAAGGAATCCTAGGTAAGTATACTTATATTCCTAATTTCCCTTTTACTCTATAGCTAGGACTATAATTACTTTAAAATTATATAGGTAATTTAAAAGTTATATAATTTATCCCTAGCTACCTATAAAGTTAATAAACCACTTAATTTAGCCTTCTCCTATAGTATTAAAGTAGTAAAGACGCCCTTATTTCTAATTAAATAAAAAGTAAGTCTAATAGTTTATAAAGAAAGCAAATCCTACTATAATATATTAATAGCTTATATATTAGTAAAGGTTAACTAAGTTATACTATAAGCTATAAGTAATATTAACTAGTTAGTAGGAGAAATAAAGCCTTCCTGCCTTTAAACTAATTAATTACTATAAAGTATTTATATTAAAATTCTCTATAGTATATAGTTTAAATACTTAAGGTAGTATAGCTACTATTACCTCTAGTCCTTATATAATAATCCTCCCTATAGTAAATAGCTTAAACTAATTAAGCTAGTCCTTATTTAGGGTCTTATAGGCCTTTCTTAAGAACCTATAAATATCTATAGAATATTATTACTAAGTTAAGGGTGTCTAACTAGGCCTAATTAGTGTAACTTTATTAAAGTTATTACTATCTTAGTATATTTTAAATCTTAGTAAGAGCTATAGCTAGTCTTGCCTTAGATAGAATAATAGTGGCTACTATCTATAGAGATTAACTAGGTTAAGTCTAATAATGCCTTCTTTCTCTTCCCTAAAGAAAGATTCTTTTATTCTATATATTAAAACATAAACATAGTATATTATTAGGCACCTCTTATTTATAAAGTACGCAATAGTCTTACTATTCACTTTAGTATAGGCATTATTAGACACCTTAGATTCCTTATATTTTGCTATAATAAGGCATAATTAAATAAAATATATAGGTATATATATAAGAGTAGTAAGGGAAAGGATAGTAGTTGCTTTTAGAAGATAATATAATTATAATAAGAGAAGAGGTGGGATATAAGAAGAACTTAAGAAAGGAAGGCTTTAATAACTAAAGAAGAGTATAATAATATAAGAAATAGGCAAGATTAAATGGTTCTTATAACCTAAGCCTTATTCTTATAGCTCTTAGTGGTTATGTAGTTAGTTAGCGGTGGCTGTTTATAGCTATGTTCCCTTTTATAACTAATAGTTACTAACACCCGCTATTAGGCAATGGTTATAAGGATTAGATAAATCCTATAAATTAAACTTCTTTAGCACCCTTATTAGTTATTAGGGCTGCCTATCTGTTAGTTATTAATACCTATTATTAAGGAATAGTTATAAATTAAGGTATTTAAACCCTCTCTTTTCCTCTCTATCCTATCTTTTATAAACCTTTATTTCTCTTTCCTTTAACTATTTAATTATAGCTAATTCTCTTAATATAACCTATTAAAGGCTTCCTAATATTACTACTATTATTAGGGCTAGTGTCTTAGAGGTAAAACTTATAGTAACTAAGACTATTAACTAGTCTAATTATATAGAGATTTACCCTTCTTATATTAGTAAAGATTATATAGGCTTAGGCATTATTTAATCTTATACTAGACTACTAGCTAATAGTTTTATTTTTATAGTTTAAGTTTCTCTTTGTATTCTAGGTTTATAGTAGTATTAATATTAGTAATAGTAGTATTCCCTTATACACTAAAATTATCCTCTAACCTATAGATAATATTCTAAAGGGGGCACCTCCCTATCTCCTTAAGGTAATAAAGAAGATAAACTTAGTAAAGGACTTTATTAAAAGCTATACTAAGAAAGAAAGTGCATTAGCTTTAGTAGTTAAAAATAGTTATTAATATTAAGTCCTTATTCTAGCTAAAATAGCTTATCCTAATAGGTATTTTCTACACGCTCTTTTATAATATCCTAAGCATTGCTAGGCTTTGCTTATCTCTATATATAGTAAATTAAATAGTGTCTTCTATTCTAACTACTTAAACTTATATATATAATATATTAACTTCTTTAATAAGCATATATACTTTTTATTCTATAGTTATGTGTTAATTCTAGGTATCCTTAAGGGTACCTATAGTAATTATATCTAGAATAGCTCCTATACTATAAGCTATAAATAGCGCTTTACTTCTAGGTATTAGCCTAGATTCTTAAGAGAGAGGGCTCTAGTATTATTCTTAGGTAAAGAATAGACTACTAAGGTAGCTAAGGTAATTCCCCTTAATCTAACTAGTATTAACTTTAAGAATTCCCCTTACCTAGAAATAGATATGCCTTCTCCCTTTCTAGATAGTTTATAATAAAGGAAAAATATATAATATCTTTTAATTTAGGGAAATAAATAAGAAAACTAGTAACTTAGCTCCTAGAACTATACTATAATTACTTAATCTATAGTATTTAAAAATAAAACCTAATCTTTTCTTAAAAATAAAAGTAAAGTATAAATAAAATAAAAGTTAAAATGGCTTCTAGTAGGTATATTATTAAAGAGTTAGGGGATAGACCTTATATTCTTAATACTATTTAATTATTAATTAAAGTAACCTAACTTTAATCTTATAGTATAGATACTATTAGGGTAAAAGTTTAACTTTATTATTCTTAAGCACTAGCCTTTCCTTACTTATCCCTTCCTAATAGTAAGTGCTCTTATTATTAATTATTTAATCTAATATATTATGTTAAGCTATTAATAGTATAATGCTTAAAACCTCCTTATTATAGTTATTACTAATTACCTCTTTTACCTAGTTATATTAAGGAGTATAAAGCTATTTATCTATAGTAGAAGTCTACTATCCCTCTAGATCTAGGAGGAATTTCTTAATATAGTCCCCTAAGATTATCTTTGTGAGTTTAATACTATCTAGCGTTTGCAAATAGTAAGCTCTAGAGATTAGCACATGCTTATGAATTTAAAAGGGTCTATTTTACCTTATTATAAGCTTCTATATTATAGATATATTAATATTCTATTAGATATTGTATACTAAGATAAAATCCCTAGGTTTTAATTAATCTTTCCTAATTAAAGTAGCCTAGTTCTTATTAGTTTATTTTATAAGTTACTGTCTAAATTTAAATACCTTTATTCTTGCTTTTTTAATGTCTTTTGCTTTTTATTTAAGCATCTAAACCCACGCTTTAAATAAGTCTTAACTACCTATAATTACATCCTAATTAATTAGTCTCTAAGTTAGAAATTTAACTTCTAAAGGCAGTATTAGCTCCTATCTATAGATTAAATAAAACGCAGACTTTCTATGTAATTTATAAATAGTAGTGTAATCTATAAGAAAAGCCTTATTAAGGCGCTTAAACTATTATCTATCTAATTTACCTAACTTTGCTAGGGCAAATATAAGAGACTAATATCTAACTTTAATAGGGGAATTTGCCTTTAGGTTATACCTAGATATTTGGATTCTAGTAATACTAATATCTATAAGTGCTTCCTTAAGGTTCCCGCGTATTTTAGGTCCTCTATTATAAATAATAAATTAGAAGAGCCTAAACCTACTAATTAAAGAGGAGAGAAACTTCCTAATTACTAATATAGTAGCATTCTTAACTAAAGTAGCCTTTACCTAATTAGTAAGGTTATACCTAGCTTCTAATAAATACTTATATCTATAATTAATTAGTAAGTACTAAGTATTAATATAAATCTTGCTTATTAGGTTTCCTAGTGTAACTAGTATAAAAAGCTCTTATAGGCGCTATAGTGCAAACTTTTAGTATGTTTTATAGTAAGCTATTATCTCCTAGGCTATATTCTATAGTCCCTTTTACTAGTACCTTAATCTTATTACCTAGAAGACTACCTTAATGCCTTTATATCTAAGTTTTTTATAAATAGCCTTAATAATTATCTATTATTACTTAGGTATATTTACTACTAGTATAGGTCTCTTTATAATTCTTATTAGCCTTTTCTAGAGATATCCTTTTTCTAAGTAAATGTAAAGGGCTTAGGCTTTGCCTAAGCATTAGTTATAGCGCGGAAGGACAGGTGGCTAACAGGAACTAGCAAGGGTTTAGGAAGGAGGCTAACATAAGATAGCTAGGGGATATAAGGGGCATAAAGGGGGATAGACTAGCTCTCTTCCTTTCTTCCCTCCTTAAGTTTCTTAATATTATATTAATGCCTAATAGTAGTTACCTAGGGGCTAGTCTATAATATTTAAGAAACTTCCTTTAGCCTTAATAGAGGGCTACTAAAAATAATAGCACTATTATAAATAAATAAACAAATTAATATAATAGAAGAAGATAATATAATAGATATACTATAACTATAGGTTAAAGGAAACCTAGGGATAAGAACCCTATTAATAAATACTATATTACTACTATTAGCTTATAATACGTAAATTAATATACTTTAACTTATAATTAAGCAGTAGGTAAGAGAGATTAAGACTCTATAATACTAAGTTTATATAAACCTACTACTACTATTCTAGTTAGCCCCCTAGTAAATGCCCCTATTTAACCCCTAGTATTAAACCTATACCCTCCTATATAATATACTGCCCCTACTATATTACCTACTATATAATAATTATATTAAAAACTAATCCCTATAGGTAATCTATATAATAATAATAAGACTATATTTACTATATAGAGGTTTCTTATATAATATAAGTTAGAAGTAAATAAGGACTTTATTAGAGATAATAAGGACTAATAGATATTTATTTACTAAAACTTAGCGCTAAAGGTTTAGTCCTATATAGCTATATACTTTAAGGTAGGTTACTTATATAACTACTTTCCTATTAGCTTCCTTAGCTACCTAGAAAGCATATTCTCTAACCCTTATAGATAGGAGATAGCCCTTATAGAACTTAACTAGATTAAGTAAGGGTTTAGGGAGTTATTTACTATATTCTTTATTTACTTTAAATAAAAACTCTCTATAGTAGGAGGAGGATAGTAAGTAGGTAATATTAAGCTAGTAAAGTTATAATACACTCTTAATAAGTAGCTAAGAGAGGTTAGTATTAGTAAAGGAATTAGTTATATAGATTACCCTTTTATAGTCTTATAATACTATAGTATTATAGTTAATATTAAGGCCCTAGCCTTAGAGAATAAGTATTAAACCTAACACAGACCCTAACTAGCATAACCTATACCCTAATAAACTAACTAAGATAGCAATATACTAATAACTAGAGTCTAGGCTATATTAACCTACTCTAGCAAATAAGCTAATATAGAGAGAAAAAGGAAGCCTTAAAAGACTAATAGTAGGAGGCTAAGGGCCTAATAGGTTATAATAAATAAAATAATAAGATACTATAAAAGGAATGCTACTTATATTATAGCTTAATAAAACACTAGATCTAAGAGTGTACCCTCCTTCCTACCTACTAACCTTATCTAAAGGTTACTATTAATATATATAAGGTAAATAAGGAGAGCGCTAATAAGAAGGTTAACACTTAACCCTAGGAAAATAAGTAGTCCCTAAGTAAAGTCTTATATAGGGGCGTAAAGGCTAGTTATTGCCTATAGATAAGGATAAGTATAGCTAGTGTATAGATATAGAGGAAAATATAGAATACTATATAGATTAACTACTATTCTTAGTTCCTATACTCTTTAATATATATTTATACCTTAATATCTAAATTAATAGTAAGTGTAATTACTATAGTGCTATTAGCAAATTAGTAGCATAATAACTAGGCCTAGAGCTTATATAATTACTAAAGCGGAGATAGGTCTATATAGCAGTAGAAATAAGAAGAAGGGGGTTTATACCTAGGAAAACATATCTTTAATTATATATATAGTATATATAAGGATTAATATTAATAGGTAGGAATTATTAGTATATCTATATATTATATTAGGTCTTACTTAAGACATAATCTTTAGGATGCTATAGTTAGAATAGTAAGATATTATTATTTATATAGCTAAGCAATAGTTAGTAATTAGGGTAGCTAAGGGTCTATGCGTTTCTAAGGCTATAGAATATAGTATAAGTAAACTAGTTTAGGGAATTATTAAGTCCTTATATATAGTAAAAGCCTAATAAGCCTAATGCAAGAAGGATATAACTATAAGGTTTATTACTATAAGTCTAAAGGAAATTACTATAATACTATAGGTTACTGCCCTAAAGTTAAAACCTACCTACCCTAATACTTTAATATTACTAGATAAACTAGTAGACTTTAAGGACCTATTTAATAAAGCAAAAGCAAATAGCTTGCCTCCTTATAGGGGTCTCTTAATCACTATATACGCATATATAAGAACCTAGATAGATCTAAACTAGTACTTCTATAGGGTCTATTATATAATATACTAAGGGACTAACTCTTAGAGATTAGACGCTAGATTACAGACTTAATAGATAAGGGATAGATTTAAGCAAGCTCCTTATTAGTAATAGCCCCTATTCTTCTAGTTAAGAAGGCTAGAGGTAGTTAGCGTTTTTACGTAAACTATTACACACTTAATAAGATAATAGCCTAGGATTATTACCCTCTCCTATTAATTAGGGAAACACTATGCTTACTTTCCTAAGTATAATAGTTTATAAAGGTTAATATCTATATAGCATTCTATAAACTATAGATAGCTAAAGGTAAGGAGCACTTAATAGTGTTTTAAACTAGGTTTAAGCTATTTAAATAGCTAGTCTGCCTATTTAGCCTAGTAGGAGCACTAGCTACCTTTTAATATTATATTAATAAGTCCTTAGGGGATATATTAGGGGATTTTATTATAGTATATTTAGATAATATCTTAGTCTATTTAGGGGGATTAAAGAAAGACTATATAGCTAAGGTTTAGCTAATATTAGGCTAATTAAGGGCGGTAAGCCTTTACCTAGATCTTAATAAGTCTATATTTACTATAAAGGAGGTCTAGTACCTAGGCTATATTATTATAGTAGGTTACTCTATTTGCCCTAATCCTATAAAGGTTATAGCTATTAGGGAATAGGTAGCCCCTATAAAGTTATAGGGGGTTTATAGTTTCCTTAGGTTTACGAATTTTTATTGTAATTTTATCTAGGATTTTTTAGAGCTAGCTACTCTACTTATATGCCTTACTAAGAGGGATATCCTGTTTTAATAGGGAGCTAAGGAAAACACTGCCTTTAAAAGGCTTAAAGAGGCTTTTATTAAATACCTAGTCCTAGCATAGTAGGACCTAGACTAGCTAATAGTAGTTAAAGCGAATTATTTAGGGATAGCCCTAAGAGGGTGCCTCTTATAGAAGGGTTAGGATTATATCCTATACCCTATTCTATACTATTCTATAAGCCTTATAGCCTTATAGAGAAATTATACTATTTATAATAAGGAGCTTCTAGCTATTATCTCTTATCTTAAGGTATAGTTAGTAAAACTATAGGGAGTGTCCTACCTATTTATAATCTATATAAATTATAAGAATTTAGAATACTTTATAATACCTTAGCTAATATTAAAATAGTAGGCCTAGTAAGCAAATACACTTACTTTATTTAACTTTTACCTCTAATATAGGCCTAGTATATAGGCTTACTGCCTAAATACTCTTTTATAAAGGGACTAGGATAGGTTAGGACCTAGTATAAGAATAGGATAAATACTATAGCCTATTACTATTTTAGGACTCTTATAGTTACTATTAGAGTTAGGGGTAGGTTATAGCTAGAGTTTACTATTATTACATATAGCACTACTACTAACTAGGGAAGCTCTCTTTACTATAAGGTACCTATAGACTTTATAGGATTAGGTAGTTTAATTAGACCTAATATACTATATCTAGCTTTAGGTAATTTAAGAAGAGGCAAGGAAGTTTCTACTAGAAGTAATAATAAGGGAATAGGTTATAGATTACTTACTAAGTGCCTATAGGGCGCTCTAGTTTTAGGGCTAGACCTAGGTCCTAGCCTAGGAACCTCTTATAATAATGCTTATCTAATAATATTATGATTTACTAGTAGCAGGGCACCTAGGATATAATATAATGTTTTAGATCTTATAGTAGCAGTTTTATTAGGATAGGATATTATAGGATATTATAAGGTTTATCTATAATTACTACTACTTTAGTAGTTATAAAAGTTATTAATAATATTAGGGCTTATTAAAACTATTACTAATCCCTAACTAGTTCTAGTTATAAATCTCTATTAACTTTATAATAAACTTACTAGTATTATCCCTAGAATAGCCCTAGTTCCTTATAGTTATTATTAATAAGCTTTCTAAGTTTATTTAATTAGAGGTAATAACCTCTATTATAGCTAAGAAGTATATAAAATAGTTTAAGATAGTATAGTAGAGATTTTAAGGTTTTCCTTAGTTAATTATTATAGACTAAGGGTTAGATTAGTTAGGAAACTTCTAGATAATATTATACTTAAGAGTTAGGATTAACTAACTCCTTTCTATATTATATTACCTATAGATAGATAATAGTATAAAATAGGCAAATTAGGAGGTGTAAGTAATACTACGTATATCTATCTCCTTCTTATAGTATAATTAGCCTAAATACTTAGCTACTTATTAGCTTATAATTAATAATAGGATATCCTTAGTTATAGGGGTAAGTCCTAATAGATTACTATATAGCTATAATTTAGAACCTATTTAGTTATAGCTAGACCTAGCACTATTTACTATAACCTCTAAGGGAAGGGTAGTTTAGTTCCTAAAATACCTCTAGGAGGGGACTTATTTAGCTTAGGCTATAATAGTATATATATAATAATATTAATAGGATATAATATTAGTATTATATTACCTAGTAGAATATTTCTAGGTTAGGAATAAAGTATAGCTCTTACTTAGAAATATTAAAACTAATTACCCTTTATAGAAGCTTAATTAGGTTACTATAAAATATACTATTATAGAAGTCCTAATACTACTTATAGTCTAATTAGATATACTAAGAGGTATTTACCTAGTTTTCTATATAAATCTTATAAAGTAAGTAGTAATAGACCCCTTTTAAGTTAGAAGCTCTAAGACTCTAGACTAAATCTAGAATAGATATTATTAGAGGATAATAATAAACTTATTAAGGAATACTATATAGAGTAAATCCTTATAGCCTAGAATACACTAGGTAAAGGTAATAAATTTAATATACTAGTTAAATAGGTAGGTTACTTATAACTAATATAGGAACCACTAGAGAATATAGTAAATATAGGGGCGCTAGATAACTTTAAATAGAAATAGGGGGATATATAATATAATAATAGACTAAGTTAATTAAGTAAAAGTTATTTACTAAGAGAGACTATATATAGGACTAGGGGTATACTTATACTACTACTTATAATAAATTATTTAGTATAACTAAGATATACTCTTACTATAGCTATTTTAGCTACTAAATCCTTATTAATCTTACTAAAGGCACTATTAAACTCTATTTTACTCCTATTAATAGGGATAATATATTAAAGAGGGGATAAACTATATCTAGCTTAGGGGTAATAGATATCTATATAGTAGTTATTATAGCTTTATCCCTAATACTAAATAATAGGAGAGGTATATTACCTAGAGGGTAGAAGATAGGAGTATATAGGTAGGGGCTTAGTTCCTATATAGCTACTAAAGGTAATAGAAAGATATTTAGACTTAGTATAGGGGTAACTAGTCCTATTAGGAAGGGTAAGCTATATTTAATATAGATTAGTAAGGGGGATACTAGAAAAGCACTAGAATTAATACTAATATTAATAAGAAAGTAATTTATTATATAGCTTAATATATTAAGGATTAGTCTTAGGACTAATATAGTAATAACTAGGGAAAGCACGCTAATTATAGTAGTAAAATGCTTATAGAAATCCTATTATATAGTAATTATACTATTTATAAGCTACTAGTTTTACTAAAATAAGGCACTAATAACTTAGTATAGTAAGTTATTTATTCTATAACTAGCTAAGGGACTACTATTAATAAAGGGGATAATATTAAGTCTAGTTATATTTAAGGCAGGAGTATTAGTTAAGGGGATAGCCTAAGGGCTAAATAGATAGGTACTAGATTAAACTAGGCCTAATTAAGGAGAGTGTTCTAGTAGGTAATAAGGGACTAGTATTTCTAGGATAAAATAGGTAATTTTTGCTTTATAGTTACTAACTTAGTAACACTAGGTTTTATAATATACTAGCCTATAGTAATTTTAGCTTTAAGATCTTTTAGGGCATAATAGAGGCAAGGGTTAGTAAATAGGTACCTAGTTAGCTAGATATAGGTAATATAATTATATTAATAAGGAGGGTAGGACTTACTACTCTTAGGTAAGTAATAGTTTATAATACCTATAGTTAGGGCCTGTTTTATATAGGGACTATAGGGATAAAAAACTAAGGTAAGCATAGTATACTACTTATTATCTAAGTTACCTTCTATAAGATATTTGCCTATAGAATAGGTAGGAGGCATAGTAGGTATAGTAAGGCTATAGGGAGGAGGATTATAAGGGTATAGTATATTAATAAGCGTTTATATAGGATATAATTAAGGTTTAATAAGGGAGTAAGAAGGATCTAAGATAGGATTATAATATATAGAAGGTAAAGTTAGGAAAAGGGAAGTTAGGGGGAAAGGAAGGGTAAGTAAAATATTTTTATATATAATATAAAAGTAAAGGTAAGGTAATAAACTAGTAAGGGTAGGGTTAGGGGGTTATTATAATAATATAAGGGGCTAGTAAGGCTATGCATAAGCTACGTTATATATGCTATATAATAATAATAATATAATATAATAGGTAAAGATAACTCTATACCTACTACTAGGATATATATAACACATATACGTACTATATTTAAGGTAATAATAATAAACTATAATAAGTAAAGATAACCCTATAACCTAAGACTAGGATATATATAACATAGGGGTGTACTATATTTAAGTTAAGGGGAGTAAAGAGGGGATTACTTATATAAGGGATATTAATATTAGTAAAAGGGTAATAATATAGATAGGATAAGGGGGTAAGAAGGTTTTAAAGGGAATAGGGGATAATTTATACTCTTAGGAGATATTACTAGAATAGGTAAGTAGGGAGGTATATAAAGGGCTTAGGCTTTGCCTAAGCATTAGTTATAGCGTAGAAGGATAGGTAGCTAATAGGAACTAGCAAGGGTTTAGGAAGGAGGCTAATATAAGATAGCTAGGGGATATAAGGGGCACAAAGGGGGATAGACTAGCTCTCTTCCTTTCTTCCCTCCTTAAGTTTCTTAATATCATATTAACGCCTAATAGCAGTTGCCTAGGGGCCAGTCCATAACAGTAAAACTTCTTAGCCTTATTATATAGTTTCTTATAGTCCTTTACACTAAGATTAAGTAGTCTTTAAAAAGTTAATAGGAAATTAATTACCTATTATATCTCCTCTAAGTAGCTCTTTTTATTTTCTTTACCTATAGTAATATTATTAAGGTAAAGATTAATAAAATCCTTAATATCCCCTTTAACTACCTAGTCTAATTAATCTAAAGCTCTAAGGCCCTTCCTTAATAAGGCGTTAGTAATTTAGTTTTTCTCTCTAGGTATATATTATATAGTATAATTAAAGAGTAAAATATAGCTAATCTATTAGGTAATAAGTGCCCTAGGTATATTATTAATAGTACTATTAATTTAATATATAAGGACTTATAAATCTATCTCTAAAGTAAATAAAACTCTATATAAATATATTTATAGTTATCTTAATATATAAACTACTACTTAGTATTCTTACTTTATAGCATTATACTTAGATTTAGTAGTATTCTAAGTATTACTTTTATATTAAATAGGATATTATTTACTATTAATAATTTATAATAATATAGCTCCCTATCTAATTAAGCTTATATTAACTATTAGAATAATTTCTCTAAAGCCTAGTCCTAGATTAAGTAAAATAAGAATTAGTATTATTATTACTACTTTCTTAAGAATATCTATAGCTTCTTACTAATCTAGCCCCTATATTTATTTACTCTCTTTCTTTAGTAAGATTACTAATAGCCTTGCTTTCTATATATAATATTCTACCTATATATAATAAACTCCTATTAATCTAATAAAAGACTATATATCTAATTAATCTTAATAAACCTCCTAGTCTAAGATCTTAATTATCTTTACTTTAGTTAGTTTCCTTTTATTTATACTATATATAAATCCTATAATTTCTACTAACTTCTAATAAAACTTTAATTTAACTACTAAGGCTATATAACTAGAGAGCTTAATATTAACTAAGACTTTATTAATATTAATTAAATACTCTATTATATACCTTTACACTTCTAGTATAATTTCCTTATTATTATATATTATAGTTAAACCTTAGATAGTAATATTATTTAGGAAAGGTATATAAATTTAGGGAATTAAGTTAAATAATACTCTCCTAATAATCCTAATAAACTAAGCCACTAAGTTAGTAGCTCCCTATAGTAGCTAATAGAGTTATAAAATTCTAACTATAGTTAAAATTATTATTATATCCTAACTTCTCTTAGCTAATTTAACCTAATTATATCCTAATAATAAATTAATAATAGATAGGATCTTATATATTATAAAGCTTTTACTAAACGCTTTAGCTCCTTAAGGGCTAAGCATATCCTATATTATAACTTTATTATATTTTATTATTAATAAGATTAAATAAATTTTACTATTCTTTTTTATAATAAGGAAATATAGATTCCTATAGGAACTATAGCTCTCCTCTAAATAACTATACTTTAGCTTTTTCTTTAAAAGATTAACTAGCTTCCCTTATAACCTAAGAGGTATTAGGATTAAACCTACCTACTATGCCTTATATTTAATAACCTTAATAACTTATAGTAATGTAACTAGTAGGTTAACTTTTTTATACTCTAATAAGTCCTATACTAGTGCTACTTCTTAGTTATAAAGAATTTCCTTAAAAACATTAACTTCTTCTAGTGTTAAATATTCTTATACCCCTTTAACTATTTAATCTAATTATTCCTAGGTTATTCTAAAACCTTAAGAGTTTACACTAAATCTCCTAGTAATATACTTATTATATTTCCTAGATATATAAAGTTATAACTTTACTTCTTTCTATTTCTTTAACTTTTACTTTAGATCTCCTTTAGGGGTTAATCTATTAGAGGGTATATTATTATAAGGGTAAATCTTCTAGGCTTTTTATTTATATATTATATTAATTATTAGATTAGGTAGTTTTAGCTTTTACTAGGGTTAAAAATCCTCTATAACTACCTTAAGTTACTTAGCGTAATTAATTATTATATCTTTAATAACTATATAGAAAATCTTAGTTCCTTCCTTTATTAAGATAGGGATAAGTTCCTTACTATCTTCTAATATCTTCTCTATTCCTTCTTAAAATATTTAATCTTCTTCTAAGGTTCCTAAGGCTTCTAGTTTTACTACTAGGTAGCTAAATATAATAGTATTAATAGTGGGTTACTATACTAGTGGTTTATTAGTATATTACTACTAAATACTTCCTATAACTCTTAATATAATAACTATATTACTAAATTAATACTAGGCATAAAGCTCCTTACTATATAAGTAGTTAAATTATATCTAGTATATCCTAAAGAAAGGCATTCCTAGGATTAAGATAATATTAACTAAGTCTAGGCTAATATAAAAAGTAGTAGGTATTTAGACATTCCCTAGGTATAGCCTTATTTAAACCTCCCTAATTATCCTAATCTAGTATAATAAGTAAGACAAGGTATTTATAGTGTCTATTAGATAAATCTTTAATCTAAGTTATTTTACTATACTTTCTAAGATTATATTTCCTTATACTCCTATGTTAATAAGTCCTTATAGTAGCTCTCCTTTAGGGTTATCTAGTTAAACCTATAGGTATAGTAACTCCTATAGATTATTAATAGTAGCTTATAGTTTTATTATTATATTAAGTATAAAAGTCTTCTTATTTAGATTAATTAGTTCCTAATAGGTCTTAGTAATTAAGCTTCTTATTCCTAGCCTCTCCTAAATTTATTCCTATAAGGCTATATTAATTTCTAGTAAAGGCATTATAAGTAGTAAAGCTTTCTTAATTATGGTTTTATTCTTTTTATTCTCCTTAATTATCTTCTATATTATCTAAGTAATACTATTAATTTACTAGTCTAGATTAAATAGTCTTAGGTTCTTTCTTAGACTAAACGCTTTTAATAGAGAAGAGACTAGTCCTAATAAGTTTCTATTATAATATTAGATATCTTTAATGCCTTTTACTCTTATAAGATATTTATTACTAACTACTTTAGCTAATATTAGTATTATATAGTAAATATCTTAGAAAGGGATACTAAGCTTCTTTTAGAAGACCTTATTATATAATTAATTTAGAATCTATTACCTAACTTTATTTAACTAATCCTTATTACCTTTACCTATAGCTAGGTTCTCCTAGATAGGTTAGCTTTAACTTTAGTAATTTTTAGTATTATTATTCTTAACTTCCTTAACCCTTAGGCATTTTACTAATCTTTCTCTAATAGCTAATACTTTTATAATAGCGCTTTCTTTGCCTTTATCTTTTACGCTTACCTTCTTAAATTAGATAGTTAAGACTATACCTATTAATTCCCTCTTTAGGATTATTACCTTAACTTCTCTCTCTAGTTAGTATATTACTAGATTAAACTAGCCTTCTATTCTCTTAAAGATATCTTATTTCTCTATTATTATTTCCTAACTTATACCTTTACTTAGTTTATATTCCTTAATCCTAGGTATTATATAGGTAATCTTATAATCTTTAAAATACTTAACCTAAAACATAGCTAGCCTATATATATAGCTACTAATTTAGAGAAATTTTAAGAGTAAGACTAGGGGTATAATTTAATACTTTAGATTATCCCTAATTACTAGGATATAGACTATTAGATTATAGACTATAAATTTTAATATCTTATTAAACTTAAGGATCTTATATCTTATAGCTAAATAAGTATTATTATTATAGTAGTAGTATTTATTTAACTAATAGCCCCTTTTTAAAATTATATTTAAATTAAAGATATAGTTATTCTTATTATAATTATATAGTCCTATATAGTTTATTTAGTAAAGCTACCTTTATTACTACTAGGTAGTGCTATATTTAGCCTTAAGCTATTTTATAATATTAATTTCCTTACTTACTTATTTTATAAATATAATCTTTAGATTAGCTAATTATTTTATTAGGTTATTTATTTAATCTTAATAATCTAACTACTTAGCTACTATTCTATTTTCTATCCCTTTTTTATAGAATCTAGGTTTACTATCCCTTCCTAATAAATTATCCTATACTAAATAATTTCTTTAAGAAGTTTACTACTTATTAAAAACCCTTAGATTAAATAATCTCTAATTTATAAGGCTAGATTCCTAATTATCTAAAGAAAGCTTTACTATATTAAAACCCTCTAGACCCTTATTTTAGAGTTCTAGGTATATATAAATATATATATTAAGCTCTATTTAGAGAGGTTTATATTTTATAATAAGGACTTCTTTATAGATAAGCCCTTTATAATCTATAAAGCTTAAGATTAAATAATCTAGGAGTGCTTTATAGATATAGTTTAATTAGCTTATAGTGGTTTTCTATTTAGTTAGGTTAATAATAGATATTAGAGCTTAATGCTTCTATAGCTAGTAATAGGTATTTTAAATAGACTTTAGTTATATTAAATTAAGATCTTTAAGCTATTTATAAGTGTTTTCTATTTAATCCTAACTAGTAGTATTATACTAGAGAAGTATCTTCTTCTTAGACTCCTTCTAGGTTTATAATATAGTTAGTATCTTAACTACCTATTAAAGCTTTAGGTTAATATCCTATTTAAGTATCTTATACTAGTTTATCTTAGGTATACCTATTACCTTTATCTTTACTTTAAAGTCCTTAAGAAAATTAGATATATTTTTACTAGTAAACTACTAAATATTATATCTATTTTATATAGTAATTAATAAGGTTTACTATACTATTATTTCTCTAAGGAGCTTTATAAAAGATTCTATATTAAGGCCTCTAAGGGCCTTAGGTATCTTACTAATATTATTAGGTTTTTCCTAAGTAGTCTTTAAACCTAGTTTAGGTTAGGCTAATTACTATCTTAGGATTAGATAGTCCCTAACTAGTAGTTAGAGTACTTAGTAAAGGAGTATCCCTAAGGTCTTATTAACTAGTTAATAGCTTACTTAATCTTACTTTACTAGTTTATTAAGAATAAGTTAGGATATAACTAGGTATAGAGTAGGATAAGTATTCTTTTAATTAATCTTAGAGAGAGATAGCTACTTATATTTAAATAAATATCTTTATAATATCTAGTGCTTTCTTTAGGAAGACTTTTAAAAGGGTAGTATTAGTAGTAATAAATAAACTATAAGTAAAGGCTACTAGGATAACTATATAGCTTTTTATAATTAACTATAAGATCCTAATAATTAGCTAAATAATAGCAAAATAGATAATAAGCCCTAAGATTAAATAGTCTAAAACACTAGACTATATATCCTACTAGCTTAGAATGTTTAGCTATGTTTTCTATATTATAGACTTATATTTAGAGGTAACTAGTAAGGGATTAATAACTTAGTAAGTATTTATAAAGTACCCTTCTAAGCTAGTTAGCTTTTCTACCTATATATATATATAATATACTTCCTTTTACCTAATTCTCCTTATCTTATTATATTTAGCTAGTTTAGCTACTTTTATTTTAATACCCTAGCTATCTTATAAGTTAGGTCTAGACTCTTAGTTTATAGCTTATTATAGGGAAAATAAGATAAAGGGATTTTCTTATAGTCTAGGTTAGTAATAGCTAAAGGGTATTAAAGGATTGCTTCTAATTAATCTTAACTAAGGCTAAGAAATAACTAGAGTAAAATAGTCCTAGGGGATTAAAAACTTATTTTTTTACTAGTTTTATTAAGCGGAAAATAATACCCTAAAAGATATAATGCTAGCTTACATACGTAGGTAGCTTTAATGTCTATGTATATTAAAGGTGGTTAAGAAGCTTAACTATAGCAACCTATTATAAGGCTAGATTATCTCTATAAGATAGAGATAATCTAGATTAAATAGTCTAATGGATTAGAAGTAACCTAATGGTTAAATTAGTGTGAATAATAATAATCTTATTAATTTATCTTATCTTAAAACACAATAACAAGCTATAGTAAAGCTAGGTATAAAAACTCTATATCTAACGTGCGTAACAAGCTCTAGAAGCCTAGTTAGAAGTGATCCCTTTATAGACTATTTAATCCCTGGCTTACATGACTAATGTTATTATCCCTTAGTGTGATAATTATCCCTATGACCCCTAATGCTATCATCGCGAACGCGTGTGTTTCTAGGCGCGCGATTTAGGCCACACACTATATTCCCTATTTTACATTTACTTTATACTACTATAGCTATGCCTTATTTGCTAAGATTAATAATATTCCTATGTTAAAATAGACTTAGTAGCTCTTACCTTTATTATTAAATTTAATTAGAATTTTAAGGAAAGTATTTGCCTTTTTCCTATTATACTTTACCTCTTATAGTCTTACTATAGCCTTAATAACCTATCCTAGGCTTAGTTATCTAGGTCTAGCTAGACCTATCTTTATAGTAAGTTTCTTAACTTTCTTTCCGTTATTTTTAACAAAATATATCTCTATAAAATTCAAATCTTAACCTTAGCTTTCCTTATTATTATCTTCTAAAACCTCCCCTTCTTTTACTATATAGTATTTATAGTCTTTAAGATAGGTTTTATACTATTTTATATTAGAGTTATCCTTATATACTATAATATATATATATTCCTTTTCCTTTATAAGTGTTTTCTCCTAATACTAAAACTACCTTAGCTACTATAATTAGCTTACTTACCTTAATAATAAAGTCTCCTAATATTATTGTTTATCTAGTTAGTTTAGTAGATTTTCCTACCTATTTTAACTAAGTCTAGGGCGATTTCTTACTTTATCTTCTTACTATAATTTATTTTACTAAGGTTTCTAGTTTTACTCCTTAAAGGGCTAATTTTACTAGTATAACCTTAGCTAAAAACTACCTAAAAATCTTTATATATTTTAATTATCCTATTTATACTATTAACTTCCTAGAGGGAATTACATATTAA
This sequence comes from Epichloe scottii, assembly GCA_021950295.1. Lineage (NCBI taxonomy): Eukaryota > Fungi > Ascomycota > Sordariomycetes > Hypocreales > Clavicipitaceae > Epichloe > Epichloe scottii. Next base: position 371,551 of record CP083247.1, on the reverse strand, counting down.
ATAGCCTATTCTAATTAGCTTAGGCTTCTTTTACTTCCCCTTTTAAATTACTACTAGATTTCTCTTATTAGAAATAAACCTTAGTTTTGCCTTTACCTTTTCTATTTATAGTATAACCCTTATTATATAGGTAGTTATATAAGTTATATCTCTTATTATCTATTATTATAATATACGCTAATCTTATATTCTCTTTAGTTAGTATTAGATATATTTTATATAATCCTAGGTAAAGTTTATAATATAGGTATAATAATAGCTAATAGTCTATTATCTTACTATTTACTTTAGTATACTAGAAAATTTTTAATATAAATTTATAAAAAGATACCTCCTTTATAATATCCTTACTTATATATTTAGCCTTATTAAGCTATACTATTATATCCTAGACTTAAATACTAAATGCCTTTCTAACTACTATAAATATAGTTAATATTTTACTAAATATAGCGTTTCTTTCTCCTAAATTAAGATATTACCTATACTATACTATTATATCTCCTTAGAATAGTATCTAGACTTTCTTCTAAATAATATCTTATTAGCTAGGACTAGTGTAATATAAGTAATCTTTAACTACCTATATCTATAATTTAATATTATAAAAAATAGTCTACTTCCTATTATATATAATAAGATTATTACTAGCTTCCTTAGGCTTATATTAAGGCTTAAAGTGTCTAATATCTATGATTTTCTATATTAAATTTACCTATTACTTTATTACATCTATATATTAAGGATTCTAGTCCTAATCTATTGCTAAATCTATCTTACCTTAAATACTTAGATTTATATACTATTCCTAGTTTAGAGGGTATTATTCTTATAGATAACCTTAGTAAGGGTACTACTAAGGTTATAGGTATCCTTACTAATATTATAGTAGTATTAGTTATACTATTAGTATTATTTAGTTTAGGTTAGTATATAGATTACTATTATACTACCCCTAGTCTATAGGTAAATATACTATTCCCTAAGTTATATTCTATAGTTATAGTATTAACCTTACTAAGGCTCTTATACTTTATAAGCTCCTAATTTTAGTTATTAGTTTTATTACTAACTACTCTATTCCTATTATTACTTCTTCTATTATTACCTACTATATAAGCTATTATTAACTAATTACTTCCTAAAGGATCCTAGTAGTATTAGATTTAGCTAGCTTAGTATAAAGTTCCCCTAAACCTAGTATACTTCCTAATAGTCCTAGCTATAGGTCTCCTAGGTCTAATTTTAATAAGTAATTAGGGGGTTATAGATATTAAGTAGTAGTGTTATTTTTAGGGTAGTTTTTAATTCCCTTTTCTTTATTAATTTTGCCTTTCTCTATGCTATTCCTAGTCTTAGTAGTATTAGTATTACTAACTAGACTAGTAATACTCTTAGACCTTTTCTTAGACTCCTTACTACCTTTAGATTAACTAGATTTATAAAGAAATCCCTTAGATTTAGCTTTTATAATATAGGACTTAACTTAATTTTATATAAGGTATATAGTTTATAAATCTATAGTATTCTAATAAATAAAAGGTTTTTAGTATACTAGCTATTTATGTCTTATTACTATTCTATTAATAAATTCATACTAGGTAAGCTTATTTAAATCCTCTTATTTATTAATTCTAATAAGTTTTTATTTCTAATGTTTAAATTCTAGATTAGTACTATTAAAAGCTTTAAATTAGTAAATAAGTTATAATTTAGTCTTATTTACTAAAAAGTTTAAAAGGGGTTAAATTAGCATTATAAATACTTAGTTTTAGATATAAGGCTATTATTCTTAGATAACTAGAGGTATATAATAAAAGAATCTCTAATTACTACTACTTATTACATGCTAATTTAGCACGTAAGGGGTTAAATCTATTAGAGAGGCTAACGGATTTAATAGGTTATAAATCGTGCTAAGTTTACTTTAGGAAAGTTACTATTAGGAGTAAAGTATATTATAAGAATTAAGTTATCCCCTACTCTAGGTTACTAAATCTAGCCCTGTAAGGGTCCCTTCTGCTCCTAGGCATTCTGCCACGTAACAATATCTTTAATAAGCATACTAGGACTTACTATATTATCCTTAATATTAGAGAAATTAGGGAAATTATCTTTAATATTTCCTATATAAGCTACTATATATATTAATAAATCTATACTAGCCTCCTTCTTTAATAAACACTCCTTTTTAATAGGCTAAGGGAATAAAGGGTTAGTTATTTATCTTTTTCTTTTTATTATAGCTAGTTTTGCTTTTACTTTCTTCTTCTCCTTAATTATATTTACTTTAATATTTATATATTTCTTTAGCTTCTTTTTTTAATACTAAATAAATTATTATCTTTTTCTTCTCTTTTACCTAGAAGAATATAAGTATATACTTATATAAAGGGTTAATCTTTATACTATATACCTTAAGTAAATTTAATATAGACTTTATTTAGAGTATACTAAAAGGGTAAAAAGAAATTAAATTTAGTGCTTTATATATATAACTAGTAATAACTTACTATTTAATACTATAAAATAATTCCTAGTCTCTAGCTTATTTAGCTAGGTATTATAGTATAGTAAGATAATCTTTATACTATAGCACTAGATAATACTTAAAAAGTATTATAACTTTAAATACTATTTTTAGAAATAAAGGATTATATTATATAATAAAGAAACTAAGTTTACTACCTATTTATATAGTAATATAGTAAAAGAAAATTATAAGTTTATATAGCTATATAGTAAGCCTTCTTTAGTTTTTAATTATACTAGCTAATTAATAGCTATTTCCTTTTATAATAGCTTATTAAAGTAATTACCTATATATACTAGCATTTAAAGATAGAGAAATAAGTGCTTATATTAGTTTTCTTTTAACCTTTATTATTTAAGGACTATTACTAGTTAAATTAATTATCTTTAAGTTATTATTTATAGTTATAGGTATTAATAATTATGTTTTAACTAGATTAGCTATATTTAGATTTATAAGATAAGTTCTATAAAATAAATAAAGGGTTTAGTTTAAATTAAGATAGTATAAGACTCTATAGGAAAATCCCCTTAGTTTATATATATTAGAATCTATTATATAGGCTATATAATAATACTATATAATAAGGAATAAAGTAATCTAAGTTTTTTCTATAAAATACTAAGAAAAGTTAATTTTTATATACATAAACTTTACTTTATTACTTTACTAATACCCCTATTATAAGCCTACTACTATAATATATTACTAATTATATTCTATTATAAAGGTATAATAGTTTATAAAATCTTATTACTTAGTAATTAATTCTTAGATAAAGTAGTATACTACTATTTAGCTATATTTATAGGATATTAGTATAGATTAAGATTAAAGGTAGTGTATATACTATTATAAGTATAGTTAAAACCCTATAAGGCATATATATAATTTATATATAATCTTAATATAATTAAATCTAGCTTAATATATTCTTTAAAGACTCCTTTTCCTTATAAATATTTATTATAAGGCTAATTATATTTATAGATAAAGATATAAATTAGTATTATATTAGAATTTTAGGATTATAATATATTTAATTAGGGAGTTTATAATCTCCCTTATTATAACTAGTTATTTAGTTATAAAAGCTACTAGGGTTTATATAAGTGCTTTATATCTTAAAGTTATACTATTTAAAGGAGAGATATCTTTATAAGCGCTTAAGTAGTTAATTCTAGATTACTTTAGGGTTATTTAAATACTATAAGGACTATTAGAAGCTTTATACTATTAATTAATATTATAGTAATATATAAGAGGAAAAAAGTTACTTTAATAAAAAAATTAGATATTATATAAATATGTACATTTAATAAACAAAATATACAGACACGCTAGGGTGGCTCTAGTTACGAATTTTTTTGGATTTTGGGTTTAGGCATAGATGTAGCTATAGTCTTCCGTAGTTATTACCTACCGATATACGGAGTATAAGCACGCTATACTCCGTAATCCTTCCGCATAATTGCATGTCACAACCAACATTTATGGAGACACGACTCTCTATCCCAATTGACTGACCCAGCCATCTACTCCGTACGGAGGACACATTAGTACTATCAAAAAAACCACCAATGCGTGATTGATCCCCCAGAACGCCTTGTCTTTCGTAGATTTGTTTGAGCACAAGATGGCGTTTTCCTGTCTGGCGCGATTAGAGGCGCGCCGTGAACAAGTATTATATATCGTTTCTTCTTCATTCTTATGTACAGCCTGCCCCTGACAGGACAAGCTCATCACCTTCGACTCTTCTTCGCCTTCTTACTCCGCGGCTCCTCTTCCCCTTCCCCATCCCCGCCTCTTCTCTTCCGCCCCTCCTCCAACAGCTGCTTCATGCCCTCTGTGGCCTTGAACCTGGGATTAGAGGGATCGATGGCGAATTCGTGACTGTCAAACACGGCCTTGAAACGATCGTCGCCCAGGTCCATGGTAAAGTCTTCTTGGAGACCGCCTCTTTCCTCGTCTTCTTGGCCCTTGTTCTTGCTCTTCTTCGCTTTCTTGCTCTTCTTCTTCTCTGCGCGCATAATCTCATTCATGTCAAAGTGATCCAGGTGGTCGGCTTGATTGTCGTTGGCATCTTCAGACAGGACCTTCTTGAGTTGCGCTTTCTGGGCAGCCGCCTCGGCTTCTGCAGCCTCGCGGGCTTCTCTTTTCTTGAGACGTTCCTCTTTGCGAATCGACGTCTTGGTAGACGCCGCGGGAGCTTCTGTGGTGAAGAAGGGATCGTCGAAGCCGAGATCATCGCCCGCCGTGGCTCCAGTAGATACTTGCTCTGCATCTTCGTTGTCCGCCTCGGGAACTCCTCGTTTCGCCTTGGCCGTCTGTCTCTTCTTTTCTTTTCTCTCCTTTTCCTTGCGCTTGTACTTCTCGATTGTAGTTTCTTCCTTGTCGCCGTCCTTGGTCTTTGATTCTGACAGTGCGGGGGCGAATGTGATTTCCATGTCGCCGACAGGGCCGTCCTTGGGCTTCCTGGATGCAGGCTCGCTGGCTAGACCGAGGGCCTCTCTCATTTTCTTGCGAGCAAGCTCTTTTTGGACAATTTTGGTGCACCTGCTTCCGCCTTCTCGTTGCCGTCCGCTTCGTCAGCGTCGTCTTCGTCATCCTCGCTCTCGCTCGCCAGATAGGCGCGGAGGTCGTTTTCCTCAATGTCGGCTCTGCTTCCGGTGAAGGCTCTGTTGATGGACTCCTTGCGTGAAGCTTCCTCTGGGTGCATGTCCCAGGTCAATTTGACCTTGGAGCTCTGCAGGGCGTTGGTGACAAACTCGACTGGCCTGTACGTGTCGGGAACCTTGTCGCACTCGTCACGAGGTTCGTCTTCAAAGGTGACGTCGTCCGGGACAAATCTTAAATCAATCACGTTGGATGAGGAATGGTACTCTGTCCCATCGGTGGCCTCGTAAATCTTTTGCGCGGCCTCAGGACTTGAACACACCATGACAGCATAGCAGTATCGCAGACGATCCAATTGATAGGCCCGCAGAGCATCACTGTCAAAGTCTTGATCATCACCTTCCTGCATGAGCTCCTTCTTGATCTTTTCGTCTTCGCTGTCGCTCCCGTCGTCGCTGTCGTCGTCGGAGGCCTTTTCTTTCTTAAACAGAGCCTTGGGGGCCCTCGAGCTCTTCTTGCTGCATTCGCTCTTTCCCAAATTCGCTGGGATAAACCGAGATCTTGACGATACGTTCTTTGCTGCCCTCGGGCAAGAAGCTGGAGAAGAGTGCCATCAGATCCGTTGACTTGACGTGGTCCCAGTCCAGGTTAACAACGGCAATTCGATTGGTGACTTCTCCGGTTTCGACATCGGCTTGCTCATCTTGCAGTCGCTGCATGTCGCCTTCAGCGTCCAGGCCAACCCCACCTTCTTCATCCTCGTCCTCCTCGTCCTCATCCGAATCAGAGTCGGAATCCGAGGATTCGAAGCCGCCATGCCGGGCTGGATCGTAGTCCTTTGGCTTATCTTTCTCATGGGCTGCCCGGAGTTCTCTCTGAACCATCTCGTCATCGTCGACCTCAATCTCTTCATCCTCGTCCACTTCCTCCTTGTCCTCATCTTCATCGTCTTGTTCGTAAAGTCTCTGTAGAGCCTTCTTCTTGGCATCGGACTTGATCTTTCGTCCGTAGCGATCTACTTTGGAGGCAGCTGTGAAATCTTCATCGTCAAGCATGCCGGCAAAGCGCTTGTCGAGTTTGGTCTTTACGTGCTTCTTGAGGGAGTCGAAACCGGGGTCGGTCTCGAAACTGGCGAATCGCTCATCTTTTATGCCTGTTGGCGAAGAGCCGCTGCCCTTCTTTTGGCCTTTCATGTTGGACTTTGTTGGTCTTGCCTGCGGCAACTTGTCTGTGGTGGAGGGGCAGGTTCGAAAATCCTGGGTTGGAACTTTTTTTGCCGGGCGGTCGATATTCCGCCAGTAGACAGTTTGCTGGGCGGTGTGGGTGCCTGGCAGTGCAGACACCAGGATATCCACTTTCAAGCCAGTACGACTCTTTGAAAGTTGAGTTGAGCATCCGTCAAATTTGCCCAGAGTGTCCTTATTAGTTCTCTCTACGAGAAAGCCAATATTGTCGTCTTAAATGCGAGAAGCAGTCTGAATTGGAGAGAGAGCCCCCAACGCTTTTGCACTTCCTTACTACAACACAGTCATCAGACACCTTTCCTTGTTGTGAGGGTCCCGTGCGTTTATCGAAATTGTTCTCCTTGTGTGTACATTATTCGTCTGCATCGAATTCTTTGTCTAATACTCCGTACATACGGAGTATTCACATGTCCAAAATAGAACGGCGGCAGCGTGGCCCCCTCGGTCTAGATCCGCCTCCACCTGCCTGCCTTACGACTTCATGTGTTATAAATGAAATGCCACATGTACAATATGCCAAGGATACAAAGTATATCTAAGCCGTTGAAGCAAACGACCTACATGTAATGCTACACAGCGACATCATCCCACCGATGCACAACATGCGTCTCTCCCAACGTGCCCTTCAAATCCTCCACCAAGTCGTCCACCGTGGCCAAGAACGACAGGTACGCCGACACAGCAACGCAATACTGCCTGTACTCTCTGCTCCTGACCAGCTCGACACTCAGCTCGGCCCGCTCGTGGCGCACATACCACGTAACGAAGCAGCTTTCCACCAAGGGGACCGGCATTCTCTCCGGAAGAGGAGACCCCGTCCGCAGGGATGACTCAACAATGGCCATCACGGACATGACGTTGCCGACGCTCCTGTTCTCGATCAAGCCTACGCTTTGTGCCAGACGGTCCTGCAGGTATTTGGGAAGATTGGCCGACAGGACGAGCAGCTTCCCGAGATACTGGTTCATGGCATGGCACTTCTCCCTCGTGCTGAGCAAGATCTTCTGGTCGAACGGGGTAGTGCTGACTTCCACCTTGAGCAGGCTGATGGCGCCCGTGAGGTCCATGAGGTTTTCCGCGAGCTTCAAGGAGATCTGCTCGGCGGCCGCGGCGCCACCGACGTCGTGCCCGTCGCAGCGAGGATGGCTCCATTGCGAGACGAGCAGCGCGTGGTGGTCGTTGAGGAGCGCATCGTGTTGGCCAGCGACTTGGAGACGTAGCGCGTGGCGGAGGGCGGTTTCGGGAAAATCTGAACAATCAGGGCGGCGGCGAAGCCAACGAGCACCGTGACAAGACGCTTCCAGAAGGCCTCGTACCCGACACCAGGGAGGCCGTATTGCACCATGTGGTGCTGGTCCCAGCTGAAGCCGATGATGAGCACAAACGTGGCTGCCGTCATGATGCTGGCTTGAAAAAGGCTAGAGGTAGGTATAACCTCCACCACATGAGCATGACGGAGACGACAGCCGTGGTGGCACCCACACCGTACGGGTTCCCGCTGCCGCTGCCAGAGCCAGCATACCATGCTACCATGCCTAGTACGCCGCCTATCACGGTGCCAAGTCCTCGTGAGACGAGGGAGAATGTGAAATCGGCCATGTACATGAGCAGGCACGTCTGGGCCATGATGACGGCCCAGATGCCCTTTTCTCGGTAGAAGAACCCGGCCGTGGAAGGGAGCAAGGCTGGGATAGAGAGAGCAATGGTCACCACGACCATGCGCAGAGCATAAACGCCGCCCGGGTTAAACAGCCACTTGTATGTGTTGACGACGGCTCGCGTGACAATGCCCTTCTCTCGGGTGCTCTGGCACCTTTATTGCCCTTGCTGACCATGCGCAGTCTCCTGTGGGTATCTTCAGTCTGAGCTCTGACGTCGTCGGGATCGGCTGCCGACTCGATGGACGCGCCGGGGACGGGGGCGGTGATGTCGCGGCTGGTGAGCCAGGAGAGTGCGTAGCGAAGACGGGTCGGGAGCCAAATGCGCTGCTGCGTTCGCAGTTTCAGGAGCTGAGCGATGTGATTTAGGACTTGTTCCATCGTCGCTGCCGCGTTGACGATGCGCTCTTCGAGAACCATGGATAAAATGAGACCATTGAGGGCGAGGGGGCTGATGGTGTTGCGGTCTTTCAAGAGTCCTTGTTCGTTGAAGAGGTCAGCGTGGGCCCCAATGACGGCATCGTTGGTGTTGGTCACGCACGCTTCCCGCGCGGTCTGCAGCTGGGCCTGCATTGCTATGAGCTCTGGTGCCAGACGTTCCAGTCTTGTCTTGGACGATGCGCTCGGGTACCAGCGCGAGGTGTTGACGATGTGTACTGTCTCAGCGGCAAGCTTGATTGCCTGGGAGTTGACTCGCAGAGCGTCGGCAGTGGTGCCTCGAAGAACCTCTAGCAGACCGGGGCGGACGGAGCTGTGCTCGGGGCTTTTCAGAGCATCGACAAGCCCAGGGTTGCATTCGGGGCTTTCGGATCGCTCGTCTGTCTTTTCATCCTGGGGTTGTTGATCGGTGGCTGCGTCGTCACTCGGGGATTGCTGTTCACGGTTGTTATTCCTGTCCCTGTCCCTCTCCCGGTGCCGAGCCTCTCCGCCCTCGTCGCGGCCGAGGCCCGGGCAACGTGAAAATCGAGCAGAAAGAGACTGGCGACAACTGCTTCACGCACGCAGCCATGTAAGCTCTTCACATCGTCTGCGTTCCATCTCCTCGCGAAAAGTCCAGGGGCAAGAAGGCCAAAGCCGGCCCCATGGCCTTGAAGATGCCGATGATGGCCCCCTTGGAAGCCTGCAACTCGGCGTCACCCGAAGGGGTTTCGGCAGCAAAAAGTCGTCGAGTAGATTCGAGTGGTTCTTCCAGCGTGCGAATCAGTTGCTCCATCTGCGACAACAGCACGTACGATGTGGACTGCGGGAAGACGAGGACTGAGCAAGCGACGCCCAGGGCGATTCCAATGGCGCCCGGCTTCACCAAGACTTGGGCCAGCTTGGCATTGAACTCTGTCAAAACCGGCCCGGTCAACAAAAAGACGTCAATGACAATGGTGCCGAACAGCTGCATCAGGACGAGCTTCGCGTTGGCGTAGCGCAGCCGGGCGAGGGCGTAGATGAAGACGCAGCACATGACGTAGAAGATGGCGATGACGCGCGCGTCAAGGAGGAAACCATCAAAGACCAGCCTGGTCGCGACGGCAGCAGGCGGCTGGCCGGTCTGGTTGGCGATGACGGAGGCCTGTTGCCGAAGAGACTGGAGGAGGCCCTGCATCTCGGTGTCTGACCGCACAGCAAACGCAGCCTTCATGGCCAAGAGGCCCCATGCCCATGCCAGACACATGCCAAAGAGGAGCGAGAGCGAGGCAAGGAGGTAGACCATGAGTATGCCGGCGGGAGGCACAATGTACAGGACTATGGCGCCGAAGAAGGTGGCGACGCCGATGTTCTGCAGCGACGGACTGACCAGGACGAGGAGGGTGGCCACCCAGACGGCAGCCCAGCAGCGGAAGAGGACTTTGAGGTCGTTTCGATTGAAGTGATTGAGCCATCCGGGAAGACTGCGCCGGGCCCGCTGATGGTCGGGCGAGATGGCCGTTTTGGCCATGGAGTTGGAGTCTGCCGCTGCACGAGCGTTGGTGGCAGACATGTCGATGACGGTGATGGGGATGGTGAGGCTGGGTGATGGAATGCACCGTGATCCTGCTACTGCTACGCCTGCATCTCGAGCTGCGTGTGGAAAAGTCGCTGCCTACCGCAATTGACATGTGTCGTTGACGTATCCGATGTTGATGGTTTTTTTTTGGCTCCATTTTGTGGTCACGGTGTGGACTGTGGAGTCGCCAATGGTTGGTTATTCGAGCTCATCCAAGCCGCGCTGTGATTGTTGCTCCTGCGGGAAGATGATGAGTTTGATGTGATCACGATCTGGCAAAGGAGACGAAAGAAGAACAAAAAAAGGGGGAGAGGTCTCAATGGCGACCCCAAGAAGATGTGAGGCAATTCATAGTGAGTGGTGTATACACAGAATAAGTTTGAACTTCTAACCTGGGACGGACGTCATCCTTGAAATCATGCTACATATCTTTGGAAAGAGGAAATAAAGGAGAACAAACCAAGATTTATACAACATGAACCCTGCCATTGAGCGCCTGGCAGCTGTTTTTGCTGCCCCCTTTTAAAAAAGGACCAAAGTAGATCAATAAATGGCTTTCTCCCCCTTCCTTACTCAATCACATAAACCGCAGGCTTCCCGTGGGAACTCTTTCGATTAGACCCGTTAATTCTCTTCTCAGCGTCCTCAATGCTCGTCGGATATCTGCCAAGTCTGTGCCCCCGTTGTTGCTCCCTTGTCCGGGCGGCGGTAACGCAGCTTCGCATCGTCCCAGAAGTTCGCCCACAGACTGGCCGATAGACCCGCCCTTGCCTGCGCCGCCGCGTCGACGAACCTCTGCCACCCAGTCGTTGACAACATATGCAACGATTTCGACGATGCGGTTGCGCACCATGCCGCTGAAGCCATAGTCTTGCGTGTCGAAAATGCTCTCTAGTACGCGCACAATCATATCGTGGGATACGCCGAGAGAAAGGAACAACTGCGCAGGCCACGTCGGGTCGGCCCCAATTGTTGCATCTTGCTGGTAGGCTACCGCGTACCGGCAGAGCTCGGGGAGGAGCGTCTGAATGGGGAAAACGAAGCTGTCGAGCGATGTGTGATGGGCGATGTTTTGGATCTTGCTGCTAACGGCTTCGTATGGCAACGGTGGTGTTGGCATGCCTGGCTCAGGGTTCTCTAATCTTGCCATGACCTCATCGTGTGTCTGCTGGATCAAGTTGCTCCACGTTCCAGATATTGTCGTGGGATTGCGATAGTTGGCTGTGTGGTAGATCAATAAGCACAAGTCGTAGTAACCAGCCTGATCGGCGTAGTCGTTGAAAAGCTGCGCCACTCCGTATTAGCAAGTTGCGCGTCGGAAGACAGTTCGTTTATTACCATGCGAGCGCATTCGTTTCTTACCTCTGAAAGCCCTTGGATTTTGCCGTCGAGAGCCTGCTCAATCTCGGCTGTCCGCTCAGCATCGATTCTATCGTCTATCTTGAGGCGTCCCAACAGGTCATCCTGAATATTGGCTACGTCGAGCAAGTCCGTAACTTCATGATTCAGCTGCTGCTGTTGCTGTCGGCTGACACCCACGGTCGCAACATTCGCGTTGGCCTTGGCCAAACTGAGTAGCCTTATGCGGTCCTTGATGCCAATCGGGAAATCAGAGTTCGCCAGCTGCGCCTGCACTTCTGCGGCATCAAAGAAGCGACTTCGGTTCGTGTAAAAGCGACACAGTAGATCGGCATGCTCGACATTTGTGCCAGCCAGACGTTCCAGGAAGGTGATGACATGAGGCGAGTCAATGGCCAAAATGCGGTCAGTCCATCCCTGCTGAATGTACCATTCATACAGGTCAAAGTGAAATACTTCATCGTCAGATCCATTCACGACATCATATGCCTCTAGCCTCTTGGTAGCAATCAGTGTCAGCTTGCCGTCAACCATTTCAGGCTCTGTGCTCGAAGCAGCGTCAAGATGGCTAAGAACATCATGGATCATGTCATAGCATCGTTTTCGGTCGTTGAAAGCATTTGCTCGAGGGTCACCCGAGGGCTTCCCATCATTGACCCATGCCAAGGCTGTGTTGCCCCGATCCTTTTCACGGGCAACAACAAGACACAGCTGGATGGCCCCAGCGTAGTATTTCATGTCGACGTACTGAGTAACCGCAGCTTGCAAGTTGGCAAAGGTAAGGCTGCCGGCAACCTTTTCAAAGAGTTTGAGGCTTTCGTGCAGCAAACTTCTGAACTGATTCGTGTTGGGGGCTGCTCCGAGGCTCGCTTCAGCTGCTCCTGCGCCTTGAAGATGACTACATCGTCAGGGCTACAGAAGCTGCCGCAGCGTCTTCGCAAAGCATCCGCCACAGTCTCGACATTGGAACCACTCTCGATGTTTCTGTTGACAATGGCTTTGACGAGCAGCTTGGCAAGATCTTTCCCGTCGGGCTGTGAGAACAGCTTCTCGTACGTCAATTCCCGAAGCTGTTGGCGAGAGGTATCATCCAATCCGGCAAAAATTTCGGTTACACGCTCATCGAACAGCATGAGCAGAAACGAGATGCCTTCCGAAATGCTCTCCATGATCTTCTGAAGAGCATGCAAAGCTTGGTGCTCGGCTTGTAGGGCAACCTCTCCGTGCCTGGTCGAGACCCTCTGGAGGTCGGAGGGACCGGACATGCCCTGAATAAGACCCCGATTGGCTTCGATGAATCTTCTCAATCTCTCGAGGTTTTCTTGCGTCACGCTGAGCTTGGGCAGCGGAACAGCAGAGTCGATCACAACCCCGCCAGCTGGGGAGACACCCAACCTGATGACGGGCGCTTTCCACAGCTTTCGAACGAGTCGAGCCAGGTAAAGTGCTAGAGCATCGTGGCGAGAAGATAGTTTGACCGAATCGGTCGTCAGAGGCGTGCCATCAGTCTCGGCCATGGTCGGCTGGCCTCCAAAGTCTACGAAAAGCGCTCGAGCTCTGTCCTGTGTAGCTTGGTCGATGGCTCGAGCAACGCCGGGTCTTGAATCGCCTCCGTGACCACAAGCGACAGCCAGGGCTGTTGAAACAGTCTCAACGCGGCCGTACAACTGTATTAGTCGACGGGTCATGATGTCCAAAGCCTCGTCACCGGGAGCATCTCGAATGGCAGCCGCAAACGTGTCAACCAACCTGCGCCGTCGGATGACGTGGATGCCTGTGTTGGTGAGGACGGCAAATTCACTGGGTGGCTCGTCGAACTGAACGGCCAGCTCGTTACCGAACCCCAAAGGTTGGGAAGCGGCGGCAAAGGGCTTGGTGATAAGACCAACAGCCTCGGCACGACTACCAATATCGATCCAGCTTGCTTGTTCGAAATATCGCAAGGGCACAGTGGGCGACACGCGTTTAATTCGTCCCGTCTCGGGGCCAGACACAAACAATGTGTCCGTGTTGGCGTTGTCGCCACTGCTCACAAAGTCCAAGAAGAATCCAGGGGCGAATCTGACACCCTGCCGACTGGGCAGCAGCATGGTAGATTCTAAATCGACGACTGACTCGCCAAGCTGACCCGACTGTGCAAATTGGCCAGACCTTCTTGGATTCTGGCTCGGTGGGAACTTGATGAACTGCACCTGCATGCTCTGAGGTGCCAAATTAGATTGCGACCCGTAAAGATATGATGACGCGTTGGTGGCACTAAAGAAAAGTCGACAGCCAGAGTCTGTCAATGCCATGAGGTGAAGCTTGGCTGCCTCTTGCTTTGAGATAGGGCTGATAGAAACGATTCGGAGTTTATCGGTAAGTAGCTTGGACTGCGTGATCATGTGAGCGATGTCTCGAAGACAGTGAACCTTCTCCTTCTCAATAACCTTACTCAACCGATCAGGTCCATCCATGTGATATGTACGAATGGTCGACTTGCTCGACAAGGTGTAGACAAGCTTTCTGGAATCATCGATTACGACGTCTACCAGGTGCTCGGGCTCCTTGTGGGACCAAAAGCCAGATTGCAACGAAACCACAGATGACCATCCAGGGTTCGTGTGATTGATTCTACCGCATCGGTTCGAGAACCACTTCTCCTCTGACTGATAATACAGTTCATTTATATCAATATCGCTGCTGCCGCCAAAGAATATGCGTCCATCTGCTGAGCCAGAAATCACACGGACATCGTTGCCGCGCAAGGGCAGATTCATCTTTGTCTGATACAAAGCCACCGACTTGGTCCCCGCCGGTGTGTCTGAAGCCGATAAGCCAAGCAAGATCATTTCAGAAGATGTAGCGACAACCAAAATGTGTGTGATTGTCTTTACAAAGATACCTGGCTTAGGGGCACAAGGGCAACTGCGTGGATAGTGTGCGTTTGCTCCTCAAATCCGACCAGTTCAGGGTCGGGATGTGTATAATCCCAAAGGTACAGGCAACTGTCTATAACAACCCAGGCGTGATTGATCTCCGCGAACAACCCCATCAGGGTCTGAAGCTCTCCCGCATTGTAGTGATCGAACACCTGATTCGGAATCGGATACATTTGCGTCTTATGAAAGGGAGCCCACGACGAGTCGGGCCCTGGAATCTCGTAGTCGGACGAAGCACCTTCTATAGTTCGCCATTAGTACAACTGTGATTGTTTCCCGTGAAATCATGTCGTTAGCTCAGAGTCTAGTGTCTTACGCCTGCAATAAGAGTCCAAATCAGGGAAGCTTTCATCCATCTGTAAGAATGAATTAATGGCCTTCGCGGCCTTTAAGACGGGAGGGACATTGTCGACCCGCGGAGGCGGTAAAGGATTGGTGGCAACTAGCCCAGCATTTACAGCATTCGCCGATGTTACCGTCGTTGACGGACCCTGAGCTCCTCCTCCTGATGTCGAATGCGTTGCAGCCGAGCCTGAATTGCCGCGAACCAAACTTCCACCAGCCTGACCACTGGGTTGTAGGTTCGATGAAGTCGGGAATAGTTGTCGTCGTACAGGATCAGAGCAGGACTGGAATCTAGAGGCCACGGCCGGCGTGTTCAGGAACGCGCCAGGGACTGGCCGTAACGGTGTAGTCTGAGGAAATGACATGCTGCACAGCGGGAAGCAGCTTCGCCCAAAAGCCGAGACTGTGCAAGCGAGGAAGTACCAGCTTCGCAGAAGCGTCACAAATCGCCCCGTGGTTGCTTAGCTGCGTTTTGGGAGGAAGGGGCGATGCGAATAGATGGTGTCGACGTGATTATTGTCCCATCAAAAAAGCTCGGGCAGCTCGACTCGCGCGAATGTTTTTATCGGTGGTCGGGTCGCGATTCGCGCGGGGATTGAAACTGAGTGGCCCGATTGAATTGCGGGCGGTCCAGCAATGTCCCTTTTTGACTGAACCAATAATTTGCAAATGATGAGGCGATCGCTGTTGGGAAACAGAGTCGGGAACCAGACACAGACACAGGTCAAGCTGCGGAGGCTAGCAAGCTTGGATTTTTCGCGACAAGGGTGGTGGGTGGTCACGCTAGTCCTAATTGGGCGTCATGACCATCCATCTCATTGATTGTCTGGTCTCCAAGATGGTTACTACAACAGATGTTGGGAGAGATGAGTGCATGGATGACACAAGTTACTTTTTGAACTATAGCGGATGAGGAACTGTAGTGGTATGGTTATTGTTTTGTCGAAGAGGGAATCTGCATGAGGTACTCATTTAAAGGCGTGAAGCTGGGTGATAAGTATGGATGCGTCAGCGTCAGCGTCTATTCGTTGAATCAATAGTTACTTTTACTTTCTTCCTGCTTCTACATATACAGACATCCATCTAGAGAAGTAACTTCTTCACTTCTTCCGCCAATCCATCCAACGACACCAGCTTTCCATCGTCCCTGCCCGACGACTGGTCATCTCCAGCCTTGGCCTCTGCTTGTCCCAGCTTCTTCAGTCTGACCTGACCAGCAGCGAGCTCTTCTTGACCCAATATAACACCCAGCGGAACGCCTTCTGCAGCCTTGAACTGCTGTGGGAGCTTGGGCTTGACTTTGGGAGAGAACTCGGCGCGAATGCCGGCACTCCAAAGTCTCTGAGCTACTGACATACGCTCAGTCAAGAGGCCAGTGAACTCCTTGCCCCCAAAAGCCATGACGTATACATCAATATCACGCTTCTGCTTGGCACCCTCCTTTTGGCGTCGAGCTTCCAAGATGGTAAAGATGCGGTCGACGCCGAATGAGATGCCCACACAAGGGATTTGCCTCTTGCCGTACATACCCACCAAATTATCATAACGACCACCTGCGGCGATGCTGCCCACTTGGCTAGCGGAATCGTCTTGTTTGGATTTCTTTCCGGAAACAGCCCCTTCCTCCGGCTTAGGAGGCAGGTTGATAACCTCGTAAATTAAGCCGGTGTAGTAGTCGAGTCCTCGGGCGAGCGAAAGATCAAAGGATACCTTGTCAGAGATGCCAAAAGCGTCGACGTAGGATGCAAGAAGGGTCATGTCCTCAAGACCGCGCTTGACTTGCTCGTTTGCAACCAACTCAGGCTTGGAGTTGAGGAAGGCCAAAGTCTCGGAAATGGTACCAGCGTGGCGGACGTATCCGCCGATACGGTCGGCAACCTCTGCCGCCAGTCCCTTCTCTTCTACCATCTCCTTCTTTACATCCTCCCAAGACATTTTGTCCAGCTTGTCGACAGCGGAACTAATCGTTCGGATCTTGTCTTCGGTGACACCTGCAACCGCAAACATGCCATCCAAGACTTGTCTGTGGTTCAGCTTGATAGTGACGCCAAGCTTCAAAGCCTCAAATACCTCCGCTATAATGCGCAGAACCTCGGCATCGGGAATCATAGGGTCGTAAACACCTGCAATATCAAAATCGCATTGGTGAAATTCGCGGAACCGTCCTCGAGCGATGGCGGGCTGATCTCTTCGGTAGACCTTGGCGATGTGGTATCTTTTAACTGACTGGATGTTGTTCATGGCCAGCCAGCGAGCGAAAGGGACAGTCAGATCGTATCGCAAAGAACAGAGCTCACCACCCTGGTCCTGCAAATCGTAGATGAGTTTGGAATCCTCGCCGTACTCTGACCGTGTTAGTTACTAGGGGAAAAAGAAAATATTAAGCTACTGAGTCTCTCGCTCGGTTGCGTCCTGACTTACTTCCAGATAGGATTTCTTTCAATTCGAAGACGGGTGTGTCGAGAGGAGTGCCACCGTGTTTCTTGAAGACATCAGTGATCATCTTGCTACACGTGGGATTAATTCATAGTCAGTGCGGAAAGAGACCTTGAATCTTGAAGAAGCTTGAACGTACAAAACTTTCTCACGCATAAGCATATCTTGTCCACTCCAGTCCCTCGTACCCTTGGGAGTCTTCAGAGTGACCGCCGGGGCGCGAGACGCCTTGGCCTCTGGAGTCGCCATGATCTCGTCGTGGTGTTGATGCGCAAAAGTGGCCACGGAGAGTCGAGGGACAGAGGAGCTCGTAAAGGTGCGAAGGAACAACAGACCAAGAGACGGACCTGTTCGTGCGATTGGAGATGTACAACGTCTGTTGATCGAAAACAGCATGCCGGAGCCAGCACACATATATCTTGGATAAAAGAGCGTCTAGTGTGTGTGGTTTGTGGCTCTTTGAGTCATCTATCAGCCAAACAACGCTTGAGTGGGGTGGGGAAGCAGTTGGGTCGCGACAGTGAATGCGGGCAGAACGCTTTTTTTCCTCACAAGTTGCGAAGTCGGCACCTGATTGATTTGCCCATCGACATATTACTTCATCAGCAAAAATGTCCATGCGTGGATGAAAGCATTCAATTCATTGCATTGATGTTTCGGATACTTTACAGCATGCACGCATTGAAAATAGGGTGGGTTGTCTTGAATCATCATATCATGGCGATGGAGCGCATAGATTTCGTCGATAGCTCATGGTCAACCTCCACCATGGTGCCTATGCTCGAGACCACCGATCTCCCTTCTAGCTTCCCAGAACATGACCATTATCTACTGTAGTTGAAGCTTAATAATTCTTTTCCCATAGCTTTCCCTTTCCCTTCTAGAAGCTTGTTACCTCTTCATAAGATGTTCCAAGTCGCGATTTAGACCCAACTCCATCGATCCTTAAGTAGAACTCATTTACTGCTTCTTAGCATCACGAGCCTGCTTGCGAAGAGCTCGTCTTCGAATGTCCAAGTGCATCTTCTTGTTGTACCAGATCGTTACAGGACTGTTGACACCAGGAACATTCTCGATCAACCACAGCATGACCGAGTGACTCCACCAAGGTGTGTAAGTGTTTGGTGCAGTCTGGTAAGCACCGAGACCAATCTTGCCGAGGGCGGCCTTGACAAAGTTGCGAGCATTGGGGATGAGAAGGCTAGGACGGCGAACTTTGCTCATGGCAGTGGTGACAAGATGGCTCAAGACAAGGTAGACATCAACGTGGTCATCAGCCAGCTCCGAGGACAGGGCGTTGCTCCACTGCTGAAGGAAAGCCTTGCTGCCCGAGTAGGTGGCCAGATACGGAGTGGGAGTCCAGCCGCCGAAGGAGCCCATCGTCAAGATCAAGCCGTGCTTGCGCTGCTTCATGATAGGAGCCACAACTTGTGTCACCTTGAGGGTTCCCAGGCAATTGATGGTGACAATGTTTTGGAGCTCTTCCTTGGGAGTCTCGAGGAAGGAAACAGGCATGCTGTGGCTCTGTCCGACATTGTTGATCAAAACGGCTACATCGAGACCGTGGATCAGCTCCGCCAGCTTCTCGTAATCGGCATCATCATCCTTGGCAAAGTCCATGGCATGAATCTTGACTTTGAGACCACCTTTTCCAATGTATTTCTCTTCAAGCTCTTTCGCGAGAGTTTCGAGCTTCGCCTTGGTTCGGGAAACGAGTACGAGGTTGAAGCCCTTGGCAGCAAGCTGTGAAGCGTACTCCTTGCCGAGGCCATCGGAGGCACCGGTGACGACAGCCCATGATCCGGCGCGGCCATACTTGCGAAGCTATAGAAGAGTGGGGTCAATTTAAACAGGAACAAAGCTGTGCAGTGATGAGGGCCAGAATTGGCGACTCACATTGTGGCCGGAAAAGACAAAGGCGCTCAAAACCAGGCGCAGGTAGCTGAAGAGTTTCAATCCCAAGTACAGAGCGCCAACGCCAGCAAGGGCGCCAACTACTGGCTGTGGGACGGCGGGGAGCTGCTCAACATAAGGTTTGACAGCTGCCAGAGAAGGATGATCCCAGATCTTGTTCATGGTGAAGAGTATGTCGAGGCAGTGCCTTTGATGACAATACACAGTAGGATGATGTGACGGAGTGGGAGGGAGGCGAAGGATGCTTGCCGAACAAGATGGTCAGTGCTGGCCTCGCCGGCTGAGCTGCCGTGACAGTGCAACTTTGACAACCCCTGCGGCTTCTACGTATCTGTACACGCAAAAAGCTGCCAGAAACTCTCGCCAAAAGCATGTGCAGCCGAATTTGTTGAGCTCGACATCCACCGAAACTGGCCAATGGCAAGTATGGAGAGCTCATCGACGAGCGTGCTTGGACGCTGCCATCTAATACTCAAGGTGGCAATTCACATCTCAACTAATACCTAGGCAATCAAGATTATTGGATTATTTTTCCCACGGTTCGTAAACCTGTCAAAGCCCACTGCACTACGGAGCACGTACGGATGCAAGCCATGGTAGTGGGGCCCAGCCTAAGCTCCAAAATCTCCTATCCTCATGCACAAAATCTTTGACCAGAAACTTGTGTCCAGCGAACGTGTGGATCGCTCTGGAAACAGCAAGACGCAATCGGGCCACTGTATCGCGGCATTCTCTTATGAAATGGATTTCATCAAGTCCGTCCTGCCGGATGGCAAAGGCGTTCTGCCATATTACATGCTCGTCGTACGCCAGAACCCCTGTTCCGACACGCCCGACGCCGTCACCCAAAGTGCCCATGACTAATATATCACAACATCATACAGTTGTCCGTCATCTCCATTGGCAACTGTCTTCAAACGTACTCCACGCTTCACTTCTCGCGCCGCCTCTACAATGGCCGCTTCGTGCCCAACACCAAGCTCCCCGCTGCATCCTCGACATACAATCCCGAGGACTCGACCGATAAGCTCGTCTCGGCGCAGAACGATGCCAAGGCCACGGATCAGATGACGCCTCTTGCAGGTCGCCTCTTCGGCACTTGGACCCTAATCACCTCTATTGTTCGATGCTACGCAGCCTATAACCTGCACTTAGGCCCCGTGTATAACATTGCGTATTGGACCTACATTGTAGCATTTGGCCATTTTTTCAGCGAAAAGTTCATCTTTGAGAGCATGACGTTTGGTCTCCCTCAGGTTTTCCCCTTCACGTTGGCAACTTGTGCCTTGATCTGGATGCCTCTTGTGCGGGACCACTATGTTGAGGTCAACTAAACCTATCAATGTATTTGCGGGTTTACTTGTTCCAGCGCAGTTGACTTATTAATAAGGGTCGGAGGGGGCGTGGCAATGTAGGAACGAAGACGTTATATGCTTGTCTGCTGCGGTACAAAAATGAGCATCCAGATTTACTTTTCATTATTTATTAACCACTTATTCGTTGTATCTACTTCAAGTTCTTCCGGTAGAGCTCCCCGCCACAATTTCTGAGCCGCGCGGTTGCCTGTTCAGGAGTAATATCCCTCTGTGGCTCGGCCATGAGCTCGTATCCGACGAGGAACTTCTTAACGGTTGCGGACCGCAGCAGAGGCGGATAGAAGTGCATGTGGAAGTACGAGTTTTCAATTTCCTCTTCTGTTCCCTTCAGCGGCGCCTGATGGATACCCGAGCTGTATGGGAAACTGCACTCAAATAGATTGTCGTACCGTCTGGTGACTTCCTGGATGGCCTCGGCGAATTGGAGTCTTTCCTCGGGCTTGAAGTCAACGAGGGACCGGATGTGTCTCCTGGGCAAGACCAGAACCTCGAACGGCCAAACAGCCCACCATGGACACACCACCACGAAGGCATCGTTTTGCCAAAGCACACGCTCCTCCTCTGCAAGCTCCAGTTTCACATAGTCGCCCAGCAAGTGACGACCCTCGTTGTTGGCTCGGTATTTGGTCAACTGGGTAAGTTCTTTCCCAGGCTCTTCCGGCATGGTGGACGTTGTCCACACTTGACAATGCGGGTGAGGGTTGGAACAGCCCATGGCCGAGCCCTTGTTTTCAAAAATCTGCATGTACCGGTACTCATCGTTGGGGACGGGTGTAGCATCTTTCGGAAGCGAAATGTCCAGGTGTTCAGCGAGTTTTGCCAAGGAATTAGAAGCAGAGATGTGGTTTGCGTAGATACGAGTCCAGTGCTCAATGATGGGGAGAATATCAGGAGCAGGCATGTCAGCTAGGGTGAGATGATGTTTAGGGAGAATGTGAGGACGTAGCAGACGCCTTTGACACTTTGAGCCCTCAGGAGCATAGACTCAATATCTGTGGTAACTTGTTAGAATACAACTTTTGTCTATACATGACGACGATAGTAACTATTGTGGAACTGGCACTGTACCATTTGCCTTGGCATCCTGCTCATAGTCAGGCTGCTGCTCCTTGACAGCGCTGTAGTCGTTGACAAAGGCGTAAGTCTTTTCATACTTGGGATTGGAGTCGCCTGCGGCACGCGAGTTACCAGGACAAAGATAGCACTGACTTTGTTGTCAGACGGCTTCGCTTCCAAGAAGAAGGTCGACAGCTCAACAAAGCTTACCTCGGGATCATACTCTGGCAGGGTGTTGACAGCAGCCGCCTCCTGCGCACCTCTTATAGATTTGTTGCATCAGCATGACTCCAAAAAGGTTTGCGATTGCCTTCCAACTTACTGCCATGGCCGCTTGGTCCGATGCGGCGATACCAGGAGCCAGCTATCGGTAAGCGGGTTGTATCTCCTGTGAGAAATGTCGTCGAGGATCTTGTCAGGCATGGTAGGCGATGGTGGGGCTCAGAACGACGACTTCTCGGCAGTTGTTTTCCTGCACAAGATGGCAAAGCAGTTGGAGGTAGGGAAACAATCTTTTTGAAGGATGTGCAGGCAAGGTGGTGTATGTCGTTCGCGGTGGAAGAATTATTCATTGATGGCTTGAAGCTTTCAGTGCGAACTCGTCTGGAATGGAGCAAACCAAACCCTACGTACATCAAGCATTTGACAGGGCTGGACAGGCGAAAATACCAGAGAGCATTTCTGGTGGCGCGCTTAGCCCCTAGCGTATCCAAGTAATACCGCAGCTGTTCAAATGACTGGCCTGCGACTGCCCGAAGTTGCCTGTGTAAATGACAAACCAGTGACGTCGGGGCTGGCGGGGGCTGGAGATATTTCCGGTCTTTCTCTTCGACATCAAAGCTCAATACTTCCAGGCGCGGACAGGATAATACCTTGTCTGGTTTACACAAAGAAAAATATAAGTTTACTGTGGTAGACAGACTCCATAGCCTATAGTTACACTCCATGGGCAAATCAACGAAGCTCTCCCGTCTCGTCTCTGCCCCTCCCTCCCTCTCTGTGAGGGGGAATCCACCGAGAACGGACTTGTGTCACGTGAAAGCACATTGCTGCTGACTAACAGCATGTCCGGGTTGTTGCCTGGCCCCCGCGCCCCTGTTCCTCCCCGTCCCTCCAATCCGATCACAAACGATTGGCTCCACGCATTGCGGATCCGCGCTGTATCGCGACATCCACCAAATATCCGACTTCACTCCGCATCATCATTAAACATAAATTCATCAACAAGGACCGACATTTGACACTTGCTCATCACACTTTGCGCATTTTCAGATACCAAGTCATTGCTTTGACTCGTCAAAAGTCATTTTGGCGCCACCAGCGCGCTGTACTGGCCACAGGTCGCCTGCCGACTGGAACTTTGTGGTTCCGGAATAGCGCATTGGAGAAGCTTCTCGAGGGGACCGTATTGAACGGTTCACAATGGGTGTCATACGCAAAAAAACAGTGACGAGAGGGGAAGGGGGTGTGAAATATGTCTGCGACGTGTGCTCATCAGATATCACATCAACGGTATGTCGTTGCAACTACTCTGATACCTTCGACATGGCACCAGCGATCGCAAGTGTTGCTTACTGACGCGCATGTGCAATGAACAGGTTCGCATTAGATGTGCAGACTCAGCATGTTCCGATTTCGACCTGTGCGTCTCCTGCTTCGCCAAAGGAGAATCTCGCAATGCGCACGACCCGGCCACTCACGAGTTCCGAGTAATCGAGCAAAATTCATTTCCCATATTCGAGCGCGAATGGGGCGCCGATGAAGAGTTACTGCTTCTAGAAGGGGCAGAGATATATGGTCTCGGCTCTTGGGCTGATATTGCGGACCACATCGGTGGATTCCGCGAGAAGGACGAAGTTCGCGATCATTATCTCCAAACCTACGTGGATTCGCCAAACTTTCCGCTACCGAAGCGCTGCCGGCCACATGATTGTGAACTCGCCAACGAAATACCACGAGAGGAGTTTCAGGCGCAGAAAAAGAGGAGGATAGAAGAGCGCCGGGAGAAATCAAAGAGTGCGCCTGCGCTTCAACCCAAGACCAAGCCCACGGCCAGTGTACCCAGCTGTCACGAAATTCAGGGATTCATGCCTGGACGTCTCGAATTCGAAACAGAGTACGCCAACGAGGCTGAAGAAGCGGTACAGCACATGCAATTTGATCCTGGCGATGGCATTAACCCGCGAACTGGCGAACTGGAGCCGGAAATGGAGCTGAAACTCACAGTGATGGACATCTACAACTGCCGCCTCACACAGCGTGCGGATCGGAAGAAGGTCATTTTTGAGCATGATCTGCTGGAGTACAGAGAAAACACCAAAGTTGAGAAGAAGCGATCAAAGGAAGAGAAGGAACTGTTACAAAAAGCTAAGCCCTTTGCGAGGATCATGAATCATAACGACTTTGAAGACTTCAATCAGGGGCTCATTGATGAATTGAATCTGAGGCAAGCAATTGCCCAGTTACAGGAATGGCGCAGCTTGAAGATTGGCGATCTTCGCAGTGGAGAGAGATATGAAATAGAAAAGGCAGCTCGCGCACAAAAGTCAGTCCCAATGGGCTCCATGGACAGAGAACGGCTTGCCACGAACCAGCGATCCAAGCAACAGGCGGCGCCAGACCCGCCCAGCGGTGCAGCACTTCTTGTCGCGCCTGACCTGGCGATGCGCCCGGCGGCACAAACAAACGGCGATATAACCGACGGCGACATCAAACCGTTGACCAACGGTCACACCAACGGCGTCAACGGCCATGCTCAATCCCGGCCAAAGCATACTCCGCAACCGATATCTGGTTTGCAGCCGCTTCAGCTGAACCAAGATACCGCAGCAGACTTGCACCTTCTCACCCCCGAAGAAGCCAAACTTTGCGAGGTCATTCGACTGCAACCCAAGCCTTACCTCATGATCAAGGAGCAAATTCTCAAGGAAGCGCTCAAGACCAACGGAACGTTGAAGAAGAAGCAGGCCAAGGAGATATGTCGCCTCGACACACAGAAAGGTGCACGCATCTTTGACTTTTTTATCAACGCCGGCTGGCTTGGCAAGGCATAGTGCCGGATGGGGTGAGGCGGATTCCTCTACGCTATCGGATGTATTATGGAGCTATTGTATGTTGTTGTTTCTGACGAGTTCTAGTAGACTGGAGGTTGGGTTTTGATGGCGAAACATTGTATTATATGATGCGGTTGAGGGCGTTGTTGTTTCACGCGTGCAATTGCGGAGTTAGGCGAGCGTATGATATCCAATATCCGAGGGAACAGAGCAACGAAATTCTCGCACATCATGTCCCCACGAAGAATCAAGCGTGTTGCGTGCTGCGTTGCGCTGTATTTGTATTGATGCTGTGCAACGAATGTCACCATGTCGGTCATCATTGAGTGTCAACAGGGATCTGGGTTAAAAGTGGGTCGATGTTTGCTCCCCAAAAGCCAAAAGCCAAAAGCCACGCTATTATTAGTCAAATGTGATGTGATGTAATAACCCGATCTGGACTTCTTCACATGGCTATCCCATCAGGGCCATCACTTTCTCGTATCAACACACGCCTGAACTTGCCGCTCTCCCCTCTGTTCTCCTTGATGGTAATATTCAGACACATCACCTCACACTCAGCATCCTCAGTCCGCAACATGACCACCATTGCAAGCCTGCGCCGCATATCCGCCAAGTCACTCTCTGAGAAGATTCTCGCTGAGAAGGATTCACCGAGTCCAAGCTATGCCATTATTGACGTTAGGGATGACGGTATGTTCTTTTCTTCTTCTTCTTCTCTCTCATTACAGTCCTATCAACGTCGATCTCCCCTTCTCGCATTCAAATGCGAGGAAGAATGAAACAATGGCATGGCAACTTTCACTCGTCCTGTGTGCCGCGACAAGTATATTAACTTCATTTCTGTAGATTACATCGGCGGCCACATAAAAGGGTGCACCAATATCCCCAGCGTGCAGCTCGACGCCATGATGCCCACGCTTGTGCGTAAGCTCAAGGATACGAAGACGGTGGTGTTCCATTGCGCACTGAGTCAGCAGCGTGGACCGAGTGCCGCATTGAAGTATTTACGGGAGAAGGATGGCTTTTCGAAGAGGGAGGGCGAAGGTGCCGTGGGGCAGGAGGTCTTGGTGCTGGACAGAGGGTTCGAGGGTGGCAGCAGGTTTATGGGGGAGACGAGAGGTTGACGGAGGGGTACGTGAAGGATATTTGGGAAAACTACTGAAATCGATATCAAGGAAGGAAGGAACGGAGTGGAAGATGAGGGCCAATTGTTCATGTCACATGTTTTCCCCCTCCAAAATCATTCTCGGCAGGTATGAACCAAGATTGGCACCAGACGAAGAAACACATGCAATTGAAGATGAGGGGCAACCCGGAAAGAGGACGTGACCATCACCCTTCTTGGAGCTCGACTATTCGCCACTCTCGTGTTTGTTCGTCCTTCGTCACCAACTACTGCTTTTCGCACCTCAAATAGATAATTCTATACTGCTCAATTTATTCTCATAATTTTCCACAGTTACTTCAACGAGTTCCTTTCTTCCCACTATCTGCCAACTTTTTTTATCAAGATGAGGGCTGGAATATTCCTACCCTGCATGCTGCTGCCTTTGGGAATGTTGGTGTTCTAGAAGTTATCCCCGCTCAGAGTACGGAATCCGGTCATCATTTCTTCACCTCCATGCAGAGTACTAACTAATATGGGTTACTGTTCTTGGCAGGAAGAATACTATTTGCATCTAGATATCCCTTCCATCTTCCAAGCAGCTCCGAAGCGACGAAATGCGTCACGGCCAGGAGACTCGGTACCTGGGCAGGAACGTGACTACCAAAACACTCACCCAGGTCTTGTATGCAGTATGGCGGGACTTGTGCTCACATTGATTTTATTCACGGCTTATTGGCATTGGACCTCATATCGACGACAACGGCCAACTGCACATGACAATGGTTTTAATATACCTCAGATAAGGCCACCGACAGGGACTGAGGTTCTAGATACGCCTCGTATCGATGACGGTTCGCTTCCGCGTGAGAACCCTTCTTCGTACGAGAGTTGGGCTGCGGATGCAGACTTGGAGGGACGCAGCCCCGGAAGACACACCTCCGTCTCGGAAATGGGAGCTCAACAAGGGTAGGCTGAAGCAGCGTCGGTTTCAGCGCAGGATTTTGGTCGGGGCCTTGAGGTCGATAACCCAGTTTGGAATGATAACGAAAGGGTGCTACAGAGGTGGTTGGAAGTCAGGAGAGCGTGGATTTGAGTGGGTGTCAGGATTAAAGAAGCCGCTCGAGAGTGGTGATTGAAGGTTTCGCAGATTGCAGCGACTGGAATAGAATAAACAGCGATTTTATACCCCGCACCCGAGCTTTGCGAGTTTATTATCCTGACCGTATTAATGAGCATTGGCAAGCCATGGTGTCGATGCAACGTAGTACGCTGCTGTAGTTGGTAACTTGGTTCTACAACATATGGACTGTGAACGGACGTGGAAGTTTCCAAAGCACAGCTTAAAACTCGTCATACACATGCAGACTTTGCAGATTAAGGAAAAACGATGCTGTGTGATTGATCCTACAAAGACAAAGCCATTCGGCGGAGAAGAAGAGGAACGCGTGAGTTTGCGAAAACCGTAGGGTAGGGACTAGGGAGGTGAATTGCGCATTCGTTATTCTGGCATCGCAACAAGTGTTAATGAAGTATCTACAGATGATTTTAGCTGAAGTAATCATTATAGTTCACGTGACGCAGTGGTAGCGTGAAAGATTGCAAATCTTTAAGTCCTTGGTTCGAACCCGAGCGTGAACTTGGCGCCTTTTTTTGCTACGCCAATTAGGCTGTACTCTTGGACGGTTTGCGTTTTTGGGGGACTTCTAAGATATGCGCGTTTTTGGCTTGCTCTACGGAGTACTAGTTTGGTTTGTTGTTGACTTGCCAATGAGAGCGCCGGCCGCCATAGAGCAAACCACGGGCAAATCTCCAACGGAGCGGGGCCCTTGAACAACGGGGCTTGTTGTTTCGGGTTCGGCATTTGACGATACAAGTCTGGTGCGCTTGCTTCTTCGTTCTTCACCCACCCACAACTTTTGTTTGCCATACGTGTTTCTTTTGCACAGAGGTGTATTAGAGAGATCGAAAGTCCTTGCTTTTTCGAATATCTACTAGCCACAGCCCGAAGAACAGACCCGCCACCCCTCCTTGCGATTGATTCTGACGGCAAGATTTCTTGACGACCAAAAAAGGGCGAAAACAGAAACATTCGCATCACGCATACATACGAGTCCACGATTGTCGCGATGGCATCGCAAGGCGAGGAAGCCGTGAATGGCAAGCCAGATATTGCCAGTACGTTGAATATTTTGCTTTCCTTGTATGGGAGACGGAAAACACATTGACTCCCGATTTTCCTTATGTGCAGATCTTGGATACACCCCCATGGTCAAAGTTCCTGGACAATGGGAGGTGGACAAAGTTCTCGAAAAGATTCATGTGGATGTGCCCAAGTCAGGCGGCCAGTCGCCGCTCAGCTTCTTCCACATGCTCGAGCGATTGAAGACGACGAAACGAGAGGGTTGGAGACGCTTCGGTATAGAAAGGTACGTCTTCCGCAGTTCCTGCTTCTACGATCCCCCGTTCTCTGGCCCAATTGTAACGTCCGAGGAAATGGAATTGTGCTTACTGAGTCGGGCCCGTTATAGAGGCGAATCCATATCCGATCACATGTATCGCATGTCCATCATCTCCATGTTTGCTCCTCCGTCCCTCGCGACGCGCCTCGATTTAAACAAATGCACGAAGATGTGTCTTATACACGACATGGCCGAGCTGCTGGTCGGCGACATCACGCCCGTGGATGGAGTTGCCAAGCCCGAGAAGAGCAGACGCGAGAGCCTCACCATGGACTTTCTGACCAAGAATCTATTCGGGAACAAGGACGACGCGGCTGTGGGCAAGGAGATTCGCGATATATGGAACGAGTATGAGGAGAGCGAGACGCTCGACAGCCATTATGTTCATGACGTGGACAAGATGGAGCTGCTGCTGCAGATGATGGAGTATGAAAGGCGCGCGCAGGGCACACTTGATCTGCAGGAGTTTACGCACGTCAGGAAGAGGATGACGTTGCCGGAGACGAAGGCGTGGGCGGATGAGCTGATTCGGGAGAGGGAGGCGTTTTGGGCTGATAAGAGGAACGGGGACGTGGACGTGGAAGGGGAGGGGGATGCGAAGGAGGGCATGGATGAGATGAAGAGGATGCAGGATGAGTATTACGCCCGGAGCTGAGAAAATGGTTGGATGGCATGCAATCCTGAAGGACTGGTTGTTATCATCGTTCGAATGTGCTCCCCAAGGTTGGCACAACATATTTCGTAGAGGAGACCCGGACTGCGCAAGCAATTGGTCATGGGGGTTGGTGAGTCCATGCAATGAGCAATAGAAAATAGACTTGTCTGGCTTTATACTCTGTCACAGCTCCTGCCTGTCTGCAATGAAACCACCTCTACGGAGTACATAGTGCAGCATCCGTCACCCCTGGCAACGGGCCGAGTGACTGAACAGCTCTCGCCACCTGCATCGTCAGCCCCGTTCCGCCGGTAATACGCCACGACAGCTGTGCTGAAGAGAGACCCCTGCCCTGACTTTGAGAGGGGAGCACGAGGGGCCTAGTTTCAAACTCTCTCACTTGCCCCTCCTCAAATCAAGTCTGGTACTTCGATATTTCATGCTGCATTGATAATTTGATACCTTTCTCCATCTCCGCCTTGGTGCATCTTTTTCATCCCGCGCGCCACCAGCATCTGCCTTCACCGCCTGAACTTGAGCTGCATGCAAGCTCTCAAATCCCCGGGGAAGGAGTCTGCAGGTTCACCGCTTTTGGAGAGTCTCTCTTCTTCCTGCGTTTTCCCCCGTTATCCTGGGATCTTGTTGTCCATGTAAGGGAGGCTGCATTGTGGAAAGGGTTCGCGACACATCCTGAGTATCGGAAATCAGTGCGGCGATTGCTGCCATGAGTTTTGTTTGAGCTGCGGCGGGACGATTTGGACGTTTTCAACTGCCTGTCGATTGCTCTGGGGAGCTGCACGCTTGGTGGCCGTGGCGATCGATAACAACCGACTCACCATATTTGCGCACTAAGCTCGGAAGTCAATCACCAAGATATGCCCTTGTCATCCGGCTTCCACATGCCTGGCGCGTTCAATACCGACGGCATCCATCAGGGCCTCTTTCGCCCGCCGGGGTCGCCAGCATCCTCTTCTGGGTATCTACCACCCACTCGATCGTCCGTCGAGGCGCCAAATCCTAAGCGTAAGCGATTCCGCGACCATGTCCGACAGTTCGAACAAAAAAACGAGACCAATAACGCGAGCACAGTTCTCATCACCCCCGCCGGCAGACATGTTGCACAAAATGGCCGGGCCTACACGCTCGCAGGCCAGCTCGACACGCCCACCAGTGGCCTAGCGGATAGCGAGCCTCTCGAGGATAGCATGTACTCGGACGAAGATTACCGGAAAGCTCTTGGATCGAAGAGATGTCGGGATGACGTCGATGCGGCCGAAGCTAGCGGACCGTCTCTGGTGTTCGACTTGCCTCATCACCCTCATCACCAGTCCCCGGGATGGAGCACGGTGGCATTTAGCACGATAGGCGGCGTGGTAGGCAAGGTGTGGGAGTTTTGCAAGGTTGGAGCTTTCAAGGGCTTCTATGCTGGTGGAGGTCGTGGCTTTGAAATGCCACCAGGTGAAGGGGTCCTGCCTGAAGAATCGATACAACACCATCATCGTCGCATCCCCGGCTATTTTCCAGAAGGTGAATGCTGCAACGATCAGGATGCGGCCGGAAAATTGTACATAGTCAGCGGGGCCTCCACACCTTCTGCCCCTGCTGTCAAGAGACGACAGACGGCGCCGATGGACGACTTGGGCAGAAACTGGGTCATGGTCAAAGACCAAGACCAAGTCGGGGACAGCTATGGTAACGCAACGCCTCGAAGAAGGTCATCATCATATAGATCATCTCCGAGAAATCGCAATCAAGGCCCCTCTGCCGTCACAGGACGCCGAATATGCGCGCCTAATCCACGCCGCGTGTCAGGGAAATTCACCAGCCCGGCTCCCTACCGAGCATCACCCCGAAATAGCGGCATCAACACCATCTCTCCGCCATGTACCTTTGAGCCTCCCCGCCCAGCCTCTTCCGCATCATTTGCCTCGCCCCGCTCCCTGTCGCCCACAAAAGTATCAAGCGCGGCGTCGTCCACCATTGTCGCCAGCACCGCCTCACCCACGCCGGCAACATCGCGCGGCCACAACCGTCGACGATCCAACAACGCCTCCCAGCAGACCTTCACACATAGCCGCACACACAGCAACGCCTCTACAGCCTCGAGCCGCGGTGCCGCCGATGATGTAGATAACAGTCCGCGCCTAAATGTAGAAGCAAGACAGCTCGCGGCTCGGAGACAGCGCGAAGAGCGCGACACGGACGTCAGAATTGCAGCCTTCAACAAGCAGCTTCAGGATATGATTCGTCAGGGAAAAGAGGCCCTGGGGACGACTATAGAAGTAGACGGCGAGGATGGCGGCTGGGAGGAATACTAATTTGCTTATTGTTATTCGTCTTGTCATTATGTTCTGGTTCAAGTCATGGCTACGATACCCAGGGTCAAGAGGGATGAAGGGAGGATAACTAGAATGGAGCGCTGTTATGTATAAGCAGTATAGCCTGGTAAATGGACTTTTCTTCCTTGTTACTACGAAGTATTATGTGGAAGCCGTGCCGCTGGATATGCTGGGCTTGGGAACTTGCGTGGGCGATATGTCGGAGTATTATGATGAATGACATTGAGAAGGGTTGAGCGGATGAGCAGGCTGGGTTGTGCTGTTGTGGGTCGGCCGTCCCATATCTGTAATTCTGGCGATGGGATATGCCGAGCTGAGACGCTTGTTGATTTTCCCGACGGAAACACGGTCTTACGGTTGTGGGAGCAAGGATTTGGAAAATATCGAGTATTGTGTGTTACGGATGCAACGTGACGGACAATTCAAGCGGGCCATTCGGGCGGGAACTACTCCATATAAACGGCCGTTATCTATGGAAACAAATCAACAAACGCAACACGTACTCCGTAAACATGCAGCATAGTGATTTTTTAATTATGCAGTAGTGGCTAGGCCTAAAACGGAGGAGGTACCTTTCCACGCAAATTTGAAAAAGGAGTGACCTCCTGTAATTTAAATAGTCTTAGGTTGCGGTTATCGTATCTTTAAATTTGCTAGGCCGATAACGTACGGCGTTGGCAGCGTTTGCGAGTCTATTGCTAGAGGAAAATCGCGATACATAGCAGAGGGAATTTGTGATATAAAACACATATTCTAATGGTAGGCTTTGCTCTAAGCTAGCTGGTAGAGAAGTCTTTGTCAACTCGTGGGCTGCACCGTAACATTGACGTACAATTGTTGTATGAACATATAATCATAGAGCCCGCTTCAAAGCCCAACAATGATAAACATAGTATAATTATGCTGGCCAACACTTGAAACCAACGAGTTCTAGCGCACGTTCACTCCCCCCATCCTCGACTTCAGTGCTAAACATCCACTTTAGTCTCCCTCCTGCGTCACGACCGCCTTCTCCTGCTCTCTGCCGCCCAGGGTGTCCCGTCGCGTGTGCTCCGGAGACGACTGCTGTATTACCTGTTCCAGCGCAATCTCAGTCGCATCAGTCGCATCGTGTGCAGACGACTGTCCACCCCCTTCCTCCACTTGCACCAGGCCATGACCCCCACACAAACCACCAGCAGCCCCGTCGTCACGACGGCCAACACCGTCCTGCCCAGATGCGCGCCGCTCGACCGATCAATGCGCTCCGTCGACCACGGATAGCACTCCGACTTGACAATGATGAAGATGCCCAGTCCGACATACAGAACCGGCACCACGACATGGGCGTACTTCTCCGCCGCCCGCAGCACATGCCTCTGCTTCATGATCAGAAACGCAGCCAGGCACCACGCGCCGACCAAGACGTAGTACACGGCAATGTACACGGCAATCTCGGCGCCCCGCGTCTGCGAGAAGAGCGGGATGTACGTGCCGATGTTGTCGCCGCCATTCATGAGCGTCACCAGCGCCACCTTGAAGACGCCCCGCAGGGACGCAATCCGCGAGACGTGCTGCCGGTTTCCGCCGCCGCTTGGCAGCATCGCCCAGTCCAGCATGCTCCATATGCCGAGGAGGATGGGCAGAAAGCCGAGAAAGCCAATTGGTTCCGAGGGCAGGACGAGAGAGACGCCGAAGCCAATCATGCTGATGACGATGATGACCGTGAAGCCCATGTACTGGCCGACGACGACGGTCCATGGCCTGGTGGCCTTGGAGGTGGACGCCTCGGCCATGAAGGTTACCAGGACGAACATGTCGTCGATGTTGGTGATGGCGAAGGAGCTGCATGCGGTGCCGACGGCGCTGCCGAGCCGCATGTTCGTGGTATGCATTCGTTTTGCGTGCCTGGGTGGTGTCGGCGATGCCTTCATCTCCCGAGGGCAATTGAGGGAGACTTGGCGGCCATGTTGGATTCCGGCATGTGTGCTCCCGGACTCGGCACAGGCACGAGTTGGACGCTGGGGAAATCTGGGAAAATCAAGGGATGGACAAGTGCAACAGCAACGCAAAACGGTGGCAGTGCACCGCACCGCGTCTGCTACGGTGCATCGAGGACGGTTGGCAGGCAGCGGTCCTGGTCAAGGTGTGGTATGTATGACGGTAGCCCGTAGCAAATACGGAGTAGTGTGGGAAGGGAAAAGAGATGTACAGATGTGGAAGAAGTACGTACATTATTTTAGGTTGGGCCTTGGCCTGCTTGCGGACTGTCCTCTGATTGGCCAGACGCACGGTAGCGAAAAGATGCCAGCAAACAAGGCATCGTCGACTTTTTGCTTCGCCAACATCCAACATCGCGCCACATGACCGATTGCGGGTTGCCAAAGAAAGTCGCTTGGCTGCTGCCAGGGATCCGCCGAGCTTGCCGCGCAGCTCTCTCATTGTTCATTCATTCCTTCTTGTCGCGCGCCGACGGCCCTCGCATCATGCGCCCTCTCCTCCTGTCCGCGGTCCTGGGCGGGCTGGCCGCCACGGGGGTCGCCGCCGAGGAGCATCTCGACGGGTTGCCGGCGTACCATTACAGCGCGCCCATCCAGGTGGAATGCATGAATCGAAGCTCGTGAGTAACTTGTGTGCTTGTGTGCGGAGGGGAGGGAGTGAGAGTGAGGGCGGACGGGTTGTTTGATTCCGCGACACGTGCGTGGACGACGCGGGGACTTCTTGCTAACGCTTGCCTGGCTTTTTTCCTCCCCCTCTTCTTCTTCATCCAGAGACACGGGCGAACACGTCGAGCTCGCAAACCACGACATCCAATGGGTGCCGTTCCCCGTCTGCAACGAGACGGGCAAGCCGCTCGAGTTCCGCTACGGCCACGAGGGCGAGCTCAACTGCACCCTCGACTTCATCTCCGACCCCTTCTTCCACCTCCTCGAGTTCTACGTCCACAGCGACGCCCCCATGTCGTGCCGCCTGCCCGCCCGGCCGCCCGCCCAGGTCGAGATCGTCGGCGAGGCACCTCGGCCGCAAGAGTACATTCCCCTCGTGTTTGCCCTGTCGGGGACCCTGCAGACGAGCCACGTGCACATCAGCACGCACATGAATGTCCTGCTGCACAGCATGCCCAAGCACCATCTTCGACCGCACGACAGCGGCGTGCTCGACTCGGGAATCGCCTACAGCACGAGCCCCCTGAGCCACATGGAGGGGTCGCAGACCGCGCGCATCATCCCGGGCGAGCCCCTGCCCCTGAGCTTCTCCGTGCGATGGTTCCCGACGCCGCATCTGCCCAAGACGGAGGGCAAGGTGGAATGGCGAGGGCTGGGCGGCCACATCTACGCCAGCACCGTGTTTTACAGCCTCGTCTCGTTTGGGGCGGGGGCCTCTCTGGCTGGGCTGTACACGCTGGGCATCGTTCTGCCCAGGAGACTGAGGGGGCGGTCCATGGGCGGTGCGACGCCGCTTGGGCACGGGTTGAGCACGGCTGGTGTGGGCAATGGCTGGGGTTATTCTAAAAGAAAGGATTGAAAGGCTGCTCGAAGCAGATGCTTCATTGTGGAAGAAAAGGAGGCATGTATACGAGATGTGAGGGACAAGAGATACCTGGCGTTGTCTGGCCGCATGCACAAGTTATGTTGGCTCTTTTTTTTTCCCTCTCTCCAGACGGAAAAGGGTGAATTCATTGTATTATGCAGGCCATGAGGGCTCTCTGGCCCAACAAGAAGAACATCATGACGCACGAAATGGCTCGTTGGCCTGTCTCGCCGGCGTTTGCACCCGA
Organism: Epichloe scottii; assembly: GCA_021950295.1. NCBI lineage: Eukaryota > Fungi > Ascomycota > Sordariomycetes > Hypocreales > Clavicipitaceae > Epichloe > Epichloe scottii. The sequence goes on along the minus strand of CP083247.1, from coordinate 336,741 downwards.
GGCAACAGCCTCAAGTACATGTCGACAGCCATTATGCCCGCTACCAACAAAATTAGGACCCCATTAGGAACCCTCAAGAGGCGGATCAACGAAAGAGGGCCGTGGGTCGTGGGATGACTCACGGATTATGGAAAAGGGCAGATATGTCCCCCAAAACAGCTGCCCCCTGTGCTCGTCGCGCACTCTGTCCGGTCCCATGTGCCATATATCGCAGCAGCACGCGACGGCTCCCATGAACGTGACGCACCCGTACGCGAGGCCCGCCAGCTCGGCAGGGCCAGAGGTGGGCCTGAACGAGGCCAGCTCGGCGACAAGATACAGCGTCAGCGGCAGCTGCACGAGGGCCTCGACGTACAGGAAGGCCTCGAACCACGCCTCGTGCGTGGCCGTGGCAAAGTACGGGTCCCCGGAGTGCGCGGCCCACCACGCGCGCAGGGAGACGAGCGAGTGCAGCGGGGATGAGGGCGACTGCCAGAGGGACGAGGGGTAAAGGGGGACGAGGTCGAGGACTGGGAAGAAGGAGAAGAAGGGCCGCGGGCGTTAGCTGTGTACCGAGTATATGTACGCATTACGGAAAAAGGGAGGGGGTGTTCGTACGCAGCATGCCTAGAAGTTGGGTGCCTACAATGGGGAGGTAGACCTTGTCGCGTATCTTGGACGACATGATGGAAAGTGATGGCGAGTCAATTGTTGGCCTCGACGTCGTTTGTTGTCTGGGAACTCGAAAGTTTATGCCAGAGGCAAAATAACACCCAGTCCGTCCGTGAGCGTGTGCGAGGAAAAGTGGATCTTTTGGTTGGTGCACGGAGAGAACAAGTCTTCAAGACTGAATTTTAACAATGTCCATGTATATATGTACGGAGCATTCTACGGATTAAACATGTCTATATCAATCCCCCGCCCGAAACAGACACGACACGTCCGTCGTCAATCTCCACCACAATATCCGATCTTGTAAAGATCTCCGGCCGATGCGAAACCGAAATCACAGTGCAACCCGAGAAAATATCCTCCAGCACCATGTGCATCGCCTCTGCCGTCTCCAAATCTATTGAGCTCGTGGCTTCGTCGATGAATAAGATGTTGCTATCGTATTCGAGCTTGTGCAGAGCCGCCCGCGCAATGGCCAGCAGCTGTTTCTGGCCATGAGAAAAGCCCATGTCTGCAAGTGGCGCGTCAAGACCACCCCTAGCCTCGATATGGCCCAGCAGTCCTACTCGTTCGAGGACCTCAATGATGACCACTTCGTGCAACTGGTCAATCACCTTGTTCCTGGTTGACGGGAGCAGGTTGTGGCGCATAGTCCCGGGAAGCTCCACAAAGTCCTGGGAGATGACAGTGATTAAAGATCGGAGATGCTGTCGCGGGATTCGCGACAAGTGTACGCCGTCGATCATGATCGTTCCCGAGTAGTCGAGGAAATTTAAAAGAGTCAGAATGAGGGAGCTCTTTCCACTGTTGTCAAGATTCGTCAGTCACCACGGTACGTCGGGACAAGGTTCGAGACAGTCTGCAAAAATACCAAGACAGACGGAAATAATCACCTTCCAGTTCGTCCAATGACTGCGATCTTTTGACCAGCCTTGATGTCGAGATTGATGTTCTTCAGCGCGACTTTGGGCGGCGAATCCGGCATACTGGCACGGAGTGAGGTTGTCAGTATCGGGAACCCTTCATCACCTGTCGAATGGCAGCATTCGCGAAATGTGAAGCACTGGGAACTGACCTGTACGTTGCCGTCACGTCCAGTAGTTGTATTGCCCCGTGCTTGAGGCAGCCGGGAGGCAGAGAGAAATCATCCGAGTCTTGCTCCACGGGAGTCTGCTCAGTGCGATTGCGTATACGCGCAATGGCGCCAAGAGATGTCTCTACGCCAATCCAGACATCAATCAGATCGCTCAACTGCTGCCCAAAGTTGATGAGGACCAGGAGAGCCAGGCCCAAGGAGTTCTGCGTCGTCGTGTCTCTGAAACAAAGCGCAATTGAGACCAGAAAGGTGGCAACTCCAAGCACGGATAGTTCCAAAACGAGGTTGAGCCATCGTTGAATACAAAACATGTAATAGAATGGTTTCTGTGAGTAGTCGAGAAAATGCAGGCCCTGTGATAGGTATTGCAAATGCCATCCAAAGCTGCGAATGTGTAAGAGGCCCGTACTTATCTCAGTGAAGTGGGCATAAAGAGGCGTTTTTGCATCCAGATCTAGATGTCTCATCTGTCGCGAGGTTCGCAGGTAAAAGTACTGGATCAGATAGAAAAAACCAAAGGCAAAAGGAATAAATGCAGCAGCATAGCTTGCACCAGATGAAATGACACCGACATCCGTGAGAACGAGGCCGCCAACTATAATAAATCGTGAGCTTTTTCGCAACAGGCGAGTCATTCATTGCAAGAAAGATGGTACGTACGGTAGACAAAAACATAGAGCGCCAGAGGTAAATCCTGGCTGACTAAACTCATATCTTGGCTGAATCTAAAGGGCGGTCAGGGAAAGAAAAATGTACTATGCAAGAGCAGACGATGACAACCCACAAATTGAGAAGTGATGCCGAACTGGTTGAAGATAGCCAAGACATCGAAGATCTAATCCATCCTAGTTAGATATGACGCGAAAACAACATTGTTGTTGACATGGGGTTTTAGCGTCATTACCTCATGACAGTGTCAAGAAGTCTGTGGTGCAGGGTTTCTGAAGAGTCGGGCACGACTCTGAAGTAGTATGCACTACACAACGATTTCATGAGCATAAGAATAGTCAAGACGGGAGATATAGACAGGTCATACTAAAGGGTGAGTCCGCTGAACAAACAATTTGAGACGCCGATGAGAACGTAGCCTAAAAGATAAAGTTTGCTTTCTCGCGCAACGTCCAGCCAGATTCGAACGTAAATATCTGCCGTCATTATTAGCTTGCAGGAACTTAAAGTAAATAAAGAGAGAAGAATGAAAGGATGAAAGAGGCCGGGATCAGAACGGGGGCGTTGACTGGAATCGACTAACCAGGTAGCCTCTCTGTGACGGCGGCCAACAGCATCGTCACAAGCCAAAAAGTCCAGTTCAATTTAGAGGTCGAGGCAAGGTAGTATGTGTACAGACCAGCGTCTCCTTGTTTACGTAAATGCGACCCGTCATCCAACATGGGGTCGTTGTCAAATTGAGCAGTCATCATCTCCACAGGAATGTCGACATCGTTTGCTGCATATTGTGTCTTGTCGGAAATCAGCTCTCGAAGTCGGTTTTGGGTTTGCAGTGCGCCAGCTCCATTTGTGAGGCACGAGACAGAGCCCCCATCGTCTACCAGGATGATTCGATCGGCCGCCCTGGCGTGATCCGCTTTGGTACATCCTTTTTTAGCCGTACATGAAGACAGGGGGAAAAGTATCAAGACAACAGATACACATACCCGTGTGAGTGGTCATAATGACTGTGCTTCCGTACCGCTTGAGTAACCCTTCTGGTGCCAGCAGACGATGAAAAATCGCGTCCGCTGTGCTTTGATCTAGAGCACTGAAAACGTTATCGAGTACTAGCAAAGTAGCTCTCGAGTAAATGGATCTCGCGAGTGCCTGGTCAAGGAGGTATTAGGCGGTGCTCTGGCGAGTTCATTTCAGTGAAAGACTGCGCTTACAATTCTCTGCCTTTGTCCACCGCTCAGGTTAGTGCCATTGTTACCAGCGCTGGTTTGATCTCCATTAGGAAGTTGTTCCATGTCTCTGCTTAAGAGACACGCACTAAGCACTGTCTCGTACCAATCTCGGTCATACTGACAGTCACCCACAATATTGTCCCGAATGGTGATATTCCTCAACCAGGGACTTTGATCGCAGTAGGCGATTTGACGTTGCTCAACATACACAAGTCCGTGAGTAACGTGAACTTCGCCGAGAATCGCTCTTAATAAAGTCGTTTTGCCAGATCCGGTGTGGCCCACGACCAAAGCAATCTCTGACCGAGAAATGGAAAAATTCACATTTTTGAGCACTGGATCTGTTTCTGATCCTACCGCAACGGACACGTCGACAAAAACAACTGGCGGTTGCGGCAATTGCAGCTCAATTGATGGTTTATCAAGTGGCATAACCGACAAGTGGGATGAGTGCTGTATTTTTTCTATTTCGCGACCTTTGTTGCTGTTACGTAGGACCAAGTCGCTGATGGTCTCCCTTTCATCTCGCCGTTCATCGAGAAGAAGATAGGCTTCGATTCGTTGAAAGCATCCTAGAATCGAGGCGAACAGGGTATAGGAAACCATCAATCGATGCATAGGAGACAAGGTCAAAGCGATAAAGGCCAAGGTTGTATACACCTGATCGGGCTCCAAGCCATTTGTAAACTTGGTCCAAAAGAGAGCCGCGGTGATGATGAGAATTGGTGTCAGCGCATGGCAAAATATGCCTAAGGCCACAATTAGTTGAGCGTCGACAGAAGAGGGGGCGGGAGAACAAGACGAGGAAGGCGGGTAGGCAGGCAGGCAGGCAGGCAGGCAGGCAGGCAGGGAATTGCGATAAACTGCTTTTCATTTCCAAAGTACGAACCCGCTGACTTTAAAATGACGTATAAAACCCTAAACGCGCGAGAATGAGCCATCTCCGATTCTCGAAGTTCTTGAAGCATGTCCACTACAACCGGTCCGAGGCCACTTATTCTGATGCTTTTGATCTGCTCAAGGACGCGCGAGGTGACCGATACTCTTTGCTCGACCAGTTTATTCCATTTGGCCCGCGCAGGGCTCATCTGTTTGCCGATAATGAGCCCGCTAACTGTTGCAACTAGGTCATGTTAACGGAGACCCATTCAGATAGCGACAGAGAGGAAACAGCTAGGATTGCGAAGCTTACCGAGACCAGGAAATACGACCAAAAAGCTAGCCGCACCAACTTTTGTTGAAAGAAAGTAGACGCCAAGACAAAACTCAATGAGGCTGGCCCAAATCTCATGAAATCTGGGCAACCCCGTTGCAAGTCCCTCGACATCGGTACTCATGAGTGTGATGGCAGCAGATTCCTGAGCATGCAGCTGGCTTATGACCAGGTTCTTTTGTAGAATCTCCGCCACAAGTACTCCACGGAGGCGGGTAATGAGGCGATAGTTCATGTGGTTGTATCCAGCCTTGGTAATCTAAAATTAGGCACCAGCATCAGTATCAGAGCACTTGTCGCAAATCATGTGGGGTTTCATACCGCTAGACCAGCATATACAAGTATCGTGGCTCCAATTAAAACATTTCGAACACTGGGGGAGGGGTGTTCCTCGCCTAGAAAATTGACAACGCATCGTAACAGAAACGGTTGACCGAATAGGAATGCAATATACAGTAGTCTTGGAATGACGACGGAAAAGAAGGACCAAAAAGGGTGTAGAATGATGCCGTGATCAAAGGATAGGATGAATTCCTGTCTGCCTGAAATCAGCGCTGCCATTGATCTAGAACAGAAGAGGTGGGAAGTGAGCGGTGACGAGGAAGGCGTACATTTTATCCAATTGGGCTCAAACTTTGCAGTCAGATTCTCCGAGGCGAAGTCGATGCCCAAATGGCCTAGATGATCGACTTGCAAGACACGACAGAACCCGAGCAGCAACGTTGAATTGAGCCATAGGAAGAGCGATCGGTTCCAAAACCCACTGGCTCCTTCTTTGCTCAGAGATGTTCGAAGAGCAGTATCGTTGATATACTTCCTCTTGGGAATTTCTTCTAGTACCAAGACGACGAACTTTATAGTAGCTATAGCTACCGTTATGCCACCAACTACCTGCAGGCCAGACCGCAACAGGTATGAGCGAACCTTGACGATATCTAATACTATCGTCAGGCCAAGATATAAGCTGAGAAAGGCCGATGAGTGAAGAGAGCGGCGATGCTCGAAATTGACAACCGCAATAATACAGATTGCCGCAATACAACCCAGCGAGGAGGCGGCAAGAGATGCAACCGAGCGATAAGCCGGCAACGTTGCCCACAGGGTGAGACTAGCAACTTCGACACCCAGGAGGGCTCCAGTGGCAGCCTGCATGTATCACCTACGCGTTAGTTCAAGACCCAAGACTCAAGAGGCTCATCAAATGGCATGCGGTGGTGCTGGTGACTGACAAGCTTCGCCCAGGAGAGACGGCCGCCGCCAGGAACGTAAGCTGGCGATTTCAGGTAGTGAAACAAGTAGAATGGAGACGCGACAATCAACAGGATTGCTGGCAGGACCGTTAAAATGGCGTGCTCGAAGAGTAGAGTGAGGTCAAATTGGGAAGACAGCTGCGCTCCGAAGACTTGGTCCGACGCCATGGCGATCAATCTCAGCACGGCCTCCTTCATCGTCTCGATGTAGATATTTCGATTTTAAGCTCGCTTTTCGCCCAGCCCAATTTGCGAGAGCCAACAAGGTCTGCGAGGCGGCTGCGGATGGGAGCGACAGGCAGGCGGAGAAGGGCAGACGGTTAGTGGACGATTCGGATGCACCGCGGGAGGCCATTGAAAGAGAGCTTGCCGTGAGCTGCTGCCGTAGGGAAAGAGGAGTAAGGAGTTGGCTATAAGCGACATGTGGGAGGGCAGATTCGGTCGCGAATTTGCTACTTGGTGACAAGACGTCGAGTGTCTGTCCCCAGCCAGCTGCATTAAAACCAGGGATCCAACGACCAGCAGCTGCACTCAGCCGTCTGAGCCCAGCCGCTGCCATTTCGGCTGCCATTGCCTGCCATTGCCTGCTATTGCCTGCTATCATTAAAACGGAATACTCCGTCCACTCAGTCCACGACCCGCTTTTGGTGACTTCATTACTCCGTACAAGCTTGCGACCTCGCCTGAGTGGCCCGCGATGCGGACTCCGTATGTACTCCGTACACAAGTCTACCTGCAGCATGTACCCAGGCCTGGAGGCAGGCGCGGAGGCAGGCACGGAGGCAGGCACGGAGGCAGGCACGGAGGCAGGCAAGGAGGCAGGCACGCCGCACATAGCTTTGAGCCCATCATGTCTTGGCCAAGAAGACACAGAGCCTGCCTCGTTTCGTTTCCCCCGCAGTCAAGCCAATGGTAACTACTGAACGTCTGGTCACACCCAGTCTCCCTCAGCAAGATGTCAAGGGTCCATCTGTGCATGGCTCCCCAAGCACAGCAATGGCATCGGCGGCCGAAACTTGAGAGTGATAGGCCGAGTCCTTATGGGGGTGCAAAGCAGCATATGACGCATCAACGGCACCGTGATGAGGGACTGCATTGCGAGGAAGCAGACATTTCAGTCAGTTCGAGTAGACGCGATGAGTGGATAGAGGTTGCACCTCTTGAATGGGTCTGGCATACCTGGCTGAGAAAATACCGCCGTCGCGCCGCAGAAGGCGGCAGCTGCCGCTGTGATGGTGATCTGAAAGAGCATGTTGGTTCCGGATCGAGTCTGGCAGAGTTGGACGGCAGAAGGGGAAAAAAGTTGAGATGGATTGAGGGAAAATTAGACTCGATGCGAGAGAGAGACAATTGAGTCCGGAGCTTGATGGCGGCGGAAGTGGGTGGGGATGGAGGGGATGGACAGAGGGCAAGGGGCAGCCAGAAAATATTAATCCCCGGGAAACCCCTGAATTGAATCTCAAACCTTCTTCTCCCAAGTCGGCGGCAAACCCCCAGCTTTTCCACTCAAACCGTTCTTGTATGTGCATCTGTCTCCACCGCCTTCACAATACCAGACTCTCTCCTCAGATGCCCTGCCCCTACGGAGTACAAGAGCTTGGTAGTCCGTACATACAGTCAGGTCAGCAGTGGAGCGGATCGTCATTCTCTTCTCTTGTGCAGAGACTTTCAAAAGATAAAATAACAAAGAAGAAATAAAAACCGCCCAACCGCCCTGTGAGATGTCCAGAGATAAAGTCCTTTTTGAGCGCCTAGAGTGGAGGGATAGTCAGCCATGCCAATGTGACACTGGGCCCGTCAATCAACAGTCGTCACGGCGTGGAGAGTTGATCTGGACACAAAAGCAGGCAAGGGCGGCTCTATCTGGTTGTGTCATTCTCCTCTTGGCGTCGATGTGCATTTTGTTGTCATCTCTGTTGCATTCGAAGCAACCGTCGTCACCATCAGCAATCGAGTGTGCCAAAGAGAACTCGCCGTACTGTAAGTTGCTTCCCACCATGCCGAGTTGGACCCCTTTGTTATTAACCCTTTCATCTCGTTTCGACTTTCAGCACCTCTTTGGGAGGCAGTAGAGTTCTGGGAAGGAGACTTTGAGAACCAGTTCAACCACACGTCCATATATCGGGGCCCTCCGACGCTGAAGCGCGAACAGGCGTGGGAAGACCTCTGGCTCGGTAGGTTGCTCCTCAAATTCTGCCGGCCTTGCCGAAGCTCAGGGACAAGTCACGCGATACTAACTCAGACTCGATTCGGCGTCTAGTTAATCTTATCGGTGTTGATCCAGCAGGGATCGCGGCATTGAACCAGACCAACTCGGGGAAAAAATTGAAGTCATCGGCAGCAATCCGGCCAACCCTACGTACGGTGCTACGCCAGAGGTATTCCATCAACTTCATTGCCTTGTAAGTTGGTGTTGGAAGAGGGGACCCCCGATGGTATTTGCCAAAAGTCTCCCCAGAGTGCCTCATCGTTTTCCTATAAGCGGATACAATCACCCACCGTCATGTCAATCTGGCTAACCTCGGAATCACTCGGACAGAATGTACTGCGCCAATACACTTGGCCGCTGCGGATGTATAACGAGTCCTGGGGACGGCTCTACCCCTCACACCTGAAGGATCGTGTAGGCAGTCGGATGCATGTCGATCACTGCATCGAAACCCTGCGACTTAGTCTGATGTGCTACTCAGACATTACGCCAGTATTTCTGCTCTACGACCACAGCTTGCCATACGGAAAGGCCGATTTCAATGTCCATCACAAATGCCGCAATTTTCACAAGATTGCCGGGTATATGAGGGAGAATGGCCGCAAAGTGCGCATGAATGTCAATGCAATCAAACAGTAGAGCTTGATCAAATGATGTCCATGACACGCTGTTGTGTGTTTCGAGTCCCGTCGGCAGGCTTGAGGGATGGATGGATGGATGGATGGACCAGGACCCCTTTTTTGTTGGTTGTGCGGATTTTCGCCATCGAAGAGACTCCAACCAACTAACCAAGACACGTTTGAACGGGCTAGTGAGTGAGGGGAGGAGGAGCTGTTGTAGAAGAATTGTCTCGCTACTCCGTACGCGTCTAGATTTGGCGGCAGGCCGTCGCGCCCCTCAATCGTGCATTAGTGAATGTAGCTCGCTGACTCGTGATGGATGGCGGCCCCTGCCAAATGGGACTAGTGGTCGTACATGCACATACAGTGGGTCCCAGTAATTCCGAAGCAGCAGCAACGGCGACTCTGGTGGAAATTCTTCGGAATTATTGGGACCCCACTGTACACTCTAATCCCTGTTTAAAAAGTCTCACCACCATGTCCTCTGTGCTCCCAGCAGTACGTTCATCAACATGTCAACCAACGCAGGGTTTCTCGATTTTTCAACGCCAACGTCGCAGCGTTTTGCATCCATCCCATCAAGCCCGGCCCTCCAGATTGCCATCCCCCACATCCTCGACGCCAACACTCAGGACCATGGCGGCGGCAAACGCCATGACGACACCAGCCACCATGAACGGCAGGCCGAACCACGCCTCGCCCCATCCAAGACCAAGCCGGAACGCGTACGCCATGCCCGGCCCGGCGACCATGATGCCGAGGTTCTCCAACAAGCTCACCGCCGAGAAAAGAACGGCAACCTGACCATCCTCCGCCACCTGCGCCAGCAAGCTCCTGATGCTGGCGTCAAAGCCCTCGGTCAGGGAAAAGGGCACGATGAAGCACACCAGCACAGCCGCGCCGCTCGCGAGCGCGATGCCGAAAGCGCCCACCACGGCGAGCACGACGCACCATCGCGCGATGAGGAGGTCCTTCCTGCGCGGCGGCACCTCGGCTCGTGTGAGGGCCTGGCTGACGAGCGGCAGGATGATGGAGACGAGCGCCAGTTTGCTCAAGGCCTTGATGGACAGGGCCAGGCTCGCCTCGGCCCAGGAATACGAAAGCCTCTTGGAAAGGAACTGCATGAGCAGCGGGCTCGCCCAGCTGCCTGATTTTGCGAAGAGCGTCGAGCACAGCAAGACGGCGACGGTCTTGTTTCTCCGGAGAGCCGGTCGGATCGACGCCGCCATTCCGCGTAGAGTTGAGGAAGGGGCCGTCTCGGTCTGCGGCGTCTCTGCACTTGAGGCAACCATCGGGGTAGACAGGGAACCTCGTCGGACACGGCCAGTCTCGGGAACGACAAACGAGAGGAGGAACATGACGACGAGGCACCCGCTGGAGAGGCAGCCGGCGAGCCACGGCCCTCCCTTCTTCATGGCCAGATAGGCGAGCGGATTGCCAACCAGTGCTGTGCCGGCGCGCGCAGCGGCAATGTAGAAGAAGGCGGTGGATCTCCGTGCCTGCGTCGTCACGTCGCTCACAATGGTGTACAGCAGCGCCATCATGACGTGGACCCCTCCCCCAATGTAATTGGTATTGGCAACCAGCCAAATGAATTTCACTGGCAAGTATCGCACTATCAGGAAGAAAGGGATCCCATGGTCAGTCACTCGATACGACGGTCTCGACCTTGAGCCCATGGCGGTCGGTGGTTGGTTGGTTGATCCTGTTGAGTGTGCAAAGGGAAAAAACATACCGACGACCAAATCCAGAGGATACATGAGCATCAAGCCAAACGTGCAAACAATCAGAACGGCGCGACGCCCGTACTTTTCAGCCGCGATGCCATACGGGATGGAGGTGAGTAGACCGGGGAGAAGAGCAATGGTCAGTTCCACGCCCTGAAGCATGGACAGCTCGGACTGCACGGGCTCGCTCTTGCAGCGAGGGTCGGTCGCGGGATCGGGCACGTCGACATGGGCAAAATAGTCGCGGCATATGGCCGCCTCTTCCAGCTCTCCCAAAGAGGGCTCTATGAAGGAGTTGCTGAGCTCGAGGGCCACGATCTGGGCCAGGAGGATGGCCACGACGTAGGCGGGGCTCGATGCTGTCTTGGACCTCTTCTTGAGTGACGGGGGTGACGGGGGTGATGGGGGTGTAGGCAGGCCATTGTTGTCATTGTCGTGGCGGCGCGGATCCTCGCCGAGCAGAGGAGCCTGCTCGTTTGGCTCTATCGTCCGAGCTGACATGTTGGTGGAGGAGACGGGATGAAGCAGATCTAGACGTCCGAGGACGGAAATGATTGAGCATGCGTCGCCCCACTTTCTGGTTCCGTTTCTCGTAGTCCGTACTCCGTAGTCAGTGAATATCAACCAATTTGTTCCAAATCCTCATGTTGGACCCCGACCCGAACAGTGCTACTTGTACGCTTTGTACGCTTCTTGACAGCGGCAGCGTCCCGACTCGCGGATCCGCCGTCACCGCCGCGACTAGCCTAGTCCGGCTTGGCAGCAACACCTCATTGGCCGCCAGCGTTGACGATGGCTGTGCTATTCACTCACACCCCACCAAAGACTCGACTTGCGCAGCCAATCAGAATTTATTAGTCCTCTTTGATTAATCTGTCCGGGTCTTAATACCGAGTAAAAATTATCGCATCCTAGTCTTACTCTGGTATTCGCGTCTCTTGCGGCCCTCGCTCGTCATTGACATCGTCCTCGCCTGCCTCAGTCTCCTGAACTGACCCCAAAACATATTCTGCCACCTCCGCGTCAGCAGCATACAAGGCCCAGTCGGCACATCCTGCAAACCTGGCCCTTCCGGCGTCTTGTGCAGCACGACTTCTTTGTGTGGCCTCTACTACCCCAAACCGATTGTGTAGTCTCATTAGAGTATAAAGAGCTTCATCGACCTGGCCTGTGTTGTCTTCGTCCTGTGCACATTTGTTGTTCTTGCTGATGCCATCTGCCTTCAAGGCGTACTTGGCACGGGCAGAAACCATGGCGAACTCCGCTACGTCTGCGGACCACGCGTATTCCACCTCTTCTGCTCGCTCCAGCGGGCCGAAGAGTTCCTGATTGCGGGGTATACCGAAGATGGGCGCCGTGTTCTTCTTCATTTTCACAGGTTCAGATTCAGGCGGCTCATCGTCGTGGTCGTTGACAGCATCTCCGTCTCTTGAAGCTTCGTCCTTGGTAGGACACCTCTTCTTTTGCCGTCGAAGGGGCACATCCGAATTATCATCCTCACTTCCGCCCGCTCTTGCTCGTTTAGATGCCTTACTCTTAACCACTACTCGCGAGGGCTTGGTTTGAGTCCGTGAAGTGGTCGTACGGCTGGGCATTTTGGGATTGGTAGCAGAGACCCGTCGGTCTATGCACTCTCCCTCGGCCAACCCCCTTCTTTTTCTTGATGACCTTGTCTTGTAGTTGCACCGCGGCCTTTCGCTTTGTCGCAGAGCTCTTGGTGGGAACATAATCCGCGTCATCTTCGGCTTCCGGGATCTCGAGTTGACCTGCCTCATGTCGTCAGTCCGCATGTTGGAATATGACCAGCCGCGTTGAACTTACTGATACTTCGCTTCCTTCTGGACGGCGTGGCTCTGTCATCTGCTCGAAGATATCCCGAATACTTATTGTCCAGAGCCTTTCTGAGTTCAGCACTGCACGCTTGCGCAGTGGAAACTTGACCTATACCGCTTAAACTGGTACAACTTGGCCCGGCATCTTCCGTGGAATCCAGAATATTTTCTTCTGGTGCTGCAACCTGTTCATCCCGTCCACCAAAAGATCCATTCACCTCTTGATTAGCTTGCGACTGTCGACGTTTATTGAACCCGTTCAACAGTCCATTCCCAGCCGCCGCCGAGACTTCACAATTTTCTGGGCTGCCGAGGAGGCCATCCACTTCGCGTTTAGCCCCCGGGGACTCACGAGGTTCTGAAATACTCGCGCAGTTGCCACTTTGCGCAGATCCTGCGATTTTTGTCTCCGAACATTCTGAGTAGGTGTCCTTGGCAAAGGTGTCTTGTGAGCTCTTCTTGACGTTGACATCGGCTCTGCCGTCGCCGCTGCGGTTGCGGTAGCCCGTGCTCTCTCCTCCTCCGCCGTCACCACCATCGAGCCAGGGACGTGACGAGGGAGCAACGCAGGCACTTGTCTAGCAAGGCTAATGCGTATTTCCTCGATTTGCGCCTTCGTAGCTGACTTTTGTTTGCCGTTCCTGTCCTTGTTGACCCTTTGAACGTGGGCAGGCACCCTACTCTGCTGGTCCTGGATCAACGACACAGGAGCCACTTCATCGATGTTCTCCAGAATACCAGACCAAACAGTTCGGTTGCATCGAGGCGTAACGTAAACCCCGTCTCGACTATAGTCGACTCCCTCGGGCATGACAGCAAACCGCGGCTCCACGACACTCTGTATCGTTCCCAAAAAAGCATCCTGTACCGGGCACGCCGCATCTGCCTGCAAGATGAGTCTTCTCGCCCTTTCCCTCGCATTCCGCAAAACCTCTTCAATGTCAATCCAACCCCATTCCACAGCCTTCTTGATCGCCTCTCTATCCAGGGTATCTCGAAACATGGCGCCGCAGACATTCAAGTCCAAAAAGTCCATCTTCCCAATGCCGAACCAGCCATCCAAGCTTGACGCATACGCCCCAAGACCCTTGCCGTGCAGGAACTGTGCCGCCTTGGCAATGTCGTCTCTCGAGAGCTCGTCAGTCGGCAAGCTGGGGCGATACATGTGAAGCAGCTCCGTAACAGACTTTTTCTTCTCAGTTGCATACTCATTCAGTTCACGCCACGGAATTCTCGACACGTTCTGCTCATATTGGATCCACACTCTGTTCTCGGATATGTACTTGGTGAGGAATATTTGAATCTGCACCCTGGTGAGGCGGAGAATTCTCGTCGTGAGCTCTGCGAACGTGTAGTCTTCTCGTAGTATGTGGCAGATGAGCCATTGCGCTCCAAGCCAGAGATCCTCCTAGGACACCCTGGCTGTGGTCGATGTGATGAGATGCATGGAAGAGCTGTTGGGATACTCGAGTGGCGAACTCTTGTCGTCGTCTGAGCCCCAGTCGATGTCGCCGGGGGAAGCAAAGGCGTCGACATGTCTATTTCGGCTTCAAACAATGATGATGATTGGCGAAAGGCGGAAAGGTGAGCTTCGAGATGCTTCTTGATGTGCACACCGTGTTGCGCGCCTTCCCTCAACGCCAAGTCGGCAACGGGCGAAAGAGCTTCCAAGCTCGAGCGCACCGCGGAGCGGCTGCCATGCTTTCTCTTTTGTGCGTCGAGTCTTTGTGTAGAATTGTGTGCTCCAGCGCGTTGTATATTCTCATGTGAAGTGAAGCTGATGTGAGTTGTCAGTGAACACGCCCATGCATGAACAATCGATCTGATGTTGACCAGCCACCTTTATGATGGATTGAGCATGTGCCCTCACGTTGGCGATTCGACACAAAAATTTTGAATGGGCATGAGTCTGCGAAAACCTTTGAGTGAACGAAGCGAATGAACATGGAGTGTTTTACTTTTTGATATCACTTGCTGATGCTTTTGCGGGTCAAAAGGAGATATTTGACGATTCCATTGGGAACCGGTCTTTGTCATCTCCTCTGACAGATGCAGAGGTACTCAAACCAATCTATGAATGCAGGCAAACGAGTACAGCGCAACACGTTCACTTTGCTCGCAAGTCATCTCATGTGCAAAATAATACCTTTTGTATCAGAAGAATATTGTGGCAACAACAGTGATGCGGAAAGAAGCCAGTGAAAACAAATGCATACCACCAACCGCTTTCATCTAATCGGGTATACTCCGTACTGCAATGCCCGTAACTCCATGCAATGACCGGGTATCTTAAAAAAATGCTCCCCCTTTTACTCCCCAACAAACGCCAGCTGAAGAAAAGAAATCATGAGAAAGAATCATTTGACATGGTCCCAATAGCAGCGGTAGCTGTAGGTTCTATCGCTGGTCCGTGGAAGATGCACTACTCGTCCAATCTCTCAGGGAACATCGCACACGTCATGACTGTTCTCGCCATTTTTGGGTACGTCAGCGAAGGGAACAAATGGGTCTCGGTCTAGGAACCGATCCTCATCAGTATCAACAAATGCTCTCTTTTCGGCATCCATTTCCAAGTCCATCATAATGTCGAGCCCTCTCTTTGACGTGGAGGCGGCCAAACGTGTTGGCTGATGTCTCACAGGCTGAGCGTCCGTGTCCTGGGCACAAACTTGGCTTTGTTGTTGGCCCTTGCTTTCTGATTGTGAGTGATGGGCAACCATTGATCGTGCACGAAGGATATCTTCCCAAGACTGCAACATGTGCTTCATATCATCGTCAAAGCTGCAGCAAAACCGTTGCAACTGGACAAATTGCAGGGTCGAGACCATGCTCTGCCCAAAGACTGACATGACATAGGCTGCAACAATAGCTGCAGAGCGATGGTTTCCAGAGTCACAGGTAACAAGAACTTTGCCACGGCGAAAACGACACGTCTCCATAAAAAATTTCCCTTCATCATTGCGTCCTCTGGACTGGGAGTGATATACAGATAGAATGTGATTATTGATGAGACGAATCGCATTCGGGAACCCACGGATAAGATCAGCGGGGTCATCGACGTGTACATATTCAACAGCAATGCCCAATTCTTGTGAGGCTTGGTCCACACTGCGAAGAGTTCCGGCGAGGCGCGAATCTCTCACAACTAGCATCATGGTGATGCCCTCGCGCTTCAGAAAATGGTGATCGCGTATTATGCTTGTGGGGCCAAGAAAGAGAAAGTCCAGAATGGCTTGTGCGAAACGTCGGTCTTCGTACGCCCAGGTTGCTAATTGATCGATTGCAATCTGTTTAGCATTTTGTGTGATGATTTGTAGGTCATCGCTCGTCAACTGCGAAGGATCGACGTGTTCGTACGAAGGCATGAGCTCCATCATCACCTGGTTCGTCGTTCTCCTTGGTCCGGGTATATGAATGAACGGGGGCGAGGGAGCTCGGTACGAGTATTCCGCGGAACGAACGGCATCCTTGGATATGGACAACGGGTGCCAATGTTCCCTGGAACCAGTCGACGGCGAAGCCATGACTGCCGCTAACGCAACAGCGATTGCACTACCTCTTTCTAGAGATTTTTCTTGCTCGTGCGATAGAATACACGTAGGCGCAGACTGTGGGAGCTCTCGGCGCGTCGTGGGAGGTGGATGTCGAGAGTATTGCTATGATGCTTCTCAGGCTACATGTAAAGCACATGTAAAGCCGGCGAACGGTGCAGTGGCTGATCTGAAATGCAACCCAGTGACTCACGGCACGGCCAGAGGGTTTCTGATGATGCTGATGGCGATGAAAAGGGGTTGGTGGAAGAATGGAACTCGAAAGTTGCTCCTTCGGGGTAGAGCCGTGGGAACGCGACGACAGTTCGAGACGGTGTTTAAAGTGGCGCGGCGGGCGTGTGCCGAGAAAGTGCCAAGAAGTGCCTGCAGCTGTCACGGTACGGTCAAACGCAGCAAGGACGGAAGGCGCCGCCAACAAATGGCGCTGCAAAGCCAATTGCATTGCCCGATTCTTCATCTGCCGTTGCATGGGGGCCAATAAGCACTCATATCATCTATCATGAATGACTATAATTATTCATCCCACTCTTTGAACACAACCGACAACCGGCCAGATTTCAGCAGTCCTTAACGACAATGATGTACGCGAGACGCGGAACTGTAAAAAGTCGCTGCCCTTTGGTGCTTGCCCAGGCGAAAGAAAAGAATGTTACAGACCGTGTTCCCCTGTGACTTCTATACGAAAGCAGATAAATACGACTTGCCCTCAGAAAAAGAACGCCTCTACGTTGTGCTGTTCGCCCGAGAGGTGCCAAATACGTATCTCAATTTCTAGTGACACTTTGGGACCACTATTGTCGGCCCTGAGAGAGAGTCACGAAGAAGTCGAGGGCATCGGCATCACGTTGAAAACACTCTAAGCGATGCCGGTGATCACTGATAGCTGCCACTTTGTCTGGCGACATGAAGGTGTAGAGACTCCCACGGCCCCGACCACCAGGCTCCTCGTTCGTGTGCTAGTCGCGAAAGTCAAAAGCAAGCGGCGGCTGGAACACGAATATTCGAGCAAACACCTGTACGGCCAGAAGTTGAAGACTGGACGTGCAAGTCATGGGCCAAGGGGGCTTTGAAGCGGCCGTACAAGACGGCAATGTAATCAGCACTGCTGTTACGAATTGGACCACTGTGCAAGAAACAGCCTTGTGCTTCGTGGAGCGCACAAGCAACGCCATGGTCCATTAATAGTCTGTGGCTCATTTGCCACGACTGATCAAGAGGAGAACGATGAATATTGTACTATCACAAAGCCAATTTGGCGAGTCTATGCCGTGCATACGCATAACCTTTACCCAAACGCCAACATGACGCATGGTCTTCCTGACCCCGTATCGTACAGTTTGCGCGTCGCATACCCAAATAGTCAAAAAGATTCACGGTGCAGCCTTCTCCTCTACTCTCCTGCTATCCAGACATAGAAGCATCGGCACCGTCTTGATTCGCCTCATCTGTCTCGTCTTCTCCCAGCACCTTTTTGGTAATATTGCGAGAACGCGCCTGCAATCTCTTGTGCTTTCGTTTATGCTCGAGCTGTTCTTCGGTAAAATCGAGTCGATTCAAGGTAGAAATGAGCCTCTCTTCCACCAGCTGCCGCACGTGAAACGCCAGCGCTTGACTTCTGAACATGCCGGCATATCGATACGACAGCCAAACATATTGATTAATCGCTGTGTGCAGCGACTCGAGCTTGTACAAGTATTCGTTGGACCCGCCCTTGAAGTCCTCAAATTTGACATCTAGAAACTCGAGTGGGATTTCCTTGATATCGAGAAGATCGCCGGTCGCATTACTGGCAACCACGCGCGCAAGCGCACGGAGCACATCCACGGCTCCTTCGGCTCTCAATGCAACGGGGAGATGGCAGAATGTGAGACGATCGTAGATCGTGAGTGGAAGATCTTGGATGATGTCGGCAATCTCGAGAACGTCGCTGCCGACTGTGAGCCTATACCGCGGACCGACTGTTGCGGCAGCCTTGATGCGCATCAGGATGAATGACAGCGGCGTGTCCGGTGGGAAATAAGAAGCAAATCTTTCTACAATACCCGCGGGAGGTTGAATACTGGCGCAGCTAATGTCGTCTACTTTCTTCTGAAAGGCAAGGCGGACATTCCGAAGATCCGCTTGGTCCATAGTCGTCACCAAGCCGATTTTTTCTTCCTCGACTTCCTCCGCGCTTGCTGATGCATTCTGGGCGCTTCTATATCTGCCTGCTCTGCCACCAATTTGCTTGATCTCGGGATAGGAAAGTGATCTGTTTTGATTGCCGTCAAACTTGGTCACCGACTCCAACACGACACGTCTAATCTCCAAATTGAGTCCCATGCCAATCGCGTCGCTGGCAACAACAAAGTCGTAGTCGTTGTCGGGATCGTTGAATAATGCTGCCTGTTGTACCCGAACCTCAGGTGGGAGTGAGCCATAGATAATCGCGCATCGTCGTCCCGTTTTAGCCTCAATATTGCGCTTCAGCACGTGAAGAGACAGGCGGCTAAAGGCGACAATGGCATCACCTTTCTGTAACTTGTTGTAGTCACCCTCGATGGCAGATTCCATCGTCTTCAGAGGGCTTAGTCGCTCGTATCGATGCACAACACATTTATCGCCGATACTAGCACACAGAGCCTGCAGGAGTGTGACAGTTCGATCCTCGCCACAGAGATGGACCTCCTTAGCTTGCACGCCCAACAACGCGGTAGTCCATGCGTTACCTCGTTCCGGATCAGCTATCATCTGGATCTCATCAATGACGGCAACATCGAATTGTGTATTCAGAGGAACCATTTCCACAGTACAGCTGGAGAAGTACTGGTCAGTATCTTCGGGGATGCGTACTTCCTCGCCAGTGATGAGAGCGCAAGGTCGACCTTTAGCCTTGAGTCGCTGATAAACCTCGGCTGCCAACAGCCGAAGAGGGCCAGCATATACACCCATCCTAGAGTTCTCCAGCGCCTTGAGCGCATTGTACGTCTTCCCGGAGTTTGTCGGCCCAACATGGACATGAATGGTTCGCTGCATGGTTCGGGTAGCCGGAAACCATTCGTGGGGGAACCTGAAGTCTAGAAGACGCTTTTGACCATCTTCGAGTTCTTTGGAGAAGTTCTGTCGAACCATGAAGGACTGGAACGAGTACTGTATTTCTTTTGTGAGGCCCTTGATGTCTCGCGTAATGAAAGCGTCTCGCAGGTTCCAAAACAAGGGGTTCTTGTCGCGCCGAGTGAGGTTTTGCTCCGCCAGAAGAAATGCATGGTCAATGGCATTCATGAATAGGGCCGCTTGCCGACTCAATTCATCATCGTCCATACCGATTCCCGACTGCCGTGATGCTGCAAGATTGTTCAACACAACTTGCAGGCGATGCAAGACTGTTGACCGAAATACGCCATGCCGACCACTGTACTTCTTTCCAACGTCAAGCCTCAGCCTAGCTTTTGGGTCGTGGCCCTGACTGACCTAAACATGTACCCGTCAGATATGAGAGCAGCTGGTGCATCAAGCTTGACAAGACGTGGACTCACTGAACCCGCTCGCGCGTGCGCGGCTAATTTCTGTAATGGCTTGGAAACAAAGCGTCCCTTCGCGGCGCTCTTTGACAAGGACAACTTCTTAGAGTCGGCGCTCTTCTTCTTTGGCGAACCCTGTTTTCTAGGTGCGTTGGTCGACAAAGCACGGCAGTGAGTCCCGGTGTGAACACGAATGGCTCTGAAAGCCACGGTTCGAAATAGAAACTTCATGACCCCTGGTGATACGATTTCGAAAGCATTCTCTCCTATACCACTAGAACATTCAGTCGGATACAAATCAAAATGATTTTCCAGAATCCTCAACTTCACGCTTCCATCTGCACTTCACGAAAGTCTTCCCCTTTGTTGGCAACCTTGCTATCGGTGACAAAAAAAAAGGCTGCGTCACGTGATGGTGCTTAAACCACGTAAACAGAATAAGCGCCACAGTCTTGTTACCCGTGCCACGCCCCCCCCACCTTACTACCCCCACAACAGCGGAGTAAACACGGTGACGTCGGGTGGCTCGTAAACTTTCCCCATCTTTCTTTTAACAAAGCTTCATACACCTACCTACGTCTTGCCGATCGTCCTGACATGGCGACATCGTGATCCAACCCTATTTTTTTCAACCCATCTTGGAGATTTCGTCGCCATCCATCTAATAAACCACCATCATTTTTCTTTCACACTCTATTCGGAACTACACGCCTCGTTCGCACAAAGATGGCGTCCTCTTCATCGCCTGCCACGCCGCTTCTCTAGTAAGCATCATTCCCACCAGGCAGACATTCAAAGACAGCCATTCCTAACATGCAGTCCTCCAGCTCCTGCATCGCGCACAATACCACTATTCTCACAGAATGCACCACGTCCGCATCCTCGCAGACCTCATCACTCGCCTCCCTGATCCTTCCGAAAATCGAGCACAGCACCCCCAAAAATTGACGTATACCCACGGCTCAAATCAAATCCACTATGTCTCCGAGGCGCCATCGGAGCATCCTGACCACCCTGCCGCCGGTGGCCTCACCTTCCTCGTCGTCGCCGACGCATCACTCGGCCGCCGCGTGCCCTTTGGATATCTATTCGAGATCCGCAAGCGCTTTTTCGAACAGTTCCCCGAGAACAGCGACTTTTCCGGAATGCCCAACTACGGCGCAGGCTCCTTCAACTCGGAGCTCAAGAATCTGATGGTCGACTATGGGACCACGAGTGGAGGCAGAGATGATGCGATTGGCAATGCGAAGCGGGAGATTGACGATGTCAGGGGCATCATGACCAAGAACATTGAGAGTCTGCTCGAGCGAGGCGAGAGGCTAGATCTGCTGGTCGACAAGACGGACAGACTTGGAAACAGCGCGCAGGATTTCCGCGTGCGAAGTCGGGGGTTGAAGCGTCAGATGTGGTGGAAGAACGTCAAGCTCATTGGTCTCTTGGGATTGGTGATTTTCCTCATCTTGATGGTGTTGGTCATTGCTATTAAGAAAACCGTCCCATGAGCATGGCTAGACCGAATGGGCAGGAAAGGACCTTGAATCACACAAGATTGTTACAAGAACAGGGCCAGGCAAATTTCAAATGGGCACTAATTGCGTGCCTGTCAGTAAAAGGGGAACGGTTACGACCCTATGTCAGTTTCTGGGGAGAGACTTTCGGCATGATATTGGTATTCAGGCATGCTTCAACTCGTCAAGGCGCGAGCGTTTCATATTCAGTACCATCCATCCCCTTATAACCACGCACCGTCTTTCCACGTCACGCACACAAGTGACGTGCCCGCCGTGACCATGACACTTGTATTTAGACGGCGCATAATCATCCGTGAACTCCTCTCGCTCGCCGTTGCAGCAAATTCTCCAATTCGCCCATTCACTCCCATTCACCCATATCCACGAATCCTTCTTCATCACCCCAATACCACATCGTCTACATCTTCCACCGCTACAACTTGGGCGCAGTCCCGCCTTGTCCCTGCCCCGGCCCCTCCCGATACATGTACCCGTGCGCAACGGGACTATTCCCACTCCCGCCAGCCGGCGTCATCGAGACGGGCCATCTCCGAAGACGCTCCGTGAAGAAAACTGGGTGTCGCGTTGACGAATCATGGTGTTTGCCCCGGCCTGTTTGGGCTGCGGGCAAGGGGGCGTCTTTGCGAAGCCCATTGACTATGATATGTTGTGCGCGCCTGAGATGTCTGGTTTGGTTTGGGGGGAGGTATCTTGATTAGATGTTGAGTTGGAGCGTGTAAGTGCAGGACGCACATGGAGGGTGAAGTGGTACCAAAATTGATTGGGATAAAGGTGCTTGTATTCCTTAAGTCTGTACTCTAGCTACGCCCTATATAACTATAGTTAAGTATTACCTAAGCCATTCCCTACCTTAATAGGCTAGCCTATTTTAAGATAGTGTTAACCCTAATACTAAGAATAATAAGATTCTTCTAAAACACTATAGGTTATTCCTTCTCTTAATTATTATTCTCTATCCCTTAATAATTCTAAGTCTTATCCTCTAGATTCTAATTAGCCATGTCCTATGTATTTAACCTTAGAGATTATAACCTTTCCTAGCGTGGGATATATGTCTTTAGATTATTAATATAAATCTTTTAAACTTATTTACTACCTAAAGGCTTAATTTTATATAATACTAATAATAGCTTTTTCTTTACTATTAAAAGCTTTTCCTAGGTCTTATAAAACTTCCCCTTTAACTTATTCTCCTTATCTATTTTCTCCTATATAAGATTCCTAACTTTAAACTAGTGTAGTAGCTTTAAGGAGTCTTCTTTATTATCTATTTTTTAGGTTTAAACTAATTCTCTTCTTTTCTCCCTAGAGTTAGAGTGCTATAAGTTTATTTCTTAGATTAGAATAGGATTACTTTCTAACTCTAATAAGTCTATCTTGTCTTAGTTATTGCTAACTCCTATGTGTTTAGAGAATAGATTAAATCCTAATATTAACATAGCTAGAGTTATCCCTATACTTAATATAAACTAATTATTTAGAATAACTATAATACTTAGGATAGCCTAATTCTAGGAATTAAGCAACACTCTATCCCTTTCTACTACTTACTTCCTTAATTATTATTTTACTAGATAGATATTTTACTTAGTAAGTCCTATAGAAGCTAGGTAAGAGATAGGTCTAAAAGTAATTATTATACTATATTTCCCTACTATTAATTTAAAGTTTAGATTCTTAAAATAGGATTTATTATTATAGTAAATTCTTCTTAGCTAACTAAAAATAGAGCTCTAGTGTTTATCCTATATCTAAGTAATAGAATCTCTAGTAGC
This sequence comes from Epichloe scottii, assembly GCA_021950295.1. NCBI lineage: Eukaryota > Fungi > Ascomycota > Sordariomycetes > Hypocreales > Clavicipitaceae > Epichloe > Epichloe scottii. The sequence goes on along the minus strand of CP083247.1, from coordinate 313,887 downwards.
TTTATTATAGGATTAACCTAGCGTAAACCTTATTATATAGTTTACTATAATTAGTATATATAAGTTGCTATTTTAGGCCTTAGGAGTAATAGGTCTAAGGTAATCTATTATAACTAATGCCTATAGTTCTAATACTATAATAGTTTTTAGTGAGGATCTAGGTAACCTTATTTTAGTTTATTAATAGATAAAATAAGATTAGTAATAAGACTTAATATCTTTTATTCTATTAGGCTAAAAATACACTCTATAAAGCTTTTATATTATAATAGTTAGCCTAAAATAACCTATAGTATTGTAAGCTTATTAGAGTTTTATTAGAATCTCTTTAGAGAGCATGTATTTAGATAGTAATTTATTAAGTTCTAAGTAATAGAGTTTCTAGTCTATAATTTAATATTTTAAAGCTTAATATTAAACTAGTTTATATTATTTAGTTAGGATTGTTTAGTAACTATAAATAATTAAAGTTAGGACTTCTCTATACTACTTAGAGTTTAGCTATTCTCTAAGCTTAGTTCTTACTATCTCTAAAGTTTTATTATCTAGCCTTTTACCTTCTAGTATAATTATCTTATATCTTATTAAGATTATTACTAGTTAGTCTTTTATTACTAGTGTTACATTAATACCTATTCTTCTCTTCACTTTATATAGGTTAGATCTAAGTTCCTCTAGTAGTCTTAATATTCTATTAGTAATCTTTATAATTTTTATTATATTAGGATAGTATATGTATTTCACATTTAACTCTTATAGAATATTTACCTATTAAGTAACCTTCCTATAAACCTTAGAAAGGTTTGCTATAAAATTAATAATTCCCTTATAGTTTATATACACTTTTAATAGATATATAGATCTATTTACTAGCTATTATGTCTCTTTTAGTCCTATAATAATAGCTAATATCTCTTTCTTAGGCATTATGTATTATTATTTAGCGTCTCTTAATTTATAGGATATCTATATAATAATTTATACTTTTAAAAAATTTAAGTCTATTACACTAGTGCTAGGTTTAGTGTCTTCTAGTTAGAATAGAACCCCTCTAGTTTCTATGTCTAAAGTATTAGTTACTAAATAAAACTATATCCCTAGCTAGGCCCTAAAAGTAGTATTTACCTAAATACTATAGTAGATCTATAGTAAAGCCTGCTAAGCTTCTAGTGTCTATTTAGGGTTTGCCTTTAAAACTTCTATTCTCTCGACTAATGGTTTCCCTAACTTTATAACCTTCTATATTTCTTTAAAGAAAACCTTCTTAATAGTTAATACTAGGTCTAATCTCCTAGGGATAAACTTCCTTAAAAATAGTATTAGGTATATTAATACTAAGATTTTATTCTAGGTTTTTAGAGGTTACTATTTAAAATATTTAGATAGGTTAGCGAATCTTTTATAGTGTTTCTACGCTAGTCTAATCTTCCTATCTTCTAGAGAGTACCTAATGTAGTTAACATTAGACGTAAAAAGTATTATCTTACATTCACTTAGTCTAATTAAAGCCTAGGTAATTCTTAGGAAGTAGTGTGTCTATAAGAAGTTAAAATAATCCTCCTAAGTTTTAGAACCTAAGTAATAATTATCTATATATATAGAAAATAAGGTTTAGATGTCCTCTATATACCCTAATATAGATTTGCTTTTGGTTTTATCTTTAAAGAATAAGTGACTAAAGGTTATATCTCTAAATCTAGCGTATGTTATAGGCGATCCTATTAAACCTTAGGCTATGTTTGTTATAGACTTAAGCTATAAGCTTAGGTTAAGTCCAGAGCAAGACTAGGTCTAGAAAGGGGGCAGTTTGTGCACAGACTATGTAGACTTGCTATAAGGGGGGACCTATTACTACCCCTTTGTTTAGTTCTCTTCTTCTTCTATAAGAATAAGATTTGCACTTTAAACGCTTATATATAGCTACCCTAAGGCTAGTTTATAATATATCTTATTCTTTACTATAGTTAGATTACTATTAAAGTTATTACCTATAGGTGTTTTCTTAGGGGATAAAATAGAAATAAATAAACTTATAATGCTATAGGAGCTAGTTAAGAAATAGTTATAATAAATTAAAGAGCTTACTAATAAATAATAGTTAGACTTTAATATGCTAATAAAGAGCAAACTAATAAAGCAAAAGCTATTACCTATAGGATAGCTATTTAATAGTAATAGGGCACTATTTATATTATAGAAAAATCTTATAATATATAAGCTTTATATAGATAAGGCATTTATTAGAGACTAGAAGGATTAATAGTACTTTATTTACTAAAATCTATTAGTAAAGGTATAGGCTTAAATCACTTTATTCTTTAAAAAAGGATATATTCTTAATTATAAACCTACTTATTTTCTTATATACTTAGGGGATATATTTAATAACCCTTATTAATAGGAATTAGCTATTATAGAACTTAACTAGATAGCTTAGTAACCTAATAAATAGTTTAGTAACTTCTATATTTAATTTAAATAAAAGCTTATATTAGCTAGAGAATTAGAATAGGATAACGCTATTAAGCTAGCTAAGTTATATATAGTAATTAATAAGTAAATAAGGGACTATAGTATTAGAAGAGATATACCCTAAATAGATTATATAATAGCTATAGCTTACTACTATAGCATTGCCTTAGATATTAAATCCTATTAATTAGAGGAAAAGCACTAGGTATAAAAGCATATATAACTAGCTTAGAATATAAATAAGGCTAAATAGTAGGATAGGGATACACTAATAATAGATATTTAAGTTATAGGTATAATAGGGAACTATAAGGGACCTAGGAAGTTATAAATATAGTAAAAATTAGAAAATAGGTTAGGAGGAAAATAGGCTAAATAGGTTACCTAAGACATTATAAACGCTTACTATATAGAGGGCAAATGCCTCTAATATAGTTCTAGCTAGCACTTTATTAGTAAATATTTACTATATCCTACCCTATGCCTATAAGGAAAGTTATTAGTAAATACTTATAATATAGGTAACTCTAATAATAGTAACTTAGAGGGAGAAAGCGTAAAGTAATTAGGAAAAGAATAACCCCTTTATTAAGTTATTTAATAGGGAGAAGAGAAGTAAGCATAGGGAGGCTTTATAGTATATAGTTATTACTAATAAGGATTTTAAATAGATCTAGGATAATATAGATTTATTACCTTTTTTAGTTCCTACCTTAATTAATAAGACTACCTTTATAGATACTTAAATTAACATAGGCTATAACTACTATGCTACTATAAGTAAATACCTTATCTAAAAGCTTTAACTAGAATGCCTCTCTTTTCTAACTAAGAGGTTAGTTTATATAGCAGTTAGTGTAAAATAAAGGGGAGAAGAGAAGTATAAAAAACATTTATATATAATATATATTATTTATTTTTAAGTGGATTTAAATAGATAAAAGACACTAATTATTATATATATAATCCTAGGATTAATAAGATAACTTATCCTAGGGATACCTTAGATAAAACAAAACAAAATCAATTTAGATATAGCATAATAATAAGTACTTATAGGGTTAGTAAATAACCTATAAATATAGGCTATAATTAATAGAAAGGTAGACTAACCTATAGTAGCTATCCTAGGTTCTATGTTTATAGGAATAGTATATTAAGCAAAGAGATAGAAGGAATATATCTAGCTTTATATAATAAGTCTATAAGAAATTATATTTATCTTATAGATTAACATAGCACTAAAGCCTATAGAATAGGAGCTCCTAGCCTCCTTACTAGAGATACTATAGGATTTTAAGGACCTCTTCTTAGAAAATAAGGCAAATACTTTACTACTACATTAAGGTAAGTCTAACCACTATATTTAGTTAAAATAGGATATAAAGGGTAATAAACTAGAGTTACCTTAGGCACCCTTATATAATATATCTTATTATTACTTACTAGAAATTTAGAAATAGGTAATAGACTTAATAAATAAGGGCTAGATTAGGGCAAGTTTATCTTTAGCTATAGTGCCTATACTATTAGTAAAGAAACTAGGGGGAGGCTAGAGGTTTTACGTAAATTACTATACGCTTAATAAGATTATAGAATAGGACTATTATCCTTTATTACTAGTTAAGAAAACACTATAATTATTATTAAAGGTAAAGTAATTTATAAAACTAGATATATAAGCAGCGTTTTATTATATATATATTACTAAAGGTAAAGAATACTAAATAGCATTCTAAATAAGGTTTAGTTTATTTAAATAGCTTATATACCCCTTTAGATTAGTAAGTATACTTACTACCTTTTAGAGATATATTAATAGTGTGTTAAGCAAAATCCTAGGGGACTATATTATAGTATACCTTAATAATATTCTAGTCTATTTAGGTAGTTTATAAAAGGACTATATATAAAAAGTTTAGATAGTCCTAGATAGGCTTTACTAGGTAAGACTAAACTTAGATATTAAGAAGTGTGTTTTTATAACTAAAGAGGTAAAGTACTTAGGGTTTATTATTTATACTAGAAAACAAATTCGCTTAGATAAGGAAAAGATTATAGCTATATAGGATTAGGAGGCCCTAATATAAGTCTAGGGAGTATATAAATTTCTTAGTTTTACTAACTTTTATTATAACTTTATACCATAATTCTTAGAGATTATAGTGCCCTTACTTAACTTAACTAAAAAGGGAGCCCTATTTATATAGTGTGTGGCCTAAATCGCGCGCCTAGAAACACACGCGTTTGCGATGATAGCATTAGGAGTCACAGGGATAATTATTATACTAAGGGATAATAACATTAGTCATGTAAGCCAGGGATTAAATAGTCTATAAAGGGATTACTTCTAACTAGGCTTCTAGAGCTTGTTACGCACGTTAGATATGGAGTTTTTATGCCTAGCTTTGCTATGGCTTATTATTGTGTTTTAAGATAAGATAAATTAATAAGATTATTATTACCTACACTAATTTAACCGTTAGGTTACTTCTAATCCATTAGACTATTTAATCTAGATTATCTCTATCTTATAGAGATAATCTAGCCTTATAATAGGTTGCTATAGTTAAGCTTCTTAACCCCTTTAACGTGCGTAAATATTAAAGCTACCTATATATATAGGCTAGTATTATGTCTTTTAGGGTATTATTTTTTGCTTAATAAAACTAGTAAAGAAATAAGTTTTTAATCCCTTAGGACTATTTTACTCTAGTTATTTCTTAGCCTTAGTTAAGATTAATTAGAAGTAATCATTTAATACCCTTTAGCTATTACTAACCTAGACTATAAGAAAATCCCTTTATCTTATTTTCCCTATAATAAGCTATAAACTAAGAGTCTAGACCTAACTTATAAGATAGCTAGGGTATTAAAATAAAAGTAGCTAAACTAGCTAAATATAATAAGATAAGGAGAATTAGGCAGAAGGAAGCGTATTACACGTATATATAGGCAGAAAAGCTAGCTAGCTTAGAAGGGTACTTTACAAATACTTACTAAGTTATTAATCCCTTACTAGTTACCTCTAAATATAAGTCTATAATATAGAAAATATAGCTAAATATTCTAAGCTAGTAGGATATATAGTCTAGTGTTTTAGACTATTTAATCTTAGGGCCTATTATCTATTTTACTATTATTTAGCTAATTATTAGGATCTTATAGTTAATTATAAAAAGCTATATAGTTATCCTAGTAGCCTTTACTTATAGTTTATTTATTACTACTAATACTACCCCTTTAAAAGTCTTCCTAAAGAAAGCACTAAATATTATAAAGATATTTATTTAAATATAAGTAGCTATCTCTCTCTAAGATTAATTAAAAGAATACTTATCCTACTCTATACCTAGTTATATCCTAACTTATTCTTAATAAACTAGTAAAGTAAGATTAAGTAAGCTATTAACTAGTTAATAAGACCTTAGGGACACTCCTTTACTAAGTACTCTAACTACTAGTTAGGGACTATCTAATCCTAAGATAGTAATTAGCCTAACCTAAACTAGGTTTAAAGACTACTTAGGAAAAACCCTAATAATATTAGTAAGATACCTAAGGCCCTTAAAGGCCTTAATATAGAATCTTTTATAAAGCTCCTTAGAGAAATAATAATATAGTAAACCTTATTAATTACTATATAAAATAGATATAATATTTAGTAGTTTACTAGTAAAAATATATCTAACTTCCTTAAGGACTTTAAAGTAAAGATAAAGGCAATAGGCATACCTAAGATAAACTAGTATAAGATACTTAAATAGGATATTAACCTAAAGCTTTAATAGGTAGTTAAGATACTAACTATATTATAAACCTAGAAGGAGTCTAAGGAGGAGATGCTTTTCTAGTATAATACTACTAGTTAGGATTAAATAGAAAATACTTATAAATAGCTTAAAGATCTTAATTTAATATAACTAAAGTCTATTTAGAATACCTATTACTAGCTATAGAAGCATTAAGCTCTAATATCTATTATTAACCTAACTAGATAGAAAACCACTATAAGCTAATTAAACTATATCTATAAAGTACTCCTAGATTATTTAATCTTAAGCTTTATAGATTATAAAGGGCTTACCTATAAAGAATTCCTTATTATAGAATATAAACCTCTTTAGATAAAGCTTAATATATATATTTATATACGCCTAGAACTTTAAAATAGGGGTTTAGAAGGTTTTAATATAGTAAAGCTTTCTTTAGATAATTAGGAATCTAGCCTTATAAATTAGAGATTATTTAATCTAAGGGTTTTTAATAAGTAGTAAACTTCTTAAAGAAATTATTTAGCATAGAATAATTTATTAGGAAGGAATAGTAAACCTAGATTCTATAAAAAAGGGATAGGAAATAGGATAGTAGCTAAGCAGTTAGATTATTAAGATTAAATAAATAACCTAATAAAATAATTAGCTAACCTAAAGATTATATTTATAAAATAAGTAAGTAAGGAAATTAATATTATAAAATAGCTTAAGGCTAAATATAGCACTACCTAGTAATAATAAAGGTAGCTTTACTAAATAAACTATATAGGACTATATAATTATAATAAGGATAACTATATCTTTAATCTAAATGTGATTTTAGGAAGGGGCTATTAGTTAAATAAATGCTATTACTATAATAATAATGCTTATTTAGCTATAAGATATAAGATCCTTAAGTTTAATAAGATATTAAAATTTATAGTCTATAATCTAGTAGTCTATATCCTAGTAATTAGGGATAATCTAAAGTATTAGATTATACCCCTAGTCTTACTCTTAAAATTTCTTTAAATTAGTAGCTATATATATAAGCTAGCTATATTTTAGGTTAAGTATTTTAAAGACTATAAGATTACCTATATAATACCTAGGATTAAGGAATATAGACTAAGTAAAGGTATAAGTTAGGAAATAATAATAAAAGAATAAGATATCTTTAAGAGAATAAAAGGCTAGTTTAATTTAGTAATATACTAACTAGAGAGAGAAGTTAAGGTAATAATCCTAAAGAGGGAATTAATAGGTATAGTCTTAACTATCTAATTTAAGAAGGTAAGTATAGAAAATAAAGGCAAAAAAAGCGCTATTATAAAAGTATTAGCTATTAGAGAAAGATTAGCAAAATACCTAAGGGTTAAGGAAGTTAAGAATAATAACACTAAAAATCGCTAAAGTTAAAGCTAACCTATCTAGGAGAACCTAGCTATAGGTAAAGGTAATAAGGATTAGTTAAATAAAGTTAGGTAATAGATTCTAGATTAATTATATAATAAGGTCTTCTAAAAGAAGCTTAGTATCCCTTTCTAAGATATTTACTATATAATGCTAATATTAGCTAAAGTAGTTAGTAATAAATATCTTATAAGAGTAAAAGGTATTAAAGATATCTAATACTATAATAGGAACTTATTAGGACTAGTCCCTTCTCTATTAAAAGCGTTTAGTCTAAGAAAGAACCTAAGACTATTTAATCTAGACTAGTAGATTAATAGTGTTACTTAGATAATATAGAAGATAATTAAGGAGAATAAGAAGAATAAAGCTATAATTAAGAAAGCTTTACTACCTATAATACCTTTACTAGAAATTAATATAGCCTTATAGGAATGAATTTAGGAGAGGCTAGGAATAAGAAGCTTAATTACTAAGACCTATTAGGAACTAATTAATCTAAATAAGAAGACTTTTATGCTTAATATAATAATAGAACTATAAGCTACTATTAATAATCTATAGGAGTTACTATACCTATAGGTTTAACTAGATAACCCTAAAGGAAAGCTACTATAAGGACTTATTAACATAGGAGCATAAGGAAATATAATCTTAGAAAGCATAGTAAAATAACTTAGATTAAAGATTTATCTAATAGAAACTATAAATACCTTATCTTACTTATTACACTAGATTAGGATAATTAGGGAGGTTTAGATAAGGCTATACCTAGGGAATATCTAGATACCTACTACTTTTTATATTAGCCTAGACTTAGTTAATATTACCTTAATCCTAGGAATACCTTTCTTTAGGATATACTAGATATAATTTAACTACTTACATAGTAGGGAGCTTTATACCTAGTATTAATTTAGTAATATAGTTATTATATTAAGAGTTATAGGAAGTATTTAGTAGTAATATACTAATAAACCACTAGTATAGTAACTTACTATTAATACTATTATATTTAGCTACCTACTAGTAAAACTAGAAGCCTTAGGAACCTTAGAAAAAGATTAAATATTTTAAGAAGGAATAGAGAAGATATTAGAAGATAGTAAGGAACTTATCCCTATCTTAATAAAGGAAGAAACTAAGATCTTCCACGTAATTATTAAAGATATAATAATTAACTATGCTAAGTAACTTAAGGTAGTTATAGAGGATTTTTAACCCTAGCAAAAGCTAAAACTACCTAATCTAATAATTAATATAATATATAAATAAAAAGCCTAGAAGATTTACCCTTATAATAATATACCCTCTAATAGATTAACCCCTAAAGGAGATCTAAAGTAAAAGTTAAAGAAATAGGAAGAAGCAAAGTTATAACTTAATATATCTAGGAAATATAATAAGTATATTACTAGGAGATTTAGCGTAAACCCTTAAGGTTTTAGAATAACCTAGGAATAATTAGATTAAATAGTTAAAGGGATATAAGAATATTTAATACTAGAAGAAGTTAATATTTTTAAGGAAATTCTCTATAACTAAGAAGCAGGGGTAGCATAGGACTTATTAGAGTATAGAAAAGTTAACCTACTAGTTATGCTACTATAAGTTATTAAGGTTATTAAATATAAGGCATAGTAAGTAGGTTTAATCCTAATACCTCTTAGGTTATAAGGGAAGCTAGTTAATCTTTTAAAGAAAAAGCTAAAGTATAGTTATTTAGAGGAGAGCTATAGTTCCTATAGGAATCTATATTTCCTAATTATAAAAAAGGATAGTGGAATTTATTTAATCTTATTAGTAATAAAATATAATAAAGTTATAATATAGGATATGCTTAGCCCTTAAGGAGCTAAAGTGTTTAGTAAAAGCTTTATAATATATAAGATCCTATCTATTATTAATTTATTATTAGGATATAATTAGGTTAAATTAGCTAAGAGAAGTTAGGATATAATAATAATTTTAACTATAGTTAGACTTTTATAACTCTATTAGCTACTATAGGGAGCTACTAACTTAGTAGCTTAGTTTATTAGGATTATTAGGAGAGTATTATTTAACTTAAATCCCTAAATTTATATACCTTTCCTAGATAATATTGCTATTTAAGGTCTAACTATAATATATAATAATAAGGAAATTATACTAGGAGTGTAAAGGTATGTAATAGAGCATTTAATTAATATTAATAAAGTCTTAGTTAATATTAAGCTCTCTAGTTATATAGCCTTAGTAGTTAAATTAAAGTTTTATTAGAAGTTAGTAGAAATTATAGGATTTATATATAGTATAAATAGAAGGAAACTAACTAAAGTAAAGATAATTAAGATCTTAGACTAGGAGGTTTATTAAGATTAATTAGATATATAGTCTTTTATTAGATTAATAGTCTTTTATTATATATAGAAAGTAAGGCTATTAGTAATCTTACTAAAGAAAGAGAGTAAATAGATATAGGGGCTAGATTAGTAAGAAGCTATAGATATCCTTAAGAAAGTAGTAATAATAGCACTAATTCTTATTTTACTTAATCTAGGACTAGGCTTTAGAGAAATTATTCTAATAGTTAATATAAGCTTAATTAGATAGGGAGCTATATTATTATAAATTATTAATAGTAAATAATATCCTATTTAATATAAAAGTAGTACTTAGAACACTACTAAATCTAAGTATAACGCTATAAAGCAAGAATACTAAGCAGTGGTTTATATATTAAGATAACTATAAATATATCTATATAGAGTTCTATTTACTTTAGAGATAGATTTATAAGTCCTTATATATTAAATTAATAGCGCTATTAATAATATACCTAGGGCACTTATTACCTAATAGATTAGCTATATTCTACTCTTTAATTTTACTATATAATATATACCTAGAGAGAAAAACCAAATTACTAATGCCTTATTAAGAAAGGGCCCTAGAGCTTTAGATTAATTAGACTAGGTAGTTAAAGGGGATATTAAAGATTTTATTAATTTTTACCTTAATAATATTACTATAAGTAAAGAAAATAAAAAGAGCTACTTAGAGAAGATATAATAAGTAATTAATTTCCTATTAACTTTTTAAAGACCACTTAATCTTAGTGTAAAGGACTATAGGAAACTATATAATAAGGCTAAGAAGTTTTACTTAGAAAAAGGATATCTCTAGAAAAGGCTAATAGGAATTATAAAGGGACCTATACTAGTAGTAAATATACCTAAGTAATAATAGATAATTATTAAGGCTATTTATAAAGAACTTAGATATAAAGGCATTAAGGTAGTCTTCTAGGTAATAAGATTAAGGTACTAGTAGAAGGGACTATAGAATATAGCCTAGGAGATAATAGCTTACTATAAAATATACTAAAAGTTTATACTATAGTGCCTATAAGAGCTTTCTATACTAGTTATACTAGGAAACCTAATAAGTAAGATTTATATTAATACTTAGCACTTACTAATTAATTATAGATATAAGTATCTATTAGAAGCTAGGTATAACCTTACTAGTTAGGTAAAGGCTACTCTAGTTAAGAACACTACTATATTAGTAATTAGGAAGTTTCTCTTCTCTCTAATTAGTAGGTTTAGGCTCTTCTAATTTATTATTTATAATAAAGGACCTAAAATACATAGGAACCTTAAGAAAGCACTTATAGATATTAGTATTACTAGAATCTAAATATCTAGGTATAACCTAAAGGCGAATTCCCCTATTAAAGTTAGATATTAGTCTCTTATATCTGCCCTAGTAAAGTTAGGCAAATTAGATAGATAATGGTTTAAGCGCCTTAATAAGGCTTTTCTTATAGATTACACTACTATTTGTAAATTATATAGAAAGTCTATGTTTTATTTAATCTATAAATAGGAGCTAATACTACCTTTAGAAGTTAAATTTCTAACTTAGAGACTAATTAATTAGGATGTAATTATAGGTAGTTAAGACTTATTTAAAGCGTGGGTTTAGATGCTTAAATAAAAAGCAAAAGATATTAAAAAAGCGAGAATAAAGGTATTTAAATTTAGATAGTAACTTATAAAATAAACTAATAAAAACTAGGCTACTTTAATTAGGAAAGATTAATTAAAACCTAGGGATCTTATCTTAGTATATAATATCTAATAGAATATTAATATATCTATAATATAGAAGCTTATAATAAGGTAGAATAGACCTTTTTAAATTTATAAGCGCACGCTAATCTCTAGAGCCTACTATTTATAGACACTAAATAGCATTAAACTTATAAAGATAATCTTAGGGGACTATATTAAGAAATTCCTCCTAGATCTAGAAGAATAGTAGACTTTTACTATAAATAAATAGCTTTACGCTCCTTAATATAACTAGGTAGAAGAGGTAATTAGTAATAACTATAATAAGGAGGTTTTAAGCATTATACTATTAATAGCTTAATATAATATATTAGATTAAATAATTAATAATAAGAGCACCTACTATTAGGAAGGGATAAGTAAGGAAAGGCTAGTGCTTAAGGATAATAAAGTTAAACTTCTACTCTAATAGCACCTATACTATAAGATTAAAGTTAGGTTACCTTAATTAATAATTAAATAGCGTTAAGAATATAAGGTCTATCCCCTAACTCTTTAATAATATACCTACTAGAAGCTATTTTAACTTTTATTTTATTTATACTTTACTTTTATTTTTAAGAAAAGATTAGGTTTTATTTTTAAATACTATAGATTAAGTAATTATAGTATAGTTCTAAGAGCTAAGTTACTAGTTTTCTTATTTATTTCCCTAAATTAAAAGATATTATATATTTTTCCTTTATTATAAACTATCTAGAAAGGGGGAGGTATATCTATTACTAAGTAAGGGGAATTCTTAAAGTTAATACTAGTTAGATTAAGGGGAATTACCTTAGCTACCTTAGTAGTCTATTCTTTACCTAAGAATAGTGCTAAAGCCCCTCTCTTAAGGATCTAGGCTAATACCTAGAAGTAAAGCGCTATTTATAGCTTATAGTATAGGAGCTATTCTAAATATAATTACTATAGGTACCCTTAAGGATACCTAGAATTAATATATAACTATAGAATAGGAAGTATATATACTTATTAAAGAAGTTAATATATTATATATATAAGTTTAAGTAGTTAGAATAGAAGACACTATTTAATTTACTATACATAGAGATAAGCAAAGCCTAGTAATGCTTAGGATATTATAAAAGAGTATATAGAAAATACCTATTAGGATAAGCTATTTTAGCTAGAATAAGGACTTAATATTAATAACTATTTTTAACTACTAGAGCTAATATACTTTCTTTCTTAGTATAGCTTCTAATAAAGTCCTTTACTAAGTTTATTTTCTTTATTACCTTAAGGAAATAGGGAGGTACCCCCTTTAGAATATTATCTATAGGATAGAGGATAATTTTAGTATATAAGGGAACGCTACTATTACTAATATTAATACTACTATAAACCTAGAATATAAAGAGAAACTTAAACTATAAAAATAAAACTATTAGCTAGTAGTCTAGTATAAGATTAAATAATGCCTAAGCCTATATAATCTTTACTAATATAGGAGGGGTAAATCTCTATATAATTAGACTAGTTAATAGTCTTAGTTACTATAAGTTTTGCCTCTAAGACACTAGCCTTAATAATAGTAGTAATATTAGGAAGCCTTTAATAGGTTATATTAAGAGAATTAGCTATAATTAAATAGTTAAAGGAAAGAGAAATAAAGGTTTATAAAAGACAGGATAGAGAGGAAAAGAGAGGGTTTAAATACCTTAATTTATAACTATTCCTTAATAATAGGTATTAATAACTAATAGACAAGCAGCCCTAATAACTAATAAGGGTGCTAAAGAAGTTTAATTTATAGGATTTATCTAATCCTTATAACTATTGCCTAATAGCGGGTGTTAGTAACTATTAGTTATAAAAGGGAACATAGCTATAGATAGCCACTGCTAACTAACTATATAACTACTAAGAGCTATAAGAACAAGGCTTAGGTTATAAGAACTATTTAATCTTACCTACTTCTTATATTATTATGCTTTTCTTTAGTTATTAAAGCCTTCCTTTCTTAAGTTCTTCTTATATCTTACCTCTTCTCTTATTATAATTACTTTATCTCCTAAAAGCAACTACTATCCTTTCCCTTACCACTCTTATATACATACCTATATATTCTATTTAATTATGCCTTATTATGGCAAAATATAAGGAATCTAAGGTATTTAATAATACCTATACTAAAGTAAATAGCAAGACTATTATATACTTTATAAACAAGAGGTGCCTAATAATATACTATATTTATATTTTAATATATAGAATAAAAGGATCTTTCTTTAGGGAAGAGAAAGAAGGTATTATTAGACTTAACCTAGTTAATCTCTATAGATAGTAGCTACTATTATTTTATCTAAGGTAGGACTAGCTATAGCTCTTACTAAGATTTAAAATACACTAAGATAGTAATAACTTTAATAAAGTTATACTAATTAGGCCTAGTTAGACACCCTTAACTTAGTAATAATATTCTATAGATATTTATAGGTTCTTAAGAAAGGCCTATAAGACCCTAAATAAGGACTAGCTTAATTAGTTTAAGCTATTTACTATAGGGAGAATTATTATATAAGGACTAGAGGTAATAGTAGCTATGCTACCTTAAGTATTTAAACTATATACTATAGAGAATTTTAATATAGATACTTTATAGTAATTAATTAGTTTAAAGGAAGGAAGGCTTTATTCCTCTTACTAGCTAGTTAATATTACTTATAGCTTATAGTATAATCTAGTTAACCTTTACTTATATATAAGCTATTAATATATTATAGTAGGATTTACTTTCTTTATAAACTATTAGACTTACTTTCTATTTAATTAGAAATAAGGGTATTTTTACTACTTTAATACTATAGGAGAAGGCTAAATTAAGTAGTTTATTAACTTTATAGGTAGCTAGGGATAAATTATATAACTTTTAAATTACCTATATAATTTTAAAGTAATTATAGTCCTAGCTATAGAGTAAAAGGGAAATTAGGAGTATAGGTATACTTACCTAGGATTCCTTCTTTAAATAATTTATTACTAAGTTAGTTATTAAGCACTTAATCTCCTTATAGAGAACTAAAACACACTAAACTAATATAGTATTAAGTTTAAATAACTATATGCGTTTAGTAGGGATTTATATATTAGGCACTAATTTAAGCTTTATCTTAGGGACTAGATAATAACTAATAATATCCTAGACCTAAGATATAGCTATATAAAAGCCCTTAAAAGAACTCTATAAGTCTTATATAATATAGTAGTAAATAAGCTTATAATAGGGGATTAGTTACCTAGGGAATTATCTTACTAAAAAGACTTTAGCCTTTAATATTTAGTATATAATATAATAATACGCTAGATACCTTGCTTTACTACTTAAATAATTAGCGGAGAATTACTAGTAAGTATAGTGATTATAGCCTAGAAGTATAAGACTAGTAATAATAATTACCTAATTAAATAGTATACTAAGATAGTATAAGTTAATAGACTTTATATTTAGGATTTCTAGTAGCCTATAGCTTATGTTTTTATAAATAATCCTAAAGTCTTTAATATTAGTATTTAAGAATTACTATAGGAATAGGAATAGTAAATATAGTAAGAACTTAATACTAAATAATAATAAGGAGCTACTAGTAGCTAAGGATTAAATTAAGAGGTAGGATTTTAAGTATTATAAGAGTCTTTATTAGGACTATCTTTTACTTCTAGTTATAATAAGATACTATAGTCTTTAGTTACTTAGCTTAAAGCACTTTATAAGGCATAATAGGATTAAATGCGTAGTACCCTAGAATAAAGCACTTAATCTTAGCAAGCTATAACTTATAAATTATTTTAAATAGATATTAAGGACTAGCTAAGGTTAGTATAAATCTATAGAGTTATTAGGTAAAACTAAGTAAGTAAATATTAAGCCTTAATAGATTAAGCAGATAAAGAGGTTATACACTAATCTCTTAGAGACACTAGATAAGCTATAACTATTAATTTACTTCCTTTCCTTAAAGCATAGAATATAATATAAAGGAAAACCATAGCTTAATTACTAATATTATTTACCTATATATTAGTAGTGCTACTAAGGCTAGTTTCTTAAGGAATATAGGTAAGCATTATTAATGCTTATTAGTAGAAGAGATAATAAGCCTTAGGATTAATTAATTAGCAGGTAAACTATAAGTAAAGGGCTACTTAGTAAGATTCTAAATACCTAGCTCTTTATATACCCTTACTAATATTACTTACTAATTATCTATATATGCTAAAGACGCTAAAGCTCTCTAGAGAGATAAGGAACTTAGGACTATAATTAGGGAGGATTACTTTATTTTTCTTTCTTTCTTTTCTTATTTTTCTCTTCTTTTCTTTCCCCTTTACTATAGGAAGTCTTTCCCTATAGATAGATTAAATAGTAGCTCCCCTTATATATAAGCTATAGTTTACTAATCTTGCTTTATGTCCTATTTATTTTTAGTCTATATATAGTTAAGGTTAACTAGTATATACCTAGGGAGGTATTATATAGCCTAAATCACGCGCCTAGAAACACATGTATTTGTAATAATAGTATTAGGGGTTATAGGGATAATTATTACACTAAGGGATAATAATATTAGTTATATAAGCTAGGGATTAAATAGTCTATAAAGGGATTACTTCTAACTAGGCTTCTAGAGCTTATTATGTATATTAGATATAGAGTTTTTATGCCTAGCTTTACTATGGCTTATTATTGTGTTTTAAGATAAGATAAATTAATAAGATTATTATTACCTACACTAATTTAACTATTAGGTTACTTCTAATCTATTAGACTATTTAATCTAGATTATCTCTATCTTATAGAGATAATCTAGCCTTATAACGGGTCGCTGCAGTTAAGCTTCTTAACCCCTTTAACGTGCGCAGACGTTAAAGCTACCTACGCGTGTGGGCTAGCATCGTGTCTTTTAGGGTGTTGTTTTCCGCTTGACAAAATAGATAGAGAAGTGTAATAAGGCCTTTAATGCGTTAAAGTTAGCTTTATATTATACCCTATTTTAACCTAGTAGGACCCTAAGAAGGATATATTAGTTAAGGCAAATTATTCTAGGATAGTATTAGGGGTTACCTTTCCTAGGTTAATAATAAAGGAGTTCTATATCTAGTAGCTTACTACTCCACATAGTTATAGCCTACTTAATAGAATTATATAATATATAATAAGGAGCTACTAGTAGTTATCTCTTACCTTAAAGTATAGTTAGTAAAACTATAGAGTATTAGTAAGCTATTTATAATCCTTATAGACTATAAGAACTTAGAGTACTTTATAGCACTAAGGGAAATATTAGAATAGTAAGTAAGGTAAGTAAAGATACTAGCACTTTTTAACTTCTATTTATATTATAGGCTAGGCATATAGGTAGCTTAACTAGATATATTATTAAGATACTATTAGGAGAAAGTATAGGTAAAAAAGCTAAAAGAGTTACTTATATATTTAGTAATATCTCCTACTAAGTTTTAGTTTTAATATAGAAGAGTAATTATAAGCATTTAGCCTATTATACTAGTAAAAGGGAATAGTTAGGGAGGTAACCTAGGCGCGCTTAGGGACCCTCTAGCTAGAAAAGCGCTATTTATAGATAAATACCTTTAATCCCTATAGGATTAATCTATACTCTAGGATAAGGCTTATAGGGTTTAGCTTAATATAGTAAAGGCAAGGGCTTAGAAGTTTCCTAATACTATAGGTATAAGAGAATAAATAGTAAATTACTAAATTAGTGTAAAAGGCATATTATAGTTTTAAGGATAGACATAGATTCTAAAGTAAGAGCTATTAACTATAACACTAATTTAATAGACTTATAACTTACCCTTATTAGAATACCTAGGAAGGAATATAACTTTTAAAGCGCTTTAAAGAGACTTTTATTAGGATAGAATATTATAAGATATAGCCTATTTTATATAGAACTATTACTACTATAAAGGGTAGAAAAGCTAATAATTATAGTAAGGCTTACTAAAGCTAATCCCCCTCCTAATAGGTACTAGTTATAGATTTCTATTAACTTTATAACTAATCTCCCTACTAAGGGATAGGATAACCTATAGTTCCTTATAGTTATTATAGATAGACTTTCTAAATATATATAGCTTAAGGCTATAATATTAATAATAGCTAAGGTATATGTAAAACGCTTTAAACATTATTAGTAGTAATTCTATAGGTTCCCTATGCAGATAATTATAGACTATAAATTAGATTAGCTAAGTAATTTCTAGACTTTCCTTTATAAAAAGGTTAGTATATAATAATTACTATTAATATCACACTATCTATAGATAGATAGTAAAATAGAGAGGGTAAATTAGGAAGTGTAGGCTATCTTATAGGTAATACTATCCTTTTCTTAATTTAAATAGCCTAACTATTTACTTACTTACTAACTAGCATTAAATAATTAGGACTTATTAGTAATAGGTGTAAGTGTAAATATAGCCCTATATAGTTATAATATATTAATAGTTTAGGAGGTAACTTAAATATAGTTATTAACCACTTTAGCAAAAGGATAGGCTTAAGCTTTCCTATAATATTTAAAGAATAAAACAGACCTTATATAAGCCACTATAGCTTTTATTTAATAATAATAATAGGAGAATATAAATAGTAGTTATAAACTAGTAAAATATTTCTAAGTTAGTAACTATATATAGTTAAGTCTTAGGAATATTAAGATAAATTATCTCTATAAGAAGTTAGATTAGGTAATAGCTAAGTATAAGGTGCTTAAGGTCCCTATACTACTAACTATTAGGTTAGATATACTAAGGGGCCTATATCCTATCTTTTATATTAATTTAGTCTAGTAAGCAGTAGAAGATCTATTACTAAGTTAGAAACTAGCTAATAAGCGCTTACTACTAGAACTTAGGATAATAGATACTAACCCTAATCTCTTAGAGTACTAGGTTAAAGACATTCTTATAGCTAAAAATATATAAGAATAGGGGTTATACTATAATATATTAGTAAAATAGAAAGGATATATTTAGCTAATATAGGAATTACTAGAAAACATATAAAACATAGAGGCACTAGATAGATTTAAGGCATAATAGGGCAATATATAGAAAAATAATAGTCCTAAATAGGTATAATTTTATTTAAATATAAAAAACTAAAAACATTAATTCGCCTTTATTATATATATAATTCAGCGCTAATTATTTACTATAATAAAGGAAATTTAAGATAGGGGAGCACTATCCCACTTATATATATTCTTATAACATTCCTTAGTAAGGAGGTAGACTAACTTTACTATAGAATTAGAAAAGGCCTATTATCTAGCGCAAGTTACTTCCTAGGTAGTATGTCAGGGAAAACCCCTAACCAAAGACAACAAAACTAACGATAGTGACGGTGACAATAATATTAATACCTACGCACATTAATAAGGGAGGTAGCGATATTTACAATCTTTAGCGTAGATCAAATTGGTTAAAAGGGGTAAAAAGGGCCATAGCTAGTAAGCTAGGCAAAACACTATATTAGGATTTATATTATCTTATTAATTTAAACAATCTAAGCTAAAGGCAACAAAGGGAGAGTTAATTTTCTATGAAAAAGAGAGGAATTCTAGGGGTTTTTATCTAGCTAGGCCATGGACCTAGGGGATTAAATTGACCCGACAGACCTAATAGACCTAATGTGTAATTTCCGACAAAGCCGATGATAGTGGCTGAATTGATCCGACGATGCCGGCGATGCCGATGATATCGATGATTAAGGGGTACAATTCCAGCCACACAACACCTCCCTAACTATTTTCCCTTCCTAGTCCCTAGGAAGGAAAAATAGTAACAAAGCCCTAGTAGTTAAAGATCTTATTAGATAGTTAGAGACCTTATTAGAAGACCTTCAAACAGTCAGATTCCTCGTTAATCGTTAGAGGAATCGTTAGTCAGAGGGGTCTTTAATGGTTAGAGGTCTCGTCAGCTAGTCAGAGGGATTATCAGTGATTAATCTGATTAACGGTCAGAGGCATAATAACCGAAGGTCTGATTGATTAACTAATTAATCCATGACAAAGGACCTTTTTAACGGTCATTAGGATCGTTAACGGTAGAGACCTCGTTAGAAGACCTATCTAACAGTTAGATTCCTTGTTAATCGTTAGAGGAATCATTAGTCAGAGAGGGTCTTTAACGGTCAGAGGTCTTATTAGACGGCTAGAGACCTTGTTAGATGCAGAGACCTTGTTAGAAGACCTATCTAACAGTTAGATTCCTCGTCAATCGTCAGAGGGATCGTCAGTCAGAGAGATCTTCAACAGTCAGAGGTCTCGTTAGATAGTCAGAGACCTTGTTAGAAAACCTTCTAACAGTCAGATTCCTCATTAATCATTAGAGGGATCGTTAGTTAGAGAGGTCTTTAACGGTCAGAGGTCTTATTAGACGGCTAGAGACCTTGTCAGAAGACCTATCTAACAGTTAGATTCCTCGTCAATCGTCAGAGGGATCGTCAGTCAGAGAGATCTTCAACAGTCAGAGGTCTCGTTAGATAGTCAGAGACCTTGTTAGAAAACCTTCTAACAGTCAGATTCCTCATTAATCATTAGAGGGATCGTTAGTTAGAGAGGTCTTTAATGATTAGAGGTCTCGTTAGACAGCTAGAGCCTAGCCTAGCCTATACCTCCCTAACTATTTTTCCCTTCCTAGACCCTAGGAAGGAAAAATAGTAATAAAATAAGAAGAAGAAAAAAAATATGAATTTTACCTCCCTATGTCCCTAGCTATTAATTAATTAGAGAGGTTATTAGAGACCTTATTAGAGGTTAGATTAATTAATCCGTGATAAAAGACCTTTATTAATAGTTAGAGACCTCGTTAGAAGACCTTCTAATAGTTAGATTCCTTATTAATCGTTAGAGGAATCGTTAGTTAAAGAGGTCTTTAATGGTTAGAGGTCTTGTTAGACGGTTAGATTAATTAATCTATGACAAAAGACCTAGCTAACAAAGGTTAGGTTAAAGGTCTAATTATAGGAGCCCTAATTTATTAAAGGTTGGATTAAAGGTCTAGCTGCTTGCCTCCCTAACGGATAGCTAAACAAAAGCTAGGGTATTGAATTGATTTAAGCTAGCAAGCTAGCTAGGGCAGGTTGGAAGGTTAAAAATCGAAAAGGAAGGTTATAACGGTTAGGATTAATTAATCTGATGAATTTGATGATTTTAATGATATTGGATTCATTAGATAACCTAAATTAATTAATCGGAAATGAACGATTTGATTAGGCTAACCCGGATTAAGGGGGAAAGGTTATAATGGTTGCGATTAATTAGTCTAATAGATTCTAATGATTTTAATAATATCGGGTCTATTAGATTAATTAATTAGAAGGATCCTGCTAGCCTAGATCAAAGGGAAAAGATGTAAGAAGTAGCTAATAGTTATAATAACCATAGGGGATGTTTAGAGAGGTTCTAAGGGATTTATTGTCAAATTTAGCTACGGGAGGTCTAACAGGAGCATTCCCTGTTTCTCCACTATTTATGTTAGGGAAAACCCCTAACTAAAGACAACAAAACTAACGATAGTAACGGTGACAATAATATTAATGCCTGCGCATATTAATAAGGGAGGCAGCGATATTTGTAATCTTCGGCGTAAATCAAATTAGTCAAAAGGGGTAAAAAGGGCCATAGCTAGTAAGCTAGGCAAAACACTATATTGGGATTTATATTATCTTATTAATTTAAACAATCTAAGCTAAAGGTAACAAAGGGAGAGTTAATTTTCTATGAAAAAGAGAGGAATTCTAGGGGTTTTTATCTAGCTAGGCCACGGACCTAGGGGATTGAATTGACCTGACGGACCTGATAGACCTAATGTGTAATTTCCGACGAAGCCGATGATAGTGGCTGAATTGATCCGACGATGCCGGCGATGCCGATGATATCAATGATTGAGGGGGTATAATTCTAGCCACACAGTAGTAATAGACTATATAAGGGTCTTATTTATATTACTTACACTATAGAGAAATTTAGTAGCTATATAGTTTCTATAACCTATAGCATTTTAGGGGGAGTAGGTTACTATATAAGAATAAGTGCTTATATATTAGTAGCGCCCTAGGCCTAGGCTATGCTAGTAAGGGAGAAGGAGAGGGGTTTTATAGTAGCTAGGTTAATATAAGCTATAGCTAAAATAGTATTATAATACTTATAATAGTAAATAAAGGTCTTTATTAAAATAGTATAATATCCCTTCTTAAAGGCAGTCTGCTTAACTACTAGAGCCTTAATAGACTTACCTATATGTAATAAGATCTCTAAGTGCTTATAGGTATAATATAGTTTAGGGTTAGAACTATATAAGTATAATTCCTATATATATAAGTAATAAGCCTAATAATATAGTATATAAGATATATAAGTACTAGGCTTATAGGAGTATATACCCTTAGTATAAAGGTTATTAAGGTAAGGGATATATAGGATAGTTTATTCTTTACTATTAGAGTTATTATTATTATCTAAGTCTCCTTTTATAATATAGCTACTAAGGTAGCTAGCCTTACCTAAGAAGGGAGGGGGAGAAGGGGGTAGTAAAGGCATAGTAATAGTTTTACTACTAGGGGGAGAGTATTAATATTAGCTATAGTAGTAAAAAAGGGAGTAAATAAGGTATAAAAAGATTAAAGGTTAAGTAAGGATAAGAGCTAAGATAGAAAGAAATAAAGAAAGTAGTAATAATTAAAGGGAAATAGAAAGGAGAATTATTAAGGGAAGTATAGGAGTATTTATATTCTATAGATAATAAGGATTAAGTTTAACCTAAATATAGTTTATTTATATTAATATATAAATTTTAGGATAAATAAGGGATATAATTATATAATTAAGTAATAGGTAATTAAAACCATAGAAAAGATTTAGGGGGAAGGGAATTTAGTAAGTATAAAATAGATTATAAGAAATAGGTAATATAGTAAGGTTAGGTAAGGCAAAAAGATAGCTAGCTATAGGTATAAAAACTTAAAGGGCTAGTATTATAAGGGGGTAAGGGTAAAAAAGGAGTGGGTTAGCTATATAATAAGAGAGTTAGAGGTAAGGTAATCTCTATAAAAAAAATTTCTAAACCTATAGAGCTTAAGGGCATAACCTTACTTATATATAGTTATGCTACTATATATATATAGACTATTTTTAGTAATTCTTTACTAATTAAAAAGGGAGGGGAAGGGAAGGGTAAGTAAGGGGGTATATTATAAACTTAAGCTATAAGCTTAGGTTAAGTCTAGAGCAAGACTAGGTCTAGAAAGGGGGCGGTTTATGCATAGACTATGCAAATCTACTATAAGGGGGGACCTATTACTACCCCTTTGTTTAGTTCTCTTCTTCTTCTATAAGAATAAGATTCGCACTTTAAACGCTTACGTGCAGCTACCCTAAGGCCAGTTCATAACAATGTTATTATAATAATACATGCTATGAGAGCCTAAAAAGGCTATCTTATATCTGTTAGGTAGATAAACTCTAATCGCCTAAAAACCGTTTAAAGCGTCTGCTTAGGAGAAAATTGTTAATCTTCTGTAATAAATTAAATCTAAATTAGCCTCTATATTATAATAGGGATATCCTGTCTTAACAGTCTTACTATTTATATTGCGGTAGTTATAAACCATGTAAAAATCTTTCTCTGTTTTTAGTGTAAAGATAGTTAGGGCTACCTATTCTAATGTGCCTCTATAAATAATACTAGCTTTTTCTATAGCTAGGAATACCTTCTTTAAAAACTCGTAATGTATTCCTAAGTAGTAATATTATTTTCTCCTTCTAGGTTATATATTAGGGATTAGGTTAATATAGTATTAGAGAAGATTAGTTATGCGAATATCCTTAAGTTTCTTAATAAAACACTCTTTAAAGGTATAACACAATCTTATAATTATTATCTATTATTTAGTAGTTCCTATATAGTCTCTAAGCTTAATATATAATTAATTAAACTAAGAAACAATGGTTTTAGCTAGTAAGTCTAATAATAGTTAGTTTATGTGTAAATTTTAGTATCTTAAGGGGTAGCCCTTAATTTCCGATTTCTCTATACAAATCCCTAATTTATCTAGTCTTATATTATCCTATGTAGCTTCTTTTCTATCTACTCTATAAACTAGCGTAAAACCTATATAATTAGTATATAACACTAAGTCTATACTATAGTCTTTACTATCTCTAGTTTTATTAATTAATTCTTTAATCTAACTATTTGTATAGTGATTTCTGATTTTTAAGGGTAAGGCCTTGATTTTCTCTTTTCCTATATAAATTAGCTATTAGTCGTGTCTAAGCGTGTATACGCGATAATATTGCCCTTTTCTCGCGATAAACTCCCTAGTTTATATTGCTATCTATGCAAATATTAGTTCCTATCCGCAGTTTCTCTAACTAAGTCTTAGATTTACTTGTTTATATAGAGATTCTTACTTCTTAAGGGGTAGGCCTTAATTTCTAATATTCCTATACAAATTAGGCTAGTATTGTGTCCTAGTGTATTTACCTTTAGATCTTAATCTTTTAAAATAACTAAGTCTAATGCGTGTAATGCATTATATATCCTATCCCTAGCTTCTTAGACTAAATCCTAATTTTTATTATTTATATAGTAATTCTTACTTAGTAAGAGAGTACCCTTAATTTTTGATTTTCCTATATAAATTAGGACCTTATTATGTCTAAAGGTGTCCTTTATAAGTTCCTCCCACTATCTTATAGTATTAGGCGTGCCTTTTAGGATCTTAAATAGGTTAATCTTATTATTCCTATTTTAATCCTATCTCTTAGCTAGATCTATTCTTATAAGTTCTTTATATTCTTCCTTATTATCTAGGTCTCTAAAATTATGGCTTATTACTTCTTCCTATAATAATCCTAACTCCTCTAAGCGGTCTTTATTAATCTATGTCACTAGTAAGTGTTTTTCTACATAGTTATAATTTAAGCTTATTGCTAACTTCCTTTCCTATAAAGTTTTATAGTGGTTAGTCTAGCTCTAAGTAATTATCTAGCTTATTAGTATAGGTTTTAGTTAATTAATACTAGAGTAGTAATATGTAAATAATTTAATTTCTATCTTAGGCTTTAACTTAATAATTATTCTATCTATAATAATATTCTATAGTAGTTTCTAGATAACTATAGTGGTAGACTTTAATTCTAGTTTATAGGTAAGAACTTATTCCTTAATTATCTTTACTAAATTATCTAGGCTAGAACTATCTAAACTATATTTTTTAATCCTAACTTTATTTATAATGCTATTATTCTTTCTATTAATACTTCCCTTAGTCTTCCTATCTTCCTAATATACTTTTTATTCTTACTTAATTCCCTAAGTATTCTCTAGTAATGTTTTCTTAAAATTTAATATTCTAATTTTATCTAGTAGTAGTAGGTTAAAAATACGCGAATAATTACTAGTATTATTATTTATAATGCTTAGTTTTCTAACTCCTAATTCCTAGCTTTATTAAATATCTTACTATTTATCCCTCTTAGGATTTCTTTAACCTCCTCTAAGATTTTTTAATTATCTTCTATAAACTTTATAATCTTATTTAGATCTATTCTTTATAAGAGCTAAGTATAAAACTTAGCCTTTTAAAATAAGTTTAGGCATAGGTATATTAGAAGTGTTTATATTTTGCCTTTTATACTAGTAATTATAATTTTCTTCTATCTATAATATTTAATAGTATTTACCTATTATAACTAAACTTTTCCTAATAAAAGGTCCTAATCTTACTAAGCTAGTATAATATAGCATCTTACTAGTGCTAGAATTTCGCCTACTATAATCTAGAGATAAGTATAATAGGTAATTAGTTAATTTATATTATTTACTATCTTAATATACTTCTTTTTATAGAGTTAGACTATTAGAAATCTATATTGCTTAATATAGTTTACATTTACTAATTTCACACTTAAACCACTATTAAGTAAGGCTAAGTTATATTATATACCTTTAATATATATAGTAATATATCCTAAGGTAATTAGGACTTCTCTATCTAGTTTAGTAATATTATTCTAGGTAACTATATAATTTATTAAACCTAAATAGCTATAAGTAGACTTATTAGAGCTATTAGGGTATACTACTTCTTTATATAGTTCTATAAGGTAAGAGATAATAGACTTTGCTCTATTACTCTTTATCTTTTATTAATACTATATTAAGTAGCTTAGTTATTAATAGATAATTAGGGCTATTTAAAGAAGTTATAAAATACTAATAGACACTATAGTTTTACTTAAGTGTTTTCCTAAGTTAAATAGTAGAACTTTATATTCCTCTATAGCTTAGATATTCTCTAAAGCTAATCTTTAATAGGGTTATAGGGTTAGGGTAGTGTTACTTACCCTCTCCTTTAGTTAAGTTATAATAGAGGGTTCCTAGGATTTTGCTATAGAATTCTCTATATATAGTTATAAAGCAAAAAGTAATCTTTAGAACTCCTTAGGGGATATTTCTTAGAGTGGTTTATATGTGTTTTATTTAGTGTTATTCCTAGCTTATTAAGTTTCCTCTAAATTAAGAATTTCTTTAATTTATTCCTATAGAAGTTTACTTAAGGTATTCTTAGGTTTAGTATTTAACTTAATAATTCTCTTAGCTAGACTACGCGTAATTATAGGCTTATTTACCTTTTCCTTTCCCTTTAAAGTTATTATAATATTAATATAACTAATATCCTTTTCCTCCTAGACATAAGTTAGGGATTTATAGTTTAGAAGTAATGCTATAAATATCTGTATTTCTAGATTTAGGATATATCTATAGGGTAGGATAGGTTAGTCTATTTCTATTATGCTAATATAGTTTAACTAGTTTAAGTTATCTAATTCTCTTTGCTAATCCCTCTTTATTTATAGTCTTTCTTAAGCCTACTATTTTTAATATCTCTTAAAGTCTTTAGATAAGCATCTATCCTTCTTTAAATAGTTATATCCTATATATCCCTATTCTCTATATAAGAAACACTAGAAAAAGTCTAGGTCTCTCTAGGGTTATTCTATTTAAGGTAGTAGTAGGAGCGTTTTAATATTATTACCTAAGGGTCTTCTAGGTAATTAGGCTTTATTATTTGTATTATATTTTAATTAGTTATATTACCCTATAGCTTAATTTATAATGCTAGCCGCTTAAGCTTAAAATGCTTTAAGTTATTTTACTAACTTCTCTATCTAGTTATATGCCTTTTTCTCTCTCTTTAACTATTTCTCTATCTATTTCTAAAGAGGTACTATTCTTACTATTAAGTTTTCTTCTTTAGATAGTTATATTATCTTTTTAGAAGTAAATAAGTAGTAGTTATATAGGATAAGTTTTAGATTAGATATTATTAAGTCTATTAAAGCTATACTATTTATCTACTTACTTAACGTAAATAAATAGTTAGACACTCTCTCTTATAGTTAAGTATCTATTTCTCTGTCTACTAAATAATTAATAAAATTTATAAATAGGACTTATTATATATTAGATTTTGTCTTAGTAGCTAGACATTTTATATATTAAACATAAGTATTTAATGTCTTGCCTAGTTCTTAGGCAAAACTAAACACCTCCCTTTATATAGAAATCTTAACAAAGGGATCTAGTTTCTTAAACTTCTCTAAGAACTTTTTAGATATTCTATCCTAAGTTTAATCCTTATATTCTAAATCTTTATACTAGATAGCTACTTTTCCTTGCAAACCCTAGATAAAAGTTAAATAGGTAAAAGTATTAGCGTATTCTTTTAGGGCTTAGGCTATTATAGCTATTATTTTGTAATGTTTAATATATTTATTTACTAGCCTATCTTTTAGTAAACCTAAGAATATAATTCCCCCTCCTATAGTTAGGTTTATAGGGTAAAAGGGACTACCTATATTAACTATCTATCTAGATTTACTAGACTTAATAGGTTTAGGTAATTATATAGTTAGAGCTAGGAAGAGTAATATAATCTTATTTACTAATAGTAACTGCCTTAAAGGATAATTAGGACTAGGGATAAACTCTAATAACTTTCTATTATTCTATTCTAAATCTAAGCTTAGAGATAATTCTTCTTAAGTCCTAGTGTCTAATTCTATAGGAAATAGTTCTTATATAAAGTGTTTAGGATAGGAAGAGTTATTCTAAATAGGATAAGGGCTCCGAATTTCTTTAGAATTATCTAGTATTAATAGATTAACTAAGTTTAAATTAAGAAAGGGATTTAAGGAACTTATTAGATTATGATTATATTAATAGAATGTTAATAGAATATCTAACTTCTTAATAAAGATTAGATAGAATTAGGTTAGGGTTTTTCTTTAAACTAGGTTTTTAAGCCTTTTAAACTTTATTATAATAAAGTTTTTAAAGCTAAAAATAGGAGTGAGTATAAAACTTAAAAATTAATTAATTTATATCTGCCTAGGTCTAAGAAGAGAAGAAAGAAGAAAGAATAAAAACTAGAATATTCCCTAAGATAAAACTATTTCTCCCTTTACTAATAACTCCTTCCTCTATAACTTAAGTGATTTCCTATCTTAAGCATAGTATATAGGAAGTTTTTCATATAGTGCTATCTAACTAGGTAATTAGATTAGCAAGAAAGTAAGTCTAAAAGTAAGGCAGTGGTTTATGCGCTATACCTTAGATTATAGTAATGTGCTTATTCCTATAAACTAAGGTTTTTAAAGTTAAGAGCTATTATAGTAAACTCTCTAAGGCATAAGATTTAGCTTCTAGTCTGTAGCATATCTATCGCATCCCCTAGGGTATTTAGTACTATAATACCACGCAAATATTATTGCTTCTTTATACACTTATTATAATAGCGCATTGCCCCTAGTAGGTCTAGTAATAAATCCTATAAATAGTTTCTCTAGTTTAGAGCTCTTCTATAGAGTTCCTTAATTTATTAAGTTTAAGGTCCCTATTACGTTATATCTAATAGGGAATAGTGGCCTTTATTAACAGAGAATAAATCCCCTATATTACTAAGTATATAAAATACCTATTTCTATATAAGGGTTTTATAGTTTAAAAAATTCGTAAGGTTCTATTTACTATCTATTATTATCTATCTTTAGTTTATCTAGAGCGTTATAACCTTTATTTTACTAAGTATATAAATATTATTTTCTATAATTAGATTTCTAGGATTAGGTAGAGTCTATAGTGTTCTTTAATCCCTTAAGTTAGAAGGTCTTATTTACTAATATCTAATCCGCGTTTAATACATAGATTTCCTAACCACTAAATTTAGCTAAGGTTACACTTATTTATAATTATATCTGCTAATATTATACTATCCTAGAACTATAGTGTTTTTATATTAATAGCTTCCTATTTATTTCTCTATATTCTTATTATTTAAGTGTTTTACCTATCTATTTCCTATAATAGAAACTCCCTATCTTATTATTCTAAGTTAACTTTCTATTATTATTATTATTTATTATTATTCCTATTATAATATACTCTTTACTATCCTATTCTAGGTATCTTAGGAATACTTAATATTATAAGTTTTACATAGCTCTATAGTTCTATGCCTATTATATTAAGTCTTATAGTCCTTAGTATTCTTACTTTATCTAATAGTAGTATATTCTAACCTTAGCTAAATAATCTTTTTAAATATAGTATAACTATAGCTATCTCCTATTATTAATCCTCTTATTATTTCTAGCTATAGTTATACTTTAATAAGTTTTATAGCTCCTTTCTCTCTCTATCTAATTATAGTTCCTTAATTGTTTAGTCTAGCAATTATATAGAGGTTACTTATTAGGTATTCTTAGGTCTTAGATATTTAGCTATTATAATAGTTTAATTTAATTAAAAAAGAATAAAGAAGTCCTAGTCTTATTACTATAAAGTGGTACTAAAATTAATTAGGATAAAGGTGCTTGTATTCCTTAAGTCTGTACTCTAGCTACGCCCTATATAACTATGGTCAAGTATTACCTAAGCCATTCCCCACCTCAACAAGGGTCATAAGTTAGGCACGGCGGGCACGGCGGGCATGGCGGGCACCAGCCGAGGCGCAGCCATGTCCTGACTAAGCGGGCTGGGATGTGTGAAGGAACATTTATTTCTAGGCTGGCACAACCAGCTCGGACTCTTTCGAAATGTGCATCATCATTCATAAGCATCAAGCGTGTCAGATCAGTGCATTTCCCCGACGGGGCGACAATGGTCATCCCCCTGTTTCTAGATTACAATGCCTCGTCTTTCAGACGCCAGAAACATAAGCCACATCTTTACATTCTGTAGATTACACCATTCCCTCAATCCTTCCCCGTCCGAGAATGCTCATCATAAAACTCCAGCGTCAAGGCCGCCAAAAAGCCAGGTATGCACCCCTTTTCACGGACCCAGAATCCAATCTGGTCGCCTATCCGTCTTGCAAAGGGACTCTTGGGGCCACCTCCAACCTTCATGGTGCCCCTCTCGCCATCAAATACAATCGAGTTCTCATGCTCGTCCGTCTGAGACGGGAAAAAGGTGCTCTCCACCCGCATCTTGCCATTGGGAATGAATGTGACTGTCCATCCTAGTGTCGAGAAGATGGCTTCCTTGAACTCTTGGGATTTTGATCCCCAAACTTCTTTTAGCCGCTTGGCCGATTTTTGTGCAGATGCTGTTTCCACCTTGGCTGCGGTGATTTCTCTTTCCATTGCGCTGAGGACTGAGGTTGGTATGACTGGAACAGCAGAGTTTGTTGCCCTGGAACGAAGCTGTGTTAGGAGATCGGAGTTTTCCTCCTTGAGAGCCTCCAGCGTGCTTCGCTTGATGGCCTCGAAATCGGACGTCGGGTTAGACCGCAGCGATAGTACCCGTGTTGAGCTATGCTCCTTCGCAGCAGAAAGCTGTTGTTTGTTTGCTGACAGGTCCTTCTCCAACATGGCGACCTTGGTGTGCAGACTAGTGACTTCTTCTTGGAGCTTTCTGTTTTTACGCGTCAACTGGCCGAGCTGTTCTTGGGCATCGTCGATTTCGACGCGGGAGCGTTTGGCTCCAATGATAGGCTGTGGTAAAGTCCCGGTATCTGGCTCTATTGATGCTAGCTCGCTGTGCAAGTTCTGCACCTCTGCCTTGTAATTGTCGACCAATGACTCCAGCTCGTGCAATCGAGTGGCTCGCGTCTCGTCATGCTGCTCCGGTTGCATGGTGTGATCCTCGTCATCAAAGGCCTTCATTTGTGCTCTGAGATATTCCACCTCTTTTAGCGCGAGAACACGTTGTCGGTCGACGCGCATACGTGCTTTATCAGTTGACAATGTTCCAGCCGAGCTTTTCGCGCTTTCGACTTGCTCTGTGAGCTGCGCCCGTTCGTCTTGGAGAGAGCGTATCGTATTTTGCTGAGCACTCATGTCGGCGCGCAAAGCACCCAACTGCTCCACGTACGAGGCAGTCGTCAACCGCTCCTCCACCAACGCTCTCGCCATAGCCTCGGGCGAATCAAACTCGTCGTCTCCCGTGTCTGAAGAGCTTTTCAGGTAAGCTGCCCATGCCAGTCGCTCATCCTGCAGTCTTTGGCGTTGCAGCCGAGCTTCTGCCAGTTCTGCTTCGAGTGACTCTGCCGACTCCAGTTTTCGCTGTAAATATCGTTTTTCCTCCTCCACGACTTCTACTGCTTTGCTCACTGCTCGTAGGTGCTTTAGTTCACCCAGCTGATCACGATTGGTGGCTTCGAGAGCCCGTATATGCTGAACTTGCTCGGTCAGCTCCTTCTTAATGATCCCCATGGTCTCCGCATCTCCGCTTTGCGCCTTGAGACGTAGCACGTCGGCTTCGAGTTTGGCAATATGATTCTCCTTCTCAGCAATGATGGAACGCGCCTGCTGGACGTTATCCTCACGGTCTTGGCTTTCTTGCTCCAGTTCTTGTAATGAATTCTGCAGTGCTGTGACTTGCAGTTGCATGTCGTTTAATTTTTTGTCTGCAATTCTGGCGGCGTCGTCCTTTGCAGTTGAAATATCCTCGAGCTGTTCTTGCAGTAATCGGGCCTCATCTTGGGCTTCACGAGCTTTACGCTCCACTGCTTTGGCTTCCGCGGCCGAACGCTCTTTCAATTCTTCAAGCTCCGCTTTGACAACCTCCACCTGACCAACAGCTTTTGCTTGTTCTGCCTCCGCGGCTTGCCGCTGGTGCAATTCTTCTTGCTCGCGCCGTCTTGCTTGTTCCATCCTGTTGGATTGTTGCGACAAGGCGATCTCTTTCTCCTGCTCGGCAGTCTGCATTCGGTACTGCAGGGTGCCAATCTCCGCCTTGAGAGTCTCGATTTCCCTTCTGTACTTTTCATATTCGTCTGCATCAGAAGGAGCCATGTTTTCCTTAAAACTGTCTCGCGATCCCGGCCGCACTGATTCAGCAGCCTGGCTTTGTCTTGAAGAAGGTCGAACGTTTGCGTCTCCGCCCGTAATTAGGTTGTATGTGGGCTGTGTGGCGCGAAATGAAGCAATCTGAGAACTCCATCGTCAGTTGATCGAAATGAGACTCGCAACGTTGCGGGGTACGGATTCTGATTCTCAGCAATACGGGACAACGTACTCGAGATCGACTCTGGGCCCTGGGAAGGGCAGACGATGCAGAAGCCCTCATCCTGCCTGACATTATGCCTTGCAATGCCCGCGCGCCAGATGCATCATCATCTTGCGATGTTCGGCCACGCATATTGCTGCACACTGCACTATGTCGTCGATGTTCCGCCGACCTTT
This sequence comes from Epichloe scottii, assembly GCA_021950295.1. NCBI lineage: Eukaryota > Fungi > Ascomycota > Sordariomycetes > Hypocreales > Clavicipitaceae > Epichloe > Epichloe scottii. The sequence goes on along the minus strand of CP083247.1, from coordinate 281,397 downwards.
GGTTGTTCGCGCGCGCGAGCTGATTGAAGCTGAAGCTCTCGCGGCAGGTGCCCGCGATCACGTGATGTAATGTTTACTCCCGTAGTCCCGACTCCGGACTCCGTACTCTTCCCAGATTTTGCTTCCTCATGCTCATTCTTCTGCATTATGACTAACAGCTTCTCATTGCATACATCCCTCCCATTGCTACTGATTTGTGTCATACTCTATATCAACATATTTTCTCGGGGATCTCATAGCTAAGGTCTTGTCCACCCACCAATCGGCCATTCCAATGTCACGGTCGTAGGTACTTCCGAATATCCAAACTCAAAACTTTTAGCCAATTCAAGGTTGAGCCTCTCAAAATGCTGGACTGTGTGCTTCAGAATAAGGGTGGCCAGGCGCTGAATATGTTCGTCCGGCGTCATGGTCCATGGAATCAAGTGGAGCGCCAGCAGTGGTCCGATTGTCTCGTTTTCTCTCGCGTCTGTCCCTGGGCAAGCGATTCCAGTTACGTGTTTCAGCAGTAAGGCATTGAGTAACAGCCGGCACATTCGACCATTTGCGTCGTTGAATGGATGGATGAGGAGGAATTCACGTAGAATTTTGGCAATATGCCAAAACGGATCAAATTCTCGTTTGCACCATGCCATCTCGATGTCCCTCGCCATGGTTGACATCAATCGTGACATGGACATTCCTATGATCTCTGGACTCACACCTCGGTCGTGATGCTCAAGCCGCCAGGGACTCGGCATCAAGTTGGGCTCCGGGTCCGGGAGGCAGCTATCTTCAGTGTCAAATGGGTCGGGGCCGTCTAGATCAGGCATTTCATCAACATCCTCTTGTTGAAACCCTGGGTGGGTAAGAATAAAATGCGTTATTTGGAGAGTGATTGAGTCGATGGGTCTGCCCTGAAGCACGACACTAGTTATCAAGAATTTAGCCGCTTTTGCATGTGCCACAATCTCCTGTCGGGCGCGAAGAACAGACGCAAAATCATGGGGCAGGTTCGACTCTCGTAGGTGTGTCGTAATATTGTGACTGACGGGATCGGCTGAACACAAGTCTCCAAGGGAGTCTCCCGAAACACCTTGCGGCAGAGCTGCCAGTTGACAGTCTTATCCGCTCCAGCTTTCGCCAGCGTGTTGGAGCCACAGATCATACTGGCCAGCTCATCGATCAGGAAGTTTCCAAAGATGCCCTCTTGTATCGGCGTCAGATGCTGCCATTGCGAGCTCGTCGACTCGAGCGCGATGAATAATCTTTTGTAGTGGCTTCTAGGGAATGCGACGGGATTGCTGCAATAGTGTGAATAATCGTTGCATCTTTTGACTACTACGGGAGCGGCAGGCCTTGGCCGTATTCGATATGCGTAGTAAGTATCCGGGTCGCCGTAAACAGACGCCGCCCACAGAGTTGTTACCGAGCGAAGGACTATTATATCGACCAAGCTCCCACGAGGTACACGATAAACTCTCGATCCTAGTCCAATAATGCTCAAGGCTTGGGTGTTGTACTCTCGCATTTGATGCTGCGACAGGAACTCATTCCACTCGTATGGGCTTGTTATGCGGTTTTGAGCTGCCATGGTGATGTTTGGGACAGGATGACGGTGGAATGAGCGAGCAAGTGCCTGTTGATTTAGTGATTGATTCCATCGCTGGGAACAAGGCCAGGTGAAATGCTCACGAAAGATGGCATCAGAGGAAAGAACGCAGGCGCGGCCAAGAAGTTGGCTGGCCTAGCAAGCGCCATTGAGTAATACTTGGACGTACTCAATCTCACCTTCTCATTGCCGTCGTCGTTGCAAACGCCCTACATGTTGACCACGAAGGCCAACGCAACACAGTTATTGTCTTCTGCGTTTTGCTGGGCAAAGTCAGGATTGATCTGTTGCCCGTGGCAGACTTTGGCATGACCACCGTGTCTGTATCGCAGCCACGATGCATTTTTAGTCATCAAAGAAGATGGAAATGTGACATGTACGGCATTAGTCGTTCACTTGAACTGCGCAAATATATTTACTATTAGGTAACACCTTGATAGCTTGGTACATGTCTCTCTCTATAAGGATGATGCCGTGCTCGTGCTTCAGCTACCCTGTAGATGTTTTCAATCACGGCATGTAGCAGCAAGGACACTAGGCCCAACACGTCAGCCGGCTCTGCTGCTCCGCAAAGGACCCACATCGGAGGACGGCTGCAGCCAGTTGCACGTCAACGGTCGTCATCTCAGCAGCTCCCGACTTGCTTCAGAAGAATCATTTTGCCCTCGGCGGAAACGACCATTGACAGATCTCGCACGATTGCGATGAGACATGCAAGTGAGTCTGCTCCGTACCGCTGCTTGCATCTCCAGCTGCTTTCGATTGCCGTCGCTGTACGGAGTAGCCGCCTCTCAATCCCCTCACCCCCTCACCCCTGTCAACCCACACCCGCGTCGTTTCCTTGAGAAGATACTGCACAGTGCACACCAGACACCTTCGTTTTCCTCTCACGAATGCCATTGAGCAAGTCCACCATTACTGGCCACGACCCCGGCTCTCTCCCATCTGTCTATTCCATCACCTGTGTATTTTTGTGTAAACCACCAACGTCATGGCCACCGTTGAGCTCGGCTGGACGGTAAGAGAGCCGGCACCTCCCAGTTGGAACCATGGCGCTGACCTTGGCGTTGCAGGCCGTCGTCTCGGCATCAGGCCGTTCAAGAGCACGGGCTGCGCTTCGATCTGCTCGATTACTGTCATCACGATCCACGCCATCAATAGCCTCCCTGCCGTTGCGCCAGCGAAGACTACCGACCCAATCTAGATGCCACTCGAGTTCCTCCTCCGGCACCACCACCGCCACCACCACGCAATCTAGCGACTCTGCGCCTGGCTCTCCACGAAAAAAGAGTCAGCAGGCGGAACGTCTGGTCTCTACGGCGATGACTGGGAGCACTCCGTCGACTTCGCCATCAAGTCCTTCGAAGACCTCCCCCACCGTCTATTCGGCGTCAACCAGCACATGGTTATCAACTACGAGCTCAAAGAAGCTCTGCGAATCATGCTGCGGCAGTTCAACGCGCCCATCGTATACTGCTTCGCCTACGGATCCGGCGTATTCTCGCAAGGCGACGTCTCGCGCAGCGCCACGGAAGCCGAGTTCCGCGCCGTCCATCCCAAACCACCCGAGGCGCTGGTCAAGGCACAAAAAGAATCACCCAAAATGATCGACTTCATCTTCGGCGTCAGCCACACCCAGCACTGGCACTCGATCAACATCCGCCAACACCGAAACCACTACTCTGGCATCGCATCGCTCGGGTCCGGCCTCGTGTCGAAGGTGCAAAACTACGGCGCTGGCGTCTACTTCAACCCGTATGTCGAGGTCAACGGCATGCTCATAAAGTACGGCGTCACCAGCATAGACAACCTCGTCAACGACCTCACAACCTGGGACAACCTCTACCTAGCCGGCCGTCTGCAGAAGCCCGTCAAGATCCTCCGCGACCACCCGCAGGTGCGCCTCGCCAACCAGCACAACCTCTTGGCCGCGGTGCGCACCGCCCTGCTCCTCCTCCCACCGCAGTTCAGCGAGACGGATCTCTACAGCACAATCGCCGGCCTGAGCTACATGGGCGATCCGCGCATGGCCCTCCCCACCGAGAACAAGTCCAAGGTCGCAAACATTGTCAACAACAACGTCGTCCACTTCCGCCGCCTCTACGCGCCGCTCATCAAGACGCTCCCCAACGTCGACTTCACCACGTCGTGCCGCCTCGACGACGAAGACTGGGTCCTCGACCCCTCGGCCGACAGCGTCCTCCAACAAGACATGGACCCCGTCAAGCGCGCCAACATTGTCCGCCGCCTGCCCAACAAGTTCCGCTCCCGCCTCTACTTCCAGTACCAGAAGAAATTCGCCATCCCCGCGGCGAGTTCAACAAGATGATGCAAGCCACGGCCGACGACGAAGGCACCTCGATCAAGCGCCGCCAGGGCGGGGCCTTTGAGAAGCGCATCGCCCAAGACGACCCCGACCAGCTTCGCGAAATCGTAAGCCAGGTTATCAAACAGACCGTCTCTTGGCCCAGCTCCGTCCAGTCCCTCAAGGGCGTCGTCACGGGCGGCTGGTCCCGAACCGTGCGCTATCTGGCCGAAAAGTTCAGCAAGTGGCGCAAGGGGAAGGCTCAGGAAAAGAATGCCGCTGCCAAGACGGGATCCAAGCCCGAGGAGCGAGGGGACGAGTGAAGCAGGGAATGAAATGATGAAGATACAGGGCGGGCGTATCACTGTTTTTGCTCACAATAGAAAAAAGGTATGGGCGGATGAGTGGAGTGACTTTTATGGTCGGCACGTGTATTGTGCATCACTGACTGAGAAATCGGGTGTTCAGTCAACATTCGTTGTAGTGCATCACGGGATATGACAGTCCTTCTTTTTTTCCTTGTCTGTATTGACAATGGGAAATGGCATATCTGGGGCTTTTTCTTCCTTCTTTTGGGGCAAGGGTCTGCATAGAGGTCTAGAATACATGAAAAAGTGAATTAGGGCAAACTTGATTGAGAAATGGCAACGACAGCCCAGGTGGAATGGCGTAAAAAGAATATAATTACTTCAACTGATATCACAAAAAAATTAAGAAATAAGGGGTTTCACCAATGTTCAAACACCGAGCAGGATGAGACTCTTTCTGCGACGGTGCATCTTCTCACCGTTCAAACTCCCATGTACAAGTTTTGCCCCCCCAAATCTCCTGGATGCACAGCATGAGACTGGGTTTTACTTAGCCTCGTACTTGCCGCTCACTAGCTTTCGCACAGCAGGCACGTCTTCCCACGCCCGACGGGCTGGTGATGCGGCGTCTGCAAACGGATCGTCATCGCCGAGCTCCTTGCCCTCGCCCTTGTCCTTGTCGGTCAGTCTTGATATTGAGATGCCGCTCCCGAGACTCTCCTCCCCCGACGCGCTGTACTCCCACCGAGCTTCTATGTGCCCTGGTGCTGGGCATACCCCGTCAGCTCCAGCCACTCGACACACAATCTTTTGCGCGTCGCTGGTGAGAGTCACGTCGCCCAGGCGCCAGTACACCAGGTGCTTGTCCTTTAAATGCGTGCCACTGGGCTTCGTCTGAGCCCCCGTGGCCTTGCCCTCGTACGTGGCCACCAGCACAACGTTGTGCAGCGTCACTGGTGCTGCAAAGCTGCTCGCCGGATTGACATGGTACTGGAGCAAGAGACCCAGTTTGTCGTCTTGCGGCTTCCATATCGGTTTGAGTAGAATCGGGGCATGTTGGCCCAATCGAGGGGTTTCCGACTCTTCAGCAAATACCTTGTACGAGAACGCAATGGATGTCTTGGAAAGGTGAGAGAGGTCGAGCGCAAATTGATCGGGCTGGTCGAGTGACGCGTTCTGGACGAAGATGCGGTTTGGCCCAATGCGTTCTAGCTTGTCAAAGTTGTTTATGCGAATGGTTTCATGGGCTGCATCCATTTAGTACCTTGATATCCAATAACCGCCGCGAATCGGTTTCAGAAGGGAACTCACTCTTTTCAGAAGACGTTTCGGGATCGTTGTTGACAAAAGCCAGCTCTCCGGCGATGCTCGCGCTCTTGACTACCCCGTCTTGGAAAACAACCGATACAGTCTCGATGATGGAGCTTTGGAGTCCGGACCCCACCAACTCGGGATGTTTGGCATGAACAAGGCTTCCGAGTGAGTGGCCGGACCGAACTGATTGGCTGTCAGATGTCCCCGCCACGCTCGTTTCTGACGCCAAGGCATTCAGGGCGGGAGAGCGCGAGATGGCGGGCAAAGCAAATTCGTTTTGAGTGGCACTAGCTCCCGGGGTGGCACGTAGACGGTGTTTCTAACATCTCGTCTCCCTCGGATGGTGCTAGTGCGGCGCGTCGCTGGGCCCATCTTCAAGGTGTTGGCGACGTTGGATAAGGCGGCTTGCTTGGCCTCAGGATCCTCCTCGTTCACAGGCTTGTTCCGGATACTGAGCCTGAAGAGTTGATCGGCTTCCTCCGCAGCGGCAGCTCGTTGGGCTTCAGATATCGGATCGTTCATCGGTGCTCGAACTGTAAAGCCTTCGGAATCTTTGGCCAGCTCGCCAGCTTTCTCATTCTGCTGGATTGGGGGCGACCCTGGGGGGCGCAACGTCGAAGAGGTCGGCTGCATGGGTTCCATTGATGCCGGAAGTATTGTGTCTCTCCTTGCCGTTGACTCCGTTGGGGGTCCATCATACAATCTGCCGTCTTCGTTTGTGGAATCATTCTGCGATCGTGTCGGGGCGTCCAGAGTTTCGGCCAACGAAGCCAGACGACCGGAATCGTGAAGATTAGTTGAGGAGGTGCGAGGTGAAATGCCTCTGCCATGACTGCTCCCCAGCCGGCCAAACGTAGGGCCGCTGGACTTGGCTGGTGAGAAGGTTCCAAAACCGCTGTGGACGCTCTGTCGCCGCCGCCCGAGGAGTGTGCCGAGTCGTCGGAGTTTTGATTCTTTGGGCTGGTCACCGGGGAGCTGATCGTTGGGTTCATCCTCATGCTGCGACTGCTGAGATTGAGATCCCCTCGTTGGTGGAGGGTTTGAAGCACCCGAGTTCATCGTGTCTGCGTTGGGCAGCGGGGGAGGCTGGTCGAACGATGGCGTGCGCCCAGGGGTCGAAGAAGGCCGGGTTGAGCTTCTTGTCGGAGGCGCGGGAAGCCCGGCCACAGTGCTAGACGCAAAGTCCCTGATCTCATCCTCGGTCCTGACCTCGACTATAATGGCAAGCGTTTGGCCAGCGATTCCTCGTACACGCTCAGCTTGGTCCGCTTCGTGGGTCTGGTACTGTGTGAGGACATCTCGGAGATGGTTGACGCGCGACTCGTCCACCTCCTGCAGCTTTTCGAATATGTAGGGCGCTGTTGAGTCCCATTCCTGTTGGGTTGCGGTCCTGTTGTCCTTCTTGTTCGGTTTTTCGATCCTCTTTGCCAAGGCAGCAAGGTTGCTGGACATGTCGTGCATGTTGACGTAGTCTTGGCGTTGCTGATAGCTACGCAAAGGCTGCTCCAAGTCGTCCTCGAGCTTCTCGGCAAATATGTGGTGTGACTGGGCGATGCTTTCGACGGCGTTGATGATTCGGGACCAAGAGGGCTGGAATATACTGGATCAAGGGAGCGCGCCGTTAGCGACGAGTTCGGATTGGATCTCCTCCAGCAGTTCAATGGATGAGAGGAGAAGTGCATGCACAGTTTCGAGGGCGGCACTCTCGGTGGCAACGACTTACCCAAGTTCGGACGGCGAGTTGGGGCCCTTGTTGCTCTGCGCGAGCCTGCGCAGGTTGAGGACATATTGCTCTTCAATACGACGGCGTTCCTAGGCAATACAGTGTGAGCCACACGGATCCGTGTGAATGTGAGTGGGGCGTCTTGAATGCGACAACACAACATGCGATTGTTGATTGTCTGTGCATACCTGAAGCCAGTCGGCGATTTCGAGGTTGACCTTGTTGATGCGCTTCACTCGGTCGTTGAGCGTCCGCGCAGCTTGGCCGGGTTGGAGGCTGGCCTACGAACATGATTAGCAATGTCAGCTGGGTCAGCTGCGAAGAGCAATTCGTGGGAGAGCGCGGCCATGATTGATTGGGCTGCAACGGGAGAGCATGTGGCGACGTACCAACATGGCGGGATACTCGGTCCTCGCAGTGTCGTCCATGGCGGGCAAGCGGGCTCGAGGAGCGGCGGGGAGGGAGATGATTACAGATGCTGAAATAAGGCGATGCTAGGCGATTAAAAGAGAGGGTGCATGGCGATGATGATCATGGTGACCATGGCGAGGCAACGGAGGAGGAAATGAAGATGGGATGGAGGATGGAGGATGGAGGATGGAGGATGGAGGATGAAGAACGGATGGACGGATGGACGGCATGTGGCTGGGTGAATGGATTCGTTGGCAGCTGGCAGGCAGGCAGGCAGACAGACTACGGCAGACAAGCCTACAGATACAGAGTAGGTGACTAGGTCTGAGACATCGATGAACCGCCGCCATCCATCATCCATCATCCATCGCTCACGTTTTGAATCTACGAGTCGAATTTGACTCGGGCCGTTTTCGTCACCATCAGGCGCGCATCATCCTGCACCCCCCCCCTCCCACGATCCAGCCGCCATTGACTGAACTTGCTGAACTGTCAAGACACAGGATTGTGGCAGCTCCGAGTCATCCTGGTCAATAACAGGAGCCAAATACAGTTGGACTGTCTGTCAAGGTGGAGCCTGAGCTTAAGCTTAGCTCGCTTCATGCTTGATGCATGTCCATCGATGTCCATCAGCATTTCTCATCGATGCTCCACTCAAGAAACACCAACACAAAACACCTCAACTGAAATCACGGCCTTGAGCCTTGAGCCATGGCCTCGGCATGGAGAGCATCCCTCCCCACACTCGATAGGTTCACCGCCATCCAACATCTGTAAGCCGAATCTCGCCAACACGCTCCGCGAAGAAGCACAATCCCCGCGCATCTCACCTGGGCTCATCCATCCGTCCCATGCAGCCAGGCGTCCCTCCCCGAGGACAAGCGCGACGACGCCATTTCCATAGAGCAAGAGGCTTTCCAAAGCTCGTCGTCGAGGGTAGGTAGCCAGCCAGCCCGCCAACTTTATTACCTTGTCCAAGTCGGCAACATGGCCCACGCCATCATGACTCCGTGAGTAACGCGGGAACGAAACTGTAGGATGAATATGATGCAGCCCTTCGCCAGGCAGCCTCTCCGGCCACGCCACGCCCGCCCGCTGTGCGAGAGGAACTCCCAGACACCAGCCGAGCGGGCATCACCATCGGCTCATACCCCGACTGCAAGCCCATGGCACAAGGCGTCACCTCGGAAGTGTACCGCTCAACCTCGCACGCTCTCAAGGTCATCACCGCCCATCGCACCCTCGAGCCTCACAACCCCCAGCGCGAAGCCTCCATCCTCACCGAGCTGCACCAACTGCGGCCCCCGCCAGAACGCATCGTCCGCCTCATCACCACATTCCGGGACCAGGAATCTCGATTCGTCCTCGTGTTTCCCTACCTCCCGCTCACCCTGGACGCGGTCCTGTCCCGAACCAAGTCCGCTCTCCCCACGACCCACGTCGTGTCCATCTTCACAGATACCCTCGCCGCCCTGGCATTCATCCACGGGCACGGAATCCTCCATCGCGACGTCAAGCCCTCCGCCATCTTACTCGAGTCACCCTCCGGACCAGCCTACCTCTCCGACTTCGGCACGGCATGGCATCCCCGCCTGTCGGCATGCGCGGAACCAAGTTCCAGCAAGATCCTGGACATCGGCACGGGGGCATACCGCGCCCCAGAAGTCCTCTTTGCGAACAAAGCCTACGGTGCACCCGTGGACATGTGGGCGACGGGCGTGATGCTCGCCGAGTCGATTGCAAGCCCGCCCAAACCACCGTTTGCGTCGAGGCCCGCGCACGAGGATGGGAATCAGCTAGGCTTGATATTGAGCATGATCAAGACGCTTGGCACGCCGACCAAGGAGACATGGCCCGAAGCCAAGGCCTTCAAAGTTTCCCCCTTTGAGTTGTGGACCGTTTTCCCTCCACGGAGCTGGGATGAGATATTGCCAGATGCGCATGCCGAGTTTCGGGACCTCGTGGCAAAACTGGTGTGTTTCGAGTCGGGCGACAGGATGACTGCTGAAGAAGTAAGTGCATGCGTGTGTGTGTGTGTATGTGTGTGTGAGTTTGCATGACTGACATCTCCACAGGCATTGAATCATGGATGCTTCACGAATCGTGACTAGTAACGTAATTTTCTTTGGCACTAGACCCTTTGAGCACTTCATAAACTGCATGCCGGTTTTGATCTACTCCCCAAAATATCAATTTTTCAAAACCTAAGTGTGCCTAAACGTACCCCTTCTATATCAAAATTTCTACCATGCAAGGTAAACATTTTGTGCCTCATGACGCCCATTCCCGTGCTTCATTGCTGCCGTCTCCTCGCCGTATCTGCCCCCAGATAATCTATCGGATTTCTGCACAGTGGGCAAGAATTCTGATTGCTAGTTTGGAACCATTTGTACAGGCAGGTTCTGTGGAAAAGGTTGTTGCAGGTGGCGCACTTCTTGTCCGGCATGCGCTTGTCCTCCGAGATCATGCTGTAGCAAATGGCGCATTCGCTTTGTCCCTGGAGCGCAGCCATCATGTTTCGCTTGAAGACCTGCAGGCCGTCAATGATGCTTCCATTGGCAAGTGTAATGGCGCCTTGCGTCGTCATGATCCAGCTCTGCCATTTCCGTTCATTGACAGCCACGCGGTTCAGGCTGGACACGGTGACGCCGTCGATGGGATAACTGGCGGGGACTTTGATGACAATGGCTGCTTGAGATTCGTCCACTTCATACCCTGCTGTCACCTCTTTGGCTGCCTTTGATACCTTGACCAAGAGCTCTTTCTCGTCCCCTGATGCAGGTTGCTGTTCGGTGACCCATGCTTCAACGCTGTCAAGAGTCTCTCTCACAATGACGGGAGAGAAATATTTGGTGGTCCAAGACTCCACGGCAATCTTGGTCTGTTTAGATCTGCAATCAATATACCAGGTTCTGAACAAGCCCGGGATGAACTTGAGTGTCAAGTAGTAAAGATGCACCATAAGCCAATGCAAGCTTTGTTCTCCAGTCTCGGACTCCGCTAGCTTGACATCGTATTCGCAGATATGTTCAAGCCCAATGTTCTCTTTGTCCAGGTTTAGCGGTTGACCGACTGAGTGACCAAGAACATCAAACATGAAATTCAACAAGGGGACCACGAGCTTCTCCGTCTTCAAATGCTGCGTGTAGTCATCTCTGATCTTGTATTGGGATGAACCATAGGCGTCGAACACCAGTTCCCAAGACAAGAGGTAGCCGCGGATCGATGGGGGAAACGCAGAGAGTGCTTCGTCGGAAAAGCTATCCAGATTTGGGGGTCAAGAAAGAGGGAAAGTAATTCATCAGGAAGGCGTGCATCTATTCGCTTCTTTTTAGTCATGATCTCCGAGCTCGCTTGCTTACGATTAGTACATACCGGTCTTGTCTAGGAGCGCATCAATCGACTTCTGCTGCTGATCTGCGGGTATTTTCCTGTGTAAAAGGTTAAATGCAGCGGTCTGGATATGCCGAGACTCCGAAGAGATCAACCCAAACAGCTCCTCTGGCTCGGGAATTCGACTGATGGCAATCTTTTCTATTTCGCGACACAGCATGCCGTCAACAATCTCCAGCGACTGCGAGTATGTGGGTCGATCGATTCTGAGTAGCTCTATCAGACCCTTGGACTTGATTGCTGAAAAGTCTCTGAGCGCATCAGCGAGGTCGTCATTCGGTTCAGCAATTGATTCCAATGCTCTGACCAATTTGATTGATGCATGGACAAAGGGAAGCGCCTGTTTGAGGTCCACACTGGCAGCGCGCGTCCAAAGCTCACTGCAGAATTGAAGAGCAGTCTCCCAGTACGATCCATAAACCTCCGTCATACAAGGTAGAAGAACGTCGAGAGCACGACAGATTGCCGCGCTAAAGCTGGAGTTGAAGCTGTATGAATCGCCTAACCAGGAAGTGATTTGTCTGACAGCAAAGACAATTCTGTTGTTGGCTACAGGTAGGTCGCCAGTCTCGTAGACTTGGGCAGTGAGGGCAACAAGAACCAATGTCAACTCTGCCCTTTCATCTTCCGGTGAAATCGCTGCTACTTCACTGACAAGTCTGTTGCAGAAATTGCTCACTGCCTTTGAAGACTGTACGGCGTCTCCGAGCCCACTGACAAGACCCGAGGCCACCAAAGCCGTGTCTGGTTTTGCTTTGAGGTTTTCCAACTTCAGATACTTTTCTTCTACCGTGCTTGGCACGCCATGGGTTTCAATTAGCGATTGCAACAGTTCGCTGAGGACCCTAGCACTGTATGCGCCCCGGGGAGACATTTCGCGGCATTCTTTCATGGTCAGCTCTAGCAGCCCCCAGATAATTAATGAAGGGCTGTCGGCGCTCTCTTCTGGGGAATTCCACTCCTCAGCTTTGATAATGAGTTTCTTCAGCAAACTTCTTGACGCCGTGACTATCTCTTCAGCCTCGGCTAGAGCCGCTTCGTCATCGAGAGTCAGCCATAGGCCTTGCTTCGTCATCGAGACCATTTGGTCAGATGCAAGCTGGATAATCAGGCATTGCAAAAAGAGGACCTCGATCTGGAATTGGCGAGGTAGTTGGAGGCTTTCCACATCTTGACCCAGTAACTCACTGGTGTAAATGGCCATCCTCAATGGAACAGATCGACCATCGCGGTCCCGGGCTATTGACGCTACAGTATCATCATGACGAACCGCGCGAGGGATTAAGACAGCCCCTCCGATATTACTCGTGATCGACAAGACTGGATTGATGGGCGAATCAAGGAATGGAGCCAGTTGACTCATCCATACATTGGTGTTTGGAAGAATTTCCTCCCAAGACGCAACGCCGGACTTGATGGCCGACTTTGCTTGAGAAACCAGTGTCGGTATACTGCAGATGAGAAATGTGAGCCACTTTTAAAGGCATGCTTTATATTCTTTTGAAAGGTGCTCTGACTCACCCGAGTGACTGGGCACTTGCGCGCTCCAGGCTGGCTTGGACAATTTCCACCACCGGGAGCTTGCCTCGACTTTCAGCGTTGAGAATTAAAAGGATTGCCGCAGCTTTGGACGAGGTAGAGACATCTTCTATTTCAGATGAAGAGAGGAGCTGCGCTACAAGTTCTGTGTGGAGTGGGCCTTGGCTGAATATCGTAGGCTTTGATCGTGCTAGCATTTCAATCATTCGCAGAACAGGATCTGGCCGTTCAATAGACTTGGAAAGCCGGCCGACAAGTTCGACACCAAGCCTGTGGCACACTTCGTCGGACATTGTCTGATGAATAACGGCCGTCTCCAACATGTCCCATACCTCAGACTGCGAATCCAAGATCGCCAGAGACTGTGAATACAAGGTTTCCTGTAGCTCTTGGCTCTCTCTTGACAGAAAGGCTGCATTTTCTTGCGATATTAAGCCTGTGAGCATCGAGTTTCGAGTGTGCTGATCAGCGAGCTGCAGAGACTCTTTCATCCACAGACGCCATATCTCTTGATACCCCACATCACGACCATTGATTGCGCCAAAGATGCCAAGACACGACAGCAAAGCATTCGCAGAGGCGGATGTCGCAACCTTATCAATACCACCTTCAGCTGCAGTCCGCAAAAACATGGCAAGACGCTCTCCGCTGCCACCGTTGAACAAATGCCGCGACGTGCTTAGCGCGTACTCTACTATTTGGGCAGCACCAAAAGGCTTCATGTTCCGGCTTTCGAGAAGTGAAATGCATTGAGAAATGATCCTGGCGGAGGGGCTAGATGTTTGATCTGGTAGACTTGCGCCGCCGTTTCCCTCCACTCCAGGAAATATCTGGCCGACAAGCGCAAACCAACGTCGACCTTGTTCAGCAATCTTCGACTGAGATGATTTGTAATCCTTGGAGACTTCGGGAAGAGACCCAGAGATATTGGTGCATAACATAGTGCTGAGGCGGTTCCATTCTTCGGCCGACGCTTGGACAACTTCGAAAGAAGATTGGATGGCTGCCAAGTGCGCTTCAACAAAGATAGACATGGCATTCGGGCCTGTAGGAATGGTACTTGTCTCGGATGTTGAGAAAAGAAACTGTTCCAGAAGTGGAAACAAGTGTTCCTGAGCAAAAGCAAGTTTAGTGTCATTAGGCAGTTGACTCATGGACCTTTTGGCAATGTCTATGAAACATTTCCACGAGTACGATGTGCTTGTTCGTGGTTCTTCCCGGTTTGTGATTCCTGCTTTCACGGAGATAAGCAGATTTGAAGCCATGTCGAGACCAAGCGTGTCAGCAGGGATGAGAGCGAGTAGTTGATCAAGGGCTTCCCAAAATTTGGGCGGGCTTCCTTGCGAGCCTTTAGAAATAAAAGATTGAAGGCGTGTGACAGGCGACTTCTTTCCATTTGAGGCTGAGGACCAAAATGAAGCATTTTGCTGAGTAAGTTTCGTCAAGGCTCTGACGTATTCTAGTGCACTTCCTGCCTGGCTGGACTTGAGGCCGCCGGTGACAAAGGCTTGCATCGCTTTGGTCGATGCTGCGTAGGGCAGTTTGCGATCCAGGCACGTGAATAGCAATTGACATACTGTTTTCCTCACGGTCGAGTCCTTGAGGGTAATGGTCTTCCACACTATCTCCTCGTTGAAGTACTCGTCGTACTTGTCGATGACCTTTTTGAGACCTTCATCGTCGACTCTTTGGAGTAGACCCATGACAAGCGACAGACTGGAGGTGACCACCCGATAGTACTTGGCCTCAGCGTCCTCGGAAGTCGTGGACCGCTCATCGCTCAATGTGTCTTGCGTCTCTCGGATAGCTTCACAGGCAAAGTTTAAGATCTGAGGCTGGCATTTGACCCAAAATGCTGTCAGCCTTTCGGGGGTCGTTAGAAATGATGATATCCCATCACGAGCAGCTCTTCCAACAACCCTATCGCGATCGTACAGTCCAGCAAGCCAAGGACCAACGACCTTTGGGACATGGCGCTCCATGCGCTTTCGCGCAGATCGTAGCAGCTCTGACTGTAGTGCGTGCGACAGCTCTCGCACACGTCTTGAGTTGTCTATTGAGATGCGAGCATAGACTTGCGTCTAGCAATAGCCATGAGACATTAGTTTATACATTTTTTGTGCTATTAAGTTGTCAACGTGACGGCAACTGAAACCTTCAAACCTACCCAGATGTCAAGAAGGGCCTCTTCCACCCCACCATCCTGTTCGAATGGATGTGTTTGCGCATGTTGAATGAGGTCCTCCAGTCCCTTGGCCTTGGTCGTGCTGTCCTTTTTCAAGATATTCTTCAATGACACTACGACATTGGGATCTGAGATGGCCGCAAAGGACGGTGGTTCGGCGAGGTAAGACAGTGACCCGGCAGATGCGGCGCTGCTGAAACCGAAACCACCACCAGGCGCAGATGGGAAACCCCGCTGCCCGCGCTTCATGGCGATGGAGCTGTCCGAGTTGGAGACCAGGGATTGCCTTAGGCCAGAAACCAGTAGACGTTGGTATGAATGATGGCTGGCCACATTTATATGTGCTGCGCGGTGATTGTGACTTGGCTGTCTCTGTTCACCAGTATCGTGTCGTTTGTCTGTCCGGTCTGACGGCGCGATGTGATGCTGCCACAGACGAGCAAATGATGTCACGGCAAGTGGTTTTTTTTTGTACCAGGCACCGCGAAGGAAGGAGCCACCTGCCCTGCCACCGAAAGACAGGAGGAGTCACGCCGGAGGGGAGGAGCAGAGAAACATTATTTGTGGGTCCCGTCAGACCGTCGAGAACTCGAAATGCTCGAACGACATGAGAGAGCTGCTAGCTTGTGAGCTCGCTCATCTTATATTTCGTCTGATGGTGTTGAACTGAAAAAAAATTACAATCGGTTGCTGTACTTGCCGTGAACATGGAAACCGCTTACTCCAGACTCGCAGATCCACCCCAATCCGGAGTCTACCATTGCGATGAAGCGACGGGACGAAGACACTTGTCTGACGCCTTTGGTGATTTGCAGAGCTAGCATCAAGGTTCAGGACGCCGGCTCAGATGTGAGAGACTAGCCATTGCATTGGTGACACGAACATGCCGTTTAAAGACGGCAGTTTTGAAAGAAACCTTGACAGTGCCGGGTAGTGACTTGTGAGGGCCTAGCTTTGACATGAGTGTATAGAGAGAGAGAGCTAGGAGGGCTGTCAAAGGAAATACAAAAGACGTCCTTTTATTTTCCACTGTCATCGTCATGTCTGCGAGAGCTATTGAATTAAACTTTCTCTTCATCTCAATGACCTGTTGAATTTTTTTACAATCTACAGATGATCACATGGTGTGCGTAATATCTATCAAGAGGGTGTCTTGATCTTGTGAAAGATGGAGAATGCTTGCGGTAGTTAGGGTACTGATTAGTTAAAACTGTGCAAATACATTATTTAGGGGGTACTAGATTCACAGCCGAGGGTCGCAGTGGCTTCCTGTCGCATCTGAACAGACCTTTTTTTTTTCTCATACAGCCTAGTAAGTATTTCCTCAATCTGGATACTACATGACGATAAGCAAAAAACCATAGAGTACAATGGCCTTTTTCAAATATGCACAAATTTATTGATTCTTCTTTCCCGTCAAAGCCCCCACAGCACTTCCGAGGCCGAGTCCATCGAGAA
Organism: Epichloe scottii; assembly: GCA_021950295.1. Lineage (NCBI taxonomy): Eukaryota > Fungi > Ascomycota > Sordariomycetes > Hypocreales > Clavicipitaceae > Epichloe > Epichloe scottii. The sequence goes on along the minus strand of CP083247.1, from coordinate 265,170 downwards.
CCTTGTTCAGTCCCAGGCCTCCGAGTAAATTGTCGAGAAGCCCGCCGAGTCCAAGACCACTCAGCTACATGAGTCCGTTAGTATATTTCATCAATTTTCAACGTACTCGAGCATGCCACTCACAAGACGTCCCACCAGGCCGAGAACACCATTGAGCAAGAGCCCAACTGCAGCGATGATCTGGCCCAATGGCTCAGAGAGAAGACCCCACAAAGGGTTCAGCTCCTTCTTCGCATGCGGCATCCCCTCGATCTTGCGCCTGGCGTTGTCGACGGTCTCCGTGACATTGCCTGTGAGCTAGTGGGCATGTCAGCATGTGGACTCGATAGAACCACGAAAGCTCCTATACACGATAAGCCTACCTCTTTGAGAACCTCTGCAAGATGGTGCTCCTCGGGAGTGGCATCCTTTGTAGCAGACTTGTGCTTGGCATTTCTCTGAATCCGTCCATCGGGATCCATGCCGCGAATGACGCCGTTGCTCTCAGTCAAGATCTTATTGCCTTCCTCGATAAGCGGCTTCACCTCCCTGACGAGTTGCTCCTCGTCAAGCTCCTCCTTTGGTGTGCTCTCCGCTTTGTCGACCTTGTCGGTGATCATCTTCAAGATGGGCCGAATCTTGTCGAGGGATTGCTCAATGGACGCGGCCAGTTGACCGGCCAGTTCCTTGTCCTTTGCTTGCTGCTCTCGCTTCCCCTTGTCCTCGGGAGACTCTGTTGGCTCGGGAGGGATGTCTTCAAGAAGGCTGACATGGCCGATGGTATTGCCCTTTGCATTGACCACGTCGCCGTCATCATCGATTTCTTTGCCGGCGCAGATACTCAGATCACCACTGACTAGCTTGGCAATTACATTGCCGTCCTCATCCACGACATTGCCCTCGCGGTTCACCTTGCGGCCGGCGAGGGGCCTCTCTTCTTCTCGACTTCGGGTTCCTCCCATCGTTCAGCTTTGCCGACAACGTTGCCATTTTTGTCGACGACGTCCCCGTCTTCGTCAACGGAGCGGCCGTACAGTGTCTTTGCATCACCGGTTGTCAATCTTCCGACTACTTCACCCGAGGGGTGACCACTTTGCCGTCCTTGGAAACTGTGCAGCCGGAGAGTTCGGCAAACGGACCTTCACGAGAGCCCTCGCGCTCGGATTCAGAGACCAGCTCGGCTTTCCCGATTTTCTCGCCCGATTCGCTCATGATGTTTCCTTCCTTGTCACACATTCGACCGACCAGGGATTTATGGTCGCCCTCGACAACACGTCCGAAAACCTGTCCATGTGAATCCACGACGTTGCCAGCCTTGTTCACTCGCTTTCCCGCGAGAGGGGACATGTCAACTTCCGCCTGGGGAACCTCCTCAGGTTCATCCCATAGCTTCGCTTTTCCAATGACGTTTCCGCGACGATCCAGAATATCACCGTCTTCATCGACGCGAATGCCCTCGAGACGCTTTGGGTCGCCCTCGGTGACCTCGCCTACTTGCTTGCCTTCAGCCATGATACGATTTCCGATGACCTTGCCCGAGTCATTTCAGATTTGCCGAGATGAAGACTTGTCCGCACCTCGGAGCAATCTGAGTTTTCTCGACCACAAACCCCCACTTGTTCCTTGATTTTCCATGTCAAATTCCTTGATTTTCCGTGTCAAATTCCTTGATTTCCATGTCAAATTCCTTGATTTTCCGTGTCAAATTCCTTGATTTCCATGTCAAAAGTCTCCATCTCAGCTCCGTCGCCCCACTTCAAACACAAACACGGACCAAAGGCTGCCCCACCCAAAAACCCAAAACCCACCCAGCAGCCGCCTCACAGCTGTGCAACTTACAGAGAATTCTGCCGCTTGCTCCCACCCTCCTCACCGCCAAGCATACCAAATTCCTATAAAACACCTTCCTCCCACCCTCTCTTTCATCCTTTTTTCTTTTCTTCTTCATGTCGACAATACTTCAGTACGCCTACCCCCAACTGCTCCCTGCCTTCCACCACTCTCACTCCTCGCTAACACCCACCCCAGAAGAATCATTTCTATAGTATTCGACCTCCTCTTGGTTCCCTAAAAGAGCCACAGAACCCACCCTGGTTGATGATTGTATATCCTCGACACCCCAGAGTGAAAGCTTTTGGTCCTCTCGATCTGTCCGCAAGGATGGCGACACTGGCGCTCGCGCCGGTGGCTGTATAGAGAGATGTTCCCTTTGGCCATGGCAACATGGTCGGGAAGCTTTATTGATGATCTCGACCCCGTTCGTGGTCTGCCTTTGGGCGCATGGGCGGGGTGGGTGTTGACGGACGTCTGACAGGCATTTTTCTCCTTTTCTTTTCATTGCAGCCTGGGCTTGCTCGGACGTGAGGAAGAGTTTCACAAGCATGTTTTTTCGATTATTTTGTGGTCCGGCGCAGACCCGTAAAATGCAGGAGTTGTGTGACTGTCACGTTGGACTCGCGTAAATATTCCCTGCCCCCAAGTATCGGCCAACCTGCGTTCCCCCGATGAATCTGACAGGAGGCTTCGCGACCACGTCCAAGTCTATCCCCGCACAAGCTCAAATAATGCAAATTTTGCCCCGGCCCCACAGACGGAAAAAAAATACATTTTTCATCAAACCCCCTGCTGCCTCTACTCCCTCCAAAAAATGAACATAAAATAACAAGGGAAGCAAACAAAACAGGAGGCAGCGACTTCACGAACAAGCACCGACGGCTCAACTGGTATAATAATGAATCATTTGACTTACAAACTTACCGTACCCATACTGCCGTCAAGTCCTAACAATGCAATCCCTGAACGGAAAATAAAACCCAATAGCCAGCCTTTCAGACGGCACTAGTCCATGAAATCCATCCATATCGACAGTCGCTGTCCCTCTACCAACGCTTGACGCACACGCCTCTAGAAACAGAACAATCTACAGCAACTGCAACTGCAACTGCAACTGCAATAGCAATATCAATTCGATACGTTCATGCAATTTGTACTGAGTTGGATTGGACCCCTTACTCCTCCGCCTCTGCCTCTGCCTCCCCGTCCGTCCATCCTCGCTTTTCGCTCACACTTGGTACGCTCGTCCGCTGTGCGATCGACCAATCGTCTTGAAATTTTGATACTTGCCATCTGCACTCATCACGTCAAACCGTTGCAAGCCCATCACTTCAGACGCCAAACCGCTAAAGTAGAAGCCAGTCACCACGACAAAGTAGGTCAGTACCAAGATGCTGCCCTTGAAATAGTTGCTCTTCCCTTCGCCATACACGTAGCTCAGCAGAAACACGCACAAAATGACCGTCACCATGTCCCACTGGGGGAACAGCAGCGAAAACGTGTAATTGCTAGGATCGCCGCCGCTGGGTATGTTGGGATACACGGCTGAGAAGAGCACTAGCGCCGGGATTTGTAGCAGACACACTTGCAAGGCGTACGCAGAACCAATCTCCATGGACAGGGCAATGTTGCCGTTCATAGCAAACGAGATGGCGTTCTGCAGAGATGAGTCAGTGCCTAAACCTGGAAGAAGAAAAAAGGGGGGTGGAGGGGGCCTCGACAGAACAGCAAGATCATCGACAATGGGACTCACCAAAAATTCAGTGGTGTTGGGAACCAGGGCAAACAGTGTGATGCCCAAAAATTTCTGGTCAATCGCAAAACTCTCCAGCACAACGTCCACAGTGTCGACCAATATCTCTGCAATGACAGCATATAGGATGGTGGCACTCAGAAGAATGATGGCGCTCTTGGAACGGCTCCAGTTTGGTGCATCATGGGCCCCGTGGCCACCAGCATGCGCAGTGGCCGTCTCGGCTGCTGCTGTGCCCTCGTCGGCGGCGGGGACTGGATGATGTCGAATCGACCCGTGCTGACCTGGCATGGAGGATGATTTGCGCGAACGCTCTCGATCTCGAGATGCAAGGGCAGCAGCAGCGGCCGCAATTTGGGCAACCTCACGCGCGAGGGCGGTGTTGTCAGTTTGGCTGAGACCTGGCACATTGATGGTTGACCGAGCAGTGTCGCCGCCTTTAGGAGGAACCACGTGAGGCGTCGCAGGAACACCTTTGGCATTTGCATCTTGGGCAACGACGGACGTCTGACGACCAACTTCTTCGGCTCGTGGTTGCAATCCTACCTGTTTGAGCGACTGTCCCAGGATGCGTTTGTACAGGTGAGACTCGCTGACATCGGCTCCCGTGGTATCGGCCGCAGACGGTTGTGAGCCTCGCAAAATAGACGAGTGCTGCACATCCTCGTGTCGCTTCTCTTCCACCTCTGCGTTCCAGATCACTGCCGCATGAGTCCGCAGTGTGAACCAGAGGCCGATGAGATAGGAAAAGAAGAGCATAGCGGCTGCCAGGTAGCAGTAGGGTCGTACCGCCTCGAGGTAGAATCGGTCATCCAACGCGGGTGCCTGGGAAAAGTAGCATCGCCGACAGTCGCGAGATTCACCGGGGCTGTCGCTACCACCCGGGCCCAAGTCTTCGCAATCCGTGCAGCTCAACTCGTGGGTTCCGTAGATCTGGTAGAACAGTGTTGGGCCGAATGCGCCAACAACGGCGAAAAGAAGCATGGTGGACGTGACACCCGCAGATCTTGCGTTGAACCTCTGCGTCTTGCGTTTCAGGGCACCAAAACACATGGAGATGCCGGGCAGAAACAAGATACCAGCAAAGATGCTTCCTACAATACTGCCTTCGACGAGGCGTCCCTTGCCCTGGCTGAGAGCAACGCAATAGAGAAACACCTCGACCACCGTGGCGAAAAGGGCATTGATGGCGGCTCCTAGCCCCATGGACGATTGAGCCGAGATGGATGCCACAGCCTGCCCGATGAAGTAGGCTAACGGAATGATGGACAAAAGCCCAGCACTGAACAGGAAGGCGGGTGAGGTGATGAAGTTTTCCCAGTGCAGCATTCCCTCCAAAACCCACCAATCGAAAATCACGAAGCAGACAACAGCCATGAGATTGATGAGGAAAATGTTCGTCCCGTCAACGGTGTACTTCCAGTATTTGGATCCCACAGCCCGGTAAGTACAGACTAGGATAGAGGAGTCGGCGTCATCATCGCTTCGCAAATAGTCCATGTGCGATTCAAACGATAGCGCCAGAGGATGACGGCGCAGGTGATCAAAGACGAGTATGGTGACTTTGCCCATGGGGATCCAAAAGACAAGAAACCAGCATATGGCCGAAGTGATGATCAGAGACGGCGAGATGAGGCAGTAAAAGAAGACGAAGAAGATGACACGGCCAATGTTCCACTCTCCACGGCCAAACAATCGTCTCTTCATACGAGGGTGCATGTCGCGAGATCCGCCACGTCTTCCTCTTCCCAACAGACTCTCTGTCTCGCTGCGCTCAGAGTCGATGCTTCGACGAGACCGCCCAACAATGGATCGGTTGCGGTCAGGGCCGAAAAAGAGTCCTCCATATTCCAAGTCGCCATTCTGCCACTGCTCATACTCGGCCATGGTTCTGCCTTCATCTTGGTCCTCATGAATGTAAGCCTCGTCCTTCTCCAAGCGCACAAATTTCCCAAACGGATAAAAGAGGTATTGTGCAAGGCCCCATAGAACTCTGCCATACTCTCTGCCACTAGGAGCTGCTGAAAAAGCAGACATACAATGGCGCCAAAGGCAGCGAGACTGGCCATCCACCAGCCAAACACCAAGGTCCAGACTAGGTTGAAGAGGACCAGCCAATTACTGACGTGGCCGCCCGGAGAAGAATGTATGTCGGCCTGAGCGAACTTTTGGATGGATCTATCCTTTTTGTACAGAGCGGGTTTCCAGACCCTGATACCAAAAGGATGTGTCTGATTGATTGCCTGTTGCCTGTCCTTGAGAGTGAAACTTTCGGCATCACTTGTATTGTCATCCGAATCGCAATCGACGTCATCTTCAAGCGGCATTTCATCACTGCTCTCCTGCTCCTCGTCCTCCTCGGTCGTTGTTGTCGGCACGCCAACCCGAGCATCGGGCTCATCTTCTGCCTCCGCACCGCGATGCGACTGCAGTCGCGACAAGGACCCAGTTTGCTGTTGAGTTCTTCGACGGATCGTATATCCCTGACGCTCGGCTTCGACTTCATGCAAGTCATCATCGGCTGAAAAAACATCACCTCGATGTGGGGTGTTGGACGAGGTCCTTCTTGGTAACGGCGGCTTTCGCAAGCGAGGAAACGACTTGACTCTATGAGGTGGCTTTATCCCTGGTCGTGATGGTTGGGGAGCATCTTTCGGAGTCGATCGCTCTTGTGAAGAATCTCCTCGTGTTTGGCTGCTACTCGCGGTGGTAGGGTTGTTTATTGAGCCTGCTCGTGGACCACGTCAGAGATTTCGCAATATTGTAATGCACGAAGCGCTTCACTCGGGGCACAAGAAAAGATGAGCAAAAGAAGAAGAAAGCAAAGACCCTAAGTCGAAGCGTTGTGCGTACCATATCCAGCACCTTCTGGTCGGTGTCGCACGGTGTCAGTGGACTGATAGCTTTCTCCAAAGTCATCTCCTGGCTGACCAGCCGCCGAGTCGCCAGTATTGTGGCTCGCATCAGTGGGTGATGTTAGAAGAGTTAAGCGACGTCGTGCAGACGCGCCGTCCTGGTGTGAGGATTCCATGGCTCACGGGGAGCGGCACTGTGGCCGAGCGAGTAGTCGGTGTCGTAGCGAGGCAAGCCAAGTTCGTTGACGCGACGATGTTGAGCGAGGTCGGGCAAGAAAAGAGAAAGCAGTCGACAGGGCCGACGGTGGCAGGCGGCAGGTGCGTCTTAGGAGACCGTGGACTGCATTCGTGCGTATTTGTATTTATCTGTTGGTGGGCTGAGGCTTTAGGCTTACGCTTGGGCCCAAGAGAAAAAAGAGGAGACGGCAAGATGAATTCAAACCAGGTGATAATATGGCAGTGCTTGCGGCAAGGTTGCCGTCGAATATAGCACAAGCAAGCAGAAGATGAAAAGAAGGAAGGGTATACAGAGTCCAGAGCCAGAAGCGGTTGACGCGGCACCGACGGGTCTCGAGGTGGTGAGGTGGGGACTGGACAAGGGTTGGTAGGGTGTGGCGTTGGCAGCGGCGTGATGGATGCGTTGGTGGAGATTGAATCTGGAGAATCGAGAAGCTTGGGTTCCCAGGGAAGTGGGCGAAGCCGCGAGCAACACAAGTCGAAGTCTAATAAGTCGAAGCAGATGCAGAAGAAGCAGACGCAGGCGCAGGCGCAGGGATGGCGGGCGGATGGTGGATGTCACAAGACACGGGATGTAACTGTCGCGTCAAAGTAATGATAACAAACAATGAGTCGTAAGCATCGGATAAAAAGAAGACCAGGACGCCAAAGCTTCCACGTCGACGTCGACTCGAGTGGGCTCCTTCTTGTTTTGACCTTTTTATTATCATCTTGATGAAGTCAGATGCATGTTGGGTGTACGGAGTACTCGATGTCATTTATCGATATTGGTGCACACGCCAAGGGCTGCTCAACCTGACACGGTTACACGGTCATCGTTCGTCACTCGCACATAACCCAGCCAGCACGGCCTTGGCGTTGATTATCAAGTTTGAGATACTCGGTACTGCCATCATCATCCACGCATGTCTACTCCGTACGGAGCACGGGGCTGGACTGCTTTCTCATGACACATCACTTCTCCGTCACCTCTTGTGCCATGTGCCCTTCCTAATAATGCCGACTTCCCATTCCACTTATCCACCCGCCACTAGATTGATACCAAGACTCAAGCTGCCCCCTCCTGTGACGGGGATGGATAGTGCCAAGCATGCAAGTTTATCATGTCGACTACGGAGTAATGTGTGGAAGATCTAGAAGGCAGCCTACGGAGTATGTCTTGTAGCCAAGTCAAATCGACTCCCGGCCGCTCTAAACGTTATCTGGACTGACCATGGCCATTCATCTCGCAGCACCAGACCTTGTCGTGGCCGCTGTGGATGTCGCCATTCCCAGTTCATTGCCGGCACCTTGCACCTTGCACCTTGCACTTTTGGTTCTAGGTGGCGCCTCAGCTTGGCCAACTTGCCCTCCTTTCCAAAGCGACGAGCCAGGTGCCTGTGTCTTACAGGAGAACAGTCTGGTGAATCACTCAATCAATATTAGTGCTCGAGTGTGCTGCATTCCATGACACGCGCGGCGACCACAGCGGGCGCCCTATTCATTCCAGTATACTGGACATTCGGAGCACGGCAGAACCTTTGTTCCGCAGCCACTTTCAAGGAGCTATTCTTGCCGTAGCTGTGGCTAATAACACTAGACTGCTTACGAGACGCCCGGCAGCCTTGTGCTCATGCTCATGCTCAAGCCAGCTTCACCTCCATCGCAACGGGTGCACATCATCAACCTCCATCCGCTGTCCACGCCGAGCATCCGCGACCCTAACCAGCTTGGTCTTGCAACAAGTCCTCCTATTTTCTCACCGACGGCGTTCTAGCCGCGATCAGCTGCTCGCGCTGCCCTTTTTGCCACCCCGAAAAGCTTCGCATTTCTCTCCAACATCCCTCCTCGGAGAGCGCATTACAACCATGGCGCTCGACGAGTACTACCACAATAAGATCGAGGCGATGAAGCTCGAGATCATCAAGGGTCAGGCAGCTCTGCGCCGTCTCGAAGCCCAACGAAACGACTACAATTCTCGCGTACGGTTACTCAGAGAAGAGTTGGGACTGCTCCAACAGCCGGGTTCCTATGTCGGCGAGGTGGTCAAGGTCATGGGCACCAAGAAAGTGCTTGTCAAGGTCCACCCTGAAGGAAAATATGGTAAGGACGTTACAACTATTTCTCGCAAACTGAGGAATCATCACTTGCCAACTTGTATTCACTGATGGAAACGCTAACGTCGCATTGCAGTGGTCGATGTCTCTGATAGTGTCGACGTCGCCAAACTCACAGCCGGCAAGCGTGTCACACTTATCTCGGACAGCTACAAGCTCGAAAAGCTCCTTCCATCCTCTGTTGACCCCCTCGTCTCTCTCATGATGGTCGAAAAGGTCCCCGACAGCACATACGACATGATTGGTGGCCTGGACCAACAGATCAAAGAAATCAAAGAAGTCATCGAACTTGGCCTCAAGCACCCCGAGCTCTTTGAATCTCTAGGAATCGCCCAACCCAAGGGTGTTCTTCTTTATGGCCCCCAGGAACAGGCAAGACTCTTCTCGCCCGAGCCGTGGCTCACCACACCGCCTGTAAATTCATCCGTGTCTCTGGCTCGGAACTCGTTCAGAAGTACATTGGTGAAGGTTCCCGCATGGTTCGGGAGCTCTTCATCATGGCCCGAGAACACGCCCCATCCATCATCTTCATGGATGAAATCGACTCCATTGGTTCGTCTCGAGTAGAGGGCTCATCGGGCGGTGATTCAGAAGTCCAACGCACCATGTTGGAACTGCTCAATCAGCTCGACGGCTTTGAGCCCACCAAGAACATCAAAATCATCATGGCGACCAATCGTCTGGACATCCTGGACCCGGCTCTCCTTCGTCCCGGCCGAATCGACAGAAAGATTGAGTTCCCGCCGCCCAGTGTCGAAGCGCGAGCGGATATTCTCAGGATTCACAGTCGCAAGATGAACCTGACGAGAGGCATCAACTTGACCAAGATTGCGGAGAAGATGAATGGGTGTTCGGGTGCCGAATTAAAGGGTGTGTGCACCGAGGCTGGCATGTACGCTCTGCGAGAAAGAAGAGTGCACGTCACGCAGGAGGACTTTGAGCTGGCTACTGCCAAGATCTTGAACAAGCACGATGACAAGGAGGTTTCATTGGGTAAGCTGTGGAAGTAGAGTGAGTGGTATGTGGTCATGGCGGTTGCAAAGCATGGTGCGCCGCATGGTGCGCCGACTTGGTTTGGTTCTAGTACATAGATGACGGACTGCCGCCGGCTGCAAGGATGGCCGAATGTACCAATAATTCGAACACGATTTGTGTCAAGTCAACCTGTTTCTGAATGCCATCTCTGCGTGGATGTCCGGCGAAGTGACGAGCAGGCCTTCAAGACAGCTTCTGGACATGCTTACTGCTACAATGTCGCTGTCATCAGTATTATGATTGTCAACAATGAAGTGTCGAGTCTCTCATCACCGACCGCCAAGCCATGTGACATGACGGAAAGGTAAAAAAATCAGCACTTGATACTTGAACCAAGGTGTTCAAGCCAAACCCGCCATAGCAATAAGTTCCTCACCCGCATGCCACTTCTTGCAACTCCCACACCCATCAATCTCACCCTGCCACCTCCAACCATGGACGCTCACACAGCTCCCCTACGCACCGAACGAATGTCGCCCCACGACACCTCAACCCACCTAATCCAACTGCTTCTCGCCCTCGGGAGAAACCACACCATGCCTACCGTTGTACGCAGACACCTCGGCTGGTTTCCAGCCCTGCCTTCCGAGGAAGTCCCCGTCCTCCAGCCTGTAGACTTGGACGTGAAGAGGACGGCAGCACTTGATCATTCCTTTTTCGTTGTCGCTTCCGAAACCCCATGCCGAGAGGTCGCCGCCGGGGCAGGTACCTATTTACTCGGTATTAGTTTTTGCCTTGCCCGAAGCAGCCATGAGGAGAGAACCCACTCAAAGCCATGAGAAGATCCTGCTCCGCCAGAAACTCAATACAATCGCCCCTCTGCGCCGGACACGGGTTCATGAAATACCGACCCTCCTCGTCCAGCCCCGTCACCTGAAAGATGTTCACCACATCATGCACGTCCGACTCCTCGAGGCCAAACTCGCGCACCGCCCTCGTCAGGTTCGAGTGGCAGTGGAAGTCGTACTGCCCGCCCGCCAGGACGGCGTTGACGTAGGGATCGCACCGCGTGCCGAGCAGGTCGTGGACGCGGCCGCCGTGCCGGTCCACGCCGTACCACTCCAGGCTGTCGTGGAGGATCGTGGCAAGGGGCCTCATGTAAGGCAGGCTGGACCACAGACGGTCGTGCGTGCTGACGTGCGAGGCGTGGAGCTGCCTCGTGCGGCTGGCCCAGAAACGTTCTCTCGGATTATGACGGTTCCAGATGTTTAGATCGCCTGGTTTTTTTTTTTTTTTTTTTGTGTTTGCTTTTAACAACTAGGCGGAGAGAGACTGGATGCGTGAAGGGGGCGCATCTCTTTTGTCGTTGGATTTGACACGGACATTTTTACGTACCGACTTGGGGGCCCTCGGGGGTGCTGATTCGCACAATCGACCCGGCGGGTGCTTCCCATGCGCGCCCGGAGCGGATGGGAAGGGTGAATTCCCGGACGAGAACTCTGGGGGCCTTTTGGATATTCGTGTAGGACTCCTTGTTTACTGACAGGGGCGAGCTGGCCGCGGGGAGATACGCGGGCGGTGCTTTGGGCATCTTGTCCCTGGCTTTGAGTCGCTCTTCGATGCTTGATCCGGATGGGTGGGGGGCATTGTTGGTGTGGTTTGCGGTGAGTTTGACTTTTGCCGATGGCTATCTTTATTACGGAGTGCGATATCGAGAAGACGAGATGTTGCACGTAGTGGAGTCGCTGGAACGTCGATGAAATGCCAGTCAATGGTTTTCATTTATCCAAAGCTGCCTGGGACGAAAATTCCCAGCGGCGGGGAGGCGGGGCCGATGGGGAAAGAGTGGACCCGAGATACATATCGTCAAGTTTGGGATTTGAATTACTGTGTTTATGTCATGGGAGTTCACAGCCAAGGGCATCTGTTCTGGGATAACTGGACTGGAGCAAATCACCATGTCAAAACACCCTTTTTGGTGTAAATCATCGTAATTTTTTTTTAAAAAACCAGTTAGTTCTGTTCGGATCACGGAGTACACAATGCCTTAGACAAGACAAGTGTCTCGAAGCCGATCTTCATGAGTTGTGCAGTGCAGAAAGGTCCTAGAGTTTCAGATCGGAAGGACCCTGAACATTATTCTCTGAACTGAACAACATTGAACCAGACAGCTCCAGTACGGAGAACATAAGAACATATCACGCATCGTGAAAGATGTAAACCCACATACATAGTACGTACATACCTGCAACGGTAACAGCCCGAGCCGATCCCACGTCTCCGAAATTTCCATCACATGACCTTTTCCGACACATCCAACAAGCAGAGAAGCGATGGATACAAAGCGGTCGGTTGGCTTCGCATGTTTGCTTACTGAGATGCATTCAATCACCGCGCTGCTATGACGTCAATCTCGTGTTCAGTGCAGCGACTCACTCGTGTCTCCAAGTAAAGTGACGTACGGATCACGCAGCTCCCTCGGAAAAGAACATTGTCTGAACAGTTCCGGTCGAGGAAAAACGGCCTTGGGAGCGTACATGCATGAATAATCGCCAACTGAAGCCCCCTGCAACATCGCTGGTGGTTGCCCACAGCTGCCGCCAAAGTAAAATTGAAACATAGTTGCTGTGACTAGTCCATTCGGTCAGCGGCTGGATGGTGTGTGGAAGCTCTAGCGGGTGCTTTGCATGAGGTTGGGAGCCGGCCATGGACAAAAGTGGAATTTTTCGAGATTCCGAAAGGTTCTCGACCCGGTGCGCGACCAAGCAGGTGGTGGTAGGCGGATGACAGATGACGCAGACGAGACACGGCAACCAGGCCGGGTTGCCCAAAGCTGGTTGACGTCTGGTCCACCGAATCGCTGGTGCATTCGCGATTCATAACATGTACCTCAAGTTCGCCCGTCTCGAAACTCTAGACTTCTCACAGTCGACGGGCGGTGCCCAGTTCACCTCGTATCGAACCGTGTTTCTTTTCGCCGTCTCGACAAATACGATGACACGGACAAATTCCAGATGTTAACCGAACATGAACAAGAGTGACCCGAGCTCGTGCTCGTGAGCACGCCCCCTGCTTGCCGATGTCAAACCTTTCCACACGCGACCAGCTGGTGCCATTTTTGTCGTCAGGCCACAGTGCTCCGTATATTGCCCTGTACCATACAAAGCGCAAGAAGACCACGGACCTGAGCTCAAAACCGCCCTCTCTCCTCTCGCGTCAGCCGCTGAACATTGTTGCTTTTGCTCCCTTTTGCGCCTGCTCCCGGCTTTTTTTTTTAATTTTTATTCTTCTGCAAGGGAGGACAAGGTAGGATGCGGTCCGGACCAGTCGTAAACTGCCTAGACGACGATTGCTGGACGATAAAACTGTGGTTTCTACGCAGTGATGAGGAAGAAAATCAACTCCAATATACCATCTAGTCTGTGCAGATGGCTGATCCATTTCCTGAGTTGCAGATATCGACTTTGTTCTCGAAACCCCAATCTGATACTAGTGCTTGTGCTGGTTGAGGTGAATCGTCTAGCGCAGTGGGGTTCGCGATTGGGCATCTTGTCCTCTTTTCACATCACCAGTTCCAGCCATCTTGCATTGTCCTCTGCCACGAATCGAGTGGTGAATGGCATGACATGGCAGTGCAATGGCGCTTTCAATCAAATCAAAAGGCTTCACACCACACACAGCCCTCGTAGGACCCGAACCTGGCAGCTGGGCCTGGCAGCTGGGCCTGGCATCCCACCGCCGCCCCCATCGCATGTTGCACGTCTCCAACCAGCCCGCGCCTGTCTGATCCGACAAACGTCACGTCAGTTTTCGTGACTCGAGTCCCTGAAATTGGTCTCTTCATGCCCGTCAACTTTTTGTCGTCTGGTGCTAGAAATAATAAAGAAACCCACATTGCCTGAGTCGGCATCATTCTCAAAATTAATCTTGCTCCTGCGCAGCCGCACATCCATCCATCCCCCTCATAACGCCACCGACAGAGAGTGCGCGTGCCCTGTGGCCCCTGTGGCCCCAGTGTGCGATCCCTGGACGGACGGGGACATGGACAATCAAGTGCCCGCCTTCAGTCCCGGTCAGGGACCAGACCAGACCTCTTGGTACCCTCGTAACCCTCCCACCCCTCCTGGCTCAGGGTCCTTCTTCCACTCGACTTCTCATTCTCACCTTTACCGCCACTCTGGGGCCTCTGACGTGCGTTAATCTGCATCTGGATCCCCATCATCGTCGACTGCAGCTCCTCCTCCTTCTTACTCTTCTTCTTCTTCCTCCTTTTAATACTCCCCTTCTCCTCCATCTACCATATCTCGTCTGCCATCTCCCATCTCCCATCTCGCATCTCGTTTGCTCGGCTCCACAACACCGGGGGCAACGCCAATCCTCAACGACTAAGCAAGTCTTTTTGTCCTTTTCCATCACCACGTCGACAGTTCTTCATCTACGCCAGCAATTCATCCTCCTCCACACCTTCTCCCAGCCTTGACATACTACCGCCTCGCTCCCAGCATTCTACATACAACATGTCAGCCATGACTTCATAGTTCTCAACTCGAAAAGCCCAGGATCGCTTCAGATTTTGTGACAGAAAAGCAGGCTGGCCACTCGGGACGCCACGATCCTAAATCCTCATGCACGACTCTAAAAACGGCGCACGAACGTCGCCAGTCCAGTACAAGATGAAGACGCAAGCGCGGCACTCCCCTGCTGCGAGAACTCCGTACCATCCTCACCCTCATAATCATGGCTCACGCTCGCACAGGGTGACCAAATCTACAACCTCACCAGCAACATCACCTCGAGCACCGTACTCAGTTGGTCAAAACTACCCACCGATGCTGTCGCCAACTCTCAATGCAGACGGCGGACGTGCACCAAGCCCTAATTATTTTGGCCTCGTCGTCGAGTCTGGCAATGATTGCGTGGACTCGTCGGGTCCGGCGAACCACAATTGGAGTCCAAGTTCTTCTGTCCGATCGTTTGGCGCGGCGCTCCCGAAGCAGGTTACCTTGGAGCCAAACCCTGAATTCGAAGCTTTTAAGAAGGCGGCTGATCTTAACAGAGGAATGTCGTTTTCTCTCGCAACCACGCAGGCTATGCCGCAAACCTCACATCCCACCCCGGCACGACCTCGACCGACCAGATGGCATACCTTCAACAGTGATACGGGCTCCGATGCCTCTTTCCTCAAGTCTATCAATACTATGAAGGGCCGCCGAGCAAAAAGGGCGAGACCGACCGCGACAGTCTTCACGACTCAGCTTATATGTCTTCGGACTCGAAACGCAATTCGGAATCTTCTTTCCAATCATCTTCTCATACCACGAATATGCCACCGTTCGAATCCCCACGCCAGATGGAAACGCCGACGCCGACGCAGACACCCATCTTTCCACATCAGGAAGCAACTGACTCTCGCTTATCTTTGAATCTACCAAAGGTCGACCCGCCTTCGCCACAAATGAGTGACTTGAGTCGCGCCGCGACATTGCCTCCAAAGTTGGACGCCTCTCTGCCCGGCATGGTAACCGGAGAGGAACTCAAAAACCTGATTGAAATCGTCGGTCTGGACAAGCTCTTACTACTCGATATTCGCTCTTCACAAAGCTTTGCGCAGTCTCGCATTCAAGGAGCATTGAACCTCTGCATCCCAACTACTTTGCTGAAACGTGCCACCTTCAATATTCAGAAACTCCAGCGAACGTTCCAGGGCAACATGGATTCGGCCCAGTTCTCCAAGTGGCGTGAAATGGAGTGGATTATTGTCTATGATGCTCACGCATCGGACAAGCGTGATGCTGTCACTGCTCAGAACATGATCAAGAAGTTTACCAACGAAGGCTACGATGGCAAAGCAGCCATTCTCCGCGGCGGGTTCTCCACTTTCCAAACTTCATTTCCCACGCTCGTTGATAAGAGGTCAACTTCGCAGTCTCTCACGGGGCAGAACTGCACCTCCACCAAAGACGGAAGCAACAACCTCGCACCTGTCATCGGCGGTGTCAGCTTGCCCACACTCGAAAATGATCACAACCCTTTCTTCTCTAACATTAGGCAGAATATGGATCTCGCTGATGGAGTGGGTCAGTTCGAAATTACTCGACCGCAAGACCTGGAATCGCCTTTGCTGCCTTCTTGGATTCGAAGTGCGTCTTCCGAAGCAGACCATGGCAAAAAAGTCTCAAACAAATTTCTCAACATTGAACTAGATGAGCAATCACGCATGCGGACTGCGTACGCAGCGTTCAACCCCAACCAAAAATCAGATTGCAAGTTCCAGCTGTCTGGTGTCGAGAAGGGAACCAAGAATCGTTACAAGGACATTTTGCCTT
This sequence comes from Epichloe scottii, assembly GCA_021950295.1. NCBI lineage: Eukaryota > Fungi > Ascomycota > Sordariomycetes > Hypocreales > Clavicipitaceae > Epichloe > Epichloe scottii. The sequence goes on along the minus strand of CP083247.1, from coordinate 249,116 downwards.
TTGAACACGCCAGAGTCCGACTACAGGGTTCCAATGACGGGTTCTGTGACTATGTGAATGCCAGTCACTTGTCTGCATCAAGGAGCAACAAACGATATATTGCGACCCAGGGCCCATTGCCTGCCACCTTCGAAGTGAGATCCCCCATCCTCTTCATGAATCATTGAGCCCCAAAGGCCATGTCATACTGATACTTGCTGCGGCAGGACTTTTGGTCGGTTATTTGGGAGCAAGATGTGCGCGTTATAGTCATGTTGACGGCAGAGAGTGAGGGCGGGCAACTCAAGTGCCATCCGTATTGGAAAGGACGAGATTTCGGACCCATCAAACTTAAGGCTCTATCGGAGAAGAAGGCTTCGTTGGACATTGATAAACATCGTTCAAATCCGAACTCGACGCCCTGCGCATCATCATCATCATCATCTCATGAGTTTGCGCGCAGGAGAGCAAACACCACAACCAATTTAGAGTCACCAACACAGCCTCCGCCTGGACCTAAAAGCTCAGATGCGCCTTACGTGACGATTCGGAAATTCGCGCTGTCGCACGCTGCACATCCCTTTGCACCAATGCGGGAAATCACACATCTTCACTTTTCCGCGTGGCCTGATTTTGGAACGCCAGCCCAGCCATCTCATCTATTGGCGTTAGTTGAACTGGCGAATGTAATGCAGCGAGCTGTGATGCCAGTTGAGACATCCTCAATTGTTGGCCCGAGAGCCCCGACAATTGATCCAGTTCCAGTCGCCTGGTACGACGATCCGGAGCAAGATGCCCACTCACGACCGATGCTCGTACACTGCTCTGCTGGATGTGGAAGAACGGGAACGTTCTGCACGGTCGACAGTGTCATTGATATGCTCAAGCGTCAACGAAAAGCTAAGTCAGCCGTGACTCAATCGCGCGACAAGGACGGGGATGTCCCTATGGAGAACGCAGACGAGCTCGTCTTGCCGATAACGAGCCAAGACGCTTTGTCCCATGGTTTTTTCGACCGAGGCAGCGGTGGACACAATTCCCGGTCAGATGTTGACACAAGCTGGCTGCAAGACGATGGAGTCGACCTGATCCAAAAGACAGTTCAGGACTTCAGAGAACAACGACTGAGTATGGTACAGACGCTTCGGCAGTATGTGCTGTGCTATGAAACCATTCTGGAATGGTTCAAAAGGGTTCAAGATGGAGCCTCAAACGGAATTACTGGACCAGGGCGAGCTCGGAGCGGCAGCCTTCAGCAAGTTCGACAGTGACCAACTAACTCCCCCTTCTCTTTCTAAGGCGCCGGGGATACTTTGAAATGAAGGATGAAAGGCAGACGTTTACAGGCCATAGATGACTATTGACCATTACACGATGTACAAACGCACTCGGTCTTACACTTTACATCACCCTATGGGACGTCTCTCTATGTCCTCCTGTGTGATGAACACAAATACAAGATACAAAATACACAAACACACCCTCACACGTACACCGGTGCGCCTACAGCATTGGGAGAAGTTTTTGGAGTAAGCCGACTCAGCACAAGAAAGTTGACCTCCATGGAACGGCGTTCAGGTTGAATCAGACCAAGATATTGAGTCCGGGCCCCTTTGCATGAGACAATGAAAGTGGAGAGACGGGGAGCACTTCGTACGGAGTACACAGCAGGGACAATGTGGCGAGCTAGAGGCCGCCAACCGGTCCCAAGCACATGAGGTCACGATAAGGGCGAGTGTGGCAATGTGTCGTCCGCGGACTATGTAGTAGTGTTATATAGCATCAATTCATTTTCATGATACTCAACTGCGGCAGGCCAGCGACATGTTTCATGCTGTGTGTGAAGAGAGCCTGCCCAGATGTCTGGTGCCGCCGATCTGGCCATTAAAAAAGAGCTGCACGGCTTGTTGTCTGGTGGGTGGGTTTTGACTGCGGGGTCCAGCCGTTGCATGCAACCCCTTCCCCCATCAGTGTCACTTGCGTCTGCTGTCATGGCCGTATCTGGCTTGTCGCGGGCAGAGAAGCCCATCCAGGTATTGTTTGCTTACATTTCACTGTGCTCCCCCAGACAGACCTTGCAGCTATTCAAACGCGTGGTCGGGCCCCACCCATTTGAAACTGGAACCGGCGCACTATGCACCTGCCACCATTCACCATCTGCCGTTGTCCATCCCATTCCATCCCCGTCGTTCCCGATCCATCCGTCGTCCGCCATTTCCATCCCCCATCCCCCCGCTAATAATAATAAAGCCATACGGAGTACAAGATAAAAAACAAAGTCAACCGGTCTTGGCCAACCGCTTCTCCCGTTTCGACGATTCCGTGATCAATTCCGTATTCCACTTCGTCCAGCCTCCCGATTTTCAACAACTACTCACTCGTGCATGACCGCCAGTGGCGCCTTCTGCAAGACAGACTGATTCCCATATTCAGTCTTCATGAAGGAGGAAAGAGGACCGACCGTTTTCGCCCTCGCCCTCATACAACGCCACACGTCGACGTATTTGCGACGCAGACAGCGACGCAGCCCATCGCCTTTTCTAAAAACTGTTGCCCCATCGCTATCCTGTTTTCCCACCGCCTGCTTACAGCGATAACCCCGCTTATTGTTCCGTGCGTTCACCCACAGCCACGACGGAACTGACCTCGTCGCTGTGCAGACCAGCTTGTGAGACCAGCTTGTGCAGGAACTGCAAGTTTGACGGAGCCATGATGCGTCGGTTCCCTGCTGATCTCACCGAGCCGTCGACGCGCGGCCTCGATGAGTCCAACGGACCAGCTTCTGACGAGGCGACCGCCATGGATCTAGACCTTGCCATGCCGCCGTCTGAGGATGACGCGCTGGGACAAGATAAAAAGATATACACGCCGCCCCCACGAGTCGCTGCTCGTTTCTACCGACCCTCTCACGCTCGCCGTCGAGACTCGGCCGCTTCATCACGACGCAACTCCATCTCCTCTGTGCACTCGCGTTGCTCTTCGATTCAGCACGCGGCCGCTCACGCCGACACTGAGCAGAGCAAGCATGTTGCGCAACACCTACGGAGGGCCTCGTTCCTTGAGGATCGGCGTGCTCGTCTCGCCGATAGAGCAGCTCATGCTGAGAAAGTGCGGCTTCGTGCCGCGCTGGCCAAGGCCACTCCGCGTGGCCCAACAGCGTCGGAAGAGCGCGCCCTGGCTGTGCAACAGGCTCGAGATCGCAATCTGGCAGAGATTGTAGCCACCTGCGCGGAGGAAGTCAGAAAAGCGAAACAAGTGGCTGGGCTGACCAAGGAGAGGAGAGAGCAGGAGATTGCCAAGATGCGTGCGCAAATCGAGGAACGCATGGCCGAAGCGGAGAGGAGAAGGGAAGAACTGAGGACCAAGACTGCTACGAAACGGAGTCGCGGCCAGAGCGTCATGGCAAAAAAGGCAAACGACGGTTCGGTGCAGATGAAGGAGGACGCGAAACCTGACATGTCCGAGGACGCTGCTGTGGCGTGTATTCAAGGTTGGTGGCGTGGGTACTCCAGGAGGCGCATCATCCACGAGTTTAACAGTCTCGGCCTATCTGTTGATGGCATCAGGGACACATTGTTCGATACAGTTGTGGAACTTCTGGCGCAGGAAAAGGTGCTTGTCATTATGGCAAGGCTACTTCGCATCTGTGGGCTGCAAGAGGGAAAACCCGGCTCGGTGGACGAGATGGCTGCTGTGCGCACATTTCTGAGTGCATTTCTCATCTTGGGCCACCCGAACCAAGTTTTGAGCAACAAGAATGAAAATGGGACGGATGAAGAGCTGGGCGATGCCATGACCACTCATCGACTACCCAGCACAGACCTGGCAAATCCGCAACTGCAGGATCTGGTTGGCAAGGCAAAAGACTTGCTCGTTAACTTCGAGAATATCCTCGCCAGACTCACCGCTTCCAATCGGTACACCATGCCGCCAGCCCTGGAAAATGCACTTCCGGAAGCATATGCTGTGTTTTGTAACGCATTCATCGCGTGGAAGTCGCGGGACTCGAATGCTCTCGTAGAGGTGATGCTGATGCAGTTCATCGAGTTGGACGCCATTTTTCAGACCGTCAAGGACATGACAGATGATGCGGCGGCGGCATTGTACCGCCAAAGCATACAGGACAGCCAACTCATGTTGATTGTGCGGATCAAGAAGCTTGCGGGAGCTGAAAAGGGCAAGAAGCTCATTTTCAAAGCGGTTAGCGAGGCAAGAAAGTCCCGCAAGTCGAAGAAGCAGACGGGTGATACCAAACCGCGTGTGGCTGAAAGCTCTGCAGGCGACGACGCAACTGCCACGGCCACAAGTCTTGTGTCCACCGATTCGCAAACATTGCTTACGCCTCCAGCAACCCCTCTGGGAAGAAGAAGCGAGAACAAGCCAGTTGTGGTGAAGACGGGCCTGAACGGCTTGCTTCCCGACAACCGCGTCGTCGTGCACGAGTTGGCCATCAACAAGGAGTATCAGATCCCGTCGCACGAATACGTCGAGCAGCAGGCTGGTCTGGCAAGACCACTGTACATGCAGATGCGGGTAGCCATGGCAGAAGATGACACGGAATCTCAGTTCAGATACTTCATCCACATGGCAGGAAACATCAGGGACAAGCTGCAGCGCCTCTTAAAACCTGGAAACTCCATGTACAATCTCATTGGGGAGATTCTCGACCCCGAAATGGCGGAGAAACAGTTCATCGTGGGTAACTTCTCTTACGAAAAGTTCTTCACGGCCATGGGCTCATTGCTCCCCAAGCTGTGTGCTCCATTCCGAGATGACCAGGTCCAGGATCTGGTGCAGAACAAGCTCGGTGACGGCGATCTCATTGATCGAGTGGAGGCACTCAATAGCTTCATCGATACCATGCTCTGTGACTACATCAACTATATGCTTCGCATAGCTGCACCGCAACTCATCGAGTCCGCTGCACAGTACGAAAGCAAGCGCTTCAATACTGACATTGTGGAAGGAAGGTTAAGCCTCGCCGTTGCAGAAACCGCCTGGCGTTCGGCCACGGTCAAGGTAGTGGCCGAAGCGCAGAAACGCGACCCTGAGGGCGTCAGCCACCCCAAGTCTCAGCCCACTGCTGCGAGATTCTACGCCCAAATGCTCGTCGATGTCTTCACCCAGGCCGCGCCCATCAGGGCGGACCAAGTCCCTGAAATGCTGCACCTCGACCACCGCCGCATCAACGAAGTGTCGACAACAGTCCAGCGCATCGTCACAGCCGGGGCTGTCCTCCTCCAGTGCAAGAACCTCCTCAAGCGGGATGTTCGCTCGCCCTGGAAAACGGAAGCCACGCGCATCATGGCTGTCCTTGAAGCCAACCACTCCTCGGTGGAGGCCACTCTGCAGGGAACCATGGCGGCTCTCGAAGCTGGACGGTCCATGCCAGCCGTCACAAAGAACCACCTCCGAGCGCTGGTGACCAAGGTATTAAAGGCAGGCCAGGAGATGAGCTCGCAAAACGGCCCTGCCGAGCCACGGGAGCCAGTGCTACGACTGCTACTCACGAGATTACGAGGCAATATTCTCGCGAGACTGGCTTCTGGCTCAGCAAGTGAGAAAGTGAAGGCTGCGAACACAGCGGGCGAGAAGCTGGCCAGCCTAGGGCTGAGTGAATTCATAGAGAAGGTCAGAGGGATAGCAGAGTTGCTAGAGAGAGTTGGGGGCGTGGACAGAGCCGCACACGGAGCATGGTGGGACGTCGTGAGTACAAAGGTGCAGCAAGAACGAGCGGCGTGAAGGAGATCGTGTCATGACTGATGAAGTGTGGGTTGAAGGTTTGTTTTGTTTGTTTTTTGTTTTTTTTCTTCCCCATCTTAACAATGGAGATGTCGGCGGCATATGAACGGGAATTTGTGAGGGTTTTCATTCTACTTACTGTCGTCACTTTCTGCTTTTACGAACGATTCGATGCAATGCGTATGGATGAGGAGAGGGACGGGCTTGCGGGCATTTATTTTTTGGCGTTTATTGCGGGGATGGGCTTCATGTATTATGCATCGGGATCATCTGGGTTTGCTGAGTTGGGATATCAAGACTGTCTTTTCAGTACCATTGCTCCATTTTCTCGAATGCACTATCTGTAGTGAGGGAAGGGTTGATGTTAGCTCCTCCATCTTTGAGAATGGAATGAATGTATAATTCGGTCTGGCATTTATGAATCCATGCGGGTTGCATGAGAACAACTACAGTGCGAAGACAGTGCGAAGACAGTTCTGACACCCTTACATGCCATGCCATCACGACAACGCGCGCGAATTTTCTTCATCATCGCCGTCATTGCTCCCGTTCCTCCCGTTCTGGCGCCAAGGTGCACTAACGCACCGCGCACTGCATCATATCAAATTGTACTCTGTTGTCGTCCATTGCTCCATTCCATTTTCGCCCGCGGAGTTGTATGGCTCTCGTTATGGCTTGCTCAGCCGGACTGCTTCAAGGGGCAAAAGTTCTTGTTCACGCTCTCCTCCTGTTCCTTGGGGGCCTCGTTGGCACATACGACAAGCGCGGATTGTTGTTGATTTACGACGTCGAAGCGGGTACGGCAGACCGGGAGAGGCACCGAGCCCAAATGACACGTCTCCAATTCAAAAAGACCCTTTGAGTTGATACGGCCTTTTGGGTGGCAGGGACACAACAAACATGTCGACATCGACATGCCTGATGCGGCAACTGGGCGGCCGTGGACGAGGCGCTGTGTGGAGACACGCGGTGCTTTTGACCCGAAGCGAGGCGGACAAGATGGCCTCGGTGAAGCCATCGCAGACATGCAGGCTTCGTTCACGTCCGTCTGCAAGGTGACGGGGACTAGTTCTGTGCTGCTCTCCCATTGGGCAGGCCAGCTTGCTTGCAGCTGGGCGACGCCCCGCCACATCACGAGCACCACTTTATTGATCTGCTGCCAAACCGGATGCCAAAGTTTTAATGGGAGCTAACTCCTCTCTTTCTCTCTTCCTCCCTTGCTTTCTCTCCAGCTCTATTCCCTGGATACCGTCTCGATTCTGCTCAGCGCACGCGAGAGCGAGGAATCCTCACAATATGGCCGACCGCGAGATCCTGCCTGACTCTGTCAAGCCTACTCACTACAATGTCTCCTTGAGAGACCTCGAGTTCAGGAACTGGACCTACCAGGGTACCGTGACGTATGTGGTTCTCATGAACGGTCCCCGGAGAAAAAGTGACTCTGTTTGAAATATTTGACGAGGCTGACACCCTGACTCTCAAGCATCGACTCCGAGATCGTCAAACCCACCAACCAGATTGTCATCAACACTCTCGAGCTCAAGCTCACACACGTCAAGGTTGCTGTCGACCATTCGAAGGCATCCCAGGCCATTGAGTCCACCGAATTTAGCTACGATGAACGTGCCCAGCGAGCCACCATCACCTTTGATCAAGAGCTCCCTGTCAGCAAGAAGGCCTCTGTAGTGATTGGCTTCGAGGGCATCATCAACAATGAGATGGCTGGTTTCTACCGCTCAAAGTACAAGCCCACCGTCACCCCCGCCAAGTCGGTACCCCGTGATGGTGAGTGGCACTACATGTTCAGCACCCAGTTCGAGTCTTGCGATGCTCGCAGAGCTTTCCCTTGCTTTGACGAACCCAACTTGAAGGCCACCTTCGACCTTGAGATTGAAGTGCCCGTCGATCAGGTTGCGCTCAGCAACATGCCCGTCAAGGACATCAGGCCTACCAAGGAGGGCTGGCAGCTTGTCTCGTTTGAGACCTCCCCCGTCATGAGCACCTACCTCCTGGCTTGGGCCGTCGGTGACTTTGAATATGTCGAACAGCTTACCGACCGCCGCTACAACGGAAAGCAGATTCCCGTTCGTGTCTACACAACGCGTGGCCTCAAGGACCAGGGCCGATGGGCTCTCGAGCATGCCCCCAAGGTCATCGACTTTTTCTCCGAGATTTTCGGCATTGACTACCCACTGCCCAAGTCCGACTTGCTCGCCGTGCACGAGTTTACGCACGGTGCCATGGAGAACTGGGGACTCGTCACCTACAGAACCACGCAGGTTCTTTTCGACGAGAAGACGTCAGATGCTAGATTCAAAAACGCCATTGCGTACGTGGTTGCCCACGAGCTCGCTCACCAGTGGTTTGGTAACCTCGTGACCATGGACTGGTGGGATGAGCTCTGGCTCAACGAAGGTTTCGCCACGTGGGTTGGCTGGTACGCCGTCGACCACCTGCATCCCGACTGGCAGGTCTGGGCTCAGTTTGTCAACGAAGGTATGGAGGCAGCCTTCCGCCTCGATGGTATCCGAGCCAGTCACCCCATCCACGTCCCTGTCCGCGACGCTCTCGATGTCAACCAGATTTTCGACTCCATCAGTTATCTCAAGGGCTGCTCGGCTATCCGCATGCTTGCGAACCACCTCGGCGTGGATACCTTTCTCAAGGGTGCCTCCAACTACCTCAAGGCCCATGCCTATGGCAATGCCAAGACCAAGGCTCTTTGGGATGCCCTCAGTGAGGCTTCCGGCAAGGACGTCAACACTCTGATGGGTCCTTGGATCTCCAAGATTGGCCATCCCGTAGTGACTGTTGCGGAGGAGCCCGGCCAGATTTCCATCAAGCAGTCCCGTTTCCTGTCCACTGGCGATGTGAAGCCCGAAGATGACACCACCACCTGGTGGGTCCCTCTCGGCCTCGAGGGTAAGAAAGGCGAACCCGGAATCTCCACTCTATCTCTCGAGAAAAGGGAGGAGACTATTCGCGACATTGATGACGAGTTCTACAAACTGAACAGCGGCGCCACTGGTTTCTACCGAGTCAACTACCCACCTGCCCGCCTGGCCAAGCTCGCCACCCAGCTTGACAAGCTGAGCACCGAAGACAAGATTGCCATTGTTGGCTCGACTGCGGATCTGGCCTTTGCTGGCAACAACACGACGCCTGCTCTGCTGACTTTCCTGCAGGGCTTCGGCAAGGAGACCCACCCCTTGTTTGGACCCAAGTCCTTGACTCTATTGCCTCGGTCAAGTCCGTCTTTGCTGAAGACAGGGAGATCTCTAAGGGCCTCGAGAGCCTCACGCTCAAGCTCATTGCTGACAAGGCCGAGGAGGTTGGCTGGGAGTCTGCTGCCAACGAGGGCTACCTAGACACGATTCTGCGCAAGCACATTATCGGAACCGCCGTGTCCAATGGCCATCCCGAGTAAGTGAAACTACTCCTGACTTGACTTTTTCATGGATGTGTAAGTTCCGAAAGCGAACTAACCCTGTTTCTCTCTCGCCCTCTCCAACAGGATCACCAAAGAAGCCCTTGAGCGCTTCAATGCCTGGAACGACGACGCCGAAGCCAACCCTATTCCTCCCTCTCTGCGTCTCCCAGTCTGGCGCGCTGCCGTCAAGAAGGACACGGCGCGTGCGGTCGACATTCTGAAGAAAGAGTGGTTCACCACCAAGTCTATCGATGGCAAGCTGCTCTGCCTCAATGCGCTATCGGTGCCCGAGGATGAGCAGATCTTGAATGACCTGGTTGCCTTCAACTTCAACGCGTCGCCTCCGAACAATGCCAATAACGCGGCTGACATGCACGTTCTCGGCATGGGTCTGGCGGGCAACCCCACCGGTCGACGGGTGCAGTGGGCATTCATGAAGAACAACTGGGATGCATGCGTTGCCAAGCTCGGCAACCCCATCGTTCTTGACCGCTTTGTGCGACTCAGTCTGGGTAGCTTCACCGATACTGCCACCCTGGACGACATTGAGCTGTTCTTCAAGGACAAGGACACCAAGAGCTTTGACCGAACTCTGGAGACGGTCAAGGACAGGATCCGCGGGCGGGCTGCATACAAGACGCGTGACTCTGCTTCTCTGAAGGAGTGGCTGGCCGCGAACAACTATCTGTGAACATGCAAATTGTGACGGACGAGTTTTGAACAAGGACGGTGTTTATAGGTTGAATTCTAGCGAGGCCAGCAACAAATTGGGCCAGGCCTACAGAGCAATACCCGTGACTTGTCTCTCTCTCTCTCTCTCTCTCAAACTGCAGTGCAAACATCATGACAACAATGTTTTGACTGAACGCATCGGAGACCCAACGGCATCATCACACGTCATGGCCTTCAAAGGCAAGGATGGAGGACCAGATGGCTCGAATCTTGACGCGCATTCCTCTGCTTGCCCACCCTTGTGCGGTCGGGTCAACTAGCCCACGTTTTGGTCGCTACCCAGCCATCCGTGCGTCCTCTTCTCCATGTCCATAATAGCGATGGCACTACTCGTGGGGTTGTATGCCAAGCATGGGTTTGTGCATGGGAATAATGTGCAGCGGACGAGCAGCTTTGTTTCCTATGAGGAGGCAAGTGTTGTTGTTTTTCTGCAAGTTTACGTGGAAAAACAAAGAAGAGACTTGGAAAAGACATGTTGACATTTTTGAATACAAGGCAATAATCCCTCATGACATATTCATCAAAGCAGCCCCCTTGCTCACAACGATGGGGTTAAAAAGCGAGGGGGAAGAGAAAAAGAAGACTAAATGTGCAGGATATCCCGATTTTTGGAGATAAAGTCGGCTGCTCCGCTTCGGAAATCATCAGCCAGGATGTCGTTGGCGAATGGCCATCGGAACCACATGAGCTTCTTGGCCTCTTTCCACGTGGGCCAGTTGTCGAAGCCGCCAACGCCCTTGTTCGGGTCCTGGTTGTGTAGGAAGTTGAAGTAGTAGGACCGGCAGCTCCTGGCGGCGTGGTTGGGCACAATGCCGTAGAAGACCTGCAGGAGATCCGAGGCGTGGAAGGTGCCGAGGAAGGGAGTGCCGCGGTCGTAGGACGAGAGATAGGACCACACGGGGACGTCGGGGTTCGCGGCCGCGGCGGCATCGAGGAGGGTGCGACGGGACAGCGTGAACGTCAAGTCGCCGATGATGGCGGCGATGCGCTTGAACCCGGGGTACAGCTCGTTCAGGAGGCCGGTCCGGAAGGGGCTGCCGTTCAAGAGGGCTGGCTCGTACAGCTCGACGAGCGCCTTGAGCTGGGGCTTGGTGGCGTTTTGGAAGAAGTAGGTGGCGAGGTAGTCGACGGCCTTGTCGACGGTGGTTACGCCGGGGGTGAGGAGGGCGAAGAGGGTGCCCTCGTCCTCTTGGTCGCCGACGATGATGGGGACGGCGTGGTACCGGCCGGCTGCGACGAGCTTGTCGGGACTCTGGGTGAGCACCTTGCCGTCGGGGCGAGGCAGATACGAGAGAGCCACCGTCTGGTAGGACATGATGCCGGGCAGCGAGTTGACGGCGTTGAGGAACGTCGTGTAGTCGGCGGCGCGGAGGCACGCCAACGTGTCGCGGGAGCCCGAACAGCCAGCCTCGCTCACGACCTTGTCATACACGGCCTGCCCCTTGGGACAGTCCAGGGGATCGGCGGGCACGATGGTGCCCGAGTTCATGATGGCGCCGCGGAACAGGGGCCTGCCTCCGTAGGTGGCGTCGCCATCGTACAGCAGCATCTGGTCAAGGACGGAGATGGACCCTGCCGACTGGCCCCAGATGGTCACCTTGCTCGGGTCGCCCCCAAAGGCCGCGATGTTGTCGGCAACCCATTCCAGCCCCATGCGCTGGTCGAGAAGCCCGATGTTGGCGCTGCCGTCTGCCAGCATCTCCTTGCCGGGCATGAAACCGAAGCCGGCCACGCGGTAGTTGACGGCAACGTAGATGAAAGGCTGCTTCCGGCCGGCGGCGGCGGCGACGAGGCTGGAGCCGTCGTAGATGTTGGTCGCGCCAAACTCGAACCCGCCGCCGTAGATCCAGAACAGAACAGGGAGCTTGGCGCCGGCCCTGGTGCCCGCGGGCCGTTGCACGTCGACGGTCAGACAGTCCTCCTGCCCGCTGATCGTCTTGAGCAGCGGGATCTGCAAGAGGTCGTTGCCTATCGCGCCGATGACGCCGAGGCTCTCTCGCGAAACGAACATTTGCGGACAAGCAGGGGCGATGCCTGTGCCGTCACGTTTGCCAAACGTCCCGGAGAACTTCCTCGGTGGCTTCAGGCGCAGCGGTCCGACGGGCGGATCGGCGAACGGGATGGCGTTGAAAGTCTCGACCCCGAGCAGCGATTTGCCAGTGATTGTGCCGCCAGAAGGTAGTTCAACGTCGACTTTTGCGAACCCCGCCTCGGGCACGGGCTCGGCGACGGTATCTGGACCGGGAGCCGGTGCGGCCGACGCGGCGGCGGCACAGAAGATGGCCAAGACCGACTGCAGCTTCATGTCTCTCTTTACCGCATCAGCGTGTCAGTGCGGGCAACGGGAAGAAGAAGAACCCTTTGAAACTTTCAAACAGGGCCTCGGCGTCACGGGGTATGCAGAGGCGACAACCAAGCAAAGAAGTCGCGGGAAAACTGGAAAGACAAACGATCAAGAAACGCGGATATTGACATCACAGCTCAGGAAGCAGGGGCCATGTTTCGCGCAGGACAAGACTCGCTGTATATATATTCATGTGCTTTACGCCGACGGTGCGAAAATAAAATATAGTAAGTAGCCCGGAAACCGCCCCCTGGCCTGGTTATACCAGGCTAATGCTAGGGGGCCAAGACGACGAGCACATCTCGGGACAACGTCCACGACGGGTGAGTCGGGCAAAGTAGCGCCAGACGCGCGAGATTGTCGACCAAGAAGGTTGGCGTGTGAATGAACAAGTAGGCAGGTAAAGAACGCCCCCTCCGAGGGGGAAGGCCGAAATGCTGCATGTGGTGGTTACACTGGCGGGGGGACTGAAAGAAGGACGAGAAGACATGTCGGAGCGGGCAACGCTTGATCGAGAAGGGCATGAGGAAAAGCAACAAGATATTCTCCCCCTCCGCTCTTTTTTTGCTTCAAATTCTCCCGTGGTTTGAAAAGCCGTCAAGTGTTATCCCCGAACCCTTCCCGCGGCCTCGGCACCCTCTTTCCTCGCCAACTGCGGTGCGGGGTGGCGGAGTAGAACCCAACTAGTACGGAGCAGTCACTTTGCTGATTCGGCTATTCCGTTGCCGAGGTCAAACGTCCTACCTATTTTGGCCCTTGATCCGATGCGAGCCAGCGAGCCATCCATCCATCCATCCATCCATCATCTAGCTTTGTAACGTCGTGGCCCAATGAACCGGCGCGGCTTGAGCTCCCGTGATGTCCGTCCCGATGCTATGCCAGAAGATGTATAAAAAAAGGGGGGAAGCTCCCTGTGCCGACCAGCTTCAGTTTCCTTTGATGATCCGTTGTGTAACCCGTGCCCTCGCAGACACCACCAACATGTCATGCTCATGCTTATGCTAAAAAAAGGGGGAGGGGGAAGGGGGTGGGAATATGGAGAAAAGTACAAGTTCGAGAACCAAAGACAAGACTGCCGATGGGCCACGCTCCCCACGTTACACAAAAAAAAAAAACAAGCGCCTGGTATATGCTTCCATGTTATGATACGAGTTGAAGAAGAAGAAGAAGAAAAACCCCATGGGCCGGGGAGAGAGGGGAAAAAAAGAGAGTCAAAATCAAAGACGTGCTGGCCTCGCGGCGCTCCGTCGTTCAACGAGGGCCGTACGTCTCGTCTCGTTGCGGATGCAGCGAGTGCGTGGTGGAGTGTGTCGAGACGGCATCGCTCCGGACAGGAGAAAAGGTCAGCTCGACCTCGACCTCTTCGGGACTCTTGCCGGCGGATTCTGCCGCGCGCCGTGACCTGGATGCACTGCTTTGGTAGTAGGGGTCGGAGCCGAAGCGTCCGTAGCCGGTGGCGTAGCCGGTGGCCTTGGCGGTGTTGACGCCGGCGAGACCGAAAATGTGATCGCAGACGGGTTTGATGGGCGGGACGCTGCCGCAGATGATGATGACGAAGAGTTCCATTCCGGACCAGAAGTAGAGGTTGTACGTTTCCCCTGGGGGTAAAAAAAAAAGAGTTGGCTTATTAGTAAGACGAGTCTTGGGTCAGACGGATCGGGGAAGAAAAAAAAACATACATGTCATGTCGGAGCGGGCGGTCAACGAGAACAGGAATCTCGTCTTGACGGCTGCAAAGACGGCGGCCGTGGCGCCCAGACCCAGGAGAAGGCATAGCCCGAGCTTCTTCTTCAGGGTCAGATCGAGGTTGTACAGAAAAGTGGCGGGGAGGAAAGCCAGGAAGAGATCGGTCAGGATATTCCAAGCTACGACGCGTCGGTCAGTCAGTCAGTACATGGATAAGCTTCATCTCAGCAATGTCTTTTCTCACGAGTCCCAAACGTACTGGAGAGGAAGATGGAAAAGTTTACTGCAACGCTGGGCGGCCAGCACGTGGCCCTTCCCTGGGCCACGAGGGACTGGTCCCACAAGGCTCTCGGGGCGAGCACTGAGCAAAGATGATGCAGACGTTGACGATGCTCAAGACGAGGGCTGACACGACGGCGAAGCACAGGGACCACTTGCGCCAAAAGGTGGTTGATCCGACGACGCGCCAGAGCAGGATGCCCACGGAGAGCTTGCCGGAAGCGAAGCCCATGACGACAAAGGGCTGGCTTATCCAAGCCCATTTGGCGGCGCGAACTCGCTCCCGTTGATCGAGGTAGTAGAAGTGGCGGAGGCCGCCGATGAATATGAGCTTTGTCAGGAGGGACACGAACAGGATGTAATGAAGCTGTGCGGTCAAGGGGGTGTGAGCAGGCTCGGACGTTTTTTCATCGTTGGACAGACTCTCATCCGTGGAGAAGGAGGAAGGGAAAATACGACATACCAAGGTGACGAGCATGAGCCAATCGTCGAGTCCCGTCCGCCGTCTCAAATGTCGTCCGAGGAACCGCAGGGCGACGACGACGATGCTCAGCGCGGCCGTGGCCCAAAACGCAATCAACGCCTGCGGCCCGTGATCGACATCACCGCCCACGGGCGCGACTTGCTCTGGCACCATGGATCTGACGGCGGCGCTTGACACAAAAACTGCGTCCAACCAACCCTTGTCACGCTGGGGAAGGGCGACGCGAGCTCAGACCTGCGACAAGACGTCAGATCATTGCTGACGGCGACGGCGACGGTGATGGCGATGGCGACGGTGATGGTGATGGGGGAAATCAAATATGTCAAAGAGCAAGTCGCTTCCCATCTGACGAGACAAGATCGAACAGGAACTGGGTCAAAAGATGAGAAGAAGAAGAATAGCAGCGCGGCATGTTCTGGCCTGGAGCAACCACCCCTCCCCCTCCCCGGGCCCGAAACCTGAGAGATCAACACGATATCCCCTGTTGAAAAGGCAGGGGACTATGAAGAGAAGGACACGACGAGGGAAAGACGGGCAGGGAGAAGGAAGACGGCCAAATGGCCGGTGATACTACTTGTGCGTGAGTGGCAACGCAAATGCCGACGGGCGGTGCCCTGGCCTCGACGTCGATGCTGTTCTCTTCCTCTCCGTTGGGTTGGTTGGTTCCACGGGAGTACGCATCACTCACTTTACTACTCGTCTATATTTATGCTGGACATGGCTAAAGACACCAAAGTGGCCAGGGGTGGGCAAGGCGGGCGTTGACATCCGCGGCCCCTCCAGCCAGCTACGATGCTAGACCAGAGTTGTCTCGACGCCGATTGCGGATGAATACCCTTCCTTTCCTTCGCTGCCTTTGTCGGGGTCGTTCGAAATTGGCTCAATGGCCCAACCCATGCTTTGGGCAGGCCGGACTTGATTACTATACTGACCATGTCCCGCATTCTGTCTGGAACTGGCTCCATTGGGCAAAAGCAACCAGGGGAAGAAATGGAAAAAAAAAACAAAAAAAAAGGGAAAAGAACGGCTTCGGACCTGCAACCTGCCGCCAGTTGCCGACGTGATTCGATAAATGGTAGTTGCGTTGAACTGACTGACGCCAACACCCTTTTGCCTGGCCTAGCAATTCGTGGCTTGCCGTAGCGGGTCTGGGCTAGTGTATAAAAAGGCTAAGACAAAACCGTCAACGTCTGTGCAACGCAGGGGGAAATCAATGGGAAACCAAAGTACGGAGTGCGGAGGAGTTGTTGTTCCTTGTCCTTTGAAAACATGGCAGCTGTCAAGAACGGATCCCTACCACGAACAAGGGAAAAAAACTCAATGCCATTGGCCCACTCATGCAAGTGCTCGGTTGCTAAAGAACCCGGACGACAGGTACCCAATGGTTTTCATCATGATTCCATGCTGCATGCATGCATGGTTGCCCCTGCATCTACCAAGACATCTACCAAGACCGTGGACCTGGGCATCCGCACAAACTCATTTCGAGGCCGACAGGCTACCGTGTGCCTTTTCCCAACCAAGACTCCGTCGTCGACCACCCCCGAATCCGTGGTCCAGCCTGGAAAAAATAACAACAAAAGAAACAATAGGTACTGCGCGCACTCTCGTGGACCATAAAAGTCTAGCAACCAGTGCTTTGAGGGTTGCTCGATATTTGAGAAAAGCACATGCGAGAGGAGAATCCTTGCTGCCGGCTGCCAGGGGTCCTCCCTCTCTTGTTCGAGAGAAGTCAGTGCTGAAAACCATCTGCGTATCTGCCTCCGACGGAAGTCACGGAGCAGCTTGGTGCCCCGCCCGATGAGGGCATCTCGGACTCGTCGGGTACCAACAAGGGTACCAAGGGCACGGGGGACAAATCGACCGATGCGCCAAGTGGCTGACACGGCTAGCACAAGAAAGGAGTAGGAATACCTGCACACTTCTTTTGCGAGGCTGATCGGGACGACGCGCAGCTCAGGGTCAAGGGGAACGACTTTGGTGCTCGAGTTGTCGTTTCTTCTCTTGAGCGAATTGGCGGGGGTTGGCTAACTTGGCTGGGCCATGGCCAACTGGCACGGTTCCAACAAAGAGGACCCGAGACTTTGACCTCCGGGGCAGGACACCAGCTTTTTGCTGACGAGCGGCTGAACTTGGTGAGTCTCTGTTGAGACGGGATGCTTGCTCCGATCAATGTCGCTGACGAGCCTGGATAGACGCTCACGGCAAGAGCAGAAAGGACAAGCTGATTGATGTGCTCATCGCGGAGCCCTCATACTGCGCTGTTACTGCACCGTCGTGACACTCATGAAAGGTTGCTCCTGTGGAAGAGGGTCATGGGAGACTTGATCCACGCGTTCGATTGCAACGCCGTCGGCCTGCCTCTCCCGCGGCAGCAGCTGACGAAGACTATACATCTTACCGCCTTGTACTGGATGGCTTGCATGTTTGTATATTCGACGTGTGGGAATAGGCCATCGAAGAGGGAGCCACCCCGGTCGCGTCACCTCTGACTTGGCCGACAAGCGAGTGATTGATTACGCAGGACTACTCTATGGTCGCTTTGTAGTACCATCAGTCAAGGTCGGACCCTGTGGCTGGTCGCAGATTCTTGCCTTCAACCCGACTGGGGCTGACATATCTCGCTTCCTACCCGTCGGTGGGATGGGTAAGAACCAATTGGTGCTGGCCGCGACAATGCGCGAGGCGGAAACGAAGACGAAATCATCTTCAGATGTGAATAAGCACATGTCTCTGTTGGATGAGTATTGGGTGGCGGACGGAGCTCTGCTCAACAAACAGGTCGGCAGGCGGTGTAGTACAGCTCCACTGATTCCATCCCGCCCGTCTCGGCAGAATCTTCGCTTTGACACAGAAGACGAAACGTATTTTCGGGGGACCAGGGGTCTCAGACGCAGACTGCGGTGCTTTGCCCCAGGTCACATGCCCTCTTTTCACACCAATTAATTCTCCGTGGAGCTCAACATCGCCTTTTATGAATTCGCCTTGTCATAGGACTAGCTGACCCAACCTGGTCCCCGCCGCGAAGCATTGATGAAAGAGGAAAGACTTTTCGCGAGAACCACATCGACCTGCCTCACGCGGGAGGCGCTGCATCTGGTAGGCGGGATTTCACGTTGGGCGAGAACGGGCGAGAACCTGTCCCCCGGCCTGTTGTGCTTTCCAACAAATACTATTACTAGTACAAGTCCTCCGTACTCCGAGTCTGGTCAAAGTCGTACAGCTAGCTGTCATGGGTACCCCGACCTTGACTGTCATCGAAGTCGACGTTGCCACGCTTTCAGCAATGCAGCTGGCTAGTCGAGGCTGAGAAAGGATGCGGTCGCATCCAGCATGCGGCCAACTCGACTGCATCCGCCAAGAGACACGGCATGGATCAAATGGAGCCCTTCCGATGATTGTAGTGGTCGGCTCGTCAGTCTTGTTCTCATATATAGGTTGGAGACGGCTATCGATTCTTGCCTCTACACCAAGTCGCCGATCATTCTCGATAGAAGACTCTTGATCGTCTCATGAAACATTCAAAATGAAGGCCGCCGTCATTCTTCCCTTCGTTGCCGCTGCCGTTGCCGGCGCCGTCGACGCCCGTGATGGCCGATGCGGTGGTGACAACTGCGCTCGCCAGGTGACTGGCACCCGCCATGGACTCACTCCTCTGTCTTCCCGCCAGGCCGACTGCTCCAACTTCATGAAGACCACCATCGTCCCTGACGCCACGTATGTTTTCACCATGACCACACCGGGCTCCTTTGGCGTCTCTTTGGCGTCTCTTGGAGGATGGTCTCCCTCGAGACCAAGGACATGCGGCTTGAATGACTCTGCTAAAAACCCCTGGTAGTACCGTCACCGTCACCGTCACCGTTGAACCTGATGAGCCTGCCTCCAAGACCAAGCGTGCTCTCGAGTACCGCGCTGCTACCGAGGCTCCCACCGCCGTCCCTGCTTATGCCTCTTCCTGCAAAGGGGCTGGCAAGTACTCCTCCGCCTGCGCCTGCTGGGGCATCACTCCCGTCCTCACCACTGCTCCTGTGCCCACCAAGACTCAGACTGTCACCGTCACCGCCGACTTCTGCGAGGATCTGTAGATGATGTCAGGCAGGATCCATGTGAGAGAGATTGGTTGATTTTGAATTCAATTGTATATATATATGAAGACGGGGCTTTATCGTCTTTCGCCGGGGTCTTCCCATGTTGTAAGAAGATTACAGGGTTTGGCAATGAATTTGGGCCAATAATGGACTTATGAGCGGCATATGAGGATGGACAAGCGAGATCTGGCGCAGAACACATGCCAGATTGCTTGGTCCAGCTGCTACACTGTACCGCAAGAAATTTCAAAACGACAGGACCGAGTGCCCTGAACTGCAACGACATTGTGTCGAGTATGAGCCAGTGTATTATTTGGGACTTGCGTTGCGCATTGTGAACCCTGCCGCGACTCAATGCCAAATGTAAACATTCCAGCCGTACCAGACTGGCGGGCGCTAGCATGAATGGTTCACGGGAGATCCCACATTCCAGTCCCGCGACAAGGCGCCAAATTCCAAGATCAAAACTGGCAGGCTTTCGGATTCACATCGTGTACAGAAGAAAGTAAAGCGACTTGCTTTCATTGACATCCGACTTGATGTTTTTAGACAAGCATCTGCCGACGTCATGGCATGACCCTGCAGAAGACGTCCAGTTGTCGACGGTTAGTCCCCACACCTTGGGCTGTCGACCTAGCAACAGACGTAAACAAAATAAGCAAGCAGCCGCCGCCCGAGCCCAACCAACCACCGTCGTGTCGTGGGCCACACGTACCTTGGACAAAACTACCAATTTGACCTCTACTGGACTACCATATACTCATTGCGGACCCCTTTCACAATAGAAAAGGTTTTGTGTATATCTCTCTCTCAAGTCTGGTGGCTTGTCTTTCCGTCTTTTGAGCTGCCCACTACCCGCTTTGATGCCACGACGAAACCACCGCCAAAACCTCGACTTCGACATACACATTGACCCCATCCTGTTCGACCGATCAAACGAATGACCCTCTTCCCACAATGGATCATGAGGAAGTTGTAGGAGTGCCTGTCGAAGACATGGCCACCCCTAATGTTGAAAAAGGCAGTTTGGCGGTGAACGCGGAAGACCTCCAGCCAACCGTTGAGGAAGTTCCCGATGAAGCCGAAGATGGAGCAACTCGGCATAACGAATCGTTCGTTGACGAGGAGCCTGATGCGGACAATGAAGAGTCGGTATCACGCAGAGGAGCAGGTGCAATGAATGATGTAGATGACATCAAGCGCTGGCCATCAGTTCGAACTGAGGCTTTGATTCATGCTGCGGCGCGAGACATTGTTGCTCATGTCTCCAGTCATCCTCACGGAGAGCAAAAAACCGTCGACGGAGAAGACGCCGGAGACAGCAGCTCTCATCACGAACATGAGGATGACGTCTTCAGCGATAACAGCCCTCGAAGCTCAATGGGCTCGGTGTCAGAGGCGGACAGGCAGAAAATTTCACCGGCGAAGAATCGGTCCACTCGAGTTTCGGATATCCCGCAATTTGAGCAAGATGAGGGCTTTGTCCCGACCGTTCGGGGCACGCCCCGTCCCCTTTCAGATCACCCTCTTCTGTTCAAGCGCTGCAGATGTCGTCACCGCCTGCTTCCGCCATTGGATCTCCACGCTCAAGCCGTCGCACACCAGGACCGACGGTTTCCCGACTGGGCTCACCCAGTGTGTCGGCTCACTACTCTCCTAAAAAGACACCGCCTCGATTCAGGAGAAGCACACCGCCTCTGGTACTGCTGCACGTTACGGTGATGCCCTCTCGGTGGCCGTGGGGTCATGTCCTAGACAATGCTCATCCCAATGAGCTGAGTTCTGAGGGCAAGACGCTTTGGAACTCCTGGAGGCAGCTGCAGGGTCGTACTGGCGATACGATTGCTGATCGCGGCATTCTTCTGCCTCATCCCCAAAACGATTATGAAGTTCTAGAAGAGCGTTTACTGGAAACTCTGGAGCTGCCTTTGAGGCGAAGGGCACGAATCCTGGAGTGCGGTCATTATTTGGGTCCCGCCAACGAGATGGCTTTGGCTGAAGATGTAGAGAGCGAGGATGAAGAGCACTACGATGAAAAGCCCTCAGCACGTCAAAGTCTAGCTGAAAAGGCACATTGGTGTAAGACATGCCACTCGAATATCAGGTGCGATTCGCTCGGCACTGGCAAGGTCTTCCGGGTCAAAGTGTATGCCAGTAATGGGTTGATGCGTGCTGGTGCTTGGGGGCCTGTTGGAAGGAAATGGAGCGTGTTGATGTGGAGCTGGAGCCCATAATCGATGCGAAACTTCAGGAGGAGCTTGTCCATCTGGCTGCTGAGCAAGAGAGGATCTTGGATATGGAGGAGGAGGCTGCTGCTGATGCCGCTGCCGCGGCGGTCGACGAGGAACTGCAGCTCAGGGAGGAAGCGGAGCAGGCATTCGCGTCAGACCAGGTGGAAGCGTCGCCTCAGCGAGAGATGACTGCCGAGCCCAGTCCGCCGTTTGTTGACGATCGCCGGGCTGTAGATGAGGAGCGACTGAGGGAAATATATGGCCACAGCCCTCCGCCCCATGACGAAAGCTCGACTGTCCCTCCTCAACATTCCGAGTTTGCTGGCCCACGAGAAAGCCCTCCTTCACCCTCCGTGGAAGCTCTCGGACGACATGAGGAACAGAAGGGCATCAATGAGAGCGCATCCTTGCCAGAGCTATTCCTTGAAGCTGTCAAGGTTTTCTTGCAGGACCAAAAGAATCTCATGATAGGACTCCTGAGTCTCTTGGTTCTGATGCTGGCGGCTAGAAGTGTCGGCTCGCAGGATCGACCTTCGTCCGGGAATATGATTGTTCCAGAATCAATGGCGCATGCGTCAGACGAGACTCGGGCAGAGCCGCTGTCCCAAGCAACCATGGAGAAACCTGTTGATGCGGCCTGGGCAGCCACGGAAATCACACACCAACCAAGCATGCCGGCACCACCAACGGATGCGTGTGCCGCCTGTGCTAGGGCCTTGGAGGTGGCTCAGATGTCCCTGAAAAACGTCCCCACCAGTACCGTGGAGTTGGTGAGCACATTTACCCAGGAGGCTTTCATTACTGTTACCGAAACGATGTTCGAGACAGTCACTGTTGAGACGGTACCCACCGAAGCGGCGGTGATTGAAGAAGCGGTACCAGAGGAGCCGTCTGTGGACGACTCGGGCGCGCAAGCAGAGGACATTGCTGCAGATCTGGTCGAAGAACTGTGATGGCAACACTGCTGAATCAGGGCCTCGAAGATTCGTGGGCTGGGGGGGGGTTGACGACTTGGTCTTTTCTTGTGCTTGACATGGCGACAATATGGCATGACTGCGACCTATGCGAGCAAGCGCCTGACATGGGATTGATTGGATTCCGAATGCTTGGGTGGAATTGGCCAGAATGTATGTGATTTAGAATGAAGACAAGATATATACGTACACAATACGACATTACCATACCCGCGGTTGCCTCATCGAAACGTTGAATGTGCCAATGTACTGGGTACCAGTGTGCAAGTTCGTTCATACGCAAACGCTAAGCTTTTTGAAAAATCGAAGAGGTTAAGATTACACGCTATCGTATCAAAGTTCCCTGCAGACTATCAAGGAGCGCGCGGCCCCCGTTCACAATTGAATATAAATATCCATGCAGTCGATCCTCCATTCTCTCTTCCCCAAGAACGTCCTCAACCACTCGACCCCAGACCAGTCCACTCCGCCCTCTTGGCCGACATGTCGTCCACAGCAGCGCTGGCCAAGGCCTTTGCCGTGGAATTCGCCATGTCCATCATGGTGGCGTTGAACAGTGCCGCGCCGTCGCCGCCGTCGCCCGCGTCGAGGGACGTGCTCGGCCTCGGAAGAAACCAGTTGCTGCGGAAGTCGAAGAAGCATCGGTCGGACCAGTTGCACGAGGTGAAGAAGAGGATGAGGAGGAGGATCGAGCAGTAGACGCAGGGCCGGTTGAGGAAGTAGGTGCAG
Organism: Epichloe scottii; assembly: GCA_021950295.1. Taxonomy (NCBI): domain Eukaryota; kingdom Fungi; phylum Ascomycota; class Sordariomycetes; order Hypocreales; family Clavicipitaceae; genus Epichloe; species Epichloe scottii. Next base: position 226,418 of record CP083247.1, on the reverse strand, counting down.
ATGAAGAAGAGGAAGATGAAGGCGGGGGAGGCGTTGGTCGGGATGAAGAGGAGGGGGAGCCAGCTTGAAGGAGAGGAGACTTGTTAGCGAATGGTGTGCGTTTGGGGTGTGTGTTTTTTTTTCTTTCAAGAAGGGGTTGGTTTTTTTGTACCTTCTGAGGCAGAACATTGTGGGTGGGATGGCTGTTTCAGGATGGAAGCCTCATGGAGTCGGACTGGATGGGATCTGATCTATGTGATTCATGGAAGGGGTAGGGCTGCTTGATGCGGTGCGGTGCGGTGCGGTGCGGCCTGGTGAGCGCTGGGTTGTGCTCGGCGCGGGGTGGCGATGCGCCGATGGGTGGTGAAGATGGTGAGCGAGAGGAGGGATGCGATGCTGGCTGGCATTGGCATCGTGGTGGGTTTATTCTGGGACGGGGCCCCGTCTGGTGGTGGTCCTTGTGGCGGGTGGTCTTTGTGGCGGGTGGGTGGCGTTGCAAAGCTTCTGGAAGGGAAGGGAGGCGAGCGGACTTGAACTTGATCCCATGTGATGAATGAGGCAGGGCTGGTCACCGCTCACAACTCCTCCTCGAGCCACCCTGATTTACCATTGGTCGCTGCGCGGCTGAGAAAAAAACAAAACAAAAAAAAAACCCGTTCACACATGAGGTGGCTGGCTGGGCACAGGGCACAGGGGCACAGGCCGCAGGCGGTGTTGTTGGGTTTGTTGGGCTGCCATGGGCCCCATCTTTTTCCTGCTCAATGAGGTACTCCCTGTGTACTCCGTACGGAGTATTTTACTTTTTTCCCACCCCCAATCATTAGGCGGGCGATTCCTGGGCCGCCCTTTTGACAGCTGGAGAGAGGAGCCCGAACTATTTTCTTCTTCTTTTTTTTTCCCTCTTCACTTCTCAAATCACCATCCCACGACGAGAAGCGATTCGCAAACGCAACGGCCGCTCAACGGCTTGACACAACTTGTTTTTTTTGTTTCCGTCTTTTTTTATTCTCTGGCAACCATTTTGATTTCTGGAGCCGAGTCGACACGGGGGCCCCCACAGCAAAGGTGATCAATTGCACTTTGTGCTTCTTCGCCTTTCACTGCTGTGTCACCGGGCTGCTCTCGCATCCTTGGATTTTCCTGCCTCGCCTCGCCTGTTTCCCGCTATTCGACCGTGCATAAAAGCCGCAGGGAGCTGATGGACCTCCCTCCTGCTCCGACGCCGCCCGTCAACAACAGCGGAATGGCTTCCCATGCTGATCGCACCGCCAATTTGCTGAATCTGCTCAAGTTTAGCGGTGGGTCGGCCGGCTCGAGCTCCCAGCAGCACCAGCAGCACCAGCAGCAGCAGGCACAGCATCAGGCACAGCATCAGGCACAGCAGCCCGACCACCAGCACCAGCAGTCACATCAGTCCCGTCAGTCGAGCTACTCGCAGAATCAATATTCGTCGCCGCCAACTCGCCTCCATCAGCCGGCACCGACCATTGCTGACCCTACTGGTCTTCTGGCCGCGTTGATGAGAGGCGCTGCTCACGATGCTGAAGAGGCTAGACAGGCGGCAGCTCCTGCTCCTCAACAAGCCCAGCCTGCTGAAGCCAACCCTTTTCGGAATGGCTCGCCATCTGCCAACACGACATCCTATCTGCTCAATTTGCTCAATCGCCCGAAGCCCAGTCAGACTGATCAACCCACGTTGACTGAAAAGTCCCGAGCCAATGGCGCTGCCTCGCAGTCTCCCGAGATCACAACCGACTCGCACCGCTTCTTTCACCAATATCAGCAACAGCAGCAGCCTCCGCAGCCGAATGCCTACCACCAGCAGGCCCAACACTTTCCCCAACAGGGAGCTTCGGAGTCTTATATCGACGTGCAAAGCCAAGCTACCGCTGGCCATCAATACCAATACTCTCAGGCACCGAGCCAGGAACCCCTGCCGATATGTCTGCTTTGTATCAACAGTTGATGGGGAGTCTGGCAAAGTCATCACCGCAGTCTCATACGTCCCAGCCAGCTAGTCATGGACCCGCGCCGCCTTTCCAGCTACTCAAGAAGGATCAGCCTTCTCCTTCTGGTTCACAAAACCATGAGCAGCCTCGCCCAGCCGCAAGCGAGCGCAGCCCCATCGCTAGCCCTCCCGAGCAGACTCGTCACACCGTCAATCGTACCTCGTCCCTTCACTCACATCAGTCGACTCGACAATCGACCAAACAGACGCCTCCCACGGAATTCGGCAGCTCTGTGTCGGTGGAGGAGACCAGTAAAGACACAGTCGCCGAAGCTGTCCATGACCTCGCGGAGCAGGCTGACAAAGATGCTCAAGAATCTCTTGCGCGAGCCGAGCACAATCTTGCTGCCGCTGACGCCGTCCAAGAGCCAACATCACCCGGCCCGGAATGGACTCTCGACGAAGCCGCAGTCTCTGTCGTTGATGCAATCGAGCAGCAGATTATTCAGAATATCCGTGTTGGTCATGAAATTACACCTAGTCAGGGCACGCCCGAAGCCGCTGGGGCCAACGATGCTTTTGACTCTGGCATTGCCGCAGGCGATCTGACACAGGAGGTGGCGGATAGCTGGGAGAGCGCTGACCAGGAGGAAATCGTCGTCATCGAGGAAAAGGAAGCGCCTCCAGTCCGAGTGTACAACTTCCCGATGAAGCCGTGGATCTCCATTTCGCTCCAGGAAGAGACAAACGAAGTACGGCCCGAGTTTCGAGACGAGTCCATCATGGATATTGCCCGCCTCAAGAAAGAGTTTGACCAGATCGATCGCAACCTCTACACCGCCTCACAGACCTACATGACGTATGGAATGTCCAAGCAGGGCGGCTTGCGTGTCATTCGTCAAGATGATGGCAAGGACGCAAAGGTCTTCACCGACACCAAGGACAGGATCTTCAACGTCGCCATGTCGGTGACTCCCTCGGATCACGAAAGTGTGCAGCGGGAGGCTATCATTGGCACCGGCATCAGCGGCACCGTCTACTGGGTGCAGATCAAGGACGGCGAGAAGGACCACATAGAGGATCCACACTTGGAACAGTATGGATTTGCTCTTCCTCCTATCTCGTCCCACGATGGTGATGCGCCCGGTGGTGTGTTGAAAACCAGAGCTCGCGCATCCACCATTCATCCCGAATTCTTCGCAGTCGGTCGCGGCAAATCCATCAACTTTGTATGGCCATCATACATCTTCCAGAAGAAGCTTTTCAAGGCTGGCCACGATCGCGTCGTGGATACCGAATCTCTTCTCAAGCAATGTTCCCTCAAGATCAACACAGGCAAAGCTGGCAAAGATTTCACCTTTAGTCAGGATGACACAGTTGTAGTGTCTCTCGATAAATCCGGTCGGGTCAAATTCTGGGATGTACGAGACCTCACCGCAACCAAGGAGGAAGATTCTGACCCCCGATCTCCTCTCCCCGCCCACTCATCGCTGGAAATCAAGGAGCCACTCATGACACTGGCCACTACACCCGAGGGCGAAAAGGCTTGGCCCACATCCGTTCTCTTGCTCGACAAGCAACGGCCGTACCAGAAGCGAGGCGCCCTCCGCTACATGATTGTTGGTATGAAACAGAACCACACTCTCCAGCTTTGGGATCTCGCACTCGGCAAACCGGTGCAAGAGTTCAACCTCCCACACAGCAAAGAGTCGGATGCCGTCTGCAGCGTGATGTACCATCCAGCTAGTGGCATGATTGTCATTGGTCATCCGACTCGCAACTCGGTCTATTTCGCCCATCTTTCTGCTCCCAAGTACAATCTGAAGAATGTGTCGCAGGCAGACTACATCCAACGCCTTATCGCTCAGGACGCTACCATTCCACAGCCGGATAGCACCGCTGTGATTAGTGGAGTTCGGGAGTACTCGTTCGCCAACCGCGGTGTGCTTCGCAGCTTGGATATCCTCTGCAACCCGGCCATGGTACAAGACCACGATGAGCCTACACTATTCGAGCTGTACGCGATGCACTCCAAGGGCGTAGCCTGTGTTCTTGTTAAGCAATGCGAGCTCGGTTGGTCGAAGGAGAACAAGGTCCTCGATGCTGTGGATGCCGTCAAGGAGGGTCTGGTAACTGTTGCCAGACTTAAGACGCCGCAGCAGATCGAGCTTAGCAATGGCGATGGCAAGGACCAGGTGAAGAATGCCCCCGCACGCCCGGCGATCAAAGAAGCAACTCAGCAGGCCACGCCTGCCCAAAGCGAGTCCACCCCGCGCAGTTCCGACTTGGCCGCCACTCCAGTCAAACCAAAGAACGAGCCCAAGGAGGCAGAGACTCCCGTTCAGTCGTCCAAAGAAGGCCCTGCAGAAAAGCCCGAGCGCAAATCTCGAAAGAAGAAGGCCAATGCCGTCAAGGAAGCTGAAGCTGTCGCGAAAGGAAACGCCAATGCTCCTCCTCGTGCTGTTCAGTCTGGCAAGGCAGAAGCTCATGCCAAGGCTCCCAGTAACCATGGTCCTGTTTCCAATGGTGTCACGGCCGAGTCTTTTGATTCCGCCATCAACACAATGCAGACTCGTTTGACCGCTGCCATTTCTGAAACGCTCAAGTCGTCCCTGAAGAATCTCCAAGGCAAGATTGATGAGGGCGCCAGACTACGCGACGAAAGCTTCAACCAGCATCAAATTAAGCTCTTGGATATGGTGTCCGAGGTGCTCAACGAGAACACGCAGAAGGTCTTGGAATCTTTGATTCACCATCATTTCACAGAGTTGGTGATTCCTGCTATTGGCGACAAGGCTACCAAGGCTGTGTCAGACGTTCTTCAGCACAAGCTTCAGCCCAACATTGCGTCTTCTGTTCAGAAGGAGATTCAATCCTCTCTTCCCCAAGCCCTGAACCGGTCTCTTCGATCTTCCGATTTCGTATCTGCTGTCGCAGAACGTGTCGGTAAATCAATCACGGCAACGCTGCAGCAGGAAGTTGCGACAACGCTCACCCAGCGTCTCACTCCCGCTTTCAGAAACATTGCCCACCAGTCCGCTCAGCAAGCCGTCAGCGAGATGCAGCAGCAGTATCACGACAAGCTGGAACAATTGAAGTCTCAACACGCTGCTGACAGCAACAAAATCGACCAGCTGTTGTCATATGTGACTCGCCTCACCGACATGGTGTCCACGATGGCCGCCTCCCAGTCCTCACTTCAAGCTGAATTCCTCAAGCTGAAGCAGCAGCCGGTTCACGAGCTGCCCGGAGCCTCGGGTCTTCAGGCTGTTCAGGCACTTTCCAGAGATGGTGGTCTTGGGCCCCGAGGTTACGGTCCTCACGGGTACAACAACAACAATAACAACAACGGCATGATTGCTGGGTCCAATCCACAACCGAGCATCGCAAGTTATCAGTCCAGCCAAGTTCCCAGCCAGCATAATCACCGCCACCAGCAGCAGCAGCAGCAACAGTTCATGGGTGGTTCCGAGTACATGCGTGGTGGTGGTCAGCACCTGGGCAGCCCTCAGGATTCCGCACCACAAACTGACCTTGCGGCCGCCAGCAAGATCAGCGGAGTTGCCGGGGCATTCGCATCCCAGGTGAACAAGACGGACGTCGAATCTGAGCAGGAAATTCTGCGGCGCGTCCAGGTCATTGAGCAGGCCATCAAAGAAGGCCGCCTCCAGGATGCCATGATTCAGTGGATCCAGAGCGGCCACGAGAAGGAGATTTTCCAGAGATGCCTCAGTCTTCAGCATCCCAGTCGATTCGAGAATCTGCCCCCACTGGTGCTTCTTGTCGTGATTGCCACCATTGCCAAGGACCTTCGTCTTACCCCTCGTATGAAGCAAGAGATTGATTGGATCGAGATGGCTATCAGGTCCTTTGGAAGCAGCATGCCAAATTCTGTAAGTCACTTTCATTACAGTAACGTACCATCATCTGCAAGCAGTATTTGACTAACCTGTTTTTTTTTTTTTTTTTTTTTTTGCGTGTAGGATTGGGAGCAGCAAGGCTTCCGCGAAATGATGGGCAGTGTGTCACAGACGATGCACTTGCTCATCAGCCGACTGAACCCCCTGATTGCGGGCTACGACACCAACTACCCTGTTGACCCATGGCTGGCTAGTGTTGAACGAGGCAAGTTGGAATGGATCGTCCGATCCTCGGAACATATTCTCCAGTCCTTTGGGGGCTCACAGGGCTATGAATAGCTGAACAGCAGTCTGCCCCGAGATATGTTTTGATATTTTACACATGGAGTGTACTGAAACAAAATTAGCCGGAGTTTAGTGGAAATGCTTTGATGCATGTGGCTGTCATGTCTCCAGCCATGGGAAGGATAGCTCGCTCAAGACATTGCTGATGTTTTTTCTTTTGCTTCTTTTGCCCTTGCATTCTGCTCTATTTCACACAAACTTGGTTGTGGTGAGTGAGAGACAGAGTTGGGGGCAAAAGCTTTTATGGTCGCGCTTGCGCATTAGCTACGGGCTGATTAAAGGGGATTATTTCAGGAGGGCGACGAGTCTGGTTTTTAGAGGTTTGACGTGACCACACTTTGATGACTGGAATGATGTACAGCAGAACCTTCGTATTTGACGTCTTTTTTTTTTCCCCTGCGGGGGCTATGGATCTAGGCAATAGGGATTGATCAGTACATGACTTTATGGGAGAGCCAGAGAGCAGACTCCAGTCACTATATCTGATAAAAGTTGCCAATGAAACTGTCTACTGTTTACAAGCAGTACAATGGGGTTTCATATCATATATAACCTATGTCTAGTCCAGTCGACCCTCTTTTCACTCACCATTATGCATGTCGAACTCGAAACCACCGTCAAGGGTCCCGAGGATGCGCGGGAAGACGGGCGCATCGACTGGAGTCAAGCACTGCGCTGTCATTTCATCGTCATCGGAGCCAATGGGGCATGCATGTGCAGGCATGCCGTTGTCCGAGATGTTGTACTGATTGATGATGGCGTCTTCCGCTACGAGTATGCCTTGATCCCCCGGCCAGTGCACCGTCGATGATCAGCACCAGCTGCGCCCCGACTGGCTCAATCTCCAACGGCAGCTTCGAGACAACAATGGCGCCGAAATTCCTGGTGGACGCCCGCAGGTCGCGGACCGTGGAGAGGACGATGGAGCCGAGTCCCATCTCGTCAAACGCGGGCTTGTCGCGGATCAGAGCCGCGACGGTGCCGTTGGTGTCGCGAGCGAGCGCTGCGGTGCCGGCGGCGAGGCCGAGGGCGGCCGGGAAGGCGAGGGCGGGGCGCCGCTGGCTTCCCTGGACCCCGCGTCCAGCTCCTTCTTCAGGGCGGTGGAGTTGCCGAGGATGTGGGACAGGCCGTCGCCGGCGCCGCCCTCGTAGGTGGCCAGGCTGCCGTTGAGCGATCCGAGGCCCAGGCTGACGCGGGCGAGGATACGCGGGATTTCGCTCTCGGCGAGCGCGGGCAGGGCCAGGACGGCCGGAACAAGTCGTTTGGGCAGCATGGTGCGAGGCAGGCGAGGATGTGGAAAGACGGAGACGACGGCGAGTGAGCACGACTTTGTGGTGCACTTTTATATACCCGCCGCACCGTTCGTTGGCTCTCGAGTCTCGTGACACTCGTGCCGGGTTTTCATGGGTTGCATCAAGTTGCCCATTTTCCGGGAGGGCGGGAAAACGGAAAATGCGGAGACCGGAATTGCTCCACTCGCCAGCACATGTGTGTACACGTGGTTTCCTTGTGACATTCATGTGTTTGCGAGTACCGCCTGCTGCCGGATAGTCACAGAACCCCGGAGTTTGTGTGAAGCAACCGCCTTCGACATTCGACGGTGTCGCCCGTGGCCTTGACAACGTCCCTGGGTTGATTTCGTACGGTCCCGTCTTGATTTTCTTGCCGCAGTGGCAGGCTGGCATGGCAGCCCTTGAAAGCAGGACGAGAGTTCATCTCCTGTGGGTTCCGCACCTCGGCAGTATCCGTCCAGGATGTGGCATTTGGAGGCACTCTTGTGGTACTGGAAGCATCTTGGTGGCCGAGGGGCCGGCCTCATTGGCGCCATGGTGAGTCGCGGCGCCGCACAGAGCGGCCTGTTTCGGACGGAACAGGGGGATTGGTGAGTATATCGCACTGACAGAAGGGGAGCGAGCGTAACTCTTTCTCTCCCGAGAGCAGAGTGCGCTGAGTCGCTGACCCGGAGCGGCATCGTAGACAAAGTTCGCCCTCCCCATCAGCCGCGCAGAGCACGGCACCGTTGATCTTGCCTTTGGAAGCGAGCCTCAAATGCTGTCACCCACGGCTGTGCTGCAACGGTCCCGCTGCCTGGATTTGATGGGGAAAATGTAAAGCGAAGATGCAAGATATTGTGATGAGGCGGAAATGCTGACGGTTTCCTTTTCAGGTTTCACCGAAGAGGTCCACATTTGTGCGAGCAGTGAAGTGGCTTGACTGGACGCACGTGGAGCAAGATGTGAACTTGACGTATGCACGCAAGTCACGACGCTCATTTCTCGACTACCCATCCTCGTCTCGACAATCGGCCATCCAAGTCTTGATCAAATTCCACAACGGCAATGCGGGAGACATTGACCGTCTTGAGGAACCTAGTGCCGAGCAAGCAGGAGGAGGCGCTTGCTTCTCTGCCACGAGTACGGACAGTCCGGCCAGGGAGCACAAGTCTATGGATTTCTCCAGACGCGAGACGCTTCGCTCGGGAGTCTTGACGAATTCCTGGATGCTCGCAGCTCAGAACCAGAGGACGTTGAGGATGCTGCCAATCGAGCAGATGTGGTCAAGGGTCTCGCGACGTTTCATCCTGTGAAGATGTCGATGGGAGAGAAAGCTGTAGAGCCTAGAAATATCACAACATGGTGAAAATCATGTTGCTGGCCAAAGAGGGAGCCAACGTGGACAGTCTGATGGAGTATGACTTCAGCGCAAGAGTGAGAAAGATTCTCGGCGCCGAGAGAGGGTGGTGTATCCACGACAATCAATTCATGAACATGTGAAGCTTACTTCTGCAGGGGCCTGGATCTGTTGGATACAACACCATTGCGAGAAAACAAACCAAAGCTGGCAGGCAGCAGGGCGAGATCTTCACCGCTACGCGAGGGTCTGACTCTGTTTTGTGGCGACAATGCGACATATCATCTCAACCAACGACCGACCTCGACGCCTAGTGCTACTAGGGTTGCGACAAAAAAAAAAAAAAAAAAAGTTCACTAGGACAACCCGGGCTAGAGTACAGGGATTGATATTTGTCACAATCGTACGGGCAGCATAATTATCTTTTATGCCGAAGATGACCTGGATGACATCAGAGGCGTGGAATTTGCCCAGAATCGGTGTACCTTTGTCATACGAGGCCAAGCGACGCCGCTCCTCGGAGAACTCTGCCCGTCCGTCCCACCACTTACGGAAGTGGGAATGATGATGACAATGACAGTCTCTGTCATCCGTTCGGGGTACTCGGCACATTCATTACCTGGATATCCACCCCCACAGATCTGTGCAAGCATGTGTTGCACGAAAAAGCATGTTTCGGCGGCACTACTCCGTAGCTGCAGAAGACGTATATTGTCTTGTCCGCGTCTCCTGCGCTGCTACCGAGTGCAAGGTCAGGTCTCTCTCTTCACCTCACAATGCGTCTCGTTTCGGCCGTCTTTCTCGTCGCCGCCGTCCCAGGGGCACTCGCCAGTCCTGCCTCGTCCACCACCAAGACTGCCTGTCAGAACATCGGGGTCGCGCTGCCTGGTCGAGTGTCGTATCCCCTGGCGACAGCTTATTCCCGAGAAGTGCATTCCTACTGGTCGACCTTGCTCCGAGACATCAAGCCAGCGTGCGTGGTTCTGCCCAAATCTACAGAGCAAGTCGCTGCCGTGGTAAGGATCCTGAATAAGTATCCGGATGTGCGGTTTGCCGTGAAGAGCGGCGGCCATGATCCCAATGCCGGGCATGCCACCGTTCAGGACGGCGTGTTGATCTCGATGAAGGAATTGACCGGGACGACATACGACGAGGAAGGCAACTCGCCCATGTGCAGCCGGGCGGAGAGTGGAACGATGTCATCGGTACTCTTGATCCCCAAGGAGTTGCCGTCGTGGGCGGACGCTTAGGTATAGCTTTGTACCTGATGACTACATGCCTCTATGCTTCATGCGTACTCATGGTTTGTGCAGGTATTGTCGGAGTCGGGGGCCTTCTTCTACAAGGCGGAATCTCTTTCTTGTCGTCGCAACATGGTCTGGCTGCTGATGTAGGTCTATACATGCATCTCTCTATGCTTGAGGAACCTTTGTTAACACTTGTAAACTCAGAACATTGTCGGATGGGAGACCGTGACTGCCGATGGTTCCATCCGCTACATCAACGCGACAGAGGAGCCCGACCTCGCCGTGGCAATGAGAGGCAGCGGCAGCCAGTTTGGTTCGAATTTCTCCAAAAAAAACCCCCATACTGTTGCCATCCTCTCTGCTCACTTTGTCTGTAGGAATTGTAACACAGTTCACGATTCGAACTCACCCCATCGGGAAGATCTGGGGCGGATCCAGAGTCTACGACGCGTCCAGGGCAGACCAGATCTTCGAAGCCTTGCACAACTTTGTTCCCCAGAACGTGCATGAACCGAAATCAGCCATCATTGTTTCAGATTTAGTAGCTATCGGGGGACGAACCTCTTCATAGTCTTCTATTTCCACGACGGCCCAGAACCGCCGTCATCTGGTCCGCTCGCCAAGTTCCTCAAGATCCCCTTTACTCTTGATACAACGGCCAGCCAGTCCTACGCCAAATTGGTAAGCAGCCATCTGATTCATCAACGCCCCTCATTTGTGTGGATAGCACTTTGGGCCGGCAAAACATCTTGTTTTCACTAACGACGCACACAGCTCAAGGCCAACGGCCGGGGCGCAGACCTTTTCAACGCCAGGATTTCCTTCAGAGTACGTACCGCTAGACAGCGCCACTGCCAGCTGAGAGCGAGCCCCTTTGCTGACGAGGAGCCCACGGTACAAGACGTTCACGGTCCCTTACATAGCCAGTGCACCGGGCATGTACGCCGAGATATTCGCCAAGTTCACCGACTTGCTCAGACCCTACCTCTCCAACCCGTTCCACCTCACATCGCAGTGCACCATCGACTTCCAGCCACTCAACCACGTCGTCGGCCGGCACAGCCAGGAGGCGGGCGGGAACGCGATGGGGATATCTGGATCCGACCCGGACCGCATCATCGTCGAGGTCCAGTGCTCGTGGGGCCACGAGTCCGACGACGGGATACTCACGGGAATCAGCAGGGACCTCACCGAGTGGCTGGGCAAGAGGGTGCCGGAATGGCTGGCCGAGGACCCGGGTGCCGCGAGCTACTTGCCTCTGCTCATGAATGACGCCTCGGGGGATCAAAACGTCACGGGAAGCTACCGAGACTATGCCGAGCTCCGAGCTCTGCAAGCATCGGTTGATCCGCAGGGGTTTTTCCGCAACAGGGGCGGCGGTTTCGTGTATTAGACGGTTTGCCCAGGCATTGATTCGTACTTGTGGCGCTTCAGAGCTGTACAGACCTAATAAGAAGAGTTTGACTTGGGATGTTCTGCGACGCGGGCCGCCAATTCGTGGGGACAAGACTCCATGGCAGTAGCGTCATTGGTTGTAAGTCACGACCCACGGGGGTGGGGTGCCTGTCTGAGCCCCGTTAGTAATCAAGTGGGGTACACCGACAAACGTGACCAGCATTTCGACTTCATCCGCGCATCAATCCATCTCTGCTTCGTCGTCAAACTTCGACATGTAGCATGATTCCATTCAACGCCATCCTGCCTGCGCCAAAATCAGAAAACCGTCCGTCCGTCTCAAGTCTCGTTTAGTTTCCCAAAATCATGACCGTTCCCACGTGCTTCTTCCCTACTCCCCTTCTTTTTCCTTCTCCCCTCTCTGTCCTTTCTTCATAATCATTCTCCCGTATGAGCAAATTCTCCTCCCATTTACCCCCTAAATAAAGGCATCTTCTCCCCATCCGATACCGTTCCTCCCTGGTCCGATGCCCTCATTTTTGCTCTGATGCTTTCGTCACACTGTCTGCTCATCTCCCCCACAGATTTCTCCTGGTCGTTCCCATCCGCCCCTCCTCGTTAAACTGCAAGAATTCGAGAACCTCGGCCGCGTCAGGGTCGGCGTCAGCGCCATCGACCAAATTGCTCGATTGTACGCCCGCCGAGTCGGTGCCGGTGGGCCCCGGGATTGTTCCCTGTGTTTCGAAATCTGCCGTGGGAGCGCATCGCAGGTCTGACCACTGGCAGGTCTCCGTCGGGCACGTACAACGACGGCTGAATTTCTTCGCGCAGTCTTCCGTCAGGCACTCGCAAGGAGGGTCGAGCTCGTCCATGGACAGGCGCCGCGTGTGATATCCAAGTGACTCGCAAGGACGGGGCCTTCTGGTGACGAAGCTCCCCCTCGGCTCGACGCAAGAGGTGGTCTCGCTCTCCCAGGCACCTCGAATGACGCCGGGCTCGTACGTCAACCTCCGAGTTGGCTCGCAGCCGCCCGAGCATGGGGACCCGTGCAGGGACGCCCATTTCCAATCCTCGACGTCCTGGCACGTTCCCAATCGCTGCCACGTGTCCATCTCAATCACCCATGAGTAGCCGTCCCTGGCGGTGGGCACGATGGTCACCGAGTAGTCCGTGGGACACTCCTGGCACGACCCGCGAGAATCGATGCAGCCGCGGATACGATAGGGGTCGTTGTCGACCATGGAGTCCAGCTCCGGCAAGCGGTACTCGCAGTGCGGGTATTTACTCAGGCGAATGTGGGGGCAGATGCTCATCTTTGTCTTCTCGAGAGGCTCGACGCGATATCTAAAGGGAATCCTCTGGCCGTTCTTCTCCAGGCTGGTGTTGGTGTGCCGCATGTTATAGAGCTTGTGCAGGTAGAGCTCGCCCTCGACAATCTTTGCCTCCATCTGCGCCACGAGACGCAGCTGTATACGACTGAAGTCTCTGACCACGCCCTTGCGCGCGATCGACGCCGGCGGGCCGCACCCCGGCCCCCTCGTGTGGCGCCTCATGATGCCTCGTGCCGTGTTGAAGTCGAGTTCCACCAGCGGAAGCTGCGGGAGTGAGACTTCCTCCAGGGCTCGCACCACTGGCCTTTTTCACCACACGCCTCCCGCTTCTTTAGCTTCTCGCAGGTAACGCAGTACGCCAAGGACGGGTCATCACCCGCGAGGAGCTGGACAACTCATGCTCTGACGAACCTATCCGCCGTCAGCCAGGGCTGGAAGAGATGGTCGTAGTGCCAGTGACTGGTCAGAGAGAAGGCCACGTTGGCGGCGGGCGTGAGAAAGCTTGAGATCCGTTGTATTACTTCCAAAGGCAATATTGCGAGGTCTCCCGTGTGAGTTGGCCCTGAGCATTTCATCTTGGCGGTATGTTTGATTTGCAGGCAAGTTTCTTTAACGATTGCAATAGGTGTGTTGTCCGGGGTTTCTTAATTCTTAAGGGACTTGATTGCGAGAGGTGCATGGTCCTTTATATATGTTGCTCTTGAGGGCTGCATCTGCTAGAGTTTCGCACTCGCTGCAAAATCCAAAGTATATATTCAGTAGCAAGGGGGGACTTACCTTTTTTTCCTGCAGCCTCGAAAAGTAACTTATAGCATACCGGAACCTTTGTCAAGTCATATTGTGTCAGGTCCCGGCGGTGCTGTGAGAGCACCAACGTGTAAATCGTAAATCACCCGTGAGACAGGCTAGGTTCGCCTCTCAAATGTCATCCCTCAAATGTCAATTCGTGCACCGCTGCGTCACATATATATACCCCTTTCCAACAATCTTTGCTTCATTGATACGCTCCCAGAACGTGCGACATCTCTCAGACATATCCATCGAGTTCCCCCTTCCACACCAATCTGCTCATCATCGCCTGTCGCCTTTCCAAGTGTCCTCTGAATGACTTTTTCCCATATCCATCTATATTCGACCGACATAGGAAACCTACTCCTCTCGAGATCCACCTCACAACAGGTGCGAACCCATCTTTCGCCGTCCACAGCATCAATTGGTCCGTCCCAAGGCTCGGACGATGTCCAGCAATGCAGCCTCCAACGCCACCACGCATGCACTCGGCGAGCTTGTACCCTGTGCATGTCACCACCTGCGGCGACATGTATGAGGGCCACGTGACCTCTACATTGATTAGGGCCGCGTGAATGACCTGGCAGAGTTTGCAGAGAGCAGACGAAGCAATACCAAAGGCAATATAAACAAGTTTCAACAGGGAAATGTTGTCACGTCAAAATCATTTTTTTTTTGCTCTTCATTTTCTCTCCATGCATGATGCGTTCCCTCGCTCGTAGACCAATGAATCAAAAGAAAACTGTCATTCCATCGCATCAACGCGCCGCTTGCATTCACCAGCACGTTCAGGGCGCCTTGCCTCGAAGCCTCAACCGTAATGGCCAAGGCCAGACAGGGTATCATGGTGGGTATAGTGCGCCCGTGCTCGTCGCCGATACAACTCTCCCCACTGCTGGCGCGCCGAGGAGCGATCGCGAGGAGAAGTCGGTGCGGCTGTCTAGACGTGAAACTCGTTAAACGTCGTAATCGTCAAGAATGATTCCGAACTTATTCGTACATCTTGTCGGCAAGAGGTGCAATGAACAAGCTTCGAGTTGAAAGGGAGGCCGTTCGTCATCGTTCGTAATGGTCGCCCATGTGTTGAATCATTTGTATCCAGGTCCGTAAAACCACACTCTCATCGGGGTGTTGACATCATCATCAATGTAGACAGGTGTAGAAAAGACATCATTCCTCGTGCCGCACCTGCCGACAATCTTCATCACAAATACCGAGCTGACAATATGTATGTATACACGCTGGAATTTGTCGCCAAGCAATGATGCGCATAATGTCCCGAAAAATAAAAGCAAATATCAATATTACAAATATCGTTAACCAAGAAGCCGAAAAGTCGGCCAGACTTGCCCACGTCGCATCGTGATTGAGTCTTTGTGCTCAAGTCGTGGGGTCTGGTGGTAGAGCTTAGTGATACCTGGAGCTACCGCCCGTGGTGGAGGCGACTCGGGCGCCATTGTCCGAGGAGTCTGCCCGCCCGAGAAGAGAGAAATGATTAGCATTGTCTTGTTGCATCAAACCTGATGAGCTGTCGACGACATACCGCTGCCCCGCTGCGTGTGGCCGTTGGCTCGACCCCGACTGGCAAATCCAGCGGATGGTTCCCACTCAGGTCCACGAGGTTGCCTCTCAGGGACGCCTTGTTTGCTGTTACCAGCGCCGGGTCGTTGGCTGCCGATGGCTCCGGGCGCGTTTCGCGCCTGTGATTGCAAAGAGTTCGAGTCGTATGGGCTGAGAGTGAGTCCGCTTAGGCCAGCAATGAAACCATCTCCCTTGGATCCAGGGGTGCCAGGGTTACCAGCGTGCCCGATGTTGCCAATATAGTCGCCAAATCGAGCAGTCGAACCCGGGCCCATGTTGTTCATGCCAGAGCCGGCGCCGAGGTAGCTTGATGAGGCTTGGGAGGGGCTGGGCGTGAACGATCTGAGATCGGCAAAGCTCTTCGCCGCCCTCAAGTGGTTTGGTAGGCCACTTCCATCCGGGCTACCGGGAAGCTCCAACGTTGGGCCCTGACGACCTAGCACGTGAGAGTAGTTGTTGCCCGAGGCTCGAGATTCTCGGTCCGCAGCGAAATCAAAAGTGGCGGCACGGCTCAGGCCACGCTTGTGTGCATCTAAGTTATTGGCTGGCACATTTTGAACGTTCGAAGGAGGCGATGGTTGTTGTCGCTTCAGAACAGTCAACTGACGGGAGTCGGCCTCGCCAATAGACTGATGTTCAAGACCCATATGATGGGCGAGAATATGAATCGATCGACGGTGCTCTGGGCTTATGCCGGGGGGAAGACTAGGATCTCACGACTATCATCTCGTTTAAACATGACCAATTCAGTATAGAACTCAAGACATTGGGGGTCGTTGAGGTCCACGTCGCCTGTGACAAAAAAATCAGTCCTTGGTCAAAAAGACACCACTAGTGTATGCAATCTAGGTGAGTCTTACCCAGGTGAGAGGAAGGAACCCGTTGTTGAGTTTGCGACATGCTGCCCAGAGATTGAATGGAGCTTTGTTGGTGCAGCATGGGGGCACGATGCTGCTCCTCAAGCTGGCCGCGTCTTTCTCGCTTCTCACGTTCGATCCGCTCGCGCTCGGCTTCCGGCAACATCTTCTTGTACTCCACCCGGAGTTTTCGGCCATGGACGTCCATCCCATTCATGGCTTCGATGACGACTCTGGTATCTTCGGCGGATTGGAAATTCGCAAAGGCGAGACCTCTGAAGACACCATTGTCGAAATGGTAGTTGAAGGCATAGGGCTGGGGAGATTCATGTCCAGCATGATGGACGCCAGGGTCTCCTTGCGTACAGCAAAGGGGATGTTTTTGATGACAATGGCGGTGGGGATGAGCTGGTCGCCATCCGAGGCAGTTGAGCGAAGATCTGGGGAAGTGTGAGACTGGCCATGGTCGACGCGAAGTCCACTATTGGGCATTTGTCCACTGCCCAGACCGCCCGGGAACGGTTGAAGGCCAGTGATGCCCATGCCCATGCCCATGCCGCTCTGATCAGTCCAGTTCTATAAGAGATTAGATTTGCTATTAGCCTTTCGTGTGTCCCAGTCTGCGTGTCCGGCGAAATTCGGATACATACTTGAGGCAACGCAGCCCGTCGGTTGACGCTTCGTTGACGACCTGGTCCGTTGACAGCACCATTGACTGTGGCGACGCCGGCCGAGTTATAGTTCCAAGACTGCCCGTTATCCAACATATATCCACCCGGCATACCGCCCGGACCTCCCATGTTATCCATGACTCTAGGATTGTAGCCGCCGCTGATTCTGTCGGAAGGATACAGAGCAGACGAGCCCATATGGACGTCGAACGGTCGTTGGGGCTGGCGGGGCAGAGTCAGGCCGGATGAGAAACCGCCGCCGTAGTTTTGCCTCGATGACGTCGGTGAACGAGCAGCCGGGGTCGTGTAGTCGAGATAGCCCATGTCGTGGGGTTGTTGACTCATGATTGCAAGCTTGAGCCCGGCAACGGTGGGCGAGCACTGGGCCTGTAGAGTGAGCAGACTCGATCAGATCCGAGAAGGTCTGAAGTTTATTTTTGACCGGAGGCTGGAGCCACAAGGCAGCTGGGGAATTCAGAAGACAAGTCGTAGTTTCGGAAAGGAAAGGAAACGTCTAGAGACGGGGAAATGCCGTTCAGATATTGTTACACCGTCAACCGAATCGTCCGTGTTTGATCGTCAGATGCGTGAAAATTTTCTAGTCGTAACGGCGTGGATAAGACGTAACAGAGCGATGGCTCGCGAGGATAGAGGAAGAAGCAGGGGAGAATGGATTAGATTCCAATCCTCATATCCAACCAAACAGCAACCTATATGCCTTGTTCTGGCTGCGGTGAAGGGCAGCTAGCAACAGCTCACGGGCCAGACAGATGCGGGCAGTTTCCAGCCGGCTACGACGAGGCGATGGAAGCGAAGTGGGATGGTAAAGCACCCCGTGTCAGAGCAGGCGACAGCTTCACAAGGAGCCGACGAGACGAGGAGGTGTCGAGGACGATGGGTGGCGTAGCAGCTTGCGCTTGGTGGCCGGGAGAGGCTGCCTGCCAATGAAACCGTTCAGGGAGAGGGAGCTCAGGGTGTCACGGCCGCCAGTCAGTCAGCAGTCACGACCCGTGCTCATCCGTCGTCAATCGTCGCAGCAGCGCACCAGAAGGATGATGTGCCTGGGCAGCGCGCAGTGAGGGGAGAGCAAAGGAGGTCGAGGGCCGCGAAGGGGGAAGAGGGGAACGAGAGCAGTCCAGGCCGTGATCCTCCAGGAGAGGGTTTGGGGGGTTTGGGGGAGGCAGCAAAATTGAGACTGTCGATGTGATAAATAAAAAATCTTGGCGACCGGGGCGGGGGCGGCGCACTGGGGGCCACCCACGGGTCGCTGGTCGCTGGTCGCTGGTCGCTGGTCGCTGGGTCGCCATGTGCCCGCCATAATAGGAGCATCGGGCCAGATATGATTAGCCAGCCACTTTGGCCAGACTGGCACCACTGGGACTGGGACGACTTGGCATCCTGCGACTTGGGTTCCACTCACCAGACGATTTGCTTGCATGTCTGGAAAAGCAGACGCGATGCAAGCGATGGTTGGACCTGATTAGGTCAATTGACATTTCCTTTGTTACTGCTGCTGCTTCCGCTGCTTCCGCTGCTTCTTTTTTGTCGCGCTTCATGCGCCCCTGCTCTCCGTTCCCCTGTGGTTGCTTGGTGGCTGACTGGGTCGATGAAGGGATGAAGGGATGTGAGCAGTGTGCACAGTGTGCACAGTGTGTAAATATCACTGTGCTCTCTCCATCCACCACTGCATCGTCACTTGACAGGACATGGATGCAATCAGCTGCGCCGAACCCGCCAGATCTAGCATCCCGCTCCCGCTCCTGCTCCTGTGTCACTTGCAGCGTCCTGGCCGCGGCCTGTTGATGCATGTGGGAACCAACCATCTTCGGACGCCTTTTCGCTGACTGAACTCGCCGTGTCAAGAAATTCTAGACTCCCACAAACCAGACTTCGAAGCACGCCTCTTGTGCCACTACAAACTTGGAATGAATAGGGTACCCAGTTGCCGGCATGGCGGGCCTCTGCCATCATCACGGCAAGGTTTACCAAGTCCGGTTCGAGTCTCAGTTTATTATGGTGAAAGACTGGGATCATCATCTTTTGATCCATCTCATTCGCCATCGTTCAGCCCGGTGCCGTGCTTCGTATTTGCTTTTCATATGCAAGACGGGAAGTCCTCATTAGACGTTAAAGGGGTAAATCTGCAGTAAATCTGCGTACAGTGCGGTAACGAATCGACCCGGCCAAACCTCAATCATAAATATCGACCATCATGCCCACGAAAGGCATTGTGGCTTCGGAAAACCGCAGCTCGCCGCGGCGACATGCAGGCCTTCTCAAGATCAGGTACCTCAAAAGTTCCACTTGGACATATCATGCAGTTTCCGTTCTTGAGTTACTTGTCCCTGATCCCCCTGACTCTAATTCGCTGTTGAAGCTTCACCTGAGCTCTCCAAATTGCTAGTATTGTGCAATCTGGGTCAGTACGTCACATCCATGCACATGATGGCGCGAAGTCGGTTCACAAAGGAAAAGGGGTCTGAGTTCTTGGGAACTGATGTGAACTTGAGTTCATTTCAGCACGCATCCGTTTATCCGCACATCCATTCATCCATCCCGCCCATATCATCTTCTGTCCGTCATTCCTGCCTAATAACGCGCCCGTCCCTTTTACCCTGACGCAAATGCGTGAACCCTACTCCGTACCGTGAGCAACAGAATGCTTCATCTATTTCCAGGGCCTGCACGACAAATCGGACACGCGATTCTGTGCCGGGTTAATGATCCGGGCAGGGGTGGGCTGGCTCAAGGGAGTGAGCAGTGAGGACCCCTTTTTCGGTTTAATCAATTGTAATGCGATGACGCACGACACCGCATCAGCGACTTGTGCAAGGCAACCCGCTCCCCCGACCTGCATGTTCGGCGAAGGTACGCGAAGGCATTCGACGTGGCAGCAAATGGGACACGCAGCCGGGGAGGAAGGAATCTCGAGTCGATCGTCCCAAGCACCAAGCCATCCACGAGTTGCACAGCATTGTGCGCCAACCGAGCTTGTGGGTTTCTCGTTCACGGGTGTTGATGGGTGTTGATGGCACGTTTCCGTTTCCCTCCCCTCACCAACATCATCAGGTGCACCGTCACCAGACCTCCTTTTCAAATTTCCATCGGCAAAACTGCACACCATTCACCAGCTAGACTCGGAGAGTTGCATCAGCATCACCCGTCCAAACCAGCTCGCCTTGCTCATTTGAAGCGCTGTGCAGCTGCATCATGCATGCTCATATGCTGTGCATCTTTTGATAGACGACCCCTGCCTTCGGGCCACGGCCATCGGCTCATGCGACCTTCTTGATCGGCTCCTGAAGCGGGCCCCTTTTCCAAAGCCATCACTAACGTAGAGCCGTGTCCGACAATTGTAACGATACATCAGTCATGTCGTGAGCGATTGTGCCGTAATGGACTGGGGCACGAGTTCCCATAGGCATAGAAGGGAGGCTATTCAACTTCTTGTTCGACGTGGTAACTCAAAACGTATTAACGGGCCAACTACAGAGTACCAATTTTTTCATCACACGCGGAAGATCTATTGGGTACTTGCTCATCAAAAATATGTTCAATCCCAACCCTTTCATCTACATACAAACCACCAAAAAAATTTACGCCAAACCATCAAGCAACTTCTCCGTACAGGGTAGTCTGTGCTCAAACCAGTGCAACCAGACCCAAGAGTCTACCATCTATTTAACCAACATGAACCCTGCAAGCCAACCATTGAGATTCTGCATGACGGGAAATTACACTGAGCCCTCGCTTGCTAGAACACCTCTCGTCGGGATGACAAAGTCTGCGCACGCGGGTTCGTCCTCACCGGCCCTTACGCACATGATGTAGTGCAAATCAGTATCATCTGCCGCTTGGTGGGGAGCCTCCCTCCGATGGATGGAAATCTCAAGCTGGTGACCCACGTCTTCGTAGCCTTGCCGCGCAAGCGTGTTGACAAGATCCAGCCTGAAGGACCGTGAGGATGTGGATGGCCTATCCAGCTGGGCCATCAGGGCTGCCGCGCGGAGTTGCACCATGGGAAGAGGACGCGTGATGGGATTCTCGGGCGTATATATCATGCCCTGCGGCCAAATCGGAGACTCAAACCCCCGATTCGAAAGATTATGCTCATTCACCTCTACAAGGTGGTCCTCTTCGTCTAGCTGCGGACGGATTCTTCTCGGCTGGTGACGGTCATACGGCTTGATGGCGGTCCTCATGGGCAGAGCAAACTGCGGTCCGCCATGACCTGTCCAGAATCTCGAAGACCGCAACCACCCGTTGTTGTGGACGATTTCCCGGGTGAGAAGCGATATTATGGTCCAGGCAGATGGGTACGGATCCTCGGCATTCGCCGCGTTTACGTACTGTTTTCTCATGACCTGATGGTTCTTGAGACCAAGTTCATTGCAGAGCATGATGCGTATAATTCTTCTTACCCCCATGAGGGCAGCTCTCACTGTGCCGCACTCATCCGGAACCCAATCCCGGAGATACAAGCCGCTTTGGAAAGGCATCTTGATGTCCGGCTCGCAGACATCGAGATCATGTCTGTCCACGCCTTCGTCCTGCGTGCTCATGACGTGTCCAACCTGGTTTCTGAGCGTGTTCATCAGCCAAATGACGCTCAGGTATCCCGACTCCTTGACATCGGGCTGCTGCGTGACATCCTGCACGAAGTAGTGGAACGTGTTCGCCATTCCCAGGGCATTCCAGAACTCCATCCAGAAGTGTACGCACGACTTGACTCGCTCGCCCTTGAACTCGCCGTCTCCGCAGTCAAAGATGTACAGGTGGCCCGCGGACCGGTCAAAGATGGTCATGCCCCATTGGGAAGTGGTGCCATACAGGACAGGCACAACCACATAGCGCTTTGTCCATAGTCTGACCTTGCAGTGCTCGGTGCCGCGGATCTCCCTGCCGTCGCTGAACCTCCCCAACTTGGTTGGCATGTCGAACCTCTCGTTCCACGCCTCCTCGAAAGTGTTGGGCCTTGTCCTGGGTGGACAGTTCACGGGCAAGCCGCGGACTTGATATGGCTCGAAAAATGTCATGCTGTTGTGCATCCCATATGACATGATTCGTAGCAGCGAGCCCATCTCAGGAATACCCAGCCCGTTCTGGGGGATTTGATGGTCCTATGAAAGAGGTTGTGCACAGTAGCCAGGTGAATGTGCCATGGCATGTCGAAGTATGCACGGCTGTTGTTGTCGAAAGATGGCATGGGCTCCAAGTGGCGATATACGCCCACGGTTCTGTCATACAGCTCTTGGTGAAGTCGTTCGCTGGCCGCCGCATCCATGCCATTGACGGGGGCGGCAAGGCGAGCAGACTGGAGCTGCGTGGCAGTGTACTCGCTCGGCCACTTGGTTCGAGGGAGGAACTGAGGGAGTTGGATATGGTCGTTGACGGGTTCATGATGGGGGTGGAACCCGCCGTCGTTGAGAGTCACGCGGCCTAGAATGGCCATAGTATACCAAGCTGCAAACGTAAATGTGAATGTAAATGTAAATGGGGCCACAAGCGATGGATGAAGCTGATATGGCTCGGACAGAATCAAACAGGACTTGTCATTTGGGCATGTCCGAACGAGATGTAGCTACTATATATCCCAACATTCTCGCGGTGGCATTGTTCAAAGTATCACCTGTAGTGGGAATCGAGCGAAGGAAGAGATTGTGTTTGTTGGACTGGAAGCAGAAAGAGTGAATTACGCGGTGAATCACCCCCGAGCACATGGCTGAGAGATTCAAGGCGCGGCATTCGGGTCAAGTTCATGTGCACTGCGTTACATGTCTGTTGTCAAAGTTTGTCAAAGCCGAGACAAAGGACCTCATTGTCAAACTTGTCGGTGACAAAAGGGAAAAAGGAAGAAGAAATTTGTTGGTGACAAAAGGGAATAAGAAGAAAAAGAAGAAGAAGGAAAAAAGGAAGAACAGGAAGAAAAAGAAGAGGAAAAGGGCCCATAATGATAGGAAAGACCAGCACGGGGATGCTATATTCATTCATTGGCTTGGACGAGTCGAAGGTTCCTTATGAAGTGTGAATAAGCAATGCTGGTCAACAAAAGGGGCCCGTCCGTCGTCCCATCTTTTTGTCTCTTGCAGTGATCAATCCGCGGCCGATGTTTGGCTCGAGTTTGCGTCTGCGCTTTTGTTCAAGGGGCGTCTGGACTGTGTGTTCTAACTGTGTACAATGGAGAATGAAGACGGAAGCTTTGATGCAGATGGCGAGTAGTACGGAGTACGGAGTACCCAGGTCGTCTTACATACATATATTTCGTCTTCCTGCTAATCGGTGGGGTGGGTGCCGACTCCCGCGGACAGTCCCGCCCCGCCCCTCTTATTGCACGTGAGTTCGCTACTCGAAATCCTGTACATACAAGTCGCTCCATTCAGCCAACGTAGAAAAATGGATCGGTACGGAGGCTGACGACGTCGTCTGAGGCACCAGCCACAGCGGGACAATCCAGCTCCAGCTTCCGAACCATCAACGTCCGTCCGGGTATCACTTCCACCTGAGCTCACGTTGCTCAGGATGCGGCTCGTGCAAAAAAGGCACCAGCCCGGCCTCTGAGGTACGTCGAATATCGCCAAATGCTCATCCACATCCCAGTGGGCGGCCGCATCCCGGTTGACACTGCGAGGACAGCCACGGTTCGGCAGCGCGACGACGACGATGGCGGAAGACTGCGTAATTGCTGCCATCAAATGCTGGCGACGCACGCACCGAGAGGAGATGCGCTTCCCTAGAGCGAGAACGACGGACCCCGACGGAATGGAAACCCTTGCCGCCATCAAACAAATGTCCTTCTCTCTTGCCTCTCTCTGGCGAGTCCCGAGTCCCGACTCCTGACCCATCCATCGTGCCGCCCACGATAACTCGACTCCCCATCTGCGTGGCGCACTTGCCAACTCCAGCGCCCCACCTGTCATGCCCATGGCATGTCATGTGACTTGACACCTAGCTGCGTGGATCGGAATGAAATTTTTTCCGATTGCGGACACTCGGGGTTGTGAAATTATCAACAAAGGCCAGGCCAACTCAGTGGGTCCACCATGCTGTTGTCGGCCCATGACTGGTCATCCCGCTAACACAGCTGGCGGCAACTGTTGCTGAATCAGCCGAGTGTTGGGTTGGTGCGTCCACGGATGAATAGTGACTGTGCTCAACTGGGAACAGTGACGCCTTGTCTGGAGTACGCAAAAGACAACAACAACAACATCCTCGTCGCTCCCAGCCTAAATTTCTGCCACCTCCGCCGCCTGCCCCCCCCAATATTCTTCACCCACATTCTTCACCCAAACATCCCACCACCATTTCTCTCGCCCATCGTCGTTCGAACGCGTTTTACCATTCGGATCTCGCCTCGTCGCTGTCGCAAATCACAACTCCATCGCACGTCCACGTCTTTTCGACCCCATCATCAACCAACCAAAATGCCTGGCGGCAAAGGAAAGTCTTCCGGTGGTAAGAGCTCCGGAGGCAAGACGAGCGCCGAGGGCCACAAGAAACAGCAGAGCCACTCGGCCCGGGCTGGTCTTCAGGTAAGAATATTTGACTTTCCCATTAGCTCCCTGATGTTGCAACTTGAGCGGCCCGGTTTTTGTCCATGGGCTCCGATGGGCTGGCTATTGCGCGCGCGACTCCAGCTGTCACGATTCGATATCTGCTTCCAGCCGCGTTTTCCCGATCGCCCTGCCGTCCTTCCGCCCCGATTACCGCGCAACGAAAATTGGCTCAACGCGTCATTCGGCCCAATGCTTTGTTTGCGCAACCCACAACGTTGATCATCATGGACATTGGGCATACGCGCCTCACCTCGCCCTGACACACACCTCCACGCGCCATGGAGCTGCTCGATGCCAACAAGTCGTCTCGTCCAACTGTCGGGGGTTGTATGTGACGCCAAGCCAAACAAGAGGGGTTCGATTCACGGACGCGCGAAACCAAGCCTTGACGCGACTGGTCCGGCTCTCATCGCTCAATCAAAGGAGGAACCGGGGACGCACTGCTAACATTACTTGTTCACAGTTCCCATGCGGCCGTGTCAAGCGTTTCCTCAAGCAAAACACCCAGAACAAGATGCGCGTCGGTGCCAAGGCTGCTGTATACGTCACCGCCGTTTTAGAGTACCTGACGGCCGAAGTCCTTGAATTAGCTGGCGTAAGTCCTGCACCTCCAGCCATGTTATCTGTGCCGCGGGCACTAACAATTTCTCCACCTTTGTACAGAACGCGGCCAAGGATCTCAAGGTCAAGCGAATCACTCCCCGTCATCTGCAGCTGGCGATTCGTGGCGACGAAGAGTTGGACACGTTGATCCGCGCTACCATTGCTTTTGGTGGTGTCCTGCCACACATCAACCGAGCGCTGCTACTCAAAGTCGAGCAAAAGAAGAAGAAGGCGCTGTCCATCGAGGTGTAAATCTGGCCTGGGCTGTCTCTTCTGGGTCTTTGACTTTTGATTCTTTGTTGATTTGGGGTTTCAGGTCGAGGAGTGCTTTTTGTGTTTACGGACTAGGGAAATTCGCGAATAACATGTTTACGTGTTTGAGAGCCACGGGCGACTACGCGCGGTCAAGGGAAGGATCCCAGACGTGGAGCACATCATCTCTTGGGAGAAGCTGTAACGCCACCACGGAGGGGTTCTCGTCTTCAATGCCATGGCGAGGTTGACAGCCGTGACGCAAGGCACGACCGAGCCTTGGCGAGCGCGATGCACTCCCTTGATAGCACCCCTCCCCCTCCGTGCGTTCAAATCTTTGGAAGGTTACGTGTACAAGTAGTAATATAGGTTCTGGTCAACTGGATGATGGAGTAAGCTACAGCATACGTTGCTACAGCCAAAATGCGATGCGATGAGTCCTACCTGGTCCGGGATGGACGCTATTCTCTACTTGCCCGTACTCATCCTGGAATGGCTTCTCCGCCTGTGCTGACTCGGCTCACAGGAGCAACACCAAGCCATGCGAGAGGTCCATGTGTCGGTCGTATGTATGGCCCATGCCCGCCTCCCAATCCACCTCACCTCACGGCCAACATGGGATGCCACCACGGCCGGCACACCCTCCTGCTCCTGGACCCTGCTCCTGCTCGCCTTCTCGGCCCTTGCCAGCCATGGCACACTCCCTCAAAGCCATGTACCTCTCGCGCAAGCACTGACTCGGATAGTCGCAATCGATGGAACAGTCGTGGTCCCTGCTGCTCGCCCTCCTCCCGCCCGAACCGTGGCTCATTCTCTCAAACGCGAGAAGCATTCTCCTGCTGCTGCTCCCCGCGTCGTGTTTCCGGAAATGCCCAACCCCTCTCCTCCACTCCATCCAGGCCCTCCACCCATCGTAGTCGAATTCGATGCCGCAGAGGCTCGCGTCATGAACGGCCACGGCCACGCCCGCACTGCCGCACCGCCGAACGTGCCACAGGCAGAAGTGGTGCCCGCACGAGAGGCAGCGGCGCGTGACGGCAACGCTGTACCGACGGCCGCAGCAGTGGCAGGTCCATGTCCAGGGAGCGGGGCCGGCGGCGGCGGCGGCGGCGGCGGCGAGGAGAGGAGATTCTGATTCGGAGACTGGGCGCGCGAGGGCGGTGACGACGGTGACGCGGACATTGCTGACCCGCTTGGCTTCGTCGGAAAACAAAAAGGCAGGGGATTTCTGATGCAAGAGGCTCTTGCTCGGTCGGAGAACGTCGAGGGTGAAGGTGAAGGCGGGATTTTTCGACAACCATGAGCGGGCGCCGGCGGTGGTAGGTGGTGGTGGACAAGCACGGTACATGGAAATCCCGAGTCGAGGGACCGAAAACGCGTCGAGTGAGCGGTATTTGCCTTGCAAAGAAGAGTTTGCTATTGTTGGCGGGAGTCGAGTGTGGTGAGCAGGAAGTGAGTTGACGGGCCGGCGTGCTGCAAAAGCTGCGCTACGTCGGGGAAGCCCTGCCTCGTCTTTCCATTGAACCTGATGATTGATCTCGCATTATTCTTATATCGAGCGGAGCTTGGGAGGGGAAATGATGTTTTGGCTTCGCGTTTGTCTTGGGGCCTTTTTTTCATGTGGACTGGCTGTGAATCGGGGGTTCTTGTTTCGGGTGGGTTCTTGCTATTACTCTCATTCTGGTTCATGCACGCTTTGCTAGTATTGTTTGATTGATTGATTCCTGGACGTGGAACTGGGCGAGCGGCACGGATTCTGGCTCCCATCGTGGATTATTTCATCCATCAGCTGGCTTGAGCTTCCAATGACCTGACGAGGAAGCTTGCGCTCTGCTTGCGACGAGAAAGGCGTGTCTTGAATTCGCTGGGACGCGTTCTGGATGGGAACGATGGGCCGTCGAGACAAATTACTCGACGTTTTGCCATGATTGGGCCACGTTTGTTGCTAGAAATCTGAACCCGTTATTGTGGTTTATTTGAACAATAGACGCAGAGTATACGAGCTTGCGTGAAAGACAAGGCCCATTGTCTTCATCACTCGACATGCCAAATCTCGAAAAAGTTGAACAAAGTTTGACTTGGTTCTGCCTGAAACCTGGATGTTTTCTTGGACACATAACCTGGATGGTTTTCAAAGCCAACGCGCTCACTCGCGTCCGTTTGGCACGTTTTCAGACATCCCGGGGCCTCATTGAAGATGCTGCCTCGGCCGGGCATCAGACGGTATCAGAACCTCATCCACCCTCCGGCCTAGGAGGTTGTGCGGGCCTGTGTACAGATCGATCCGTTCTCGACCCCGGTTCCGTCTCACATCTTGCGACTGGGGTGCTACAGAGCGAAGAGGCATCTCGTCTGGAACCCCGACAGCGGCAACCGCACCACGGAGCACCTCGAACAGAACCTTTCTTCCGACATCATCGACAGGTCTTGCCCGACAGCGCTGCTCGCGCTCGTCACACAGATTGCCGGGGAGTGGGCGCTCGTGCCGTGCACAAGCTGCCACAACGGCCTGGGGGATTGGGCTAGGTGCGTGATCCCACCGCTGGCACAGGGCGGGATAACCTCATGGGCATGTGCGAATTGTGTCAGGAGGGAAGATGGGAAGGGGTGTTCTTTGAGATCCGGCACCGCGCAGTGGCGGCATCTGCAGAGTTTCAGTGAGTAGCCATGTCTCGAAAAAAAAAAACAAGAGCTTTTTTTCAAGGCGTGAGCTGACAAACGTACCGTATCAGTAGCTGCGAACAAGGAGACATGTCCTGCAAAGTCCTCATCCCACACCGACACTGGAACTGCTGCGCTGGATGGGTATCTTGCTGCAGAGGATCATAATCACGACAGCTTTGCAGGCGGGCGTGCTCAAAGTGAGGATGCCGGGGCTGCTGCCTCGACCGGGCACTCGGATGATGTGAGCATCGCCATGGAGACTGGATCGACGAGCTCGACGGGGTTCACCGAGGCAAAATGCAGCACCTCGCAGAGTTGCCTTGGTCTGGACCCAGAGGAGGTGCAACTTGGCGGGCAGACGCAGCTGGCCGAGGAAGACTGCAGGGCACTCGAAAACAGCGAGGTCGACCACGCTCTGAGAATCGAATTCGACAGAGGCGACATTGCAGTGATGGAGGCCGGGAAGTTGCTGAGAGAGCCTTTGATGACGCTCGAAGAGCTGCAAAGGGAAATCAGAGGCTGGTACGAGTGATTTTTGAAACAAGTTCTTTTTCAAGTCATGTCCCCTTTGAGGCGAGCTTTCGCCACGAGATGGGGGTGGTTTCCCCAAGAGCGGGTTATGGCTTCACGGTGTTGTCGGCAGTTCTAGATTTGGAGACGGTTCATCATGGGAGGCGAGCTGCGTTGGTGTTCTCTGCAACGGTCTAGCTCATTGTTCCTTCTGCAAGCAACCGAGTATCTTTCGGATAGTAGTTTCTTATTCACGACCAAAGGGTCCGTGGTTTCAATGACGAAGAAATGCCCTACACTCTGATGACAGAATGGGCACTGTAATCAGTCATGACTGGGGGACTGACTACTCGGCAATGGGTTTGCCTTTTGGCTGCGTTGTTCCAAATTGTCAGATGACTGCGAGCCGGGGAAAGTCTGGACCGCGCACGCACTAGACGAGACGAGAAAGTCCCATGGCTCGGCGGCACGCGTTCAGGAACATGGTCGCGGCGCAAGTGAAAGCAGACACCCGTGTCTTGCTGACGCATTGAATCGAAGAAGATGGATGCAAGGAAGAAAGCTTCCATTCAGATGGTTGAGCCAATCGGCCAATTTAAAGCGGACTGGAGTGGGCCATGTGGCGGCGGAGACCCCAGCCCAGCCCAGCCCAGCCCAGAGAAGTACTTCCTGTTTGGGAAGGTGCGGGCATGCACACTTGCTCACTGCTCACTGCTCATGTTACCATCCACTTCAGGTTGCAGCGCCGACCATCTGACCGGGTCTGTCACGTCCTCGGACCGGACAACTTTGGGGAACAGATGAAACGTCAATGTGCTTCCTCGCATCTGCATGTTGCCGTCGCGGCTGGCAATCGTTCTATGTGCGGAAAAAAAACGCCATTTGGGGAAAATAAAAAGGTCTGAACCAGGCCGTATGCCCGAGCCCATCCCACGTATTCCCTCCGCTCCCGACGCCGACCCGGGTTCTCGCTCTCCTGGATCCAGAAGGTCCCCTTGGAGATCCCCGTGAGCCATGGCAGACCGTCCCGGGGGTCCCCAGTGTCCACAGCTGACTCCGAGCCGTGACCGCGATGTCCATCGGTCATCACAAGCCCATGATGGGGGAACCCGGGGATGCACGGTAAGGAACAACGATGGTAGTCTTTCCGATGCGCATTCGCACAGACCGAATGGGACGTTTGTTATATTATACATGTGTCCGTCCGTCTGCCATGTTGTAGTCATCCCCGTAGTTTTGCGACGAGGCCAGCTTCGCTCATCTGTGGTCTTGCCGAGATGCGACTCCCTCTGCTTGCCTCGGCCATCATTACAGCGCTGGTTGGCTCCGTCCACGGTCTTCACGCAAGGCAGGAACTCGGCTATATTCCCCGATCCCCGAAGAGGCCGACGCAACGCATGGCTTGTCGAGACGGGCGACGAATCCGAGAATCACGCCCGCCACCTTCCAGCAGCTCATAGACCACGGGAACCCGTCCCTCGGGACGTTCACCCAGAGATACTGGTACAATGCCGAGTTCTACGGGGGTCCCGGCTCTCCGGTCGTGCTCAACGCTCCCGGCGAGTTCGCCGCAGACGATTTCGTCGGCTACACCACGAATCTTACACTCCCTGGTGTGTTTGCCCAGACGAACGGCGGAGCGGCCATCCTCCTGGAACACCGCTACTGGGGAAATCAACACCGTATCAGACCTTGACCACCGAGTCCCTCCGGTACCTTACTCTCGATCAGTCCATCCAGGACCTGGTCTACTTTGCCGAGAATGTCCAGCTGCCCTTCGACCCCGGGGCACGTCAAGGCCCGACAAGGCGCCGTGGATCCTTTCGGGATGTTCCTACCCGGGCGCGCTGGCCGCCTGGACCCATGATCTTGCCCCGGGAACCTTTTGGGCTTACCACTGCTCGAGCGCTGTCGTTGAGACCATTGGTGACTACTGGCAGTACTTTGCGCCCCTTGACCAGGCTCTCCCCAAGAACTGCAGCGCCGACTTCAAGCGCATAAGCGCACATGTCCAGAGAGTGCTCACTACGGGGACCGGGGCGGCCAAGAAGTACCTCAAGTCCAGGTTTGGATTCGCCGATTTGGCAGACGACGACTTTGTGAGCGCCATTGTCAGCGGGATGACTAGCTGGCAGAGCCAGCAGTTCTATTCTGGCCATGGCGGCGTTTTCCGCACCTGTGACTGGATCGAGGTATGTGATTTCCATGGAGAACACACTTCAGCTGAACCCGAACCCGAACTCCGACTGAGAAAATCTCGCAGGGCTTCTGGCCTGGCTCTAACAAGACCACGATCCCGGGACCCGAGGGCGTAGGACTCTGCAAGAGCCTGGGGAATTTTGCCAGGTTCTGGAGAGAGTACCAGCTACCTGGACCGGGTGGTATGCGAGAATTCCGCAGGTGAAGATGCCCCCTTTTCTTTTTTTTTTACTGATTCAGATGTAGCTTGCGGCGACAACACAACCACGTGCTACAACAGCCACGATGAGAATGCCGCCATGTACAAGGATACATCCGTCGGGAACCCTTACAACCGCCAATGGATGTGGTTCCTCTGCAACGAGGCGTGAGTGCAATGACACGAAATGCGAATTCGCCACGAAGCACACTTCTCTAATAACCCGCCCATAGCTTCGAGTACTGGCAGGTAGGCTCACCTCAGTCCAACGTTGGTTGGCCACCGCCCCTCTACAACGTCGAATACTTCCGCAGGCAGTGTCCCATCTACTTCCCCGAGGTCAACGGCCACAAAGTCGGCATGGCCAAGGGTGTCCGCGCCGAAGACGTCAACCGCCGCACCGGAGGCTGGGACAAGGTCAACACGACGCGTCTGATCTGGGTCAATGGCGAGTACGACCCGTGGCGCTCGGCATCCGTGGCGAGCGACTTCAGACCCGGTGGTCCGTTTGTCGGAGACGAGGACAGACCCTCGTTTGTCATTCCAAGGGCTGCTCATTGCAATGACGAAATTATGAAGAATGCTGCCGTGAACGAGGGCGTGAAGAAGGTGGTTGACGCGGAGGTGAGGAAGATGAAGGAGTGGGTGGGGGACTTTTACAAGGCCAAGAAGCAATAAGCGGAATAAGCCACCCAGGACTAGAACATCTTATCCCCTGATGTCTTTTTTGATGTTTTTTAGCGAGCTTGTTGTGGGACCTTGAAATTAGCAAGGGAACGACGCCTTGGCGTCCTTCAGCGCTGGCATGGGTGGGCATGACGCATAATTGTCATGTGAGGAAGTCGGGACAGGGACATGCGGATATGTTTGTGCTCGGACGATGGATGGTGGATGGTGGATGATGGGAAACAACGCCAGGGCGGGTCATGATGAGATTGCTTTGATGTTTGATAGAATGATGATACCATGGAGGCTCCAAGGAATTGACACATGAATTTTGATCTTTTATATATTTCAGGTTGGCGTGTGGCTTTGATCTGCAACCCCCATTTAAAGCTTTTTTTTTTTGTCTTTCCGTAGTTGTTCCTCACCGCCCGCCCCCTCCCCACCACGTTGAAGCTCCCCACCCCCGGTGACATCGACCCAGCCACTCAGGTTCGGATCTCGCTTTTACCCTTCCTTTTGCCTTTTACCCCATCCAGAGTCGCCGACCTCTACTGATCAGCCACGCGCTTGTTCCCATCTCTGTCACTTTGATGCGAGTGAAGGAGAACTTTTCCCAGGCCGGCCACCCTCGTAGCCACCCAAACATTGAGCCATGGTGGTGGCACAGGACGACCTGCCCGAGAGCAAAGCCCCTCCCGCCACGGAGGAGCAAAGGCAACAACACCAGCCTTCGCAGACGCCATGGACAGATGGGCCAAGTCGTGGATGGGATCACGTTGGGACACGTGGCGCGGAGTCTCATACTCCTCAAAACCCCTGAATTCGGCTGATGTTGGCAATACCAATGAGCTCATGAATCTTGGAGACGACGACGACAACGCATGGGACGAAGCAACAGGACAGCCGCCGGGCGGAAATGCCTCGAGCAGACTACAGCAGGTTCCTGATGTGCTGAAGCCAAGTGGGAACAGATCGGCGACGAACCCATTCGTCAAAAGAAAACCTGTCGCCCAGGCTTCGGGTGGCCTGACGACCGACGCGTTTTCGAAGCTCGACATCAGTGATACCGGATCAAGTACAAACCCATGGCAGCAGGCAATCGACTCAAATAGCGGCTCAGCAGGAAATCCTACACCGCAGCCGCGACCAGTGACAGCCGAGGGCGTCGAGAGCGACCCGTGGGCAGCCAACGACAACCCACCACTCTCGCAGCTGAATCTGCCCTCAAAATCACCCGTCTTGATATCACTAAACCCGGAAGACGATGTGCCCTCCGCATGGAAAGAGGAGGCCCATAAAGCGGGCGACAAAGCTGTCACGGAACCACCGCCACCTGAAATCGCTGCTGCCGGCCAAGCAGCTCGAATCGATGACTGGAGCCTGATTGACCAAGACATGCCGTCTCATCCACCAACAAGCGCTCATGCGGACGGAACCCTGGGCGACCTCAAGCCACCTCTTCCATCGAGGTCCACGAGCTTACGGCAAAAGTGGGTGCCTTCCAGACAAGCTGTAGATGCCAAATCAGAGACGTATCAGATCAAAAACATTCGATGGCACGATCCCAGCTCGGGCAAGAACCCACGCGCGTCTCCTATACTGATGCAGAATGAGAACGGCCCATGCCCACTTGTAGCGTTGGTCAACGCTCTCACCATGACCACACCATCTGATGGCCCCGAAACAACACTGGTGGAAATTTTGAGACCAAGAGAGCAAATCAGCTTGGATCTTCTGCTCAAAGCCGTCTTTGATGAGCTCATGTCGCCAAGACGAACTGGTTCCGAAGCGGCACTGCCCGATGTCTCTGACCTATACGCTTTCTTGCAGAGCCTACACACTGGCATGAACGTGAACCCTCGTTTCGTGCCGACACCAGAGATGGCGAATGCCTACAAGCGTACATCCCTGACGCACTTGCATCCCACGGAGCGCGGTAACCTGATCCCGGGAACTTTCGAGAACACTACAGAAATGAGCCTCTATGCAACGTTTTCCATCCCATTGATTCACGGCTGGTTGCCAGCGCCGAGCGATCCTGTCTACGGCTCCATGGAAAGACGAGCAGCATCATATGAAGATGTGCAGAATCTGTTATTCTGCGAGGAGGAACTGACCGACAAACTGTCCAGCCACCAAGGACTGACAGAGGATGAGCAGCAATTGTATCAAGACATCATGACGATCAAGATGTTTCTAGAGTCTTCTGCTACACAATTGACTGCCTGGGGTATCGAGGTGATGGGAAAAGCGATGCGCCCGGGCACCTTTGCGATCCTTTTCCGAAACGACCACTTCAGCACCCTGTACTGCCACCCCGATACTTTGCAACTGCTGAGTCTGGTCACTGACGCTGGCTACCACAAACACGAGGCGGTCGTCTGGGAGAGTCTGGTGGACGTGACTGGAGAACATACAGAATATCTCTCGGGAGACTGCAGAGTGGTTGGCTCAGGTGGTGAAGCTGGCCCAAGCGATGGGGTTTCATCCACGGCCGACCGTGGCGGAGACTGGACGACAGTACGCGACAAGCGCGGGAAGAATAGACGTGAAGATGCGGAAGCGACGACACTTTCCCCACACGAACAAGAGGACCGGGACTTGGCGCTAGCACTACAGCTACAGGAGGAGGAGGATCAGAGACACCGAGAAGAACAGTCTCGTCGGCAACGTGAGGGCATTCTCTCGGAGCGACGCAGCCCAAACAGCTACTCCGTACCCGTGTCACTATCGGGAACCACGCAGCCACGACGGTCAAGCCCATCACACCAGCAGACAGTCCCTCAACAGCAGGTGGTTCGACCGCTCGTCCCACCCCGCCGACCGGGGTGACTCGTCGTGCGGAACCAAACGGGGAAGATGCCCCTCCGCCTTCCTATGAGCAGGCCGCGCAAGACCCTGCGTACGTACCGCCCGCGGGACACCCCAATCATTCGCAGAGCAGTACCGCGACTTCGACACATACTACGGGTATCTCTGGGCCCGGCCTGGGCAACGTGCAGAGCACACAGAGCACGCATGGTCAGAGAAGATGGATGAACCAGCCGCCTCGAAGACAGCACGTCAAAAACGGTGCCACAGGCGGCGGTCGAGATAGAGACTGCGTTGCGATGTAGGCAGCGTCATGTCCAGATTCCTGGCACGGGAAGGGCTGAAGATGCGATGAGGTGGGTTGGGATGGATGCATCGAGAGTCTTGAGTAAATGTTTTATGTAATGGCATGGCGCTTGGAGTATCTTGTTTGAAACCCTATATGATGATGATGGTGGTGAAGAAGAAGAGAAAGAAAGGAATGTGCTCTTTCCCACCGCAAATGGATGAATGTACGCAGCATTTATTTACTTGAGTCTTTGCCATCTCTCATGTTGATGTCGCCGGCCGGCATGCAACAGCCAGCCAATCGACAAGAGGTTGCAGTGCAGCGGCTGCGGAAGTCGGCAGCGACCTGGCGGCACGGGCATGCCATTGGCCAGACTGCCAGGCACTGTTAGGGTGGAGAATGTATTAGGTAATCGGAAGTATTGTTATTATGGAGAATCCAGTAGCTAGAGCACTTAAGAAGACAAGCACCTTTTATTACCTAATTAATTAGTACTACTTTATAGTAATAAGACTAGGACCTTATACATATATTAAACGCCCTTAAAATCAGAGATTATTAATAACTAAGGGAGTAACTATTTACTACCTCTAAGAGATTATTAAGCTAGTAAACAATATCCACTTAACATATAACTAACTAAATAAATAATAATAATAATTAGAATAAGAATATAATATACCTCTAAGGAGCAATAGAGTATAACTATAGCTAGAAACATAAAATAAATAGATATAAGAAATAATAGCTATAGTTATTACCTTAGATTAGGAAAATCCTCTAGCTAAGGTTAGGATTACCTTTATTAGATAAGGTAAGGATACTAAGGACTATAGGACTTAGTATAATAAATATAGAACTATAGGGCTATAAAATACTTATATATAAGAAACCTAAAGGGTACCTAGAGCTAAATAGCAGATAGTAATTCCTAATAGGAAGGAGAATAGGAATAGAATATCCTAATAAATTAACTTAGAAGGCTTATAAATAGGGATTATAGGAATTACTAAATATACTATATTAGATTAATATAGCATAGGGATTACTATATCCTAGCTATCCTAATTATAGTGGGTTATAGTCTTATCTCTTTTAAATAGGTATAAAAATAAATAAAGACTAAATATTAATAAATAAAAGCCCTAGACTTATAACTTTAGAGAGCTTTAGAGGGACTACCTAAGTTAAGGAATTAGGCTATAGGAAGTAGTATTTATAGACTTATAGAAATAGGAAATTTAATAGATATGCAAGGCTAAATGCATTAGGGAGTGGATATAACTAGATATTAGACCTAACCTTAAAGAAAATCGCAACCTAGGAATCTAATATAAACCTAGAAAACTTAATATAGAAATAAGTATTTTTATACTTAGCGAAATTAGAATACTCTTCTACCTATATACTAGACAAATATATTATAATAGATATAGCGTAATACTAGAGTTAAACTTACTACTTTAAAAGACTCTAGATAAATAATATAACCTAAGAAAACCTTTTATAAAACTAACTATAAAGCCTACTAGGAATACCTAACTATAATAGTAACGTATACTAAAGCATAGATATACTTAGAGTATTAAGGTAGTAAACGCTAGGAGGGTAGTATTAGATAGTAGTTAGACTAGAAGCAAAACTTCTTAACTTAGTAACTTAATGTTACGTGGCAGAATGCCTAGAAGCGGAAGGACCCTTACAGGGCTAGATTCAGTAACCTAGAGTAGGGGATAACTTAATTCTTATAACATACTTTACTCCTAATAGTAACTTTCCTAAAGTAAACTTAGCATAATTTATAACCTATTAAATCTATTAGCCCCTCTAATAGATTTAACCCCTTACGTGCTAAATTAGCACGTAATAAGTGGTAGTAATTAGAGATTCTTTTGTTACGCACCTCTGGTTATCTAAGAATAATAGCCTTATATCTAAAACTAACTATTTATAACGCTAATTTAACCCCCTTTTAAACTTTCTAGTGAATAAGACTGAATTATAACTTATTTACTAATTTAGAGCTTTTAATAGTACTAATCTAGAATTTAAATATTAGAAATAAAAACTTATTAGAATTAATAAATAAGAGGATTTAAATAAGCTTACCTAGTATAAATTTATTAATAGAATAGTAATAAGATATAAATAGCTAGTATACTAGGAACCTCCTATTTATTAGAATACTATAGATTTATAAACTATATACCTAATATAAAATTAAGTTAAGTCCTATATTATAAAAGCTAAATCTAAGGGATTTCTTTATAAATCTAGTTAATCTAAAGGTAGTAAGGAGTCTAAGAAGAGGTCTAAGAGCACTACTAGTCTAGTTAGTAATACTAACACTACTAAGACTAGGAATAGTATAGAGAAGGGTAAAATTAATAAAGAAAAGGGGATTAAAAACTACCCTAAAAATAACACTACTACTTAATATCTATAACCCCTAACCACTTATTAAAATTAAACCTAGGAGACCTATAGCTAGGACTATTAGGAAGCATACTAGGTTTAGGGGAACTTTATGCTAAGCTAGCTAAATCTAATATAGCTAGGATCCTTTAGGAAGTAATTAGTTAATAATAGCTTATATAGTAGGTAATAATAGAAGAAGTAGTAATAGAAATAGAGTAGTTAGTAATAAAACTAATAACTAAAATTAGGAGCTTATAAAGTGTAGGAGCCTTAGTAAGGTTAATACTATAATTATAGAATATAACTTAGGGAATAGCATATCTACCTATAGACTAGGGGCAGTATAATAGTAATCTATATACTAACCTAAACTAAATAGTGCTAATAGTATAACTAATACTACTATAATATTAGTAGGGATACCTATAACCTTAGTAGTACCCTTACTAAGGTTATTTATAAGGATAATACCCTCTAAACTAGGAATAGTATATAGATCTAAGTATTTAAGGTAAGATAGATTTAGTTATAGATTAGGACTAGAATCCTTAACGCATAGACGTAATAGAGTAATAGGCAGATTTAATATAGAAAATTATAGATATTAGACACTTTAAGCCTTAATATAAGCTTAAGGAAGCTAGTAATAATCTTATTATATATAATAGGAAGTAGACTATTTTTTATAATATTAAATTATAGATATAGGTGGTTAAAGATTACTTATATTGTGCTAGTCCTAGCTAATAAGATATTATTTAGAAGAAAGTCTAGACGCTATTCTAAGGAGATATAATAGTATAGTATAGGTAATATCTTAATTTAGGAGAAAGAAACGCTATATTTAGCGGAATATTAACTATATTTATAGTAGTTAGAAAGGAATTTAGCATTTAAGTCTAGGATATAATAGCATAGCTTAATAAGGCTAAATATATAAGAGAGGATATTATAAAGGAGGTATCTTTTTATAAATTTATATTAAAAATTTTCTAGTATACTAGAGCAAATAGTAAGATAATAGACTATTAGCTATTATTACGCCTGTGTTATAAACTCTACCTAGGATTATATTAAATATATCTAATACTAATAAAAGAGGACATAAGATTAGCGTATATTATAATAGTAGATAATAAGAGACGTAACTTATATAACTACCTATGTAATAAGGGTTATACTATAAATAGAAAAGATAAAGGCAAAACTAAGGTTTATTTCTAATAAGAGGAATCTAGTAGTAATTTAGAAGGGGAAGCAAAAGGAGCCTAAGCTAATTAGAATAGGCTATTTAATATGCAATTCTCTCTAGGAAGTTAATAGTATAGATAGGATAATTAAAATATATAAAGATTTTTAGGTGGTTTTTAGCTAAGGTTATACTAGTAAAATCAGCCCTTTAAGGAGTAGAACTAGAAATCTTAGTAAAATAAATTATAGTAAGAAGATAAAGCAAGGAATCACCCTAGACTTAGTTAAAATAGGCAGGAAAATCTACTAAACTAACTAGATAAACGATAATATTAGGAGACTTTATTATTAGGGTAGGCAAGCTAATTATAGTAGCTAAGGCAGTTTTAGCATTAGGAGAAAATACCTATAAAGGAAAAGGAATATATATATATTATAGTATATAAGGATAACTCTAATATAGAATAGTATAAAACCTATCTTAAAGACTATAGATACTATATAGTAGAAGAAGGGGAGGTTTTAGAAGATAATAATAAGGAAAGCTAAGGTTAAGATTCGAATTTTGTAAAGATATATTTCGTTAAAAATAATAGAAAGAAAGTTAAGAAACCCACTATAGAGATAGGTTTAGCTAGACCTAGATAACTAAGCCTAGGATAGGTTATTAAGGCTATAGTAAGACTATAAGAGGTAGAGTATAATAGGAAAAAGGCAAACACTTTTCTTAAAATTCTAATTAAATTTAATAATAAAGGCAAGAGCTACTAAGTCTATCTTAATATAGGAATATTATTAATCTTAGTAAATAAGGCGTGGCTATAGTAGTATAGAGTAAACGTAAAATAGGGAATATAGGAACTAAAGCTAGTCTTAGGAGTCTAGTCTTCCTTTTTTATTACTAAAACCGCTACTTTTAACTTTTATATCCCTAGGATAGCGTGCAAAACTAAGATAACTAGATATTTTATAGTAATAGCGGATATAATGCTAAATCTAGGGCCTAAATTTCTACTTAGTACGAATTTCCTATATAATTTTAGGGCAAAAATCGATTTTATATAACCTAAGGTAGTATTTAGATTAGTATATAGTATAATAGTGTAGGTAGAAATACTTTAACTAGTAAGTAAAGTTCCTTACTAATAAGTAATTATAGCATAGATAGTAATAATTCCCCTAAAGGTATAGTTATATATACTAGTTACCTAGAAGGCAGGATAGAAGAATTAGGAAATAAGCATTTATTATGCACTATTATATTTAATATTTCTCCTAGACACACTCTTATATAGATCTAGCTAGGGATAGATAGTTACTTATAACCTAACTAATAAAACTATTACTATTTCTAAGCACTAGAAGGTTATATGTCTAATAGTAGCTAGGGAGGTTACTATAAACTATATAATTAATAACCTATTTATATATTATGCCTTTTTTAGTAAAGATATTATAGAAAAGAGTAAAGAGAAGGCTAAAACTAATAAGGAGATTAAAGGAGAGGAAGATAACCTTAATCTAAAGAAAGTTAATATAGGAGTACCCTCTTATAGAATCTTATATCCTAAGGAAATTCTATTTATAACTAATTAATTTAGGGTATAGGTAGCTAATATTAATAAAGAGGCTATAAATAAACTTATTAAGTTAATAGATAAATATAATATCTACTATAATAGGGGTATTATACTAATGCTAGAAGACTAGAAAATAAGAATTAATCTTATAGAGGGATAGTAGTATTAAATAAGGCTAATTAGGCCTTATAAACTTAGAAAATAGAATGCTAATAAACTTAATAAAGTATATAATAAACTCTATATAAAAGGGAAGATATTATATCTAGATAAACTAGTAGTAATTACGTGCCTAGCGTTTATAGTCTAGTAAGAGACTAGCTAAGAGAGGAAAGGAAGAGTTATAGTTAATATAAGACTACTAAATAATATAGTAATACTAGATATATACCCTTTACCTAACTAAAGTAATATTATAAATAATACCTATAGTAAGAAAGTAATTTCTCTTTTTAATAGAACTAGTTTTTTCTATTAATTACCTATTTAATAAGACTATTAAGCGCGTATAGTAGTAATATTAAATAGAGGTCTAGAAGCGTTAAATATAGCACTAATAGGGTTTAAAAACTCTCTAGCTTTTGCCTAAAGATTTATAGATAGACTATTCTAGAAGCATAAACACTTTATTTAGGTATATATTAATAATATTATTATGTTTTTAGATAATTTAGAAGAGTATTTAAGCTATCTTAAAATAGTTCTTAAAATCCTTAAGGAGAATAGATTAATAATTACCGCAAAAAAGTTATTTATTAGCTACCCTGCTATTTAGTTACTAGGATTTATTATTAATAGTAATAGAATTATAAATACTAATAATTAGCTTAAAGCATTTTAAAAGATAATATTTCTAAGTAATTTATTAAGTCTTAAGACTTTTATTAGAATAGCTAGATTCCTACGTAATAGAATCCTATAGTTTAATATGCAAATCTAACTATTATAGGCATAAAAAACGGCATTATTATATAAATTTTAAGAAAAGGATAAAAAGATTACTAGTATCTTAAAGCTAATATAGAAGAGAAAAACGCAACTAAAGACGTTTTTGCTAACTAGAGATAAGGAAAAGGCATTTAAAGATATTAAGACATTTTTAAGTAAGAAACAAACTTTATAGCACTATAACCTAAAGAAGCCACTATTCTTTAAAATTAATGCTTATAAAGAGGGATTTAGTCTATATATTTTCTAGCTATAAGAAGAATAGGATAGTTAAAGTATTCCTAGGAGGGAGATTAAAAATAACTAGATATAGCTAATTCTATTCCTTTCTAGAGCAATATTAAGCGTTAAAAAACAATATAGTTTAATAGAGGTAGAGGTAGCTATAATTACGTAGAGCGTTAGAAAGCTCTAGAAGATAGTGTAATCTAATAATGCTATAGTTAATATATTAACTAACTATTCTCTAGTAAAGGGCATTATTAAACATACCTTATTATTAATAATAGACCTTAATAAGGCTAATTTAAAACTAGCTAAAGTTACGAATTATTTATCATAATTTAGCCTAAAGGTAACACATATGCTAGGAGTGTTAAATATGGTTCTAGACGCGCTCTCTAGATTACTAGTAGAGGTAACCTATAGGGAAGTAGCATAGAAAAGCTAATATAATAAGTTAGATGCTAGTGTATATTTTAGCGAAGAATATACTATAACTATAATTATAGATAATAAACTTAAGGCTAGAATTATTAAGGGGTACTAATCTAATTATAAGTTTAGCTAAATTATTATATTAATAAAAGCCTACTAAGAAAGATAAGCAGTAAAGAACGCTAGAACTAGACTAAAGATCCCTCTATATAGCTAGGATTTACATAAGGATAGATTATTATACTACTATAGTAGGGATGGATTTTTCTGCCTATATATTCTAATAGCGGAGGTTAAATCTATACTATAATTAGTATATAATAAATAGTAATACTTTAGAATTATAAGGATGGCAGTAGAATTATAGTTAGTCTATTTTACATAAATAAGTTAATATATTCGTAATTATATAGCCTATTATATAGTATATTAGGAGAATGTAATTAATTGTGTAAAGCCCCTAGGGGAAATGCGGCCCTTATAGTTAAAACTAACGCTATTTTATACAATTTCCCTTAATTTTATAATAGATATACTAGAGGTCTTATTAGCAAATACTATATAGTAAATAGAAGGGTACGCAATATATAACTTACTATGCCCTATAAACTGCCTTTTTAGTAAGAGAATATTGTTAATACCTAGACATACTATGTATCCTATGGAAATCTAGGTAGAATTACTTCTTTAGGCACTATATATTATAGATTAGGGATTACTAAGATAGATTATAAGTAATAAAGACCTAAAGTTTATATCTAATATATAGAAAGCTATATTTAAGTAAGTGGGGGTAAAACTCCTTATAAGTACTATATATTATCCCTAGATAGATAGAATAGCTAAAAGAAAGAACTAAATAGTAATAATTATAATATAGTATTACATAGTAATAAACCTAGATATAATATAGACATTGCTATTACTAGCATTATAACACTAACTAAATAATACTATAGTAATAAGTACTAGCTAGGCACCTAATAAGCTATTGTATAGATTTTAGCCTTTAAGTATTATTAACCTTCTTTTACCTAATAATATAACTAACATAGGGACTAGCGTAAATAATATTATAGTACTATAGAAACTATATTAGTATAAAGCTTAATTAGTGATTATAATAGTAGCCACACTAGCGAAAATTCGGTATAATAACCGCTATAAACTAGTTAATATTAATAAAGGT
Organism: Epichloe scottii; assembly: GCA_021950295.1. NCBI lineage: Eukaryota > Fungi > Ascomycota > Sordariomycetes > Hypocreales > Clavicipitaceae > Epichloe > Epichloe scottii. The sequence goes on along the minus strand of CP083247.1, from coordinate 184,055 downwards.
AATATAGTCTACCTATAATTATATAAGGAATATAAACTACCTAGTAAGCTAAAGAAAAAATAGTCCCTAAAAAAGGCAGGTCCCTATAAGGTACTAGAGAAGGTAAATCCGTTAGCTTATTAGTTAGAATTCCTACTAAATTCGTAAGTATATCTAGTAGTATTAGTAGCATAGCTATAGAAGCTAGTATAAGGAAGGGATCTATTTAAGAGGGAAGAACTAGCTTTGCTACTAATTTTATTTAATAATCTAGAGGAAATAGATTATTAGGAAATTAAGTAAATCTATAATTATTAGGTTAAAATTTTAAAGTAGAAAAACAAGGTAGTAAGAGTGGAGTTTCTTATTAGATAGAAAGGATATACTACTAAAGATAACTAATAGGTAGCTAAAAACAAGATACGGATTAATGCGTCTAAAATAGTGGAAGAATACCTTAGGAAGAACCCGATTAATTAGGCTAAAGAATATATAAAAAGAGACTAGTAACCTATAAAGAAATAATAGTAGTAAAAGGAGAATTTAAATAATAGGTGCTAGATCTAATAAGCTAGTAGGGAGGCAGGAGTTTCTAGGGGCCTACTTATATATATTATTTATTATACTAACTAGGATTATCTTACTATACTTAAACTTTATATTATTATATAATTAAATAATAATTATAGCGTAGTTAGATTTAGCATAAGCGTAGTTAAATTTAACTAAGTTATTATATTTTGCTTTATAGTAATAACTAGCGAGAGTGCTAGTGTAGAATTTAAAGTAGCTAAAGCCTTTATTAGTAGAAATAATAGATCTAGTATTTATAAAGGAAGTAATAAACTTAGTATTAATAATAGAGATTAATAATGTCTATAAGCAATATAGAACTATAAGGACTATAGGAAATATTGTGTTAAATATAACTATTTTACCCCTAGAGTTAAATACATATACTACGTGCTTAGTATAAACCTAATTCCTTCTAATTTCCTATATTAAAAGCCTAATCTTATTATATTTAATAATAAGATTAATATCTAAGAATAAACACTATATAAGCGGATCCTAGTAGTGTATCTATATATTTAAGTTCTAGCGTTAATATAATAAAATTAACTTTTAGGGGAACTTATATACGCTAATTTAGGGAGATAATAAGCTAATACTAAAGAAAAGCAAGCAAAATTTAACTAATAAATAGATAATAAGTTATTTAAATTAGGAATAGCTAGCTATTTTAAGAATAAGAAATTCCTTTATTACTATATATAACTAGTAAAGAGAAGTAATTAATAAAGGGAGTATATACTTCCTATCCTTTAAGTAAAAGAACTATACTATTAGTAGTATCTAGGGGAAATATAAATATTAGTAAAGGAATTTAATAAGTTAGCCTAATAGGCAGGAGATAGTAATAGTAATAATATAGGAGCTACTAGTATTATAAAGGATATAGTTAAATCTAAGGGGCGCTAAGAGAAAATGCTAACTAAGGATTTAGGAAAAGAGATTAAGAATAGTAGGAGTAATAAAATTATACTAACTAATGCTAGAAAAGAAAGATAGAAGCGTAAAGAAGCACTAAGATAATTACTAAAGAATAACCTTACTAGAGCTATAAAAAGAAAATAACTTATAGAGAGCAAAATAATATAAGGAAATAATAAAATTAGCAATATATTAGATAAAGAAGATAATATAATAATAGTTAACCTTACTAATATAGCTACTAAATTCTCTAACTAGGAATCTAGATTTAAGAATAAACCTTTAGAAACTAAAGTTAAAGATAGGATTTTAGAGAGCAAAATTAATAATAAAGTTAATAAGATACTAGCGGAATTCCTTATTAGACTATTATAGGTCTATACGCAAATTATAAAGCTTAATTTTAAATTATTATATATTAGATTTAGATAGCCTAGCTCTAGAAAAGACACTCTAAAGCTAATGCCTAAAATTAGAGTAGTGGTATAAAAAAGAATAATAGAAGAATTTAATATAGAGTATAAAGAAAAAGGCATTAAAGGGATTAATTTTAGCACTTTCTAATACACTATAGTAGGCTAAAAAGGTAGTATATAGGATGTGTAGTATACTATATAGGCATATACACACAAATTTGCGTTAAAAGGCGCTATAATAGTATTAAATAGATTAGAGGTATATCTAAATAATATATATTTTATATTATAGTAAAATATAATTATATAGATTTTTGCTATTTTTAAAGAATAAAAGGTAATATTAAAAATAAGGAAAGCAGTAGTAGAACTAAATAGGAAGCTATTAAATTAAATTACTACTAATCTAATAGAATATAGAGTAATATAATAGGTAAAGAATTAGATAAAGATAGTAGTAGTAGCCTTTTATAATAGTATAATAGTTAAATATAGATAGTAAATAGCTATATATAATAGCACTATATCTTTACTACTATAAGTAGATTTATTAGCTCTCTATTTTATAGATAAATATAGAGTAGTAAACGCTATAATTACTAGTATATTAGCTAGTGTTAGCAGGGCGGATTTGCTTTGCGTTAGCACTAATAAGAAGCTAACCTAGAAATCTACTAAATCCTAAGAGAATAAGAAGAGAGATAGAGAATATAAGTAAAGTAAAATTAATAATATAGTAAACTAAATAGATAAGATAGAAGGGGCTTTTAATAATATAAGAGTAGATATAAGCTTAGTATATAACTTAGCTAGAGAGGTATTAGATTAAGTTAAGGAATTAGTAAATTTAATAATAAAGGAGGCAAAAAAAATAAAGAAGAAGTTTATATAAATAGTAGAAATACTAAGAAATTATAAGGAGAAGATTCTAAAGCTTAACCCTAGAGTAATATTAACTAATTTTAGTAAATAACTTATAGAATTTAAGGAGAGTATAGTTAGTAAGAGTAAGCTAGAGAAAAAGCTTATAATACTAGTAGGGATAATAGTAGAAATAGTATAGTAAATAGATACCTAGAAAATAATAATAGATAAGCTTATATAAGAATAGAAAGAGCTTAGAGGGGAGATAAAAAAGGTAAAAACTATAAAACTAAGTCTAGCTAAATCTAGTATAGTATAAAGCAAATTACATAGTAAAACACTAAATCCTAGTAATAAGCAACCCTAAGGTAAAACACTAGAAAGCCTAAGTAAGAAAACTAAGCTAAATAAAAAACTTAGTCTAATAAAACTAAAGGCTACCTAGGTAATTCTATAATTAACCCTATTAAAAACGCTAGTAATATAAGCGTAGCTAAGAATAATAGGAACATAGAATAAGATAGCGCTATCTCCTAATTAGCCTATAGTTAGACTTACTATAATATAGGATAATAGGGATAATAAATTTGCTAGATTAATGAATTAAGGATATGGATTTAGATAAAACAAAAAAAAAAAATAGGAATTAGATTCTATCTAGCAATAAGATAACATAGTTTAGGATTAGACTAGGGATATACTAGAAAGGATAATTAATTAGTAGGATTTAATAACTTACTAAAAGGAGGGGATAAAATTAGTAATTATAGGAGAACAAAATTTAGTAATAAAGTAGGAGATTATAATAAAATTAGCATAACTATTATTTAATATAATAATTTTATAAGTACTATTATAAGGCGTGGTTTAGTAGATAGTAATTACAGAGTTAAGTAAACCTATAACACTAAAGCCACTAGTATAGCAAGGAACGCGCTATATCTATCTCCTTATAAGATTTAACTTAAGCTATATTTCTTTTATTTGTGTTAATAGTTAAGGACCTAAATCTAGCCGCTAGCTAGCTATATCTAACTAGGATAGTTATTTTTAAGGCGCGCCTAGCACTTATTACATAGTAGAATGCCTAGAAGCGGAAGGGACCCTTATAGGGCTAGATTTAGTAACCTAGAGTAGGGGATAACTTAATTCTTATAACATACTTTACTCCTAATAGTAACTTTCCTAAAGTGAACTTAGTATAATTCATGACCTATTAAATCCATTAGCCCCTCTAATGGATTCAACCCCTTACGTGCCAAATCAGCACGTAACACTTAACTAAGTTACCCCTTAGGACTAAAAACCTTAGTTTATTAGAGTAATTATTCCACTATAGCTAAAGGTATAGTGTATAGATTACTAACCCTACCTTTAGCCTACTTTTAACCCTACTCTCTTGCTTACCTAGGCCTTAGATTAGACTACACTATATAAATACTCTTAGATACACTATATTTATAATAAAAGATCTCTTAGGAATAGGAAGGTTAAGGTTCTAAGGGAAGGAGAAAGGGTAAGAAAATAGTAATAGTTTTACTTTTAGGTTAATAGAGATAGGGAATCCTTTTTTTTTCTTCTTCTTTAGTAGGCAGACACTAAGTAATAAATTATATATAATAATTTAAGTTTAGCCTTATATTTACTTCTTTCTTCTTAAAAACTTTATTATAATAAAGTTTAAAGAGATTTCTAATAAGTCACTATCTAATCTTAGTTAAGGAACTAGACATTTTATTAATACTTCTATAACTAGTCTAGGACTAATTTACCTTTAAGATCTAAAAGCTCTATTAACCTATTAACCCTAATTTACCCTAAAGAAACACTAACTCTCTATCTATTTAAGATAACTCTTCCTAAACTAACTTCCCTATATAATAACTAGTTTTAGAATAGCTAAACACTAGAACATAGGAAGATCTAATCCTAAGCTTAGACTTAGATTATAATAGAGCATTATTAGAATTTATTTCTAGCCTTAATTAGTCCCTAAGGAAGTTATCCCTATTAGAGAACATCCTACTATAGTTCCTATTATTATTAATCTAATTATATAACCTTATTAATATTAGAGAAATTAGATAAATAGTTAAGATAAACAATCCTTTTCTCCCTATAAACCCTAGTATAAGAGAAGGAATTATATTCTTAGGTTTACTAAAAGATAGGCTAGCTAAGGAATATATAAAACACTATAAAATAATAGCTATAATAGTATAAGTCCTAAATAAGTTTATTAATACTTTTACTTATTTAATCTTTATCTAAGGCTTATAAGGGAAAGTAGTAGTCTAGTATAAAGATTTAGAATATAAAGACTAAACCTAGGAGAAAATATTAAAGAAGTTTCTAGTAAAGTTTAAAAAACTAGACCTATTTACTAAGATTTCTATATAGAGAGAAGTGTTTAGTTTTGCTAGAGAAAAGGGTAAGATACTAAATGCTTATATTTAGTAAGCTAAATGTCTTACTATAAAGTTAAAGGCTAGTATATATTAGGTATTTTTTACGAATTTTATATCCTACCTAGTTAATAGTAAAGTAAATATAAGACTATAAGAGAGAGTATTAGACTATTTATTTGTATTAAACAAATAAATAAAGGGCATAGCTTTAAGGGACTTAATAATATCTAACCTTAAGCTAATCTTATATAACTATTATTTATTAGTATCTAAAAAGATAATATAACTATCTAAAGATAATCTCTTAATAGCAGGCATAGCACTACTTTAGAAATAGATAGAGGAATAGTCTAAGAGAGAGAAATAAGCATTAGAATAAATAGCTAAATTAGTGAGGTAATTAGAAGTATTCTAGGCCTAAGTGGCTAGTAATATAAATTAAACCATAGGATAATATAACTAATTAAAATATAATATAAATAATAGGATATAGTCTCCTAAAAGATCCTTAGGGAATATTAGAGGTTCCTATTCTTATAGAGAGGCATAGAGAGACCTAGAATTTTTCTAGTGCTTCTTATATAGGGAATAGGGATATATAGGGTATAATTACCCTAGGAAGGATAAGTGCTTATTAGAGGATTTTAAAAGACACTATAATTAATAGGCCTATAAAGGATTATAAATAAAGAGGGATTAGTAATAAGAACTAGATAATACTAACTAATTAAACTACATTAGTAAATTAGGAATAGACCTAATTTCTCCCTAAGGATTTATCCTAACCTAGGAACTTTAATTATTTACTATATCCTTACTAAACTATTAACCCCTAACCTATATCTAAGAAAAGAATAAGATAGATTATATTTATATAGGCACTTTATTTAAAGGGAAAGTAAAGGTAAATAAACTAATATTAACATAAGGACTAACTAAGAGAATTATAAAATTAACTCCTAAATAGAAGATAACCTTAGACAAATAGACCTAGTAATAAATTAAAGAAATCCTTAAATTAGATAAAACTCTAGATATAAGTAATAAGTTATATCTAATTTCTAATTAACTACTCTAAGAAATAGCTCCTAAGGAGTTTTAGAGATTACTCCTAGCACTAAGGCCCTATCTCTAAAAGACTATAGTAAATCCCTAGGGACTTACTATAATAATAGTACCTAAAGAGGTAGTAATAGATAACTTTACTTTATTTACTTAACCCTATTAAAGATTAGCCTTAGAGAATATTAGAGCTACTAAGGAGTATAAAGTCTTACTATTTAACTTAGGGAAATATCTTAGTAAAACTACTATCCCTATTACTATTTTATAACTTCTCTAGATAGCCCTAATTATCTATTAGTAACTAAGTTATCTAATATAATACTATTAAAAGATAAAGAGTAATAAAGTAAAATTAATAGTTTTCTATCTTATAAAACTATACTAAGAAGTGGTATATTCTAATATAAAACTAGAAAGGTTATATAATTTAGTAAATACTATAATTACTTAGAATAATATTATAAAACTAGATAGTAAAGTAGTAATAACCTTAGGCTATATTATAACTTATATTAAAGGCATCTAATGTAATTTAGCTCTAATTAATAAAGGTTCTAGTATAAAACTAGTAAATAAGAACTACTTAAAAAGGCATAGATTTCCTTAGTCTAACTCTATAAAAGAAGATTTATTTAAATAGCAAATAATATAGATTACTTAATTACCTTATATACCTATCTTTAAATTATAATAGGAGGAATTTTAGCATTAGTAAAATACTATATTATGCCTACTTAATAAGATTAGGATATTGTGTGGCTGGAATTATACCCCCTCAATCATCGATATCATTGGCATCGCTGGCATCGTCGGATCAATTCAGCCACTATCATTGGCTTCGTCGGAAATTACACATCAGGTCTGTCAGGTCCGTCGGGTTAATTTAATCCCCTAGGTCCGTGGCCTAGCTAGATAAAAACCCCTAGAATTCCTCTCTTTTTCATAGAAAATTAACTCTCCCTTTATTGCCTTTAGCTTGGATTGTTTAAATTAATAAGATAACATGAATCCCAATATAGTGTTTTGCCTAGCATACTAGCTATAGCCCTTTTTACCCCTTTTGACTAATTTAATCTACGCTAAAGATTACAAATATCGCTGCCTCCTCGTTAATATGCGTAGGCATTAACATTATTACCATTACTATTGTTAGTTTTGTGGTCTTTAGTTAGGGTTTTTCCCTAATATAAATAGTGGAGAAATAGGGAATGCTCCTATTAGACCTCCTATAGCTAAATTTAACAATAATTCCTCTCTGAATATCCCCTATGGTTATTATAACCGTTAGCTACTTCTTATATCTTTTCCCTTTAATCCAGGCTAGCAGGATCCTCCCGATTAATTAATCCGATGGACCTGATATCATTAAAATCATCAGAATCTATCAGACTAATTAATCGCGACCGTTACGACCTTTTTCCCCTTGATCCAGGTTAGCCTAATCAAATCGTTCATTTCCGATCAATTGATTCAGGTCATCTGATGGATCCGATATCATCAAAATCATCGAATTCATTAGATCAATTGATCCTAACCGTTATAACCTTCTTTTCTAACTTCGACCTTCCTTTCTAACTTCGACCCTTTTACTATTGACCTTCCTTTTCGATTTTTAACCTTCTAACCTGCCCTAGCTAGCTCGCTAGCTTAAATCGATTTAATACCCTAGCTTTTGCTTAGCTATCCGTTGGGGAGGCAAGCAGCTAGACCTTTAATCCGACCTTCAATAAATCAGGGCTCCTACAATCAGACCTTTGACCTAACCTTCGTTAGCTAGGTCTTTCGTTACAGATTAATTGATCTGACCGTCTAACGAGACCTCCGACTGTCGAAGACCTCTTTGACTAACGATTCCTCTGATAATTAATAAGGAATCTAACTGTTAGAAGGTCTTCTAACGAGGTCTCTAACCGTTGACAAAGGTCTTTCATCACGGATTAATTAATCTAACCTCTAACAAGGTCTCTAATAACCTCTCTGATTAATTAATGGCTAGGGATATGGGGAGGTGAAATTCACGATTTTTTTTTCTTCTTCTTATTTTGTTACTATTTTTCCTTCCTAGGGTCTAGGAAGGGAAAAATAGTTAGGGAGGTATAGGCTAGGCTAGGCTCTGGCCGTCTGACGAGACCTCCGATCGTTGAAGACCTCTCTGACTGACGATCCCTCTGACGATTGATGAGGAATCTAACTGTTAGAAGGTCTTCTGACGAGGTCTCTAACTAGCTGACGAGACCTCTGACCGTTGAAGACCCTCTCTGACTAACGATCCCTCTGACGATTAACGAGAAATCTGACTGTTAGAAGGTCTTCTAACAAGGTCTCTAACTGTCTGACGAGACCTCTAACCGTTGAAGACCCCTCTAACTGACGATTCCTCTGACGATTGATGAGGAATCTGACTGTTCGAAGGTCTTCTAATGAGGTCTCTAACTGTCTAATAAGATCTTTAACTACTAGGGCTTTGTTACTATTTTTCCTTCCTAGGGACTAGGAAGGGAAAATAGTTAGGAGGTGTTGTGTGGCTAGAATTGTACCCCTTAATCATCGATATCATCGGCATCGCTGGCATCGTCGGATCAATTCAGCCACTATCATCGGCTTCGTCGGAAATTACACATCAGGTCTATCAGGTCCATTGGGTTAATTCAATCCCCTAGGTCCGTGGCCTAGCTAGATAAAAACCCCTAGAATTCCTCTCTTTTTTATAGAAAATTAACTCTCCCTTTATTGCCTTTGGCTTGGATTATTTAAATTAATAAGATGACATGAATCCCAATATGGTGTTTTGCCTAGCATACTAGCTATAGCCCTTTTTACCCCTTTTAACTAATTTAATCTACGCTAAAGATCGCAAATATCGCTGCCTCCCTTGTTAATGTGCGCAGGCATTAACATCGTCACCATCACTATCGTCAGTTTTGTTGTCTTTGGTTGGGGGTTTTCCCTGACATAATATCTTACTAGGAAAGGTTTAGTTATAAAGGGTAAATACTATTAAAAACTATAGTAAAGAGAAGATTATAATTATAAGTACTAAGGGAGTAATATAAATATTACTAATATACTTATATCTAGACCTATTTTAGAGAGAAGATATATGCGCCTAGTTACTATAAAGGATAGCCCCTAATAAGACTATAGAGTTTATTAAAGATAATTAAGAAATCCTAGAAGAAGTAAAGGAGATCTTAAGAGAATTAAATAACTAGCTAAGTAATAGAACTAAAATATAAGAGTTAAAAAACTAAGTATTATAAATAATAATACTAGTGGTTATTTATAAGATAAGAATCTTAAACTACTACTACTAAATAAGATTAGAATAATAAGCTTTAAGAAAACATATATAGAGAATACTTAGAGAATTAAGTTAGGTTAAAATGTATATTAGAAGGATAGGAAGACTAAGGGAAACCTTAGTTAGGAAAATAATATTATACTAAATAGAATTAGAAGTAAAACTAATATCTTATATAGTATAGTATAGGAAGACCTAGTAAAAGTAATTAATAAATAAGTACTAGTGTAAGTACCTAAATTAAAGTCTACTACTATAGTTATTTAGAAACTATAAAAGAGTATTATATTAGATAGAACTATTATTAAGTTAAACCCTAAGATAGAAATTAAAACCCTTACCTCTTATTACTTTAGATTAATCTAACTAAAGCCTATACTACTATATTAGAAAATTACCTAGAGTTAGACTAAGCGCTATAAGGCTTTATAGTAAAGAGAAATAACTATAAATAAAAACTATAACTATTCTAAATAAGGGTTAGCTATAGATTAAATAGAGACTAAACACTAGAATAACTTAGGATTATCCTAGGAAGACTTAATAAGTAATAACTCTAAAGGCCTAGATAAAGGATAGGATAAGAATAGGAAAAATAATCTTAACCTATTTAAAATTCTAAATAGTATACCTATTACTATAAAGTATTAGGAGGAACTTATAATAGATATAGCTAGATATAGCTAAGGGCTAAATTATATAGAAAAACTAGAAAATAAGGATACCCCCTTATTAAATTAGAATTACTACCTAAATAGTAAAAGTTAGGCCTTAGGTTAAAAAATAGAAGATAGGATATATAATGCTTTAAACTTAGGCATTATAAAATAGTAAGAACTAGAGATAAACACACTTAGATACTATAGGGACTTAATTTATATAGGAAAGTTAGAAATTAAGGCCTCCCCTTAGAAAAGTAAAAGGGCTATATAAATAGGAAAAACTTAGGCTTACTAGGAGAATCTATAGATAGGATATATAATATTTTAGACTTAGGTAATATAGGAGATAAGTATTTAATAGTAAATACACTTAGATATAACTAAAGACTAATTTATATAGGAAAAAGGAAAATTAAGGCCTCTCCCTTAAAAATTAAGAAACCCTATATAAAGATATAGTTTAGAGAATTAGCTAATAAAACTAAAGATAGTGCCTATTATACTATAGACTTAGTAGTGTAATTAAGTTATATAAACTAAGAGAGTTATATAATAGTTTAAGGCGTAAATAAAAGAGAAGTATTATAAGATAGTATAGGACTAAGTAACTTAGAGATTTATATAGGTAAACTAGAAATTAAGGGCTATCTCTTAAGATTCTAAAATCTATATATAAATTATCTATTATCTAACTTACTATCTAAAACTATAGTTTCTTAGTTTAATTAGTCCTATATTAAACTTAGAGACTATATAGGGACTGCTAAATAATAAATAATAATTATAAGGCTTTACTATACCTTTAAAGATTATTTTATTAATAAACTTAAGGGTATTTATATAACTAACCTTCTTTAATATTATATCCCTTTAATTCTAGGTATATAACCTAGCAAAAGGAAGTAATTCTAATACTTAGGAATATATTAGGAGTTTTTAAAATAAGTCTTTCTAATAATAGAGAAGGCTAGTATTATTTACTATAAAGACTCTATTTAGGTTACCCTAATGATTTTTATGCTAAAGCTAGGTAAGAAGGATTTTTAAGTAGTTTATAACTTTTAGGATATAAATAGTAAGACTATTAAATTGGGATATCCTTACTATAATATAGAAGCTAATTTAGATTTAATTTACTATAGAAGATTAATAATATTCTTATAAATAGATGCTTTAAATAGGTTTTAGGCAATTAGTATTTACTTACCTAATAAATATAAAATAGCCTTTTTAGGACCTTATAGTATATACTATTATAATAATATAGCTTAGAGTCTAACTAGAGCGCTAGTAACTTATATATAGTTTAGAGATATAACCTTTAGTTATCTATTCTTTAAAGATAAAATAGAAAGTAAGTTAATATTAGGGTATATAGAGGACCTATAAATATTGTTTTTAATTTATATAAATAATTACTACTTAGGTTTAGAAACTTAGGAGGATTATTTTAACTTCCTATAGAAATAATACTTCCTAAGGATTATATAGGCACTAATTAGCTTAAGTAAATATAAAATAACTCTTTTTATATTAGAAGTTAACTATATTAAATACTCCCTTAAAGATAGAAAGATTAGGCTAGTATAAAAGCACTATAAAAGATTTACTAACTTAGTAAAGTATTTCTAATAGTACTCTCTAAAGACCTAGAATAAAATCTTAGTTTTAATTTACCTAATGCCCTTCCTATAGAAGTTTATCCCTAGGAGATCTAATCTAGTAGTAATAATTAAGAAGGTTTTCTTTTAAGATATATATAAGACTATAAAATTAGGTAAGCTATTAGTATAAAAGGGAGAAGTTCTAAAGGAGAAACTAGAATAGATACTAGAAGCTTAATATACCTTACTATAAATCTATTATAGTATTTAGGTAAATACTACTTTTAGAGCTTAGCTAGGGATATAATTTTATTTAGTAATAGACACTTTAGATACTAGGACTAGAGGAGTTTTATTTTAGATAGACAAAGAACCTAGTATAAGTATAATAGACTTAAACTTCTTAAAAGTTTAAATTATTATATAAATATCTTATAGATTAGGAGACACTAAAAAATAATATACTATACTAGAGAAGGAAATACTAGCTATTATTATTAGATTAAAAGAGATAAGATAGCTAGTAAATAGATTACCTTATCTATTAAAGGTATATATAGACTATAAAGGAATTATTAACTTAATAGCAAACCTCTCTAAGGTTTATAGGAAGGTAGCTTAATAGATAGATATCCTATAAGAGTTAAATATAGAATATATACACTATCCTAATATAATAAAGATTATAAAGATTGCTAATAGAATATTATAATTACTAGAGGAACTTAGGTTAGACCTATATAAAGTAGAGAGAAGAATAGGTATAGAGGTAACCCTAGCTACTAAATACTAACTAATAATAATCTCTATAAAAAGTAAGATAATTTTACTAGAGAGAGAGAAATTAGATAAGGAGACTTTAGTAATAATTATAACTAAACTTTAAGAGTAGCTAAACTCTAAATAGTATAGTAAAGTACTAACTTTAATTATTTATAGTTACTATATAATTCTAACTAAATAAAGAAAACTAGTATAGTATTAAGCCTTAAAATATTAGATATTTAACTAGAAACTATACTATTTAGAACTAGATAAATCTCTAGCTAAATATATTCTATTAAGAGAAGTTTTAAAGAAACTATAGTAAGTATATAATATAGTAAGGCATTTTAGCCTAGTTATTATAACTTAAAAGCTTTAGGGGAGATATTTTTAACTAGATAAAGCTAAAGATATTAAATCTTACTACTAATCTTATCTTATCTACTAGTAAATAGGATTATAGCTACCTAGAGCTAAACTAAAAGCCATTACTATACTAGAACTATAAGCTATAGTTATAATAGATTACCTTAGTCTTATTACTCCTAAGGCTAAGAATAGAGACTTATATATATTAATTACTATAGATTATATAATAAGGTTTACCCTAGGATAATCCTATATTAAAGCTACTAGGGATTTAGTTACCTAGATATAGGATAAACACTAGAGCTTTATCTTTAGTTAGCCCTAAGGAATTTACTATAATAATAGATCCTATTTTAAGAACTAGAATTTTAAGTTAACTATAGGGAAATATAGTATAATAGTTACTTATAGACTTATCTTCTATTTAGCTTCTATAGGGCTTACTAAATAGAATATCTAATTAGTAAAATAATAATTAATAAAATAGGTAGTTAAGTAAGGGAGAGTATTACTTAATTTATAAAACTAAGCTATCCTAAGTATTATAGTTATTCTAAATAATTAGTTTATATTAAGTATAGGGATAACTCTAGTAATATTAATATTAGGATTTAACCCTTTTACTATATATATAGGAGTTAATAATATAGATAAATTAGAGTTAGCACGTTTAGGATCTAAGGAGTTAGTTTTAATTTATAAAACTAACCTATAGTATTTAGACTCTAAAGAGGAGAGAAGGGAATTAGTTTAAGTAAGAAAGGTTAATAATAAGAATAATCTATTAAGGCCCCTATATACCTTTAAGGTTAGAAATCTTATCTAGGAGAAAATAAATAAAGAGAATAAGCTAAAAGGGAAATTTTATAAGACCTAGGGAAAGCTTTTAACTATAAAGAAAAAGATATTATTAGTAATATATAAGATTAAACCTATAGGAGAAGGCCTATATTAAAAAATTTATATTAATAATCTAAAGATATATATCCTACGCTAGGAAAGGTTATAATCTCTAAGGTTAAATACATAGGATTTAGCTAATTAGGAGGAGACACTAAAGTATTATAATATAAAGAAGGATAATTAAAAAGAGTAAAAATAGTAAAAGCTATTTAGGTATTAGCTTATTATGTTTAGTGTTATAGTTAACACTATTTGAAAATAGGCTAGCCTATTAGGGTAGAGAATGTATTAGGTAATTAGAAGTATTGTTATTATAGAGAATCCAGTAGCTAGAGCACTTAAGAAGATAAGCACCTTTTATCACCCAATTAATTGGTACTACTTCAGCACTCAGAGACTAATGAGGCTTAATTCATTTCATTTGATGACGCAAGCGTCGCTCGCTGCTTTTTCCATTTACACTTGCCCGGTCCGCGTCTGATTCATTGTTCCATCTTCCTGGGCCCCTATTTCATACACGTCCGTCTAGTGCACGCATTGGATTGGAAGCAGGCATTTCGAGGGACACATCAGCCCCAGATCGCATCATGGCCGCCGTCCTGACGGGCTGGTACCCCCACACGGGAGAACTGGGAGCTGATACTCGTCGTCTTTCAAATAAGTTACCCACTCGTGCGGAATGTCCCGTGTCCCCAACGCCCGCGTCGATGCAAGCACAAGACCGACTGACACTTGGCTCAGATTTCCCTTCTGCAGTTCCCCTCTCATGGTACGGCATGGGCAAGACGTCCGTAGACAGCAAACTCAACCTGCCGGGCCGCGTGGCCTGGATCCTCATGGAGACACCAGGGTTCATGACGCTGCTGTACATGATGAAGACGCTGCCACAGATGCACGGCATCGACGACCTGCCGTGGCAGAACCGCGTGCTGGCGGGCTTGTTCGTAAGTGCTGATCATTTGGCGTTTTGACCAGTCTTCCCAGCTCACGCCCGCAGGTCATCCACTACACGTACAGGGCCATCATCTTCCCGCTCATCCAGCCCTCCATGTCCCCGATTCACATTCTCGTCGCCCTCATGGCCGTCGGCTTCCAGGTGCTCAACGGAACCTGCATCGGCGCATGGCTCGCTGCCTACGGCCCCGTCACCGCCGAAGCGTGGGCCGAGCAGTCTTCCACGGGACAGTTCGTCATCGGCATCGGCATCTTCTACATTGGCCTCGCGTCCAACTTCTTCCATGACGAGGAGCTCCGCGAGATTCGGCGCACGGAGCAGCGCAGGCAGGAGCGCATTCTCGGCGAGCAAGCGGGCGGGAACGCGGGCGGCAGGACGGTGAATGTGGAAAAGCATTACCAGATTCCGCAGGCTGGGCTGTTCAGGTACGTCTTGTACGCACACTACTTGAGCGAATGGCTCGAGTGGACGGGCTTCCTGATGGCCGCGGGCTGGGGATGCGCGCCTGCGTGGGCGTTTCTGACCAACGAGGTGTGTGCCATGCTGCCGAGGGCCGTCAAGGGCAAGAAATGGTATATTGAGAAGTTTGGAGAGGAAAAGATCAGGAACAAGTGGGCTGTGCTGCCGGGGGTTGTCTAGGTTGGGCTGGACATGTTGCCCTTGGCGATATGTCGACTCCCTTTCCTCATAAGAACCATGATTTTTGTCAAGTTTATTCTTTTCAACTGTACTCGCAAGGGAAAATTTCCATCAATAGGCATAGAAAGATGCCAAAACGAAAGAAGAAAAAAGGGTATCAAGTATCAAACAAAACCCGCCTATCCGACCCCAACACCCGCGCACAGTCGACTGGCCACTTTTGGCTGCCATTTTTGGGAGATATGCTGCTCCTCGGGTGTTGACTCAGTGCGAGGACGTCTCCCCGTCCATCTTTCCCTGGTTCATGGCCCTCATGCCGGCATTCATCTTGCCAAACTGCCACTCGGGCAGCGTAATGCCCGTCTGCTCGTTGATGGTGGTCATCAGCGGCGGCAGCATCTGGTAGACGTTGCGCATGGCGGCAGCAGCATCGCCGCCCGCTTCGCCGTCCGCGCCGGCGCCCGTGTTCCAGACGCTGATCTTGGGCTGCAGACCGCGGATGGCCTCGGCATTGGCCTTTGCCAGCTCCACGTAGGTGCCCTTCTCGATCATCATGTACTGGATCAGGCCCGCGGGACCGCTAAACGCGCCGGCGAGCTTGGCGTAGGCGTCGGCCATGGCCGAGATGCCTTCCGCCTCCTTGATCTGGCCGACGACGCGCGCCTCGGCCATCTGCTGGGTGGCGAAGTTGTCGGCCTCGGCCTCGACGCGCATCTTGTACGCGTCGGCGTCGGCCACGCGCTGGCTGGCCTCTTGCCTGGCGCGCGCATCGGCGGCGACCTCGTAGGCGGCGGCGTCGGCGGCCTGCTGCTTGCTCTCGCGGGCAATGGTGGCCTTGACGACATCCTTTGCGCGCAGGCGCTCCACCTCGGCCGCCGCGCGCCTCACCTCGACCTGCTTCTTGAGCTCCTCGTCCTTGGACTCGAGGGCGCGCTGGGCCTCGATGCGCGCAACGTCCACGTCCCGGCTCAGGACCGTCTGCCTGGCGCTGAGCTGCGCCTCGGCCTGGGCGCGCTCCATGTCGCGCTCCGTCTTCTGCACCGCCGTCTCGGCATTGATCTTGGCAATCTCGCGGTCCTGCTCGCCCTTGCGCTGGGCCTCTCCGACGTTGCCGCGCAGTTGGGCCGCCGCCACGTCGATCCTGGCCTGGTTGGTGGCGCCCTCGTGCGCCTTGCGGGAGAGCGACTCGAAGTAGACGGAGCCGGGGGCGTCCTTGAGCTCTTTGACCTGTAGGGTGTTAGTCGATGTTGTTACGGGATAAAAACAATAAAAGAGGGGGGCAACGTGCATTTGCGTTGTAGATTTTCAGTCTATCCGGCAACTTGTTCAGCATTGGTCTCTTCTTCATCAATCACTGTCCTGCCCCGGGATGGAAGAAACGTACCCGAACTGGCTCAGTTCACTCTGGATGTTGCGAAAGATGCGCTTCTTGAAGACCTCCCGCTCGGTGAAGATCTCCTCCATGGTCATGCTCGACACCAACACGCGGGTCTCGCCCTCGATGATGCCCTTGATGATGCCGGCCACGTGGGTGCCCTGGTCGTCCTGCTTCCTCTCGGACCGCGCCAGGAGCATGGCGTACTTCATCAGGGCGTCGCCGCGGTCCTCGCTCTCCTCGTGCGCATCCTCGCGCCGCGCGCTGGCGCCGCGCTGGTTGACGTCCGGGCCGACGGTGAAGACGACGGGGAGAGCGAACTGGAGCTTCTCCTCGTCATTGCCCGCAGGTCCATGGCGTAGTCGTGCGGCTGGACGCTGAAGCGGGTGCATCTCTGGAGCGGCCACACCCACGATGCCTTGGTGATCTTGACGGTGCGGACGCCCATGCCCGTGATGGCGAGGTACTCATCTGGGCCGGAGATTCTGTACGACATTTTTTGGATTTGGGATTTGGATTCGGAAACTCTGATGGAGTCTGGGACTTGGGCAGCAACCAGGGGATGTTTCTTTCGTGGGGGCGCCGTTGAAAATAGAGAAGAGCTGCTGCATACCAAGTGAGCTTGTGGACAGAGGCAGTCGGTGGGAAATATTTCCCGAGTCACGAATGAAAAGGCGGCTTCGAACCTTGTGGTATGATGGACCCGCTTGCTCTTGTTCTTCAAGGAGTAACAAGTTTAATGCACAAGGACCTTTTTGACAATTCCACATCATCCCTCCTCGCGGGACTTGACCAGCCTTATATGCTGCGAGCAAAGGCAGGCAAGTGAGCAGGCAGGCAAGTGAGCAGGCAGCCCGCCCCCTCAGCTGCATGAAACCTGCGTAGTCAGCCATGCTGCAATCGCCGGCGAAGCCAAAGTGAGGCTTGCGGAAAGAAAGCCTGGGCCAAAGCTGATGGAGTTTGGTCGGACGAGGGGCAGGACTTTCTGCCTCGGGGCTTCTGGAAGCCTGCCACTTGCGGCGCTAGCTCGCTGGGGAAAGCGGGGAAAGCGGGGGGGCGAGAATGGGGGTCAATTGATCCTTCGCCATGCGTGTACCATCCCGTGACCACGTGGGGGGCCCATGGCACCGAGCAACAGAGGCATACTCCGTACGGAGTAATTTTTTATTTTTTTTGCGATATGCCGCCGCTAGTCAGCCTCGTCACTTGCGGCAAAAATTACTAGTTTGGGCAATCTGCCGCCAAGAAGCTGCCGCCCCTGTGACATGCGCCCCATTTCCCCCACACAGCCAGTGCCACCACGAACCTTGCTTGAATGTCGCTATACTCGGTAGTCCCGTACGGAGCACATTCGGCGACAATGAGATGATGGAGGCGCCACCTTTTTTTTTTTTTGTTGTCCCAATGTCCTTGTCCCGTTCCTTATTCTCCGCGGGGACTCCCCGAAAGTGACGATTCGCAGCCTCACGCTCCTTTTCCTCACTCGCAATTTTTTTTTTTTCCCCCAAACACTCGCTCCCGGGACCCACGTAATGTCGCAAACCACCCCAGAGGCACAAGACGCAGACGCTTCACCACCGCCTTATACCTCAGTGCCGGGCGCCGCACCGAGAGGGCCATCGCCAACACGCGCGTGTTCCCCACGGACGCGCGGTGCCCCGTCATCGCTCTTCTCTTCGCAGCTCTCCGGCCTGCGGGCTCGGATCCTGGACGAGCAAGCGAGTCGATCTCTGGCGCGAGACCGGCAGGACCTCGAGACCCTCTCGCTCCTGGTCCCCCGCGTGGAAGCCCTCCTCGGTTCCATCGCCGCCGTCGACCCCCCGCGCTCGTGGAGGCAACGCTGGTTCCGGACGAAGCCGTCGACCAAAGCTGGAGGTTCAGTGACACGGAGAGGAGGGGGAGCGGCCACGTCACCACGTTGATCCGGGTGACGAGGCATGGCGTCATGGACGGCGACAAGAGACGACCGCCTGCTGTCCCGGACAGACCGGGCACGGCTCGCGAAAATGCTGGATTGGACGGATGCGGACGGTGGAGGGACGAGGGACAGGGGGATCAAGACGAGTCCGGAGCTGGGGCTGATTCATGGTGGTCGGACGAAGGCATGGCGCACCGTCTGGCCAAGCACCTTCAGCCAAGCCGTGCGACTGCGTCGGATGATAGGCACGCGCCAGCGGCGCGAGTGGAGCGTGGCAAGGAAGCGAAAAAGGCTGCTCGGTGGTCCCTATTCAGGAGGGGCGTTTCTTCTGCAGAGGCTTCGACGTCGATTCCATCATCCCAATCGCGCGCGCCGTCGGATCATGTCGGCATGACGGTGAATGCAGAGGAGAGCACATTCAGGCGGCAGAATGACATGGGCATATGGGAGAGTAAAACTGGATGGGGCTTGGTGGTGAGAGTGTGTATTCCCCGCGATATTCCGAGTGTGTCAATTGTCGATTCAACAATACGTGAAACACTTGGACCTTGGCCATGATTGCTGTGCGGGATGAGAAAGTTCCTAACAATCTCTCTCTTCCAACATGTTCAGGATTGAATGCCGCACTCGGATAAATACAAAAGGCATCGCCATCGGTTGCAGTACAAGGCAAGTGGGATAGCTCACCACCAGTTTGGGTTGCACATTGCCATGCACACCCAATATCAAACATCTATCGATAGACCTAATCACGTATCTAAGCAAACTCCCGTGAGAATGTTCCATCCCATGTACCCCCAACGCCGTTACATCGTGGAAATGCCCTCATACTCTGCGTATCCAAGCGCAAGGTTCATGTTCTCTAATGAAAGTCGTTAGCAAGTCCAAAACATCTGGCTTGGGCTTGGGCACCTACGCAAACACTGAGTACTGGCACCCTTGTTAAGATTATCTATCGTAGCGCAGCTTCATACAGTTAGCATAACTGGTGCATATGGGAAGATGCCCGGCCACTTACATGACGACGCGCTTGCCAGTGCTATCAACTGCGAAGCCTCCAATCTCAACGCCATGGAGCTTACAGATATTCTTGACCATGGGAGCCTCTCCTACCACCTTGACAAGCTTCTCGCCAGCATATCGGTCCTGGTAAATTTGGCGAATATCGCGAGAGTCCATTGCCTTGTTGAGGGGGATGTTAACGGTCAAGTGGATGCCACTGTAGAGTGATCAATTAGTCAAGGATTCTTGGAATCCACATGGCAAAACCAGGATGACTAACCGGAACCACGAAGCCACGTGTGGAACGAAGCCGACTTTGGCCCCGCCGAGATGATGAGATATCTCTCGCTCGTGTATGTGGTTGACTAACGAGTATGGGATGAGATTGTCGGCGAGAAGCTTGACGTCGTTCTTATCGCTTGGTTTGGTGCCCGCTCCGCTGTACCCTGAGACACCAAAGATGGAAATGAAGCCAGTGCCGTCAATGAAGGGCAGCAGAGGAGCGACGCTGAGCTGCGAAGCAGTCGCATAGCAACCGGGGTTTGAGATCTTGGTAGATTGGCAGATCGTGGACCGTTTAGTGAGCTCGGGAAGGCCATATGTCCATTGCTTATCGAATCGATAGTCGGCAGACAGGTCAACAACAACACTCTTATGGCCAGAGTCCTTCTGAGCCTGATCGATGGCTTCAATGTAGGGCTTGCAAACACCATTGGGGAGAGCCATGACCCAGCAGTCTATATCCGTGTCCAGCCGGGCAACATCCTCTGGAGACAAGTTCTTATAGATGATCTTGCGCTTAGAATATCCCTGTAGCTCCTGGCCAGTGAGCTCTCGTGAAGATACATACTGCAGATCCATGTAGGGATGCTTATTCAGGAGATCAACCAAAGCTTGACCGGTATATCCTCGGGCTCCAATCAGACCAATGCGAGATGGGATGTTGTTCGAGGCATTTTTTTACCAAGAGGCGGGTTGGGATTTATGGTGGCGACGTAACCTCGTCGTTGCTGGTCAACAATGCCTGCCACGGCGTGCTGAGCGGCGGGGCGCGAAGAGCGCAAAGATGAGAGGCTTCGGGCATTACTGAGGTTGTGGTAGAGGCCGAGGAGGCATCGGTTCACGTTCGGAGCAGCGGTAGTTATTGACGACGACAACGATGATGATGGTGCAGATTGCCGAACAGCTCGGCGGGCGCCGGTGCGCATCGACACGGATGTGGCAGAGAGCATGGCTTCGAATGGCTTCGAGTGCGTCTCAGACCACTTGGTTTGGTGATGATGTCGAGAACGAAAGCTGGGAAATGCTCTGGGCCGGAGGTGGTGATGGAGTTTACGGAGTAGCGTTTTTCCTTTTCCGCCTTGGCTCAAATCGCAGCTCCGAAGCACGTGACATGGTGGGTATTGACTCTCGAGATACAGGATGCGCACTCCTTTTGTCAGACCTATTTTATTCAATAATGGGTATTTTACCAATTGGGAATGCTATCATTTAAATCTATGGATGATGTATTGATAAAAAGAATTCGGGGCTGATTTCATCTATTCCATCTATTTCCTATATCGAATTCCAATTCTGTTCTTTTTGCGCTCATTGGTTGACCTTGTTTCTGCAACCGTGCGCTACGTCGAAGGCGAAGGATATTCGATGGTCGAAATATGTCATTAGCGCGCCGCCACCTTTTTCCAACGATGAAGAAACTCTAGTTGCGTTGGACCGAAGTCCTGAGGTGTTTAGACAGATTGCCCCGTCCATCGACAAGGTTTTCGGATGTGGGCTGGAGGCGTCTTACAAGGGGCGGATCGCGTGTATGACTCGAGCAAATTTGTTCGGGAGCTAGGTACTCCGTAGGAAGCCCAGATATACATTCAAAGCAACAGTTGAACGGCTTGGTAGAGGCGAGACTTGGAGGAGCGACTTGGTCTCGCAAGTTGGAATGAGAGGGTACACCACGCTGTAAGTACAAGCGCGTTAAGCGTTGAGTGCGAGGGCCAATTTATTGCACTGAGGATACTTAAAATGAATTGACAACGTCGCCATCTCCAATCCAATCTCGTAGAGCGAATTCCAAAGTCCCCAAAAATGAAAATTCGAGGCGTGCCAATACATGAAGCGATCACCGGATTCATGAACTAGCATAGGTCAGTCCTCAAGGGCTGCAAGGTTATCCTTTAACTTCCTCCTCCTGCATAGCTTCAATTGTCTTGACTGCATTTTCGAGCGCATGAATGTATTCCTCAATGGTCACAGTCTTTGGATCGTCGCTAATGTAAGAGTTCTCAATATATCGACTCGCTAAATACGGTCAGTAACAAGGCAAAAAAAATGTGTGCTTTTTCTTAGGGGGGGGACATTCTTGGTGAATGTAGTTCATTGGTACGTACCGTATTCCTTCAGTTCGTTCCACTCGTCGACGATGCCCTGGAGCTGCGGTCGTGTGATTAGCATGGGCGGGATGTTGTCAGTATCAAAGTCTACCAAGTCTTTAATGGACTTCAGGTCGGTTTCCATGTTCTTCCAAGCACCCTGGAGCTTCTGGAGCGTCAGCATGGCGGGGCCAATCTCCCTGCTGAGGTCATCGACTTGGGTCTAATGCAATGTTAGATATCCAAAATGATCGGTTGGAAAGAGACTAATAGAAAGAAAGGAAAAGGGGGCGGGCGGCGGGTTATATGTAAAGTGGTGGCCTACACTGATGCACGTCAAGTTGGTCTGAATTCGCGATGCAGTCCGCATTTTGTTTTCGTATTCGTACAAAATATTCTGGACCTTTTTCATGGCTTCCAGCATTGCCGCTCTTTCATTCTTGGCTTGAATGATTACTGCGGTACCGATTGCGCAACCGATCAGGCCCCTTGTGCAAGTCATTAGCGAGTGATTCATATCAAAGACATGGATTGGTCTTTTTCTTTTTCCGCGGTACTTACACCCACATATACTTCGGGGCATCCGCAATAGCTTGGTTCTCTAAAAGGTACATCAAAATCAGCGAGCCAGTTCGTTGTTCAGCAGTCGCATTTGGAATTGAGCCCAAGATCGTACTTCCGTCAATTTGTCTCTGCAATTCTTTGATCTCAGCATTCGCTTGATCGATTTCTTTCTGCAACGAGGTAATGTCATTCCCCTCCTCGACCAGCTGCCTCGCCAGGGACGTCTTATTGGCGTCAACGGCGACGCCGTGCGCTTCGCATACTCTCTCGAAATTGCCAAGTCCAGTGAGTGCCTCGGCAGCCCCGGCCTGCAGTTCGCCGAGCTTCTTCAGTTCAGCGTCGACTGTGAATTGGATACTTTCCTTCAGCTCTGCCAGCTTGGCCTTGTCTGGGTTCGGCTTCTTGTTCTCCTCATGGTATTGCCCGATGAAGTTCAGCATGAGAGCATAGTACGAGGTGTCCACTTTGCCACCAGACATGGTGGCGTACGTCTTGATGTCACCGGCGATTTCGACAATCCTGATCCAAGTGACATCTTTGAACTGTACACAATCATTCTTGATCTGAGAGGGTGGGCTTCAGCAAAATGTGTGACACACTGAGGCACATGGAGGCAGAGAGATAAAACTCACAGTGGAATATGTTTTAACGAGAAGATCCAATTCTTCCCCGAGTTTCTTGCTGACTTCTTCCGGTCTGTCGCGAATTCCCAGCAACCTTAGGTATTCTGCACGGGTGGTTTGAAGTTTTCGCCCCGTGCTAAGAAAACGATTGAGTGCCTTCATATCGGAGGAATCGAAAATAAAAGCCTTTGTATCGTCTTCTTCCTCGTTGGAATTCCTGACCCTCCTGTTACTGCCCCTCCGGTTGTCAACGTACATTCCTCTGGGAGAAAAGATGGACGGATCCGTAATTGGATCCCTGGGGTTGAAGTTAACCATTGTTGCGGAGTAGAAGTGAAGTGAATATGAATGAGGAGGCGCGCTGTATGAATGTGGCTAGAGAAGTTGTGAACAAGAAAAAGAAAAGCAAAAATACATTTGTCCTGGCTCCGGCAACTATATAGTCTGTTCCATTTCGACTGACGTCTGCTTGTCGCCAAAGTATGACTGCATCGCGCCCATGGCTCATCTCATGCCTACAGAGTAGAGGCCTTGTCACATCGCCCAACAGGCCTCTCTCTATGCTCCGAAACCGCATCAATATTCAAAAGCATGACATATAAAATTGGCCACGGCATTATCCGCAGTGAAGGGTAAATGAGATATATATGCAGCCTTGCATGGGCCGAAGGCATATCTGGAGGTTCACGACTCAGGGCCTGGAACCTTCATCGTCGTCGTTACATTGTCCAAGATCATCTCCATTCAAGACGCACAACCAAGCATGCGAAGCAACATTGCTGGGATTTCGAGTGTGCTTCATGAGGGGTAACGAGACCATCACAAAGAAGTGGCGTGCTTTGCATGAATCTGAGCGCATGCAGGCGGAATTCTCCGTTTCAAAGAGTGCAGAATATTACCTACGCCACCATGCGGATGTACTGCTCTCTCTTGTTAAGGTGCTGCAATGAAACCTGAGAACGAGGTCAAGGGAGGAGAGGGGGGGGCGACGGCAGTGTGAACCGAGTCAGCCGACGATGTGCCCAAACCAAACGAACCATGATATTATGAATCTCACAATGGCGCCCATTGCCCAGCTCTTTACGGAGTACTAAGAGATTAACTTGTGGATGTATTTCTCACGACTTAAATAGTCTACCTTCTCCCTAAACTGTATCACGAATTGACAAGAAATTGCCCCGCGTACAATTTGTGCAAAAGCTCGCACAGAGGCTGTGACAGTTGCAATCGTCTACTTGACAAACATTGACTCCATAGGAAAAAAAACCCCCACAGAAATGTCTGATATCAAGCCTCAGCCGCAGTCCCCAGGGAGTGGAAGGCCTACGCAACATCAACCGACGTGACGAGCATCCCGTTGCGCGACGCTCGAATTGTGAAAGAGAACGCAGTAAGTAAAGAAACCTGAATTACCGCATCTTTTTTACAGTTTCAAAACGTTCTCTAATACGCTTTGATTAGAGGATCACGTCTCTCCGTGGTGTGTACTTCGACGCATCAGACGCGCTGTTGCCTTCCTTGCTCAGACTGAATGTCTTTACCGATGTCCTTGCGTTTACGGCACAGGAAACAATCATATCGCCTTACAAAAGTGGAACGATCCAGATAGCCACCAGAGTCATCACTGCCAACGCGCCTGTGAAGATTGTGATACCCAAAAGCGCCTCTGTTGGCATGTCAATTTACGCCGCCATCCTAGACCAGCCGGTCACGGTGGTCGCCGGCGACGACAGCTTGATGCTTGATCTTGGCCCCGACTCTGAGTATGCCGGGCTTTCCATGTCATTCTACGACGGTAAGCTGAAGTATGAATACGAGAAGAAGTACCGGGATTCTAGAAGCGACGAATTCAAGGCAAGTTTGAACACCCAACTGCGCATCGCCCTTGTCCAGTTCTGGAAGAACATATCCATCGCCATCTCGCTGTGCTCGTACGTTGCCAAGATGACGACGGATCAAGAATACTTCAATCTGCTCAACACGCAGGCCGTGGCGCTTGGCCAACAGCTTGCTGGCCAAGCCATAGCCGGGCCGGACATGAGCTATGCGCCCGTGCTGGTGCTCGATCGGTACAAGGAGTCCACGCAGCTTGCGTTGAATGCCGCGATGGTCTTTCAGGCCCGATTTGAACGCTTCCAGGACAAGAAGGAGACGGCGGAGATTCAGAAGAAGGCTTGGGATGCCATGCTCACGCAGGCCAAGAATGAAAGCTACATGCGGCGCAACCTGCGGAAACTGGCCCTGGACAAGTACGAATCTGCTCGTGAGATGGCCCAAGGGTGCAAGAAGCAATTTGAAGACGACAACTTTGCCCTGGAATTGCGCAGAATCCGGTTCGAGTTGGGGGTTCAGAAGTGGAAGGATGAGCAGGAGTTCAAAGCCGTGCTTCAGATCATCATGGCAGCCACTTGTAGGTCACGACTCATGAGTCATTAGCCATTTCCGTTATTGGGAGATGGACCCCTTTTCACGATATGACGCTGACAATGATTCTTCAGCGTTCGCACTCAACATTGCGACACTCTGCATAGGCAACCCTGGCGGTGGCCCCGGGGCCGCAGCATCCGTGGGAAAGGCCGTCGAGGTTGTTGCCGAGGCAGAGAAAATCGCAGATCAAGTCGGCAAGTTCTTAAAGTCAGAGACCCTGGAGAAGCTGGTCAAATGTGTCCAAGCCCTTTATGATATGTACCCCATCATACAGTCCATTGTCGATGCAGTCGGGCAGTTCGAGCTGGACCCTTCCGTCGACATCCCCTCCATGGATATCATCAGTGGCACGGCCAAGGGCGATGCAAATGCAGCGGCCATCGTCGCGGTGGCATCGTGGGAGAAATGGATCCTCGAGTCCGACGAACAGATGGAATTCGCAGTCAGCGAAGGGATCGACGGAGCCGCAGACTATCGCCTCCAACTGCGAAAGCATGCCATCAACGGTAAGCAATTGGCGCAGGCGCAGGCCGAGAGCGTCAAGGCCGGATACGAGTATGTCCAGGCGCAAATGGAAATCATCGTGTCGCAGCAACAGATTGATGGGCTGCAGAAGCTGAGGGATGAGTATGAGGATCAAGAAGCCATCTATGCTTTGGCCGAGTCAATGCTCTATGATCGCGCAATGGCTTTGCGAACCAGCGTCGTTCTATCTCTCCGAAACATGACATGGGCGTATCGCTACTGGGCACTCGCAGAGAGCGCCGTCGTCCTCGACTCCCGCAAGGACCTTGACGAGTACCAGCAGGATCTTTCGACCGTCATATTCGAGATGGAGAATGCGGATTCGCGATATGCAAGTGGTTTCCAGCGTGAGTCTGATGCCTATTCCCGAATATCCGCGACAGTAAAGCTTATTGTATACATGTGAACATTGGAACTAGGATTCAAATACGACATCAAATCCGAAAACGTACGTTTGCCGCCTTCATTTGCCCCAACTTGGTGCGAAACTGACCAATTCATTGCAGCTTCCTGTGAACTTTGGCACGTCAATGAAGGATGGAATCCAAGGATCCGGTCGCACAGGCAGCTTCACGCTTGCCCCAGGAGGAGATTTGGCCAGTGACTTCTACGAAGGCTGGCATTATCGACTCCAAGGCCTGGACCCGACGCTTCGCGGCATCTTACCCAAGCCCAGCGCGGTAAAGGATGGGGTCGCGCTCGTGAAACTGCAGATCACCACCTCTGGCATCTATGCAGATATTTACAAGGACAAGATATTTCGCTTCGCCAGTCTTCCCCAAGTGCAACGATGCTCGTATAAAATTGGTCCGGATGGTGCGAGGGCGAGACCACTGTGTTTCCTATCTTTGAGACAAAGGACCATGCCGAGCCTACGCCATTTACCCAGTGGAAGATCAAGGTGCTCAATCCGGATGATCTCATTCTGGATGGTCTGCAGGGGATTGATCTCCAGTTCTCGGGCCATGTTCGATTCGATCAAAAGCGCCGCAAGCCGAAAATGTTGGGCTAAACACATAGGGACACCATGCTATTGTAGTGATAGTTGAGGAAATGCCACCAGAATGTACGTACTTTGATGAGCAATGTTATCCAGCATTCTCGTCACGATGGCAAACTATAGTCGTACTACCGAGATGTTCCTCCCTCCCACTAGCCCCGTGATTCGTGCTCCAGCTAGCCAGCACGACAAATCCACCGAAACGAACACCTGCCGTTGACAAAAGGGACTCGGACAGAATCAGGATGAGCTAGAGAACAAAAAGAGTGATGATGACAAAAAACCTTGGAAACAACTCGTGACAATATACCTACGCAGTGTCGATGAAATTGGACTTGAACTTCCTGACTACAGTATTGTTAGACGCGCGAGCCTGAGAAAAAGGGGGGAGAAAGGGTACATCGCTTGCACTTACCCTCCCTGTCCAACTCTTCCCACATTTCAAGAATGTTGCCCTTTTGCAGGTTCAATATGGGATTCGGTCCAGGCTCAGTGTTCTCCTCGATGTACTTGCGCAACGAGATGAGATCCATGTCAATCTCCGCAATGCCACCTTGGTTTTCGTTATCGACCGCCACTCAACTCACTCCCTGCCTTGTCCAAGGTGAAGTGCGGGTACTCACCAACGGCTTTCTGTAGTTCTCCCAGGGAATATGCCGTCCCGGAAGTCAATTCGAGTTGTGAAATCCATCCCTGCGCAGTTGCACATTGATCAGCCAGGATTCAGGAATACTGAGCACTGCCAGCGAACAGGTGCATTGGTGGCCACGCACTCTGATGAAGTTGACGGCCGCGACGTTCAGCGAGATTTCAACCCAGTCGGGCATGAACTTTTGAAGAATCTGAGCGTATATCTCGTCCCCGTTCAACTGCTGGCTGAGGTGCTGGAGCTGGCCCTGTGCCAATTCGACGGCATCCGTGGAATCAGCGAGGACCTTTCTGGTTGCGGTGGCTGATGAAGACGCGGCGCGAATGTCAGCGAGCCGAGCATCAATTTTTGCTGTGATGGCGTTGCGCAGCTCGACATTGTGAGCTTCGTCTTTGTACAGTCTTTCCAGGCCATCGAATATTTCATCTGTTTTTCAAACGTTAACTATCGAGGGGTCGACAGCAGTAGCCAGGGACGCAGAAAATTGGTAGTATTCTGCTAGGTAGGGGGGATGGTTTTTTTATATATACCATAGTCCTTCGGCGCTGAAGCTGCGAGAACCAAGATTTCGTCACATACGGTGCCGACGTCATGGTATCCGACCTGTGTATTGAAGATTGGCATCGTGTTACTCATATTAATGCTTGGGACATTCGCTTGCCTTGAGCTTCCCTGCCTCTACATAGATCTGTGCTTGTTAGACCATCGAGCTCCATGTGTCCTGGTAACAGCCAACGACTCGCAGGAGCTGTTACCTCGTCCATCAAGTAGATGATATCATCCAGGATATCGATCAGCTGCCCTCGGATTAGCCGTCGCTTCTGCTACAATGGAGGACGGACGGCGTGAGGAGTACCTCGTTTGCTCCGGCGCCTGTGAATCTGAAGAACTCGATGATCTGTTGCTTCGTGTGTGGCACAGACATCATTTTGTTGATGGCCACGATGAGGTTGCTGAACGATGCTCCCTGGCAGACAAAGTGGCTGTTGACCAGGAGACCTCGTGGGGTGAGCATGTTCTTGTCGAAACTCATGGCAGCTGGGCGTGGGAACAGACAGAGTGGTCCAAGTATAGACTGATTTGGGGGAATTTTGAATAACGGTGATATGTTAACTACAGGGACGACGGTTCAGATGTAGAATAAGTTGTCAAGGCGCGATCCAACATATTTATATTCATAATGGGCATGAAAAAAGGAGCAGTGTGTGGCAGCAAACAGGGCGACAGGCTAAAGACATGCATGGCGTTCTATATTGATGCGCGTACGGAGTACAAGTGTGCCAGCCCAATACTCCTGAATCCTGACCCAATATGCAGCAACCTCCTAAGCTCCAGCTTCGTCTTTACCCCTCTTTCGATATTTGAGGTGTTTTCGAGGGCATCTCATGGCGCGACGCCAGCATCCTGCCGGGGAGGGGTCGTATTCAGTCCTTACTGTTTCTTCGTATCAGGCGTCCCAGACACAGGCCTGTTCTCGTTGAACACACGGACGATATTCATCTTGGTTCGGATTTTCGCCGTGTCCTTACATTCTCCTGCCGCGTGTCTAAGTTGCCACTTCCTGTCTTGATCAGAAGTATGCGGCACGGGAAACGGCGTTTCTGCTGGCAATGGACATTCCTTCGTCATGAAAGAAAGAAAGAAAGAAAGAAAGAAACCTTCATCTCTGCTGTGCGCCCGATTGCATCACTCACCTCGTCAGACAGCGCAGCATAATGGACAGCGCGTACGCCAAAGAGGTCTCCATTTCATTCGGTGCGCTCCAGACGGCCGCGCGCCTCAGTCAGTCCACCATCTCATCATGACGAGACAAGGGCGTCACCAGAGAGGATCATCTTTCGCCCGCCACGGTCGCAGACTTTGCCCTGCCGATTGCTACGTTCAAGGAGGCCTTCCCCGGGGACACATTCGCGGGCGAAGAAGACGCATCTGCGCCGAGAGGAAACAGCGCTCTTCCCAGCCGAGTATGGCACCTGCAATCGACTGCAGAGACTGCGAACGGATGATGGAGAATTAGATGGGAGATTGCACGCTGCCGTCGACGAAGGAGCACATGTGCGGGCTGTCACGGCGCGGCTGGCGAACAAGGACGGGCAAGTGCCAAGGATGCAATCGTGATTCGTGTACGGATTACTCCGTAGAGACCAGGGACCGACGTCTTGCTCACGTGTCGTCGGGATATCTTCTGCCGTGCGCTTCGTCACATGTGCCGGCGTCGTCGACGCAGTCGGCATGCCAAAGCGCGGGATCACGCCGGTGCCAAGCTGCTGTTCGACGAGACGGGCGGCAAGATGACGATTCACGCATTGTCATGGACGATGACATGTGCATGCCAACCACGCCTGTGAGATGTGAGACTCGAAACAACAGGAAAGTTTCTACTCTGCACGCGAAGTCGGGAAGTTCTTCCGTCAACGTTTTTCAGGGAAACACAGCCTCGGCAAGTCGCACGAGTCGCTCCACTTTTTCACCTACGATTCGATCCGGTGGCAATTTACCGGTGGACAAGAGAGAAAGGGTGCGATGAGATGATTGGTCCCGCTGAGCCCTGAGCCCTGGACCCACGCAACCCGTCCACGAGTTCCGGATCCTCGGCCCCGGATTCTTTCCCTTTTCGTCTCATGGTGCTCCTCGTTGCGCCGGGGTCCTTTTCCGGGAGCGGGCACGCGGGCACATGCAAACCAAGTTGGATGGGGGATATAAATTCATACCAGCCCCCGTGTTTGAGAGCCTTCCTTCCCCATCTCCCTCTCCGTCTCCCTCTCACGACGACCGCGACCGCGACCCCTTGCCCATCATGGCCTCCTCACCCGACTACGACGTCGTCATCGTCGGCGCCGGCATCTCAGGAATCAACGCGGCGTACCGCATCCAAGAGGCCTTCCCCGGCTTCAAGTACTGCATCCTCGAGGCGCGCGACAGCATCGGCGGGACGTGGGACCTCTTCAAATACCCCGGCATCCGCTCCGACTCGGACCTCTTCACATTCGGATTCCAGTGGTACCCGTGGAACCAGAACAACCCCATCGCCACGGGCGCCTCCATCCTCGCCTACCTCAAGGAGGCGTCGTCCAAGTTCGGCATCGACGCAAACATCCGCTTCCGCCACACGCTCAAGCACGCGTCGTGGTCGTCCGAGGACCAGCGCTGGACTCTCCGCGTGGACAACAGCAACAACAGCAACAATAACACCACCGACAACAGCAACACCACCACCGGCGGCGGCGGCGGGAACCACCGGTCCGTCTCGGCACGATACGTCATCTTCGGCACGGGCTACTACGACTACAACACGCCGCTGCAGGCCAACATCCCCGGCCTCGACACGTTCAAGGGCCAGATCATCCACCCGCAGTTCTGGCCCGAGGACCTGGACTACACCGGCAAGAAGATCATCATCGTCGGGTCCGGCGCCACGGCCATAACCCTCCTCCCCAAGCTCGCTGACAAGGCCAAGCGCGTCACCATGCTGCAGCGGAGCCCGACCTACATCGTCGAGCTCCCCAACCGCGCCTCGAGATCCTGGGTCGACTACCTGCTGCCGCGGGCCGCGGCCCTGCGCTTTAAGCGCATGAGCTGGATCCTCTACTCGCGCCTCATCTTCCTGTTCTTCACCGCCTTCCCCGGCACCGCCAAGTGGGCGCTCCGGCGCCGCACGAGACGCGCCCTCCCCAAGCACGTGTCCCTCGATCCGCACTTCACCCCCGCTACAACCCGTGGGAGCAGCGGCTCTGCGTCTGTCCCGACGGCGACTTCTACAAGGCGCTTCACACGGGCCGCGCCGACGTCGCCACGGGCGTCATCAAGACCGTCACGGCCACGGGCATCGAGCTCGCCTCGGGCCAGTTCCTCGACGCCGACGCCATCGTCACGGCCACGGGTCTTAAGCTGCAGCTCGCGGGCGGCGCGACCGTCGACGTCGACGGCGCCCCCGTCCGCCCCTGCGACAAGTTCATCTGGCGGGGCTCCATGCTCCAGGACGTGCCCAACGCCTCCTTCGTCATCGGCTACACCAACGCCTCGTGGACCCTCGGCGCCGACGCAACCGCCACCATGGTCGTGCGCCTGCTCAAGGCCATGCGCGACAAGAACTGCACCAGCATCGTCCCACGAGCGTCCGACCCGGACGCACTGGTCGAGACCAACGTCTTGAACTTGACCTCGACCTACGTCACCAAGGGACAGAACGTCCTGCCCAAGGCCGCCACCGTCGAACCCTGGGCGCCAAGGAGTAATTACCTGTCTGATAACTGGAACGCCAAGTACGGCAGTCTGGATGGATTGGAGTGGGTCTATGATACATTTGGTAATGGTCAACTCGCAAACGGCAAGGCGAGCAATGGAAAAGCCTGATGGAGGTGTGTGAAGGTGTAGATGTAGATGATAGGTTTTTTCTTCCCATTTGCCATGATTTCGGGTTAAGAAAGTACATCATTTTTGTGTGGCTGTTTGATGAGATGGACGACGTACTAATGATTTAATTCTTTTTAAAAGACGAAAACAAAATCACCCCATCTTCTTCACAGATCCCGCAAGTATTTCCTGCTGGGAACGCACGGACGTGAGGATTCGTACCCGTGACAACGCATGGAACGTGACTCTAAAGTGTGAGCCACGGTTGATGGCTAGCGATATCAGCACTACTCATCCGTCAAGCAATGTTGCCAACTTCTGACGCAAAAGTCAGGCCCCAGCCGCCTCGATCCCATGCCTTGTTCGTGTGACGTAGTCGCGGACCGAGTGGTCTGTCAAAGATTCTTCTCGTCGAAAATCGGCCTGACAGTCCGTGGTCGAGCTGGCGGGGCTTCACAGCGATGAAGACTCATCGACTGGCTTCCTCTGATCATTGACTGGCCAGGTACGCTTCCATCTCAGCCCACCAGGCTTTGATGCCCTGCACATCACACCACTTCAACTCCCGTGGATCCTCGATCCACCATCTCCCCCGCATCTTGTCACTGGCATACTTTTTCAAACTGCCCCCATCATATTTGTGGTTTTTGACACCAGTCAAAAGCACTGCGTTTCCGACGGTGGGGGTGAATTCCTCGGGGTCGAGGAAAACAGTCAGGTGGACCTGTTTCGAAGTTGATGGATCTGCAATGCGCGCTGTGCGCTGCTTGTAGGGCGGCAAATGGGAAGCCTCTACTGGGGATAGGTAGGTCATGATGGCGAGAATGTTACAGGACCAGTTTTGCTGATACGGGAGGTTCGGGATAGACCGTAGAGTAGTGAGTTTCAGGGGCGTCTGGAGATCCTGGAGAGCATGCCAGTCCCGCGCGAGGGCGATGGGCACCATTGGCTGCTTGTCGCGGGTGTCGCTGGTGTTTACGCGTGGCGCCTCGGAGGGCGACATCGAAGATGGGTTGAGAGGTTTCTTGACGGGGAACGTGAGAGCCTCGAACTCTTCGAATGCGTCTGCCGTCTCGGCATTCTGGAGCACATGCTTGCTGTCCGGCTCACTTGTCCGCGACGGTTTCCTCGACGGTTTCCTCGACGGTTCCCTCGACGGATGAGCTTTCGTTGGCGGGCCGGATACTGATCCGACTGCGGAGGGTGAAGGGGCTTTTTCTCGGGTGAGGTCTCCATCTGCGGCGTGGCAGGTTCCTCGTCGGGAGTGAAGATGCCCTCCTCATTTTTCTCGTGCTGTCGTTCCTTGTGGAGTTCTTGAACAGGGCGATTCCACCCTACCGTGCTCAGGTTATGCACCACCAAGAAGATGATTTGCTTTGACTCGCCATGCTCGTCGACGAGACGTTTCACCCTCAACTGATGATCATCTACCCGGACATAGGTGCCGACAGATATTTCACGCGTGTGCACAAAGCGGTGCATTGCATCGCCCAGGATGGCTTGAATGCAAAGCTCGCCATCGCCAAGTAAGAGACGCACCACTTGCCAGCGGCCCGTCTCCGTAAGTGATGCAATCTGTACGTCTTCGACGAGGAATATGGATCCCGGCACAGGGAAGCGCGTTCGAACGAGATGCTTGATTGTGGGGACGAGCGTGAAAGGCGAGGCGTTGGGGGCGGCTGTGATGACGGTTAGCATGGCGGTTGTTAAAAGTTAGGTTGTTGCATGCCGACACTGGAGTCATCATGTGGATCGTGTGGTGACCGACCAGGTGACCGACCAGGTGACCAAGCACCCAAGCACCAGATGGCCGTTCCCAAACCGACAAGTCGTCAACCAGTCACCCACCCTCATTTATCCTCTCCTCTCTCGCCGTCCTCTTTTCTCCCTTCTCTCCACACCTTGGGATGATTCAAGGAAGCATCCGTCCGCCACTGATACAAGTTTGCCAGGAATCGTCCCCGAGTCGGCGACGTTGCGACGCACAGCCCCCCACCGGCCGATGACCATGTCGCCTTCAAGCACCGACCGTCGCACCCCAGTCACCCCGACCGTAGACAGCGAGGCGTCTTCGACGTTCAGCGCCTACGACGATGAGGACAGCTTCGAGGCTGGCTCGGCCCGTCATCGCTCAAGTTCGAGTTCGATACGCCAAAAGAAAGGGATTCGCATCATTTCTCTCGTCTTCGCCACTCTTTCGTCTCTGTGCGCGGGCTCCATCGTCGTCTTCTCGCTTTACGCACCTCGGTTTCAGTCTCGTCTACGATACACTCAGTTTCAGGTCAATGGCGTCGCAATTGCAGGCTCATTGGCGCTGTATCTGCCAATCTCCGTCATGGGCTACGTGTGCGACCGTGTTGGTGTTTCGCCACTTTCACTCCTTTCGGCGCTTCTCTTCGGCACTGGCTACGGCACCGCTGCATTCATTTACCGAAAATTCGACATCGAATACAACCTTCTGAAAAGGCCGCACGGTGCGGGCAACGAGTGGTCCTACCCTGCCATGATCTTTGCATTCATCTGCATTGGTTCCGGGACCTGCGCCATGTACATTGCATCGGTGTCAACCTGTGCCAAGAATTTTGGAAAGGGCCAGTATCGAGGACTGGCGCTCGCTATGCCCATCACTGGCTTCGGACTGAGCGGCATGTGGCTGAGTCAGTTTGGGAGTCGGTTTCTGTACGAGACCAAACCTGATGGCTCCAAGGGCGAGGTTGATGTATTCCGTTTCTTCGTTTTCCTGGCCGTTCTGCTCGCCATCATGGGGGTGGTGGGAACGTTTTTGCTGCGAGTGGTTGATGAACAGGATCTCATCGAGGAAGCCATCGAGGAACTGGAGACGAGCGGCTTGCTGGACGGAAGCTCGCTGCTTAGTCGGTCACAGCGAGGCTATGGGACGGCTGGTGCCTCCCAAGTCGACGAAGCACTTGAGCCGTCAAAAGATGACGACGCCCGCTGGAAGAAGAACTGGGTTCTCAATGCTGAGACCAGGCAATTTCTCACCGACCATACAATGTGGCCTTTTGCTGTCGCCTTCCTCCTCATGGTTGGTCCTGCTGAAGCATTCATCAACAACCTGGGTACCGTAATCGGAACCTTGACACCACCGTCAACCCGTGGGTTCGGCGAGGCAACCTCGGCCGCCACCCATGTCTCCATCTTTGGTGTCACAAGCACGATAGCCCGCTTGTTGATCGGCACGCTCACTGACCTGCTGGCTCCCGCGCCCGAAACGCAGCATCTTCAGCTCTCCTCGTCCTACCATGGCAGCCCCATTCAACAGCAACAACAACGATTTACGATTTCCCGAATCGCCTTTCTTCTGTTCTTCGCTCTTCTCATGTCCCTCGGCCTCACATTCCTCGCATCCGGTGCAGTTCAAAACCACGCTGATCGATTCTGGGTTGTGTCCGGCCTTGTGGGAGCTGGATATGGAGCCATCTTCAGCTTGACTCCACTCGTCGTCACCATCATCTGGGGTGTGGAAAATTTCGCCACCAATTTCGGCATCATCGCCATGTTGCCAGCTTTGGGGTCGACTTTCTGGGGACTCGTGTACTCTGGTGTGTACCAGGCCGGTGCCAAGGCATCCTCTCTTTCCGGTGACGGAAGTGAGGACGACGACTTATTCTGTTACGGCAAGCAGTGCTATAGTGGGACATTCTGGGCAGAAGGAGTATGCGTTTGGATAGCGTGCGCACTGGTATTCTACGCATGGAAGGGTAAGGGGGTTGGAAACAGAGGGGCATTGTCATTTAGTCGCAACTTAGTCGGCCTGCGCATGGCAGGCAACACGGCTTGGGATTTGCATTGAAGCATCAAAATCATCGAGACGGACATTGTATCAACTGAGTTGATTGCATTGATTCCATACAATATATACCTTGTCTCGCCATCTTCAAGGCATAATCCAAAATTCAATCAAGGAAAAAGTACTTTTGGCAAATCACCAAAGTGGTGATGCACGTGACCTCGCATCAGCTCGCGTCGAGAACAAGGCGCGTGTCCACAAAAAAACCGACGGATGTAGTCCGGTTCCCCGCAACTCCCAACTGTGAGCATAGCTTCACGCCACCACCAGTCATTTTGAAGCTTTTACGTCCTTCTTGATCGAATGGCTGTCTAACAACACGTCCGAGTTGCCCAAAAGCGGCGTGGTCAGAGACGTCCGTCAATATGACTGAATTCACAGGTAACATCTCGCAGCTCTAACAAGCAAATCGGCATTGATCTCACGGTTATTCTTAAGAGGCCGACACGATTCGAATTCTGATCGCAACTGACAACCATGTCGGGTTCGAGGAGCGCGACGCAATCCGCAAGGATGACAGTTGGCGAACCTTTGACGAGATTCTGAACTTGGCCCGCAGAGAGGACGCATGTCACGGGCCCCATCCATTCCATTTACCCATCCAACATGGTCCCATGCCTGCTAACCACGGCTTCACAGGTGGACATGGTTCTACTGGCGGGTGATCTGTTCCACGAAAACAAACCATCTCGAAAGTCTCTATATCAGGTCATGCGAACTCTGCGGCAAAACTGTCTGGGCGAGAAACCCTGCCCTCTCGAGTTTCTCTCTGATGCCGCATCCGTATTCGAAGGCGCATTTCCTCACGTGAATTACGAGGACCCCGATATCAACGTGTCCATCCCCGTTTTCTCCATCCACGGAAATCATGACGATCCTTCCGGTGATGGCAACTACTGCTCGCTCGATCTACTGCAAGCTGCTGGCCTGTTGAACTACTTTGGTCGCGTGGCCGAGGCGGATAACATCGAAGCCAAGCCAATTCTGCTGCAGAAAGGTGTCACAAAGTTGGCTTTGTTTGGTTTGAGCAACGTGCGCGACGAAAGAATGTTCCGAACATTCAGAGATCACAAGGTCAAGTGGTTCAGACCAAACGTGCAAACGGGTGACTGGTTCAACTTGCTTGCTGTCCACCAAAACCATCATGCGCATACCGCCACGTCATATCTGCCCGAAAACGTCTTGCCCGATTGGCTGGACATGGTTGTTTGGGGTCATGAGCACGAGTGCCTCATTGATCCCACACAGAATCCCGAGACGGGATTTCACGTAATGCAGCCTGGCTCCTCCGTAGCCACGTCCTTGGTTCCGGGTGAGGCTGTCCAGAAGCATGTCGCTATACTCAATGTGACGGGAAAGAACTTCAAGGTCGACAAAGTTCCACTCAAGTCTGTGAGGCCCTTCGTGACAAGAGAGCTTGCTCTTGCGCAGGACAAGCGGTTCAAGGGCCTAGACAAGAAGAAAGACAACAGACAGGAGGTTACGAGACGGTTGATGGAAATCGTGGAGGAAATGATTGAGGAAGCGAACGCGGATTGGGAGGCGATCCAAACGGACGAAGACGCCCTGGAAGAACGGCCCCTGCCGCTCATCAGACTGAAAGTTGAGTACACGGCTTCTGAAGGAGGCGTGTTTGAATGTGAAAATCCACAGAGATTCTCCAACCGATTTGTAGGCAAGGTTGCCAACACAAACGATGTCATCTATTTTCACCGCAAAAAGTCGGCACAACGTAAGCGAATTCCTTTCCCCGGGCATTGACGAGTACTAAACCCATCTTTAGGTAAAGCAACTGCAGCTCTGCCAGCTGACATCTTGGAGGCCCTCGAGGATGGCGCAGACAGAGTCAAAGTCGAGTCCCTGGTCCAAGATTTCTTGGGCGCCCAGTCCCTCAAGGTCCTTCCTCAAGGACCGTTCGGAGACGCCGTGAATCAATTTGTTTCCAAAGATGACAAACATGCCATGGAGCTCTTTGTATCGGAGCACTTGACGGGCCAAGTGAGACAGCTACTTGGCCTAGAGTCAGATGATGAGGACCTCAACAGCGCCATGGAGATCTACCGCACAAGAGTTGAGCAGCAGATGGCCAGTGGCCCGGCAAAAATTGGCCTAGGCGCTGAGAGGAAACGTGTGTTGAAACCGAAACCCGACACCTGGGATAGCGACTTCGACGGCGAGTGGGAGAATGAGCCAGGGGCGTGGATGTACGAAGACACCGGTCACCAGTTGAGTCTGACCACTACACAAGAGCTTGGTCGATCCGCGCAAAGCAAGGTGGAAGCATCCGATGATGATGATGAAAGATCTGTTCCGCAAACAAACAAGAGATCAACAGCACGGGGAGCCAAGACAAGTGCAACGAAAGCCGCTGAGAAGAAGGCACCGACACGGAAAGCTTCGACCAGAGGGCGGGGCCGTAAAGCTGTCGAGCTAAGCGATGAGGAGGAAGTGGAGGACAACGACCCAGATGTCGTGATGGAGTCGGACGAGGAGCCGCCGCCCCCACCAAAAGCCGCTTCCAGAGGAGACGCGCGGCGGCGGCCAAGAGCGCCGCGCCACCCACGGCAAAAAAGCCTGCTGGCCGAGCTGGCACGAAATCAAGACAGACTAGATTGGACTTTTCACAAAAGAGCGGAGGCGGCACGCAAAAAGCGGTGGAAATAAGCAATGATGAGATTTCAGATGAGGATGCTTTTGAGCCTGCTCCGATCTCGATCTCGACCAGAACGAGACGAAGATGACTGTTTGTCAACCAGCAGGTAAATCGATGTACAAAGGATGTATTCAGGCAATCATTAAGCAAGCGTGGCACTGCGTGATCAAGTATGTGCTTGTCAAGTATGTAGTGATCAGTGAGTGGCAGGCTGCCTGGTCACAGCCCTGACGCCGGTAACAAACCCCCAGGTCGTACACAATCTTGTACAGGGGACATCTTTGATCTATATCGCTCGACGGTATAGTAGCGATGGCCCGTCTTCCCTCGTCGCTCTGTCCAGGGGTCGCGCCGCCGCCCAGGACCGCAACCTCGGGGACGCCGGCCCAGCCCGGCCCGTTGGTCGGGTTTTTGGCAAAGTCGGCCCATGCTTTCTGCATGACGGCGCTCAGTCTGGCCTGGAAGGCGGTTGTCCCGTTGTCGGGGTAGCTGCGGAACAGCGTCTTGATTTCCGCGGAGTGATATGCGCCACTGCCGGGGAACAGTTCCGTGTTGGCGAAACTGGCATCGTACAAGTATCGCCAGGCCGGGATCCCGACTTGCTCTGTCTCTGCCGCGACGACGGCCGCCCCGCATTGGAAGACGAGCTCGGTCGCAATCCTGACGACCTGACTCTTGACGTCGGGTATCCCGGGAGAACCGACCGGGCATTCGGTGAGAAGCGTGGCCACGAACCCCGGGCCCAAGGGGCCTTGGGTCGGAACAAGGACGGACAGCAAGGCCTCCGCGTCAGTCTGTCCACGGAGAGCGACGCTGGCCTCGTCGGCATTGGAGCCGATGAGTATCGGCACCCTCGCGATGCGCGAGTCGGCGGGTCTCGATGCGAGACGATCCCCGCGCGCATCATCCGCCCACGTCGCGCCACCGTCGTGGATTGGGAAAAACGCGAGGCCCTCTTGTTCCGCGAGCGCCTTCAACTCCGGCGCGGGCTTGGCGCGCATGCATTCCAGGGTATTATTCACGGGGGACACTTTGCGGCAACGGCCAGTCTCTGCCACGAGACCGCGGACCTGGGGCTCGGCAAGATGATTGTGCCCTGGCCGGACTGCATGATGGCGGCGGCGAACGGCACGGGGTCCGGAGGTGCCGTCACGAGGTTGTCGATGCTGCCGGCTCCGGCACTCTGCCCGAAGATGGTGACTCTATGGGGATCGCCGCCGAACGCGGCGATGTTGCGTCGGACCCAGTCCAGGGCGAGTCTTTGATCGAGCAATCTAGAACCCCGTGTGTCAGTCAGTCAGTCAGTACGGCGTCGAAACTGTTTGCTGTTCGCCCCCCCCCATCATGGCAGACAGAGGAACGACGGCCAGAGGCAGCCTTTTTCTTCTTCATACCCTAGATTCTGCTCACTCTTTGGACTCTCGGGAGATCCCGGAAAGCCAAACACGCCGATGCGGTAGTTGAACGTGACAATGATGACATCCTGGCTTGCCGCGAATTCCGACCCCTCGTAAGCTGGTAGGGCTCCGGTTCCAAACTTGAATCCGCCGCCGTGAAACCACACCATGACAGCCTTGCCGGAGCCGGCCGCTGCGTCCCCGGGGCGTACACGTTGAGGAACAGGCAGTCCTCGCTCTCGCCGATGGGGTAGGAAGGCGTGTTGAACCACTGCATCGTCTGGTTGCGCTTCTTGGCCGGGAAATTGAATTGCTGGATGCACGCGGGCCTGTACTCGGAGGCGTCGTGGACGCCGTGCCATGGCAGGGCCGGCTCCGGCGGCGCAAACCGCAGCGGCGCTTCACCGAATCGGATTCCCAGAAACTTCGACGACGCTGCCCGTGCGGAGCGCACGAATGTCGTGGTGCCCTCGACGGAGCCCGTGTCCGTGGTTACTCTTACTCTTGGGGCGCTGTTTTGCGAGACGCTCGCCGGCTTACACGTGGCTGTCCGGGGAGTGCAAGGGCCAGCATGGCGGCGAGGAGCTTGGAATATGGCGCCATGGCTGTCCCTGTGATGCACAGGTAGACGCGAATGAACAGGTAGACGTTGCTGCTTTGAAAATTAGAAGAGGCAAGGAGGATGAAAAAATCGCCATTCACTCAGATAATAATCGAGACGCCGATGCAATGCAAGTGGTCTTAAAAAAAAAAAAAAAAAAAAGAGGCAATAATCAGCGTCCCGTGTTGTATTTGCCCGCGCCCGCAATTTGCAAGAGTTCAACGTCGTACTATGCCGTAGTGAGCACAGCAAGATGCAGTCATGAGACACAACCTGGCGGACGGGGTGGTCTTTGGGCTCGGTTCTTATCTCCCCGCAGAGAGGAACAAGCAAATAAAACGAGCAAGACGTCGTTATGGAAAGAGTCCTCGTGATGTGATTTGGCATTGGTAGCTGTTCGCCTTCACGACGCAATGAAGCATTGCGAGGCATCGGAGCGAGATGGTCCCATCGAGCGCAACGCCATCGATTCGGCGGGCGTGCCGTGGCCCCCAATGGAACTATAACAAGCTGCCGGGCAACGTCTGACGAATCGGCGGAAGCTACTGAGCTACACACTAATCACGTAGACGCTTTGCTAGCGCGCGTGATGTGACTGTGATAAGAATCAAGGTGACGACGCACTGCAAAGGGACTTGTTCCGACTTGCATCTGCCGATCCAATGAATAGAAGTTTTGGCTTGTTCTTACTACTTCTTGGTCTAGAGTTCCCCGGGCTTTCTCCACGAATTCTTCAACGCCCGGCGGTGGCGCATGAGGCTTTTCCACGGCCCTTTTGATAGGACATGACGGAATGCTCGTCGTCGCACAACGGCCCACACGCGGGTTGGTCATTGACTAATACGAGGCTGCAGCCCAATGCTGCCCATCTATTTGGCACGGTTACAGTTGCATGGGCGAACAACGAGCCTGAGTGTCATGTTCGTGGCCTAGCAGCAGAGGTCAGTTACCTGTGGACTAGTTGGCTTGTTTTCAGGAATATGATAACATACGATTCTGACCCTCGCCGTCTTTGGCCCATCCGATCCATCATTTTCTTGTTTTCTCGGCTGGCCATGGCTCGCTAGCGGCCCAATGCAGAAACAGACGTTGACAGGACTCACTCACTGCGCGATTATGGTACAAGGCCCGAGGAAGCGTGCCTGCGGACCGGTACAGAGATTCAGTATCCAAGAGTCTCCATCCGTCCATTCTAGGTGACTCCTCAACACATACTTTCTTCGCAGCTGCCAGCCAGTCTCTTTTGAAGCCGTACTTGTCCGCCGGCGTTTGTGCCTCGAAGACAGCAGTAGGTCCAATCGGTGAGGGGGCTAGTAACAATTCACTCGTCTAGTATCCGCAAAGTCGATCGCTGCAAGAACACCTGTCCTACTCTGGAATTGACGTAATATACAACAGTCGACGTCTAGTACTTCGTCCACTTTTGCCAGTTGTGTTTCGATGCGAATGATCCGGCACCAATGTGACGACTGGCCGAGTTCGATCTCCTGAAACGTTGGTACACATGTATGGCGAACCATTATTTTCAAGGCAAAGTAGCTACCTGTTGCCATTGTCCACACGACTCCATAATATCGCCTAAACGCCATGGCTATGACTCTTAGAATAACACCCGCGTTGCCTTCTGAATTCCCGAGATGTCCCATGGCTCAGGTCTAGTTTTTTCTATCCATTTCTTCCAGTCGTGTTCTAATGGATGGCAGAATTTCATCATCTGTGCAAACTCCCAATTTGGTGCGTGCTTCTTGACGAGGCGCATTGCTCTCTCCTCAGAGGCCGAACCTTGGCGCCTTGCTTCAGGACAAGCCATGGCCGGATAAGACTCACGGTGCATTTTGACGATTTTCGAAACTTGGGTCATCTGAGAAGTATTAAAGAGAAAACCAGTGCAAGCATCTGGGTTCCCTACATTCTTCAGATTCGTCGTCGCTCATATCTGCATTTTGATTTTAGGTCAACAATTGGGAGAAAGCTTGTTGGAGACCCGCTGACTGGGTTCAGGCAACACTGGTTCTGGCCTTAGGCCGCAAATCAGGGGCCGACTTTCTACGCAGCTCACATCCCGACGTTGCAAGCGCCCATGTCATCACAATTACTTGTCGACCAACTTAACAACAAAAGCGTCCCGGTTTGAATTTTCGAAGCTTAGCCACTCGGTTCGACTTTTTGCCCAATTTTCTACTGGGAATCTCGTCATTGCTGCAAGACCTGCTTGATGCTGTTTCAAGGACGGTCTGCCTTGAAAGATCGACAAAACTTGTCCCATGATTTTTCAACCATCCACATACCATTCAGACATCACGCCTTTTGAGCAACGCATTCCTGATTAAATCCCCGCGATGATTGCACTGCAAGTTTGAGCACAGCTGTGTCTCGCCTCGAATGGACTCTGGCATCGCGGCGCGCCATTTTGGCCGTCCCCATGTCGACTCATTTCTAGCGTCACTGTCACCCTGGGATCTGCTCTACCTAAGAGATGGCTTTCGCACGGGGATGATTAGGATTACTGGCCTTGCAACCATTTCAGATCTCCCCGCTGAAATCCTGTCAATCATAGCCCAGCGGCTTGGGCTGGAGGATCTCATCACTTGTCGATTGGTCTCCCGCTCATGGCACTCAGCGTGGACGCAGGGTGCCATCACGGCCGCGATTTGCCATTATTTCTTCCCGGGTTTACTGGAAAAGTATAGATTGGAGGGCGATTCTCGACCGCCAGAGGAGCTACTTCAATTGTCTTTGATCAGGCATCTCCAACACAAGCACGCCTCACCTTTGAAATCAACTTTCATTCTCTGGAACAGAAGATTGTCGAGTACCACATCTCAGCCGTTTCAAGACCAGGATCCTGGAGCTGACGGTCCTGACGAACTTGTCTTGTTCCGGTCCCAAGGACCCCCTGTATTTTACGACAGAGGGGCGCTTGCCTGGCAACCAGATTCGGCCTGTGTGATCGTGGACAACTTACGGACGTGTCAGCGTCGAATGTGCTGTTTTGTTGATTCCATCCTTGTCGGAGAGAGAATGAGGCTTCAGGGCATGTCCAGCAGTCTTCTTGTATTCGCCGCATCTAACAGTGAAATGGCGGGCTTGAATTACAATATCATGTGAGTATCGCGATCAGGGCATGACGAGCTCACATCTCGAGACTGACTATTCTAACTCGGTACCCAAGAAAAATATGGCATGTGGAATCAAGAGAGTGGAAACGTGTTGCATTGCCAGGTCCATTCGCAAGATGCTATGTCGAAGGCGAACGAGTGGCAGTTACGACTCGTCAAGAGTTGATAGTAGAGTGGTCTTGGAGAGGCTCAGCCGTTGAGCTAGATCAGTCTGGGATTCTCAACACGGTTCCAGAAGGCTATGACGCTGGTAAATCGCTTCCAGGCGTAATACTGCATCCAAGTGAACAGGGCGTGTCCTATATTGCTAGGATTTATCGATCCAAGCCCAAGAGTGAGTGACTGGAGACTAGAGGATACAACGACGCGTGAGAGAATGTGCTTCTGCTGCCGATATCTAATTTTGTCTCGGGTGCAGTATCAGAGCTTAACTTGCACCCGCACTCCGAAAAACGCACCTTTCTGATGTCAGTGGTGCGGTATGATGATCTGGTGCCCACGCAAAGATGGCAGGAAAAGATCCATGAGGATTCACTCAGCCATGCCTCCCAGGACTCGTTACATGTCACGTTCCGCCTGACTCTTCTTTGCTCCAAGATGAGCGCCAATGGCTTGTACAGTATTGGTACCGTACTTGCCGCTAGTTACGATGTTGAGCAACCTCGAGTAGTTGAATTCGCAACGACTGGGTTCAATGTCTACAAGGAAGCCTTCATACAACGCAGATTTGAATATCCAGACCCAGCCGACAGAAACAGCGTCCGCTGTTGTCAAAGAATATTCGATCAAACGACTTGGGGTTGCTCCGATCACGAAGAAAGCCTGACAGCATGGTCTCAGGACCAGCTGATGATCCCTCGCTGGT
Source organism: Epichloe scottii (assembly GCA_021950295.1). NCBI lineage: Eukaryota > Fungi > Ascomycota > Sordariomycetes > Hypocreales > Clavicipitaceae > Epichloe > Epichloe scottii. The sequence goes on along the minus strand of CP083247.1, from coordinate 139,383 downwards.
TTACTCTTAATGGTTCAGATCCAGTACATGACAAGAACGAGCTTTGCGCCGACATTGCTTCATATATGAGAGAATTGAACAAGCGTGTACCAGTCTCTGAATCATGCCGCATCTACGGAGACGAAGATTTCCGAGTCTTGGTCACAAATCACGGTATTCTGGTGTGGTCTTTTACGAGAGACACGCAGCTACCTGTTGGCGGCAGCCTTTCCTCGCTAGGGCTGGCCTCGTCCTCGGAACGACGACTGATGTACCCGATTTATCCCGTTGATATCAAGTCTCTGGCTGGGTAGACTTGAAATGGCCATGGATCCAGCGTGCTCGGGGCATTGTGCACAATGATGAACAGAGATGACTTGGTGGAAACAAATCATGACAAGGCGTTGTGTAATGATGAATGGAACCACCATTCCTCGGGAGTTTATATTCAGAAAGCTTTGCAAACGTAGCATATTTGCCAAGTCGCAAAAACAAGTTAGGGTAAGTATCTACACCAAATGCAACACGGTCCTGCCATAAATTGCATTTAAATCGTACAGTGCCCTAAAAGCTCTCGTCATCAGGCGACTGGATGAGTCTTTTTCATACAGCTAATAAGGAATTCAGGAGCATCTCGAGATGCAACAGAGGCATAGCCAAGGTGTGCTGCGGTGATGAAGAGTGAGCCTGTACAAACCATGTCACCTGGATTGCAGAAAACTTTGAGACGGTCTGATGAATAATTGGGGATTTGGCCATGGTTCTGCAGGTTCTTGGTATATCCGAAGAGCACGGTGCCAACGATCTTGGCACGAGTAGATTCATCGAGGCTGCTAATCGCAGCTGCGGCGAGAGCAGATCCTTGGCTATTGGTTGGTGAAGCAAATCAGCCTTTATCTTCTCGTCATCACTACATATCAGCAGGGTAGTCGGTTTGTAAGTCACTGACCTATACCCACCCGCAAGAATGCTTGCAGTAGGGCATTTGGTGCTTGCCAGGGTGAAGAGTCTCTTCATCTCCCCGATCGCAGCGGCGCTTGAACCGGATGGCATGATATTGTCCCCCAAGGTGGCGCCGTATGGACCTCCAACACCTTGGACCCAGACCCCCCAGATTGCCCGAGACGGCTTTTCAAGGCGTTGGCAACAAGAGGCCCCAGTGACATTCCCTGCATGGCATCATCATCATATCCGTCATCAGCAGGTGTACGTCATCATGGGAGGGACCGGAGGGCTGAGACGCGATATGTAAGCGTTGGGGGAACAAACCATATTTCCTGGCTCAGTTGATCCTCGCGCGAAGATGAAGATGGCTTGAGGGCAAGACCCGCTACCAGTCTCAAGCTCATTCCGCGTGATGGCAAAGGCTTGTCGTGCCTCGACATCATTCAGAGCTTCGGGAGCAATTTGTATCTCTTGGGCGGCCGGGGCTGCTGCAGCCAGCAAGCTGAACAGTGCAACAACGGAAGCGAAGTACTTCATTTTGACTTGGTGGGAAGGGATGGATGGATAGTTATAACCAGGACGGGTTGCTCTAGCGTACTGCGTATGAGATCTTGCCTCAACTACAGACGGGGTCTCAAGCAGTATTTATAGCAAGGAGCAAAGCCATGGACTCTTTTGAAATACTCTGTGCAAAAACTCGGCATAGTTCGTTCCTCCCGTCAGGCACGCTCGACTTCATGGCGCCGAAAACTTGTTCCACCACCGCCTCGCCATCTGCTACCCATGACATGACGGAAGGAATACCTTGCCCACACGGCGCAGAATACGCTTTGACGAGCCTCGGCAATCGTACTACCTGAGTTTGAGGAATAAATGGCGCATGGAGATGCATGGTCCCCAGTCGGGAGAAACAGAATGGACCGTCGTACGGATTACGGAGTAGACAAAGCCGGGTTATGGGATTTCACTGCGCGGGCCTCGGCATCATAACCATGAGCCAGAAGACCCGCCGATCAGGCAGAGGCGCTCTTGATACGTGGATCGTTGTCCATCTCTCAAAGCCCAAGATGCGATAGTAGGGGCATACAATCATCCAGTCCTTGTCACAGTTTGCCGGATCACAGTTTGCCGGAGACTACAGGGGCGGGGCTCGCCTCACACCCTTGCTCCGCGGCTAATTGCCAGAATGGTTAATTAATCGAGTCTTGATCAGATACCGCCGGGCCGGGGGGAGAGAAAAAAGCAGCCTCGTAGCGCAGCAAGCTTCCATTTATCCACGTTCATGAGTCGTGGGCGGTATCAACATCAAAAAACGATTCATTGCCTCGCTAAACCCAACGCCAACGTGTTTCACTTGTTTTGCTCCTCATTCGCAGACATGGTAAAAAAGTGTTGCGGCCTTTCGGCGACCTTTTGTCCTCGGCATCTAATCCCCTTCCTCCATCATATCGATATGCATTCATCTCCCCGCGCGGCGGGCGTCGCCAATCTCACAGCCTTGCCAGAGAAGAAGGGCTATTTATTGCTAGCCAATGGGACGTCGTTTGGGAGACGAGACACTGCGGTCTCTTGGGACAATCCTAGGACAATTTCCATCAACTTACCAAGGGTAGTAGGCTTGTTTGTCATTGAGCCTGAATGAAGTAAAGCAAGGGGGTGATGCAGAGACAATGCTCGGAAGAGCTCTTGTTTCCATCATGGGGAGGAAAGATAAAAAGATACCGCAACCCCCACGTTATTGTCACGGACCCTTGCCCGGCTCAATGCAGCTTCCAAGACATGTGCTCGACTTCCTTCACGAACATTTCGTCTCGAGCCGCGAACCACGGCAGTGCGGCAGCTTCTACACTTCATACCGGACAGCGTGTCTCATCGCATTGTCGCCCAACCCAGGACAACTCTCTTTTCTCTGGGTTTTTTTTTTTTCTTTTTTAGCCAGAAACAGTATCGAAACGTGAGTGACCATGGCCCGGAACAGAATCCTTCTTGGGCCATCCAGTCACCGTTGTTCCCAAGAAACCAACTGAGACAAACGGGCGCGCGAAGACCACGGTGTCGTCCGTGGCATGCGCGAAATTGTTCATGTCGCCCCCGCGCCAACCGGTCAAGGCAACAAAACCTCGGGGGGGATGAAGAGCTCGAAAAAAAAAAAAAAAAGTAACTTGCAAGTTTCATGTATCCTGATTTGTTGCGCCGGCCTCCGTTATCTGTCGGTAAATTCGACCCCCATCCATCCGGGGAACATTGCATTCCCATGCGGCCGCCATGATGACTCTCAATCTCAGACACAATGAAGGGAAGGAATCAACTGTAGTTCGCCGACTCTCATTCAAGGCGGGTAGCGCGCGATGCGTCTTGACACGTGTGTGCATACGAAATGTGATCGTAACCAATCTTTTACCCCCCCCCATTGCTTTCTCTTCTTCTTTGTTTCTTCCCTAGTGCAAGACAAGCGACTCGCTCTCGACTTTCCGGCCAACAAAGTCATCATCGGCTGGTCTCGGCAAAACGTGAGCAAAACGCGCCAGCAACGTATCATTTGGAAAGCCGCCGTGTAGAGTTGATCCTGGTATGATGTCTTCCTGCCTCGCCATATCACTGAAATCAGTGCCTGGAGTAAGTCGATGATGCTTCCATTTCATGTTGATATTAAATATATTATTACTCCCAGGGAGCACGATGATAACATGCGCCTTGCCCAGGTCCGTCATGACGGGCAGATTACAGCAGGGTGATTGTCCCAACCACCCAACACTCCCTTCTTTTTGAAAAAAATTAGATGATAGAATAGCTCAAGCCCGTTACTCCTTTTGTGCCCTTTCCTTTGGACCCGGATCCTTCCTGGCAAGCTCGATACAGTCCTCCCGACTCGGCATGCTTTGCAAAGATCGTACGCGAACTTTTGTGGTCCCCCTTCCATGTCGTCGTCGCCTGCGCCTTTTCGTGCTGCGTGGGAGCGATGGGCTGCCGCCAGGTCGGCGCGCGAATGATGGTCGCTGTCGGGGTCGCTCAGATCTTCGTATTCCACAGTGATGTGCGACATGCTGTTTCTCCTGTAGCGGTTGCTGGAGGCGGTGCACGATGTCCTCGTCGTTCGCGAGCGCGAGCTCTGCGTTTCGAAGACGCGCGGGTAGACCTTTATCAGAATCAGACGCAGTGTCGGTAGGCAGCAGCATATGAACCCGACGGAGACTTCTATCGTGGACCAGAAAACTATGCCCCAGTGGTCCCACGTGGGGTTGCTCGAGTTTGCGAAGTGAAGGACGGATTTCAGTCGGAGCATGGATACGATGGTGACGCTGTTGCGCGGGCGGCGGAGAGAGATTTCCGTACGTCAGCCTCGAAGAAGGAGAAGGAGAAGATGAAAGAACGGGAAATGAGATGGGACCAGGGCGCCGCGGCCACTTACATGCCACCGGTCAGGAACATGATGAACGCCCCGACCTTCTTCTTCCAGTGCAGCCGCAGGTTCTTCACCTGCGCGAGGGGCAGGGCGAAGAGCCAGACGTCGGCCACGACGCCGAGCACCCCGTTCGCCCAGCCCGAGGCGTTGATGTTGATGCAGTGGCCGGTCGTCGCTGCATCGCCGTCAAACTTTTCCCAGTTGAAGCTGACGGGGGTGCACTGGAGGATGGTCTTGGTGATGAATGCCAGGCCGAACGCGACGTTGAACGCGACGGTGATCCAGAGCAGCTGGCGGATGCCCCTTCCGGGGAAGATTGCGAGGTAGAACAGGGAGAGGCTGATCTTGATGAGGGTGATGAGCGTCAGGTACAGTATCTCCATGGCGTAGAAGTACTGTCCGAAGAGGACGAGCTGCGGGATGTCGAGTTTCCAAATGTCTTGTCCCAGCCCGCTCGGGGTCAGGAAGCACACCTGGAGCACGATGCTCGCCACGCCGATGCAGGATGCCGCCAGGATGGTCCAGTCGTCCGGGCCGAGGGTTCTGTTTGCGCTGAGGAACCTCTTGTACCCCAGCCGCGAGACGACCATGGCGCCCGCCAGAGAGCCCAGCAGGTAGTTTGTCAGCTTGAACTCCAGCCCTCTGTCCCGGATGGGCTCGCCGCAGTATGTCGTCGTCAAGTTCTTGGAGACTAGGGAATGGGTGCACGCTGTCAGGCCACGGAAGTTCCCTTTTCAAGTGTACGACGTTGAGAGAGAGAGCAAACATGAATCCAGGGGGGGGATCGTCATCGTCACTGTATACACTCACATATAGCATTTGGCAAGCCGCAAGACTGGAACATGCATGCAGTCATGTCAGACTGGTATCCGTCGTGGGCGCAAATACATGTCGAGTTGTCGGCGTCGCACATCGCGCTGATACATGACAACTAACCAAGCAAGATCCCCCAAGTGTTAGTACCTGTTCACGCGGGCATCGTTTCCCCTTCCTCGGCTTCCCATCTTCCTCCTGGGCTTGGGCGCCCGTCATGTCCGTCCTTGCGTTTTCAATGGGCTCCTCGGAGGTTGGTCAGTAAACTCACAGCACATGCCGGGAGCCGGCTACTGTTGAAAGACGAGGCAGCACGCTGCGCCACGGAAGCCAAATCCGCCCGCGGGACAGGCGCCAGGCGCCCCAGACCTTCCAGCATCGGGACAGAGTTGAAAGCCGTCGTGCCGATAACTCTCGTTGGGTGGTCAACCTGCGTCCCGTTGTCGTAACCGTCTAGTTGCGCGGCACCATAGTCGATCGACGTCAGGATAGGAGGGAATGAATGGACTGGAGGAGGGTCAGAATAATACCGTCCCAATGCCGAGATTACGCCCAAGTTGCGGCCACCGGGCGAGGACAAGAACATCGAGAGTGAGGGTCCGGGTGAAGAAAGGGGAGGGAGCAGCTAGCTAGTTAAAAGGCGCGGAGTATGGGGAAAAGCCATGCGGGCAGATGCAGGTCTCACTCAGCCTTTTCTTCTCCCACCATGCCAGAACCCTCACAACGCCGAACGCCGACCGGAAGCTAGACTGGCAGTACGGAGCAGTCATTGGCAGCCAGAGTGAGTTTTGCTTTGCTTATGCTTGGACCGCATGCGCCCACTCGGGGCATCACATCACATCAACTTTGCCTGTCCAGTGACACGGAGATTGGGAAAAAGGAGTCGGGAACAAGAGGCACGGGGGTAAACTCCGTATGTAGTGAGCGGACCATGTCTCCTTTCCTGAACCACCTGATGTTCCCCCGAATAGTCCGCGGGGCCGGCCACACGGGAAAGGCCATTCAGCCCGACCCATTTGCCATTTGCCATCCAACCATGTTTGCGAGGAGGATGTCTCTCCCGTCCCCGGACTGCCTCCCCGGTCCGCCACAGTCCGCCACAGTCCGCCCGGGTCGTCCCCATGGTTTGGCCAAGGCTGGGCGGCTCGTGTCCGCCGCCGCCCGCGGATGGGGGAGGCACGGAGGGAGAGGGAGGAGGAGGGACGGAGGAGGGAGAGGTCGTCTTGCGTGGCCTATTCTGAGAACTGTGGTTCATCATCATCATCTGCCATCTGCCATCTGCCATCTGCCATCTGCCATCTGTCTCACTAACCACGCGATCAATAGATAGATGGCCTGATGGCCACGTAGCGTCTGCGCCCTTGTCTCAGTCCAATCGCCACTGTGCTCCATCAGGCTGCGATATATATTTTCCCCGCCAAATTTCCTTTTTCTTCCCCCTTCTTCTTTCCATTGCCACGCCTGGGCACAGGTACTTGCCAGGGCGCACCGATTTGAGAAGGAAAAAAAAAAAGGGGTCTGCCAATATTGTAGTATCCAAGTCCCACTGCTGGTGCGCACGGAGTCGAGAGTATCGCACATTACACGCAAAGTTGGAAACACCTCGTCAAATGTCAGTGCAATGGGTGATGCCGTCACTAGCGAGTCAGTATTCAACGACGAGCTGAGGGACGAGTCAAAGATGTCGCAGCCACTCATTCGCAACTCGTCCATCATCTCCTGCCACGGCCACTTCACTCAATCGGTGCTCGCGCGGCAAGTCGGGGAATTCCGCTCGCCGCGCCGCCTGACGCACGTCGTTCTTCGCCATCCCGAATGATAACAACCAGCTCCGGTGCCAAAATTGCATGACGCGCACTCCGACAAGGGCCGTGGACGTTGCCCAGGACGGCCAGTCAGCATACAGTCAGCGGCTCGCAATTAAACGGGTTTCAGCTCCCCTGTTGGCATTGCAGTCGTAGCGGTAGCAGCTTGGTGCGGCTGATGCCAGATAACCATGGCAAGGCAAAGTGAAGTGCTGCCATCAGCATCAGAGGCACGGGGGCACGGAGCGTCTATAATGGTCGAGCAAGAACATTCACTCCCCCGAAACATCCAGTGACATCAGGACGCGGCCCATGATGAGTGACATGGCGACCGCCAGTCAGTCGGATGGAGTGACGAGTGACCGCGCGGAAATTGGGAGAGTGGCCGGCGTGCGGCGGGCCGGTGCAACTATGAATTGGTCTTACAAAACTCGCTTCAGGGTAGGAAACCCCCGTCCGTCGTCGGTGGGGTCAAGACCCCCGGTTATGCAATTCTAGCAATGACAGCCCACAAAAAAAAAAAATTCAGGCTACAAAAAGCCACTTGAGCTGTTCAAAAACTTCTTCACGTCCCATCACGCTACATGCTGAGCAAGGGGATGTCGTGATTCGCACGCTCCTCAGGCCAATGCACCTTCTCTTCATCCGCCACGCCGAGAGTGTAGACAATGTTGCCTGTCTGTACGGCGGCTCTCGCGATGCCGCGCTGACGGCCCACGGAGTGCTCCAGGCCAAGCGTCTGGCATCGGGCCTCCTCGAGTCTGAGCTCGACATCCGCCACGTCTTCTCATCTCCGCTCCAACGCGCTGCAAAGACTGCAGAAGCCCTATGCGACGCGCGCAACGACGGTCACGGTGCTGCCGACAATGTGCTGCGCGCCATCCCCGTGTCTGAGCTTCGAGAGAAGCATTTCGGAAACTGGGAGGGCGTCAAGTATGCAGCATCCACCGTGCCACGGCCGGCGCAGATGGACGCCGAAACATCTGAGTCCATGCGGTCGAGGGCAAACATGTTTTTGGATCAGCATCTCTGGCCTGTCCTCGCAGAAACGCTTTCTACGGGTTCCGAGAGAGCCTGCGTCATTGTAGTCAGTCACGGCATTCTGCTTGGTGCACTGACGCGGGCACTGGCTGAGAAGCTTGCTCACGGCTCGTCCTTGAACGCAAGCTTTGCTCATCAACTCTCTTCGTCCAGGATAGCTTGGAGTAACACCGGCTATTTGGACATGACCATGGCCAGACAATCTGCTGGCTCTGTGTCGTTGGCATCTCGACGCACGGCGCCGTGGTCTTCGACTCGTAGCAGTGTTGTCCAGGTCAATTGCACCAAACACCTCACCGGCCTCCACAAAACTCGTGGCGGAATCGGCAGTGCCGCCCACGACGATCGACAAAAGACACTAGAAGGTTTCTTCGGTGCTGCCTCGGGCAAGCGTAAAGCACCCGACGCTACAAAATAACACCCAAGGTAAATTCCGTCTCCCCTTTTCTCTCTGCCTTTCACGTGACGAAAGGTCCTCCCCGCTCAAGTGCCAGTGCTACGCGCACTTTATATGATGAGAACACAAATATTCACAGACCTGTACCGAAACACAAATGTGGAAACAACTTGTCCAACCGCTGTCTGAAAACGCACTTTTTTTTTTTTGCAATCGTCATCACTTATGTTGCTCTCTTTGCAATGAAAGCCGATAGCTGACGTCATATTATACAGGTTCATTATGCGTGTACTTCGGGACCTTTTCGATGAGACTGTAGGTAAAAATCTTGGTCCATGCCGCCTCATGTGTCTGTAGTGCTGCCGGCAGCTAATTTTCTCCCCAAGCGTTACCAACCTGACTGAAGGTTGTTCCCCTCCTGAGTAATTGTCCAGAAGTAGTCACGACATGAGTCCTTCTCAAGCCATTAAACATCCGTGCTATCCTCATCGGTGCCCGTAAACACCTTGTGTACTCTACGACTCACAGCTTGCCCGACTGTGCGATCCGACACCGCTCCATCTTTGTTCGTGCTCTTCCTCACAGCCGCCAGCCTCTCCGGCCCTTCGCTATCCAATCCCTGTGCCAGTTTGGTCACGCTATTGAATTCGGCTGCTATACCATATGCGATCGGGGCCGTGATGCGTACAATCTCTTGTAGCATGCGTACGTAGGTGTCTTGCACAGTGTCTCCTGTGCGGACCTGGCCACTCTCCATACAGAATCCAGCCACGGATGTTGCCTGGTCTCGTTGCTTCTTGTAGGGAATTGTTGAGATGTGCTGCGTGAAGTTGACTACCCATCTTGCAGTCTCTGTTGGCACTGTCGTGTGGTGAACAAGTATACCATGCTCAACATGGAGCGAGAGCATCGCATCCTCGATGACGTCTTCTGACACATACTCAGCAGCAGCTCGTGGTCTCGACGCTGATGCTGATGCTGATGCTGATGCTGATGTTGGTCCACCACCGGCAGATCGGACGCCAGATGTGAATTGTCGATTGCGATTGCTGCGGTTCCTCCGAATCCAGGTAGTCATGCCCTGCAGAAGAAAGACGAGCTTCTTACGCGCGTGCTGGCTTTGGATATCAGTGATGCGTCTGGTAAGTGCGTCTTGGAGCACCAAGGATACAAACTCCTCAGCTGCCATGATGACCATGAGGATTTCTTCATGCGCGATGCGAGGGGGTATAGGCTCCCACAGACCCATTTCAGCGTTAAACCTCGAAGTCACCTTACGTCGCCACTTTATCACGTTATGATTGGGGCAGCTCCACGTGGCATGCTCAACTCCCAGGCCCTGCAGCATCTCTTTGACTTGTATTGCAAGTCCAGTATTTAGTCCAGACGGCAAATCCACAATCATCTCAGGCGCAGATACTTTTTTATCAGTGCGAAGCTTGTTGACTTCTGCCAACGCCGCGACGCGATGCTTCTCTGCGGCTTTGGCGGCCTTCTGCTGTTCTCTCTCTCGTCGTTTGTCCTCCTTGTCAGCTTCCCGCTCAGCTGCAGTCTTCTTTGGTCTTCTTGGCTTCGTTTCGCGCGTGGCGATTCGATTTGCCCACGTAGTATCGCTCTGCGTGCGTCGCATTGGAGACCGTGCCCGTCTCTTTGACAGATCCATATCCATGATCGATGGTAGGTCGTCATCGTTGGAGCAATGGGAATTGTCTGAGGATTCGCCGATACAAATCAAGTCGTTTAGGGCTTTGGATGTTGTCCGCTGCTCTGAGGTTGGACTGCTCGCGAATAGGTCTGGTTCGCCGCCCTGACGTCCTTCAATATGCGGTCTCTTTGACTGCCCTGATCCGTATGACTTTGGCACAGTTTCCAGATCTTGTGTTGCCAAAGCTTGCGGTGGAGACGAAGTCACGAAGGGATCGAAGGATGCAGCTCTCCTAGCGATGAATTGTTTCCCGGAAACAGGTTGCGGGGAACTATCAAATGGGTCCGATCGAAACGGATCATCAAGGTCAAGTGCATTGGCCCCTTGAGAGGGCCTGGTATACTTGGAAGAGAGTGGCAGTTGCTTCTCACCTCCAAAGCACATGTCCTGCTTCGGGGATATTTGTTCCAACGAACTCGTAAATTCAATCGGCTCTAAGACGGGCCGTTTTAAGTGGGATCGATCATGGCTCATCAATGGTAGATGTTTCGCGTTTGATGTCGGTTTTCGTCCTTCGAGTATTTCTGAAGCTTTCTTATGCCCAATATTGGATCCAACTACTTTTCTTCGCTTCGTTTGCGGTTCCTCGAGAAGGTCGAATATGTCATCGTCAGTGTCGTCAAATGTGCGATCCTCTGTTATGAATCGTGCGTTATTTTGAGGCTTGTCGTGGTCTGTGAATTTCATGCCTACTTGGGCAGATGGAGACTCGGTCCCTGCATCATGGCAGAGCGATAGACCGGCTGGTACAGAGGAAGCGGCAGGTTCCTTACATGGTGATGATGCACGGTTGGAGAGTCGCGGACTTGAAGAGATGAGATCAATGAAATCCGGTGCCATGCTCAGCTTTCCATGCCGCAAGCAAAGACGGCAAACGAGGTTCGAAAAGGAAACGATCTGATCCCACGTCTTTCGTCGTTTCTTCACGATGGCTTACGCGTCTCGGGAAGCCAGAACACGAATTTATCACTTTCATCACGTGATCTCAGGAGGGAGCACAGCCCGTGTGGTAGGGGCAACTACCGCACGTGCTTTCGCATCAAGAACATGTCAAAAGCGTAATCCAGAGCTTCTACTCCGTAAATGCAAAGCCACATACAAAAGACCCAAGGTCATTCGTATCTGTGAACTTACCCATCTGAATCAATGTGCTCAACACGTGGTAGGGAAATCACCCCTACTATGATTGAGTAGAAAACTTGTATTCATCATTTCTGGACACGGCACTTTGTGACGACGGGGTTTTGCTACGAAGACTGTGCATTGCTAGTGATTTGCTACCGTATACCATCTGTGATCCTTCACGCCCTTGTGTGGCAAATTAGAATGCGCTTCTCTGACCTCTGACCTCTAGTCTGAAGAAGACCAACTCCGTTTGCCAACATTTCTTAACTCAAGCAGTTATTGTGTAGTACTTTTAATATGCACACGTGGCATGAAATCTTCCTAAGAAGGAGAAAGAAAGAAAAAGTATCCGCTTGACCATTAATCCTACTGCTGTTGGAGCTCCAGATGGAACGAGCGGATGATAGAGTCGGTATCGTCAATGGCAAGCGGCCGAATATCTGCCATCAGCTTAATCTTGGCAGTACTGTTGCGTCGCATCTGTCAGTATCAATAACAAGTGAGGGCATTGGAGTACTTACACTTCCTTGACCTGCGCGTCACTCATGGATAGACCAAGCTGCTCGACTCGGCTCTTAATGGCATTCCAACCGGTCAACCGGCTAGCGAAACTGTGGGGCTGTTAGACATGCCTAGGTGAAACAATAGGCCGTAAGACGGAAGGAAAGGTCTGGAATAGCGGCTTTTAAAATCGAAGTCACATTGTCGACTTCGATTATGAGCACGGATGGCAAAAGAGCCAGGGGAAGACCGATGTGAACCATGCGATATCTTTCGGTCTGGGTGTCAACTTACTGGACGTCTGCTTCGAGTTAGTATGATATGCAATATTCTCGAAACTAGGCACTTACATCGGTTCAGCCCGTAGTCCTCAGGTGAAAGAATTTCGTAGCTTTGACAAGTTAGCTTCTGAGATGTATGACTTCGTGGTAGATCACCGCTCACGTTGACGGGTTGGCAATGATAGCTTTGGCGTGGATACCAGCCTATGACGAGTTAGTAGTGTTCTTTCTGCATACCGCAAGAATTGAAAGTACCTTGTGAGTAAATGCGCACTATCGGGACCTAGAATTAGCATCTTGCAGAATGTTTGGTGGAGTAGGCAGTGCTTACGAAACCTAATGCAATGGGCGTTATTAGCATCTCTCTTTATGAACTATGTTGAGACTTGGGATCACGGGGTTCGGAGCCGGGCCCGCCCAGGGATGATCCCAGTACGGTAGGGGACTTCGTTTTGAGCAGAACCAAGCAAGAAGAAGCAAATTACGTACCAGTGATAGGATTATTGAATGGTATGTTCTGGCATCAAGTTAGCTTTAATTATCACACGACGGCACTTGAAGGTCATCGAGCCATTTAGTTCGTCTTCCAATTCCATCCAAAGGCTGTGGCTGTAGCTGTGGCAAGAACCGGTCTAATCGCAAACCCACTGCAATGCAAGATTGATGATTGTGACATTGTTCCTCACATTGGGGAGCTCTGCCAGCGTGCGACGCGAGTCTCGCGAGACTGTGGACCGCTAAGCACGACGGCGGTCTGTTTGGCTTCTGCCCATTCGTAGTGGAAAAAGGTCCAAGCTCGCTACAGCCACAGTTTGGCCCTGAATGGGATTGCCACGATGCGAAAGTCTCTCGGCAAGCTGACTGTTTCACAAGACATTCACTCACAATTTGAACCGCGTCCGCCACAAAATCCTCGATTTCCTTGATCTTATGAAGCTTGTACCGGCTCATCACGTACTCGCGACTGCCAACCATCATGCGAGCCATGAGACCGCCAAGAGAAGTGATACCGTTTCTCTCACCCTAATTTGTCTTAGCATTGGCAACTTCTGGGACTTCTAATGATTCGAACTTACAATGCCGAGCACACTTGTGTCGATGTCTGCATCAAAAAGCAAGTGAGTAAATTACCAAATTACCTGCTGTACCTGGGTGGGGATTAGAGGACTTACGCGTCGCACCGGCTTCAAGTGCAGCATGACTGTTCGCAATAGCGCCTGTTCGGGTTAGCAAAAGCCACAGGTTTTAGAACCAGCATTTTGATGTTCAAGTCAAGAGTTGTTGCTGGCAGCCAGATATTGAAAGACTTTTCGACAAGGACCTAAACTTACAGCCGGTATCGTTATGCAGATGCACTTCTATGTCGCAAGACACGACGCCGCGAAGCGTGCGGACAAGATCATAGACTTGACGGGGGTAGCACATCCGACAGTGTCGGCCACACCTGGGATATATGAGCAAGGAGAGTGAAACATCCTCGGACGGTATGCGAGACTCACCAACACGGTTTACTCCAACACGCTGTCTCTGATGTCAGTTCCACGTCTTCCAGCTTCAGAAAGGAATACTTACGTCAACGGCGCGGTACAGTTGAAGGAGATCCACCAGATCGGACTTTTGAAATGATTTGGTCAGTCACGATTTATCCGCTGCGCTTTCCCTCTAACAATTGCTCTGATGGGGGCAGATGAGAGTCCTGCGTTGCGACTTACTCTGAAGCTGTCCTCTGACGAGAAGCGGACTTCAATACCTCGGCTACAATTGAGGTCAGTAACAGAAAGCAGTAACGCGAACATCCGGCGCATACCTCTTGACGTAATTGATAACCTCGATGGCCGCCTTCTCGATTGCTACCATGTCCTTTCCGTGAGAGTGTTCCCTCAAAAAGCTCGATGTTCCGATGACCAGATCAACTCCATCCACTTACAGAGGGTTAGTATAAGCAACAGTAACGATATCAAAGATTCAATCAATGACGAACTCACCGCCGGTATCGCAGGCAACTCTGGCATCCTAGTGACTGTTCAGGATATATTTTGGTGGGGCAATTCGAGCATTCGTCAGAGAAATACCTCCATCGTACAGCGAACATCTGGACTTGGTTAGTGAATTGGCTCTCCAGGAGTTGCAGGCACTATAGAACGTACGTGTCAGAATCTTGGCCTTGAGACCCAGCTTGCAGATGGCCTCGCAGTCATCCCGCGATTGCTGACAAAATTTAGCGTCCATCGGTCATCCATAACATCTCCCTGACTACATACTTGCGAAGCGACAGGGCTGGTCAATTCGATATACTCAACGCCGAAATCAGACAACGCGGTCGCACTATGGAGACACAGTTACTAATGGGGGAGGTATGGATGTCGAATTCTTAAGGTCGTACATCTTGATCTTGGTCTCTGTAGCATGAGGCGTTTAGTGAGTGGGCGCAATGGCGCAACTATCCAACGGATACTTACCTGTGTCGAAAAAAGCATTGGCGAATTGCTCTCCCTCTCTCAATGTGCTCTCGATAATTTTGAAATTTGAGGTGTTAGAAAGGAAGTCGCCGACGGACTCGTATGGTGTCCGCTTGTGCAAGGGCTTCTCGGTAGAGACGGCGGTGCCGTTGACTGTGGTTCTGTCGCCGCACATGATGATGGCGTTTCTGTATGGCGTTTCTGTATGGAAGGGGCTGGAGTATTTCGTAGCGCTCGGGAAGATTGAGTCGACGATTTAAGGTAAGAAAGGTGTGAATGTTGGAGACTGCGATGAAAAGCGATGAAAAGCTGGTGGGGTTTTCGTGGGGTGGCAACTGAGAGCCAATTGGGAGAGGCCGATGACGGAGCACAGTGAGTCGCACCGAGGGAAAAGTTTGCTGCTGAATGCCCCAGGCGGGCAGGGCCAGTACCCTGGCACCTCGGACTGGCACCTCGGATTGGCACCTGGCACTTGGCACTCGCTGCTCGATCAAGAATCTGCACCCCGCCATCATTCAACGTAGTGCCGATGTTGCCAAACACGCCCGCAAGAAGTCACACAACAGCAGATGGACCTGCCTGCAAGTAAATTCATCCCCAGATCTGGTATTCAGACTGTGCCATGATGTTTGGCTTCATGGATTATTTCCTCGGTACCCAGGTGGGCAAGGCACCAGCCTCCTGTGAATGCAACACCAATCGAAGTTCCCACCCCCAACCACCCTAGAGCGATCTTACGGTCCTGCCTAATAAGAATTTGTAACCTCCCACCGGAAGCAGGAGGAGTCGAAAAGACTATAGTCAACGTTGACATTTGCTTCATCACAGTCATGCATCTCGTGATTGACGACTGGGAAGCGTCGCGCACGGGCTATTGCCGACGAGGGACGTTTTCGCATGCCATGGTCCTGCCCGAGCGTCGTTGATGATTGAGGTCCAAACAAGCGGCTTCCTAACCATATTTTTCAATCCGAAAGCAATTTCATTCGTTTGGACTGTACCGCAGGCCACACCATCCATACAATATGAGGATCATGTCTGATACGTTCTCTGTCTACCAGAGGACCTCGCTCGCCTTTACAGATTTAGCGACAATGTTGGACAGGGTGTTGAACGGTCCTAGTGTCTGGTGGGCTTTAGCCGAGCATGGATAGCATCTGCCTCGTTCGACTTGCCTCAGCAAATATTTTTGCTGCGCGCGGCTGGCATTACGGAGAAGGCGAAGTTCTTTATTTGAGATCGGCAGAGAATGATCGACCACACATGTCTTAGTTTACAGCAGCTGATGCTTGCTGCTCTCGTCAATATTCACTGAAATACCGATTTTGACTCGTATTTGCGGCGCAGAATACATTGCATCGTTGACTACTCCGAACACACGTCAAGGGTCGGTTTTTGGAAGTTTATCGTCAGACATCGACGTCAAAGGAGCCCAGCCACTCCACGCCAGCAGGCACAATTGAATACACATGTATGTATGAGGCTGTCGCCAACCTTCTGCCCTTTGTTCCAGGCCGCTTCGCCGCAGAGTCTGGAGGGCCCCGTGGTCTTCCGCCCGACATCCCTACGCTTTAATACCTCATCACGTCTGGCGCCCACAGAATGCTAGTCAGTTGCTCACGTCATTGTCAATTGGAGCTCCCATGAAGAGGAGCAGGGGTTAGCGAAAGTTTGAATGTCTTGAGGAATAAGCTTCCCCCAGTCTACTCAGTCCTCAACTGGGCAGCTGGGCTCAAGAGATCATACCCTAATTTCGAGTTGTTCAAGGGTGATACGTCGGTAGACCGGCCAGACCCGATCCGAACAAGTTGGACTCTAAGAAGACTGATATTTATTACTCCGTAGTGCAACGCTTTTCCTTCACAGAGCTCTTCGTCCACTGTCCACATGCTGACACGCTGTCCGTCCGAGCGAACCAATTAAATTGCGAGACCCTCTCCTCGTGAATTCTTTTTCTTATGTATTCATTTATTAGTTTCAAGGTAGGGGTCGGTGTAGATGATAGAAAACGTTCGATTTGATCAATCAGAGGTGCAGACGGCACCTGACTTTTGTACCTAAAAGGTACATAGTGCGCTATAGTAATAACTAGTCTACGGAGGTACTTCTAATACATTATCTCCACTATTATCTTATAGAGGGTTTAATCCTAGTTAATGCGCAGGCTATATCCACATATCTAGTGCTTTAAGGAGCTCTCCCTAACACACCCCCTAGCTAAGATATCTATTAAAGCTAGAGTTAATAAGCATAGGAAGAGATTATAATAAATTCCTAGTATTATAATTACATAGGAATCTCCTATAAGCTAATCTAGTAATAGAAATCCCTATATATTTAGCTTAATAGAGGCTTTATAAAGCTATCCATAGGTATCTTAGAGGTTTTTAACTAATTTACCTTAATATTACCTAGGGTATATTACTCTTAAATTTATATTTAATTTATATTAAGATACTTAAGGCTAGTTTAAAGCCTTCCTTCCTTATACTCTATAATATAAATTATCTACTTATTATTATTGTTAGGGAGAGCTCCTTAAAGCACTAGATGTGTGGATGCAGCCCGCGCATTGACTAGGATCAAACCCTCTGTGAGACAACAGTGGAGATAATGTATTAGAAGTACCTCTGTAGACTAGTTATTACTATAGCGCACTATGTACCTTTTAGGTATAAAAGTTAGGTACTATTTATACCTCTAATTAATTAAATTAAACGTTTTCTATTATCTATATAGACCCCTACCTTAATAGTTATAAGCCTAGGAGGCTTCTACTACCCTTTTTAATTATTATTAAAGATATAAGCTCTATTAGATATTATTAATTAACGCTTACTAATTATTAAGAGATAATCACCCTTTATTATTCTAATTAGTTAAAACACTTATCCTATGCTTTAATTAACTAGTATATTCCTCCTTTATAATATCTAAAGAAACTCTAAATATAGTATTATTATTAGAGAAGGACTAGATTAAATAGTATATATAAATTAAGAATTACATAGAATCCTATAGTATTTAGGAGTATATTAATCCTAATAAGGATAAATTACTTAAAGAACCTATAATACCTATATACCTATAGAGGGGTTAGAGACTAGAGGTCTTACTAAATAACCCTAATACTCTTAAGAATTAGAGAATTACTTATAAAGATATAAAGGATTAATTTAATTTTTAATATAAAGAATTATAATTTAACCTTATAAAGTATATAGCCTTATTAAAGCAAATGCTAAAGATTAGGGAATATATCTATAAGACTTTATTAAAGAATATATAAGATTCTCTTAACTTTAATACTAAAGTTAAGGATAGAGAGTTAGTTTAATATTATACTTAAAGGATTCTTAAGCTTCTTTAGGATTAGTATAAGCTAAATATAAAGAAGATACTTATTCTTATAAAAATATACCTTAATAATTATTTATAAGCTAAAGGTACCTATAATTAGTATAAGTAGGCTATAATAATAGAGGTATTATAGAGGAATTATTAAGATCTTAAGACTTAATAAACTAAGGAGATAATACTATATAAGTTTATTATACCTCTTTAAAGTAAATTTAAATTATTCTAGAAGAAGTAAAATAATCTACTTAATAAAGGAGAGGATTATAAATTCCTTAAGGTAGTTACTAAGTTTAAAAGAGATTATAAAGCTCTATAGAGCGTATTAAAGTTAGCTAATACCCTTACTACTAAAAGATTAAATAGTTAAAGTAAATTAGAAAGAATAAGGTACCCTTACTCTAGGTATTATACTAAAGAAGCTTTAAAGTAGTAAGAATTATATAATTTATTTAAGGCTATATATAAGCTAGAGGCTACTCTAAAGGACTAGGAAGTTAGGAAGAACTCTAAAGATAATATTAAAAAGTATCTAAAGAAGAATCTATAAGAAAAATCTAAGGTAATAAGTTAGAAACTAGAGAAGAAGAGTAGTAATATCTTTATACCTTTATAGAATCTAACTAATAACTTAATTATAGTTACCCTAGGCAATAAGACTATAAATATATTATTATTTATATACTCTAAGTAAGGTTAATAGTTAAAGGAAGTTATAAATTTAACTACTAATACTATAGAAAGCATAGAATTAAGGTAGAATATAGTCCTATATAACTCTAGAGTAAATGTTTATATCTTTAATAATATATACTAGTTTAATTAATCTAAATTTAATAAGACTATTATAATAGAAGTTAGGGCTAGAGGTATAATATATATAGCTTTAGGTTAAGGTCCTATATATATATCTATTATAGACCCTATATTATAAAGCGTAAGAATAATTATATTAGAGACTGCACTATTTATTCCTAAATTCCACGTTAATCTAGTATTAGTAATAATCCTAATAAAAGCAGGGATCTATTAGAATTAGAAGAAGGGATTTCTTTATAAAGGGAACTATCCTATAGTAAAAATTTATAATATTAATAAGCTTTATATGTTATTAAGGCTATTAGATAATCTAAGAGAAGCTTATACTATAATAAGCTAACTACTAAAGCTACCTATAAAGGGAGATGCAAAGCTTTAGTATTAATAATATAGTTATCTAGGTATAAAGGCTTTTATAGAACTTATAAATATAACTTTAGGCATTAAATTAATTAGACCTAAGCTTATATAATGTAAGATATATGCTATAGGCAAAGCTAAGTAATAGAGATTATAGGTTATACCTAAAGGACTTCCTTAAGGACTAGGTTATAGGTTATTAGTTAATCTAGATTACTATAACTCTCCTTATTAGAATAGTAATAGGTATTAGTATATATTTACATGCCTTATAACCTTAATATATTTCTTTTACTTATTTAAGACTAAAGATAGTATTTATAATAGCTTCTATATAATAATAGGCTTTCTAAGCACTTAATTTAGCATTTAACTATAATTTTTATATAGTAATATTAAAAAAGCCCTCTTTATAGAGAATATAAAAGATAAGATAGCCTTTACTAGCATTATAGTCTATAATTTAGCTCCCTTAACACCTAGTTAGAATAGTAAGGTAGAGAAATCTAGGGGGTGGTTAAGTAAAAAGCTTATATATTAAGCCTTAAGGCTTAGTTTCTATTAGAACTTAATAATAAGGTATTTAATACTATAGTTTATCTCCTAAATTAAATACCTTTTAAGTATTATAGAAATTAGATTATACTATATAAACTTTAGTGGAATTAGGCTAGGAAAACTATCCCTACCTACTTATAGATAGTAGAGATCTAAAAACCCTTAATTACTTATCTTTGCGCTTATAGATATAAAGCGTTTCTAATAATAATAAAGGCTCTAGAGTATATTAAATCGTATAACGCAATCCCTTAATTAGAGTAGAAAGCTTATATTAGTTACCTTATTAGTTATAGAGGTAAATCCTAGTATATTATCTAGGTGCCTATATTATGTAATTAGAAGGTTATTATATTAGTATGTGTTTAATTTAATAAGAACTCCTTCTTTAAACTAGAAGAAGAGCTAGAATTAGCTTAAAAGGAGAAGATATTAATAATTACGCTACTTAAAGAGCTTAAGGCTAAAGATATTAAAGAAGAAATTAGCTAAGACCTTATTAGAATAGAACTTAAAAAGGATAATTAAGCCTTTTAGCTATTAACTATAGAATAGGAAAATAAGTAGTTTAAAGTAGAAATACTACCTTAAGTATTAGGGCAAGAAGGTAACTATATTAGTGTACTTTTAACCTCTCCTAACTCTTCTTATAAGGCACTAGTTACTATAGAGAACATAGAGATTTAGATACTAGGTAATAATACGCTATTTTATAAAATTAATAAATTTATATATAAAGCAATATCTAAATATATAGATACTACTGTAAATACTAGTAAAATTACTACTAAAGGCAGTAAGGCAGTAGAGAATTATTATCCCTATAATAATAGCATTAATCTAGATAATATTATAACTAGAAAACGCTAAAGAAAGGAATTAAGGAAAGCTAGGTAGGTATAGTTTTCTTCTGCTTTTTTAATAGTATTCTAAGGCACTTAACACAGTTTATGTATTAAAGATATACCCCTAGAACCTACCTACTATTATTAAGCTATAGCCTTAGCCTATTATAACCACTAAAAGGAAGTAATTATAAAGGAGCTTTTAAAGCTTCTATCCTTAAACTACTAGGAGGATATACTAGATAAATTATTTAATCTAGAATACTATAAGGAGATTATTAACCTTAGCTAGGTTTTTAAATATAAAACTAATAAGAAAGGCATAGTTATAGAGTTTAAAGCTAGAATAGTTATATAAGGTAATTAATAACTAAAAGATAACCTTAATAATTATATAGCCACGCTTGCTTTATAATCTCTATACATGCTACTTGCGGTCTATTACGCTAATAATCTTAATACTTATTAATATAACGTTTAGAATGCCTTCCTATATATAGAACTTAAATAACCTATCTTTTATAAACCTCTAGAAGGTATAAATATAAGAGGTTATCTCTAGAAGATAACACAAGTATTATATAGACTAAGAGAAGCTCCTTAATAATAGTTCCTATATCTAATGTAATTCCTATTAAAGATAGGCTTTATCTAAGGAAAAGAAGACTTATATATCTTTATAAAAGACAGTTTTATCCTGTTTTTCTATGTAGATAATATTATAGTAATATATCCTAATGGATTTAAAGTAGAATTTAAAGAGCTTTATAAATAATTAATAAATAGTCTAGATATTAAAGACTAAGGTAACCTAAAGTGGTTCCTAGGCATTAAAATTATTAGGAATTACAATACTAAAGAGATATAGTTATCATAGGAATCATACATTTAAAAGATCGCTTAGAAATTCATCCCTAATGTTATTAATAGCAATTTAAAGAGCTTAATCTCTGCTCCTCTCCCTATAGCTATAATTCTTGCTAACACTAGCAAAGCTACTAATAAAGAGATTAATTACTATAGAGTAGTTATTAGCTCTTTAGTGTATCTATGTATTATTAGAAGGCCTAATATAGCCTTTATAGCATTAAAACTTGCCTCTTTTATAATAAACCCTTTAGTAAAGTATATTAAGTTTACAAAAGGAGCGATTTTATATGCCTAGAACATAAAGAAGCTATATATCTAATACTTAGGAATAAATAGCTTTAATACATTGTTTTCTAGCACTAATGCTTCCCTTAGTAATAACCCTAATACACATAAATTAACGCAAGGTTATGTCTTTATTATATATAGTGCTGTGATTAATTAGAAGTCTAGTAGGTAATATTGCGTAATAACCTTAAGCATAGAAGCAGAGCTCTTTACCTTAAATTACAGCGTAAAAGAGCGTATATCTCTTAGAAGGCTATTTTATAATATTAAGGTCTACGTGCTACCACTATTAATTATCTAGTGTAATAATAAGCAGATAATCTGTATTATAGAGCATAAGGAAGGAAGGCTTTAAACTAGCCTTAAGCATCTTAATATAAATTAAATATGGATTTAAGAGCAATATGCCCTAGGTAATATTAAGGTGAATTAGTTAAAGACCTCTAAGATACTTATAGATAGCTTTACAAAGCCTCTATTAAGCCAAATACATAGGGATTTCTATTACTAGATTAGCTTATAGGAGATTCCCTTATAATTATAACACTAGGAATTTATTGCAATCTCTTCCTACGCTTATTAACTCTAGCTTTAATAGATATCTTAGCTAGGGGGTGTGTTAGGGAGAGCTCCTTAAAGCACTAGATATATGGATATAGCCCGCGTATTAACTAGGATTAAACCCTCTATAAGACAATAGTAGAGACAATGTATTAGAAGTACCTCCGTAGACTAGTTATTACTATAGCGCACTGTGTACCTTTTAGGTACAAAAGTCGGGTGCTGTCTGCACCTCTGATTGATCAAATCGAACGTTTTCTATCATCTACACGGACCCCTACCTTAACAATTATACTAGATAATTAATAGTAGTAGTATATAAACCTTAATATTATAAAGTAGCCTTTTAAGAGATATATACTCTTTTATGCTATAATTTAAGGTAAAGAGCTTTGCTTCTATACTTAAGGTTATTATATAATATTACTTACTAGACTTCTAATTAATTATAGCACTATATATAATAAAGATATAACCTTATATTAATTTATATATATTAGGGTTATTACTAAGGGAAGTATTAGTGCTAGAAAATAATATATTAAAGCTATTTACTCCTAAGTATTAGATATATAGCTTCTTTGTGTTCTAGGCGTATAAAATTACTTCTTTTATAAACTTAATATACTTTACTAAAGGGTTTATTATAAAAGAGGTAAGTTTTAATACTATAAAGGCTATATTAGGCCTTCTAATAATATATAGTTTGTCAAGCGGAAAACAACACCCCAAAAGACACAATGCTAGCCCACACGCGTAGGTAGCTTTGACGTCTGCGCACGTTAAAGGGGGGTTAAGAAGCTTGACTGCAGCGACCTGTCACAAGGCTAGATTATCTCTATAAGATAGAGATAATCTAGATTAAATGGTCTAATAGATTAGAAGTGACCTAATGGTTGAATCGGTGCGGGTGATAATAATCTTATTAATTTATCTTATCTTAAAACATAATAATAAGCCATAGTAAAGCTAGGCATAAAAACTCTATATCTAACGTGCGTGACAAGCTCTAGAAGCCTAGTTAGAAGTAATCCCTTTATAGACTATTTAATCCCTAGCTTATATAACTAATATTATTATCCCTTAGTATAATAAATATCCCTATAACCCCTAATACTATTATTGCGAACGCGTGTGTTTCTAGGCGCGTGATTTAGGCTATATAACACCTTCCTAGGTATGCACTAGTTAACCCTAACTATATATAGACTAAAAATAAATAGGATGTAAAGCAAGATTAGCGGACTATAGCTTATATATAAGGGGAGCTACTATTTAATCTATCTATAGGGAAAGACTTCCTATAGTAAAGGGAAAAGAAAAGAAGAGAAAAACAAGGAAAGAAAGAAAGAAAAATAAAGTAATCCTCCCTAATTATAGTCCTAAGTTCCTTATCTCTCTAGAGAGCTTTAGTGTCTTTAGCGTATATAGATAATTAGTAGGTAATATTAGTAAGGGTATATAAAGAGCTAGGTGTTTAGAATCTTACTAAGTAGCCCTTTACTTATAGTTTGCCTACTAATTAATTAATCCTAAGGCTTATTATCTCTCCTACTAATAAGCATTAATAATGCTTACCTATATTCCTTAAGAAACTAGCCCTAGTAGCACTACTAACGCATAGGTAGATAATATTAGTAATTAAGCCACGGTTTTCCTTTACACTATATTCTATGCTTTAAGGAAAGAAAGCAGATTAATAGTTATAGCTTATCTAGTGTCTCTAAGAGGTTAGCGTATAACCTCTTTATCTGCTTAATCTATTAAGGCTTAATATCCACTTACTTAGTTCTGCCTAATAACTCTATAGATTTATGCTAACCTTAGCTAGTCCTTAATATCTATTTAAAATAATTTATAAGTTATAGCTTACTAAGATTAGGTGCTTTATTCTTAGGTACTATGCATTTAATCCTATTATGCCTTATAGAGTGCTTTAAGCTAAGTAACTAAAGACTATAGTATCTTATTATAACTAGAAGTAGAAGATAGTCCTAATAAAGACTCTTATAACGCTTAAAATCCTACCTCTTTATTTAATCCTTAGCTACTAGTGGCTCCTTATTATTATTTAGCATTAAGTTCCTGCTATATTTACTATTCCTATTCCTATAGTAATTCTTAAATACTAATATTAAAGACTTTAGGATTATTTATAAAAACATAAGCTATAGGCTACTAGAAATCCTAAATGTAAAGTCTATTAACTTATGCTATCTTAGTGTACTATTTAATTAGGTAATTATTATTACTAGTCTTATGCTTCTAGGCTATAACTGCTACACTCACTAGTAATCCTCCGCTAATTATTTAAGTAGTAAAGCAAGGCATCTAGCGTATTATTATATTATGCACTAAATATTAAAGGTTAAAGTCTTTTTAGTAAGATAATTCCCTAGGTAACTAATCCCCTATTATAAGCTTATTTACTACTATATTATATAGGACTTATAGAGTTCTTTTAAGGGCTTTTACATAGCTATATCTTAGGTCTAGGATATTATTAGTTATTATTTAGTCCCTAAGATAAAGCTTAAATTAGCGCCTAATATATAAATCCCTGCTAAATACATGTAGTTATTTAAACTTAATACTATATTAGTTTAGCGTGTTCTAGTTCTCTATAAGGAGATTAAGTGCTTAATAACTAACTTAGCAATAAATTATTTAAAGAAGGAATCCTAGGTAGGTATACCTATACTCCTAATTTCCCTTCTGCTCTATAGCTAGGACTATAATTGCTTTAAAATCATATAGGTAATTTAAAAGTTATATAATTTGTCCCTAGCTACCTATAAAGTTAATAAACCGCTTAATTTAGCCTTCTCCTATAGTATTAAAGTAATAAAGACGCCCTTATTTCTAATTAAATAGAAAGCAAGTCTAATAGTTTATAAAGAAAGCAAATCCTACTATAATACGTTAATAGCTTATATATAAGTAAAGGTTAACTAGGTTATACTATAAGCTATAAGTAATATTAACTAGCTAGTAAGAGGAATAAAGCCTTCCTGCCTTTAAACTAATTAATTACCGCAAAGTATCTATATTAAAATTCTCTATAGTGTGTAGTTTAAATGCTTAAGGCAGCATAACTACTATTGCCTCTAGTCCTTGTATAATAATCCTCCCTATAGCAAATAGCTTAAACTAATTAAGCCAGTCCTTATTTAGGGTCTTATAGGCCTTTCTTAAGAACCTATAAATATCTATAGAATATTATTGCTAAGTTAAGGGTGTCTAACTAGGCCTAATTAGCATAACTTTATTAAAGTTATTACTATTTTAGTGTATTTTGAATCTTAGTAAGAGCTATGGCTAGTCCTGCCTTAGATAGAATAATAGTAGCTGCTATCTATAGAGATTAACTAGGTTAAGTCTAATAGTGCCTTCTTCCTCTTCCCTAAAGAAAGATCCTTCTATTCTATATATTAAAACATAAATATAGTATATTATTAGGCACCTCTTGTTTATAAAGTATATAATAGTCTTACTATTTACTTTAGTATAGGCATTATTAGATACCTTAGATTCCTTATATTCCGCTATAATAAGGTATAATTAAATAGAATGTATAGGTATATATATAAGAGTAGTAAGGGAAAGGATAGTAGTTACTTTTAGGAGATAAAGTAATTATAATATAAGGAGAGGTAGGATATAAGAAGAACTTAAGAAAGGAAGGCTTTAATAACTAAAGAAGAGCATAATAATGCAAGAAGTAGGCAAGATTAAATAGTTCTTATAACCTAAGCCTTATTCTTATAGCTCTTAATAGTTATGTAGTTAGTTAGCGGCGGCTATCTATAGCTACATTCCCTTTTATAACTAATAGTTACTAATACCCGCTATTAGGCAACGGTCGCAAGGATTAGATAAATCCTATAAATTAAACTTCTTTAGCACCCTTATTAGTTATTAGGGCTACCTATCTGTTAGTTATTAACACCTATTATTAAGGAATAGTTATAAATTAAGGTATTTAAACCCTCTCTTTTCCTCTCTGTCCTATCTTTTATAAACCTTTATTCCTCTTTCCTTTAACCATTTAATTATAGCTAATTCTCTTAATATAACCTATTAAAGGCTTCCTAATATCACTGCTATTATTAGGGCTAGTGTCTTAGAGGTAGAACTTATAGTAACTAAGACTATTAACTAGTCTAATTATGCAGAGATCTACCCCTCCTATATTAGTAGAGATTATATAGGCTTAGGTATTATTTAATCTTATACTAGACCACTAGCTAATAGTTTTGTTTTTATAGTTTAAGTTTCTCTTTATATTCTAGGTTTATAGTAGCATTAATATTAGTAATAGTGGCGTTCCCTTATATACTAAAATTATTCTCTAACCTATAGATAATATTCTAAAGGGGGCACCTCCCTATCTCCTTAAGGTAATAAAGAAGATAAACTTAGTAAAGGACTTTATTAGAAGCTATACTAAGAAAGAAAGTGCATTAGCTCTAGTAGTTAAAAATAGTTATTAATATTAAGTCCTTATTCTAGCTAAAATAGCTTATCCTAATAGGTATTTTCTACACACTCTTTTATAATATCCTAAGCATCGCTAGGCTTTGCTTATCTCTATATATAGTAGATTAAATAGTGTCTTCTATTCTAACTACTTAAACTTATATATATAATATATTAACTTCTTTAATAAGTATATATACTTCCTATTCTATAGTTATATGTTAATTCTAGGTGTCCTTAAGGGTGCCTATAGTAATTATATCTAGAATAGCTCCTATGCCATAAGCTATAAATAGCGCTTTACTTCTAGGTATTAGCCTAGATCCTTAAGAGAGGGCTCTAGCACTATTCTTAGGTAAAGAATAGACTGCTAAGGTAGCTAAGGTAATTCCCTTAATCTAACTAGCATTAACTTTAAGAATTCCCCTTACCTAGAAATAGATATACCTCCCCCTTTTCTAGATAGTTTATAATAAAGGAAAAATATACTATATCTTTTAATTTAGGGAAATAAATAAGAAAACTAGTAACTTAGCTCCTAGAACTATACTGCGATTACTTAATCTATAGTATTTAAAAATAAAACCTAATCTTTTCTTAAAAATAAAAGTAAAGTATAAATAAAATAAAAGTTAAAATAGCTTCTAGTGGGTATATTATTAAAGAGTTAGGGGATAGACCTTATATTCTTAATGCTATTTAATTATTAATTAAGGTAATCTAACTTTAATCTTATAGTATAGGTACTATTAGGGTAGAAGTTTAACTTTATTATCCTTAAGCACTAGCCTTTCCTTACTTATCCCTTCCTAATAGTAGGTGCTCTTATTATTAATTATTTAATCTAATATATTATATTAAGCTATTAATAGTATAATGCTTAAAACCTCCTTATTATAGTTATTACTAATTACCTCTTCTGCCTAGTTATGTTAAGGAGTGTAAAGCTATTTATCTATAGTAGAAGTCCACTATCCTTCTAGATCTAGGAGGAATTTCTTAATATAGTCCCCTAAGATTATCTTTATAAGTTTAATGCTATCTAGTGTTTATAAATAGTAGGCTCTAGAGATTAGCGCGCGCTTACGAATTTAAAAGGGTTTATTCTACCTTATTATAAGCTTCTATATTATAGACATATTAATATTCTATTAGATATTATATACTAAGATAAGATCCCTAGGTTTTAATTAATCTTTTCTAATTAAAGTAGCCTAGTTCTTATTAGTTTATTTTATAAGTTACTATCTAAATTTAAATACCTTTATTCTTGCTTTTTTAATATCTTCTGCTTTTTATTTAAGTATCTAAACCTATGCTTTAAATAAGTCTTAACTACCTATAATCGCGTCCTAATTAATTAGTCTCTAAGTTAGAAATTTAACTTCTAAAGGTAGTATTAGCTCCTATCTATAGATTAAATAAAACATAGACTTTCTATGCGATTTATAAATAGTAGTGTAATCTATAAGAAGAGCCTTATTAAGGCGCTTAAACCATTGTCTATCTAATCTACCTAACTTTACTAGGGCAGATATAAGAGACTAATATCTAACTTTAATAGGGGAATTTACCTTTAGGTTATACCTAGATATTTAGATTCTAGTAATGCTAATATCTATAAGTGCTTCCTTAAGGTTCCTATATATTTTAGGTCCTCTATTATAGATAATAAATTAGAAAAGCCTAAACCTACTAATTAGAGAGGAGAGAAACTTCCTAATTACTAATATAGTAGCGTTCTTAACTAGAGTAGCCTCTACCTAACTAGTAAGGTTATACCTAGCTTCTAATAGATACTTATATTTATAATTAATTAGTAGGTACTAAGTATTAATATAAATCTTGCTTATTAGGTTTCCTAGTATAACTAGTATAGAAAGCTCTTATAGGCGCTATAGTATAAACTTTTAGCATGTTTTATAGTAAGCTATTATCTCCTAGGCTATATTCTATAGTCCCTTTTACTAGTACCTTAATCTTATTACCTAGAAGACTACCTTAATGCCTTTATATCTAAGTTCTTTATAAATAGCCTTAATAATTATCTATTATTACTTAGGTATATCTACTACTAGTGTAGGTCCCTTTATAATTCCTATTAGCCTTTTCTAGAGATATTCTTTTTCTAAGTAAAACTTCTTAGCCTTATTATATAGTTTCCTATAGTCCTTTACACTAAGATTAAGTGGTCTTTAAAAAGTTAATAGGAAATTAATTACCTATTATATCTTCTCTAAGTAGCTCTTTTTATTTTCTTTACCTATAGTAATATTATTAAGGTAGAGATTAATAAAATCTTTAATATCCCCTTTAACTACCTAGTCTAATTAATCTAAAGCTCTAGGGCCCTT
The DNA here is from genome assembly GCA_021950295.1 of Epichloe scottii. Classification (NCBI taxonomy): domain Eukaryota; kingdom Fungi; phylum Ascomycota; class Sordariomycetes; order Hypocreales; family Clavicipitaceae; genus Epichloe; species Epichloe scottii. The sequence continues at coordinate 110,438 of CP083247.1, read as the reverse complement.
CCTTAATAGGGTATTAGTAATTTGGTTTTTCTCTCTAGGTATATATTATATAGTAAAATTAAAGAGTAGAATATAGCTAATCTATTAGGTAATAAGTGCCCTAGGCATGTTATTAATAGTACTATTAATTTAATATATAAGGACCTATAAATCTATCTCTAAAGTAAATAGAACTCTATATAGATATATTTATAGTTATCTTAATATATAAACCACTACTTAGTATTCTTACTTTATAGTATTATACTTAGATTTAGTAGTGTTCTAAGTACTACTTTTATAGTAAATAGGATATTATTTACTATTAATAATTTGTAATAACGCGGCTCCCTATCTAATTAAGCTTATATTAACTATTAGAATAATTTCTCTAAAGCCTAGTCCTAGATTAAGTAAAATAAGAATTAGTGCTATTATTACCGCTTTCTTAAGGATATCTATAGCTTCTTACTAATCTAGCCCCTATATCTATTTACTCTCTTTCTTTAGTAAGATTACTAATAGCCTTGCTTTCTATATATAATATTCTACCTATATATAATAAACTCCTATTAATCTAATAAAAGACTATATATCTAATTAATCTTAACATACCTCCTAGTCTAAGATCTTAATTATCTTTACTTTAGTTAGTTTCCTTCCATTTATGCTACATATAAATCCTATAATTTCTACTAACTTCTAATAAAACTTTAATTTAACTACTAAGGCTATGTAACTAGAGAGCTTAATATTAACTAAGACTTTATTAATATTAATTAAATACTCTATTACATACCTCCGCACTCCTAGCATAATTTCCTTATTATTATATATTATAGTTAGACCTTAGATAGCAATATTATCTAGAAAAGGTGCGTAAATTTAGGGAATTAAGTTAAATAATACTCTCCTAATAATCCTAATAAACTAAGCTACTAAGTTAGTAGCTCCCTATAGTAGCTAATAGAGTTATAAAAGTCTAACCATGGTTAAAATTATTATTATATTCTAACTTCTCTTAGCTAATTTAACCTAATTATATCCTAATAATAAATTAATAATAGATAGGATCTTATATATTATAAAGCTTTTGCTAAACACTTTAGCTCCTTAAGGGCTAAGCGCATCCTATATTATAACTTTATTATATTTTATTGCTAATAAGATTAAATAAATTCCACTATTCTTTTTTATAATAAGGAAATATAGATTCCTATAGGAACCATAGCTCTCCTCTAAATAACTATACTTTAGCTTTTTCTTTAAAAGATTAACTAGCTTCCCTTATAACCTAAGAGATATTAGAATTAAACCTACCTACTATGCCTTATATTTAATAACCTTAATAACTTATAGTAGCGTAACTAGTAAGTTAACTTTTCTACACTCTAATAAGTCCTATACTAGCGCTACTTCTTAGTTATAGAGAATTTCCTTAAAAACATTAACTTCTTCTAGTGTTAAATATTCTTATACCCCTTTAACTATTTAATCTAATTATTCCTAGGTTATTCTAAAACCTTAAGGGTCCGCGCTAAATCTCCTAGTAATATACTTATTATATTTCCTAGATATATTAAGTTATAACTTTGCTTCTTCCTATTTCTTTAACTTCCACTTTAGATCTCCTTTAGGGGTTAATTTATTAGAGGGTATGTTATTATAAGGGTAAATCTTCTAGGCTTTTTATTTATATATTATATTAATTATTAGATTAGGTGGTTCTAGCTTTCGCTAGGGTTAAAAATCCTTTATAACTACCTTAAGTTACTTAGTATAGTTAATTATTATATCTTTAATAACTACACGGAAGATCTTAGTCCCTTCCTTTATTAAGATAGGGATAAGTTCCTTGCTATTTTCTAATATCTTCTCTATTCCTTCTTAAAATATTTAATCTTCTTCTAAGGTTCCTAAGGCTTCTAGTTCTACTACTAGGTAGCTAAATATAATAGCGTTAATAGCGGGTTACTATACTAGTGGTTTATTAGTGTATTACTACTAAATGCTTTCTACGACTCTTAATATAATAATTACATTACTAAATTAACACTAGGTATAGAGCTCCCCGCTGCGTAAGTAGTTAAATTACATCTAGTATATCCTAAAGAAGGGCATTCCTAGGATTAAGGTAATGTTAACTAAGTCTAGGCTAATGTAGAAAGTAATAGGTATCTAGATATTCCCTAGGTATAGCCTTATCTAAACCTCCCTAATTATCCTAATCTAGTGTAATAAGTAAGATAAGGTATTTGTAGCGTTTATTAGATAGATCTTTAATCTAAGTTATTTTACTATGCTTTCTAAGATTACATTTCCTTATGCTCCTATGTTAATAAGTCCTTGTAGTAGCTCTCCTTTAGGGTTATCTAGTTAAACCTATAGGTATAGTAACTCCTATAGATTATTAATAGTAGCTTATGGTTCTATTATTATATTAAGTATAAAAGTCTTCTTATTTAGATTAATTAGTTTCTAATAGGTCTTAGTAATTAAGCTTCTTATTCCTAGCCTCTTCTAAATTTGTTCCTATAAGGCTGCATTAATTTCTAGCGGAGGTATTATAGGTAGTAAAGCTTTCTTAATTGCGGCTTTGTTCTTCTTATTCTCCTTAATTATCTTCTATATTATCTAAGTAATACTATTAATCTACTAGTCTGGATTAAATAGTCTTAGGTTCTTTCTTAGACTAAACGCTTTTAACAGAGAAGGGACTAGTCCTAATAAGTTCCCGTTATAGTATTAGATATCTTTAATGCCTTTTGCTCTTATAAGATATTTATTACTAACTGCTTTAGCTAACGTTAGCATTATATAGCAAATATCTTAGAAAGGGATACTAAGCTTCTTTTAGAAGACCTTATTATATAATTAATCTAGAATCTATTACCTAACTTTATTTAACTAATCCTTATTGCCTTTACCTATAGCTAGGTTCTCCTAGATAGGTTAGCTTTAACTTTAGCGATTTTTAGTGTTATTATTCTTAACTTCCTTAACCCTTAGGCGTTTTACTAATCTTTCTCTAATAGCTAATACTTTTATAATAGCGCTTTCTTTGCCTTTATCTTCTACGCTTGCCTTCTTAAATTAGATAGTTAAGACTATACCTATTAATTCCCTCTTTAGGATTATTACCTTAACTTCTCTCTCTAGTTAGTATATTACCGGATTAAACTAGCCTTCTATTCTCTTAAAAATATCTTATTCTTTTATTATTATTTCCTAACTTATACCTTTGCTTAGTTTATATTTCTTAATCCTAGGTATTATATAGGTAATCTTATAGTCTTTAAAATACTTAACCTAAAACATAGCTAGCCTGCGTGTATAGCTACTAATTTAGAGAAATTTTAAGAGTAAGACTAGGGGTATAATCTAATACTTTAGATTATCCCTAATTACTAGGATATAGACTACTAGATTATAGACTATAAATTTTAATATCTTATTAAACTTAAGGATCTTATATCTTATAGCTAAATAAGCATTATTATTATAGTAGTGACATTTATTTAACTAATAGCCCCTTCCTAAAATCGCATTTAGATTAAAGATATAGTTATCCTTATTATAATTATATAGTCCTATGTAGTTTATTTAGTAAAGCTGCCTTTATTACCGCTAGGTAGTGCTATATTTAGCCTTAAGCTATTTTATAATATTAATTTCCTTACCTACTTGTTTTATAAATATAATCTTTAGGTTAGCTAATTATTTTATTAGGTTATCTATTTAATCTTAATAATCTAACTACTTAGCCACTATCCTATTTCCTATCCCTTTTTTATAGAATCTAGGTTTACTATCCCTTCCTAATAAATTATCCTATGCTAAATAATTTCTTTAAGAAGTTTACTACTTATTAAAAACCCTTAGATTAAATAATCTCTAATTTGTAAGGCTAGATTCCTAATTATCTAAAGAAAGCTTTACTATATTAAAACCTTCTAGACCCCTGTTTTAGAGTTCTAGGCATGTGTAAATATGTGTATTAAGCTCTATCTAGAGAGGTTTATATTCTATAATAAGGACTTCTTTATAGGTAAGCCCTTTATAATCTATAAAGCTTAAGATTAAATAATCTAGGAGTGCTTTATAGATATAGTTTAATTAGCTTATAGTGGTTTTCTATCTAGTTAGGTTAATAATAGATATTAGAGCTTAATACTTCTATAGCTAGTAATAGGTATCCTAAATAGACTTTAGTTATATTAAATTAAGATCTTTAAGCTATTTATAAGCGTTTTCTATTTAATCCTAACTAGTAGTGTTATACTAGAGAAGTATCTCCTCCTTAGACTCCTTCTAGGTTTATAATATAGTTAGTATCTTAACTACCTATTAAAGCTTTAGGTTAATATCCTATTTAAGTATCTTATGCTAGTCTATCTTAGGTATGCCTATTACCTTTATCTTTACTTTAAAGTCCTTAAGAAAGTTAGATATATTTTTACTAGTAAACTACTAAATATTATATCTATTCTATATAGTAATTAATAAGGTTTGCTATGCTATTATTTCTCTAAGGAGCTTTGTAAAAGATTTTATATTAAGGCCTCTAAGGGCCTTAGGTATCTTACTAATATTATTAGGGTTTTTCCTAAGCAGTCTTTAAACCTAGTTTAGGTTAGGCTAATTACTATCTTAGGATTAAATAGTCCCTAACTAGTAGTTAGAGTACTTAGTAAAGGAGTGTCCCTAAGGTCTTATTAACTAGTTAATAGCTTGCTTAATCTTACTTTACTAGTTTATTAAGAATAAGTTAGGATATAACTAGGTATAGAGTAGGATAAGTGTTCTTTTAATTAATCTTAGAGAGAGATAGCTACTTATATTTAAATAAATGTCTTTATAATATTTAGTGCTTCCTTTAGGAAGACTTTTAAAGGGGTAATATTAGTAGTAATAAATAAACTATAAGTAAAGGCTACTAGGATAACCACATAGCTTTTTATAATTAACTATAAGATCCTAATAATTAGCTAAATAATAGCAAAATAGATAATAGGCCCTAAGATTAAATGGCCTAAAACACTAGACTATGTGTCCTACTAGCTTAGAACGTTTAGCTACGTTTTCTATATTATAGACTTATATTTAGAGGTAACTAGCAAGGGATTAATAACTTAGTAAGTGTTTGTAGAGTACCCTTCTAAGCTAGCCGGCTTTTCTGCCTATATATGCGTGTAATGCGCTTCCTTCTGCCTAATCCTCCTTATCTTATTATATTTAGCTAGTTTAGCCACTTTTGTTTTAATACCCTAGCTATCTTATAAGTTAGGTCTAGACTCTTAGTTTATAGCTTATTATAGGGAAAATAAGATAAAGGGATCTTCTTATAGTCTAGGTTAGTAATAGCTAAAGGGTATTAAAGGATTACTTCTAATTAATCTTAACTAAGGCTAAGAAATAACCAGAGCGGAATAGTCCTAGGGGATTAAAAACCTATTTCTCCACTAGTTTTATTAAGCAGAAAACAATACCCTAAAAGACATAATGCTAGCCCATACACGTAGGTAGCTTTAATGTCTATATATGTTAAAGGGGGGTTAAGAAGCTTAACTACAGCGACCTATTATAAGGCTAGATTATCTCTATAAGATAGAGATAATCTAGATTAAATAGTCTAATAGATTAGAAGTAACCTAACGGTTAAATCGGTGCGGGTAATAATAATCTTATTAATTTATCTTATCTTAAAACACAATAATAAGCTATAGCAAAGCTAGGCATAAAAACTCCATATCTAACGTGCGTAATAAGCTCTAGAAGCCTAGTTAGAAGTGATCCCTTTATAGACTATTTAATCCCTGGCTTATATAACTAATGTCATTATCCCTTAGTATAATGAATATCCCTGTGACCCCTGATGCTATCATCGCGAACGCGTGTGTTTCTGGGCGCGCGATTCAGGCCACACAATAGATATACTAAAGAGCTAATAACTACTCTATAGTAATTAATCTCTTTATTAGTAGCTTTACTAGTATTAGTAAGGATTATAGCTATAGGGAGAGGAGTAAAGATTAAGCTTTTTAAATTACTATTAATAATATTAGGGATAAATTTCTAAGTAATCTTTTAAATATATAATTCCTATAATAACTATATCTCTTTAGTATTATAATTCCTAATAATTTTAATGCCTAGGAATTACTTTAGGTTACCTTAGTCTTTAATGTCTAGACTATTTATTAATTATTTATAAAGCTTTTTAAATTCTACTTTAAATCTATTAGGATATATTACTATAATATTATTTATATAGAAAAATAGGATAAAACTATCTTTTATAAAGATATATAGGTCTTCTTTTCCTTAGATAAAGCCTATCTTTAATAGGAATTATATTAGATATAGGAACTATTATTAAGAAGCTTCTCTTAGTCTATATAATACTTATATTATCTTCTAGAGATAACCTCTTATATTTATACCTTCTAGAGGTTTATAAAAGATAGGTTCTTTAAGTTCTATATATAGGAAAGCATTCTAAACATTATATTAATAAGTATTAAGATTATTAGCATAATAGACTATAAGTAGTATATATAGAGATTATAAAGTAAGCATAGCTATATAGTTATTAAGGTTATCTTTTAGTTATTAATTACCTTATATAACTATTCTAGCTTTAAACTCTATAACTATGCCTTTTTTATTAGTTTTATATTTAAAAACCTAGCTAAGGTTAATAATCTCCTTATAGTATTTTAGATTAAATAATTTATCTAGTATATTCTCCTAATAGTTTAAGGATAGAAGCTTTAAAAGCTTCTTTATAATTACTTCCTTCTAGTAGTTATAATAGGCTAAGGCTATAGCTTAATAATAATAGGTAAGTTCTAGGGGTATATCTTTAATATATAAACTATATTAAGTGCCTTAGAATACTATTAAAAAAGCAAAAGAAAACTATATATATCTAGCTTTCCTTAATTCCTTTCTTTATTATTTTCTAGTTATAATATTATTTAGATTAATACTATTATTATAGGGATAATAATTCTTTATTACCTTACTGCCTTTAGTAGTAATTTTACTAGTATCTATAGTAGTATTTATATGTTTAGATATTACTTTATATATAAATTTATTAATTTTATAAACTAGCGCATTATTACCTAGTATCTAAATCTCTATATTCTCTATAGTAACTAGTGCCTTATAAGAAAAGTTAGGAGAGGTTAAAAGTGCACTAATATAGTTACCTTCTTGCCCTAATACTTAAGGTAGTGTTTTTACTTTAAACTACTTATTTTCCTATTCTATAGTTAATAGTAAAAAGGCTTAATTATTCTCTTTAAGTTTTATTCTAATAAGGTCTTAGCTAATTTCTTCTTTAATATCTTTAGCCTTAAGCTCTTTAAGTAGTATAATTATTAATATCTTCTCCTTTTAAGCTAATTCTAGCTTTTCTTCCTATTTAAAGAAGGAGTTCTTATTAAATTAAACACACACTAATATAATAACCTTCTAATTATATAATATAAGCACCTAGATAATATACTAGGATTTACCTCTATAACTAATAAGGTAACTAATATAAGCTTTCTACTCTAATTAAGGGATTACATTATATAATTTAATATGCTTTAGAGCCTTTATTATTATTAGAAACACTTTATATCTATAAGCATAAAGATAAGTAATTAAGGGTTTTTAGATCTCTACTATTTATAAATAGGTAAGGATAGTTTTCCTAGCCTAATTCCACTAAAGTTTATATAGTATAATCTAATTTCTATAATACTTAAAAGGTATTTAATTTAGGAGATAAACTATAGTGTTAAATACCTTATTATTAAGTTCTAATAGAAACTAAGCCTTAAGGCTTAATATATAAGCTTTCTACTTAACCACCCCCTAGATCTCTTTACCTTACTATTCTAACTAGGTATTAAGGGAGCTAAATTATAAACTATAATACTAGTAAAGGCTATCTTATCTTTTATATTCTCTATAAAGAGGGCTTTTTTAATATTACTATATAAAAATTATAGTTAAATGCTAAATTAAGTGCTTAGAAAGCCTATTATTATATAGAAGCTATTATAAATACTATCTTTAGTCTTAAATAAGTAAAAGAAATATATTAAGGTTATAAGGTATATAAATATACACTAATACCTATTACTATTCTAATAAGAAAAGTTATAGTAATCTAGATAAACTAATAACCTATAACCTAGTCCTTAAGGAAGTCCTTTAGGTATAACTTATAATCTCTATTACTTAGCTTTACCTATAGTATATATCTTATATTATATAAGCTTAGGTCTAATTAATTTAATGCCTAAAGTTATGTTTATAAGTTTTATAAAAGCCTTTATACCTAGATAACTATATTATTAATGCTAAAGCTCTATATCTCCCTTTATAGGTAGCTTTAGTAATTAGCTTATTATAGTGTAAGCTTCTCTTAGATTATCTAATAGCCTTAATAATATATAAAGCTTATTAATATTATAAATTCTTACTATAGGATAGTTCCCTTTATAGAGAAATCCCTTTTTCTAATTCTAATAGATCCCTACTTTTATTAGGATTATTACTAATACTAGATTAATATAGAATTTAGGAATAAATAGTGTAGTCTCTAATATAATTATCCTTACGCTTTATAATATAGGGTTTATAATAAATATATATATAGGCCCTTAACCTAAAGCTATATATATTATACCTCTAGCCCTAATCTTTATTATAATAGTCTTATTAAATTTAGATTAATTAAACTAGCAAATATTATTAAAGATATAAATATTTACTCTAGAGTTATATAGGACTATATTTTACCTTAACTCTATGCTTTCTATAGTATTAGTAGTTAAATTTATAGCTTCCTTTAACTATTAATCTTACTTAAAGCATATAAATAATAATATATTTATAGTCTTATTACCTAGGGTAACTATAATTAATTTATTAGTTAGATTCTATAAAGGTATAAAGATATTACTACTCTTTTTCTCTAGTTTCTAACTTATTACCTTAGACTTTTCTTATAGATTTTCCTTTAGATACTTTTTAATATTATCTTTAGAGTTCTTTCTAACTTCCTAGTCCTTTAGAGTAGCCTTTAGCTTATATATAGCCTTAAATAAATTATATAATTCCTATTACTTTAAAGCTTCTTTAGTATAATACCTAGAGTAAGGATATCTTATTTTTTCTAATTTACTTTAACTATTTAATCTCTTAGTAGTAAGAATATTAGCTAACTTTAATATGCTTTATAAAGCTTTATAATCTCTTTTAAACTTAGTAACTACCTTAAGGAATCTATAATCCTCTTCTTTATTAAGTAAATTATTTTACTTCTTCTAGAATAATTTAAATTTACTTTAAAAAGGTATAATAAACTTATATAGTATTATCTCCTTAGTTTATTAAGTCTTAAGATCTTAATAATTCCTCTATAATATCTTTATTATTATAGCTTACTTATACTAATTATAGGTACCTTTAGCTTATAAATAATTATTAAGGTATATTTCTATAAGAATAAGTATCTTCTTTATATTTAGCTTATACTAATCCTAAAGAAGCTTAAGAATCCTTTAAGTATAATATTAAACTAACTCTTTATTCTTAACTTTAGTATTAAAGTTAAGAGAATCTTATATATTCTTTAATAGAGTCTTATAGATATATTCCCTAATCTTTAGTATTTACTTTAATAAGGCTATATACTTTATAAGATTAAATTATAATTCTTTATATTAAAAATTAAATTAATCCTTTATATCTTTATAAGTAATTCTCTAATTCTTAAGAGTATTAGGGTTATTTAGTAAGACCTCTAGTCTCTAATCTCTCTATAGGTATATAGGTATTATAGGTTCTTTAAGTAATTTAGCCTTATTAGGGTTAATATACTCCTAAATACTATAGGATTTTATATAATTCTTAATTTATATATACTATTTAATCTAGTCCTTCTCTAATAATAATACTATATTTAGAGTTTCTTTAGATATTATAAAGGAGGAATATACTAGTTAATTAAAGCATAGGTTAAGTATTTTAACTAATTAGAATAATAAAAGGTAATTATTTCTTAATAATTAGTAAGCATTAATTAATAATATCTAATAGAGCTTATATCTTTAATAATAATTAAAAAGGGTAATAGAAGTTACCTAGGCTTATAACTATTAAGGTAGGGGTTAGTATAAATAATAGAAAATGTTTAATTTAATTAATTAGAGGTATAGATAGTACCTAACTTTTATACCTAAAAGGTATATAGTGCGCTATAGTAATAACTAGTCTATAGAGGTACTTCTAATACATTATCTCTACCGTTGTCTCACAGAGGGTTTGATCCTAGTTAATGCGCGGGCTGCATCCACACATCTAGTGCTTCAAGGAGCTCTCCCTGACAATTAGTTGACTACTCTGTACGGACTACTCTGTACCGAGTACGGAGTACTTCAGACCATCCCGGCAGAGTGGTTTGGGTTCATGCCGTCCTCGATCTACGGACTAGTACTCCGTAGAGAAGCACGATACTCTCTCTACACCCCGTAGGGAGTGCATTATCGTCAGTAGGACTATCCCTTCTTTCTTGTTGGCGCTGAACTGAGGCTCTTATGCTTTTCTACTCAGGCCAAGGCTCAATCGAACCACTGCCCAGATGGGATTTCAACAGTCGGAACCTCCGAGTACATGTATTATTCATGTGTTATTCATGTGTCTCCTGCAGTATTACTGATGATGTTATGCACGCAGGGCCAAGTTGACCAAGCAGCACGTCCATGTGTGATCCTTCCTCGGACAGGGGATTATGAGCAATTACATACATAACTTGTCATAACGAAAGCTACATCTATATACACCCATAATTTATAGAGCTAGTAGTACCTTTTACTCGGTAAGGAACTTGCTTTCTTACCTGATTTCCTGGGCTGTAAATAGTACTAATGACATTCAAGGGTAGTTATGGGTATTAGTCATGGGTCGATTGATTTTGCTGCGAACAACACCACTGCCGATTGCCTCCTTTTCAGAGAAAAATGAAGGCCACCCCTGACGCGACAAAACTCGTGCGGTCAGTGCACTGGGCGCGATCACCCTCTCATGACGGCAAAGCCGGCTGGGAATTCGGGGAGAGCGTACAAACGCAGCAGCTACTAATAATGCTCAGTACGGATTACTCCGTAATCTGATCTAAAAATGAGTTGTCTCCATCTGGAGTGCCGCTACCCCGTACTCATACCAGATCAGACAAGATCGATTCTCCGAAGCGCTGTGCTCACCACTGACCGTCGGCTGTACATATTGTACGGAGGAAAGTCGCGTCTTTCTCTCCCGTTCGAGGTGGGAGGGCGATCATGGTGGGTGGTGGTGGGTGGTAGCAGAATGGGTGTGTGGGGGCATGCAACTCCTGCCTGCACGCACACGCACACGCACACGCACGCTGCTCCGACCCCCGTCATGTGGCTGGAAATCCTCTCCTTTTTCTTCTTTCCAGGGCCTAATGTTTTCTTCTTGTGTACGGAGTACAGACTAAACCGCTTTCTTCGTCTTCGTCCTCCGTCCGTTTGCGTTCGGTGAGAGGATGTAGATTAACTGAGATTTTCAGAGGGACCTGACCTGCCTGAGTTGTGGTATACATGTAGTACATATTGACCAGACCTACATAGGGGCACTGTGGGTCTATGTACAAAAGTGGTGATGTATTTGATTGGCTTAAAATTCCTCCGTAATTTCACACCCTCCACCATCAATGAGTCTGCGATTACTCCGTACAACAGCGAATCAAAATACGGGCATTGCGCCATTCAGACAAATCTTGCACTTTCACTCAGGTTAGGCCACAGAAGTGAAGAATCGATGCTGTGTCTCCATCCAAGCCCCCTATTGAAGATCAACTTCCGGCGCGAAGTGCACGAAGCCCCTTGCAACCACCGACACATCCGTCCGAGTCCTCCTTCTTGCTTCATAAATGTTCCCCAGCGCTGGCTTCGACCAGGGAGCGAATCCGTCGGCACAATAGGAACTGACTGGCCGTAATAATACCCTGTGCTTAATAGTGCAGTGTGGGACAAGCCAAGCCGGTCCATTCGCTGGGGTGCCCCGGCGGTTTCCCCTTTGCCGCGCCGCCAAGCTGAGGACCCACCCGACCAACCAACCAGGCCAGCCTTGTGTTTAATTTACCTGTGTTAGCTGACACCTGGACCCTGGCCACTCCCACCAGACCAATACAACCCGTTACCAGCCTACCAGCCTTGCCTTCTAAAGCTCATCCATTCCCTCTCATCCCAGCTCGACGGCTCTCCAGAGGAAAGACACATCCCAAGGACAAAGGAAAGACACACTGTCGAACATTCCCTCGTAGTAGATTCTTAACAAGCCGACGCTACCGCCGCCCGTCAAATTTCGCCAAAATAACGCCAGCTACGCGTCACGGCGCTGGGCCTTTCCGGGCCTTACGATCCATCTGAGACGGACGGATCGATTGCCCTCCCCGGACCAGCAGCCTCTGAGCACCTGGCAACTCCCGTCTTTCGAGCATTGTTATCATCGATAATTTCTAGCCGCATAGTCTTGTCTCGCCCAACATGGCCGCATCACCGCCTGCGTCGCCTCTACATTCACGAGAGCGACCTCTCAGCGCCATTGTGAAGCCAGGTCCCAGGAGTTCTAGCAGAATGAGTATGAGCAGCAAGGCTGGCGTCGGCAGCAGGGCATCTGACGATGAAAGTCGAACCGCGGTCAAAGTTGGTACGTATTGCCTCAAAACTTCCCTTCTTCCTCTTCGTCTTTCAATGCTGGGCCCGAGCAATCTTGAATTCGAGGTTCTCATCTCGCTGACCACTTCTCCAGCTGTTCGAGTACGTCCACCTCTGAAGCCAAGTGATCCGGGCTACGACTTGATACCACAGCGATTCCAGCGCTCCATGGTTCAGACGACGTCAAACACGAGCCTAGCAATCGACTCACCACAGGGTCGCAAACTTTTCGTTTTCGATCGGGTGTTCAGTCCCGAGGTCATGCAGGATGGTATATGGGATTACTTGGAAGACTCGATCACCGCCTTTACCCAAGGCTACAACGTCTCCGTCTTGGCATATGGACAATCTGGGGCTGGAAAATCATACACCATGGGAACCTCTCGCCCAGGCGAGTTAGATGATGATTCAATGATAGGTAAGGAGCATCCCGCGTTGGTCGCGGGGCGATGCGTGGTCAATGGACCATTTGCATCTGCCAAAGGCGAAGTGGGCTGACACTTTCTTCTCTTTCTGCTTTCCTTCTCTTACAGGTGTGATACCCCGAGCTGCTGAGGCTCTGTTCGAAAAGCTCGACACATCCCACAGCGGAAGTGGCGGCGTCTCTTCCAAGCGGCAGTCCATCTCCAACTTACGAACGCCTCGCGCCTATCAACAGAATATTCTTGGCGACCGGAACTGGTCATTAAAGGCAACGTATGTGGAAATTTACAACGAGCAGCTACGCGATCTGCTTGTGCCAGACACAACCCCACCCAATGAGCGAACAAGCATCGCCATTCGCGAAGATATCAAGGGAAATATCATCCTCACTGGCTTACGACAAGTTGATATAAACTCTGTCGACGACCTAATGAACGCGCTCAACTTTGGTTCCGACATTCGCCAAACCGATGCAACTGCTGTCAACGCAAAATCTTCTCGCTCCCATGCCGTCTTCTCGTTAAACCTAATACAGCGTAAGAGCAATCTCAAGACGGGGGCGGGGGCGGAGAAGAGGTTTTCTATGCCTCTGGAGGCCATGACCGGTCAGGAGATGGGTGTTACAACGGACAGCAAACTTCATTTTGTCGACCTGGCAGGAAGCGAGCGACTTAAGAACACTGGTGCACAAGGAGAGCGAGCGAAAGAGGGGATATCGATCAACGCTGGTCTGGCATCGCTTGGCAAAGTCATCAGCCAGTTGTCTTCTCGCCAATCCGGATCACATGTATCGTACAGAGACTCCAAGCTAACGCGGTTGCTGCAAGACTCGCTTGGTGGCAATGCCTACACCTTCATGATTGCTTGCGTTACACCAGCCGAGTTTCACCTCAGCGAGACGCTGAACACAGTCCAATACGCTCAGCGCGCCAGGGCTATCCAGTCCAAGCCCCGAATTCAGCATGTCGAAGACGGGGATTCCAAGGCCCTGGTGGAACGACTCCGAGCAGAGGTTTCCTTCCTCAGGGATCAAATTCGAAGCTCACATGGAGGCGATAACCCGCGGAGAGTCAACGCAGCACCAAATGAACGATCCGAAAGACAGAATGAACGAGAGCTGGAACTTCAGAACCAGCTTTTAGATGCACAGGAGAACTACAGTGCCTTGAGTCAGCGACATGCCAGGCTCATCGCGGAGCTTGCGAGAGCCAGGGAAAACGAGTCGAAACAGACAGGACAGAACGGGGACACTTCTGCCGATGATCGGCTGAACCGCTCCAACTCGTTCGCCCAAGCCGTCGAGCAAGTGGTGTTGGAATACGAGAAAACCATCCAAAGCCTGGAACAGTCCCTATCGAGCACTCGTACGACACTTTCTAACACGGAGACCTCGCTGCTGGAGAAGGAGACGAAATGCGCCTACGTAGAAACTATCAACAGCCAACTTCAAACACGCCTTCAGAAACTCATGGATCGTGAGGCTAGCACTGAAAATTATCTGCATGATCTCGAGGCAAAACTGGACGGCCACACTAGTGGCGAGGAGAAGAATGCCACAATCATCACAGAACTTCGTCAAGAAATCGCACGAGTCAGAGAGAATGAGGCTGCTTGCGAGGACTACATATCCACTCTTGAGGAGCGTCTGGCGGAAGCAGATCAAGATGCCGAACTCATGCAGCGAGAAGTGGACCGCCTGGAACAAGTCGTGGAGCGCCAACGCAGCTTGGGAAAGCTAGACTCCCTACTCTATGAACTCGATCATGTCGAAAACGGCAAGCCCGCGGAACCCGAAACTGCCACCAACGGTGCCACGCGAGGCGGACGTTTCTCGGATCACTCTCGCAGCCAATCTCGTGTCAGCCGGAAGAGCCAACTCCGTGGACCTATTCCCGAGGAGCATGATGAGCGCGCTTACGATGATGATGCCGCCGATGTTGACGACAATGTCGAGTCAACAGACCACTTGAACGACGATCACATGGCGGAACCATCCGACAAAGTGGAAGCAAAGAACATGACCAACGGCACTGATCCACGGTTGAATGCCCAAAACAGATTCGTTGCTGACAAATTGGAGACGGTCACTCAGGAGCTTGTCGTCCTTCGTGTCGAGCATGAGTCCACGATTCAAGAGTTTGATCAGCTCCAGGCTAAGTACGAAGAGACTCTCCGATCGCTAGCTGAGCTTCGCGATGCTGTAGATGAAGCCCGACATCCTGAGCGGTCTAGAGTGCGCGACTCAGTACTATCTACTTCAACGCCACCGCAGACGCGCCCCGATTCTCCCATGTCAGACGGCAGGTCTATCGACCTCAAACATGAACCTCGCTCATCCCTGTCGCGGTCTCTATCTTCTGAACTGTCCTCCGCAATGGAGTCGCCAGCGACTATGGACACCTCGGCGGCTGACCTCGGCTCCGAAGACGATTCTGCCACCACAAAACCCGCAGCGTCAAGCGAGAACTTGGCTCAGCAGGCCGAGAACGAGCACCTGGCCGCCGAGGTCGGAAGATTGCGACAGCTTGCAGAGGAGAAGGCAGCCGCCGAGGAGGCTCTTGCTGAGAAGTATGCCGAGCTCGAATCCACGCACAACGAAACGCTCGACATGGTCGAAGAACTCAAGACCGAGGTGTCAAAGGCCCGCGCGGTCGAGGCTACTTCACCAAGGACCAGCAGTCCAGTCATCCGTCGCAAGTCGAGTCAGAATCTCATGATTATTGACCGAGCACACCGCTCATTTGCTTCTCTGCGAAATATCGCGACCGACAACTTTGAGAATCAGCCCGAGGTGATGCAACATTTCGAGCTCAACTTGAACTCGGCCATGCATGAACTCCACTCCCGAAGCGAGCGAATTCAAGAGCTGGAGGCGGATATTGCCTCTGTCAAGAAGGAGATGGAAACTAAGATGACCATCATTTCGGGATTAACACGGGAGAGATCAAGCTTAAAGGCTAGCCCCAGGGATATGTCCATGGTCGCCAATCTGCGCGATCAGCTTGAACGAAACGACAAGCAGATGTCACAGATGCGCGAGGCTCACGAGACTCGCGAGAAGGAACTAAGGTCCGAGTTGGAAAAGCTGCGGGAGTCCCTGGAGAATGCGGCGCCATCTGCTACTGGTGCCGCATACGATGGCGCTGTTGACAATGGCGATGACGAGGAAAGACGGAAGCGCATCGCCGACCTCGAAGGAGAGTTGGCTGGCTGGGAAGAAAAGCACCGACTTGTTCTTGAAACCACGGAGAAGAATGAAGCTGGCTTGCGTGCCAACATCATGAGGCTCGAAGCACAAATTGCAGCCAGGCGGGAGAATCACGACAGGTCTTTATCCAAGGCCGGCTCCGGCGATGAAGAATCTGTTCGCGGGACCGAGGAGGAACATCAGAAGCTCGTCGGCTTCCTGCGCACCGAGATTGATGAGTACAAGGCCATCATCAACAGCAATGCCACAAAGATTGCCGAGCTTGAGGCAGGACATTCGGCAGCGAAGTCTCAGCTTGAGGAATTAACTACGACTCACGACAGCGTCACAAAGGAACTCGAGGATCATGGCAATCTTGTGGCCACTCTTGAGGAGAACCTTGCCAGCCATGTTGAAGCAGCGAAGTCCCTTGAGGACGCACTGAAGCTCGTTCAAGAGACACATGTCAAGGAGATGTCCGAGTTGAGATTGCGCGAGCAAAAGAGCTATGAGGAGCAGGCCGAGGTGCTCATGCAAGAGCATAACGAGGCTGTCCATAAACTAGATGAAGAGCTTGCACAGGCCAGGGATGAGTTGACCAAGGCTGCCACACAGGTTGCGGTGGGCATGAACATGGATGTCAGCATTGAGCTGCTCTCGGAACGTATCGAGAAACTTTTGGCCGATCAGAAGTTGCTCGTGGAGGAGCAACGCAAAGCCGAAGAGATGAAGGGTCATGTCACTAAGCTCACTGGCAGCAACGAAAAAATGCTGGGCGACATTGAGGCGGCCAAGGTGTCTTTGACCGAAATGCTGTCAGACACGTCCGAGGCTGTGCCTGCATCAGTCGCGGAGCAGCTCAACGCAGTCAAGAGCAAGCTTGTCGACCTCGAAGGGCGCAACAAGAAGAACAGTCGTCTGGTCGAAGAGCTTGAGGAGCAGCTGCAGAACAACTTTGACGAGGCCCAATTGACCAACAATCGCCTCAGCACGTTGCAGACTGAGCGCAGTGCCCAACTGGAGGAAGCCATCTCGGCCCGCGCCCAGCTCCAGTCGGATTTGGACAGTATTCGCGAGGAGCATGCAGCCCTCCAGGGCAGGTTCCAAGAGCTGTCTGCCACGGGCGAAGTCAAACGATCGGATTCCAACTCTACCATGCGCAAGAGCAGCTCACATGCTTCATTGCCTTCACCACCGCCTGCCATTCCCCTGCCCCCGTTGCCCAACGCGGCCGGCAGGAGTGGTTCGCCAACCAACAACGCTGCTGTGCCCACGTCCCCCACCACTGGCCGACCTCTCAGCAAAGAAAACCTCAGCATTTCTCAGCTTACAGAAGATCAAGAAGCCCGCGCCAAAACATTCGAGAAGCAACTCTCTGCAGAGCGGAAATTGACGCAAACGCTCGAAGAAGCACTGGTTGACCTCGAGGAACAATCCAAAAAGGTCCAGAGCGACTGCGAGACGTGGAAGAAGCGTTTTCAGGAACTGGAGACTGAATTGAAGGAGCTCAAGGACCGACAAGTCGAGCCGCAGCAGGACAACCGCTGGAGCATGCAGGCGGTTGAAGAGGAGCGAAAGAAGCGACAGGCAGCTGAGTTGGCTAGAAAACAGCTCGAGGAGAGAATGAATGCCATTAACAAGGGCAAGAAGAAGAAGGGCAGTTTGAATTGCTTCTAGGCGGGGCTGAGCTTTCTTTGGAAGACGACGCGCCAGGAAGAGGAGGAGCAACCACGGCAGCTCGATGCATGAACATGACATGACGCTGCTCCCCGTCTGTACAATTTTCACGATGCAAATATCATTATTTTGTTTTTCTTGTACACAACACTGCTGGCTCATGCGTAATGCTTCCGACGTGCACACACATACCAGGGGCCGGCGTTTGTTTCACTTGCAATTGTTCTTTGCTTTGGCTTTGGGCCGCAAGAGGATGATGACTTTATTCCGGGGCGTGCGGTTCTGTCACGCTCATGTTTGCATATTTCCTGTTTCACTTACTGCCTGCTATCGCTTGGACTCTTCCCCCTTTCCCCCTTTTCCCTTTTTCCCTTTTTGCGCCTTGATGTCTTTGTTCTGTGGGTTTGCAGTAGACAATGTCTTGCCGCGAGTCACTCACTGGTTTTTTTTTTTTTTTTTTTTTGTTTTTCTGGAAGCCACAGTGCAAGAATACCCCTCTCCTCCCCTTTCATTTCTCCCCTTTGCTTTGCCCCTCCTTTTTCCCCCAGTTCTTGTTGTCCGATTTCTTTTCTCTTCTCTTCTTTTTCAATATCATGGTAGCGATGACAGTGGCGATGGACTGAACGAGTTGTACTCTGATGGATACGCGCAGCTTTCACTTTCACTTTTACTCTGGCTGCATGCACCGACGGATAAAAGAGCATGCATGCACTAGCCGAGAGATGAAGGGAAGATTGAATATTACTACCCACCGCAGTGGCATCGGCATCTTTTTTGTTTGAGTGTACATACATATAGTGATGCGGTACATGGTGAATGTGACTATGGAATCTTCTCAGTTTTGCCCGCCGCTTTCCGTAAAACCAAGCCTCTTTGCAACCAACCAGCCCCACCACGTGGCCTCGACTGACCGACCGACCTTTAGCCCTGCGCCCCAGACAAGTAGGCGTCGTCATGAGTCATCAAGGCTTGGGAGAGCAGCCCAAGTGGCCGCATGCATGTGTCGCTGCAATATGCCCGAGAATAACGTCCAAAAAACTTGTTACACGCAAAATCGGCACATGACTGAATTTGGCGCATTCATCATTCAACCAACTACTTAATTCCTCAAGTTGCTACAAATATAACACAACTTTGTCTCCGTCATGTCTCCCCGTCCATCCATCAAAACACACACAGCCCATGCAATGCCCACGTGTGGGCGATGCTTTACATAGCATAAAAGAACAAAAATATATCTGGCCAAAAAAGTGAAGGGAAAAAAATGGTGCTCAACACAATATAAACAAAGTCCGTCTCCGAAACGCCTTTCCGGAGAGAAAAAAAAGTGTGCTGCCAAGTGAATGAAATTCGATATGCGCCGAGGCGAATCGTTATTCTGATTGCCTAAAGTCTATTCTTCCAAGTAATCCAGATGACTGCCAAGTTGTTATTGAGAGATTTGTTTTTTTCGGGGAGCGAGGCAGGAATGAGGCCCCGATGGTTGTGAAAAATGTAGGTCTGTCGGTCGCTATAGAACACGTCGTTTCATCCGGGGATCCAGACAAGCTCGATAATGCCGTCAATGTTGCTCATGGGCTGTTTGTCAGAGTGCACCCATCGTTCGTCACTCTGCTTTCGCGTGTATGTCTGCAGTACAGAACCGTCTGATAGCACTTCCGACTCCTCCATCTCCCAGGCAATCTTTTTGCCAGTCTGTTCGAGATTCGGCCGTTGAGGCCCCATCATGAAGTCAAGGTTCCAGCCCTTGTCCTCGGGAGCAGCATGGAGCGTGGCCTCCATCTGGTTGGTATCGAAAGTCACGCCTTCTGGATAGTGGGCTATTGAATATCCGGAAATGATGAAGTCGTCGTTGGTCTGGAAGCGCTGCAGCGTGCAGTCTTCTCCGCAGGTATGTGCGATCTTGGTGTATTGGCTAGGTTTGGCTTTGTGCCAGCCTCCGCCACGATAATGGTGGAGGGAGAGGGGTTTGATGCCCCATTCGTAAAATCCGGACGGGTGGCCAAAGAAATCCAGTTGCCACAGGTCCCAGAACGTGGTCAATCGCGTGTCGGTATTCTCGTAAATACACTTTCGGAGGAGAATATCACCCTGCGGGCCCCAGCCAGAGTTGGATTCCAGGATCTTCTGTTCGGTGGTGCAGCTGCTGTAGAGGTCTGTGATCTTTTTAGCCAAGGGCAGAGATAGAAAGACGCCTGCTCCGCCAAAGGCTTGGGAACCATGTCTCTCAATTGCTCCGGTGTCCTCGGATAGCGTGCCAATATACATTTCTCTCGTATGGTCGTGTTTTCCCATCTTCTCGACTAGTCCGTGCATGCTGGGGAAAAAGGTGTCGTCGTCGCAAGTTACTAGCCACTTCTTGTTCTGGGCCTCGGGATGCGTGAACAAGGTGGGGACCAGGCTGAGGTATCTGACGGCCATTTCCAGAGACGAATCAGAGTGATAAACATCCACGTCAATACCAACGTCCCCGAGCAGATTAGCAACCTCCTGGAGCTCGTCATCACTTGCGTCTAGCAGCATAAGCAGCAACTTGCCACCATTGGAGCGGCCACGGCTGTCGGTAAGCCAGTAGATCCATTCGTTGATGGGAGTAGTTTCAGGATCCATGAACCGTTTGAATGTTGTCGAGACGCCAAACATGAAGTCGGTGGCGTTGGCCGCGGACGGTAAGCCAGATGCAGGAACTTGAACTTCCAGCGGCTTGTCACAGCCATCTTGGCCATACAGTTTGTTGACGTTGACAGTCTTGAAAGCGCCGTTGAGAAGATTTTGAGATATCCTTGTCATGCTCTTGCGCTCCAGGCCTTCGGTTCTGGTGAAGCGAACGTATCGCTTCATGTACTGGAATCGCTCGTCAAGGTTGTACTTTTGTCTTATTTTTTGTAAATGGGGCATATCGACGCTACAGTTCAGATTGAACCTGCTGGATACCAGATCCCCGTCGCCGAGTATAGAGCCACCTGACATGGGTGAGTTGCTGTCATCGAGTGGCTTCTGTTCGTGAACAGGGCTCGCCTTCATGGCTGGTTTGCGGAAGAGTCGGGGTCGAACTGGTACCGTGTCTGGGCGGATAAAGGCCACAAGAACAAGCAGGACGCACAGGGCGGCAAGAAGCGCTCTAACACAAGGGCTCCGCATCGTGATGGAGCGTTTGGGACCCAGAAATATCGCTCCCATGATGTTGTCCCGTCGAAATTAAGGGGGAAATCCTTGCTCACTAATACTCGCAACGAGTGTCCGTGTTTCCGATGCTGCGGGAGTATGGTCATGAAGAACCTCGACTACCCAAGTCCAAAGTTGTCCTAGGGAGATGCCCGGATACCTGCGTCCCAAGGCAGAACTGAATGCCCCGTCACGCCTGACTCTCGTTATATGACCAGTAGAGCAATACCCAAAGATTGCCTATGTTGAGTGAGGATGATTCGAGGTGAAGCGGAACGAGAGAACGAGTGTGTAGCTGCCGGTCGTTTATTCTTCTTCTTTTCTTTCGCGCATGAATCTATTACCAACTGCGAAGTGCAGCGATTAAGGAAAAAGAAGAAAAGAAGAAGAAGAAGACGACGAACTCGAATCAGGTCAAGTTATCGACAGCTGGTAGGTAAAGAGGCGGCGTAAACGTGCGGGAGCAGTGCGGGAGCAGAACCAATAGTCTGTGTCGGGTGCCCAAGTTCAACAACGTCCCGGCGTGGAAAATCGAATCGAGTGCCGTCGAGGGTCGACGAGCACAATGCACGGAAAGCAGCAAGCAAAAAACCAAATGAAGAGATGGTGGGAAAAGAGAGTGAGGGTTTGCGTGTGGGAAAGGGAAGGAAGGTCAAGTGCGAGCAAGCTCCAGGTTTCAGGAAGGCACGACAGAGCGTTTGCAATGTCGTCCTGCACCTGGCGATATGGAGTGTCTTTCCAGCGACGCCGGGGCTGGCAACTTTCGCATGTACGGCGCGCTACGGAGTACACTTCAAACCCTGGACGATTGAGCGTGCAGCAACAATCTCGGCAGGCAGTGAGTGCAGTGCCATCGAACCAACATACCGTCCCGTCCAAACCACGGCGTGCCACCAAGACGAGGATCAGAGCTAATCGAGTCGAGATATGCACTGTGGAGGGGAGGGAGTGGGCCAGCGATTGGATAGCAATCAACGATAGCGTCGCATGGTGGGCCAGGGATGGCAAGGGGGCGAAATTGGCGACGGGCGAGTAGCAGACAAGGAACAGGAGGATACTGAATGCTGAATGGACCGTCAGGGGCGGGGCAACTGGCTGGGCCTTTTTCCTAACAACGGACCAGCAGAATTCGGGTCCGTCACCAGGATGGCGGCGTCGTCTCAGGAAGTGGTAAATTGGCGAGGTGATTTGCAATTTGCGATTTGCATCAGTGCCACGGTGCCATCCCATCCATCCCATCCATCCCCACGGGCTGGCAAAGGTGGTGGTGGTGGTGGTGATGATGATGATGATGATGCGGTTCCGTGCCTGCATTTGTTGTTTCGCGTGCCACGACGAGAGACAAGCCGTAGGCCAGCGGCCCGCATTTTTTCATTTCCACGACCCCACGACGAATGACACAAGAAAAGTCGCAGCCTCAAGGGCGGCGCACAGGACAGGACAGTGCAGTGGGCCAACAGGGAGGATCAACATGGACAGAGCATTGTTCATTTGTTCATTTGTTCATGGAATGGACAAGGTAATAGTTGATGACCGCCATGGCAACTTTGCTCGGCTTGGTTGGGTGGCTGCCCAGGGCACATGATGGAAGTCCCCACTACTGTAGCGAAGCGGGCTGCCCTTTCTGACTCGAGGTGTCGAGGGCTTGCTTCGGAATCCCGACTTGATCTACAGTCTACTACTATTGGCCATTGGCATGATACTTGATGCGGCATATTTGTCGCGAAATCAGTGCTTGGCAATGACGCTACCGGCAGAGCTTAATTTTATTCCATGGGGCGGCGGCTACAGCGAAGAAGGAAGCAGCAGAAAAGCCAAGACCGAAGCCAAGTTGCGGACAGCTTCTTTCTCCACTGGCAACATCCTCTGACGGGAACTGTATCCGGGGAGAAGGAGGGGACGCATCGCCTCGATGGATCACGGATCACGGATTTCATACTCGGTTAGGGATGAGAAATCCAAGGAAGGGGAAGGGATAATGTATGTGCGCGCATGATCGCACGTGCAGGCAGGGCGCAATGTCAAAGAAATGGGACAACGAAACGTGCATGCGCAGAAGCATTCTGGCTGAAGATTCTCCCTCCTTTCTTACAGTGGGTCCCAGTAATTCCGAAGCAGCAGCAACGACGACTCTGGTGGAAATTCTTCGGAATTACTGGGACCCCACTGTATGTATTTCTCCTTTTTCCTTTTCTCGCACGATTTACGGAGTACTCCGTACCTACCACCCATTTGCGAGGCCCCGCCCACTGCGGGCTACACATGCTATGGTACTCCGTACTCTGTACTCCTTATAGTACTCCGTGCTCCTCGTGGTACTCCTATTCAGGCAACCCGTAGCGCGGGTACGACCAACATATGCCAGTCTGAAGTATAGTACATACATGATGCAGACGTGACGCCAGCTTCGGCTGATTTGCCCCTTATTCTCCCAACTCGCTTGCGTGCACCGGGCCAGACTCCACCGTGGATGCATCGGCAACGAGGTTGTTATAGCCAGCCCCGCCGGGCTTGGCCTGCAATGGTGGACATGGAGGACACAAGCTTTTCTCGCACAGCCGGTCAATGCCTACTAGTCATGGCCCGTGTTTGCTGCATTGCAAACTCCCGTACGGATCAAAAGCGCAATCAATCGATTTGGTCTACTCTGTATTGCCACTTGCGACAGAAGCGTAGCCTTTTGCCTGGTACGTCTTGCATCCCTGCCACGCCAATTCCGGGCACTGCCTTTTTTTTTTTTTTCTTCCCTCTCTTCTCCCCCCTCCAGAGATCGGTACCGGGCACCGGGTCAATGGCAAACTACAACTCGACTCTGATTCAGTTCATCTCAGCTAGCGGCTCTGAATCGCGCCCTGGCGGGAGGCCCTTTCAAATGGAAACAACACACAACATTCCCAACACTGACCAACCCTCATGTTTCAGCGTGGAATGTGTCTTGACATGATGACACCTGTCGTGCGTGGCTGGTAGTGCCGATAGCGAGACAAACATTCGACGGAATGCATTGCCCGTGGCCGTTTCATTCAGAGCCCTGTTCAACCATCGCTCCAATAGTCATTGCTCATGCCTCGCGTTCCTCCACGTGGATGCGAACAACTTGATGGAAAGCTGAGACCTCTCGGCAGAGAAGCCTTGACAGTCTTGTTTTCAGATTCCCGAGTATCAGTCTATTTATTCACAAGGTGATGCAGCCCCGGATGATATGCACATGGTGAGCTAGTGTATGGAGTGCCAGCTATTTTGGCAAGACAGGGTAATCTGTCGTTTGTACATATTTCTCCAATCCTGGGGAACTTCTCGACGTGTGTCATGCCAAATTTGGCATGCCTCCTCACTCGGAAGGATCCTTCCATCGGCTCTTCCTAGTAGAGGCGAAGTGAAACATCTTCTGGTTGTTGGTTCGTGTGCGCGCCGACGCACACTCCTAGAACTTCTCCCAAATTAGCCGGGGTCAAATGCCAGCACCAGCTCTGAGCGGTTTTTTTGTAATTCTTCCGCACCCGCACCGGCATCTGTAACGTCTTCTTCAAAGTGGAGCTCTATCTGCGGCGAGTTCCAAGACATGTTACCAATTTCCGTGTCACGAACCAGCATACAACGAACGAGTACGGATTGAGCGGGCATCATTCGCAACCGTTCATGGTGCCATGGTGTATAGGGACGACCATTCCTCTAGTTTGAGCTAGTCAGCGAAGTGAGGATTTGGTTATTTGTTATACGTACGGAGAGTACGGAGTATTAGGAAAAAAATGTATAAGAGGAAGATTCTATGTCAAGGCAGCTCCTAATTACGAAGGGATGTTTTTTTCTCTCGCCACAAGCCCCAACAGCCTTTGATAGAAGGCATTTTAAAGAAAGAAGCCTGAGCGCTAGATAAGACTATATCTACTTTTGTAATACAAAACCAACGTTCTTAATGTTCTGATTGCTCATAGGAGTGCTTAGCATTCGCCTTTCGAGGTGCCCTCTGCGGACCACCCTCTCTCCCTAATGATCATTGGGAACCTAGTGTCACCATGAACACAGTCGCAGATAAACTTGAAGTGATAGCCCTCGCCGTCAAAACCTCCCTTGACCTTTTCGGCGCCCAACTCGTTCCGGCACTTGGTAGTCACGTATTCAGTTACTGTCTGGCGCTTGTCGTCCGTGGTGTCGTCGCCAAAATACACGTTGCCGTCAAACACCGCGTGGATTGGCTTGCCACGACGCGCAGCGCTCGTCGTTGCAGTAGCCAAAATCACAAAGTTCGAGAGCTCTGTTCTCACGTATGAGCACTAGCAGAGAAAGGAATGATGAAAATGGTTGACTAACTCATTCTGGTTGTACGTATAACGGAGGATGGTGGGGGATAACAGAGGGTGACTTTATAGCTAATATTTAACTAAATAGCTTTCGAGTAGGTTGATTCATGATGGGCAAGAAAAATATGAAAAGCTACTGAGTAGATTGTATCTTATAATACTTCGTACTGATAAATTAATCTTGGAGGATGACAGAACCTGGGAAACATGTTGGTATATAACATGGATAGATATCGCTATCCTGCTGCATAGTATTAACTAGGGCTACGCAGGCTATAATAGAAGATTTCATTATCATTAATAAACACGCAGTATAGAGAGTCCTGAGTGTGCGTGATCGTTTTAGGCTTAATTACTGCTGTGCGTTCAAAAATCCGTTGCTGCGCGTTTACGCACTCATTATAGACTAATTACAGCCTGGTATAGACTGATCATAGCATGTCAATAAGGGAATTAGCATTGGGACGTGTACGAAGTAGATTTGTAAAATAATCCAGGGGGGCGTCGCACATATATAAACTACAGTACTTTTCACTTTACTATTACGACTTTGATATGTTATACTACAGCTTCTTCATTCTCTTCCTTCTCTGCCTCAGTCGCCTTCAACATGAAGTTTTACACCTTTTCTCTGTCTTTCGCCATGGCGATGCCCACTCTGGGGGTGATTGCCACGTCTCTTGATGCCAAGGCGGCACGCGGATCTCTCACTGCTCGGCGCGCAATTTCCTGTTGTGCGTTCGCTGTCAACAACCATTTCATTCACACAACCTGTTTGGACATGCATGACAATTGCGAAGGAGGCTGGGCTACATGCAACAAGCACGATTATAACGCCAACCGATGGTGCAATTACTGTGTGGCCGTTCACCCAGAAGATGAAGCCTGCCTCACTTTAACGTGGCCTCCCGTGCATCCGGCCCCGATTACGCGGCGAGACCTGGACGCAGTGTCTATTGCACCCTTTGACAAGGACCAGTAAGACAAAAATCCGAAGCCCATATATGTGTTTCGAAGTATTAATCAAGAAGTAGCCAGGACGACTCAAAGCTAAGCCGTAGAACCGCAGGTTACGGAGAGTTCAAAACTGTAAAACTTCGAAGATTTGACCCACAAGAATACGCACAAGTTATTGGTTCCATAATTATTAGGATTATCATGACCGCTAGAGATGAAGTTATTTACAGCATTCAGAATACAGGAGGCGAGCGGTATTACGTGCGGATTCTAGACAGGATGTCTCATTGGACTTTTAAAGAGGTGGTAGAAGCGAGCCAAGCAAAAGTGTTCACTGTCCCGTATCAAGCCCATGCAAGGCCAGGAGATGTATTTGCCTTCTGGGCTTCGGATCGAAAGCCCTCGAGCTGGGAGTGAGACGTGGACACAGCGGCTATTGCACCTTGGTTGCTAGAGTAGTTGGAGCCGTAGGCATTGCTTTGCCGTTGTTACATGTTGTATTCAATGTGTTCTGCGGAGTACGAAGTAAGAACTACTATACGTAAAGGATTATAGTTACAACAATATACGGAGTATAATAGTGACGAACCTCATTATCACGCTTTCCGCTCGTGCAAGAGGCAATCATCTCATCCGTAACAATGGCTGCCATCCGCGTCGGAACCGCCTCGCCCCTGGACCGGCATCCACCAAAACCGCTACCCTCTGCCAGCTCGCCCATCTCGCTCGACGGGCTGCTGCCCTGTCCATTGACATCTTGGTGCTGCCAGAAGCGTATATTGGGGGATATCCGCGCGGCACGGTGTTCGGGTGTGCCATTGGCGAGAAGAACCAAGGGCAGAGAAGAGTTTGCCCGGTGTTTTGACAATCCAGCACCACGGGCGACGGCACGCGAGAGAAGCTGGAGGCCATGGCCAAGCAAACAAGGCGTCTTCGTTGTGACTGGTCTGATTGAGAAGGCCGGGGGCAGTCTGTACTGCAGTGCTGTCTATGTGTGTCCGGAAAAGGGATTGCTCTGCCGTTGACAAGTCCCTCGAGGCGCAGGCGAAGAAAGTCGGTTGTCGACTAAGATGGCCATGAAATTGTCTTGCGCTGCAATGAAGATGATGGCGGACAGCAAGGTTGCTGATGGTTCCAGCACGGATTGGGTTTCCCGCGGCGAATTTTGGCAAAGTTCTCGCCGGACCACAATGGGAGGATGGTGATGGGTTGCTTCATGCACACATTGATCAGAGGGAATGCATTCGAGGTAGGTTGGATATTGATACAGCGGGGAGGGAGAAATCACACAACCTCCAGAATCCGGGGCATCACAATCAATTTGACCTTTGAAGCTGGCTTATCATTATGCTAACGCCTTTCGCCAAACAAAACTGCGTCGTAGAAAAAAAAAAAAAAAAAAACCTGCTCGTCAATCGCAGGCTTTCCTCTCTGCCCCGTCTTGTTGTCTTTGTCGCTCCAATGCTGCTTGGGCAAGGATCTCTCTCCTACTCATGGTAGCTCCCTCATTTGCAGCACCGCCCAGCACAAATTCACCACCTGTCCAGCCACCGTCGTCCTCATGGCCATCGTCGTCCGAGCTCGCCTGACCCGAATCGAGATAGCGGGATGTCTCGCCAGTTGTGCGCCCGCCAGACTTCCAGTCAGCAGCGTCGACTTCCCGCTCAATTTGGTGGCAAAGATGCCAGAACTGCCGGTCGTGCGGCCCATGAACATTGTGCGCCAGTTCATGGCACAGTGTCTTGCGAATCGTTCTGTAGTCGCGATAACCGTCGTGAGCATCTGTTCGGAGACGAAGCTCGATCACCTCGCCTCGGTTCCGGTTCAGCCCAAGAATCCTGGAGGTACCTTGGTGAGTGACTTGGGTATGGGACAATGGCTCCATTTCAGTGAGCAGTGACACGGTAAACTTGTGCTTCGCCATGGCTGCTTTGATCCCAGGGTCCTCCTTCAACCTCGTCAGAAGAAGCCGACTTCTCTCCGGGCCAGGCAGACCGTCCAGCGGGCGCACCTGGAGGAAAGTATATTTTGCATCCTCTGAGAGATTGGCGGTCGTCCTTGTGCTTGGTCTCTTCCTTTCCCCTGCCTTCTTCTTCTGAGCCATGCGAGCTGCATTCCGCTGCGCGACCTTCTCCGACATGTTTTGTACGGCCTGCACCTCTGCGACACCTGAGCCCATGAGCGTCATGGTCTTGTTCTGCAGGGCGCTCAGTGCCGTGTACGGTTCTTTGAACGGTGCTCTCAGGAGAGGGCCTTTGGACACGAGAATCTTCTGGTTGGATTGGGGTACGCCGAGGGTCGTGGCAATCTCATCGAACAGATCAGGCACTGTGGCGTCATCGGGAAGTTGGAAGGTGTAGTCCTGCTTGCGATGGGTTACATGAATGGCGATCCAGCTCGACTCGGCCGACTCGGAACCGTCCGAATCAGAAAGCGAAGGCCCGTTCGTCCCGGACAAAGCAGTCATGGCAACTGAACTGAACACGATACGGCGACAACAAGCGAAAGTGTCGAGCGGCGGGGGCGCAAGGAGAAGAGAGACAGGCGGTCTATTGCGGGTGCGGCGCCGAGGCAGGTGACGATGGGCAACCGGTCGGACTGGTCATTTATATATCAATTTGGAGCCAATGAGGCGGTTTGCCGTAGTTTGCTGATATTCGGCCCACGTCGGCCCCTTTCTGTATCGTTAGGTCTGGCTTGTAATAACGTCAACAGCCTGAGCGTGGCAAAGGACTTGGTGGTGGACCCGCCTGTATCAGGTGCCGGGATTACCGCGTCGTGTCCTTTTCCCACGCGCCTAGCAAGCAGAGAGTCGGCTGGCAAGCTCCCTCAATAATAAGCTCTCCCAAATCCTCCATCCGACCTCCATCCGACACTCTCCACCGACCCTCCAGATCAGCTCGCACTCGAGGACACGATCTTGCCAGCAGAGACGTTGCGTTGTAGCAGCTTCTTCTTTTACTTCCTTCCGCATCACTAATTGCCTTCCGCAGACCCAGAATTCGGTCCGGTCACGATCCCGCGACGCAGCGCTGCACAATGGTCCTCAACGTCTTTCGCGTCGCTGGTTCGTTGTGCCCCGATCTCAATCCGCCGTGGAACGGCGCTGAGCCATGAGAATTCTCCATGTCGTTGCTGACAATGATTCGTAGCGGATTTCTCGCATCTGGCGAGTATCTTCATACTACTGCACAAGATGGTTCAGCTAAATGTATGCGACGAAAACGCCCGCACGGACTGGCGATGCACTCGCCCCCCCCTCCCGAGTATCCCTTCGCTAACACCTGCCAGAGCTGTTCTGGAATTTCATTCAAATCACAGGCGCTTTATCTGTTCGTCTATGTGACTCGGTACCTTGGTATGCCCACGAATCTCCATGGTCAAATCGCCACCGTCTAGCTCGAGTAACAACAACAGCAACAGCACTGACAATGACCACGCAGACATATTCTCGACAGACAGCTTGTACAACTTGTTCTTCAAAATCACATTCATGGGCTCTCAGGGTTACATCATATACCTCATGACCAACGCGTACAAGCCTACGAATGATCCCAATGTCGACACGTTCCGCGTGCAGTACCTCCTCGCCGGGGCTGCAGTCCTCGCCGTTCTCGTTCCGTACAAGTACACATTTTCCGAGATTCTATGGGCCTTTTCCATCTGGCTTGAATCGGTGGCCATCTTGCCGCAGCTGTTCATGCTTCAGAGAACTGGTGAGGCCGAAACCATCACCACGCACTACCTTTTTGCTTTGGGAAGCTACCGAGCTCTGTACATTCCCAACTGGATATATCGATACCTCATGGATACCAAGTACAAATTTGATTGGATTTCCATTGTCGCCGGTATCATTCAGACTGTTCTCTATAGCGACTTCTTCTACATTTACTACACAAAGGTGCTCAAGGGTAAAAAGTTCAAGCTTCCCGTCTAAGAGACTTGGTTCAGTACGGATTGTCCTCGAGTGCCACGGCTTATGTTGTCAATCGTCGCCCGTCCCACGGGTCATTGATTGATGATTTTGCAAAGACCCTGTTGTCAAGGCGAAAACGGTTCATGACACGGCCGAGTTGGACATGAGGAAGGAAGGAAGGATCGGATATTGGTGCAATTGCTATCATGGCGGCGTTAATGGGCAAAGAAAATCTGGAGATTCATGGAATTCGGCGTCCGAGCAAGCCAAGAGCCAGACAGGACTTGTGGCACGGTGCAGCAACAAACGGGTAGGGCTTACGTACCCAGATAGTTTCAACAATTCGCAAACAGCTTTTGCGACGTTCAGTGACGACTCGTCATAATAGATGCCACTGATGTTCATTCTGTTTCTCTCACTTCTGCGGCCAATGAGCAAGGCCAAAGGATGTGTCTATCGTGTCGGATCTGGGCACGGTCACATCTGGTATGTGACGTTCTCGACGAACCAACTCACGGCACGTACAGTTGCACATGCCAGGGACAGGTCCTTTGCCCCCCATTACCACTAGGACGGGATCCTCTGATTACTTCAGACCTTGTGTTGTAGACGTATGAATCCCATTACAAGAACCCATCGGTGCCATTCACACATCTCCGACGTTTGTCGCTGCCGATGCGCATCACGTGACTGTAGTTGCATATGGTAAATGGTCATCGCCCGTCCCCCCCCTTCCCCCGGTGAACTTGATCAAAGAACATTCCAAAACCCGCGACAAGCCAACATTGTTCGAAATGAGTGGCGACGCTCCCGAAACCCTGGATTCGCAGCAGGTCAGTCAGAACGGGAACGGGCAGGTAGATGGTCTCGAAATTCAAGATGGACCAAACCCACCACCTGAAATGGCGCCACCGCAAGACCCCAAACTGCCAACCCGCAAGGACACCTCTCTGCGAGAGTTCCTAAACAAGATGGATGATTACGCCCCAATCGTGAGGAATCTCCTCCCCCAATCCCACCCACTCCCAGATAGCATTACTTACCATTCACAGATACCCGACGCCGTCACGAACTACTACATGACCAAAGCTGGTCTGCCACCGCCACCGCAGACCGATCCCCGTCTGGCGCGCCTACTCGCTCTCGCGACACAGAAGTTTATAGCAGACATCGCTGCGGACGCATATCAGTACAGTCGGATCCGCGCGTCCAACAATACGAACAACCCCATGGGCACGCTGGGGGCCGCCGCTGGCTTCCCCATTCCTGGACAGCAAGCTGGCCAACCGGGCAACAAGGATCAAGGCAAGGGCGCGCCGTTGGGAATTCAACGTCCTGGGTATGGCGGCGGCGGTCAGGGCGGTAGCCAGAACAGAACCGTGCTGACCATGGAAGATTTGGGCATGGCCGTCGGGGAGTACGGCGTGAATGTCAAGCGCAGTGAATTCTATCGCTAAGAGGGCGCTCTACGTGGCGGAACAACTTGGGACATCGGCCAGGCATGAACTGAAGGGGACTCAGCTTATGGCTCTCGATGGATTTGGTGTTGGGGCGTTGCGGCCTGTGATTGTGCATTTTGCGCTAATCTTGGAGTTCGGGTTCTCGTCTTGGCAGCGGTAGGTGGTGCACCATAGAATGATGAATCTACCCCACCTTGGCTTTCTTCTTGTCACCGTAATTTTTCCCCAGCCTTTTGCTGGTCATCATTTTGCCGTGTTTTACAGGTGTTTTCATACAGGTTGCCACGTTCAAACTCTTGAACCTCTCCGGTCCCCTTTCGTGGGACAGCCTCACTTTCTATCCCAGATGTTCGGCTTACGCGTCCTGGCAAGACTTTTAGTATTGGTCTTTCTTTCCACGTTTTGAACTTGTGCAAAGCGGGAAAAGACATACGGCGAGAACTCCCCGAGTTTGTGGCCTACCATATCTTCCGTTATCATCACCTGATGGTAATCCTTGCCATTGTGAATCTCAAACTTGAGTCCCACAAAGTTCGGTAATATGGTGGCGGACCGAGCTTGCGTTCGGACAGGAGGGACTTTGTCGCCTTGTTTTTGGGGAATACGATCGGGAGACTGCGTTTTTTCTCTTTCAGCAAATCGCACAATTGAGGATGTTGTTTCGAGTGGGAGCATACGGCACAAGGTGAGGTCCTGTACAATCAATCAGCGCGGTTAGAATTCGTGCATCGAATCTCTCTGGAGCAAGTATCACCCGGCTCACCTTTCCAAACTGGGCGCTTGAGCAGTGCTCTTGTTGCGTGCATTTTCGAGCTCTGTGTATTTCCTCGCTCGGGCAGCCAGGAGTCGCATGCCACAAACTGATGGAGCGTAATACAATATGGTGGATATTCTCTGTCTAGTCACGTGATACTTTTGGCAATGAGCCTTGTTCCTGGGGTTCTGCCGGGTAGCCCACCACCAGACGTCTCATCACGTGGAGTGCCTTCCAGTGCGGTCGGTACGTACCCGTGTGGGCAGACTGTTTGCTGAAGTGGACAGATTCGGCCGCGCAGACCACGGCTTTGTTGAGAACGACAGAACTCGGCTTTCGATTTCGGCAACTTCGCAAGCTACACACCTTGCCCTTGATTGACGTACAGCGAGCGGTCTTGTCCCAAGATTTGAAAGAAAAAAAGAAAATCGAACACTTCTCCTCGATGCCCGGCGCGACGGCCTCGGGAGCGAGCACGGGGCCAGACTCGGCTCGGCACCGCGAACACAACCAAGGAAACCAGGGGCGCAAGTACACGGCCGAGCAGAAAGAAGCTGTCTTGCGCATTCGAAGATGCAGCCCTACTGCATTCTATGACATTCTAGGTCTCGAATCCACCAAGACGATCTGCGCCGAATCTGACATCAAGAAGGCTTATCGCAAGCAGTCATTGCTGACCCACCCGGACAAGAATGGGCACGAGCACGCTGCCGAGGCTTTCAAGATGGTCAGCCGAGCCTTTGGAATATTGGGAGATAAGGAGAAGCGGGAGAAGTTTGACAAGTCCGGGATCGACCCTGACAGTCGATTCGCAAGCGCGCAGGCGCAGAACCCTTTTCCGGATTCGCCACTCGCCAACCATCGGGGGGCATGGGCGGCGGCGGCAGGTGGAACGAGGAACTGAGTCCGGAGGAGATGTTTGCCAGGTTCTTCGGTGGCGGCGGCGGTCGTGGCGGCGGCGGATTTGGAGGTGAGCCTGCAGACTCTTTATAAACGGCACATTTGTTTCCGAGCCCATGTATGCTGACTGATCAGCGTTCGACACCGGGCCCCAATTCGTCTTCAACTTTGGCGGCGGACCAGGCATCCGGGTACACCAGTTCGGCGGCGCGAGACCGAGGCGACGACCTCGAGAAGCACAGGAAGAGGAGCAGCAACCAGGCGGGATGCAAAACCTGCTCACGCTTTTGCCGATCTTGATCTTCTTCATCCTGCCCGTGCTGTCATCCTTGTTCACCGGCAGCTCAACGGGTGCAACAACTCCCAAGATGTCCTGGGATGTGCCTCAACCACCTTACACCGAGGGCCGCACGACACCGAGGCACAAGATCAACTACTTTGTCAATGGCAAGGATATCCAGTCATATACCAAATCCAAGCTTTCGCAACTGGACCGGGCCGCCGAGGCCAACTTTTTGCATTTTTTGCAAAACCGATGCGAGCATGAAAACATGATTCAACGGCGGATGCAGGAAGATGCCACGGGCTGGTTCTATCAAGATGACGAGAAGATGGCTGAGGCGGATGCGTACCCCAAACCTCACTGCGACAGATTAAGATCCTTGGGACTCATCCGCTAGGGAGACTGTCCCGCGATGACTGGGCAAGCGTGGTTACGGCATCATGCACCATGATGGTTTTCTAGCATGCAGGCCCACGTACATGGTTTTCTTTCTTTTCTAGTGTACGGACGAAGGGCTCGGAGTTGGCGGATCATGTTTCTTTGGCTGGATTGCATTGGCAAACGGCGGTTGCCAAACTTGGGTGCGCATAGACTATTGAATATAGCGAGCGCCGTGCCATGGGTTGCCAGGTATCCTCGTCACCTTTTACGTGACTTGGGCACATCATACATGGCTAGACGAAAACCTCCATCTCAAACCACGCCCGCCTGTCTCGCCATGTCCAGCATGCCGCTCACCACGCGCTGCACGTCCCGCGTCTTGAAAGGGAGTCTGTGCCCGGCATCCCATTCCACGACACTCGTCCGGCCGGGCTCGCAATACAAGGCCAGGAGCTTCCTGTGCTGCTCTATGCCAGCGTCCTTCAGCCCATGCACATGCAAGGTGGGAGCGTCCACCACGTGGTGCCCGCACGGAGCATCGGGCCAATCCTCAAACGAAGTGCCGGAGACGTTGGTCGCATCCGCCACGTGTCTCGGCCGCGGCAGCCTCGGGTCCAGGCGAACGACGGGCGCACTTCCCGCCATGATGACTCCGAACCTGAAGTCTGTTCTCGCGTGGCCCGGGCCCAAGAGGACCTCTGCCCGCCGCTGCGCCCACAGCAGACTGATGGCCATCTTGGCACCCTGCGAGAAGCCGAGCACGCCGACCCACGGCCCGGAACCGTCGTCGTTCTCCATGGCCGCGAGACACGAGTCCATGACGTGGCGGGCACCGGCACCGGCACCGGCCGTGGGCTCCTCCTCCTCATCATCGGCCCACGGCAGCCAGCGATGGAAGGGGCCGAGGTGGCCGTAGACGGCGACGATGTCTGGGTGCGGGCTGGAGGCGTACGGGGCGTCCATGAAGACGAGTCGGAACGTGGTCGCGAGCTGGCTGATGATGGCGCGGCACTGGAGACGGAAGACGCGGCCGTTGACGCCGCCGCCGTGGAGGCACAGGATGCGTGGGAGAGGGGGCGGCCTTGTCTCCAATCGTCATCCTGGGGTTATGTTGAATCGGATTCGGATTCGGATGGGACGGACAAGAAAGGCTTTATTAGATAATGACTACTTGGTTAAACAAAGAACAAATGCGAATCAGAGGAAGGGGACCGCAAGTTGATTGGCTATCCCAAGCCACCACCAAGCCGAGCCACATCAACCATCAAGCCAAGCCACACAGCACCAACATAAGCCACAAGCCACAACAACAAGGCAGCAAGCAAGCTTATGACATGGACAACGAGTCAAAGTAGTACGAAGACGCGTGGTCCTCTCCCAAGATGTCGCCCATCTCCAACCCTTTCTCCAGCGCCTTCGCGAACTTTGCCCTCACACCGACGGACCCCGGCCCTGTGTTTGCAAACTCGCCAAAGGAGACGTGGTCGATCCGCTTGTCCTCCGCCTTCCAGACATGCCAGCCCTCGCCGTTGACGACGTCGCCCAACCAAGAGTTCTGGAACGCGACGCGGGCATAGGGGGCCCACGGCCGGCCGAGGTAGTAGGCGCCCGCCTTGACCTCCGCGCCCGGGGCGGCCTCGATCCTCGTGCGGTTGAACACGTAGTAGCTCGGCGAGTCGTCCGAGGCGCGCCCGGAAGCAGTCACGTAGCCCGTCTTGGTGGGGAGCACGCCGACGGTGCACTTCTCGAACCAGGCGCGCGCCTTCTGGCCGAATACGAAGTCGGTGGCTCCCTGGATGTAGCAACTGGCGAAGAGCTGCGCGCCGACCTGCGAAAGGATGGTGTCCTGGTACCCCATGAACGAACAGGCGTAGTAGCCTTGGTTCTGGGGGAGGAGGAAAAGTCAGCATTCTTGCGGCCGCAGAATCTGCCATTGTCATTTGCGAGGAAGACACACGCGTTGTCGGGACCAACAAACAAACAGACAGACAGACAGACAGACAGACAGACAGACAGACGTACGGTATTGCTTGCAGACAGGGCAAGAGCCTGGGACCCCTTCCCAAAGTTGTTGACGACGTCGACGTTGTGAAGTCTGAAGTGGGAAGTTCCGACACGCAACGTCGCCGTCAAGTCATTGGTCCGCTTGTCTTTCTGGCTGTGACCTGCCATGATGGTCACCTGGTTCGCGGCGTGGGAGGCCGGGTGGTTGGTGTAGCCGTAGATTTTGAGCGGGCCCGGGAGAGACTTTATGCTGACTTGCTCGCTGTAGACGCCTGGATAGATGAAGATGGTCTGCTCCTGCTCCGTGGGCTTGAGGGCATCGACGGCTGCCTGGATCGTCTCGTATTGGCCGCCCTTGCCGACGACGAGTGCCCCTTTGGGGGGACGTCCGGCTGGCCAACACCGCAGTGGCCGAAGCCAGAGCCAGCGCGACGGTGAGGAAGGAGAGCATCTCGTTTGCAGGGCTTGATCAAGCTTTTGACGGTATTTCAGAACGGACACTCGCTCGCATGTCTGGGAAGAAAGGGGGGGGGGGCAGGGCTCACCGTTTATATGTATTGTCCAAGATGAGGGAATCGGATGAATGGCCCGGATGTTGCGACCCGGATGCGTCGGGTCATTAATTAAGTCACCACTCCCATTTCCGGGCCACTAAATGCGCATGCCGCATTTATTGAAATGCACATACCGTAAATCCGGATTCACGGCCCACCTACCTAATTTTAGTATGGCTTGTGTCTATTGATTTCTACCAATATGAATAATGTCTTCTGCGGTTACATGAAATAGCTATATCTCGGGGAATAATATAATAAAGGGCATTTAAGAGAACCTCAATGTGGTTGCGTTGCGTTGCGAGGTCTTGTAATAATAATGAAAAGGAAAGAATTTATAGTACCTTTAGTAAGGGATCAGGTAGGAAGGCACTTTTTAGATCTATATTTGGACTGACGCGGTATGTATGCGCATTTAGTGGCCCCCACTTCCTGTTTCCCATTTCCCATTTCCCATCTCCCGTCTCCCATCTCCCATCTCCCATTTTACATGTAAGAAGACGCAAGTCCCAGACACCAAGTGCCAGATGGAGCCTAGCGATAATGCAGCTCGTCGGTCGACAAGGGAACTTGTAAAATACGAGAAAGCCAGACCGCCTTGTTAAA
This sequence comes from Epichloe scottii, assembly GCA_021950295.1. Taxonomy (NCBI): domain Eukaryota; kingdom Fungi; phylum Ascomycota; class Sordariomycetes; order Hypocreales; family Clavicipitaceae; genus Epichloe; species Epichloe scottii. The sequence goes on along the minus strand of CP083247.1, from coordinate 73,145 downwards.
CCAACCAATCATTCATTCACACCCCATGACAAGTTGTTGAAACCCTGCCAGAATAACATACATATCTAACAAGGCAGGGGCTCTCCAACAAGCGTCATTGTAAAAACTTGCACTACGGAGTTCATATGTACATACTTTCTACAAATCTACATGACAGGGGAGCTGAGCGAATTACATATTAGCTAGGAAATGAAGGAGACAGGGGCCAGGACCAACAGGTACCTTGAATTACGGACGATTTACATGGAAAACAATGTATCTTTTAGTGGCTCTTACCTGGTCATGTAGATTTGTAAAAGAATTCCAGGGGGGCATTGTGTATATACATGACATTTCCTGTTGCCAACATGGCTTCTTCTCTCGCTCATTAGGGCAGCACGGCCAAGACGGGTGACCAGGGTGAATTAAATGTTTACCCCGTCACCCTTGCTTGGCCCGTGCGTTCGTAATGTGAACCAAGTGGCAGGAAGAGCCCTGCGCTTTACGCCATGCTCTGATCACTGACAAGTATGACGGCTTCTTCACCTGATAATTGCTGAATCTCCTCATCCGATAGGGTGCCCATAACATACGCACCGATCTCGCGCGTACTCAAGAGTGTTTCGCCAGTGTTCTTGATGATTTTCATAAAGAGAGTCTGACCGCCTGTGTTTATGAACCCCAAGGATTTAATCAACCATCTTTCGGCAGCCCCTTCTACTTTGTTCACCACGTTTTTGAACTTGGCCATCACGAAGCTTATAGTGACTCCTGCGATGATCACTTTCTGGTGTGATGTGGTATCGATAGGTAAAATCACATTTATCCTGTGTGGCGCGCGTTTATCAAGGGATTTATGCTGGGCGGCTTCCGGCTCTGGTCTACAAGAGAGAAGAGGATCTTGTGAGCGAGATGGGGAGTCCGAAATTGGGCTTCCCAGCGTGTTTAACGTACCTAGTAGTTGCAACGGAAATATCGTCGAGGCCGCGTTGGACATCAGGCGTGGATAGGACATTATCCTGCTTGATCGATTCCTCAGCAGGCGGTGGGATTATGAGCGCCATAGCGCCAGCAACGAACCCGAGAACAGTAAGGAATCTCATTGTAAGCAGGGGTGGATTCCTTTGCACAGGCTGGGATAATGAAATGAGGAGGGGAAATGAAGAATATGTTTTATGCTGTGACGACTCGACTCTACATACTATATATACTCGGCGCCATGGCGAGAGACAACATTAGCTATTACTCTGTACGGAGTGCTCCGTACATAATAGTCCGTAGACGCAGTGGAAACGAGGCGCCTTTACGGAGTATAGGCTAATTTGTCAGAATCGGGGAATAGAGGCGGGATATTTTCCAAAACAAAAAGGCCTCGCAAAGTCACTTGGCCCATGCCCGTGACGTGTCAAGCCTGGGAAACACCATATACTAGCAAGGTACTCACTCACCTTGTCTTCGAGTACTGCCAATGAAGTGGTTAAAGTCGATACAGCCGGGGCATTGCCGATCTGCCGACTCTCACTTAGCTCCCGCCTTTACTCCGTGCCACGTACTTGTATGCGAGCTCACGAATTTAGCCGTTAATCTTAGGCACAAGTCAACTGGCGAGTTGAACACGATTACTTCGCTCCACAGGGCCATGTATGTACTCCGTATACGGAGTATGTCTTCACTGTTGATGGAAGGAAGACACGGTCCATTCCCCCTCAATTGAACCTTTTGTAACCCAGGCTTCCCTGTGATTAAATTGCTAAATCGTACCATTTCTGTCCCGAGATGCATGTCTATACATATCTACAGTATGTCCCATGTCTATACTCCGTACTCCGTAAGCCTGGTTTCTATGCTAGATTTGGGTGCCCCCTTACTTGTGCCCGAAAGAAAATGCGTCATTTATGTAGTCTTTTACGGAGTACCTACGGACTAATCCGTAAACCACCACATCAACCAAATTTGATGCCTGAATGCGAATTCCACGTCCCTGACGAACTGCCCTGCTGTCCATGATCATCTCCAGCCCGAGGTGGCCCCCGGCGTTGGCGCCGAATTTTATTCCCATTGCCGGGTTCCAGGTCGTAGCCATTGGACTCGCTTGAGGGGCTTGCGATTGCGGCTGTTGAACGTTGTTTCCTGCCCACGACTGGATGGATGCTTCGGCTGGGTTGGCTAGTGACGACCTGGCAGTCGAGACCGGCTGCCGCTGGGGCGAGGCCGGATGTTGATACGGAGCTGCAACGGGGCTCTGCAGTGGAGTTTGGCTTCGTGACAAGTCGAGGGCCGACAATGGCGGCATGCTGAGCTCCCTGCGGAAATGAATCAGCGTGTTTTGTACAAGAAGCCACATCGGCGGCAAGAAATGGCCATGACTTACTCTTCCAGCGCTCTAGCGTCCACACGTCGCTGAGCCACCCAGCCCTTGACAACGTCACGAAAGCCTTGGCTGACAATCTTGTTCAGGTCGTTGTAGAATTTTCTACCGACCTCGAGGTTGTTCACGATTTCCTTGTACTTGAAGTAGGCGCTGTCCAGCTTCTGCAATGCTTGTTCACGCTCTTGGGAACCACCATCACCACATCTGTGCTTCTGCGACTCAAACTCTCGATTCGCTCGTTCCACTTCACGAAGCAGCCGGTCTTGCTCGGCCGCTTCATTGTCCAGTGCCTCCAGTGCCGGTTCGTAAAGTGTGTCGAGACGCCTCTCAAAAAAGTCTTCAAAGTGAGCGGGGACGATTGCCGTGGAAGGATATGTTCTCTCGAGTCTTGCCGCCTCTTTCAAGATGTCTGGCTTGATGTCATCTCGGCGGGCGCTGTCGCGCAAGGTCTCGACCTTCTTCCGTCGCTTGCTCTCGAGCCTCAAAACATCGTTGTAAGCGCTCCGCACTCTACCAATCGATTGTTTGAGTTCAAGATTCGTGTCCCTTTGTGAACTAGAGGGCACAAAGTCCATCAGCTGCCGGTCCGATCCGGTCAAGATGTGAAGCAATTCTTCATTGGCAGCAAACTTTTCTCGTACAACGCCGTCGCTGCCGGCGCTGCTACCAAAGTATCCCTCGATCTCGGCGGCGTGCCCCCAAAGCTTGCTACCCTGGGCATCGCTCTGACTTTCCGGCCTTGTCCATCGATCGGTTCCATATTTTCTTCTCAATCTCTGATCTTCTTCATTCTCCGCGGCCAGCGCTGACGTGCCGTCTTCAAAGACGGCCATGTCTGCCGCACGCAGCTTTTCAACATCTGCCAAGCCTTTCCGAAGTCGCCCAATAGCGTCTGCCTGCCTGAGTTCTTCCGCATGCTGCACCAAGCTCGGCGGCAGGCCCAGAGGCTTCTCCAGGGCCTGCAGCGACCCAGGGAGGCCAATGGAGCCAAACAGAGCGTGTATGCCATCGTTGAGTGCCTCTAGTTCTTGGATGATGTTTTGATTCACCATTCGATCTCTTCGCTCTTCGTAAATAGAGATTGCAACGTGAACCGAAAAGGGCACGAGCCTGGAGAACAAGGCCGGTCCGAATTCCGCCCTTTCGCCCAAGTACTCGAACGGCTTGGCGACCTGAGGAGGCACGCGTGCGACGGCCATGTTTGCCCTCTCAAGAGATTTCAGTTCCGACTTGGGGGCACGTGGTCTGGAGCAGACTGATTAGCTGACGAATGAACGAATATCATGACCAAGAAAAAAAACCCCGGGGCAACGCACTCAAGAAGATCATGTCATTATCTTTCTCCGCCCTCTTGAGATCGTCTTCGACTTTTCGTTTCAGGCCATTCAGATCATCAACTACCGATTTGTTGAGGTAATTTCCCTTCGTCTCCTTTAGACCCTCCTTCACACAGGCGACTGCATCGGTCAGCCTGGCAATCTCCTCGCCATATTTTCTCTTCTCCAGACAGTCGCAGGAGGCCCGATATTGTGCAGCGGCAGCAAAGTGATGATGCTTTGCCGTCATATGATGAATCCACGCGCTACTAATGGCTTCGCTTTTCACGGCCGCCTCACCGGCCAGATTGTACAGGTCGGAGACTCCGGCAGCTACCTTGGCTATAGAAGCGTCCTTGTATCCATCCATGACGGCTTTCTGCCAGAAGCATTCTTGGCTTTGGGCCAAAAAGAGCTGTGACAGTGACTTCAGCGTATGTTGATCCATGTCCTCGGGCGGGTCGGACATTCGCAGCTCGGGCACGACGTCTTCCTTCATATGAGAAAGCACACCGGCCGCGAGCGAGAAGTAGTTTGCAGCTGATTTCATGCCCTCAGTGGTGGATGGAGATGTGTTGGCTGCAAGCTGGGAATACAACGCGGCAAGGTTATAGAGAACATTGAGTAATTCGTACTTGATATTATTTCGCACCATTGGTCGCTCTGTGTTGTACCCAAGGGCAGGGTACCAGGTGAACTCTGCACCAATCTTGCTCAATCAACTCTGTTAGCCGTGTGTCAACGCGCCCAACGGGCTCCAAGCTGGCTTCGTATCGATTGTCAAGCCTTACATCAATGGGGAATTTGCCGCTTATCCAAGCCAGTTGTCCAGCATATGCCTGCAACTTCTTGACACCACTAAGATGTGGCTCCCGAACACTAATGGCGTCCTGGCGAAGAACATCAATGACGTCAAGATCTTGCTGAAACATGTCGGGGTGTTGGTCGTATTTGCTATTTATATACTGTCGGATCGTCGAGGCCAGCGAAAGGTGGGTAGAGCGGCGGAATGGCAGGGATAGTACGCTGCCGGTGCTTGTGCCAAGTTTGTTAACATTGGCGTGACGCTGATGACGAATACGGGCAAAGGAGTTGATTGAATGCCAGTTACTTACGTCGCCATGGTGTAAGCCCCCGGCGGTTAAGCAGAGCGTCCCGGGAGACTGGAAATCAGGGAGCAGCTTTGCGACTTTTGACAGCGCAGTCACGCGCCCGCTCATGTTTGAGGAACAAGACCAAGCTCAGGCCGTGACTTCAACGAGTTTGCATGGAGGATAAGAAGGCAACGCTGGCGGGGCAATTGGTGACTCAGCAAGGCGACGTCACGGGTCTGGCTGTTGCAACCGGTTATTGTGGTTGCGGGCGTAATGAGCAACGGCGTCTTAAGAAACGGCGTCCACCCCCGCAAATCCGCGCCTGGCTCGAGAGTTCAACGTTGGCTCCGCCATGTTGGTGCGGCTCACGCAGAGAAGTCTGGCCAACTCGGCCTCCTCGGCCTCGGAGCAATGAGTGTTGATACTTGCGTAGTATTATACATATATCTAAGTCACTCTGAGCATCCATCCCCCTTCCTCTATAACCCCCATAATAGTCCCCTCTCTCTACATCTTATCTCTTCCATTCTCTTGCACCTTCAAGTTCGCGGTGCATCTTTGCGGGACATGTGATTCATGGAAGGGGGAGCAAAAAAAAAAACTAGTTTATAAATGGTACGAGGAGCAGAGAATGCCCTTCTTCCAGACGCCTCTTAGGTTTAGAGTGTCCCGAATATCATTCAACGGGTCACCCTCCACCAGGATCAAGTCTGCTCTCAGCCCCTCTTGAATTCTCCCTCTGTCCTCGAAGCGAAATCGTCGCGCCGTAATGGAGGTGGCTGATCGGAGAGCCTCAATCGGCTCGAAATCGCAGTGTTTCACGAGCATGCCGATTTCATGATGGGCAGTAAGGCCGTATGCCATTCCGCCGACCCGGCCAGTTGTATCGGTGCCCCTGTTGATGTTGACAAAGAAGATCAGCAAGCAAGCAAGTCAATAATGGCCACGACTCGTCGATGGAGACGGGGCGCACTTACATGATGACATCGACGCCAGCGTTCCTCATCATCTTGACGCTCTCGTACGCATACTCCACCCGACATGTGTCGGTCGACATTGCAACACATTTGCACATGAGTGCTTTGGCGGGGCCGGGCAAGAACCTTTGAGCTCGTGGGTCGTTTGCGTACTCCTCCTGATCTTTGAGACCTTCATTGGTCATGCTCGCGATACCGACAAGGGTAGGGTTGCAGTGGCTGCGCGAGGTCATTGAAGTCAGTCTTCCGAAGCGCTACCTTTTCGTCCTGCTTCAGTACTTACGCGTTGTTCTTCTTGTACGCATCGATCAGCGCCGGCGTTGGGGGATAATCCACAATCGTGTGAGCTGTGCCGTCGGCACCAGCGTCCAAGATTTCAATTGCCGACTGCAAGCCAAAGGCGTGGGCGAAACACTGAAGCCCGTTCTTGTGGGCAGTTTCAATGACCATGCGCTGCAGTTCTACAGACGGCTTGGGGAGGTCGACCTTGAGGCATTTGCCATCCTCGTGAAACAGCTTGACGAAATCCGCGTCCTTTTTGCGTAGCTCGACGAAAGCATCCACGTCGGCTTGTGTTTTCAGATTTGGCCACTTTCCAACAGCTGTTTTGAACTAGCATTTCTTGTCAACATCTTCCCCCTCCCCCTCCCCCTCCCCCCACCTTCTCATACGTATCAGGCAACGGCGGCTTTGATGGCCACGGAAAGAACAAAGCGCGCGCGTGGGAGGCAATGAAAATAATTGATTTACCTCTGCTGAAGCATCGTGAGATAAGAGGAGGGCGGCCGGCCATCCACCCTCAATAGTGGCGCCGTGGCACGCCGCCCTCAGGTCTGCAGCATCGCTATCTTCCGCAGCAACCGTCCTCATTTTCGACATGATGTCCGGCTCATTGTGCATGTCGCAGACGGTGGTGACGCCGAACTGAAGCGATTGCTTGAGAGCCGCGGCCTCGTAGACATGCACATGACCATCTATGAGGCCCGGCATGAGCGTGTGACCAGGCTTGTCGATGACAATGGTCGAGCCATCGGGAGGAGGAATCGGCCGCGTCGACACTTGCGCTATCACACCATCTTGGACGAGAACGTAGCCATTCGGAACCTCGACATGGCCATCAAAGATGCGAACATTTTGGAAGAGCAGCGAAGATGGCGTTGCTGCACGAAAAAAGAAGAAAAGGGCTGACCCATGTCCAGTGACGAGTCCAGTGTTGCAAGCAGTTTCGATGAGACATGACAATGAGAGTCGCCTTACAAGGGGTCTCATTTTACAGAGAAAAAAAAGGGAAAAAGGACAACGAGGGCGGCAGCGGCGGCAGCGGAAATCTTTCGGGACGCCAGTTGGCGTTCCAGGGAGGCACTGAATCTACAAGCCAGCGCCGCGCGCGCACCTGGCTTGTCGTCGTGCAAGGGAAGCAAGGGAAGGAAGGCAAGCAAGGGAAGGTGAAGGTGGGGGATAAAGTTCGAGGCCCCATCGACGGCGGCGCCAGTACGGTGGTGTATTTAGTGTATTAGTAGCAGACCTGACTCCGGAGCTCTCTCTGGCTTGCTTGCACGTGGTATAGCAGATGCAAATGGTCTAGAAGTTTGCCGAGAAAAAGGGAAAAAAAAAGAAAAAGAAACTGTGGGTGCGATGCTGGTGGAAAGGCGGCCACCTCTTGGCACACGCACACTTGAGGCACATTGTGAATCCATCCCGCCAGGCATCGGGGTAAGGTGAGGTAAAGTTAGGGTGGCGGAGGACGGAGGGCATGTGGCATGGGCATGTGGCATGTGCATGTGGCATGGCAGGATGTGTCTCGTGTGACGTGTCAGGGGGTCACAGCAAAGGTGCACACTTGCTGCCCCGAAAATCGGTGCTGGCAGCTTGTGGCGGCTATGTAATGTCCTCGGCGGCTGGAGAGGAGAAGGGTTGACAAGGACAACAGATACGGACAATGGCGCTCGGGAAGAGAGGAGAGGGCCCCTGCCCTGGAACCTGGAACCTGGAACCTGGAGGCACTTTGCCACGAGGTGCTGTCAGCGATCCCTTTTCCAGTGTTAAGGCAGCAGCCAGGTCAAGGGACCCACCCAATCCTCGATGCCTCGCTAGTACCTCTAAACAATCACAATAGCTAGCTCTGAACGCGTGTGCGATGTATCTTTTTGTACCTCTGGAAATTGCTAGTACTTATGTCATAGTGAAATTTGCACGTAGATACAAGTGCCCCTTAATGCCCCTTGTCTTGATTGGTTAGCTAGCCTTTTCGTGACCTAGCTGCTGCCTTAACACTAGAAAAGGGATGAAACATGGTTGCAGAGAAAAGTCAGGCCTGGGTGGATGGGCAAGGCGGGCAAGCAGAATGGAATCTGTGTACACTCCAACCCCTGAATTATTTTACAAATTTATATAATAGGGGGAATTAGCGAATCAGGTATTAGTAAGGAAATAAGGGAGATAGGGTTTCCTTGTAGCGCTCTAAAATTATTTAGGGGTTAGTGCACTTGCTAGCTAATCGCGGCTGTTAGTAAGGAATAGTCCCCCTTGTCATGTAGATTTGTAAAATAATTCAGGGGTTGGAGTGTACATGTATTGCGCAAACATGCAGCAACGAGTTTTTCACTATGCAGCAGCAGCTAAACCCGAAACGGAAGAGGTGAAGAGGTACCTTTGCACGAACCAGCAGCACCCCGCCCCGCGGCGGCGTCGTCAATTGACTCATCAACAAACAAACAAACATGTCATCCTTGGGACCTCTTGTATCGCCAACCCATCCCCCATCACAGACGTGACTGCCCCCGTCATGGCACTAGCATCATCCGATGCCCACGCTCTCCGCCCGGTAGGCGTCCATCAGAACCCTGTCGATTTGCGTCCGTGTCGCAATGCTGCCCGGCATGATGCTGCTCACCCGGATGCCATGCTTGCCGAACTCCCTCGCGTGCGTTCGCGTCATGCCCATGACGGCAGCCTTGACGGTCGTGTAGTTGGGGATTTCGGTCGCAGGGATTCTCCATGCGATGGATCCCATGTTGATGATGCTGCTGCTGCCGGACCCTTGCCTCTGCATCGCAGGCACCACATACTGCGTCAGGAAGAACTGATGACGCAGGTTGACATGGACATCAAAGTCGAACGAGTCGCGCGTCACCCCGGCGGTTGGCACGCGCGAGCTGGGCCCTGCCGAGCCAGCATTGTTGACGAGCACGTCCACTCGGCCGAATTGCGACATGACCTCGGATGCGCTGTCCTCGAGTTGGTCCAGATCGGTGACGTCGCAGTGCACGAATTTCGGGACCGCGACGCCGTGGATTCTGGACAGTTTGTCGACCAGTCTCGCGGCATACTCGTCGGCAATGTCCAGGAAAACCACTCTCGAGCCTTGAAGACAGAAGAGCTCGACTGCCGCCGCGCCGATGCCTTCAGCCCCGCCCGTGATGAGAACAACCTTACATACATGACATCGCTCACATGAGCATGGCTCCCGTCATCACCATACGCTGGGGGTGCACCAGATGCAGTACCTGTGGGAGCAGGATGGGTGGTACCAAGGCCGGTACGTCCTGGTGTGCTGATGCTTCCTGCCGATGTTGTACTTGATGCCGGAATAGCGCCGGACATGGCAGCAGATGGCTTTTGGGCAACATGGCTTTGTTGATCATGATGCTGGTGACCGCCCAGCGACCCGACCTCAGCAACCCTTTGTTCAGCGTTTCCATCAGTCCACGCGCACCAACTGGCCAGATGTTCTTTGGCCCCTGTGGAGGTACCTGGCCCTGTAGGATTTGTTGCACTGTGACCAGAGCTCCGTAGAACCTTCCTTACGTTCCACCACGACAGTGCCGTCCACGGACCACCTGGATATCGGCGTAGAAGCCGCTACATTTTCTGCCGTGGTTGGTTGGTTGCTTGACTCGTCTCTTCCTCTTTGGACGGCTGTGCTAAAGTCGACAGCGTAGAACACCCTTGGCTGTGATTCTGTTAGCACAAAAACGACTCTACACAAATTGAGGCAGCGAGAGGCACGTACGTACTCTTGGCTGTGATTCTGTTAGCACAAAAACGACTCTACACAAATTGAGGCAGCGAGAGGACCGAAGCAGCCTCCTTGTCCAGGGTTTCCGGCAAGAAGCTTCGACTTTCTAGTTTGTGGGCAAGGCTGTTGATGAGAGCGGCCGCCCCAGCTCGATCTCTCGTGCTCATGACGCGTGTCGGCATTGCTGTTGCTGATGAAGCACGCGTTTGGCTGCTGGAGCGGCGCCGGATCTGACTGTCATTGTGGTTCCACGTGTTGTCGAAGTCTGCGTTTGAGTAACAGGAGGAGGACCTGGTGGGGGCGGGGGATAGTAGGGATCATCGATCATCATTAGTACGCGTTCCCAGCGAGCTCGGAAGCAGCATCGGTGACGGGCTTTTCTGGATCAGACACGCACGGGTCGTGACGAGTGACGCGCTTTCGCACTGCGGCACAGATTTTCCACAGAACATCAGTTCAGCCCCGCATTGTGCAGCGGGAAGATGGATGGTCTGGTGTTGCGGCAGAGACAACTCACTCACTCACTCACTCACTCACTCACTCGGCTTGTTGCACTCGTACGACGTATCAGTTTTCTTGGAGCATCATCTTTATTGGAGCATCAATTTGGTATCATCTGGTATCACCTTGTGGCTAGTTCGATCATCCGGCACCTAGTAGATGTTGGATATGGCGTCGACTGCAAACTTCAACCACTGCCGGTGCGAGGCGCCTCCCACGTGCGCCCTGGCGAGCCCAGTTCAACCCATGGTGCCACGGCACGGGTTGAGGCCAACTCTTTGCTTTGTCTGCGCTCGTGATTCGCTCAAGGCCCCTCGTGTCTTCTTGGTTGGCAGGGATCGGGCGCCCAGAATCAGAAACCCCACAGAACGGAACGGTTGGCGAATCGCGGGGTATAGATCCCCACTACTACCCCAAGGAGACGTATTACTTCACGGCATTCACGTTAGGAAAGCGATGCTAACACGTACTTTGATATTGCAAAGTCTGCGCATGCCTTACCAGAAATCAGGACATAGTCCCCAAGGCCAGCCCGAGGTTTCCCGTGAATATGACGCTATGTGACCTGGCGGACCACTTGGTGCCAAAGCACTTGTGGCCAGTTGAAAGTGAGATGCATACCCGTGTTCTGCCCATGACCAGTTGAAAGTAGAATATATACCCGTGTTGTGCCCAGATAGCCCGAGAAGAAAGGGTGAGAAAGAGGGTAGACCCCGGGGCTAAAAAAAGAATCAGTAACATATTCGGAATTTTTTGTCATGCATCTGTCCCTTAAGGCGTTGGTTTCAGGCTTGCTTACACAAGCGAGCCTGTCCATCTCTTCTGCGATTCCTCGTGAGCAAGGCCAATCCTTGTCCGGCTCATTGCGAATTTCCTCAAACAACCCCCTTGTTCTCGCATACAGCACTCCGCAGCCTCACAAGTCCAACTGGATTGGTCTGTACCATGCATCTGGTGGTGGTCCCGAGGCCTGTGTGAAAGACCAAGATGCTCTGAAATGGGCCTACGCGCCCGAGAAGAGCGGTTCTGTTCAGATTTCGGTAGAAGGGCTATCCTCGGGATTCTACAAGGCTTATTTCCTGGCTCAAGGGGGCATGCGTGGCTTTCTGAGCCTGTTTATGTTTCTGCCGGGAGGGACATGCCTGGGAAAATAACACTAGATTCCACGACACCCCTCAAGATAAAGTACGAGACGGCGAGGCCAGCGGCCAAGAACTGGCTGGGACTGTACTATGCTGCTGGCGGCGGTCCGGATAACGACAGGTTCAACAAGCCCTCTATCCGGTGGGCCTATGCTCCTGGCTCGGCGGGCTCGGCGGAATTCGACAAGAGCGGGCTCGGAAAGGGCCAGTTCAAGGTTTACTTCCTCGCGGCTGACCGATACGCAGAGCTGGCTGCTCCCATCCAACTGGATCTTGGCGACACGGGCAGATACTCTGGAAGCATCAGCGCGGACTACAGCAGAACCCCGCTCAACATCAAGTATGCAACCTCACGGCCCAGTGACCAAAACTGGATAGGGCTCTATTACTTTGAACAGGGCGGGCCTGTGAGCGAGGTCAAGGATCAGCCATCTCTGACGTGGGAGTGGGCGAGAGGACCAGTTGGCGAGGTTACGCTCTCCGTGGCGAACCTGGGTCCTGGGAAGTACAAGGCATTTTTCCTCGCAGACAATGGTTACAAGTGGCTGTCCGAGCCCATCCACGTTCAAGTACGAAGCGAGGGAGCTTTTGCCTTCATGGTGGAGAGTTTGACCACGAAGAATGCCAGGGTAGGCGAAGCTTTCGAAGCAAGTGTCGGCAATCTCGTCACACAGCCTGGCCAGGAAGGGAACACGTTCGAGATTATCGGCAACAAGGGCTGGGCCACCATCAGCTCGTCTGGCGTCATCACGGGCACACCGGGCTCAGGATCCACGGACACCACCCTCCACATTCAGGCCAAGGACAAAGCCGGCACTACTACGTTGCTGTCCGCGAGGATACCAGTCAAAGCGGCTGCGTCTCCGCTGGTGCAGAGCCTTGGCGTCTTGAGTTTCAATCTTTGGTATGGAGGCACCAGAGTAAAAAACTACCATGAGAAGCAGGTTCGGTTTCTTGCAAGCCAGAATGTGGACATTGTTGGTTTGCAAGAATCAACAGGTGGACATGGGACCCGCCTCGCCCGCGCTCTGGGATGGTTCTCCTGGCAAGGTCAAGATGTTTCCATCATCAGTCGTTATCCCATTTCACAGGTCCTGCCCGCGACTTCGGTGTCGGGTGCCGTGAGAATCACGCTCGACCGCCGGTCAAAGAGTGACGTCATCTTCTGGAACGCGCACTTGGGCTACGATCCGTACGGGCCCTACGATTTCTGTTTTGACAAGATGAGCCAGGATCAGGTTATGCAGCGCGAGGCCCAATCTGGCCGTACACGGCAGATTGAGGAAATCACTCGCAAGATGCAGGATGACCTTGCCAACGCGGACAAGGTTCCCGTTTTTCTCGTTGGTGATTTCAACGCTCCGTCACATCTGGACTGGACCAGCGCCACCAGGAATCAGCACTGCGACATTGGCCATGTGCCTTGGCCAACCTCGGAAGCACCGACGAATGCGGGCCTTGTCGATTCTTTCCGCGTCGCCCATCCGGATCCCGTTGCCGTGCCGGGCATAACATGGTCCCCCGTGTACCTCAGTAACAACGGCCGGCCCGAGCCCCTTGACCGGATTGACTTTGCGTATCACAAGGGAGGAAGCTTACCGTGCAGGATTCACAAGCCCTGGTCGTCGGCAACCCCACACCAGAGCCGCATCAACAGGACAACGAATGGACATCGGACCACAGGGCAGTTTTGACAACCTATAGTTTGGTGGGATAAATTCGCATCTTGGTTTGAAGATGTGTCATGAGGCAATTAAATTACCCTGGCAAGCTACCCTGGACTAACATGCCAGGTGGGACCACTTTAGAACATACTTGATCGGGTGTTGTCTGATCCGAATTTCACTACATTTCTAAATCTTGCCTAGTGACTATAATAGTAAGACGATAGTTTTCGTAAAAAAAGGGTTTCAGACAATATAAGAAGACGTGCCAATCTGATTGGAGCTATACCTATACCAGACCTGATCCTGGGCTGAACTCTTCAGAATCGATGGGTCCGGATTGCTGGCTGGCAGGGGGACCAATGCACAAAGTATGCCGTACTGGTTTCTTGAATCATCAAGCGGTAATATACTCTTCTTCTTCTCCTGTACTTGTCCTGGGTTACCCCATTTTCTCCATCGGCCCCTTTCAACAAGAACAACGGCGAACAAAGGTACATCATCAGTGCAAAGGAAATGGCGAGGTTTGTAAACATGCAAATCCGGCGAATCCGGACACGGGTGCGGACCCGCCACCAGCTGCCAACTCTGCTAGTCCAGCTGGTCGGCCCCCGCCCGCTCTTTGGCTTGACGCGCAAATGGATGGCGGCCAATCTTGGAATCAGATTCTCCCATCGACAACGAGAGGAGCATCACGGAGCTTGGGATTCCATATCGGCCGCTTGGCGAAACACTCTCTGTGCCCTGGTTTGTTTGGCTGCAGTTTCCTCCGTGTACAGTTAAACAGGGACTGACTACCTGCAGCAGCAAAGACAAATGCTGTTCCGACTGCCGCCCCAGGCTCCGATTCCCATTGATCAGTGAATTCACGCATCGCATTAATCCTGATTCCTGATTCCTGATTCCTCACCACTGCAGGCGCGCTGAATGCGGACTGCCAATGTCTCCTTCCGTCATCGCCCGTCATCGATCGAGCCAGGAATGTCGAGAATAAACAAGTCCTGTGATCAGTGCAGACTGCGAAAAGTCCGATGCATCGGTAATGGATGCCGGCGTCTTCACATGTTGCCTACTTGTCCACTGATGCTGAGGTAGCTCCTGATCCTTCCCCGGGGCTCCCATCATCTGCAATCATTGTGCAGTAAGTCGTCCGGCGCCACCAAGAATCATGTCGTGGCTCTAGCGTCGCAAACTGACATGTGAGACGGATATCCTTCCAGAAGCGAGGCGAAACTTGTCACTTTAGCACACACAAAAGACGATTCCTGCCCAAGGGTAAATCCATCCATGTCACTTGATGCCCGGGCATTGGGCCAACTCGGCTAAGTAAGAAAACATGCAGTGTCCGACTCGCCACGGGCGTCTTCGTCTCCTGGGTTTGATCTTGATATCAGTCATCTTTACATAGATTGCATACTGCGCGACGGGCCCTCGAATGAGACACTGACGGATGAGACCGGTGTAATCAAGGCAAGTATTGCATCATTCACCCTCAACCTGCACCGGAAACTGACCTCTCACACCAGACTTCCGACGATCGAGGTACTTGCAATTTCCCCGTATACCTCCATGGGAACCTGGGCAGTGTTAACCAGAGAGGCGTAAAGTCCCAAGCTCAAGCCTGGCCTTCTTCTCCGACCCACAAGTTGAGCAGTTGACCCAAAAGATTGGGTCCGATCGCCTGAAAGTCCTTATTCATAAAATCGAAACCATTTTAACGGAGCGCCTACGAGGCCGAGCTTCGTCGTCCTGGGCGCGGGTGCACTTTACCAAACCTCTCCAGCAAGTACTGATATCCAAGGATGCCGCAGACAGTTATATTGATGGTCGGTCTCCCCCTTGTCATAACCCGGCGGGTTTCTCTTGCTAAGCAGGTACAACAAACAGCCTACTTCAAGAACGTGCACCCAGCCTATCCATTCCTAGACCGTGGTGAATTCACATCTCGCGCTCTCTCCCATGATGATTCAAGCAAGACGCTCGAGGAAGCGACTTTTTCAGCCCTCTATCATGCGGTGCTTGCGCTAGGAAGTCAATATGTCGATGGCGGCACCTTTCAACCAGGCCAGGGAACGACATGGAGTCTGTTCCAGACCGCTCTAGGACATGTCGCCGATGTCATTGTTCCCAAGGAATCGCTAGAAAATTTGCAAGTAAGTCCGCAATTTACCAGGCCCTCCCCACCTTTTACTTTGTTACACGAACTGGACCAACCATGAATAATGAATAGGCTTTGACCGCTATGGTAAGGACACACTCTCTCCCAATGACCCGCAAAGACAAGTATGTCGCAAGTCATTAAGACCGTTTGCTAGTCCGTATTCTCGATGAGCGCATGCTGCCTTCAGCTCGATGACACTCTGGTCGCCGAAGCAGCCAGGATGGCCCTCTCACTGCGGTATCATAAGTCAGCCAATGCCAGTGTAAGCCAATTGAGGACCTTCTGGGTTGTCTATTACCTGGAAAAGCAGATGTGCTTCCAGAACCGTATGAGCTCGGTATGTTTGCCATACTCCTGACGGGAAATTTCGCCTCGGTGGTTCTATAGCACGTCTGGCCCCTAACAACAGCTAGATCATATCCGACGACGACATTGCCTGCCCGGTTCCTCCCACCCCCGACTCAGTGTATGAGAATTTCAACTGGTTTCTGTCCGTCATTCGGTTTGCACGGTTGTCATCAATAGCTTATAGCACACTCTTCACTGTGAGCGCCCGTCGACAATCGCACGACTCATATCTGAAAGCGATCGACCACATTTACCAACGACTAGAAGACTGGCGGCTGTCAGTCCCCGACGGATTTCGCCCCGGAGAATCTTTCCACCATCTAAGTCAGTTTGCTGGGCACGGCACCAAACTTGTCGCTGTGCAGACTCAATATCTGTACTTTAGCATGCGAGTCGTGTTGGAGCGGCTCGTCATGCGGGTGGCGAGCCAGCAAGATCTAAGACGAGAAAACAGCAAACACTATCTTATGTGGGCGGCCCGCACCATCATCGAGTTGACAAGATACATCGATATCGAACCTCATGTGCCCATCTTGTAAGTTTCGTCTAGTCATTGCACATGGGTTTTTTTCCCCTCTTTTCTTTTGCTTACCCACGATTCAGCATCATGGGTGTCATGCCAATGTCTGGGCTCTTCATCCTTTTCGACTTTGTAATGCATAATCCCTTGCACGAAGAGACTAGAGACAACATCGCTCTTCTCGATGCAGCCACTGGATATTTCAGCCATTTAGAGTACACGTCCAGAGGAGCTTTGCCTGGAAGCATCATATCCGAGTTTACCCAGATTGCGAGAGACTTTTGTTATCAAGCAGAAAGGAGCGCAAAACAGTCCGACGATCCCGATAGCGAGCCCTCCCATGACCTCATCTTGGGATTGAATGTTGACAAAGTCCCACCGCAAGTTGATGTTCAGACTCATTTTCCGGCCGAAGTTCTTTCCATGCCAACCAGCGAGTATCTCCAGGACTCATCGGCCATGGTCACCAATGACACGCTAGACTACCCTGTTATCAATCATGCCCATTTTTCGGACGGGGGCCAAGTTCTTGACTATGGCGACATGCGAACCTTCTTTGGTGCGATGCTTTCGGATTGGAGTGATATTCATTGATTGGAAGGGGTCAAAAGCAACAGTGAATGAGCAGGTTCATTTAGGCTGCCCCAGATGATGGTCCATGAACCAATGAGACCATCCCGACCACGTTGCAGTCGTTGGTCGTCGCCGAGGGCATACCCGGTCGCGGCACTGTGGTCGCAGTTTGTCATTGCGTACATGTACTCCGTGTAGTACCACGGCTTCATGTGGCGGGCTGCGGGCTGTAAATCATGCAAACCTGATGGATGATGATCGAGGAGGCTCAAGCCTTCGGGAGCTACCGTACAACCAATAAGGCTGTTACACTTGCAAATTCGAGTTTGTCGATCGGCAAGGGGGCCCGGCTTCGAATCAAAGAGTTCATTTCTTAATATAGATGTCCGAGTTTAAACTCACAAGCTTGTCGGTTTGTTCTCCACGTATCAGTTGTGTAGGGAGCAAGGTATGAAGAGGCCCGAGATGCTCATCGGGCTGGACTTTGCGTAGAATGTATTCCGTTGGAACAAACACCTAACGATAAATCCCCTCCACCCCGAGTATGTGATGCGTTGATCTTGCAGGCAATTATAGCAGCGGCAGCCATTCCACTTGCTCTATCTATCCTTGGGCGTATTTGGCAGGTCTAGGCCAGGTGATCTGACCAGGATACATGCCAAGTAAAGTAGAGTAGAATGAATCGATTCATGCATCTCTCACTCCGAACTTGATTTGTGATTGAGTACCGGGCCCACCTTGAAGCCGTTTGATGTAAGCGTCACGGTTCTCATGGCTGGGTTTGTGAAGACCTAGACGAACAAGACTAACAACAGCAGCAAAATGATGTAGCACATATTGTTTTGCCGTCCAAGTCGTCGTCTCCCCAAGAAACATACAAAGAGCGGGGTTACAGGAGAAAAAAAAAAAAAAAGAGGGTGGAATAGCCAGACATTGTCTGCCCATGCAGACTAGGTGTCGGTCAACGGCCCATGGACCCGTTTCGCTGAATCGATCATGCCGAATAGCAATAACTCATCATGCCGTCTTGCTGTGCCCAGAACCGGTCTTCAATCCAACGCCGAGGACAACGAGGATCCTGGTCAAAGACCCCATTGGGGCCGTGGTCAAGAACGGCAGGTAATCCCTCCACTGTCCAATCCTGGATCCTAATATAGGAAGCCCAGTCCCCCGACGGCCTGCGCAACCGAGTGACAGTAGGCCGCGTCACTCAGGAGTATCCCCGAGCACACGAGACGCCAAAGCCGTGCATCGCCAGAGCAGCGCGACACGACGGCCTCGACGAATGCGAAATACAGCAAGGCGCCCCCACCTCGGTGTACAGAAAGGCCGAGTCGGCGGTGAAGGTTGCCGTGGTTGCGGGTCATTATCGCGAGGTACGTTCGCCGGGTACAGCAGGACCAGGGCGGCGCCACCGAGGGCTACCATCGGCCCAAACAGTGGTCAAGATGAGCCGGTAAATCGGGTTGACAACAAGTTGATTGACTTGTTTATCCTCCGTCGGACGTCACGTGCGAAATCAGCAGCTGCGTGATCGGAGATGACGGACGTTCAGAGACCACCATGCCGCAAACCATCAGGTGGTCCATCACCACTCCGGTTCTGAATCAAGATGCTCTCGCTAGGCCCGGCGGCAGGCAGTGCTGGCGGCCGTGTGCAGCCGATGGGTTGCGAGGCGCCGGGACGGTGAAGCTGCAATCACATCAAGCAGGTAGTAGTTGGTCGTCAAAGACCCTGACCCTCTTTCGACCTGACATTGGTGAGGAAACACGAAGCTATTTTGTTCTCGCCCCCCAGACCCAGAGCTGCCTGCAACAGCTGATCGCGGATTGCGGGGGCGTGTGTCCCCGTTACAACCCAAGAAACCGGAAACCACGCGAATGGCCACAAAACGTACCATGAGACGCAACAGAATCATTCGACCTTCCGTTTTGGTAATGCGTGTCCGACTGACTCCCCGCTTGCTTGGGTAGGTAGGTTATGGCTCGCAATGTACGCAAAAATCATGTATAAATACTGCGCAAGTCTGCATGGTGTTCGATGCAAACAACGTCCAACAAGTGATACACCATTGATCCATGCTCTTTTGAAACGAAACCTTGAGAGGAAAAGCACACAGCCATGAAGTTCCTCACTGCTCTGACCACAATTCTCGTGACACCAGGGGCGCTTTCCCTGGCTGTTTCAATCCCACCATCACGGAGCCTACGCCCATCATCAAGTATTGCACAGCGAGACATTTCAACTGCTACTTCTGTGCTTGCGAGCGTCAAGTCTGGCTTTGGCTCCCTCTCGGATGCCGCCCGAGAATTCAACGGTGATGCCGGGCCTTTTGAAAAGGCAGCGTCGGGGCTGCTGTCCACGGTCGAATCTGGCACAGCGGCAATCACCAAGATGACATCCCTGTCGACGTTCGACTGCCTTTCCCTGCTGTCTCCTGCAAAGGAGCTTCAGAAGCAGGAGGGCCCTGGCCGACCAGCTGAGAGCAAAGAAGGATATCATTCAGCAGTACAAACAATGCGGAACGACTTACGGATTCTTGTCTCGAGGTGTTGACGATAGCGCGGCACTTATCACCGCCCTGGTGTCCAAAGTTCCCGCCCCTTTAGAAGCACTGTGAAAGGAGAAGGGGACAAGATCACTCAGGAGCTGAAGAACACGCGGGATGTGTTCGCGCCTGGAAATTGCTTGGACGCATGAAGAGGTTTTTTTGCGCGAATATGTACATGGTGGCTGCAAGCCAAACGTGAAAAGCTTGGCGAGCCATGTCATTGGTAGCCCCCTTTCTAGGTGTAACTAGGGAAAGAGCCTTGTTCATGAGGTTAGCCACTGGCTTGGCCTAGGCCGCACATCATCTCACACATGTTGTACTGACGGCGACGTAATGAATGGGTTGCATAGTATCTCACCTCGCGAATATTGCCCTACACTCCCGAACCTCGTCAGTAAATTCTTGCTTCCTCTCGCCGGAACAATCGACGACCTCTTCAGCCATCCCTCTTTCCTCGCTCGGTTGTTCATTATTCTTGGGTTTGAGCTGCGATCGAGACTGGCGCGGCCGCTTGATCAACTCGGCTCGTTCAAAGTCAATCATCATGACTCCACTAGTCCCAGAGTTGACCAGCATGTTAGGAGATCGTACATCTTTGTGCAAAACGCCCAATTGGTGCACGGCCTGCAACGACAGAATTGCTTCTTGCTCTAGCGATTGCTTGGTGTCGCCGCGCTCCTCTGCTTCGGCGATGCTGCATCCTCCCCAGGACAAGAATGCCATGTAAATCACATAAACTCGGTGGTCATAGTAGTAAATCTTGTCCATCGATCGAAGATCAATGGCCCCAAGGAACACAGGCACATGCACGCCCTGTATTGGCAGGAGACGCTTGTATACAGCCGCTTCGTACTCGAGGTCTCTGATGAACGCTCGAACCGTTCCTTTGCTGACAAAGGTATAGCCAAACGTGAGCAGAGTCACCTTGAAGAGCACCCCGTGCGCCGCCAAGGCCCAGCGGCTGGATTCCATTGTCTAATGACTGTTTGAGTTGCTCCTCGAGCAAACTGAGCCATTGCCTGTGATTGACAGGATGATGCGCTTGCTTGGGGCCACGGCCATGTTGGTGAAGGCCTAGATTCGGGCATCTTTGGTCCAGTTCACGCCGACGGATCATCCCAACGAGACATTCTTGTGTGCAGTACGGTCGGTCTTCCTGTTGGTCAGTCGCGCTGGGACCAGTCTTGGCCTTGGCCCTGGCCTTAGCATTAGCATCAGGCAAAGTCGGTGTCCGGTCGAAGTCGGCGTACGTCGTAGGTATATGAGCGAGCGAGCCTTCCGGTGCCGTTCGTTCACTCTCTGGGATAGAGCGATATACCGTTTCAAAGTCTACAGCCCACGTCTTCAGGTTCTGCAGTACTCGGCGGCGCTCCTCCTGTCCATGCTGTACCATGGTGTGCGAGCGCAGGCGCACGGAGTGCGAAGGCAGTTCGAAAGGTGGGATGCCTGAGAGGAAAGGCAGTTAACTAAGCAGGAAGCTAAAGTTAAGATATAGTTATAATAGCTATACGAGCAAAACTTAAGCGGACTCAAGTTTTACTATAGTTACAAACCATGACTCTTGCGTAATGCAGCCACAAAGTTTATCGCTAACTTTGCTCTAACCTCGCAGCCCCTGTTAAGGTGGGGAATGACTTAGGTAATCCAAGGTGAAAGTATTATGGAGAACATAGTAGCTAGTATGTCAGGGAAAACCCCCAACCAAAGACAACGAAGCTAACGATAGTGACGGTGACAATGATGTTAATGCCTGCGCACATTAACGAGGAAAGCAGCGATATTTACGATCTTTGGCATAGATCGAATCGGTCAAAAGGGGCTATAGCTAGGCTAGGCAAAACACCATAAAGGCGATTGTTGCGATCTATCGCGAAGATCGAATTAGTCAGAGAGGGGGGCCTAAGCTAGCAAGCTAGGCAAAACACCGTATTAGAATTCAAGTCATCTTATCAATTAAACAATCCAAGCTAAAGGCAACAAAGGGAGAGTTAATTTTCTATGAAAAAGAGAGGAATTCTAGGGGTTTTTATCTAGCTAGGGCACAGGCCTAGGGATTGAATTAACCCGACGGACCTGACGGAGCTAATGTGTAATTTCCAACGATCCACTAAGCTAACGATAGTGGCTGAATTGATCTGACAAAGCCAACGATATCGATGATTGAAGGGGTACAATTCCAGCCACACACTAGCTTACTAAACAATATAACTATTATTAATTACCCAATGATTTTAGTACTACTTTATAGTAATAAAACTAGGACCTTTAGTGTTATAGCTAAAGGCGTGGGAATGATAAAACAAAGTGATAGTGGGATTTAAGAGTCATAGCTATAACGATAATAGCTAGGGGTAAGTGCGTAAAGGTTTTAAACTCTAACCTCTCCTATTAATAGGAGAGGTCCTTATTATATACTCTCTCTTAACGCCCACGTAACTATCTAGCTACTAGGTCTTAGCGCATAAGTTATCTAGGGATTTACCTCGCTTAGAGAAGCAGCCCTCTCACGATGTCCTTCATGCCTTTATGCTCCTAACACTATGCTCCTAACAAAAATATCTATATAGAATTTAAAAGCCTTGCTTTATAGCTCTAATTTGCTATACGCAAGACTTTTATATAACCTCTAGTTATTAAGAAAATCACAGTTAAAGATTAGGTATAGGTTATGTTACCTTCCTAATCTAGCCTAGTTATTATAGCTGTGGTTATGGCTACATTATAGCTATAATGACTTAGTAAGTCATCCACTTGACGTTAGTCATTGACATTAGTTATTCACACAGTTAGTCATAGCTATTGACAACTGCGACGTGACTATTAACAGTCGTAACACAACCGTTAACAGCTACAGTGTAGCTGTCAGACTTGCAATGCAAGTAACAAGGGCCTTGTAACTAGAAAAGGGCTATAAAATAAGTCTTATTTTTAACAAATACTATCTTAAAATAGGCTAGCCTATTAAGGTAAAGAATAGCTTAGTGTCACGACTAAAGGCGTGGGAAGAGATAAACAGAGTGATAATAGGAGAACAAGGTTACTGCTATAAAGGTAATAGCTGTAAAGGGCTTGGGCTTTGCCCAAGCATTAGTCATAGCTCGGAAGGACAGGTGGCTAACAGGAACTAGCAAGGGTTTAGGAAGGAGGCTAACATAAGATAGCTAGGGGATATAAGGGGCATAAAGGGGGATGGACTAGCTCTCTTCCTTTCTTCCCTCCTTAAGTTTCTTAATATTATATTAACGCCTAATAGTAGTTACCTAGGGGCTAGTCTATAATATTTAAGAAACTTCCTTTAGCCTTAATAGAGGGCTACTAAAAATAATAGCATTACTATAAATAAACGAATAAATTAACGCAATAGAAGAAGACAACGCAATAGATACACTATAACTATAGGTTAAAGGAAACCTAGGGATAAGAACCCTATTAACAGATACTACGTTACTACTATTAGCTTATAACGCGTAAATTAATATACTTTAACTTATAATTAAGCAGTAGGCAAGAGAGATTAAGACTCTATAACACTAAGTTTATATAAACCTACTACTACTATTCTAGTTAGCCCCTCTAGCAAATGCCCCTATTTAACCCCTAGTATTAGACCTATACCCTCCTATATAATATACTACCCCCACCGCATTACCTACTATATAATAACTATATTAAAAACCAATCCCTATAGGTAATCTATATAATAGTAATAAAACCATATTTACTATATAGAGGTTCCTTATATAATATAAGTTAGAAGTAGATAAGGACTTTATTAGAGGTAATAAGGACTAATAGATATTTATCTACTAAAACTTAGCGCTAAAGGTCTAGTCCTATGTAGCTATATACTTTAAGGTAGGTTACTTATATAACTACTCCCCTATTAGCTTCCTTAGCTACCTAGAGAGCATATTCTCTAACCCTTATAAATAGGAGATAGCCCTTATAGAACTTAACTAGATTAAGTAAGGGTCTAGGGAGTTATTTACTATATTCTTTATTTACTTTAAATAGAAACTCTCTATAGTAAGGGGAGGATAGTAGGTAGGTAATATTAAGCTAGTAAAGTTATAACACGCTTTTAATAAGTGGCTAAGAGAGGTTAGTATTAGCAGAGGAATTAGTTATATAGATTACCCTCTTATAGTCTTATAGTACTATAGCATTATAGTTAATATTAAGGCCCTAGCCTTAGAGAATAAGTATTAAACCTAACATAAACCCTAACTAGCATAACCTATACCCTAATAAACTAACTAAGATAGCAACATGCTAATAACTAGAGTCTAGGCCGTGTTAACCTGCTCTGGCAAATAAGCTAATATAGAGAGGAAAGGAAAGCCTTAAAAGACTAATAGTAGGAGGCTAAGGGCCTAATAGGTTATAATAGATAAAATAATAAGACACTGTAAGGAGGAATGCTACTTATATTATAGCTTAATAGAATACTAGATCTAAGAGTACACCCTCCTTCCTGCCTGCTAACCTTATCTAAAGGTTACTATTAATATATATAAGGTAGATAAGGAGAGCGCTAATAAGGAGGTTAATACTTAACCCTAGGAAAATAAGTAGCCCCTAAGCAGAGTCTTACATAGGGGCATAAAGGCTGGTTATTACCTATAGATAAGGATAAGTATAGCTAGTGTATAGATATAGAGGAAAATATAGAATGCTATATAGATTAATTACTATTCTTAGTTCCTATACTCTTTAATACATGTTTATACCTTAATATCTAAATTAATAGTAGGTGTAACTGCTACGGCGCTATTAGCGAATTAGTAGTATAATAACTAGGCCTAGAGCTTATATAATTACTAAAGCAAAGGTAAGTCCATATAGTAGTAGAAATAAGAAGAAGGGGGTTTATACCTAGGAAGATATGTCTTTAATTACGCATATAGTATATGCAAGGATTAATATTAATAGGTAGGAATTATTAGTATATCTATATATTATATTAGGTCTTACTTAAGACATGATCTTTGGGATGCTATAGTTAGAACAGTAAGATATTATTATTTATATAGCTAAGCAATAGTTAGTAATTAGGGTGGCTAAGGGTCTATGCGTTTCTAAGGCTATAGAACGTGGTACAAGCAAACTAGTTTAGGGAATTATTAGGTCCTTATATGTAGCGGAAGCCTAATAAGCCTAACATAAGAAGGATATAACTACAAGGTTTATTGCTATAAGTCTAAAGGAAATCACAATAGTGTTATAGGTTACTGCCCTAAAGTTAAAACCTACCTACCCTAACACTTTAATATTACTAGATAAACTAGTAAACTTTAAGGACCTATTTAATAAAGTAAAAGCAGATAGCTTGCCTCCTTATAGGGGGTCTCTTAATTACTATATATGTATATGTAAGAACCTAGATAGGTCTAAACTAGCACTTCTATAGGGTTTATTATATAATATACTAAGGGACTAACTCTTAGAGATTAGACACTAGATCACAGACTTAATAGATAAGGGATGGATTTAAGCAAGCTCCTTATTAGTAGCAGCCCCTATTCTTCTAGTTAAGAAGGCTAGAGATAGTTAGCGTTTTTACGTGGACTACCGCGCACTTAATAAGATAATAGCCTAGGATTATTACCCTCTTCTATTAATTAAGAAAACACTACGCTTACTCTCCTAGGTATAATGGTTTACAAAGGTTAATGTCTACGCAGCGTTCTATAAACTATAGATAGCTAAAGGTAAGAAGCACTTAATAGCGTTTTAAACTAGGTTTAGGTTATTTAAATAGCTAGTCTGCCTATTTAGCCTAGCAGGAGCACTAGCTACCTTTTAATATTATATTAATAAGTCCTTAGGGGATGCATTAGGGGATTTTATTATAGTATATTTAGATAATATCTTAGTCTATTTAGGGGGATTAAAGAAAGACTACATAGCTAAGGTTTAGCTAATATTAGGCTAATTAAGGGCGGCGGGCCTTTACCTAGATCTTAATAAGTCTATGTTTGCTACAAAGGAGGTCTAGTACCTAGGCTATATTATCACGGTAGGTCGCTCTGTTTGCCCTAATCCTATAAAGATTATAGCTATTAGGGAATAGGCAGCCCCTATAAAGTTATAGGGGGTTTATAGTTTCCTTAGGTTTGCGAATTTTTACTATAATTTTATCCAGGATTTTTTAGAGCTAGCTACTCTACTTATACGCCTTACTAAGAGGGATATCCTATTTTAATAGGGAGCTAAGAAAAGCACTGCCTTTAAAAGGCTTAAAGAGGCTTTTATTAAATACCTAGTCCTAGTATAATAGAACCTAGACTAGCTAATAGTAGTTAAAGTGGATTATTTAGGGATAGCCCTAGGAGGGTGCCTCTTATAGGAGGGTTAGGATTGCGTCCTATATCCTATTATATACTATTCCATAAGCCTCATGGCCTTATAGAGAAATTATACTATTTATAATAAGGAGCTTCTAGCTATTATCTCTTATCTTAAGGCATGGTTAGTAGAACTATAGGGAGTGTCCCGCCTATTTATAATCTATATAGATTATAAGAATTTAGAATACTTTATAATACCTTAGCTAATATTAGAATAGCAGGCCTAGTGGGCGGATACACTCGCTTTATTTAACTTTTATCTCTAATATAGGCCTAGCACATAGGCTTACCGCCTAGATACTCTTTCGCAAAGGGACTAGGATAGGTTAGGACCTAGCATAAGAATAGGATAAATACTATAGCCTATTACTATTTTAGGACTCTTATAGCTACTATTAGAGTTAGGGGCAGGTTATAGCTAGAGTCTACTATTATTATATATAGCACCGCTACTAACTAGGGAAGCTCTCTTTATTATAAGGCACCTATAGACTTTATAGGATTAGGTAGTTTAATTAGATCTAATATACTATATCTAGCTTTAGGCGATTTAAGAAGGGGTAAGGAAGTTTCCACTAGAAGCAATAATAAGGGAATAGGTTGTGGATTGCTTACTAAGTGCCCATAGGGCGCTTTAGTTTTAGGGCTAGACCTAGGTTCTAGCCTAGGAACCTCTTATAATAATGCTTATCTAATAATATTATAATTTGCTAGTAGTAGGGCACCTAGGACATAACACAATGTTTTAGATCTTATAGCGGCAGTTTTATTAGGATAGGATGTTATAGGATATTACAAGGTTTATCTATAACTACCACTGCTTTAGTAGTTATAAAAGTTATTAATAATATTAGGGCTTATTAAAACTATTACTAATCCCTAACCGGTTCTAGTTATAAATCTCTATTAACTTTATAACAAACTTACTAGTATTATCCCTAGAATAGCCCTAGTTCCTTATAGTTATTACTAATAGGCTTTCTAAGTTTATTTAATTAGAGGTAATAACCTCTATTATAGCTAAGGAGTGCGTAGAATAGTTTAAGATAGTATAGTAGAGATTTTAAGGTTTTCCTTAGTTAATTATTATAGACTAAGGGTTAGATTAGTTAGGAAACTTCTAGATAATATTATGCTTAAGAGTTAGGATTAACTAACTTCTTTCTACATTACATTACCTACAGACAGACAGCGGCATAGAACAGGCAAATTAGGAGGTGTAAGTAATACTACGCATATCTATCTCCTTCTTATAGTATAATTAGCCTAAATACTTAGCTACTTATTAGCTTGTAATTAATAATAGGACATCCTTAGTTATAGGGGTAAGTCCTAATAGATTGCTATATAGCTATAATTTAGAACCTATTTAGTTATAGCTAGACCTAGCACTATCTACCATAACCTCTAAGGGAAGGGCAGTTTAGTTCCTAGAATACCTCTAGGAGGGGACTTATTTAGCTTAGGCTGCGATAGCATATATATAATAACGTTAATAGGACGTAATATTAGTATTACGTTACCTAGCGGAATGTTTCTAGGTTAGGGATAAAGTGTGGCTCTCACTTAGGAACATTAAAACTAATTACCCTTTATAGAAGCTTAATTAGGTTACTATAAAATACACTATTATAGAAGTTCTAATACCGCTTATAGTCTAATTAGATATACTAAGAGGCATTTACCTAGTCTTCTATATAGATCTTATAGAGCAAGTAGTAATAGACCCCCTTCTAAGTTAGAAGCTCTAAGACTCTAGACTAGATCTAGAATAGATATTATTAGAGGATAATAATAAACTTGTTAAGGAATACTATATAAAGCAGATCCTTGCGGCCTAGAATACACTAGGTAGAGACAATAAACATAATATACTAGTTAAATAGGCAGGTTACTTATAACTAATATAGGAACCGCTAGAGAACATAGCAAATATAGGGGTACTAGATAACTTTAAATAGGAATAGGGGGATATGTAATATAATAATAGACTAAGTTAATTAAGTAAAAGTTATCTACTAAGAGAGACTATATATAGGACTAGGGGTATACTTATACTACTACCTATAATAAATTATTTAGCGTAACTAAGATACGCTCCTACTATAGCTATTTTAGCTACTAAATCCTTATTAATCTCGCTAGAGGCGCTATTAAACTCTATTTCACTCCTATTAATAGGGGTAATATATTAAAGAGGGGATAAACTATGTCTAGCTTAGGGGCAATAGATATCTATATAGTGGTTATTATAGCTCTATCCCTAACGCTAAATAATAGGAGAGGTACATTACCTAGAGGGCGGAAGACAGGAGTATATAGGTAGGGGCTTAGTTCCTATATAGTTACTAGAGGCAATAGGAAGATATTTAGACTTAGTATAGAGGCAACTAGTTCTATTAGGGAGGGCAAGCTATATTTAACGTAGATTAGTAGGGGGGATACTAGAAGAGCGCTAGGATTAATACTAATAGTAATAGGAAGGTAATTTATTACGTAGCTTAATATATTAAGGATTAGTCTTAGGACTAATATAGTAATAACTAGGGAGAGCGCGCTAATTATAGCAGCAGACTACTTATAGAAATCCTATTATATAGTAACTATACTATTTATAAGCTACTAGTTTTGCTAAAACAGGGCGCTAGTGACTTAGTGTAGTAAGTTATTTATTCTATAACTAGCTAAGGGACTACTACTAATAAAGGGGATAATATTAAGTCTAGTTATATTTAAGGTAGGAGTGTTAGTTAAGGGGGATAGCCTAAGGGCTAAATAGATAGGTGCTAGATTAAACTAGGCCTAATTAAGGAGAGAGTTCTAGCGGGCAATAAGGGACTAGTATTTCTAGGATAGAATAGGTAATTTTCGCTTTATAGTTACTAACTTAGCGATACTAGGTTCCATAATATGCTAGCCTATAGCGATTTTAGCTTTAAGATCTTTTAGGGCATAATAGAGGCAAGGGTTAGCAAATAGGTATCTAGTTAGCTAGACATAGGTAATGTAATTACATTAATAAGGAGGGCAAGACTCACCGCTCTTAGGTAGGCAATAATCTATAATACCTATAGTTAGGGCCTGTTTTACACAGGGACTATAGGAATAAAAAACTAAGAAGGGCGCGGTATACTGCTTATTATCTAAGTTGCCTTCTATAAGATATTTACCTATAGAATAGGCAGGAGGCATAGTAGGCATAGCAGGGCTATAGGGAGGAGGATTGCAAGGGCGTGGTATATTAATAAGTATTTGTGCAGGATATAATTAAGGTTTAATAAGGGAATAGGAAGGATCTAAGATAGGATTATAATGTATGGAAGGTAAAGTTAGAAAAAGGGAAGTTAGGGGGAAAAGGAGGGTAGGTAAAATGTTTTTATGTATAATATAAAAGTAAAGGTAAGGTAATAAACTAGTGGGGGCAGGGTTAGGGGGTTATTATAATAACATAAGGGGCTAGTAGGGCTACACGCAAGCCGCGTCATATACGCCACATAACAATAACAACACAACGCGATGGGTGGAGATAACTCCACACCCGCTACCGGGACATATATGACGTATGCGTGTACCACATTTAAGTTGAGGGGAGCAGAGAGGGGGTAAGAAGGTTTTGAAGGGAATGGGGGATAATTTATACTCTTAGGAGATATTACTAGGATAGGTGAGTAGGGAGGTATGTAAAGGGCTTAGGCTTTGCCTAAGCATTAGTCATAGCTCGGAAGGACAGGTGGCTAATAGGAACTAGCAAGGGTTTAGGAAGGAGGCTGACATAAGATAGCCAGGGGATATAAGGGGCATAAAGGGGGATGGACTAGCTCTCTTCCTTTCTTCCCTCCTCAAGTTTCTCAATATCATATTGACGCCCAACAGCAGTTGCCTAGGGGCTAGTCTATAACAATAGCTAGGGGTAGGTGCGCAAAGGTTTTAAACTCTAACCTCTCCCCTAAATAGGAGAGGTCCTTATTATATACCTTCTTCTTACGCCTATATAACTATCTAGCTACTAGGTCCTAGTATATAAGTTATCTAGGGATTTGCCTTACTTAGAGAGGTAGCCCTCTTATAATATCCCTTATGCCTTTATACTCCTAATATAATACCCCCTTATATATAATTATCCTTAATTATATAATAAACTACTACCTAGGGGCAAGCACACTGCTTAAAAGCTTCTAAGACTATTCTTTAACCTTATAGTGTAATATAGGATTATTATAATCCCTTATGCCCTAATACACTAGTAAAAAAAATAAAACCTTAATAACGTTAAGTCCTAATTATTTTCTTATATAGCTAGCTTACTATTAATTGCTATTGCTTTGTAGCTTTAACACTAAGACCTAACTATGCTTAGCTTTTATATAGCTAAATCCCCCTATTAGATAACTTATATTAATTTTTATAATTAGGTTAAATAAATAGGGTCCCTAGTCCTAATCATTTAGATAGCTTTATTTGTGAATTATAGCGAATTTATCCTAACTTTACTACGTGAGTATAGCTAGCCTATATTTCTAATAGTAGTAGCTATAACTATGATTTTTCTGATTTATTAATTTATTATACGTAGCTTATAGATCACTTAAGGGCTTATAAATTACTTAAGGGTTAGCTATCCCCTATAAAAGAGGCTAGTTTTCTCTCTTTCCTTATTATTTCTTTCTTTAATATCCTTATCTTAAATTTATAAGTTATCCTTACTAGCTTAATAGTAGCTTTTATATTACTATTATTTAGTAGTCTTTAAATAATCCTTTCTTCCCTTAAATTTCTTTACTACTTTAGCGCTACTAATTATTTACTAGCTTACTATATTTACTACTATATCTATCTTTACTAGTCTTATACTTACTCCTACTACTAAGGTTTCTAAGAAATCCCCTTATAAACATATAAAAATAAGTAAATTAACTATATAAGTTTACTACTTAAGTATAAAGGTCTTACTACTAACTTAGTGCTAGTAACACTAAGATACCCTATCTATATTATGCTTAGTAAGCTACTATCTAGAAGATTACTCTTTAAAATAATAAAAGTACTAAGCCTTAATATATTATTAAAGGAAAAGCCACTCTAAAAGACTATAGTTACTCCTTAAGTATAACTAAACTACTACCTTACTACTATCCTTAGCTAACTTACTTAGATAATTTTATAAAATATATATATTATATAAGAAATAATAAACTTTATATTAGTATATATTATTCTAACCCTTAAAATAAGTTCTTTACTAATATATTACTAGTGCCCTAATAGAATTACCTAGCTTTATAAAAAGCTATTTAACTTAATTTAGTCTATTTCTAAAGGAATATACTTTTATACTAATATTATAAGTTTACCTTTATTAATATATAACTTAATAATTACTAACTTATTACTAGGCTTTTATTTATACTCTTTATAAACTTTATAATACTTTATTATCTTATAAAAATACTAATTAATATAGCTAGGTTAGATATACTTATCTTATTACTAATACTACTTATAGGGTAAAGGCTAATAAATATACTATATTCTTATAATAACTTAATATTACTAACTTAAAGACTTAAATTAAAATTATAAACTATCTTTACTTTATAGCTATAACTAGCCTAATAGTAAGTTTCTTAAATATTTTTATAGCTTATATCTTACTAACTTACTACTAGTTTATACTATTTATTACTTAACTCCTTATTTATATTAAGCCCTTAGAGGTCCTAGAAGAAATTTAGGCCTATGCTTATAAGGATAAGGAATCTTCTAATAATAAAGCTAAAGTTATTATAGCTACTAATATCCCTATAGAGAAGTAGTAAGTAAATAGCTATTTAGATTATAGTTTTAAAAATTAATACTATTATTAGGCTTTGCCCTCTTTAACCTATAGAAGTAACTTTATCTCTGCGATTTAGCTATATAATTGCCGCTTATAATTATTAATAATATCTTTTAAGATAAAATCCCTCTTTAGTACCTATAAATTCTCTAAATTATTATAGTTATTACGTGGCAGAATGCCTAGGAGCGGAAGGGACCCTTACAGGGCTAGATTTAGTAACCTAGAGTAGGGGATAACTTAATTCTTATAATATACTTTACTCCTAATAGTAACTTTCTTAAAGTAAACTTAGCATAATTTATAACCTATTAAATCCGTTAGCCTCTCTAATAGATTTAACCCCTTACGTGCTAAATTAGCATGTAATAAGTGGTAGTAATTAGAGATTCTTTTATTACGCACCTCTAGTTATCTAAGAATAATAGCCTTATGTCTAAAACTAACTATTTATAATGCTAATTTAACCCCTTTTAAACTTTCTAGTGAATAAGACTAAATTATAACTTATTTACTAATTTAGAGCTTTTAATAGTACTAATCTAGAATTTAAATATTAGAAATAAAAACTTATTAGAATTAATAAATAAGAGGATTTAAATAAGCTTACCTAGTATAAATTTCTTAATAGAATAGTAATAAGATATAAATAGCTAGTATACTAAAAACCTTGCTTTTAATAGTACTAATCTAGAATTTAAATATTAGAAATAAAAACTTATTAGAATTAATAAATAAGAGGATTTAAATAAGCTTACCTAGTATAAATTTATTAATAGAATAGTAATAAGATATAAATAGCTAGTATACTAAAAACCTTTTATTTATTAGAATGCTATAGATTTATAAACTATATGCCTTATATAAAATTAAGTTAAGTCCTATATTATAAAAGCTAAATCTAAGGGATTTCTTTATAAATCTAGTTAATCTAAAGGTAGTAAGGAGTCTAAGAAGAGGTCTAAAAGCACTACTAGTCTAGTTAGTAATACTAATACTACTAAGACTAGGAATAGCATAGAGAAGGGTAAAATTAATAAAGAAAAGGGGATTAAAAACTACCCTAAAAATAATACTACTACTTAATATTTATAACCCCCTAATTACTTATTAAAATTAGACCTAGGAGACCTATAACTAGGACTATTAGGAAGTACACTAGGTTTAGGGAAACTTCACGCTAAGCTAGCTAAATCTAACACTACTAGGATTCTTTAGGAAGTAAATAGTTAATAATAGCTTATATAGCAAGTAATAATAGAAGAAGTAGTAATAGGAATAAAGTAGTTAGTAATAAAACTAATAACTAAAATTAGAAGCTTATAAAGTATAGGAGCCTTAGTAAGGTTAATACTATAACTATAGAATATAACTTAGGGAATAGTATATTTACCTATAAACTAGGGGTAGTATAATAGTAATCTATATACTAATCTAAACTAAATAATACTAATAGCATAACTAATACTACTATAATATTAGTAAGGATACTTAT
Source organism: Epichloe scottii (assembly GCA_021950295.1). Lineage (NCBI taxonomy): Eukaryota > Fungi > Ascomycota > Sordariomycetes > Hypocreales > Clavicipitaceae > Epichloe > Epichloe scottii. The sequence goes on along the minus strand of CP083247.1, from coordinate 40,249 downwards.
AACCTTAGTAGTACCCTTACTAAGGTTATTTATAAGGATAATACCCTCTAAACTAGGAATAGTATATAAATCTAAGTATTTAAGGTAAGATAGATTTAGTAATAGATTAGGACTAGAATCCTTAACACATAAACATAATAGAGCAATAGGTAGATTTAATATAAAAAATCATAGATATTAGACACTTTAAGCCTTAATATAAGCCTAAGGAAGCTAGTAATAATCTTATTATATATAATAGGAAGTAAACTATTTTTTATAATATTAAATTATAAATATAGGCAGTTAAAGATTACTTATATTACACTAGTCCTAGCTAATAAGATATTATTTAGAAGAAAGTCTAGATACTATTCTAAGGAGATATAATAGTATAGTATAGGTAATATCTTAATTTAGGAGAAAGGAACACTATATTTAGTAGAATATTAACTATATTTATAGTAGTTAGAAAGGAATTTAGCATTTAAGTCTAGGATATAATAGCATAGCTTAATAAGGCTAAATATATAAGAGAGAATATTATAAAGAAGGTATCTTTTTATAAATTTATATTAAAAAATTTCTAGTATACTAGAGTAAATAGTAAGATAATAGACTATTAGCTATTATTATGCCTATATTATAAACTCTACCTAGGATTGCGTTAAATATGTCTAATGCTAACTAAAGAGAATATAAGATTAGCGTATATTATAATAGTAAATAATAAGAGATATAACTTATATAACCACCTATATAATAAGGGTTATACTATAAATAGAAAAGGTAAAGGCAAAACTAAGGTCTATTTCTAATAAGAAAAATCTAGTAGTAATTTAGAAGGGGAAGCAAAAGGAGCCTAAGCTAATTAGAATAGGCTATTTAATATATAATTCCCTCTAGGAAGTTAATAGTATAGATAGGATAATTAAAATATATAAAGATTTTTAGGTGGTTTTTAGCTAAGGTTATACTAGCAAAATTAGCCCTTTAAGGAATAAAACTAGAAACCTTAGTAAAATAAATCACAGTAAGAAGATAAAGCAAGAAATTACCCTAGACTTAGTTAAAATAGGCAGGAAAATCTACTAAACTAACTAGATAAATAATAACATTAGGAGACTTTATTATTAGGATAGGTAAGCTAATTATAGTAGTTAAGGTAGTTTTAGTATTAGAAGAAAACACCTATAAAGGAAAAGGAAAATATATATATTATAGTATATAAGGATAACTCTAATATAGAATAGCATAAAACCTATCTTAAAGACTATAAATACTATATAGTAAAAGAAGGGGAGGTTTTAGAAGATAATAATAAGGAAAGCTAAGGTTAAGATTTAAATTTTATAGAGATATATTTTATTAAAAATAATAGAAAGAAAGTTAAGAAACCTACTATAGAGATAAGTCTAGCTAGACCTAGATAACTAAGCCTAGGATAGGTTATTAAGACTATAGTAAGACTATAAGAGGTAAAGTATAATAGGAAAAAGGCAAATACTTTCCTTAAAATTCTAATTAAATTTAATAATAAAGGCAAGAGCTACTAAGTCTATCTTAATATAGGAATAATATTAATCTTAGTAAATAAGGTATAGCTATAGTAATATAGAGTAAATGTAAAATAAGGAATATAGAAACTAAAGCTAGTCTTAGGAGTCTAGTCTTCCTTTTTTATTACTAAAACCACTACTTTTAACTTTTATATCCCTAGGATAGCGTGTAAAACTAAGATAACTAAACATTTTATAGTAATAGCGGATATAATACTAAATCTAGGGCTTAAATTACTACTTAGTACGAATTTCCTATATAATTTTAAGATAAAAATCAATTTTATATAACCTAAGGTAGTATTTAGATTAGTATATAGTATAATAGTGTAGGTAGAAATATTTTAATTAGTAAGCAAAGTTCCTTACTAATAAGTAATTATAGCATAGATAGTAATAATTCCCCTAAAGGCATAGTTATATATACTAGTTACCTAGAAGGTAAGATAAAAGAATTAGGAAATAAGCATTTATTACGCACTATTATATTTAATATTTCTTCTAGATACACTCTTATATAGATCTAGCTAGGGATAGATAGTTACTTATAACCTAACTAATAAAACTATTACTATTTCTAAGCACTAGAAGGTTATATGCCTAATAGTAGCTATAGAGGTTACTATAAACTATATAATTAATAACCTATTTATATATTATACCTTTTTTAGTAAAGATATTATAGAAAAGAGTAAAGAGAAGGCTAAAACTAATAAGGAGACTAAAGAAGAAGAAGATAACCTTAATCTAAAGAAAGTTAATATAAGAGTACCCTCTTATAGAATCTTATATCCTAAGGAAATTCTATTTATAACTAATTAATTTAGGGTATAGGTAGCTAATATTAATAAAGAGGCTATAAATAAACTTATTAAGTTAATAGATAAATATAATATCTACTATAATAGGGGTATTATACTAATACTAGAAGACTAGAAAATAAGAATTAATCTTATAAAGGGATAGTAGTATTAAATAAGGCTAATTAGGCCTTATAAACTTAGAAAATAGGATACTAATAAACTTAATAAAGTACATAATAAACTCTATATAAAAGGGAAGATATTATATCTAGATAAACTAGTAGTAATTATATGCCTAGTGTTTATAGTCTAGTAAGAGACTAGTTAAGAGAGAAAAGGAAGAGTTATAGTTAATATAAGACCACTAAATAATATAGTAATGCTAGATATATACCCTTTACCTAACTAAAGCAATATTATAAATAACACCTATAGTAAGAAAGTGATTTCTCTTTTTAATAAAACTAGTTTTTTCTATTAATTACCTATTTAATAAGACTATTAAGCGCGTATAGTAGTAATATTAAATAGAGGTCTAAAAGCGTTAAATATAGCACTAATAGGGTTTAAAAACTCTCTAGCTTTTGCCTAAAGATTTATAGATAGACTATTCTAAAAGTATAAACACTTTATTTAGGTATATATTAATAATATTATTATATTTTTAGATAATTTAAAAGAGTATTTAAGCTATCTTAAAATGGTTCTTAAAATCCTTAAGGAGAATAGATTAATAATTACCATAAAAAAGTTATTTATTAGTTACCTTACTATTTAGTTACTAGGATTTATTATTAATAGTAATAGAATTATAAATACTAATAATTAGCTTAAAGCGTTTTAAAAGATAATGTTTCTAAGCAATTTATTAAGTCTTAAGACTTTTATTAAAATAGCTAGATTTCTATGTAATAGAATCCTATAGTTTAATATGCAAATCTAACTATTATAGGCATAAAAAACGGCGTTATTACGTAAATTTTAAGAAAAGGATAAAAAGATTACTAGTATCTTAAAGCTAATATAGAAGAGAAAAACATAACTAAAGACGTTTTTACTAACTAGAGATAAGGAAAAGGCGTTTAAAGATATTAAGATATTTTTAAGTAAGAAACAAACTTTATAGCACTATAACCTAAAGAAGCCGCTATTCTTTAAAATTAATGCTTATAAAGAGGGATTTAGTCTATATATTTTTTAGCTATAAGAAGAATAGGATAGTTAAAGTATTCCTAGGAGGGAGATTAAAAATAACTAAATATAGCTAATTCTATTCCTTTTTAAAGCAATATTAAGCATTAAAAAATAATATAGTTTAATAGAGGTAAAGGTAGCTACAATTACATAGAGTGTTAGAAAGCTCTAGAAGATAGTGTAATCTAATAACGCTATAGTTAATATATTAACTAACTATTCTCTAGCAAAGGGCATTATTAAATATACCTTATTATTAATAATAGACCTTAATAAGGCTAATTTAAAACTAGCTAAAGTTACGAATTATTTATTATAATTTAGCCTAAAGGTAATATATATGCTAGGAGTGTTAAATATAGTTCTAGACACGCTCTCTAAATTACTAGTAAAGGTAACCTATAGGGAAGTAGCGTAAAAAAGCTAATATAATAAGTTAGATGCTAGTATATATTTTAGCGAAGAATATACTATAACTATAATTATAGATAATAAACTTAAGGCTAGAATTATTAAGGGGTACTAATCTAATTATAAGTTTAGCTAAATTATTGCATTAATAAAAGCCTACTAAGAAAAATAAGTAGTAAAGAATGCTAGAACTAGACTAAAGATCCCTTTATATAGCTAGGATTTACGTGAGAATAGATTATTATACTACTATAGTAGGGATGGATTTTTCTATCTATATATTCTAATAGTAAAGGTTAAATCTATACTATAATTAGTATATAATAAATAGTAATACTTTAAAATCATAAGGATAGTAGTAAAATTATAGTTAGTTTGCTTTATATAAATAAGTTAACGTATTTATAATTATATAGCCTATTATATAGTGTGTTAGGAGAATGCAATTAATTATACAAAGCCCCTAGGGGAAATATAGCCCTTATAGTTAAAACTAACGCTATTTTATACGATTTCCCTTGATTTTATAACGGATATACTAGAGGTCTTATTAGTAAATACTATATAGTAAATAGAAGGGTATGTAATATATAACTCACTATGCCTTATAAACTACCTTTTTAGTAAGAGAATATTATTAATACCTAGACACACTATATATCCTATGGAAATCTAGGTAGAATTACTTCTTTAGGCACTGTTATGGACTGGCCCCTAGGCAACTGCTGTTAGGCATTAATATAATATTAAGAAACTTAAGGAGGGAAGAAAGGAAGAGAGCTAGTCTATCCCCCTTTATACCCCTTATATCCCCTAGCTATCTTATATTAGCCTCCTTCCTAAACCCTTACTAGTTCCTATTAGCTACCTATCCTTCTACGCTATAACTAATACTTAGGCAAAGCCTAAGCCCTTTATATACCTCCCTACTTACCTATCCTAGTAATATCTCCTAAGAGTATAAATTATCCCCTATTCCCTTTAAAACCTTCTTACCCCCTTATCCTATCTATATTATTACTCTTTTGCTAATGTTAATATCCCTTATATAAGTAATCCTCTGTCTACTCCCCTTAACTTAAATATAGTACGCCCTTATATTATATATGTCCTAGTGTTAGGTTATAGGGTTATCTTTACCTATTGCGTTTTATTATTATTATCTTAAATATAGTATACGCATGTGTTATACATGTCCTAGTGGTAGGTGTAAGGTTATCTTTACCTATTACATCTTATTATTATTATTATATAGTGTGTATAATGCGGCTTATGCATAGCCTTACTAGCCCCTTATATTATTATAATAACCCCTAACCCCACCCCTACTAGTGTATTACCTTACCTTTACTTTTATATTATATATAAAAATATTTTACTTACCTTCCCTTTCCCCCTAACTTCCCTTTTCCTAACTTTACCTTTTATATATTATAATCCTATCTTAGATTCTTTCTACTCCCTTATTAAACCTTAATTATATCCTATCTAAATGCTTATTAATATACTATGCCTTTATAATCCTTCTCCCTATAGCCTTACTATACTTACTATGCCTCTTTGTTATGGACTGGCCCCTAGGCAACTGCTGTTAGGCGTTGATATAATATTAAGAAACTTAAGGAGGGAAGAAAGGAAGAGAGCTAGTCTATCCCCCTTTATGCCCCTTATATCCCCTAGCTATCTTATATTAGCCTCCTTCCTAAACCCTTACTAGTTCCTATTAGCTACCTATCCTTTTATGCTATAACTAATGCTTAGGCAAAGCCTAAGCCCTTTATATACCTCCCTACTTACCTATCCTAGTAATATCTCCTAAGAGTATAAATTATCCCCTATTCCCTCTAAAACCTTCTTACCCCTTATCCTATCTATATTATTACCCTTTTACTAATATTAATATCCCTTATATAAGTAATCCCCTCTCTACTCCCCTTAACTTAAATATAGTATACCCCTATATTATATATGTCCTAGTATTAGGTTATAGGGTTATCTTTACCTATTATAGTTTTTTATTATTACCTTAAATATAGTACACGTATGCGTTATATATATCCTAGTAGTAGGTATAGAGTTATCTCTACCTATTATATTATATTATTATTATTATATACTATGTGTAATATAGCTTATATATAGCCTTACTAGCCCCTTATATTATTATAATAACCCCTAACCCTACCCTTACTAGTTTATTACCTTACCTTTACTTTTATATTATATATAAAAACATTTTACTTACCTTCCCTTTCCCCCTTAACTTTCCTTTTCCTAACTTTACCTTCTATATATTATAATCCTATCTTAAATCCTTTCTACTCCCTTATTAAACCTTAATTATATCCTATATAAATACTTATTAATATACTATACCCTTATAATTCTTCTCCCTATAGCCTTACTATACTTACTATGCCTCTTACCTATTCTATAGGTAAATATCTTATAGAAGGTAACTTAGATAATAAGTAGTATACTATACTTGCCTTAGTTTTTTATCCCTATAGTCCCTATATAAAATAGGCCCTAACTATAGGTATTATAGACTATTACTTACCTAAGAGTAGTAAGTCCTACTCTCCTTATTAATATAATTATATTACTTATATCTAGCTAACTAGGTACCTATTTACTAACCCTTGCCTTTATTATACCCTAAAAGATCTTAAAGCTAAAATTACTATAGGCTAGTATATTATAAAACCTAGTATTACTAAGTTAGTAACTATAAAGCAAAAATTACCTATTTTATCCTAGAAATACTAGTCCCTTATTACCTACTAAAATACTCTCCTTAATTAGGCCTAGTTTAATCTAGTACTTATCTATTTAGCCCTTAGGCTATCCCCCTTAACTAATACTCCTACCTTAAATATAACTAGACTTAATATTATCCCCTTTATTAGTAGTAATCTCTTAGCTAGTTATAAAATAAATAACTTACTATACTAAGTTACTAGTGCCTTATTTTAGTAAAACTAGTAGCTTATAAATAGTATAGTTACTATATAAGAGGATTTCTATAAGTATTTTACTACTATAATTAGTATACTCTTCCCTAGTTCTTACTATATTAGTCCTAAGACTAATCCTTAATATATTAAGCTATATAATAAATTACCTTCTTATTACTATTAGTATTAATCCTAGTGCTTTTCTAGTATCCCCCTTACTAATTTATATTAAATATAGCTTACCTTTCCTAATAGGACTAGTTACCCCTATACTAAGTCTAAATATCTTTCTATTACCTTTAGTAATTATATAGAAACTAAGCCCTTACCTATATACTCCTATTTTCTACTCTCTAAGTAATATACCTCTCCTATTATTTAGTATTAGGGATAGAGCTATAATAACTACTATATAAATATTTATTGCCCCTAAGCTAGATATAGTTTATCCCCTCTTTAATATATTACCCCTATTAATAGGAGTAAAATAGAGTTTAATAGTACCTCTAGTAAGATTAATAAGGATTTAGTAGCTAAAATAGCTATAATAGGAGTATATCTTAGTTATACTAAATAATTTATTATAGGTAGTAGTATAAGTATACCCCTAGTTCTATATATAGTCTCTCTTAGTAAAAGACTTTTACTTAATTAACTTAGTCTATTATTATATTATATATCCCCCTATTCCTATTTAAAGTTATCTAGTGCCTATATATTTACTATATTCTCTAGTAGTTTCTATATTAGTTATAAGTAACCTACCTATTTAACTAGTATATTATATTTATTACTTTTATCTAGTGTATTCTAGGCTATAAGGATTTACTTTATATAGTATTTCTTAATAAGTTTATTATTATTCTCTAATAATATCTATTTTAGATTTAGTCTAGAGTCTTAAAGCTTTTAACTTAGAAGGGGTTTATTATTACTTACTCTATAAGATTTATATAGAAAACTAGGTAAATACCTCTTAGTATATCTAATTAGACTATAAGTAGTATTAGGACTTCTATAATAGTGTATTTTATAGTAACCTAATTAAGCTTCTATAAAGGGTAATTAGTTTTAATATTCCTAAGTAAGAGCTATACTTTATCCCTAACCTAGAAATATTTTACTAGGTAATATAATACTAATATTATATTCTATTAATATTATTATATATATACTATTATAGCCTAAGCTAAATAAGTCCTCTCTTAGAGGTATTTTAGAAACTAAACTACTCTTCCCTTAGAGATTATAGTAAATAGTGCTAGGTTTAGCTATAACTAAATAGGTTCTAAATTATAGCTATATAGTAATCTATTAGGACTTACCCCTATAACTAAGGATATCCTATTATTAATTATAAGCTAATAAGTAGCTAAGTATTTAGGCTAATTATACTATAAGAAGAAGATAAATATATATAGTATTACTTATACCTCCTAGTTTGCCTATTCTATACTACTATTTATCTATAGGTAATATAATGTAAAAAGGAGTTAGTTAATCCTAACTCTTAAGTATAATATTATCTAGAAGTTTCCTAACTAATCTAACCCTTAGTCTATAATAATTAACTAAGGAAAACCTTAAAATCTTTACTATACTATTTTAAACTATTCTATATACTCCTTAGCTATAATAAAGGTTATTACCTCTAATTAAATAAACTTAAAGAGCCTATTAGTAATAATTATAAGGAACTAGGGCTATTCTAGGGATAATACTAGTAAGTTTATTATAAAGTTAATAGAGATTTATAACTAAAACTAGTTAGGGATTAGTAATAGTTTTAATAAGCCCTAATATTATTAATAACTTTTATAACTACTAAAGTAGTAGTAATTATAGATAAACCTTATAATATCCTATAATATCCTATCCTAATAAAACTGCTACTATAAGATCTAAAATATTATATTATATCCTAGGTGCCTTACTACTAGTAAATTATAATATTATTAGATAAGCATTATTATAAGAGGTTCCTAGGCTAGGACCTAGGTCTAGCTCTAAAACTAGAGCGCCCTATAGGCACTTAGTAAGCAATCTATAACCTATTCCCTTATTATTACTTCTAGTAAAAACTTCCTTACCCCTTTTTAAATTACTTAAAGCTAGATATAGTATATTAAGTCTAATTAAACTACTTAGTCCTATAAAGTCTATAGGTACCTTATAGTAAAGAGAGCTTCCTTAGTTAGTAGTAGTGCTATATATAATAATAGTAAACTCTAGCTATAACTTACCCCTAACTCTAATAGTAACTATAAGAGTCCTAAAATAGTAATAGGCTATAGTATTTATCCTATTCTTATGCTAGGTCCTAACCTATCCTAGTCCCTTTATAAAAGAGTATCTAGGTAGTAAGCCTATATACTAGGCTTATATTAGAGGTAAAAGTTAAATAAAGCAAGTATATTCGCTTACTAGGCTTACTATTCTAATATTAGCTAAGGTATTATAAAGTATTCTAAATTCTTATAATTTATATAAATTATAAATAGGTAGGACACTCCCTATAGTTTTGCTAACTATGCCTTAAGATAAGAGATAATAGCTAGAAGTTTCTTATTATAAATAGTATAATTTCTCTATAAGGCTATAAGGCTTATAAAATAGTATATAATAGGGTATAAGATATAATCCTAACCCTCCTATAAGAGGCACCCTCCTAGGGCTATCCCTAAATAATTTACTTTAACTACTATTAGCTAGTCTAGGTCTTACTATACTAGGACTAGGTATTTAATAAAAGCCTCTTTAAGCCTTTTAAAGGTAGTATTTTTCTTAGCTCCCTATTAAAATAGGATATCCTTCTTAGTAAGGCATATAAGTAAAGTAGCTAGCTCTAAAAAATCCTAGATAAAATTATAGTAAAAATTAATAAACCTAAGGAAACTATAAACCCCCTATAATTTTATAGGGGCTACCTATTCCCTAATAACTATAACCTTTATAGGATTAAGGCAAATAGAGTAACCTACTATAATAATATAGCCTAGGTACTAGACCTCCTTTATAGTAAATATAGACTTATTAAGATCTAGGTAAAGACCTACTACCCTTAATTAGCCTAATATTAGCTAAACCTAAGCTATATAGTCTTTCTTTAATCCCCCTAAATAGACTAAGATATTATCTAAATATACTATAATAAAATCCCCTAATATATCCCCTAAGGACTTATTAATATAATATTAAAAGGTAGCTAGTGCTCTTACTATACTAAATAAGTAAACTAGCTATTTAAATAGCCTAAACCTAGTTTAAAATGCTATTAAGTGCTCCTTACCTTTAGCTATCTATAGTTTATAGAATACTATATAGATATTAACCTTTATAAACTATTATACTTAGGAGAGTAAGTATAGTGTTTCCTTAATTAATAGGAGAGGGTAATAATCCTAGGCTATTATCTTATTAAGTGTATAATAGTTTATATAAAAACGCTAACTACCTCTAGCCTTCTTAACTAGAAAAATAGGGGCTATTACTAATAAGGAGCTTGCTTAAATCTATCCCTTATTTATTAAGTCTATAATCTAGTGTCTAATCTCTAAGAGTTAGTCCCTTAGCATATTATATAATAGACCCTATAGAAGTGCTAGTTTAAACCTATCTAGGTTTTTATATATATATATATAGTAATTAAGAGACCTCCTATAAGGAGGTAAGCTATTTACTTTTGCTTTATTAAATAAGTCCTTAAAGTTTACTAGTTATCTAGTAATATTAAAGTATTAGGGTAGGTAGGTTTTAGCTTTAGGGTAGTAGCCTATAGCACTATAGTGATTTCCTTTAGACTTATAGTAATAAACCTTATAGTTATATCCTTCTTATATTAGGCTTATTAGGCTTTTGCTATATATAAGAACCTAATAATTCCCTAAACTAGTTTACTTATACTATATTTTATAGCCTTAAAAATATATAGACCCTTAGCTACCCTAATTACTAACTATTGCTTAGCTATATAAATAATAATATCTTACTATTCTAACTATAGTATCCTAAAGATTATATCTTAAGTAAGACCTAATATAATATATAGATATACTAATAATTCCTACCTATTAATATTAATCCTTATATATACTATATATATAATTAAAGACATATCTTCCTAGGTATAAACCCCCTTTTTCTTATTTCCACTACTATATAGACTTATCTTTACTTTAGTAATTATATAAGCTCTAGGCCTAGTTATTATACTACTAATTTACTAATAGTACTATAGTAATTATACTTACTATTAATTTAGATATTAAGGTATAAATATATATTAAAGAGTATAGAAACTAAGAATAGTAGTTAATCTATATAGTATTCTATATTTTCCTCTATATCTATATACTAGCTATACTTATCCTTATCTATAGGTAATAACTAGCCTTTATGCCCCTATATAAGACTTTACTTAGGGGCTACTTATTTTCCTAGGGTTAAGTGTTAATCTCCTTATTAGCACTCTCCTTATTTACCTTATATATATTAATAGTAACCTTTAGATAAGGTTAGTAAGTAGGAAGGAGGGTATACTCTTAGATCTAGTGTTTTATTAAGCTATAATATAAGTAGTATTTCTCCTTATAGTATCTTATTATTTTATCTATTATAACCTATTAGGCCCTTAGCCTCTTACTATTAGTCTTTTAAGGCTTCCCTTTTCTTTTTATATTAGCTTATTTACTAGAGTAAGTTAATATAGCCTAGACTCTAGTTATTAGTGTGTTACTATCTTAGTTAGTTTATTAGGGTATAGGTTATACTAGCTAGGGTTTATATTAGGTTTAATACTTATTCTCTAAGGCTAGGGCCTTAATATTAACTATAATACTATAGTATTATAAGACTATAAGAGAGTAATCTATATAACTAATTCCTTTACTAATACTAATCTCTCTTAGCTACTTATTAAGAGTATATTATAACTTTACTAGCTTAATATTACTTACTTACTACCCTTCCCTTACTATAAAGAGTTTCTATTTAAAGTAAATAAAGAATATAATAAATAACTCCCTAAATCCTTACTTAATCTAGTTAAGTTTTATAAGGGTTATTTTCTATCTATAAGGGTTAGAGAATATGCTTTCTAGGTAGCTAAGAAAGCTAATAGGGGAGTAGTTATATAAGTAACTTACCTTAAAGTATATAGCTATATAGGACTAGACCTTTAGCGCTAAGTTTTAGTAGATAAATATCTATTAGTTCTTATTATCTCTAATAAAGTCCTTATTTACTTCTAACTTATATTATATAAGAAACCTCTATATAGTAAATATAGTCTTATTACTATTATATAGGTTACCTATAGGGATTAGTTTTTAATATAGTTATTATATAGTAGGTAATATAGTAAGGGTAGTATATTATATAGGAGAGTATAGGTTTAATACTAGGGGTTAAATAGGGGTATTTATTAGGGAGGCTAACTAGAATAGTAATAGTAGGTTTATATAAACTTAGTATTATAGAGTCTTAATCTCTTTTACTTACTGCTTAATTATAAGTTAAAGTATATTAATTTACGCATTATAAGCTAATAGTAGTAATATAGTATTTATTAATAGGGTTCTTATCCCTAGGTTTCCTTTAACCTATAGTTATAGTGTATCTATTATATTATCTTCTTCTATTATATTAATTTATTTATTTATTTATAGTAGTGCTATTATTTTTAGTAGCCTTTTATTAAGGCTAAAGGAAGTTTCTTAAATATTATAGACTAGCCCCTAGGTAACTACTATTAGGCATTAATATAATATTAAGAAACTTAAGGAGGGAAAAAAGGAAGAGAGCTAGTCTATCCCCCTTTATGCCCCTTATATCCCCTAGCTATCTTATGTTAGCCTCCTTCCTAAACCCTTACTAGTTCCTGTTAGCCACCTGTCCTTCCGCGCTATGACTAATGCTTAGGCAAAGCCCAAGCCCTTTACAGGCACTATATATTATAGATTAGGGGTTACTAAGATAGATTATAAGTAATAGAGACCTAAAGTTTATATCTAATATATAGAAAGCTATATTTAAATAAGTAAGGGTAAAACTCCTTATAAGTACTACGTATTATCCCTAGATAGATAAAATAGCTAAAAGAAAGAACTAAATAGTAATAATTATAATATAGTATTACACAGTAATGGACCTAGATATAATATAGATATCGCTATTACTAGCATTATAATACTAACTAAATAACACTATAGTAATAAGTACTAGCTAGGTACTTAATAAGCTATTATATAGATTTTAGCCTTTAAGTATTATTAACCTTCTTTTACCTAATAATATAACTAATACAGGAACTAGCATAAATAACATTATAGTATTACAGAAACTATATTAGTATAAAGCTTAATTAGTAATTATAATAGTAACCACACTAGCGAAAATTCAGTATAATAACCGCTATAAACTAGTTAATATTAACAAAGGTAATATAGTTTACTTGCGATTATATAAGGGATATAAACTACATAGTAAGCTAAAGAAAAAATAGTCCCTATAAAAGGCAAGTCCCTATAAGGTACTAGAGAAGGTAAATCTATTAGCTTATTAATTAGAATTCCCACTAAATTCGCAAGTATATCTAGTGGTATTAGTAGCATAGCTATAGAAGCTAGTATAAGGAAAGGATTTATTTAAGAGGGAAGAACTAGCTTTATTACTAATTTTATTTAATAATCTAGAGGAAATAGATTATTAGGAAATTAAGCGAATCTATAATTATTAGGTTAAAATTTTAAAGCAGAAAAACAAGGGGGTAAGAGTAGAGTTTCTTATTAGATAAAAGGGATATACTACTAAAGATAACTAATAAGTAGCTAAAAACAAGATATAAATTAATATATCTAAAATAGTAGAGAAATACCTTAGGAAAAACCTAATTAATTAGGCTAAAGAATATATAAAAAGAGACTAGTAACCTATAAAGAAATAATAGTAGTAAAAGGAAAATTTAAATAATAGGTACTAGATCTAATAAGCTAGTAAGGAGGCAGGAGTTTCTAGGGGCTTACTTATATATATTATTTATTATACTAACTAGGATTATCTTACTATACTTAAACTTTATATTATTATATAATTAAATAATAATCATAGTATAGTTAGATTTAGTATAAGCATAGTTAAATTTAACTAAGTTATTGTATTTTACTTTATAGTAATAACTAGCAAGAGTGCTAGCGTAGAATTTAAAGCAGCTAAAGCCTTTATTAGTAAAAATAACAGATTTAGCACTTATAAAGGAAGCAATAAACTTAGTATTAATAACGGAGATTAATAACATTTATAAGCAATATAAAACTATTGTTACGGTGCAGCCCTAAGGGAGCCATCGCGGATGTCAGCGCGCGCCGTACGGGTGATGTGCCCGATCCAATTGCGCCATAGCAAAAGAATACGCATTGAACAAGTCCCTTTGACTTGTGCAATTGACACCTATATTGCTAGGACTAGGCAAAGCCTAGTCTATTACAACTATAAGGACTGTAGGAAATATTATATTAAATATAACCATTTTACCCTAGGAGTTAAATACATACACTATATGCTTAGTATAAACCTAATTCCTCCTAATTTCCTATATTAAAAGCCTAATCTTATTATATTTAATAATAAGATTAATATCTAAGAATAAACACTATATAAGCAAATCCTAGTAGTATATCTATGTATTTAAGTTCTAGCATTAATATAATAAAATTAACTTTTAGGGGAACTTATATGCGCTAATTTAGGGAGATAATAAGCTAATACTAAAGAAAAGTAAGCTAAATTTAACTAATAAATAGATAATAAGTTATTTAAATTAGGAATAGCTAGCTATTTTAAGGATAAGAAATTCCTTTATTACTATATATAACTAGTAAAGAGGAGTAATTAATAAAGGGAGTATATGCTTCCTATCCTTTAAGTAAAAGAACTATACTATTAGTAGTATTTAGGGGAAATATAAATATTAGTAAAGGAATTTAATAAGTTAGCCTAATAGGTAGGAGATAGTAATAGTAATAATATAGAAGCTACTAGTATTATAAAGGATATAGTTAAATCTAAGTAATGCTAAGAGAAAACGCTAATAAAGGATTTAGAAAAAGAGGTTAAAAATAGTAGGAGTAATAAAATTATACTAACTAATGCTAGAAAAGAAAGATAGGAGCATAAAGAAGCACTAAGATAATTACTAAGAAATAACCTTACTAAAGCTATAAAAAGAAAATAACTTATAGAGAGCAAAATAACACAAGGAAATAATAAAATTAGTAATATATTAGACAAAGAAAATAATATAATAATAGTTAACCTTACTAATATAGCTACTAAATCCTCTAACTAGGAATCTAGATTTAAGGACAAACCTTTAGAAACTAAAGTTAAAGATAGGATTATGGAGAGTAAAATTAATAATAAAGTTAATAAGATACTAGTAGAATTCCTTATTAGACTATTATAGGTTTACGCGTAAATTATAGAGCTTAATTTTAAATTATTATATATTAGATTTAGATAGCCTAGCTTTAGAAAAGACACTCTAAAGCTAATGCCTAAAATTAGAGTAATAGTATAAAAAAGAATAATAAAAGAGTTTAATATAGAGTATAAAGGAAAAGGCATTAAAGGGATTAATTTTAGCACTTTCTAATACACTATAGTAAGCTAAAAAGGTAGTATATAGGATATATAGTATACTATATAGGCATACGCATATAAATTCGCGTTAAAAGGCGCTATAATAGTATTAAATAGATTAGAGGTATATCTAAATAATATATATTTTATATTATAGTAAAATATAATTATATAGATTTTTACTATTTTTAAAGAATAAAAGGTAATATTAAAAATAAGGAAAGTAGTAGTAAAACTAAATAGAAAGCTATTAAATTAAATTACTACTAATCTAATAGAATATAGAGTAATATAATAGGTAAAGAATTAGATAAAGATAGTAATAGTAGCCTTTTATAATAGGATAATAGTTAAATATAAATAGTAAATAGCTATATATAATAATACTATATCTTTACTACTATAAGTAAATTTATTAGCTCTCTATTTTATAAATAAATATAGAGTAGTAAACGCTATAATTACTAGTATATTAGCTAGTATTAGTAAGGTGAATTTGCTTTATATTAGCACTAATAAGAAGCTAACCTAGAAATCTACTAAATCCTAAGAGAATAAGAAAAGGGATAGAGAATATAAGTAAAGCAAAATTAATAATATAGTAAACTAAATAAATAAGATAAAAGGGGCTTTTAATAATATAAGAGTAAATATAAGCTTAGTATATAACTTAGCTAGAGAGGTATTAGATTAAGTTAAGGAATTAGCAAATTTAATAATAAAGGAGGTAAAAAAAACAAAGAAGAAGTTTATATAAATAGTAAAAATACTAAGAAATTATAAGAAGAAGATTCTAAAGCTTAACCCTAAAGTAATATTAACTAATTTTAGTAAATAACTTATAGAATTTAAGGAGAGCATAGTTAGTAAGAGTAAGCTAGAGAAAAAGCTTATAATACTAGTAAGGATAATAGTAAAAATAGTATAGTAGATAGACGCCTAGAAAATAATAATAAATAAGCTTATATAAGAATAAAAAGAGCTTAAAGAGAAGATAAAAAAGGTAAAAACTATAAAACTAAGTCTAGCTAAATCTAGTATAGTGTAAAGCAAATTATATAGTAAAACGCTAAATCCTAGTAATAAGTAACCCTAAGGCAAAACACTAGAAAGCCTAAGTAAGAAAACTAGGCTAAATAAAAAACTTAGTCTAATAAAACTAAAGGCTACCTAGGCAATTCCGCAATTAACCCTATTAAAAACACTAGTAATATAAGCATAGCTAAGAATAATAGGAACGCTAAATAAGATAGCGCTACCTCCTAATTAGCCTATGGTTAGACCTACTATAATGTAGGATAATAGGGATAATAAATTTACTAGATTAATAGATTAAGGATATGGATTTAGATAAAACAAAAAAAAACAGGAATTAGATTTTATCTAGCAATAAGATAATATAGTTTAGGATTAGACTAGGGATATACTAGAAAGGATAATTAATTAGTAGGATTTAATAACTTACTAAAAGGAGGGGATAAAATTAGTAATTATAGGAGAATAAAATTTAGTAATAAAGTAGGAGATTACAATAAAATTAGCATAACTATTATTTAACATAATAATTTTGTAAGTACTATTATAAGGCGTGGTTTAGTAAATAGTAATTATAGAGTTAAGTAAACCTATAATACTAAAGCCACTAGTGTGGCAGGGAACGCACTATATCTATCTCCTTATGAGATTTAACTTAAGCTATATTTCTTTTATTTGCGTTAATAGTTAAGGACCTAAATCTAGCTACTAGCTAGCTATATCTAACTAGGATAGTAATTTTTAAGGCATGCCTAGCACTTATTACATAGTAGAATGCCTAGGAGCAGAAGGGACCCTTATAGGGCTAGATTTAGCAACCTAGAGTAGGGGACAACTTAATTCTTATAATATACTTTACTCCTAATAGTAACTTTCTTAAAGTAAACTTAGCACGATTCATGACCTGTTAAATCCGTTGGCCCCTCTGACGGATTCAACCCCTACGTGCCAAATCAGCACGTAACAATAGTCTTTCTATTTTACTAGATATTTATAGCGTTTACTATTATACCTATATAAAATAATTCTCTTAACTTTAAATTCTTCTTTATTATTCTTAATATTATCTTATAATAAGGACGCATTAACTATATTACTTAGGTCCCTATAGAAAGGCTTAAGGCTTATAATATTAAAAATATTATATAAGCGCGTCCTAGCTAGTAACTATAATTAATACGCTAAACTATAACTTCTAATCTCCTTTTTAATCTTATAGGGGCCTAGGTACTTTACTAAGAGCTTCCTACTAGGGCATTATAAATTAATATTCTTTATTAATAGCAAAATATAGTTACCTATATTAAATCTTATTAGCTTTCTCTTTAAATTATAATGTTTCTTATACTAAGCTTATAAATTACTTAGGAGCTACTTAATTATAGTGTGCTTATCTCTTAGCTCCTAGACTCTAGTCTTAGCCTAATTATTTATTAGAGGAATTTATATAACTACTTAATATAGCCCTCTTAGGTTATACCCTTATAGCGCCTTAGTAAGTGTGTAGCTATATACTATATGCTTACTTATATTATAAGTAAATTATACTATTAGCAAATTATTAGCTCAATCTATTTACTTTATATAAGTAAAAGCCCTTAGATAATACTCTAGAACTTAATTTAAACATTCTATCTATTTATTTATCTATAGGTAAAATATAGTGCTTAGTTACTGCTTTATTATAATAAGGTAGTAAAATGTTCTCTAAAACCCACTAGTAAATATTAACCCTTAGTCTATAATAATACCTTCTAGGGCGCTATAGTCTCTAAATATATATTCTAAAAACACTATTTCTAGCCTATTACTAGTTAGTTATATAGATATAGGGATATAAATACTATACTTTATAAAATAATTAATAATAACTAGGATTATATTATAGGTTTAATTTCTATTCTTTACTAGTAGCAATCCTATTATAAAGTCTATTAAGAGTTCTTAGAAGGGGTAATTAGGCACTAGTAAAGCTACTAACTTACTATAGGGTCTATATAACCTAGGCTTTAAAACTTAATAATTTACATAAGTGCTTATATATAACTTAGTGTCTTTTTTTATTATTAGCTAATAGTATTAGTTTATAATTTAGTAAAGTGTCCTACTAACTCCCTAATATCTAGTAGTAGGGTTATTATAGGTTAGTAGTAAAATCTCTTTTCTTATTCCTATAGGAATAAAAACTTAGTCTTTAAATATTAATAGCTTAGAGGGCCTAATAGACTATATTTATAATATTCTAAAGTTACTGCTTTCTAGTAGTAACTTTTACTATATAATAAAGGCATCCCTTTATTATACTTTAAATAACAAAACTTAAATTAAAGGATCTAAGCTTTCTTTAAATATAGTGGAGTTTAACTTTACTAAAACTCTCCTAACTATTAAAATCCTAGCTATAATGTCTCTATAAGGGATTAGCTTATTTTACACGCCTAGACTTATAGGTAAAATATAATTAAATAATAAGCCTTATTAAGTATTAGTAGTTTTACTATAACTATCTTACTACTTATTATTTACTATCCTTACTATAATTCCTCCTATAAGGAATCCTAGACTTATAGGGTCTAGTTAGCTATATAACAATTCTAAACACTAGGTATTAGTAGTTCTACTATAATATTCTTACTATAAACTATCTAAAATCCCTACTATAATCCCTCCTATAAGGGATCCTAGACTTATAAGCTTTTCTAGAATATATTTAAGTTATGTTTTCCTAAAACACTAGATATTTATAGTTCTATTATAGCGCCTCTATAACTTAACATTTAACTTACTAGATAATAAACAAATAGACCTTATAGTATTAGTAGTTTTACTACTATATTCTTACTACTTTGCCTCTATAAACTTAAATAGAAATATTAGTAATTATAAGGACACTACCTTTGCTTTTTTCTCTTTATTAATATAATCTAACCTTCTTAATAGTGCATTAGCTAGGTTTAATTTCCCTACCCTATGCATAATTATAAAATTAAATAGATAGAGCTTATCTAATGCTATAACTTACTTACTACTTAGCTTTAGCTTTATAGCTAGGTACTTATAGTTAAGATAATTAGTTATAATAGTAATTAGTTATGTTAAATAAGCTAGATAGTGTCTCTAGGCCTAAAAAGCCTCTTAGATTACTAGAAGCTCTATATTTAGTATTATATAATAAAGTTTTATATTATTTAACTTCCTTAATATATACGCTACTAGGTGCTAGTAACCTAGCACTAATATTATAAGGACCGCTTTAATAGTATATTCTAATATATTAGTCTCTACCCTTAAAGGTACTAGTGGATTAAAATAAACTAAAATTAGCGCTTTTTAGAATTACTACTAGAGTTCCCTAAACGCTACTAACTTATAGGGCTCTAGCTTAAAGGTTACTAGCTAATCTCCCTAAGTTAATTAGTTAGTAAAATCATAATTTTACTATAGTTTTTAATAAAGCATTAGTAAAATCTAGTAAAACTAAGAAATAACTAGATATTAAGCACACTATAAGGTACTAGCTAGGTTATAATAGCCTTAATATAAGAAGGCTTTATTAAGATACCTTCTTCTATAATTATAAATCCTAAGAACTTAACCTTAGTATATAAAAATTTACACTTTATAAGGTTAATAAAAAGGCTAGCTTTATAAAGCTTATAAAGGACCTATTTAATGTAATTCTTATATGCTTCTATATTGCTACTATAAATTAGAATATTATCTAGGTAAATAATGTAAATTAAATTAATAAGGCCCTTAAGGGCGCTATTAATATATTCTTAGAAGGTTATAGGTGTATTTATAAGCCTAAATAGTATTATAAGATACTTAAAGTAACTATATCTACACTAAAAGGCTATCTTTTACTTATCTCCCTTATAAATATATAGCTAGTAGTATATATCTTTAAGATCTAATTTAGTGTAAACCTTTACCCCCTTTAATTAATTTAAGATCTTAGTAATTAGAGGTAATAGTGCCTTATCTTTTATTATAATCTAATTTAAGCCTCTATAATTTATATAAAGCCTTAATTTACCTTCTTTCTTTAGAATAAATAAAATTAGGGCCCTAGCTAGGCTAATTAATCTTTAGATCTATCCTTTTTACTATATACTAGCTAGGTACTGTCTAAGTACCTCTAGCTCTTTTTAGCTAAACTATATATTAGCCCCTAAGGGGGTGTTTTCCCTTCTTCTAACTTAATTATATATATATAACTACTTAACTTAGGAAGTATACCTATAAGCTTATTAGAAAATATATCTTTAAACTTTATATATGCCTCTAGTAACTTAGGCTTATAGTCCTCTTCTAGGTTAAGTATTACTACCTTACTATTAGGGTTTATTAAGGTAATAAAACTCTTCTTGCCTATTATATAGGTATCTTATACCTTAATTATAATTAGGCTATTATAAGTTAGGGTATTGCTTACTATAAGGCTAATATCCTTATCTTTTTTATCCTTATTTAGTAGGTTTATAAGCTTAATTAACGCTAAATAAAGTAAAAATACTATAGATAAGCGTTTTGCTTCTCTTCTTACTTGCTATATTTCTAATGTAAAGTTAAGGTAATCTTTTATAATAAGGTATCTCTATAGTCTCTCTTTCTAGGATATAATTATAGGCTTATATATTCTAGCCTAGTTTATTCCTAGGATAAGGTTCTTAGGGGTATTTATAATATAGTAGTAAACTTAGTATATCTTTATATAGCCTATACTATCTTTTACTAAGATAACCTAATTTAAGATTCCTTAATATAAAATAAGAGTCTTAGCTATACTTTTAAGTAGCATATTATCTTTTTATATATTAGCCTAATTTGCCTTTAATAATAATTTTAAGTAAATAATTAATTCTATTATACCTATATTAAGTAATATAAATACTACTACTTATTTATAATCTTACTATAATAATATCTAAACTTTTATTTTTATATCCTTAGATAATTTATTAGTAAGGGCATTATCCTAGGCCTAAGCAAAGCTAATTAGTGTCTTATTTATATCTTACCTTACTACTTAGTTACTATTATTCCTATATAATAGTATTATATAGCTTATACTCTTATAAATAAAATAATCTAGTTCTTTATATCTTAGTGTAATATAACTAGGTTATTTATATTTAAAGCATACTATAAGGGATCTTATAGCTCCCTTACTACTTTATTATAGTATGTTTACTATAGGTAAATTTAAGTATTACCTTTTTTATCTATAGTCTTATCTATAGTTATTACTTTAGTTACTATTCTAACCTATTTTTATTATAACTTTTGCTTTCTTTCCTTAACTAGCTAAATAAGTCTATATTACTAGGAACTCCTAGCTAAGTATTTGCTTCTTTATAGTATTATTTAAACTATTAATAAATATATAAATATAAAGTCTTATAGGGATTACTTTAGGGAGTTTAGCCTTAGCTTTTATCTATATTTTTATAAATCCCTAGAATAACTAATAGTTTTCTTATCTAAGGGTTAGTAATATTCTTATAGCTTCTAAGCACTATATATTCTTATTTATTATTCTAGTTTTTAGCTAATTTATAAACCTAGCCTAGGTATAGTCCTAGTAATCTATATAACTATCTATAGCTATATAATATATTTATTATTACTTTATATCCTTTACTAGGTAGCTACTAGTATAGGCTACTTTAGTAGTATTATTAATAAATATCTTATAGTCTAAGGTAAAAGCTATATTAAGGTTTACTAAGAAATATTAAAGACTTTTATATAAATCTCTTTTATATACTAAAGTCTTTAGTTATATTTTTATAAGACTATAGTAATATAAGGTTATAGTAAGTTTAAAGCTTCTTAGTAAGTCTAAAGGTAGTATAATTATAGGTCCTTTAGTAGGGTTAGTAAGTCTAGTGCTAGTACTTGCTAATAAGGTGCCTACCTTAATTATATATTACTATTCCTATAGCTATAGAATTTTCTATCTCTTTTAAGCTCTTTATAGCTTAGTCTTAGCTTACTTAAGGATTTAGTTTAGCTTTTCTTTACTATACTTAATTTCTTTATAATTATTATATTAATTTATAGTAAGCTCCTTATTATTATTTTAATCTTTAGAAGTACTATTTTTATTATTCCTATCTAGGCTATTAGACCCTAGGATTACACTATCTTAGTATCTTATATTATTACCTAAGTATAGTATACTAGTTATATAGTTACTATATATAGTAAATTATATAGCTATCCTATTTAATTCTAATATTATAATTTATAACTAATAGTCTATTTACCTTAAAGGGTTTAAAAGTTTAATTTATTATAACTAAAGGCATAGAAAGAGATAAATAAAGTAATAATAAAAGAATAAGGTTACTACTATAAAGGTAATAGCTAGGGGTAAGTATATAAAGGTTTTAAACTCTAACCTCTCCCCTAAATAGGAGAGGTCCTTATTATATACCTTCTCCTTATGCCTACGTAACTATCTAGCTGCTAGGCCCTAGTACATAAGTCATCTAGGGATTCGCCTCGCTTAGAGAGGCAGCCCTCTCATAATGTCCCTCATGCCTTTGTGCTCCTAACACTTAGGTAATTAGAGGTAGCATTATTATAGAGAACCTCGGAGCTAGATCACTTGCTAATACAACTATCATTAATCACCCCATTATTTTGGTATTACTTTAGTTCTCTATTTCCTCACACCACCGCTAGAAAAGTGGAGCGAGGGGCTAGTGGTGTGGTTAACCGTATCAAAACGCGTTTCTGAAGATACATCTCGCAGCACCGCTTTGACAAATGCTACGGGCCAACACAAGAGATGCCCAAAGGAATTTTAGCCTATCCGGAATGAAATCTCCCAATTAGCTGTCGACTGCAAGCCATATCAATTTTGCCACCCCAAACCCTGTATCATGTATTCGTATCTATATTAATACTTGTTCTGGCAAGTATAACCCATCATTTGGGTATGACAAGAATGATTTCGCTGGCCGTTTTACCCCTAACTCGTGTCTATTCACATGCGTAGGATGTCCATAGCGCACGCATTGCTTGACACCTTTACAGAAGGAATTGTCATATGGGACTACCAGGTTAATGCTGCTTGAGATATGGTGTCGTCTTCTGGGCGAGCAGAAAGCACTTACAACTGATCCACCGAGGCCAAAGTATCGACACACAGCTCTAGCCAAGCAAATCTTGACAGCGTTCTATTATCATAGGTAGAAACTTCAGAGAACCGACTTCCACTAATCTATCAGTGATGACAGAGGAGCGGCATTTAGTCCAAGGGGTCCGGCAATGTCCCCATGCGCAATTTTTTACGTCCAAGCGTCTTAAATCCGAAGCCTAACTGTGTTTATAGAGTACAGTCTATGTGGTTGTAGACTTACACACACAGGAGTCTAGGGCCATTCGATCCATTCGGTCCGAGTAATGTTGATTGACGTGGCATGTGTGGCTAATCGTATACCGCAACCTCAGTGCTGCCGTGGATTCGTCGGGACAGACTCAAAATTTAGAGCTGTTTCTATGTTATGACAAAAAGCTCCTTCCTCTCAAAACCATTATTATGTTACGAAATCAGGACAATACAACCTGAATTTCATTTTCACTTTTCAACTCCCAATGATATTAACAGTTTAAGTCATGACATGGCAATAATGACGAGACTTGTCGCAACGCAGCACACCCTCTCAGGGTGTCTCGGATTGACCTGCATATGTACGTGTAATACAACCGAGCATTGCGACGCTGGTTGCCCATCTCCCCAATAATACATCCACTCGGACAACCATATGCATTAAGATCCATTAAAACGCCACTTTGATGTATGTCCGCCACTATATGGCCGCAGCTATGCGACCCCTTGAGCAACGCTCCTGAAGGCAAGTGTGGCAAATTCCGAGATTTACATTCGTCTGTTCTTGCCCCTCCGCAGTAACTATAACACAATCCAGAACGACGAAATGCACTCCTACCTAACACATGAAAGCAGCCCTCTATATCTATGCTTCTATTTCCACCCGCATACCCACCCGGTTGTGACAGCCTCCGCAATATTTTAACTTCGAGTCGGCTTTTGCTCTTCTACAGAGCTGGACACGGAACGGCCAAGCCACCATATAGACTATACACGAGCGCTGCGCTGCAAAGTGCTCCACTAGGCTGTACCGAATCTTGGTCGCAACGGGCATCGTTTGCACGGCTTATTCATTCATTCATTGGTGCGATCACGATTAGGAGAGCGCTTACGAGCAAGAGGTGCACTCAACGCGTGGCCAGGGCTGTGGGTAGGGCTCGCTGCATAGGAGCAGGTTGTCGTGGAAGGACCAACCCTGGCGGCTAAATTTCCACAACTTCGTTATCCTGAGTTTTACCTGGGGGCCAAGCGTTCCGGAAATTGCTACTCTTTGCACGACTCGTCCGTTTTGAAGGCCTAGTTCACGGATTAGACAAAAAACGTAACACAGCGGCTCAGCAGTAGACAGAGGGCGGATGATGGCCATAAAGGCCGAAAGGACAGACGTGATCCACGGTCATGTGCACCGGCCAAGGAAGTGCCTGTTAAGCCAAGCGTCCCTTTTCCCTTATGCGCCCTACTAACGCATATCGTTCTCAATATGGCGGTTGAACTAGAGATAAACCTTGTAAGGTAGTTCTTGGAATGCGAACGCTGTTCTGCCTGACCTTCTGGGCATTGGAGGCCAGTGGCCAATAGCGTGGGGGAGAGAATGTACGAAATAACGGAAGTCCGATCTTCCAATGATACTGCACAGTACTGTATCTTTATGTGTTCTGCCTAAAATCGACCGGGAGGAAGCATTTACAATTGTGTTGCGTGAGACCTTGAAGAGCATAAAAGGGGGGAATAACCCACATCTGCTACTCACCATCTGCTACAATCCAAGCCCAAACCATCGTACCATTATATATTCCCCAACTCACTAACTCACCGTTGACAACATGCCTTCCGAGATCATTAAATGCTCTGTTTGTGGCAAGCATTATTCCAGCACGCAACCAGGATGCCCCTGGGCCAGCCTACATTGAGAGGAACTAAAATGTGAGTCGATTGCCCTGCAATTTGGAGGTGACACGAGTACTGATGTGACCTAGCGGATACGCTTCCGAACTCCTAATACAGCAAAACGTATTAATCCGGCAAGCTGAAAGAGGCTACAAGAAAAGACTTTTCAATTCATATACATGACACTTTTAGTTCTAGCTAGTCAGGAGAATATGAATACCTATGATGGCCTGAATTCTAAGGCACGGCACCCCAACCCCGCCATAGAACAGATTGATAAATAGCACTTCCACGACTTGACTTTCCAATGCTGGCAATGGTACACTGCAACAACCTTATTCCATTTCTTCTCTTCTCGCTCCAACAAAACTTACTGATATGTCACCTGTGACGAGCGAAATTCTGGAGGCTCGGCGTGAAAAGAACTGCTTTGCTATCACTCTGGAGCGTAAGTACTTCCACGTCGGCGACTCATTCGTCAAGCGCAGCCTCCGTCCCTCTGAATGGCAAATCAATCCTGTACATGGAAATATCTGCGTACCGCGCTTCGGTACTGAACGTCTCCTCAACGAAGCCGCTAGTATGCAATTTATCGCAACAAACACCAACATTCCAGTACCAAAACTACTTTCATGCTTTGAGGATGACAATGCTGTGTATCTTGTTACAGAGTACATCGAGGGCGTGGCTATGAGCAAGCTTTCCGAAGAGGAGCGTAAGGTGGTTGAAGAGGAGCTGGAAGGCCATTTAGAGACACTGAGAAACCTTACATCCGACGTTTGGGGCGGACCATCTGGAATCGTAGGTAATTTTCCTTGCTTCAATGTGGCCTAGTTCAAGGTTTAAGTAAGACTAATTTTTACTAACTAGGTTATTCCACCTTATAGAGTCATGGTAAAAGCGTACCGGTCTCAGTGGAAGATGAAGCAAAGAGAGTCGAAAGACCTTGTATTTTGTCATAACGACCTTTCCACACACAACGTCATCGTTGACCCAAATACCTTGAAGATCAGGGCCATTCACGATTGGGAATATTCTGGCTTTTTCCCCAAAGAGTTCGAAGGCTTGTTCTTCCGCCGCCCCGGCCCTTCAGTGGCTATCAATGGAGAAAGTAATGACGAGGAAATGTTACTGAAGTTAATGAAGGATAATGAACATAGATGAAGTGGGCTCGCGCCATATACCACGGTTCTTCACATATACAGGCTTCTAGTCCTTACTCTAATAGCGTCGCCAGTGATTAGCTACATATCGGACACTGTATTGTACGCAGAAATGGACTTGCATAGCTAACTTTGGTAGTTCTGATTAACTATTAGTGGACGGTTGCGTGTTGCAATTGTAACGTAATCTGAAGTGAGATGGTAAATCGTAATAGCAAGCAAGCTATATATTAATTGAAGTTGTGTTATCAATAATCGTGCTTGATAGTGTGATGGAAATCTTGGTGTGATATATCTTGTAATGAAGCCAAGTCGATGATTGTAACGGGCTGAGCCCGATGGTGGCTTGGCTTACACTCTCGCCTACTATGCCGCCACGGGAGGTAGAGTTAATATTCGCGACAAGGGTAGAGTTGAATTTGTTAGCCCCAAAACGCGCAAATTATTAATATGTAGACGTGTCTTGAATCACGATAGAAGTCACAGACGCGTTAGTTGCTTGTAAAGGAACAGACTTGCCCCATTGTACAGAATCCCGCATGCCGTCTCGCAAGTTCAGCGATAATGGAACCATTCGTTTACCTAGAAAGGTACCGAGTGGTGACATGCAAGAACTGCGGATGGGCTTGTGTTGCTAATGAGGTGTCGACGCATTTGCGAACACTCCATAAAAAACTACCACCAAATCAACAAGCCACTATCCGCCTTCCAATTTCCACCTCTAACAACCAATTCAATTTCTTTCCTACGTACTACTAGGAGGCATGTCAAACCGAATACCCGTAGGAATTTGTTAGAGAGTGGGGTAACAGAGGCAGCGTTTTTTCTTGACTACTTTTCTTGACTACTTAAGCCTGATTCTAGGGGTATAAGTGCAGGGCGTGCCCTTTCATCACGACATCGGAGAAAATAGCCAATACTCACAGGAGAAGTGCGGCATATACGCTGAAGGGTGGTCGTTATACGGTACAGTGTGGCCAACAAACCGACAGACCTAGACCACACTCTCCAGTCTGTCAGTCTAGGTCTGACTAGATAATGAAGCCTAGTCAGTCTAGGTCTGATGGTCTGATAACTTAACACGCAGATACTGCTAGGCAGACACACAATTTCTAGTGGTTAAGTTAGAGCATGGTGTTATATTTTTGATAAATACGCGCTATAAAGTTACCTACATAACCAATCCCTTTATAAGCCATTGCTTTTAGAGCTAATCTGCTTCTACTATCTCCAGGGCAAGCTTATTGCGCTTATTGGTAATTATCCTCTTTATCTAGGTAAACACTCTCTCGCATTCTGCACTTATGCTAGGTATTAAGAACAGATCCAGAGCCTTCCTATATAACACTGGATATTCAAGCTAATGCCTATTCCACTAGTTAAGAGGGTCTGCTACGTCAAGATCTTCTGCGTAAATCGGCCGCTTCTGGAATAGGTCAAGCTCACTCACTGCTTTCGCCTTCTTCCGCTATGCGTTTAACGAGCTAATTGACCTCTTACTAAATGAGCTGTAGTCGTTTACGTCAACTTCCACTTTATCTAATTTGACGCCCACGAGGCCCGCCTAAGCTAGGCTCTCTACTTCGGCCTGACGCCGGTATTTGTCAAATAGTTCACCAATAACAAGCTGCATGTCGCTTCACCACTGCGGTTTGCTTATTGCCTCTTTCCAGTGTCGCTCAAAGTAGTCGTAGCTATAGGAAGGGTAAAGCGCTAGGGCTGCTTAATACACTAGAGTCCTATCCGTCTTTACATAGTACTCTTTAAGTTTGGCCTATTCGCAGTCAATCCCCGATTTAAAATGTGAGGCTTCCTTAAGCTAAGTCTCATTCGCTGCTTACTTAAACTTAATAAACAGGTAATCCATTGTCTTTAATGTCTCCCAAACAGCGTCATGCCTACCTTATGCCCCTAGTTTATTAGCGTTACCCTCCATTATTTTCGTAAGAATAAGAAAAGGGTTTAAGAACTCGTTAAAGCGCTTTAGTTTGGCCTAGTCTGTAGCATTAAGGAAGTCCTTCAACAAGTCTCTGTGACTAGGGTCATTGCTAGGTTTTTGCTAGCGAGACTGGTATAGCTTAATAGCACTCCGTAGCTTAAGTGCTAAAGACGTTAATGGATTTGGTGTTAGTAGATTGGCCGTGTGATAGAGCTTTTAAAACATACCGCGTTTGATCATAACGTAAATCGAGTTCCACCGTGTCTTCCTATCCACGACAATTTCGAGGGTGAATATTGGGTCGTCCGCCGCAAGCTTAGTCTGCAAGCGACGGAGGGCCTGTCGCCGCTAATCTGTCCTGCTAATGTAGGTGGCTAAGTTATGTAACTTGCTGATAGCTCCTTTCCTCGCCTAAACATCGAAGATAAATTCATTTGCTGCTCCGCGAAGCTCCGCCTTAAATGCACTAACATTTAATCCGAAGATTATAGCACGCATAACTCAGTTAATAACGTGTCCTATGCAACGTAAGTTGCGTTAGCTAACATCATTTAGAAACCACCTAGAAAGCGCCTCTAGGTAACTATTATTGCTCTCTACGTTATTAAGCATAAAGTAGCTAAGTTTAGATCCCAATTCACATTCATTAAGCACCTTTTTCACATAGGTGGCAATATTTTCGCCCGAATGGGGCCTAACCACGCAAGGCAGCCTAAGGAGGACGTCACGCTTAGCACTATCCTCGTCGATAAAATGCCTAACGACGCCAATGTAATTGAAAGCATTTGAGGCTGTCCATAGATCAAAACTAAGGTAAATAGCGCTCTTTGCACTCCTAACGACATTTAAGACAGTTTGCCATCGGCCTTCGAAATTTGGCGAATCCATGAACAAACCGTGGAATGGTGCTTTGGGACCAAGTTGCTCGCGAGGTCTCCTCCATTCGCTACTAGCCATCGAAGCCGGCTGCTGGAAGCCTGCCGAAAAGTGATATGGTCAACAATAACCCAATCGACGGTGGGAGGTTAGAGCTCTTTTTCCTTCTTCCTATA
Organism: Epichloe scottii; assembly: GCA_021950295.1. Lineage (NCBI taxonomy): Eukaryota > Fungi > Ascomycota > Sordariomycetes > Hypocreales > Clavicipitaceae > Epichloe > Epichloe scottii. The sequence continues at coordinate 10,507 of CP083247.1, read as the reverse complement.
TCCTCGCACAGTCAGAACTAGTTAGTTCAGAGCTTCAGTCATCGGTTCTATCATCAAGCCTTTGTCTTTCATCATCGTGTGACCAGATCGTGTATTTTGTGACTGGGTTTGAACATTTGTTCCATCTGCATGCATGGCATGTCAAAGCCAATCCGTGTGTGGTGGGCCAGTGGAGACTGCGAAGCGTTGCCACGACAACAGCGAACGTAATCGGGATTCTGCGTGAAGGCCTTGGCGACGACTCGGACTATCCATCCTCTGCATCCCGTGCTTAACTTATCATCGTCCAAGGGTAGCCGCCGACTTATTTCAAAAAGGCATCTACACGCCTGGTGTATGTTGATCTCCTAGAAGATCTCCCAGAACAGGCAGCATGGCCAGCGCTGCTGTCACGCCGCAGATGCGCGCACACGCCTGGAACATTCACCTGGTGTCTGGGCGTGACGAGGATCGCTTTGGCGGACTCTATTACCCTCCCGACTCCAATACGTTGACTTATCGAGACCTAGCGCGGGAGATCTGTCTTTGCTTTCAGTTCAAAGGGAATCGTCTCGCATCCAGTGACGGTGCGACACACACCGTCGCGTTTAGCCTCGTGGACGCTCCGCCATCGCGGCTTCCTGAAGGACAAGCCTTTGTATGTGGCCCGAGTCTCGACGAACTCTCTCTACACCACTAAGGGAGCTTTCCGTGGGAGCGAGAGCACCAGGCATTCTTCGTCTCCATGTTGTTCGACACGCTGACTGCCATCTCCCATCGACAAAGCCCCTGGCAACGCACCTTGAAGGTAGGTCCGCCCGTCCCGATGATGGATGTGGAATAAGCTGGCTCATGGATAGTGTGGACAGCCCGCTGCGCGATCCATGTGCATTTCCCGTCTCTCCGGCTAGACGATCGATACCTCCCTCCCAATAAACCGTCCTCCAATCCAGCCTTCGCCATATTTCCATATCGCAAAACAATCCGAGCTTCTCGAAGCTCGGGCTCCCGCTCACCACAAAAACGCACGGCGTCTGGGTCCGTCTCGCCAGTGAAGAATACCCGCAGTCATCACCAAGACGCAAGTAACAGCGATGACATGACGCATTTGGTCACGCCGCCCGAGGCTGACATTACCTTTGAAGTTGCACGCCGGGCCATGGCAAGATTTCGAGAATCCTGCCTGACTAGCAGTGTGGTGTGCGCTGCAACGGGCAAAGGCAGGTCGTGGTGCAGTTACCCGCCAATGGGACCTGGCCTGCAAGCCTGTCATATCGTACCACAGCAGCACTACCACGTCTATCCTCTTCCCGGAGATTTTGGCGCAGATAGCAGACAAAGTCGACGTCGTCTGCGGGAAGCTTGGGATCGTACTTGGTCGGCTCCAAACGCCATCCTGCTGCTAAGTCACCTGCACGAAGCTTTTGACGCTCGACTGTTCTCCATACATCCAGACACGCTGCGAATCCGCGTCTTTGTCCCATACGATGTTCTGACCGAATACCACGACAAGACAGCAATCCTGTCCCAAAGCGTGGACCGCAAGGCTTTACGACACCACTACGAGATGTGCTGCATCGAGAACATGGCGGCTGAGATGACTCTGACTGAGTCTGGTCCTGTACCGGCTGCGGCTGCAGAATCGAGATCCGGCATTGCGTCACCCTTGGAGCTTAGACCTCGCGGTTTCGGTACTCCGCCTGCAGTCGCCCCTGATCCCACCCATGACCCGTCATTAAAATCCGGAGATCCATCGAAACGATCGCTACTGGATGACCCTGACGCTAGAGAAACCTACCTCCACGATCACGAAGCTGGCTTGCTATCAGGGAGCGAAGCATCAGTCTCACCTCCCTCTTGGGACGATTGCTTTTTGGATGGTAGTGGTGCGACGGATAGGAGGGTTTGGAAACGGCACAAATTAACCAGTGGAGGATGTGTCGAGGGAATCTACGAGCATACCGATTTTCTGTGGGAGGGCCATATTACGCCGTCGAATGCGAAGTCATTCTTGGCCGATGTGAACTGGGAGCTGAGCAAGGAAGAGTGCTTGCGTGATTGACGAAATGATCTGCCCCTGCAACGACACATGTGTCCGCAAATAATTGGATCATTGCGGCGTTTCAAAAAAAAACCCACATTCTTAACACTTAGGCAGTAACGTGGATGGAGAATGGATGAGGATTCATGGATGCAATACAAGGACGTATGGCGCAAGATTTTTTGTGTATGGTACAGTAATATCATTCACGAACTGAGCAAAAAGTGCATTTATTTGCACGACGCATCCTATCAATACTAGTCAGGAGAAATTGGTGAGGTTGCTCGGAGAAACCAGAGACATAGCCTGTGTCACAGATCTCAAGCCTCGGGTTATATGACTAATCTACATGTTGTAGTAAAATCTGCATCCATATTGTGGACTGTCGAGAAACATGCAGTGATCATTCTCGTCATACGTCCATATAGCGTAGTCTGTCTGCAAGGTCACATACTTAGTTTTTCCCCGCTCGTCAGAGAAGCCGGCTGAGAAGGTTATTTTATTTCTGGATTTGTCGTATTTCGTGACTTGTACTTGATACCACGGCAAAGTAGTTGTCAGAGGCTGACTAGGTTGCCCACCATCATTACCTTGCTGAGATCCTGATGTAGATGTGGCAACCGTTGCTAATAAATTTGACTGACTCGGCAAAGTCGGTGCTTTCATCAAAGGACGTCTTGTCTTGATAAGATGGATGAAATATGCGTAATGATCCGACGCTTCAGCCATTTCAGCTTCGATGTAACTGTCCTCCTGCCACCTCCCGCCTCCGAACAGGGCTTCCATGTCTTCCTCGCCGTTTACGAAGTGCCAAGTGCGGAATTTTGTGCCAATTGTCGTTATAACCCAAAGTGCTTCTAACGCGCGCTCCTTTGCCGCATCTTTGGCATAGTCTAAGGCTTGTGACTCGACCTCCTTGGGGTTTTCTTCTCTCGCTTTGCTTCGTGAACCATGACCCCAAATTGTGCATGCGTCGCCCCATCGTAGTATGCAATGTACGTGTCCATTTTCCGTTTATCTCCTCGCCCTGGATTGAGTGCGACATATTGCTCGGGCATCACAGCCCATTCAGGTTCGGGAAAAGACTTCTGCAGTCGTTGACTCCAGAAACCAATAGCGTAAGCTTCGTAGCCGCGTGCATTTTCCCACAGCCACCGCATGTGTGGATGGTCCAGAATAGAATGAGTTATGTTCTGTGTAGAGGATGATGCCATTGCGATGGTTTATCTTCTTTTTCAATGATTCGCTTTACTGATTGGCAAAATTGTTCATTCCGAATGAGTTTATGCTCTTTAATGCTTGAAAAGACGGAAATGAAGTCCCCTTTTATGTTTTGTTAAGCCTATACAAATTAGTACCTACTTCTTGATCGTCAATAAGGTGGGGTCGCGAAACCCATTTTGTCTGCGGGTGCCAGTGCAATCCGCCATAAATCCCATTTCTACTCAGCCCAGTCCTACTCAGCCCAGTCCTACTCAGCCCAGTCCTACTCAGTTCTCAGTTCAGCCCTCTCCTGTTCACACCCTGCTTTTCCGCATTAAGGTTATGTCCGAATCCCCTATCATTAACATCAATCTTTTTCAGCAGCCCGGCCATGTCGCGCAGGTCAATGAGCAGATATTAAGACTTGAGAGAGAGGTCAGATTCGTCGAAAGCTATGACCAAATCAAAAACAAGCTTGCAGAATCAGCACCATTGCCTAGTTATATTCTTAACAGGTGCAACCCGTTTGCTAAAGAGTTCAATAAAGACTCTAAGCATCCAGATAATGCTTTCACCGCAGAAGTTAAAAAGTTACACAAGGACGAACTGCTTTTTGCTTCTATTTCTTTTAATGAAAGATCACTGAAACTACTGAAGAGCTCTTTTCGTGCATCCGAACTCCGCGAATATATGCAGGGGCAAAATATCAATTTCACATCGCATATCGAAGTTCACCGCCGTTTGAAATATCACCATCCAGCAAATGATACGCCATTCGGATTAGTGTTCCATTCTGCCATGGAAGCTAAAGTCCGTCCACAGTCAGGTGTGGCTAATTCTCCTGTTGACGATATGGACATAGAAGGCTTGAGACATCAAAAGTCTGCCTTTACAACAGCTTTTTTCAAAAAGGCTACGTTCTCGGACTATTTTTCAGAACGCTTCGTCCAATGCTTACACAAGGTCTCTACATGGGGGGATCACGATATGACAACTGTGATGCGAGCGCTTCACTATGATGACACGATTGTCTTCCAGATAGATCTCGATTCCAATTGCCTAGACATTCATTTGGACGAAGTTTTTCGCGAAGAGCGATGGGGATTTATAAGAAAGCACACAGTGACACAGTTATCGATAGTCTGTCCAGAGCATCGCGGCCAACAAATAGTACATCATATGTCGTCCTTCAATTAGCAGGCAATGACATAAAGGTCATCCGATATACCTTCACCTTTGTCAATGCCTTAATATGCATGCCATCCTGGCAGCCTTCGTTCAGTTTCTCGCGCGTCAAGGCAGTACCGCCAACCGTTATATTTCCGTAGTCATGCTGTTGCCGTTGCCAGTAGATCATCCTATCATGATCCCAAAGAAAAGTAATCGCTGCGAAGTAGGTATATGTTCCGGCTTCGGATTCGGCCTTTTTCTCATCTAGGGAGGATTCGTACGTTGCCTGAAAAATGATTAGCCGTGTTTACAAACATCAAAGATAAGCAGGGCGCGGGGGCAGACATCGTCTTGGGGCATCCCGAGTGATAAGCGCAACGAAGCTTTGTACAAGCGCCAATTTCAGGCGACAACTCCTAGCCCGAATGGAACCACGGTCGCTGGGCTCAGCACACTGTAAAACCTGAGATTCGCGATTGTGTAGCTGTTGTGTTCTTGCGGAAGAGCAATGCGATCTGATTGGGGGTTTTGTATGCCATCAAAGGATCGTTTTACGAAGAGTGCCAAGGGCTCGGGAAAACGCTGTAATTATGTCATTAGGTTGTGTGGCGGGGTTTAGGCTGGAAAGTATTTGTGGGGCACAACGACACTGGACAAATCGAGTAAGCAAATCTTGCAATGCAGTATATTGTCTTGATCATGAAAGGAGTGTGGATGTTTCGATCTCACTGGAAGGAATAGGGCAATTAGTGTTAATTAGATGACTACCACGGCGTTGCACCCATTGCGACTCTCGCTGTGGTTCCTGGCACACTCAAATATCCTTTCGCTCCTGGTTATCCATTGATAAGCCTCGATGACCACACCGTGCACAAGGCATCTCGATTTCACGCCGATTCAGACCATTGCATCAATCTCGAAACTGTGATGCGAGCCTGAAGAATGGTTGCAACTATCACACTTTAGTCGCCATGCTACAGTGAGTAGCATTATAACAGAGCTGACACTGTCGACGAGAAGACCACCACTCGAGATAGCCCAGCCACTCTATATGAAAGTAGTTGCCCGAGTCGGGTGATGGAATGTCGACCCGAAGATCAGTGACCTGGGGAAAACCTTTAGCAGATGGTGATACTTGTAGCCACAGCCCATATTGGGAGACCGTCTCGGCTTTGTCTAAAAGATCCAGCCGAATTTGACCTAGACTTGCCACCCTACCATCCAAATAGTTAAGTAGGATCCCTTTGACAATACCGTCCATTCGACATGGAATCACTTCGGACACATCGCTGAGTTCAGCGCAGGAGTAGAAGAATTGTTCCCAACCTATTGATCGAGGGAAAGGTGAGGCCGGACTCGGCAAACTAGGCAAACTAGGCAACGGCCGGCCACCCACAGCTCGAGGCGGAGGGAGGCTGAATGCAACATCTTGATAACCCATGCTGTCCAAGCCGAGGAAAAGGGTAACGGGCTGCTGCAACAAAGCAGCGGTTAAGTGATAAGAGTACTCTGATTCAAAGCCGGGCGGCGGGTGTTCCGCTAGGACATGAGTCCGATTAGCGCTTGTTACAAGCTGGCAATGTATCAGCTATCGCTATAATATATAAGTGAGAAGTGAGCCTTACAATCAATGCACTTCTGCGAGGGGGTTTCTATTCTTCCGAAGCCAGATTTCGCGGATCCGCTCGCCACGTTGCAAGGGTACATAAATCCAGGCAATAGAAGGTTTCTTTTGTTCAAAAGCATGGTATAGGAAGAAGTCCTCACTAGACAAGTGCGCCCGGACGCAGAAGGTATCCGAACCTGGGCCTAGTCCTACGATAATGCCCTTGACATCCCCGTTGTTAAGAACAACACTTGTCCTTTGCATGGGCCGGGACCTTGGTTTCGGTAAAGGCAGCTGCCAGATCCGAAGGGACGGAGGCTGAGGTGTGGAGTACCAGGTTTTTGAAGCGTCTGTTAAAGCGTTTGTTATCTTGCCGTTGAGACTATAGTGGACGGTCCTTAGTTTTATCCCCTAAACCACAAGCATAGTCAGTCGCTAGTCTGCAGCACATTCTGATTGAGAAACATACGTCGTTCTTCACGACGAGCTGTCCACCTTGTACTGGAAGAGTTTGCCACCAGACACCAGCAGACTCAGGTATGTCATATATCTCCTCTGAGTGAGCAAATTGGATTTTTCTAATGCCCCATGCATCGCGTGCGACGTATATTGTGTCAGCTAGTTTTCCTGACGAGGGACTGTAGAGTAAAGCTTGCTTCCGGTCTTTTGCAGGTCCGCACTTGGTATTTGTCAAAGAGGCAAAATATGTCTTGTTCTGCACGTCGACCCTCGTAGCCCATACGTCGCATGAGAGATCGATCACTTGAGAACCAGTCTGGACTAGTCCTTTTAACGCCAATGCATTGGATATGCTGCAGAAGCGCAAATAAGGCTCTACGGCGATATAATCGGCCGCATAATGACAAAGTTCCGGGGTAGCAATGGGTAGTTACGTGCCACCACATTGGTCAGGCGGTCGCGTAGGAATTGCCCGTCAATCAATGATGACTTGGGGAAAGGGTCGAAGGCGTATTCGTTAACAGCCGACAGCCATGCGGAAGCAGACTTGGAGACGTCATAACAATCTCGGTGAAATCCAGTTACTATGCCAAGTGGATGCGAGCAACATTCAGAGCATAGCGAGTGGAGTACTTCCTTCCTTTCCTTAGAGCTATTTCCTCCACGAGAGACCTCTGGTTTGGTTCGTGTTAAAATGTACAGATTGAGAAGCTCGGCGGCAAGAGACTCACCCACTACAACATTCTGTTCTGTTTCGAATCTAAAAGCGCACAGGCCACAATGCCAGGTGATGCAACTTTCAAATTTTCCCGCCTCGCTTTCCATTGTACAGACTGGTGGTATAGAGATCGATAATTCATGGACCATGGACCATTTCTTGGCTGAAAGTGGCAGAGAGTGGGGAGTGAGTGCGAAGAGCAATGGCAACATGATAATAAGGCCTGCCGCTTTTATGATGACTAAGGACGTTTATTCCGCCCCACTCCATGACAGATTATCAAGGCAGCCTCGCCGGGATTAAAAAGTAATACAGTGGGGTCCCAGTAATTCCGAAGAGTTTCCACTAAAGTCATGTATTTTTAAGTAGCGCGTTAATTATAATAATAGAGGCTCTATCTTTAAGACGTAATTACTCCTTCCATAATGCCTTATATTACTTAAAAAAAGAACTAGAGTCCTTATAAGAGGGGTAGGATTTATAAATTATACGAAAAAAACTACTCGCTATAATAGATTACAGAGGAAGAAGACGTTCCCGCGGGTAGCGTATATAGCATCGCGTAGCGCTATTAACATTAAATTAAGGGTTGAGATTTACCGCGCCTAGGATAGCTAAAAAAATTATCTAATTGCGATAAAAGAACTATTATTTAAATTATTACTAGAGACCCCTTTATCTAGAATAAAAAGCTTCTTTAGGAGGCATCTCTAGCGTGTTCTATCACGATCACGACTCTAACCTGCTACCTTTAAGTAGAGGGTATTTAACACAAGCGCGTAATTCAATGACTAAAATTAACACTAGATAATGCATTTTAGAGGCTAAGATTTATATAGTAGTATCTTTATAAGCCACTCTCTTAGTAGCGTAAAGTTTTTTCTCTAATAAGGTTTCTATAGTAAGTTTTAACGGTTTAAAGCTAGGGTAGTGTTTTATATGTTATATAAGTAAAAGTACCCTATTAGAGAATCTCTTATAACTAATTCACAAAAAATCTTTAGGGAGAGAGACTTAAACTAGACTTTATTTAACTAAAGCTATGTCTAACGCATAAATTACTAATATTTTAGGGTGCTTTTAGCGTATATAAATGCTCTTTATTATGTGTACTAGTTAGCAATCTAGATTCTGCTTAATAAGGCGTAATATTATAAGTAATACATAATACCCTATAGTCTAAATTACCTATAATTCTAAAACTAGGTAATATCTTTATACATAATAATACTCCTACATTTAGAGGTTAATTAGTATAGAATTAGTTATGTAATTAGTCTTTATAGAATAGGATTAATTTGCTACTATAGCTAGTATATTCCCTAACCTTAACCTAATTAAGAACCTTTAGAAATTATTAAAAGAGAAGATCTATAAGCGCTATCCTAACCTTTCTAATATAATAGAGAGCATAGGACTATTTAAGAGACTTAAAATGGCTACTATAGAGTGCTAGGAGGATTTTAGCAAGGACCTTCTTAAGAGGCTAATTATTATAATGCCTTACTAAGTTAAGGCTCTTAATAACGCAAAAGGGTGGTACACTAAGTATTAGTTACACTAATTAATAGAGAATTCATTAAGGTATTTACTGTCTATAATAAAATTTAAATTGCACTTAAATTAGTAGAGAAATCGCGGTTTAAATATTTACACTAGGTACGCGCGATACATGGTCGCGTTGCTGCTGCTTCGGAATTACTAGGACCCACTGTACAAGCTTCACGAGAAGGCATACCCTAACTCGAAAACAAAGACACGCCTCCACAGGAGAAATCACGGGACAGATTAAAATTTAGGACAGGCTGCGCCACAGAACAGGTGATGTCACAAGACAGGCTAAAGTCATACCAATAATTGGGGGTGTAATGATGCTTGTATTCTTAAGTATTCTAGCTAGCTTATCTCCACCTTAGTTCTACTCCTAATTACGTAATCTATTCCTTCCTTAATAGACTAGCTATTTTTTAAGATAATGTTAACTATAATATTAATTTAATAAGTAACTCTTCTCTTTATACCCTTATCCTAATTTATCTTTCTTTATATTAGTGTTAGAATAAGGATAATATTAATCGCGCTTCGCAGCCGCAAATGTGGCTAGCAAAAGGTTAGCTTGCGCGTGCGCACGCAAGCCTCACTTTTAGGCCCATAATCTAGCCCCGTGATAGGGTAGGGCTTATAGTTACATAACCTATGCGTAATTTACTTTTTTATTATAAGTGCCCTCTCTTTTTACACTCTTTTTCTTCCCTTCTTTTATAGCTTAGAATAGATTATTAGTAATAATCCTATTTTATAAGCTTATAAGCTTATAACACTAATATTCGGAATCCTATAATACTAATTGTTAAAAATAAGACCTATTTTTATAGCCCTTTTCTAGTTATAAGGCTCTTGTTGCTTGCATTGCAAGCCTAACAGCTGCACTGCAGCTGTTAACAGTTATGTGGTGACCGTTAATAGTCACGTTGCAGCTATTAACAGCTGCGACTAACTGTGTGGATGACTAAGTCAATTAAATAACTAAGTTAAGTGGATTACTTACTAAGTCAATTGTGGCTGCAACGCAGCCACCACAGCCACAACAACTAGGCCAGATTAGGAAGGTAACATAACCTGTACCTAATCTTTGACTGCGATTTTCTTAATAACTAGAGGTTATATAAAAGTCGTGCGTATAGCAAATTAGAGCTATAAAGCAAGGCTTTTAAATTATGCAAAGATATTGTTAGTTTTACTAAAGGTGATTGCACTAGTGCAACGATGTTAAATTTAACGATGTAATAATAGATTAATTCATAGATGTGTGTAACTAGAAGAGAGAGAGAAGGAGAGAAATCTAGCTAGAAGAGAAAGTAGGAAAAGTAGGCCTACTGTGATAGACTAGGCTTTGCCTAGTCCTAGCAATATAGGTGTCAATTGCACAAGTCAAAGGGACTTGTTCAATGCGTATTCTTTTGTTGTTGCCTCCTGTGGCGCAACGGAATCGGGCACATCACCCGTACGGCGCGCGCTGACATCCGCGATGGCTCCCTTGGGGCTGCACCGTAACACCTACAGTAGCAAGGCAGTGCGGACAGTGCAGGGTTACGCGTAATGCAACTAATCGCATTACGTGCATCTATTTAGTAGCCCCACTCTTGTCCTAGCCTTTAGCTATAATTAAACTAAATAGGACCTAAAGGAAGCTATACTAGTAATCTCTCTTTTCCTTTATAGCTAAAAAGCTTAGGGTTAGGGTTAGGGTTAGGGTTAGGGTTAGGGTTTAGGGTTAGGGTTAGGGTTAGGGTTAGGGTTAGGGTTAGGGTTAGGGTTAGGGTTAGGGTTA